>CM065596.1:35445033-40392533 GCA_033119425.1 Bufotes viridis | reverse complement strand
TTATCTCCTTTATCCATCAGCTGTTCCTGTCAGCCCAAAGTCCCCTGATGTCAGGTGGGAACAAATCCTTCCTCTACTCTTGCTATTCACTGATCCTTGTTTATATGTGTCAGGCGTACAGCTTTCTCATCAGTTCGTATGGATTCTGTGATTACATTGGATAGTTTATGGTTTAGTATTTAGTGTAAACCCGTCAGTCTTTATCTGATACTGCTTATTACCATTTGTCTATATACTGCTCAATTTGTTGGCTTGTCACATTCGGCAGAATTATTAAGTAGTCCTCACAAACCAATAATGAACTACAAGTTGTTCAGAAAATGGCTGTATGAAATCACTAATTTATTGTTAGTTGTCGAGGCCAAACAGTCTAGTTAATATTAGTCCTAAAGTAGTACAAATTACTAACACACAATATACTGGTAAATGGGCCACCCTTGGTCCAAAAAACAATAATGATTCCTTTTTGCAATACTGACAAATCTCCCCTTTTACCCATGACAGCAAAAAAGGATATGTGTGCAGAAAGCCTATTGTGCACCTTATATACCCACCAAGCCAGCTCACGACACGTGACTTGCTTTATGAGGTATGCGCTGCTGGCATCAAAAGTAGGAGATGGCCATAATAATGTGTTCAATGGGAGACAAGTTTGGAGGCGCTGCAGGCCATAGTAGCACATTTAGCCCACACCCGCTGCTCACAGTAGTGTGAGCAACATATGGCCTAGAAAATTCTGTTGAAAAATGGCTCCTGGGACAATTTGGAGAAATGGCCGTACAACTGGTTCCAGAACTAAATCAATGTAAAGCTGATATTATAGTATTCCTGAAATAAAGACTAGAGATGACTACTGTACATTATGCCAATCCACACCATAATCCTGGGAGAAGGACAGGTGTGACAGTGCCTTGTGAAGGCCTCTTTATGGCTTTGCCCAATGGTCTCCCGACCAATCTCCGGCTATCACTGTATCCGGGACAAAGGCAGGACTTATCGCTGAAGAGAACAGCCTACAGTGCCATCTTGCTCTGCACCATGGTAGCTTTTGAGACTAGTGGTGTGAGGTCAATGGAGCACGTATAGCTGGATGTCTGGCATCTAGCCCATTGCAGTAGAAATGCCTTCTGTTGGTTTGTGTAGACACATTTTGCCATCCAAGGCTTGGGATATGAAATACAATTTTACTTGTAGTACAGAATGGATAACTACACGTCATTCCTCGTTCGCTTCTGTGCACCTCTTGCTGTCATTCCAGTTCGTTATTGTTCTGCCAACCACCGGGACACATAGCATTGAACAGTGCTGACATCTCAGCCTAGAGGTGTAGAGGTTTGCCAGATAAACCATGGTCTCAGTTCATGGTCTCTGTCCTTCTCAGTTTGCGACAAATTATGATAACTGGCACTTTGACAAACAAGACATATCGCACAATCATCCCACACGATTTTAGCTAATTTTTAAATGATTGTAGCTAAAAAACCTTGCTTTCAATCTGGATTTTATGCCCCTTCTATGTGCCACAGATTGGATCCAGGCTAGGTGCTCGAAAATTTGATCATCTGCAGATCTAAGCGTCATCTGCTACTTCCTCGATTTGCAAAACCTTATGACTTATCCCTCTTGGTTTTGCGATTTCAATGGTGAGAAGTGTAGATAATAAATAGTGTGAGACAGTGACAGGTAGAGTGATTTATGGCAGGTAATTTTCCCCCAGAATCCTGTCATATGCAGCTTAAGCTCCAGGGAATGCCCAGTATGTAGTGAAAAGCCAAGCTTTACTGAAGTGGCTTTGTAGAAAAGCCGGTATAGGGCCTGGAGTTTTGGATTGGGGAAGAGTTGGGCGGCTTCCCCAATTCGCAGTCCACTTCTGGGAAGAGTTCTAGCCTGCTGTCTCTAATTAGCTGCACCTGCACCAGTTGCATAAAGAAAACCCAGGCAGAGAGTCTGGGCCTAAGACCTGGGTCTGATGTGCTGGTGTGTGCGAGGAGCTCGCTGTGATGAACTGCAAGGCGGACAGTGTCATGTTTAGGACAATGAGTAAAATACTCTTTAGTTAGTACTCAGAAGAGCGGGTTTTTATTTTGTGTTTTGCCTAAAATGTAAAGGCCTTTTGTTTCTGTTATTTGAAACCACAATAAAGTGTGACTTTCTTTGGACTTCAGTTCGAGTGTCACTGTCTCTGACTGTTCGCAAGCCGGGCCAATCCTGCCTCTACCAGAGCTGATTCCCACAATAGATATAGATAGATAACAGACAGATGAGTAGTAGAGATAAGCGAATTTCTGGAGATTTGATTGGTGTTCAATTTGATTCAGACCTAATTTTTTTCAACCTTAATCAAAAGTACTTCAATTAGTCTGAAAAGCTGTGGATGATGATCAAACAGATATCAAAATGTAGGTTGAATTCTGACTAGGATCAATTGGCTCAATAGATATAAATAGATAATAGATAGGGTTAGATTAATGTTAGATTAGATAGCTCACACATTAATTGTATTATATGTCATATATTGTGCGGTTCAATTCAGTCCACTCCATATGTAAATACTGTACACAAACATGTACACGGTAACATTGGGGCTCATCAAAAAAGGTGCTAGTGTTGCTCTGCTGTCTGACAAGTGCACTGAATTACAAAGACAAGTACTACATAATTTGCCAGAGGAACCCACTAATTTGTTATTTTAAAAGACTACTAGTCATCATCAAGTCTACAAGTCAATTGACTGTTAGTCAGCCATTTTGTTTTACAATATTTATGTCTGTGGATGATCATGGGCCACCATCAGGTCTAGTATAACCACAGTCAATTCAATATAAGCCTGACAAACATAATCAACTCTTTCTTCCACTCACTCTTCCTCTTGATCCTGCTCTTGTAGATTAGATGTTTTCAGTTCACACAGAAAAGGCCAATAGGAGTTGATTGCAATAATTGAAGTTTATTGATTATCCCAATGGGTGCAATTGGAAGCTTATTAAAGCCAATCAGTTAATGCAGTAACACCTTTACGCTTGAGAGAATGAGGAAGGACACGGACATGATTCCTCAAATGGAGCAGCTCATTAGTACAATAAGTCCTTCTCAGCGTGCCAGCGATAAACAGTGATAGACTCAGTGTATGTGTAATAATTACATACACCATGAGCATGCAGTCAAAATAAATTGATGATAATAACTGTGATTCTAAGAATGACTTGGCATGGTGTGAAGAGAAGCACCAGCCTTGCCACAAAATAAGAATTACCATATATAATCATTTACAGCAGCATCATTGAATGATAACATGTATCATTCACAATTAACGCAGCACTTAGCTCAGGATGGTGTTAATTCCATAAACCATCATTTGCGTAATTTAAACATATTAAATGTGGCAGCGCAGAGATACATGACCTAAAGAGGCGCATTATCACTTATAGATCTAATATGGCTAGGCCTGTTATAGTCATTAAACATATTACAGATAACTATTACAGGTCACATTTGTCCTGCAGATTCATAGGATATTGAGGTTGCAGTCAGACATCCAACCGGTAAGTCCAAAGGGTTCAGTAAAGGAGAATCAATCAGGGTAACGATGCAAGGTAACAATAGTCAGGAAGAATAATCTTCTAGGTCCTTTAATATAATCTGTAAAATACAATCCGTTTTGGGATTGGACGGGTCCCTTCTTCAGGTAATTTTTTACACTTGATGGTGTATAGTAATTTAAAATAGTAAAACAAGCTCTCCCTAAAAAAAACTGGCTAATTTTATTAAATGCATTCCCAAGACAACTTGAAGAAAAAGATTAGAAAATAGTTTAGAGTGATGCAAGCCAAGTCTGACATTATTTCATAAGGGAGGTCTGGAGCTGAGAGTAATTTGTAGTACACACCAAGTCTTGTGCCTTTGTGATGTCCTTTACCCTGTATCTTAAGCTACAGTATCAGACTTGGAGGGTTGACATATTAATAAGACTTCCCCAGTGGCGCAACCAGTATTGTTTTCTGGAACAATCAAAATATACCCTCTACTCCGTTCTACTCCCTACTAAAACACACATCTGGAGGGGGTGTCAACCAACTTACTTTTTATGGACAAATGTTCTTAGAAATATAACTGAGGCATCAGGACTAACATTCCCAAGGTAATTTACTTCTCAATAGCCCCTTCTGACCTACAAAGGTCACTCACCAGGAACCCTCTTACAAGCATAGTTATAAGATGGTTCCTCCAGACCTAAACAAACAAGAGGGCATGCAATTTGTGAAGAATGAGTAAAAGAGGTGTTTTCCCTTTATCATTTGGAGGAAGTAAAATCTCAACACAGTAAGCCTCTGGAAAACGCATTAACACCTAACAGAACAGAATCTGCCTTCTGGATTTAGACACA
This sequence comes from Bufotes viridis, assembly GCA_033119425.1. Lineage (NCBI taxonomy): Eukaryota > Metazoa > Chordata > Amphibia > Anura > Bufonidae > Bufotes > Bufotes viridis. Next base: position 40,388,149 of record CM065596.1, on the reverse strand, counting down.
TATCACAGTTTGTCCTGATGACACGATGATGATAAAGATAGGCTTTCCACTTCCTCTAATCAGGGTGTATCTCTTAGTTGGTCCTAAAGCATTGTAAGACCATTGCAACTCCTAAACTGGCCATACACATTAGGACACAAGTTGGTCGATGGTTGAACATCAGTTCAACAAACAATGGTCTGGTGAACTATTTTTCCACAGACACGGCCATACACATTTTAGCCCAATTTCGCTATTACAGTTGTTCAAACCACCCATAAACAATAAAACCGTGCGATCGACAAAAGATCTTTCATAGAAAGATCTTTCATTCATGATCAATATTTTTTTAAATGAAAAAATCTTTCACCCAACTATCAGAAGAAAATATTAAAAGCGGACAAATTGTTTTTGAAAAAAAATGGTCTATCACTGGTTGGCTAAAACGAAAATTCTTCATTAAATTTCAACCAACGATTGTCCATATTGATCAACTTTAGACTAATGTGTATGGCCACATTAGGATTTTGGTGACTGTAACCTCTATGGAGAATATCTTCCTTCTTCTACACTAGTGTTGAGTGAATTAAATCATCTGAAGCGGATTTCAATTTCTAATTTCCTTGTGTTGCGTGGTAACTAATTAGATTTTTTTCTAAAATGGCTGCTGCACATGTTACAAGGTGAAAGTAAGAAGCTCAGGAATGCAATATGACCCATAATGTCGTACAGCCCGCCAATCAGCAGATAGTTATCCCCTGTGATATCACAGCCCTATAAAAAGCCTCATCCCGTGCAGTCTCTGCCATTTCACTGTGAGCTGAGCACAGGACAAGTGCTTATTTGCTAGGGACAGTGTTTTAGAAAGATTTTAATTGTAGAATATTGGATAAGGAGACTGCAGGGACAGTGCTGGTAGATCATAAGGAGAGTTTTTAGACACTGTAGGGAGAGCATATGGAGACTGCAGGGACAGTGCAGGTTGAGTTGAGTGTAATCGCCATGTGCATCTTGTTGAACTGCTGCCACAATCCCTGTTAATCTGTTAGTTTATATATATAGAATTACTGTGCCTCAGTATTAAAGGGAGGTCTAATATTTCGCCATCTACATCTTGTAGAACCGCTGACAGAATCCACATTTATCTGTTAGATTATATATAGAATTACTGGGCCTCAGTATTAAAGGGTGGTCTAATATATCGCCGTCTGCATCTTGTTGAACTGCTGGCACTTTCGCAGTTAATCTGTTAGGGTATATATAGAAATACTGTGCCTCAGTATTTAAGGTCGGCAGGGCCGGTGCAAGGATTTTTGCCGCCCTAGGCAAAAGAAAAGTTTGCCGCCCCCCCCCCCATGTGACATCACAATGCCCCACCCATATGATCTGCCATATTACAGGGGTTCTGCAGTTTATTTAAACTGATCGCAGGGGTCCGACACCCCGGACCCCCGCCAATCAGCTGTTTGCGAAGGCAGCAGCGCTGGCAGTAGTGCCTCAGCCTTCTCGCAGTGACGTCACGATTAGTATCATTGGCCTGGGTGGGGCTAAGCTTCATTCAAGTGAACAGAGCTTAACCCCGCCAAGGCCAGTGATACTAGTCGTGACGTCACTGCGCCTGCGGTAAACAGAGAGAAGGCCGCTCCTGCAGCGCCGCTGCCTTCTCAAACAGCTGATCGGCGGGGTCCCGGGTGTCAGACCCGGGCCGATCAGATGCTGATGATTTATCCAGAGGATAGATCATCAGTTGTAACAAACTGCAGAACCCCTTTAACTAACACCAGTTCTCTCCCCCTTGTCATTATCTCCCTTCTCTTGTCATTCTTTACCCCCTTGTCATTCTTCACACTCCCCCTTGTCATTCCCTTTCCCCCTTGTCATTCTCTCCCCCTCTCCCTTGTCATTCTCTTTCCCTCTTTTTATCCTCCCCCACTTCTCTTGTCATTCTCTTTCTCTCCCCCTGGCCGAGGCTCTGGTCCCTCCCGGGTAGCAAAGTGTGGTCAAAGTCGGTCGCGGTTTCCTCCGGGGCCCTTGGTGCCAGGGCCCCAGTTCTTGCATGGGGCAGTAGAGAAGAACCAGGGCTCTCAGGGGACACCTCCCGCGTCCATGTGGCCCCCACGGCCGCGGAGCATTAACCGCTCAAAGTAGGTCCACTTTTCCATTTTTTCTGCGCAGGACAGGCATGTCTTTTGGGTAAGGCTGGAGCAAGCCTCTTTGGCGGTTGGCTGGGTTCATCCGGGCTCCACGGGGTTGTGGCCCCTATGGCCGCGGAGCAGTGGCCGTTCAAAGTCGGTCCATTTTGGGGCCCAGACCGACCCCACTTTGAGCGCCGGTACCTCCGCCGCCTTTCGTGCCAGCGACACGGGACCGGTGGAACGTTGTAGAGGGGGTTGGGGCTTTCCAGGGACACCTTGGTCGGGGTGGTGGCCCCTATGGCCGCGGAGCAGTAACCGCTCAAAGTCGGTCAACTTTACCTCCAAATTCATACCGACCGTGGTGCACCCTAAGCCGGGTAGCGACTGGTCGATTTACCGGTCCACTTGAACGCTTGTATCTCGGCCGCCCTGGGTGCCAGCTGGACCCCGGGTACCAGGCTGTAGGGGAGACCCAGGGCTTTCAGGGCCGGTGGAAGCTAGTCTCTACCCCGCACGGCCGTCGCACCGCAGGCGGGCAAAGTGGGTGCCCCCAGCGGTACCGTCAAGTCTAATTAACATTGGTTTTCCCATAGGGATTTTGGTTAATCCTACCCCACTTTGAGCTCGCGCCCCGCGGCCGCCTTTTGAGCTATCCGGCCCCCACTTCCAGGCTAGATAGAGGAGGGTCCCCTCTTCAAGGGGACCCCTTGAGCTAGTTTGTGGCCCCGGCGACCGCGGAGCCAATCGCGGCCAAAGTCAGGTAAGGTTCCCGGGGAACCATGGGGTCCCAGGCCCAGCTTCTTGCGGGGTGCTGTAGAGGAGGGTTGGGGCTCTCTGAGGAGCCCTGCCCCGAACCTGTGTCCCCCAGGGCCGCGGAGCAGTGACCGCTCAAAGTAGGGCGATTTTGGCCATTTTGGCCCCACTTTGAGCTCCCCTACCTGAGCCTCTAGTGTAGCGTGGCCGAGCTCTTTATGCTCCACGGGTACAGGAGCTATCGTTTCCTGTACCCGAGGGGACTGACATGAAGTGCACACTTCATGTCAGTCCGGCCGGGTACAGGAGACAGATGCTCCTGTACCCGCGGACCTTAAAAAGCTCGGCCACGCTACAATGGAGTGACAGGAGGGAGCGCTGAGCGCTTCCCTCCTGTCAGCTCCTCTCCTCTTGCTGAGCCCGGGCGGTGCGCCCTCATGGACGCGCCAGCCCGGGCAGTGCTGCAGCCGCCTGAGGCTCAATTCAGAGCGCTCCGGCGGCTGCAGCATGAGGCGGGGCCGGCGCTCCTAGCAGCGCCCCTTCCCAATGGGCGCTCTACGCGGCTGCTTATTCCGCGTATAGGACGCGCCGGCCCTGAAGGTCGGTCTAATATATTGCTGTGTTTACTAGTTACTGTACACTATGGCCAAAAGACAGCTGCCTGGGCCCTCTAAAGGAACGGGCAGTGGCAAAAATGTTTCTGTAGCCAGCACAATTAGCAGCAAAAGAAAGGGTGGTGGTAGCATCAGCTGCAGCAACAGGCCAGGGCTGCCTCTGTCATCTAGTGGTCGTCTTTTGACCAACAATCCAACTGTATGTGTGACTGGGTGACTCGCTCTTCAACATCATCTCAAGTGACAACAGATACACACAGCCAAGGATCGGTGGGTTCCTCTGACACCACACTTAGTTAGCATGGCCCAGGAACTGCCTCTGTGCCCTCACTTGTCGTGAACCCGCCTCTTGCTTTTGCTGCTCCTTCTGCTGGTCAAGTAAGGTATGCCGTCGGCTCTGCTCTGCTTTTCAGTGAGAATGAGCTTTGGGAGGACAGTCGGAGGTTACTGTACAGGCCAGCAAGAGACTTGAAGTAGAGGTCCACTGAGGACTCCTCTAGGCATGCAACTACCAATGAGGACAGTGGGGTGGGAGCACATGTTGCAAGAGCTTAGGGATATGCGCAAGAGACAGATGAGGGTGACACAAGTGATGACCAAACTGTTGTAGATAATGATGTAGCCAATCGCATGTGGGAGCATCGTCATCATCAGGGGGCGAGGGTGGCAGCATGCCTATGAGCCCACAGGGTGTAAGTGTGTCCGTGAGACATTTAGTGTTACAGCCTGATGCAGCAACTGCTGCATCTCCCACCGGAACACACCCCCTCTCCAGCAGTCAGGGCTCAACAACATCAGCAGAAGGAAGCTTTTGTTCCTTTCCATCAACTTCAATGTTGTTTATTGCTCCTGATGCTTCTTCTCCTCGTACTCCTCGTCACTTGTTTCGACAGCAATCAATCACTGAGGCGATTGCAAAAAGAAAACAGTATGCTTTAACTCATCCAACAGCGCAGAATCTGAACATGCACCTGGCCAAGTTGCTGGTTTTACAGTTCTTCCCTTTGCATGTAGTTGGCTCTGCACAGTTCAGAGAACTGATGGCTTGTGCCCACACAAGGTCTAAAACCGACATTACTTTTTGAAAAAAGCTGTACCAGCCTTGCACACATACGTTGCGCACAAGGTGGACCAGTCCTTGGGCCTTCTATGTCTGGTAGAGTTCACGCCAGTGCTGACATATGGAGTTGTATCTATGGTCAAGGACAATATATGTCGTTCAGAGCCCACTGGGTAAATGTCGTTCGGAGTCAAGCACACCAGCAACTTGACCAGGTGATGGCAATGCCACCTCCATTTTGTAACTATAGGATTTCTGCATAAATGTCCTCCTCTGCCTCCTCATCCTCCACCTTGTCCTCACCCTCCCCACTAGGCACAGTTAACAGTGGTCGACCAGCCTATCATTTATGCAAAGCTAAGTGTTGTCACGTAGTTCTGCACCTAGTCAGCCTTGGTGAACAGAGCCACGCCAGAGAGGAACTGCTCCAAATCGTCAACAAAGAAACACTGGCTGTCTCCTCCCCAACCGGCACCAACCGGAGATAGGAACCATGGTTACTGATAATGAGAAGAACATTTTGTCTGCGCTGTGTCAGGGAGGGCTTACCCATCTGCCCTGCATGGCGCACATCTTCAATCTCTTTGTCAATTGGTTCATCAAGTCTTCACCTGAACTGCAAGAGCTGTTAAAAATGTCCAGGAAACTTTGCATGCACTTCAGCCACTCTTACTGTGCAAAGTATGCCCTTCTTGAGCTCCAAAGGCAAAATGCTCTTCCTATCATCGCCTGATATGCAGCGTTTCCACCCGTTGGAACTCCACACTCCGTATGTTAGACCACCTGTATGAACAGAGGAAGGCGGTCAATGATTTCTTAATGCTGCAGTTGGGCAGGTCTACTCCCCAGTGTAATTTCCATGTTAGCCAGTGGCAGCTCATGCGTGACATATGCCACTTGCTCAGGCCCTTTGAGGAGGCCACTTTATGCGTCAGTTGGCATAAATATGGGATGAATGATGCAATTCCACTCCTTCAAGTCCTGGGGGAGACGCTGACAAATCTGATTGGCAAGGGGAGAGAAGATGTGGCACCTCCATTTTTATGTCCACCTGAGCCTCAAGGAGGAACTGGCAGTGGAGGAGGAAGAGGACATAAACGCGCAGGAATTTTATATGTAACTAGGTGGTTTATCTTCCCAAGTGACAGGAGATGAGCAGGAGGAGCAAGAGGAGCATGAGGAGCTGGAGGGCAATGATGAAGATGACGCAGATGATGCCGACAGGCCATAGTGGTATGCAGTGGATATGGAGGCAGGGAGGCCCTCCGAGTCCTTTGCACAATTGGCCAGATATATGCTGTCATGTTTGTGTAGTGACAGCCGCATTGTCATAATTCGGCAGAGTGATGAATACTGGATATCCACATTGTTAGACCTTCGCTACCAGTTAGACGTTCTGAGACGGATGCAAAAATTGACTACTATAGAAACATGCTGTGTGGTCAGTTGGTTTCTGCCTACGAGCGCCATTGCCCATCCTCAGGAAGGTTTGACTGCGCCCACATCCCACTGTCATGACTGGTGGGGAAGCAGGAGCAGCACAAGCTCCTTATGCAGGAACTTAAGTCTGAAGTTTATGATGACTAGTTTTCTTCAGTCGCCTACTGAAGAAATCACCCAGCAGCAGGACATGCAGCAGAACCTCAACTGGCAGGTAGCATACTTGGATTGCATCCCGTCTCCAATGATCCAAGATCCCCTGGACTACTGGGCATACAAGCTTGAAGCATGGCCGCAACTGGCCGAGTTTGCCAAGGGCCAGCTTTCCTTCCCAGCCAGTAGTGTGGCATCAGAGCGGGTCTTCAGTGCAGTGGGGGGCATAGTTACCCCAAAGAGAGCTCACCAATTAACACAAAATGTTGCTAGACTAACCTTTATAAAGATGAATCAGGACTGGATCAACCAGGATTTCCAGACACAGTGCTTGATACAACAGACTAGATAATTCAGGCAGTAATGATCATACTGTAGTGTGGTGCCTCACCGGAATATTCTGCAAAATGGGCTGTTACTTCTGGCCATGTGCTTCAGTCACCATTCTGATGAAGCTACCCGCCTGATGCCACCCACCTGCTGCCTCTACTGCCATTCCTACAATGGGGCTTTTTGGCCTACTGATATGTACACGTTACATTTTTCCGAGTATATGCATGCCACTGGGCCTTGCAATCACACTGCTGTTTTTGGTTTCTGCTACTACTGTGAGCTGAGACCATCTTGTTCTCTATGCCACTGCTGCTGCCCCCCTCCCCACTTTCTTATGGGGCCACTATTGTCCCTGTTACTACCACTGCTGTTGGCCCCCATCCCCACTCTGTTATGTGTTTGTCCATGCTGACATAACAGTTTATTTTTCTGTTGTTCTGATTCGTCATTCAGTATTTTGAGCATCCATAAGGCTGCTTTCACACGGTCACTATTTGGTCACTATTTGATCAGTATTTGTAAGCCAAAAGCAGGAGTGGGTTCAAGACACAGATGAGATGCAAATATTTCCATTACATTTTATCTCTGTTTTGGACCCACTCCTGTTTATGACTTAAGGGCCGACAATTGAACAGATCATCGCTAACCATTACTTTTAACGCTCGTTAGTGATGATCTGGCGGTGTAACAGCGCTGTTGTTTACCCGGTACATTAGCAAAATGCTTGGTTATCGGGTAATTGGCCCTTTTATACAGCACAAAAGATCATCGTATCCCAGTGGCAGATTGTGCTGTGTAAACATGATCCGCTGCAGGTAAACTTCAAGACAGTATGGGGAAGAGCGATGGCATTAGTGATCGCTCCTCCCCATACTCCAGATGAGCTGGAGGAGATTGGAGGATATCCTCCGTTAGCAATCTGCAGATTGTCGGGAAGCAACGCTTCCTTCCCGACAATCTGCTAGATCATCGTCCTGTGTAAAGGGACCATTACAAATAATGATCAAATACTGATGCAAAATACAGACCATACTTACTGTGTAAAAGAGGCCATTAAAGTCCTGCGTGCAGGACTCTTTTTTCTTGTTAAATAACTGATTTCAGACGAAAATGGCCAAAACACGTACAAATTGAGCATAAGGCCTATTTTACATGGTCAGTATTTTGCATCAGTATTGTAAGTAGTTTGCATCAGTATTAATTAGTGTTTGTAAGCCTAAAGCAGGAATGGGTCAAAAATACTGACTGTCTGAAAGAGGCTTTATAGATGCTCAAAATACAGGCTTCTTTTTTATATTTTTATTTTTGTTTTGTTTTGTGTTCTTCTGATGGCCCAGAAGAACGAAAAATAAACAATGATGTTAACACAGCCTTACTGTCACTGCTGCTGCCACCCTCCCCACTCTGTCATGGGGCCACTACTTGAATCTTGGAGCACTGCACAGTTAAGTCTACCGCGATAGACAGTAACAGTGACCTGTAATACTGACTCAGTAAATCTACAGCTAACAGAAGGGATTAAAAAGCATGTGTTTGGATTGCCACAACATGCATTAAAAGAAGATTTTTTGCCCTACTACTTTATTGGAGCTGCCTCCATTTCTTTATTTTGTTCTACTAAGGAGCCATTGCACTGCAGAGGTGCTCCCAGTTTTTTGCTTTACTGAAGAGTGCTGTATGCTTTTCTTTTTGTTTAACAGAAGGGATTAGTGATGCACACTGATGTAGACAGTGATAAATTACACCTGTAATACTGACGGCACAGTACCTACAGAATTAATGTGGGTGCACTAGAAAGCAATGCATAAGGCAATACACTCTCCCTGCAATATCCCTGCAGATTAAGTTCCAAGCCTTCACACTGAGATTGGGCCACCAAGTGGGATAAATATGATTAGGCAGAGGGGCCTGAGTATTCCTGATTTGTCTCGATTTATGAAAAATTGCATAAAATAGAAACTTCTTTATTAATTAGTGGCATAATTGCCATTTATGTGTAATCTGATTTTATTCATTTTTCATTTTCAAATGACATTTACAGAAAAAACGATAGAACACAGGGCAAGGGCTACTGCCCAGCAATAGGTCACGCAGGACCATCATAATACAGCCATACTATAAATGTATAACAGAACGAAGGAAAACAATTATCGTCCCGTGTGTATCAGGGCTCATAATTGCTATTTAAAACTGTTATGAACTGGCTTTTGACCCAGGTGGCTTGTTGGCCTGCTCTTGGTCTGATCTACAAATTCAACTATTCTATTACGACCACAATTCAAGTCTTAGTCAAGTCTCTGTGTACTATCTGAACTTCTCAACCACAACATATGTTACCCACAAAACACTGGTTATTATATGTTTTCCTGGACTGGACCCAATTGCTATGTAACATCATGTTGTTCCATTGGCTGTTTCTGATCAATCTATTTAAATCCTGCTTGCTATGGCAGTCATGACTTGAAGATTAATGTATTGCCAACACAGGTGTTCCCAGTTCCTTCCAGTTTTGTGTCCTTGTGGATTCTGTCTATCACCACAAAGTCCCAAGTATGCTTCTGGTTTTGACTCCTGGTCTCACATGACTAATTGTCCTGCCTCACCCATGGATTCTATGGATGGCTTGTAAATTACTCTCCTGGCAGTACATCATGGCTTCTATGTCCAGTCTTGCTATACTCCAGCCTTGCTTCTGTGGTAATTTTCTAGTCCTGTTACAAGTGATTACATTTCTATCCTACTTCTCAGCACCAGTCTGTGTCCTGCTAACAGCATGTGCCCTGTTGTCCACTGCAAGCCTGTGTCCTGCTACTCTCTACCAACTGTGGTACCTGTCATCAGCCTGCATTCACAATTTGTCACTGCTGCGTCCACTTGGCCACCATTGCAGCATAAGGAGCCACTATACCAGTCTCATATACCAGACCTGTTGTAAATAAGTAGCGTTACAAAAACTCATGGACCCCAATCTGTAACAGGGCCCCCATATACCATGGATCACCCATAATACTGCTGTCTTCTTATGTGGAAAAATGGTCCTTTGACCGTCTCAAGATCTACTGCTACTTTTGCACCCCCTATAGGTACATCCTTGATTGGTGTGAAATGGGTTAATGGCTGAAAATTTAAGAAAATAATAAATTTCTGTTTTCATGTAGTATATGTAAATAACAGCAGGACCCCTTCTGGGTATACAGCCGCTGTTGCCTCAAGTACAATGCGACCAAAAATAACTTTCTTTTTTTTTTTCTTTTTTTTATTTTGCATATGATATTCTTACATTCTTTAATAAATTTCATTTGTCAACCTTCTCCTTTTTTGTCACTTTTTCCATTTTTGTCACTTTTCTATAAATATATAGACAGTGCCACTCATATCCCATGATCGCTACTTTTGTTTGATCATGTCTATTCTATCATGTGTGGTCCACAAAAAGATCTCATTGCCATGTAAGAATGTCAGGGCTGGGGAGGTTTAATAAGCAAAGACATATGATTTGTCTCAGCATCCTTAACACTTATACAACACCAAATGACAGGATCCCATATTACCTCCAACGTTTCATCATTAACTACTGAATATCTGAATCCAATTAGGGTCTACAACAGGGTGACATACAGCTCATGTCTTAGAAGAAAAGATTGTATTATAGGAAGTACTGAGCTCATATGTATTATTTCACACATAATCAAGCTCAGGTAATAGAATAAAGGGTTTATATTTCAATTCCAATTTCCTTCTTTCCTGTATTTCCAATGTCTATTTTCAATTATCCGGAGAAGGCCAACTCTTCCTATGGTATGTTGGAGTCAGTCAAAATTTTCTGACATGTTGGGATGTCAACAAGCAAGCAATCACATATTTCCTTGAAATCATGGAAACATAATTGGCTGCTGAAGGTGTATTATGTAGAAGGAACCTGATAAGACATACTGCTTAGCAGTGGACTGGAAAGTTAAAGGGGCCCTGGAAAAAAAAAGAAAGTGGCCCCATGTTATTGGTGGGTCCAAATTGACAGAAGGTGGCTCAATATGAGTAGGCAGTAGGGTTGAGCAAACCCAAACTGCAAAGTTAGGGTTCGTACCGAACTTTGCGAGTTTGGGTACCCGGACCAGAACCCGGACTTTTTCACTGAAGTCCAGGTTCGGGTTTGGGTGTTCAGGTGATTTTATTATTTTCCGTTATAATATGGTTATAACGGAAAATAATAGCATTTTTAAGACAGAATGCTAAATAAAATGGGCATTGAGGGGTTAAAAATAAAAATAAAACTCACCTCATCCATTTGATCGCGCAGCCGGTATCCTCTTGTATCTTCTTCTTTATGCAGGATCTGCAAAAGGACCTTCAATGAAGTCATTGCACTCACCATCTGGTGAGCGTGGTGACGTCATCACAGGTCCTGCTGAATGAAGATAGAAGGTTTTTGTATCTTCATTCAGCAGGATCTGCAGGGATGTCACTGCGCTCACCACGTGGTAAGCGCGATGACGTCATTTAAGGTCATTTTGCAGGTCCTGCATAAAGAAGAAGATACAAGAGCATACCGGCTGCGCAATCAAGTGGATGAGGTGAGTCTTTTTTTATTTTTAACCCCTCAATGCCCATTTTATTTAGCATTCTGTCTTAAGAATGCTATTATTTTCCGTTATAACCATGTTATAACGGAAAATAATAAAGGGAAGTTCAGGTCCCCATTGACATTAATGGGGTCTGGGTTCAGGGCAAGTTCAGGTCCCAAACCCGAACTTTGACCTGAAATTCGGCCTAACCCGGCGAACCCGAACTTTATGGTGTTCGCTCAACACTAATAGGCAGGATCAACACAAGTAGGCAAGGACAACAGAAGTAGGTGTGACCAGCAAAACTAAAGTGCAGCACAAAATACCACCCCAGCAGAACCAAATACCTCAGTGCACACACAATATCTCTGCTCTTGTCACACTATTCAATTTTATCACTGTCCTGAGAACGATGATACAGTTGAATTCAGGAGAACACCTCTGGCCACAGGCTCCTGCATTACATGATGCTGAGAGCATCAGATCATCACGTACCAGGCTGATGGCCATGAATCTCCCTATAGGATCTATGGCCAGTCCACCCATGCTACTAAGTATAAAAGCTAGCTTTTGAGAGACATGTGATTCAGTAATCAGTAATGATTAGTCATCCACAGAACATATATATACAGTTCATACTATGGGAACTGCTGTTGGTTATTACTAGTAGAATCCTTATTTGGGGCTTAATGCATACAAAGAGTATAAATGGACCTTCATCCTAAGTCATTTGCCACAGGAGCCAAGAAACATTCCCTTTTAGGTTTCTCTTACAATGACAATGCCTGTCAATATAATTTATTGTAATTTATTTTAATGTATTCTGACATAGACTGGCTCTAACTAGAAGTGCTGGAAAAAAGAAACAGCCAGACACTGCAGGGCCTGATGAAGGGTCTGGAAGCATGGTCTCTTCCTTTTATTGAATCAAAAAAAAAAAAAAAGATTTTGGTGATGGACTAGGTCCTTCATCAAGTGTTACACAATCCATCCATCCATCCGAAGGATTGTACAGTGCCTGATGAAGAGACAAGTCCAGTTCCGAAATGTGTTGCTTTCAACACTGTTCAATAAAAGGCCAAAGGGACCATGCTTCCAGAGCCTTCATCCTTGGAGGCACCTAGTAAAGTCCTTTTTACAAGCACTTCTGGTTCCTCTTTGCCAGATCCACTAATGTTCCCGTTTTGGACCTCGGGCTGCACCCATAGCTATTTCTACATCTACATGGATGATGTGCTCCTAGCGTGAGCACATCCAGGGGTGGACAGGAAACTTAAAGTGGCCTTGGAGAAGAAAACTAAAAGTGGCCCCAGTGTTATAGGTGGGTCCAATGTGGGGCAACACAAGGAGATAGGGCCAAAACAAGTTGGCTGTCAGTAATGCCATAGAACAGTCCAGAATATCACCCCGCTGTACCAAAATACCACAGTGCCGCAGAAAATACCTCCCTAGATGGTGGCCATCAATAGCTGCCACATTCGGTCCTCCTCCAATTGTCTCTAATATGGATATGAAGAAAGGGGTTTAGGAAGTAAGATGTGAGCCATAACACCAAGCCAGCCCTACCATCAGCATGCTGCCAGGACTTTCTCTAATAATGACCCCTAGTATTAGGTACCCAGCCAGCAACAGTGAGAAGAGTTCAGATGGCCCTATGGACATCGGCCCACTGGGAAAATTTCCTGTAGGGTCTATCGTCATACTGCCACTGAGCATTGTATGCTCATTTATATGTTTGTTGGGATAATGCCCTATGTTACATTGTTGTGTGTGTGTGGGGGGGGGGGCATATCTTAGAAAACTAAATAGACCAGCTCTAGGCCTTAAAATCTACTTGGTTTCCATTCGAAGAGTTCTGTGTGAGAGCTGTTTTTTGGGATATAGTGTCATGTATCTGCCTTGTTTTTTTGTCCTCTTTCATGAGGTGTTTTGTGTGTTTACTATATGGTCCTGCATGACCACTTTAATCCTATTTTTCCCATGTGATGTAAAGTCTTAAAATTTTGATAAACATTGATTAAATACTATCAGTGAAATATTATTGATTATCACTAAGGATTTGATGCTTTAAGTAATGCACCTTCGTGTTGAGTGATTGGTTACTAATATCCATTTCCTATGCTTATTCAAATGTATAAATTTCGAATATAAGCAATGAACTTTATATGAGAAAATGAGCCTTTGTCTGGTTTCCTGTGTACACAATATATATTATTTAACTGACGAGTGAACCACGTATTTGATAAGAAAATTCTCTGATTTTTCAGTAATCTGCTCGGGTTCTGTTAAAATTACAGACAAGAACCTTTAGGCCTCTTTCACACGAACTTTTTGTTTGCGAGTGTACGGGCCGTTTTTTGCGTTCCGTATACGGTCCGTATATGGAAACATTCATTTCAATGGGTCGGCAAAAAAAAACGGAAGGTACTCCGTATGCATTCCGTTTCCATATTTCCGTTCTGTTCAAATGTAGAACATGTCCTATTATTGCTGGCATCACGGACAAGGATAATACTGTTCTATTAGGGGCCAGATGTTCCGTTCCGCAAAAAAAGGAATGCACACGGATTTCATCCGTTTTTTTGTGGATCTGTTTTTTGCAGACTGCAAAACCATACGGTCATGTGCAATAGGCCTTAGGCACACGACACGTAATTGAAAGTACTAATTAACACCTATAGCTGGTTGCCCATCTTTGCATAGCAAAAAAGGTTCTAATTTTGAAAGTGCACCACATACAGCTATTCTGCTTAGAAAATAGATTTACTCCTACATTTATTTGCACAACCTGAAAATGAGAATAAGAATCGTTACAAAAAAAAGTAAAAAATAAGGACATTGGCCATCATCCTCAGGGAATATTTCTTTTTTTCCGAAACAAGGCTTTGAAAAGTAAACAGAATTTCTTTCTGCGTGTAATAACTACATTTCCCAAATATTATATACATATTGCAGCTTTTATTTCCCTAGAGTGCCGTGATAAATCTCAGAATGTAAAGTGTCTCCTTCCTTCTGTGGAAGACATTTGTAGATTGTGATATCAATAAAACTAATTATAAGAAAGTACAGGTACTGTAAGAAAGTGAATATGGAAATCATTGTAGGAATACAAGGAAACTTTTCTAAGGAAAATATGTTCATTCTTCGATGCAATATTGTCATTGAATATGCAAATCTAGCATTTGTCTTAAAGGATAACTCCCCAAAATCAAAGCATTATTTGAAAATAAAAGTCTCTGAGTTGCCATCTTGTAAAAATGTTTGTGATATTCTATTTAGAATTTTAGACCATTTAATTTCCTATATGTGAAAAGCCCATCATTATACCTCAGAGCAAAGTCAGTCAACTACTTTTTGTGTATGGGGACCTGATGATTCTCCTCTAACAAATGATGGAGGATAGAAGGATAGGAACCTAGCAACAGCCTGGAGTGTCTGACAGTGGGTCTCCTATCGCCAATCAGAACATATGCCACCTCAATCAAGAAACAGGAATATTATAGCGATAGCCATAGTGGGAATTTATAATTCCCCCACGCCAGCTTTCCGGTGGAAAAAAGTCCCTAAATTTAGGTGCGTCTTATAAAGTGAAACATACATTAATATTTTGGTATTAAATCTCCCATTAACCCTCTTTTTACTACATTAAATAACCCTAATTTAATATTTGTCTCTACTGCAGTCCAGACATTTAATGTATTACTTTAGTCACTTTAAACCTGCTTCAGCTCTGCCATGTCTTTCTTGTGTACTGGTGCCCAAAATGGTACACAGTACTCCATGTGTGGTCTGACTAGTGATTTGTAAAGTGTGTCTAGTTATTGGTAAATGATGCTGTAGTCATGTGATTCTATGAGCCTTTTGATTCCCCCCATTATCTTATTGTCTTGGCAGCATGGATTTTCCCTTTCCTTGTGCATAACCTTACATTTATCTCTATAAAACATAATTTGCCACTTTCTGCCCAAACTTCCAATCTACCCAAATCCATTTGTAGAAGCATACTCTCCTTTTTGTTATAATCATATTACACAGTTTAGTATAATCTGAAAATATTGATGTTTTACTGCTCAATCCCTCCACAAGATCATTCATAAATATGTTAAAGAGAATACGGCCCAGTACTGACATCAATGGTACTCCACTGATAACGACCCTATCTGAGTTTGTATCATTAATAACCACCCACCAAGCCAGTTATTTTACCACTTACACAAATTTCAATCAGTCCAAACATTCATGTGGCACAGCATTGAATGACCTGTTGAATGGAGAGCAGGTCTCACATATGCGGTTTGCTCTCCCTTACTTCGGGGGGTCTGTTCTGGAGATAGAAGCAAGTCCAAGAGGTGGGACCTGCACCCATCTGACATTGATAGCATATCCTAACGATATACTATTAATGTTTGAGATATGAATACTACTTTAAGCTGAAGAGTGGATTATTTAAAGTTTCACTTGAATAGAGCTTAACTCCAACAGCAAATAGAGCCGAAACATAGACATGAGTGGCACTGTTTCTTTTTAAAAAAAAATCATCTTGTGCAAAGCTTAGGAGAAGATTTTGCAAAACTTGTGTAAAGAAAAACTGTCTTAGTTGCACATCACAACCAATCGAATTGATCCTTTCATTTTCCAAAGTGGCTCTGTAAAATGAAAGGTGGAATCTGATTGGTCGCAATGAGCAACTAAAAGTTTTTCTTTACACAAGTTTTGAGAAATCTCCCCCTTAATCTCCTTGACCAACCAACCAGGGTAGCCATAGTTGTGTATGATGTGTTCACTGATGGTGGATGATGATTTGGATACAACACAAAGGAACATGTTTATAAATACAATTGCTAAAGTTTGAAAACATTTTTTGAAAAGGAGGGCAAGGCATCATAGTCACATGCAGTGCAGCAGAGTATATGTGGATTATGTTATGTGCATAAGGCCTGGCAAGCCCACCATTCCCAGGCAAAAGAGAATCTGCTATGTTGCACTTCTCCATTTGTTCATATGTTACTTCATATTTCATTAACTTACCGAAATTGAGATGTACAGGAGATGTTTGACGCCCTCACTACTTCTACATCTATTCAAATGACATGTACGGTTTACTAATCCAAAGGGGGTACTTGTTAAAGGGTATGATAACCTTTATCCAGCAGTAAACTAAGGTCTATAGCAAGATGGCTATACACATAAGATTAACATTAACAGAAACCACCAATTTCAGAGCCAACCATCCAATGGGTAAGGTTCTGCCCTGATGTATCACTAATGGCAGATATAGGGCTGATAGGGATAAGGCTGTTGGATTTCAACATGTCAGATGTTCTCACGGGAGAATTGCTACTGAGAGAGGTGTCTGACATATGTTTACTTCCTTTTCCTATTCATGTGTATGGAACATCCTGGAGGACGAGCACTTGGCCGACAGCTATCTATCTAAAGTGTGTGAAGAGCTCTAGATATTCACCTAATGTTTGATGTGGGCCAAGGACTGGGCCAAATATTGGGAGTGAATGCTGAATAATGCTCAATCCCAATAATTCTTCCATTTAAGGATGGCTCCAATGATTGTTTGCTCATTTGTTGGGTGATCACCTCTTTCATGTGGCCCCAAAAATGCTCACATTACCCCATGTAAACAGGGATGTGCTGACAGCAAACAGGGAAACTCTATGGAGAAGAATGATCGTAGTAATATCAGCAAACATTTAAATGCAGTAAAGGAGCTTTCTTCATCCCTGATCATTGCCCGCTCTGTCGGCACATATGAAAGAGCCCTAACACCAATGTAGTGCACATAAGGCAATGCTTAATCATTTATCAAATATTTATTTTCTGAACTGTCTCTTATCCATATGTCTTATGCCTTTATACACTTAGGGTGAATAGTATTATTAAAAAAGAAAATGAATTTTGCAGTGACAAACGACAGAGTCCTGAAAGACTATAGATTTCTTCTGGGGCCAATTCCCACCACGTTCCTGGTCTCCAAAGACACACACCTCCTTATCCAATATGACAGTATTAAGCTTGCTATGCTTTTTAAAGACTTTATTTAGCAACTGTAACACATAGGTCTGCAAGTCTGAGAAAGCTGTCAAGCCGTATTGCTCTCTGGTTGCTGAAAATGCTGATTTTGTTTCTTGTCACATACTTACACACACACTTGCACATATGACATTGTGTATTTGTTTCGTAAACTCTTCTGAAACCAAGAAAGGAATCATTAACATACAATGACATTGATTATTTTTATTGCATGTTTGTAGTGCTACGGTATTTAAGGATATGAAAATTAAATATACTGGGGCTCATAAGCATCTCAGTGGTTGAATTTGTTTTAATTTGTAAGTGTTTAAATAGCCCTACACTCAAAGGGTACAATAGCCATGAATTAGTAAATCAGACCTTAGAGTGATAGCCATTTGATGACTATGTTATTTTACTCACAGAGATGTCAACGTTATTCTGCTTTGTTGAACATGCGATAACTTATAATAATGTAGTCATATCACATGTCACTAATTGACGCACATCATAAACTCGCTTTGTTATTATCAGGTATATCAGGGGTCCGTAACCTGTGGCCCATTCACTTCAATAGGGTCGCAAAAGGGTCAATAGGGTCGCAAAAGATGTGGACAGCACACCATGTGGTGTCCTCATCCGTATGTTCGTTCCGTGGCATCTGCAAAAGAAAAAAACATGTCCTATTCTTTTCCGCATTACTGATAGGACTGTACCGCTCTATTTTTGCAGACTTTATTATTTTAAAGCATTCTGAGTATAAAAAAATATACTCTATAAGAAGACATTTATCAAAGACCCACATTTTACGCCGGTATATGATTTCCCCTGCACTGCCAGCAGATGCGCTTAATTTACGACAAGTCGCAGGCCTTGTCATAAATTAGGTGCATACTCCAGTAGTCATTGCACATAGATTGAAATCTACTCCAGTAGACTTTAATAATCATTTACGTCAGGAAACCGTTGTAAAGGATAGTGAATGTGCTGGGTCCTCTACACCCCACACCACCCTCGCCACCTTTCAGTGGGAGGGTGGTGTAAAAACACTGTGTGAGCCCAAATTTAGGCACACAGGTGTTCAAAAGGTCACAAAATGAGTTTCTGGTTGTTTCAGTTTCTGGTGTAGGGGGTCTATTAAAGATGAGCAAAGAAATTTGACTTGTTGCAAATTAATTCATCACGAATCCCTATAGATCAGTTATACCCAGTCGACTCTACCTTAGGATACGGCACACAGAGCGGCCGTGTTGCAGGCAGGTTGCAGCCATGCTGTGGTGAAGAAGCACACGGCCAATTAAACAGCAGCTGCCTTTCATTTAATAATGAAGACCCAATTGTATACTCCTTCTTCATTGTTAATGGCTGTGCTGCACCTTTAATGCACCTTTAAACCCATAAGGACCCGCGCCATACATGTACGGTGCTGGTGGACGTGACTTAAGGACCAGCGCCATACATGTACGGCAGGCTGATCGAGCGGGTGCAGGAGCTGGCCCGCCCAATCATCGGCAGGGGTCCGGCAGTCACTGATAGCTGGACCCTTGCTGTGTGCGCCGGCATCGGTGAAAACATTGATGCCGGTGCATTAACCCTTGCACTGGTGTGACGGGGACCCGATAGCTTGGACAGCAGCCCAACGCGTTCCTTAGGCATCGTGGCTGCCTTCCATGACAGCCAGTGAGATCCAGCCCCCTGGATATCACAGGCAGGAAGCTGTAAGTATATTACAGTGTGTAATACACTTACAGCCAATGCATTACAAGACAGAAGTATTGTGATGCATTGTAAAGGGGATGAGACCCGCAAACATAAAAGTCCCAGAGTGGGACAAAAAATTAAGTGAAAAAAAAGTAAAGAAAATTAAGTTTTCCCCAAAAATATTATAAGTTTCAAGTAAAAAAAAAGCTTCCTTTTCCTAATATAAAGTAAAAAAATTTGTAAAAAAATAGAGAAAAAAAGAAAAGTGGACATATTAGGTATTGCCGCGTCCCTATAGACCAACTCTATAAAAATATCACATGACCTAACCCTTCAAGTGAACACCGTCAAAAAAATAAAAAAAAAGTGAGCTAAAGAAAACATATTTTTGCCACCTTACATCACTAAAAGTGCAACACCAAGCGATCAAAAAGGCATATGCCCCGCTAAATAGTACCAATCTAACTGCCATCTCATCCCGCAAAAAAAATGAGCCCCTACCTAAGACAATTGCCAAAAAAAATGAAAAAACCATGGCTCTCAGACTATGGAGACACTAAAACATGATTGTTTTTGTTTCAAAAATGCTTTTATTGTGTTAAATGTAAAACAAATTAAAAAAGTAGACATATTATGTATCGCTGTGTCTGTAACAACCTGCTCTAAAAAATACCACATTACCTAACCCCTCAGGTAAACACCGTAAAAAAAAGCCATTTTTTGTCACCTTGCATCACAAAAAGTGCAATAGCAAGCGATCAAAAAGTTTTAGGCACCCCAAAATAGTGTCAATCTTCCAAAAAATAAAAAAAAACCATGTCTCTCAGACTATGGAGACTTTTTTTTTGTTTCAAAAATGCTGTTATTGTGTAAAACTTAAATAAATGAAAAAAGTATACATATTAGGTATCACTGCATCAGTAAGAACCTGCTGTATAAAAATATCACATGAACTAACCTCTCCGATGAACACCGTAAAAAATAAAAAAATAAAACGGTGTCAAAAGAGCCATTTATTTGTCACCTTACATCACAAAAAGTGTAATACCAAACGATCAAAAATTCATATGCACCCCAAAATCATACCAATCAAACTATCATCTCATCCCGCAAAAAATGAGACTCTACCTAAGACAATTGTCCAAAAAAAAGAAAACTATGGCTCTCAGAACATTGAGATACTAAGACATGATTTTTTTTGTTTAAAAAATGCTGTTATTGTGTAAAACTTAAATAAAAAAAGTAAAAATATTAGGTACTTCCACGTCCGTAAGAACCTTCTATATAAAAATATCACATGACCTGACCCCTCAGGTGAACACCGTAAAAAAAAATAATAATAAAAAAGTGTCAAAAAAGCAATTTTTGTCACCTTACATCACAAAAAGTGTAATATCAAGCGATCAAAAAGTAATATGCACCCTAAAAAGTACCAATCAAACCGCCAACTCATACCGAAGAAAATAAGCCCCTACATAAGACAGTTGGCAAAAAAATAAAAAAAATACTACGGCTTACAGAATATGGAGACATTAAAAAAAAAATTTTTTTTTCAAAAATGCTTTATTATGTAAAACTGAAACCAAAAATGTGGTAGTAGTTAGTATTGTGGCATCCGTAACAACCTGCTCTATAAAAATACCACATGATCTAACCTGTCAGATGAACATTGTAAATAACAAAAAATAAAAACTGTGCCAAAACAGCATTTTTTTGTTACCTTGGCTCACAAAAAGCGTAAAATAGAACAGCCAAAAATATGACCCTAAAATAGTACCAACAAAACGGCCACCTTATCCTGTAGTTTCCAGAATGGGGTCCTTTTTTTGGAGTTTCTATTTTAGGGGTGCATTAGGGGGTCTTCAAATGTGACATGGCAACTTAAAATTATCCCAGTGAAATCTCCCCTCCAAAAACCAAATGGTGTTCCTTTCCTTCTGCACCCTGCCGTGTGCCCGTACAGCAGTTTACAGCCACTTATGGGGTGTTTCTGTAAACTACAGAATCAGGGCAATAAATATTGAGTTTTGTTTGGCTGTAAACCCTTGCTTTATTAGCGGAAAAAAATCTGCCAAAAAAGTGAAATTCTGAAATGTCATCTACATTTTCCTTTAGTTCTTGTGGAACACCTAAAGGGTTAACAAAGTTTGTAAAATCAGTTTTGAATACCTTAAGGGGCGTAGTTTCTAAAATGGTTATTTAAGGGTTATTTATGGGTGGTTTCTATTATGTAAGCCTCACAAAGTGACCTCAGACCTGAACTGGTCCTGTGGGTTTTGGAAATTTTCTGAAAAATGTCAAGATTTTCTTCTAAACTTCTAAGCCTTCTAACATCCCAAAAAAAGAAAATGTCGTTTACAAAATGATCCAAACATAAAGTAGACATATGGAAAATGTAAAGTAATAACTATTTTAGGAGGTATCACTATCTGTTTTAAAAGCAGAGAAATTGAAATTTAAATTAAAAAGAAATATTTTGACTCAAATTTACCACTGTCATGAAGTACAATATGTGATCTCAGAATGGCTTGGATAAGTAAACGTGTTTTAAGGTTATCACCACATAAAGTGACACATGTCAGAATTTTAAAAAATGGCCTGGTCCTTAAGGTGAAAAATGGCAGGGTCCTGAAGGGGTTAAACAGGGGCTTTTGCTGATTTGGGGTTTGGCTGGTTAGGTGGGAGGACAATATGCATATTATTTCTGTTCTTTCCTGCAATTTCCTGCAGGTTATTTGAAGGTAAACACAGAATATTAATCAGCCCTGGCATACCCACTTCTCCAGCACTCTCCTGCCCTACAGGTGGGAGCCCTTCTTCTGCCATCTGCTTTTCCTCCTTTTCCACATCATCTAATGACGATGAGAATATGTCATCAGGAACATTCAGCTCCTCCTCTCTTTGCATCTGGATGACTTTTCTAGGAAATGGAGACTTTGAAGAAGATTTGGGAAGTAAAGCCAGCAAAACAGGAGGATTGTCATCATTAGGACCTTCCCCTCTAAGGGGTGGGGACTGCATAGTATTGGTTGGCAGATTGGTAGTGGAATAATAAAAGGCTTCCATTTTATTGGCATTGAATTACAAATCTTAGTTTATGGCTGATGTAGGAATAAGTAAATAAATCTGATGCAGCATAAGTCTCCCTGCACTCTCCCTCTCTATTAATCGTTTTCAGCAACATTGTTCCTCCCTATGCTCAGCTCACAGGACAGTGACGGAGACCACGCGGGGGTGAGGGGGTGACATCACAGGGGAAAACTATCTGCGGATTGGCTGGCTGCACAGCAATATGGGCGATCTTCTCGCGTTCCCGGGCTTGTCTCCTCTACACTTAGTTTTGATTTGTAACACGTACAGCTGCTATTTTAGGAAAATCTCCTAATCTCAGGGTAAATCATCAATACCTTATTGGTGGAGGTCCGACTCCCAGCACCTGCACTGATCAGGGGAGGCGGCAATCCATTTGAGAGCTTCTTCCTCTTCATTACACTGCCTGTCATGTCGGAAGTGCAGTGGAATTACAAGTACTCGCTCCAGTCACTTAAATAGAGTGAGTACTTGTAATTATACTGTGCACTTCTGCAAGGGAGACGACGCGCAGTGTAATGAAGAGGAAGCAAGGCTCACATGGAGCACTGCCTGCTCTTCAAACAACTGATTTGCGGTATTGCTAGGAATCGGACCCCCACCAATCAGACTTTAATGACCTATTCTGAGGATAGATCATCAATATATATCGCCTGCACAACCTATTTTAACTCTCAGACAACCCCTTTAAAATATAGATATCACCCAAAATTCGCAAAAATTAAAAATATGTTTAACCTAAAATTGTGATTTAACTAATAGGTACATACTTGCCCTTTTATTATAGTACTATGTCAAAGTACAATGCATATTTTATATATGTCATCCTCCTAGAATATGGAAATTAGGAAATCATTGCTTAAAAACTAACATTCATCCGGCATCCTACCTGTCATGATATGGATGGTAAGTTATTAGTTTTTGTACATGAACTTTCCGCAGCCTATGATGAAAATTTGCCATCATCTCCATCTCTTGGTTTATTATACTGCATATTTGCTGCTAATGCGATTATTGCTGCATGGTGTTACCGACCACATAGTTTATCACTGCCTACTTGGTTCATAACCAAGTTATCCTCCTAGATCATATGCATGGACACATTTGATAAAATCTCAGCTCATTTCACAGAAGTCTGCATTTCACTTGTAAATTTCCTTAAAGTCTACAGAGACTACACAAGAGCAGAAGACCACGGCAATGTTTTCCTGGTGGAATCAAGTGCATATGTGTGTCTTATTATCGTTGGAGTGTGGTTAGTGAGAATGTAACAGCTCAATTTCCAGGACTATTCACATTCTTGTCCAAAACTCCCTGTGAGCTGGGAAACAAATTCACTTTCCAGCAGCACAGAGCTATACTGTACGCACACCAACGCTAGAAATAAGTGACACCTTCCTGAGATGTCTCAAGGTGATTATTACCCAGCAGGCTCTATGACAGTCCACTGAGATCAGCACGAACAAAGGCGGTGGGTAAGATTTCTTATGGCACCTGTAATTGTCACGTTAAATCATATTCTACTCAGTAGCAATAACTAAAGACAGAGACAACCGCCCCCCCTCGACACGTACGAAGGTCCTTCTAGTCACCAAGTGTTAATCTGTTAAATGGATTGCTTACAAAAAATAAAAACCTAATGTTATTAAGCGCTTGTACAAAGAGATGAAACATTTTTGGAAGATTTTTGGCTACAAATTCAAAGAGCATGGAATATAGAAACATAAAAAAGGCCATAAAACGAAGAACCCTACAAAAGCTTTCTAATTATCAGTCCTTAAAGCGCAGACGATTGTCAAATTACTCAGTGTTGTTCCACTTCGAGGGGAGATAAAAAAAAAAAAACACCTAATAGGGTTGTCAGATATGAAAGATGTTCTGCACCTCTCTGTGCCGATTGCATTGTTACTGGGTTTATTAAAGGTTGTTTTACGTAAAGACTCCATTTCAATGCACTGTTCCCTTTGTTTACTAATAAAAGAAACGGCCACCACTAATCTTATGTTTTATCTCCCTAACATATGGAAAAGCCATTTATTTCAGCCAATCACAATAAAGAACAGAAAACCCCCCGTTTCGGAGAACTGTTATATATCACAAGTTTGCTGATCATTAGAGATATGATTACCAATGGAGAGCCTCTGAAGGTGGCACATTTATGATCGTGCGAACAGATGGGGACATACATTTTCCTTGCAAATACTTTTGAAATTGCTCTACTGGTAGCAGTATAAAAATGATATACAGATGCCGGAGCCAAAAAGCAAGGACAAGCGGTCCAGACTTACACAGTAAAAGCTTCACACGCGCTCTGTCATCTTTGATTGATCTGCACTATACCTGTGAAACTTGTTGACTGGTAGGGAAACAGTGCAAATAATTCACCGCAACAAGGCAGATAATTCATAAAGCCAATTGGTCGGCTTCACTCTCTGGATGTGACATATGAGGCCTTTCTCCAAAGATGCATCACTTTGCAGCATGAACAATATCTAATGTCAGGAAGGGTGGGATAGGGTGGGGGGTGTTAAGAAAAGACACAGAAATAAACACTTAGAAAATCAAATCTATCCGCACACCGCAGTGAACTGACACCAGATGCGCAGCGTATTGACAGGGATCTTGCTGTAAATAAAATCAAACAGAATTTTGATTATCATATTTATTACAAATAAAAGAGAAAACCGATCACGGTTTTAGGTTTAATGCGGATGGATTGGGAGTAGAAGCAGAGAATTATCTAAAGAAGAAAAAAAAAGATCAACATTCTACCGCAAAGAATGATTCCCTGTTCCAGTTCATTGATGGAGTTGATTAAGTTTAAATGAAGCAGACATCGGATAAAAGTGAGGGTATTGACCACTGGGCACTGCGCTCTGTGCTTGAAAAGGCCTGATACATTGAAAAAAGGCAAAAATCTGCTAAATGTTCTAATCTTCAATCAAATCTTACATCAATACAGACAAAGTTTGGTAATGAGAGATTCAATGAAGCATGTGGGAGAAAGAATTAATCCTCTTGGTCTAAACTGGGTTCAACTTTGAAGCCTGCGCCGAAGGAAAGACAGTTATCTAAATGCTAAATAAGAAACTTATTGTACTTCTCGTTGCATGCTAATCTTTTGTCTACCCCGTCTCTATTATTTGTACGCTGGTAGATTCTAGTTGTCATGGTGATTATATCAAACCACGCGGTGGATGGCTGGAAGGAATCAGCATTGAATACGAAAAGGACCTCGGTGCAACCCTCACTCAAAAAAAACAAGGCATGGCAATTAACCACCTTCTGACCAGGTCCAGCAAGAGGCCGGTTCCCCAATATTGAGCTGCCAAGGAAGGTCATGAACTCTTCTGTGCAGGCCAAATTAAAGCTAGTAGTCACCTAGGCCTTGACCACCGGTCATATTAAGTCCCATAATTTAATTGGCTTTGGCAGTCAAAACATTTTAAGCTTGCCTTTGAAAACAGGAGCCCATGCATCCGGTGTTGCCCATTTCAGCTGCCACTTTTCTGACTTCTAAAGCTTATGGTACCCATGGTGGTGATGACTTACATCCTCTACAGAGTTTTAGGTTGACCGTAGTGCCTTTTTGATGCACAATGGGTTTGACAACTGAACATCCAGACATCAACAACTATTGACATCACTGTAAGGGTGCATTTTGCAGTCTGCAAAACACGAATCTGCAAAAAACATGGAGGATGTCCATGTTGCATCAGTTTTTTTGTTTGCACACCCATTGTAACAATGCCTATTAGTGTCTGCAAAACGAACAACAGTAGGACATGTTCTATCTTTTTTGCGAGCCGGCACAACGGACTTACGGATGCGGACAACGCATGGTGTGCTGTCTTCATTTTTTGCAACCCCACTGAAATGAGTGGCTCTGCATCAGATCCACAAAAAATTTAGATCAGATGCATACCAAAAATACGGTTGTGTAATTGGGGCCTAAAGAGAAAAAAATTGGGAGACGATTTATAAAAAGCAAAACGATCTTTGTTGCCCATAGCAATCAATCACATACAGCTCTCATTTTTCAGGAGCAGGATACAAAATGAAAGCTGTGATGTAATCGGTTGCTATGGGCAACAGTTTTACTTTTTGACTGTATAATATATCTTGTATCTGTAAACAACCAGAATAAATAGAATGGTATGCCACAGTGTTCCTCACTCTTTCTCCTACAGTAGGCTTTATAGAAATGCAAAGACAGAAAAGAAAATTGGAGTTGTGAGAAATGTCTAAAAGAAAAACTGTCTTTGCTGTCCCTAGCAACCAATCACAGCACAGCTTTCATTTTCAAATTGCAGAATACAAAATGAAAGCTGTACTGTGATTGGTTGCTATGGGCAACAAAGACAGCTTTACACATTAAAATAAATAAAGGTATACTTTCTTAGAAAACTTAATAAGGGAGATTTATCAAGATTGGCAAATGGATGAGGTGTATAAACTCCTATGTAAATGTAGCGTGTTTTCCATCCACAGGCTACATTTTGGTGCACCTGTGAGGCCTGGGACATATGAGGCAGTCTTGGGTGGGGCTCACAGTCCTCTCCCTCCTCCCATTGTAGGCATGGTTTCATGCTGGAGGTAACTGAGGAGTTTGCTGTGAGCCGGCCTATACATTCCTGTAATGCCCACTGGCCCGTGGTATTGCCCATATGGCACAGGTAGGTGAGTGTTAGGTCCCGAGCTACTTGAGAAACCTTGGCGCGGTGCTCGGGCTTAAGACATTCCCTCCACTGCAGGACATGTTGACTATTCTCTCAATATTAACATCAGTTTGAGGGCTTAGTAAGACCGCAGTGTGCAACTGTTCTGTCATTTGTTATTGCTATATTGTCATTTTATTTATCACATCCACACAATTGCCATCTTGTGTAGGATGTCTATTGTGGTACTTGTGGTCCGCTGCGGGCATCCTCCACCGTATGCATTTTTGCTGGGGATCCCCATTAGCAACGGGACACAAGTGCAGGATCTGCTCCATTGTATATATATGCACAACTGCATTTTTGGGTTGAGCACATCCTGCTTCATGCCACCTTTCAGTTGTTTTGTGTAAATGAATGAGGTAAGCATGATTTTTTTATTTTTTACACTATTTTCGGTAAAAATGATTCATTACCACAAAGCACAAGGAAATTTGGCTTCACGGTGAATCAAATTTATCCTGAAATTCCGATCAAAGTCTGATTTGCTCAACATTAGACTTGAGCTATAACTTACAGCAGTGTCAGGACAGAGGTAGGGATAAGTGCAGCCCTAAACTCCACCCCACCTCTGTCCCTGCCTACTTGCACGGCCCGTCCTAACCGACTGCATACTACTTGGCCGCAGTCCCTTGCTTAGATATACGTGCAGGGGCCTAAGAAGATAAGAGAAGTACTGTAACAGAGTCAGGCAAGCCAAAGTCAGAACGAGGAGGTCACGCAGGTACACAGGGAGCAATACAATAACAAGGTAAAAACACAATCCGGAGTCAAAAGCCAAGAGGTCACGTCAGTTCCAGGAGGTCACAAGGTCGAGGTCAAAAACAGAGCCAAGGTCAAAAACACACAGAAAGGCACAATGTGAAAATGCTGGTGAGGGTAGCAAGACCAATCACAGGCAACCTGTGGCCAGCAGGCTGCCTGTTTAAATAGCCCTAATGACTCATGTTACACAATTCAATACAGCTGAGCACCGACTCACTATTATCGGCGCTCAGCTCCCCTGCAGCTCGTTGTCTAGGAAATGGAGGACGTCGGCCGCACTGAGGAGGCGTGTGCGGCCGGGTCCTCCTCGCCCCCTGGGTACTGTGGAGATGAGGACGCCGGCCGCGTCACCGCTCCATTACATGTACTGGATGCTGGCGGTGCTGCGAAGGGGAAGCGCGTCGTGAGCTCCTCGTTACAAGCGGTTACTAGAGTAAACTATAGCAAATCCAGCGTGGTACAGAGGCTCCGCCCTTCCCACAGAGCCCCGTCCCCTTTTCTTGCCACTTTAGCATGCTGCTATCTTTTCTCCTTCCAGCACTTCACTGGAAATTATTGCAGACTGTTCCAACAGACAATGAAGTTCACATCTTTGTAAGATCATAGCCATATGGATGTTTCATCAATATCTAGCGCCATACCTCTCTAAGAAAAAACCTGAACGTATGATAGAATATGATATTGGCCAAAAGACCTGATTTTGTCTGGAAAATGTTGCAAATTGGGCAACAAAATGGGCAGACTTTGTGGCCATTTTGTAAGCACTCTGGTAAGGGTCCCATGGAGGTTCCAAAAGATGGGGCTTTAAACATCAAAATTTTTACATTTTGAATGTCTGTAAATATGGTTGATTACCCATGAGCCTGTTCAGTGGCACACAGAGTTTCTAGAAATCCATAGACACGCTGTGTGCCGTCATATGGCATCTCCATAAGGCACTGTACTATAGAGATATCCTCCTCTAGAAACATATATGGTGAAAAAAGTTGCAAGGGAACTTGTGAAGACCCGAATAAAATGTGAAATAGTAGTTTCTTTTTTCAGTGGTCACAATGTTGTTCCTTCTTCCCACAGGGACAAGTTGAAGTTGCAGTAATTGGCTGTGTGTTAGGCCAAATTTACATATCTGTAATCCGGTAATCCATATATATGTTTCAGACCTAACCACAGTTTTAAAACAAATTCACATAAATTCCAATGATGCAGTGAGTTTGAGTCAGCAAATCCATGGTCAGGCCAGGGCACACATCCAGAATAGGAACTCAAGAATCCGGATGGTATGAATCTGGCCTTAAATGGTTTGTCCAACCTACATTGACCGATGCTCTTTACCTTTAAAGAGGACCTTTCCCCACTCCTGACATGTCGGTTTTAATAGCTTCATACATTCTCCATGTAATAACAATTCTGGAGCCTCTATTCTTATGGCTCTATGTTGTGCCATTCCTCTATTATTTCTACTAGAAGTTATTAATGAATTGCTGTTAGCCTTCAGTAAGGGTACAAAGGAGAGGTAACCAGTCGGGGGGGATGTACCTGCACAGTCTGAAAATGGGAGCACTGATTGGATAGAGTCAGTCTGTGCAGGTACACCCCCCCCCCCAACTGGTTACCTCCCCTCTGTACGCTTACTGAAGGCTAATCGTAATTCATTTATAACTTCTAGTACAAATAATAAAGGAATGGCACAACATTGAGCCATAAGAATAGAGGCTCCAGAATTGTTATTACATGGGGAATGCATGAAGCTAATAAAACAGGCAGGTCAGGAGTGGTGACAGGTCCTCTTTAACATGTCAAGAACTTCCACTTTGTAATATGCTTTCTTTACCTTTTTTGTCCATATCGCGGTATCAGAATGCCAGTCCTGTTATCCAGTCCACTGTAACACCTGCTGCTTTTATTGATGTTCACGTCTATGGCTCTGCTAGTCAGTCTTGCAGTCTGCAGAGTCTATGATTGCATCCAAAATTGCATGGGCGGTCTGTAGACAGTGCCAAAATCCTTCCCCAAGCCCCAGAGCAGTAGGCATTTCAAGGGAGGAGTTTGGGGAGTTGATTGAATGGGTGGGCAAACAAATGGAGGAGTAACTTTTTCTGGGAGGTACTCAAGCTAGTAGACAACTGCCGCAGAGCATCATGGTAGGAAAACAAAGCAGAGTTGGGATCAGATTGGAAGAGAAAAAAGCAGCAAACACATCCATGACTGGGAATCATGGGAAAAGGTAGGTGGAAACATGAAATGGTCATTGGGAGGGATGATAACATTACATTTCGGATGGATTGGGCTGATTTCTGAAAATCAAAGGGGTATTCCTATCTCAGACATTGATAGCATATTGCTAGGATATGCCTCCTATGTCACATAGGTGCTGGCCCCACCTCTGAGACCCACTCATATCTTCAGGACATGGCCCCATGTGTGCTCTCCATTCACCGCTATGGGAGTTCCAAAAATTGCAGAGTGAGCATGCCCAGCTATTTTCAGAAGTCCAATAGCGATCAATGGAGAGCGCACCACGCACGCATGGCTACCTCTGCATTCACCGCTATGGGACTGATGGAAATAGCTATGCAAGCACTTGTTTGTTTGTTTTTCAACTCCCACAGCGGAGAATGGAAGGTGGCAGTGCTTGCTCGGTTTATTCTCTTTCAATTTTTGGGGCCATTCTGAAGATAGGATCAGATCCCAGAGGTGGGACCTGTACCTATCTGACACTGGTGGCATTTCTAAGCTATATGCCACCAATAGCTGAGATCGGAATACCCCTTTACGAAAGAGGCCTTTTTACATGGGCTAACTGAGCAGACAATAATCAGGGACGAACCATTTGTTTCTGATAATTGCCTGCTCATCACAGTAGGATACCTCTTTAAAAGGATTGTATTACTAAACATATTCTACATTTTTGAAACCAGCACCTGGATCTGAATACTTTTGTAACTGAATGTAATTAAAAAAAAAATAGTATAGCCAGTGAGTTATTCAATAAAATATATTTGTAAAGCGCCACCTGCTGTTTGTTTTTTTCCTTAATTTTTGTCCGTCTCACTGAGCTGGTCGAACATGCTCAGTTTAAATCATCAACTGCCACCAGCCGTATGTTCTGTTAGAAGCTGTGGCAGTTACTGGGAGAGAGCTGCAGCAAAAAGGACACGCTCCCTGAGCTGCCAGGCAGAACATAATCCAGCATAGCAATTGGAGCAGTGAATGTGGAGATCTGTGGATCCACGTGAGGTACAGGGCTGGTTCTAGCTTTGTTAGAAATGTATTGTCATGGACTGTATGATGTCTGATTTTCATTTTTTTATACCATCCTTTAAGTATGTGGTTACATAACCAATGTAGTCTCAACCTAACTTACACTGTGAAATAACTGACCTAATCAGCTCTAAAATTTATAATGTATAAAAGCCAAGAAGAGAAATGGAATATTGTGGTTACAGCCGCCACAAAGGCAGGATCTCATAATTGTGGAGACAAAATCCGATTATATGTGTATATGAAGTGTAGAAGTCATAAAGACAATAAACTTTACAGCTGCAACAAATCAGATGGAGTGCCTAAACCTCTCAGCGTCGCCTGTTTTAGGATAATTTTATATCTAGAATTAAAATTCATATATGCAAATGCCTGGGGAGAACTTGCACTTTAATATGAAAAGCAGGTTTCTTATTTTAAAATTGTGAAAAGATAAAAAAATCCATTTTTATAACGCCTTTTATCAAACTCCTCTTAGACATTTTGAAATGTCAGGGTACCAAGGACTCTCTGCTGTAGCTGAGTGTAGCCTGTACATATGGCTAGGTCTGACTATTCCATTTCTATTTCTCTGAGAACAGATCCATAAGTCAGAAACCTATATATGACAGAGCAGATGACAAAGTAGAAAGATTGTGGTCAGAACAGCAAACCAGTCGTCATCCGTAGCTATACCTATGAAGTGTCTCACTTTATGTAAAGATTTGTTCTATCTACAATATCTAGTACAATTCAAATTGCATAAAAGTATCAATCAAACCTGCAGTATTAAAGGGAATGCATCGCCTGTATTTTTACTAATTTAAACCAGATACTGATGCATATTTTCTGTGTATTTTTTTAATTTTCATTTTATCTTCCATATATGATTGTGGGAGCTGCTATCTTTTCCTGCACTACTGCTCTGAGATGTGGACAGCAGTTTAGAAATTTTCTTTTCTCAGCCCCTTGGACACAAAAATCATCAGTCTGAAAACAACTTCTATGGGAGTGGTATTGTGGGCAAGTAAGGGGGTCAGAACTTATAGACAGCCTCTTTTTGGTCCTGAGTGGTAGGCATGACTCCCCACTCTAGGAATACGGCGGGCACAGTTGTAACTTAACCAAAACAAATTTTATTTTACTCCCATGGGGCCACAAGCTTAATGATTACTATAGCCTTTTGCCAAGCAATGCACTTAGTGGTGACAGTCTTTCAATGAGGGCACAGTTTTATTCAGATGTACTGTAACAGGCTAAATTAGGTACACTGTCTTTTTAAGTGGCAACAGGCCAATATAACATGGTCCCTTGAAGTGGCAACAAGTTACTCAGCTTGCATTGCACCCACTTCCTTAAATGACTACTCTACTCAGAGAGGCAGCAATGTAAATGGCAGGATCTGCAGTTATCACCACGGCTTTCTCCATGTGGTGCACCTCCGCACAATCTGCGTAGCCTTGTAACCCCACTGCCACAGTCCTGGAATGTTCTCCTTAGCAACACACAGTATTACACATCGTCTCCCAAATAATGTTGCTTACAGGCAGCAGGTTGGCTGGTCATGGGCCTGACTATAATACAGGCGTTGACATCTATCAAGATGCACTGGCTAGGTGGTTTTCTCCTGTCCCTCAGCTCCTGCTTCAACTCCCAAGTTGTGCTACGCAACGTTTTTGCCCAATTTAGGCCATGAGATATTCCAAGTTTTCTCTATTTGCAGATAATGGTTCTCATAGTGTTCCACTGGATTCCCAGAGCCTTAGTAATGACCTGGTAACCCTTTACAGATTGGTAGATTTCCATAACATTTTTTCACATCTGTATTTGAATCTCTTTAGATCATGACATCATGTGCTGCTTTTGAGTCCTTCTAGCCAGCTTCATGTAGCCAGACGGGTTCTATTTCACTTTTATGGTTAGTGTAACTCACCTACACTGCTAGCTAACTACAGACAGGAATCTGCAGCTTCTAACAACTCACACTCAAACACTCCTGTGACTCCAGTATCTGCTGTGTCTCTCCTTCCAATGTTTGCCTGCACTTCTGTTTATCTTCTCCCAGCCAAGTTAAGGATCACTTGAATAATTAGGTTACATGACTTAAAGGTATTTGTGCACGCAACAGCAAATTATCCGACTGTAATAATACAATTGCTGTTTACAATACACACACTTTCAGTGCAATACATATATATCAGAAAGTAATGCTCATCTCATCCAAACCAAGGCACTATAATTCCCTAGTGTTCCGACACTTATTTGCAGGCCACCTGCGATGTTTCCTATTGGTTTTCCTATGTGCCTGTGCACAAAGGGCATTTTACCCACTGTAGTGCAATTTCTTCGTAGGTGGTTTCCAGCTGGCATTTACTTAGGAGTGTATGACCAACAGAGCACATGTGCAACATATCACATTAACAAACATGGCATATCCAAAATTGCAAGTTATGTATTTAAGTTAAGAAATATAATAGTAATAGACCTTTTAAGAAACTAACTTTTATTTATATCATATTAAAAAGACCAGTGGTCAATAGATAATTGAAAACATTCGCTGATCACATATATTTTTTAGTCTATGGGAAATAGGGGTGCCTCTGGCGGGTCTGAGGTAGGAGACGGGAAACCGCTGTCTCTAATACAGATCTCCCTAAACCTCAGCCCGGAGGCGTCACCTGAAGGTGGTAACCCTCCGTCCTCGTGCCTAGGCCTATATACCCCTAATATCGCCCTACAGACAAGATAAACAAAACCTGCAGACCCTGGGGTTAAATTTGGTGTTAAGAAATATAATAGCATGCAAAAAACAATAACGTACCATATACATTACTGGTGTACTTCTCAGTATAGTGAGTATTACTCCTTTAGTTATTTCACATCATTATAAGCTGTTTAAAAAGAAAAGAAAGTTGGGTTTGCTGAACTCCTTTAATGAAAACATATTAAACATACATTATCACACTCAGATTGGGTCACTGTCACTAGTGGGGTACCTCAGGGGTCAGTATTGGGCCCTATTCTTTTCAATATATTTATTAATGATCATGTAGAAGGCTTGCACAGTAAAATATCAATTTTTGCAGATGACACTAAAGTGTGTAAAGTAATTAACACTGAAGAGGACAATATACTATTACAGAGGGATCTGGATAGATTGGAGGCTTGGGCAGAGAAGTGGCAGATGAGGCTTAACACTGACAAGGTTATGCACATGGGAAGGAATAATGCAAGTCACGCGTACATACTAAATGGTAAAACACTCGGTAACACTGACATGGAAAAGGATCTAGGAATTTTAATAAAAAGCAAACTAGGCTGCAAAAACCAGTGTCAGGGGAGCTGCTGCCAAGGCCAATAAGATAATGGGTCGCATTAAAAGGGGCATAGATGCCCATGATGAGAACATAGTCCTACCACTTTACAAATCGCTAGTCAGACCACACATGGAGTACTGTGTACAGTTCGGGGCTACTGTGAACAAGGCAGACATAGCAGAGCTGGAGAGGGTTCAGAGGAGGGCAATTAAAGTAATAACTAGAATGGGGCAACTACAGTACCCTGAAAGATTATCAAAACTAGGGTTATTCACTTTAGTAAAAAGACGACTGAGGGGAGATCTAATAACTATGTATAAATATATCAGGGGTCAGTACAGAGATCTTTCCCATCATCTATTTATCTCCAGGACTGTGACTGTGACGAGTGGACATCCTCTGAGAAAAGAAGGTTTGCACACAAACATAGAAAAGGATTCTTTACGGTAAGAGCAGTGAGACTATGAAACTCTCTGCCTGAAGAGGTGGTGATGGTGAATTCACTAAAAGAGTTCAAGAGGGGCCTGGATGTATTTCTGGAGTGTAATAATATTACAGGCTATAGCTACTAGAGATGGGTCGTTGATCCAGGGAGTTATTCTGATTGCCTGATTGGAGTCGGGAAGGAATTTTTTATTCCCCTTAAGTGGGGAAAATTGGCTTCTACCTCACAGGGTTTTTTTTACCTTCCTCTGGATCAACTTGCAGGATGACAGGCCGAACTGGATGGACAGATGTCTTTTTTCGGCCTGATGTACTATGTTACTAGTGTGTTTTAAATCCTTTGTAAGAGTTCTGCTGGCTTTCAATGAATTAAAACAATCTTGCTTACAGTCACAGCCTGCAAACCTGTAAAGAGATCATTTCCCTCACTCAGCTGAAATTTGTTACAGTGTATCAGTTTTAAGCACCAGTGAGAGCTAAACATAACTGTACAGAACATTTTGCAAGGGTAGTTCTGTGATATTGCGCTCTGATCAGCAATGAGAACACGTGCTTTTGAGACACCATTATAGAATAAGGAGTAGAGATGGTGAATTTCGAGGGACATTGACCTTTACTGTCGAGAGTGATTTGATATTTCTGACATTTCAGTGATGACAGTGACCTGTGATCGATATTGAGCAGGGATTCAGTAGAAAAAACACCTTTGTCCAGCACTTCCTCCAAATATCTACATACTTTATTAAAATCACAATAGTGAAAGCATAAAAGCATAAAAACCAGTGTGATCCAAATAGCATGTATCTGGGCTATGCATCTTCTTCAGAAAATTGGATGTGTGGCTTTCTTTTATAGTTTTTCTTTTCTATTGCTTGTTCTTGATTGTTTATATGGGCTATTAGTATTGCACTCCACTAGATTTAGTGTGCCCCCTTTTTTGATATTGTCAAGTCAGGACTTTGACTCGGCTACTCCAAAACCTTTAAGAGACCCTCTGATTTAAGAAAAAAAAATTAACATAAACGGGAACAAACAAAACACCGAATTCCCTCTTTTTCATCTTTTCAGCTGTTGATCTGCTTATTCCCAGGCTCCTCTTCTGTCATCCAAGATGACCGCACCACTTCTTAGACAATTTGGCGCACAGTATACATTTAGTAATCCAACATACTTCCAGTTGCCATTGGATTGGCCAGCACTGCTCATGTCAGCAGCAGGGCAGTATTTACATGTATGTACACCGGAGTCTGCTCCTCCTGTATTAGTGTGCCTACAAACGGCATGGATTTGTTTGCCAAAAATCCACAAGAAATATACACACCAAAACTGCACAAAACAGTGGATTTTCTCATGGATTTTCTCTTTATGTTGAGGCATATGATACAGAATCACACAAACAATTCTAAATCCACATGACAGGACAATTTCCACATAGAAGAAAAAAGCAAAAAGTACATCTTATACACTACGCTGCGGTTTTTCTGTACGGAAATCCAAGTGTAATATTCAAAATGTGCTGGTATCCTGACCAGACACAAATAATTCACCAGAGTCTGCTCCTCCTGAATTATAGTGACTACATAGAGCAGGGGTCCTCAAACTTTTTAAACAGGGGGCCAGTTCACTGTTCCTCAAACCGTTAAAGAGCCGGACTATATTAACTATGCAAGTCTGCATTTCAACAGGTCAGATAATGGTGGGAGATATGGTCTCCCACCAAATAAAATAGGATCTTCCTGCTTATATAGCCATTCCAAAACAGAAAATCAACTCAAGATGAGGAAATATTAAGTAAATATTCGCTAAAAGAACACATTTCCCTACCATGGGTGTAGAAAGCAGGGGGGAGGACGGGGGGGATGGATCCTCCCCCAGGAAATAATGCGGGGGAGACGGTATGGTCAAATCCCCCCGCCAGCGGGGCAACATTTGCGGCGGCGTACATATAGGGGTCCCAGTTGCGACCGGGCCCAGCACCCCAGGGGCCTGCCTGGACAGCAGCGAGTACGGCGGACGGCGTCAATCCCCCGTGCCATGCGAGCCATAAATTCAACTGAGAGAGACTCGGAGGCCGGAGCGCAGGAGAGACGGTGACTTATCATCCAGACAGAGCCAGCCCAGGACAGGAGGAGCAGGTAAGTTCATTACAATTACTGTGGGGCAAATTAATTAATATGGGGGCAGTGTGGGGACAAATGAATTATTATGAAGCAATGTGGAGGCAAATTAATTAATATGAGGCAGTGAGGGGACAAATTAATTAATATGGGGGCAGTGTGGGGGCAAATCAATTAATATGGGGGCAGTGTGGGGACCAATTAATTATTATTGAGGAATGTGGGGCAAATTAATTAATATGGGGTCAGTGTGGGGACATATTAATTATTATGGAGCAATATGGGGGCAGTGTGGGGACAAATTAATTATTATGGAGCAATGTGGGGGCAAATGAATTAATATGAGGCAGTGAAGGGACAAATTAATTAATATGGGGGCAGTGTGGGGGCAAATCAATTAATATGGGGGCAGTATGCAGCAAATTAATTAACATGAGGCAGTGTGGGGGCAAATTAATTAATATGAGGCAGTGTGGGGGCAAATTAATTAATATGAGGCAGTCTGAGGGCAAATAATTAATATAAGGCAGTGTGGGGGCAAATCAATTTATATGGAGCAGTGTGAGGGCAAATTAATTAATATGAGGCAGTGTGGGGGGAAAATTAATTAATATGGGGCAGTGTGGAGGCAAATTACTTTACACCAGTTTGATAAATTACCCCAATTATGAGAAATCTAACCTGTCTGTGTAACAAACTCTGCAGAGACGAGATGCGGCTGGAGGAATTTGTCATGGCGGTCAGGGTCAAACGGAGGAGAAGAGGAAATTGGATGTAAGACGTAGGTGGTGCTTGATTCCCTATATGTACAGTGGGCTCACTACTGTCACCTGCATCTCATCTCCCCCACCAAGTATTTATCATAATCCTATGTATTTTAAATTTGGCAGCTACATTTTAATTTGTCACCTGCAGTCCTATATAACAGACCAGATAACAGTGATAACTGTCTGTGCACAGATAATGTAGTATATGTTTCCTGCAGTCCTATGTAACATAGTTGTGTTATGTGGGGTGTTACATAGGACTGCAGGTAACATCTATAACATCTGTACTCAGACAGTTATGAGATAATGGTGATCCGGCGGGTTGGGGAGGGGTCGGCGACAAAGAGGGGGCCCCATGGATCAGTTTCGCACCGGGGCCCCATGGATTGTGTGCACGCCACTGGGCATCTTCATAGTGATCTATCAGAGGCTGGCGTAGGCGGCGCGCTGACGTCATCGCGCCGCCTGAGCCGTACAGCGGGGGACACAGGCCGGAAGAGGCCTGCATCGCATCGCTGCTGCCAAAGAGGTAAGTATAAGTGTTAATTTTTTTAAAAATATATACAATATACTTTTACTGTCTGGAACATGATTGGGGGGGCCGGGCCCTGTTATTACCCGGCGAGCAAAAATGCTGTCCCTCCCAGATTTTTGGGGGTTCCTACACCCATGTTCCCTACCCCTCCTTCTCTTTTCTTCTTCTCCGTACTTCCTGTGACGCAGCTGCACATGAGGTTCACAGGTTTGGAAGGAGGTGCGCCTGCGCGGCAGGACTAACAGAACCAGTGGCAGATCCAGAGCTCCCCAATACACACTAGCATTTTTGATGGGTCCGTCATGGTTCAGCAAAAACACTTCCATTACTGATAATAAAACCATCTGCATCTGTTATGAATGGATCCTGTTGTATTATCTTTAACATAGCCAAGACAGATCCGTCATGAACTCCTTTTAAAAAGTCAATGGGGGATGGATCTGTTTTCTATTGTGTCAGATTGCTGCAGTTTGCTCTCCAGTATGAGAACGGAACCAAATGGAACAAAATGCATTTTGGAGCATTTCGTTCTGCTCAGTTACGTTTTGTCCCCATTGACAATGAATGGCGACAAAACTAAAGCATTTTTTCTGGTATTGAGACCCTATGAAGGATCTCAATACTGGAAAATAGAAACGCTAGTGTGAAAGTAGCCTTAGCTTTACACCAGATGTAACAGTACCCATGTCTTCCAAAAAGTTTCACCTTTGACTCATCAGCCTACAGAATATTCTCTAAAATGTCTCAGATCTTTTGGTCAGCAGTGGTTTGGGTATATTATGTATATTGACTCTAACTGAGGAAAGTGAGGCCCACAGTTCTTTAGATGTTCATCTGGGTTAATTTTTTATTTCTTGGATGAGTTATCAATGTGCCCTTGGTGAAATTTTGGTGGGCCGGCCACCACTGTTCCAAGTTTTCTCTCTAATGGCTCTTATAGTGTTTCGCTGAAGCCCTGGAGCTTAGCAATAACTTAATAACCCTTTCCAGATTTTTAGATTTCCATAACGTTGTTTCACATCTGTATTTGAATCTCTTTAGAACACGACATCGTGTGCTGCTTTGATGCCTTCTAGACATCTTCATGTAGCCAGTCAAGTTCTATTTAACTGAAGATTGAACTCAGTTGATGACCCAAATGAGTGTACACCAAAACACGGGTCAGGGTGGGCACCATCCTGATGGAGCATGAGCAACGGGTAATACATGTTAAATTATTGTTTACAACTGTTCAGCTTTGGCAATTTAGGTGGTTGGTGGATGTAAGGGCTCGGAAATCGTGTTCCACTGCCCCACCTCCGTGGTGGTTACTGTTTGTATGCTGCACAGTAGATATATATTTTTGTTACATTTCAAATATACTATTTTTCACTTATGCCTATGTTTTGTAATGCCTTATGTTGGCATTTGTTGCCATTTACTTTATTTATTATTGCCTTGCATTTTCTCTCTATGCTAATTCCTACCAGTGATGCTGTCCCTTGACTGGATACTCATTAATTTCTAATCATTTGTAATATGTACTAATAAAAATCTATTATTGTTTTAAGAGCATTGTGTAATGTGTCTCTATTAATTGTAGGTTATTTGTTTTAGTACTTTGAGCTTAATACTTTTGTAATTTGTGGGCTTACTAGATACCCCTTTAACATTTAGTTATTAGAGAGGGGCATCATATGACATGAGAGCACCGCAAACTGTGTGGTGGTTATGTTTTGTCAATTAAATTTAGTCAACTGGTTGAGGGGTATTTACTTTTTTTGATAGGGCCACGTAGGCATTTTTTTTTTTCAATAAATGAAATCATAATTTGCAAACAGCATTTTGTCTTTACTTGGGTTACAGATCTAATATTAAAAGTAGTCTGATGCTACGAAATATTAAAGTGTGACAAACAGGCAAAAATTGAAGAAATTTGGAAGGGGGCAAATACTCTTTTGCAGCATTGTATATCTGTGTACATACATGGCACCTTACAGTAGCCTACCAGGTAGCACTATAAGCACAGTGCAATTAATGGATGAGTCTATTTCAAAAACTTACTCAATTGCACCAAGACCAATCCAACCTGTTATAGTGGCTATAGTGATCTGTAAAACTGTATGTAAGCAGTTGTATATATAGCAGTTTGACCTACACAGATTCTTTAATGGCTCTCAATCAATAGACTAGTTATATCCATACCTCTATAACATAGGCACCATAGGCATCAGTTCAGCTTTTTAATGTAAATGAGTTTGTTAGAGACTGTGTTGTGAAAAGCCTCCAACCATAAAGCAAGCAAGGGATGACAAAATGGGTAATTACATAAATCCAAAGTCAGAGGACTCATAAACATTTGCTTCCAGGCTCCCATCAGTACCGTTGTTATCTAATCACCACTTCTCTTATAGCAGGGTAAGAAATAACAAGAGTGCTGGTTTTCTAGTTAATTATTTATATCATATTAGAATGCACATATATTTTCTAGAAAGAACTAGTTTACTACAAAATGTACATAAGAGATTAATGAATCCATGTGTAGACTATAGTCAAAGAGCTCAGACTAGAGTTATTCATAAATGATCCCCAACGTCAAAACTAATGCACCTTTGAAGGGACTACTTCAAACCCTGCCCTGATCCCATACCATCATCAGGTGGTGGCATCTAATAAGCTATTGAAGATCTGCCACTTGTTGAGATGATTTGCTTTTGGATACGAGGTAAGGCAAGTCTTAATATTTTGTACACCTTTGCAACCATCTAAACTTAAAAATGCAGTGTGTTTTCAAATAATGATAATTAAAAACATCTCACCATTTTGTGTCTATAGTGCTAGTGCTGGTCTAAGCACATGTATGGTTACAGACCACAAACTGGCCCTTTTACCAGATAATCTGCCTAATAATGTTGATGATAATCTCTAAATTGTGTTCTTTTGAGATCCTCATATAAAAGACTAAGGCCCCTTTCACACGGGTGAGTTTTCCACGCGGGTGCAATCATGCATCGTGCACCCACCTCTTATCCGGGCGTCAAACATGACGCCCGTGTGAAAGAGGCCTAAGGGCTCATTCAGATGGCCGTATGATGTCCGCAAAAATGCAGATCCATTTTTTTGCGGATTGCATTCAGTTTTTTGCTGATCCATAAACTTCAATAGGGTCATGTCCTGATTTCCACTGACAAGTATTGGACATGTTTCATTTTTTTTGCTGAGCTGCACAATGAAAGAAAAGGGCCCCATAGAACTGAATGGGACAGCATCTAATCCGCAAAAAAACGGATCTGTATTTTTGGACAGCATACGGCCGTCTGAATGAGCCATTAGGCAGGATTCACACTTTGTTTATCCCTCCCCTAGCTTTCCATCAGGGGTATACCATACTCAATAATGGCATTCAAATGTATACCGAATTCAATGCACTTACCTTACTGAGGCAAACAAAATCCAAAGGATTCACCTTTGAACTCTGCATCCTGTTCATTATTACAGTCTATCATGCCATTCCGCCTTGCAAAAACGATGGACGGCAAGCAAATCAAATGGAGAAAAAAGATGAATACTCTAGATTATATGGGCCTCATTGAAGTGAATGGAAGTCCTAACGGAGGGCTAAACAAAGTGTGAACCCTTTCTTAGTATTTTAGTATTTTATGAGAAACTTTTATGAGAAAAAGAACAGAACTCATGGACGATCATCAACCAGCAGTCAGTTAACCCCCTTAAGTGAATAGATCAGTCATTGTATACATTTAAATAGTTTTTATGTATATAAACATACACCAGACTGAAATCCCAGCAGAGAGCTAAACACAGTGTGAACCTGGCCTTAAAGGGTTTGTCTTATCTCAGACATTGGTGGCATGTCACTAGTGTGTTAGGACTGAGCGCCTATATAGCAGTTACTGACTTCTGAGGGAGTTTCCCCAGCCACATATCTACAGTATATCCCTGTACTTTGAGTTCCTGTGAGAAAAGAACATTATGAATGTTTGTCACTTGAGTGGAGAAAACGGCTCCAGCAAGTTTCATTGGTGGCTACATGATCTATTTGTCAAAAGAAACATTGACCAAAAATACATACAATAAATCAGTGTGTAAGTTTGTTAAACTATTATGTATGTAAACCTACAACACCTCATAAATTAAAAACCACCATCTATAGTCCATAAAAATCACTCATTAGACCCTACAAAGACCACAGATATATTATAAAATAATATATATAAATCTTTATTATTTAAATATCACAATAACATGACACAGGAACGGAATAAGGAAAAAGATGGAAACAGGTGACACACCTGATACAGGGAAACAAGCAAAGCAATATGTAACCAATATAAACCAATCTAATATTGGTAAATATTCAATGCATAAATATGGAGGAATGTACTACTGCTATGTCACTACAGACCAAGGACTAATTACGTGAAATTTCCCTTGTAACAAAATGGAGTACTTTGGTTATCATGGGAAAAATACCACCTAATTGTCTGAGTGCGCAATACCTATGTGTGTTGAAAGTACAAATGATGGATAAACAATTTGTTATAGTCAGGGGACATACAATCCTGAGTGGATGGAATAACAGTGCTGACACACACAGTAATTTGCACCTCAGATCAAAAGCATGATAAAGTCCACAGTCCCAAATGTTACATCCCAAATAGAAATATCTAAGGATGCACTGAAATCAAAAGGTTAAGCAATGTGGTACATGCCCATGGTATAAAGGTAACAAGTGCCCCGCTAGCTGAACACCTCAACACGTGTTTTACCTTCCAGGCTTCGTCAGGAGGTACTGTATCAGGTGTGTCAAACTATTATGTATACCAGCTCACAAACAAGGGGACTGGACATTTTTTTCTGGGAGTACCTATTTATTAAAATGAAGGTAAAATACCCCAAATCCCAGTGAGTCGGACTTTTAAAAACCCTACTGATAAGCTAATATTGTAAGGGTCCATTCACACATCCGCAAAATGGGTCCGCATCCTATTGTGGACCTATTCATTTTCAACCTGCACTTCTGTTTCCGCAAAAAAAATTGAACATGTCCTATTCTAGTCCGCAATGGCAGACAAGAATAGGCATTTTCTATTATAGTGCAGGCTGGTGTCGATGTTTTGCGTATCCGCAAAACACTTATGGATGTGTGAAGGGAGCCTAAGAGGGAGTTGTAGATTGCTAGATAATTAGAAATTTAGTAGTACATGGTGCCCATTCAAGGCCAGCCAATGGAAGCAGAGCTGCAGTAAACCAGTACAGCCACTACACAGTGGGTAAAGCTTTCTGCTTTTCTGCTTCATTCAGTGTGTTCTTTACGGGACAAGCAGCTGCTAAAAGTAGCTGATCGGTGGGGATGCTCGGTTTTGGACCACAACTGCTCTGAAATGGATGATCGATCCTGAAGATTGGTCAGCAATGTCTAGACACCCCTTTAGCTAACTTTCGCATTCTTATTTACAATGTTACTCAGATCAATCAACATAATAATTTTATGATAAATATTTTAATAGATAGTAAAGTCTTCAGATTTAAAAGGGTTTTCTAGTATTTAAATAATATTTTTAAACACAGTAAGATTAGTCACTTACTCATTTTCTGTCTAAAACTGAGATGCCTCTGTAATCCAGTATAACATGGATTAACATTACTATGCTCCCAGTTTATCTCCTGCTTGCATGATGTCATGTACAATGAACAGGTCATTATTTGCCCTCTCCCTGATGCACTGGATGCCATACATCACATATTTTTCTCTACTATTTACCTCTTCCCCTCCCTCTCTGCAGGTATTGTGTTTTACATGCTGAGTAGCAGGTAGCACAGTGTCTAGCGAGTATAGAAACAGCATCTGGCTTGTGTGGTGGGAAGTAATTACAGCACTAGCTTACACCTTGCAATAGAGGGACATACAGGCAGCTG
The DNA here is from genome assembly GCA_033119425.1 of Bufotes viridis. Taxonomy (NCBI): domain Eukaryota; kingdom Metazoa; phylum Chordata; class Amphibia; order Anura; family Bufonidae; genus Bufotes; species Bufotes viridis. Next base: position 40,344,486 of record CM065596.1, on the reverse strand, counting down.
TAAATAGGCAACGGGAAGTGTCGTCCTTCATATCAGTAATCCTACCCAAAGCAAGCCCTGACAGCATCATAACAAAGCTGCTATGCAGAGCTGTACAAGATAATGAAAATTAAATAATCACTTCTGAGCTATTGTGGCATGATCTGGTGAGCATTCAGACTTTTATGCTTTTATAAGCTTTCCATTATTTGGACACCAAAACATTCATAACATGTAAAAATATCAAAGATAGTTGATAGGTAGATAGATACACTGATCTGCACAGGTAACTGCTCCCACCTGGAAAAATAAAGCAGCATCTTTACCATAAGGTGCTCACACCAGCAACAGTGTACAGCTTCAAAAAAAGGTTAAACTGTTTCTTAGAACAAAGTAACATTAACTTTCATAAAAACGTATAGAATTGTTGTTTTGAATGTTAATCCAGTCTAATCATCAGTCAGGATCAGAAGCGAAAATGTATCTGTTTTGGGGCAGATTGGCTCATACCATATGGAGGGCAGAGGTTTATTTTCCTTTGCATCAATGGGTCAAACAAAGATATAAAGCAGGCATACTCAAACTGCGGTCCTCCAGCTGTTGTAAAACTACAACTCCCCAATGCCCTGCTGTAGGCTGATACCTGTAGGCTGTTTGGGCATGCTGGGAGTTGTAGTTTTGAAATAGCTGGAGGGCCGCAGTTTGAGGATGCCTGATATAAAGTATACCCAAAACTCTTACTTTCATCTACATCCTTTCCTATTCCTGGGTTGAATTTGACAGACATCTTTCTACCATAGTAGCTATGTAATTATGAGAGAGAGAGAGAGAGAGAGAGAGAGAGAGAGAGAGAGATAGATAGATAGATAGATAGATAGATAGATAGATAGATATGAGATAGATAGATATGAGATAGATAGATAGATAGATAGATATGAGATAGATAGATAGATAGATAGATAGATAGATAGATAGATAAATAGATAGATATGAGATAGATAGATAGATAGATAGATAAATAGATAGATAGATAGATAGATAAATATGAGATAGATAGATAGATAGATAGATAGATAGATATAAGATAGATAGGATATAGATAGATAGATAGATAGATAGATAGATAGATAAAAGATAGATTTGGCAACCCAGCGCTGTTCTGCTTGTGGGGAACCAAAACTGGGTGGGATATAATACATATTTTGCATTTCACTATTTTTTTTTTATTTCCCTGGAATTTTTCAAGTCACTTTTATCTCCTTTTTTACCACAAGTGGAAAAAGTTTACAATTTAGGGCTTTTGAAGTCTTTTACTTTTTTTCTGCTTTAAAATGACAAGAAGTTGGACGTTTCAAGGTCTCATTGAAAAGCTTTAATACCAAAAGCTGGAGGGATTTATGAAGAAAGTATACATTATTACAGTTATGAAAGGAGTATTAATATTCCCAGGCTCCTCTTCTGTCATCCAAGATGACCGCACCACTTCTTAGACAATTTGGCGCACAGTATACATTTAGTAATCCAACATACTTCCAGTTGCCATTGGATTGGCCAGCACTGCTCATGTCAGCAGCAGGGCAGTATTTACATGTATGTACACCGGAGTCTGCTCCTCCTGTATTAGTGTGCCTACAAACGGCATGGATTTGTTTGCCAAAAATCCACAAGAAATATACACACCAAAACTGCACAAAACAGTGGATTTTCTCATGGATTTTCTCTTTATGTTGAGGCATATGATACAGAATCACACAAACAATTCTAAATCCACATGACAGGACAATTTCCACATAGAAGAAAAAAGCAAAAGTACATCTTATACACTACGCTGCGGTTTTTCTGTACGGAAATCCAAGTGTAATATTCAAAATGTGCTGGTATCCTGACCAGACACAAATAATTCACCAGAGTCTGCTCCTCCTGAATTATAGTGACTACATAGAGCAGGGGTCCTCAAACTTTTTAAACAGGGGCCAGTTCACTGTTCCTCAAACCGTTAAAGAGCCGGACTATATTAACTATGCAAGTCTGCATTTCAACAGGTCAGATAATGGTGGGAGATATGGTCTCCCACCAAATAAAATAGGATCTTCCTGCTTATATAGCCATTCCAAAACAGAAAATCAACTCAAGATGAGGAAATATTAAGTAAATATTCGCTAAAAGAACACATTTCCCTAAAATGGGCGTAGAAAGCAGGGGGAGGACGGGGGATGGATCCTCCCCAGGAAATAATGCGGGGAGACGGTATGGTCAAATCCCCCGCCAGCGAGGCAATATTTGCGGCGGCATACATATAGGGGTCCCAGTTGCGACCGGGCCCAGCACCCCAGGGGCCTGCCTGGACAGCAGCGAGTACGGCGGACGGCGTCAATCCCCCGTGCCATGCGAGCCATAAATTCAACTGAGAGAGACTCGGAGGCCGGAGCGCAGGAGAGACGGTGACTTATCATCCAGACAGAGCCAGCCCAGGACAGGAGGAGCAGGTAAGTTCATTACAATTACTGTGGGGCAAATTAATTAATATGGGGGCAGTGTGGGGACAAATGAATTATTATGAAGCAATGTGGAGGCAAATTAATTAATATGAGGCAGTGAGGGGACAAATTAATTAATATGGGGGCAGTGTGGGGGCAAATCAATTAATATGGGGGCAGTGTGGGGACCAATTAATTATTATTGAGGAATGTGGGGCAAATTAATTAATATGGGGTCAGTGTGGGGACATATTAATTATTATGGAGCAATATGGGGGCAGTGTGGGGACAAATTAATTATTATGGAGCAATGTGGGGGCAAATGAATTAATATGAGGCAGTGAAGGGACAAATTAATTAATATGGGGGCAGTGTGGGGGCAAATCAATTAATATGGGGGCAGTATGCAGCAAATTAATTAACATGAGGCAGTGTGGGGGCAAATTAATTAATATGAGGCAGTGTGAGGGCAAATTAATTAATATGAGGCAGTCTGAGGGCAAATAATTAATATAAGGCAGTGTGGGGGCAAATCAATTTATATGGAGCAGTGTGAGGGCAAATTAATTAATATGAGGCAGTGTGGGGGGAAAATTAATTAATATGGGGCAGTGTGGAGGCAAATTACTTTACACCAGTTTGATAAATTACCCCAATTATGAGAAATCTAACCTGTCTGTGTAACAAACTCTGCAGAGACGAGATGCGGCTGGAGGAATTTGTCATGGCGGTCAGGGTCAAACGGAGGAGAAGAGGAAATTGGATGTAAGACGTAGGTGGTGCTTGATTCCCCTATATGTACAGTGGGCTCACTACTGTCACCTGCATCTCATCTCCCCCCCCCCCCCACCAAGTATTTATCATAATCCTATGTATTTTAAATTTGGCAGCTACATTTTAATTTGTCACCTGCAGTCCTATATAACAGACCAGATAACAGTGATAACTGTCTGTGCACAGATAATGTAGTATATGTTTCCTGCAGTCCTATGTAACATAGTTGTGTTATGTGGGGTGTTACATAGGACTGCAGGTAACATCTATAACATCTGTACTCAGACAGTTATGAGATAATGGTGATCCGGCGGGATGGGGAGGGGTCGGCGACAAAGAGGGGGCCCCATGGATCAGTTTCGCACCGGGGCCCCATGGATTGTGTGCACGCCACTGGGCATCTTCATAGTGATCTATCAGAGGCTGGCGTGGCGGCGCTGCTGACGTCATCGCGCCGCCTGAGCCGTACAGCGGGGACACAGGCCGGAAGAGGCCTGCATCGCATCGCTGCTGCCAAAGAGGTAAGTATAAGTGTTAATTTTTTAAAAATATATACAATATACTTTTACTGTCTGGAACATGATTGGGGGCCGGGCCCTGTTATTACCCGGCGAGCAAAAATGCTGTCCCTCCCAGATTTTTGGGGGTTCCTACACCCATGTTCCCTACCCCTCCTTCTCTTTTCTTCTTCTCCGTACTTCCTGTGACGCAGCTGCACATGAGGTTCACAGGTTTGGAAGGAGGTGCGCCTGCGCGGCAGGACTAACAGAACCAGTGGCAGATCCAGAGCTCCCCAATACACACTAGCATTTTTGATGGGTCCGTCATGGTTCAGCAAAAACACTTCCATTACTGATAATAAAACCATCTGCATCTGTTATGAATGGATCCTGTTGTATTATCTTTAACATAGCCAAGACAGATCCGTCATGAACTCCTTTTAAAAAGTCAATGGGGGATGGATCTGTTTTCTATTGTGTCAGATTGCTGCAGTTTGCTCTCCAGTATGAGAACGGAACCAAATGGAACAAAATGCATTTTGGAGCATTTCGTTCTGCTCAGTTACGTTTTGTCCCCATTGACAATGAATGGCGACAAAACTAAAGCATTTTTTTCTGGTATTGAGACCCTATGAAGGATCTCAATACTGGAAAATAGAAACGCTAGTGTGAAAGTAGCCTTAGCTTTACACCAGATGTAACAGTACCCATGTCTTCCAAAAGTTTCACCTTTGACTCATCAGCCTACAGAATATTCTCTAAAATGTCTCAGATCTTTTGGTCAGCAGTGGTTTGGGTATATTATGTATATTGACTCTAACTGAGGAAAGTGAGGCCCACAGTTCTTTAGATGTTCATCTGGGTTAATTTTTTATTTCTTGGATGAGTTATCAATGTGCCCTTGGTGAAATTTTGGTGGGCCGGCCACCACTGTTCCAAGTTTTCTCTCTAATGGCTCTTATAGTGTTTCGCTGAAGCCCTGGAGCTTAGCAATAACTTAATAACCCTTTCCAGATTTTTAGATTTCCATAACGTTGTTTCACATCTGTATTTGAATCTCTTTAGAACATGACATCGTGTGCTGCTTTGATGCCTTCTAGACATCTTCATGTAGCCAGTCAAGTTCTATTTAACTGAAGATTGAACTCAGTTGATGACCCAAATGAGTGTACACCAAAACACGGGTCAGGGTGGGCACCATCCTGATGGAGCATGAGCAACGGGTAATACATGTTAAATTATTGTTTACAACTGTTCAGCTTTGGCAATTTAGGTGGTTGGTGGATGTAAGGGCTCGGAAATCGTGTTCCACTGCCCCACCTCCGTGGTGGTTACTGTTTGTATGCTGCACAGTAGATATATATTTTTGTTACATTTCAAATATACTATTTTTCACTTATGCCTATGTTTTGTAATGCCTTATGTTGGCATTTGTTGCCATTTACTTTATTTATTATTGCCTTGCATTTTCTCTCTATGCTAATTCCTACCAGTGATGCTGTCCCTTGACTGGATACTCATTAATTTCTAATCATTTGTAATATGTACTAATAAAAATCTATTATTGTTTTAAGAGCATTGTGTAATGTGTCTCTATTAATTGTAGGTTATTTGTTTTAGTACTTTGAGCTTAATACTTTTGTAATTTGTGGGCTTACTAGATACCCCTTTAACATTTAGTTATTAGAGAGGGGCATCATATGACATGAGAGCACCGCAAACTGTGTGGTGGTTATGTTTTGTCAATTAAATTTAGTCAACTGGTTGAGGGGTATTTACTTTTTTGATAGGGCCACGTAGGCATTTTTTTTTCAATAAATGAAATCATAATTTGCAAACAGCATTTTGTCTTTACTTGGGTTACAGATCTAATATTAAAAGTAGTCTGATGCTACGAAATATTAAAGTGTGACAAACAGGCAAAAATTGAAGAAATTTGGAAGGGGGCAAATACTCTTTTGCAGCATTGTATATCTGTGTACATACATGGCACCTTACAGTAGCCTACCAGGTAGCACTATAAGCACAGTGCAATTAATGGATGAGTCTATTTCAAAAACTTACTCAATTGCACCAAGACCAACCCTGTTATAGTGGCTATAGTGATCTGTAAAACTGTATGTAAGCAGTTGTATATATAGCAGTTTGACCTACACAGATTCTTTAATGGCTCTCAATCAATAGACTAGTTATATCCATACCTCTATAACATAGGCACCATAGGCATCAGTTCAGCTTTTTAATGTAAATGAGTTTGTTAGAGACTGTGTTGTGAAAAGCCTCCAACCATAAAGCAAGCAAGGGATGACAAAATGGGTAATTACATAAATCCAAAGTCAGAGGACTCATAAACATTTGCTTCCAGGCTCCCATCAGTACCGTTGTTATCTAATCACCACTTCTCTTATAGCAGGGTAAGAAATAACAAGAGTGCTGGTTTTCTAGTTAATTATTTATATCATATTAGAATGCACATATATTTTCTAGAAAGAACTAGTTTACTACAAAATGTACATAAGAGATTAATGAATCCATGTGTAGACTATAGTCAAAGAGCTCAGACTAGAGTTATTCATAAATGATCCCCAACGTCAAAACTAATGCACCTTTGAAGGGACTACTTCAAACCCTGCCCTGATCCCATACCATCATCAGGTGGTGGCATCTAATAAGCTATTGAAGATCTGCCACTTGTTGAGATGATTTGCTTTTTGGATACGAGGTAAGGCAAGTCTTAATATTTTGTACACCTTTGCAACCATCTAAACTTAAAAAATGCAGTGTGTTTTCAAATAATGATAATTAAAAACATCTCACCATTTTGTGTCTATAGTGCTAGTGCTGGTCTAAGCACATGTATGGTTACAGACCACAAACTGGCCCTTTTACCAGATAATCTGCCTAATAATGTTGATGATAATCTCTAAATTGTGTTCTTTTTGAGATCCTCATATAAAAGACTAAGGCCCCTTTCACACGGGTGAGTTTTCCACGCGGGTGCAATCATGCATCGTGCACCCACCTCTTATCCGGGCGTCAAACATGACGCCCGTGTGAAAGAGGCCTAAGGGCTCATTCAGATGGCCGTATGATGTCCGCAAAAATGCAGATCCATTTTTTTGCGGATTGCATTCAGTTTTTTTGCTGATCCATAAACTTCAATAGGGTCATGTCCTGATTTCCACTGACAAGTATTGGACATGTTTCATTTTTTTTGCTGAGCTGCACAATGAAAGAAAAGGGCCCCATAGAACTGAATGGGACAGCATCTAATCCGCAAAAAACGGATCTGTATTTTTGGACAGCATACGGCCGTCTGAATGAGCCATTAGGCAGGATTCACACTTTGTTTATCCCTCCCCTAGCTTTCCATCAGGGGTATACCATACTCAATAATGGCATTCAAATGTATACCGGAATTCAATGCACTTACCTTACTGAGGCAAACAAAATCCAAAGGATTCACCTTTGAACTCTGCATCCTGTTCATTATTACAGTCTATCATGCCATTCCGCCTTGCAAAAACGATGGACGGCAAGCAAATCAAATGGAGAAAAAAGATGAATACTCTAGATTATATGGGCCTCATTGAAGTGAATGGAAGTCCTAACGGAGGGCTAAACAAAGTGTGAACCCTTTCTTAGTATTTTAGTATTTTATGAGAAACTTTTATGAGAAAAAGAACAGAACTCATGGACGATCATCAACCAGCAGTCAGTTAACCCCCCTTAAGTGAATAGATCAGTCATTGTATACATTTAAATAGTTTTTATGTATATAAACATACACCAGACTGAAATCCCAGCAGAGAGCTAAACACAGTGTGAACCTGGCCTTAAAGGGTTTGTCTTATCTCAGACATTGGTGGCATGTCACTAGTGTGTTAGGACTGAGCGCCTATATAGCAGTTACTGACTTCTGAGGGAGTTTCCCCAGCCACATATCTACAGTATATCCCTGTACTTTGAGTTCCTGTGAGAAAAGAACATTATGAATGTTTGTCACTTGAGTGGAGAAAACGGCTCCAGCAAGTTTCATTGGTGGCTACATGATCTATTTGTCAAAAGAAACATTGACCAAAAATACATACAATAAATCAGTGTGTAAGTTTGTTAAACTATTATGTATGTAAACCTACAACACCTCATAAATTAAAAACCACCATCTATAGTCCATAAAAATCACTCATTAGACCCTACAAAGACCACAGATATATTATAAAATAATATATATAAATCTTTATTATTTAAATATCACAATAACATGACACAGGAACGGAATAAGGAAAAAGATGGAAACAGGTGACACACCTGATACAGGGAAACAAGCAAAGCAATATGTAACCAATATAAACCAATCTAATATTGGTAAATATTCAATGCATAAATATGGAGGAATGTACTACTGCTATGTCACTACAGACCAAGGACTAATTACGTGAAATTTCCCTTGTAACAAAATGGAGTACTTTGGTTATCATGGGAAAAATACCACCTAATTGTCTGAGTGCGCAATACCTATGTGTGTTGAAAGTACAAATGATGGATAAACAATTTGTTATAGTCAGGGGACATACAATCCTGAGTGGATGGAATAACAGTGCTGACACACACAGTAATTTGCACCTCAGATCAAAAGCATGATAAAGTCCACAGTCCCAAATGTTACATCCCAAATAGAAATATCTAAGGATGCACTGAAATCAAAAGGTTAAGCAATGTGGTACATGCCCATGGTATAAAGGTAACAAGTGCCCCGCTAGCTGAACACCTCAACACGTGTTTTACCTTCCAGGCTTCGTCAGGAGGTACTGTATCAGGTGTGTCAAACTATTATGTATACCAGCTCACAAACAAGGGGACTGGACATTTTTTCTGGGAGTACCTATTTATTAAAATGAAGGTAAAATACCCCAAATCCCAGTGAGTCGGACTTTTAAAAACCCTACTGATAAGCTAATATTGTAAGGGTCCATTCACACATCCACAAAATGGGTCCGCATCCTATTGTGGACCTATTCATTTTCAACCTGCACTTCTGTTTCCGCAAAAAAATTGAACATGTCCTATTCTAGTCCGCAATGGCAGACAAGAATAGGCATTTTCTATTATAGTGCAGGCTGGTGTCGATGTTTTGCGTATCCGCAAAACACTTATGGATGTGTGAAGGGAGCCTAAGAGGGAGTTGTAGATTGCTAGATAATTAGAAATTTAGTAGTACATGGTGCCCATTCAAGGCCAGCCAATGGAAGCAGAGCTGCAGTAAACCAGTACAGCCACTACACAGTGGGTAAAGCTTTCTGCTTTTCTGCTTCATTCAGTGTGTTCTTTACGGGACAAGCAGCTGCTAAAAGTAGCTGATCGGTGGGGATGCTCGGTTTTGGACCACAACTGCTCTGAAATGGATGATCGATCCTGAAGATTGGTCAGCAATGTCTAGACACCCCTTTAGCTAACTTTCGCATTCTTATTTACAATGTTACTCAGATCAATCAACATAATAATTTTATGATAAATATTTTAATAGATAGTAAAGTCTTCAGATTTAAAAGGGTTTTCTAGTATTTAAATAATATTTTTAAACACAGTAAGATTAGTCACTTACTCATTTTCTGTCTAAAACTGAGATGCCTCTGTAATCCAGTATAACATGGATTAACATTACTATGCTCCCAGTTTATCTCCTGCTTGCATGATGTCATGTACAATGAACAGGTCATTATTTGCCCTCTCCCTGATGCACTGGATGCCATACATCACATATTTTTCTCTACTATTTACCTCTTCCCCTCCCTCTCTGCAGGTATTGTGTTTTACATGCTGAGTAGCAGGTAGCACAGTGTCTAGCGAGTATAGAAACAGCATCTGGCTTGTGTGGTGGGAAGTAATTACAGCACTAGCTTACACCTTGCAATAGAGGGACATACAGGCAGCTGTAAATAGGCAACGGGAAGTGTCGTCCTTCATATCAGTAATCCTACCCAAAGCAAGCCCTGACAGCATCATAACAAAGCTGCTATGCAGAGCTGTACAAGATAATGAAAATTAAATAATCACTTCTGAGCTATTGTGGCATGATCTGGTGAGCATTCAGACTTTTATGCTTTTATAAGCTTTCCATTATTTGGACACCAAAACATTCATAACATGTAAAAATATCAAAGATAGTTGATAGGTAGATAGATACACTGATCTGCACAGGTAACTGCTCCCACCTGGAAAAATAAAGCAGCATCTTTACCATAAGGTGCTCACACCAGCAACAGTGTACAGCTTCAAAAAAAGGTTAAACTGTTTCTTAGAACAAAGTAACATTAACTTTCATAAAAACGTATAGAATTGTTGTTTTGAATGTTAATCCAGTCTAATCATCAGTCAGGATCAGAAGCGAAAATGTATCTGTTTTGGGGCAGATTGGCTCATACCATATGGAGGGCAGAGGTTTATTTTCCTTTGCATCAATGGGTCAAACAAAGATATAAAGCAGGCATACTCAAACTGCGGTCCTCCAGCTGTTGTAAAACTACAACTCCCCAATGCCCTGCTGTAGGCTGATACCTGTAGGCTGTTTGGGCATGCTGGGAGTTGTAGTTTTGAAATAGCTGGAGGGCCGCAGTTTGAGGATGCCTGATATAAAGTATACCCAAAACTCTTACTTTCATCTACATCCTTTCCTATTCCTGGGTTGAATTTGACAGACATCTTTCTACCATAGTAGCTATGTAATTATGAGAGAGAGAGAGAGAGAGAGAGAGAGAGAGAGAGATAGATAGATAGATAGATAGATAGATAGATAGATAGATAGATAGATATGAGATAGATAGATATGAGATAGATAGATAGATAGATAGATAGATATGAGATAGATAGATAGATAGATAGATAGATAGATAAATAGATAGATATGAGATAGATAGATAGATAGATAGATAGATAGATAGATAGATAGATAGATAAATATGAGATAGATAGATAGATAGATAGATATAAGATAGATAGGATATAGATAGATAGATAGATAGATAGATAGATAGATAGATAGATAGATAAAAGATAGATTTGGCAACCCAGCGCTGTTCTGCTTGTGGGGAACCAAAACTGGGTGGGATATAATACATATTTTGCATTTCACTATTTTTTTTTTATTTCCCTGGAATTTTTCAAGTCACTTTTATCTCCTTTTTTACCACAAGTGGAAAAAGTTTACAATTTAGGGCTTTTGAAGTCTTTTACTTTTTTTCTGCTTTAAAATGACAAGAAGTTGGACGTTTCAAGGTCTCATTGAAAAGCTTTAATACCAAAAGCTGGAGGGATTTATGAAGAAAGTATACATTATTACAGTTATGAAAGGAGTATTAATAACGGAACCTGGATAGCTGTTTGAACTTTAATTTGTTCATTAACAGGATTTACCCCCTCACCGTGATAATTATTAGTTCTCTTAAGAGCAAAGTGTAAACTCAAAGCTACAAAAGAAGAATGTGGTGAAAGTTAAATGCACGGTAATTAAATCATTTAATTGAAAAGTTTTAAGTAATAAAAGAAAGTGATAAAAAGAGGAAATGCAATTAGGCTTAACAAGTATCCTCTAGTATTACTTCACCTGAAAACAATATGCCAGTATATTAAACAAACTTTTAATTGAATTTTTTTTCTAGGCCGTGCACACTGCAGTAATTTATAGAAATAAGTTTTGTCAGCTGAATGCACAAAGGACTACCTGACTATGTACACATCTCCAATACACAATTGTCCTTATCACTCTGGAACATTAGCTTTTAATTCATGGCAGGAGTATAATCTAAGATGGTGTCGGCCTTTAAAGCTGTTTAGGAATTTGGCAGAAGTTTGATACTCCCAATAAAAACAATTAAGAATTCCTCCCTTAAGAGCCACTTTGGTTGCAATATTTTGCTCATGATCTCTGCTTAAAATGCCACATATGGTTATAACAGCAGTACCAAACCACAGGGACTGTATTACAATCAGACACTGCCCTGTCAGAGAGATTTTGTCCAAGTATCTGAACAAAGCTGTGGCCTTAATACTCTGTAATTAGCTGGTTTAATGCCCTGTTTTCTACAAAATGTATATACGTGTAGATGCAAGGATAAAACCTACAGGCAGACATGAAAGCAAGTAAATACCATCTTTGAGGGAAAACTCATTTCCCCTAAGTCGTGTTGCAGAAAAGGGAATTGGACACAGAATTAAAGACAAATAAATTAACAGATTTGTGAAAAATTATCTGGCAATGTGATTTGTTTTATCTTTTGAATCTCCCTTGTTGGCCCAGAGGACCCAATTATAATGACCTCTGATTTGGTAATTCGAGGAACCATTGATGCTGTGTGCTGTGCACCTGGTGTTCGAGGGTTCCTTGGATTCAGTATTTAGTCTCTTGGTCTCATATGGTAAAAAAGGGATTTTTGAAATACAGGAAAGAGAACCAGTTGCAGGATTGTCACTGACTGGGAAGTAATAATTAATTCAATGTATTTCTATATTCATACAATACTGCAGCAATCTTCAGACAGGTAATAACTAGACGCCTAGAACCAATTTGTAATATCTAAAGCTGTCAATAATTACACAAGTTCCAATAATACACATAGTAAGGGCCATTTTACATGTAACAAAGATATGGCCAATTATCAGGAGCGAACATTCATACAAATGCTCTTTAATTATCCAGTGTAAAAACGCCCCCAATCAACCAACAAATGAGCAAATCCATCTTTTATTTGGTATCTCAATTTGTAATTTTTCAGCTGCACATTGCCCCATGTAGAATGGAGATGTGCTTCCAACAACGTGCAAACTGATGGGAGAACAATGATCATGACCACAATCGTTCCTCCCCCATTCATTTTGCGAAGGTCATTTAGAAAGTCCTTTAGACGAGTACTGATCAACTTCATATATCATCAATCAGTGCTTGATACCGCTCTGACATCGGTCTGTTAACAAAACCCTGAGGCTGTGTACAGACAGATTTAATACACCATACCAAGCCCCTACATTGTATTCTATGGTAATACAAGTTTAGTTTAGTAGAACTGTGGCGGGTCCTGGATTTGCATCTAAAATTCCAGCGTGCTGTGGCTATTTAATACTGACCTACTAGGAAGTAGTTATGAGTCAGAAATGTTGAAAACCTATAGACTGAAATGATGAGGATCCCCATGTGCCATTTATAACAGTGGAGTCTTCTTATGTAGCAGAGGGCCTTCGGGACCTAAAAGCGATTGCTTTGCTTTCCAATAGCGACACCTCTGTTTTTGTGCATCTGTTTTTTAGTGTTATCAGAGATGCACCGCCAATTAGGTGAGGTGAGGCCATTGCCATTAGCTCAAGTGGAGGCACTAAGAAGGGGATATTTTTTGTGCTGGCACACACAAGGGTGCATTGTCACACATTATGGGGGCACTATAGGGATATTGGCTCTACTGGGGGCACTAAGAGGAGTTTTTTTTTTACTGGCACACAGAAGGGGAGATTTTTTTGTACAGGCATACATTTTGAGGGCACTATGAAGATTTTGGCTCTACTGGGGGCACTAAGAGGGAGTATTTTTGTGCTGGCACATGGTAAAGGTCAATAGCACATATTATGGCACACTATGGGGACATTGGCACAAATAACGAAATAAATACAACAGTGCCATACTAACTATAGAAAATATACTAGTATTAATGCTGTGCTCAGAAATGCAAGATTATTGGCAAATACATTTTGTACACAATTACTTGTGCCTGTCTGTCAATGACAAAGTGATCACACATTTTAAGGGAGCATTTTTTGCACTGGATCACATTACAAGGGGTATTTTTGTACTGGCTTACATAATAAGGGGGCATTTTTTGTCCTGGCACACATTAGGGGGCATATTCTACTCACCCTAACCCTAACACTAAGTGTACTCTGGTAGAGAATTATTACTATTGGTGGGACTTTTAGAAGTACTATTACAGTGGGGGGTACCCCGGCATTCAGGGGGACTGTTTTGGGGAGCACAACGGGCACAGTATTGAGGTGGCAGGATTGGCTGTTCAGAAGGTGGGAGGATGATGGAAGAGTAGGAAATTAAGATGTCTGTCAAATTCTACAGAGATAAGAGTTAGCTTAAAGAAACTATCATGGTGGCCTGGTTCGAATGGAGAAGCCAAGGAAAGAGAAGGTCTACATCAGAGGAGACATCAATGGATGTAAAAGTTATGTGGCACTGTATTACCCTGTATGTTTTGTAGTGCTGTATGTAATGTTAGGACAAGGAGCGAAGGAATAAGGTTGAGAATTGTCATGGAGGGGGGGGGGGTCACTTAAAGGGGTTCTGCAGCTTGTTTAAACTGATGGGCTATCCTTCGCGGCCTTCTCACTGTTTACCACCATTCAAGTGAATAGCTCCCATCTAGGGCAGAGCTCTTGTTGCAGAGTGCTGTTGCATTTCTGTGTTTGTATGTATAATTGCCATAACCTACGTGCACCTGCATGCAGGGAGTGCTGACTGACCCCCCCTTGTGTTTTCATTCAAGTGAACAAAGTTTAGCCGCGCCCAGGCCAGTTGATACAAGTCGTGACGTCACTGGTCCTGCAGTAAACAGTGAGAAGGCCTCCGCGCTCCAGGAGCGCCGCTGCCTTCTCAAACAGCTGATCGGCGGGGGTCCTGGGTGTCGTACCCCCGCCGATCAGATGCTGATAATCTATCCAGAGGATAGATCATTAGTTTAAACAAACTGCAGAACCCCTTTAACACCTATTTACTTTAAGAAGCCCCAGAGTAAAGGGTTAAGATTTTTAGGATTCTAATATATCAATAAGTGGAAAAATTGAATGTCACATCATATGATACATCCTATTTTTGTCAACTATTCTGATGCAATTAATCGAAAAAACATACATTTTTAACACGGCTCGACATAGTCCAATGGGTGAGCCAGATAAGAAAGGGAGGTGGCAAGGAAGCAAAAGGTAATGCAGTCCTAATCTGATGTGAATTTTGTAGGTGTCCCAGGAAATGCTTGTCCCCATAGAGAATCATTGTTTCTGGGCAGCAGATCTCTATTTAATCAGAATGATCAGCTGCCCAGATCAACGATGCTGATGGACAAGCATTTGCTCACTCACTGGGTTATTCACTGCATCGTTACACATGGCAATTACCAGGAATGAGCGTACCTAGGAATGCTCCTGCCCGATAATTTCTCCAAGCATCAGCCTGTGTTGCAGGCCAAAACTTAAGGAGTCTTAAGTAGTGAGAGCTCCACTTGATCGGCCGCTTGGTCAATAAGAAACTAATAAAGATAAGAGATTTCTATATTTATTCACAGTAATCTATTGGCCATCAGCTGCCTATACAGAGAATAAGAGTTCTTTTACACAGGCAGATATCCTGCCCATATTGAGTGCTGATAATGGTGACAGCATGCCTGCCGGCGCTTGTAATACGATATAGTCTTTATTTGTCTGCAGCACAATCCCTGGTAACACAATGGGATGTGCTACTGATAAATTATGACTTTTTGTGCCACATAAAAGATGCAGTTGCGCTGCGCCAGACTGCTGGAGAGGCATGGGGTGAAGAGAATGCGAGTGGTGTCAGTGGGGCTTAGGAAGGTTATAGTCCTCACAATGGCAAATCCTGCTCCAGTGCTCCCTGCCCAAGTGTGAAATGTTTTGAGAGGGGAGCACCTCATCTTCCCCTCGGAGCACACCCTGGTTTTGGGGATCCTGTTTAGTGGCAGCTGGGGTACTGTAGATATTAAGTGAATAGCGGGGTGCAAGGCAGGAGACGAGGGACTGACAGATAAGGGAGGCAGGGACAAGTCCTGCTTGGTTGCAGCCAATACAGTTTTACTGAGAGGACATGGCAAAGTGCAGACACACGTAGTAGGCACAGTTCTCAGGTTTACCACAAGATAGTTTTTTTTCCCCCCCAAAGGTTGCATATAGGGGTGGATGGTATGATGGTCACCTATGAGTCACTCTCTTGGCTAAGCAATAACAACTTCCCTATTTGGACAAAGGCATGTAATTTCTCTCTCAATATCTCTAAAATGTTCAAATGCAGGGTACAGTCTTTTAACAGATGGTCAGTCTGTCTCTATAATGTGAAAGAACACCTGAGGCAAATTACCCAATTCACATGCAGTGAAGTCCATAGCCTAAAACGTGCGTGACCTTCACTGGCATCTTGTTTCTACACTGACCCTGATAGCCCTATACCTTCTGTAAAAGTTCTGTTATCTCTGTCAGAGGCTGGCTCTTAGCACAGTTGCTTTTCTGGCAGCTTTTTATCTCACAGGCTTCATGTGTCTCTGGAAAAGAATGCTTGTTTCTCAACACATAGGCTACTGCTCACTCTCCAGTAGCTTCTACACTGCTTACATACCAGCAGCAACTTACAGGCAACAAAGATAAGAACTTGGGACCAGCCCAGAACTGGCAACTGTATCTAGTAGCTGTAGTTAATCCCTTGTGGAGTCTTTAAAGATGTCTCCTGCTTGTGGTAACGCCTTTTCCAGACATTTAACCCCTCAGATGTCAGAGCTTCAGCAGCTTGCTCATGCATAGATCGGGAAGCTGTTGCTTCTATATAAAAGTCCTGGTCTCTCTAAAGAAATCAAGGCTTTTATAGCTGTAGATCATATGGAGAAGCAATCTAGTAATTGGGTGACCTACCTAGGGTGACACCTAGGGTGACTTAAAATAAATAAAAAAATAAGAAAATCAAAATGGCCGTTGACATAGACATAACTATTTTAAAAAAGTTACAGGGGTCAGAATATGGCGATGAAAAGAAAAATTTATTTTTTTCCAAAGTTTTTTTTTTCAGTATCAAAATACAAGAAAAACAATATAAATGTATTATCGTAATCATACTGACCCGGAGAATGAAGGTAACAGGTCTGTTTTACCGGATAGGTAACACTGTAAAAACAAAACCCATAAAACTGAAGTGGAACTGCATTTTGTTTACCAATTCCACCACATTTAAATTTCTTTCCAGTTTCCCACTACATTGTCTGGAACATTGAATAGTGCCATTAGCAAGTACAACTTGTCCCACAGAAAACAAGCCAAAAAAGTTATGGATCAAGAAACGCAGTGAGTAAAAAACCGAAACACAAAAACTGAAAAATCTTCTGGGGCTGAAGGGGTTAACTTCATTATAGTATAAGTGTATTAACCCTTTTATTAGTGAACTACTATACACAATACATGATATAATACCAATGAACCCAACAAATGAGCGTTTGCTGTTTGTCAGGTGATCATTAGTATGTTTACATGGGGCTATGAGTGGGAACAAGGATTGTTCGTTCCTGTTTATCAGCCTCGGTTTAATCAAAACATTAATGCTATTAAATCTTGATTTTGTTTTACCTAAAAAGTCAAGTAACTTGAAAAGTTTAGTAACTAACCTTTTGAATTTACAATCTAATAAATTGTGAGTAATGAAAAACTCAAAAAATACAAAGGCAAACTGTACAAAACTGTCTGTTTTCTGTACTGTTAGGTTACTGATACAATGATTTAATAAGTAATATAGTAACTAAAGAAAATCAGAATACTTATTGGCTGCCCATAACTAAGGCCTCTTTCACACGGGCGTTGCGGGTGCACTCCGTCAAACAGTGCGGGTGCGTTGCGGGAATCGCCGCGATTTTTCCCTGCGAGTGCAATGCGCTGTCATGCGTTTTGCACGCGCGGGAGAAAAATCTGCACTTTTGGTACCCAGACCCGAACCTGCACTTCTTCACAGAAGAGCATGTTTGGGTCAGAAATTGTCCCGCTGGTATTATTTCACATTATAACATAGTTATAATGTAAAATAATACCCTTGGCCATCTTCCTAATGTTTAAACCGGTGCAGAATGGGTTAAAAATAATAAACTAATAATAACTTACCTGTTCCATTTGATCGCGAAGCCCGGCATCCTCTCCGTTAGCTTGCTAGTAGGAAAAGGACCTGTGATGATGTCACAGCATCACATGGCCCAATCACCATGGAGCAGGTGATTGGGCCATGTGATGCTGTGACATCATCACAGGTCCTTTTCCTACTAGCAAGCTAACGGAGAGGATGCCGGGCTTCGCGATCAAATGGAACAGGTAAGTTATAATTAGTTTATTATTTTTAACCCATTCTGCACCGGTTTAAACATTAGGAAGATGGCCAAGGGTATTATTTTACATTATAACTATGTTATAATGTGAAATAATACAGAACCGATTACACATTCCGATGGTTGCATAGCAGCCATGCGGGACTATCGCAAAGCATCCGCACTTGCTTGCGGATGCTTGCGATTTCCCGCAGCCCCATTCACTTCTATGGGGCCTGCGTTCCGTTAAAAACGCAGAAGATAGAGCATGCTGCGATTTTCACACATCGCAAAAGTGATGCGTGAAAATCAACTGTCATGTGCACAGCCCCATAGAAGTGAATGGGTCCGGATTCAGTGCGGGTGCAATGCGTTCACATCACGCATTGCACCCGCGCGGAAAACTCGCCCGTGTGAAAGGGGCCTAAGGCCCCATGCACACGACCGTTGTTTGTTTCCGCGTTCGTTCCGTTTTTTTTCACGGATAGGATGCTTCCCCATTCATTTCAATGGGTCCGTCAAAAAATGCGGATGGTCATCCGTTTTTGTTCCGCATCCGTGTTTTCATTCCGTCAAAAAAATAGTGCATGTCCTATTTTTTTCACGTTTGCGGACAAGGATAGGCATTTTTACAATGGATCTGCCATAAAAATCGGATCCGTCAAAAAAAACGGTCCGTCATTCCTTTTTTTTGACGGACGCAAAATTTTAAGGAGGAGCGGACGCGGAGGCAGGCAACGGTCGTGTGCATGTAGCCTAAGAGTTTCATCCGTATTTTGACTCTATACTTTGTCATTTTCAAATACAGCTTTGTTGCAATTCATATTAAAGCAGTTCTATTTACTGTCCTGTAAAGGAGAAAATTTTATACAATCTCATCTAAATTCACAATCTAGTAGCATTCGAGTCTTTGAGGAATTTCAGTTTCCAGTGATGATGGTCTGATCTTTATTAGGCATCTTTCCTAGAACAATCCTCAAGGAAAATAGTGATTACATCTCCTTGAGTGTTACCAAATATCTAAAAGACCAGCAACTGTTTGGACACCTCTTCTCAGGGTTTGATATTTCCTTCCCCTCAAGCTAAGTTAGAAAGAAAGAACTTCAGGTGGCTAACATTATATTATCAGTAAAAGACCAGAGTAAATAAAGAGCTATAGTTATTCATACTGAGGTATGTGGTAGACCATGGTAGAATCAAACACAATAGGTACATGGTTTAAAACACCTTCCATACAGTACTATGCTCATGTTCAGGGTCTCATTATGATTCCTAATGTGGCCTTATAAACGAGATCTGTGGCTTAATTTTGCAAAAAAACAGGTTTTACTAACCTGTCAATCATAGAAATAAGGTGCCCAAGGGGAGGTACGGGGTTGCAGGGTGCCCGGCTGCAGCCATCGCCGTTCGTACCCAGCGCCGCCTTCCCAGAGTTCTGCGCCGCCTTCTACTCCTCTGTGTCACCTCTCCCTCCCCCCCCCTCCCGCTGTGAGATGCCGCGCATGCGCACAGTCTCAGTTGATGCACCCGAACAGACTGGCAACGGCTTCTTCTAGGGTAGTGCACATGCGCCGGCACTTCGCTAGAAGAAGCCGATCCAAGCAGTCCGTTTTTGCTGCTAAAGTGGCAATTATCTATTTATTATTCAATCCTGGTTGGTGCTGTGTACATATATTAGGAATATTGCTCCCTTTTTTGTAATCGAATTGGTGCTAATCCGAAGACTGTTGCTGCTATAATACATTGTTTTTAGAGTGTGCACAACCTTGATTTTATTAATTATTGCAATAAATTTATATATGAATTATTCCGTATGGTCCGGATTTTAGAGTGTGCACAACCTTGATTTTATTAATTATTGCAATAAATTTATATATGAATTATTCTGTATGGTCCGGATTATCTGAGTGTGCCCAGCCACTTTTCCAGGGGTGAAAACTGGTGACAGAATCCCTTTAAATCAACTCAATATTTGGCGAAACCACACTGTGCCTTCAAAACAGCATCAGTTTTTCTAGATACACTTTCACATGGTTTTTTAAGGAACTTAGCAGGGAGGTTGTTACAAATATCTTGGAGAACTAACCACAGATATTTTGTGGATATAGGCTTGCTCTAATCCTTCTGTCTCTTTATGTAATCCCAGACAGACTTGATGATGTTGAGATCAGGACTCTGTAGAGGCCATATCATCACTTCTAGGACGCCATGTTCTTCTTTACGCTGAAGATAGTTCTTAATAACATTGATTGTATGTTTGAGGCTGTTGTTCTGCAGCAGAATGAATATAAACTATTAACACTTCTATTGTAGGATTGAGAAAATTGCCCTTGCTTGTCTGATCACTCATTCCCAATAACTGACTTCTGTAAATGTGGCTTGTGTATCCAGTCACCCGACAAACAATGAAACTGTATGGGGGCAAATGATCATAGAACGATCATTCATCCCTATACAGCAGAGAACATTGCTATATATAATTGCTACATATAAATGCATTGAACGAGCAGGCAATGATTGGGAATGAATGTTCCTCTTCCTCGATCGGCCTGTGTAAAAGGGGTCTTCTGCACCTAGTTGACTGTCACAAAGTAGACACAAAACTCTTAAAATTTGTTTCAATGTGAAATTCTCCAATCAAAATAACCAATGTCCCCCGATGTAAGGTATTATCCTTTTCATAATGTGCACGAAGCAAGTCATTCAATGACAGCCCTTGAAAATGACCAACAATAACAACAAAAGTTAATAACTTCAAAAGTACCCATCTATTAACTGTTTAACAGAATGTCAATGTGGGCAACATTACTTTTATTCATTTCCATGGCAACTTATTTTTTTTTTTAACGTAACATTTGGCTTGGTATTGGCACAGATCAAGCGAAGTGATTCACAGTGTGAAATACGGATGTGAAAAGTCTTCACCCAGATTAAACTATTACTGTGTTAAAGAGAAATTATCACCTTATTACAACTTATGCTAATTAAATCAAGCACGTTAGGAAACATATCATGACATGTCTCTGAGATGGCTGTTGTGCTCTACACTATTTTTTGTTTTGCTTTCTTGTAATTTTTTTTTTCTATCATTCACCATCTGTTATACACGGATAACAGAATAAATCATTCTATCACAAAAAAAAACGACTTAAAATAAAGACTTATAATTTACTAGAGGAATCAAAATGAAAGCTACACAAAAATCATCATTTCGTTATTCTGCTTATGGCAAAGACTAAAACTTAAAACCCTTTGAACGGATTTAGATTCCACCCAAGTATGAGGAAATGACACTGTCTAGTGGACATCATGGTTTTCTCAGAGGTGGTGTATGGTGTTGCAGTTGATTTTATTTTGCAGCCAATAAAACGTAACACATAAAAGTCACATAGGCTTTATATAGTTTTATACAGTTAAAAAAAAATGTGTACACAGTGCAAATTCTGCAGCAAATCAACAACTTTTTTCAGCTACAGCTCCTAATTGTGAAGCATTTTCACAACCTATCTTTATGTGTGGCCTTTATTTGATATTGCAAAGAAGTTAAAATCGTAGTTACATAGTAAGAAGGTGTAAAGCAAAGTCAAATTATTCACAGTTGGTTGATTTATATATATACATCACTGTACATCCCACAGCTTTGGCAAAGGTTAAATTGCTCCTATGTCAGCTCAGCCCTCGGCTTTCTCTATGTGGTGGGAGTCAAAGGATTTGTCCCATCTAGACAATTATGGCATATTCACAAGATATGCCATAAACAGGAGCGGATTGGCCATAGACCCTACAGGGAAATTTCCCGGTGGGCCAATGCCCAGAGGACCACCTAAGCCCTCCTCTTGGCCAAAAGCCAGGTACATAAAGATCTGATGTTCTCAGAATGAATTAATTTAGGCAGTTTTTTGTGCTGCACGGTGGTATCTGGCACCACTTTTAGTCTTTTTTTTCCAGGGCCACTTTAAGTTCCCAGTCCGCCACTGGCCATAACTGTCCAAAAGATGAGAGTCCTACCATTGTAAGTGCACTCAGAAGTTCCATAGCAGTGAATGCAGGAAAGGATTAGGAAGAAGGTGAACTGTAGTGTGGTGCTTCTTCAATCCACAAACGTATAGCAGCACAAAAAGTACCATTTCACCAGTGGAAAAAAAAATATATATATATAAAGCAATGTAAAAGATGGAACTTAATGCAAATAAAAATAATTTTTTGAAAAATAAAAGGGGGGGGGGGGTACCAGAAATAGTAATGAGTCCATTGATTTGTCTTATCAAAATGAGTTCTGGACCTGCAAGGGTCTGTCCCTGCTGCAGAAGAAGCTGAACCTGCCTTTTGATTAACAGTTTCACATCTCGTCTGGTCCTTACCATTTCACACCTGCGGCACAAGTGTAAGGGCTCTGCTTCTGCTTTAGGAGCAGAGACAGTGCATCCACTGCTTGCGAACATGAACAGTCATTGCTCTGGAAGCGGAAGTAGATATTCTGCGTAGCACCTCTACCCAAAGCAGTGGTGCAGGTGCAAGATTATCAGGGCCGTGCAAAGATGTCAATCTGTCAAAGAAGTGGTCGGAGAGGGCTACTTCAGCAACGGGGACAGTCTCTTGTAGGTGAAGAACTCTTGTTGATAAGAAAAATCTATTTGGTCATCTCTAGCCAGAAAGATTTAAAAATAAAAATAAACATTACTCATCTCATCGATCCCTGCCGCTCCCATTTCTTCCAGGTCCAGGTTTGACACATAGGAAATGGCTTGGAACACCAATCAGTAACCTGAGCAGTGATCCCCCTCAACCAGTGATTCTATGATCGGGCATTCTAAAACTTCCTGTGTTTTAGGCTGGGACCACAAAGTAGGGAGCAGCAAGGACCATAAGACCATTGGGCAGTAAGTAATGCAGATTTTTTAACCTTTTCTGGCTTTTAAATCACTTTTATTTCCCCAGGGACATTCACTTTAATGTTGACATAGAAATGACATAAATAAAAAGTAAATGTGTGACCCTATTACTGCCCCGAACTGTTGTCAGACATTAAACAGCACAGTAATCAGAATACAGGAAGAATAAATTCTATCCTTAGACTTAACAAATGCACGTGTTGCGATACTCTCCTAGCTGACGGGTTTTCACATATACTATTACGGTTAATGACATCATTTGTTCAGGATGTGTAACAATCACACTTGTATTTTAATTAACCACTTTAACTTTTTTCCAAGCTGAGAAGATATAATATGCAAAAATTGCCAAATTTCCAGCATTTTTATGTAAATATAATCTGAAATGAATAAAGTAATTGGTAGATTTATAGAACAGATAATATTTACTGCTAGGAAACAGAGCCACCTTAAAGGCAAATTCCTATTAAAATGAGTTTCCAGTTGTCCTCATTCATAAGTACTACTGGTTACCTTATAAGTATTTTTATGCAGATGGTTTTCTAGAAAGAAACGAAATATGTTCAAACTTTGGCCTAGCAACAGACTTCTCAAGCAGCAGGTGACTACTGTAGATCATCATGCTCATAAGTGCAGTCAAGTGTGAGTGGTCTGCATACAGGATGTGTCATTAGTACCTCCTTCCCTAAAATTTCACCAGAAAAGAGGGGAGAGGACCAACAGGAAAGACATCCTTAGTTTTATAAAGGGTAGTCCTTTTACAACAAGTTATGCCGTATCTAGGATGTCAGACAACTATTAGATCACTCA
The DNA here is from genome assembly GCA_033119425.1 of Bufotes viridis. Lineage (NCBI taxonomy): Eukaryota > Metazoa > Chordata > Amphibia > Anura > Bufonidae > Bufotes > Bufotes viridis. Next base: position 40,320,946 of record CM065596.1, on the reverse strand, counting down.
TCAACTGACCACTGCCCCTCCCCCTCTATAGAGGATGTGTCATTAGTACTTCCATCATGTACACTTCACCAGAACATGAGAAGACCAAGAGGAAAGATATCCTCAGATTTAAAGGGGTATTCCTGTTATAACAAGTTCTGTTCTATCCAGGATAGGAGATAACTATTGGATTAGTTGTGACTTCATCACTGGGACCCCCATTGATCACAAGAACCCCTACCCCATTTTCAGGGCTCCCTACCCTGAAATTAATGCAGCAATTGGTCAAGCAAGTACCATGCCACTTCATTTATTCTCTATGGGACTGACGAAGTACAGCTAGGATAGGGGATAACTTGTTATAACTAGAATACCCCTTTAAAGCACTACCTGACCAATAGAGATGAGCAAATCAATTCTAAACTAATTGGATTCAAAGCAAGTTTTGAAAAAATCGAGGTGGTCTAAATCCAAATTTTCACGCAATTCGAGTTGGGTGAGCGGAAGAGAGAAAAAAATGATAATAAGACTTCAGAGTGGCATATACAAATTTTCAGGCCAGCTGCAGTTTCTATTTGGATGGAATCGAATTGGACCTGGGTCAAAACGGTCAAGTAATTTGGCCAAGGTCCTGGTGGGCTTTCTGTGCACATGGTCACCAAACCAATACTAACAGAGGCAGACTATAAGCAGGTAAACCTTAACTCCATTACTATGCTTGGTTTTGTTGTTTCCCTTGAGTCTAACCTCTTCCACCCTTCTGTTCTCTGTTCAGCAGAGGACTATCAGTGCATTTTTGGTTTCCAGCTAGCAGGATGAGCAACATTAATGCAAGAGCAGGGTCACAGTGCTAGACATTGCAACATGGCAGTGCCATGGGAGATACTTACCTGAGAGAAAAGTTGTAATGTCACAGGAGCTTACTTGAATGAAAAGATTGTGATTATACTTGAGAGAATCAACCTTCAGATCATAGAAGTGGATTAGTTCAAACACTTTGTTTTAATGCTGTATGGAGACCTGTCTCCGTATAGCATTAAAATGTATTGCCTCTGTGGAGGCAAAATTCGTTCCAGCTGAGGTCAAATTAGACTTTGGTGAATACATTTGGTATTAATTTCTGCATTTTAAAAAGATTTAAAATTTTGGGTCCAAAGTTGGGTTGTATACTGGCTGGAACCTTGGTACTAACCCGACTTCAGATTGCTGCAGATTGATTTTAAAATGTTTTTAAAGATTCAGAAGTGATTACCATGGAGGCAATACATTTTAATGCTGTACAGAGACAAAAGGAGTCATATATCAAACTGGTGTAATGTAGAACTGGCTTAGATGCCCATAGCAACCAATCAGATTACTCCTTTAATTTTCCAAAGGAGCTATCCAAAATTAAAGGTGGAATCTGATTGGTTGCTATTGGCAACTAAGTTCTAACCAGTTCTACTTTACACCAGTTTGATAAATTACATACTTGTACTTTTAAGCTTACTTGTGTGTAAAGGTTGTGATGTCACAGAAGCTTACCTGAGTGAAAGGTTGTGATGTCAGAGGAGCTTACTTGTGACGTTGTAAAGGTTGTGATGTCACAGAAGCTTACCTGAGTGAAAGGTTGTGATGTCAGAGGAGCTTACTTGTGTTTAAAGGTTGTGATGTCACAGGAGCTTACCTGAGTGAAAGGTTGTGATGTCACAGGAGCTTACTTGTGTTTAAAGGTTGTGATGTCACAGGAGCTTACCTGAGGTGAAAGGTTGTGATGTCACAGGAGCCCACTTGTGTGAAAAGGTTCTTGTAATGTCACCAGAGCTTACCTGAGTGAGAAGTTTTACCAGCTTACCTGAGGGAAAGGTTGTGATGTCCCAGCAGCTTACCTGAGGGAAAGGTTGTGATGTCCCAGCAGCTTACCAGAGTGAAAAGGTTCTGATATCACAGGAGTTTACTTGAGTGAAAAGGTTGTGATGTCACAGGAGCTCACTTGAGTGAAAAGGTTGTGATGTCACAGCATCTTACCTAAGTGAAGCACTCTTGTAAAATCATAGAAACCTACCTAGTGCCAGCAAATCAACTGAGGATGCCCCTGTAAGAACAGTATATGGGAATACCTAAATCTCAATCGCTAATTTGATGAATTGGGTGCTAAACATAGACCACCTTTAGCTTTTACCAACAGGAAGAAGGTGGTTAGCACATTACCTGTCATGAAATAGACACTATTTACTACTATTATTTGTTTAAGGCAATGGTGGGCTCCCCCAATGGTGCAGTAGTAGAGGTTTATCCTATTAACATTTACTCATCATTTACTCCATGTTTGATGCAGATTTAAAGACTTGCTCCACGCGGTTCAATCAAATTTACCCATTGGTAAATATCATACATCAACATCCTTGGACCAGTAGAGAATCACAGCCCAAATATGAAGATGAATTAAGTCCTAAGTATTTACACTTAGACTGAAGCAGAGAGTGTAAATCATGGACTTATAATCAAAGACATGATCGCTGGCATCCCGAATGTTTTTATTCCTTGTGCAATAGATAGATAGATAGATAGATAGATAGATAGATAGATAGATAGATAGATAGATAGATAATAGATAGAGAGATAACTAGATAGATAATAGATAGATAGATAATAGATGGATGGATAGATAGATAGATAGATAGATAGATAGATAGATAGATAGATAGGTAACTAAATAGATATTAGATAGATAGATGGATAGATAGATAGATAGATAGATAGATAGATAGATAGATAGATAGATAGATCTGTGACATTTTCACATAATGTTGCTGATCAGTAACTGGAGATAATGTTCACATAGAAATTTAATTTGTTTCCTTTCTTGTTTAATTAGATTGCGATATATGTGACAGTGCACAAAGCAAGACCCGCTCATTTACAATAATTATAGGACAATGCAGACTTCATTTTTCTAAGTGGTTCTCAAAACACTTAACAGATCAGAAATCAAGACTGGCATATTTTTCCTGCTCTCATACTTTTAGACATTTCCTTACAAGCTACATCTTATGCAAATAGGGCGCCCTCTGGTGTTCAACTGAGGTTTAATATTGTATCTGCTTTACTCTTATCCATGAAATACAATTCCAACATGCAAGCTATGGGGTAACACACATGAGCTTTGTAAGGCAAATAAGAGGCGACAGGAAAGGCATTGTCCTAAGAAGCTCAGTGATATTCTTCCGATGGCTATAATTTATTCCATATAGTCCCCAGATTGAAATAATCAATTAGCAGTTGGAAATGTGCTGTGAAGTAAATTGTCGCACTCTCTATTACAGGATGGTTATCATATATTTATAAGGTGCGTTTCTGGCAATCAGAACCAACAAGGTGTTGAGTTATCAGTTGTAAACGAAATTCTGGAAGGCTAGAAAAAAAAAGAAAAGAAAAAAAAAGCAGTCACATTTCTAAAAAAGGAGAGAGGAAATCGTTGAGACAGATTTCACACCTTTTGTCAGGAATGGTGCATTTTTGTTAAGGGCCAAAAAAAAAAGTGTCTGGATGCGTCAAACGATGGAAATGGAGAGAAGGCTGCAATGTAAACACGGTGTCATTACCCTGTAAAGAATCCCACTCCCAATATGGGCCATTATCACTGTTATTATTATTTTATTTAATTATGTCCAAGCACGTTATATAGATTTGCTCAGGACTGCAAATACTTTATTTATAGAACATGTCCTCCCGAAAAAATAAAAATCACTGCTTATAGTCCTATTGTCCTAATTGGTAAATTCAGGGGTGTAACTATAGGGGCAGAGAGCTTGTTGTCGCAACCAGGGCCAGGGGTCTGAGGGGGTCCTAAATGTCTGTATCCCAAATGAGGAGACCAGTACTAAAAATGATGTACTATATGTTAAAAGGGTTGCCCAGGATCTGGAAAATGGCTGCTTTTTTCCCCAAAAAAAACACCACTGTCTGTCCACAGGATGTGTATGCTATTAAAGCTCCATTTACTTCAACGAACCTCAGCAGTAATAGCAGATACAACCCATGGACATGTTTGGTGCCGTTTCTGAAAGAAAGCAGACATGTTTTTTTTCTAATCCTGGACAACCCCTTTAAGGTCTCTTTACACAGACAATTTGTGCAGACAATTATTAGAGACAAACGTTTGTAGAAATCGTTGTTCCTGATAATCATCCCTTGTAAAGGTGTAGCTACCGTAATCGCCCGATGTAGGAGCAAACACTTATTCATCGGGTAAAAGCATCTGATCGGGTCCCAAAATAATCATTTTTGGGCAGCAGGTTGTGATGTGTGAACAGGGAACTGCTGCCTAGGGAACAATAAATCTGAATCCCAGTAGCCATCGCTTTCTCCCACACAGTGGAGGTGATTGCCGCATGTAAATGCAGCTCTCACCTACTGAGACGAGCAGGCAATTAGATAGCTGTCAACTGTCCCAAATTTGCCGGCACTGCCCCTGATATTCAGAGACAATCCCTGCAAATTTGCTTTGTCTCGGGCTAACACAATACCCACCCACAAATAGGTGTTTCTGGGCACATCCAGGGCGTTCCCAGGGTGGGCTTATAGGCCCGATTTTACCAACTCAAATGTCGGTAAGTATACAATTATCAGGAACAAACGGTTTAATCCCAATAATTGCCTGCTCACTCAGGCCGTATAAATGAGCCCCCTGTTAAAGGTTTTGTTTTTCTCACCTCAGACATTGGTGGCAGATCGCTAGGATATGCTAACAATGTCAGATATAAGTCCCATGTCTGGCACCTACTCCTATCTCCAGAATGGGACTCAGCATTCCCATAATGGTGAATAGAAACGTGGCCAAGCATGAGCGCTGTGATCTCATTTCACTGCTCTGGGACTTCTGAATATAGCCAAGCGCACTTTCTCAGCTATTTTTGGAACTCCCACAGTGATGAATGGAAAGCATGCTGTTCATGTGCACTGTGCTCACCTTCACTTTGGGGGCCCCATTCTCTAAAAAGGAGCGGGTCCCAGAGGTGGGACCTGCACCTATCTAACATTGATGGCATATCCTAGCGATATGTCATCAATGTCCCAGATGGGCCAACCCTTTTAAGGGCCCCTGTAACAGATTTTTTAATTAAACCTTTGATTAAATTGCCCGAATTACACAATGATGTATCCCAAGCTGCTAGATTACTATAAGCGAATTTGCCATTCAGGAGTCTGGGAAAGCTGAGTGACAGCCAGGTAATAGCTATAATGTTGGTTAAATTGCTTGTCATGCAGCTTTCCCAAAAAATAGATATACACTTTCACAAGGGGGAGAGTAATATTTACAGATATCTAGAGACATACCTGACTAAAAGTGAATGAAAACTATCCATAAGTAGTCTCATGAATTTCAAAAGATGTCCCTCAAAGGCTAGGTTTACATCTGCACAGGCATTTCATTAAGAGCTCATGCACACGACTGTAGCTGCATGAGTACCGCGGTACGGAACGTCCAGGCCATAATAGAACAGTCCTATCCTTGTCCATGATGCGGACAAAAAAAGGACATGTTCTATATTTCTACAGATGTCACAAAATGGACATACAGATGCGGACAGTACATGGTGTGCTGTCCACATCTTTTGCAGATCCATTGAAGTGAATAGGTCTGCATCGGACCTGCAAAAAATATGGATTGGATACGGACAAAAAGTAAATTTGTGTCCATGAGCCCTTAGGAACAGAAACATGAATATAGTAAAAGTGCCAGAACCATTAGATTTGATGCCAAGGATCCCATGTACCACCTGGTTCAATCTGTGCTTCCATTGGCACGCCTTTCCACCAAGCTATTAATACATCTAAATTCAAAGTAGTCCAAGGCACTAGAGGTTCCCAGTGTGTATTCATGTCATCTTAAAAGGTGCACTTGTCTCTTGCAACTTTTTAAGACAACATGAATATGATTGATATTTTTATCGTGATCTCCAGTGCTTTGGACTCTTTTGAAACCAGAATCATGACACCAATGGTATCCAACAGACCGATATTTTACCCAAAATATTAGTGCAGCATGCTACCCTTTTTATGCTTTTTTTTGTCCGAAATATGCTATAGAAGCACATGTGAACCTAGCCTTAGCATGACACGCCAGTTATGATATGCTGTTTGTGGCCACATCACCACTGAAGCCAGCCATTGGCTGGAGATGAGCATGTGACCATGCCCATGGCCAGTTGGATGTAAACAGTACGGAGACAGGAAGATGGAGACAGTGGAAGCAATGTAGAGGCTCATGCAGAGATAGGTGGAGGAGGTAAACAGTACGGAGACTGGAAGATGGAGACAGTGCAGGCAGTGTGGAGCACCGGAGAGGGATGGAGCAGGAAAAAAGTGCGGAGACTGGAAGATGGAGACATTGCAGGCAGTGTGTAGGACCAGAGCAGGTGCAGCAGGTAAACAGTACGGAGACTGGAAGATGGAGACAGCGTAGGCAATGTGGAGTACCAGAGATGGGTGGAGCAGGTATACAGTGAGGAGACTGGAAGATGGAGACAGTGCAGGCAGTATGTAGGACCAGAGCAGGTGCAGCAGGTAAACAGTACGGAGACTGGAAGATGGAGATAGTGCAGGCAGTGTGGAGCACCGGAGAGGGATGGAGCAGGAAAAAAGTGCGGAGACTGGAAGATGGAGACATTGCAGGCAGTGTGTAGGACCAGAGCAGGTGCAGCAGGTAAACAGTACAGAGACTGGAAGATGGAGACAGCGTAGGCAATGTGGAGTACCAGAGATGGGTGCAGCAGGTAAACAGTACGGAGACTCGTAGATGGAGACAGTGCAGGCAGTGTGGAGCACCGGAGAGGGATGGAGCAGGAAAACAGTGCGGGGACTGGAAGATGGAGACAGTGCAGGCAGTGTGGAGGAGCGGAAAAGGGTGGAGCAGGTATACAGTGAGGAGACTGGAAGATGGAGACAGTGCAGGCAGTGTGGAGGAGCGGAAAAGGGTGGAGCAGGTATACAGTGAGGAGACTGGAAGATGGAGACAGTGCAGGCAGTGTGGAGGAGCGGAAAAGGGTGGAGCAGGTATACAGTGAGGAGACTGGAAGATGGAGACAGTGCAGGCAGTGTGGAGCACCGGAGAGGGATGGAGCAGGAATAAAGTGCGGAGACTGGAAGATGGAGACATTGCAGGCAGTGTGTAGGACCAGAGCAGGTGCAGCAGGTATACAGTACGGAGACTGGAAGATGGAGACAGCGTAGGCAATGTGGAGTACCAGAGATGGGTGCAGCAGGTAAACAGTACGGAGACTGGAAGATGGAGACAGTGCAGGCAGTGTGGAGCACCGGAGAGGGATGGAGCAGGAAAACAGTGCGGAGACTGGAAGATGGAGACAGTGCAGGCAGTGTGGAGGAGCGGAAAAGGGTGGAGCAGGTATACAGTGAGGAGACTGGAAGATAGAGACAGTGCAGGCAGTGTGGAGGAGCGGAAAAGGGTGGAGCAGGTATACAGTGAGGAGACTGGAAGATGGAGACAGTGCAGGCAGTGTGGAGGAGCAGAAAAGGGTGGAGCAGGTATACAGTGAGGAGACTGGAAGATGGAGACAGTGCAGGCAGTGTGGAGGAGCGGAAAAGGGTGGAGCAGGTATACAGTGAGGAGACTGGAAGATGGAGACAGTGCAGGCAGTGTGGAGGAGCGAAAAAGGGTGGAGCAGGTATACAGTGAGGAGACTGGAAGATGGAGACAGTGCAGGCAGTGTGGAGCACCGGAGAGGGATGGAGCAGGAAAACAGTGCGGAGACTGGAAGATGGAGACAGTGCAGGCAGTGTGGAGGAGCGGAAAAGGGTGGAGCAGGTATACAGTGAGGAGACTGGAAGATGGAGACAGTGCAGGCAGTGTGGAGCACCGGAGAGGGATGGAGCAGGAAAAAAGTGCGGAGACTGGAAGATGGAGACATTGCAGGCAGTGTGTAGGACCAGAGCAGGTGCAGCAGGTATACAGTGCGGAGACTGGAAGATGGAGACAGCGTAGGCAATGTGGAGTACCAGAGATGGGTGCAGCAGGTAAACAGTACGGAGACTGGAAGATGGAGACAGTGCAGGCAGTGTGGAGGAGCGGAAAAGGGTGGAGCAGGTACAGTGGGAACTGAAGATGGAGACAGTGCAGGCAGTGTGGAGGAGCGGAAAAGGGTGGAGCAGGTATACAGTGAGGAGACTGGAAGATGGAGACAGTGCAGGCAGTGTGGAGCACCGGAGAGGGATGGAGCAGGAAAAAAGTGCGGAGACTGGAAGATGGAGACATTGCAGGCAGTGTGTAGGACCAGAGCAGGTGCAGCAGGTATACAGTACGGAGACTGGAAGATGGAGACAGCGTAGGCAATGTGGAGTACCAGAGATGGGTGCAGCAGGTAAACAGTACGGAGACTGGAAGATGGAGACAGTGCAGGCAGTGTGGAGCACCGGAGAGGGATGGAGCAGGAAAACAGTGCGGAGACTGGAAGATGGAGACAGTGCAGGCAGTGTGGAGGAGCGGAAAGGGTGGAGCAGGTATACAGTGAGGAGACTGGAAGATAGAGACAGTGCAGGCAGTGTGGAGGAGCGGAAAAGGGTGGAGCAGGTATACAGTGAGGAGACTGGAAGATGGAGACAGTGCAGGCAGTGTGGAGGAGCGGAAAAGGGTGGAGCAGGTATACAGTGAGGAGACTGGAAGATGGAGACAGTGCAGGCAGTGTGGAGGAGCGGAAAAGGGTGGAGCAGGTATACAGTGAGGAGACTGGAAGATGGAGACAGTGCAGGCAGTGTGGAGGAGCCGGAAAAGGGTGGAGCAGGTATACAGTGAGGAGACTGGAAGATGGAGACAGTGCAGGCAGTGTGGAGGAGCGGAAAAGGGTGGAGCAGGTATACAGTGAGGAGACTGGAAGATGGAGACAGTGCAGGCAGTGTGGAGCACCGGAGAGGGATGGAGCAGGAAAACAGTGCGGAGACTGGAAGATGGAGACATTGCAGGCAGTGTGTAGGACCAGAGCAGGTGCAGCAGGTATACAGTGCGGAGACTGGAAGATGGAGACAGTGCAGGCAGTGTGGAGTACCAGAGAGGGTGGAGCAGGTAAACAGTGAGGAGACTGGAAGATGGAGACAGTGCAGGCAGTGTGGAGGAGCGGAAAAGGGTGGAGCAGGTATACAGTGAGGAGACTGGAAGATGGAGACAGTGCAGGCAGTGTGGAGGAGCGGAAAAGGGTGGAGCAGGTATACAGTGAGGAGACTGGAAGATGGAGACAGTGTAGGCAGTGTGAGGAGCGGAAAAGGGTGGAGCAGGTATACAGTGAGGAGACTGGAAGATGGAGACAGTGCAGGCAGTGTGGAGGAGCGGAAAAGGGTGGAGCAGCTATACAGTGAGGAGACTGGAAGATAGGAGACAGTGCAGGCAGTGTGGAGGAGCGGAGAAGGGTGGAGCAGGTATACAGTGAGGAGACTGGAAGATGGAGACAGTGCAGGCAGTGTGGAGGAGCCGGAAAGGGTGGAGCAGGTATACAGTGAGGAGACTGGAAGATGGAGACAGTGCAGGCAGTGTGGAGGAGCGGAAAAGGGTAGAGCAGGTATACAGTGAGGAGACTGGAAGATGGAGACAGTGCAGGCAGTGTGGAGGAGCGGAAAAGGGTGGAGCAGCTATACAGTGAGGAGACTGGAAGATGGAGACAGTGCAGGCAGTGTGGAGGACTGGAGCAGGGTGGAGTAGATAAACAGCGTAGATACCGGAAGATGAAGACTGTGCAGCCAGTGTGGAGGAGCGGAAAAGGGTGGAGCAGGTAAACGGTAAGGAGAGTGGAAGATGGAGACAGCGGAGGTAGAGTGGAGGACCAGAGCAGGTTTGTGTAATTCTTCTATTTCAGTAGGCAGATGGGGGCATTTGCTTAAAAAACGCATAATTACCAGAAAAGCCTTTTAAACTGGTTTTGTGTGGTACTGCAGACCAACCTCATTCACTTCAATGGATCTACCCATCTATGGCTCCACTGTGCTGTCTATAGATATGATTAAATCAAGGGCTAAATAGGATACACTGCTGTATTATAGAGCTTTAACGGGCTGAAATAACAACAAAAAATTTTAAATGCATTAATTGGTTCTGATATACCAATACTTAGGAAACAAATGAAAAATAAATCACTATAGAAGCAGTGTGTGGCCTGCAGCCCTTGAGCCCCAAAGCCAAACGTGTACACAGGGTCCCCAACCCTCTCTCGTCATCTATAGAACAGTGGGTTCCCTGGACCTTGGTGTAACTGCAACCTCTTCAGCCTCTGCCTCTGGCTATATTTGAAGAAACCCTCCAGCAGATAGATGGCGTCTCTCTCTGTCCTTCACACCATTTCTAATCAGCAGCATTAATAAAATGAGGTGTGTGGGGGGGGGGGGGGTGAAGCACCTGTTATTCTGCTCTGTAAGAAGCGATATTACTGCATCTCCACAGAGTCAATAGACTGAGCAGTGTCATCTGCTGATGGTGGCATCTGTAGGTAGTCACCCACATTTCTTCAAAGTGGTAACAATTCTCTACTAAGCAGAACAGATAGGTGATAAATGTTTGATCACTGGGGCTCCCACTCATCTTTAGTTCCATAGACTTTTAACAGAGGACCACTGTGCATGCTCGACCACGACTCCATTTAAACGCCTTATCACTGCAGTCAAACATTGAGAATAAAGGAGAACTCACCATTCTAGGTGATAAATGTGGGAATACCGTTAGGGGGATGAACTGACTTCTCTAAACATGTATGCTCACTTTCCTGTCTATAGACACCCATGGTCCTTCACACACACTGAAGTACTGACAACAGCTGGAGATAGGCTTGAAAACTGGTATGGTGCTATAAGGTTGAGATCCAAGCTTCATTGTTGGGTTCTATCACCTTTTCTTGTGTGCACATAGATGTGCTGATGAAACCTCTCCTGACATGTCTGTTTTTAGTAACCTATTGCATTCCCCATGTAATAACGATTCTGGAGAATCTATTCTTATGACTCTATGATGTGCCATTCCTTTATCATTCCTGCTAGAAGTTAGGCAAACAGGTATCTCCATCCAAGAGCGTTGGTGAGATGATTCTCTTTCTTGGAAGATACCTCTATGCATATTCATTTCCAATGGAGCATTGTCAATAAGTCTCCATCGCGGACTGGTCTCTTTAGGGAGGTTCAGCACCCTGTCTAAGCTGCGACAAGTTAGGAATGAATTACTAGCAGTCAGGGGCGTAGCTAACTGCTCATGGGCCCTGGTGCAAGAGTACAGCTTGGGCCCCCCTTCCCTCAGTGCTTTGTGTGTCTTCCTATGCAGCATAAGGGTCTTTGGGCCCCCTTAGGCTCCTGGGCCCGGTAGCGACTGCTACCTCTGCACCCCCTATAGCTACGCCCATGCTAGCAGTTTGTAGTAAAGGTCCAGATGGGTCTTACCAGTTGATCCCCAGATGTGTCCCTGCACAGACTGACATTATCCAATTAGTGCTGCTGGTGTCATCCCTAACTGGTAACACCCAATTGGACCTTCACTGCAAATTGCTAGCAGCACATCATAGAGTCATAAGAATAGATGCTCCAGAATTGTTATTACATGGGGGATGGAAGTAGTTAGTAAAATAAACATGTCAGGAGAGGGGACAGGTCCTCTTTCAGACTGTGTCTTTACGTTGAGGTAGCTGGTGTTTTACCACTTAGTAATTGCTACGGTTTTGCAAATCGGATATTGACCAATAAAAAACTATGCAGCCAATAACCACCACATCACAAAACCACTGCACTACCAGGATGTATGAACACAGATAATCCTACAGGCCTTCTCTATAAATTGATCATACAGTATTTTCTCACTATGCATGGAAATGCACAGAAATTCCTTGCTAGCTGTATATAGAGACTAGACGTAGCAGAGCTCTATATGTTACCTATTCCAGAATGCCAGGTAGGGCCACCAAGTCTCATTCTTCCACCTGAGCCTATCCAGACCATGATACCTATATTATCTATATTTCTCTATAAAAAACTTTCTAATATTGCACAGTCTAGTATGTATTTTACTCTAGGATGGCTTGGGTAGATGTGTAACCACTACACATGTAGGTAATTCTATCCACAATACATCTAAAAGACTATTGCTTTATTGCGATCATGACGCTGTGGTTTACTTCTACTCCGGTGCTGTATACAGATAACGGTCCATGCAGAGCAGAGGTCTATGATGCTCCCAGGTGGAAGTCTTACTGGATGGAGGAAACATTGAGCATCATTATGATCCAAGTCAGCTGCTACACATTAACGCTCTGTAGAGAAGACTTTCTGTGCTGACACGTTTTATGTCATCCATATTGAGTCATGCCTTCTTGTCTAGGATCAGATATGCTACACAGCCCCTGAAATCCACATGCAAAGATATAGTATCAGGCCCAAAAGACAGCCGTGATAGAGAGGAAATTGAAATGACATTTGAATCGGAAGAAAGGAGGTGATGAGACAGTAAAATATTGGAGAACACAGAGAGCAGAACAAAAGGAGAACGAGGAAGATGAGAAAGGAGGTCAGACAAGGCCCTGGGGGTTGAAAGGCAAGATGGGGCAGCTGTTTGCTGACCAGCTCTCTGTCACACCTTACGCTTTTTTCCTTGGCATTCTTAAGTGAGTAATTATTATAAAATAATGGCATTGCCAGAGGAGCAACACCAGTCTCCAGCACATTACAAGCCGACCAGGACTCTGCACATAATTAGCATTTTGATGATTTCAAATAGCACTTCAACACAGCAACTTAGATAGAGTTGACACCAACTCTGTCCCCCGATCTGTCATGTAAGGCAGAGGGATGACGGTGCCATACAGGATTGAGAGCGAAATATGAGAGGGGAAGAGGCTATTTTACAACCATGTAACTAATGGACCAAATTTAATGTAGTATCTTCCAGCAGGGCACGCCCTAAACATAAATTATTTTCCACATTAAGATTTTGAATACCTTACAATCTAAAATGATAATGTAACATTAGAAGATGAGAAGATGACATACCTCATGATAGGACTTTGCTCCAACTTTCTAAACTATAAGATAAGATAAGAAGGTGAAATATCTCATGATCGAACCCATGTCAAACTTTCTAAAATATAAGATGAGATGATGACTTTTTTCATGATATGACGCATGTCCAACTTTCTAAAATATAGTATAAGAAGATGATATTTCTCATAATAGGAATCATGTTCAACTTTCTAAAATATGAGATGAGAAGATGACATATTTCTTGATAGGACTCATGTCCAACTTTCTAAAATATAATATAAGTAGAGTTTGTCGGGTTTGTACCGGATTTTAGGGGTTTTTGTTCCTGGACCCGAACCCGAACTTTTCCGTAAAAGGGCATGGCTGTGATTGGCAGTGCACCATGTGACCCAGGCTCTATATAAGCTGGAGTCACGTAGTGTTGCAGGTCACGTCAGCTCTTACTAGTGTAGGGATAGGATGCCGCTGCTGTGAGGGAGAAATTAGGAAAGAATCTGATATCAGAGCTTGGTGTTAAGTCTGCGATCTACAGAAATTTTTTTTGTTGGTGCAATGCAACATTTTTGGACCCTGCTCTGAGCCCAGTGACACAGAAAAATAAGTTTTAATCCGTCTGTTAGTTAGGTGGGCGTCGGCGGCCATTTTGTGCAAGTGGCAATATTGCCAGGGACAATAATTTAATCCTGTTCTTGTAGTTCAGTGGGCGACATATACCCATTTTTTAAGTGCACCTGCACTGCATATGTGCCAGGGGAAGGGGAAATAATATAGGTAATCCGTCTGTGCCGTCAGGGCCCCATATTTACATTTTGTTTCTGTAAAGTACCCCTGTGCCTCATATGTGACAGTGTAATTAATTCAGTAAATCCATCTGTTAGATTCTGGGGGGACAAATGAATTTTTTTTGCTAAAAAGTATGTTTGCGGCCTGCACTGTATTTCTGAGAGTGAAATATAATCAGTAAATACAACTGGGACATTGTGGGTGAAAAAAATCCCTTTTTTTTCGCCATAAAGTACATTTGCAGCCTGCACTCCATTTCTGAGAGTGAAATATAATCAGTAAATCCAGCTCTTAGATTGTGGGTGGATATTTTCCACGGTTATCAGGCCAGTCATTCACAAGTGGCTTGGAGGGTGTGTTCCTGCTGCACTGCATACCTGACAGAGAAATATATTCTGTAAATTTGGCGGCGTTTAGATTGTTGGGTGCTGTAGTTACATGCTGTAAAATCTCCATGATGTCTCCATGATAAATCTGCAGCGTGGGGGCCCTGTGTAGCTTCTACACACTTTCAAAATAATTCTTCAGCGGGGCGAATAGATGCCAGATGACAGGGACGCTGCATGATGACCCATTTTTCAAACTACCCCTCCACTGCATACCTGACTGGGAAATATATTCTGCAAATTCAGCGGCGTTTACATTGTTGGGTCCTGTAGTTATATGCTATAAAATCTCCATGATGTCTCCATGAAAAATCTGCAGCGTCGGGGCCCCGTATGGCTTCTACACACTTTTAAAATAATCCTTCAGCGGGGCGAATAGATGCCGGATGACGGGGACGCTCCATGACCCCTTTTGTCTTCCAAACTACCCCTGCACTGCATACCCGACTGGGAAATATAATCTGTAAATTCGGCGGTGTTTACATTGTTGGGTACTGTAGTTATATGCTGTAAAATCTCCATGATGTCCCCATGATAAATCTGCAGCGTGGGTTCCCCGTCTGGCTTCTACACACTTTCAAAATAATCCTACAGTAGGGCAAATAGATGCCGGATGACAGGGCCGCTCCACCATGACCCCTTTTTTCTTTCATACTACCCCTGCACTGCATACCTGAATGGGAAATATATTCTGTAAATTCGGCGGCATTTAGATTGTTGGGTGATCTGTACCCCTTTTTTCTTTCACAATACCCCTGCACTGCATACCCGACTGGGAAATATATTCTGTAAATTTGGCAGCGTTTAGATTGTTGGGTGATCTGTACCCCTTTTTTCTTTCACACTACCCCTGCAGTGCATACCTAACTGGGAAATATATTCTGCACGCTGGTAGACGCGCTGCTGATGGCATTTCCACCTGACACTGGGGCCTCAGTGGAAGCACAAAGCGAAGACAGAGGAGGAGGCAAAAGTCGCCAACGCAGTTGGGGCACCACCAGCACCTCAGAAGGCAGGGTTAGCATGGCCGAAATGTGGAAAAGCTTTGTCAGCACGCCACAAGAACCAGCACCACCAGCTGATATGGAATGTCTTAGCAGGAGGCAGCATTTGGTGGAACAGTATGTGTGCACAAGCCTACATTTACTGACTGATGGGTCTGCCCCATTTAACTTCTTGGTTTTGTCTGAACGTGTGTTTAGCACGGCAGGGGGCGTTATCACAGACAAGCGCAGCCACCTGTCCACAGCCAATGTGGACAAGCTCATGTTCATTAAAATGAACCAGGCATGGATCCCACAGGACTTGTCCGTACCTTGTGCAGAATAGACATGTACACCGGCCTCACCCAGCCTTTGTTATACTCCAGCGCACTTTCTCTTTGTTTTCTTTTCTATATTTTCCAATGTATTGGGGTCTACCCAAATTTAAAAAGAAAAAGAAAAAACTATGTTGTTGGCGACTACCTACTGCTTCCACCTACACCGCCACGTCCCCCGCCTCCTCAATCTCCTACTCCATATGGACCTCCTCCTCCTAGTTCAAGATTATTATTTATAATTTTTATGTATTTATGTTATTTTAAGTCATTTCCCTATTTACATATGTTTGCATGGAAATTGTCCAGCTCCTATCCCCATTTTGCTTCCTTTTGCAGCCCTCTAGCCCTTTCTATTACTTTTTTAGAGCCATTTTAGAGCCCCAAAGTTCTGGTCCGATGGGTCTTCAATGGGGTTCGGGTTAAGGGTCAAGTTCGGGTCAAGTTCGGGTCCTAAACTCTAACTTTGCAACGAAGTTCGGCCGAACCCGGCGAACCCGAACTTCCAGGTGTTCGCTCAACTGTAAATATAAGATAAGAAGATGAACCATCCCATAATAGGACTCGTGTCTAACTTTCTAAAATAAAATACAATATATGATTACATATCTCATGACGGGACTCATGCCCAACTTTCTAAAATATAAAATGAGAAGATATATCTCATGCTAGGATGCATCTTTCTAACCAACTTTCTAACATATAATATAAGATGAGAAGATTTTATATCTCATGATTGGATTCATGTCCAACTTTCTGAAAATCACAAACAATGTGGGAAATCTAGCTGGTGATCCATGCACAGAGCATTTGACAAAAAATTTCACCTTCGTATAAGGTAATGTAAATTTAGATATTTCATTTTCTACATGGAGACTTAAGGGTGATGGAAGCTGATTTTATATATGTACTATATAGTTTTGCCTCAAGCCTTGACCATCTGTTCTGTTTAGAAATGGTTGGAGCAGACATAATGCTGTCTTAGGCATGAAAGACAAGAAAAACCCACCGAGGTGTACTAGAAGAGGGAGCCTTTTCTTTTCCAAGGCCTCTCGCGCACTGGAAAGCACAGTAAGCCTTTATTGTACAGGATACCACGTAGGCTTACCACATAGGTTGTGATTTGCCTGTTGAGCTACAATACCAGATATATTTCTTAACATGCTGCACCATTTAACACCCGCTAATTGGATAATAATCATTGTAAAAAGCCAATCTTACTAAACACCACAAAGAAAAAGCACATGCTATGAAGACGTTGCTCCAAAGGTGCTGCTTTAATGTATGGAAAATTTAATTTTAAGAGCTAATTGTAAACAATTAGAATAAAACACGTTAGCTAAAAATAACACTAGCGCCAAAGAACAGCAGCTATAGGAAGACAGCGGTAATCTCTAGCACATCCGCCTGAACCTCAGTTCCTAATGGACTTCAAATTATCAACATTGCTAAACTCTGTGCAAGCTTGTAGAGAAACGCTCCCCCCCACCACCACCACCACCACCCCCACATCCATAATTTGTAATCAAGAGCATAATTTTGTCATTTTGCAGTACTAATTATCTAATCATGACACGCCATATAACGTCCATGTCTAGCCAATTAGCTAAGACAATTATTAAAATTTGGAAGCCTAATTATGTCTCAATTTAATGCTGGCAAACTCTTGTCTAGTTGTGTAATTAAAATGCTGTCTTTTGCTTCTGCCTTCAGGGCAGTGGATGATTAGGACCTGTCAGGGGGTGCACTCAACCAAACCCAGTCGAGCGTACGGTGCAACATGACCCTACATTGTAAGTGTGTCAACATATTAACCTGAATTCCCATCAGCGCATAGAATCACATTTGGTAGAGATACAGAGGCTAAAACATGAAGTCGTTTATTAAGAAAAAAAAATACATGCCTTTTAATTAATGCTATAAAGGAATTGACACATCAAGTGCTCGGAGTCACAAGACTGTTTCATCTAATTAGGAGCCTAGAAGTATTTGCCTTTGTCTGCAAAAGGAGCTTTCTGTTTTCCTCCAGACTTCTTGTGGCTGGGTACTTGTATTTATAGATTCTACATACAGAAGAGATTGAAAAGAGAGAGTAAAAATTCCCGGAGATGACAATGTTTTTTTTTTTTATATGCAGAGCATTCATTTTTTAATTTCAAAAATTATGATGACACTGTAATAACTGTAATTTTCACATAAGAGACATACATGGATGATAAGACATAGGCCAGTGTAGGCCCACAAGAAAGATGCGCGATAAGGGAGAGATTCACTTATACCAGTGTGCCATATGTACAGTCTGCCAGTTTCTTCCATACTGAGGCGTGCAATACTGTTGTTTTACGATTGCGGCAGATTTATCGGCAGGGCCCAGTCTACCAGTTATAGATTCATGAGACTTTTCTACATAACAAAGTGTCCAAAATTTAGATAAATGAATCTCACTCAGGGACACTGAAGCGCCAGCATTTGTGCATCTAAAAAAGCGGCACTGTCACGACCTGTGGTTAGGTCGCGACTTTGTTTGGTGGCATGCTGTTGCCGGCGGTTATGTTCTGGTAGCCGCATGTGTGGGCTATTACGCTGTAGCCTCACGTGTGGTTGCCGTTGGCAACAGGTGTGCCACCAACTGTGGTTTGGTCGTGATCCGCGGTCTCTCATGCTCTTGCCAGCGGCATGATTTCTGATTGCCGCACGTGTGGGCTAGTACGTGGTAGCCTCACGTGCGGTTGCCGCTGGCAACTTTGTGCTTTAGAGCATGCGAGACACTCAACTTTGTTCGTGTGCACTTTCCCTGGGCGCGGTGTGCACAGGGTTAATGTGTGTGCTGGGTTTGGTGGGTGTGACCTCAGGCCTCTTTATATGTTGGTGTGTTGGAGCCTGAGGTTAGTTTGTTTGTCTCCAGCCATGGTGTGAGCATGTGCTAGAGGTTGCTGGTTGTTTCCCCTGTATTGTCTGTGTGAGACACCCTTATTTGTTATATTGATTGTTTCCCTTTATCAGTTTGTGTGTCCCCTCCTACGTGCTTCTGTTGGCCCTTCCCCACCTGGTGTATGTTGTGATGGTGTGGGCTTTGTTTGGAGGTTTGTGTTATGGTGTGTCTCCTCTGGAAGGGGGTTGCTTTCCCGGAGCGGTTTAAGCAAAGTCCAGACTGTGTGCTGCCCTGCCTGGAGGCCCCATGCATCTGGTGTCCGCATGGGGGTCCAGGAGGTCGTGGTATTGGTTCCATCTCTGCTGCGGCAGGTAAGTCTGGGTATGTTGGGTTAGTTGTATTTCCCTGTTCACTTACCTGTCGTGCAGGTTCGCACACTGTCTGGCCACTGTCCTCTACTGGGCCTCTGGAGACACCGCTCATCCGTGGTCTAGGATGAGCGTGTGGTTTCTGCCCTGTCTCTGTCTTCCAGGGCTATGCAGGGATTCCTAGGGCTCCAGGTTCGTGGGCATGAGCCTCCTTACCATCTGAGGTGGCTCATGCATCAGGAGTCTAGGAGCAGTCATAGGGACTCGTCAGGAGGTGACCTGTTCCCTTGTTACCTGCATTCCTGCCCAGTAGTTGGGGACAATGCATGGTGGGTGGGCTTCCCCCACACCCCACCGTGACAGGCACAGTAGCTCCATAAATCTTGTGTTGAGCCCAGTGTCTATATCACAATGTATTTTAAGGGCTTGGCTCATTACAAACACTTATCTTCTATCCACAAGATAGAGGATAAGAGTCTGATCTGGGGCCCCTGCCAATCACACAAATGAAGGCCCTGTGTAAATGGAGCAGAGCCCAGGCATGTCCCCTGCTGCTCCAGGACTTCCAGAGATAGACGAGTACGATCGCTATTTCCAATAAGGGAACACAGGGAGTACCTTCAATAGAGGCAGACCACGCAAGTACTACAGGGCCCTGAGTAGAGGGACCGGGAGCTGATCTCCTTCTCTTTCTCCCTATGTGAAAACACAGGATTTTCATGCAGCTACCAAAAAGATTATTGCAGCTTCCATTTCAGTTAATGGTAGCGACATAAATTCCTAGGCACTGAGCTCCCCTTAGTGGTGGCAGCAGGCAGATAATTTTGTAATAGAAGGTAAGCAGGGGATTTATCATTGTAATTACAGCAGTTGTCCAGTATGAATACATTAAAAAAATAAAATGTTAAGAATGAAAGCTATATTTACGAAGCACCTGTTTTTTTCTGACATAAACGTTGGACAAAGTGAGTGAGGCTGAGGGTGACTTTTTTAACTATATTCTTTTAATTAAAATTTCTTCAGCTTTAAAGTTGCTAAGGGGGCTGACTTAGTCACGCTACGTTGTGCCTCCCTCCTTCCGCTGCACCTTGTCACGCCGTGTAAGCTATGCTTCTACCCTGATTGAGCTGAGGGTTCCACTGCCTCCTAGCCCTGGACACGTCCGGACCTCCTCAACACCATCCTCGTCTCTGTGCCATGACTGCCCGCTTCTATCTGGTGCTCCATGAATGGTTCCTGTCTCCGGTCCCCGCCTGCTCTCCTTTACCTCTCCACTCCTCGCTACTCTGCTTTCTTGCTCTCCGCTCCCCGCCAGTCTCAGAATGGAGGTTTGAAGAGACAATGCCCTGTGTCCGTCCCGGTCTGCATGTTTGATGTTTGATCCATCCTCACTTTTGTCTCTTGTGCATACCCTCTGACCCTCCTGTGTTTGCTTCGTTAGACCCAAGGTCCGTTCTTTTTGTTCTTTTGATTATACTATCGGACTGGTACTGGCTGTATTTTGGATGAACTATTTTAGCCCTTTTTTTGCTCCTTTTACTATAGCAAGTCTTGACCAGGAAAAAAAGAAATAAATAGGGGAGTAAAAGGGGAGGAAAAGGGAGGTAAGGAAAAAGAAGGAAAAGAGAAGAAAAGAAAAGAAAAAGGGAAAGAGGGGAAAAAGGAGAGAGAAGAGAAAAAAGAAAAAGAAAAAAATTGTCCCTAAGCAACATAGGCATTCTGCTGGGTATACATCTGCCAAAACAGGCCAGAAACTGATGGAATCTGCCAAAATTGAACAATTCTTGAAATCCCCAAAGGTTGTTACCACAAGAGCAGGACAAAAAGGGTCGCATGATCTGGATAAAAAAAAAAAAGACGGATCTAGAATGGAAGAAGTATTGGACCATTACACTCAGGAGGTGGGGGCGGAGAGAGACTATGTAAATGTCTTGTCCAAAGACGAACCCACTCCACTGAATGAAATCTTGGGTGCGGTTAAAAAACATGGAGAGCTAATAAAAGATATCTCAATTCAACTTGGGGTAATTCAGACTGATGTGGTTCTGATAAGAGATGATGTCTCAAAAATACGGGACAGAGTAACTACCATAGAAAAAATTGTGGAGGTCCTGGAGAAGGAAGTTAAAATGTTTAAAATGGAAATCCCCATGTTGAGATCTGAGGGTAACACCTTAAAAAAGAAGATGGTGGATTTGGAAGACAGGTCTAGGCGATGTAATGTGAAAATTGTGGGCCTACCAGAAGGAATGGAAGAGGACAATCCTGGTGATATGATACAGAAATTAATTTTGGAGAGGATTGGAAGGGAGCATTTTCTTCATTATTTTTTTTGGAAAGGGCCCTTCGGGTTCCAGGGGGTAAACCAACTCCTAGAAGGTACCCGTGGATACTTCTTGTGAAGATACTTGTTTCACGAGATAAGGACATGATCCTGAGACGGGCAAGGGATTGCCCACATATCTTATATAATGGAAATAGACTGTCCTATTTTCTCTAAGGATATTCAAGAAGAGAGACGTATTTATACCGAGGTTAAGAGACGACTCTGTGAAAAGAACATTAAATATTTATTTGACTATCCGGTAAACTGCGGATAATCTCTAATACTAGGACTAACTTTTTTGATACTCCTGACCTTGTGGTAGATTGGCTTGATCAGAATAATATCTGATCCCCTTCTTTTACTGTGGCGGGGGGGAAGGGGGAGAGGAGAGGTGGTCTTAGTTGAGAGATCTGTCCTAAGAAGGTGGCGGATCAAGAGGTGGAGGGTTGGGGGGTATGTAGTTTGTGGAATGGGTTGCGATGCGTCACGCAGGTTGGGGGGGGGGGTAGGAATTCTGACTTTCTTCACTTTGGGATCTTTTTTTTTTTTGGTTGATTGATGTCGGTTAGAATCCTTACCTGGAATGTTCAGGGTCTTGGTGATAGACTAAAAAGACAGGCAGTTTGTGATCGGGTTCAGAGACATCTTCCAGTGATTGTTAGCTTAGTGGAGACCCACTTTACTGAGGGGGAGATCCCTCGCCTCAGGGGGGGGATGGGCCGTGCAGACCTATAATTCCACTTTTACTAGATATTCAAGTGGAGTAACGGTACTTATTCATAAAGGAATTGATTTTGTCTGCCGGGCATCCTCCATCGATAAGCAGGGGAGATTTGTTTTACTTTATGGAAACTTATTTGGGAAACTATGCATTTTGGCTTTTATTTATATCCCTCCCCCTTTTTCTCTTTATGTACTTAACTGTTTATTAACTTTTATGGATCAATGGCCTAAATGTCCTTTCATACTGAATGGGGATTTTATTGTGTTATTGATCCAGAAAAGGATAAGGTTTCCATGGAGAGAGATACGTATATCCAGCGCCAAAGGTCTCCCTTGTCTCATTTTTGCCTGGTTTTGCCTGGTTTTTATATGGGGATAATTAGGGAAGGGGAAATGGGCACATTCCTGTGTCAGTAAATCTGGGAGGTCGATGTCTAGGATAGATTTAGCCCTGATAAATAAAAACTATTTGAAATACATGAATAGAGATGAGCGAACACCTGGATGTTCGGGTTTGAGAAGTTCGGCCGAACTTCCCGATAATGTTCGGGTTCGGGATCCGAACTCGACCCGAACTTCATCCCGAACCCGAACCCCATTGAAGTCAATGGGGACCCGAACTTTTGGGCACTAAAAAGGCTGTAAAATAATCCAGGAAAGGGTTAGAGGGCTGCAAAAGGCAGCAAAATGTAGGTAAATGCCATGCAAACAAATGTGGATAGGGAAATCAATTAAAATAAAATAAATAAAAATTAACCAATATCAATTGGAGAGAGGTCCCATAGCAGAGAATCATGCGTCATATCACCTACCACTGGAGAAGGCCACTCTCAGTTATTTAGGCCCCAGCACCCAGACAGAGGAGAGAGGTCCCACAGCAAGGAATAAGCTGTCATATCACCCACCACTGGAGAAGGCCACTTTCAGTTATTTAGGCCACAGCACCCAGACAGAGGAGAGAGGTCCCACAGCTAGTAATAAGGCATCATATCACCCACCACTGGAGAAGGCCACTTTCAGTTATTTAGGCCCAGCACCCAGACAGAGGAGAGAAGTTGCATGGCAGAGGTTCAGGCTTCATGTCACCCACCATTGTAACAGGCCACTTTCAGTTATTTAGGCCCCGGCGCACAGATTGAGGAGAGGTTCATTCAACTTTGGGTTGCACCGCAAGATCATGGTAAAGTTAAAAAAATGAGGATTCATTAAAGAAGTGCCCCAGAGTACAAGAATACATGGTTGAGGGGGAGGCAGTTATAAATGTGTATCCTGCACAAGGGAGGGACAGGTCCTGTGGGATCCATGCCTGGTTCATTTTTAGGAACGTCAGCTTGTCCACGTTGGCTGTGGACAGACGGCTGCGTTTGTCAGTAATGACGCCCCCTGCCGTGCTGAATACACGTTCAGACAAAACGCTGGCCGCCGGGCAGGCCAGCACCTCCAAGGCATAAAATGCTAACTCTGGCCACATGGACAATTTGGAGACCCAGAAGTTGAATGTGGCCAAACCATCAGTCAGTACGTGGAGGGTGTGCAGACGTACTGTTCAACCATGTTAGTGAAATGCTGCCTCCTGCTAACATGTTCCGTTTCAGGCAGTGGTGCAGTTAGCTGTGGCGTGGAGACAAAACTTTTCCACATTTCTGCCATGCTAACCCTGCCCTCAGAGGAGCTGGCCGTGACACAGCTGCATTCGCGACCTCTTGCTCCTCCTCTGCCTTCGCCTTGGGCTTCCACCTGTTCCCCTGTGACATTTTGGAATGCTCTCAGGAGCGCGTCTACCAGCGTGCGCTTGTACTCGAGCATCTTCCTATCACGCTTCAGTGAAGGAAGTAAGGTGGGCACATTGTCTTTGTACAGGGGATCCAGCAGGGTGGCAACCCAGTAGTCCGCACACATTAAAATGTGGGCAACTCTGCTGTCGTTGCGCAGGCACTGCAGCATGTAGTCGCTCATGTGTGCCAGGCTCCCCAGAGGTATCGTAATCGTCCTCCGTATCCCCCCAGCCACACACCAGTAATGGGCCTGAGCTGTGTCGGGTGCCACCCCGCTGTGAACCTGCATCATCCTCCTCCACCTCCTTCTCATCCTCCTCGTCCTGCAGTAGTGGGCCCTGGCTGGCCACATTTGTACCTGGCCTCTGCTGTTGCAAAAAACCTCCCTCTGAGCCACTTCTAACAGACTGGCCTGAAAGTGCTAAAAATGACCCCTCATCATCCTCCTCCTCCTCCTGGGCCACCTCCTCTTCCATCATCGCCCTAAGCGTTTTCTCAAGGAGACATAGAAGTGGTATTGTAACGCTGATAACAGTGTCATCGACACTGGCCATGTTGGTGGAGTACTCAAACAGCGCAACAGGGCACACAGGTCTCGCATGGAGGCCCAATCATTGGTGGTGAAGTGGTGCTGTTCCGCAGTGCGACTGATGCGTGCGTGCTGCAGCTGAAACTCCACTATGGCCTGCTGCTGCTCGCACAGTCTCTCTAGCATGTGCAAGGTGGAGTTCCACCTGGTGGGCACGCCGCATATGAGGCGGTGAGCGGAAAGGCCGAAGTTACTCTAATAGCGCAGACAGGCGAGCAGCGTCAGGTTGTGAACGCCGGAAGCACACACAGATGGCCTGCACTTTATGCAGCAGCTCTGATATGTCGGGGTAGTTGTGAATGAACTTCTGCACCACCAAATTCAGCACATGCGCCAGGCAAGGGATGTGCGTCAAACCGGCTAGCCCCAGAGCTGCGACGAGATTTCGCCCATTATCGCACGCCTTCAGGCCGGGCTTGAGGCCCACCGGCAGAAACCACTCGTCGGTCTGTTGTTCAATACCCCGCCACAACTCCTGCGCGGTGTGGGGCCTGTCCCCCAAACATATGAGTTTCAGAATGGCCTGCTGACGTTTACCCCGGGCTGTGCTGAAGTTGGTGGTGAAGGTGTGTGGCTGATTGGATGAGCTGGTGGAAGCAGAGGAGGAGGAAGCCGAGTAGGAGGAGGAGGCTACAGGAGGCAAAGAATGATGCCCTGCGATCCTTGGCGGCAGAAGGACGTGCGCCAAAGAACTCTCCGCCAGGGGCCCAGCCGCCACTACATTTACCCAGTGTGCAGTTAGGGAGATATAGCGTCCCTGGCCATGCTTACTGGTCCACGTATCTGTGGTTAGGTGGACCTTGCCACAGATGGCGTTGCGCAGTGCACACTTGATTTTATCGGATACTTGGTTGTGCAGGGAAGGCACGGCTGTCTTGAAGAAGTAGTGGCGGCTGGGAACAACATACTGTGGGACAGCCATGGACATCAGCTGTTTGAAGCTGTCTGTGTCCACCAGCCTGAATGACAGCATTTCAAAGGCCAGTAGTTTAGAAATGCTGGCATTCAGGCCCAGGGCTCGAGGGTGGCTAGGTGGGAATTTACGCTTTCTCGCCAAGTTTTGTGAGATGGAGAGCTGAATGCTGCCGTGTGACATGGTGGAGATGCTTGGTGACGCAGGTGGTGGTGTCGGTGGCACATCCTCTGTTTGGTGGGCGGCAGGTGCCAACATTCCTCCCGAGGCAGAGGAAGAGGCCGAGGCAGCAGCAGAAGAGGGAGCAGGGGGAGCCAGAGTGAGTTCCTTGCTTTTAAGGTGTTTACTTTACTGCAGTTCATGTTTTGCATGTAGATGCCTGGTCATGCAGGTTGTGCTAAGGTTCAGAACGTTAATGCTTCGCTTCAGGCTCTGATGGCACAGCGTGCAAACCACTTGGGTCTTGTCGTCAGCACATTGTTTAAAGAAGTGCCATGCCAGGGAACTTCTTGAAGCTGCCTTTGGGGTGCTCGGTCCCTGGTGGCGGTGGCCAGTAGCAGGCGAACTCTCTTGGCGGCGGCTGTTCTGCTTTTGCCCCCTGCTCCCTCTTTTGCTACGCTGTTGGCTCGGTCTCATCACTGCCTCTTCCTCTGAACTATGAAAGTCAGTGGCACGACCTTCATTCCATGTGGGGTCTAGGACCTCATCGTCCCCTGCATCGTCTTCCACACAGTCTTCCTCCCTGACCTCCTGTTCGGTCTGCACACTGCAGAAAGACGCAGCAGTTGGCACCTGTGTTTTGTCATCATCAGAGACGTACGGACTCCGATGAGGTGGTATTCCCATGTCCTCATCATCAGGAAACATCAGTGGTTGTGCATCAGTGCATTCTATGTCTTCCACCACTGGGGAAGGGCTAGGTGGATTCCCTTGGGAAACCCTGCCAGAAGTGTCTTTAAACAGCATAAGAGACTGCTGCATAACTTGAGGCTCAGACAGTTTCCCTGATATGCATGGGGGTGATGTGACAGACTGATGGGCTTGGTTTTCAGGCGCCACCTGTGCGCTTTCTGCAGAAGACTGGGTGGGAGATAATGTTGTGAACGTGCTGGATCCACTGTCGGCCACCCAATTGACTAGCGCCTGTACCTGATCAGACCTTACCATCCATAGAACGGCATTGGGCCCCACCAAATATCGCTGTAAATTCTGGCGGGTACTGGAACCTGAGGTAGTTGGTTCACTAGGACGTGTGGCTGTGGCAGAATGGCCACGTCCTCTCCCAGCACCAGAGGGTACACTAACACCACCACGACCGCGTCCGTGTCCCTCACTAGATGTTTTCCTCATTGTTACCGTTCACCAAGCACCACAAAAAGAAAAAAACATATTTGGCCCAATGTATTGATTTCAAATTCAGGCCTTTTTTTACAGGCACCTAACACTATCTGCCTATTTATTTATGTAGCGTATTACACTAATCCAGGCACAGCAGTAACCACTGATTTAAGGGAATATCTCTTTTAGGGCTAGTATTTAGGCCCTGGATGAAAGGTATCCTTTTAAGGGACAGATTTACACTTGGAGATGCACAGTAGCGTGTGAAAAAATATGTAGGATTATGCCTTCAGCAATTGTATTTTAACACTTTGTGTAATATACCCTTTAACGGACAGAAATACAATGGGAGATGCACGGTAGCGTGTGAAGTTATTGAGGATGACCCTCTCAGCACTTGTATATACACCTTGAGTGTAATATACCCTTTTACGGACAGATTAACACTTGGCCTGCAACAGCTAGAACACCAGATTCAGGGTATTGCAATATTGGCAAGTGAATTTCACCCCAGAACAAAATATATGTTTTGGCGGACACTATTATACTTTGCCAGCCACTGCTGGGACACCAGATTCAGGGTATTGCTATTTTGGCAATTGAATTTCACCCCAGAACAAAATATATGTTTTGGTGGACACTATTATACTTTGCCAGCCAGTGCTGGGACACCAGAATCAGGGTATTGCTATTTTGGCAATTGAATTTCACCCCAGAACAAAATATATGTTTTGGCGGACACTATTATACTTTGCCAGCCAGTGCTGGGACACCAGATTCAGGGTATTGCTATTTTGGCAATTGAATTTCACCCCAGAACAAAATATATGTTTTGACGGACACTATTATACTTTGCCAGCCAGTGCTGGGACACCAGATTCAGGGTATTGCTAGTTTGGCAATTGAATTTCACCCCAGAACAAAATATACCCTGTTACGGACAGATTTAAACTAGGCCTGCAACTGCTGGTACACCAGATTCAGGGTATTGCTATTTTGGCAATTGAATTTCACCCCAGAACAAAATATATGTTTTGGCGGAAACTATTATACTTTGCCAGCCAGTGCTGGGACACCAGATTCAGGGTATTGCTATTTTGGCAATTGAATTTCACCCCAGAACAAAATATATGTTTTGACGGACACTATTATACTTTGCCAGCCAGTGCTGGGACACCAGATTCAGGGTATTGCTAGTTTGGCAATTGAATTTTACCCCAGAACAAAATGTATGTTTTGGCGGACACTATTATACTTTGCCAGCCAGTGCTGGGACACCAGTTTAGGGGATTGCTATTTTGGCAATTGAATTTCACCCCAGAACAAAGTATATGTTTTGGCGGACACTATTATACTTTGCCAGCCACTGCTGGGACACCAGATTTAGGGTATTGCTATTTTGGCAATTGAATTTCACCCCAGAACAAAATATACCCTGTTACGGACAGATTTAAACTAGGCCTGCAACTGCTGGAACACCAGATTCAGGGTATTGCTATGTTGGCAATTGAATTTCACCCCAGAACAAAATATATGTTTTGGTGGACACTATTATACTTTGCCAGCCAGTGCTGGGACACCAGATTCAGGGTATTGCTATTTTGGCAATTGAATTTCACCCCAGAACAAAATATATGTTTTGGCGGACACTATTATACTTTGCCAGCCAGTGCTGGGACACCAGATTCAGGGTATTGCTATTTTGGCAATTGAATTTCACCCCAGAACAAAATATACCCTGTTATGGACAGATTTAAACTAGGCCTGCAACTGCTGGAACACCAGATTCAGGGTATTGCTATTTTGGCAATTGAATTTCACCACAGAAAATAATCTATCCTTTGCCAGTCAGCAGACAGTATTACACTTGGCTAGCCAAAGCTGGAACACCAGATTTAGGGGATTGGTATTTTGGCAATTGTATTTAACCCCTTAATAAAATATAGAAATTGCTATCCTGAGTTTCTAGGGGTGACAATAAGCACAGCCAAGCCCCTGATGTAGGATATAGCAAAAAAAAAAAACTAGTATTGATGGACTTGCTGGCAGCTTGTTCTGGTGCACCACAAGTCACAAAATGGCCGCCGATCACCCCAGAAAAAAGTGACAGAAAAACGCTTTGTGCAGCCTAAAAACCAGTGAGCAATTAACTAGCAGAAGTTGAATCATTCACAGCTGTAGATCGATCAGTTCATTAGGTGCTGTTGCTGACTTTTCCCTGCCTAATCTCGCCCTCACAGAAGCTGCGTCCTCTCCCTACACTAATCAGAGCAGTGTGACGTGCGGCGCTACGTGACTCCAGCTTAAATAGAGGCTGGGTCACATGCTGCACTTGGCCAATCACAGCCATGCCATTAGTAGGCATGGCTGTGATGGCTTCTTAGGGCAAGAAGTAAAACGCTAGCTGATTGGCTGCTGTGCAGCCCTTCAGAAAGCGGGAAGAAATCACCGAACAACGGACCCGAAACCAAACTTTTTGAAAATGTCCGGGTCCTTGTCACGAACACCCCAAAATTCAGTACGAACCCGAACTATGCTCGAACTGTTCGCTCAACACTAAATATGAAGCTAGGTCTCTATCCGATCATTTACCTCTCTCTATTGAGTTATGTATGGTGGATGATAAATACAGTGTTAGGCCTCCATTTAGATTAAACCCTCATTGGATTTTTTATAATGGACAACTATGAATTGATTAAACAGGAGACAGAATTATTTTGGGGTAGTAATTATAACTCAGGAAGGACCCATTTGGTATGGGATGCATTTAAGGCTTTTATGAGGGGGGGTGTTTATTAGTAATATTTCTAACTTAAGAAAAGGTTATGCTAAGAAAGAGAGAGACTTGCAAGAAGCAGCAGCTGCTGGTATGGACGAGTTTTCCAGTAAGAACACAGAACAAACTAGGGAAATTATGCAGAGGACAAGTCAGGCCTATTCTGACTTTCTTCTGTATAAGGCCCAGCAAAGGCTTTTTTTTAAGAGACAAAAATATTTTTCTGAATCAGGTCGTCCAGGGAAAATGTTGGCCAGGGTGATCTCTAATCAGGATCCAAAAAAGGACATAGTTAGTATTCATTCTTCTGAAGACACAATTACTCAAGTTCAGGAATGCATTAAAGAGGCATTTGTGAAATATTTTCTGGAATTGTATAAATCAGAAAACAGTGTTCCAGATGAAGCGATTGATTCATATTTGGATTCTATCTCTCTTCCAGTCCTTACAGATATCCAAAGAGAATCCCTCGATGCGGACCGCTCCTTGCAGGAGTTAGAGGCCGCTATGAAAGCCTGTGTGGCAAACTCTTCTCCAGGATCTGATGGATTCCCATATGAATTTTATCATAAATATAGGGGGTTGTTCTCCCACCTCTTCAGAAGGTATTTATTGAGGCAATAGAGGATGGTAGTCAACCGGAATCTATGACAGAGGCTCTAATAGTACTAATATTGAATAAAGGCAAAGATCCCTTAGATATGGCCTCATATAGGCCGATTTCATTGCTCAATACAGATGTTAAGCTTCTCTCAAGGATTCTTACTAGTGATGATCGAGCACCAAAGTATTCGGGTGTTCGGCCCATTGCTATATTCGTGTGCTCGACCGCTGCTGGGAACCATGTTGTCTGAGTTGTACGCCACTTTTACAGACTGACAAAAATACGCACAAACCCCTTCCCCCCAAAAAAAAAAAAAAACAATTTCACAGGAAAAATTGTTAGGAAACATTCTTTCCTGTATATTCAATTGTATATAAAGTGCAAGTGCTGCAAAAAAGTACAAGCATGAGGCACTCCGAAACAACCTGTATATCACATAAAGGAGGGCCTCATTCACATTGTGGTACAATTGTTCAGGTAGTGGGACTCCCACACTCATAAAGCCTATGCACTAAGTGAAAGGGCTGCCAAAAATTACAAGGAACCGGCACTGCAATACACCCTTTGTTACACATATAGGGGGGCATCATACACACCCTTGAAAAATGATCATTGATTGCCTGCTGGTGACCCTCCAAAACATGAGAAGCAATTTCCTTCTGTTGACCATCTAAAACATTAGGGGGGAGGGCCTGCTGCTGAGCATTGCAAAAAATAATGGGCGAGTGCCTACTGCTTAGCTGACCATTGAAAATATGATGGGCGAATGCCTGCTGCTGAGCTGACCCTATAAAATATTGTACACGAGGGCCTGCTGCTGAGCTGACCCTCTAAAATATTATAGTTGAGGGCCTGCAGGTGAACTGACCCTGTAAAATATTGTAGTTGAGGGCCTGCAGGTGCGCTGACCCTCTAAAATATTGTAGGTGAGGGCCTGCAGGTGAGCTGACCCTCTCAAATATTGTAGGTGAGGGCCTGCAGGTGAGTTGACCCTCTCAAATATTGTAGGTGAGGGCCTGTAGTTGAACTGACCCTCTAAAATATTGTAGGTGAGGGCCTGCAGGTGAGCTGACCCTCCCTGAAGAGGAGATCTTGTGCACTGATTCCCAAACTCTTCAGCATCCACAGTCAGAAGAAGATGACGGTGGGGAATGGCAATTAATGTTTCATGAGGTGGATGATGCAGATGAGACACAGTTGTCAATAAGTGAGGGTCATGTTAGGTCAACAACACAAGTCAGGAGGATGACCCGAGTGAGGAAGTGGAAGAGGGGGTGTTGGTACGATGACATCACTGACCAAACTTGGGAAGGTGGCAAGCCAAGCGAGGACAGCAGTACAGAGGGGGAGGGATCCCCAGCACCGCAACAGGCTGGAAGAGACTGTGGGATGGCAAAAGGGAGAAGGCGGGCCACACCAAATAGGCCCGCATACAGATGTCCTTAACCCAGACCTAACCCAGAAGTCCTTAACCCAGAACGTAAGCGCAATTACCCAGCCACCCACCCACAGGCCATAGCTATAGCCATAGGCCATAGGCAAAGCAGTATGCACACCTTTAAAAATTGCTGGCCCTGGAAATGTTGCCATTTAGGCCTGTGGACACTGAGGCTTTCCTCGGCCTCATGGCGGCAGACGTCCCTTGTTACTCAGTCCCCAGCCGCCACTATTTTTCCCAGTGTGAAGTCCCCGCATTGCACCAGCAATTGTGTCCCGTAACATCACCCGTGCCCTGACCAACGCAGTTATTGGGAAGGTCCATTTTAGGACTGACACACGGACAAGTGCTTTTGGCCAGGGATGGTACATCTCCGTGACGGCACACTGGGTGAACCTTGTGGAGGCCAGTAGCTAGCCGTACCCTGGGATGGCACAGGTGCTACCAATGCCACGGATTGCGGGCCCCCACTCCGTCAGGATTTTCACCACCACCTACATTAGTTGCTGCAAACCCCCCTTCTCCTACTCCACTTCCACCTCTGAATTCACCAGTCAGCCATGAGTCAGTAGCTGGAAGCAGTGTAGCACAGCAGTGGGGAAGCGGCAACAGGCCGTGCTGAAACTCATTTGCATAGGTGACAAACAGCACACCGCTGCAGAGCTGTGGCAGGGTGTAAGGGACCAGACTGAGCTGTGGCTCTCGCCACTCAACCTACAACCAGGCATGGTTGGTTATTGTGTCTGATAATGGCAGTAACTTGTTGGCAGCTTTGGAGCTTGGCAAGCTCACACACATGGCAATCATACAGCATATATGTCCCATGCACAACAAACATCCCAAACTTATACATTAATATGTGATGAGAAGGAAATGAAAACAGAAAATAAGGCGGCACTACCAAATGAAGACCCCAACGTAGATCGATGCTGGTCACCGCCGGTCCGGCGTGTGGGGAGCCGTGCGTGGTGCTCTGCTACCAATGTACAAGAAGAATTCAAATGATTGCAAATGGAGAAAAAAGCCTTGGCCTGACGATGCGCTAGTCTAAGCGCGTAACGGCCGTCGCCTCTTGCAGCCGCTCAGCTCGCAATCCGCCCCTACTACCTGCCATCCTGTGTCCTCGTTTTATGACACATTAAACGGAACTGTTGAATCAGCCGGGTGAGTGCCGCACCGCTTTTTTCTCCATTTGCAATCTTATACATTAATATAACTAAAAACATAACACACGAGAGTGGAGGTAAACCAATGGCATGGCCTGTTAATTAACTCATAAATAACCAAATAACCATAACATATTTTACAACCATAAACCATAATAACAATAATAATACCAAAAATAATACAACCACAAACCATAATAATATTAGAACAGAATGTCATTGCGGATAAATTTACAGCTGACAACGCTGGCGGCAGAGTACGTAGTTCCTTGTGCAGATGAGGGGAACACACAGAAGTTCCAACAGAGGCAAAACAATACTCTCCAAGGCCTGGAACAGTTTCATGACACCCCGCCAGCACCCTCACCCTGATGCGCGGCCTAGTGTCACAAGGCGGGAAAAATTTTGGAAGATGGTGAAGGAGTACATAGCAGACCGTGTCAGCGTCCTCAGTGATCCCTCTGTGCCTTACAACTATTGGGTTCCAAGCTGGACACGTGGCACAAACTGCCACTTTACGCCTTAGGGGTGCTGGCCTGCCCTGCCGCCGGCGTTTTGTCAGAGCGGGTATTTAGTGTTGCTGGGGGCATAATAACTGATAAGCGCATCTGTTTGTCAACTGAAAATGCTGGCAGGTCGACTCTTATAAAAATGAACAAGGTCTGGATTGCCCCTGACTTCTCTACTCCTCCTCCTCCTCCATCATATCAACATGCTTTTTAGGCTGCCCTCGCTCATAATGTTTTAGAGGGTCAGCTCATCTGCAAGCCCTCACATATAATGCTTCACAGGGTTAGCTCACCTGCAGCCCCTCACATATAATGTTTAAAAGGGTCAGCTCTCCTGCAAGCCCTCGCAATTCATGTTTTTTAGGTTATGATCACCTGCAGGCCCTCCCATATAATGTTTTAGAGGGTCAGCTCACCTGCAGGGCCTCACATATAATGTTTCAGAGGGTCAGCTCACCTGCAGGCCCTCACATATAATGTTTACCAGGGTCAGCTCACCTGAAAGCCCTCACATATAATGTTTAACAGAGTCAGCTCACCTGCAGGCCCTGGAAAATTATGATTTTAGGGTCAGCTCACCTGTAGACCATCACAAATAATGTTTTACAGGGTCAGCTGCCCTGAAGGCACTCGCAAATGATGTTTTAGAGGGTCAGTTGACCTGAAGGCACTTGCAAATGATCTTTTAGAGGGTCATATGACCAGAAGACCCTTCCAAATAATGTTTTTGAGGGTTAGCACACCTGGAGGCCCTCAGCTACATTCTTTTACTCTGTTTCATTGCGCCCAGGGCCACAGCCTCTGCGTGCACCATCAGCATCACCGCTATTTCCACGCCGCTCACTGGCCGCCATCTTAATATTAAATGTTATATGTGCTTAAAAATATGTCACACATACAGTAGCGTAGGATTTGTAAGTGTATGCGCCAATAAATTAAAAAAGGTATTTGGGATGCGCACACATTACACAGTAGATAGCATACCCCGTCTACGGATAAAGTACAGTATATATCAATAATATGTATTAAACGCACACACAGTAGATGTGGCACAAATTATTTAAAATTGCGCTACAGACACTGTTTTCTGATGTAGTACAGAATTTGTCACAGAAAGACACACAGTATGGACACTACATTAGGGCCCAGATTATTTAAATTTGCGCTACAGACACTACATTAAAAAAAAAAATGTTTGTATTACATTGGGCCCAAATTATTGGAATTTGCAATACAGACACATTTTTCGGATGCAGGACAGTATATGTCACAGAAACCCACAGAATTTGGACACTATATTAGGCCCAGATTACTGGAATTTGCAATACAATTTTTTTTTGGTGGAGTACAGTATTGGTTACAGAACACCACAGAATATGGACACTATATTAGGCCCAGATTGTTGGAATTTGCAATACATACATATTTTTCGGATGCAGGACATCATATGTCACAGAAACCCACAGAATATGGACACTATATTAGGCCCAGATTATTGGAATTTGCAATACAGACACATTTTTCGGATGCAGGACAGTATATGTCACAGAAACTCACAGAATATGGACACTTTATTAGGCCCAGATTATTGGAATTTGCAATACAGACTTTTTTTTTTTTTTTTTTTGCTGAAGTGCAGTATTGGTTACAGAACACCCCAGAATATGGACACTACATTAGGCCCAGATTATTGGAATTTGCAATAGAGACACATTTTTTTGGATGCAGTACATCATATGTCAGAGAAACCCACAGAATATGGACACTATATTAGGCCCAGATTTTTGGAATTTGCAATACAGTCATTTTTTTTGGTGTAGTACATTAATGGTTACAGTACACCACAGAATATGGACACTATATTAGGCCCAGATTGTTGGAATGTGTAATACAGACACTGTTTGCAGATGTAGTTCAGTTTTTTACACAAAGCCACACACTATGGACACTAGATGTGGACCAGATAATTAAAGACACAGTCTGCGGATGATGTACAGTATATGTTACTAATAGGTAAAAAATAAAAATATCTTGCTGCTGTCAAACACACACAGTAGTCCTCAAAAGGACTTTGGGATCTTTGAAAAGCTTTTGGTAGTAAAAACAGCAAATTTATCTCCCTGCACTGTCCCTTCTGAAGCACTGTCTGAGAATGCAGGAGGTAAATAGATTGCTGCTTTAAAACACACACACACAGTAGTCCTTAAAAGGACTTTTGGGTCTTGGAAAAGCTA
Organism: Bufotes viridis; assembly: GCA_033119425.1. Lineage (NCBI taxonomy): Eukaryota > Metazoa > Chordata > Amphibia > Anura > Bufonidae > Bufotes > Bufotes viridis. Next base: position 40,285,853 of record CM065596.1, on the reverse strand, counting down.
TCTCAGAATAAAAACTGTGAAATTCGCTCCCAACTCTGTCTTTCCCTTCCTACGCTCTGCTTTCCCTGTCTATGTCTGAGATGAACATGCGTCATCAGGCGCTATATAGCACCAGATGACGAGGGCCAGCCAATCACTGTAATGCCAGCAGCCAACATGACCACTGGCATGAGGGCAGTACTTACCTGCATCTGTATTGGCTGCTTAAAACCCACGAAACGAGTGGGGCGGAGACTTCAGCATTGTGCTTGAGCACATGCGGTACTCGGTCGAGTACCGCCATGTGCCGAGCATAGCGATGCTCGAGCCGAAAAGGTCGAACATGCTCACTCATCCCTAATTCTTACTAATAGGTGGGCTAAAGTTATTTAATCTATAATACACTCTGATCAAAATTGGTTTATTCCTAATAAGGGCACCCATTACAATTTGCACCGCCTTTTTGCTAAAATTCAGTCCTCCCGGGAGGTCTCTCCATCCTGTCTTTGGATGCCTCTAAGGCTTTTGACAGGGTGGAGTGGAGATTCCTCTGGAGGGTGTTAGAGAAGATGGGATTTGGTATTAAGTTTATAAATATGATTACGCTTTTGTACAAATCCCCCAAGGCGAGACTGAATATTAGTAAGATGCTTACAAGGTGTATTTCCTTGGGGAGAGGTACTCACCAAGGATGTCCACTTTCTCGACCATTATTTGATATTTATATTGAGCCTCTCACTCTTAGGCCTCATGCACATGACCGTATGTGTTTTGCGGTCCGTAAACCACGGATCCGCAAAACACGGAAGCTGCTCCACGTTTCGTTCCGCAATTTACGGAACGCAGGCCATTGTAGAAATGCCTATTCTTGTCCGCAAAACGGACAAGAATAGGACATGCTCTATTTTTTTTTGCGGTGCCACGGAACAGAGCAAAGGATGTTCGCATCTTTTGTGGCCGTGTGCATGAGGCCTTAGGGTCAGGCAGTGTCACGCTTCGGTGTGGGAGGGAAACACCACACTGAGCATAAGAGGGAAGTGGGGAACAGGGAATCAGGCCTGAGAACTAGGGAAGGAAGATAGACACCTCCTAGTAAAACCCTAACCAAAATCCTGACAGACTACCAGTATGAACAGACCCCAGAGGTAAGTGAGTTCATAAACAAAATTACCTAGAGTCCTATCTAGCCCTATAGGACCCTGGTACTAATGGCAGGGACGAGACTACCTGTTCATCCAAAAGGAAGGAGTCTCCTGCAGGCCTAATACAAACAATAGGGAAATGCAACACACAGAACCAAAACAGAATACAAAAAGGGAAAGGAAAGACTTAACTTCAAAGGAACAATGGGAGCACCAGGAACTCCGTCGAGATTCACACACCAGCTATGCACAACTGAAACTGAAGCTATAAACCGCACAGCATTGTGGGAGAAGCAACAATAAATAAAGATGGTTAAATGACCACATTAGCAACACCTGAGGCAAGGGGTGTGGCCATTACCAGAAACAACACCGACGCCTATTGATCCACAAGAAAAACCTGTCAGATCAAACCACGTGTTGCCACCTGTCGATCTCCTGCCACCTGTCGTCGGAACGTCTGTGACAGGCAGGATCCCAGGATTAAACGGTTTGGGATATTGGGAACAGAAGATCGTATTTCCTTATATGCCGATGATGCTTTATTTTACATACAACATACTAATACTACACTCCCGAGGGTTATTCAAGTTGTTAGTTCCTTTGGTGACGTTTCGGGTCTTGATATTAATTAGTCTAAAACTATTCTTATGCCTTAAAATAGATTATCTGTAAAGAATAAATCAAGGCAACTGGACTTGCTGAATATTTCTTGAAAACGTTGAAAAGAAATCTACAGCAAGTCCAGTTGCCTTGATTTATTCTTTACAGATATACCATGACCTGAATAAATGAGAACCTTCACAGACTTAAGATAGATTAGAACCTCTTACTGAGGAGTTTTCCACTAATTTGAGGATCTCTGATTCACTTGAATATTTCTTCTAAGATTGAAGATTTTTTACAGCTTAATTTGATCCCATTGATAACTAAATTGAGATCTAAAGTAAAGATATGGCTCGGACTCCCTCTATCCAGAGCCGATACAATATCCCTTGTGATTTTGCCCCAATCACTGTATATCTTCAGGAACTCTCCAGTATGGAATGAAGACAAGTTTTTTAAACTGATTGAGAGAATCCTTAATGATCTACTTTGGGGGAGAAAGCGAGTAAGGCTTAAATTGGAGCATTTTTATAAGCCGATGGAACAGGGAGGATTAAATCTTCCCTGTTTTAAGGGCTATTTTATAACATCACAGTTATGGCTATATTATGAATGGGAGAAAAGCCCACTTTGCAGAACCTTGGTGAAGATTTCTTTGCATGATAATATCTTTACTTTATTGGAATCTGGCCAATTTATCAATCTCCAACAGGACTATAGATTTGCTGTGAAGCTACTTATTAAGTCCTGGAGTACTATTAGAGATTTGCTCCTTTGGCATAACTATTATTTACAGGCCTTAGATGAATTGGTTGGGGATTAGTATTAGCAAAATAATAATATCTGTTATCTCACATAGGTGGTTGGGAATGGGCATATTGTTTAGTTTTTAGAGTTAGCACAGAGAGAAAATATATCTAATTTATCTTGGTTTAGGTATTTTCAGTTACTCGGCACTTTCTAGTATAAAAGAAAAATCACTTTTTGATATAGACACTTCCGCATTTTTGCATGATTTAACCACTTCAGCCCCCCTAGCTTAAACACCCTTAAAGACCAGGCCACTTTTTACAATTCCGCACTACACTACTTTCACCGTTTATTGCTCCGTCATGCAACTTACCACCCAAATGAATTTTACCTCCTTTTCTTCTCACTAATAGAGCTTTCATTTGGTGCTATTTCATTGCTGCTGACATTTTTACTTTTTTTGCTATTAATCAAAAATTACCGAAATTTTAACAAAAAAATGACATTTTTCACTTTCTGTTGTAAATTTTTTTAAAAACTACATTTCTATATAAATTTTTCTCTAAATTTATTGTTCTACATGTCTTTGATAAAAAAAGTCCAATAAGTGTATATTTATTGGTTTGGGTAAAAGTTATAGCGTTTACAAACTATGGTGCAAAAAGTGAATTTCGGCATTTTGAAGCAGCTCTGACTTTCTGAGCGCCTGTCATGTTTCTTCAGGTGCTAGAATGTCAGGATAGTATGAATACCCCCAAATGACACCATTTTAGAAAGAAGACACCTCAAAGTATTCGCGGGGGCATGGTGAGTTCATGTATCATTTCATTTTTTTCACAAGTTAGCGGAAAATGACACTTTCTGAGAAAAATAAATAAATAAAAAGTTTCAATTTCTGCTAACTTCTGGCAAAAAAAAGAAATCTCAGACAGACTCACTATGCCCCTCAGTGAATACCTCAGGGTGTCTACTTTCCGAAAAGGGGTCATTTGTGGGGTGTGTTTACTGTTCTGGCATTTTGGGCGGGCTAAATTGTTAACCGCCATGTAAAATCTAAAGGTACTCGTTGGAATTTGGGCCCTTTGCGCATCCAGGCTGCAAAAAAGTGTCACTCATGTGGTATCGCCGTACTCAGGAGAAGTAGGGAATGTGTTTTGGGGTGTATTTTTACATATACCCATGTTGGGTGAGAGAAATATCTCTGTAAACTGACAACTTTGTATAAAATATTTTAAAAGTTGTCGTTTACAGAGATATTTTTCACACACAGTATAGGTATATATAAAAATACACCCCAAAACACATTGCCCTACTTCTCCTGAGTACGGCGATACCACATGTGTGCCACTTTTTGCAGCCTGAGTGCAAGAGGCCCTAAAACCAATGAGTACCTTTAGGATTTCACAGGCCATTTTTACGCATTTGGATTCCAGACTTCTTCTCACGCTTTAGGGGCCCCTAAAATGCCAGGGCAGTATAAATACCCCACATGTGACCCCATTTTGGAAAGAAGACACCCCAAGGTATTCTGTGAGGGTATGGTGAGTTCATGTAAAATTTTATTTTTGTCACAAGTTAGTGGAATATGAGACTTTGTAAAAAACAAAAAAAAAAAAACTATTTCCGCTGACTTGTGGCAAAAATAAAAATTCTGTGGACTCACCATGCCCCTCACGGAATACCTTGGGGTGTCTTCTTTCCAAAATGGGGTCACATGTGGGGTATTTATACTCACCTGGCATTTTAGGGGCCCCTAAAGTGTGAGAATCCAAATGCATAAAAATGCCCTGTGAAATCCTAAAGGTACTCATTGGTTTTAGGGCCTTTGCGCATCTTGGCTGCAAAAAGTGTCACTCATGTGGTATCGCCGTACTCAGGAGAAGTAGGGCAATATGTTTAGGGTGTATTTTACATATACCCATGCTGCGTGTGAGAAATATCGCTGTAAACGACAACTTTTTACATTTTTTATTCAAAGTTGTCAGTTTACAGAGATATTTCTCTCACCCAGTATGGGTATATGTAAAATACACCCCAAAACACATTGCCCTACTTCTCCTGAGTACGGCGATACCACATGTGTGACACTTTTTGCAGCCAAGATGCGCAAAGGCCCTAATTCCAATGAGTACCTTTAGGAGGGCATTTTTACGCATTTTTCTTCTCACGCTTTAGGGCCCCTAAAATGCCAGGGCAGTATAAATACCACATGTGACCCCATTTTGGAAAGAAGACACCCCAAGGTATTCCATGAGGGACATGGCGAGTTCATAGAATATTTTTTTTTTGGCACAAGTTAGTGGAAATTGATTTTTTATTGTTTTTCTCACAAAGTCTCCTTTCCGCTAACTTTGACAAAAAGTTTAATTTTTCATGAACTCATTATGCCCTCAGTGAATACCTTGGGGTGTCTTCTTCCAAAATGGAGTCACATGTGGGTATTTATACTGCCCTGGCATTTTAGGGGCCCTAAACGTGAGAAGAAAAATGCGTAAAAATACTCTCCTAAAAGGTACTCGTTGGATTTGGGCCCTTTGCATCTTGGCTGCAAAAGTGTCACTCATGTGGTATCGCCGTACTCAGGAGAAGTAGGACGATGTGTTTTGGGGTGTATTTTACATATACCCATGCTGGGTGAGAGAAATATCTCTGTATATTGACAACTTTGAATAAAAAATGTAAAAGTTATCGTTTACAGCGATATTTCACACCCAGCATGGGTATATGTAAAAATACACCCCAAAACACATTTCCCTACTTCTCCTGAGTACGGCGATACCACATGAGTGACACTTTTTGCAGCCAAGATGCGCAAAGGCCCTAAAACCAATGAGTACCTTTAGGACTTCACAGGCCATTTTTACGCATTTGGATTCTCACGCTTTAGCACTCCTAAAATGCCAGGGCAGTATAAATACCCACAAGTGACCCCATTGTGGAAGAAGACACTCCAAGGTATTCCGTGAGGGCATGGCGAGTTCACAGAAAAAAAATTTGGCACAAGTTAGCGGAAATTGTTTTTTTTTTTTTTTTTACAGTCTCATATTCCACTAACTTGTGACAAAAAATAAAATTTTGCATGAACTCAACATACCCCTCACAGAATACCTTAGGGTGTCTTCTTTCTAAAATGGGGTCACATGTGAGGTGTTTGTACTGCCCTGGCCTTTGAGGGTCTCCGCAATCATTACACGTATGGCCAGCATTAGGAGTTTCTGCGATTCTCCGTATATTGAGCATACGGGTAATGAGATTTTTTTCCGTTCAGCCTCTGCGCTGAAAAAAAAAAATGAACGGCACAGATTTTTTCATTCGCACGGTCAATGTGGATGAAAAAATCTCTGCCAAATCAGTGACTGCGGTGCAGTGGGCTGGGCGCTAGCTACCTAACAAGTAGCTAACTAACTGGCGGTGATAAGGGACCCTTATGCCCCATTCACACGTCCGCAATTCTGTTTGCGGAACGGAATTGCGGACCCATTCATTTCTATGGGGACAGACTTTGTCCCGCTCGGATCCGGAATTACGGATCCGCGCTCCGAGTCTGCACTTCTGTTCCGCAAAAATATAGAACATGTCCTATTCTTGTCCGCACTGCGGACAAGAAAAAGCATTTTCTATATAGTTCTGGCAATGTGCGGATCTGCAAAATGCGGAAAGCACATTGCCGGTGTCCGTGTTTTGAGGATCCGCGGATCGGATCCGCGGATCCGTGAATCCACGGATCTGTGAATCCACGGATCCGCAAAACACATATGGACGTCTGAATGGAGCCTTACAAGGGTGTGATCAATGACAGGGGGTGATCAGGGGTCTAGATGGGGTGATCAAGGGGTTAATAGGTGAGGGGGTGGGGGTTAGTGTAGTGTTTGGTGCAACTTTACTGTAGTTACCTGGTCCTCTGGTGGTCGATCCCAGAAAATGGGACCACCAGAGGACCAGGTAGCAGCTATATCAGACGCTGTTCATAAAACAGCGTCTGATATAGCTGTTTGATGCGATTTATATCGCATCTACAGCCTGCCAGCGATTGATCATCGCTGGCAGGCTGTAGTACAACTCTTCAGACGCCAGACGCTGTGAACGCGCGCGCGCACGCGCGCGCGTTCACAGGAAGTCTCGCGTCTCGCGAGATGACGCCCCGGCGCGTCCGATCAGAAGAACAGGACCGCCCGCAGGACGCAATCCTGCGTACGGCGGTCCTGAAGCGGTTAATAGTAAGAGGGTTAAGATTTCTTAATGTTACAAATATTTACTTAACCCATTTAGGACCCTGCCATTTTTCACCTTAAGGACCAGGCCATGTGTCACTTAATGAGGTGATAACTTTAAAACGCTTTTACTTATCCAAGCCATTCTGAGATTGATTCTCGTCACATATTGAAATTCATGACAGTGGTAAATTTGAGTCAAAATATTTCATTTTTATTTATAAAAAATATATAAAATTTAACAAAAAGTTTTAAAAATTAGCCATTTTCAAAATTTATATTTCTCTGCTTTTAAAACAGATAGTGATTCCTCCTAAAATAGTTGATACAGCAGGGGTATGGCTATCAGTGACTGCCGGACCCCTGATTAGCTCGATTAGCCCGCCGTACATGTACGGCGCTGGTCCTTAAGTCACGTCCACCAACGCCGTACATGTACGGCGCGGGTCCTTAAGGGGTTAAAGCATGATTTAATAATATACACTACCCTGGGCAAAAGGCCTGGAGAAGGGATTGCCCAATGATTCAGTTGGATGATTAGGATAATATACTGGTGAATGTAGGATTAGTTTCTTATAAGTTTAATCAGCTATTGATTCAATTTAATATTTTACACAGAATCTATATTACACCATTATGGCTTAACAAATGGGGTTTGAGAATCAGTTCTAACTGTCCACAGTGTGATTCACCTGTGGCCGATCATTTACATATGTTTTGGACTTGTAAGAACTAAAAAAATATTGCGGGGCAATTCATAATTATATTACCCAAAAATTGAAAGTGGCGATTCCATTTACTTGGAGTCTTGGATTTTGTATGAACTTTCTAAGGTTTGGTGCCATAAATACAAAAGGATTCTTTTGGTTAAAATAATGTTTTTGTTGAGGCTCTTGATTGCATGGGCTTGGTTTTCATCCAATACTCCAAGTATAAATAAATGGTTAAATCTCGTTAAGAAGATTAAAAGATATGAAAATATTTTACATAAACAAAGAAACTCTGAAGATAAATGGTGTAAGATATGGGGAGAATGGATTTTTTTTTATTTTTCCTGCCTTAACCTCCTTACTATCCCCGTTCCGTCCTTTCTTGACGAGGGAGATGGGAGACGTATTTTTAGAATTTCTTCAAATTTCTTCTGAAAAAAAAAAGTTAGTTCAGTAGAAATCAGGGGTGTTGTGTTTTGTATTCTGCATTGCCTGGGAGTGTTTGGCACACGTTTACTGGAATATTGGTCAATATAAAGTTTTGCTATGGGGCCCTATAAGATCGGTGCATGCCCCTGCACTTGGCCGTCATTTTCGTGATTGACCGCTAGCGGTTGGATACCCACTAATTAGACATACCCTTATCCTGTAAATAGGGGATGCCTTTGTAATGAGATAACCCCTTTAACGCCAGAAAACTTGTAGCACAATTATGCTGCTAAATGTAAAAAATTAGGTCATGCCTCTTCTTACAAAGCCACACTCATTTCCAAGAAAGACACACCTCTTGTCAGGCTAGGTGCAGATAATTTCTTTAAAACTAGATGTGCCAAGCTGTGTCACATTTTGGCGCAATTTACGCCAGAAGTAAAGTAAGGCCTTTATGCATCCATATGAAACCAGAGAGACATTCAGAGGTATGATGGGGCTCATAAGCTTTTATGGATACCATATTACGGCTTTGCACAACCTGTATGGAGCCATACCATGGTTGTGTGCATGAGGCCTTATTTACCGAAAAATCTGGCTGGTAGGAGCCAAGACCAGTGTAAATCTCTTCTCTAAGAGAAAATAGAGGCTGTTGATGTGTGCTGACATTGTAGGCTCACGGAGACGAAGAGTCTTTTGTTTGTATGTATCTGTAGTGACTGTAGTGTGTCAGTCTCACCCAGTAAATGAAGGAAGGCCTTTGATTCCCTCCTGCAGTGAGACTCTACTTCTTGCAAATGGCCTTGTGTGGGATCACTCAGAATGGGATGCTCTAAGCTACAATCCCTGCTCTGACTTGTTCTCCTGCCTGACAGCATGTCTCCCTCTTGTCAGCAGCAATTGACTGGTCAGATTCACCCTTGTACAGCAATTACAACAGCTCATTGACAGGATGGTGACCTAGTCGGACCTGATAATAGAAACCTATTGATTTTTCTGTTTGTGTAGATGTTTTAAAACAAACCATACGTATTGTTATCAATTGTTTGCTTTCCTGACGCCCAGGGCACATCAAAATTTCAATGGTGTCCCAACAGAGGCAGATTACTGTTGAAAATTTGGAGTTCTTCCAAGCCTAACAGCCAATAGACCTGCAAAATCCAATGTATAGAAAATGTAGTCTGTATTACTGACCTTATAGCGTTGAAGCCCATGCATGTACGTACATGCCATAGGTCTTACTGGAAGGGGGTTGTTAAGAAATGAATGTACATCCCTAGTATTTCTAACTCACACGTGTTGGAGAAACAACAACAGACATTTTTTAAAATTTTCAAATCTGCATTGACAAAATATTTACTATGATCCATAGTTGTGACTGATTTGAAATAGGCAACACAATAATCTAAAATGAATGATGAACATTTCTCACACAAGGTACAGGCATGATTGTGGAGCAAGTAGTCCCTATACAGGCACTAATCCCCAACACCTACAAGGGTCAATTTCTTAGGAAGCCAATTTACCTCTTCCTATTTATTTATTGGAGAGTTGGAGGAAATTGGAGTACCCAGAGGAAACTCACACAAACACAGGAAGAATATATAAACTCCATGAAAATACTTTCCTTGGTTGGGTTAGAATCCAGGACTACAAGGCAACTGTACTAACCACAGAGCCACCATGCTGCCCAACAGTGTAATACAAATCACTGAGTTGTTCTTGACCGTTGTGGTGTTCCAAATCTTTTCACTAATTTCTTTATTCCTGTGAAAACCGGGCTAAAACCAATATGCCCACCATTACAGCTTTGTATGGATTTTAACCCAGCTTTTCTAGCATCTAGAGCAGAACTGTCTTAGTATTCCATACTGTATACTAGTTACTAAGAAGTGAAATTAATACATTTCATTTTTAACCAGTTAGAGAAATGAACATGACTTTAATTTTGTTTTTGTATAAATCAGTTATAAATAAGAATATATGAAAATTTGTAATATATCCGTTCAGGGAATAGTGGTACCTCATATTCCAGTAGCCCATAGGTAGCCTTTCCATGCCTGTAAAGTAGACTCTGAAAATGTTCAGAAAAAAACAGTTATCAAAAATCCATTTAATTTAAAGGGACACTTTCATCAGAAACAAAATAGTCATAGGAAACAACTTTTTAAAGAGGACATGCCATTACTTTTAAAATGCAATCTAATACCTTTTGTATTACTGCTTGTTAATGTTTCTCACCGGATTCAAGTGCTGTTTTTTCTTTCCAATTGACCCCTCCGTTCACCCTCTATGGCCCATTTTGGGCCATATGTTAATGTGCAGTTAAGGTATTGCGAGGAGAAGACTGAAACTATCCTGACTTCTGCCTCTCTGTGACCCTGTCCAAGCAATGAAGACCACTTTACAGCGATGTAGAAGACATGCTGTTCTCGTGAGCTTAAACTAATCTCCCGAGAACAACCTATGTAAAGAAGTTGTTCTGGCATCAGCTCCATAGACCATAATTGACCAGATACCATGAAGCTAAATTAAGCCGAACAGCTATGAAACCATGCCATATGTGGTGAGGGGTATGGCTTTAAGTGGGCCAGCCTGCCTGCCGCTCCCTATTAGGGTTAATAGAGAATGGTCCCTTATTCAGTAGTCTAATCTCTTAGCCAGAGTGGAGAATTCCTAGAAAGTATCTTTGTAATGCTGGTGATCCGTGCCTATCAGCGTCCCTCAGCCACGGGGATACTCACTCTGATGCTACACCAGCTCCAGCAGTTTGTGCCAACCGATATCCTCCTGTGTCTTCCCACTGCCGCCAGAGCAATGATGGTGCTCTTCTACCACTCTGGACCTATGTGGTATGTCTTCTTCCTCTCTGTCCTATGTACCTCTCTGCATAGGACACATGTGCAGGCTCCCTTCGACTCTCAAAGGGCCAGTATCCTAATCTGTCTGCAGCTTATGGCAGACTTCCTATGGATATTTAAGGCAATTTCCCCCATGGAAGGATGCCTGAGAAATAGGTTCTCTAGCTTGCTAGTCTCTGCAAAGGCGCACTGATGTTCCACTTGTTTGCCCATGCTCCACCTCTGCTTGTTTACTCTATTTGACCCTTAGCTGCCTGACTTGATTTTTATCTTACTCTTGTATTGAACCGTGCTGCCTGCCTTGACTTTTGGACTGCTTTCTGAAAATGTATGCGTGCTGTCTTACCCAGGCTGACTATGATATTGCCTGTTTTCTTGGTGTTTAGCAATGTTGTCTTTTGACCCATGTGGGTCAGCTGTCACTGAAAGTACACTACTCCAAGAGGTAGAGGCCTGGTAGTGTCCCTTCAGTGCAGACCAGATCTCTGAATAGGGCTTAAAGAGTGAAGACCAGGATGCCACTTAGTAAAAGCCATTCGGAATACCCTTAAGCCAAGTCCATGTGGGTCATGTGCACATCTATACAATTACACATACAGTCCAATGATTGAAATGTGGATAGTGCTGTGCTACATTTTATTTGTGGGGGCACTGCGGGTGGAATTACAGCAATCCGGGGTTAAAACACATTATAGCTGAAGACTGGGGGTTCTGATTGATCAATCATTTTATTTTCAGCTGTTGTTGCCAGTGGTTTCCCCTACCAGAACCCTGGTGATCAGCTAATCTCCAAAAGGGCTCCATTTAGAAAGGAGGCTATCCTCACAAAACATCCTTTAAGGGGGCCAAAAAAATACCAAATAATTGTCAGCTGAATGCCCATTCAGCCACTACTTAACTGAAGCAAGTACAGATAGGCAGCTGCCTGAAATATGTCGCCCCTTCAGGATGTGATAGAATCCACTTACAGTACATGTGATTGAAGCATTAGATCAACCATAGTAGAAAAAAGTTCTAAGTGCATATTCTCAATGTTGGTGATCTATATTCATGGGCCAACTGCTACTTCCATGTGCAGGTCCAGCTGACCAAGAGGCACTCTGAAAATAGACTCTGATGATGTAGTTCTGAAATGAAAATGTTTCTGACATTAGGATATGAAATTTTCATGGCACAATCATGTCAGAACCACTATATGGCAATGACCAGAGGGAGTGGTGACCATTGAAAGGACAATAAGGAACCTTGTTGCAAACAAAACAAGATGAATTTCTTCGAAAAAAATGTTAGATTTTGGACCGATTGAATAAATATAATTCACTTTCCACTAAAACACCTCCGAACATGTTTGCAGGCTCACTTCAGCTGTGACAGCAGGAGACTGTTAGGAAAAAATAGTGTTTGTTGTATACATGGTCCCATGTTCCTTGTTTAACCCCATCTATACCAATACCGCAGACACTTAGAGGATTATTCCCCTTGCAATTGATTGTACAAGAAAAGGTGTTAAGGAACAATTGAGCAGAATATCAGCAATAGTCTTACAATTTCACAGTTCTTAAGTACACAAATCCCAAAAGCTGCCTATAGAGCCTCGGTGTTTAGTAGATGGGCTAAAAATATGAGGCATGTGACAAAGAAATCACCTTTAAATGATCTGTTATTACCGCTGACAAAACATCTCACAGAAAACAGCTCAAGAGACAAATCCCATCTTACCCTTAAACGCTCCATACTTGGCAATTTCACAACAGTGTAGGCAACAATGGTTGTGGAGATATATACATGACAATGGTATTATCTGACTCTGTTTGATCCCTTTATGTAGAGATGTGAGATGTGCTCATCTGATTACACACTCCTTTATTCTTCTCCATAAGCTCTGAAGAATTCCAGTAATCACGTCACAATAGTGATATCAGCAACAAACGCTACATCACAGCAATGACAACTCTCTGATGTACCATGATGGAAGTACGGACTAATAAATGCATCTAGTTGAACGACACGCAGATGAGCGACGAGTCAAAAGGTGACACTATGTCTACAGTATGCTGTGTGGTTGTAAAGCTGGCCACAGACGTAATGATTTTCTGCCAAACAAGAATGATTGCAACTAAAGTGTATGTTGTATATAAACATGGGAATGCTCATTCAACTGACAGCCAAGCTGCTCGACCCCACCATATACTTTCACGCTCACATCTGTTCTGAATGGAGAAAGTGGAGTAGAACACTGCCAGACACCTCTAGCAGGCAGCTGAGCTCCCCTGAAAATATGAGGATCAGGCATGTTGGAATCCAACAGCCTGATCTTTCTATCCCCACCATCTGCCGTTTGGAGAGAGTTGGGATATCCCCACACACATTAGATAGTCAACCAGTGCCACCAAAATTGATAGTTTGCTCGACATTCTTCTAATATGTATGGTCACCTGAACAGTTACAACTGGCTGGGGTTGTCCAGGATTTTGATATTGAAAATATAGGTCATCAATATCTGATCGGTGGGCATCTAACTCCCGGGAGCTCCTGTCAATTAGCTGTTTGAAGAGGGTGAGGAACTATGGTGAGTGCTGCAGCCTCTTCCTAGGACAGCATTTTCATTGGTCCATGGTCTAGGTCTCTGATGGCTAACCTCCGCCACTCCAGCTGTGATAAAACTACAACTTCCAAGATGCACACTTGCTTGGCTGTTCTCAGAACTACATAGAAATGAATGGAGCATGCTGGGAGTCGTAGTTTCACCACAGCTGGAGTGACAGAGGTTAGCCATTACTGGCCTAGGTGCATCTCAGGGCCATTCAAGTGAATGGGCTGGGCTGCAATATCCAGGACGGAGCTCTACTTGGTAAGCTGCAAGGAGGCCGAAGCTTCTTTAAACAGCTGACTGGTGGGGGTGCCAGCTGTCGGACCACCACTAATCAGATATTGAAGACCCATCCTGAGGATGTCATCAATATCAAAATCTCAGACAAACCCATTAATGGAATTGTCTTGCTAGTAAATTAAGGGTTAGAATGGCTTAAAAATAAATATAAAATAGGTCATAGCCACCTCACTGATTCCTTGCCGCTCTTATTCTGATATATCTCAGTAAGGTAAGTCTAACCCTCTTTAAAAAAAAAAAATTAATAGACATCCATTAATAGAGAATTGCTGTGAGGACACAGATCATATTTTCCCAGCTCCCTCCAGCCACCTAAAATGTGGAATTATAAAAATTTGGAGTTAGAATTTTTTTGGGGAAATTTGGAGTTAAGAATTAAGTGAATAGGAAACACAGCTCCAATAAAATGTATATTATGTAATTATTGGGAATAATAAAGTTAAAAAATAATAGCACATGTTACAGTGCTCTGAATGGGGGTGAGTGAGGTTTATTCTAAATTATGCTGTGGATAGGATTTATCAGATTACAGATCCATTGCAATCCATCAACATTTGTGGTCATGATAAAATACAAAAAAATATTAAAAATATTTAAAAAAAACACACTCTCGGGCATACGCTTCATGTTGTTGCCTCTCAATGTGTACAGTTGTTTGGATATCTGACCAACAGTGAATCCTGGTTATAACTATAACATCTGAAGTACTACAATGATCATGTACAAATGACTGAAGCTTTTAGGGAATGCATTCAGTATTGGACATGTTTAAACATTTTTAATGGTTGATTTATGAAACTGTTGATTTTTAAAGGAGCTGTCAATTGGGCAGATACCTTTTGGTTGTCTCAGTGATGGGACGTGTCATCGCTATGGATGACATTACAGCAGATGGTCAACAAGAAGCAATATTAAACTGTGGAGACCGGGAGCCCAAAAATCAGTTAAGTAAGGTAGTTTATTTTTTAAGGCCATTTTTAAGACTTAGAAAATAATTTTAAAAAGCCTCTATCAACATAGTCAACCCCATTAAACCAGGAATAGTGTTGATCATGCTAAGGTAAATCGTCCTTCAGTAGATAAAATCTGTAACCCTGTTTAAGAGAAATATGCACTGTATTCAATATGTTAATTAGGTGTTTGGAGCCTGGAGGGGCAGGTGTAATCCCTTGGAGCACCACCACCTTCCCCCCTTAGCCACTCCCCCTTTGAATTACATGGTCAGGAATCCTTACTGTCTTCCTGCCTTCACCTGGAACTCCGACGCATTCAACGGCACATGTGCAGGTCGGATCTCAGCATCGGAGATCGTGTGCGTTTCTCAATATTTGATCTACGCAAGTGCCTGTGATTGCGCATAGAATTACAGGGCCAAGGAGGAAGACAGTGAAGATGCCTGGTCCTATCAAGAGGGGGAGTGGCTTCAGGGAATGGCGGTGATGAAGTGGTGCTACAAGGGGCTAGACTTACCCCTCGGTGCTCCAAACACCTAACTAGCATGTTGATCAAGGTGCATGTTTCTCTAAAGAAGGGCCTCAGATGTAAACTAGTAAGGCATGATTTAACTGAGCATGATCAACCCTAACAGGTAGTATGCCTGGTTTAATAGGGCGGTCATGCTGATAGATGCTCTTTAAGCGGTTACAAAATTAATGTATCTTTTAAGTAACGGTCCACATCAGTGAGTATCTTTACCCAGTATAGGTAGGTGAGAGTAGACCTTACTAGATGCAATTGAAAGCTCATAGTTCATAGAATATCTAATTACCTGGAGACAAGATACATTCTAGCAGTGATATATAGTAGTGGTGAAGCATATACATTTTATATTTCATATACAGATAAATGACTGATGTCCTTCTATCCACACTGTGCTGGCACGATCCCATTTTATCCTAATTTCACACCGTATCCATTATAGTACCGATCGCAATTACCGAGTGTGCTCCTGTGACATGTCAGATTCTTACTGGTAGATATAAGTAAAAGCACGACAGCAGGTGTTATAAGATCCGTTAATTGACAGGTCTGATATGTACACCCACAGGGTTCAACAAGGTTGTATTCTGGATTTCATTTTTATTCAACCTCTACATTAATCCACTTACTTCGATACTCAGGGGACGGGAATGCAGCGTTATCTCAATTATTAACAGAAAGGTTGACCTTCTTTTATACACAGATGATGTGTACGTTTTTTTCCGTTTGCAGTTGCGCTCTGGTCCCTCGAGACAGTTACTTGTGTATTCCTCAGTAAGAGGCTGATTAGAACTCAAAGACTATTTGGACTGGACAATAGCTCCTGGATTTGGCACATAGGGGGATTATCTGCCTTTTTCAGTAGAGACAGAAGAGATATTATGGAGATTTTCTCTTTTAAATAGTAATCCTTACTTTATAATGACTGTAGTTACAAGTAGAAGACACAGACTTTTGTTGTTTTGATTACTTTTATGTTGCTTTTATTTATTTATTTTTCCAAGTCAATTGTGTCACTGGATTTTCAAAAATGCTTCATAGATTTATATAAAGTTTATATATATCAAAATAAGTGATTTACACTTAAGGCCCCAGCACATATTAGTGTACTGTCGGCCAAACCCATCGAGGACAGAGGGTTCGGCTGGCGCTCCCATGTTCGTAGGGAACATCCAATTCTCCCATGGGAGAAACAAGTAAATTGTGTCTCTGGAATTTTAAAGATTGATATATAGTTTATATTTAGCAAGATAAGTGATTTACACTTAAGGCCCCCATACATAGTGTATTGTCGGCCAAACCCATCAAGAACTGAGGGTTCAGCTGATGCTCCCATGTCCGTGGGGAGCACCCAATTCTCCCACAAAAGATTATGTCGGGGGAGAGAAGGATTTAGCGAAATTTGTATTTTTGCCTGATCCTTTTGTTTCTCCTCTCTCTCTATAGAATACACACACATGTTTGGTCCGGCCAAATGTGTATGTGTATAGAGAAGTTGTTAGGGAGTAGGGAGGGATAGCTGTTGGCGGACAGCTATTGAATGTATATGCCTAGCTTTAGTAAAGACAATTTAATGCTCATAGCCACTGCTAAATGTGGCCTTTTTTAACATGAAACAGGATCTGTCAGCAAAGATGTTCTTATATTTTATTTGCTTCGAATATAGTGTATTAGAACATGACCAGTGATAGGTCCTGTCCTATGTAAAAACTAAGTGAACTTTATGCATATTCTTAACATTCACTTCCCTGATGTCCCTGCAGCAGTTGGGATCAGTATGATTGACTAAAATTGCTCACCTCTGGGAAGCAAAAACTTTATTTATACTTCTTAAAGGGATAGTATAAGGTTAAAAGGAAAAAACACGCACCACTTTTGTCCGTGATGAGTCTGGTATTGCAGTGTAGCCTCATTCACTTTATTGGGGCTGAGCGGGAATACTAGATAGACCACCAATGAAAGTGTTGCTATTTTGGAAAACCAAAGTAAATAATTCTTGTTATTGCCACATTGTTATTGAAACACGAGACATTCTACATTAAAGATCCCCATATACTGTATACAGATTATTATAGGGCAGAATGTACCCAATACTTTTTTTCTGAAAAAATACTATCTTTATTTAAAAAAACACTCATTGCCACTGATTTCTGAACTGGGAGACCTTTAATGTTATCATACAGTATGGATATTGTAGAAAAATGCAGAGGCCTACACATTGTGTCCGCCGAACATTTTTCCTGGTTCAATTATTCTATATGTTTCCATATTTACATATTTTCATTAAGAGAACCAAAATGAGCCTTGAAAATGGTTTTCTAATCCATTAATAAAATAAAGCCATCTTATTTGCAGCTCTAGGCCAAAAGACACAAAAACGTGACAAGTTACATTCAGTCTACACAAACACATGCTAGAAGGAACAAAGGAACAATGCAAATCATGGATTCTGTATTTGAACAGTGGTTAAATTAAGCTTTAATTTATTGATATATTTATTATTTGCATAGAAAACCACTATAAGAGAGAAGATAGATAGACAGATAGATAGACAGATAGATAGATAGACAGATTGATAATAGATATATACTTTTGTTATAGCATGGGGTGACTGTGCTATATCCTTTGAGAACTGTTTTAAGCTAGAAGTTCATATTGGTAAATGGAAGGGTCAATATCATGTCTTCTTCTCTAAGAAAAGAAAATTGGTCTTTCCCTCGAGACAAAAGGAAGAAAAGAGTTCTTTCTGTAGCAGCTTAGGGGAACATTTTACATCTAGCTTTGGCCTCTGGCTCTTGACCTGACATGATTTCTGAATGTGAACCAGTTGCCAGAGCTATCATTAATACAGTATATTATTTTATCTACACAAATATCTAAATGTAAGTTACCAAAAACAGTGATGATAGACAGATAGATAGATAGATAGATAGATAGATAGATAGATAGATAATGCATTACATATGCAATAAATAGATATGTGATAGATGTAGGATAGATAGAAAGAAAGATAAACAATAAATAGATTTATAGATATAAAATAGATAGACAGATATGACATAAACATGTGGTAGGTAGAAGTAAAGAAAGAAAGCTAAAGGAAGAAAGAGAGAGAAAAGGAAGAAGAGAAAAAGAAAGATAGGAAAAAACAAAGAGAAAGAAAGAAAGAAAAGCAAAGAAAAAAAAGAATTATAAGGAAAGAAAGAGAAAGAATGAAGGAAAGAAAGAGAAAGAACAAAAGAGAGAAGGAAAGAAAGAAATAGAAAGAAAGAAGGACAGAAAGAAAGAATAATAGAAATAATAGATATACATGATATACATATAAGGAATAAATAGATGTTATAGATATAAGAGATTAATTGGTAGATAGATAGATAGATAGATAGATAGATAGATAGATAGATACTGTAGCTACACAGATAATAGTTCAGCTTTTAATATAGGAAATTGATAATGATGACACTTGCTTTAATAGAATTTGTTTCAGTTTTTTTCCTAGGTTTTCCTAATTTAACAGTGTATTGAAGTTCTACTTGTAAAAGGAGGTGGTGATATAAGAAAGAGGTATTTCCCACTGGGCTATGTGAATAGTGCTTGGAGCATGTAGCCAGATGGCTGATGCAGAATCTTCTGCCGAAAAACATCTCTATTCAAGATGATGTTGCACTCTATTTTCTATCCAGGCTGTCAATATAACTCTTCCATGGTATTTAAATCACATTAAGCTTTCTTTTATTCATGTACCCCCATGCGACTTTGTCTTGCTACAACGAATGTGCTTGCTTACAACCAGTTGTAGGATATGCTAGAATTAGTAGGTGATTTTAATCCCTTTGGGGACCCTAGCTCCATCTCATGCATATAATGTCCAAAATTCCGTTTTATGTCCTATGATTGATCACATAAATAATCTTTCTGATTGCTAAATTCAATTTATATTCCTTTACTTCAGTCTTGGCAATCAGTGCATTCTTTAGCGCTCTAGCTTGACAAGTAGAGAATCTGTAACCTTATTTAAATGAGGAAGCACCAGTTTTTTTTTATAAACTATATGATGCATAATCAAACCCTTTGTGCATGATAAAAACAGCAGACCTTTTGATAAGCATGTGTCTGCAGTACGAGTCTTACATGACTGACAGGGTTACAATTCTTTTTTTTTTAACTACTTTTTATATAGAGCATTAAGACAATGTTCCTCCTTTCCTATACATGCTAGGCAGGATTATAGTAACTAACAAATATCCAACTGGGCACTGGTGTACTAGTGAAAGTTAATTTTCTCCTTTTATCATCATTTATCATCTTTTATTTCAGATCCAAAATGTGCTGATTCATTGATTAATATTTCTCTATAGCAGGATGGGCTCCATTTTTTTAACCTGCCGAGCAGGTTAAACGATAACATGCTGTCTTATTACAGCGACCACTAGAAAGCGCTTATGAGTCTACTGCTTTATTATTACATTCAATACATAACAGTATGTAGTAGGCTCCTAAACTCACCCAAGTGGTTGCAGCAAGTATGTTATGTTTGCAATCTATGTCTATGAATGAGATTTAGAGCTCTGCATGAAGGTTGTGTTAAGAGATGAGCGAATCGAAGATGACGAAGTGGAATTCGATCTGAATTTCAGGAAAAATTCGATTCGCAACGAATGCGAATTTCCTCGCGCTTCGTTGTAACAAATCGCATTTTTCCTAAAATGGCTGCTGCACGTGTGAGGACATGGAGAAAGGAAGTATGGGAAGGTGGGATCACCCAGACTGACATGCATGATGCAGCCAATCAGCAGCCAGCCATCCCTGTGATGTCACAGCCCTATAATTACGGCGGCCATCTTAGATTCAGACATTTTCCAGCGTTCTGAGTGTAGGGACAGTTGTGAGAAGGCGCTACGGACAGCAATTTCACAACCTCATTGTGAAAAAAAACTGAAAAAATGATTTATAAGTGAAGGGAATGGATAGGGAGGAATCATTTCACAGCATCTTAGTGCAGGGAGAGACATCAGAAGGTGCTAGCAAGAGCGCTAGAAAAGCGATTTACATGTGCAGGGAAAAATTATTTGGGGATCCAAATAGCCATTATACAGCGCTGTCATTCCAGCAATTTGTTCTTGGGGTGCAAGTGCTATGTTGAAAACTATATACGCAGTAAACTTCTGCAGTTATATGTGGTAAAAGCGTTTAGTGGTGTATTTCAGTACAAAGAGAAAAATATATACGCAGTTCACTTCTGCAGCTATATGTGGTGAAAGCGTTTAGTGGCCTATCTCAATATAAAAAGAAAAATATATAAGCAGTTCACTTCTGCAGGTATATGCAGTGAAACCGTTTAGTGGCGTATTTCAGTACAAAAAGAGAAATATATACGCAGTTCACTTCTGAAGCTTTATGTGGTGAAAGCGTTTAGTGGCGTATTTCAGTGCAAAAAGAGAAATATATACGCAGTTTACTGTTGCAGTTATTTGCAGTAAAAGCTTTTAGTGATGTATGTCAGTACTAAAAGAAAAATATATACGCAGTTCACTGTTGTAGTTATATGTGGCGAAAGCGTTTAGTTGCGTATTTCAGTAAAAAAAGAAAAATATATACTCAGTCCACTGTTGCAGTTATTTGCGGTAAAAGTGCTTAGTGGCCTATTTCAGTACAAAATGAAAAATATATTCTCAGTTCACTTTTGTAGTTATATGTGGTAAAAGCATTTAGTGGCGTATTTCAATACAAAAAGAAAAATATATTCTCAGTTCACTTCTGCAGCTATATGTGGTAAAAGCGTTTAGTGGCGTATTTCAGTACAAAAAGAAAAATATATACGCAGTTCACTTTTGCAGCTATATGTGGTAAAAGCGTTTAGTGACGTATTTCAGTACAAAAGAAAAATATATATACGCAGTTCACTGTTGCAGTTATTTGCGGTAAAAGCGTTTAGTGACGTATTTTATTACAAAAAGAAAAATATATTCTCAGTTTACTTCTGCAGCTATACAGTGGATATAAACAGTCTACACACCCCTGTTAAAATGTCAGGTTTATGTGCTGTAAAAATTTTTGACAAAGATAAATAACTTCAGAACTTTTTCCACCTTAACATATTCTCAGTTCACTTCAGCAGTTATATGTGGTGAAAGCATTTAGTGGCGTATTTCAGTACAAAAAGAAAATTATATATGCAGTTCACTGTTGCAGTTATTTGTGGCAAAGGCGTTTAGTGGCCTATTTTAGTGCAAAAAGAAAAATATACCGTATTTTTCGCCCTATAAGACACAACGGCCCATAAGACACACCTAGGTTTTTGAGGAGGAAAATAAGAAAAAAATATATTTTAACAAAAAGGTGTGCCTTTTGGTGGGTTTTGAACTAATGGTGTTATGGGGGATCTGTGGATGGCACAGTTATGTGGAATCTGTGGATGGCACAGTAATGGGGGATCTGTGGATGACACACTGTTATGGGGGATCTGTGGATGGCACAGTTATGTGGGTTGGTGGATGGCACTGTGATTGGGAGACTGTGGATGGCACTGTAATTGGGGAATTGTGGACTGCACAGTTATTGGGGTCTGTGGATGGCACAGTTATGGGGGTCAATGGATGGCACAGTTATGGGGGTCGGTGGATGGCACTGTGATTAGAGGACTGTGGATGGCACTGTTATTGGGGACTGTGGATGGCACGGTTATTGGGGACTGTGGATGACACTGTAGTGGGGGCGTCTGTGGATGACACTGTTATGGAGATCTGTGGATGACGCTGCTATGGGGGGATCTATGGATGACACATGAATAGCATTTTATGCTATGTGTCATCCACAGACCCCCATAACAGTGCCATCCACAAATTCCCATAACATCGTCATTCACTGAATGACCCCCAATAGGAGTGGTGGGGGTAGGCATCTAAAATACCATAGTTCTGTAATTACAGCAGGCCCGGTGCAGTCACTGTATTCTGCTACACCGGGCCCGCTAACTATAGGAATCCTAACTGTATGTACAGGTTTATTAAATCTTCTATATATCCTTTATTTACCATACTACTAACGTCCCAGGCAAGAGGCAGGAAGCAGGAGGCTGGGCCGGCGGGCGGGCACTGGCAGCGTAACTCACTATGTCACGCGCCAGCTCCGCCCACTTTATGAATGAAGAAGGCGGAGCAGGCACATTACGTAGTGAGTTACATTGTCAGCACCCGCCCGCCGGTCCAGCCTCCTCTCCTGCCTCCTGCCTGGGACTTTAGTAGTATAGTAAGTAAAGGCTATATAGACAACTTTTTTTTTTTTTTTATAAATTTTAACTTTTATTCCAAATATCTCAAAACATACATTTTACAAAAAAAACATAATTGCAAAATCATCCCCCGCCCTGCAGAAAGGAGAAGAAAAAAAAATTTCTTAATCATCCCATTCCTTCCAAATACTGTCCCACTTTTCATAAGATCCTCTTTGTCTATACAAAATCCTCTCATAACTTTTGACCTTATTAACTAAAGTTAGCCAATTGTTGCAATCTGGAGCAGAGGAGGAAAACCATTTTCTACATACAAGAAGCCTGGCTAAGAACAGCACTTTAGTCAGCAATCGAGACTTCATAACCTGGCAGCTAACCTCTGATAAATCCCCCAAAACCCATACTTTGGGGGAGAATGGAATATCCATAGTAAGTCTTTGAATTAGGATTCTTTGAACCAACTTCCAGTACTTACTCACTATTGGGCAATCCCAGAACAGATGTAAATGATCTGCCCTGGGATCGCCACAACGAGGGCACTCAGAAGAAGCTCTAAGTCCTCTTCTATGGAGCCATAGAGGTGTTACATATATTTTGTGCATAATATTAAACTGTACCACAATGTGATTAAAGTTGTGCGAGACCCGACTTGAATTATCACCTATATTCTCCCAATCCGGTGAACCCAAATCTGACAGTAAAGTGGACCAGGCTATATAGACAACTTAATAAACCTGTACATACAGTTAGGATTCCTACAGTTAGCGGGCCCGGTGTAGCAGAATAGAATGACTGCAACGGGCCCGCTGTCATTACATAACAGATGTGATGCCGGCTTCTCCTCCCTCCTCCCTGCCCGCTGATACACCCTCGTCTTATAGGGCGAAAAATACGGTATTCTCAGTTCACTTCTGCAGTTATATGTGTTGAAAGCGTTTAGTTGCATCTTTCAGTACAGAAAAAAATATATATACGCACTTCACTGTTGCAGTTATTTGTGGTTAAAGCGTTTAGTGGCCTATTTCAGTACAAAAAGAAAATATATAAGCATTTCACTGTTGCAGTTATTTGTGGTGAAAGCGTTTAGTAGCCTATTTTAGTACAAAAAGAAATTATATATACGCATTTCACTGTTGCAGTTATTTGTGGTGAAAGCGTTTAGTGGCCTATTTCAGTACAAAAAGAAAAATATATACACAGTTCACTTTTGCAGTTATTTGTGGTGAAGCGTTTAGTGGCCTATTTCAGTACAGAAAGGAAAATATATTCCCAGTTCACTTCTGCAGTTATATTTGTTAAAACCGTTTAGTGGCCTCTTTCAGTACAAAAAGAAAAATATATACGCAGTTCACTGTTGCAGTTATATGTGGCGAAGGCGTTTAGTTGCCTATTTCAGTACAAAAAGAAAAATATATTCTTAGTTCACTTCTGCAGTTATATGTGTTCAAAGCATTTAGTGGCCTCTTTCAGTACAGAAAGGAAAATATATACGCACTTCACTGTTGCAGTTATTTGTGGTGAAAGCGTTTAGTGGCCTACTTCAGTACATAAAGAAAATATATTTGCTTTTAGGGGTGTTTTAATTAGCTTTTAATTTATTTAGTTCAGCTAAAAGTATGTCAGACAGAGAAGTGCCAGGCCATGCACAGAAGAGTGGCAGAGGCCTAAATGTTTCTGGCACAGGCAGAGGTTGCAGCAGAGTAAAGGGGCATGGCAGCAGGAGTTGCAGCGAGAGGCCTGAGCTCCCGGGGTGATTTAGCGGTCATGTCTTGACCAGCAATCCAGCAGTTCTTGATTGGTTAACTCGGTCATCCATTTCATCCCAAGTGACATCAGACACCCCAGCCAACAGTCAGTGGGTTCGTCAGACACAACCCTTAGTTGGTATGGCCTGGGAGCAGGCCCTGTTTCCTCACCTGTCCTTAACCTGCCTCTGTCCTTTGCTGTTCCCTCAGCCACAGAAGTATTGTATGCTGTGGGCTCAGCTCCACTATACATCGAGGATGAGCTACTAGAGGACAGTCAGCAGCGACTGCCCAGCCAAGATATGGAGGAGACATCCGCCGCTTCCTCCACTAGGCGGGCAAGTAGTGATAAGGAGAGTGGGTAGGAGGTGGTGTTGCGAGCGGTCAGGCTCCTGACCCAGAGACCGTTGAGGAGGACATCAGTGACGTGCAGACACTACTTGATTATGATGAAGCCCATCACACTTGGGAGCCGGGTGCAGAAGGTGCTTCATCATCATCAGGAGAAGAGGGTGGCAGCATGCCCGTGAGGCAGCGGCTGAGCCAGCAAGGTGGTAGCATGGCTGGGAGTCAGCAGGGTGGCAGCAGTGGGAGGTTGGGAGCCAAATGTGCCCGGGGTAGACAATCTGCTTCGCAGCAGCCTACCTGCCCAGGAAGTAGTGGTGCAGGGGTTTACGGAGGCAGCGTCAGTCAGTGCGGACTGTTGCTGGGAAAATCACCTACTTGGCGGTGTGGCAGTTTTTTGTTAAGCCGTCGGAGGAGGTGAACGTGGCCATATGTAGAATCTGTGGGCAGAAGGTGAAGCGTGGCCAGTGTGGACAAAAATGGTGGACAATCACTTTAAGGATACCATGTCACCAACAAATAAATGAGAGGGGACCAAACAATGTTATTCCATACATCTTTACTGTGACATCACTGTGTTTATTATTCCTGTACTGTGACATCACTGTCACCCTTACAATACACTTACAATAGTGCTTCAAGATATTTTTTGTCAGCTCACAATAAGAAAATGTCATGTCTTTAATTAATCATTTTGGAAAGTATTAGTGACTCAGTTATTATTAAATTTCAAATAAATATCAATCATGAATCATTTTTTAGTTTTAAATGAAATGCCGATACTTTTAGTTCTCTTTGGATTAAATAAAATTATTGACCATGTTAAATTATGAATTACCTGTATTGTGATCTACTGTTTCCTGTATGATTACAGATGAGCGAATCGAATCCCACGAAGTGGAATTCGATCCGAGTTTCAGGATATATATATATATATATATTTGATTTGACTCTAAGCCAAATTTCATCGTGCTTCGTGTTAGCTAATCAATTTAACCTGAAATAGTGTAAAAAACAAAAAAATCATTAATTTCACACTGTTTTTACACTCAGATGCTGCGATCATGTATGAATGCGGCATCTGTGGGGCACAATGACGGGGGGCGGCGCTATCATAGCTCCCTGTCATTGCACCCGCTACTTACAAAAAAATGCGCTTTGTCATGAAGTTATTCGTCACGAAGCAAATCTTTCAGTAAAATTCGGCGAATCAGCCGAATCAAACTTCATAAATTCGCTTATCTCTAAATATGATGTATTCATTGTTGAGCTGGACCCTGTGTTGTAAATTCCTGTTTTACCTCTATATGACCATTGACGGTTCTGTTCAGTTTTTAAGTGCCTGATGAAGAGAGGTTCACTCTTGAAATGCATAGCACTTTGTCTTTTCTGTTTGGTTTTTAATAAACCAGTCAACTTTAGGAGTACTGTGGAATTACCATTTCTTGAATTTTTCCTTATCTGTCCTACTTCGGAAACTTCTGTTTCCATGGAATGGAGCTGCAACCAGTTGGCGTCTGGACCTGTTAAGATTTATATGCCTTCAGCAGAGTTGTGCAGGCATATATTCACAACCTTCTCAGGTAAGCACTGCTGGTTTACGGCCATACTTGTTTAGGAGTTTTTACACTATGTAGTGCCTTGCTACATTTCTTTACCACTGTGTTTAGTATCCCTGTACTGTGATATTACTGTGTTTAGTATCCCTCTACTGTGATATCACTGTATTTAGCATCCCTCTACTGTGATATCACTGTTTATATTATGCCTGTACTGTAACATTACTGTGATTAGTAACCCTGTACTGTGATGTCACTGCGTTTATTATGTCTGTACTGTGACATCACTGTGTTTAGTATCCCTGTACTGTGATATCACCGTGTTTAGTATCCCTGTACTGTGATATCACAGTGTTTATTATGCCTGTACTGTGACATCACTGTGTTTATTATCTCTGTACTGTGATATCACTGTTTTTATTATGCCTGTACTGTGATATCACAGTGTTTATTATGCCTGTACTGTGATATCACTGTGTTTAGTATCCCTGTACTGTGATATCACAGTGTTTATTATGCCTGTACTGTGACATCACTGTGTTTAGTATCCCTGTACTGTGATATCACTGTGTTTATTACACCTGTACTGTGACATCACTGTTTAGTATCCCTGTACTGTGATATCACTGTGTTTATTATCCCCCAAATGTGACCTCACTGTGTTTATTACTTCTATACTGTGACATTACTTTTATTTAGTATCCCTATAATGACATATGTGATATGGCTGTGCTTAGTATCCCTGTACTGTGACATCACTGTATTTATTAACCCTGTACTGTGACATCACTGTGTTTATTAATAGTGATGAGCGGCAGGTGCCATATTCGATTTCGACGAAATTCGCGAATATTCGAAAGAATATTCGTTTCATATTCGTCGAAATCGAATATTCGTCATTTTTCTAGTTATCGCGATTAATATGCGATTTAAATAATCGCGTATTGCGATTTTAACTTAGGCTACTTTCCTATTGGTTTCATATCTAGAATTATAGAGAAGATGACGAATATGACGAATGTATTCGTCATATTCCTCAAAACGAAGATAACGAAGTATTCTCCATCTTCGTTTTAGCAACCTATTCGTCAACTTTGCTAATTCTAGCAATCAAATAGGAGGGTTGACTATAGAGACAGCTGTGTTTAATTCGCTATGCGATTATATTACTTAGCTTTTTTTAATAGAATAATTATATTACTTGATAATTATTATAATTATTCTATTTATTAAAACATTTTTTTTATATAATCGCATAGCGAATTAAACACAGCTGTCTCTATAGTCAACCCTCCTATTTGATTGCTAGAATTAGCGAAGTTGATGAATAGGTTGCTAAAACAAAGATGGAGAATACTTCGTTATCTTCGTTTTGAGGAATATGACGAATACATTCGTCATATTCGCTAATTCTACCGAGCCAAGAACGTCTCCATACTAAAATGTACTGTCGGATTTGAGAATTACGTTGAAATCGCAATGCGATTAATATAACTTGAATTAATCGCATTACGATTTCTACTTAAACCTGGTTTACTATGGTTGGCTTGGTAGAATTAGCGAATATGACGAATGTATTCGTCATATTCCTCAAAACGAAGATAACGAAGTATTCTCCATCTTCGTTTTAGCAACCATAGTAAACCATGTCTGTTGAAATCTCAATGCGATTAATTCAAGTTATATTAATCGCATTGCGATTACAACTTAGCAGTGCACTGCTATCTTACATATTAGGCTAGAATTAACGAATATGGAATATAGCAGCAGTGCTAAGTAGAAATCGCAATGCGATTACTTCAAGTTATATTAATCGCATTGCGATTTCAACTTCGAGCTGGGTTTATAATGGGTCAGCTTGCTAGAATTAACGAAGTTAACGAATATATTATAGCAGTGCTAATTGAAATCGCAATGCGATTAATGTAACTTGGAGTAATCGCATTGCGATTTCTACTTAGCACTGCTGCTATATTCCATATTCGTTAATTCTAGCCTAATATGTAAGATAGCAGTGCACTGCTAAGTTGTAATCGCAATGCGATCAATATAACTTGAATTAATCGCATTGCGATTTCAACGTAATTCTCAAATCCGACAGTATATTTTAGTATATGGAGACGCTCCCATGGTGATGGGGACGCTCCATGAGCACGGAAGTCGGCAGAAGCGGCAACGGGCACTGACTGGAGCAGCCAGGAAGCCAGGAATCCTCAGGACAGGTAAGAACTACTTTTGGGAAGTGGGAAAGAAAAAAATATAACTAAAAAAAAAAACGAATATTCGAAATAGCAAATTTATAGCGCTATATTCGAAATATTCGCGGATTAGTGAAGTGCCGATATTCGCGATAAAAATTCGCTATTCGAATATTCGTGCTCAACACTATTTATTAACCCTGTACTGTGACATCACTGTATTTATTATCCCTGTACTGTGACATCACTGTGTTTATTATCCATGCACTGTGACATTACTGTGCTTATTATCCATGCACTGTGATAACACTGCTTATTTTCCCTGTACTGTGACATCACTCTGTTTATTACTCTTGTACTGTGATATCACTGTACATATTATCCCTGTACTGTGACATAACTGTGTTTAGGAAAGGAGGAGTAGTGGGGCAATACATAGCGTGAGGACCATCTGTAAAACACACACCCAGAAGAAGGCAGCCTGAGGAAAAGTGTGGTCCATTGGGATCTACTGTTTTCTATGTATGGCCTGAACCTGCACTATGATGTATTCATTGTTGAGCTGGACCCTGTGGTGTTATTTCCTGTTTTACCTCTATATAACCCTTGGCGGTTCTGTTTAGTTTTATGTGAAGATAGAGGTTCACTCTTGAGATACATAGCACTTTGTCTTTGCTGTTTTTGTTTTGGACCTGTTAAGATTTGTATGGCTTCAGTAGAGTTGTGCCGGCATATTAACAACTTTCTCAGGTAAGCACTGCTGGTATACGGGCATATTACTTGTTTAGGGGTTTTCACACTAAGTAGCGCCTTGCTACTTTTCTTTGCCACTGAGTTTAGTATCCCTGAACTGTGACATCACTGTGTTTATTATCCCTGTATTGTGACATCACTGTGTTTAGTATCCCTGTACTGTGATATTACTGTGTTTATTATCCCTGTGTGACATCACTGTGTTTATTACTCCTGTACTGTGACATTACTGTATTTTGTACTGTAATGGAATTAATATGTTTTTATTACCCCTATACTGTGATATGAATGTGTTTAGTATCCCTGTACTGTGACATCACTGTGTTTAGTATCCCTGTACTCATAGGCGTGCGCAGCCTATTGCATTAGGGTGTGCACCCTAAAGCACAAACACACGCCGCGCGAGTGCGTGTATGTATATATTATATACACATACACACACACACATATATATATATATATATGCACAAATACACTCTGCATATATACATATAGACCCGTATTTTTCACCCTGTAAGACGCTCTGGCCCATAAGACGCGCCTAGGTTTTAGAGGGGGACAATAAAAAAAATATTTTTCATTATACCCGAGGTCAGACCACAAATCAGACCCCCAATGTTAATCAGACCTCAGCTGAGGTTACAAGGGGCAGCACACCATATGTGCGGGGACTCTGCTCCTGAAAAATGCGCCACAGCATAAATAGGTTAGTATAGTAACCCGCCTTAACTGAGACCACCTTGTCGCCGGTGGGTGGGCTTAGATGTATTTTGATCAAAATGTATTGACCAAGTGTCTCAGATTTTATCTAGTGAGGGCTTAGTCCATATGTTATGCCTGCATCCATTTGTAGAGTGCATTATTTTCTGTGATTTTGTATTATGTAGCCATACACATCCGCACATTTAATACCATATCGTGCAGGATGGTTTATATATAGTTTTTTCTGTGATTTCTTTGATTTGTCTTGAAGGAGTGGCACCTTCATGGGTGAATACGCTCCTATACTGGGAGTGATATTCAAGTGCACTCTTGCCCCACCTATCTAATAGGTGACCTTGATTAAGGTGGTACATATAGGTGTGTGTGTCTCTCCTCCCACCGGTTGCTGATGCACATGGAGGTTACAAGGGGCAGCACACCATATGTGCGGGGACTCTGCTCCTGAAAAATGCGCCACAGCATAAATAGGTTAGTATAGTAACCCGCTTGAACTGAGACCACCTTGTCGCCGGTGGGTGGGCTTAGATGTATGTTGATCAAAATGTATTGACCAAGTGTCTCAGATTTTATCTAGTGAGGGCTTAGTCCATATGTTATGCCTGCATCCATTTGTAGAGTGCATTATTTTCTGTGATTTTGTATTATGTAGCCATACACATCCGTACATTTAATACCATATCGTGCAGGATGGTTTATATATAGTTTTTTCTGTGATTTCAGCCCCAATAAAACCCCCAATGTTAATAAGACCCCAATAAGACCTCAGATCAGACCCCAATGTAAATGACTCCCAATTTAGACCTCAGATAAGAGCCCCAGTGCCTCATATCAGCCCCCAGTGCCTCATATCAGCCCCAATGCCTCTCAGTGCCCCTACTCAGCCCCCAGCAGCCTTTCTTCAGCCCCCAGTGCTTCATATCAGCCCAAAGTGCCTCATATCAGCCCTGAATGCCCCTCTTCAGCCCCCCAGTGCCTCATATCATCCCCCAGTGCCCCCAAATAAAAAAACACTTACCGTTCCTGCTCCGGACGCTGCTCCTCACCGCCCACACTCGGTAATTCTCTTGTACAGTTTGCTGTATGGGCGCGCACAGTGTGAGTATTGTATCACTATTCCCTCCAGTGAGCAGAGGCTGTGAATATATTTGTTTTATTTTGCTAACTATTGCCTACTCTTGGCTCCTGGACTAGATCTAAAACTTAACCTTTAATCTTTCTACATCAACTCTATGTTAAAATCTATCTGTTCGCTACCCTGACTATCTCACACTGTCACTACGTTTAACGGAGTTCCACTCCACTATTACTTCGGATCTCCCCTCTAATAATCAAGGTGCATGCAGGTATAGCGATACAGTACTAAAATCACTGCACACTATCCCCCGACATGTTTCGCCTGAACAGGCGTCCTCAGGGGTATCGGATAGGTCACAGCGCGGCTTCACACTGTACACAGCCTTGACAGTGGAGCGCCGAGGACCAGGAAGAAAGAGGTGAGTATAGAGCTTTTAGCGCTACCCGGGCCCTGACAGAACCTCGAGTCGGCTTGATTAGGGTGTGCCCAGGCACACCCGGCACACCCTGTGCGCACGCCTATGCCTGTACTGTGACATTACTGTGTTTAGTATCCCTGTACTGTGACATCACTGTGTTTAGTATCCCTGTACTGTGACATTACTGTGTTTATTATCCCTGTGTGATATCACTGTGTTTATTACACCTGTACCGTGATATCACTGTGTTTATTATCCCTGAACTGTAACCTCACTGTATTTATTACTCCTGTACTGTGACATTACTGTATTTTGTACTGTAATGGAATTAATACGTTTTTATTACCCCTATACTGTGATATGAATGTGTTTAGTATCCCTGTACTGTGACATCACTGTGTTTATTATCCCTGTACTGTGACATCACTGTTTATTATCCCTGTACTATGACATTATTGTGCTTATTACCCATGCACTGTGACATCACTGTGTTTAGTATCCCTGTACTGTGATAGATCTTTGTTTATTATCCCAGTACTATGAAAACACTGTGCCTATTATCCCTGTACTGTGATATAACTGTGTTTAGGAAAGAAGGTGTAGCGGGGCAACCATGAGGATCATCAGCAAAACAAACACCCAGAAGAAGGCAGCCTGAGGAATCGAGTGGTCCACTCTCAAAATGTGTAGCACTGTTTGTACCCTTTTTTACATGTATATTTTAATAAATTAGTAAACCCAAGGAACACTCTGGAATCTCCCCTTTGCCTTCCCTTTATCATAACTATGTTTACTATCCCTGTACTGTGGCATTACTGTGTTTATTACTCCTGTACTTTCACTGCGTTTATCATCTCTGTACTATGGCCTCACTGTTTGTTATACTTGTACAGTGACATCACTTTGTGAATTACCCATTTGCCATGCCACTTTATTTTACTCATATACAGTAACACAAACATGTCTCTCTGTTATGACATCCCTATATATATAATGCAGAAATAATCAGTCAGCACTAAAGGTGGTACTCATATCCTGGGTTGCAGGCCCA
The DNA here is from genome assembly GCA_033119425.1 of Bufotes viridis. NCBI lineage: Eukaryota > Metazoa > Chordata > Amphibia > Anura > Bufonidae > Bufotes > Bufotes viridis. The sequence continues at coordinate 40,253,698 of CM065596.1, read as the reverse complement.
TACATCCATGTAGAAGAAGCACTCATTTTTTGATGGCAATAAATCTTTACTCTATTGCCATAAACAAAATACAGGCAGATGTGATGCATTTTGGCTAAACAGTCTTTTTCAAACAAGCATTACATGTTTGTTTGAAAAACGGTGTTTAGCCCAAACGTGTCATATCTGCCTGTATTTTGTTTATGGCAATAAAGTGAAGATTTATTAGCATCAAAAAGTGAGTGCTGATCCACTTCTTTAACCATAATTTATTTCTCACACACTCCAATGCTAATGCATTGGAGTGTATGAGAGAAGCTATCTCATGATTGAGTTATAGATCCACAAGGGAACTACAGAAAAGTGTAAAATATATCTATATATCTACATATATATATATATATATATATATATATCTACATATATATATATATATATATATGTATATATATATATATGTGTTTTTAAAAATATAAACATTCAAATCATTACCCTTTCCGCAAAATGTAAATAGTAATATGTACACAAAAAATACACATCATGGGCATCACCACATGCAACAATGACCATAGTATTAAAATATAAAAATATTTATCCCATACAGGAAATGGAAAAAAGTCAAAAGGGCCTGTCACAGGGCGCCGGCTACGCGCTTCTTACCTCCTGCGCTGCCGGTGCCCCTGCTGTGTCTCGGCAGCACAGACGCACGCCGCGTCCTGCTGCAAGCGCCAAGCGGAGAGCTGCTCGGTGTCCTGGTTGTCAGGGCAATGGGGGGCGGTGCGAGCCTGGCCTCATGCTTCCATTCTGTGCAGCCGGCGTCCTTCATTGCCGTGGAAACACTCAAGAGGCTGAGCACTCAGCTGGGCACTTGGCTGCAGAGGTGGAGACACGTCATGTGACGCTGACAATGTCACATGACCTCTGCCCTGCAGTATTTAAACAGGCAGCCTGCTGGCCACAGGTTGCCTGTGATTAATTGTCTAGGGCAGTGTTTCCCAACCAGTGTGCCTCCAGATGTTGCAAAACTACAACTCCCAGCATGCCTGGACAGCCTTTTGCTGTGTGGGCATGCTGGGAGTTGTAGTTTTGCAACAGCTGGAGGCACACTGGTTGGGAAACACTGGTCTAGGGCTCTCTGATATTGCTATTCCTGTGCTATTTGGATTTGGACCTGTGCTACTTTTTGACCCGCTACTTCTTGCTCCCTTGAACCTGACGCGACCTCTTGGATTGACCTTCGTCTTGTTTCCTGACCTGACTTCGTATTACCCCTGTGTACTGACGTGACCTTCTGGTTTGATCCTTTGGCTCGTTTACGGACTCGTCTTGACTCGCTCCTCTGTATTGACACGACCTCAGTGTTTGTACCCCGCTAGTGAGTCGCCATATAGCCTTGCTTGGCCTGCTACTATTGCCACTGCACCGCCCGCCTATCTATCTCTGTCCTCCTCTCTCCCCCGCACTTACTGAGGTTAGGGACCGCCGCCCAGTTGCGCTCCGTTAGCTAGGACGGGCAAGTGCAAGTAGGTAGGGACAGAGGCTTGGGAGGAAAACAGGGGGTGCACAAACTCTCTCTCCCTTGGGCGGTGTGACAGGGCCTATGTATTATTTTTTGGTCACTTTACCTCCCACAAAAAAAGAAGTGATCAAAGTCATACACACCCCAAAATGGTATCAATGAAAAGTACAGATCACCCTGCTGAAAAGAACTGATCACTAACAATTAAAAAGGTGTAACTCAATAGAAAAAGTACATAAACTGTAAAGTGACGTTTTTAATTGGTTCTTCCCCTTTAACTTCATGAAGTTATTTAGTGATGTCTATAACTGCCCACTTTTCTGCAGTATGAGGTAACTGTACATGCATACTGAACTTTAGTTTGAGCTAGGAGGGGCCAGAAGAGTAGAAAACACTTAGTTTTGGAACAGACAGCTCAGCTCAATTGAAGTCATCAGGGTAAGATGTCTGGCTACCATCACCTCTCTTTGTATCATATGGTATTGGCCGAGTGTCATGTTGGGTGCTGGTCGACCTGAAGCCTGTCCATCTGTCTCATGACTTGCGGTGACTATTACTTTACTTTATCTTTGCATATCGTTGTGTGTAAATATATATATATATATATATATATATATAGACAGATAAAAATCGAGCAGCACTCCAAATGTGTTCAAATAGTAAATGCGTCTTTATTCACCCATCGGCGTGGCAACGTTTCAGCTCCTACTGGAGCCTTTTTCAAGCAAGTTGTGCAAGACAAAGTGACATATATATAGGATATTGTGAGGTGACATCATCAAAGTGCGTCCAATACAATTAACTCTTACATGTGTTGTATATAAAATATCTTATCAAAATTCATCACAAATTCATAATCATTAAAAACAGTGTATAGTGATATAACATTTCATGAAGTATAATCTTGACTAGTATCAAAATCGATGCATAATAAAGTGCATTATATAATATTTCCAAGAAAGTGACGGTGCTTAAAAGGTTAAGAATCCTCAGTCCGTGGAAGGATGACGTACCCTTGATGGAAGAACCCGGCGGAAGGCGGCAGCAATATTCAAAATCCACATGCACGATGCAGGTATCGTCATCAAGGCGTGCGGTCGAAGGCAATGCGCATGCGTCACCAAGGATCTATCGAGCGTGCCGCGTCACACAGGACCTGTCAAGCGTGCCGCGTCATCACGCTCTTGACGGCTGCGCAGTACGAATAAATTGCCGTTCCGCCATGTTGAGTGAGGGAATGGCCAAATCCACTCACTTGTATGTAGCATTAAATAACTTTAAACAGGGGGTGGCACCATTCACACATGTTCACATACATCTCAAGACTATGTGGTAGTTACCTGTGATGCGATCAATGGCGTGGGTTACACCACCATCGCAATTACAGGGCACATGTCAGTGACGCCACGCCTCCGCAAGGCGAAACCAACAGCGCTAAACCACACAGTGGGAGGGTTCTCCTCCTATATTAGACATGCATACCCACCCTATTACTTTAATATGTTTAAAAGGAAGTGATTGTCATAAATCGTGTAGTGGGGACATTGATAGCTGCCGTCATAAAATCCGCGGGCACAATCCAAAGAGAGGGAAACGTCACCCTAGGGACAGAGATATAAAAAGAAAAATTATATTGTATTATATGCATAATATATATAAAAAGTTGTGTACATATAATATAATGTAAATTGAAAAATCTTGTACAAACATCCTATGCCCAGAGGAAGAGGAGCACGTGGTAAACAGGGCAAGCATCAATATATTCCCACTCTATAGTCTATATTCAATCCATTAGGGCTCAACGTATTCAACGTGTTGATCCAATAGAGTTCCCTCTTTTTTAGGAGGGACCCTCTTTTGCCACCCCTTCTCAATGTCGGTATCTGATCTATGATCCAACAGCACAAATCCTTCTCCTTATGTTTAAGGATACTAAAATGTCTCGACACTGGCAAATCTAGTCTGCCCTTCCGTCTTGTGTGCCTGTGATTATTCAAGTGTGTCTTGAGATCGGTGGAGGTTTCACCAACGTATAATATGTTACAAGGACAAGACAAAACGTATACTACATATTCCGAGTCGCACGTCAAGTAGTGTCGGATGGGGTATTCAACTCCCGTATTGGGATGTCTAAATATGCGTCCTTTGTTGATAAACCTACAATTTACACATCCCAGACATGGGAAACATCCCAAGCTGGGCTGTGCAAATGTGGTCTGTTTCAATACCTTTTTTGGGCCAATATCAGCCCTAACAAGTTGGTCTCTTAGGTTTTTTGACCGACGATAAGAGAATAATGGTGCATTCTTAAATTCAGGGATGTTCTGCAGAGATTTACTTAAGATAGACCAATGTTTTTTTAATTATATTTCTTGACTACATTCAGTGTAAGTGGATACAAAGGGGATGCGTGTGTTGATCACCTTGCGGTTCCCTTGTTGTAACGTCTCCATTCTATTGAGTGATACTACCCGACTTCTATGTGTATCTAATAAAGCCTTAGGATACCCACGTGATGTAAATTTGGCTATCATGGATTGTAATGTGTCCTCTAGTCTAAGTTCATCAGACTCAATTCTCTTTGCTCTCAACATTTGTGAGTACGGTAATGACCTTACCATCTTCCTGGGATGGTTACTAGAATACATCAAGGTGGTATTCCTATCTGTCGGCTTCACAAATAATCTTGTTTGCAAGCTTCCATCAACGAGCACCACCTCGGTGTCTAGAAATTGTAACGATGTATGTGAGGAGACTAAGGTAAACTGTAAGGACTTATATGCACTGTTTAGGAAGTCATGGAATTCATTCAGCTGTTCCCCCGTTCCCGTCCATATGAGGAAGACGTCGTCTATGTAGCGCCACCAGACCAAAACATGTCTGTAATGTGGTGACACATAGACAACGTCCTCCTCAAATGCACGAATGTAGATATAAGCGTAGGTTGGGGCCATATTCGACCCTATCGCCACTCCCCTCTTCTGTCTATAGTATGTATCTTGGAATAAAAAATAATTTTGATATAATATGATATTCAGTAAATCCAAGATGAAGCAAATAGCCCCCTCGGACATGGTAGACATCAATACCATACGTTCTACTGCTCTTAAACCCCTTGTGTGTTCTATAGATGTATACAATGAGGTCACATCAAATGATGCTAAAGTGACCTCATTGTATCCAGATATATCCAATTGTTGTAATTTAATAAAAAAATCAGAAGTATCCCGGATATAGGAGCTCGCACCATCTGCAAAGCCCCTTAGAACCTTGTCAAGGAAAATGGCTGGGCGACTAAAAATTGAATCAGTACCTGAAACTATTGGTCCGCTGGGGGGGTCGACGAGAGACTTGTGTATCTTCGGGAGAATGTATAAAACCGGAGTTACCGGATATGTTACTGTAAGATATTGGGCCAAGTCTTCGTCGACAACCCCGGCAGACATTGCATCACACAAGCGTTTCCGTATACACTCTGCAATTTTAAATTTAGGATCACCACTCAACATCTCATATACCTCGACATCCATTAATTGTTTCATTATTTCAGAAACATATTTATGGGTGTCCATAACCACGACGGCACCACCCTTGTCCGCCGGCTTGAGGACAAGAGAGGCATCGCGCTTAAGGGACACCAAGGCCTCGACCTCATCTTTCTTGAGGTTCGGGTGGTTGAAGTGATCAACATTGTTATTAGTTTTCAGTATTTCTATATCACGTATAACGTTTTGCATGAATGTATCAATGCATGGTGCATTCACCGTTGGATTAAAATTGCTCTTTTGAAAGAGCGATAATTGATCCATGGTGAATTCACTGTTACCCGGTGTCTCAGTATGTTTACTAGCCTTATTATTAAACCACACTTTTAGTTTTATCAACCGAAAAAAATTATGTAAGTCATTATCAACAGATAACCAGTCAGTATGTGCATTAGGACAAAACGAAAAACCTCTATTGAGTAAACTCACTTCTGTGGATGTAAGGTCCCTGGAAGATAAATTGACCACATTCATTTCTTGGATGATCTTTGTGGCCTGTTGTTCAATGATGGTTTCTTGTATTGCTGAATTTTGACGATGTCTTCTGTGTCGGCGGCCTCCCCTCCTGGGTCTCTTGAGTCAGGTGTGTCTAGACTCCCTAAAAAAGAGTCATTCTTCTGTACTTGTGGTGACCGCCTCCTCTGTCTACAATTGTTGGAGTGGGTTTACTCCACAGGTGAGCGTTGCACCCGCCATCCACTTTACTAGGTGGTGCTGCCTCAATTTTTATTTTGTATATATATCTCATGACATTCGGTGTCAGAGTGGGATTTGGGCAAAAACTATACTTATTGTTTATGAAATGATACAAAGAGTTGGTATGGTCTGGTTGTCTATGGATGGGATCCTCGGCATCCATTAGACAAAGGAAAGGTGACAGTTTAAGCTGCCACATGGGATCTCTACAATTGGCTAAATAAATATACTTAGAGATCATTGACGCAGTCTGAAAGTCTGCAGGAACTTGGGCAGTTGAGAGTCTGCCCATTGTAGATGTTGGAGTTTATCCAATAGTTAATAAGGGAGTGTGCCCAGATGTTTAGGAAAAATCATGATGCAACTGTGTATTTTTAAGCTTTTATTTTCCTAGTGTAGTAGATCCATGACTTGCACTAGAGACTGGGAAAATGTAAATATTCATGGAATTTAAGATTTAGAGGAAAATAAGGGTTAAGGGAAAAGTGTACAGATCCCTTTAACTGTGGGTCCCTTTAAGCGGGGGGCTGCCAGCCTCTCCCAGCTTCTGTGCTGAGTTGATACGAATACACTTATATTTTGGTTTCGAGAATGCGCAGTTACATCTCTTTGTTCAGAGAAAAAAAGAGGGGGAGAGGGGGAAAACACCTCTTGGATTGACCTTCGTCTTGTTTCCTGACCTGACTTCGTATTACCCTGTGTACTGACGTGACCTTCTGGTTTGATCCTTTGGCTCGCTTACGGACTCGTCTTGACTCGCTCCTCTGTATTGACACGACCTCAGTGTTTGTACCCCGCTAGTGAGTCGCCATATAGCCTTGCTTGGCCTGCTACTATTGCCACTGCACCGCCCCGCCTATCTATCTCTGTCCTCCTCTCTCCCCGCACTTACTGAGGTTAGGGACACGTCGCCCAGTTGCGCTCCGTTAGCTAGGGACGGGCAAGTGCAAGTAGGGTAGGGACAGAGGCTTGGGAGGAGAAAACAGGGGGTGCACAAACTCTCTCTCCCTTGGGCGGTGTGACAGGGCCTATGTATTATTTTTGGTCACTTTACCTCCCACAAAAAAGTGATCAAAGTCATACACACCCCAAAATGGTATCAATGAAAAGTACAGATCACCCTGCTGAAAAGAACTGATCACTAACAATTAAAAGGTGTAACTCAATAGAAAAAGTACATAAACTGTAAAGTGACGTTTTTAATTGGTTCTTCCCCTTTAACTTCATGAAGTTATTTAGTGATGTCTATAACTGCCCACTTTTCTGCAGTATGAGGTAACTGTACATGCATACTGAACTTTAGTTTGAGCTAGGAGGGGCCAGAAGAGTAGAAAACACTTAGTTTTGGAACAGACAGCTCAGCTCAATTGAAGTCATCAGGGTAAGATGTCTGGCTACCATCACCTCTCTTTGTATCATATGGTATTGGCCGAGTGTCATGTTGGGTGCTGGTCAACCTGAAGCCTGTCCATCTGTCTCATGACTTGCGGTGACTATTACTTTACTTTATCTTTGCATATCGTTGTGTGTAAATATATATATATATATATATATATATATATATACTTCTGATCTCATGACATTGGGTGTCAGAGTGGGATTTGGGCAAAAAATATACTTATTGTTTATGAAATGATACAAAGAGTTGGTATGGTCTGGTTGTCTATGGATTGGATCCTCGGCATCCATTAGACAAAGGAAGGGTGACAGTTTAAGCTGCCACATGGGATCTCTACAATTGGCTAAATAAATATACTTAGAGATCATTGACGCAGTCTGAAAGTCTGCAGGAACTTGGGCAGTTGAGAGTCTGCCCATTGTAGATGTTGGAGTTTATCCAATAGTTAATAAGGGAGTGTGCCCAGATGTTTAGGAAACATCATGATGCAACTGTGTATTTTTAAGCTTTTATTTTCCTAGTGTAGTAGATCCATGACTTGCACTAGAGACTGGGAAAATGTAAATATTCATGGAATTTAAGATTTAGAGGAAAATAAGGGTTAAGGGAAAAGTGAACAGATCCCTTTAACTGTGGGTCCCTTTAAGCGGGGCTTTGGTTGTTCATATGGGTAAGCTGCCAGCCTCTCCCAGCTTCTGTGCTGAGTTGATACGAATACACTTATATTTTGGTTTCGAGAATGCGCAGTTACATCTCTTTGTTCAGAGAAAAAAAAGAGGGGGGGAAGAGGGGGGAAAACTAAAACTATGCTGATATAAGAGAAAATGTAGTGATGAGTTAAGTAAGTGATTAGTGCTTGAAATATTGCATTGTTAATTGTTTTCCTTTGTAAAGATTAATTATAGTTTCCTGTCTTTCACATACAAGGCTACATTCTTATCTCTTTGGGCCAATGTGCAGCATATATAGATGGGAAAAAACTGTACTTTTATATGTTTGCTTAAATAATAATTGATTTTAATTGATGATTGGCTGTATATAATATGGGATATCCCTTATATAAGGATTAAGACCACGTGGCATTGTATTGATTTTGTTATTCTGTTATATGCACTTTTTAGTGTTTTGTCTTGAATAATTGGCTTTGCATCTGTTTGTTGGAGAGAATGTGCATTATTTAGCCAGAAACAAGCAATTGAGTTTAGCAGATGTTTCTCTCTCTGTGTTTCTGGAAGCTATGAATAGCTCACTTGTATAAAATAAAGTGTGTTCATACTAACAATAATGCATATTATTAGCAGGGAAAATTTTAGATTATAGATCTTTATATTTTATGTGTTATGAATGCACATGGGTGTTTGTTTTATTGAAGCTCCAAGGGGTTTTAATAACTTCAAAGAACACAGATGTATGTGTGTGTAGGGTATGGGCCCTTTGTCTGTTTCTATGTCTGTTCAATTATATGTTAAATGTTATGTTTGTTACTCAATATATGTGGACCGTTGATCTGACCTCGTACAGTGCTAAGAAGACAATGACTGGTGGAGGGAGGATCACACAGCCCAACCAGGAAGGGTGGGCTTAGATGACATAGAGGAGAAAGAAGAGAAAGGTGGACAATACAGGACCAAAAGACAGCTTCTGCTTCTCGCTTAACTACAAGCCACCCCCCATGATGAAAGTTTTTTTTTTTTTTGGCTTTAAGGATGTGTGTTCGTTGAGTATACGCCTGATATGGCATATATACTCAGATATGCGTGTCAAGTGCTTTGTGAATTATTATATGTGTTCTTATGGAAAAGGACAAAGCTTTCAACTAATGATATAACATAGGGAAACTGGATACATCTGCAAACAAAATATCAAAGGATATGAAGTATGAACCAATATACAACACTGATTATATTAGTAAATTCCTGAATAAATGTGTAATAATGGTGTTTATTGCTATTATCAATAGTCAAGGGTATGTCATTAAACTGATATTGCTGGTTAAAAGGTTTACACTGAAGATATCAAAAGGTTTATACTGAAGAAGATATCAACAAATGAAACGACATTCAAACAATGTTTTATGAGTAACTGAAAGGAAGTGATAAGTGTTACAGTGTTATCATGTGTTTATTTAGGGTGTGAAGAATAAAGATGAGGACCACAACCTACTTTATGAATAAGTTCTTACTTTGGAAATGTTATCACATACTGGGTCAAATACTGATCAAATAATTGAGAATAGTACATGTATATGAAGGTGTACAATGAGATTTAGGTATAGTGTTTATCAAAAGTTTTTACTTTGGCAGGAGACCTCTTGGTTCCATTGGGCAATGTTATTTAAAAGCAGTGTTGGACCGACAAAAGTCATAATAGGACATTTGTTTGTTTTGTTTAATCCAACTGATTCGGGGTTGCTGGGAAGTAAATCACACATGGAAGTTTTTAAAGGTACTTCCCCACATCAATGGCTCAAATTGCCATAAACTGGGTTATTTTAGACTGTAGTTGAAACCCATGGACTGAGTTAATCCCAAACTGAATTTATTATTCCTGCTAGAATATGTGAATCTCTTCAAGTGTCTATTCAATTCTTTCCTAAGTGCAGGCTGTATCAGCTGTTTAGCAGAGCCAGGACTGTCAACCTCAGTGGTGCCCAGGAACTGATTGACAACCTCAGCAGTGCCCAGGGGCTGGCCAAGTTAACACCAGGTATGGTGAGCCTGCCTATCACCCAACAAGAAAAGACTTCAACCACCGGTCTGACATGTAGAACAAGGCCTTGCTGCTCACACTATTGTTGTCCAGGGGTGCACCGCAAAGGTAATCATCTGCCCAAGACTTTCTGCAGTACACCAACCAGCAGACCTTACAACATCCTGCAGACCAGTGAAGGCCGGGGGGAGCTTCCAGCATCAGAGCTCCCCCCACAGACAATGTTATGGATTGTCCTACAACCACTGAAAAAAGGCTTTGAAACCCCTCATACATCAACACGGAGGAAGGAGGGGTAAGAGACAGTGTTAGACAAAGTCACAAAGACTGGACTTTTAGTAAAACCAGGAAAGTTCACATCTATATCCTGGTATGAAATGCCAGAACCAAGAAATGGGGAATTGACTTTGATACTTGTGAGTGTTGGGAGAACCCTTTAATTGGGATGGGCTGATGCCACTGCCTTTAACAAAAAGACATCAGAGAGAGGAGGATTGTAACGTCAAGATCAAGATACGGCACCAGAGACTGAGCATCTGAAAAGATCAGGAGTAAATAGGATCCTAATTAAAGAAACGCATGTTAGTTTAACATACACTGACGAGCAAAAAGGTAACAATGTTTTGAACTTTTGAGTTTTAGGCTCCATATCTCACCATCCACTACAGCTTTGAACGTGAGACTACCATCATTTTATAGACTATCATCTTCACTATGTCATACATAAACTGGACTTGCAACTATTTAGCATATGATTAGTTATGCAGATTCTTGTCATGTAACTGCATTGTTACTGTTTTGCTCCTAAAATGTTAAATTTTAGTTATTTTGTTAGTATTTTGTAAATCCACCTTTGGCTTTTAACACTGCATGAATCCTTCTGGGCATGCTCTCGATCATATTCAAGCATGTCTCGACCAAAATCTTTACCCAGGTCTCTTCTACACATTCTCAATGTTGGTGCATACTAGTCGACTCATTTGGGTATAAATACAGCTTTTTCTTCAACTCTGCACACGTGTGTTCGATTGGTTTGAGGTCTGGAGGCCAATCCAGCACCTCTACTTCATTGTCCTCGAACCATTTCTTTGCCAATCTTGACGTATGCTTCAGTATGCTGCTGGAACACTATGTTGTCCTTTTCATACCAATAGTTCTCGAGTGTACAAAGTAACTCACCTTGTAGGATACTCACATATATCTCAGCATTGAGACCACCATCGATCCTGGTCAAGTATCCAATGCCTTTGGCTGTGAAACAACCCCATATCATCAGGCTTCCTCCACCCAAACTTGACAGTTCCTTCAATTTCTCGATACGTTAGCCCCCTTTTCCCTTGTTTCTTCTAGACCCATTTGCACCCATCAGAGCCCAGTCTATTGACTTTCGTCTCATCGTTCCAAATCACCCATTTCCAATCTTCTACTGTCCACTGTTCGTACTTTTTTGAAAACTCGAGCCAACGCTTTTTATGATGACATTGAAGTCAAGGTTTCTTCGCCTTTTTTCGGGCCACCATTGCAGACCTGTCTAATGTGCATTACTACACATTATACTCACATAAAGTTAGGTATATTTGGCTTGTGGGTGAAACCTAAAATGCACTCTAACCTTTACAGGTGAACTTAATGTGATCTTCTCCAAACTTTTGAATGCAACATGTCCAACTGTTCAATGTTTCAGTACTTTTTGCACAACATGCTGTTCTCTAACAAGGAGCTTAACAGCAAAATTCACAACAGGTGTTTGGTCCATGAATCGCCCAATAAATTTCCAGGTTCAATTAGAATTGGTATTTAAATAGTCCTCCTCATCATGCTGTTCACATTTTGACATCATGAGACCAAGATGACACCTAACAATTGATTAACAGTACCTCGCCATTGCGAGGCTTCAAGCCGGATGTTCTTAGACGGAAGTGTCCACTGAGTTTAGAGTGTCACAGAGTGTCATCAGCAGGTTACAAAACAGATACATAATACATAGAGATTGGAAGAGTCACAAAAAGGCATAGAAGTGGACTTACTTTGGCCACATCCCCCACTGATGACCTCTTCATTGTGAACAACGGCCTGCGGAACCGGATGATGACTGACACACAACTCCAGGCACATTTAAGGGAGGTGAGTGTCACGTCGGACTATTCAAAATCGTTTACATCAGCGTGGTCTGCGTGCTAGACGCCCTGCAAGGGTACCTGGCCAGACCACCAGACAGAGGCGTCATTGTCTTGCATGGGCCAGGGAGTATCGACACTGGATGAGGGACCAGTGGGTCTCACTGTGGTTAATGATGGCCGCCAACGATGTTGGAGACGCCAAGGAGTGCGCTATGCATCAGCCAATGTTTGCCTTTGGTGATGGTAGTGGTGTTACAATGTGGGCAGGTGTGACTAATTAATACAGAACTGCCCTACACTTTGTGAATGGTACAGTGACAAGCCCATACTACTTGAAAACATAATTATTATTCATCATTAGGTAACGGCTGCTGGAGACTGGGGTACCTCAAATGGAGTAGCCTGCACTTTCTCTAGACCTGAATCCCATTGAAAATCAATGGGATTAGTTTATTCGCTTTGCAAAGGCTCATAACTCTGTACCCAGAACCTCAATGACCGGAAGGTGGGATGCGATGCCTCAGCAGACAATAAGTCAACTTGTGAACAGCATGAGATGTTGTTGTCAAGCTGTAATTGATACTCAAGGCCACATGACAAGTTATTGAGACATTGACATTTTTGTGGGGGTATACCCACCACTGTTGGCTTTTGTTTCAATAAATAGTTTTAGATAAAGGAAATCACCATTGCATGCCTCTACTTAAATGCCCTACTTTCATGATATAATATCACTGTAGCGTGATCTTTTTGCGTTTTCCATAGATTTCACCCAAACGCCAAATATCCCTAACTTTTTGTGAGTAGTGTATGCGTACAGTATGTAGTGAAACTGAGTAGACAGTATATAGCACTATTATATGCGAGTATACATGAGTTTTTACAAATGTCTTTTTCAGCTTTATAAACTATATTACTATGTTATACTGTATAGCAATGCCATGTGTGCGCAATATCTAGTGATAATATTTGTGAGTACAGTATATATCTCAGTATTACGTGTGTTCAGTGTATAGCAATATTATTTCCTCCCCTGCATAACGGAAACGGGACAGATCCATTATGCAGCCCATAGACTTCTATTATGACCATCTCTATTATCCATATACTGTCACATCACTATGTGTATTAACTTTGTATGTGACATCACCATCTCCATTATATACTGTAAAATCGCTGTTTATTACTCATATACTGTAACATCAGTGTGTTTATTATCCCCGTACTGTGATTGCATTGTTTTTGATACATCGATAAGTGGTAGAGTTGCCCATAGCATTCAATTATCGTTAGAACTTTCATTTATAAAGGTTAATGTGAAAAATGAGTTAGAATCTGGTTGTTATGGGCAACTGCTTTAGTGTGTTTTTGCATTAGTTTTTTTTTTTTACTTCTCCAACAATGTATTCTTACTCCTATACTGTGACATCAATATGTTCATTGCTTCTGTATTGTGACTTTAGTTTGTTGTAATGTAACATCATGGTTTTCTTTAGCCCTGTGCTGTGACATCAATTAATAGCCTATACTGTGACCGCACCATGAATGTTATGTTTCAATGTTTTTTTTATTGAAGAAAGATATAAACATACATTGACAGCATATGGGGACAACAGTAAGGGCATGTACTTGGGCTGAGAAAACAAAATGTACATTTATGTATGAAATGGTAAAACACTGGGAAAATCTGACACAGAATAAAAACTTAGGGATGACGATGGCAGTAAACGCAAAGCACTACGCTGGTCTCTTAAAAACATCCCTGTGAATATTTGTAGTGTTTCTACTCCTTTAGGTAAACGTAATTACTATCAATCTTTCAGCCACCATGTTTGCTCTATCCCAGTCTGCAGAGTCGGCGGTGAGACTCAGCAAGATGATGTAGTGTACCGCACACCACCCACAGCGTGTATGTCCTGACTTTATCCCGTCACTGTGGACCGAGGAGCTGTGACAGAGGGTTTTCAAGTTGAACACTGCGCTGACGTGATCAGTGCTGCGCTTGGAATCTTGCAAAGGGAAGGATTTGGGCTACTGCGGTACTCACTAGACCATAGGTGCGATGGGTAGGACCATGACCATTGGAGAAAGGGAGCCATGAAAAAAGAATGAGTGAGGGTACTGAAAAAAAAAAAACATGGAGGTATTTTAAATCCACAATAGTAAATTGCAGCGGGGAACGAGCCAGGCAGCTGCTGTCAAGGTGAATAACATGGTGGAAGACATCAAACGAGGCATACAATGCCTTGCAAAAGTATTCTCCCCCTCCGTCTTGGGGTTTTCCCGTTTTGTTGCATTACAACCAGAATTAAAGTGGATTTTAATTTAGATTTTATGTAATGGATCTGAAAAATTGTTACAGTGGAAAGATGTTAAAAAAAACCTGAAATTGAAGTTATAAGAGTGTATGAACCCCCTAAAAAAGGTCTGGTTCAACCAATCAACTTCAAAAGTCACAATTAGGCTCCCTGTGTGCACTCAAAGTGTCATATGATCTTTAACATGATGTGAGGGGATTTCATTTTGACCTCAGATTTAATTCAAAATTTATTTAGAAAGATAATAAATCTGGCTACTCATAAAATGATTCCTTTAATTTTAATGCCATATGAACGAAAACCTTAGAAAGGCACGCATTTAATGATCAGTGTTTTGCCAAATTAATAACACTGAAATTCATAGAAGGTAGACGACAAAAAATAAGCACCAGAATGTTGCTAATGATTCTTATTTCTTCTTTGACTCCACTTTCTTGCTAGTTTTCCTTTATTCAACAGTGAACGCTAAAACTTCAATTCATAAAAACAAAGCCTAAACAAGCCCCTCGCAAGGACGTGGATTCATGATGACAACGCTGACAAGAACAGAGGTATTGAAGCCTCAGAGGCTGCCAAACGTAATTTATGGTGCAATGCTGTGCCCTCCAGTTTGCAGAAACTCCTGTCCTATTTCCTTCACTATCATCAAAACGACATAAGGTAACTAAAAAGCTAAGATTCAGTACTATTGGCGACATTTGTCCCAAGCTAAGAAAAACATCAGAGAACATTTCCTAACTATAAATAAAAGGATTTCATTTTGTTTTTTTCTCAAGGATACTGCACGGCCTGCGACATAAATGGAGAGGAAAATGTAGTGAGACATTTGCTGAGAAAATATTACTGTAATATTACCTAAATATGTAACGGTATCTATATATGGTGAAATACCGCATTTTAATTTAGTAGATTGTGCGGTTATGACTGACCACTTACAGGTGCATCTCAAAAAATTGAATATCATAGAAAAGTTATTTTCTGTAATTCAATTTACTTGGCTGGAGGACTCTGGTCCGGCCACCACCAAGTGGTTTCCCCATAGAAGTGAATGGGAGTGCACTGCACATGACCGGCCACCACTCCCATTCCCTTCTATGGGCCTGGCCGAAGTAGCAGAGCAAGCACTCAGCTATTTGCGGCAGCACCCAGAGAAAATGAATGAAGGGTGGATGTGTATGTGCAGTGCGCCCTCCACCACTTTCTGGGCTCCATTCTCAATATAGATGGCGGTCCCAGTGGTGGCACCCGCACCTATAAGACAATGTGGGCATATCCTACCAATATGCCCTAATTGTCCGAGATGAGACAACCCCTCTAGTATAATGACTGTGGCAATAAGAAAAAGGAATTTCAATATACTGTATAAATGCATCTTATATTGCTTATCGACGGTACTTCTGAGGCTTCCACAAAGTACGCCACCTCCTTTTTGAACACAACTCCAACGGACAATTCTGAATCATGATTCCGGATACCCTCTATATAGATTGACGTAATTTGTTCAGATATATGTTTTGTAATGTGTATTGTACATCAGTGTTGTAATGTGTATTGTACATCAGTGTTGTATATATGGCATTTAACATCGTCCCTGATGAACTGTTGCCTAATGTGAAAGCACATTGGAATTTTGGAGTAGGGTACTCAAAAATTCTGCAGTTACTGTAAGTACCCACCCAATCACTATATTACTTGTAATAATTGTGGTTTGTGTATTAAATGTGTTTGCTTTTACTACTGACTAGTGGGGTCTCTGTGAGTTTATCCACTAGGTGGAGCCTCCTACTCTAGGGACCCTCCATCCTGATTTCTTTTTTGGAATTTTCATCATTACATCAAGAACTATATGCAGTTTACTCCCTTTGAAGACCAGTGATATGTGTAGAATGCTTTAGGCATTTTCTTTATCCATGGGGACACAATACTGGATACTGCATATCAGGTCCAAAGGGGTATTTTTATCTTATAAAAGTGATGATATATTGTTAGGTATACCGTACAGTTGTGTTCAAAATAATAGCAGTGTGTTTAAAAAAAGTTGATAAAGCTCAAAATCCTTCTAATAGATTTTATTTCCATACACACAAATGCACTGGGAACACTACACATTCTATTCCAAATCAAAACATGAGGAAAAATATATAAAATTTGTGTTGTTCCTCTAAAAAAATTGAATAAAAGTGAATATTAGGACTGTTCAAAAAAAATAGCAGTGTTTGTATTCTTTACAAACTCAAACATTCACTATATAAACTGAAAAATGTTTGAAGATTTTGCTTTCCTTTGAATCACTTAACTAATATTTAGTTGTATAACCACAGTTTGAGAACTGCTGTACATCTGTGTTGCATGGAGACAACCAACATCTGGCCCCTGTGAACAGGTCTCCAGCCCAGGATGATTGGACTACATTCCACAGTTTTTCTCTATTTCTTGGTTTTGCCTCAGAAACTGCATTTTTGATGTCACCTCAGTTTTCTATTGGATTAAGATTTGGGGATTGGGCTGGCCACTCCATAAAGTCAATCTTGTTGGTCTGGAACCAAGATGTTGCACGTTTACTGGTGTGTTTGGGGTCGTCATCTTGACCCAAAAAGAACAATTTTCCATAAAATGTCGTGCCATTTCTCTTTAAGCCAGTGAAGGTGCTCTTTGGCAAATTGTAACCTCTTCAGCACATGTCTTTTTTTCAATAGTGGGACTTTGTGGGGGCTTCTTGCAGATAGCTTACCAAAATTGTAACAGTACTCATAGGTAACTTTAGACCTGGTTTGATCTTCCTGGAGCATATTGTTGTCTGAGTCCTTGCCACTTTGGCTATTCTTCAATTCATTCGAATGGTGGTTTTCCGCTTTCTTCCACGTCTTTCAGGTTTTGGTTGCCATTTTAAAGCATTTGCGATCATTTTAGCTGAGCAGCCTATCATTTTTTTGCATTTTATGTTTTCCCCTCTCCAATCAACTTTTTAAATCAAGGTACGCTGTTCTTCTGAACAATGTCTGGAACGACCCATTTTTCTCAGAATTTCAGAGCAATGCACTGTAACCAGCATGTACAACATTTGCTGCCTTGCTTCCTTAAATAAGGGCAATAATTACCACCTGTTTTTCAAAGAATGAATGAATAACTCACTAATTGAACTCCACACTGCTATTATTTTGAACATGACCCTTTCAATTTTCCTGGGGACAGTAAAATCCGCACACCTGCAGTGTGGATTGTCCTCACATAAATCCTGAACGTGTGCATTTACCCTAAAATGTTCAACTGAAGACAAACGTCTGACATATTTCTCCACCCATCATTTGACAGGGTTTTTTGTGAGTAATAACTTTGAACTGCTGTTATGTACCTGTTTGAAATGTAAAATGTGTTTTTCTCATATTCTATGTTGAATTTAAGCACTCAGGCATTTAAATATCGCACACTGGGGACGTGCAACTTTTTTATTGCCAAAAACTGGCATAAGGAGCCATGATAAACGACCCCCAATGACTTTCGGAACACATCTATAATCATTCAACATAGAATATGAGAAAAACACATTTTATATGTTGAATTACTAAAATAGGTTATACTTTTGCTTTTATCCATCTAACAAAAAACTATGCAGTGACAAAATATAGAGATAGCTATATATGCCAGCGCATTATACGTGTGAAGAATGCAACTTAGTCACAATTCTTCAGTTGACAAAAGTAGTCTGTGGCTCACTGGTAATAGTTTCTGCCTCCCATACAGTGTGTCTCGGGTTTGAGACCTTGTGGAGACAATCTGATCATCAAGATAGAACAAAAAATATACAATTGTATCTCTAAGCACTGCCACAATGCTGAAGTGCCTGTGCCACAGGTCACGCCCCTTCATTGTCAGAGTGCAAACCCCACGAAAGATTGCTGAGGGTCAGGTAGGACTCCTTGTCACAGTACACTTAGTATTCCTTAATTTTCTATACGTAACACAGGTTTTTGCATGGATCAGTCACATTGATGGCAGGAAGCATTACCATGTAAATCTTACCTAAAACATGGCTGAAGCCAGTGAAGTTTGTTCAGGTTTTCCAGTAAGCAGCTCCCTGCTGCAACTTCGGTTTTGCTACTCAACCACTAGAAGGAACAGCACACTGCTCACCGAGTATTGTGCATGTGAAGACAGAAAGACAAGAAGACACATGCTGTAATAAAGTGCTTCTGTCTTCTCTTGTAGATATTTCAATATAAAAGGTTAGTCGCGCTGTCCAGGGCTGTGGAGTCGGAGTCGGAGTCGAGGAGTCGGAGGCAATTTTGGGTACCTGGAGTCGGAGTCGGAGTCGGCAAAAAATGGACCGACTCCGACTCCTACTAGATTTAAATTGGAATAAAAAAAAATTGGAATAAAAAAAAATTGGAATAAAAAAAAAGCAAGTTTAAATGTCCCAATTCAGATAAAGTTATAATTAATTACTTCTCTACTGTAAGAATAAAGGCCAATGCATGCAGTGCGTCACGTTACCGCTAAACAAAGACGTTAAGTGACCGTGAAGAAGCATGCTTTTCATATGTTTTACTGTGCAGTTAAAGGGACACTGACAGGCTGATATATCTGCTGGTATTCATCAGAGGATCAGGAATACAACTAGACGACTGTTACCCCCAGTTGAGGTTTACTTGTGTTTAAAAACGTTTTAATCAATATGCAAATTCTCTACCTTTGTGCCCAAGGGGCAGGCGCACATGTAGAGTACTGGCAGCACTAGACAGGACTAGGTAGCGAGGAGGAAGAGAGAAAGCTGGCACAGCCTCAGCATAGCCAGACAAGGCTGCTGCCAGCACTCTACACGTGCGCCTGCGCAGGAATTCAGCGTTCGGCTAGCCTGAAAAAAAGGCCAGTGCAGTGAATAATAACGAGGGGAACAGCGCTGGGAAGCTGTACTCGGGCGCGGCTGGGCACAAAGCCGCAGGAGACGCTGCCCCATTGGGCACAAAGATAGTGAATTTGCATACAGATTAAAATGTTTCTTAAACACAAGTACAGCTTAACTGGGGTAACATTAGTATAGTTTTATTCCTAATTCTCTGATGAATACCAGTATATATATATATCTTTAGCTGGAAAATCAGCCTGTCAGTGTCCCTTTAAGGAGCGGCAATACTTACACCTTCCATTGTCTTGTGGTCTGCTGTTACAGGGAACCCATGGTTATCCTAGCCTCTCACTGATAACTGATTAAGGACTGGAGACACTTGTATAAGTGAAGGGAATGGATAGTCAATAGTTCAAGACTGAAGCTGTAAACCATTTGAAAAACTGCTATCATTCAGCTAAGGCTATAAAACATGTAAACTCAGATTGTCAGCTTAAATTTTAAACATGACTATGGGATTCTACTAGGAAAATCATATTTTAAAATAAATGCCCCTTCCCCTGCCCCTTCCTGGATCCTCCCACTGCTCTATCTTCAGCAGAAGATCAGCACACAAAGGAGAAGGCAGCAGCTTCTGCTCAACTACCTCTCTGTGCTAGAGAAGATTAGAAGAACTTGGTGGAACAGCTTCGTATTTGCATATTAAATACAGAGGAGTCGGAGTCGAGGAGTCGGAGTCGGAAGTTTCAAAATCTGAGGAGTCGGAGTCGGACAATTTATCTACCGACTCCACAGCCCTGGCGCTGTCCAGTATACATCCCAATTCACACTCTCTCAAGGGAAGCGGTAGTTTCCTTTAACACAGCCGGTACACTTGAGTCTTCAAAGCAACCTTCCTATAGAGTCAGAGTATCGGGTATAGAGTGAAAGGCCGCAAGGTCTGAATAAAAAAACTTTTTTTTATTATACTCACAATAGAGTGGTACAAATACGCCTTAAAACAAATCAAGCAGTCAGGTCCATTTGTTCCATCAAGCCCGACCTAGGTTTCGCCGAGGAGGCTTCTTCAGGGTGGAATATAGCACCCTCTTCCCCACCCTCCATTTATATAGAATTAACCTGCACCTTACCCCTCCACCTCTATTGCAGCTACACCACTCTACGGAGAAGCACCAATTTGTAATATAAATTACATATAACACATTCACTCGGACCTCCAAAATTATATAAAATATCACATGAAGATATTTGATACAATACAATCCACATAAAACATATAAAAACTTAATAGCGTGTAAACTTGTACCAGAGATACACAATCCGACCTCTCAACCGCCACATCCTAACAGTGAACATTGCAGAGTTCATTTATGAATGAATACTACTATCCTCTATATCTCAATTGCATTCATAATTTTCCTCCCAATCACAGGGATTTAGATCAGTCTATATTTAGACCTTGGGGTTGTAGTGTTTTCATTTTAAATATCCATTCAACTTCACATCAATTTATCTGTTTCACGGGATCGCCTCCCCTCCTATCCGACGTAACCTTTTCTACACCTGCAAACCATAAGCCACTCGAATCTTTACGATTTTGTTTTTTAAAATGCATCGATACCCTGTGGCTTTCTAAGTCCTTTCTTTATATTGTTAATGTGCTCCTGTATCCTGGTCTTAAGCTCACGTAATATTCTCCCTATATAGACCAGTCCACAGAGGTACCTTAACATATACACCACCCCCATATGTCTGCAGCCAATCTCACCTTTAATTTTAAACTCTTCTCCACTCTCTGATGTTACCTTGTCTATACTCCGCACTTTCTTAAATAAGCTTTGCAATGTTCACCGTTAGGATGTGGTGGTTGAGAGGTCGGATTGTGTATCTCCGGTACAAGTTTACACGCTATAAAGTTTTTATATATTTTATGTGTATTATTGTATTGTATCAAATATCTTCATGTGATATTTTATATAATTTTGGAGGTCCAAGTGAATGTTATATGTAATTTATATCACAAATTGGTGCATCTTCGTAGAGGGGGTGTGGGGAGGGTGAGGAAGAGGGTGCTAAATTTGCCCCTGAAGAAGCCTCATCGGCAAAACCTAGGTCGGGCTTGATGGAACAAATGGACCTGACTGGTTGATTTGTTCTAAGGCGCATTTGTACCACTCTGTAGTGAGTATAATTTTAAAAAAAAGTTTTTTATTCAGACCTTGCGGCCCTTCACTACGTACCCGATACTTTGATTCTATAGGAAGGTCCAGTAGGACTCAAGTGTAACAGCTGTGTTAAAGGAAACTACCGCTTCCCTTGAGTGTGCGCAAATTGGGATGTACACCGAGCAGCGCGACCAACCTTTATATTGAAACTGACTTTACATTATTGTGACCCACATCACTTGGAGGTCTGCGAAGCCAACTATCCATCTGCAAACGCAGTGGTGAACAGTTTTAATTTTTATTCTCCTATAGATGGCTGGTGGCCGTTTGATGGTAGCACACAATATAATATGGCAGGCTTAAAAAAAAAAAAAAAAAATACTATGTTCAAAGGTCAACATCCTTTGGAAGTCAAAACCATTTGGAAGTCAAAACCATCTACACAAGGTCAACAATAACTTTTTTTTTAATTATTCACTTTGCTTTATTGTTTGGCTATTCAACATCTGAGATTTTCAGAAATTTAGGACTGTCCCAACCTGAATGTCGCTTTCAGGAATCCAAGTGCTTTCCACCAAAACAACCCATTCAACAACAAAATCAGCCATGTGTGAATATACCACAATGCACAGGTGGAAAGGGGACAGGAACCAGGCCTGGAAACTAGGGTAAAGGAGAAGGTCATCTTCTAGAATAACCCTAATCCAAGTCCTGACTAACTATCAGTATGAACAGACCTCGATGGTAGGAAAGTCCATACACAGGAACCTAGAGCCCTAACACACCCAGTAGGGCCCTGGTATAGTAACAGGACTTGAGACAACCTATTCCTCCACCAGAAGGATGAACAGGAGTCTCCCTCAGGCCAAGATACAAAAGACAGGGAAATACAACAAAGTACAAATAGAGAAGGCAACACTTAACTTCACATGGAGAAAAGGCAGCGCCAGGAGGTCAAACGAGATCCAACAACCAGCTAGCCCAGAGTCTAGAAACTGAAGCACTAAACCGCACCCCCAGAAGGATGTGGTCATCACCAAAACAACACAGACACAAATGATCTACAACCAACCAGTCAGATTAACCCACGTGTTGCCAGTCTCTCTGATCTGATGGCACCTGTCATGGGAGCGTTCATGACATCAGCTTAGCTACATCCAATGTACATGTATGTTGGAGGTAGACAGGGATAACTCTAATCATGGATGTTCAACCCCTCCGAAGAGTGTCCCCCACTACAAAACAAGCATTCACACAGCCCCAAAAGCAAAACTTTTTTTTTTTTTTTAAAGAGTAAAACAAAACTTTACAGATTAGTCATAATTATGGCATAATTGTACAGACACGTAGAATAAAAGTTAACATGTCACTTTTACAGCACAGTGAATACCGTAAAAATGAAACCCAAAAGACAATAGCAGAATTAGTTTTTAATAATTTTAAAAATCCTTCTGAGAGGTCTATGGAAAAAAAAGCCAGTAAAGCCATACCTAGAGCATGCTGCATAAAAAATAATAATAATAATAATAATATGCCACTGACCAATGCTGTTAAAACACCAAATAAAAGATGTGTTTGTGGACTTTTTATCGTTTTACTTTAGACTCTAAAAATCTAGGTACGGTGTTTTATACAGATAAAAAAAAAAAACTGCAATAAAGCCAAAAGAAACTCATATGAGACAGGACCTGGAATCACTTTTATATGATTATGTACATACAGTTATGTTCAAAATAATAGCAGTGTGTTTAAAAAGGGAATAAAGCTCAAAATCCTTTTAATAGCTTTTATTTCCATACACACAAATGCATTGGGAACACTACACATTCTATTCCAAATCAAAACATGAAGAAAAAATATCAAATTTGTGTTTTTCCTAAAAAACTAATTTGAAGAAAAGTTAAAAAAATAGCAGTGTTTGTATTCTTCTTTACAAACTCAAGATCCGGGGATTGGGCTGGCCACTCCATAACATCAATCTTGTTGGTCTGGAACCAAGATGTTGCACGTTTACTGGTGTGTTTGGGGTCGTTGTCTAGTGGGAACACCCATTTCAAGGGCATTTCCTCTTCATCATAAGGCAGCATGACCTCTTCAAGTATTCTGATGTATTCAAAGTGATCCATGATCCCTGGTATGCGATAAATTGGCCCAACACCGTAGTATGAGAAACATCCCTATATCATGACGCTTGCGTCACCATGCTTCACAGTGTACTGTGGCTTGAATTCAGTGTTTGGGAGTTGTCTGACAATCTGTCTCCGGCCACTAGACCCAAAAAGAACAATCTTACTTTCGTCAGTCCACAAAATGTTGCACCATTTCTCTTTAGGCCAGTCAATGTGCTCTTTAGCAAGTCTTTTCTTCAACAGTGGGACTTTGCGGAGGCTTCTTGCAGATAGCCTGGCTTCCCATAGTCGTCTTCTAATTGTAACAGTAGTCATAGCAAACTTTAGACCTTCTTTGATCTTCCTGGAGCTGATTGTTGGCTCAGTCCTTGGCATTTTGGCTATTCTATCGATTCGAAAGGTAGTTTTCCATGTCTTTCAGGTTTTGGTTGCCATTTGAAAGCATTTGTGATCATTTTAGCTGAGCAGCCCATCATTTTCTGCACTTCTTTATGTTTTCCCTTCTCCAATCAACTTTTTAATCAAGGTACGCTGTTCTTCTGAGCAATGTCTGGAACAACCCATTTTCCTCAGAGAAATGCACTGTAACCAGCATGTACAACATTTGCTGCCTTCCATCCTTAAATAAGGGCAATAATTGCCACGTGTTTTTCAAAGAATTAATGACCTCACTAATTGAACCCCACACTGCTATTATTTTGAACATGCCCTTTTCAATTAGCGATTCAATTACACAGAATCAGCAGCATGCATGTCATGACTGTTGGATTTCTATTACTCTACTATACCTAGTAAATTATTTGCCATGTAGAAATACCATTTCTACCAAAAACAGTGATTGATCAGGTTAGTGATGTCTGACTGCTATTATTTTGAATACAACTGTACATACTATAGGATATGGACACAACTGCATTAATTCATCTGTGTAATGCAGGCTAATAATAAATTGAAGAAAGAGTGAAAAAAATTTTTTTAATGATGCAAGATGAATCACAAGAACATGATCAAAAATAAAAAGCGCTGTACAAGAATAAAAGTAAGGAAGTTGTAAGCAATATCGTATGATCACTGTTATAAAACAAAATTACACTGCATTTTTAATCTTCCATGTAGTAAAAAGAAACTGTTTGAATCTCAATTTGAAGAGCAAAAGGAAAAAAAAAAAAAAAAAGGGACAGAAAAAGCCCAATTCAGAGAAGAGCTACATTCAGTCTCCAGACAACAATTCTAAAATATAAACTATAGAAAATGTGCACTGGTAACTTGCGCACCAGTCACAGAACTGCTCAGCAGGAATCATTCATTTAGTATTGATAAGACCAATACACATCGGTGATCTCTGTATTAGCTACAACATTTTAGTACTGGGAAGGACACCTCCAATTCCTTGAAAGTCTGGTAAATGCCAACACAATAACATCTTGTTTTGCTGCAGAATGCATACTGTGAAACTCCTGTTCCATCAAGAATGCTCTATAGTAGGGATGGCCAATCTGAGGCTCTCCAGCTGTTGCAAGACTACAACTTCCAGCATGCCCACACTGCCTACAGCAGAGCATGGTGGAAGTTGTTGTTTTACAACAGCTGGAGAGCTGCAGGTTGACCATCGCTGCCCTATAGGACTGAGATCTGGGACTGCAGTCCACAGTCATCTTCTAATGCAAATATCATGCGGCTGGTATGGGTAAGACTTTGGTCATAGAAGGATATGCATGGTTAGCATCAATGCTTTGGTAGGTTGTGGTATTTAAAATCATGTCCGAGTGGTATTAAGAGGCCAAATGTGTGCTGTGTAATGAACGTTTCCCATACAATTACACTACTGCCACCACCAGCCTGGAACCTTTTGTAGGCACAAAGCAGCATACGGCTAAGGAGTCATCTGGTTTATGCAGACCTAAATTTGTTCAGTATTTTTTTTTTTTGCAACCGTATTGATACTTTTTGGACATTGATACATTTTGACATGATGTAAATTCATGGTACCACTGTTGTAAGGTATTGGTTATTTGCCCATCCATTGTCTTCATCAGCCTGCGGCGTGCTGGCTTTTGTACCTTCCTCCCCGTTCTTCCTTTAGTACATCAAAGATTATGTCCTTGTCCTGGTGTACACACAGAACCCTTTTAGTACTTTTTGTTCAGGAGATAGGAGGGCAGGGCAAAAATGAATACACAGAAGTAGTTCGGATGCAACAAAAAAGCCGAGCACACCAAGCATACAAATATTAACTAAACTACATTTAAAGCCTCATTCAGACGCGAGTTTCGTTCAGCAATTTCCATCACTGATTTTGAGCCAAAACCAGGATTGGAGCTTTCACTGACATAAGGTGTAAGGGAAAGATCTGCACCTGTTCTTGGCTCAAAATCACTGAGGGAAATCACTGACCAAATCACTGATTGTGTGAATGAAGCATAAAGGTGTATTCCCATCAGGAGGATATGCCATCGATGTCAGATAGGAGCAGGTCCCATAGGTGGTGCCCGCACCTATCTGCAGAATGGGACCCTCAAAGTGAATACAGAGCAGCCGCACATGCATGGTCACACTCTGTTCACCACTGGTTCGGCTATTTCAGGCAGTGCTATAGCGGTGAATGAATGTGCGATGGGTGCTCTCCTTCCTATTCTAGAGATCGGAGCAAGTCCCAAAGGAAGGACCCACACCGATGGCATATGGCAGCAATGTCTGAGATGCGAATATCCCTTTAAACATATGAATGATTGGTAGATTTCTGGTGATGTTAGCACCTCATTCATTTAGTGTTGGTAAGACAGCCAATACACGCTCCTAACGTTTCCCAGAATTTATAAAGGTGGCATTTAGAACACGAGGTCTTCAAGGTACAATATAAAAGAGTCAAATAACCGTTTACATGACATAAAATCATGAAAGTACTTTCTCAGAGTAACCTAGTCTCTTGCGGATAAAGGCATTTGAATGACAAAATTCCATCCTCACGACACATTTATTTCATTATTTCTGTAAGTAGGCCCTTAGCACGAGCATAGTGTTACACGGTTTCATACACAATCACATCCAAAACGAGTTCTAAAATTTCAATTGTAAACATTCTCATGTTGAAATATCAAACGGTTTGCTAAAATGCTCAAGTGCGGAGCGAAACTGAAAAGAAAAAAAAAAAAAACTAAAAAAAAGTGTGGTGAGAAAACTACTCGTACAGAAATTGGTTTAATAAAATACTAGGGACAGGAAATGATGTAAGAGAACATTAAAAAGAGAAATGAATAGGTGACTTAGCACTATTTAAAAAAAAAAAAATTATATATATACTGAAATTCTACATTAAAAAGAAATGTCATCGGGTAAATACATCTTTGTTGACAAAGTAGGAGGTAGCATGGATGCACCAGTTAGTGAGAAACGCAACTGAAATAAAGAGTTTTTTTTCCTTACAACAAATAATTTCCAGTCCTATTTACACTTTGCAGAAATATCAGTAAAACAATTCACCCTCCACTTTTTTTTTTAGTACAAAAGCATTGTGTAATAAAAACGAAACAAAAAAAACATACAATATCTGTACAGAAACGTACTGAGTGCCCTATGTTGAATGGAACAGTCTTCAGAACTCTGCAGATTATGGTAATACTTAATGCCCTAGATGAACCGATACAACATCAGGAATTGTCCGTGATCTTGTAGAAAATGCACCGTATAAATATAATTTTCATATCAGTGATTTCATGACTATGGACTCGTGTTTCTAAGCTTTTCTAACAAGTGGGGGAAAAAAGAGGCATATATGCAAGGATTACGTTGGGCTTCGTCCAAGAAGCAATGTGTAAAGATAGTGATGTCTGCAGGAGCTCGCGCTAACGTTACGGCACATCAGCATTTTCGTTTGTCCTTTGTATTATAAACAGGTATAGCAATGTGGTCTTTAAAAAGGAGAGAGGGAAAAAAGAAAAAGAAAAAAGGAGGGGAAAAAAAAATTCAAAAACAGAAGAGAAAATAGTCTAATGTACATCCAAATAACCATTTTCATTTGCATGGCATCTGCTCTTAGGAAGCCGCCTCTGTCATTATTAAGGAGAAGTTTGTTTCGCTGATTGAAGGGGTCTTCTTTAGTAAAGGTTCCACTTCAACCATGCCTGCTCCTGTCCGTGGAAGATTTGCATTGACAATGTGGCGTTGCAAGTGCTTTATCCAATCTTCTTGTACAGACAAAGGTCCTCGAAAGACAAGCCCACAAAACCTGTTTAGAGAAAACAAAATATTTAAAGTTTTACAAAAAAAATAAAAAAATTATTCATTGAAAGGGTTGGGAAAGGATAAGTCGCCGATGCCCAATTGGCAGGGGACC
The DNA here is from genome assembly GCA_033119425.1 of Bufotes viridis. Taxonomy (NCBI): domain Eukaryota; kingdom Metazoa; phylum Chordata; class Amphibia; order Anura; family Bufonidae; genus Bufotes; species Bufotes viridis. The sequence continues at coordinate 40,225,943 of CM065596.1, read as the reverse complement.
GATCGCTGTAGCTCCAGATGGTCGTTAAAACAAAAGGGCATCAATGGTCAGCCAAAGATCCCACCTATCAAATACTTCTCCCCTAGCCCGTGAATAGGGGATAACTTGATATAACCAGAATACCCCTCTAAGGTACTGCAAGCATTGGGGGGTGCATTATGGAGATGGCAGGTTCCCCTTAAACATGTGGTAGGCATACAATGCTGATACTTCCAAAGTGTAATAAGTAAAATATTAAACATTCCCGAGCAGTAGTAGTCATTATAGATTTTAGCACAGTTGGCAAACAATGCAACAAGATTGAGGTTACTAATATGAGAATAATGTAAAGTTTTTATTACATTATAATAAAAAACAAAAGCCTAAAACAAACCTGCATTTCAAGATATAAACTTCCTCAGTGGTGTGTGGCAACGGCAATACTTTCTTCTTACTCCCAGACCGCGATCTTGACTTCTTTTGCTTGCAATCTAATACTAATGTACAAAGGAAAACAATTACCATACACACAACTGTATAAAATATGCACAGTATCGGGATCAAGGGATGAGCTGCAAACATTGCGCAGAATGGACAAGAAAACTGTATTCCGGTACCTTCACACTTGCGTTCTTTGATTCCGCCATGCAGCCTGAGCCTGAGCGTAGCCTGAGCTGCCTGCCTAAACAGGCAAACTGTATGCAAACGCATGTCATTTTTCCTTACTGATCAGGTCTGAAAAATGCCTGATCAGTCATAAAAATGCATTGCAATACCAAATCGGTCTTTCGGGTGTCATCCGGCAAAACGGATCCGGTATTTATTTTTTTCACATTTTTAAAGGTCTGCGCATGCGCAGACCAGAATGCCGGGTCATTGCTGTATTTTTAATGCCAGATCCGACACTAATGCATTGCAATGGAAATTAATGCCGGATCTGGCTGCGGTATTATCTCCAGCCAAAACGCCGCTTAGTGACTGAACTGAAGACATCCTGAACGGATTTCTCTGCATTCAGAATGCATTACGATATAACTGAAGCGTTTTTTTTCCAGTATTGAGCCCTGAGGACGGAACTCCATGCCGGAAAAGTTTAACGCTAGTGTGAAAGTACCCTTAAACAGGACACAAACCTCTACGACCGTATTTTTGGTCTGCGTTTTTTGTGGATCAGATGTGGACTTTCATTTCAATAGAGCCTCAAAAGATGAGGACAGCCCACCGTGTGTTGTCCCTATACGTATTTCCAATCTGCAGCCTCGCAAAAAAGATAGAACATGTCCTAATCTTTTCAATTTTACGGACAATAGGCATTTCTAACATAGGGTGGAACGTGCAGGATGCACACGACCGTTATCAGCGATTTACAGACTGCAAAATGGACATGTTTATGTGAATGGACTCTAAAAATTAAGGACAATCCAATACATAGGTGCACTGTACCAAGCGTTTTCAGTCAAAGCAATGGCAGTCTACATCGTATGTGTGTTGTCCAGCTCAGCACCCAGGCTTTTATCGGCTGAATGTAGAAAGGGGTTATCTAAAGTGGCCAAAATCTTTAATACATTATAAAACAGAGGGCTGACTTACAATAAGGGGAAATTGTGGGCATGCAAAGATCATGGCTGTATGGTATGCTTAACAAAAAACGGCCTCCCCTGGAAAGACATACCTGTTCCAGTCAAAAGCCCAGCGCTCTTCTTCCTCGAATAAGCTCTCAAATGGTTAGACAGGCTAACGCCACTAGAAAACGTAGTATTGCAATTCACACACGTCTTGTGCTTCGCAGACATACCTAATAGAAAGAAAGAACATGAAAACTACTCATTTGGCCTCAAAGGACATCGATTCCAACTAATGGATAGGGAGACGGACGCGATATTAGAGGTGGCCCGTACATGAGCTTGAAGCCGCTGAAGGTGCGACTACATAAGCCATTCATATTCACATATTTTAAGCAATGTGATCTTGTCAGTAAATAGTACACAGGCGTCTCGATATTCATGAACAGAATTAAAAGTCTAGTTGACAAAGTGGTAATTAAAGTGTTTTTACCCACAAGACTGTAAAAAGGCGCAGCACTAAATTAGGTTGCTGATGAAGACTGGGAGAAAAGGTGGTATAACACACCAGCAAACAGCTGTTAGACAAAACATTTTATTCCGTGCCTTTTATGTTCATTACTCTGGATGCGCAACCAATAATGAAAGTTAATGATTTGAAGTTTCTTGCAAAATTCTTTGTGCTAAGCAAATGATCAACAAACTACCAGCGTTTTCTTCTGCAATGAGCAAAAATGGCAAACTATGAAACACAAGACTACTCAATGCACACACTTCGTATAGAAACCCTTATCAGCTCCCTAATGCTGCCCCCTTATCTAAGGGCAACAGAAAGTCACTTATGGGTTAAATGTGGAATGCCCATCGGCCTCATTTGGTCCAGCAGAGATCTAGACGCAATCCAGCAAATATGCCGAGAATCGGCCTGACCGATACCGTGCACACTTAATGGGGCCGGCGGACATTCCATCCACATCCGGCAGGCTGTTCTGGGCCCTGCAGAGAATTTAAACAGGTCCTCTAAAATCCACGTAGAGCACAGGAAGCCAGGAGTCTGATGTAAACGCCCACTGCTCATTGACAGACTCCCCCTAGGCACAGTAAGATGGAAAAGTCAGCATCTCATGAATACATCAGACTCCTTGCTGGCAAGCACTACACAGCCGATGCGAGTACTAAGGCTACCTGCACACACTGCATATTACGAGTGGTTTTTCAGTGCAGGTTTTTGTTGTGTGAATTTTAACTTACAAATCAGGACGAAAAACCTTGTGGTTTATCTGTTTTGACGCCCGTTCTCATGTGCAGGGGTTATCAGCATTTATCATGTTAATACGGAATATGGACAATTACAATACATTAGTAAGGGGCTTGTATTAACTTTCTCTACATGATAAATGCAATTTGCTGAAGTGAAACAACCCCTTTTGAAGAGGACCTTTCACCACTCCTGACACGCACGTTTTATTAGTTTCATGCACTCTCCATGTTGTACCATTCTTTTATTATTTCTACTAGAAGTTATGAATTAATTATGAATTAATTAACCCGTTCGACACACGCTGGACTGATGTGTACACAGCAGAGACCTGCGGCTAATTACCGTGACCGGCAATAATGCCGATCACGGTAATTAAATGATCACTTGGTCATGGCATCTAAATGCACAAAAACCAATTGTGGCCAATTGGGGCATTGGTACTTGAATGAGCCTGAAAGTGTTCATGCTGCAATTCTTATTTTGGCCACCAGATGGTAGGCCAGGATAACAAGTTAGCAAAATGGAGTTTAAATGGCATGTAAAAAAATCCCTGATAGACCAAAATGAAAAATTGAAAAACAATTTATAGGCTCATATATGGGCCACAAAAAAAAATAAAAAATAAGTTTAAAAAATATAAAAGTTTAAACGGACACTGACAGGCCGTTCAAGCATATACAGCTATACATATCCGTGTATTGGTCTCCTTTTACCAATTAAACTATACTAATATTACCCACACCTGGCTTTGCATTTTGTATAAAAAACATCTTTATTGATATGTAACTTACCTCACAATGTGCCCAAGGCTCTGTCCCTCAGTCCGTTTTGTGCCTAGCCGCGCCCAGAATGCATCTTCCTAGATCATTAATATTCACTTCACTTGGCTTTTTTTCCTCCTAACGCGCCGAAATCCCACTCATGCGCCGTTGGATGTTGCTGGCAGCAGCCTTGTTCAGTACAACAGAGGCTGCGCCAGCTTTCTCCTCCCCAGTTGTACAGGACGAGGCTGCTGCCAGCAACATTCAACGGCACATGCGGAGGATTTCGGCGCGTCGGGAGGAAAAAAAAAAAGAAGCCAAGTGAAGTGAATATTAATGATCTAGGAAAATGCATTCGGGGCGCGGCTGGGCACAAAAGGGACTGAGGGACAGCCCCTTGGGAACATTGTGAGCTAAGTTACATATCAATAAAGACGATTTTTATACATAATGCAAAGCCAGGTGGGGGCAAAATCAGTATAGTTTTAAGTAGTAAAAGGAGACCAATATAAGGATATGTATAGCTGTATATGCTCTAACGGTCTGTCAGTGTCCGTTTAAATCACTCCCCTTTCCGTATAATTGAAAGATAAATACCTAAATAACAATAAATATGGACATCATGGGTATCACCACGATCGAAAACACCCATACGGCGAATGGTGTAATAGAAAAAAGGGTAAAAATGGCCGATTTGAAATTTTTCATTGCTTCTCTTACCCCCAAAAATGTAAAAATGTGATCAAAAAGTCACGCACACTCCAAAATGGCATCAAAAATTTTTTTTCTTTTCTTCAAACTTTCTATTTATTTTTACACTATTTAGACATAAAGATACATATGGGGTATCGTTGTAATCGTACTAACCCCGGGAATGAAGGGCATGGGTCAGTTCTGCCGTAAACGAAACGCCGTGGAAACAAAACCCGGAAAACAGTGGGAGGAATTTTTTTTCCCCCATTCGGAATTTTTCTACAGCTTCCCACTACATTTTATGCCATAATTAATGGTGGCATTAGAAAGTACAACTTGTCCTGCAAAAAATAAGCCCTCATACAACTATGTGACAGAAAATATAAAAAATGTATGGCTCAAGGAAAATAGGGAAGAAAAATGAAAACGAAAAAACCTCCGGTGCCCTAAGGGTTAAAACGGACATGTCAAGAGTGGCGAAAGATCCTCTAAATTCTACAAACTACTGCGAGTCAACAGATCTATTGATGAAATCAGCGTGAAATTCACTGCTTTATGCTGCCCCTTTAGAGGGAAACAAATGTAAATGGTACACATTGCAGATTACATGCAGTTTTTCAGCACGGATTTTCATGCAGAAAAACTGCAGCGCAATCCAGTACCATCAAAGCGAAATAGATTTGCCAAATTGCACATTTTTTTTTAGGCACGAAGACAAACTATTCATGTGGATTTTAAAATCCACAGCATGTCAATTGTATGTGTGATATAGAGATAGATATATATGTGCACTGCTGGGGTGGGCGGCCCCGGGACTCAGAAAATGGGAGCAGGTGAGGGGCAGAATATGGAGCTCATATATGAGGGGGCAGGTGGAGTAATTAGTGGGGTTTAGGTGGAGTGAAATATGGTGCAATTAAGGGGGTTTATAGTACAGATCTGGGCCATGTATTCTGAGGGCCATGATGTGTGTGTCCCCAAGGGCTCATGCACACGGCCGTTGTGCACCCCCAAACGGCGGGTCCGCAATACACAGGGCACTTGAATGGGTCCGCAATCACAGAGATGCGGAAACACGGATGAGAAGCACTACGGAGTGCTTCTGTGGTGTTTCTGGCCATGCCTCTGCACCGCAAAAAAATAGAACATGTTCTATTTTTTGTGGTGCGGACTGATCACAGACCTATTTAAAGTTGAATGGGTCTCGATCCGCCCGGCCGCCGCCCGTAAGTTAGGGACCACAAATTGCGGTCCCCAATGCACGGAACAGACGCACAACAGCCATGTGCATAAGGCATTGCTTTCACTCCATCCCGCAGTCTAGCCAGTGCTAGACTTTGGGATGGAGTGTAAGCAATGCTTTAGGCCTTGCTTACACTAAGGGAGCTGACTGGTTTAAAACCTGGTTCAGATGGTCTTATTCCAGGGCTCGACAAATCCCAGGCGCCAGGTCGCCATGGCGACCAGGAATTTGGTCCTGGCGCCTGGGTAGTTGTCAGCCCGTTCTCTCAGAGGGCCGGCGCGTCCTACACGCGGACTAGGAGCGCCGGCCCCCTTCATGCTGCAGCCGCCCGAGCGCTCTGTATAGAGCCTCAGGCGGCTGCAGCACTGCCCGGGCTGGCGCGTCCATGAGGGCACACCGCCCGGGCACAGCATGAAGAGAGGGACTGACAGGAGGAAGCGCTCAGCGCTCCCTCCTGTCAGTCCTCATATGGCGTGGCCGAGCCCTGCATGGTCCGCGGTACAGGAGCATCTGTCTCCTGTACCCGGCCGGACTGACATGAAGTGCGCACACAGTGTGCACTTCCTGTCAGTCCGCCCGAGTACAGGAAACTAAAGCTCCTGTACCCGTGGGACTATACAAAGCTCGGCCACGCTACACAAGAGGCGGGGGAGAAAGTGAATGACAAGGGGGGAGAAAGTGAATGACAAGGGGGGAGAGGGAGAGGGAGAAAGTGAATGACAAGGGGGGTAGAGGGAGGAAGTGAATGACAAGGGGGAGAAAGTGAATGACAAGGGGGAGGGAGAAAGTGAATGACAAGGGGGGGAGAAAGTGAATGACAAGGGGGGAGAGAGATTGACAAGACAGACCCCTCTGCCCTCCCCTCCGGACCCCTCTGCCCTCCCTCCGGACCCCTCTGCCCTCCCTCCGGACCCCTCTGCCCTCCCCTCCGGACCCCTCTGCCCTCCCCTCCGGACCCCTCTGCCCTCTTCTCCGGACCCCTCTGCCCTCTTCTCCGGACCCCTCTGCCTCTCTTCTCCGGACCCCTCTGCCCTCCCCTCCGGACCCTGTAATCCTTGTAAAGGTTTCCACATGTCATGGCGGCCGCAAGTGGCGATCACTTAGACGCTGGCAGCATCTGACGTGTCATATAACCTATTGAAAAGGGGAAGCATTATGGGGGGCCCTATATACTCGCACATTATGGGGGGCACTATGGAAAACAGGGGTAGGAACACTATGGGGGCATCTACTGGGGGCCCTATGTACTGGCATGCATTATTGGGGGCTCTATAGAGAAGTGGGGGGGGGGAGGAGCACTATGGGGGCATCTATTGGGAGCTTTATGACGCGGCTCCGCCTGGCTCCTAACTTTTTTAGCTGGCTCCTAGATTCCAAGGAAATTTGTCGAGCCCTGTCTTATTCAAAATTGTCCATTTTACTTCTAGAACACCAAGATGATTTGGTGAAATTTATATGTTTTTGTACAACACGGACCTGGTGACTGCTGGCGACAACTGTCTCCAATGGGCTGCCAAGGCATGAGACATGGACCAAAGCAGTGCATGACTTGAGTTTCTGCGCAGGAGTAATTTACTTTAATGGGTCTGTGTTCTTTAGACCTTAAACTGGGCTTCACTGTTGCAGGCAGTGATACCTGGTCTGCTGCACTACTTGTAGGACATATATATATATACATACATTTTTAAAGAAAAGCACCCGTTCCTGTATTGATGATTGTTTCTGAACTTATCAAACCTGTACATGGAAGTCCATAAACAAGAGATCAGCGTACATCAGACAGACCAGAAGCAGCATTGAGCGATTTATCTCACCCCAGGGCTGTTTATTTCACCATATAATCCTGCATGGGGCGACATAAATCACTTAGTAGTAGCTGCAGATGCGTCTGGTCTCTCGACGTGTTTCTTTTATCTCCATAGATTTTTAAGTGGTTATCCAATTTCTGAAACAGCCCCCCCATGTGTCGGGCCCCTCACAGGTAATATCCTTACACCGCCGCTACTGCTTCTCCCTGTACACAGATAAAAACATCCGGTGTCGGCGGGGAAGCAGTCAATGGCAGGCGGGAATTGGGACGAGCATCACCCGCGATGCTAGGGAGGCTCGCCCCCACCTGCCATTGGCCGCACCCAGCCCCCACACCGGATGTTTTCATCCAAGCACAGGGAGAAGCAGCAGCGGGGACTAGGAGCGGCGGGGGGAGCAGGGTAAGTATATCACCTGTGACGGGCCCGTGGTTTCAGAAATTGGATAACCACTGTAATAGGCTGCATAAGGATTTGACCAGTTAATTCAGACAAAGAACATTTCTGGGGTAGGGAGGTTGGAAATACATGCAGAAACGGCACTTTTCTTTAAAAATATTAAAGTCCTACCAGTCAGCAGTGTGAACATAGTCAAAAGTTTCTGGTTCTGAAGACAGAGCATGGCAATAAAGTCCTACCTGACTGTAGAGCGAAGTCCATGCTTCTGTGGGAATTGCACATCAAAGAACAGTCTTCATTGAGTGGATGAAGGCATTTTTGGATGAACCTCTTTCTTGCAGTTTGATTGACCTTTTGAGAAGAGTCCACGTTCTTCTCATCACCTGATTTTTTCAATTTAAGTAGTTCAATTAGGGAAACCGGTTTATCCTTTTCGCCATGTCCACCCGCGTCATCACATTCACTTAGGAGGACCCCTTCCTCCATCTGTCCAGAAAACGTTTCCGTTTTTAGGCCATTACGGTGTGCTTCAAGATGTACAGCATTGGACTTTGAGTCATTACTGGAAGTTTTGTGAGTGGAGTAAGGCCTGTGAACAGTGCGCCTATTATTAAGAACCTTGAGGAGTTGCTCGTACTTTTCCTCATTTTGCAGCATTTCATTCAGGACACAGATGGGCGATTTGTGTGCATCCCATTTATTTTTGCCTAGTCTTTTCAGGTGACCTCGAACATGATTTGACAATCCGATTTTTGTATCAAACCAGCCTCCACAGAGCGCGCAAGTGTGCTCAGACGGACTCTCCGACTTCTCTACAACTAAAGTCACACAAAACATAAGTAATAATTCTCGGCTATACAAAAATTGCAGAAAAGAAATATGACAGGAATAATTGTAAACTCATAATTAGGCGCAATATAAGCATAGACTAGATTTACTGTATTTTTTTACTTTATAAGATTCACTTTTTCCCCTACAAAAAGTGTGAGTGTTTTTTTTGGGGGGAAGAGAATGAAAGTGCGTCTTAAAAAGTCAATACAAATGAGAACTTCCATTATGTAAGCGCTCGTTAGTATGCAGGACGAGGGGAGCGGTGAGTGCAGTGCTGTGGGGTCTGAACCGAGGTCTGATGAAAATTTGTAATCTGATTGAGTGTTTAATATGAGGCCTAATTAACACTGGAAGTCTGATCTGAGGTCTGATGAAAAATATATTTTTCTCATCAAAAACCTAGTGTTATGATCAGGTCTATCTTATAAAGCAAAAAATACAGTGTGTGTATATAGATACAGCAGATTTGTACTTCATGTGCGCTTGGCAGCTGAAGGCATCTGTGTTGCCGTTACACCTAGAGGCTCTGCTCTCTCTGCAACTGCCATGTCCTCTCCACTTTGACTGACCGGGCCAGACAGTGTAAATGTGATCATGCCTGGCTCTGTCAAAGTGCAGAGGGCAAGGTAGTTGTAGAGAAAGCACAGCCTCTAGGTGTAATGGCAACGCCCCCCTTACTTGCTTATTTTAAAACATGAAAAAACATGAAAATGAGACAGACAGATGCTTTCAGCTAAACGCAAATATTACAGATCAGCCAGTTTCATAGATCCAAATCTGCTGACGCACGCCCTTTAGGCTTGCCATACACATTAGATGTATTTTGGCTGAATGCGCTGAGCATCTAATGTGTATGGCGGCCTCTCCTCAGATGTCAGGGAGATGGGGTCAGACAGATTTCAACTGCCCATCTATTTGTTCTCAGCAGAGATAGCTGGCTTGTGTAGATGGATATGGCCAGCTTTACTTGCAGGGAATAATCTGCCTTGTGGAAAATATACGTTCAAGTGATTACACTTTAAAACCCGTAATACATGTGATAACTTCCATTATAAGGGTCATAAAGACTGCGCAGCTCCAGATAGACAACTGTCTCGGTATAGTCAATCACTGTTCTGTCAAGCGTGCACTCCACAATTACTCTCGTCTGCACCTCCTATATGGGAAAGGACAGAATGGCCAAGAATAGTGAAGCACTGCTAGCACTTGCTTGACTATACTGAGACAGTTGTCTATCTACTACAGTTTGGGCGGCTCTGTATCTATCTGGAGCTGCGCGGTCTTTATGACTATTAATTGGACCTTGGTGTGAATTGGACTTACTACGCCAGAGACCAGCTGCGCTCATAGTAGGAATAGCAATTGGGACTTAAGTTTTTATGCCATTATAAGGGTACTTTCACACTAGCGTTTTGGATTCCGTTTGTGAGATCCGTTTCAGGGCTCTCACAAATGGTCCAAAACGGATCAGTTAAGCCCCAATGCATTCTGAATGGATAAGAATCCGTTCAGAAGGCATCAGTTCGGCTCCGTTCCGCATCTATTCTGTTTTGGAGGCGGACACCAAAACGCAGCTTGCAGCATTTTTGGTGTCCGTCTGAAGAGGCGGAGCCTAACGGATCTGTTTTTAATTACAATGTTAGTCAACGCGGACAGATCCGTTTTCAATGACAATATGGTGCATTTGAAAACAGATCCGTTCCCCATTGACTTTCAATGTAATTCAGAACGGATCCGTTTTGGACTTTGTCATTTTTCTTTTAACTAATGCAAACAGATCCGTTCTGAACGAATACAAACGTTTGCATTATAGGTGCGGATCTGTCTGTGCAAATAAACAGACGGATCTGCACCAACGCAAGTGTGAAAGTACCCTAAGGGTGCCCATATGTGGTGTGGTCTGGCTGATGGGCTGCACCTGTACTGGCTATGGTTCCAAATGGCAAGTACAGGTGCGGCTCGGCAATCAGCAGTAATCCGCATGCAGAAAGAAAAAGAAAAAAAAAAAAAAACAACACACTTCTGTGCAGTTTTTTTTATGCTGTCTCATGAGCCAAAACCAGAACTAGATTTAGAAACAATGGCAAACAAAGGAAAAACATACTTGCTGCTTGATCTACTTCTGGCTTTTGCGTAAAAAAAGAAATGGTGTTTTGAAAAAAAAAATATATATATAAATTGTGTGTGAAACCAGTGGGTGAGGGGAAATATGATTGAAACGGGATGACAAGATATTAAAACTGCTTACCTTTTCTTACACGCTTTGTTGGGGTCCCAGTTCTTTTGAAATGCTGCATTTTATCACTTGTTGCTATCTGTTCTGCTGACACCACATGGCGAGCCTCGTAAGTTAATCCAGCTCGATGCAAATGTCCGCGAACATGATTTGATAACCCAACCCCAGTTTCAAACGTTGCAGGGCAGTATGGACAGGACTTCTTTTCCAGAGTCAGGTCACTCCAGTGGAATATAGAGCTATTTCTTGGCAAGGCAGAGTCTGCATTTTCTGCATCAGCACCAGACATGTCATGCAGATAATCCTCCTCCTCCTCCATGTCGTCATAATACTCAAAATAAAAGCCATCATCATTGTTAAAATTTATGTTTTCTTCACCGTGGCGATTACCTTTATCCTTAAAAATTGGATAAACTGCCTTTTTTGGCGGACTGTTGTACGTATCATCCTGCGATTCTGTGCTATAATCACAAAGCTCACTATTTTCCCATGTTTCATAATCGTCATTTTTCTCTGTGGAGTCGAGTTTCTTGAGCACGACATAAGTCACTTTCTGGAGGAAATCAGGGTAATTGTCCATGTCTTCTTCTGTGACCTGCCTTTCGAGATCAGATTTGCGCACCCGTTTGACGGCTACCCGGTCTTTGAAGCCAACAAGCCTACCTGGATGGCGGTTATGGGGATCCATGATTAAGCATTCTTCTTGAAGGTCGGATGAATTGGAAACCAGGTGTAAAGAATTGACTGAATCATCGTCCTCTTTTTTAAATTCAGTGGGTACAAATCACTTGATTTCTTTAAGGTTTTGTAGCCATCCCATTTTTGGCTGTATCTGTAAGCGTGGTTTATCTTTGTATGCTTTTGCTTCATCGGATAAAACCTATGTTTTTGGTCATTGCTACTGAAAAGCAGGGATTTATTTGGAGACATTGCTGGACCACAGTCAATGGATTGGGCAGCACTTTTCCGAGCTTTCTGTATCTTGTGTTTTCGGTACAGCCTTGTAAAAGTGTTGCACTGGCCAAGAGAGCCATATGGTCTTTTCATATCCTGCTTCAAGACAGAATTCTTTGGAAAAGAAGGGGGCTGTTTTACAAACTCTTTAGCCTCAGCATCACTATCTACAATCTCATTATCTGAGAAACGTTCTTGTTTAACAACAACAGGACCATTAAACTGGTCCAAAGAGGATGACGAATGTGCATAGTCAATATGTTTTCTTAAAATATTGCGGGCATAGGTGGTAAATGGACACATCTTACAAATATAAGTTGTAGGTTTTTTGGACGAAAGGAAGTAAGAGTTTTTCAATGTTTTTTTCTGATATTTCCGTTGGGGGAGATCGGCGTTCAGAACGGAGCATTTTACCACTGCCCCATGAACGATTCCTCTATGACACTCCAATTCATTCTCGGTAACGGCCATAAAGTTGCACTCTTCACAACAGTAGTATCTCTTGTCTTTCTCGTGGGTTTTGGCATGTTGAACAAAAGTCTTTGGGCAGTTGGTTCCAAACACACACTGTGGACATTGTAACCGTGCGCTTCTACCTTCGTCTTGGAGCTCTTTCAATTCACGAATCTCCTCCATTAGCTTCTGACGGCGTTCCTGGTGGATAATCATGTGTTTAAGAAGCGAATTACGGTCTCTAAAGGTTCGCCCGCACTCCCTGCATGCATACGGTCTTGGAACGTTTAGGTGGCGGAAGTGATTATTACCATCCAAATGATACATCATATGCCTATGAAGGTGTTTCTTCTCCCTAAAATTCACATTGCACTTGGTACAGGGATAAAAGGATGGCTCTTGATCACTAGTGCATGTCGGGGGCGATTGAGAATCACAACTTTGCACGTCACCAGGGAAGAACGAGTCGATGTGAACGGGTGACGTTTCATCAGCATAGCCACAAACTGGATTATACATATAATGATTGATAGCTTCTATAGCTTCTTTTGGAAGATGTTCTTCCGACTCATCAATAGAAGACTCAGACTTGATCTTCATTAATTTATACTTGTGTGGAGCTACCACTTGCTCTTCATCACTCTGTTCCATGAGATCTAAATTTAATAGCTTTGATTTCTTGGAAACATAATTCACATCATTATAAGCATCTTCAGAATAGCAACGCGTTATCTTACTACCATCCATTTTTCTTTTGCGCTTTTTCTCTACCTTTACAACACAATTCTTTTCAGTCTCTTCGGTGTTGCCATTATTTACCAAGTCCCTCTCGGTACTCAAATTAGCTTCCTGTCCTGCTACAGAATCATCTTCACCACCCCCAGAGCAACCTTGGGCCTGAATATATACCTCGTTCTCAGGTAACATCTTCTGTTCATTACACGCGTCGTCTACGGGCCCTACTAAAGTGCTATCCAGTCTGAAACTATTCCCATTAGATGTTTCACACCCAACAGTAGAGGAGGTAGGAGGTTTCTGTATGGAATGAGTTTCTTTCTTGGCATGTGCTACATCAGGGAGCAAGAATAAAACTTGCTGACTTGACATCTGTAAAGTGTTCTTTGCAGGTTGCTGAAGATCGTAAACCACCTTCAAAGATGAACACAAACTGCTTTGCGGCCCCACTGATTGGTCTGTGGTTATACTGTCTGTATTCAGGTTGGAAGTCTTATTTGAGGGGTGGGAAACGGGTCCATTAATAGCTCCTTTAGGCAAGATATGATTTTCACTAGAGACCATGGCAGCACCATCGTGCGTTAGGAAAGAACCCTGGACCTTGCTTAAGGCTTTTTCAGACCTGTCTCTCGATAGTTCTTCAGGCACAGTCAATGGACTACTTTTCTGAAAGGAGCTCTGACTTTCTGGAATTTTCTTAAACACTACATCATTTTCAGAGTTGAAATTGGCGTCCTCTTTCAGGCGGTCGTTTGCATCAGTACTTTCAGCACTTATCTGGGACTCCTCCATATTGTTATTCTTCCCATTAAACAATGTCTAAAAACAAACAAAAAAGGCATTTAGAAAAATATTCACTGAAGTACCTGCGGTGTACTCAAGGTAACATATCCTATTTACACACAGCATTACAAGGCATTCTAATGACTTGATGCCAAATACCTACCATTTCAACAAAGGGAAACCAAATATCAAATATCAGCCTGAAAAGGCTTGCTCCAGTACATTGGAAAGTAGATAAAGATAAGTCCAATGGAAATGTATTAGGCTACTTTCACACTCACGTTTTGGCTTTCCGTTTGTGAGATCCCTCATGGGCTCTCAGAAGCGGTCCAAAACGGATCAGTTTTGCCCTAAAGCATTCTGATTGGAAAAGGATCCGCTCCTCAGAATGCATCAGTTCAGTCTCCATTCTGCTCTGCCTGCAGCGTTTTTTTGTCCGCTGGACTAAACTGAGCCAAACGGATCCGTCCTGGCACACAGTGTAAGTCAATGGAGACGGATCTGTTTTCCCTGACAATAGAAAACGGATCCATCTCCCATTGACTTTCAATGGTGTTCATGACGATTCTGTTTTGGCCATGTTACAGATAATACAAACAGATCCGTTCATGACGGATGCCTGCGGTTATATTTTTGTAACTGATCCGTTTTTGCAGATCCATGACAGATCCGCCCAAAACGTGAGTCTGAAAGTAGCCTTAGAAAATTACTTATTGTTTGCAATGGCATTTTTATGTTTAAACATCTTTTAAGAATTTTTGTTGATACTATTTTTAATTATCAATATTTAAACAAAACTCATAAAATCCTGCATCATGCTCGGCTATTTTCGGCAGCCCCATAGAAATGAATGGAGGGCGATATGCTCCCATTGTCTGTGATAGAAATACCACTAACTGTCAAAAATATTTGTTGAACATTTCCTTTAAGACTTGTAAAAGATCCATAGATTGACAGTGGTCAGCAAACAAATGGCTGATCGTTACTATACTCTACCTCACTCACCATAGACAGACATTTTAATATTTTGAAACACCCCCACCCAAACTTGTGTAAAGCGGTATATAGTGTAAGTGCTGAGTTTGGTTATGTAATTATCTTCATACTGATTCCTACGCTGTGCTCTGGCAAACCAGCAGTAAATGCATTGAGAGGACTCCTGAGCTCAGGAACATAATGGAGAGGACTGAAGGAGGAGTCCTCACAGTGCATTTACTGCTGGTTTGTGGGAGCTCAACATGAGAATGCAAGAGAGTATGAAGATAAATGCGCACTTCGCTCAATGATGCCGTTGTCAGGAGTCCGCACGGAGCCTAGTGCGCAGGAGCGGGATCTCGGCAGAGGGACAGGGAGGCATAAATTATTGCAGAGGTGGCGCTGGGCAGAGGAAGGCGGCGCTGGGCACAAGACAGCAAGGGGTGCAGCTGGGCACCCTGTATTAACGGACCTCCCCTTGGGCAACTTTATGAGAGTGATTGACAGATTATAAAAATCATATTTATGTGGAAATAGAGCCACAGTGGAGTATAATAATGCATCATAGGATTCAACTTATCAGTGTGGATATGGACATATGTTTAGCTTATGGGGGTAAAATCTGCTGACAGAATCCCTTTAAAAGGTAGTCTCACCTCACTAATCACTAGTATATGCCCCCAATGTCTGAAAGGTGCATGTCCCAGAGGTAGGACTTGCACCTATCTTTAGAACAGAGTCTGCAAACTGAAGGAGGACGCCTCACATGAGCAGCCGAGGGCGGCGCCCAGCTATTTTTGGGAACAATTATATTGATACCACAGCACTCCAATGCTTAGAATCAATAACAATGGTTTATTAATTACATCCAAAAATTATATATAGACAATGGCCAACATTTCGGTCTAACCTAGACCTTGTTCACTGCCTTATTGTCATCGATGGCGCGCCATCATCCTCCTAAACATTCATCGATGACAAGAAGGCCGTGAACAAGGTCTAGGTTAGACCGAAACGTTGGCTATTGTCGAAATATAATTTTTGGATGTAACTAATAAACCATTGTTATTGATTCTAAACATATTGATTGGAGTTCTGTGGTATCAATATAATTGTTCTACAGAAATATTATATTATTTGAGCACCACCACAACGACTAGGAGTGCCAACCAATTCCTCATCTATCAGCTATTTTTGGGAGTCCCACTGAAATGAATGGAAAGCACAATGAGCAAGTCCAGCCACAGCTCCATTCACTTCTATGGGGCCGATTAGAATAGCCGCACCAGTGCTCAGCTATTTTCAGCGCTCTCATAGGATTTCTATTCTCTTTTTAAATAGACTCTTGGTTTTACTTAAAAAAAAAAAAAAAAAACATCCAAAACCTGAACATGGTCTGGCAGCTTCTAGGATACAGAGCAGGAGAAGCATGTGTTGACCATTAACAGGAGACACTGAAATGTGAGTAAACCCCCACAATACATTGCACTGGACATAATGGCGGACTTTCAGTGCTCTGGAACAAACCTACCCCATGTGGTAGCAAAAGACCATCAAATCCCCTAAGTGAACAAGCATGTAGCTGTATGTGAAGATTTGGAAGTGTCGGACAGTTATGAAGAATCATTTATATAGACATCCACAGGGGCTCTCCAGTTACAGGAGAAATCCAGAAGACATGTGACCTGCCTGCAATTAAGAATAGATTACCAATTACCTGACCAATCCCACACCGCCGCTCCGGTTCTCCTGACCAGGTGCTGTTCACTTGGCTGCAGCAACAACACGTGACCGCTGCTCCAATCACTAGCTTCAACGCTACAGCCTTGCTTCTCCTGCCTCCCTCTCCTTGATTGGTCGGCCAGGTTCTTACACAATTATCTCATCTGGTCCTATCAATCAAGGAGGGGAGGTGCTGGTAATGGAAGGAGAAAAAGTAAGGGTGCACAGAGTGGCTTGGACCCACCCTCTGCTCATGGATTAAAAGTACTTTTTCTCCAGAATGAAGCAATGAACTGGCAGGTGTAAGGTATCATTACATTCAGCCGAGCTGGTCCTACAAGACATTTGGGGGGCATTTATCATGAGTAGTTTTGAGCGAACTTGTGTTTTCAGGTTCGGCATATCTATGAATTCTGTTACGGATTTCGCTACCACGAACTATAACTTATGGCCTGAGGTGGCGGAATCCATAACAGAATTCTTAGATAACCCAAACCTTGTACGCCGAACTTGAAAGCACAAGTTTGCTCAACACTAATCTTGAAGTAATCATGATTAGTAATGAAGTAATACTTGAAGTCCACTTTTTGCGAGTCTGCGTTGGTGTACAGCGTGATAAATTTATCAAAATGGCATGTTCTTAAATGTGGCTAGTCTTTAAACTCAACACTTGAAAAGAGCCTCCAGTCTTCTACACTGCTTCACTACTGGAGTGGCTTTGGGGCTTTTTTTATTTTATTGCAATTTTTTTTTTTTTTTTTTTAAGTTTTAGTCATATATTGGGAGTGAAACTCAGTCACAGAGCTAACTATTTTCCCACATTCTTTTCAAAACTGGAGTGGTAAAAATGCAAAAATTACGGGCAAGTGACCAGAAAACTTAGCCATAGCCCCATTTTGCCACTTTTTGAAGACAAAATTCTGGAGCGCGGGGTGCGATGAAAATCCCGGTTGTGCCTAGTTTAACAAATAATCTCCTGTTGACAGACTCCCTTGAAATAAAAAAGGCCATAGTGAACTCTACACAAACGCTAAATTAAAATGGCAAAAATAGCATAAGGAGGATAAAGAAACATTTTGCCATTTCAGCTCTGGAACACTACATAGCACGTGGCTTCCCTTATTAAAATTACGCTATCAGGGCAACACGTTGATTAAAGATATTTACGACTTAACCCTAATTAAATGTGCTAAAGGCACAAAGGAATTCATTTCTAGCGTGCGACTTGCCCAGCAGTCTACCAAAGGCATGTTTCCACAGTGACAAAAAAATAAAATTATAGGGAATTTTAGCACCCCAAAATGGTGCTAAAGCAGCACCCAGCAGGACTGAAACGCAGGAAACTGCTCACAGGGAGAGTAGAAACATTTCACAAAGAACTTATTTTATTAGACAAAGAAATGTAAAAAAAAAAAAAAGAAATAAAAAAAAAACTGCATAACGGGAACGTCTGTAAAGTGTCGGCTATGAAGTCTACGTCAGAACTTATTATGAGGCGGAGGTAGACAAATGTATGCACACTCCATTTGAGATTATATATTAGCGTTTCTCAACAGGAAGCAATGTTGTTAACGAAGTGGTAAATTCAGTGTTAATGAGTGGCTGCACTGTTACCACCTCAGAGGTAAAACCTTACATGCTCCATCCATCTGTTCTAGTGTGAGAGGTTGCAAGAGAGAACAGACGCTTCACCCATTTAAAACAAGTTTACTGGTGCCCCCCGAACAGCAGGTGACTGACTATAGGAAGATCAGGTTTTCTTACCAGACACTTATCAAACTTGACAGCAACCGAAAAATGAGAGATTATGGCAGGAGGCTAAAAGTTTTTCATAAAAATACAACATCCATATCATCTTTAGAGCCTCATTTGCCCAGAAATCCTCAGGTAAAGGGAAATCTCCTCCAGACCGCTCTCCTCATTGCCATGAGCTGGTGCCATTACCGTAACATGCCGACTGCAATCATGTCTGCACCGATTTGTATGGGAGAGGAACTGTGGTTGGACTTGAAGGCAGGCATTTATAAAATTAAATCCTTTGTCAACACGTTTCGAGGGCAAACAGCCCTCTTCGTCAGACACATTACAAATATTGTAATAATCGTCGCCTCTTCTTGGCCTGTACAGATCACGTTACTGCAGTTACCGGCTTATCTGTCATTCTAATCCTGCCGGTAATGATATCACCTCTGTGTATAGATAAGACAGGATCCACCATTCACAATAGATAATTGTCACATGTTATCTATTCTTTCCTTGTACAATGACCTTTTGCACAGGTCACGCCTAGAAAACTCTCCATAGAAGTCAATGAGGACCCTCCTGACCATTGTGTCTAATCAGAAAAAAGAAAAAAAAAGGTTTTAACTGGCAAATAAAAATTTTGGTGACGCATTTCCTTTAAAAGGGTTTTCTGAGTTTTTTTTTACCGACGACCTGTCCTCCGTATCTGATCGTTGGGGGTTTGACACTCGGGATCCCCGCCGATCAGCGACCACAGTGCTGTACACCGAATAGCAGCTGTGCTTGATATTGCGCTCAGCCCCATTCACTTCTATGGAAAAGCAGAGAGAAGGCCGCGACACACACACACAGGATCGCCGGTACCTTCTCAAACTGATCAGCGGGGGTCCTGGGTGTCCGACCCCCCACCAGATACTGATGACCTATGCTGGGGATAGGTTATCAGTATCAAAATCCCAGAAAATCCCTAAAATTGTCAGATTCAGCCGACATTTATCTAATGGGTATGGAAGGCTGACTGGCTTATGCTGGTTTATATCTGCTCCCCAATTCTCCCAAGATGGCTGGACCATTGTACAAAACAAGCACTTTTACCTTTTGGGTCACCCCCATCTCCTCATAGATTGTAAGCTCTTGTGAGCAGGGTCCTCATTCCTCTTGCTGTAATTGTCTGTAGCTACGTTATTTATGACCGTCTGCACATGAAGCCCTGAACTGTAAAGCGCTGCAGAATATTTTGGCGCTATATAAATAAAGATTATTATTACAATTAGAAAAGCTGAACTTTCTTCTGGTCGATGGCCACCAGTTTCATTTATTTTATAATACTAGAACTGATTTTTACATCCTGCAAAGTCCTCTTAAATGACAAAAGAAAGAAAAAAGAAGCCAAAGACAGGTAATACCTGTAGGGGTCCGGCCGAAATCAAGAATGGATCATAAAAGGAGAGAAAGTATAAAATGACAGATCAACTTCTTTCCTGAATTCACTACTGGTTTTGGCTTCAGGAAGAACCTTTCCGTGTGGTCGTACCATTAGACCTGAAAATATTGCTGTAATCACAATGCAATTACAGGGGAGCCTTCAAAGAGAAATGTGATCTTTCCTTCTAGAATGACCGCTCGGATGAACGCCTCAAGCGATCCTTGAGATTACCGCCAAAGAACATTAGGTGATAATTGCATATTAACATAATTATTCTGTAACTCCTCAAAACAAACCTATTAGGTCACTTAAAGGGGGCTGCCAATGTCCCCCATCACGGAGAGTTCAGTAATCAGAAGAGAGTTCCCCTGCGTCCGCTAAAGCAAAGTAAAGGGTGACCCACAGTCAGAATTGGGGTTGATTTAACTAGACAATTCCGCATCATAGGCCGATAACTTGCCAACCCATGGTACGGTGGTAAAACTGTACAAAATGGAACTTTCTAGGTAAGGCCGCGTTCACATCAGCGCTGTGAGCTCCAGCACTCTGTTCTGGTCACTGTAACTGACATATGTCCCGGCTTTCTGCCGGATGAAAAAAATTAATAAAAATGCAGCATTGTTTGTCTGTCCGAAAGCAGGGATATATGCCGGAAAGCAGTCGGATTCCTGCTGGATCCTATTATAGTGAATGGGGATCCGCTGGCGCACGCTGGATACAGTGAACTCCGGCAGTGAACGCTGCCTTACCAAGGTCTTTGCCATGGCATCTGATACCGACCCCATCAATGGAGATGCTCACATATTCATCCCCTCATCTGATAAGGGTTTAAAGAGCATCTGCCATCTCTCATGTCTGTTAATTTAAGAATCATTTTTTTAAATTATAAGCTGCTCCTGTTATTCCTCCTGGAAATGAAGGAATGGACTTTTTGATTCCCTGTCAGTAGGATGTGTACGGTACCTACAGTCAGAACTCACTAAGCAGTGTCACTCTGCTTGGGAGGGACACTGCTTTGACAAACAGAAGGGCAACAACCAGGTATCAACATACATATTTCCAGGAAGGATAACAGAGGAAATGCACAGCATGGTTCTAAGAAAAGAAGCTCAAGAATTGATATATTATGGGGAAAACAAGTATTTACTACTACAGAGGTGTTAGGAGATGCGACAGACCTGGCCATGGATATAAACATGCCACAATACAACGGGCGTGCCATCCAACTCATTGGAAATGGCACATACATGACCATTTATCTCAGGCATTTATTTCAGGCAATGGTAAGTTAAATGCTAGGACTGCCATGTTAACCAAAGGATGCGAAACATGATGATGTAGATGAGCAATGCAGCCCTTTCATGGTTATACCAAGCATGGCCTCTTGCATTGTATAGCGGTTGTCCTTGGTATTTGCAGATCAGTCTGATTCACTTGAACAGGAGTGAACTGCATGATGAGCATGTGACCGACGGATGTGACATCACAGGACAAAGGAAGAGGCTGCAGCGCTCAACACAACACTGTGACTCCCGCCAAACAGATGTACCAGGCACGGGCATACAAACAAATCACTGGGCCCCATAGCAAGAATCTAAATTCATTGCCCCTCCCACTGCCCATTCTTGGGGCAGTCTATACAGCAGTGTACCGATATGTAAGGTATAAAATAAAGCTCGTACCTCACTTGTCAGTACACTGCTGGGTATACTACATAACTGTGTCCACTCCATCTATTATACTATACTATATAATAGTGCAGTGTGTCCAGATATATGTGGTCAGTTATACATTATGGTTATTGTGAGGTACTGAGGTAATAGTGGTTGTAACTGTATGCGGTAATATATCTATATATATATCTATATATATATCTATATAGGAATGGGGTGCAAATGAAGAGAAAGGAGGAGGACCACCTCTTACAACTCCATTCTAGTCTCACTGGAGAGCTCATCCTGCAGTTCTCCTCCATGCGGCTGAGGGTTGAAGGACCTGTGAAGATGCTCTGAAGTTCCTTTTCTAGATGTACAGGACTTGTGATGACATCACAGGTCATTTAGCCTTCTCCACTGATGATAGGGACTCTATACTGGAGCTGAGCAGTAATGAGCGCAATTAGGGTGCGGGTACTTCGGTTGAAGGTGATGGCTGGCCAGTAACATTTTTTACCCCTTCACGACTGCCATACGGCTATATACGTGCTATATGCACATACCCCGTGCAGCTAGCACGTGTATAAATGTCATGGCAGCTCTTAAAGGGTTTCTGTCATCACATTTTGTCATTATAAGCTGTCTGACATTAGCTATGTGCTAACGTCAGAGCAGCTTGATAATGTATTTTTTATAAAAATCCCATTTATATTCAGGCTAAAAAACGTACTTTTATAATATGTAAATTAGCCTCTAGGAGCAGGGCGTTGCCTGCTCTAGAGCTCGTGCAGCAACCTGCTGGCACGCCTTCTTACTTGAGTCACAGTGCCGGGCAGCGATCCTCCGGCACGGTCTCCTAGTGAAATCTCGCCTGCACGGCCGCTCTGTATTCGGCGCGGGCGCGGTGAGCAGAGGACGCTGGTGTCTGCTGTCCTCTGCTCACCGCGCCTGCGCCGAATACAGAGCGGGATTTCACAAGGAGACAGTGCAGGCGCGGGATTTCACAAGGAGACAGTGCCGGAGGATCGCTGCCCGGCACTGTCACTCAAAGTAAGAAGGGGCGTGCCAGCAGGTTGCTGCACGGAGCTTCTAGGAGCAGGGCAACGCCCCCCCTACTCCTAGAGGCTAACTTACATATTATAAAAGTATGTTTTTTAGCCTGAATATAAATCGGATTTTTATAAAAAAGACATTATCAAGCTGCTCTGACGTTAGCACATAGCTAATGTCAGACAGCTTATAATGTCAAAACGTGATGACAGAAACCCTTTAAATCCAAGCGCTGAAAAAAAGCTTTGATTAAAGCTTCCGTCACTGCACTGCTGCCATCACAGAAAGCATACAGTCTAGTAATGCCAGCAAGAGACAAATCAGAGTGGTCCCTTGCAGACGATCGCTCCGATTAGTCTATGCAGACTAACCAATTGGAGTGCGGCAAAGTAAAAATGCCAGTTCAGGCTGTGATCTCCACTCTGGAGATCACAGCCTGAAATTGTGTAAGACGTTCGCGCCGCCATGCCCCAGATCATTTCGTGTCCCCAGTGAATTTTAGTGTAAGAAAATTGCAACACAAAGCGATCAAAAAGGCGTATGCCCCCAAAATAGTACCAATCAAACCGTCCCCTCATCCAGTAAAAAAGGAGGCCCTACCTAAGACAATCGGTCAAAAAATAAAAAAAGCTATGGCTCTAAAACATCATGTACCCAAAAATGGTTCCAATAAAAACATCACTTTCTGCAAAGCAAAAAAAAAAAAAAAAAAAAAAAAAAGGAGCCTGGCAGAAAAAAAGGCATTCAGAAAATGGAGACAAACAATTTTTTTTTCAAAAATGCTTTATTATGTAAAACGGAAACAAACAAACAAAGTAGACATATTTGATATCATTGCATCCATAACAACCTGCTCTATAAATATAGCACATGATCTACCCTGTCAGATGAATGTTGTAAAAAAATAAAACCGTGCCAAAACAGCCATTTGTTTGCTTCCCGAGGGCTCCAAGCACTCCGCTTGACACCGCAAGCTCTGCCGACCCCACGAACCGCTGTAGCTTGGTTGGGACCTTGCAGTCTTTCACCCACCCTGGACTTAGGACAAAGCTTCCAGGTTCCAGTGGGCGAACCTCTCTTCCTTCAGAGAGCGATGCATGAACAAGCTCTTAGAAGAGCTCAGGGATTATAACCAGGGAAGTATACAGCATATAGCATTCCCCAGTCTAGATGCAGAGTTGCGGATCTGCTGTGAAGAGGAGGGATCGTTTACCTCCTCCTCCTGGCATTCCTGCGGGGTTGGTTGGAGATCTGTACTGGCCGTCCAGCATCCCTGTAGGTCAGGTGCAGAGACCGCAGTCCCATCTGCACCATCAGAGTTAGGGGCGCTGTCCCCCAGTGGCTGGGGAGAGAGACCGGTTGTCTCCTCTCACTGCAGGGTACACTGCCGCTGGGGAAGGGAGATGATTCTCTCCTCTCCCTGCAAGGTACACTGCCACTGGGGAAGATTATGTTCTCCTCCAACTGCAAAACATACTGCCGCTGGGGAGCAGGACTGACTGTACCTACTCCCTGAAACTCCAGCTGCCGTTCGGGATCTGGGCCGACTGCCCAGCATCCCTGTAGGGCCGGTGGAGAGACCTCGGTCCCATTTCCACCTGCCATATGAAGTTCCCCCAGAACCCATCTATCAGTTCCTCTACCCCTGTAGCTGGTAGTAAAGTAGGAGGGTACCTCAGCCAGGTCTTCCACGCCGCAGGGCTTTAAGTCTGGGACCGCCACCCAACTCTCCTGCAGGGTATTCTCAATTACGTGGAGCAGATGTCGGTAGTCCTGCTCCAGCCCCGCCTCCAGTGTCACTAGATATTAAAGTCTGGTCTCACCTCGTTGGGGTCAGCCCAATCTTGCATACCCTCTCTGAAGTCATAGAGGTCATAAAATCGGGTCTCCGTAGTGCTCCCGAACTCCGGTTCTGTGATAGCCTCCCACAACAGGCCAGGGCGATCGTAATCATACCCCTCCAGGTTGTCGTGCTCCGCCATCCAGGGTGTATGCCGAGCGGTATACCACCAGAGCGCCTGGAAGGCATTCTCCAGCCACAGCTCCTGTCACACCAGGAGCTCGAGCTCCTTCACCCACTCCTCCAGGGGCTGCTCTCCCAGGAGGGGCATTCGCAGGGCCAGTCGTGTCTGCCATCGCCGGTCCTCCCTGGGGAGTCTCTTGCCCCGCCTAATCTGTACGGTCTCCAGGGATTTATACCAGACGCCTTACCAGACTGTATTACAATCGATCAGGTGCTCCTCCTCATCTAAGGACGCTGTTTGGTTACCAACTAGTTCCATACTGCTGTAGCCAGGAGCGCTAAATCCACGAACGGTGTCTCCGAGCTGCTTCTCCTCACACTAGGACGCCATCCCACTGTTGCCACCACTGCAACAGATCTCCTGGCACCCCGACTGGGTACTTCCGTTGACGGATGCTCCTATTGCTTCCCGAGGGCGCCAAGCACTCCGCTTGACACCGTAAGCTCTGCCGACCCCACAAACCGCCGTAGCTTGGTTGGGGGTCTCGCCGTCTTCTACCCACCATGGACCTACGACAAGGCTTCCAGGATCCAGTGGGTGAACCTCTTTTCCTTCAGATAGCGATGCAGAAACAAGGCCAGGGGAGTATAAAGCATATAGCATTCCCCAGTCTAGATGCAGAAATCCCCCAGATCCGAGCAGGGGTTCCCGAATTCTATGGAAGTTACATATGACCGAACGCAAGCATGGCTTTCCTGCCCAAAACAGTTCCCCAGATTTAGGCCGGTCTATCTTCTCTTTTAAAGTTTTAGTATATGGGCCATAATCCTGAGGCAAAAGGCTAGCAAACAGGCCCCTCCAAAACAGAGTGGCGAGGTTATTTTCGCCACAATATGTACCCCAAAACAGTACCAATAAAACTGCCACCATATCCCACAGTTTCCAAAATGGGGTCACTTTTTGGGAGTTTCTACTGTCAGTACAAGTCAGTCCAGCAAAATCTGCCTTTCAAATACCATATGGCGCTCCTTTTCTTCTGCACCCTGCCATGTGCCCTTACATCAGTTTACGACATGTGGGATGTTTCTGTAAACCGCAGAATCAGGGTAATAAATATTGAGTTTTGTTTGGCTGTTAACCCTCAATGTGTTAAAGAAAAAAAAAATGTATTAAAATGGAAAATCTGCCAAAAGTAAAATTTTGAAATTTCATCTCCATTTTCCTTTAATTCTTTTGGAACACCTGAAGGGTTAACAGTTTGCAAAATCAGTTTTGAGCAACATGAGGGGTGTAGTTTATGCAATGGGGTAATTTATGGGGGGGTTCCACTATGTAAAACCCCACAAACTGTCTTTAGAACTGAATTGGCCCTTAAAATGTGGGTTTGGGAAATTCTCTTAAAAATTTTAAGAATTGCTTCTAAAATTATAAGCCTTCTAACGTCCTAAAAAAAAATAAAATGACATTTACAAAATTATCCCAACATAAAGTAAACATATGGGGAATGTTAAAGGGCTTCTGTCACCCCCCTTAACCCATTTTTCACTAGCTGACATTAGCTATTTGCTAATGTCAGCTGAGTTGAAATATATCTTTTTTACCTTTTCTGAAGTTGTCAATTCTGTAAAAAAGCCACTTTTATAATATGCTAATCATCTTCGCTACCAGCAAGTTGGGCGTGTACTTGCTGGTAGTCGCCGCATCTAGATTAGTTAGGAACGCCCGCCCCCTTCCTCGTTTGATAGATGGGGCCAGCGCTTTCTTCTCCTCGCGCTGGCCCTGTCTGAAGATGAAATCCCGCGCCTGCGCCGTACCGCTCAGTAGTCGGTGCAGGCGCTCTGAGTGAAGGACGCGAGCTTTGCCACTCCGTCCTCAGTGCGCCTGCGCCGATTACGTCACCGCTACACCCGGAAGGAAAAATTGCTAATTTTTCCACATTTTTGGTAAATTTGGGATTTTTTCATAAATAAAAGGTGAAATATATTGACTCAAAGTTATGACTGTCGTGAACTACAATGTGTCACAAGAAAACAATCTCAGAATGGTTTGGATAAGTAAAAGCGTTCCAAAGTTATTACCACAAAGTGACACATCAGATTTGCAAAATTAGACGTGGTCACGGGGGCATCAATGACTCTTGGTCATGAAAGGGTTAAGGTTCAGAAGGCCTTTAATTTACAAAAAAAAAAAAAACACAACAACAACTGACTAATGTATCTGACCACGAAGATATTTCTATAAATGGAAAAGTTTGCGACTTTTTAAAAAATATTTCTATCTCCCAGTTTTTATGCCACCCTCCCCACTTTCCAGAAAGGGTGTGTTACTTGCAGCGGGGACAAATTTATCTTTATTTTAGCCAGTTGCCTTGCGCAAATGAAGCCAGAAAGACTTCGGTTTTAATGCACGGACTGCTGGTGGATGTGCCCAGTTTATGAGAAGTCGTGCACCTCGTCATAAGTTAAGCGTATCCGCCTGGCTGCGCAGGGTATGTCAAGACTGGCCCACAAAGCGCTGGTCTTGATACATTTCCCCCTTTTTTTTTGTTTTAAGGGTCAGCTGGACCGAGGGCTACTATTGGAGTCCGGATTGATATGTGTTAGCCTCATACTCACATCCCCAACACCCTTCCCTGTGCAATGGCAAAGCTCTGCTGAAGTACATTGTCCGGACTGCTGAGCTGCGCACATATAATGAAGAGAACCTCCTGAGCGTGAGCTCAGCAGTCCAGACATTGTATTTCAGCTGAACTTTGTCAGCGCACAGAGGGGGAATGGGGACACTGAAAAATGTTAACTACCAATTCAGACTTAACCTGCAGTACTACTCCTGCTGATAATATTCCTTAATCCAGCTGACACGCTGCCTTTACCCTGGGAGCACACCTAAGCGTTTTTCAGCGCGTTCAAACGCGCTGAAAAACGCACAACAAGTGAAAACCCATGTATTCCAATGGACATGGTTCACACTTGAGCGTGTGCATGAGCTTCTTTGGGGCGTTTGCCCAAGCGTTTGCACCCATTAAAAAGCATGGGAACGCGCATATAAGAAAATATGCGCGTTTTCCGCTTCAAAAACGCGCATATGATCGCGCGTTTTTGTAGTAAAACCCAGCAGACAGGCAGAATCTCCACCCACCTTTGCTGGGTGGGGACTCTTTTTCTGCAAACTGTAAGCTGTCAATCAAAAAACGCCCCAAATACGCGCGTTGCAAAAATACAAAAACGCCGAAAAAACCGCGCGTTTTCCGCGGAAAAAACGCTCAAAAAACGCCTGATCCAAAAACGTCTAGGTGTGTTCCCAGCCTTAGTGTATTCTGAGAATTTCTAAAATGTTTTTACTGTCCAGGCAAAACCCTGGGAAGCCACTTTTAATCCGGTGTTTGATAATTCAGAAGCAGAAAATTTATTAGAGGGAGCCAACCGTAAGGCTCTATTGGGGGAGTGATTTTGTACCATATCCACACCAAAATTCACAATTTATAAGAGTTTTTTTGGTCTAGATCAGATGCGGCTTTTCCGCAGATCTTACCCTTTTATTGAAAAAGGGTGAAATCTGCAGCTAAAAATCGCAAACATAATTCACATGCTGAGGATTTAGAAATTTCGCACGACAGGTCAATTTCCGCACAGAAAAAAAATCCGCAAAGTGTAGGTGAGATTTATGTAATCTCATACACTTTGCTGGTACTGTAGTACGCTACAGTTTTTCCGCACAGGAATCTGCATGAAAAAACCTTGCATATTCAACAACGTGAGCAGGCGGCCTAGGAGTTGAGAAAAACTAACATTTACCCTGAATCAGAATCATTAGTAAGCATTTTTTTTTTTTATCACATCTTACCAAATGAATACATTTTTGCAGTTGCAAATAACCAGCGGTTTCCTCTAGCTGTGATTCAACACTCATTAAAGCTGCTAACAAGTTTTTGCTTATTACTATTCAATTTTAAAGTTACATTTACCAGCGCAGATACATCCGTTAAGAATACACTCCAATAATTACCAACTCACACATTTGTTTAAAAAAAAAGGTCATGTACGACACACTAAACCCTAAAGATTCCCATTTATACTTGCACTTTCGATGTGACCATATTACAGTTTTAGTGGCCATTGACACAACTGTATCCGTATTGTGGATCCGCAAAACACAGATACCCACATTTTGCGGTCCTGCACATTCAGATCTTTGTCAGATCCGCATTACGGACAAGATTAGGACATCTTCTATCCTTTTTGCGGGGCCGCGGAACGGACATGTGGATGATGACAGCACATGGTGTGCTGTTCACACCTTTTGCTGCCCCATTGAAATGAATAGGTTTGCATCTGATCCACAAAAAAATGCAGATCGGATGTGAACCGAAAATACGGTCATGTGAATGGACCTTTACACAAGCTATTAGTTGCATCGAGCTATAAAATGACACTCCAATTTCCATAGGACTGTACTGTCCATACCTCCTGATGCCATGGCATGGTGCATGCTCCACAGTAGAAAATCCTCAGTGAAACTGCGCTGTACACTACGGGGGTCATTTATTATACAGAAATATTAGGGGGATTTCAAGCGCAATTTCGGCGCAACGGTTAGTTGTGCAGCAATCTGCAACTTTTCCTTGCTCACGTCAAGTCTAAAATTGTGAGCGTGATGTGGGCAGGGAAGGGGCGGCAGGTCCGTCCTATTTACCTTTTTCTACGCCTGTTTAAGGTGTAGAAAAAAGGTCCAAACGTAAGACAGCTCGGATACTGATACATTTAGAACTGGTGGAGGATCCTCCACCGAAGTTACTGATACATTTAGAACTGGCGGAGGAACCACCGAAGTAATGGAGAGGCCTGCGCCTCTTCATAACTCCAGCGGATCCACTGCCAGCTTACAGCTTTATTAAGACCGGCATCTAAAATGTCGGTCTTAATGAATGTGCCCCTATGTGCGTTACAAAATTAAGCTTATGCCAAGATTATGTCCTTTTGGCTTCAGTTGGGTCAGCAGGCATCGGAAAGGATAGTTTGCTGAGGCTCCTGCACTTTTTTTTTTTTATAAAACGGGATTCAATGGCCGACTAATGCCACTGTATGCTTATACGTTGGCATATGTTGGCTGTTACCATCAGAGGTATAAATCAAGGAGCGCTCCAGATGTATGCCTCAGACGGAAGCAGAAACAAAATGTGAGCCAACTATGCAGCCCTCCAGCCTCAATCCTACTAGGGTGGCACAACTCACCTGCAGCTCACACATGCCATTTAGTTTGCCTTCACACATGGCAGACGTTGTTGGAGAGAATTTCTTGTGACTGAAAATCAGTTCCATTCATCTGAATGGGTCTTTAAGAAATCCATTGTGCTTGCCCCTATTCAGATGAATCAAACGGGTTTCTCAGAAATTTCTGCAAAAAATTTATAAAAATCTGCTGTGTGTGAAGGCACCTCTAAAACGCCAAAAGCTTTTTCTAAACATGTGTAGGAAAAAAAATAATTTTACCTTTGTTATAAACCCTGCATTATGAGAAAGTAGCATATTGTCATAAGAATGCCAAGGAGCAACTGTGTAACTTTTAATTAGAGCAAAATTAATGTCTAACATAAAAGTAACTGCTTTAAGGGAACCAGTTCTTGGATTTCTGCACCCTAAAACATGTCCCGTATAAAAAGTTCACCCACCACGTGTGCAGTATGTAAATTACTGGAGTCAGTGCAAATGTAGATAAAGTGAAGGCCAGTGCACTGCGCATGCCCAGGATACCACCGGACTCTTCACACATCTCGGGTAATTTACTTTGCATGTGAACTTTTTATACGCAATACTTTTATACGTCAGTGCCCCAGCAATAAGGACATTTAGGACGGCCAGTGATCGGGTCTGATTCACAATTGTGTAATGGAGGATACTTTGCCGAATTGTCTTTTGTACCCGTTTAGTTATTCCACGTTTTTCCTCTACATTCACAGACATAGTTTTCAAGTCACTGCAGGTGGTCCTTAAAAATGGCAGTTTATCTTCTACGATTTCCCACAATGCACCGATAACAGGAAAGCAAGAGTTTACAATTTAGCTTTAGAGATGAATGAAGAATAGATCACTCTAGTGAAATGTGCACAGAATAAGTAAAGCATTTGGAGATTCGACGGGCACCGGTGGTATCTCCGATGAACTGGGCATAGCATGGTGGCTTCTGCCAGCCACAAAGCAGATGTGAACAGAACCTTAATAATCAAAGACAAAACCTGACAGCTTTACGATGGAATATGACAATCAATCTCTGTAAAACAAAGCTTTTCAAATGATGGTCTATAGTGCCACCAAGTGGACAATAAAAGTAGAACAGAAGTCTAGTTTTAAATAGTTGTCCCGTTATGACAAGTTATCCCCTATCCTGTG
This sequence comes from Bufotes viridis, assembly GCA_033119425.1. Classification (NCBI taxonomy): domain Eukaryota; kingdom Metazoa; phylum Chordata; class Amphibia; order Anura; family Bufonidae; genus Bufotes; species Bufotes viridis. The sequence goes on along the minus strand of CM065596.1, from coordinate 40,195,324 downwards.
GGTCTGTGCTCCTCATTTGAATGGAGCGTCAGACATGACGGATGCGTGTGTGCTGCTCCATTCAGCTCTATGGGACAGTCAGAGTTGGTCTCTGCGATTTCCTGCAGCCGCATAGAACTGAAAAGTGCAGAAGCGGGCATGGCTGACCACCGATCTGTTCAAACTGGGAAGCACGGGCCCCCGTTCTAGGGATTGGCAGGAGCCCTAGCGATCAGACTCCTATCCCCTATCACGCGCAGAGAGGATAAATTGTTGTAACAGAACAAACTTTTAATTTTAGTCAATAATAAAAATCTGAAGAAGCTTTTGGTGGGTGTGAGGCACCACCAAGGACCTGTGATGGCTACTCTGTTCCAAGGTGATGGGACATGGCATTTACAGTTTCGCTAGCCCCGTCTTTTACATAGTAATGCTCGTTAGCGATCTGGCAGTCTAATACTGCAGCCAAAATGCTTGTTTATTGGAAAATCCAAGTATTTTATTATATATATATATATATATATATATAAATATATATATATATATATATATATAAATATATATATATATATATATAAATATATATATATATATATATATATATATATATATATATATATAAATATATATATATATATAAATATATAAATATATAAATATATATATATATATATATAAATATATATATATATATATATAAATATATATATATATATATATATATATATATATATTTATTTTATAGTATTTTATAGTATCAGGTTAAAAAAAAAAAAAAATGTTTGCAGGTGGCAAATTGTGGTGAGTAATCATGAGCTGCTGCCAGCAAACAATGATTTAGTGTAGGGAAGAGCAATGGCATTAACGATCGCTCCGCCCTATACTGAGGAGGAGATTGCTGCATGTAATAGCAGCGGTCTTCTCCGCTAGCAAGCAAGCGATTACCGGGAAGGAACACTTCCCTCTCGCCAATCGCCTGTTAAATCGGGCTGTGTAATCCAGCCTTTATTGTGGCCTAGGCTCTCTGACTGAATGCTACTCCCAGACTCATTTTGATCTTTAGTGACTGCTCTAAGATCTATCCAGGAGGCCGCTAGAGCTGGTCGCACTCTGTAAAATTGCTAATTAGACCAACTAAATTGCACACGGACTAAACCACGTGCAGATCTACTGGCTAAAAGTAAATTCCAGCACAAGAAAAACTCTCCTTAAAACGTAGCTTTTACTATAATTGTAATAAAAACAGGGTTGGTAACCCCACCATTATAATGTTCAAAAAACATGAAACCACTACTCTACTGTCCAAACCTAGACACCTGTAGTGGACACCAATAAGCCAACAGTGGGAGCAATCGTAATAATACACTATTTCGATAAAACCAGGCACTGTCCCTGATCGTACCCTAAGCTAAACCTTAGCCCAGGAACGACCCCTTATGGTGGGGACCTCCTGTCCTCGTGCCTAGTCTATAAGGCCCTGGACATCCCTCACTTAGAGATGGGTGACATCCATTGATTGCTCCCTTGGCCAGAAAGCAACAAAAACAAATGACAGGAAAAAGTCATAACACAAAGATACAACAAAAAATGGGGATTATACTGTATAAGAAAATATGTGTGATGATACCATAAATTACAGCAATAATAATATCCCTAATAAGACCCTTAAATAGAGGGCACATAAGCGTAGCCTCCGAAAATAAGCCCATAAATCAATGTTCATAGGTAACCCTCGACGCGTTTCGCCCTTGTCATGTTTCAAGGGTTCATCAGGAGGTTATATAGCAACCCAAGAGGCAAAAGATTTGTGTGATGATCTCGCCCAGCACCCTAGGTCAGAGGTGCTCAAGGACAATATACACTGTCAAACAACCGGCAAGTCACAGTGATAGTCACAGGAGGGAATCCAACATCCACGGTATAGTCAGAGATACATCATATGGGCAATCCCACAAAACAGAGAAGAGGACCTCTGTCTTCGGTCAAAAGATACGATGACCAGGAAGATAAATATCCAGGGTCATACAGTGTTTGCTCACATGTCAACCCTCCTGTGTAATAGCAGCGGTCTTCTCCGCTAGCAAGCAAGCGATTACCGGGAAGGAACACTTCCCTCTCGCCAATCGCCTGTTAAATCGGGCTGTGTAATCCAGCCTTTATTGTGGCCTAGGCTCTCTGACTGAATGCTACTCCCAGACTCATTTTGATCTTTAGTGACTGCTCTAAGATCTATCCAGGAGGCCGCTAGAGCTGGTCGCACTCTGTAAAATTGCTAATTAGACCAACTAAATTGCACACGGACTAAACCACGTGCAGATCTACTGGCTAAAAGCCACCAAAAACATTTCAACTGCAGATTCCTGCCCTGGGATTAAAAAAAATAAAAAATGGCTATGGCAATTCATGCAGTATGAACATGGTCGAAGGTTCCACAAAGTGGTTATAAAAAATTTTTTGTAAGAGGCATGCATTTGGGCGGGGTATTGGCCACAAGATCTATGAAAAAAGAATGTAAGAACGCTATGTATTGTATGGTTATTGTAGCAAATCTACCTCCCAGCGTGCAGTCGCATTTCCCCATCCCCATGTCAGATCAAACAGCAGAGTACTTCTGGAGGTACACATTGAACACCTAGTATCCCCCAAAGCTGCCTGAACTCAGTACAGCACATTGTACTAGAAGTGCACACACATTGAAAGTTAGGACGGCCTCAGCACGTGAAGCACAATACTTCTTTCCTGAACCAGCACCAGCCAATATCTACATGGCAGGCAAAGACAGCATAAAACACCACCATGGAATTGCAGCCAGTGAATAATAAAAACTAAAAAAACTTAGAGGACCTTTCATTAGAATGAAAAATATAAACTAAGTATGCCTACATGTAGAGCGGCGCCCAGGGATCTCCCTGCACTTCCCATTATTCGTGGGCGCCGCTCCGTTCTGCCGGTATCTTCAGATTTTCGGCTTAACTGGGAGGAGTCTGCCCTTGTTCTCTTGGCCTCTTTCAAGGCCCTTTTACACAGGGCAATTATCAGGGACCAGTGTTCCTATGAAGGCTCATCCCAGATAACTGAAGTATAAGGGTCCATTCACACATCCGTGAATGTGTCCAGATCTGTTCCGCAACATTGTGGAACAGATCCAGACCCATTCATTCTCTATAGGGCAGGAATGGATGCGGACAGCACACAGTGCTCGCCCCCGAACTTCCGGTCTGCGGCTCCAGAAAAAATAGAGTAGGCAGTTCTATGGGGGTGCCAACCGGGTGTATTGCGGATCCGCAATAAACTACGGACATGTTTATGGACCCCAATGGTGCTACCGATCAACAAGCTACTTTATTGGGTGATCGCATGCCTTCTGTGGCACATTAAATTATTGCTTGCCTGAAATCAGAAACCTGCTGCCAGCAAACAATAATTCTCTATTGGAAAAAGCGAGCAGACTGTTTGTCCCTATACAGATGAGATCGCTACATGTTAATGCAGCTCTCACCTCTGCTTAACCATTCTTGTTCACGATAAATGGGTCAGCAATCCGCTTCTGTAAAAATGTCTTAAAGGGAACCTGTCACCAATACTATGCTGCCTTCACTGAGGGCAGCATAGTATAGTGCCAGAGCCAATGATTTCAGCAGGCGGTCACTTCTGGCCTGGCAGCCACTACTTTAAGAGAACCGACATTCTGAACCCAGCAGTGCACGTCAGAAGGAGAGGAGTCCGATGGAGCTCTCTGTCCGCACCCTGCCTTCTGAAGATAACTTACAGGTTTCCCCTCTTGCTGTGCAAAGGAAAGAAATCTGCTACTCCATTTTGGGGGTGGAGTGAGGCAGGGTCAGCAAGCTTCATCAGACCCATCTCCCTTGGTGCACATTGTGGGGTCCAACCTGTTAGCATGCTAAAAGTACCAGTGCTGGTCCAGAAGTGCCCACCCACTGAAATCAGCGGACCAAGCACTACACTATGCTGCCTGAGGTGACAGGTTCCCTTAAAAGGGGTTTTGCCTTCACAGACAATGGGGGCATATCGCTAGGATATGCCCACATTGTCCGATGGGTACGGGTCCCACCTCTGGGACCCGCACCTACTCGGAGAACAGAGGGCGCAATGCGCATACATAGCCGCCCTCCGTTCATTTCTATAGGGCCGCCGAAAATAGCCAGGCGCTGACTCACCAATTTCCGTCTGCCCCATAGAAATGAATGGGAACTGGGTCCGCGCATGCGAGGTGCATTCCTATTGAGCAGCACTTGGTGGTGGCCGGACCCCGGGAAACCTCCGGGGTCCTCCAGCCACAACTCTCCCAGCTCCGTTCTCATTGTAGATGCGGATCCCAGAGGTGGTACCCGCACCTATCAGACAATGAGGGCATATCCTAGCAATATGACCCCATTGTCTAATGGGAATACCCCTTTAAGAATCTCCTTCATTTTCATAATGCTGATCTAGGAAATGCGATAAGCTTCATACATGCTATTCCATATAAATGCCTACACATAAGAAAGGGTCTACTGGAAGGGGGGTGAGGCTTGGGATCAAGTTGCTAATATAAAAAAAAAATATATATTTTAAATCCCTGAAAACCGGTCAAATTGCTAGTGGAGTTACAGGCAACCTGGTCATGACATGGATTCAAGTGGTCTTGGAACTAGACTTATATTAGAGAAGCAGATCATCCTGACGATTACCTGAAAAGAAGCGATACTTCCCGGCAATCACTTGCTCGTCAACAGAGGAGACCTCCGCATTCACATGTAGTGATCTCCTCCAAAGTATGGGGAGGGGCGATCGCTCGTCCCCATACCGAATCATTATACACTGGCAGCTGACCGTGATTAGACGGCACAATCTCCCAACAGCAAACAATGATTTTTAAACCTGCTGAAAGACTCCAATCACCCGATAAAGCAGCGTTTGCTTGTTGTGGGTACCATGGATCAGAGGTCAACAATCCCCAGGTTCCCGGCTTGGAAGACAATAACATAGAAAGAACAAGAGAGCAGGTCAGCAAGCCCAGGCATATTAATTAGGGATAACTATATCAGTAAAATAATTTTTGGGGCTGCAGTGATGATCTCAGACTACTACGTAGCAGATGGAGCTGGTCCGTGTTGGACCATGTGATGTGATGTCATCACAGGTCCTTTAGACTGCAGCTAATGCTTGAAGAAGAGATCGCCAACTACGAGATCAAGTGGCTAAGGTAAGTTAAGTTTTTATTTTTAACCCCTTAATCCACATTCTACAAAGCATTCTTTATTGAGAATGCTATTATTTTCCCTTATAACCATGTTATAAGGAAAAATAAAATCTACAGAATACTCAACCCGAAACCGGATTTCAGTGATGAAGTCCGGGTTCGGGTCTGGGTACCAAACATGCTGATTTTTTCCTACGCACGTGCAAAACGCTTTGCACTCGCGCGGGAAAATGGCGCATTTTCCCGCAACGCACCCGTCTCTGATCCGGGCGTCAAATGTGATGCCCGTGTGAAAGAGGCCCAAGAGTTTTATGACTGTTCCTATCAGATTAAGGGGTCTACTGTACTGTTCTCACATGGATGTGTGAATCAGCCGATAAAGTTTATTTCAGGGAAAAAGCAGTTTACTGTAGTTCAGGAAGGTTGAGAGATACTGCCTAAAAGATTTTGAAGGTGTAAAGCGAGCAGGGTCAAGGCTTATACCATGGGTTGTAGATTCAATGGCAACCTACATAAACTGATGAAGGATATCTGCAAAACCAGCAGTCCCGCCATGATCACCCCAAACAATCAAATGGCATATCCTAGCAATCAAAAGACTAGATAAAACTTTTTTTTTTTTACTATATGCTGATGTAAATAAGAGTAGTTTACATTTTTACATCCACACGAACACACGACCAAAGTATATACCGTACATGTTCTTTCTGAATACATAGAAACTTGTAAACTGCTTCTCTTCCCCCTCATTCCAGCACACTGAAGGCTCTCCTTTGTTACACGAGAATTAGAAGCAGACAGAAATTTACCATCAAGTAGCGAGTGCAGCACAAGTGTCAAGCAAGTAAATAACGATTAAACTTCACTTACAATGGTTTACTTTTGAAGTCAACCAAATTCAGATGGCTTCTGTCAGAACCTGGGAACAAACAGACAGCAACATTAGGTTGATCGCAGGTTAATAAATTACAAATAAATCATCTCTATCAAGTGTTGCTTACGTGACTGCGAACCTTCTCCAAAAAAAAAATAAAATAAAAAATCCCCCCCCCCTCCAAATGCATGATCAATCAAATCAAACCATAAAAAATTTACAATTCACCTGTACCTGCATTCCCACTAGCCAGTTCTCATGATCGCTCAGAAATGAGGGCATCCTGAAGATAACTGGCCAGTGTAAATGTGCCCCTTTACTACTAGATGCCTTCTGTTCAGTGCAGGAAACACAGCACGTGTGATGGCAGCTTCTCCCCGACCCAAACTCATTGCATCATAGTGATTTATAAAGCAGTGTGTTCCTATCTGACCTTGGGTCTATTGTACTGTACTCACATGAGCATGGTTATGTGCATGAGCACCAGGCCTGCAGCCACACAGTCAGGTTTCTGCATGCAGTTTGGAATCCAATGCAAATCTATCCAACATAAGCCAAACTGAAACCATTTCAACTTGCTCTTAGATATCCATGGACACGTTTATCACCGGTGAATAGGAAACAATTAGAGAGGAGCCAATTTCATATTTTGAAATTCGTTCACACGTCGCTTGTTGGTAAAAGGTGAATTGCGTTATGGATTCCGTTACCACTGACCTTAAACCAATTCTATGACAGAATGCATATCGGAATGCCTTTAGAGGCATTCCGTTATAATAAAGTCTATGGGCTGCAAATCAGATCCGTCCCGTTTCCATTAAGCAGGGAGGACACCCCTGCATAATGGAAATGGGATGGATCCGTTTTGCAGCCCATAGACTTCTATTATGACAGAATGAATAACGGAATGCCTCTAAAGTCAGTCATAGAATTTCGTTATGGTCCGTACTAACGGAATCCATAATGCAATTCACCTTTTACTAAATTCGCTCATCTCCAGAAGCCATCTTTCTTTAGGAAGAAAAGATTCGAGATCAGTTACAACAGCAGTGGGGGTTGGACTTCCCCTTTAACTGCAGTATTAAAGGGGTTATCCAATATCATAAACTGCCCCCCTGGTTCCAGGCCCCTCACAGGGAATATACTTACCCTGCTCCCCAAACCGCCGCTGCTGCTTCTCCCAGTGCGCCAATGAAAACATCCGGTGTCGGGGGGAGGGGGAGCAGCCAATAGCAGGCAAGAATGAGCCCCCCCCCCCCACCGGATGATTTCATATATTTTACTCATATCCCCCTTTCCCATTGTAAACCCTTAAAGCTCGAGTGGATTACACTGTCTGGACAGCTGAGCTCGCACCCATGGCTCTGCAGTGTTCAGGGCCCACAGTGGGGAATGGGTTAGAGCAGGAGAATAAAATAAGAGATCTGGACTCCCTATCTGCAGTAGTATTATTTCCTTTAATAGGGATAAATCAGAGTGACAGAGCCCCATGTGTAAAATAAAAGCCCAAGAAAGCGCAGACTGGGTCATCCATTATTTTTCATCTCACATTCTGTATGTACCGCGGCCGCACAGTTTAAGAACTCCAGGGATCTGTTGATATGAAGCAGAAGAGACCAGCCTTATTAGGTATAGGATGAGTGGTGAGGACCAAGTATAGAGAGCAGCAAGGACGGCTCTGGAATGAATATATAGATCTGGATTCTATTCACTTGTGTCTACAGAGCGTGAAATACACCTTGGCGCACATCAGCGGCACTCCAGGAGCCTGATGTACAAGGGGTTAAAGCAAACAGACAAATGTGCAGTCTTGGAATAAATATTTCAAGAAGGACATGCATCAGGACATTCTAGAAGGATCAGACGTGTCCAAGAAATGAGCAGTAAGAGGTGGAAGTGCCAATAAACGCAATTTATCTACCAAAACCAATGTCTTCGAGATCACCAATGTTTTAACCCCTGAAGTATGCAACAATTTTTTAATGTCCATTCCAACATTTACTTTTGTATGTCTGGGAGGACAGGTATGTGTACATTGCAGGCCTGGACATCATTGCTTAGCCCAGGGCTGCCATGGAACACCCTCATGGAAGAGCTGTTGGGATGAGACAGCCACTTCACTCGCTCTAACCAGACAGCATGGAGTTCTCCAGGGCTATGATCGCTATTGAATGTGGCATCTGCAGGGGTTAAATGAACGGTCTCAGCGTCATCACCAAACCTAGTCACTGCGGCCTGGTGCCTGCTGTATTCTACCGCCATCAACTACCGCATCCTGCCCCATACAAGCCCTTGCTCCAGCAGCGTTCATTTACGATCAGTGGGGCTGTGCTACAATTTTAATTAAATTGTCGCATCTTCCGGTAGACGTTCGCATTTTCACAAACATAAACCGTGTAAATGGCTGTGACTTTATTTAATGTGACTTTTTGATGGCCATTTTCACCTAATTCTTGAGTTGACCAATTAGTAGTATAATTGCACACAATCTATGTGCACCCTGACGAATACAAAGAAGCCTCACCAAATTCATCACTTGCTGTGTTAAATAGTGACTGACAAATCCACTACGCCTGACTAATCGCACTCAAACAAAAACAGACAAGAATAATAAAGGACCCCCATGGACTCAGCAGGGCGTTGGCAACTTTTATGCACTGTGTGCCTCAGGACTCAGTGGGGGTCATTTATAAAGCATGCTACATCTGTTTTAGGTATTAAAAAAAAGATATGCAACCAGGCAAATTTACTAAAATTTCGTGCGTTTCCAGGCGTAAATGTTGGCAAAAACTACTCCACTCAGGGTTTTTCTCTCCGGGCGCACGACTTCCGTAGAGTGGGAGTGGTTTTTCTTGGCCAAGTGCAAAGCTTCCTTAGAAGCGTTTCATTTATGACGAGGCGCACGCCTCATTATATGGCAGTGCGGAGAGGAATCTAAAACTGTCATAGAAAGCAGGCCTTAGAAAATGGCCCAAGTGACTTGACATGGTCTCCACTTGTGGACGAGATGCTGTGGTTCCTGGGAGCTTCTACTTTACAATAATACCACTCAGATCTAGGAAGGAAGAAATGACACAACATGACTTGATGCAACAGTACTATCCTATTCCAGGACCGTGCTGAAATTCAGAGAGCTCTTAAGGGTATGCTACACTGGCTGGATTTTCTCTTGACTTATGCAGCGATCACATTCATTTCTTCAGGATCACTGCTACTCTGGTATACTGGCCATGACGTCGTGTGACCAGTGTCGTCGTACCCAATCCGTCACAAAATGTTTGTACAGGCAGACTGCCTGGCTAAGTGCTGGATTTTATACACCTGTGGCAATGGAACTGAATGAGACACCTGAACTCAATAATTAAGAGGTGTGCCCCAATACTTTTGTCTATACAGTGTAAGGCCTCATACACACGAAAAAATATGCATGATGTCCGTGCGCATTCCGTATTTAGCGGAACGGAACAGCTGGCCCCCTATTAGACAGTCCTATCTGTGTCTGTAATGCGGACAATAATAGGACATGTTCTATTTTTTTGCACGGAAATACGGGCATATGGAAACTGAATGCACACTGAGTAACTTCTGGGTTTTTTTGCGGACCAATTGAGGTGAATGGTTCCGCATACTGTCCGCAAAAAAAAAAAAACGGAATGGACACGGAAAGAAGATACGTTCGTGTGCATGAGCCCCAAGTTACTTTTTTTTTTATCACTTAGGGTACTTTCACACTTGCAGCATGGCTATACGACATTCCGCAAGTACCCGTGTGCTGCCGTGCTACGGCTCTATCCCCATTGACTATAATGGAGGCAGGGGGCGGAGCTACAGCGCAGCACAGCAGTGAACACCGGACTAAAAAGTCGGACCTGCAGTACTTTTAGTGCGGCGATCTCTGGCCGTGCACTGCCGTGCTGCGCCGTAGCTCCGCCCCCATTATAGTCAATGGGGACGGAGCGGCAGCACACGGGTACTTGCGGCATGGCAGATCCAGCGAGTGAACAGCCCGCCGGATCCGCCATGCCGCAAGTGTGAAAGTACACTTCAATTACAGTAATATAGCTAAATTTTATAATAACATAAATCAATCTTCCCGTTTGCGATGTTTCTCCCCCCCCCCCTCTCTTTCCAACAAATTTGGCTGAGTTCACATCACCGTTCAGCCTTTCAGTTCTCCTGCTCCGTTATAGTAGGCCGCTAGCTCGGATCAAAACATCCAGGGAGGGCGAGCAGCCAATAGCAGGTCGCGATAGTGACCAGCCTCCCTAGCATCACGCGTGGAGTCTGGTCACAATTGCGGCCTGCTATTGGCTGCTTGCTGCTTTTTTTTTTTTACCAGATCAGTCCTAAATACAAGAAACAAGAAAAGACTGAGTGCACACCTGACTGGCTGCTCTGTTTATTTTGGGTGGGGGGAGGGAGGGAATTGTAAGCTTCTGGGGGCATCCATTTAAACTTTATGTTAAACGAAGGCCATAAACATGAGGTGAACAAAGCCTAAAACAACATTTGTAAAGACTAAGGAGGAATTTACCATGAGGGGAATATTTGAAGTCAGTTTTGCTCGAGTCTGTGTTAGCGTTCTTTTATCAAACGTCACATGTTGATAAATAGGCCTTATCCTCTAACTCCTGCTGGAGTGAGATTACCACGTTATTTGCAACTTTAATAAAAAAAAAAAAAGGCTCATTGATAAATTTGGAGTAAACTCATTAACCCATTTCGAAACTGGAGGGGTGTAAAACGCAAGTGAGCCGAAAAAGTCGGAAAGTACAAAATTACAATTTTGCAACATTTTCAAGCCAGAACTCCAGTGTAAAGGCATGATAAACCAAGTCTGTCGCCTTTTCACGTTTCCCTTTGTTCGGGGTAGAAGAGAACTCAACAGGTTTTCTTTAATAGTACTCACAACTTCACAGTGATGAGAGAGACTGGTCAATCTATGGGAGAAGAGCAGAGAAAAAAAAAATTTCCCGAACCCGGGGTCGGTTCCAAGGTACCACTTGGAACCGAACCCAAGTTCAGGAAATGGTTTTTACAGTAGAAATCAATTTATGAAGTAATCACTTCGGCTCATCGGAGCCAATACATTCTAATACACAACGCTCGCTCAGTACAGTATTGAAACAAAGTTTTATGCAAATCAACTTTGGATGTTTCTGAAGACCTAGACATAACCTAAGGATGGCATCATTATTATACCTTTAAATAAAATCATTTTCCATTAAAAGATTAAACAAAAAATAAATAATACACACGCATATATGGTATCACAATGTTAGCCGCAACCAGTCTAATAATGCTAAGGTTATTTAAAAAACTAAATTCTGTCATTGTTTTTTTTCTTTTTGAAAACTACATCTCAACCCGCAAAAAATAAGCCTATATGGTTACACTGACAGAAAGTGAATATATGAATATGGCTCTTGGATCGCAGAGACAAAACTATACGTCTGGTAACAGCACAATCATACTGACCAAAAGAATAAAACATGCTAGTAATGCCACATGGTGAACATTGTAAATTTAAAGTGGAAAAAACAATGGCGGAACTGCCAGTGGCCACCCTATGTACATCTGGGACAGGATAGCAGATGAGCACCGGCCAACGGCTGTTTTGCTTCTCACGACGCTTTCACCAGGCCAGAAAATGGCCATTAAAAAAAAAAAAAAAAACAACACACACGGGTCTTATTTCGCACTCCTCCTTGGCTAAAAATACTCTTCAAAAATGCTAAGCACAGTATTTTTACTTTGCTGGGGGAAAAAAAAAAAAAAAAACAGTATTTTTCCCACATCCAATGCACATTTTTTGTGGATCAGATGCAGACCAATTAATTTCAATGGGGTCTCAAAAATGCAGGCAGCACATTGTGGGCTGTCCACATCCATATGTCCGTTCTGCGGGCCCACAAAAAAAAAATAGACCATGTCCTCGTCTAGTCCGTTTTGAGGACAAGGATAGGACGTTTCTACATAAGGGAGAAAAATGGAAACTAAGGCCACTTTACAGGAGTCGATACATCAAGCAGGTATCAAGAATGAACCATTTGTTCCTGATAACTGACTGCTCATCAAAATGGGTGAGCTGCTTTTACATGCAGCAATCATCTACTCAATATAGAGACGACCGCTTGCTGCTTACACAGGGAGATGGGCTGCAGAGTTAGGCTACATTTACACAAACGTATTTTGTTTCCGTGTCCGCGCAGATTTTTTTTGCGGATAGGATGCGGACCCATTGATTTCAATGTGTGACCACATCAGCCATTGCAGGTTCATCAGGTGACCAGTAATCTTTACAAAGGGCAAATATAGGGAACGAGCAGTTATAGGAACGCTCCTTGCCCAGATTGCTGTCCAATGTAAAGAGTGCTGCAACACAAACACATCCAGCTTTTTTATGTCGTTTTTGGAATCCAAAACCAGGACTGTATAATAAAAAAGTGGACACGTATCTGTCCTTAATACTTTCTCCTTTTATAATCCACACCCGATTTTGACTTTAACAACTGTATGAAAAAACCTGAATGTGTGGCAGCACCCGACATCGGTAGTTTGGGCTACAGGTATTGGTGACCTATCCACAGGCCTCTTGTAGTCACCAATACACACTAGAATGGGTTGTGCAGTGCAACAATATCCTGCACCCCCATCGCTTGTGCAAGCGCCATTTCCTCCTCAAAATTACCTTTGCACAGTTGTAATCACACTGCACCACCTCTACAAAGGAGATAACATGCAGGAAATCTTATAGAGGAAGTAGCACTTGCACCAGCTGATTGGCAGGGGTCCCGAGTGTCAGACCCCCAACTATTTGATATTACTAGTGTCGAGCGAAGCGCACTTCGGATGCTTCATCCAAGCTCGCTTCATTCAAAACTTCGGAATACTGTACAGAGATGCGTCTCCGTACAGTATTAGAATGTATGGGCTCCAATGAGCCGAAGTTAGTTATTTGTGACGTCACACTCAACATCATTGAATAACTTCAGTAATTGATTTTTAATTGGAAAACCACTTTAAAACTTGGAACCGAACTCTGCTTTGGTTCTGAGGTACTAGTCAGAGTTTGGTTTCAATTTTTAAAGTGGTTTTCCACTTAAAAAAATCAAATACCGAAGTTCGACTCATTGCATTCTAATCCTGTGGAAAGGTCATCAATATTGTAGCACTGCACAACTCCTTTAAAAGGCATCATGATATCAGCAGGGGTCCGAGCCCTGGCACCCCCTGGGAGCCGCCGGACTGACCAGAGCTCTGATGAGCACAGCTGGCTCCTGGCAGCTTTCCGGGCACAGCGCCGTACATCATATAGTGGCTTTGCTTGTCCCATTCACTTCATGTGGCTGATCTGTAACTAGACCATCTGACCGATGTAAAGTGACGTCACATGGCGAAGGACAGGTCATCAATATAAATTACCAGATAACCCCTTTAACAGATTCTAATGGTTCCCATTGACTTTCATTAACATTTTAATGGTGATTACAGGAGGCTGTGGCACGGTCCTAAACAAGGACCCCAGCACACTATTTGCACATGATTGAGGGGCATTCCTGTGAACAGTATGCGAGATCTCTTCTAATGAACACTAGATTAGCACTTGTGACTTGGAATCTCTTTTACATTTGTTAAACCACTAATGTGTCCCCTAGGTATGATAATGCGGGCACTTTTAATAGCGTGTTTTTCAGCACATTATTTACACACTCACTTAGGACTCTACATCTAGGACCCAAAGGAACCCTGACCCAGATTTACTAATGTGTCTGCACCTAAAATGTCTAAAAAGTGGCGCCTCAGGTTTCTACAGTTCCAGCGGAGAAGGCCTAGCCGGATAGTGCCGTTCACCACCAGTCCCCTTTGCATGCAACTTTTCTGCCCGAAAAACGGCACTTATGCTGGAAAGCAGCCGAGTCCCCACTAGATCCCATTATAATCAATAGGGTCCAGTGGTGAAGCACAGTATACTAGCCTGCTAGGCCAGTTCCGGTGAAGTCCGGCAGGCTGTTAAGTTAAACGGAGGTGTGAACCTACCCCTAGTCGCCCGTGTGCGCCAGTACAGGGTCCAAGCACAAGACGATGCCATTATCTCCAGTAGTGAGCACTGCGCTGACAGGCACACACATCACTGCTATTGGCGCAGGACACCCTGCACTGACGTGTTACGCAATGCTTTAGCGGAGAGCTGCATAGCACATCGCTGCTCCTGTCTGTACTCGTTTAACTGGCGCAAAATTGGTGGAAATAGGTGCAAATAAGAGCTCTAAACCTAGATGCGCTGCATTTTGACTCAATTTACACCAGAATCTACATACAGTTACATTAGTCAATTTGAGTCATCGTCCTGTGCTGCAATCTGTATGGGGATGAACAATCCCGTTATTGATCGCCCATCCCCATACAAAGGTGATGATTGCTGCAGTCAGGCAATACTGACTAAGAGGTCTTTCACATTCAGTTTATTGCCTAAGCCAAAACCAGGACTCTGCCCAAAACAGAGAAGATACACACACATTTCTACTATATATTTTTTATGTAGGTTCAACTTTAGTTTTGGGTAACAAATACTGACCAAATACTGATCGTGTGAAAGAGGCCTAAAACAGATTGCTCTCAGTCAATGTCCCGAGTATCAATCCATTTAAATGGATCCCAATACTTACCAGTCTTCCACTGGTTTCTGAATCCCGGCCTCCATTGAAGACATTTCTACAAGTCACTGCCTGCAGCGGTCACACGTCAATGTTGGAAACCAGCATACACAGATGAGATCAGGAACTCCGAAGCCATGGGGACTGGTAAAGCAAGCACTACTCAGTTCATCTTATAACAACTTACCGGCATATATTATGTCTATGCTTTGGGGGGGCTCAACAATTCTTTTAAAGCAAAGATTGTCATCAAAGGATTGTATACAAATCTTATCAGATTCTCTCCAGTTACGGGCAGGACTGATTATGAGAGCAGCCATTTTACAACAGCCAGCCTCTACTGCTCCACAGGCATAGCTCAGGAGGCCATATACAGCATTCTCCACTTTATCAATGCCGGGACGAGACTGGGGGACATTTCAAAGGACTATCACTATGGGGAACATGGAACTATCACTTTTGACGTTTCATACACCAATCTTAATTAAAAAAAAAAAAACTGGCATAAGATGCTCTAAACTTCGGCAAATCACAGGAGATCCATGCACCAGAATCTGAAATCTAAGGCTACTTTCTGCGTTTGCGCTTTTGCTGGATCCGTCATGGATCTGCAAAATGCTTCCGTTAGGACAGGCATGTCCAAACTGCGGCCCTCCAGCTGTTGTCCAGCCTACAGCTATTAGGGCATGCTGGGAGTTGTAGTTTAGCAACAGCTTGAGGGCCGCAGTTTGGACATGCCTGCGTTAGGATAATACAACGGGCAGAATCCATTATGAACCAAGGCGGATCTGGCACTAAAACCATTGTAAGTAAATGGGGGACGTATCCGTTTTCTTTCGTGTCCGAGAAAACGCATCCGTCCCCGTTGACTTACATTGTGTGTCCTGCCGGATATGTCTTGCTTCGCACCCCAGGACGCACTCATGGGAACGCAATGAAACGCATTCTGGAGCCCTCCGTTCTCTTCAGTTTTGTCCCCATTGACAATGATTGGGGACAACATTGAAGCGTTTTCCTTCGGTTTTGAGACCCTACGACGGATCTCTATACCGGAAACTAAAAGCACAGATGTGAAAGTAGCCCAAGCCAACAAGGAGATTTCCAGCAGACTTTATTCCAGTTTTCTGGTGTAACCATGTCAGACAGCTTAGGCCAACACACTATACGCATTTGGTATCACTACAATCATACTGACCCAGAGAATAAAATACGGTATGTTATTTATGCCGAAAAATGAACGCTGCAAAATTTATAACATAAAAACTCAGTGCCAGAAGTCCCATCCCCCCAAAAAGAGTTAATAAAAGTTAATCATTAAGTTATAAGTACTTCAAAGTGGTGCCATTAAAAACCACTAAAAAAACTTGTACTGCAAAGAATAAGCCCCTTCATACATCCACATTGATAGAAAAATAAACAGGTTACAGCTCTTAGAATGAGACAAAATATAATTTCCTGATCACCAGGGCCCAAACCAGACTAGTCACTAAGGAGCGAGAAGTGTGGCCGACTGGGGGCAGCAGCAAGCAGTGCCAGACCATCATTTCAGCGCTGGTTCACTTCTCACTATAGCCATAAGGGCGCATTCAAACAAAACGGCGAAGTTTTGCGGGTCCGTAAAACATGGATGCTGCCCGTGTGCCTTCCGCAATTTGAGGAACGGAACGGGTAGCCCATTATAGGACATTCTCTATATTTTTTCCAGGGTGGCGGAACGGGCGTGCAAAATTGTGGAAAGGATGCGGACCCATTCATACAGCCGTGTGAATGAGCCCTAAAGATATCTTTTATAGCTGCAGTTATAAAAGTCAGTTTATCAGCAGCGGCGGCAAGCCTTTCCTACACAAGTCCTGTTCACTCACACGAGCGAGTTTTCCGTGCGGGTGCGATGCATGATGTGAACGCACAGCACCCGCACTGAATCCTGATTCCTGACCCATTCATTTCAATGGCTCTGTGTACATGAGCGTTTTTTTCCACACATCAGATCTGCGCTGCGTGAGAATCGCATCATGTTCTATATTCTGTGTTTTTCACGCAGCTCTGGGCCCATAGAAGTGAATAGGGCTTTAGTAAAAAACGCATTGCATCCAGAATCAACTGCAGATGCAATGCGTTTTTCTCTGATGGTTGCTAGGAGATGTTTTTTGTAAACCTTCAGTTTTTTATCACGCGCATCAAAAACGCATCAAAGCGCATTGCACCCTCACGGAAAAAAACTGAACGCAATTGCAGACAAAACTGAATGAACTTGCTTGCAAAATGGTGCGAGTTTCAATGAACGCATCCATACCTAATCCGTCAGCTTGTGTGAAAGAGGCCTAAGAGAGAGGGACCAACATGCATACTACCACTCCGAGAACGGAATTAGGGACCCCCTCCTTCTTGGGGTCACAGCAGTTGTCCCCCCTCAGTGAGCTGACATTTATCACCTATCCTGTGGACTGGTGATAAATGCTTTTCATGAGATAAACCCTTTAAGGCCTCATGCACACGACCGTTGTTCTGGTTCGCACCCGAGCCGTTTTTGCGGCTCGGGTGCGGACCAATTCACTTCAATGGGGCCATGCCGTAGCCCTGCAAGAAAAAAAAAACATGTCCTATTCTTGTCCGTTTTGCGGACAAGAATAGGCATCTCTATAATGGGTGGCCCGGTCCGTTCCGCAAATTGAGGAAGGCACACGGGCGGCTTCCGTGTTTGGCCACCTGCAAAAAACAGAAAAGTCGTGTACATGAGGCCTAACATATACAGATATTTTGTGAAGAAATTCCTATTGCAGAATAAACCAAATGCCTATAACTGCGCTTCCTTGAGTTCATCAAGAGAACACTATTAAGTAGTTTTTTTTTGTTTTGATTTTTTACTAATCATCTATCCTTAGGATAGGTCGGTGGTGGTTCGACACCCGAGACCCTCACCTATCAGCTGACTTCTCCAGTTTTTCCTAGGCCAGCGACGACGCTCATCCGTCA
This sequence comes from Bufotes viridis, assembly GCA_033119425.1. NCBI lineage: Eukaryota > Metazoa > Chordata > Amphibia > Anura > Bufonidae > Bufotes > Bufotes viridis. Next base: position 40,177,638 of record CM065596.1, on the reverse strand, counting down.
CTTGTCCTAGGAGTAGCTCAGCCAAACAGAAGTGAATGGGGCTGACCGCTATACAATGTACAACGCTGTGAAGGCCGCGGCGCTGACAGGAGTGCTGGAGCCTCCTCAAACAGCTGATCGGCAGGGGCCCCCAGGGTCAGTAAGGTACAAAGTGCAGCACTTAAAAAAAAAAAAAGTAGTGAATAAAATAATTAAAAAAAAAAAAATTGATATGACACTAAGGCTACATGCACAAGACTGTTGGTGTTTTGCGGTCCGCAAAACACGGAAGCTGCTCCGCGTTCCGCAATTTGCAGAACGGAACGAGGCCCATTATAGAAATGCCTATTCTTGTCTGCAAAACGGACAAGAATAGGACATGCTAAAAAAAATTTGCAGGGGCACGGAACAGAGCAACAGATGCAGACAGCACACGGAGTGCTGTCCGCAATCTTTTTTGGCCCCATTGAAGTGAATGCGTCCGTGGCCGAGCTGCGAAATATGTGGCTCGGACGCGGACCCGAACAACGGCCGTGTGCATGAGGCCTAAGAGTCCATTGACACAACCGTTAGCGTTTTGCGGTCCGCAAAACATGGCCAGCCCTATGATAGAAATCTTTGCGTTTATCGGACCGCGCTGCTTAAAATCCTCAGGAAGTGTTCCTTTTTAAGTTAGGGCCATATGCACCATCAGACAGAAAAAAAATATATATAAAAAAATAATAATTATCGATATCCACACCAATCGCCCTCCTCCTCAGTGAGCAACTCTGAATCATCAGAGGTCGCACAGATAGTGAAGTGCCATCAACAAGGGTCAAATCGTAAAAGATTTATTATACTCACAGACGTAATCAAATTTAAAACATATCATAAAACACTGAATAGCCCTTGTCTTCCGGCCCGACCCGGGACTCACTTTCGAGTTGTCTTATAAATCCCATGATAGAAATGCCTATTCTTGTCTGGACAAGAATAGCACGCTTTTTTTTCGGGTCCGCATAGTGTGCAGTCTGCATCTTTTGTGGCCCCATTGAAGTGAATGGGTCAGTACCTTTTCCAAAAATTTGCGCAACAGTTGCGGACCCAGAAATACGGTTGTGTTAATGGACCCTAAGGGCACTAGAGAGATTTATATACAGGACCCCTTAAAAGAGAGAGATCCTGTCATCACTCCTGACACGTCTGTTTACATAAATGAGCACCTCTTCTGTAGTGCTGTACCTCTATTATTCCTACAAGATGTTAATGAATGAACTGCCAACTAGGTGTTACCAGGGTATGTCCCTACAGTCTGGCATAATCCAATTAGTGCTGTCAGTGGAGGACTGTGCAGGGACACACCCCCAACTGGTACCACTTGGTAAGCAATTCCTTCCGTGGCGGAAACACTGAGGATTTTCTGCCACAGAACGGAGGGAAACTTTGCAGTGTACTGCAGTCCCAGCAAAGTGGATGGCACTTTACAAAATCCCATCCACAAGCCTCAGCAGCAGCAGTACTTCACACAAACTCATCCTGATGTGCAAAATCAAAACGGATCCGTTTAATTCCGATACAGAGATCCTCTGCCGGTGTTCTGCCAGATTCCTATACCCTGGCAGATCGCTATACCCGGAAGTGACGCACAGCACCAGAATCAACTGGAGGAGGGTGTGTGCCGGCGCTGCGCAAGCGCACATCCACCAGATTAGTAAATATTATTGCACCGCCCGTGGGAGAAACAACCACTAGATGCGCATGCGTGAAACCGTACATCGTCCGTGCGCACTCAGGGGTAGGTGGATTTTTTCAGTGCAAAATATTCCATCAGATCTCCCTACCCCTGAGTGTGCACGCTATGTGGTGAGGCTGAACGGCTCCTGATGATGTGCGCACTCAGGGGTAGGGAGATCTGATGGAACATTTCGCACTGAAAAATCCACCTACCCCTGAGTGCGCACCCGCGACGTACTGTCTCTCACGCATGCACATAGTGTTTTTTTTTCTCCCGCGGCGGTGCAATAACTTTTACTAATCCAGTGGATGCCTGCTTGCGCAAGCACACACCCTCCTCCAGCTGAATTTGGTGCCGCGCATCACTTCCAAGTATAGGAATCTGGCAGAACATCGGATCTCAATACCGGAATTAACAACGCAAGTGTGAAAGTAGCCTAAGGGCTCATTCAGACGACCGTAGTGTTTGTGGATTGGCGAAACAAGGATACTGGCCGATGTGCGTACATAGAAAACGCCTATTCAGGTCTGCAATTGCGGACAAGAATAAGAAATGCGCTATCTTTTTTGGGACGGAACTACAGTGACCCAATTGAAATGAATGGGTCCGCACCTGTTCCGCAAAATTGTGGAACAGGTGCGGACCCATTCATTCGCCCTAATAGTGGAGATCACAGGTGAACGTCTTCCAGTAGACCGGGTCACGTTTCCATGTACAAGTGTGCACAGCTACAAACTCACTGGGGGAGATGTAGAAAAACTGGTGCAACGTAGAACTGGCTTAGTTGCCCCTAGCAACCAGATGCCCCTTTCATTTTTCACAGCTCCTCTGAAAATGAAAGGTGGAATCTGATTGGTTGCTTCTCCTTGATAAATCTCCCCTCTGTAGCTGAATGCCATCTATTGTCCTGTGTGAGCAGCCACTTCACTGGAGTGTCCTTTATGGGACGATGGGCATGAGGTCCAGGAAAATAAAATGTCTGCCCCTTTGATCACTACTTAATCTAAGTATGCAAACTCCCAGCAGCACAGCCATCCCTATGGGTAGGCCCACCCGGCAGATAAGGCTCAGCGCACACCCGTGCTATGTAATGACAGCGGTCACATTTCCCCATCATGAGCTGCCATATTGGCCTGGAGACTGGAGGCCCATACAAAGGCGCAGCCATGTGAGCGCCAGCCACCTCCCCTCCGTGCACGGCCTGCACAGCTCTCAACAGCTGGCCGGTCCAACGTCACACACGTCCGGCCCTCACCCACCCTTCCCTGCTGGCTCGGCCAGTGAAGGCCAGACAGACTAGGCCGCACATTACACCTGGACCAAGAGCCCAGACGCCGGGAGGAGTGAGGGGGGACCCTGAAAAAGCGCTCCCGACCCGAGGCACCAGAGCGACAGCTTCACACAGCGCGGCATTCACACGCAGCACTTACTTCTCGTCCCCCCAAATATATGCAGCAATGGCGGCCGCCTGGCTCCCTGTCCGCCTGGTATTTCTACCCTTCTTGCCGAACGTGCGCGCGGATTGGCTGCGCCGGGGTCACGTGACTAAACAAAACCGTCACCAGCTAAACCTAAAATGAACCCTTTGTCCACGGATAATTGCGGACGGCCGCTTTGTGGCGAGGGGCCCCGGATGGAAGTCGGGGTGGAGGAGGAGGTGTTCTCCGTTAGAACCCCGCATTGGACCAGGAACCTATCACCTCGACTCTCCGCACACCCCCTCGCCCTCCCGCTGCACTGCTCCTGCAGACGCCATGTTGCCCCGTCCAGCCACAAAAAAAAAAAAAAAAAATGCGTCAAGTAGGAATCCTCTCAACGGCCAGCCAAGGGTGTGCGCGAGCCGACAGACGGCGGGAGGCCATTAGCCGGCCGGTATGGTTAACCCTTCGTTTCCCGGGGAGACAGGCCCTAACGAAGCGCGCAAGGAGTTAGGCGGGCGCTTGAGGCCCAGTAGAGGGCAGCCACCTGCGGGCACTCACCTGCTCGGCGCCGGCTCCACACGGCACAGGCCCGGGCACCCGCTCCACTTTTTTTATTTTTTTATTTTTTCTTTTCTTCAGTTTAAACCACAGACGTGGAGACAGACGTCCCCCCCACGTGACCGGCTCCGGCCCCTCCCACTGTGATTGCCGGGGGCGCGCCGGCTGGGGAGTGGGTGGCTGCGGCGGGGGCGCGCGTCTAGGAGGCGGGAGCGCGGGGAGTCCAGTGTGTCCCGAGGAAGAGTAGGTGTCCGTGACTGTAGAAAACCTGGCAATGGTTCATTTCTCCCTAGGGACAAGCCAAATTGAGTTTAAAAAAAATGTTATAAAGCACGGAAGATATTAAAACAATAGAAGACAGGCTTTTTCACAGTAAAGTGTTTTGCATCATTGATTGGGAGCAGGGGCGTACATAGAAATTACTGGGCCCCATAGCAAGAATCTGAAATGGGCCCCCTTAACCCCGCCCACTCCCCACCCATGGCCCCTCCCACCTCCTCCTTAACTCTACCCTCCCACCTCCTGTCCTGGCTCCTCCCATGCCACACCCCCATTAAAGAAATAATATATTTTTTTTTTTTTATTAACCAACTTTGTTGCAGTAACTTTAAAAATGTATATGTATTATCCAATAAGGCATATATGGGCTATGTCAGGCTTTAGCAGAGTGGGCCCAGGACAGTGGACACAGGGTGCAATATGTATGCGAGCACAACTGAGCGAGTGCAGGGCAGGAGCCCGCATACACATCACTCCTCCTGCCTCTGTCCACTGTGCTAAAGCCGGACGTAGGCCATCCTCCACATCTTAACCCTTTGCTACTTGCGCCATTTTGTCATCACTTCTCTTACCCCAAACGATTGCAGTACACCACTGCCCAAACCCCTTGCTGCTGATGCTGCTGAGTGTGCACATATGCGCATGTGTTTGTGTGTGTGGGGGATGGTTTGGCTGGTTGGTGGAATATCATTTAGTGGTGGCTATGTGCACACTCAGCATTAGCAGCAAGGAGTTAGAGGGTTAATCCACCCCTAATGCCCTCCAAAATGCCCGGGGGTGGGGTGGGAGGTGTTAGGAAGGAGTAGGTGTAGGAGGAAAGCACACTGTCCTCTATGAGCCCCCCAACCCCTAATGCCCCCCAAAATTCTTAGAACAGTGTGCTTTCTTCATACTTCTCCCCCATGGGCATTTTGAGGGACATTAGGGGTTGCTGGTGGGGCTCATAGAGAACTCCGAGGGGGGGCTAATAGAGGACAGTGTGGGGTTGGGGCTCACAGAGGACTCCACCGCTCCCCAGGCATTTGGGGGGTATTAGGGGTTAATGCCTTGCTAGTCATTTTGGGGGGCCTCACACCTGCCCCACCCCACCCCACCTCCCCTTGGGCATTTGGGGGCTCATAAGGACAACAGGACTGAAGTGAGAAGGCTGTCCTGTCCCCCCTCCCTCCCCACCCCTCCTCTCTCTTGCTGCCTGCCCCTGTAGTCTGGGCAACTTCCACATCGCTTTTAGAGTCACAGTGTCAGTCTGACAGTGACTGACACACTGTCTGACATACCACTCTCTCACTCACTCTCGCACGGCAGCCTGTTCAGGGTGGGTGCCAGCAGGGTGGGTCGGCTCCCCAGCGCATCGGTCCTCCTGCTGGCTCTGTCCAGACTGCTGGCTGCGGGCGGCTGTTCCGGGACTGCGTCGGTTGGGGTGGGCGGGGCGAAATAGTGTGGGCGGGGCCTTCCGAGCGCTCCGGGCCCCCCTGTGTCACGGGCCCCATAGCAGTGGCGTACCCTGCCTATATTGGCGGTACGCCACTGATTGGGAGCCAGGGGCGGACTGCAACCTCCCAGGATATGAGCTGAGCCCTGCGATTGGCCAGAGCTCCAGCCTGGGAGAAGGAGAGGCCCAGGGCAAAAGAGGATGTCTCCGCCCCAGGCAAAATTAGCTTCAGCACGTGTGCCCGGTACCGGGGGCTACAGCAGGCGAACTGAGCGGCACCCAGGGATACAAGTAATTGCAGGGACATCCCTGGGTGCCGCTCTGCATCTACATAGCTTTATCTAACAAACTTTGGACTGGTGAAAGGTCCTCTTTAAAGTGGCCCACCACAAGGAGGGGCAACAGAAGTAGGTGGAGCCAACAATACCATTGTGCAGTACAAAATACTGCCCCAGCAGAACCATATACCACAGTGCAGCACTAAATACTGCCCCAGCAGAACCAGATACCACAGTGCAGCACTAAATACGGCCCCAGCAGAACCAGATACCACAGTGCAGCACTAAATACGGCCCAGCAGAACCAGATACCACAGTGCAGCACTAAATACTGCCCCAGCAGAACCAGATACCACAGTGCAGCACTAAATACCGCCCCAGCAGAACCAGATACCACAGTGCAGTATTAAATACTGCCTCAGCAGAACCAGATACCATAGTGCAGCACTAAATACCGCCCCAGCAGAACCAGATACCACAGTGCAGCACTAAATACTGCCCCAGCAGAACCCGATACCACAGAGCAGTACATTATACTGCTCCAGCAGAACCAGATACCACAGAGCCGCACTAAATACGGCCCCAGCAGAACGAGATACCACAGTGCAGCACTAAATACTGCCCCAGCAGAACCAGATACCACAGAGCAGGGTTCTCAAGTCTCCCGGACGTTCAGGGAGTCTCCCACTATTAGATAGCGGCTCCCTTTCGCCCGCATGAGAAACAACATATACCGGAAAGCGGTGGGAACGGCGTTCTTACACTTTTTTCACAGCAGGAACGCCGTTCCCGTTCAGGGCAAAAGGACCAGGAAGCAGTGAAGGCTTTGTACTCACCGCTTCCTGGTCCTCGGCTGTCAGGGCTGCGCACAGGCATGAGGCGCTCTGTGACCTCACGCTGTGCGCAGCCTTCACAGCACAGCCGACAGCAGCAGAAGAGGAGCGGCGGCGTCCAGGAGCAGGAGAGGGTAAGTGTTTTTTTTAAATATATTTTATGGACTGGTGAGAGGCACTGTGGGCTAATGGAGAGGCACTGGGGGGCTTATAAGAGGCACTGGGGGGCTTATAAGAGGCACTGGGGGGGCTGATGAATGTAATAAAAAGTTTGTGGGGAAAAAAAAAAGAAAACCTCCCTGAAATGAGAAGTGCACCTCCCTGAAATTAGTTTTTGCAGGTTGGGATGTCTGACAGTGCAGCACTAAATACTGCCGTAGCAGAACCAGATACCATAGAGCAGTACAATATGCTGCCCCAGCAGAACCAGATACCACAGAGCTGTACTAAATACTGTCCCAGCAGAACTAGATACCACAGTGCAGCACTAAATACTGCCCTAGAAGAACCAGATACCACAGAGCAGTACAATATACTGCCCCAGCAGAACCAGATCAGATACCACAGTGCAGCACTAAATATTGCCTTAACAGAACCAGATACCACAGAGCCGCACTAAATACTGCCCTAACAGAACCAAATACCACAGTGCAGCACTAAATACTGCCACCTGCCCCACAGTACAAAGCTGTATGATCGTCCTGAGGACGGCAATGTCATTGAACTCAGGAGGGCACCTGCTGCTGCTGGCCAGGTACATGATTAATGCCGAGAGCATCAGATCTTTATGTAGCTGGCCAAGAGAAGGGCTTGGGCGGCCCACTGGGCATTGGCCTAGCAGGAAATTTTCCTGTAGGGTCAAAGGCCAGTCTACCCATGCCAGGAGGGAAAGGGGTTATCCAAAACTAAGGTGTGTTAACAGACCTTTTCAGAGTGGCTGGACTCATGGTGTGGTTCATACTTACCTGGTTCCGTGACCGTGTGCCATTCCACATGGGTGACAGCTCAGCGCTGCAGGCAGTGATTGGCTGCAGCGGTCACGTGATGCCCATCAACAGGATGTTGATTCCCAGATAGCGAGTACTGTGGAACGATGCAGCCGGTATCCAGATCCAGGTCTCTTTAAAAAAACTTAGTCTTGGATAACCCCTTGAAGCCTACACAGGGATAAGCTATGATGGAAAGATATTCACCGGTTCTGTGTTTTAGACCTGAATCAGGTTCTGGCTCACAATCACTGATGCAAAACACTGACATGTGAATAACCCTCCTCTGTGGTAGCGCCACTGCTCACAGATGCCCATATACCACATTTGATCACCGTAGCCATATACCACTGGTCTTAGTAGTATATGGCACAAGACTGTTAAGGCCACTGATTAGCTGCCTGGTAGCATTTGATATATGGGCATGTCACTGCTGCAGTCATGTAAACAAAGCTCAGCTCAGAGTCTTGCGTGTGAAGGGGCATATACCTGGGTATATTACTGTGAGGGGTCCCATAACTGGGCATATTACTGTGAGGGGGGCACATAACAGCATATTACTGTGAGAGGTCACATAACTGGGCATATTACTGTGACGGGGCACATATATGGGCATATTACTGTGAGGGGTCACATTACTGTGAGGGGACACATATCTGGGCATATTACTGAGGTTTCACATAACTGGGCATATTACTGAGGGGCACATAACTGGGCATATTACTCTGAGGGGGCATATTACTGTGATGGGGCACATATCGGCATATTACTGTAAGGAGGCACATATCTGGGCATATTACTGTGAGGGGGCACATATCTGGGCATATTACAGTGAGGGGGCACATAACTGGGCATATTACTGTGAGGGGGCATATTACCGTGATGGGCATATAACTTTGCATAAGTACTGTGAGGAGAAACATATCTGGGCACAACTACTGTGAAGGGGCACATATTTAGTATAACTACAGTGAGGGGGCACATATGTGGACATACCTACTGAGGGCCACATATCTGGGCATAACTGCTGTGAGGGGGCGCATATCTAGACATACTAATGTAAAAGGGGCACATATCTGGACATAACTACTGTGAGGAGACACATATCTGAGCATAACTACTGTGAAGGAGACACATATATGGGCATAATCTGTAAAGGGGGCACAATGTAGGCATAAATACTGTGTGGTGGCATAAAGGGAGAATAATTTCTATGTGGGGGCATATCAGAGACTGGGTAGGATTAGGTGTATAGTTATGTTTTGAGCGGAGTTAGAGGCATGGTCTAGTGTGGAAAAAATTTGCCGTGGCATGCAAAGCCACACTATGACAACACCATCCACAGTACTAGGAGTAACGGCTGCACAGTCTCAGCACCATCCATAGGGGCAATCACTCCGAAACAGCTGTCAGCGAATGAGGTGCTAGCTTACTTAATATCTAAATCATGTCTCAAGGCCTATTTAAAGGGTTGATCATTGACTTATGGGATAGCTGTCTTACATCTGGTGGCATTAGAGGCAGAGTTGTCAAGAGGTCATTTGCATCCTTTTCTTCCAAGTACTATGAAAAACATCAACAGTACTTAGAGTAGCAGCCACACTCCCTGACCGCAATCCATATTGCCAGGAGTAATAGCCACACTGTAACAACACTATCCACAATGATAGCAGCTGCAGTGCCTCAACACCATATACAGTATTAGGGCTCATGCACATGACCGTGTTTTGACCTATTCACTCCAATCAGGCTGCACAAGCTGCGGACAGCACACCGTGTGCCGTATGCATTTGTATGGCCGTTCCGTGGCACTCACAAAAAATCAAGGACAAGGATAAAACTGTTCTATAGAGGGCAGAACGGTCCTTAACAGCAATTTCCACAACGGTGTTGTGGAAATCACTGTTAAGGAGACAGGGTACTGTGAAGGTCACTAATAAAGGGACGGGTCACTGTGGAGGTCACTGTTAAGGGGACAGGATGCTGTGGAGGTCACTGTTAAAGGGGTGGGTACTGTGGAGGTCCCTGTTAAGGGGACAGGTAACGGCGGAGGTCACAGTTAAGGGGACGGTCCGCTATGGAGGTCAGTCTTATAGGGTGGGGTGCTGTAGAGGTCACTGTTAAGGGGTCAGGGTGTTGTGGAGGTCACACTTTAAGGGAACAGAGCTCTAGGGAGGTCACTGTTAAGGGGGCGAGTTATTGTGTAAATCACTGTTAAGGAGACGGGGTACTAATAAAGGGGCGGCCGCTGTGGACGTCACTGTTAAAGGGGAGGGCGCTGTGGATATTACTGTTAAGGTGGCAGGCCGCTGTGGAGGTCAATGTTAAAGGGGCAGGCACTGTGGCGGTCACTGTTAAGGGAGGAGGGGACTGTGGAGGCCACTATTAAAGGGGCAGTGGGGTACTGTGAGGTCACTGTTAAGGCAGCTGGGTACTGTGGCAGTCACTTTAAAAGGGGCAGTCGCTGTGGAGGTCTCTGTTAAGGGGGTTGGGAATGGTGGGAGGTCACAGTTAAGGGGACTATAACTTATTGTCAGTGTTAAGGTGTGGGTGCTGTAGAGACCAATTTCAAACTAAACAAGGTGCCTAAAACATAACTTTTAATATCGTTTCGTTAAAGCCTAAAAAATATATATTTCAAGTGAGATGTGCAATCACAATTGGGAATCGAATTAGCCTGGAGGAGCTGCTATAGATAGGGCAGGGAGGAACAAGGGAGGAAGACTGGGACTATAGCCCTCAAATCTTTCCCTAATGCTTAGATTCCTACACCTATATCACCTCTTACATACCCTCATACACTCGCCCTGACTGTGCAGGACTGCCCAGTTTCGTCTTGAAATAGGAAGAAGGGGGTGAGGAGGCCCTCTCCTAGGCGGCTTCAGTGATCCCAATAAAATACACTGAGTTAGAGTCACTCAGTCTTTAACCACAGACCAGAGAGGCAACTGCACAGTTGTCCTCCCTTTTGTCATCTCAGACCTAACACCCGACGCGTTTCCCTGGCCAGCTGGCCAGTTCATCAGGGGAGATAAACATCAAATACGATGAAGAGATAAAGTGCTCAGTTTCAACGGTGCATATTAGCAAGAACCAGGTGACTTAACTTATGTTGAGGCTCCGATCAAGCCTGTCGTCTAGTGAGTGGGGTCATAAGGTCCATATGACACCAAGTCCGGCAGCGTATGGCAGCGGTCCCTTGCGTCCGCGTGTGATGCCGGTTTTAAAGGCACCTGTGGCGGGCGGAACTAGCATTTGCCCCGATCACATGGGGCGTGAAGTCACTCCCGGCGGTCATGTGACAGATCACATGACCGCAGGTCCTTGCAGGACGCACTTTCGATCGGGGCTTTCACCTGTAATTGGAATGTTGCGAGGGAGGATCCAAATAAAGGGACCCTCCCCTCCATTACCTGGTATCTTAATGGCAACATATTTATACTCATGTTGCCAATGCTAGTTTCATATCCAAAGGATCCTAGGCTTTTATATAGGATCCTCTTTGGGTTTAATGGATCTTACACTACGATGATAGGTGGGTCGGAACATTACAATGGATGTCACCTACCCACAAATAGGACGGCATTTTGGCTGGGATGGAGACAGTACATGTCTGTTTATTATATCTACCTATACCAGTTTAGTAGATTATAATGATAAATTATCAATCAATATTCTGCCACTGTATTTGTATTTTTTCTCGCGGAAGGAGCCCCTTCCCCGACTTAGTCGTCCCTTGGCACGTAGGTAGGGAGCTGCGCAGGTTCAAGAAAGCAGCCCATCCGGGGCGTTGGAGTAGAGAAGAATTATATAACCGGGACAAAAGATTGTTGCTCATTGAGGCCTTTTGGCTGTACTGTTTTGAGGTGGAAAATCCACCAGGCCTCTTGCTGGAGTATTTTTCGGTCCCAGTCGCCCCCTCGTTTGGGGTAGGGGACCTGCTCAATTCCCATGAATCTCAATTTGGGTGCTGTAGAGGTCAACACTCAGCAATGTAAGTTCATCATATTACCCTTCTATGTCACATGAGGCCTTTGGATCTTGCAACAAGGTTTATGAGGTGCGAATCCCTCTAATCCATTTGGGTCAATGAGACCCCTGTTCTTGTAAACGGTGGGGGTCCTAGTGGTAGGGTCAATCAGATTGTTATCTCCTAGTGGTGTGTGATCCCCTATTCTGTGTATAGGTGATAGCTTTAGGACTTGGCACAACCCTTTTAAGTAAAAGTTTAATATAACAGCTAAAACTTTTTATTTTTTTATTTTTACATTAATGTAGCTGTATGAGCTTGTTTTTTTGCAAGATTACTTTTTTTAGGGGATATTTTTCAATACACATAAGTGGGAAATGCAGACAAAAAAAAGCTATTATATAATTTTTTTGCTCCATTTTCTGATCTGATTTTCTGAACATTTTTACTTTATAGTACTGGTTTTTATAGTGATACCAAATATGTCTGTTTTTCACAGTTTTGTGATGTTCATTAAAGTGTATTACAAAATGTGTTTATTGTCCTTTTGCGCCTTCATTCATCTATTTTAAATCTCCATTAGGTCCAAGGGTGCTGCACATGTGAAAAGGATTGAAATACATAATAAAAAATCAAGTACAATAAACATTAACCAGCTGAGTGATCTCAGCCTGCCTCCATTGTCTCAGATGGAAATACCCCTTTCACATTCCTGTTATAAGATCACTGTTAGGCCAGTGGTCCGTGCCCGCCGCTGCCCTGCTACTGACCGTGACTCGGCAACCTCTACAAGTGGCTCTCTTCTTTGCTCCAGTCTCTGCTCCCATAGCATGCCTGTGCTCACCTGTAACCAATGGCTGAGGTTCCCTTTGTATTTAGTGCAGCCTCCCCTAGGGGAGGATGCCTGAGCTTTAAAGTTTTCTAGTCTCTAGCAAATGTGTGATCTCTTGTCTGACTACCTTATACCGTACCTTGCTGTCTGCCCCAACATTGGAACTGCTATCTGAACTACGAGCATACTCAGCCTGTCCTGCCCTTGGACTGTGTTCTGACTATGCCTTGCTTTATCCCTTGGTGTTGCTGCTCTTCTTGCATCTTACCTGCATTATCTCTGTATTATCCCCCACCTGTGTTCTTATGAGTTCTCCAGTATTTACCTGCTCCATCTGTGTGGTCCAGTACCTCTGGTTTTCAGTGTCAAGTTCTGTTTACCTACTCCATCCGTATTGTCCATGCTCCTACCCAGTATTCAGGCTGTTTGCCTAGCCTATGTCTGCTCACCATACTGCTTGAAAGCTTTTCCCTGTGTTTGGCCTCATGCACACGACCGTATGTGTTTTGCGGTCTGGAACGCGGCCCATTGTAGAAATGCCTATTTTTGTCCGCAAAATGGACAAGAACAAGACATGCTCAATATTTTTTGCGGGGCCACGGAACAGAGCAACGGATGCGGACAGCACACAGAGTGCTGTCCGCATCTTTTGCGGCCCCATTGAAGCAAATGGGTCCGCGCCTGAGCCGCAAAATATGTGGCTCGGACACAGACCAAAACAACAGCCGTGTGCATGAGGCCTTTCTCTACAGCCAGGACTTCAAGTTACCAAAAACCTAAGTGCCTGTTCACATATACCTGCGGTTTTGGTGTTTATTCTGCATCCTGAGCTCCCGAAGCTTGCACCAGAGTCCCTGACCCCAGTGGGTCAGCTGCCAACCAAACCAGGACTATCCCAGTAGGTATCAAAGTCTAAATCCCTGTTCAGGGTTTAAAGGGTGTAAAGCAAGGTTTTAATTGGTCCTTCTGCTTTAATTCCTTGTAATCTGAGGGCTGTTTCACAGGAGCGGATGCCGTTCGTGACATCCGCTGCGTGAATGAGAGCCAAGACCCGCTGCGGACAGCAGACATGATTGATAATGCTCCGTGCCTTTCTGTGATCTTTTTACTACAAAATCACGGTGACAACTTTATCTTCCTGTGATTTTGTAGTAAAAAGATCACAGAGAGGCACGGAGCATTATCAATCATGTCTGCTGTCCGCAGCGGGTCTTGGCTCTCAGTCACGCAGTGGCAGGTCCGGGCAGACACAGAGGCTGGGGAGGCTCCAGCCTCAGGGCGCAGGCAGGGGCCGGCCAGAGGGAGAGGGGCTCAGCGCTCCCTCCTGTCATTCCCTGATTGTAGCGTGACGCTACAGCAGAGGTAGGAGGAGAGGAGGGGAGAAGAAGGAGCATGACAACATGGGGGGCAGAAAGAGCATGACAACATGGGGGGAGAAGAAAGAGCATGACAACATGGGGAGGGGAGAAGAAAGAGCATGACAACATGGGGAGGGGGAGAAGAAAGAGCATGACAACATGGGGGGAGAAGAAAGAGCATGACAACATGGGGGGAGAAGAAAGAGCATGACAACATGGGGGGAGAAGAAAGAGCATGACAACATGGGGAGGGGGAGAAGAAAGAGCATGACAACATGGGGGGGGGGAGAAGAAAGAGCATGACAACATGGGGGGGGGAGAAGAAAGAGCATGACAACATGGGGGGGGGGAGAAAGAGCATGACAACATGGGGGGGGGGGAGAAAGAGCATGACAAGAAGAGGGGATTATGACAAGAGGGGGGGAGAATGACAAGAGAGTGTGGGGGGCAGTGTGGCGGACATTACTGTGTGGGGGGCAGTGTGGCCGACATTACTGTGTGGGGTGGCATTATACAAAAGCTCTGCAGATGCACCTCCCATGTTTTGGGTCACCACAATTTGGGTGGTCATTCACTAAATGAACCCTGTTATGGGGAGAATCTGTGGATAACACATATTTGTCATCCACAGACACCCCCCCAAAACAGGGTTAATTTACTGAATGACCACCACTAAAAGAGGTGGCGGTCACATTTCATAATGACAGCAGGGCCCGTGCAGTGACTGTATTCTACTAACCCCCATCCCCCCCATCACAGATCCACCATAGCAGTGTCATCCACAAGGGGGCGGCGGGGGGGCGCACTTGGGCAGCTCAGCCTCTGTTGGTGGTGGACCTTGTCCCAGCCCTGCGGAGCGGATTACCCGCACGGCATCCGCTCGTGTAAAACAGCCCTGTTTAGTGATGTCTGATACCTGGCCGCATTTCTGCAGTTTGAGGTAACTGTATATGTGTACTAACCTTTCGGTGGGGCTAGGAGGTACGTGGAGACTAGGAAACACTTAGATTTGGAACAAAGAGCATAGCTCTATTTAGGACATCATCAGGATTTCATCCCCTCTCTTGGTATAATATGGGCGTGGGCCGAGTGCCATGTTTTATTATAGTTTAGTAAACTCTTTTTGCACCTAAGCCGTGTTAAATCTATTTTTTCCGAACCTCAGATCTCACAATAATACAAAGGGTTAAAGGGGGAGCGCCAGGGTAATGGCCCTAAGGTTAGCTGTAAGTCAAACCAGTTGGTTGGCACAGTGGGTCCACACTTGCTGATCGGTAACAATCACCACCAAAAATATATGGATATTAGATTACTAGTGGACTCTGAGATGACCTACAAACTTGTAGAATTCTAGAAGAACCCTTAAAGGGGTTGTTCGGGACATGTAACAGTTTTGAAGAGAAAGGGAGATGTAATAAAATAAAATATTACTCATCTGGAAGGTGACCTCTGCAGTCCATCAGCAGACTGTGATTGGCTGTAGAAGGATGCATGGTTTGGCACAACATAATCACTTCAAGACATCAACAGAGACCGGAATAGTTTTTCCTGGTGAGTAGTACTAGTTTATTAGTTTAAAAAATTGCAAAAGTTCAGCCTGCGGAGAAGTCCAAAGAAGACTGCGAAGCTGACAGCAGCAGTGTCTGTAGACAGAGTCACGGAGTCTGCTATATAGTCACTGTGTACCACATTGTGGGACCAGGCGCCTGCTTTAACATTCTTAGTGCAAGTAATACAATAAGTTATATCTCAAATCTGATGATAAATGAATGATAAATTTGGTGCAATTTTGAACGTAATACCTTTAAGACTTTTTTTTATATGACGCCAGAGGGAAGTGAGTTTGAAAGGTGGAGATATGTGAACAAGCCCGTGCATGATAAGAAAGAATGAATATATTGCTAGCCAACAGCTGGGGAACTTTGGAAACTTAAAGGGGTATTCCGGTCACCTAACCTATTTTTCAGAAATCCAACTATAAAGTGACTGTATTGTATTATCCGTAACCTGATGTATTTCACCTTCCAATGGATTCCTTGTACTTTTTTTCTTCACGTTATTAGCTCTCGCTGCAATTGCATTGAATTTTAGACTGTAATGGCCGTGGTGCCTGCCCACATGACCAGAAACAGGGTCCTGAACTACAATTCCCATAATCCTTTGCAGCAGTGCTGTGGTCGTGTGCGTTCATGAGTGCCTCCGCTCCTTCCCTGGCTGCGGGGAGAGCCGTGTGACACGCACATCGCAGCATCCCAATGATTGTAGAGATGCTGAGCTCATTTAGTTCCCACTGTCCAGATACGATGAATGTAAATGCGCATTAGGGCGCGTTCACATTACTGAGCGGAGACTTGGTCTGGCAAGAGCGGAAGAAGGAACTGCTCATGTTTGACCATAGCTTGAGAAGAGACTACAGGTCGTAACCAGTGGAAACGGAGGGTAAAAATTATGTAGGAGGACTACAAAGGTAATTTTTTTGAGCAAACAATAGAAAACTTTTATTAACAGTATACTGGGGACTTTATTATATTGATAAGCTTTCAAATATAAGTCCAAGTTTGAATAACCAGAATATCCCAATATCCCTTTAACTCCATAAGGACCCGCGCCGTACATGTAGCAGGAGCTGTACCCGCTAGATCAGCGGCAGGGGTCCGGCAGTCACTGATAGCCGGACCCCTGCGTTATGCGCCGGCATTGGTGAAAACACATAAACCCTCGCACTGCTGCTGTCAGCGTTGACCGGGCACGTGCAGGATCGTTCCGGGTGTGGGGTGGCAATCGGGTCTCCGTGCTGCTGTGACGGGGACCCGATGGCAGGAAAGGCAGCCTGATGCCTTTCTTAGGCATCGTGGCTGCCTTCTGTGACAGCCTGTGAGATCCAGCCCCCTGGATCTCACAGGAAACTGTAGGTGTATTACAGCGTGTAATACACTTACAGCCAATGCATTATAATACAGAAGTATTGTAATGCATTGTAAAAAGGACCAGACCCCCAAAAGTTGAAGTCCCAGAGTGGGACAAAAAAATAAACTGAAAAAATAAAGTTAAAAAATAAAATAAAGTTTCAAGTAAGTTTTAAGTAAAAAAAAAAAAAAAAGCATCCTTTTCCCAAAATAAAGTAAAAAAAATAGGAGAAAAAAGAAAAAGTCGACATATTAGGTATCACCGCATCCGCACGCATTGCACCCGCACTGAATCCTGACCCATTAATTTCAATAGGGCTGTGTACACGAGCAATGTTTTTCACGCAGCATGTTCTATATTCTGCGTTTTTCACGCAACACAGGCCCCATAGTAGTTAATTGGGCTTCAGTGAAAAACGCATTGCATCCGGATTTACTGCTTTGCGTTGTAAACGCAAGTAACTTAGCAACAGTGAATGGATTTCAAAGACAGGAAGTGAAGTTATCAGTGTCTGTCTGCAGGCACTGCATGGGAGACAGAGGAGACAGATTATTTATAGTTCTCTTGCCCATGCGGAGCCAAATAAAACATGACAAAGGCCCCAAAAGACATAGATGTTACCAACATGATCATCCTGGTCAAGGAGCGGCCATGTATTTGGAACTTCAGGTCTGCAGAATACCAGGACTGTTTCAAGAAAGGGAAAGCATGGCAAGAAATTACCAAATAAATATTTATTACAGTTTGGGAGACTAGTCAAGGCCAAAGACGGGAGAGGTTTGGTAAGTAAAAAGTGGACAATCTATACATGTTTGATCCTAGCTGTCCTCTCTTATAGCATAGCACATGGCATACGTTATCCTCTCTTATAGCATAGCACATGGCATACGTTTTCCTCTCTTATAGCATAGCACATGGCATACGTTTCCTCTCTAGCATAGCACATGGCATACGTTTTCCTCTCTTATAGCATAGCACATGGCATATGACCACATATGTACTATGTTGGTTAGTTAAACATGACCTGTCACAACTCCTGACATGGCTTTTAAAATAGCTTTATGTATTCCCCATGTAATAAAAATTCTGGAGCATATATTCTTATGACTCTTTATGCAGTGGCGTTCCTTTATTATTCCTGCTAGAAGTTATAATTGAATTGCTATTAGACTTCAATAATAAAGGGTACATAGGGGTGTTACCAAGTCGGGGGGCTGTATCTGCACACACTAATTTGATCCAATCAGTGCTGCCATGTTTAGGTGTGCAGGTACACACCCCCAACTTGTTACTACCCCTCTGTACCCTTTAAAAATGAATGCTAATAGCAATTCATTCATAGCTTCAATTTTTTACATAATAAACAAATAGAAGTTCAAGATATGTTATTAAATGGGGAATACATGAAGTAATGAAAGAACACATGTTCTGAGTGGTGATCGGTCATATTTGAACTAGTATTATTTTCTTAAAGTATTTTCCTGATGGTAGTAATATTATAATATTTATTTGGGAACATATTGGTGTGGTCATATATTAATTAAGATGTTATATATTTTTTTTTTTTTTAGAATGGAGGACAGCCTTCAGGAGGAGGCTGAAGATAGTGGGGCTCATGACTCAATCACATGCGATAAGGAGCCTCCTGCATCTGAAGGTCCTCAACACAGTGGTAAAGAGCCCACCACCTCCACTACCTCTCAGCCTTCAGCCTCCACTGTGGCCCCCCCAAGTTTGGCATTACCAGGGTGCCGCCGCAGAACAATGCCGCCTACTGAGGCAGTTAGAAATCCCCCAGAGGATCAACTTGATCTGTATGCTAGGAGCCTAGTACCTTTCTTGTGGAGACTGCCTCCAGAACGTGTAATGAAAACCCAAGCGGCTCTTGGTATAGTTCTGGAGGCAGCCACTCCACCTAATGACCCCTCCGAAATTTTCACAGGGCTAGAAAATTGGCGCACCCATGGCCACATCTCTGGCCCCCGCCACATTTAACAGGGTCCATAGGTGCCCCAACAATTAGAAATAAGTAGGCACATTCATGGGCCCCTACCTCGCTCATATGTCCAGCCTGGTCCATCATCCTCACAAGCTGGCCCCTCTCAGGCATCTGTACTACCTGCCCAAACGGCCTACCTTGGGCACCAGTTTCTGCCTCTGACTTTGTCACCTAGCGGTTCTTAAATTTGTTCATTGTTTTTATATTTTTCTGGGATTTTTCTGTTTTAAGAAACAAAACAAATCACATTACTAAGTGCAAAAATAAAAAGAGATTTATTTAAAAAAAATTATTGTTTGCTCTCTTTATTAAACACATGAAATATTAAAATTTCGGTATCACACACACATATAACTCATTGATAATTGTACACGTTTACTATCAATATAAACTACATACACGTAACTATATAAAAATGATTTATCAATCATTTACACCAGGTACGTTCAACCTGCGGCCCTCCAGCTGTTGTAAAAGTACAACTCCCACCATGCCCTTCTGTAGGCTGATGATGGGAGTTGTAGTTTTGCAACAGCTGGAGGGCCGCAGGTTAAGCACACATAAATATTAATTTCTTTAAACAAAAAATATATATAATTTATTGTACATTTCGAATTTAATAATACATATATTCATATAAAAATTCAACACAATTTTATGTACACATGCACACGATAGTATAGACAATAGAAATGGAGTATAGTCACATGACACATGTCATGAAAGATTTCGTTATTTATAATGAGGCCAAATACTACTTTATTACTTCTGATAGTGATACTGGCATACACTTAATAGTACTTACATTTCAGATTGATAGTAATAAGCAAATTCCCACGATTTTCACTGAACGCACCTGCAACTCATCTGTCCCAAATCCGTGACACCAGTGTGAAAGAGGCCTAATAGCAAGCGATCAAAAAAAACTATGGCTCTCAGACTATGGAGACACTAAAACATGATTTTTTTTTGTTTAAAAAATGCTGTTATTGTGTAAAACTTGAATAAAAAAAAGTATGCATAATATTGCCACGTCCGTAACGACCTACTCTATAAAAATATCACATGACCTAACCCCTCAGGGGAACACCATAAAAAAAATATATATATAAAAACGATGTCAAAAAAGCCATTTTTTTGTCACTTTACATCACAAAAAGTGTAATGCAAGCGATCAAAAAGTCATACGCACTGCAAAAACATACCAATCAAACTGTCATCTCAGATCAGAAAAAATTAGACCCTACCTAAGACAATCACCCAAAAATGCTTTATTATGTAAAACTGAAACAAACAACCAAAAATATGTATGTATCGCCGTGTCCGTAACAACCTGCTCTATAAAAATACCACATGACCTAACCTGTCAGATGAACATTGTAAATAAAAAATAAAAACAGTGCCAAAACAGCTATTTTCTGTTACCTTGCTTCACAAAAAGTGTAATATAGAGCAACCAAAAATCATATGTACCCTAAAATAGTACTAACAAAACTGCCACCTTATCCCGTAGTTTCCAAAATGGGGTCATTTTTATGGAGTTTCTTCTCTAGGGGTGCACCAGGAGGTCCTCAAATGTGACATGGCAACTTAAAATTATCCCAGTGAAATCTGCCTTCCAAAAACCATATAGCGTTACTTTCCTTCTGAGCCATGCCGTGTGCCCGTACAGCAATTTACGATCACATAT
Source organism: Bufotes viridis (assembly GCA_033119425.1). NCBI lineage: Eukaryota > Metazoa > Chordata > Amphibia > Anura > Bufonidae > Bufotes > Bufotes viridis. The sequence continues at coordinate 40,157,399 of CM065596.1, read as the reverse complement.
GGGGTGTTTCTGTAAACTACAGAATCTGGGCAATAAATATTGAGTTTTGTTTGGCTGTTAAACTTTGCTTTGCTACTGTAAAAAATGGATTAAAATGGAAAATCTGCCAAAAAAGTGAAATTCGGAAATTTCATCTCCATTTTCCTTTAATTCTTGTGGAACACCTAAAGGGTTAACAAAGTTTGTAAAGTCAGTTTTGAATACCTTGAGGGGTGTAGTTTCTAAAATGGGATCATTCATGGGTGGTTTCTATTATGTAAGCCTCACAAAGTGACTTCAGACCTGAACTGGTCCTTAAAAAGTGGGTTTTAAAAATTTTGGGAAAAATTTTAAGATTTTCTTCTAAACTTCTAAGCCTTTTAACGTCCCAAAAAAAACAAATGTACAAAATGATCCAAACAGGGAGTAGACATATGGGGAATGTAAAGTAAGAATGATTTTAGGAGGTATTACTATCTGTTTTAAAAGCAGAGAAATTGAAATTTAGAAAATTGAGAATACCACTGTCATAAAGTACAATATGTTATCAGAAAACAATCTCAGAATGGCTTGGATAAGTAAAAGCGTTTTAAAGATGAGTATGAACATCCATTCCTCTTCAAGACTACATTGCATGTCGTCTCGCTTGCAGCGATGGGCCGGTGTATTTACATGTGCTTGTCTCCATTCAAGTGAAGATATTTCTTTAATATTTTTAAAAATGTTCTTATTTTTTTCATTAAATTTTTTTATATTTGATCTTCAAATTGCTTCTCCTTACACTGCATTGAAATAGAATTGCTGTGTATGGCAGATTCAGCTTTACCAGGGAAAGCCATCTTAGATGGCATGGTCACAATTGACCATGGCACCTGAGGAATTAAACATCTGCAATAGGCGTTATTGGCAATCACAGACACCAGCCCCAGGTGTCTGCTGTTTGAAGCAGCAGGCACCTGGCGGCTATAGTGCCCGATTCAGAGCAGGCCCCATCTTTAAAGAGACAACATCCGCAAGTGGTTAAAGAGAACCTGTAACTTCTCCTAACATTTCTGTTTTCGTAACATCTTTCATTCCCCATGTACGAACAATTCTGGATCATCTGTTCTTATGAATTTATGTTGTGCCATTCTTTTCTCATTCCTATAAGAAGAAATCATTTCCATAAGATCCAGCCGCCCACACTAATGTGTCCACAGAGCCTTGTACAGAACACAAACTGATACCAGTGTGTCAGTTTGGATCAGCTTTCATCCGTTTTGTCTTGATTGCTTGTATTATAGGATCTATAATGAAAGAAACTTGATGCAAACTGCCTTCAAATAACACCAGTACACCTAGGAATATCAGCTGATTGTAGAGGGACAGGCAGCGTTGTTGAATTTCTGCTGAGAAAAAGGGTTCCCCTAACTCCAATGGTTGAGCAGTTGATATACGATGTGTCATAATTTGCTGCCATGGGGAACCCCTGTTATTTTCTGGCTGTGTAAAGAAAAGTAGGATAAATTCTGTGAAAGAAAAACAGAGCCCTGTCATACTAAAATGTATCAGCTATTTAGTTTTAAAAAAATCACGGAAAGAAGATACAAAACATCCTGTACGATATGATAGTAAATATGCGGATTTGCATGGCTACATTTATACGGCATAGGTAGGTTTAGAGTAGAAACCTGCCTGAAAGAGCCACCGTGGCGCAGGTAGGTGGGCACAGATGTGTTTTGATCTAAATATATTGGCTAAGAGTCTCAGATGTTATCATTAGAGTGAGGGCTTAGTCCATATATTATGTTTGCATCTATTATTTTTAGTGCATTATTTTCCGTGACTTTAGCTATTTAGTTTAGCAAAATGATAGGAAAGTGATTATGAGGAGACCCTCACTTTTGGCAGATCAGTTGCTGAGTATCAAAGGTTAAATCCTTCAACTGAAGAGTAACAAAAAGTACACTTTCAACGGATTTTCCAAGATTTATCCTCTGGATAAGTCATCAGTATCTGATTGGTGGGGGTCTGACACCCGGCAATCAGCTGGTCGAGAAGGCACCAGCATTCGCAGTAGCGCCACAGCCATCTCTCAGCTTTCCCTAGGCCGAGGGATGACATGTTCATTGGTCACATGGCCTGGGGCAGGCCAACCCCATTGAAGTAAATAGGGTTGAGCTGCAATACCAAGCACAGCCGTTATACAATGTACGTCTGGCACTGTGATTGGTGAGCACGGAGATGGCTGCAGTGCTCAAAGATGTTCCGGTGCCTTCTGAAACAGTTGATCAGCGGGGGTCCTGGGTTTCAGACTCCTACCGATTAGATATTGATGACCTAGCCAGATAATAGGTCACCAGTATTTAAATCTCGGAAAACCCTTTTAAAGGTATGTTCACACGACGGATTTAGAAAACACGCTGAAAAGATATATGCAAAATCTCTGATGATTTTCGGCCCGTTTTTTTTTTCCAGCTTCCCATTCAATAATTGGGAGAATCAGCACAGATTTTGCACCAAGATAGAGCATGCTGGTTCTTTTTTTCCATGCTGTTTTTTTCAACGTGAAAAAAAAGCTATTTCTGCCTCCCATTGAAATTAATGTGTAAAATAAATGTGGAGCCCCAGTATTGGGTCTACAACACAATGAAAGCCAGATATCCCTCAAAGGAAGGAAAATCAAGCAAAGGGGTGTCTCCATTACAGAGATCACCAAATCCACCATATTAAGTGGCCCCTATGTCAAGATCCCACTTTTTTACAAGCTTTAAGGACATGACGGGGAAAACCTAAGCCACTTATCCATCCACAGACAGCTGTTTCGGGGTGTTGCCCCTCATCAGTGTGGAGTAGGATTCTGGCTAACCAGGAGCAATGCCTTGGAGACTACACAAACAAAACAATAGCTTATCTGAGAGAGACCAGCTACAAAAACACCGCGGAGCCTCACTTAACAGTCTCAACGCAGCAATCCAAAGTGCAAAGCTCCCTGGGAAACAGGAATATGCAAAATAAACGTGGAGACCCAGTATTGGGTCTACAACACAATGAAAGCCAGATATCCCTCAAAGGAAGGAAAACCGAGCAAAGGGGTGTCTCCATTACAGAGATCACCAAATTCACCATATTAAGTGGCTCCTATGTCAAGATCCCGCTTTTTTACAAGCTTTAAGGAGTGACGGCGTATTACTGTTTCCCAGGGAGCTTTGCACTTTGGATTTCTGTGTTGAGATGGATAACTGGCTTAGGTTTTCCCCGTCACGTCCTTAAAGCTTGTAAAAAAGCGGGATCTTAACATACGGGCCACTTAATATGGTGGATTTGGTGATCTCTGTAATGGGGACACCCCTTTGCTCAGTTTTTATTCCTTTGAGGGATATCTGGCTTTCATTGTGTTGTAGACCCAATACTGGGGCTCCACATTTATTTTGCATATTACTGTTTCCCAGGGAGCTTTGCACTTTGGATTGCTGCGTTGAGACTCTTAAATGAGGCTCCGCAGTGTTTTCTGTAGCTGGTCTCCCTGAGATCAGCAATTTTTTGATTGAAATTAATGGAAAGGTTTTCAGAGGTGTTTCTTGGTCTAGATTCCACACGGAAAATGCAAGAAAAACAGCGCCAAGAATGTTTGAACTGGCAGGGTATATGCACACAGCAGTGTGGTTTGTACAGATTTCCATGCAGTTTTCGCTGCGCTTCCACTCTAAATCTGCACCAAAATCCACGTGTTACTTTTGAATTTTGACACAGATTTGCCCCAGGTTTTTGCAAAGGGGGAAATCTGCACAAACAAGTGTCATGCTGTGGATTTCAAAATCTGCACCACAAGTCAATTTTTACTCTAAACATTTCTGCAAATCACATCTGATCTATTTAGGCGGTACTGTATTATTTCCCGCATGAAAATCTGAGAGTTATACGCACCATGTGCATGTACTCTTAGGCTACTTTCACACTCGCGTTTTGTGCGGATCCGTCATGAACGGATCCGTTCAGATAATACAGCCTGTCTGTCTGCATCAGTTCAGAACGAATCTGTAACATAGCCAAGACGGATCCGTCATGAACTCCACTGAAAGTCAATGGAGGACGGATCCATTTTCTATTGTGCCAGACTGTGTCAGTGAAAACAGATCCGTCCCCGTTGACTTACATTGTGTGCCAGGACGGATCCGTTTGGCTCAGTTTCATCAGACGGACACCAAAACGCTGCAGGCAGCGTTTTGGTGTCCGTCTCCAAAGCGGAATGGAGACTGAACTGATGCAATCTGAGCGGATCCTTTTCCATTCAGAATGCATTAGAATGCAAACTGATCCGTTTTGGACCGCTTGTGAGAGCCCTGAACGGATCTCACGAACGGAAAGCCAAAACGCGAGTGTGAAAGTAGACTTAAAAGTCTCCTGTTTTAAAGGGGTTGCCCACTTTCTGACTACAGCTGATGAACGTATTTGTAAGACATTCTGCGCCATTTTATATATTTCATAAGATACTGTCCACATAGACTAACTGTCCACAAAATAGCTGCTGATGAAGGGTCATGTGACCAGGAAACTTAAATACACTGCAGCTGTCATCGGTACGTACACTTTTGAGAGCTTAGGGCAGGTGCAGTTTGTTAGAATGGAGGAGGTTAAGTTATATGTCTGGTCCATTAGCGAACATTTTATGGACAGGACCTCTATGTGGACAGCAAAGAAGATCTGCCTAACAAGGTGACATGGCTCACGAAATATAGCAAACGGCAGAGAATATCAACAAAGCCTATATTAGCAAATGTCATATAGTCATCTTATATACACATTGGTTAACAGTAGCCAGACAGTGGCCATCCCCCCTTTAACAGTCCCTCTCAGAGCATGGCTATCTTTCCTATGAGGGGCAGATTAGGAACTTAAAGTGGCCCTGGAAAAAATATATGAGTGGCCCCATGTTGTAGGTGGTTTCAAACTGACAGAAGACGAGCCAAAACAATTAGGCAGGGACAACAGAAGTAGGCGAGGCCTGTAATACCACAGGCCTCGCCCCAGAAGAACCAAATACCACAGGGCAGCACAAACTCCTGCCGCACCATGAGAGCGGTAATACAGTTGAGTTCAGGAGGGCACCTGTGGCCATTGAGCATCAGATCATTATGTACCTGGCCTGCGGCCACCATGAGGGCTTAAATGGCCCTCTGGGGATCGGCCCACCGGGGAATTTCCTTGTAGGTTCTATTGCCAATCCGTCCCTGTTTCCTATAAACTTCCACCTAGCTTCGAATGATGCCTTGTCCTTGAGGAATTGGCTGAAATGTCTAATCCTATCTGCAAACACTGAAACCAAACTCAAAAATCTACTGCGCTCTCCACACTTATGATTGGACTCTAGAAACTTCACTTCTTTTCATTCTCAAATAAATTATACAAGTTATACATCCTACTTTATGAAACCCTGGTCATTATTAGCCGAAAATGAATTGTTAGAAACAAGTGTAGCAACAGGAGATTAAATATTTCCACTAGCAACTCTAGGGACATATGGGAGTTGTATATAAGAGGCTCATGCATAGACCACCAAGGTTTAATCCTCTTTGCTGCTTCTGGGTTTTGGTTTAATTATTTTTCCTATAACAGTTCCTTTTAATCTGGGTTCAAGAAATAGAGACTTAATGCTTCTTACTGAAATCTAGAGTAGGTTGGTAGAATAATAATATCATACAACAGAATTCTCAGTGGCAAAGGTGTAGCATAAAGCTCCTGGGCCTTAGTTCAATATCTGTAATAACAAGCCCATTGTCAAATACTATTTATATTATGGGATATTATTATACCTCTTATGGGACTGAGGAGTCTTTGGTACGTGGGCTTCAGTGTGACAGCAATATCTGCACCACCAAGAGCTACCCCACTATCCGATGGCTTACTTGGCCTCCACACAGCAGGCTGCCTTCACAGACAATAGGCTATTGCAAAAGCTGCCTACAGACTACTTTAGGATTAATAGATCAGTCATGAAGGGGCAGACTAGGAATATAAAGTGGCCCTGGAAAAAAAACTGAAAGTGGCCCCATCTTGTAGATGGGTCCGAATTGACAGAAGGCGAGCAGCACAAGTGGGCAGGGACAACAGAAATACTGCAGTGCAGCACAAAATACTACCGTGTCCACTGCAGTTTTAAACTTTATCTCCATCCTGAGGATGGCAGTATAGGTGAATTCAGGCGGGCGTCTGCAGCTCCTGGCCAACTGCAGAAGTACCTGATGTTCCTGGCATTAATTAATGCTGAGAGCATCAGATCATTATGTACCCAGCCAGTGTCGGACTAGGGTGCCTAGGGCCCACCAGTAAAATTTATTTTGGGGGTCCACCATAAGAATTAATTCAAATATTACCTGCTCACACAGCAGCAAGATGCTACCAGATGACTGAATATGGGGGTCCCTGCAGAAACTTTTAGAAGGTAGGTCCTGGGGAAAGAGGATACTGGCTGGCCTGCCTCTGAACCCTTAAGTCAGCCATCTGATTGTGTCTATAATAAACTGGGTGTTTTTTTATTTTTTTATAATCTACCTAGTTTTTCTATAAACATAGGCTAGTTGAGGCGTTATACACTGCTTATCTATATGTAGCACAGTAAGTCGACTGTGTTATGTGCCATTGTGCAGGGGGTGGGCGACAAAGAACCCACCTTGCTGAGGGGCCCACCAAGGCATTCACCTGTACTCCTGTGGTCCAGTCCGAGCCTGTACCCAGCTATTGGCTCTGGGAAGGCTCGAATGGCACACTGGGGCCCACTGGAAATTTCCCTGTAGGATCTATGGCCAGTCCACCCCGAAGAATTCCAACATCCAATTCTTTCAAGATGTTAAACCGTTAAGCTGATCCAATAATCCAATAACAGCTATGCTACATGACCCTCCCCCCCCCCCATACACATGCATGCTCGGTTCGGTGAAGCATGCATTTGTTTTGAATGGGTGGGGGGGAGCAAGCTGCTGCTAGACATCTCTAGCAGAGGTTTGTCCTCTAAAGGAAATCTAACAGCATGATCCTGCTTCCCCTCTACATCTGCTGTCAGGGGAAAGTCAGGACTCTACTATACACATGAAATGTTCAGCCAGTCCTGGTAAAATCGTCAGGTTTAGCCAACACTAATCTAATATTCAAAACTTTACAATGCAAATTTTACACAACCTATAGACACAGATTTTTCAGATTTGGAAGCAAGAATCTCATTCCACGGATTAATGCCACAACTTGAAAGCACAAGGCTCTAATATATCCATGGTTCCAAAAAACTGACAAACTGGGGGAGAAAACGCAGACAGGAAAAAACACGTATCCCAAACACAAGAGAAAATATTAACAATGGAGCAGTGTATGAATAGTGTGTTAATACTATGCCTGTCTGCATTGTCTTTTGAACAAATCCAGGGGATTATATTTTGTCCGCACCTCTACCTTTAACCTTTTCCAGATGTTGCTGGATGTAAACAAATTTGTGCCCCTGTTAATGGTTAAGAGGCTGTCACAGACCATTTTCCAATAAGCATATGACTGTTTCCGTCACTGGAAAGGCTGAAGTGTATAACAAATTTGGCTATTTACATTTTCATTAATTTTACAAAGTTTAAATCAGGAAACAGAGTGTAAAACTTCCAGATTAGTGGGTGCTAGCATTTTTAAAATGCCGAACTCATTGTGTAATGAGTAAGAAACAAAGTAAACCCTCTTTGAATTCAATGGTTTTGCAATTCCTAAAATTCGGCAACTACAACTTCAGATGAACAACAGATTCCACTATTTATTACTTTAACAAAAATGCAGCGACTGACGCGCCTATACTAAGCCATGCCTCTAACCCCTCCCATGCCTATGTCTATACATACCCAATCCCACCCAGTCCCCAGTGTGCTTACACTTAGTAATAATGCCCCATACATAGTAAGAATATCACCTTAGTATGCCAGCAGTGTAAAAAGGTCCCCTTACACAGTTATGATGCCCCCTTACTGCCACCCATGCACTACTAAGTCCCTAAGTGAGCCACACACAGGTATGTCCCCATTAGTACCCCTATACAGTATGAGTCCCCCATAAGTGCCCACTATATAGTAAGAGGCCCCCATAAGTGTCCCTATACACAGTCATGCCCCCATAAGTGTCCACACAGAGTATGAGGCATCCATACACAGTGATGCCCCCATAAGTGGCCCACAAAAAATAAGCCCCCCATAAGTGCATACATGCTGCTATACACAGTAATGTCTTAGTGTCCCCACACAGTATGAGGCCCCCCCCCCCATAAAAGTCCTCATAAACAGTAATACCCTCAGAAGTGCCCCCACACATTGTGAGGCCCCCATAAGTACCCTCACGCACAGTATGAGGCCCTATAATTTTCCCCTCACACAGTATAAGGCTCCCATAAGTGTCCACATACACAGTGATTCCAGGTTCCCACGATGAATGGTGTAGAGTACATCTGTTGTGGTCTGTGGTGTAGCGCAGCAGGCACAATGATGTACCGCTCCTACCTGCATCGAACCAGCACCAGCAGAGGAAAGGTGTTCAACTGTATGTGAGTCCTGAAGATTCGGCAGCCATTCTGGGATCACAGGACACAGACCAAATTCGGGACAGTCCCACTGGATCCGGGACAGTTGGGAGGCCTGCACCCCATGGATAAACAGCTTAAAGACCTCCTGTAGAAGCAATAGCTTGAAGTAATCATTTTCTTTATGACTTTATTAGTCTCTCACATCGTACTGGAGGAATTTTGGGCCACTCTTCTTAACAAAGTTGCTTCAGTTCACTCAGCTTTGTGGGTATTCATTTATGCACAACTTTCTTAAGGTAAAACCACAGCAATTCATTTTATTTGGGTCGAGGTCTGGACTTTGACCTTACCATTGCAATACCCTGAGTCTTTTCATTTTCAGCCGTTCAGTTGTAAATTTGCTGGTATGCCTTAGATCAGGCATGCTCAACCTGTGGCCCTCCAGCTGTTGTAAAACTACAACTCCCACAATGCCCTGCTGTAGGCTGATACCTGTAGGCTGTTCGGGCATGCTGGGAGTTGTAGTTTTGCAACAGCTGGAGGGCCACAGGTTTAGCATGCCTGCTTTAGATCAATTTGGCTAAGCTTTACCATCAATGACTGCAAGGTACCCAGGTCCTGTGGCTGCAAAACAAGACCAAATGATTACTGCTCAACCCCCGTGCTTGACAGTTGGTATGAGGTGTGTGTGCTGATATGCTAAGTCTGGTTTTAGCCAAATGTAGCATTGTACTTAAAAAAAAAAAGCAAATACTGCAGCGCTCACCTGTATTGTCCTTTAAGGAAGCACGGAAAAAAAGACCTGGACGTAGTCCCACTTGGATTCCAAAAGATGAACTAATCCAGCTTCCCATAAAAAAATAATCTTTATTCTTTAGGAAAAAAATCCAGACATCAAAGTCATATACAATTATGCAGTCTACGTGTTTCGGACCTTAAAGTGCTGGTCCTTCATCATGACATGCAAAAGTTAAAAAGAATCCCATCCTTATAGACAGAGGTGAAAACTTACACAATCAAACAATTCCCATCACCTGTTTCCCAGACATAGAAAAAACCATGGTTGCAGGGGGGTAGGGAAAACAATTGTGACGATCCAACAAGGATCCAGCTTAGTAAACTAAAGCATGTTTTCTATTCAGACCATTCAGGCCATAACTTCCTAATCTATCCAAAATCCCTACTTCCCTACTTAAAAGCTTCTGTCTGTGGCTGCCCCCTCTGACAGGTAAAGAGACCCTTTCCACTCCCTGTACCGCAAACGCAGCTGTACTGCCATTGTGAACAGTGGCAAAATGAAAGGTTGCCGTTGAGACATTTCGCTTTTTGTAATGAGGAATGTCTGACAAATGTTTTCTGATTCTAACCCTAATCTGTTTGGTAGTACAGCCTACGTACTGCAACCAGGGATGGTGCTATAATAAGGCAGTCCAAGCGGCTGCCTTAGGGCGCAGAGAAGGGGGGGGAATGAACCTTTTTTTTCAAATCACTTGCGGCGAGTTGCACCGCAGCGCTGCTCCCCGCCCACCCCAGCCTGCCAGTGCCGTGCGGCCCCGGCCCTCACTCACAGAGCGGCAACGCGGTCATGGGGTCACTCAGGGGGTGTGTGACGGGCTCCGCAGCAGACAGCAGCAGGGACTAGAGCAGCTGTTGGTGACTGTGACTCACACAACCAGCCCAGATGGACTGTCGACTGCCATAGGGTAGGTGGTAGGTGATGAGCACAGAGCACATAATGTTTATAATTATTACACAACATTAATGGGGGGGTGGGGTTGATGGGAGGGGGGGACAAAGCAAATGTACGTAGTCTGTGCCATGTGTAAGAGGGTGCAAGGTGTTGTATTTGATAGCAGGTACGTGTCACCGAGGTTGCTGGCCTCGGTGAGGTAAGAGCCGGGGTTTTTTTGTCTGCAGCAGCTAGTGCTGCTCTGTTAAATAGCATGGCTGCAAAGCCGATCCGGGCCGGCTCTTACTGGGAGCAGCTAAAGAGTAGGGTGGGTGGCTGCTCCCCACGGTCCAGTCCATGTTTTGGGCTGGGTATAAAACGCAGCCATCAGCTGTGTCTGGGTGTGTGATTATCCTGGAGCCTGCAAACAGGGCTGAGGAATTCTCTGTCCTGGAGGAAGGAGCTCAGCAAGGTGGTGTTTCCTGCAACCTGAAGGTGGAATCGCCTGCGGCTGAGCCGACTGCTAGGTGTGAACCCGCACCTAAACCACCCAAGGTGACTGGACCCTGTGTTGGCCTGTTTTTGTTTTGCCACATGTATTTCTGTTGTGTGTGAACTGTCACCAAGAGACTGTTTTCATTTCTGGTGTGCAAGTGTGAATAAAACACTGTTTGATGCACAATCTGGACTCCTTGTTTTGCCTCTAAACTGCACCCGCACCGCTGTCTACCAGAGCGACTCCCCACATTTGGTGTCGGATGCGGGCATGCGCAGTGAGGCTGGCGTGAACGCCGAACTTTGTTTGCTGAGCAAAAGTGTATGTCCTATATTAGGCCGGCAAAGTTGCAGCCTGTGATTTCTGGCAACATGGAGGCTGCTGTGAAAGCCCTCATAGAGGCTAACGTGCAGCAGCGGGAGACCAACCAGTTATTGCTGCAACATGTGATGGCATTACAGGCGGCAGGAGCGTCCCACCACGTCCATGATGCCCGGAAAGCGGTCCGTGCGGGCGATCCCAAAGATGACCCCGCAGACGACGTGGAGACATACCTAGCCGTCTTTGAGAAGGTCGCCGTGAGGGAAAAGTTACCCCGTGACCAGTGGGCCGAGGTGGTTGCTCCGTTCCTGGCAGCCGGACCCCAGCAAGTTTTTTTCGACTTGGCAGATGTCCAGGCAGCTGACTACCCGACCGTGAAAGGTGAGATTCTAGCAAGACTGGGGTGAATGTTTTGGTCCGGCCCAGCGGGTGCATCAGTGGGAATTTAACCCGGCTGAACCCGCCAGACCACAATACTATGACCTGCTACATCGGTTGCAAAAATGGCTGCAGCCAGACATACTGACTCCCACTGCTATGCTCGACCGTCTGTTAGCAGATGTATTCTGGAGGTCTCTGCCATACCCTCTCCAGCACTGGATCGGCCAGGTATCCCCCACCAATGCCCTTGAGATGGTCGACCTGGTGGAGCGATATGAGGCCACCAGAAACCTGCAGGGGGTTCTTTGGGAGGAGGCCAGTCAAACCCCGGAAACCTCCACCCCAGTCCCGGCGGCCGGCCAAACCCGCCCGGGATGTACCCCTTGCAGATCCCTCCCCAGTAGTCTGCTGGCGGTGTCACGAGCCTGGCCACGTAAGGGCCGACTGTCCACAGTGGGGGAACCCATGGAGATTAATTATGGGTACCGGGCTTCCATGTATGCCCGGAGACTGTGTGCGACCGGCACCCCTGAGACAATAGACAATCGACATCTGTGCCAGGTGCAAATCGGGGATAACCTGGCAGTGGCGCTGTTGGACTCAGGGAGCCTGGTAACCCTGGTAAGTGCTGCCCTGGTACAGCCCACCCAGTATACGGGCCGGAAAGTTGGTGTGGTGTGTATACACGGAGACTTAAAGGACTATCCCACGGCTGTAATGTCTCTGTCCACGGCGGCCGGCACCTGGACTTGTGAAGTGGCGATCTCCACAAAGCTGCCCTATGAACTAATAATTGGTAGAGACTTCCTGGTTTTCCGTCACTGTGGCCTGAGATGAAAGTGACTAATAGCCCTGAGACAGGGGTGACCCTAGCAGAGTGGCCTGATACCCCTGGAAGGCCAGAACCCTGGGAGCCCGAGTCTGAAGGGCCAGCGGTAGGGGTGACCACTGCTGCAGCGGTAGTGGGGAGACAACCCCACTGAGTGTAATGGTGGGAGACACGGAGGACTTGCCACCGGGGCCTGAGTTGGCAGACCTCAATGTCTCCGGGAAAATTTTGGGACCGCACAACACCAGGACCAAACCCTAACCAGGGCCTGGGAGAATGTGCTGGAAATTGATGGTAAACCCCAGAAACCAGGGGCTGAATTAATGTTCCCACGATTTATTGTTCTGCAGGATATGTTGTATCGGGTGAACCAAATCCGAGGTGAACCTGTTGAACAGTTGGTGGTGCCCACAGCGCATCGCAAGCTTGTCATGGAGCTTGCCCACCAACATGTTCTTGGGGGACACCTGGGGTGGCAGAAAACCCAGGACCGCATACTGCAGCGGTTTTATTGGCCCAGTGTGTTCAAGGAGGTAGAGAATTATTGTAAGTCCTGTCCGACCTGTCAGATAACTAGCCCCCAGCCACATTTCCGTAGTCCTCTGGTACCTCTGCCAATTATTGAAGTACCGCTCGAGCGAATCGCTATGGATTTAATTGGGCCTGTACCAAAGTTCGCCAGGGGCCACCAACACATTCTGGTAGTTCTCGACTATGCCACTCGGTATCCGGAGGCGGTGCCTCTGCGACATACTTCAGCTAGGCTCATTGCCAAAGAGTTAATGGAGATGTTTTCCCGTGTGGGCCTGCCAAAAGAGGTTCTGACAGACCAAGGGACCCCTTTTATGTCCAAAGTAATGAGGGAACTGTGTAAATTGTTGCGTATAAAGCAGTTACGGACGTCCGTTTACCATCCGCAAACAGACGGTCTTGTTGAGAGGTTTAACCAAACTCTAAAAATATGTTAAAGAGGGTGGTGTCTAGAGATGGGAAGGACTGGGACCTGCTTCTGCCCTATCTCATGTTCGCAGTGCGAGAGGTACCCCAGGCCTCTACTGGGTTCTCGCCTTCGAACTGCTTTATGGCAGACACCCTCGGGGCCTGTTGGATATCGCCAAGGAAGCATGGGAACAACAGCCTGTCCCCACAAAAGTGTCATTGAGTATGTCACCCAGATGCAGGAACGGATAGAAAGGGTGTTGCCGCTGGTCCGGGAGCATATGGAGGCAGCACAACAAGCCCAGAGTAGGGTGTACAATCGTCAGGCTCGGGTGCAGGGACTTCAATCCGGGAGATCGAGTGTTGGTTCTGGTACCCACCCTTGACAGCAAATTCCTAGCTAGGTGGCAGGGCCCCTATGAGGTGATCGAGAAGGTAGGGAAGTAAATTACAAGGTACACCAGCCAGGCGGCGCAAGCCGGAGCAGGTGTACCACGTGAATTTACTTAAGCCGTGGAAAGATAGGGACGCGGCTGACGACCACAGCCCCCGACCAGGGCTTCTAGGTGAAAAGGGTCCAGCCCCACAGTTCGAGGCCTGTGAAGCAGTAACCACGGTAAAAATTGCAGACAGCCTGTCTTCCAAACAAGTTCAGGAAGTCAGGGAGTTCATCAGTCGGAACACGGATGTGTTCTCGGACCTCCCTGGCCGCACGTCTCTCATCCAACATGACATCGTCACTGAGCCTCAGGCCAAAATCCGGTTAAAACCATACCGGGTACCCGAGGCTCGGCGACGGGCCATCGCGGAGGAAGTACAGTTAATGTTGAAGCTCGATGTCATTGAGGAGTCGAAGAGTGAGTGGGCCAGTCCCATAGTCCTAATACCCAAGCCGGATGGGACGTTGCGGTTCTGCAACGACTTTCGCAAGATTAAATGAAGTATCCAAGTTTGACGCGTATCCCATGCCCCGAGTAGACGAGCTGGTTGAAAGTTTAGGACAAGCCCGTTATTTTTCTGTGCTGGACCTCACTAAAGGGTACTGGCAGGTACCCTTAACGGAGTCGGCTAAGGAAAAACGCATTTGTTACCCCGCAGGGCCTGTATCACTACAAGGTGTTACCCTTTGGCCTGCATGGCGCCCCGCCACTTTCCAAAGGTTAATGGACATAGTGCTGCGACCACATCGTCGGTACGCCTCGGCCTACTTAGATGATGTAGTCATCCACAGCACCGACTGGGAAAGCCATTTACCCAAGGTGCAGGCGGTAGTGGATGCCCTGAGGAAAGCCGGACTGACCGCTAACCCAAAGAAGTGCTCCATAGGGTTAGAGGAGACAAAATATCTGGGATATGTTATTGGGCGGGGAGTCATCAAACCTCAGGTAACTAAGGTAGAGGCCATTCGTAACTGGCCTCGACCGGTCACCACCAGGCAGGTAAAGTCGTTCCTGGGGATTGTAGGTTACTACATGAGGTTTGTGCCCCACTTTGCCACAATAGCAGCGCCTATGACAGACCTGTTGAAGGGGCGAAAGTCTGGGAGGGTTAGCTGGAGTGAGAAGGCGGAGGAGGCTTTCGCCGCGTTGAAGTCGGCCCTGTGTGTGTCCCCGGTTTTGGTGACACCCGACTTCAACAAGGAGTTTGTCGTACAGACCGACGCCTCGGAGGTAGGCCTCGGTGCGGTACTGTCTCAGGAGGTCAACGGGGAAGAACATCCCGTTGTCTTCCTGAGCCGTAAGCTCAATCCCGCCGAGTTCAGATATAGTATAGTGGAGAGGGAGTGCCTGGCTATCAAGTGGGCACTCGAATCTCTCCGCTACTACTTGTTAGGGAGGAGGTTCCGTCTGGTGACCGACCATTCCCCCCTCAAATGGATGAGTCAGGCCAAGGAGAGGAATGCTCGGGTCACCAGGTGGTTCCTATCTCTTCAAAATTTCAAATTCTCCGTGGAACACAGGGCAGGCCGCTTGCAGGGTAACGCAGATGCCCTTTCCCGCGTCCACTGCCTCACATGTGTCCACCCCCTCAGGGTTGAACAAAGGGGGGGGGTGTGTAAGAGGGTGCAAGGTGTTGTATTTGATAGCAGGTACGTGTCACCGAGGTTGCTGGCCTCGGTGAGGTAAGAGCCGGGGTTTTTTTGTCTGCAGCAGCTAGTGCTGCTCTGTTAAATAGCATGGCTGCAAAGCCGATCCGGGCCGGCTCTTACTGGGAGCAGCTAAAGAGTAGGGTGGGTGGCTGCTCCCCACGGTCCAGTCCATGTTTTGGGCTGGGTATAAAACGCAGCCATCAGCTGTGTCTGGGTGTGTGATTATCCTGGAGCCTGCAAACAGGGCTGAGGAATTCTCTGTCCTGGAGGAAGGAGCTCAGCAAGGTGGTGTTTCCCTGCAACCTGAAGGAGGAATCGCCTGCGGCTGAACCGACTGCTAGGTGTGAACCCGCACCTAAACCACCCAAGGTGACTGGACCCTGTGTTGGCCTGTTTTTGGTTTTGCCACATGATTTCTGTTGTGTGTGAACTGTCACCAAGAGACTGTTTTCATTTCTGGTGTGCAAGTGTGAATAAAACACTGTTTGATGCACAATCTGGACTCCTTGTTTTGCCTCTAAACTGCACCCGCACCGCTGTCTACCAGAGCGACTCCCCACACATGGAAGGGGAGAAATGTGACATGGGGGGGGGGGAGAGAAGTGTGACACAATAGGGGGTCATAATGTGATCATTGGGGGGGGGGGCACCAAAATGTAGCTTTGCTTCTGTTGGCAAAAATCCTTGCACCGGCACTGACTGCAACAGACAATCTTTGCAAGTAATAACCTAAACAGCATATTCAGTATTACCATTCAAGTATTGCTGTATTGTATGACTGGTGCCATTTGCTGTAGAAGTAATAGTCTGGCAAACAGTCACATAATTACGGCAAATACACCTGTTGCTTCCACATTTAAAACGTCCTTTATATGAAAGCCAAGTGCATTTCTTTATTGTGCGATCATAGAACAGACTTGGACTAACTTTCTGTCCTATAGTAGGAATAAAGAATAAATCAAGGCAACTGGACTTGCTGTAGATTTCATCTTCCAACGAGCTCTTTCAATTCTTAGAAGAATGAGTGAAACGTTTTCAAGAAATCTACAGCAAGTCCAGTTGCCTTGATTTATTCTTTACAGAAATACCATGACCTGGATGAATGAGAACCTGCACAGACCTATAGTAGGAGCTTTTTTCGCAACAAATCTCACTCCTGCTGACACTACATTAGCCCACTCCTTGTCATAGTTCAAAACAGATAAATGTTGTCGGAGAATACTACAAATCTGTGTTTATTCTTTACTGAACCCTGTGGCAGAGATGATTGGGGTATCTTTGTGATTGACAACCATTTTAAAATTACCTTTCCTTTCTTTACCTGTCTTCCTTCTAACAGTATCTGGAAAAATTAAAGCCTTTCTATCCCGCATTAATGCCCATTGTTTTGCATTCGCTATATTCTCCACTGCATAAACATAAATCCAAAAAAACAATAGACACTGCATCAAGCTTAATCGATGGAATACATTGATTTAAATATTCCACAATCAAGCTTATTCCACATCAAGCTTAATCGATGGAATACATTGATTTAAATATTCCACAAAGGATGAAATGTCATATGTTTTTCCTTGCCAAACTACCAACATATCATCATTATAACGACCATACCATTTAATACTTTGAAAAAAAGGATTGCTATCTGGAAACAAAACCTTTTTTCTCACCACGCCATGAAAATATTAGCGCTCGATGGTGAAAATTTGGCACCCATGGAGACTCCAGAAATCTGGAGAAAAAAATCTCCATTAAACATAAAAAAATGATGTTGTAACAAAAAAAATCAATTGATAAACATAAAAAATCCTGGAGAACCAGTGTGTAATTACCATTGCCAAATACCATCACAAAGCTTCAATCCCAAATTGGTGGGGAATATTAGTATACAGAGATATTATGTCAGCAGTAATCCAGATATAATTATTCTGCCACCCAAAATCTTCAAAATATTGTAGAACCTTACGTGTATCTTTCAAATAACCTGACATGAGTGGAACTAGAGGTTGCAAAAGGGAATCGACCCACTCCGAAAATCTTTCAGAGTATGAGCCAATGCCTGCAACAATAGGTCTAAGAGGTGGTGGAAAACCCTCTTTGTGAATTTTGGGTAACGCATGGAAAATAGGGATTACCGCACGCAAAGGCAGTCCTTTCCTAATTCGCTAATGCACGTCTATGGTCTACTTGAGGGTTGGAGCTGAGTGGTGGCCATGTAATGATTTCATCATGGGTCAGGTGACGGCTGCGTCACCGTAACCACGTGATGGCGGTGGTTCCCTAACACGCTATGTGTCTAAATCTTAACTCTTGTGGGAAATGTAAGTTCAGGTAAAGTGGAGTTGTCAGTAACATCTATTCCCACAAAGGAATACATAAGGGCCAAAAGGTCCTGTTCAGAAAAACAGCAGAACAACATAAATGACAGGTCACGGAAGAGGGGGATACAAACAACGGGTAAATATATACAGCACCACCAAGGAATCCCTTCTGTTTAACCATACAGATAATAATAAAAAAATGGAAAAAATAGCTTTTTTCAATATCTTTTAGCACAAATTTTTTAAGAGGTGAAAATTAAAAATATACTGGGCAAAATTCTAAAATAGTTCTAAAATAGCTACTGATCCTCAGCCAGGACCCTGTTCTAAATTAGGTCATTAAAAATGGATGTACATGTGTAGCAAGGAAGGGGAAAAGTTTAGGAGACGTTCTATCACTGAGCTTTTTTGGAAATAAGAAAAAGTCTAAAGCATGGTTAAAAGGATTTTCAGTTATAGAAGAGCAAGATGTACTGTTTGTAGATATGCTCCTACATGCTGTACCATTGAAAGAAAAGAGGAGGTTTACCAAATTAACGCCTTCAATAAGCCCTTCCCAAACTCCAGCGTAATAGTACGGTGGGACTTTAAAGATGGAGCCCAAGCCTTTGGATTTCTCATGCAGCAGACACCTGGAGCTAATTTCTGCAATCGGTGATAATGCTGATTGCAGGTATTTAACCTCTCAGATGCTGTAGTCAAAAGCATCTGAGAAGACTAACTCGGAATTGCTGCGTTTCCAGGAACAGATCCTTCACACAGCAATCGGGGGAGCTGTTCATTGCCTGTGAAAGACCAGTGCCTGCTGAGGGTAAATTCCAATGTAGGCCTGCAGGTGGCAGCAATATAATAAGTCTTCTATTTGTAAATGGATTGAGCTCAATTGAAGAGATAAGGAGAAGTGGGGTCTAAAAGAAAGTGGGAAAAAAGTTGTTAAAAAAAAGTTTTTAAAAATATAAAAAAATACAAAAATTAAAATCACCCCTTACCACAGAATAAAAATAAACAAGGGCATTGCCGTGTGCGAAAACACCCATACTACTAAAATATAAAAATATTTATCCCATACAGCATAACGGGAGGGAAAAATCTAAATGGTTGATTCGCTTTTTTTTCGCTATTTCACTTTCCAAAGAAATTGAATAAAAAGTGATAAAAAAGTCACACGCACCCAAATGGTATAAATAAAAACTACACATCGACCTGGAAAAATGAGCCCTCACACAGCTCCGTAGACATAACTATAATCAATGTTATCGTCGATTCCATACATTAGTCCCAGGTGCCTCCTGTTTAAAACAGCAGGCACATGGCGGCTATGGTTCCAGCTGCACTCTGGAGCAGGCAGGTGCCATATATAAAGTCCAGACAGCCGATGTAAATTTTACGTGAAGAGGTCTAGAAGGGTTTAAAGGGATTCTCAGGGACTAGAAAAATATGGCTGCTTTCTTCCACAAACGGCACCACACCTGTTTGTAGGTTGTATATGGTATTACACCTCAGCTCTATTCACTTCAATGGGACTGAGGTGCAATATCAGACACAACCTGTGAACAGGTGTGATCCTGTTGTTTTGCAAGAAAGCAGCCAACTTTTTCTAGTTCTGGACAACATCTTTAACCATGACTCAGACAATGTCATATCTGTTGTTGAGTGCACTCATCTGTTATCTGATTTATCTTGTCTGCAGTGCAAGAAAATTAAAAAGTCGCGTTGCAGAGCACACCTCAGATTTACTGTAGATAAAAAAACATAGTTGTGCGTGAAACGAGAAATCATGTCATTGAAATGCATAACAGGAATATCAACAGTTTTAGGCCTCATGCACACGAACGTATATTCTTTCCGTTTTTTTTGTGGACCGTATATGAAAACATTTATTTCAATCAGTCCGCAAAAAAAAGGTAGTTACTCCGTGTGCATTCTGTTTCCTTATGTCCGTTCCTTAAAAAAGTAGAACATGTTCTATTATTGTCCGCATCACGGACAAGGATAGGGCTGTTCTATCAGGGGCCAGCTGTTCCGTTCCGCAAAATACGGAATGCAGACGGACGTCATCCTTTTTTTTTTGCTAATCGTTTTTTTGCGGTCCGCAAAATACATACGGTCGTGTGCATGAGACCTTAGACTGTATTGGGACTGAACAAGTTAATCATCCATTTAGGGGAGGGGACTGGCTCCTCTTGAACAAGGAAACTAAAGTACTTTGAACCTGCCACTGGATACAAGGTTTTCCCTAAGCTTGTACTTCAAAATTGATTTATTTTATTTTTGCTACTTTTGGGGTATTTTGAGACATTTTAACATTTCGGTTTATTTTGTTTTTTATATTGTGTATGGGCAGTGATTTTAAAAAAATTTGTGATATACTTTATTAGCAAAAGATGTTTCTTTGTACTAGACAACGGTGTAAAGAGTCTTCTTAGCAAACCTCTAACTGAGCATTACTAAGACTACTTTCACACTTGCTTCCGTTACAATAATACAACCATCTGCATCCGTCATGAACGGATCCGGTTGTATTATCTGTAACATAGCCAAGACAAATCCGTCATTGAAAGTCAATGGGGGACGGATCCGTTTTCTATTGTGCCAGATGGTGTCTGAGAAAACTTGTATGAAAATGGAACGGAATGTATTTTGGAGAATCCTATTCTGTTCAGTTACATTTTGTCCCCATTGCAATGAATGGGGACAAAGCAGAAGCATTTTTTTTTTCCCGGTATTGAGACCCTATGACGGATCTCAATACCGGAAAATAGAAACACTAGTGTGAAAGTAGCCTAAGAAGAGTCTGTCTTCAGTTCTACTGAGCGCTGAAGATGCCTGTGTGTAACTAGTCAGATAGGCAGGGTGATGGGAAATTTAACCCTGGGTTCAGACCTCAGCGTTCTTGAAACGCGCGTTTTACGCGCGTTTTTGTCGCGCGTATTTCAGCCCGTTTTTGCAAATAGGAAACGCGCATTCGTACGCGCGTTCTTGTGATTGACTACTGTGGGGTCAATCACAAAACGCGCTACAAACGCCCCCCAAAAAAGCTCAAGTACTTGTTTATGCGTTCAAACGCGCTGTAAAACGCTCAAGTGAGAACCAGGGCCATAGGAAAACATTGGTTTTCATGTGTTGAGCGTTTTACAGCGTGTTTGAACGCGCTGTAAAACGCTCAGGTATGAACTTAGGGTTAAAGCACATGTACATAGTCAGGGACTGGTGTAGTGACAAGAGGCAGGCTAGAAGTTTATGTACAGTATGTAGAACTGAAGACAGACTCACCTCAGTAACACAGAGCATTGTTCAGAAGACTCTTTACATCCCGTGGGTGTTTTATTAAAACTGGAAAAAAAAAAAAAAAAGCTGCAACAAAAAAACTGCCTTAAACTTTGTGTGTATGTTTGTGTGTGTGTAACCACCTTAAAAGGTTTCTGTCACCAGATTTGGGCATCATAAGCTGTCTGACATTAGCTATGTGCCAATGTCAGACCACCTAATAATGTTAATCATATTCCCCTCTGACCATTTATAAGGCTAAAAAACGTCTTTAGAGGCTCCGTGTTCCCACCTGCGGCCACGCCCCTCTTCTTGTAATTGACAGTGCCGGGCAGCGCTGCTCTCCTGCCTCCGGCACCGCCTGCCTTCCGAAATCCCGCGCCGTCCGCTTGCGTATTTGGCGCAGGCGCAGTGAGCTGAGGAAAGCAAAACACGGATCCGCAAAAAGTATGGATGACGTCCGTGTGCATTCCGTTTTTTGCGGAATGGAACACCTGGCCCCTGATAGAACACTACTATCCTTGTCTGTTATGCGGACAATAATAGGACATGTTCTGTCTTTGAACGGAACAGAAATACTGAAACGGAAGGCATACGGAGTACCTTTAGTTTTTTTTTGCGAAACCATTGAAATGAATGGTTCCGTATATGGTCCGTATACGGAATGCAAAACACTGAACGTAAACAGAAAGAAAAAATGTTTGTGTGCATGAGCCCTAAAAGATAGAACTTGTCCCATTATTGCCCGCAAATCATGTTCCGTGGCTCCATTAAAGTCAATGGGCTGTAAAAAAAAAAACAGAACGGATACGGAATGCATCCGTATGTCTTCCGTATTCGTTCTGTTTTTGCGGAAACTTCCACTGAAAATTTTATGTCCAGCCCAATTTTTTAATGTAATTAATAGTGTATATGACATGCATCAAAAACGGAATGGAAGCGGAAACACTACTGAAACAAAAAAACTAAAAAACGTATCTGTTTAAAACGGACAACAAAACCATACGGTCGTGTGCAAGAGGCCTAAGGGCTCATGCACATGACCGTATTTTCTTTCCGCTTCCGTTCTTTGTGCGGCCCGTATCCAGAACCATTCACTTCAATGGGGCTGTAGAAAATACGGAAGTTACTCCATCTGCATTCCGTTTGTCCACATGGCCATTCCGCAAGTGTGATTCCAACCCAGAGACAAAAAAATTTCCAGCAACCTTCTCACCTTTTCAAAGGATCTGACATTGCAATTTTACTCTCTGGTCCATTACACAGTGTCAATCTGGTGTCAGAGTTACTGTAAAATAGCTGATTGGAGTTGGTGCCAGAAGCTGGACCTCCTCCGATCCAATATTAATGACCTGTCCTATGGACAGATGACAGTCATCAATAGTTCAGTCCCGGAGAAACCTGGTATTAATCTGAAAGGTTATGCATTCATAATCATTATCAATAATTGTTGTAGTTATGATACCAACATGATTGCTCCACTCTATTGAACTCTGCTTCATTGGTCAGAAGGCACACATATCATATCATCATTAGTGAGAAATGCAAAGATCATATTGCTCATTAGCATCAGAAGAAAAGCAATGCAATAGTTCCCACAAGAGAACTGTGGGAAACACATGTATATGCCCCATTTCTGAACAACAGAGAGGGAACCTTTACACGACACCCATGTATTCTGCTTTTTATAACAAACTTGGCTATACATTTATTCCTATGCAGCATTTAGCCAGCAGATGGCAGTTCACACCTTTATTCTTGCAGTTTCCTTTGTGGACCATTTACATGTAATATGTTTTAAAATGAGTATAATGTTTGTTTCCATATTATTATGATTTAAAATAACGGCACATATTGGTAATGTAATCACAGATATAGGTATTAGGGCAATGCTGAAGCGGTACCATGTGGTTTATGTAGTATTAGCAAGATTTTATAGAATAGAGACCCTTCTAACTGTGAGTAGTTTAGTTGTATTTACAATCTGCTAGCAATTCCAGGTATATGGGGACACTTTCAGCTGACATTTGACAAGAATGGCGCGGTGCCCCACGGTTCTTCCACTTTCCAGCGTGGAAGACAGCACCAGGGTCAGGCATTATAATTGTATTCTTCCCTGGCCCTGTAATCCAACACATGCACCGTAGATTCTATAATCAGCGCATGTGTAGTACATCCCCTTTGGGTTCCTCCTCTGCTGAGGTGATTACTGCGCATGCGCCGACAAAGCTCTTTTCACTGGAATAGTATAAAGAATTTTGACCACACATGTATTGTTTTGATCAGCAAGATCAACCCTACCAAGCAATATGCCTGGTTTAATAGGATTGATCCTGTTGAGGGGTCCTTTTCGGGTTGTCCGAGCCCATAAAAAAAAAAAATATGAGTGAGCAACAATAAACAGTAGAAATGACAGAAACCTACTACATTCCAGTACAAAGGTGCCCATCCCAGCTGACCTCTTGTATGTGGTCACATGAACTGCTGCAGCCATTCTGTATCTTCAGCGGTGGCATGGCCCCACGCGCCACGTGACCACAGGTCAGAACAGTGGTCTGCTAATCATAGACATTTAACCCCTCAGATGCCATATAGATGCATCTGAGAGCGCGTTCTGGTGACAGGTTCCCTTTAAGCATTTTCACTATGCAGACCAGGGTAACTGGAAAAGGCTGGGCCTCATAGCGAACTTTTTAATGTACCCCACACCACATGGCATAAATAATGTGTTATTCTCTCGGTCAGAATGATTCTGACAATACCAAATACATGTATGTGTAATTTTCATGTTTTAATACTTTAGTACCCTAATAGCACATTTCACTCAAAAAAATGGCAGGGAAGGGACAGTGTAAAACATGAACTGTACTGTTTGGGTATTTTACGCCGTCATCTGGAGTCTGGTCTTGGTCATGATGTCAATAAATAGCCGAATTAGGCACAGAAATTGTGATTTGATGGGCAAGTGCTCATCTTTTCACTTCTTTTCTAAAAAACACCCATCCATATGTGACAATTAGGCAGCAAGTATGCTGTGTGATTGATAAGGGGATTTAACATGCACAGAAGTCCATGTTACCCCTCCCTCTGGGGTCATTTAAATACATAGCAAGAAGAGGATCTATATCTCTCCCGTCCCTGCAGTCTGTCAACACATCCACTACTGGCCATCTCTCCTCTTCCACAATGGCTGAAGCGGGGACTGTTTTAACCTGCCAACTGCCAATTTTATTTAATGTACATTGGGGATCTAACCACCCACCTTTAGCCATATAATATGTCCAATCACAAGTATTTATTAAAACAAGACATTAGGGTATGGAAAAATGACACGTAGACACACACAGGCATTACTCATATATATCATGGACATGAGTCCTCTATCTTTAAAAGTCCCCCTGTCTGTATATATCACATTCTGCCAAGCAGTTCCCTATTTGTGGTGTACACTTCCTTTAACAAATCAAGTGACTATATGGTGACTCATATTTCTCAATCATAGGTTTTAGGCGTAAAACTCCGAAAATGGAGATTTGAAAATTTAAGCACAATTAGCACCATTCATGTTCATTAACCACTTAATTTCTTTCACAGGGACTGCTTTAAGCTGCTGTATCTCAACTTGGTCTTGTTTTTAAGCTGGACCATCTAAGTTTTTAAACAGCCAGAAACAGAACCTTTAGGCCCCTTTCACACGGGCGAGTTTTCCGCTCGGGTGCAATGCGTGATCAACTTTATTTTCAAAAGTTTACTGTAGTTACCCTTTAACTATTTCAGGACCTTGTGATTTTCCAATTTAGCATATTCATTTTTCACTCCTGGATTTCCCGGATCCATAAGTTTTGTTGATTTATTGATTTATTGATACCTTTGATTGATGCTGAGTGTGTATGAGGTTTTGATAAAAGTGAAGTGATAAGAAAAAAACAGCGAATCGGCCATTTTGATTTTTTTCCACAATACTGTTCGCTGTATGGGATACATATTTTTATATTTTAATACTATAGGCATTTTCGAAAGTGGTGATGCCCAGGATGTTTATTTTTTTTTATTGTGTATTTATTTCTTTTATTTTAGGGAAAGGGGAGGGTAATTTGCTTTTTAGATTTTTAAAAACTTTTCTTACTCTTTTTTGTTTTTTTACAGTCACCCTAGGTAACTGTAACATGCAATCATTAGATTACCACTTGCATTCTGTAATGGATTTCTGTCCATTACATAATACAGAATTCAGTATATTTCAATGCAGTGCTGCCACCTGCAGGTCAGCATTGGAGTATACTAGTAATGGGCCTGAAAGCTTTGTATAGGCTCAGGCCTATTACTATCATGAAACGCCTTCGCCAATATTTCTGTCTGAGCCGAATCACATAATCCCTCCCGTCTCGCTGTTGCAGCTCGTCTCGTGTATCCTGCACGTCACGGTCTAGCTGTGCAAAGGAGTGCTTCTGCGCTTGCGCGCGATTTAGCACTGCCAGATGCTGACATGCAGGATAGAAGGAACAGGCTGTAACAGCATGACTTATGTGACACGGCTCAGGCAGAAAATTGCCCCAGTGACTCCACTCTCACCGTGTTCATGATGTAAGGTACTTTTCAAAGTTGATCTTTAACACAAAACACTTATTACGTAATCTAAAAAAACTGTTTCTGAACCTTGGCAGCGTGACGAGTGTAATGACGTGACTAGGTTAATATGCCCGTTCTGGTGACAGGTTCCCTTTAAAATCCTGAGATTTTTAACAGAGACTAAAGGGTACAGCACCTCTTCCAAGACAATTTTTGTTGTGCACCAAACCCATTTATCTTGTAGTAATCGCCATAATAATTCAGCAAAACTCTTAGGTAGCAATTTATCAAATAGGAGGACACTATGTTTAAAAGACAAACAGATTCATTATTTTTTATGAGATCTTTGTTCATTTTAGGCAGAAGATACACTGAGTGCATCACATGCCTAAAAATATATTTATACCTGTACTAAGGGAACATTTTATAGAGACAAGCCAAACTAATTAAGAACCTCATTCTATAGCTGACAGAAAATCCCGGCCCTGCATAAACATTCACAATATTTGAATAGCCTCCGAACCCTTGATAAATCAGTTTTATGGTGGAATAACTGTGATTGCTGTACACTTCATAAATGAGGCGTTTGTGTTTTATTCATCGTGTCATGCTTTTCATTTCATACTTATTCTTATGCATGCACAATTGTAATATTTAACTAAACAGAGTGGCGTGAAGATGACTTCAGCAAAGCAAAGTTGCTGGCAGTGTTCTCAAAGGGTGAGCTCTTCTCCAGTTATTAGTCTTCAGGGGTCTTATTAAAGATGAAGGGCATATTCACACTGAATATATAAGGACAGCATAACCTTTTCCACATTAATGCCATGTTAATTAAAATAAGAACTCAGGTTTTGGAGTTTTGTATATTCGTTTTATAGAGCTATACAGGACTGGTTCCTGAGGTCTTTGGTTTTGGGTAACAACTGTCCAAGTGATATTTATAGATGGTTAATTAGAGCTTAGAAAAGCTGGATTTTGCCCTTAAAAGCTGAACTTCTATTCAAATCATTAGGATTTCTAAATCACTTGCCTCTTTTATAAGTGGACTTTAGGCCCCTTTCACACAAGCGAGTTTTCCTGCGCGGGTGCAATGCGATGCGTGAACGCATAGCACCCGCACTGAAACCTGACTCATTCATTTCAATGGGTCTGTGTACAGTTGTGTTCAAAATTATTCAACCCCCAGTGCTGTAAAGGGTTTCAGGGAATTTAGTGTACATTTGTAATTGTGTTCAGAATGAAATCTTACAAGGACTTTTTAAAGAACCAAATGCAACTAAAATGACATCAATTGTTTTTGTAATGCAGTATTAAATGTTTTTTTTGTGATTTCTTCATTGACACAATTATTCAACCCCTTAAAGTCTACCACTCTTAAGAACAGAGGTTCATTCAAGTGTTTTCGATCAGGTATTGAAAACCTCTGTGGATGTCAAGGAGCAGCAATCAAGCATAATAGGCACCAATTCGGCAGATTTAAAATGACTGTGATACTCAGCTCCTTCTAGACATTTACTGGTGCGTTTACAGACATGGTGAAGTCAAGAGAATGGTCCAGGAAGACAAGAGAAGAGGTGATTTCTCTTCACAGGAAGGGCAATGGCTATAAGAAGATTGCAAAGATGTTAAACATACCAAGAGACACCATAGAAAGCATCATTCGCAAATTCAAGGCAAAGGGCACTGTTGAAGCGCTACCTGGTCGTGGCAGAAAGAAGATTCTGACTTCGACTGCTGTGTGCTACCTGAAGCGCAAAGTGGAGAAAAGTCCCCGTGTGACTGCTGAGGAACTGAAAAAAGATTTGTCAGATGCGGGTACTGAAGTTTCAGCTCAGACAATAAGGCGCACACTACGTAATGAAGGCCTCCATGCCAGAACTCCCAGGCGCACCCCCTTGCTGTCTCCAAAGAATAAGAAGAGTCGACTGCAGTATGCCAAAAGTCATGTGGACAAACCACAAAAGTTTTGGGATAGTGTTCTGTGGACTGATGAAACAAAATTAGAACTGTTTGGGCCCATGGATCCACGCTATGTTTGGAGGAGGAAAAACAAGGCCTATGAAGAAAAGAACACCTTGCCTACTGTGAAGCATGGCGGGGGGTCAATCATGCTTTGGGGCTGTTTTGCTTCTACAGGTACAGGGAAGCTTCAGCGTGTGCAAGGTACCATGAATTCTCTTCAGTACCAGGAGATATTGGATGAAAATGTGATGCAGTCCGTCACAAACCTGAGGCTTGGGAGACGTTGGACCTTTAAACAGGACAATGATCCCAAGCATACCTCCAAGTCCACTAGAGCATGGTTGCAGATTAAAGGCTGGAACATTTTGAAGTGGCCATCGCAGTCACTAGCCTTAAATCCGATTGAGAACCTCTGGTGGGACCAGGGCCGGTGCAAGGATTTTTGCCGGCACAAGCGAAGTTACATTTTGGCGCCCCCCCATGATCACATCACAAAAGTGATAAAAAAAAAGTTCATTTTGGAGCCCCCCCCTTCTATGCGCCCTAAGGCAGCCGCTTGGTCTGCCTTATTATAGCACTGGCCCTGGGTGGGACTTAAAGAAAGCAGTTGCAGCGCGCAAGCCTAAGAATGTGACTGAACTGGAGGCTTTTGCCCATGAAGAATGGGCGAAGATACCCGTAGATCGCTGCAAGACACTTGTGTCAAGCTATGCTTCACGTTTAAAAGCTGTTATAACTGGAAAAGGATGTTGTACTAAGTACTAAGATTGAATGTCACTTGGGGGTTGAATAAAACTGATAATGATGTGAGCACAGAAAAGACATGTGTGGTTATTTCATTATAAATGTTATGTTATATTTGTCTGACTTACAAGTGCCTCTTTGATGTAATTGTAAACAAGATGACTGAAATGATCAAAATCAATGTCAAACTGGCCAAAACACTCAATTTCAGTGGGGGTTGAATCATTTTGAACACAACTGTATATGAGCGTTTTTTTTTTCCACACATCAGTTCTGTGTTGCGTGAAAAACACAGCATGTTTTATATTCTGCGTTTTTCACGCAGCCCTGGCCCCATAAAAGTGAATGGGGCTGAGTGAAAAATGCATGATGGTTGCTAAGAGATGTTGTTTGTAAGCCTTGAGTTTTTTACCACGCACGTGAAAATCGCATCAAAATGCATTGCACCCGCGCTGAAAAAACTGAACACAATCGCAGATAAAACTGACTGAACTTGCTTGCAAAATGGTGCCAGTTTCACTGAATGCACCCTGAAGGCATCCGGAGCCAATCCGTCACGCTCGTGTGAAAGAGGCCGTAATTCAGAGTAGTTACAATTTAAAAACATAGTAAGTCCTCATGCACATGACCGTATGTGTTTTGCGTCTGCTCAAAAAACGGATGACGGACCTTTTTTTTTGGCAGATCCATTTTTTTGGCAGATCTATTGTAATAATGCTTATACTTGTCCGCAAACGTAAAAAAATAGGACATGCTCTATTTTTTTGACGGAATGTAAACACAGACCACGGATGCGGAACAAAAACGGTTGACCATCTGCAGTTTTTGACGGATCAATTAAAATGAATGGGGAAGCTTCCTATCCGTGAAAAAAATGGAACGGGCGCGGAAACAAACGACAGTCGTGTGAATGAGGCCTAAAAGAAAGTCAGAGTAGTAATTTTATTGCTAGGATTAGGGATAAGTGAATTTCTACCATTAAAAAAACATTTTCCGAACTCGGCTTTGGTAGCTTGGAACTGAACCCAAGTTCAGGAAATGTTTTTTACAGTAAAAATTGATTTATGAAGTTATTATGCGAAGTCTCGCGAGACTTCATGAAGTAATAACTTTGGCTCATAGGAGCCAATACATTTTAATACTATACAGAGCGCTTGCTCTGTACAGTATTCAAACGAATTATTATGTGAATCTGAAGTTAATTCGCTCATCCCTAGCTAGGATGTTCATTTTTCCAGATACATGATGTGCAGCTTATATTATGCAATAAAGTGTAAACCAAGTTGATACTTAGAGATGAGCGAATCAAAGCTGACGAAGTGGAATTCGATTGGAATTTCAGGAAAATTTTGATTCGCACCGAATGCAAATTTCCTCGCACCTCGTGGTAACGAATCGCATTTTTCCTAAGATGGCTGCTGTACGTGTGAGGACATGAGGCAAGGAACTCTGAGAAGGTGGGATCACCCATACTGACATGCATGCAGCCAATCAGCAGCGAGCCAGCCCTGTGATGTCACAGCCCTATAAATACGGTGGCCATCTTAGATTCTGCCATTCACCAGCGTGTTTAGTGCAGGGAGAAACGTGTCAGCAGGCGCTAGGGACAGTGATAGAAAAATGTCATTGTGCTAAAAAAAAAAAAAAAAAAGATTTAAAAGTGCAGGGAAAGATTATTTAAGGTGTAGGGAAAGGATAGGGAGGAAACATTCCACAGCATTTCTGTTGAACAGGGTTCAGTCGGGTTGGTGACAGCCTGGGTAATAGGAACAATCCTGTTACACCTTGCTGCACTGACTGGGGACTCAAATTGCCATTATACAGCTCTGTAATTCCAGCAAACCGTTCTTATTTTATTTGCCCTAGTGCGGTGCACTTAAATGTTCTAAAGCATTTTTGGCTTGTGTTAGTAGGAAAAAAAGGGTTTATTAGCCATTGTGTGGTGAAGTGCGAAAATTACAGCCCAATTTGTCGTGTATTAGTGACAAAAGAAAAAAAGATCTTTGCCGCTGAGCAGTGCAGTTATCTGTTTTAAAGCCCTTTTTTGCGTGTATTAGTGGAAAATGGAAAAAAATATTTGCTGCTCAGCGGTGCAGTTATTTGTTTTAAAACCCTTTTTTGCGTGTATTAGTGGTGAAATACAAATACGGTATATTCGCCTTTCATCGTTGCACTTATCTTTTGAAAAACTTTCGGTAAAAATAGAAAAAATTTTGGGCCTAATTGCAGTTTAGCAGTGCAGAGAGATGTTTTACAGCCCTGTTTACTATGTGGATTACTTATAGAGGTACTGATATATGGCGCCTTCATCGTGGCACTTGATCTGTTAATGGAAGCCCATCTGTGTAAGAATAGAGAACAATTTGGGCCTAATCTGCCGCATCAGCAGGCAGTTATATGTGGTGAAGCACTTTTCGCGGGATGGACAGAATTACATAGTGGAAAAGTGAAGTTTTTGATGTAAAACAGGCTTTTTTTGGGAAAATTGATGGGTGATAGTAGACTTTCTTCTGTATAAACTGAATTTCATCATTCTTTTATTGGTGAATATTTTTATTTCAACCATGTTTTCTTCGGGAAAATTGATGGCTGATTGTAAACCTCCTTTTGCGGTTTGGACTGAAGTACTTAGTGGTTAAATTCTTTATGTGACATTGGCTTTTTTTTCGGAAAATGTATGAGTGAATATACACCTCCTTTTGATGTATGGACTGAAGTACTTAGTGGTGAAATTCTTTATGTGACATTGGCTTTTTTTCCGGAAAATGTATGGATGAATGAACACTTCCTTTTGCGATATCGAATGAAGTACTTAGTGGTGAAATTCTTTATTTGACACTGGCTTTTTTTTAGAAAATGTATGGATGAATGTACACCTAATTTTGCAGTATGGAATGAAGTACTTAGTGGTGAAATTCTTTATGTGACACTGGCTTTTTTTTGGAAAATGTATGGGTGAATGTAGACTTTCTTCTGTATGAACCGAATTCCATTATCCTTTCCTTGGTGAAATTTTTTATTTCAACCATGTTTTCTTTGGGAAAATTGATGGGTGTTTCTAGACTTTCTTTTGCGGTATGGACCGAATTATGTTGTCGTGGGTCCAGCATTAAACATAATGAAGATGCTGATGACAACACTCCAGCAGACTTTGCCTTTACCATCTATGCATAATTAAATCAAGCAGCTTCAGTAAGTTGAAAACATTCATGTGTTTTTATCTGCTCCGTATGCATTTGGTCTGCACAGCACACAAGACATGACAGGAGAGCCTCTGTTTGGAGTCCAAGTCCAGTTTCTTAAGATCAGGAGTTCCATCAGAATTGTGCACAACATTCTTGCTCCCTGTGCAAAGCCATAACAAAAGGACTCCGTAGGCATACACATTAGAGGAAGCTGAAGCCACATGTTGCTTACTGTGGTACATATTTCTCGCACTGAAGGAAGCTAGGAAGGTTCAGCCCAAACTTCCAGCTGGGAGACAGAGCCATAGCAAAGACCTTTTGGGGTCTCACATAGACCACAGGCAGATTAACGCTACAGCAAATGGACCCTGAAGGGACTCCATGGGGCTGTATTCTACAGTGTCCCCCTTATATAGGCTGTGGCGGGCCTGAGGAAGGTAACAGCGCTTCACAGAGCACCTGTTAACATACAGATCCTGCTCGGTCTTGTCATCTTGGATGAAGCAAGACCCCTTTCAACTGAGAACCACACTCCCATCCTCCTATCAAAAATAGGGTCCCTGGGCTGGGGTCGATCCCATACCCTGACTGCCCAGTCCTCAATAGCTTTCCCATATTGCCACATATTTCCCCCATGGGCCGTAATCTCTTTGGGGACTTACTTCTCTCTCAGAGGAATTAAAGAGAAATTCAACTGGGGTGGATAGTTCATGGGAAAATTGGTTCGAAAACTGGATTAAAAAATGGAAACAGACTTGTTACAAATTGTAATGGTTATAGTCATTGTATTATTAATCCTTGCAGTAATTGTCTGTTGTATCATCCCCTGCATTAGGAGGCTTCTGCTCAAAGCCATAGCTGAGGCTACCCCCGAGATGATCATGAGAGAATTTCATAAGGATGGGAGACAAAGTCCACCTAGTTCTGTTGGTCAAGCTTACAACGCCACCTGGAAATCACCGACCGTAGGGACTGACATCTGACTTCCCCATGCTAAGTCCAGTGTCATAGGAGTCTATACACCAGGGAGGTTGTCATGGAAGCTGGTGAAGAGGATTCGGGAGCATTGGGACAGATGTGCTAGGCTTTATTAGAGAAAGAATGAGGTCCAAGGAGGGACTGATATAGATGTGACCATCTTTCTTCGAATCAGCTAAGAAAGCTCCCATATACTCCAGCTCTCAGACAACACCTTATCTTCTCCAGAGCATAAAGGTTTCATCCTACCGAAGAGAACATGCCTCCTTGCTACATCATATATGCTTTTCTGCTGTTAGTACAGACTCCATTACAAGATGGCCGCTATAGCTAGATATTTACATACCAGAGTTAGTAAAACAATGCGGAGATGCCAAGTGTTATCTCTTTTCATGTTTTCATATTCTAGCCAATGTAACAATGCCACATGCATCAGGGGGAATGCCTCTCTGATGTCTATATAAACTGCTGTACTTCCTGTAATAAATGAGAATTTCTTTTGACCCCATCATGTGTGTCACTGTTATTTTCTTCCATGCACGTAAAACCCTGGGATTACTATTAATTTGGAGCAGTAGAGCAAACATGATCAGCCCTGATTGAGGGCAACCACCACAGTTGGGTACCATGGGATTTAGTCCTTCAAAAAAGCCATGCTTCCCGGGCAGCGGAGTGGTGACTCTGGCTGTCTCCGTCGCGTTAGCCGGAACGAGGAATGCCACCTCTTTACCTTCCAGGGGCCGCTGCACTTGAGAGACGCATATCTCTTCGGGTGCTGCCTGCATCTCGGCACTTCATCACCCCAACACATGCCGCCCCAGTTTGGCTGACGAGGACGCACCATCTTGTTTCCTCTCTGGCTAGCACACACTGGTGATGAAGAAGGGGCTTCGAGGGAGGAGCTTCCACTTCCTCTTCTTGCACCGTAATATCGCTCCCTTATATATCGCAATTGTAACTTGAGGAGTTTTCCTTCTTTCTATATATTTCTAGACTTTGTCCATGCTCTAGCACTCAGGTACTGGATATAATAAATTCTTACTTGTAATTAGCAATACACAGGGCGGTCTCCCTAATGGCAGGAAAAATCCTCTGCTCCATTATTTGTATTTGTAAGGATGCCTTTATTTACTCTGTCCTAGTGATGATTGTCAGGGGCAATATTCGAATTTCAATATTTCGCGAATATTTGGGCGAATATTCTTCATAAATTTGCGAATTTGCGATTATTTTCTTGATTGCGAAAACTAGCAATGTAATATGCGCATATTGCGCACGCAATAAAGGTGTGGGTCAGTATTGCTACATTTTTCAAGCTACTAGAAGTTTCCTGAGACTGGAGAAAATAGTTGGCACGGCAGAACAACACAATAGCTTTATATGCAGATAGAGTACTCCGATATATTCGCGGATGAGCAAATCGGCAATTAATGATGCGCATAGTTTTGCGCAATACGTGCAACTTCACGTTTTAGCAGGTCTGACTACATTTTAGTGATTGGTGCACTAAGTATTGTTGTGAACTTGCAATATGTCTGTAGCATGTATGTGTGGGCAGCAGAACCACACTACCTAACACCCTGCACTGAAACCTATCAGCTACACTATATCACAATCTAACCTACACTGACTATCTCCTATTAACTATCTGTATTATATATATAAGCTAACTAACTATATAATGTAATGTGACACAGGAAAGCAGAGAGCACAGCAATGACACTGCTGTCTCTCTCAGAGACAGACTATAATAAACTGTAGAAAATGGCTGTGGGGAGGTTCTTATATACTAAAGGGGTAGGAAACTTTCCTATTGGTTGCTAGGATGTTGCTAAGCCCAGACAAAGACATTGCAACCTTCACACTGGCCCACAAGCAAGAAGCAGGGAGGGATCATGGGTTTAGAAGGAAAAAAAATCTAGAATATTCGCGAATACAAATAAATATCACTATATTCTAAATCGTTACGAATTTTTAAAGTGGTGATATTCGCGATAAAAATCGAGATTCGAATATTCGCCCCCAACACTACTCTGAACCACAATGTCCATAGAGGCATGTGGTAAAGGATAATTTTGCGAATTAATCATCCGGCTGTGTCCAGGTACTTTTAGGTTCCTCCTGGTCACTGGTGCTTGTGAAGTCCATTGACTAATTTAGCTCTAACCTCCACTAGACTTTCTCTATATCCAGATGTAGACTCACTGGTCTGTGCTGTGCTGCTGTAATAGTGTTCTCTATATTCCCTTAGCCTGGTCAGAGCCAAGGGGCTAAAATAGCAGTTACATTGTGGACTGCTCTGCTTCACATCCTCCATTAACTTCCTCCTCTTTTCATTCTCATCCTCAACACACACACTGACTTGACACCCCCCTAGCTATATATATAAGTGGTGCCAGCACCACCTAGGGGCAAATAAAGGTAAATGACACTGCCAGCCTGTTAAAGGGCATTACAGCATGATACCACAATACATTTGATATGACATTTAGCAAGAGTTTAAAGTGCCCACATATAGCATAGTGAGACACTGCATCAAGATGAATCAGGCATGGATCAGCAAGGATTTCCACACACCAATGCCTGATGCACCAGACTAGATCATCCACACCAGCAATTTGACAAAAGAGACCGGTTTCTTTTGGCTACCTGCCTCAGCTACTATTCTGATGCTGCCACCCACCTGATGCTAAGCATCTGATACCAAGTGTTCCTTCTTACACCCACCATCGTCAGCGGGTACTGTTATTGCCACCCACTTCCACAGTATGTCACCTTGCCATTCTGTGGCCTCCTGATGCTGCCGCCACCTCCAGACTGTCATTCTGCCACTCTGTAGTCTCCTCATGCTGCTGCCACCAACACACTCTGTGGTCTACTCATGCTGCTGCCACTCTGCGGCCTCCTGATGCTGCCGCCACCTCCAGACTCTGTCATTGGGCCACTCTGTGGTCGGCTCATGCTACCGCCACCTCCAGACTCTGTCATTGTGCAACTCTGTGGTCTCCTCATGCTGCTGCCACCTCCACACTATGTCACCTTGCCACTTGGTGACCTCCTCATGCTTCTGCCACCTCCACACTGTCATTGTGCCACTCTGTGGCCTCCTCCTGATGCTGCCACCTCCACACTGTCATTGTGCCACTCTGAGTGTGGCCTCTTCATGCTGATTC
Organism: Bufotes viridis; assembly: GCA_033119425.1. Classification (NCBI taxonomy): domain Eukaryota; kingdom Metazoa; phylum Chordata; class Amphibia; order Anura; family Bufonidae; genus Bufotes; species Bufotes viridis. Next base: position 40,121,976 of record CM065596.1, on the reverse strand, counting down.
CCCCTCAACACTATATCATAGGACCACTCTGTGGACTTCTCATGCTGTTCCCACCCTCCCCACTTCATGACTGGGCCGCTATTTTGCCTTTCAGCCGGGCTGACACCATTATTTATTTGACCCTTCTTCTGATCTGTCAGAAGGAAGGAAAAATAAGACACACAATAGATCCTGTCTATGTTGCGGCTGTAAGGCCTGTATGGTCCCTTCAGAATTGGCTTATGATTCAGTAGCCACAAGCAGGAGTGGGTACAAAACACAGAAGACATGCAAATATTCCATTCACATTTCATCTCAGTTTTGGATTCACTCCTGTTTTATTTGGCATTAGCAATACTGATGGATTACTGACCAAATACTGACCGAGTAAAGGCAGATGCTCCACAGACAGGATCTGTTTTTTGTGGGTTATTATTCTGACGGATCAGAGGAAGGGCAAAATATTCAGTGACATCAACACAAACTTACTGCTGACACCCTCTCCACTCTGACGGGGGGCTCTACTTGTATAAGAGTTTAATAGAACAGGTTCTGTAGACATCTATGTGGAATCAGCTGATGACGGTGTAAAAGGAGTGCGCTTCTTCTTGGCGCTAACATTGACCAGTAAGGCTGAGTACATACGTGACTTATTTGGTCAGTTTTGGCCCCGTGACTGCTCAAATCAGTGAAGTGTGCAGTGATTCTAAGTGCGACGCCTGTCATCTGCATGTTATACGGACTCACAGTATTATTTCACTACCAAAGCAGAATCCCTATGCGTGTTACTGCAAGGCACAGTGTTCTACACCATCATAAAGGCTGTCTGCAGCCAGAAAATAGCTATTTTTATCATAATTCGCCGCGAATCTATTCGGATTGAACCACATTTTTCGGGGGAAAAAATTAGGCGAAACGGCAAATCGAATTTTTGAATAATTCGCTCATCTCTATTGATAATATGAGCCCAATGGCCTTATATTCCTGAAGTTTACAGATTTCTCAAATGTATTCTGTTACTTATATAACTTGACCCATTTTTGGTATTGACTTCTGTGCCAGCTGGCACACCTTAGAAGCCTGCTCAAAGTTTATGGATTGATGCTACCTCAACCAGAAAAAAATATTCTTGGAAACCATTCTTAGAAGAGAGAAGGCATAAAGGGAACTCCAGGATTTTGATATTGATGGCTTGTCCTCAGGATAGGCCACCAATATCAGATCAGTTGTGGTCCAACACCCTGCACCCCCAACAATAAGTTGTTAACTTCCAGCTCCGTCACAGAAAAGTTAGCACCGGAACTGCGGAGCTCTGTCTATTGTGTAGTGGACAGAGCAGGTACCTGAAGCACTGCTCCCATTAAAGTTACCAGCTCCGTCCACACAATGGATGGAGCTGTGTTGTTCTAGCCCTACAAAGTAACAGCTATTTGCTGCGGATGCAAGGTGTCGGACCCCCCAGTGTTTTAGGAGGATGAAGATGAATTGGCACTTTTAAAGTCAAACAAGGCATTGGGTGCACATCGCATCTACTCCAGAGTACTAACAGAACTCTGGTCTGTGGTTGCTGCTCCTCTTACTGACTTGCTTATCCAGTTAAAAAAAAAAATATCACTGAGGAAATGATGATTAGGGATTAATGCAGGTTATATTTACAATCACAGTGAGCAAATAATCCTAAAATATAACTTTTATTAATATACAAAATATAAAACCGGTCCTAAGGACCTAGAGTTGTGAACAACCACCTAGCGATCAAATATACAGTATAAGGACCAGGACTGGGTAATAACTACTTATCCCTATGTTTACCCTGGTAGCTACTCAGCCCGAGGGCACCCCTTGGTGGTAGGAGCCCCTCGTCCTCGTGCCTAGGGCTAGCCTGTCCTTAAATGTCCCTTATAATCTATTCCCTAATAGTCTGTATAATAACAGCCTATTCTTTAAGCTAGAACCCGACGCGTTTCCCCCAAAGATACAGTGAGGGTTCATCAGGGGTCCGGAATTGTGTAGTACAGGGAACCAACAATATAATTAAAACAAATGCCAATTATGTGACTGGTATCTAGCAAAAATATAAAGCAGTACCTTAGAGTCAGCGCAAGTTTAACATCCAACTTAGATAGGGAACTGGTTACTTACGACCTCTGACAACGATGTGTTCACACTGGCGTGGAGCAGATGGTGGCTCAAACTTAGAGTGCACTTACCCAGTTTAAATAGCCCACATTTAAATGCTCCTCCTCTATGGATAGTTTCGATAGGCTGGAAATTATGTCAGTCAAACAAGGAAACACCCCTTAGACCACATCACTCCATCCCAACCAATGGCAGGGACGGTTGCTCATCCCTATATCGGAAATGATGTAAGAGATGGAGGAGGAAGCGGCAGGGGCCTGGATGTATCAATCTGCCCACAAATGCGGCCACCGGAAATGACGTATCGCTGTTATGGCAACACATCCGGATTGCGTTCCACGGTGGGTCCTCTGTGAACCGCAAAGCGTGTTCACAGTCCGGATCGGTCCTGCTGTCATTACGCAAACCAGAAGTGATGTGCCAATATACTGGCAATGCATCCGGTTTGCGTTCCAAGGTGAACCGCACTATGGAATGAATGAACCGGACCTTAAAGGAGACGCATAAGACCGATCCCCCTTATATAGAAATGTTAACATAGCAGTTATAAAAAATCACCTTGACAAAAGTTTGACTGTATAAGAGAAAATGCCTAAATATAAATATAGAGGGGTGTAGGTCTGGGGAAATACATTACAACAATGATGAAGAAATGATGATAAAGTCGCTACCTAGATAAAACGGTAACGTTTAATGTCTTAGTACTGGCACTTCTCGTGCCGATATCTGGAGTGACTGTATATGGGGTGAGGATTCCCAATCCCTCCATAAGGAAACTCGACCAAGTCGTCAAATAAAACAAGAAAAAGTGAGTCTCTCGTTGAGTCCCTGGGGGGACTGGGATCGCAATCTGTATATCCATTGTGTCTCCTTTTGTAGGATACGTCGATCCCAGTCACCCCCCCCCTCATCGAGGGTCTCACTACCTCCAACACAGAGAAACAAATACTGTGTGGGTTCCCATTGTGGTACATATGTATATGGTCTGATATTGGGGTATGTCTATGATTATTAATATCATTAATATGTTCAAGTATCCTCCGTCGGAACTCACGAAATGTCTTTCCGACATAGTCTAATGGACAAGAACATTGACACAGATAGATCACCCCCTCTGTCCGGCAGTTTGCAAAATCTCTAGCGTGAAATACCTGACCTGTCATGGAGCATACACTTTTGCTGTTTTTTTTAATGAACGCGCATGCCTTGCAGGCTCCACATTTAAAAGTGCCTAATGGTTTGCGTTCCAGCCAACATCCTGATATAGGAGGTCTAGTAAAATGGCTATGAACTAGTCTGTCCTTGAGAGAGCGTCCACGTCTAAATGTGATACTGGGTGTAGGTGCTATTGCCTTCTTAAGATCTGGATCCATTTGTAAAATAGGCCAAAAATCACGAATTATGTTTCTCACCTTGGTGTTTGCCGCATCGAATGTCGAGATTATGCGGATCAAGCCATCACCAGTATCACGTTCTTTGGGTGTTAGAAGTGACTCTCTCTCACAGGACTTTGCATTTTTAAAGGCGTCTCTTATTACTCTTTCAGGGTAGTTTCTCTGTCTGAACCGTTGAGAGAGTTTATGGGACTCATTATGAAAATCATTTGGGTTTGAACAATTCCTCCTAGTTCTGAGGAATTGTCCCCTAGGTATCCCACTCTTGAGACTCTTAGGGTGAAAGCTCTCCCAATGTAGGAGACTATTTGTCGCTGTTGGCTTCCTAAATAATGATGGAATTAATCTCCCATGTTGTTTCGTGATTTTTACGTCTAGGAAGGTGAGAGTGTCTTGATGGAATTCAAATGTAAATGATAATCCGAGATCATTTTTATTGATGGCTTCTATGAAGGTTTTGAATAGACACAAATCACCACTCCAGACAATAAAGACATCGTCTATGAAACGAGTCCAGAAGATAATGTTGTCACACCACCATGGGGGGTTATCAGGGAAGATGATTCTGTCTTCCCACCAGCCCAGGAGGAGATTTGCATAAGTCGGGGCACAGGAACTGCCCATAGCAGTCCCCCTGAGCTGGTGGTAGAATTTCCCATCAAATAGGAAATAGTTCCTTGTGAGTACAAATTCGAGGAGCTCCACCACAAATGCATTGTGTGAACTAAAGCAAACCGCTCTGGTTTTTAGAAAATCAGATACTGCCTGTATCCCACATGAATGGGGAATCGAGCTATATAAAGCCTCAACATCTACGCTGGCAAGGGAGCACGATGAATCAAATTCTATGGTCTCAATCTTTCGTAGAAAGTCCATCGTGTCCCTTGTGTAAGATGGTAATGAAGACACAAAGGGCTTTAGGATTCGATCAATGTAGATGCCACAATTTTGTGTAATGGAGCCAACACCTGAGACGATGGGTCATCCCTTCAATGGTGTGATCCCCTTATGGATTTTTGGAAGTCCATAAAAGGTGGCTATCTGAGGATGTTTTGGTTTTAAAAATTGATACTCCACTTTACTGATGATGCGAAGTCCCAAAGCCCTATCCAGCATAGATGTGAGTTCTTTCAAGAAAGGTTCTGTGGGATCGGAGGGGAGGATCCGATAGCAACTGCTGTCACCTAGAAGGCGTTTACACATAAGGACATATTGTTCAATGTCCAAGATTACCAGGTTGCCACCCTTATCTGCTGATTTTATAACGATGGAACTATCTCTTTCAAGATTAAGAAGAGCTTCCATCTCAAGCTTGGAGAGATTATGAAAATAATTGGAATTGGCCGGTAATTTTTCAATTTCCCTTGTAGTCATCTCCAAGAAAATATCGACATGATCATAATCATGCGGAGGGGGCAACCTGGTGCTTTTTAGCTTGAGATCTGTAAACGGACCCTCCCCCGGAGCTCTGGATCCTTCTTCCCAGAGATCCATAAATACCTTAAGTTCCTCAAAATCAGTCTTACTGATTCCCAGTTTATCACAGTCAGAGTTATTTACAACCTGCATGTACTTATGCCACTTAAGTTTTCTCGCTTGTCACTTGCTTATCCAGTCCCTTCTGACAGGGAATATTCCTAAAGTTTAGAGAATGGCCAACGTTGTACTTATCCACAAGAAGGGTAGTGGAGAAGAAGCTGGAAACTACAGACCCAGTTAGCTTGTCCTTGGTAGTAGTAAAAATAATGAAAATCCTCCTGAAAAAGAAGATAGTTGAACACCTAAAAACCAGCAACTTGTTTCAAAACAGCATGGCTTCACTGAGGGCAGATCATGTCAAGCTAATCTTATTGATTTCTTTAACTTTGTCACAAAAGTGGTGGATGAAGATGCTGCCATGGATATTGCATGTCTGGACTTCAGCAAAGCCTTTGATACAGCGCCTCATAATGAGCTGATAAATTGATTACTGAAGATTGGACTTAAAGGTGTTATCTGGGTTTAGAGTTAAACCCGGACAAACCCCCATTTTCACCTAGGCAGCCCCCCTGATATGAGCATCAGAGCATTTCATGCTCCGATGCTCTCCCTTGCTCTGCGCTGAATTGCGCAGGGCATGGGTGCTAAGCTGCAGTAACCCAGCATGGCCTCTACACTTTTAGCTATGATTCACCGATCAAATGTTACTGACCTGTCCTGGGCATAGGAAAACCCTGGAGCCTGGAAAACCCTTCTAAAGGTCCAACAGGAGACAACCCTATTTGAAGCTCTCTTGCTGCTAGGGTTTATTCATCATTAACCCTGATCACTACCTGCACAGGTACAGGAAACTTAAAAGTGTTCTACACCTTCAGGGGCAATTTTTATGGTTACATTTACAAATTTTTGGCTAAACATCATATTTTCAATTTGTCTTTATTAAAATCTCCAGCCGTTTCTGAGATACAAGGGTTGCAAGCTGTCACAAGAGCTACATGAACCATCAGCTGACAGGATTCAAAGAAAGCAGACTGACAGCTTGCAAACAGACTAATCTTTTATATTTGTATCTCAGAAATGGCTGACCATTTTTAATAAAGACCAACTGTAAAAATGAGTAAAATGATATAATAAAAACCGCCCCTTTAAAATTAGCGTATTTATGCTTCAGTTTGCACAAATGCTATATAGTTTGCTTTAGATTGGGAACATGCATGCTACTGCATGGATGGAAGTCATAAATGTCACAGTGGGGAATTCATTTCCACCAAACAAGTCTATCTAAAAACGATTCAAGAATAGAAAATACAATCTTCTCAAATACTTTTTAGCCTGGTGTATCTACTTGACTCCTGCTCAGTCAGATACAGAGGGACAAAGTTATCTATACTATCAAGTGGATGCATTCTGATGCTATATTATAGATATACTATAAAACCACAGTCCTGTATCCTGAAGATGTGTGTTAGGACTAATGCACACGACCGTATGTATTTTATGGTCCACAAAAAACGGATCCGCAAAAAAAACGGATGGAACAGCTGGCCCCTAATAGAACAGTAATATCCTTGTCTGTAATGTCAACACTAGTAGGACATGTTCTATTTCTTTGCGGAACAGACGTGCGGACACGGAATGCACACGGAGTAACTTCCGTTTTTTTTGTGGACCCATGGAAAACAAATACGTTTGTAGGAATGAGACCTTAGGTTGACTTGTTGCAGACAATTTAGGGGTGTACTAGGGGAAATATTAAGGGACACATTTATTAAGAATGGCGTTTTAGATGGCGTTCTTAATAAAGCCCCATCACTGGCGGTGGTTCTGCCGATTATGAAGAGACGGTGGCCTCTCCATAACTTCGGTGCATCCAGTGCCAGTTCTAAATGTAAAACAGCTTTCGAGCAGGCGTAGAAAATTATTAATGACATGGATCTGCAGTCCCCTTCCCTGCCTCGTCCAGATTTTTAGACCTGGCGTGAACGGGGCGAAGTTGCAGATAGCGGGGCAACTAACCATTGCGCCATCATCTGCTCCTGAAATACGCCTAATTTAGGCGTATTTCAGAATAGAGAACTTAACTGAATACTATAGTCAGAAAAAAAATGTTTTCCATATACGCATTTTATATCTATTACATCTATTTTCTTTTTTGCAACATTACTATAACTATATATTTTAAATCAATGGTATAATTCTTATAAGTAGCTTTGTGTTTTATTTTGAGGGGAATAAATCTAATTTGCATATGACAAAGCAATTGACTGGCATTCTTATATTTCTTCTCTGCCTCAAGATGCTAAAAAGATGTTTACCCAAGAGGATTAGAGTCTGCACCAATGTATTATTTTAATTGGATGTATGTTAAGATTTATTAGTGTCCTAATATAAAATCTAAAATGTTGTATTTCTCTAAGACTATGTTTCATTCTCACATCAAATCCATGCGCATTATAATCAAAACCTATTTAATCCAAAATTACATTTAAAAAAAAGTTTTTATTTACTTGTGTCTGGGAGCTCTGACAACAATAAATTACAAGAAGAAATTGAAGTTGGGATTTACATAAAATAAGTAGCTCAGTACTTTGAAAAATTCACTCATATATTTATATTGTATTCCCCCGACTCTGGTGCATTCTTACTCACTGTAGTATATCTCCTCCTCATTAATGGTATGACACAATTGTAGCCATGATCTTATCCTCTGATCAGAAATGATGTGAGTGACACCTGTGTGAGAGTAGAAGAAAACACTCCGAAAGACATATGGACGTTTTGTAGATTTGCCTAAAGCTACGTTAAGACTTATAAACGTAATCTGAAAAAGAGCAGGTCCAGATGGACCAGGCAAGAGGATCATATTGATGTGAAAAGGAGAAAGACAACACTCCGGGATTTCTTCTAATTGCTGATTTGCAGTTTTTTTCTGTTTAAATCACATCTAAAATATTTGGCATTAAATATTTGCTGTTATCTTAATGTTCCACCACAATATTGCAGATTTCCTTTTACTTTTTAATAAGCATCCAGTTTGTATGTTGCATGGTTTAGCAGCTTTGGAAATAAGTACTATAGGGAAGTACATGTATGTTCCTTATGGGGTTAAGGCTACCTAAATTCTGGTTTATGCATAAGTTTTTTAAGTAAAGTAACACACACTTGTAAACAAGTCCATTTATCCACTAGACCAATGGTAAATATTAACTATAAATACTAATGACTGACCCATTGTGACAGATACACTAGGACAATACACTAGGAGACATTTCAGACTTTTGGCTGCAGTGAAGTATTGGGACTAAGTATCTGAACGCAGTTATGTCAACATCTACATGGAGTTAGTATAGATAGGGTAAGGTAATTTTGTCTTTCTATAACATTGTCACTAGCACTAAATTATGAGCCATGAGCCCCACTGGGGGCAGGGAGTATTGGGAGTTAAACATGTAGCTCGGGGTTCAGCAAGTGGGGTTGGGGCACTTCTGAGGACTGAGTGAACAAACCTAATACTATTAAAAGATCAGCATTGTCCCCATAAAGTGACCATATAGTAGTATTCGGTTTACACAAGCACTCCGCAGACTGTATAAACAAATGCAGTACAGTAATCTAATGACGTATTATTGACTCACATGTTCACCAATTGGAATTGTTCACTTTTTCCATCTTTTGTTTCTGGCCCAGATCAGCTTGAGGACTTCTTCCAGCCATGATTTGTGTCTGCCAGATTTGCAACAGAGACATCTTTGGTTCCTCACTTTTCCAGCATCCTCCCTACTTTTCCCAACCTACACAAACCTCCTATCCTGCTGATACCCCCATTTCTGTGCCTGTTTCTGCCTCATCTGCCCCCATAACAGTTCCTACTGTGTGGCACAATGCTCTCAAATAGTGAACTTCAGAAATAGCGTATAATCTATTATTACTAGAGTTGAGCGAACTTCTGTTTTACGTTCGGCTTCAAAGTTCGGGTTCGGGTTATCAAAGCATCCCGTTATGGATTCCGCTACCACAGACCATAACAGCATTTGGAATCCATAAGGGAATTCTTCAATGGACAACACGGAGGACCTGGGGTGACATCACCGTCATGTGATCAGTGCAGGGGGCGTGGCTCAGTACTGGATTAGATAAGAGGTGGTAGCCTACGACCTTTTATCAAATCCAGTACTGAGCCACACCCCCTGCACTGATCACATGACGGTGACGTCACCCCAGGTCCTTCACCCCGTGTTTCAAATGCCGTTGTGGTTCGTGGTAGCGGAATCCATAACAGGATGCTTGGATAACCCGAACCCGAACTTTGAAAGACGAACTTAAAACAGAAGTTTGCTCAACTCTAATTATTACTCCTCTCCCCCTAAAAATTGCCATATAGACAGATGGCCTCGAATATAACAGTGCAAGAGCCCCAAATTGTTATAGTGCACCATACAGTGTAAGTGACATATTTTGTACCCAACAGAGTAATAGTGAATTTATCAGTGCCTTACACAGTAACAAAGCCCTAAGTTGTTCTCCTTATAAAGCATTAATTCCCCCTTTTTGCCCTCTAGAAAGTAATAATGCCTGCCATGTGCCCCTAGAATGTAATTGTGCCCTCTTTTTTCTCCTCTACAGTAATAATACACCATGTATGCCCTTTGAATAATGCCCCCGAGCTTCCTTAAAAACGTAATAATGCCCTTAACTGCCCGGTTAAAATTTTATAGTGCCCCAATAAAAATGTATAATGCCCCTATGTGCTTAAAGGCTATGGACATCTTTGTGCCATAAAAATCAATAACCCCATTTCTTACCGTAAAGCAGTATGGAATGTACAAACTCCTGGCACTCTGGATGTGGCTTGGAGTCGGGTTCCCACCCCGTAAGCAAATAAATTGAAGATAACTCCAGCACTTATGCATTAAAGTTTTGTTTTATTGGTAATGCGGCGTTTATAGTAACGTTTCGGCCTATCCGGCCTTTATCAAACTATATAATAAAAAATCAAAAGGTTCCATAATTAATAAGAGTGTATAGAATCCAACATATGGTACAAAAAGATATATATATACATACATATATGGTACAAAAAATATATAAGGCGTCATGGTATTTCATATCATACATTTGCCAAAAGGAAAAGAAAAAGAAAAAGGTCACATATGGAGACAAAATTAAATAAAAGGGAGAAAAGAGGGAAATACAAAAAAGGACATTAGTTGACATGGTCAATAGAATATGCATGTGTCCATATATGTACACACACACACACCTGACCCTACACCTCAGATTAGAGACAAAATACACAAAGTCCTTCAGCAATACCAGACATTAGATGTCATTGACGATGCCACTGTCACGTGACATTTCTATCCAACAGCAATCCAGTGATTCCGATACTGTACATTTTACCTAAAATCCACAAAAATTTACAAAACCCCCCCGGCCGACCAATTGTAGCCTCCACTAACTCCATTCTATCACCACTCTCTATTTTACTGGAAAAATCACTTACTCCATTTATCAAGCAAACTAAATCATTTGTGTTAGATACGTCAGATTTCCTACACATCATCCATCAACTCCCACCACTTGACTCTGATACCCTATTAGTCACTTGGGATGTTTCCAGTTTGTATACCTCCATTGTACACCAGAAGGGACTCCAGGCTGTCCGTAAATGTCTCACAACAAACCTAAATAATACAGACACAATATCCTTCTATATGGACATCCTTGAACTTGTTTTGACTAATAATTTCTTCTTATTTGAAGACACATTCTACTTACAATGCCAGGGAACCGCAATGGGATCCAATGTGGCCCCTCCATATGCAAATTGCTATATGGCTGACTTCGAAGAAACCCACATCTACCCAGACGCTCGATTCGCCCAACACGTTCTTACGTGGAAACGCTACATTGATGATATCTTCTGCATATGGAGGGGTCCGATGGATACCCTCATGGATTTCCATTTGTTTCTCAATACAATTTATCAGGAATTACAATTCACTATTCACATTGATCCTACTTCCATCAGCTTCTTGGACACAACAATCACCAAATCACCATACGGTATACTCTCTGCAGACCTTTATCGTAAACCCACAGACCGTAACAACTTATTACATTACTCAAGCTTTCATGCACTCAACACAAAAAAATCTCTCCCAACATCACAATACATGCGCATTAAACGTATTGTAACCTCCAAGGAACAAGCACAAATACGCCTAACTGAGATGCAAAATAGATTCAAAGAAAGAGGCTATCCAGAAAGCCTTCTCAAACAGGAAACTATTGTAAAATCCAAAAAACCAAAAACCAACCTCAACCGTATACCTTTTGTTCACACTTACCATCCCACCACCAAAAAAATGCTTAATAGTATCAGGAACCATTGGTCCATCCTACAGAAAGCATACCCGTCAGTTATAGAATTTAAAAACCCAATTTTAGCCTGCACACGACGATCTAAAAACCTGAGAGATTTTTTAGTCAAAGCAGACATCGGTCCCTCACAGACTAATCGTAAACAGAGATTTCTCACGGTACAAAAAACAGGAACATTCCCATGCATACATTGTGCACAGTGCACGAACGTTCTTAAAGGTACCCATTTTTACCATCCCCAATCGGGGAAAGGTTTCCCCGTTAAAGGTTTCTTTACATGTGAATCATCATTCGTGATTTACCTACTGAAATGCCCCTGCGGCAAAGTTTACGTGGGAGAAACAACCCAAAAGATCCGTGACCGCATATGTCAACACAAATCATCCATCCGACGCAATAACCTTTTACTCCCTGTTCCCGCCCATTTCGAAATCGCAGGACATAACTTATTCCAACTCAAATACCAGGTAATAGAGCAAATTTTACCACACAGAAGGGGATATGACCGAGTGATACAATTACAAAAGAGGGAAGCATTCTGGATCCACAAGTTGGACTGCTTGGAACCAAAAGGCCTTAATAGAGACTATGAAATACAGGGTTTCATGTAATCATATTATCATGAATGGTATCCAATCCAGAGAAATCTATAAGCGATCTATTTAAATATACAAATGTACTATCATGTTCTCCTTCTAACATATTTTTCCTTTTTCCCAGGTCTCTTAAAGAATATCGACCAAAACCCCTCCTCTTATATAGGGGGATATCCTTTTATCTATACAAATATCCTTAAATATGTTACTATTACATACAGATCATATCTATATATTTCCTCCATTTTGCCTATTACCTACATTCAGGGCGTCTATCCACATTTACCCTGATTATTATATTGGCCCACACATAACTGATATTATCCTTCCCCTCTGCCCCCGCCCCTCCTGCCACTTTGCACTACGATAGCTACACATTGCAATACGAGGTGACACACATGAGTGGAATGCACATTGACGTCACTTCCGGTCACGGCGTCTATCCACATTTATCCTGGATATTATTTTGGCCCACACATTACTGATATTATCCTCCGGTTCCCCTCCGCCCCTCCTGCCGCCTAATACCACCATAGCTGCGCATTGCAAAACGAGGTGACACGCATGAGTGGAACGCACATTGACGTCACTTCCGGTCACGGCCTATTGTGAATAGAGGCTTGAAACGCACTTGGAACACACTTTCGCTATTTCCAGAAGTACGCCTACACGCCCCACACTCCTCTCTCCTCACAGTATAAAAAGGCGCGATTTTCCTAAACCCATTGCGCTTGGCCCCAGGAACGTGCGGACACACGCCACCCCCACACAGCGCAGCTTCACTTGAAACCTTTCCCACAGCGGCAGTAGGTAAGTCCTCCTAATACACCACCCCATATCAGGACCATTCGGCTTCATTACTTCACACACTATGTATATCCTATACAAGCATCTATATACTTTACATCTGTTTAATTTGCAACGTAGTTACTATCCTTAACACCAATATACCTATTCTCCCTCCTACAGGTCTCTTGTCTTGACTCCTATGTATGTATGTGTGTATATATGTATGCATATATACACATATGTGTGTGTGTACATATATGGACACATGCATATTTTATTGACCATGTCAACTAATGTCCTTTTTTGTATTTCCCTCTTTTCTCCCTTTTATTTAATTTTGTCTCCATATGTGACCTTTTTCTTTTCCTTTTGGCAAATGTATGATATGAAATACCATGACGCCTTATATATTTTTTGTACCATATATGTATGTATATATATATATGTTTTTGTACCATATGTTGGATTCTATACACTCTTATTAATTATGGAACCTTTTGATTTTTTATTATATAGTTTGATAAAGGCCGGATAGGCCGAAACGTTACTATAAAACGCCGCATTACCAATAAAACAAAACTTTAACGCATAAGTGCTGGAGTTATCTTCAATTTATTTACCGTAAAGCAGCACATAATAAAATTGCACTTGTTTGTTTACTGGTATCAGCTTTGCTTCACCTGCTCTCAGAAATGCTCTTCTATGAGATTTACTCACTGTTCGGATGTCTCATCAGGCTCTGTGGGCGTTCCTGTTGATTTCACATGCACCAGCACAAACTCTGATGTCCCGCCCCCATATCCTGTTACACAGCACAGCTAGCAGCCACTTACATATAGGCTGCTGGAACTACCACGTAACTTGGTAGTAAGATTTCATTCCAATCCACAACATGGCGAGTCTTACAGTATGCTACAGCCTGTAATCAGCAGATCTATTTCTCACTTTCCATTCTGTAGAAAGTCCATTATTTGTGCACAGCAATAGATATTTCTGCTGTTAACGTCAGTGCAGCAATCTACAGTCAGAACCATGGCGTTATAAGCAGAATATAGATCTCATTACTGATGCTCTCACTACATGCACTCTCTTCTGAATACAGTATTGTGTCTAGTCTACACAGTGAACGGTGACTTTTCCCACACAGATTAGTACAGTGTGATGACACACAATGCTATGTAGACATAGAAGTACACAGCGGGAAAGATTTATCAAAACTAGTGCAAATGAAAACTGGCTTAGTTGCCCATAGCAACCAATGAGATTCCTCCTTTTATTTTCCAATGAAGTTCTGAAAAATGAAAGGTGGAATCTGATTGGTTGCAATGGGCAAATAGAAATAAAAATTAAAATACCAGCCGTTGGTACATTGCCTTTCTTTTGGTGCGTCGCGAGTTCCAATTGTGAAGTGGGTACTGTTCATAGCAAAGGGCAACTAAGCCAGTTCTACTTTACACCAGTTTGATAAATGACTATATACATATAAAGAAAAAAATGACAGCACTCTCAAACACTTTATTCACTCCTGTGGTCGCACTGATTTCAACATTGCGACTAGTGTAAGGGAACTTCTGTTTTCAAGTTCAGTGTACAAGGTTCAGAATTCCGTTATGGATTCCGCTACCACGAACCATAAGTATCTATTCACACATCCGCAAATATTTTGCAGTCCGCAAATTCAGGATCCGCCAAACACGGACACCGGCCATGTGCGTTACGCATTTTGCGGACCGCACATGGCCGCACTATGATACAAATGCCTATTCTTGTCTGTGGCTGCGGACAAGCTCTATATTTTTGCGGGGCCGTGGAACGGAAGTGCGGATGTGAACAGCACATGGTGTGCTGCCGCATCTTTTGCTCCCCTTGAAAAGGAATGGGTCTGCACCCCTTCTGCAAAATTGCAGAACGGATGCGGACCCATACATGCGGACGTGTGAATGGACCCTTAGTTATAGCCCGTGGTAGCAGAATCCATAACAGAATTCTTACATAACCGGAACCTGAACCTTGTACACCAAACTTGAAACACAAGTTCGCTCATCCCTAGTTGCGACCACAGGGGTGAATAAAGTGTTCTTTTCACTCATTCTTCGTAAGAGTGCTGCCATTTTTAAAATTTTTATATTGTCCTGGATTTGCTGCCGGATCCATTGGCCTGCACCTCCATATTTATATTTGGCCTGATGTGCTGCCATTGTTTTTATATATATATATATATATATATATATATATATATATTTTTTTTTTAAAAAGGATAGAGCAGCACTCCATTAATTGTGCAAAAAATAGGTTTTATTTACCCATATGGTGTGGCGGCGCTCGGCTCGCAAACATGAGCCTTTCTCAAACTTGAGAAAGGTACGTGTTTGAGAGCCTAAACGTCGCCACACCATATAGGTAAATAAAACCTATATTTTTTTGCACAATTAATGGAGTTCTGCTCTTTCCTTTTTAATATATGATTACGGACTGCTTATCCGAATTTTGAGTGTGCACCCAACATTGTTGGTCAGTGCTGCCTCATCCCCTCCTTTTTTCTATAGATATATATGTATATATATAGGGTTATTCCTGCAGTATATAAATATTTTGCTAGAGGTAGTTGTGCAGTGTGTGTTTATATATATATTACTCTTTTTGTGAGGCTGGGTAACTAAAAAATGGCTCTTCTGGCACAGTTTTTATTTTTTTTTTTTTACAATGTTCACCTGACAGAGTAGATAATGTGATATTTTTATAGAGCAGGTCGTAACGATGCGGCTATACCTAATATGTCTATTTTTTTAATTTTATTTTGGATTTACACAATAAATGTATTTATTTTTTTAAATAATGTTTTTGTGTTTCCATATTCTGAAAGACATATTTTTTTTATTTTTTGGGCGATTGTCTTAGGTAGGGGTTCATTTTTTGCGGGATGAGATGATGGTTTGATTTTTACCATTTTGGGGCACATATGACTTTTTGATCGCTCGGTATTATACTTTTTGTGTCGTAAGTAGAGTTAAGCGAACACCTGGAAGTTCGGGTTCGCTGTGTTCGAACTTCGTCGCAAAGTTCGGGATCCGAACTTGACCCGAGCTTGACCCCGAACCCCATTGAAGTCAATGGGGACCCGAACTTTGGGGCACTAAAATGGCTTAAACACTCAGATGGCGGGGTTAACGTGCTGTCGCCAGCCTATTTCCTCCCAAATAGAAACAATGTATACTAATCCCTGAAGGGGAATAGAGGGGGAATGATAAGACTAAAACGTAACTTTTAATGTTTTAGTGTATAAAAAATGCGCCAAGTAGTAAGTGAAAAAAACTACACCGATATAGGTGAAAGCAAAGCTACTGGGCCCTTGGCCAAACACCAGGCTCAAAGAGCTCGGATAGTCAGCAGACCACCGAGACATGTAATGTAACATAGAAACATATCAACTGTGATGTAACCAAGTCGATAACATGGAACATGCTCACCGGATCCTCAATGTGGTCAGTCAGAGAGGAGGAGGTGGATCGATGAGATGGCAACTATGAAAACCACACGGTGGGTGGATGAGGTCAGGTCTCAGTTGGTTGCTGTCGGATCCAGTACATCGGATGAACAGGATAAAAGGGACTCTGCATAGGAGGAGGTAGATGGGAGCTAGATATCACCCTATGGATACCCTATGGAGGGGGAGGGGGCTATCAGACACCCTAACTACCTATACAGAGCTACCCGCCTCGAAAGGGGCGACCCCGTCCGGATACCTGTCCCTAGACCAGCCGGAGTCCCTAGTTAAGCCCTAGAGCGAAGAGAGCTCCCATGTAAAATAGATATCTCCCGACGTGCCACGTTTTATTCGTGCCTAAAGAATCATTAGGGGAGTAATGGACAAAATGGGGCTAGAAAAAAAGAGGGCTAGTATAGATATACTGGGATCGATACTCAAATACACTGAGGGAACGATCAAAAAAACCAGGTGAGCCACAAACGTAGTATGTTATGGTGCTCACCCCGTCAACCAGTATGTGGCCCAAAAGGGAAAGTGGATTTGAGGATGCCAGTGGGCCACTTGGTAGAAGGGCAACTAGGTAGAAAGCCACTGAAAAAGGGATCTGTGGTCCCGAAACGCGTATGGCATTGGCAGACTGAGAGAGACTTTTTATTACTTTTTAAGCATATTCAGAAAAGCTCTTTTTCTTTGCATGTCGGCGCATACTACGTGGGACGCCACAGGTACGCGCTGTTGAATCATCAGGAGAAGACGCCGCCTGCTACAACGTTTGCTACATTAAGCTTCTTCAACTTATTGCCGACCGGAGTCACTGAGGAACAGCACAGCCGCTTACGTGCGGTCAAGACACGGTAAAACCGTATATATTTATGTGACACCTTCTGTTGATGCACACCTATGTGACACATTTATGTGCACACCGGCGATCTTTTATGCTGCAGGATTCCCCTGTGTGAATTACACCAGTCTAAACAGTGTATCTAACATCACGCCGCATCTGTGCCTCAGTAAATGATTGGCAACATTGACATCTTTTTCAAGCCTGCGGTAACGCAACATTAATTGACATTACTTCCCCTACCTGCGGTAACGGCAATGTTGGCCGACATCACTTTCTAAACTTGCGGTATACGCAAAGTTGATTGACACTAACTTTAAAACTTGCGGTCACGCAACGCTTTACTACAATAATGTGTTTTACTTCTGGTAATTGAGAGAGCTGTATTTGTGTTTATATCTTCATCCATATATGGACTGATCATTTACAGTTGTTTTCATTATATGTTAGATTTTATGCAAGTTCAAATATATTCAGTGAATCACCCAGCATATCAGTTTGAACCCACTTGGCAAACCATCTAATATATGGGTTTGATTTGGTGAATCACTTTATATATGTGGGTATTATTAACATACCATCTTTGCGATTTTTTCAGCCATCTATTAGAAGCTTGAATATCCAGATTGATTATCATCGCTATACCCACGTGGGATTTCATTTATTTATAATATTGAAGCTCCAATTTATGTATTATGTATATTGATTTTTTATACTATTTTTAGACTATTAAAAAGCTCATTGCAAAGACATATAGTTGAGTGCCTGTTACCTTTGCTTTATATTCACCTTTATCTGGTTACTGTGGGGTAACCTACATACGTGGCACCGCATACCAGTTTGTGTCATCAGAGAGCCATCTGTACTTTGTACCGTATCTGTATACACGCCTACACGTACTGACTGATTGGGGCCCTGACACAGAAGGGGCCCATCCAGGAGGAGTAGGACTAAAAGACTTTGTCAGGGCCCCCTCAACAGTATCATACAATGAAATTATATACAGTGGCAGTATAGACAGTGTAGAAAACGGATGAAACATCTGCCGGGCCTGGTCTAAGAGAGCGATCTTTAGTAGCCACAGGAATGGGGGCGGCATGAAAGAAAGGAGTTGCGAAAAAATTGCTGGGGGAGCGGAACCCCATTCAAAAATTTGCTGTTGGGCCCAGTTATTTCTAGCTACGCCACTGGGTTTGCCGCATTCAGCTTCTGGGTCTCCAAATTGGGAACATGGATACCGGCCTCACCCAACCATTGTTATACTACAGCGCACTTACTCTTAGTTTTCTTTTTTATATTTCCCAATGTTTTGGGGTCTACCCCAATTTATAAAAAAAAAAAAGAAAACAAAACACATTGTTGTTGGCGATAACCTTTGGCTTCACAACCAAAAAAGGCTTTATGTCAGGCAACAATGTAACCACCAATTGTAATGAATTAAGTTCCCTGTCTGTTATGCAGTGCAGGGGTACTTTGAAAGAAAGAAGGGGTACAGATCAGCCAACAATCTGAATGCCACCTAATTTACTGAATATATGTCCAAGTCAGGTATACAGTGCAGGGGTATTTTATGGCAAAAAAATTTTTTTCAACCCCAATGTCCCAGTTGTATTTACTGATTTTATGCAAATATGCAGTGCAGGCCCCAAAGGTACTTTATAGGGAAAAAAAGATGATTTTTTTCACCCACAGATGGATTTACTGATTATATTTCACAATCACTAGTGCAGTGCAGGGCCCAAATGTACTCTGTGCCTAAAATTAAGTGTTTTTTTTACCAACAATGTCACAGTTGTATTTATCAGAAATGCAGCAGAGGATCCTAATGTGCTATCTAGCACAAAAACAGTGTTTTTTGCAAACCACTATGTAAATGCAGTATGTTACGGTTTTATTGGAATATCAGAAATGCAATGTAGGCCCCTATGTGTTATCTAGCACAAAAACTGTGTTTTTTGCAATCCACTATGTAAATGCAGTGTGTTACGGTTTTATTGGGATATCAGAAATGCAACGTAGGCCGCTAATGTGCTATCTAGCACAAAAACTGTGTTTTTTGCAAACCACTATGTAAATGCAGTATGTTACGGTTTTATTAGAATATCAGAAATGCAATGTAGGCCGCTAATGTGCTATCCAGCACAAAAATGGTGTTTTTTGCAAACCACTATGTAAATGCAGTATGTTACGGTTTTATTGGAATATCAGAAATGCAACGTAGGCCACTAATGTGCTATCCAGCACAAAAATGCTGTTTTTGCAAACCACTATGTAAATGCAGTATGTTACGGTTTTATTGGAATATCAGAAATGCAGCGTAGGCCGCTAATGTGCTATCTAGCACAAAAAAAAGTGTGCTTTTTTATAGCAGCAATGTAACTGCAGTATTTAACGGTTTTATTGGACTGTCAGATATGCAGTGCCTGTGGCAGGCAGATAAAAAATCGCTTTAGGTCACAAAAATATGTGACAGACTAATGTAATTGAATAATTTTCACTGCCAGGTATGCAATGCAGGCTGCAGGGGTTCTTGACCGTCTAAAAAAAGAATTTGTCCTACATTGAGCTACCAGAACAGAATTAAAGTAATGACCGTGGCACTCATGCAGTTTACATGCAGTTGCATGGGCACTGCACTTGCAAAAATGGCCACCAACGCCCACTGAACTAGCAGATGGATTAAAAGTTATTTTTCAGTGTCACTGGGCTCAGGGCTGGGTACAAAAATGTAGCATAGCACCCTTAATAATCGCTGTAGTTTGAACAACACCAAGTACACCAGAATTCTTTCCTAATCTCTCTCTCACAGCAGCAGCATCCTATTCCTACACTGAGAAGAGCAGAGTGATGTGCAGCGCTACGTGACTCCAGCCTATAGAGGCTGGGTCACATGCTGCACTTGGCCAATCACAGCCATGCCATTAGTAGGCATGGCTGTGATGGCTTCTAAGGGCAGACAAGTGAAACGGTTGTTGATTGGGTGCCCTGCAGCCTTTTAAAAAGCACCAAGAAATCGCCGAACACTGAACCCAAACTTTTACAGAAATGTTCGGGTCCGGGTACCGAAAACCCTAGTTGTAAGGTGATAAAAAATGGCTTTTTAGCATGGTTTTTATTTCTTATTTTTTTACGGCGTTTACCAGACATGTTAGCTCATCTGATATTTTTATAGAGCAGGTTGTTACGGATGCGGCTACTAATATGTCTGTTTTTTAAAATACATTTTGGTTTTACACAATAAGAGCATTTTTCAAACAACAAAATATCTTATTTTAGTGTCTCTATTTTCTGAAAGCCATATCTTTTTTAGTTTTGGGCGATTGTCTTTTTTGCGGGATAAGATGACGGTTTGATTGGTGCTATTTTTGGGTACATGACTCTTTTGATCACTTTTTATACTATTTTGTGGAAAGTGCGATGGGCAAAATTGCAATATGGCATTCACCCTGTGGTTAAAGTATGTGATCCTTTTGTAGATCAGGTCGTTACAGATGCAGCAATACAAACATGTTTAGTGTTTTTTATTTTTACATTTTTAACCAATTATATGTTCGGATATAGGAAGAAGTTAGATTTTTTTGTACTCTTTTTTTTAAACTTTTTTTTTACTCAGACCCACTTGTCTCTTGAAGATCTAGTGGGTCTGATGCCTCTATAATACACTGCAGTACTGTATAGTGTACTGCAGTGTATTGTTATTCACTGGAAGCCTGATTAGGCTCAGCTATACAATGGCAATTTGGATGCCTATGAAGGCGTCCGGTTGTCATGGTGACCATTGTGACGCGCCACAGCAGCGCAGTGTCAAGAATGGGGAGGGAGCTTCCTCCCTCAGTTTACCCTAGCAAGCATTGGGCCGCTGCCACAGCAGAGCAGCGACCCGATGGTTATCCCCTCCATGCAGCAGTCCCTAAGGACCGCGACATGGAAGGGGTTAAATGGCCGACATCGATTGTTGGGTTGCCATCCTGAAGGGGAGGGGGTAACTGCTTGTATGGAGGTGAGGACGGCCATCCTACGCGGTGGGGGAGGGACGGCATCGGGCCGCTGCCACAGCAGAGCAGCGGCCCGATGGTTGGCCCCTTCCATACAGAGGTCCCTGAGGACCATGGCATGGAAGGGGTTATGTCTGCAGTTTGAAGCAGACTGTCAGCAGAGATCGCACTATTTCCAGTATTTTTAGCCGAGGAGGAGTAGGAATTTTGCGGTAATTCATATATATAAATAATATAATGCATAAGCCTACATAACGTTATGAGGCTGATATTTCTGCAGGAAAACTATTGCTAGTCTCCCGTGCAGAAATAAATGTAGACAATTTTACATTTATCCAATACCATACACTAAACATAAGACCACTGCTGCCATACACAGCGCCCACCTGACGCTGCCATACACTGCGCCCACCTGACGCTGCCGTACACTGCGCCCACCTGATGCTGCCATGCACAGGGCCCACCTGACAATGCTACATGTCCATTACCCAGACAGAACTATTGTGTGCACATCCTTCGACACACATGACTGATCACACAGATGTCCGTGAGGGGCAGGGCTTCTCGGGAGAGGGGCGGGGCTTAATGTGTACTGGACCTGGCAGCTTCTGAATGGGGGGAGGGAGGGAGAGGGAGACAGTGCACCCTCTGGTGTGCACACAGGAGGAGTTCATAGGAAGCACAGCAGGCTGTAGAAAAAAACGAAAAAAGATGATAAATAGAACCAATTGGAAAAATGATTTTCTCCACAAAATAAATTAATTAGTGTAAAAGATTTTTTTTTTAAAGGTGTCGATATCCTTTAATAGGGATGAGCGAATTGACTTCGGATGAAACATCAGAAGTCGATTAGCATAAAACTTCGTTCTAATACTGTGTGGAGCAGGGGCTCCGTAAAGTATTAGAATGTATTGGCTCCGATGAGCTGAAGTTATTGCTTCGTGAAGTCTTGCGAGACTTCGCACAATAACTTCATAAATTAATTTGTACTGTAAAAAACCTTTTCCCGAACTCAGGTTCAGTTCTCGCGAGACTTCGCTAATCAATAACTTCGCCTCATCGGAGCCAATACATTCTAATACTGTACGGAGCTCCTGCTCTGTACAGTATTAGAGTGAAGTTTTATGCGAATCGACTTCGGATGTTTCATCCGAAGTCGATTTGCTTATCCCTATCCTTTAACATTCAATTGCAGCCTTTATCACCAGAAAAAAATAAAACTTTTACTCAGTCCAGTTGTACTATCAGCATTCTGGTGCAGGAGCTGTGACATCATCGCACCACATGCGCTGCAATGCTTACAACCTCAATTTGGTCCTGACATACTGTAGGCCCCAGGACAAAAGTGGCCTGCAGCCTTCAAGATGGCGAACCACAGAGTACAACTGTACTGGTATAATGTGGACACTGATTCTCATGAGAGTAGAGCTCACCCTTAGATCCTTATTCCTCCCCTGGTGGGCCCCACCATGTGAGTGGACCCAAGGCTGTCAACCCCCCTGCTAGCTATGTCTCTGATGTAAGTACACCGCTATAGTAATATTGGCTAATACTCAATATGTAATGAAACATTCCGTTTTGGATCCCAACAAATGATGTGGGAATGGGGCGAATCAATAAACTGGATACAATAAGTATTAGCATTTTATTCAAAGAACACAAGTTAACATTAATTGGCTGCTGCTATGGCCAACACCGAGGCCCAATAAATGTGTGTTCTTTCTCTTTTTTATTTATTTATAGCTTTATATATTTTTTAGGAGAACAATTCTAGGAAATGTTTTTGTCTAAAGAGAAATCTCTGCGGTACCATCCAGTAAATGTTTTTCCTTTCTTTAATTAAAAAAATATCACCCTAGCACATATTGTGACTGCAAAACAGCAAAATACTCTGAAATCTCATTAACAGTACACGGCTCAAAAATGGAGCATGAGAATGAAAATCATGGGCGGGACGGGCTCTCATGGTGCCCAAGGCATGTGAACTGTTGGGCTGGATTGATACAGGGTTTTCTTAGCAGTTTTATGCAGTTTTTGAGCTTTGAGACCCCCATATACATTTATGTATTGTTGGCCAAACCTGCATTGCATGTGGAGAGTATATATGATGTTGGGGGAGAGAAAGAGAAGACAAAATAAATATTTTCGTCTGATCCTTTTGTTCTCCCAGGAGATAAGCCACCGTCAAAGGTGTTTTGCAAGTGCTTTCTCCCCACTTCCCATTGAATATACATACACATTCCACCAAGCCAAACATGGCTACAATTACCCTGCAATCCAGCAGCGTTGGCCGCGCTTCACACTATAGGAAAAAGCACCAGCCTCTCTGGTGGCCGGTGCCATATAGGCACGCGTGCGCAGCAACTCCCGTCCTGGCCACCTTGTACCTGCGCTGCAGCGATGGCGGTTATCCCTGGATATGAGCAGAGTATAATGTGATGGAAAAATGAATCCAGCGAGCGAAGGAGGCAATATGGACAATCACAATACATTAGTAAGTACTTTGTATTAACTTTCTCTACATGATAAATGCTGAAGTGAGACAACCCTTTAACACATTAGTACTGTACATGTGATCAAATAGAGAACTTTGGCTTACCGACACCACAGTTCTGCTTATAACATTCCTATATGTAAGGCTGTCATACAGTATACCAGCCCTTCAGACACAATGTTTACTGTAGGAATAAATGTAAATGCAATTGTGCCCCACCCATAGAACTGTCGGATGTATGCCAGTACAACATTCTTTTACCATATGCCTATCCCAGGGACAGCACCAGTCCTGACCTCCCAGCACTGACAGGGTTGCATAGCATTATATTGATTTAGGATGCTTATGTAACCCTTACAGTTCTGGAATGTATTAGATAACACTGACATAATGCTGTCAGTGTTATACAATACGTTCCATCACTGTAAGGGTTACATAGCATCCTAAATCAATATAATGCTATGCGACCCTGTAACTGCTGGAAGGGCAGTATGGGAGCTGCTGCATACTCACGCTGCGAGTCCGAAGCGTGGAACTCGCTCATCTAAAAGGGGCCTTAGAGATGAGTGAAGTTTTGAAAAAATTGATTTGGCAGCTTCACCAACGTTCCCGAAGAAATTCAATTTGTTATGAATTAATTTGCCACGAAACGCTATAAATCAGGTATAGCCAGGCTATCCTGCTTTAGGGTACAGCCACATGAAGCGGCCATGCTGCGGGTGGGTTATGGCCTTGCTGTGGTAAAGAACCGCGTGGCTAATTAGCCCGAAGCTGCCTTTTATTTAATAATAAGAATGGCACTATATAGTCAGTCTTCATTGTTAATGGCAGTGTGGCACCTTTTAAACAGGGGTTGTTGCTGGTATGGGTGGAAGCCCTTCTTCTGCCATCTGCTTTTCTTCCTTTTCCACATCATCTAATATCGATGATAAAGTGTCATCAGGAATATCCAGCTCCTCCTCTCCCACTGCATCTTGCTGACTTTTCTAGGAAGTAAAGCCAGCATAATATAAGGGATGGTCATCATTAAGACATGGCCCCCCTAAGAGGTGCAGCCTGGGTGGTATTGGCTGGCACGCTGGGCACTAGAATAATAAAGGCTTCCGTCTTATTGGTATTGAATTACATTCATGGCTGATGAAGGAATAAGTAAATGTAGAAATTTTTCTATAAAACTGACGCATAATAAGTCTTCCTGCACTCTCCCGCTCCAATATTCTTCTATTAATCGTTTTCAACAACACTGTCCCTAGCGCATGAGCGCTTGCCATGTCTTTCCCCATGCTCAGATCACAGGACAATGGTGGAGAGTGCACATAATGAGGGTTTTATAGGGCTGTGACATTATAGAGGATGGCTATCTGCGGATTGGTTGGTTGCAGGGCATTATGGCTGATCATGCGTTCCTGGGCTTGTCTCCTCTACATTTAGTTTCGTTTTGTAAGCAGCCGCCATTTCAGGAAAACCTGATTCGTAACCATGAAGCGCGAGGAAATTTAATTCCTTGCGAATTGAAGTTATCCTAACTTGGGACAGAATTCTGCTTCAAATGCTTTGCTTCGCTCAACACTAACACCAATCAACACTAACACCAATGTATAAATCACAGGACACCTTTTATTTTTAACTTTCTAAACAAGATGTATGAAAGGGGTCTTCGCAAGGATTTTTACAGTGCCTTAGATCATACAGAAAAACATTCTTCATGTGGTCAGATTGCTCAGTGTGACATTTAGCCTGTATCAACATGAAAATGCGCATACATTATTATTAATCCTATTTATATGTGGCACTTTGTATGATATCTGAAAACTATAACTGACTGTGGACACATACACACGATTTTCAAATTTTCCAACAACGTTCATATAGTGCAGTATCCCTCAATGGAAGATCATCTCTCTGAGAGAAATGATACTGCAGCAGGAAGTTTTCCTCTCATTGAATCATTGCTTCAGTTCTGTTTCATTATGTACATTAATCAGTAGGAACGTGACAAGCTCTTGTCTCAAAATCCAGGTTGAATTGCTAATTATACAATATATAGCTCGGTTCTGTCACCTTTCAAGCACAAGTAACAATATTGTATTTTTAAAATATTTCCATCAGCTACTTTTAGCCATTTTAATTTGAAATTTCTAAAACAAAAGAATACCTGTGTCAGCCTTGATATACCTTGTTGACCTCGGTGAATGCAATTATTTAGCAGTTGTATTTCAGCTTGTTTTTATTAAAATGTATCTTCTTTTGAGTGGATTGCACTGAAACAGTAAATATAATTGGATTTTCGTTATATGGCATTGTCATTGATATGCAACATGCTTTTCAAAATTGCAATGTATAACCTTAATATTTGTGAGTCTATCAGGAGTTTGGCATAAAAATGTATATTTTCTAATATTCTGTGTTGTAGTGAAATGATTTCATTTATATGCAAATGAGGCTCAGCTCGGCACCTGTTTCTTGTTTGTTACAACTGTGGGAATTATTTGCACTTAGTAATAAAATTCCATAAACTGAATTTGTCACCAGCATTGTAGAAGGATAGAAAATATATCTTTTTTTTTTTTTTCAAGACACATTCTTTTGTTTCCAGTTTGAAAGATGGATATTGTCTGAAAGTTTTGTTTAAATAACAGAAGAAATGAGTAATTTATATTTTCTCAGGCTTATGGTTCTTTTCCATTGCGTACATTCTGTTTTGATAGAGAAATGACGAATTGTATAGAGAGAAGAAATAGAGGCATTTGTTATGGAGATACTTACATAAGTATGTGTTGTTTTATACTGTATATTTATATTTGTGCCTTTGTGTGTAGCCTCATAGAATCAGAAGTTGCATGATAACATCATATTTACACTGTTTGTGTGTGCATGTAGCATTACTTTTGCTTGTCTGTGTCTGCACAACACTGTCTGCCTCTTATGCTTCAAGTCTGCATACATTTTAATCAACTTTGACCACATCTAGCCTTTGTCACTAGCTGGTTCTTGGCCTATGGATGAATTTACAAAAGTGTTAGTGTTTTAAAGTTGTATGTTTTTCTGACAAGTAAGGGTACTTTTACACTTGCGTTATTCTTTTCCGGCATAAAGTTCCAAAGTTCAAAAGGGCTCTATGCCGGAAAAGAACTGATCAGGCGCATCCCAATGTATTCTGAATAGATAGAAATCCATTCAGTTTGCATCAGTATGCCTTCCGTTCAGTCACTGTCAAGTGTTTTGGGTGGACATAAGATCGCAGCATGCTGCGGTATTATGTCCGTCCAAAATACCTGATCAGTCGCCGGAATGGCAGATCCGGCATTAATTCCCATTGACTTGCATTAGTGCCGGATCCGGCATTGCGAAACAACTGAAGGACGGATCCGTCCTTCCGGTCTGCGCATGCGCAGAATGGGAAAACTGTGAAAAGACTGCAAGACGGATCTATCCATCCACATGACAAGCGGAGAGACAGATCCGTTCTTGCAATGCATTTGTAGCCGGATCCGCACCTGGATCTGTCTACAAATGCTGTCAGTTGTCACACTGATCGGCGGATCCGGCAGGCAGCTCCGATGACGCTAGTGTGAAAGTACCCTAAGCTGTAAAGCACACGTGTGAGCATGAACTAAATGAGGTTGTCTTATGAACTTATACTAATGGAGATTTCAGACGGCTGACATACAAGTGCTTTTTTTTTGCACCCGTATTCCAAATGCATCACCCGAACCTTCTGCAATTCATAAGAGTCAGACTTAGAGCAACATAGAAGCGCTATCACCAGTTCTGATACACTGTCATAGCATTGCATGCATAATACTTGCACAAATAAAAGCCCCCATATTACAGCTATTTGAAGGCAGCCTTAGTTATTTCAACTAGGTGTGGGTCAAAAACATAGAACAGGAGGAAATCTTTACATTATACCTTATGTTGGAGTAGGCTTTAATACTGGTTTTGGTTCACAATAACTGATGGAAATAACCAGAATGTGCAACCTAAAGTGGCCCTAGAAAGAAACTTAAAAGTGGCCCTATGTTGTTGGCTGGTCCAAATTGACTGAAAGCATGGCAACATAAGTAGGCGGGGTCAGCAATACCATAGCGCAAAATACCAACCCATCAGATCTATATACTGTATTTTTCAGACTGTAAGATGCACCAAATATAAGACGCACCTAGGATTTAGAGGAGAAAAATAAGAAAAAAAAAATATTTTCCATTAGAGCAGACCCTCATCAGACCCCAATACTCATCAGACCCCAATTTTTTATCAGCCTCAGATCAGAGCTCCCCAGCCCCCATGAAACCTCAACTTAGATCAGCATTCAGACTATAAAATGCACTGCCACTTTTCCCCCATTTTGGGGGGGGGGGGGGTGGAGTGCATCTTATAGTCCAAAAAGTACGGTACCACAGTGCAGCACAATATACTGCCCCAAAAGCTGTCGCTCTGTGCTGGCCATCAATAGATGCCATTTTCTGTCCTCCTCCTACAGTTGTATCTAATTAAAATATACCACTGAGAGTGTTTTGTAGCCAGCAAGCGGCAGCGAGGGGGACTGGGGCATAGGCCCACCAGGAAATTTCTGTGGCCATTCCGCCCCTGGAAATAACTTACCAAATAACTTTACTGTGAACTCTTACTGTCATTAAAAGATCTTATACTTACCAGTTAATCCCCCATTGTTTTGATCACCCTATGCTGGCCCTCACCTCTGATCTATGTTTAAACAGTTGCACTGCTGACATAGCCCTAAAACCCAGTTGACCACTGCAGCCAGTCACTGGCCTCAATCGTCTCATGCCATATATTCTTCAGGCCAATGACTGGCTGCAGTAGTGACATGGAATGAACTGCACATCATTGTTGCAGTCAAGTATACAAATAGCTGCATGGAGGACTAGAGCTGGATGCACTGCAATGGGGCAGGAGAAGATCTTTTTTTTAAATCAAATTTAATGGCTTTGTTTTTTTTTAAATGAAATAAATCGGACCCCTTCAACATGCACATTCAGTAAATCAGCAGGAAAGAGGGGAGAGACTGAATTCTGCTGCTACTCATCTCCAGAGAAAGCAAGATTGGTCAACAAGAATGCATCTAGTCTTGTCCATGTTGTTTTCTAACATAAACCAATTGGTCAAGTATGTGGTACTTTATATCCAACATTTCTTTTCTTGCTTCACTACATACAACATATGTTCCTTTTAATATGACTTTTTTTTTACTACTTTATGTTAGCGATCAGATCTGTTCATATTGTATATGTTCAATAAAATACATTTTATTCAAAATCAATTTTCTAAACACAAAAAAATGGCTGATTGCACTTGGCAGCTTATGTTAGTTATATGATATGATAAACATCTCAGCTATATAAGCGAGAACCCTGGGGATTTCTCAAATGTTCTCTGCCAGAATAAGTGCAATGACATACTGTTCTGAGTTGCTTTGTGGGTTAGTTTATTTGGCAGTTAGGAAGAAAAATGAAAACCAGCACAAAATATGCAACTAAAATTCAATTGTTATACAGCGTCTTCTTTTTTCCATTTTTGTTTCCATACATTAAGACATATAAATATTGTACAGTACAGGGAAATGGGTTTAATCATTCAAGACAATTTTTACATAATTTATTTGTGATTAGCCAACATAGATTTTGTATGTTGGTTAATATTGCTTACAGAACCATGGAGGTCTAGATGTATAGAGGATGGGATACACCCGGAAGAGTGGGACAGCAGCGGACATGGGCCACCAGCATAACATCATGTAGTGCAGCGTCCCACTAGGATACGTGGGTACTGCAACGTTATTATAAAGCTGTCATGTGGTATTGCATGTCTTTTTGTCATTGTATTACCTGTTGTATCACAGGCTGGTTAGGTGCAGTACACATATTCATCACTAGATAGGGATAACTTACTATATATACCTTAAGTCAGACCTAGTCAAGAGGGTTTTAGTGGAGTTTGGATTGTGTGAAGAGATGTAGTGCCAACGAGTGAAGAGCTGGGCGAAGGAGAGGGTCTGTCCTCTTAGTCCTCTCTCGGGCCACTCCGGTCCAGAGGAGCCAGTTCACCTTTTGTATTTTAAGAACTTGTTCAGTTTATTCAAGTTCAGTATCATACGAAAGGATTCGTTGGGTTTTTTGACTAAAAATAGAGGGGAGTAAAACCCCTTGCCTTCCTCCTTTTTGGGTACCTGGCAGACCACTCCCTTGTCTATCAATAAACGGACTTCCGCTTCTAGAGCCTTGGATTTTTGGAAGTCCCTTGGAAGGGGAGTGCAAGTAAAAAAAACTTGAGAATAGGAAAGGAACTCCCTTCCCTATCCCTCCAAAACCCACTTTTGTTCTGAGTAATCCTTGTCCAAGCCGGGAAGAAAAGAAGACAGTCTTCCCCCAACCTGGAGTCTGGCGTCATTGCTGCTTTTCTTTCGGTCTATTATCCTGGGTCTTAAAGAGGAATCCTCCTGATTTTCTTTGAAATCTGTCTCTCTCTTCTTTGTCATACGGTCTACCCCTCTGTCTCCTAAACCCATGCTGGGGTTTACGAAAAAGGGAATTTCTCTGAGGTGTAGGTAAACCCTTTTTCTTGTCCGAGGCCTTCTCTAGGATCTCGTCTAGACAGGATCCAAAAAGTCTGTTGCCTTCACATGGAAGGGAGCACAGTCTAGCCTTTGAGCCTTGATCCCCTTACTATGATTTAAGCCATATCGCTCTTCTAGCTGCATTAGTCATGGCAGAGGATTTAGCAGCAAAACGAGTAACATCAGTTGATGCGTCAATTAAAAAATCTGCAGCTTTAACTCCTTAAGGACACATGACGTATGGGTACGTCATGTGTCCAGTCCCTGAAGATGGCGCCCGCTCCTGGCTGCGGGCACCATCGCTGCGGGGGTCCGGCTGATTCCTGTAGCTGACCCCCGCAGCTGATGATCGCGGTCGGCAGCGCTGCCGACCGCGATCATTTAACCCCGCAGATGCCGTGATCAATCCTGATCACGGCATCTGCGCTGCGCTAAAACCGAAAGTAAAGCTTTGGCAGCGCTCCGGCTCCCCTAGTGGTGATCGGGAGAATCGGAGCGCTGTAAGGGATAGCCTCAAGCCTTTCATTCAGCTTAAGGCTATCACTTACTATTTCCTATGGAGTCCTTGTTAGCAATAGGGCTTCATAGGAAAGTAGTAAATGCTCATAAACTCCAATACAAGTGTATTGGAGTTTATGATAGAAGCAATCAGGTAACTGATTTATATAGGTCCCTATGGGATCTATATAAAAGTGTAAAAAATAAATAAAAAATAAATAAAAATAAATAAAAAAAACTAAAAATTTAAATCACCCCCTTTCCCCAAAATTAAAATAAAATAATAAAAAAATAAAAAATACACATCATGGGTGTCGCAATGTGTGAAAACGCCCATAGTATAAAAATATAAAAATATATTTCCCATACGGTAAACAGAAAACGGAAAAAGCGCCCAAATGGCCGATTTGCCGCTTTTGGACGCTTCATTTCCTCAAAAAATTAAATAAAAGCGATCAAAAAGTCCTACACACCCCATAATGGTATCAACTAAAAGTTAAGATCGCCCGCAAAAATAAGCCCCCATACAACGCCATACACTTATTTACAAATACGTTATAGCGGTCAAAACATGGCGACAAAAAAAAAAATACATATTGGGTATCGCCGGATTCGTACTGACCTGTAGAATAAAACTAAATGGTCAGTTTTATCGCAAATCAAACGTCGTAATTTAGAAACCCGTAAAACTGTGGTGAAATTGCTTTTTTTTTGCAATTTCACCCCATTTGGAATTTTTTTCCCGCTTCCCACTACACCGTATGCATTATTAAATGATGGCGTTGGAAAGTACAACTTGTCCCGCAAAAAATAAGCCCTCATATGGCCATGTGAACGGAAAAATAAAAAAGTTATGGCTCTTGGAAGGCATAGAGCGCAAAACGAAAACGCAAAAATGAAAAAACCCTGTGTCCTTAAGGGGTTAAGAAGGTAGGTATGGATGCTAGGATTTCCTCCCTAGGTTTCTTTTCTTTTAGGTGAATTTCTAGCTGGTCCAACCAAAGACGGAGAGACCTAGATACCCGGGTAGCTGCGATAGCTGGTCTGGGACAGATGGCTGCTGTTTCCCAAGCACGTTTTAAATAAATATCGGCTTTTTTATCTAGTGGATCGGAAAGGCAACCTAGGTCGTCAAAGGGGAGTGCTGCTTTTTTGGCGACCGGGGCGTCTTCGTCATACTGAAGTGGGAATAAAGAACTTTTTGTCAGGGTTTTTCCACTCTTTTTTGATTAGGGCTTGTAGATTTTCGTGTATGGTGAAAACCCTATGTTTCTTAGGGCCTAAAGATTGAAAGTCTTGGTCTGCAACAGATCTAGTTTGCTTAATATCTTCCAGCTGCCTAGTAGATCTTACAGCTTTCAGTAAAGGCTGCGTATTCTCAGGGGGAAAAAAGGATCTTCCTGAATATTCATCTTCAGAGGAATCAGAGTCGCTAGAAAACAACTGTCCTGATTCTTTATCTTCATTATCAGAAGAGTCATGATCTAGACCAGGGCTGGCCAACCTGCGGCTCTCCAGCTGTTGCAAAACTACAACTCCCAGCATGCCCAGTCTGCCTACAGCTATTAGCCTACTGCAGGGCATGGTGGGAGTTTTAGTTTTACAACATCTGGAGAGCCGCAGGTTGGCCAGCCCTGATCTAGACTTTCATATTCTGTAGATCTATCTGGGGACCTAAGACGGCCTTTACTGAATGCTTTAAGAGAAGCCTTAACTTCTGACCTAATTAGAGACTACATGGACCTGGTCAAACTCTGGGACTCCTCCGCCACCAGCTTATCTATGCACGCTGAACAAAGTGGTTTAAGATATAAAGCAGATAGGGCCGTTTTACATACTGCACACTCCTTATGTTTGGTCTTGCTAGAAGATTTTTTAGATGGCTTTGAGGTCTACAAACAATCAAAATATTACCACATTAGTAAGGAAAAGATCATTCTCACCAGTGGCATAGAAATTTTCCTTCACCACTCCTTAGGACCGATACCGGGCTTGCGGGCCTCAAGGGTTCCAGGGGTTCAGCGACTCCGTCAGAGGGCTCCGTCATACTGCAACAAGGCTGGAATCCTCTTCAGCACAATCACTGTGTGCCTCTCCGCTGGCTGTCTGCTCCTACCGCCGCATTTGTATTTTAAAGGACGCGCCTTGGCTGTACTTCCGGTCCCGTGGCCCAGGAAGGGGCCCCGCCCCCTCTGCTGACGACATCCGGATGTGCCATTCAGAATGCAGCCGTGCACATGCTCACAAGCGCAGATGCACGCAGCAACCATATTGGGTACTGGCGGCAGCCCACACCCCGGCTCAAGAGTGGAGAGCCGCCTGAACACGGCCACAGCGGCTCCCCGCAGGATCCGGAAAGTAGCGCAGAAGAAGGCAGACTTATGGGGAGCGGCTTCCGTCACGGCCACAGAACTACCGCTCCCCAAGGAAAAGGTCCCCTACGGTAACCGGCCCTGGAACCCCCCCAGCGGCAGGTGCTTGAATCCTGGGAGGTTAGTCTTCTGCAGCGGATCCCCGCTGCACATGGTTCTCAGGATCTACCATCCGGAGGACAGGAAACCTGAACTGGTGCTTGGTGGGGGTGTGTTTATTTTATCTTCTCAGGTTTCCTGTCCAGATGGGAGGTCCTGAGTCGCATGGGGTGGCGTCATGGGTGAAGGGAAAATTAAGTGCCGCCCATTTGGAAAGTGCATTTCTACTGCATCACCATTGACTTTACATGGATTACAATATAAGCGCCGCCTTCCTTGTACTGCAGAACCTAGGGGGCATGCCAAAGAGAAAGAGGAAGTGCCTGCCAAGGAGTTTTCTTTCATCAAGATGGCTGACCGCTCTGCTCCCAAACTTGCTAGAGACCTATGCTCTAGAGAGAGAAGCCACCAAAAAGTCTGATAAACTTGACCCTGGTCCACAACAACCTCAGTGGCCCTCGGAAGTCTCCCTGCTCTTAGCAGGAGAGCGGGGCGATGTCTACGACATTATGTGGAAGCATTGCGCGCCCATTATGCCTCCACATATGGGTCCTACTACACTCCTGGACCACCGCTAAGGCCAGCTGAGCCTCCTGTTGCTCAACAACCAATGAAAGAGCAGCCTCCTAAGAGAAGGTAGAGAAATACCAGAAAGATACCCATTGCCGCCAGTGTGGCCTACTCACAGCGCGAGTCGCCTGCTGGTCCGGTGCAAAACCAATACGCAACAGGGTTTGCTAGTATCAATATTGCCTGGCTGCCCACGTTTATGCCTAGAAGCTCGGATGTCCGACCAAAGAATCAAAAGAGACGATCCCGGATCAAGACCAGATCTGATCGCGGATAAGACGCCGGACGAGAAGGTGTCCAACGTTTTCAAAGAATCACCCTGCAGGAGACGCCCGTTGGACCCTCAACTGGGAGAAACTCCACATCTGCAGAGGACCCAACCACCGCGGTGCCCATGCCAGCACCGAGAGATCAGAGGGACTCCATCTTTGACCGGGTGCGGGAGCAACTGGATCTACCTCCAAGACCTGTCCCCCAACTGATGGAAGCCGTTCCGGAGTGCTCATCTCCTGATGAGTGGGACTCGGGAAGCCCGCTGTCCACTGATGTGCCATCGTCGATGGATCCCTATGATTAAAAAGGCCTGCAAAGCCCTATCATCATTCTTATTAACTGTGTCCATAGGAGCCATTATTTTGTCCCCAGTATGAACTGATGCCAGTTCCCCGCGGCAAATGGCAGTTCTCCCCAAGCCACTATACAGCCCATAGCCCATGGTCTATAAAATTTTCAGGACTCTCTGCCGGACAACCATTTGTTTATTCGCCCAAGTTGTGCCTGTTTATGTTTGGACATTTTTCTCCCTTACCTCCTTCTCAGGTTGATTAGGGGTATGCAACAGGACTATCCCTACTGATTTAAGCTTTATACCCAGAAATACATTTTTCTGTGCCTGTTTTATTTGATACTCATGGTTTACCAGTCGAAGGACTTTATTGATTATATTACAATAAGGACTGTGTCATGGACTTGATATACCTTTTATATGATCATCGCCGATATTTTGTCACTGGCAAGTTCAGAAGTAACGCCGTCCCATATCCTTTTTGAATCAAGTTCTATAAAATGTGATGTTTTAATAATGCGTATTTTCACAGTTTTTGCTATTCATATATTTTTTTGTACTGTCTATTACTATTACTGTATTTGCTTGTATGTCCCCCTCCTTAGTATTTTTCAGGAGATATCTTCAGATCAGATCCTGAATCTGTCGAGGTCGACACATGTTTCACTATGGGGGTATGCAGCATTACACTAGGATAAGTGGGTACTGCAAAGTTATTATAAAGCTGTCATGTGGTATTGCATGTATTTTTGTCATTGTATTACCTGTTGTTCACAGGCTGGTTAGGTGCAGTACACATATTCACCACTAGATGGGGATAACTTACTATATATACCTTAAGTCAGACCTAGTCAAGAGGGTTTTAGTGGAGTTTGGATTGTGTGAAGAGATGTAGTGCCAAGGAGTGAGGAGCAGGGGAAAAGAGAGGCCCCTGTCCTCTTAGTCCTCTCTTGGGCCACTCTGGTCCGGAGGAGCCAGTTCAGAGACTCAGCATTCTAAAGCCAAAGAGAAGAGGCTTAGGTGACATTTCTTTTACCAGTTTTATCCTTGAGGGGAACCAAGCGAGTATTGAATTGATTTGTATGAATATTAAGAGACAAAGGATTGATAACAGCCGTTATTCAGGGCTTATTGGGCTCCTTTGTGTTCGGTGGAGGTCAATGTAGCCTTCAGCAGCCCCATCGTTGTATTGAAAGACAGATAGGCTATCTGTTGAAGTGCTTGGGAGGAGAAGATAAGGAATTTAACCATTGTTTATTGCTGAGGTTGTAAATTGAGGCAAAGGACTAAGCACACCAGTGAAGAGTTCTACATACCCACAGCCTGAGTCAGGATCAAGTACAGCCTGTCTACAGTGGATCTACAGAGTCCCTCTTTATGCTTAAAGACTGTGTTACATCTGGATGTATATGCTACCAAAGGAACCTACAATTAGTAAAAGTTGTGAGTTGTATTCAATAATTGCCTCCTTCATTATTCATCTCTACTACTACTTGTCTCACCATCTTGCACCGTTAAGGTGCTGGCATCACAACCAGGGGCCCAGCCACCAAAGCACACTAAAAACCCTACCAACATCAAGGGCACCTCGAACCACCATCTGGCCGGTGTCCCCTGTAACTGGAGCGTGCCCCGGAGAATCCTGTGTTGTTCTCCCACACACAACTCGTGCAGGCCTGCCCAGGGACTACAAAAACTGTGAGTAACCAAAAACTGTGTTGTTCCTGTCCTCGGCCCACCCGTTGCTCACACCACTGTGACCTCACAGAGACATTGCTCTGTTGGTTCTGGCTCACTGCAGTAGTACTGAGCAGTCTATGGTAGATGTTAATAAATTACAAGTTGACTTGAACCATCTAAGTGTTTGGGCATCCACTTGGCAAATGAGATTTAATGTGGATAAGTGTAAAGTTATGCATCTTGGTACAAATATTTTGCATGTATCATATGTACTGGGGGAAGTAACACTGGGGGAATTACTTCTAGAAAAGAATTTGGGTGTACTTGTAGACCATAGACTAAATAACAGCATGCAATGTCAATCAGCTGCTTCTAAGGCAAGCAGGATATTGTCATGTATTAAACAAGGCATGGACTTGCAGGACAGGGATGTAAGATTTCATCTAGTGCAAACTCACTTCAAATATGCTGTTCAGATATAGGCAATAGCTCATAGACAGGATGCCTGAAGCTTGAAAAGGTACAAAGAAGATCAACTAAACTGATAAAGGGAATGGAGGATCTTAAGAGCCCTTTACACAGGCTGACAATTGAACAGATCATCGCTAACCAGCGCTACTAGTAATGCGCCTCCCCATAGTCTGGAGGAGATTGGTGCATGTAAATGCACCGGTCTCCTCCGCTAGTAATCAGCAGATTGTCATGAAGATCGTAGTCCTGTGTAAAGGGAACATTAGTTATGAGGATAGATTAAAAGATTAGGTTTATTTAGTCTTGAGAAGAGACTTGATAATCCGTGATATAAATTGCCCACACAATAAATATGGTGAAAAACTGTGGCATGTAAAATCCTCTCAAAAGACAAGGAGGCACAGCCGCTGTTTGGAGAAGAAAAAGTTAAATCTCAAGAGGCGATAAGGCTTCTTTACCAGAAGAACTGTGAATCCATGGAATAGTCCACCTCAGGAGGTGGTCACAGCAAGAACAGTGGACAGTCTTAAAAAAAGCTTAGATTATTTCTTACAGCTAAATAACATTACCATTTATGAAAATGTGTAGAAGTCTCGTTCTTACTCCTTTTTCCTAAATTGACATCCTCACCTAATCTTTCATTGAACTTGGTGGACTTGTGCACTGTTTCAACTGTACCAACTAAGTAATAATGTGATAATAGTATTATTTCAATGTTTTTTACATGCCTGGACTATTGTTTACTTCATCGCTGTGTTTGTTGATGAATCTAGTAATTTTGATGGCTTTAAATAATTTATTTGTGTATATTGAGTGTGATCTTTACAAGTTGCACCAGCCTTACCTCTGTCTCCATTAGCGCCTGAAGTACCTGCCATTTTACATTCCAACTGTGAAGGAGCAGGTCTTTTTTTGGACCTCCCTAATGTCTTCCTCAGCCATATTCTCTGTTTCAGCTGTACCTTTAGATGCATTTCTCTCACAAGCAGTGGGTGTCTCCCTTCTATGGAATCTGCCAGTACTGTACTGCAGTGACCTGACTTCCCACTATACTTGTTTTTTTCTAGGGAGCTCAGAAATCTGACAAGGAGGGTGAGATCAGACTTACAGACACAAAGGAGCTTCCGTGCTCTTAAAAGCTGTGTAGAGGCAGTGCTTCTATCAGAGAGCTGAGCTAGCTCTGACAGGCCCTCATTTCCTGTGAGACCCCTAGTTGCCATGACTTTACAGCTTTTTGTCGGGTTGATGAAGGCAGATTTTTTAAATGAAATGATTTAGTAATTTGCTAATTACACCATCTCATTTAAATCAAATTGTGTGAAAGTACAGTGACTGTACACTGCCAAACATCCCCCCACCACACCTCGTTAACTGAAAGACTCAGCTTGCTGATGTAAGACCCCTTTCTCAAAATGTTAAGGAGTTCTATTCTTCTGGCCATCCTTTCTTTTTTTTTCATAAGGAGGAGAGGTACAATACTGGAATGTTTGCCATCTCCCATATGCCAAAATCTGATCAAATAGATTTACAGTCAAGCTCGGCACTCGTATGTGATATAAAAGGGACGTAAGAGAATCAGTAAAATGCTGATATTATATGACAGTAAGGAATTCCCTCACACTGCATCACCTAGTAGACTGAGGTAGAAGCAGTCACGCCACTACTATACGTCCTGATAAATACTCTGGAATGAAACCTGGCACACTAGTTATTTTCCTCACAGGTAGCTGCCCATTTGGAAACATTTTAGAAGTGTGTTCTGCTTTAGACGCCTACATTTATTACTAGGTATTGCTAAACAAAAGCAGACACAAATGTGACAATAACTAATGGGATGTTGTATAACTACCATGTAAGTAGGTGCATAATCATAATCACCATGTAAATAGGTATGCAAAAACCTAATCACTTCCAAACATCTTATGCCGAGAGTCAAATATGTTATTATTCACAGTTTTTACAAAGTGTCATTTAAAACCAAGAACCTAAAACTGTGTCATTGATTGGAGGTAAGAAGCTCTGCGGCTGTTTATGATTATAAATGTTGCGTGATTAAATTGCACGCTTAAAACTAACATTTGGAACATGTTGTTAACACTGAATAGCATTGTAGAAAATTATGCCATAATTCAGAACACATTGCTCTTTTGCAACAAGAGCCTAAATATCACCATTTACAATACTTTTCAGAGGCACTTTTCCATTATTCTGAAGATATTTTTTTGTTCGAGTAAATTACACACTTGGATTTATTTACACCACACAGTCTCAACGAACAGGCTTCCAGCCCACCCCACCCAATCCTCATTTAATGTGAATTAGATGAATACATTAACACTTTAAAGTTACTTTATTGAGATTTTACATCGCCTACAGGGCGGTCTGATGCCTCCATTTATTTAAAAACGGCTGAAAACCATAACCAAGTGGTTTCTATGCTAATGCTAGCAATAAAGGTGCAATGCTTACAAACACTTTTTAAATGAATGAATATTGCTAATATGGGATAAAGCTTAAAAAAAAAAACATTGAAAGCACATTTCAAAGATGATGAAAACTGCATTTTAACTGATTCATTTGACAAACAACATGCAATTTTCACACAACTATGCCCTGCAAAAAAAAAAAAAAAAAATGCGCCAACATGCAAGCATCCTGCAGCAGTTTGACAATAGACCTTTGGATGGTTTGGGTGTTGGGCAATAATTCAGCCATATTTCAGTGATCCACAACCATCTGTAAATATCCTGTGTTATTTTATGAGGCAGTGGAAATTAGATTTTGCCCAAAAAGAACTTTAGATTGTACACGATGCTATGCACTAATGTTTTTGTATAAGAGCCTTATGGACATGACTGCATTACAGCTCCACACAAGTTGGGTGCAAGTGACGGTTTTCTATCAGGCTGTATCTCTGTATGCTTACTATTTTATACGGACCAATATGGAGTTTATTCTGTTGGTATCTATATAAATCAGACCGACAAAGCATTGAGGCACATTCCATCTAACTTCATATTAGGGAGCTACTCATACAGCTGTTGTGCACATGGCTCTGAAATTTGCATGAGCCTTTGAAGGGGTTTTTGACATTTTTTTTAACTGATGATACCTCCTCTGAATAGATCATCAGTATCCGATCAGTGGTGGTCAGACACCCAGGACCCCTGCCGATCCACTGTTTAAGAAGGCACCGGCCCTCGCAGCAGTGCCGTGGCCTTCTCGCAGCTTAGCCTAGGCCATGTGGCGTCACATGGCCTAGGGCCCTAGGTGCAGCTCAGCCCCATGAAAGTGAATGGAATTAGGCTGTAGTACCAAGCACAGCCACTATACAATGTACAGTGCTGTGCTTGGTGATCACGGATAAGGCTGCGGCACTACTGCAACCGCCAGTGCCTCCTCAATCAGCTGACTGTCGGTATTATGGGTATCAGACCCCCACAGATCAGATACTGATGACCTAATAGGTCATCAGTTAAAAAAGTCTTGGAAAACCCTTTTAATGGGCATCATGTATAAAAAGTGGCAGTGAGTATTTTGGAAAGAGACCACAAATATGTGGTGTGTTTCAGCCATCGTGAATGCATAATGTATCCTGAATGTGTTGCTTGGTATATATCATAAGCATGGTAATGATGTTACTGATGAATTGTGAAAGATTATTGTAGATTCCCACCAAAGAACAGAGGTAATGAAAAACACAATAACTGATATACTCTACGGTATATTAGAGTTTTACAGAGGTTTGTGATAAAAGGCCTCATGGTATACATATGTGTCTATAACAGGGGTAGGCAACCTCCGGCACTCCAGCTGTTGTAAAACTACAATTCCCAGCATCCATACTTGCTCTGCTTTTCTAAGAAATATCATATAATTGAATGAAGCATGCTGGGAATTGTAGTTTCACAACAGCTGGAGTGTCGAAGGTTGCTGACCCCTGGTCTATAACATCAACCACTAACAAGAACAACAACTGCATTAAGTCCATATTTCTGCAACTTTGCTTTGCTTGAACAATTGAAGATAGGTTAAAATATTCCATCAAATATTCCAATAAACGCCTGGGTTTCTTCATCCTGATTTTCACTGAAATGTAAACCACAAGTAGAAAACATTGAAAATGAAACTGATAATATTAAATCATACAACCTAAAAGTACCATAACAAAAATTATACATCGGGGTCGGCAACCTCCGGCACTGTGAAATGACAACTCCCAGCATGCACCCTTGCTCAGTTGTTCTTGAAACGGCCACAGAAGTGAATGGAGCATGCTGGGAGCTGGAATGTCGGAGGTCGTTTCCAATAGGCACCAGTTTGACGTAGCCCTATTGTCATATGCGCAGGCTCTTTAGGTTTATATAAAAAATGCAGCTAAGGAAAGCATTGGATGCAATGAAGGTTTCTAATGTGCTGCAGAATTTCCAGACTGTAAGAGAAGTTGTATCTATTTGTTTACGTCGAACATCTATAGGTGAAGTATACACAGATCAGCCATAACATTAAAACTGGTGACAGGTGAAGAGAATAACATTAGTTGTCTTGTGAGATGTTCCCATTATGCAGTGGTTAGTAAAGTGGTGAACCCACAATATACACTACATGGCCACACACCAGTCAGAGTACCTCTGTACACCACAGAAAGCACCCACAATGGGCAAGTGACCGTGAGAACTGAACCATGGAGCAATATAAGAAGTTGGCATGCTCTGGTATGCTCTTTCCTTTACGTCATGTCTATGGCCAGGTTTGGAAGTATCACTTGCCTGGGGAAGAGATCACACCTGGATGCACTCTGGAATGAAGACAAGCTCTACAGTAGTGGCCAAAAGTTTTGAGAATTACATAAATATTGGAAATCTCAAAGTTTTTATAATAGCAATTTGCATATACTCCAGAATGTTATGAAGAGTGATCAGATGAATTGCATAGTCCTTCTTTGGCATGAAAATTAACTTAATCCCAAAAAAAACTTTCCACTGCATTTCATTGCTGTCATTAAAGGACCTGCTGAGATCATTTCAGTAATCGTCTTGTGTCAGGTGAGAATGTTGACGAGCACAAGGCTGGAGATCATTATGTCAGGCTGATTGGGTAACAATGGTAGACTTGACATGTTAAAAGGAGGGTGATGCTTGAAATCATTGTTCTTCCATTGTTAACCATGGTGACCTGTAAAGAAACGTGTGCAGCCATCATTGCATTGCACAAAAATGGCTTCACAGGCAAGGATATTGTGGCTACTAAGTTTGCACCTCAATCAACAATTTATAGGATCATCAAGAACTTCAAGGAAAGAGGTACAATTCTTGTTAACCCCTTAAGGACCTATGACGTATGGGTACGTCATGGGTCCGATCCCTAAGTATGGCGCCCGCTCCTGCCCTCTGTGGGCGCGATCGCTGCGGGGGTCCGGCTGTTTCCTGTAGCTGACCCCCGCGGCTAATGATCGCGGCCGGCAGCGATGCCGATCGCAATCATTTAACCCCGCAGATGCCGTGGTCAATCCTGACCACGGCATCTGCGCGCGCTAAAACCGAAAGTAAAACTTTCGGCAGCTCTCCGGCTCCCCCTAGTGGTGATCGGGAGAATCGGAGCGCTGTAAGGGATAGCCTCAAGCCTTTCATTCAGCATGAGGCTATCACTTACTATTTCCTATGGAGCCCTTGTTAGCAATAGGGCTTCATAGGAAAGTAGTAAATCCTCATAAACTCCAATACAAGTGTATTGGAGTTTATGTTAGAAGCAATCAGATGACTGATTTATATAGGTCCCTATGGGACCTATATAACAGTGTAAAAGAAAAATAAAAGAAATAAAAAAATAAAAAAATAAATAAAAAAACCTAAAAATTCAAATCACCCCCTTTCCCCAAAATTAAAATAAAATAATAATTTTTTTAAAAAATACACATCATGGGTGTCATAATGTGCGAAAACGCCCGTGGTATAAAAATATAAAAATATATTCCCCATACGGTAAACAGAAAAACGGAAAAAGCGCCCAAATGGCGGATTCGCCATTTTTGAACGCTTCATTTCCTCAAAAAAATTAAATAAAAAGTGATCAAAAAGTCCTACACACCCCATAATGGTATCAACTAAAAGTTCAGATCGCCCTGCAAAAAATAAGCCCCCATACAATGCCATACACTTAATTACAAAAAGTTATAGGGGTCAAAATATGGCGACAAAAATAAAAAATAAAAAATTTCCCACTTTTGAATTTTTTTCACTATCAAAACGCAAGAAAAACTATACATATTGGGTATCGCGGATTCGTACTGACCTGTAGAATAAAACTAAATGGTCAGTTTTATCACACATCAAACGTCGTAATTTAAAAACCCGTAAAATTGTGGTAGAATTGTTTTTTTTTTGCAATTTCACCCCATTTGGAATTTTTTTCCCGCTTCCCACTACATCGTATGCAATATTAAATGGTGGCGTTGGAAAGTACAACTTGTCCCGCAAAAATAAAGCCCTCATATGGCCATGTGAACGTAAAAATAAAAAGTTATGGCTCTCGGAAGGCATGGAGCGCAAAACGAAAATGCAAAAATGAAAAAACCCCGAGTCCTTAAAGGGTTAAAAAGGCTTCAGGGCGTCCAAGAAAGTCCAGCAAGTGCCAGGATTGTCTCCTAAAGAGGATTCAGCTGCGGGATCGGAGTGCCACCAGTGCAGAGCTTGCTCAGGAATGGCAGCAGGCAGGTGTGAGCGCATCTGCACGCACAGTGAGGCGAAGACTTTTTGAAGATGGCCTGGTGTCAAGAAGGGCAGCAAAGAAGCCACTTCTCTCCAAAAAAACATCAGGGACAGATTGATCTTCTGCAGGAAGTATGGTGAATGGACTGCTGAGGACTGGGGCAAAGTCATATTCTCCGATGAAGCCTCTTTCCGATTGTTTGGGGCATCTGGAAAAAGGCTTGTCTGGAGAAGAAAAGGTAAGCGCTACCATCAGTCCTGTGTCATGCCAACAGTAAAGCATCCTGAGACCATTCATGTGTGGGGTTGCTTTTCATCCAAGGGAGTGGGCTCACTCACAATTTTGCCCAAAAACACAGCCATGAATAAAGAATGGTGCCAAAACACCCTCCAACAGCAACTTCTTCCAACAATCCAACAGTTTGGTGAAGAACAATGCATTTTCCAGCACGATGGAGCACCGTGCCATAAGGCAAAAGTGATAACTAAGTGGCTCGGGGACTTAAACGTTGACATTTTGGGTCCATGGCCTGGAAACTCCCCAGATCTTAATCCCATTGAGAACTAGTGGTTCAATCCTCAAGAGGTGGGTGGACAAACAAAAACCCACTAATTCTGACAAACTCCAAGAAGTGATTATGAAAGAATGGGTTGCTATCAGTCAGGAATTGACCCAGAAATTGATTGAGAGCATGCCCAGTCGAATTGCAAAGGTCCTGAAAAAGAAGGGCCAACACAGAAAATACTGACTCTTTGCATAAATCTCATGTAATTGTCGATAAAAGCCTTTGAAACGTATGAAGTGCATGTAATTATATTTCACTGCATCACAGAAACAACTGAAACAAAGATCTAAGGCCCCTTTCACATCAGCGTTTTTGCTTTCCGTCCTAGAGTTCCGTCCTCGGGGCTCTAGGACGGAAAGATACTGATCAGGATTATCCTAATGCATCCTGAATGGAGAGCAATCCGTTCAGGATGCATCAGGATGTCTTCCGTTCAGTATGTGAACGTTTTTTGGACGTTGACAAAAGCGCAGCATGCTGCGGATTTGT
This sequence comes from Bufotes viridis, assembly GCA_033119425.1. Lineage (NCBI taxonomy): Eukaryota > Metazoa > Chordata > Amphibia > Anura > Bufonidae > Bufotes > Bufotes viridis. Next base: position 40,077,805 of record CM065596.1, on the reverse strand, counting down.
CTCTGTCCAAAAATCCGGAAGACATGCCGTAACGCCGGATCCGGAATTAATGCCCATTGAAGTGCATTAATCCGGATCCGGCCTTAAGCTAAACGTCGTTTCGGCGCATCGCCGGATCCGACGTTTAGCTTTTTCTCAATGGTTACCATGGAAGCCAGGACGCTAAAGTCCTGGTTGCCATGGTAAAATGTAGTGGGGAGCGGGGGAGCAGTATACTTACCATCCGTGCGGCTCCCGGGGCGCTCCAGAGTGACGTCAGGGCGCCCCACACGCATGGATCACGTGATCGCATGGACCACATGATCCATGCGCATCAGGATCCTGATCAGTCTTCTAATGCTTTCAGGCGACTTGCGTTCTGACGGATCCGGCGGGACGGAAGTGCCAGCTGGATCTTCAGAACGCAAGTGTGAAAGAGGCCTAAAAGCAGTTTAGCAGCAAACTTTGTGAAAACTAATATTTTTGTCATTCTCAAAACTTTTGGCCACGACTAACTAGTGGGGTACCTCAGGGGTCAGTATTGGGCCCTATTCTCTTCAATATATTTATTAATGATCTTGTAGAAGGCCTGCACAGTAAAATATCTATTTTTGCAGATGACACTAAACTGTGTAAAGTAATTAACACTGAAGAGGACAGTTTTCTGCTACAGAGGGATCTGGATAGATTGGAGGCTTGGGCAGAAAAATGGCAGATGAGGTTTAACACTGACAAATGTAAAGTTATGCACATGGGAAGGAATAATGCAAGTCACCCGTACATATTAAATGGTAAAACACTCGGTAACACTGACATGGAAAAGGATCTAGGAATTTTAATAAACAGCAAATTAAGCTGCAAAAACCAGTGTCAGGCAGCTACTGCCAAGGCCAATAAGATAATGGGTTGCATCAAAGGGGCATAGACGCCCGTGATGAGAACATAGTCCTACCACTTTACAAATCACTGGTTAGACCACACATGGAGTACTGTGTACAGTTCTGGGCTCCTGTGAACAAGACAGACATAGCAGAGCTGGAGAGGGTTCAGAGGAGGGCAACTAAAGTAATAACTGGAATGAGGCAACTACAGTACCCTGAAAGGTTATCAAAATTAGGGTTATTCACTTTAGAAAAAGACGACTGAGGGAGATCTAATAACTATGTATAAATATATCAGGGGTCAGTACAGAGATCTCTCCCATCATCTATTTATCCCCAGGACTGTGACTGTGACAAGGGGACATCCTCTGCGTCTGGAGGAAAGAAGGTTTGTACACAAACATAGAAAAGGATTCTTCACTGTAAGAGCAGTGAGACTATGGAACTCTCTGCCTGAGGAGGTGGTGATGGTGAGTACAATAAAGGAATTCAAGAGGGGCCTGGATGTATTTCTGGAGTGTAATAATATTACAGGCTATAGCTACTAGAGAGGGGTTGTTGATCCAGGGAGTTATTCTGATTGCCTGATTGGAGTCGGGAAGGAATTTTTTTTCCCCTTAAGTGAGGAAAATTGGCTTCTGCCTCACAGGGTTTTTTTTGCCTTCCTCTGGATCAACTTGTAGGAAACAGGCTGAACTGGATGGACAAATGTCTTTTTTCGGTCTTATATACTATGTTACTATGTTACTATGACTGTAGTTGAGGCAGTGTGATGCACCGGTAACGTTCCTATTTGAACCCTTGGAGTCTGGCATTCATGTGGACATTACTTTGACGTGTACCACCTACCTAAACATTGTACAGACCAAGTAACCTCTACACTGCAATGGTGTTCCTTAATGGCAATGCTCTCTGTGAGCAGGAAATTTTACCGCTAATCAGAGTTCAATCTATATATTGGGCCATTTGAATGAACAGTTTTTGCAGAAAATTTAAACCTTTTTCCATTTTCTTCCTACTCTTGCTACATAAAAAAAAAAGCAGTGGGACTTAGTAAGGTTCAAGGCCTGCCACAGCATAAAAGATTTTGTATAATTTACGCTGGAAACTAGCTTAAATTGTAACGCAAATGTAAGCAGTAATATTGCACATATTGACAAGTGGGGTCATTTATTAAACAGAAATCCACCTATATTAGGAGTGAAAAAGTTCTAAATGGTAAAAGCTGTCTTACATTTAGAACCAGCGGTGGATGTGCCAAAGTTATGTAGAAGCCGGCGCCTGTTCATAACTTCAGCGGATCTACCGCCAGCGCAGGGCCCTATTAATACCGGCATCTAAAATGCCATCCTAATAAATGTGCCCCTAAATTTTTTCACGCTAAATTAATTTTTCTTGTAGCATAATAAGAGGAAACTCTTTAGTTTAAGGGAAAACACATGAAAAGTGCAAAAAAATAGAAAAAAAACAAACAGCTTACAATTGATGACAACACAATTATACAAGTGAGTAGGATGATTTCTTTAAATAATGTTCACTTTTACCTGTCATGGCCTGTGTAAACAAAAAAGTCACCAGAGCGGTAAGCTTTGTAAGAGTGGGGAGAATTCAGTGTGTAATTCCCAGTTTTCCCGGAGTATTGTCCTTCACTTGCAGCTACCTAGATTTATAAAATGATGGATATTAAAATAATGTAGGGCAATGGTTAAAGCAATGGAAGTGTATGTACTGTAGATGAGTGTGAATTATGTGAATAAAATATTAACTTACTATTCCTTGTGTTTGTGGTCTATAATTTAATGCTTCTGAATCCAGGAAATGTACTTGTTTCTGATTATTTATATTCAGATCCTTTTTGAGATTGGAATATCTGCAGGAACAAGTCATAGGAATAAATAATACAGAATTTCAAACATAATAATACAACCTATAGTAAATTAAAATGTAATTTCCATAAGGTTGGATATGTGGACAGACACATTTCTAGTTTAAAATCCAAATAGTTAGTACTGGGCTCAGATCTGACTATGCTGAGAAAGCTTGAAAAGCTGCATATACACGTGTAAAAGGTTCCTCCCCGTTTTGTTCTGTTAGTGGGAGACTCATGTGAACTTGGGGTGGACATAAAGTTTATGGAAACGCTGTAAATGGAGAATATTTACATAGGGCAAATTTGTTGCAGAAATGTCTGCACCTATCCACAGTAATCATAATGGGTCTTGCAGAAATCCAAGTTTATTCCACCAAACAACCCCCCATTTAGATGAACGGTACTGATTTTCAACTGCAATAATATCTTTTACATAAAACCTACATGGCGCACACCTATAACAAACGAGTTAAAAGGGTTTGACAAATTTGAAAATGATCGCCTATCCACCGCATGGGGGAAAACAAACTGATCAGTGGGGATCCCAGCATCCTGATAATCGGTGGGGGCCCCAGGGATTCTGTGAGTGGAGGTCCCATGTCCTCATTCTGATGGAGCGGTAGGCCGAGCATGCTCTCTCTATTCATACACTATACAGCAGGGATAAGCAACCTCCAGCACTCTAGCTGTTCTGGTCACAGAATAATTCTTTAACTTCTAGGAGAGTTACATGAACAGCCGAGTAAGTGTGCATGCTGGGAATTGTAGTTTCACAACAGCTGGCTTCGGTACCGATTGGTACCTCGGTACCGAAGTTGACTTCAGAACCAAGTTTTAAAATGGGTTTCAAGTTAAAAAAATCAAAGTCCAGAAGTTATTCACTGAAGTCCCACGAGATTTCGATGATAACTCACTTTGCCTCGTCGAAGTGCATCCATTTTAATACTGTGCAGAGACAGATCTCCATATGCCGTTAAAACGAAGCAACTTCAGATCTTGCATCCGAAGCTCACTTTGCTCATCTCTACCCGGCAGTCACATGGAGAATGAATGAAGAAGCAGTGCACAGCTCATCCTGCCGCTCCACCAGGATAAGGACATAAGAACTCCATTCTCAGTATCAGTGGGGGTCCCAGCGGTTGGACCCCTATTGATCAGTTGGGCTGGCATAAATTCCGGTACTCTGCTTAGGCAGAGGAACAAAGCATCAGAGTTTATTGTATTGCAGATCCCTATTGACTCTAATCAGATATTGACTCTTTCAAGCATAAATGCTGGCTTTCAGCTGGACAAAAAGTCCTGCATGCATGACCTTTTGTCCGGCTGAAAGCCAACATTTATTCCAGAAAGCGGCCAGATCACCATTGGTTAATTAACCCCTGAAAGGCCTAAAAGGTAGCCTCAGATGCCACAATCAGCAATAAACGCAGATCTAAAGGGCACAATGATAGGGACGGCACGGTCGTCCTTCTCTATCATTGTGCTCGCTACATGCAAAGAAATTTGCCTCGTGGCGAAGTAATTAGTCATGAAGCTAATTTCTTTGCAAAATTTGGCGAAGCAGCAAGAGCAAATTTTTCATAACTTTGCTCATCTCTAGTCATAATCATTGCATACCTCCCAGCTTTGTAAACGAATAAATAAGGACAAATTTTGCGACGCGCAAATTTTTTTCATAATAGGCCATGACTCCACCCAAAACATAACTATACACCTAATCCCTCCCAGTCCCCTTAATGCCCCCACATAGTAATTATTCCCCCTTCATGCCACCGCACAGTATTTATGCCCACATTATGTCTTCACAGAATTATGCCCAGTTATGTGCCCCCAATAATATGCCCACATTGTGCCCCCCGTAATATGCTCACATTGTGCCCCCCAGAAATATGCCCACATTGTGCCCCCCTAGTAATATGCCCACATTGTGCCCACTAGTAATATGCCCACATTGTGCCCACTAGTAATATGCCCACATTGTGACCACAGTAATTTGCCCAGCTGTGCCCCCTAGTAATATGCGCAGCTGTGCCCCCTAGTAATATGCCCAGCTGTGCCCCCAGTAATATGCCCACATTGTGCCCCCAGTAATATGCCCACATTGTACCCCCAGTAATATGCCCACATTGTGCCCCCAGTAATATGTCCACATTGTGCCCCCAGTAATATGCCCACACTGTGCCCCCAGTATAATGCCCACATTGTGCCCCCAGTAATATGCCCACATTACATTGTGCCCCCAGTAATATGCCCACATAAGCAGCAGCTTATGAATAACTCTGACTCTTCTCAGTTATTGACTCTTTTCAAGGCCTGTGCTGCAATACTTTTAATCTACAGTATATGCAAATGAGCAGTAAGGTGCACCAAGGACGGGCCCAAGCCACTCTGTGCACCTTTGTTCCTCTGTCTTCCTCTGCCAGTCCCACTCTCTGCTTCTTGACCGACAGGGTCAGACAAGATGACTATACAGAAACCTGGCCCTGTCAATAAAGAACATACGGAGGGACAAGGGTGCACACACCCTTGGTGCACTTTACTGATCATTTGCATATAGATTAAAAGTACTTTTTCTCCAAAATGAAGCAACAGATCACCAAGTAAAAAATATAATTACATTCAATGAACCCATCCCTACATAGCATGGGACTTAGTTTAACAGTGAATTTCCTGGTGACCGATTCCCTTTCATATATGGGGGGAAAAAACACTTAAATTAATTAATTTATTTTATTTTTTGCACCCATGACTGACTTTCTGATGCACAGTAATAAAAAATGTATGAGTGTTTAGGATTGTGTGATCCCATGTCTTAGTGCTATGTTCACACTTTTACATTAGCAGTAGGCAATAAATTTTAGCAGTTGTGCAGAAAAAGTGTGTATGAGGCAGGTATGTAACAGCATGATTTCAGCTGCCAGCTTGTGAAAGAGTATACACCATTTTTAGCAGTTTGATGATAGGCCTAGTCCTGGTGCTGATCTGTACAACACTACTTTACTGTTGTCACTGTGAATACTTTTGCTGATGTATGCTTAACTTAACCTGTTAAGAACGGAGCCTTCCCCTGGCACTGAGATCTACAGGAAAAATGTTTTGTGTAGTCACATTTTCGATCTATGTAGCAATATGAGAGCTTTAACTGCCTCTGGACCGCCTAACGGATGGGTCCAGGCGGCAGATTAATTCCTCCTGGACGCATCCGCGCGTCATCTCGCGAGTATCGCGTTGGGGAGAAGTTAAACTACAGCCTGCCAGCGCTGATCATGCGCTGGCAGGTTGTAGAAGTAAAAAAAAATCGCATATCAGACGCTGTTTTGTTAACGGCGTCTGATATGCCTTCTGCTCGCTCCTCTGGTGGTCCCTTTTGCTTGGGACCACCAAAGGAAACATATGTAAGTGCACCAATCACCACACAGACCCCCGCCATCCACCCCCCCAATCACTGATTAACTCCTGATTAACCCCCGATCACCCCATGTCACCCCCCTGTCGCTAATCACCCCCCTGTAAGGCTCATTCAGAAGACTGTATGTGTTTTGCGGATCCACAAAACAAGGACACCGGCAATGTGCTTTCCGCATTTTGCGGATCCGCACATTGCCAGAACTATATAGAAAATGCCTTTTTTTGTCCGCAATTGCGGACAAGAAAAGGACATGCTCTATCTTTTGCGGAGCTGTTGTGTTTGGGGGCCGAAACCCGGAAGTTCACGGCCGCAGCTCCGCAAATACTGATGCGGCAAGCACATAGTGTGCTCTCCGCATCACCGCCGGCCCCATTCACACTGAATGGGTCCGCATCTATTCCGCAGACATTTTTGCAGACGTGTGAATGGGGCCTTACTTCTTTTTTTTTTTGCACATTTTTTGGCAGAGATTTTTTTCATCCACATTGATTGATGCGAATGAAGAAATCTGTGCCGTTCATTTTTTTTTTTGAACGGAAAAAGAAAATCTCATTACCCGTATGCTCATTATAAGGAGAATAGCAGAAACTCCTAATGCTGGCCATACGGGTAATGATTGCGGAGACCCTCAAATGCCAGGGCAGTACAAACACCTCACATGTGACCCCATTTTAGAAAGAAGACACCCCAAGGTATTCTGTGAGGCGTATGGTGAGTTCATGTAAAATTTAATTTTTTGTCACAAGTTAGTGGAATATGAGACTTTGTAAGAAAAAAAAAAAGTCAATTTCCGCTAACTTGTGCCAAAAAAAAAAAATCTTCTATGAACTCGCCATGCCACTCACGGAATACCTTGTGGTGTTTTCTTTCCACAATGGTGTCACTTGTGGGGTATTTATACTGCCCTGGCATTTTAGGGGTCCTAAAGCGTGAGAAGAAGTCTGGAATCCAAATGTGTAAAAATGCCCTGTGAAATCCTAAAGGTACTCACTGGAATTAGGGCCCCTTTGCGCACCTAGGCTGCAAAAAAGTGTCACACATGTGGTATCGCCGTACTCAGGAGAAGTAAGGCAATGTGTTTTGGGGTGTATTTTTACATATACCCATGCTGGGTGAGAGAAATATCTCTGTAATTGCAACTTTTTAATTTGTTTTATACAAAGTTGACAATTTACAGAGATATTTCTCTCACCCAGCATGGGTATATGTAAAAATACACCCCAAAACACATTGCCCTACTTCTTCTGAGTACGGAGATACCACATGAGTGACACTTTTTTGCAGCCTGGGTGCGCAAAGGGGCCCAAATTCCAACGAGTACCTTTAGGTTTTACAGGATTGCTCACAATTTAGCCCCACCCAAAATGCCAGAACAGTAAACACACCCCACAAATGACCCCATTTCGGAAAGTAGACACCCCAAGGTATTCACTGAGGTTCATAGTGAGTCCGTGGGAGATTATTTTTATTTTTTTTTGCCAGAAGTTAGCAGAAATGGAAACTTTATTTTTTCCTCAGAAAGTGTCATTTTCCGCTAACTTGTGAAAAAAAATGAAATGATACATGAACTCACCATGCCCCTCCGCGAATACCTTGGGGTGTCTTCTTTCTAAAATGGTGTCATTTGGGGGGTATTTATACTATCCTGACATTCTAGCACCTGAAGAAACATGACAGGCGCTCAGAAAGTCAGAGCTGCTTCAAAATGTGGAAATTCACTTTTTTGCACCATAGTTTGTAAACGCTATAACTTTTACCCAAACCAATAAATATACACTTATTGGATTTTTTTTATCAAAGACATGTAGAACAATAAATTTAGATAAAAATTTATATAGAAATGCAGTTTTTTTTTAAAACTTTTACAACAGAAAGTGAAAAATGTCATTTTTTAGCAAAAATTTCGGTCATTTTTGATTAATAGCAAAGAAAGTAAAAATGTCAGCAACAATGAAATACCACCAAATGAAAGCTCTATTAGTGAGAAGAAAAGGAGGTACAATTCATTTAGGTGGTAAGTTGTATGACGGAGCAATAAACGGTGAAAGTAGTGTAGTGCAGAATTGTAAAAAGTGGCCTGGTCATTACGGGTGTTTAAGCTAGGGGGACTGAGGTGGTTAAAGGGGTTGTCTGGGAATATGTTATTGCCAGCAGCCTGCCTTGTGTCCTCTTCTCAGGCTCCTGCATCTTCATCTTCCGGTCTGGGGTTTGTTTTCTTCCTCCCTAGTATGGGAGATGGCGTTGCAGGAGCCTGAGCAGAGGACGGGAGCAGGAAAGTATGATCCTTTCAGTACGGGAGGCAGGTTGCTAGCAACTGTTAGAAATGATATATTCCCCTTTCATTTTTTGGTGACAAGGTGTGTTTATAAAACGCACAATTTTGGAGAACTTGTAACATAGCAATTCATTTTTTTAACAATTTTTTTTACATAATTTTTTTTGTGTTAATGATATATCAGTATTCTATAAGTTGTTGCAACTGCAGCAATTCCAAATATGCATAGTTTGTTATAAGTTTTATTATTATGGAACAAGCACTTTCATAGGAAAAAAAATGTATTGGGCGTTATTGAACATTATTTGATATTTTTTATTAGTTCCACTAGACGTTTTAAACCTTATAAAGATGTATAACTCTTTGAAATACTTAGGGGGTCACTTACTAATCTGAAATACCCCTAAATTAGGCGTATTTCAGGCGCAGATGGCAGCGCAATGGTTAGTTGTGCTGCTATCTGTGACTTTTCCCCACTCACGCCAGGTCTAAAATGGGCGGGGAAGGGGGCGGGCGGTCAGAGAACTGGCGCTGGATGCCTCTCCATAACTTCTAAAAGGCCGGTCTTAATAAATGTGCCCCTTAGTATTTCACAGAATTATCACCTATCAATAAGTATATACAAAAGACAGGCCCGCAAGTGCTTTTAGCCAGCCCAGTCCCCCTCCGCTTTGCCTATTTAAAAAGTAAGTGACTAGTGCGGTGCGCTCATTCAATTGTATACAGGTGTCAAAATGAAATATATACAGTCTGGGTAGGGGCCAAATTATATATATACAGTCTGGGTGGGGGCCAAGTGAAATATGTATAGTCTGGGTGGGGGCCAAATGAAATCTATACAGTCTGGGTGGGGGCCAAATTATATATATACAGAGCAAATGGCGGGGGCGGGGACAGGGTAATGGGGTTGGTGGTTAATGGGGGTGTGGGCCCCAATCCAAAGCTTGCCCTGGGGCCTAGAACTCTAGTTCTGCCACTGGGCGCAGTGCTGAAGTAACTAGCTCCATCCACAACACAATGGACAGAGTGGAGTTGTTCTGGAGCCTACTTCAGGGTTGGAGCTACCCCTAAACAGCCGATTAAGTGGGTACAGGGTGTCTGACCCCTACTGATCTGATTTTGAAGGCCTAACCTGAGGATAAGCCATCAATTTCAAAACAGTGGACATCGTTTAGACTCTCTCCATATCTTGTGTAAGCAGTCCAATCCTGCTCTCAGAGAGTGGAGTAAAATAGAGGGTTTGGGTCTACTCTTATCACAATGATATATAGGTTTACGTGCTTGCATATAGAATTTTGGAGTAAAACATATGCTCATTTTCCATACAGGAAAGCTGTCATTCGGTGTCTGTGGGTGCGGAGGTCAGACTCCTTAGCGCATTCAGTTTAAGCTGTTCCATTCCAAAATCCTGCACTTATACAATCTAGTAACCTATATATTGTTGCTCTCAGCACCCTACGCGATATATTAATTTCTGTCCCCATATAGGGCAGCATAGGGCCGCTGAGATTTAGCTATATACATATAAACATATTAGTCCTGTAGTTGTGACATAAAAGTATATTAGCAAACACTCACTTGAGTTGATGCCTGGATGTTAAACCAGACTCTTGTTTTTCTCCAAAAGATATGATGTTTGATTGGTCCTTGTTATTTGTAGCAGTATTCGAACCTGTGGAAAAAGTGTGATAAATACAGGTATGAGCTGCACGTTTTGACCGATGATGTAACATTTACCTTGGCGTTATAATTAGTGTTGAGTGAAGTTTACAAAAATTCGATTTGGCTTCTTCGACGAAATTCACAAAGAGATTAGCTTCATGACAAATTACTTTGTCACGAAGCGCATTTCTTTGTAAGTAGCGTGTGTAATAACGGGGAAATGGTGTCGTTGAACCCCTGAGATGCCGGGTTCATTCCTGATCACAGCATCTGATGTAAGAATGGAGGCCTTTCAGGGGTTAAAACAATATATTAATAATACTCACCTTATCCATTTGAGTGCAAACTCATCTAGATTGAAGATCCCGCATGTGTTCATGTTATGTGTCACCGTGCACGAGATTTCACGCATTGATTCGTTACCACGAAGCACGAGGAAATTCGGCTTCGCAGCAAATCGAATTTTCCTTGAAATTTAGATTGAAGTCCACTTCGGATACTTTGATTCGCTAAACCCAGGTTATAATCTAATTGGTCTAATAAATAAACTGCACAAGTCTAATAATTCTCAATGGATGAAATCCATAGCATATACAGATTAGAACATTGACAGAGAGAAAAGTGGCAATCTTTATGTAGCTCGTTTCCAGACGACAAGCCCTTGTTCCTAATTTTCTATTATCCATTATTTATATAGTGCCAGCATATGCCTCAGCGCTGCATAATTAGTGGGAATTTAAAAAATATTACCAGCACAGTACACAGGTTTTTACAGAAACTGTACACAGTCATGTATTTCATTATATTTATTAACACCTACAACTCACAGAGTTCTCCAAAAAATACCCAGTATACAAAGTATAAGCTACAAAATCCAACAAAATATCCCTTAACCGCTTCAGCCCCCCTAGCTTAAACACCCTTAATGACCAGGCCACTTTTTACAATTCTGCACTACACTACTTTCACCGTTTATTGCTCCGTCATGCAACTTACCACCCAAATGAATTTTACCTCCTTTTCTTCTCACTAATAGAGCTTTCATTTAGTGGTATTTCATTGCTGCTGACATTTTTACTTTTTTTGCTATTAATCAAAAATTACCGAAATTTTTGCAAAAAAATGACATTTTTCACTTTCTGTTGTAAAATTTTTCAAAAAAAAACTACATTTCTATATAATTTTTTCTCTAAATGTATTGTTCTACATGTCTTTGATAAAAAAAAGTCCAATAAGTGTATATTTATTGGTTTGGGTAAAAGTTATAGCGTTTACAAACTATGGTGCAAAAAAGTGAATTTCGGCATTTTGAAGCAGCTCTGACTTTCTGAGCACCTGTCATGTTTCTTCAGGTGCTAGAATGTCAGGAAAGTATAAATACCCCCCAAATTACACCATTTTAGAAAGAAGACACCCCAAACTATTCGCGGAGGGGCATGGTGAGTTCATGTATCATTTCATTTTTTTTCACAAGTTAGCGGAAAATGACAATTTCTGAGAAAAAAAAAAAAAAAAAAGTTTCAATTTCTGATAACTTCTGGCAAAAAAAAAAAAAATCTCAGACGGACTCACTATGCCCCTCAGTGAATACCTTGGGGTGTCTACTTTCCGAAATGGGGTCATTTGTGGGGTGTGTTTACTGTTCTGGCATTTTGGGCGGGGCTAAATTGTGAGCCGCCATGTAAAACCTAAAGGTACTCGTTGGAATTTGGGCCCTTTGTGCATCCAGGCTGCAAAAGTGTCACCATGTGGTACGCCGTACTCAGGAGAAGTAGGGCAATGTGTTTAGGGTGTATTTTTACATATACCCATGTTGAGTGAGAGAAATATCTCTGTAAATTGTCAACTTTGTATAAAAAAAATTAAAAGTTGTCGTTTACAGAGATATTTCTCACACACAGTATGGGTATATGTAAAAATACACCCCAAAACACATTGCCCTACTTCTCCTGAGTACGGCGATACCACATGTGTGACACTTTTTCGCAGCCTAGGTGCGCAAAGGGGCCCTAATTCCAATGAGTACCTTTAGGATTTCACAGGGCATTTTTACACATTTGAATTCCAGACTTCTTCTCACGCTTTAGGGCCCCTAAAATGCCAGGGCAGTATAAATACCCCACAAGTGACCCCATTGTGGAAAGAAAACACCACAAGGTATTCCGTGAGTGGCATGGCGAGTTCATAGAAGATTTTTTTTTTTTGGCACAAGTTAGCGGAAATTGACTTTTTTTTTCTTACAAAGTCTCATATTCCACTAACTTGTGACAAAAAATAAAATTTTGCATGAACTCACCATACCCCTCACTGAATACCTTGGGGTGTCTTCTTTCTAAAATGGGGTCACATGTGGGGTTTTTGTACTGCCCTGGCATTTGAGGGTCTCCGCAATCATTACACGTATGGCCAGCATTAGGAGTTTCTGCGATTCTCCGTATATTGAGCATACGGGTAATGAGATTTTTTTTTTCCGTTCAGCCTCTGCGCTGAAAAAAAAAAAAAAATGAACAGCACAGATTTTTTCATTCGCATCAGTCAATGTGGATGAAAAAATCTCTGCCAAAATCAGTGACTGCGGTGCGGTGGGCTGGGCGCTAGCTACCTAACAAATAGCTAACTAACTGGCGGTGATAAGGGACCCTTATGCCCCATTCACACGTCCGCAATTCTGTTTGCGGAACGGAATTGCGGACCCATTAATTTCTATGGGGACAGACTTTGTCCCGCTCGGATCCGGAATTACGGATCCGCGATTCCGGGTCTGCACTTCCGTTCCGCAAAAATATAGAAAATGTCCTATTCTTGTCCGCAATTGCGGACAAGAAAAAGCATTTTCTATATAGTTCTGGCAATGTGCGGATCTGCAAAATGCGGAAAGCACATTGCCGGTGTCCGTGTTTTGAGGATCTGCGGATCGGATCCGCGGATCGGGTCCACGGATCCGTGAATCCACGGATCCGCAAAACACATATGGACACATAAAGGGGTGTGATCAATGACAGGGGGGTGATCAGGGGGTCTAGATGGGGTGATCAAGGGGTTAATAGGTGAGGGGGGTTAGTGTAGTGTTTGGTGCAACTTTACTGTGTTACCTGGTCCTCTGGTGGTCGATCCCAGCAAATGGGACCACCAGAGGACCAGGTAGCAGGTATACCAGACGCTGTTCACAAAACAGCGTCTGGTATACATGTTTGATGCGATTTATATCGCATCTACAGCCTGCCAACGATTGATCATCGCTAGCAGGCTGTAGTATAACTCACCAGACGCGCGCTCCTGTGAACGCGCGCGCGCGCACAGGAACTCACGGGTCTCGCGAGAGGACGCGCCGATGCGTCCACTCAGAAGATCCCGGCCGCCCGCAGGACGCAATCCTGCGTACGGCGGTCCGGGAGTGGTTAATAAAGCGGTTGGCCACTTGTGATCAATGTGTATGTAACACAGGGAGCAGCTCTACCTTAGAGAAGGAACAGAGGGAGCAGACCCACCTTGGAGAAGGAACAGAGGGAGCAGCCCCACCTTAGAGAAGGAACAGAGGGAGCAGCCCCACCTTAGAGAAGGAACAGAGGGAGCAGCCCCACTTTAGAGAAGGAACAGAGGGAGCAGCCCCACCTTAGAGAACGAATAGAGGGGGCAGCCCCACCTTAGAGAAGGAACAGAGGGAGCAGCCCCACCTTAAAGAAGGAATAGAGGGAGCAGCCCCACCTTAGAGAAGGAACAGAGGGAGCAGCCCCACTTTAGAGAAGGAACAGAGGGAGCAGCCCCACCTTAGAGAACGAATAGAGGGGGCAGCCCCACCTTAGAGAAGGAACAGAGGGAGCAGCCCCACCTTAGAGAAGGAACAGAGGGAGCAGCCCCACTTTAGAGAAGGAATAGAGGGAGCAGCCCCACTCTAGAGAAGGAACAGAGGGAGCAGCCCCACTTTAGAGAAGGAACAGAGGGAGCAGCCCCACCTTATAAAAGGAACAGAGGGAGCAGCCCCACCTTATAAAAGGAACAGAGGAAGCCCCACCTTAGAGAAGGAACAGAGGGACCAGCCCCACCTTAGAGAAGGAGCAGAGGGACCAGCCCCACCTTAGAGAACGAACAGAGGGGGCAGCCCCACCTTAGAGAAGGAACAGAGGGAGCAGCCCCACCTTAGAGAAGGAATAGAGGGAGCAGCCCCACCTTAGAAAAGGAATAGAGGGAGCAGCCCCACCTTAGAGAAGGAACAGAGGGAGCAGCCCCACCTTAGAGAAGGAACAGAGGGAGCAGCCCCACCTTAGCGAAGGAACAGAGGGACCAGCCCCACCTTAGAGAAGGAACAGAGGGAGCAGCCCCACCTTAGAGAAGGAATAGAGGGAGTCAGCCTACTGTACCTTAGAGAAGGAACAGAGGAAGCCCCACCTTAGAGAAGGAATAGAGGGAGTCAGCCTACTGTACCTTAGAGAAGGAACAGAGGGACCAGCCCCACCTCAGAGATGGAACAGAGGGAGCAGCCTCCACCTTAGAGATAAAACACATGCCACTTACTGATATAGCCGTTGTTGATTTGTTATATTTCATGTTAAGCAAATCTGTGCTGTCCACATAGAGTTCCTGTCCATAAGATGGCCGCTGATGGAGGGCCATGTGACCAGACAAATCACTTAGCCTCCTCTATTCTAACATACTGAACCTGCAATAAACTCCCTACTGTGCAAGTACAGATGGTAGGTGCAGTGTATTAGAAAGGAGAAGAAATCAAATGGAGGTGATTTGCTTGGTCACATGACCCTCCACCAGCAGCCATCTTATGGACAGGGCCTCTGTGTGCACAGTGCAAAAGAGTTGGCAAACAAGGGGACATATCTTATAAAAAATAGAAAATGGCGCAGAATTTCAAACAAAGGCTTGCTCTCCATTCACAGCAGAGCCACATTCTTAAGACAGGAGTGGGGCCCCAATGTTTATGGCACTATCAATATGCCATAAATGTCCAGATGGGACAACCCCTTTAAGCATAACTATCATGAACTGTAAACTGCAGCTGTGGATGCTAACACAGTTGGTTTACTAGCTTACAGCTAATTACCATATTTTTTTTATCATTATTTTTCCCCATAAAAAGTGAGGGGAAAATGGTAGAGCTCACTAGTATGCAGAATGTGCGGACGCAGCTAATTTATTTATTTTAGCTCTGATGGGGGTCTGATCTGAGGTCTAATGGGGGGTCTGAAATGGCGGTTTGATCAGAGGTCTGATATGGTTGTCTGAGCTGAGGTATGATTTGAGAATCTGATATGGGGGTCTGATCTGAGGAGGTGATATGGAGGTCTGATTTGATATGGAGGTCTGATATGAGGGTCTGATCTGAGGTCTGATATAGGCCTCCGATTTGATGTCTGATATGAGGGTCTGATAGGAGGGTCAGATCTAAGGGCTGATGAAAAATATTTTTTTCTTATTTCATTCTTTAAAAGCTGGGTGCGTCTTATAGAGCAAAAATACGGAGATCGGTTTGCAAAAATTAAATATATACATGCTGTTTAATAAGGAATCAAATGTATATACAGAATTAAACATCAAATGTATAATTGGAAACTTTTTATGATTCCGTGCTAGAAACATTGGTGTCATTTTATACCTTCTAATTAGGTTTCAATGACATAATTATATACTGTATTTTACCAGCCCCTTCAAAGTGACTGTTAGAAAGAAACACATTGTTAATGATAACAAGGCCTTTCATGAAATGGAAAGAGTCTGAAATATGTGACAGCCTTTATATGCAAGCAACAGGATTGTATTTCCTTGACTGTAATCATTTCCATTTATATTTCAAAAGAAACCTTTCTCTGCCTCATGAACAGCTTGAAGTGAGGCCTTTTTAATGTTTTAATGCATCAGTTAAAACATTCCTTGCTAAACAGTGTGCATTGTCACTGCCTGTAATTCGGGTTACACTTTTATTTTTGCTGCAAGCTCAGAAATGCATTTACACTTGGTCTTCGCCTAGCAGCGAGACTGGAGTGCCAAGTGCTGTTTACTGACACTTTGAAAGTAAATTCTACTCCATCAATTTTGTTAAAAGTTTCAAATAAGATTTAGTAAGATAAATATATTGTTTCCCCAGGTGTGTGGTTACATAGAGCTGGGTGATGTATGAACCTTTGAGATTCTAGTTTGTATGTCCGTTGTAACAAACAGGTTATTCCATGATAATATCATTTAATTCCATCCATGTAGATATTACATACAGAATATTATTTCTTGCTAACATCTATGTATGTTCACTAGGTTGTTGGATAAGCATAAAGGAGTTTTCCTGTACTGTAATATTGATGGCTATTTACAGGGAACACTAATCCTGTGTCCTTCTGATGGATGTAGCCAAGAACCAAATGTTTACATCCTAAGGCCCCTATACATGGTCTGATGTAGCAAGTGATTGTCAGGAAGAAAGCGTTCCCTCCTGACAATTGCCTGCTCGTCAGTGGAGAAAGATATATAGGGAGGATAGATCGTCAGTATGGGGAGGATAAATCGCTAATGCCATCGCTCATCCCATTAAGAATCATTGTTTCTGTGCAGCAGAGTGCTGTTTAGACGGCACAATCTGCTGCCAGCAAACGGTGATTTACATGTAGGTGTCTGCACAAACAATCAGTGACGTACATACAGGGGTCGCATTTGCGACCGGGCCCGGCACTCCAGGGGGCCCGTCCGCCTGTGGACCCCTAGCCCCGCCTCCTATGCTCTAGGGCCGTATGCTATGGCCGGCCGGGTACTGTATTTTATATGCAGACTGCTTCTGTACCTGGTGGCCGGCACTCCAGGGCCCCGCCCCGCTGCAATCTGCCTGCGCCTGTTTTTTTTTTTTCTGTAGTCTCACCGCCGGGGCCCGCCCAGTGCAGCCTAGCCACTCCTCCTGAACTGGTCTCAACTGTGCGGCCCGCCCATTTACCCTCCCTGGCCGTCGTTTTACTGTCCTCCTGACCTGAGCGCACGCCTCACAGCTTCAGGACGGAGGATGTACTAGGTCAGGGGAGACACAGGGCGGGAAGGAGAGGGACTCGAGCTGGCGCAGTGGGGAGTGAGCGATTTCAATTCTGCCAGATTGCCAGCCAGAGTCTGAGTCAGAGTTGACGAAGAAATGCCATCCAGGAGCAGTAGCCGCCCGGGGGCCCAGCACCAGCAGAAGAACAGTTATAACCATGGATGGGGCTGGGGCCAGGCCTGGGGGGAGGGGTGTCTAAATCCTTCCCCCAGCCCTCACCTGCATATTTACTGCTGCTGCACATACATTGCTTCAGTTCAGTTTCCAGACCGGCCCCAGCCCCATGATGATTATCAAATTCAAGAGTGATAAGAGCTAAGCTGCCTGCAGCCTGTATGGATGCCAGGCTCATTAAAGGGGTTATCTCAATTCAGTAAATGGCCTTTATCATGTAGAGAAAGTTAATATAAGCCACTTACTAATGTATTTATTTTTCCATCACATCATATACAGCTTA
Source organism: Bufotes viridis (assembly GCA_033119425.1). Lineage (NCBI taxonomy): Eukaryota > Metazoa > Chordata > Amphibia > Anura > Bufonidae > Bufotes > Bufotes viridis. Next base: position 40,060,254 of record CM065596.1, on the reverse strand, counting down.
TTTCCATGGTTACAGACCACCCTGCAATCCATCAGTGGTGGTCGTGCTTGCACACTATCGGAAAGAGCACCAGCATCGTAATTCCGGCCACCAGAGAGGCAGATGCTTTTTCCTATAGTTTGCAAGCACGACCACCACTGATGGATTGCAGGGTGATCTGTAACCATGGAAACAAGCAGTGTAAAATGTGATGAAAAATGGCGACGACAGGCAGGGGGCCCCATGGATCAGTTTCGCACCGGGGCCCCATGGATTGTGTGTACGCCACTGCAAACAATCCTACTACCTGATGACTGAACGTTCTGGTCGTTCATCTGGTAATTGGAGGCACCTTTACACAGGCAGATTATGACTAACGAGCATTTGTATGAACGCTCGTTAGTGATAATCTGTTTGAATATTGGGCAGTGTAAAGCACACTTGAGCCTCTTCTCCCAACAATATCGTAATGATGTTAACAACCCCTTTTGGACATTATGAACCAAGCAATTTTTTCTTTTTAAGGCATCTTTCACACAAGCGAGTTCCACAAAAAAATAGAACATGTCCTATTCTTGTCCGCAATTGCGGACAAGAAAAAGCATTTTCTATGAGAGTGCCGGCGTGCGTGTTTTGCGGATCCGCAAAACACACACGGACGTCTGAATGGAGCCTCATTCTATGTGTCAGTAAAAATACGGCAATACCAGAATTAGCACAGGTTTTTTTTCATGGTTTAGTACTTTTGCACAACAAAATTCTCTTTCATGGAAAATGAGTAAATTTTATGTCACCATGTTCCAAGAGACACAACTGTTTTGTTTTGCTGGATAGGTTGGAGCCTTTAGTGGTAATATATAATTTATTGATTAATTTTTGTAATTTGTTTCTGGGAGGCAGTGCACAAAACCTAGCAGTTCTTCCATTAGTTGCTTTTTTCACTATTTAGTGTGCTGTAAAAATATACAGTAAGTTCTCTTTATTCAACAGGTTAAGATTGTGGTGGTACAAAACACTTCTTTTTAGGTAACTTTTTCTTTTTTCCAATGAAACTTTACTGTATTTTTTCTGCCCCCCTAAGTGTGATCAGTTCTATACCATTTTGCAATACTATGTATTATAAAGCAGTACTGCCTTTCAATTTCACACTGACAACCAAACTATTAGGCCTACTAGGTAGATGCCTGTGAGGGTGGGGTCTTAGTAAAGCTCGATTCTCCAATGATCGCATAGTGGAGGCTAATGCCTCCAGTGGAAGTCCCCTTCTTCTGTCAAATCCCTTAGATGCCACAATTGCTACTGATTGAGGCATCTATGGTGTTAAATGATTAGGGACTTACTTAAACGCTGTGCAATCAGTACCCGCAAGTCCAAGGTTGTTACCAGCAGCAGACTGGGCTACAATATTCTTTTGAATCACTGCTGTAAAAAGGCGGCGCATCAGATAAGGTTCCCTGAATGATCCCTGTTAAAACACTATACTGCTCTTTTTAAGGAGTATTGACTGGAGTAATATCATCACAAAACAGCGGAGGAAGACTGATGGGTGTAGATAAATACTGTACTTGTGTGGTAAAGTGTGACATTCATGTTATAAAGGGATTGTCATTATTATTAACATCTGACGCACAATAAGAACTTTAAATCATCATTTTACCAGGAATAGTTTTCTCTATTGCAGTTGTAGTACTGCTGGCATCCAGCAAATTTTCATCATCAAAATCATCCCAGACGTCATCTTCCACATCAAACATCCCATTTAAGGGTTTCTGTGACCAGGAGCTGTATTTGTCTGCGTCAGTCATATTATTCTGGTATTGTTGTATACTTGCTGTTTGCTGGTCTTTGTTTCCAAAATATGAACATCCTGCAAATATTAAAATGTAGCATGAAAAATATTGAGCATAAATAGAATTACAGCATCAGGTTTTAACTTTAAACACCGTACGCTGCGGATTTACTGCAGACTATAGCCCTGTACACTGAAGGTGTAAAATCCATGTTGAAAATGCGTGGCATTTCCATAACAGAATAAGCATGCTTCACATTTGAAAGGAAGAAAGTTTTAAATTAGTGTCTAGTTTTACTATCTATCTACATATCTATCTTTTGTATTTTCCGCACTATAAGACGCATCCCAGGTTAAGACAACAAAAAATAATTGATAAAATTGGTTTCTACTATTAAAGCTTTCCTAGTGGTTTAATAAAGTGCAGGGGCCAATTGTTGTAACTTATACACACAGCCCTGCTACATGTACAGAACAAAAACAGCCCTGCTACAGGCAAACAACCAACACAGCCCTACTACAGGCAAACAAACACAGCTCTGCTAAATGCAAACAACAAACACAGCACCGCTACATGCACTGAACAAACACAGCACCACTACATGCACACTCACAGCACTGCTACATGCACAGAACAAACATCTGTGCTACATACACACATCACTGCTATATGCACTCACACACAATACTGCAATACACACACATAGAGTACTTCTTTAGTAGTAGACATATTGTCACGACCGCTATCCCAGCAGCAGTCGTGTCGCACCAGACGGAGGGGAAGGGGGACCCTTATCTACGGGTGGGAAATAGAACGGCCACCCCTGACAAACCCTACGCTGGCACCTGTCTGCCCTGATACCCTAGACGGGGTGTGAACCCGTGCGGCGAGCAGGATGCCTAAACCCTGAGTCACTCTAAGAAGACTAGACTGGGGAAAGGCAGATGGGAGCACTAGTCACCATCACTCATGTCTAGGAGAACAACAGGGGAAGACAGTAACAAACAAACAAACAAACAATCTCCAGCAGAGATAGACTTATCCAGTCACGAGCAGAGAAGATGATCCCAACAACGACAGTCCACGCCAGACACGAGCTCCACAGCAATACCGTCAAACGATCTCCTTCAAAGGTCAGAATAGCACTGGAAGTAAGGACTATATCTGGCAATGACTGAAAGTGAAACTGAAACTAATATAGTAGCTGGGAGTGGCAGACAGCACTCACCTGAGAAGAATGCCTACAAACTCCCAGTCAGGACAAAAAGGTTCACAAGGCAAAACCCGGATGACATACCCTGAACCACGAAGCAAACTCACAAGCTATCGCGAGTAGCAAGTCGCTGCGACCTTCTCTTCCCAGACCTATCTGGATCAGTCACAGTCGTGACACATATGGTACAGCTTTACTCATTTTCCTGCATGTCTTATCCTGGCCCCACCCACTGGTGACATCATGGAAGACCCTTGCAGTACCCAGCTTTTATCTCAGTTTTAATCTCGCAGCTTGGGGAGGACCTTTAACTGGCGGTATTTTTTTTCTTTTACAGTCCTCTGCTGCATGTGCTGATTGTTCAGCCTTCTCTCCTGCCTGCACTTATCTCACACAGATCTGTCTCAGGCAGGTAGAGAGAGAAGTGTGCACGCGCACACATTTCTTACTGATCGGTGAAGTGCTCGCCGTATGAGTGCTCTGCTACATCATCAAGGATGCAGTCAGGGAGGTCTGGCACTGGCACACCCTGGCTGACACATTTTAGCAAGACGCAGACACATTTTAGCAAGATTTTTTCCTTACTAAAAAGTGTGTTTTAATATCTAGAAAATATAGTATACATTTATTTCCAACGTGTGTACATTTGTATTCATTGTTTCCTAACTAATTGTGGTCTGTTTTCAGTAGTTTTGACAACATATCCTCAGATGCTGGAGATATTTCCCGTGACTTTTTGTTTTTTACTTTTTGTCATAAACTGTGAAATAATTGAGAATTTAAATAGCGATTGGCTGAGTAATCAGTCCCTTAGTGTCAAGAGACAATAGGAAGGAGAGATTGGAGGGAGACCCAGGGAACATTAGAATGCTATCGACAGGGATCAATAAGATGAATATTGCTTCTTTTATATTTTTACCCCATTCTGAGCACTTTATAAGAATATCTTTAACCGCAGGAAAATCCCTTTGAAGGATCTGCTGCTAACATCTTGTACCAGATACAACGGGACACCGTAAGAAGATTTGTGGAGTCCATGCGTGGACAAGATGTTTTGCCTGCATGAGGGGGACCTGCATAATATTAGGCAGGTAGTTTTAATGTTATAGCTGATCAGTCTATATGTATATTTAGCAGAAATAATCCCTGAGCAAAATTGCTTCTGCTGCTACATGCGTATCTTATTCACTGTCTGACAAGCTCAGTTTTCTAACCTCGATTACAGTGTGTTTAAAATAGGATAACAGATCCAATGACATATTAATCTTACAATCTATGAAATGAGTAAGATAAATAGTCTTAAGTAACTTCCTATAGGAGAAGAAAAAGTTCAGTCTCCAGAGGAGACAAGGCTTCTTCATCATAAGGACTGTAAATCTGTGGAATAGTCACCTCAGGAGGTGGTCACAGCAGGAACAGTGGACGGTTTAAAAAAAGGCTTAGATGATTTGCTAAGCATTACATTAATGCTTATGTAAATGTGAAGACGTCTGGTTTTCACTCCCCTTCTCTTAATTCCCATCCCAAGCCATTCCTTTAATGAACTTCTTGGGTCTTATTTCAACCATACTATGTAACTATGGATGAATAGCTAGTTATGTAAAAATAAAATGTTTCCAACAAAATAAATTAGCAGTCACCATTTATTATTGTTCTCAGCATCATCAGCTCATCAAACTCAAAGCAGACATACGTGTGCTATACCATCTTTTCTACCTACGTGCTCCATCTTGTGGCTGTTGGGTATCATTTCTGGTTTTGGAAAAGGTCTGTTTTTCCAGGGCTGTTTGTACAGGCGTGGTTGTCGTACTGTATACAGGAAAATGATCTTAAGATCAATTACAAGAAATATAACGCATCAATGCAAAAACTAATTTGAAGAATCATAAAGGCTCAGTATCTCTAACAAGCTCAAAATTTAAAATTAAATAATTTCTTCCACTGTTGTCTTAAGTAAAGCTATTCTGTGCATCAAGACAGGAAAGTAAAGCAGAACGACCAGACGCACAAAACAACAAGAGAGCAAGTATATCAGAGTCTGCCTCACACATGTTACATGACCTCCTGTAGAAACCTGAGGTTGGGGTGTTGCTTTACACTAGATACCCTTTAAATGGCAGTGGCACACATCAAGTATCAGTGCCATCCACACCACTGAGAAAGAAGAAAACAAAGATGCTTGTCTTATAGGCAGTGTAGTGAGGAAAAGGTCATATTTGGTACAGGCAAATAGAAATAAGTTATAGTAATAGGTAAAAGTGTGAAGCCATTGAAATGAATGATTAGGAAAGAGTGGTATGGAGGAACAAGTCCAAGTACAATCAACTGAAAAGCTGCTGGAGGAGGGCTTGATCACTTCCTTCAAGTATGGTGAAGGAAAAGTAATGGTATAGATGTGCTTTGGTAAGTTGTGAGATGCACACACTGTGTGATAAGGGGGGTATTTGGCAATGCTGTAAGCAGTTTTCTCATGCATACAATTTGCAACTGACTGATAACAATTTTATGAGACGTTCATGCCATAATACTATAATTTACACCAGAAAGCTTGCGCAACTTATAACTGAAGCCTATGGCAGCCCATGGCTGGTGTGTATTTCTGTGACACTCAGATAAGGACAAGATAATTTTTATTTAATGGACTGGCGTATTGAAATGTGCCCCAATGAAACAGAAAAGTTACCATTCTACATGATATACAGTACATACACATTTACACACATATATTTAATTATAATGTGCAATCACCATGAAAACTCCGTCATGGAAGCTTTAGGCATGAAGGCAAACTTTTTCAGGTTCACAGTTTTCAACTCACTTTGCATCTGCATCTAAGAAATATCATGATTTATATTGTTGAAAAAAACAGCAAGTATATAAAGAGAACTAAATATGCAAAATATGAGAATTTTAAGTTTACAGCAGCTTGTGTTACCCCCATTTATCGAGTAGTACTTGAATTTGAAATCAATATCACCATTGCTTCTAGAGTTTTTTCTCGTACACGTATCATCATAAATTATGTTATACATTTATTGTGCAAGTTGATACTGCTGTGTAATACCACGAATAAGAATACTCTTAGGGTTACCACTTTTGGATGGCACCCAAATTAATTCACCACCCCTACAAAAAGTGATATATTTGAGTTAGTGGGTTCATAGTCAGTCCTGTACTCCTATAACCGGTTCCCAAGGAACAGTTCACTCCATGGTCTGCATGCCCCAGAAGAGGCTGAAGAAGGACAAAACCCAGCGTCAGGCATTTGAAGTCAGCACATGTCCTACTGATATGCTGTATTTTATCTGCCTTTGTGACTATGAGGAATAAAAAGATGTTCTATTATTTCTTTTTAATATTATCCTAGCGGTGCACGCTATATTTTCCTCTTCTTAAGCCATTACAGATACAAGTATTGCGGCATTTCGAGTGTTGGAGACATCAATTCATATGTGATGGCTGAAGTCGGACCATGGAGTGAACTGTTGCTTGGGAAGCGGTTATAAGAGTATAGGGCCGTCTAGGAACGCACTGACTTAAATATAACACATTTTACAGAGTTGGTGAGTGAATTAGAGTGCCATCCAAATGTGGTAGCCCTAGGACTGTTTTATATGTATGCAATGTGTGCTTTTCCTGGACTTGGCTCAGTTTGAAGGACAGATTTGTACTTGTACTGTGTACTTGTTTGTCTTTATTTAATGTGGTCTAGGGATTTTCCTTTTATATTTTTAACAAATATTTTTCTTCTTCATTTTACCTTTTTATTTATTTGTGTTATAGTTGGACCCTTTTTTACATTTATATCCATGTGCCAGGACATTACAGCACACCTCGCTGGCGTAGCGATCGCCATAGCAATGGCTATGGGGCCCTACACCACTGGGGGCCTGGGCCGCCAGCTGAGTTTTTTTTTTTTTTATTCATGTGGCAGCAGGATGGAGATGAGCACTTCCATTGTGGAAGCGTTCATCTCCATATTCATCTGTATCGCCGTCCTCAGGACAGCAATACAGATGAATGGAGCAGGAGAGAGGAGTCTCCCTTGCCCGTTCCTCTGAAGCCTATTAGTGGCCGGTGCAGGCGGCACAATGACATCATTGCACCGCCTGAGCCGTAGAGCGCGGGACACAGGCCGGAAGAGGCCTGCATCGCATCGCTGACAGCAGCATAAGGTAAGTATGTGAGTTTTTTGTTTTTATTATTTATACTATACTGTGGCAAGTAGGGGGGTGGGGCCCCTATATACTGGCACAATATGGGGGGGGGGGTCGGCACTATGGAGAAGAGGGGAAGCACTATGGGGCCATATATACTGGCACAATATGGGGAGGGGGTACTATGGGGCCCTATATACTGGCACAATATGGGGGGTGGGCACTAAGGAGAACAGGGGAAGCACTATGGGGCCATATATACTGGCACAATATGGGTGGGGCACTATGGAGAAGAGGGGAAGCACTATGGGGCCCTATATACTGGCACAATATGGGGGGCACTATGGGGCCCTATATACTGGCACAATATGGAGGGCACTATGGGGCCCTATATACTGGCACAATACGGGGGCACTATGGAGAAGAGGGGAGGCACTATGGGGGCCCTATATACTGGCACAACATGGGGGGGCACTATGGAGAAGAGGGGAAGCACTATGGGGGCCCTATATACTGGCACAATATGGGGGGCACTATGGGGCCCTATATACTGGCAGAATACGGGGGCACTATGGAGAAGAGGGGAAGCACTATGGTGGCCCTATATACTGGCACAACATGGGGGGCACTTTGGAGAAGAGGGGAAGCATTATGGGGGCCCTATATACTGGCACATTATGGGTGGCACTATGGAGAAGAGGGGAAGCACTATGGTGGCCCTATATACTGGCACAACATGGGGGGCACTTTGGAGAAGAGAGGAAGCATTATGGGGGCCCTATATACTGGCACATTATGGGGGGCACTATGGAGAAGAGGGCATGTAGCACTATGGGGGCATCTACTGGGGGCCCTATATACTGGCACGCATTATAGGGGGGCACTATGGAGAAGTGGGGGACAAGAGGGGCATTTAATACTGGCACCCATTTTGGTGCCACTATGGGGAAGGGAGGAAAGGAGCATTATGGGGGCATCTATGTGGGGCAGTCTATAGGGGCATTTTATAGTGCCACATTATGGAGGGCACTATGGAGATGGGGAAGGAGCACTATGGGGGCATCTTCTGGGGGGCACTATATAGGAGTATTTTATACTGGCACAAATTATAAGGTCACTATGGGCATCTAAGCTCAACTGGTGGCACTAAGTGTTTTTTGTAGTGGCACACAGTACAGGTCATTGGAACACATGAGGGACATTGGCTCTACTGGGGGCACTAAGAGGAGGTATTTCTTTTTTTACTGCCACACAACGGGGCATTTTTTGTACTGGTGCACATTATAAGGGGGTTCTACTGTCACACATTATAAAGAGAATTATTACTATCGGGGCATTATGGTAGGCTTTATTACAACTGGGCGACTATGGGAGCATTATTACTTGTGGGACACACTTACTGTTGGGGGCACAAAAGGAGCACTATTACTACTAAATGCACTCTGGCAAAGAAATAATTACTATTGTTGGGACTTTGGGAGCACCATTACTTTGGGGGCACCCTGGCACAGCATCAGCTTAGTACAGTTCTTTTTGCAGTATAGTTTTGGGGAGCACAGCTTCTCAATATTGGGGGTGCATGATGGCATGTTAATTGGAGGATGATGGAAAAGTAGGAAACTAAGATGTCTGTTAAACTCTGCAGAGACGTGAGATGGCTGAAAGAAATTATCACGGTGGTCTAGTCTGAATGGAGAAGATGAAGAAAGAGAACATCTACTGTACATCACTGGATATAAGAGGCGCTGTATTATATCTGCATTAGTGATCCTGGCAGGATGTTCCAGCTGAGAATTCACTGGATCCGGCACTTCTGGATGCAGACAGAATGCCCGCCAGCCCCATTAACTATAATGGGGTACGGCAGAGATCCGGCCACAATCTGGCAAAAATGCAGAGAATCAGCTGGACACAAACCACTGCATGCTGTGGTTTGTGTCCAGTCAATTCCTTGCATTTTCTGCTGGATTAGGTGGCCGGATCGTACTGCCACAGGTGTGAAAATATCCTTACCCTGTATGTTTTGTATTGCTGTATGTTATGTTAGAATAGAATAGGTTAGGTTGAGAATTTGGCATGGGGTGAGGGGCCCAGGCACATTTTTTGCACAGGGGCCCTCTGCTGTCTGCGTCCGCACCTGGTACTATAGATGACTACAGTATACAGTATAATCCTTGCACCATGCGGTACAATATACAGAAAAATCCATACACCAAGCCATACAATATACAGTATAATCTATACACCATGCCGTACAATATACATTTTAATCCATACACCATGCCGTACAATATACAGTATAACACCTACACTGTGGGGTTATTGTGTATATTGTACGGCATGGTGTATGGATTATACTGTATACTGTGTACAGCATGGTGTATGAACTATACTGTATATTGTACGGCATGGTGTATGGATTATACTGTATACAGCATGGTGTATGACCTATACTGTATATTGTATAGCATGGGGTATGGATTTTATAATTCATTCTGTACAGCATGGTGTAGGGGTAAGGGTCCATTCACACGTCCGCAATTCTGTTCCGCATTTTGCAGAACGGAATTGCGGACCCATTCATTTCTATGGGGACACACTATGTCCTGCTCACATCCGCAATTGCGGATCTGCACTTCTGGGTCCGCAATTGCGTTCCCGAAAAAATAGAACATGTCCTATTTTTGTCCGCAATTGCAGACAAAAAAAGGCATTTTCTATATAGTGTTGGCGATCTGCGGTCCGCAAAATGCGGAATGCACATTGCCGGTGTCTGTGTTTTGCGGATCCGCAAAACACATGTGGGAGATCCGGGAAGGGGGGTGGAGGGGGGAGCCATAAAAATGTTTTGCTATGGGGTCCAGTCACTTCTAGCTACGCCCCCGGCACACCTCTATATGGCCCTAGCAACAAGTTGATATGTCCAGGTCAGACAGCCCTGATGCGTCTATATGGTACATCTATTGCCACACTCTTGATCATGCGGACACAGTGGAATTTGTACACAATAAAACTGTCTAAAAGGAATATTTGTTGTTGCCTAAAGCAGCCAATCACAGTGCAGCTTTCATTATTAAACAGCACTATTAGAAATGAAAGCTAAGCTGTTATTGGTTGCTATCAGCAATTATTTAGGCAGTTTCTCCCCCATTGTTTCCAGCAGGCACCTTGCCATGTCATGTCATGCTTTCAGTTGTTTTGACATTGAAAATAAGCATTTACACTATCGCTCTTCCCATTGATAACAGTAGGACCACCGTGACCATCTGCCTCACAATCTGAAAAGGGAATTTCCAAAACTGATTACCCATTTAAAATAACAAATAGCATGTGATAACTAATATACTAAGTGGTGTTCTTGCTGGGCCCATATGGCACTGCACATATTTGGGTCTGGGAGTCTGTGGTCTCCATGTAATACTTTAATGTACAAGTCATCTTTTAATATAAAAATAGACCTGTATAAAAAAGATGATGCCCTGCTGAAAACGTATGACCTTATTTGTCATAATTGTTAAAGCATTTATTATATGGAGCTTTGCCATATTTTCCTAGTATTATGATAACACAGCTCGAGTCTTTGTTCTAGATCGCCATTCTTTCATCATTCGGTGAAATTGAGTTCACAGACATGAATTAAAGGAAACAATTACTGCTCTGCTGAAAGATACTGAGCACAGAGACATAACGTGAGAGCCGTCTCTAGCTCATAAACATCAGATACCCAACTCATGCTGCTGTGGATGCCACAGTGGGGGTCTGCTCTTCCGCATAGCACGCTAGCTGCTCTCTCTGCATGACGTTAGTTTAACTATCCCAGCTAATGTAAGATTCATTAAGTAATCCATGTGCTGATGTCGCAAAAGCCATTTTATGTAATGACATGTTCTTTGAATTTTCTCATCCTGCCTTTTTGATCATGTTACCTTTAGTCTCTTTACTGGTGGAGCTGATGAAACTGAATTTCGACTCCTTAGATCACTCAGATATGAAGAGAAGTCTGAATTAGTTTTACTGTCAGCTTTATAAGAAACTCCGGTTTTACCTGAAATTTGTAAATAAACAGATTATATTTTAATGTATAAAATGCCAGTCTGTCTCAGTTTGTAACCAGAATATCTAAGATGGTTTTAAATAAACACATTGCATCACCAAATCTTACAATTCAAGGATTTTTCATTTCTATCTCTACAAATCTCGATATCCTCTCTGCCTTACAAACTACATTCAAAGAAAAAAAGTAAACATTGCAGGTACATTGTCAGATAAGGAACGACACCTTATTCAAAATTCTGTTAGAAGGCAACTCCAATACATCTCTGCTGCACATGTAAGGCTCTGTGCATAAGGTGTACAAGACTTTCACTGGAAGTATACACCAAGAAGATTTCCTGTACCGTGTCATATGTCCTCCATTGGCCACAAAAGGTGTACCGCATGGTGTACTTATTTTTGCAGTAGCCAAATGGACAGGACACTCTTCTGACTTCTATTGGGTGACTGGAGCTCTATGGATAGGTTTCTGTATACGCCAGGAGTTTTTCCCGGCCTGAGTCACTGAATGGCGGTACAAATTAATTATGTTGGACTTTGAAAAGTAGTTCAAACATGGAGCATAAGCTTGTGGCAACTAACCAGATTCCAGCTTCATTTGGTCTTGGCTTTAGATAAGTTACTTTAGACTACTCATCTAATATGCATCTGCAAATATTCAAGATCCTAAAGTTTAAGTAAAATCAACACTGGTTTGAACTTTGCACAAATTGTAAGCTCAAATTGTATTCATATAATGTAAATAATGGTGGATAAGTGTTCTCTGGGGAACACAAATGTCACACGTATTGTGTATTGCTCAATGACCTGTAAATGATTACAGTAAGGAAATGTAAAACATGAATTACAGTAAACTCGTCATAATCCTGGACATGACACCTGCTGGACTGTCAAACTTTTGAATTCCTGGTAAAATCCAGTGAAGTACTAAGCATTCAGCTACAACAATTCAATAACTTTATTTGGTACACAGAAAATTTAAAATACAAGTGCAACATGCTCTTAAAATTATTATTATTTTTTTATTCCTAGTCTTTTTTTATCTTCAACACCTAACATGATACAAAGATGTTTTTTTACTTCAACACGCTCTCAGTCATGGCATAATTCAATATTGCGATCGTCAGTTATGGTGCTATTTCCTGCATTCTGATATTTTCTTCTTGCTCAATCTTCCAATCCAACAAAATTTCAGACTGTTCAGTCATTTCACATTAACTTTGTTTTTGGATTGTTTTTCACTATGGGAATTTTCGCTGTAGTTGCCGTGTTTTCTGTGCTGCAGAATATTCAGATGATATACTAGTAATGAAAATTTTTACTACAAATCTAAATGCTGCAGCTTTTCCATGATTTATGATTTTTGTATTTTGGATCTGGAATGAATGTTTGAGCTGTGATTAATTTATCATCCTAAATCCAAATCAGGGGGTTGAAAGTAAGCAATTTTGCAAAAGAACATATTCCTCTTGATTAACTGACTCACTTAAAAGACTTCACTGTGCAAGAAACGTCTGTAGAACTAACCATTCGAGAGGGACTTAGCATGCAAGGAGTGTTCACTTTACATTGCTATTGCACCCTCTGGTTACTATTAGTAGGGCAGAGAAATAGAACAATTTAAATGAACTTGTCTTAAAATTGATCCACAACTTCAAATCTAGCCACTCTAAAAATAAAACAGGTTCCAAAGAGCGTAATCAGAAACTTACAACATTCATGTCCACAAGCGTCTTTGTTTTTGCAGTGATGGTTACATTCTCTCATTCCTTTTCTTATCAATGTCTGCAAGCTTCCTACAAAATAAAGTATATTTTTCAGCAATTCAAACAAATAGAAAGTTATAACGCTGCCTACAATGATAATCTAATGTGTATGGGGGTAGCCCAACATTTCCTCAAAAGCCTCAGATACTGACAGTGTGCATCCCGCATTTTCCCTTCTGCATGTCCCATGCTATGGTACAAATGTATATTTTTGTCCCGCAAACAGGGCAGCTAAACGTACGTAGGGATGCGGTGAGCACATGGTGTGCTGTCCGCATCATTTGTGACCCCTTTGAAATGAATGGGTCTGCATTCAATCTGAAAAAATTGCGGATTGGATGCGGACCAAAACTACGGTCGTGAGCATGAGGCCTAAGAAAAAGATTATTAGATTATTGTTGTACTTGCCATACATATACTAAAGAAAAGAAGCATCAATAAAGCAGTATCCCGGAGGTCTGTTTAATGATGCAACTGGCTGTAAAAGCTAAACTCATATAGCAGACACGTATATGGCATTTCAAGCTATGGTTGTGCACCTGTAGGGTCTTAGTGTATATAGTATAAAGAATAAATCTGTCATTTAATTGAAGTTGTATTTGGCAGCCATCTACATAGCGGTGAACACAACTGTACACTGCTGCAGTATCTTGCTTCGTATCTGAAGTTCCATGTGTCAGGACCGATCGTTGTCAATCTGTTGTTTTTCCTTAAAATAAAGTACAAGCAAATGCAACTTCCTCTGAGTTGCAGGTTTTATTCTCTATACTATAAATCTGAAATCATAAATTTTTTTCTGAATGTTTTCTTTTGCTACGTATATTAGGATAGTGAATTATTTACTTGCCCAAGTGAAGGTTGTTAAAAGTGTTCAAGTGGTCAGTCTAGTACATTCAGGAATACATTTTTAGAGATTTAAATGGTGCATTTGAAGAAGATTTGATCTGTCTACTTCTCTATTTACATGCTGTCAGCAAGTCATTTGAGCGAAGTGAATTAAAGGGATGTTCTGGTTTTGAATCCTATTTTTAGGTATTCTTTTAGGTGTCCCCCACTTAGGTGCCTCATGGCTACAAAATGTCTTTCATAGGGCTCATGCACACGACCGTATGTATTTTGCGTGTCACGATGTAAGCGGAGAGGAGGAACACCAGAATGACAACAGAAGGAAAAAGACCAGGAACTAGGCCTTAAGGCTTAGGAAAAGGGAAACCGTCAGCACCTGTGGAAACCCTAGATCTAGCCCTGACTCCTGTCAGTATGAATACACACAGAAGGTGGGAATATTTATACACCGTAAACCTAGGCCCTGGTAACCCTGAATAGCCCTAGGAGTAGTGACAGGGTCTGAGACTACTGGTTCCTTCCCAGATCAACGAACCAACGTCTTCCTGAGGCCTAGTAAACAACGAGCAAAAGGGAACAACAAAATACAAGGAGAAGTACACTGATCTTTAATAGAAAATGGAAGAGCAGGAACTCAGATGAGGACATGTCACTACCAGAGTTTTGAGGTGTTCTCACAACTCTGTTTCTCCGCCCCTGTGATGATGTCACTACCAGAGATTTGAGGAGTTCTCATAGCTCTGTTTCTCCGCCCCTGTGATGAGGTCTTTACTTTCAGTTTCCCTCCTCCTAGCTGTCCCTCCTGTGATTGATTCCTCTTCCTATAAATCACCCCTCTTCCTGTTTAATCGTGCGGATTATATTTCTCATCTGAGTTGTGTCAGCCGCTGGAGTATCTACACTTTTGTGGTCTCTTTACACTGGACCTGTGTTCTGCTGATGCAAGTAACATCGGATATTGTCTGCTGAGTTTGGATCTATCTTCACTGCTGCTGCAGCTCCTACAGATAAGTTTGCAGACATTGTGTGTTTTGGTTTGTTTAAAGACTGGATCCGAGGCAACCCCGGTTCTGTCCGTGTTCTGAGCAGGGCGCGGGTGGCCGTGCCCCTCCCACTATTGTAGGGGTTTCAGCTGTCACCAGCCTTAGGTACGCGGGCATGCCACGACCCACCATCAGGGTCTGGGCATGGGCATAGCAGCATAGGGAGAGCTCTTAGGGTCTGACAGGGGTCACCCTTTATGCTCCCTAGTTTGGGTCCGGTCAGTAGCTTCAGCACTGTTTATGCTCCTGTTGTTCACATATACTCGTGACAGGACAACACACCAGCTCTTCCAACTCCAGGCAGGAATATCAACCGCATGGTATGAAGCGTGAGTCCAGACTAAATAGAGGAGCAGTAATGACCACAAGCTACATCTGACATAAGAGGTGTGGTCATTACCAACTGCAACACGTAAAAAAACAGAGAGGCTGTCAGATAACCTCACGTGCAGCCATCTTCTATCCTCTGCCACGGTAGGGACTGGGACATTGCGGACCACAAAAAACGGATCCACAAAAAATATGGATGACGTCCGTGTGCATTCCGCGGAACGGAACAGCTGGCCTCTAATAGAACAGTACTATCCTTGTCCGTAATGCCAACAATAATAGGACATGTTCTATTTTTTTGCGGAATGGAAATACGGACATACGGAAATGGAATGCACACGGAGTAACTTCCGGTTTTTTTGCAGACCGATTGAAATGAATAGTTCCGTATACGGTCCGCAAAAAAAAAAAACGCAACAGACATGGAAAGAAAATACATTTGTGTGCATGAGCTTTTACTGTGGAGGAACCAGGAAGTATGTGCATTACAAAAACAACCAATATTCCTAATGACGGCACTGCAGGGAAATTAAAACACTTCCTACCAGGTTCCCTCATAAAAAAATACAGCTGATCATTGTCAATAATCCCTTTAAAGAGTAAGGGGGTCATTTAAGATCAGAAATACACCTATATTAGGCATTATAACCTTTGCGCTGCAATCTGTGACTTTTTCTCGCCCACACCAGGTCTAAAAAAGTGGACATGGCGTGGGCGGGGAAGGGGACGTGCCCCTTGTTTTAGGCGTAGAAAATGATCTAAAGGTAAGACAGCTAAGTAGCCGGCTTACATTTAGACCAGCGCCAGCACAGGGGCTTATTAAGACTGGCATCTAAAACGCTGGTATTAATAAATAATGACCCCCTATATTTATTTGACCAATAATCAATGCTATATTGCAATATATTTTTTTGGGAGGATCAACTTAACTGATGCCTCTTAGTGTTTAGTGTTTTTAGTGTGTTTTTTTTTTTTTTTCAAGAACATTTTATTATGGGGAGAAAAGGGTCTGAAGGGTTTTGCTGACAAAAAAGTCTGGCGCTTAACGGGCAGCTTTAAAAAATCCCAATTATTGTAGCACTCTGCAGTAAATGTAAGGTTACTTAACCAGCTAGTAGAGAAAGCTGATTATGTATTCTTAAAGTGCACACCCCTTATGAATATTAATGAGCATTTAATTTTTTTAGTAATGGGTATTCTTGGTGACATAGAGAGAACTACATGGTCTTCAGTGCTGCAATACACAGAGAGAAGAACACTGGCAAAATTTACCAGAGTTGGATCTTGCGTTACTTTCCTTTGAAAATGTATCTTCAGATTTCCACTTAGTTCCGACATCTCTCTCGCATCGCTGTGGCACAGCATAAAGAACGCTGAAGCTTTGCTGAATGTCAAGGCCAACTTTTCAGGACATAAACATACAACAGTTCGTATTAGTGAATAAATGCTCAGTATTTATTTGCTCTATATATCTAAGAGATTTATTGGAAGGAAACAAAGCTTTTTGAAGTTCAGTTTTTGATAACTATATGCTTATCTAATATACTTTTGTGTTTATTAATTTAAGATTAACTAGAAAAACTTTAAGTAAACTTAGGAGAAAAGCTTTGGCGAAATTTTCCATTTGCACAGTAAACTGAAAGTGCTCTTTATGGCCCAAACAGCAATGTCTGTGTAAACCATTCTATCCATTATGTAGCATGTTTTGTGTTTGTTGTGTATCAGTTCCAAAATTAATATCTGTGGATTAGATGGCAAGCAGTTTAATACATGCACTTGTACAAAATGGAAGGCCTTCTTGTTTAAATATTTTTCAGCTTCATGAATATACTGTATTGTCATCTCAATTTTAAAGGACATCCTCTAGGTGAATGCCCACTTATAAAACCATTTAGCTTCTAGTTTCATTCTGTGCAGACTAATTGAATATATTTTTATGAGGGTTGAAGCTCAATACTGTTGTAGAACTACATATCGCCTGCATAGACATAGGGGGGAATTTATCATAAGGGGAATATTTGAAGTCAGTTTTGCTTGAGTCAAATGTTGTTTGATAAATTTTGTCTTATCTTTCAAACTAATGCTCTTTTCTACAAAAGCTCCTCCAGTTTTCCTATTTCACCCAGTGATAGCTAACCTTTGGCACTCCAGCTGTGGTGAAACTACGACTCCCAGCATGCTCCATTAATTTCTGTGGCTGTCACTGCCTTCCCTGTGAGAAATCTGAGAAGATCGGATAGACTTGCGGCACGTGAGTCTGAAAGGTCTCTCTCTTTTCCTTTTTGTTTGTTATTGTTGGCAGGATCCTACCTCTCCACAGGTTCTGCTCGTTATCAGTGAGGAGGCTCTATTTAAGTCCGCCTCTCACTGCTGACCATGCGGTTGATATTTCCTGCTGGAGTTCTGTGCTGGTTGTTTGTGGATCTTCGGCTTCCCTTTCGTCTCAAGCTAAGTTCCCCAGTTTTCTCCTTTGTGTATGTGTTGTTTCTAGGCCTCAGGGAGACGCTGGTTCCTTCACGGTGGAAGGAATCGGTTGGCCCATCTCCTGCTCCCTAAGTTAGGGTTTGCGACAGTGTCAGCAGGGCTTAGGTTCCAGCGTATGAGCTCTTCACCTTAAGGACTTTCTGGAACCTAAGCCCTGCTGACACTGACGCAAACCCTAACTTAGGAAGCAGGAGATGAGCGAACCGGTTCCTTCCACCGAGAAGGAACCAGTGTCTCCCTATGCCCTAGTAACAACACACAAAGGAGACAAAGGGGAAGCAGAAGATCCCCAAACAACCAGCACAGAACTCCAGCAGGAAATATCAATTGCATGGTCAGGAGTGAGAGGCGGACTTAAACAGAGCCTCTGCACTGATAATGAGCAGAACCTGTGGAGAGGTGGGATCCTGCCAACAATAACAAACAAAAAGGAAAAACAGAGAGACCTTTCAGATAGACTCACGTGCCACAAGTCTATCCGATCTTCTCAGATTTCTCACAGGGAAGGCAGTGACAGTGGCATTCTGAGAACAGTGTGCGTCTTGGGAGTTGTAGTTTTACCACAGCTAGAGTGCCGCAGGTTTTCTATCAGAGCGAACGGAGTGAGATTGTGACTTTTTTTGCAACTTTTTAAAAAAGTCTCAGCAATAAATCTGGAGTGAAACTCATTAACATAACTAACCACACCCACTTACCCACCCATTTTTTTAAACTGGAGCGAGCGGTTTAAAAATGCAAAATTTTTGCTTAGGTGAGCTCAAAAGGTCGCAAAAGACCTATTTTGTGACTTTTTCAAGCCAGACTTTTGGTATGAAAGCATGATCAATTAGTGCCATAGAGTTAAAGGAGTTGTGCATCCAGTAATATTGATGATCTAGCCTCAGGATAAGTCATCAATATCTGATAGGTGAGGGTCCGACTACCTGAACCCCTGCCGATCAGATCTTTGAAGAGGCGGCGGTGGTGCTCGTGTGAGCTTTACTACCTCTTCAGCATCACACTGTTTTTTGTCCAGCTTGCTAGTTATGTGCCCATCTGTTTGCTTATCCCATTTGTGCAGTTTTGCATGTTTTGAGAATGTACTGACACACACATAAGAGATTAAAAAAAACATTTTTCTTTAGGAAGCAACCATTGGCATTATGCACACTCTAATACATCTAGGGGAGAATATCTTTGTAAAATGGCATCTGATTACACAATTTTTATTTCTGTTGAATTTGGAAAAAATCCATATGAAATAGTAAAACTGACATAAATGCCTTGATAAATCTGCCCTGTAGACATTTTATAATTATCATAATACAATCTGCATCTCTCCAAGCTGATGCCTCCAGTGCCTTTTGGGAGCGTGGTACCTTACCATAATCAGAGCTTATCAGATTTATACTTAGTTCCGCTGATGTGGAAACTCTTTTGATTTCAATTTTTCTTGTCCAAATTCCTGACCTTATCAATGTAGAATCCCTGTAAGGGAAAAAAATATATACTAGTCTCAGTATGCAGTGTGCCAAAGAAATAGTGCGGTGTAACTGCTAAAAGGAGTATTCAGACTTCTAGTTGAGGCCTGCAGCAGCTGTAAATATAACACTGGTCTAATAATCTAATGACAATCAGAACATGTCTCAGTGTTATCACTTACATGATTTTCTGCTTAAATACAACATGGTTATCCGAGTCTCCAATAATGAGAGAGACATAATGTAAGTCATGAGCCGTTCTCTTTTTCTGTAGCTGCTCAAAGTTTGTCAACTTAACAGTGACAAGGATTTCGGCTATGGAAGGACTATATCTTCCTATCTGATAGAGAAAAATAAAGATTAGTCATAAACATTATGTCATTAATCATCAGTGATTTACATAGATGATCTATAAGAGGCGTGTTACACATAGATTGGCACACACATTTCTAAATAGGGGTTTCTGCCTTCACAATCCCTTTTTAGAAGGGTCCTCAAAAATAAGCTGATCAGAGGATGTCTTGCTGCTGGGTCCCAAATGGTAAGATTATGAGGCAGTAGGTAAATAATCCCTTCTGCCTCACAATGCAATCAATCAGGCGAGAGTATGAGGCAGTAGGGACATAATCTTGCCTGGCGCTGTCAATCAGCCCGAGGGAGGGGCTAGTGAGAGGAATGGGGCTTGAGTGCAAAGAGAGCAACTGCGTCACACTTGTTGCACTAAAACCTCATTTGCATACTACAAATAATGGCATACAAATCAAGGGCAGCATTGTAATCAAGTTAGGACCTGATTATGCTCATGGTTATAAAAATTATTTTAAGGTCCCTTTAATATACATTGTTGTATCTCCATAATTGTTGTGACTCCCAAAATAAAGTTAAAATATCATTGTTACCACACAGTAAAAACAAAACCTTTAAAGACAAGGGTGGAATTGTGTTGTCTTTTCACAGTCGCCCCAACATTTTTTTAAAGTTATAAAATTCACCTGATGTACCCTAAAATTGTGCCATAGAAATACAACTTGCATTGAATAAAACAAGTCCTCCAACTGAAAAAATAAAAGAAGTTATAGCTTTTCAAATGCAGAGATGAAAAAACGAAAAAATAAGTCGCCGAGCCTTAAGTACCAAACTAGCTGCGGTCCTTAAGAACTTCAAGGTAGATAAACACGAAGCTTATAAAACAGTTGTAGATAGTCTTAAAAAAAACTTTATTTATTTTTGCATCTGCATTTTCGTATAAGAGATCATCTAACATTAAAATGCTCCAATTATTATAAGAAGCGTTTGTAAGATCTGAACAATTTTCCACAAAGCAATATTGGAAAGTACAAAGTATTGTAGTTTCAATGATAAGTTTTAAAAAACTATGTAGAAAAAAAAATGAGGTTCAACTCCTTCAAAAAGCACAAAGCTAGAATCAGCCATTGGAAGAACTTGACCTGTAAGACAACAAATAAATGTACATAACAAACATGAAATTTGAGTATTAATTACTGCCAGACCTGCTCAACACTAAGTCCATACTTTGGAAGATACATTACAGATTCTTTTATTTGATTTCCAAATGGAGGGTGTCTGTTTACAATCTGTAAAAGTAAGTAATGTAGAAAAATGATAAGGAAGCACGCTGTTATCTTATCTATCTATCTATCTATCTATCTATCTATCTATCTATCTATCCTAATCTATGCACAGCTATTCACATCCATATGTGTTTATTAAGTTTCACCAAAATATTACCACAAACTTAGAGTACATCATTCTGTTAAATGTGACACTGCTTTACTGTAAGTTGCCAAGTCCATAACAAAAGACCCAAGATCATTACTTCTCTTCCAAAAAAGGTAACAGTTGGCATTATTCGTTTCAGCAGAATCCTGACATGACCACAGTGGGTCCCGAACAATAACATCAATGATGGAGAGGAGAGAAAGTAAGACGTTTTTAAAACTGAAACACTGAAGCCTTTCTCACCAAGACCCTCCACTTGCAATGTTTATGGGAAGCAAACCCCCTTCCTCATATGTGATGACGTGGGTACAGTGAGGAATTATATACCAAAAGACCAGTGTTAGCATATATCAATCAATAAATACACAGCAATAAAAAACATATAACGTTAAAGGGGTTTTCCAAGATTCTGATATTGATGACCTATTTTCAGAATGGATCACCAATATCAGATCGGCAGGGGTCCAACACCTGGCACCCCTGCCAATCCCTCACGTGGCCTAGGCGCAGCTCAGTCCCATTCAAGTGAATGCGGCTGACCTGAAATACCAACCACAGCCTCTATCCAATGAAGCACCGCAGTCCCCTCAAACAGCTGATCAGCAGGGGTCCTGGGTATCAGACCCAAACTGATCTGATAATGACGACATATTTGAGCACAAGTCATTAGTTTCAGAATCTCAGAAAACCATTTTAATGTATTTCTGTGACTGAGATTTTTGAAAATGCATATAATGTTGTAGGAATATGTTGATGTGTATTAGTACTAGTATGTCTCATTAGATTTCTACTTTTATGGTACAACAGGTTTATGAGCTGTCGAGACCTTCATTTGGGCTACTTTCACATCCGTGTTTGAAATCCAGCACAGGATCTCAAAATCTGAATAAAACAGTTCCATTTCATTTGATACATTAGGATGCATAGGTTTCGTCCGGATCCAGTTGTATTAAATAGAAACTGAACAAACCGGATCTGGCATTAAAATCATTGTAAGTCAATGGGTGCCAGATCTGTTTTTTTTGTCGGTTTGTTCAGTTTCACAAACTGGACACGAAACCGCAGCTTGCTGCGGCTTGGTGTCCGGTCACAAAACACAAACAAAACGGAACTGATGCATCCTGATCAGTTTTGTCACCACTGTCACTCCACAATGAACGGCGACAAAACGTAACCGTTTTAGCCCAGTTTTGAGATCCTCTGCTGGATCTCAAAACAGAAAACCTAAAAGGTGGAAGCTGATGTGAAAGTAGCTTTAAAGGGGATGGCATTTGAGAGGTATAAAGTGGGAAAGGGTCAACCCTACAACATCAGTATATTGTTATAGCTAAAATAAATGTGCGATACAAATGACTGAATATGATAAACTGCAGCAATATTGAATGCAAAAACAACATACCAACTCCAGTTCTCTAGCATTAATTTCTTCTATTTTTTTAAATGATGTAAGGCCAGCATTCACAATTGCATTAGCTAAATTAACACCTGAGGAAAAATGTTTGTTACCAGTGATCACAAAGGCATTACACTATTAAGATATTGAAACTGTGTCATCATAAAGTACATGACAATGTCGCTCTAACAAACCAGCCCTGTACCTCACATGGATCTAGAGATCTCCCCTTTCATTGTTCTAATTGGTCTCCTAGATTTATTTGAAGCTGAAAGCTCAGAGACATGTCCTGTAATTGTCACAGCTTCTAAAGCTTATTTCACGCTAGCAAGTTTTCCATCCAGATGCAATCTGTTTTTACAAAGGACTGCATGCGGACTCAATCCTGATCCATTCACTTCAATATGTATGTGCACTTGAGCATTGTTTTCTACTGCCCTTCTGTCTGTTCAGGAAAAAGTGCAGCATTTTCTATGTTCATCCGTTTTACACGCAGGACTGATTCATTTAAAAGGGTTGTGCAGGCAGTATATATATCTGAATGGCGGGGTCCAACACTCGGCACCCTCGCCGATCCGCTGTTTGAAGAGGAGGTAGCGCTCATGCAAGTGATACTTCCTCTTCATTACACTGCATGTCATCTCGAAAGAATAGTGTAATTACAGGTACTTGAATGGAGTGAGTACTTGTACCTACACTGCCCCTCCACTGCAAGGGAGACGACACGCAGTGTAATGAAGAAGAAGCAGCTCTTGCATGGAGTGCCGCCTACTCCTCAAACAGCTGATTAGCAGAGGTGCTGGGTGTCGGACCCCCACCATCAGATACTGATGACCTATCCTGAGACCTAACCCCTGACATAATCCGTCTCACTTATGTAAAAGGGGCCTAACAAAAGATAGGGCTGTTGGAGGTTGAAAGATATAACTGAGCATGTGGTTTTACCTCAGTGAGGTGGACAGAGATACGAAGAAAAGAAATAGCAGCATGTGGCACTATTCAGATACATTTCACTTTTCTGGACAGAAATTGAATAAAGTGGGTCAAACGCAGTTTTTTTTTTAAATGTATTCTGTTTAATAAAAAAAAACTAATTCATAATAAATCTGGGCCATTGTGCTTTGCATTGCCTGGGAGTGATTGTTGCATGCATACTTAGTGGGACAGGGTGGGGCATTACTATGTTTTGCTATGGGTCCCTATGAGATCTGTTTATGGCCCTGTCTGTAGGTTTGGTAAATCTGTCCCCACATGTTTCTCATTCATGCTTATTAGTTTCCTTGAAACAAACATTAATATTATACACACTTACCAATTTTATCCAATTGTTTGGATACGTGTAATGAATTTTCCCACAATTTGCACCTGAAGCACTTGGTCAGAATTAATGCATTAAGAAACGCAATGAATTTTTTTTCTTGCAATGCTAAATACTCAGACAGGTCTATAATCAAAATTACATAAATTGGTTAATATTTAGGGTCATAAAAAGCTAAAATTTTATTGTGGTAAGTTGGAAAACATGTAATACATATGTATACACATACATTTAGCCACTCGTGTGCCATGTCTGAAAATCTTTGCCATATCTTGGGTCAAAGAAAAGTCTTGAACAGGAAGACATCCAAGCTGAGCCTGTATGAGACTACAAAAAATAATATCATAATAGTCTATTATGTTACATTTATATACCGTATTTTTTGCCTTACAAGACTGACTCTGTGCTGAGGTCTGATTGGGCATATGATCTGTGGTCTGATTGAGGGTCTTATTAACATTGGGGGTCTGATTAGTAGTCTGATATGAGGTCTAATGAAAAATATGTTTTTTTTATTCTCTTCCTCTAAAACCTAGTTGCGTCTTATGGGCAGGTGAGTTTTAGAGGACAAAAAATACTGTAGTTTTTTGGTAAGAAGCTCAAGTAAGTACTACAATTATTGATGCCACTTATCTTATAATATTTTAGTAAAAATCTTTTCATTATTATTTGAATTTTTTAACAACATGGAATCTTAAAGGGCCTCAGTACTAATATACATATACATTAGATTACAAGGTTTCATGTGCCTCACGTGCTAACACTGAAGCCTTGTAATGTAATATATTGTGTTGGTATGACCATAAGTTACAGCCACAGTGGAAAATGCGCAGATCTAGCAAAAATCTGCCTAAAAAAACTCCTTAAAGTGCAGTTTTTTGTGGTACCATTTCTACAGGGATCTTGGGTCTTTTGTCATTTTCAACCTTTGTATTGCAAAGGTAGAAGCTACAGGTAAAACCAGCAGCATAAATTGACATGCTGCAAATTGAATATCTGCAGTGCAAGTTAGTTTACAGAGTTTTTTTCTGCAGCGTGTGGATGACGTTTCTGAAATCTCATCCACTTTACTGCTAATATAAATGCTGTGGATTTTCCTAAATGCACTTACACTGCAAATAATCCGTAGCAATTACAGAATGTGCGGCCATACTCTATAGGTTCTATATACCTGTGCAAGCAGCTACAAGATGTAAAGTGGAGCAAAGAGCAGCTGCAGATGTGTTCTTATGAGCTGCACATATACAAGACTAGTTGTGTTGCACTCTATGGAGCTCACCTGTGTGCTGATAAAACCCCCACTGCTGCCTTGTACATTTTGTAGCAGAAGCAGCAATGTATATTACAAAGTGTCAGTACTCTATGTGTTAACACTCTGTAACACACTGTATGTGTATATGTATATATCTTTGTAATAATCTGAATTATTGTTATTAGGATGAAAGATGCATGTAAATTGCTTACCAATTAACTTTCATTTCCTTAGATTTTATCTTCCCTTCCATTGGAAACCTAATTTTTTTTTAAAAACAAGAGATATTAGAATATGACAGTCTTAAAATGGGTTTTTACGGGACCCGGCGGGTCCCACAAATCCACATTAACTACACGTATTACCCTGTAGTAGAAGGTTTGTAATATTCTTACCGTTCCAAAGTTGCATGAATTGGTCTCTTGGGAAAACGGCCAAGTGATGGTCCTCATCTGAAAATCGAGCTTGCGCCAAAATCACATCCCACTGTGGACCCACTGTGTCACTGAACAGATTTGACTTATGGCTACTGCTAAGAGCGTTATCTAAGTGCCCTCCTGATACTCAGCCTTTAACCTCTATACAGGGATCTGGTTTCCGCTGTAGGGGAACTGATTAGCATGCATGCACACAGGCCCTGGGGAAGCCAGAGGGAACGAGACTGCAGATGAAGAAGAAAAGGCCTTAGCCCTGGTAGGATACTACTCTAGAGGCCTGCGTCTGCCATTAAGGAGCAGAATGATGCTGGCAGGCATGGACCAACGAGGAACCAGAGTGGGGTGCCAGGTGAGTTTTCCACTGGCTGTGCCTGACAGAAACAGGGAGGCACAGGCTGTCAGTGTTTAATATCCTCTACCAGGTTTCTGGCCTGGGCTTTTGACAGGATGTACTTCTGCTGTAAATGGAACCAAAAGTATTCTTCTCTTTTGTGCATGCACAAGTTCAAGAATCCACCTCACTTGCACATGCGCCAGCCAGCAAAACAGTTCTGGCCCTGTTCACATGTTTTCCCATGCATAGTCCAGGCTGGAAAACTGGTAAAGGAAATGATGCTGCCCAAAGCTAAATGTTATGTTGGTGGCCTGTGTCTACCACTGTCCCGCTTCCCCAGGTGGACACTGGCACTCTACTGGATTTTTTGCATCTGCTTTGGTGGTCTGGACCCGCTGTCTCTCCAGCAGCGGGCCCAGAAATGAGAATCCCAATAGTGGTCTCCTGGGGTACTTAAAGGGGTTGTCTCACTTCAGCCAGTGGCATTTATCATGTAGAGAAAGTTAATACAAGGCACTTATTAAGGTATTGTGATTGTCCATATTGCTTACTTTGCTGGCTTGATTAATTTTCCATCACATTTTAAACTGCTTGTTTCCATGGTTACAACCACCCTACAATCCAGTAGCTGTGGCCGTGCTTGCAAACCGGCCTCTCTGGTGGCTAGGACCGTGGGATCGCATATAGGCTAGTGCTTTTTCCTATAGTGGGTAAGCACGACCACCATTGATAGATTGCAGGGTGGTCGTAACCCCTGGAAAGGAGCAATGTATAATGTGATGGAAAAATGAATCAAGCCAGCAAAGAGGCAACATGGATAATCACAATACATTAGTAAGTACCTTGTATTAACTTCCTTTACATAATAAATGCAATTTGCTGAAGGAAGACAACCCCTTTAAGGCACCTTCCCCTGTGGAAAGATGCATGCACAATGGGTTCATCTAACTTGCTTTTTCCAGCAAAGGTGTGCTGTTCCATTAGTCTGCCTGTGTACAAACCTCTGCCTGATTCTTGACAATTCTTCTCTGCCTGACCCGACCTGTGCACCTATCGATCCTTTGCTGCAGGCTCGAACTTTGACCTGTTTCACGGATTCACATGTACTCTGCATGCTCTGACCTCAGCCTGTGGTTTCACCGGATCCCTCAGTGATACACATCAACGTCTCTGACACCCATGGGTCAACTGTCAACCACAGGGACTACTCAAGAAGGTAGCAGTCTGGTGGTTTCCCTGCAGTGTAGTCCAGATCCCTGTACAGAGGTTAAAGGGTGAAAACCAGGGAACTACCAGGATAACGTCCTTAGGATTAGCCCAAAATCAAACCTGTTGGTTGACACAGTGGTTTTAAACTAGAGATGCTCAACCTGCACCCTCCAGCTGTTCCAAAACTACAACTCCCAGCATGCCATAATAGCTGTAGGCTGTCTAGGCATGCTGGGAGATCCAGTTTTGCAAATGTTGGATTGCTGCAGGTTGGGCATCCCTGTTCTACACCCACTGCTGTAACACTGAATATTCAGGAGTGTCATGTGACCAGGCTCCCAAGAAGCCAATACACACAACTTCTGAATGGTAAGCATATTAAAAACGTTCTACTATAGGAGTGTTATGTGTGGTTAATATAGGTTTGCGGGACCTGCTGGGTCCCAGTAACTTCTTTAAGTATGGCTTTGTAATATTGTTAAGATAATATTTACAAGTCAAAACTTGATGAGATATATGAATTAATCATCCGCGGAAATGGCAATTTCCATTTTTGCGTTTTTCGCTTTTTACTCCCTGCCAGAGCCATAACTTTTAAAATTTTTGTTCACATAGACATATAAGAGCTTGATTTTTATAGGACAAGTTGCATTTTCTAATATCACCATTTAATACTGCATACGATATAGTGGGAAGCTGGAAAAAATTCCAAATAGGTTGAAAAAAAAAATAGTTTTAGTTTTATGGGTTTCATTTTCCTGAGTTTTCTTAATTCCCTGGGTCAGTATGATCACAGCTATACCAATTTATATAGTTTTATTGTGTTTTAATACTTTAAAAAAACGTTGTAAAAAATATCATCATATTCTAATCCCATAAGGCCTCATGCACACGGCTGTGGAACAATAAAAACTACAGCTCGCTCTGCAGAGAATGAGTCCTTAGACAGCTCTGGGGACATTAAAAAAAGTTAGGCCTTATGCACATGGTGTCATTGGTTGCTATGGCGCCGTGCGCTTCATGCCGCCACTGGACTACAGTAATACACCCATATGATCTATACGAGTGTATTACTGTAGTCCAGCGGTGGCATGAAGTGCACGGCGTCATAGCAACCAATGACGTGCGCTCCTGCTGTCAGCTGGATTCTAGGCTGGGATACCACGGTCTGCGCACAGCCAGGTGCATAAGGCCTAACTTTTTTTTTATGTCCCCAGAGCTGTCTAAGGACTCATTTTCTGCAGAGCGAGCTGTAGTTTTTATTGATCTACATATTTTGGAGTGTGTATGATTTTTTGATCAGTTTTTATTCATTTTCTGGGGGGAAGTGACACCTGCAGTCCTGCATTGGAATATTCCTGTGATAGACTGGGTAAACTCACACAGGCTCCAGCCTATCACCACTAAAAAACAGCTTCTCCATCCCAGCGGAGCATTCCCAGGGAAAGCCACCTCAGATACCATGGTTACAACTGACCACGGCATCTGAGGGGTTAAATGCCTGCAATTGGCGTTATTGCTAATCACAGGCATTAGCCCCAGGGTGTCTGCTTATGAAACATCAGGCACCCTGCAGCCATGATGCCTGCTCCGTGTGACACCTTTAACCCCTTCCTGACATCGATTTTCTGTTTTTTCATTTTTGTTTTTTGATCCCTGCATTCCTGGACCCATACTTTTTTTTTTAACTTGGCCCCTGTTGATAAATCAGGGCCAACGAATGTAATTATAAGACCAACAATCTGATTACTTGTGAACTGTCTTTTCATTTACCCCTTTCAGGACCCTGTGATTTTCTGTTTTTTAATCCCTGCCTTCAGAACGATCAATTTTTAATTTCTCTGTTCACATAGCCATATGAGGGCTTTTTTTTTTGCACAACAAGTTGCACTTTCTAATGGGACCATTTAATATTGCATAGAATGTAGAAGGAAGCTGAAAAAATATTCCATATGGGGTGGAACTGGAAAAAAACTAAATTCCACCACAGTTTTATTTTTAAGGCGTTCATTATGCGGTAAAACTGACTTGTGCTCTTCATTTTCCAGGTCAGTACAATTACAGTGACAGCACATACATTATGTAAAGCATTTTAATACTGGAAAAAAAATTAAAACTTTTGAAGAAATAAATATTTTCTTTCATTGCCATATTCTGTCTCCCATAGCTTTTTTTTATAATTATGTCTATGGAGATGTGTGATGGCTCATTTAATTGCAGGACGATCTGTAGTTTTTGTGAATACCATTTTGGGGGGTGTATGACTTTTTGATCACTTTTTATTCAATTTTTTGAAGAGGTAAAGTGATGAAAAACGGCGAATCAGCCATTTTTATTTTCCATTTCGCCTTTCACTGTATGGGATACGTTTTTTATATTTTAATAGCATGCAAATTTTTGCATGCAGCTATGTCCATGATGTAGATTTTTTTAATTAAGTGTTTAAGTATTTTGAAAGGGGGGTGATTTGAATTTTTATATATTTTTTTTTATATATTTGAAAACTTTTTTTTTACTTGTTTTTTTAGGTTCCTAAGTGGACCACAACATGCAATCATTAGATTGCAATTTGTATAGGGTGACAGAATTTTCCCCATTAACCTATACAGAAATAGCAATATTGCTATTCAATGCTGCCACCTGCTGGCCTGAATTGTAATATACAAGTAATGAGCCTGGAAGCCTAGTACAGGGTCAGGCTCATTACTTTTAAGGAATACCTTCCCCAAAGTCCGGAGTTCCTGCCTGTAAAGTGCACGCTTCTAGGTTTCCAGCTTCTCAGAGGCAGTGGTCACATTTAACCACGGCATCTGAGGGTTTAAATCTCTGCATTCACATTACCTCCAATTACAGACATTAGCCGCATATGAAACAGCAGGCACCCGCTAGCTATAGCACTTGGTCAGCTCCAGAGCAGATATCATCTTTAAAGACCCCACATCTGCTGTACATGTCGTTCATGTTTAATCAAAAGTGGAAAAATAGCAAATTAGAGAGTTAACCGTGCATTCATTTTAAATGTCAAAAATGTTTTCCAACTTTAGGAGAAAAGCATTGTACATTGAACTGCCCCTTGACTTGGGTTTCTGGGGATGCGATGCAAAACTAAACACAGACCAAGAGTGGAGCTGTTTCCGCATGCTCCTTTCTTCTAGGCCACAAAAGGCCATTTAATTGCATTAATATTCTGTAGATTTTATTTGACTGTCTTCATTTCTGAGATCTGAACTACACTGACTGTCGGCACATGTGCAAGATTTCAGGGCTGAGCATTAGAACTGTGATGATGCCTGTGCAGTGACCCAATGGATTACTGCTAAAAACATTTAGGGTCACTTCACAAGGCTGATTTGCAAAATATACGTGTAAAAAATAAACGCTGAATCAAAGCCGATTTTTAGGCCTCAAAATTACCTGGGTTTTTAGGCAGATTTTTTATGCTATTCTTTTAGACTCCACAGTTTCTTTGCCAACCATAAAAAGTACTAGATAGGGCACAAAATGTGTCCAGGGGTAGCAGAAAGGGCACACAGCAGCAGACCAGACAGCTCTTCTTTTGCCAGCTCAGGGGGAGGAGCAGCAGCAAATTTGAATTGTACTCTTATGTATCAAAATAAATAAAACTACACTCCCCCTTTTTTTTAAACTTATTATTCAAAACTTTATTAAATTCTATAGTACTTTTCATTGACGTGTAGTTGAAGTTTCAGCTCTCTTTAAAGAGTATCCAAACCTGAAGTTTTGCTCTTATCAGCAAAACAGGGACAGATAGAGGTCTGTTATAAGGTCTGCACCCCGCAGCTAAACATAGCAGAGTCTGAGTGACTAAGCCTGCACCCTGGTGCTCTGAGCACCTCACCAGCATAAAAATCAAACTAGCATTTTAGTCAAAATGGAGATAGGATTACTACAAGGATAAATAATAAATTAAGGAAATAAATGTCTGACATTAGAATAGTCCTTTGATTTACTGTATTTTGTTCTTAAATTACAATAAGTAATTTAAGAACAAAATACAATAAATTTCAATAAGCGTGGAAAACAGGATTGGCGATTAGAGATGAGCGAATTTCATATTTTGAAATTCGTTTACGCTTCCTTTGGTAGTAAAAGCAGAATTGCGTTATGGATTCCGTTATCACAGAGCATAATGCAATTCTATGATGGAATGACTTTAGAGGCATTCCGTTATTCATTCCGTCATAATAGAAGTCTATGGCCTGCATAATGGATCCGTCCTGTTTCTGTTATGCAGGAGAGGACTCCCCTGCATAACGGAAATGGGATGGATCGGTTTTGCAGCCCATAGACTTCTATTATGACGGAATGAATAACGGAATGCCTCTAAAGTCATTCCATCATAGAATTGCATTATGCTCTGTGATAACGGAATCCATAACGCAATTCTGCTTTTACTACCAAAGGAAGCGTAAACGAATTTCAAAATAAGAAATTCGCTCATCTCTATCGGTGATGTCAGCAGGAATCAAGGAAGTATACTGGATGATTACTTTTATTTCTTTGTCTACGCGTTTCAAGGGCTCAGCGCCCTCTTCCTCTGGACAGTAACTGGAGGCGCTGCCTCCTGTCTATCTTTTTTGTTTTACAAAGTTTTCTTTTAGACTTACAGTCTAATCAGGGGTCCACAAAATGAGGTTCTTTTAAGCCTCCTTTATATCCACTTTTCTTTCTGCAATTTAAAACTGACACAAAAAACGCTATATATTTCAAAGAAACATAGAAGAAATATGGCAGAAAAAGACCACATGGTCTATCCTAGGTATGTTTAAATTCACTAAACGACTGTTCACAAGGCAGAATCTTCCAGCGTAATTTTGACCACACACCAAAATTCTGTTAGTTGCCACATGGTGTCGGCATCCAATTGTTTTTACCAGAAGGCAGCGCTGCAGGTTAAAGCCACATGTCTCTTCTTGGCGCTGTGTCTGCACAGATGCCACTTGAAGCTGTGAAGGGCGTCTGCTCGTGGATTAGTTCCATTCAGTGGAGCTAAGCAGTGAGCAGGTCCACGTTATGCACAGTGAAAAACCTCTGCAGAAACCGTGGTGGCCTCTAAAGCATTAAACATGGTGGATTTTGACAGTGTCAAAATCTGCCATGTGAATGGCCTCCTACTGTTGATTTCCTAACCACATATGCTGTATTGTTTGTTCCAAGCATCTACTAATTTTTTGGTAAAATAATATTTTCTGACACTGCTTGTGATTTTGTCCCTAATTTAAATTTTAAGCATTTTAAGGCCTCTTTCACACGAACGCTTTTTTTTGCGAGTGTACGGGCCATTTTTTGTGTTCCGTATACGGAACCCTTAATTTTAATGGGTCAGCAAAAAAAAACGGAAGGTACTCCGTATGCATTCTGTTTCCGTATTTCCGTTCTGTTAAAAGATAGAACTTGTCCTATTCTTGTCCGCATCATGGACAAGGATAGTACTGTTCTATTAGGGGCAGATGTTCTGTTCAGCAAAAAACTAAATGCACACGGATGTCATCAGTTTTTTTTTCGGATCCGTTTTTTGCGAAACGCAAAACCATATGGTCGTGTGGAAGAGGCCTTAATTGCATTTTTTTGCATGCATTTTAGCAGGCATTTTTATTCAATGTCACTTTTTATGTATGCTGGCCAAAAACCAAAAAGAAGTTATCTGGCTAAAAAAAAAGGTATCGAAAAAAAATAAAAAGGGAGAGAATGATGTAAAAAAAAAAATTAAAGTCACTCACCTCACCTATCCCCTCCCATTCTGATGCTTCCTAGGTACCCTGCCACTGTCTACTTCCTCGCTCCTCTTGACATGTATTGTCTGAGAAGTCACATTTCCCGTATTTTTATTATGTGTATATGTATGTATGCCCTTAAGCAAGATGGCTGACGGAGGTTTGCCTGGACATGCGCACTAAGCAACTGTGGTTCATGATGTGACTGGTGCTCCTGACATGCGCAGAATGGAGCACAGGACGCGAACCTGTTCAACTGGACGCCATTCCTCCATTTCAACAAGCTGCTTATTCGCCCCACGAGGCTTCGCCCCTCACAGCTGAGTACATCATCTGCAATGAATCTTATCACGCACTTTATGGTGAGGTGTTTATCACTGTAACTAATCATGCAATTGATGAATTGTCACTTTTTAACTAATCATGTTTTTTTTATACATGTTTATCTATTATATTGAATCATACATATTTATGCACATCATTATCACATGAATTTTTGCAATATTTTGACTTTTTATACTTTTGTACACTTTTTCTATTTAATTATTTTGTAATCACGGTTTAATTGATGTACCTATAAATTTGTTACACATGGTCCTACACATTGCTTGAGAAAGGCTCAGTTGTTTGGAGCCGAAACATCGCACTGCCCACATGGGTGAATAAAGGAGACATATCTTTGTATATATGGAGTGCTGCCTCATTTTTCTGTTTTATATTTGGGACTGGCTGGTCCCAGCGAGGCACTGCACCCGGCTTTGAGCATTTGATACGGTGCTGCCATCTTTCCTATACGTATATATATATATATATATATATATATATATATATATATATATCTCTAGACATTTATATTTATTTTTAATTATGGTAATTCTGACAAAATAAATAAAATCTTGAAATATTCCAGTTTTTACATGGGCTGTTAGAGCAGTCACAATAAACTGATATATTCCTGTTCTCTGTAGCTCACTTGTCAGCTTTGCTATAGATACTGTCACTGGAATTTCATATAATTATCATAAGAGGGTGGGCAAGTTAATTAGTTCTATTGTGCTGCTGAAACTATACACCCAGATAAACCCTTGTATGCATCTCAAGGGAAGGGGCTGTACTTCTTTACTTCCCAGAGATCTGACATAAAGTGCACACACCCTGATATATATATACAAGAAGTTCAGGAAGGACGTTTGCATCTCCAATATGGCTGTCCCTAGGGAAGGTTTCATGTATTCAAATTTAATAAGCTCAGGGCTCATATTGCAAGTCAGACAGCTGGGGGCCACATGTAGCTTCCACTGGTTAAGGGCTCATGCACATGAACATATTTTCTTTCCATGTCCGGCAAAAAAAACAGAAGCTACTCTGTGTGCATTCCGTTTCCATATGTTCGTTCGGCAAAAAAATAGAACATGTCCTATTATTGTCCGCATTACGGACAAGGATAGGACTGTTCTATTAGGGTTCAGCTGTTCCGTTCCACAAAATACGGAATGCACACAGACGTCATCCTTCTTTTTTGCAGATCTGTTATTTCGGGACTGCAAGATACATATGGTCTTGACCCCTAAGGGTCACTTTATTAGAACACTTAATTTACTTAAAACAGCTTTAAAAATTTTGTCTATTGCCAATATTACCTGATGGTTACTCTGTTTTTATCCTTATTCAGTGAATTAAGTATTTTCTTCTCACTGGTTCTGAGCTGCACATCTGAGAATTCCTTACATGTAGATATCAACATGACCTATGAAGTAAACGGGTTGTCTAGTTTAGAAAAGCCATCTTTTAAGATACCCTATAAGGGAATTCTGAGTTGTGGAGATCCTCTGTACTGAAACCTCACCTTTTGGCCATAGTAAACAGTGGTTACACAGATTGTCACTCGTGCTGTAGGATCTGTCCCGTCCTACATGGCACAGACATCACATTGTTGTGAAAAGGCACTGCATAATGCTAAAAGGGGTTTTCTGGGAAGCAAAAAAATAAATAGACACTAAGGGGCTTAATAAGCCCTATAGGTGGCGGTGGATCCGCTAAAGTTATGAAGAGGCGCCAGCCTCTCCATAACTTTGGCACCTCCAGTGCCAGTTCTAAATGTGAGACAGCTTCAGAGCTGTTTTATTTATAGACCTTTTTTTACGCCTAAAACAGGCATAGAAAATGGCTAATAAGATGGGCCTGCCTTCCCGTCCCACCCATAATTTTAAACCTGTTGTGAGGGGGGCGAAGTCG
Source organism: Bufotes viridis (assembly GCA_033119425.1). NCBI lineage: Eukaryota > Metazoa > Chordata > Amphibia > Anura > Bufonidae > Bufotes > Bufotes viridis. The sequence continues at coordinate 40,025,480 of CM065596.1, read as the reverse complement.
CAGACAGCGGCACAACTAATCGCTGCGCTGCCATCTGTGCCGGAAATTTGACTAAGTTAGGTGCATTTATAAATTCCTGAATTATTTTCATTTATAATGGTTCATTTTGTCTAGGGGGCAATCAGTGAAAAAACTGAAATGTCCGCGTCACATTCCTAAATGAGGAATCAGTCCTAATCACACAGAATTTAGAGCATGAGCCCTTAGTAAGCCCTACTCACTTCTCTGGCTGTCAGTTACCTGCAGTGTGAACCTCTATACGATATACATAAGCTCTATCTGTGTGCATTGAATCCGAACTCACCTCATACACACATAGAAGTGTTTTCTAAGTACATACCTGATGCATTCTGTTACAGACCTACTTCCTCCACAGCAATGTGTGTCTGGTCCCTCATTCCTACACTTCAGCTACGTGTGTTGGGCTTTTCAATCACTTTTTATTAGATTTTTGGTGGGAAGGTAAGGTAACCAGAAAATTTTAATTTTTTTGTTACGACGTTCATAATACTTATTTATTTTCATAGTTTGGAGATTTTCAGATGCGGCAACACCACCTATATATATATATATATATATATATATATATATATATATACACACACACACACACACACATATATATATATATATATATATATATATTTATTATTGTTATATGTAAAATTGGGAAAGGGTAGTGATTTTATTATTTTATGTTTTTATCATTTACATAATTACAATAGTATACATTTACATGTTTACATTAATTTACATTTTATACCACTTAGAGGACTTGAACACGTGATCCTCTGATCGCTTATAACTATATACTGCAATAGTATACTACTGCAGTTAATGTGATTTTTACTGGACCATTTACCCACCGAACAGACCAGACCGTCTCTCCATTTTATTAGGACATGCTTCTTTAAAAGCAATAACTTTTTTCCCATTCAGTAATATAAAGAATTGCATCTTTATTTGGTGATAATGGGGCCAATTACAATCAATTTGATATAGGGGGTATAGGGTTTACAGTCATCGTGGATGGAGCTACAATGTATATTATTGGTAGAATTATTTTTTTTTTTTTCCTTCACTTTTTTAATTTACACTTTGTGCCCTCATAAAGTCATACAAGAGATTATAACATTACATTTTAATGCCAATTTCCCCTGTACCTGGGGCTGACATATTAGTCTGTTTACAAGGGGAATACAGCCCAACAAGGATAACACTCAGTTCACACCTTAGCGTTTTTACGCGCGTTCGAACGCGCATAAAAACGCACAACTGTACAGTACCCATGCATTTCTATGGGACTGGTTCACACTTGCGCGTTTTTATGCGCGTTCGGACACGCGTAAAAACGGCCGACGCAAAAGCAAGTATGTTTGCGTTTTTTGGCCCGTTTAACGCGCGTCCCCATAAACAGAGTTTAATAGGGACGCCCGTTAAACGCGCGTTTCCTATTTGCAAAACGCGCTGAAATACGCGCGACAAAAACGCGCGTAAAACGCGCGTTTCCAGAACGCTCAGGTCTGAACCCAGTGTAAGGCTGCTGAACCTGACTGCAGAGCTTATCTGGGTCTCATGGGGACTGCAGAAGAAAAAGGCATTGCCAGTGCCTGATCCATACACACCATAAACATTTTCACGTTTGTTTTTGACGGCCTTCATTTTATTGCATCGGTAGACAGTTGCTTCTCCTTGTCGGTGAATCTGTCAGCTCAATCCATAGCTCTAATCTTAACTTTACTAACAGAGTTTGAACATTGAACACTCATTTAGGCTGAATCATAAAACTAATAGGAATTTTGTTTACAAGCTGTCAGAGAACCAGAGATGAGGGGCCCGTCAGATTAGCTCTCTGATGGAATTCAGTGAGGAGAAGCACCAGTCTGCAGATGCAGTGAAACTCAAGCTCATAAGAGGACAAACTGTTGAAAATGTTTAATAAGGACCAATTGGAAAAATTATTTTTAGCTTAAAATACGTAGAATGCAATGATAAAAATGCTTCCAATGTATCCACAGCCTTTACACATAACAGAAGATATAAATAAATGTACCAGGTCAATCAGTGTTTCTTTTCCTTGAATACAGTTAAACAGTTTAGCTGTGTCAAAGGCAATATAGTACAATGCCATCAGTTTACCGTTTTCTAGGAAAGTAAATAAAGACAGTTAAATACTAAAAATGAGAAAATTCTTCTACTGAAATCTGTCTTATAAAACATTTTTCTGTTACTTAATATCAAAGAGACGTTTTTGGTGGCGAATCATCACACTTGTAACGTGTCCTATAGAAAAAACATATTGCAAAAAGTATGATGTGTTTTTAATCAAAAAAATTGCATTTAAACTCGACAAAAACATTGTTTGTACATCATTTTACATTTCACTATAGACTTTACAAAACATCTGTCAGCACAAGTTTCATATAAATCAATGCATGTAAAACCACTCTAGTATATACCCCTTTAAACGCAGTACAAACTTGTTTTTTTCAGTGGTGTATTTTTCCACTTAAGTTGCGTTTTTATAGGTCAGTGTTGTTTTTCTGAATTGCAGTATGCTCTGGATGTGGCATTTTTTGCCCCATTTTCTGGACTTTTTGACCCATAGACATCCATTGAAAAAATTATCATTGCATTTTTTATGACTTTCTTCATAGTGATATATAGAGGAAGTAACATCAGAGGAGGGGCTAGATAGTTTTCTGTACAAAAATGCTTGGCTTGCCAAAAATGTGCTCAAACACATTATTTGTGAAAACAAAATCACAAATAAGGAATTAAAAATGAGCTAATGGCAAAAAAGCTGCTTAAGGCCTCATGCACACGATCGTTGTTTGTTTCCGCGTCTGTTCCATCCGCAAATTCCGTCCGCCCAATAAAAAAGGATGACGGACCGTTTTTTTTTGGGGCGGATCCGTTTTTATGGCAGATCCATTGTAATAATGCCTATCCTTGTCCGCAAACGTGAAAAAAATAGGACATGCTCTATTTTTTGGACAGAATGTAAACACGGACCACGGATGCGGAAAAAAAAATGGTTGACCATCCGCATTTTTCGACGGACCCATTAAAATGAATGGGGAAGCATCCTATCCGTGAAAAAAACACACAAACGGACGCAGAAACAAACAACGGTCGTGTGCATGAGGCCTAAGGCAGGCATTCTTGGATGTGTTTTTGTTAACAAAAAAGTACAACAAAAAATGTAGTGTGGCAGAACCCCCACAGCAGATATCTAGGCTCTCCCTAAAGGTCATGTTACACTCCATGATTTTACAGGCAATTGTTAAGATAATTTCCTGATCATCAGCAGAGATTAGAGCTGTGTTTACATGCAGCAATCATCTCCACTGCATGGGGGCAAGCTGGCTAGCTGTGATGTCAGGCGCTGTCAATCAAGTGGCAGGAGGAGTGTCCTCAGTTTCGGGGACACAGGTGTTACAGGTGCAGAAATGTGCTTGATCAGATAAACTGACCTGTTCATCTCTAATGCCGGCCAAAAGATACGATCACTCGATGAACAAGCATTTTTCATTTACTGGGTGATACGCGGCACATTTAAAAAGGGCTATTATCAGGATTGAGTGTTCCTAGGAAATCTCATCCCAGATAATTTTCCCGATTTGTTGGTTAGTGTAAAAGGACCTTTACTGAGGTTCATTATATTCGTGGTAATTACGGTGCTTTCACACATACCATTTTGATGTAGCTTTAAGGCCTTATTCACACGTCCGTAGTGTTTAGCGGATCCGCAAAATACCTTGCCACCAGCCCTATAGAGATGCCTATACTTGTCCGCAATTGTGTTACGTTATCCAAGACAACAAACTTGAAAGCACGCTCATATGTTGGTTTAGTGGTCTGTAGTTTATAACCATCCTGCCCTTGATCTTAGGCTGCCTGTACACGATGCAGACCAGCAGCGGGATCTGCATGAGGTTCACTGCTAATCGCTGGTACTCACCTCTACTTGTCGGCCCGTGCTTTAAACAAATGGAAATTACAGGTGAGGCCTGCCAATTAGTAGTGATTTACATACGGATTCCACTGCTGGACTGCATTGTGTACGGGTAGCCTAATGAAACTTCCTGGTCAGCTTTTTCTGGGATCTTTTATTTTAATTTATGTTACTAGTAAATTCATAAAAGGTACAAATCAGTTTCTCACCAAAAGTATACACATTACTACAGACATGGTAACAAGGGCAACGGGTGGCAGTTACACTATTACAAAGATTTTTTCATTTGATTATGACAGCTATTATTTTGTCATTATGATTAGGGATGAGCAAACCTGTGTTTTTCAAGTTCGGGTTCGGCGTTTGGGTATTTGTGCAATTTCGTTATGGATTCCGTTATCACGGAATATAACGGAATGCTATAACAGAATGTATCACGGAAGCCTTTAAAAGGTATTCTTTCATAATAGAAGCCAATGGGCAGCATAACGCATTCGTCTGGTTTCCGTTATGCAGGACTCATGGAATGCAAAACAGAATGCCTCTTAAAGGCTTCCGTGGTGCGTTCCATCATAGCATTCCATTATATTCCGTGATAGTGGAATCCATAACGGAATTGCACAAATACAAGTTCGCTCATCCCTAATTACGATCATAGTATATCACAAAAATAGACAACAGTAAAGCAGTGTTTATAAGTGCATGCCATATTAAAAGTACAAACTATTACAATCTTGATTTTGTGCAGGTCTTAGTAACAATGATGTAAAAGAATAAAATATGCTGCAAATGACATAACAAATGCATAAAGATGAATAGGAAGATGGATGGACAGAGTCAATGGCTACAATGATCAACATGTGCTTTATTGTGGAATGGAAATGCAGTGTTTTTTAGGTTGCTTTCACAAACTCAATTTTTCAATCCAGCTCCTGTCCGAGTTTAGAAAAGACAGCACCTGGATAGAACACTGACACATTACAGTCAATGGGCCAATTCACATACTTTCGTCACATCACATTCAACTCTTTTTATCAGTCTTCCTTAACTAACACCTGTTGATTATATATTTTACCTCTCCTTTCTTTGCTAGGATTCACTTCTGTTTTTTATGCTTTTTTTGCATCTCACCCTTGGACCCAGAATAGAGATCTGTCCTCGAGTTAAACTGCAGCTGAAAAGTGATGCGGACTATACCTTAACAACTTTTCAAGCTGAGTACCAGTCCTTATTTATGTTGCTCACTGAGAGCACCATAAAGTAAGAGACAAAATCGTCAGTCTGTCGCATTTAGAGAGTGTAATGGCTCATTTAGACGAGGAGATAATCGTTCAGGCGACTGAGAACACAAGTACAGATACAATTCCAATGATAACGACAAGCATTTACATGCTGGGAGTATTGTGTACAAATTCTTTAATATTCGATCATATACTCGCTTAAACAATGATATTTGACTTGATATTACCACAATTCCTTAACAGCAACTGATAATATACTTGCTCACTTCAACGATTCTGGAAGCGATGAACAAGTGTTTTTACTAAAATCATTCAGTCGCTACATACATTCACATTACACGATTATCCATCCATCCATCATGAGTCGCTAGCATTCGCATCGTAACAATTATCTACTCGTTTAAATGAGCGTTAATGCTGATAGCGCTTGCCAGGGAAGAGGCACAGGTTGCAGAGACTGGCCTATTCATGAGCTCCCACTCTCCCCCACCATACATTAATGACTGGCAGTTCTCTCCTATGGACAAAACTAGGAAAAGAACTGTCAATCATCAGTTAGTGGGTGGGAAGTCATATACAGTCCGGACTATTCTCTGGCAGTATGTACCCTTTCATGCACAGCCAGCATTAAACTCTAAATTCTCACCAGTGGCATTGCTACAGCAGATAAGTGATTTATGCAGTGAGGGCACCGAAGAGGATGTGACAGGTTTCTTTTAATTTATTTCTGACAAGTCATTTTACCAGTAGTTACCTGTAGGCTTAAAATTGATTTCTTCATCCATTCTAATTAATCCAACTGATGATAAATCATTCAGATTTCTCAGGCAAAGCTCTGTTATAAAACAATGTGTACATTATTAATTAATATAAATATGAAGTCTATAAATCTATTATGATATCTGAGCGGTTCCATCCTGAAGAAGTTGAGGTCGCAGACTACTGAGCATAGGGTAGTCTGAGAAGCTGGCAAACATTTTTCCTAAATGAAGAGGGAACATGGTATGGGAGGAATCACAGTAGAATGATCAAAATGGAGGGCACAAGGTATTTTAAATTTACATTCAGCATTTAATGTGGAATTTTAATGGAGAACTAGAGGGTTGCCTTATAGTACCAAATTCACCAATAGGGATCTTGCACATGGTTGTATTACTGCTCTATACAACCTCCGAGTTGTACAGAGTCGTAATATTGTGTACATACGATGTATGGCCCCATAAAGTACTTGTGCATGACTATGAAGTCTGGCAAAAATAATATGCACACATATATTCTCCCATATAAGCACTGCTTCTTGTGAAAACACCTACATGCGTATACAACAACGCCTGTACAGGGGCACATGAAGCCTGATGACGCGGCAAGATGAGCATGCGCACTGCCGCACCATAGAACAGGTTTCTAAAGAAAAACAACCTCGGTGGTGCACAGCTAAAAAGTCCATATACCTTACATCAAAAATAGAAAAAAAAAATACCGGCACTCACCGAGTGCTGCCACTTTTTTCTCCTTTGGATGCACTGCCGCTCCATTGATTATCTATGGTACTGCCAGAAATAGCCGAGCACTGTAGTGTACTTGAAAATCTCCAGCAGTCCCACAGAGAATAAATGGAGCAACAGGGCGCATGCTCAGCCTGCTGCTCCATCAGGATGGAGACATGGAATCCCCATTCTCTGTATAGTAGAAAAATAGGCAGCACTCAAAATACCCAAAAAAGGGACTTTATTTAGCCACATGCAATATTTCACAAAACCTTTTTGTTTGGGCGCATATACACGACCGTTGCCTGTTTTGGGGTCCGCAAATTGCAGATCCGCAAAACACCATAGCGGCCGCCATCGCTCCACATTTTGCGAAACAGAACGTCTGGCCCCTAATAGAACAGTACTATCCTTGTCCATAACGGGCACAATAATAGGACATGTTTTATTGTTTTGCGGCATGGGATTATGGACATACGAACACAGACTCGGGTCGTTTCCATTATTTTTGTGGCCTCATTGAAGTGAATGGTTCCACATACAGGACACGGAAAAAAATACATCTGTGTGCATAAGCCCTTTCTCGGTTATATGGACTGAAACCTTAAACAGTACATGGTTTAAATAAACCCCTCATTTTTGGGGGATTTTTGGAGTGCTATTTTTTGCTTTATATACAGTATGTGTGAAGGATTGATGGTGCTATCCTGACGATCTGCATCACTTTACTGTGTTTTCAAATAATGTTGCTCTTTTTTCTTTTGGCAAAATATAAAAATAGCTATGTAAAGACATAAAGTAAAAAGTCCACTTAGTATACCCTGCAATTTAGCTTCAATTCCTATTTTATCCAGCCCTTGTGGGAAACCTAAAAAAGTAAAAAATATCAGTATGATTAATTAAGTTTAAAGCAATTAAACACAAAAAAATAAAACAATGAACCGTAATTTAAGAAATGCATTATATTCATAATAAAACATTTCAATTAGAGGTTAGTGAAGATCAAAATCAACCTTTTAATTTCATGTCTACTAGAGTTGTTTCGATACTAAAATTTTGATTCGGTATCGATACCATAAGAAAGTATTGCGATACTCGATACCATTCGATACTACGTGGAAAAAAATAAATCCCCCGCCCCAAAAAAAATTGTGAATTGCGCATTTTTTTTTTTTACTTTTCTGTTACGACGTTCACCGCATAGGTTTTTATTTTTTATTTTTAACAGTTTGGAGTCGGACTTTAGATATGCCATAATGTTATATGTTTATCTATATATTTTAGATGTAAAATTGGGAAAGGCGGCAATTTATACTTAATATTTCGGTATGTGTGTTTTTTTTGTTTTTTTTATTATTATTACTTTTTATTTAACTTTTATTTACCATTTCCCCCCTTAGGGGTAGAACTTGGGATCTTTTTATCCCTTGGCCTATTCACCCTAATAGATCTCTATCAGGGTGAATAGGACTTGACATTTCCCTGCTGCCCTGTGCACACAGCAGCAGGGAGCCCCCATGGCAGCCAGGGCTTCAGTAGCGTCCTGGCTGCCATGGTAACTGATCGCAATGTAGGGCTCCGAACGGTTACCATGGCAGCCAGGACGCTACTGAAGCCCTGGCTGCCATGGGGAACTGCCACCAATGGAGGGGACCCAGTGGCCACTGCCACCAATGCTCTAAATACTTTGATACTGGGAGGAGGGGTGGGATTGAGGGCGCCCTGCCCACTTATTTAGTTTAATACAGGGGGAGGGGGGGTCGCACTGCCCACACAATATTTAACCTTTAATACAGATACAGGAGGCGGATACCGCCGGCACCCACCTCCTGTATCTGTATTAAAGGCTAATAATCATTGTGTGGGCAGCACCGGGGCAGAGCGGCAGGACCGGGGCAGAGCGGCAGGGCCGGGGCAGAGAGGCAGGCGGAGGAGGAGGGCACAGGACACTGAGGAGGAGGAGGATGCTGCTTCCGTTCGCCCGGCGCAGCAGTTCTCTCCTCCCATGTCCCTCCTCCTGCACTAATCACCGGCGGTCGCGTCATAGGAGAGAGAGGTTCCCTACCTCCCTCCTTCTCCACTAGTATGTACGGCCTGAGGGAACACAGCGTGTGCCGAGCGCTGCACACGCCGTGTCCTAACAGGAGATACTAGACTGCGCAGTAGCACGGTCTAGTATCGAAAAAACGAACATCCCGATACCGAATCGATACTGGCATAAAAGTATCGAAAGTTCGATACCCGAAAAAACCCTAATGTCTAAACTACCACTCACTAAGGCCTCATGTACACGACCATATTTTCAGTCCACATCTGATCTGCATTTTTGCCGGATCAGATGCGGACCCGTTCATTTTAATGGGGCTGAAAAAGATGCGTGACAGCACACCGTTGGCTATCCAAAACCATGTCAGTTTAAAATTAAAAATAAATACACAATAAAAAAAAAAGATTATAGGCATCGCTGTGTTTAAAAACACCAGTACTATTAAAATATAAAGATATGCATCCCATATGCTGGACAAATGCACAAACACCAATAAAAGTTACATTTTTGACCAGGGTTGTGGAGTCGGTAGATAAAATTTCCGACTCCGACTCCTCAGATTTTGAAACTTCCGACTCCGACTCCTCGACTCCGACTCCTCTGTATTTAATATGCAAATACGAAGCTGTTCCACCAAGTTCTTCTAATCTCCTCTAGCACAGAGAGGTAGTTGAGCAGAAGCTGCTGCCTTCTCCTTTGTGTGCTGATCTTCTGCTGAAGATAGAGCAGTGGGAGGATCCAGGAAGGGGCAGGGGAAGGGGCATTTATTTTTAAACATGATTTTCCTAGTAGAATCCCATAGTCATGTTTAAAATTTAAGCTAACAATCTGAGTTTACATGTTTTATAGCCTTAGCTGAATGATAGCAGTTTTTCAAATGGTTTACAGCTTCAGTCTTGAACTATTGACTATCCATTCCCTTCACTTATACAAGTGTCTCCAGTCCTTAATCAGTTATCAGTGAGAGGCTAGGATAACAATGGGTTCCCTGTAACAGCAGTCCACAAGACAATGGAAAGTGTAAGTATTGCCGCCCCTTAAAGGGACACTGACAGGCTGATTTTCCAGCTAAAGATATATATATACTGGTATTCATCAGAGAATTAGGAATAAAACTATACTAATGTTACCCCCAGTTAAGCTGTACTTGTGTTTAAAAAACATTTTAATCTGTATGCAAATTCACTATCTTTGTGCCCAATGGGGCAGCGTCTCCTGCGGCTTTGTGCCCAGCCGCGCCCGAAGTACAGCTTCCCTAGCGCTGTTTCCCTCGTTATTATTCACTGCACTGGCCTTTTTTTTTCAGGCTAGCCGAACGCTGAATTCCTGCGCAGGCACACGTGTAGAGTGCTGGCAGCAGCCTCGTCTGGCTATGCTGAGGCTGTGCCAGCTTTCTCTCTTCCTCCTCGCTACCTAGTGCTGCCAGTACTCTACATGTGCGCCTGCCCCTTGGGCACAAAGGTAGAGAATTTGCATATTGATTAAAACGTTTTTAAACACAAGTAAACCTCAACTGGGGGTAACAGTCATCTAGTTGTATTCCTAATCCTCTGATGAATACCAGCAGATATATCTTTAGCCGGTAAATCAGCCTGTCAGTGTCCCTTTAACTGCATAGTAAAGCATATGAAAAGCGTGCTTCTTCACGGTCACTTAACGTCTTTGTTTAGCGGTAACGTGACGCACTGCATGCATTGGCCTGTATTCTTACAGTAGAGAAGTAATTAATTATAACTTTATCTGAATTGGGACATTTAAACTTGCTTTTTTTTTATTCCAATTTTATTCCAATTTAAATCTAGTAGGAGTCGGAGTCGGTCCATTTTTTGCCGACTCCGACTCCAGGTACCCAAAATTGCCTCCGACTCCGACTCCTCGACTCCAACTCCACAGCCCTGTTTTTGACGGTCCTATATTGTTCTGTTTGTCAAAAATATGAAAACATACCATAATGAGAAGGATTTTTCAATGCTCTAATGTACAAGAAGGTTGATTTTATCCACTCCAAAGCAATGTTAACATCAGTTATAGTATGCAAAGATATTTCTGCATTCAGATGTTCCACGAGGTGCCTGTGCAGGCTGTGGAAACATGAAACACACATAATTACACATACAAGTACACACTGGTACACATTTCCAAAACCATACATTTATGCACTACCATATCCAAACTAAGTTCATTAATTTGAATTCAATTTAAATGATCTATCGGAAAACTGGAGCCACAATCGGGGTTAGGATGCATTCACACGACTGTAAATGTTTTGCTCCCCAAAAGACAAGACGTGTCCTATACTTCACTGCAACATGGAGGCCACGGACGCATTGAAGTCCATGGGTCCGCATCGTGATGTGGCGTGCACACGGCCGGCATATGTGTTTTGTGTATCAGTAGTTTGCAGACTGCAAAACACTTATGGGCGTGTGAATGCCCCTTTGGAGTTGTGTTCTGCCTTACCCAGAACTAAACAGTTACCTAGATCCATCAAAAGCTAAAGTCAATGAAAAAAACAAGGCAGACTGCCTGATGTCCATAGTGAGATGTCATTCAGAGTTACTCATTTCTACATATCTATAAGGGAATATGAACATCATAAATGGGGTCACACCCTCTGGCTACTGCTCGAGGCAACCACTCACAGCTTACTATGGCAATAGATGATTTCCAGCACATCTGAATTTAGAATACAACCACTTTAATGTACAAAGCTGTACACAGAAAACTCTAGGATGGACATAAATATATGACAAAATTAGGTAAATCATCCATCATCAGCATCAAATTAACCATCAACTTAGCCAAATGTGCATATCGTTTTCAATTCAGCAGACAATTCTGACACTATATATCTGCAAGGGAAATAATTGTAACGCCTGTATTACACCAAGAGATTATCTGACCAATTTATGTCCAATCAGACCAATAGTTGGTGTCTATAACAAAAGATTTGTGTGTGTAAATGGCTATTTAACCAATGATTGGTCAGAAAATCTGTCAGATAATCAGTTGCTGTAATACAGCCCTTACAGACAGAAAAAAATCCCAGAGGCACCCCAAGGCTAAAGGTCAGCCTTTAGACCTCGTAGACAAGAGATCAATATCTGTGAAATACTGCATCTGATGGCCAGCTTAAGACTGTTACAACTGCATCCTGCAATTGAAACTATTCAAGACTTTTATTTGACCTAACACATTTTAAATGTGTATTGTAATGACGTGGACTCCTATGACCAGTTTTAAAGGCAGGGACACAACAAAGTCACTTCAACACAGTTTATTACTTGTCCCAGCCACCTTACAATTCAGTTCAGCCAGATCGCAGTAATCAGTTCATGTCATCCACAATAAAGTCAAGCAGTCTCGGGCTCCTTTAGAAGCGTGCACAGGACAGTGTTTGATTCACACGCGCCTCTCACACAACAGACACACCCTGCCTCATGCTGCTGACTTTTCAAAGCAATCGTGGACATGGGCCACATATAAACCCCAGAGTGGATCATGGGGAGTAAGCACCCACCCAGCTCTTTGCTTATTCCCAGTAAAAGCCAGGCCCGGATTAGCTGTTACCAGCTATACTAGGTAACAACAGTGTCCACTATCTATCTTAGTGGACACTCTAGCTTCTGGCTTCCACTCCACCAAGGCCGGGTACCTTGGTGGCACGTCTCTGGGAGATACATACCTTCCTTCATTTATGAGGCCTGTCACTGCCTCACAGTATACACAATCATTTACATTATTGTTGTGTATCTGGTTGTATATACTATTGCTTTATCACCGCTCCCAAGGGTTTACATATATTGTTACCTATACTGACACAGTTAACAGTCAAAATATTACATAGGATAATTACTGACCTGCTTTCAATGGTATCCATTCCATCTATCATCTGTACATACTTCACTTTAGTACTTATCCTTGTCATGATAACTGCTATGGCTGTCGTATCAAACTGGTGAAAATATATGGTCGGTATTACTCTCAGCTATGTATCAAACTATTACCACACATACAGCTGGCTATACACGTGTCAATATGCCATTGACCTAATCACCTTCCATCATTTTTCACTTCACATGACTGCAGGATCACTGAACACAATGGTGATGTGTCAAGCTTACTGATGACACGTCATGGTTGCAGCAGTGTAAACCTCCAGTCTTTCATTACAGCAGTACTCTATGACATACTGTATATGGCATCTTATGCACTGTACATGTATCATGTACTATATATTAGATCTGCCTTAAAGGTTTCTTTATTGGTCAGTTTAGAAAGGTTTATTAGGTAATTGTAGGTACTCTTGTAGTCATTACTAAAGGTACTATTAGGTAATTGTTTTAGGAAACCCTATGAATGTATTTAGATTGTAGCATTGATTATTTTGTGGTGTATTTTTTATTTTTAATTCAAGCCACATGTTATCATTCTCTGAGTTAGGGAGCATTCACACGACTGTGTTGGTTTTGCAGTCCGCAAATCACGGATCCGTGTGTTCCGTATGTCTTCAGTTATCTTTCCGTTTCCGTTCCGTAAGTCCGTATAATACGGACGTGGTGCTTCCGTGTGTCTTCCGTTTTTCACGGTCCGCAAAAAAAACGGAAGGGTTGAAATTGACAATGTTAATGGGGTTTCCTAGAATGTTTTCAGTCCAGGGGTCCGCAAAAAACGGATGACATACGAATGCATTTCCGTGTGCTATCCGTTTTTTTACGGACCCATTGACTTTCTATGGGCCACAGACCGCAATTTGCGGCCAAGTATAGGACATGTTCTAAAATAAAAGGAAAGGACAGCACACAGATGACACTGAAAGGCAAACTGCAATTTTTGCAAACCCATAGAAATGAATGGGTCTGTGCATTGTCTGCAAAAATTGAGGAACAGACGCGGAAGAAAAATACGGCCGTGTGAATGCTCCCTAACTTATAGCAGAAATCCCAGCATCACAAATAGGCTCACCTGAGGTCTTCCAGCCCTGCCAATCATCTGCAAAATGTCTGTCTCACTGTACTCCTGAAACATTCCTGCTGCATAATGCATGGTGGATTTTATGATTACCAAATGAGCTGGAAGATTCACCCCCATAGCCAGAGTGCTAGTAGTAACTAGGTGAAAGACAATTATAGGTCTTAACAAGCCATTGCATATCAATCTTTAAAAATACATAATGAATAACATGCCATGGTCAGTACTGAATTTACATTTCAGGGGCCTGTAGATACAGGTTGTCAGGAGTCTTAGGCTCCACCCATTAAGTGGACCATACCTTAAAGGGAGTTTTTTTTATCTCCCTCAGGCTCAATGCAGTACAGTGCCATATGAATAGTACTGCTGTCCCTGACTCTGGATTACTAATATATGTCCATACTCAGCCCCGTAGCCCCGCTGTGTGCCTGCAAATAGGCCATGAAATACATTGGGAGGACTCATGAGCATGCACACATAATGGAGAGGACTCCAGGATGACTCCTGTCAATGTATACCAGCCCCAGTTTGCACATGCACAGAGTGGTAGCAGGAGTGAGCATAGACATAACAAAATGTAAAAAAAGTGAAAGGGTGTGAAGACTTTCCTAAGGCATTGCATGTATAGATTACACCGACTGCAATAGATGATGGTGACAACTCACCTCCTACCACTGCCCGTAGTGACCTCGGGACCCTCAACTATCAGAAGGAATAGGGATCCCATATCTTCAGTTGCCTTATAGCATGGTTGAACCCATTTCCCCAACAGGTGGGGCTCCCACTCCATTTCCCATAAAAGTATAATGTCAAAATACCTCTTTGTCATGTTAACCTACATATGAAAATGTATTCCAAAAAATCTATTTTTGACAATGTCTGGAAGAATTCTGTTGCACTGAATGTACACAGTCAACATACAAAGTACTGGTAGATCTCCGGCTGTGAAGGTCGCTTCAATTATTTTCCTATCTGATACATCCATACCGGCATGGTGATATCCCACTCCATATAGAACAAGATCTGCAATGATATTGGTAGAATAAACCACTTCTAAATAGGGTTGTTACGATACCAAAATTTTGATTCGATTTTGATACCATAAAAAAGTATTGCGATACTCGAAACAATTCGATACCACACGAAAAAAATCAAAACCAAAAAATATCCCTCGTCCTATTCACCTATTAGGGTGAATAGGACTTCACACTCTCCCTGCTGTCCTGGGCTTTGTCCACACGGCAGCAGGGAGCTTACCATGGCAGCCAAGGCTTCAGTAGCGTCCTGGCTGCCATGGTAACCAATCGGAGCCCCAGGATTACACTGCAGGGGCTACGATTACAACTGCCATTGCACCACCAATGAGGAGGGCGGAGGGGACCCTGTGGCCACTGCCACCAATGATTTAATGCTGGGGGGGTTGGGGGGCGCACTTTGCCACCAATGATTTAATACTGGTGTAGTGGGGGAGGGGTGCGCACTATCCACCAATTATTTAATACTGGGGGGGGGGGGGTCGCCAATGATTAATGGATTACTTATCGTCATTGGTGGAGCAGTGACCACAGCCCCTTCCCTCCTCCGTCACTCTCTCTCCTTAGTGGTGGCAGCAGAAGCACAGGGGGGAGAGAGGGACTGCTTCCTTCTCCCCTGTGCTGCTGGGGGAACATGGAGCGCGCTGACAGCAGCACGCCATGTTATGTGATTTATCGTTAAATGGCAAATCCCGGTATCGAATCGATACCAGTACAAAAGTATCGATAAACAAAAGAAAACAACCTTTTCCAATTAACAACTATAAAACTACAGCTGTTAACACTGAAATTTGATACTCTCAAGACAGCATATTCAAAGCTGCATAGTTAGAGGCAGCAGACTATCAATCTCAACAGCATTAGAATCAGTAACCTACCCCGCAGTTTTCCATCTTTTACAGCATTTGCAGCCTTCAGAAGCCTAGCAAAATTAGAAGCACATAAGAATATTTCAACTAGCAAGTTAATTGAATAAGTTAGTTTTCATTACTACATGTCGTCTATACAGTCTTAGCTCCAACTGAAATGAATGGAAGCAGTACTGCAGTAACCAGGCATATCCCCTGCAGAGTTTGACTGATTCCAGCAGCGGAGCTCCTGGCGGGATGCTGGGCGTCAGATCACTATCAATCAGCTGTTTTCAGGTCATTAATACCTAAACCCTATACATATGTAAACTCAATAAATTGATTGGGTTTTTATATTCTAGGCTCTGTGTACATTGTGTCAATACCCTATGTTTGGAGTATAAGCTGAAAAAAGCTAAAAACAACAAAAAAACAACAACTGACGGACAGATGTCAAAAAGACTCTATGTTAGTCTCCATTGGGAGAATAGAGCACTCTAGTTTTATTTGACATATATTCCGGGATACATCAAACGCAGGTGAAGCGTAGCAGACATCACTTTCCTATGGCCACCGCAAAAAAATATACCACACGATGTACATTTTTTTAACAGTTGAATTTCTCCAACAAAAGCCTTGAAGGCTGTGTGCAGAGAGCCTTAAAGGGCTTCTGTCACCCCCCAAAAGCCTTTTTTTTTTTTTGCCTCACTAAAAAGCTTATAGGGCGATTATTCTAAACATATTCTTGTTAACCGTTTTTGTAGGATAATTCTGCTATAAAACGTTATTTTATAATATGCAAATTACCTTGCTACCAGCAAGTAGGGCGTTTACTTGCTGGTAGCCGCTGCATCACGCTTGTAAAAAAACGCCCCTCCTGTGGTTGATTGACAGGGCCAGCGAGCGCTCTCCTCCTCCTGCTGGCCCTGTCTCCGTTTAAAATCTCGCGCCTGCGCCATACCGTTCTTCAGTCGGTGCAGGCGCACTGAGAGGAGTACTCTCGCTCAGCCGCTCCTTCCTCAGTGCGCCAATGACGTCACAGCTGCACCCGGAAGAAAAGACGCAGGCGCACTGAGAAAGGAGCGGCCGAGCGAGAGTACTCCTCTCAGTGCGCCTGCGCAGACTGAAGAACGGTATGGCGCAGGCGCGAGATTTCAAACGGAGACAGGGCCAGCAGGAGGAGGAGAGCGCTCGCTGGCCCTGTCAATCAACCACAGGAGGGGCGTTTTTTTACAAGCGTGATGCAGCGGCTACCAGCAAGTAAACGCCCTACTTGCTGGTAGCAAGGTAATTTGCATATTATAAAATAACGTTTTATAGCAGAATTATCCTACAAAAACGGTTAACAAGAATATGTTTAGAATAATCGCCCTATAAGCTTTTTAGTGAGGCAAAAAAAAAAAAAGGCTTTTGGGGGGTGACAGAAGCCCTTTAAAGGGGTTCTTTGGAAAATAAGGACTGATGATCTATCCTTAGCGTAGGTGTACAAAATTGACGGGGCTGCAGGGAGAGTCTGCTGTTTGGAGGAGCTCAGGTGGCACCAGAACTAGACGGCTCAATCCACTTTGTAGTGGGCATCCCTAGTTGCTGCAGTCCTGCTCCTATTCACAGTAACCAGGCAGTGGTTGGAGCTGTGTAGTTCCGGGGCCTGGTTCCAGCAGCGGGTTGAGTGGGAGCAGCACTGCAGTAACCAGGTACGTCTGTTAGGCAGTTACATCAGTAATACAGACAGTTAAATGGGTTAAATACGCCCATCTCAATGAGGCTCAACTCCTTTAGACAATTAAGTAGGGTTGAAACATTTTATAGGCATTAATCGGTTAGCAGGACGTAACATGGTTCCTTGGATTTTACAAACCTCTTTTTATGTTCAGTGCTCAGGATAAAATTTGCATCCTTTGCAAGGACAGAAGCTGCTTGCTGAACGCCTTTCCTTGTGGCACAGAACTAAGAGAAAAAAGGATTGGGAAGATAAACTACGAGAAACAAGGGCACATCTGAAATAAATGACAGGCGTCTGCTTACAACAAGCGTTGGCTTCTGATCTGAATAGGTCTGTATAACACCTGCTATTTTATAGTTAAGGCTTAGGTCAAACTTAAATTCAGTTTGATTACTGTTGCAAGGAAATCCCAGAACAACTTTTCGGAGTTTTACTGGTCGATGAGATTCATCCATTTTCATACATAGGGCAGGATGCTTTCCATCTGAAAGCCATTCTGCAATCTAAAATGCAAAGTAATATGTAAGTTTATTATCATTCATTGATAAATCCGGATTATAACTATACATTTATTGTTAATAGAAAGGGGACAAGTTGCCATACTAGGGTTTATTGGTTGTTGAATTCAATGTTTATAATACAGAGCCAGACATTTCTACAAAAGTTTCTGTAGGTTATAATATATATGGACAAACGCTTTGGTGCTTTATTTTTAGGTATCCTGCTTTGTGAACATCCCGATGTTGTGTTCTCGGTAAAAAAAAAGACCTGTTCTTGATTTTACTGCATTTTTCAGCCCAATACTCAGTTAATAGGAGTACAGATAGGGCGATCTGTCACAAAGACCAGTCGTGTGTTGTGTTCCTGACGCTCGAGTTCGACACATCGAGGATCGGGTTGACAGATTACTGGGAGGGGCTGGAGAAGATCCAGCAGTCATGGTCCATATCGGAATCAATGACAAAGTTAGAGGTAGGTGAAGCGTCCTTAAAAATGATTTTACGGATTTAGGTCACAAGCTTAGGGTAAGGACCTCAAAGGTAGTGTTTTCCGAAATACTACCTATACCATGAGCCACACAAGAAAGGCAGCGACAGATTAGGGCGCTTAACAAGTGGCTCAAGAACTGGTGTAAGAAGGAGGGGTTTGGGTTCCTGGAGAACCGTGCCGGCTTCTCTGTCGGCTACAGGCTCTATCGTAGGGATGGGCTGCACCTCATTGGGGAAGGGGCAGTTGTTTTAGGGGAGAAGATGGCTATAAGGTTGGAGGAGTGTTTAAACTAGGGACTAGGGAGAGATTAATTATGCTATAGGAGGGAAAGAAAGTGCAGATAGAGACCGGGGACAAGGTAATGGAACTGGGGGAGGAATGGAAGGAGGGACTAGAACAGTTCAGAAGGAAAGGTGTAAGGTAGTGTACGGCTCGAGCATCGTTATGCTCGGCACATGGCAGTAACCGCATGTGCCTGAGTGCAATGCTCGAGTCTCCTCCCCGCGCTACGCAGCCAAAAAACGTGTGGGGTGGTGCTGGCACGCACTGTAATGCCGTAGCCATGTTGGCTACTGGCATTACAGTGATTGGCTGGCCGGAACGCGTCATCGGGTGCTATATAGCACCCGATGACATGTGTTCGGCTCAGTATTAGTCAGGGAGAGCTGAGCATGGGAAGGGACAGACAGTGTAGAGAGTGTTACTGGAAGATTTTTATTACAAAAACTTTTCAGAGACCCAAAAGTCCTTTTAAGGACTATTGTGTGTGACAGCAGCAATATATATTTTTAGCGCATCCTGCGCTAAATAGTGTCTAATAGGCCGCTGCAGACAGTTAAATTATCCGCGCTACATCTCCTGTGTAAAGTGTGTGCATCCCTAAAATATCAGTGACATCCAGTGTACTTTTTCAATAGACGGTGTCCGCTTCTGAGAGTGACATTATCAGGGCCACATCTAAAGTATAACATGTGCATTTAAAAATTTTATCTGTGACATACAGTGTACTTTTTTCGTAGACACTGCGAACAGTGACATTACCTTTGGTACCTCTCCAATATATCGTTTCCTCATGCCAAATATCTGTGACATTCCCTGTAATTTTTTATTAGCTGCTGGTGACAGCATTGATATTATCTGCGGGATATCTCCAGTGTAACGTGTGCATTTAAAAAATGTATCTGTGACATACAGTGTACTTTTTCAATGGACGGCGTCCGCTTCTGAGAGTGACATTACCAGGGCCACATCTAAAGTGTAACGTGTGCGTTTAAAAAATCTATCTGTGACATAGACGCTCCGTAGACGCTGGGAACAGTGACATTACTTGTGGTACCTCTCCTGTATAACGTTTCCTCATCCCAAATACCTGTGACATTCCCTGTAATTTTTTGGTGACAGCATTGACATTATCTGCGGGATTTCTCCTGTGTGACGTTTCCACATCCCAAATACCTTTTTATATTTTTTGGCGCATAGACGCTCCATAGACGCTGGGAAAGTGACATTACTTGTGGTACCTCTCCTGTATAACGTTTCCTCATCCCAAATACCTGTGACATTCCCTGTAATTTTCTGGTGACACCATTGACATTAACTGCGGGATATCTCCTGTGTGACGTTTCCACATCCCAAATACCTTTTTATATTTTTTGGCGCATACGCTTCCAATCCTACGCTACTGTCCGTGTGACATACTTTCAAGCATATATAACATTTAAAATGAAGAAGGTGAGCAGTAAGGGACGGGAAAATGGCTGTGATGCTGATAGTGCATGCAGAGGCCGTGGCCCTGGGCGTGTTGAAACTGTGCCTGCTGCCAGAGCACAAGAAAAATAATCATTCACGATAACTAGCTCCATGTCCCAGTTTGCAGGGCGGCGTAGGACACCACTCTTGAACTTAGACCAGTGTGACCAGGTGATCGGATGGATTGCAGCAGAAAATGCTTCCAGTCAGTTAAGCACCACCCTGTCTTCCACCAAGTCCAGTCTCAGTAGCAAAAGCACTCGCATATATTTTTTACAGGGTCAGCTCACCTGCAGGCCCTCGCATATAATGTTTTACAGGGTCAGCTCACCTGCAGGCCCTCACGTACAATCTTTTACAGGGTCAGCTCACCAGCAGACTCTCACCCCTAATGTTTTAGAGGGTCAGCTCAGCAGCAGGCCCTTGCTCCAAATGTTTTTGAGGGTCACCAGCAGGCCATCAATCATAATTTTTTAAGGGCGTGCATGATGCCTTCCTTTATGTGTAACAAAGGGTGTATTGGAGTGCCGACTCCTTGTAATTTTTGGCAGCCCTTTCACTGCATAGGCTTTATGAGTGTAGGAGTCCCACTACATAAACAATTGTACCACAATGTGAATGAGGCCCTACTTTATATGATATAGAAGGTTGTATCAGAGTGCCTCTTGCTTGTAATTTTTGGCAGCACTTGCACTTTATAAACAAGTAAATATACAGGAAAGAATGTTTCCTAACATTTTTTCCTCTAAAATTGATTTTATCTTTGGTTTTGTGCGTATTATTGTCAGTCTGTAAAAGTGGCGTACTACTCGGACAACATTATTCCCAGCAGCAACCTGGGAGTCCAAGATGCATCCAGACATTCTCCCCATGCTGTTCCCAAACCATTTTTGTGGTGTTTCCATCAATTTCTGAACTTTTTTTATGAACCAGGCTGGTTTAATGCTCGGGTTCTCCCATTGACTTCAATTATACATCCCGATGTGTTCGGCCCGAGCACTTTGGTGCTCGATCAACACTAGTGTAGGGTAAAAAATATACATACTTAATTGTATGTACACTAATGCCAGGAGCCTGACTAATAAAACAGTTGAACTGGAATTAGTGATGTGTGAGGAGGACTATGATATAGTGGGAATAACTGAGACATGGCTGGATGATAGCTATGACTGGGCAGTTAATGTACAGGGTTACAGTCTGTTTAGAAAGGATCGTCAAAACTGGAGAGGGGGAGGGGGTTTTGCCTTTATGTGAAGTCCTGTCTAAAGCTCACACTCCGGGAAGATATAAGTGAGGGACATGAACATGTGGAGTCACTGTGGGTAGAAATACATGGAGGAAATACAATAATAAAATACTAATAGGAGTTTATTATAGGCCACCTAATATACCAGAGTCCACATAAAATCTACTTCTAAAAGAAATAGACGAAGCGGCAAATCATGAGGTGGTTTTTATGGGGGACTTCAACTACCCAACTATAGACTGGGAAACTGAAACCTGTACATCTCATAAAGGACATAGGTTCTTGGCAATAACCAAAGACAATTACCTTTCCCAACTGCTTCAGGACCCGACTAGAGGGACGGCCACACTGGACTTAGTATTAAAGGGGTTGTCTCATCATGGACAATGGGTGTATATCGCTAGGATATGCCCCCATTGTCTTATAGGTGAGGGACCCGCACCTATATCGAAAACAGAGCCCCGCAAGTGAAGGAGTGCGCACTGTGCATGCGCAGCTAACCTCCATTCATTTTTTATGGAGCTGGCTGGCTTGGCTATTTCCGTCAGGCCCCAGAGAAATGAATAGGAGCGGGGGCCGCACATGCGCAGTACGCTCCCATTCACCTCTATGGGGAGCTGGCTTGGTGGTGGCCGGACCGGAGTCCTCCAGGCACCACCTTGTGGGGCTCCGTTCTCGATATAGGTGCGGGTCCCAGCGATATGCCCCCATTGTCCATGATGAGACAACCCCTTTAACCAATAGACCTGACAGAACAACAGATGTGCAGGTTGGGGGACACATGGGAAATAGTGACCATACTAAGAGAGGCTATAGTCCTAACTAACTGGGACAAAGTCCTCAAAAATAAAAATACAGCCACAAAATGGGATATTTTTAAAACCATTCTAAAATCTAATTGTGAGAGGTACATGCCTTATGGGAATAAAAGGTTAAGGAACAAGAAAAAAACAATGTAGATAGATATGTAAAGAAGGCAATAAAAGACAAAAAGAAAGCATTTAAATCACTAAAACAGGAGGGGAGCGAGAAAGCATTGAAAAACTATAAGAAAAAAAATAGAATATGTAAAAGACAAATAAAAGCAGCCAAACTAGAGACCGAGGGATTAATTGCCAGAGAGCAAAACTAACCCTAAAATGTTCTTTAATTATATAAATGGTAAAAAGTATAAATCTGAAGGTGTCGGCCCTTTACAGAATGATGAGGGGGGAGTTGCAAAGAGTGATAAGGAGAAAGCAAAGCTATTAAATATTTTTTCTCTACTGTATTCACTGAAGAAAATAAACTGTCAGATGAAATGCAGAATGTAAAAGTAAATTTCTCATTAACCCCTTAGTGACCAAGCCTGTTTGGGCCTTTATGACCAAGCGTTTTTCGTCCTTTTTTCATGGTCTCGTTCCCAGAGCTATAACTTTTTTATTTTTCCGTCTATATAGCAGTATGAGGGCTTGTTTTTTGCGGGACAAGTTGTAGTTTTTAATAGCGCCATTTTGGGGTACACATAACTATGTTATTAACTTTTATTAACTCTTTCTGGGAGGGAGAAGGGGAAAAATAGTACTACTGCCACTGCGTTTGTACATTATAAATTTTACGGTGTTCATTATTCGGTAAAAGTAACATAATATTTTCATTCCCTGGGTCAGTACGATTACAGGGCTACCAAATACTTATAGTTTTTTTAAGTTTTACTACTTTTTTTTAATAAAACCCCTTTTTAACAAAAAAATATGATTTTGCATTGCCACTTCCCAGGACCCATAACTTTTTAATTTTTTTCTATGGAGTTGTGTGAAGGCTTGATTTTTATGGGACGACTTCTATTTTTCATTGGTATAATTTTTAGTAAATTCCGCTTTTTGATCGCTTGTTATCTCGTTTTTTCTGTGAAAATTAAGAATAAATTAGAAATTCGGGCTTTTTTTTATTTATTTTTTAACGGCGTGTACTATAGGGGATAATTTATGTAATATTTATGTAGTGCCGGTTGTTACGGACGCGGCAATACCAAACATGTGGGGATAATTTTTTTGCAATTTTTTTCATTGAAAAGCGTATTTTCAATGGAAAAAAACATATTTTTATATTTCATGGAATTTTTTTATTTAATAAATGTGTATTTTTTCTAATTTTTTTACTACTTAATAGTCCCACATGAGGACTATAATATACAGTATTTTGATTGCTTTTAAAATGTAATGCATTATATCTATAATGCATTACATTTTAAATGCAGTGCAATTCTACCTTTGACCAGCAGGCTACGCCAGAGAGGCATAGCCTGCTGGTGAATACTTCAGGGCAGGCTCAGGGCCCTGCCGGAAGGAAGGTGAGCTTCCCAGCCCATCAGCACCCCGCGATCGCATCTGCGGGGTGCTGATGGGTGACAGAGGGAGTTCGCTCCCTCTGTCAACCCTTTACATGCGCAGGCGCCATTGCGCCCGGCATGTAGGGTTAAACAGCCCGGATCGGCACTCCTGCCGGCCCGGGCTGTTAGAGCAGGGTCGCGGCTCTCATGTGAGAGCCGGGCCCGCGCTCCCCGCTGCACGGGGGACCCGTGCAGCGCTTAGACTGGGCCGCCGTAAAAACGCGGCAGCCCAGCCTAAGGCCCCTTAGTGACCGCCGTAAAAACACGTATGGGTGGTCACTAAGGGGTTAAAAGTGTCCTGTCTGACCCAGGAAAAAGTACAGAGGTGTCTTAAAAAGATTAAAATGGAAAAATCTCCAGGACCAGATGGCATACACCCCCATATCATAAGAGAATTAAGTAATGTCATAGCCAACCCCTTATTTCTGATATTTAAGTTCTCTATACTTACAGGGAGTTCGATACAGGATTGGTACAATGCAAATGTGGTGCCAATATTCAAAAAGGGTCCAAAAACAGAGCCTAGAAACTATAGGCTGGTAAGTTTAAGATCTGTTTGGAGTACCTCAGTGAAAATAAGAAAATAACGCCATATCAGCATGACTTCATGAGGGATAGGCCATGTGAAACTAATTTAATCAGTTTCTATGAGAGGTAAGTTCTAGACTTGACCGCAGTGAATCAATGGATGTCGTATATCTGGACTTCTTCAAAGCATTTGACACTGTACCACATAAAGGTTAGTATATAAAATGACAATGCTTGGACTGGGGGAAATATCTGTATGTGGGTAAGTAACTGGCTCAGTGATAGAAAACAGAGGGTGGTTATTAATGGTATACACTCAGATTGGATCACTGTCACTAGTGGGGTACCACAGGGGTCAGTATTGCGCCCTATTCTCTTCAATATATTTATTAATGATCATGTAGAAGGCCTGCACAGTAAAATATCAATTTTTGCAGATTACACTAAACTGTGTAAAGTAATTAACACGGAAGAGGACAGTATACGGCTGCAGATGGATCTGGATAGATTGGAGGATTGGGCTGATAAGTGGCAGAGGAGGTTTGACACTAACAATTGTAAGGTTATGCACATGGGTAGGAATAATGCAAGTCACCAGTACATACTAAATGGTAAAACACTGGGTAACACTGACATGGAAAAGGACCTAGGAATTTTGATGAACCACAAAATAAGCGGTAGAAACCAGTGTCAAGCAGCTGCTGCCAAGGCCAATAAGATAATGGGTTGCATCAAAAGGGGCATAGATGCCCGTGATGAGAACATAGTCCTGCCACTTTACAAATCACTAGTCAGACCACGAATAGAGTACTGTGTACAGTTCTGGGCTCCTGTGAACAAGGCAGACATAGCAGAGCTGGAGAGGGTTCAGAGGAGGGCAACTAAAGTAATAACTGGAATGGGGGGGACTACAGTACCCTGAAAGATTATCAAAATTAGGATTATTTACATTAGAAAAAAGACGACTGAGGGGAGATCTAATAACTATGTATAAATATATCAGGGGTCAGTAGAGATCTCTCCCATCATCTATTTATCCCCAGGACTGTCACTGTGACGAGGGGACATCCTCTGCGTCTGGAGGAAAGAAGGTTTGTACACAAACATAGAAGAGGATTCTTTACAGTAAGAGCAGTGAGACTATGGAACTCTCTGCCTACAGAGGTGGTGATGGTGAAGTCACTAAAAGAGTTCAAGAGGGGCCTGGATGTATTTCTGGAGTGTAATAGTTGTAAAAGCAGCTGCTGTGTGCCGCTATTCGCCTGCTTGCTGCCGCAGTTCCGGGCGCCCTGTTCAGCAGTGATCTGCGGCCGATGCTTTCCATTTCACAGCTGCAGTCCTGGGCTCTGTCTGTGTGGGTGCTGTTGTTCTGGATCCGCTCAACAGTTTGCTCTCAGCCCTGGCTACAACATGTTTGCTGTTTGTTTCTGCTGCACTTCCTTAAGGGCCGGCGCCCGTCACTTCCTGGGCATTGTGGCTTAGGTCATGTGACCTCGCAGACCTATCCTAGCCCTCCTGTGCATATATATGTGGCTCAGCCCCCTTCCCAGATGTCTCAGCATCAAGGTCCTCATGCTCTGCTAAGGCTCCTGATAACCACTTGTGTTCCTGACTCGTATTTGTGTTACTGGATTCTGCTACCCGTCTGATCCCTGCCTGCTAGCCTTGACTCTCCTGCTGCTGACCTGGATTGCCTGACCTGTACCTGTACCACCTGCCCTGACCTTTCGCCTGCCTGCGCCTCTGCCTCATCCTTCGGTCCTGCACTGTTGCTCCTGGTAACGACTGCCTGACTCAGGGTTTAGTATAGGGCTTGAATAGTTACATGTCCGCAGAGTGGAAAGTCTTCTAGGACCTTTGGGTAGGTGGTGCTTGGATATCGATTGGCTTCGGTCCGTCCCGTGGGTAGAACACGTGATGAGTGATGTCGGGTGAGACTTTCTGAATAAAGGGAATGTTACGTTATATGTATGCGCTCCTGAGGATGTGGGGAAATTATGTAATATGGACTATGGAGGTGAATTCTGCCTGTCTGTCCCTAAGAAATGTTGGATATAAGGTAAAGGAAGATTATTTATGTATTCAATATGTTTTTAATGGTGTTTATGGTTTGATGACGGTTTGTGGGAGGACTTAAGTGGGGAGGGATTATGGTAGGGATTTAAACCGGCTGTGTTTGTAACACACTAGACGACCCTGATGAAGCTTAACTGCGAAACCCGGGTCAGGCAGGGTGGAGTTTTTAATTTTGTTACATGCCATTCTGCAAATGGATGCTTGTGAGTATAATAAACCTTTTAAATCAAAAGGACGTTATAGTGCTTCACTATTGTACGACCCCTTGATATCCTACAGGCTGTGTGGAAGAAGGGAAGACGTTCCTGTGGATTTTATTTTTCCATGTCCGGGTCATCAAGGAAGAACCCTGTGGCATAAAGAAGGACCCTGCAGCGCGGTTCTATACAAGAAATACAGTTAAATATCCAGCAATCTGAAAAAACAACTTAAAGGATAACTGTCACATTTAGACCCTAATTTCAGTTTTCATATATGTAGTTACTAATATGATAATATTCCTGAATCAATAACTATTAGACTTACTTACCCCTTATTTAATTAGATTCAGCCCTTAGCAACCAGTCTGCATAAAACTACAACTTCACTATTCTGTTAAAATGGCCGCCCTCAGCCCTGAGTCTAATCCATAGGACGCCTGCAGTGAAGTTAGTGAAGACCAGCTCTGTATAGGGGGGTCTTATAGTTAAATTTCCAGGTCTAGGTGAAGCCTATAGTCCTCCTACAAGCTCTCCTCTTATCAGATAAGGCTTTCATTTAAACACTGAGCAGAGGGCAGATCTCCCTGAGCTCTACATTCTCCAGCACTGCTAAGGGAGTGTCTGCCAAGCACAGGCATGTGGAGAAGTTCACACACACAGCC
Organism: Bufotes viridis; assembly: GCA_033119425.1. Lineage (NCBI taxonomy): Eukaryota > Metazoa > Chordata > Amphibia > Anura > Bufonidae > Bufotes > Bufotes viridis. Next base: position 39,998,349 of record CM065596.1, on the reverse strand, counting down.
CAGCACTGTTATCTCCTGTCAGGAAGAACCTAGCTTTTTATACATTCCCTTACAATGTTGACTCACTATCAGTTCCCAGTGCAAGCAGCCAACATGCTCTGTCCTCATCTGGTAGTTGGAAGGAGCATAGCAACCTGATTTTAATCTCAGGTAAAAATAGCCAATACTGGGGACTTTTAGGTGGCTTTTAGGGTTATTTATTAAACAATCAGAAATTAAAACAGGGCCAACAAGGTGATATTAATCACCAAAATCCAATAGTAAAAAAAAAAAAACTTGACAGTTATACTTTAAGGTGGGTTCACAATAGCGTTAGGGATTCCGTTATGGCTTTGCTTTATAACATGGTTATAACGGAAAATAACGGAATCCATAAGGCGGAAGGATGGATCCGTTCTTCTGCCCATACACTTGTATTATGACAGAATGCAAAACGGAAGCCTTTAAACGGCATTCCGTTTGCTTTCCGTCCTAATAGAAGTCTATGAGAATCAAAACGGATCCGTCTTGTTCCTGTTATGCAAGGCGGAAAACAAAGTCCACAGGACTTTGTTTTCCGTCTTGTATACCGGGACCCAGACGGATCCGTTATACTTTCCCATAGACTTCTATTAGGACGGAAAGCAAATGGAATGCCTTTTAAAGGCTTCCCGTTTGCACTCTGTCTGGGCATTCTGTTATTTTTCGTTATAACCATGTTATAACGGAAAGCCATAACGGAATCCCTAACGCTAGTGTGAACCCACCCTAGTTCATAACCATGCCAGTTTCACAAACGCATGATAAAAAACATAAAACATAATGCACAAATTACAGCGCGGAGTGCTAAAATCTAAATGTGTTGTCCAGTTTTGTTCTGGTCAGTATAGCTTGTATAAATGCTGTAGCATTCCTGTGTGACCCTACCTTACAGCAAATTATAATAAAGAACTCAATGGTCAGATTTACTAATCTTCTAGACATCTTTAACTTAAGACAGTCTAAAGATGCTCCAAATTTATCACAGTGGCACATACTAAATGATAAATTTGGTACATGGCTAGATGTATAACTTTATACCAGCTATTGGCTGGCTTACACAGAGACAGAATTTTGTCCTAAAATACTGCATCTTACACCACATCCCTTTTCAGTTTCCTAAACAACCATGCCCTTTGCATAATATATTCAGTGTTATAATTTTATGAAGAATAAGACATACATCATCGGCATTAGGAATTGTTGCTGAAACTGCAACAAAGCGCATGTTCGGAAACTCTTCGGCATTCTTTGCTGCACGAGAAAGGGAGGCCTGCATTGTTTTCATTCTGCTGACGACAACTTCAAGAGTAGCTCCTCGACTTTCATCTTTCACTGTATGTACCTATAAAAAGGCAATGATATTAACCCCTTAAGGACCAAGCCATTTTTCACCTTAAGGACCAGGCCATTTTTAGCAAATCCGACATGTGTTACTTTATGTGGTAATAACTTTAAAACGCGTTTACTTATCCAGGCTATTCTCAGACTGTTTTCTCATCACATATTGTACTTCATGACAGTGGTAAAATTGAGTAAAAAAAAATTATTTTTATTTATTAAAAAATACAAAATTTACCAAAAATTTGAAAAAATTTGCAAATTTCCAAATTTAAATTTCTCTACTTTTATGTTTCAAAAGGGTTTTTTTTATTTAAAAGAATAAAAGTCATAGATGAGAAGCAGCATATGCAGAGTATACAGACAGCATATCCTATACAAAGCAGCTTATACATTTGGCAATGACATCACAATGTTCAAAACTATCCAAGAACATCAAAAGGGAAAAAAGAAAGAAAGCAAACAAAAAAAATTGTCAAAAGGAGATCATATAAAGTAAACAAGGTAAGTAAATTAAGTGTTTCTGGTGTTTCTTATACAGTAGAAGGCCCATAATTCCATGGATCTAGATAAGGTCTCATAAGGTCTCCAGAACCTATAATGTCATACATTGTCGAAGATCCACCGAGTATTCTCTACTTTTATAATAGATAGTAATAACTCCAAAAATAGTAATTACTTTACATTACCCATATGTCTACTTCATGTTTGGATCATTTTGTGAATGCCATTTTTTTGTGGAGGTGGGGGGGCGGGGTGTGCGTTCGAAGGCTTAGAAGTTTAGAAGCAAAATATCCAAAACCCACTTTTTAAGGACCAGTTAAGGTCTGAAACCACCCAAAACTGACCCTATTTTAGAAGCTACACCCCTAAAGGCATTCAAATCTGATTTTACAAACTTTGTTAACCATTTAGGTGTTCCACTAAAATTAATCGAAAATAAAGATGAAATTTCAGAATTTCACTTTTATGGCCGATTTTCTATTTTAATCAATTTTATACTGCTAACAAAGCAAGAGTTAACAACCAAAATAAACAATATTTATTGCCCTGATTCTGTAGTTTACAGAAACACCCCATATATGGTCGTAAACTGCTGTACAGGCACACGGCAGGGCGCATAAGGAAAGGAACGCCATATGGTTTTTGGAAGGCAGATCTTACTGGGATAATTTTAAGCTGCCATGTCACATTTGAAGACCCCCTGATGCACCCCTAGAGTAGAAACGCCAAAAAGTGACCCCATTTTGGAAGCTACGCAATATGATGGCAGTTTTGTTGGTACTATTTTAGGGTAGATATGATTTTTGGTTGCTCTATATGACACTTTTTGTGAGGCAAGGTAACAGAAAAGAGCTGTTTTGGCACCATTTTTATTTTTTGTTATTTACAATGTTCATCTGACAGGTTAGATCATGTGGTATATTTATGGAGAGGTTGTTACGGACGCGAAAATACCAAATATGTATACTTTTTTTGGTTGTTTGTTTCAATTTTACACAATAAAGCATTTTTGAAAAAATAAATCATGTTTTTGTGTCTGCATATTTTGAGAGCCATAGTTTTTATTATTTTTTGGGCGATTGTCTTAGGTAGGGTCTCATTTTTTGCGGTATGAGATGACAGTTTGATTGATACTATTTTAGGGAGCATATGACTTTTTGATCACTTGGTATTACACTTTTTGTGATGTAAGGTGACAAAAAAATGCCTTTTTTGACACACTTTTTTTTTTTACGGTGTTCATCTGAGGGGTTAGGTCATGTGATATTTTTATACAGCAGGTTCTTAAGGACGCGGCGATACAAATATGTTTACTTTTCTTTTTTTCTACATTTTTTTTAACTTTATTTTGGAAAAAGGATGCTTTTTTTTGTCCCACTTTGGGGACTTCAACTTTTGGGGGTCTCATCCCCTTTACAATGCTTTACACAGCCTGCTCTCACAGGCTGTCACGGAAGGCAGCCACGATGCCTAAGGAAGGCATCGGGCTGCCTTACCTGCCATCGGGTCCCTGTCACAGCAGCGCGGGGACCCGATGGCAGCTCCGATCCTCGCAGGGACATCGCACATGCCGCGGTCAGCGCTAACGGCGGAACATCAAGGGTTAACGGACGGGCATCAGTGTTTTCCCCAATGCCGGCGCATACAGCAGGGGTCTGGCTATCAGTGACTGCCGGACCCCTGCCGCAGATCAGGCTGGTGCAGCTTCTTCACCCACCCGATCAGCGCGCCATACATGTACGGCGGATTGCAGTCTGGCACTGCTTTCCTTGCCGTACATGTACGCCAAAATGCGTTAAGGGGTTAAGGACCTCTACTATACATGTAAAGAATAATTATTCTCTTACAGAGCAAAATGCATTTTAAGACGTCTATTCATTAAGCTCTGTTGTGTATTTTATGTTTGTCTGCCTAGTAAAAGGTACAAGCTATCACAGGCTCTTTATGATGAAACTGTGAGATCTTCTACATAGTGAATTTGCATTGTGGTTCAGTCTCTCTGGTATTTTAATACAGTAAGGCAATGTTATTGAATGAGAATTCATGAAATTGCCTTTATAATATAAAAAAAAACATTTTGCCTCCTTCAGCTATCTTTTTGCCGCTGGTTATATCCATGTACGGTACATTTATTTTTATATTGTCTAATTTTGGAATATATAACAATTTGTTAACTAACTGTTCCACTATTCTTATTAAAGGGATTTGCCCCGGAATTTGATATTGATGTCCTATCATCAGCACCAGGACTATGCAGTTCTGTCGACTGTGTACTAGACGGAGATGGTAACTGCAGTGCTGTTCTCATTCACTTCAGTGGGAGCAGTTCTGTCAACTACACAACTAACAGAGCTGTGTAGTTCTAGTGCCACAGCTACAACTAAACAGCTGATGGGCAGGGGTGTTGTGTGCCGGACCCCTGCGGATCAGATATGGATATGCTGAGGATAGACCATCAATATCAAAATCCTGGAGAATCCCTTTAAGCTATTCTGAAAGTGCATTACTATCCCTACATGACGTTTTGATGCCTGATATCAATCCTAATCTAAAGTATGTTTGTTAGACAATAAAAGATAATTCACCTCGTCGATAAGAAAGAGACGTACAAGTTGAACCAGCGTATTGTCCCTCCATTTCCTGGTCATACTATCCCATTTCTCCTGAAGGATATTAAGAAATTAAATATATCATTTAGATAAAAAGAAAATCAGATTAACCCGTTCCTGACCACCTTACTTATATAAAGCTGCCGGGCTCCGTCTGTTTTAAACGCAAAAACCAGAAAGCATGCACTTATGAATCGCAGGGCTCTATAGCAGGGATGGCCAACCTGCGGCTCTCCAGCTTTTGCAAAACTACAACTCCCAGCATGCCTACAGCTATCAGCCTACAGCAGGGCATGGTGGGAATTGTAGTTTTACAACAGCTGGAGGGCCGCAGGTTGGCCAGCCCTGCTCTATAGAAACATAGTGCAATTCTCATAAACTTTAATGCTAATGCATTGGAGTTTATGAGAAAAGCAATCTAATGATTGCTTACTATAATTCCCTAGAGGAACTATAAAAAAGTGCAAAAAAATAAATAGATAAAATAAAAAATATATAAAAATTCCAATAACCCACTTTCCCCAAATTGAAATAAAAGTACATAAACAATAAAAAAAATTACATTATGGGCAACGCGGCATGCGAAAACGCACATACAGTTAAGATATAACAATATTTATCCCATATGGTAAACAGCGCAATGGTTAAAAAAAATAAAAATAGCCGATTCGCCGTTTTTTGGTCACTGGAGCACCCCCAAATTGAATAAAAAAATAAAAAGTGATCCAAAATGCATACATACCCCAAAATAGTATCAATGAAAAGTTCATATCACCTCCCAACATAAATGAGCGCTCACACAACTCCATACATATACAAATAAAAAGTTATGGGGGTAAGAATATGGTGATGCAAAGAAAAAAATAGATTACATTTTTTTTCATTATTGAAACACAATACATTTATGGCATATTAATAGAATATTGACACAGAAGAGAGAAGGGTATGCACTGCTCTATATCAAGCGAGTGCTCAAAGCAAGCCAACCCAAACTGTAGAACCTACAGTCATAAGAAGGAAAGAAACAGTGCATGAGCAATGAGCACTAGAACTATATCAAAATGTATACCTTTTATTGAAAAAAATAACACTATATACCGTGTATATATATATATATATATATATATAAATACAAGATAAGTGCAACAATATCATGTAAACATTGGAGACCCAGAAATAACAGGAGGGGGATGAGGAAGAACCCCACACCTATCGCCAACTACCTTGGCTTCCTCAGGGTTAGTTGGCAATACATGATCCTGCTACCTCTGGGTTTCTTGTATTTAGGTGATATTGTTGCACTTATCAGGTATTTTCTATTAGGATTTGGGTTGGGTATACTTTTTCTTATACTTAATTCATCTAATGCTATAAGTCAAGTATACTTACTGGGGTTGTCATTATAATGTGGGCATGCTGAATCTCAAATAAGTCCTCTACCTCTGTGTCCCCTGTCAGCTCCTTACAGAGCAGTCCAATTGGTTCAAATTTTTCTTTCCAGTCTTCAAATCTTTGGCCACATAAAGCTTTTATTGGAGCCACTTAAATAAAATGCAGATTATACTCACAGAATAATACGTTTTTTTTTTTATTTATAGTGGTTATCAGCTCCCCTTAGAAAAGTTTACTAACACCATCAACAATATATTCAATAGAATCTCTGAACTAAAAGCTTTAAAGTGTCCTCACTTATTAGATGAAAATCAACTGAACGCTCTGATTTTGGAAGGAACGCTGACTATCTGATGTGTATGGGGATGTTTCGTCTCCCATCCCCCCAATAGCAGATACTGAGAAAAAGAAGGATGTTTGATTTTGTGCTGAATTTGGCCTTTGTTCCTATGGGTGACTGGTAGCTGCCAAGTTTGTTTAGCAGCTGCTTATTCCCCATTTCCCATTGAAAAAGTGTGCACACATGACTAAGCTATCCAAGTATACAGGGGAGCAGGGAGGACTATACAGTGTGAGTTTAAAGGGGTTCTCTGAGAATTAAGAAAATGTAAATACTTAAATATTACTGGGGAGCAAGGAGGACTATAGAGTGTGAGTTTAAAGGGGTTTTCTGGGAATTAAGAAAAGGTAAATACTTAAATATTACTTTATTATAAATATATTCTTAAATATCTTTTATTATTAATAATGGCTCCCTTTGTCTTGGGAGCAATCATCAGAGGAAACAAAATGGCCACTGTCCTTTTAGTACACACAAAACCTGTCCGGATCACACATGAGGACAAGTTACTTTACAACACTGAGGTAAAGAGCTGCCTCATCCTCCCCTCTGCTTGTCAGGGATTATGATCCTGAATATAGATGATAAGAACGTTAGCTGAAGCTATGGAGAATTTAGTTCATGAGGAGACATGAAGTACAGAGAGGATAGACAGGGCAGACTGTGGTAATGGAGACTGTAAACAAGTGCTGCAGCTCATTAGCCACACCTCACCCTCCTCTCATGGCTCCTCCTCATCTCCTTTCCCACAGAGATTCACTTGTATTCTGGTTTATGATTCCTGACAAGCAGAGCAGAGAGGAGGATGAGGCAGCACTATGACTCATTGTGGTAAAGTAACTTGTCCTGCTGTGTGATTAGGACAGGTTTTGTGTGTACTGATAGGACGTCGGCCATTTTATTTCTCCTAATGATTGCTCCCTAGACAAAACAAGCCATTATAACTAATGAAAGGTATTTGGGAATATATTTATTATAAAATAATATTTAAGTATTTTTATTTTTTTAATTCCTGGAGAACCCCTTTAATAGGGTAACAGCTATACTTACTGTATACGATTTTAACTTTTGTCCATGGAGCAGGAGTCTCCATTAGTAATCGCACAACTGCTATCTCAAATATCACTGTCTTTCCAGAACCAGTTGGAGCACACATGACAAAGTTTTTATCGGAATACAAAAGCTAGATAAAAACAAATTAATAAAAAATACATCAACAATATGTGACAGCAAATCTTTATGTAATTTACTGAGTGCATTCGAACCCCAAAACCATGTAAAAAGCTTCACAGCAAACTTACTGTTATTTACAACAAAAGTAATAATACATTTACAATCTAAGGGTACCTTCACAATAGCGTTTTTACTGGATCTGGTAGGGTCCAGAAAAAACGCTTCTGTTACTGACAATACAACCGCCTACATCCGTTATGAACGGAGCCGGCTGTATTATCTTTAACATTGCCAAGACAGATCTGTCATTAACTCCATTAAAGTCAATAGGGGACGGATCCTTTTTCTATTGTGGCAGATTGTGTCAGAGAAAACTGATCCGTCCCTATTGACTTGCATTGGGGTAAGGCTGGATCCGTTTTGCATCCGCATCCCAGGACGGAAAGCAAAATACAACATGTTGTGGTTTGCAATCCGGTCTGGGAACGCAACTAAACTGAACGGAATGCATTTTGGAGCATTCCGTTCTCTTCAGTTCAGTTTTGTTCCCATTGACAATGAATGGGGACAAAACTGAGGTGTTTTATTTCGGTATTAAGCCCCTATGACGGAACTCAATACCGGAAAACTTAAACGCTAGTGTGAAAGTAGCCTAAAGTTATTTGGACTTAAATGGTACATGACCTTATAGCCAACTCTGCATAAATCAATAGTACAGATGACTATAAGAAACTTTGTGTTACAATGGCGGTTTATGGCAGCCGATTTCCCGTGTGCATGGGCGCCGGCTTTCTGTGTGTGAATTAGAGCCATTGTATCTAACCTGATCTGCAGTACTGGGAGGATTAACCTTCTCTTGCTCTGTGTGTTCAGCTGTTTACTGAAGCGCTCATCAGCCCTCCTATATAAACTGTACTATTTGTTCCTCCCCTTGGCCTGAGCAATAGGTTCTGTCAGATGGTTCTAGTCTGCTGGATCATGTGAAGTAGCTATAATCCGTTTGACTGTCTGTGGAACGTGTTCTGCCTGACTCCCTAGTCTGCATGTCTGCTGCCTGGCCTGTTATCCTGATCTGTTTGTCTGCCTGTGTTCTTCTTCTGCCTGTTGCTTGGATCCTGTCTTTGTGCCGCCTACCCTGGTCCTGGGGTTGTTTATTGTATTTGCATATACTCTACCTCCCTGACCTCAGCCTGGTTTTGACTATGTGTATTCCTTGATGCCTTGAGCCAGTATTGCTGACCCCCATGGCTCATCTGCCAACTACACCCCTGCAGCAAAGGGCAGATCCTTGTATAGAGGTTACAGAGTGAAAACCAGGACAATGTCATCAGGAATGGCCCAAAGTGAAACTGGTTTGTAGGCACAGTGGTTTCACAACCATTGTCCTTAACACTCTGTAACATATCTTATGAGAGAAAATGCCATGCTTCATGGCACTTTTACACGTGCTGACTGAGCAGACAATTATTGAGAAGTAATCATGCAAATTTATTGTTTATGGGCAGCAGATCCCTATTTATGCAGGGCGATCTGCTGCCCAGAAATGAGGATTTTTGTGGCAGCATAAACTACAAATGCAACCGATGTATGTGCATCAGGTGACTGGCAGCTTTGGTACATGTGCCAATTCTTGGGAACTGTTATCTCCTAATAACAGCACCGTGTAAAGCGAACTTAACCATCTTAGGGTACTTTCACACTTGCGTTCGTGTGATCCGGCAGGCAGTTCCGTTGTCGGAGCTGCCTGCCGGATCCGCCGATCAGTGTGACAATTGACAGCATTTGTAGACGGATCCGGGTGCGGATCCATCTACAAATGCATTGCAAGAACGTATCCGTCCCTCCGCTTGTCATGCGGATGGACGGATCCGTCCTGCACTCTTTTTCACAGTTTTCCCAGTCTGTGCATGCGCAGACCGGAAGGACGGTTCCGTCCTTCAGCTTTTTCGCAATGCCGGATCCGGCACTAATACAAGTCAATGTAAATTAATGCCGGATCCGGCAGCATGCTGCAGTATTATGTCCAGCCAAAACGCCTGACAGTGACTGAACGGAAGGCATACTGATGCAAACTGAACGGATTTCTATCCATTCAGATTGCATTGGGATATGCCTGATCAGTTCTTTTCCAGCATAGAGCCCTTTTGACGGAACTCTGTGCTGGAAAAGAATAACGCAAGTGTGAAAGTACCCTTAACAAATAAGATGTACTGCCAGCTCACAGAAAAATTTGGCTACATGCCGCCAATAGAAGTATATTTCAAGGTAATGGAGAGAAGGAGGAAGAAAGTGTGGAGACACATACACATGCTGCACACAGAAGTCTATAAAGAGAGGAGGAGGGAGAAGGAATCAGATCAGAGGGAAAGAGCGAAATTTTTCTCTTAATATTTTACACTAATGATTATGCAAAGTTTGTTATTTCAATGTCCATTTTATTCTTTGGTTTCAGATTTTGCTGGGCAGAATAATTTTCAGAAATTAATGTCTGCATTCAGGTTTATTTGGAATATATGCTTAAGGCCTAATTCACACGTCCGTAGTGTGTTGCGGATCCGCAAGTTGCGGATCCGCAACACACCTTTCCACCAGCCCTATAGAGATGCCTATACTTGTCCGCAATTGCGGGCAAGAATAGGACATGCTCTATATTATAGTAGAGCCGCCGGCCGGAAGATCGGCGGCGCGCTCTGCAAATGCGGAGAGCACAGTGTGTGCTCTCCGCATCCATCACGTTCCCATTCAAAATGAATGGGTCCGCACCCGTTCCGCAGATTTGCGGAAGGGGTGCAGACGAACATTGCGGACGTGTGAATAGGGCCTAAGACAACCGTATGGCTTTTTTAGTATTCTGCCCTCCGCAAAAAAAGGATCCGCAAAAAATATGGATGACGTCCGTGGGCATTCCGTTTTTTGGGGAATGGAACAGCTGGCCCCTGATAGAACAGTACTAGCCTTGTCCGTTATGCGGACAATAATAGGACATGTTCTATCTTGGAACGGTAACTTCCGTTTTTAGTTTTTTTTTGCGGATCCATTGAAATGAATAGTTCCATATACGGTCCGTATAAGGAACACAAAAAACGGAACGTAAACGAAAAAAAAAAAACAGTTGTGTGCAAGAGGCCTAACATTTACAGATCTAGCCAAGCTTAAATTGACTCTAATGTTAGCTCGTGCCATCTTTGTGACAAAAGCCATTGAAATACATTGAAAGAGTTAGTTAACCTTTTTGTGCCATTTTTTACTTAACACGTTAACCATCAAGTTTAGCTCGGCTGCATCTTTATATTCAATAATACCCAAATCAAACTGCTTAACAGTAAATCTGTCTTAGTTGTCCATAGCAACCAATAAGAGCTTAGCTTTAATTTTTTCAGCGCCCTGTAGGACCTGAAAGCTGAGGTCTGATTGGTTATTACAGATCTGCAAAACATGCATACCAACTGTGTGCATTCCACATTTTGCGGAACGGAAGGGTCAGCCCCTAATAGAACAGTCCTATCCTTGTCCGTAATGCGGATAATAATAGGAAAGGAGCTATTTTTTTGCGGAACAGACATATGGACACAGAATGCACATGGAAGCATTTCCATTTTTTTTTGCAGCCCCATTGAAATGAATGGTTCCACAGGTGGGGCCGCAAAAAAAAAAAAAAAAAAAAAAGGGAATGGACAAAAAAATATGTTTATGTGCATGAGCCCTTAGGCAGTTTGATTTGAAGATATTGGAGGCAGGCTACTTTTTCGTTGGCCCCCCTGTATGTCCAAGGAGTAACCAAATGACCATGCAAGCTGCAGCGGTACTCCATTACCTCAATGGAAATTGATTGGTTATTCAGTGTTCGTTGTCAATGGCCAAGCTATTCACAATGACCACTGAATAACCAATCCATTTCTAATAGGCTAACGGGGGTGTGGCCTGCACGCTAATGGCGCCGGTCGCATAACGCTGTAGCTCCGGTCTTCAGCACTCATCAGCGGCTCACAGCAAGGCTTCCAGCCTCCAAATTTAGCATTTAACGCTGCTCCTGCTCTCCTGACGCCATGGGAAAAGTGAAAAAGCGCCAAGCACCGGCAAAGCTGACGGAATTCTTCAGCAAGCAAAGCCCGGCAACCTCAGGCCTAGCGGGATCCTCGCTGCCTCCAGGACTTGCGGCCTCACCAGCGCTGCTACAGGCACCTCCTACGCCTTCACATGTGGCGTCACCGCGGTCTCCGGCCAGCAGTGCCTCTCTGGAGCAGGTGGGTGCGCACAATACATACCTCACTCTACAGATGTCATGAGGTCCTTATTAGAAGATCTTCGTTCCTCTATGCGGAGCGACATGTTGAACATGTCTAATAGAACAGAAAACACACAGAATACCACATGCTGCTTGCATGGCTGTGTGGTTCCCCCCGACACATCAGCTGCATCTAATTTGCACCTCAGCCTTGCTGAATCCTAATGGATTGTGATTGCAGACACTAAGGCCCCTTTCACACGGGCGAGTTTTCCGCGTGGGTGCAATGCGTGAGGTGGACGCATTGCACCCGCACTGAATCCGGACCCATTCATTCCTATGGGGCTGTGCACATGAGCAGTGATTTTCACACATCACTTCTGCGTTGCGTGAAAATCGCAGCATGCTCTATATTGTGCGTTTTTCACGCAACGCAGGCCCCCATAGAAGTGAATGGGGCTGCGGGAAAATCGCAAGCATCCGCAAGCAAGTGTGTTTTCCCGCATGGTTGCTAAGCGACGGGACCCGATCTTCATTATTTTCCCTTATAACATGGTTATAAGGGAAAATAATAGCATTCTTAATAAAGAATGCTTCGTATAATATCGATTAAGGGGTTAAAAATAAAGAACTTAACTTACCTTAGCCACTTGATCACGTAGTTGGCGAACTCTCTTCAAGCTTTAGCTGCAGTCTAAAGGACCTGTGATGACGTCACATCACATGGTCCAATCACATGGTCCATCACGGACCATGTGATGTGACGTCATTACAGGTCCTTTAGCTGGTAGCTAAAGCTTGAAGAGAGAAGAGAGATCGCCAACTACGCGATCAAGTGGCTAAGGTAAGTTAAGTTTTTTTTATTTTTAACCCCTTAATCAACATTATACAAAGCATTCTTTATTAAGAATGCTATTATTTTCCCTTATAACCATGTTATAAGGGAAAATAATAAATTCTCCAGAATACTCAACCCGAAACCGGACTTCAGTGTTGAAGTCTGGCTTCGGGTCTGGGTACCAAACATGGCGATTTTTTCAACACGCGTGCAAAACGCATGACAAAATTTGCACGCGCACGGAAAAATCACGCATATTCCCGCAAAGCACCCGCATTCAATCCGGGCTTCAAACATGACGCCCGTGTCAAAGAGGCCTAAGTGATGGAGCCTGATAAAATACAGTAAGTATATAACATGTTTTTTAGATTTTTAGACACTAATTTAAGAAAGACTGCAATACTTACATCATCTAAAGCTTTTGACTGTATATAATTAAAATATGGAAACTCCTTGAAGATATTCCTAAATTGTTTAGCTTTAGTGTTAAGAAAATTTCAACTACAAACATTTTATAAAAACAGTTTTATAAACTATTAAAAGAGATTGTCGAACAACAAATGCCCTCCTCAAAATCATTTTAAGATGGAAAAATGATTCTATGCAATAATTTAATCTTTACATCTTGTATCATATAGTCTCGCCATCACAAGCAAGACATATCCCATCTAGTCTTATCACTCCAGGTTGCAAATACAGGCTTCCAAATTACCATATTTTTGCCCCCAAAGAGGAACATGTCAGTGCATCTTATGGGATAAATACTAATGAGCGCTCCCCGTGCGGGCTCTGTACTCACTGCTTCCTGGTCTTCCTCCGCTGCTCGCTGTGTCCTACGCAGTGTGAGGATGTCGGCGCTCTGTGACCTCACACTGTGTGGTGTCGGGTCACATCACAGCGAGGCAGGAAAACCAGGAAGAGCTCTGGGTCTCAGGAACAGCGGTGGCGTCCGGAGCAGGAGAGATACGACAATTTGGTTTTTTTGATCAGAGGTCTGATTAACATGGGGGACTTATAAACATGGATGTCTGATTGGGGGTCTTATAAAAATTGGGCATCTGATCAAAGGTTTTCTTGGGGGTCTGATCTGAGGTCTGAATACGGGCCTTATTAACATTGGGGGTCTAATCTGAGGTACTACTGGGGGTCTCATTAACACTGGCCGTCTGTTCTGAGGTCTGATTAACATTGGGGGTCTGATTGGGGCTGTGAGTTAAGGTCTGATTACCATCAAGAGTCTGAGCAGAGGTCTGAGCTGATAAAAAAAATGTTTTTTTCTTATTTTCCTCCTCTACAACCTAGGTGCGTTTTATGGGCAGGAGTGTCTTATAGGGAGAGAAATATGGTAAGTCAGTAAGGGTACGACCACACGATAATTTCCTGATGCAGTTTTGGAAGCTTAAACAAAGAGTAAATTCAAAAAAGAGAAGTCGTATCTGTCCTTTATACTTTTCTCTCCTTTTCTCATCCAATCCTGATTTCGGCTTCCAAAACTGCATCAGGAAACCTGACTGTGTGGCGCTAACAGTCCTAATAAACATTCTCTTGTGGCAAATTAAACGGCTTTACAAGAAGAGACTTTAAATAGAAAAAGGATACGAATCTCAGAGACAGGCTTTAGGATCCCATATGGAGTGTTGGCAACTACGAGAAGTACATGGCATTGATTAGAAGTGATGGCATGTTCTAGTGGGAAAAGCACTTCAGGAAGACAACTATGTTTAAATATTAGGAAATCCAAGAAAAAGGCTATAACATGAATCACGAGCATCAAAGCTGGTGTGCAGCCTTCCGATTCTAACACAATATGGGCAGTATGTATAAGTACTGCACGATCATATAAATAGACACAGATTCATCATTTAATGGCAATCAATCCTGATGTGTTAATAAATGTATCACGTAGTATCAGTAGTATATTGTATATGATACATTTATTTATTAATACCAGCTCAATACAAAGCTACATTGATGCTACAAAGTCAATGTTTTTTTTTATTGGTCACAGAATACATATGGTAAGGTCACGTTCAGACATGGAAGATTTGCAATGGGTTTTTGGTGGAAATAATACTAGTGAACAGGTTTTTCAAAACATCATTCACACAGTTGATTTTAGGGAATGTTGCACTACATTTTTAAATTCTCCTGACGTATACCGCCAATGTATAAATGTGAGCAAAGCAGTACTAGTACTAACAGCATTTCCTCTACAGAGTTTATTAAGAACCCTACAACACGAAACTTATACCGCACAAATGTGTAAAATGTTAATAGTTTTCTATTAATATATTAAAATGGACATGCATTACCTTTTGAACTCATAAATGGTAAGGATGTAGGAAACAAAACTCTTCCAAGATCCTCATTGCAACTTTGATGGACATCTGCACTCTCATTAGGGCTGCATACTAAATCTACAGAAACGTGTTGGTCATAGTTGGGTTTCTGTGTATCATCTGTGATTATTTGTCTGTCTCCAAAAGTGAAAGAATCGTGTTGTTTAAATAAGCTGTGGGAAATAAATGTATATTACAAAAACATTACAGCAGGAAGACATCTTCTATCCACTGCACTCTGCTCGCTTTTCCAAGTCCCACATCTCCTAACAAAAAAAATTGGTTTGCACTCCAATGCATATTAATACGACCATTGCGACCATCTACACCAGCCAAGCAGGTAGGACACAGCTATGTCCCCTCTGTGGAAGTACCTATTTTTGGTCAGATCGCTATTAACCACTTCAGCCCCCCTAGCTTAAACACCCTTAATGACCAGGCCACTTTTTACAATTCTGCACTACACTACTTTCACCGTTTATTGCTCCGTCATGCAACTTACCACCCAAATGAATTTTACCTCCTTTTCTTCCCACTAATAGAGCTTTCATTTGGTGGTATTTCATTGTTGCTGACATTTTTACTTTTTTTGCTATTAATCAAAAATTACCAAAATTTTAGCAAAAAAATGACATTTTTCACTTTCTGTTTTTTTTTTTTTTAAACTACATTTCTATATAAATTTTTCGCAAAATTTATTGTTCTACATGTCTTTGATAAAAAAAAAATCCAATAAGTGTATATTTATTGGTTTGGGTAAAAGTTATAGCGTTTACAAACTATGGTGCAAAAAAGTGAATTTCAGCATTTTGAAGCAGCTCTGACTTTCTGAGCGCCTGTCATGTTTCTTCAGGTGCTAGAATGTCAGGAAAGTATAAATACCCCCCAAATGACACCATTTAAGAAAAAAGACACCCCAAAGTATTCGCGGAGGGGCCTGGTGAGTTCATGTATCATTTCATTTTTTTTCACAAGTTAGCGGAAAATGACATTTTCTGAGGAAAAAATAAAAATAATAAAGTTTCCATTTCTGCTAACTTCTGGCAAAAAAAAAAAAATCTCCCACGGACTCACTATGCCCCTCAGTGAATACCTTGGGGTGTCTACTTTCCGAAATGGGGTCATTTGTGGGGTGCGTTTACTGTTCTGGCATTTTGGGTGGGGCTAAATTGTGAGCAGCCATGTAAAAGCTAAAGGTACTCATTGGAATTTGGGCCCCTTTGCGCACCCAGGCTGCAAAAAAGTGTCACTTATGTGGTATCGCCGTACTCAGGGGAAGTAGGGCAATGTGTTTTGGGGTGTATTTTTACATATACCCATGCTGGGTGAGAGAAATATCTCCGCAATCATTACACGTATGGCCAGCATTAGGAGTTTCTGCGATTCTCCTTATATTGACCATACGGGTAATGAGATTTTTTTTTTCCGTTCAGCCTCTGGACTGAAAAAAGAAAAAAAATGAACGGCACAGATTTCTTTATTCGCATCGATCAATGTGGATGAATAAATCTCTGCCAAAATCAGTGACTGCGGTGCGGTGGGCTGGGCGCTAACTACCTAACAAGTAGCTAACTAACTGGCGGTGATAAGGGACCCTTATGCCCCATTCACACGTCCGAAATTCTGTTTGCGGAACGGAATTGCGGACCCATTCATTTCTATGGGGACAGACTTTGTCCCGCTCGGATCAGGAATTGCGGATCCGCACTTACGGGTCTGCATTTCCGTTCCGCAAAAATATAGAACATGCCCTTTTCTTGTCCGCAATTGCAAAATGCTGAAAGCACATTGACGGTGTCCGTGTTTTGCGGATCTGTGGATCCGTGGATCCGCAAAACACATATGGACATGTGAATGGAGCCTTACAGGGGGGTGATCAGTGACAGGGGGGTGATCAGGGAGTCTATATGGGGTGATCAGGGGTTAACAAGGGGTTAATAGTGGTTATAAAGTGAGGGGTGGGGGGGGGGTAGGTTAGTGTAGTGTTTGGTGCAACTTTACTGTGTTACCTGGTCCTCTGGTGGTCGATCCCAGCAAATGGGACCACCAGAGGACCAGGTAGCAGGTATATCAGACGCTGTTAACAAAACAGCGTCTGATATACCTGTTTGATCTAATTTATTTTACATTTACAGCCTGCCAGCGGTTGATCATCGCTGGCAGGCTGTAGAATCTCTGTAAGGCCGCGCTCTGCTGTGAACGCGCGCGCGTTCACAGCAAATCTCGCCTCTCGCGAGATGACGCACGGATGCGTCCAGGAGGAACAAACTTGCCGCCGCCTGGACGCATCCGTGCGTTAGGCGGTCGGCAAGCGGTTAAAAGCCTTTATTTAGCATATAACACTTTTTCGTCTATAGTTATGTAAACAATGCTGAGATACTATTCATCTGAAATGCCAATTTCAAGCATTTATTTTAACGTACTTTTTTTTTTGTTTTGTTCAGATCTGCACAGGAGACACTGTTCAGATCCTATGTTGGCTATTCTGTCACATTGTATGTGAGGAATAGCATTGCTTACAGTGCTATTTTTGCTGTTAAACAAATGGGCTTCAGGAAAAGACTCTGAAAGTCTACACTGTAAAGCTCCTATTAGACGAGTAGATCATCCAGGCGATTGTTGGGAGGGAAGTGTTACTTCCCAGCAATCGCCTGCTCGTCAGTGGAGGAGACCGCTGCTATTACATGCAGGAATCTCCTCCACAGTCTGGGGAGGAGCGATTACTAATGCCATCACTTGTTGTAGCAGACCATGATTACACGGCACAATCTGCCACCAGCAAACAATAATTTTTAAACCTGCTGAAAGATTTCGATTACACAATGAATGAGTGTTTGCCCGTTCATCAAGTAATCGGCGGCAGTATTACAATGCCAGATCATCGTTAATGAGCATTCATACGAAGGCTTGTCAGCAATGATCTGCAAGATTATCTACCCGTCTAATATAAGCTTAACTCACTCTGTGTTGGGTGCCATTGGTATCCACTGTAACATCATCAACAAAGAAAGCCAGAACAAAGGGGTTGTGCAAGCATGAGGGGGAAGGGGGGGGGGGTTTAAAGAATACACCCCCCCCCCCATTCTGCAGCACCTGCAAAGGGAAGCTTACTTACCTGCTTCCCTGAGCTGACACCCTGCTCCTCCTTCTCTCAGCCAGCGACGCTCCTCTGTGCTCCAGCGATGTCAACATCTGGTTTGACATTGTCGCAGCCAATCACGGGTTGTGGCAGTGTCAGGCTCCCTGTGTGACCATTTGTCATGATGCAAAGGGAACCTGTCACTGCTGCAGCCTGTAATTTCCTGTGGCGATGTCAAAACAGATGCTGACATCACTGGAGCCAGGAGGAGCGTCATAGGCCTGAAAGAGAAGTAGTGGTGAGCCAGCGCTGGGAAGCAGATAAGTCACCTTCCCTTTGCAGGTCCCGCAGAATGGGGAGATTGCATAAAAAAAAAAAACATTCTTGCACAACTTCTTTAACAGTGCTACAGCAGGGGTGGGTACACCACCCTAAATTTAGTACTCTAGGAAAACTGATACCCAGTGTTATTCCCACACATGCAAAGTAAAAGGATGCAGTGCTTTACTTAGGGGTCCAAAACGCAGATCCCCTCATGCCATACATTAGGCAGAATATAGTGTGTCAGATTTGTCTGGACTGTCCCGAACATGTCGAGAAGAGAGCATGGACTTGCTCAGTGCTGTAAATCAACAATTACATGTGGATTTTGACAGGATGTGCATTGTAAAGTGGAGGAAATTTGCAGAGAGAATTTACATTTATGTCTGGATATTTTTCCACAGGGTATAAAGAAGAGATTTCTTAAAATCTCATCCACTTTGCTGCAAATGTATTCTGTTGCACATTTTGCAACCACAAAACCAGATGGAAAATGAAAACATCCCATAAAATTATGTAACAGATTTGCCACAGTTTAAGTATACATATATTTTTTTTCTGCACGATCACTTGTGAATCTATTAGGCCCCTTTCACACGGGCGAGTTTTCCGCGTGGCTGCAATGCGTGAGGTGGACACATTGCACCCGCACTGAATCCGGACCCATTCATTTTTATGGGGCTGTGCACATGAGCGGTGATTTTCACGCATCACTTTTGCATTGCGTGAAAATCGCAGCATGCTCTATTTTCACGCAACGCAGGCCCCATAGAAGTGAATGGGGCTGCGGGAAAATCGCAAGCAACCGCAAGCAAGTGAGGATGCGGTGCGATTTTCCCACAAGGTTGCTAGGAGACGGGGACCCAATCTTTATTATTTTCCCTTATGACATGGTTATAAGGGAAAATAATAGCATTCTTAACTTCTTTCCGACCGCTGTACACAGGATTGCGTCCTGCGGGCGGTCGGTTCATTCCTCCTTGACGCGCTCCTGAGCCCGGTGGAACACAAATGGAACGCACTGCTGGGCTCAGGAGAAGTGAGTCACCAGCCTGCCAGCCAATGATCAGCGCTGGCAGGCTGGTGATTTTCAAAATCACCTATGGAAATAGGTGATTTAAGTTTTATTTATAAATATATGGGTTTTATAAGGGATCTGTGCCATGTGCTGGATCCTTTTCATCGGTTGGACCCAGCACAGATCACAGATCCCAAGTAAGTGCACCAATCACTACACATCAGGCCCTGATCACCCCCCATCACCCTAATTAACCCCTTGATCACCTGTCAATACATAGTGAAAGGGAAAAAAGTGGTCACTTTTTTTTTCACCAGTATTGAATGCTAGGTTTAGGTTAGTTTAGGTCCCTTTGGTAGGTAGTTAGCAATAGCGCCCAGCCCACCGCAGTCACTGATTCGCTGATTAGCGTAGCGCTAATCAGCGTTTGTACTTTTATAGTATCTGTAAGTGATCAGAACTGATCACGGTCAGATCTATAATAGTATTACTGTCACTTTAGTTCGCCCCCCACCCCAAACGCAGTGTTTGCCCGATCAGACCTGATCGGTCGCCCACACCTGCGTTCACCCACGCCCACCCCGCCGCAATGACAAAAAAATTTTTTTTTTGTATTACTGCACAATCACTTCACAAGCGCTGCGGCGATAAAAAAATCAGTTTTGATCTTTTTTATCAATCGCAGCGGCTTCTGTACTTCGCTACACTCCCATTTGTAAGACAGGCTTGCTTTTTTTCTTGGGTAGTCTCAGGAAATACCCCCTAAATTTAGACGCCCAAATGTCAAACAAGGGGTATTCCTCTGAAGAGGCCTACAGGATTCTGACCCAGTCGGATGAGGAATGGGAACCCTCATCTGACGAATCTAGCGGGTCAGAATACAAACCTGTAGAGAGCAGTGGCAGTCTGACCCAAAGTTCGGACGAGGAGGTTGAGGTCCCTGATAGAACCAGGCGTACCCGGCCCCGTGTTGCTAGACCGCAGGTTGCGCAGGATCCGCTTCAAGGGCAGCAGAGTGGGGCTGGCGCTGCCGGATTACGTGGTGAGGCATACACCAGCAGCGCAGCCCGTCCTGGACCTTCTACCAGCACTGCCGTACAACATGGTGAAGTGGCGAGCACCAGAAGGGCAGTAGAAGCTGGTACGGTGGCACGTGCAGTAGTTTCCCCGTCGCAGCCACCGCAAAGACAGGCCCGTAGAGCCCCTAGAGTCCCTGAGGTGCTGGCAAATCCTGATTGGCAGCCCCCAACTTCAGCCGCACCAGTAGTTCCCCCTTTCACCGCCCAGTCAGGAGTTCGGGTGGAGACAGCTCAGATCGGATCGACACTGGGGTTTTTTGAGCTGTTTTTCACTGCGGAGCTCTATGACTTAGTCGTGGCAGAAACAAATCGGTATGCCACTCAATTTATAAACGCCAACCCGGGAAGCTTCTATGC
Organism: Bufotes viridis; assembly: GCA_033119425.1. Lineage (NCBI taxonomy): Eukaryota > Metazoa > Chordata > Amphibia > Anura > Bufonidae > Bufotes > Bufotes viridis. Next base: position 39,977,716 of record CM065596.1, on the reverse strand, counting down.
CCAGCCTTTCCGGTAAGAAACCAGTCCAAGTTTCCGAACTTATAACTTTTCTGGGCCTTCTCCTCAACATGGGCATTACAAAAAAACATGAATTGCGGTCATATTGGTCCACGAACCCAATTCATCACATGCCCATGTACTCTGCTGCCATGTCCAGGACACGTTTTGAGACCATCCTGCGTTTCCTGCACTTTAGTGACAACACCACCTCCCGTCCCAGAGGCCACCCAGCTTGTGACCGGCTCCACAAAATGTGGCCCCTCATAGACCATTTCAACCTGAAATTTGCAGATTTGTATACCCCTGCACAAAACATCTGCGTAGATGAGTCCCTAATACATTTTACCGGGCGCCTTGGCTTCAAGCAGTACATCCCAAGCAAGCGCGCCCGGTATGGGGTCAAATTGTATAAGCTCTGTGAAAGGGCCACAGGCTATACGCACAAATTTCGGATCTATGAGGGAAAAGATCAGACCCTGGAGCCGGTCGGTTGCCCTGACTACCTGGGGAGCAGTGGGAAGATAGTCTGGGACTTGGTGTCACCCTTATTCGGCAAGGGGTACCATCTTTATGTGGACAACTTTTACACAAGTGTGGCCCTCTTCAAGCATTTGTTCCTAGAACAGATTGGCTGCTGTGGCACCGTGCGACCTAGTCGCCGGGGCTTCCCCCAACGGCTCCTTACCACCAGACTTGCAAGGGGGCAGAGGGCTGCATTGTGTAACGAAGAACTGCTCGCGGTGAAATGGAGAGACAAGCGTGGCGTTTACATGCTCTCCTCCATTCACGCAGACACGACAGTCCAAATTGAACGGGCAACCAGTGTCGTTGAAAAGCCCCTCTCAGTCCACAACTATAACCTCCACATGGGAGGGTGGACTTCAACGACCAGATGTTGGCCCGTATTTGATTTCCCGACGCACCAGACGCTGGTATAAAAAGGTGTCTGTATATTTATTTCAATTGGCTGCCTATAATAGTTATGTTCTCTACAGTAAGGCTGGGAGAACAGGATCCTTCCTCAAATTCCAGGAAGAGATCATTTCGGAACTCCTGTATCCAGGAGGTTCCGTGGCCCCATCCACCAGTGTAGTTAGCCGTCTACACGAGCGGCACTTCCCCAGCGTTGTGCCTGGTACCTCAACCCAACCGCCACCGTTATTTCTGTCCTGACTGTCCTGACCACCCTGCCCTATGCCTAGGGGAGTGTTTCCGAAAGTACCACACTCAGGTACACTTAGGGACCTAGGGACAGCACATCACAGGTAGTTTTTACAATCAGGCTCAAGGGTCTCTCAGGATACTAGGTTTTGAGAGACCCTAACACATAGGGACGGTGCTGGTGTGCTACAGCAGAAGTGTGAAACGGTAGAAACCTCTCCTTTCACTTGGTATAACGTGTATAGTGTACTTCTCACCATCTCTGTGTGATTTACACTTTACACATTGTCCCATGGGAAAGGAGAGGTTTCTGCTAGGAAAATAAAGAGAGATATGGTTAAAAAAAGAAAAAAAAATTAAAAAGGTAGCAAGAAAAAAAAATCTTGAGTTAGTTCAGGTTTTAAAAGTTCCGTTTTTTTTTCATGTTCAGGTTTTATTCATGTTTTATAAAGTTTGTAACGTTCAAGTTATGTGCCTGCTGCCTGTTTTTTCTTCTTTCCCCTAACCACCCTTTATTTTCCAGGTAGATCAACGGACCAACCGATGAAAACGCCGCAGCACTGATGTGAATTCTGAGAGAAGCATTGAGCTGCTGTCAGAAGACACGTGAAGTCAGTGTATGTGGCGCTGCAAGATGAGATTTCTCCTCTGCAGGACAGGTACGTTTGCCCAGGCATATGAGCTGAGGAGAGGTGTTGGAGTTCATATGCTTTGGCAAACACTTTGTATCAAAAATCTGGCAAAGATGTCTTCCTCCACACCGATCGATTGATCGATGTGAATGGAGAAATCACGTTTGCCAGGACATAGGAGCTGAAGTGGGTATGGATGTTTGGGCGGAGCCCCTATGTCCTGGCAATCGCCAGGCCCCTCTATTTTTTTTGCATATTTTTTGGCAGAGATTTTTTCATCCACATCGATCGATGCGAATGAGGAAATCTGTGCCGTTCATTTTTTCTTTCAGCCCAGAGGCTGAACGGGAAAAAAAATCTCATTACCCGTATGCTCCATATAAGGAGAATAGCAGAAACTCCTAATGCTGGCCATACATGTAATGATTGCGGATTCCCTCAAATGCCAGAGCAGTACAAAAACCTCACATGTGACCCCATTTTGGAAAGAAGACACCCCAAGGTATTCGCTGAGGGGCATATTGAGTCCATGAAAGATTGAATTTTTTGTCACAAGTTAGCGGAAAGGGAGACTTTGTGTGAAAAAACAAAAAAAATCAAATTCCGCTAGCTTTTGCCAAAAAAAAAAAATCTTGTATGAACTCACCATGCCTCTCACAGAATACCTTGGGGTGTCTTCTTTCTAAAATGGGGTCACATGTGGGGTATTTATACTGCCCTGGCATTTTAGGGGCCCTAAAGCTTGAGAAGAAAAATGCGTAAAAATGCCATCCTAAAAGGTACTCATTGGAATTGGGGCCCCTTTGTGCATCTTGGCTGCAAAAAAGTGGCACACATGTGGTATCGCCATACTCAGGAGAAGTAGGGCAATGTGTTTTGGGGTGTATTTTTACATATACCCATGCTGGGTGAGAGAAATATCTCTGTAAATTGACAACTTTTTATAAAAAAAATGGAAAAAGTTGTCATTTACAGAGATATTTTCACACCCAGTATGGGTATATGTAAATACACCCCAAGACTGACCTTACTCTCTGAGTACGGCGATACCACATGTGTGCCACTTTGCAGCCAAGATGCGCAAAGGCCTAATTCCAATGAGTACCTTTAGGATTTCACAGGGCATTTTTACGCATTTGGATTCTCACGCTTTAGGGGCCCCTAAAATGCCAGGGCAGTAAAAATACCCACAAGTGACCCCATTTCGGAAAGTAGACACCCTAAGGTATTCGCTGATGGGCATAGTGAGTTCATTGAAGTTTTTATTTTTTGTCACAAGTTTGCGGAAAATGAAATAAAAAAACAAAAAAAAAAAACATTTCCGCTAACTTGTGACAAAAAATAAAAACTTCCATGAACTTACTATGCCCCTCAGTGAATACCTTAGGGTGTCTACTTTCCGAAATGGGGTCATTTATGGGGTGTTTCTACTGTCTGGGCATTGTAGTACGTCAGGAAACAGGACAGGTGCTCAGAAAGTCAAAGTGCGGAAATTCACTTTTTTGCACCATAGTTTGTAAAAGCTATAACTTTTACCCAAACCAATAAATATACACTTATTGCATTTTTTATAGAACAATAAATTTTGAGAAAAATTTGTAGAGAAATGTAGTTTTATTTGACAAATTTTCAAACAGAAAGTGAAAAATGTCATTTTTTTGCAAAAATTTTGGTAATTTTTGATTAATAGCAAAAAAAGTAAAAATGTCAGCAGCAATGAAATAGCACCAAATGAAAGCTCTATTAGTGAGAAGAAAAGGCGGTAAAATTCATTTGGGTGGTAAGTTGTATGACCGAGCAATAAACGGTGAAAGTAGTGTAGTGCAGAATTGTAAAAAGTGGCCTGGTCATTAAGGGTGTTTAAGCTAGGGGGGCTGAAGTGGTTAATAAAGAATGCTGTGTAAAATGAGGATTAAGGGGTTAAAAATAAAAAAAACTTAACTTACCTTAGCCACTTGATCGCGTAGTTGCGATCTGTCTTCTCTCTTCAAGCTTCAGCTACCCGCTAAAGGACCTGTGATGACGTCACATCACATGGTCCAATCACATGGTCCATCACCATGGTGATGGACCATGTGATGATGATGGACCATGTGATGTGGCGTCATCACAGGTCCTTTAGCTAGTAGCTGAAGCTGAAGAGAAGACAGATGCCAACTATGCGATCAAGTGGCTAAGGTAAGTTAGTTTTTTTTTATTTTTAACCCCTTAATCCTCATTTTACACAGAATTCTTTATTAAGAATGCTATTATTTTCCCTTATAACCATGTTATAAGGGAAAATAATAAATTCTCCAGAATACTCTAGCCGAAACCAGACTTCAGTGATGAAGTCCGGCTTCGGGTCTGGGTACCAAACATGGCGATTTTTCACACGCGCATGCAAAACGCATTACAAACGTTTGCACACGCGTGGAAAAATCGCGCATATTCCCGCAACGCACCCGCATCCTATCCGGGCGTCAAACGTGACCCCCGTGTGAAAGAGGCCTTAGGACAAAAATTTGCATCATGCTCCATTGGTCTGTACATGTTTCTAAGGGAGAATATTGTTGCAGACACAGTCAGGTGAGCCAGTATGGCTGCGAACATTTATTATTCTTAATCTATTCAGGCGGTATAGACTGCAGTACAAACACTGGGAACTAGTCTCTTCCCTTAGTGCAAACTTTTCAAATGATAGTTTACACATTTGTTTTTACAGGATTATACTTACAAATATCTGTCACTTTAAAGATACTTTAACATTTTAATAACAATAAAAAGCCTCACCTTTTCCTAAGCAGGTTTACATTTTCTTTGACTCCTTGGATTCTTGGGAGATTCCGATCACAAGAGTAAAAATCTTTGCTTTGTTCTTTATTATCACCAAGTGATAAACATGGATATGATAATATAATTTCCTGGGTACATGTATTTCCTGTCATTATTGTGCTACAATTACTGTCATGCTGAGAATAGTATAACGCTGGAGAGTTCGCTTCTAATGCGTTTGCATTTTTCACAGGAGGTATAAATGATTTGAATTTTCTAATTATACCTTAAAAAAATACGAATTATAAAAATTATAAAACACAGTACCAAAAATTTACTTAAAGGGGTTTACATAGACTTTCATACTGATGACCTATCTTCTGGACAGGTCATCAGCATCTGATCGGTGGACGTCTGACACCCGGGACCCCCGCCGATCAGCTGTTTGAGGAGGCATTGGCGCTTGCAGTAGTTCTCTCAGCTTACCAAACACAGCGTATAGATTGTATAGCGACTGTGTTTGGTATTGCGCTCAGCACCATTCACTTCAATGGGACTGAACTGTGCCACGTGACCAATGAACGTGACATAACATGGCCTAGGCCTGTGATGGCTAACCTTTTGTCACTCCAGCTGTGGTAAAACTGCATTTCCCAAGATGAGCACTTGCTTGGCTGTTCTCTGAACCCCATAGAAATAAATGGAGCATGCTGGGAGTCATAGTTTCAACACAGCTAGAGTGCCGTAGGTTATTCATCACTGGCCTAGGCTAAGCTGTGAGAAGGCCATGGCGCTACTGCGAGTGCCGGTGTCTTCTCAAACAGCTAATCAGCAGACAGCCCAGGAGTCCAATCCCCACTGATCAGATGCTGATGACCTATCCTGCGGATAAGTGATCAGTATAAAAGTCTTAGAAAACCCCTTTAATAACCTATTGTAGAACCATTGATACATTTTCTAAAGTTACACCCAACATACTTGCTTAAAAAGAAGACCAAACAATTATAGACACTAATAACATATGGATCTGCTTTGACAAGTTCCATTGCTTTCTGACGGTAAGCACACAGCATACTCTGCAGTCGTATTCTTGCAGTAAGAATGGAATCTAGTATTCAATTAAATTAGCAGTTAGTGAATTAGCATTTAATGAAATACATCAGGATTTGTTCAGATCCATTTCAAAACATATCCACCAGAGCCAACATGGCTCCATTAAGAATGGGAGCCATGGCAATATTATGAGCAGAATTGTAGTTACTTTAAATAAAGTACATTAGTCTATGTGTATAAATCTGAGGTGTTGGGTCACCTATGTATCTAGGGAGGTGTGGGGAATGGTGGCCCATGGGTACCTATTATGGGAATTCACTTTACCAATGCTGCAGACTAAGGTTTTACAGGTCTCATAGTACTGACAGTAGCAGATTGGTGGATGAAAGATCGTGCATGATGATTCAGTTTCTGTGATTAGTCATTTTGTTTTATCTCTGCATACCATCCACCGTGTAACCTTCGCTCTGGCCACTCTGTTCTGGAATCCTTAGGTAAACTGAAGACGTGAGCAGAAAAGAACAGTTGTACATTACCTGAATGCCATACAAAAAATTTAGAAGCGAGATGAGGCCAGCTTAGTTAAAACGAGATTTTTGTGGACTCGTAAAATCTCTTTCTTGTGGAGTTCATAGGGGGACACGGAACCGTGGGTATAGTTGCTGCTCCTAGGCGGTGACACTAAGCTAGAAAAAAGTGTTAGCTCCTCCTGCCAGCTTTACCTCCTTCAGCCTGGAGAGAGCTGATCAGTTTGCACACTAGCAGTAGGAGAAGAAACGGATGAAAAACAGAAAGAACAAGTCAAAAGGTCCGAACCCAAAACTGATGACCCAACCGGCCAATGGCCAACAACAATCGTAGTCCCAACAGGGAAACTTCGCGACGATGGGACGGTTCAAGGACAATGCCCCTGGATGCCACAGCGAAGCAGAGAAAACTCTGGTGTGCAGGTACGCATCCTTGATGTCCACATAAAAGGAACTCACCTAGTTTCAGAGAGGCAATCACAGAGTGAAGGGACTCTCTCCTGAAGTGTTGGACTCTGATGAACTGGTTCAGCAACTTCAGATCTAGAACTGGACGGACTGACCTATCTTTCTTGAGCACGACAAACAGGTTGGAATAGAAAGAAACCTGTGAACCACTCTTCTAGGGGAATCAGGGAGATGATCCCCTGAGCAAGCAGGTACTGTAGCGCCTGAGAAAAGGCGGCGGCCCGAACTCGATCCCTGGGAGGTTGGGGGAGGAGTCGGTTATGTGGGACTGTTAGGCTTCCTGAAAAAGGAGTCAGACCCCTGCCCGTGAGGGCGGGGGCATCCCTTCATGCGGAAGATTGTCTATTGGCAGGAGTGCGTGAAGGCTGGGCCTATGGCCTCCAGCCCGGCCGGGGCTTCAAGGATGCTTACTTCTTACAGTATGTTCCTGTGTAGAAGCCATGGGGGTCGCCCCTCCGGGCGGGAGCTAGGAAAAAAAACCAAAGGACTGAAAGCGTGTGGCTGAAGCTTTGGAACTAGATGGGCACCTGGGCTTGTCCTGCGGAAGGAGGGTACTTTTGCCACCCGTGGCCTCGAAAATGATCTCCAATCTGGAGCCAAACAAACGAGAACCTGAAAAGGACAAGCCCGTAAGAGAGCAATTAGAAGTAGAATCTGCTGTCCAGACTTTGAGCCAAATCTCACATTGTAAAGCAACTGTGAGTGCAGAAGAGAGGGCAACGAGGGTGCCTGTGTCCAAAGAGGTCTCACAGAGGTATTTGCCCGCTTGAGAAATTTGCAGAGCCAAGGACTGCAGTGCGGCCTAGGGTAAGTCAGCTGCAATGTCCTAATGGAAGACGGAGGGCCCATTCAGAAACTGTCTTAGCCACCCAAGCTGCTTTCTGCAAAAGAGGACTTAGCCAAGGACTCCAGGCGACGATCTACAAGGTCTTGAAAAGACACCTCGTCGGCGACTGGGATGGTGGTATGTTTTGCATGACACACAACCGGAGGGTCCACCTTTGGAGGAGACGACCATTTGGCAACCAAGTCCACCGGAAATGGATACAGGAGATCTAGGCGCTTGGAAGAGGTAAAGCCTTGACAACGAGAACTGAAAAATCTTCATGCAAGGGAAAAGCTTTAGGGGCTTGTCTGGAACTGACAAAGGACACACCCTGGCTGCTGGCAGAAGGGGAGTCATCTTGTCCACCATAGAAACAATCTTAGAAGATTGTTCCGGTTCCAGATCTGAGTCTGAGTCTAGAAGCTCTCCGTTGGACAGTATCTCGTCTGGGAGGGAGGAGCATCTGAGAGGGATCTTAACGGCTCGGGAAGCCTGGGGTGTCAGAATACTCCCACAGGGGGGACCCCCGGGGCCGCTGGCTAGGTACGAAGATGGGAGGGAGACCCGGACCGCAGAAGGGACCCGGGGACGGCTGGAGGAAGGGAGAAAACTCACCCATTCCTGATTACTCACCCCATCTTCATCCTCTTCTCTTTGCGCTCCCTAGGTGGACTAGCAGGGTCACCTCTCAGAAATAGCAGAGAGCGGAAGTGGAGGGAGGGACTGATGGATCCAGGTGACCCCCATGACTGGTGGGGTGCAGGGGAGCTGGGCTGCCCTGGTCCATTTTGTCTTCTTTGGGGAAGATGGACGGTGAGGAATACCGACACCGCCCAAACTCCCTGAGTGAACAGAGAGGCCAGGCGTCTCTGTTCCCCCTACCTGTAAAGAAAGAAAATAAAAGAAAAAAGAAAAAGTAGCAGAAATGTATCCTTCAAAGCAGGGAGGTCTACCTCCTATAACACTAAGCTAAAAACTGATCAGCTCTCTCCAGGCTGGAGGGGGTATAGCTAGCAGGAGGAGCTAACACTTTTTTTTAGCTTAGTGTTACCTCCTAGTAGCAGCAGCTATACCCACGGTCCTGTGTCCCCCAATGATACGAGCGAGAGATATTATTTGTAGATTCTGATGCATGCCCAGTTATTTTGTTAAAAGAAAAGGAAAAACACAGTGACCCATGGTGTACCAAATTAAAGGGGTTGTGCAAAAATTGGAGGGGTTTTGGAAAACCCCACTTCCCACTTGTCAGCAGCTGTAAAGGGAAGCTTACTTACCTGCTTCCCGCTCCTTCTTCTACCGGCCTGCGATGCTCAGCGGGGCTCCCTCGCAGAAAACATCCGGTTTGACAATGCCTATAGCCAATCACTGGTCGTGGTGGTGACCAGATCCTCTTGCATTGTGTGACCAATTGTCAAGACATACTGGGAGCCGGTCACCTCCACGGCCAGTAAATAGCTGCATGCAATGTCAAACCAGATGTTTTCAGTGAGGGAGCACAGTGGAGCAGTGCAAACTAGGAGGAAAAGTAGGGGGAGCCAGGGCCAAAAAGCAGGTAAGTAAGCTTCCCTTTACAGGTCTGGCCAAGTGGGTGATTTTGTCACCACCTTCCCTCTATTCTTGCACAACCCCTTTAAAGTTAATAGGGTGGGAAAACAGGTACATGTATTTGGTTGTGGTCTGCTAACCCCAGGAACAACACTGTACACCATTTTAAATTAATAAAATAATACACGTCAGCAGCACTAATAAGTGGAGCAGAATCACAATCTGTATAAAAACTGCAGAAGAAATACCAAAGGGGACAGTGGATAGGCACTGGCAGCTTTCGGATTGAATATAAGTAGTGGTCAAGGTGGTGTATGGAACATAATCATTTATTTTGAGCAATGCATTTGGGTATAGATTGTGTATAGATTGGCACCTACTTCAGGCTCTGTACTAATTGCAGATTAATGTCAAAGTCTGACTACATAGGCTACCAAAGAATCATTTTGGATTTTTACTATGTCTACATTACTGTCTGAAAAAAAAAGTCTAAACGCATCTTGTGAAGTAGCCGTACTGTGTGTTCAGGGCCTGATGAAGGTGCAGTTTGTTCCCAAAACATTGCTCAAAAATTAATAAAACCTTGTTAACACACCACCTGAGTGTCACTATGGTGAGTGGGGGAAACCCCCCACCATAAAATGTCTAGGAAGACTGGGGAGCAACTAAGCCCGGACACTGGGAAAAGGGAGATAGTCACATCCTATAGCATCCCTAACCCTAGCCCTTACCTCCTCACCGTATGAGCGGACCTGGATGGTAGGACGGCACATACCCAGAACACCCAGGACCCTGAGTCGCCCTGAAAATCCCTCACAATGCTTCCAATACACGGATGCACAGGCCTAGCTGCAGGGAAAGAGGAAGCTGTATACATAAACTGGGATGGCAGGTAAGCACACAATGCAACACAGTTACCTGCCGCTGACACCACGCCTAGAATCCGTGCCTAGGTACTGGAGCCTACACACCAAATCGGACACAGCACCAACAACACACATACAGGAATCAAGTACACTAGTTACTGCCTGGACTCCCATGCAGATAGATCCACGGCAGCCCCAGGCAGTGCTGCATACAGATATGAGGTTCACCCCTCCGGGAAACCATAGAGTCCACTTCCACAGGCAAACAAGGAAATGTCTAGCGTACCTCCTGGACAACAACAAACAACAGACCAGACATGAAACAACAAACTAGACATAAACAACAAATATCCAAATCAAACCCACACCTAACAAAACAACAGATAAGGTAGGGAAAGGACAAGGAGGAGACAAAGGGATGGCATCGCAGATGACATCGATGTCAAACTAGGATGGCCCACAGTTTTCATCCTAGAAAGGAGCAAGCTCTTTCTCACCAAAAGGCAGACATAATAAATATCTCAGTCTCACAGCAACAGAATAAGAAGAGACCTGAGACCACACCCAGCTCCACCTAAGTCCACACCAGCCAGGGAATTAACCCCTTCAGACCAGAAAGGGAAGGACCAAGGGGAAAGCCAACCGCATGCATGGCAACCATGTCATGGCGCACACAACCGAGGCCGTGACACTGAAACTCTCCATGTATCCAATATGAAACCCATCAGCACTTGCCAACTGGCCCCTCTGGTTTTCATTCTATGGTTTGTCTTCTGGCAGTGCAGCATGGTTGTATACAGTCATTTAGGTGTCAGTATGTGAGCACATCCACTTTGCATTCAGTTATTGCCCTGAACATTAACTCAGAACTGTATATTTTACCTGATAGATATTTTACCTGGTGACTGACTGCTTGCTATTTCTTTTTGAAGATCTTGACTCAGTGGAATATCATCAATGCAGGGAGCTGAAGTATGAAGCCAATCTTTTATACCGTCTTTATCTACACTGTTCAAAAAATTGAAAACTGTATTTACAATGGAGTAAAATTAAATTAATCATGTATATAAATTATACCAGCTAAACAGCAGACATATTATTTTCACTTAAAAGAAAAAACTGTTGTAGAAAGTAAGTTAGGAAGGAAACATATTATTTTGCAGTTTATTTAAAAACTAGAAATCCTTATCAGTCCCCTAGTCCTGCTGAATGTTTTTCCAGTGTATCGGCATCTTCTGGGGTTAATGGGGCTATGTCCTGAACATTCTGGCAAAACATCTCAGGGGGGATGTTAGGGACCCTTACTTTTCAATAAGCAGTGAAATTGCCAGCCAGAATTTCAATCACTATTAATGTGATCAGGCACACTATAGGCAGTTATATAAACTGGCAATGCAGTTAATAGCACCATTATACCATACATACTCCTGGATGAGAGTCTGTCATCCAGGCACTGCTTTGATCAAACCCTAATAATCCCATTGGGTCATTTTGTTCTCTTTTTTTTCTGTTTTTACAAAAAAAAATTTGTTTCAGTTAAATGGCTCATTTTTCCTGTATGAATTAGCACAGACATCTGAGCTTTCCAGTCCAGTAACAAAATTGACGGGAACATTTGGCTCTTTCACGCCGTGTTTTTTGTTTCAGGAATATCCAGCAACCTCCCAGGATATGAGCTGAGCGCTGCGATTGGCCAGAGCTCCAGCCTGGGAGAAGGAGACGCCCAGGGCAAAAGAGGATGTCTCCGCCAAGGCAAAATTAGCCTCAGCACGTGCGCCGGTACCGGGGGCAACAGCGGACGAATGGAGCGGCACCCAGGGATACAAGTAAGTGCAGGGACATTACTGGGTGCCGCTCTGCATGTACATACCTTTCACTAACAAACTTTGGACCGGTGAAAGGTCCTCTTTAGAGATGAGCGAACTTTTAAAAAAAGTCCGGTGTTCGGCGTTCGGGTTGTTGTAAGTCGCACATCCCGTTATGGATTCCACTATAGCGGCATATGGAATCCATAAGGGGCGGATGCCACCAACCCGAACTGTTGAACAGCCGAAGGACCTGGGGTGACGTCACTGTCATGTGATCAGTGCAGGGGGCGTGGCTCAGCACAGGATCAAATCTTACCACAACCCGAACGCCGAACACCGGACTTTTATTTAAAGTTCGCTCATCTCTAGTCCTCTTTAAAGTATAACTGTCAAATTTTTTTTTTTTTTACTATTGGATTTTGGTGATTAATATCACCTTGTTGGCCCTGTTTTAATTTCTGATTGTTTAATAAATAACCCCTAAAGCCACCTAAAAGTCCCCAGTATTGGCTATTGTTACCTGAGATAAAATCAGGTTGCTATGCTCCTTCCGTCTACCAGATGAGGACGGAGCACGCTGGTGCACTGGGAACTGATAGTGAGTCAACATTGTAAGGGAATGTATAAAAAGCCAGGTTCTTCCTGACAGGAGATAACAGTGCTGGGCTGTGTGTGTGAACTTCTCCACATGCCTGTGCTTGGCAGACACTCCCTTAGCAGTGCTGGAGAATGTAGAGCTCAGGGAAGATATGTAGGCTGCTCAGTGTATAAATGAAAGCCTTATCTGATAAGAGGAGAGCTTGTAGGAGGACTACAGGTTTCAGCCAGACCTGGGAACTTCACTGCAAGACCCCCCTATACAGAGCTGGTCTTCACTAACTTCACTGCAGGTGTCCTATGGATTAGCCTCAGGGCTGAGGGCAGCCATTTTAACAGAATAGTGAAATTGCAGTTTTATGCAGACTGGTTGCTAAGGGCTGATTCTTATTAAATAAGGGGTAAGTAAGTCTAATAGTTATTGATTCAGGAATATTATCATATTAGTAACTACATATATGAAAACTGAAATTAGGATCTAAATGTGACAGTTATCCTTTAAGGCCTTCTTTTACTTTATTCCTCCTATTGATTTTTTTTTTACCGGATTGCAACTGTAAGCACACATACATTTTTTGGCTGAATTGAAAAGCTCAGACATCTGTACTTTCCCATCCAGTAAACAAAACAATTGACAGGAATGCAAAAGAGACAAAATGGATGTACGTTTGGCATCTGCTTTTTCTGTAGAAGTCAAAGTATCAGTTAAACTGATCAGTGTTTTTTTTTTTTTTTTAGTAATAATTTCTGAAACAAAAGCATGGTGTGAAGGAGCCAGTTTCCATCAGTTTTTTTTTTTTGCAGGATGGGAATGCGCAGATGTCCTTTTCCATCCAGCGCTTTCAGTTGCAATCTGGCAAAAAAATGTAAGAGGAGGGTCAGTTAAACTGATTGCACACAATAGAATTAGTTTTCTTAATCAGTTTTTGGAATGGATCCAGTTTCTCTAAAAACGTATTCCGTGCCTAAATTAAAAGTGATGTGAAAGAGTACAGTCATATTGGGCCAAAATTCCACCGTAAATTTTGTGCTACATGTGGATTTCTCTCAGATTTTGTGCCGAATTTCACACTATGCACTGAAAAGAATTAATTCCACAGTGAAAATCCACAACTTCTCAATTAACACTACTGGTCAATTTCCACTCTATAATCAAATCTGGAACCCATACAACACATTTGAAAAAAAAATTATAACACTACATTTTTATATTGTCTATCACTTAACTTACACTTTGTGGGGGGATGGTCCATTATAAAATAAGTCTTCCAGAGAAAGATCAAAGTCTTCCATGGCGTACTGTAAGTCCAACTACAACAAAGAACAAGATAATTAGTGTTTTTAAGATCATACAATTTACCACGGGTGAGTCAAACTGTTACACAGAAATAAAAAAATATGGTTGCACATTTTTTTCATTAGAAATATGTGCAATTTTACATAAATGGCATTTTTGAAAATAAGCCATAAACATGGAAGAACCTGCTCCGGTCAGATGAGAACAAAGTTGAACCTTTTGGCCTAAATGCAAAATGTTATATGTAGCAGAAAACTAACACTGCACATCACCCTGAACACACCATCCCCACCGTGAAACATGGTGGTGGCAGCATCATGCTGTTGGGAGACTTCTCTTTAGCAAGGACAGGGAAGCTGGTCAGAGTTGATGGGAGGATGGATGAAGCTAAATACAGGGCAATCCTGGAGGAAAACCTGTTTAAGGCTGCAAAAGACTTGAGACTGGGGCAGAGGTTAGCCTTCCAGCAGGACAACGACCCTAAACATACAGCCAGAGATACAATGGAATGGTATATTCATGTGTTACAATGGCCCAGTCAAAGTCCAAACCTAAGTCCCATTGACAATGTGTTGCAAGACTTGAAAATTGCTGTTCACAGACGCTCTCCATCCAATCTGACTGTGTTTGAGCTATTTTGCAAAGAATGGGCAAAAATGTTAGCCTCTAGATGTGCAAAACTGGTAGAGACATACCCCAAAAGACTTGCGGCTGTAATTGCAGTGAAAGTGGGTCCCACAAAGTATTGACTCAGGGGGACTAAATACAAATGCACACCACACTTTCCAGATTTTTATTTATTGAAGATTTTGAAAACCATGTATCATTTTCTTTTCACTCCATACATACTTGCTTCTTTGTGTCACATAAAATCCCAATAAAATAGATTTAGGTTTGTGGGTGTAATGTGAAAAAATGTGGAATTTGTCATTTTAATTACAGTTTATATTATAGAAAATAATGTATCTATATATAACTCCCAATGTGGAGAGGGGGGTGGTTTGAATTTTTTATTCTTTTTGTATTTTTATATTTTAAAAAAAATTTAACTTTTTTAAACTTTACTTTAGTCCCTCTAGGGCAGTGTTTCCCAACCAGTGCGCCTCCAGCTGTTGCAAAACTACAACTCCCAGCATGCCTGGACAGCCTTCTGCTGGGGGCACACTGGTTGGGAAACACTGCTCTAGGGGACTTGTACATGTACAGCCTTCTACCATAGACTACGTGAAAATGGCAGTGTTCCTATTAAGGCATGCCACAGTCAGGGCTTAATAAGAACTTTACAATGGTAGGCCCAGAAGCCGTCATAAGGCTTGCAATGGCAACTGAATGGATCTTACAATGATTCAGGTGCTGTAGTTACAATTACAGTTGTCTTCAATCACGGACTCTGATGGTGGGTATTTGTTGTGTAAAACAACAGGTACCTGTCGGCTATGGCTCCTACTCAGCACCTGAGTGGGCTCCATCTTTGAACCCCTTCCCGACCAACTAACGTAAATTTATTTCGGCAGTCGGGTATTTGAACATGATGCCTGCTTGCGACCGCCATAGCCACCGGGACTAATGTATGCAATCGACTATAAAGTGTAAAATGTGACCACGGCATCTGAGTGCTTAAAAATATGATTGGGGAAGCTGGATGGTGTGAGTGGCAGCCTTGGTCCTCCCGAACGATCCGAGGCAACCGCACATAAGTTCCTATGGAGCCCCTGCTTGTGGCAAAACGAAAAAGAAAGTCAAGATGGACGATTTACCGTTTTTTTCTCTCACAAAAATTGAATGAAAAGTGATCAAAAAGTCATATACACCAAAATGATATCACTGAAAAGTACAGATCGCCCCATTAAAAAAGTTATAAGGGTCAGAGTATGGCAAAAAAAAAAAAAAAAAATGTACTTTAGTTTTTTTAAGGGTTTTTCAGTATTAAAATGCAAGACAAAATGATGTGGTATCATTATCATACTGACCCAGGGCAAAATAAAATCTTGGTACGTCATCAGTGAGGTGTACATGTATGTAATCTATGGGGAGTAGATGTACGTCATTGTGACCACACGGACACAGGAGCCTGTGTGATCACTGCTAGAGCCCAGCTGTAATTGATACCGCTGCAATGGAAAGAATTGGATTATTTTAGACACTTGTGAAGCAAATTTGGCAAAATGAATAATCCACTGTACATTGCTTGACTTTAGCTGTGGTTTATGTATGGTGGATGTCCGGAAGGGGTTAATATGGCCCAATGTTTACACAACTTGCAACAAAATACATGACTACATCATTTCAGAATCTAGAAATCCAAAGAAAAAGCATTACACTTTCTCCCCAAATAATTTTTTTTATTTTGTTGTATACAAATAGTTAAAGGATAATGGGTAATGTGTTTAACCCCCACTGGATATTTGAAGATGGTGTCCGCTGTGCTCATGAGACAGGCTGTTTTCAACAACAGATGCCTGGGGCTAATGTCTGTGATAAGCAGTAGTTCCAATGGCAGCCATGTGACCATTGCACCCGAGAGTGCTAAAACCGGGAGCCGCGTACTTCCTGGCATGGGCCGCCTTCCACTGGCTGAGATTGGCGAAGGCGGCCCATATTTGTAATGGCCTGAGCCTGTACAAGGATTACTAGTATATTCCAATGCTGACTTAAAAAAAGTAAAAAAGTTTTAAAAAATATAAAAAATACATATAAAAATTAAAATCACCCCCCTTTCACTAAAATAAAAAAATAAACAATAAAAAAATGAAACATCATGGGCATCCCCATATCCGAAAATACCAATACTATTAAAATAGAAAAATATTTAATTTATCACATACGGCGAGCCAGTTTGACATTTTTTCGTCACTTTATCTCCCAAAAAATGGAATAAAAAGTGATCAAAAAGTCATACACACTCCAAAAAGGTATCAATTAAAACAAAGCTCTGTAGACATAACTATAAAAAGTTATGGGGGTTAGAATATGAAGATAAAAAGAAAAAAAAAATTTTTATTTCAAAGTTTTTTTTTGTTTACCGTGTTAAAATACAAGAAAAACTATATAAATGTGGTATCGCTGTAATCATACTGACTGAGGGAATGAAAGCACTGTAAAAACAAAACTCATAAAACTGTGGTGGAATTTTTTTTCCAATCCACCCCATTTGAAATTTTTCCAGCTTACCACCACATCATATGCAATATTAAATGGTGCCATTCAAAAGTACAACTTGTCCCACAGACAACAAGCCCTTATACCGCTATGTTAAGGGAAAAATAAAAAAGTTATGGCTCCGGGAAGGCAGGGAATAAAAAAAAAAAAAAACGCAACAACAGAAAACTGAAAGGGTTAAATGAAAAGACAGTTCACAAGTAATCAGATTGTTTATAATTACTTTCTTTAGCCCTGATTTATCATCAAGGACTAATCTGAAGTCTGTCTTCAAATTTGTTTGTTTGTGTAAAGGGAACGGTTTGCAAGTCAAATGTATGAGGGCCCAGGCAAACTATCATATTCTGACTTATTTTCACCTGCCACAGCTACCGCACGTCAGGAATTGAGCATTGTTAAAAAAAAATTCGAGACCATCCCTGTGATAAATAAGGCCAAAAACCATGGCACTCTACAGGAACACCCACAAACACCGGGATTTCTGACGTTGACTTAGCAGGAGCAAAAAAAAACTTCGGCCTGCCATCAGCTATTGATAAATTTAACTTGTGTAAATGACATAAAAGTTGCAACTTACTGAAAAATAAAGTCACAATCAGTTAGATCAATCTGAGCCTTTGTTGTTTTTAGTTTAGGCACTTGGTAAGGGTCCGTATTGTCAATAAGTAAGCTGAGAAGGCCATCTAGTGGTACGCTAGTAAAATTACAGATCTATATTAAGTCACCTAAACTGAAAATTCATCCGCAAGTCATTTAGTTATTACTTTTTCCTTGTCATTAAATTGAATTGAAAAATGAACATGGGCCTCACAACATGCCTGCTAACAAAAAAACTGTTAAATAAAATGTTAAAAGATTTAAAAAAAAAAAAACAGCTATAAAAAATGTTATCCATTAGAATATGCCTTACTATGTCAAGAAAAAAAAAGGGCATATAATCTGCATCTCTGCAACAGTAATGAGCCATAATATAAAAAACACAAGGCTGACGCTGTAAAAAAAAAATTGCTGTTTTTTGTAATTTCCCTAAAAAATGAAATAAAGAGTGTGACTATCATAAGTTGTACGTACCCCAAAAAGAAACCAATGAAAATTAATTTTTAAAATGTTTGGTCAAGCAAGAATAGTAAAACATAAAAAGGCATTAAAAAGTTATGAAGACATTAAACATAAAACAGACATTTAAATGGCTCTAGTAAGGCAGGGATACTAAATAAAAAACTAATTGCCTGGGAACCTCTAATAAGAGAGACTAGCTGGGTCAATGTATGGGTGTACTAAAATGGCCAGGGGAGCTGTAGGGGGAATGACTACAATAAGAACAGTGTGGCAGGCGGAGTAAGCACAAGAAACATTGCATACGCTGGGTATGGTTAGCAAACAAAGGCAAATTTCACTCTAGTCTTTGTCCATCCGGCAGGGAACAGCCTGGCAAATCTCTCTGTATTCTGGTACTGCCATCTGGTAACCTTAACTATAATGGGGACTGGCAGAGATCCGGCTGCAACCTGGAAAATATGCTGCGAATCGTCTGATTTTTGCCATATTTGCAGAGGTTTTTGTCCAACCAATTCACGTTATATTTGCTGGGTTGCGGTCGGATCTCCACCGGTCCCCATTATAACTAATTATTGATGATCTATCATCAGGCTAGGTCATAAATATCAAATTGGCAGGGATACGACACTGCCTGCTCTTCAAACAGCTGATCCGTGCGGGTTTCGGACCCCCACTAATCAGATATTGGTGTCTTATCCTGACGATAGGTCATCAATACTAACGGCTGGACAACCCCTTTAGGGCCAGATGGCAACACTTTATCATGTGGTAATGTGGTAATACAGAGAGACCCAGTAGGCATTTTTCCATCACATTATACACTGCTCGTTTCCATGGTTACAGACCACCATGCAATCCATCAGTGGTGGTCGTGCTTGCACACTATAGGATAAAGCACTACTCTATGTGCACTCCCACGGTCCCGGCCACCAGAGAGGCTGATGCTTTTTCCTATAATGTGCAAGCACGACCACCCCTGATGGATTGCAGGGTGGTCATAACTAGAGTTGAGCGAACACCTGGATGTTCGGGTTCGAGAAGTTTGGCTGAACTTCCCGAAAATGTTCGGGTTCAGGATCCGAACTCGACCCGAACTTCATCCCGACCCCGAACCCCATTGAAGTCAATGGGGACCCGAACTTTTGGGCACTAAAAAGGCTGTAAAATAGCCCAGGAAAGGGCTAGAGGGCTGAAAAAGGCAGCAAAATGTAGGTAAATCCCCTGCAAGCATATGTGAATAGGGAAATGACTTAAAATAAAATAAAATACAGAAAAATAATAAACATTCTAAACTTGAGCCCATTGTGAGTGACAGTGGCACCTGTCACCCAGCAAAAAGAGTATGTGGCAGCAACGCCACCACATCTGTCATTGTCACAAAAGCATCTCCACCAAATCCCATGGAAGTGTTCAGCTATCAGCTGTC
Organism: Bufotes viridis; assembly: GCA_033119425.1. Taxonomy (NCBI): domain Eukaryota; kingdom Metazoa; phylum Chordata; class Amphibia; order Anura; family Bufonidae; genus Bufotes; species Bufotes viridis. The sequence goes on along the minus strand of CM065596.1, from coordinate 39,958,538 downwards.
TATCTCCCAAACACTGGAGAGAGAAAAAAATAGAAAGAAGTACCCCCCTACCCATGGGTCTGAATGCCTTTGAAATGTTGTCATTCTGTCTGGTGGACAGTTTTAAAAACCTTATGGCGGTGGCTATCCCACAGTACGTGTATCCCAGCCGCCGCTACTTTTGCAGGCGAGCCATCTCTTCCCTGCACAACCAAGTGGTGGACAAAATCAAGTGTGCACTGCGCAACGCTATCTGTGGCAACGTCCACATAACCAACAACACAGTGGGTAAATGTAGCGGCTGGCCCAGAGGCGGATAGCATTTTTGCGAATGTCCTTCCGCCCCCGAGGATTGCTGAGCATTTCTCTTTGTATCCTGTTACCTCCTCCTCCTACTCGGCTCCCTCCTCCTCTACCTCCTCCTCATCCACTCATTGTAACACCTTCGCCACCTACAGCAGCACAGCCAGGGGGAAACGACAGCAGGTTGTTTCAAAACTTGTGTGTTTGTGGGACAAACCCCGCACTGCACAGGAGCTGTGGACAGGCATGGAACAACAGACCGACCATTGGTTGGTGCCACTGAGCCTCCAGCCCGGCCTGGTGTTGTGCGCTAATGGGCAAAATATACTAGCAGGTCTGGGCCTAGTCGGTTTGACACACATCCCCTGCCTGCCACATGTGCTGAATTTGGGGTGCAGAAATTCCTAAACACCAGACAGTGAAAATCAATTCAGTTAATCGAACACACACAACACCCCCACCCCCCCTTTCACACAAACCATTAACAAACTATTTACAAATTTTCTTAAAAACATATTAAAATAACTATAATGCAGCTAAACTTACTATATAAACAAACAAAACTATATACACGCCTTATCCTTAACTTAAGGCAGTGCTTCTCAATTATTTTCTGTCATGCCCCCCCCTAGGAAGAAGAAAACATTTCGCGCCCCCCGCGCGACTGTAAATAGTATCATTTGTGGTCAGGGCTACGGACACGAAAGCCGAAGAGCCCTAGTGTGCTAAACACCGAGACCCATCGTAACTGCAAGACGCGTCTTACCTAACTAAATGGCTAGTGGTGTGCCGGTAGCCATGTCCGTGGGTAGGCCTATAAAAGGGGGGCATACCCTGTAGAAGTGAAAATAGAAAGGGAGGGAGGGTGGGGCAACTGAGAAAACGCCCGCCCCTAGGTGGGGCTGTGCCTGGTTTAAGTAGAGCCTCCGCCCCTCCCACAAATGCAGTCTAAACAGACTGCCAACTTGTGGTCAGGGCTACGGACACGAAAGCCGAAGAGCCCTAGTGTGCTAAACACCGAGACCCATCGTAACTGCAAGACGCGTCTTACCTAACTAAATGGCTAGTGGTGTGCCGGTAGCCATGTCCGTGGGTAGGCCTATAAAAGGGGGGCAAAAACCAGCCATGTAGGGTGAAAAGAGACTTGAATGGCCTGTGCAAAGAAACCCCTGATCCAAACTGCGAAGCAATGTCTCCCACGAGAGTTCGGATACGTAAGTCAACCATAATGACGCCTGCATCCGTCCTGTGGATAGAGCCAGGAGAGAATGCTGAATGTCGCAGATACTGCCCCAATGCACGAGGGAGGAACTGGAAACGCTTCAGAAGGAAGCGTGGACGATACTAGCTAAACCTGAAGACTTGGTTGTGGTGCGAGCACCGACAAAATCCCCCTAGCCTTATGAGACTGGAGAACTGAGAGCCTAACTGTCTAGACTATGGAAAGAAGGGCCCGAAGAATACCATGTAGGCCAGGAAAGGAAGTAAAGCAATAAGCTAAGAACATAGTAAATGGAATCCTGTCGATGCCCTCACGTGAGTGAAGGAGTGCGATTGCGATAAGCTGCTGGTGATTTAGTTCGCAGACCTGGCTGATTGAAAACGTAACCGGCATGGTAATACAACTGACAAATATGAGGGGTAAACAAGAAAATAAACTAAAAAGTGGCCTGAAGAAAGTACAGGCGGGATTACGTCATGGGCCTGACCGATGTGATAGGCGATCCTCAAAATAACTATATTTCCTGAAAAAACCTGACAGGCGAATATCGTGAACACGAGACCAGACCAACGTGGCCGGTGACACCTAATGATGAGTGTCATTCGGCACGAGAACCTGAAGGTGGCCGATGACACCAATGACTTGAACTCTGGAAATTAAAGTCTGGTCCTGGGGGAGCATAGCCAGACAGGTGATCTGTCGACCAGGCAGGGGTTCGTGAGCTGGCCACATTGATTATTGAACGTGAAGAAAAACACGAGCGGGCAACCAACTATGGTGATTGAAAACGTAGGATGAAGAATGCGACAAGTACAGACAATAGGTTTAAAACAGAAGCCTAAGTGTGACATAAATAATTGAATGTGTATGATTGAAATGTGACGGGCTAAGGACGTTGAGTTAGAGAACAAGGGCCTAACGAAATGAACAAGAGCTATGACACCCGGGGTTGGCCCATGCTCCTAATGACAATGACGATACGTTATATGTGGCAGCAGTGGCGCCACTGCCCATCCTGTATGTACCACAAATAAGACTATTAGTATGTTTCTGGAATCAGCTCCCTGTGAGCAGAGCATAGCAAATGACCTACCACAATCCCTGCCAAGCACTAAATTGTCCGCAGAGGGAACGGAATGGTAACGAGGAGAGACCAGCAAAGGAAGCAATGCAGAAATGAGGAGCAAACGGAAATAATCCATGCGGCACCCAAAGTCAGCCAGAAGTAGCCATGTTGTAAAGAAGCCTGTCCAGAAGAGGGACAGTGTAGTAAAGACTAAACCCGGAGAGTAAGCATATCCGACTTATCCAGTGAAGGTAGCCGTACAGTAAAAGACTCTCCAGCCGAGGGAGCAGTGCAGTAAAGCAAGTGCCCGGCAGAGGGAGCAAAGCGACGGTGGAACCGGCAGGGCGTGTGGTGCCATAAGAGGAGAGTCTGGTGGAAAGCTATGTGGTGATAAGGAGAGACCAGCCAAGGAAATTACGACTGTGAAGCAGAACAACATGGTAAATAATAAATGATGTTTGCCGAGGGGACTAAAGAACAGGAGGGCACAATGCAAAGGACTGCCTGGGGGTGGAGCCGTACAGCGATACCACCCGTGGCATGCAGAACGAATGCATATGTACGTACGATACCTGAACTGGCAGACCGCAGGAAGTTATAACTATGACAATGGCCTTGATAATATGCGTACTAATTGAAACCGAGGGTCTAGCCTGAATACCGGACAGGCTAATGTTACTTAAAAGTCGCCTGACCCGCATGGCAGGTGACCCTTGCTAGGCTGAGCTCCGTTGTGGAAGAGTACACCTGGGAAGCGTGGCGGACAATGGATGCACCACCAACAGACTTTGGAAAAGTGGCCTGCACCCGGATGAACAAAGAAGCAGATATGGGTGTGAGACATTTGGGCCAATCGACCTGGATGCGCAGAAGTTCAACCCACCAGGTAGATCACCAGGCAGGACGAAAAACAGTCATCGTGCCCCGAAGCCATGGGACCGAAGCAGTCATCGTGCCCCGAAGCCATGGGGCGGAGTGGTCATGGTGCCCCGAAGCCATGGGGCCGAGCGGTCATGGTGCCCCGAAGCCATGGGGCCGAGCGGTCATGGTGCCCCGAAGCCATGGGGCCGGCGGTCATCGTGCCCCGAAGCCATGGGGCCGAGCGGTCATGGTGCCCCGAGCCATGGGGCCGAAGCGGTCATGGTGCCCCGAGCCATGGGGCCGAAGCGGTCATGGTGCCCCGAGCCATGGGGCCGGCGGTCATGGTGCCCCGAGCCATGGGGCCGAGCGGTCATGGTGCCCCGAAGCCATGGGGCCGAAGTGGTCATGGTGCCCCGAAGCCATGGGGCCGAAGTGGTCATGGTGCCCCGAGCCATGGGGCCGAAGCGGTCATGGTGCCCCGAAGCCATGGGGCCGAAGCGGTCATGGTGCCCCGAAGCCATGGGGCCGAGCGGTCATGGTGCCCCGAGCCATGGGGCAGGCGGTCATGGTGCCCCGAGCCATGGGGCCGAGCGGTCATCGTGCCCCGAGCCATGGGGCCGAGCGGTCATCGTGCCCCGAGCCATGGGGCCGAAGCGGTCATCGTGCCCCGAAGCCATGGGGCCGAGCGGTCATCGTGCCCCGAAGCCATGGAGCCGAAGCGGTCATCGTGCCCCGAGCCATGGAGCCGAGCGGTCATCGTGCCCGAGCCATGGAGCGAGCAGTCATCTGCCCGAGCCATGGAGCCGGCGGTCATCTTGCCCCGAAGCCATGGAGCCGAGCAGTCATCATGCCCCGGCGCTGGGGCGAGCAGTCATGTGCCCCGAGCCATAGCCATCGTGAGCCCGGATAGCAGTCATCGTGCCCCGAAGCCATGGAGCCGAAGCAGTCATCGTGCCCCGAAGCCATGGAGCCGAGCGGTCATCGTGCTCCCGAAGCCATGGAGCCGAAGCAGTCATCGTGCCCGCAGCCATAGGAGCGAAGCAGTCATCGTGCCCCGACGCCATGGGGCCGAAGCAGTCATCATGCCCTCGAAGCCATAGGGGCGAAGCAGTCATCGATCCCCACGCCATAGGGGCGAGCGGTCATCGAGCCTCCGGCCATAGAGCCGAAGCAGTCATCGTGCCCCGAGCCATGGGGCCGAAGCAGTCGTATGCCCCGAGCCATGGAGCCGAGGCAGTCATCGTGCCCCGGCCATGGAGCCGAGGCAGTCATCGTGCCCCGAGCCATGGAGCCGAGCGGTCGTCGTTCCCCAAAGCCATGGAGCCGAAGCAGTCATCGAGCCCGCAGCCATAGGAGCGAAGTAGACATCGAGCCCCCAACGCCATGGGGCCGAAGCAATCGTCATGCCCTCGAAGCCATAGGGGCGAAGCAGTCATCGATCCCCACGCCATAGGGGCGAAGCGGTCATCGATCCTCCGAAGCCATAGAGCCGAAGCAGTCATCGTGCCCCCGAAGCCATGGGGCCGAAGCAGTCGTTGTGCCCCCGAAGCCATGGAGCCGAGGCAGTCATCGTGCCCCCGAAGCCATGGAGTCGAAGCAGTCATCGTGCCCCTGAAGCCAAAGCAGTCGTTGTGCCCCCGGAGCCATGGAGCCGAAACAGTCATCGTGCCCCCGAAACCATAGCAATCATTGTGCCCCGAAGCCATGGAGCCGAAGCAGTCATCGTGCCCCGAAGCCATGGAGCCGAGTAGTCATCGTGCCCCGAAGCCATGGAGCCGTAGCAGTCGTCGTTCCCCCAAAGCCATGGGGCCGAAGCAATCATCATGCCCCCGAAGCCATGGAGCCGGAGCAGTCAGCGAGCCCTCAAAGCCATGGGGTCGAAACAGTCAGCGAGCCCTCAAAGCCATGGGCCGAAACAGTCAGGGGCCCCCAAGCCATGAAGCAAAAGCGAACATGGGGCCCCCCAAATCCTAAGGCCAAGTAATCATAGGGCCCCCAAGCCATGAGGGCCAAGCCACCGCAGGGGGCCCCCACAGCCATGAGGCCAAAGCAAACATGGGCCCCCAAAGCAATGAGGCCACAGAAATCGCGAGGACCTCAAGTCCTGAGGCCAAGCAGCCATGGGGCCCACAAGGTATGCGGCCAAGCAGACATGCGGACCCTAGCGCCATGAGCCCAAGGCAATCATGGGACCCCCAGAGCCATGAGACCAAAGCAGTCATGAGGTCCCCAAGCCGTGAGACCAAGGTAGTCCTCGGGACCCCGATGCCAAGGGGCCGAAGCAGTCATCATGCCCCCGACACCATGGGGTCGAAACGGTCATGGAATCCCTACTCCCTGAGGCCAGCCGTTATGGGGCCTCCGCGGCCATGAGGCCAAAGCAATCAAGGGGTCGCCACTGCCTGGCGGCCCAAGCAATTAAGGGGCCCCTGCGGCCTTGCGGGCAAAGCAATCAAGGGGCCCCTGCGGCCATGAGGCCGTCCGAGACGTACGTGATGAGTAAAGGTAAATAAGAGTGAGCCCAACATGATGGAAAAAGCAACTAGTAGGATGATTGGGACGTCTAAAGTAGCCTGGAAAGGAACGAGACTACTGACAGGTATGGACATTAGTAATCCGAACAACGGGCATAAGCATAAAACTAAAACCAGCCATATAACTTAGAAATGCAAACGTGGAATATGAAACTGAGAAGAGAGAGTACAACCAAAACCTGATGCATTGCGACTTGCGAAGTCCTTGTGGCGACAAAGAACTGAAAAACTTGAAAGAAACAGTAGTGAGTCGGAAGCTCAAACCCTAATGACCCACGGACCCCAGCTGAGAGGCTGCTTATTGAACTGGGGCAGTGGGAACAATCTTAGTGAATACAAACCAGAAGTAAAGGGAGCAGACAGGATTTTTTTTTTTTTTTGCTAGCAACTAGAGCAAAGACCCACTTGATGTATACGCGCAGAAAAACCAGATGTAAAGGAAATGACCATTGATGCCCGTCATGTTTGACGGGAGAGTGGCACCGGAGCCACCAGCTGCCTCAGTGTGACAATCGAATAAAACAACCGTGACGTAGAAAGTTACGGGAGAATGTGGCTTGAATGGGAGCATGGTGTGCCAGCAAATGGGTGAACCGTGGACCTGGAATGAGTAAAACCTAAAAACATGGTATAACCAAAATACAGACCTGAATGTGAGCGGAGTAAGATAGCGTCGCGACAGCGAACGCATGGACGCAGTTCTAGCAGGGAATGGAGTGTAGTACTAGATGTAACAGTAAACGTGTGAACTCAGCTAGAGCGTGAAAGAAGTATTAACTTGCTGTAACAGCAGACGTGAGATGCGGCCGTGGATGGGCGGGAACATTGAGACGTAAGCGTGAAAGTGAAACCCGGAGTCACAGCGGTAGTGTGAACCCCAACTCTGGCAATAGGCCAAACGTAAAATTTGGTATGACCGCAGCCTACAGTGAACGAGGCATAAACAAACTGTAACGGTGACATGAACGCGCTCATGCAATGGGCCTAAGCAACAGTGGACGTGTAACACCAGTCTGAGTGTGGTGCAAGCAAACATATAAAAACAAAAGCGGTATGAATGCAAAAACAGGATGACAGAAAAATAAATAAATGCACAGGGAATAAGACAGATTTACCCACTGTTGTGACCATGCGTGGAGCGTAAACGTGATGCGAGAGCGGACGAGAGCACCGCTCAGAAATGAGCATGTTGAAAGAGCAGACATGAGAAGGCAGCGTCTCAATTGACAGGGCAAAACCTGGCGTAAAGAGTTGAAGCATACACGCAGCCCTGATTGCGGGGGAGGCGGGTCACATGGGAAGTATATGCTATAGCAAGAGCCGTAACAAGCAACAGCTGCATCCAATCTCCATCACATGCAGCCCAGGTAAACCTTCCCTACCGCACGCAGGCTGAAGTAACTTTTTAAAGCGAAACAACGTGAATGCAAAACACATGAGATAGAAGGGGAACTAAATCAGATTACCTAAACAAACAAAGTGAAAGGAATAGTTTAACTCCGACAAAACGAACCTAAGAAGCTGAGGCAGACGATTTTGAGGCGATGCCTCCCGCTCGCAAGAAAGGTCAGATTCCAGCCGGCCGGAGAGACGGACACGGCTCAAATAACTTACATACATGGCGCACGCGTCCCTACGGTAGCCACGGGCAGAAGAAAAGCTCCATTCCAGGTCCATACTGTAGGGAAGAAACTTCCTAGCAGAGGAAAGTGCACCCTGCTGACACACCAGCATCCCCTGTGCAACTGAGAAAATGCCCGCCCCTAGGTGGGGCTGTGCCTGGTTTAAGTAGAGCCTCCGCCCCTCCCACAAATGCAGTCTAAACAGACTGCCAACTTGTCTATAAAATTGTTATAAGTACACCAATCTCCCCACAGGTGAGGGCCATTAACCCCCCCCCCAAATCATGTGCAGGCTCCATTAACCCCCCTCCCCCCCAAATCATGTGCAGGCTCCATTAACCCCCCCCCCCCCCAAATCATGTGCAGGCTCCATTAACCCCCCCCAATCATGTGCAGGCTCCATTAACCCCCCTCCCCAATCATGTGCAGGCTACATTAACCCCCTCCCCCCAAATCATGTGGAGGGTCCAGGCTTACCCCCCCCCCAAATCATGTGCAGGCTCTCTCCCCCCCCCCCCCCAATAGGGTCCAGGGTCCCCCCACCAACCCAATACTTACCTCCCTGGAAGCAGGCCTCTTCCGGCCTGTAATCCGAAGTGCAAAGTTCCCTGGGAAACAGGAATATGCAAAATAAATGTGGAGCCCCAGTTATGGGTCTACAACACAATGAAAGCCAGATATCCCTCAAAGGAAGGAAAACCAAGCAAAGGGGTGTCTCCATGACAGAGATCACCAAATCCACCATATTAAGTGGCCCCTATGTCAAAATCCCGCTTTTTTACAAGCTTTAAGGATGTGACAGGGAAAACCTAAGCTAGGTATCCATCCACAGACAGCTGTTTCGGGGTGTTGCCCCTCATCAGTGTGGAGTAGGATTCTGGCTAACCGGGAGCAATGCCTCGGAGACTACTCAAACACAACAATAGCTGATCTCAGGGAGACCAGCTACAAAAAACACCGCGGAGCCTCACTTAAGAGTCTCAACACAGCAATCCGAGTGCAAAGTTCCCTGGGAAACAGGAATATGCAAAATAAATGTGGAGCCCCAGTTATGGGTCTACAACACAATGAAAGCCAGATATCCCTCAAAGGAAGGAAAACCAAGCAAAGGGGTGTCTCCATTACAGAGATCACCAAATCCACCATATTAAGTGGCCCCTATGTCAAAATCCCGCTTTTTTACAAGCTTTAAGGATGTGACAGGGAAAACCTAAGCTAGGTATCCATCCACAGACAGCTGTTTCGGGGTGTTGCCCCTCATCAGTGTGGAGTAGGATTCTGGCTAACCGGGAGCAATGCCTCGGAGACTACTCAAACACAACAATAGCTGATCTCAGGGAGACCAGCTACAAAAACACCGCGGAGCCTCACTTAAGAGTCTCAACACAGCAATCCGAAGTGCAAAGTTCCCTGGGAAACAGGAATATGCAAAATAAATGTGGAGCCCCAGTTATGGGTCTACAACACAATGAAAGCCAGATATCCCTCAAAGGAAGGAAAACCAAGCAAAGGGGTGTCTCCATTACAGAGATCACCAAATCCACCATATTAAGTGGCCCCTATGTCAAAATCCCGCTTTTTACAAGCTTTAAGGATGTGACAGGGAAAACCTAAGCTAGGTATCCATCCACAGACAGCTGTTTCGAGGTGTTGCCCTCATCAGTGTGGAGTAGGATTCTGGCTAACCGGGAGCAATGCCTCGGAGACTACTCAAACACAACAATAGCTGATCTCAGGGAGACCAGCTACAAAAACACCGCTGAGCCTCACTTAAGAGTCTCAACACAGCAATCCGAGTGCAAAGTTCCCTGGGAAACAGGAATATGCAAAATAAATGTGGAGCCCCAGTTATGGGTCTACAACACAATGAAAGCCAGATATCCCTCAAAGGAAGGAAAACCAAGCAAAGGGGTGTCTCCATTACAGAGATCACCAAATCCACCATATTAAGTGGCCCCTATGTCAAAATCCCGCTTTTGTACAAGCTTTAAGGATGTGACAGGAAAACCTAAGCTAGGTATCCATCCACAGACAGCTGTTTCGAGGTGTTGCCCCTCATCAGTGTGGAGTAGGATTCTGGCTAACCGGGAGCAATGCCTCGGAGACTACTCAAACACAACAATAGCTGATCTCAGGGAGACCAGCTACAAAAAACACCGCGGAGCCTCACTTAAGAGTCTCAACACAGCAATCCGAAGTGCAAAGTTCCCTGGGAAACAGGAATATGCAAAACAAATGTGGAGCCCCAGTTATGGGTCTACAACACAATGAAAGCCAGATATCCCTCAAAGGAAGGAAAACCAAGCAAAGGGGTGTCTCCATTACAGAGTTCACCAAATCCACCATATTAAGTGGCCCCTATGTCAAAATCCCGCTTTTTTACAAGCTTTAAGGATGTGACAGGGAAAACCTAAGCTAGGTATCCATCCACAGACAGCTGTTTCGGGGTGTTGCCCCTCATCAGTGTGGAGTAGGATTCTGGCTAACCGGGAGCAATGCCTCGGAGACTACTCAAACACAACAATAGCTGATCTCAGGGAGACCAGCTACAAAACACTGCGGAGCCTCACTTAAGAGTCTCAACACAGCAATCCGAAGTGCAAAGTTCCCTGGGAAACAGGAATATGCAAAATAAATGTGGAGCCCCAGTTATGGGTCTACAACACAATGAAAGCCAGATATCCCTCAAAGGAAGGAAAACCAAGCAAAGGGGTGTCTCCATTACAGAGATCACCAAATCCACCATATTAAGTGGCCCCTATGTCAAAATCCCGCTTTTTACAAGCTTTAAGGATGTGACAGGGAAAACCTAAGCTAGGTATCCATCCACAGACAGCTGTTTCGAGGTGTTGCCCCTCATCAGTGTGGAGTAGGATTCTGGCTAACCGGGAGCAATGCCTCGGAGACTACTCAAACACAACAATAGCTGATCTCAGGAGACCAGCTACAAAAACACCGCGGAGCCTCACTTAAGAGTCTCAACACAGCAATCCGAAGTGCAAAGTTCCCTGGGAAACAGGAATATGCAAAATAAATGTGGAGCCCCAGTTATGGGTCTACAACACAATGAAAGCCAGATATCCCTCAAAGGAAGGAAAACCAAGCAAAGGGGTGTCTCCATTACAGAGATCACCAAATCCACCATATTAAGTGGCCCCTATGTCAAAATCCCGCTTTTTACAAGCTTTAAGGATGTGACAGGGAAAACCTAAGCTAGGTATCCATCCACAGACAGCTGTTTCGGGGTGTTGCCCTCATCAGTGTGGAGTAGGATTCTGGCTAACCGGGAGCAATGCCTCGGAGACTACTCAAACACAACAATAGCTGATCTCAGGGAGACCAGCTACAAAAACACCGCGGAGCCTCACTTAAGAGTCTCAACACAGCAATCCGAAGTGCAAAGTTCCCTGGGAAACAGGAATATGCAAAATAAATGTGGAGCCCCAGTTATGGGTCTACAACACAATGAAAGCCAGATATCCCTCAAAGGAAGGAAAACCAAGCAAGGGGTGTCTCCATTACAGAGATCACCAAATCCACCATATTAAGTGGCCCCTATGTCAAAATCCCGCTTTTTACAAGCTTTAAGGATGTGACAGGGAAAACCTAAGCTAGGTATCCATCCACAGACAGCTGTTTCGGGGTGTTGCCCCTCATCAGTGTGGAGTAGGATTCTGGCTAACCGGGAGCAATGCCTCGGAGACTACTCAAACACAACAATAGCTGATCTCAGGGAGACCAGCTACAAAAAACACCGCGGAGCCTCACTTAAGAGTCTCAACACAGCAATCCGAAGTGCAAAGTTCCCTGGGAAACAGGAATATGCAAAATAAATGTGGAGCCCCAGTTATGGGTCTACAACACAATGAAAGCCAGATATCCCTCAAAAGAAGGAAAACCAAGCAAAGGGGTGTCTCCATTACAGAGATCACCAAATCCACCATATTAAGTGGCCCCTATGTCAAAATCCCGCTTTTGTACAAGCTTTAAGGATGTGACAGGGAAAACCTAAGCTAGGTATCCATCCACAGACAGCTGTTTCGGGGTGTTGCCCCTCATCAGTGTGGAGTAGGATTCTGGCTAACCGGGAGCAATGCCTCGGAGACTACTCAAACACAACAATAGCTGATCTCAGGAGACCAGCTACAAAAACACCGCTGAGCCTCACTTAAGAGTCTCAACACAGCAATCCGAAGTGCAAAGTTCCCTGGGAAACAGGAATATGCAAAATAAATGTGGAGCCCCAGTTATGGGTCTACAACACAATGAAAGCCAGATATCCCTCAAAGGAAGGAAAACCAAGCAAGGGGTGTCTCCATTACAGAGTTCACCAAATCCACCATATTAAGTGGCCCCTATGTCAAAATCCCGCTTTTTACAAGCTTTAAGGATGTGACAGGGAAAACCTAAGCTAGGTATCCATCCACAGACAGCTGTTTCGAGGTGTTGCCCCTCATCAGTGTGGAGTAGGATTCTGGCTAACCGGGAGCAATGCCTCGGAGACTACTCAAACACAACAATAGCTGATCTCAGGGAGACCAGCTACAAAAACACCGCGGAGCCTCACTTAAGAGTCTCAACACAGCAATCCGAAGTGCAAAGTTCCCTGGGAAACAGGAATATGCAAAATAAATGTGGAGCCCCAGTTATGGGTCTACAACACAATGAAAGCCAGATATCCCTCAAAGGAAGGAAAACCAAGCAAAGGGGTGTCTCCATTACAGAGATCACCAAATCCACCATATTAAGTGGCCCCTATGTCAAAAATCCCGCTTTTTACAAGCTTTAAGGATGTGACAGGGAAAACCTAAGCTAGGTATCCATCCACAGACAGCTGTTTCGAGGTGTTGCCCTCATCAGTGTGGAGTAGGATTCTGGCTAACCGGGAGCAATGCCTCGGAGACTACTCAAACACAACAATAGCTGATCTCAGGGAGACCAGCTACAAAAAACACTGCGGAGCCTCACTTAAGAGTCTCAACACAGCAATCCGAAGTGCAAAGTTCCCTGGGAAACAGGAATATGCAAGATAAATGTGGAGCCCCAGTTATGGGTCTACAACACAATGAAAGCCAGATATCCCTCAAAGGAAGGAAAACCAAGCAAAGGGGTGTCTCCATTACAGAGATCACCAAATCCACCATATTAAGTGGCCCCTATGTCAAAATCCCGCTTTTTTACAAGCTTTAAGGATGTGACAGGGAAAACCTAAGCTAGGTCTCTTCCGGTCTGTGTCCCGCTCTGCACTCTGCTCAGGCAGCGCGATGACATCATCGCGCCGCCTGAACCGCTCTAATAGGCTGCCGGCACAAGGCCCGCAGCCTATCAGAGGAGCAGGGGAGGGAGACGCCTCTCCCTCCCCTGCCGCACAGCACAGCAATCTGTATCGCTGTCCAGAGGACGGCGATACAGATCACTATGGAGATGAACACTTCCACAGTGGAAGCGTTCATCTCCTGTCACCTGGAGCCCCCCTTTACGGAGCCTCATGGGGGGCGCGCCCCACTATTTGAGAAACGCTGACTTAAGGCCAGTGACATCCAAGTGGCTCGAAGGGTGGGTTCCTGCACCAACATAGACCCTGGCCTAGAACACAATTGTCCAGCCAGGGCACAGTTCTGGAGGATGAGGAGGATAAGTAGGATGAGGAGGAACCGTGTTCTCAGCAGGGTGGCACCCAAGCCAGCTCAAGGGCAGCTGGGTCACCATCAGCACCTTAGAAGGCTTGGTTAGCATTGGCGAAATGTGGGAAAGCTTTGTCATCACACCACAATAACCTGCACCACCAGCAGATCTGGAACGTCTTAGCAGGAGGCAGCATTTCAGCAACATGGTGGAAGAGTACACGTACTGACTGATGGGTTTGCCCAGGGGCGTAGCTACAGGGAAGAGTGGGAAGCACACTGTTTTGGGTCCCTGACCTAGAAGGGGCCCATCCAGGAGGAGGAGAAGGACTAAAAGACTTTGTCAGGGCCCCCTCAACAGTATACAATGAAATTATATACAGTGGCAGTATAGAAAGCGAATGGAACAGCTGCTGGGCCTGGTCTGAGAGAGCCATCTTTAGTAGCCACAGGCATAGCGGCATGAAAGGAAGGGGCTTGCGCAAAAATTACTGGGGGAGGGGGGCCCCGTTCAAAAATTTGCTGTGGTGCCCAGTCATTTCTAGCTGCTACGCCACTGGGTCTGCCCCATTCAACTTCTGGGTCTTCAAATTGGGCACATGTCCTGGGGTTGCCCATTACGCCTTGGAGGTGCTGGCCTACCCTGCAGCCACTGTATTGTCTGAACGTGTGTTTAGCATGGCTGGTGGCATTATCATAGACAAGCGCAGCCGCCTGTCCGCAGACAATGTGGGCAAGCTTTCGTTTGTTAAAAAGAACCAGGCATGGATCCCACAGGACTTGTTTGTACCTTATGCAGAATAGACATGTATACCGGCCTCACCCAACCACTGTTATACTACCGTGCACTTACACTTTTTTTTATTTTTTATATTTTCCCAATGTTTTGGGGAGTCTAGACTAATATATTTAAAAACAATAAATAAAACAACTGTTATTGGCGACTACCTTTGGCTTCACAGCCCAAAAAGGCTTTATTTCATGCAAGAATGTAACCGCCAATCGTAAGTTCTCTGTCAGTTATGGAGTGCAGGGGTTTGTACCTGGCAAAAATGGTAATATTTCACCCAACAATTTAAAATCTGTCCTTTGTAAGACAGTATTAAACTTGGCCAGCCACAGCTGGAACACTAGATTTACGGTATTTCTATTTTGGCAATTGAATTTCACGCCAGAACAAAATCTATCCTTTGCCGGACACTATTAAACGTGGCCAGCCACAGCTGGAACACCAGATTTACGGTATTTCTATTTTGGCAACTGAATTTCACCCCACAAAATAATATATCCTTTGCCGGACACTATTAAACTTGGCCAGCCACAGCTGAAACCACTGATTTATGGTATTTCTATTTTGGCAATTGAATTTCAACCCAGAAAAAAATCTATCCTTTGCCGGACACTATTATACTTCGCCAGCCACTGCTGGGACACCAGATTTAGGAGATTGCTATTTTGGCAATTGAATTTCACCACAGAAAAAAATCGATCCTTTGCCAGCTCGCAGACAGTATTACACTTGGCTAGCCACAGCTGGAACACCAGATTTAGGGGATTGCTATTTTGGCAATTGAATTTAACCCCTCGATAAAATATAGAAATTTCTATCCTGAGTTTCTAGGGGTGACAATAAGCACAGCCAAGCCTCTGATGTAGGATATAGCAAAATAAAAAACCTAGTATTGATAGATTGATGGACTTGGTGGCAGCTTGTGCTGGTGCACCACAAGACACAAAATGGCCGCCGATCACCCCAGAAAAAAGTGACAGAAAAACGCTCTGTGCAGCCTAAAAACCAGTGAGCAATTAACTAGCAGAAGTTGAATGTTTCACAGCTGTAGATCGATCACTTCATTAGGTGTTTTTGCTGAGTTTTCCCTGCCTAATCTCGCCCTCACAGCAGCTGCGTCCACTCCCTACACTAATCAGAGCAGAGTGACGTGCGGCGCTACATGACTCCAGCTTAAATAGAGGCTGGGTCACATGCTGCACTTGGCCAATCACAGCCATGCCATTAATAGGCATGGCTGTGATGGCTTCTTAGGGCAAGAAGTAAAACGCTAGCTGATTGGCTGCTGTGCAGCTCTTCAGAAAGCGGGAAGAAATCGACGAACAACGAACCCGAACTTCTTTTTAAAATGTTCGGGTCCGGGTCCCGAACACCCCAAAATTCGGTACGAACCCGAACTATACAGTTCGGGTTCGCTCATCCCTAGTCATAACCATTGAAACAAGCAGTGTATAATGTGATGGAAAAATTAATCCAGCCAGCAAAAGAAGCAATATGGACAATCACAATACATTAGTAAGTGCCTTGTATTAACGTTCTCTACATAATAAATGCCACTTACTGAAGTGAGACAACCCCCTTAAGGGGTTAAAAGAAAACAAAATGAAAAAGACTGTAACAATATAAGCAGAAAGGACAGTTCAGATAATCTCATACTCTCTCTCTATATATATAAATATATATGTGTATTTGTGTATATACTGTATATATAATATATATATATATATATATATATATATATATATATATATACACATACATACAGTGCCTTGAAACAGTATTCCTACCATTGTTCCACGTTACACCCACAAACTTAAATGTATTTTATTGGGATTTTATGTGAAAGACACAGAGTAGTAAGTATGTGTGAAGTGAAAGGAAAATGTTTTCAAACATTTTCATCAATAAAAATCTAGAAAGTGTGGTGTACATTTGTATTCAGTCCCCCTGAGTCAATACTATGTAGGATCACCTTTCGCAATTACAGCTGCAGGTTTTTTGGGGTATGTCTCTAAAAGTTTTGCACATCTAAAGGCTGAGATTTTTGCCTATTTTTCTACTGTAGTTCAAGCTCAGATTGGATGGAGAGCGTCTGTGAACAGCAATGTTCAACTATTGCCACAGATTCTGTCTCGACTTTGACTGGACTTGAATATGCTTTGATCTAAACTAGTCCATTGTATTGCTCTGGCTGTGTATTTAGGGTCGTTGTCCTGCTGGAAGGAGAACCTTCGCCCCAGTCTGAAATCTTTTGCAGCTGCTACCAGGTTTTTCTCCAGGATTGCCCTGTGTTTAGCTCCAAATACATTTAAAGAGGACCTTTCATCAGTCTAAAAAATGTGTACTAACTATGCTCACATGTAGAGCGGCGCCCAGGGATCTCCCTGCACTTACTACTATTATCCCTGGCGCCGCACTGTTTGCCTGGTATAGGCTCCGGTATCTTCTGGGACTAGGTTATACTAGGCGGAGCTTAGTACACTTGGTTATAGTAGGGGTATCCCAGGCTGTAGCGCTGGCCAATCGCAGCGCACAGCTCATATCCTGGGAGGTTTTTTTCCTCCCAGGCTGTGAGCTGAGCGCTGCGATTGGCCAGCGCTACAGCCTGGGATACGCCTACTATAACCAAGTGTACTAGGCTCCTCCTAGTAGAACCAAGTAAAAGAAGATACCGGAGCCTATACCGGGCGAACAGTGCGGCGCCAGGGATAATAGTAAGTGCAGGGAGATCCCTGGGCGCCGCTCTACATGTCAGCATAGTACACATTTTTTAGACTGATGAAAGGTCCTCTTTAAAAATGTTTTCCAGGATTTTATAACTAATGACCTCATCATCATTATTAAAATATCAGAAAACCCCTTTAAGTTTGTGGGCCTAACGTGAAAAAATGTGGAAAAGTTAATGAATACTTTTTCAAGGCACTGTATATACAGGTGCATCTCAATAAATTAGAATATCATTGAAAAGTTAAAGGGGTTTTCTGGGATTTTTTGGCAGATGACCTATCCTCAGGAGAGGTCATCAGTATATGATTGGTGGAGTTCCGACACCCAGGTCCCCCTCACTCTGCTTTTCCTAGTTCATCTGTCACGTGGCCTAGGAGCAGCTCTGCCCCATTCAAAGTGAAAAGGGCTGAGCGCGATACCAAGCAGAGCCTCTAAACAATGTACAGCACTACGGTTGGAGAGCTGTGAGAAGGTAGCGGTGCTCACAGGAGTGTCTGGTGTTGGACCCCCACAGATCAGATACTGATGACCTAAACAGAGGATAGGACATCAGTAAAAAAAAATCTCAGTATCTTAGAAAATTAAACTACTATATAAATGAAAAAATGATTTTTGATACAGAAATGTTGGCCTACTGAAATATATGCATTCAATACTTGGTCAGGACTCCTTTTGCATCAATTACTGCATCAATGCAACGGGACATGGAGGCGATCAGCCTGTGACACTTTAATGGAGCGAGTACTTGTAATTACACTGCGCCGCCACAACAAGAGAGACGACGGGCAGTTTGACGAACAGGAAGCAGCGATAGCATGGAGTGCTGCCTCCTCTTCAAACAGCTGATTGGAGCGGGTCCCGGTTGTCAGATCTTGATATAAACAGGCTGCACAACCCCTTTAAGAGGTACAAACCTTTACATTAAAATTTGGCTCCTACTTTTGGCTTGCAAACACTGATGCAAAATACTGTTCTGTAAAAGTGGCCTAAAATGTTGTTCTTTTTAATGTGGAACCCTGTTGGTCTTTAGTGCTAATTGTGATTAGGGCTTTACGTATCTGCTGACAGGTTTCCTGTGGGGGAGAAAAAAAAACATCTGCAAGCGATAAATATTGAAATGCTACATCTATAAGACCAAAACTGTTAATGCCAAATAAGATACAATAATTGCTGTGATACTGCTGCTTTATATATGCATTGTGAATTCTATGCTGGACTACAAAAAAAAAGGATCTAAACTTAGACCTTCTGGCGTAAATGATCTGTCACTCTTCTCCTAACTATTCATGCTTGGGGACCGGCATGTAATCTTTTGAAGATACAAAGATTCAAAGCATATGGTAGATCAGGTGTTGGACTTGGGGGAAATCAAAAATTAAACTGTCTTGGAGCTGTTAAGAGTCTGTGTACTGTATTTTTAATGTGTTGTTGTATATTTAATGTGTTTTTGGTGTGCAAGTCAGAAGAGGCCAGAAAAGCAAAGGAGCAATTGCCTGAAAAAATATTTCTATTAGCAGTGTCACCTTAAATTTAAAAGCCTGTTTATTTTAAAACAGATGTTCCATGCAAACTAAAATTGCCATAGGCAAGTCGATTTGGAGTAAGCAATTTCTACAAGTACGGGCAGAAAAAAGACAAAATGAAAAACCTGCTTAAACTTTGTAATGCACTTCATTGTCCTAGCTACAGAATCATACAAAAATAGACTGTAAACTTTTTTTTGCACGTATAAAAAACATTCAGATGCTTTCTCCACATCATTTAGAACTTAATTTCGCTTTCAAATAGTATGAACACAAATAAAAAAATTTTGATGCAGTTTAGGAAGCCAAAATCAGAAGTGGATCATAAGAGGAGAGAAATTATAAAGGACAGATCCTACTTCTTGTCTTTTATTTTTTTTATATACCCCTGGTTTCGGCTTTAAAATCTGCATTAAAAAAACCTGAAAGTGTGACCGTACCCATAGGGCATGTCCACATAGAGTCTATTCTATGTTGAGTTTGTTGCGGATTCCGCACTCATCTCCATTGATTTCAATGGGAAAACTGTATGTTAATTTACACTGCGCTTTATTTTCCGCCCGCGGTTTTAAAAACCACAGTGTGGAAAACCCTAACATTTCGTCCCCCAACATGTTTCACCAGCAAATGCTGGCGTCCTCTGTCCGGTACCCCTGAGGACGCCAGCATTTGCTGGTGAAACATGTTGGGGGACGGAATGTTAGGGTTTTAACAGCTACCTGTACTACTTGAGGGTTTAACGTTGCAATCGGAGTTTATGTGAGCGATTGCTGCGAACTCAGCAGTAATTGAGCAAAGAGAGAGGTGTTCGTTTCAAACCTCTCAACAAAGTAAATCACGACTCTGACAGCTCTAACCAAGCGGCGACTAATAGCCTAAACCACGTGGCAGTGCACACCCGTGGTGTTTGTGCGGTGCCGCAGTATACCCACCCATCTAGCATATAGGTAGTGGTTTTAAGCAGTTTTTTTGTGCTCACTGGTAAACAATTTTAACAAAGTTATAATAAAAGTTACATTTTATACCAGGGATAAAAGAGGTTGCAATTGCTCCTGTGAGCATTCAGGTGTTAAATGACTGGGGTGGTTAGCACCATTCCTGAAGCCAACCATACCGCACATGCTGCTGTACAGCGCAAACATTACACAACTTTACAATTATTAAATAACAAGCCAAACTTTGCAGATACACCCAGGTCTGTGGTATTGCACACTTCCTTGTTTAAAGCCAAGCCGTCCTGAAATTGTGCTTGCTGTCCTCCACACAGCCGATTGCAGATGCCCAAAGACGCAGAGTCAAGCTGGCTCCCGCCCTTCCCCATGCTACTGCTGTGGGAAGGAAACGAAGGTTACAGGGGTTCTCTGGGAATTAATAAAATGAAAATACTTAAATATTACTTAAATATTATAAATATATTCCCAAATACCTTTCATTAGTTATAATGGCTTGTTTGGTCTAGGGAGCAATGATTAGGAGAGACAAAATGGCCGCTGTCCTATTAGTACACACAAAACCTGTCCTGATCACACAGGAGGACAAGTTACTTCACAACACTGAGGTAAAGAGCCGCCTCATCCTCCTCTCTGCTCTACTTGTCAGGGATTATGATCCTGAATACAGTGTAATAGCTGAATCTTTGTGGGAATTGAGTTCATGTGGAGACATGGAGTACAGAAAGGATAGACAGGACATACTGTGGTAATGTGGGGCTGTGGTAATGGAGACTGAATACGAATGCTGCTGCTCATTAGCCACATCTGCTCATGAACTCAATTCCAACAGAGATTCAGCTAAAGATCTTATCATCTGTATTCAGGATCATAATCCCTGACAAGCACAGAGGGGGATGAGGCAGCTCTTTATCTCAGTGTTGTGAAGTAACTTGTCCTCCTGTGTAATTAGGACAGGTTTTGTGTGTACTGTGGTAAGGTGCAGGGTGCCGTCCTAGATGGCAGGTACGTGTCACCGAGGTTCATAGCCTCGGTGAGGTAAGAGCCGTTTGTTGATGTCAGTAGCAGGTAGTGCTACTGACACATTTGCTAAATAGCATGGCTGCAAAGCCGATCCGGGCCGGCTCTTACCGGGAGCAGCTAAAGTGTAGGGTGGGTGGCTGCTCCCCACGACCCAGTCCTGGTTTTGGGCTGGGTTTAAAAACTCAGCCAGCACCAGCAGCTGTGAGAGTGTTTGTCCTGGAGCTGATCACAGTGCTGTGGAGCTCTCTGACCTGGAGGAAGGAGCTCAGCCAAGTGGGGTTATTCCTGGAAGCCTGATGGTGGATTGTCCTGCGCCTGGGCTGACAGCCAGGTGCGAACCCGCACCTCAAACCTCCCAGGTGATTGGAACCTGTGTTTGGACTTTTTGTTTTTCCACTCGTTTTCTGATGTGTGTGTGATTTAACACCAAGTGACTGACTGCTGTTAATTTGATGCAAGTGTGAATAAAACACTGTTTTCCGCACCTTCTGGACTCCCTTGTGCCTCTATACTGCACCCGCACCGCTGTCTACCAGAGCGACTCCCCACATTTGGTGTCGGATGCGGGCATGCGCAGTGAGGCTGGCGTGAACGCCGAAGTTTGTTTTTTCTGGGAACGACTGGATGTCCTATTTTCGGCCGGCACATGGACTTGTGAAGTGGCGATCTCCTCAAAGCTACCCTATGAACTAATAATTGGGAGAGACTTCCCTGGTTTTCCGTCACTATGGCCTGAGGTGAAAGTGACTAATAGCCCTGAGACAGGGGTAACCCTAGCTGAGTGGCCTGGTTCCAGTGGGAGGCCAGAGCCCTGGGAGCCCGAGTCCGAAGGGCCTCCGGCAGGGGTGACCACCACTTCTGTGATAGAGGGGGAGGCACCCCCACTGAGTGTAATGGTGGGAGACATGGAGGACTTGCCACCGGGACCTGAGTTGGCAGACCTCAATGTCTCCGGGGAAAATTTTGGGACCGCACAACACCGGGACCAAACCCTAACCAGGGCCTGGGAAAGTGTCGTAATAATTGATGGTAAACCCCAGAAACCTGGGGCTGAATTAATGTTTCCGCGATTCATTGTTCTTCAGGATATGTTGTATCGGGTGAACCAAATCCGAGGTGAGCCTGTTGAACAGTTGGTGGTGCCCACAGCGTATCGCAAGCTGGTCATGGAGCTTGCCCACCAACATGTTCTTGGGGGACACCTGGGGTGGCAGAAAACGCAGGACCGCATACTGCAGCAGTTTTATTGGCCCAGTGTGTTCAAGGAGGTAGAAAATTATTGTAAGTCCTGTCCCACCTGTCAGATAAATAGCCCCCAGCCACATTTCCGTAGTCCTCTGGTACCTCTTCCAATTATTGAGGTCCCGTTTGAGCGAATCACTATGGATCTAATTGGGCCTGTACCAAAGTCTGCCCGGGGCCACCAACACATTTTGGTAGTTCTCGACTATGCCACTCGGTATCCGGAGGCGGTGCCTCTGCGACATACCTCAGCTAAGCTCATTGCCAAAGAGTTAATGGAAATGTTTTCCCGTGTGGGCCTGCCAAAAGAGGTTCTGACAGACCAAGGGACCCCTTTTATGTCCAAAGTTATGAGGGAACTGTGTAAATTATTGCGTATAAAGCAATTGCGGACGTCCGTTTACCATCCGCAAACGGACGGTCTTGTCGAGAGGTTTAACCAAACTTTAAAAAATATGTTAAAAAGGGTGGTGTCTAGAGATGGGAACAACTGGGACCTGCTTCTGCCCTATCTCATGTTCGCAGTGCGAGAGGTACCCCAGGCCTCTACTGGGTTCTCGCCCTTCGAACTGCTTTATGGCAGACACCCTCAGGGCCTGTTGGATATCGCCAAGGAAGCATGGGAACAACAGCCTGTCCCCCACAAAAGTGTCATTGAGTATGTCACCCAGATGCAGGACCGGATGGAAAGGGTGTTGCCGCTGGTTCGGGAGCATATGGAGGCAGCGCAACAAGCCCAGAGTAGGGTGTACAATCGTCAGGCTCGGGTACGGGGCTTCAATCCGGGAGATCGGGTTTTGGTTCTGGTACCCACCCTTGACAGCAAATTCTTAGCTAGGTGGCAGGGCCCCTATGAGGTGATCGAGAAGGTAGGGAAGTAAATTACAAAGTACACCAGCCAGGGCGGCGCAAGCCGGAGCAGGTGTACCACGTGAATTTACTAAAGCCGTGGAAAGATAGGGACACGGCCGACGACCACAGCCCCGGCCAGGGCTTCTAGGTGAAAAGGGTCCAGCCCCACAGTTCGAGGCCTGTGAAGCCGTAACCACGGTAAAAATTGCAGACAGCCTGTCTTCCAAACAAGTTCAGGAAGTCAGGGAGTTCATCAGTCGGAA
Organism: Bufotes viridis; assembly: GCA_033119425.1. Taxonomy (NCBI): domain Eukaryota; kingdom Metazoa; phylum Chordata; class Amphibia; order Anura; family Bufonidae; genus Bufotes; species Bufotes viridis. The sequence continues at coordinate 39,935,957 of CM065596.1, read as the reverse complement.
CACGGATGTGTTCTCGGACCTCCCTGGCCGCACGTCTCTCATCCGACATGACATCGTCACTGAGCCTCAGGCCAAGATCCGGTTAAAACCATACCGGGTACCCGAGGCTCGGCGACGGGCCATCGCGGAGGAAGTGCAATTAATGTTGAAGCTCGATGTCATTGAGGAGTCAAAAAGTGAGTGGGCCAGTCCCATAGTCCTAATACCCAAGCCGGATGGGACGTTGCGGTTCTGCAACGACTTTCGCAAGTTAAATGAAGTGTCCAAGTTTGACGCGTATCCCATGCCCGGGTAGACGAGCTTGTTGAGAATTTAGGACAAGCCCGTTATTTTCTGTGCTGGACCTCACTAAAGGGTACTGGCAGGTACCCTTAACGGAGTCGGCCAAGGAAAAAACGCTTTTGTTACCCGCAGGGCCTGTATCACTACAAGGTGTTACCCTTTGGCCTGCATGGCGCCCCGCCACCTTCCAAGGTTAATGGACATAGTGCTGCGACCACATCGTCGGTGCGCCTCGGCCTACTTAGATGATGTAATCATCCACAGCACCGACTGGGAAAGCCATTTGCCCAAAGTGCAGGCGGTAGTGGATGCCCTGAGGAAAGCTGGTCTAACCGCCAATCCAAAGAAGTGTGCGATTGGGTTGGAAGAGACCAAATACCTGGGGTATGTCATTGGGCGCGGAGTCATCAAGCCTCAGGTAAATAAGGTAGAGGCAATACGGAGTTGGCCCCGACCGGTCACCACCAGGCAGATAAAGTCGTTCCTGGGGATTGTGGGGTATTACATGAGGTTTGTGCCCCACTTTGCCACTATCGCTTCGCCATTGACAGAGTTATTAAAGGGCGTAAGACAGGGATGGTCCGCTGGAATGAGCAGGCGGAAAAGGCTTTCTCCGCCCTGAAATCGGCCCTGTGTGGGTCCCCGGTTTTGGTGACACCCGATTTCAGGAAAGAGTTCGTTGTCCAGACCGACGCCTCTGAGGTTGGCCTTGGTGCGGTACTATTGCAGGAAGTCAACGGGGAGGAGCATCCCGTTGTCTTCCTCAGCCGCAAGCTCACCCCAGCCGAGACCAGGTACAGCATAGTCGAGAGAGAGTGCCTGGCCATCAAGTGGGCACTCGAGGCCCTCCGTTAATACCTGTTGGGCAGAAGCTTCCGCCTGGTGACCGACCACTCCCCACTCAAGTGGATGTGCCAAGCCAAAGAGAGGAATGCCCGGGTCACCGGGTGGTTTCTGTCCCTACAGAATTTTAAATTCACGGTGGAGCACAGAGCGGGCCGGTTGTTAAAAAATGCAGACGCACTCTCCCGGGTACACTGTTTGTCGTGTGTCCACCCCCTCAGGGTTGAACAAAGGGGGGGGGTATGTGGTAAGGTGCAGGGTGCCGTCCTAGATGGCAGGTACGTGTCACCGAGGTTCATAGCCTCGGTGAGGTAAGAGCCGTTTGTTGATGTCAGTAGCAGGTAGTGCTACTGACACATTTGCTAAATAGCATGGCTGCAAAGCCGATCCGGGCCGGCTCTTACCGGGAGCAGCTTAAGTGTAGGGTGGGTGGCTGCTCCCCACGACCCAGTCCTGGTTTTGGGCTGGGTTTAAAAACTCAGCCAGCACCAGCAGCTGTGAGAGTGTTTATCCTGGAGCTGATCACAGTGCTGTGGAGCTCTCTGACCTGGAGGAAGGAGCTCAGCCAAGTGGGGTTATTCCTGGAAGCCTGATGGTGGATTGTCCTGCGCCTGGGCTGACAGCCAGGTGCGAACCCGCACCTCAAACCTCCCAGGTGATTGGAACCTGTGTTTGGACTTTTTGTTTTTCCACTCGTTTTCTGATGTGTGTGTGATTTAACACCAAGTGACTGACTGCTGTTAATTTGATGCAAGTGTGAATAAAACACTGTTTTCCGCACCTTCTGGACTCCCTTGTGCCTCTATACTGCACCCGCACCGCTGTCTACCAGAGCGACTCCCCACAGTACTAATAGGACAGCGGCCATTTTGTTTCTCCTAATGCTCCCCAGACAAAACAAGCCATTCTAACTAATGTAAGGTATTTGGGAATATATTTATAATAAAGTAATATTTAAGTATTTTCATTTTCTTAATTCCCAGAGAACCACTTTAAAGACAAATGCATATAACTCAATAATTTTGCCTAGGCCCTATCTATGTACTGCGTGAGGTACTCTAAACAGAAGTCCATGGAATAGTCCTTAGCGGGATGTTCCCTAATTAGCTAACTAAATGAACTCTGGCTGTAGGGCTCACTTTAGTGAGAGTCCTTTGGTTCTCTGCAGCAGGGGAAGCAAAAAACTGGGTCTGTGGCTTTGCAGAAATGAGTTCTGTTAACCGCTACAGGACCGCCAGACGCAGGGACGCATCCTTGCGGCGGCCCTGTAGCTCTGATCGGACGCATCTACGCCTCATCTTGCGAGACGCGAGATGACGCGCCCGCACATGCGCAATGCACGCCATCGGCGCGCTCGCATGTAGTTCTGTGGACAGCGTCTGATCTGCTTGCTGGCCGCTCCTCTGGTGGTCCCTTTGCTTGGGACCACCAGAGGAAAAATATCTAAGTGTGCACCAATCACCACACAACCCCCCCCACCGCGTCACTGATTAACCCCTGATCTCCCATGTCACCCCCTGTCCCCCCCCGTCACTGATCACCCCCTATAAGGCTGATTCAGATGTCCGCATGTGTTTTGTGGATCCACGGATCCGCAGAACCGCGGATCCGCAAAACACGGACACCAGCAATGTGCTTTCCGCATTTTGCGGATCCGCACATTGCCAGAACTATATAGAAAATGCCTTTTCTTGTCCGCAATTGCGACATGTTCTATACTTTTGCGGATCTCCAATTACGGATCCGCAATTACGGATCTGAGCGGGACAAAGTCTGTCCCCATAGAATTGAATGTATCCACAATTCTGTTGCGCAAAATTTTGCGGAACAGAATTGCGGACGCTTGAATGAGGCCCTTAGCGATCGCAGCTTTACAGCTTTTCCCTCTTTTTTTCTTTTTTTTTTGCACATCTTTTAGAGATTTTTTCATCCACACTGATCAATGTGAATGAAAAAATCTGTGACGTTCATTTTTTTCTTTCAGCGCAGCGGCTGAACGGAAAAAAAAATTCTCATTACCCATATGGTCAATATAAGGAGAATCGCAAAAACTCCTAATTCTGGCCATACGTGTAATGATTGCGGAGACCCTCAAATGCCAGGGCAATGGAAAATCCTCACAAGTGACTAGGGCTGCACGATATGGGAATTTTGTGCGATTGCGATTAGGGCCCTAAAAATTGCGATAACGATATGCGATGCAATATTTTAAGGGAATTGTGCTAGAGGTCTATCTGCTTGGATATTTAAGGTAAAAGCACACACCGATGACTGATAATGTGAAATGTAGTTATGCTGAACTCAAGAACTGAAAAATAAAATACATATTTGCATTACTGCAAAAGTACAAGATACAAAACTTGCCATTTTCTTAATATCCCTGCACAGAACAGATAAATAGAATAGATATAAGAACGTGTGTTCACCGCAGGCGCGGTGAGCAGAGGACGCTGGTGCCTGCTGTCCTCTGCTCACCGCGCCTGCGCCGAATACAGAGCGGCCGTGCAGGCGCTGGATTTCACAAGGAGACAGTGCCGGAGGATCGCTGCCCGGCACTGTCACTCAAAGTAAGAAGGGGCGTGCCAGCAGGTTGCTGCACGGAGCTTCTAGGAGCAGGGCAGCGCCCCCCCCCCTGCTCCTAGAGGCTAATTTACATATTATAAAATTACGTTTTTTAGCCCGAATATAACTCGGATTTTTGTAAAATAGACATTATCAAGCTGCTCTGACATTAGCACATAGCTAATGTCAGACAGCTTATAATGTCAAAATGTGATGACAGAAGCCCTTTAAGGGTGTTTAAGCTAGGGGGGTTGAAGCGGTTAATACAGATCCCAGAGCACAATGCTGCTGAGATCCGTTAGAGTCCTAGGCAACGGGAACTTCTTTTTTGAAATGTTGCCGATGTATAAATACTCAACTTACAGCTCTGTGGCATGTAGAGTCCTGGCAGCACCAGCTGGGTCACAAGGAGCTCAGGTGGGTTTGAGTCCATTCTTTAAGGCACATGACTTATAAACAATGCATAAATTTGTCTCAAGTGTTTTGGCTTAACCTGAGAAGGGAAAGGGGGAAAGTGCAACGTGTGGAACTTGGATTATTTTTTCCTGGTGAAGGTGGAGTCATTTTTCTTGTAGTGAACTAGAGTGGACTGGTTTACTACCAACTTCACACTAACGGAACAGCAAAGGTCAATAGTCTCATCCTCCGATGTCCTCTTTAGATAGCTCCAACTTCCTTCTCTTGACACTAGAACTTCAGGTTTCATCGGAACCTGAGGTATCATTCGGATCCTTCCCTGGATGGAATCTGGAACTGCAGGTGTCACTTTATCTGCAAATGAGGCAGGGCTAGTATTTCCGCAAAAGGGGGGGGGGGGGGGTCTAGGCTGACAAGCATCATCCCCTCTTTGCTCAGATCCTCCAGGGTTTTATGCAGCACAGCATAAGAATGCCCTGGTGGCAATGGAAATTACCGAGCTAACAATTACGGTGTTAGCAGCTCCCATAGTTATAGGTAGGAGCACTTCAAATGGGACTAGACTTCTCATACTGGGTCCAGCCTTACTAACAATTCTGTGTGGGCCCTGTCTGGACTCCTCTCCCTCATGCAGCTGTTGGTCTGATGGCCCAAGCCCCCCTAGCAATGACTCGATGGACAAAGATAACCGTTATTACCATAGGGCCCAGATCTGTTTCCACTTCCACATGCACTTAGCTTAACAGAGAAAGCGGTGGTGGAGAATCATCATTACTTGGAAGTCTTCCTGCCATCTTGCTTCAGTCTTGCCTCGTAGCAGGTCTCCGTCTGTCCCTCGTGGTTTGTATCTTCAGGACAGTGGGATCAGTCTTCTGTCCCAGGAACAGTCTGTTCTTTTCGGATGCTGACAGCTGATTTACAAGCAGAGCATTAGCTGTGGCACTGAATGCCCGGATTGTCTTCTCCCGCTCCACAGTAGTCGGGCTTGGGGCAGCAGGTAAGTCAATCCTGTCCCAGGGAGATGCTTCTTGTGGGTTTTTAAAGCAATTTTAGAAGTGGGGGCACAGCTAAAAGTAGATTTGACGGTTGAAGAAAAATAGGACCACTTTCCGGCAATGTAGGCATATAAATCGATCCACACAATGTTTTTTCTTATTATTTAATGATAATAAAGCTGTCTACGCATGTCAATGGCGTGCAGCCCTCTTCCTCAGGACAGTATGTGTCTGTAAAGCATACTCACCAAGAACGAGGAGCTCAGGATAAACAGGTCATGCCTCCGCCCCTTCTGGGCGCACTTTCTGGTTTCCCACTTTGGAGGGGTAAAGCTTTGGGACATGTGTTGCAGATTCAATTTTGCGCTTCAACCTGTTCTGTGCTGGGGCGATTCTAGGCCTTGGAAACAGGCAGTGGTGAGTGTGAAACACCCACATGGAGTCTAGTTAAGATGATGTGGCAGTAGTTTCCACTAGATCCTCTCCCGCAGGGCAATAAAATCTCCCTTAGGGTCCACACAGCAATTAAGCCAATGGCAGTAGGGCACGGAGGCACAATTATATTCGTAATGACAATTTTATGTAGCGTACCCCTGAGGAGCCAGGGCAGATTATGGGAGTAGTAGTGACCCAGATGAAATGAGGTGTCATGGTGTGCTCCCTCAGGCTACTGCTCTCTGGGGAATGCTGCAGTGAAAAGGTGGTACAAGGAATCAGGCCAGAAGTAGGAGAATAAAAGTTTCTCTTTGCTTAGTAAGAGATAGGAGTTGTAGTACATCCAGCAGTAGTTGTATACAGTGCAATTTCTCTCCCCAGGTGATGAGGTCTGGTGGTTGGCAGAGTAGCTCATGATGGCACCCCTGGTATGCTATCTTGCTGATGTCTCTCTAGCACTCCTGGCTATGGGTGTCTACTTGGCAAAAATACAGTCTTTTATGAGTTGGCCTAACCTGGATGTGATCTATGTGATGGGTGTCTGAGCTGTAGTCCATCATTTGTAGCAGGATCTGTATTGCTAAGGTTGCTGGTCACTCTGCTGACTGTAACACTTTGCAGAATATCTGTAGTTTTGTCATTAAAGTCTCTCTGGAGTAGTAGTCTCACAGATTAGATTATTCCCTGGTCCCTAAGGCCCTTTAACCCTTTAAGAACCGTTTTTTTTTTATTTTTTGAGTTTTCGTTTTGCGCTCCCTGCGTTCCCAGAGCCATAACTTTTTTATTTTTCGGTTCACAAAGCCATATGAGGGCTTGTTTTTTGCAGGACAAGTTGTACTTTCCAACGCCACCATTTAATATTGCATATGATGTAGTGGGAAGCGGGAAAAAAATTCCAAATGGGGTGAAATTGCAAAAAAAAAAGCTATTCCACCACAGTTTTGAGGCTTTTTAACCACTTCAGCCCCCCTAGCTTAAACACCCTTAATGACCAGGCCACTTTTTACAATTCCGCACTACACTACTTTCACCGTTTATTGCTCCGTCATGCAACTTACCACCCAAATGAATTTTACCTCCTTTTCTTCTCACTAATAGAGCTTTCATTTGGTGGTATTTCATTGCTGCTGACATTTTTACTTTTTTTGCTATTAATCAAAAATTACCGAAATTTTTGCTAAAAAATGAAATTTTTCACTTTCTGTTGTAAAATTTTTCAAAAAAAACTACATTTCTATATAAATTTTTCTCTAAATTTATTGTTCTACATGTCTTTGATTAAAAAAAATCCAATAAGTGTATATTTATTGGTTTGGGTAAAAGTTATAGCGTTTACAAACTATGGTGCAAAAAAGTGAATTTCGGCATTTTGAAGCAGCTCTGACTTTCTGAGCACCTGTCATGTTTCTTCAGGTGCTAGAATGTCAGAATAGTATAAATACCCCCCAAATCACACCATTTTAGAAAGAAGACACCCCAAAGTATTCGCGGAGGGGCTTGGTGAGTTCATGTATCATTTCATTTTTTTTCACAAGTTAGCGGAAAATGACACTTTCTGAGAAAAAAAAAAAAGTTTCAATTTCTGATAACTTCTGGCAAAAAAAAAAAGAAAATCTCAGACGGACTCACTATGCCCCTCAGTGAATACCTTGGGGTGTCTACTTTCCGAAATGGGGTCATTTGTGGGGTGTGTTTACTGTTCTGGCATTTTGGGCGGGGCTAAATTGCGAGCCGCCATGTAAAACCTAAAGGTACTCGTTGGAATTTGGGCCCCTTTGCGCACCCAGGCTGCAAAAAAGTGTCACTCATCTGGTATCGCCGTACTCAGGAGAAGTAGGGCAATGTGTTTTGGGGTGTATTTTTACATATACCCATGTTGGGTGAGAGAAATATCTCTGTAAATTGTCAACTTTGTATAAAATTTTTTAAAAGTTGTCGTTTACAGAATTATTTTTCACACAAAGTATGGGTATATATAAAAATACACCCCAAAACACATTGCCCTACTCTCCTGAGTACGGCGATACCACATGTGTGCCACTTTTTGCAGCCTGGATGCGCAAAGGGCCCTAAAACCAATGAGTACCTTTAGGATTTCACAGGGCATTTTTACGCATTTGGATTCCAGACTTCTTCTCACGCTTTAGGGGCCCCTAAAATGCCAGGACAGTATAAATACCCACATGTGACCCCATTTTGGAAAGAAGACACCCTAAGGTATTCTGTGAGGGGTATGGTGAGTTCATGTAAAATTTTATTTTTGTCACAAGTTAGTGGAATATGAGACTTTGTAAAAAACAAAATTACAAAAAAAAAAAAAAATTTCCGCTGACTTGTGCCAAAAATAAAAATTCTGTGGACTCACCATGCCCCTCACGGAATACCTTGGGGTGTCTTCTTTCCAAAATGGGGTCACATGTGGGGTATTTATACTGCCCTGGCATTTTAGGGGCCCCTAAAGTGTGAGAATCCAAATGCATAAAAATGTCCTGTGAAATCCTAAAGGTACTCATTGGTTTTAGGGCCTTTGCGCATCTTGGCTGCAAAAAGTGTCACTCATGTGGTATCGCCGTACTCAGGAGAAGTAGGGCAATGTGTTTTGGGGTGTATTTTTACATATACCCATACTGCGTGTGAGAAATATCGCTGTAAGCGACAACTTTTACATTTTTTTATTCAAAGTTGTCAGTTTACAGAGCTATTTCTCACACACAGTATGGGTATATGTAAAATACACCCCAAACACATTGCCCTACTTCTCCTGAGTACGGCGATACCACATGAGTGACACTTTTGCAGCCAAGATGCGCAAAGGCCCAAATTCCAATGAGTACCTTTAGGAGGGCATTTTACGCATTTTCTTCTCACGCTTTAGGGCCCCTAAAATGCCAGGGCAGTATAAATACCCACATGTGACTCCATTTTGGAAAGAAGACACCCCAAGGTATTCCATGAGGGGCATGGCGAGTTCATAGAATATTTTTTTTGGCATAAGTTAGTGGAAATTGATTTTTATTGTTTTTCTCACAAAGTCTCCCTTTCCGCTAACTTTTGACAAAAAGTTTAATTTTTCATGAACTCATTATGCCCCTCAGCGAATACCTTGGGGTGTCTTCTTTCAAAATGGGGTCACATGTGAGTATTTATACTGCCCTGGCATTTTAGGGGCCCTAAGCGTGAGAAGAAAATGCGTAAAAATGCCCTCCTAAAGGTACTCATTGGAATTTGGGCCCTTTGCGCATCTTGGCTGCAAAAGTGTCACTCATGTGGTATTGCCGTACTCAGGAGAAGTAGGGCAATGTGTTTTAGGGTGTATTTTACATATACCCATGCTGGGTGAGAGAAATATCTCTGTAAACTGACAACTTTGAATAAAAAATGTAAAAAGTTGTCGTTTACAGCGATATTTCTCACACCCAGCATGGTATATGTAAAATACACCCCAAAACACATTGCCCTACTTCTCCTGAGTACGGCGATACCACATGTGTGACACTTTTTGCAGCCAAGATGCTAAAGGCCCTAAAACCAATGAGTACCTTTAGGATTTCACAGGGCATTTTTATGCATTTGGATTCTCACGCATTAGGACCCCTAAAATGCCAGGGCAGTATAAATACCCCACATGTGACCCCATTGTGGAAAGAAGACACCCAAAGGTATTCCGTGAGGGGCATGGCGAGTTCACAGAAAAAAAAAAATTTGGCACAAGTTAGCGGAAATTGTTTTTTTTTTTTTTTACAAAGTCTCATATTCCACTAACTTGTGACAAAAAATAAAATTTTGCATGAACTCGCCATACCCCTCACGGAATACCTTGGGGTGTCTTCTTTCTAAAATGGGGTCACATGTGGGGTTTTGTACTGCCCTGGCATTTGAGGGTCTCCGCAATCATTACACGTATGGCCAGCATTAGGAGTTTCTGCGATTCTCCGTATATTGAGCATACGGGTAATGAGATTTTTTCCGTTCAGCCTCTGCGCTGAAAAAAAAAAATGAACGGCACAGATTTTTCATTCGCATCGATCAATGTGGATGAAAAATCTCTGCCAAATCAGTGACTGCGGTGCGGTGGGCTGGGCGCTAGCTACCTAACAAGTAGCTAACTAACTGGCGGTGATAGGGGACCCTTATGCCCCATTCACACGTCCGCAATTCTGTTTGCGGAACGGAATTGCGGACCCATTCATTTCTATGGGGACAGACTTTGTCCCGCTCGGATCCGGAATTACGGATCCGCGCTTCGAGTCTGCACTTCCGTTCCGCAAAAATATAGAACATGTCCTATTCTTGTCCGCATTGCGGACAAGAAAAGCATTTTCTATATAGTTCTGGCAATGTGCGGATCTGCAAAATGCGGAAAGCACATTGCCGGTGTCCGTGTTTTGAGGATCCGCGAATCCACGGATCCGTGAATCCACGGATCCGCAAAACACATATGGACGTCTGAATGGAGCCTTACAAGGGGTGTGATCAATGACAGGGGGGTGATCAGGGGGTCTAGATGGGGTGATCAAGGGGTTATTAGGTGAGGGGGGGGGGGGTTAGTGTAGTGTTTGGTGCAACTTTACATAGTTACCTGGTCCTCTGGTGGTCGATCCCAGAAAATGGGACCAACAGAGGACCAGGTAGCAGCTATATCAGATGCTGTTCATCAAACAGCGTCTGATATAGCTGTTTGATGCGATTTATATCGCATCTACAGCCTGCCAGCGATTGATCATCGCTGGCAGGCTGTAGTCCAACTCTTGAGGCGCGCGCACGCGTTCACAGGAACTCTCGCGTCTCGCGAGATGACGCACCGGCGCGTCCGAACAGAAGAGCAGGACCGCCCGCAGGACGCAATCCTGCGTACGGCGGTCCTGAAGCAGTTAATTTCCACTGTTCGATATGCGATAAAACTGACCGGTTACTTTTACTCTACAGGTCAGAACGAACCTGGCGATACCCTATATGAATAGGTTTTCTTGCGTTTTGTCACCATGTTTTGACCCTTATAACTTTTTTGTAATTATATGTACAGAGCTGTATGGGGGCTCATTTTTTGCGTCATAATCTTATCTTTTTATTGATACCATTTTGGGGTGTGTATGACTTTTTGATCACCTTTTATGTATTTTTTTTGTGGAAAATGCTTCCAAAAATTGCGAATCCGTCATTTGGACGCTTTTTTTCGTTTTGCTGTTTGACGTATGGGGAATATTTTTTAATATTTTTATACTATGGGTGTTTTTGCACATTGCGACATCCATGATGTGTGTTTTTTTAATTTTTATTTTAGCAAAAGGGGGGTGATTTGAACTTTTATGATTTTTTATTATTTATTTTTTAAACTGTTTTTTTTTTTTACACTTTTCTACACAATTGCGGACAAGAAAAGGCATTTTCTATGAGAGTGCCGGCGATGTGCGGTCCGCAAATGCGGAACGCACATTGCTGGTTTCCGTGTTTTGCGGATCCGCAAAACACACACGGACGTGTGAATGGACCCTTACTGAGAAGCTGCAGGCAGTGAGGAGGCAAATGCTGGCCACAGGAGCTGACAGACTAGTGGAGTTCTGCAGAGCATTGCACAAGAACAGGTAGGGGGAAGATCCTGTGTGGATCATCAGTGTTATTGTACAGCTAGGACTTGTCCTACACATACAACATGCTGCTGAGTCTCCCAGCAGGCAGACGTGTCACTCAGGGCAGCACTTGTATTCACTCCCTTAGCAGTGCAGGGCGAGGGGCAGAGATAGCTGTTATTGCAGGTAAACAAAGGGCCAGAAGAGAACCAGGGAAATGAGGAAACAACTTTTTTTTGCCTAAAACTTGCTTTAGCTTAGTCATATATTGCTGCCCATCAGATTTACAGTGCTATATTTTTTTTTCACAACTCAGACAACCCCTTTAATGCTACTGTAAATGGTCCATATATATGAATGCTTACGTATGTATGTCTCAGTGACTTGTTTCCTGTGTCTGTGAAAAAAAATTGATGTGTGTGATTTTTTTGAGGCTGGTGGTATTTCATTGGGGGTAATTATTAGAGATGAGCGAATTTCATATTTTGAAATTTGTTCTCACTTCGTTTGGTGGCAAAAGCAGAATTGCGTTATGGATTCAGTTACCACGGACCAGAACGCGATTCTAGACGGAATGCCTTTGGAGGCATTCTGTTATTCATTCTGTCATAATAGAAGTCTATGGGCTGCAAAACGGATCCGTCCGTTTACGTTATAGAGGAGTGGACTTCCCTGCATAACCGGATGGATCCGTTTTGCAGCTCACAGACTTCTATTATGACGGAATAAATAACGGAATTCCTGTAAAAAGGGATTCAGTCATAGAATCGCGTTCTGGTCCCTGGTAACAGAATCCATAACGTAATTCTTCTTTAACCACCAAACAAAGAGTGAAAGAATTTCATAACATTTGCTTGTCTCTAGTAATTATCATTACTTTACAGCTCACAGTAAATACTGGTGGGTCAGGTGTTTTTAGCATATTGAGCTATACATATGTATTACTTATAATCTTCGTCATTCATCATGGTTTTCCAATTCGTCCAGAAAAAAATGTTGGCTGTCTGAGATTTTGCAATGAGTTGGCAAACCTGGTGTTGTATCCTATATTGAATTGCATTATGTCTATATATGTATTGCGTACAATTCAATAGTATATACATACTACTCTGAAGAAGAGTACAACAAATGAAGAACCGCAGCGCCGCCTGAGGAGAATTCACAACTACCTGTCTCCACGTCCAAACTACCTCAAAACTTCCACACGACGCTTCTCACAACTGGCCCTGCCCGCTCGTGGCAACTGTCCAATCACGTACAGAGGGGATGTTCGACCGCTGATGCTATTGGGCCATAGAAAAGCCTCTCAAAGTATACGTCCAATCAAGAGAGGGATTCCGAAGAACGACCCGCCCCTCCTCGGAGCGCGGGAAGTTTCTTTGCCCTGTGGTCGGTGACGTCGTCTTTGGCGCCATTCTGCGTTTGTTTTAATTTCAGGGGGAATCCCGAGAAAATGGTCGGTGGCGATGTCACAGGTAAATGCAGTGTGTATATGACAGTGTAGAGGCGGGCGGGATAAGGCGTGCAGTGAACGCTGTGGCGTTGCTGGGAGTTGTAGTTCGGGCAGTCAGCTGTGCCGCAGAGCGGTAGAGTGCACTGTGGTCAGCGCTGACACTTCAACCTGCTCCGACAGGAAAACGCAGGAATCCCGTCAGTAACGTGACGCGACTTCTAAGCCTCAGTTCACATTGTAGTTTCTCTTGGGATTTGATGCAGTGCACGATCTGTCATACCAGTCCATGATGGGACCTTACAGGCCTGCAGCTTCCCTTCAGGACCCTTCATCATAGTTGTGAGCAGAGTTTCATTTTTTTTTGTGTGAATATGCGTTCAACAGATGCTTGTCCTAGGTACCCTTCACACTTGCGTTTAAGTTTTCTGGTATTGAGTTCTGTCACGGGGGCTCAATACCGGAAAAAAACGCTTCAGTTTTATCCCAATGCATTCTGAATGGAGAGCATTCTGTTCAGTATTCATCAGGATGTCTTCAGTTCAGTCTCTCTTATGGTGTTTGGCCGAATTCCTGAACACATGGCGGATCCGGTACCAAGTGATCTGCGCAGACCTTTAAAAATGTGGGAAAGGGGCGAAATACTGGATCCGTTTTTCCAGATGACACCGGAGAGACGGATCCGGTGTTTCAATGCATTTGTCAGCCGAATGCCAATGCAATCCATCACAGGAACTGCCTGCCGGATCCGGAAATCCGTATGCAAACGGAACTGCCTGCCTGAATCCAAAAATGCAAGTGTGAAAGCAGCCTTATTTGTATAAATGGGTTTTTCAGGTTTTTAACTATTAATAACCGTTTACTTTTACCAGGGAGCGTGCACTGCTATTAATAGTTTAAAATGTCCAAAAAGCTGCACAGATCCCGCGCAAGCGCCTGGAAGTAGTACCTGACCGCTAGTGCACAGATTGGTGGCTGCGGTCACATGACTGTATGGCACAACATCGCTGACAGCTTGTAAACAAAGGCTGGAGGACGACCACCTCCCCCATAACAGCGTCATCCACAGACCACCATCAGTTCAAGACCCACCAAAAGCACACCTTTTGGTTCAATTTTTTTTTCTTATTTTCCTCCATAAATACCTAGGTGCATCTTATAAAGTGAAAAATGCAGTAATTTTTTGTAGAAAATGAAGCGACCAAAAACGGCTAATCAGCCTTTTGGACGCTTTTTTCCGTTTTGCTGTTTGCCGTATGGGGAATATATTTTTATACTATGGGTGTTTTCACACATTGCGACACCCATGCTGTGTATTTTTAAATTTTTTTTTAGTTCTTTATTTTTACTTTGGGAGAAGGGGGGTGATTTTAATTTTTATGTTTTTTTTTTAATTTATTTATTTTTTTAACCACTTCACACCTGCCCGTATAGGATATAAACGTCCTATGGGCGGATGTTTATCTCTGAATGGACGTTCTGGAACGTCCATTCAGAGATGGCAGCTGCGCGCTAATCGTGGGGCCGCGGAGCGGGGGCCTGCTGTCAGTGACAGCAGGGCTGATCAGGGAGAAGGCAGGGACAGTTCCCAGGTGATCGCTGGGGCTGGGAGTGTGCAGGAGCTGTCGGGTCTCTCACAGACCTCGATCAGCCCTGCACTGAGGCTGTACAGCATAGCCGCGGGTGTCTGCTATAGGAAGCAGGCGGCTATGGCGGGCAGGAGCGGGCGCCCGATGACGCATCTGTGAGCAGATTTGTGAAAACATTATCATGCTTGACCCTGTCAATCAAAGTGGAGAGAGCAGAGGCTCTAGGTGTAATGGTAACGCCCCCGTTGCTTCTAGAGCAGGGGTGCACAACCTTTTTTGGTCTGAAGGCCGCATTGTCACAGCGCTCTATTTCAAGGGGCCACAAATAAAAATGTTGATTGGCGCTCATTTGCATCAGCCTATTACACAGGCCCAATGTACAGTGACTGTGGAGGAGTGATCGCTACCTTCATTTAGTTATATTATCAGTAGCTCATCCTTGATTACACAGACGGATGTGTGGCGCGATTATACCACCGCTTATCATGAATAAACGTTCCTATGAAAACTTGTTCCCAGTAAAATTGACTTTTAACAACTTCCTGCAGCATGGCCCCTGAAACCAGAGTTATACTCACCTGCTCCCGCGCTCTTTTTACAGTGCATGTCATGGTCACGTGCAGCTCTCCAGCCAATCACTGGCTTTAGCGGTGATTTGGCCACAAGCAGCGTGTCACTGCTGAAGTTAGTTATTGACTGGAGCAGTTTATGTGACCACCGCTTCCTGGTCCTCCGGTACTAATGAGGGCTTCCATAATGGAAGCGCTCATTAGTATTTACCCCATAAGACGGAGGGAGATTTTCTCCCCACTTTGGGGAGGAAAAACTGCAACTTATGAGGCGGAAAGTACGGTAAAAAGGCCTTTGGGGGACACTGACACTTTGTTAATTTTTTCCTTTTAGATCTCATGCACACGACCATATGTATTTTGCGGTCCGCAAAAAATACGGATGACATCCGTGTGCATTCTGTATTTTGCGGAACAGAACAGTTGGACCCTAATAGAACAGTACTATCCTTGTCTATAATGCAGACAATAATAGGACATGTTCTATTTTTTTGCGGAAAGGAAATGCGCACATACGGAAACGGAATGCACATGGCGTAACTTCAGTTTTTTTTGCGGTGCCATTGAAATGAATGGTTTAGTGTACGATCCGCAAAAAAATGGAACGTACACAGAAAGAAAATACGTTTGTGTGCATGAGGCCTTATTTTTTACTTTTATTTGTATTTTATTAATATTTTATTTCTATTTTTTATTATTGGTTTAGTACAAAAATATATTTAAATAATATGTCCCACAAGAGGTCATAAAAAGACTGTTAGGGTCCTTTCACACTTGCGTTCTGAGGATCCGGCAGGCACTTCCGTCCCGCCGGATCCGGCAGAACGCAAGTCGCCTGAAGCATTAGAAGACTGATCAGGATCCTGATCAGTCTTCGAAATGCTTTCAGGTTACTATGGCAGCCAGGACGCTATTAAAGTCCTGGTTGCCATAGTAGGAGCGGGGGAGCGGTATACTTATAGTCCGTGCGACTCCCGGGGCGCTCCAGAATGACGTCAGAGCGCCCCATGCCCATGGATCACGTGATCCATGCGTGTAGGACGCCCTGACGTCACCCTGGAGCGCCCCGGGAGCCGCACGGACTGTAAGTATACTGCTCCCCCGCTCCCCACTACACTTTACCATGGCAGCCGGGACTTTAGCGTCGTGGCAGCCATGGTAACCATTGAGAAAAAGCTAAACGTCGGATCCGGCGATGCGTCGAAACGACGTTTAGCTTAAAGCCGGATCCGGATTAATGCCTTTCAATGGGTATTAATTCCGGATCCGGCCTTGCAGCAAGTGTTCCGGATTTTTGGACGGAACAAAAAGCGCAGCATGCTGCGGTATTTGCTGCGTCCAAAAAACGTTCCGGTCCTGAACTGAAGACATCCTGAACAGATTTCTCTCCATTCAGAATGCACTGGGATGATCCCGATTAGGATTTTTCCGGCATAGAGCGCCGAGGACGGAACTCTATGCCGGAAAACAAAAACGCCAGTGTGAAAGGACCCTAAAAAAGTAAAATAAAATGTTTAAAAGAATTACAGTACGAAACTAGACAGACCGCCTGCATGCGACCCTATTTCTCATCCGTGTGCTGTCCAAATGTTTTGCGACTAGAAGACAAACTGCTTATTTTTTTATATGGAAGGGAAAACCTCTATTATTTTGCAGATATGTGAGGCCGTTCCGCAAATGATAGAACATGTCCTCTTCTTGTCCACCTCACAGATGAGAATATCCCTTTTTATTGATGGGAGGGGAAAAATGAGGCGGTATCAGTATTTTGCCGGTCTGTGGTTTGGTGACTGAAGTTCAGACGCGGTGACACGCATGAGGCATTTGTAATGACCTGTCCTATAAAAGTAACACGTTATTTATCCAAACAATTACAAAAAATGTATTTTTTTTTTGTTTGTTTCTTTGGAACAAACAATCCATCCACAGTCATTAGAATTGATGTTGCCGTTCTACATGCTGTCTTCATGTTGTGTGGCACGTCTCAGCTTTTGGGCTCATTCACAGTACCGTATCAGTTTTTGTGGATCCGCAAAACACGGAAGCCGGACACATTTTGTGGAAAGGAACATCTTTTTCCATGATAGAAATGCATGTTCTTGTCCACAAATATGGATAAGAATAGGACTATTGTTTTTCTGTATATTTTTATTTTTTGCAGGTGGAACAGACATACGGATGCAGACAGCACATGGCGTGCTCTCTGCATCTCTTGCAGCCCCATATAAATTTATGGGTCGGCATTCGATCCGCGAAATTGCGGAATGGATGTGGACAGAAATAGACAGTCATGTCAATGCGCCCTTGAACTGACATCATTTAGACCTAGGCTGTGTGATGCTGGTGGGCCATGTGCTGCTTAGGGGCATGCTACCACCTAGGCCAGTCATTGGCTGCAGCGGCACATGTGTCTCCATCAGTCTGGAAGATCAGGTACAACAATGTGCAGTGAAGTATTGTGCAGGTGATGGGTTCCCTTTAAAGGCGTTATCCAATAGTGCAAACACTAGGGAGGCGGGTCACAGTCGTGCCCTGCTATTGGCTGCAGGATGTTTTGATTCACGCAATGGGGGGATGCAGGTACCGGGGACTGGGTAAGTATCGTCTATAGGAGGGGCATTGTGGTGAGTATTTGTACTATTGGATAACCCCTTTACATGATGCGCCACTGACTGCGGTCGAACTCCGGAGTCAGTCAAGTTCTTGCACATTGCCTTGTGCAGTTGCATCAGTGTCCTAATCGATATCTGTGCTGTAGGTGCTCATTAGTTTTGCTTTTTTGTTGCATAGCAGAGTGACTGTGCACAGATTTTGCTGCCATTGGCATCTTTGATAGTCAGGTTTTCTAGGTGTATTAAAGCACACTGGTCCAGATTTACTAATGCTATAGATGGTGTAAGCTTAGAACCGCGTGTACACCTGCACCAGATTTATCACGGGGGCCCAGGCTGGATGGTGCAGTGACAGACGCTTTTCTCTGACTTTATACCAGCTATTGGCTTGCTGACTTCGAGATAGGGTTTTTTGTTTTTTTTTACTGCAGCATTGCACCAAAATGTTGGTGCAAAATAACCCCTCTTAGGCCCTGTCCATTGATGAGTGGAAAAAAAAGTGTAGAAACACTGTGCCAGTTTGCACCACTTTTTAGACAAATTTGTTTGCGCATTAGTAAATCTGGCCTATTGTCTGGTTCAGTGCATTTCTATAAGTGATTGTCATGCATCCCAGTTCTAGGCTTAGGGGCTATGACATAGCCGCTATGTACTGGTTTTTATAGCTTCAATGCATTTTATACCCATTGTGAGTATTGGGACTGCTTTGTCGGACTACACCGTTAGACCTGTAGGCACACTGTGGTTGGACATTTCAGGACTATTTGCAATGTTGCAAATATCCATTAGAGAAATAAAGAAAAAAATAGTCGTAAAGCAGTGATGCCAGTAAGTATAGGATGTGACTTTTTAACTTTTATTATTTTTTTTTTTAGGACTTTTGCTGCTTTTTTTTTTTTTTCATAACTCTGGTACTGTCTCTTTAACTTTCATTATAGTGTAGAGGAAAATGGGTTTTTGAAACCAGACAAGCTCTTTAACTAAATATTGAAAATAATTTGTAGCGATCCTCTTCAGTAACGTTACTTGTTGTACTTGCAGGAGAAATTGAGAAACTCTATGCAGCCGTTCCACAAATCCGAAGTATCTTCTATGTTATGGGGAAAATCGGAGAGGGTAAGTGTAAATACGTACTGTTATACGTAGTTGGTGTGTTTAAAGGGGTTGTCCGGCCTAGAAACCCAACCCAATGCATGAAACCTGTGCCCAGTTTAAAAAACACAAACCTGACCAGTCTGCAGTCCTGTCATTCCCACGCTGCTGGTGACGTGCTGCTGTAGAGCACGTAAATGCTGAAGCCAGTGATTGGCCGCGTCAGTCACAGGACCAATCTACTTTTGCTCCAGCGTCAACCAGAAGAAGGCAATATTTTTTCTTTAAATTGGGCACAGTTTCCAAGGATCAGGTTGGTCATCTACTAGGCCAGACAGGGGTATTCCGAGATTAAACTAAGGCTGCATGCACATGACAGTGAAAAAAACGTCCGTTAAAAACGGTCATTTTTAATGGACGTTTTTTTCACTGATGCCTTTCTGAGAAACGGACGTTAAAAATAGACCCATTCAATTGTATGAGGTCAGTCTGTCAGTGAAAAACGGACAAGATAGAGCATGTTCTATTTTTTTACTTCCGTTTTTCACTGACAGTCAAAAAAACTGCCATGTGAATAACCCCATAGACTACCATTGGTCTTAAAATATACATTTCATGGCCGTTAAAAAAATGTACATCACATTTCCGTTTTTCACTGTCGTGTTTATGTAGCCTAATATGTTTACCTAAAAATCTATAATTAAAAAAGTGACATTTTTGGGAGGTTTTTCCAATTTTAAACTGACTGTTGGGGTACTTTCACACTAGCGGCATAGCTATCCGGCAGGCTGTTCCAGCGGGTGAACAGCCTGCCGGATCCACCATGCCGCAAGTACCTGTGTGCTGCCGCTCCGTCCCCCGCCCCATTATAGTCAATGGGGACAGAGCGGCAGCACACGGGTACTTGCGGCATGGCAGATATCTATGTATCTAGTGTGAAAGTACCCTTAGGAGGTTGTCAGTCTTTCATATCTTAGTCGGAGGCGCTATCCAAGTGGTTTCTAGCCTGAATGGGAGTTTTCTCAAGTAGGCACATGCTCCTACAGGGAAGTCGGTCAGTCATTGAATCCCATGTCCATAAGGAACTGGTGGTGAAATATTTCAAACTGAAGATAAATATAGTATTTACAGGTGTCTGTATGAACGTCTATAAAGTAATATGCTTTTGTCCCAACAATGTTCCATGGTTTGTGTTCTGTAGTCGCACAGTGAATAAAAACCATAGTGTGAATATGTACAGACTGCTTGCAATGATACAAATGTTACTACGCCATACTAGGGTTGTTTCGGGTATCGAAGTTTCGATACCTATTCAATACTTTTAGGATTTGCCTTTTATCGATACTAGGCTGTGCCGCCATGTTCCTTCAGCAGCACGGGGAGAAGGAGGCAGTCCCTCCCTCCCTCTGTGCTGCCGCTGCCCCCAATGAAGGGAGACGGGAGGAGGAGGCGGGGTCACTGGCCACCAATGAAGAGTGACGTTTACTATACAAATGCAGGCAGAAGAAACTCATTGCCGACACCTGGCTGTGACCGGGCGCTGCGATCCACGGTGATTAACCCCTCAGGAGCCAGTGCAACCCCCCCCCCCCTTCTCCAGTATTAAATCCATTGGCCAGTGTAACCCCCCCCCCCCCTCCCCTTCCCCAGTAGTAAAGACATTGGCCAGTGTGCTAGCCCCCCACCTTCCCCAGTATAAAACATTGGTGGCCAGTGCGCCCCCCCCCCCCTTCCCCAGTATTAAATACATTGGTGGCCAGTGCGCCCCCCCATCCCCTCTTCCTCCCTTCCCAGTATTAAAATCGTTGGTGGCAGTGGCCACAGGATTCCCTCTCCCCCCCCCTGTTAATTGGTGGCAGTGGCAGCTTCTGATCGGAGACCCAGCAGTGTAATTCTGGGGCTCCGATCGGTTACCATGGCAACCAGGACGCTACTGAAGTCCTGGCTGCCATGATCGGCTCCCTGCTGTTCTGTGCACTGGGCAGCAGGGAGAGTGTGAGGTCCTATTCACCCTGATAGAGCTCTGTCAGGGTGAATAGGATGAAAAGATCCCAGGTTCTAGCCCCTAAGGGGGAAATAGGTAATAAATAAACTGTAAAAAAAAAAAAAAAAAAAAAAAAGTTTAAAAAGCACACCAAATATAAATCACCCCCTTTCCCAATTTTGCATATAAAATATATAAACCAAAAAATAAATAAAAAACTAAAATAATACATATCGCTACGTCTCAATAGTCCAAACTATTTAAAAAAAAATCCTCTTTTAAGCGGTGAACGCCCATAAAATAAAAAGAAAAACTGCACAATTCGCCATTTTTCTTTTAATCGCCTTGTGTTCCCTCCCCCCCAAAAAAAGGCTAGGATTGTTGTATTATGAGTCGTATGTTCCATAAAATGCGGAATGCACGCAACTTTTTTTGGCATTTTATTTTTTTCACGTGGTATCGAGTATCGCAATACTTTTTTATGGTATCGATACCGAATCAAAATTTTGGTACCGAAACAACCCTACGCCATACACATCGTTACAGTTTTGGATAAGTAGCTCTCACAATTCTTTTTCTGTCCATAGGTACATTTAGTTCTGTTTACTTGGCTGTTGCAAGGCTAAAATCAGGAGAAGATAGGAAGTTTGCTTTAAAACATTTGATCCCTACAAGTCACCCAACCCGAATAGCGGCAGAGCTACAATGTCTTACGGTGGCCGGGTAAGTATTTTAATGAAAAATAGGCTTAAAGGGAACCTGTCACCGGGATTTTGTGTACAGAGCTGAGGACATGGGCTGCTAGATGGCCGCTAGCACATCTGCAATATCCAGTCCCCATAGCTCTGTGTGCTTTTATTGTGTAAAAAAAAACGATTTGATGCATATGCAAATTAACCTGAGATGAGTCCTGTCCCTGAGATGCTGACAAGCTTGGCAATGATTGTCAACTATGAGACACACTTCTGGGCTGCAATACACTCTTTATCTAGGGGTCAATAAAAGACCTGCAATATGTATTTATAAATGTATGTATTTGTTTCTTTATATATAGACTAGTATAGGTTTCAAAAGTGAACATACGTTCTAAGGCTGAGTTCACATCAGTACTCAGCCGTCATAGGAGCAGGAGAACGGAAAGGATGGATTCGGCACATAACGTAGTCTATGGGGTCCGCCAGAGGAAGATTTGTCTCTGCTTTAAAAATCTTCCTCTGAACGGAAACCTAACATAACCCATTATAATCTATGGGGTCCGTAGGCTGTTATGTGCCGAGTCCGTCGTTTCCATTCTCCTGCTGCTATAATGGAGCAGGAGATCGGAAAGGCTTAACGCTGATGTGAACTCGGCCTAAGCAGTGCACTTAGAATCGGCTCGCCCATCCCAAGTACTAACAAATCTGTCCCCAGTGGTGAAGCACCCACCTGCCTGTTGCTTGACAGGCCCGGGCTACATATCCAACCTGGCCATGCGCCGCTGCTCCGAGTAGTGGCACAGGCTACAAAGATCAAATTTGGCTTTGGAAGCATTGACTGTGTCTGCTAACCAGAAGTGTAGTGGCGCATGCGCAGTTGCTACTCCTGCTGATGAGACGAATCGATTTGCTGATCCCTACTTGGTGCACATGCTAGGAGGGTAAAGGCCTGCAGGTTGTCCATATAGCTGGTCCAACTTTTTTGTGACCACTGTCTGTGTGCTTTTGCATGGTGTTTTTTGCATCTGCTAGATGGAACAGATGAAATGTGATGGGAATGTTGATTATTTCTAGAGCCTTTATTAATATTTTACTTCTTTCTTCAGGGGTGAAGACAATGTTATGGGAGTAAAATACTGCTTTAGGAAGAATGACCATGTAGTTATTGTGATGCCTTATTTGGAACACGAATGTTTTGTGGTAAGATATTTTGTCCATGTAGCTCTTTAAATGAGCGTTGCATATGTGCAATTACCCTTGTGCCCAGAAATTAAAGGGTTATTCCAATCTGGACATATACTGAGGATATACCATAGATGTCATAAATGTCCTATGGCTGAAAACATTTAACCCCTTCACGACCTTGTGATTTTGCAAGTAGTTCTACACTCCCTGCCTTCCTAGAGCCACCAATTTTTTTTAACTGTGTATATACACATATATACTGTATATCGATGACCTATCTGCAGGACTAAGGGCCAACTGCCCTTCCGATCAGCCGTTTGATGAGAACACATTGCTCGTATGGGCTCTGCCTTCTCTTCACTATTTACCTGCTTGTGAGCAGGTGTAATTACAACTCTGCCATCACCATTCACTTCAATGGGAAAGCGCTGTCCTGTTCCAGACATATCTTCATTAAATTGTACACCACAAAGCTATGGATTGGGGCTACATTGTGGAAACTGTGCTTAATGTATAGGAATTGTCTCATAGAGATATGCCACCAGTGTTAGATGGGTGCGTGTCCCACCTCCGGGACTCACACCTATCTCTAGAACAGAGCACCTAAAGTTCGGGAGAGCACACAGAGTATGCACAGCCGCCCTCCATTTGTTTCCATGGGAGCACCGAAAAGCCGCTTGTCCCATAGAAATGAATGGAGAGTGCACCGAGCAAGTGTGACTACTGCTCCATATGTTTCTATAGACCTGCCGGAATTAGCTGAGCCAGTGCTTCCCTATTTAGGCTTTCCCATAGGAATGAATTGAGAGCAGCTACGTATTCGCTGTGTGATCTCATTATCTTTGGGAGCTTTATTCTAGAGGTAGGATATGCCACCAGTGTTTGAGGTGAGACAACCTCTTTAACTTGTTATTGCATTAAGACAAAGGGGGAAACTCAGGATGCCAGAATTATCAATGCCTGAATGTTGAATGGAAAAGTATGGCTAACTTGGGACAAGATGTTTAGGTGTGCCAGTGCAATGAAACAAAAAAATAAAGAAAATGCCAAACCAAAAGGCAAAGTTTGCAACGGCACTGAAACCAGTGTATCCAGAGATAATAAACTGTGATGTAGTTTGTTAAAAGAATTTTTATTTTTTTCTATTTCAGGATATTTTGCATTCTTTAAGCTTTCAAGAAGCAAAGGAATACATGTTTAACTTGTTTAAAGCTCTGAAACGCATCCACCGATTTGGTATTGTTCACCGAGATGTTAAACCAAGTAATTTTTTGTACAACAGACGACTAAAACAGTGAGTGCGTTTATTTTATTTTGGTCTAATAAGAGATTAGACTGACGCTTTACATTCCTTTTTTTATTTGTATCTTGCATAAACCAGGGCTATCCTCCAGATAGATCATCATTATCTCACCTGTGGGGGTGCCAGGTATTAGACTCCCACCAATCTGATATTGATGACCTGTCCAGATGATTGGTTATAAATATCATAAAGCCGGAATACCCCTTTAGGTTGTTTGGACTACATGTTTTATAAACTCCACGTGTTACTATTATGTATTAGCAAAGTGGTTTAAACGTTTTTTTTTTTTTCCATGTGGTCAATTATTTGTCTTGGGCCTCGAGCACCTGACCACATTTTTTTGTCCATGTGCTTCTCTCATTTTTTGCAGATAGCACATGGGCCTATTAATGTGTATAGGTCTTCACACAAAAAAACAGTCCATGGGCTGTCCTCATCCATATTGCCTTTTTTATTTTTTTTAGAGAATCTCAGTTCTGCATACTGCAATAAAATGCAGCTTGAAACTCTGTGGCTCGGAAGCTCCTGCTCCCACTAAGAATATTAACCACTACTTTGGGTGTCTTCCTGTCATTTGTGCACACAGCAGCAGTGGTATGCTTTCAGGGCAATAATAAATATGACGCCACCTTCACAATGGGGCCTTCGGTTGCATAGATGGTGCAGGATTTTCTCTAGCCAAATTCTCCAGAGACTTTTAGCTGCACCAAGAGTTCCGGCATCACTGAGGTTGACACTTCATGGTTATTGCAGCATGTGTACCTCTCTGATGGTCTCTTTATGCTATGGTTGCAGATAAGTCACAGCATCGCTGCAACTCATGAGTGAAAGTCGCTAGCATCTTGAGATGATCCGCAGTAATCAGACCATATTGAAGTTCTTGTGATCAACTTGTTTCTTCTGTAATTAAACATTGAGATGTGTTAATTACACAAATGTACTGCAAATCCTGGATAGGTAACTCTCTCATTATGGAACCTTAGTTTCTCATCAAAAAGTATATTAGATTTAATATTAGTAATAGAGTTGAGCGAACCTGCTTTTTGGCAGGTTCGGGGTTTATGTGAATTACGTAATGGATTCCCTTCCCACAGAATCCATCACGTAGTTCAATGCCGGCATAATGCAAGTGTATGGCCAGCTCCGAGGGCTCCATTCTGCTGGCCATACACTTGTATTATGACTGCATGGAAGGCATTCCGTTTGGCATGCCGGCATTGAATTACGTTATAGATTTCGTGAGAAGAGAATCCATTACGTAATTCTCTTAAACCCAAAACCTGCCAAGGCATTTTCGCTCAACTCTAGAATCTAAAGTTAACAAAATGCTTTGTATTTTGTACAGCCAGTCTCAAACAAAGGGCTAATGGGAAAAAAATAGTGGTAGATACATGAGGTGTTGTGCATATATTAATAATAAGAAAGCTGTGTAGTACCATGTCGCTAGCAAAGAACGGCAGTAGAATCAGAATTAATATTTATTTGAAAGCGCCATTAATTCCATCAAGAGGGGTTACACATAATATAAAAAAATACAAATACAATAAAACTATTAATGGACTGGTACTGAGGGGAGTGCATGGTTCCTGCGAGAGCTTACAATCTACAAGGGAAGGGTGAAGGACCCAGTAGGTGAGGGTAAAAGCTGCTCATCTGGTGGTGGCAGCATGCTCATTGTAAGTGGTTGGTTTTCCTGAAGAGGTGGGTTTTCAGGTTGCTTTTAAAGGTTTGGATGTTGGGGAGTGTCTGATGTGCTGGGGTAGTGAGTTCTAGAGTAGGGGAGAGGCACATGTGAAATCTTGTAGACGATTGTTCTTCACACAATCAAGAGGAGAACAAAGAAGGAGGTCCTGTGAGGGTGGCTTGAAGATTGTGTGGAGATGTATCTGGAAACTAGGTCAGAGATGTAAGGAGAAGATGGATAGTGGACTGCCTTATATCTAGTTAGTATTTGAACTGAATTTGCTGAGCATTGAGGAGCCAGTGAAGGTATAGGCAGAGGAAAAATTAGGCGAGGGGAGGATTAACCGGGCAGCAGAGTTGAGACTAAACTGGGGGAGTGCGAGGATGCTAGGCCACAGAAGAGGATGTTGCAATACACCTTTTACTATACTGTAACTTAGATTATTGTAGCTATATATGTTAACATCCTAACTTTCTTCCTTTTTAGGTATGCATTGGTAGATTTTGGATTGGCCCAAGGAACACCGGACACCCAAATAGAACTTCTTAAAGTCCTTCAGACCAAAAAACAGGGGAGTTGCTCACAAAGTAATCTTCACACAATTTCAGGAAATATACCAGTACCTAGAGAAGTAGTTCTACCTTCCTCAACAAAACAGTCTGTTAAAAGACACTGGTCACATTCACAGATAAATCCAGGAAACCGTGGAAAGGTTCTGAGTCTTTTACTACTTTCTGTAATGCTGGAAATCAAAACCAAATTGTAATCGTTCATCCCTGGTTGCAAAATGCTTGTGCATGTCCCCCCCCCCCCCCCCCCCCCTGATATTCTCGTCACCCCTGCCAGCCATAGCTCATTTTGGGTGACTGAATTGCTTGCCATTTAAAAGTACAAGCTTTTTTCCTCCAACAAATCTGTTGGTGTTACTCCCAATATGTCTGCATTTGTAAAAGTATTTCTTGTTCCAGCGGGCGGTTGTGATGATGCTTGTTATGATGTTTATTGCTCTGTCTAGACTATGATCTTCTTGCACATGGAAAAGGTTTATGTGCCTAGAGTCATGCATGCAGCTGTTCTTATTTTATTTCACTCCTTAAGTATGTTATCTTCTCCTGCAAAGTGTCATGGATATAATTCTTATTGTGCTCTATTTGGATGGGTTTTCTAGGAAGGATTGCTTGGCGGATCAACGCAAAGGTCTGTGTTTGGAGAGAGGAATTTTAATGTCCATAGTGCTGTCATCCATGAAGTCAATGCTGAAAAAGTAAGCAGAACAGGGAAATATATATATATATATATATATATATATATATATATCTCGCACAGTCCACAACGTTTATTGGTACGAAAAATTACACACTTTAAGGCTAGTGCTACACAGTGACACTGGCCGCACGACAGCTGTAGCGGCCAGGATCGCTAAGTAGCAGTGATCCCGTAGAAATGAATGGGATCGCCATGGCAGTCGCAAGAAATTCAACAGGGCTAGATTTCTTGCGACGCCTGCGGCGAACCCATTCATTTCTATGGGAACAGCACTACTTAGCAATCCTGGCTGCGACAGTTGCACCGTGTAGCCCTAGAGTCACTCCTTAATGATGCATGATAGACATATCAGTCATGCATGTGGGTTATGTATGGAGTGGGCTCAGAAGCCGAGCACCCTCTTCATGTAAACCTATGACCTAGTGATGGTACCAGTACAGGAGTTGAAGCATATTACAGCTGCAGCAACCGGGATCATAGATGATTTCCAATCCCTGCTATTTCAAGGGGTTTTCTAGTTTGCATCCTTTTCAAGGTAATCTGTCACCAAAATTTATCTTCCGATCATTGGGGGACACAGTCACTAGGAGGCAGACACTAAACACAACAAAGTGAGCTCCTCACCTTCAGCTATAACCTTCCTACAGGCACTAAGCTGAATCAGTTTTTTTAACTTAGTGTTGTAAGAGGCAGACCTCCCTGCTTGCAGGTCTGCTATTTTTCTTTCTTTCAGTGGGAAGCTTCAGGCATGCCGGTAAAAACTGCCTGCACTCCCACCCAGGAGACCAGAGGGTCACCCAAACCCCCTGCTCCTTCCCGCTCTACAGAAGAAGAGGAGGAATGTAAAAACATCTGTCTCCCGCCAGCAATCGCATCACCACTGTTGCTCTCTGCAAGTCCCCTTTTTTCCGTCCCTTTCGCAGTTTTTCCAGCCCTAAGAGGTCGGGCCCGAATCAGAAGCGTAAACCGTCATTAAAGACTTGCCCTTCCTGGCGTCCCTGGCAACAGGGCTCCAAGGCCTATAATCCCAAGACCTCCGCAGCATGACAGGCAGCGTCCGACGCCCACCGCTCGGGTGGGAGACCGGCTTCACTTGTTTGGGCATGTCTGGCTGGCTTACGTCTCGGATGCCTGGATGAGAGAGGTCATTGTGGAAGGCTACAAGCTGGATTTCAAGTCCTTCCAACCGTCATGGTTTTTTTGGTCGTCCCCTCTGACTTCTCCCTTGGCCGCAAGTTCCTTTTTTCAGGCGATTCATACGCTTTTCCGTTAGGGAGTGATTGTTACGGTTCCTATGCAAGACCGTTTTCAAGGGTTTTACTCCAATATTTTTGTGATTCCCAAAAAAGAGTGGATGGTTCGCTCCGTACTGGACCTCAAGGCACTTTACTGCTTCCTTCGAATCCGCAGTTTTCAAATTGAGTCTCTAAAGATCGGTCATTGCGTCCATAGAACCGGAGGAGTACCTGGCCTCAATAGACATTAAAGGGAGTCTGTCACCAAAGTTGGACATAATAGACCGCTGACATAGCTTTGTAGCATCACTTTAGATGAATGAAACGGTACCTTTGTTGTCTTCTTCAGCGCTTCACCTGCTTCAAAAACGGACTTTTATTTATATGTAAATGAGGGCTCGCAAGTGCCCAGGGCGGAGTTAAGTTCTTTGGAGCCCAGGCTGCTCGGCCTCTTTAGTTCTTATCCCCGCCCCTGTCTCTGTCTCTGCCCGCCCTTCTATTGCCTTTCTTCCTCCTCCTCTGGTAGCGAACTCCTGCGCCTGCGCTCAGCTTTGCCTCGGCGGGGCATGCGCACTGCGATGCCCACTGTGGGAACTGCATCAATGTAGCTACTGCGCATGTCCACCAGCTTACAGCTGGGTTTGCAGCGTCAGCCGGGGAATGCGCAGTAGCTACATTGATGCCGTTCCCACAGTGGGCATCGCAGTGCGCATGCCACGCCGAGGCAAAGCTGAGCGCAGGCGCAGGAGTTCGCTACCAGAGGAGGAGGAAGAAAGGCAATAGAAGGGCGGGCAGAGACAGAGACAGGGGCGGGGATAAGAACTAAAGAGGCCGAGCAGCCTGGGCTCCAAATAACTTAACTCCGCCCTGGGCACTTGCGAGCCCTCATTTACATATAAATAAAAGTCCGTTTTTGAAGCAGGTGAAGCGCTGAAGAAGACAACAAAGGTACCGTTTTATTCATCTAAAGTGATGCTACAAAGCTATGTCAGCGGTCTATTATGTCCAACTTTGGTGACAGACTCCCTTTAAGGACACTTATCTTTATGTGCCCATTTGCGTCAGTCATCCAAAGTTTCTCTGGTTCGCAGTGGGGGCAGCTCACTTTCAGTTTGTTGCCCTTCCGTTCGGCCTGGCCACGGCTCACCGGGTTTTTACAAAGGTTCTGGCAGCTGTCATGGCCCTGCTCCATGCCAGGGGGACTGTGGCGATTCCTTACTTGGACGACATCTTGATAAAGGAGCTGTCATTCTGCGCGGCAGAGGACAGCCTGCGCATAGTCCTAGATACCTTGGAGCGATACCAGGACTCTTCAGCGAGCCATTCTGTCCAAATGGCGATCACTTCAATCCGGGAGGTTTTGGAGCTAGCGGCTCTGTCTTGTCAGTCACCATTCCTGATCCTTCATTGGGATAAGGTGGTCGTTCTCCCTGTTCAGTCCTTCATTTTGTCCGTCCCTGTCTCATCCTCGGGAGCAGGCGCTCCAAACTCTGGATTTGGTGCGAGCCATTAGACTCTATCTGTCCCAGATGTCCTCTTTTCCTATCGCCCATGACAGCACCACCGGAGAGAGGAGGATCCGCCCCCAGAGACGGGAAATAAAAAGGGCGGACACTCTCTTCCCCCTCAGTGTGGTTTCCTGTCTCTAGGAAGCCTGCAGCATGGATTCTTAATCCTTCCCTCTGGTGGTTCTCCGTACATACCTGCGGTCCCTTGGTGAGTTATGTGGCTTCGGGTGGTGCGCTGGGTCAAGCAGGGGCACAGCTAAGCTCCGGAGGGAGTAGTTTGTGTGCGGGAGCGTGAAGGAAGTCGGCATAGCGTTACATGTGCCGCGAAGATTGGAAGACGCCGGCCACCAGGGGGAGGAAGAGGAGGGGCTCCGGCCATGAGCAGGCCGCGAAGCGCTCCTTGGATCATGTGACCGGCACAGGGGCTGGATGATGAGGTCATCAATATGCGCTCTATGAGAAGAGCGCAGGCTTTTGGGACCGGCATCTGCTGACCAGAGCTTCACAGCAATGGAGGAGGACAAGCTTTCTGAGGAGCCTGCAGACCCTCCGGTCTCGGTACCTCTGAAGGGGTGAGTTTGGGTCTATTGGGGCCCTATTCCTGGATACTGATTGTGGGTATTGATATTTATTTCAGGCCAGGCCCAAAAAAGTTATCGCAAAAAAGAATAAGGAATGTGCCCTGTGTAAGGTCCTCTTACCCTCTGAGTGGGACAAAAAGTTGTGCCAGCCATGTATCGACCGTACTGTGGCAGAGGAATCCCCTTCTTTCTATAAATGTCTTCAGACGTTAGTTCGGTCTGAAGTTAACACTTCCTTGGCCTCTAAAAGACATCTGAAACCTAAACGTAAAGAGGCGTTAAGGGAACCCTTATCCTCTGATGAGGAAGAAATACCGTCTTCAGTGTTCGATCCCTCAGACAGATCATCCCTGTCATCCTTGGATGAAGAAATGGTGGGGGATACTGAAAAACTGCTGAAAGCTATTCGCTCAACTATGGGTATAGAGGAGACCCGTGAGCCCCGTTCTATTCAGGACATCATGTTTGGGGGTTTAGAGTCCAGACACCATGGTACTTTTCCAGTACACAAAAATGTGGTAGCTCTTACAAAGGGAGAGTGGAAGAAACCCAATAGAAAAGTGTTCATATCAAAGAACCTCAAGCGTAACTATCCTTTTAAGGATGAAGATTGTGCTTCTTGGGGTAAGGCACCACGTATTGACGCGGCTATCTCTAAAGTATCTAGAAAAACTGCCCTCCCGTTTGAGGATTCAGGGATTCTAAAAGACCCCATGGACAAAAAGGCGGACGCCTTCCTTAAGGAATCATGGGAAGCCACAACTTCATCTTTCAGACCTAGCATTGCCTTCACCTGTACAGCCCGGTCGTTGATAGTCTGGTTAGCAGAGTTAGAATCTCAGTTAAAGAATAGGGGTCCCCGTGAGGATATTTTAGCCTCCCTTCCCACTATTAAAAAAAGCGGCTGACCTTTTGGCAGACGCTTCGGCCGACTCTGTCAGGCTGGCTGCTAAATCAGCAGCCTTGTCAAACTCTGCTCGTAGAGCACTTTGGATTAAGAATTGGAGAGGTGACTTAGCTTCCAAAACTAAACTATGTGGGGTCCCATGCGAAGGGGAGTATCTGTTTGGCCCTAGCCTAGATGATCTCCTTGAGAAGGCAGCAGACAAAATAAAAAGTTTCCTGGGTTTCAGGGTTCCTTCCCTAGTAGGGGTAGATCTTATAAGTCCTTTCGTCCCTTTAGAAGTAATCAGGACCAGGACAGAAGGTCCATGGATGACAGATTCAGGAGTCAGAAGAAGAACAAAAACGATTTCTTTAACCAGCCCTCTTCAGACAAGAGAGAACCTGACCAGCTATGACGCCAGATTTCCGGTAGGAGGCAGACTAAAGTTTTTCCTGTCAGAATGGAGGAAAATTTCCTCCAGTTCTTGGATTTTAGACACCATAGCCAGGGGTCTAAAGTTGGAATTTCTTCAGTCTCCTCCTACCTGATTTCTTCCCACTGTAGATCCTTCTACAAGATTAGGAAGATCTGTTGTAGAGGAAGAAGTGGAAAAACTTCTAGTAAAATCAGTCCTGATCCCAGTAAAGACAGAAGAAGCAGGCGATTGTTTCTATTCGCCGCTGTTTCTGGTCAAAAAAACAGACGGTACCTTCCGAACCATCATAAATCTAAAAAAGCTAAACCTTTACCTCCATCCAAAGAAGTTCAAAATAGACAATTCGGTCGGCTATCAACCTGCTTTACCCCCAGTGTTTTATGTCAGTTCTAGACTTAAAAGACGCATATTATCACGTCCCCATCACAGTGGAACATCAGAAGTTCCTAAAAGTGGCAGTTTTCTTGCAGGGTCAGCTCCAGCATTTTCAGTATCAAGCTCTTCCTTTTGGCCTTTCTATGGCCCCAAGAATATTTACCAAACTGGTGGCAGAAATGGCGGCTCATTTTAGGGAAAAAGATATCCTCTTCATTCCCTACCTAGATGACTTTTTAATAGTGGGTCAATCAGAGGTAGCCTGCAGTCTAGCAGTCAGGGAAGTACGTTCTATCTTGAGCAGGTTGGGCTGGATAGTAAACGAGGAAAAATCAAAACCAGACCCAGTAAAGAGACAAGTGTTTCTAGGTCTAATCTTGGACTCTTCCCTCCAGAAGTTTTTTTTACCAACAGAGAAGATACAGGTTGTACAGAACAAAATCAAAGCGTTGATAAGAAGACCTATCACTTCTATAAGAAAAGCAATGTCTGGTTCTAGGAACCCTTACATCTTGCATCCCAGCAGTAAGGTGGGCGCAACTACACTCCAGACCATTGCAGTGGGAGATATTGTCCAATTGGAAAACGAACAAGTCATCGGACGCAAGAATGGAGGTTTCACCACAGACCCTACAGGAGTTGTCCTGCTGGTTGAAGATAGAAAATCTGTCCCAGGGTTTACCATGGAGGACAGGCAAGCTAGTCTGTCTCACCACGGACGCAAGTCCCTGGGGGTGGGGCGCTCATATTCAGGGATCCTCCTTCCAGGGCAGGTGGGACTCCCTTCAGAGAGTAGGGTCATCGAACCTAAAAGAGTTAATGGCGGTCATCTGCGCTATGCAAGCTTCACTCCCCAAAATACAAGGGAAGGACCTAAGGGTCCTTTCAGACAACAGGACTGTAGTGTCATATTTGAACAGACAAGGAGGGACAAAGTGCAGGTCCCTTATGACGGAAGCTATGTCATCTTAAGCCTGGCAGAAAGAGTGCAATTCAATCTCAGCGGTTCACATCAGGGGAGTGGAGAACAGACAGGCAGACTTCCTGAGCTGCCATATTCTATCTCAGGGGGAATGGTCTCTAGCCCCTTCTATTTTTCAGAAGATAGTGAATCTCTGGGGCATCCCCGACATCGATCTATTTGCTACAAAAAAGTAGAGAAGTTCTATTCCCTAAGTCAGGTGGGATCCCCCCTGGGAATAGATGCTCTGGCTCAGGATTGGACATTTTCATCTGGGATATGCCTCCCCCCCCCCTCCTTTCCCCTGATCCCCCGAGTATTACGAAAGATCAGGGAAGAAAATGCCAGGGTAATTCTAATTGCCCCCTTTTGGCCCAGGAGGGCCTGGTTCACGGTACTCCAGATGATGGCGGTCTCTGATCCTTGGGTCCTGCCGGATGTCCGGGGTCTCCTGAGCCAGGGTCAATTAGTACATCCAGCCGTGGACAGGTTGCACTTAACGGCCTGGATTTTGAAAGGTGGATCCTAAAAAAGGAGGGATTTTCGAACGCCCTAATCTCTACCTTACTTAAAAGCAAGAAAGAGGAATTTTTTCAAAAATCTGGCATAAATTCCTTGATTTTGCCCAGATTCAGTTGAGAAATATCCCTTCTATAGCTCCCTAAATTCTATTCTAGAATTTCTCCAGAGTGGGCTTGAATTAGGTTTAGCCACCAGCACTTTGAAGGTTCAGGTTTCGGCCATTTCCACCCTTTTTAATCAGAACCTAGCTGGGAGTCCATGGGTATCAAGGTTCTTTAAGGCGTTTGAAAGATCCAGGCTAGTGTTGACCCCTAGACCCCCTTCTTGGAGCTTGGAGGTGGTTCTGAAAGATTTATCTGAACCCCCATTTGAGCCCATTAACTCCATCTCTATAAAACATTTAACATTAAAGCTGGCCATCCTGATAGCCTGGATCTCCCCAATTCTCCAGGCGGAGGTCAAGGCTATCTCAATAAATCCTCCATACACGGTGATTCTGAATGATAGTCATTATTCGTCCCGATCCGGCCTTTTTTCCTAAAGTCGCTACCAGGTTCCAAATTTCCCAGGAAATTATTCTCCCTTCTCTATTCCAGAATCCTTCTACTGAAAGGGGAAAAAGCTCTGCATTGTCTGGATGTTAAGAGGTCCCTTCTGGAATACCTCTCTGTTAACTCCTAATGGCGAAAGTCCTCTTCCCTTTTTCTTCAGTTTCAGGGGACAAACAAGGGTTCAGCTGCCTCTAAAAGTTCCATCGCCAGATGGATAGTTTCTGCTATTTCCCTGTGTTATCTATCCTCTGGTCTGTCTCCTCCTATTGGTCTGAGGGCTCACTCGACCAGGTCAGTGGCTGCAACTTGGGCAGAAAGGTCCTCAGTCCCTATTGAGAAAATTTGTAAAGCTGCGACCTGGTCTTCACCTTCTACTTTCTTCAAGCATTATAGACTGGACTTAAACCTTTCGGTGGATTCCTTCTTTGGTGAAGGGGTCCTCTTCTCTACCTCCCACCCTGAGAGGTTCCTCTAGTAAGTCTCCGGTGGTGCTGTCATGGGCGATAGGAAAAAATATTACTTACCGGTAATTTGATTTTTACAGAGCCCATGACAGTACCCTGGTTTTTCCCTCCCTGGTGGCTCTTCCTATATCACGGGTGTTGCAAAAAAAAAAAAATGTTCGTGTGTGTTATATGAAAGTAAACTAATATATGTTGGCGGCCTTCCGCCGATACTTGGAAAACTCACTGAGGGGGTAGAGAGTGTCCGCCCTTTTTATTTCCTGCAGGTTTCCGGTCTCTGGGGGCGGATCCTCCTCTCTCCGGTGGTGCTGTCATGGGCTCTGTAAAATCAAATTACCGGTAAGTAATAATATTTTTCCAGAGGTCGGATTCTCTGTTTGTGATTCCAGAGGGGCCAAGACTAAGGCTGGCGGCGTCAAAGGCTTCCATTTCCCGATGGATCCGCTTGGTTATTGGGGAAATGTACCGTCTTAAAGGCCGAGCCCCTTCATTCCGGTTGACTGCCCATTCGGCTTGGGCAGTGGGAGCCTTTTGGGCGGTGCATCATGGGGCTTCGGGTCTTCAGGTATGCAGAGCGGCGACTTGGTTGTCTTCGCTAACTTTTTCAAAGTTTTATAGAGCAGTGTTTCCCAACCAGTGTGCCTCCAGCTGTTGCAAAACTACAACTCCCAGCATGCCCTCGCAGCCAAAGGCTGTCCGGGCATGCTGGGAGTTGTAGTTTTGCAACAGCTGGAGGCACACTGGTTGGGAAACACTGTTATAGAGTACACTTCTTTGGGCCATTGAGTTTTGCAGACAGCGGTTCTCTGATTGAAAGGAGGGTTTCTTGTTTTGCCCACCCTTGAGGACTGCTCTGGGACGTCCCATGGTCAAGCCTGTGTCCTCCAATGATACGCATAAGAGAACTAGATTTTTGTACTTGCCATAAAATCTGTTTCTCTTCCTTTCATTGGGGTACACAAGGCCCACACATTATTTTCTTTTGTTATGGCCCGAGTGGGCCTGTGGGATTTTGGGTTTGTACATAGTGTGTTTTGTTTTGTCTTGCTTCTCCTACTGATTTAGCTTTGTCCCTTTAGAAAGGGTATAGCTGAAGGGGAGGAGCTCACTTCGTTGTGCTTAGTGTCTGCCTCCTAGTAGCCATAGCTATACCCATGGTCAAGCCTGTGTCCCCCCAATGAACGGAAAAGAAACAAAGTACAAAAATCTAGTTTTTCTGCCAGTTAAAACCAGATAGAACATATATCCTTTTCTTCTAATCTGTTTTTATTTTCTGATTTATAGTTTTGTGGTTTTTTTTTTTTGTTTTTTTTTACTTTTTTTTTTTTTTTTTTTTTAATTCTATTTTCTGAACATGATTATGGGGGTGACCTGAGCTATTCTTAACCACATTTAGAAAGCATTGAGAAAATTGCTTTATGGCAGCCACATGGACAGACACAGTGGTCTGGATGGGACCTCATTGACTTCTATGGGAGAGTTTTCTAGACATGCTCTGTGACCTGTACAGGAAATTGTACAAGGAAAGAATAGAGAAGCTTTGACAATCTTCTAGTTTGAATGGTGGATCCTGCCTTATCTGTTATTCTAATCTTGCCTGTAATGATATCACCTCTGTGTATAGATAAGCAGGTAACTGCAGTAAAGTGATTTGTACAGACCAAGTGGCCAGTGTGAAAACAGCAGGATTATGTTTCATGTACCATATTTTCTTGTGCGTGACATTGGGGGGGACAGCACCATGGGTAGGTATATGCCCAACTGCCACTAGGAGGCTGACACTAGACAAAAAAAAGTGTTGGCTCCTTCCAGATGGGCTATACCCTCTGCACACAGCCGAGAGAGACCAGTCTTGTTCTAGTGTCCGTAGGAGGCAGACATGACCTGCCTTTTTTTGCGCAGGTCATCCTACTTTTTTTTTTTTTCTCCCCCCCCCCCCCTCTTTTCTCTGCAGGTTCCAGCCTGCTGCAGGGGTGGCTCCATCGTGATCCACTTAAGTTGCCCCCCTGCGGGCGCGTACTTAGGTACCTGGCAACCACCCAGTCCCCAAATCTGCTTTCGCAGTGGATTTCTGGCAGTCCAACGGTTCCCTTGTTGAGTCCGCCGAAGGGGTGGTCATTGCTGCGCCTGAAGACGTCTGAGGGTGAGTATGTTCCTTTAGATTAGGGTCTCCTCCCTGGGCCTGGGCACGTTCTCCTCTCCCTGCTCCTTCCCAGTCCCATTGTGCTGCTCCTCAGATACCAGCATCTTTGGCCTATATCCTGGCTCCAGGAGCCCTCTGGCTCTCTGCTCACTTCTCCCTGTTGGTCGCTCCTGCAGATTTCTCTCCCACCTGGCCCCCGTCCGTCGCGGCAGCTCCGGAGCACTCCCGCCCACTTCTGGCTTCCTGGGCTTGCTTCTGTCCCCTCCCCTCTGTGGGGGGAGCCTCTTCTGCCTGCCCAATCAGCTCCAGCGCTGTCTCTCTGCTGGAGTCCTCCCTCTGGTCACGTGGGGCGTTCTTCTGCTCATGCTGCCGGCTTCTCTTCACTGCTGGGACACAGCACACCGGTTCGCCATCTTGCTGCTCCTTTCCTGGATCTCTGCTGGGACACAGCACCTGGGGTCTGGTAGGCAGCCCTCTGGCTGATTTTTCTTTTGCAGGCTCCTTCCACAAGCCCTCATGTCGTCTTCTGGTCGGGATCCCACTCCTCCTGCTGGGACCTCAGTTCATTATACATGTTCCCTTTCCAATAAGAAGTTTCCTTGCGGTCAGTCTAATTCACACTGCGCGCAGTGCCTTGACCCCAGGCTGCCCCTGCTGTTCCCTCCGGGTCGGGTCCCATTCTTCCACAGCTTCCTCGGATCACTCCCTGGATAGGTCTTAGGCGGGCGAAGTTTCCTCTTCTGCTGTTTCCGCCGCTCCTGGGGACTCCTCTGACTCCGGTTCCGAATCGGAGCAGGGCGCGGCGATGTCTGCAGCCGTACATGATCTCATCAGGGCTGTTAGGGACGCACTCCATGTGCAGGATGATCTTTCTTCCTCCTCCCAGGAGTCCGTGTCCCTCCGCCGTTCCAGGCGTCCTGCTTTGGTTCTTCCTAACCACGCGTATCTCGACGCACTCCTGGCCAAGGAGTGGCGTCATCCTGATAGGCGCCTCCACCATACCAAGGCTTCGGATATCCCTTTGCCGAGGATTCTGTTAATCTCTGGACGGTTCCTCCGCAGGTGGATCCCCAAGTGGTACGCTTGGCTAAGGCCACTACCCTTCCCTTGGCTGACGCGGCCTCCTTGTCGGATCCCTCTGGCAAACGGATCGACTCCTTGGCCAAGTCTACCTTTATAGCAGCGGGTGCCGCTATCCGCCTTGCCGCGTCCTGGGTGGCCAAGGCCTGTGTGGTTTGGGCCAAACAGCTCATCCATGCCTTGCCTCCGGATTCAACTCAGGGGGAACTTGCCGTGCTTGCCTCTCATATCTGTCAGGCATCCAAGTTCCTTTGCGATGCCTCTATGGAATCAGCTCGCCGCTCTGGCCGAGCGGCCGCTAACTCAGTAGCCATACGCCGCACCATCTGGCGCCATTCTTGGGCAGCGGATGCCGCTTCCAAGAAGGCTCTCATATCCCTTCCCTTCCTGGGTGGGAAACTTTTCAGGAAACGTCTGGAGAAGCTAGTTTCTGAGGCCACAGGAGGTAAGAGTTCCCTTCTTCCGCAAAACCCGCCTCACCGTCACCAGCTTCCTGGGTCATCTTCGCGGACGCAGAATTTTCGCTCCTTTCGTGCCCCCCCCCCCCCGCCAGGCGGGAAGTCCGTGCGACCTTCCTTTAAGGCCATGCACTCCTGGCATGCCAAGCACAAACCCGCTCGGCCCCAGCCCACTAAGCCACCGTCCGCATGACTCTGCTCAAGGTGGGGGGGGGTCGCTTGCTGGCTTTTCAGCACATCTGGCGGGCAAGTGTAGAAGACGCTTGGGTTCTGGAGGTCATTTCCTCCGGATACAAGAGAGAATTTTCCAGTCTTCTGTCGGGGAGATTCTTCCTGACGTCACCTCCCAAATCCCCCGTCAGAGCAGAAGGGTTCTTTCGGGCCATTCACTCCCTTCTCTCCCTCGGGGGTCATCATCCCAGTCCCGGACTCGGAACGTTTTAAAGGGTTTCTATTCCAACCTGTTCATGGTTCCCAAGAAAGATGGTTCGCTCCGCCCAATCCTGGATCTGAAGGCGCTCAATCACTTCGTTCAGGTCCGTCATTTCCGTATGGAGTCCCTTAGGTCGGTGATCGCCTCCTTGGAAGAAGGCGAGTTCCTGTCATCCATAGACATTCAGGATGTCTATCTCCATGTCCCCATCGCCCACTCCCATCAAAGGTTCCTTCGCTTTGCGGTAGGTTCTCTTCATTTTCAATTTGTCGCACTGCCCTTTGGTCTGGCTTCCGCCTTTAGGGTTTTCACAAAGGTTCTGGTGCCCCTCGTGGCGCTTCTACGTGCCCGGGGGGTCGCGGTGGTGCCTTACCTGGACGACCTTCTTGTCCGGGCCCTGTCCCTGGATGACAACCTGTCCAGCCTCCATATCACCCTCTCGGCCCTGTCTTGATTCGGATGGCTCATCAACCACTCAAAGTCCTCTTTTGTCCCATGCCCGGAGGATGTCCTTCCTGGTCATGATCTTCGACACTCGCCTCGGTTGGGTGTTCCTTCCCCCGGAAAAAATTGCCTCTCTTCAAGCAGGGAAGACTCGTCTCCGCAGGCCGTCCCCCCTGTCCATCAGGACGTGTATGCACTTCCTCGGCAGGATGGTGGCCTCCTTCGAGGCCATTCCCTATGCGCAATTCCACTCCCGGGATCTGCAAATATTCATCCTGTCCAAGTGGAACAGGTCTCTGGTGGGCCTCGATTGTTTCATCCGCCTTCCCCTCGAACTTTGCCAGAATCTCTCCTGGTTGGTGAACTCTCGGACAGTCTCCCTGGGCCGGTCCTTTCTCCCTCCTTGTTGGTGGGTGATCACCACGGATGCCAGCCTCACGGGTTGGGGGGTGGTCTTCGAACCCCTCACTGTCCAGGGTCTGCTCAGGAGTCCTCCCTGCAGATCAATGTCCTGGAACTCAGGGCGATCTTCCTGGCTCTGTCCCACTGGACCTTCCGTCTCTGCGGTCTCCCGATCCGGATACAGACGGACAATTCCACCGCGGTGGCCTATCTGAACCACCAAGGGGGCACCTGGAGCGTGATGGCCCTAAAGGAAGCCTAACGAATCCTGCGTTGGGCGGAGGAGCACGTCCCTTCACATTCCCGGGGCCGACAATTGGGCGGCAGATTTTCTCAGCCGTCAGAGGGTCGACCCGGGCGAATGGTCTCTTCTTCCAGAGGTGTTCCTCCAACTTTGCCACCGTTGGGGAACTCCGGACGTGGATCTCTTCGCCTCTCGCCTCAATTACAATCTCCCGCGCGGTCCAGGGACCATCAGGCTATTGTGGTCGACGCCCTAGTTCTTCCTTGGGCTCGGTTCGACTTTCTGTATCTCTTCCCCCCCCCCCCCCCATTCCTCTTCTACCACGAGTCCTCAAGGCGGCTCGGGTCCCGGCAATCCTGGTGGCCCCGGATTGGCCCCGCAGAGCGTGGTACGCGGATCTGGTGTTTCTGCTCGCCGACGTTCCGTGGTGGCTCCCTCTGCGTCACGATCTCCTTTCTCAGGGTCCTCTGTTTCACCCGAATTTACCACAGCTTTGTTTGACGGCGTTGCTGAAACCGCGATCCTGAAATCCCGTGGTCTCTCGGACTCTGTCATCCGGACGATGCCTCATGCTCGCAATCCCCAATCGGCCCGTATTTATTACCGGACCTGGAGAGCTTACTTTGCTTAATGCGAATCTGGCCTATTTCGCCCTCTCAAGTTTTCTGTACCGAAGATCCTGTCTTTCCTTCAGGCTGGGTTTGATAAGGGCCTGCGCCTGGCTTCTCTCAGGGGTCAGATCTCTGCTCTCTCGGTTCTTTTCGAGCGACCCTTGGCTTCACGGTCCCAGGTTAGGACTTTTCTCCAGGGGGTTGCTCGCCGACTCCCTCCTTTCCGCCCTCCGGTGGAGCCGTGGGACCTGAATCTCGTGCTGGACGCCCTCCAGACATCGCCCTTCGAGCCATTGGCAGAGATTTCTCTGTCCTTTGTCTCATTTAAGGTGGCCTTCCTCGTGGCTGTCACCTCCATCCGTCAGGTCTCTGAACTTGCAGCTCTCTCTTGCCGTTCGCCTTTTCTCGTGTTTCATCAGGAGAAGGTGGTCCAGCGTCCCTTCCTTCCTCCCGAAGGTGGTTTCCTCATTTCATATTGATGAGGAGATAGTGCTTCCTTCCTTTTGCCCCAATCCTTCTCACCCTAGGGAGAAGTCCCTTTATTGCCTGGATGTTGTCCAGGCCTTTCACCTTTATCTTCGCCTCACGGAATCCTTCCGGCGTTCGGATTCTCTCTTTGTGGTCCCGGCGGGTCCCCGTAAAGGTTTGCCTGCTTCCAAGGCCACCATTTCTCGCTGGGTTCGGTCGGCCGTCAAGGAGGCCTATGTCGCGAAGGGGTGTGTTCCCCCTTCCAGATTGACCGCACTAGGGCGGTTGGGGCCTCTTGGGCAGTGCGCCATCAGGCCTCTGCTTCCCAGGTGTGCCGGGCCGCCACTTGGGCATCGATTCATACTTTTTCAAAGTTTTATCATATACATTCATTGGCTTCTGCTAACGCCAGTGTGGGGCGCAAGGTTCTGCAAGCGGCTGTGCTTTAGATTGTTTGCATGGCGCTGCTTCTTCCCTCCCTCGGGGACTGCTTTGGGACGTCCCATGGTGCTGTTTCCCCCAATGCCACGCACGAGAAAATTGGATTTTTTGTACTCACCGTAAAATCCTTTTCTCGTAGTAGGCATTGGGGGACACAGATCCCGCCCTTATTGAGTTCTTCTTTGTTTATAGTTCTGGCTTGGTCCTGAGCTCGGTTGTCGAGTTTCCCCCGTTGAAGACTTGTTGGCTTCTCAGTTTTTGGTTAGGTGTGGCATTCCTACTGCTTTTGTACCGACTGATCTCTCTCGGCTGTGTGCAGAAGGGTATAGCCCATCTGGGAGGAGCTAACACTTTTTTTTGTCTAGTGCCAGTTGGGCATATACCCATGGTGCTGTGTCCCCCAATGCCTACTACGAGAAAAGGATTTTATGGTGAGTACAAAAAAGCCAATTTTTCGTCCTATAAGACGCATGTAGGTTTTATAGGAGGACAATAAAAACATATTTTTCATTAGACCTCAGATCAGACCCGCAATGGTAATAGGACTTCAGCTCATACCCCAATGTGAATGACTCCCAATCAGAAAAGAGGCCCAATATAGGATCCTAGGATCTTGCTCTCTTCTTCCTGCCACGCTCTATGCCAGAGATGGCCAAACTGCAGCTCTCCAGCTGCTGTAAAACTACAACTCCCACCATGCCCTGCCGTAGGCTAATAGCTGTAGGCAGTGTTGGGATGCTGGGAGTTGTAGTTTTGCAACAGCTGGAGAGCCTCAGGTTGGCCATCCCTGCTCTATACTGTGACCCGACGGGCACAGCATGAGGTCGCTGAGTGTCCAAATGCTCTGCGCAGTCACAGCACAGCCGACGGCAGAGGACCAGGAAGCGGCGAGTACAGTGTCCCTACATTCACTACTTTCCGGTCCTCCGGCCAGTACTAATGAGCACTTTCATAATGGAAGCATTCATTAGAATTCATCCCACAAGTCGCAGTGACATTTTCCCCCCACTTTGGGGGAAAAATACACGGCAAAAAATACTGTAAATGCTTCTAATCATTGAGCGACCTGACCAAACACGCTTGCTCAATCTTTGTACTTGTTCGCTGTAACAATTTCACAATC
The DNA here is from genome assembly GCA_033119425.1 of Bufotes viridis. Classification (NCBI taxonomy): domain Eukaryota; kingdom Metazoa; phylum Chordata; class Amphibia; order Anura; family Bufonidae; genus Bufotes; species Bufotes viridis. The sequence continues at coordinate 39,894,061 of CM065596.1, read as the reverse complement.
ATCGGTTGTCATTAACTAAATGCATGATAATAGTTTAATTTAAATGCTAGTTGACTGCTACAACATTTGGTTATTTAGTCGCCGGTGCCTATGATTGCTTAAGCGATTATCTGCTCGTCTAAATCCACCTTTAGGCTGGCTTCACACGTCCGTTAAACCCGGACGTGAGCAGTCCGTGGTAATGCGGGCTGGATTTCTTCTTTACAGCCGGAGCGCACGGCATCATTGGATACTATGACGCCGTGCGCTCCCTGCCACCGCTGCAGGATAGTAATAGACTGGTATAGATCATGCCAGTGTATTACTGTAGTGCAGCGGCGGCAGGGAGCGCACAGCGTCATAGCGACCAATGACGCTGTGCGCTCAGGCTGTAAAGAAGAAATCCAGCCCGCATTAGCACGGACTGCTCACGCCTGGGTTTAATGGACGTGTGAAGCCAGCCTTACACCGCTCCTGCAGCGATCACATTCTGTTCACCATTCGCATGACTTCTGAGACCAGTGATGGACTGCAACATTCACTTGAGGAATTCATGTGTCACTGCTGCAGAGCTAATGTGAACTGAAGCAGCAGGACAGTTAAGGCTACCTTCACACTAGCGTTTTTTGCAGATCCGTCATGGATCAGCAAAAACGCTTCCGTTACAATAATACAACCGCATGCATCCGTCATGAATGGATTTGATTGTATTATTTATTCTATAGCCATGACGGATCCGTCTTAAACACCATTAAAAGTCAATGGGGGACGGATCTGTTTTCTATTGTGCCAGCTTGTATCAGAGAAAACGGATCTGTCCGCATTGACTTACATTGTGTGCCAGGACGGATCAGTTTGACTCCGCTTCGTCAGGCGGACTGCAAAACGCTGCAGGCAGTATTTTGGAGTCCGCCTCCAGAGCGGTATGGTGACTGAACGGAGCCAAACTGATGCATTCTGAGCAGATCCTTTTCCATTCAGAATGCATTAGGGCAAAACTGATCCGTTTTAGACCGTGTGTGAGAGCCCTGAACAGATCTCGCAAACGGAAAGCCAAAACGCTAGTGTGAATTTACCCTAAACTGTAAGATTTTGTTTTTTATTTAGTGCAGTTTTCTACTAAACGGGTGTTCCCGGTTTCATGAATTTGATGAACTATACTTGGGATAGGTCATCAGTTTCACATCAGTGGGGGTCCGACTCTTGGCACCTCCTGCGGATTAGCTGTTTGAAGAGATTGCGGCTCTCTTGTGAGCGCTGCTTTCTCCAGTGTTTACCTGCACGCCATGTACATTGTAGCAGTGGTGCAGGGTAATTGAAGTGAATAGGAGAGGAAGCTGTAATTACACTGCGCCACAACTACAGTGTAGACAACATGCAGGGAAACACTGAAGAGAAAAACTCAACATCCCCCATTGGAAGTCAATAACTTTTGCACCCATTGTATGAAGATTCTGGCAGATCCCTATAAAAAAAGTCATGACACAGATGTGAACAGCGCTTGGTCAGCATGTAAATGTTTGTTTCCTAGTAAATATATGAATAATACACAGCTGATGTTCCCAGACATGGCTATGGAAACCATCCACTGTTTGTATTGCTCTCTGGATTCAGAGAACTAGAAAACCGCCCAGTAAAAATATATAGTTTATTCATTCTATGGCTTTATGGAAAAAAAAAAAACTTAAAGAAAACACATTTGTGTTTTTAGGTTGTTTCATTGGATCCTTTACGACTACTATAATCTTTGAACTTCAGTCATCTGCATTAATGACTAATGTGCATTATGCTAAACATTCTTGGCAAATATCTTTTATCTAAGTCTTTTAATGCACTTAAACGCTGATTTGTTCTTAATCTCCATGTTATATTCACATTTTGTAAATCATTACATTACAGAACATAAAGCAGTCCAAGATAACGGATGTAGAATCCAGGAAGTTGGCAGCAAGAAAGCCTGTTTCTGCAAAGAACACAAGTGGAGTGGTTGTCAGGAAAGCTGCCAGTACTTGCCCAGCCAGCTTGACCTGTGACTGTTACGCAAAAGATCAAGTCTGCAGTATTTGCCTTGCAAGGTAATGTATTTGGTGTAAAAACCATGTAGTACACCATCTGGGCCAGTTGTTTTCTACAATTACCACTGACTCTAATTTTACAAGACAAAAGATATACCCTCTGCTGTAGAGCTGGTGTAACCCTGGGTTCAGACCTGAGCGTTCTCGCGCGTATTTCAGCGCGTTTTTGCAAATGGGAAACGCGCGTTCTTGTGATTGACTACTGTGGTGTCAATCACAAAACGCGCGAGAAACGCCCCAAAAAAAGCTCAAGTACTTGTTTATGCGTCGGGCCTATTAAAACGTGTTAAAACGCTCAAGTGAGAACCAGGGCCATAGGAAAGCATTGGTTTTCATGTGTTGAGCGTTTTACAGGTGTGAACTTAGGGTAAAAGCTACTTTGTTGGCTGCAGTGATTGTGTTGTAGATCATGCTTAACGGGGTATTACAATTTCTGCAAATAACTTTATTATAATAGAGTTTTCAAGGGGGTACAAATTATAGGGAAATGTCTCAATATGAAATTTAAAAAAATAGAAGACATAATCCCCCTCACAGGTGCCCTGCCGCTTCTGTTTTAAAGCTTACTGGGTCCTTGCCGGTCTCTGCTTCTTGTTTCTAGTTCAACACACGCGATGCCTACTAAGCCAGTCATTCTAAGTGGGGGGGGGGGGGTTATTGCTGCTGACACTGGTTGGCTAAACAGACATTTCCCACGTGTTGATATGGGCCCAGGAAACGGAGACCATCAAGAATCCGGTAAGCAATAGATCGCCTATAACTGATCAGAAAAGTCGTTAAAGGCGATGGACACCTTTTGGGGCAATTTTTTTATTATCATTGTTTTCTACTTATTTGAGCTAAAAAAAAAATATTATTTTTTTATCTTCCTTTATTAAAAAATTTTCAACAGATTTTCCTTTACAGCCTCCAGTTCCACTGCATCTGCAGACGAAGGGCTCATGCACACGTCCGTATGTATTTTGCAGTTCACAAAAAAAAACGTATCCGCAAAAAATTCAGATGACATCTGTGTGCATTCCGTATTTTGCGAAACAGAAGAGCTGACCCCATTGAAATGAATGGTTCCGCATACAATTCTCAAAAACGGAACAGACACGGAAAGAAAATACGTTTGTGTGCACGAGCCCTACCAAATACTTACCAGTTTGATAAGAATTTAACTTAAAGGATTTGTCCCATCTTGCCATTTCTACAGTGTGAAGGGGATTAAGCACCGGCCCTAGGTGGCCAGGCTTACGGAAACAGCCGAGCGGGCTGGCGCTTTGCTGTTTCCAAAGCTTCCATTGTAGCGAATGGGAGGTACATAATCAACAAAGCAGAACAAGCTTCACTGCTTCCATAATTTCGGGAGTTCAATTAGTGTTTGAGCTCTCAGAAAACAAGAGAAGGGTGGCAGATTCTAACTTTTTTTTTTTTTTTTCTCACTACATATTAAGAACCAGACAAGTTGCCCCAAGAGCTGGCACCCCTGGCTTCCGTGCACCAGAAGTGTTAACAAAGTGTCCTAATCAAACTATCGGTAAGCTTTTTAAATTCCTATTTGTCTTCCAGTACTAGTCTTATTTTCAGGTAGTTCTGCACCAAATACACAAGTCTATTTGAATTTTCTGATTATCGAAGACTGCATTAGTTTAACCTCAGTGTGTATGAATTAGGTCTTTGTGGTTCCTTGAGTGTCGATGAGGCTTATTTTTCAATGCTATTGGCCCTAATAGATAGATCTCTGTAAGGGTACTTTGGCACCAGCGTTTTTCTTTACCGGCATAGAGTTTAGACGTCGGGGCTCTATGCCGGAAAAAAAAAATTATTAGTATTATCCCCATGCATTCTGAATGGAGAGAAATCCGTTTAGGATGCATCAGGATGTCTTCAGTTCAGTGTGTAAACGTTTTTTAGGGTCCTTTCACACTGGCGTTTTTGTTTTCCGGCATAGAGATCCGTCGTTGGGTCTCTATGCCGGAAAAATCCTGATCAGGATCATCCCCATGCATTCTGAATGGAGAGAAATCCGTTCAGGATGCATCAGGATGTCTCCGTTCAGGACCGGAAAGTTTTTTGGACGCAGCAAATACCGAGCATGCTGCGCTTTTTGTTCCGTCCAAAAATCCGGAACACTTGCCGCAAGGCCGGATCCGGAATTAATGCCCATTGAAAGGCATTAATCCGGATCCGGCCTTGAGCTAAACGTCGTTTTGGCGCATCGCCGGATCCGACGTTTAGCTTTTTCTCAATTGTTACCATGGCAACCAGGACGCTAAAGTCCTGGTTGCCATGGTAAAATGTAGTGGGGAGCAGTATACTTACCATCCGTGCAGCTCCCAGGGCGCTCCAGAGTGACGTCAGGGCGTTCCACACGCATGGATCACGTGATCCATGGGCATGGGGCGCTCTGACGTCATTCAGGAGCGCCCCGGGAGCCGCACGGGCTGTAAGTATACCGCTCCCCGCTCCTACTATGGCAACCAGGACTTTAATAGCGTCCTGGCTGCCATAGTAACCTGAAAGCAATTCGAAGACTGATCAGGATCCTGATCAGTATTCTAATGCTTCAGGCGACTTGCGTTCTGACGGATCCGGCGGGACGGAAGTGCCTGCCGGATCCTCAGAACGCAAGTGTGAAAGGACACTTAGACGGGGAAAATACCGCAGCATGCTGCGGTATTCTATCCGTCTAAAATTCCGGAGTACATGACAGAATGCCGGAACCGGCATTAATTCCCATTAACTTATATTAGTGCCAAATACCGCAACAACGGATCTGTCCTTCCAGTCTGCACATGTGCAGACCTTTAAAACTGAAAAAAAAATCTATACGGATCCGTCTCTCCGTCTGAAAACGGAGAGATGGATCCGCACTTGCAATGCATTTGTGAGACGGATCCGCATGCTTTCAGTTGTCATGCGGTATGACTGATCCGGCAGGTAGTTTTGGTGATGGAACTACCTGGCGGATCCTCACACCACAAGTGTGACGGTAGCCTTAGGGTGACTGGAACAAGAGTTTAAAGGATCCCAAGTTCTACCCACCTAAGGTGGCTAAAAGTTACTGTTGAAGTAAAACGTTTTAAAGAAATTCTTCTATAGAAAAACTAGAAGTTTAAATCCCCCCTCCCTTCCCAATTTTACATATAAAAATTTTTTTTTTATAATTTTGTGCCATGTACACCTTAACGGGAAAATTATATAAAAACGCACAATTCATGATTATAATTTTTTTGGTCACCATAATCCACTCCTCCCCCCCAAAAAAAGTAGATAACAGGGACCAAAAATTTGTATGCAAAAATGGTACCAATAAAAACGAACCCTCATACAGCTCTGTGGACGTGGAATGTTATGGCGGTCAGAAAATAACGATGCGAAGAAAAGTTCGAATTTTTTTTTTTTTTTCAAAGGTTTTTATTTTATATAATATATATATATATATATATATATATATATATATATATATTAGGGCTGCACGATATTGGAATTCTGGGCGATTGCGATTTGGGCCCAAATAATTGCGATAACAACTTGCGATACGATATTTAAAGGGAAATGTACTAGCAAAGCCTATTTTCATGGATTTTAAAGGAAAAAATGCACAAAAATTACTGATAATGCTGTAATGTAGTTATGCTTAACTGAAGAACTGAAATGCACAGTGTTTTTCCAAATAAAACATGTTTTATTAAATAACATATTTGCATTACTGATTGCATTACTGAAAGTGCAAAACTTGCCATTTTCTCACTGTTATTTAATTTTCTTTATATATTTATAATAATATGAAATAAATTAGTAGAACAGAACGTGTTCAACATTTTCAAAACACTGACCAAACAGGGACTTTAAGAACACCAAAAGTCAGCTCAGCAGCAGCAATACAAGATTATCTTAAATAAAATGGTATGTAAAACCTTTCTAAAAGTTATGTGCCCCCCAGTGCCTACTGCCTAGGCTAGTATTGGTAATAAAAGCCACTATGTACCTCCTCCTTGGCTCCTTCACTCCCTGCTGGTCCTGCCTCAACATATTCACAAGCCCTGTCGGAGTCTGCAAGCACTTTGGCTTCTCCTGATTTCAGATGGTAGCATCAGCAGCTGACACAGGTCATAGTGCCAGTCTGCCAATCTCTGGCCACACTGTGGTGTCACATGCAAGCAAGCAGCACAGTCAGTGGTTGGCAGTGGCACTTGGCAGAGTGGCATTGTGAGCTAGGTCAGCTGCAGCTGCTACAATCTGCAACCCAGAGAAGCCAAGTAAGTGGACTGGCAACAGATGGCACACCCTAATACCGGAGCTTGAGAGAGGGAGGCATGCATGAATGAGCTTTGTTTTAGTACAACAACCAAGGCACAAGCCCAGGGGAGTTGGGGACCCAATTATTATTTTTTTTTCTATTTTATTTTTGTGCCCATGCCCAGTGCCCACTTCCTAGGCTAGTAGGCTCAGGCTGGTATTGAAAAATAGCCTAAACAGTACCTCCTTCACTCCCTGCTGGGCCTTGATAAATGGAATCCTGTCGGAGTCTGCAAGCACTTTGGCTTCTCCTGATTGCAGATGGTAGCATCAGCAGCTGACACAGGTCATAGTGCCAGTCTGCCAATCTCTGGCCACACTGTGGTGTCACATGCAAGCAAGCAGCACAGTCAGTGGTTGGCAGTGGCACTTGGCAGAGTGGCATTGTGAGCTAGGTCAGCTGCAGCTGCTACAATCTGCAACCCAGAGAAGCCAAGTAAGTGGACTGGCAACAGATGGCACACCGACACCCTAATACCAGAGCCTGAGAGAGGGAGGTATGGAGTTGGACATTAGGCATTAGACAGACAAGTATAAGCTTTGTTTTAGTAAAAGCCGGCAAGGCAGTAAGGCACAAGCCCCAGGGACTACCAGTCATTTTTTGAATCTATCTTTTATTTTTCACATTTCAAAAATAGAAACTTGCATCAAATAGTGGATTTACTGGATTGAAAAGCAATGCATTTTGCCAATGCCATCATGCCATTAATGATTGTTTTTAAAAATCTCTGATATTACTACTGTAATTGCTGTTCCACCAAAAAGCATATGTTTCATTTGTATTCTGTCTGTATATGCTTTTTTGTGGGACAGTTATATCAGAGAATTTGATAACAAATTCAATCAATCATTAAAGAGGACCTTGCTTTCACTACCCTATAAAATCTGAATGTAGACCGACACCCTGGGATCTAGTTATTATCCCTGGCCTGGGAGTTCCACTCCGTCCTCCCGGTATGGACTCCAGTCCATTCTCTTCCGATTTTAGACTCACAATTGTGAGGACTGAGAGTCTGCCTTTGTTCTCCCAGGCAGAGTGGGAGAAGGAGACACCCGGGAGAACATGGGCAGACTTCTCCTAGTTGAGCATAACATCGGAAGAGAATGGACTCTGGAGTCTGTACCAGGAGAACGGAGTGCACAGGGATAATAAAAGATCCAAGGGTGCCGCTCTCCTTGTCTGTGTATATTTTAGATTTCTTACGGTAATGAAAGGTCCTCCTCTTTAATGCTTGTGTTGTGTAATACTCTACTTGATGCAATTTAGTTTCTTCTTCCTATGTTTTAAAATGTGGAAAAAAAAAGTATTATTTAATTATACCCAGGTGGGCGATGGGCGAGACCAGCAAAGCTGGCGAGAGTACCAATGACGTCCCATGCAGTGCACATCTAAAAAGGCAAGTAGGCCAACAAAAAACCTTATTAAAACGACAGTAACTTGTAAGAGTGTTACAAAAACATAAAAGTGCCATAAAAGGAAAACTAATTATAAAAGTGCCCAGTTGCCACTGCCAGCATATGCAATGGTGGTGTGCGGTGGGTGCGCCAAGATCACAAAGGCCACATGCCCCCAAGAGGGGGACAGGTGACAATATGATTTCCCTGCCTGCAGACAGCGCACACGCCACACACCCTGCCGGACATCTGTCATCCTAACAAGAAGAGACTGAGAGAATCCCTTCCTGCCAGGGACAAAGGAAAACCCGGCCTTACTTAATGAAGCAGATTTTGGTCCTGGGACCTGGACGATCCTGCACCACCCCGAAACAATTATTGTACTCTCTGGGCCTAAAGACTTTCCAAATTCACATTTCCCAACTTCTCCAAGCTAAGTTTTTTAGTACTTCCTTCCTTAATCCTATTTTGAAACATTTGCTGAGAGGTTCTTTGACAAAAACACCAGCATATCCACCTTGTCTGGTTTCAGACAGGACCGATGATTAGATACAATATTACCACTGCTGCTAAAAGCCCTCTCTGACGCAGAGCTTGTTGCTTGGATACACAGGTATTTTTGTGCCAATTTGCTTAGCCTAGGGAAGTTGATCTTATGAAACTTCCACCATTTCAAAGGATCTTCTCCATGATCTATAACTGGCATATAAATGTAAATGTTGAGTTCTGCAGCCACAGCTTCTCTAAACTGTTCTATGGGATCAAATGCAGTGTTGCCTGACAGTGGTGCAGCTGCACGTGTAGATTCCTTGAAAAAACTTGCAAGACTTTTCCTCTTGGTTTTCGCAGCAGGTGGGTTTTCTGCATGACTATCCCCCTCCATCACTGCTGTGTTTTGGGGTTCAGGCTGATGCTGCTGAAGTTCCTGAAATAAATGACACATACTGTTTTAGAAATATGTTACATGAAATTCTAACCAGTTAAACAGACCAGTTTTACTCACCGTCACCAACAACTCGGCAATGACTTGATCTTTTATCCTCTGGGTCTCATCAGCAGACAGGTACTGTGTTCTGAACCGTGGGTCCATAAAAGATGCCATGTTTAACAGGTCATGGGCTACTTCATATTTCTCATTAAGGTACTGTAGAATTCTTGATTTAAGTGACTTGGTTAGGTCAGTGTCCTCTTCTTCTTCAGCCAACACAGAAGTGTTCAGGAGATGGAGAGCAGGCTTGACACAGGAAATGCTTACATAACTTTCACCTGATAGGGCATCTGTGAAATCTTGGAGTAGACTTAGAGCCTTGTTAACAGATTCCAAAAGCTCCAGATCCTGCCATGAGGGCAGTAGGTGTCTCACTTTACGCTCTGTGGAGAGAATCTTGGACAGAGCACTTTGCTGCTCTATGACTCGTGCTATCATTTTCTGAGTTGAACCCCATCTTGTTGAGCAGTCGGTCACCATAGCATGTTCTGGAAGGTCAAGTTCTCTTTGTGCCTCCCTCAAGGCCACCCTCTTCTTCCAGCTGTGGGAGAAGTGGCCCACCAACTTCCGGCATATCCCAAGAGCCCTGCTGATACATTGTGCATGCGCACTGTTCTTCATGGCATTTCCTGTGAAAGATAATAAGATAAGACAAACAACTAAAACAAGTAATCCCTAATTTAGGACTAGGAGGAATTAGGAAATTACAGCACTTAACCATAGAGTTTGTGTGTAGTTTAGGGACCATATATCTAATTTTAACAATGTTAATAGATGCCGGACCGGTACACCCAATGAGACAATTGCTCAGTGTAGAACTAGAAGACACGACAAAAAAAATTACCTATGGCCAGATGAAGTCTATGCCCAAAGCATTGAAATCTTGTCCACTGATTAAGCTCCGCAGCTTTTACTATATTTGTTCCATTGTCTGTTGTGATAGCGACCTGATGATCTTCACAGAGGTTCCATGCAGCCAATGCCTCCTTCAAGCCCAAGGCTAGGTTCTCTCCTGTGTGGTCATCAGGAAAATAGGATGTTTGCAGGCAACGGCTTTTCATTTGAAACTCCTCATTGACAAAGTGCACAGTTAGACTAATATATGGTTCTGTTGTTCTGCTTGACCACAAGTCTGTAGTGGTGGAAAAGAATTTCACCCCAGCCATTTCCTGTTGAACAACATCACGGCATTTGGTGTAAAGCTCAGGGATAGCTATTTGAGAGAAGTAGTTTCGTGAGGGCAGCTGATACCTCTTGTCCAGAGTGTGGATCAGTTTCTGAAATCCCGCTTTGCTAACTGTGTATATGGGCATCATGTCTCTTGACAAGCATTGGGTTATGGCGTCAGTGATTTCTTTATGTCGCTGTGAAGATTTGGCATATGGTGTGATGCTCGCAAACACATCTGTAATTATGCTCTGGCTTGTTCGGCTTGCTTGTTCTTTGTTTGGTTGAGCGGCAGCCGTTGTCTCTTTACTCTGGGCTTTCAGTGTCATGCATTCTTTATACTTCTCTCCATGCTGTTTTAGGTGCTGGTATAAATTTGTTGTGTTGCCACGTGACGTAGCTACTCTGGCATTGCAAGTTTTGCAGAGTACCTCTTTTGCTCAGTATCTGTTCTCGCAAAGCCAAAATAGCACCATATAACAGAGGTAGCATGTTTTTGGGGACTAAATTGGATACTTGAGTGTCAGTGTCTGTCTCGCTGCTGCCAACTGCATCCATCTTCCCCTGGTCTTCACTTTGCAGCACAAGTGGACTGAAAGGAAAGTTAGATGAGCTATTATCCTAGCCAATGCCATTCTAAAGTCCTGTTAATGGGAAACTGTCACCAGGATTTTTTGTATAGGAGCTCAGGACATGGGCTGCTAGCACATCCGCAGTCCCCAGTCCCCATAGCTCTATGTGCTTTTATTGCGTCACAAAGGATCACAGAGATATGCAGAATTGCAAATGAATGAAACAGATATGACTCCAGTGTGCGGGGATGAGTCCTATTTTCTTTATCTGCGAGTGCGGACACAGGAGTTGTTCAATTTGCAATTGTGCATATCTCTGAAATCCTTTTTGTGACGCAATAAAAGCGCACAAAGCTATGGGGACTGGAACTACTACTGCCGATGTGCTAGCAGCCCATCTCCTCAGCTCTATTATACATTACACAAACTCCTGGTGACAGGTTCCCAACTTCACATTAATAAGAAGAATGAGACAGAGTAGTACCGAGTCTGACAGGCCTGTTGAGAGCGGAAGATCAGCTAGAATAAGACATTCTGAATTGGGCAGTTTTGGCACAAAATACCTGTTTCCTAATCCTTGCCAAATGTAGTTGAATAAATCTGTGGTTGTACTTTGCGCGTCTTCCACGGTTCTCTTCTTTTTTCGCCACCTATAAATGAATAAATAAAATAATGTAAAATTTTTATTTTAAGGCTAAAGGCTCAAAGCCAAGCAATATTGGGTTAAGAGAAGAAAATTTATTATGGCATTACCTTACCTTTTTGTTTTCCAAATATAGGGGAACCACAATGATAATTCTGCCGTTGTACTGCCTGAGTGTTTTGCCTTGTCCAGTTTGATAACTTGTTTTGCCAGCACTGACAGTGACACACCGGTCACCAGGAAATAGTAAACTGTTGTCGCAGCCAAATGTAAGGAATGGATTGGGAACCACGGATCTGAGGTTGTTGGAGCGTGGCTTGGATCTTCCGTTTTTCTTACTATTGTTTTGCCAGTGACACCTAGTTGACAGACAAGACAGTAAAAAAATTGTCTAAGCAATACAGGAGTAAGAAGAACCTAGCCCTTGGAACCACTACCTACCTTTTAGTTGTTGGACAAATGTGAGGAAGGAATTTAAGTTGGAATGGGAACCACGCGTCGTAGACAAATCTGAGGTTGGAGCGTGGCTTGGCTCTTCCGTTTTGTTACAGTGCTGCCGCTGAAAAAAAAAAAGGGAAAACTGTCAGTTGTCAAGTTGTTGTTATTTGAGGCAGCGCCAGCCAGGTAACAGGATGAGAAGAATCTAGCAGTCTCTCAACCCTCCCGCCACCCTAGTCTGAGTTTCCCATCCCCCAGCACTGGAGTGGACAGCCAGTTCCCCCCAGTAGTTCACGAATCCCACCACACCTTCATATTGCATGCAGCCAGTTCCGGGCTGGCGCACCCATATTCCAGCAAGAAGTGAGTCCACTCCTCTATGTGCCAGCACTGCCAGCAATATGCCAGGCAGTTAGATTAACCCCCCTCCCCCCTCATATGCCAGCCACAGCCAGGTAGATTAACCCCCTCCCCCTCATATGCCAGCCACAGCCAGGCAGGTAGATTAACCCTCCCCCTCATATGCCAGCCACAGCCAGGTAGATTAACCCCCTCCTCCCTCATATGCCAGCCACAGCCAGATTAACCCCCTCCTCCCTCATATGCCAGCCACAGCCAGGTAGATTAACCCCCCCTGGGCCCCCTCCCCCCTCATATGCCAGCCAGAGCCAGGTACATTAACCCCCCTCCCTGCCAGAGCCAGGTAGGTTCCCCGGTCCACCACCTCATATGCTAGCCAGTGCCTGCCCTCCCTCCTTTGCCATCCGGGTCCCCCCATTTCATGGACATTCCCCTTCAACTTGGCATGACATGTCATGAACAGAACATTTATAGAAGAGAAGTGATGTACCGTGTGGGAGACGTCCTGCTGCTTCGTGCGGTGCGCATCCAATGGTAATGGCCGGGCTTCTCCTCAGTCCTCTGTCCTTCCTCCTCGTGACTCTGTTCGGCAGGGTGGGGCTTTCCTCCCAGGGCTACGTGCGCAAGACTATGTTAGCTGCCGCCGCCAATCACATTAGGGGAGCGCAGTCAGGTGGACTGTTTCTCAATCATGAACCGCCGCTAGTTCGCGCCACTGGAGCCCGAGGTGACGTCACAGGCATCCATGCCGACACCTGAGGAGCCGCTGACGCCGCCAATTCCGCCGCCACATGAGCCCTGTCAATGTCACACCAGCCTACCACCAGTATTATTAGGTAAATAATCGCACCATTTTTCTGATTTTGATATCGTCATATCGCAAAAATCATTTATCGCGATTCGATTATAATTTCGATATATCGTGCAGCCCTAATATATATATATATATATATATATTCATTCTCATTACATACACACAAAATTTTAGTATCGCCGTAACTGTGTTGGGACACAGAATAAGGACATCATGTAATTGTAAGCACACAGTGAACACCATAATATCAAAACCCCCCCAAAAAAACATGCCAGGATTTTGTTTTGAGGTTTTTATCCTGTTTAACCCCTTAAGGACATGGCCCTATTTCACCTTAAGGACCAGGCCATTTTTTGCAAATCTGACCAGTGTCATTTTATGTGGTGATAACTTTAAAACGCTTTTACTTATCCAAGCCATTCTGAGATTGTTTTTTTTCGTCACATATTGTACTTCATGACACTGGTAACATTTTGTCAAAAAAGTTTATTTTTGCATCAGAGGAGCTTCAAATGGGACATGGTGTCAAAAAATCAGTTTGTCAAAATCTGCCTTCCAAAAACCATATGGCGGTTCCTTCATTCTATGCCCTGTCGTTTGGCGATACAGCATTTTACGACCACATATGGGGTGTTTCTGTAAACTACAGAATCAGGGCAATAAATATAGAGTTTTGTTTGACTGTTAACCCTTGCTTTGTTACTGGAAAAAAAATGATTAAAATGGAAAATTTGGAAAAAATAGCTGTTGGGACCGTTTTTTATTTAATTTTTGTGACTGTGTTCATCTGAAGAGTTGGGTCATGTGTTATTCTTATAGAGCAGATTTTTATGGACGCGGCAATACCTAATATGTCTACTCTTTTTTTAAATTCATTTAGGTCTTACACTATAATATCCTTTGTTAAACAAACAAAAAAAAACAATTTTAGTATCTCCATAGTCTTTTTTTATTTTATTTTTTTAGTTTTTGTCCAATTGTCTTAGGTAGGGGCTCATTTTTGCGGGATGAGATGACTGTTTTAATGGCACTAGTTTGGGGTGCGTATGACTTTTTGATCGCTTGCTGTCACACTTTTTGTAATGTTAGGTGACAAAAAACTGCTTTTTACACTATTTTTATTTTTTTGCAGTGTCCACCAGAGGGGTTAGTTCATGTGTTATTTTTATGGTTCAGGTTCTTACGGACGCAGTTTCTATCGCGATTATTATTTTTTAACATGCGATTTTTATTTAGGACGTATGGGTGCGCCCTGTGTCCTTAAGGACTCGGACTTTAGGGCGTACCCATACGTCCTATGTCCTTAAGAGGTTAACCGCACACAAAAAAAATCTCATTTTCCAAAACAAGACATGGTAAATTAAGTGGTGGCATTAAAAAATACAACTTATTCCGCAAATAAAAATAAGACCTCATTTGTCTATATGAACAGAATATTAAAAAAGTTATGGCTCTGGGAAGGAATAAAACGTAAAATGGGCATCTTTCACACGAGCGTGATGGATTGGCTCCGGATGCGTTCAGTGAAACTTGCACCATTTTGCAAGCAAGTTCAGTCAGTTTTGCCTGCGATTGCTTTCAGTTTTTTTCTGCGCGGGTGCAATGCGTTTTTCACGCGTGTGATAAAAAAAACTGAAGGTTTACAAACATCTTCCAGCAACCATCAGTAAAAAAATGCATTGCATCCGCACTTGCTTCCGAATGCAATGTGTTTTTCACTTAACCCCTATTCCCTTCTATGGGGCCAGGGCTGCGTGAAAAACGCAGAATATAGAATATGCTGCGTTTTTCAGGCAACACAGAATTGATGCGTGAAGAAAAAAAGGTTAATGTACACAGACCCATTGAGATGAATGGGTCAGGATTCAGTGCGGGTGCTATGCGTTCACGTCACACATTGCACCAACGTGAAAAACTCGCTCGTTTAAAAGGGGCCTTACATGGGTAGCATGAAGTAGTTTACAGGGGATAGAAGATGATAGGAGAAAGACGGCGCCATTGTTTTTGTGATGAATGAGACAGCAGATGGGGTTAGCAATAGTAAGTTGCTTAGATATGTCTATAACCCCTAATGCTAGATCAGACATGTACATCATAAGTGTTGAGGGGTTGTATGGAGTGGGCTCACACACTGAGGTCACCCGATACATGGTGGGTACTGGCTATAGAATGCATCTGAAACTCGCCGGCAGTGACCGGGTGGGTGATGATCACGGTCGTTTAACCCGTCAAGTGCTGCTGTCAATAGCAATTGTAATATCTGTGGGGTTTAACCCTGAGAATGCTGGCGTTTCCTTGCTGATTTTCTTTCAGTTGCAATACGCTGCCCATGCCTGGATTCAGTCTAAACTGTAAATTCTGTGACTGAGGAATCAGCCTAAGGAAGATTTTGCAAGGATAACCTTCTGGGAAGCTATTTATTACCTTTTGTTTAGGCAATGAATAGTTAATTCTTTGTTATGGGCCTGTGGCAAAAAATGGAAAGATGTGTCCGAGTAGACATGGTGTGAAAATCTGCTAAAATAGTTTAGGACCGGGCAGGCTGTGCCGGGAGGTCAATAGACAACTAAAATTTATATGAAGGAGAATGTCCAAGATGATGGGGGAATAAGAATACCTTGGGTGCAGCAGGATGAAAGTAGCAACCAACCTTCCCTAAGTCCTCTTTTACACAAGTTTTTTTCCATCCGGGTGTAATGTGTGTAGTGAATGCATAGTGTCTGAACTGAATCCTGACCCATTCATTTCAATAGGTCTGTGCACATGAGTGTTGTTTATCACTGATCATCTTTATGTTCAGGGAAAAATCGCGGCACGTCCTTGGCCCTCTGGAAGTGAATGAGGCTTGAGTGAAAAACAGAAGGCATCTGGATGAAATGTGTTTTTACTTGTAGTTGTCAGGAGATGTTACTCTTCAGTTGTTCAGTTTTTCTTCATGTACGTCTAATCCCTTCTACAATGCATTACAGTACATGTCTATTGTAATGCTTTGGCTGTCAGTGTATTACCATTGTAATACACTGACAGCCTGCTTGCCTGTGAGACCTAGGGGGCTGGATCTCACAGGCTTCTGTAGAAGGCAGCCCCAATGCCTGTGGAAGGCATTGGGCTGCCTTCACAACCATCGGGTCCCTGTCACCGCAGCGCCGGAACCCAATGGGGATGGGGAGCAAGCCCCTCCCTCTGCTAACCCTGTACTGACCGTGGCATAAGGAGAGTTAAAGCCCTGGCATCGGTGTTCTCACTCTCCTGCATCTGCCCAATCAGCGCACCTAAGTCATGTCCCGCAGCGGCGTACATGTACGGTGGCAGTCAGGAAGGGGTTAAAAAAAATACGTCAGATAGTAGTTCAATAGACAGATCTGTAAAATGCAGCAATGTTAATATCTGCCAGCATTTATAATTAATACTGTATTTACTCATAATTACAAGCTGGGAAAAGCTGACATGCATAATTTTTAAATGGCTGGAATAATTCATTTGCCATTTGGGCTCCGTATGGAAATGTTTTAACTCTTCATCTTGTTCCAAGAAAAAAAAATTGCTAACATCATAAAGCGCTTTGTCATAAAACACACAAGATTTACGTTGTGGTGTTCGATACACTGCCATGTGAATTGCTAATGATCTCAAAATGTTCAGCTCATCTATATCAATAATTGCTAGTCTGTTTCTTCTAATAATGCCTTTGAATTATTATACGTACACCATGTGCCGTGGAACAGTTTTTAGGGTTTATTTACACTTCGTAGTGAAGTTGCCGTTTTTGCTACAATTTTCTGACATCACAGCAAAAAAAAAAAAAAAAATGCAGTTAGGTTCTGCAGCTTTATTCTAAATTCCAAAAGTTTTTGATCATAAACAATTAAGTTGGAATCTAATTTGGCAATTTATAAAATTCTTTAGATTTGCTTCTTGAGAAACATTGAGCATTTGTAAGGGTGCTTTTACACTTGCGTTCTGAGGATCTGGCAGGCACTTAGAACGCAAGTCGCCTGAAAACATTTGAAGACTGTTTAGGACCCAGATCAGTCTTAGAAATGCTTTCAGGTTACCATGGCAGCCAGGACGCTACTGAAGTCCTGGCTGCCATGGTACTCCGCAGCAGTGTACTTACCTGCGCTGCGGCCGCCAGGGGCTCCTTCATGCCGTCACAGGTACCCGCACCGCCCAGACCAGTGACGTCGTGAAGGAGCGCCCGAAGGCCACAGCGCAGGTAAGTACACTGCTGCGGAGTACTTACCATGGCAGCCAGGACTTCAGTAGCGTCCTGGCTGCCATGGTAACCGATCGGATCCCCAGCGTACACTGGGGCCCTGATCGGAACTGCATGCTGCGGTTTTGTCAACATCCAATAAACGTTCACTTACTGAACGGAAGACATCCTGATGCATCCTGAACGGATTTCTCTCCATTCAGAATGCATTAGGATAATCCTGATCAGTTTCTTTCCGGCGTAGAGACCCGACCACTGATCTCTACGCCGGAAAGTAAAATTGCTAGTGTGAAAGCACCCTTAATCATAAAAAAATAAAGAAGTCTCCTGGTTGCATGCACACTGGACACACTTGCCTCCCTGGATTTGCACGCAGAATTTTACGGTACTAGCAAAGCGGATGAGATTTTTAAAATCATTTTACAGTATTACCCATGTAAGAAATATAATCCACTTAATGGAAAGAAGGAAAACACTCAGAGTACCTAAAGAGGACCTATTGGCTCTCCTGACATGTCTGGGTTCCACATGTAAGAGGGTTCATGCACCCGAATATGTGCCGCCCCCTTCTGTGCATTGGGGACCAAAAATTGCTATCCCCAATGTTCAGGTACCATCCATGTAGCTGGCGCAGACGGATGCAGACCCATTCAGCTTGAATGGGTCCATGATCCATCCGCACCGCAAAAAAATGTACTAACTATTTAAAAAATATATATTTGTGTGGTGCTGAGACATGGACAGAAAAAGCACTCCGTAGTGCTTCCATGGAGTTCTGTCCTTCCATTCCACACCTTCCGGATTGCAGACCCATTCAAGTTAATGCGTCCACATCCATGATGTGGTGCACAAATTTGCCGATGCTCATATATAGCAGACCCGCTGTTTGCAGGCCGCAATACGGCCAACAACGGTCGTGTGCCCTTTTAATGATTCTGGAGTGTCTTTTCTTATAACACTATAGGCTAGATTTACTAATATATCTCTGCTTAAAAAAAGTGACAGTAACTCTACAGGAGAAAATTTCTACCCTTTTTCGAAAAAGGGTCAAGGCTTAGTTGACTGCTGGCAGAGCTTTACAGGGAAGGGGCCCTGCCTAAGATGCACCAACCAATGGTTGGTATAGATTCGGATAAAAGTGCATATCTCTGAACTACATTTATGATCCACCCTGAGCCCCTGTGATAAATCAAGTGCAGGTCTAGACAGCCTTTCTAAGCTTCACACCATTTTCAGGATTTGTAAATCTGGGCCTATATTCTGTTCCTCAGTTGTTGCTACAAGAAGTTTTTAATCTACATTTCGGTGTTACCAGTTGGAGGGGTGTCCCTACACCGTCTGACTAGCAGCACTGATTGGACAGTATCAAGGTATGTTCACACTGCACCAATATTCTGCGTACAAAACAGTGGGAGATCAGTAGTCTGAATTGTCTCCATCAGCAGTGCCTTTTTTTTTTTTTGGGAGGTGGGAACACTTGCAAAAACGTCCACAAAGATGCTAACTATTTTAGCATTTCTTACGGACTTCAATAGGGAACATAGCTTCAAAGTAGTAACATGCCACTTCTAAAGCGGGCTGCAAATCGGTGGCATAAAGGGAAAAAACCACCATGTGCACACAATGGCGTTTTCCCCATTGAAGTGAGTGGCAAGCTGCTGTTGACGTTTTGATAGAGGTTTTCTGTGATGGAAGATTTTTAACCCGCATGTGAACATAACCTCAGAATATGCAGGGATGCCCCCTGACAGATAACACCCAGTTGCAGATTCCTTTATAAGCTTCTAGTAGCAATAACTGAGGAATACAACAACATGGTTATATTCAAATTTTTATAGGAGATACTCCAGACTCATTACTTCATGGCGAATCAAATTATTTGGTATAATAGACATGTCAAGAGTTGTGACAGGTCCTCTTTAAATTAATGTGTAGGGTGAAACCTCAAAATCCACAGCAGAATTTTTTTTGCCGGAATCTTGAAGTTTTCTCCTCTCATTATTGCATCCCATGAATTTGCTTCTTAAGGTACTTTCACACTAGCGGCAAGGAACTCTGGCAGGCTGATATGGTGGGTAAACAGCCTGTCGGATCCGTGCTTCCACTAGTGCACGCGTGCCCCCGTACTACCGCTCCGGCCCCATTGACTATAATGTGGGCGGGCTGGAGTATAGGTGGCAGCACGGCAAACATGCCGAGAGGCGGCCGGAATAAAACTACGACATGTCAATGAGGCCAGAGCGGTAGTCCGGGGACACGCGTGCACTAGTGGCAACACGGATCCGACAGGCTGTTCACTCGCCGGAACAGCCTGCCGGAGTTCCTTGCTGCTAGGGTGAAACTAGCCTTGTCTGTTGAAGTTTTTGTCCTTTAGGGGGAAATGATTTTCAAGAAATACTTCCAATACGCAGTGTTCATGTTAAGCATTAAGGTTTTGTTTGCTATTTATTTTTAATTGCAGCATGCTGTGTGTTTGCCTTTGTGTGCCACTGACTACAAAGCTGATCCTTTAACAATTTGCCCCCATTACTTTAAAAGACTGGGTGGTCAACTTTTAATGTTGTAGCAGAGCTGGCAGCTGCTCAAATTGTTCAGGAGTGACAGCCAGGCCCCGCATAGAGAGGGCAGGGATGGGGTTTTTTTACCGTCCCTTTATGCATGGATGTATACATTGCTGCTTCTTGCTCCTGTCCCAATGGCAATTTGATTGCTGGTGAAGAAAATTAAAAAAAGCAATACAAACAAAAAATAAAGCC
Source organism: Bufotes viridis (assembly GCA_033119425.1). Lineage (NCBI taxonomy): Eukaryota > Metazoa > Chordata > Amphibia > Anura > Bufonidae > Bufotes > Bufotes viridis. Next base: position 39,874,371 of record CM065596.1, on the reverse strand, counting down.
TTATGTATTAATTAAAAAAGGCACAAAAACAAAACTGAAAAAGTAAAAAGCACTAAATCGGATGGTCAGCAATATATACATAAGCTAAGCAAGTTTTAGGCAAAAAAATTATATTTCCTCATTTCCCTGGTTCTCTTCTGGCCTTTGTTTACCTGCAACAACAATCTCTGAGGTTTTCCTCATGAATATTTGTGCCCCTCCCCCTGCTCTGCAACTGTAGTGAATAAAAGTGCTGCCCTGAGTGACACGTCTGACTGCTGGGAGACTCGGCAGCATGTTGTATGTGTAGGACTACAATTCCCATCTGTTCAATGACACTGCTGGTATACTCAGAATCTTCCCACTACCTGTATTTCTCTAAGAAAATCGTTGGCCATTATGAAAGAAAATTTTCAGAAGAGAGGTTGATGGCAAAAGACATACAATGTCTGACTACAACATTTACTAAAAGAACAGCCACGTGTAAATAATCTTTCAGATAAGCATCTGTCTGTTCCTGTAGTTTAGTGAAATATTTTCCAACTGGATCTGAATTGTAGGACTATAATGTTTTCTGGCTTATCAATTGCAGTTGTAAAATGGAGATTAAAGCTTTTAAATTAATCTAATTGCAGCTATCGACATGTGGTCTGCAGGCATCATCTTTCTCTCCCTTCTCAGCGGAAGATATCATTTTTTTAATGCTGGTGATGATATGAATGCTCTGGCTCAAATCATGACAATTCGTGGATCACGAGAAACTGTTCAAGCTGCCAAACAGTTTGGTAAGGGTGCCCAATAAATGTCCTTTAATCCAATATTGGGAAATCTAAAAATTCTAAAAAATCTTGAATTTTAGTAAATGAAGCAGAGGAAACCTGTTAAGAGACTTATAGTAAATGTTGTGATAGTGTGTATATTGTATTAGTATTTTATTTTATTCCATCTGTACAAGTGTCTATTCCTTTTTTGTCTCCCTTCAGCAAATAGCATTTATCATGTAGATAAAGTTAATTCAAGGCACTTATAATGTATTGTGATTGTCTGTATTGCCTACTTTGCTGGCTTGGTTCATTTTTCTATCAAATTATACAATGCTCATATCCAGGGGTTACAACTAGAGATGAGCGAATTTCCGGTTATGAAATTCATTCACACTTCTGTTACTGGTAAAAGGTGAATTGCGTTATGGATTCCGTTACCACGGACCATAATCCAATTCAATTACGGAATGTCTTTAGAGGCCTTCCATTGTTCATTCCATCATAATAGAAGTCTATGGGCTTCAAAACGGATCATTATTCAGGCGGAGGCATAACAGAAATGGGACGGATCCATTTTGCAGCTCATAGACTTATATTATAACGGAATGTCTCTAAAGGCATTCCGTCATAGAATTGCGTTTATGGTCCGTGGTAACTGAATCCATAACGCAATTCACCTTTTACCAGTGAACGAATTTCATAACCTGAAGTTCGCTCATCTCTGGTTTCAACCATCCTGCAATCCAGCAGCCGTAGTTGTGCTTGCACACTATACATTTTTATTTTTTTTTTATTTTTAAATCGCCAGCCTCTCTGGTAGCTGTTACCGCATGAGTGCACATAGGCTGACTCCTTTTCTTATAGTATGTAAGCACAGCCACCACTGCTGAATTGCATGGTGATTATAACCAGGGCTGTGGAGTCGGAGTCGGAGGCAATTTTGGGTACGACTCCGACTCCTACTAGATTTAAATTGGAATAAAAAAAAATTGGAATAAAAAAAAAGCAAGTTTAAATGTCCCAATTCAGATAAAGTTATAATTAATTACTTCTCTACTGTAAGAATAAAGGCCAATGCATGCAGTGCGTCACGTTACCGCTAAACAAAGACGTTAAGTGACCGTGAAGAAGCACGCTTTTCATATGCTTTACTATGCAGTTAAAGGGACACTGACAGGCTGATATATCTGCTGGTATTCATCAGAGGATTAGGAATACAACTAGACGACTGTTACCCCCAGTTGAGGTTTACTTGTGTTTAAAAACGTTTTAATCAATATGCAAATTCTCTACCTTTGTGCCCAAGGGGCAGGCGCACATGTAGAGTACTGGCAGCACTAGACAGGACTAGGTAGCGAGGAGGAAGAGAGAAAGCTGGCACAGCCTCAGCATAGCCAGACGAGGCTGCTGCCAGCACTCCACACGTGCGCCTGCGCAGGAATTCAGCGTTCGGCTAGCCTGAAAAAAAGGCCAGTGCAGTGAATAATAACGAGGGGAACAGCGCTGGGAAGCTGTACTCAGGCGCGGCTGGGCACAAAGCCGCAGGGAGACGCTGCCCCATTGGGCACAAAGATAGTGAATTTGCATACAGATTAAAATGTTTTTAAACACAAGTACAGCTTCACTGGGGGTAACATTAGTATAGTTTTATTCCTAATTCTCTGATGAATACCAGTATATATATATCTTTAGCTGGAAAATCAGCCTGTCAGTGTCCCTTTAAGGAGCGGCAATACTTACACTTTCCATTGTCTTGTGGTCTGCTGTTACAGGGAACCCATGGTTATCCTAGCCTCTCACTGATAACTGATTAAGGACTGGAGTCACTTGTATAAGTGAAGGGAATGGATAGTCAATAGTTCAAGACTGAAGCTGTAAACCATTTGAAAAACTGCTATCATTCAGCTAAGGCTATAAAACATGTAAACTCAGATTGTCAGCTTAAATTTTAAACATGACTATGGGATTCTACTAGGAAAATCATGTTTTAAAATAAATGCCCCTTCCCCTGCCCCTTCCTGGATCCTCCCACTGCTCTATCTTCAGCAGAAGATCAGCACACAAAGGAGAAGACAGCAGCTTCTGCTCAACTACCTCTCTGTGCTAGAGAAGATTAGAAGAACTTGGTGGAACAGCTTCGTATTTGCATATTAAATGCAGAGGAGTCGGAGTCGAGGAGTCGGAGTCGGAAGTTTCAAAATCTGAGGAGTCGGAGTCGGACAATTTATCTACCGACTCCACAGCCCTGATTATAACCCCTGGATACGAGCAGTGTATAATATAATGGAAAAATGAATCAAGCCAGCAAAGGAGGCAATATGCATAATCACAATACATTAGTAAATGCCTTTAATTAACTTTCTCTACATGATAAATGCCAATTCGCTGAAGTGAAACAACTCCTTTAACCTCCTAACAGTTCTGCCCAAGTATTCCGACAGCAGGGGGAAGGTTGTTTATCTCTGGATTGGTAGCTGACATTCCAAGCTTTCAAACAATACCAGAACTACGCATTATCTTCACTACATTGGAAGATATCGCTGCTAGAAATGCATCTGAAAGTGAAAGTAAATGCAGATTTTGCCACAAATATTTCCAACTCAATTTCTAACTGCGATATCTCCTGCTGATGTTGTGCTAATGCTGTGATTCTGGTCTTAAAAGCTTGGACTCCCATCTTTCAAACAAGACAAGGCCCATATCTCTAGCTGCTACCATTCCAAGCAGTCACTTCTCCCTGTAGGATCCCAGCTCTGTTATGCAGGTAATATTTTTTATATTTTTATTTTTTTTGTAACACAAAACCTACACACCCCTGACAATAAATAAAGGTTTGCACATTTCACACATCACACCAAAATAAAAATGGCCTGTCCATCCCAAAGAGTATACCCTGCTGAAGAGGCATACGTGAAGAGGATTCTACATTCCTCTACTCATCATCATCCAGTGATGAGGGACCCAATATCCTGAGGATAGGTCATCAATAAAAAAAATGTGGACAACTCCTTTAAATTAGGGAAACAAAATGTAGCAATAGACACAGAATACATTTGTCAGATTATATGAATTGTCAATGAGGACTAAAGGTACGTAAAGGGGGTAATTGCCATATGGTAAATGTGCAGAAGTCTTTACTTCACAGCTGACCAATCCTCATTTTTCTTTAGGTAAAACTGTTCTTTGTAGCAAAGAACTTCCTGCAAAAGATTTAAGGGCTTTATGTGAAGGACTGAGACAGGTGTGCATAGCCACTACATGCGGGGCTGAATCTGATGTCCAAAAACAGAGAGCTGCGTTACAAATGAGAATGATAGAAAATCAAGATGGATGGTTTGTGGAAGAGACTTGTGCGACACCACCCGCCAATGACAGTAAGGGCTTCCTCTGCGCTTCTTCTGACAGCATGGAGTGTGGACCTCTTCATGTGAATGGCTGGGACAGGGTGCCAGATGAGGCTTACCACCTACTAGATAGACTGCTGGATATGAATCCTGCTACACGGATCACAGCAGAAGAGGCCTTGTCACATCCACTCTTTAAAGACCTCTTCTGATTGGTCTCTGCTTTCTATGTATATTTTAGTATATTTATGATGTGTTTTATAATAAATTATTACAATAAACATTGGAGCCCATTTTACTGTAACCGTCTTGTTTGAGTTGTAATGATGCAAAGCTTTTAGGAAGGGGGTCCAATCAAGGAAATTTTACACAATCTCCAAGAGGCAAATATTTTTCGACCCTTGTCAGAGAAATGTTCTTACTGCATCTTTGTTATCACTCGGTCCGTAAACAGTTTTAGGGGCAAAGAAGACTGCAGTGTAAACTGGTGTTGAGAATCCAGTCTGAGATGCTTACAGCTCCGCAATTCTAAAGTTTCCTTATAAGGTGATATTATAGAGAAATAGCTGTTTTTATCTGCAATACGGATAAAGAATGATTAGTGTAGTATAATCAAACTTGTTCAGCTAGATTTTCTTTCTTTTTCGAGAGTCCGTAATGTTAATTATGTACTTTTTCTGGCACGGGCTGCAAGAGAAAAATGATTGCAGATGTTGGAGTATTGATTGCATAAGAAGTTGAAACCCACAAAACCCAGGGGCCCAGATCTTGGTCATTTCTGCTGTTTATGTAATTTCAGCACAGCACGTCACTGAAGTGTTATTTGTCTAAAGGAACGGAGTCCAAAATTGGCAGTCGCGAGACTCTGCTGGTGCCTACAGATGTATTGTTTCCTTCAACACTGCGAGCTCGTGCAGCCTGTGGTTTTGTAAAATTCCACTTTTATTGTATTCTACTATCTTTCAGGTACTATGTCCTGTTTTATCCACTTTGGCTTTTTCATACACTAGCAATAATGATGTGCTGATTTATAATCAATATTTTTTTTTTGGGGGGGGGGGGCATATAATTGGTAGCAGAGTTTGAGACTTGCAGAAACAGCTGTATAGCTGGTGGTTTACTTACCTTCCCTGGTAGAAGGCAGAATGTGATGTGTACATTGTGTTCAGCTACCCTTCCCGCACTGATCATGCATATCATTAGTGCGCAGGGAGTTTGAGAAAGAACTGCTACTGTGACCTATGCAATGTGCATGCTGCTTTCAGGCCCCGCCCTGCACATATCATTACTGGGTTAGGCTGGAGAAACAACTATACAGCTATGAACAAATGAGCAGCTGCTGATTTCTCTTTACTACTGTGTGAACTCTGCCTAATCATGGAAGAAGCAATCAGGGCTGCTGGTGGGTCCTCTGACTGCAGATTATAAGATAAAAATATTATTAGCTATATATATATATATATATATATATATATATATATATATATATTTTTTTTTTTTTTTTTGTGCTAAAAATCGACAAATGTAACTCTGATCTCTCCTTTACATCTACTGTACTCCTGAGTTGGGTAAGAAAAAAATAACGAACTTAAAGGGGTTGTCACTTTAGCAAAAGGCATTTATCATGTAGCGAAAATTAATACAAGCCACTTACTAATGTATTGTGTTTGTCCATATTGCCTCCTTTGCTGGCTGGATTCCTTTTTCCATCACATTATAACTGCTGATTGTCAGTGCTTACGACCACCCTGTAATCCAGCAGCCGTGGTCATGCTTCACAATATAGGAAAAAGCGCCGGCCTCTCTGGTGGCTGGAACCGTAGGTGGGTGCATTGACTGCATATCTATCACTAGAATTTACCATCAGTGTCAGATTGGTGGGACACCAATCGGACTCGCTCCTATCTCCAGAAGGGGGCTTTCAAAGCAATGGAGAGCGCACCGCATGTGCAGAGTCTCCACTTTATTCAATTCTATGAAGCTGCCGGTAATGGCAGAGACAGTGCTCAGCTATTTTCGGAACTCCCATAGAAGTGATTGCACAGTGCTCCCGCTTTGACTTTGGGAACCTGTTATGGAGATAGGTACAGGGCCCACCTCTAGGACCTGCACCTGTCTGACATTGGTGGCATGTCTTAGTGATATGCCACCAATGTCTGAGATGGGACAACCTCTTCAGTGCAGTAATTCGTTCAAATATGGAGGCTAACTAAAACGTTGGTTAGCAGATGTCTTCAGCCACTTTCGTACAGTTACTATAAATGAATGAAGTGCTACAACATGGTGTTGCCTCATAAGGAAAAGATCACGTTATGATGATGTAGCTACAGAACAATACTCAAATGGTCTAGGCCAGTGATGGGCAAAGTGCGGCTCTCCAGCTGTTTCTAAACTACAACTCCCACCATGCCGTGCAGTAAGGCTGATAGTTAGACAGGCTTTGCATGCTAGGAGTTGTAGTTCTGCAACAGCTGGAGAGCCGCAGTTTGCCCATCACTGGTCTAGGCCAGTGATCTCTAATGAGGGGATTTTTTATTTTTTTCCCAGAAATGTTAGGCTACTGGGTAGGTTCTTCCTATTGTCTGTAACCTCTCCTAACATGGCTTTTGTAGTAACTACTCACATTCTCTATATAATAATTCTGAAGATCTATTTTTATGACTGTATGTTGTATCATTCCTTTATTATTCCTGCTATAAGTTATGAATTGCTGGCAGTTTTCAATGTAGGTCCAGATGGGTGTTACCAGTTGGGGGGGGGGGGGTCATGCACAGTGACACTATCCAATCATTTTTGCCAGTGGCAGAATGTGCATGGACACACCCACAACTTAAATCCTTACCTGTTTTTCATAGTTAAACGTGGCATAGTTTTTCACCCGTGGACATGAATTTGGACATTTCAATGGATAGTTTTAAGATTTTTCTTGTTTCTTTCCATACTATAATTGGGTACTGTAGCAGGAGCGATATCTTGATTTGCCTGTGGGTTGCTAGACAGTTTCTAAATCTCAGTTTGTTTGATTTTACCCAAGCTTAAAGTGGTTTTCTGGGAATTAAGAAAATAAAAAATACTTAAATATTACTTTATTATAAATATATTCCAAAATACCTTTATTTATAATGGCTCGTTTTGTCTGGGGAGCAATCATTAGTAGAATTAAAATGGCCTCCATCCTATTAGGGCAGACAAAACCTGTCCTAATCACACAACAGGACAAGTTACTTCATAACACTGAGATAAAGAGCTGCCTCATCCTCCTCTCTGCTCTGCTTGTCAGGAATTATGATCCTGAATACAGTTTAACCACCTAACGGGCGGGCAGGAAGTTCCTCCTAGACGCATCGGTGCGTCATCTCGCGAGAGGCGAGATTTCCTGTGAGCGCGCGCTCACAGGATCTCAACGGGAGGAACTTTAACTACAGCCTGCCAGCGCTGATCATGTGCTGACAGTCTGTAGATGTTAAAAAAAGCCATCTGAATCGCATATCAGACGCTGTTTTGTAAACCACGCATGATATGCCTGCTTCTCTGGTGGTCACTTTTGCTTGGGACCACCAGAGGACACTGTAAGTACACCACCACCACCCCCCCGTCACTGATTAACCCCTTGATCACCCCCTGTCACTACTCAACCCCCCTGTAAGGCTCATTCAGACGTCCGTATGTGTTTTGCGCATCCGCAAAGCATGGACACCTGCAATGTGCTTTCCGCATTTTGCGGATCCGCAAATTGCCAGAACTATATAGAAAATGCCTTTTCTTGTCCGCAATTGCGGACAAGAATAGGACATGCTCTATCTTTTGCAGAGCTGGGGCCGAAACCCGGAAGTTTGCGGCCGCAGCTCCGCAAATGCTGATGCGGAGAGCACATAGTGGGCTCTCCGCATCACCGCCGGCCCCATTCACACTGAATGGGTCCGCATCCATTTAGCAGAATTGCGGAATAGATGTGGACATTTTTGCGGACGTGTGAATAGGGCCTTACTTCGCAAGCACTCCTATGTCCTTTCCCCTCTTTTTTTTTTTTTTTTTTTTTTTGGCAGAGATTTTTTCATCCATATTGATCGATGCGAATGAAGAAATCTGTGCCGTTCATTTTTTCTCCCTACCTCTAAAGGAATCCCTATTAAACCTACGGCGGATAGATTTCTTGGGGGGAAATCCAACAGGTTTCCCGATTCTGGTCGTAGAAACAAGGGGTTCCTTTTTTCCCGTGCAGAGGCTTCTAAGAAAAAGCCCCAATGACGCCATGCTTTCAGTGGGGGGTCGCCTGTCACATTTTTCAGAGGAATGGCAGAAAATTTTAAACAGTCAATGGATCCTGTCGGTTATAAGAGAGGGCCTAGAATTGAAATTTTTAGGGCCACCGGGGGAAAGATTTGTAGTGACAGATTTGCGATCAGACCCGCAAAAACTGTGAGCTATTGTGTCAGAGGTTCAGTCCCTATTGAAGAAGAATGTGTTAATTCAGGTTCCCAGAGTAGAAGAGAAAAAAGGGTTTTACTCCACTCTGTTTTTGGTGAAGAAACCAAATGGAACCTTTTGTGCAATAATAAATTTGAAGTTTCTGAATCGTTTTCTTGTGTACGAGAAATTTCGGATGGAATCCCTGAGATCTGCGGTAAATCATCTCCTGCCGGGATGTTTTATGGCCACATTAGATCTGAGGGATGCTTATTATCACGTGCCCATCCATCCCATGCACCAGAGGTTCCTCAGAATAGCCATTCACATGGGGGAGAAGGTTCTGCATGCTCAATTCCAGGCCCTTCCATTTGGTCTCTCCCAAGCACTGAGAGTCTTTAGAAAGATAGTCTAGGACAGTGATGGGCAACGTGCGGCTCTCCAGCTGTTGCTAAACTACAACTCCCACCATTCCCTGCAGTAGGCTGATGGCTATAGACAGGCTTTGCATGCTGGGAGTTGTAGTTCTGCAACAGCTGGAGAGCTGCACGTTGCCCATCACTGGTCTAGGAAATGATGGCCAATGTGAGAGAAAAGGACATGCTAATCATACCCTATCTAGACGATTTCCTTCTGCTAGCCAGGGACCGTCTGCTGGGGCAGATTGGTTGGTTCAAGGAAATACTTCAAAAGCTGGGATGGGACATGAATATAGAAAAATCCTCCCTGATCCCCAGCCAGACTTGCAAATTTCTGGGTATGATCCTGGACTCAATATCTCAGATGTGCCTCCTGCCCGAACACAAGGCCTATCAGCTGATAGAGGAGGTTCGGCTCCTCCAGACACTAAAGGTTGTCTCCCTGAGAAAAGCTATGTCAGTTTTGGGTCCGATGACTGCTGCCATTCCAGGTGTAGAGTCGGCCCAGCTTCATTCAAGGCAGTTGCAGATCTAGATCCTTGAAGTATGGGACAGATCCCTTCCTTCTTTGGATCAGGAGTTTCAACTCTCCCCTCAGACTTTGCTCTCCCTGAAGTGGTGGTTGAACCTTCAAAACCTTCAGAAAGGGGTTCCTTGGAAGAGGGAGGCCCCACTGTGTATAACTACGGATGCCAGCCCTTCAGGTTGGGGGGCCCATTTAAGCGACCAAATCTTTCAGGGGAACTGGGACCCGGATACCAGGGCTCAATCCCAGAGTTTCAGAGAGCTGAAGTCCATCAGTCTGGCCTTGTCCCAGTCCCTTCCTCTTCTGAAAGGTCGGGATGTGAGTGTCTATTCAGACAACATGACAGCGGTTGCCCATATCAACAAGCAGGGTGATACCAGAGCGCCGGGCCTCATGTCACTGACATATCAGATTTTCAGCCTAGCAGAAGATTTTCTCTCTTCTTTCTGCTGTCCATCTGAAGGGGACAGAGAAATTGGAGGCGGACTTCTTGAGTCGTCACCGCCTCAGTCAGAACGAATGGTCCCTACATCAGGAGATATTCAACAAAATATCAGCTCTCTGGGGTATACCGGACATAGACCTGTTCGCTACCAGGTCAAACAGAAAAGTGAAGCGTTTCTTTTCCCTGTCTCCAAGCGACCAGCCTCTGGCAATAGATGCCCTAGCCCAGTCCTGGGAGGCGGGGCTACTGTATGCCTTTCCTCCTCTGAAGCTTCTCCCAAGGGTTCTCAGGAAGATCAGGGAGGACCAGGCTTCAGTGATAATTATTGCCCCCTTTTGGCCGAGGAGGGTGTGCTTTTCAGAACTAAGGGAGATTTCAATAACCAGTCCTTGGGTCCTGCCGGTGTTTCAGGGTCTCCTGGCTCAGGGACAAATCCTTCACCCAGAGGTGGAGACCCTTCACCTGACTGCCTGGTGTTTGAAAGGCAGATTTTGAAGCGCAGGGGCCTGTCTGATAACGTTATATCCACACTTCTGGCGAGCAAGAAGAAGGTAAGCTCTGAGATTTACCTGAGAGTTTGGAGGGCTTTCTCTCGATTGGCGGGGAACGAGGTGGATGTGTACGCTTCCCCTAATGTGCCCCTTATTCTTGACTTCCTTCAGGAGGGCTGGAATAAGGGGCTTAGACCCAGCCCCCTTAAAGTGCAGGTCTCTGCTTTAAGTGCCTTTTTTGAATCTAAACTGGCTGATCATCCTTGGGTGAAGAGGTTTTTCACTGCAGTATCCCGGTTAGTAGGAATAATCTCCCCCCCCCCCCCCTGGAACTTAAACTTGGTCCCCTCGGCCCTATCGGCAGCCCCCTTTGAGCCTTTAGAAGTCATCCCGCTCAGGCTACTTACTTTTAAGATAGCTTTTCTTTTGGCGATTACGTCAGCTAGGAGGGTCAGTGAATTATCTGCCTTTTCCATTAATCCACTTTATCTGAAGTTATTTGAAGATAGGATTGTGATTGTTCCAGACCCTGCCTTTCTGCCCAAGGTGTCTTCCAAATTTCACAGAACCCAGGAGATAGTACTTCCCTCCTTTTTTTTTTTTCCTTTTCCTAAGTATGATACAGAGGCTAGATGTGTGATTCAGTATTTACAGGTTACGTAACCCTGGAGGTCGTCTTCCCGGTTATTGGTATGTTTCCAGGGTAATGAAAAGGGTTCTGCTGCTTCCCCGCAAACAATTGGTAGGTGGATCAGGTAGGCTATAGGTTTGGCATATTCTTCCAGAGGTCAGGATCCCCCTTCTGGTTTCGGGGCCCCCTCCACTAGGTCAATATCTACCGCCTGGGCAGAAAGTGCATTGTTTTCCCTAGATCAAATCTGTAGGGCTGCCACGTGGAGTACCCCTCATACTTTCTTCAAGCATTATAGGCTTAGTTTTCCTTCCGATGAAGGACTGTAGTTCGGCCGTTCAGTTCTTCAGGCGGTTATCCCTCCCTAAGGTTGTTCTAGCTTATATCTGCATGGGTGCTGTCATAAGGCGAAAGGATAAAATCTAGATTACTTACCGGTAATCTTTTTTCTTTGAGCCTATGACAGCACCCATCTAAATTCCCTCCCAAAGGAAGTGATGAGGAATATAGGGTGTTGGATAATGTTTTGCATGTGTATGTGTTTCTTCTGCTCATAGTTCTTGGAAAAACTCTGGAGTAGTGGGGAGATGGAGCTCCCTTTATGCGGTTGTTTTCTGGTTCCTGTTTCCTGTCCGTAGGCGAAGGATGCGGTCTCTCCATGGGTGCCGTCATAGGCTCAAAGAAAAAAGATTACCGGTAAGTAATCTAGATTTTTTTGCCAGAAGTTAGCAGAAATGGAAACTTTATTTTATTTTTATTTTTTTTCCTCAAAGTGTAATTTTCCGCTAACTTGTGAAAAAAAATGAGATCATACATGAACTCACCATGCCCCTCCGTGAATACTTTGGGGTGTCTTCTTTCTAAGATGTTGTCATTTGGGGGGTAATTATACTATCCTGGCATTCTAGCACCTGAAGAAACATGACAGGTGCTCAGAAAGTCAGAGCTGCTTCAAAATGCGGAAATTCACTTTTTTGCACCATAGTTTGTAAACGCTATAACTTTTACCCAAACCAATAAATATACACTTATTGCATTTTTTTTTATCAAAGACATGTAGAACAATAAATTTAGAGAAAAATTTATATAGAAATGTAGTTTTTTTTCAAAAAATTTACAACAAAAAGTGAATGTCATTTTTTTTTTTTTTTTTTATTTTTGCAAAAATTTAGTTCCTTTTTGATTTAATAGCAAAAAAAGTAAAAATGTCAGCAGCAATGAAATACCACCAAATGAAAGCTCTATTAGTGAGAAGAAAAGGAGGCAAAATTAATTTGGGTGGTAAGATGAATGACCAAGCAATAAACCGTGAAAGTAGTGTAGTGCAGAATTGTAAAAAGTGTCCTGGTCATTAAAGGGGTTATCCAAGTTATATTTATTGATGACCTATCCTCAGGATAGGTCATCAATATCAGATCGGCGGGGGTCCGACACCCGGCACCCCCGCCGATCTGTTTGAAGAGAAGGCGAGCGCCGTGCCAGCGCTGCCTCCTCGTCATTGTTTACATGCTGGCCGTTGCATCTGCAGCGGTGAGCATGTGTAATTACACCCAAGCCGTTCCATTCATTTCAATGGGACGGCTCTGTAGTATATCCCCCGCCGATCTGATATTGATGACCTATCCTGAGGATAGGTCATCAATAAATATAACTTGGATAACCCCTTTAAGGGTGTTTAAGCTAGGGGGGCTGATGTGGTTAAAGGGCTTCTGTCACCAGATTTGTGCCTATGAAACTGTCTGACCTGTTACATTTGCGGTTGTCAGCTGAAGGCATCAGTGTTGGTCCCATGTTCATATGTGCCCACATTGCTGAGAAAAATAAAGTTTTAATATATGCAAATGAGCCTCTAGGAGCAACAAAGGCATTGCCATTACATCTAGAGGCTCTGCTCTTTATGCAATTGCCATGTGCAATGCACCGTCCCCCAGGGCTGATCATGTCCCAGGTTTTAGGAATGCTTAGTGGTGAAGCAACCTTATTAGTTTTGTGTGTGTCGCGGTGCTCCTATCTGGATACCGTCGCTCCCCAGGGTTATTCTATTGTTACGGAGCCTAAGTTGAGACTTGGTAAAAGTTCAACAGTTTTTCTTGAATAAACTTTCATCCATACAATACTTGGTCTTTTTCTTGGCTCCAGCAGGTTTTGGGGTAAACTGGCAGGCTAACTTGAATATTCTGCTTTCTCTCTCTGCAGTGCTAGACTGTGGCTTTAGTGTGATAGCTGGACTTTGTTGTTTTGCTACCTATTGAGCCTTTCGCTGTTGATCCTCTTGTGATACTCTGTATCTGTAAGGAGTCGGGGTGCTCTATGAGCTGCTTCCCTTGGGAGACTCCTGCTGCAGGAGGGGCGGACTTTCGCCTGCACCATGAATTGACTTGTCTGCTACCAACACTAGACTCATCTGGCTTTAGCAGTGATGGCTAACCTCCGGCACTCCTGCTGTGGTAAAACTGTGGCTCCCAGCATGCTCCGTTCATTTCTATGGAGTTCTGAGTACATCTTGGGAGTCGTAGTTTTACCACAGCTGGAGTGCCGGAGGTTAGCCATAACAGGGCTATAGCTTCATGCAACCTCTCCCTTGGTAGGAAGCAGGACTGGTCCACTTCTGTCCAACGGGAGGGAGAATGGAATGGTAAGTTCCATTCTATCTAAAGATACACTGCCACCCGCTGGTAAACCAGGCACATTACATGAACATAACAGTTTCATAGCAATGTTATTAAGGCACAATGTAGGAGGACCATGAATAAATACACAGATTACATTATTGGTTAGCCATTAATGACAGTGGCAGGGTGTAGGAATGGTAGTTCCAGCTCTGGGCCACTACACATGCACTCTGCACTTTGAAAAGGCAAGGTATGATCACGTTTACACCTCCTGGTTCTGTCAAATTGGAGAGGGCGTGGCAGTTGCAGAGAGAGCAGAGCCTCTACGTGTAACGACAACGCCCCCATTGCTCCTGGACACTCACTTGCATATATTAAGATATCATTTTTCTCAGCAGTGCAGGCACATATGAACATGGGACCAGCACAGATGCCTTCAGCTACCAAGTGGACATGTAACAGGTCAGCCAGTGTCATATGTACAAATCCGGTGACAGATGCCCTTTAAACCATCCATGCCAGGGCTTTTCTGGTGTCTAAATCTGTAATCACCCGATGGACATCGTCCTCTGGATATTTATGGTGCCTTGTTGTTTTTTGTGTTATTTGGTAGGGCGATTGTGTCAGGGAATGTTACCCACTTGTACCAGGACAGCTTAAGGGTTTGTGTTGGAGCAGAGTGTCTTTTAGTAATCTTGATTTAGATGACCAATGTGAGGGTCAGGTTTTACAATTTTCTGGATGGCGAGGCTCCAGTGGAAAAAGGATGAGGAGCCCTGCCATAAAATATCCACTGTAGGAGCAGTGTGGGTCCTGGAATTTTGCTTTAAAAATTTTGTCAGTTTTATTTTTTTACACATCTTCCATTTAAAACCAGAGTCGATGTTACAGGAGCAAGATCTGGTCCGCAGCTGAACAGAAAATCTTGCAGTCAGGGGAAATAAAATATCTAATTTATTGTCAAAAACTTTCCCTTATGGACCATGAGGAGAATCTATTGTTCTGGCATGATTTAATCAAATGACTCATTAGTAATAGACATTGGCTGTAATGTAGACATTAAGTATGATTCTAAATGGGTTTCCATAATGTAACGGGTTGTCTGAGTATTCTAAAAAACAGAAAAGTAGAAAATTTCCCAAAACGTAAAAAAAAAAATATATATTCCCTTCCCTATTTTGTTATTGGAAACTGTCTCTTAAAGTTAAGACAAGATATGCCATCAATGTCTGATCGGTGGGTCAGGAGTGTCTAACTGCTAGGACCCCATTACTAATCGTAATGGTAACCATACTACACAGATGTTGGGCTACTTAGGTCTTTGCTTAGTTTTTTCCAAAAGCAACAAACTGTTCCTATGCCATGGTGGCACCATGTCTGCATAGTTAAGGAGCATATACCTTTAAAAACTCTTAAAGGGGTTATCCAAGACTATAAAATACTTCTCCCCGTGTGCGGATAAAAACATTCGGTGTCAGAGGGGAGGAGCCAATGGCAGGTGGGGACGAGCTTCCCTAGGGTCATCTGCGATGCTAGGGAGTCTCGTCCCCCTTATCCGCACACTGGAGAAGCAGCGGCGCGGGGAGCCAGGTAAGTATATTCATTGTGAGGGGCCTGGCATATGGGGGAGCATTTTATAGTCTTGGATAACCCCTTTAACAGCGGAGGGCGCCATCACTTGGCACTTTGTCAAGCAGTAGATTTGTTAGGCCTAGCAGATGTCTGTTGCAGAATGGCCTCAACCTGATCCAGGCTACAACTACTGTTTATCGTGGGAACAGTGGTAGGTGAGTAGAGCTTTATTATTCTTATAGGCATAAAGGAAAGGGGGCATTATCCCTGTGTGGGAGCAACTAGATGTGCACAATCTGTTATTGGAAGGAGCACTTTTACATTGTTTCTTCAGACACAATGGGGGAAAATTATTAAAAGTGGTGCAACCAATCAGATTCCAGCTTTCATTTTTCAGAGCTCCTTTGGAAAATGAAAGGAACAATTGGATTGGTTGCTGTAGGCAACTAAACCAGTTTTTCTTTGCACCACTTTTAATAAATTTCCCCCATTGTGTCTGAAGAAACAATGTATAAGTGCTCCTTCCAATAACAAATTGTGCACATCCAGTTGCTCCCACACAGGGATAATGCCTCCTTTGTGCCTATAAGAATAATAAAGCTCTACTCACCTACCACTGTAATGTAGTCCTAGGTTCATTGAAAGTCTATTACTTCTCATGTTGCCATGGACTCCAAACTGGAGACAATTCTACAAGGATACTCCTGCTTGGGATCCCCAACAGCCTTTTGTGTATTCACTAAAGTAGAGGGCTCCATTAAAGGGGTATTCTGGTTGGTTAAAGTTATACCCTATCCACAGGGTATAGGGTACCTATGAGATAGGTGGGGGTCCTGGGACCACACCAATCATGAAAATGGGGGTGCCATATCCCCTGCACCTCCCCTAAAAAGAATGGAGCGGCCAGTCGCACATTCATTTGTGTGGGAGTTTCGGAGATAATGGAGCTCCACTTGGCTGTCTCCCGAACTCCCAAATAAATGAATGGAGCAGCCATGTGCATGCCCAACCAGCCACTCCTTTCAGTTCAGGGAAGCTGCAGAGTACACGTGGCTGATGTTCTCCTGATCTGTGGGGTCCTAGCAGCAGGAACCCACTAATCTGATAATTTAACCAGAATGCCAGAACATAACCAGGCATTGCATGTCCTGCACTGGATTCAATGAGCACCATACTGTATGATATTACATTTCTCTGCAGGGGAAGAGCCAACAGCCAAAGCTGCAGATATCATCTTGCTGTTATTTTTCAGATGTAAAACAAACTAGTAACTCATTGACGAGTGCTAGTCTCGGTAGGTTTGTAAAAGTCATCATGCAGAGAACCAGCCTGAAAATGTTTATACGTTCCTAGGAATGTTACGGACTCAGCTTTTACATGAAGCTCACTGTCCACCTACCCTATATAACATCCCAGAATGAACAGATTGTGATTATAATCGTTACAGTAGGAAACCAGATGCATAAGGTGGTTCTTTTGAGACCTAAAATCTGCAAGAACAGTGTGAGGGGAAAATAAGTAATACTACCCGGGTCCAAGAGTTTCTGTGAAATTAAAAGCGGTGTAAAGAGGTTTTACCATCTGGACGCTTATGGCATTTTGATAGATGCAGATCCCACCTTTGGAACCCACTCCTATCTCAAGAATGGGGTTCTACCATGAATGTAGAGCGTGCCAAGCATAAGCATCATTCTCTCCATTCACTGCTCTGGGGCTTCCAAAAGTAGTGAAGTTAGTGTCTAGCTATTGTTTTTGGAAGTCACATAGCATACAGAGAGGATAGCATGCATGCGCAGCCACTCCTCCATTCACAACTGTCGAACTTCCGAAAATAGCCAAGCCAACCCTCGGCTATTATCAGAGGTCCGTTGACAGAGAACGGAGAAAGTCACACATGCACGCCTTGCTCTTCGTTCACATCGGCCCCATTCTTAGGTCCCAGAAGTGAGATCAGAAATTATCTGATATTTATGGCATATACTATTGATATGCCATAAATATCCATTTGGGAATACCTCTTTAAAGGGGTTGTCCACTTTTTTTAAAAATATTAATGACCTATCTTCCGGATAGGTCATCAATATCAGAACGACGGGGTCCCTACTCCCGGCACCCCCCCACCCATCAGCTGTTTGAAGAGACCACAGCTCTCATACGAGCGCTGCCTTCTCTTCACTGTTTACCTGCTCTCCATTGCATCAGCGAGCAGGTGTAATTACAACTGAAAACTGTGAAGAGAAGGTAGCGCTTCTACTAGCTCTGTGGTCTCTTCAAAAAGCTGATAGGTGGGGTGCCAGGAGTCAGACCCCTCCGCTCTGGATATGCTATATGGATTACCTTTCTTGAAGATAAAAGTAAACAACCCCTTTAACTATGAAAGTTGTAGGCACACCTGGAACCTGAGCAAGTACAGACCGGTACTCTAAATGAAGTGTGATTTTGCACTGGGGCCATCAAATTATCCATACTGCCACCATTTATTTTCATTTAATTTTGCTTTACATACAAATTTGACAAATGAAGAGGTAGAAGAGCCTCCAATGACCACTTATGTGCAAACAAGCTCATTGTTCATATGTGCCTGCATCTATAGCACTGAGGTTACTGTCACTTTAAGATCCCTTTTCCCTTAGGTCGTTGATTTGCATTCAGCCCACGAAAGGAATCTAATATTTTTCCTAGTGTCTCTGTGTGATTCCTCATGAGTATTTGGTTTCCTCCCACACTCCAGAATTCTGCTGATTGGCTTCCGATGTGACTAGCCCTTGTGTATGTACATATGTGTACCTTACGTAGGTAATCATTTTCCTTTTTTTTCACCCCATATTGACAGAGGCTGATTAATGTGAATGAATGCATTTTGTGTACACGGCTGATGAATGTTGGAGCTATGTAAACACATAACTGGTATTGCAGAGGATTTATAGGTCGGTATTACTTGTTTGTGATACAGGAAAATGAAATGATACAGTAGTGAGTATGTATAGTTGCATACATTTAGTGCTTATCTATCTTTGACACTTTGTATGTTGCTTTAAACTCCTGAGAGATAAATGAGAGGCTCAGAAAGCTTGGCTGATGTGGTCACACTTGTTGACTCTGAGCCTATGGAAAGTTTTGCATTCTTGTCTATTTTTCACTAGAAACTGGCATGTAAAGCTAGGAAAAAAATCAACTACAAATATAGTGCAGACCCAAATGTGCTATTCTGCTTATCCCCACACAATGCATTACTCATCTGGACATCCAGATTTGCAGAACGTCTATTATCACCCCATCATTAGTACAGGCATAACTGATCTTATACCTGTACTGTACAGCTCACTGTATTGCATCATTTTTCCATACCTCAATAAATAACATATGCTTCCTTTCAGGCTTATGTAGGTGGAGAAAACCCAAACATAAACGTTCGTAAATACAAAAACTGTAATCAGCGTCATCGTGTCAAACTAAAAGGGTAACGATAATTTCTGTAATGAATGATGCACTATATGAACAATGAAATGGTTGTAGTTTACTTTTTAGGAAATGAGCAGTTAATCTTTTCTCCGATATAGTTCCTCTAGGGTCCTCTTCTTTTCTACAGGGCACCAATCCTTTTTGTTCTCCCTATTTTTTTTTTGAGAAATACATTTTGTCTTAATCCCCACTGAGGGTCTTGTGTAGAGATACCTATTTGAGGATGCCCTGGTGGCAGCTGATGACCACTGCGTAAGTTTCTTGGTCAACAGAAGATCATAGCAAAGGAAAAACAACAACTAGGTTCACATCAGCGTCTTAATTTCCTGTATTCTCTTCCGGCATAGGAACGGAATACTGGAATTGCCGAATCCAGCATATGCTGGACACCGCCAACACCCAACAGATCCTATTCACTATAATGCGGTCTGCTGGGCAAAATGGCAGTATTCATGCCAGAATTATTATAGTGATTGGAATCCATTAGCCATCGGCGGTATCCAGCATATGCAGTTTTGCTATTCTGTTCTTATGCTAGAGCAGAATACCAGAATTTAAATGGTAACTGTCATGTTTTTTCTTATTTGCTAGCTCATTAGAGCTAGGCATGTATACCTGAGTTAGTCTGTCAATGACTGTCAAAAGATCTGTAATTACCTTAAAAAAACAGCTTTCATTAATGTCCTCTGTCCCTTTCCACTGCTCCCTTAAGACCGTTGCTAGGGCTTGTCTGTCTTCCTTTTAGTATAAACAAAAGACAGAGGGGCGGTCCTTCACACTAGTCCAGTCACTGATTTTGGCAGAGATTTTTTCATCCACATTGATCGATGCGAATGAAAAAATCTGTGCCGTTTATTTTTATTTTTTTTTTCAGCCCGGAGGCTGAACGGAAAAAAAAAATCTCATTACCCGTATGCTCAATATAAGGAGAATCGCAGAAACTCCTAATGCTGGCCATACGTGTAATGATTGCGGAGACCCTCAAATGCCAGGGCAGTACAAACACCTCACATGTGACCCCATTTTAGAAAGAAGACACCCCAAGGTATTCCGTGAGGGGTATGGTGAGTTCATGTAAAATTTTATTTTTTGTCACAAGTTAGTGTAATATGAGACTTTGTAAAAAACTAAAAAAATATATAAATTTCCGCTAACTTGTGCCAAAAAAAAAAATTCTGTGAATTTGCCATGCCCCTCACGGAATACCTTGGGGTGTCTTCTTTCCAAAATAGGGTCACAAGTGGGGTATTTATACTGCCCTGGCATTTTAGGGGCCCTAAAGCGAGAGAATCCAAATGTGTAAAAATGCCCTGTGAAATCCTAAAGGTACTCATTGGTTTTAGGGCCCCTTTGCGCATCTTGACTGCAAAAAAGTGTCACATGTGGTATCGCAGTACTCAGGAGAAGTAGGGCAATGTGTTTGGGGGGGTATTTTTACATATACCTATACTGTGTGAGAAATATCGCTGTAAACGACAACTTTTTAAATTTTTTTATACAAAGTTGTCAATTTACAGATATATTTCTCTCACCCAGCATGGGTATATTTAAAAATACACCCCAAAACACATTGCCCTACTTCTCCTGAGTACGGCGATACCACATGTGACACTTTTTTGCAGCCTGGGTGCGCAAAGGGGCCCTAATTCCAACGAGTTAGGAAGGAAAAGGGGGTAAAATTCATTTGGGTGGTAAGTTGCATGACGGAGCAATAAACGGTGAAAGTAGTGTAGTGCAGAATTGTAAAAAGTGGCCTGGTCATTAAGGGTGTTTAAGCTAGGGGGGCTGAGGTGGTTAAAGGGGTATTCCAGTAGGATAGGGCATTCCACAGAATAGGGGATAATTATCAAATCGGTGGAGGTTCTACCATGAGAACGGGGGCCCCTGTACCCCCTGCAGGCCCCTTGCTGCTCCCCTTAAAGTCATCTGGTATTGACTAGGAATGTGCAATACCAGATAAAGGACCACAGTGCAGTTACGAAATGTGTGGGATAAACCAATCCTTACTTTCAAAAGGCATACCAACTACTTCTCAGTTCTTTTTAGATGATGTGACAATAAGTCTTCTGCTTTCCTTTCTATGTTTTTTATTTTTTTTTCTAGTACGGCTACTTTCACATCTGCGTTTTTAATTCCGCTATTGAGATCCGTCATAGGATCTCAATAGCGGAAGAAAATGGTTTAGTCTTGTTTCTATTCATTGTCAATGGGGACAAAACTGAACGAAACGGAATGCACCAAATAGCGGACCCACAATGTAAGTCAATGGGGACGGATCCGTTTTCTCTGACACAATAGAAAACGGATCCGCCCCCTATTGACTTTAAATGGTGTTTAATACAATAGTGTTTAATACAATTTAATAATACAACCAGATCCGTTCATGACGGATGCATGCAGTTGTATTATTGTAACGTAAGCGTTTTTGCAGATCCACGACGGATCCGCAAAAAACTCTTATGTAAAAGTAACTTGCCACCCCATGGAAATCTGCAGATGTGTAGAACAATTTTAATCTAAGTCCAGTACAGAGAGCCTTTTTGCTTGCTAAATATAAGAAGGAATGCAAAATGTTACCATATGTATTTAAAATGGGAAGAGCGCATAGTTCTGTAAATCCCTGGAGAAATTAGCAAACAATATATTGCAATATATTACAATAAAAAATAAATCGCTGCAGGAAATAAGCAGCTATGATGTTTTGGATGGGACCTGATTGTCACCAGAGCACTGTTTAACTGAATGAAGAATGGAGCTGACAAGCCAAACAGCTTTATTCACTTTTTGTTTTTTAAAGAAAAATTAATTAAATTAATTAAATATATTATTTTAAATCAAAGAAAACATTTTATTATATTCAAGAGAACCTGTTAGCACAAAATGAAGAGCAATCTACAGGCAGTATGTTATAGAGCAGGAGGAGCTGGGCAGATTGATATATAGTTTTGTATGAAAAGATCCAATAAAACTTGTAATTTATACATTTATATCTCTGCTATTTCTGACTTCAGTTGTACACGGGGCCATCATCTTTAACAGTGATAGCATTCTCTGTATAGGTGTATATATACCGAGATAGCTGTCAGTCACTGATGGCTGTACACAGGGGAGGTGTTATCAGTGATTGATAGCATTCTCTGTGTAAGTGTGTATACAGAGATAGCTGTCAATCACTGATAGCTGTACATGGGTGTAGCATAAAAAAAGCTGAGAAAAATATATAAATTACAAGTTTTTCAGAATCTTTTCCCACAAATTTTATATATCAATCTGCTCAGCTCCTCCTGCTCTATAACATGCTGTCTGCAGATTGCACTGCATTTTCATGTGACAGGTTCTCTTTAATATTTACGATTACTAGGATTTAAAGCTTTGAAGTCTTATAAATGATACTGACAATAATACCTAGCTTGGACTTTTTTAAGACACGTCATATTGAGAACACATGCACAAAAATGCAACCAGCACTCTGCCCTGCTTCTATGCTAGAAGCTAGAAGAGGTCGTTAGTGTACGTTTTGATCAAAAGGTAATAAGCCACTCGCCACGTCAAGGCCCCCCTCTATGAGTGGTCCTAATGCTAAATCCTACCTGTTATGGGCCATGACAGCCACATAAAATCCAGGGAGTGCAGGCCCAGCATGCATGCTAGGATCCATCGTGCTTATTAACCCTTTATGGTGCTATAACAGCCTCCATTAGATCCAGGGATGCAGCTACCAACATGCGTGCTGAGCCCACTGTGTACTCTTCCTGGAGCCAAATGGATACTAGCAGGCACTATGAATGCAAGTTCAGTTTTATACTCACTCTGATTAAAACCAACCTCTAAGGCAGACAAACTAGTCAGGTGTGCACGACAGCACGTCCCTGTATGCAGGTGCACGTAGCTATGGCAAAATACACAAACACAAAAATGCAACAGCACTCTGCCCTGCCTCTATGCTAGAAGCTATAAGAGGTCGTTAGTGTACGTTTTGATCAAAAAGTAATAAGCCACTCGTCATGCCAAGGCCCTCTCTATGAGTGGTCCTAACGCTAAATCCTACCTGTTATGGGCCATGACAGCCACATAAAATCCAGGGAGTGCAGGCCCAGCATGTGACCGCTGCAGCCAGTCAGTGGACTGCTGAGGTCAATTATTATCTGAAGCAGTCACATGTTGTCAATGCAGCTGGGAAAACAGTGCTCTGCCAGGAGAACCGAAGCAGCAGCGCATGATCCATCTGGTATGTAATCATCTATTCTTTATTATAGGTCGACCACCTGAGTTGTCTGGTTTCCTCTTGGAAGGATAAGTTTATACATCACATTTACATTGTGTTATTTGCCACAATTTGTGAAAAATCTCACTAAAATCCTCTTGATTTTGCAAAAGTAGTTGGAAAAATGTGATTTTACCTAAACATATGAACCCTTAGGATATTCACTTTAATGCATTTTTATAGTGGCATCCTTGAGCATTTGCATGTAAATTTACATGCAGAATATAATTTGGATTTTCAGTAGATTTCACCCCGTGCATTGTACTATTATACACAGAGCCACAGGAGGACCAGCAGACCTTCATGAGACTACAAAGGCCTCCACAAGGAATACTTTCTTAATCGACATGCCATGGGGAACATTTTTCAGTGAGATAAGAGCATCTGTGTTCCCACAAAGGCACATGGCAGTACAGTGTGGATCCAGAGACAGGTCCGGCCCCAGGTTCATATGGGCCCTTGGGCAATAAAGTCTCAGTGGCCCCCTTACACAGTGACAACTCTCTGAGTACAAATAAATAGTAGATATCACCTGCAGTCCTATGTAAAACCACAGATAACACTAGTGCTGATAATGTGGTAGTGTTACCTGCAGTCCTATGTAAAACCATAGATAAGACTAGTGCTGATAATGTGGTAGTGTTACCTGCAGTCCTATGTAAAACCACAGATGAAACTAGTGCGAATAATGTATTAGTATTACCTGCAGTCCTATGTAAAACCACAGATAACACTAGTGTAGATCATGTGGTAGTGTTACCCACGTCCTTAGTGTGCCTCCCTGTGTCTCTCCCACGGGACTCCATGCGTGGGGCGCTGCCTCCTTTTCTTGTTCTTGTTGTTGTTGTTGTTCTTCTTCTTGTTCTTGTTGTTGTTCTTGTTCTTCTTCTTGTTGTTGTTCTTCTTCTTGTTGTTGTTGTTGTTCTTCTTGCCCTGCACAGAACATCTTGCTGCAGCTGCGTCAAGGCATAGGAACACTGTGGGCATGGTGATGGTGACATACACACACACATACACACACACGCACACACATAGGTATAGACACACGCACACATGCACACAAGGACACATACACTGGGACGGTCAAATACTCACAGGGACAGACACACACACAGGGGCGGTCAAATACACACAGACACAAACACACACCCACAGGGCCAGACTAACACATGGACACACGCACAGGGACGGACACACACACAGGAACCGACACATACATATGGACAAACACCTGTGCGATGGTGAGATCGTCAACCAACTTCTATCTAATGTGTGTGGCCACCTTTAGGGGGGCATTAAAAGGAAATTCCACCTTTAGTTATGCTCCAACCTTTTGTTACCTTCTAATATGACTCCCTCTAATTCCCAGTACTGAGGGGACATGGACTGGGGTTTAAAAGGGAATTATTAACATGTACCAGAAGGTGGTCTAAACTGTAACCCATTAGGCACTGGCTAGACTGTGGTATGGAGTCTTAGCAATGCCTTAGACACACACAGGGAGATAGATAGATAGATAGATAGATAGATAGATAGATAGAGATACACACACACACAAACTTAGGCCTCACCACACTCCAGCCTGACTCCTCTCCGTACAGGAACACAGCTCTCTGCTCTTCCCCAACTGGTCCCATAGGCAATTGACATCAGGAAGGTCCTTTAGCCTGGTAGAAAACTCCACCCTGTTCTGAGTCCTGGGGCCGCCCACCCCAGCAGTGAACATGGTGAAAATTGTCTGCATTGCTGGGGTAAGCTGCCCTAGAATTCAGAACAGGCAGTTTAATGACGACCAGGTTACAGCTGCAGGAGTGAGCTGGCACAGTGGGCCCCAGCACTTGCCCAGGTGTGCCGGGTGCTAATGCCGGCCCTGTCCAGAGACATAGTACAGAACCTCAGTATACCATATCAGGCCTTATCCATCTCTTGTAGAACTATTCCTCATTTTGGGTAGAAATCTGCAAAAAAAATGTTCAACACAATAATATGGGCATATAATGATAAAATATTTTCAAATCTAAGAACGTAATTTTATATTAAGATGCATTCTAAGAACAGTATGCGAAAAATGTATGTGACATTCATTTCACTATTGCAAAGTGGAAAGGTCCAACTATCTCCACCCCAAAGCATCTGTGGCATTTGTTTTTCCAACACAACATTGTAGCTGAATCAAGTGAGTGACAGATGTGTTTGTACGTCCGACATTACAAATAAGTGGTGGTTAGTAAAGTCTATCATATGGCTGCTGCTTATTAAAAACTGTCCACATTATGGTATAAGTTGACTTGTGGTCAGTACAAATGGTCAGTTCACTCTAAGGCCATTAATGTGTGCCATGGATGAATAGCCAATGCCACCATGTAGCCCTAGGTCTGTTCCTCACCAGAACCTCTCATTCCTGTGTCATGTACTTCTCTCCTGCTGCCCCTATATTGTAGAATGCTTTGCCTCCTCATCATATTAGTGCAACTACAGCATGTTGGCTGCCTACAAACCTGAGAGATGATATTCATTCAACTCTGCAATCCTTTTATGTTTGCTACGTGCTTCTCTTTCTGGTGTATGTGTTGTCACAGTTGACTGGTTCATTATTTACATTTGCTCAAAGTATTCACAAAAGCCTGGTCTGCAACAAATACTACCATTTAGGTCATCCACCTCGTCTTTAGATTGTAGCAACAGCAGTATTGTTGCAGTTGCCTTCCCCAGGATCATAACGGAGCATTTCTGCCCGAACCATAAAGAACTGTTTTCTCCTCTGTTATGGTAACTGTGGTGCCTTTCCCATCTCTAAAAGTTGTCCTATGCATATGTTTATAATATCTATGTATCTGTGCATGGGATTTTATATATGCCTGTGGTCTGTGTTCCCTCCAAATATTTAACCAAGGACAGAAGATATATTTTGGAAAGTTATTTTGTTATTTTTGTCTTCTGCTTAGGCCAATCCTCTTTGTAACTGAATAAAATGAATGAAGAAAACAACAGCCATAAATAGAAATAGAATAAGACCTCTACAATAGACCATCCCTTTACCTACTCTGTGACAATTTTTAGTTCCTTAATGTACTGTGCTTGTAATGCGGTGAGACTGGCTGTGGTAGGAAATATTGCAGACAGCAGACTTTCAGAACGGCAAGCAGCTGTACTTAATGCTGCACGACTCCTTAAAAGGGTTACAACCACCTTGCAATCCAGCAGTGGTGGCCGTGCTTGTACTCTACAGGAAAAAGCATCGGCCTCTCTGGTGGCTCTGGACCATGGGACTGTACATAGGCACACATGCGCAGCAGCTCCTGTCTGTAACCCCCTGGAAGCAAGCAGTGTGTAATGTTATGAAAAAATTAATCCAGCCAGCAAAGGAGGCAATGCAGATAATCATAATACATTAGTAAGTTCCTTGTATTGACTTTGTCTACATGATGAATTACATTTGCTGAAGTGAGACAACCCCTTTAACATGTTACCATTGAACACTTCAGTAAAATAATGACTCATCTGGATCAGGTTTAGAACACACCAAGGCTTTCTTAGGAGGTGGTCATGTATTTAACAGTCTCTGTACTCAATTATACCAACACAGACTCTGACATCTTGTTTAATCATTAGTGCACCAGGTGCCTACTGCTTTTTTCGTTGAACTCCTCTGCAGACACATGTCACTAGTAGTTTTTCTGCTTCTCACAATGACTGGCTGCTCCCTGCAGTCTCTGTCTTTTAATTGATCTTGGAGTGATGCAACCTACATGCAGGCTCCACTTCTCTGGAGTACTCTATGCACAGACCAGAAGGCTGCAGCTGTGATGTCACCGATCTTGCACTGTTTCTTCTATCTCTCACCATTCCTCTACTGCTCCTAGTTCCCTTCATTGCTCTGCACCATACTCTCCCCTGCTATTCTCTTTGCTTGACACTTATGTAGTGCCTTGGTTTGAGGTGGCTCCAACGCTACGCCCGGTCCCACGGAAACCGTTGAGGTGTTACCACGTGTTGCTGCTATCCAGAAGGGATGGTAACACGTGGTGCACCCCAATGGGAAATACGTCCAGGGAGTCAGGGTCTGAAGTAAACCAGTGTGCTTCTTTACTGGAGAAATTCAGGTACAAAAGAATACAAGCGAGGCATAGGGCTGGCTTCTCCAGTCTCCTGCCTGGCAGAAGAAGGGTTTGATGCTGAGGATGAAAGGCCTGAGCTAGCTGTCCCTCTCTCTTTCTCAGAAGACTGGTACCCTTGGTGGGCGTCTTGCTACATGACTTTATGTTCAAGGCCTTTTTTAATTCTACATTTTGTAAGTAGTGAATAAAATGAAGTGCGTCTTTTTAACTGACAGTCCTACCCTATGGTGTTTGTACTTTTGTTACTCCCAAGTTTCTACCCAGAAAAATCTTTCCACAGAGGAAAGAGGGAGAAGTGTTGGAAAGGTTTCCCTATCACGTATAGAACCTGCCATCTTCAGTCACTTAGATAGATGTGAAGCGAAATGATATCTCTCAGCCACTGATACAGACGTGGAGATACATATCACAACATACATGCACTTTCACAATATTAAACAATGCAAGTTTACCCTTTAAAGTCAAATAAAGTAAGGATTTGTTGGCGGCATAGCGGAAACAGGCAAATATTGACAAATGTTGATACTTCAAAGTACCCCTGCTCCAGGGCACTACACATACACAACACAAAGGATTCCGCCTTATATCAATCAGACTCTGCCCACTTTCTGTGTTACACAGATCTCTTACACAGGAACCAATTTCTCTCCATGTAGTGCACAGGTTTCTATGAGTGTCCCCCCCCCCCCCCTAGGTTTCAATGTAATCTTTGTGTCCTTACTTTTCAAGACTCTTTTTGATGAAGTCAAGGACTGTGTTTCGGGCCCCACAATATGGTGCTGATATTAATTATAAATAAAGTTATCCTTATTATTAATGCAGCAGACCGCATGGGAGAGCAAAAAGGAAAGGAGAGGTTGCAGCAATAATGGGGCTAGTAGTTATGGCAGCAGTCGTCTTGCTATGACACTCCCTCAGGGCCATGCAATGTTGGTAATGGCGCACCCTTTAGGACACTCCCTGACCCTGAAATCCAACTGTGTGGTGTTGGTTCAGGGTGCCCTTGGTAGGGTTGGGCAATATACCGGTGTCTGCGATATACCGCGGTATTAAGAAACTGCGATATGGCGATATCACAGTTTCCTAATAACCGCGGTATTTAATGACGTCATAGGAGCGGTCGCACGTGTGCCGACCGCTCCTAAAACATCCATGTCAGGGCCGAATTCCTATCGCCCGGCGCCCGGGACATGTAGTGCCGGGCAGGTAGTTTAAGGAGCGGGCTCTGCCGGGAATTTAGCACCGGCCCCGCAGTGAAGTAGTCCGACCTTAATAACTATTGTTGCGCAGACTCCCCGGGCAGCTCTCTGTTCCTCCATGCGCCGTCTGCTCCTTCATTCATAAAGTGGGCGGAGCATGGAGGAACAGAGAGCTGCCCGGGAGCCTGCGCAATAATAGTTAGTAAGGTCGGGCTACTTCTAAAGACATTAACTACATAAATACTGGATCAGAGCTGCAGGGCCGGTGTATTACTGCAGAGTAACACTGCACCGGCCCCGCAGCTCTTATCCAGTATTTATGTAGTTAATCTTTAGAGTAGCCGGACCTTAATAACTATTGTTGCGCAGGCTCCCCGGGCACCTCTCTGCTCCTCCATGCGCCGTCTGCCCCTTCATTCATAAAGTGGGCGGAGCAGACAGGCGGAGCATGGAGGAACAGAGAGCTGCCCGGGGAGCCTGCGCAACAATAGTTAATAAGGTCGGGCAACTTCTAAAGAGATTAACTACATAAATACTGGATAAGAGCTGCGGGGCCGGTGCATTACTGCAGAGTAACACTGCACCGGCCGCTGCAAGTGCCCCCACAGTGTTGGGGGTCTGTGGATGACACATATATAGCATAAGATGCTATATATGTGTCAGCCACAGACCACCATAACAGTGCGTCAGCCACAGTGCCCCCCCATAACAGTGTCAGCCACAGTGCCCCCCCATAACAGTGTGTCAGCCACAGTGCCCCCCCATAACAGTGCGTCAGCCACAGTGCCCCCCATAACAGTGCGTCAGCAACAGTGCCCCCCCCATAACAGTGCATCATACAGTATAACGCCTCCTTGCGGCTGCCCCCATACAGTATAACGTCTCCTTGCGGCTGCCCCCATACAATATAACGTCTCCTTGCGGCTGCCCCCTTACAGTATAACGTCTCCTTGTGGCCCCCATACAGTATAACGTCTCCTTGTGGCCCCCATACAGTATAACGTCTCCTTGCGGCTGCCCCCTTACAGTATAACGTCTCCTTGTGGCCCCCATACAGTATAACGTCTCCTTGCGGCTGCCCCCTTACAGTATAGCGTCTCCTTGTGGCCCCCATACAGTATAACGTCTCCTTGTGGCCCCCATACAGTATAACGTCTCCTTGTGGCCCCCATACAGTATAACGTCTCCTTGCGGCTGCCCCCTTACAGTATAACGTCTCCTTGTGGCCCCCATACAGTATAACGTCTCCTTGCGGTTGCCCCCTTACAGTATAAGTTCTCCTTGTGGCCCCCATACAGTATAACGTCTCCTTGTAGCTGCCCCCATACAGTATAATGTCTCCTTGTAGCTGCCCCCATACAGTATAATGTCTCCTTGTAGCTGCCCCCTTACAGTATAACGTCTCCTTGTGGCCCCCATACAGTATAACGTCTCCTTGCGGCTGCCCCCTTACAGTATAGCGTCTCCTTGTGGCCCCCATACAGTATAGCGTCTCCTTGTGGCCCCCATACAGTATAATGTCTCCAAGTGTTTTTTTCTTCTAAATGGGCATTTATCGTGATATATATCGTTATCGCGATAAATTTCTTAATATCGTTATCGTGGCAATATTTTTGATATTGCCCAACCCTAGCCCTTGGTGGTGTTGTGTTTTGAGGTGCAAGGCAGAGTTCCCAGAAATGTGAGGCAATGATGAGGCTGGGATTAGGGCAACAAATCCACTGTACTTTACTGAGGTAGTTCAATGGATAGTTCACACAGACATGGTACACCATCAAGCCCAGTCTTTACAGTTGACACATGCAGTTTCCCAAGGCTGTAAATGGTATGAAGGGGGCACAGTGAAAGTTACCTTTAAGTCTCTTTTTTACAATCTGCACAAGCTTCCCAAATCAACCAAGGGGTGCAACTTGTCTCTCTTCCACTTACCATATGGTATCTCTGCAGTATCCTCAGTGGGATACAGTGTCTGGAGAGAAGACCCTCCTGTCCTTTTAATATGATGGGGAACCTGAAGCTTATTTGTCCCACCAGTATGCAGAGAAGTCTGTAGCCACAATGTAGATGTGACAAATGCTCTGCAGAATCCAGTAGCTCTTTCTCTCAAAGGCTGGCACATCTGCGATCACTTCACTGCTTGTAATCCACAAGGTATGAGGGTTCCCTGTTAAGCTCTGCTCTTTGCTGCACACACAGCTAGAGCTCACACTAGACTCAACTACTTCCTCCTATAGAAGAAGAGGTGGTACCAGCAACTAGAAAACTAACACTCTCTCCATATACAGCTTTGGGACACACAGTGTACAAAATACAGTGACATTGAGACTTGCAGTGGGAAACTGCATTACTATCATTATATTATATGGTTTAGCAGCAAACATTTTCATAAAAAATAAAGTGAAACCAAACCTGGATTGCAGTGGTGGCTTTATCAATTACATTTGAAGCAGACAATACAAATTATATTTTTTTGTAATTTTCCAGTGGAAATGCACTGTATCATGGGATGTAAATATTCTCAGTTGTCTTTCTACAGTGGTTTTCTATTTGTCTCTGAAGTCACTGCAACTTTAACATCATTCACATTAATGTTGATTGAAAACAGAGTTCTGAACTGAGCCAGACAATCTTTAGCATTGATTTTCAACTGCTTGCGTCATCTGCGAGATGAAGTGATTGTAGATTGAATTGTAAAAGGGACAGAAGGTTAAGTGTGGTCTGAAAACCATTTCTGAACTAAATAGTCATATGTATAACATAAAAATACTTAAATGGTGAGGGCCCAGAAGGTTCAAATTATACTTCTGCTCTTCTGCTGTTTTCTCCAGTTATACAATGCTAGTTATGTAAATTAAAGGAGTTTCATGGTTTTGAATAGGTCATCAATTTTTGATTGGCGGGAGTTCAACTCATGGTACCCTTATCAATCAGCCAAATAACGAGTTCATGGCACTTGCTGGAGCTGCTGTATCAAGTACAATTGTATTTATAGCTATGCACTCTATGGAGAACAGTGACCCATTCATTCTGCTTGTCTGTGGGGGTGAGACCACCAATAAAAACACATCAATGGTCTACCTTAGGCTAGACCAATGGTTGATTTGGTTGAACTTTTTTTTTTTAATTATTAAATGGTTGAATTGGTTAAACATATTTTTTAATTAAAAAAACCGAAGAGGTGAACATTGACATTAGAGCCTATTATAAAGAGGTAGCCTTTAAATAAACACTAGGTTTCCAGCTGGCCTTAAAGGGGTTGGCCAGTTTCCAATTTTGATGACCTTTCCTTAAGATAAGTCATAAATATCAGATTATCGAGGGTCCGACTCCTGGGAACCCTGTCGATCAGCTTTTTGAAAAGAGAGCAGCGCTCATATGAGCGATGTTTACTCCTTACTGTTTACCTGCTCGCCTTTGACATTGTATCGGCGAGCAGTTGTAATTACAGCTACTCCATCCCCATTACACTCTGTCTGCTCCTTCCTATTAAAGTGAATGGGGATGGAGGAGATGCAATTACACCTGCTTGCTGCTGCCATGTCAATGGCGAATAGGTAAACAGTGAAGAGAATGCAGCACTCTCATAAGTGCTGCGTTCTCTTCTCTGGTATTGATGACCTATCCTGAGCATAGTAGAATCAAGTGTGCAGGAACAGCACGCAGTGGTCCATACTTCTTACAGGAAGATGCAACAGCCCCGCACCAGCCGTAGATCCAGTCAGCCAGAGAATACGTAGAAATCAAATAGCGGTGGCAGCATCTCCCATTACTTCATCTTTATTAAGGACTTCACAGCATACAAAAACTTAGCGCTGTTGCACAGCCGAAACATTGCTAAGTTTTTGTATGCTGTGAAGTCCTTAATAAAGATGAAGTAATGGGAGATGCTGCCACCGCTATTTGATTTCTACCTATCCTGAGCATAGGTCATCAATATTAGAAACTGAAAAACCTCTTTAACTATAAAAGCTATGTATGACATCATTTAGACTTTGATATTTGCTATAATAGTTTGGCTATCCAGTGGTTAGCAGGACTAATTGTTTACCTTTTTGTTGTGGGTTTACACTATCAGGATGTAATACGACTCTAATATATTGCATGTTTGGTTGACTTTTATGCTTTAAACATATATATTTTCGCTTGGTTCTAGTTATGTGTAAAGCCCTGTTAGGCTTGAAGCACGTAAGTGAAGGATCATAAGTGAAGCGTGTAGGAGAAGGAACACAAAGTTTGAATTGATGCAATGCTTGACTTTGGACTTTATCTACACCCTGTAGTTGACCAAGTTGTTTGTGTATCTTTCTCTTGTTATCCAGATGCACATGAAGAAGTTGCTTTCCTGGGTGACCTAAATCTGTTTCTACATTACTACATTTATGATAATGTGTCATCAATTGAATACAAGTCACCTTAACTCCTATCTACTGCCCATAATGGTTTTTTTTTCATTTGTTTTAGAATGCAGTAGTTTCTTAATATTTCTAAAAGAACATACTGTAAATCATTGCAAATTAGAGGCAGCAACTGCTACTCACTCATTCTTCCCTACCAGATTGTTTCTATACATAAGACACTCAGCAAGTAACGTAGGAAAAGTTAAATAAGCTTTTAATTCATGTTATAAAACAGCAACTGGGTAAATGTTTCTTTATTATGATGCCAGAAACAAAAAGTTAATGGAGGACACAGAACATAAGCAAATACTAAAAAGACAAAATGTCTTCTTTTAACCTCAGACTGTAATGACTTGTTAGACTAGTTAGACCACTCGTTAGACCATATGACGCACAAGGGGGCCCTGCTTGGGATTGTCCACTGTGTACCCTCTTCTGAATGCTTGCCATGAAATATTACATTTCCACTGCATTGGTGATGTCTGGCTGTCCGTGGTATTAGTCAGTGGTGTTAATATGAAATATTCTATGATACAATTCCTTTCAGGTAGCCTGTTCTGCCTTGAAGTATTTAATTAGGTACCATATTTGATACCTGTAGCAATCTCTGTTCCAGAAGCCGGGCAAGGAAGTAGGAGAGGGCGCAGCCTAAAAAGTTTACCCATTCTGGAGCAGAGATACAGAAGGGGCTTGGCTTGAGGACCGATCAATGGGATATGTGCTCCATTTAAAATCCTGAGACTGCTAAAAGGCAGTTGTGTTTTCAACAAGGTTTCTGTGTGTGCTAGGTTACTCTGTGCCTATGGTGAGGGTCCTTGTGTTTTTACCTAGCTTGTTTGCCCTATAACTTTTTGCCTTCTCCACGCTTGATACTATCTCTGACCTCAGGCTGTTCTCCTCCCTTCATGTCTCTGTTCTTTTGTCTTTCTTGATTCTGACGGCTTGTTTCTGTTATTGCTATTGGATACTGTTTTGGCTATGATTTTTTTTTTAGCTCTTTGCTTTTATCCCCAGCTAGTACTTGACCTATGCAGGCATCTACCCAGTGAACATAAGATAGGATTTCATGGCACACACAGAGACTGCTCAGAGGTAAAGAGAATGTGTCATCCAAAAATGAACTATTGTTTAAATGATGTTTTTATGTTTAACATATTTATAAAGAATCTTGGATGATGTTATTTTTAATTTTCCATGCCAATATCTATATTTAAAAAAACAAAACATAAACTCCTGCAGTTTTCGCACTGGCCACTGGCCTTCTAATTGGCAACACTTCCTGGTCTGTACAGATCACTTTACTGCAGTTACCTGCTCATCTATACACAGAGGTGACATCATTACAGGCAGGGTTAGAATGACAGATAAGACAGGATCCACCATTCACAATAGGTGATTGTCACATCTTCTCTATTCTTTCGTCTGCACAGGTCACAGATCATGCCTAGAAAACTCTCCTATAGAAGTCAATAAGGTCCCCTCCTGACCATTGTGTCTATTGCCCATGGGGTAAAGCAATTTTTTAATGCTGTGTAAATGCTGGTAAGAACAGCTCAGGCAAGATGGCCGACCCCATAATTATGGTAAGGAAACAGAATATATAAATCTACAATCAGAAAATAAAAAGATAGGGTATTTGTGGTTTTAACTAGCAGAAAACATTTTGGTGACATATTAGCTAGTTAGATTACTGAGTGGGATTGCCCTTATTTGGGGTGTCTATTCCGCTTAGGGCTTATTCACACAAACGTATGTGTTCCGTTCCGTGGATTTGGTTCCGTAATTTGCGGTCCCTATTGCACGGAGAACGTTTGTGAGGCCTCCGGGACGGATCCAGACCCATTCAACTTGAATGGGTCCACATCCCTCCGTTCTGCAAAAGCAAAGGACATGTTCTATCTTTTTGCGGTACGGAAGTACGGAACGGAACCCCACAGAAGTACTCTGTAGTGCTTCCGAAGGGTTCCGTTCCGTGCTTCCGTTCCGCACTGATCCGCATTTCCTGATTTGCGGACCCATTGAAGTGAATGGGTCCGCATCCGTGATGCAGAATGCACACGGAATGTTGTCCGTTTATTGCAGATCCGCGTATGCGGTCCACAATACGGAAACTGAGCCCATACGTTCGTGTGAATGAGCCCTTAGTTGGAGTTATAGGGTTGTTCATTAGCGCTTGCTGAACCAGGCAGCTAGCACTGAATCTGGTAGGGGGTGTGCAGTTTGCTAGACAGGTTACATGTATCCCCTCAATTCTGTTACAATACTATGTAAATATGATATACGATTGGAAGGATAATACCACACATGATAGATCTATAGATACAAAATGCTGGTGCCAAAGTGTTTCATGAATATAAAGCAGAAGTAATGGGAGTATATCAGAACAGGCCATATTTTTCCAGTAGACTAGCGTTGGTTCATTGAGGATGTGGATATTTTTTGGACACATTTTGTCAGCTGTCTGTCAAGGACTAATCTGTGCATGTTAAGATAATATTTAGCAAACCAATATTATATTCAGATGTTATTTACTAATTTATAATGTCCTGCACCCCCTTACACATCAAGGGATTATACTGTCATTCTTAGAAAATGTGGTCTTGATGTCCCCTCACTTTCATGTTTTAATGTAAGACATGCCAGACTCTAAATCACACAGAATTGCAGATTTTGCTTCCTGCACACAAGACCTTTTAGTTAACATGAAAACAACTTTATTTTTTTTTATTCTTATTTACTTAAAGGGGTTATCCTGGTAAATATAAAGATTGCCTATCCTCAGGAGAAGTCATCATTATCACATGGGCGGGGAAGTCATGGCACCCCCGCCAATCATCTGTTCCAAGGAGCCGTCATGTTCACTAGAGCTCTGGTGAGGGCAGCTGCCTCCCAGCAGCTCATCGAACACAGCGCTGTACATACTATACTGGCTCGGCTTGGTAATGCAGCTCAGCCCCATTCACTTCAATAGGGCTGAACTGCAACTAGGCCAAGTGACCGATGTACAATGATATCACATCGCCTAGGAAAAGACCGCAATGCTCTGATATTGATAACCTATTCTGAGGACTAGTCATCAATATCTTTTCCCAGATAACCCCTTTAACCCTAGGTACACACCTAAGCGTTTTTCAGCGCGTTCAAACGCGCTGTAAAAAGGCACAACATGTGGAAAGCCATGCTTCCCTATGGGCATGGTTCACATTTGGGCGTTTTACAGCGCGTTTGACCGCGCTGAAAAACGCCAAACGCTGTCGCTTCAGCATGAGCTTCTTTTGGGCGTTTTAACGCGCCTATGGACCATGCTGAAATAGGGGAGAATCACTGAATCGCGCGTATGATGCGTGTTTCTTAGTTACAAAAACACGCATCCAAAAACGCGCGTTATACGCGCGATTCAGAAACGCTTAGGTGTGTTCCCAGCCTAAAGGGGTTGTTCGAGCTACAGATACCGAGGTCCTATTCTTAGGTCATTAATATCAGATTGGCGGGGTCGGACACCCCGCACCCTCACCAATTAACTGTTTTTGGTAGTGATGGCGCCTGAAACTATACTGTGTACGGAGCACAGCTCTATACACTTGTGTTGTAGCCATGCCTGGGTAATGCAGCTCAGCTCCTATTCAAGTGAATGGGAGGTGCGCTGTAGTACGCCTTCTGCTTCTCCGCCGTAAACTGTATAGTTTCCAGCACAACCCTTTTAACCTTTCTTAGGGTACTTTCACATTTGCAGCATAGTTATCCGGCAGGCTGTCCGCCATGCCGCAAGTACCCGTACACTACCGTGCTGCCGCTCCGTCCCCATTGACTATAATGGGGCGGGGGTATGGCGCAGCACGGCAGTGCGCGGCAGAGATCGCCGGACTAAAAAGTCGGACCTGCAGTACTTTTAATCCGCAGTACTTTTTAAATAGCACTTTGAAGTAATTTACCAGAAATTAATAGTAATCTTTACAATCAATACAGTAATGGTGTTGGCTGGATTCATCCAAGTGAGAAATGACTTTGATTAAGGGTCACGACCGTATGCATTTTGCAGTCTGTAAATGTGGATGGCGCCCGTGTGAAATCCGTGTCGCATCGGACAAACCCATTGACTTCAGTGAGTCCGTGGTTCACATTTGCGGAATAGGACATGTTCTATCTTTTGCCTTCCGTGTGCTTTTCACATCCGTATTTCCATTCTGTAAAAGATAGAACATGTCCTATACCAGGCCATAAAATGCGGTTTGTGGACATGTCCTATACCTAGCCACAAAATGCGGTTTACAGACCCATTGTAGTCAGTGTGTCCCCCTCAAAAAACGGATGCAACAAGTATTTTGTGGACCGTGAAATACATACGGTCGTGTCAATGGATCCTAACTTGAACAAAAGTATTGGAATCCAGCACTTAATAGATGAAATTTGATATTCATTGAAACATATTTAAAGAAGAGGATGTATTTTTTTTCAGATATAGTGAATTAGTATTGTTGTGTTGATAAAAAAAATCAACTTCCTTAGAAAACCTTTTCTCTGAGTGCATATATTTCATCTGCTATGGAATATATTGAAGGGATTATCCAAGACTAATAAAGACCTCCAAGAGTGGCTGACCTGCGAAAGTGATCATCAACATCCGTTGATAGGGGGACATATGACCACTGCAGCCAATCACTGGCCACAGCGGTGACTTTCCCCTCTTGTGCCACAACAAATACGTGATGCAAGGGGAGCAGGACACTGCTGCAGCCTGTGATTGGTTGACGGATGTTGATTTCAGCACTGCAGGGAGAGGAAGTGCTTGCCCTAGAGCTACAGAGACCGAACCCAGTGGTGGGGACCAGGAAGGTATGATCACCACAGCAGGTCCGCCACACTTTGAGGTCTTTATTAGTCTTCGATAACCCCTTTAATTATTGAACAACACATGCTGTATATGTGGAGTGAACATCTTGTAATTTCTGGTATGTATGCAAATGCATACTTTGTGCTTTTATGGTATAGAAAGCGTACATATTCATAACCACATGGCGGGGTGATTGGCCACCATTTATTTATTTTTTAAATAAATAAGCACTGTGAATTCCAGAGTCAGACACCAATTTTCTTCATTTTCTTTCTTTCTTTCTTGCAGGCTTTGTTAATTAAACAAACAAATACAACACAGAAACAGTCCCCATGGTCCATCTAGTCTGCCCTTACATTCCATAGTTTCATAGTTACATAGTTAATACGGTTGGAAAAAGCCATAAGTCCATCAAGTTCAACCAAAGGATTGATGAGGATGTGAATTTTAGAAAAGAGGCGTGAGACCCAGACTTCTACACATTTTCATAAGCGTTAAATGGGTTTTTCCAGGATTTTGATACTGATAACCTATCCTCTGGATAAGTCATCAGATTCTGATTGGTAGTGTTGTTCCCCCACTGATCAGATACTAAAGACCTCTCTTTCTGCTTGCCATAGACATAGCGGCAGCGTGCAGGGAGAGAGCACATGGCGCGTGTCTTCTCTTCATACAGCTGATTAGCAGGGGTGTTGGGTGTCGGACCCTCACTGATGATCTATTCTGAGGATAGGTCATCCATATTAAAAGCCTGGAAAACCTCTTTAATTTGTTTAATCTTTCCTCATACCTAAGACCCTCCAGACTCCCTTATCTGGTTAGTTGCTCTCCTTTGTACTTTTTACCAGCTCTAGGGCATTCTTTCTATGGACTGGTGCCCAGAACTGAACTGCATATTCCATATGAGGCTTTGTAAAGTAAGTAAATTAGTGTTGAGCAAATCGAGCTTTGGATCTTAGCTCCAAAGTCAATTTGGTCAAACACTTCTCCATGCAGCATTAAAATGTATTGCCTCAGTGGAGGCAAAATTTATTTCAGGCGAAGTCGCGTGAGACTTCGGTGAATGAATTTGGTATTCATTTCTATGTCTTTAAAAACATTTAAAATTAGCAATCCGAAGTTGGGTTTGGTACCAAACCCGACTTCAGATTCTACATTTTAAATATTTTTAAAGATGCAGAAATGAATACTGAATTCATTCACCGAAGTCTTGCCTTACTTTGGCCACGGAGGCAACACATTTTAATGCTGTACGGAGACAGGCCTCCTGACAGCATTAAAACAAAGTGCTTGAACTAATCTATTTTAGATGTATGATCCGAAGCTCGATTCGCTCAAGCCTAGTGATAATATTACATCCCTTTCCAGCCTCGAGCATGTCCATGCCTTGATTTTTTTAAATGACATTATTTCCTTAAAAATATTTTCTGCCCTTATTTTATTTCCTTTTTATTTTTCTCCTAGGATAGATGTATGTTTATTCCAGGCAGGTTTACCACATTCACTTACTGTATTATTATATGAC
This sequence comes from Bufotes viridis, assembly GCA_033119425.1. Lineage (NCBI taxonomy): Eukaryota > Metazoa > Chordata > Amphibia > Anura > Bufonidae > Bufotes > Bufotes viridis. Next base: position 39,835,385 of record CM065596.1, on the reverse strand, counting down.
ATTGCTTCTGATCTTCGCTCCAACTAATTTCACATTGTGCTCCCTTGCTCTGGTGTTTAGTTTCCTATAAAAAAACACTTCCTCCTGATTTAGGGCTCATGCACACGACTGTATTTTGTTTCCTTGTCCATTCCGTTTTTTTTGCTGATGGGATGCGGACCCATTCATTTCAATTGATCTCCAAAAAATGCGGACTGCACACCATTTATCCGTTCCGTAGCCCCGGAAAAAAAAAGAGCATGTCCTATTTTTTTTCTAGTTTGCGGACAAGCATAGGCAATATTACAATGGATCCGCAAAAAAAAAAACTGATGCCATACGTCATCCACAAAACACATATGGTCGTGTGCATGAGGCCTTACAGCTATCAATGCGTACACACCTATACAGGGTTGTCTGACAATCACTGATAAGATGGCTCACATGGCTAGTGGGCTCAGAAAGACCAGAGAGTTTGATAAATGAAATACCATTCTTTATGAATTTTTCCCCATAAAACTATATATCAATCTGCTTGGATAGCATCTACTTCAGATAGCCAGTTCACACACACATTCATGCTCTAGTCCAGTGACAGCGAGCCTTGAGACGGAGTGCCCAAACTGCAACCCAATTATTTAACGCAAAGTGCTAACACGGCAATTTAACCTGTATACTACAGTCCAGTATAGTATATCTTCCATCTACTTTATCATTTAGCTATAATTCCCTGCCTACATTCAATGCATTGCCTGTGCTGTTCATAGTGTGCTCTCCACAGATGAATAGCAGGAAAAGTCTAAAGCATATTGGTACAACATAGACTTTTTCCAGGGTGCGGGTGCCGACAGAGCGGACTCTAAGTGCCACCTCTGGCACCTGTGCCATAGGTTTACCACCACTACTCTCGTCTATAGGACCACAAGCACTGTATAAATACCTAAGAATTGGATTTTCAATCGACACTGGTGAGATGACCCACTTCACATTTTATTGTCGTTTGTATGTTTTCCGGTCATGTTTTTCCTCCATAAAGTTCTATACATGTACCTTCAATGTAATAATTGAATTTAAATTGAGATGTCCAGATCCTCACTGCCAGTATTTGTCCACCAGTAGGCTATATGTAATTCCAGCTTGACCTTATAGTGGAGTTTTTATTTTTGTTCTCATTCGGTGGATATTCAGGTTTCTATAAATTGGAAGTAGACCCATTCTAAAAAAATGTCTTTGATAAGCATTGCATTCTCATTGTTTTGCATTCTGATGACAGGCATGAAATGAAAGCCATCAATGATGGGGGGAAAAAACCTTTGCATCTAGTAAGTAATACCTTTCGATTGTTAAACCCCTGTTAAAGGAGTGTCCCACCATAAGAACCTATCCCCTTTCCACACGATAGCGAATACATATATAATCATGGGGGGTTTGACCACTGTGTCTGACGATCTAGTCACTCCAGGGACTCTGGCTCCATATTCTTGTAATCCGAAATCTGGGACCCCCCCATCAATCGGATACTTATCCCCTATTCACTATACTGTAGATATTGGATAAGTTCTTATGGTAGGACAACCCCTTTGATATTATTTATGGTAGTTCAGAGGTTAAAATAATCTTGCAGGCTTAAGACTCTTTTACACGGATTGATGTTCCGCTGAATAAACTTTCATACAAATGTTGGTTCCTGATCATTGCCTCTGTAAATATGTCATCTGATCAGCTGACAATGAGCAAATGCTTGTTTGTCATTACTTCATCTTTTCTGCAGGAAAAAAATGGTTATTTGTTGGCAATGCATTTTTCTTTGTAAAGAGGGAAGGTGCTGCCAACATGTTTCCAACTGTATGAGGATGAATGATTGTACGATTATTGCAATGTACTCAATGAGCACCAATTGACATGCTGTATTGAATTTGTCAGCAGGGGCATAGCTATAGGCTCATGGGCCCTGGTGCAATAGTTCAGCATGGGCCCCTTTCCTTTTGTGAAACTGTAAACCCCCACACCAAATTCTCAACCTTACCCCTTCCCTCCAGCCAGCCCTACTTGGAAACCATTACATACAGCTTTACAAAACATACACAATAATATAGCACCACATACCTCTTACATCCAGTGACATCTCGTGCCCTAAAAAAACTGCGCCTAGCAAATAATGCCCCTGACACTAAAAGAGCCATAAACATAATCATAATGTCCCCTGAAAATAATTTTGCTAAGCTGATTCTGTGACAGGGGGCCCTCAACAGTAATAGTGCTCCCAAAGTCCCACCAATAAAAATAATTATCTGCCAGAGTGAATAGTGTTAACAGTGGCCCCAATAGTAATAATGCCCCCATTGTGCCCATACTAGTAATTATGTTTCCCATAGCCCTCCAGTACCAATACTTCTTATAATGTGTGCCACTAGAAAAATGCCCCCTAATATGTGCCAGTACAAAACTGATGACATCTGTGTGCTGTCCGTTTTTTTGTGGACCCATAGGAATAAATGGGTCCCTATGAAAACCACAAAAAATTGGGAACTAGTGCTGATCCAAGCTAGGGACTGGTGTAGATTTCGATCAGGTGCACAGACTGCCAGAGAATGCAGAGGTGCTCCTTGTCATAAATTTAATGCATCCTCCGGCAGTAGATATTAAGACCGGCATAACACTCGTGGGGATTCCGCAGATGGATCCACACCCATTCAACTTGAATGGGTCTGTGATCCGTCCGTACCACAAAAAAAATGGAACATGTTCTATTTTTTGTGCGGTGCGAAGGCATGGAGAGAATTCCCACGGAAGCAGTCCGTAGTGCTTTTGTGGGGTTCTGTGCCACCGTTCCGCACAGCACCTTCCGGATTGCAGACCCATTCAAGTAAATGGGTACCCGTATATTGTCTACCTGCGAGCTGCAATACAGGCACGGCAGGGCAACGGCCATGTGCATCAGCCCTAATGGGTGACCAGTCAAAGGCATCTATGTGAGTTTCCGGTGACTCTGCACATGTGATGCTGGGTCACTAAAGAGTAAACAAAGTTAAGTTTCTGGTTTACAGCTCTGTAATATTTTAGTTCAATGAATAATAGCACATTCTTCCCAGATAATTTAGTTAATATTGCTGTCACTTACTATGTATGACCCGAGGCTATGTCAACAGTGATGTATGAGCCCGCTTCTGCTTTTCTACTTCTAAAATGTATCCTTCACACAATGCCCTTGGTAGAGTTTTTACAATCAGTAAAATATGTTGTAAATCGCAATGATTAATGAAACAGTGGCAAAACTAAATAAATAATGCTGAGGGCCTACCTTTAAGTTTATGGCAAGTCACAAGAAAAGTACGAGTGCGTAAAAGACAAAAAGAAAATAATCACATTAGTCCAATGATCTTGAAGTGTAGAGTGACATGTATGTGGCCTACAGCTGATCCTAATAAAACCCTGATGTGCTAAGAGAAATAGCCCTCGCTGATGTCACCAGGAGGCCGGACTTTCACTGATTTCACATAATGAATATAACGGTATGTTACACTTTATCCCCCCCCCCCCCCCCCAATGCCTGCACCCCTATATACAATATACCTGTACTTACCTGCTCCCCGGCACTCGCGTCCCTACGGATCCCTGCAAGACCGCCGCTGGATCGCCCTGCCACGCAGATCAAAACATCCGGTGACAGGGTAGGAATGGGGGAGAGATGTTCAGCCAATAGTAGACTGTGACATCCCTAACATCGCTTTAAAACAATTATCATTTCATCAGAGTGTGCCTTCAGCCTGAGGCTGTTTTTGTGTGTAATAATGGACTCTGTCCAAGTGTAGTGTCAGATAGGGTGTTCAGCCTGTCATTACACCAAAGCAATCAAAATTGTCATCCACAAGTGTGGAAAGTTGTGAGAATTAATTAGGCAGGGGTCAGTGAGGATTTTCACACACCGTCAGCTGAATAGATCTGCCATTGCTGACAGTTGGGACTGGCTAGTTATCACAGACCTAATGATGCCACTGCTGCTGTCATCTTGTGCATCATGTTCCATACTGTACTGCTGTCGTGCCTACTACCCATACACAGCCACACATCTCCTGACTTGTCATATTTCATGCTGTACTGCAGCTGCTCTCGTAACTACTACCCATACAGAGCCACACATCTCCTGACTTGTCATATTTCATACTGTGCTGCTGCTGTCGTAACTACTACCCATACAGGGCCACACATCTCCTGACTTGTCATATTTCATACTGTACTGCTGCTGCTGTCGTAACTACTACCCATACAGAGCCACACATCTCCTGACTTGTCACATTTCATACTGTGCTGTTGCTGCCGATACAACTACGCCTACGCAGCCCCACATCTCCTGCACTGCCCATCATGTTTCATACCATGCTGCTGTTGCCAATACTACTACCCCTACACAGTTGCACATTTCCTGCCCTGCCCATCTTATTTTATTGACCATGGTCCATACGGTACTGTTGCAGCTGGAATCTTTACCCTGCACAGTACTGTATAACAAACCTGAAACTGCTCCCAAAAAAGAATCTTTTTTTTTTATAGCTTTTGTAAAAAGCCATTGGGGGAGATTTGTCCAGGCTAGCATTGCCATATGCCAGTCTTGATCGTCCTGTGTTTGCATAAGATGCACCTAATTTATTAATTATACTGTCTATTACTGTCTATTATCATTTATTATACCGTCTATTACCATCTGTTATTATTTATTAATTATACCGTCTATTATTTATTAATTATACCGTCTATTATCATTTTTTTTATACCGTCTTTTGCAGTCTATAGAACCCAAGTAGCTGTAGCAAATGTGAAATTCTTTGACTCTTCTACTGTAGTATCAATCAACCACTGAAGGCTAATTTACAGGGCCAGGCATTACCTTTATCATATTGCCTGGCCCTGGCTCATTGGCACATGAGCAGTTGAGCCCGCAGTCTCTGCCAGGACAAAAACAAGTCTACTGCGCATGCTGTGTTGTATACACATTGCTCTTGGGTAAGAAGACAGGGCCAGGCAAGATGATATGAATGCCTGGCCCAATCAACCTTCAGAGGGAGGGGCTGGGTGGCTGAAGGGGGTGGGGGGTACTTTTGTGCAGGATAGTGGGAATGCCCTTGGTGCAGGGTACGGCTAATTAGCAGATTGTTCTAACAAGTTTTAGCACATAAGTGAAAGGGAATTTAAAAGTAGCCATTGTTTTCTTCCGGTGAGCAGAGTCTTCTTGTCCATGTGCATGATTTATTACAGCCCCTAATGACCACAGTTTCCCTTTACATAATTGATGCTTATATAGTTCACCATTATGTAAGTAACACACCTGGAAAAAGAATAATGCTCCATTATAAAATTGCCCATGCAGTAAGCAAATGCAAATCACAGCATTGTTGAACTACATCTTCAGTTACCTTCGTTTTAGTGCAGGCAGTGAAAAAAGAAACATATATTGGTACACGGAAACTGGCAGCAAGTAGTTTTCATTCCAATTGTGAAATTCAAGTTGTATTCATTAAACCTTAAATTTGTGTATTATAATATACAAATATATAAATGGGCCATACAAAAAATATGGTGCAAAACTGTTCCATGTAAAATGTGCTCAAAAGACAAGGGGGCACTGCCTCCGATTGGAGAAAAAAAAAATTCAATCTCCGGAAGTGTCAAAGCTTCTTTACTGTAAGAACTGTGAATCTGTGGAATAGACTTCCTCTGGGATTCGCGTCCCCACCTATCCCTTGGTTTAACTTGATGGACTTACTGTATATCTTAACTATGTAACTCTAATGAATGCCAAAGTTAATTATATACAATGCATTACAAGAGCAACTAAAATAACTCTACGAAAAATGAGTAATTCAAAATATGAAAAATATGCAGATAACAAACACATAAAGCAACCAACATGTCTGATTCATTTTCCTCTAACAATGCTGGAATCAACCAACACATATCAATAATAACCCCCTATGTGGCAACAGCCATTGGGCAGCAACACCTTATTCATTTGGTTATTATGATAGCCACCTTCACTGATACAATAAGGAACTGCACATCCTGACACTGGTAGGGAATGGTACTGCGCACATAGCCTATACCGTGCATTAACTACAGGGGGATAGCAGTGCAGTACAGATAGTAGTGCAGTATATTTAGTACAGATAGATAGCAGTAAAGTAAATGTAGCATAGGTAGAGTATTATAGTACATATAGAAGTGGAGAGCGATACAGTTGATTGTGGATTCCAGCTAAGAAAGACCAGGAAAACATTGTTGAAAATATTGATGGAATACTGAAGTCGGTTTACTAGACTTTTACTTGATGCTCAGAGTTTTGTGCTAAATGACAAACTCAGTTTTGCTGCACCTGCCATAAATGATTGCATTCGGTTCAAATGAGCTATTTCAATGTTTTTTTTTAATAGTATTATTACAGAAACTGACAGCTACATAAACATATTTATCATCAGGTCACATGAGAAAGTAACAAAACATGTCTTGGCTGTTAATATTTTTCCCATGGATTCATTTCACAGCTGTTGAATTCCTTACACCAAGTACAGGACTATTTACCAAGAGCAGCTAACTTTGGTGGCTAGAGATTAACACAGGAACACAATGTATTATAATAAATTCAACATGTCTTATGAGCAATTACTTCTACAAAGCACGCTTGTCACACTTCTGTAGCTAAAAATCTGCGATTTTGTAGCTTAGCACCAACAACTTCGAGCATGGATAATCATTAGACTTGTGAGACATTCATGTTCAAAACAGTAATATACCATAGAGCCAGGGTACACTATTAGCACAGTGCCAATCTGTGTATACACTAGTGTTAGGAAAAGAGAGAGCATGGGTCTCAAAAGGACACATCCATCAGAAAGAGATACTCAATATTCATGGAAGGCAATTTTTTTTAAATTTATTGACTTTGAATTGTCTTTTATTTGGCAGTCCTTTCCCCGTTAAAGATTACCTACAAAATACCTTCCTTTCTGCAGCAGTCAAGACAAATGATAAGGTAATCTTTGGTCTCTTTACTGCTGCTGTGAGGAGAAGATATTATCTGTAATGCAATCCCCATTATAATAGTAGGTATAAAATTAGTATGACAGCTCTAATTAAGCAAGACTGTTGGCCTTACTAAAACCTCAAACAAAGGAAGTTAAAGAGCCAGGAGAGGAACTACAATACAAGGAGTGGCGTTAAAAAATGAAAACCATCCATAATTTTTTTTTTTACATAGAATATTCACATTTAGGTTTATAAGTAGTGATGATCTAGCACCAAAGTATTCGGGTGTTCGGCTCGAACACATTGCTATATCTGTGTGCTCCACCCGAGTATAATGGAAGTCAATGGGAGACAACCAGGCACCCCCTGATCTGAAGAGGGTAGGGTGCCTGGTCCATTGGAAAGGTCAAAAAGTGACTGAAACACCACCAAAATGGATCGGGAACAGCATGGGGATGATGTCTGTATGCATCTTGGACTCCTAGGTCGCTGCTGGGAACCATTTTGTCCGAGTTGTATGCCACTTTTACAGACTGACAAAAATATGCCCCCCCCCCAAAAAAAAAAAAAAAAAAATTGCTAGGAGACATTTTTTCCTGTATATTCAATTGTATATAAAGTGCTGCCAAAAATTACAAGCAAGAGGCACTCCAAAACAGCCTGTATATCACATAAAAGAGGGCCTCATTCACGTTGTGGTACAATTGTTCAGGTAGTGGGACTCCCACACTCCTAAAGCCCATGCACTAAGTGAAAGGGCTGCCAATACACCCTTTATTACACATAAAGGAGGGCATCATACACAGAACAGGTGCAGAACATTTCATGATATGTTATCTACGAGTAGGATTGGCTTCTGATCTTGGCTCACCATTCAGTAACTCCCACGTCCAATCGGTTATGTCATCATCCACTGCTGTCTGCTCCTCACCTATACCCCTTTCACCTATATAACGCCACATCCCTCACCACTTGCAACACTTGTTCCCACACAAATCTCATCGTCGCTACTTGCACGCCTACAGGAGGAAGCAATGGACCTCTCCTCCAAATCTGGGCTAAGCATACAATACTTCCTGAGCAGAAGGAGTAGAAAACATGGTCCATGTGATTGGACCATGTGATGTGATGTCATCACAGGTCCTTTACACTACAGCTAATGCTTGAAGAGAGATCGCCAACTACGCGATCAAGTGGCTAAGGTAAGTTAAGTTTTTTATTTGTAACCCCTTAATCCTCATTCTACGAAGCATTCTTTATTAAGAATGCTATTATTTTCCCTTATAACCATGTTATAAGGGAAAATATTAAATTCTCCACAATACTCAACCCGAAACCGGACTTCAGTGATGAAGTCCGGCTTCGGGTCTGGGTACCAAACATGCTGATTTTTCCCACACGCGTCCTATCCGGGCGTCAAACGTGATGCCCATGTGAAAGAGGCCTAAGAGTCACAGTTATTAGTTATAGTTATAGTTATTTCATGCTGAATTACACTACTTATAAAAAGTTAAAGATATTTGGCCCATGGGTGAAATTTCAAGATTAACCTAACATGCACTCTAACCTTTACAGGTGAACCTAACCCCTTAAGGACTCAGCCCTTTTTCACTTTAAGGACCCGGACATTTTTTGCAAATCTGACCAGTGTCATTTTATGTGGTGATAACTTTAAAACTCTTTTTCTTATCCAGGCCATTCTGAGATTGTTTTTTCGTCACATATTGTACTTCATGACAGTGGTAAAATAGAGTCGAAAAATGTCATTTTTATTTATTAAAAAAAACAAATTTACCGAAAAATTTACAATTTTCCAAGTCTCAATTTCTCTACTTCTATAATACATAGTAATACCGCCAAAAAAAGTTATAGATTTACATTCCCCACATGTCTACTTCATGTATCGATCATTTTAGGAATGCCATTTTATTTTTTGGGGCTGTTACAAGGCTTAGAAGTTTAGAAGCAAATCTTGAAATTTTTCTGAAATTTTCAAAAACCCACTTTTTAGCGACCAGTTTAGGTCTGAAGTCACTTTGTGAGGCTTACATAATAGAAACCACCAAAAAATTACCCCATTCTAGAAACTACATCCCTCAAGGTATTCAAAACTGATTTTACAAACGTTGTTAACCCTTTAGGGTTTTCCACAAGAGTTAATGGTAAATGGAGATAAAATTTCAGAATTTCGATTTTTTTTTTTAATTTTCCATTTTAATCCATTTTTCCAGTAACAAAGCAAGGGTTAACAGCCAAACAAAACTCAATATTTAATGCCCTGATTCTATATTTTGCAGAAACACCCCATATGTGGTCGTAAACTACTGTATGGCCAAACGGCAGGGCACAGAATGAAGGGAACGCCATATGGTTTTTGGAAGGCGGATTTTGCTGGACTGGTTTTTTGACACCATGTCCCATTTGAAGCCCCCCAATGCACCTCTAGAGTATAAACTCCATAAAAGTGACTCCATCTAAGAAACTAAACCCTTCAAGGTATTCAAAATCGATTTTACAAACTATGTTAACCCTTTAGGTGTTCCACAAGAGTTATTGGCAAATGGAGATGACATTTCAGAATTTCTATTTTTTTTTACCTTGCCTCAAAAAAAGTGTAATATAGAGCAACCAAAAATCATATTTACCCTGAAATAGTACAAACAAAACTGCCACCTCATCCCGTAGTTTCCAAAATGGGGTCACTTATTTGGAGTTTCTACTGTAGGGGTGCATCAGAGGGGCTTCAAATGGGACATAGTGTCAAAAAACCAGTCCAGCAAAATCTGCCTTCCAAAAACCATATGGTGTTCCCTTCCTTCTACGCCCTGCCCTTCGGCCATACAGCAGTTTACGACCACATATCGGGTGTTTCTGCAAACTACAGAATCAGGGAAATAAATATTGAGTTTTGTTTGGCTGTTAACCCTTCCTTTGTTACTGGAAAAATGGATTAAAATGGAAAATTTGCAAAAAAAAAAGCTGTTTTGGGACCGTTTTTATTTTCTGTTATTTACATTGTTGATCTGACAGGTTAGATTGTGTGCTATTTCTATATAGCAGGTTGTAACGGACGCGACAATACCAAATATGACTACTTTTTGTGATGTTAGGTGACAAAAATGACTTTTGACACGGTATTTATATATATATTTTTTCTGTGTTCACCTGAGGGGTTAGGTCATGTGTTATTTTTATAGAGACTGTTGTTATAATATGTATACTTTTTTAGTTTTTATTTAGGTTTTACACAATAATATTATTTTTGAAACAAAAAAAATCATGTTTTAATGTCTCCATAGTCTGAGAGACATATTTTTTTTATTTTTTGGGGCGATTGTCCTATGTAGGGTATCATTTCTTGCGGGATGAGATGACTGTTTGATTGGTACTATTTTTGGGTGCATATAACTATTTGATCGCTTGCTATTACAGTTTTTGTGATGTGAGGTGACAAAAATGTTTTTTATTTGCATTGTTTTTTTTTTTTTTTTTAAAATAATTACCTGAGGGGTTAGATCATGTGATATTATTATAGAGCAGGTTTTTACGGACGCGGCGATACATAATATGTATACTTTTTTTAATTTATTTTACTTTAACACAATAACAGCATTTTAGAAAAAAAATAAAAAAATTTGTGTCTCCATAGTCTGAGAGCCATATTTTTTTTATTTTTTGGGGCCATTGTCCTATGTAGGGGCTCATTTTTTGCGGGATGAGATGGGGTTTAATTGCTACTATTTTGAGAGGCAAACGCCTTTTTGATCGCTTGGTATTACACTTTTTGTGATGTAAGGTGACAAAAAATGGCTTTTTTTACACCATATTTTTTTTACGGTATTTACTTGAGGGGTTAAGTCATGTGATATTTTTATAGAGCAGGTTTTTATGGACGTGGCGATAACTAATATGTGTAGTGTATTTTACTTTTTTAATTTTTATTCAGTGATATGTGTCTTTTTACCCAGACCCACTTGTTTCTTGTAGATCCAGTGGATCTGGAGTCTATATAATACAGTACAGTACACTATATAGTGTACTGTACTGTATTTTTTTTACTTTACATAGTTTAATCTTTACATAGTTTAATATTCGCTTTGCCCGCGCCTCCTACAACCACTTTGGGAACTTTTAGTCTCTGATCCGGAGATCAGAGATCGCAGAAAGCGCTGCGGTTTGCAGCGATCGCAGATACAGGGGGTCACAGGACCCCCTGGGCATTGTAACAAGGTACCTGCCGAATGATTTCAGCAGGTGCCTTGTTCCGATCACTGCCGGCTGAGCAGCAGTGATCGGAAATACTCATGACGTACCGGTACGTCATAAGTCCTTAAGGGGTTAATGTGACCTTGTCTAAACTTTTGAATGCACGTGTCCAACTGTTCAATGTTTCAGTACTATTTGCACAACTTGCTGTTCTGTAACGAAGGCCTTAACAGCCTGAATCACCCAATAAATTTCCTGGCTCAATTACAATTGGTATTTAAACAGTCCTCCTCATCATTCTGTTCACATTTTGACATCATGAGAGCAAGACAACACCTACATATTGATCAACAGTGCCTCACCATTGTGCAGCTTAAAGCAGGATATTCTCAGATGGAAGTGACCACTGAGCTTAGAATGTCACAGAATGCAACAAAGATACAGAGAGACTGGAAGTATCACAGAAAGGCATAGAAGTGGACGTTCTTTTTGCCACATCCCACACTGATGACCACTTCATTGTTAGCAATGCCCTGCAGAAGCGGGTGATGAATGCCACTCAACTCCAGGCACATTTAAGGGAGGTGAGCAGGAGCGGACTAAGCTGTCGGCACTTCGGACGTGGTCCGAGGGCCCTGCCGGGAATAGGGCCCGCGGCTGCGGCGGCAGGTCACAGGGAGATGAACGCTTCCATTGTGGAAGCATTCATCTCCATAGTCATCTGTATCGCCGTCCTCAGGACAGCCATACAGATGGCTTTGCTGTTAGGCAGGAGAGGGAGAGGCGTCTCCCTTCCCTGTTCATCTGATATACCTACAGCCTATTAGTGGCCGATGCAGGCGGGACACCGTCCGGAAGTAGCCTGCATCGCAGCGGAGGTAAGTAAAAGTGTTTTATTTTATATTTTTTTTATACCAGACTATCTGTTACTGGTACATGGGGGTGAGGGGGCGGAGGAACTTGTTACTGGCATATGGGGGGGGGGAGAGGCACTTGTTACTGGCACATGGGGGTAAAGAAGCACTTGTTACTGGCATTTGGGGGGGTGGGAGAGAGAGGCACTTGTTATTGGCACATGGGGGGAGAAGAGAGGCACTTGTTACTGGCATATGGGGGGGAGAGGCACTTGTTACTGACAAATGATTGGGGGCATCTATGGGGGGCACTTGTTACAGGCACATTATTATGGGCCACTATGGAGGGTTCAACTGAGGCCACAAAGAAGGGGTATTTTATATGGGGGGCTCTGTGTGGTACTAGTATTATCAGGGGTATTATCTGTTTCTGCAGTATAGTATTGGGGAGCACAGCAGTACAGTATTGGGGGTAGTAGGATGATTTGTCCAGAAGATGAGAGGATGATGGAAAAGTAGTCAACTAAGATTTTTTTTTTGTTGTTAAACTGCAGAGACGGAAAATGGTGACAAAATGGTGGTCTGGTCTGAAGGTCTGAAAGGAGAAGACAAGGACAGAGAACATCTACATCAAAGGAGACATCACTGGATGTAAGAGGTATGGGGGACTGTATTTCTGTAGTGATAGGATTAGGGGCATAACGATCGAGATGCGACCACAACCAGTAGGTGGAGGCGGGATATGGGTGTGGCTGGAGGCGGAACATGGGCGTGGCTGGAGGCGGAACATGGGTGGGGCCTGGATGGGGGCCCTTGATTGTTCTCAGAGGGTTCTCAGTCTGCCCCTGGAGGTGAGAGGCACCCAAGTGTCACGTCAGACCATTCGAAACTGTTTACATCAGCGTGGTCTGCATGCTAGACGACCTGCAAGGGTACTTGACCACAGGCATTATCGTCTTGCATGGGCAAGGGAGCACCTATGCTGGACAAGGGACCAGTGGGCCTCAGTGCTGTTCACTGATGAAAGTCGATTCACACAGAGCAGAAATGATGGCCACCAAGGATGTTGGAGATGTCAAGGAGAGCGCTATGCATCAGCCACTGGTGTCACCAGGGGAACCTTTGTTGGTGGTGTTACAGTGTGCGTGGGTGTGTCTAGTCAATAAAGAACTGCTCTACACTCTCTACACTCCTGTTCATCAATGTAACAGTTATTGACACTTATTGAAAGCTAAGAGGGAAAGAATCCTTGAGCTGACAGACCTCGGTTAGGCTACTTTCACACTGGCGTTAGGTGCTGATCTGTCTGGTATTTGCACAGACGGATCTGCACCTATAATGCAAACGTTTGTATCCGTTCAGAATGGATCTGTTTGCATTAGCTTTAAAAAAAAATTCAAAGTCAAAACGGATCCGTTTTGAATTACATTGAAATTTAATGGAGAACGAATCCGTTTTCAAATGCACCATATTGTGTTATTGAAAACGGATCCGTCCCCATTGACTTACATTGTAAGTCAAAACGGATCCGTTCGGCTCCCCATCGTCAGGCGGACACCAAAATGCTGCAAGCTGCGTTTTGGTGTCCGTCTCCAGAACGGAATGGAGACTGAACGGAGCCGAACTGATGCATTCTGAGCGGATCCTTATCCATTCAGAATGCATTGGGGCTGAACTGATCCGTTTTGGACCGTTTGTGAGATCCCTGAAACGGATCTCACAAACGGAATCCAAAACGCCAGTGTGAAAGTAGCCTTAATCATTTTGGCAGATTGCTACATGCCTAGGCCAAGAAGTAGGCACTGTTTAATGTTGTGTGTCCTGGTGGTTGGGAGAACAATGAAGAACTGGTTGAAAGAGTCATCAGATTAGAAGAACGCCACGTAGTGATCAAATCTGTACTGCATGTGAAATTAAATGTCACATCCCAAGCCTAGGCCGGCAAACATGGTCCACACAACCCATTGGAAGGAGTTTCTACAACAATGGGCTGTAAGCCTGACGTCCAGCTATAGGTGTTCCATTGTAGCTCACCACCACTTTCAAAGTCTATCAGGGTGCACAGCAAGATGCCAATAGAGACTAGAATGGAGATCCATCCTCTTCAGTGATAATGTCACACTTGTCCTACTCCAGGGTTTACAGTGTGGATGGCATATTATATAGTAGCCAGAACCCTGTAGTCTTCATTTCAGGTACATTGATTTGGTTGTAAAATCAGTGGTATGGCCATCTCTCCAAAGTGTCCCAGGAGACATGTTGCTCATGCTACTGTGAGCAGCTTGCATGGTCTAAATGTGTTACCATGGTTTGCAGTATCTCTGGACTTGTCTCCCATTAAGCACGTCTGAGACGTCATTAAATGCAGGACAAAGAGGTGCTTTTTTTTATTAGTGGCATTTTGTTCTCTCAAATTGCAGCATGCTCTAGGCCTGTCGTTTTGCTACCATAGACCAGGGGGGGCACATACTTCAATCTAAAAAAAAAAAAATAGACAATATGTGAAAACAGCATTAAAAAGCACCAGGTGCCAAAACACACTATATTGGCAAAACATCACAAAACTGCCTCAAAAACGCTGCAAAAAAAGGCTACTCAAGTCAAGTGTTTTTTAGGCCTTTTTTACACCCTAAAAAATGCAGTGAACAAAACTGTGTCTGAAGGAACCCTAAAAGATATTTTTAAACAATTGTGTAACATCTAGAGCTGGCTTTTATCAAGTGCCGGACTGTCGGATACCACATTAAATTAGTTTTGTTCTCTATTTCTTTTACTTATTTTTATATCCACTTAAACCAGACAATTAAGATATTGAAAACAGTCAAAGATTATTATTTTTACTTGCAGGATTTTATTGGTAGTGTTTATTGGCAGACCTGCACAAGAGACAGTTTGGCACGTCTGTTCTGTGGATATTTCACAGGGAGGCTGTCTAACAGCTGTGCTTCAAGAAAATTCTTTAAAAGAGTGCAAAACAGAAACAAAATGAGGAAAATATGCTCAGAACTCGTTGTTGGATGGTTAAATACCCAAATGGATAACAATTCTGACCTATGTGTAACAGGAAATGCAGGTGTTAATAGAAAACATCATGGATTGAAGCCAAACTGTATATAAAAAGAAGCATAAAAGTCCAAAGTAAGGGACATGAGACTATTGCCGTCTCTTAATTCTAATGCATTTCTAGCCATTCCCTGGCTGGGGAGCTGGATCTGGTAATATGCAGGTCTTACTGGCCTCTCCAAGTACAATGACTCACGATGAAATGGCTTTCACTGCAGCACAGAGCAGTAAGACAAAAAACAGACAATTCACACCATTTGTACTCAAAGGAGCTGTAATAACTTTCATAGGGAATGAAAAAAGCCAGTTGGAGAGGGTTGGAGTTAAACTATTAGTTTACATTAATTCTGAGAATATATCAAACTTCAGAATCAATCATACAGTATATGAAATATATAAAATATATGAATACAAAGTTACATATGAATATATATATATATATATATTTATATATATGTATAGTAATGTATGAATATACATCTTCCGTTTTTGGACATTAACAAATTACTATAATTATTTGGAATTACCAGATGGTTTGGAGTTTTAGTCCCAAATCAGAAGTGAAATATTTGAGCGACGGCAAGAATGGTTCTGACTCCAGAACATTGCATCATTTAGAATTGACCCATGGATGACTGTTAGAGTGGGATTAGTAAACTTGGAAAATAATTTCAAAATTGGGCTAAAGGTGGCGATGTGCACTAAGGCCCTTGTTTATCATGCCTTTACTCCAGAATTCTGTCTTCTGAATTCTGTGACTTTTTGCACTCACTCGTGCAACAATTTTGTGAGTTTTTGTATTTTTACACCACTCACTCCAGTTTTGAAATATGGGGGCGTTAGCTCCAGTATGTTAAAGGCGTTGTCCAAGTTATATTTGTTGAAGATCTATCCTCAGGATAGGTAATCAATATCAGATCAGCGGGGGTCCGACAACCGGCACCCCCGCCGATCAGCTGTTTGAAGAGAAGGCGCGCGCCGTGCCAGTGCTGCCTCCTCTTTATTATTTACCTGCTCGCCGTCGCATCTGCAGCGGTCAAAAGGTGTAATTACAACTAAGCTGTCCCATTCATTTTAATGGGACGGCTCGTTCCTATACAAGTGTATAGGAATGACCCATCCCATTAAAAATTAATGGAACGGCTTGGGTGTAATTACACCTGCTCACCGCTGCAGATGCGACGGCGAGCAGGTAAACAATGAAGAGGAGGCAGGCCACGCGCCTTCTCTTCAAACAGCTGATCGGCGGGGGTGCCGGGTGTCGGACCCCCGCCGACAACCCCTTTAATGAATATCACTCCAGATTTATTATTGAGACTTTTTTTTTAAGTTGCAATCTTACTTCAGTAGGAGGGTCGGAGTAGGAAATATGGAGGAGCTTTTTTAGACAAAAGTGTTAGGTTTAAGGATTAAACACATTTATCAAACAACATCCGACATTTGATAAATTTATGCCGGAAAGCGACCGGATTACCGCCGGATCCCACTACAGTCCTACATTTGATAAATTTGGCATAAAGTATGCCAGCGCAAACTACTGCAAAACTGACTTGTAGTGGGATCCTGTGGGCATCTTCATCTAGGCTTATCATGAGAGCATATATGCCGGAAAGCGGCCGGATTACCGCCGGATCCCACTACAGTCCGACATTTGATAAATTTGGCATAAAGTATGCCAGCGCAAAATACTGCAAAACTGACTTCAAATATTCCCCTCATGATAAATTCCCACCTAAAAAAACATTATATTTCAGCATGACCGATTCTGTGTTCTTGCGGCAGGTAAGCTGCCATCAAAGATGTCAGGCAGTGGCTTATTGTTCTCACCAGCTGAGCATGCACGTGTATGAAGGGATCAGGAGAACTTTACTATTGGCATCTTAAATAACAGCTTCTAATCCACCACTGAGCTATATAAGACGGATCTATTTACCCTATAAAAGGGGTTACCCGGGAATTAATATTGATGGCATTCTCAGGATAGGTCATCATCAGATCGGGGGGGAGGAGGGGGCTTACACCCGGGACCCTGCCGATCAGCTGTTAGAAGAGGCCAGGCACTCCATGACATCACATGTCCTCTTCCTTAAAGGGGTATTCCCATCTGAGACAATGGGGGCATATCGCTGGGATATGCCGCCATTGTCTGTAATGTGCGGGTCCCACATCTGGGATCTGCACCGAAAACGGAGCAGAGAAGATGGTGGCCGGAGGACCCCGGGTTTCACCGGGTCCGGCCACCACTAAGCGCTCTCCCCATAGTACTGAATGGGAGCGCACCGCACATGCGCAGCCACCACTCCCATTCATTTCTATTGAGCTCGCAGAAATAGCTGTGCCAGCACTCAGCTAGTTTTAGCGGCCGCGTAGAAATGAATGGAGGGCGGCTGCACATGAGCCCTCCACACTTTCGGGTCTCCGTTCTAAGTGTAGGTGCGGATCCCAGAGGTGGGACCCGCACGTATCAGACAATGGGGACATATCCTAGCGATATTCCCCCATTGTCTGAGATGGGAAAACCCTTTTAAGCTTCTGACTGGAGTAGATTTCAGTTCTGACACAAATAGCAGTGCGCCTCATAATTAATTGATTGGATCTTCTGCCAGTGGGGTTTTAAAATTGGTGTGCAGACCACAAAACGGATACAGTCACGTGCATAAGGCCCAATCAATGCAATGCTCTCCTGTGGGCATCTTCATCTAGGCTTATCATAAGAGCATATATGCCGGAAAGCGGCCGGATTACCGCCGTCTCCCACTACAGTGAATGGGGGTCCGACGGTGCACCGTGGTATCTGGCTATGTCGGAGACGGTGAACTCCAACAGTCTGTTCCTCCACCAGCACCGACTGTTGGAGTTCACAACGCAAATGTGAACCCAGCTTAACTGATCTTCTGAGTGCTCATGATCACATCTTGGCAGTTTCTTTTTTTATTGTCTAGAAAGTTAATGTTTTCCAAATAACATAAAATAATGACATTTAAAAACAAAAGGAAAACGCTGTGCTCCCCCAGCTAAATGTGGAAACTATTCTGAAACAACAATGAACTAAGTAATAGCACATGCATAATGGACATATATTTGCTTTATGTATGTACAGTGTGAAACAATGTAATTTATGTCAGTACAATGTGTCTTCTTTTTCATCACATATTTTGTGCTTGGCTGTAGGGCAGCTTGGATGTCATGATGGAACAATGGCTCCCAAAAAGCATGACATCATCTTAGGACACACACGGAACAGGGAGTAAATTAACGCTGGGAACTTCTGCTGGGGGTCTCCATTAAAAAAGTAAATAGAAGAATTCAAAAACTTATATAGGACAAAGAAATTTCAAATTATTGAATGCATTTTTTGGGTAAAATAAATAGTTAAAGGGGTTCACCACCAAACGATTTACTTTGTGGGACTACCAGAGATAGCCAAGCCCAGTACCCGACAGTCCGACAGACAGTAAGTGGAACAGTCAAGCTGAATACTAAGCCTCCATTCACACAAGGATCCTCGTTCTAGTGATCAGTGGAGTCTCAGGAGTGTCATCTATAAAAACCACAACCACACTGAAAGTCAAGAGAGAACTGCCTTCAGTTTCTTTTGAGACCGTTTAGACCGTGATGTGGGTTTTACTGCACCGTCTGAATGACCATAAGGTTTGTATAAGGCTGTGGTGTGGTTTGTACTGTAGTTTCCATAATTGCTGGGATTTTTGAAAACCTCAACCAAACCCACCTTGCAGTGATGTAGGCACAACATGTACAGTAAGTACAGCCTTAGGCCTCTTGCACATGACCGTATGGCTTTTTCAGTATTTTGCGGTCTACAAAAAACGGATCCGCAAAAAATACGGATGACGTCCGTGTGCGTTCCATTTTTTGTGGAACGGAACAGCTGGCCCCTGATAGAACAGTACTATCCTTGTCCGTTATGCGGACAATAATATGACATTTTCTATATTTGAATGGAACGGAAATATGGAAATGGAAGGCATACAGAGTACCTTCCATTTTTTTGCGGATCTATTGAAATTAATGGTTCCATATACGGTCTGTATACGGAACGCAAAAAATGGAGTGTAAACGGAAAAAAAAACGTACGTGTGCAAGAGGCCTTAGGTTGTGTTCAGATGGTATAGATGAGTGCAGTTAAAACTTGTTATATATAATAGATGTTTCACTTGTAAAAACCTCAATGGCTCAAAGACCTCAGTAAAACGTAATATGCAATTTTTATGCCTTTATAAAGGTGGCTTCAACCATGCCAACCACACCACCATCTGAATACACCCTAAGGTGCCAGTCATGGCCACACAAGGCTACACTGCACCTTGCAAAGAAAAAAAAACAGTAAAGGGATTGTGTCACTTCAGCAGATGGCATTTATCATGTAGAGAAAGTGAATGCAAGGCACTTACTAATGTATTGTGATTGTCCATATTGCCTCCTTTGCTGGCTGGATTCATTTTTCCATCACACTTTACACTGGTCGTAACCCCTGCTGCAGCGAAGATACATGGTGGCCAGGACGGGAGAATATCTGCAGTAATGCCACCAATTTTAACTATATCAGTGCAAACATTGCTGCGCTCCAGTATAATTTTCACCCTTTTTAGGCCCCTTTCACACGGGCGTTGCGGAATGGGGCCGGATAGCATGTGGGTGCGTGGCGGAAAAATGTGCAGGAATTTTTCCGCGCGAGTACAAAGCGTTTTAATGCGTTTTGCACGCGTGTGGGAAAAATCGGCATGTTTGGTACCCAGACCCGAACCCGAACTTCTTCACTGAATTTTGTAGATTTTATTATTTTCCCTTATAACATGGTTATAAGGTAAAATAGCATTCTCACTACAGAATGTCCAGTAAAATGTGGATGGAGGGGTTAAAAATAAAAAAAATTAACTCACCTTATGTAGTTGCGATCTTTTCTTAAATCATTAGCTGCCGACTAAAGGACCTGTGATGACGTCACTGCGCTCATCACATGGTCCAATCACATGGTCCATCACCATGCTGATGGACCATGTGATTGGACCATCTGATGTGACGTCACCACAGGTCCTTTAGCCGGCAGCTAATGATTGAAGAAGAAAGAAGAGATCGGCAACTACGCGATCAAGTGGATAAGGTGAGTTAATTTATTTTTTATTTTTAACCCCTCAATCAACATTTTACTAAGCATTCTGTAGTGAGAATGCTATTATTTTCCCTTATAACCATGTTATAAGGGAAAACAATAAAGATCGGGTCCCCATCCCGATCGTCTCTTAGCAACCTTGCGGAAAAATCACACTGCATCCGCACTTGATTGCAGATTCTTGCGATTTTCACACAGCCCCATTCACTTCTATGGGGCCTGCGTTGCGTGAAAAACGCACAATATAGAGCATGCTGCGTTTTTTACGCAACGCAGAAGTGATGCATGAAAATCACTGCTCATGTGCACAGCCCCATAGAAATGAATGGGTCTGGATTCAGTGAAGGGGCAATGCGTTCACGTCACGCATTGCACCCGTGCGGAAAACTCATCCCCTGTGTGAAAGGGGCCTTAGATTCTACACTCACCCCTCTGCAGCTCTGGTCTGTTCACTTGCAGTGGGCGGGCAGCGGCTCATCACATGTGACCACCAAGCAGTGCACTGTAGTCAGCTCTTCCAATCCCTGCCACACAGTTACCAAACATCTGTTCTCCTGTTATGCTCCCCTGCACAGACACTTATCCCTAACACACAGCCCCAACGATTCCACTAATAAATAGCACTATGGTGTGCAGTGTCCCCCAATTTCCATCTCCACTGTCTAGAGAGATATAACTAGATATTTCTATGAATTTAGAAATAGGGATGAATGAATGAAAGGTGTTTCTACAATGAAATCGCTATTCCAGCACAAGGAGGAGGGGGAGACCAGGAAAGCTACTAAGCATGTCGATCCACCACTGAAAGTAGGATAAGGCGGATCAGTATTTCGGCTGCAGGAGAAACAGCAGCGGACGCTACCACAGCTGAAAATGTAATGTACATTAAAAAAAACTGTATTTTTATTGCATGAACGGTATATTACAATATGACTGCATTTCAAATGTCAAATTCATTGCACAGTAATACATTTCACAGGATAACTTCTTTAAATTGGGGCAGATTTATAAAAGTGTCGAAAGAAAAACCAATCACAGCTTTCAATAAGTGGACTAAGAAGTGACATTTGTGCTGCGATTGGTTGCTATGGACAACAAAGATATTTTTTCTTTTGCACAGTTTTCATAAATCTGTCCTATTTATACAAAGCTCATGACCCTCATCATGAGTTCTTAGGGTCTTGGTTGAAGAATCATAATGCCCCTGCGCATAGGCCCATTTAAAGAAAAAAAAACACACATAATGCACAGTATATGCTTTTTTAATGGAATTGTGCTATTTAATGCAGTAAAAATACAGTAACCTGGTGGATAATGTTGAACAGAGGCCACAAGAACACAGTTTTTACTTCTTTTGGTATATTGGGCCTATTAATCAATTTATTGAATGCACTGGGAGCCTTCTTGGCACATATAGTACACGTACACTGCAGAAACGGTGCAAAAAAGTCTAACAGTGCACTTTTTCTGCATTATGCGGAGGACTGTGTTTTTAATGGCCCTTGTATCAGTATGGCCTTTTCAGTAAGATTAAGTATATGTTCTACAAATTAGATAGATAGATATAGACTTAAGTCATTACTTGTATATTATAGAATGAACCAGTCTAACATTACTGTATTCCTGCCCTTCAGTGGTTTGTAATGTAAATGAGACTTGGCGTTTGCTCGGATAAGGAGTGTTGCCAGATAAAACATTTACAATGTGATAGTGTAAATTCCTTCTCAAAGGTTCGTGAAAGAAATTTAGCCATTGTTTGAATTATACTTAAAAGATGGTTCACTGAAACCACTTTTTAGTTAAAATGTTTCACTGATTTAGTATTGCTACCATAATTCAGTTGTGTGTAGTTGACAGCTCCGCTATTTCGGAAACTGTTGATAACACATCCAGCCTCGGAATTATAATCCTGAACTTCTACTGTAGGAATAAGCGTTTCTCCTGGCAAGACCGGCTCACTTCACAACATACATAACATTTGGGTAAACGCTCCAATGTCTAATGACAGCGCGGTCACTGTGATCTGCAGCACCACAGGCAGATCACAATGTAACTCTGTGCTTTTTTACGTTGGGTTACAACTAAAAGCCTATGATGTTTTTTATACGCCGGGTTACAATTAAGAGCCTATGATGTATAAAGACGTGCGACGATAGGCAAAACAATTAAAAACATATTGATTTTTGATATTTTATTATACTAAGATACCTAAGGGATATTTATATAGATAGATATATAGATGTATAAGAATTGTGCCAAGTTCTGCAAGGGTGTGCATAATGAGAACTGTGCCTACTGATGTACAGTGGAAGCAAACACAGTAGAGCAGCACTTCCTATAATGAGGCTGATTTTGTGGAACAAGTAGAAGTTCTTTACTTCCGGTGGCAAACACTCATACAGTGGATATAAAAAGTCTACACATCCCTGTTAAAATGTCAGGTTTCTGTGCTGTAAAAAAATGAGACCAAGATAAATCATTTCAGAACTTTTTCCACCTTTAATGTGACTTATAAACTGTATAACTCAATTGAAAAACAAACTGAAATCTGTTAAGTGGAGGAAAGAAAAAATATAAAAATAAAATGATATGGTTGCATAAGTGTGCACACCCTTAAACTAATACTTTGTTGAAGCACCTTTTAATTTTATTACAGCACTCAGTCTTTTTGGGTACGAGTCTATCAGCATGGCACATTTTGACTTGGCAAGATTTGCCCACTCTTCTTTGGAAAAACACTCCAAATGTGTCAGATTGCGAAGGCATCTCCTGTGCACAGCCCTCTTCAGATCACCCCGCAGATTTTTAATCGGATTCAGGTCTGGGCTCTGACTGGGCCATTCCAAAACTTTAATCTTCTTCTGGTGAAGCCATTCTTTGTTGATTTGGATGTATGCTTTGGGTTGTTGTCATGCTGAAAGATGAAGTTCCTCTTAATGTTCAGCTTTCTAGCAGAAACCTGAAGGTTTTGGGCCAATATTGACTGGTATTTGGAACTGTTCATAATTCCCTCTATCTTAACTAAGGCCCCAGTTTCCAGCTGAAGAAAAGCAGCCCCGCAGCATGATGCTGCCCCCACCATGCTTCACTGTGGGTATGGTGTTCTTCTGGTGATGTGCAGTGTTGTTTTTGCACCAAACCTATCTTTTGGAATTATGGCTTTAAATTTCAACCTTGGTTTCATCAGACCATAACACCTTTTCCCACATGCTTTTCGGAGACTTCAGATGTGTTTTTGCAAAATGTAGCCTGGCTTGGATGTTTTTCTTGGTAAGAAAAGGCTTTCGTCTTGCCACTCTACCCCATAGCCCAGACATATGAAGAATACAGGAGATTGTTGTCACATGTACCACACAGCCAGTACTTGCCAGATATTCCTGCAGCTCCTTTAATGTTGCTGTAGGCCTCTTGGTCGCCTCCCAGACCAGTTTTCTTCTCGTCTTTTCGTCAATTTTGGAGGGACGTCCAGTTCTTGGTAATGTCACTGTTGTGCCATATTTTCTCCACTTGATGATGACGGTCTTCACTGTGTTCCATGGTATATCTTATGCCTTGGAAATTCTTTTGTACCCTTCTTCTGACTGATACCTTTTAACAATGAGATCCCTCTGATGCTTTGGAAGCTCTCTGTGGACCATGGCTTTTGCTGTGGGATGCGACTAAGAAAATTTAAAGAAAGACCAACTAGAGCAGAACTTTATTTGGGGTTAATCAGAGGCGCTGTAAATGATGGCACGTGTATGCTGACTCCTATTTAACATGATTTTGAATGTGATTGCTTAATTCTGAACACAGCTACATCCCCAGTTATAAGAGGGTGTGCACACTTATGCAACCACATTATTTTAGGTTTATTTATTTTTCCTCCCTCCACCTAAAAGATTTCAGTTTGTTTTTCAATTGAGTGGTACAGTTTATAGGTCACATTAAAGGTGGAAAAAGTTCTGAAATGATTTATCTTTGTCTCATTTTTTTACAGCACAGAAACCTGACATTTTAACAGGGGTGTGTAGACTTTTTATATCCACTGTATGAGTGTTTGCCACCGGAAGTAAAGAACTTCTACTTGTTCCACAAAATCAGCCTCATTATAGGAAGTGCTGCTCTACTGTGTTTGCTTCCATCAAGGGATCCCTTACTAGCAGCACATCAAGGTGATTGTGTCACCTCCCAGCTGCCATTGCACCGGCTTCTCAGCCAACGCTTAGCTCCCCCAACACACCATCCTTAGGTGAACCACTGACTCCACCACCAAAGGGATGATTTGTTGAAGCCACAAGACTCTGAAGGCATAGCTGTGTCAGCCGCTCCTCTTGCAATTACATCTGATATGACGTGCCATTTCCAGCACTGGCCAGAGGGGAAGGCTTCAGTGCTAGAACGGCACATCAGAGGAAGCTCCAGAAATGCAGAATCGGCAGGTCACGTGAGCAGTTCTGTGATAAGGCAAAAAGACAAAAAGGGTAAGTATACTAAATGTCAGAAGTGTTTGAAATGTTTGAGTGGTTTGGACAGTGGTCCTGGAAAACCCCTTTAAGATCTGTAGTTCACTCATAGCAGGACCAGCTCCAGCACAATGACTATGCTTCTCAGCCATGAAACAATATACTTGTCTGTTGAGGATACAGTTAATGGGTTGAAACTCTTTAGGTTTCTCGTTAACATTGAGCTAATTAAATCCATCACAGCAGGGGTATTATAATAATAAGTACATGAACTGAGCAAGGCACGCTCTTTAACATGGAACACATTGTCCCCAATCAGTGATCATATTTCTCTATCTGTCAAAGCATTGAACATTTACTGGCCCAATCATGACCTATTAATACGTGCAGCTTTACAATGTGGGAGAGACATCGCAGTATTAGCAATTAGTCCAATCACATATAGATAGTGACTTCATGTGATCCATCCTACCCCAGTGTTCACCATGACACAAATGAATCACAAAATTGTCTTTCTTCCAAGTATTTCCTCATCTGGATTTATCAGGAACTTTCCACGACTGAACAATCATGGGTGTTCCCCAGGACTAAGTATCCCTTGAGGAGTCCTGGGTGAGTGGTCATTTCAACATGTAACTCTCAAATACGCAAGTGAATTTATGCTTGAGATAAAATACAATGCTATTATGCAATACAGCCTTGAGTATGAAAGTGTCTGGTCATTCATCCAGGAAACCTGATACTCTCTGGCTGCAGAGCATATACTTATACTGGACCTCATTTACAATTCCCAAAATGCTGAATACCTTGGCCTTTGTCGTCCCAGTACTTTGTGCAATGGTCTCATCGCTTTCAATAAAAGAAACAAATAGTTTTGCAGTTATGAAACGACTCCTGTATGCTTTCATGAATATCTTGTGTGTATGTGTAGTTTTTAGAGACTATGTTATCATCACTTCTTTACATCGCTTCTTTAAGATGACCATTAGAAGATATCATTACTCCAAGACTATTACCTGTATATATTAACCAAATTAGTAGATACCAGTCAAAGATAAACTACAAAGAAATAGATAATTCATGCAAGTTTATTAATCAATATAGAAAACATGATTTGGTACAAAGATTAAAAGCAAGTAAAAACAAACACACAAAATGCGATACACCACAAATAACCATCAAAGTGAGTACAGCTGATGGAAACTGGTATGGGACATATATCACAAGGGTAACATCTATAAGTGAATGCCACAAAGGCGATGAACAGACTATGTATAAAGGTAAGGATCATTCATCTCACAGCCAGTTCATGCGCATATGTATAGGAGATGTAACTCCTAAGATAGAAAGGCGTATCTGATCCAAAATAAAGATGTAACAAACAGGCATAAAGGCATACACACTAAGTAAATAGCATGATTATAGTACCCACCAGACGTAAATAGCAGCGGTGTCGCCAAAGAACGCGCCCCGACGCACGTTTCGCCGTCAGCTTTCTCAAGAGGCGATATAAAAATGACCCAGCATCAGAGTTTAAATGAGGAAGAGGTGTGATGTCACAAACCCCATGTGATCGTTATCTCTCCAATGAGCAAATGGACACCACCCACCAGACTGATTGGCATAGGTAATATCCAGCTGAACGCCGGTTTCTATCCCGCTCTATGCGGCATCCGCATGCGCCATGGCCGTGGGAGAGGGAGGTCACGCTCGAACGGCATGAAACTCCCCGTCCCAGAGCCCAGGACGCAGCGGCATGCAGGAGCATGCGCAGAAGACCGCGCGCACCACGGGCGCCATATTAAGGAAGGGCAACCGCCCGACCAAATTCATGGGTAGGTGTCATAATAGGGAGTGAAATAACAGAAACAACTACAAGTTAGACCAAGTATATCTAAACCAGGAGGAACCATTACCACATTTAGACATATGAGATGTTATATAATAGCAACATTCTTAAATTAATTAATAGTGTGACCAAAGCAATGTGACAAGGAAAAATGTATAAACAATAATAAAACATCAATGTATAAAAACATGTGTAATATTCGATAATAATACATGATAAAACATGATAAAAATAAAATAGATGTGAGTATATGAAAATGTAGTAGTGAAAAAAGAATAAATAAAAATGAGTGTAAGAGTGATAGTGCTACACATGTTGTGAAACAAGAGGAATGTAGGTGTGCAAAGAAGTGTAAATAAGTAAAAAGGTGAAAAAATATATAATGGTGAAGTGGCAACAAAATGTGAATATTGATGTGGTGAATAAAAAACACATAAATAAGTGCAAATGACAAAAAATATATATAAATATAAATCTAAAATTGTGCATATAATTTCATAGACATAGCCGCAACTGGTCCCAACGATGGATGTCAATCAGTCATTCATATAATGCGAAAATATCAGGCAACATAAACTGTATGCTCTAAAAAAAGAAAAACAAAAGTTATTATACTGAAATTCACTCTAAAAACACAGGGCATGGAACACCTATCACCCTCAGGTAACATCATGATGCACAGAATCATATTCAAACCATACAATTGTTATACAGTCATAATCTCATATAGAAATAAAGGATTACCAGAATTCCAAGGATGACGTGCTAATTCATAAGAAAGATGCAACAGGCACTTTATCATTCAAGCCATACGGGGCCTGAGTCCTTAATTTTATAATCCATTTACCTGTATATAGTTTGTCTTATTGACAGCAATAGTGCATTTTCTACTGGCTCACATGGTACAGAATTTTGCTATTTTTTCATATTATTAGAATTGGCAAAAGCCAAGGAAAAGCGGGTCATTGTATAAGGCCTCTTGCAGATGATCGTATGTCATTTTCTGTATTTTATGGTCCGTCTTTAACGGATCCGTTGTTCCGTTTTTTGTTTCCGTTGTGTTGCCATTCCGCATATCTGCAATAACATCTCTGTATGGTTTCCGTATGCGATCCATTTTTTCCGGATCATAGATGGAAACAGGAACTTTGAAATTAACATTTTTGGACACGTCCCCTTTTTCACTCCCCCTATTTATGTTGGTCATGTGATTGTTGTGACTCCATTTTATTCAGCTTGTTGCAGCATTGAAACCTTTTGGCTTATGGCAGACATTAGTTTCTGGCTATATTTTTCTGTTGTATTATGGCTGACGATTCGGAGGAAATGGTTTTTATTGTGCTGGCTCACATACCAGGACACAAATATGAGGCGCTGAATTTCTCCTGAGGAACGAACGGGTCATCGTGACGTTGAGGTATGTTTTTTTCACAATATCTTATATTTGTAGAATGTGTAAAAGATTATGTTTTATTTTATATATTTGTAATATGTGCGATAGTGTAGCTAAAAAGTTATAATGTGTATATGTAGATTTGTGCTATTTTTTGGGTGTGATAGTATATCTGTGTTGCATTATTGTTTTTCTATTTGTTTTCCAGATTTTTGGCGACTGGGAATTCATTTTAATCTCTGCATTTTGAGTTCCTGCTGGGAGTCTCAACGATTTCTCGGATAGTTCGTCAAACCTGTGATTTTATTTGGCAGCGACTCTGGGACACGGTGATGCCAGTGCCCAAGGCTGAGGATTGGATGCAAATTGCTGAGGGTTTTTATGCTAATGCGCAGTTTGGACACTGGATGGCAAACACATACGTGTTAAGAAGCAGCCTCACCCAGGGTCCCGGTACTTCAATTATAAAAAATATTTTTCTGTAGTACTTTTGGCTTTGGCTGACCGTACTTACAAGTTTATAATTGTGGATATTGGGGTCTATGAGAGCACTGCAGATGCACGTATTTTCAGTTCTTCTAAAATGTGTGAGAGACTTTAAGCCAACCAGCTAGGCCTCCCAGAACCCAAAAGGCTGCCAGGTTCTGGGGGACCACCGGCTCCATTTGTAATTGTGGCTGATGAAGGGTTTTCTTTGTCAACACATGTCATGCGCCCCTTCCCCAGACGCAACCTGGATGACAGCAGGCGTATCTTCAACTATCGGCTGAATAGAGCCCGTCGGTATGTTGAGTGTGCGTTTGGAATATTCACACACAAGTGGGGAGTATTACTGTCATCCTTACAGATGGCACCGGAGAATGCCACATGGGTTATTCAAGCATGTGTGATCCTGCATAACTTTGTCAGGATTCATGATGCTCCCTCAGAAGTTGATTTATTAGAACCTGGTCCATCTTCTTCATCAGGAGGATTGGACCAGACCCTTCACGGACGACCTGGATCTGCAGGGCTTGCAGTTTGGGCCCTCTTTGAACAATATTTTTCAAGTCCTGAGGGGGCATTGCCATGCCAGGTGGACGCAGTTCGTGTCAGACTATGAAGTGATCTGGACTCTGGTCATCATAGTTGTTTTTGTTTTCTAGTGAGTTTTTTTTATTTTGGTGGTGGTGGTGGTGTTATAGGGGGTGTTATACAGATGTAGCACTCGTAACTCAAATTTTTAACTCATTGTGTTATCTTGAAACAAAAGCCATTGAAAAGCAATTGCTTATCATACTTAGTTGTATTTAGTTTAGATAACATGTCTCATAAAGCATGTGGGTTACCCTGCTCCATCTGTATGTAGATAGTGTAGGGACTCACAAGACAAAGATGACCCTTGATGTGGGCTTGTGGGCTGGGGTTAAACTGTAGCCAAAACTTTAAAAAATCAGTCTGTGTTTTATTTCATGTTCATGGTTGAAATGTGCATGAGTAGTGAAATCTTTAATTTTTTGTCTACATAAACCCTCAAATACCTCTTTATAATGATATGTTTCGCACCTATTGTATTTTTTCTGACATGCACTCCTGTTTAGATATATTTTACAACATATTTTCTCTCTTTAGGCATGCAGAACACTTCAAGACGCTGTCCAAGGTGCCGCCTTTGGAGGTTATCCCAGCACTTTCGAACAAGTTGAAAATCCTTTGCCGTGTGTGTTGTTGTCTTTCAAGTTTTTGCACAGCCCTAGTTGTAATTAATACAATAAAGTAAGCTACACTATGTGTATTATGTTAGTACCGTATGTCAATCCGCCCCATGCCTGTACTGATGTGAGAGTTTAGAAATAAATAAACCCATCTTTTTGGTGAGTGCCGCTCATATGTTTTTCATTTGTGGGACATATACATGGAGACTTGAGAGCAGAGCACCGCTGATAGTGGGGGAGAAGGCCCGACTCAAGAGCAGAGATTAATGAGAGCTGGGCACAGGATGTTGTGGCTCCATGCTGGGCCCAGGATGTTGTGGCTCCATGCTGGGCACAGGATGTTGTGGCTCCATGCTGGGCCCAGGATGTTGTGGCTCCATGCTGGTCACAGTATATTGTGGCTGCATGCTGGGCACAGGATGTTGTGGCTGCATGCTGGGCACGGGATGTTGTGGCTCCATGCTGGGCCCAGGATGTTGTGGCTCCATGCTGGTCACATGGTCACAGAATATTGTGGCTGCATGCTGGGCACAGGATGTTGTGGCTCCATGCTGGGCACGGGATGTTGTGGCTCCATGCTGGGCACGGGATGTTGTGGCTCCATGCTGGGCACAGGATGTTGTGGCTGCATGCTGGGCACGGGATGTTGTGGCTGCATGCTGGGCACAGGATGTTGTGGCTGTATGCTGGGCACAGGATGTTGTGGCTGCATGCTGGGCCGAGCATGTTGTGGCTGCATGCTGGGCACGGGATGTTGTGGCTGCATGCTGGGCACGGGATGTTGTGGCTGCATGCTGGGCCGAGCATGTTGTGGCTGCATGCTGGACGCATGCTGGCTGTTTCCTGGGTAGTTCGGGGCTTAATGGCCCTACAGCACCTTCCTCCAAAGCTGATTCGTCCTCTGGTCTCTTCCGACGCTTTTGCTGTGCCACATTTTCACCCTCTTCAGCCACAGGACGACCAGGGGACCAGCAGCTTGCTCTTCCTCCGTTGAGCTTGTTGCATTACCCCCTAGTTCCTCCAGGCTGTCAACTGTGCTGTGAAGGAGAGATCATTTTTAATAAACTAAGTGTGTATAAAAGGGTATGACCATACTACAAATTTAATAACCCACACTGGAACACAGGGGTCCAGCAGCCTAGTAAAAATTTCATGAACTATGTTAAGTATTGTTTGTCATTATTGAAATCCTGGAGAAACTCTTAATATAGTGGTTACTTCAGTTCCAAAATGGCACCACAAATAAACCCTTCATATCTCATGTAGTGTATAAAGTAAAGTACACTATTAGCTAATTTCTTGGTCCATTGTTCCCATTAGCAATGTGCTGCATTGCAGAGGCCAGGGTCTGTTTCAGTACTGCCAGTAATATACTGCCCTTATCTACACTATGGTACACACCGACTTCCGCTTAGCAATGTCGACGAGCTGTTTACAGGACTTGCACAGATGGATGTTCCTTGTCGCTATCTCAGATGTTTCACATGTCACCCATTTGTGCAGGTCATGTCAGTAGAAACAATACTAGATTGAATTCTTCTTCTAGCATGGTCTGGACATGGGCAGTATATTACCAGCTGAGAACAAAGTGTACCAGGTATGTGCAATCCAGGCAACAAGTGAGAGCATAGCAGAAGAAATAACTTGGGTACTCACAGCCTAAGATGCAGCACAGGGCACAGAAACTGAAGCTGCCTTGTGTACAGATACGGCTTCTTTCGAAGGCCCCCATCGCCACTGTGTCTCTTTGCAGTGACCAGTTCCCGCCGAAATTGATCGTGGCATGATTGCCAGCGGGTCTTCACTCGTAGCACTGTAGAAATATAACATAACAACCATTCTAAATGTATGTACACACACACACACGTATAAATGCACGTGTAAAAATGGCTAAAAAAATGTATACATGGAAATACCTTTCTGTTGATACCATATACAGTAACCTGTATTTTGCTAAAATTGTGTTAGTGCAGTACACATGTAATTTCAAAATTATTTGGCCCATATACATTCAATGGGCCACTAAACACACATTTCAGTCTATTGGATCAGATGGGGTTGTTTCACCTCTGCAGATAGCATTAATTATGTTTTACACTTTCATAAAAGGCAGTTTATAATAATCTACTTTTATTAACCAAATTTCTTACTACGCTGCCTGGCTATTTTTTTTTTTTTCTAACACTTCTTACACTTATTGCTTCCACAGTTACGAACACCATAAAATCCTACTGCAGTGACCGCTCTTGCACAGTACATGAAAAAAAAAACAGGACTATCCCAGCTCCAGTGGTCCCAGCCAACAGAGAGGGTGCCACTTTTTCCTATACTATGCAAGCATGGCCGCCAGCTGCTGGAAAGCAAGGTTGTTGTAACCAGGGAAACAAGTGACTGCTCAAACATTCGGCAAACGTTAAATATTTCAAATACAGTTATACACAATATGTGGCTCTACAGCTGTTAACTAACTACTACTCCAAACGTGCAGAGTTTTAATAAAGAGATCAGCCTTCAGCGAGCCATGTTGGGAATTGTAGTTTCAGTACAGCTGGAGAGCCATAGGTGGCCATGGCTGATATAATATATCAATGTATAATGCGGCGGAAGGTGACAAGGAATATAACTATTTTATAACATCCTCTGAGTGCCCCTTCACAACAAAAATCTCTTATTTCCCTACTTCCACCATATATAGGTCAGTGCGTCCAAGGTAGACATACACAATAAACATTTTTAGAGCTAAAAACATCCGCATGGGTTGGCTTACCTAATTTGCGCCGTTTAAATGAATTGGGCTTCTCCCACTCTCTGGCCAGCATCTCACCTGTGACCTCCTCCCATGACCTCTTCTTGGCGGTCAGGGTAGGCGTCGCAGCGGGTGTCCCAAAGCTGGGGACGCTCTTGGATGAGTAGGATCAGCTTCTTCAAATCCATTTTCTATGTTCTTTGCCTTGGCAGACACTCTCGAGCCTGTTTCAGCACCTTGCACGTGTGCTCAGTTAATGTTCATAAACACCAAACACATGGGCAAAGTGGGCTGGACCTATCATTTGTAAATCACGGATGTGCAAAAAACAGATGACATACGGATGTGTTCCATATGCATTTTATTTTTTTTGCGGACTGTGGGGAGTCGCTCTGGTAGACAGCGGTGCGGGTGCAGTATAGAGGCAACAGGGAGTCCAGAAGGTGCGGAAAACAGTGTTTTATTCACACTTGCATCAAAATAACAGAAGAAAGTCACTTGGTGTTAAGTCACACACATCAGCAAATGAAGGGGAAAACAAAAAGTCCAAACACAGGTTCCATTCACCTGGCAGGTTTGATGTGCGGGTTCGCACCTGGCTGTCAGCCCAGCCGCAGGACAATCCTCCTTCAGGGTTCCAGGACGGCTGCACGCCTCCTTGCTGGGCACGTCCTTCCAGCCCAGAGAGCTCCACAGGACTAGCAGCAGCTTCCAAGACAATCACTCTCACAGCTGCTAGTGCTGGCTGAGTTTTTAAACCCAGCCCAAAACCAGGACTGGGTCGTGGGGAGCAGCCACCCACCCTACACTTTAGCTGCTCCCGGTAAGAGCCGGCCCGGATCGGCTTTGCAGCCATGCTATCTAGCAAATGTGTCAGTAGCACTACCTGCTACTGACACCAACAAACGGCTTTTACCTCACCGAGGCTATGAACCTCGGTGACACGTACCTGCCATCTAGGACAGCACCCTGCACCTTACCACATACCCCCCTTTGTTCAACCCTGAGGGGGTGGACACACGACAAACAGTGTACCCGGGAGAGCGCGTCTGCGTTTTTAACAACCGGCCCGCTCTGTGTTCCACCGTGAATTTAAAATTCTGTAGGGACAGAAACCACCTGGTGACCCGGGCATTCCTCTCTTTGGCTTGGGACATCCACTTGAGTGGGGAGTGGTCGGTCACCAGGCGAAAGCTTCTGCCCAACAGGTAATAACGGAGGGCCTCGAGTGCCCACTTGATGGCCAGGCACTCTCTCGACTATGCTGTACCTAGTCTCGGCTGGGGTGAGCTTGCGGCTGAGGAAGACAACGGGATGCTCCTCCCCGTTGACTTCCTGCGATAGTACCGCACCAAGGCCAACCTCAGAGGCGTCGGTCTGGACTATGAATTCTCTCCTGAAATCGGGTGTCACCAAAACCGGGGACCCACACAGGGCCGATTTCAAGGCGGAGAAAGCCTTTTCCGCCTGCTCATTCCAGCGGACCATCCCTGTCTTACGCCCTTTAACAACTCTGTCAATGGCGAAGCGATAGTAGCAAAGTGGGGCACAAACCTCATGTAATACCCCACAATCCCCAGGAACGACTTTACCTGCCTGGTGGTGACCGGTCGGGCCAATTCCGTATTGCCTCTACCTTATTTACCTGAGGCTTGATGACTCCCCGCCCAATGACATATCCCAGGTATTTGGTCTCTTCCAATCCAATCGCACACTTCTTTGGATTGGCGGTTAGACCGGCTTTCCTCAGGGCATCCACTACCGCCTGCACTTTGGGCAAATGGCTTTCCCAGTCGGTGCTGTGGATGATCACATCATCTAAATAGGCCGAGGCGCACCGACGATGTGGTCGCAGCACTATGTCCATTAACCTTGGAAGGTGGCGGAGCGCCATGCAGGCCAAAGGGTAACACCTTGTAGTGATACAGGCCCTGCGGGTAACAAAAGCGGTTTTTTCCTTAGCCGACTCGCTAAGGGTACCTGCCAGTACCCTTTAGTGAGGTCCAGCACAGAAAAATAACGGGCTTGTCCTAAATTCTCCACAAGCTCGTCTACCCGGGGCATGGGATACGCGCCAAACTTGGACACTTCATTTAACTTGCGAAAGTCGTTGCAGAACCGCAACGTCCCATCCGGCTTGGGTATTAGGACTATGGGACTGGCCCACTCACTTTTCGACTCCTCAATGACATCGAGCTTCAACATTAATTTCACTTCCTCCGCGATGGCTCGTCGCCGAGCCTCGGGTACCCGGTATGGTTTTAACCGGATCTTGGCCTGAGGCTCAGTGACGATGTCATGTCGGATGAGAGACGTGCGGCCAGGGAGGTCCGAGAACACATCCGTGTTCCGACTGAGGAACTCCCTGACTTCCTGAACTTGTTTGGAAGACAGGCTGTCTGCAATTCTTACCGTGGTTACGGCTTCACAGGCCTCGAACGGGGGCTGGACCCTTTCACCTAGAAGCCCTGGCCGGGGGCTGTGGTCGTCGGCCGTGTCCCTATCTTTCCACGGCTTTAGTAAATTCACGTGGTACACCTGCTCGGCTTGCGCCGCCCTGGCTGGTGTACTTTGTAATTTACTTCCCTACTTTCTCGATCACCTCATAGGGGCCCTGCCACCTAGCTAGGAACTTGCTGTCAAGGGTGGGTACCAGAACCAACACCCGATCTCCCGGCTTGAAGCCCCGCACCCGAGCCTGACGATTGTACACCCTACTCTGGGCTTGTTGCGCTGCCTCCATATGCTCCCGGACCAGCGGCAACACCTTTTCCATCCGTTCCTGCATCTGGGTGACATACTCAATGACACTTTTGTGGGGGACAGGCTGTTGTTCCCATGCTTCCTTGGCGATATCCAACAGGCCCCGAGGGTGTCTGCCATAAAGCAGTTCGAAGGGCGAGAACCCAGTAGAGGCCTGGGGTACCTCTCGCACTGCGAACATGAGATAGGGCAGAAGCAGGTCCCAGTCCTTCCCATCTCTAGACACCACCCTTTTAACATATTTTTTAAAGTTTGGTTAAACCTCTCGACAAGACCGTCCGCTTGTGGATGGTAAACGGACGTCCGCAATTGCTTTATACGCACAATTTACACAGTTCCTCATAACTTTGGACATAAAAGGGGTCCCTTGGTCCGTCAGAACCTCTTTTGGCAGGCCCACACGGGAAAACATTTCCATTAACTCTTTGGCAATGAGTTTAGCTGAGGTATGTCGCAGAGGCACCGCCTCCGGATATCGAGTGGCATAGTCGAGAACTACCAGAATGTGTTGGTGGCCCCTGGCAGACTTTGGTACAGGCCCAACTAGATCCATAGCGATTCGCTCAAACGGGACCTCAATAATTGGAAGCGGTACCAGAGGACTACGGAAATGTGGCTGGGGGCTATTTATCTGACAGGTGGGACAGGACTTACAATAATTCTCTACCTCCTTGAACACACTGGGCCAATAAAACCGCTGCAGTATGCGGTCCTGGGTTTTCTGCCACCCCAGGTGTCCCCAAGAACATGTTGGTGGGCAAGCTCCATGACAAGCCTGCGATACGCTGTGGGCACCACCAACTGTTCAACAGGCTCACCTCGGATTTGGTTCACCCGATACAACATATCCTGAAGGACAATGAATCGCGGAAACATTAATTCAGCCCCAGGTTTCTGGGGTTTACCATCAATTATTATGACACTATCCCAGGCTCTGGTTAGGGTTTGGTCCCGGTGTTGTGCGGTCCCAAAATTTTCCCCGGAGACATTGAGGTCTGCCAACTCAGGTCCCGGTGGCAAGTCCTCCGTGTCTCCCACCATTACACTTAGTGGGGTTGTCTCCCCTCTACCGCTGGAGCAGTGGTCACCCCTACCGCCGGCCCTTCGGACTCGGGCTCCCAGGGCTCTGGCCTCCCACAGGAACCAGGCCACTCTGCTAGGGTTACCCCTGTCTCAGGGCTATTAGTCACTTTCACCTCAGGCCATAGTGACGGAAAACCAGGGAAGTCTCTCCCAATTATTAGTTCATAGGGTAGCTTTGAGGAGATCGCCACTTCACAAGTCCAGGTGCCGGCCGCCGTGGACAGAGACATTACAGCCGTGGGATAGTCCTTAAGTCTCCGTGTATGCACACCACCCCAACTTTCCGGCCCGTATACTGGGAGGGCTGTACCAGGGCAGCACTTACCAGGGTTACTAGGCTCCCTGAGTCCAGCAGCGCCACTGCAAGATTATCACCGACTTGCACCTGGCACAGATGACGATTGTCTATTGTCTCGGGGTGCCGGTCGCACACAGTCTCCGGGCATACATGGAAGCCCGGTACCCATAATTGGTCTCCATGGGTTCTCCCCACTGTGGACAGTCGGCCCTCACATGGCCAGGCTCGTGACACCGCCAGCAGACTATCGGGGCCGGGTCTACAGGGGGTACACCCCGAGCAGGTTTCTCGGGTACCAGTCGTCGGGACTGGATGGGAGACCTCCGGGGTTTGACCGGCCCTCCCAACAACACCCCCTTTCAAGGTTTTTGTGGCCTCATAGCGCTCGACCAGGTCGACCATGTCCAGGGCATTAGTGGGTGATACCTGGCCGATCCAGTGCTGCAGGGGTACGGCAAGGCCCTCCAGAAGATGTCAGCCAGCAGACGGTCCAGCATAGCAGCCGGACTTAGAACCTCAGGCTGCAGCCACTTTTGCAACCTGTGCAGCAACTCATAATACTGCGGCCTGGCGGGTTCAGCCGTATTAAAGTTCCACTGGTGGACCCGCTGAGCCCGGACTAACACGCTCACCCCCAGTCTTGCCAGGATCTCACCTTTCACGGTCGGGTAGTCAGCTGCTTGGTCATCTGGGAGGTCAAAAACACTTGCTGGGGTCCAGACGCCAGGAACGGAGCGACGACCTCTGCCCACTGTTCTCGGGTAATTTCTCCTCACGGCCACCTTCTCGAACACCGCCAGATAGGTCTCCACATCATCCGAGGGGGTCATCTTAGGATCGCTGCACGGACAGCTTTCCGGGCATCGTGGACGTGGCGGGACGCTCCTGCAGCTTGCAATGCCATCACGTGCTGCAGCAGTAGCTGGTTGGTCTCCCGCTGCTGCACGTTAGCCTCTATGAGGGCTTTCACAGCCGCCTCCATTTTGTCAGGGACCACAGGCTGCAACTTTGCCGGCCGAATATAGGACATCCAGTCGTGCCCAGCAAAACAAACTTCGGCGTTCACGCCAGCCTCACTGCGCATGCCCGCATCCGACACCAAATGTGGGAGTCGCTCTGGTAGACAGCGGTGCGGGTGCAGTATAGAGGCAACAGGGAGTCCAGAAGGTGCGGAAAACAGTGTTTTATTCACACTTGCATCAAAATAACAGAAGAAAGTCACTTGGTGTTAAGTCACACACATCAGCAAATGAAGGGGAAAACAAAAAGTCCAAACACAGGTTCCATTCACCTGGCAGGTTTGATGTGCGGGTTCGCACCTGGCTGTCAGCCCAGCCGCAGGACAATCCTCCTTCAGGGTTCCAGGACGGCTGCACGCCTCCTTGCTGGGCACGTCCTTCCAGCCCAGAGAGCTCCACAGGACTAGCAGCAGCTTCCAAGACAATCACTCTCACAGCTGCTAGTGCTGGCTGAGTTTTTAAACCCAGCCCAAAACCAGGACTGGGTCGTGGGGAGCAGCCACCCACCCTAAACTTTAGCTGCTCCCGGTAAGAGCCGGCCCGGATCGGCTTTGCAGCCATGCTATCTAGCAAATGTGTCAGTAGCACTACCTGCTACTGACACCAACAAACGGCTTTTACCTCACCGAGGCTATGAACCTCGGTGACACGTACCTGCCATCTAGGACAGCACCCCGCACCTTACCACAGGACCCATTGAAATGAATAGAGTGATGGAACGTTATTTGCGGGCAATAATAGGACAAGTTCTATCTTTCAGCAGAACGGATATACGGAAACAGAATGCATCTGTTTTTTTTATTTGATAGCCCCGCCCACTTTGACATTTATAACTCATTTCTGGCGTGATGCATTCTTTATGGTGAAAATTCTGAAGAAAACAGTTGATATATTTAGCGCAAATCAAAACGCCATTCTTTTTGGCGCATTTTACACCATAATTCTGGTGCAACGTGCTTAGTAAATGTCTTTTTTATAAATTATTCTATCCTTGCTGTGGAGAAAACAACCTCAGCATGCACTTACATCCTGAGTTTGTGCTGGGCTTATGCTTATCAGCAGTAGCCAATCTTAACATACGGAGCTGCAGTGTGAGAACATAAGGGAAGGATACAACAGCAACCTGAAGTAACCTGAAACTTTGTCACTAAGAGCATTTCTTTGTGGCAAGGGCTTCTTTGTTTCACTGCTGCTAGCAGTGAGCCCTGTGAAGTCACCGACTCTGATGGGTGGGCTTTAGCTCTTAGCCATTTTACAGGCTAGGGCAGCGCTAAAGCCGGCCCATTAGTGCTGGTGACGTCACAGGGCTCACTGCTGGGCGGAAGCCTCAGCCTAGCAGTCCCTATGGAGATCTCCATAAAAAGCCCTTGCCCTGCGTGATTCAGCACAGGGCAAAGGAGAGCATCAGAGCATGAAATGCTCTGATGCTCATATCAGGGGGGCTGCCTGGGTAAAAATGTGGTGTAGTACTTTGCAGGGCTAACTTAGCTGAATGATACTGATACCTTTCACCATTCCTCTCCACTGCCATCACCAGCTATGTCCTCTATTATGCATCACGATCAGCAAATGGTTTTGGTATTGTAGAATGACAACTTTACTGTGTACCTCAGATATTTGCTTCTGCCTTCTCACACTGTATCTATACGTTTTTCAAAGTATTCTTTTGCATGCCATCAATAGATTCACCCTTCCCTGCCTTTTGTATCCACAACTCTCTGCATACAATTCACCACATCAGTTGGTTCAAAATCTCTTAAGACTCTCAATTTTCACGTTAACCAGCACAGCAGGACCATCCAGTGGCAATACACTATGAGGCAATTGTTCCTACTTGGGAATATTTACTTTTGCAGTAGCAACATTAGACTCTTTTTCCTAAAAAGTGACATTTTCACGTTGTATCCTGCCGACTACGCCAACATTCTTTTATCTACCCCCTAAGAAAACCAGAAAGAAAGATCTAGAGAGAAATTCATCAATATGTATGAATCGAATTGCTCATGAAACAGACTTCTTGAGCAGTGAGGCTCTGTCCCTATAGCTCAAGAGGTTCACCCCTTGCCCTGTTAATCTCAATACTACACCCTTGCTTCAAGTAGCAGCACAAGCGCACGGGCTCTGATGCTGACATCAGAGCAGCACAGATGCCGACTGTGCATGCACCGCTACATTTCAGGATACTGTGATAATTTTTACCACCAATAACCCCAAGAAAAATTATAAAAAATAGATATATATCAAGAAAATATAAAGTTTATCAAATCTCATAAATAATGACACCGTATAACAAATAGAGCAAAGGCCCCCAAGTAAATGCTACAGAGATGAAGCCCAAAAAGGGCTAATGGGACTAGGTCAGTAGGGTAGCCAGTAAAGATAAACAGATTTCAAAAGGTATATCTGTATAACCACTCAATATTATATTAATGAGAAGTATCCCAAATATATCATATGGACACTCAGTGGGGGTCACTGAAAAATGCGGCGCTATATTAATGTATCTACATATATTGAGTAAATAGATCCTTAAAGGGTTATTCCCATCTCAGACAATGGAGGCATATCGCTAGGATATGCCCCCGTTGTCTGATAGGTGCGGTCCCGCACCTACAGCGAGAACAAAGCAGGGAGCGCTGTGGCTGGAGGACCCCGGATTTCCCGGGGTCCATACACCACCAAGCACTGCTCCCCGCTGCTCCAATAGAAGTGAATGAGAGCGCACCACGCATGCACGGCCCATGCTCCCATTCATTTTAATGGGAAAACGGAAATAGCGGAGCCAGCGCTTGGCTATTATCGGCGGCCTCATAGAAATGAATGGAGGGCGGCTGCGCATGCGCAGTGCGCCCTTTGTTCATTTCTGTTCTAATTGTAGGTGTGGGTCCCAGCAGTGGGACCCGCACCTATCAGACAATGGGGGCATATCCTAGCGATATGCCTCCATTGTCTGAGATGGGAATAACCCTTTAAATGCAAAGGAGTCAGTCACCATTAATATTATTGCGCTGCATTGTCAAGAGGCTCCCACAGAAATAGCATAATTGCATGAACAAAAAATCACAATACAGAATATACCAGAAGTATCAATTCTAAATCATATAGATACCCATATTGGCGATGGTCCCAATTATGCCCCGTGTGGCAGAAACCCTGAGGTGTGTCTGCCCTACTTGTTATACAGTGTCATTATTTATGAGATTTGATAAACGTTATATTTTATTGATATATATATTTGTAATTTTTCTTGGGGTTATTGGTGGTACGGGTATGTGTTGTTTATATCTAATTTGGCTAGACCCCTTTTTTACTATTGTGTATTGGTTGTTATTGAGGTTTGATTGGTTGTTCTGATAATTTTTAAAATGACAGAATGATCATTTTTATTACTACATATTTAAGCTAGCTAGGGACTGTGCTCATTAACCATACACCTCACAACAGAGTAATCGGTGGACATCCTTATTTTAGTAATGTTGGGCCTGTTGTGTCATTGGTCTCTTTTTGTTAACTCGCATAAGATCATTTTCTTTGCAGTGAATCACAGTTTAAGCACACTACTTAAAGAGGAGCTTCTCCTGACATGTTTGCATTCCCCATGTAATAACATTTCTGGAGCATCTATTCTTATGATTTTATGTTGTAAGATTCACTTTTTATTCCTTCAAGGCAATATAAATGAATTACTAGCAGTTTAAAATCAAGATCCAGATGGGTGTCACCAGTGGCGTACACAAAATCCATGGGGCCCCGGTGCAAAACTAAATCATGGGGCCCCCTCCCTGTGGCCCGCCCCCAACCCGCCGCAAGAATTTACTCGGGCCCCCTGGATTGTGATTAATAATGCTCCGTGTCTCTCTGTGACCTTTTTACTACAAAATCACAGTGAGATAAAGTTGTCACTGTAATTTTGTAGTAAATAGATCACAGAGAGGCACGGAGCATTATCAATCATGTCACTG
The DNA here is from genome assembly GCA_033119425.1 of Bufotes viridis. Classification (NCBI taxonomy): domain Eukaryota; kingdom Metazoa; phylum Chordata; class Amphibia; order Anura; family Bufonidae; genus Bufotes; species Bufotes viridis. The sequence goes on along the minus strand of CM065596.1, from coordinate 39,793,883 downwards.
CTCCGTGTCTCTGCTGTCCAGTACGCGCTTGGCACTCTTTCACACAGCAGATTCCATGCACTGCATCCGCTCGTGTGAAAGAGCCCTAAGCCCAATGCATGACTACACTTACCTAGTCCTAACTAATAAAATCTGGTCCTACCTCATCCAGGGTGTCGCTGGTGTCGGCGTGATGTCCACTGGATCCAGAACAAGGTCCCTGTAGTGATAGAGAAAAAAGAATAATCACATAAGGAAGGGATGGTGACTGTCCCTGTGAAATCACCAGCAGGGGGCGCTGTGCTGGCCTGGAAGACTGAGCCATGCCAATGTATAGCGGGGTAATCTAGTGCTACCACACAGTACTAATGCCCACATTGTGGCCCCTCACAGTACTAATGCCCACCTTGTGGCCCCTCACAGTACTAATGCCCACCTTGTGGCCCCTCACAGTAGTTATGGCCAGATATATGCCCCCTTACAGTAGTTATGGCCAGATATGTGTCCCCTCACAGTAGTTATGCCCAGATATGTGTCCCCTCACAGTAGTTATGCCCAGATATGTGCTCCCTCACAGTAGTTATGCCCAGATATGTGCCCCCTCACAGTAGTTATGCCCAGATTTGTGTCCCCTCACAGTATTAGTTATGTCCCCCTTACAGTAGTTATGGGCAGATATGTGTCCCCTCACAGTTACAGGGGACAAATGGAATATATACAGAGGGGGCAAAATGGATATATATAAAGGGGCCCTGTATGTATATATATTTATCCATTTTGCCCCCTCTGTATATATTCCATTTGTCCCCTGTGTATGTATTCCATTTTTACCCCTCTGTATATATTTAATTTTTGTTATTGGGGGTCGGACCCCACTCTGCTGCACTGCCAGATGCTCCCTGTGTTAGCCGGCACATACAAAAACAAAAAAAAAACTTACCTACTCCGAACCTGCTCTGCTCCCTCCTGTCTTCTGGCGTGCGTCGGCAGCGTCGTGGGCCCGCGTCATCCCGTCAATCCCGCGAGACCTGGCGCGAGGTCACTGGTCTGGAGCAAGGCACTGGATGGGTGAAGGAGGGGCCACCGCGTAAGGCACAGATGCCGGGGCCCGACCGGCCATATACTATTTAAAATTTTAAAATAATTTGCGGTGGGGCTGCGGGCCACAGCTGCCTTGGGTACAGCACTACTGCAGGGGCCAGGGGTTCACAGGCGGCCGGGCCCCCTGGAGTGCCGGGCCCGGTCGCAACTGCGACCCCTGCGACCCCTGTATGTACGCGCCTGGGTGTCACCAGTTGTGGATGAGCACTTGCCTGGGTGAAAATGTGAGTATGAACCCACTGGCAGCACTGATTGGATAATGTCAGGCTCTGTACGACACTACCCTAACTAGTGGTGTCCTACACAAATGGACCCTCATTGTGAACTGCTAGTAAGTCATTCATAACTTTTACCAGGAATAATAAAGTAAGGGCACAACATAGAGTCATAAGAATAGAAGCCCAGGAATTGTTATTACATTGGGGATGTAAGTAATTACTAAAACGGACATCAGGACATGTTACAGGTCCTCTTTAAAGCATAGCTTGGCTTCTGGGTAGGGTAGACGGGTATCCGACTGTGACACACAAGGGCCCATGTAGACCTAAAACCAGATCAGTGACCTTGTATGCCAATAAGATACCTATAATTCCTGATCCATTTACAGTATATACATGCATACTACTATTATTTCATGCAGGCACAGTCTTATTCATGTCGTAACAAAAAGCATAACCAGGGGTTGTCTGAATTCTAGCAGCAACGTTAATTTAAATGATATCTTCAGTGTCACACCTTAACCCTGTTTTTTAATAAGAGCCTCTACCCATTCATTTTTCCAGTTTCCATGACCTAGGAACTTAGGCTATCAGCACACTTATAACTGGTGACCTCTCTCCTTAGCTCCTCACCTCATCTCATTTGTATGTTGTTTCCTGTCGTTTTCCTTTGGTTTCACATAACTTTTCCTCCATCCTTTTTTTTACCGTTGACCATATTCAGCTTCCAGGCATTGTTTTCTCTGGGTATCATATCTATTGTATTCACAATTCCACTCTCACACTTGATTATTTACCATCTAATTTGAGAACCAGAATTAACCTCTTCCTTGGCTTCGAAATATCTGTGCTCTACACGTTAATCCTTTTCACCCATTTACAGTAAACAACCCAACTCAATGTAACCCAGTATAGTACACTAGTATGGACTGATGTTTCACAGTATCAAGTGTTGGAACCAGTCGATCCAAAAAGTCTTAGGTGGAACAAGCACCCATTCTGGCAACAGCTTATAATCTTAAGATATATGTATTTCATTTCTACTTTGGCCTGGCCCTCTATACAATTACAGGAAGACACAATAACATTTCATATACCACTCTTAAAAAAAAAAAAGATCATTGGAGTGAGTTGTGCGAAAATGTGCATGCTTCTTAATAAATATGTCACATATAGGACTGTCTTAAAGTCACTAAATAAAATCTATGGCAACTATGAGCCACTATAGATTAGAATCAAAGTTTGTACTATTTTCTGGATTTTCTAACAATAAATCTGTCTAAAAGTTGTTGGCCACGCCCATAGTAAACCACTCCCACAGTGTGTTGTAAGGTATCATATTATTGGTCCTTTCCCTTTAATTATTGCTAGTTAATGTAGTGAACAGGACCCTATTGTTCCACAGTTACCAACACTGGTAACTGGTACAAAGCCACATTCTTAAGGACTGAGGTCACTGTACATGCATACTGTACTCTGGAGACTTTTTAGGAGGGGCCACTGAGCTGGAAGGTATAATTGTTTCTTTACTTCATGCTGTATGTGATCTGTATCTTATCTGAATATGTCTTTTCTGTATATGTCTTTTATCATTGGCTTGGAAATAGAGATGAGCGAACTTTAAAAAAAAGTTCGGCGTTCGGGTTGTGGTAAGTCGCGCATCCTGTTATGAATTCCACTATAGCGGCATATGGAATCCATAAGGGGCGGCTGCCACCAACCCGAACTGTTGAACAGCCGAAGGACCTGGGGTGACGTCACCGTCATGTGATCAGTGCAGGGGGCGTTGCTCAGTGCAGGGTCAAAACCAGTGCTGAGCCACGCCCCCTGCACTGATCACATGACAGTGACGTCACCCCAGGTCCTTCGGCTGTTCAACAGTTCGGGTTGGTGGAAGTCGCCCCTTATGGATTCCATATGCCGCTATAGTGGAATCCATAACGGGATGCGCGACTTACTACAACCCGAACGCCGAACTTTTTTTTAAAGTTCGCTCATCTCTACTTGGAAACCTTTTTTTCACTTAGCTGCTGTTTAAGCCTATTGATTCCTGTACCTTAGAATCCACCGTAAAACACTTGGTAAACCATGCCTCTTTATGCTGTATGTGATCTGTACCTTATCTGTATACAGGTATGTCTTTTGAGTATATGTCTTTTATGATTGCCTTGGAAAACTTTTATTCGCTTAGCTGCTATTTGAGGCCTATTGATCTTCATACCTTAGGATCCACCATAAAACACAGTAAACCATGCTCACTTTCCAGAAATGGTGAGTGCCAAGAAATGTAGCATCGAACAAAATGGTAAGCACCATCATTTCTTTATTTTTACTCCAGTTTTTTGGCATATTCTTAACAATAAATGTGGTCCATAATGGTACATGATCCAGTTACACAGCCAGTATTTTTGCAGACACAAATATATTGTGTATTCAGGTTCAAGGAGTAGGCAACTATTGCTAAGTGTTAAATCATAGTCCTCTGAGGAACAAAACAGTTCACAAAACAAATCACAGTTCAGACCAGAAGCTTCTGAGTTAGGTATGAGTCAATGTAATTCCTTCATTTCTTTTGTTTAGCTCTCCACTTGTTAGGGGCTCCCTAACCTCTGTTGGTACAGTAAGTCAAGGCAACCAACATTATCTGCCTATGTGAAGAGACCAAATGCTGTGAGTAGCTCTCAACATGGCAGTCTATTGAAGTTATAGAAACAGCTGTGCTTGCTGGCTTGCTAGTATAGATATGCTATTAATATCTGAAGTTATAGCCTATAGCAATTCTTTACAGGATATTATCTCCTATTCAGTGGTATAACTAGAACTGACTGGATCCTCCAGCAACTCCTCCTCCTGTGCAACCCTCAATCCTGCATCTAGTCAAGATAGTTCTCTCAGACCAGCCTAGGCAGCCCTTCCATCTGTTTGCTACACATGTAAGTCATGTCACTGTTTATAATATATTGTATAATACTGTTGAGGGGACCCTGACAATAAAATCTTTCAGTTCTCCTCCTAGGCAGGCCACTTCTGCGTTGGAGCCGCTTCCCCTGCTTCCACTATAGCTTTGCCTCTGGTTCTGCTGCGGGAGGGCTTTCTATTCTGAGTACATGTTCATAAATACATTTTTTTTTATACCGGAAACTCACATTGGTAAATAGCCTTCTCCATGCCAAGTGCTCCCATCTGAAGAAGTTGATTGACAGTATTCCTACAGGCCAATTTCTGCGTCTAAGGAGACTATGTTCCCGGGACAGTGAATTTGAGGTACGAGCAAAAGAATTGCATAATAAATTTAAAGAAAGAGGATTCATCACTGAAAAGAGAGTATCTGCATGCCAGACATTCTAAGAAGGATGTTTTATTACAGAATTGGCCAACATTGAGGGACCCGAACAGGGACATGGTGAAATTCCTCACTTCATTTAATTCAGGCCACACAGAAGTGTCCTCGACTTTAAAGAAATATTGGAACATTTTACTCATGGATAACACTCTCACGAAATACTCCTAATCAATCCATTACCTATAGATGGGAGAAAAACTTACGGGGCATATTGGTACATAGACATCATCAAGGTACAAATCCTAGTAAATTGTTTGGCTCTAAAGGTCCGAAATGGGGATGTCGTCCCTGTGGTAATTGTGTGGCCTGTCCTAACATCGTGGAAACTACATCTTCCACAGATGGAACAGGCCACAGGATCTACCAGATCATACATATTATCTCTTGTAACACCGTCGGTGTGATCTATGTGGCCAGTTGACCTTCCGACCTACTTTACATTGGCATGACGTCACGAGAACTGAAGAGAAGCACTAGGGAACACGTCCTGGGTATTGTTGCGGCCAAAGATTAAAAGGATATGACTGGATTGAACACCATCCCTCACCATTTCAAAATCCATCATGCATGTGATGATTCGCTTTTGAAGGTAAGAGGTATTGATAGAATACTGATTGGTGGTAGGGGTGGCAATTGGAAGCGTTTACTAGCACAGAGGGAGGCAAAGTGGATTTTTGTGCTTAATACAGTCACCCCCTGTGGTCTGAATGAAGGCCTTAGCTTTTCCTCGTTCTTGCAACTGGATATTGGATTTCTCAGATTTTGGTTCCTCTGGTTTTCGTATATTTGACTGTTTTGGTTTTATTTGTGCTCGGATATATGTATGTGTAAGTGTATGTATGCATGTATATGTATGATTTTTAATGCATTTTGTATCTTAAATTTTTTTTTTATTCTATCGTAGGCTGTGAAATACACATTTCTCTTTTGTGATGGCAAGACAACTATGTGGCTCCTGTTTATAACACTATTTGCGACTGTTGGTGACTGTATGTATGGAAGTTGCATTGGATGGGGGAATGGAAGAATTTCATATTCTGTGAGGGGATGTACATGCTCTATAGTGTTGATTTACATATGGTGTACTTTGTGATTTACTACAACTGTAGGGATAACACGTTTTCATTCATCCATATATATACACTCACCTAAAGAATTATTAGGAACACCAGTTCTATTTATCATGAATGCAATTATCTAGTCAACCAATCACATGGCAGTTGCTTTAATGCACTTAGGGGTGTGGTCCTGGTCAAGACAATCTCCTGAACCCCAAAATGAATGTCAGAATGGGAAAGAAAGGTGATTTAAGCAATTTTGAGCGTGGCATGGTTGTTGGTGCCAGACGGGCCGGTCTGAGTATTTCACAATCTGCTCAGTTACTGGGATTTTCACGCAGAACAACCATTTCTAGGGTTTACAAAGAATGGTGTGAAAAGGGAAAAACATCCAGTATGCGGCAGTCCTGTGGGCGAAAATGCCTTGTGGATGCTAGAGGTCAGAGGAGAATGGGCCGACTGATTCAAGCTGATAGAAGAGCAACGTTGACTGAAATAACCACTTGTTACAACCGAGGTATGCAGCAAAGCATTTGTGAAGCCACAACACTCACAACCTTGAGGCGGATGGGCTACAACAGCAGAAGACCCCACCGGGTACCACTCATCTCCACTACAAATAGGAAAAAGAGGCTACAATTTGCACGAGCTCATCAAAATTGGACTGTTGAAGACTGTAAAAATGTTGCCTGGTTTGATGAGTCTCGATTTCTGTTGAGGCATTCAAATGGTAGAATCCGAATTTGGCGTAAACAGAATGAGAACATATATTCATCATGCCTTGTTACCGCTGTGCAGGCTGGTGGTGGTGGTGGTGGTGTAATGGTGTGGGGGATGTTTTCTGGGCACACTTTAGGCCCCTTAGTGCCAATTGGCCATCGTTTAAATGCCACTGGCTACCTGAGCATTGTTTCTGACCATGTCCATCCCTTCATGACCACCATATACCCATCCTCTGATGGCTACTTCCAGCAGGATAATGCACCATGTCACAAAGCTCGAATCATTTCAAATTGGTTTCTTGAACATGACAATGAGTTCACTGTACTAAAATGGCCCCCATAGTCACCAGATCTCAACCCAATAGAGCATCTTTGGGATGTGGTGGAATGGAAGCTTCGTGCCCTGGATGTGCATCCCTCAAATCTCCATCAACTGCAAGATGCTATCCTATCAATAAGGGACAACATTTCTAAAGAATGCTATCAGCACCTTGTCGAATCAATGCCATGTAGAATTAAGGCAGTTCTGAAGCCAAAAGGGGGTCCAACACCATATTAGTATGGTGTTACTAAAAATTCTTTAGGTGAGTGTATGTATATATATATATTTATTTATTTTTTTCAAAATATTTGATATGATCAAAGTGTGATCTATTATGTTCTCAATCAGTTTATTATCACTGGTATTCTCAACTGTGTGCATTATTGAGAGTATTAATTAATATGAATTTATTTATTTGTTTTTTTATTTAATAATCTGTATATCAGGTCTTATTAAGTATCTCACTTTTTATATTTTAACTTTTGCATGTGTTGCACTGTGCACTTTCATTCACTTGTTCCTTTTTTTTCTTTTTTTTTTTGGGTATTTTCACATAATTATGATTTTGATTCACTAACTATTTTAATGATGGCAACATGATTATATTACATATTGAGGAATTTAATGTTTTCATATAATTCAATTAATTTTCTTTTTTGGGGGGATTTTTAAACTATCATGATATTCAATTATTAATAATTCTGATGATGGTAACATGATTATAAAGCTCACATTGATTAATTCATTGTATTTATTTATTTTTATTTGTTCACTGTGTATATCTTATATTTTCTGATTCATTCACACTTTTAATTTGGTTCCATTAGTACACCTAATGTCCATCAGTTGTGGTGGTGGATGGGGCGTTTCTGTGGGTGGCGCACGCCGTGCGTCTGGTTGTTTCGGGATGGGTTCCACTTACATCACGTTAGGCGCGTCTGCGCTCCAGTGTGGAACACATGGCGGATATCCGGCTGTGCGGTGTTTACTTCTTCTACAGTCGCTCCCACAGCTTTTTCATATGTAAATGTATGGATTTCCTGCCTTTTCCTTCCCCCTATATACGCTGACCCTTCTCAATGATTTTGATTGCCCAACTGGGCTAGTTGAATATGTAGGAGGTCCCTATTTAATCACAGGAAGTGATGTTGTGCGTTCCAGCGTGGAACGCACGCCATTGACATCCTGGAGGCACATGTGTGGCCACACATGTAGAGGTATTCTCACAGGTTTTCTCAACTTACACTAATTGGCATGATATATAAGGCTAGTAGTGAGCACAGTATGCATTCATCCCCTGAGGAAGCGAAACGTGAAACGCACATCAGAGTCTGAACCACACTGGTCGGTATTATTTGCTCCATTTAATACTCCTTGATGGATTATGTATAGTATGTTTGGCACTAGGCACTTTAGATTCATTTAATGTATGCGGTGATTGGCTTTTCTCCCAGTGTTTGCCTGTTTTTCCACTAGGAATTTATTACCTTCCAAAGTTGTACTTTGGGATTTGTTATATTGTTTTTACCTTTTTTTGTGGGCAATGGAGTTCCAATACCAGCACTATTTGTCTTGGGGTCTGGATTTTTGATATTTGACATATTATTTGTGGTTCTTATTTTTTTCCTGTATATGTATGCCGCTACTAGTTTTAATGTATTTTTTTTCCTAATATGAGATGAGTAAAATATTGTCTTACATCAACCGCATGCTGTGTATTGTGTTTTGGTGTGGTGATGTTCATAAATAATGTTGCACTGCAATCTTTGAAACTTTTTGGCTCTCATGGTTGCTTTCTTTATTGGTTGAAGAAAACTTTATGAAATGTTCCACCCACCAGTCCCCACCTGTACTTTCTCCCAGAGTACGCCTCTCAACCAGTTTCCAACTGCAATCCTGACAGCATATATGGATACCACTATCACTTCTACAGAAAGGCTGCTCTCTAGAGAGGCATGAAGACTCAACATAGTCACTCGCTGACAGTAGCTTCAAACTGATTCAGGCACTGCTTAACGTATATTGTGTGAATAAAAAAAAGAAGAGTATCTACAAAATTTTAATCAGCACCAAATCCCCTTTAAACGTGTTGTCTCACTTCAGCAAGTGGCACTTATCATGTAGAGGAAGTTAATACCAGGCACGTTCTAATGTAATGTGATTGTCCATATTGCCTCCTTTGCTGGCTGAATTTATTTTTCCACCGCATTATGCACTGCTCGTTTTAAGTGGTGGTCGTGCTTGCACACTATAGTAAAATGTGCTGGTCTATGTGCACTTCTGCGATCCCAAAGAGGCCAGTAATTTTTCCTATAGTGTGCAAGCATGACCACTACTGATCGATTGCAGGGTGGTCCCAACCCCTGTATACGAGGAGTGTATAATGTGATTGAAAAATGAATCCAGCCAGGAAAGAAGGCAATATGGACAATCACTATACATTAGTAAGTGCCTTGTATAAACTTCCTCTACATGATAAATGCCATTTGTTGAAGTGAGACAACCCTTTTAAGCTTTTTATTGTGGTCAGCTTGATATCTTACTCTTAATTTGCAGAGAATACTACATTATTCACAAGGTTTTTTTAAAGTTTGAGAAATAGCTTACATCATATAATGAGAGGTATAACCAATTTCTAGCCGCAGACCCACACAAGTCCTAAAAAATCCTTGAATAACTAATGCCTCTGGACAAATATGCAGTATTTGTACAGGAAGTTTGGTTTCAAACAGCAGGACGCCAATAAATGTCCACTGAAGTTGTTCTTGTTTTCTCTACATCTATCACCAATCCTGCAGCTCTAATAAGAAAAGCACAACTCCCATTTAATAGTATGGGAAAAATTATAAAAATTACAGAGATTGGACCAAAAAAAGGTCTTTGCAATTCGTTCCAGCACTGAGGGTCCTGTCCTTGCTGCTTCTGGCCCCTCTGTGGGTTGAAAGTTTAATGTCCTGTCCATCGTCATGAGCACCACAGAAGCCACTCACTGGCAGCAGTGACATCTCCCCAAAAGGCATGTGACAACTGAGGCCAGTATTGTTGGACCATCATACTTGTGGTCCACAGGACCCTTGGTGTTGTTGTTTTTTTTAAAATTTGTCTTCAGCTGTACCTCGGTGAAAATCCATACTCACTCGCTCTCCACCATTCTTTTCAGACTCCCTATCTCTCTTCACTGGTCTTTCGGTCCCAGTCTGTTAACTTCTGTATGGACAGGGTCATGTGCACTGCTGGAGAAGTGTAAAGCAGGGTTAGGTTATAAAAAAAAAATATCCCAAGCTCTCAACATCTCACGGGGCACTGTTCAATCCATCATTCGCAAATGACATATCTCTACACCTAAACTGACAGCCCAGGCAAAAGAGCACTTAGATAAGCAGGCAAGAGGCCCTTGGTCACTTTGGAGGAGCTGCAGGGATTCACAGCTTAGGTGGGAGAATCTGTCCACAGGACAACTATTAGTCATGTACTCCACAAATGTGGCCTTTATGAAAGAGTGTCAAGAAGAAAGCCATTTTCAAAGCAAGCCATAAGAAGTTCTGTTTGCAGTTTGCCACAAGCCATGTAGGGGAAACAGCAAACATGTAGAATGTACTCTGGTCAGATAAGACCAAAGTTGAACTTTTTGGCCTAAATGCAGAACGCTATGGGAGTCATTTATTAAGACTGGCGTTTTAGACGCTGGTCTTAATACCCCTTTGGCTGGCGGTGGCTACACCTAAGCTATGTAGAGGCGCTGGCATCTACATAACTTTGGTGTATCCACCGCCTGTGTAAATTTACGCCAGCTCCCTTGCTGGTGTAGATGTAGACTATTTTCTACACAGTCGTAGAAAATGATAAATAAGATAGGCCTGCTGGCCCACCCCCTTCTCATTCGACGCCACGTTACCTTTTTTAGACCTGGCGTGAGCGGGGAAAAGTGATAAATGACCACCTATGTGTGGTGGAAAACTAACATGCACATCACTCTGAACACACTGCCCCACAATGAAACATAGTGGTGGCATCATCATGTTGTGGGGATACTTTTCTTCAGCAGGGATAGGAAAGCTGGTCAGAGTTGATGGGAAGATGGATGGAGCAAAACACAGGGTAATCCTGAAGGAAAACCTAGTAGAGGCTGCAAAAGACTTGATACTAGGGAGGAGGTTCACCTTTGAGCAGGACAATAACTTAAACATACAGCCAGAGCTACAATGGAATGGTTTAGATCAGGCATGCTCAACCTGCGGCCCTCCAGCTGTTGCAAAACTACAACTCCCATCATTCCCTGACAGACTACAGCTATCATCCTGCAGAAGGGCATTGTGGGAGTTGTAGTTTTACAACAGCTGGAGGGCCGCAGGTTGAGCATGCCTGGTTTAGATCAAAGCATATTCAAGTGTTAGAAAGGGCCAGTCAAAGTCCAGACCAAAATCCCGTTGATAATATGTGGCAAGACTTGGAGATTGCTGTTCACAGATGCTCCCCATCCAATCTGAATGAGCTTGAGCTATTTAGCAAAGAAGAATGAGCTAAAATTTCAGCCTCTAGATGTGCAAAGCTGGTAGAGACATACCCCAAAAAACTTGCAGCTGTGATTGCAGTGAAAAGTGGTGGTCCTACACAGTATAGACTCAGGGGGCTGAATAAATATGCACACCACACTTTCCAGATTTTTATTTAATAAAAATTTTGAAAACCATTTATAATTTTCTTTTCACTTCACACATACTTGCTACTTTGTGTTGGTCTATCACATAAAATTCCAATAAAATACAATATATATATATATATATATATATATATACAGTTAGGTCTATTTGTATTTGGACAGAGACAACATTTTTCAAATTTTTGTTTTGTACATTATCACAATGGATTTTGAACTAAACTATTCAGGTGCAGTTGAAGTTCAAACTTTCAGCTTTAATTCAGTGGGTTGAACAAAATGATTGCATAAAAATGTGAGGAAGTAAATAAAATGCTAATTTCTAATACTTTGTTGAAAACCCTTTGTTGGCAATGACTGCCTGAAGTCTTCAGCATAATCTTCAAAATGCAAGCACCACACCTCAAATCAACTCCAGGTCTTTTATGTGCTTAATTGAGAATGAAATAATGAAGGAATTACCCACACCTGCCCATGAAACAGCCCTTGAGTCAATATTCCGATTACTTTTGGTCCCTTAAAAAAACAGGGTACCACATGTAAAGGAGCTGAAACGCCTAAACCCTTCATCCAATTTTAATGTGGATACCCTCAAATAAAAACTAAAAGTCTGGACTTTATGTCTATGTCCATTATATAACTATAACTTGAATTTGTTTTAGTAAACAGGTAAAAAAAAATTATAATTTGTGACGGTGTCCAAATATATATGGACCCAACTGTATATATATATATATTGTGTGTGTGTGTGTTTACTTTGACTATAAAGTAGCTAGTTAGAAGCAACTACAGGATGTTTTTGTGTATATTGGTCCCAGTGTTCTTCCCGCTTGTTCCCTCATACCTGCTAAGTAATAACCTATCTGTTTGAGAATGCAGACACCATTAATCACATTGAATGTGTTGACACAAAGCATACTTAGGCTCTACAGAGAGGAGTACGCAGCTCCCCTGCTGGTTACACATTTTATTTTAGAAAGTCTCAGTTTTATGAGTTCTGTCTGGTCTCCTCTGAATATGTGAACTGACAATGGATGAATTGTGAGATGAATGTCAAGTGATAAATAATCGGTGAAAAACAGATACTCTTACACTTTTTACAACTTCTAAGGAAATTAAATATGTGTCATTATTACATATATCCTAATTATGAATGAGAAGCAAGAAGCAAAATATAAAAGTATAGGAAAATAAGTTCAGTACCACTTACTTTTTCAGCCTTTTGTGGCCCAACTTTTTTCAGATGTGTTGCTGCCATCAAGTTCTAAATTAGTTAATCTTTTTTCATGAAATGATAAAATGTCTCTTAACATCTGATATGTGTTCTATGTTCTATTGTGAATAAAATATGAGCAAATCACTGCATGCTGTTTTTATTTACATTTATTTGCATTTTACGCATTGTTCCAACTTTTTTAGAATTGGAGTTGTACCCCTTTTTTTTTTGCTAAGGAGCGTATGGAGCAGGTTTAGGAGCTGAGGCCACTCCATATACAGCTAGTTTGGGCTGTGTTACACTGCTGACAACCACTTTCAAACTTGTATAGAGAACATGTAATCCAGCACCAGATTTTGGAGTCATTAAACAGGTCACTGCATGGATTCAAGACTTGTTCTTGTCCTTTGCAATAAGCGATTTGAAGGTAGAAACGGAATCCATCGTGTTGTAAATCAATTCTTTACCTCAGTAAGCACAAAACAAGGTCGGTACCAGAGGATCATCAGACAGGTCAGACACACCCAGGCTACGATATAGTAACAGGCCTTAATACAACAGGTCCCCAAAGGTCCAGCAGAAAACAAACCCATCTAGAGCTAAATATTTGCCACTAGGGTCAGTTTTCTTGGGGGTTTTCTCACAAATAACCTATTTCGACCCTATTACTGATAACTGTCAGGACTCCTATTAAAATTTTGACTTTTCTTTTACTATTGTTCTAGTTATTGCTTAAACATACAACTTACATATTAACTATACTAAAACAATCGGTTAATAGAAGCCTGAATTACTCATATAAAGTGTATGAAACTGATATCTGCAGCATAACCACTACAACAGCACTAAGCAATATTAGTTTTACAGATCGACTTACACATTGTGTCTATTATTTATTTTTGTTGGTTGACGCTCATGGACGGTGTCAGAGAGGCTGAATTTCCTGAAAACCCATCTAACACAATATTAAATACAAAGCCAAAGCAAATATCACTGCCTTAAAGCGAGCTTAACTCTATTGCAAACAGAAAAAAAAGGTGTAGCAAAAAAAAAATCAGTCGTTCCTTTAAGGAAAAGATATGAAACCTACACAAATTGAGTAGGAATTAGAATTGTGACCCAGCCTGGGTCTAATCCTATCATACAGTACTGATTTTCAAGAAGTTCCAGAGATCCAAGATTCAACTGGAGGGAGTTTAGGATACACTGCCTGTTTCTGTTACTTCCATCTTCCTCACAGCAAGTAGCTGGCCTTCTTGGGCTAAAATAATCAAAGACTTTCTTAAGATAATCCAAGTAAAAGCAATAAAAAGAACAAAAGCCAAATAATATATATAGAAGGTGTTTATGTGACCCCCAAAACACAAACATAGGCACAGAACCAGCTATTATTAGCACACCCAGATTTTTGGGGGGTTTGACTATATCGTGACAACAGAAATTTCACCTTAACATGTAACTAGTAAAGCTAAAATGCCTCCTTGATTTGAAAAAAATAAAATAAAATGTTAAAAAACTATATATACGTACAGTATACACACACTCATTGACAAAAAAAAAACGCACCCAGAAAGAAATGTTGGATTGTTACAAAACTCAGTATGCAGTTATGTCTCAGGCAGATATGTAACTAGTTACAGATGTGGCCTGATTAGACACTGAAACTTGCCACAAGAAGGTGTAAAAGTGCTTTTCCCACTGCCCTATAAAAAGGCTCTCCGTTTTGGGTAGTGTACCTCTTGGTGAGAGATCGTTGACTGCTAGAGATCCTTCTACAATGCACTTGAAGATATTCTGCTCAGTTGACAGACTTTGAGATTAGAGCATCATGGTACTGATAGAAGCAGGATGGTTGTTTCGACGATCGTTTAATGCGCCAACAAGCGTAAGCAGCTCCCACAGTTTTGTTGAACACCAACCAAACACTAGTGGAACCTTTATTACATAATCCTGTCTCTGCCCGGAGCATTTCCAAATTTGGTCTCACGGTGCCCATTATGTGTACTACCATTGACAGCCAGCCAACTTCATTTGCAGGGACGTCATGAACGAGAAACCTGGACGGCCTGCAGCTATATTGTCTTTAGCAACAAATCCGGGTTCTTTTTGGTATCCGATTAAGTTCAACCATAAAGTTCTCATTGTGAGTCCTTCAATCCTGCCTTTGATGTGGAGCAACACACTGCCCCAGTTGCTAGTGTATTTGATTTGGGGAGCCATCGAATTTAACAGTCGATCACCCATAGTAGTGATAGGAAAGACACTAACAGCTCAGTGATATGTGCAGGACATCCTTCGGCCACTCTCATGGCAGGTTTCTTCCTGAGTGCAACACTTCCTTGACCTGACAATGAAGCATTTCTGGCACCAACCGGGTAACCAGCTTCAGCAACCTACCAGTGCCCAGGATCTACAGGCCCAGCTGCATCATCTGTGGGCAAATGCGCCGCAGGATACCGTACAAAACCTGTATGCCTCCATGACCAATCATATCTCGTCTTGTACCGTCAGACTACAGGCGGCCCAACAGGGTCCTAGAGCCTCTTTTCAACTGTACAGTTTCCACAATAAATGTATTCCTTTGCTCTAATATTGTAATCACTTACATATATCATCATTACAATCACACACTAAATGCCAGCAACGCCTTCTTGAGGTGTTATGTTTTTTGTCAATAAATGTATATATATTTTTTTTCTGAATTTTTTTATTTAAGAGCTCAGTGAACATAAAAATTATCGCTATCTTAAATTCTTTACAGGGGCAACCAAGTCATAACAGATTGATAGATTCATCATTCAAAAACATGGGAGGAAATTTATCATTGACTGCATTCCAGCAGTGGCCTTCTGATAAGTTCCATCTACTTTTTCCTAAAGTAGAGATAGTGTCGTAAAATCACAGAAATTGAGTTGCCCACTTTTCAAAAAGTTGGTGGCGCTTAGCTGGAGGGGCAGAGCCATTGTGCATTAAACAAAATCGGATATAATTTATATTAAAAAAATGACACATATTATAGCAGAAATAGTTTCTATTATTATTACTAACTAGCTGTAGGACCCGGCTTCGCCTGGGTATACTTAATCTATTTCAATTAATGTTTTTGTGTGTCGTTAAAAAATATCGAGAGTATACACCACCTCCGCCTCTTAACAGTGACCTCCACAGCCCCTCACCCCTTAACACTGACCCCCCCCCCCCCCACAGTGCCCCGTCCCTTAAAATAGGACCTCAACAGCAGCCCACCCCTTTAACTTGTCCTTTACAGCAGCCTTCTCCTTTAACAGTGAGTTTCACAGCACACCACCCCCTTGACAGTGACCTCCACAGGGGCCCGTCTCTTTAACAGTGGCCTTTACAGGAATCTTCCCCTTAACTGTGACCTCCACAGCAGCCTGCCCTTAGGGTGGCCAGAGGTCCAGTTTTAGGCCGGACAGTCCGGTTTTCTGACTCCCTGTCCTCCGTCTGGTTCAGGGCTTGGACGGACACAGGGATGTCCTTTCGAACAGCTCACTCTCAGACAGCAGCACTGTGCTTAGAAAAGAAGAGAAGAGACCGGCACCGGTCTCTTCTCTTCTTATCTTTATGGGACGCCTGCCCTGAGACACGCGTACCGCTGCTCTACTTCACCGCAGTGCCGATTGACATATTGTATCAGCAGCACGGTGCTGTCTGAGCATGAGCTGCAGGGAGAAAGTCACCCTCACTCCCACACCTGCAGCTGACAAAAGTGGATTTTTAACTTCCATCTGCTGCGTAGGGGGAGGGGACGTCGGCTAACCAGTTCAGGGTTGTGGCTTAGCGGGACCTAGAAGTTGATTTTTAACTTAATTTTTTCAATCCCTCTCGGCTGAGGAGTGGGAGGAGGCGTAGCCTAACCTGATAGGGGCATGGCCTTTTAACAGCTCACCCTAAGACAGCAGCACTGTCCTGTCTGAGTGTGAGCTGCAGAGAGAAAGTCACCGTCCCTCCCATCTCTGCAGCTGACTGAACGTGATTTTTTACTTCATTTTGTCAATCCCCGTTGGCTGCGGAGGGGGGAGGGGGAGTGGCCTAACCGTATCGGGGAGGGAGGGGTGTATTAGCAGGACCTAGAAGTTGATTTTTAACTTCATTTTTTCAATCCCTGTTGGCTGAGTGGGATGAGGCGTGGCCTAACCGGATCAGGGGCGTGTCCGTTTGAACAGCTCACTCTAAGACAGCAGTACTATGCTGTCTGAATGTGAGCTGCAGGGAGAAAGTCACTGTTTCCCTGCAGCTGAAAGAAGTTGATTTTTAACTTCATTTTTTTAATCCCTGTCGGCTGAGGAGTGGGAGGGGGCATGGCCTAACCAGATCAGAGGCATGGCTTAGCGGGACCTGGGAGGGGTTAAGGGTGACTTGAATGGCCATCCTACCTGCCCCTGAACTGTGACCTCCACAGCACTCCCTTAACAGTGTCATCCGCAGAGTTGTTATGAAAACCTTATGAAATAAGGTACTAAGTGCTATTCGGCCATGGCTTTACTTAAATAACGATTATCCTGGTGACAGATTTCCTTTAAAGCTCATCTACAGCAGTGAAGAAACATGGCTGGGTTGTTATGGTTACCTGGAGTAAAACTGTGTGTGTGGAGATGAACTGCCAACGAGCTTCTATTGGCTGATAAGGGTCATGTGACCAGGCTTCTATTGACTAATGCATTTTTTTGTAATATCTCAGAAATGGTACGTCCCAGAGAGCTGAGACCTGGTCTAAAACCTTCCCAGACACCTGATGTACCTGTGTGCCAAATTTTGTGATTGCAAATGCGACGGTGCGCATTCCTTTAGCAGACATACATACATACATACATACATACACACATACTGACACAAATTATAGTGTAATTCTATGCCAATTTACATAGTTGAATTTCTGTTTCAGAGACTGCCAAAAGATGCACCAAATTTATAAAATGACGTGTGCCTTGTAATATATTTTGCTCATCTCTCCAGATCAAATTCTGTATGAAACACCAGTCTAGGTAATTCCCCCTAATAACCTAGGAAATGTTTTTTTGCGTCTCTGAATGTTGCTGCTAATAAGGCAGACACTAATATTTTAATTTCACATTCCCGAGAAAAGCCCATTATTTGCTTATATTGGTTATCACGCTATAAAGAAGTTGCTTGAACATTATAGATGGTGATCTTAATCCACTGCGTTAGACATGTCTCTTGGTCTTCACTAGCAATCCCACAACGAAGTTTGGACTCTACATTATGGAATTCTTAGGTCATGGCCCCCTGGGGACAGATTGGAAGACTGCTGAGCTGTAGGAAAACAGTGAAGTCATTACATAGATTAGAGAGAAGGATAGCCCATATGGAGATCAAGTAATTAAGCAGGTATGAGCCAAGGTTATGAAGAACAAGCAAGTTCAAGGAAAAGCGGAGGTCAATGGTCAAACAGTGAAATAATGAAGAACAGGAGTTAAGACGGTTATGAGCAGAGTATCATGTTCAGATAGGCAGGACAGCTGCGGTTAACTTTCCCTGAAATAAACACAACACAATGTCTCAGGAAGTGGGCAGAAACTGAAGTGCCCCTTAAACAGGATCTCTCTCTCTCTCTCTCTCTCTCTCTCTCTATATATATATATATATATATATATATTGTGGGGGGTTAGCTCTGGTCTCGAGGATCGTTCACACACAGATAGTCGTCCACCGCAGCTTTAGGGGCCAAAACATCGCTTTATTGTCCCAGCATCAACATAAATAAATGAAATTCAAAACAAACACCTGCCCGGCTGGGCTCTAACTTAACACAGTGTGTCCCTGACTCACCTAAGACACTGTTCACACACACGGCACCCATGCGGCTTTCCCAGCCCAATGTCCATCAGCCTCCTGGCTGTTACCTCACCGGTGTCTTTTGGGGGATTGTGGTCCAGTCGTCCGCCCGACGCTGACCATGCGACCCTTATCCCTAGGCGTCGCGGGACCCCCCAAACTTCAGGCTACTCCCAGCCTTGTGGTCTCTCAGCGCTCCCAGATCAAACCACACACAGAACCACTCCAGGCTTCTGTACCTCACAGGACACCCATCTCACTGTGAGGACAGCTTTATGCTCTCTTGATTGTGGCACCTGTTGCTGCCTCAGACCTGCCCACTGATGGGAAAGAGATGGATAATCCTGCCATTCCTCTCTTCTATCAGCCATGAGGCCTGTCACTGCCTCACAATATATATATATATATATATATATATATACACACTACTCACAAAAAGTTAGGGATATTTGGCTTGTGGGTGTCTAACTTTTACAGGTGAACTTAATGTAACCTTCTCTAAACTTTTAAATGTACAAGTCCAACTGTTCAGTGTTTAAGTACTTTTTGCACAACTTGCTGTTCTCTAACAACTAGCTTAACGGCAAAATTAACAATATGTGTTTGATCCATGATTCGCTCAATCAATTTTCTACTTCAATTAGAATTGGTATTTAAACAGTCCTCCTCATGATGCTGTTCACATTTTGACATCATGAGACGGAGAAGACACCTAACAATTGCAATTGATCAGCAAGTTACAACAGAGATACAGAGAGACTGGAAGAGTCACAGAAAGGCATAGAAGTCGATGTCCTTTGGCCACATCCGACACTGATGACCGCCTTATTGTGAACAATGCCCTGCGGAACTGAATGATGAATGCTAGTGTTGATCGAGCAGTGCACCAAAGTGCTTGGGTACTCTGATGCTCTACCGAGCACACAAGCACAATGGAAATCAATCGGAGAACCCGAGCATTAAACCAGACACCCCCTGCTCCGAAGAGGGGAGGTTGTCTGGTTCACATGAAATGGTCAGAAATTGATGGAAACACCACTGAAATGGTTCGGGAACAGCATGGGGAGGATGTCTGGATGCATCTTGGACTCCCAGATCGCTGCTGGGAACGATGTTGTCCGAGTAGTACGCCAATTTTACAGATGGACAATAATGCGCACAAAACCAAAGATAAAATCGATTTTAGAGGAAAAATCGTTAGGAAACATTGTTTCCTGTATATTTACTTGTATATAAAGTGCAAGTGCTGCCAAAAATTACAAGCAAGAGGCACTCCGAAACAGCATGTATATCACATAAAGGAGGGCCTCATTTACATTGTGGTACAATTATTCAGGTAGTGGGACTTCTACACTCATAAAGCCTATGCACTAAGTGAAAGGACTGCCAAAAATTACAAGGAACCAACACTCCAATACACCCTTTATTACACATAAAGGAGGGCATCATACACACGCTTGAAAAATTGTGATTGATGGCCTGCTGGTGACCTTCAAAAACATTAGGAACGAGGGCCTGTTGCTGATCTGACCATCTAAAACATTAGGGACGAGGGTCTGCTGCTGATGTGACCATCTAAAATATTATGGGTGAGGGCCTGCTGCTGAGCTGACAATTTAAAACATTAGGGGTGAGGGCCTGCTGCTGAGTTGATCATCTAAAACATTAGGGGCAAGGGCCTTCTGCTGAGCTGACCATCTAAAACATTAGGGCGAGGGCCTGCTGCTGAGCTGACCATGGAAAAAATTATGGGTGAGGGCCTGCTGCTGAGCTGACTCTCTAAAACATTAGGGACGAGAGCCTGCAGCTGATCTGACCATGGAAAAAATTACGGGCGAGGGCCTGCTGCTGAGCTGACCATCTAAAACCTTAGGGCTGAGGGTCTGCTGCCGAGCTGACTCTTTAAAACATTAGGGGCAAGTGCCTGCTGCTGATCTGACCATCAAAAAAATTATGGTTGAGGGCCTGCTGGTGAGCTTACTCTCTAAAACATTAGGGGCGAGGGCCTGCTGCTGATCTAAACATTAAAAAAATTATGGGTGAGGGCCTGCTGCTGAGCTGACCATCAAAAAAATTATGGTTGAGGGTCTGCTGCTGAGCTGACTCTCTAAAACAGGGGTGCACAACCTTTTCTGGTTGGGGGCCACATTGTCAGCCTCAACCAATTCCAAGGGCCAAAAATAAAACTTAAAGTGGTATTACCAACTGAAATACTGTATTTTTGGCATATTAAACATACAGTATATACTATAAATGTCCAGTTACAGTTCTAGGACTCCAATCTAATAGGAGAATACATAAAAGATACATGTAAGAAGCCATAAGACATAGACCTACATGTCTTTTACCAGATATTTGGGGGCCGCACAGAATGGTATCGAGGGCCGCATGTGGCCCCCGGGCCACAGGTTGTGCACCCCTGCTCTAAAACATTAGGGGAGAGTGCCTGCTGCTAATCTGACCATGGAAAAAATTATGCGCGAGGGCTTGCTGCTGAGCTGACCATCAAAAAAATTATGGTTGAGGGCCTGCTGCTGACAGTCTAAAACATTAGGAGCGAGGGCAGCCTAATAAGCATGTTGATATGATGGAGGAGGACGAGAAAAGGAAGATTGAACCATATACCATATATATTTGTGGTGGAAGGGGTGCATGGGAATACAGTGCATTCAGTACACCATAAAAGCCACATTTAAAGTGCCTTTATGTTCAGCCGCTTTTCTCTGGTGGAGAAGAGAAGTCAGGGCAATCCTGGCCTTGTTCATTTTCAAGAGTCAACCGGTCAGCGTTTTCAGTTGCGAGGTGAATGGGCTTATCAGTTATTATGCCCCCAGCAGCACTAAATACCCACTCTGACAAAATGCTGGCGGCAGGGCAGGCCAGCACCTCCAAGGCATAGAGTGCCAATTCGTGCCACGTGTCCAGCTTGGACACCCAATAGTTGTAAGGCACAGACAGGGCCGGCGCCACCCATAAGCAGAGTACGCCACCGCGTAGAGCGCACTCTTGCTGGGGGCGCCGGCTCCCGCCCGGGCGCAGTATTAAGGCAGATAGTGTGAGCGCTTCCCTAGTGTCAGACTCAGTCCCTGTGGAGTAACGTAGCTCTGTACAGTCCGCGGGTACAGGAGCTTTTGTTTCCTGTACCTGTCCGGACTGACAGGAAGTGCTCACTTAGTGTGCACTTCCTCTCAGTCCGGCCGGGTACAAGGAACAAAAGCTCCTGTACCCGTGAACCGGACAGAGCTCAGCCACGCTACTCCACATGGACTGACACCAGGAAGTTCTCACACTGCCTGCCTTAATCCTGCGCCCTACTCCACAGGTACTGACAGGAGGGACAGAGTGACACAAGAGGGAGGAGAGGGGGTTGAGAGTGACAAGAAGGGCGGCCACACCACACCACACCAGAGGGACTGACAGGAGGGAACAGAGTGACACAAGGGGCAAGAAATAGAGTGACTAGGGGAATAAGAGTAATGATGGGGTAATGAGAGTGACAAGAAGGGAAAAGAGTGACACAAGGGAGGGGGTAAGAAAGAGAGTGACTGGGGGAGAGTTTGACATCCATCACACACACACACTGCATCCCTTACACACACTGAAACACAATGCATCTCTTAGGCTCCATTCACACATCCAAGTGTGTTTTGCGGATCCGCAAAACACGGACACCGGCAATGTGCGTTCCGCATTTTGCGGACCGCACATCGCCGGCACTCACATAGAAAATGCCTTTTCTTGTCCGCAATTGCAGACAAGAATAGGACATGTTCTATTTTTTTGCGGGATGGTAGTGTGGACCCGGGAGTGTGGATAGAAATAAATTGGTCCGCAATTCCGTTCCGCAAAATGCGGAACAGAATTTTGGATGTATGAATAGAGCCTTACACATGCAAACACAGATTCACAGAACGCACTCTGTACACACATTCAGAAACACACAACACAAACCTTATACACAAACACGGAACTTCTTTCTATCCCTTGCACACACCCACACTGCATCACCTACACACTGGTCTCCCTATACACTCCACACACACATACACTGCATCGACTGCATCCACTGCACACACCATGCATCCACTGCACACACACTGCTATCCCTATACACTCGCGTTAGTTATTATGGCAGATTATATGGGTGGGGCATTGTGATGTCACATGAGGGGGGGGGGCGGCAAACTTTTCTTTTGCCTAGGGCGGCAAAAATCCTTGCACCGGCCCTGGGCACAGAGCAATCATTGAGGACGCGGACACAGTCTGCTATGTACTCCTTCACCATCTTCCAAAATGTTTCCCTCCTTGTGACAGAAGGCCGCACATCAGGGTGAGGGTGCTGGCGGAGTGTCATGAAACTGTCCCAGGCCTTGGAGAGTGTTGCCCTGTCTCTGTTGGAACTGCTGTGTTTTTCCCTCGTCTCCCCTCCTCGGTTGCCTAAGGAACTACGTACTCTGCCGCCAGCGTTGTCAGCTGGAAATTTTTGAAGCAGTTTTTCCACAAGGACCTTCTGGTATTGCACCATTTTGCTAGTCCTCTCCACCACAGGAATGAGAGACGAGAAGTTTTCTTTGTAGGGGGGATGAGAAGGGTGAACAACCAGTAATCGGTGTTGGCCAAAATGCGTATAACGCATGGGTCACGGGAAAGGCAACATAACATAAAGTCAGCCATATATGCCAGAGTCCCAACATACAAGACGTCTCTGTCCTCTTCAGGAGGATGACTCTCAATCTCCTCATCCTCTTCCTCCTCTTCTGCCTATCCACGCTGAACAGATGGAATAAGCCTGCTATGGGTACTACCCTCTGTAGCAGGGGCAACCCTCTCCTGCTCCTCCTCCTCCTCCTCAACATCATCATCCATTTCGCGCTGAGAAGACGAAATGAGGGTGGTATGGCTATCACCCTGTATACTGTCTTCCCCCATTTCCACGTCTTCCACATGCAAAGCGTCCGCCTTCATTGTGAGCAGTGAGCATTTTAATAGACACAGAAGTAGGATGGTTACACTGATAATAGCGGCATCGCCACTCACCATCTGTGTTGATTCCTCAAAGTTGTGTAATGCCCACTCGTCCCTTGTGAAGAGCTTGTGAAGAGCGGAAGCTGACTGGAAAGGCAACGACCATGTTGCAGCTGGTATCCACTACTGCCCTCTGCTGCTTACAAAGACTGGCCAACATATCGAACGTGGAGTTCCTGCGTGTGATCATTGCATAACAGTCGCTGAGCTGGCAATAGCAAGCACTGCGTTGCCAGACCGGCGGCAGCTGTAGATGACTTTCGGAAATGGGCACACACCCGGCGCACCTTCACCAGTAGCTCAGGCAAATTGGGGTAGGTTTTGAGAAACCGCTGAACCACTAGGTTTAACACTTGGGCTAGGCATGGTATGTGTGTGAGCTTGCCGAGCTCCAAAGCCATCACCAAGTTACAGCCATTGTCAGACACAACCATGCCTGGTTGTAGGTTGAGTGGCGAGAGCCACTGCTCAGTCTGGTCCCTTATACCCTGCCACAGCTCTGCGGCAGTGTGCTGTTCGTCCCTTACTGCTCGCCTTCATCATATTAAATGGTATATATGCTTGCAAGTATGTCACACGTACAGTAGCGCAGTTTTTTTAAGTGTATGTGCAAATAAATTACAGGCAATGTCGCAGATATTTGGGATGCAGAAACGTTATACAGGAGAGGTACCACAAGTAATGGCGCTGCTGTCACCAGCAGCTAAGAAAAAGTTACAGGCAATGTCGCAGATATTTGGAATGAGGAAACGTTATACAGGTGATGTAGCACAGGTAAAGGCGCTGTCAACCGTGGCTAAGAAAAAATGCCAGTCAATGTCACAGATATTTTGAATGTGAACGTTATACAGGAGATGTAGTGCAGGTAATGTAACTGTCTGCAGCGGACACCGTCTACGGAAAATGTAAACTGAATGTCACAGAAAATTTTAGGCTGCGCACACGTTACACAGAAGATGTAGCGCAGATAATGTCACTCTCTGCAGCGGCCAAACAATTGCGCCCTATTTAGCGCAGGTTGCGCTAAAAATATATATTGCTGCCAGATACAACAATAGTCCTTAAAAGGGCTTTTGGGTCTCTAACAATTGCACTCAATTTAGCGCAGGTTACACTAATAATATATATTGCTGCCATATACAACAATAGTCCTTAAAATGACTTTTGGGTCTCTACAATTGCACGCAATTTAGTGCAGGTTGCGCTAAAAATATATATTGCTGCCAGATACAACAATAGTCCTTAAAAGGACTTTTGGGTCTCTAACAATTGCACTCAATTTAGTGCAGGTTACACTAATAATATATATTGCTGCCATACACAACAATAGTCCTTAAAGTTACTTTTGGGTCTCTACAATTGCACGCAATTTAGTGCAGGTTGCGTTAAAAATTTATATTGCTGCCAGACACAACAATAGTCCTTAAAAGGACTTTTGGGTCTCTAACACCAACCCTGCCTAAAAAAAAATAAAATTCAATTACCTCAATGTCCCTTCTACAGCACAGCTCTCCCTGACTAAGATTGAGCCGAATCACATGTCATCGGGGGCTTTATAGCACCCGATGAAGCGTTCCGGCCAGCCAATCCCTGTAATGCCAGTAACCAACATGGCTACGGCATTACAGCGAGTGGCAGTACCTACCTGCACATTTATTGGCTGCGTAGCCCCAACAAACGTGTGGGGAGGAGACTCGAGCATCGCGCTCGAGCACACACGGTATTCGGCTGAACACCGGGATGTGCCAAGTATGCTTGCTCAAGACTAATGAATGTCATACAACAGGCACATTTAAGGGAGGTGAGAGGAACCCAAGTGTCACGTTAGACCATTCAAAACCATTTACATCATTATGGTCTGTGTGCTAGACGACCTGCAAGGGTACCTGATCACAGGTGTCATTGTCTTACTTGGGCCAGGGAGCATCTACGCTGGATGAGGGACCAGTGGGCCTCAGTGCTGTTCATTGATGAAAGTTGATTTAGGCTGAGCAGAAATGATGGCCACCAACGATGTTGGAGATGTCAAGGAGAGCGCTATGCATCAGCCACTGTTTGCCTTTGGAGATGGCAGACCGGTGTTACAGTGTTGGCAGGTGTATCTAGTCAATACAGAACTGCCCTACACTTTGTGAATGGTACAGTGACAAGCCTCTACTACGTGAATAACATCATTAATCTAGTCATTGTGCCCCTGCATGAGCAACACAGGCTTAATTTCATCTTCATGGATGATAATGCGCCTGTTCATCAAGCTCGCATCATTAGAGAACAGCTGCAGGAGACTGGGGTACCTCAGATGGAACAGCCTGCACTTTCTCCAGACCTGAATCCCATTGAAAACCTATGGGATCAGTTGAGTCGCGGTGTAGAGTCTCGTAACTCTGTACCCCAAAACCTCAAAAACCTAAGGACCTAAGGGCCGTACTTCAAGAAGAGTGGGATGCCATGACTCAAAAGACAAAAAGTCGACTTGTGAACAGCATGAGTCATTGTCAAGCTGTAATTGATGCTCAAGGTCACATTACACGTTTTTGAGACATTGACATTTTTTGTGGGGGTATACCCACCACTGGTGTTGGCTTTTGTTTCAATAAATTGTTTGCGATGAGGAAATCACCAGTGCATGCTTCTACTTAAATGCACTACTTTCATAATATTATATTAACTTTTTACGTTTCCATAAATTTCCCCCGAAAGCAAAATATCCCTAACTTTTTTGTGAGTAGTGTATATATATATGTGTATATATCTTGTTTCTGTGTCATTATTAAATAGGGAATGTACCTAGTATCAGTACTGAGTATGGTGAAAAATAGAAAATGGCGTTTAGAAATAGAGAATTAAGCTGGCCATAGAATTCAAAGCATGCAAGTTTATTTCAGTGTGAAAGAGGGGAATAAAAGGTGTCTGGCTGTGACTTAGCTCTTGCAGGACCAAATGTTCTACATTTTAATGTTCTACATAAAGAAGAAGTAGATTTTAATTTCCATTCTGATGGAGCTGGATTGCTTTCTGTTTTGGTCCTATGTACACTTTCTGGAGTGGAATCCGTGCACCTAGAACATCCCTTGGCTGGATAGCTGGTGAATATACTACTCCATGTTCAAATCCAACAAGTCGGAGCCCTCTCTATTACCTTGTCGGCCGCCAGAGAATAGTCAACAGGTTCCTAAACACGCAGGATCGTTGGTCAGTCCAGATCAGTGGCTTTGGCTGACTGTTGCCTTATGGGTATGATAAGTTTGCATACCATTCAACTTTTTGGCCAGTCAAAGAGGGACACTTACGGATCACTGTGTAAATGATTGGCTGAGCAGAATTTACAGCCATTTCCTGCCATGTCGAGACAATAACAAGAAGTGGGATACATCATGGACCCGTTACCGTTATAACGGCATCACCGAGGAATTGGTAAGGTGGGTATAAGTTCTGCTATTTATTTGGGCTATTTTTGCCCAAATTCAAATAATGAAACAATATGTATATTTGAGATGTAATTGTTGCTGAAGCAATTTAGTAAGTTTAATATATATTTATTACCAAGGTCGAAAAGAGGGTTATTTAACAAGCAAAGCGGAACAGAAGGACTAGGGTCAAAAAGATGGACTGTCCCTTCAAACAGGGGCAGACTGGCCATAGACCCTGCAAGGAAATTTCCCAGAAGGTCATTGTTCAGGGGGCCACCCAAGCCCTACTCATGGGTGATGGCAAGATACATAATGATCTGATGCTCTCAGCATTAATTCATACTAGGAGCATCAGGTACTTACGGTATGCACCTGGCAATTGGCCAGGTGCCCTCCTGAATTCAACTGTATCACCGTACTCAGTATGGTCATAAGGGGCCATATATTATGCTGCACTTTTGCTGGGATGGTATTTTGTACTACCGCATTGCCTACTTGTGGCTTGTACTGAACCTGCCTACTTCTGTTGCCCAGCCTTCTGTCAATTTGGACTTGCCTACAACATGGAGCAATTTTATTTTGTTTTTTTCCCAGGGCCACTGTAATTTCCCAGTCCACACCTGGCTCCAAAAGAGGGACACTTGGGAGGCATGAGTTTAAGGCAATAAGAACTAATTAGAATGGGATTTTTGTATATAGTCCCAGGGCTGATGGCAGATGGGGTGAGAGAAGGTTGTGCAGAATATTACTAGAAAAAAAAAATACCTTTCCCAAATTTCCTATGTGCACTCTAAAAACACTGTCAGTTCCTGTGCAGCATCTGTTCTAAACATCTGGGAAAAAGGGCACTGTCATTTCAATGATGCATCAATAAGGATGTTTAATGCTCTATGTAATGTCGATCAGTCGCCAGATAATTATTTCAAGAAAATAGAAGATTGCACAATAGTACTGGGAAATACAGAATAACTGTACATGACATCATCCCATGTGTTCCACAGAAATAAATACCAGTATACTCATTAAAGGGGATGTCCAAGAGAAAAATAAATGGAAATACCTGCAGAAGATGTTCTAAAATAACAAACCGACCACCACTTACCTGCCGCATGTCAAGTATAACAGTCTTTCAGCGCCGATGCTCCAGTGGTCTTTGTTTACGGTTGCTAGGCCCACCATACCTGCGGGAACATTCGATAGCGTGGAATAACATGGTGCGGCGCTGCATATAAAGATTGCAGCAAATGCAAAACACATCTTAAAAATTGCCTCCAAACACACTGACATGTACACAGGCTTGGCGGTCACACCACTCAATATGAGGGTACCCAGTTTGTAAATCCTCAGTCTCTTTAAGGGCACAGTCCGTTTTACAGTCCATGGTAATATCAGAAACTAAGCAGCATTACCGTTGGACAGTCCATGAAGTGGAGGTGCCAGCAGTGTTAGCCCAGCAGGCCCCTGATAATCAAGGATTTGGGAGAAATACTGCAACACTCGATGTCTTCAATGCAATTTCTAATTTATTTACCAAGAATGCGACGTTTCAACTACAATGAGCCTTTTTCAAGCAGAGTCCCTCTCCCAAATCCTTACTTACAGTCCATTACATTATCTCTAGCCACAATGAGAACCTCCCAGATCCGGGTGTGATATTACAGGGCTTTGGGCCCTGAGTGTCATAGATCTGGTTCTACTCTCTCATTGCAGCTTGTCACACTAGTCAAGGGGCATCTATCCTCCGATTATTCCATTGTTTCCAAGGGCTGATGCATAGGCCAAGAGTCAGGGCATCTGCTGCTCCTGACCCAGTGGCACTAATCATATTCCTCTGCTCCCTTTTTCCCATGGAGCCACTTTCCTCACCTGGAACGTTGGTGGTGAGAATCCTCTTCTCCAACACTTGCTCTCCATCAGAACCTCCACATCAAAAGTTGCCCTGCCACTGTAGCCCACCTCCATCCCAACACATTGACATGTACTCTACCTCTTCGTTCTGTGGGTCACTAGTACCATACAGGGCCATGTTCTGGTCACTACAGCTACAGTGACAGCAATTGCCCCTCTCCAGAAGGGATATTAGCACTGGCTGATCTGTGTTCTGCTCCACTTGGGGCTTCTTCCATGGCACACCCCCAGAAGAAGGATACACATTGCATTGGGCGATGTGTGTCCAGTGGGATGCCACTTAAAGCCGCAGCAGGTGTCTGCATGCGGTTTAGCTCTATTCATGGAGATAAGCTGTGAGCGGGTGCATGGCATTCAAAGTCAACAATCGTGGTAGAAAATGTGGTAGTTTCTACCACAGAGGAAGTGGTGGCTTTTGACAAAATCAAAATGCGCCATGTGAATGTACCCTTTAGGTTTTGTGATGCGGTTGTTCACTTTAAATTCCGTGGGCCAACTCCCGTGGACATGTCTCTTTTGGGAGCAGTCACAGCTATAAAACACCAGTCCAAGAAACACAACATTGCCTCCCATTGAAGGGCTGCGTCTGGAATTTTGGCATGTGTTGCTAAGCCTCAAAGTGACAGCCCCACTCATCTCTTCAGGAGGGCCCCAATCCGTACAGCTGAGGCTGTAATGTCATCGCTGCAAGAAACGTAAGCAAAAACTAGCGGGGACCAACAGAGCGTCAGAGCTCAGGTGGTGTTTGACAGGTGAGTAATAGTTAGTACATGTTATATATAAATATACTGTATTTTCGCTTTATAAAACACACTCGTTTTTAGAGGAGGAAAATAAGAAAAAATTGTTTTTATCTCATGTCAGATTCTTCAATCTTCATCAGACCTTGAATCAGACCCCCAATCTTCACTAGACCTCAGATCAGACGTAAAATAAATAACGGAGCTTGGGTTAAAAAAAATTGCAGTGGCATGCTACGTACATACACTGCTAAAATTGTCCCTCCCTGGGATATTTAAAAGTTGGGACTGGAGCTATTTTGGAGGGGAATATTTGAAGTCAGTTTTTCTTGAGTCTGCGTTGGTGCGCATTTTGCCACATTTATCAAATGCTGCACATTGTTTGATAAATGTGGCTCCACTTTAAGGCCTCTTGCACATGACCGTATGGCTTTTTCAGTATTTTGCGGTCCGCAAAAAACGGATCTGCAAAAAATACGGATGACGCCCGTGTGCATTCCATTTTTTGCGGAACAGAACAGCTGGCCCCAGGGGCGTAGCTAACGGCTATTGGGCCCTGGTGCAAGAGTTCAGCTTGGCCCCCCCTTCCCTCAGTGCTTTGTGTGTCTTCTTATGAGGCACAAGGGTCTTTGGGCCCCCTCAGGCTCCTGGGCCCAGTAGCGACTGCTACCTCTGGACCCCCTATAGCTACACCCATGGCTGGCCCCTGATAGAACAGTACTATCCTTGTTCGTTATGCGAACAATAATAGGACATGTTCTATCTTTGAACGGAACAGAAAAATTAAAATATTGAAATGGAAGGCATACGGAGTCTCTCCCGTTTTTTTCCGGATCCATTGAAATGAATGGTTCCGTATACGGAACGCAAAAAACAATACGTAAACGGAAAAAATAAAATGGTCCTGTGCAAGAGGCCTAAGCCTAACACTTATGTCTAGAAATGCTATGCCAGTTTTCTTACGTTATCCCCCTACTGGAGAGAGTTTACGCCTTTTTTTGCAACTTTTTATAAGGTTGCCATGATAAATCTAGAGTGAGAATAATTAACAGAGTTAAGCATTCCCATTTTCCCACCAACATTTTAAAACTAGACCGCAGTCACAAAATATTTGTGCAAGTGCCTAGGCATGAGCGAAGCAAGTTTCGGATCCTAGATGCGTAGTCGCTTCATTCAAAACTTTGGGTTAATGCTGTAAGGAGATCCGTCTCCGTACAGCATTAAAATGTATGGCTCTGAGGTATCAGTCGGTACCGAAGCCGACTTCCGATCCAAGTGTTAAAATGGTTTTCCAGTTTAAAAATCAAATACCGAAGTCATTCACCAAAGTCTTGCAAGACTTTGGGAATAACTCACTTCACCTTGTTGTTGGCCACACATTTTAATGCTGTACGGAGACGGATCTCGATACAGCATTAAACCAAAGTTTTGAGCGAAGCTACTTTGAATCTCGTTCATCCCTACAAGTGACCCTAAAACTCGTAAAACCACTATTTTGCAACTTTTTAAAGTCAAATTTCTGGAGTATAGGGTGTGATAAGTTACCTTCCTTCCCTCACCCTGTAGTGTTTCAGTACCTCTTCAAAAGTGATGGATCATCAAGTCCAATCTTTACAAGGCTGTATACCAGTGACTCCTGCTGCATTTCTTATGGCTTTTCGCCATCACATTTTCTATTTTATTTATTTTTGGTTTATAACAAGAAGATGTACAAATAAGCAACTGACAAAAACATTGACATTCTTTGTGATGTAATAAAAGCACAAAGTACTCAACTGAGTTCATGAGAGTCCATTATGAAAATCCCTGTGGTCTGGCCTCATGGGCCATGGACTTGGTGATGCTTGAAGCCATTGGGTTAAATCATCTAAAAGAAGGATACACAATCCTAAAGAGAACCATCAGCTTTCTTACATGTCTTGAGTAAATATTTATTTTCCCTGTAAAATAATACTGGAGCATCTTATCTTAGAATTCTGCATTGTTATTCCTCCTGGAAATGCATGAATAAATCGATAACTGGTTATTACCCTTCCCTTTGTCAGTGGGATATGTCCCTGCACACTCTGACATGTTCATCCACGTGTATCCTTGCTATAGTCATATGAAACATCTTGTATGCACATCAGTGATTTCCATTAGGATGTTCTCACCTTTGTATTTTTACCACAATTTTGCACCGCAGTGTGTGAATGCACACTAGCACCATTTTGCTGTGCTAATGATGATTAAGGCCGGGTTCACATCTCCGTTATGCATTCCGTTATTGCTTTCTGTTATAACATGGTGATAACGGAAAATAACGGAATTCATAAGACAGAAAACAAAACGGAAGCCTTTTTTGATCCGTCATAATAGTCTATAAGCAAGCATAACGGATCCGTCTGGTTTCTAGTATGCAGGATGGAAACAAAGTGGAGTGAACTAAATTTACTCAACTTATTACTTGGCCAAGTTTTACTTATAAAAGGCGGCAAAGTTTTTGCACATTTTTTGGCAGAAGGAGGTACATTTAACCTTCTCTTTCCCGTTAACCACACCCGTTTCTTATAAGCCAAACCCTTTGTCAGGTAAGGCTGAGTTCACATCAGCGTTCGGCCTTTCCGTTCTCCTGCTCCGTTATATATGCAGGAGAATGGAAAGAACGGATTCGGCACATAACTGAGCCAAATGGAGCCTGCGGACCCCATAATCTATAATGGGGTTTATTAGTTGTCCGCTCCGAAGATGATTTTGGAGCGGAGACAAAAGTTGTGCGCGCAGGTCTTTTGTCTCCGCTCCAAAATCATCTTCGGAGCGGACAACTAACAGACCCCATTATAGTCTATGGGGTTGGTAGGCTCCATTTGGCTCCAGTTCGGCTCAGTTATGTGCCGAATCCGTCCTTTCCTTTTAGCCTAAAAGGTTAGAAAAGTGTCTAAAACACTTCATAAATGCTGTGCAAGATCTGTACATTTCAATAGTAAATCTGTCCCAATGCTTTTTTAGTGATAGCTCAGCTGAATGTAGTGATATACCTGCCTATATTCAGTATTACCTTCTTAATTGACAGGTCAGGTAAGATGTATGTTGGACTGGGGTGCCTGGAGCACTCCCTTAAAATTCTTTCTGAGGGGTCACTGTAAAGCTCCATACAAATATTACCTGCTCACACAGCAGCATCAAGATGCTACGGGATGATTATGGAGGCCCCTATATTAACTTTTAGAGTACAGGTCCCTAGGGAAAGAGGATACTGGCTTACCTGCCACTGTGCATAGAAGTCATCTCAGCCCAGGGCCAGGATGGTGGGTAGATGAGGGTAGGCGCTTCCTTGGGGAGCCACCTCTCTACCCATGATCAGGGGCAATCATCGCCACTTTTGCGGCTTCTCAGCCTCAGCCTGAAGCCTCTGAGGCAGTATATGGGCGCAAGAGGTCGTTATGACATCACTCTAACCTTCTGCTCCTGGTCTCACGTGATCACGTCAATACGTGAGACCCAACGCAGAACCGGTGATGTCATTGGGATCGCCTGCATTGGGACATGGCAACACGGGTTACAGCTCAGGCTGCGGCCCGCATCGCAGATTGCAGTGGGGGAATGGGAGTGAGGTAAGTATGTGCAAAGAGGGGAGGGGGAAGCACTATATATACAAGGCATTACAGAGTGAGGCACCTAGGTGGAGGAGCATTATATATAATTGGCACTAAAGAGGGCGTCATTATCTACTGGGGGCACCATGGGGGGCATTATATATATAATTGGCACTAAAGAAGGGGTCATTATCTACTGGGGCACTAAGAGGGAAAGCATTATATACACTTGCACTAAAGAGGGGGGCATCATCTACTGGGGGAACCAAGGAGCGAGCATTATATATAACCCGCACTAAAGAGAGGGCCACCATCTACTGGGGTTACCAAGAAGGGGGAGCATTATATAAAACTAGCACTAAAAAGGCGGTCATTATCTAATGGGGCACCAAAAGGGGCATTATATATAACTGTCACTAAAGAGGGGTTTTTATCTACTGGGGGCACCAAGGGGGGAGGCATTATATATACCTGGCACTAAAGAGGGGGGCATCATCTACTGCGTGCACCAAGGACAGGGAGCATTATATACAACTGGCAATAAAAAGGGGGTCATTATCTAATGGAAGCACCAAGGTGGGGGGAGCATTATATAAAACTGGCACTAAAAAGGGGGTTATTATCTACTGGGGGCACATTATATACAACTTGCACTACAGGGCGCATGGAGGGGCATTATATACTGCCACTACCGGGAGATCATTATCTATTGGCATTACATGAAGAGCTATATATATATACTGTGTACTATGGGGGCATATATATATTGGCACTATAGGCGGGGGAAGGTGAAGGAGCATTTTATGGAGAAGAAAAGAAAATTGGACAACTCAAATCTATGAAAACATCACCTATAAGTCACTGTATCTGCCCCTGACTGCTTCTCTTCAAATGTGTTTTAATATCTTTATTAGGAAGTAAGGTCAATTTAAAATATTTTTTATTTTTTTTGGCCGGGGGTGGAGCTGCAGTTTGTCTGCTCCGCCTAGGGCACCGAAATACCTCGTCCCGGCCCTGTCTCAGTCACCAGACGCATCTTTACTAATAAACTAGGTACTTTGTGAAATAATCTACCTGATTTTTAATATGAACATATGCTGAGTGAGATGGTGTACGCTGCTTATTGCAGTCAGTGCAATTTGCCACTTATGCAGAGGGTAGGGAAGTAGGGTCCCACCTTGCTTTTCGGCTCATCGGGGGATTCACCTGTTCCCCTGTGGGCCAGTCTGAGCCTGCTGACAATGAAGAAGGAGAGGGAGAGTTTGGCAGAGAATGCAGGAAGAGTAAGAATGCACAAAGTGGCTTGGACCGAACCTCAGTGCACTTAACTGCACAATTGCATATGAATTTTAAGGACTTTTTTTGACAAAGCAACAGATTATTAAGTGAAAGGTATTATTACATTCAACTGAGCTAGTCCTATAAGGCATTGTTCCTGGTTTAACAGTGAATTTATTGATGACACACTCCCTTTAAATGATTACATTCTGGTTGCCTACAGTCACCACTAGAGGGAGTTAACGGCATACTAAATTGAACTCAATAATAAAACAGTATGCAGTAATCTCCTACACTCCCTCTAGTGATGGCAATTTTGGGAATTGTATTATTGAATCCTGCTATGCACCTTATTTGTATTAGAATAACTTGAGCCCCCACCACTAAACAGACATATTGTAAAATTACTCAGCACCACATTTGGAACCAACATTGTTTTAACAAACAGAATAGAATTCAAGGGCGAACATTCACTTTAAATGTCTGCAGGGTGACAAGATAACACCCACAGAATAAATTATGACAAAACCTTTTTTTTACACAAATTGTAAGCACATGAAGTTTCAGAGAAATGGAAATCTATCTAAATAAATGTTACCACAATATAATATCGATCTAAATAAATGTTACCATAATATAAAAATATTTATATAAATAAATGTTACCATAATAGTTACTATAATAACTTTGCATAATTGACTTTGCAGCACAAAATCAGGTTGATTTTTACAACACAAGTAGAACATTACACAGGGAGTACAATACACGGCGTACCTGTAGTAACTGAAACCTTTCGTCCAAACCGTTCCATGTTACTGAACGTGATATGTGAGTAGTGACTAAGTGATCATCCATTCAAGCAAGAGAGTGTT
Organism: Bufotes viridis; assembly: GCA_033119425.1. Taxonomy (NCBI): domain Eukaryota; kingdom Metazoa; phylum Chordata; class Amphibia; order Anura; family Bufonidae; genus Bufotes; species Bufotes viridis. The sequence continues at coordinate 39,758,642 of CM065596.1, read as the reverse complement.
AACTGCAATCCTAAGAGTGCTGCCGCATGTTCAGGCTTTTTTTGATGCAGCATTTAAAGCCAAAATCAGGAATGGATCATTTCAGGAGAGAACATATAAAGGACAGATACAACTTTGCCACTTTTTTTCAATTCACTACTGGCTTTAAAAACTGCATCAAAAAAGCTCATACTCTCCACCAGATTTTGATTAGAACTCAAATAGACTTCTCACACACTGATAATAAACTTTTATAGTGACGGTTCCTGCCAGAAGCACTGAAATCATTGTATATTTTGGACTAAATAACTTATTAGATGGTAATTTTGCTACAACATCTTTCCAAGAGAATGTGGTTTAATTAATAGGACACAGCCCCAGCATTACTGCCGGATTGGCTGGCAAGGTTCATTTTAGTAGCTTTTCTCCCAGGCTTCTTCCCGTAACTATACTGCATTACAGCACAATAATTCTTCCGCTGGCAAGCACTAGAGGAAAAAATAATGTACTGTATAAGACGCTCTCTAGCAGCTCTATTCACCTGGAGGAAATAGAGTAAAATACTACTACCACTAGATAATTCAATGAGATGGTTAATGGAAATTGACATATTATTCAAATTAGTTTTTATTATAAGTATGTTAAACAATTTTGGTGATTTTTTAATTGATATGACTATCCACATACAAACAATTAGGGGAACATTTATTAAGACCGGCTATTTAGACGCCGGTTTTAATCCCTCTGCGCTGCCAGTGGACGCTCCAAAGTTATTTAGTGGCACAGACCTCTACATAACTTTGGGTCTTTCTGCTGCCGGCAGTGCAACATGATTTAATCTATACCATCATCCTTACCGGAAAAAAACGCTTCCGTTTTGTCCCTATTCATTGTCAATGGGGACAAAACTGAACTGAACAGTTGCTGATTTAGTTGCGTTCCCAGACCAGAGAGCAAACCGCTACATGTTGTATTTTGCTTTCCATCCTGGGATGCGGATGCAAAACGGATCCGGCATTACCCCAATGCAAGTCAATAGGGACAGATCCGTTTTCTCTGCCACAATCTGCCACAATCGAAAACGGATCCCCCCCCCCCCCATTGACTTTCAATGACTTTCAATGGAGTTTATGACTGATCCGTCTTGGCAATGTTAAAGATAATGGATTAATTGGATTATTGGTCCAAATGGACCATTTTCCTTCTCTATGTCATGTGATTGATGACACATAGCTGTGTCATCATAGTTCCTGCCTCTTGAAATAATGGGCAATTGGATTTCCTCTCTTCCATGTCATGTGACTGATACATAGGTGTGTCATCACAGGTCCTGTTCTTTCGGCTTGATCGTCCAATTGGATTTCTCCTTCGCTACGTCATGTGATCGATGACACATAGTTGTGTCATCAGTGATGTAATGTGTTCAGGTGTCCTGCGTCTTGGATGATTATTTGGTTTTATAAACTGCAACCTTCCCACCCCTCCTCACTTCCCCTGACGAAGCCTGGTGGCGATACGCGTAGGGTAGGTGAGGGGGCACTGGGAAGGTAGGTCTGCTAGCCTTATTAACTGTTACTTTGTGATGCTGCTATATTTGGGCTATTCACTTGCACTTTACTTGTTTATAATACTATATATGTAGTTTGATTTAAAGACTTTATATGCCCTAATGCTAGTACTTTACATAAGCATGTATTGATATACTTTGCAGTGCCAGTTTGCCTTCCCTTCCCATGCATTTTTGTCCCCTCACCAGTTATTTGTCCCCCCTTGGATGTCATAGACCAGTGATGGCGAACCTTTTACAGACCGAGTGCCCAAACTGCAACTCAAAACCCACTTATTTATCATAAAGTGTTAACACGGCAATTTAATCTGAATACCAGTATAGTATATCTTTCATGTGCTTTATCATTTAGCTATAATAACCTGCCTACATTCAATGCGCTGCCTCTGCCGTTCATGGTGTGCCCTGTGCTGATGAATGGCAGGAAAAGTCTAAGGCATATTGCTACACTATTGACTTTTTCCAGGGTGCCGTGCCCACAGAGAGGGCTCTGAGTGCCGCCTCTGGCACCCATGCCATAGGTTTGCCACCACTGTTATAGACCATAACTTGAATTCATCATGTATATTGATTTTTAAATACTGTCATTAATAAACTTATATTTATATTTATTGTTTGGTGATGATTTATTACTTGGGCTAACACATCACATATTATAGGTTGTACAATGTTAAAGATATGTTAAAGATAATACAACCAGATCCGTTTAACGGATGCAGATAGTTGTATTATCAGTAACGGAAGCATTTTTGTTAGACCCTGCTGGATCCAGCAAAAACGCTAGTGTCAAAGTACCTTTACTACAGTATAATTCAACTCCTTTTCTGATTCTGGAAAAGTCAAGCAGAATCAGATAACATAAGAAAGCATATAAGCACTGCTGTTTATGTTGCTGTAAATGAGTTATAAACAATTAACGCATAAGATATCATCATCGATAGAGATGAGCAAATTTTTCTAAAACTTGATTTGGCCAGTTCAACAATTTTTTTGAAAATGGGTTCGATCCGAATTTATTTGCGGTGAATCGCGTTAAAAAACGGCTATTTCCCGGCTTCAGAGAGCTTTTTTAGTGGTGTAGAACACTGTGCATTGCAGTAACACGCATATGGAGTCTGCTGTGGTAGTGAAATAATACTGTGAGTCAGTATGAGATGCAGATGACAGGCGTTGCTCTTAGAATCACTGCACACTTCACTTATTTGGGCAGTCATGGGGCTAAAACTACAAATTACAGGTTGATGTTAGCTCCAAAAAGAAGCGCACTCCATTTACACCGTCGTCAGCTGATTCCACATAGATGTCTACAGAACCTGTTCTATTAAATGCTTATACAAGTAGAGCCCACCGACAGAGTGGAGAGGGTGTCAGCAGTAAGCTTGTGTTGACATCACTGACTATTTTGCCCTTCCTCTGATCCGTCAGAACAATAACCCCCAAAAAACGGATCCTGTCTGTTGAGCATCCGCCTTCAATTGGTCAGCATTTGGTCAGTAATCCATCAGTATTGCTAATGCCAAAAAAAAAATGACACAATGACAGAGTGTGGAGGTGGCAGCAGCATCATCAGGGGGCCACAGAGTGGCAAGGTGATATAGTGTGGAGGTGGCAGCAGCATCAGGAGATCACAGAGTGGTAAGGTGACATAGTGTGGAAGTGACAACAGCATCAAGAGACCACAGAGTGACCAGGTAACCGTGTGGGGAGGTGGCAGCAGCATCAGGAGACCACAGAGTTGCAAGGTGACATAGTGAGGAGGTGGCAGCAACATTAGGAGACCACAGAGTGACCCAGTGACAGAGTGGAGAGGTGGGTGGCAAGATGAGTACCAACTGAAGATGGTCGGTGAAAGAAGGAGCATTTGGCATCAGATGTGTGGCATCAGGCGGGTGGCAGCATCAGAATAGTAGCTGAGGCAGAGAGCCAGAAGAAACCGGTTGCTTTTGTTTGTGTGGCACCATGGATGATCTAGTCTGATGCATCAGACATTGGTGGGTGGAAATCCTGGCTGATCCACGTCTGATTCATCTTGACAAAGGTCAGTCTCTCCACATTTTGGGTAGACAGGCGAGTTCTTCTTGGGGTAACTATGGCCCCCACCACACTAAACACCCGCTCTGATGCCACACTACTGGCTGGGCAGGACAGCTTTTCCAGGGAAAACTCTGCTAGTTGCGACCACAAATCCAGTTTGGCTGCCCAGTAGTCCACAGCGAATCTTCAATGTGGGGTGGCAGGGTGCTGTCCAAGTATGCCACCACCTGCTGGTTCGGGTCCTGCTCAAGGTCTAGCTGCTGCTGCTGCTGTTGAGTAGTTTCTTCACTAGGCGGGTGAAGAAAGCTGCTCATCAGTGACTCTAGGCACAAGTTGCTGCTGATGGAGCTGGAACTGCTCCTACCCCCCCACCCCCCACCCTACCACAGCAGCCATGGCAGAGGAACGTTCGCGCAGAGGGCCCCCTGGTCAGACCTGCGAGAGGATGGATGATGGTAGAGATAGGCAGCAGCCAACTGACTACATAGGATGTCTCTATAGTAGTTTAGTTTGTCCTTCCTCTCAGCGGGTGTAAAAAAGGCCCCCATTTTGGACCAGTAGCGAGGGTCCAACAAGGTGGAGAGCCAGAAGTCATTTCTCTGCCGAATGGTGACAAATCGGCTGTCACTACACAAGCAAGTGAGCATGCATCAGGCCATTTATGCAAGTGACTCGGAAGGACACCCTGCCTCCATCTTCACTGCATACTGCCACGAAGTGTCTGGGTCTCGTCTTCCTCATCGCCCTGTAGCTCCTCTGGCTGCTCCTGCTCCTCCTCTCCTGTCAGCTGAGTAGAAACCCATTTTGCTACACATTGCCTGTGCTCCAATGTCCTCCTACTACTCTTCCTACTCTTTCAGTTCAGCCCCCACAGGGCTCATGTGGCTGTGAGATCTGGGTGCCACGTCTCCTTTCCCCTGACCAGCCATTGTTACCACCATCTGTTCCAGGACATGAAGCAGTGGAATGACATTGTTCATCCCATAGTCCTGACGACTGACAAATAACGTGGCCTCGTCAAAGGGCCTGAGCAAACGGCAGGTGTCACGCATGAGCTGCCACTGGCTGACATTGAAGTTACACAGAGGAGTACTCCTGTCCGCTTGGATCATCAAGAAATCGTTTATAACCTTTCTCTGTTCGTATAGTCGGTCCAACATATGGAGGGTGGAATTCCAACGGGTGGAAACATCGCATATCAGCCTATGCTGGGGGATGCCGTTCTGCCGCTGCAGCTCAAGGAGGGTGTACTTTGCGGTGTACGAGTGGCTGAAGTGCATGCAAAGTTTCCTGGCCATTTTTAGGATGTCTTGCAGATGGGTGGAAGACTTCAGGAATCGCTTGACAACCAGATTGAACACGTGTGCCATGAAGGGCGCATGGCTCAGCCCTCCTTGGTGCAGCACTGACACCATGTTCGTCTCGTTGTTGGTAGCCATGGTTATGATTTTGAGTTGTCGCGAAGAAAGCTAGGATTCGATTTCTTGATGAAGGACACGGAGCAGTTCCTCCCCTGTGTGACTAAGCTGAATGCGCCACAATTCTGACTTAAAGGAGTTGTCCCACGAAAAATATTCTACATTTTTCAAACCAGCATCTGGATTTGAATTATTTAGTAATTTCATTTAAAAAATTTATAGCCGCTGAGTTGTTTACTGAAATCGATCTGTATACAGCTTTATCATCTGCAGTAGAAAGGACATGCCCTCTGAGAAGGTGCATGCCCCCTAAGTTGCCTTCTTGAAATAAATCTAGCAGAGCAATTGGAGCAATGAATGAATGAGAAGATCTCTGGATTCATGTGAGGTACAGGCCTGGTTTTACATTTGTTAGACAGATACTGCCTTGTACTATATGACAGATTTAAATGTTTTGCATTATTCATGGGATAACCACGTTAATTGGTGTACAAACACTGGTATACATGCTTTGCACCATATTTATCATAATGATTTAGACACTTTTTGCATCTCGCTTATCAGCAAACATAGATCTGTAAGAAGGGTTGTTGTTTAACAAGAAGAGCATAATTTAGGATTTGCCAACTAGCACCAAAATTATGCCAAGATGTTTGGGCAAAATAAGCCAGCCAATGGGTTGTGTAAAATTCAGTGTAAAATCTATCACCCAGTATGAGCCACTTTGTTAAAATTGGTACACCTTTAAACTGTCTATTCTAAGTTTTAGATCAGGGATGGACAACTGAGGCTCTCCGGCTGTTGCAAAACTACAACTCCCAGCATGCCCAGACTGCCTACAGCTATCAGCCTACAGCAGGGCATGGTGGGAATTGTAGTTTTACAACAATTGTAGAGCCGCAGATTGGCCATCCGTGCTTTAGGTATTAGACACCAGTCAATTTGTCCCAATGTCCGCATCATATTTTATACCTGGGGACAGTAAAAGAAAGATGGAAAGAGGAAATTTAGGAGCAGAGACTGGCATTTTTTTTTGTCAAAAAGAGTTATTTTGAAAATACAAGATTAATGTCATATTAAACTCAATTTTCAAAAAAGATTTTTTAAATCACAAAATTCTAGTATATGTTTACAAATTATTAAATAAGTTTACTATGTGTGACAAAAATCTGATTTACAAAAGGTATTGAAATAAAATATCATTATAGGGAGATTTATCTAGACCAGCGTCTTACACCCCATTTTAATCTCTCCCCACTTGCATTAGATGTGCCACAATTATTTATGTGCATGGCGCTTAATATTTGTGCCATATCTGTGCCGGTCCTTGCACCAAAGCAGAGATCTATCTCAGCTAGGGAGCTGGTATAGATTTCCTCTATAATCGATTCCATAGATTATAATAAACGTGATGGACCACCTACATCTGCCCCACACCACTCGCTACTTTGAAAAGTTGCAAGCTGTGTCTAAAAGTCTCCAAAAGTTGCAAAATTTTGCTCGACTACAGCAAAGTGTGAGTTTTGGGTGCCAGTTTTCTGGTGCTGAGGGAAGAATAAATTTCCTGCTATGTGTGTCACAGAACAGTATGTCATGTCATGAACTCATACCTCACGTTAGATGAATGAGGGCCCTTTTACATGGGTCAAGGATTGGAACAATTATCAGGGACAAATATTTGTATGAACGCTCCTTCATGATAATTGACCTGTATAAAGGTGTTGCTGATCACCCGACTTGACCTGAAAGAAAATCCTCCAAATCTACAGTTACTGGAAACCTCACCTCTCCCACTTGTGTCCTCATGATCGATAGCTCTTTATACCTAAAGGGAGATTCCCCAAATATTTGATTCATTGCCATCAAATGCTTTTCAGTAAAATGTGCTACTGTTCACTATGCCACAAGTCAGGGCATACCGGCATACCAGTGTGAGAATTCCTGCATAGAAATTGATCACTCACAATCCCAACACAAGGTGCACTTTCCACACATTACAGAACTTGTTGTCATTATTATAGGACCAGAAATATTGTTTAACAGGACCAAATTAAAGGGGCATTCCTATTTGGGACTTTCATAGTGTTGAATGGAGAGATAGCCACTATTGCGCAGCGCACCCTTCATTCACCACTATGGGAGTTCCAAAAAAGCGCTCTTGTTCAGCTATTTGTGGAACCACCATAGCAATGCATGGAGAGCATGCCGATCATCCGCAGTGTGCTCTGCTTCACTTCAGAGGCTCCAGTCTCTACATAGGAGCAAAAGTAAACTATGAGCAATACGATAGTCAACTATTACACCCAGGGGCATACCTAGAACTGACTGGACCCCCCCCCCCCCCAAGAACCCCTTTCTCCTGAACAACCCTCACTCCTGTGGCTACTCAAGATAGCTCTCTCAGACCAGGCCAGGCAGCCACTCTGATCTGTTTCTTACACATATATACTGTATGTTATGTCACAGTATATAATGTCATTGTATAATACTGTTGGGTGGCCCCGACAATAAAATCTTTCAGTCCTCCTCCCGGGCCTCTTCTGAGTTTAAGGCTCGTAGCAGCCACTTCCCCTGCTTCCACTATAGCTACACCACTGATTACACCATATTGGTCCTCCTTGATTTTGAGTATCACTAGTCTGGCACCAATGCATGTTTGCAGACTGGCAGCATGAGCGATAGAAGGAGGACTCATGGAGTATTTCAAAATTACGTTTTACTACAAAATTATAGATATTATCTGCCTGACTGCTTCTTTTATTTAAAATTATTGGAAATCCTAAAAAAGAGGTAGATCTTACAAGGGTAGTCAACTGGGATTTTCTATCTCAATGTATGAATATTCTCCACCTGTTCTCCATAAGCCTACATGCACATGGCAGTGGTTTTTTGCGGCCTCCGTTCCGTTTTTTTTGCGGATCCGATGGTTTCCCATTCATTTCTATGGATCCGTGAAAAATGCGGATGCCTCTGCCGTGGCCTGTCCGTGTCTGCTGTCCCCTTTTTTACGTCCGCAAAAAAATATGGCATGTCCTATTCTTGTCCGCAAAAAACGGTTTGCGGGCCTATAGAAGTCAATGGGTCCACAAAAATGCGGATGACCAACGGAAGCCATCCGTTTGTCATCCGCATCCGTTTTCTTTGCGGATGGTTGCTTGGAAACCAGGGCACTTGTACAGGTACTTTAAGAAACTGTTTTAAGCCTTCCGTTTTTAAAAACAGAAGACACATGTAAACACAACCTACAAAATTTGTGGACACACGGAATGGATGTGGAAGTGAAAAAAAAAGGAAGACGGATCCGCGATTTGCGGACAGCAAAAAACAACTGCCATGTGCATGTAGCCTAAGGGACTGTACAGTATCTCAATAGTTGCCGTCCAGCACTGGCATCTTGGGACTGAATCCAACCAAAAGCAACATACTACAAACCATTGCAATTAAAAATTGCAGTCTGCCCATTTCACATAGGAACAAGCCCGCTTTGTGTTTCCTTTTGCAAAGCAGTCTCGTGGAAAAAAGGGGTTTGTTAGGAGGTATCCATGAGAATGTGTGTAATATGAACAGAGACATGCTTTAAAGGGGTATTCCAGTTGTTAGATAATCACTATCCACAGGATATGGAATAACTATTGGATAGGTGAGGGTCCTACCAATGACAAGAAAGGGGAAATCGTACTCCTCTGAGTCCCCCCAAAATGAACGGAGTGGCAGGTTTGGCATCTGAACTGTAGCTCCATTCAGTGTCGGACTGGGGTACCTAGGGCCCACCAGTAAAATTTATTTTGGGGGATCACCGTACGGATACATTCAAATATAATAAATATTTTAACAAGTTTTTTATATGAACATAGGCTGGTGGAGGTGCTGTACATTGAATATATGTATATAGTGCAGTAAGTCTAATGTGTTATGTGCCACTTGTGCAAGGGGTTGGGAGACTAGGGGCCAACTTTGCCCAGGGGCCCACCGGGGGATTCCCCTGTATCCCTGTGGGCCAGTCCGAGCCTGGCTCCATTCATCTGTGGGAGTTCTGGAAATAGTCAAGCACTGTACTCCAGCTGTATTCAAAACAGATGAATGGAGCAGCAGGAGTGGCAGTGTGCATGCTCAACCAGCCCCATTCATTTCGAAGGCTACAAGGGGGATGATTTCCCCATTCTCATGATTGGTGGGGGTCCCAGCAGTAGCACCTCCACCAATCTTATAGTTATCCCCTATCCTGTGGATAGAGGATAACTTCTAACAACCAGAATACCACATTATGTTTGCAGCAAAACTTTTTAAAATGATGACTACCCTGGCTTTAGTAAATAGTGCCCCTGTGGGTCAACTGCTGGAACCGCAACAACACGTAATTGTGCTGGGGATTAGGAAACACTTGGCATCCCTGATAACTGAAGAATTAGGATTGGGTTACGGCAGTCTGGAGGCATTGCATGGACATGTCTCGTTTCCTTCGCTCACTTGGTATTTATACATTATTTTGCTCAATCTTCTTAGTTTCAGATCTCGGAGGCCAACATTACAAATCCCTTTACAGAGGAAAATCAGACAGGGCCGTTAGCAGCCTGACTTTACTGGAAGAAACAGCTCCACAAAAGGATGTGAACTCCATACAAATAAACTGACCTGCTAATATTTACTTATTAGAGTTGAGTCTTCCTGATAATCAAATTAGGCAAGAAGGCAAACCGCAGGTATTATCTGAAAGCTGAGCTTCTTGCTGGGGACCTGAGAACGTTTAATCCGTTTCAGATTATACCACGGAAGTCCATTGAGTAATCCTTAACTATAGGATGCAGGAAGAACATGAAAAACAAGCATTGTTCCGTTTATTATACTAATACCAAATACGTAAAAATATTTAATGGTCCATATGTCCTGCACATGCCAGTGGTTAATAGTTTACTCCAAGGACACACACATACACTCATAGTAAAGGCTGCATTACAATTTGTGATCAGCCAGACGATTGTGGGGAAGGAAGTGCTCTCCTCCACAGTAAGAGGAGGAGCGATCACTAATGACATCGCTCGTCCCCATACTGAATCATTGTTTGCCGGAAGCAGATCTTGGTAAAATCTGCCGTTGGCAAAAAATAATTTTTGAACCTGCTGAAAGATTCCGATTGCCCGATGAACAAACATTTGCATATTCACCGGGTAGTCAGATGGCAGCATTATACAGGCAGATCATTGATAATGCACTTTCCTATTAACGCTTGATAGCCACGATCGACCATACAATCCCCTGGTGTAATACAGGCTTAAGGGCCTGATGCTGTTGGTATAGCTCGGAGAGAGGTGAAAGTCTATTGTAGTATGCAATACAGATAAAATGTAAACTAATAAATGACTGGCTATCAAAACATGGGAGAAGTACTAGGCAACAGTGAAATGTAATCATTCATAAAATTCATATTTTGATAAACCCAGGTCCTAGTTTTCATTATAATTAACTTCCGCATTAATAAAGCGGTAATAAATAGAAATTGTGCATTTCACAATTATAAAAGATATATATTTACTAGCTTTACTTATTATGGGTGTTCAGCAGCACAACTTCAGCTTTGCAGTGTGGATTGGGACAGATTGAGCAGAGTCAGCTCATTATCTTTAGAGAATTTGTGATCTAATGGCTAGAGGTGCAGATAAGGCAGTAGTTACACTATACACACAGATAAGACTCTATATGCAGCTCCCCTGCTACCCCATGGTCTGAGGAGAGGAGGCTACTCTAGCTCTTTCTGCAGACTGTCTATTGACACATCTTTACCATTACTATTTTGACATTCATTGCAGTATAAAATAAAAACAATGTGATTATATTTGCTATATTGGGTTCTAGAGCTCTTCCAGAATAGTGAACTACGCATAATAACATTCCCAAAGCAACTGCAAAGCAATTGCATATGTCTCTGGTTGCTCCAACCAATTAAAAAAGGGTTTAAAAAGCCAGTGACTTATCAAATAGAGGTTCAGTTACTGAAGCAGTTTGGAATTTTAGGATTCTATGATACTGTCACCAACTTACCTGTCCAAGCTCCAGTGTCGTGGTCTGGGGCTCGAGCACGGCATCTCTGCTGGAACATGCCTCCTGTGATGCGCTGCCTAGGCCACATGCCCTGATGTCCAACGCCAAAGCCACGGCCCTGGTGATGCATCATTTAGGCCGCACACTCTCATGCTGTTCTGCTTAAGCCACGCCACCTGGTGATGCATGTGCACACATGCTTACTGGGGGAGATTAGTGAGTTATTTGTATCACCAGTGTATGTTTGTGATACAGGCTGAGTGACTGCTCAGCCTGCCTATCTCAGGACTGCTTGTATTTTGATCCAGGGACTTGGTGCTCTATTTAAAACACCTGCTGGCAATACACCCTTTGCCAGTTATAGGTTTTTCCCTTGCTCTGCTGCGGTTGCTATTGTGTATTATTGGATTGCTACTATTTGGATTTGACTTCGGCTTCACTTGGACCTCTCTCTCTGCTTAGTGACTTAGTTTCCCATCAGTTTGACCCTTGGCTTGGATATTGTTGACCATTCTCTGTCTTGGGATTTGGTACTGTATTGACCTCTCATCTTTTGACCCATTTCTATACGGCCATTCTCTCTGTGTGTTGGGTTCCAGTAGTGTGAACAGGTCCCTGCAGTTTTTAGTGCGGGTGCTTGGTTTTGTTCCGTGCACTTATGAGTATAGGGACTGTCGACTAGTTGTGGACTAGCCATTTAGGGCTTGATCTGCAAGTTGGCAGGGACAGTGGATTGGGTACAAGTTAGGGCTCACCGTGTGAGTGCGTTTCCCTGTCTACGATTGTGACAGTTACATTGATAATTAAGAATGATGGACTGGGCTACCACAATGTTTGTGAGCTTGACCTAAGGCATACCTGCAGAAAGAAAACAGAGTGACACTCACCACTGGTATATACGCTCTTCTTTGTTTGTACCACACAAACATGAAGACAGCGGGTTAAGGGCTTGGGACGGGCGCTCTCCTCTACAGACGCCAGGTGACCTAAGGCATACCTTGGAACAGTGGAACCTTGTATTACAAGTGGTCTATTGCTGACTAAAGTGAGGTGTCCTGTCTAAGGGATTCTCATTTTCTTCATTTTCTTTTTTTTTTTTTTTTTATTATATAATTTTTATTTTGAACATCATAGAACACAGAATCCATAAAAAAAAACATTACAAAATCATGCCCATCTACCCCGCAATACCCCCCCTCCCCGCAGAGAAGAAGAAGAGAGAGGAAAAAAAAAAAAAAAAGATAAACCTCTTAATCATCCCAATCCTTCCAAATCATACTCCACTTAATATAGGAGCCTCTTTGTCTGTACAACACCTTCTCGTAGCTTTATACCTTCTTGACTAGGCATAGCCAATTGTTGCACTCTGGAATAGAGGGGGAGCACCATTCTCTGGCTATGAGAAGCCTAGCCAAAAACATCACTTTAGTCAGCAATTGGCTCTTAGGGGGTTGACAGTAAACTTCCGATAAATCACCAAGGACCCATATCTTTGGGGATAGAGGAATATTCACACTAAGCCTCTGAACCAAAACTATTTGACAAACAATATGGTCCACCGCAGCACTCAGATTCGTAGCAAAAAATTCTTTCTTTAATAGGCACCAAAGTGTTACAGCAACGTTTCAACCTCTCGGTCTTTGTCAAGCTAAATTACATACAGCAACGTGAACTTAATATACCTCCCCCTTGTTTCTAATAGGTTAAAATAGTCCCCGCCTATCTCAAGTTTACAGTGCAGTACGTTGACAGGTCATTAATATAAGTAAATAATCAACCATATAATACATCATTTCACCGAGACTCTCTTAAATATAACATTACCCCATTCCTCCGTGGTTAGGTTTCATCTCTGTTCCTTATGCGCCAAAAGTCCGCGTCTTCCCTAGAGAGCTGCGCATGCGCCAACTCCTCAACGTGTTTACTTCCGCTGTCAGCTGATCCGGGGCGCGTGACCTCATCACGTCCGCGTCTCCCATGATCACATGACCTTAGCTCCTTACAGATACTTCCGCCCTCAGTGGGCACTGATTAGTTTCTATTCTGTAGTTATTTCAAACCCTGGCGGTAATCTGGGGTTCGGAATATGTATACATCCCAGTTCTCTTACAATATCATTATCTCAAACATTCTTTGGCCTTGTTCCACTTCTATCGGGGGCATCTAATAAAATTTACTCCTGCATCACGTGACATCCCGTAGTCATGGGGATGGTACAACATAAACAAAGGTGTATAGCAGTGGTGACCCGTGATAGGCGGGGACTATTTTAACCTATTAGAAACAAGGGGGAGGTATATTAAGTTCACGTTGCTGTATGTAATTTAGCTTGACAAAGACCGAGAGGTTGAAACGTTGCTGTAACACTTTGGTGCCTATTAAAGAAAGAATTTTTTGCTACGAATCTGAATGCTGCGGTGGACCATATTGTTTGTCTATGCTGAGAAGGGGGTCAGAAGGTTGTGACCCTACACTGCCTGCACCGCCACGATTGGATACATGCTTCAGCAGACCGCGAAGTAAGTGGTGCTGTCTTACCTTGATTATGAAGTGACTCCAAAACTATTTGAACCATTCTCCAATACTTATTCACTATCGGACAGTCCCAGAACAGATGAAAATGATCTGCCCCGGGGTCCCCACATCGAAGACAGTCAGAGGAAGTTCTAAATCCTCTCCTATGGAGCCACAAAGGTGTAAGATATATTTTGTGTATAATATTGAACTGAACAACAATATGGTTGAAGTTGTGAGAAACCAATCTTAAACCATCACCTATATTCTCCCAGTCCGGGGAACCCACCTCAGACAATAAAACAGACCAGGATCTCTGTCCTGGAGAAAGATAATCCATAAAAAAAAATTTCATCAAGTGCCTATAACAGTGTGAGAGTTTAGCTTTCATACTTCCTTTCTTACTAATCAAATTGTGCAGAAATTCAGGAGTGTCTACATTAAATGAGTGACTAACAACAGTGCTAAAAAGTGCCAACCTCAATTGGAAGTAAGCATACTAAGCCACCTCACCTACATTTAACTTTTGTTTTAGCTCCATATACGACAGTATCTGACCATTTCTAACCACCTGATGTATATATTGAATATTTTTCGTCCTCCAGTATTGCCTACAGTTAGGATCATCTAAGTTCAAAAGTTTTTGGTTATGCCATAGTGGGGTGCAAATTAGCAATGTCTCAACTTTAAACCGACCCTTTATAACCAACCAAGATTTAATAGCCATCCTGCAGAAAAGTTTATACCCAGTCTGTGTGTTGCTTAAATAATCGGACTCTAGTACTGTAAAAAAATCAGAAAAACCTGAGTCTTCTACCAATTTTCTACATAGATGGCTATTTTCCCAGTCGTAAAAAAAACTGAGTTGAGAGGCCATATAATAACCCCTAAAATAGGGGAGGTTAAGACCTCCCGATTGTAGGGCATAGAAAAATATAACACCTTTAATCTCACCCGCTTTCTCCCCCGTAGCAGATCGTTGAGCATCCGCTCTATCAACCTAAAGTACTTATCTTCAATCCATACAGGCGAATTGCGAAGAACATACAAAACCTGGGGAAGTACCACCATTTTTATTAATGAGATTCTGTCTGCTCTTGCGGGCAGAATTTTTTGCCATACCTTAATTTTAGATCTCACTTTTAACAATAAGGGAAGCAAGTTGTAAATAATCTTGAATTTTGGCAGTAACTGTTATCCCCAGATATTTTATTGAATCAGAAATCATTAACCGATTAATAATGGAGTTTTCCCTCAAGCCTCGCAATTCATCTACAGGGAGAAGAGCAGTTTTTTCCCAGTTAACCTCAAGTCCAGAAGAGACAGAAAACAGATTAACCAATTCCATTATTCGAGGGAGAGTAGTTTCTGTTTGCTGGATAAGAAACAAGATATCATCTGCATAAAGAGATATACGGTCCTGTTTCCCCATTACACCAAAACCGTCCACTTTCAAGTCCTGCCTAATGCTAATGTCAGCAGACCTGTCTCATTTATAATTTTCTACACTAAAATGCCGGTCTTAAAAAATGACCCCCATTGTTTATACTTCCATCCCAATCTGTCCATGGTCACTGCTTTAGATTGTGCCAAACACCGCTGTGCCCGACTCTACAGATTGTAAGATTGTCTCCCGTTTATATATTAATCTTATTAATGCTATATTTTACATCATATGTATAAGATATGGTTGATGTGTAATCTGTTTTTGTTCTTTCTATTATAGTGGCACATCAGATACATCAGATACATGTTTTTAAGGACTTAACATATAGAGAAATCTCTTTGAGATGACCAGTCAAAAGGGCAGTTAAAAATAGATTTAGGCTAGTTTCACACTAGCAGCAAGGAACTCCAGCAGGCTGTTTCGGCGGGTGAACAGCCTGTCGGACCGGTGCTGCCGCTAGTGCACGCGTGCCCCTGCCCGGCCTCATTGACAAACATGCCAAGAGGCGGCTGGAATAAAACTACTTTAGATCAAGTCTTCTTTTCAAAAAAGGTGATCTTTAGGAGAGGTTTAAGTATTTAGAAAAATGTTCTACTGTTAGATCTTCAGGAAATAATACATTGTCTATTATCAATAGATATACAGTTTTGTCAGGGACCTTACATGCGAAAATTTTAATTTGAGAAGAAATGAAGCAATATAACGATAACACGACGGAATAAACAAAGAAATGGTGGTCAGATTGGCAAATATCCTATAAGAAATGAACAAGTTTCCATATGTAATAACTAGCACTCCATAATTCTAGTTCTGCGCTCTCAATTCTTCCCACTTGCCCTCACGCCAAATTGGACCGGTCCCCAGAAGCCTCATATTCTGTGTATTGACTTTGAATTCTTACCTCTATTTTATTGTTCTGCTATTCAGTTTTCTCGCCCCACTATTTTCCAAACCACATTTGGCAGCACAAGTGTAGCCAAAGGTATGGAAAAGCAATACATAACTACAAACTATGCTAAATTCTATATTCTGCCTCGAGAAAAGGAATCATTTTATGAGATAAGTTCCATTGGTTACATACTTTTGTGGAGTTATTTGGCAGAAGTGTTTATATTTATTTATTGTAGGTGTTTTCAATCAGAAATTAAAACCTGAAATAGTTTTGGCATGTACATACAAGAGTGTGCAGCTATCGTGTCAGTTTCGTATGTTGTTATATTTTACGTTTACTGTCCTACAAATGAGACACTGATCTTCAACATTGTTATTCATTTTTTGTATGATTTTTTTTTTGTTCACGCTTGCCTCATGGCTTCTGGTCAAATGGTAATCATGCGGAATCTGTGCTATGGCAGATCCAGATGTTGAACAAAGTGCCCCATTTACCTAAAATGGTGTCTGTGAAGGTTTCCATCATTTTAATGGCTAAAATAGCCCTTTTTTTAAAGTGACAGAACTCTCAATAATAGTCCCTAACACCAATGTACACGGGGCATGAAAGGGGCTGTACAGGGGTTTTATACTGATGACCTATCCTCAGAATAGATCATCAATATCAGATCGGCGGACGTCCAACACCCGACACCCCGCCAATCAGTTGTATGAAGAGCAGGTAGCGCTCCATGCGAGCGCAGCTTCCTGTTCATTACATTGCTCATCGTCTCGGACGCGAATCTAACTTGAATGGAACAAGTACTTGTAATTACGCTATGCTGCCGCTACAAGGAAGACAACACCTAGTGTAATGAAAAGGAAGCAGCGCTCCCATGGAGCACTGCGCCTCTTTACACAACTGATTGGCAGTAGTGCCGGGTGTCAGACCTCCGCCGATCTGATATTGATGACCTATCCTGAGGATACGTCATCAATAGTGTTAAGCAAATTGAAGTTCAAGAACTGGACTTCGATCTGACTTTCAGGAAAAATTTGATTTGCCAGGAGGCTAGATTTCCTTGTGCTTCATGGTAATGAATCAATTTTTCCTAGAAAAAAAAAAATCATACTCACCATACTCATATTCATACTCATCCTTTTGCGTGCAAAAACAGTCCGCCGCAGCCATCTTGATTGAAGATCCTTCATGAAATCTTTAAGCGGCGACTTATGATGTTACCGCATGTGATTTCTCGCTGGATTTTCAATCAAGATGGCTGCGGCAGACTCTTCGCGAACAAATGGATAAGATGAGTATTTTTTCAACAGATTAATCCCTGACAGCCTTCAATGGTCATCTCAGATGCAGTGATCAGCGATGAACGCGGCATCTGAGGGGTTTAATGATGGGGGCGGCGCATTCACTGTTCCCCATCATTGCGCCTGCTACTCTTAAAGAAATGCACTTCATGATGGAGTAATTTGTCACAATGCGAATTTCTTTGTGAAATTCGGCGAAGCAGCCGAATAAAAGTTTTGAGAACTTTGCTCATCTCTAGTCATCAATATAAAACTCCTGCACAACCCCTTTAAGCTTTTAAATGCCAAATGAATACACATTGTTGCCCTTTCACAATGCTTTTTTTAGTTGCACAGTTTCTAAGTTCATAAAGTTCAAGATATTGTATCATTGTCCTCGAGTTGATCCACAGGAAGGCAAATACAAACGGAGACAATTCCCTCCTGAATCAGAATAAATCTTTGACCCTTTTATGGATCTGAGTATGAGTTGTTCATTTGGTACCAGGGACCTGATTGCATTCTATCTTTATGGATCAGAAAATCCTTTCCATTGACAATAAAAGAAGGAGACCACATAGTTTCTCCATCCTCCTTCTCTCTCCCTCATATGACATACAGCATGCTTACAACCGTTTCCCATTTGTCTGCTAAACTGCTGACAGAAATAAGTAGGGGCGGAGGAGCAGCACAAGCATACCTTTCGTGGAGCTTTTCAAATAAGGATTTACGTGAACATGAAGTTTTATTCAGCAAGATTTTGCTCCATCTGCTCTGAGAGGTGGCTGTAGTGGTCTTTTGGTTGAATGCTACAGCTGGCACTCACAACAGAGAGGGGAGCACTGTATAGAGCACTGCCTAGTGAAGCTCTACCCTGGGACCATGGAAGAGCAGAAACTGGCAGAATGAAACTTCATATTCACACTACTCTTGATGAGAAAAGCTCCACCAAAGGTATTTTTGTTCCACTCTCCCTAGTTCCTACCCAGTGCTGTCAGCAATTTAGCCAGACCCTCTTGAAAGGGGTTGATTACCTTTGGGAGGAGTTTTGCAAATCCCCCACCTGTGCAGACCCGCAAAGGGAAGCATACTTACCTGCTCCCCAGAGCTTGGTCCCAGCTCCTTCATTTCCCAGTCCACAGCTGTCAACATCTGCTTTGACCCCACTACAGTCAATCACTGGCCGTACCAGTAACCTGCTCCCCTTGCTTCATGTGACCTATTGAAATGATGCAAGGGGAGCAGGTCACAGCTACAGCTAGCGATTGGCTACAGCGATGTCAAAGCTGATGTTGACAGCGGTGGACCTGAGTTGCTGGGGAGTAGGTAAGGCTGAGTTCACTCTTCAGTTATTTGGTCAGGTATTTCCATCAGTTATTGTGAGCCAAAACCAGTAGAGAAGCCTACTCAGGGATCAGGTGTAATGCAAAAAATTGCAACTGTTCTGTGTTTTTGACCCACAACTGGTTTTGGCTCATAATAACTGATGGAAATAACTGACCAAATAACTGAAGTGTGAACTTGGCCTAAGTATGCTTCACTTTGCAGGTCTGCCCAGAGGAAGAGGGGTTGCCAACCCCTTTAGGTCAATAAGTTTTTTTCTTCGGCTATAGAATATATCTGTTATAATAATAGGCAAAATAGGTCAAAAAAACCTAATTAGGGCGGTTTGCTGTATTTTCCAAATTAAATTGTCCCAGTTGTTTATATATTTCTTGATATGTAAGGAATAAATTTGTAACAATACACTAGAGCTCTACATTGTGCAATTTATTCTAGATGTTAGTATTTTATATAAAGGTAAATCAATGTATTTTCAAATAAACTGAAGCTGCAGCTTGGTAAATATGACCACCGAGAATTGTTGAGTTTATCAGTAAAGCAAAGTTCTTTGTGTAAAATGCCATCAGGGTGCTATACTTTGCAGCGACTGTAGGTGTTTAATAGATGAGGATTGTGTATCTATGAAGAATTCATGTTTTATATTAAGCTCTTTAAGTAATAAATAGTTGACAGTCACAAATCCAACTCATCAAGCAAATCGCTCCATAAGCACAGTTAACTTAAACATTTAGAGTGTCTGAGCTGTTCAGTTTATATTAGCAGATAGTAAGGAGGAGCGAGTCTGGAATATCACACGCAAAACAAATACACAAAATAAAGACTTGTTTTCCTGTCTGTTCGTCCCACATCTGTATTAAAATTCTCAAGTATATAAATGGACCTGGGAAACGATATGGAATTATCCAGAAGTTTTTGTTTAAAGGAAATGTGCCATCAGAAAATTACCAATGTAAGTTTTTACATTAAATATTTTAACTTTTTTTTAAAGTACTGGAATTATCCAGAGGATTTGTTTAAAGGGAATGTGCCACCAGAAAATTACCAATGTAAGTTTTTACATTAAATATTTAAATTATTTTTTTTTACTTAGAAACAAGGAATCCAGCTCAGCTCGGGTGAATAATTTTGCGACTTTATTCCAACTGTAAAATTTCCATACAAGAAGTGAAATTTTACCGTTGGAAAAAAGTCGCAAAATTATTCACCTGAGCTGAGCTGGATTCCTTGTTTCTAATTATATGCTCCTGCATCCAGGTGCGGCATCCGTGCACAGAGGGTGTTTATGCAGGTGAGAGCTGCCTTACTTTACTCTTTCCAGTTTTTTTTACTGTTTTCACCCTGGTTACTGTCAAGACTTTTTCTTCTGTAGAGATCACTTTTCAGCAGTCACCACATTATCACCGCAGGCAGGATTACAATGAAAAATAAAGTGTTGTGGGCTAGATTTTTTTGGACTGGAAGGTAGGTTGTGTAGAGGGGCCTACCAGTCCACAAACCTAGACCTCTTGCACACGAACGTTGCGTGGTTGTATTGCAGCCCGCATACGGTGGGTTCGCAATACACGGGCACTGGCCCGTGTGCACTCTGCATCACCAACGCCGACCCATTCACTTGAATGGGTCCGCAATCACGGAGTTGCGGAACAGAAGCACGGATCGGAACCCCACGGAAGCACTATGGACGGATCACGGACGTTGCCCGTGCATTGGGGACCAACTGATGCACACCATTTGTGTGCAAGAGGCTTTACTCCAGAATGGCTATTCCCCCAGTATGAAGAGATCCCAGGTGTAGCTACTGGGATAATTACTGGAGAATAAGTAGAGGCCTCAGAGTTAGAGCATGGTGACTTTTTGACCGTGAGGCTGTGTGAAGCCTGATCCCCTTACAGACTTAGGCTACATTCACACAAATGTATTTTGTTTCCGTGCCCATTCCGTTTTTATTGCAGACAGGATGCAGACCCATTCATTTGAAAGGGTCCACAAAAAATGCGGACAGCACACCGCATGTCCATTCCGTAGCCCTGCAAAAAAAATAGAACATGTCCTATTCTTGTCCGTTTTGCGGACAAGGATAGGCATTGTTACAATGGATCCGCAAAAAAAACGGATGCCATACGGACATCATCCGTTTTTTTTTTGCAGATTTTGTGTGAATGTAGCCTTAGGCAGAGCCCAGATGGCCAGGTGTTTGTTTGATGTTTTGTTTTATGCTGTAAGTGCTGTGGGTTCAGCCAAGTGACGGATAACTTGGACGCCCTGTATTGTGTTGTACTGAGAAAAAATAAAGCACTGTTTGGACTTTTAACCCCCGAAGTCTAAGAGTCTGTCATTGTGGACCCCACCGCGAGTATAGGATCCCTAGAATATGATAGGTGATGTCACTGCTTTCTATTCCCTAGATGTACAATGAATTCTGCACAGGTCGCAGAGCTTGTCTAGAAAACCCTCCCATAGAAGTCAATGAACATCTCCTGTCTATGGCCCTTGAGGCTATTCTAAAACATATTGCTATCTGCTGTTAACAACAGCTCAGGCAAGATGTTTTTCCTAATCATGTATAAGATATTTTGATTGCTAAAAAATATAGGTGACTTACTGCCTTCAAAGCTGTTTTCCAGACTAACATATTGATGACCTATCTAGAAGACACTTCACTGATCTCGAGTACTGTAGCTCAGCTTCCATTCATTTGAATAGTGGCATATTCTGCAGTACGAGCGATTCCTTCCCAACAATCTGCTGCTGCTTGAATGGTGTAAATGCGCCTTAATACAGGCCTAATTGTCCTGCCAGGCAGTTCAGTTCCCATACATTTGAGGATGGATCATCAATATCGGAGGTGGAGGGGTTCAGCTGAGTGAGAGCACATTAGATAAACACTTTGCATTTAAAAGTAACCCGAATACAAATCAAAATGTCATTATGCCAGAGAGGATTATAAAGATAACCTTGAGGTTGGCCTTTTGTTCTAAAGGTCCATTTCTGCACTTCCAATTATACACAAGTGTCAAATGCAATATAGACATTTTCAAGGTCCTCTTACCTATAGGAAGATTGAAGTTGCAAGTTAGGCTAAGCAACTGCTTTCCAAACTTTATTACCATGGGCCAATCTCTGAAACGTTTTTCGGCATTTAGGGAAACCGTATCCACATTTCAACTTCAAAAAAGCCTTTTTAGGAGCTATTAGATATTCTACTATTTTATGTTCTGGCTCAGATTTAATAATTTCCCCACGACAGGGACCTTTGGGCTGGCAGTCATGACCATGTTTAAGAGAACCTGGTTGGGATTTACTAGGCTAAGCCAACATCATGATAGTAATGAAGACAAATTAGGAGCTCATTTACTTTAGACACCCTCTTATCTAAGGCTGGCCATAGACATGAGCTATTTGTCACCTGACCACTATCTCTCCTGATCCCCCATACACATGTACCCTTGGCGTGAAGGCTTACCTCTCCAAGAACCAAAGCATCATCAGTTGAAATCTAATAGTTCAGCTCTTACCTCACTTGATATTTGCCATAAAGGGAGAGTCCAGGGTCATCTGTACACATTATATGGTTGGCTGATCCACCAAAATCAGTGGTTTTGGCCAACATTTATTTATGTTTATGGCCTGCTTACTGGACAAAGAGGATGGAACGCGACTCCTAAGATACTTTTTATTTTACCTTTGCCTAAGCATGGCAGGAAAACATGGACAGGCTTTCCAAGATTTCTATCCTCGAGCATCACTGTTATTTTCCATATCTCATGCTCAGTAGGATCTGACCTGGACAGTAAGAGCAATCTCTTACAACTTGGACAGAATCTGAGATCTTTCCAGTTGTCTGATCCTTTCCCAGAATGCCAAGTGCTGTATGGTGCCATCCCGATGTAAATGCAATATAAGAATATGGGGAAACTAATAAATAAAGCTCTATGTGTAAACATATCTATATGTATACATATGCTTTATCCTGTTTTCTTGACTCTGTATATTTTCCAGCTGTTTGGAAGCATGCTGATAGCACATGGCTGGACTTCAAAGTTCTTGAACTAATTACCATGGCTAAGAACCAAACAAGCATGGGATAGTGAAATTTATGGGGGTGAAAATCAGTGCAGTCTGGGATTTCCTGCATTATATCTGCTGTACGGATTTGTTCATTTTGACAGTGATTAGCAGTTTTTTTTTAATGAGCATCTATCAAGTGATAGAAATAATGACCACAAACAGTTATTGTTCCCTTTATCCCTCATACACTGTGTACAGGACATAGAACATAGTGAAATGCATCATCTGTTCCTGCACCAGGTCAAGGGTATTTATTTTCTGGGTAATATCAGGAGGATTGCATTGCACCATATTCACAGTGTCTTGTTAGGGCTCTATATATTACCAGCTGTTAATGTATATGTACGTAGGCCTATGCAGATGTGCATTGTTATTGTAATTTTCGCAGTTTCACAGGTAACAGTACATGCTGCGAATGTGTTCATATCAGTATCTGAAAAAAATATATAAAATACTTTTTTATAATTTGTTTTTGGTTTTCCAATGTGACCACAAAAATGTTGGCCCCTCCAAGATGTTTAGCTAAGATGTCCAGAATACAATCAAGAAAGATCCTTCGTCCCCCTAGAATAGGCAGCCACAAAGCCAGGTGAGTCCAGGTATGTTCAGGCACGGCATAAAAATTCCACTGTTGATTTTATGGCAAATGTAATACAAATCTGCTGTAAAATATCCCAGTTTTCCACACAAAAATGTGCATGCAAGCTCTGAGTTCTCGGCAGAATCATTGTGTTCCATGTGGATGGAATTTTGAAGACCATATCCACTTGCACTGCCCTGTCAATTGCTATGAATTTGCGATGAAGTGACTCAACATACCCTAAAATAATAACATTCTTTCTGCCTGCAGTAACCACTAGAGGGAGCACCTATCATATGGATTTATACAGCTTGTGTTGGGTTCAATGGGAACTTTAAAAAAAAAAAAAATCTGTATCCAGTGAGCTCCCCCTAATGGTGGCTGAAGACAACCTGGATTAAATTGTTTTACTCTATAGCTGTATAAAGGGAGACAGTGGATTTGAACCTATGTAACATATATTATGACATTATTTAGCACAGAATTTTGAACCTATTTATATTCAATTTAATGAAATCATATATTTAGCTCCTATGCTCCCTCTAGTGGCAGCTGTAGGTAAGCAGAAGTTGATCATTTATATTTAGGTCTATGGATTTGGAGTTCTGTATCAAGTAAACAATATTCCAACCATTTTAAAGATATACTATGAAATCGATCAGCACATAATTTTGGATCTATTTAGATTGTATGTTCTCCCTGTGTTTGCTTGGGTTTCCTCTGGGTTCTCTGGTTTGCTCCTAAACTCCAAAGACATACTGATAGGGAACTTAGATTGTGAGCCCTATTGGGGATAAAGGGATGATCATGTTTGTAAAGCACTGCAGAATATGTCAAAGTTATAAAAGTCAGTAATACAAAGCTGATATTCACTTGGCCGGCAGGAAATGGAAGAACAACCCCTATTGCTAGTGGTTGTTCCCTTTTTACTTCTGTGACTTAGTGGGTTTGGATTTCCTTGCAGTATGCGGATTCCTGCCAGTACTGAAATAAAAGTAGGTCTTGTAAAATAAGGACTGCCTTTACTGGACCTGATCACTAGAAAAACAAATCTTCAGCAATTAACTTCCATTATATCATATGTTTCAAATTAAATTAATACCACGGGAGAATGGACCACCTACTAATAATTTATCACCCATAAGACTGTTCAGCTGGGGCCAAAATCATTTACCGTTACCATGAATAAAATCTCTCTCTTCGCTGCACAACATCTTGCTATGAGTTATTTTCCCTTCTATTTTCTTTTTTTTTATCATTGTGGCCTTTTCCGCACCCATCTAATGTAGACCAGCACATACTACAGAGTTTTATTGTTTTACTTCTGAGTGTGGCTAGGTCAAGAGTCAGGAACCTGTGGTTTTCCAGCTGTTGTGAAGCAATAAATCCCATGATTATCTGCCAGGGATTCTCTGGCCATTAACTGGCTGGGAATTCTGAGAGCAGGAGCCGGACCACAGCTGACAATCTATAGATACATACCATGTAGTTCTTGCATAATTAATATTGGGGGTCATATTGAAATATTAGTTCTATGCACTTCAGGCATTCTTTCCGTTTTCTTCTCCCTCTTTTTTTCTCATTTTGTTCTTTTGCAATAATTATAGTGACTGTCTCATCAGATATAGATCTAGGGGCCAGGGGTAATTTATCATCCCCAGAATTGAGGCATAAAAAGTCAATAATTTCAGTGCCCACTTTTTTGTGACTTTTTGGTGTTATACACTGTTCTTGCTGTATTTGAAAAGTGGGTGGGAAAGTGGGCCATGGTTAGCTTGGTTAAATAGTGATGTGACTTTTGATGACTGTCTCAGCAGACCTACATATAGGGGGTAATTTATTATCCAATTTGCATCAGAATTGTGGCATCAAAAGTAAAATATTTTAGCGCCCACTTTTTTATTTTTGCAACAATTTTTTTTTTGACTTTTTGGCGTTTCACTGTTCTTGCCACATTTGAAAAGTGGGTGGAGCACGTTTTTAACAGACTGCAAAAAGAAAAATCACAAACTCACGCCAGTTAAGGGTGGTGTAAGTAAAATGAAAGTAGGATTTGTCAACACAAGTGTTGCACTTAACAAACTACATGCAACATTTGATAAATTTGGTGAAGAATACACCAATGCCGAATCAACAAAGGTGATCAGGTATTGCCGTCCTGATACATTTCCCCCATAGTGTCTGTTTAGCCCCACTACCTTTAATTCAACAGAAGTCTTTCAGCTTCCACAGAACATGACTAGTGCCAGGAGTTTCAGATTACGGCTTCCCTCCAGTGGCAATATGAGGAAAGCAGAGGTCTGTAATGTCATGTAATGGGCATCATCGTAGTCCAAGCAAACGGAATGGGTGAAAAAGGCTGGTGATTTCAGTCACCGACCTCAATCTGCCACTTCCTTATAAGGGTCCGGAAGAGCAGTGGAGGTAGAATGGAGAACAGTTGAGATATCATAACTTATTGCTCTAAATGCCTTAAAGGGGTGTTTCCATCTTAGTAAATGATGGCATACGCACAAGATAGTTCTTCAATATGTAATGGATTTTTTCCACCACTGGGACTTGCACCTATCCCTAGAATGCAATGCCCCCAACCCCAATTGGTCTACGTGGGGTGGTCAGGACTATAGAAATGGCTGAGTCGGCTATGCTATGCTGTTTCCATCGCTCCTACAAAAATGAATAGGAGTTGCGGAAACAGCCTAACACAGCACGCCTGGAGGTTTACAAAGCATCCTGTGTACTGTATATGGCATAAATCTCCAAGATTTTAACAACCTTTTAAAGTTTTTTTTTTAGGGCTTAGATATTGATGACCTATCCTCAGGATAGGTAATCAATATCAGATCATTGGGGGTCTGAAATCCAGCAAGCCTGTGCCGAAAACTGTACAGAGCTGTAAGCAGAATGGAGCTATGCTTCCATCTCTGTTCAAAGCAGTAGTTCTAGCACTAGTGGCTGTAAGGAACAGCTGATCGGTGGCGTGCCAGATGTGGGACCCCCATCAATATTGATGACCTATTCTAGGAGATCAGTATCTAAGTCCTGGACATATAGATAGCAAATACCCAATAATCTATTTCATTGTTTGGCTACTTTTAGATTATAATTATGATCATCCTTGTTGTAATGGAAATTAGCACCATGGACTTGTGATTAAGACTGCGGGAGCAGGAGAACATTACTTAGACACAGTAGAGTAGAGACACAGTGCAAAGAATGGGGGATAAGGTAAGGAACAAGCAACCCCGACCACTGAAATAGGGCAAGAGGTGGATTTCCACTTCCTATAATGTTGTCTATTCACAAAGAGAGCCAAATTATTTTTCCTCCAGACTTATCCTTTATGTGAAGCATTTTAAGGTCATACGCTATGTAGTTGATCTATGGGTTATGCTATAAACAAACAGCCAGCATGTGGCTATATAATATATTTTACAATGCAGTACAGCATAATTTATTTTCCTTATGAAGACACAGCTAAGCCAAAGTTCCTTGCAAAGATTTGGGTCTTAACCTCAAAAAGCCGTAGAAGAATTATATTTCTAATATGGATAAAGGGCTTACTTGGCAAGAACATAACTTTCCTTCAGTAAGAGTTCTGGTTTACTGCTGTGGATGGTACCTTCTGAATGAAGCTATGTAAAGGGACACAGTGCTTAAACCTATCATTAAGAATGAATGAAAGAACGAGATTATGTTGCTAGAGAAAAACCCGCGGTACAAACCACAATAATCAAGCATTACTTATGCATCACTAAGATTTATGCAAACAGTATTTTACATGCAGATCTAAGCAAATGGTGTTCTGATATGATTAGATTTTTTTTATTAGAAAAATATTGTAATATGTTATTTTCTCTGTGTTACTTTTTTTTCCTTTATGAGAGAGGATTTAAGAAAGACATATTTCTGAACTACACAATGATGTTAACTAAAACACCATGGGCCAGATTTATCATTAGCTAAAGTCACTTTAATAGAGTGAAAAAGTCGCAAAAAAATGCGCAATCGGTAAAATTGTGCATTTTTTTGCGACTTTTTCAAGCTCTGCACTAAGCTCTCCAGTTTTGTGAAAGTGGGCGTGTTGTCTTATGTAAATGAATCTCTAGACAGATTTACTATTGCAACCATTTAAAAAGTCGCAAAAAAATGCGCAATTTCACTCCAGGGGGGACCATGCTTATCTTTTGCGACTTTTTAATAGAAAATGCGACTTTTTTGTAAAGACGTGCGACTTTTGTAAAGCCGCTTACTGAAGGATAAACTGCTACCGTCAATCCACATTTATGACAGTATTAAAGGACCATTAATAAATCTGACTAACCAAAAGTGACTTTGGGCAGATGTAAAAGTGGAGTAAGATGTAAGTGTAATGATAAATCTGGTAAAACACACTGATAACATGGTTATCAGGCAGACACAACTAACTCACAATATTCAATACGGTGTAATTACATAAAAAGTACTAGTATTTGTTACTTTCATTACAATTGCTATATTTACACAATGTTAATAAATATGTACATTTTTGGTCAAAACCCATTACACATATAGGATTTTCACCACTTTTACTGGAATTTGTACAAGAAATTATGCAATATATGTGCCCAATACTTGGAGAAATGTTACCTCTTATATTTTTCCTTTTCAATGTTGGAATTGTGATATGTTTAAAATGAAAAAATCAAATAAAAAGAATTTTACAACAATAATATTGTAATAATGTAAATGACCAATATCACTAAATAAAAAATGTGCCCATGTTAATTATAAGCGGTATTATTGCCTGCAGCCGCCAGTAGAGTGTGCCTAGAAGCATCTTTGTATATTGCACTCAATAATAAAGCAGTATGCAGTAAGCTTACCAGCTCCCCCTAGAGGTGGCTGAAGGCAGTCAGAATATTATAATTAAGACTCATGGAGATATGGGTATAAAGAGAATTTGGACTCGTGTATCAGTATTAGGAGCTTCAGTGTAAAGCATGGAGAGAAATAGAGTCGCAGTTTGAGCATCTGATAAGACAGGAAGCGCATTACAGACTACTGTTCACTTCTTTTGTGTCTTAGTTCACATGCGGTGAACCTGCTGCCAGGGTTGCCAGTCAGAATTTTTATTTCTTTTGGACAACTTATCCCAAAATCAAGGACAATCAACATTTTTTACAGACAAAATCGAAGACCATAACTCATGATAAAGATTCTAGATTAAAGTAATGCATCTCTATAGCTTAATATGCTCATCACCTGAGCTGTAAAATGACGAGAATTACCACCGAAATAATCTAGTAAAGTACCACCAGCCCCAAAAAAAATCACAGACAAATCTATTTTTTTTTTCATGGAAACAGGAAAAAAGTCGCCTATTTTTACAGACTGTCCAGAAATTTATTGACGGTTGACAATTCTGCCTGATGCAATCTTTGAAGATCACTATTAAATGGGTTTTCTGGTTTGTTTCAACATCCTGCAAAATAATCACCAATGAATATAGCTTTACCTTTATGCCTCCTGTCTTCTGCTCTGGGCTGTGGTCACATGACCATGTCCAAGCAGCGCATTTTTTTTCCCCATGATGTTATGTCCATGGGTGTTTCAAAGCAGCAATGGGGGCTGTGATAGGGGAGTGTCTATATAACTGGCTGGGTGGGAGGAGCTATAAAGAGGAGCGGTGCTGGAGCTGTTGCAGGGAAAGAAGTACATGGTGGGATTTGTTGGATACAGGAAGAGGAAGTGTTACATACAGGATGTAAAGAAACCAGAGTGGTGAAAATGGGTCAGGAGAGTGCGAAGGTAAGCAACGGCATCAGTATATCTGTTAAACATCATAGTAATCCTGAAAAACTCTACTGCCCACAATGGAGACATCTACTATGTTCTTCTACTACCATCAACCATTTCCACTTGGATTGATAAACAGGGCAATGAGACCCCATTCTCCCTACTGAATTGCCCATCAACAAGATAAAAGTTCAAATAAAAACATAACATATTTTCATATATATATATATATATCTTTATTATGCACAAAAGTAGAAGGTGACACAATAAAATATCTGATTTGTACAAAATATAAACAGTAATGAAACAATTGACAATCGTGCTGGGATAATGAGAACTGCGTCCCTTCTATTCAGGCCAGTGGCATTCATAGTGACATGGCAAGAACTGTAAATTATAATTTGTTAGAATGGACAGGCATTAACTGAAATATCAGATCACCATATAGTTCCTGGTTTAAGGCAAACCAAAATTCCCTCTGATAAACATCCCATGTAACTTCAAGGGCAGCCCTTAACACACCTTTATAAATGAGGTAGATTGCATATTACAGAAGACTATATCATTCTAACAGATTGAGACTAGGATTTATGGGTCCAGAATGTTGCTTCCCAAATAGGCAGTGATAAAAGTGAATTGGGAACTTTGATTTTATGTACAGGATAAAAAAAAAACATGTCTGCTTTCTTCCAGTTACAGTGCCTTGCCTTTCTACAGGTTAGGTGTAGCATTGCAGCTCATCCCTATTCACATTCGTGGAGTTATGCTGCAATACCAGACAAAACCCACGGGCAGTCATGGCGCTCTTTCTGGAAAATAGCACAAAGGTTTTCCATATTTATCCTGTACAAAACCTTATAGTAGGGTTACAGAAAAATGATAAGCAGGATTATAAACGCGAGACGAAGGCAAAAGTAACAGTCAAAGGAAGTAACAGAAGTAAAGGATTATTTCACAAGCCCTTATTTCCTTAACATGCATTTTACCATCAATTGTAACCTTTATGTCATAAGGAGAAATTGTGAAAAATACAAGTCTGAACAGAATCCTTTATTCAGCCGTAATGAGGATACAGAATGCAGTGACGCTTGAGGACACGTGTAATGGTGGTCAGACACAGCCATATACAATGCACAGTATACCGGATCATGCTTTCAATGTTCATGTAAGTTCAGTTTTTTGCCTAAGGGGCAATTTACCTCTCCACTAAACTGCTATTTACATAGGGTCCTGAGATGTGGAGGTCTAAGAGGATTCTTCTGGTCTGCTTCATACTGCGATATCAAGCAGGGGCCATATTTCCTTATAAAGGTAGTCAATGCCAACCAAGCACATACAACTTACAGCTCATTCAGACAGCTGTAAGTGTTTTGCGGTCAGCAAATTGCGGACATGGCCGCACATGGCCGGGCCTATGATAGAAATGCCTATTCTTGTCCGCATGTATAGGAAATGCTCTATCTTTTTTGTTGGACCGCGGAATGGAACTACGGATGCGGACAGCACATGGTGTGCTGTCTGCATCTTTTGTGACTACATTGAAATGAATGGGTCCGCACACGATCGTCTGAATGAACCCTTAATCTAAAGACATGAAATATCCAAGAGAACTCTGCATAACAGTACCCATGTAAGATTTCAGAAAGTGAGAGATTGCCCCCTACTTAGGCAAAAACAACATCTGCTGGTGTTTTCCACTTCGGTATTTAGAAAAGCTACTGTTGACAGGTGTGGTGCTGTTTTTAGAAGATAGCAGCCAAGTTTTTCTAATCTGGCTTAGCCTCTAACCCCTTTAAATTGTATTTTTTACAGTTAGTTACATTTACTATGTATCGGGGAATATGCTAAGTAGTCGCTATACATTTACAGCAGTAGAAACATGCAAATGGGGGTTATTTCAACACAGACAACAGCAATACAGGACACATTCCTGAAACTTTTGGTGTGATAAGATATGAAAGCAAGAAAAAATTGTGCGCAATAGAAGCACAATAAATGTTAACGCCACCTGAACACAGGTGCGGGTGAACGCACATAAAATCCGCACAAATTTCTGTGCGTTTCTGCTGAATATCTGCACCTAAATCCACAGTGTTTAATTGCAGATTTTGGTGCGGATTAGATTCCGTTTTTCTGCAGACCTCACCCTTCCACTGCAAAGGGTGAAGTCCACAGCTAAAACCGCAAACATAATTGACTTGCTAATCACTATGAAATCCACGTGGTGGGTCAATTTTCACACATAAAAAAATAAGCAAAGTGTACATGAGATTGTGTAATCTCATACACTTTGCTGGTACTGTAATACGCTTCGGTTTATCCGCGCAGGAATCCACGTGGAAAAAAAACACATATTCCGTAATGTGTGCAGGTGGACTAAGAGTCTAGGGCTGCACGACAACAACTACTGCTGCAAACAGCAACCTATGAAGATATCGGGTGCTGTCACGTGCCATAGTAATGCACTGAACGGTGTGCAACATTGTAACTGCAGCTCATCAACCAAGAAATGTTACAAATTAATGCAACTTTTGTGTTACCTGACACCTGAATTTGCCAGAAATGGATATTGACAATGTTGCATAAGGGTAGTGCGACACTTTTGTCTTCTAAGGGGAGAAGAAAGCTGCAGGGCTTAAAACGGGTTGCTTCCCAGCAGTAGTTGTCATGATGTTTCAAATACTTTGCAGCTTCCATTTCTAATACTGCCTTAGAGGACGGAAAACATCCGGTGTCGGGGGCAGCCAATAGCAGGCTGTGACGGGAGCGAGCCCACCTAACATCGCGGGTGTTGTTTCCATCGCAGCCTGCTATTGGCTAACACAACAACCCCACCCCCGCCATGCCAGATATTTTCATCTACGCGACGGGGAGATGAAGCGTCACGGTGCCGGGGAGTGAGGTGAGTGCAACCTCCGTGAGGGGCCCGGACGTATGGGGGGGGGGGGGGAATTTTAGGGGTTGTATAACCCTTTTAATTTCTACTCATTGCACAAAATAGGCCCTAGAATGTTAAAATACTGCCCTAAAGATAACAGGTAAACTGTACGAGATGTATATGGAAGTGGTGAGTATATTGCTTAGATTTTCATGAGGGCAGATGCCTTCCATGGAGAAATACACAGTAAATGCCAATAAAAGAGAAGTGACTTCAAATATATATTTGGATAAAATATGTATGGCTTCTTACAGTATCTGTAAATATACATTTGTAGATATATATCTTATAATTAAAGTAAATTACTGATAGTACAAATTCTTCTCTCTCAAAAATATACATTTAAAGTGTGTACAAATTGTATCCAGCCCAAACTTGGACGCTTGACATTAACCAAGTATCCAATCAATGAGATGGAGTGTGTTTAGGGTAAAGGGATTTACAATGGGCGGTGTTAAAATTCACAGTAATTGGAATAATACAAAAAAACAACACATTTTATAGAGTAAATTTATCATAAAACATTTAAATATAAACTCTTTATATACTGTAGTAAAATATAGCTATAGGAATAGTAGAGTCCTTTGTCTTCTTTGAAGACATTATAAAGTGTTACTGTATTTTTTTATATAGACTATGCTTTAAAAATACATTCAGCTTTAGGTTTGGCAAAGCGCTTGATTGTCCAAAACACAGGTAGCTTATATGGGTCTTTATGCTGCCTCTAGTGACAACAATAAGTATTTTTTTTTCCTTTTTTCTTTTAGTAACGTATCGCACAAGCTGAGAGAGGAAAACTTTACAGCAGTGGTTTTTAACAGTAGGAATGACCTAATGGACGTCAAAGTAAATTTAACCCACAACATAGGATGGATTGAAAATGGCCCTTCAATTTTGGGGCTCTCTGAGAATTCTTAAGGAGATATATTACATTAGATACAACCACTGAACTCATGGCAGCATGGTGGACAGCGAAAGTGTGCTAACCTTGCTGCTTTTTAAGGCCTTTGTAAGCAAATAATATGATCTCTAGCTGCTGCTAACATTAATGGGGATCTATATTTAAAGGGTTTGACATATATTTTGATATTGATGTCATCAATATCAGATTGGTAGGGGTCCAACTTCTAGCACCCAATCGATAGGTTGTTTGAAGAGGCTTCAGCACTCTGGTGACTGCTGCAGCCTCTTCCTAGGCCACTGACATCATCTTTATCGGTCACGTGGCCTAAGCACCGGTCAGTCCCACTCAAGTGAATGGGCCTGAGCTGCAATACCAAGCATGGCGCTGTCCATTCCAAGGAGGCCACGGCACTCACTGGAGTTCCTGGTGTCGGCCCCCGCTGCTCATCAATATCAAAATCTCGGAAAACCCCTTTAAAGTGAGATAAAAAAAAGCCTAGTCTCTCTTGAATGTATCTTGTAACTCGACAGAAAGCAATGTGGAGATGTAGGAAAGTTGCTAGTCAGGGTACAGACATATCAGTAGAGAATGTACCCAAGGTAGACTAGGTTGTTTAAAACTGGAAATTGCTAAAAATATTAACCTGTCCAAATATTTGAAAACTTCAATATGAGAACTTTTGAGAAATATAATTCCTTACCAGCTTAAAACTGTTTTTCTGTGAGTTAGACAGATACTTCAAGGAAAAAAGTGCAACTAATCCATAATGGTCTTTAAAGGGATTATTCAAGTTTTTAAAAAATGATGGTAATTAGTATTAAAATAATTTTTAAAATACTATACTTATCAACCCTTTCTGATCAAGCTCCCCCACTGTGATCCTCTGTGCTGCTGCAGCCATGATATCATGTTTTTGGCTGCAGCGATAATGTCCCCTATACCACATGTGACCAATGCAGCCAATCAATGGCCACAGCGATATACAGCACAGGACCACTGAGGCAGGTGATTGGCTGAGGCAATCAGGTGCGGGAGTGGCAGCACTGGACCGGAGAGGGTTCGGAATGGTATCTTTTTTTTAAAATACTTTCTCTACCTTTTATAATTGATTTTCTTTAAAGGGGTTGTCCGGGTTCAGAGCTGAGCCGAGACATACCCACATTTATCACCAAGGCAGCCTCCCTAATATGATGCTCTTCTTTGCCCTGCGCTGAATCGCGCAGGGCAAAGGCTTTTTATGTATATCCGGTGATGTGCCAGGCTCTCCATAGGGTCTGATAGGCAGAGGCTTACCGTCCAGCAGTAAGCCTGGTGACGTCATCGACACTAATGGGTGAGCTTTAGCGCTGCCCTAGCATGTAAAAGGCCTAGGGAAGGCTAAAGCCCGCCCATCAGAGCCGGTGACATCACAGAATACACTGCTGGGTGGAAATACAGCATAGGGCAAGGGAGAGCATTGGAGCATGAAATGCTCCGATGCTCATATCGCAGGGCCTGCCTGGGTGAATATGTGGGTATGTCTGGGTTCAGCTCTGACCCAGGACAACCCTGTTAACTTGGACAACCCCTTCAAAAATTATAAGGAGGTTGTATGACATTTGAAGAACATGGCTGCTGTCTCCAGAAGCAACACCACTCTTGTCCACTGGCTGTGTCTGGTACTGCAGTTCAGGCACACTTACTTCAGTGGGGATGAGCTGTAATAACAGATATGACCAATGAACAATAGTGCTGTTTCTGAAAGAAAGTAGGTGTTTTAATCTCATACAACCCTTTCAAAATAAGCCATAATGTTCTTTCAGGTCTTTACATAAGGTTCTCTATATAAGGTTGCACTACACTTTATATGAAACCTTTTTTTTGGAGAATATAGGTCAGTTGTACATGTTCAGAATACCCTTTCCTGTGATTGTCTCATCTATACATCTAAACTTTGCTTCTATCAGCCCTTGACGTTATGACTGTGTTGGATGACTGTAGAACTTGCAGCTTGCCTCAGGTCATTCACAAGGCAGAAACTACTCATATGACAAACCCCAGGAGGAAGGATTTCAAATGTCACCCTGTCACTGTCAGCTAGCCAAGTGTAAGACTAAGAAAAATGCCATCAAATGTATATACTGCAAGTGCTAGTGTCCCCAAACCTAAATACCCTTGAAATTCTTCACCATAAACAGGGATGGACTGGCCCACCAGAGTACCCAGTGGGCCCAGGATCTGATACCATGGTGGGTCCTAAAGGTCCAGGAGGAAAAAAATATTTGGCTGCCTTTGAGCCAATGACCTGCCACTAGGGTCTAATTCGTTGATTCGAAACCTATTAGACTTTATTGATGATATAAGGGGCTGGGTCTTGAGAATAATTTACTCTGATGAGCCCAAGTCTGACACTGATCATATGACCATGAAGAAACAATAGCTGAACTGAAGACACAACTGACTGGAGACACGCAACCAACTGGGGAGATACTTAAAATGATAGGAGACAGAAATGTATCCTCTCAGAGAACCAGGATCATTCCTTATGGAGAGACATATCTCTGCAAGAAATGTACAGAAATGAAGCCTATAGTCTGAGAAATGTATACAAGACAGCATTACGCCATACATACCAACTACTGCCCGGCCTCCTGTGAGTTCAGGAACTTGCTCCAGGCAAGTAATGGGCGAACCTCTAACCACAAGCAATTGTCAACCTACATCTTGGCACCGACAGAAACTACACATAGTTTATCAACTGCAAAACCAGACATTCCATGTGGTCGAAGTAAATGCTTATTTCCCTTTTATACTGCATATAATTACCGTACTTATATTTTTTACTATCTACATGATTCTGGGGACATTATTCACGTTATGCTAATCAAACCCTAACTTTAGATGACCCTTTTATATCCTTAAAGGTGTCCTAGAGACACTGTTTAAAACCTGACGGCACATGTTACTGCTAAGGCAAGTCTACAACATGATAAGAATACAGAGAAGTTAATTCGGCAGGTATTAAAAAGCACCCCCCCTAACAAAAACAAAAAAATAGACAAACATTTAGGACATTTATATACATACATTCAAATGATCCTTCGACAAGGTTAATACGTTAAATGTATGCTTATTGCATCCGAAGACTGCTAAACAATGCTCTGCAATATATCACAGTCATCCAAAAGCAATATTGAAGAAGCAAACAAAGAGAATTAAACACAATGGGGTACATTTATCATTTGCATTGTTTTTGTGTCATTTTTAAACCTGTTTTTGGTTTGTGTATCTGCTCCAAATCTATGAAATGGCGCACCTTAATACAATATTTGCTATGATTGCAATCTAGTGTACGTCTATATGTGAAAAATAACTGCAGGGGGTACCTGACGTGGAGATGCGACTTTTGCAAAAGTCGAACATAGTAGATGAGCCATAATCCGGGTCAAATTTGATATTTTTGTCCCTTAAACATAGACCACTTTGAAAAGCGGCGAGGCTCACCAAATTTGACTAAATGTCGCCAAAAACACTGCAATCAACACGACTTTTTTAACGAAAGCTGATGTATCGGATTTGATATATGTCCCTCAAAGTGCCCAAAATCAAATGAAAGAAAAAGGAAAAGAGAGGGACGGGAAAAGGGGGAATGGAAAGGAAAGGAAGGGAAAGACACATTGCCGATAGATCACTACAATGAAAGAGAAGAGCGACATTTCTCCGCCAGCCCCTTGGAGAGGGAAGTGTTTTTCCAAGTGCAGCAGGCAGACTCATTAAACAAAGATGCATCCATCCACACAATGGTCTCACCATCGGGATTAAGACACAATGTGTCACCGATGATGAAACCGAGAATGGTTGCGAGACGGGCTGACAATTGGTCCACTGCACACTCCCCTTACTGAGAAAGCCGATCAGATGAAATACAAGCCAACATTGCACAATCCACACTCCAATGAGAATAGAAAAGTTAACATTCATCAACCTGCTGCTTAATAGTGGCTAAGTACACTGCACTGCAGCGCCCACGGTACTCCACTCCGTATTACTTTATATATACACTGTTCGTATATATATATTTCTCTTCTGTTATGTACAGATCCATGGCGCTTAATTACAGCTTAAATGGCATGTAAGCAGCATTTATAAGAACTGGCACACATTTCACATTGACAGCCAAGGAAACCCATGTTGCAGCTCTGCACGCTGCATAATTAGTAGTATTACCACTTTTTTTTTTTTTTGGCTTGATGCTCTTTGGACGGACCCAAAGGCTGCATTCATCCAGAAAAGAAAAAAAAAAAACAGGCAGATATTACACCAAGATCCCTTTTCGGAAAGAACCCAAAATGATTTCTTTCAGCCTTGGAGAATTAACGTCAACAGTGACTTTGAACCTCTGCCCCTGGAGCTGATCTTCAGCCTTCCTGTTCTGCTCCTCGGGTTAGGCGGTGCTGTTGCTAGAACAGGGGGTGCTTTGTGTGCTGCCGATGCTATGAGCTGCGCTGCTGTTCTCCGAGGCTGGTGGGGATGTGGGAACCTGCTGTCTTCCTGCTGTATTACCTGAAATGTCCAAGGAAACAGATTTCTGATTAGTTTTTGCCTGCTGAATTTTGTGGATGAATAAATCAAACATCAATTGAACAACAGCCCATTTACAAAGAGCCCGGGAAGGCAAACCACTGGGCATGTAACATTTCCATTAAATATGTGCAAAGGAAAGCTAACAAGCACCTACCTTATTCCTGATGGTGCGCGCAGTTAAATATTTGGCTGGGAAAAGACTTATCAAAGATTTTCTATGTTTTCTCTCCCTACAGCTAAAACTCACACCTGGTCTCCACTGCCTTTCTTCTCAGTGAGAGGAAGCATGAAGGCTCATTAATGAAATGGTTACAGCGCTTTATCCACGGGGACTATCTGCATTTGTCGATGTGTTCCTACATAAAGGCTTACATCTTCTCCTTAGATTGTAGACTCTCATGCATTATGGAGGAAATTTACTAATCCTATCTAATATTTACTCAGTGTAAACTGTCTAAATATGTGGCAAATTTACTAAAGCGTCTCATACTAGATGATAAATTTGGTGCATCTTTAGACAACTTTGTCTAACTTTATACTGCCTATTGGTTGATTTTTGGCTTACTATGTGCCAAAATTTTGGTGCAATTTTGATGCATCTTAAGCAGATCCTATTTCCTAATAAACCACATTGCAGGCCAGAATTTTTGCGCATTGTGCTTAGTACTGTATATCCCCCCCCCCCCATCATTTTTAACGTAGTTACCAGTTGCAAAAAATCGTTTACAGGAAAGTATATTAGATAATCACTTTTGCTTGTATCTTATTGTAAAATATTAAACCCTTAAAGGTATTCTTCAGTTTCATAATAACATTTGATATTTACCTAGAGTACCCCAAACACTGCATAGTTTTCCCCCATATACCCGTTTTGCATGTCAGCACTTTCCCTCCCCTTTTCTCAGCATCACTGCATCCTGGCAAGATGTTTACAAGCAGAACTTCCTGTTCTCCTATCAGTTCCTTCCAGGTTTGGTAATGCAATCCAATATGTTTTACTCAGATTTCTCTGTCTAGCTAACACGGAGAGGGGTAGATATAGGGGTTGTGACTACTACAGAGAGTAACTTGTGGCATGCGGAGCAAGCCCTGTGAAAAATTGCAGAGCAAAGCATGATGGATTTGGGTAGAAAACTAAGCAGGAAACTGATGAAAACAGGAAGCTCTGCAGGTAAACATTCTGCCCAGGTACACTGAGGCTGAGAAAAGGGCAAGAGAAGTGCTGACATGAAAAACATGCATATGGGGCAAAAATATGGTACTGTGGTCAGATAAAAAAAAATCATTATGAAACTGGAGAACTCCTTCAGGTACTGAGACAATTTTGGTCTTGGGGACAAAGAACTTTTTTTTTTGCTTTTTCCTCTTCGAAGTTGTATATTGTTTATGCATTTCATGTATATGCATTTCATTTATATGCATTTTAATATTGACAAAAATAAGTAAAAAAGCAATTCAGAAATTGGTTTCCCTTCTTTGTTATAATAAAAATCATTCATTTGTTAAAAATAATATTTCGCTACAACAGAAAAATCACATGACTATAAATAATTATATAAACTGTGTGTATATATAAATATATATATATATATATATATATATATATAAATAATCCAATATATATATATATATATATATATATATATATATATATTACACCATATGTATAATATATATTGTGATAAGGTGGACAGTGCGGGAAGGTGTATATATCCCACTCAGATACCTCAGCTGGGTGGGATAGCTAAAATCCGGGATGCAATAGTCTCAGCAGCATGTAGGTTGCTGAGACAAGGTTATTTTAGGTATATTCTGGGCTGGATTTTAGTTGGATTGGCAGATAGGACTGGAAGTGGGATCTGCCAATCCACACCCTTCCAGGACGGGTGTTCCCTTGGTCCAGAGAGGATCGCAGGTGAGGTCTGCAATAATTAGACTGGGATATAGTGCCTCCCAGGGTGTCAGTTAGGAGGAGTGTGTTATCCGGGAACAAAGACAGTGGTTTGTAGTGGTCTCAGCCGGGCAGGCTGACAGACCACGAGGCTAAGTGACAGCCTGTAATTTGGGGGACGCAGTGACGCCTTTGGCAAAAGGGTCAAAAGGCCCAAGTCGGGAGGACTGCTGGACCAAAATCCCCCAAAGGGACTCCTATTTGCACAGCCTGGGGGCTGGTGATCTGTTTGACTGGGAAAGCCAGGCCTGATGCCAGGTATGAATTGTAACCTGTAGTTAAATCAAGGCTTTAGTTACTGTGTTTATGTAGAGCCCAGAGGGGCAGGTTTAATTTTGTACAGTTTCTGTTGGTGCTTATGTCGCAATAAAGCACAGTTTGGTTATGAAAATACGTGGTCTGAGAAAAAATCTGTAAGCGTGACCCCTGGAAGTGAGCTATATATATATATATATATATATATATATATTCATATCTATGTTCATGCCGCATCTGTTTTGATTTATAAAGCAATTTACATGACATCAAGATATCTGTACTAAATTAGAGATCATCTGAAAATCAAACGCTAATCAAAAGCCCCTCTGCCAGTATAATAAACACCAGTATTATAAGTGCCATAGGGCAAGGTACAAATTTTGCATTTTGTTCAAGGAGCTTCACATTACACATCTGATAATATTGTCTACATTTCCCCCACATTACGAGACAGTAGAGATTAGAACATGTAGTTGGTATTCTGACAACTGGACACTGGCAAAGTGAATACTAGCAATAGCAAACCCCCAAAACCGCACTTTCTAAGGGAGTATACGGTGTCAGAGAGCAACATGTGCTGTGGATTAAGAACTGTACATACTCATTTTACAGTTCCAAGACGTACATAGGATGTTGTAAATGGCTTACACCCTGTCAGCAGAGCAGTGGAAGGAGCTGTACATGTTCTCTTTAAGTGTCATCAGAAACGCTCTGTTAACCCTGTGACACCAGTTTGGATTTTTGACCACAGAGTGACAATGCTATGATAGGAGGCCGTCTAGAGATCTCTCTGGATGGCTTAAAACAAAAGAAGTTCTTCTCGGTTAGACTTGGGGAAATGACCGCCAGAGCGCTCCGAAGAAAAAACATACAATTACCAGCTAAATACAGGAACTTGTACGAGTTTCTTTCCCCTATCTGAGGCCCCTGAAACATCTGTGCCAAGAAGACAGCCGAATGTAAAACTAGCTGAGTCTTAGCAGAAAGGTCTGATTACTGGATCGCTGTCATCCATTGTATAAACCAGGCTAATGCTCTATGCAATGCTGTATTAAACAGCCATAGTATACAGTGTTAGTTTATGCAATGCATGCAGTATAATGACCTATAACCCTGACCGGCAGCCGGCTTACAATATTTCCTCCAATATCTTTTTTGCATTGTGAAATTACTAACATTGGCGCTACTTACCAGCTCTCTTATAACCATTAACCACTGCAATATTATTAGAAAATGATGGTTTATGACTCATTAAAAGGAACCCCTTAGTGGTATCTTGGTGGTCACTCAGTGGTTAGAATTGTTATGACATGCAAATTGTGAGTTCCTCACATGGATCCAAAGATGTCCCCATTCATTTCTCCAATTGCTGTGATGAATTCCCCTCAGGCTGGCAGCTCATAGGGCGCGTCCTTTATGCTGCAGCTCTCTCTCTATCCAAGCTCGGGGGTGTCCTTTCTGTGGCAGCTCTCTCCCTATCACAGCTACGCAGGTGTGTTCTTTCTGTGGCAGCACTCCCTATATCATAGCTCAACTTGTGTGCTACAGCTCTCTCCCTATCACAGCTCAGAGGGCATGTCCTTTCTAAGGCAGCTCTCTCGCTATCATAGCTGATGGGATAGGTCCTTTGTGAGGCAGTTCTCTCCCTATCACAGCTCAGTGGGTATGTACTTTCTTTGACAGCTCCCTCCCTATCACAGCTCAGAGGGCATGTCCTTTCTGTGGCAGTTCTTCCCCTATCACAGCTCAGGTAGTGTGTCCTTTTTGCTGTATCTTTTTCCCTCTCACAGCTCGGGGCATGTCCTTTCTGCTACAGTTCTCTCCTTGTAACTGTCACAGCTTCTAACAGTAGATATAGCTGGAGGCAGTTGAAGAATAAAACTGAGCATGGTGGTGGACGTGCACATTACCAGGCAGATTAAACACCAGGGGGCGCCATTATAATGAACTAAAGAGAATCTCTCACAAGTGGAGCATTTTTGTAACAGAAAGTAAATTACAAAAGTAACTCATTTTTCATGCTGATTTATATTAAAAAAACGTTTCATGGTGGCACCACCTCTTTAAGGCCCTAGTACCTCTTGTAGTGAAGCAGTCTCTTGTACATGACACAAATGTCTCTAAAATCCCCCTCAGCCATTTGATAAATTCAAGACATATTTGTAAATGTAGCTCAAAAACATATTTGAGATCAATCCCAGTACAGTAATAAAACAACACGTTGATAAGTTTATAGTGGTCATACAGTACATAGCTGCCTCAATAACAAGGCAGGACTGTTTAACAGGCCGTTACTATCCTCCCCCTGTCTCTTATAGAGCAGTAAACAGGCTGGATGCAACACCACGTCCTCTATTAATCACACTTTGGCACATTCTGGATGTTCCTCCCAGTACAGGAAATCTCAAAAGTTTACTTTTCTAC
The DNA here is from genome assembly GCA_033119425.1 of Bufotes viridis. Lineage (NCBI taxonomy): Eukaryota > Metazoa > Chordata > Amphibia > Anura > Bufonidae > Bufotes > Bufotes viridis. Next base: position 39,716,667 of record CM065596.1, on the reverse strand, counting down.
CCTTTTGCCAAATTGAGTTTGTTGCCATGCCTCTTTATTTTAATTGAGTCTAATAAAAGTTTCTGGGTAATGTCAGACCTCTGGAAATGTCAGTGAAGTATCAAGTACTGCACTGTTACAAGATAACACCAAAAAGATAATATTTCATTCAAGGGGTCCTCTCCGCACAGAAACAAAAAATAAGACTCCACTACAAGAAATACTCTACAGGAAACCGGATGATTATACATAGTACAGAATGGCGGATGGGTTGTCTGACATTAGAAAATGGGAGCTTTTTTTATTCCAAAAACACAGTTTTAATATTATCTTATAACATCTTATATACTGCACAGCTAAATCCCTGCCAGTATTCGCTCTGTAAAATAACACTCTTTCTATGATTTAAGTTACCATGGCTGAGTATAGAAAATGGGGTTCAATATGTAGTGATGCCATTTTTTCATAAAGTAGTGTAATGAGTTTTGTCTTGCCCCAGAACCAACAGTACCTTTATATACCGTATATATGGTATAAGTACCCCCTCCCGCAGATTTTATTATTAGTCTCTTATTTAGTCTACAGTGTTACTGCTGTCCAGCCATGGTCTTCATTGTGCAGACCATGTTCAACCACCACATGGCCAAATCATGACTAAGGCCTTAGTCACACGTCCATGATGACATCCATGTGAAGATTCTCAGTGGTTCATCCGTGAAGATGTCCATGAAGAATCCATGTGTCGGTTTTTTACCATGTGTCATCTTTATTCCACAGACACTGCTCAGCTTTAAAGTAATTTCCCAAACAATGGTCCGTGAAAACCACTGACAGAACACGGATGTCATCCATGATGTCCCATATATACTTGTGCTGGTGCTGCTTTCTGAACAGATCTTCAAAATAGTAGTTAAAACATCAATCCGTTTACTGGAAGTGTAAAAGTCAGAAATGCATTTCAGGACTAGATCGGTCCCTTTCACTGTGAAACCAATTTATCCATGTTGTGTCAGTGGTTTTCACAGACCCATATACTTCAATGGGCGTGTTTGGTCAGCATGTCTCCATGGATTCAAAGTGAATTAAATTAATTATATACAATACATTAAATAAAAAGTAAATGGGTTCATGTTCTGTCTGTCTTTTCCATGATTCACTGTGAATAAGGCCTAACAACTAGTAGATCACCAGGGTCCACAATGCCTTATACATAGATTTGTAGCGTTTCTTTCTACCTCTGTATCTTTCAAGAGTCATCACACCTCAAAAAATGTCTCCTGAAAATATGATAGTCGGTAAAAAAAATCAGCAACTTCAGAGGCTTATCTCCAAGGGCAATGAAGGGTCAGATATGTTGAAATCCAATATGCCCTATCCTTCTTTCCCCTGACATCTGCCACTTAAGAATAATCGGAACACCCACATATACATTAGATTGCCGGCCAGCTTTTCATTCAAAGTGTATGCAAATTAAAATGAATTCATTGACCATGTTAGGTAAATAACTGTAACCCTGGTCACCCCCTTCAAAAATTGCCTTTGCGTCAATATACTACTCTGACCTTACTTTTTAGCAACTGGGATTTATGACGTGAAATACATCTAATTGTGGAAACAGGGTTGCATCTCAAGTGCTATTTTATCATATTCCTTATAAATGCATATGTATATAATAAAAGTTGCAGAACTACGTCTATTCTGATCATGTCATGATTATACCAGTCCATAGATGGGAACTGTATATTGGGAAATCATAATCTGTACAGGGAATGCATCTTCATTGAGTAGTAACGAGTTCCTTCTTCCTCAAGAAGCTCCATAAAAATGGTCAATGACCTAGTGGCTGTACACGGTATAGGTCAGTGCCTAGACCTTTCAACTATTAATCATAATGTAGAAAAATCTCCATTTCACAACATATTTTCGCTTAGCCAGCCACATTTCTTCTGACATTTTTACCAGAAATAATCTATTTAATCCTTTCCTTTGATAAATGTTCTCATCAGACTTTATTAAGCTATTTTCACACGCGACTCGTCACAGAGTAGAGCTGGCCATACATTACAGATTTCAGATGGGCGAAAAGATCTATTCAGACCATATTTTTGTTAACAGCTGTGAATTTTTGTAACTGTATCAGCAAAGACAGAACCCAGAAATCTCATGTAGCCCATCAATAGAAACCAAGACCAGGCCACAGGTCAAGGCAGAGGTGGATCAGCAATTTCTTAACTAATGTATTTCAGCACGACAACCTTAAAAACCTGACCATGGAAGTCAAGTTGTACAGGAAATGGTCATTGTCTACTCAACACTCAGTCTACTGAACTGGTAATGTGTTCTAATGAAGCCTATAGAGATGATTCTAAATTAGCTATCGATTACAAAATACATAATAAATATATCATTTTAAACACATTAAACTGCACACATCCGATACAATGTTGCAATCTTAAAGGAGTTGTCCCTATTTTGGAACCTTATTTTGTTAGAAGAGCCCTCTATAAAGTAGGCTGTTCACCTGATAGGAAATGTTCAATTTCCCTGCAACGCCAACACATGTAAAATAAAGCATTGCATGCAACTTCCTGAGTCCAATGGACAATCTGTATAATGCATGGACATGCTAGGTTCTTTTGAAAGACAGATGGTCTTTGTACTTTTCAAAGGGGACCCAAACTGTAATGGGTAATGGAAATGGGACTGACATTGGCTCTGTAAATCCGGACAATGTAGCAAATATGAAAATAAGATTTTTTTTTTTTCTTGTATGCTTTCACTATGGTCTTTTTTCTAAGTAAATATTGTACCGCTTGCTGATTGTATCCATTGGCAATGCAAACCAAAGCATATTAGGTAATTTGTTTTGTTATCTTCCAAACCTTCAGCCTCTTGGATGTAATTCGTATGTTGATGTTTCTTTTCGGGTAGAACATCCAATTCATTTGCACTTCAGACATAGTGAAATACTTCACATTCACACTGCGGGTCATGCCGAGTGTCTGGATAACAAAGATGAAATAAAAGTATGGAAATGGACTATGTTCCTTTTGGAAGTCTAGCTGACATTATCTCTTTTAACATTCGTAGGGAGTCCATCAACAGCAGGACTTATTGAGCTGGCTGGAAGTCTAGTCTCTTGGCTAAGCTTTGAAGATTCAAAGGTACAGATGTAGTCTATATCACTGCAATGTGCCTCCACTGGAAATTATGTTGAAACATCTGTACACAGGATGATCCTGACCGATCCTAATTACAGTCCTTCTTTACCAAAAAAATCTAATACTATAAAACAAACTATCTTCATCCTAAAATTCAACTCCACTCGAAACCTGAATATTCTAGAGTAATGGTGATCTAAGGAGTATAGACATCTCATTCCATTTTAATATATCTACAGAGTAGGCCATAAATGTCCGACTTGTACAGGTCCTACCACTGGGTGAAGCGACATCATCAATATAAGCGCAGGACTTGCACCTATTAAAAATGTATAGCATAATTGTCTGGATATTTCATATATGTCTAAAACGGGAATCCCCGCTTATAAGAGCATTTCCATTTTAAGCAATGACGGCATATTGTTACAGTATGCCATCACTTTAAGCATGGAAGAGGTCCAACCTCTGGGTCCCCCACCACAGCAGAGAGTCTCATTTAATGCCCTTGGACAGACCATCAGTCAGACCAGGGAGGAGTCAGGGGTGGTGACTGAATTAGAGCACACACTATGTTATTCTGTAATGTGATGGTCAGTGCTTCCAACATTATACTTTTCAATGCACGGCTCCTCTGTCTGCACGTTTATCTAGGTGTATCAAGAACTGCCATACTATCAGTCATTGGAGTCATCCACCTACAAGTCTAATGATGATTACCTTGCAGATAAACCCTTCCGTGTAGCAGTCATAACCATATTACTTTTCTCTCCCAGAAGCAACAGCAGATAGACCACAGACTAACATTCTCTTGTATATCTGCTGTTCATATACCATACTTAAAGACAGCCCCACATAAAACACCTCTACGTGTCGTGTTTTTCAAATTAATATCAGTGAAGGGTCTGTTCAGATGGGCAGAAAAGGTGAAGGTGGAAAATCAACTGGAAAACATGCATGTAGGCTATTTCATAGCTTATAATGTGAGTATAAAAAACTGATAAATGAAAATAGAAGTGATATCTACTGTACACTGTCCAAATATTTCATAATTTACCGTAACAGGCAAAGTCTGCCAACATTATAAGCTTCATTCTGGCTATAATTGAATGGCATGTAGCATGCCCACCCCAAAGCCTAATCAGCTGAATTAGGAAGTATCCACTGCCAAGGACCTATGCGGACAGAAATATCCAGATGTCCACATAAACACATTAGTCTAGCAATGTGCTGGCTCAGATTCTCAGAATTACAACAGGCAATTATAAAGCTCAAAATATGGACTTTTTCAGAATTAATAAGTAATTCTACACGAAGTAATAAATCTTGCGAATTGCATCATTAAAGGGTAGTGATGGAGTTGTTACAACAGTCTCAAAACACCAAAAGTTGTGACATCACTTGGAAAGAAAGGACCAAATGTACAGGTCCTCCATGTTCCAGTTTTTCAAGTCATCATCTCATCGATCGCTGTAAACATGTATGCTGACATCATGGTTTTCCAAAGGTTCTGCTCTTGTCAATGAACTAAGGCTATTATTTAATTCTGGAAAACATTAGTACAGAAAGATATCCCATCTTGTTTGCTTCTATTATTTGATGATCACACATGTATTATTACTTAGAGACAGAGGAAACAAGCTGAGGCCCTCTGAGAAAGCTCTGATTTCTCATCCCTCTAAATGGAAAAGTACTGTAAAAGTAAGCCACATATGGGGTCTTTTATGATTCTGCCCAATGCATCAAACTCCACTTTAACTCTATTGAAGGCATCTCTGCAAGTTTATTTAGACGTTTAGATACTGTATATTAGATGTTCAAGTGAGATTTCACTTTTTGATCCCATGAAAATACTAATGTAAGGTTGCCCATGCACATGATTTTGCATGCTAATTTTTTTCTAAATGACTGTGTGAACAACTTTGTTTGTAAAAACACCAGAAAAAAATGGCAAAACCTTCTACACACTGTTTTTCAAAAAAGCTACAGCCACAAGAAGCCAACTGATTAACCAAAATGCCAGTAGATAAAATTCGCTGCTCTGTCCTCTATGTATCCCATAAACCTTTAGCAAACATCTGGAGTTGGGTTTTTTACAGCAAGAAATGCTGCAAAACCCAACAAAGTGCACAAAAACACTACTGAAATCCTGAATTTTGAGTCCACCCAAAAAAAGATGCCAATAGAGAAGAGGCAATTAATCCTAAAGTGGATTTGAATCCAATTTTGTAAAAATTCAAGTTGGATCCAAATCCGAATTTTTGTTGAATCAATCTGGGCGAATTTTGTAGACACGGAGAAAGTGAGAAAGAGAAAAAATGAGAGAAAAATACATTTTAAAAAATTGATAAATGAGAGAAAACATATTGTCATAGTGTGAAACAGAGTGTCATACACATTAGGCCGATTGGAGCACTTTCAAGTTGGGTAGAATACATTTTGACCAGAATTTAATAGGTCAAGCAATTACACTGAATCAAACCCAGATTGAATTTTGAGTGGTTCGCTAATCTCTAGTTGCCAAATAGTAATTCCACCAGGAGCCTCCTTGCTATGTCAAACATCTACGGATGATATTGACTGTTAACTTGGATTGGGGCTAGTTCAGATCCCAGCTGTTGAGGCTGGACAGTGGTGTATTACTTTTCAAATTTTCATTACGGTAAGGTTTCCAAGAGATGTATCCCAAACAGACTGCCATACTTTGTGAGATAACTAAAATGGCCATACAAGAATATACCGTTTTTTTCTATAGGATGTGACGCCTATAACTAAAAGTACTAGAGATACAGTAGATCAATAGTAAAATCCATTCTGCAAAGTATAAAGAGTTAACAAATCGTTGCGGGGAAATATCCTCTCAGAAACAGATGGCTCCGCATTATCAAATACATACGCTATGAACATCTGGATAATACAATTAATCTACATGGATTAGCCCTTATTGGTTGGTACAGCAACCTAGCAACCTTCGGTAATATATGTATGTATTGTTTTTACTTTGCCCTCTAGTCCCCCTATTCTGAGCTCATGATTAGGCCCCAGAATTCACTTCCATAGTCATTACGCTCTCTACTTATCTAAATCACAATGTTTTCATATGAAGGGTGGAAATTTGAGACTAGAGTGCATTGCCCAGGTTGACTCAAATCCTATTACCCAAGTTTTTGCAGCGGTTTCAAGTATGTCCCTCAGCACAGATGGAAATACGTTTTAGATCATGGCCAAGGTGATGCAAAGGTTTATTTAAGTTAAGAGGATTTCCAGATCTTGTTTTGATTTATTTTGTATTCCTCACTTCTTAGAAATCCTATTATGGCACTAAAATGTCCTAAAGAACACTGTATGAAAAACCAATTGTATCTTCATGAGCTCAGGAATAACCTGCTAAGTTCATAATTTCATTACATACTTCAATGAATGTAAAACTGATCAACCTCTAAGGTGGCAAAGGAACTTAATGTAAAGCAGAAGCACCAGCTGTTTCATATTAACAACTTTTTAGTAGAAAGGTAAAATTTTGCCTGATTATGTGGTTGACGTTGAAGGCCACAAGCCTGAAGCTCCTCTACTTCTAGGTCTCCGTGGCACCATTTCCTTTCTGCATTTTGTGCTGTCTATCCGCCACAAAGGGAAATCTATGCCAGCTATGAGCAACAGTTTTCTGGTGTAAACTATTGTAAATGTGTTGGCCCAAAGTGGCACATCCCTTTTTGGCCAGTTCTGCCCATCCTTTCAAAAGAAGTCACTTATTTTTGAACAAAATGCCCATTGCACTACATCAAAAAACATTTATCCTTCCTTCTAAAAGTAATATAAACTTACTTTCAATATAACTGGGTACAAAAGTTTGCCAATGTTCCTTCTCATTTATCTGCTACTCCACACAAGACTCCTACAATCCCCTCCTTTTTTCTGTCTTTTTTCCCCTTTCCTATATTTTATGTCAGTTTGAAGAGGCCTCTCCTATCCTACTTCATCCGTTTATGCATGAACAACTTTGTAGTTAGTAAATCAGAAACAAATAGGCCCCACCCTGGCAATGCCCCCAAGCAGTGCAGGGCCACCCATTTATGGTGTTAACTTAAACCCCATCGGTTTCCATGACTCAACAGCTCAAATTTGTAGGGACTAGCTCTGAAAATTAGGGCCATTCCCTGCAAATTTCGGACTGTTGGCAACTGTTCAGCTCTCCTTGAAAGTAGGTGCTCATGAACGGCATAGAAATAGGTTCAGAGCTAGCTACCCATCAGTATCAAGGTCACCTTGCTGCTGGTGGATGGGCCCAATACTTTTTGCTCAAAAATATATCTGCTAAAAACCTCTTACTGCATATTAGATGAGGTATTAGTGTGTATATAGATTTCACACAGTTACCTTGAAGAATGCTATGCCTGACTATCCCTTTAATTGTGACTGTGCACCTACATTATGTTTGTTCTACCATGCACGATGCACTGATTTATTTTGTTTCTGCTTTATGACGTTGGCAACTAAGTCCCTAAGGACCCTTCAAGCCTCAGTTCAACAAATCAACTTTTTCTTTTTGTAAGCCAACCTGAGGTCCCCGCTTCTGTCTATTGATCCATAACTCTAACTGATGGTTACGTCTTTACGTCATTCTCTTGCATTGTTACCACGAAAATGTTAAATTAGAATAAAAATATTTGTAAAGAAAAATAAATATATAATTATATATATATGATCATCATAATTAAATATTATAATGGGTTGAGCATAATTAAACTTATGTATGACATGCTGACTGTAGTATTTTCCTCTCTTAGCAAGACATCTATACATACGCTAAAGTTCTCTTAATCTGGCATTGTGTAATAGAAAATCCAATAATCTGGCGCCTAAAGTAATAAAAACAATTATGTAAAGGAATTTACCACTTCTTGTTAGTATAGTCACTGAGTTACTAAAAAAATGTGTCTGTATATAGCATCACCTGCTGTCAGTTTTTTTCCTTATTTCTCTGTCCACCTTAGTAATATTGTTGAGGTGGACGCACATGCTCAGTTCCGGTCTTTAACTGCCACCAGCAATATCTTCTGTTACAGTTACAGGGAGAGAGCTGCAGCTGAAAAGGCATGCCCCCTGAGCCCTGAGTTGTGATAGGGAGAAAACTGCAGTATAAAGGGCATGCCCCCTGAGTTGTGATAGGGAGAAAACTGCAGTATAAAGGGCATGCCCCCTGAGTTGTGATAGGGAGAAAACTGCAGTATAAAGGGCATGTCCCCTAAGTTGTAAAAGGGGATATCTGCAGCAGAAAGGACACGCCACCTAAGTTACATTGAATGGGGAGATCTCTGGATCCATGTGAGGTACCGGACTGGTTCTAGCTTTGTTAGAAAGAGATTGCCATGTACTATATGATGTCAGATTTTTATTTTTTTAACAATTATTTTAGCATAATCCCTTTAAGAAGTTTTGAAGCCAGTTCCTTGGGTTGTTAGGGTACGTCATCTAAAAATATCTGACAAAAACGATTGCATGTTATCCGTCTCAAATAACTCAAACTACATTAGGTCAGTGACTTTCTTCTGGTTTAGCTTTCAAGTTCTTTTTTCCTGAAGACTGAAAATGCAGCTTGAAACTTCAGATTTCCTCCACCTTACACATTCCACTGATGTCACAAACCACAAGTGTCCTGCCCTGCTGTTGTGGCTTGTATGAGGTTTGGAATGGACTGACATGAAACCAAAATAATTCCTACAACAGCGAGGAGTGTAATCTAAGCACGGTCTGCTATAGTGCCATTCTCCTGCATTATTACAGCAAATGTTTGTCCAAACTTATCGTGACATGAGCATGATCCATTTCCTACAGCCATATGCAATAGTGGAGAGGTAACTACACCTGTAGTCACGCAGCACCCATGGCCTGACTCAGAGTCATACTCTCCGCCTAGTTGCTTTAGCTGCCTAAAATCAATAATCAGAAACCTTTTCACACTTGCGTTTTTGTTTTCCGGCATAGAGTTCCGTCGTTGGGGCTCTATGCCGGAAAAAAACGCTTCAGTTAAAGATAATACAACCGCATGCATCCGTTTGAACGGATCCGCTTGTATTAACTTTAACTATTTTTTTAACATTGCCAAAACAAATCCGTTTGAAAGTCAATAGAGGACGGATCCGTTTTCTATTGTGGCAGAATGTGCCAGAGAAAACAGACCCATCCCCATTGACTTTCACTGGGGATCATGACGGATCCGTTTTGCTCTGCATCCCAGGACGGAAAGAAAACCGCAGCATGCTGCGGTATTTTCTCTGTCCAGAAAACATTCAGTGACTGAACCAGGGGCGTAACTATAGGGGAAGCAGGGGAAGCGGCTGCTTTGGGGCCCTGACCCAGAAGGGGCCCATCCAAGAGGAGGAGAAGTACTAAAAGATTTTGTCACGGCCCCTCAACATTATTACAAAATGAAATTATATACAGTGGCAGTATAGACAGTGTAGAAAACGGATGGAACAGCTGCCGGGCCTGGTCTGAGAGAGCCATCTTTACTAGCCACAGGAAAGGGGGCGGCATGAAAGGAAGGGGTTGTGAAAAAATTACTGGGGTAGGGGCCCCATTCAAAAATTTGCTGTGGGGCCCAGTCATTTCTAGTTACGCCACTGGACTGAACTGAAGACATCCTGATGCATCCTGAACAGATTTCACTCCATTCAGAATGCATGGGGATAATCCTGATCAGTATTTTTCCGGCATAGAGCCCCGACGACGGAACTCTATGTCGGAAAACAAAAATGCAAATGTGAAAGTACCCTTAATTCTGATACAGAAAGCCTGAACTAATAGATGTAACACTTAGTAGATACTGGAAGGTTTCATGTAGCATGGTTAGTTAATTCAGACTTCCTAAACACTTCCCAATTCCTCTTTTATTCATCGCTGATTCGCCGTTTGTTTGTTATATCACCTACCCCCAAAAAATTGACTTAAAAGTGATCAAAAAGTCATACACACGCCAATATGGTATGACTGAAAATTACAGATTGCTCCGCAAAAAATTAGCACTCACACAGTACATAGACATAACTATAAAAAGTTATCAGGGTTAGGGCTCATGCACACGACTGTTTTGCGGTTCGTTTTTCACGGATTCGTTGTTCAATATCTGAGTTTTTTTTTTCTCTGATTTAAGTCCTCTATTGCACAAAACCTATCCGTATGGTTCCGTATTTGATCCGTTTATTGTGGATCGGAAACGGAAACCATAACTTATTAATCACCAAACGCATGAGCAATATGGGCTGGGTATAGCATTTCTACAGTATGGTTCCGCAAAATACGGATGAAATACGGATGACATCCGTTGACTTGAATGGGGCCTTGGACCGTGATCTGCAGACAATAATAGGACATGCACTACTATTTGGCGGAACAGCCATGCAGACAAATGGAACTTCTGTATTTTCTACAGCCCCATTGAGGTGAATGGTTCCACATACTGGCCGCACAAAAAACGGAATGGAAGCAGAAAGAAAATACGGTCGTGTGCATGAGCCCTTAGAATATAGCGATGAAATGAAAAAATACAATTCTCCCTAATTTTTTATTTACCTTTTTTTTAAGTATTAAAACACATAAAAAACTGTAGAAATGTGATACTGCTGTATTAGTACTGACCCAGAGAATGAAGGTAACAGGTCAGTTTTAACTCACAGGGAATTCCAAACAAAACCAATCAATCAATCGAATTGCATTTTTTGTTTGTTTTTTTCCAATTCCATCCCATTTAGATTTTTTTTCCAGCTCCCCACTGTATTGTATTCAACATTAAATGTGCCATTAGAAAGTACAAATCTGTACATTACAAATGTGAATTGGAAAAATAAAAAAGTTATTGCTCCAGGAAGGCAGGGAGTGAAAAACGAAATAGGGGTTAAAGCACAGTGGTCCAACCTGGTGCTTTGCAGCAGATGTGACACAGCCCTATACATCAGCAGTTCTCTGCACAGTGCCTGGAAGAAAAAGGTAAAAGCTGTGCTTTGCCCAGCGCTGCAGACCCTTCATTCTTGGAATTACAGCTTCTTATGAACCCTTAGGCCTCTTTCACACGGGCGTCATGTTTGACGCCCGGATAAGAGGCGGGTGCGTTGCGGGAATATGCGCGATTTTTCCACGCGGGTGCAAACGTTTGTAATGCGTTTTGCACGCGCGTGAGAAAAATCGCCATTTTCGGTACCCAGACCCGAAGCCGGACTTCATCACTGAAGTCCCGTTTCGGGTCTTCTGGAGAATTTATTATTTTCCCTTATAATATGGTTATAAGGGGAAATAATAGCATTCTTAATAAAGAATGCATAGTAAAATGAAGTGGAAGGGGTTAAAAATAATTAAAGTTTACTTACCTTATCCACTTAATCGCATAGTTGCGATCTGTCCTCTCTTTCCCTGCATCAGCTAACAGCTAAAGGACCTGTGATGACGTCACATCACCATAGTAAGATGGACCATGTGATTGGACCATGTGATGTGACGTCATCACAGGTCCTTTAGATCTTAGCTGATGCAGGGAAAGAGAGGACAGATCGCAACTAGGCGATCAAGTGGCTAAGGTAAGTAAACTTTTATTATTTTTAACCCCTTCCACTTCATTTTACTATGCATTCTTTATTAAGAATGCTATTATTTCCCCTTATAACTATGTTATAAGGGAAAATAATAAAGATCTGGTCCCGTTGCTTAGCAACCATGCGGGAAAATCGCACTGCATCCGCACTTGCTTGCAGATGCTTGCGATTTTCCCGCAGCCCCATTCACTTCTATGGGGCCTGCGTTGCGTGAAAAACGCACAATATAGAGCATGCTGTGATTTTCACGCAACGCAGAAGTGATGCGTGAAAATCACCGCTCATGTGCACAGCCCCATAGAAATGAATGGGTCCGGATTCAGTGCGGGTGCAATGCGTCCTCCTCACGCATTGCACCCGCGCGGAAAACTCGCCCGTGTGAAAGGGGCCTTAGTGGTTAAAATGATTTTCCAATGATACATTTTTAATGTCACATTCATTAGATAAGTCACCAGTGTGTAACTGGGGAGGATCTGACTGTTGCATACACTGAAGTGCGTCAACACATTATTCAACATTCGCATAAAAGAAAAAAAGATTTCTGTATACTGTATGATACCCCTGTACCTTCGATCAGAAAAAAATATCCAAAAACATTTGTTTTACAGCGCAAAATATGCTATAATTAACTAGGAAGCATTGTATATCCTAAAACTGTTTTTCTCACCCTTGTACATCTGCAGACGAGCGTCTGTTCCTATGCACATCATGCACTGTAGTATACCAACAACCAGCTAGGGGGCTCCACAGACACAATTATAGCTAAAGCAAAATTGCTCAGCCATAAACACAATGTAACGCTATATTACCAATGTTTTACGTCACTGACCAATTTACTGTAGTTTTATAAGAGCAATAAGAACAAGTGTCATATCACAGACGGGGGAGCACCAGTGAAGCTGTCCCTGTACTCTACATTATCGGTGAGATTTGTCAAAACGGGTGTAAAGGAAAACTGGCTTAATTACCCATAGCAACCAATCAGATTCCACCTTTCATTTTCCAAGGGAGCTCTGAAATATGAAAGGTGGCATCTGACTGGTTGCTATGGGCAACTAAGCCAGGTCTACTTTACACCTGTTTTGATAAATCTCCCCCTATGTGTTTTAAGGATCTGGGTAACTACGTAGAGGGTTTTCTATGCACATTACATAGGTGGATCTATAGGTCCGTGTACGGCGCAAATAGTATAAGACTATAAAGTATGTAGATAATAACAAAACGGCTCAAATAAAACAAAAAAATACATTTAAAATGATATTTTACTATAACTATTGAGACCCTATAAGCTACCTTTCTCATAAACTATGCACTGGGGCAGGGATCAGCAACCTCTGGAGCTCCAGCTGTGGTCAAACTACAACTCCCAGCATGCACACTTGTTTGGCTGTTTTCAGAACTCCTGTAGAAGTGAAGGGAGTATGCTGAGCATAGTAATTCTGCAAAGGCTGGAGTGCCGAAAGTTGCTGACCCTTGTACTAGGGGTGCAACTGCATTCTCAAACTTGCCCCAATGAAGCAGAAAAACCAACCCAACCCTGATGGGAGGAGGACTTTTTCTCCCATCAAAAATAACGGATCACTGACAGAACTCACACAAACAGAGGATCCATTTTTTTAAATTTTCCTGTTCTTCTAATGGATCGGAAGAACGGAAAACAAAACGGTAATGTGAACGCAGCCGTACTGATATTACTGAAATCACAGAAGTATTACATGATACTAAATGGCAAGAAAAAATAGACTGGATCGCACATCCACAATGCTTAACCCTTGATATACGCTCTTCAGCTAAATACTATGATACTAACCCCCCATATCGCATGCAGATAATGGAGACATTAGTTTACATTTTGATCAAAAGGTAGTAAGCCCACTCACCAACGTCACGGTTGTCTCCTAGAGCGGGTATCTACTCTGTCCATAATCTGACGAAGGCGCCATGCTGCATGGCGACACGTGGCACCATCCTAGCAGGCCGCAGCTACGCAGGCCAGCCAGAAAAGCACCACGACAACAGAGGCCACCATGCATTAGGCTCCTGTTCAGACGGTGCTATGCTGCATGGTGGCCTCTGTTGTCGTGGTGCTTTTCTGGCTGGCCTGCGTAGCTGCGGCCTGCTAGGATGGTGCCACGTGTCGCCATGCAGCATGGCGCCTTCGTCAGATTATGGACAGAGTAGATACCCGCTCTTGGAGACAACCGTGACGCTGGTGAGTGGGCTTACTACCTTTGATCAAAATGTAAACTAATGTCTCCATTATCTGCATGCGATATGGGGGTTAGTATCATAGTATTTAGCTGAAGAGCTATATCAAGGGTTAAGCATTGTGAATGCTGATCCAGTCTGTTTTTCTTGCCATTTGATACATATTTACCTTCCTTCTTGTTTATTCCTGGCATCAGCACTCCTCCCACATACCACAGGCGGTTTTAATTAATTAGCAGGAGACTGCATAAGAGTGTGAGTGACCTACTAGTGTTAGTCCTGTTTCTGTTAGTACTGAGCAGGTTGCATTAGGCTCCTGTTCAGACGGTGCTATGCTGCATGGTGGCCTCTGTTGTCGTGGTGCTTTTCTGGCTGGCCTGCGTAGCTGCGGCCTGCTAGGATGGTGCCACGTGTCGCCATGCAGCATGGCGCCTTCGTCAGATTATGGACAGAGTAGATACCCGCTCTAGGAGACAACCGTGACGTTGGTGAGTGGGCTTACTACCTTTTGATCAAAATGTAAACTAATGTCTCCATTATCTGCATGCGATATGGGGGGTTAGTATCATAGTATTTAGCTGAAGAGCGTATATCAAGGGTTAAGCATTGTGGATGTGCGATCCAGTCTGTTTTTTCTTGCCATTTATTACATGATACTGCCTAACATCTGTGGCTCTTCCATAACACTGTAATTATGCTCAAATGCTAATATTCTCACCAAATATTTGAAAACCCATAAAGACGTTCTGCACCACTCCCTTGTGAAAGTGCATTTTTCTGCCGGCAGGTAATCAATCAATCTACATGTAGCAATATAATGATGGGTTCCAGCATTTCCTCCATAAAATGTGCCTGAAAAGTCTTCTTTTTTTTTTTTTTCAGATTGCAGAGACACACTATTTGTGGTGCAAAGTATTCAGCTGTTCCACAAGGAATGTATTCCCCAAACCACAGGGGTGGAGAAGCCTTTATTTGTTGAAATATGGAATGTTTAAGGGAACGCGTTGTACATTAATTTGTGGTGGGCGGTCTGCCTGTGCACGTTTTCTTGGCTGAGTGATGACTGGGGAACAGACAGACTCTCTGCATTCGCAACTCAAATGCTAAAGAGCGAGTGAGCCTTATTTCAGAGGATATTTAAGCTGGGCATTGACATGTCATGAGATGAGCAACTCCATGCTCAACTCGGTCAAAAATGGATGTGTTGTGGGAGAGGGGAAGAATGCCGCTGCCAGATTCCTCTGGGGTTGGCCGATCTACCCTGGGAACAAAAGGATCAGGTATGTTGAAGTCCAACATGCCCCACCCTTCTCTCAACCAACATCTGCTTTTGAGGAAGAGTTGAGAAGCTTTGGAGTATAAGGGCAAGACTGTCTAACATATCGATCGCAGCCTAAATCTTTGACTTGGGTTGGACTTCTGCTCATGGGGTGCACATCTGTCATTCAGCACAAATGTCTTTCCAAGTATTCCCAACAATTTGAATGCTGTACTTGGCCTCATCAGTCTCATAGATACTGAAAGGAGCAGCATGCATGACTACTGCTCTATTGAAACACCTCCTCACTGAGGTCATGCACTGACGAGGAACAGGATCCCTACTCTAGTGATCACTAGGGACTCCAGTGGTGGGACCCTCAGCAATCAGACATTTATTATCTATCCTGCAAACAGCAAAAAGGTGCACTGTGGGACAGCCTCATCAAATGAGAAAATTTGGAAAGACTGCCGCCGCCACTAGGGGGAGTTAGGAGCTTACTGCATACTGTTTATACATTAAAGTCAGAAATTAGCCTACATGCAGTAAGCTACCCTAGTGGAGGCTGCTAGATTTTTATTTTATTTTAGCTCCATGCCTATGCAGGGGATTTGTAACTCTGTATCAGTAAAACTAAGCTCTTACCACTATGAATATGCGTTAAGAAACAAATGAATAAAGAGATAGGGAGTTAGATATTGAGGACCTGTCCTCAGAATAGGTCATCAATATCAGATTGGCGGGGGTCCGAGTCCCGGCACCTCTGGAAATCAGCTGTGTGAGGAGGCTGTGATGTTCTTTTGAGAGCTGCAGCCTCTTCCAGGGCCAGTGACATCACATTCTTTGGTCATATGGACTAGGTGCAGCTCAGTCCCATACAAGTGAATAGGCCTGGGCTGCAATATCAAGCCTTGCTGGCAGTGCTCATCCCAGCGCCACAGCCTCCTTAAAGGGTTTCTGTCACCAGTTTTAACCCTATGAAGTTAGCTGACATTAGCGATGTGCTAATGTCAGCTAAACCTAACTAGCCTATTCTTACTTTTCTCAGTGCCCGCATAAACCTAAAAATCGAACTTTTATAATATGCTAATGAGGCTCTAGGAGCAGGGGGGGCGTTGTTCCTGCTCCTAGAGCCTCCATTCTCCCACCTTGGTCTCCTCCCTCCAGGTCTTGATTGACAGGGCCAGGCAGCGCTTGCATCTGTCTGCCAGCCCTGTGCTTGGATGAAATCTCGCGCCGTTCTGAACTCAGCGCAGGCGCGGTGAGGGAAAGACGCTCGTCGGCTGCCAGGTTCCTCACCGCGCCTGCGCTGAGTTCGTAACGGCGCGAGACTGCATCCGAGCACAGGGCTGGCAGACAGACGCAAGCGCTGCCTGGCCCTGTCAATCAAGACCTGGAGGAGGAGACCAAGGTGGAGAATGGAGGCTCTAGGAGCAGGAACAACGCCCCCTGCTCCTAGAGCCTCATTAGCATATTATAAAAGTTCGATTTTTAGGTTTATGCGGGCACTGAGAAAAGTAGGAATAGGCTAGTTAGTTTAGCTGACATTAGCACATCGCTAATGTCAGCTAAACTAACTAGCCTATTCTTACTTTTCTCAGTGCCTGCATATAACCTAAAAATCGAACTTTTATAATATGCTAATGAGGCTCTAGCGAGGCAGGGGCGTTGTTCCTGCTCCTCGAGCCTCCGTTCTCCACCTTGGTCTCCTCCTCCCAGGTCTTGGTCCCAGCAGGGCCAGGCAGGCTGCGTCTGTCTGCCCATGGCCCTGTGCTCGAGATGAGGTCTCGCGCCGTTGCTGAACTCAGCGCAGGCGCGGTGAGGGAACCTGAGCGGCACGACGGCTGCCAGGTTCCCTCACCGCGCCTGCGCTGGGTGTTCAGAGAAACGTGCGGGGCTCCATCCCGAGCACCAGGGCTGGGTGGCACAGCTGCCTGGACCTAATCATCAGACACCGGAGGCTCTGAGGCAGCAACCGCCCCCCTGCTCATTATCATAGACCTCGGGCACGGATGTATAAGCTGCAAACTCGGTAGCGCCCAGCCTACACCTCGCTAACGCTATTCATGGGTTACGACTGGTGGCAAACCCTTTAATCACCAGGCACACTAAAAATAGGCTTGCAATTCTGCACTACGCTGGCATTAGCACCGTTTATCGCTCCGTCAGCGCTAGCGTATGAGTTGGTTAAGTCTGCGTGGCAAGGTACACTAGTGTAGTAGTGGCAAGACTGGCCTGTTCGATTAAAGGGTTTCTGTCACCAGTTTTAACCCTATGAAGTTAGCTGACATTAGCGATGTGCTAATGTCAGCTAAACCTAACTAGCCTATTCTTACTTTTCTCAGTGCCCGCATAAACCTAAAAATCGAACTTTTATAATATGCTAATGAGGCTCTAGGAGCAGGGGCGTTGTTCCTGCTCCTAGAGCCTCCATTCTCCACCTTGGTCTCCTCCCTCCAGGTCTTGATTGACAGGGCCAGGCAGCGCTTGCATCTGTCTGCCAGCCCTGTGCTTGGATGAAATCTCGCGCCGTTCTGAACTCAGCGCAGGCGCGGTGAGGAAAGACGCTCGTCGGCTGCCAGGTTCCTCACCGCGCCTGCGCTGAGTTCGTAACGGCGCGAGACTACATCCGAGCACAGGGCTGGCAGACAGACGCAAGCGCTGCCTGGCCCTGTCAATCAAGACCTGGAGGGAGGAGACCAAGGTGGGAGAATGGAGGCTCTAGGAGCAGGAACAACGCCCCCCCTGCTCCTAGAGCCTCATTAGCATATTATAAAAGTTCGATTTTTAGGTTTATGCGGGCACTGAGAAAAGTAGGAATAGGCTAGTTAGGTTTAGCTGACATTAGCACATCGCTAATGTCAGCTAACTTCATAGGGTTAAAACTGGTGACAGAAACCCTTTAAACTGCTGATCAGCAGGGGAGCTGGGTGTGGGACTCCCACCAATCAGATATTGATGACCTATTCTGAGGATAAATCACAAATGGCGAACTCCTAGAAAACCCCTTTAACACAACAAGAAAGTCAAATAGGAAAAAAGATACAATGGTAAGTTATTCATACATTAGCTAGTAAATGTACTGTGCTAAGAAAATCTAGAATACATGGGCTAATAGATGGAGACATTACAAAGTATGGGTTATTTTACAATAAAGTTTGTATATCACGAGTGACGTTTTTAAGTACATTTTACTTTCAGTAATGTTAGTGCTGTTCTCAAACCCTGAAAATACATTTTTCTAGTCATTCAGAAAACACTAAACATAATTTGTTCTGTGGGCTCTTTTTAGTGCTCTGCACAAATCTGGTTCGTTCTAGCTTACAGCACGCCATAAAGTGATGTCACCCAGGATTTTAATCATGAAATGAAGTGTGAAATTATAACTTTAGATTCAAGCGTTTCTGGAAAATAACATTTTGAGGAATAGGATTAATGAAAAACATGTTTATCTATCTTGTTTCCATTATGGATGAATACAAAAATCTGTATTTTATATAAGGTGGTAGACAACTGTAGAGCTGTAAGGCAATAGGACATATGACTGACACCAAAACTTCAACATTGTGCCTCTAGAAATTAATGAGGGTCAATATATTTTTCCATTTAAACTGGAGTTTGAGTGTTGAGATACCTTAAAAGGTATCTATCAGCAGATTTGTAGCTATGGAACTGGCTGACCTGTTGCATGTGCGCTTGGCAGCTGAAGACATTTGTGTTGGTCCCATGTTCATATGTGTCCGAATTGCTGAGAAAAATTGTTTTAATTTATGCAAATGAGCCTCTAGGAGCAACGAGGGCGTTGATGTTACACCTAGAGACTCCGTTCTCTCTGCAACTACTGTGCCATCTCCACTTGGATGGATAGGGCCAGGCAGTGAAAATGTCATTATACAACTGGTCCTATCAATCAAAGTGCAGGGGGCGCAGCTGTTGGAGAGGAAGTGCGGCCTTTAGGTGTAACAGAAACGCCCCCGTTGCTCCTAGAGGCTCATTTGCATATAATAAAACATAATTTTTCTCAGTAATAAGGCCACATATGAACATTGTACAAACACAGATGCCTTCAGCTGATAAGCGCACATGTAACAGGTCAGCCAGTGTCATAGGTACAAATCTGCTGACAGACGTCCTTTAACATACTATATCTGGGAATTGCATAGAAAATAATTCTCTCCCGGCTATTGCACTGGTCTCCATTCAACTGTATGTGATGTATCATTTGTTAGATATACAATCTACCCGACTGCCTATGGCTTTTGTCCCAATATTTCTCTGTTTTTTTGCAAATAAAAATGTACTGCACTGTGAACATGAAAGGGAACCTGACATCCAGATATTCAACATTTCACTAGGAGCATTACCTTATTATTTCAAGCATGTTGTCCCCCATGGTGCAGTTATTTCTGCTTTTGTGTCCCATGGTTGCAGAGAAAATCATCTTTATTCTATACTCCTGCCTTTGAAGTCAAGGAGTCTGGCTCTTGCATCCTTCAAGTCAAGTTCGCGGGTGCCCTCTTCTTGCCTCCTGTCCTTAGATTAATATTTTATAGCAGAAGCATCATCCCGTCACTACTCCACATCTCACCCAGGAGCACTCTGTCTCTTCCATGGCACCTGCATAGTGATGCTGAGTGTACAGCTCCTATCCTAGGTACTTCTCTGATTGAGCGCTGTGTGCAGTGATGGTGCACTCCTCGTCATTCAGGATGCATGCGAACGAACCATACAGGCGCAGAGAAGCACTGACGCCAGGTGCTAAACACCCAAATTCACTATGCATACGCCCTGGAGGTGAAAAGGGCTGACGTTGCTACTTTTCTAAACCGTCAATCAAGGGGCAGGAGGCAAGGGCAAACTCCTAAAATAAATAGCCTAAAATAAATAGCCTTTCACCAAGCTCTCTCCAAAGGGGCTCTTTTACACGAGCGTGTCCCTTGTGAGTGACTCCCGCAATGGACACGCTCATGTGAAAGAGCCCTAGTCGTCCAGTAAGTGGGAATTGCGTAGCTTAGTATTACATGGTCTCCACTGCAAACAGAACACCGGGAGTGGTCAGCTCCTGTCACATAAGGCCTCTCTCACTTCCCAAATAAGGAGTTAGGTGATGCTATGTTTTACTTATGGAGAAAGCCTAGTGTAGGAGTAGTCTTGGTGTAAGGAGTCTTATACGCCAGGCGATGCTCCTCTGGGAAAAAGATATGCATTACTTAAATAATAGCTAAGCCAGTACCTCATCTGCAGAGAGCTGTTTCATGGTGATTTCCCCTCATCACTGCAGACAGAACTGGCTTAACTGGGTGAGAGGCCTTCATTATGACTCAAGGTCTGTTTAAAAGATCAAGCATTGACTCAAAAAGCTAATTTGCATTCTCAAATTATATATATATATATATATATATATATATATATATATATATAAAACACAAAAGAAAAAACAGCAGCACAGCACTGAGGTTGGGTGCAAATACCGTACGACCGCTGGCTAGGCAGTCACAAATCCACAGATCCAAAAATAAGGCAGCACTCCGCTTTAATATATATATATATATATATATATATATATAGGTATCCAAGAAAAGACGGCAGCACTCCATTCAAAAAACGTGGATGGTTTATTGACCCAGTGACAGCAAAGTTTCGACTGCTCAATGTAATGGCTTGACAAAGACTGCATTGAGCAGTCAAAACTTTGCTGTCACTGGGTCAATAAACCATCCACGTTTTTTGAATGGAGTGCTGCCGTCTTTTCTTGGATACCTTTTGAATCTGGACTTTGTTGTTGGTCCCTGACTGCATTTGCACCCATATAACTATACAGTGTGCTGTTCCCTATTTTCTTTTATATATATATTTATTTAGTTATTTTTTACTTTAGCATTCCCTTAAAATGAAGCTTTACCTTTGAAGTCACTTTAATCTGTTTGTTAACACACGTTAAGTACAAGAAATGTGCTTTTTATGATTGTGGGACAAATAAACAGAAATTCCCAAGGGCTGCTATTTAAGTGCCTTCTTTTATGAGCAAGAGACATTTGTTGAACAGAGGGAAGTTGAAACGAAATTCCCAGGGACTTGCAATCCTAACGCTGAAGGAGGCTCACTGTTAGGGCTCGTTCACACAAACGTTTTTTTTTTCCGTTTCCGTTCCGTTTTTTTGCTTTCCGTATACGGACAGTATACGGAATCATTCATTTCAATGGATCCGCAAAAAAGTGGAAGGTACTCCGGATGCCTTCCGTTTCCGTATTTCCATTTTTCCGTTCCATTCAAAGATATAACATGTCCTATTATTGTCCGCATAACGGACAAGGATAGTACTGGTCTATCAGGGGCCAGCTATTCTGCAAAAAACAGAATGCATACGGACGTCATCCGTATTTTTTGCGTATCCGTTTTTTGCGGACCCTAAATTACTGAAAAAGCCATGCAGTTGTGTGCAAGAGGCCTTGGGGCACATGCACACAACCGTTTTTTGTGCGGCCCGTATGCGGAACCATTCACTTCAATGGGGCTATAGATTTTCTGTGCATTCCTTTTCCGTTTGTCCGCATGTCCGTTCTGCAAAAAGTAGTGCATGTCCTAATATTGTCCGCAAATCACGGTCCTAGGCCCCATTCAAGTCAATGGGTCCGCATAAAATACGGAACGCACACGGAACACATCCGTATGTCATCTGTATTTCATCTGTATTTTGCGGATCCATACTGTAGAAATGCTATGCCCAGCCCATATTGCTCATGTGTTTGGTGATTAATAAGTTACTGTTTCCGTTTCCAATCCGCAAAAAACGGGACGGAAGAAAACTTAAATCAGAGAAAAAAAACCTCAGATGCGGAACAACGGATGCGTGAAAAACTGATCGCAAAACAACAACAGTCATGTGCATAAGCCTTTACATGCAAGGGCAGGCTCCTCAGCCTGCCTCTACTCTCCCTGCTGCTTCCTGTATACATGTATGTCACTGTCCCTATGTAAAAGTATTTTGCACTGTTTATGTGACTTTTAGGCCTATTGCACACGACCGTATGGCTTTTTCAGTGTTTTGCGGTCCACAAAAAAAGAATCCGCAAAAAAAAATACGGATGACATCCGTGTGCATTTCGTTTTTGCAGAACGGAACAGCTGGCCCCTAATAGAACAGTATTATCCTTTATCTTTTAACGGAGCGGATATACGGAAATGGAATGTATACGGAATACCTTCAGTTTTTTTCGCGGACTGTACACGGAACGCAAAAAACGGGCCGTACACTCGCAAAAGAAAACATTCATGTGAAAGAGGCCTTAAACTGACTGTCAGTTGATTCTCTGTCTGCTCTTTAAAAAAAAAAAGTTGAAGTGACAGGTAACACTTTAAGAGCCTTTTACATGGGCCAATGATCAGAAATGAATGTTTTCTAAGAATGTTTGGCTGATAATTGGCCAATCCCGATTGTTATTATGACAGACAGATTCAATCAGCCAGTGTAAAGGCTGTTTTAACAATGATATTGTTTTATGGAATCTAAGGTTTACGAAAAAAAATCTACAACAGACATACCTGTATGAGAATAAATGCACCACAAAGCTCCTGTTAATAGTGCGCCAATTATAAAGGCTGCAAATGCAATCCCGACCACTATTGGTGTGTCCAGCCCGTAGAAGATTGCTAGATGAATGAGAGGGGAGACATTATTAGTAACAGTTGCACAGAATTTTTAGATTACAGACATTTCCTATAAGAGGCTACGTCTAAAAAATTCCCAGTGAACTAGCAGTTCTATATATTGCCATTTCCTACACAAGGCAATAAATCAATTTCTATACCAGCGAGCCTGTGGGTTTTTCCTGATGAACTCAACACACTCTGGAGTAGAAATGTCCTTCCCATGTAGAAAAATGGATTTTTGCAGAAGCACTTAACTTCCGTGGCCTTTCCCTGTTGCACTGACAGTATCACTAGGATTTAAGGAAATATCACTTATTCCCACATGTGTACGACCATTTCAGCCAACTTTGTTTTGTAACCTATGAAACCTTCTTGGCCCGGTTCCCATTTGTAGGTGGAGAGAGGAACCGCTTGTGAAACGAGTGATGTCAGGCAAAGGACACAAAATCACTGAAATAGAATCTATTGTTCTGAAAAATTGGCAATGCTGCCTGTGTTTGAAATAATTCCAGACAAAAAATATAACACTTCCTTTAGTTAGAAAAGTCGCAGAGACACCCTCTACTGATATCCAAGTGTGTTTCTATTTTATTTTCAAATCCTTCAGGCATTCATTTTTTTTCAATGGCACATCCGTCCCATTCTAATAATAAAGGGTGCGTAAATGGAGCTGAACTGAAATACGAAGGCTGGGTGGACAAATAAGGTCAACAGCTCAGCAGAAAACCCATGGGCCAGACTTTGCCGAGGTGAGCTGTGGGTTGGTGGGTTCTAGGCCCGATGAACTGGTAACTGGCGAAGCGGCAGGAAAATCAGTAATCAGCCCACCTAATGGTCAAATTACAATCGGTGAGATTTACTAATCAAAATGTGGCAGAATTCTGGTGCAATGCTTTGCCCTACTTTCATTAAAGGGATTTTCCAAAACTTTTATACTGGATAGGTCAACTGTATCTGATCGTTGGGGATCCGACACCTGGGATCACTGTCAATCAGCTGTTTGAGAAGGCACTGGCTGGCGGTCCCAGTAATGCTGTGGCCTTCTCCCAGCTCACTAAACACAGTGCCGTACATTGTATAGTGGCCATGCTTGGTATCGCAGCCCAGCCCCATTCCATGAATGCGCCTAGTCCATGAACCCATGAACCTGACGTTAGATGGCCTAGGGAAAGCTGCAAGCTAGCGCCAGTGCCTACTCAAACAGCTGATCTGCGGTGGTCCCGCGTGTCAGACCTCACCGATCAGATACTGATGGTCTATCCAGAGAATAGGTCATCAGTATAAAAGTCTTGGAAACCCCCCTTTTTAATATATGTATTGCAGAGCGTGTGCACTATTTTCTTGGGGCAGATTGCACCAGAATTCTGCCACATGTTGATCAGTAAATCTCACCCATTGTATTATCCAGAGGAAAGGTTATCAGTATAAAAGGCTTGGAAAACCCCTTTAAGTATTTAGGCACTTTTCAAAATGGGGTGTGACAGCTAATGGGGCCTGGCTTCACATGAAAAAAGTGTGGTCTACGTGGCACAATGCACAAAATGTGGGCGCATTTTTTAAGCAAGCTAAGCCACCTAATAGGTGGTGTTGTAAACTTAGACTAGACAGTCTATAGGTGCGCCAGATTTATAATTCAGCATCGGACACTGTGATAAATCTGATGCAGTTTAAGACGGTCTGTCCAAGTTTATACTGCCTCACTTTTAGACAGTATTAGTAAATGTGGGCCAGTGTATCCATCTGCAAGGCAAGAGTGATAGTCTAGAAAGAGGCCCCAGTGCTCACCGGAGTGCCACAACCTTTTCAAACATCTGATCAGCGGGTGTGCCAGGACCACCACTGATCAGATACTGACGACCTATCTCGAGGATAGATCATTAATAAATGATTCCCAGAAAACCAGTTTAAGAAAAGAAACATCTGTTTGTGTGCATATATATATAATTTGCATCATTATAACTTACGTTCAGGTATGCTTGGATGGACTTTACTGGTTGAAGTACCTGTAACCAAAGAATTCCAATTATATCACGTAAGAATGAAGTAAGCAAAATATAGAATATATTAATGATGATAACACTAAAAATGATGAGAAGTCTGCAAACAACATAGAGGCAAATCTATCATAACGATACGCTCGTTTTTCTGGCATGAAAAAGTCGAAAACTGCATGTTTGCGACATTTCTAACAGCACTTGAAAAAGTGGTGTCTGTGGTGGGAAGACACTTTTTAGGAGTTTTAAGCATTGCACGCCGAGAGGGAGAAATTGTTATACAGCCAGTAGCAATCTGCGAGATGCCACAGGAAGACAGGGATGGACTCTTACCATAAATATATTAAAGCAGTTGAGTCTATCTCACTTTCTTCTCCTGTAGTGAGGAGAGCGGGATCAGGGATCAGCAACCTTCGTCACTCCAGCTGCTGTGAAACTACAACTCCCAGCATACACTCTTGCAACTCATATAAACGTGAAAGAAGGATTCTGGGTGTTGTAGTTTCAGGACAGCTGGATTGTCGGAGGTTGCTGATCCCTGATCCCGCTCTCCTCACTACAGGAGAAGAAAGTGAGATAGACTCAACAGAAAGTCTATGGGCCTGTCTCAATTCCATGTCCTGCAGCAGAGGTCAGCAACCTTCATCACTCCAGCTGTTGTGAAACTACAATTCCCAGCATGCTCCACTCAGTTCTGAGAAGAACACAACAAGTATGCATGCTGGGAGTTGTAGTTTTGCAACGGCTGGAGTGCTGGAGGTTGCCTACCTCTGTCCTGCAGCAATGATATGCGAGCATTCTAGAGATGGGGGGGGGGGGGTCTCAGCACTTAGACCCCCACCGATCAAAACTTTTGATATGTGACTATGATATATCAAAAGTTTTCTGAAAACTCTGTGACCCTTTAGCAATAAGAAGGAATCTGTATTTCATAATATCCCTATCTCACACTGCTACATTCCTTCCTGAGCAGGGTTATCACTAAATGTCACTCTGCTCAGCAACACCACTAATCTGCTCCACCAGCGGAGAATTGTGTACACCATTGTAGTCTGCAAGGATTTCTTTCTGGGAATGAGATATCTGGTCACAAGCATAGCGAGCACAGTAGATATTACATATATATATATATATATATATATATATACATACATACATACACACATTACCGAGTAATGAAAATAGTAACTCAGAATTTGTTAAACAAGAGGACGTTACTATCCAATTCCTCGCTTTGATCACTTTGCTATAAATTGAAGGAATACAGGAACTAATTCACTGGTTGCCATAAACCATCTGTGCGGTCCGTCTACAAAGCTTTTTTGGCCCTCTTTCAATTCTGATTGCTGTAGCGTTCAACAAGCAAAGCCTATAAATAATATGAATTAGTGAATGATGATTATTAATTGTCACTCCTCGGATTACTACATTATACAGTGAATGAACTTGCTGCCCTTGAGCACCCTTCTCACAAAATTCAATTACATCCCCATTTAAGGATATCTTTGGTACTGAAATGTTTACATCCAGCTAAATCCTATGGACCAAATATTTTAAGCATGTTATACCATCCTTTAACGCAGACTGCTGGTGTATACACTGGCCTCGTGCACCTCACTTGGGTGAGGAAACAATTATCTATTAGAAAACTGTCTCCATGAAAAAGGTTTCTGAAGAGTGGGAAGAACGTCTAGGAAAGCGAAGCAAGCGGTGGATCACCTGTAGGCTTTTCAGTCGAGATCACGGCCAGGGGCTTTGTGAGGGTCTTCTTGTTGTCTATCATCTCCATGATGGTGTTTAAGTCGAGAGAAATGCAGGCTACATCCGGATGAATGCACTGGAGGAAAAATATGAAAGGTCAGGGAAGTATTCATAATGTACAGTTCGGTATCTTCAGCATTGTCACACTGACCTGGAATACGGAGGGAACGGGTCGTATTACTATCTGGGCGACCAAAGAGATTTCGTTACAGATTACTGAAAGGAACAGTGGCAGCCAAGACAAAACCTGCTGACGTACTAGAAGTATCAGAATGTCCTTCCTATGTGCTGTCTATGGAAGGACACTTCTAGCCTTCATTTTTATATAGCACTCCCCTTAGAATAAGGATATGTTCACATTATGCTTGTGATGTCCATTTAGTGTGTATCAATGGAGGCCATAGAGTTATACTAGTCAATGGTGGCCAAACAGAGGCGTAGCTATAGGGGGTGCAGGGGTAGCAGTCGCTACCGGGCCCAGGAGCCAGAGGGGGCCCAAAGACACTGGTATTATAGAAAGTGCATACTGGTCAAGTTACACCTCTGCATGGAGGGAACGGGTTAGGTCAAGAATTTGGCGTGGGGGGGGGGGGTCATTTCAATAGACTGCAGCATAAAAGCTATGTGCTTCCCTGCACCTAGCTACAAAGCACTGAGGGAAGGGGGGCCCAAGTGGAGCTCCTGCACTATGGCCCATGAGCCTTTAGCTACGCCCCTGCTAGCCGATATATGTCACAATACAGAAAAAAATAATATTGGACCAGCATAGTACCCTGATGTATGTAAAAAAAAGTATACTTATTTTTATAGGCATTCACCAACGGCATCTGTTAAATGTACATGTCATAGCTCATACATTCAATGGAGACAGGGTCAGACTAGCCCACCAGAGTACCATAGGATCCTCCGGTGGGCCCAAGCTCTGACAATAAAGGACCCCTAATAAAACAGGGCCCTTACAGGGGTTGTCCCACAAAAAATATTGTACAGTTTTCAAACCAGCACCTGGATCTGAATTATTTTGTAATTTCTTGTAATTAAACATTTTGCATAGCCTGAGTAATTCGATAAAATGTATCTGTATAGCGCCACCTGCTGTTTGATTTTTTTCTTATTTTTTTGTCATGCTCACTGAGAAGGTCGCACATGCTCAGTTTCATCCTTCAACTGCTTCCTGAGCTGTGATAGGGAGAGCACGGACACACCCCCTGAGCTGTGATAGGGAGATCATGAACACGCCCCCTGAGCTGTGATAGGGAGAACATGGACACACCCCCTGAGCTGCAGCAGAGAAGACACTCCCCTTGAGCTGTCAGCTTGATATAAATCCAACAGAGCAATGAATGAGGAGATCTCTGGATTCATGTGAGGTACAGGGCTGGTTCTAGCTTTGTTAGAAAGAGATCGACATGTACTATATGATGTCTGATTTTTATTGTGTACATGGGATAATCGATTTAAGGTCCTATGTACACAGAGTCCTTTAGAATAATTTCCTATCGTGGGACCAAAGGATCTCAATCTGATGCTGAATGAAGGCCACGAACGTGATGCGAACCTGGCCGAAGGAAAAAATTTGTAATACATGTGTAACACCCCAGAGTGGTGTTACCCCTACTGCACCCTGCTACTATCTCTAATGGGCTAATATAATGTCATCTTATGTATCTCTTTCCAGGTCCTCCACACTGTGCATTCATAATATTTATGCAACTGTTATGTTCATGTAATATGCCTGGTTCACCAGCAGGTGGCAGAGCTGATCTTAGATAGAATGGAATTTACCATTTCATTCTAACCCCCTTCTGTAGGGGAGTGGGCCAGTCCTACTTCCTGCAGGAAGGGTGGGGACCAGTGAACTTCAGTCTAGTTTCAAACGAGCACGAACGCCGTGCTGGAAAACTTAAGCCGTTTATTGGCCGACACTGCATGTTGGTGGCATGATCACTTGCCATTGTGATCAAGCACCAGGGAGTATGTTTTCATAAAAATCTGACTCCCTGGTCGTACGAACGATCCTCCGGATGGCTACTGGCCGATCGTTATCTCAAATGTATGGCCAGCTTTAGAAATATGCTTGAATTTGCAACCAGGGATAAAAGTTTACAGCATCCATAGTGTAGCTGCATAACGTACGTCTAATTGATTTATTTGGTTGTGGCTCTACTTGCTGACCCTTGAATACACCAGTCAGGTATCGAGAAGCACTTGCCAACTCAACATGTTGAAGGGTGGTGAAACGTCTTGATAATAGCCAGTCATGTCTTACATTCTGAGTCCAGGTCCCTGGGGTGCGGCCTGCTGTGATATATAATCCCCTCTTGTGTTCCTCGTTACTCAAATGAGGCAAAACACATTCTGAAGACGAGTAACCTGACACAAATACTCGCCAGGGTCTCTACTCGACTTTAGTAGCATGAAAAACCACTTAAGATAACTCCATTCTGGCCCATCGGGCCTTTCTGGATTTCCTTTACACAACAGGCGGCTTTTCTAGCTGGTTACAGTATAAATGGACATCACACGACTCGAGTAAATACTGGAAGCGAAAAGCTTGGCAATAGACTGTACTTAAAGCCTGCACAAGGCGGAGAGGGCCACATGAGGACACACTGAGCCATTAGCTGTGCACTAAGAAATAAGGAATTCATTAAGAAGTAAAGAAACTAGGCCCTGATATCTGAGCAAGGAAAACTGGCCCATAGCAACCAATCACATTCTACCTATCATGTTTCAAAGGAGCTCTGAAAAATGAAAGGTGGAATCTGATTGGTTGCTATGGGCATCTACTTTACACCAGTTCTGATAAATGTTTGAGGCAGAGTCCATTCACTCGGTTTCTTGAATGAGAATCGAATGGACACTACTGTAGTCAACTGAGCACCGTTTGGTTCAGTTATGTGTCAAATTAAGCATTTCCAAAATGTTCATTGTTATCTTCCTCTATCGGAGCAGAACAACGGAAATGATGCGTGCTGGTGTGAACCTAGCCTATGGACGCGTGGCGGTCTAATCACATGCATTTCAGCGTGAACGTGGAGTTCACATCATGACAGCGTTCCATTGCTTGCAAGGCTGTTCATGCACCCACTGATTTATCTTTTCTGAAATCCATTAAATGGGACTAATTATTCCACTTAAAAAACTGACAACTGGGTGTTACCAATCTCCTTTCAACAAGTGACAACTGGTTGTCAATTTATTCATACATTTTCTAGGAGGAATAATAGAGGAATGGCAGCATTATAAGAACAGAGGCTCCAGAAATGTTGTTTCATGGGGAATATAAGAATTAACTAAAATAGACATGTCCGGAGAGGTTGTCCAACAAAAAATATTCTACAGTTTTCCAACCAACACCTGGTGTTACTGTGCCCAGTAACGCCCCCCTGCAGTGCCCAAAACCGTCTCCTTACTCAATAAAAAACGCCTTCCTCCAGAATCCCTAACCGCCCACAGCGCCTCATCCCTCTCCTCCCCCTCCCTGACGGCCGAGCAAAGTCTCGCGCAGACGCAGTACCCACTGAGGGCTGCGCCAGTGCGATTAGTAGGAGACTGAGGGCAGGAGCTTCATCGTCGTCACTGGGCATGCGCCAGTGACGTCCGATGCTCGCTTTTCCCTCAGCGAAGAGGCGGTTAGGGATTCTGGAGGAAGGTGTTTTTTATTAAGTAAGGAGCCGGTTTTGGGCACTACAGGGGGGCGTTACTGGGGACCCAAAGTAAAAGATAACGCCCCTCTGGGCACCTTCACGATTAATTATCAAATTTATAAAAGTTGTTTTTCTGCAAAACTACTGGACGGATTTCATTACAGAAAAGCAAAGCTGATTCAAGGTAATCTGTGGAGCATGGCTGGTTTAAAAGCTAAATTTGTGTTATCGGAGGTGACAGAATCCCTTTAATGCATGACAATATCCTGGTGGCCTTAGAAGCAGCTGATTGACATTGCTGAATTTCTCTGTTCTACTCACTGAGATGAAAGCACATGCTTCGTTCCACCCTTCAACTGCTACCAGCTGCAGCAGCCAGGAGACGCCCTCAGAAAGGCGGAACTACTGGAGCAATGAATGGGGAGATCTCTGATTCCATGGAAGGTACAAGGTTCTAGCTTTGTTAGAAAGAGGTTGTCATGTACGAGATGTGATGACGAGGGGCATCCTCCACGTCTAGCAGAAAGAAGGTTTCTACACAAACATAGAAGAGGATTCTTTACAGTAAGAGCAGTGAGACTATGGAACTCTCTGCCTGAGGAGGTGGTGATGGTGAGTACAATAAAGGAGTTCAAGAGGGGCCTGGATGTATTTCTGGAGTGTAATAATATTACAGGTTATAGCTACTAGAGATGGGTCGGTGATCCAGGGAGTTATTCTGATTAGAGTCGGGAAGGAATTTTGTCCCCTAAAATGAGAAAAATTGGTTTCTACCTTACGGGGGCTTTTTTTTTTGCCTTCCTCTTGATTAACTTGCAGGATAAAAGACTGAACTAGATGGACAGATGTCTTTTTCAGCCTTATATATTATGTTGCTATCAAGGTTGCCAACCTAAATGTTTATTTTTTTCTGGACAATTTATGCAAAAATCATGGACAGCCAACATTTTTTATGAACAAATCTGAGAACCATAATAAACCATAAAAATGATAAGTAATACATGCCTATAGGTGAGATACTAATACCGAACACATCCCCAGTATTTACGGTGAGCTCTAAATGCTGAGAATTACAATCAAAGTGACCTGCCTCTAAGTACCACCAGCCTCAAAAAAAATCACAGACACGTGAAAACGTCCCCCATTTTTACGGATGGTCCAGGGATTTCTCGACGGTTGGCAACTCTGGTTACTATGTACGATTTTCATTATTTACATTAGTCATGGGATAACCCCTTTAACATTCATAAGGTTTCGGTAAAATTCTCTGTGTGCAAACAGAGCAATCCACTGTGGGCACAAGGGGTGAGTACACTGAAGTGACCTATTGAGCTTTTAAGTGTCTGCAGATCATCAAAGGCATGAAATATAGAAGGCTTATCGTCAGTGTTATTTTCTGCCAGAACCGAAAGCTGCCGGTGTTTTTCCATGTATTCCCTCTAAGAAGCAAAAAGCAGATGGATATGTTTTTTTTTTTTTTACGTCTGCAGCTTTAAAAATGATCAAGTTTTTGCCCTTTGCTCTGCTAAATCCGGGACAGAGTTCTGTTTTCCACGCACTATGTGGTAGGAGGTCGACGTACGAGCATTAATCCCACTCCGCTGTCATGTAGAACAAGGTAAACATCTTAAAAGGGAAGTTCTGACAGAAGGAAAGAAAACTGCTCAACATAATGGATCACCTGTCATTGGTCTAGGGCCTCATTCACACGACCGTTGTTTGGGTCTGCATCTAAGCTGCTTTTTTTGCAGATTGGATGCGGACCCATTCACTTCAATGGGGCCACATAAGATGCGGACAGCATTCCGTGTGCTGTCCGCATCTGTAGCTCTGTTACGTGGCACCACTAAAAAACCAGTACATGTCCTATTCTTGTCCCTTTTGTGGACAAGAACAGGCATTTCTATCATGGGCCGTCCTTTCCGCAAATTGGCATCCGTGTTTTGCAGATCCGCAATTTGCAGACCGCAAAACACAGTGCGGTCGTGTGCGTGTAGCCTAAAGGAAATGAAGTAAAATTTCAAATGAGTTACAACGGTTAGAACAGGAGTTGTCTAGGATTAGAAAAACATGGCTTCTGTATTCCAAAAACAGCACCGCCACTGTCTACAGGTTTTGTGCGGTATTGCAGTTCTGTCCCACTGATTCCAACGGAGCTGAGCTGGAATACCCTTCACAACCCATGGACCCAAGGGTGGTGCTGTTTTTGTAAAGAAGCAGCCATATTTTTCCAATCCTTGACAATCCTTTTAGTTAGGCTAGTTTCACATCACAGCCTGGCTGATCTCTCTGCATTCCAGCATTCCTGGAAGCTAAAGCATCGCCATCCAGGCCCCAATAACTATAATGGGGACAGGGCAAGGTGTTATCACGTTTTTCACTGCCTGGTCCTGTCAATCAAAGTGCAGAAAGAGCAGAGCCTCTAGGTGTAATGGTAACGCCCCCATTGCTCCTAGAGGCTCATTTGCATATACTAAAACATCATTTTTCTCAGTAATGCCGGCACATATAAACATGGGACCAACTGGGTCTTCAGCTGCCAAGCGCACATGTAACAGGTCAGCCAGTGTCATAGGGACAAATCTGCTGAGAGATGCCCTTTAACATTGCTCTAACCCTGGGCCTTGTGTATCACCATCTAAATAATCTGTACTGAAGAAATTGGGCAGTTTTGATCAACGAGGCCCACTTTCCCACAAATTACCCAGAGCGACATATCTCCTCCTGTGTATTTTCTAGGCCTCTAAAAAATAATAGCAAACATATGATTGATAGTAAAAGCCAAGCTTACAGATTCCTAGGCTTTTACAAATGTGAGTGTTTCATGTGCTAGTGATCCACCGTGTTGTCTGGTTTATGCATCTGGTGAATTTTTGTCTTGACTTAAATAATTTAATAAAAGAAGAAAGAAAATTGTCTCAGCCTTGGCAGCTGTAAGAGTTACTCTCTTGAAAATGTAGGTTATCTGTGCGTTTGACTGGTGAGAGTAGGAGTTCACTGCACTGCCACATTTTTCTTGTTAATTGGTAGCTGACCCGAAAGGGCTGCGCAGTTACCAGTGACCTCAAGTCCTTAAAGAAGATGACTAATGGAATACAAGGGCCTAGCGCTCACCTTGGGCAGGCCCTTCACGGCTCCAACGCGATTTGTGCACAGAGTCAACTCGCAGTGGAGGAAGACCAACGACGTGTCAAACATGGATTTAAACATGAAGCTGAAACGCTTTTTCTCCGTCTGCTCTTGCGAGGTTGGATAGTTCATGTTCTTCACTTTGTAAAACTTCACGGATTCGTCGGTAGGGCATATGTTCTCTATGAGGGTATGTTGGGTGGAGGCGTCCACATTGGAGGAGGAAGAAACAGAGCAACCGTGGATCATGAAACCTAATTCTTTCTCGACTTTAGTAACCGAGACCTGTAAAATTCAAAAATGGAAATGATTAGAATTTTTTTTTTTTTAAATAGATCAAACGGACCCTTCCACCAGAAAAGGGTATTTTTTTAAAAGCAACATTTTGAAGACATTATGGCTGTTTATGTTGTTCCTTTTGTCATTACTATAGCATTGAAAATTAAATTAAAAAGTCTGGAGCAATCAAGACAAATGATAAAACCTCTTCTGTAGATCCTATTATCAGTTGATTGCTGCTCTGAGAGGCATATTTTATTTGAAGAATGATCTTCATGATAATTGCAGGTGTAGAATTGGGATAACAGTGTGACAGCTCTGTGTTTGGGCTCATTCACGCGACTGTGTGTGTCCCGTGCCCATACTGCAAACCACAAATTGCACCGACCGTGTGAATCCCGTATTGAGTCGTATTGTCCCCTTGGACTTGAAACGTTCCGCGATCCAAGATATACAGCAAAATATAGGACATGTCCTATTTTTTGTGGTGCGGAGGCACAGACCCAAAAGCCCATAGAAGCTCTTCATAGTGCTTCCTTGGGCTTTCGATCCATGCCTCCATATCTTGCGGACTGTGGACCCATTCAAGTCAATGGGTTTGCGGTCCGCAATTCAGGCATGGACGGCCTACGGTCGTCTGAAAGAGCCCTTTCTCTTGATTGGCCTAGATAAAGATGTAATGTGAGTCACTCATCCCCCTTCCCTCTCTGGCCACAGCGGTGGTCTGGCTGAGAAAGTTAAGCGTGGCTGTTTACTAGGCTAAAATTCCAAACAAAGAGAAAGGACAGGAAGTAGAATTCATGGAGTGACTTCTAAAAATGAAATCCTAAAAACCATCCACCTTGTTTTTTTTAATAAAAGAAAATTTTTTAATAAAAGAAAATTACATAGACTATTCACATATAGGCTGCTAATATGCGATAAAGAAATTTGATGAAGGTGTCCATTTAACGGCTGAAACAGTAACAAACTGCTCAGCTGTGAGGAAATAATAATAAAGTAATCTAAAACACTGTCTAGGTCAGAGAACGCCTTGCAGAATTTCTCAGAAAACTGTGAAACGGTCCAAGAATGGGCAATACAGGCCCAAACTGAATGTAGGAGAGCGGTAAAATAGAAGATTATCAGTGAAGTATGCCAGGAATCCGCACATGCACTCAGGTTTTTATTGCACCATTAGAGATGCTACAAATGTTTGCAATGGTTTGTTATTACAGAATTAGGAGTGAAGGCACACATATAAGAAAAAGGTGACCAAAACATCTTCAGGAACATCTCATTTGTGTCAGGGCTACTCTAAAAAAAGGGTTGTTAGATGCCTTCTAATGAAATCTTTGGCCAGTGTAGGTGCCCACAAACTGTCAACTGTCTTCAACTGTCTTGCCATCCTCAGGCCTCATGCACACAACCGTATGTATTTTGAGGTCCGCAAAAAACGGATCCGCAAATAATATATATGACATCCATATGCATTCTGTATTTTGCGGAACGGAACCGCTGGCCCCTAATAGAACAGGACTATCCTTGTCCATAATGCGTACAATAATAGGACATGTTCTATTTTTTGTGGAACAGAAATAAGGACATTCGGAAACGAAATGCATGCGGAGTAACTTTCGTTTTTTTTGCGGACCCATTAAAATGAATGGTTCCGCATACAGTCCGCAAAAAAACAGAATGGACATGGAAAGAAAGAAAATTCGTTTTCGTGTGCATGAGCCCTCAGGATGATATAGTTGCATACTGTGGCGCAGGTGGAAGTATTATACGCTGCACTTTGGTACTTGGTTCTGCTGGGATGGTATTTTGTTCTGCACTATGGTATTGCTAACCTCACTTATTTATGTTGCCCCATCTTCTGTCAATGTGGACAGGCCTAGAACATGGGGTCACGTTAAGGTTTTTTTCCAGGGCCACTTTAAGTTCCCAGTACGTCCCTGTCTACAGACCATCACCATATGTGCTATTTTTACCATAAACTGTATATGTACCAAAAGATGATTACTGGCTTCCAAAAACATATATACCCTATAAAATAAATTTGATATACTGATAAATGGAGCCTATACCGGGGGCTCTCAACACTGCGCCGATACATTGCTATGACATCTTTTTTTAAGAGGGTTGCGCTTAAACCGAATAACAATGATATCAGTAGGACCTTACCTCTACAAAGACCTGTCCATTTTCAGCCACAGTGAAGGGGACCTGAGCAGGAGTCAGAAACAGATCAGTCTTGTACAGCTCCATATTAAACGTGACATTATTTATCGTGGTATCAGTCGTTGCAGACATGGGGTCGGAGTCATCCGTGCTGACTTTTGGAATGGTGCAGTTAAACTATAAAAGGGAACAACACAAAAAGAATATAAACTATTAGGAGATGACACGCAAATATTTAACAGGTTTTACTTGGTTGGTCTTTCCAAACGATATCCATTGGTGAAGAAAGCTGCATTGGACTTGGAAATAAAACTATTAGTCACATTACCTGTTTTAATTCCCGCCGGGCATTCAGATGGCAAACGGAATGTAGCACACAGCACAAGACTGATAAAAGGCCGGACAATTTTTACATCTTAAAGGGGTTATCCAAGTTATATTTATTGATGACCTATCCTCAGGATAGGTCATCAATATCAGATCGGCGGGGGTCCGACACCCGGCACCCCCGCCGATCAGCTGTTTGAAGAGAAGGCGAGCGCCGTGCCAGCGCTGCCTCCTCGTCATGTTTACATGCTGGCCGTTGCATCTGCAGCGGTGAGCATGTAATTACACAAGCCGTTCCATTCATTTCAATGGGACGGCTCTGTGTATACTACAGAGCCGTCCCATTGAAATGAATGGAACGGCTTGGGTGTAATTACACATGCTCACCGCTGCAGATGCAACGGCCAGCATGTAAACATGACGAGGAGGCAGCGCTGGCACTGCGCTCGCCTTCTCTTCAAACAGCTGATCGGCGGGGGTGCCGGGTGTCGGACCCCCGCCGATCTGATATTGATGACCTATCCTGAGGATAGGTCATCAATAAATATAACTTGGATAACCCCTTTAACTTCAGTTCTGCCCTAGCACCATTTTCTATCACAGTGTCCCCATTTTTCTTTTTCTTTTTTATAAACCTGAATAGGTCTAAAATTCGATCAAATTCATAACTCATCTTTAAAAGGGCCTTTCTCTGTTTTTCTGACACAGAGCTTCAGGACCTTCGGCCTCCACAACTACAGGATAATAGGATACAAACTTGACTACCTATAGCACTCGTAGAGGGAGCTTAAAGGGGTTGTCTCACTTCAGCAAATTGCGTTTATGTACAAAAAGTTAAAGGGGTTATCCCATGGTTAATGTAAAATATGAAGATCCGACATCTTATAGTACATGACAATCCCTTTCTAACAAGATTAGCACCAGCCCTGTACCCCACATGGATCCAGAGATCTCACTATTTATTGCTCTGCTAGATTTATATCAAGCTGACAGCTCAAGGGAATGCCTTTTCTGCTGCAGCTCAGGGGGTGTGTCTTTTCTGCTGCAGCTTTCTCCCTATAACAGCTCAGGAGACAGTTGAAGGATGAAACTGAGCATGTGCAGCCATCTCAGTATGCAGGACAAAGAAATAAGAAAAAAAAATGTGGCAGTCTCTCTGGCAGTGGTGGCCGTAAACCTTGGATACCAGCACTGTATAATGCGATGAAATATTAAATCAAGCCAACAAAGGAGGCAATATGGGCAATCACAATACATTAGTAAGAAACTAGTATTAACTTTCTCTACATGATAAATGCCATTTGCTGAAGTGAGACACTAAATTGTTTAAAGTAATTGACACAGAAGAGGACAGTTTTCTGCTACAGATGGATCTGGATAGATCGGAGGCTTGGGCAGAGAAGTGGTAGATGAGGTTTAACACTGACAAATGTAAGGTTATGCACATGGGAAGGAGTAATGCAAGTCACCCGTACATACTAAATGGTAAAACACGGGGTAACACTGACATGGAAAAGGACCTAGGAATTTTAGTGAACAGCAAACTAAGCTGCAAAAACCAGCGTCAGGAAGCTGCTGCCAAGGCCAATCAGATAATGGGTTGCATCAAAAGGGGCATAGACGCCCGTGATGAGAACGTAGTCTTACCACTTTACAAATCACTAGTCAGACCACACATGGAGTACTGTGTACAGTTCTGGGCTCCTGTGAACAAGGCAGACATAGCAGAGCTGGAGAGGGTTCAGAGGAGGGCAACTAAAGTAACAACTGGAATGAGAGATCCACAATACCCTGAAAGATTATCAAAATTAGGGTTCTTCACTTTAGAAAAAAGACGACTGAGGGGAGATCTAATAACTATGTATAAATATATCAGGGGTCAGTACAGAGATCTCTCCCGTCATCTATTTATCCCCAGGACTGTCACTGTGACGAGGGGACATCCTCTGCGTCTGGAGGAAAGAAGGTTTGTACACAAAGATAGAAGAGGATTCTTTACGGTAAGAGCAGTGAGACTATGGAACTCTCTGCCTGAGGAGGTGGTGATGGTGAGTACAATAAAGGAATTCACGAGGGGCCTGGATGTATTTCTGGAGTGTAATAATATTACAGGCTACAGCTACTAGAGAGGGGTCATTGATCCAGGGAGTTCTTCTGATTGTCTGGGAAGGTATTTTTTCCCCCTTAAGTGGGTAAAAATGGCTTCCACCTCACAGGGTTTTTTTTTTTTTGCCTTCTTCTGGATCAACTTGCAGGATAACAGGCTGAACTGGATGGACAAAATGTCTTTTTTCGGCCTTATATACTATGTTACTATGTTACAATGAGACAACCCCTTCAATGAAAATGGATTATACAATTCCCACTTACAGTAGCTCAAAAGTAAACCTGTCTTCAGTTAGCTTCCATCCAAAAAACGAAAGCGTAGGCAGCCTGTCCAGTGATAATCCCTTTATTGGAAAAGCTTACATGTGCAAACGTGAAAAAAATGCTACGTTTCCGCTATATCCAAGCCTTTGTCAAGCATGCTTGATGCTGGATGCTTGACAAAGGCTTGGATATAGCCGAAACGTAGCATTTTTTTCACGTTTGCACATGTAAGCTTTTCCCAATAAAGGGATTATCACTGGACATGCTTCCTACGCTTTCGTTTTTTGGATTGGACATAAGGGATGTTCTACGGATCTAGGACTCCAGGTGGGCTGCTGCATTCCGTGAGACCAAAGAGATCTGGTGGGTGCTGCTTTACAATTTTGCACAGACGCTTCAGTTAGCTTCTAAGCGCTCCCTGGGGCTGGCTGCAAGTAGCCTGAATTTTGAGTCGGGGAATTTAATTAGTACAGAAGACCTATTAAATAGAACCCGTCATCTCTCCAGGTTTATCTTTTCAGTAGATAACTGTATAACAATCCTCAAGCTTTTTTATAGATCCCTGTGTGGTGACATTTCTCTACATTACTATTGAAAGAGCCTGAATAACTGAGGACGAGTTCACACTACCGCCAGCTATTTTCATTGTTCTGCTCCATTAGAGGAGCAGAACAATGAAAATAATGGAAGCGCCGGATTCAGCACATAAGGTGAACAGAGGTAAACAGACTCTATTGACTACAATGGAGCCTGTTCAGGAACCTGTTTTTTACCTAACATTAAAGTACTGCATGCAGGACTTTTTTGTCTAGTCTTTTTGACGAAATTTGCGACAGAGGCCCCAAGTGGAGCTTCCAACGTAGATGTGAACAAGCCCTGAATGTCACAAGTTTTGGTGTGTCCTTATACATTATCACATTTTCTAATCTGAGCTGACAGTGGCAGACTGTACAGGGATACACCCCTTTGACAGGCCGTCATGGTAACTCCCACTTGTTAATTTAATTATAAACTACTAATAGGAATAACAGTGGAACACCACAAAACACAGTTATAGGAAAAGATTATCCAGAATCTATATTTTATGGGGAATGCAATGATTTAGTATAAGAGACATGTGAGGAGATGTGACAGGTCCTCTAAGTTTTAAAAAGGCAAACTGATAGCTACACTACAGTAAATAATTTAGCTATGGCAGGTACAGTATTATTTATAATACTATTATAATCATATAACCATTATCATAATAGTTATGATGTTTTCATTTGCCCTGTAAATATCCTAGAAATAACTACAGATATTTTTGGTTTTCTACTGATGTCTATGTAAGGACAGAAGCCAACTGTGATCCACTTGGGTCCCATCATGATCTAATAGGCTAAAGTCTATTTATCCACCCCTAATTCTACACCACCCAGGCACCAAAAAGACAAAAAGTAGAAAGACCCTTATATCTGAGGGGAGGGAAGTTCTGGAAAAAAAAAAAGATTCAGAATATGAAGCCCCTGATCTCCCTGAAAGGCACATACCACAACAATTTCATGCCGCTTCAAGAAGGGAAGATCTATTTCTGTTTCATCTGCGTCTCCTGGAAAACCGCTGTCTCCAGATTCCAAATCCTCGTAATCGCTAGGCCAGCC
This sequence comes from Bufotes viridis, assembly GCA_033119425.1. Taxonomy (NCBI): domain Eukaryota; kingdom Metazoa; phylum Chordata; class Amphibia; order Anura; family Bufonidae; genus Bufotes; species Bufotes viridis. The sequence continues at coordinate 39,676,516 of CM065596.1, read as the reverse complement.
ACTTCCCTCAGTGGGTGGTGACAGCGGTATAACAATCTGTAACATCACAGGAAAAGCTGTCAGTGTGACTGCTTTTTACCAAAAAAGTAAAAAATAAAACCAAACCAAAAAGTTCTTTCTGACTAAACAACTGAAGTCATACAGTACATGCATTGCTTCTCCTTGGAGACTGAAAACGTACAGTCACATATGCTGATATATTAGGGCAGGGATGCTCAACTTGCGGCCCTCCAGCTGTTGTAAAACTACAACTCCCATTATGCCCTGCTGTAGGCTGACAGGGGTAGGCTGTCCAGGCATGCTAGGAGTTGTAGTTTTGCAACAGCTGGAGGGCCGCAGGTTTAGCATCCCTGTATTAGGGAAACGCATGCACGCCAATTCCAAAATATAATTATTTGTAATAATCTAATTAGTCGTCACTGCCTTAAAAATTCCTAAACAGAATTCAGGCTGCTCATTTATGAGGACTTTCTCTACTGAGTTCAGGGGGGGAACTGTTTCTAATTGAGGAGACACAGCCATGTACTGAGTCTTATTTTTAGGCAATGCTTCTTGGGTAAAAAGAATGCAAATTAGCTCATACCATCCAAAGAACAGACACTCAGCTGTAGACAGTTGCTTGTGGTTTCTTGCCTCTCATCAGCACAGGGTAGAGAACTGGTTGGCTGCATGCGATGCCTTAAACATAACTGCATCAAAGACATCTCATCCAGCCAACCGGTAGCCTGTTCTGTGCTGATGAGGTGCAAAAACCCAGAAACAAAGCTTTCTACAGATGAGTGTCTCTGGTTTGGCTGATAGTTTGCATACTCTTTCCCATGGAGCACTGCCTTAAAAAAGAATTCTCAATTCACCGCTGTGTCTGATCAATTAGAAACAGTGCTCCTCCTGAACTGCATCTAAGACATCTCACCCAGCCAACCGGTAAACCATGGACTGTGGGTTATGGGAAAGATGAAACCAGTAAGGAAAAAAGAACATGTGTTTTTTTTTATACCTAGAGATCACGCCCTTGGGAGGAAGTTGTGCTATTGTGTGTACAATGTTTGTGTCGAAGGAAGGATTTAGGGTTATATTGTCGGCTCAAATATAGAGATTTGTTTTATAGAGCACTATACAGATTGGCCTCAAGTACAAGCTGCATATCAGCATGCGATTCCAGTTAAAGGGGTTTTCCAAGTGTTTTTTACTGATGACCTAGGTCATCAGTATCTGATTGGTGGGGGTCCAACACCCGGGACAACCGCCAATCAGCTGTTTGAGAAGGCAGTGGTGCTTGCAGTAGCCCCGTGGCCTTCTCTCAGCTCAGCAAGCACAGTGCCATACATTGGATAGCGGCTGTGCTTGGTATGGCAGCCCATCCTCATTCAGTTCAATGAGGCTGAACTGCGCCTAGGACATGTGACCGATGAATGTGAACACATGGTCTAAGCTGGAGAAGAACTTCGAGCGCCACTGCCTTCTCAAACAGCTGATTGGTGGGGGTCCTGGGTATCGGACCCCCACCAATCAGACACTGATGATTTATCCAGAGTATACAATGTGCTGAGGCTTTCATCTGAAAATATTTAGGAAATAAGGGTTATTAAACCCTTTGGTAAACGTTTGTTCACGCACAGGAAGTGAAGATGTTAACATGGATACGAGATGCATTTGTGTGTGTGTGTGTATATATATATATATATATATATATATATATATAAAAGAAACAAAATATATATATTTATATAAAATAATTATAGGTGAATGGGGCACATATATTATAGAGGGAGCGGTCAGTTGTTTTTTTTGACTCAACATCACATCATTAACATCATATGTAAAAGGCCAGCAGCCAAGAAAGTAAAGGACTAAGGGCCAGATTTATCATTAGCCTAAGTCACTTTTCTGGAGTTGAAAAGTCGCAAAAATTGCGCAAAAAGCCAAATTGCGCAATTTTTTGCGACTTTTTGGAGACTTACGCCACTCACTCCAAAACCAAGTTTATGGGCGTTTTGTCATATGTAAATCACTTGCAAGACAGATTTATTATTGCGACTTTTTAAATAGTCGCAAAAAAGTCGCAAAAAATTGCGCAAACTCACTCCACTCATGACCATGCTTATGTTTGACAAAATCACTTTTTTAAAATGGCGACTTTTCCAAAGACAAAGCCAAAATACAACTAGGAACCAGAAATACACCAGATTTATCAACCTCTGAAAGAGCCCATGATAAATTTGACTTGACTCAAATACACATACGCCTTCTTTGAAAGTGGAGTGAACTGCAAGAGTAATGATAAATCTGGCCCTAAATGTGCACCGATTTCTGCAGGATCGGCAAACTATCTGTAATGTGTGGACTCTCCCCCAACAGCTGATGTTGGAGAAAGGAGGACTGGGCATGTTGAATTTCAATTAGGTCTCATTATTAACACCACATATAAAAGGCCAACAGCCAAGAAGGTAAAGCAGGTCTATGACATTTTGTCAGAATTGGCAAACTATCTGGGATGTGGGGAGATTTTCCCCCGGAATGAAGTTGGGGAAAAGATTATTTGGCACTTTGAATTTCGATGTTCAATCCTTTTGTTCTCAAAAGAGATAAGCCTCTGGCGTGACAGCGGCTTACTCCTGAGAATACATGCACAGTCAACTAAATGTGCATGTGTATGGGGGAGTCAGCATGAAGAGCTGAATGAGCATTTGAAGGTGCATTGGCACCTTAAAGAGGTCCTGTCACCACTCCTGACATATCGGTTTTACTAGCTACATGCATTCCCCCTGTAATAACAATTCTGGAGCATCTGTTCTTATGACTCTATGTTGCGTGATTCCTTTATTATTTCTACAAGAAGTTACCAATGAATTCCCAGCAGTCTGCAGTAAGGGTACAGAGGGGTGTTAACCAGTTGGAGGTGTGTCCCTGTATAGTTTGACAGTGGCAGCACTGATTGGATAGAGTGAGACTGTGCAGGGACACACGCCCAACTGGTTACCACCCCCCTGTACCCTTCCTGCAGACTGCTAGCAATTCATTCATAACTTCTAGTAGAAATATTAAAGGAATGAGACAACATAGAGACATAAGAATAGATGCTCCAGAATTGTTATTATGTGGTGGATGCAAGTAGCTATTAAAACAGGCAGGTCAGGAGTGGTGACAGGTCCTCTTTAATTCTGCTAAATAATAAATCTTAAAATGACACGATAATATAATAATCCTGCACTGTCTAGCTGTAGGTATCAAAATCAAGAGTTCCAGCCAAAACCAATCTATTCAATAAGTAAGAAAAAAAATAAAAATTATATATATATATATATACACTTAGGTGCTCCAATATGAAGCACTGGTGCCCACTCTATTATATGACCCATTGAAATATTGAAACAATGCGCATAATAATTTCAAGCTGCACATCTAATTATATATTATTGTGCCTGCATAAGTCATTACTGATCCTCCATGGACATCCTGAGCTCACTAGAAAACTAGAAAAACATGCACATAGTTCTAAATAGGTCAACATGTGACTGGGCAATAGATACAATGGATCCGGACAGGAAAAAAATCCAACCTTGCCAGTCTATTTTCCCCCGGATCCTGGAGGGGAGTCTACAGCAATGAGATAATCGGCGGGGTCTGGTAACAAAGATCTCCCGTCTAAAGGCGGTGTACGACACATCCCCTGTTTAAGGGCACCGTAAGGCACATTTAAAGCATTACTATCGTTAAGCTAAAGTCTTCTTCTTCTGTTAAATGCCTTGCACAGATCTAGCTGCTCATATAACTACTTACAGTATTGAAGTATACAATGTTTGAGTCATCAATAATGTGCTGTGTCTCACATTCCGTCAGGGAAGACTCTAAGATAAAATGAGTGCTATTTTCTCTTGCTCTGCAAAGTGGATCAAGTAGAGAAAGTTCTTCCCTTATGTATCCATAGGCCTTAAAAAGGATGCAACAGGTAAATGGATGCGACTATAGTTATAACATTAGAAAACAAGTGCAAATGCCAAAACAGTGCAACAAAAAGGTCATTCCAAACACATTGTAGTATGTTTTTTGCTCTGTTCATACACATTTGATGGATGTCAGTGCATCTTTCTGCCAATCTAATGTATATGTGAACCCCCACCCCAATCCAGCAGGTTGGATTTCAACATCCTAGATACCTTGTTCTGCTGAGATATGTGTAATTGGGAAAGCGGCTTGTCTCCCTCTCATCATTGATATTTATAAGGAGGCTGACAGATATCTAATAAGGGTCAAATAAGAATTTGGCTGACAGATATCTAATGTGCACAGCCAGCTTCAGTCATATCTCATGATCACCCTTCCAAGCCTACAAATAATAGCTTAAAGGGCTTGTCTGAGTGTTTAATACTGATGACCTATCCTCAGGATAATATGTCAGTATGTGATGGGTGGGGGGACGACACCCAGCACCGCCACCAATCAGCAGTCTGAAGAGGAGCACTTCCAACAGTTGATCGTCGGGGGTTATGGGAGTCTGACCCAAACCATTTAGATAATGATGACCTATCCTGAGGATAGGCAATCAATATAGAATCCCTCTAAAATTGTTACCAAGACAAGGTGACAGCTCTTATAGTGGCAAAGCTCACCATAGACATGAGAGGGTCAACCTCCCGATTAACATGCAGACGTCACAGTCTGATTTAGAAACTGTATAGCAATGATTTTACATTATGTATAGAGTTTTTATTAGATCACTATAGGTTAGTATTATCTGAGCACTCTATGGTGGTATTTGATACTTAAGAACTACACAGTATACTATTCTTGCAGAGTATGGTAGTGCTGGCAGCAATGTATACAATTGTTATTTGGAAAACATATGGCCCTCATATTAACAGTACAGCATGGCGCTTATAATTAGACAAGGTTATTTGGACACTATATGACAGTACATATACAGAAGTTCCAACAGCAGCTAACATACAGTAAAGCAGGTCTGATAATCTAGAGCTGTAACCATGTTTAATGCAGTAAACCTAGTACAGATTACAAGACTTTCTTACTTCACCCGCTGGATCAAAGTTCTTTGTTTGGGATATGGCTTAGGACAACCTAAACAAAATACAAGTTGGGGAACCTAGCGTCACCTGTTGGACATATTATCACTGTGCTTAAAGGGGTTCTCTGGGACTGTAACTAAAAACCTCTTTCAGCTAGCCTGTGGAGAGAAGACACTATGAGCAGTACCTACCCTTCCATTGCTATGCTGGTTCCACATTCCTAGCTGGGATCACTTGACTGTCCAACTGGCTGTGGGCTCTTCCTCTGATGTTTTGACTGGATGTGCTCTTCTTTATTCCTGTTCAGCTGCATAAAGCAGATTTACTGTAGCTAAACAGGAAGAAAGAGGAGGACATCCAGTCACAAGTCAGAGGAAGAGCCCGCAACCAGTCAGTGGTCACATGATCCCAGGCTTGATTTCAGAATCGGAGGAGTGATGGAGGGTAAGCACTGCTCAAACTGTCTTCTCTACACAGGTTAGCTGAAAGAAGCTTTTTAGGTACAGGACCAGAGAGACTCTTTAAGGTCCTTACAGTGTGGTTACATAAGACCTCCTTCCTACTTTCCCACCTTCAATATCTACAGTTATGTCATATACAGTTATACAATCACCAGCCCAGGCTTAAAACATACCTGTAAACTGTCCTTTTCTATAGACGCCTCCATCTTGTTCTTATCACATTTCACAGACACAGCCACATTTATATTTCCCTGTACTTCCTCAGGCTCCTTGGGAAAATGTTGCCTATTACCTCCACCCAATATCTTATGCAAAAAGTCTTGTGCTTTGTGGTCTTGATTGCCAACGAAAAACAATTCGAGTTCAGGTGGAATTGTAAAGTTCCCATCATCATTCATTTCTAAGAAGAAAGATTAGTTAGGACATTGGGCAGCAGTCTAGAACATGATAAGCTAATTAACTTGGAAAAGACAGAATTTATTATTTTTCCCCTATCTGACTCAGGTGGTCCCTGGTGAACCAAGTCCACTGTCTTGGGGTAGCCTTTGATTCTGCTCTATACTTCAAACTGCACATCCAAGTTGTTTCCACCTCCTGCTGCCTCTAACTCAAAAACATATCTCGGATGCATACATTCCTCAACCAGGAGTCTGCAAAAATGCTTGTACATGCCCTCATCATTCCCGCCTAGACTACTGTAACATCCTCCACTGTGGCCTCCCATCTAGCACTCTTTCACCCCTCCTATCTTTCCACTTCTCCCCCTATTACTCATCTGTCTGTTCTCTTTGCCAATCCCTTCACTGGGTCCCCACTGCCCAGAGAATCCAGTACAAAACACTATGACATACAAGGCCATCCACATTCTGTCCCTTCCATATATCTATGACCTGATCTCCAGGTATCTTCCCACATGCAATCTCTAATCCTCAAGACACCTCCTTCACTACTCCTCTCATCTCCACTTCCCACAGTCGCTTCCAAGATTTCTCATGTGCATCCCCATACTCTGGAACTCTCTACCCCAACATATCAGACTCTCACCTACCATGGAAACTTTCAAAAGAAACCTGAAAACCTACCTCTTTAGACAAGCCTACAACCTACGGTTGTGCCCTGGTGCCATTATACCGCCATGACCAGCTTTACTCTCACTTACTGTATCCTTTCCCTATCCTTAGTAGATTGTAAACCATCGTCGACAGGGTCCTTTCTACCTCTGCTAGTTTGTAATTTACCTTGTTCATGCTTAGTACAATTTTATATTGGTACACCATTTTTTATATGTACAGTGCTTTAATTATAAATTAAAATATTTCAAATAAAGCCAATTCATCTTTACCTATGTCATCCAGTTTAATGTCAAACTTGTTCGCCACTGGTGCATATGTGTAGGCTGTCACTGGGTAATTTTGATCAAAAGCCCACTTTATTAAATGCTCCTGAGTTGAAGGAATGTTTTGGATCACCTGTTTGCTTGTGAAAAGACTGCTTTCTGGATCTTTGCTGAAAGTAACACTGTTCGATGTCTGTAGGGAGGAAAGTAAATATTAAATTATATGGAAAGCAATGAGATTGAAAATCTGTTCACAAAACCAAAGATTAAGCAAATGTTTTATTTGCAAATGGTGCAGGCAAATTTATGTGAAAATTGGGGGAAAGGTCAATACTGAATCAGTTGGGAAGAGACAGAGGAAGCTGACTGGGCCAAAGCCATGGTACAATGCCTGAGAAGACTGGTCCATGGGTCCTATTCCCATTTTAGGACCTATGAAAGCAGGCTAGCAGTATCCTTCCACATCCAATGTAAGATCTGTAGGGAAATCTAACATAAAGGGATGGTTTAACTCTGGCATCTCAATAAATTTACATAATATGGTCCTTGTTTTTGGCACAGAACTTGTAGACAATCTGAAATCCAAGAGCAGACAAAGCAGAGATCACCAATTATGGAACTCCTCTGATTACTACATGTAAATTTTACAGCTGGATTAAAAGCCAGCTATACACTGACACACACACATGGTATGGTGGAGGCCCCACTGCGAGTTTCATTTGAGGCCCCGTTGTGCTAATCAGGGTACAGAAAAATCTTGCTTAGAAGGAAGAGGATTTTAGAAGCTAATGCTGGAACAGACTGTCTGATCACTAATGGAACGGCATTTTAACTTCTCAATTCCCACAATCAGTGAGCTCAAACTCACTGGAGACCTCCTAACATAAAACCACCTTCTAAGGTCCTTCTTTCCTTGAATAACAGACCAGCATTCGATATGTAAATATTGCCATTCGGTTCTCCGCTCTGTGCGTAAATAAAATATGCATTGCTTAACTCAATGACTAACATCTGTGAAAATATTTATGGCCTTACTCTTTCTGTTTCGGATTAGAGGAGAGAGGGAAGTCTTATATTTCACATCTGTCGGAGCTGCGTTCTGTAGAGAGTGCATCATCAGGTACGCTTAAAATCCAGTTTAGATGCTACGCCCACTCCATCCTTCGTCTCAACTAAAATGCGTCTCCTCCTCAACAACTGCTTAAGCTTCATGGCCCCTAATCGTATTCTTGCAAATGGAGCATTTTCAAGCTGGTATGGAAAGAATTTTAATGCATGCCTTATTTTTCCAAAAGTTGACATGATTTGTCCTTTTCAATGTATTACCTCTAAATAATGAAATAGGATGAAAGGCGTTCCTCTGTCAATCGCTTATCAGTGTGAGCAATGCAGCTGGTGCTATCAAAGGGGACTCCGGGCCCCAAGATATAAGAGACTGTCTGAATGTTTTTGGCTTTTTTTGTGTGTTTTTCATTTCTTCACATTAGTACTTTCAAGAAATGGAAATAGCCTTCACATTTCCCCTATATCCTTAGCATGGTAGACAGGTCCTCTAAACTAGGGCTCCTCAATGGTTTTCTACTAGGCCCTCACCAGACAGAACATGTTAATGGATGGGTGTCACCAATGGTCAAAGTCCATGCTAAAATTAAAATGTTTCCATTCAAAAAAGTGAAAATTTTGCTGATTAAAAGAAAGTTTGTGTGTTTACTAGACCCTTGCTTTAAAAGCTTTTGCTGGAGTTTGGAGTAACAAGTTTACACGTACGGACACTGGTAGGAACCATTGAAGACATTCAGATCTTTTGTACAATAATCACTTGTTTTTAAATGGGTTTTTCAGGATTTTGACCTTTTTTGAATAGCCCCTGTGTGCGGTACCTAATGAAAGAATCATGCCTGTTTCCCAAGCTGGGGTCCGGCGCCCTGGCTCTGTTCAGCAATATTTCGGTCTCTGGCTTGTTTACTTTCAGCCGAGGTACAGACGGGGTCCCATGCACTGAATGGCCTTCGTGGTAATGTGTCCCCAAGTGGCACGTGACCCAGCCATCTGTGGACACATCACTGCTGGAGGAGGGGAGAAGGTTATATAATTCTTTCATTTGGTACCACATGCTACTTAAAAAGGACCAAATCCTTGAAAAACCCTCTAAAACGCCTCTGACATTCTGATATTGATGACCTATCCTCATGACTGACCTCATTAATCAGCTGTTGAAGAGGCCGCGATGTTCCAGTATGCCCCACAGCCTCACAGGTCACATTCATCAGTCGCAAAGCCCAAACCCGGTAGCTATCCAATGGAGGACACTGTGCTTGTTAAGCAGCATCTTGATAAGGAGCACCGAGGCCTCTTCAAACAGCTGGGCAGCTGGGGTCCCAAGTGTAAGATCCCCACCGATCTGATATTAGTAACCGTTCCTGAAAGGGGTTGTCTCACTTCGGCAAGTGGCATTTATCATGTAGAGAAAGTTATTACAAGCCACTTACTAATGTATTGTGATTGTCCATATTGCTTCCTTTGCTGGCTGGATTAATTTTTCCATCAAGTAATACACTGCTCGTTTCCATGGTTATGACCACCCTGCAATCCATCAGTGGCGGTCGTGTTTGCACACTATAGGAAAAAGTGTTGGCCTCTCTGGTGGCCGGGACCATGGGAGGTCACATAGACCGTTGCTTTTTCCTATAGTGTATAAACACAGCCACTACTGCTGGATGACAGAATGGTCGTAACCCGAGGATACGAGCAACGTAAAATGTGATGGGAAAATGAATTAAGCCAGCAAAGGAGGCAATATGGACAATCACAATACATTAGTAAGTGGCTGGTATTAACTTCCTCTATATAATAAATGCTATTAGCTGAAGTGAGACAACCCCTTGAACATAGTCATCAATGTCAGAATCTCGGACAACCCCTTTAAGTGCCAATCTACACAGAAAACTGAGTAGAAGCAAAATAGCTATGTAAATATGTGCAAGCTGGTGGAACAAGACCTTTATAGAGTTATTACATATCCTGACATGTTCACGGGAACTCTATCTCTTCACACAGCTGTATTTGAAACTAAGAAAGGCTGGTAGGTCTTGCCAATATGAATGTATATATTACTACTCCTGGCCTAAATATAGAGATCAGGTACTGAAAGCAGAGTGAAGCATGCTGTGATTTACCCGTTTACTAGCCAGAACTATTGTAACTTATTAATAGTTATATGTAATAGATGAGGATGAAAAAAGTGGGAAATGTTGTATTTTACTTATCATACCAGCGACTCTACATTTATTTTTATTTCTAGTTGATTTTTATGCTCCATGGATGACGCACTGGGCAAAAGATGCTCAGTTTTTCACTTTAAAAAAAGTTAAAAGGTAATGTAGATATGGATTACAATGTCTTACAGCAGGCTGAGCTTATCTGTAGCCGGTGAAGGAATACCAGTCACCGCACTTCTTACTGGAAGAGTATATGTTGCAACATGTACTATAGTTCTCGCAAATTATAGTTGCCCTATGACTCCCTCTTAAGAACTAGAGAATGTTAATAACCATGCACATAGGAAGAAAAGATGAGAATCACATGAATGAGTGCAAATGCTTCCAAAAGTGTAGTAAAAAAAAATATAGCAAAATTCTGTTATCTTGAAAAACAAAAAGAACACATGCTTTAAATAAAGACATTTGGCAGCCGACAGCGGCCCACAAGATGGGGATTTCCTCTCTCTGGTGATCCTGCATGCTGTGCAGTACATGATACCTGAAAAATGAGCAAAACTAAGGCATCTGAGAGGGTTAACGGTAGATGACAAAAAATCCAACTCATGGTAAGGCACAGTAAGATATATATACATATAATTATTTTTTTTTAACTTTTAAATATTTATAGTAAAAGCTAATCATGAAGCTGCAAGGTCGAGAAGACCCAGATGTAAGTGAAAGAAATCTGGAGTGGAAACATTTAAGGTCAGCCCTAGTTCATGCTGTGCTGATACAGCCCACAAGAGCTGGACGGCAATAGAGCAGATCTCCATGGTTTACACTGACCAAAAATAACATGAAGCCACATAAGAAATAAACACTACTGCCCACTGGGGGAAGAAGATAAACCAATCCTGCCGTCTACTTTAGACTGGTGAGCAGGTCCCTTTCCATTTAACAAAAAAAAATTACCTGTAAATCAATATCCCTGAGTATTTTTCTTTTACCAGGTTGTTAGCACTTCTGTTTGTCACAAGTGCTTATATCAGTTTCAAGAAAAAACTGGGTCACCGCCAAAATATCTGCCTTTATACCTATGACCAATTTGTTTTTCCCAAACAATGCATGTCTAATCTGCCTTTATATCTCCCACTCCCTTATTACTGCAAAACTGGGCAGATTGGCCATTTAGGTCTTTAAAGGTAGGTGACCAACCTAGTGGGAGATCTCATGACAAACACATATAGTTAAAGCGGACACATCCACATTTCAATTTGATTGACCAAAACAAGTCCTCTCAATTGACTATATTCTAATTCCAATAGTGTTTAATGTATTATTATTATAAATTTCATTATTTGTATGCGCCTTTTATGTGTCATCAGCCAAAAATTACCAAAAAGCCTAATTTGTACACCTTGAAGGAAAGTTACATTGGAGGTTTACAAAAGGTTTACAATGAGCTAAGACCTTCGGCTTCGTTCACATCTCAGTTTGGTTACCCTGGTAGTCTGTTTCTGCAGAGGAGCCGACTTTCAGAATTACTGTATCCGTCACAGCTGGAGACCGGTGGGCACTTCCGGATCCCCATTCACTATAATGGGATCTGATGGGTTTCTGGCATAGATGCTGGCTTTCTGATGGAGAAATACTGTGGTATTTTTGCAGCAGAAAGCCGGCATTTATGCTGAAAACCTGCCACATCCCATTACAGTGAATGTCGATCCGGTGCCTCTACTGGGACAGACTACTGGATTTACCAAATGGAGATGTGAACCTAGCCATACTTGGTTCAACCTTTTGTATATACAAAACTAAAACTAATCCAGAAAGAATGTAAAAAATTGACACATTGACAGTATTATTTATATAGTGCCATGAACTTTTCTTCAGAGAGGCATTGCGGAGGTCACAGAAGCCCAGTCTAATCATTATCTATCACTAATGGATTCCTTCCCCGCTCCTCCAGGCCAACAGATGTAGACCCTAGGATCAACATTGTACATTACTGTTTGTAGCCCTCTATGTAGACAACTATCTCTGCCATGTTATCTTCTGTAGACTAATATCTGTGGTGCATTACCGGAGGATTAGGAGTCCTTTGACAATCTACATATTACATGGAAACTTCACACTTTTGTAGGATCAAATCAATTAGCAGCGCTGATAAAGCAATAAATAACTAGGATTTATAGGCTACATTTAGAAAACTATAAATAAGTTCATCTACAGATAGGGCCATACTTTAGATAAGATGAGCCCTCGGAGGTGACAGAATGTATGTTATTGTAAGTGAAATGTTAGCAATCTTTCAACAAGAATAGGACACTGGTCTTCTCCTGAGAAGATCATGTATGGAACATTTGAGCTTTGGTGGTATTTTTTTCTGCCTGTTTTCAGGAGCATGCATGAAGAATGACTGTATGACCGATATATAGTTGTAATGTGGCCGGACTTTGATGTCTGAATTACCGTGGCAAGATTCAACACTTGGAGCAACTTACAGATTATATTAGGAAACAGTATAACTAGCAACTAATGTTTTTATTGGAAATGCTTCTTTTACCAGAGGGAGGGCTGCACCGCACTGAGGAACTAAAACTGGCCATGTCCATTAGATTATTGTTGGCCAAAAGCTCCAAATTTGTCAGGGTCAGCCAACATCATGTGTATGGGAGCTTCCCAAGTCTCCCCCCCAATGGCAGATGTCGGGAACGAGAAGGACTAGGCAGCTGGATTTCAACATGCCCAATTCTTTTGTTCTCGAAGAGCTGTTTGGCAGCGATTTACCCCCTTTCCTCATTCAAAACACATACAATATTACTTACAAAAAAAGAAAGAGAAGAAGAAACATACCAAGATTTCCACTTTTCCCTTGACATTGTTCACCCTGATAACCCAGTTGACTGATTTTTTACACTTGAGGATAAGGACAAGATTCTTGACAAGAGTGACATCTGGATGGCGTGGACTGATGTCAATGATTATGTCGACCTGAAATGAACTACATAAGAAAAATAAAGTCAGATAGAAAAAGGAATGCTTCTTAGATGAATGCATTGTGATCCAGCATCTCCTCAACCAATTAAACATTTACGTAGATTCTCGCCAGAGAACAAACATGTGCGAACCAGACCGTTCTAACAAAGCATGGACAAATTGAATCTCCTGACTGATAACATATTGACATGTAGTTAGGTTAAACAATAATCAGAGATGGTTGGAGCCAAGGCCTGAAAAGCTCAATGATGAGATAAAACGTGAGTGATAAGTAATAAAATTAGAAGTTCAAAGACGTATAAAGAACTGTCAAGAGGTGTTGTCTAAGTCAATAAGTAGACAACGTAAGACATATAATTTGCTACATGTCTGTAAGAACTTACAGATGGTGTGGACTTTATCCTCCAATTTTTACAAAGATCATTTGGCAAATAGGAAAACATTCCCTCATTTATGGCCACAGATAGGATTTGATAATCATTATAATTGGTAATTACTAAGTTCTGGTGGCAAAGGGTTTTTCTTTGAAATCATGGTAATAAATCCCGTCCAGATCTAGGGGACCTCAGAAGACTTGGCACCCAGAACTGTCATTAAACACAGAGATAGCCAAGTTTTAATCCAGGGTAACTTAAAAAAATATTGAGGGCATCTCATTCAAAGCAAAGGAAAACCAAAAGATGATAATGCTAGAGACTAAAAATATACTGGGTGTTTCATGTACCAAGGCGGCCAGCTGCCTGGTACCTCCAAATTCACATTCAATGGCAATTACAGTTTGGCACTGTAATATGTTCTGAAAATTGAAAACAGATGTTCCACACAGGCTCTCCTGATGCCATCAATCCATGACTTAAACGTATACTGTACAAAATAAAGAATTTGTGCATTATTTATATCAGTCCCCATCAACAAACTATAAGGCCTGCTTTTTTATGCACATGATTTGATTATGTTCCAACAAACGGGGATCAGATGCAGACAAAGACTGTAGAGGGCTCCTCGTATGCAATTTATGTTCTGTTCACATAAGGGGGGTCATTTATTGCTTGTTTTGTGATAGTTTTGTGACATTAACAGGTCACAAATTATAGTACATGGTATATTTGTGCTATCATTGGTAAATTTACAATCTTCTAGCCTCTTTTAGTGTCAAGAAAGACAGATGGGATGGGATGTAGTCAACAGCAGTCCAACAAATTTACCAACTTTTAAAGGGGTTGCCCCATTAACACAACTTATCCCCTACCCACAGGAAAGGCGAGAAGTTTCTGATTTGTGGAGGTCCAACTGCTGGGGTCTCCTCCGACCACGAGAACAGAGGCCTGTGCTCCCTAATTTGAACGGAACAGAAGTCACCCATGTGAACTCCATGGGGCTGTCGGGGATAGCCAAGCGCTTGGCCTTCTCCATCGGTCCCATAAATTTGAATAGAGTAGTGGAAAAGCATATGTTTCTCCTGCTCTATGTAAGGGGATTGCCGGAGAACCCAGTAGTCAGGCCCCTGCTCATCAGACACTTACTCCTTATCCTGTAAATAAGTGATGTTGTCGTAATCGAACAACCACTTTAAGACAGCAGAAGATGCACAAATTACGGCACATTTCATGTGACAATCTTCAGTTTAAGGGTGACATCTTAATAAAAATGCCCCATTGTGTTTTCCCTTTACATGTAGGCAATACACAAACATGCGCAATAGGAATAGGCCTGACATATGCCACTGTATGCCATATGTATACCATGAGTACACTTTCCGATACAGTAAAGAAAAGGTGATGCCCCCTTATACCTGTCTGACAGAGCCCTAAAGGACACTTTTTGATCTCTGTCAGGTGAATAAGGTTCTTTGTAAATGTTCAATATGTGTGCCAGAAGCATTCCTCACGTATATGCCGAACTTAAAGGGAAAATGCTCAGTGAATAGGGCTTTATTGTTGTTTCCTTGTCAGGTAGGATTGGGGCCCATTGCCCCTTACAGGATGTGTATAGGGAGATCCACCTCTGATGTCAAACCTAATGCTGCTATATAGTCAAATCATAGATTCACAGTGAAAAATATTTGATCTCTTACTAGTCGGACAGGGATGGAATGTAGCAAAGAATTCTGCAAGCATTTTCACCACTCCAGAAGCCATTTTGATTATTTTTAGTGGCCAGGCAATAAAACTTAAGGACATTAATTGGAAATAACCCAAACAGATGCAACCATCTATATTCTAGGAGAATTAGCTACTGTACATGGCTCCTGGGATTTGTCAGGCCCTACAGTAGAATGACACCACTGTTGGAGCCAGTATATAGACCTTAAAGTGCACTAAGACATCACATGACTTCAGGTACCATTGGACCACTGTTTTCATACCTTAAAAAATTCAAGTTTCTATAGAAATGGAGCTTACAAAAAGTCACCTGCACTGCTTGAATTAGTCAAGTACATCCAAAGAATCCTCAATAAAAACAGTGTTCTGTTAATTTTACCTGTACGGTTTGGCACTTGGAGAATCCAACTCTATGATGTAAACCAATCTTTCTTCCTCTGCTCCTAAGACACAGACTTTGGCAAACTGAGGCTCCAGGTAACGTCCAAGATAGTTCAGAGAGATAAAATTATTTTGGATGTTGCACGTTCCAGGAAAAGAGGGATCTAAAAGAGAACATTTAGATTTCTGTTTATATTGCTTATATTAGCCTTCGTTCATTTTGGAGGCTCTGTCGCAGATTCCATAAAAAAAAAAAACTGGACAAAAGCGCACAACATGCTGCACTATTGTGTCTCGTAATGTTGTTGGCTCCCCAAGGGAAACCCAGTAGAGCACTTTATAGACAATGGGCACCACTGAACATCGCTCACGTCTTATGATTGATAATGCATAGTAGTAGTCAGTGTCGGACTGGGGTACCTAAGGCCCACCAGTAAAATGTATTTTGGGGGCCCACCGTACAGATACATTCAAATATTACCTGCTCACACAGCAGCAAGTTGTTACCAGATGACTGAATGTGGGGGTCCCTGCAGCAACTTTGAGAAGGTAGGTTTTGGGGAGAAGAGGACACTGGTGGCTTTCCTCTATACCTAGAAGTCATCTCAGCTCTGATTATGTCTATAATAAACTGTGTAGTTTCTTTAACCAGTCCCCGACCGCCGTACGCAGGATTGCGTCCTGCGGGCGGCCGGGATCTTCTGTTTGGACGCGCCGGGGCGTCATCTCGCGAGACGCGAGAGTTCCTGTGAACAGCGCGCGCTGCGCGCTGCTCACAGTGAAGCGCGGCTCGAGAGTTGGACTACAGCCTGCCAGCTGATGATCAATCGCTGGCAGGCTGTAGATGCGATATAAACGCATCAAACAGCTATATCAGACGCTGTTTTATGAACAGCGTCTGATATAGCTGCTACCTGGTCCTCTGGTGGTCCCATTTTCTGGGATCGACCACCAGAGGACCAGGTAACACAGTAAAGTTGCACCAAACACTACACTTACCCCCACCCCCCTCACCTATTAACCCCTTGATCACCCCATCTAGACCCCTGATCACCCCCTGTCATTGATCACACCCTTGTAAGGCTTTATTCAGACGTCCATATGTGTTTTGCGGATCCGTGGATTCACGGATCCGTGGATTCACGGATCCGCTGATCCGATCCGCAGATCCTCAAAACACGGACACCGGCAATGTGCTTTCCGCATTTTGCAGATCCGCACATTGCCAGAACTATATAGAAAATGCTTTTCTTGTCCGCAATTGCGGACAAGAATAGGACATGTTCTATATTTTTGCGGAACGGAAGTGCAGACTCGGAAGCGCGATCCGTAATTCCGATCCGAGCGGGACAAAGTCTGTCCCCATAGAAATGAATGGGTCCGCAATTCCGCTCCGCAAACAGAATTTCGGACGTGTGAATGGGGCATAAGGGTCCCTTATCACCGCCAGTTAGTTAGCTACTTGTTAGGTAGCTAGCGCCCAGCCCACCGCACCGCAGTCACTGATTTGGCAGAGATTTTTTCATCCACATTGATCGATGCGAATGAAAAATCTGTGCCGTTCATTTTTTTTTTTTTCAGCGCAGAGGCTGAACGGAAAAAATCTCATTACCCGTATGCTCAATATACGGAGAATCGCAGAAACTCCTAATGCTGGCCATACGTGTAATGATTGCGGAGACCCTCAAATGCCAGGGCAGTACAAACACCTCACATGTGACCCCATTTTAGAAAGAAGACACCCCAAGGTATTCTGTGAGGGGTATGGCGAGTTCATGGAAAATTTTATTTTTTGTCACAAGTTAGTGGAATATGAGACTGTAAAAAAAAAAAAAACAATTTCCGCTAACTTGTGCCAAATTTTTTTTTCTGTGAACTCGCCATGCCCCTCACGGAATACCTTGGGGTGTCTTCTTTCCACAATGGGGTCACATGTGGGTATTTATACTGCCCTGGCATTTTAGGGGTGCTAAAGTGTGAGAATCCAAATGCGTAAAAATGGCCTGTGAAATCCTAAAGGTACTCATTGGTTTTAGGTTCCCTTGCGCATCTTGGCTGCAAAAAGTGTCACCATGGTATCGCCGTACTCAGGAGAAGTAGGGCAATGTGTTTTAGGTGTATTTTTACATATACCATACTGGGTGTGAGAAATATCGCTGTAAACGACAACTTTTTACATTTTTTATTCAAAGTTGTCAATATACAGAGATATTTCTCTCACTCCAGCATGGGTATATGTAAAAATACACCCTAAAACACATCGCCCTACTTCTCCTGAGTACGGCGATACCACATGTGTGACACTTTTGCAGGCAAGATGCGCAAAGGGGCCCAAATTCCAATGAGTACCTTTAGGAGGGCATTTTTACGCATTTTTCTTCTCACGCTTTAGGGCCCCTAAATGCCAGGGCAGTATAAATACCCACATGTGACCCCATTTTGGAAAGAAGACACCCCAAGGTATTCGCTGAGGGCATAATGAGTTCATGAAAAATTAAACTTTTTGTCAAAAGTTAGCGGAAAGGGAGACTTTGTGAGAAAAACAATAAAAATCAATTTCCACTAACTTGTGCCAAAAAAATATTCTATGAACTCGCCATGCCCCTCATGGAATACCTGAGGTGTCTTCTTTCAAAAATGGGGTCACACGTGGGTATTTCTACTGCCCTGGCATTTTAGGGGCCCTAAAGCGTGAGAAGAAAAATGCGTAAAAATGCCCTCCTAAAGGTACTCATTGAATTTGGTCTTACGCATCTTGCCTGCAAAAGTCAACACATGTGGTATCGCCGTACTCAGGAGAAGTAGGGCGATGTGTTTGAGTGTATTTTACATATACCCATGCTGGGTGAGATAAATATCTCTGTATATTGACAACTTTGAATAAAAAATGTAAAAAGTTGTCGCTTACAGCGATATTTCTCACACGCAGCATGGGTATATGTAAAAATACACCCTAAAACACATTGCCCTACTTCTCCTGAGTACGGCGATACCACATGAGTGACACTTTTCTGCAGCCAAGATGCGCAAAGGGGCCCTAAAACCAATGAGTACCTTTAGGATTTCACAGGCCATTTTTATGCATTTGGATTCTCACACTTTAGGGGCCCCTAAAATGCCAGGTGAGTATAAATACCCACATGTGACCCCATTTTGGAAAGAAGACACCCCAAGGTATTCTGTGAGGGGCATGGTGAGTCCACAGAATTTTTATTTTTGGCACAAGTCAGCGGAAATTGTTTTTTTGTTTTTTTAATTTTGTTTTTACAAAGTCTCATATTCCACTAACTTGTGACAAAAATAAAATTTTACATGAACTCACCATACCCCTCACAGAATACCTTGGGGTGTCTTCTTTCCAAAATGGGGTCACATGTGGGGTATTTATGCTGTCCTGGCATTTTAGGGGCCCCTAAAGCGTGAGAAGAAGTCTGGAATCCAAATGCGTAAAATGTCCTGTGAAATTCTAAAGGTACTCATTGGTTTAGGGCCTTTGCATCCAGGCTGCAAAAGTGGCACACATGGTATCGCCGCATTCAGGAGAAGTAGGGCAATGTGTTTTGGGGTGTATTTTTATATATACCCATACTTTGTGTGAAAAATATCTCTGTAAACGACAACTTTTAAAAATTTTATACAAAGTTGACAATTTACAGAGATATTTCTCTCACTCCAACATGGGTATATGTAAAATACACCCCAAAACACATTGCCCTACTTCTCCTGAGTACGGCGATACCACATAAGTGCCGCTTTTTGCAGCCTGGGTGCGCAAAGGGCCCAAATTCCAACGAGTACCTTTAGGTTTTACATGGCGGCTCACAATTTAGCCCCGCCCAAAATGCCAGAACAGTAAACACACCCCACAAATGACTCCATTTCGAAAGTAGACACCCCAAGGTATTCACTGAGGGGCATAGTGAGTCCGTCTGAGATTTTTTTTTTTTTGCCAGAAGTTATCAGAAATTGAAACTTTTTTTTTTTTTTTTCTCAGAAAGTGTCAATTTCCGCTAACTTGTGAAAAAAATGAAATGATACATGAACTCACCAAGCCCCTCCGCGAATACTTTGGGGTGTCTTCTTTCTAAAATGGTGTCATTTGGGGGTTATTTATACTATCCTGACATTCTAGCACCTGAAGAAACATGACAGGTGCTCAGAAAGTCAGAGCTGCTTCAAAATGCCGAAATTCACTTTTTTGCACCATAGTTTGTAAACGCTATAACTTTTACCCAAACCAATAAATATACACTTATTGGATTTTTTTATCAAAGACATGTAGAACAATAAATTTAGAGAAAAATTTATATAGAAATGTAGTTTTTTTGAAAAATTTTACAACAGAAAGTGAAAATGTCATTTTTTTGCAAAATTTCGGTAATTTTTGATTAATAGCAAAAAAGTAAAATGTCAGCAGCAATGAAATACCACCAAATGAAAGCTCTATTAGTGAGAAGAAAAGGAGGTAAAATTCATTTGGGTGGTAAGTTGTATGACGGAGCAATAAACGGTGAAAGTAGTGTAGTGCGGAATTGTAAAAAGTGGCCTGGTCATTAAGGGTGTTTAAGCTAGGGGGGCTGAAGTGGTTAATAATCTATCAAGTTTTTTACATGAACAGCTGGTTGATGTGCTGTACATTGAATATATGTATGTAGTGCAGTAAGTCTACTGTGTTATGTGCCACTTGTGCAGGGGGTGGGAGACTAGGGGCCCACTGGGGGATTCACCTGTACCCCTGTGGGCCAGTCTGAGCCTGGTAGTGGTAATAATTACCATATAAATAGTAGTAATAATAATTATATATAGTATTAGTAATAATAATAACGCATCATACCTTCACCCACTCTGATGTCAATGTAATTAGTCATTTTCATTTCTGTAAAAGACGTAACGGCCCCATAATTCTTTGTGGTCCATTGTAGCAGGGGTTCATTTTCAAGAGGAAGGACCTGTACTTTTGTCTGTGTGTTCATGGAGAGGCTTCTTTCATCATAATGAACGGCAGAGCCTTCTGATACCTAGTGGGACAACAGATCATCATTTCTCTTAACTGACTCCTCCAACCAGATCATAATGTACAACTGAAGGGGGTCGCCTGGGAGTAAAATATTGACCATCTAGCCTTGGGATAGTTCCTTAGTATCTGATCAGTGGGGTTTCAACTTCTGACAGTGCCACCGAGCAGTTGTTTTGAAAAGGAGTGCTGCATCCTATACAAACACCTGATCGGCGGTGGTGCTGAGAGTCGGACCAGAACCAATCAGATGTAGATTAGCATTAGATCCTTAGAATAGGTCATCAACATTTTCCTCCTGGAAAACCCCTTTAAACGTGTTACCAAGAAAACTTGATAGAGCTCTTATACTGGCATAGCTCGACATAGAAATAAGATAGCCAACCTACCGATTAACATGCACACTTCAATTTAGACACTGTATACGTTATGGCCTCTTTCACAGGGCGTTGCGGGTGCACTCCGTCAAACAGTGCGGGTGCGTTGCGGAATCGCCGCGATTTTTCCCTGCGAGTGCAAAGCGCTGTCATGCGTTTTGCACGCGCGGGAGAAAAATCAACACTTTTGGTACCCAGACCCGAACCTGCACTTCTTCACAGAAGTGCATGTTCGGGTCAGAAATTGTCCCGCTGGTATTATTTCACATCATAACATAGTTATAATGTGAAATAATACTTGATCATCTTCTAATGTTGAACTCGGTGCTGAATGGGTTAAAGTAATAAACTAATAATAACTTACCTGGTCCATTTGCATCTCTCGTAGCTTGCTCGTAGGAAAAGGACCTGATGCATATCACATGGTCACATGGCCCAATCACATGCTCCATCACTCCAGCATGTGATTGGGCCATGTGACCATGTGACATCATCACAGGTCCTTTTCCTACGAGCAAGCTAACGGAGAGGATGCCGGGCTTCGCGATCAAATGGACCAGGTAAGTTATTATTAGTTTATTATTTTTAACCCATTCAGCACCGGGTTCAACATTAGGAAGATGGCCAAGGGTATTATTTCACATTATAACTATGTTATAATGTGAAATAATACTGAACCGGTTACACATCCCGATGGTTGCTAAGCATGCTTGCGGATGATTGCGATTTTCCCGCATCCCCATTCACTTCTATGGGGCCTGCGTTTCGTTAAAAACGCAGAAGATAGAGCATGCTGCGATTTTCACGCATCGCAAAAGTGATGCGTGAAAATCAACTGTCATGTGCACAGCCCCATAGAAGTGAATGGGTCCGGATTCAGTGCGGGTGCAATGCGTTCACATCACGCATTGCACCCGCGCGGAAAACTCGCTCCGTGTGAAAGAGGCCTATGTGTTATTTGGTCACTGTATGCCAGAATTATCTGAGCACTAAATGGTGATATTTGATACTTTTAAACTATACAGTATTTTATTCTTTAAATGTATGGCGGTGGTGGCAGCACTGAATACAACTGCTATTTGACCATCATACGGCCCTGTAATTTATATTATAGTATAGCACTCATTTTTCCATCACATTGTACCCTGCTCATTTCCATGGTCACAACCACCCTGCAATCCATTAGTGGTGGTCGTGCTTGCACACTACAGGAAAAAGCACTAGCCTTTGTGCAGTGCCATAGTCCTGGCCACCAGAGAGGTCGGCGCTTTTTCCTATAGTGTGCAAGAACGACCACCACTAATGAATTCCATCACATTATACGTTGCTCGTATCCTTGGGTTACGACCACCCTGCATTCCAGCAGCAGTGGCTGTGTTTACACACTATAGGAAAAAGCACCGGTCTATGTCACCTCCCATGGCCGCAGCCACCAGAGAGGCCAACGCTTTTTCCTATAGTGTGCAAACACGACCGCCACTGATGGATTGCAGGGTGGTCGTAGCCATGGAAACAAGCAGTGTATAATGTGATGGAAAAACGAATCCAGCCAGCAAAGGCAGCAATATGGATAATGACAATACATTAGTAAGTGCCTTGTATTAAATTCCTGTACAAAATAAATGCTCTTTGCTGAAGTAAGACAACCCCTTTAATTATATAGATAGGTTATGTCTAGTTATGCTTCTTAACAAATCGGCACTTGCTGAAACTATATGGGCACCTTCGCACGCGGCAGACATTGTTGCGGAAATTTCTGCAGCTGAAATCAGTTCATTCATGTGAATGAGGTTGTTTTAATGGCGAGCACATGGATTTCTGCAAGCCTGAATTGATTTTCAGTTGCAGAAACTTTCTGCAACAAAACCTGGGGTGTGTGAAGGCACTCTATCTCAGCCATTTTGAACATCATATTTCTTCACCTGTTTGCACAATAATATAAAATAGATGACCACTCCAGTTATAAAATAACACCCAAGCAAGGTACCTGCAAAGTTAAATATACCTATGCCATGAAGACACATAAAGCAGTAGTGTAAAGTACAGCAACAGAGCTGGGTCTAAAATGATGGCTGCCTGATTCCTCAAAAAGGTACGAAGGACATAGTACATTACACAAAGAATACAAAGCTTCTGAACTTCTGCTCAACAGATGTGGACTGCTAAGAAAACTCAGAAAACACATCACTGTATATTTTATACTAGTGTGAATGAAGATGAAAACCACATCGGGAACAGATTACATGTTTTCTCTCCAAGAAGAGGTGAGATGGACAACTCTCAAATGTACCTACACAGATATCTAACAAGAGATGTGTCAACCCTACTTCCAGCGCTCAAGTGAGCCAGCAGAAACACTTCTTTGGTGGCAGCATGATGCCCTTTTGTCAGGATTTCATCTATATACAATGACCGGTGCACACACCTTGGCAGATTTCCGGACATATTCCAATTAAACAAAGGTTGCTATAAAAAGACGCTTGTAATACAAAGAATGACATCTTTCAAGGGCCATTAGAAGATCATAGGTATTATATCGATTTAACGTAAACTGTACAAAAACAAATAGATTTTATTTATTTAATGCACTTATATAGCGCTACTATATTCCGCAGCGCTTTACAGACA
The DNA here is from genome assembly GCA_033119425.1 of Bufotes viridis. Taxonomy (NCBI): domain Eukaryota; kingdom Metazoa; phylum Chordata; class Amphibia; order Anura; family Bufonidae; genus Bufotes; species Bufotes viridis. The sequence goes on along the minus strand of CM065596.1, from coordinate 39,652,993 downwards.
TTAGCATGCAACTGTCCCCAATGGGGCTCACAATCTAAGGTCCAGAGTGCCGGAAGGAACCCTACGCAAACACGGGCAGAACATACAAACTCCATGCAGACGTTGTCCTTGGTCGGATTCGAACCTAGGACCCCAGCGCTGCAAGATACTAGTGGATGGAGTAGCTGATTGGCGGGGGTGTGGAGTGTAGGACCCCCACTAATCAACTAGTGATGGTCTATCCTAACCCCTTTAATGTTTTGGGCATATACTGTGTAATTATCTGTAGGTGTCAGAGGAGGAGAGGAGAACAGGATACAGCAGCGGGGTGACCGAGGTAAGTATAGATGTGGACACATCTGTATTTACCTCGCTTGCGCCGATGCGGTTTCCTGTTCTCCTCTGCTCCTCTGATGTTCGACCAGGCACACCGCTGCACAGAGCGATAAACCTAGCTGCACCGATTACACTACAGGCCAGCGGTGAGTGTTGCGCTCCTAGAGCAACCCCCTAAGTTGAGAAGCTCCACCACAGGCCAGCCTTGCCTAAGTCAGGACGGTCCTCCCTATAAAGAGCTTGTCTCTTTTTCTTTTCTATCTTCAGGTGGCACTAGAGGAGGATATTTTTACCAGGGAGCATTGCCTTTAAGACCCCCTACACCAAAAAAAGACCCATGTCAACAAGACACATACCCGGATGCCTGGAAGAGCACTTTTTAGATAACCGAAAACCAGATGCAAAGTGAGGTCACAACGACCTGTGCCAAATTATTGCTCATCTCTCCTACATCTGTATACTGTGCGGAGAATATAAAGAGCCCTAATATGTCCTTTATCTAAATGGTAAGAAAGACATGATGGTTGTGCCAGAGACATGGACAGAAAACTGAGCAGACGGCAGACATCATGAAGAACCTAATAGGACAGTAAGACACATACACTGTAAATCTGGGATAACATGTTTAGATCTAACTAATTATACTGTTCTGCATTCACCGATGCCTTGGTAGATTCCCCAATCTAATCACACAGTCATTAGTGATGCAAAACACCATCTAAGCAGATGTGATCTGATCCCGACCACATTCATTAAACATCTTCATAAAAATTAACTTGTATCAACAGAAATGTATTTATACAGCAGAAGATTTATGTCTCTGGACTCGAAGCAATAAACAGTCTGAAACCATAACAACAAATCTGAACCATCCCTGAAACTAAACGCCGCTCTCCGCTGGAGCACTTTAATCATACAGGGGATGCTCTACGGCAGTGCCCAACTGGAGGATGACGAGTACATGGCGGGGACATTACGAACACCTCTTAATATTAGAGCATAAGGTTACTTTCACATCAGCGTTCTTCCTCTCCGGTATTGAGGAATATGCTTTTGTTTTGTCCCCATTCATTGTCAATGGGGACAAAACTGAACTGAACGGAATGCACCAGAATGTATTCCGTTCCGTATGGTTGCATTCCCATGCAGGACAGAAGAACGGAGTGGGATGCGGTTGTATTATCTCTAAAATGCCCAAGACAGATCCGACATCAAAACCGTTTTCTTTTGTGTCTGAGAAAATGGTCTTGGTCATTTTAGAGATAATACGACCGGATTCGTTCATAACAGATGCAGCCGGTTGTATTACCCTAACGAAAGCGTTTTGTCTGATCCATGAGAGATCCAGCAAGAACACAGATGTAAAAGTAGCCTAAGCCATGTCGTGCTCTGAAATTTCAGGGACTGTCAATCAAACAAGTGGGAGAGATCCTGGGTGGCATTACTGGCGGTGCAATGGTGCACCAAACAGAGAGTCCCTGCCCACAGTGCGCTGAAAACCCTATCTGCATAAAAATAAAAAGAGGCATTTCCCAGGATAAGAAGATGGAGGTATGCTTACTCTGAAATCAATCTGGAAGTGACCGACTCTATTTATGCAATCCCAGATTATATTCTGCTGCAAAAGATGAACACCATGGGAAGATTTTCTGCGCCAGTCTTTATATCCAGTCTGCCCGCCGGAGGAAACGCCAAATTTATGATAAGGAGCAGGCCTCGTCATAAATTAGCAGCATCCTCCTGTAGACTGTGCACCTAAACAGAAATCTTGTAGATTTCTGGATTCATTTGCACCAGAAAACTGCTGTACATGAAGATTAATTTGTCTTGGATGTTGGCTACACCCCTTTCCAACCCTTGTCACTCCCCTTCCTGGAGAAGTGTCGAGTGTGGCATAAAAAGAGGCACTTGTGACTTTTTTTCAAAAAGAAAAGTTGAAAAACATACAACTATTAACTTTTACAAGCCATTTTTCGGGGGCAAGAGATGATAAATCTCCCATATGCCTAAAAATTCTCAAAACAATGGGGGTGATTTATCCAAACTGGTGCATAGCAACCAATCAGATTCCACAATTTTATTTTCAGAGCTCCTTTGCAAAATGAAAGGATCGATCTGATTGGTTGCAATGGGCAACTAAGCCAGTTCTACTTTACACCAGTGTTGATAAATGTTTCACTTTGTTTTTTCTTTTCTGCTTTCTATACCTTTCTATGTAATGCTTTCCTGGATCTCATATTTGTACGTTCCCGATTTATGTAACACATTCATTTGTTTCCAGTATAGCTGTATAACCTTTCCTTTTCGCCCGAGCATGACCTGATTTGACCACAGGACTCCGAGACCTATCTAGCATATCAACAATACAGGCCAGTGGAACCAGTAAAACAGATGTGAGCAGATGCTGGGCCAAACTGTACGTCTGCCATCGTGAAACGCAGTGTGGTAGAGATCTGCTTACGGGCTGCATAGTATCTGTGACCAGATTTGCGTTTCGTAGTTTGAAATCTTGGCTTTGGTAAGTGGTAATAGAAAAGTAAGGCGTCCTGCCTCATCTGTCAGTTCTATAAACTTTATTACAGCAGCTTACGGTGATGGCAGGGGACCAAGGCCTGTTATTATTACTGGATATGATTCAACCACCTGGCTTCAAAAAAAAAAAAGCCAACTTTGCTAGCACACCTGCCACTGAGGAATACTTAATACTAGCCGATAAGTGGGTTACAATATTTCAGCACAGTGCAAAATAATCTATACCCAATACCGTATGCACGGTAAAAGTGAACTAATGATGCTGCAGCCAAATGTCTAGAGTTTCTGATGATCCGGTAGAGATCTTGTGCCAAATTAACGAGCATCCCCTGAGGCTGCCTTCACACTCACCAGATTTTGTTGTAGAAATTTCCGCAATTGAAAATCAGTTCCATTTACCTGAATTGGGGTTGTTTTGGCGGCAAGCACATACATTTCTGCAAGTCTCATTCAGATAAAAAACTGATTTTCAGTTGCAGAAATTTTTTGCAACAAAATCTGCTGCATGTGAGGACACCCTAAGGGCCCGTTCACACAACGTTCTTTGACATTTTTTTCCATGTGTTTTCCGCACCAGAAAAACACCTCTAAAAAGCCTCCCAGACACTTCATTTGGAGGTAGAACCAACTTTTTTTTCCACGCTGAAAAAAAACTGTGGAAAACGGACACCACAGGAAACCTCAGCGGGATACTGCTTGCAGATCAGTTCCATCATCAGAATCCACAGTGCGAATATACCCTAAGAGAACACGAGCATGCATTCCGCATGGACTTTGTGTGGATTTCTGCGCATTTCCACATCAAATCTGCACCAAAATCAGCATGTGTTACTTGTGTAAAATCCGCACAAAATTTGCATAAAGAGTTGACATGCTAAGGATTTTCAAATCTACACTGCAAGTCAATTTCCACACAGAAAAAATAAAGAGAGAGCTGTATGCATGTGGGAACCACCTCTCCAGTGATATCGATGGGAAAACTAAGCATCTAGGATCAGCGATATATTGGGGTCACGTGACCCCCCTTCCCCATTCTGCTTATAGAAGAGGGCTCCAGAGGTGACCAAACCTATCTGCAATTTATGCCAAATCCTGTGGATATGTCATAAATGTGTAAAATGGGAATACCTCATCACATATATATACGATTTTATGAAAAATTGAAAAACAACCATTTGGTGCCCAAATGAAACAGTGGCAACCCATGAAAAAACTCAGTAAGAACCAACAAAATCCAATATGTCTGCCATATCTGTATCTGACCTATTTGTCAACTGTAACAATCATTACTGGCCATTATCCTGCTAGAAATCTGAACATCTACGGTATATGCTCCTGATATTTTGCTTTATGGTATAAATTCCTTTACGGTTGTCCAGACAGATGTGTTTCCTCAGGAACCCATTTATTATCGCCAACTGTGCTTAGCTGTCATCCCCTATTTTTGATTGAGATCTTCTGTGTACCGACTTTGGTTTGGATCCTGATTAACTCCTCATCTGCTGATTTGGTGTCTACTGACTCTCTTGGTTTTGAACTTGGCTAGCTGACTACTCTTCTGGTTTCCTGCTTGGACATCTGGTAACTTGGTAAAGTCTGCCATTAGTCTTCTGTCATCTTACTCTGAAGACATAACATGGGCAGCCAAGCCTATCCAGCCTCGTGGTGGGCTCTGGTGAACACCTAGGGATAGCCATAGATCTACTAACTGTAGTGGCGTTGGAAGATTGGTAGCAGGTTTGAATTTGCAAACTGTGGTTCCGGACGGTGACCTCCATAGTCTACCTTACATGGTGACTACTGAACGAAAGACATGGAGAGCTTGAGTCCACCCAGGCAAAACTAACCCCTTAAAGCCAGCTCTCTGCTCCTCTTAAAGAGGGGTTGATGGACAGGCCTAACTGCTATAATACTATCAATATATGTTTCCATAGCCTTGCAATATTTTGGTTAAAAATTGTGACATACTGGAGTTTTTAGCCTAAACTAATGATGAAAACCAGTATAGTGTACACATAATCCCGGCATTAACCCTATCCTGCTTTTCTTATTTAGGGCATGCCTTCACAAACTGCAAACGCCGATGATTAATTACAGTCAAAGGTGACTCCAAGCTGTATATTATAACTATGTGCATTCTATTACAGTCAACAAAGTGCACAAAAATCACAAATCATAGGTTGCAATTTTGAATCTGGACTGGGAATTGCGGAGAATGTCACCTATTAAAGCACCAACATCTGGTCCTTCTTTCCAAATGACACTTACATTCCTGAATGGAATCCATCATGGATTTAATGGTGTTCAGTTTGATGAAATAACTGAAACAAGGAGAACTTGGGACTGTCCCTACGATCAGCAATCACTTTCAACGTTCTGGAAACTTTTTCTTTTTTTTTTTACAAGACATCAGGAGTGAGTGATACTGGTGGAAAAAGTGGCCATTTAGCAATGTCCCACATGTGTTATTCATTGCAAAGCTTTAGCTACTTGTTGTAAAGATAACCTTGTGATATGAGCTGCCAATGCTGAATTTTATTTCACCCTAATATACGACAGACGATGAAAAGATCAACACATTAATGGATTATGGCAAGAAAGATGTGGAAGAAAGGCAAGGCTAAAGAATCGTACTTCAATTCATGGACATTAAAGGGGCTAGCCAAAGAACGGCCTAAAAAGCAGAGAGTTCTTGTTAGGTGTACTACATGCATCCTTGTAGAGCCGAGCGACCACAATTCTCAACTGATGGTAAAGGTTGAAATTACCCAAAATGTTGCTTTCAGGAAAGAAGTTGCTAACAGGGTTGATGATAGCTGCTGGCATCCCCTACAACTAGCCGATCTGCAATATCGAAGAGCTTATCCTTACCACAGGTCATCAAGGTGAAATCAGAAGGGGCTTGAGCTCCAATATTCAGACTGACCACAAAAAGATTAGGGCACAGTGCTTGCTGAAGTGCTACGGTCCAGTAAAAGACACAGAGAAACAGGCAAGAACTGTCAGTTTCTGAAGTGGTGGGCAGACCCCACCAATTATACATTGAACACCTATCCTGGAAAACCCATAATATTAAAGCTAGCTGGTCACATTTTGACAGAATGAATAGATATGTAACTACCAAATTTTGGCAACTGTCCCCAGCGAGGCTCACAATGTAAGTTCCCTATCGTTATGTCTTTGGAGGAAACTGGAGTATGCCAATGCAAACAAGGGAGAACATACAAACTCCATGCAGATGTTGCCCTTGGTTGGATTCAAACCTAGGATAACAGTGCTGCAAGGCACCAGTGCTAACCACTGAGCCACCATGCTGCCCTAAATATAGAATGAATAACTGGTAACTGCAGCCCTTGATGTGGCCATCCATATACGTTTGCATCAAATTAAAATAAATCCCTTGCAGGGCATTACAAAGGATACATTATATACAGGCTGCACTGCTAAGCTGTGAGGGAGGCTTAGCAGGACAACAGTAGTGATGCTTAGTGTTGTGGTGGGGTATAATGGTGAAGTGGGGTTGAAGCTTAGAGGTGCACCGGACCTAACTTTGCTTAGGGATCCAAAAGGTCAAATCTGCCCCTGATTATGCCCTACTAATGGGTCTCTACCAACTGCTAGAACAGGGTACTCCAGGTCACCGTATCTCCCAACTAGGTGAGGCGGAGGTGTATATACACTCTACGCTATAGGGATGGTTCTGAGGTAAGAGTACAGCAGTTTGCAGCTTCCATGACCCTCATACAGCCCGCCATTCTAGCATTCAGTGGTGGTTGGACACCCACTGATTTAACATGTATCATCTACCCAGTGGACGGGTGATCAATGTTATTGTCTAGAGTACCCCTTTAAATAACAAAGATAGGATATGCTAAAAATCTATCCTGTAGTCCATGGTATATATACACAAACTAGGCTCTGGTAACAAGGCTGCAGAATTGGCTGGCATGCAGCCTGCCCGGGGATGAGGAGTAAGTGTACAGATCCATGTATGTTATACAGTCATGTCCTTTATGCTGCACATAATCTGCACTACGTGAACCTTACAGCGTCCTGTACTCCATGTCATGCTTTGCTTATATTCCAGAAGACATGTAAGCACTGGACATAAAACCTAAACCAAATATACATCCCCAGTATTAAACTAGTGCCAACACAAACACGGCTTGTCCTTACATGGCACAGTCAAGGAGTTCAACTGAGAAAGGCTATGCAAAAAGTAAGTAGGATGGGTAACAGAAATACTGTACAAAGTCAACACAATCCCTTTGAAATATTAAGTGGCCTTGTCATTGTAGTACTTACTGTAATCATGGATCAAGTCAAATACTAATATTTGCTTTGCCACAGTATTAATGTAGGATTAATGTATGTAGAATGGATTTCACTACCTTTATGTGCTGCACCTTATTTTATATGCCTCCAGGGTATCACCGATCGCATGCAGTACTGTAATGGTGCCAAGAAACATGTACGCTCCGTTGCAGAATAGGAAGGCGTCTTGTGTTCTGAATACGTAGTAGGGTTCCCCCCTCATTACAGACATAGTGAGGGTGCAGGCATTGCTTACAATGCATGAGGGGTAGTTTGCTATACAATATGCACCAGAATTCTGACACAATTTGCACCTGATGTCCATACTTTGCACCACATTTTTAAACTGTTTCAGTCTTTTTTATACACATTTTACAACTCACCCAGCAGGAGGCTGCAGCTTACCGGAAAGTGGTGTGACTATCTGTGAAAGCCGCATGGCTCAGATGCAACATCCAAATTTGGTGAATTTTTAGGCAAAATAAGGCAAAAAATACTGGAGGTGGTGTAAAGATAGGCTAGACAGTCTAAAAGTACTCCATATTTATAAGACTAAAGCCGCATTCAACTACCACTGCACTGCAGACTGCAAACCATGGATTCGTAAAACATGAGCACCGCTCATGTGCTCTCTGCATCGCTGTGCGGACCTATTGACTTCAATGGGTCCACAATCCACGAGATGCTGCAGAAGATGGGACGTGTCCTATCTTTTGTGGAGCAAAGGCACGGACCCAGAAGCACACAGAAACAAGTCAATCTGTTCACACCACAATGTGGTGTGCGCACGGCCGTGGTTTGAGGTCTGCAAATCTGGCACCCCTGTCCAATGGTCGTGTGAATGTGGCCTAAGGGAGTCATAAGAGAAGCCCCTAAAATCTCAGGATTGGTAGGGTTCCAAGAGGTATGGGCCCTACTAACCATAAATTATAACTTAGCGATATGCCTTCATTCAGTAATATAAGAAAATTATTTTAGGGTTGTGTGAGACTGGAAAAACATAGAATTAATCACTCCACTGATCTTCTGATGTTTTAACATGCCAGAACTGCCAAGAAATGCTGCTCAGCTAATCGTTGGCTGAGTTGGGTCACCACTCACCACTAAGGCCAATGATTGGCTGTGTGGGCCTTTCATGACTCCACTGGGCTCCCTCTATGTCAACATCCAGTTTGATATTGGCACAATCACAGGCCGCGGTGAAGACCAGATCCCCTTCTGTCATGTGACCATTTGTCATGATGTAAGGGGAGCCGGTCACCACCAAGGCCTGTGATTGGCTGTGTCAATGTCAAACCAGATGTTTACAGCGATGGAGCCCTGTGGAGCATCGCAGGCCGGGAGACGAAGGAGCAGGGAGCTAAGGTAAGTAATCTTTCCTTTACAGGTTCGGCCAAATCGGAGGATATGCCAACCCCCCCCCACCCCCCCACCATCATTCTTGCACAACTCCTTAAAAGTCTTTATTGGGATCTCAAGAATATTTTTTTTTCTTTGCTGCACCGGTCATCAATCTCTTAAAACCCTTATATCAGCATGGTGGCTCAGTGGTTAGCACTGGGTTCCTAGGTTTGAATCTGACCGAGAACAACATCTGCATGGAGTTTTTATGTTCTCCCTGTGTTTGCGTGGGTTTCCTCCGGTTTCCTCCCACACTCCAAAGACATATTGATAAGGAACTTAGATTGTGAGCTCCATTGGGGATAGTTGGATGCTAATGTCTGTAAAGCGCTGCGGAATATAGTAGCGCTATATAAGTGCATAAAAGAAATAAATATAGCGGTATTCTACACATATACACATCATCTGGGTGGGTAAATGAATACAGTTATGTTCTGCACATTTAGTTTCCTTTTGTTACGTTGAATGTGCAATATCTCAAGCAATCAACGATGAGTGCAAGCGAGATCGCGGGACTCAGCACAATTATAAGCTGAGTAATCCCATGTGCTTTCTAACTAAACTCCCGACATAAATCTAATTTTCAGAACCATCCATCTTACTTATAAAATGATATTTGTCGTTACCGCTCCTTAGGACATCTATCACTCTCACCGCGTCGTAGCCAATGAAGGCGGCGATTCTAAATGACTTGGTTCCTGTTTTATAAGCAATTTGCACCTCTACGTCTTCCAGTCACTTTCAGCACGTTCATTTTCGGCCCACCTCTCCGTGTGTGTGGAAACATTAATAACTGCAGTTCCTATGAGTTTTAACACTGGCCGAGCATTTCCTCTTACGCCTCACTCCATTCCTAGTGGGGCTCGAGGCTCACATCTGGTTCCATTTAAAATACGATTCTGGAAATATATCCTCCTGACTTCCCGTTAAACGCCGCGCACAGGAAAACAAATGGCACTTGTTTTTCAGACAGTTTTGACAGCGATCCAAAAGCAGACCAGGCCTCTTGCCTGACTTGAAGTCGCTGGTAAAGGGATCAGGTTAACCATTTTCCAGCAGATGCGTAGCAGAAGAACAGAGTGTTCCTTGCCAAAAGTGCCTTCTTGAATAGCATAAAGGAGCAAAATAATCACGTACCATGTGTGCAAAGAGAAACAACAAAACATAGCAACCATTTCCAGATGGTAAAATACAGGACGGATCTGATGTATGATCCAAATAGTTTAACGGTGTGGTTGTGGTGGCTGTGCGCCATTAACATAAGCAGAGTAGAGTAGCGAGCCATGCTTAGATTAAAAGGCTGCCCAATCAAGATATAATATATTAAAAGAGACAATACATCGAGTGCTGTGCTATTCTTGCCAGTACAAATACTAACAATTTACTGCAGTTCAATTATCTGTGTTTTGACGGAATCAGATCTCAGCCAGATAATAGCTGGCGGCGTAGAACTCGTATCTAGAATAACTATTTGCTGCCTGCAGTGGCCAAAAGTGGTACTGCAAGTTATGGAAGCACCTTCAAAGCACGTCATCTACATGAGGAGCTGTCAGCCGACAGTTTTTTTCCCCAGTTTCCACCCTGGGTATTCATGGTTGGCAGAGATTGCATTTAGTGTCACAGAAGCTCATTTGTAGACACTAAAAATATCATTTTTCTCAGCAATGCAGGCACATATGAACATTGGACCAACACAGATGCCTTCAGCTCCCAAGCCAACATGCAACAGGTCAGCCAGTGTCAGTCCCATTCTAATGAATCGGTGGGCAGATTTGATTCATGTACAAATAAATATAACCCAAATTAAAAGTGCTCAGATTCCCCTGAAAAGTTTTGTGTAACACTTTTTGGTCTCATAAGGCCTCATTCACACGTCAGTGTTTTGGTCAGTGATTCCCATCAGTAATTGTGAGCCAAAACCAGGATTGGAGCCTCCATAGACATAAGGTATAAGGAAAAGATCTGCACTTGTTCTGTGTTTAGAGCCGCACCTGGTTTTGGCTCAAAATCACTGATGGAAATCACTGACCGAACACGGACGTGTGAATAAGGCCTACGACTGTATCCAACCCCTTTCAAGCTCCAGCCTTTTAGCTCCAGCGTTTTAGTCGCGCGTATTACAGCGCGTTTTTGCAAATAGGAAACGCGCGTCGTACGCGCGTTCTTGTGATTGACTACTGTGGTGTCAATCACAATACGCGCGACAAACGCCCCAAAAAAAGCTCAAGTACTTGTTTATGCGTAGGGCGTTTTACAGCGCGTTCGAACGCGCTGTAAAACGCGAAAATCTGAACCAGTCCCATAGGGAAGCATTGGTTTGCATGCCTTGAGCGTTTTACAGCGCGTTCGAACGCGCTGTAAAACGCGCAAGTGTGAACTTAGGGTCAAAAGTGGATACTAAGACATCTATATAAGATGCAATTAAGTGCGCATTAGATGCAAGGAACTATAAAGATCATAAGGCCATATTTTGCAATATTTAAAGGTTTTATGCGTGAGCTCCACATTATAAATACCTAAAGGGACTGAGAATGTGTTTTTGAATAACTTTATAATGGAGATACTGTTTTTATGATTTTTATCATTTTTATAAGCCAGCTATTTACTTTTTTCTGTAAAAAAAAAAAAAAAACTTTTAAAATAAGATGTGCCTGCTGTCAGTGCTGCAAGCATACCGCCAGATATCAATAGGCAGATGCCTGGTATTTATTTTCTAACATGATTGTATATTTATTAACAGCGTCGACCATTGTTTTATCCTAAGCCAAGGAAAAAGACAGAGAGTGTGCAAGGGCTGACTACTTGTGCTTTTGTTTTTTTTCCAGTTTGATTACAATTTACTAAAGCTAAACTTTTCGATCCAGTATTGCAAGATATTCCTGCGAGCCAACAAAATGGAAAGCTAATTACTATCATCTGTACTGGGGTGAAAAAAAATTCTCCAATGTGTGTGATTGCTGGATGGAGGAGCATGCTCTTGGATTCATACACACCGCTATCCCCCAATAAGATGACCGGTCCATAACAACATGATGACAATTAGGGGCTATCACTTTATAATGGCACTATCATGACATTGAAAATACTGCCCTGAATCCATAGGATGTAAACTAGCAATGCTCACGATATTTAGAATCCTGTTGACTTCCTGGCTCCATCCGCTACTATGATATAAGAAAGGAATGGCATACGGACAACTTCTGCTGTACAGCCTGGTAACATGCTGCAGTAGTTGCTATTGCTTCTGGTGTCCTACAATACACACCGCACCTTGCAAAATTTCACTTGAAAGAATGAACATCCACGGTATGTTACATGATCCTAGTAAGGCCGCAGTCACACAAATAGTGTTTGATCAGGTATGTTTATCAGTGACTGTGAGCCAAAACCTGATAAGGGTCCAAAACACAGAACAGGTACAAATCTTTCCATTATACTTTATTTCTGTGTAGACTCCACTCCTGGTTTTGGTTTAAAATCACTGATTGAAATCACTGACCAAATCACTAAGGCCTTGTTCACACTTCAGTGTTTGGTCAGTGATTTCAATCAGTGATTGTGAGCCAAAACCAGAAGTGAAGCCTACACAGAGATAAGGTATAGTGGAAAGATCTGCACCTGTTCTGTGGTTTTGGCCCACACCTGAAGTGTGAACGAGTCCTGACTGTGTGAAAGCAGCCTAAGGCTAGGGCTACACGACTACATGTGTCGCGCGACAATAAGCGACACATAGGGCACAACTACACTGCAACATTTTGTCGCACCAATGTCGCACGACAATTTTTATACTGATAGTCTATGGTGCCGCACTGCGACATACGACATGCTGCGACTGCTACTCGACAGTCGCAGAAAAATTGCCGGCGATCACCCAATGAGTAAACTCTTGCTCATCAGGTAATCTTTTCTGGCGACACAAAAAAAAAACATTGTTCCTATGCAGCAGATTGTGCTGTCTAAACATCGATCTGCTGTGCAGGAACAATGCTTTTCTATGTATAGACTGCTTGTCCCCATACAGTGGAGGAGATTGCTGCATGTAAATGCAGCCCTCATCGCCGCTGCAGATCAGGCAATTACCAGAACGTCTGCTTCACTCTCAGTAATCTGCCAGATCATCGGTCGATGTAAAAGAACCCTTAAGGCCCCTTTATACTGCTCAACTGAGCAGACGATTGTCGAGAAGGAAGAGTTCCATCCTGGCAATCACCTGCTCGTCAGTGAAGGAGACCACCGTATTTACATGCAGCGATCTCCTCCACAGTATGGAGAGGAGTGATCATTAATGCCATCGCTCACCCCTTTAAATAATCGCTGTTTGCCAGCAGCAGATGCTGTTTACACAGCACGATCTGTTGCCGGCAAGAAATGATTTAGGTGTCCACACAAACTATCCTATTATCCAATGAATGAGCATTTACCGGTACTTGTTTATCGGGGAATTGGTGGCACCTTTACACCGGCAGATTATCGCCAATGAACGTCCGTACGAACGCTTGTTAGCAATGATCTGACCAATGCTTGGGCAGCGTAAAGGGGGCTGAAGTCTATATATACTGATTGGGAAAATGTGTCTCGAGTTTAACTTTAAATTCAATCTGCCGGTTGACTGATTCATTTAAAGTGGTATAATAATTCTGAAACTGTGTTTTCTTGGGTTCTCTTTGTATAATATAATATCTTATACAAAGAATGGAAGTTATTCAGAAGGGCAGCTACATAACAATAGTGTCATCAGGAAGGAGACAAATATTTTTTTTAGTTAGGGTCACTACATAAATCATAACGGTAAGCATTTAAGGTGAACATTCTGTATACTTTCAGCCAACTTTACTGAGAAACAGAAGAACATATTTGTTACTCTAAATCCTTTGCCTGAAATTTTTCCCATGTCTTGGGGTTATCTGTACTAATTAATCACAAAACTCTCTAGGAGGAAAGTGTTATCTGCGTTCTGATCAGCAGTCACCAAAACAAATATATACTGCCCTAACCATATCAAGATAATAGGAAAATACAATCAAGATGGCATCGCTATCCTACTAGAAGAGCAATGTAAAGCTGGCCATACCCATTAGTCTTTTGTCAGCTGAACCCGGGTTTGGCTGGCACATTAATATGTGTGAGGAACACTCAACTCTCCCCCGACAGATGATGAGACAAGTATCGGGCAAAATCAATATAAATGTTTGGAAGAACATTTCTCCGCTCTCCCCATAGACCAAAAAGGCGAAAGTGTATGTGAAAGCCGAGCGGGAGTCAGGAGCAAGAGCGTAACTACCATAGTGGCAGACCATGCGACTGCTATGGGGCCCAGGGCAAGAGGGGGCCCTGTTGGGATCATCCCTCTCCTCTACTGGGGAAACTTGGCCAGGACTATACCCTCTAAAGCACAGATGTCAAACTCATGGCCCTCCAGCTGTTGCAAAACTACAACTTCCAGCATGCCTTGATAGCTGTAGGATGTCCAGGCATGATGGGAGTTGTAGTTTTGCAACAGCTGGAGGGCCACGAGTTTGACATCCCTGCTCTAAAGGAACAACTTTTAGCAAATGAGGCAGTGGAAAAAATGGCCCAAGGGTCATTGAAAGGTGTGTTTAGGCAGAAACCCTTTTGTCCTGTGTGGGGGGCCAGGTTTGGTCCTTGCTAGGGGGCCCTTACTTTTCTAGGTACGCCACTGGTCAGGAGAGATCGCTGACGGCCAAACAATCGTCCGACAGCTATTGAATGTGTATGGGCAGCCTAACTGTTGCTGGAAAGAATATGAAGAGTTGGGTGATTCAATCCATTGCCGGAGGAATTATGTTGGCACTAAACAATTCTGGATAGATGTTTTTGCTATAATACGAAGAGTTTGTGGCGAACATAAACCAGGCTGCTCCTGGCTTTCTTCACCTCAACCTCAATTGGACATCATTTCATGCTATATTAGATGGGTATTTAGGACAACACAGAGATGTAGTTTAAGGTCCCTACAGAGACAAATCCCTAAACGCCAACTAATTAACAAAAATGGCAGTAGCAAAAAAACACTTATGTTTTCTGCATTTCACATTTTCCATAGACTTTTGGCTGGAAATTTTACAGCAAAAAACACAGGTGCAAAAAAACACCACAAAGGGTCATTTCACACTGGCATTTTTGTTTTCCAGCATAGAGTTCCGTCCTCAGCGCTCTATGCCAGAAAAATCCTGATCAGGATCATCCCCATGCATTCTGAATGGAGAGAAATCCGTTCAGAATGCATCAGGATGTCTTCAGTTCAGGACCGGAACGTTTTTTGGACGCAGCAAATACCGCAGCATGCTGCGCTTTTTGTTCCGTCCAAAAATCCGGAACACTTGCCGCAAGGCCGGATCCGGAATTAATGCCCATTGAAAGGCATTAATCCGGATCCAGCCTTAAGCTAAACGTCGTTTCAGGGCGCATCGCAGGATCCGGCGTTTAGCTTTATTCAATGGTTACCATGGCAGCCATGACGCTCGCCTGGAGCGCCCGGGAGCCGCATGGACTGTAAGTATACCGCTCCCCCGCTCCCTACCACTACTATGGCAACCAGGACTTTAATAGTGTCCTGGCTGCCATAGTAACCTGAAAGCATTTCGAAGACTGATCAGGATCCTGATCAGTCTTCTAATGCTTTTAGGCGACTTGCGTTCTGACGGCTCCGGCGTCACAGAACGCAACTGTGAAAGAGGCCTAAAAATGCAAAAGTAAAGAAAAATGGCAGCAGAAACCTATGTTTGAAAACCCCCTGGAGTATGTTCATATGTGGCGGATACACTTCCGATTTTCCATCACGGATTTGTTGGTGGAAAATCCTCAATGTCACAGTGCTGGCAAAATAGATGAAATTTTACCAAATGTAATCCACATACTGAGGGAAAAATCTGCAGTGGAAATTGACCTGTGGTTTGACCTCACTTCCAGGTGTCTTGATACATTTTTTGAAGCCAAAATCAGGAGTGGACTGGGAACTTAAAGTGGCCCTGGAAAAAAAAACTAAAAGTGGCCCCATTCTGTAGGCAGGTCCAAATTAACAGAGGACAGGGCAACACAAGTAGGAGGGGTCAACAATATCATAGTGCAAAATACCATCCCAGCAAAATCAAATAACACAGTGTACAACTATATACTGTCTCAATAGCTACCATCTTCTGTCCTTCTCCTCTAGATGTCTATGGAGCAGGGGGCTTAGGAGGTGAGGAGCAAGCCACAGCAGTTGAATTCAGGAGGGCATGTGCAGCCGCTGGCTGGGTACATGAGTACCTGATTCTCACAGCGTTAATTACTGTTGAGAGCTCATTATGTACCCAGTTAGCAGCAGAGAGGAAGACTTGGGTGAACCCCTGGGGCATCTGCCCACCGGGAAATTTCCCTGTAGGGTCTATAGCTAATCCACCCCTGGGAGTGGATAAAGACAAAAACAACTTCTTCTGTTTTCTGAATTTACTCCTGGTTTTGGCTTCCAAGACTGCATCAGGAAACTTGAACGTTTTTTAAACAGGAAAAAACTTCAAGGTAAAAAAAAAGAAATCAACAAAAACAATGAAAACCTTCTGCAGTTTCAGCAATGTTTATAAAGACCTTCCAAATAAGATCCAAATTCAGTTGTGTTTTGGAGCTAAGCCCACAAAATGTACTGCCTAATTCTTGTTGCTGCGTGCCTTGTATATCATCTGAATGTGGTCTGCAGACGGCATAATTCATACCATAGAGTGAACCTTATTAACTCATATTAGAAGCTTAAGCCACAATGAGCAGACCAGCCTAGGATGGCTAAGTTCCCTACGCTACACTATACTCCAATTCATTTGGGAGCGAGGGTGGAGCCCAACGTCTCGACTTAAGAATCCTATTCTTTTAAAATACCACAGGAATCTGCAAGCAAAGTTACTGAAAACCATCAGTTCTTTCACTTAGGATAGATATAAATAGAGGTACACAAGAAATCAGCTTCAAGTTTGGGTTTTATACTTTTTTCATCTCCCATTATGCATTTTTGTTTTTCTGGACTTGTGTAAGTTCTCCTCCAAAGAATATAAAACTTTTCTTGGATTATTTTGGGATGGAAAATTAGATTGTTATAGCCAATGGGCTTCATCAACCTTCATAAATAAAATAAGGCCGTATCCGTTTCGCGATCCACATGGTGTGCTGTCCGCATCTCTTGCGATCCCACAAAAATAAAAAGGTTCTCATCCGATCCGCAAAAACTATTAATCGGATGCAGACAAAAAAGATGGCCATGTGCATAAGGCCTTAATTTGTTTTATTTTATCTTCAGTCTTACGTTTGTCCATGTGCTGTGTCTGAAACTACAACTTTTCCTCTTCAAGTGAATGGCAAAGAACTGTAATAACAATCACAGTCCAATGGACAAGAGTGATGCTGTTTCAGTACATAAAAAATCTAGCCTCATGTGAGCCTTTTAGAAGTAATTAAAGTATCCAGAGTATCCAAAATAATATAATGGAAATTCACCTAAAGACTAGCTATTGTTTCTTTTTTTTTCAGGAATGTATTGTACAGGCAAATACAAGAAACTTTGTAAAGATGGTTCCTTCTCCACTTATCAGACTCCTCTCCTGCTCCCCTTCCTCTTCTCTAAATGTCAATTCACTGCTTAGATACGTCTTCAGTGAAGACCATCAACGAAGTGCTGCCAGCTCACTAAAGGATCAGATTACACAGAAGGGAGGGGAGTAGGAGAAGGGAGGAGCTGCTGAAGACAGACAGAGGCAGAGAGACTGAGGAGAGACTTGTGAGTGATTTATTGTCTTATTTCACTGCTGGATTCATGTCAAAACTGCTAAGTTCTGCTGTGTAATGTTCTCCACTACTGCTGCTGCTTCTTCTGAGGGTGTACTTCAGGGAGGTAGTAAGCAGGTATTCCTCTTTATCCATGTCCTGTGTATAGGCCGACATGATGATCAGCTAGTCTCTACCCAGCAGTTCTGACAAAGTTAAGACTTTGGCCTCTCCTTCAGACGAGTGTGTCCAGGGCAGAAAACACGCTCACAGGACCACAAGGCATTATAATGATTTATAATGCTGAGACTCTGCTAGACCTGTATTTATTGAATTACACTGACAACATTACGTCAGTATAATTCACTAGATGCAAGGACACGCAGAGACACACAGCATTAGAAATGATTATAATGCCAAGCGGTCCTGTGATACGAGCAGTGTCCATAACGAGAAATCACGTTCCCATGCGAAGAATGTTTTCCGCACTGGACACATGCTACAAAATGCCAAAATACATTGTATAATGGCTAGAAATAGTGTTACTCCTCATGTACACAAACATGGCAGTTTTTTTGAGAAATTACTAGAAATGTATTTTATATTTTAAAGAAACTACTTGTAAAACTAGATTGTAATAGCAGATAACCATAATCCCTGCACCCTCTCATGCTTTCCTAAATCTAGCTGTAATAATATATTAATCTCAGCCGAACATACTTCTATGCAGATTGTATTACACACACGTTGATTAAAATATACCTCAAGGTTAGCAGGAGCAAGATAATGTCAAACGGCTGAAAAGCTGGAACGAAATCCTGCCATTTTTTAATATAACAGGCCTGTTTAAATGGTATAAATGCATTGACAGGTTTATGAGTGAAATGCGCATTACTCTGACCGGTACACTCCAAGTTATCATCACCAGGGAGTTACGATGGATATTTAATTAAAACCTTCACTCAGCCGCCAGCGTCCACAGAATGAAATCCCCTTTACCTTGAACTTATAATTAAAAAGCCTTTTGTTTCCGAAAGATCAAGACCTTGTGTGCTAATCCTATGTTCTCTAAAAACGGGTGACATACTGCTCAGGTTACCTGCTACAATGGTGACCAATCTTCCCATGACAGACGGAAAGTCATATTAATCGTTTTAGGAAGCGTTACAATCAATAACACAATAACTAAATTAAATTAATAAAACTGATGATTGCTAACTTTAATGCAATACTTTTGGGTCACATTATGTCACCCAGCAGCACTAGCCATTTGGTGTCAAAAACGGGGAGCTTTGGTGATAAGCATGAGGGTTGTATTAAGGTAACCCATGCAGGACACATTCAAACAATTGGGGTTGTTGGCTATGGCCACAGGAAAGTAGCTGAAACTGGATGAAATGGTGCCCTGCAGGACAGAGTGTTGCACAATGGATATCACTGTACTATGGCCCCACTGACCGGGGTTACAGCTACGATGAAGCCAACCACTCCATGAGACCCCTGAGGCCAGTGACTGGCTGTGGTGGTCACGCGGAGTAGTCGGGCACGTCATAGATACAACACTTTAAAATAAAAACAAAAATAACTGCAAGCACCAGAGCAAAGACACTAGAAGGACAAGGGATTGAGAGGGTGAGTATTGCGTCCTATTATTGTTTATACCATTCTCGGGCTTCAGCTCAATTTTAAAACACCTTTAAAAACAGATCAGCAGATAACTGCCACAATTAGGTGATCCTTTAAAGAGGTTGTTCACCACCGGGGGCTTTTAGACAGAATCCCCAGCGTGGCTAGATCTGTTCAGGAAATAATACTTACTTGGTTCCAGCTGCTTCACTCTCCCGCCACTACTGCACATCTTGGATTTTCCGTCATTAACATCCGGTATGACATGGGACACATGGCTAATGAAGCCAAGGCCTGGCCTCAGCCGCGACGTGGTCTCCATGCCTCACACGACCTAGTGACATGACACATAGAGGACACGTCACAGCTGCAGCCAATCATTGGCTGCAGCATGCACAAGACCCACGACAAACTGGATGTTGATACGAGAAGACCCCAAGATCTGCAGTGGTAGCAGGGGAGTGAAGGAACCGCCACCCAGCAGAAAGGATCAGGTGAATATGATTCCCTCCTGCTGTAGCAGATTACTTTTTTAGAACCAGCTTTATCCTCCACCTCTAGCTGATTAACCCTTCAAAGGCAGACGCATCCTCCTACTCTAGCAGATTAATTCTTTAGAAGCAGCTGTATCCTTCCAACTAGCCAGCATAATGCACAGGGAAATCTCATCAAATGACTTATAAATAACATTATTGTGTATGAAGTAAAAAGTTCAGGCTCCTGAGGTAAGGTATTTTCATCCACTGTCACATTTAGTGATTTTCTCAGAACTGATAGGTCCTCTTTAAAGGGATGGGCCAACAAGACAGGTGATAAATGTTTGATTGCTCGAGGTCCAAATGTTGGGACCCCACTAATTATGAGAATGTGGGGATCCCCGAATCGGCTGTGTGAATGAAGCAGCAGTGGGCATGTGTGACTACAACTTCATCCATTTCTACAAGCCTGCTGGAGGTGGTCTAGCGCAGTACTCAGAAGCTCTACAGACTGTGAATGGAGCCGTAACCATGCATGCACACTACTGCTCCATTCAAAGCAGACTTGGGGACCCCGGTTCTTGTGATCGGTTGGGGTCCGAACTGTCTGTACTTCCTTCGATCACAGATTTAGAAGTATTATTGATGGGCCAACTCTTTCAAAGAGGCAGCATTACAGAAATATGTGAAATGCAGTACATGATCTCTCAGTACCTACGTATAAAAGCCTTGCCCTTTCTAATGTCTGACTAACCACATGACTAATGCAGCAAACCATCAGTGAAGGAAGAAATTGCAGTCTTAACCGAAAACGCGTGCTCCTTTATTAAAGAGTCTATTTCTACTATATCAAAACTGTTGCCAAAACAAAATGATCTTTATGATTCTTCGTAAAACCCAGTGCTTGTAGTATTTTTAATAAAACGGGTGCCTGCAAGCCGGGAGTATAGGCCTCTACAATGACACGACAAAATAACCTAATTTATTTATTCTGCATGCAGCCGCACCTCTGTTAATTGCGCAACCACATCCAGTATATACTCACAAAGAAAAATCTCGGAATGTCTGCTTCTAGTCTCTCAGTCTTCAGCTCCCACGTCACAGGCCGTGGGGAGTTCAAGATGAACACCAGAGGTTTGCTATGAGCCAAGACTGTTGAGATTGGGGTCAAATGCAAAGTGACCTGTAAATATACAAAAGGAAACCAGATTAAGACATGCAATATGAAAACCTACACATATTGTACTTCTGATATTGCAAAAAATAAAGAGCACTGGACATAGCTGGTGTGAGCAACCAAACCCAACATACAGTGGGTTCATCATCTACTGAAAGAAAGTTGTTTACATATCAAATTCGAAATTAAAAATGGTCAACTTTGACATAGGTCCACAAATGCCTTCGTATTATGTTGTAGACCACTTTTCATTGTATGAAAACATTGGCCATGGTAATTAGAGAATACGGAATCTGATGTGCCAGAGATAATTTGGTAGAGCTTTTAAGCAAAATGACAACTTTCCAGTTTGCATCAATATCCTTTAATATGATCATTTATGAAGGTAGCTTTCATTTTGAAATGTATTTCTTTTACCATTATTGCTCCTATCTTCCGTTCTGGGCTGTAGTCACATGACCATGTCCATGCAGTTCTTTCTTATTTCCTGTGATGTCATGTCCCAGGGCGTGTCAAAGCAGTGATAAGACAGTGTCTAAATAGTTGGGGAGAGGGGCTATAAACTAGCTGGGCATTGTTAAGGGCCGTCCTGGGGCTATGGTAGGGGAAGAAGAAGGGTCTCATGGGTTTGGTTGAATACAGCAGCAGGAAGTGCTACATACAGGATGGTAACAAACCAGAGTGATTTGCAAAAGAGCTCATCTTCTCACTGCTTTTCTACAAAAAACAAATACACCCATATATCAAGCAAGTATGCTCTCTGATTGATGGGAGATTGGAGACAGGGATATAAAACATGCACAGAAGTCCATGTTATCCTACCCATGGGAATATGCACAGTTACACAGGAAGAAACATTCTATTTCTCTCCTGTGTGCAGCTTGTCAGCACTTCCCCCACTGGCCACCCCTCTACTCCTTCACGCTAACATCTCAGCCAGCTGAAGGAAGGGAGGGCTGGTTTAACCCTTCATATCTCGGGCTATGTATCAGCTATAGATGTGATCCTGGTCTTGTTTGAAAGCTTACAATCTCAGCTTTTAAACATGTTCTACGCAACATAGAGTGATAAAGTCTTTAGAAATTAAGTCAGGATTAAAACCTCCTATCACTGGAACCCATTTTTAAGGGTGTAACTTACCATGCATTGTGGCTAGTAATGCAATTTTCATCTTGTTTTAAAGCTTGGATTTTCAGGTTTAACATAAGACCGTGGCTGTATTCCAATCACAGCGTAAGACATAGTCCTCAGAAGCACCAAGGCCCCTGAAGAAGCTTACCGCGAAACCCGGGTCGGGCATTGTATTTTATATGTGCACTTTTATTTGAAAATTGTTTTTTTACTGGATAGTGGAAACAGCAGTTGGTGATGTAGTGCCTCTACCCGTTATTGGAAACAGTGGCTGGTGATATGCGCTCAATTATCTGGATATTGTGAGTATAATAGAGGGTGGGCACTCCACATATCTCAAAGGTACTGCACCATCTATTTGTCTTCTCTGAAGGGTCAAATTCCTAAGAGTGAAATTAGTAGTCGGCGGCTTCAGGTGGATTGGAAAATCAGCTGGAAGCACCCAGGAGCTCATACATGTGAAAGAACACTGTGGATCCAACTTATATCTCTGGGAGCAGGACATACTATCTACAGTACTGTAAGCTTATCATTATTAGTGCAAAAAACTGCCGTTTCTAGCGCGGTCCCGCATTTTCTATTTTCTGCTTTGTGCTTGGGAGAACGAACCTACTCCTGTTTGGGTACCGCTGCTTGTCTAAGCAACCCACCCCACCACTTTTTTTTTTTTTTCTCAGAAGCACCAAGGCTCTGAATGGTGTTC
This sequence comes from Bufotes viridis, assembly GCA_033119425.1. Taxonomy (NCBI): domain Eukaryota; kingdom Metazoa; phylum Chordata; class Amphibia; order Anura; family Bufonidae; genus Bufotes; species Bufotes viridis. The sequence goes on along the minus strand of CM065596.1, from coordinate 39,630,567 downwards.
CTTCAAAACAGTAGTGTCCTTTCCTGTCTGAACGAAGACCATTTGGGATGATCAGTGTGTGTATGTGTGGTTGGAGAAGGGGTGATTTGGTTAAGATGTGTGCCATCTTCGATCATAAACGTAACTGAATCTCAGTTTCTGCTCTCTTTTAATGAAAAAAGTAGATCCTGTAGCAGCCACTTCAATGCTGTTATTCTGGTAGCTATGACTCTACAATTAAAGGGCATCAGTAGATGTGTACCTATGAAACTGGATGCCCTTTTGTATGTGCGCTTGGCAGTCGAAGGCATCTGTGTAGGTCCCATGTTCAAGTGTGCCTGCATTACTGAGAAAAAAATATTTTGTAATTTATGCAAATGATCCTTTAGGAGCAATGGTGGTGTTGCCGTTACACCTAGAGGTCTTTTTCTCTGCAACTGCCATACCCTCTGCACTTTGATGGACAGGGCCAGGTGTGATGACAGTTTCACTGCCTGGTCCTGTCAAAGTGCAGAAGGCATGGCAGTTGCAGAGAGAGCAGAGCGTCTCGGTGTAATGGCAACGCATTGCTAGTGGTGGTTCATTTGCATATAATAAAACATAATTTTTCTCAGCAATGCAGGCACATATGAACATGGAACCAACACAGATGTCTTCAGCTGCCAAGCACACATGTAACAGGTCAGCCAGTGTCATAGGTACAAATCTGCTTACAGACGCCCTTTAACTTCAATAAGAAGGGATTTAGGTATCATGGCTTATCACTAATGACTAGAACTGATCTTTAGTCTAGTACATAACTGACCATTCCATTAAGGCAGTGTTCCTCAATTCCAGTCCTCAGGGCCCACCTGCGGGTCATGTTTTCAGGATTTCCTTAGTATTCAGCAGGTGATATAATTAGTGTCAGTGCATCAGGACTCACCTCAGGTATTCATTCTGTGGGATATTCTCAAATCATGACCCGTAGGTGGGCCCTGAGGACTGGAGTTGAGAAACACTGCATTAAGGGCTCGTTAACTAAAACGTTTTTTGCGTTCCGTATACGGGACGTTTTTTGCGTTCAATATACCGTCTGTATACGGAACCATTCAATTCAATGGGTCCGCAAAAAAAAACTGAATATACTCCGTATGCATTCCGTTTCCATATTTCCGTTCCGCTACATTTTGAGTCATGTCCTATTATTGCCTGCAAATCACATTCTGTGGCTCCACTCAAGTCAAGGGGCTTTAAAAAATGGAATGTATACGGAATGCATCCGTATGTCTTCTGCATCCATTCCGTTTTTGCGGAAGCATCTATTGAAAATGTTATGCCCAGCCCAATTTTTCAATGTACTTACTGTTAAAACATTATAATATACTTCCGTTTCTGTTTGCGATCCGCAAAAACGGATCACAAACGGAAACGGATACGGAAAGGGAACGGAAACACTACTGAAACCAAAAACAGAAAAACGGATACGTTAAAAACGGACCGCAAAACCAAACGGTCGTGTGAACGAGCCCTAAGGGTAACAAAAAATAAATAAATATAGAAAAACAGCAAATACCTATGTCTCCCATAGCGGATGCTGAGGTAAGCTCCACACGGAGTTGTAGTTGTAATAATAGTAACCATTACACAACCACCATCAGGGTTCACAGAAGCATCAGATCCTACAGCAATAGTCATCACCATTAGAACAAGGTGCTGCCGCAGATTCCTGTCATGCTAAGCAGTACTGTGAAGTATACAACTTCAAAAATGTTAGGGGCACAGGGCAAACAGTAGACAGCGTGTAACTGTGGCTCCGTGATACATGCCAAGCGTGGGCAAAGGCAGCAGATAGAGCACATCAAAAAGACAGCTGTGCTATTGTGGGACTTCCAGTGTGGTTCTGGCAATTGGCATTCAATGGTCTAAGGTTTCCCTCGTCTTAAAGGATGTAGTTGTACTATGTTTAGGTGACACAAGAAGAGCACATGAAGAAATATTGTCAATAAATCAAGTCACTTTCCTGTTAATCTTGGCAGAGGTCATACTGTTTTTCATACCATAGCATACAAAACATGAAAAACAGTATGAAAATAAATCTAAGTGGGGAGTCTTGGGCACCCTCATATATATGAGTTAAGTACATATTTACACAGTTTAAAGGCTCAAATTGAAAATAATATATTTTTTTTGCTCTGGATGTACTTGGAAAAAAGTTACAACTTGGAAAAAAGTTGTCAGGCAGCCCCCCTGATGTTAGTGTGTTCGGTGACGCCACCGACTCAGATGGGCGTGCTTTAGCGCTGCCCTATCCTCATTGGATAATGTCAGAATGTTCGGGGACGCTCCCCTAAATGGAAACACCCATCTGGACCTTCACTGCACACTGCTAGAAATTCAGTCATAACTTCTAGCAGGAATAATAAAGGAATGACACATCATGGAGTCATAAGAGTAGATGTTCCAGAATTGCTATTACATGGGGAATGCAACGCATATGTCAGGAGAGGTGACAGTCCCTCTTTAATCTCTCTAGAGCTCTTCCAGAAACCTATCTTAATAGGGGATATCTATTAGAAAACAGTCTAATAGAGCATTCAGAGTTACAGGGGTTCTCCGGGAATTATTTAAAATGGCTGCAGGCAACCTGTCCTAGAATGTGAGCAGGGCTGCCTCCACTGTTTAGGGAGGTGAGGAGATGCTCTGGCACTTGCATATTCTGCATACTGGTCAGTTTTCCTGTTAGGCTACTCAGCCATTATTGCATATCACAGACAGGATCACATCATTGCCATCTATTATAGAGCAGTCTAGTGTGTAGTGAGGCTCTACCCCCTCACCTCTCTAGGAAGCTCTGGAAGTGATGCCCTACTCACACTCCAGGACAGGATGCTTTGCGGCCATTGTAAATCATTCCCAAGAAACCCCTTTAATAGAAAGGAGTCACTTATTTGAGGCTTTCATTAACCAAAGTGGAGAATGGCTACAAAGAGTGGGGGACACAGCATGTTCATGCATTCCACTGGGTTTCATTACATTCTTAATTTTGCTTGTGGTGATGTAGCAGAATTACCACTTACCCTCGCAGAACAAAGGTGATCAATGGGTTCTCAGCAGTGGGTACCCCATTTATCAACTACGTTTCAGGAGATCCATTCAACAAAAACTGATGTCTAAAATAGACTGCCCCTTTAAGGAAAAGGCTTGTCTGAAATGTTCATCACCATGCCACTTAAAGGGTTTTTCTGGGATAATATAAGAATTAAAAACGATAACCTGCTCTTTATTGATCCATCAATCCCTCAGATTCTTGTTGGTTCCTGATTCTGCCTACTTTCAAGGTCATGTGATGAGATCAGGTCCAAGACATGACCTCACATGACCCTACAGCCCTTTTCTCAAAACCTTTAGTTGGATATCAACCGTTCACATCTGTGTTGAATTTGAACCTTACCATGTATTGAACCTGTCAAAATGTCAACGAATATGGAAATGTATACAAAAGAAGAATAAATGCTTGAAATGAGTAGTATAGATAAATCATATATCATGTGACGTCATCATGCATGGAGGTGCATTACCATCCCGGTGATGACATGGCTCCACCAGGTATAGTTTTGCACTGAGGTCCTGGATGTTCAAGCCAGAACTTTGACAACAACACATCTCAACAAAACACATCATCAGCACATTTCAGATAGCCCCTCGGAAATGCTCCACCACCCATCAGTGACCTCTTTGACCAGTGTGCAGTCATGCCTTGGAACGCGCTAGCACATAAACCACAAGATTGTGAAGATGTTAATGCATCTTTTTCAAGTCCTCAAAATGCTTTCATTCAATAAAACTTAATGCTTGGATAATTGAGGGTTACAATGTCAAGGCAAGTGAATGGGTCCATTGTGCAGAACTGGAAAGTGTCAAGCATGACACACCAGCTTCCGCTCTAAATACATTGAGGACCTACGCTCTACAGTAAGAGGACTATCGTTAGCCCACAGGAGACTGCAAACCACTGCTAGCAAGAATGACATCTTTCATATACACAGCATCACATTACTTCTTACAATTAAAATGTTGAAACATCAGCAAGTTTAGAAAGATTTCTTTAGATTTTTTTTTTCCGTTCACTTTTCAATCATTTACATGAACTGACATTGGACAGTATACTCTGCCCGTAATGGATACAGTAACATGCATACCATAAAGGAATATCATTTTTTCACATTTGCTCTTAGATATATCACAGCAGTCTTGAAGGTGCTGCTGTGTTAACTCAAGATACCTTGCTATAAACTATTTTATCGCATATTCTGTTGCAGAGGACATGATAAAGAGGACCGGTCATGACAAAATGCAATGCAATCTGAAAGAACCATGTTATTGAGCAGGAGGAGCTGAGTAGATTGATATATTTGTAAGGGAAAATATTTTAAAATCTGAAATTTACACATTTATATCTTTGCTTTGTCCACCTCCTGTGCACAGTTATCGGTACAGGGAGGAGGTGTTAGCAGTGATTGATAGCACTGCATGCACTGATAACACCTCCTCCCTGTAGCGGTAGCTGTTCACAAGAGGTGGAAAAAGTAAAGATAGAAATGTATAAAATACAGGCTTTATTAAATCTTTTCCCACAAATATATATATATATTAATCTGCTTGGATTCACCTGCTCTATAAGGCTACTTTCACATCCGCTATTGAGATCCGTCATAGGGGGGGGGCCAATGGGAACAAAACTGAACTGAACGAAACGGAATGCGCCAGAATGAATTCCGTTCCGTTTGGCTGCGTCCCCATCGCGGATAGTATAACACTGCAAGCAACGTTTTTCTGTCTGCGATGTGGTGCGGCGCAAGAGGGTATCCGTCATGACACACAATGTAAGTCAATGGTGTAGGATCGGTTTTCTCGGACACAAAAAAAAGGGAACAGTCCCCCATTGACTTACAATGGTTTTAGAGATGGATCTGTCTTGGCTATTTTAGAGATGATACAACCGGATCTATTCAGAACTGATGCAGACGGTTGTATTATTCCTAGGACGGATCCAGCAATAACGCTGGTGTGAAAGTAGCCTTACATGGTGTATTCAGATCACATTGCATTTTGTGGTGACAGGTCCTCATTGAATATAGATTATGTATGTCCTGTATTCCAAGAATGAAAATTAATTTATTTTATGCATTTATATAGCGCTGCTATATTCCACAACGCTTTTCAGACATTAGCATCAGGCTGTCCCCAATGGGGCTCACAATCTAAGGTCCCCATCAGTATGTCTTTGGAGTGTGGGAGGAAACTGGAGTACCCAGAGGAGACCACACAAACACGGGGAGAACATACAAACTCCATGCAGATGATGTCCATGGTCGGATTCGAACCTAATTAATGTTTTAATACGGATGCAAGCCTTGCAGTGGGTTACATCAATGTTCATGGGGAAACCCAGCCCTAAGTCAAGAACCAAAGGGCCAAAGACCGAAATCAAAATCACATCACTAATTCCAGTTAATTACGTTTGAAAAGCTCTTCTTGCTCCGTTCTTCATGGCTTGGTTTCCTTTTGTATGCTACGTAAAGCATAGAGGACCTGTCACCAGGAAATGCAATGTCATCTGCAGGCAGCATGTTATAGAGCAGGAGGAACTGAGAATACACACAGACACCTCCCCCATGTAAAACTAAAGGCAACAATATTCTATAAATCACAATTTTTACAGAATCTTTTCCCACAGAAAATAGATATCAATCTGCTCAGCTCCTCCTGCTCTATAAGATGCCGTCTGCAGTTTGCACTGCATTTTTTGGTGACAGGTCCTCTTTAATCATAACCAATACAATAGCAAGCAATTTTTAATGCACTGTTTTGCTTATCTAAAAGATGCCCATCTTTGCTGCAGAATAATATAACACATTGGTACTTAAGGGTTCTATAACCTGGGCAAATATCTAGCCCCTTAAAGGGTCACTGAGTGTTCAAAAACTTTTGAAATGTCAGAGACACATGAAAAGTTTTGATCAGTAGGGGTCTGAGTGCGGAGACCCCCACTGATCGCTAGAAGGAGGAGAGAAGAAGAAGCACTCACATATCGCACTCTCTCTCCTCACTGCAGGAGACAGGCTCAGCAGTAGTCTATAGGCCAATCTCAATTCCACCCTCTGCAGCAAGGGGAGAGAGCGCGATATGTAAGCATTATCCTTGTCTCTTTTTAAAAATCAGAGGGGGTTTTAGCACTCAGATCCCACTGGTCAAAACGTTTGATATCTCTCTATGACATATCAAAAGTTTTTTGAAAAATTGATGACCCTTTAACAAGACTTGACTGACCATACAACTCCAGTAAACAGGAGTAGGGGGAAAAATGGTCAGTATCCTTTAGGTTGGGTTCACATAATGTTTTTGCCATCTATTGAATGTATACGTTGGGAAAAAGGATGCAAAAATGTAGCACACTACACTTTTCCCTCCTGCAGAGTCCGGTGAAAAAACATATACGTTAACGTATTCCTTATTTTTACAATGGACCTCTATGGTGACGGATGCCACTGTATGTATACATTTTTTTGCATACGTTAAACAGAGGGCAAAAACGTGACGTGAACCCAGCCTTGGACACGTTTTCCTGCCTTATAAGCCAAAGCGAGTGTCTTAAAAGAAAAGGGATGTTGGTTTTGTCTTAAAATGCAATCACATGCACCATAGATGGTGTAGACTTCAAATTTATCATACAGAATAGTAAATCTTCCCCATTGTCTATTTAGGCTACATTCACACTAGCGTTTTTGCGGATCCGTCATGGATCTGCAAAAACGCTTCCGTTACAATAATACAACCGCAAGCATCCGTCATGAATGGATACGGTTGTATTATGTCTTCTATGACCATGACAGATCCGTCATGAACACAATTGAAAGTCAATGGGGGACGGATCCTTTTTCTCTCGTGTCTGATTGTGTCAGAGAAAACGGATCCAATCCCATTGACTTACATTGTGTGCCAGGACGGATCCGTTTGGCTTCGCTTCGTCAGGCGGATAGAAAAACGCTGCAGGCAGCGTTTTGGTGTTTGCTTCCAGAGCGTAATGGAGACTGAACGGAGGCAAACTGCGGATCTTTTTCTATTCAGAATGCATTAGGGCAAAACTGATCCGTTTTGGACCGCTTGTGAGAGCCCTGAACGGTTCTCACAAATGGAAAGGCAAAACGCTAGTGTGAAAGTAGACTAAGTTACATCCTTCAGAAATTATGTTTTTGGCCTAGTTTACACAATAGAAGTTATTGTGCCATTTTAGTGCCTTTTACAAAAAGTGAAGAAATACTGCACCAAACTGCACTTCAAGAACAAGGGCTTAGAGTAGCCCAGGGGTGAAAATGGTGCTACCAGGACAGAAATAACATCTCACTAGCAGAGCAAGATAATGTGATGTGATGTTAAAAGTGGGATAAAGCTGAAATACAGCGTTATTAAGGACGTATCATGAAGATGAAAGTTTTGTCAGCCCCGGAACTGATGTGGATGGGTGATCTCATTCTATAGGAAGTACCACCACTTTATTATTTTTCCTTACTTCAAGATGATAGCTTCATTTATGGTATCCAATTATTGGAAGCTGCAATTGCAACCCTTTAATGTCATCAGGGTTAAAACAGCTGCAAAGTTTTTTGTGCCGTCCCTTGAGATAGCTCAGTTCATGGACGGCTGGATAATTCCATGGTAACCAGACTAAGGCAAACAATCAATGGACTCCCGCTCCATTACTCTGCTAAAGTAATTTGTAGACAGGGCAAAAAATCTGGGCACAGTTGAAATAAAAAATAGTCTTCCAAATAAACATTGTTCCCTATGTACGGTTTTTTACTTGCGGACTTCCAGGCACAGCCACATACACTGGAAGACTTGTTATGAAATGTTACAGTCTAGTGCCATATATCTTCAAGGTTACTTTAGAACAGCGGGGAAGAGATGGAAACATCTTCAGACATTTCTCTGAAATTAGATGCTGCAATAAAAAGACCTGACGTAAAAAGGCTACCTACTTGTCGAAAGTATTTTTCTACAGGGATTTGGCAAACCTGTGAATCCTGTCACTAGCAGGAGAATTATTATTACTAGATAATGGAGCCCATGCAGTGTCCTAACTTCATAATCTAATCTCTCCTAGTACTGTGACTGAGGTCACGGCTTCACCTATATTCCCAGACACCTTTATCTAAGGCTAGTTTCACACTAGTGCTTGAGACCCGGCCGGATGAAAGTTTGTAATTCTCCGTCCGGCCCCATTAACTATAATGATGACCGACAAGAGATCCGGCCACATTCATGCAAATACGCCACAAATCTGCCGGAATAGCTGGCCAGACCTCAAGCGCTAGTGTGAAGCAAGCCTTACTCTCAGGTTCAATCCTAATGTTCTTTCACACATTTCTCAGTGAATCCATCAGTTTTAACAAGATCCACAGACAATCTAATGCGTATGAGCAAAGCCTGCTAGTTCCCCAATGTAGCTGGACCAATAAATTCCATTTTTGTTCACTTAGAAGGAAACAAACCTGTACACTCAGCCGACCCAAGAAGGCATCAGGCAACATAGCTGTCAGATACAGTTTGTATAGGAAGCAGAGTTTATGACCGGTGAAGGGGAGTTGAGGAAGAGACATCTCTCTGGCTTCCAGCTGAGAAGACCTTTTGTCCCTTTCTAGACTATTCAGTTTAGGGGGCAATACATAGCAGATGAAAGTTAATCAAAATAGACAATTTCAACCAATTGTTCTTCAGGTGAAATGTAAGAGAGCAATCATTTTGATGGACTGATCACAGACTGTTATTGTCTGGAAAGAATTTGGGCATGTTTAAAATTTAAGGTAAAATTTAAGGTTGATTGCAATGACTAATATAATACTGCACCCAAAGAAAGAAGAATATGGATCTTTGAACCACTGCGGACCACTAAGCCACTACAATGGACATAAAAGTTCTTGGAAATCTACTCAAAACCATTAGATCATAGTGGACCGCATTACTTAGAACCACCAAGATCATGAGAAAATCGTGCATTACAAATATGATGAGCACCAAAAGCCAGAAATCACTCCAGACAATGGTCCAGCTCACTGAAAGGGAACCACTCTATCAATTTAACATGCCCTAAAAGAGCATAGAAAATCTGATAATTAGAGAGCCCCTTTCAAGGTGACTATATCTGTACTAGGAATAAACTGTACCTGATCAACTATGGTTGGCTGCCTATGAAAAGATATTAGAAGATGGAGACATTGTAACTGTGACTGGAGATAGCGCTCTTGTTGCTCCTACTGCAGCCTGATGACGTCGGTAAGGTCGAGACCATTAGGACAACCATCCTAGGCACCCAATTTAACTATGTGCCAAATTTGGGGTCAAATGGTTCAGGTGTTTGGATAACTACAGAGGACAGACATTCACTTTTACAGAGATGTCAAACTCGTGGGCCCTCCAGCTGTTGCAAAACTATAACTTCCATCATGCCCAGACAACCTACAGCTATCAGCTAGAGGGCCACGAGTTTGACATCCCCATCGTAGATGATTCAGTTGCAATTTTGCAAGAATGATTCATATGTTTTCTTTTCTTAAGAAAAGAATTGACAGATCTAATTCACATGTGGAAGAATAACCCTTTCAAGGCCCTTCAGAGAACGTCCGACTATGAAAATGAATGAAGATTTTATGTCATTAATAACAACTATGCTGCGGCAAAGAAAATAGAGGATAGAATGTGTTCAGTTGTGAAACCCGCTTTCGCTGTATGAAGTTGTTCAGATTTATCCACATATTAAAGCCGAGCAGTGAAGAAACAAGATGTGATACCGGAGAACGCTCCCCAGAATGAGGCAGCTGTTCACAGTACTTCTAGGAAAACCAAAGATCTGTCCATGGGGAATATAGAAAACGTACAGCAGACATGAAATGCTGCTGAAAGATGTGTTTTCTACATGGACCACTATATAAACCTACCATTGCAAGAAAAATAATCCAGACTATATGTTTGGAATAGAGAATTAATGAGAACAGATATCAGAACAATGAGAATATCCTAAAAAGACTCATTCACACTCAAAATATACCTTACATTAAACAGCTAATACACTGATACATAGTGGCAAACCCTCAGCATAGAGTTGTGTAATGTTAATAGGTTTAGGTCAAGGAAGATAGCCAAGACTGGATATATTATAGAAAAGTCCCAGCAGGGGTGCATACAGATCTCATAGGGCCCCACACAGAGGCTTAGCTAGAAATGACTGGCCCCCACAGCGAATTTATGAACTAACCCCCCCCCCCCCAGCAACTTCTTTGCAACCCCCTCAACTCGTGCAACCCCCAATCCTGTGGCTAGTCAAGATCACTCTCTCAGACAAGGCCCAGCAGCCGCTCCGTCCATTTCCTACAGTTTCACTGTATATAATGTCATTGTATAATACTGTTGAGAGGGCCCTGACAATAAAATCTTTTAGTCCTCCTCCTGGTTGGGCCCCTTCTGAGTTTGGGCCCCAAAGCAGCCGCTACCCCTATAGTGACGCCCCTGGCCCCACAGCAAAACTTGGCATGGACCCTCGCTGCTCCACCCAGTTTCGCAGTGTGCTAAACTCTCAATATTCAAGACAAAGCTCGCCTCCTCAGATTCCAGGCAAATTTACAACTTAAGTGGAGAATATTTTATTTAAAAAATGTAATAAAAAAGCTGCCCTCTACCTATCCCACTTTATCTGACTTGTATTTTTTAAAAAGTGGAACAGGTGCTTCATACATAAGATGCTCACTCTGAGAAACATATTTATCAGTGTATTTCCACAAGATGACTGGCATAAATACACTGATAAAACTCCAGATTCCATTCCAACAGCATACTATAAGACTGGCTGCCTGCAGCCACCACTAGGGGGAGCTTAGTGCATACAATTGCCACAGTTATACAGTTACCGTTGATATAAACTGAAGCTGTAAACAATTTCCTCACACTGCAAAATGCAGTGAATCTATGTCAGGAACAGGAGAAGCACCTCAGGGCAGGGACCTCTAGGTAGCAATGGAGTTACCTTTTACTGTAGGTCTGGAAGATTCTCAGCATCTAGATGTAAACTATAGTTTTTTGTTTTGTTTACTGACAAAAGCAGAAATGTTGACAATATAAATAAATTAAAGTGCAAACTATACCACTAAAGGTTTATATATATATAAGGCTGGACAATGCAGAAGATACAAATTTTGAAAACTTGATCTCTTGGCTAAAAAATCAGGGACTGAACTTTACAAGCAAACGTAGCATCAGGAGCTTGTACTTTTGGATGTGGAGTTAGGCCTCTTTCACATCAGCGTTTTAGCTTTCCGTCCTAGAGATCCGTCCTCGGGTCTCTAGGACGGAAAGCTACTGATCAGGATTATCCCCATGCATCCTGAATGGAGAGAAATCCGTTCAGGATGCATCAGGATGCATCAGTTCAGTATGTCAACGTTTTTTGGACGTTGACAAAAGCGCAGCATGCTGCGGATTTGTCTCCGTCCAAAAATCCGGAAGACATGCCGCAACGACGGATCCAGAATTAATGCCCATTGAAGGTCATTAGTCCGGATCCGGCCTTAAGCTAAACGTCATTTCCGCGCATCGCCGGATCCGACGTTTAGCTTTTTGTCAATGGTTACTATGGCAGCCAGGACGCTAAAGTCCTGGTTGCCATAGTAAAGAGTAGGGGGAGCGGGGGAGCGGGGGAGCGGCGTACTTACATTCCGTGCGGCTCCCGGGACGCTCCAGGATGACGTCAGGGCACCCCAGTGCATAGATCACGTGATCGCATGGATCACGTGATCCATGCGCGCGGGGCGCTCTGACGTCATTCAGGAGCGCCCCGGGAGCCGCACGGAATGTAAGTATGCCGCTCCTCCGCTCCCCACTGCTACTATGGCAACCAGGACGCTAGTAGCGTCCTGGCTGCCATAGTAACACTGAAAGCATTTTGAAGACTGATCAGTCTTCAAATGCTTTCAGTTCACTTGCGTTGTGCCGGATCCGGCGTGCATTCCGGTGACGAAAGTGCACGACGGATCTTAACAACGCAAGTGTGAAAGAGGCCTTAGATAATTATCACTCATAGAATACAGTGAATAGATTTAAAAAAAGATATATTTCCAGATTTTGTACATTTTGTATTCTATGCATTCATTAAATCAAAAAGACGAATTATTTTGACACACTCAGCATGTTAGGTTGTATTAGAAGTATATGGGCATGTTTTTTGTAACATGCAGCGAATTTATCAACTGCATGAGTCAGTTTTTCGGTGCCGGTCTGAAGCATATAACTCAAAAACGGGGCATAAAAAGAAAAGTGAGTCTAACATGCACCAAGGATGTACCAAATCTATCAAACAGCGTGCACCTCTGTGATTTGGGGCTAGTGATGAGCGAATCGGTTTGCATGAATCTATTTTTTCATGAATTTGTTAAAAAAACATCTTGGCTGTCCCCACTGCTCAAGGGACTTCTTCCACTCCCACTTAGTTGACAGAGCCAGACATTAGAGGCTCTGATGCTACCTGAGCAGCGCAGATTCCAACTGTCCATGCACAGCTCACATCTGGGTACATGCATCCACGCTGCTCAGGTATCACCAGAGCCTCTGCACTTGCGCTGCTATTTGGAGCAACGGTGCAGGAGTGTTAGAAAGCGATTAGCATGTACTACTGTATGTGATGTGTGATTTTCATTTTTTTTACATTAATCGTAACCCCTTTAAGCATTTTTATACATCCGTCCCAGTATTCTTTTTCTTTTTTTTACCTTACTACCACTGAAAAATCTGACCATTTTAGTCCAACCCCTTTAAAGTTTTAATGTATAGTGCTTTACAGTAAGAAGATAATTTAGTAAAAGTATCATATATCATACACATAAATTCATATTTTTCCATTAGACTGTCCACATACCCTGATAGTACACTGACGACGTGCATTCTCTGCATATCTAATAGCTACTCCTTTAAGATGAATAAAGCCATTACTTGCTTGACATCCGTAAAATGTCAAGATGAAAGACTATAAAGATCTAACCCATGCCATTTACGTGCATTCATGTATTCAGAACCTGCTTGCTGCTTCCCTTCTATGACACCCTCTTACCCTCCTCCATTAGGACTGATTAAAGGACTTCCTGCTTGTGTTTTGGTTTAGCAGGAAGGAGAATTCCCTCGGAATTGTTTAGGGTCTGAGAACTGATCCTGAATTCCGTTAGTTGTCATGGTTTTTCAGGATACCGGTTTATCAGATGAACTTTCCGTGTTTCCAGGCCAGAGGGGACCCTTTGTTAGTTTCCCCAGGCATATACACCAACATTATAATCTATCATGGCAGGAGGCATTAAACGACCAGTATGATCAGATCTGAGCATAGCTTGATACTGTGCTGCAGTATATTATCCTACAGATCGCACAAAGAAGAAAATAATAATGTGCCCTATGTCCTGCAGTCAATAGGCTTACAGTTCATATAAAAAAGCAATTGTCTCATCCATGGACAAGCAAGGACTACCCTCTCCCCCACTATCATCCCTTTCTCACAGCTGTGTTCTCCAACATCAACGCCTGAGGCCTAAGCTATAATAGAGAATATATTACAGGGTATTACATAGCTCTCTGAAGAAAAGATGCATATCCGTCAGGTTTAGCCAAAGACAGATAACAAAGACATTATGGCTCTAGCAAGAAAGTTTTCTTCCTAACCCTTAGGCTAAGGCTACACAGCGAGACCGCAAGACCACTAGGACGTAAGGCCGCATTCGAAGTAATGATTGTGAGTGTGTTTGCCTTGCAACGCCACTGTCACAAAAATTCCAAGCCTGCTGGATTTTTGTTCACGTATGGAAAGTCACACGTCACTTGTCCAGCGTAGACGTGTAGGTTGTGTGTGACTGCGACTCACATGTCTGTGATTTTTTGTGTGTGTGTGTCTAAAGGGTATTGCAAATCCTATGTTCTACATGACTTGCAGAGCCTAAAATAGTGGTGTGACTACAATGTGATAGTAAATCAATTAATGTTGATGTTATGTGACAAAAGATACCCTAGTCTGTAGCTCTAGTCTTAGGGACAATTAGAACAGATCAGTATTGAACTGGTATCTTTTCATAAAAAAAAACTCTTTGAACTCCTTTGAAACAATTTGTTTAAACCAATTTTCAAAGGATTTCTATAACTGATTGAGAAATGGATTAGGGATGAGTTTAAATCAATTCTAACGGATCGATCCGTCTCATCATTATGACCCCTTAGTAGTAATAAGATAATAATAATAATATCCCACAGTGCTCTTAGTAGAAATAATGCGGATCTAGAAGTCCCTCTTATAGAGCCCCCAGTAGTAATAAGAACGCCTAATGTTCCCTGAATTTAAAATGCCCCCACAGTGCCCCCAGTATTTATAATGCCCCTACTGCTATAATGCCCCCACAGTGCCCCCAATATTTAACCTGCCCCCTACTGTTATAATGCTGGCCTTGAAGCGCTCCCAGTATTTATAATGCCCCCTGCAGTGCCCCCTGTAGTTATATTCCTCTGTTTACTGTCCTCAAAAATTATAATTCCTCAGCCCCTCCACCATACAGTCCCATGTAAATAACATTATTTCCCTTCTCCGCCATAGAGTCCCATGTAAATACAATCACAGCATCTCTCGAGCCCCTCCAATATACAGTCCCATGTTAATAACATCCCTCTCTATCTACAGCCCCCTCTAAAATACAGTCCCATGTAGGTTCAGAGGGATCTTTTATGAAGGTATAAAGTGTAGCAAAGATAACCCTCAGCCAACCAAGGCAACATTTCCTAAGACCTACAAACAATAACACTAAAAAGCATATTTCAAAATGTTTCTGGATGTCTTTTCAGATTGTATGAACTTGGCTTTTAGGCCTATGGGAATGAAATGTCAAACGTAATATACTGAAATACAGTGCACGCAAGTGGAGCTCAAGAATGAGAATGAGATGAATTGTTTCACTTGAATAAGCGTTTTACTTCATGTAGTGCTTCATCTGGCCTGGCTGCTACACAAATCACAAAGTACTTCTAAGTCATTTAATAACCCATGGAAATCACCTCTAAATGCATGAAGGCTAGTCTTAAAAAAAATATAGATGTGACACAGTATCTAGAAGCCAGAGCGGACTCTGGAATCTCAAATGTCTGCTTCCAAGTTATGAGTTGGCTTTTTATGAGGCAGCTGTTGTAAGTCAATTTACGTCTAAATATTTGTTCCATTTCACATATAACATGAGACATTACATTTCTATGTATTGGCTTTGCATGTACTGTCTTCTTTTATGGTCAAATCCTGAGTATTGTAACAATATAGATGAAAGAACTGAAGTCTGTTGAAGGACTTCTACTCTTTCAGAAAATGGCTACAGGCTTGCCTAGATGTCCCTTATTCACACTGAGACCACTGGGAGACAAGATTTACATTCAGATTTTATTTAATTAAGTGACATTTCAATTACCTCAGGTGACCTACCCAACAAAAAGTCATCTTCATTGAGACCTATCTATGGACAGCTTGCTGAGACAATACTATGCAATCATGATGCTGATGAAACGATGTCATTGAGGTTACCTCTAAAGGAAGGCCATGCAGACCTTAAAGAGGTTGTGCAAGAAAGAAGTTGACAACCCATCTGGCTACTTAGCCCGATCTGTAAAGGGAAGCTTACTTACCTGCTCTCTGGCTCTGGCTCCCCACTCCTTCTCCTCTTGGCCTGGCCTGCTTCGCTGCTCTCTCTAACTGAAAACATCCGATTTGACACTGCCTGCAGCCAATTTCTGGCAGTGAACCCCCCTTACGTCATGAACAAAATTGTCGATTGGCTGCAGGCAGCCTCGAACCGGATGTTTTCAGCGAGGGAGCACAGCAGGCCAGGCTGGGAGGAGAAGGAGAGAGGATCCATTGCTGGGAGTCAGGTAAGTAAAGCTTCCCTTAAAAGTTCTGGCCAAATGGGCCATCATTGGATGCACAGCCAATTATGTGCTGTACATCCAATGATAAGCCAGCCATATATGATCCTGCTGGTCAGACATTGTGCTGTATTCAACAGGGAACCTGGCAACTGTTCAGTTTCCCTGCAGCGCCACCATGGTGCAAATGAAGCATTACATGCTGCCTACTGAAATTACTAGTCTGTCCACACAATGCATGGACTTGCTGGGTCCTCCAAAGCTAAAGATTCTTTTTGCAGCTGTTCTTCACAATGGATAATAGATGAGGGTCCTGAATGGGAAAGGAGGAGGGCCTTCTGCTCTCTATTAACTCCGAATTTCCTTATAAATTAATTAAAACATTTTTTCTAAAGTAGACAATAATGAGAAATACTGGAGAGAAATGAAGTCTTAACACACCTGACATAAATTTGGGTAGCTGGTTGAACTTCCTGGGACGTACATATATACTCTGCTGGTTATACACTTTTGTTACATGTTATTGGATTCTAAATACGTTTGCAGGAACAGAGCAGAAACATTACTATACTTGGCGGCCTGTGATATACCTCTGTAAAATGTTATCAATAAAAACATCACAGGGTCCATGTCTGGAGTTTGTTTTCAGCATCACGCATGCATACAAGGCTTCCCTGGAAGGGCTGTTACTTTTCCCTAGTTGACATATAAAAAATGAACAGTCCTTAAAATGCATTGCGTGTAAACTGAATTATGCAGGATGAATTGGAAAACAATTTATTTAATCTTTGTGTGTTTTATTAGAATATTTCTGAGTATCACAGACAGGACGAGACCCCGCCCGCACATAATTATTTTTCATTTTCTGGAAGAACATATAAAACGGCTGAAGTTGAGTTCCAACTGGCTGGGACACACTGTCTGCTAACAGCCCACAACAACTATATAACACTCCAGATTTCAGGGCTGAGTCTCCAAGGTTCATTCTGAGGATGTGGTACCTGCGTGCACTTCTTGACCTGCGTTTTGACTAGTCTAGAATTAACTGGGTCAAGTTTCTTCAGGACAGAACTTAACAGCAACATACAATTTGGAAGAGACGGATAGAAAATGTTCCTGTTTCTGTACGATTTAGTGAATTAGATACACATGGTGTTGGCGTTAATTACTTTATTTAGGTACCGTATTGTTCACTTTATAAGGTGCACATTTTTCCTCAAAAAGTGGGGGGAAATAGGCGTGCGTCTTATAAAGTGAATACTAGTGAGCACTTCAATTATGGAAGCGATCACTAGTATGCATTAGGTGCCGGGAGAGGGGAGTGAAGCGCTGCGAGCACTTCCTGTACTCACCCTCCCTGGTCTTCCTTCCTGACTAAAGGATTTCTCGTGGACTTTTCCAGGTCTTTCATGTGGGTTTGGCCAGGGTCCTTGCTCAACAAAGTAGAGGGTCTTCCAGTTCTTCATTCATCTACTGTCCCAGAGTACTAAATAGAATCTGTCACCAGTTTTATGATATCCTAACTGTGGGCAGTATAAACTAGCGACAGATCCCCTTAGCAAAATGCTGGGTCACTTTCTTCAATTGACTCAGCCATTTTGATCAAATCTTCTACTGAACAGCTTCAGCGCATGCCGATGAGTCCTGAATTTTTATGAGTAGTGTTGAGCGAATCAAAGTTCATAAAGTGGACTTCAGTCCAAATTTTGGGGAAAATTAGATTTGCTGTGAAGCCGAATTTCCTCATGCTTTGTGGTAACATATCGATTTTCCCTGAAATGGGGTAAAAAAATAAAAAAAAATTATACTTGCCTCATCCATTTGAGCGTGAAGAGCCTGCCGCTGCCATCTTGATAGATTCCGCGCAAAATCATGTGGCGCTGACATGTGACGTCGCCGCGCTGGCTGATGAGAGACATCATCACGGGCTGTGCAAGATTTTGCGGTGATCTTCAATCAAAATGGCGGGCTCTTCATGCTCAAATGGATGAGTTAAGATATAATTTTTTTTTTATTACAGACTCAAATATTACAGTTAGATGCCGCGATCAGTGATAAACACGGAATCTGATGTGTACAATGAGGGGAGCGGCGCAATCACTGTTCCCTTTTATTGCACCCACTAATTACAAAGAAATGTGCTTCGTGATTAAGTAATTCATCACAAAGCAATTTTTCCATAACTTCAGTCAACACTATTCATGATTCCAAAAATTTTGGGGCATGCATTCTTATGACTCTATGTTGTGATTCTGTGTTTGTTTCTATGATGTTAATGTTGCGACTCTATATTGTTAATGTTGCCAGTAATTCATTCATAACTTCTAGTAGGAATAATAAATGAATGGCACACTATAGAGTCATAAGAATAGATGCTCCAGAATTGTTATTACATGGGGGATGCAAGTAGTTAGTAAAACAGACATGTCAGGAGTGGTGACAGGTCCTTTTTAACATTCTGAAGTTAGACTAGATTTCCGTTGCATTCCATAATTTGGAAAGTTGCATCATACAGTATCTGACCATGGTTGTTGAGCCTGCTTTTATCATTCACGACACAAAAGAAAGATTAAAGTATGAAATATGATCTTTCCAAGACATCATCATTTTTGCCGTTTTATGAATAATTCCGACTTTCACAAACAATCGTGACTTCAGACGAAATCCAAGAAGTGTAATACCTTCATTTTCAAAGTGTGGCCGCAATGACCTCCATCAGTTTGACAATAAAATTGGACTGAAAACAAAACTGCACTACACAAGCAGCTGAATCGCTTCAAGGAAACACAACCTTTGCAGTCAGGGTTATAGAGAGGCCCCCAAGAAAGACGTAATTTTCCAAATGTTTTCAAGGTCTACCATTTTGAGAGTCAATTCCCTACTGAAAGACTTTCCCGTTAGTGTTTCCAAATAAGGAGTGCATCGTTAAATCATACTTGGTACCGCGATTAACTTTTCCCAACATTATTGACACTTGGGACACTTTACAGCTGCGAGTAAAGTAAAAAGGCAAATAAAAACGTAAAGGCAAGAACAAAGTATGTTTATGTAGCGTCTGATGTCATCATATCCATTTCATTTGTTAAGTGACTTTGCTTAGACAGAACTTGACAAATGATCTGAGCTTTATGCAATTACAGTTTATTCCTTTTAACAGACTCATGGCTTGCAGTTTCTCAAGCATAAGTCAATGTCAACCTTGAGAAAATGATTAAATGAAATGGTAGCAATGTTTTCTTGTATCAATTTTAAAGGACCAGGACATCTGAATAGCAACGAATCTCAACGATCTGGCCAAAACCATATTATGCCGCATGAAATCATTTCAATTAATATCTTAACACTGGTCAGCACATTCAGAGCTTGATTTCTGCAGAGGAGCACTTCAATGTGAACCAAGTCCATAAGCCAATGCCTTGGAGATACATATTGAAGCTGATGAAGGGTGAACAAATTCAAAGGGATTTATTCATGATCAGACAAGACGGAAACCAAAATTCCAGACCTGTCCTCTATGATCATGGAATTGTTCTAACTTGATTCATGACAAGACCTAATGGCAAGAAGATGTGCTGCTCTGCACTGGTCTAAGGTTTCACCATTATGAGACGGCTTTAACCAGATCAGCTGTCCCCAGTAGCAAGTGTCAGGGGTGTCATGAGCATTCCATATAGAGTTACACATGGTTTAACTTCTCCGACATCTCTTTCACAAGTTGAGAATGTACAATGTAATGCTTTTATAATCTGGCAGGACTTGTTCACTGGATACTTAGGGTGCTTTTACATAGGCTGATGGCACGTATGAAATTAGTGCCGATCAACAATATAACAAGTCTAGTACTATTGTTTGTCTCCATTCAGTTTGCATACTGTAAGCAACAGGGAGATGTCCTAATGACCAACAAAAGACTGTGCAAATTAACTCTTAGAAAGCTCTGCCTCTAATGCTACCAGATGTAAGGTGGCTATTCTATAAGTCAATGTTCAATCTTTAAAAAAGGCCTTGAAGCATGACTTGGATAATAATTAAGCCAGCATCTCATCTGCAGACAGCATCTCATCTTTCAGGGTGATTGCCCCTCATCAGTGCAGAGGAGAGAGTATTGGCTTAACTGATGAGGGGCAATCACCTCGAAACAGCAATCTGAAGATAAAGTGCTGGCTTATTTATTATCCAAGTCATGTTTCAAGGCCTTTTTAAAAGGTCAAACATGGACATATAGGATAGCTACCTTGCATCTGGTAGCATTAGAGTCAGAGCTTGCTAAGAGCTCATTTGCATACCCTTTTCCCAGTATTCTAGAGCTGTATTGCCTGGACTATAAGGCCCCCACACTGTTTGGGTGCTCGCCATAAGGAGATATAGTATCCCTCAAATCCTGATCTAGGCCTCTCACCCAGTAGGCCTCTGCACTGATGAGGGGCAATCACTCTGAAACAGCCGTCTGCAGGTGAGTTTCTGGCTGAACTATTGTCCAAGTCACGTTTCAAAGCCTTTTTAGAAGGTCAAACATTGACTTATAGGAAAGCTATCTTACATCTGGTAGCATTAGAGGCAGAGCTCACTAAGAGAACATTTGCATACCTGCTTCCCAGAATTCCAGAGGAGTTTTGCCTAGCCTATTAGACTCCTCAAGCCGTTTAGATGCTCTCCATAAGGTGATAATATTAATTCCCCAAATCCTGATCACCAACAAGCATTTGTATGCCTGTATAAGACATCTGTTTGGTCTTTTGTCAGCTGATCGTTGGTGTGTTTACACTGGGCAATGATTGGGAATTAGCATTTTAATGTAAAAGGACCCTGAGGAACCATACACAAATCTGTGACGAAGAACAGCTTTTGGTATACAACCTTATGTAAAACTCACCACAACCATTTGGGGCAATTGGAAGTTTAAATGGTCTAACTACGCTTTTTGAAACAAGGATTGGGCAATGCAAGTGCTCTATATGGAAGAGTATGTTCTGCAGAGTATCAGGGTAAATATAAACCAGATGGAATTACCAGGAAATGCAACGTTGACGCCTATCGCACTCTATGTAGCGTAATTAAAAACAGATCGAGTTCACAAGGCAGTTAAAAAACAAGTTTCTACACTGAGTGATAATAGGACAATTAATTAATTCCAGAGCATCTGGAAAGGTCCTTCAGGAGAGCAAGTCAACTATGAACACTGATACTCTTTAGCACTATATGGAAGGCAATGATTTATTATTAAGACTACTGCAAGCTTTCGTGGTCATTTTCCTAGCAGCTCCAGTTAAAGCCAATACAGACTACATAAAACTGAACTACAGCTCAGTGAACTACTTTACTAGTGATATTTATTGGGTGGTATTTATTTCCGATTTAAGGTCATCTAAGCAAGTCCACTACTTAGCAATTACTATTAATTTCCACTTTCACTGTTAGAAAAACGGTTAAAAAAAGTCTGCGCTAAAAATATTACACATTCTTTATATTCCCCCAAAAGCATTGCAATATTCTATGTATTTACCATAAGTTTTTATTTTCCTATTCCCTTTTAGTGAAATCTTGTGTCATACATGTTAAAAGCTGTGAAGGGGGTATCTTAGGCTGATTCACTTCTAAATGGGAGGCTGCTTGTCACAGGGGTAACTTTACCCCAAAGTCATGGGGACCACTAATCTTTAAAGTACCGGTATGTTGAGATGCAATGGATTTTTTTGGCTTCCACATCGAAACTGACAATCAAATGACAATACAATGCAAGTGAACTGGGTTTTACACATGGAGATTATGGCAAGGATCTGCAGAAAAATCTGTAGTGAGATAATACTGCCACGTCTCAATTTACCTTTACTCCAAATTAAACATTACAATACTTTCAAAGTTAAAACAGATAAAGACAGTGCATACAAGTTATTTAGAAAGTCTATAAAAGGAAAAGTATATTTCCTCACTTGTCGATTATCTAATAATTTAAATAACCCCTATATCTGCATCAATGTATTGCATCATGCTGTGTATGCATCAATGTATTGCATCATGCTGGAACAATAATGGCATTGTATTCATTTAAACAATAGCAATAATTTAAACCAAATTTTCTTGGCCGTGTCTAGAACCCTGAAGTGATATACTGTAGTCATGTGCCAAAAGAACGTTTAGTTAGAAGAAGGTAAAGAAAAAAAATTGTGACACATCATCTCATAAAATATATTTTAAGAAAATGATTCTTTATGGAACAAATCCACCCATCTAAGGCAAAATTATAGATTTCTTAATCAAAATGCAAAAGGAACAATTTGCATTAATACAACTGGGGGCATGCTTTACACCACATTTATTAAATGGTCACAAATTGTTTACACAACTTTGCATACATCAATATTACAGGTGACTATAAGAAACTATGTAATATATTTTATTAAAACAAAAACAAGAGATCTGCTCACTGTAGCATTCAGTCTATGGACAGAGGATAAGGAGGAGAGAAAATTCTCTACAATGTCCTGTATGGTGCCTCTGGGTGATACTAAGTGAGAGTTAGGGATCAGATTCCCCTGTATCTATGTGTGTTCTATGTGTTCTCATAGATCTGCATGGAGAATGTTACATTCCACAGACAAAGCAAATGCTGTATAAATCTGGTGGTCCGACTGCAGGTCACATGATCATGCAGCACCAGGAACGCAGTATTTATATGCAGAATAAAGAGGAGAGTACAGGCTTTCACAGTACTGCCCTAACCCTTACCGATGTTACAAATGGAGAGCCTAATAAAAAAAAATCCAGGGATTTTTTTAAGCATCTTACAAAATCTGTATTCAACTATTCACAAATGTGGACAGTATAGAAAAAGTCAAAGTATGCACTTTCCTGCAACTGGCTGATAGCACAATGCCATGGTGGTTCCTCCTTCTTTACTCCCATCAACGGGTTGAACCTTTGGGCCATTTTCTCACTCACTTGTTGCGGGGCATTGAGGGCAGAAGAATCCTACTCAGGTTCACATCATTATGTGGAACCTGAGCTGGACCCATCACCATGGGCCATAAACAGCAGCTGCCGTGGCATGTAAACTATTTGGATACTGCAATGATAAATTGGTGGGGTAGTAGGTGGAATAAAGGGCACAAAAAGGATAACAAAAACATGAACTCTACTCACAATGGGCTTCATAAAAAAAGCATCCCTTTAGGGAAAAAAATATGTAATTTTGCTTCCCATAGAGATCAGATGGCAATATCTAAACTCCATTGTGAAGTACTATGTGTAACAGACACTCATTTTCTGTTAGGTCTGGCCTATGAGACCCAGCATGTGGTAAAGAATTAAAACTGGTTTCTTCAATGAGAATCCAACCCCCTTCTTCCCCAAAGCATGGCATCCTATCCAGCCAGCCAGTTAACTGCCCTGCACTGACCGGGGGTAAGAACTCTGTAACAGCTGTCTACAGATGAGTGTCTCTTTCTTTGGGAAGAGTCACTAGTTTGTCATGAAAGTTTTCTTCCATCTGGAGGGGACTATTGCTTGTATGTAATATTCCATATATCAGCTCGATATCTTCAATGAAAACCAGTGCTCCTCTAAAATAACTATAGCTTTTAAGTTTTAGGCTGAGGGTCCCAATAACATGGATCACTTCATTCTGGAATATACAGGTATGACCCTGAAAATGCATTTGTAAACCTAAGCAAACTAAACCTAACTAAAACCAATTTCCCCCTGTTTCTGAAAGGTTGCAGAATTTTGCCTATCATCTGTTGGCCGCAAAGATTCTCCAGCAATCCTACTTCTTTTACTGATTTCTGGAAAGTGACAATTTTTCCCTATAGTAGTGTCAACAAATAGCCATGAACATCATTAACTTGATAAATCACAGTTTTTTTAAGAAGTAATATTTCTACACAGCAAATAATTTACTTGTAATTGTAGTAGAGTAATATAAAAAAAAAACAGATCCAACAATTAGGACATGCATGCTGCTGATTGTGAGTAACTCAATCATTGATTGAGAGAGGCATGCTCAAGATAATAGCAATGAGGCATTAAATTGGTAAAGTCATTCATTTGACTTGCACATGTTGATTATACTGCATTTCCTTCTGAAATACTGGGGAAAATGGGTCATTCCAGTTGGCTGGAGAGGGAAAACATATAGAGAAATGCAGCAAATTATAGGCTGCTCATCTAAAATGAAATGTCTTGAAGTGGTAACCAAACCTGAAAGACGAGGAAGAAAGGAGGGAACTACTGTTCGATTGGATCAAAGAAAAGCCAAAATGGCAAAGGCTCAGCCAATAATCGCCTCGAAAAAGATCAAAGAATATCTGAAGTTATCAGTGACTTCTACTACAATCAGAAGACGATTAAGAAAAGCTAAGCTACCAGCAAGAACTCCCTGAAAAAGTCCTGAATAGGTTAAAATTTGCCAAGGAACACATTGACTATCCCAATGAGAAATGATGCAACATTTTGCGGACTGATGAAAGCAAAATCGTTCTTTTTGGATCTAGTATTTCAGACAACCGCCAAACACTGAATTCAAGCCACAGTACACTGTGAAGACAGTAACGCATGGTGGTGCAAAAATAATGATATGGGGATGTTTCTAATACCACTATTTTGGGCCTATTTATTGCATACGAGGGATCATGAATCAGTCTGAATATATCAAAATACTTGACTAGATTATGTTGCCCTTGCAATGGGCTTTTCAACACGACAATGACCCAAAACACAGCAGTAAGGGAACAACATCTTGGTTACAGACCAACAGGACTGAAGGGAATGGGGCAGCCACCCAATCCCCTGACCTCAATCCCATAGTCGACTTACGGGGTGACATAAAAAATACTGTATATGAGGCAAAACCCAAACATGCAGAAGAATTGTGAAATGTAGTCCAATCATCCTGGAATCCCTTTACAGAGGTCCCAGAATCTGGTTGACTCCATGCAACACAGATGTCTTGCAGTTCTCAGAAACAATGGTTATGCCTCAAAATATTGGTTCAGGAATTCATAGGAAAGTGTAATCTCAAACATTTTTTTTAGTTAAAACATGCTGCTACTTTTTGAACAGCCTAATATTTCTTTTTCTTTACTTTCTATAAAGTATTAACACAAACTGGATAAAAGTTGCTACTGTTTTGGTTTTGGATTGAACGTGGAATCTTTCCAGTGTATTTGCATTTAAGGAAATAAAAGTAACTATAATGATTTTAATGCATTTGTATTTTTAAACTCCTTGCTATTTTTAAACACTACTGGACATGGTGAACAAAGTCTGAAAAAACCTAACTCTATAAAGAAAATGTTGAGTACTCATAATTGTTTATCTTGTTTGAACAAGATTGGATTTTTATGTCAACTGGCACCTTGCAAACAAGCAAGATATCCTGTGACCAGAACACACCAAGTCTATTTTCAGTCTACAAACAGATCAAGGTATTCTGCTGCAAATACACGCACGTCCAAGGTTGCTAGAGCCAGCAGACATCAGGAAACCACTTATCTGTTTTCAACATGCAGTGGGATTGATTTCTGTCCAAGCCAAAAGGTCATAGAGGTCACTAACTTTTGCAAGGATTAGAAAGATAACCTTGGATTCGCTTTAAAATGGCCTATCCCCAAAGTACAGTTGTGGTCCTGCTCTGGTTGTTTGTCATCTTATTTTTCATTGCTGCCGCCAGTAGATCTCTGGGGCTTCCTGGACTATTTAGCAATCTTTTTCAGAGTATTGTATTACAAGGAAAGGGAAGAGGTTGGGGGTTTATGGTGCTTAATGAATGCTTCTATACAGCAGAAAAAAAAGATGAACGCAGGAAGAGGTAATTCTGGACACAAACTTCTTACAACAAAAGTCTATTCTTGTAGGGCTTTCTGGAAAGGTATATTGTTGAACAGGAAACGGGAGAGTGTAATGACAGATGAGAGAGTTCAATATAAGCAAGGCATAAGAAAACAAAAGTCTAGTTGGGTTTGTAAACCATGCTCCTCATCCGAAAATTAAAGAGATGACTATTAATGTGGTTTCCAGTAAGAAGACCAACTAAATGCAAGCAAATTGCACTATCTACAGAAGTGAATGATGGTGGGAATATATTTGTTCCTCCCACATTCAGCTTGCATCGGACTGTGTAATCAGGCTGGTGCAAACGAGCACCGGTGGAAGTGTTATCACTCATCAGGGCTCTTTTGCTAACTTGATTAATTTTTCCATCCATTTTCCTCTTATCTAGGTCTTATGACCACCATAAAATCCAGGACTGGTGGCCGTGCTTCACACTATAGAAAAAGACACCGGGCTCTCTGGTACTTTTTCCTATAGTGTGCAAGCACGTCCACCGCTGAGGGATTGCAGGGTGGTCATAACCATGGAAACAATAAGTGTATAATGGGGTGGAAAGGAGGCAATATGGACAATCACAATACATTAGTAAGTGCCTTGTATTGACTTTGTCTAGATGATAAATGACATTTGCTGAGACGACTAATTTAAGATATAAGGATTGGGATAGACCAGCCATCAATGTCAGTCTTGTCACAGCCCCTTTAAGGGAATAAATGTATGGATTCAATGACTAATATGAAAAACGGATCCTGAGTGCTTGCACAGCATATCCTTGAGGTCTCACCTATATGAAGGTTATACCAATAGAGATCAATTATCCGCGGGACTTCAATGTTAACACATATTAAACTGATTTACAATGTTATGCGGATCATTTGTAAAGACAATTAAGATTAAAAGGGGAAAGAGGAGAATTAGCAGTCAACAGTCTGCGGACGTCATAATAAAATTCTTTACTTCCCTCCCTCTGTGATCCCTGTTCAAATGAGCAATTATTCTCCACATACAAAACGCTGCAGTCAGCAAGAGAACCAGAGACAAAAATGCAACCTCCATAAGATATAACCTGACTATGCTTCACAAGGGTGAAAGAATTTGAACTTAAATATTTGTTTATAGCAATCATGGCATGTAGCCTGGAGCATTAAACCATAATCTGCAACACATTTAGTTAAACCATCCTTCGAACACGAACATGGCCTCTTAAAGAGGACCAGCACCCAAAATATATTAGTGCAAAAAAAATCATTTATAGGGAATCTGTCACCAGACACAGTGCCGTGTCGGGCTAGCTCAGGTTAATTTAATGATACCTTTCACTTGGCAACCCGTTGCTTCATTCTGGAGAAAAAGTACTTTTAATGTATATGCAAATGAGCAGTAAAGTGCACCGAGGGCAGGACCGAGCCACTCTGTGAACCTTTGCTCCTCCTGCTTTCTCTGCCAGTCCCTCCCTCTCCTTTACTGACAGGCCAGGTTCCTGCACAGTCACGTGGCCTGGCCTTGATAATCAACCAGCATGCAAGCTGGTGCAAGTTTACGCTATAATCTATGCCATGTTCCTGTCGTAGATTATAATAAATGTTAGGGGCCAGCTAAGACACCCCACAACGCCAGCTAAGACATCCCACAACACCAGCTAAGACATCCCACAACACCAGCTAAGACATCCCACAACACCAGCTAAGACATCCCACAACGCCAGCTAAGACATCCCACAACACCAGCTAAGACATCCCACAAGGCCAGCTAAGACCAGCACAACGCCAGCTAAGACACCCCACAACACCAGCTAAGACATCCCACAACGCCAGCTAAGACATCCCACAAGGCCAGCTAAGACCAGCACAACGTCAGCTAAGACACCCCACAACACCAGCTAAGACATCCCACAACGCCAGCTAAGACATCCCACAACACCAGCTAAGACATCCCACAAGGCCAGCTAAGACCAGCACAATGCCAGCTAAGACACCCCACAACACTAGCTAAGACATCCCACAACGCCAGCTAACACATCCCACAACACCAGCTAAGACATCCCACAACGCAAGCTAAGACATCCCACAACACCAGCTAAGACACCCCACAACGCCAGCTAAGACATCCCACAACGCCAGCTAAGACATCCCACAACGCCAGCTAAGACATCCCACAACACCAGCTAAGACACCCCACAACGCCAGCTAAGACATTACACAAGGCCAGCTAAGACCAGCACAACGCCAGCTAAGACACCTCACAACACCAGCTAAGACATCCCACAACGCCAGCTAAGACATCCCACAACACCAGCTAAGACATCCCACAAGGCCAGCTCAGACCAGCACAATGCCAGCTAAGACACCCCACAACACCAGCTAAGACACCCCACAACGCCAGCTAAGACATTACACAAGGCCAGCTAAGACACCCCACAACACCAGCTAAGACATCCCACAACGCCAGCTAAGACATCCCACAACACTAGCTAAGACATCCCACAAGGCCAGCTAAGACCAGCACAATGCCAGCTAAGACACCCCACAACACTAGCTAAGACATCCCACAACGCCAGCTAAGACATCCCACAACACCAGCTAAGACATCCCACAATGCCAGCTAAGACATCCCACAACACCAGCTAAGACACCCCACAACGCCAGCTAAGACATCCCACAAGGCCAGCTAAGACCAGCACAACGCCAGCTAAGACACCTCACAATGCCCACCACTTTGAAAAGTGGAGAGCGGTGTCTAAAACCCATAAAAAGTAGCAAACTTTTGCACAACTACAGCATGTGCCAAACTTTGCAACTTTTTAGCACCGGTATTTTGGTTCGCAGGTGATGATAAATGTCCTCCTATGTCCCAGATTAAATTTTTCCAACTGTCACTAGACAATGTGCCCAATGGAAGCCCTTCTGTCTGCCCTCCTGCCTTGCACCCATCTACCTAACATCAAGGGAACCCCAGCCACCACCATGCTGGAGCCCCAGAAAGTCCAGGGGAAGAAAGGCTACGCCCTCCCATCACTGCACGTATGGCCACCGTGAGGACTACCCACCATCACCACTTCCAACCTCCATCGAGCCACCAAACTCCCCTGCGACCCGATGTGCTGCACATGGACATGACATCACTGGAAAATGGAAAGAGCTGCTTGGACATGGTCAGCCCAGAACGGTAAATAAGAGTCATAAAGGTAAAAGTAAAATACATTACAACATCACAGCTACCTTACATAATAGGTATTTTATTTTAAGGATGTTGATGCAAACTGGAAAACCCTTTAAAGGGAAGTTTCCAACAAAGCCTTAATCAAAAAAAATAGTATAATTTTACACGCCAGCAAGGTACTCCAGTATTAAAAATGTAACCGTTTATCAAAATAGAGATAAATATGTATATATGGGTATATATATATATATATATATATATATATATATAATGACTAGTTGAGAACTATGTAAATTAGGAAAATACTGAAGACATGGAATAGTAAGGCAGTTCCTATGACCCTACTCCATGAGGACTGTTCTCTGTAATGAGCCGCCCTGTAAACACCGCAGGATGTTCTATCGGTAACAGGATCAGCCACAGTGATAGTAATGGCACAAAAAACAATAGACGAGCGTATAATATTGTGTTTCCAGGAAACGCTGGCAGGCAGATTACACTGCACTGTAAATCATACATACCTCGTGTTTACTTTGACAGGGGTCTTCCTCCACACATTTTAGATTTATGATATGAACCTCTTGGGGTTGACTTATTGTTCCTTTACTTGCGCAGCCAGATAAAATATTGTAGCTTTCCAGAAAAGCTTGAACAGGGTCATCTTCAGTAACAGGTGACAGCAGACATGTAGCTTTAGGGATAGGACCTATTATACACAAAGAGGAAACATTAAGTACAATCCGATTATGTAACATTTTATCATTGTATAACTTAAAGGGGTTATCCCATGAGCAATGGAAAAATCAGACATCATATAGCAGGTGATAGTCTCTTTCTAACAAACTGTCTTTGGAGATGATCACCTGCCAGTAGGGTCTATTTCTTTGATTCAAACCTATTCAACATTATTGGTGATATAGAGACTGGGCCCCAAGAATAATTTACTTTGGTGGGCCCAAGGAACCCCAGACCGACACTGCATTGATGTCAATCTCAGTGAGCTGGACAGAACTTTAAGAAAAAGAGCAAACAGCAGGTGGCGCCATACAGATAGATTTCAGTGAATAACTCAATGGCTATACAAAACTTTTAATTAAATGCAATTACAAAAATATTCAAATAAAGCTGCTGGTTTAAAAAGTGTAGAATATTTTTTGTAGCACAACCCTTTTAAATGCAGAGTATTTCATCTTGAACTGGACATAAACTCAAACTCAGTTGTAGATGTGCTGCAGCACTTCTGCTACAACCAGCTATTGTGAACTGCTAGGAGCAAGAAGGCAACAGAAGTAAAGCTGGCCAGGCCTCTACCAGTCTGGGTTTCAAGCCCTGGACTCCAATGCTATAAGACTGCAGGTATTCAGTGGTTACCAAGCAAATTGTGGGTGAGCCACAAAACATGCAAAAAAAAGTTTGCACCATGATGGATAGAATAAATGCATTAGGATATGCTTAAAAATGTTAATAGAACGTGTTAGGAACCCTAAATGGGATGGTGCTAAGTTTGAAATGAATTCTTATCCACAGGATAGGGAATAATTAACTGATCCATTGGGATCCGTCCGCTGGGACTCCTACGATCTTGATAAGGGGGTCATGTTTTGCCTATCTGATGGAGCGGCAGGTAGAGCATGTGCCCTGCAGCTCCATTCATTCTCTATGGGACTGCCGATTCCAGTGCTTGGCTATTTCCTGTGGTCCTGTAGATAAAGAATGGAGCCATATGGAGATCAGGGAAACGGGACCCCCATTCTCAGGGTTGGTGGGGGTGCCAACAAATGAACCCCTACTGATCAGTAAGTTATCCCCTCTCCTGTGGTTAGTGGATAACTTCAAAACTTGGCACAACCCCTTTAATGCATTGTAACAACCAATGATTTAAAAACATTTTTAGTAGGAAACACAAGCTACAAGTGGCATACATGGTACGAATAATATACCAATTATATAGTAATCTATATTTACATAGCACCAACATAGTCCTCTACTCTGTACAATCAGGAAAAACATAAAAATAATGAAAACAAAGTAAAATCAATATACAATATTGGCACAGCGCTCCCCTGCTCATCGTTTGGAAAGCTCGGAGGTGCTAGGAACACAGCACCAAAGGTAAATCCAAAAAAAGAGGAACAAATTCCAGCTTCCTAATAAAAACGATGGTCTTTATTAAATAAGCGATAAAAACTCCCGTAGGAAAAAAAAAAACTTTTATCTACGCGTTTCAGGTTAAAAGATTAGAATCCTTACTCATGAGTAAGGATTCTAATGTGGTGACTACCCCTAGCTGCAGGAAAACACCCTAATGGTGGATGAATTCTGCACAGGAACCTACCCTCACTGTGCCCTAATGTACTTTACAGTGCTCTAATTTACCCTAAATCGTCCCAATGCATTTCCTAATGGTTTATAGAGAATGAAAGAGTCAACGGCTTTTCCAAGATTTCGATATTGATGACCTATCCTCAGGATAGGTAATTAATATCAGAATGGCAGGGTCTGACACCTGGGACCGCCACTGATCAGCATTTTGAGGAGGATGCCAGCCTCCGGTGAGCACAGCGGCCTCCTCACAGCCTACCAAGCACAGCGCTGTCCAATAGATAGCGGCCGTGGTTGGTATTGCAGCTTATCCCTATTTACTTGAGTTGGACTAGACTGCATTGAGGTCACATAAACAAGAAACATGACGTCACAGCTGATCGGGAAGAGTCCCAGGTTTTGGACCCCCGCTGAGCTGATATTGACAGCCTATCCTATCATTAATATCTTAATCTTGGAAACCCCCTTTAAACATGCCTTCCCGGGCCCCTATGATCCAGTGACGATGATCTGCCCTCTCGCAGGCAGTAACATATTGTTGTGGCTACAAGTGTTAGGTAATGTAGACCGCTGCAGCCAATCACTGGCTAAAGTGGACAAGTGTCATATACCACAATAAAGGCTCTACTCCTGGTTTTGGCTCACAATCACTGATGGAAATCACTAATCAAACACTGACTATGTGAAAGCGGCCTTAATGTGTTTAGAGAGTGCTGGGTGATTTTTACTACGTATGAATCTGGATTGGGAGCCAACACCTCAGATTTCAGAGTGCTGAGTTTTTCCAACCACATTTTTATTAAGACTGACCTATGAAATGGGGGTCTCCATGTTTATCAATGTTTTAATACGAAAAGGGAAATCTGCTCCATTGTGTTCAGAGCAATGGCAGTCACTAACCATAGATTCCTTACATTGGGTAAGAAAAATTATTTTTCTGATCGCATTGCTTAAACAATCATCTGGGAAAATATGTTCTTTGGTTTTGAGAAGGAATGGGTCTCATGCAGAGATCCATCAGCGACTCTGACTGCCTCTAAATTACAGGAAAAGATGTGGACAAGACTGATGTGTGTGCAAGAGAAAATGCATAGGGGATACTCAAGTTCTCTTGAGTCTAGATGGAGTAAATGTCTAGATGGATAAATCACAAGGCCCTACAGACATATTCCAGGAAAATTACAGGAAATGTATGCAAAAAAAAAAACTGTACAATGTTTTCAAAACTATTAAGATTTATATTGACATGTAAGAAATTTTACGGTCTACAAAATATCAATTCAAAAACTTCATAATTTATACATTTTTTAACATTTTAATTCAGAATTAGAAAAAAGGAAAACTTTTTTTAGGCTGCTATGGACACGGTGGTTAATTTTGGTCAATCTATGCTCAGCAACATCCTAATTTAAAATCAAGATGTACCAAGAAAAGGAAAACCACAAAAGAAAATGTATACTTTGTGTCCATAACCCTTTAATAATATTAACAGATATGTAGGCAAAAGGTATAATACCATCAAGTCACCATATTGTAAACCAATGAATCTAAACTGCTGTCCAAACTCTCTTATTTCACTTTTTATATCTTTAGATCTGGTTATATTTAACCCTGGGTTCACACCTGAGCGTTTCTGAGACGCGCGTTTTACGCGCGTTTTTGTCACGCGTATTACTGCGCGTTTTTGCAAATAGGAAAATGCGCGTCATACGCGCGTTTGTGACTCTGGAGACCAATTAAAAAAGGCATATCTACACTTTGCGCGTTCTCATTGAAGTCTATGGGTGCAAACGCGCGACAAAACGCCCCAAAGAAGCTCAAGAACTTCTTTGAGCATAGGGCGTTTTACAGCGCGTTCAAACGCGCTGTAAAACGCTCAGGTGAGAACCATGCCCATAGGGAAACATGAGTTTTCTCCTGTTGAGCGTTTTACAGCGCGTTCGAACGCGCTGTAAAACGCGCAAGTGTGAACTGAGGGTTAAGGGAATGTGCCAGAAGAAAATGACCAATTATTTAAATCAGGTTTTTTTATGTTAAACTTTTTTTTTTTTAGAATTTCTGGTGATTTTTGTTTTCATTTTCCATGTCACTATCTATATTTGAAAAAATTATAATATCTTGGGGTTTTCGCACTGGCCACTATCCCTAACAATACATGTTGGGACTTAGTGGGCACCCACCTATTAGCGGCCTCCTTTGAATAACACTGCAGACAGAATACGCATGCGCTAGTTCCCCAGTATATGCGCAGTATTATTCAATGTGGGCCACCAGGACCAGAGCAGGTTGCAGTAAACAAGGTTAAGCTAATGAGGACACTGGCACAGATATCTACAGACATTATGGCCCTGATTTATCATGCCTTCACTCCAGAATTCTGGCTTTGAAAAGTAGGGCTTTTGCGACTTTTTGCACTCACTTGCACACAAATGTTGCAGCTTTTTGAATTTTGCCACCACTCCAGTTTTGAAATGTGGGTGGAAAAGTGGGTTTTGTTAGCTATGCTAATGAGTTTCATGCCAGATTTATCAATGAGACTTTAAAAAAAAAAAAAGATCGAAATCTCACTCCAGGAGAAGGGTGGGGTAGGGTGGAGTATCTTTTCTAGACAGAAATGTTAGGTTACAACATGAGACGTTTGATAAATGTGGCATAAAGTACCCCAACGCAGACTACTGCAAAACTGACTTCAAATACCCTCTCATGATAAACTCCCCCTATATCTGTAAGGCTACTTTCACATATGCATCATGGAAATATCTGCCGGAAGAGCCTGCCGGAGTTCTCCAATTCTGGCATAGCCGGATAGTGCCGTGTGTTTGCCGGACCCCATTGTCTATAATGTTATGCAGCGGGGATCTGGTCACTCCCCGGCCACACGCAATGGAGCACCCCGATCCCCGCACATCCCATTATAGTCAATGTGGTCCGGTGGGCATGCGGCAGTATTTTGCAATGCCCGATCCAGAGAACTCCGGCAGGCTGTTGTCTGCCGGTACAGCCTGCCGAATTTCTTTTACACGTGTAAAACTAGCCCTAAGTGGCTTTATGTGCTGTTTCTAGGATGTGTGAAAATGAATAGCAGTCAACCCCTTTAAATCTAAACCTCTGCAACACAGCCAATTACTGCAAGTGCGAGCTTATCAAAGAGCAAACAAAAAGCCTATTTATAAAGTCTATTTCACATTAAGCAGTGATCTGTTATACTGATAGCATACCTGTATCAGGCCCAAAGTAAACTACAACTCTACATTCTCGGTAAGAGATTTGTTTTATTTGTGTAAGTCTACAGTGGTCAATGAAAAAACCAGTCTGTCTCCTGACTTCCAACAAAACCTTTAACCAGATCTCTGAAACACAAGTGTCAATATTTCAGTAAGCGCAGAAATAAAACTAGGCACAAGATGACCTCACTGATTTCAATAAGAAGGTAACTTTACTCAGTCACATCAACTGGACCCTACAGGCATTCAGGGAAGGCTACACACCTCATTGGGGTTGGGGCCCCAACTCAGATTGGCCTCATTTACCAAAACATTAGGCGAAAGTGAGGCCAACCATACACATGCCTGTTCAATAGACAGCTACCTCTACAGATACAGACGCATGCATGTGTCCTAAATAGGGAAAGAGAGATTCAGTCAGAACAAAAGGATCGTGCAGTTGAAGTGCAACTAATCTACATGTACTGACTCAGTCTACATGCGTGCTCAACCTCAACACTTAAAGGGCCAGAACATGCACACCCTAATCTTCCCTAGCCAATGGTTGGCCACAGTGGGGTATTTATGGCGCCTTCTCCAGTCGTGCTCTAGTTTCTGCTAAGATGTGCTGTTAGCTTGTTTCCCTGATCTCCAGATCTGACCTCTCACTGCCTGACCTCACCTCTGCCTGTTCTCCATTCTGGCCCTGTGCTGCCTGCCGTGACCTCCAACTGTTTATTGGATTGCGCATACCCTGCCTGCCCTGACTTTGGCCTATCCCTGACTACAGTTTTGCCTGTTCCCTCGGTGCTCTGCACCAGTGTCTCTTGACCCCCTGCGGGTAAGCAGTCACTTCAAAGGCGACTTTTCCAAAGGTAAAGGATAAAGACCAGGGAGGCCACTTAAATAACACCGTAAGTGGTAAGCCAAATCTGTTTAAGTCACACAGCAGATCGACATCAGCCTTGTAGCAATGCTTATCCAATTAAGCAATCATTCCAGGCACTGGGAACCTGACTGTACTTTAAAAGGGGCACTGCCAGAATGTCCAGGTATATGTTTGTCCCCATGACGAATTT
Organism: Bufotes viridis; assembly: GCA_033119425.1. Taxonomy (NCBI): domain Eukaryota; kingdom Metazoa; phylum Chordata; class Amphibia; order Anura; family Bufonidae; genus Bufotes; species Bufotes viridis. Next base: position 39,595,037 of record CM065596.1, on the reverse strand, counting down.
CCTTCACAACCTGTAAGAGGGAGCCGACGATGCGCGCTCTCCATGCAGCGCCCCTGGCATCCCGCTGTTGAAGAGAGAGGACGCCTACGTCCTCATCTCCATGGTGATGACGGACGGGACAGGGAGGACCCGGCCACACAACAAGCAGGAGGAGAACTGAGCACTGATTACAATGAATTGGCACCGAGGAATAGTGAGGGGCAGGACATGAGTCACATGACGCTGGCCACGTCACGTGACTCATCTGCCAGGGGTATTTAAACAGGTAACCTGCTGGCCACAGGTTGCCTGTGATTGGTCTTATTACCCTCACTAGCGTTCTATGTACTTTGGACTTTTGTTTTTTACATCGGCTTGTATTTGACTTCGACTTGGATTTACCCCTTGTACTGACGCGACTTCTTTGCTTCGTATCGACCTTGCTTTTGTTTCTTCCCCTTGTGCTGTTGTTATCTCCCGTCTCTATTTTCTCTCCTTCCGTGTTTGTGTGCCTGCCTGTCACTTTGCTTATTGTTCTTTAGGCCCCTGCACGTACGCAAGATAGGGACTGCTGCCCAGTTGTACTTCCTCGGTTAGGACAGGCTGTGCAAGTAGGCAGGGACAGAGGTGTGGGTGGAGTTCAGGGCTGCACCCATCCCCACCCCCACTGTGACACAACCATTTTAAAATTAGAGAACTCAGTCTTTATATTTAAAAGGTTACCAGGTGAAATTAAGCATTATGTGGGATATGTTTAATTCACAGACAAGCTTGTGTCCTCCAAGGGTGTTCTGAGTTGCCAATCTACTGTGTGACTAATAAATCAAGGTCCTGATTAGGAATCCCCATCTGGTACCTCCTAAACAGACTATCTGAAATGGGTTTTCTAAGGGATGCAGCACCCCTTTAAATCCCTATAAAGAGATTCATTTAATAGTACATCCAGAAATGGTGTCAGAACCCTTCCTTATTCCTGGCTGCTTCACTTCAATTTTGCATTTACCTTGCCAAAATACTTTTTTTTTTGTCTGTTCAAATATACGCCAAGTCAAGTCAATATTGAGTAAATGTATAGTTACTGTATGACTAATGCAGCTTTGGAGAGCATTTTAATCAGCACTGATATCATAGGGAATAGCCCAGTTTGCTTAAGGGAAGGAAAAGAAGTTTGTACCATATGGAGAACAGGGTCCAGGTCCATCATTTATAATAACAAATGTGTTAGGTGACATGTTGTTTGACTTTAGTTCATCAAGTGTTTTATTATGAAATGTCCTGAAGGAAACAGAGTGGAACCAAACTACATCTTACATAAGTATTATCTTCATTTATCTAGCAAAAAGCTGTTATGCACAACATAAAATAGTCCACGTGGAAACAAGGGTGTGGCGAATGCACTCAAAAACAGAGATCTACAGATAATTACAAATTCAGCAAAGCATTGGAAAAACCACAGTTTCCTTAAAGAGACACTATCATTACAAATCATTTATCATGTTATCAACCTATATGTGGATATTCTATGCAATTTATTAACAAAAAATCAGTTGGATGATTTTCGGGATATCCTTTTTTGAACTCACTCCATGTATTCTACTTCCTGTCCTAGCTCTTTAACTTTCTCCTTTGTTTAGACTTTGTTTCATGTTTGCTTGACTTCCTCAGTTAGACCATTCACTCTGACCAGAGATGGAAGTGGATTAGAGCATCACACATTACACTGATAAGCGTAATGCTCTTCTGTGGGCAACTTTATCTAGGCCTATCAAGAGAACAATGGAGTCTTCATACTGCCATCCCAATTCTACATTTACTATTACACTAGCAGATACCATATTCCACGTACAGCAGCGGTAAACTGACAATAGATTACCTATTTATATAGGAGATTGATCTCTCGATCTCTCTGCTGAATGATATAGAAGGACAATATTTTGTATTTAATTTTCAAACCCAAATCGGTTGAGAGTTCCTTCCACACAAAATATTCCCCAGCCCATAACTCTGTGACCACCAGCTTGTGTTCTTCCAACAACGGTTGCAGGGTGTTTGTTCTCTGATGTTTCTTGCCTGACATGCCAAATTCTAGCAGAAAACATGACTCATCGGGGAAGACAACCCTTTGCCAGCAGAGGTCCAATTCCGATACTGCTGTGAAAATTGAAGCCTTTTCTGCTGAAGCAGCTTCAATAGCAAAGGTGTAGGAACCATCCGTCTTCTTCAGATCCCCATAAGGAGTAGGGTTCCCTGAACTGTTGTTTTAGACACACCTGGTAACCTTCCGGTTTATTATGGTGGTCAGCTGCTCCAATGTAGCATGTCGGTCCACCCTCATAGCCGACGTTCACCGCCCACATCAATGGCACATGGTGCTCCAGAGTCGCTTATTCATGATGGTGCCATTCGTCTGCTCACGATACACTTTTACCACATCAGCACAAGAACAGTTCACAAACTGACAGTAATCATCCCTTTTTGCAAGTTTGATAAATTGCCCCTTTTACCCATTACAGCAATGAGGGATATGTGTGCAGACAGCCTATCACACAACTTATATACCCACCATGCCAGCTCACCACACGTGACTTCATTCATGAGCTACGCGCTGCCGACGTTGACTCGTAAGTATGATGTGGTCATAATAATTTCATATGTCCAGTGCCATAGATGAATGGCGCAATAATAATAATAATAATAATAATAATGATAATGTGATTCGACTGTGTATAGGCTAAAACTACGTTTTAATAATATATATTTTTCTACATCTATTCATCTATTATATGAATATTCATGAGTACAAATAGCCTGTAGAAGAAAAAAAAAATCTCTTCCAGAAAGATGAAATGCCTGACTTTACAAGGTCTGGACTATGTTAAGAATTAAAAAAAAGCTTGACAGGTATACTTAGGACTAAAAATTTACAGTAGCCCTAATTATGTATCCAGATTCCTTTAGTAAAACCATCATGCTCTTGAGCATCTCACGCAGTATAAGAGCTCCCTAATTTATCTGCAAGCGGCATTTCTAAACTTTTACTAATTTTCTAACTGAGCTGGAAGCACTCACCCCGGGAACGTGACCAAAGATACACCGCAGAGTAAGTGCCAATGGGTGTAAGTGCAGATGTCATTTATGTTAAAGAATACTTGACAGACACTTCACTAAAGGAGAGGGTGACTTAGACATATGTGTCACTCAATAATGAGGTATGATTAAACCCATCGACACAACAAATTCCACACACGGGTCTACAAACAAAAAAACGGGGTCTCTATATTATTGCAAGTGTCACCACCAGAAACACTCATGCTAAGAAAAACCCACGCAAAGCATCTAGTTAAGGCATAACGTGTGTGTTAGATCCCTAATGACATCTCTGGTTTCAAGCACAAACGTCCATGCCAAACGTATAGGCTTTTGTTTGTTTTACAGCAAGGAGGAATTGAATTACAAGCCAACGCAATGGGATTTTAATAACATTACTTTGCTTACTCTGCACTTTTTTTGTACTTTTTTTTTTTTTCTATTGCTATTGATTTGTAAGTTTAAAGTTCTCCACCGGCTTTGGAGAACGAGTTAAGTTTGACATAATTTTTTATTTTTAACAATTTGGCAACTTGTCCAAAATTTTTAATAGAGTTTTTTTTTTTTTTGACGTTTAATATTGATGGCCTATCCTTATGATGTCATCAATATCTGATTGGTGGGAGTCAAACTCCCGACAACCCCATGGGTCAGTAAGGTCATGTTCATCAGTCATATAGCCTATGTGCAGCTCAATGCCACCCAAGTGAACAGGCCTGGGCTGCAATACCAAGCACAACCAGTATACATTTTATGGCACTTATGCTGTGAGGGGGCCGCAGTGCTCACCGAAGTGCAACAGCCTCTTTGAATAGCTAGGGGTGTCGGGAGTTGGACCCCACGATCAGATATTGATGACCTATTCTAAGGATAGGCCATCAATATTAAACTCCCAGAAAACCTTTTTAATTATCTCAGACTACCCTTTTAATATGTCATTTTCCCACTCCACCCCAAACTCAACAGAATCAACTCAGTAATTAAAAATAACTTTTACTAATTATTTTTAAAAACGCAAACTTATAAATATTTCTTATATTTTTTCACATATGTCTGGTATCAGTGTTTAGATAAGTCACCTTTGGTATCAGAAAATTAGGTTGGGCATGGGTATGGCTTATACCCAACCCATCATTACTCACGGTTTCACCTCCCTCAATCTTCCTGTATCAGTGACGGTCCGGGATAAAAAGGATATTCACAATGTTCATAGGATTCTTATTTCTCCATCCGAAATCCCATGATCCTTTTTAGGGTGCCGTCCAAGAGATAGGGTTATATCCTTGCATTTGGAGCCAGGTTATCTATCCCTATTTACTCCCTCCAGCTACCCCTACCTACAAGCTGAGCACTCGCACCAAAAGGGGTGACCCCACTTCTCGTGGCTAAACCCTTAGAAAACTCTATTATGACCCTAAATTCAATACCAGGCCTCCAATGTCGTCATCCCGTCGCAACACGTTTCTCCACTGCCTATGATGTCTGGTTTAACAAGGGACTTTAGATACAATAGGCTACACACAGACAATACTGATACTGTTGTGATGGCATAAGGGTATCAATTAAAGTAAAACCATGAGTAATGATGGGATGGGTATCCATGCCCCACCTAATTTTTTGATACCAAAGGTGACTTATGTAAACACTGATACCAGACATATGTGAAAAAATATAAGAAATATTTATAATGTTGTGTTTTTAAAGATAATTAGTAAAAGTTATATTTTAATAGGGGGTTTACAATTAAGTGATTTGTGTATATATAAGCCTCTTACTATCTGAAAACTGTGAACAGAACCAAGTCAGTATTGAAATTCCTCCTTCCAAGACCATAAAACATAAGAAAGACCAGATGGAGACATGAGGTTTACCTCACCACTCAGAATGACATTGGATTTCATAATTGCAATAAATAGTCAATAATAAGGCCGTTATAGTTTGGTCATCGGTGACCACGTACACAATTGTTTGGGTAAAGTGACATCAGCATTCGCCATCTGTCATCGTCTTTACTTGCAGGCGGCTCTCATTAATCAAACCTCTGTTTTTCCAGCTCGCAGTAACAGAAGAGGCCTCTCAACTGTAATAAACAAAAGATTCCGCAGGAGAGAAACTGCAAGGGCTAAGGGTGGGGGTTGTAGAAAAGCTTACATTCTGGACTCCAAGGCTCACACACATTTCCCCAAGTGATAAATCTTTTATTTTATTTTTTAAAGGCACTTTTAATTCTTGGAGACTACTCAAACGTTCCAGGTACCCATTTAGAGGGCACTGAAACCATTGTGTCTATTAGACATAATGATTACCAGCTGTATTTTATATACTATCCGCCAGTATGTTAGTGCGCTTGATCAGACTCTTTAGTTACAGTAACTTTTTGCATGACCACAAATACAATATATAGTTGTATGGCAAAGACAGTAGTTTTGGGCTCAAGAATGAAATGTTTATACACATATTATATACATTTTATGGAGAATCTTAACTACTTTAAATCAAAGCTGATAATTATGCCTAAGACCGCCTATGGCTAGGTTCACATCTGCAGCCGAGGTTCCGGCAGGAGACTATCATAGATTCCAGCAAAAAATGAATAAAATACTAGCATTTACTCTGGAAACTAGAAGGAGCCCATTATATTGATTGTATGGCAGTGTCTGGCAAATACTTGATTCGGTGATTCCAGTTTTCTGTTAATATGCTTTAACAGAATACTGGAATAAAAGCCCTGATGTGCACTTGCTTAGGTCTGTGGTCTATGCCCAAAGCCCTCCTGCTGTCCCCTGCGGGTACCGATGCTGCTCCATATACCATGCCATTCGGCATCTTGGTCGCCGACGTCGTCTCCATGCTCCTGTCTGATGCTCCCCTAGGGCAACACTACTTCCCTAGTCAATGGCTGAGGGACCCTGGGTATTTAAGGTGCCCTGGCCAGCAGGCGGGTTTCCAGGTGACTAGCAAAGCTGTTTGATAGTCTAGTGCTATTGCAATTTACCTGTGTTTATCCTGCGTTTCCATCTCACCTGTGTGCCCCTACACTTTCAAGTCCAAGTTTAGTTCATGTCTATGTTATTCCAGTCTGTCCATTCTGTCTGTGCTCCAGTCTAGTCCCCACCTGCCTGCCTTGTGTCTGCCTCATTACTACTCCACCCGCAAATCATTCTTGTGCCTGTTTTAACTGGGTGCTGCCTGGATCTGGAAAAACCAGAATTCTAGTCTTGGTTTTTCTACATTTTTAGTCAGTTTTCTGTACCCTTAGCTACTGGTGCTTACACCAGATCCATGACCCCAGTGGGTCTGCTGCCAACTACACTGGGACTATCCCAGGAAGTAGAGGTCCAATTGCTTCCCTGCAGCAAAGTCCAGATCCCTGCATAGGGGATAAAGGGTTAATACAAGGGGATGTCCAGAATAACGTCCTTACAATGTAGCCCAAAGCCAAACTGGTTAGTTGGCATAGTAAGTTTATACTCCTTGATCTGTAACACACTTGTGTTCACATCAGAAAACCGTTTTTTTTAGAATGTACAAAATAAAAACTGTTCACATGATGCTCAACTCCCTAGCAGCACCACCTCAGGGCATAAAAATTATTAAATGGTGGCCAAAGAAAACAGTGAGAAGTTGGTATGGCTGGAGGTGTTTGATCCAGGAGAGATAGTTGAAGGGGTTGTGCCAAGTTTTATTGTTAGGAAACAGTTAGAAGTCTGATCAGTGGGAACCCAATCGTTGAGAATCCCACCGATCATGAGAATGCGGGTTCTGGTTCTCTTTTATGAATGGAACAGCAGTCAAGCATGTTCACAGGCACTTCACTCATCATTATGGGACTGCCGAAAAGTAACAAAGTATAGCGCATAGAGATGAATGGAATAAAATGCTCAGCTGCCAATTCAATCACACAAGGAGACCCAGGACCCATGATCGTGGGAGTCCCAACAATCAGCCCCCACAAGCAGATTCTTATTCCAAATCCTGTGAATAGGAGATCAGTTGAAAACAACTTTAATGGACGCTCTGAACGAGGGACTCCTCTCTATTAATCTACAGTCCCTTGAAACTTAGTTTTCTAACTCAGACAATTAAATTTTATCAATGTATGGATTTTGTGTTTTTCTTTCATTTTGAGGGTATGTGATCAGACAGAATTTTACTTATCTCTGCCCAGATAATGTCACCTAAGATAGGATACATCATCCATAAATCATCTTTCTTTACCATTATCTAAGGTATCGCTATTTCCACCATAAAACTTCTCAATGTCCAACTCCTGCCTTTTATTATGGCTGACATGATAAGAGGTCTTTACGGGGCCTTTTGTTTATGGGGGTGTCAGAGAAATATTTATTACCCACCCATTTTGAGTGATGCAACCCACACAGATGATAACACAAAAAAAGATTCAAGGTTGTTTGATGGTAACCCTAAAACAATCCTGTTTCTAGGAAATATGATAAACAGCACCAATAAATGAGAATATTTTAACTAAATTAATTACTAATTCTACCATTAGGATTAAGTTCAAAATGCCATTTTAAATTCCAGCATTTTGTTCAGGCATAGGCCCGACATCACCGGGATTTGACAGATCCCATTCACTGTAACGGGGTCCGCTGGGTCTAGGGCATGAGTGCTGGCATTCTGCCAGACAAAATACCGTTTACAGTGAATGGGTTCTATTTAGCGCCGATGGTGTTCAGCAAATTATGGATCTAGACATTCTCCTATGCTAGAACAGAATACCAGAATTTAAAATGATGATGTGAACCTAGCCTTAATTGTATATGGTCATTATTTTACTTACTGTTAATGCAGTTGTCTGCAAAAATATAGTCCTACAAAACACATCAGCAGTATTAAATATGGAAAAAATAGAAATCTTGTTCCCGATAATTGTTCTGCAGCTCAGTTCCCATAACTTCATGCGCTTGACTGTCAGGGGAGTTGGAAGTCAAACACCCACCAAAAAATTGTTTTTTTAATTAATATGTAGTCTACTGAAATATCAAAGTTTTTGTATTTTCAACCGAGTCTCTAAAGCAAAATGGAATTTTTTCACATTTCTTTTTCATTTCTAGATGGAAACAAATAAGTGCATGAACTTTATGTGGTAGCTTATGTGCATATGTTAACCACATGCAGATCCAAGATTCTTAAACACATGCAGATTATACATATCGTTCCACCCAAAGGACACATGGGATTCCTTCCACAAGCAGACCATTTTGTCTGGTACAGCTAAGGGCTTTTTCATACATCATCCTCAGTCTCAGATTCTGCTAAAAAGAGCAGACAAAAAAAGTCATGCATGCAGGATTTTTTTTTTTCTGCTGAAAAAGTGGATTACCAAATCTAATCTGTTCGGTTATGGGCCAATCAAGCACTTCTTTTCTTTTAGCTGTTCCTGTAAAGCAGCAGAACAACGAAGATGACTAGCATTGGTATGAACACGCCCTAAACCGGTTACCCTCTGAATTCTCAATGCTAAGCTAAATACCCTCAAAATATGGACTGAAAAGATAATATCCAGTTGTATATCAAATTCCTTCTCTTTTACATCACACCATTAAATTATAGCGTGACCAAAAGTAAAGACTGAATGGAAAAAGGAATATCAATGGTAAAAAATAACAACAAAAAAATAGGAAACAATAGAAAAAAACTTCAGACAACTTGGATTTCCCGATTTGATCTCTACTCTATGCCATCCACCAACATGGCAATGCCACTTGCAATACCCAATACCAGATCTGAAAACAACACTTCCGACACATAACTTTCAACAATCTATATCATTTTTTTTTTTGCAATTCATTGCACAAACTTGGCTTAAGCAGAAGATATCTTGGACTTGTGTCTACAAGCTGAAAAACTATTTTCCAATCAAAAATTTTAATACCTAAAAAGGAATGTTCAGGTTTTACATTTGTTGAGAAGATAACTTTATCTAATACAAAGTGTCATGCTGCTAATTGAATGAATTATCACATCACAAAAATGTTTGTTACGCAAAGCAATCACTCGGCACAAAAGATCAAGGCGGCTTGTCTGAAGAGGGTCAGTAATCAGGAACGATAGGTCGGATGGAATAAGCTTCTCAGACAGACTATGAGCACTGAGAGAAAAATAAAAGCCAAATTCCATAGGTAACTGTAAAAGTATCTTAGACTCCAAGTAGACAAAAACAGTAAGATTGATGGAAGAAGCCCTATGCAGATCAAGCAGAGGTTTCCATTCAACGCCAAGAGGGTAACATATGGTGTAAGTACGTCATTAGCAGAAGGCAATAAATGTCAATTATAATAACGTACAGACGGCCATTCCACCTACCTACAGGGGCTTAACTGCTGCTGGGAAAGACATTACATTTTATTACGTGAACCCAGAACCAGGTATAACAATAAATGTGATTGTTATTATCTGCGGAGGAGGATCCACTGTGCCAACCACCCAGGAGTGGTAGGCTGCTGACCCATTGGGTTACGGTATATCAGAGCGGGTTACCAGAGGAACTCAGGAAAGGCAACTACCAGTATACTGACAGGTAAATGGATTATAGCAAGGTGAAGCAGACTAGCAAATCTAGCAGGACCTGTATTGATCAGGTAAAGAGAGAGACAAGCAGGTGAATATAGGAGAGCAGATGAAGTCAGCAACTGGACAGCAACGCAGAGAGCAAGGAGTAAAAAGGGTGTAACCTCTGCAGTGCTGAACGAGAGGTGAGAGACACTGAACACAGCTCCTGTTCACACACACACCAGCAAGATACATAGCAAGAGGAGTGGTGGACACAGACCGACAGAGTAACAATGATTATCTAAAACATAAATCATTTCTACTCTTCAGGGATCAATAATTACTATCATTTATATAGTGTACTTTGCATGTTTCTACTGCAACTCTACAAAATGTCCACAACTCAACCAACCAAGCAGAAGATAACATTGAAAGCATAAGGTGACAATTGAGTCATTGCTAAAGGTACTCATTCACCTTCTATAGCTGTCCCCTGACTCACCCATTCACATACATGCTCGGTTGGTCCAATCGTGTATGTGATTTTAATTGGGAAACAGGAGAAATCGGTAGTCAGACACATTCTCCTGGAAGACCAAAAGGACCAAGTACTGAAATTCAACAGACCCAATCCTTCTCTTCCCCAGAAACACCATTGTAGGAGGAGAGTTGTGAACTCCCCATGTACATTATGTTAGCCGGTCTTGCCACCAACCATGGTTTGATTTGCATTGGGGCCTTTGAACTACAGCTATAACAAACAGTCTACCATGTCTACTGTCTTTGTAACCTGTCAGGATGTCTACATAGCCGTTTTGGTCGAAACGCAACCCACACGTTTTTGAGAGTTGCTTGAAGAGCAAACTATAACCCATGATGATGAAGCACCTGAGGCTTTGTCTAGCATAGTCTGCTCTGTAGCTCTAGCCTAATACTCTGTCCCTACGACCTTTTTTAGCCAAAGGTGATATACCAGTTGAGTGTATAACAAGCCTATAATTGAAAGCACATTCCCGCTAAGACATCTGAAACCCTAGAGTGACTGTAGCATTCTGTCATCAGAAACAAGGCTTAACTAGCTTTTAATGAATACAATATGTAAAGCATTGTGTGGTATTTTCTTGTCTCTCGGGCCTGGCATACAGACTCAGGTTTCAAAAGCAAATACAAACAGAGGGGCAATTATTCTATGACTGACATTATGTACAATATTAACATATCTGACAATGAGAGAATTCTCTATTTACTACATAGATAATACAGCATTTATATGACAGCTTACAAATACTGATAATAATGATTATCCATATTCCATTCTAACACATAAATCTATTCTCCTACTGTAATGACTTACAGTCTCATCTCAGACAATGTGGGACAAATCTCAAGGATATGCCCCCATTGTCTGATAGGTGCTGGTCCCACCGCTGGGTCCAGCACCTATATCGAGAATAGAGCTCAGAAAGTGGTGGAAGGAGCACTGCGCATGTGCAGCCACCCTACATTCATTTATATGGGGCCACTGAAAATAGCTGAGCGCTGGCTCGGCTATTTCCATTGGGTCCATAGAAGTAAATGGGAGCGGTGGTCGGTCATGTGTGGTGCGCCCCCATTCTCTTCTATGGGGAGAGCGCTTGGTGGTGGCTGGACCAGAGTCCTCCAGCCAACACTTTGAGGGGGTATGTTCTCAATATAGGTGCGGGTCCCAGCGGTGGGACCCACACCTATCAGACAATAGGGGCATATCCTAGCAATACGCCTTCATTGTCTGAGATGAGACAACCCCTTTAATGAGGAGTCCTCCATCTTCCATAAGGAATCATCTCTGCATGAATAAGGCTGGTTAAACAGAGCCTTAACTTATTGATGCGGCTGCTTAAAGGGAATGTTTCACATTGATGGCAAAACGGGGCCCCCAAAGTCAAGAAGAGCACACAGTTCATGCATGGCCTGCTTTGCATTTGTCGCTAGTTCAGAAAATAGCCGAGCAAGCAGGCTCAGCTGTTTTTGGAAACACCATAGCGGTGAATGAGGAACACAGTGCAAGCATCTGCTATATTTGGGAACACCAGTAGCTGTGAACAAAGGGTGGCCGCGCATGCGTGGCTGCTCTCCGTTCAATTTGAGGACCCTGTTTGGGAGATAGGAGCAGGTCCCAGAGGTGGGACCCACACCTATCTGGCAATAATACAACAAACAAAGAGATCCAGCAGCACTCAAGGTTAAAAACGGGTGCAATCCTTCACTGACGACCGACCGCGTCGTCACAGTCATACAAATCCAAAGAATTGAAGCAGCACTCCAGATATGGTGAAACAAATGGTGGACCATGGATCTGGCAATAATGGTATATCCTAGTGATATGCCATCAATGTCTGAGATGAACCAACCCCCTCAACAAAAAAGCCAAAATGACCACACTCGATCAGCCCAATTTGGGGAGATTAGCTTGGCTCCCTTCTCTGTTGAAGATCTGCCAGTAGTGAGTGTCTACCCGATACTTCTGCCACTGACATTGCAGTTGAAGATGGATGTTGGCCCCCAACACTAGACTGAGGATTATAAAGTAAGTATGGACAGTGGTAGAAGGGAGGTAATTATGAGTTAAACATATTGAGTAGATAAGGTCTTCATGATATCTAAAAGTTGGCACCCACATTAGTCTAAAGTTGACAATTTCAATGGACGATTTCAACCAAAACGTACAATAATTTTAGACAGACCATCATTGCCTGAAAAGAAGACGGCCGATAACTGGACAAAAGATCTTTCTTTCAAAGTAAATTCCCAGAAAGATTTTTGATCCATCACCCAGTTTCATTGAACATGTATGGATAACTTTAACAAATGTAAGGGCCAACATAACTAAAATGTGTATGGCCATCTATGCAAAATGATCGTTCAGCAGATGATCGATTATTCAATTTCTGTTTGACCATCAACCATCTATCTAATGTGCATGGCCACCTTTAATACCTTCAAAGTGCACTGGCAGATCTGCGTAAAACAGGCATACCCAAAATGGAAAAAGCTAACTTGTATTCCAAGTGGACAATTATATTTTATTAACTAGCATATGTAAAAGACAAAAGATCTTTTCACAGATTCAACAAATGAACTACATCTCAGAACAAGAGAAAATGTCTTTGTTTGATGCTGGAAAATTGCCCTTAGCAAGTTTTGCTTGAATTTTTTTCATTGGCTTGTCCATAAAGGGAAGGCAGAAATGTATTATGAATGCAAAATCTATGACCGTTACAAGGGAAGCATGGAAGACAAAGGTCAACTCCAATGACACAGAAAGTGCACGGGCTCAATAGACAATTGAAAGTGATGTCATGCAAACATATGAAACTGCTAAAACACGCGGTAATAAAAGTAGATCTTATAATGGGCTTTTTTGTCCACATAATTTGCACTTTGCGCAGCAAAAGCCAAGATTTCAAATACTAGTAACACATCATAAAAAGACAATACCAAAAATGGACATGAAATAAGTCACTGTACTCATAAAACCTATAATATGTTATATTTCAGAAGGAAGAGGCATTAAAAACAGTTTGCCTATAAAACTACATAAGGCTCATTGTTCCTGGTTACAAAGAACATGATCACATTGGTAAGAGACACGCAGAACTTATTTAAATTGACTTCAGAAGGTTTGAATATCATATTTATGAGGATGCCAATGACTAATTTGCTTCAACGTTTAAAAAGTCACAATAAGTACAGAATTGATAAACTAGTTGTCAGACACATCTCATGGATCCCCTGCCATTTGTGTTCCCCACTGGTGTCTATTGTCTGGTCTTTCTCTCAATAGGAAATAACCGCTCAGCCAACCAATGACTGAGGTGCGTCAGTGGAGCAGCCAGTGATAGGCTGAGTGGTCATTTCCTGTGTGTCGAAAGGAACCATGGGAGTACATAGAGAGCAGAAAGCAGTCGAACAGGAGCGGCAGAAGATTGGTGAGTATCAACTGTTTTATTTATTGACAGTATTCTTGCCTTATTTTTAACAATTACTGGACAACCCCTTTAAAAATTAGTTGTTAAAACTAACTAAAATGTTCTGCAACTTTCTTATATCCTTGCTGTTTTAATTTCTCCCCTTTCCAAGATCTCTGCTTGCTGTCAGGAAATTACAATAATTTTTTATTACTTTCAGAAGCGAAAACTTTATACTGAGAATACCAGCAAGTTCCACCTGACTGCAGAGCTGTGCACCTAAGTGCTGATCCTTTCTGTGGCAAGCCCTTCCCTCATTCCTTTGACTGACAGGGCCAGATAGTTGCAAAGCAGTGAAGGAGGGGCTGATCTTGGTGCAATGAGAGCAAAGGTGGTGCCGTCATTGCACCAAAGCCCTAATTTGCATAATAGACTCGGATCAACAAAAGAAAAACAGCATTTTAATTAGGTGGGCCACAACTATGTGTCTATGCAAATAGCTGGATAGGGAAGTCACTGGAGACAGATAAAGGGAATCCGTCTGCTCGTAAACAGCCCCCAACCTACAGTAAGCAGTGTACAGTGTAAAGGACAACAATTCTGTAACATAACGGAGAGAACTCCTGGACGCGTCCGTGTGTCGCAAAATTGGGCCTATAAGGCACAGATGCGTCCCGGAGTCCTTTCTATTATGTCCATGCACTGAGGAGTCCTCTCTATGCACTGCATGGCTGGTTTGTGGCCAGGGTCAGACTGTCCCACCAGAGCTCCGGTGTTCCTGTGAGTGCCGCTGCCTTCTCGCAGCTTACTAAGCACAGCGTCGTACATTGTATAACGGTGGTGCTTGGTATCGCGCTCAGCCCTATTCACTTGAATAGAGCTTAGGTGCTCCTAGGCCTCAGAGGAGCACCGGTGCCTTCTCAAACATCTGATCGGCAGGGGTCCCGGGTATCGGAACCCCCACGATCAGTGTAAAAATCTCGGAAAACCCTTTTGATGTATAATGATAAAATCATGCAGTTTTTGCATTGACCATTAGGCCTAAAGTATGTCAAGACTTCCTGTTCTTTAAAGGGTTTCTGTCATCAAGTTTTGACATTATAAGCTGTCTGACATTAGCTATGTGCTAATGTCAGAGCAGCTTGATAATGTCTTTTTTATAAAAATCCGATTTATATTTTGGCTGAAAAACGTACTTTTATAATATGTAAATTAGCCTCTAGGAGCAGGGGGGGCGTTGCCCTGCTCCTAGAGGCTCCGTGCGGCAACCTCCTGGCACGCCCCTTCTTACTTTGAGTGACAGTGCCGGGCAGCGATCCTCCACCACTGTCTCCTTCTGAAATCCCGCGCTGTCCTTGCTTCCGGGTGTACTCAGAGGTATTCAGCGCAGGCGCGGTGAGCTGAGGACAGCAGGCACCAGCGTCCTCTGCTCACCGCGCCTGCGCCGAATACAGAGCGGCGGCGCAGGCGCGGGATTTCAGAAGGAGACAGTGGTGGAGGATCGCTGCCCGGCACTGTCACTCAAAGTAAGAAGGGGCGTGCCAGCAGGTTGCCGTACGGAGCCTCTAGGAGCAGGGCAACGCCCCCCCTGCTCCCCCCCTGCTCCTAGAGGCTAATTTACATATTATAAAAGTACGTTTTTCAGCCAAAATATAAATTGGATTTTTATAAAAAAGACATTATCAAGCTGCTCTGACATTAGCACATAGCTAATGTCAGACAGCTTATAATGTCAAAACTTGATGACAGAAACCCTTTAAGAGCAGATACATGGGCCATACACACAATGGAAGTTTTTTCTGAGCTTGTTCTGTCATCTGTGGAGAGGTCAGGAGGGAGCAGATAAGATGTGATATCACCTATTGTGAATGATGAATCCTGTGTCATCTATACAGAGATAATAACTGTAATTGTAATCCTGCCTGTGATGATAACGTGATAGCTGCTGAACTAACAGAATAGGCAGTCTTAACCTATTATTAGGTCTGGAAACTGCACACATTTAGCTATCTTTTAAATATAAATTGTGACATTGAAAATGAAAGCAAAAATGACCAAAAATTCTAAAAATATGTTTAGCATAAGAATATGATTAAACAGTAGGACGTTTCCTCCCAATGTGAAATACTGTAATCAGTAAAGGATAAATTGCCTGTCCTTTCTTGATATAAAAAGGTCTAAATACAATATGCTAGCTCCATGAGTGCCTATTACATTTAAGAAAAAGTAACAACAATCTGTACAATGTCAGAATTATCAGAAAAGACCCCGCCTAGAAACATTGTTTCTACAAATACAGAGACATGATTGCTTGTGTGGAGCTAGCAGATGTTCAGCATGACACACATTTGTATTACTCACTATTGCCATTTTTATACTTTTACATGAAACTACAGACAAGATTGGTTCATGTCTAATGTGTGACAGCAGAGTACACGACGTGATCTATTTCCGTTTTTCTGCCAACTTTTTTTTAATATACAGACAATTAATTGCATGCAGTCTCAAGGCCAACTTTCTTCAGCTCTCGGACAAATTTTCACAACCTGTTTTACCCCAGCATCGCCTGTTGGCTATGTACTAATAGATTTGCCTTGTACTGTCTGTTGTTCCAAGCAACAAGATTCTCAGACATTGCTCACCCCAAGGGTTGAAAAGTTCTAGCCAACTCCAGGAGGATTTATTCTTTCTGAAATAAGAGATGGAAGTGTGCCACCATCAGACACCACAAAAAAGTGTTGCAATCCTAAGGATGTCATGTATGAACTTTCACTGAAAGGGAAGAAAAGAAAAACCCTTTCAGCCAGATTTCTATAGGCGTCAACTTAGGAAGGAATTTTGAAATTAGTCACCGGATAAGTTCTGACAATGCCACATGGAGAAACATCCTGAGGATCTAACACAACATCTTTATCTACTAATAATGAATTGTGAAAGAAAATAGTATAGAGGTTAGCAGAAGAAAAAAAATACAGAAACAAGGCGCTCAGTTTCTACAAAGACTTGATTAAAGATGTTTTTCTAGAACATCTATATCTGGATTGAATAACAATTATACTTAAAGAAGATCTGTCACCAGATTTCACAATAAAATTGCATAAATTATTACATAGCTCTCTTAGATCTGATGAGACTGGTGTACTTACTTTGAAATCCATTTCAGAATTGTTGATTGTGTCATCCATTTTGAACATGTTTCCATCTAACTAATGCTAATTTTACTATCAGGTGGGAAAACTTTCAAAAAGTATTAGCCATTCCGATATATATGGTATTCTGGTATATTTTCATAGTAAGTACACCAGTTTCATCAGATTGAAGTGATTCTTTAAAAGAGGTTTTTCAGGCTCCCAATACATATGCATATTCGGACTCAATGGACTTTCTGCATAACAGTGGTGCATTAAATATCCTCTTTCCAAGGCTTTTCAAAGGCTTTTGTTGACTTTCATAAAGAGATAACAGATTACACTGGCTCACAGAGACCGATTAAGAACGGATACATTGGTATTGATAACCTATGTTCAGGATAGGTCGTTAATATCAAATTGGTAAGAATCCATGGAGAGGGAACCACAGCTCCATTCAAAGTGAAGTGATCGTGCCGGGTTACTGGAGCTCACCTCCCACTCACTTCAGTGGGAGCTGAGGTGCGGTAACCCAGCACGTCCACTACACTTTGAACTGAGCTGTGTTTTCCTCTCTATTCACAGTGCTAATTCCAACATCGGCGGCTGCAGGAAACAGCTGATCAGTGAGGGTGTGGGGTGTCGGACCCTCACCGATTGGATATTAATGACCTATCCTGAAGATAGGTCATCAATATGGGAGCCTGGAAAACCCCTTTAAATAGACATCTGATGAGCCTGGTGTACTTACTATGAAAATGTATGTCAGAATGGCTGTATAATACTTTTTGAAAGTTTTCCTACCTGATAATAAAATTAGCATAAACTAAAACTTAGATTAATATTAGATGGGAACATTTTCAAAATGGATTACAGCCAGCCATTCTGCAGATAGGTCATCAATATCGGGAGCCTGGAAAACCCCTTTGATAGTGTATAAAGTTTGTATTGGAAAATCTGGTGACATATCTTATTTAGATCTCAGGGAGGCATCTCAAAAACCTAAACGGTGGCTTCTGCCTTACTCTAGAGTGAAAAATCATCAAAATCTATGGGGGACAAGAATAGAAATGGATGTAGCAGCAAACAATTGTAAAAAGTGAACAGAAATGGAGATTAAAGGGATTTTCCATGGGTCACTTATTGATAAGCTGGTGATAATACGGCCCAGTTAGGGCTTCCAGCTGTAATATGTAGGGAAACCAGGCAGCAAGTATTCAATATCCCATACAACCATGACAAGGAAAGAAAAAATGACACAGTAATGATTAAGAATCAATTGAAAGGCCTTGTAATGCCTGGATATATTGGTTCCTCCAGAGTGAGAGATGCTCTTAGGAGCTGCTCTCCATCCTGAACAGGGGTCAGCCTTTATTAAAGAATTCCCTAATAGGGAACATTAAAAGGAGCCTTCTCAACCAGATGACTCCCTTTAAACTAGCCCTTACACATAGGAGTAACTATAGCCAACGCAATCATAGGACTTGCTATGGAGCCCAGAGGCTGAGGGGGCCCAATCAGGTGCAAAAACATTGTATCTTTTTTTGTGGAATAACAACAAAGCGGCTTTTTGCTATAATGTGGGTTTATGGTGCTTTACAAGCCTTTAATTATTGCTGCTTATGTTGCTGTTTTAATTTGCTTACACTAGGTGGTGGGGGCCCCATCTTATATTGCTATGGGGCCCTATGAATGATAGTACACCACTGTCCTTACATTTAAGGCTACTTTCACACTGGCGTCTTGTGCGGATCCGTCATGTATCTGCACAGACGGATCCGCACTGATAATACATCCGCATGAATCCGTTCAGAACAGATCCGTTTGTATTATCATGAACATAGGCAAAACGGATCAGTCTTAAGCACCATTGAAAGTCAATGGGGGACGGATCCGTTTTCTGTTGTGTCATATTGTGTCATTGAAAACGGATCCGTCCCCATTGACTTTCATTGTATGTCAGGACGGATCCGTTTGGCTCAGTTCCATCAGACGGACACCAAAACACTGCAAGCAGTGTTTTGGTGTCCGCCTCCAGAGCGGAATGGAGACTGAACGGAGCCAAACTGATGCATTCTGAATGGATCCTTATCCATTCAGAATGCATTGGGGCAAAACTGATCCGTTTTGGACCGCTTGTGAGAGCCCTGAAACGGATCTCACAAGCGGATCCAAAAACGCCAGTGTGAAAGTAGCCTTAGTCATAATAGCACACCAAGTTTACAATTCTTTATTCAGAAAGCCAAGGCACGCCACAAATTGTAAATGATACGAATCTCCTTCCTAAACCCTAAAACGGTCACGTTTTAACAGAAAAACAAAAATGTACTCATTTCTTACTCATTCTACTCTGTTCTTCCAATACACATAAATATTTAACAAGGAAAGGGCCAACACACAAAACAGCTTCATTATAATTCCTTTCTTCTGAATCACCTACGCAAAGCAGCGCTCGTACAACAGTTCCAAGTTCCAGGCTCACTCCAGACAGATGCAAGGCAAATGCGTGGTATGTCAGAAATGATGCACACACAATAGTTAACATACTATTATTAAACTCTAGTAAAACCATAACCAAACCAACAGTCAAACAATCATATCACTGTTACTACAGACATCATTATTTTTATTATGTTATGGCTTTTTTTCCAGAATGGAAAAATAGACATCAACCTGCCCGTATTTTCAAAATCCTAACTTTTCCTGGACTGGACTGTTCACAGGCTAAATGTTTGAAGTGATCAGTGAAAGCGGGTCACAGTTTAAACTATATTGTTTTCATGGACAACATGAATTTACTAATTGTCCCTTCTCTTTGTTCTCCTTCTGGCCTCCTCACACATAAGTACTTCCTTTCGCACAGATCTGGAA
This sequence comes from Bufotes viridis, assembly GCA_033119425.1. Classification (NCBI taxonomy): domain Eukaryota; kingdom Metazoa; phylum Chordata; class Amphibia; order Anura; family Bufonidae; genus Bufotes; species Bufotes viridis. The sequence continues at coordinate 39,575,509 of CM065596.1, read as the reverse complement.
GCAAACACAAGCACGCATGCAAAACGAACAGGGAAACTAAGGATATATATCAAACAATAACTTAAAAACAATTACACAATATACTACTATTATGGAAAAAAAACTTCCTTTGGGAATATTTTGATATCATGGGCAGGTAGGTAGGGATAATTTCTCTTTGTTACATTGTGAACCTAAAAACAGACGACAGACTGTTGTGAGGGTGAGACAGGAAAGTTGTAGGGGCAAAATATCTGCAGATGAGTTTTGACTGGAAGATTGGTTGATAATGGTGGTCTGGGCTGAATGGAGAAGATGCAGAAAGAGAATATCTACAATCACAGAAGGCATCACTTTTGAGTCACTGGTTGTAAATGTAGTTTAGCGATGTATTCTCCTGTATTTTCTGTAGTACTGAACTTAAATGAGTCCTCAGGGACCAATCAGCTGGTTCAGGCAGCTGCCAGCTCTGCAATGGATGGGGCCAGAAGCAGAAGACTCTGTCCAATGTGTAGTGGCTGTGCCAGAATACTGCAACTCAGCTCCCATTCAAGTGAATAGAAACTGAGATGCAGTACGCCACAGCCAAAAACTACACAGTGGTCGGGCCTTCCATCCACTGTACAGTTTCCAGTACCAGTGGCTGCCCGAAACATCTAATCATTAGACCGCCACTGACCTTTGAGGACCTATCCTGAGGACAGTTTACACATATCTAAGTATCGGAAGACCTCTTTAAATGCAAAACTGATATCCATCCTGGGACAGTGGCTTTTTTAGACTTAGCAATGTCCCTGATAACTTATCCACCAGTCCCCCCATGGTCCTGTCACAGGTCAGTACTGCATAGATCTCAAGACCCTCCTAAGTAGATTTTCAACTATCTAAGGTTGCCTACCCCTGACCTAGCATAACTATAGTTTAGAACTCACAAACAGCCCTGATGTCAAAAAGGTATAGATATACATGTAAAATCAGGACTGTTTGGGGACAACAGAGTGGAAAGGTGAGAGGAATTACCTACAAGCTGAAGCATCACACAGGGGTTAGAATTTGCCTTAATTTTGCAATCTTTAGGCTTGGCAGGCAGAAAACTACTGGAAATGTTTTTCTTTCTTTGGACATCTACTCAGCCCCAGACTTTGATAGTCAAACAACTGGATCTTTGTCAAGTTTGACCAGACAGACATTGATTGGTACACTGATTAGATGCAGACATTTGGCAATCAAATCAAGTTGCTGTAAAACATTGAGCAGTGCATGAAGATTTATGGTCTATAGATTCTCACAAATGATTTGAGACATGGGTCAAATGAATGATCGTCTACTGACAGCTGTAACTCAAGAGTTCTCCATTACCGGGACGTTTTTTCTTGGCTTTGCAGCCACCATTCTCCAAGAGAATGAAAAATCAAGTTGTCAGATCCATATTCCCCCCAAGACAGGGGAATAACATTACAGCCACAATCGGAAATGTAATTCAGTAGTAGTTCACTGGATTAAAAATAAGCAAAAAATCACCATTTAAAGGAGATCTGTCAGCAGGAAATTCACTGTTAAACCAGGCAAAATGTCTTGCAAAGCTAGCTCAGCTAAATGTAAATGTAATGGTACTTTTTACTTAGCGATCCGTTACTTTATTCTGGAGAAAAAGTATTTTTAATCCATATGTAAATGAGCAGTTAACTGCACTGAGGACAGTCTATGCATCCTTACTCCTCCTACCTCCTCTGCCAGCCCCTCCCTCTCCTTCTTGATTGACAAGACCAGGCGGGATGACTGTAAAGGAACCTGGCCCCGTCATGTAAGAAGGAGAAGGAGGGGCAGGCAGAGGAAGGTGGATGAGCAAAGGTGCACAGATTGGCTTGGACCCGCCCCTGGTGCACTTAAATGCTCATTTGCGTATGGATTAAAAGTACTTTTTCTCCACAGTAAAGTAACAAATCGCTAAGTGAAAGGTAGCAAAATATTAGGCTGAACTAGCCCCACAAGACGTTGGAGGGAAATTTATCATAGACCAGCCTCATCATAAACTAGGTGCATCCCTGGCAGCCCATGTGCCTAAACCGAAAGCAAGAGGCTGGAGTAGATTTCAGTCTTCGTTTACATCAGAAAACTGCCGTAAGAGAAGGTAAACATGCCAGGACGCTGTACCAACCCCTCCCTGCACTGATCAAACTCTTTGAAAGTGCGGAAGGTGACAGAGAAATGCCACTTGCGCAAAACTTTGTGCAAGTGGCATTTAAAAAGTAGCAAAATGTGTTTACACCTTTTTTATGCCTGAAAACTGGCACAGGGAGATGAAAAATTCCCCCATTATGTCTGGTTTAAAGGGGTTATGCCATCATCAATGTAAAAAAATGAAAATCAGACATTATATAGATCCAGAGATCTTCCCATTCATTACTCCAATTGATCTGCTAGATTATCTTTAGCCTGGCAGCTCTCCCTGTAACTGCCACAGCTTCTAACAGAACATTTGGCAGATGGCAGTTGAAGATTTAAACTGAGCATGTGCGACCACCTCAGCGAGATGGACAAAAAATAAGGAAAAGAAAAAACAGCAGGTGGCGCTATACAGGTTACATTTTATTGAGTAACTCACTGGCTATAGTACATTTTTAATAACATTCAATTACAAAAGTATTCAGAGGCCAGGTGCTGGTTTGAAAAGTGTAGAAAATGTTTTGTGACATAACTCCTTTCCTGGGGAAATAATCTCTTTATATTAATAAAAGTGTTGAATAGAAATATATTTATTTTATTTTTATTTTAGATTTATCTGTGTCAAAAAAAGACTATAAATAATCAATGCAAAATAAATCATTTAAGGACAGAAGATTCTTGCTCATGAAAACAAGAAGAGATGCCGTGTATCCAAAAGATCAAATAGCGGTGCCTGAAGTTATGGAAGGAGGTTTGCACAATATGGCCACAGGCACAGGGAGATGTAGGAAAACAAGCCTCCTCCTGGCCCCCCTCCAAGCCTCAGTGTGGGGCTCCTGACAATCCACTCAAAAACACAATACTTCAGCTGTTCAGCTTTACACTCAAGCAATTTAAAGCTCAATTTAATTTCTTATCCTGGCACTGCGCTTTTGGCAAGCCGGGATTTAATTCTTGACTCTGGTTACTACTTAATTAACCTTCTGAAATAAACAAGAAACTAATCCCTAAAAAATGAACAAACTGCAGGTAACGCTTTAAGGAGCAATTTGTGCCGCAAAATAAATATGTTAAAGCCGATGTACAGTGGCAATTTTATATATTTTCAGCAATTCTGAAAATAATCAAGAAGAAAGAATGCTGAAGACTTATAGTCATGGGTCTCCTGTATTCATTAACCTTTTATAGTCCATCCATCCCCCTGCCATGATTGATTGATGGCCATGTGCACAAGAGGGTGGAGGGGGCAGGAGGACTCGTAATTACAGGAGACTAAAATAACTTTCTTCTCAACTACTATTCAAACAGCATTATATTTTTTTTACAGTCTCACCTTAAAGGGGTTGTGCAAGAATGGGGGATGCTTGGCACATTCCCCCCCCCCCCCCCATGACAGATTTCATTTATTTGTGCAACTAAGTAGGAGTTCATCCCTCCCTATCTAGAAGGATTTGCCATACAGGAAAGCTGGGTGACATCTTCTGTATAAGGGCTCATGCACATGACCGTGCCCTGGCCGTTTTTGCACCGCATCACGGATGCGGACCCGTTTCGCAATCCAGAAGGTCTGGTGCAGAACGGAGGCACTGAACCTACACGGAAGCACTCCGTTTCTGTCCATGCCTCCGCACCGGAAAAAAGTAGTGCCCCAAAAGTTTTTGCACCGCATCACGGATGTTGTCTGTGCATTGGGGACCGCAAATTGCAGTCCCCAATGCAAGGATCAGCCGTGCACATGAGCCCTAAGGCTTTTTATCGCTGTGTTATTCGCATTTTTTTGCACAGTCATTTTTATGGGGCCATGTACACAACTGAATTTCTTTGCAGATCTGGGTGGTTGTTCTGCAAATTATAGTCATATTATGTGATATTCTTGACTTTATTCTGGATGAGAATAGCCCTTTGTATTGATGGGAGTTAGAAAAATCTGCACTGAAAAGGGAAGGTATCCGTATTTTTCGATCCGTATTTTGCAGATTTAAATTCAGACACGGTGGTGTGCTTGAAGCCTAAGCGGCAATACTGACTGATGGGACACTGCAGACGAAAGACTTTTTTTTTGCTTTTTTTTTTAATTTTCTTTTGGGTTAGAATGAACTACACCAATATGAAAGCTAACGGACATTAACGTAATTAACTTTGTAAGGACTCTGTGCACAGTTTCAAGTGAGAGTGAAAAGCAACACAACTACCCCCATCTAACTGCTGCCTCGAATAGAGCGGCATATATTACAGCTCACCTTGCTGGAGAAAGGAGAGGGCATACTAATGCCTTGGAAAAGCAAGCTGTCAATAGCAAGGCCTGAGAGGGTAACAGGAAATAACTCACTTTGACACTAAAGGTTGTTGCAGGGATATACTTAAATCCTCAAGTGCCAGCAAGGGCTGAAGCCATGAAATGCTTTGCAGGCCTTCAGGATATAAAAAGCTGTCTAACTACAAGTCAAACCCTAAGGCCTCTTGCACACAACCGTATGGTTTTTTCAGTATTTTGCGGTCCGTTTTTAATGGATCCGTTGTTCCTTTTTTTTTGTTTCCGTTTCGTAGCTCCGCAAAAAATCTCTGTATGGTTTCCGTATGCGGTCGCCAACAGAAACTTTAATCATTAATGTAATGTACAGTAATGTGTTTTAACAGTAAACACATGGGCAAAATGGGCATGGATCCGCAAAAAACAGAAGAAATACGGATGTATTCCGTATGCATTCCGTATTTTTTTATGCTGACCCATTGACTTGAATGGAGGCACGGATCATTATTTGGCGGGCAATAATAGGACAAGTTCTATCTTTCAAGGTAACGGATAAGCGGAAATACGGAAACGGAATGCATATGGAGTACATTACGTTTTTTTTTTTTTGCGGAACCATAGAAATGAATGGTTCCGCATATGGAACGCAAAAACAGAACAGAAACAGAAAAAGAAACCTTTGTGTACAAGAGGCCTAAAGCAGCAAATGCACTTACACTGATCTCTTCCCTAAAGTATATAAACTGGCAGGACGCAAGGCTCTATCAATAATATGCTGCATGTAGACCGGGTTCACGTTTATTTTTCCGTTCTTCTGATCCGTCAGAAGGACAGAGAAATAAAGAAAAAAATTATCCTGTGTTTAAAGCATCCGTTATGCACATTTGGCATCTGTTTTATCCACTTCCACCTGAGATCCATTTTTTAGATGGAAAAAAAAATAATTTTCTATCTAAAATTAGTCACTTGAAGCAAATGCAGAACACAAAGTGCAATGCTCCAGATTTCGTAGGAATTTAGTTTTTTTTTAAATTAAGAGGAAGAAGTTGTCCTATGCCTCACCCATTTTATCTGACTTTTATGTTGTAAAAAGTGGAACAGGCACTTCATGCATATGGAGCTCTTTCAATGTATTGGCACTAGAAAACTGGCATCTATAAACTGAAAAAGTTCCTGCTTCCCTTCTATTACAAAGCTGGTTGTCTGAAGCCACCACTAGGGGGAGCTGAGTGCAGAAGAATTTACACAATTACCATGGGAGCTCCCCCTAGTGCTGACTGTATGAAAATGCAGTGTTTTCAAGTCAGGAAGAAAAGAAGCAATTCAGTTCCTCAACAATCAATGGTCTCTATTGAAGGTATGCTGATCAATATCAGTCACTTTTTGCATACATCAGTAGTACATGTAAAAACACCAAGCTTCCATTATCTCATTAGAAACCTGGCATCTTCCAGCAATCTTTAGTTTCCTTTCCTTGTCTGAAGCCTCCTTGAACATGTCCAGAAACCATTCCAGTCACAAAAAAAATGTGTCTAGTGTAGGACAGGGAAGAGGGGGATGCAGCTGCAGTTTCTCTGTGTTTCAGTTCAGCATCAGGGGAAGTGGGAGAAGGAAGATCAGGGAAGGCTCAGAGAACACACAGGAAGAAGCGAGAAGTGCATTTACTAGAAACAAACATTTATTTATATATTTATTTCTTTAATTTATATATTATTTATTTATAAATTATAGTTGATCAGATCTCTATATCACAGGAAATAACAATTTCGGACAGTAGGTCAGTGAAATATCGTAGCAATTGGGAAAGCAACCCCAAGGTGAACAAGGATCAGCTCACACTGCTTAACAGAAAAAAAAAAAATCCTCGAAAGGAGATGCACTTATAAGACTGTGTTCACATGTGACGGACTGGCTGTGGATTTACTGTCATGGATTTTTGCGTGTGGCAAATTTGCAGCGTTGTACAGTGCCAGCAATGTGTATGAGTTTTTAGCAATTCTCATTTACATGTGCAGCAGAAACTGACCTGTGGTGCAAAGTCATGCTTCAAGCTTCATGAAAGGCTTGGACCATGACTTACAGGATCACCACCTACAGGTGGCACATTTTCCTTCCTCCTGGAGAAGAGCTAAGGATGTTAAAGCATGCATACTTTCTTCCAGAGAACATTGCCTTAAAGATGTTCTGCAGTCATTTTAAACTGATGATCTATCCTCTGGATATATCATCAGCATCTGATCGGCAGGGGTCCTACACCAGGGACCCCTGCCGATCAGCTCTTTGCGAAGGCAGCGGCGCTGGCAGTAGCGCCGCGGCCTTCTCACTGTTTACCTCAGGCCCAGTGATGTCACGACTTGTATCACTGACCTGGGCGGGGCTAAGCTCCGTTCACTCGAATGAAGCTTAGCCCCACCCAGGCCAGTGATACTAGTGACGTCACAGGGCCTGCGGTAAACAGCCAGAAGGCCGCGGCGCTACTTCCAGTGCCGCTGCCTTCTCAAACAGTTGATCGACAGGGGTCCCGGGTGTCGGACCCCTGCCGATCAGATGCTGATGATCTATCCAGAGGATAGATCATCAGTTTAAAATTACTGCAGAGCCCCTTTAAAGACACCCTAAGTCACTGATCTGAAGCAAAATGATTTTCCATGTACTATAGTTAGCACTCTTGTCCAAAAGTATAATATCGATGGCCTATCCTCAGGATAGGTAATCAATATCAGATTGATGGAGGTCCAACTCCCGACACCTGTTTAAAGGGACTGCGGCACTCTGTGAGTACTACAGCCTCCTCCCGGCTTACCAAGCACAGTGCCGTACATTGGATAGTGGCTGTGCTTGGTATTGCAGCTCAGACCCATTAACTTGAATGGGACTGAGCTGCACCTAGGCCAAATGACCAATGAACATGACGTCACTGTCCTAGGATGAAACCACAGCGCTCAGCGGAGCGCTGTTGCCTCTTCAAACAGCTTATTGGCAGGATTGCCAGGAGTCTTCCAATCAGATATTTATGGGCTATGCTGAGGACAGGCCATCAATATCCAAATCCCAGACAGTCCCTTCAGAGGAGCATTTCCCTGAGGAGTCGCACACAGACAACAGTTTTGGCAGAACATTAGTGAAACGGAACATCAGTGGAAAGGTTTACTATGGAGAAAAGTGCCATCCATAATGAGGTCATCCATGATTATTTTTACTTTACAAGCTGATAAATACCGCCTCTCAGAGCCCACGAAGCAATCGTCATTAAACATTTTGTTCCTGTCAGAAACTAATTACGATTCGCCTGCCTGATTTCAGAAGACGCATCATTTTAATGGCTGTTAAATCCTTTCTTGGGACAATTCCTCCAGCCGAGAACACGAAAGGCAGCGTCTGCAGACTGGGGAGGGCGTCCACCCACACAGCAGCTGCTGCTTGACCACAGCTCTCATAATATACTGACACTTTCCCATTGGCTGCGGATGGTGGGAGGTGTATTTTTTTCCCTTTTTTATCATGAAGTGAAGTCAGGGAATAACGAGTGTCAATTTGTAGATATTTGTACCTGCCAGACGAAAAAGATTAAAATGCAGAAAAAGGTAAGAGATGAGGCATACCTATGGTAATATAAGTCTGCTGTGCAACCAGTTACAAAGCTTTAGGGACGAATTCCGAACTGGTCCTCCATGGAACCGGAATGGGGTTCCTACATAGGCTCTACCTCCGCATGTGTTAGATTTCAAACACAGCGGCCCAGAGGTTTTTTTCTTTCAGATTATGCATGAAAATGGCAGAAAGAAATGTAGTATTGCTTGTAAAGGAGAATATCTCCATCCTTAGGGTGCCTTCAAATGTCACAGATTTTGTTGCAGCAATTTCTGCAACTGAAAATCAGTTCCATTCATCTGAATAGTGTTGTTTAGGTGGGAAGCACTTGGATTTTTGAAAGCCCCATTCAGAACTTTCTGCAACAAAATCTTCTACGTGTGAAGGCACCTTAGGGAATCTGTACGGCAGCATATGGAGGCCATGCAGCTCCATAAGACTGGGTTCCCACGTTTTTTATGGTGTTTTTGCCAAATGATGCTACATATTTTGGACATGCATTTAATAGTGTGTTTTTAAAGAAAAACACCAACTTCGTTAGGCATGTTTGTTATGGCAGTTATTCTGGATTTTTTTTTTTAAATCGCAACATGTTGAAGCAATGGTTGTTTTTCCATATTCTTCTTTATAGGGAAAAAAAAGTGTAAAAATAAAGGCATTTTACGCAGGTGAAGAAATAAATTCCACATAAAAGAACACATATGAAAAGGAAAAAATACATGCATTTTTATGGCTCTTTTAGGATTGTAAGTTCTGCCTGGTTTTACTCTCTGAGAGCACAACCATATAAGACAGAAAAAAATTGCTGAAAAATCTGCAACAAATCCCAACGTCCCAATGAATTACTTATGGATTTTGCAGATTCTGCTGTGAATTCTCTGAAGATTTCACCTTATGCATTGCAAAAGGTGAAATCCACAGTGGAAACCCTCAGGATAAATTGAAATGCTGTGGATTTAAAGAGGACCTGTAGCCTCTCCTGTCATGTCTGCTTTGGTAACCACTTGCATTCCCCATGTAATACAAGCATCTACTTTTATGACTGGGTTCTTCTATGTATGATGAACGTCAGCCGATGGTTGCTGAGTTTAGCCGATGTAAGTCTTAAGTGTTTGGCACGCCATAAAGGGTTTTTCGATTCTTCTATATTGATGACCTATCCTTAGGAAAGGTCCTCAATTTGTGGGGGTCCAACTTCTCGCACCCCCGCCAATTAGCTGATTGAAGAGGCCACAGCGCTCCAGTGAATGCTTAGGCCTCATTGCAGCATATCAAGCACAGCTATATCCATTATATATATAGCTACTATGCTTGGTATTGCAACTCAGTCCCACTTGAATTGGACTGAGTTGTGTTTAGGCCATGTGACCGATGAACATGACATCACTGGTTTAGGAAGAGGCTGTGGCGCTCACCAGATCACTACAGCTCTTCAAAGAGCTGATCAGCGGGGGTGAATGGAGTAGAATCCCCACTGATTAGATATTGGTGACCTATCCTGAGTATAGGCCATAAATGTAAAAGACCCGGAAAAACCTAATAAAAGAGTTCTCCAGGGTTTCTCCAGGGTCATCGATTGAAGACCTATTCCTAGAATGGGTCATCGATATGGGATTGGGGGGACGGGGTCGAACACCATGCACCCATGCTAATCAGCTATTCAGGAGTACCAGTATCAGAACTACATCACTCTATCCACTGTGTAATAGATGAACTTGTTTACTGTAGCGTGGCTCCAATTGAATTTAATGGGAGCTCCACTGTAGTAACCAGTTCTGTCCACTACACAGTGGATGGAGCTGTGAAGTTCTAGAGCAGACATGCTCAACCTGCGGCTCTCCAGCTGTTGCAAAACTACAACTGCCAGCATACCCGTTTTACAACAGCTGGAGGGCCGCAGGTTGAGCATTGCCTGTTCTAGAGCATATTTCCATTATGGACCTACTTCCTAAGGCCTCTTTCACACAAGCGTGTCCTGATTAGGTCCGGATGCGTTGCGGATGCGTTCAGTGAAAACTGTGCGATTTCGCAGGCAAAGCCATTCAGTTTTGCCTGCGATTGCGTTCAGTTGTTCAGTTTTTTTCTCGCGGGTGCAATGCGTTTTGAAGGTTTACAAACAACATCTCCTAGCAACCATCAGTGAAAAACGCATCCCCATTCACTTTTATGGGGCCAGGGCTGCGTGAAAAACGCAGAATATAGAACATGCTGCGATTTTCACGCATGAACTTTCTTAGGGATGGGTAATCAGTTGTTCAATCCTGAAGAACCCATTTAGGGTACTGCCACCAGGTCAAAGTTCTACATGCAGTTTTGGAGGCAAAAGCCAGGAGTGGGTCATAAAAGTTGATAAAGTATAAAGGACAGATACAAATTCTCCTCTTTTTTAGATTCACTCCTGGTTTTGGCTTCCAAAACTGCATGCAGAAACCTGGTTATGTGAACGTAACCCACAAAGAAAAACTATTCCGAGTAAAAAAAATTCCTGAAGAGACTGAAAAGTATATCCAGCTATATGGAGCAATTTAATTTTCTTGCCCATAAAACAATAAAACACATTAACATTAGTGAGATCAGTTCATGATACCTACATCACAACGGAGCCCATAACAGCAAGTACAGGAACCGTAATGGGGTTCCTATAGAGGCTCATTAATCAGAAGATATAATTCATGCAATGTACCAAGAGCATTGACACAAAAGACGTTCTCCAGAAACCGACTCCATGGCACAACTTCTAAAACATGCAAAATGCACATGTCAATTTAAAATTCTCATTACAAAGCACCACTTCCTACACAGATCAAACAGAATAATTTATTCCTACAGAGAGAACGGTCTGCCAGAAAATGTCACCCAGACCACATGATGACGATTGGTGTGGGCAAATTACACTTTTTTAATTTTTGTCTACTCTATTAATAGTCAATGGAAAATCCAAAAAGCCATAAAAAGAAAACTTCCAAATGGTACACTTACTTTTTGATGATTCATACAAATCTATGCACATGTTGAAGATGTGACGGAGATGCCCTGCTCTGCATACCTGCTGGAGATACCTGACCATTAGGTTGGTTCAAGGGTATTGGAGAGTATGGTCAGCCACGTTGGATGTATGGACCCCGTTCTTCCACCAAATTTCAGGGCCATTTCATCCACATCTCTAAGGCCCCTTTCACACGGGCGAGTTTTCCGCGCGGGTGCAATGCGTGAGGAGGACGCATTGCACCCGCACTGAATCCGGACCCATTCATTTCTATGGGGCTGTGCACATGAGCGGTGATTTTCACGCATCACTTCTGCGTTGCGTGAAAATCGCAGCATGCTCCAGTTTCTGCGTTTTACACGGAACGCAGGCCCCATAGAAGTGAATGGGGCTGCGGGAAAATCGCAAGCATCCGCAATCATGTGCGGATGCGTTGCGATTTTCCCGCATGGTTGCTAGGATACGATCGGGATGGGGACCCGATCGTTATTATTTTCCTTTATAACATAGTTATAAGGGAAAATAATCGCATTCAAATTACAGAATGCAATGTGCCCGGGCTTTAAAGGGTTAAAAATAATAAAGAGTGAACTTACCTTCTCCCATTGTACGCGCAGAGCCCCAGAATGTCTTCTCTCTTGATAGTTTTGTTGCTTGAGGACCTGTGGTGACGTCACAGGGTCACATGGTCCAATCATAGAAGCATTTGAGTGGACCATGTGACCCATGTGATCCTGTGACATCACGGCAGGTCCTTCAACGGATGAAGGACCTGCCGTGATGTCACAGGATCACATGGGTCACATGGTCCACTCAAATGCTTCTATGATTGGACCATGTGACCCTGTGACGTCACCACAGGTCCTCAAGCAACAAAACTATCAAGAGAAGACATTCTGAGGCTCTGCGTACAATGGGAGAAGGTAAGTTCACTCTTTATTATTTTTAACCCTTTAAAGCCCGGGGCACATTGCATTCTGTAATTTGAATGTGATTATTTTCCCTTATAACTATGTTATAAAGGAAAATAATTACACATAAAGAATACTCATCCGGAAACCAGACTTCAGTGATGAAGTCTGACTTCGGGTCTGGGTACCAAGCATGCGGATTTTTTCACGTGCGTGCTCAACGCACTACAAACGTTAGCACACGCGCGGAAAAATCGCAGCGATTCCCGCAACTCACCCGCATCTTATCCGGGCGTCAAACATGACGCCCGTGTGCAAGAGGCCTAAGGGCTGTATTAGATTAAAGATGCGACTGACGATTGTCGGGAGGGAAGTGATCGTTCCCGGCAATCGCCTTCTCGCTAGCGGAGGAGACCGGTGCTATAACACGCAGTGATCTCCTCCACAGTATGGGGAGGAGCAATCGTTATGCCATCGCTCCTCCCCATACTGATTAGTTGTTTGCCGGCAGCAGATCGTGATTAGATGGCAAAAAGCAAATCTGAATTGCCCAATGAACGATGCCCTGCTGTAGGCTTATAGGCGTAAGCAGTCTTTGCATGCTGGGAGTTGTAGTTTTGCACCAGCTGGAGAGCCGCAGTTTACCCATCCATGCACTGGGGATAAGACAATGGCATGCTAGAGAAACCCTATTCACTGCTGAGTAACATCTGACTACTGTGGTGGGAAAATGCAGACAGCCAGGCCAAATCACTGCACACATGGCAGCTATATGCTGACTGGTATATGGCACTGCTTCCTTTAGCTCTCTAGTTTCCAGAATGGTGCTGTACTCAGTCAGCGCCAGTAACGTCTCAGGGTTATGAAGGAACAGTCTGAACGCAGAGCGATCTGTTTACCTCTGATCACACTTACACTTCAGGCTACCCTTCTGAGAGGCACACATTTCCGGCTGAAATCCCTGTGTTGTCTCAGGATTTCCTGTATTCTGCATTTTAGTACCAAACCTTGCTGCTTCCTATGTACTGACTTATTTTGGCAACTGGGTTTATTTTTTCCTCACGTGGACAAATGCCATATACTTTTTAGATTTAGATGCTTTTAAGAGCAAGCTGAAGTACAGCAGACTGATAGAATCAGGGACAGAGATAGATAGATAGATAGATAGATAGATAGATAGATAGATAGATAGATGATAGATAGATAGATGGATAGATAGATAGATAGATAGATAGATAGATAGATAGATAGATAGATAGATATGAGATAGATGATAGATGTATATTAGATAGACAGACAGAGAAAATGCCTTTTCTTGTCCGCAATTGCGGACAAGAGTAGGACGTGTTCTATTTTTTTCGGGAACGCAATTGGACCCGGCCGGGACATCGTCTGTCCCCATTGAAATTAATGGGTCCGCAATTCGGGTTCGAGTTATCCAAGCATCCCGTTATGGATTCTGCTACCACGGACCATAACGGCATTTGGAATCCATAAGGGGATTCTTCAATGAACCTGAACCTTGGACAACACGGAGGACCTGGGGTGATGTCACCGTCATGTGATCAGTGCAGGGGGCGTGGCTCAGTACTGGATTAGATAAGAGGTGGTAGCCTACGACCTCTTATCCAATCCAGTACTGAGCCACGCCCCCTGCACTGATCACATGACGGTGACGTCACCCCAGGTCCTTCACCCCGTGTTCCAAATGCCGTTATGGTCTGTGGTAGCGGAATCCATAACAGGATGCTTGGATAACCCGAACCCGAACTTTGGAAAACGAAATTAAAACAGAAGTTCGCTCAACTCTATGCAGATCTTCTTCACTGATTCAATGATAATTCTGCATGCTAATTCAAACATCACTTTTTTCCGCTTGCAGTTTTAAAAACCACAACATGGAAAAAAGAAGTGTTCTGTACATTCTTAACGTGGATTCCAGGCAGAATCTACTTTCGTAATTCCAATAGAAAAATGAGCAGGAATGGAAATCCTAGCTAAAACCGCATCAAATACTACATTAAAAATCAGGAGAAAAATGCATCCATAAAAACCTGACGCACATTCTGCATTCATTTTTGTGTGTATAAACCCTCATATTGCGCGGGGTGAAATCCTCTGCAAAATCCACAACAAAATCAGACGTGAAAATTTTGCTGCAGAAAATCGTCCCAGTGTGGCCGTACCTGAGATGTTTTTTTAGAACGATATCACTAGGAATAAGAGACAGATTTCTGACAGACATTAATGCAAATCTGTGTGCTGCGACCATGCTGCAAATCAAAGAACACGTCCTATTCCTGTCCGTTTTTTCAGGCTTTTCTACAATGGGGGCCCGTGAAAAGTGAGAGAATGCGAATGGACCGCATTCGTATTTTGCTGGTCCACTATTTGAGTACTGCAAAACGGATACGGTTGTGTACATGAGGCCTTCATCTCGCACAACCTCTAGTCAGTGACTTGGCCCAGTGACTTGAGTCAGCAAAAAGCCCCAAAAATTGCAAGCTGTTATAACATCTAGGTAGAGATCTCAGAACATCCTATCGCAGTTTGCTAAAAATATTTGTTTAGGTCGTGTTTCTGCTGAAACACACATGCGGGAACTGGCAGAGAAAATTTCCACTCACCTCCTGCTATGCCACCTGCTTCCCCTTCCTCACACTCGTGTTTATTCACTTAGCACTAAGTGCTCACAACAAATCTGACTGCAGAAGATGAGAAGCACAGGTCTTCAGAAGACGCTTCCAAGATGACGACACATTTCAGATCAATCTTTTTTTTTCAGACTTTTTTAAGACTTGCATGATCTTTGCTGTGGATTACCGGTATACCAGAACATCTGCGGAGACCTGAGTAAGGTTGGGTTCATATCTGCAGCAGAGGTTGCAGCAAAAAAAAAAGGACAAAATACCCCTGCATGCAACAGTACTTTGTTCGTCAAATTACCTGTATCCATGCCGGAAACCCAATGGATATCATTACAGTCACTGGGATGCACCAGGTGACAGTGGTGTCTTGCATTTATAGATTGTAAGCTCTAGTGGGCAGGGTCCTCTACCCCTTTGTAGCCGTCTGTTAATAGTTTCTCGTTTATTGTATTTTTATATTTGGGTATCCCCGGCTGGATATACAGCGATAATAATTATAATAATAATAATAATATGCCCGATCTAGCAATTTCCAGAACAGGAAATCGCAACATTTAAAACTAGCTTATCAGGGACAGCAAAGGTTCACAATGCAGATCTGACCACCAAAATAAAGATCTTAATTCACAATTTCTAAACGTAAAAGTAAATTAAAAAACACTAATTAAAACAGGTTTTTTTTCAGAGGATTTTGACAGGTTTATATAGCTATGCATTATAAAGATTAAAAATTATAGGAAAATAACTTCACAACCCCCCGCCCCCCACACATCTCCCTTCCTCCCCCACCCACATTTTTGATCATGTTCTACCTTTTGCAAATTCTGGTTGCACATCGTATGGTTTGGGATGTTTATATATAATATATTTTTTATAAGATATAATAATATAGTAACACTACACATATTTTACTTATACGCATATTTCATATTTTTCTTTCCGTATAGAAAGCTCTACTGTAATAAATAATGACTCTTCACAGTGTACAAGCAATACAAATGCTGACTGTTTCCGGCTTCACGGTGCTAGCTTCCCCAGATTCTTCAAATAATCTCTCAACCACCCAGATGTCTGAAAATTCTCTGTAACCTTCAAGCCACAAAACCGCCCATTGATGGACCTGCCCATTCATCACCAGGCATGCCCTTCTCCTCTGACAGGTCAACATTGCTTTCACACTCTAATGGTTAACACTTAGCTTTGATAAAGCCCTTTGATGCTATGTTCTCCAAGATCTGGCTGCTGATAGTCTGGGCCGGTCAATTGGTTGGTTAAACAAAGTGGAGTTTGCAGGCCGCTCATTATGTCTGAGTTTTACCGTGCCCTGGTCAATCATTAACGTCTTCTGTTGGCATATCAATGTGTTTCACTAAAATCAACAGCAAGCAGCCCAGGTCTTATTTGCGCTATATACGTAATTTCCAGTCTGGGCGTAACATGCATTTGAACTTTGAAAAAACAACAACATTTATTTCTAATCTCTACTCATCCACTACTTGGTCTAGGTTTACTGGCCTTCAGATTGGCTGATGAAAATTGCATGGGGGTGAACATTATAGGGGTTCATCGGGAATTAAGAAAATGAAAATAGTTACAAGGGTTTTCCAAGATTTTTATACTGATGACTAGGCTTGAGCGAATCGACCTTCGGATCATAGATCCAAAGTCGATTTGTTCAAAAACTTTGATGTTAATGCTGTTTCCACACAGCATTAAAATGTATTGGTTCCGTGGAGCCAAATTTCCTCTCGCGAGGCTTCGGTGAATTACTACTGTAATATATGCGCATTTAAAAACAATTCAAAATAGAAATCCGAAGTGGGCTTAACATCAAAGTTTTTGAGCAAATCGACTTCAGATCTATGATTCACTCAAGCCTACTGATGACCTATCCTCTGGATAGGTCATCATTATCTGATCGGTGAGGGTCCGACACCCGGGATTGATTTTTTACTGGCTGCATAAGAGACGAAAAAATGAGTTTGCTGGTTTGTCGGCTGCTCAGTGGAGCGTTCAGATGTACTGATGATCAGCCAACAAATGTTTCTTCCCAATCATCTGCCCACGTAAAAGTCTTTAACATTTAAAGGGGTTCTCAGGACTATTTATGAAAACAGTTCTTTCTAATGTCTTGTGGAAGGAAGATCATTCGGTAAAGGGCGGAAAATTCTGCCAGAAAATCCACAACGTCAAGACTTCCACCATGTTTTTCCGAGACGTTTTCTACTGAAGAATCAGTTTTCCATTTAATTGAATGGAGAAATATACAAGAAATATTTAGCAAAATCTGCACTATACTTCAGAGCAAAAAATCTGCAACATTCCTGCAGATTTTCTAGCAGAATTTTCCACTCCGAAAAAAGCCAGCCTACAGCTGTTCCTCCTGTCTCCGCCATGAACACGCACACTCGGCCAAGCTGCTGCCAGAACCTCCTTGTAGTGGCTTATCTCCAGTGGGAAGAAAGGATCGGGCAAACAGAACATCCTTTTCCCCCTGGCATCTACAGTTGGGAGACCCCCACAAACATTAGAACATCAACCAATCATACCAAAATTGGAGGGTACGGCCACGTTTTGGCTAATGCCTATAGGCACTGTTAGAATATGAGACATTGGAGAAGTTCTTTCAGATCTTGTACCAGTTCTACGAAAGACTGCAAATTAACCTAGAAGCCTACAAAGTAATTTATGCTCCAATTAAATATGATAGTCTCTCAATGTTCAGCACGGGATGACGGTCATAAAACCAGTACTGGGTCACTCCGATGCTTAAGATATATTTGGCATTCCTATTTTAAGAATAAGGGGTCAACATGTAAAACTGTGCACTTAATTAGCAATGGAAAAATATCTAAATCCAGCTGGGAAAGTATAGCAAAATCCACCTTTTCTCAAAGACACACCCTGCCATGTCCTTGTGTCAGTGACAATGTCCCTGTGAACCCCGAGGACTTAAATCATGTTCATGGATGGACAGTAACCCTGTAGAGACAATAAGGCCGAAGCTCGCAGTAAGGAATATACCGAAGAATTTCATGGGTTGCATATTATGTGGATCTTAGAGTAGAGGCCAGGATTTCTCACGTTGTTATACACCCCCTCCCCCAATCAGGACATTGCATAGAATGCAGTTCACTGCAGATGTGGCATACTGTTAATGTATATGTCCTTCTGGTATATATCTGTCCTTGATATGCTGGGATCCCTCCAGTTCCAACTGTATTAAAATGCGTAGTCAACAACACCATCCAATACCTGTTGTCAAGTGCCGGATGTCCAAGGGAGACCTCCGGGACGTCTTGCAAACAGGACACAGGCAAGACACACCAAGGCCCAACAGAGAACTTTATTACAAATGTAATAAAAGAAGCATGACAGCAAGATATGCAGGTTAGGCAATAATGGTAGAACTACCACAGAACCAAGTGCACCGGCAGACCAGAGGCAACCCCAGAGGGTGAAGAGTCAGTCAGCCCCGTTCTTCACAGAGCCCCTGGTTGGAGGGATAAACTGGGCCGAGGGCTCACCGGTCACACCTCCAGGAAGGTCCTGGTACACTTGGCCCCTACCTGCAGAGAACCACACTGGTGAAACCACCAGTGGAACAGACAACAGAACTGGAACCCAAGCAAACAAAGGACATGGAACAGACAACAAGACAAATGGGAACCAGCACAGAAGCAGATGCCTGGATCCCAAGCAGAATGGAAGCATGGCGGTCTCAGGCAGAGCTGCACACAGACCAGAGATCCTCCCTCTGGAGAACCCAGGGACCCTCTCACGAAGACAGGACAAACACAGGAACAGAAGCAGTAGGCACTGCAGGACAGATATGGAACAGACTAGATCAGAAGCAGTAGGCACTGCAAGGCTGGACATGGGACAGGCAGGATCGGAAGCAGTTTATCACTGCCAGGCTATCAGACGCAGTTAGAGCACTGCTAGACTAGACATGGAACAGAGTGGATTCAGACAGAGAACTGGTACAGAAGAACAGGCAAAGGAATAACATCAACAACACTACAGGACAGGTACAGAAGATCAGACAAGGCAACAACAACACATTACCAGGCAACACCACAAAAAAGACAGATGGCAAAAAAAAAAAAACTGGATCAGCAGCAAGGGGCTACATCCAGTAAGGCAATGGACAGACTGACCCCCTGGGTGAGCAGCAAGGTGCAACACCCAGCAAGGCAGAAGAAAGACTAACCTCCTGCCCAACAGCTAACAGATAGAAATAGCTGCATAACCAGGGCACCTGATAAGACACACCCAGGAACAGATCAGGGAATGTCAACCCCATCAGAACCAGGATAACCAGAACCATAGAACAAACGATACAGGCCATAGTTCACACCAGACACCACAGCCCCAAGCAACCAGCATACACAGGTGTCAGCCTGCAGCCAGTACGCGAGAGGGCATGCAGCCAGCCTACACGACCACAACTGTCACAGTGAACCGCACCGTGACACCTGTATTCAGTAGCGATATATAAATGTATGTTTTTTTTTTTTGTTTTTTTTATGCATGTTTAATTAGCAGGCGTCATGCACACGACCGAATTTTCAGTCAATCCCAAAAAATGCAGATCGGATGCAAAAGATGCGGACAGCACATGGCGTATGTCCGTTCCATCGGCCAAAAACATAAGAAAAAAATCTGAAAAATCATTTTTTCAGTTGATCTTAATAAAAAAATTTGTTCTACAGCCTTCACTTTCGGTGTTTCAGCAAACTATTGCTTTGTGTTTTACATTGAATCCATCAGGGAGACGCTCTGACGGCTCCATGTGTAGCTCCCTATCTCTGAGCTCCTGAAAGCTCATTAAGCCCAATGCTTATCAGTTTGATAAGAATTTAGCTATAGTGACTGCGTATGAGCTGTCAGGACTTCAGAGATGAGGGCTACACATTGAGCTATCAGAGCAGCTCCCTGATGAATTCAGAGTAAAACAGAAAGCAACAGTCTGCAGTTACACTGAAAGTAAAAGCTGAAGAACAAAAATGGCTAAGGACGAAGCCCTCAGTGTGGTGAAACGCGCGTCGAGGTGTTGCTGTACGTGAGAAACACATAAGCTGGATAATGGGTAATATCGTTATTCTACTATTTTGTTAATTTCTGCTTGTATCTGTCAGGTTTCTCCTTAGCCTACTTTAGGGATATATGTATTTTGGAGTATACTGGGCATGTCTTTGTTTTTGACATAGAAGTTAGAGTTTTTTTCTCTCCTTTTGTATTATGGTTATTTCAGGGGCGTAGCTAATGGATCATGGGCCCTGGTGCAAGAGTTCAGCTTGGGCCCCCTTCCCTCAGTGTTTTGTGTGTCTTCTTATGCGGCACAAGGGTCTTTGGGCCCCCTTAGGCTCCTGGGCCCGGTAGCGACTGCTACCTCTGCACCCCCTATAGCTACGCCCATGGGTTATTTGGGATGCCCTCTTTACATTACAATTTGAGCTAGGTAATTGTAGTAGTTACCTTTAACATATTTTCCCCATTTCCTGCATGTGTTTCTCTGGTAGGTGTCTCTGGGGATTGGTCCGGCTGTCGGACCATTTAGTAGTTGACCTACTCTTTAATTGTATATTTTGTACATGTTTAATAAAGTTTATGGTGATATTTTATCTTGCATTTTGGTGAATCTTTTGGAAAGCACTGGTTTTTGTCTTTTGGTATAGGCGAATGAATTATTGTTACTAGTTGCACTAGACATTCCGTTGTATTTTGAGGTTATGTAGGTTTTAATACGTTCCAAAAATATCACCTGTCCTATTCTTGTCCGCGAAAAACGGTTCGCGGAACCATTTAAGTCACTGGGACCGCGAAAAAATGAGGAGGCACATCCGATTGTCATCCGCATCCGCGTCTGTTTTATTTGTATCTTTTGACCTGCATGTATACCAGTATCCTGGGTGGAGATATTAAAATTATACTTTTTTCCCCCTTCCTTGTTTTCTGACGGTCCAAAAGAACGGAAGACACATGGAAACACAACGGAACCAAAAACGGACACGGATACAACTGAACCCCATTTTGCGGACCGCTAAAAACAACTGTCGTGTGCATGAGGCATTAAGTGGTGAAAAGTTTTTTTTATTGCCTTCCTCTGCATCAACTTGCAGGAGGACAGGCCGAACTGGATGGACAGATGTCTTTTTTCGGAGTTATGTACTATGTTACTATGAATGTGAGTTCTTTGGGAAACTTAACATATTTGTAAAGCGCATGGTGCCAAGCACATCACGTTTTCTGAAACAGCCAAGTATTGTGTAACGCTTTAGGACAGAAACGGCAGAAGTTCTGGAAAGACACAGCTGAAACGTCAGGCCTGATGTCTCCGTCTGTGGCTTTAGAAACGGGCATTTGGTTCTTATCTGCCGTCGGACCCTTTGGAAGCCTGGGTTACCGCACCTTTTGGCCCGTACTCCGGTATGACTCACTTTAGTAAATGATGCCCGGAATGTGATGTTGTCTATTGCGTAATTTCTGTCTCACTTCAACCTGTCATCCTTCAGGATCACAGGTTCTACGTCTATACGTGACGGCTCAACGTAACCAAAGCATTGTCTTTCTGCTCCCGCATTCAGATTACCTATGGATCTCAAGAATCCTTTATTTTCCCAAAGGATGCATTACAAACAGGAATGAATTACACTGGCAGGAACAGGGCATACGCATTGGCAGACGGGAAGCTCTTAAAAAGAAAAAGCCTATTGACACACATACACACCGTCTGCCACCTTTCAGAATATAATACTCCACTGATAGACTGAGAGCTAGGCATGAAATCTGCAAAGACGTTCCTGGCGTCTGAAGGCGTGGGTATACGCCAGCTGCTCAGCAATGTGCCACATGGAATGAAGTCTGCAAACAGCAACCTTTCCTGCTCCCTATTCCTTACTCAGGATTACCGACTAGTCTCTAAATGAGCCCATACATGATGGCGCATGTTGAAATCCAACAGGCCCAATCCTGCTTCCCTCCTACATCTGCTGTTGGATTCGTCACGCCCCCGTAAACTAGCTGATCCAGACAAAATAAGTGCTGTAATGTGCACGGGCAATCAGAAATGTGATTATGACGTATCATTATTTGGCCACCAGCATACTGGTAAATGGCCCCTGGAAATTGACCAGCCCTGCCCTATCACTATGCAGCATGCCATGTTCTCCCAGATTCTCTATTATGGCCAGTCATCTAATGCCCTGTTCACACTAAAGCGTTTTAAAAAACAAAACACTTGCCAGCAGGTTCAACCCATTTAACCCAGAGATATTTCCTAGTAGGGTTGACCCTGCTAAATAAAATGATACCTGTCTTATGTAAATCGGTTGCAGCAAATCGGTTGAGAGAAAAAAAATATCCTTTTATTCTTAAGGCCTCATGCACACGACAGTTGTTTTATTCTGTGTCCGTTGCGCCGTTTTTCGTGATTTTCTGCGGACCCATTGGTTTTCAATGGGTCCGTGGAAAACTCGGCAAATGCACCGTTTGTGCCCCGCGTCAGTGATTCCAGTCCGTCCAAAAAATATAACCTGTCCTATTCTTGTCCGCGAAAAACGGTTCGCGGACCCATTCAAGTCAATGGGACCACGAAAAAATGCGGAGGCACATATGATTGTCATCCGCGTCCGCATCCGCGTCCGTTTTATTTCCATCTTTTGACCTGCATATATACCAGTATTCTGGGTGGAGATATTAAAATTAGACTTTTTTTTCCCCTTCCTTGTTGTCTGACGGTCCGCTCAAAAAAACGGAAGACACACGGAAACAAAACGGAACCCAAAAGGGACACGGATCACGGAACCCCATTTTGCGGACCGCTAAAAACAACTGTCGTGTGCAAGAGGCCTTATGCAAATGGTGACTGCAGCGCACTGAGGGGTGGAGCCTATCCCTTCAGTGTACTGAAGATCCTCGGCCTGCTAGTCCTAGCCCCGCCCCTTAGTGCACTAAAGCCCTCATTTGCATGAAGAATAAAGGTCTGTTTTATCAGGAATGCAGCAAACAATTTTCCCAAGACAGGTATCATTTTAATCCGAAGGATCATCCCTACTAGACAGCATGTCTGCTTTAATAAGGTTGATCCTGCTGACAGGTACTGTTTAAAGGGGTATTTCAGGATTTCGTTATTGATGGCCTATCCTCAGGATATGGCGGGGTCGGGCACCCGGCACCCCTGCTTTATAAGCTGATTCAGGGCAGACTTCAGTAGGAGCAGCGCTGCAGTAACCGGTTGTATCCGCTACACAATGGAGAAAGTTGTGTATTTCCGGTGCTACACACACTGAGAGCTGATTTTGGGAGGTGTGGGGTATCGGACCCCGGAAAGTAAAATCCTAGATTACCCACCACGAAATGCCACGCAATGTTCAGGCAATGTGTTATAGAGCAGGAGGAGCTGAGCAGCCAAGGACGGGAGCGAGCCCCAGGAAGTAGGTAAGTATCCTTCCCAGGTCTGCCCAGTAGCGGGTGTTTGCCAAAGCCCCCACCCACCCAAAGGTGCCTACCGTTTAAGTCCCTTTCCTACTTTTAGCCACACTGTATGAATCAGCCTCACTTGCTTGTAGGTCCAGGATTTGACATCTATTAAACTGATTCTGTGAGATTTTCTTCCGCCTGAAGCACTGAGTAGTTGGAAGGATCTGATAAAATCACCGTAACCAAAACTTTACAACCATGGAATACATTAAAAGGCATAGCAATCCGCAAGCTACGCTAAAGGCATTGAACGTGGAATTTCTGTGATTGAGAAGAAGATCCACGTTACTCATGATGTCAGCGCTGGATGACTGGGTCTATTACGACCTAATCAGATTTAATACGCAGTCTATGTCACCGTCACAAGACCAAGCAGCCAACGAGTTACCAATATACATAAGGTCTGAAAGAACGCCCTGCATCACATACTATACTATATAGGAAATACTATTCAATGTATAGAATACAGCGCAGTAGAAAAATAAGAGCGACAATCGACTCATGGTCAATTAAAGGGGTGGTCTCACTTCAGCAAGTGGCATGTATTATGTAGAGAAAGTCAATACAAGGCACTTACTAATGTACTGTGATTGTCCATATTGTCTCCTTTGCTGGATGGATTAATTTTTGCATCCCATTATACACTGCTCGTTTCCATGGTGACGACCACTGTGCCAGCCATTAGTGGTGGTCGTGCTTGCACACTATAGGAAAAGGGCTGGCCTCTCTGGTGGCAGAAACAGTGGGAGCGCCAATAAGCTATTGCTTTATCCTATAGTGTACAAGCACGACCACCACTGGATGGATTGCAGGGTGGTCGTAACCATGGAAACGAGCAGTGTGTAATGTGATGGAAAAATGAATCCAGCCAGCGAAGGAGGCAATATGGAGAATCACAATACATTAGTAAGTGTGTTGTAATAACTTTGTCTACATAATGAATGCTATTTGCTGAAGTGAAACAACCCCTTTAAGGGCTGTTTTACACCTACAGATTATCTGACAGATTTTCTGACCAATCATCGGTCAGACGGCCCATTACACACACAGATCTTTTGTTATACACACTGATTGGACAGATATTGGTCAGATAATCTGTTGATGTAATACAGCCCTAACAGGAGTACGATAAAGGTAAAGTATTTCAGGTATATTACCCGCTAGCCATCCCCCCCAATTGAAAGATAGGAGGCTGTTAAATTAGACAATCCTTTAAGGCCCCATGCACACCACCATATTTTTGGTTTGTATCCGTTCCACATTTTTTTGCAGATCACAGACCCATTCATTTCTATGGGTCCGCAAGCAAAAGAAAAAAAAAAACGGACAGGGCATGGATGCTGTCCCCAAATTATAGAACCTGTCCACTTTATGTCCATTTTGTGGACTAGACTAGGCTTTTTTTTACAGTGGGTTCTGTGGAAACTGCTAGATGCACACAGACTGCATCCGTATTTTGCAGATTCGCGATTTGCAGACAGGAAAAACGGATAAAGTCGTGTGCAGGAGGCTTTAATATGAATACATTCTAAGTAAAAAGTGAATAAAGAACGAGGCTAAATAAAGTAAAAGCATAAACAGGGTCTAAAAAGCAAGTCCCCAATGTGACCAATCAAGATACAATACAAAGCAGTACAATGGCATATCATTTGCACAGCCTATTGTTGGATACGAGACGCTCCATTTGACAGCAGTGACAGATCACCACGAGAGGGTCGCTAACAATTTAACAAATAAACACCGCACTAATGTGCGTGATATTGTTATTAGGTTAATGACACCCATTAGACCAGAGGTCAACAGCCGGGTCTACAGCTACTCCGTGAGCATCAAAAAGATCTCAGCCTAGCTCGGTGACGTGTCATGTGTTTTTGCTGTCATGTGTTTTGCTTATACTCAGGGGCTTTCTACACCAACTTAAACACTAAGGGGGTCATTTACTAAAGACCAGTGCTTCACGTGCCGGTCACAGTAAACTCCCCCCTCCCCCAGTGGAAGATCCAACCAAACCTGTAAATAGGTTTGGCCCATCTTCTTCCTGCTGTCCATGTGTCAGAACATAAATCCACTTCACCCAGGAGCTGGTGTAATGTGCGCCACTTTTCTGGTCCACATGTTGGTGAATGAGTAGGGCCAAGGGACTTCCACCTGCGCCCACCTTTTGGAAGATTTGCAAGGGTATCGGAAAAAGCTAAAAAGTAGCAAATTTTGTTGCAAAACAGAACTTTTTGATATACCAAAAACTGGCGTAGAATCTCGATACATGACCCCCTAGGAATCTTCTTAGCGCAAGATCTATTCTCTCAGCGGTGGAGAGATGCTGTACCAGTCAGACGCTGACAGAAGTCGCTTAAGGGTACTTTTACACTGAGCGTGCAGACGCTCCGTCCCCATTGACTATAATGGGGCAGGGGGGCGGAGCTACGGCGCAGCACGGCCGGAGATTGCCGGACTAAAAGTCCTGCATGTCCGACTTTTCAGTCCGGTGTTCTTTGCCGCACTGTGCCGTAGCTCCGCCCCCGCCCCATTATAGTCAATGGGGACGGAGCAGCAGCACGGCAGTGCACGGCCACTTGCGGCAAGACGGATGCGGCAGGCTGAATAGCCTGAGGGATCCGTCCTGCCGCAAGTGTAAAAGTACCCTAACCTCTTCAACTGCAATTTTGAAGAATAGTGCAGACGATCACTTTTATACGGATATTTAAAATAAACTCAACTGTCATGGCATTTACAAAATCTGCATTTAGTAAGGGTATGGCCACATGGATATTATAAAAGAGAAGAACGTATTCGGAGCAGACACTTCTTGTTTTTTTCATCCACTCCTGATTTTGGCTTCAAAAACTGTATAAAAAAGAGAACATGTGGCAGCACCCTTTTTCCACGCAGATTAATGTGCAGAAAGCGTAATACAGTACCAGCAAAGTGTATGAGATTAGAATCTGCAGTGTGTCAATTCTTTGTGCAATTTTTTTTGTGTGGATTTCATCCTTTTTAATGCAAGGATGCAGCGAAACCACACCAAATCCACACCAAAAAGTGCAAGTAACAGGCAGAGAAATCCACAGTAAAAACCTTGCGGATTTTCTGCCTTGAGACCCGCACCCCTGTGCAGGTACAGAATTAGGTCGGGCTCATGTCACCGCTGTTTTTTCCATTGTTTTGCTTTGTTAGAGGACAAAACATTGAAAATAACAGAAGTGTAAGGCTACTTTAAAAAAATTGCGTTTTGGCTTTCCGTTTGCGAGATCCGTTCAGGGCTCTCACAAGCGGTCCAAAACGGATTAGTTTTGCCCTAATGCATTCTGAATTGATAAGGATCCGCTCAGAATGCATCAGTTTGCCTCCGTTCAGTCTCCATTCTGCTCTGGAGGCGGACAACAAAACACTGCCTGCAGCGTTTTTCTATCCGTCCTGGGATGCAGAGCGAGACGTTTTCTCTGACACAATCTGGCACAATAGAAAACGGATCTGTCCCCCATTGACTTTCAGTGGTGTTCAAGACAGATCCGTCATGGCTATAGAAGACATATTACAACCGGATCCGTTCATGACAGATGCATGCGGTTGTATTATTGTAATGGAAACGTTTTCGCAGATCCATGACGGATCGGCAAAAAAACGCTAATGTAAATGTAGCCTAAGATAGAACACATAACTGACCAGAACTGAGCAGACTCCATTGAATACAACAGACTCCCTACAGTTTCCGTTAAGAATCCGTTTTTTTGTTAGACAAAAAAGTCCTGTTTCTTCTGTCAAAAATAACTGATCTCTGACGGAAGTGACAAACTGATGCCAAATATTCATAACTGATGCACAAAATAACGGATCTATTTTTTTACTTTTTTCTATTCTTCTAAAGCAGGGATGCTCAACCTGCGGCCCTCCAGCTGTTCTATAACTACAACTCCCACCATTCCCAGCTGTAGGCTGATAGCTGTAAGCTGTTCAGGCATGCTGGGAGTTGTAGTTTTGCAACAGCTGGAGGGCCACAGGTTGAGCATGCCTGTTCTAAAGGATCAGAAGAACAGAAAGCTAAACTGTGCTGACCCGAATAAAAACCCAAACCGTACAGTGAAAAAGGTTCAGCATCCTCATACTGTCCCTCAAACCTCCAAAGTGTTGCAAGTATGTTCAAAGGGTTAGTAGGGACTTTGCAAGTTTTTGGGGTCACTTGCACAAAAACGGTAAGTCTTTTTGAGCACTACACCTTCCGGCACTACCTACAGATTTGGAGTGAAAATTTTGATCAGAATTTCCGAGCCGATCAGTTGTGTTAAACATTTATGAAGAAAGAAATAAAAAAAGTCGCAGCTCCGTGCCAGGCACTCCCAGGCGTACTCTTACTGAAATAAGCGCAACCACATTGCACAGGCACCAACTTTATTATTGCCGTGCGCCACCTGCATAAATTTGGTGCAGTTGCAAACAGCAACTCCAATCTAAACACCAAGCTCCAATACACCAACAATGATAAAATCCCACCAAAGTCTTTATACCGTTCTATAATAGTAGTAATAATAGTAAAGTAATAATAAAATATAAGCTTTGTTACAACTGTTACCAATCCTGTTTTATTATAATAAAGCGCAATAGTGATCTCTGTGGCTTCTTTGTATCTGGATTTGCTATTCCAGGTGTCAGATTCAAGGCGCACAGGTAAGGTACTGGGGGAGCACATGCAGCCCACCAATTACACCGACCACAAGCAAGCGCTAACGACCTGGAGATCAGCGTCCAGAGCGTCTCTTGGGAGCTGTTACGAGAAGGAAACCTTGCACTGTACGTCAATGAGATACGAGGCAGAAGTGATGCTCTGGGAGATGGTGCTATTGAAAACAGCTGCGGAACATGGCAGAGAACAAGAGGGACGTTGCGCACCGCCTGTAGCAGGAAACGCACGTTTTATGCGAAACAGGTGATACATGGAGGAGGATTTATTTGACTGTAAATTACGTGAGATTCATATCCAACTTTCCAATAACTTTATCGGGATAAAGGAATAAACCAGAAGACCCTCATCACAGACCAACTATTAGCCTGCAAGGCAAAACCACAACCACACGAGTATTCCCATCAGGACGTTATTGTGCCATTTATATGTGTTGCGGTGTACAGTAATTAGTATAAACCAAGCAGCCTTCATTACATCACACCATATGGCCATTTTAACCACTTGAATGCCGCTCATGTACCTTTTTCACATAACTTTCAAAGTGCTAAACTGAACTTGTTTTACACCAGCAGTGAGATACTCTGCAGAACCACATGTTCCAGCATGCCTTGCCAAGAAGAACACCTGCTTCACTAGTCAATTCACTAGCCTAACAGCCACCCATACATGTGGTAAGACCGGAGATAGCCGATCTGTGCCGCATCAGCCGAGACACAACCACCATTACCAAGTGTAGTGTTAGCTGGCTGGGTATCACTTGTGCTGCACTACCGCAGGGATCAGCAACCTCCAGCACTCCAGCTGTTGTGAAACTACAACTCCCAGCATGCTGCATACACTTCTATGAAAGTCCCTAAAAGAGCAGTGAAGGCATGCACGCTGGGAGTTGTAGTTTCACAACAGCTGCAGTTCCGAAGGTTGCTGATCCCTGCACAAGGGGATATTAAAGGTGAATTCACACGCATCAGTTACTGAAATTTCTCCGACTGTCCTATTCATTTGAATGGAGTAACCCAGTGATACCCAACCTGCGCTACTCCAGATGATGCAAAACTACAACTCCCCAAATGCCCGGTCAGTCTACTGCGGGGCATGGTGGGAGTTGTAGTTTTCTAACAGCTGGAGGGCCGCAGGTTGGGTATCCCTGTAGCCTAAAGGCGGGCACGGGATTGATTCTCAGTCACAGGAAATCTGCTGCGTGTGAACATGTCCACATGGGGTTTAAACGGCAGGGAAAATATCTGCCGAGGATTTTGTAGCGGATCCGTGTCAAGATCTGCATCAAAATCTGCACGATTTACAAGGGGATTTGTTGCAGATTTTGATGCAAATCTGCTGCAGATTTCATTTCTTCCTATGCATTGCAGAGGGTGTAATCCACAATGGAAATCTGCAACAAAAATTGACATGCAGCGGATTTTCAATCTGCACAACATGCCAATTTCGCAGATTTTCAGTTTTTTTTTTAAATCAGCGTGTAGATGAGATTTGTTTGCATCTCATCCTGCTGCTGTAAAACAGTTCAGTTTTTGCACCTGCAAATCTGCAGCAGAAAAGCTGCAGCGTCTATACCCCGTGAGATCCACTCAGAATGCATCCGCCTGACAAAGCGGAGCCTGGCACACAATGTAAGTCAATGGGGACGGATCCGTTTTCTTTGACACAATCTGGCACAATAGAAAACTGATACGTCCCCCATTGACTTTCAATGGTGTTCATGACGGATCCGTCATGACTATAGAAGACATAATACAACCGGATCCGTTCATGAACAGATGCATGCGGTTGTATTATTGTAATGGAATTGTTTTTGCAGACCCATAACGGATCCGCAAAAAACGCTAGAGTGAAAGTATTTTCTTTAAGTGTCCTTTCTGTATGCTGAACCATTCATTTCAATGGGTCCACAAAAAAAAACTGAAGTTACTCCATGTGCATTCCTTTTCCCTATGTCCGTTCCGCAAAAAAATAGAACATGTCCTATTATTGTCCGCATTACGGACAAGGATAGGACTCTTCTATTGGGGCCAACTGTTCCGTTCCGCAAAATACGGAATGTACACGGACATCATTCATATTTTTTGCGGACCGCAAAAAATAAATACGGTTGTGTGCATGAGCCCTAAGTCAGGGATCAGTAAGCTCTGGCACTTCAGCTGTGGTGAAACTACAGCTCCCAGCAAGCTCCATTCTCTGCTATAGGATTCCTGAGAACAGCCAAGTAGGTGTGCATGCTGGGAGTTGTGGTTGCCCCACACCTGGAGTGCCGGAGGTTGCTGATCCCTGCTCTAGGTTCTAAGCTCATATAATGGTAATATATGTTAAAACAAAGTCCCCCAATAATAAATCTCAGGATGCATTTCTCACTCATGCCCACACAGTATATCTGGATGCAAGAGTAGCTACTGAGTAACATATCCATATACCATGTGTGCAACTAAACTGGTACTCTGCCCGCCGCAGCCGTGATTACCAAGAGACACATTGGGGAACTAAATATCAATATCTAGTTAAATTACAAAGTTTGTAACTTTATATGCAAACACTTTAGAATCTCCTCTTTTCTAAGTATATAGTGATGTAGCAGAGCTGAGTTTGTCCAATCCTATTGCAATACGTTATGTAAGGTCCTAAATGACCGCTGCACAAAAGGCACAGTTTAATAACAGTGTCAGCTGTCGCTCGCATCTCCGCAGGGCACCGAGGCGTAGATCACCAGAGACATGATTTCGACACGTGGTTTACATGCTAAAAACGTAAAAGCGTCTCGTTTTGATTCCTTGCAAGGGACTTTACCTGCAGAGGAGGAGTGCCAGCAGAGGAAAAGACACACACTTAGGAACCCCAGAGTCCTCATCTTGTCCTGGTGGGATTTTCTCGCAGTCCGCTGATAAGTTCCCCCTCCCCAAGTTGGTTTTCTTATTTTTATCCGCCAGAGCCTTCTGCAGCCTGGGAAGGAAAGAGAAGATAACTTTGAATCTGCATTTGATGAAAACATCCTGCTGACATATCCCACCCCCCCAGTTCCTAGCAGGACACAGCGGAGATAGGAGCGCTTACAAGGAGAACACGATGGACACCCGCGGCATTCACTTTGGATCACACAGAACTTTGCATCTGCAGATTGTAAACTCTATGGAGGATACAACAGGCTGCAATGCACCAAACGTCAGAAGCCGAACATATGAATCAGATCCACAGCAGCGCAGAGTGAGTGAGCTGCAGCAGCCAGATGGTGAGGGGGCAGCCCTTACAGGCAGGGATCACTGACACTACACCAGGGGCATGCCCTGCCAGGCGCACACTCACCCTCAGCTCTCAGGCACAGGCTGTCCAGCTTCTGCAGCCTCTTGTCAGTTCCCACTGGGCTGAAGTTTCAGGCATCTCCGGCTCTGGGACACTCCAAGCTGCAGAGAGGAAAAGAAAGGGGCGGGGTCCTAGTTCTCCTGGGGGCGTGACCTGAGAGAAGCCAGTACTGTCCTGTACTGTACAGCTGCTGTTTATGTGCTGGCTGTCATAAGAATGGCTGCAGGACGGGTGTCGCCATCTAGTGGACATATTGAATATTGCGCTAAACACACAGTGCGGTGATTTTATAGGCGATTATTGCAGTAATAATGATAAACAATTTAAAGTATTTTACTAACTGCATTTATCTACTCAAGTGACTGAAATATTACAATACAATAGGCTAATTTTACAACTTGCACTGAAGTTAATGTAGGATATTCTGAGATTTGCCATAGGATCAGTGTGACATATTATTAAATAGGAGATTTATGGTCCTTATATACTGAACTTGGCAATGGTGCTTTTTTTATCATTTAAAACTGAAGAATATGTTCATGTATTTTTCGGATACCAGAGTTTTTTGCTTTTTTTTTCTAAATATCTGTGTGAACTTTGTTATTTTCTAGCTTTTTTCCCTTATAGCGAAAGAGATAAAAAAACACTTAGGCCCCTTTCACACGGGCGAGTTTTCCGCGCGGGTGCAATGCGTGAGGTGGACGCATTGCACCCGCACTGAATCCGGACCCATTCATTTATATGGGGCTGTGCACATGAGCGATGATTTTCATGCATCACTTCTGCGTTGCGTGAAAAATCGCAGCATGCTCTATATTGTGCGTTTTTCACGCAACGCAGGCCCCATAGAAGTGAATGGGGCTGCGGGAAAATCGCAAGCATCCGCAAGCAAGTGCGGATGCAGTGCGATTTTCCCGCATGGTTGCTTAGCAACGGGACCAGATCTTTATTATTTTCCCTTATAACATGGTTATAAGAGAAAATAATAGCATTCTTAATAAAGAATGCTTAGTAAAATGAAGATGAAGGGGTTAAAAATAATAAACTTAACTTACCTTAGCCACTTGATCGAGTAGTTGCGATCTGTCTTCTCTTTTCCAGCATCAGCTAAGATCTAAAGGACCTGGGATGACGTCACATCACATGGTCCAATCACATGGTCCTTCTTACCATGGTGATGTGACGTCATCACAGGTCCTTTAGTTGTTAGCTGAAGCTTGAAAAGAGAAGACAGATCGCAACTACACGATCAAGTGGCTAAGGTAAGTTAGGTTTATTATTTTTAACCCCTTCATCTTCATTTTACACAGCATTCTTTATTAAGAATGCTATTATTTTCCCTTATAACCATGTTATAAGGGAAAATAATAAATTTTCCAGAATACTCTACCCGACACCGGACTTCAGTGATGAAGTCCGGCTTTGGGTCTGGGTACCAAACATGGCGATTTTTCACACGCGCGTGCAAAACGCATTACAAACGCTTGCACCCGCGTGGAAAAATCGCGCATATTCCCGCAACGCACCCGCCTCTTATCCGGGCGTCAAATATGACGCCCGTGTGAAAGAGGCCTAAGGCCCCTTTCACAACAGCGAGTTTTTTGGTGCAATGCGTGACGTGAACGCCTAGCACCAGCACTGACCCATTTATTTTAATGGATCCATGTACATGAGCCTTTTTTTCACACATCAGTTCTGCGTTGCGTGAGAATAGCAGCATGTTCGATATTCTGCGTTTTTCACGCAGCCCTGGCCCCATAGAAGTGAATGTAGCTTCAGTGAAGAGCACATTGCATCCGGAAGCAAGTCGGATGCAATGCGTTTTTCACTGATGGTTGCTAAGAGATGTTGTTTGAAAAACGCATTGCACCCGTGCATAAAAAAACTAAACACCTGAACGCAATCGCAGACAAAACTGACTGAACTTGCTTGCTAAATGGTGCAAGTTTCACTGAACGCACGCTGAAAGCATCCGGAGCCAAACCGTTATGCCCCTTTTACACGGGGGAGTTTTCCACGCGGGTGCAATGCGTGAGGTGAACGCATTGCACCCGCACTGAATCCAGACCCATTCACTTCAATGGGGCTGTGGACATGAGCTGTGAATTTCACGCATCACTTCTGCGTTGCGTGAAAATGGCAGCATGCTCTATATTGTGCGTTTTTAACGCAACACAAGCCCCATAGAAGTAAATGGGGCTGCGTGAAAATCGCAAGCATCCGCAAGCAAGTGCGGCTGTGGTGCGTTTTTCACGCATGGTTGCTAGGAGACGATCGAGATGGGGACCCGATCTTTATTATTTTCCTTATAACATGGTTATAAGGGTAAATAATAGCATTCTTGATACAGAATGCTAAGTAAATTAAAGATGAAGGGGTTAAAAAATAAAATAAAAACAATTAAACTCACCTAATCCACTTGTTCGCGCAGCCTGGCTTCTTTGTTCTGGACCTGTCAAAGGACCTGTGGTGACGTCACTGCTCTCATCACATGGTCTACATGGTGATAGACCATGTGATGAGAGCAGTGACGTCACCACAGGTCCTTTGACAGGTCCAGAACAAGGAACAGGAGACAGGCAGCTACGTGATCAATTGGAGGAGGTAAGTAATTTAATTTTAACCCTCAATTGTCCATTTACTAAGCATTCTGTATTAAAGAATGCTATTATTTTCCCTTACAACCATGTTACCACGCATTAAAACGCTTTGCACTCGCGCTGAAAAATTGCGTATTTTCCCGCAACGCACCCACACCTGCTCCTGCAACGCCTGTGTGAACACAGCCTAAGGGCTACAGATTGCTACTTTTCATATTTTCCATAGACCTTCAGCTAACATCTGGAGCTGGCGTTTTTACATAAAGCACCAAACATCACAGTTTCCAAAACCAGCACAAAACAAAAAAATGCTAAAGTGCAGAAAAACTCAACAACAGCTACAACATATGTGTGAAGGCGCCCTTACACAGCTTTCTTTTATACTGCTCCACTGCTCCAGCAGGCACCAGCGTCCTCTGCTCACCGCGCCTGCGCCGAATACAGAGCGGCCGTGCAGGCGCGGGATTTCAGAAGGAGACAGTGCCGGAGGATCGCTGCCCGGCACTGTCACTCAAAGTAAGAAGGGTCGTGCCAGCGGAGCTTTTAGGAGCAGGGCAACGCCCCCCCTGCTCCTAGAGGCTAATTTACATATTATAAAAGTACGTTTTTTAGCCTGAA
This sequence comes from Bufotes viridis, assembly GCA_033119425.1. Lineage (NCBI taxonomy): Eukaryota > Metazoa > Chordata > Amphibia > Anura > Bufonidae > Bufotes > Bufotes viridis. Next base: position 39,541,291 of record CM065596.1, on the reverse strand, counting down.
TATAAATCGGATTTTTATAAAAAAGACATTATCAAGCTGCTCTGACATTAGCACATAGCTAATGTCAGACAGCTTATAATGTCAAAACGTGATGACAGAAGCCCTTTAATGGTCTGGTCCCTGAGGCTGCTTATATGGGGTGAACAGTTCAGAAGCCCCCAGTGTGTGGTTACTCCGAGGTTAGTTACTCCGTGTGCATTCCTTATCCGTATGTCCGTTCCGCAAAGGTATAGAACATGTCCTAATATTGTCCACATTACGGACAAGGATAGGGCTGTTCTATTAGGGATCGGCTGTTCCGTTCCGCATTTTTTGCGGATCTGTTTTTTGTGGACCGCAAAATACATACTGTCGTGTTCATAAGCCCTAATTGAGATGAGGATTCTCATACATTTATGTCTCATTCACACGTCAGTGTTTGGTCAGTGATTTCCATCAGTGATTTTGAGCCAAAACCAGGTGCTAAACACAGAACAGGAGCAGATCTTTTCCTTATACCTTATGTCTGTGGAGGCTCCAATCCTGGTTTTGGCTCACAATCACTGATGGAAATCACTGACCAAAACACAGACGTGTGAATGATGCTTTAGGCCTCTTTCATCCATGACAAGATGGTCAGTGGCTCATCCATGAAGATGTCCCTAAAGAATCCATATTTGGTCCGTGGGTCTGTTCGTTACCCACCACGTGCCATATGTAGTCCACAGCCATGGCTAGGGTGAAAATAATTTCCAGATCATCTCCTAGCAAGGATACATAAAAATCACAGATGCCATCTGTGTTGTGTCGGTGGTTTTCACAAACCTGTAGACTATAATGTGTGTGAGGGGTCTGTAATCACCGACAACATAGGACATGCTTCTGTGGTGTCTCCATGGACCCACAATCTATGAAAAACTACTCATGTGTGAATACACATATTAAAGGGCTTTTACTATTGATGACCTATCCTCAGAATAGTCATCAATATCAGATCGGCGGGGGTCCGACACACAGCACCCCGCTGATCAGCTGTATAATGAGACGGTGCGTGCAGTGCGTACGTGCCGTCTCCCGTATCTCTTCCTATTCACAGCTGTTGCCTTTGGCAAAGACCATAGACAGCAGAGGACAGGAAGAGAGAAGGGGGACGGCACGAGCACACTGCACGCGCCATCTCCTCATACAGAGGATCGGCGGGGGTCCCGGATATCGGAACCCCGCCGATCTGATATTGATGACGGTTCCTGAGTATAGGTCATCAATAGTAAAAGCCCAGAGAACCCCTTTAAAATCAGTGGATATGTGTGTTGTCAGTGGAGACCGTGGACAGCACATATCTGTGACTCATTGACGTGTGAAAATGCCTTATAAAAAACGAATACAGACTGAGCTGGAAATCACCGAACATAAAACCGTAGGGAGGAGAAGTGTTCTCTTCACTAGCACAGTGGAGAAGAAGGAAGGAGTCCCTCCCCACTGTGACGCGGCCACCGCAGCCACCAATGGGGAGATAGCAGGGGGGAGGAGGAGGAGCTGTGGCCACTGCGCCACCAATGAATGTAAAACATATTATGTGTTGGCAGCGGTATCACAGACCCGGCACCCAGTCTCAATAACAGGGCATGCGATTCGCAGCAATTAACCCCTCAGGTGCCACATCTAAGGGGTTAATTGCCGAGGATCGCATGTCCTGTTATTGAGGCCGGGTCTGTAATACCGCTGCCGACACTTGTATAAATGAATTAAAGAGGACCTTTCATGGCTACACAGAGCGGCGCCCAGGGATCTAAGTGGACTTACTATTATTCCTGGGCGCCGCTCCGTTCGCCCGCTGTGGCCACCAGTATTTTCAACATTCAGAGCAAGGAGTAGGAGACGCGAGTGTCTCTCCCTCTCACTGACAGCAGCGCTGTCCAATCGCAGCTCAGAACGAGGGAGGTTTTTTCCCTCCCTGGCTCTGAGTTGTGATTGCAGGCGCGCAGGAATAATAGTAACTGCACTTAGATCCCTGGGCGCCTCTCTATGTAGCCTGCTACTTAGTTCATATTTTTTGGACCAATGAAAGGCCACAGGCCCCCCCCCCCCCCATTGTTATACTGTATGGGGGCCACAGAGTTCCCCTCCCCTCCATTGGTGGCAGTGGCAGATTACACTGCTGGGGCTCCGATCGGTTACCATGGCAGCCAGGACGCTACTGAAGCCCTGGCTGCCATGGTCAGCTCCCTGCTGCTGTGTGCACTATGCACAGGGCAGCAGGGACAGTGTGAGGTCCTAATAACCCTAATAGAGCTCTATTAGGGTGAATAGGACAAGGGATCAAAAGATCCCAGGTTCTTGCCTCTAAGTGGGGAAATGGTTTTTACATAAAAAGTTAAAAAAAAAGTTTAATAAACACCAAAATACTAAATGTTTAAATCGCCCCCTTTCCCAATTTTACATATAAAATTTACAAACAATAAAAAATAAACATAATACATATCGCCACGTCCTAAGAAGTGTGAGCTATTAAAATCTAAAAAAAATATTTCCACTCTGGTGAAGGCCGTAACAGAAAAAAAATAAAGTCGCGCAATTCGCCATTTTTAGCCACCTCCCCCAGAAGATGTCACTGGATGTGAGAGGTATGTGGTGCTGTATTCTCCTATATGTAGAGCTCACTATTGTGACCCGCGTCTCATCTTCTCCGCCAAGTCCTTTTTTTAATTACCGTATATACTCGAGTATAAGCCGAGTTTTTCAGCACAAAATTTGTGCCGAAAAACACAAACTCGGCTTATACTCGAGTCATATACTCGAGACGGAGTGGGAGGAGGAGCTGGGGGCGGGCATTTGCGGCGGGCGAGCGCAGCATGACTGACTAATGTCACGTGCCTGCCCGGCCTGCTTTATGAATGAAGCAGGCGGCGCAGGCACGTGACGCCAGTCACGCTGCGCCGCCCGCCCGGTCTGCCTGGAGTATTCAGTGTGGCATGTGAGGAGGTAAGGTATTTGAGGAGGGGGCAAGAGTAATTGAATTTTAAAACTTTACAGGAGCGGTAATGGGGGAGGGGGGCTGTGGATGGCACTGTTATGGGATGAGGGGCTGTGGATGGCACTGTTATGGGATGGGGGGCTGTGAATGGCACTGTTATGGGATGGGGGGCTGTGGATGCCATCCACAGATCCCCCATAACAGTGCCATCCACAGATACCCCCCATAACAGTGACATCCATTTCCACCTCGGCTTATACTCGAGTCACTACTTTTCCCAGTTTTTTTAGGGTAAAATTAGGGGGGTCGGCTTATACTCGGGTCGGCTTATACTCAAGTATATACGGTATATGCATTTTAAATTTGGCGACTACATTTTTTATTTTAGAAGCCAATGGCTCCTGGTTATTTTTTTAGTCTGGAGCACTGATACACTAGTCCTAGATGGGCAAATTGGGTAGGTGGGTACTTCTATTCTTCCCATTGAATGCATTATGGTGTTTCCAGAATGAACATGTACCCCACGCCATGTCCTCCATGCTTAGATAATGTGGGTACAGGGAACACCCCGGTCTGCAATTTGTGGTTCCTGAGATAACATATCACAGAATGTAAATGTTCTCCAGAACTGGACCACACCTCAGAAAGATCAAGATGTCTTATGGATTCACACACATCTGTAAATTCCTAATACCAATCCAATGCAAACATCCCATGTTTACGGGATGAATATCTGAATAGAACAATCACATAATAGGTTAACTAGCCAGAGCTGTGTCTTCTTAGCATGCAATGGGTTTCATGTTATCTGTGACAGTGCTGCATACGTTTTTCTTCACCCTATGTGGTCATTTCTCGGGGGAGATTACTCATTAAATCGGATCTGGTTGCACTTTCTTATGACGAGGCAGGGAGAGGTATATTATGACAAGCTGTATTTATAAAGGCAAAGCACCAAGGTGGGTTATTTCAGAAGTTCAACCACATAACATCTGGCGATAATGTATGAAAAAGGCGCTCCTCTCATCACGGTGCAATATCTAAGTAGAGGAATGGAGAGGTTTTAATAAAACATTGATAGATCTTTTGTGAATATGGATCTAAGATAGTAGGCGAGTGGTCCTGAGACTAGCAAGCATGATGAAGGAATTGTCCAGAAGTAACTCTCAGACATGGCACGTCATAATAACATACCCAATCTATGTATTCTAATAAAATGACTGTCTTTAAGAAGGCAAAGTTCTAGTTTGTAATCAGTAACTATTTCACAGTGTAAGGGCGTATTCAGACAACCGCAGCGTGTTTTGCGTAAGGGAATGGACGGCTCATTATAGAATTGCCTAATAGGACATGCTCTATATTTTTTGCGGGGCTGCAGAACTATGGAAGTGGACAGCACACGGTGTTCTGTCCGCATCTTTTGCGGTCCCATTGAAATGAATGGGTCCGTACCCGTTCCGCCTAATTGTGGAATGGATGCAGATCCATTCATACGGTGGTGTGAATTTACCCTAAAAGAAACATGCAGGTCCACTCTTCACTGCCACGTCCAACTCAGATATTATGACCTACCTTAGATCACCTATTGATATTTGTTACTTGCAATTACTGGAATATCCCTTCAATGTCCAACTCCCGGCAACCCTTAAAGAAACACTGTGCTCAACCACGCACTGCAGCCTTCTTACAGCTTAGGCTACTTTCACACTCGCGTTTTGGGCGGATCCATCATGGATCTGCAAAAAAGGATCCGTTACAATATACAACCGCATGCATCCGTCATGAACGGATCTGTTTGTATTATGTGTTATTTGTGTTATTATATTAACACAGCCAAGACGTCATGAACTCCACTGAAAGTCAATGGGAGACGGATCCGTTTTCTATTGTGCCAGATTGTGTCAGAGAAAACGGATCCGTCCCCATTGACTTACATTCTGTGCCAGGACGGATCCATTTGGCTCTGTTTCGTCAAGCGGACATCAAAACGCTGCAGGGGCAGCCTCCAGAGCGGAATGGAGACTGATCGGAGACAAACTGATGCATTCTGAGCGGATCCTTTTCTATTTAGAATGCATTAGGGCAAAACTGATCCGTTTTGGACCGCTTGTGAGATCCCACAAACGGAAAGCCAAAACGCGAGTGTGAAAATAGCCTTACCAAACACAGCACCATACATTGTGTAGTGGTTGTGCTAGGTATTACAAACCAGGCCCATTTACCATATTTTTCACTTTTATAAGATGCACTGAACCATAAGATGCACCTAGGTTTTAAAGGAGGAAAAGAAGAAACAAAAATATATTTTTCATCAGACCTAAGATCAGACCCCCCAATATTAATCAGAACTCAGATTAGACAAAAAAAAAATTATAAATCAGCTCACCTCTCCTGCTCTGGACGGCACCACCATAGGACATGTTCTATCTTTGAACGGAAAGGAAAAACGGAAATACAGAAACGGAAGTCATAACGGAAGCGGAAGGCATTTTTTTTACCGATCCATTGAAATGAATGGTTCCGTATACGGCCCGTATACGGAATGCAAAAAACGGAACAGAAACGGAAAAAAAAAGAGGCCTAAGTGTATGGCCACACGTGTGCAAGAGGCCTAAGTGTATGGCCACACGGTCAGGTTTCTGATGCAGTTTTGGAAGCCAAAATCAGGACTGGATTATAAAAGGAGATAAAGAATACTGGACGGATACAGCTTATTCTCTTTTTTGAATCCACTCCTTGATTTAGATTCCAAAAGAGCATGCAGAAATGTGACCGTGTGGGCATACCCTAAGTAAGCATTAGGCCTCTTGCACACGAACGTGTGCGCCCCGTGCCCGTATTGTGGACCGCATTTGCGGATCCGCAATAAACGGGCACCATTCCGTGACCATTCCGCATCACGGATGCGGACCTATTCATTTTAATGGGTCCGCAAATCCGGAGATGCGGAACGGAATGACGGAACGGAACACTACGGAAGCACTACGGAGTGCTTCCGTGGTGTTCTGTTCCGTACTTTAGTCCCGCAAAAAGATAGAACATGTCCTATCTTTTTGCGGAACGGGCAGATCACAGACCCATTCAAGTGAATGGTTCCGCGATCCGCTGCGGCTGCCCCACGGTCGGTGCCCGTGCATTGCGGGCCGCAGCACGGGCACGGGGCGCACACGTTCGTGTGCAAGAGGCCTTAGGTGTAGAGTTTGGTAAGCAATGCCTGAACATGACAAGAAGCCTAGGTGACTAGGATAGATCTGCGCAATTTTCTGCAGACTAGCTGGCTCCACCACCAGTATGTCTGCATCTGCATTGTACAGATGGATCCTGGTGGCCAGCACTGAAGTAAGGAGCATTAGATACAGAAGCTGTAGAAGTGGGGTCAGCAGGTTTTCATTAAATACGTGAATATTTTTTTCTAAGATATAAAATTGAGTTACGCTTTTTATGCAGTTTAGACATTGTTCTCTATATGTCAGATTACCTAACACAAAATGAACCATTATTTTCTAGCGCCTAGAAATATGACGTACAGTAGACTTAAAGAAACATGCAGATGCTTCAATAATATAAAAAAAAATTATGGATTTTCCGTAGCAAGTCTGGTGCTGCTGGCTGCCATTTTCTGCATTCCTAAGTATGATAAATATTTCCTGAGATCCAAATTAGAATTTCTATGTCAGTAAATAGTTTTTTCCGCTGGTTGTAAATAATTATTCTCATTTCTTTTTTTTTCCTCTATTTCTTCCATAGGGTTCCCCCAAGTTTATTTTTAACCACTGCAGGATATCCCCTCACCTGCTGGGCTGGGCTTGCTGAAGACCAGTCCTTTAGGCCTTATTCACACATCCGTTGTGTTTTGCGGATCCACGGAGCCGCGGATCCGCAAAACACGGACACACCGGCAATGTGCATTCCGCATTTTTGCGGACCGCACATTGCCCGAACTCCATAGAAAATGCCTCTTCTTGTCCGCAATTGCGGACAAGAATAGGACATGCTCTATTTTTTTTGTGGAGCCGCGGACCGGAAAATCGGCGGCGCGCTCCGCAAAATCGGATGCGGAGAGCACAGTGTGTGCTCTCCGCATCGTTCCCGGCCCCATTCACAGTCAATAGGTCCGCATGTATTCCGCAAAATTGCGGAATACATGCGGACTACATTGCGGATGTGTGAATAGGGCCTTAGACTGCCTACACTGGCTGCGTATTTGTGTGCAGAAAATCAGCATCAAATCTGCACCAAAACAGCATAACAAACCTCACAGAAATCTGCACTGTTTTTCACAGTCTGGCCTTTTGCACACGACTGTATGGCTTTTTCAGTATTTAGCGCTCCGCAAAAAAATGGATCCGCAAAAATACAGATGACCTCCGCGTGCATTCTGTTTTAGGCGGAACAGAATAGCTGGCCCCTGATAGAACAGTACTATGCTTGTCCGTTATGCGGACAACAATAAGACATGTTCTATCTTTGAACAGAACAGAAAAACAGAAAGCATACGGAGTACCTTATGTTTTTTTGCGGATCCATTGTACTGAATGGTTCAGTATACGATCCGTATACGAAATGCAAAAAACGTAACGGTAACGGTAAAAAAAAAAGTTTGTGTGCAAGAGGCCTTTTGGTGTGTTTTATTTTTGGTGATGGCTGTTTTTTGCTGTGGATGTTTTGTTTATGTTAACAACCCTATTGAAGTCTATGGGGAAAACCACTCTACATAAGGTGCAGAACCGCACAGACAATTGACATGCTGTGGATTTTAAAATCCACACGGCAGGTCAATTTCTGCACTTAAAAATACACAAACTGTAATTGAGATTTGTCAAATCCCATTCACTTTGATGGTACTGCATCACGTTGTGTTTTTTCTGCACAAAAATCTGCACGGAAAAAACATGTGACTTCCACAGCATGTGCAGGTAGCCTTACAGTTATCATATTAATTCCAGACAAGTCATAAAAAAACAGTTGAGCCCATAGTTGCCAACTGAGGCAGTTCCTTCATATTTTGGCTGTTTTGGGCCAAAAACGGGCAGGTCTAATAGTAACTCCCCCCATAAGCGGGCTTCCCCTTTGGGTTGGGGCATTCACAAGGGTGGTTGGTAAGTATGTGAGCTTGGAAAGTTTACATACCGCTGCACCGATCCCCTACCACCTTAAAAGGGTTGTCCAGCTTTGTGGACTTTTTTGACTGTGGTACCTATTGAAAAAAAACATACTTATCTACTTCTTGCTGCTTCGTTCCAGTTCCTTGGGTTCCTTCTTCCAGGCCTGGACTGTAAACATCTGGACGGACATCGTCATGTGCGCAGCTGCAGCCAATGACTGTCTTCAGCAGTGACTTGTCCCCAAGCAGCGGGTGAGATAGCAGTGAAGTGCCGCTTGGGTACACGTCGCCGCTGAGGCCATTCATTGGCAGCAGTGGTGCACAGGACCCTGTCTGTCTACAAGTTTACAGGACGGGGCCTGGAAGACTGGTGAAGGAAGCCAAGGAACCAGGGAACAGGAACAGAGCAGTGGTATGGTTTTTCAACAGGTACAAAAGGCTGGGGTTGAAAGTTACAAAAAGTCTAAAAAGATAGACAACCCCTTTAACATAAATCTATAGTATTGCACTTAATTTTTGTGAATGTTTTATTTGTGTTTTTCAGATTCTCTGCAAAATGTACATTACTGATCGTAATATTTCTACAACTAGCTAGTGCAGTGTCTTCTCATGAGAGGCTTCTTACCGGCTTTACATGGTTTACATACTGTGCATAGGATTAGATGACATCCATCTCCTAAAAAAAAGTCCTTCAAGAATTAAGAAAATAAATACAAAAAAAAAAAGCTGGATGGGTGGAAGCTTACTGGCTGAAGTGGATTTTATGTGTAAGACCGTGATGTACCCTTGTTAGAATAACAAGTTTAATAATGCCTGTGTTGTTACCTTGAACTTTGGCTAATATACAATGTACTGGCTTGCTGAAGAATTACAAAATCTACTGGCAAACGCTGTAGAGTCTGAAATCAAGAAAAATGTGTATGTTAAAATGAAATGGGGGGAAAAGATGAGTTCTTTTTTAAAAGGGTCAATAGAACACAGTTTAGGGGTTGTCTTACTTTAGCAAATGGCATTTATTATGTAGATAAAGTTAATGGGGTTGTCCGAGTTCAGAGCTAAACCTGGACATATTCCCTTCTTCCCCCACTCAGCCCCTCATGGTCCGATGCTCTCCCTTGCCCTGCGCTGAATCGTGCAGGGCAAGGGCTTTTTTGTTTACATTTTTACACTGCTAGGTGGACGCTTCCGCCTAGCAGTGTTCTTGGTTACGTCACCGGCACTTATCGGTGGGATTTAGGGCTGCCCTAGCTGTTTTACATGCTAGGGCAGCATTAAAGCTTGCCCATTAGTGCCGTGATGTCATCAGGCTCACTGCTAGGCAGAAGTCTCTGCCTAGCTTTACCCATGGCAAGCCTGGTATGTCACTGAATCTTCAGAAAAAGCATGGAGCATGAAATGCTCCGATGCTCATGTCAGAGGGGCTGAGTGGGGGAAGATACAAGGAACTTACTAATGTATTGTGATTGTTCATATTGCCTCCTTTGCTGGCTTGATTTGTTTTTCCATCACGGCTCATTTCCATCGGTTATGACCACAATGTAATCCAGCAGAGGAGAAGGAGAAGATTACTGCAGGGTGCAGGCATTTTCCTATGGTGTGCAAGCATGGCCACCGCTGCTAGATTACAGGGTGGTCATAACCCCTGGAAATGAGCAGTGTATAATGTGAGCAGGGGCGGACTGGGAACTTAAAGTGGCCCAGGAAAAAATACTAAAACTGGTCCCGTTTTGTAGTCGGGTCCAAACTGATGGAAGGCAGAGCCAGCAATACCATATTGTGGCACATTATACCACCCCAAACAGAGCCAAATACCACAGTCCATCATAAACTTCTGCAAGCACAAAATACACCCCCAAAAACTTCCACCGGCCGTCCGTGAGGAGGACCCAGGCGGCCCCCTGGGCATCGGGCATCCCCTGGGCATCGGCCCACCGCGAAATTTCTCTGTAAGTTCTATGACCAATCCACCCCTGAATGTGATGGAAAAATAAATCCAGCCAGCAAAAGAGGCAATATGGACAATCACAATACATTAGTAAGTGCCTTGTATTAACATGATAAATGGAATTTGCTGAAGTGAGACGACCCCTTTAACTCATTAAACTTAAAAAAAAAATACACATTTTATTTGAAAATTTTTCCTAATTCCAGGCTCTACAGCGATTGCCAATAGATTTTGTAATTCTTCAGCAAGCCGGTACATTTTATATTAACTTTGTCTACATGAGAAATGCCATTTGGTGAAGTGAGACAACCCCTTTAAGATGAGGTACATATGTATGCAATGTCATTATGTAAAATGACTGCTGTCTTGCAAGTCTGTTGTCTTGGGATTAATGCTGAGGTTCATCAACTTGAAGGAAGAAAAACATTTATGTGCGATAATAAGCAACATTTGTCTTAAAGGGAACCTGTCATCAATTTTATGCTGAACTCATCGAGGACACCGCTGATTTCAGGGTTGAGTCACTCATGAGCTAAGATGAAGTGGTTGCTGAGAACCAGCACCATTATTGCAGCACAGGGCTTGAAAAGAGTCAATACCTAAGAAGAGTCACAGTTATTCATATGATGCTCTCCCCGCCCATCTGCTGATGATTGGCAGTTCTCTTCGAGGGAGAAAAGTAAGGAAAAGACTGTCAGTCATCAGCAGAAAATGCTTTAAAAAAAAAAAGCCATTTAAAAATGGCCCCCGCTTGCACGAGCAGCGGGCGCCATGGCCAGCAAGTGTCAGCTGTTTTAAACAGCAGACACCTGGCACTAATGTCTGTGACCGGGAGTAAAGACTTTTAAACCCTGCAGATGCCGTGATGAAATGTGACCACGGCATCTGGCTGCTCTAAAACTCGGAAGCGCGCACTTCTGGGTGTGCTCCAGCTCCCCCTGTCAGAGATTGGGGGAGCCAGAGCGTGTATGCGGCAGCCCCTGTCCTACTGTGTGCAGGGGCGGATTGGCCATATACCCTACAGGGAAACTACCCTGTGGGCCAATGCCCAGGAGGCCACCTGAGCCCTCCTCACAACCAGCCAGTGACTGTTTTAGGGGATGCATTTTGTGCTGCTGTGGCATTTGGCTCTATTTAGGTCATATAATGGGCCGCAATATGATATTGTTGGCCCTGCCTACTTGTGTTGGCCCTGCCTTCTGTCAATTTGGACCCAACTACAAAATGGGGCCACTTTTAGTTTTTTCCCAGGGCCACTTTAAGTTCCCAGTCCATACTAGCCTGTGTGACAGGAGGCTGCTGAATATTAGTTTCTATAGAGCCCCTGTCTGTGGCAGGGCTCTATAGGAACATAGTAAAATGCTAATTGACGCCAATGCTAATACATTGGAGCCTATGAGACAAGCAATCTATTGATTGCTTGTTATAATTCCCTATGGGAACTAAAAGTTTCAAAAAATTAAAATATAAAAATTCAAATCACCCCAAAATGTAAATAAAAATATGTAAACAATAAAAAAAACTCATGATCGGCATCAGCGTATGCGAAAACGCCCATACTATTAAAATATTTTTCCCATACGGCAAATGGCAAAACAGAAAAAAAGTCAAAATGGACGATTTGCAGTTTTTTGGCCTCTTCACCTCAGACAAAAATATTGAACAAAAAGTGATCAAAAAGTCATACACACCCCAAAATGGTATCATTAAAAACTACAGATTGTCTGGCACAACATTAGCCTCAAATAGCTTCATACACATACAATAACTGCAAAAAAACTCAAAGGGGTCAGAGTTTGGCTATGAAAAGAAAAAAACTAATTTTTCAAAGTTTTTTTTTTTTTCAAGTATTAAAACGCAAGAAAAACTATACATAAGTGGTATAGCCATAATTGTACTGACCTGGAGAATAAAAGTAACGAGTCAGTTATACCGCATATAAAATGGTGTAAACCCCCCACCCCCCATAAAACTGTGGCAGAACTTTTAAATTTTTACATATTTTATATATAAGGGGGCTCTTTTTTTCTGGACAGCATGGTGGCTCAGTGGTCTGTAGGTCTCCCATGTTTGTGTGGGTTTCCTCTGGTTACTCCGGTTTCCTCCTACACTACAAAGATATACTGATACAAATTTAGATTGTAAGCTCTGCTAAGGATTGCCGCCAAAGCTCTCATCTGTCTTATCCTGCTCTTTCTCTTCAGCGGTCTTTGGTCGCCAGCACCTTTCTGCTCCCTCCAAGCAGCCCCAGCCGCCGGAGAAGCACTGCTCTGCCCACTCAATGCATGCTGAAGCCTGCTCTGCCTCTTCCAGCCCATAGGGAGCATGTACAGTTGAAACCTAGAATTTTACATACACTATATAAAAATACACATATGCATGTTTTTCTCAATATCTGACATGAAATCAGAATAAACCTTTCCTGTTTTTGGTCAATTAGGATTACCATAATTATTATTATTTTCCAAATGCCAGAATAATGACAGAGAGAATGTTTTAAGGCATTTTATTACTTTCTGCAATGTCAAAAGTTTACATACACTAAGATTACTATGCCTTTAAACAATTCTGGACTGCCCATATGATGATGTCATGTGTTTGGAAGCTTCTGTTAGGTTTGTTGGCAACATCTGAGTTAATTAGAGACACACCTGTGGATGTATTTAAATGCACACCTGAAACACACTGCTTCTTTGTGTAGCATCATGGGAAAGTCCTAAAAAATCAGCCAAGATATCAGGAAGAGAATTGTGGACTTGCACAAGTCTGGCTCAACCTTGGGTGCAATTTCAGGATACTTGAAGGTTCCTCTGTACAAACAATTATACACAAGTACAAACAAGATGGGAATGTACAGCCATCATACCACTCAGGATAGAGACGGGTTCTGTGTCCCAGAGATGAACATGCTTTGGTCCGACACGTGCATATCAACCCAAGAACAAAAGCAAAAGACCTTGTGAAGATGATGGTGGAAGCTGGTAAGATTTTGTCAATATCCACAGTGAAACGAGTACTGTATCAACATGGGCTGAAAGATTACTCTGTCGGGGAGAAGCCATTACTCAAAAAAAACATAAAAAAGCCAGATTAATGTTTGCAAATGCACACAGGAACAAAGACCTACATTTTTGGAGACATGTCCTGTGGTCTGATGAAAGTAAAATTGAACTTTTTGGCTATAATAACCATCGTTAAGTTTGGAGGAAAAAGGGAGAAGCTTGGAAGCTTAAGAACATACACCATCCCAACTGTGAAACACGGGGTGGCAGCATCATGTTGTGCGTTTTTTTTTGCTGCAGAAGGGACTGGTGCACTTCACAAAACTTATGGCATCATGAGGAAAGAAGATTGTGTGGAAATACTGAAGCAACATCTCAAGACATCAGCCAGGAAGTTAAAACTTGGGTGGAAATGGGTCTTCCAAATGGACAATAACCAAAAGCATACTGCCAAACTAGTTACAAAGTGGCTTAAGGATAACAAAGTCAATGTTTTGAAGAGGCCATCACAAAGTCCTGATGTCAATCCTATTAAAATGTATGGGTAAAGCTGAAGAGGCAGGTGAAAGCAAGGCGACCAACAAACATGGCTCAGTTACACCAGTTTTGTCAGGAGGAATGGGCCCAAATTCCGACCAACTATTGTGAGGAGCTTGTGGGAGGATATCCAAAACGTTTGACCCTAGTCATACAGTTTAAGGGCAATGGTACCAAATATTAATGAAATGTATGTCTTTGCAGAAAGTAATAAAAATGCCTTAAAACATTCTCTCTCTCTCATTATTCTGGCAAATAATAATAATTATGGTAATCCTAATTATTCTGATTTCATGTCAGATATTGAGAAAAACATGCATATGTGTCTTTTTATATAGTGTATGTAAACTTCTGGTTTCAACTGTACGCACTTCTCCAACTCTTAGGCCTCTTTCACACGGGCGTCATGTTTGACGCCCGGATAAGAGGCGGGTGTGTTGCGGGAATATGCGCGATTTTCCCGCGCGGGTGCAAATGTTTGTAATGCGTTTTGCGCGCGTGTGAGAAAAATCGCCGTGTTTGGTACCCAGACCCGAAGCCGGACTTCATCACTGAAGTCCGGTTTCGGGTATTCTGGAGAATTTATTATTTCCCCTTATAACATGGTTATAAGGGGAAATAATACCATTCTTAATAAAGAATGCATAGTAAAATGAAGTGGAAGGGGTTAAAAATAATAAAAGTTTACTTACCTTAGCCACTTGATAGTGTAGTTGCGATCTCTACTCTCTTTCCCAGCATCAGCTAACAACTAAAGGACCTGTGATGACGTCACATCACATGGTCCAATCACATGGTCCATCTTACCATGGTGATGGACCATGTGATTGGACCATGTGATGTGATGTCATCACAGGTCCTTTAGTTCTTAGCTGATGCTGGGAAAGAGAGGACAGATCGCAACTATGCGATCAAGTGGCTAAGGTAAGTTAACTTTTATTATTTTTAACCCCTTCCACTTCATTTTACTATGTATTCTTTATTAAGAAGGCTATTATTTCCCCTTATAACTATGTTATAAGGGAAAATAATAAAGATTGGGTCCCGTTGCTAAGCAACCATGCGGGAAAATCCCGCAGCCCCATTCACTTCTATAGGGCCTGCGTTGCGTGAAAAACGCACAATATAGAGCATGTTGCGATTTTCACGCAACGCAGAAGTGATGCGTGAAAATCACCGCTCATGTGCACAGCCCCATAGAAATGAATGGGTCAGGATTCAGTGCGGGTGCAATGCGTCCTCCCCACGCATTGCACCCGCGCGGAAAACTCGCCTGTGTGAAAGGGGCCTTAAAGGGTCCGAATGTGCACCATAATCTTCCTCAGCCTGATGCTGGCCACCTCAGGGTATTTAAGGCAAATTCCCTTGTAGGAGGCTGCCTGAGCAAAAGGTTCTAGTTAGCTAGCTTCCTGCAAAGGTGTGCCATTATCTTTTTTGCTTGCCCATGTACAAACCTCTGCCTGTTTCTAGATTTCAATGCCTGACCTCTGCCTGTTACTGACCTCTGCCTGTTCCTCGTTTTGACCCTGTGCTGCTTGCCTTGACCTTGTACTGTTTACTGGATTACTTACTGCCCCAACCTCAGCTTCATTACTTAGCAGCAGCCACTGAACAGACATTACGTCAAGAAGTAGTGGCCTGGTGGTTCTCATGCAGCAGAGTCCAGATGCCTGTATAGGGCTTAATAGGTGAAGACCAGGGGAAGCCACTTAGATAATGCCCTTAGGAGTAGCCTCAAGTCTGTTCAGTGGCAGAGCGGATCTACATCTGCTTCCATAACAGTTATATAATAGTATCTGCATGCATGCACCACCAGGAGAACCAACTACATACCAATATATACAGTACATCCACATAGGATATAATTTGACATTCCAAAATCTGCATGAATAATGTAGTAGATTTTGCTGCTGAATTGCCACAAATTTCACCCAGTGCATTGCAAAGGTTAAAATCCTTGGTGGAAATGTGCAGCATATTTTTGACTTACTGCAGATTTTTTTTCCAGTAGAGCGTGGATAAGATTTGTTTTAGGGCCCATTCACACAAACTATATGGTCTTGGTGCCCCTATTGCAGATGAAAAACAGCGGGTCCCCAATACACGGGCACCCCAATGAACTCTGTGCTGCAGATACGTACCCTTTACCTTGAATGGGTCTGCGAACTGCAAGATACGGCAAAAGATAAAACATGTCCTGCGGAGGCATGGACTGGAAACTCACGGAAACACTCCGTAGCGCTTCCATGGGCTCTGGGGTCTATGCCTCCGCTCCGCAAAAGATAGGATCGCCGACCCATTCAAATCAAGCATGCAGCACAGAGTTCATACAGCCGATGCCCGCACATTGCGGACCGCTATTTGTGGTCTGCAGAACGGGCATGGTGACCATACGGTCGTGTGAATAAGCCCTTAGCCTCATCCACTTTGATAAGGTACATGTTTACCACATGCAAATCCTCCAGGACAATTCCACAGCATATCCATCTAGTTTAGATGTACTCTAAATGTGTATGCAGTGAGCTCTCCGGAGTGCTGGTGGTGGATGAAAATGCCGTGGCAAGCTCGTGGCCGTAATTGTCTGCTTAAATCTCAGCACTAATGCCGGAAACAGGCCAGATCCCATTATAGTCATTCTAGGCAGTTCCTGGCTATGCGACTAACTCCAGCAGGCTGTTCCTCTGCCGGAAAGCTTTGGCGCTAGTGTGAAACTAGCCTTAGCGATCATAAGGGACTCAGCAGACAGCTTCCCATTTTTCATCACTTTCTGTGGATAGTTGATGTTTTTTGGGATAAAATATTCTAACATACCACTTCATGCCTTACTTTATATCCCCCCATACTGTATACACCTGTTGAGGAATATGGCATTCTGAAATTAAACCCCACCAGTTAAGCTGTTACGCTGTTCCAGACTTCTTCTTTTTTTTTTTTTTTTTTTTTACCTTTTTTGTACTTTTACCTGTTTGGCATAAATCAGTTCATCAAACTGCTGGTGAAGGACAAGGCTTTTTCCCGGATATCAAATTTCTCAGTAAACTGCCAGATAACCTTCCCCAGAGATATGCTAGCAAAACATGTGCAATCTAACACCAAAACTGGGGTACTGTAAGATAAGTAGAGGGAATATTCACTGACCTTGGTCAAAAACACCCACTGATTTTACATAAGTTATCAATTTTCACATCATAAGCTCAATAGATAATTACATTAAAAGGAAGAGTAAAACCAGCTGAAAAAAATGTCGCTAGAAAGGTGACAAAGAGTATGTATTGCTTCATGACATTTCATAATGCGGAAGCACTTTGGGTCACAGCTTCTTTACTTCCAAGTAATATGATTTTCTCGTTGACCATGTAGCCAGGGTACTCTTGGTACAACTGTGTTTGAAAATGTTCAATATATTAAAGTATAAAAGAAAAAGAAATGCACAAATTGATAACTTTGGTCACCTCGCTGCCTTAAAAAAATGTAATAAAAAATGTTCAAAAAGGTGTCTGTACCCCAAAATAATACTAATAAAAAGTACAACTCGCCTCACAAAAAACAAGCTCTCAAACAGTTCTGCAGACTGGAATATAAATAGGTACAGGTGTCTGAACGTGGTGACACAAAGCAAATTTTTTGTCAAGTTTTTAATTTTCTTTTTTAAAAGTAGTAAAGCATAAGAAAAACATGAATTTGGTGTCTGTTTTATCATACTGCAGGTTTATTTTCAGCACACAGCGAACACAGTAATAAACAAAACCCAAAAAACAATGGAAGAATTGCATTTTTTTCCCACACCACAAAGAATATGATACAGTACACAAGCCTTCATAATGCCCATTTAACAAAAAAGTTAAAAAGTTATGGCACTTGGAAGGCGGGTAGGAAAAAATAATTGTTTGTGATGGGAAAGAATTAAAAATGTGAGGGGTTGAAAATGCACCAAATACAGATCAAAAGCCAGCCATACCATTGGCACAGCTGCACATCTGCCCATAGGCAAGGGGCAAAGTGTCATCACATGTCACGTCACGACATTGAGAGGATCAGGTCCTGCTTCCTCCAGTGCAGAGTGACCGTTCCCTAGCGTTCAAGTAGATTAGGTGAGGTTTTTTGGGTTTGTTTTTTTTACCCAGCAGAATGGGGCAATATTAAAGGGGTTGGCTCACTTCAGTAAATGGCATTTATCATGTAGAGAAAATTAATACAAGACCCTTACTAATGTATTGTGATTGTCCATATTGTTTTCCTTGCTGGCAGGATGCATTTTTCCATCACATTATACACTGCTATTTTCCACGGTTATGACCACACTGCAATCCATCAGCGGTGGCCGCTTGCACACTATAGGAAAAAGGACTGGCCTATCTGGAAGCGTAGAGCGCACACTGGTGTACAAGCACGACCACTGCTGCTGGATTGCATGGTGGTCGTAACTATGAAAACAAGCAGCGTATAATGCGAGGCAATATGGCAATCACAATACATTAGTAAGTGCCTTGTATTAACTTTGTCTACATGATAAATGCCATTTGCTGAAGTGAGACAACCCCTTTAATACTGGATGGCACTATTGGGGGCAATATTTATACTGGAGGACACTATTAAGGGGTATTTTATATACAGGGGCACTGTAGCAGGGCTTTATATATAGGGGGCAACTATGGGGGCATTATAGACACTGGGGGCACTAAAGAGGGCCATATAGATACTGGGGGCAATATGGTGGCCATTATTTATACCGTGGGCACTGTAGGGGCTGTATAATATATACTGAGGGCACTGCAGGGGTTGGAAAGTTCTAAAAAAACAACAAAAACAATGACATTCATTTTTCAAAGCCGTTTTTTAATGACCATAAAAAAAACTGATGCAAAAGGGCCATTAAAATAGACAAACAGCAGGAAAATGGACACACACGTAACACCCTGGAGTGGTGTCACTATTCTTTCACTCCGCTACACTCTTTTATTGCTAACCCCTATGTCATCTGTGAATTTATTTCCAGGTCCTTCACAAATGTACATTGATCTTACGATCTTGAAACTGTTATGTTCATGTAATATGCCTGGTTCACCAGAAGGTGGCAGCGTATACGGCAGACAGACCGATACTTAGATAGAATGGAATGCACCATTCCATTCTCCCCCATTTGGGCAGAAGTGGGTAAGTACTGCTTCCTACCAGAAGGGAGGGGTAACAGTTCCAGTTAGTTCTAGTCTAGTCTAGACAGGGAAGTGTAAGCCTGGGCACAGTCACAGCCAGACGTGCCTATAACAGCCAGTATAGGCTATGCTATTCTTGCCATGGAATCAGATGTATGGAAGAAATAGCAACCAGGGGAAGTGTTCTTCGGTTTCCAGAAGATATTGCAGCAAGGGGAAATTGCTCTCCGGCTGGAGCAGGAGCCACCAAAGGGAAGTAGCTTGTAAAGCACCCGGACTCCATGCTAATTTATTTTACTGAGTGTCAGGAGGGAGATAACAGTTGAAGGCACCCCAATCCAAGGATGCCAGGAGCGACCAAAAGTCCAGGAACCAGCCGCAAGCAGAGTTCAGCACAGCAGAGAAAAAGAAGGCAGAGTTATTAAGCAAGCCTGTCAGCCCAGCAGAGAAAAAGAGAAAGCAGAGTTATCAGGTTTGCCTGCCAGTTTATGCCAAAGCCTGCTGGAACCAAGAGAAAGCCTGAATGTAAGAAAAGCCTGAATATTGTCTGGAATCAAGTTTACCCAAGTAAAGCTGCTGTTAAAGTTTACCAAGGTCTGGACTCAAGTTATTCTTCATCCCCTAACTCAACTATCCCCCCTTTATTTGCTTCAGAACCTACGCCTGTAGGTCCCGCTGTATCTAGGTAGGAGCACCGCGACACATATAGGCTGCACCACACCACTCAGAATTCCTACAGACCTGGGAAAACATAGGGCCCTGGGGGAACGTTGCACACACATGGATGCAAAATGTCCATGAAAAACTGATAGGGTGTCGTTTTTTTTTTCTTGTCACGTGAATGTAGCCTAAGTAATGTAGCCTAAGTAGTAGTGCCTCTGACACCATATGATACAGTCACTAACAGCTCTGTACTAAACGTTCCATATCTGAGGCATTATGAACTGCCTGCTGAGATGACTGTTTAGGACATTACATTAATAATAGTTCCTTCCTAAGCGTCTACCTTATACTTTAGGTTATACTCTCCTTTGCAGGTGGGGACTCTTCACTGTGCCAGAAGAAAGCTTATGGCTGACCCATACGACTTCATATTTTTATGGCTGCTTACCAGCAGCTATATAACACCTCTCTTGGTAAACTTCTCCAGTTTTATATTTTAAAAAAAGTTAAATAACTAAACAGCTGCGATATTGTTTTTTTTTTTCCTGGTAAAGAAGCAGAACACTTGTAATTTGCATCCCCAGAAAAGATACTATCACCGGCCAAAGGTGTAGCAGCTTTCAATCTGAGCTGCTGAAATATTGCATAAACGGCAAATATTCGATCCCTGGTATTATGGAAAGAAGATGCTTGCCCAGCAGAAAAGGCTCAAAATTGTCTCAGCAAGATCTGTTAAATTAATCACTGAGTCAACCTGAGAAAATAAAGCAAAAAGTGCTGTCCAGTGGAAATGCCAAAAACTGTATTATCGGCACACAGACGTAGCCACTCTAGACTCTATTTTGCCTGATCCAACAGTATTCTAATAGTCTTACATTCACATATTATTTCATTATCAGAAAATCTGATATGAAGTAAACCCATACAAATGAACTCAAACAAAATATTTAAAGGGAGTCTGTCACCACCATATGACCATATACAGCGCTTACATTGTCCTGCAGCACACCTATACATGAATGCAATGGTATCTTTGTTATTTTCTTTAGACTTGCAAAAGCAGGAAAAACAACGTTTAAGGCTACTTTCACACTAGCGTTTTGTGGGCATCGGTCATGGACGGATCCGTTCAGATAATACAACCGTCTGCATCCGTTCAGAACGGATATGCTTGTATTATCTTTAACACAGCTAATACGGATCCGTCTTGAACACCACTGAAAGTCAATGGAGGACGGATCCGTTTTCTATTGTGCCAGTGAAAACGGATCTGTCCCCACTGACTTACATTGTGTGCCAGGACGGATCCGTTTGGCTCAGTTTCATCAGAGGGACACCAAAACACTGCAAGCAGCGTTTTGGTGTCCGCCTCCAAAGGGGAATGAAGGCGAAACGGAGCCGAACTGATGCAAACTGATGCATTCTGAGCGGATCCTTTTCCATTCAGAATATGACTATTTCATATGCAAATAAACACTCGCAAGTGCCCAGGGGCGACGTTCAGTGTGTAGGAGCCCAGGCTGCTCTGCCTTCTTTCATGGTTACTCCTCCCCAGCCTCTTCCTTTGCCCACTCTCCTATTCCCTTGCGTCATCCCTAGGTCTGGCCGAGATCCTGCGCCTGTGCACTGCTTCGCCAGGCCGGGGCATGCACACTGCAATGCCCATTGTGGGCACGGCATCGATTCAACTTGTGTGCATTCCTCGGTCCGGCGAAGCAGTGCGCAGGCGCGGGATCTCGGCCAGACCTAGGGATGACCGCTCACGGCGGCTTCCGCACAAGGGTCCCTAACACTACAGATACTGCCTCTTATGGACTTACCAGTCTCCTTATTTTCAGGGCACTGCCGCCGTGAAGTGGTACTTGGGCCCGACATACTTTTGATCAAAAATATGCGCTAAGAGCTTCCTTCATTCCAATTTTTGGAATGAGCCCCTTTTTTTATTTTTTTCTGTTAGTTTATGATGTATTGTGCAGCCATCTATTAATCAACTTTATTTGCCTTATGGTTATGCACTTCTGAGGGTAGAAACATATCTGCTTAGTCTGAACTCTGTCTTATAGTATATATTGAGGGTGGCGCCTCTTTTGGACTGAGCAACGCCCAAGTACCTGGGACTTCTCAGCACAAAAGCAATTTAGCGGGGTCCTGCAGTGCCCTGAAAATAAGGAGACTGGTAAGTCCATAAGAGGCAGTATCTGTAGTGTTAGGGACCCTTGTGCGGAAGCCGCCGTGAAGTGGTACTTGGGCCTGACATACTTTTGATCAAAAATGTGCGCTAAGAGCTTCCTTCATTCCAATTTTTGGAATGAGCCCCTTTTTTTATTTTTTTCTGTTATTTTATGATGTATTGTGCAGCCATCTTTTGAGCAACTTTATTTGCCTTATGGTTATGCACTTCTGTGTGTAGAAACATATCTGCTCTCTGTCTTATAGATAAGCGTGACACATTTTTAAGGCTATTTCTGTAATTTGATATGCTATGGAGGAGATCTATGAGCCTTTGTTGTGCAAATTACATCAAATCTATCAAATGTTGCATGCTCTTTGATGATTTCAGACATTTTTAAACATAGTGTTATCTTGTTTTCTTGAAATCCATCCCCTCCCCCCACTGTAATGAGATTACTTTCTGTGACTTTTTAATAAGTCACATTTGATAAACCTTGCCTACTTGTCTAACTAACCACGATTGCACTTAGTTTGGCAAATGTGGTCTAAAATCACAAAAAGTCAACCATTTTTGCACAACCATTTTTACCTTTTAACTCCAGAAATGTGGTGTACAAGGCATGATAAATACTCCCCTGTGCATGAGCCATGCCATTAACTCCTAATCACACCGTACCCCTGGCAAAAGTGGACAACGAAAATCTTGTATAAACTTAAAGGGCCACTGAGCTTTCCAAAAACATTTTATATGCCCTAGCGACATATTGGTGGGATTCTGAAGGCTGAGACCCCAACGATTGCTAGAACGAGGAGAGAGAGAAGCAATCACATATCGCACTCTTTCCTCGCTGTAGGAGCCGATATCTACATGGGGTCATAAGCCCTGATTTATCATACCTTCACTCAAGAATTCTGGTGTTAAAAAGTCACAAAAATAGACTTTTTGCACTCGCCTGGGCATTTTTTGCATGTTTACACCACTCACTCCAGTTTTTGTAATGTGGGTGGGAAAAGGGGTGTGGTTAGCTATGTTAATGAGGTACGCCAACGTAGACTCAAGCAAAACTTACAATTTTCCCTCCATGATACATTTTGCCATAGACTTTCTATTGAGTGCGTCTCCTGAAGAAAGAAAAGAAGAAACGGATTTCTGCTTTGGCGCTTCAGACCCCACTTAAGTCGATCTTGTATAGGAGATAAGATTCTTTTTTCGCACTCAAAAGGTGCGCATAATAAAACAACGCGTTTTGAGGGAATCGTAGGTCTCCTTCATCAGGTTATAATCCATTTTAACCTGATGAAGGGGACCTGCGATTCCCTGAAATGTGTTGTTTTATTATGCGCACCTTTTGAGTGCAAAAAAGGAATCTTATCTACTATACAAGATCGACTTAAAGAGAACCTGTCACCAGGAAATTCACTGATAAACCAGGCACACTGCATTGTAGGGCTCACTCTGCTGAATATAATGATACCTTTCACTTGGTGATCTGTTGCTTTATTGTGGAGAAAAAGTACTTTTAATCCATATGCTAATGAGCTGATTGAGTCCAGCAGTTGATACGAGTCCAGCGTGTTTTTCCTATTCAGAGCTGTAGCCCCTCCCCTATTCACTTCTATAGACCAATAAATAAATAAACCACGCCCCTTTTACAACTGAAGACGTGAATAGGGGAGGGGCTACAGCTCTGAATAGAAAAAACGCTGGACTCATATCAACTGCTGGACTCCAATCAGCTCATTAGCATATGGATTAAAAGTACTTTTTCTCCACAATAAAGCAACAGATCACCAAGTGACAGGTATCATTATATTCAGCAGAGTGAGCCCTACAAGGCAGTGTGCCTGGTTTATCAGTGAATTTCCTGGTGACAGGTTCTCTTTAAGTAGGGTCTGAAGCGCCGAAGCAGGAATTAGTTTCTTCTTTTCTAAGCAATCTTCCGGAGGGACTGGACATCTCTTCTGAGGAATCCTCATCCTGCGGCTCCAAACCCAAGAACCAGATCTTGTTTATAAAGCCTACAATAGAGTTGTGCCTATAGCAGCACAACCCGACAAGGTGAGCCTTTAATATACTCTTTTACGGCAATCCATTGTAAATGTGCACCATCTTCATTAACCCTAGACACGTCCACTATATTAAAGCTTTTTCCTGAAGAAAGGACTATCAGCGCGCAATGCGAGCGATTCTCTCTCCTTGTTGTAGTGATCGGTGAAGATTTCAGCACCTAGAACCCCACAGATCAAAACCTTTGAAATGTTGCTATGACATATCAAAAGTTTTCTGAAAGCTCAGTGACCTTTTAACCTTACTGAACACTTCAAACCTTCTTAATTAGGACCTTCCAATGTCTGTTCCTAATATTTAAGAAGGAATATTCCACAAAGGAAAGGAAAGACATCTGCTTTTAATATAGCTGGTGGCAGGATGTCAAAACAGCTCCTATAACTGAACCATATAATAGAGCCGGACTGGGTTCACTAATCAAGAATGGAAAAACTATTGTCGGGGAAAGTCAAATAAGGTCAGTGCAAGAAATGTATCTCAGAACAATCTATGTTTATAAATAAGGATATATAGAGGGATATAGATAAGGCTTTGCATTACAAAATCACAATAAAATAACTAGTAGTTTCACCCACAGTTTAATGAATAGCCTTTAATTCATTGTATCTGTATCACTTCTAAAGCCAAGACTGGCACGTGAACATTCAGTCCAGGTCTGCAGATGAAATCACATTCTTCGTCCTTCCCCAGGTGTAGAGGTGGCTGCAGATTCAATAACAGAGCCATAAAATAAGGGAGACTAAATCAACACGTACAGTATATCCGAAAGACTGGAGGAAATCCTGCGCCACTTCACTGGGATGTTACAATAAAACGTACCATTTCATATTTAATCTCAGTATTATACAGGTCATAAAACATTCTATAATTTACTTCAGAACAGTGGCTCTGTGATGTTTTTAGCACATGGAACTCTAAGGCCATGTTCAGAAGTAGCAGAATTGGTGCTGATTTTTTGCAACGGAAAACCCCAGCAATTTAAAGTACAATCTCCGCTACGTTCAAACATGTATTTAGAATTTACTCACTTATATAGCACTGCTATATCCCGCAGCGCGTTACAGACATCGCCATCATGCTGTCCCCAGTGGAGCTCACAATCTAAGGTCCCTAGCGGTATGTCTTTGGGAGGAAACCAGAGTGCCCCCACACAAACACGGGGAGAACATACAAACTCCATGCAGATGTTGTCCTTGGTCAGATTTGAACCTAAGACCCTAGTACTACAAGGCACCAGTGCTAACCACTGAGCCACCGTGCTCTGCCCATGGGTCCCTTATCTTACAGCTTGGCATAAAACTGAACCCTTACCTTACTGCAGGGATGGACAAATCCTGAGATCCAGGTAAAGCCAATGGACTTTTGGGAGATTTTCTAAGAGCCGCTAAACCCATGACTTTGCTCTAACGTTTTTTGACATAGAAACTGTGTTTTTTTCCAGACCACATGTGGTTTTTATGGCAATTTTTGGTTTTCAAAACAAGTGTGTGAACCAAGGGGGAGATTTATCAAACTGGTGCAAAGTAGAACTGTCTTAGGCTATGTTCACATCAGCGTTCGGCCTTTCCGTTCTCCTGCTCCGTTCTCAGAGCAGGAAAATGGAAAGGACGGAACAGATGCCAAACGGAGCCAAATGGAGCAAACGGACCCCATAGACTATAATGGGGTCCATTAAATGTCCGCTCCAAAGATGATTTTTGAGCGGAGACAAAAGTTCTGCATGCAGGACTTTTGTCTCCGCTAAGAAATCATCTTCGGAGCGGACAACTAACGGACCCCATTATAGTCCATGGGGTCCGTTTGCTCCATTTGGCATCCATTCTGTCCTTTCCGTTTTCCTGCTCTGAGAACGGAGCAGGAGAACGGAAAGGCCGAACGCTGATGTGAATGCGGCCTTAGTTGCCCATAGCAACAAATCAGATTCCATGTAATTTTGACAACTCCTTTGGAAAAGGAAAGGTGGAATCTGATTGGCGTCTATGGGCAACTAAGCCAGTTCTGCTTTACACTAGTTTGATAAATCTCCCCCCAAGTTTTTTTCTGGCATATTTCCCATATAGAAAGGAAGATGTCAAAACACCAGAGAAAAATATGCCAAAAACTTAAACATGCTGCAGTTTAAAGAACCCATGTCATTAACAAAAATGCCAGTAGCCAAAAAAAAAACACTTTCCTATTTCCCATAGACTTTCAGCTAACATCTGGGGCTGGAGTCATTGCCATAA
Source organism: Bufotes viridis (assembly GCA_033119425.1). Classification (NCBI taxonomy): domain Eukaryota; kingdom Metazoa; phylum Chordata; class Amphibia; order Anura; family Bufonidae; genus Bufotes; species Bufotes viridis. The sequence continues at coordinate 39,515,469 of CM065596.1, read as the reverse complement.
AAAAACATACCAAAAACTGCAGGTGCAAATAATGCCACGAAAACTACAAAAAGAGTTACTGTACGTTCACACAATTTCATTTCATTTAAAAGGAAATGGGGTAAAAATTTCTAAATCGCTTCATTTAAATCAAATCTGCCTGCATCCACCTGAAAAAAGCTATGAAGTCGTGGCCACTAGGGGTCTCATTTCCCCTAATCTGCAGCCCACTGCCTGATGTGAGGCAAGATCCATCCCTGGTAACAGAGTCTCAGAAGACGGCTGAGAGGAAGTGGGGGCGTGTCAGAGCTAGCTGAGATTGTGAGCCTGATAAAAGAACTGCTTCTACACTGCTTCTGAAGATAACAGTAATGTCCTGCCTTTCTGTAAGGGTCCATTCACACGTCTGCAATTCCGTTCCGCATTTGCGGAACGGAATTGCGAACCCATTAATTTCAATGGGGACAGACGATGTCCCGGCCGGGTCCGCAATTGTGGATCCGCACTTCCAGGTCCGCAATCGCGTTCCCGAAAAAAAAAAGAACATGTCCTATTCTTGTCCGCAATTGCGGACAAGAAAAGGTATTTTCTATGAGAGTGCCGGCGATGTGCGGTCCGCAAATTGCAGAACGCACATCGCCGATGTCCGTGCTTTGCCGATCCGCAAAACACACATGGACGTGTGAATTGTCATGTACTATATTATGTCTGATTTTCATTTTTTTTTACATTAATCATGGGATAAACCCTTTAAAGGGTTATAGCCATCTCAGACAGTGATTGTATATCACCAGGATATGCCATCCATGTCAGGCAGCTGCAGCTCTCACTTCCATGACCCACTCCCATCCTCAGAACAGGTCCCCCGAAGTGAAGGAAGAGCGCACTGTGCACGCCGGATGGTGGGCCCTCCATTCACTGCTATGGAAGTTCTGAAAATATTGGAGCAAGGGCGCTCGGTTATTTTCGGAAGTCCTATAGTGGTGAATGGAAAGTGCACAGCGCAAGCACCGCCACCTCTCCATTCACTGCTATGGGACTGCCAGCAGTGTCGGACTGGGGTGACTAGGGTCCCTTCAGTAAAATGTATTTTGGGGGCCCACTGTACGGTTACATTCAAATATTACCTGCTCACACAGCAGCAAGATGTTACCAGATGACTGAATAAGGGGGTCCCTGCAGCACCTCTGAGAAGGTAGGTCCTGGGAAGAAGAGGACACTGGTAGTTTTCCTCTATACCTAGAAGTCGGCTCAGCTCTGATCGCCTCTGTAATAATAAACTGGGGGTTTCTTTAATAATCTATCAAGTTTTTTATAGGAACATAGGCTGGTTGAGGTGCTGTACATTGAATATATGTATGTAATGCAGTAAGTCTACAGTGTCATGTGCCACTTGTGCAGGGGGTGGGAGACTAGGGGCCCACTGGGGGATTCACCTGTACCTCTGTGGTCCAGTCCGAGCCTGACTATAATCAGTAAACAAAATTCCAGCTTAAACCAATATACAAATATAGGCGTGTGACTATAATAACCATATTCCAGCGAAAAAAAGCCCCTTTAAAACATAACTTTTAATATAATCCCTATAAAAACAGGGGAAATTTCCCCATTACCATCTAGTGAAACTCTCTATCGATAATCCTATTGATAATCTGATCCCAATCAATCTAGCGTCTCTCTACATATACCACACTCTAGTGGCGACAAATATGTTCGATGTGGCCTTAGTCCCATCGCCTAGTTACACCCTTGGGTACAGTAAGGCCCCATAGACTATTTTGGGGGCTGTATTATTGCTGTGTACCATTTGCATATTACTCTGGTCTCAATGGGTGGCCGAAATTAAATGGACTCTACAATTTAGACAACCCCTTTGTAATCACCAGTGTGGGCACAACACAAAAATACACATCTTATATACATACTGCAGACCTTCTTATGAGAAGGAGGAGGCCTTATCCAAGCAATCAACGGTGGACAGAAATCTCCTCCTTACTTTTCAGAAAAGAGATTCTGCAGCATCTGCTTCTGAAATTCCGTCATTTTATTTAAAGGATTAGAGTGTTTCATATAATATAAAGATCTGACCCCTAAGTTTTGGAACTATACAGATTAGGCTACTTTCACATCTGTACTTTCCCTTTCCGCTATTGAGATCCGTCATAGGATCTCAATAACGGGGAAAATGGTTCTGTTTTGTCCCCATTCATTGTCAATGGGGACAAAACTGAACTGAACTAAACGGAATGAATTCCGTTCCGTTTGGTTGCGTCCCCATCGTGGGCAGAATAACGCTCTGACACAATAGAAAACGGATCCGTACCCCATTGACTTTCAATTGTGTTCATGATGGATCCGTCATTGCTATGTTAAAGATAATACACGGATGCAGAAGGTTGTAGTTTTGTGACGGAATCGTTTTTGCTGATCCATGACGGATCCAGCAAAAACGCTGGTGTGAAAGTAGCCTTAGAAAAAAAATAATCAGCAATCAAATCAAACTAAAAATGTGAAGCAGAAAATGTACTATAAAGGTAAAAATCAATATATCTTTGAAAGCTGAAAATCTGCATGCATTAAACAAACACTATCTATATATCTTAGTTCATTAACATATTAGATGCTCTGGCCATTAAGTGGTTAAAATTATCTGGCCTTCATCCTGGCAGAGTATTGTGATGTCACCACATTTGCATAGAATGTTCTAGATCTGGGCCTACAGCTGTGATGTCACTGGATGACATCACAATGATGAATTTGTGAAGGTGTGACTCGGTGTTGGATGCACACAACTTCAGAAAGAAGATTGGACGCCATCATGAGGATTCATAGGCGTCGGCGCTATGTTGATCGGCGGCTGCTGGTCAACTCTCTTTCATCCTGCATGTCGATTGGCTCATTCCTTCTGACCCGATTCAGGAAATTGAATAAAAAATGGAGAACTCTGATAAGGAACTCCAGCTTCCTGGCCAAGAAATCAGCCATCTTGACACAGGCCAGAAGCTTCTTCAGGTCAGTTGCCTTAAGACGTAAAAACCACGCCATCCGCCATGACACAGCTGAGAAGACACCAACCAATTTTATCGCTGATCCAAAAGTTGCACATGAGGGGCCCCTAATACCACAAGGCATATCCCTGGGAGAAAAACTAGAAAGTGGGGAACCCCCACAAAAAAGACCCTGGGACGCTGATGCTGTGGAGCCATTCCTTGTCCACAAAGCGCCATATGCTAAAAAAACACCAAAGAGCTGTAAGCAACGATGTAACAGAAAGACTCGTCAAAAACAAGACACAGCAGTGAAGGATAAGTCTGCTGAAGACCTTTTGAAGGCACCTTGTGAAGCTTCCAAAGCCAGTCCTAAAAGGAAAGCACCAACCTCCAAAGACAGTCAGTCCGGGACATTTCCACCAGCCAAAAGAGCTGTGGCAGAAAATATGTCCGCTTCATCTACCAAGGATGTAGAAAGCCCGGAGCTGGGAACACCACACGTGGAGATGGCCTATACCTGGAGAGCACAGAACAACTTGTCTCCAGAGCACTTATCCATCCTGAAGAGCAGCGGCCAGGAAGGCATGCTGGTTGATGACATCATTAACAAGGCCCAGGATCTCCTGCAGAATCAGTTTGGGGACTTTGAGGGCCTGCAGCCCGCAGCTGCTATTCTCTTTCCAGGGTACAGTGTGCTAAAGAAGGCCGTACAAATCCACTACGACGAGGACAGGGTGCACTGGCTGACCACCTGCTTCAAAAACGGCGACATCCTAGTGGCCGACAGCATCAAGGCCAGTAATTTGCCTCTATCGGTTTGTCAGCAGATTAATAACATCTACAGTGTAGTGGTCCATGAGCCCCTGAAACATCTAAAATTTCTCACCGTGGACCAGCAGAGAAACACCTATGACTGTGGGGTGTTCGCCATAGCATTTGCCTTTGAGTTTCTGGCAGATGACGGTGAACCCACGGCGATCTTCCAGCACAACGTGATGAGAGACCATCTAATATCCTGCCTGCAGAATGGCAGGATCACAGGCTTTCCCAAAAAGGTCAATTAGCAACTCCATGTCTTTCATGACATGTCGAGTCTATGATGGGCCAAGGGATCGCCCTGACCAGAAGCCTAATATTACCAAAACATACCTGGATCCTCTATGTCACCAAAGCTGCAGTCTCTACCCAACCCCAGATTACAACCACTGACCCATGGTACAGGTCTAGAACCCACAGACTTGTTGGCATCGGTAAGTAACCAGTGACTTTTCGAAGTTTGATTATCTTCATGTACTGACTGTAATAATATCTTCTCATGTGATAATATATGTATGTGTAGTAAGTACTTAGACAACCACCGAAGGTTTGGGATAATCACACCCCAAAAACATTGGCAATTTAGCCTATGGGCCCCATAACTTTGCTGTGTCTATAGTTATACCAATTAATGGGGGGGGGGGGTTATGCTAATTGATTATTTTAACTCGGTCCTAGAGACCTAATTATCAGGCAGTTGTGTCCCGGGAACATAGGGAACAGATGATAGGGACTGCATCCATGAGAAGACCTTGTATCTTCATTTGGTATACTGATGATTTGTGATTTTTCTGCTTCTTGATATTTATGGTGTTTTCTGTATAATTTGGGCATAGCGGTATCCATTGGTCACCACTGGAAATAATAACAGCCTGGGGTTAAGAAGGCAATTGCAGCAGATCGGATCACCAGAGGTCTGAGACAAAATGAGGCGCAGAATAAACAATCTCCTGATCTTCACCAGTGACCCCTGCTAGAAGGTATTGGTCTTAAGAACCAAAAAGATTCCTAAATAAGGTAAGATCCTTGCTACAGGAGTCATAAAATGTAATGTGATTTATGACAGGAGCTCATAATAATAATAGAAATGATGCTAAGCTCTGGAGACACCAGAGTGATGACACAGAATAATTTAGGGTTTAGATTCTCCACGAAGATGAGCAGAGCAGTGGCCATTAGTGGAAAATCATCAAAATCGCCAGATATATGGCATATAAGTATGCTAAAATTCTAACTGCCTGCAGTCACCACTAGGGGGAGCTCCCATTGACCTTGAAATGTAGATTACCTTGAGCAATGGCTCCTAGAATTTTAACTATAGAAGTGTGTAAGAAAGCAGGGGTTTTGGCGATTTGGATCAGGAAAACTGAGCTACAAACCCTATAAAAAATATATGAAAATAAATCAGCCCTCCTCGACAGCTAGCAAATTCCAGGAAGCGGGTTAGAAAATACTGTCTAGATGGTATTATGTCCCAACCCACCTTCATAAAATGTTTCCCTCTACCTCTGCGTGGTGCTGGCGTTGTGAGTCAGCACAAGGCTCTCTGATTCATATCTTCTGGCATTGTAGTAAACCCAGGCAGTTTGGGAGTCGGTCTACAGGACCATAGCTGCAATCTTTCCATTTTCCATACCAAATGCCCCAGGTTTCTTTTTACTGATCCCCTCGGATTTGCCTACTAGGCTGCTCAACAAGTCAATCCTGCGTCACCTGGTTAATGCTGCTCGAACCTGCATACCAGCGAAATGAAAGTCTCTCTCCCGCCCTCTGTGGATCTTTGGGTCCACAGGGTGGAGGACATCCGGAGAATGGAGGAACTGTCATCTCTCTTGAAAAATACACACAAGGCCTTCATTACCTCCTGGACCCTGTGATTTGTGCCCAAGACACCCCAAAGTATCGAACTTTACTGACCTAGAGGAGACTCCCTCCCCACCCCCCCTCTTTTATTTTTTAGGTATTATCTTTCCTCGCCACCTCCCCTACTGTTTCAGTCTGTCCCCCACCCAAGTTTCCAGCTGTTGTCTGTTTCACCTCTCATGCTCTGCCAAATACGAATTACCATGTTGCATTCACTTTCTTATTTGCTGTTTATACATATATAGACCAGTCATACCTTGTTGTTGAAGACACAATGTACTGTAGGTGTTTTTTTGTTTTTTCAGAATTAAAAAAAAAAAGAAAATAAATCAGCCCACGATTATAAGGTGTATTCTGTTTATGTTGGATATAGCAGTGGGCCCCAGAACAAGAATAACAGCTATAACAGTCAAGGACATCGATAAGCGTTGGTATCACTGTTAGAAACATGGGGCCAAGTTTAATACAGTTAAAGGGAGGGATTACAATGACCCTCAGTGACCGAGAGTAAATTGTGTGTCACTTACATGTAATTTTTCGCTGCTCCACATTCAGACATAATTAGTTATATTATTTGCATCTGCAGATCACTGTACCACAGTAGGGGTCTCACTGTGTCCCTGCAATTAATATTGGATACAGCTGGAGGTGATGACTACCACAAGTCAGCGACATGGTGGCCACCGTGTCAGGATCAGATGACCTGCGCTTCAGCAAGAGGCAGATTCCGGGCTCGGTCTCTGCACTCACCCACCGGACTTTCTGCAGTCAGACGTATTCACTAAAGAAGTGAGTTTCCTGCTGCATCAAAGGCAGATTCCAGGCTTGGTCTCTGCAATAACCACTGGACTTGACATTCACCGGACTTTCCACAGACAGATGTATTCACCAAAGAAGTGAGTTTCCTGCTGCATTAAGAGGCAGAGTCCGGGCTCGGTCTCTGCATTCACCACTGGACTTCTCATTTCCGCAGTCAGATGTATTCACAGAGGAAGTGAGTTTCCTGCTGCATCACAAGGCAGATTCCAGGCTTGGTCTCTGCAGAAGTCAAAGCACTTGACATTCACTATTGATTCAAGGAAAAATCTCACGTCCTTGTCAAGTGCCATCATTTTCCTCCACCGCCTAGGGGAAGGGCAGTCCTTCAGCCATGGTTCCCTAGAGGTTTCCTCTACTGGGGGTTTTTCCTCTCCTGAGTGCTGAAGGCCCGACTCTACATGAGTCAAAGGCCCATTATCAAAAGGGCCACATTTAAGACCGGTGCCCTGACTTCTAATGAGAGCATCTACTGTATATTTGATACCTTGCAGTTAATAAAGAAGTCATTGTATATTAAGTAGTGGTGTGTCTGAGCCTCTTTATGAATCTTCATAGTCAACTGGATGGAGGTGCAGGGTGTCGGACCCTGCTGATCAGATAGTGATGGCCTTTTTTGGTTTTATAGCTCAGGTTATTTTTTAGATAGGGGATAAGTATCGGATCGGTGGGGAATGATGGGTCCCCTATGATCATGAGAATGGGGATCCTTTGTCCCCAAAGAAATGGAATGGTAGATGGTCAACCATGTTCCCTTCTGCTTCATTCAATGACTATGGGACTTCTGAAAATAGCTGAGCATTGTACTTGGCTATCTCCAGCAGTCCCATAGAGAGTGAACAGAGTAGCTATGTCCACGCTCGACCTGTCACTTCATTCATAAGGGGACACAGGATCCAGTTCTCTTAATCAGTAGTGGCTCCAGATATTCTGTGGATAGGGGAAAGTTTTGTATTGACAGAAACTATCTCCGGACCACATACCCATTGAAATCAACAAGTCAGGCGGCAAAACAGATATGGTTGTGTGCATGGGGCCTATATAAATATAGATTATACTGAAACAAAATTTAAAATAAATTAGAGGTACAGTCAGCAGCTGCTATGGGGCCCCTGGAGGAAGGGGAACTGGTATTGGACAAAAGGCTTTCGAGTCCCTGTCCGGGCTCTGCTGTCCAGTTCCCTGCTTCCTCTGTCCTGTCTTCGGGGTCCCCCCTTTAGTCAGCACATCATCAGTGGCTAGCTCTGCACCTGCTGGAGTCCCGACTAGCTCTCTATGTTGTCTCGCTGCTGGGCTGGCCAATCAGCATTAGCAGTGCTAGCAGAGCCTGCTGCTGATTGGCTTGCCTAGCGCTCAGCAGAGAACCTTTAGTGTCCTGTGCCACGGGAGTCAGGATTTCATTCTTCTGCAAGCAACTTGCAAGTGACAGTGTAGAGCAGGGGTCCTAAAACTACGGACCGCGGGGTGTTTTTGCCGTTTCTCACGGCTCAGCAGGGTGCCGCCACCTCCTCCCAATGGAGACGGGAGGGGGCTGCGGCGGACGAAGAGAGGGACTGACAGTGTAGCGTGGCCGAGCTCTGTCTGGTCCGCGGTACAGGAACTTTTGTTTCCTGTATCCTGTACCTGGCCGGACTGACAGGAAGTGCTCACTTAGTGTGCGCTTCCTATGAGTCCAGCCGGGTACAGAAAAAAATGCTCCTGTACCGCGGACCTCACAGAGCTCGGCCACGCTACACTAGGGGAGTAGGGGGGGGGGGGGAAGATGAGTATAGTGATGAGCATGAGGGAGGGGAGCTAAGAAAGAGAGTGACAAGGGAGGTAGGGGCTCTGAGAAATGAGAGTGACAAGGGAGGGAGGAGGGCTGAGAAATGAGAGTGACAAGGGAGGGAGAGGTCTGAGAAATGAGAGTGACAAGGGAGGGAGGAGTCTGAGAAATGAGAGAGAAAAGGGAGGGAGGGGACCTGATAAATGAGAGTGACAAGGGAGGGAGGAGTTTGAGAAATGAGAGAGAAAAGGGAGGAAGGGGACCTGAGAAATGAGAGTGACAAGGGAGGGAGGGGGCTGAGAAATGAGAGTGACAAGGGATGGAGGGCTGAGAAATGAGAGTAACAAGGGAAGGGGGGGGAAATAAGAGTAACAAGGGAAGGGGGGGAAAGAAATTAGAGTGACAAGGGAGAGGGGGAATGAGAGTGACAAGAAGGGCTAGAGAGTGACAATGGAGGGGGGGATAAGAAGGAGTGACAAGGGAGGTGAGGGGGGATTGACATCCATCACACATCCCTTACAGACACAGAAAGACACCTTGCAGCCCTTACACATACAAACACAGATTCACACAACGCATTCCGTACACACATTCTGAAACACACAATACATACCTGATACACAAACACAAACTAGTCACTAGCAGTGACAAATATGGAACCGGACATTGACCATCTCATTAACCAAAAGCAGGCCCACAGTTCCCATTGAAATACTGGTAAATCTGTTGATTTAACTTTACAAGTTCTTCATTTTATTTATATTGTATTTGTTAGCTTTTAGTTTTTTCCCTTCTAAATAAGATATGTACAGTGTGCATAGGAATTTTCTCATAGTTAAACTATAGTCCGGCCCTCCAGCGGTCTGAGGGACAGTTTGAGGACTCCTGGTGTAGAGGATGATGAGAGTGACTTCTGTGGATACGATGACTTTAGGTGAGAAGTGACTGTGCTGTCAGTAATATGTGTTTTGGGCGTGACATGAACCCCTCATTTCCAGTGCTGAACCCCCAGTTCTGATGCAGAGTTCTACTCTCTTAGCTCTGCAGATGAACCTGAATCTTCACCCTCTCAGTCACCGACACAGTGTAACACCGTCATGCCGCGTGCTGTGCACTCAGGTACAGTAAGTGTCTCTCTGTCAGCTTCATGCACTGATGTAGAGACACACTGTTTGTCCTGCTTTACACTGCAGCTTAGTTCTGTAAGGGCATTACTATGAATCTGCCATACATAGCTGGGAGGTGTGTGTCTTGTCCTAGATGTACAAAATGTAAAGAATACCTGCGGCATATCACTGATAGCAAGTGCACCGCCTCGTAGTGAGGTGACCACACAATGTAAACATCACTATGGACAAAAAGCCACGGTGGCCTCCTCCTAGAACGACGTCAATGGAATTCCTCCCAGGTGCCCTCTTTTAGAGGGACAGTCCCTCTTTTTGACTCAAGTCCCTCTGTCCCACTTTTCTCCTTAAACATCCCTCTTTTTGACCTGAGAAATAAATGTGCATCAAGAAACGTACTTATCTGTTATCTGTTCTGTTCAGTCTGGTTCCATCCTGTATAGTAGACTTCAAGCTATATACTTCTTTGTCGCTTGGTGTATTTGCTTCCTTAAAATGTCTAAAATTTGATGCAAGAAAAAAACTGCCAAGGGGCTACACATGCTGTAAAAAACTGCAGAACATGCACCCACTTCACTGATCCCTTGCCGCTGCAGTTTTGACAGTGCCTCTTCCTGTGTCACTCCACCTCCTGCTACTGTCTCAACATGGCAGGAAATGGCTGTGAATATGGCTCGACCAATCATGACCCGCATTAACAAACCTGGGCATAACTACTGGTAGGGGTCACATATCTGGGCATAACTACTATGAGGGGACACATATCTGGGCATAACTACTATGAGGGGACACATATCTGGGCATAACTACTATGAGGGGACACATATCTGGGCATAACTACTATGAGGGGACACATATCTGGCCATAACTACTGTGAAGGGTTACGTTACGTATCTGAATATGCTACTGTGAAAGGGGCATATATTTGGGCAGAACTATTGTGAGGGGGCACATATCTAGCCATAACTACCCTGAGGGGGCACATATCTGGCATACCTATGGTAAGGGGGCACATATCTGGGCATACCTATGGTAAGGGGGCACATATCTGGGCATAACTACTCTGAGGGGCACATATCTGGCCATAACTACAGTGAGGGGCACATATCTGGGCATAACTACTGTGACAGGGCTCAACCTTATCGCCGAAACGCGTTATATCAGAAGCTATATGCAATACAACAATAAATAAGAAGCATTGATTGAGAAGCAAAGATTGTGTGCTGGGATCTTTCTATTGCTATTACGTGGAGTTACGCTCCTTCCCGTAGCACCGCATCATTGGCAAGCGCCGGCTGACCTCATTTCCGGGGCTCATATCTGGGCATTGCTACTATGAGGGGGCACATATCTTGGCATAACTACTGTAAGCTGGCACGTGAGCATTACTACTGTGAAGGGGGCACATATCTAGGCATTACTACTGTGAAGGGGGGACAGTGTGGGCAATACTACTACGATGGCACAAAGGTGGAATAATTACCATGTGAGGGCATTAAAGGTACTGGGTGTGTATAGTTATGCTTTGGGCAAAGTTAGAGGCGGGTGATGCCACACATATTGTCCCCCTTTGCAATTTTATAAAGTTGGGAGTTATTTGACAGATCGTCACATGACTGAACACTATACTGTGGCCTACTCATAACACAGGGGCCTATTTATTACAGGATTATATGGGTTACCAGTATTTCATTTGACCTTTTCTTAGGCACCTACTGTCCTCTAAGTGTTTTAGAAATGACAGTTCTCTGCTTATAGGAAGACTGCCTTCGCTACGTAAGTCGCGCACCATGGAAAATGACGTCATCGCGCAGCGCTCCGCAGTCCATGACGCCGTTCCCCGCCGCACGCTCTGGTTGTCTATAAAGTGGGCGTGTCGTCGCTATAGAAACACTGCCTGTGCTGAGCTGCGCGCCACTGTAGTGCCCGCCACCGACAGGTAAACGGCAGGGAGTGAGTCTGTGTGCGGCGCCATAGAGGAGAGCGGCCGTCCTCACTTGTAATAAGCACCTACCGTCACAGATGAGGCTCTGGTGGTCAAAAAGTGCGCAGTAATGTCTATGTTGTACCCACACGTGTCCTCCTCTGCAGTCTGTAGTGGTCGGCCATGCAGAATCGCATAAGTGATAATTCAGTCACATTATTAAGCACTGAGTTTGCGCGTCACTGGCTGTAAGTTGCTATTTTCCCGCAATTTACCAATGCAGCTATAATATACACGTGTTGTAAGCAGAGGCCATGCGTCCTGGACTAGAAAACGGCAGCTGCTGTTTGTTCAGTCAGGTGTTAACAAAATAAGAAGTATCCAAAGGTTCAATGTATCCCTATGTGTATGAGTCACTGTGTGCTGCTATGGGTCCAGCCTGGCTAGAGGGCGCCCCTGTGAGATCACCTGAGTCAATTGCATCTGGTTTAGATTCACACCTGCAGGATTTGTTCAGGTTTTTAATGCAGTTTTTGAAGCCAGAACTCGCAGTGGATTACAAAAACAGTAGTCTGTCTGTTTATACCTTTCCTTTAAAAAAAAATTGCATTAAAAAACCTACACATGTGAAAATACTCTTAACGTTTGCAATTAACAGGATGACTCCATTGGATAGGTCAAACAGAGTAAAATTAAGACCGCACTACTCACGTCAGATTCTTCTGACTTCTCCAATAGTGGCGGTGCCCGCAGTGTCGGGTCCCAACCTACGGATCCCCTCTTTAGTCCAACGTAAATACGAAAAAATCCACCGCAGCACTCGATTTTCCAGCTCAGAAACTTCTTTCTTTATTAGCACTGCTAATAGGTGCTAATAAAGAAAGACGTTTCTGAGCTGGAAAATCGAGTGCTGCGGTGGATTTTTTCGTATTTACTTTGTCCATTGGATAGGTGATAAATCCTTGATCAGTGGGGGTTAAACCATTTCTCCTTTTAGTCCGGTGTAACGTGGTATCTCCCTACTTCGTGCGATTTCCCTACCTGTCGCGTCGGAAGTGACGTTGTAGGCGTTCCTGGCGTTTGGACGATCTGCGCATGCGCAAAAGAGCAAAGGATGGAAACTCATTGCAATTCTGGCTGTACACGGGACACTGCGCATGCGCTGTAGAGAGATTACGGCCCAGTGCGCAAGCGCCTAGGGGAGATCAGATGGCCATTTTTTCTGTTAGATGAATATATATATAGATCTATATATATATGTGTATATGTATGTATATATATATATATGCATTATATAGGGTGCTGCACAGTATATTGAGGATCTGAGCAGTATATGGGGGGCTGTCTACGGAGTATATTGAGGTCTGCGCAGTATATGTGGGGCTGTCTGCGGAGTATATTGAGGTCTGCGCAGACAGCCCCCCATATATGGGGGTGCAGTAGCACAGACCTCAATATATGTATGAGATCTGATGGATTTTGCCGCGCTTGCGCACTGAGCCCTAATCTCTCTCCAGCGCATGCGCAGTGTCCCGTGTACAGCCAGAATTGCGATGAGAGTTTCCATCCTTTGCTCTTTTGCGCATGCGCAGATCGTCCAAACGCCAGGAACGCCTACAACATCACTTCCAGCGCGACAGGTAGGGAAATCGCATGAAGTAGGGAGATACCGCGTTACACCAGTGTTCCTGGAATTTTCTGCTACCTTGAATTTTTTGCTACCCACGTCACTTCCGGTAGTGACGTGGGAGACTCATCTCTCACTTCGGCTCCTGATTGGCTCTGCCGGGGGTTCATCGGCGCAGAGGATTCATCCTACGTGAACGCGCCCAGGGTAGCAGAAAATTCCGGCCCACTGCGCATGCGCGAAAGACAGCTTGGCGCAGGCGCAGTAGGCGCCAAAGGTAGCAGAAAATTCCAGGCCACTGCACATGCGCGGGAAAAGATGGCTCAGCGCAGTAGCAAAATGTGCTGAGACGAAAGAAGCAAAAAATTCCGGCCCATTGCTCGTTGCCGGAATTTTCTGCTACCTTTGGCGCCTGCGTCGATCCGTCTTTTTTCGCGCATGCGCAGGAATGTGACTGGTTACTGTAAAATCAATCGCCTCAAAAGGAAATCCTCTCCAATATCAGGACACTGCAGTCCTGCTTCGTGTCCGTGAATGGAAATCATACGTCAACTTCTATTAGATGACAAAAAAATAAATAAATAGGAATCCCCCCAATAAAAGAACCACAGAATAATACAAAAAGACTGCTCGGCGCAGGCACAGTAGGTGCCAAAGGTAGCAGAAAATTCCGACCACGCGCATGCGCAATGGGCCAGGATTAATTGCTACTTTCGTCTCGGCGCATTTTGCTACTGTGCTGAGCCGTTTTTTTCCCGCACATGCGCAGTGGCCCGCAATTTAATGCTACCTTTGGCGCCTACTGCGCCGAGCCGTCTTTTTCGCGCATGCGCAGTGGGCCGGTATTTTCTGCTACCTTGGGCGCGTTCACGTAGGCTGAATCCTCCGCGCCTGCGCCGACGAACCCCCGGCAGAGGCAATCAGGAGCCGAGGTGACAGACGAGCCTCCCACGTCGGTACCGGAAGTGACGTGGGTAGCAAAAAATTCCAGGTAGCAGGAAATTCCGGAACACCGGCAGCCTCTCGCCGCTGCTGCCACCGGAACTCCGCCCCCGCCCCAATTATAGTCAATGGGGACGGCTCCGACAGGCTGTTCACCCGCCGGAACAGCCTGATGGACTCCCCTGCCGCTAACGTGAAAGTATCCTTAGTGGCTAGGATAGATTTGACGAGAACTGCCGACCAGTAAGCGTCCTGCTGCGTCATTCAAGATCTGTGGCTGACGGAAACTGCTTAGTGCTGGCTGTAGCTAGAGAATGGCTGTGTGCACGCCGTGCTGCGGATGCGGACCCATTGACTTGAATTGGTCTGCAGAATATGGCCAAAGATGAAATGTGTTCTATCTTTTTGCGTTGCGGAGGGAAGGGCTTCTGATCCGTACCTCCGCTCTGCAAAATATAGGTGTAGTCCTATCTTCGGTTGTATGAAGCGGATTGCGGACCAATTCCAGTCCATGGGTCCGCATCCACAGCACGGAGAGCACTCAACCAGTTGCCGAATGTTGCAGACTGGCCTCTGTACGGTCCACAATTCGGGTACTGAGCCAGTACGCTCGTGGACATGAGCACTGAGGCTTTCTGCATACATTACAGATTACGCCTGGATTTTCACGTGGAAAAACCGCAGTGTAATACAGTACCAGCAAAGTGTATGAGATTAGACAGATCTCACGTACACTGTGCTTTATTACTCTGTGCTGAAATTGACCTACTGTGTGGATATAGAAATCCTCAACATATCAAATTTTTTTTTTGCGGATTTCACCCCTTTTGAATGCAAGGATCAGATCTGTGGAAATACCGCATCAAATCCACACCGAAAACTGCAAGTACGGAAACGCACAGAAATCCACACGTAAATTTGTGCAGAACTTCTGTTACACAGCTTTCACACCAATGCATGTAGCCTTAGGGCTCTTGCACACGACCATATGTATTGTGCGTTTCGTAAAACATACGGATGACGTCCGTGTGCATTCCGTATTTAGCGGAAGAGAACGGCTGGCCCCTAATAGAACAGTCACTGAGCTCATCACATGGTCCATCACCTTGGTGATGGATGTGATGACGTCACCACAGGTCCTTTAGACTCCAGCTAATGCTTGAAGAAGACAGAAGAGATCGGCCACTACGCGATCAAGTGGATAAGGTGAGTTAATTTTTAAAAATTTTAACCCCTTAATCCACATTTTACAAAGCATTCTGTATTGAGAATGCTATTATTTTCACTTATAACCATGTTATAAGAGAAAATAATAAAGATCGGTTCCCGTCTCTTAGCAACCTTGCGGGAAAATCGCAACGCATCCGCACTTGCTTGTGATTTTCCCGCTGCCCCATTCACCTCTATGGGGCCTGCGTTGCGTGAAAAACGCACAATATAGAGCATGCTGCGATTTTCACGCAACGCAGAAGTGATGCGTGAAAATAACCGCAATGGGTCCAGATTCAGTGCGGGTGCAATGTGTTCACATCACGCATTGCACCTGCGCGGAAATCACACCCGTGTGAAATGGGCCTTAGAAGCAGATTTTGTATTGAAGTCAATGGGGAAGCAGAAAAGGAAACTATCGGACAGATTCCGCCACCAAAAATGCTTCTGAATTATACGTTTATCCCAACCAAGAGCGGGATAAGAAAAAAGCTGCCAAAACCTATTCTATGGCTACACGGCGTCACTGACTCGCGCCAGGAGCGCTGAGTAGCGCCGTTCCCATAGAAATGAATGGGATCGCCCTAGCAGTTGCAAGAAATCCAGCCGTGTTGGATTTCTTGCAACGGCTCGTCAATCCCATTAATTTCTGTGGGATCACCACAACTCTGCGATCCAGGCCGTGACCATTGTTGCCCTGTAGCCTTAGCCTAAATCTCCTTCTAAAATCTGCTACCAAAAATGTCCTTTTTTTTTTTTTTTTTTTTAGGTACTAATCTGCTGCTGATTTTGCATAACCTCAAATGCAGCAGATTTTGTTGCAGAAAAGTTCTGCTGCTGAAAATCTGTTCCATTCTTTAGAATGGGATGTTTTGGCGGGAAGTACACGGGTCTGCATGCAATCTGCATTTTTTACGTATCGGATGATTGTAATATGTGCCCTCTGAAATGTAAACGCTGTGGAATATGGTGGCTCTATATAAATAAAGATAAGTATTATCAGGGGTGCCGCAAAAGATTCAGGCCCATCGAAGAATCCATTTCACAGCAAGTTGTCTGCGTCTTCTCTTGGCTGCAACCAATTTGAATCCCACAGACAAGTGAGGTGTGGTCCCCTAAATTGCAGCAACACTAGGCCATGTCACATTCGATAAGGGCTTATGCACACGACCGTATGTGTTTTGCTCCACAAAACAAGGATCCACAAAAAACGGATGACATCTGTGTTACAGTAGTATTTTTTGCGTATCCATTGTAACAATGCCTGTTAGGGCTGCACGATATGGGAATTTGGTGCGATTGCGATTAGGGCCCTAAAAATTGCGATAACGATATGCGATGCGATATTTTAAGGGAATTGTGCTAGAGGTCTATCTGCTTGGATTTTCATGGTAAAAGCTCACACAGATGACTGATAATGTGAAATGTAGTTATGCTGAACTCAAGAACTGAAATGCGCAGTGTTTTTCAAAATAAAATACATATTTGCATTACTGCAAAAGTACAAAATACAAAACTTGCCATTTTCTTAATATCCCTGCACAGAACAGATAAATAAAATAGATATAAGAATATGTGTTCATTAAAATAACGGCTTTCCACCAGCCGCTCCTCCCTCCCCGCACTGTAACTGATGTATCGCTGGCCGCGCTGTGCAGCATAGCTGCCGGAGATACAGTGTCAGTGTCACGTAGAAAGTCAACCATCGCTTTATAAGACGCACTGCCATTCCCCCATTTTTTGGGGGGAAAAAGTGTCTTATAAAGTGAAAAATACAGTAATATAATTGCAGCATTTTTGGGTCAGCAAATTGCGATCGCGATATGGCGATTAATTGCGATTGCTTTTGCGATTATATTGTGCAGGCCTAATGCCTGTCCTTGTCTGCAAAACAGACAAAAATATGACTTGCGAATATACGGAAACGGAATGCACATGGTGGAATTTCCTTTTTTTTGCGGCCCCATTGAAATGAATGGTTCCACATACAGGTTGCAAAAAAAAACGGTATGGACACGGACAAAAAAATACACTTGTGTGCATGAGCCCTAATACTGTTACACGCATTATCGCAGAGTACCCTTATATTAACCTGCCGTATCGGTCTCTTTCAGGGGTATGCGTTCCCAGGAAGTAAACTGGATTGATGCACCATGTCAAGCAGACAGCTGCACTTATCAATCGTGAATCCGCCTCCGCCAGAATACATTAATCGCAAGAAGACCGGGCGTCTGACTAACCAGCTTCAGTACCTGGAGAAGGTGGTGGTGAAGACATTATGGAAGCACAACTTTTCCTGGCCATTCCAACAGCCTGTAGATGCTGCAAAGTTGAACCTCCCTGTAAGGCTGTGAATCTGTAACTTGTACCACGTATCGCTGTGTAAGAGAACTGTGTGAGGTTAAGCAACCGCCCTTGACTCTGCTACATGGCTGAGGCAGTTCCCAAAAGTGAGAGTATAAGTAGTAAGGCTACTTTCACACGTGTTGTTAATTCCGGTATTGAGATCCGGCAGAGGATCTCAATACCAGAATTAAACGGATCCATTTTGATTTTGCACATCAGGATGCATCTGTTCCGTTAGGATGCGGTTGTGTGAAATCAAAACTAAAACAAACGGATCCATCACTAAATACATTTAAAGTCAATGAGTGACGGGTCCGGTTTTTTAGGCTCCATAAAAAACGGATCTGTCACCATAGACTTACATTGTTTTCATTGCCAGATCCGTTTCTTTTCCGTTTTTATGACCGGACACGAAACCGCTGCTTGCAGTGGTTTTGTCTTTGGTCACAAAACAGAATGCTGACGGAATGGAAGACATCCTGACGCATCCTGAGTGGATCTGTTTCCATTCAGAATGCATGAGGACTAAACGGAAACGTTTTTTTCCAGTATCGAGATCCTCTGCCGGATCGTCAGTACCAGAAAACCACAACGCAAGTGTGAACATAGCCTTAGGATACTTTCACACTTGCGTTGCTGGATTCCGGCAGGCAGTTCCGTCGCAGTTCTCCGGTTGTCATCTGCAAAAACGGATCCGGCACTAATACATTTCAATGGCCTGGCATTCCGGCAAATGTTCTGGAATTTTGGACGAAGATAATACCGCAGCATGCTGCGGTATTTTCTCTGTCCAAAAACCTTTTCTTGACTGAACTGAAGACATCCTGATGCATCCTGAACGGATTTCTCTCCATTCAGAATGCATAAGGATAAAACTGATCAGTTTTTTATTCCGGTATTGAGTTCCTAGGACGGAACTCAATAACGGAAAAGTTTATTGCAAGTGTGAAAGTAGCCTTAGGGTCCTTTCACACTGGCGTTTTTGTTTTCCGACATAGAGTTCCGTCCTCGGCACTCTATGCCGGAAAAATCCTGATCAGGATCATCCCCATGCATTCTGAATGGAGAGAAATCCGTTCAGGATGCATCAGGATGTCTTCCGTTCAGTATGTCAACGTTTTTTGGACGTTGACAAAAGCGCAGCATGCTGCGGATTTGTCTCCGTCCAAAAATCCGGAAGACATGCCGTAACGCCTTCAGTTCAGGACCGGAGCGTTTTTTGGACACAGCAAATACCGCAGCATGCTGCGCTTTTTGTTCCGTCCAAAAATCCGGAACACTTGCCGCAAGGCCGGATCCGGAATTAATGCCCATTGAAAGGCATTAATCCGGATCCGGCCTTAACTAAACGTCGTTTCAGCGCATCGCCGGATCCGACGTTTAGCTTTTTCTCAATGGTTACCATGGCAGCCAGGACGCTAAAGTTCTGGTTGCCATGGTAAAAAGTGGTGGGGAGCAGTATACTTACCATCCGTGCGGCTCCCGGGGCGCTCCAGAGTGACGTCAGGGCGCCCCACATGCATGGATCACCTGATCCATGCGCATGGGGCGCTTTGACGTCATTCCGGAGCGCCCCGGGAGCCGCACGGATGGTAAGTATACTGCTCCCCCGCTCCCCAGTACTACTATGGCAACCAGGACTTTATTAGCGTCCTGGCTGCCATAGTAACCTGAAAGCATTTCGAAGACTGATCAGGATCCTGATCAGTCTTCTAATGCTTCAGGCGACTTGCATTCTGACGGATCCGGCGGGACGGAAGTGCCTGCCGGATCCTCAGAACGCAAGTGTGAAAGTAGCCTTAGCTGTTTTGTAGCCACCCTAGCACGTCTGCCTTTAAGATCTGTGATATTAGGGCATCTGTAAAGTGCCGGACGGTAAATGAACCTGACCTTGAACATTTCCTTGTTTCCAGTGCAACCATTAGGTTGTGGTCCCAAGGGGGGTGGAATCCGCAGCAGAAAGTCCACTGCAGTTTTCCAGTGAATTTCACTTTCCGTATCACAAAGAGGGAAATCAATAAATTGACAGGCTGCGAAATGAAATTCCAAACTACAGGTCAATTTCTGCTGCAGATTTTTTTTTTAACAGCGTTTTTTCTTAATATCTAATCACTTTGCTGTTACTGTTAATGGGAAGGAACAGTTGTAGATATACTCCGCCCCATTCACATGAATTGGACGGAGGAGCTGTAATTGCACTGCTCTCCGCTACAGATGTCAGCGATGAGCAGGTAAACAGTGAAGAGAAGGCGGCGCTCGCACGAGCTGTTCAAAGGTGGTGCCGGGAGTCGGACGCCCGCTGATCTGATATTGATGACCTATCCTGAGGATAGATTATCAATATAGGAAACTGGACATCCCCTTTAAATTTACTTTTCCATGTCAATATCCTTATTAAAAGAAACCCATAAAATCCCACAATTTCTGCACTATCCACCAGGCCTCATAATAGACGCCACTTCTTCATCAGTACGGATCGTTTTACTGCTGTTATCTGCTTATCATTACAGGCAGGATTAGAATGCCAGATATCACCTATCTATCGATAACATAGGATCCAGCATTCACAATAGGTGATATCACAGCTTATCTGCTCCCTACTGACCTCACAGGTCACAGAGCATGCCTAGAAAACTCCCCCATAGAAATCAATGAGGTCTTCTCCTGTCCTTTGTGTCTATGGCCCATGGAGCTGCCGTAAAGCATGTCTCTTCATGCTGTTAACGACTTCTAAGGCAAGATGGCCACCCCCATAATCATGGTCAGGAAACGGAATAAAAAACTATCTGCAGTCAGAAAATAAAAAGAGATTAGGGAAAAAAGGATGTGTCAAAATCTGGTTTTCACCGTCATGAAAAAATTACGTTGACTCTTTCCCTTTAAGCAGATCCTATCCAGGGGGGTGGACTGTTACCTCGAAATATTTTTGAAATGTCTTGATCTCTTGTACCAGACAAATGTTTCTGACACTGTATGCAATATCCAGATAATACCCGCTTATACACTTCATGTCTTCTCTAGTAGTAATCGGCTTTCACGGTATACACAGGTGACCGCAAAATCAACTTTTAATCCCATTTTATGATTTTGGTTGCATAATATAGGTCACATTCTTGAGCTTTTTGTGCAATCTAGCGATTAGGCCCACCAGTCAGTCATATTCTAGGATATCGCTATATTCGCCAGCTGTTTGGGGGGGGCGGAAGGAGGTTTATACTAAAAGCACAATAACGACACCGAATACTGGAGCTTGTGAGCATACCAAAGTCTTCATGTTAGTGTCTTATTAAAAGCATAACTCGTCTGTGAAGATTATGTAAGGCAAATTAATTGTCTGGTTCCTGACAACTTACCCCAATTAGTCTGTTTTTCTGAGATATGAGGAACAATTGACACAAGGGGTAAAGATAGAAAGGTTGCCCTATCAGTCTTGCGGCAGCTAAAGTATTTCATCACGAGCTACCAAGTCTCTGAGCGATAAAGTTAATTTTCATACTTGTCGCTTAGTAAGCCATTATTGTGTATCACGTTCCATTATTATTATTAAAGGGGTCTCTATGAGCATCGGTGTTTGATTGGTGAGGTCTGATCACTGGCACACCCACCCATGTTTATAACTCAGCGGTGGAAGAGGTAAGTAACGTGCACTAGCTGATGTGGCTGCTTTCCAAAACGATACCAGTGCTGACCAAGGGCGTAACTAAAGGCTCATGGGCCCTGGTGCAAGAGTTCAACTTGGGGCCCTCATTTCACAAAGCCTTCGTGCTGCCTGAGGCAAAAATTAAAACGACTCCTGCCATGCCAAATTCTTGATCTAACCCCTTCCCTCCAGACAGAGGTGGAACTTGATCAGCATGCACTTTCTATAATACTGGTGTCGTCTTATGTGGCACAAGGGTCTTTGGGCCCCCTCAGGCACCTTTTATTTTTCAGGGCTCGTTAGGAAAATCAAAGATGAAATCTGATCGGTTGCTATGGGCAAGTAAGCCAGTTTTCCTTTACACCGGTTTGATAAGTCTCCCCCGTAGTCTTTTATTTAAAGTCGTTTTCCAAGTGTTTTATACTGATGACCTGTCCTCAGGATAGGTCATCAGTATGTGATCGGTGGGGGTCTGACTCCCAGCCCCCCTCAATTGTTTGAAGAGACCGCGGCACTTCAGTGAGCGCCCTGGCCTTCTCACAGTTTACAAAGCACAGTGCCATCCATTTAATAGTGGCTGTGCTTGGAATTTTTTTATTTTTTTAAAAATGTTTTCAAACTTTTTTTTTTTTTTTTCATGGGCCCAACGAAATGCAATCATCTGATTGCCATTTTTATTCAGTAGTGGTGTGGAGTGGGGCAGGTATTGGGAGCATTTTGAGCTCTTCCTACTCCGTGTAAAGGGTGCTAGGGCATCTGTTTGGCTGGGACAACATGTCTTATTAACTAGCACGGCCACATCTCCACCAGAACATTTTTTTTTCCAAACCCTGCTAATCAAGGTAACGCTATGTACAGAAGCAGTCATATACCCGGGGGCGGACTGAGAACCCTCAGGGCCCCTAGGCAAAATAAATCAAGGGCCCCCTTCCAGGCCAAACCCATGTTCCGCCTACACAAGAAACAAAAGTCCAATAATTTATAAACAAGTGCAACATAAATATGTAATGCAAAAACCAAACTGTGCAAAATAAATAACAGGCTTGGAGGGGGTCTTTGTAACAGAGGCCATCTCAGTGTCCATTAGAGATTGTGTTAGAAAGAATCCGCTCCAAGTCACATTAGAGACTACAATAGAGTCTAATGCGTCCTGCAGGGGGGTCTCTCCAACACTATGGTTCCTATTCACAATATAACAACACAACATAGCTCTCTGATACCTAGGGCAAGTTGGCTCCTTTTCTTAATTACGGTTGGTGGCTGGCAGGCTGTGGCTTGCTGGCTACCTACCGGCAGGCTGTGAGCTTGCAGGCTACCTACTGGCAGGCTGTGGGCTTGCTGGCTACCTACTGGCAGGCTGTGGGCTTGCTGGCTACCTACCGGCAGGCTGTGGGCTGGATGGCTGTGGGCTCGCTGGCTATGACTTGCTGGTTGGCAGGCTGTGGGCTGGCTGTAAGCCTGTGGCTGGCTGTGGACCTAGGGGGTGGCTGGCTGGCTCTTGGCCCTGGGCTGGCTGACAAATGTGTGGCCAAGCGGCGAGCACATTTTCTTGCCTTTGTAAGGCAGTGTGCGGAGAGAATCCATCTGCATACTGTTTGCTTAAAGAGGACCTTTCATCAGGGAAAAAAAATATGAACTAAGTTTGCTGACATGTAGAGCGGCGCCCAGGGATATCCCTGCACTTACTATTATCCCTGGGCGCCGCTCCGTTCTCCCAGTATTGGCTCCGGTATCTTCGCTCACTTGGTTCTACTAGGCAGAGTCTGCCTGATTTGGTTTTACTAGGTGGAAACTGCCCTTGTTCTCCTGGCCGTCTCCATCTCCCAGGCTGTAGCGCTGGCCAATCACAGCACAGAGCTCACAGCCTGGGAGTTTTTTTTTGGGAGAAGGAGACTCCCAGGAGAACAAGGGCAGTCTCCACCTAGTAGAACCAAGTGAGCGAAGACACCGGAGCCCATCCCGGGAGAACGTAGTGGCACCCAGGGATAATGGTAAGTGCAGGGAGAACCCTGGGTACCCCTCTCTATGTCAGCATACTTAGTTCATACTTTTCTTTCCTGATGAAAGGTCCTCTTTAACCTCCTCGCGAGATTTGCTGTGGACACGCGCGCTCGCGTTCACAGTGGCGCACAGCTCGGCAGTTGTACTGCAGCCTGCCAGCGATGTAGAAGTAAAATAAATCGCATTAAACATGTATATCAGACACTGTTTTGTTAACAGCGTCTGATATACCTGCTACCTGGTCCTCTGGTGGTCCCATTTACTGGGATCAACCACTAGAGGACCAGGTAGCTCTGTAAAGTTGCACTACACTACACCCCCCCCCCACCCGTCACTTATTAACCCCTTGTTAACCCCTGATCACCCCATCTAGATTCCCTGATCACCCCCCTGTCATTGATCACCCCCCTGTAAGGCTCCATTCAGACGTCCATATGTGTTTTGCGGATCCGCAAAACAAGGACACCGGCAATGTGCTTTCCGCATTTTGCAGATCTGCACATTGCCAGAACTATATAGAAAATGCCTTTTCTTGTCCTCAAGAATATCCGTGAGGTGTATGGGGAGTTCATGTAAAATTTTATTTTTTGTCACAAGTTAGAGGAATATTGAAGACTTTGTAAAAAAAAAAAAATATCAATTTCCGCTAACTTGTGCCAAAAATTTTTTTCCTGTGAACTCGCCATGCCCCTCACGGAATACCTTGGGGTGTCTTCTTTCCAAAATGGGGTCACATGTGGGGTATTTATACTGCCCTGGCATTTTAGGGGCCCTAAAGCGTGAGAAGTCTGGAATCCAAATGCGTAAAAATGCCCTCCTAAAAGGTACTCATTGGAATTAGGGCCCCTTTGCGCATCTTGGCTGCAAAAAAGTGTCACATGTGGTATCGCTGTACTCGGGAGAAGTAGGACAATGTGTTTTGGGGTGTATTTTTATATATACCCATACTTTGTGTGAGAAATATCGCTGTAAACGACAACTTTTAAAAAAAAAAAAAAATTATACAAAGTTGTCAATTTACAGAGGTATTTCTCACCCAACATGGGTATATGTAAAAATACACCCCAAAACACATTGCCCTACTTCTCCTGAGTACGGCGATACCACATAAGTGACACTTTTTTGCAGCCTGGGTGCGCAAAGGGGCCCAAATTCCAACGAGTACCTTTAGGTTTTACAGGGCTGCTCACAATTTAGCCCCGCCCAAAATGCCAGAACAGTAAACACACCCCACAAATGACCCCATTTCGGAAAGTAGACACCCCAAGGTATTCACTGAGGGGCATAGTGAGTCCGTGGGAGATTTTTATTTATTTTTTTGCCAGAAGTTAGCAGAAATTGAAACTTTATTATTATTTTTTTTTTCCTCAGAAAGTGTCATTTTCCGCTAACTTGTAAAAAAAAAATGAAATCATACGTGAACTCATCATGCCCCTCCGCGAATAATTTGGGGTGTCTTCTTTCTAAAATGGTGTAATTTGGGGGGTATTTATACTATCCTGACATTCTAGCACCTGAAGAAACATGACAGGTGCTCAGAAAGTCAGAGCTGCTTCAAAATGCGGAAATTCACTTTTTTGCACCATCGTTTGTAAACGCTATAACTTTTACCCAAGCCAATAAATATACACTTATTGGATTTTTTTTAATCAGACATGTAGAACAATAAATTTATAGAAACACTTATATAGAAATGTAGTTTCTTTTAAAAAACAGAAAGTGAAAAATGTCATTTTTTTGCAAAAATTTTGGTCCTTTTTGATTAAAAGGAAAAATGTCAGCAGCAATGAAATGCCACCAAATGAAAGCTCTATTAGTGAGAAGAAAAGGAGGTAAAATTCATTTGGGTGGTAAGTTGTAGGACCGAGCAAAAAAACAGTGAAAGTAGTGTAGTGCAGAATTGTAAAAAGTGGCCTGGTCATTAAGGGTGTTTAAGCTAGGGGGGCTGATGTGGTTAAAAAAATTCCAGCCTCATCGGCCTGTGGAGGCATCGCACATCGACGTGTACTGGGCAGCGGCCGGCGGGCCATCTGACCACGTCCAAAGTGCACAACCACTCAGTCCGCTCCTGCATGTACCAGACTCTTTCAATCATGGTCTATTTCCCTAACGCCTCCACACCGGCACTGATAGGAGCTTGATACCGCCTCCCGAGGACAGGAAACAGGGGAAACCCAAAATAAAGACACCGCCTCCTACCTACTTCAGTTGTTTCGTGTCCCTTAGGTCGGGTTGAAGCCTTGCCAGTGCGCTGGCTGGAAGAAGTGTGCACTCAGCCTAGGATCCTTCCCCTTCTTGGGAGGGCTGAGTAGGGACAGAGGCATCGGGTGGAGCGCGGGCTCTCCTACTCTGCCCCTCGGTCTAAGTCCTGCGTTGGGCATCCTGGGCTGGTCTGCCATGGAGCAGGAGGGATTGATGGCTTGCGCGTCTCTGCAGAAGGAATTCTCTGTGGGCAGGAGGATTCCTGAGGCACACTGCTTTGCCCTACTTCCGCCAATACTGTTCGCGCTTCTGGAGGGGGCCATGGTCAGGGAGAGGTGCGGCGTGCTCCGGTCTTCGACGTGGGGGCAGAGCATGTTAAAGAGCAGGACGCAGTGTTTTAAATGGCTCTGCTGTCCCAGGAAGAGGTGGCTATGTGCTAGGAGACCCTCTTTATCCCAGGATGTCCTCCGCTGATACTGATGCCCCACATAGATTTGTGGCTGCCTTTAAGGCCCTCAGCCTGGTAGGAGTCCTTTGTGTACGTTAAGATGGGTTGGAAGAATTTAATCTTTTTTCACCCATATTAACCAACCATGTACTGGTGTTGGTAACCCCTTTTTGGGTCTGATATTCTAACTTGAAGTATGAAAACTCTAGGTAAGAGAGGCTGGCCCTGTAAAGACCATGGGTGGTGAATCTGCGAAAAAGAAATGTATCATGTGCATGAAGAATCTACCTCCTGCTAGTAAAAAAAACTCTATATCCATGTTGTACTGAGAAAGTGGTAGTGGAAGAGTCACTATCATTTATAGAAAACCTACAAACCCTTATTAGGGATGAGGTTAAGGCCTCATAAGATCATATGAGTGCGGGACAATAGCCCTGCAGGAGGCCCTCCGTGCACAGCATCATTGTAATCTATGATGCTGTGCGCTCCCGTGCGCACGATCAATGCCGCTTCAGGACATATGGCCTGCTCACGGACTGTATGTCACGGAGGGCATACGGTCGTGTACAAGAGGCCTAACTCTGCAATTGACCAACAGATGACTCCTGCTTCTCCCCATCTGTCTACTTCAAAATCTGTGGATCCTTCCCCGGATACAATTGATTTTGTTGAAGGAGAGCTTTTTTCTGATGGAGACTCTGACTCTTCCCTTGACGGCTCCGGTCGTCCGTTATGTTCCACTGAAGATACAGAGTCTCTATTAAAAACTGTGCGGGCTACTATGAAGTTAGAAGATGTCAAAGAACTCTTATCTATACAGGATCAAATGTTTCAGGGGTTGGGGTAAAAGAAAAAAAACGTGTGTTCCCCATACATGATAACCTAAGCAAAAATAATATCTAGGGAGTGGACAGATCCTGAAAAAAAGACTCTCTATATCCAAGGCCTGTAAATGTAAATATCAGTTTGCAGAGGCGGAATGTGAAATTTGGGATAAGACCCCTAAAATCGATGCCCCGGTGGCCAGAATTTCAATAAAATCCTCCCTCCCCTTTAAGGACATGGGTTTATAAAAGGTCCCTATGGACAAAAAATTTGAAGGGTTCCTTAAGAAATTTTAGGAGGCGGGGTCGGCCATGTTCAGGCCTGCTATTGCAGCCTTCTGCACCACTAGGTCTCTTTCTGTGTGGATCAACCAGCTTGAAAACCATCTAGCAGCCGGTACCCCCGGGAGAGATCATCTCTTCTCTCCTGGTATTAAAACAAGCCTCAAATTGTTTTGGCGGGCGCCTCGGCAGACTTGGTGAGGCTCTCGGCCAGATCTACAGCTTTATCAAATGCTACCCGTTGGGCCATTTGTTTAAGATCCTGGTCTGATGATGCGGGCTCAAAGAGCCGTTTCTGTGCTATCCCCCGTGAGGAGGGTAGACTCTTTGGGTCCGTATTGGACAATATTCTAGGTAAGGCCTCTGACAAGAAGAAGGGTTTTCCTTCCGAATCCCAGTTTTTTCAACAGAGGAAGAATTTTCGTACCCAAGCTAGGTTTAAGCAGGATCAAAAGAAAAGAGGCCTCAGGTAGATGGCAGTCTTCTAGAGGTCGAGGGAGGGAAATTTTATCTAATCCCGATTTCTCTTCTAAGAAATCCCAATGACGCCAGAAGTCTGGTGGGGGGTAGGCTTGGGATTCCATAGGAGCCTCCCCCTGGGTTTTAAAACAAATCCAATCAGGTCACAAAATAGAGTTTCGTTCCATGCCACCAGAAAGATTCCTTTCAAACAGGGTCTTTTCAGATTCCATCAGACAGGAGGCTCTAGAATCAGATGTCACTACCCTGTTGAAGAAGAGTCGTGGTAAAGGTTCCGATAGACCAGCAAAGTCAGAGGGTATACTCTCCCTTATTCCTGATAAAGAAACCAAGTGGAAAGTTCAGAACTATCTTCAATCTGAAATACCTAAACCATTTTGTTCTCTACAAAAGATTCAAGATGGAATCCGCAAGATCTACGGTAAATCTCCTTTTTTCAAAATTACTACATGGTAACAGTCGATTTGACAGATGCCTAATATCATGTTCCTATCCACAGCGAAAGTCAAAAATATCTCCGGTTCGCTGTCTAAATGAAGGGAAAGCTCGGTCACTTCCAATATCAGGCCTTGCCCTTTGGCCTCTCCAGTGCACCACATTTTTTCACATAAATCATGGCAGATGTAGTAGGTTTCCTCCACCTTAATGGAATACTGGTCTGGACGACCTTCTGGTTGCCGCAGATTCCTATTCACAACTTCTAGACCATCTCAGAATAGTGAAAGAAACCCTGGAATCTTTAGGATGGGTTATCAACCTAGAAAAGGCAAGTCTGTTTCCCAATCAACAGAAAATATTTTTGGGGGTACTTCTGGACACTCGCCGACTATCCTCCTTTCTACCCCAAGAAAAGCGGCAGAACCTAGTAGCCCTAGTAAAAATGTTCTGTTCCAAGTGGACAGCATCAATATGAGCGATCGTGCGCCTATTGGGACATTTAACGTCAACAATAACCTCAGAGCAGATCGGTGCCATAGAAGTGAATGGGGCTGAGTGTGATATCAAGCACAGCCGCTATACAATATATGGCGCTGTGCTTGGTCGCAACTTATGAAGCACAGCGTTGTACATTGTACAGGGGCAGATTGGCCATAGACCGTACAGGGAAATTTCCTGTTGGGCTGATGCCTACAAGGGCCACCTAAGCCCTCCTCACGGCCACCAGCCAGGTACATAATGATCTGATTCTCTCCTACTCGCCTGGCAGGATCCCTCCTGAATTCAACTGTAACAATGAGCTCAGGACAACTATGCAGTTTAGTACTGTGGCACGGGCGGTAGTATTTGTACTGCACTGTGGTATTTGGTTTAGCTGAGGAGGTATATTGCTCTGCCCCATGATGTTGCTGGCCCTCCTCCATGCCTTCTTTCATTATGGACATGCATGCAACATGGGGCCACTTTTAATTCCCAGTCCACCCCTGACATTGTATAGGGGCTTTGCTTGGTATTGCACTCATTTGAATGGGGCTGAGCAGCTGCTAGGCCACATGGCAGATGAACGTGTCGTCACTCAGCCTAGGAAAAGCTGTGAGAAATCCACGGTACTCACAGGAGTGCCGGTGCCCTCTCCAACAGTTGTTGGATCCCCACCTATCGGATACTGGTGACCTAGAGGATAGGTCATCAGTAGAGTTGAGCGAACTTGTGTTTTAAGTTCGGCATCCAAAGTTCGGGTTGGGGTTATCGAAGCATCCCGTTATGGATTCCGCTACCACAGACCATTTGGAATCCATAAGGGGATTCTTCAATGAACCCGAACCTTGGACAACACTAAGGACCTGGGGTGACATCACCGTCATGTGATCAGTGCAGGGGGTGTGGCTCAGTCCTAGATTGGATAAGAGGTCGTAGGCTACCACCTCTTATCCAATCCAGTACTGAGCCACACCCCTGCACTGATCACATGACGGTGACGTCACCCCAGGCCTTAGTGTTGTCGGGTTTATTGAAGAATCCCCTTATGGATTCCAAATGGTCTGTGGTAGCGGAATCCATAACGGGATGCTTCGATAACCCACGGTCGCGTGAATGTAGCCTTAAAAGTCTCGGAAAACCCCTTTAATGTGTATGTATCATCTGTTAAAGGGGTATTCCAGTTAGATTGTTATCCCTATGTACAGGATAGGAGATAACTATTAGATCGGTGGGGGTCCTAGCAGAAAGGCCCTGTATCCCCTGCAACCCCCTGAAATGAACAGAGAGGCCAGTTGGCCATGCGTGTGGCTGCTCCATTAATTTCTAGGGGAATTATGGAGATGGTGGAGCGATGTACTTGGCTATCTCTGGAACTCCCATAGAAATTAATGCAGCGGCTACATGGATGTGCAACCGGCCGCTCTAGTCATTTCAGGAGGGGGGGGGGGGTTCTGGGGCCCCCATTCTCGTGATTAGTGTGGTAGGAACCCCACCGATCTAATAGTTGTCTCCTGTCCACAACTTAGGCTACTTTCACACTCGCATTTTGTATGGATCCGTCATGGACAGATCCGTTCAGATAATACAACCGTATGCATCCGTTCAGAACAGATCCGTTTGTATTATCTTTAACATAGCCAAGACGTTTCAGTCTTGAAAGTCAATGGAGGACGGATCTGTTTTCTATTGTGCCAGATTGTGTTAGTGATAACGGACCGTCCCCGTTGACTTACATTGTGTGCCAGGACGGATCCGTTTGGCTCAGTTTCATCAGACATCAGACTGCAAGCAGCGTTTTGGTGTCCGTCTTCAAAGCGCAATGGAGACTAAACTGATGCAATCTGAGCGGATCCTTTTCCATTCAGAATGCATTAGAATGCAAACTGATCCGTTTGGGACCACTTGTGAGAGCCAAAACTCGAGTGTGAAAGTAGCCTTAGTGTCACTGGAATACCCCTCTAACTTCCAGTCATCCAGAACATGTGATGGACCAGCACCTACTTATGTTATGTTTTCTGACTTTACTTGCAGGATTATTATCAAATTATAAAGAATCCAATGGATTTGAATACAATAAGAAAGAGGCTGGAATATAATTATTACCCAAGGGCTCTGGACTGCATGCAGGATTTCAATACCATGTTTACCAATTGCTATATTTACAATAAGGTAAATTCGTTATACCAAAGTCTTTGTTCACCTGACGTAGACATTTAGGCCTATTGGAACTTATGGGGGCAGAATGTGACAGATCCATGTGAAATCGCAATTCTATTTCAAATTCAGTTATGAAGTGAATATTCCATTGCAGCCTGGAGATGATATTGTCTTAATGGCTCAAGAACTGGAAAAAGTGTTTATTCAGAAAATTGCTGACATGCCCCATGAAGAAATTGAATTGTCTGTTGTTGGAAACAGAAGTGTTAAGAAGAAGATGCGCACATCATCAGAAGGAGGTAATCATCTGAAGTGACGCAGAAATCTGTTATACGGAGCTTCTTATTTTGTGCAACAGCGAGAGTAAAGATCTTTAACCCCATAAGGACCCGCGCCGTACATGTACCTCGGACTGATCGGGCAGGTGCAGGAGTTGCGCCCGTCCGATCAGCGGCAGGGGTCCGGCTATCAGTGAATGCTGTATGTGCCAGCATCGGTGAAAACACATATGCCGGTGCATTAACCCTCTCACTGCCGCGGTCAGCGCTGACTGCGGCACGTGCGGGGTGGCCATGGTGCTGGGGTGATGGGGACCCGATGGCAGGGCATCCATGCTGCCTTCCGTGACAGCCTGTGAGATCCAGCCCCCTGGATCTCACAGGAAGCAGGCTGTAAGTGTATTACACTGAGTAATACACTTACAGCCAATGCATTACCATACAGAAGTATTGTAATTCATAGTAAAGGGGTTCAGACCCCCAAAAGTTTAAGTCCTAGAGTAGGACAAAAAAATAAAGTGAAAAATAAAATAAAAAAATAGTTTTACAAAAAAAAGTTTCAAAGTTTAAAAAAAGACATTTTCTAAAAAATAAAGTTTAAAAAAATTGTTAAAAATATGGGAAAAAAAGAAAAGTAGACATATTGGGTATCGCCGCGTCTGTATCGACCGGCTCTATAAAAATATCACATGACCTAACCCCACAGGTGAACACCGTCATAAAAATAAAATAAAAACTGTGCTAAATAAACAATTTTTTTGTCACCTTACGTCACTAAGAGTGCAACACCAAGCGATCAAAAAGGGTATGTCTCCCCAAAATAGTACCAATCTAACTGTTACCTCATCCCGCAAAAAATGAGCCCCCTACCTAAGACATTCGTCCCAAAAATAAAAAACGATGACTCAGACTATGAAGACACTGAAACATGATTTTTTATTTTTTTTTGTTCCAAAAATGCTTTAATGTGTTCAATGTAAAGAAAATAAAAATACATATTGGGTATCGCCGAGTCCGCAACAACCTGCTATAAAAAAAAATACCACATGACCTAATCCCTCAGGTGAACACCGGAAAAAAGTGTCAAAAAAGCAATTTTTTTGTCACCTTACATCACAAAAAGTTTAATAGCAAGCGATCAAAAAATCGTATGCATCCTAAAATAGTGCCAAGTAAACCGTCATCTTATCCCACAAAAGGATACCGTACCCAAGACAATCAAAAAAATAAAAATACTATGGCTCTCAGACTATGGAGACACTAAAACATGTTATTTTTTTTGTTTCAAAAATATTGTGTAAAACTTAAATAAAGTATACATATTAGGTGTTGCCACGTCTGTAATGACCTGCTCTATAAAAATATCACATGATCTAACCACTAAGGTGAACACTGTAAAAAGCCATTTTTTGTCAACTTAAATCACAAAAAGTGTAATAGCAAGTGATCAAAAAGTCATATGCATTCTAAAATCATACCAATCAAACCGTAATCTCATCCCGCAAAAAATTAAACCTTACCTAGTACAGTCCAAAAAATAAAAAAAACTGTGGCTCTCAGAATATGAAGACACTAAAACATGATTTTTTTTTTCCCAAAATGCTGTTATTGTGTAAAACTTAAAAAAATAAAAAACAGTATACATATTGTGTATCGCCTAGTCTGTAAGAACCTGCTGTAAAAAAAATCACATGACCTAACCCCTCAGGTGAACACCGTAAAAAAAAGTGTCAGCAATTTTTTGTCACCTTACATCGCAAAAAGTGTAATACCAAGCGATCAAAAAGTCATATGCACTCTAAAATAGTACCAATCAAACCGTCATCTCATACTCATATGGAGACACAAAAAAAATATTTTTTTCAAAAATGCTTTATTATGTAAAACTGAAACAAAAAGTCATATTTGGTATTGTCGCGTCCATAACAACCTGTTCAATAAAAATGCCATATGATCTAACCTGTCAGATGAACATTGTAAATAGCAAAAAATAAAAATGTTGCCAAAACAGCTATTTTTTTTTTTTACCTTGCCTCACAAAAAGTGTGATATAGAGCAACCAAAAATCATATGTACCCTAAAATAGTACCAACAAAACTGCCACCTTATCCCGTAGTTTCCAAAATGGGGTCATTTTTTGGAGTTTCTACTCATGGCAAATGTGACATGGCAATTTAAAATTATCCCATTGAAATCTGCCCTCCAAAAACCATATGGCATTCCTTCCCTTCTCGCCCTGCCGTGTGCCCGTACAGCAGTTTATGACCACATATGAGGTGTTTCTGTAAACTACAGAATCAGGGCAATAAATATTAAGTTTTGTTTGGCTGTTAACCCTTGCTTTGTCACTGATTAAAATGGAAAATCTGCCAAAAAGTGAAATTCTGAAATCTCATCTACATTTTCCTTTAATTTTTGTGGAACACCTAAAGAGTTACCAAAGTTTGTAATGTCAGTTTTGAATACCTTGATAGGTGTATTTTCCAAAATGGGGTCACATTTTTGGAGTTTCTACTCTAGGGGTGCATCAGGGGGTCTTCAAATGTGACATGGCAACTTAAAATTACCCGTTCCTTTCCTTCTCATCCTGCCGTGTGCCTGTACAGCAGTTTATGATCACATATGGGGTGTTTCTGAAAACTACAGAATCAGGGGAATAAATATTGAGTTTTGTTTGGCTGTTAACCCTTGCTTTGTTACTGAAAAAAATTGATTTAAAATGGAAAATCTGCCAAAAAAGGCAAATTCTGAAATTCCATCTATATATCCCTTTAATTCTTGTGTAACACCTAAAGGTTTAAGAAAGTTTGTAAAATCAGTTTTGAATACCTTGAGGGGTGTAGTTTCTAAAATAGGGCCATTTATGGGTGGTTTCTATTATGTAAACCTCACAAACTGACTACAGACCTGAACTGGTCCTTAAAAAGTGGGTTTTGGAAATTTTCTGAAAAATGTCAAGATTTGCTTCTAAACCTCTAAGCCTTCTAACGTCCAAAAAAATATAATGTAATTTACAAAATGATCCAAACATGAAGTAGACATATTGGGAATGTAAAGTAGTAACTATTTTAGGAGATATTACTATCTGTTTTAAAAGCAGAGAAATTGAAATTTTTAAAATTGTGAATTTTTCCAATTTTTTGGAAAATTTGGTATTTTTTTATAAATAAAAATTAAATATTTTGACTCAAATTTACCATTGTCGTGAAGTACAATATGGGGTGAGAAAACAATCTCAGAATGGCTTGTATAAGTAAAAGCGTTTTAAAATTATCACCACATAAAGTGACACTGGTCAGATTTGCAAAAACCAGTCTGGTCCTTAAGGTGAAAAATGGCATAAATTTCAGTTTATTTTTAATTTTGTGTATGGAACCTGATGTTAACCCTTTGTACCCTGGGCCAGTTTTCACCTTCCTGCCCAGGCCATTTTTTGCAAATCCAACATGTCACTTTATGTGGTAACAACTTTGGAACACTTTTACTTATCCAAGCCGTTATGAATCTTTTTTTATCGTGACACATTGTACTTCAGGACAGTGCTAAATTTAAGTCAATATTTTCTTTTCTTTTAAAAAAAATAAAATAAATTACCAAAAATTTTGAAAAATTCTTAATTTTCTAAATTTGATTTTCTCTACTTTTAAATCAGATAGTAATGCCTCATAAAATGGTTATCAGTCATCATTCCCTATATGTCTGCTTTATGTTGGCATCATTTTGTAAATGTCCCATTTAATTTGTTTAGGCGGTTGGAAGGCTTAGAAGTTTAGAAGCCATTTTTTAAATTTTCAACAATTTCCAAAACCATTTTTTTAAGCACCAATTCTTTTATAAAGGGATTTTGAGTGGCTTACGTAATGGAAACCACCCATAAATTACCCCATTTTATAAACTACACTCCTTAAATTATTCAAAACTGATGTTACAAACTTTGTTAACCCTTTAGGTGTTCCACAAGAATTAAAGGAAAATGGAGGGTAATTTCAAAATTACATTTTTTATGCAGATTTTTCATGTTAATAAATTTTTTCTTGCAACACAGCAAGGGTCAGTGGCAAACTAAACCTCAATATACGTTACTCTGATTCTGCAGTTTACAGAAATACCCCATCTGTGGTGGTAAACTGCTCTATGGACACGTGGCAGTGGTCAGAAGGAAAAGAGCGCCACGTGGATTTTTGAGCCAGATTTTGCTAGAATGGTTTTTAGGCACCATTTTGTATTTGAAGAGACCCTGACATACCCCTACAGTGGAAACAAGGGGACTCAATTTTGGAAACTAAACCCTTCAAAGAATATATTAACCCCTTAAGGACATAGGACGTATGGGTACGCCCTAATGTCCGAGTCCTTAAGGACACAGGGCGTACCCATACGTCCT
The DNA here is from genome assembly GCA_033119425.1 of Bufotes viridis. Taxonomy (NCBI): domain Eukaryota; kingdom Metazoa; phylum Chordata; class Amphibia; order Anura; family Bufonidae; genus Bufotes; species Bufotes viridis. Next base: position 39,480,454 of record CM065596.1, on the reverse strand, counting down.
AAATTAAATCGCGTATTAAAAAAATAAAATAACCGCTAGAAACATGGTTCCTGCTGCGATCATGCAGCAGGAACCATGTTCTACGCCGAGGGGGTCATGTGACCCCCGTATCGGGCGATACGCTGCAAACCGCAGGTCAATTCCAGACCTGCGGTTTTAGCGATCTCTGATCCCAGCGGTCTGTGACCGCAGGGATCAGAGAGTTAGTTGCCCCAAACATAATCATTTAACCCCCTGCAGCCCCCAATCTTGTTATGGCGGCGGGGTGCAGAGGAGTGGTTACAGGCGGCGGCAGGTGGTGCGGGGAGGCAATAGCGATCCCCGCCCGCCTCCCTTGTAATAATTCCCTGGTGTCTAGTGGTTCTATCAGAGTGCCAGCACATTGCTGGCACTCTGATAGAAAACGTCTGGCATCTGTGCTGCAGATGCCAGCCGCTTAACTCCTTTCTTACCGCGGTCCGGATGGACCGCGGTATGGAAGGTGTTAACAGGGAGGAGCTCCCTCCCTTCCCATCGGGGGCTGCTGTGCCTATGCAGCCCCCAGGATGGGATCGCAGAGGGAGGGAGCTCCTCCTCCTCATCCATCACCCACTGCCTCTAATGGCAGTGGGTGATGAGCCACATGGCAGCAGGACGCTTTCAGAAGCGTCCTGCTTGCCATGGTATAGTGTCTCTGGTCAGACTTCTGCTAAAGGCAGAAGTCTGACCAGACTGTGAAAAGTAAAAATACAGTGCAGTACACTATATAGTGTACTGTACTGTATTATATAGACACCAGATCCACTGGATCTACAAGAACCAAGTGGGTCTGAGTCCAAAAAAATGTAAAAAGTGAAAAAAGTAAAAATAAGAAAACACAAATCACTGAATAAAAAGTAAAAAAAAATACACTACACATATTAGGTATCGCGCGTCCGTAAAAAACAGCTCTATAAAAATATCACATGACTGAACCCCTCAGGTGAACGCCATAAAAAAACCAAAAATGGTGTAAATAGGCCATTTTTGGGCACCTTACATCACTAAAAGTGTAATACAAAGCGATCAAAAGGCGTATGCCTCCCAAAATAGTACCAATCTAACCGCCATCTCATCCCGCAAAAATGAGCCCCTTCATAAAACAATTGCCCAAAAAATAAAAAAACTATGCCTCTCAGACTAAAACATGATTTTTTTGTTTCAAAAATGCTTTTTAGTGTTAAATGTAAAAAATTTAAAAAAGTAGACATATTGGGTATCTCCACGTCCGTAAGAATCTGCTCTATAAAAATATCACATGACCTAACCCCTCAAGTAAACACTGTAAAAAAAAAAAAAAAACTTTGTCAAAAAGCCATTTTTTTGTCACCTTACATCACAAAAGTGTAATAGCAAGCGATCAAAAAGTCATATGACCCCCAAATAGTGCCAATCTAACCGCCACCTCATCCCGCAAAAATTATACCCAACCTGAGACGATCGCCTAAAAACTGAAAAAAATATGGCTCTCAGACTATGGAGACACTAAAACATGTTTTTTTTTGTTTCAAAAGGATATTATTGTGTAACACCAAAATAAATAAAAAAGTATACATATTGGGTATCGTCGCGTTCAGTAACGACCTGCTCTATAAAAATATAACATGACCTAACCCCTCAGGTGAACGCCGTAAACATAAAAAATAAAAACGTTGTAAAAAGTCATTTTTTTGTCACCTTACATCACAAAAAGTGTAATAGCAAGTGATCAAAAGGTCATATGCACCCCAAGATAGTATCATTCAAACCGCCATCTCATCCCGCAAAAATGAGCCCCTACATAGGACAATCGCAAAAAAACAAAAAAACTATGGCTTTCAGAATGTGGAGACACTAAAAATCATTTTTTCAAAAATGCTTTATTATGTAAAACTGAAACAAAAACCCCAAAAAGTAGTCATATTTGGTATTGTCGCGTCCGTAACAACCTGCTCTATAGAAATAGCACACAATCTAACCTGTCAGTTCAACGATGTAAATAACAAAAATACAAAACTGTCCCAAAACAGCTATTTTTTTGCAAATTATCCATTTTAATCCATTTTTCCAGTAACAAAGCAAGGGTTAACAGCCAAACAAAACTCAATATTTATTGCCCTGATTCTGTAGTTTGCAGAAACACCCCATATGTGGTCGTAAACTACTGTATGGCCAAACGGCAGGGCGTAGAAGGAAGGGAACGCCATATGGTTTTTGGAAGCCGGATTTTGCTGGACTGTTTTTTTGAGACTATGTCCCATTTGAAGCCCCCGATGCACCCCTACAGTAGAAACTCCAAAAAGTGACCCCATTATTGAAACTACGGGATAAGGTGTCAGTTTTGTTGGTACTATTTTAGGGTAAATATGATTTTTGGTTGCTCTATATTACACTTTTTTGAGGCAAGGTAACAAAAATTGAAATTCTGAAATTTCATCTCCATTTGCCAATAACTCTTGTGGAACACCTAAAGGGTTAACAAAGTTTGTAAAATCAGTTTTGAATACCTTCAGGGGTGTAGTTTCTTAGATGAAGTCACTTTTATGGAGATTCTACTCTAGGGGTGCATCGGGGGCTTCAAATGGGACATGGTGTCAAAAATCCAGTCCAGCAAAATCCGCCTTCCAAAACCCATATGGCGTTCCTTTCCTTCTGCGCCCTGCCGTTTGGCCATACAGTAGTTTAGGACCACATATGGGGTGTTTCTGCAAACTACAGAATCGGGGCAATAAATATTGAGTTTTGTTTGGCTGTTAACCCTTGCTTTGTTACTGGAAAAATGGATTAAAATCAAAATTTTCCAAAAATCGAAATTCAGAAATGTTATCTTTATTTGCCATTAACTCTTGTGGAAAACCTAAAGGGTTAATGACGTTTGTAAAATCAGTTTTGAGTACCTTCAGGGGTGTAGTTTCTAGAATGGGGTCATTTTTGGGTGGTTTCTATTATGTAAGCCTCGCAAAGTGACTTCAGACCTGAACTGGTCCCTAAAAAGTGGGTTTTTGAAAATTTCTGAAAAATGTCAAGATTTGCTTCTAAACTTCTAAGCCTTGTAATGTCCCCAAAAATGAAATGGCATTCCCAAAATAATCGATACATGGAGTAGACATATGGGGAATGTAAATCAATAACTTTTTTGGCAGTATTACTATGTATTCTAGAAGTAGAGAAATTGAAACTTGGAAAATTGTAAATTTTTCAAAATTATTGGTAAATTTGGTATTTTTTTATAAATAAAAATGAAATTTTTCGACTTTATTTTACCACTGTCATGAAATACAATATGTGACAAAAAAACAATCTCAGAATGGCCTGGATAAGTAAAAGCGTTTTAAAGTTATCACCACATAAAGTGACACTGGTCAGATTTCCAAAAAATGGCCTGGTCCTTAAGGTGAAATAGGGCCGTGTCCTTAAGGGGTTAAGGGGGGGGGAATGAGCACTTTGACTCCCTAAGCGTTTTACGGAATTTAAAAATACTTGGCTGTGAAAATGAAAAGTTTCATTTCTTCCAATAAAATGTTGCTTTAGCCCTAAATTTTTCATTTTCACAAGGGGTAACAGGAGAAAAAGAACCCCATAATTTTGTTACCCATTTTCTCTTAAATACTGCAACACCCCATATGTGGTGGTAAACTGCTGTGGGGGCACATGAAGGACACAGAACGGAGGGAGCGCCATATGGCTTTTGCAGCGCATATTTTGATGGATTGGTTTATGGGCGCCATTGGTTTTTATTTTTTGAGTGATTGTCTTATGTGGGGGCTCATTTTTTGCGGGATGGGGTGACCTTTTCATTGGTACCATTTTAGGGTACAGAAGACTTTTTGATCACTTGGTATTACACTTTTTGTGAGGCAAGTTTAAAAGAAAAAGCAGTTTTGGCATAGTTTTAAAAAAAAAATTTTTTTTTACAGTATTCACCTGAGGGGGCATATAATTTGATATTTTTATAACGCAGGTTGTTACGGATGCGGCGATACACAAAATGTTTATTTTTACGTTTTACACAGTAAATGCATTTTTGAATAGAATGAAATCTTGTTTTCGTGTTGCCATTTTCTGACTGCCCTATTTTTTTTTTATTTTTCTGGCAATTTTCTTAGGTAGAGTATCATTATTTGTGGGATGAGATGGCGGTTTGATTTGTACCATTTTGGGGTACATAAGTACATAAAACAACAATTGGCTGTTTTGGCATAGTTTTTTTTAAATTTTTTACAGCATTCACCTGATGGGGCATCTCATGTGATATTTTAATAGAGCAGGTTGTTACGGATGTGACGATACCCAATATGTCTATCATTTTTATTTTTGTTAAGTTTTACACAGTAAATGCATTTTTGAACAGAATTAAATCTTGTTTTTGTGTTGCCATTTTCCGAGAGCCGTTTTTTTTTTGGGACGATTGTCGTAGGTAGGGTCTAATTTTTTGCGGGATGAGATGACTGTTTAATTGGTACCATTTTGGGTTAAATACGCCTTTTTCATCGCTTGGTATTACACTTTTTGTGATGGAAGGTGACCAAAAATAGCTGTTTTGGCACCGTTTTTTTTTTTTTTCACTGCATTCACCTGTTAGGGTGGATCATGTTATATTGTTATAGAGCTGGTCGATACAGGCGCAGCAATACCCAATATGTATACTTTACTTTCTTTTTTTTTTCATCACATTTTGATATCACTTTCTTTTTTTTTTCATCACATTTTGATATCAAATTTATTCATTTACATAAGTCTTTAAGATCTTTGCTTCCTCTGCAAAGATATAAATGTATAAATTACAGGTTTTACTGAATCTTTTCCCATAAAACAATGTATAAATCTGCTCATTTTCTTCTGCTCTATAACATGCTGCCTGCAGATTACATTGCATTTTGTGGTGACAGGTCCTTTTTAACCATTTTTGTAATATACTGTGTTAGGAAAAGGTACTTACTTTTACTAGAATACAGCATGTTAAGAGTCTCCTTAGCAGTCCTCTGAGTGTTGCTATGTCTGGTCTGTCTTCAGCATCTACGTAACACTGGAGACTGCTATGTTGAACATACAGAGGCAGGCTTCCCAGCCTGCCTCTTATCTTGCTACCCCACGGCCTGCCTTTTTACATGTGCTGTAACGATCCTTAACTGTGTCCCAGCCCATCTGGCTTGCTGAGGGCAGTGATCATTGAGAGCTCTGCTCCTTGCTCTGTTCCCTGCAATTTTCTGCTAGTTACTAAGTACGAGGAGGAGAAAATAGAATGGGACTGTCAGCAATTAGCACTGACCACGTACTGTGTTTTTGTATTCCTTCTACAAGCGCTAATTGCTGGCAGTCCCATTCTCTTCTCTTCTTTGCCTCAGTAACTGATAAGGGTAGACAATACAGAAAAAGGAGCAGAGCCACCAGCGATCAGCGCTGTCAGCAAGTCAGATATGCAGATACGCAGATAGAGATCTTTAGGGCACATCTAGCGATGCAGGGCTCGGGTAGTGAGCTAAGAGGCAGGCTGAGAAGCCTCTGTAAGTTCCAAGCCATCATTAGCTTTTCCAGTAGATGCTGAAGATGGACTTTCCTTAGCAACACTCAGTATTAGTAAGGAGGGTTCCACATGGTATCCTGCTGCACATTCGTTACAGTTGTGACTCTAGATCCTGCACACTCGTAGGTTGCCGAAGCTGGGGTCCCAGCTGGTCCCATAAATGCTTGATTGGTGATAAATCATCTGGTGACCAGACAGGCTAAAGAAGTGTTATAATCTGCCGAAGACATTCCTGGAAAACCCTTGCTGCGTGTGGGTGAGCGTTATCCTGCAAAAAAATTTCAGAAGGAAGCACTGCCGTGAGAGACAAGACACGTGGCCGTGGGATCTCTTACACATATTGTTGAGCTGTTGGTGTCCCTCATTTTACTACTAGGGGTGATCGACCGTTGTATGTGATGGCTCCCAGATCATCACACCAGAAGTTGCGGCAGTGTGTCTCCACAGCAAAGGCAGGATTGAAATGATCACCAAGAGGCCTCTATACTCAAATTGGACCATCATCAGATCCCAGACAGAACCTGGATTTGTTGCTAAATATGATACAGTTCCAGTCGGTATCAGTCCAGGTTTCTTATTTACTATACTACTGCAAACAAACGCGATGATGGTTGTTGACTCCAAATGTCCTTCTGCTAAGTGCCTGAAAATAATCTGGGCAGACACAAGGGTGTGTAATGAAGCTGCTCCCTCTGTCTGTATGGTGTAGAACAGAGGTGCACAACCTGCGGCCCGGGGGCCACATGCGGCCGTCGATACCATTCTGTGCGGCCCCCAAACATCTGGTAAAAGACATGTAGGTCTATGTCTTATGGCTTTTTACATGTATCTTTCATGTATTCTCCTATTAGATGGGAGTCCTAGAACTGTAACTAGACGTTTATAGTATATACTGTATGTTTAATATGCCAAAAATACAGTATTTCAGTTGGTAATACCCATTTGTTTTATTTTCGGCCCTTGGAATTGGTTCAGGCTGACAATGTGGCCCCCGACCAGAAAAGGTTGTGCACCCCTGGTGTAGAACAAAACTGTGGAGCTGCTGGTGCTTGTCAAATGATCCTCCATACCGGTGGGCTGTCTGAAGCCTGTCACGAACACCTCCTAACAGCTAAGTCAGAATGGCCTAGATGGTGAGAAATTTTTTGAAATGACCATCCTGCTTCTCTGTCCATGAGTGCGGTGTAGTGTCCGGACTACGAATTCTTACTAAGAGATAACCTTCCCCAAAGTAGCCTCTGAGAGTATTTTTGTAAAGCAGCGGGGGAAGCAATTTTATCGCCACTTGGGACAAGACCCAGTGTCTAATCAGACCACAACTGTAATCATTTACAGATCTGCCTGAGACATGACTGCATGCTGAGTTTAGCAGCAATCCAACACTTCTATCTGTGTGCATTATTTTATTTTTTGTCAGTGAGTATATATAACCATCTCATCTGTTGGGATCCCACCGATCATGAGAATGGGAGTCCTGAGTCACCTGAGTGAATTGAGTAAGTTAAATATCCCTTTATATAAATCCAAGATTGTACACGGTGACAATAATTTCTATAAAAATTTTTTTAAAGTTAAATATTCCTTTATCTTTTTTTTCAGAGTCAAAAGAAGATATGGAGCAAACATCTATTCCAAAGAAAAAAGTGCCTTCTCAAAAAATGCACAGGAATCCATTTCCACTGCCAGTTATTGCAATGATGCCACAGAGAACCACCCTTGTTCCATTATCTATCATTCGGACTACAAAGACTGCACCTACCAGCCCTCTGTCCAAAGTAAGCTGTGGCTTGGGCTCATGTTTGCTTAATTTATTACATTTTGAGTAATTTGTGCTGCATTTTCACAGACATTCTATTTAAAGCAGATCAGTCGCTCCTTTTCTGCTACTCTGAGGGTGGTATAGCACAGAGAGGGAGACCTATAAAGACGTTTGTATAGTTTCACTGAATTTCATGTAACTGTTTTAAAGGAACTGTGTCATCAGAAAATGACCTATTGTTTAAATCACATTTTTATGCTAAACTTTTTAAGACTTTTTGGTAATTTTTTGTCCCTATCTATATTGAAAACAATAATCCTAAAATCATGAAAATATCACACTGACCACTAGGCCTAAAAAATGCCCAGACTTCTTGGTCTTCAACAGCAACCAAATGGTTCGAAGACGCAATGGTGTGGTGGAGACCTCATTGACTTCTATGGGAGAGTTTTCTAGGCATGATCTGTGCAGAGGTCAGGAGGGAGTAGATAAGTTGTGATATCACCTATTGTAAATGCTGGATCCTGTGTTATCTGTATAGAGGTGTTGTCTGTCATTCTTATTCTGCCTGTGATAATATAGTGGCTACTGAAAAGAGATCAGAACAGGAAGTCTCAATATATATTAGGCCTAGTGGCCAGTTTCAAAAGTGCATGATATTAGATGAAAACGTGATTTTCTGATGACACATTTCAGGACTCAGGTTGCGATGGTAAACGATAATTTTTCCTGTATTTTGGGTAGAATGAGGACTCACAGGTTTTATCTTCGAGTCCCGGCAGCGTTTAAACAGCTTTTTACCTGAATGTATTGGATTAATTAATAGAAAATGAAGTATTCTCAAGCTCAGCATCTCCCCTCAGCTTGAGGAGCAATGTGGAGATCTAGGAGATCTACTTGAAAGTGCAGACAAGGGGGCACATTAACGAAGACCTTTAGTAAGACTTTTTATGCCGGTCTTGGTTTCCCCGTTGCTCTGCCCTAAGATTCCTCAAATTTATGACAAGATGTACGTCTCGTATAAATTGCGCAGTCTTTGGGCCTGGTGAAAAAAAACTGTTCCAGCTCCTGGCTGTTATAGTTTTCTGGTAACATTTATGCTGGTTTCCAGGCATACCTGTGAGTAAATTTGCTGTGGCCAGAATCTTCTCCAATGCCTTTGCTTTGTTTTTACTTCGAGGTGTACAATGCATTGGGTTCAGCTTTGCTTACATGTGTTTTTAGGCCAAGAAGGGTATAAAAAGGAAGGCAGATACTACAACTCCTGCTGTGTCTCTGATTTCAACCTCCCATGAATACTCTCCTTCTCTACCTGGACCAAGACAAACCCAGAAAGCCTCAAGTTCAGAAATACCCCAGGCTGACACATCAGTCAGAGATCTTCCCGACTCTCAGCATCAAGTTCAAGCAATTATTCATAGTTCACTATCAGAGCAGCTGAAACACTGTCATATTATACTTAATGAGATGATGTCTAAAAAACATGCTAGCTATGCCTGGCCTTTCTACAAGCCTGTCGACACTGCATGCCTCAACTTGCCTGGCTTTAGTGACTTTATAAACTGTCCAATAGATCTGGGAACCATCAGAGTAAGTACTTGTAGGATGCTGGGAGCTGTTGAGAGATTTAGGAGATGTTCCAGTTGATAACTATGTGTTTTTGTAATATTTTTTATTTCACACGCACAAAAAAAAAAAATCAGCAGGGAGAATACATTTGTCAGTTTCTGTGTTGTGCTATGGGCTTTCTCCCAAGACTACAACCCAGTTTACCGTCATCTGCAGCCACTCAAAAATTTGGGATAAAACAAAGTAAAAGAAGATTGTCAGTTCTGTTCTACTTTGGATTGTCATTTCTGCACATATGTTTCAATTGCACATTAAAAGCAAATATAGGAATCTTAATAGAGAAAAATATCACTTTATGTATTTCTTCTCCAACCTGCCTCTAGAACTGCTCATTCACCATCAGTTCAAACATCAAATCTTGAACGACAAGACAGACTATCAGCATCCTGAGGGATCAGGTTACTGCCCATAGAAATGGCTGGGGTGGAATGAGCCGTTGTAGGGAGACAGAGGTAGAGACACATAGTGAAGCTGCTGCAGACTTTAAGAACTTTTCTGTCTCGCCCCCCATGCTGGATTCACAGCAACACTGCTCAGTACTGCTAATGTTCTCCATGCTGCTGCTATTTCCGAGAGGATGCTACAGAAAGATAAGGAAGCAGGATCTCCTCTGCTCTATGTATACGGTATATGGGAGACAACATGAGGGTGCATTCACACGACCTCATGTATTTTGTAATCTGCAAACGCGGGTCTGCAAAAAATACGGAAGACGTCTGTGTTTTGCGTATCCATTGTAATAATTCCAGTACTTGTCTGCAAAATGGACAAGAATAGGACATGTTCGGTCTTTTTTGTGGGGCTGTGGAACAGACATACGAATGTGGACAGCAAACCGTGTTCAGTTCTTTTTTTGTTTTTTTTGCCGAATCATAGATATGAGTGGGTTTGCAATCCACAAAAAATGTGGCTTGGATGCGGACCAAAATACAGTTGTGTGAATGGGGGCCAACAGTTTCCACCGACTAGCTCACAGAATATTAAAGGAAATCTGTCACTAGGATAATCGCTATTGAAGTAAAGCCATGGCCTAATATCACTTAGTACCTTATTTCCAGATGTGCCTTTGTTCCAGCAGTAGATGTTTTTTATCCTCTGAAAATCCATGTTTGGTATGCAAATGAGCCAGTAAGGTGCCCAGGGGGGGCGTCACTCTTGCAGGAACGAGCCCAGGCATACCTCCTGCCACAATGTGTGCACCCACCCCTCCTACATCACATTCAAGCCATAACTCTGCCCCCCTTTTCCCTGCTCCCAGCATGAGAGCGGGTGTGGGCACTAGCAGAAGACGTGCCTGGGCTCCTTCCCCCCAAGAGTGACGCCCCTCTGGGCACCTTACTGGCTTTTTTGCATACCAAATAAACTGGATTTTCAAAAGATAGAAAACATCCATTGCTGAAACAAAGACACATCTAGAAATAAGGTACTAAGTGCTATTAGGCCATGGCTTTACTTCAGTAGAGATTATCCTGGCGACAGATTTCCTTTTAAATATCACCAATATTAAACACTCGGTCAACCCCTTTAAGCTGACAGGTTCACTTCAAAGGAACACACAAAAAAAAAATCATAAATAACACAAATACATTTAATCCATAATGCACACAAGCTATGTCTACATAGTGCTCACCAAACTGCTCTCACTTCCCCCAGTCTTCTCCATCTTCAGCTACAGAACAGCTAAGTGCATGACGTCCACACAAAAACACACTGAACAGAAAGTTCAGGAGAGGGGCAAAGCTTAAGCCTCCAGCACAACTGAAACGCTAGCAGATCAGTCTTCCTGCTTTAGGAATCCCTGCCTTTTATCCTCACATCCACTTTCTCTCTCACTCCCCAAAAATCTATCATCTGCCTCCCAGCCTTTTCAGCTTGCTCATTCTACTCCAGACCATTTAATTTCAGCGCATTTTCCCTCCACCACAACATGTTCCCAGTATATATGCTTTAAAGTTCCTCATCAATTTCTTCACCCGGTTCTCACCACCTCTGCGCTGCGAACTTCACTGATCGCTCCCTTTTACTGACGCGCTCCAGATATGCCAAAACCAGAGCGACGATCACCCTGCCATTGTCACTTGGCTCCCAACACCATAGTTATTCTCAGAGATGAGGACCTCTCCTGAATACAGTTCAGCGAGCCTCTAGGAGTGCTCAGCTCTCTTAATCAATTCCTCTGTGCCTCCCGTCGCTCTCCAGCCAGCTCCTGGAGAGCTTGCTGAGGCTGGACTGCGCCAGAGATGCGGAGGTAACCGTAGTACCCCAGTACAAGTCATATCTGCAGATGTTTGGTTTGTAATGTTATTTAATATTTACACTGTACACTAGCAGTTGGCACTATGGTTGGCATCAGGAATGTGGCTAACCAACCCATTCCTCCCCTCTTGGCAGGAGTGGGTTGGTCCTACTTCCTGCCAGTAGAGTGGAGTCTTAGCTAGGACTGTGAGGAGTAAGGAAGCATGTCCTATTGCTCTTGCTCTAAGGGCTTTAGGGACCAGAGAATCAACTCCTCTGTGAGACCACTACTCCAGAGAGACTTCAAAAACAAAACTTCAGATATTCTGCACAACTACAGCATTACAGTAAGCAGAGTGAACAGCAACCATACCTATCCAGACTTTGCTGAGGGTGAGGGACTACGGCTCAGACACCATCACCTTAGATCACATGCAAGCTAAGTCAACTCGAAAAGCCAGCATTACGCAGTAGACACATACAGCCACAAGTACCAGCTTTCAGCTGTTAGCCAGAGGTTTAGGAGAAAGACATCAGCAAGGTAGCATACCAGAGGTACCATTATACACCACTTTGGTGGCTGCTCTGTTTCATCATTTGGGAAGAGGAATTTCACTGTGTGCAAACTTCTGCTGGATGCACTACAACTTCTGTTTTGCACTTAGTAACGAGCAACTTTTACTTTTCTACTTCTGGCCTGATTCCTTATACCTCCTTTTCACTCCACTGATCCCCAGGGCGCAACGACCTGAAGGAGTACACACGTGACACATCATGTCATCAAGGCTACTACCACTCCCATCCTCTGTACTGGCTCCTCAAGGGGTCACTGCACGACCAGATCACTTCTCCAGGCCGGAACTGGCCATCTGCCTGACCGAGCTGCTCATTGTGTGCCGCCCACCCACTTAAATACTACAATTAAAATGGTCCTGGCTGCCCACCCAACACAGCACACAAGGTCCTGACAAATGTCCGGACGTTGTGAGCAGTGGCCACGGTGTTCACGCAAAATCCTGACGACGCCAGGATGCTCTGTGCTGAGCTAAATGCATGGCTCAGCTCTGCTACCATTCCTCTTACCAGGACCATGCTGCAAGTGGCTGTGTCATGGCGAGTACAATAGTGTTCAAAGCCAATGAGTGTCTGAGACTTGCTGCTGTATTGTGCTGACATGATTCCTTTACATTGGTGTCTGGTATGAATCAGAACTCTTAGCAACCCCTACATAGGAGCTGTTCTGTTCCACATTTTTCTCTAAATGGGTTCCTAGGCCCCTTTAGTTACAAAAATGGACAGATTTCATCTTAAAATATAGCCTCCAACAAGCCCCACTATTCACATAAAAAACATTTATCCCCTTTGCACTTGATAGGAGGTGAATGCATGATCGCTGGGAATCCGACTGCTGGGGCCCCCTTAGATGACAAGAACCAGGGTCGTCTGTGTGAGTGGAGGGCTAGTACACAGGTGACCACCGCTTTGTCCACCATCTGGTATTTGGATTTTTCCACATTGACCTTAGGTGAATGGGATTGAGGAGCTGTAATTACACTGCTCGCTGCTGCAATGTCGACAGCTTGCAGGAAAACAGTGAAGAGAAGACAAACTGCTGATCGGCAAGGGCGTCGAGAGTCGGACACCTGCCGATCAGCTATTGATGAAAGCTGGGTAAGAACTTCTGCGGTGATATCATGGAGACCACACTTGACGCGTACATTCTTTTTACACTATATCCATAAATATATCAGAATGGCTGAGTATATCCTATATATGTGGTTTGATGTCCAGAATACCTCCACATGCTCCCTATTTATTCTGTACCATTACGGACTAGGATATTCCTTCCAACAAAATGGCCACACTCACTGTATAGACAAAACGTATCCAGACTAAACCCAGCTCCCTTCTCCTACACTTCCTTTGTCACATGCACCAGCAACAGAGAGGGGAGAAGATATGGCTGCAGCCTGAGAGCTTTTTTTTTTTTTTTTTAAGGATTATCCTCTCCTTTACTATCGATGGCCTATCCTCAGGATTGGCCATCAGTATCTGAATAGCAGGATCCTTTCTAACACCCTAATATGACTTGAAGAAATAAAATTGCACCCAACTGCAGTGTATGTGAACCTGGTCTGTGGCAATTTTTGGGTATTCTGGATACAGAGAATTTGCTAATTGCTAAGTGTCTTTTATTTCTATATTCAGGATAAAATGGAGAACGGGCAGTACAAAGACACCCGGGAATTTGCCTCTGATGTTCGGCTAATGTTCATGAATTGTTACAAACAAAATGCGCCTGACAGCGAAGTGGTGAACATGGCACGAAAGCTGCAGGTAGGTGGTTCCTGGTGATCTACGTTGTAAAATGTCATTGGAAAACACTGTGCACCATAGGCTGTGAATACCTAATTTTCATATACTAAATATAGTCAATCCATGAACACATGAAAAAAAAAAATTAGTTTCAGGGGTTTTCCAGGCTTTTATTATTGGTGACCCATCCTCCGGATAGGTCATCAATATCAGATTGGCGGGGGCCGACAGCTGTATGAAGAGAAGGCACACACCATGCACGCGTGCCGTCTCCAGTCTCTCCTCCTGCTCTCTGCTTGCATAGCGGCGGCGAGCAGGAAGACAGACAGGGGACAGCACGTATGTGACATCTCTTCATACAGCTGATCGGCCGGTGTTGCCCTATCACAATATAAATACCCCAAGAAACCACATCATTTAAATGTTAAAATTAAGTTTATTTCATATTATTAAAATACATATATAACAAAGCAATATATATAAAATGGATCCTCATAAAAAAGTGGAAAATGATCGCTCTCCACAGTGGTCTGTACCCACTAAGCCCTATTCACATTGCAGTACTCCGTAAAAATACTTTTACAAAAAATGCCCAACCGATGAATAACTAATCAGAAGTGTGAATACAATCCATCCACAAAAAGAAAACAAGTGTTACAATATTCAAAAGGTCGGGTGCAATACTCAGAAGGGTAGGGATACAGACCGGTGTGGAGACAGCGCTTCCTCAACCCCAACGTACGTTTCGCTTCCCGCTTCTTCCAGGGGGCGTACTATCACAATATAGCTTTAATTTTTATGAAACCACGATAACTAAAATCAGCTAAATCAATTTTGGGAGAAATGTATGAAATAGTTAAAAAGAAAAACTTTCTTTACTTCCACAGCAACCAGTTAGCTTTAGTTTTGTATACTGCTCTCGAAAATTAAAGAGGTTGTCCCATAAAAAAAACTGCCCGGCTTTGAATATTTTTGCAATTGCATGTAATTAAAAATTTACTATAGTCACTTAGTTATACCATAAAATATATTTTTATAGCATCAACTGCTGTTTGTCCTTTTTTCTATTTCTCCGTCCACCTCAGTAACATCGCTGAGGTGGTCGCACTTGCTCAGTTCCATCCTTCAACTGCCACCAGCTGTATGTTCTGTTAGAAGCTGGGACAGTTACAGGGAGAGAGCTGCAGCAGAAAGGACACACCCCATCCCGAGAGAGAACGCTGACATTAAGCTGCCAGCTCAATATAAATTTAGCAGAGCAATTGGAGAAATGAATGGGGAGATCTCTGGATCCATGTGAGGTGCAGGGCTGGGTCTAGCTTTGGTAGAAAGAGACTGTCCTGTACTATATGTCTAATTTTAATATTTTACATGAATCATTTGATAACCCCTTTAAAACAGTGCTGTGTTTTTTTTTTTTTTTTTGGAGGGGGGGCGTTTAGACAGCTTTATAAATCTGACCATAGTCCAGATGTTGCTGGGGCAGGACTGAAATGTACCAATTTTTACAGTACTTTTTATATGCTGACAGATGTATTTTTTAAACGGTTTCAGAAATCTCCCCCATTTCTATTCCATCCACCATTACGGCCACAAGTGAGAGATGACCCTTGACCGCTGTAGGGGCAGGAATACAGAGAGAGAGAGAGTTTAAAACTTCCCCTCCTTCCTCAGTGTTTTTTCCTGTCCCTACAGAGTCAGCATACAGAGAGGCCTCCCGGTTGGGAGGTGAGGAGTTTTTCTTTACTTTATTTTACCTTCATTCCCCTCTGCATTCCCGCGGCAGGGGCTAAGGCTAGGCAGCAGGGGCAAAGAGGATGCTCGTTCTGGCCTCTGCTGGAGCCTGTGTTCCTTTCACCCGCTGCTAGTCTTCGTTCCACTTTGAGTCGGAAGCAGACCGCCGATGCCGGGACCAGGTCGGACGCGCATGCAGTCTTCTGACGGCTGCACTATAACATCCCTTACGTACTGCATACGATGCAAAAAGATTGTGGAGCCCCAGTTATGGGTCTACAACACAGTACTGCATACGGGAAGGTGGATGGATGGTTAGAGCTTTGAGCATCAACGTGCTTGCTGATGATGTCAGACGCCAGGAGGATTTGAATGGAGGTGGACAGCGGACTCATTCTGCTCAGAAGCAGCGTCTCCGCTCCCATGTCGGCATCTGAAGCTCCCGCATCCTGTCAGGAGCTGACCCCTCTCCGGCTGCACCCTCTGTGAGTTCACCTCTGGGGAGTATAGATCTTATGCCTGTATATTTTCTATGTGGTGCCTAGATCTAATAGTTGATATTTGTTTACTCTTTCTCTGTTCTATAGGGCACAAAGGAAGCCAAATCTAAAACCAGGTCTCTAAAGTGGGCTACATGCACCAAGAAGAAATTATGCAAAGTCTGCATCTCTGACGTTTTAAAGGAGAAGCAACCATCTATCTTTTCTGAACTCATTCATTCAGGAAGAAATAAAAACTTTCCTAGCCTCCCTGAGACCCCTAGTCCCTCTAGATTATCTGCTCCATCCTCCTCTGATTCAGAAGACATTGACGAGAATGCCTCCGCCTCTAGACTGATTTTTGAGGAAGACCTTATCTCAGAGGGAGAGATTGTTGAAGATGAGAAAAAGTATTTTTATTTTCCTCGGATGAGATGGAGGAACTACTTAGGGCCATTAGATCTACCATGGGTATCAAGGATGTCCCTAAGCTCCGTACAGTCCAAGATTAAATGTTTGGGGGATTATGCACCAAGAAAACTAAGATTTTTCCCTTTAACGAAAATGTTAAGGACATGATCCTAGACTAATGGATTGAACCGGAGAAGAGACTAGGGGTATCCAGGGAGTTCAGGAATAGGCTACAATTTGATCCTGCAACACGTAAGATCTTTGACGAGATCCCCAAGATCGACATTCAGGTGGCGAAAGTAGTTAAAAAAATATCCTTACCATTTGAAGACTCGTCACAATTATGCAATCTGATGGAGCGTAAAGTGGACTCCCTCTTAACGAAAACTTGGGAAGCTTCCATGTTTGGTGTAAAAACCAATATTGCAGCCACATCAGTTGCCAGGGCAATGTATTTCTAGTTGTCTGAATTGGACGAACATTTCAAAACCTAAACCCCTAGAGAGAATATCATTAGTTCCATTACCTTATTAAAATCCACCACGGCTTTTTTGGCTGACGCCCCAGCTGAATCAGTACGGTTTGCCACCAAAGATGCAGCTCTCTGAAATGCTGCCAGAATGGCTTTGTGGTTGAAAGCCTGGTCTGGTGATAAAGCCTCTAAAGCCAAATTATGTTCTATTGCCTTTTCGGAAGAATTTGTTTTCGGGCCTGTGTTAGATAAAATATTGGAGAAAGCAGCCGATAAAAAGAAGGGGTTTCCTGAAGAGAAAGAGGCTAAAAAGAGATCCTTTCTGCCCTATTCCTCACAGTCTAGATCTTACGGGGTTGGTTTTCCTTCCTTTGAGGAATATCTGGCTTTTATTGTGTTGTAGACCCAATACTGGGGCTCCACATTTATTTTGCATATTACTGTTTCCCAGGGAGCTTTGCACTTTGGATTGCTGCGTTGAGACTATTAAATGAGGCTCCGCAGTGTTTTCTGTAGCTGGTCTCTCTCAGATAAGCTATTGTTTTGTTTGAGTAGTCTCCAAGGCATTGCTCCCTGTTAGCCAGAATCCTACTCCACACTGATGAGGGGCAACACCCCGAAACAGCTGTCTGTGGATGGACAACTGGCTTAGGTTTTCCCCGTCACATCCTTAAAGCTTGTAAAAAAGCGGGATCTTGACATAGGGGCCACTTAATATGGTGGATTTGGTGATCTCTGTAATGGAGACACCCCTTTGCTTGGTTTTCCTTCCTTTGAGGGATATCTGGCTTTCATTGTGTTGTAGACCCAATACTGGGGCTCCACATTTATTTTGCATATTACGGTTTCCCAGGGAGCTTTGCACTTTGAATTGCTGCGTTGAGACTCTTAAATGAGGCTCCGCAGTGTTTTCTGTAGCTGGTCTCTCTGAGATAAGCTATTGTTTTGTTTTAGATCTTACAGGGGGAAGGGTAAAACGGGCTGTTGGAGATATGCAAAAGGGGTCAAAGGTAGAGGTTTACTCCTCAATCCCCAAAATAAGCAGAGAAACAAACAAGGTTAAAGAGATTTCTAGATCAGTGGGAGCTCATTACGTCAAATCCATGGGCTTTAAATATCAATAGCCCAGGGATACCAGATAGAATTCTCTTCAACCCCTCCAAAGAAATGTCTGATCACTGCCCATAACCCGGGAGTCCAGGTAAAAATCTGGCAGGGAGTACTGGATCTAGTCAATTCAGGCGTCAGCATAAAAGTTTCAGACCCCGAAAAAGGGAAAGGGTTCTACTCGAGACAATTTTTTGTAAAAAAAAAAAAAAGCCCAATGATAAATCTAAAACCTTTAAACAGATCAATATTGTACAGAAAGTTCCAGATTGAGTCAGTCTCCTCTACAGTTCCCCTGATCCTAAAAGGTGCCTTTATGACGTCAATAGACTTAAAGGACACCGATTATCATATACTGATCCATCAGAGTTCTAGAAAAGTATATAAGGTTTGCAGTAAGAGATTTAAAGGGTTCCCTCCACCATTTTCAGTATGTGGCTCTTCCTTTCGGCATATCATCAGCCCCACGGATTTTCACCAAACTTGTGGTGGAAATTATAGCCTCCCTATGTGGAAAAGGAGCAAATGTCGTTCCTTATCTGGACGATTTCCTTGTAATTGGCAATTCAGGAGAAGAAGCCTCCATGGTCACAGAGGACTTTATAAACATCCTATTGGATCTCGATTGGTTAATAAATCTAAAAAGATCAGTACTCTCCCCATCCACAAAAAAAAAGATTCCTGGGTGTTATGTTAGATTCTGTATCCCAGGAAACCTCTCTTCCCCAGGACAAAGCAAAGTCCCTCAAAGAGAAGGTAGCGAAGTTCCAGAGATTCCACAGATGCTCTATTTGGGATGCGATAAGTGTTTTGGGTCTCCTTACCTCTTTTTCATAATTTCAGTCCCATGGAGTCAAGCCCACACCAGAATTATGCAACCATAAATCAGAATTGGGACCGGAGACAATCATCCCTAGGTAGACTAATCAGTATTCCACTTTCAGTCAAAATAGACCTAAACTAGTGGAGGGAAGAAGAGAATCTTCAGGGAACGAGCTGGATCAAAATTCCAAAAATTCAGATAATGACCGATGCCAGCGCTTCAGGTTGGGGGGGAACTCATTACTTCCAGGGGGATTGGTTAGAGGTCATGAAGATCCTTAAACTACAGAGAACTGTACGCAGTTCTTATGGCTCTTGCAAAAGCTCAGTGTCTTCTAAAAAAAAAAAAAAAATTTATAAAAATAATCTGAAGATTTTTTCAGACAACATCACAACGGTGGCATACCTAAAACACAAGGGCGGCACAAGATCCAACCCTCTGGGGGATGTATGAAAAAGAATTTTCTCTTGGGCAGAGAGAAACGTTTCTTCTTTAACATCTGTTCATCTAAAGGGATCAGAAAATCGAGAAGCGGACTCTTTAAGTCGACGAACATTAGATCCAGGAGAATGGACATTAAATCCGGTAATTTTTCAAGAGATTACCTCCAGGTGGGGTCTAGCGCAGATAGACCTCTTTGCCTCCAGGGGAAACACTCAGGACCGTCTATTTTGTTCCCTAAATCCCAGGGAGGAGCCTTGAGCAGTGGACACTTTCCATCAAATGGGCCTGGGACCTTGTCTACGCGTCCCCCCACTTTCCATTGATTCCTTGGGTAATACAGAAAATCCAAAGGGAGCCAGCAACAGTAATCTTAATAGCTTCTCACTGGCCAAAGAGAAGCTGGTTTTCAGCTCTGAAGCAGATTGTGTTAGAAGAACCATGGATAATACCCTTTCAAAGGGAAATCCTCTCTCAGGGACCAAAAATCCATCCGAACCTACAAATCTTCAAGCTATCTGTCTGGATCCTGAGGGCAAGTTCATCAAAAGATAGGGTATTTTGGAAAAAGTAATTCTCACACTCAAAGCAAGTAGGAACAAGGTTACATCAGCTATTTATCTTGAAATCTGGAAAAAGTTCTACAGCTGGCTAGGAAAGGATCACCCAGACACATCTTCTCCAGCTCTAAATAAGATACTAGATTTTATGCAGAATGGACTGGAGCTGGGGTTGAGGCCTAGCACCCTTAAGGTTCAGATATCAGCCTTAAGTGCTTTTTATGATACAAGTCTCGCTGAGCATAGATGGATAAAGAGATTTGTTAGAGCAGCCACAAGACTAAGACCGGCCCTGAGTTCTAGGTTTCCTCGATAGGATCTACATGGTATTAAATGGTTTGACTTGAGCCCCTTTCTTTCCTTTATCTGAGATATTAGTTGAATATCTGTTTTTAAAAGCTGCCTTCCTGATTGCCATCACGTCTGCTAAACGTCTAGGTAAAATTCAGGCTCTCTCCTGCAACCATATCCTAGGATACATGAGGACTGTATAGTGTTGAGGTTAAATCCAGGTTTTCTTCCTAAAGTCATGTAAAATTTCCATAGAGACCAAGAGATTATTTTGTCATCTTTTTTCAGATGTCCAAAGGATACCGCTGAAGAGAGATGGCACCTTGATGTTAGGAATACCATCATTCAGTATTTGGAAACATCTAGGGCTTTCAGAAAGGATGATAATCTTTTGGTTCAGTTTGCAGGGCGACATAAAGGGAAGAAGCTTTCTAAGGTTTCTATAGGCCACTGGATTGGGTTTATCAGTTGTTGCTACTCCCTTCAGAATATGTCCTGTCCCCCGGGTATCAAAGCTCATTCTTCCAGGGCAATGGCCTCTTGGGCGGAAAAAGCCGCTGTTTCCCTAGACCAGATTTGCAAGGCGGCCACTTGGTCTAGTATTAACACTTTTTGTTAAACATTATCGCCTTAATCTATCCGCTTCTGCAGATTTAGCATTTCTCACTTGTGGCCGTCATGGTGGATGGAATGGAAAGCCGTAATTAGACTTACCGGTTATTCCATTTCCTTGAATCCACCATGATGGCCCGTATATATCCCCCCCCCCCCCCCCAAAAAAAAAAAAGTGATATGTTGACAAGGTTGATATATCCTACTTATTGAGTATGATGTAATACTCAAAAAACAAAACAAAAAAAAAACGCTCAGTGCAAACACTGAGGGAGGTGGAGGCGTTTTAAACTCTGTGTATTACTGCCCCTACAAAGGTCAAGGGTCATCTCTCACTTGTGGCCGTCATAGTGGATTCAAGGAAACAGAATTACCGGTAAGTCTATTTACGGCTTTCCTCATTTTCAGACCATGCCCCGTACTGATCCAGTGACAACAGCTCTATGGGAGAGCAGAAACAGTCTTGGTTTACACACAGCACAAAAATGATCTGGCTCAGGGCTCATGAAAACAAGCATGTATGCCCAATGCATTGGCACCGTCTGCGTGCACACCGCTTGTGGCTGCGGACCCATTGACGTGAATGGATCCGCGAGAGATGGTCGGCACCACCCAAAAAAAATAGGACATGTTCTATTTTTTACGGTGCGGAGGCACAGACCGAAATCCCATGGAAGCGTACTCCCGTGCCTCCTCCACACTATTCCATATCCTGAGGATTGCAGACCCATTAAAGTCACGTTAGTATTGCCCTCTGTGCCCCCTCCATAGTAATAAAGTCCTCTGTGACCCCCTCTGTATTAGATCAAAAAAACACAGTAACTTTTCCCATTCCTGAAGCTCACAGTCCTCTTTCCTGCAGGCACAGATTGCTCTGCAGCACTGTGTGGGCAGAGCCTATGCAGATTACCGGGCTGCAGTCTCCACCCACACAGGCCGGCAGCGCGATCCATGCCTGCAGGCTGAATGGTGGAGCAGGGAGAAGTCTTCCTGCTTCACCATTCAGAGCGCGGCTGGCCTGAAGGAGGGAAGGAGTGCTGGGAGGTGAGCAGTGAGTGACAGGACCCAGCTCCCTGTATTGATGGAAGCGCTCATTGCTTCTGGCCTCTGGCAGCTGTGCTGAGGGTCTCCGCAGGAGCTGTTGGCCCTGGCACTTGCCCGGGTATGCTGGGTGCTAACGCCAGCCTCGCTTGTATCAACATAAACGATGCTTTTACCCAATGATCGATTGCTTGCTCGTTCATTGGATGATGGACGGCACCTTTACACATGCCGATGATCGGTAATGAGTGTTAAAGGGAGCCTGTCACCGGTTTTTCACCAATATATCTAAGAGCACTGCCCCATAAAAGACTGCATACACATTCCAGACATCCCTGTGGGGACTTTGTGCTTTTATTCCATGTCCAGAAAAAGCACTTTAATTCTGCTGGAAAACCGCTCCCAAGTGCCCAGCTCTGTTGCTGCAAGTGCCGAAAGCAAACCAGACTGAAGAGGGGAGGGCTGCTTTAGCTGCTCATATTTTAGGATTCGTACCAGCTAGAAATATGACCTGACCTTGTTTGAAAGCTGGCATTTCAACCTTTCAAATTATCCACTATATCAGAAGATATTGCCATTAGAAATCGAGTCAGGAATGAAAGCTCTTTTTACTTTAACTTTCAGCTGGGCACTTGGGAGATGTTTTCCAGCAGAATAAAAGTGCTTTACCTGGACACATGATGCACATAGGTATGTCTGGAATGTGTCTGTAATCTTCTATGGAGCAGTGTTAGTTCTATGGTGAAAATGAGGTGACAGACTCCCTTTAATGTGAAGTCGTTACTGATAATAATCCCATGTATGGAACAAGACCTTTACTTAATAATGGAGTACTGGCTTTGGAAAATGAAAAGATCAATCTGATTGGTTGTCACTTTTCCTTTACACCTATTATGATAAATCTCCCCCCTACCCATATACAGCCTTATTATGACCCAGTCATATTAGTGCGTACAAAGATATTGATTTGAGTATGATCATAACAGATTCTTCAAATGTTACCTCTTACATGTTGGCTAGACCAATTTGGTTGGATTTGGAAGCTTCTGTGGTATGACAACTGTAAAAAACAAGTCTATCCTGCCTTTCTGAATGTTTTACCTTGTTCTGGTATAGCTTATTTCTGCTGATCACCTGCACAATGAAGTGACTTACAGCAGGCAGTGAAATGTTTAGTGCTCCTCTTTATGTGTTTCAACTTTTAGGATGTATTTGAGATGCTGTTTGCTAAAATCCCAGATGAACCTGTTGATGCTTCTGTAGACACGCCAAATGTTGTAACCAGATACAAGTCAACTTCAAGTGAAAGCAGCAGTACAGGCTCCTCGGAGAGCTCTTCTTCAGAGTCGGAAGATGATAGAGCTCGACAACTTGCCTTTTTACAAGAACAGGTAGATTTTTACTCTGGAAAATAAAACTTAAGACCAGCTAAAGCCTATAACCCCTCTTTTCTTGCCTTGTATGTTATTTTTCCTAAATCGGGAACCTCTTCTATTAGTTGAAGCACCCCCTTTACATCTTTCTAAAATAGATACATTAACATATTTGTAGGATTTTTCAGTTTAATATTTTGAATAAAATGGTTTAAAGGTAATAATCATTCCCTCTCCAAACGCCCAACGCTGCTCCGCTCTCTGCTGCTCTCTATTTTCTAGTCCTGGGGTTGACATGCAGGAAATGGCATGGACAGCCAATCACTGGCTAAGGAACGGAAAATAAGGAAACAGAAATACATATGGCCCTCTTCCTTGTCTTTCATTTACTATAATAATGACCATGTATGCTTGGTCACCTTTCCACAAAGAAAAATGGGCACCTGATTGTTATAAGCATGGGTTACTTTGTTAGAAACACCCTTCATTGAGCATTGATGGCTTATCTTTTCTATATATTATATATAACAATGATGTTCAGACTTGCTTTTTGTAGATTCAAAGTTTTAATGATCTTCATCTGTTACTGAACATTTTTCCATCATCATTTCTATTTGTTCAATGCATTGGTTGTGGTGTTTGTAAATGTTTGTCACTTAAAGAAGCTTCAAAACTGTGTTTCATTCCTGATTGAAAGCTGAGAGTTGTACACGAACAACTCAAAGTCTTGACAGAAGGCGTGACCTCCAAACCCAAGAACAAGAAATCCAAGAAGGAAAAGAAAAAGAAGAAAATGAAGGAGAAGAAAAAGAAGCTGAAAAAGAAAATTAGTCTAAATCAGAAGAAGAAGAAATTGAAACAGAAAGGACTGAAGAGGAAATCTGTACTCAAGTAAGACAGTCTTTGGTGTACAAATTACTAGAATTAACCGCCTCTACACATAAGGGATGAGTGTATTAGTGTTGCCTCTTTCGTCTAGATGGCAGACACCATATATGGCCAACCAAAGGTTGGTTCTTGAAATCTTTGCCCACACTAGTTTAACCAAAGAAACCTAATGAGCTGACTTGCATCCTCAGTCACTCTTCCTATAGCCAGTTCTCTACATAGTGATCCTGAAAGACTAGGACCTCTGCAGGTTAGGGTACTTTCACACTTGCAGCATGGCTATCCGGCAGGCCGCCAGATCCACCATGCGGCAAGTACCCGTGTGGTGCTGCTCCGTCTCCATTGACTATAATGGGGGTGGGGGCGGAGCTACGGCGCAGCACTGCAGTGATCGCCGGACTAAAAAGTCGGATATGCAGTACTTTTAGTCAGACTATCTCTGGCCGTGCTGCGCCGTAGCTCCGCCCCCACCCCCATTATAGTCAATGGGGATGGAGCGGCAGCACACGGGTACTTGCGGATCTGGTGGGCTGTTCACCCGCCGGAACAGTCTGCCGGATAGCCATGCAGAATGTGTGAAAGTACCATTACAAGTTTAGAGTGGGTGAAAAGACTCCTACTTCAGGAAAATTAAGAAGGTCCTAGATTGTCATCAGCTGCCAGACGGGGAAGGATACTTATTCTGCTAAGAGCTTCGATCAGGGCCTCTGTCACAGAGATCGTCAAAAATAGCAGAGAAAAAAGTTCTGCATGCAGGACTTTTTTTCTCTGCTAAAAATATTTACCAGAATGGATCCAGTGATAGTCAATGGGAACCATGAGGCTCTGTTCATGTCAGTTATTTGCCAAATCCGGCACTTCCATTATTTTTGTTCTTCTGCTCATATAACGGAGCAGAAGAACGGAAATAATGCAGCTGAAGTGAAAGTGCCCTTAGATGCATCATCAGTGGGGGGAACATCATGTCAAGGGTATATTTTATGCTAGAAGATCTGTAAATGGCTCAAAATGGGCTACTAAAAACCTTTTGGTGTGTTTTACAACTACTATATTTCTGTTGTTTTTTCAGCGATCCTAAGAAAAAGAAAAAGAAGCTGCCAGTATCTGATGATGAAGATCAGGCCAAGCCTATGACTTATGATGAAAAGAGGCAGTTGAGTTTGGACATCAACAAACTGCCTGGAGATAAGCTTGGTCGCATAGTCCATATCATTCAGTCCAGAGAGCCGTCATTGAAAGACTCTAATCCTAATGAAATTGAAATAGATTTTGAGACGCTAAAGCCGTCAACCTTGAGGCACTTAGAACGATACGTGATGATTAGCCTTCGAAAGAGACCCAAAAAAACAAATGGTATGTGCATTCTATAGACCCTCTTTGAAACCACGTGAAAGTTCAGGAATCCTCACATCCATCTCTGCTTTTTTTTTTTTTTTTTTTTTTTAGCTGAAAAGCCCTCAAAAACAAAAGATCAGCTAAATAAAGAGAAGAAACTGGAACTGGAGAAAAGACTTCAAGATGTCAGTGGGCAATTGAACTCTGCCAAAAAACGTAGACTTGCAGGTCTGTTTTACAACAATCGCAATTATTATAGGAAATGTGCTATTTTTTATACTAGAATACATACAAGTTGAACCTAAAATCCAATGAGAGAAATTCATCCGTGTGGTTACACCACTATTGGTACATTAAACAGTAGAAAATTATGATGCATGCCATATTTGCACCATAAATTGAGCTTCTCACCAGTTTTCTTGATGGGGTTATTCCATGATGTCTTTCTAACAAAGCCAGAACCAGCTTTGTACCTGGCGTAGATCCAGAGATCTCCCCATTGCTTTGCTAGATTTATATCAAGCTGGCAGTTCAAGGTGAGTGTCTCTTCTGCTGCAGCTCAGGGGGCTTGTCCATGCTTACCCTGTCACAGCTCAGGAGGCAGTTGAAGGTTGAAAACTGAGCATGTGCGGCCTTCTTAGTGAGCAGGACAAAGAAATAAGGAAAAGAACAAACAGCAGATGGCGCTATACAGATACATTTTATTGAATAAATTTTGATTGCATGCAATTACAAAATTATTCAGATCCAGGTGCTTGTTTGAAAACTGTAGAATATTTTTTTTTGTGGGACAACCCATTTAAGTAGTGAGAAAAGGGGTGGTGCTTACTGAGAGGGAAGTAGCCTACCACAGGCCGCCGGATTTACTCTGGTGCACAGAGGATCCGCCAGTCTTGATAAATGTCCCCCTGTGTTCATAAGAATTGACATGAAAGGATTGACTTGCGTCTTGGATTCTCCTATTGTAGGTGCAGATGATCGTTAAACATTATGTTGGAAAACAACGGGAATTCAGACAATTCTTTAATTTGTTGTTTTTGTAATTTTATCTCTTACTCGTTTTTAAATTAGTCAGCATTGGGTCTGGAGTAAACAGCTTCCTATAATCTTCTGGGTTTTGCAGAGACCGTGGGGAGTTATGTATACGTTTACCTCATCTATCCATTAGACCTCACTGACCTGCTTGTGTTAATTTATAACATGAATCATGTTTTTGGGCCTTTTCCTGCAGATGAGGCCACATCAGTCACGCAGTCAATCGGTGGTCCAAAACGTTTGAGTGAGAGCAGCAGCAGTTCCTCTTCCACTTCGGAAAGCAGCAGTGATTCCAGTTCTTCAGACAGCAGTGACTCTGACTCAGGTTAGATAACCTAGCATTATCCATTGGCCGTTCACTAATCCGTTCTATAATAGACTTGCAAAGTGCTTACTTCTTGGGGGTTAGCTGTTATAGGGGTTTCTCAGTCCCTCTCTCCTGCCCTTTGAACATTGGGTGACATTGGACGGGACAGTTGCACCCAGCAACATCCGTGCAGAATAGGACACATCTAGAGATGAGCAAAGTATTGGAAAATTTTTATAAAAAAAATTGCTGCTTCATTAATTACTTTGTCACGAAGCGCGTTTCTTTGTAAGTAGTTGGTGCAGTGACAGGGAGAGGTGCTTGAGTAGTCCACCTACTTGGCATGCCCGATGTCTGATTGGGCGATAGAAGGTTTGCACAATCCCTTTAAATCATCATTTTATAATATGTTACATTTAAAGTTATTAAAAACAGTTGTAAATGCCATGTAATAAGTTTTTCTAATATGCATTTTTTTTTTTTTTAACATTTTACCAGTGAAATGGGCACCTGAAGTTCAGGTACCTATTGTGCTTTAGAATCCATATTCCCGTACACTGCTGGATCCGCTACAAAAACCACAAGCTGAAAATGCAGTTTTGTATTGAAGTAAACCCAAAAAGGGTCAAAAAGCCGCATCAAAAACTGCATGAAAAACATGTGTAAAAACACGCGCGTGGATTCCGCGCTGAATTTTGTAGGCGGGTTTTCAAAATCCATTGTGTGAACATACCATTATGGTTATCATCTCTTATGTGTATCAGTTGTATTCACCTTGAAGTTACAAAGTTGCCAGTTATTATTCTTCAGTTGGGTTGTCCGTTTCAGCTTTTCATAGATGCATCTTCTCTGGGAAGGGAGGATGGAACATCTAACTAGATGAGTGGGGCATGTATTACTGCACGTATAGGCTAGAATCGCACATGCATTTTGTGGCATTTTTTTTATACAGTTTTTTTTGTTGTTGTTGAAAAGCCAAAAGTAAATTACAAAAGCTGGATTCATTTCTGACCTTAGCGCAAAAAAAGAGTCTCAAAAACTGCACGTGTAATAACTGCCTTATGGGGATTTGTCATGGCGTAGTCCTGTAATACTGGTTTCTATAGGATCTATAGTGGTAGCCATTCATTCTTCTTTATCAGCAACAGATATAACTTGTGCTTCCTTCACACTGCGGGTGTTGGATCCGGCATTGCCGGGAATTACCCACAGGCGCTGTCGTGCAGCGGTGTTTGTCTGGCCGAATCCTGGCATATTTGCCGGGTAACAGCCGGATCTCCGCCTAACCCAATTATAATCAATGGGGCTGGCGGGCATTCTGGTAACATCCGGCAGTGCCGGATCCAAGTGCCTCTTGGTAATCATCAGCCTTACTTTCTAGAGCTGTTGTGTATATGCAGATTTCTTAAACATCTCTCCAGATATTGCAAAACGAAATTTCCCCACTTACTCATCCGTAAAACCTGCCATTACTTTAGGTTGTCCTACTAGCAACTGCCTCATTAGATTATAGTAAGGATCATGTTGCACATCTGGGCAAGTCGCTGCGTGGGCATTGTCTGGGGATTGCAATACTGCACTGAGGATGCCTACTTTGCCACTAGATTTACAATATGATCTTTTCTTCAAGAGATCACATTACATCTGCTCAGTTATAAAGTAGGCATCATGCTTTATATATTGCATTTTCCCAGTGTACATGTAGTCATTTCTATATACGATTTCCACTTTTAGTTAGTTTGAGTTCATGCATCGGTTTGTAATTGCATAACCATTGTTGGCATTCTTCCCATGTGACTATATCTAAATTAATAATAAAAAATGAACAGCATATTGGTGTCCTTATTTTTATTTTACCTAGATTTTAGCTGTTGGTTTATACCAGGCATGCTCAACCTGCGGCCCTCCAGCTGTTGTAAAACTACAACTCCCACAATGCCCTGCTGTAGGCCGATAGCTGTAGGCTGTTCGGGCATGCTGAGAGTTGTAGTTTTGCAACAGCTGGAGGGCCGCAGGTTTAGCATGCCTGGTTTATACTATATTATCATATATTTATTAGATCCCAAATTTATTAGTATTCAGATTAAAGGGAGTCTGTCACCAGGAAATTATTTGTTACACCAGGCACAATGACTTGTAAGGCTAGCTCAGCTGATTGTAATAATACTGTCACTTACTCGCTATCCCCGCAAGTGAAATGGGCGCAGCTACAAGGGGGTGATCAATTTCCACTCAATCTTGCCTGCACCTTCCATTTTTGGTTGCAAATCAAGCAATATTTTACAGTCTACAAACCCCAAATATCTACTGCCACCACCCATCTTTACAGACAAAAAGACGGGATCCGTTAACACACAAGTTCACACTGACACATACTGCTTTCATGCAACGTTCTTTGAAAAGGCATGGGTATTAGATCTACGAGGATTAACTCACTTTCACTTAAAGGCTATGTACATCTTTAAGAGCAATTTTTTTTTGTATTGCATTTTACTAATTTTGAGCTAAAAAAAAAAATTTTCAATGGTCTTTACAAAAAAAAATTTAACCCCTTTCTCTGTACAGCTTTGAGATTCTCTGGTCCCATCAGTCAGCTCAACAGACGGCTCCAAATCTCTGATTTCTGACCTCCTTAATACTCAATATAACTCAATTCTTATCTTACTGATAAGAATGTGGCTTAAATAAATGTTTCCCCTTTTAGCAATTTAGAGAGAAGGTTTATTAGATGACCAACACAAAATGAAACTAGGATTCACACAGCTGGACAAAGTTAACCCTTTGTGACAGAACATTTCAATATTTTTAATAGACCAATCGCAAAAATGATTTTTAGAAAAAATTTGGTAAAATGCAATTATTTTTAAAAAATGCTCACAAAGGTGTACATTACCTTTAACTTGCAATCCACTGCCTGTTGTGAAGCAACATCTGTACCTAGTAACAGAGACATAGAACACTATTCACAGGAAATGGGTGTGTCACAGATAGCGGGGTTCCTTAGCCTGACTGCTTCTATGCTGTAGTCTGATCTTCCCTGTAACTTATCAGCCTACTGAGCTCCCTAGAACAAAACAAACATATTGCGAAGAAAGGGAAATAAGGTCACTGCATACATTACTGACAGATTCCACAGAAGGGAGACGCTTCTTGCTTGTGACAGAAATGCATCTAGCTGTGCAAGTGAAACAGAGAATAAAAGTCATTAGGGAAGCCCAAAATAGACCTACTTACTTCAGTTATGATCCTACAAAAAAGCACAGCCATTATTTAAACTTATTTTGAAAACTCTGGTACACTTTAAAGTTTTAGAGCTTTAATACAAAAAGGTACAACTCTTAAAAAAAAATATATAAAAAGACAAAATGGCAAAACTGTTTTAAAATAAGTCGTGCCACTGAGGTTGGGAGGAGTGATTGATTCACATTCAGTGTTGATGGCCATCAGAAAATACTTACTCAGAGATATGGTTTCAAACAAGGTTTCCAATTTCAGAACCTCACAGTTATTTATTAGTACAAAAGCGTGAGTTACTACTGGACTGGTAATGGGGAAGGAGATGAACAACCTGGAATATTAAATGGCTGATTGTCCTGTAACTCCCCCGCTATAGTAGATGGAGGAAGTTCACTATGCAGAAGCAAAGGTCTATTTGCTGTTCTTTGAAGGCAGGGAAATCCACGCTTGTGTCACAACCCTCAGCTCTGGCCACATGGTTCAGCAGACACACCAAGTTATATTGTCTTTCTCCAGAAATTAGCCCTTATGTGGCCAGCAATTGGTTGCTTTATTCTGGAGAAAAAGTAGTTTTTATCCATATGCAAATGAGCAGTTAAGTGCACTGAGGGCGGGCCCGTCACTCTATTCATCCTTGCTCCTCCTTCCACTGCTAGCCGCTCCCTCTTCTTGATTGACATGACCAGGAGAGATGACTGTGCAGGAACTTGGCCGTGTCAATCGAGGAGAGGGAGGGTCTGGCAGAGAAAACAGGTAAGGTGCACAAAGTGGTTTAGGCCCGACCTTGGTGCACTTAACTGCTTATTTGCATATGCTTAAAATTCCTTTTTCTCCAGAATGAAGCAGTGGATCTCTAAGTGAGAGCTATCATTGCATTTAGGTAAGCTAGCCCTGCAAGGCAGTGTGCCTTGTTTAACTGTATATTTCCCGTAGACCGGGTTCCTTTAAAGGGGTTATGCAAGACTATTAAATGCCCCCCATATGCCCGGGCCCCTTCAAAATGAATATACTTACCTCACTCCCCGCGCCTCTCCTGGTCCCCGTACTGAGGCTGCTGCTTATTCTGCATGCTGAAAAGTCGAGCTGATGAAACCCAGAGGTGCTGAGGTCACTGAGACTTGCTGCTGTACCTTCGTAGTTTCTGCAGGTATAGGTCCCCTACTCCCCTTTAAATTTCTTACAAATCATTTCTTAGTATATTTTTTTCAAATAAATTGGGGCAGCTTTATGGAAACTGTCTAAAATAAACTGTATTTGTTGCCCAACCAATCACAGCACTGCTTTAATTTTTGAAGAGCAGAATATGAAATGAAAGCTGTGGTGTGATTGGTTGCTATGGGCAATAAAGACCCTTTTTCTTTTTGTCAATTTCACAAATCTCCCTTAGGTTCAAATCCTACATAAACTCAGCAGTGCTGTACATCTACAGGGGTGGACTTGCCATGTGGTGGACTCAATGGTACCCAATAGTCCAAGGCTCTTCAGGTTTAAGTACTCAGTTTGCTCACCACCATGCCTATCCTTCTATGCATATGAAAACTGTATAACCCACTCTTTGTAACGTTTGGACATGCTGGTTCTACAGAACCACTGTGGTAATATTGGGCTAGTGGTCCATGAATACACCCCTCCACCCCTTTCTGACATAAATATCTAGAGGAGCTGTCAAAAACAATTTTATTCAGAAAACCTAGCAGCTCCTGCAGAGCCTCTTTGCTTGAAGAGGAAAGGATGATTGACCTAAAACCCATGTTCTCTTCATAGATGGTTTCTCCATGAGGGAAGGTTTTGCCTTCCTCTGGATCAATACTGCAGCAGAATCTTTATCTATAAAAGGTTGTAATTTTTCAGCCTTACTATGAGACTGGAATGTGTTATTACAAGCTGTTCCAGCTGCTGCAGAACCTCATGAATCACTCTCCAACACTAATGTGGAGCCCCGTGTCAGTCTTATGCAGAGAGAGGTTTAGGCCAGTTTTCTAAGCTCCACAGCCTGATGTGCAATGTTCAGTATATTCAGTGATCTGTATATAGTCCCTCTGTAGCCTTGCATGAACTTGGTGACATCTAATGTTATCATTTACAGCAGAAGATACATAATCCCATGTATAATGGGTAGGACACAGAACTATTTGCAGCAGGTGTCATAGACCGCTCAAGCCTCTAGATGGTGCTATTTACTCATTTTCATTTCACATGCTCTCATTTTGTTATAATGGGGTGACTGCAACCTTCATGCTTTGATTGTACAGTCGTGGCCAAAAGTTTTGAGAATGACACAAATATTAGTTTTCACAAAGTTTGCTGCTAAACTGCTTTTAGATCTTTGTTTCAGTTGTTTCTGTGATGCAGTGAAATATAATTACATGCACTTCATATGTTTCAAAGGCTTTTATCGCCAATTACATGACATTTATGCAGAGTCAGTATTTGCAGTGTTGGCCCTTCTTTTTCAGGACCTCTGTAATTCGACTGGGCATGCTCTCAATCAACTTCTGGGCCAATTCCTGACAACCCATTCTTTCATAATCACTTCTTGGAGTTTGTCAGAATTAGTGGGTTTTTGTTTGTCCACCCGCCTCTTGTGGATTGACCACAAGTTCTTAAAGGGATTAAGATTTGGGGAGTTTCCAGGCCATGGACCCAAAATGTCAACGTTTTGGTCCCCGAACCACTTAGTTATCACTTTTGCCTTTTGGCACGGTGCTCCATTGTGCTGGAAAATGCATTGTTCTTCACCAAACTGTTGTTGGATTGTTGGAAGAAGTTGCTGTTGGAGGGTGTTGTGGCACAATTCTTTATTCATGGCTGTGTTTTTGGGCAAAATTGTGAGTGAGCCCACTCCCTTGGATGAGACGCAACCCCACACATGAATGGTCTCAGGATGCTTTACTGTTGGCATGACACAGGACTGATGGTAGCGCTCACCTTTTCTTCTCCAGACAAGCCTTTTTCCAGATGCCCCAAACAATCAGAAAGAGGCTTCATCAGAGAATATGACTTTGCCCCAGTCCTCAGCAGTCCATTCACCAGACTTTCTGCAGAAGATCAATCTGTCCCTGATGTTTTGTTTTTGAGAGAAGTGGCTTCTTTGCTGCCCTTCTTGACACCAGGCCACCTTCCAAAAGTCTTTGCCTCACTGTGCGTGCAGATGCGCTCACACCTGCCTGCTGCCATTCCTGAGCAAGCTCTGCACTGGTGGCACTCCGATCCCGCAGCTGAATCCTCTTTAGGAGACGATCCTGGAGCTTGCTGGACTTTCTTTTGATGCCCTGAAGGCTTCTTAACAAGAATTGAACCTCTTTCCTTGAAGTTCTTGATGATCCTATAAATTGTTGTTTGAGGTGCAAACTTAGTAGCCACAATATCCTTGCCTGTGAAGCCATTTTTATGCAACGCAATGATGGCTGCACGCGTTTCTTTGCAGGTCACCATGGTTAACAATGGAAGAACAATGATTTCAAGCATCACCCTCCTTTTAACATGTCAAGTCTACCATTGTTACCCAATCAGCCTGACATAATGATCTCCAGCCTTGTGCTCGTCAACATTCTCACCTGAGTTAACAAGACGATTACTGAAATGATCTCAGCAGGTCCTTTAATGACAGCAATGAAATGCGTTGAAAAGGTTTTTGGGGATTAGGTTAATTTTCATGGCAAAGAAGGAAAATGCAATTCATCTGATCACTCTTCATAACATTCTGGAGTATATGCAAATTGCTATTATAAAAACTTAAGCAGCAACTTTTCCGATTTCCAATATTTATGTAATTCTCAAAACTTTTGGCCACGACTATACATTTACAATTAGGAAAAAATATTTTTGCAAGCAGATTAGTTGTACGACATCTTTGCATTGCCTATATTTCAAATGACAGTATAAAATGCAGGACTATATGGATGCTAGTATGTATGCAAACAGACCTATAATGGGATGAAATCGAACTTTGTTACTGTATTTTAAAATGTGGGTACGTTTCCTTTTAACCATTTGTTTGGGCCTAGTTTTGGACTATTTTAAATATATTGCATATGTTGCATGTGTACATGGCCAGACTTAAAGGAGTTGTCTCACATCAACAAATTTATCATGTAGAGAAATGTTAATACAAGGCACTTACTAATGTATTGTGATTCTCCATTTTGCCTCCTTTGCTGACTAAAATCATTTTTCCATCACATTATACACTGCTTGTTTCCATGGTTACGACCACCCTGTAATCCAGTAGCAGTGGTCGTGAAGAAGCTCAGGCCTCTCTGGTGGCTGGAACCGTGGGAGTGTGCATAGTCCAGCGCTTTTTTTTTCTATAGTGTGCGAGCACGACCACTGCTGCTGGTTTGCAGAGTGGTCTTAACCATGGCAATGAGCGGTGCACAATGTGAATCCAGCCAGTGAAGTAAGCAATATGGACAACCACAATGCATTAGTAAGTACTTTGTATTAACTTTCTTTACATGATAAGTGACAACCCCTTTAAGTGGACAGAGGAGTATCATGGTCCCCCCCCCCGCCCTTTATATTTCGAGTTCCTTTTGAATCTACTTCTGAATAAATAAAAAAAACTTGCAGAAAAATCTGCCTCAATACCTCTTCCACAATACCGAGCTGGCCTATCCTGGGGGTAGGTGATCAGTAGAACTCTTAAAGGCTATGGATACCTTTGCAAGTGTTTTTAGTGCATTGTATATAATGTTATATCAAACATTTCTGCACTTGGTGGCAAATTTTTTAATGAAAACAATTTTTCTTCTGCAGCTTGGATGTGTTAAAAAACACTGCAAGCTGAAACAATGAAAATAATATTTTTGCCATGTCCATATAATAAAAGTGCTTTCAACCTGCTGTCCTGAAGGAGAGAACACTTGGAAAAATCTACTAGGAGAATTCAGCAATTGTATAAAATTGAAGCTTCTCTCTTGACGTTAATAATACATGGTGCAGACAAATTCAGAAAAAAAAAACGTGCCCGATTCCATTTCATTAAACCAATTGTAGAAATGTATTTGTCGCATAATACTATACATACATTGCAGTAAAAAAAAAACACACATTGCTGTGTAAATTGGTGCTATGTAAGTTGGACGGTGCGGGGGAAAAAGGGCATAGTATGCTATATGTTTAAAAACGGATCCATTAGCATTGGGTGCTTCTAGGGGAATACAGTGTGGGGTACTGTACATCATCCACTGAGGAACAGGACCGTTCTGTATTGTGGACTGAAATGCACACAGTTCTATGCATTAGGCCTAGTCCTGTGTTCACATTCACCTGCTGTCCTCTGTGGTAAGATGCTTATTGCACCAGATGTCTAAGGCCCAGATTCCATGCTAGTTTTATACATGGCCATTATCAATCTTTGCTACAGATGTAGTTACCGTTGCTATATCGTACATTACCATAGTTAATGGTAACCTATAGGGGAGGGGGGTGCATGAAACAACATTTACAAATGTTTCAATGGCAGTCTCTAATGTATTCCACTTTATACATGCAGGCAGTAGCAGACGGAAAAAGTAGAGTTTGTCCTACACCAGGGAGGATCACTTACTAACTTTATTATTGAGCATTAAAATCCGAACCAGAGCTGCCTATACACAAGTAAAGTTTATGCGCTTTGGACCTTGTACTCATTCTTACATGGCTGGAGTGTGGCCTGTGTACTGGAGAAGGCAGTAAGCTGCTACCTTTCTTTCATGCAGTGCCATATGACAGCCATTAACACCCATTAGGAAGATAAAACCATAAATCATACGCCACATGATTGATTTATTTTTATTTTTTTACTGTGCCACTTTGCATGGCAAAGTTTTTTTTTTTTTTTTTAAATCAAATCTGTTTTTATTAGATTTTCCAAAAAGCAATACAACATAAAGGACATAAACACAACCCCACCCCCCCTTGCTCCGTAGATCGGGTGTAGTCCATCTTGAAAGAGAGTCCATGTTAAGTGACACATTAGGAGACGAAGAGCCGTAGTACTCCATGCGATCAGAAAATCAACCATAATGTCCCCTCGCAATGAGACCCCACACTCCAAACATCCGCATTGGGCACATCACAGTCATCAAGCTATAACCTCAGATGGCAATATGGAAGTATTCAATCCACGCATACCATATCTTATTGAATTTTCTGTTGTTCCCTCTCTTTTGATATACATAACTCTCCAACCTAACCAAAGTATGCACTGCCTCAGTTAAGTCTTGAATTGTCGGAGGATCCGGGTCAATCCAGCGGGCAGCTATCCGTTTTCTGGCTTGGTATAGGATTGCATGGCAAAGTTTAGTAGACTACTAAAGGACACTATGCTTGGATGCATGAAGCCCTATAGACACATTATAAACTACATTGCAGAGTTAAAGAAACATTAAACATACAAAATGCAGAAAATATGTATCCCAGCTCTTCTTCCCTTCATCTTCCCTTGGTACTATTTTTTTCTGATATTACAGTCAAATGGTCACTAATAGAGATTTGAAATTCGTTCACACTTCGTTTGTTGGTAAAAGGTGAATTGCGTTATGGATTCCATTACAACGGACCATAACGCAATTCTATGACAGAACGCATAATGGAATGCCTTTAGAGGCATTCCGTTATAATAGAAGTCTATTGGTTGCAAAATAGATCCGTCCCGTTTCTGTTATGCAGGGGAGTCCTCTTCTGCATAATGGAAACGGGACGGATCCGTTATGCAGCCCATAGACTTCTATTATGACGGAATGAATAACGGAATGCCTCTAAAGGCATTCAATCATAGAATTGCATTATGGTCAGTGGTAACGGAATCGATTACACAATTCACCTTTTACCAACAAACGAAGTGTGAACGAATTTCATAAGCGAAAATTCGCTCATCTCTAGTCACTAACCTTTCAACAATTTTGTTCAGAAATAATTTTAATTTTACAGATGAATATATGAAACTTTGTAATATATCTTATCTGAGAAATACCTGTTTCTCCCTTTAGCAGCTCATGCCTCCTCAGCCCTCTCATCTCCATAAAATTCTATGGACAGTTGTAATCTGATCCTTCAGTGAACTGACAGTCTGTCTCAAAACAGACCTGGAAGGGGATGCTAGTTTAGAAGCAGTTCAGAGCGTGCTGTGTGAGTGCTTCTCGCTCCTTGTTCTAGGAATCATTGGGGGTCCCAGCACTCAGATGCACACTGATCAAAACCTTCACGTTTTATGAAAACTCAATTTCAAATCACCAAATGTAGCAGGTAGTTGGGGGGTGTACCTGCACAGACTTGCTCTATCCAATCAGTGCTCCCATTGTCAGACTGTGCAGGTACACACCCAACTGGTTACCACCCCTCTGTACCCTTACTGCAGACTGCTAGCAATTCATTCATAACTTCTAGTAGAAATAATAGAGGAATGGCACACCATAGAGTCATAAGAAGAGATGCTTCATAATTATTACATGGGGAATGCATAAAACTAATAAAACAGACATGTCGGGAGAGGTGACAAGTCCTCTTTAAAACATATAATTTGCTCACAAATGTGTAGTACATTTATGCAGGGAGATTGTACTTTACTTCATGCGCGGTTAAAGTGTAAACCATTTTAATGTACTTGTGTAAAGAGGACTAGGCTAGATGCTCATAGCAAACTATCATGTTGCTTCCCAACCCCCACCGCTCAGATACTTACAGGAACGGGGATAAGTTCTTATGGTGGAACAGCCCCTTTAATCATAGGTGTAATGTAAGTTATGCACACTTATCACAATTTATAAGATTTCTGCTTGAGAAATGGCTAAAAATCTGTTCTGAAATTATTCCCACCACATAACATCAGAGGATACAGCTGGATTTTAAAAAAAAACAGTATCTAAACATTTACTGATGTTCCCATAGGGCCAAATTATACCAAATGCATAATTTTGACAAATGTTTGGCAGGTTCTCTTCCTTTCTCCTAATGGCCTTTTTTTGTCTTTCTTCTTTGCCCTTCTTTTTCTTTTCTTTTTATGCTGTATAGAAATAAATGGTATGGTATATGTAATACCACAAAAATTTTAAACAGTTTAAAGAGGCACTGTCACTATACAATAAAGTGCAATCTGCAGGCAGCGAGGTATAGAGCAGATGTTGAGCAGATTAATGTATAGATTTGTGATAAAAGATTCTGTAAAACTTGTCATTTATCCATTTACATCTTTCCTTTTTCTGACTTCAGTTGTACACGGCGTGTTGTTATCCGTGATTGATTGCATTCCCTGTGTGAGGCCTCTTTCACACGTCAGTGATTCATGTACGTGTGCTTTCTGTGGTCTCCACAGACAGCGCACATATCCATTGACTTTAATGTGTGTATTTGCACATCAGTGGTTTACCATGGACCGTGGGTCTGTGGGCTGTTATCGGCATCCTCAGTGGCCAGTGAGGATGCCAGTAATTGATTTGAATGTGCCTAGCCTCGCAGCCTTAGGGCAGTCATGCTGCAATTCTTATTTTGGCCACCAGGTGGCAGGCCAACATAGGAAAAGAGCAATGGTCAATAATAAATGCATTTTAAAAACCCATGATTGTTCAAAACTAAAAAATAGATTTTATACGCTCAAATACAAGCATCAAAATTATTACAAAAAAGTAAAAGAAAACTTAAAAAATCTATAAAAAATTTAAAGTTTACATTTATTTTTACACTATTTAGATATTGAAAACCTATACATATGGGGTATTGTTGTAATCGTACTGAGCCA
The DNA here is from genome assembly GCA_033119425.1 of Bufotes viridis. Lineage (NCBI taxonomy): Eukaryota > Metazoa > Chordata > Amphibia > Anura > Bufonidae > Bufotes > Bufotes viridis. The sequence continues at coordinate 39,442,129 of CM065596.1, read as the reverse complement.
GAGAATGAACGGCATGGGTTAGTTTTGCCACAAACGGAATGCCGTGGGAACAAAACCCGTAAACCTGGCATTTTTTTTCCCCAATTCCACTCCATTTGGAATTTTTTTACCGGTTTCCACTACATTGTATGCCATAATTAATGGGGGCATTAGAAAGTACAACTTAAAATAAGCCCTCATACAGCTATGTGAGTGGAAATATAAAAAAGTTATGGCTCAAGGAAGATGGGGAAGGGTTAGTAATGTAGCAACTTTATGACTTTGATATGTAAAAAAAAAAAAAAACTGTGTTCTCTTATTTTATTATTTTCTACACTGTCATTTATTTAACACCCATATGTGCAAACAGATAATAACAAAAATGATTGCTGATTCATTTTCCCCATCTTAATTTATATAAAGCCCGATCCTATTATTTTTTGCTGTGTCTGTTTTTCGTTTTTTTGCTTCTTTATCACGATGGCTGTCAGCACCCCCGCTTGCTGGAGGAAAATACATTGCAGTCTTATTCAAAATGTCACAAAACTGTATAACTGTTTTGGTTAAAATTGAATAATTTATTTGTTTTCTGCTGTGCAAATGTATACCCTGGAAGGCAATTCATTTTGAATACAATGATGTATGGTGTAGTCATTATGTGAGCCGTGAGAATATTTTCCCCTAATAAATAGCAAATGTTACGTTTATTTGTACATGTAAAATGTAGCATTTGGCATATTTCTGCCATTGCCTGCTCATAAATCCATTTATAAATCTGAGCGGTAGAAGTGTGGGAGGATTTATCAAGCAGGGTGCATTTCATTGCAAAGATGATCATTCACGTTAATTACTATGTTAATAGGTAAAGTAGGTTTTCCCATGTGGTGATGTATTTAACCGGCGTAAGTCTACTCTAGAGATCACTGTTTACAGTGTATTCAATAGCAGAACTTTAGAGAATGTAGCAACATATCTGTGTGTAGAAAATAAATCCTGGGGTTCCTTGAGCTTTGATCGAGGGTTCCCAGAACATGGCAACAGTATATGTCACAGTAGGGAAGGCAAACTGATTTCAGCCTGATCAAAGATGCCATGCAAAGCATTAAAATGTATCTCCAGTTATAAACAAGTTTTCAGAAATGAGTAGTTCATGTGAATATAAGAAGCTTTGTAATATATCTCATTAAAGAATTATGCTTGCTCATGGGCCTCTCGGACTGTTTTCCTTCACTCCGCCTCTTATCTCTAGGTGCTCCGTCTCCAGCATTACACACAAAAGTCTATGAATAGAGCACGAGGGATGGGGAGTCTTGCCTTACTCTGAACAGTGGTAGAGCCTTATCTTACTAGATAAAGTAGGTTCAAAAGTGCTAAGTATAGCAGAGCTAAGAAACTGTACTCATCCAGCAGCCTCCTTCCCCTTCTCTCACCAGAGACCATTTTAAAAGCAGGAAAGAGCAAAGCAGCCTGATAAAAGCAGATTTTTTTAACAAGACCTATTACAAACTTTCTTATATTCACCTTTACTATTCATATATGGAAACTTGTTTTATAACTGCAGGTACTCTTAAAACATATGAGCCAATTTACAGAACTGGAGATGATAGAATGCTTTACCTGCCCCCACACAAAGCTACTCCGAGGCAGGATTGGCATTTGGGGTTCCTCAGGAGTAGAGGGATATAATTTTTCTGGGGTTTTGGTGCATCCCAATTAGTGTCACAATTATAAGGCTTTGCTCCCATCTTCTTTTTTTGGAGCTCCTGTCAAATATTGAGGAACATTTATTAAGCTGGCATAGAAAAAAGGCACAAATAATGGCATATGCCATATTTGCGCCATAATATGTGACTTTTTGAGCTTCTCTACACTACACAGAAGTGGCAAGATAAGCGGAGTGGCTTATCCAAAAGGGACGGGCTTTACTCTGCCCACCGGATTTACTATAACTTTCACCAGACTATAACTTAAGACCTCATTTCTGGCGCACAGCTGGGCTGAGATGCGCTTAATTTATTAACAGACATCTTCCTCTTAAGGCTAGGTCTACACGATGACATTTGTCGCACGCCAATTTTTATAATGGTAGTCTATAGTGTCGCATAGCGACGTGCTGCGACTGCGACATGACAGTCGCAAAAAATCCATTCAAGATGGACTTTTCTGCGACTGTCGCAATGAGACACCATAGACTACCATTATAAAAATTGTTGCGCGACACTAATGCGACAAAATGTCGTGCGAAAAATGTTGCAGTGTAGCTGTGCTCTATTTGTTGTATGACTTACTGTCGTCGTGTAGACCTAGCCTAATAGATTAGGCGCATATGGCACCAGTGCAGGGATTTCAAGACTGGCATATGGGAACACCAGTCTTGACAAATCTGCCCCTTTTGTCATATCTAAGGGGCAATATTTTCCTGAATGCATTGACAATTTTCCAGTCAATCCAACTGATACATGGGCAGAACCAGACGGACCCCATTATAATTCAATTGGGTTTCTCAAGCGCTATGGTCTCCCAGAGTCTAGTGGCTTCTGTAACGGGCTAAAGCCATATATTATAGTATAAAGCCAGCTACGTTTTCATCCTCCACGGTAATCCGTCATTAGTTGTATTGGCGCTTTTAGACTCCTTCAGGCATCAGAGCCCAGGGTGACTTCTACCTCGGCACCAGAGATATCTTTACCTCTGCCTCTAGCCCATTGGATGACCCCTTCCAAGGCTTATGTTTCATTGTGATCCAGGCCATACTACACTGTGGGCTATTACCAATGTCAAACCTCTTTCATACAAATCTAATTTAATTTGATTGATTATTGCAAGCGACGCCATATTTCCTGCTGTATTTGGTCATATGTAATGATTTCACGAACATGCAATTTTGCCTGCAGCCAGCAGAATTGTATCAAAGTGGATTATGCCCCTATTGTCACTAGGATCTGTGTATCGATTGCAGCTGCTGCATACGGCTGAAACAAATGGGCACACGATTTTGAGGGCACCTAAGGTTTACCTGTAAAACCATGTGGGCTATTGGCCATCTTGGACAAGTGAGGTTGTGGCAGCCACACCTCACGTGAACCCAACCTTAGAGCTCTAAAGAGGTATTCTGGTTTCATGGGATTGGTGACCTATCCTCAGGACAGGACATCTGTTTTGGATTGATGGAGGTCCGACTTTTAGCACCCAGCTCTTCTTCTTATTCAAGTGAATCTGAGAGGAGGCTGTGATTACACTGCACCACAACGTAGACGGTGTGCAGGTAGACATTTAAGAGAGCGGTTCTCTCACTAGTACTGCAGCCCCTTTAAACAGCAGATCGTTGGGGGAGCGGAGAGTCTGACTTCCACCAGTCTGGAACTGATGACCTATCCTTCAAACTGGAATATCCAGTGATTGGACATTTATGAGTAAAAAATATGTATAGGTTTTATAGTTTATTGCACAGGGCATGCCTCGAGATGATGTTAACATACAAATGGAGATCTGTGTCTTCTTTTTTTAAGGCTCATGCACACAGTCCGCAATGCACTAGTACCAGCCACGGGGCCACCACATGCGGAGCCTGACCTATTCACTTGAATGCAGTCCACGATCCACATCCGATGGTCCGCACCACAAAAAAGTAGTGCATGCACTACTTATTTGTGGTGCAGAGGCACGGACAGAAACCCCACGGAAGCACTCCGTTGAACACTGACCTTCCGGATTGCAGACCCATTTAAGTGAATGGGTCCGCATCCGCATCCCCCTGTGTATTGGAGACCCGCTCTTTGCAGGCCAAAATACGGGCACAGCCGCCACACTGTTGTGTGCATGAGCCCTTATCCAGGATCTTTTTTTTTTACCCAGAAACAAAAGCACCTTTGTCCATATAGGGTCTTTTACACATGCAGATGATCTGGCCAATTATTGGGAGCAAACGATCATATGAACACTCATTCCCCATAATTGGCTCTAGTAAATGAGCAATCTCACATTTGTCAGCTGCTTGAATCCTTAAGGATTTGATGGTCGGCAGCGCATCTCAGCAGTAAACTGGAAAATATAGAGGAAGAGCAGTTGTAACAACAGTTTTCCCTAATAGTCTTTCCATTTCCCTGTGTAAGAGGACTTTAAACAAGCACCGACTGAATTGGTTTATCATAGATGAGCGCTCCTTTTTCCCCAGAATTTGGCCACGTAAAAGGACGCCAGGTTGGCCCTGGACGTACAGCCCGGTTCCATTTACTTGAAAGGTATTAAAGGGTTTCTGTCACCAACTTTTGACATTATAAGCTGTCTGACATTAGCTATGTGCTAATGTCAGACCAGCTTGATAATGTCTTTTTTATAAAAATCCGCTGTATATTTAGTCTGAAAAACTTACTTTTATATTATGTAAATTAGCCTCTAGGAGCAGGGGCGTTGCCCTGCTCCTAGCGGCTCAAATCCGACAACCTGCTGGCACGCCCTTCACACTTTGATTGACAGTGCAGGGCAGCGATCCTCCTGCACTGTCTCGTTCTGAGCTACAGGCGGCGGCGGGCGCGGTGAGCAGAGGACGCTGGTGCCTGCTGTCCTCTGCTCACCGCGCCTGCGCCCGGATACAGAGCAGCGGCGCGGGCGCGCGATTTCAGAGCGAGACAGTGCAGGAGGATCGCTGCCTCTGCTGAATCAAGGCGTGCTGGCGTGCCAGCTGGTACGAACAGCAGCAGAGCAGGCGCCTGCTCTGAAACTGTTAATAACTAAAGTAAGTTTTTCGAACTATAGCAAGTTTCTAAAAAAGACATTATCAAGCTGGTCTGACATTAGCACATAGCTAATGTCGAGCAGCTGCAATGTCAAAGTTGGTGACAAACTCCACTAAACTGCAATTCCAGACACCACCTATGGACAATAGTGTTGCAGTTTTAGACCCTTTTATCCTAATCTCATACAAACCCATTTACTCAAATGCTTTGTGCACCACCAAGACCAAAGTAATAAACTTGCTTAATGCTTAGGGTACTTTCACACTAGCGTTTTGGATTCGGTTTGTGAGATCCGTTTCAGGGCTCTCACAAACTGTCCAAAACAGATCAGTTAAGCCCCAATGCATTCTGAATGAATAAGGATCCGTTCAGAATGCATCAGTTCGGCTCCGTTCCGCTTCTATTCTGTTTTGGAGGCGGACACCAAAACGCAGCTTGCAGCATTTTGGTGTCCGTCTGAAGAGGCGGAGCCTAACGGATCCATTTTTAATTACAATGTAAGTCAATGGGGACGGATCCGTTTTCAATGACCCAATATGGTGCATTTAATAACAGATCCGTTCCCCATTGACTTTCAATGTAATTCAGAACGGATCCGTTTTGGACTTTGTCATTTTTCTTTTAACTAATGCAAACGGATCCGTTCTGAACGGATACAAACGTTTGCATTATAGGTGCGGATCGGTCTGTGCAAATAAACAGACGGATCCGCACCAATGCAAGTGTGAAAGTACCCTTACATAAAGGTTCTCACAAATGTTATCGTCATCGCTGATATTTGTCATGTTTCTATTTTGATGTTTATTAGAGAAATGTGTTTTTACACGTTTTGTTTTGTAGAAACCCAGGACCGAAATAAGAATGCCCCCCCTGCAAAGCAAGAGCAGGTAAATACAGTAATAATAACCTTCTGTCATGTGTTACATTTTTTGTTTACAGGCTAATTTTTATCCAAATGTTCATAGAAAAAGAAAAACGTCTATTTAACTATTTAAATGCAAAGCATTTCTAAGTTTAAAAAAAATGATAAATTATCAGTGGGCCATACCCGGGGTGTAGTTTAGAACTTACAATGAGTGGGTAGACTTTGGAATTGAAGGAGGATATAGTATAGCTGATACAGTGGCATAACTAGAAATGACTGGGCACCCGCCCCCCAGAAACTTCTTTGCAACCCAAGTTGGCTCTTGCAGCCGCTCTGTCCGTTTCCTGCAGTGTCACTGTAAATAATGTCATTGTATAAAACTGCAGAGGGGCCCTTGACAATAATTTTTTTTTTTTAGCCCTCCTGAGTGAGGCCCTTCTGAGTTCAGGCTTCAAAGCAGCCGCTTCCCCTATAGCTATGCCCCTGAGCTGATATTAGCTAGAAAAGTGCTTTTTCAGTTTTCATATTTTTGCTAAGAAATTCACATGGCACAGTTTAGAAGTAGGGTTTTATCCATAATGGAGAAACAATGCAATTCCACCGTAGGTTTTTAGGATTTGCTTTTACGACATTCACTGTGTGTTAAAAATGATCACCTTATTCTGCGCGTCGGTACAATTACAGCGATACCAAATGTGTATGGTTTTTATGTTTTTCAACTTTTTTATTAAAATAGAAACCTTTAGAAAAAAAACTATATTTACTGTTCATTTTTGTATTTTTCTTTTTTTATGTAAAATTTGGAAAGTGGATGATATAAATTTTCAATACTTTTGGTGTATGTGTGTGTGTATATATATATATATATATATATATATATATATATATATTTATATATTTTTATATATATATATATATATATATTAATATATATTTATATTTATATATATATATATATATATATATATATATATATATATAAATATATATATATATATATATATATATATATATATATATATATTTCTTTTATTTTAAGTCCTCCTAGGGGACATGAACAAGCAATTTTTGTGTGCTCATACCGTTGAGTGTAATAGTATAATGTTGCAGTCTGAGGATTCTGTGGTAACAGGCAGTTTACATGGGAGCCTCCATGGCAACTCATCAGCACCCCCTGGGAGATGAGTCGATCAGAGCACATATTCCTTACAGGCTGCAGTCGCTGTTGATGGTGGCATATGAAGGGTTGACCAACAAGGTTCTGAGTCCTCTCTGATTCTGGCCACGGCCGACACCTGCCGCATATGGAGCGGACGCATCTTGTGAACACAATCCATACGCTGTGCATCTTAGACATATAGATTTAGGCGCACAAAGGGAGTTAAAGGCAAAATAAATAATCTCACAATTTAACTCACCTGAATTTATTAAAGGGAATCAGTCAGCATAAAGTAGTGACAGGGTCTGATTTCAATGGTATGTCACTTTTCAATCTGTTTATACACAGTAGGTGCTCATGCACATGTACATACTTTTTGTCCATGTCCGTTCAGTTTTTTGGGGGGGTTTTTGCGGCCTGTATGCGGAACCATTCATTTCAATGGGGCTGCAAAAAAAAAAAACTGAAATGAGACTGCATTCTGTTTCCGTAGGTCCGCATGGCCATTCTGCAAAAAAGATAAAACATGTCCTACTCTTGTGTGTTTTGCAGACAAGGATAGACATTGTTACAATGGATCCACAAAAAAACCCGATGCAATACGGATGTCACACGGACGTCATCCGTAGTTTTTGCGGATCCGTGTTTTGCGGACCGCAAAATACATAGTCGTGTGCATAAGCCCCAGTAGGGAGAAAGCTGTCAATTAGCTGCAGGAGGAAGGGGGATCACGTGGTTCTTGCATACTGTGGATTCCTACCTCACACCGCACTTGGCACCCGATAAACTTGACCGGTAAGTGACACAGCTATGATCAGAGTGCATGTCACTACTTTATACTGCCCTCAGATAGGGCAGCCTTAACCTGGTGACAGATTCCCTGTAATTCATACAAACAGCAGTTGTCAGGAAATATCTACATAGCTACTCTCTTACAACTACAAATCACAAAGATGTAGCGAGGGATTTGACCTACTGAACATGATTTTCTTACTGAACATTCCTGAAAAAGCCAAGGTGTAGTAAATATGGAAAATGATTTATATTGTCAAGTGTGTCAAAGTTTAAAATGGATGCTGGTCTGATGTGGGATAATGGGGTATTAGGAAAATAAACCGGTTTATTTTATGAGTATCACGTATGTTTTACCAAGTAGACTATCGGAAATTGAGGTCAGGAGGTTTGGTATAAGGCAGCACATCATCTATGTAGCTTCAATAATGCACCTTCTTGTCGTTTCAGGTAATTCCAAGTGCAGTGTCCAGAGATTTCATAGTCTCTCAGCCTTCCCTTTCAAAAGACTGTCCACAGTCCACACAAGCCCCCTCAGTCAGCCATCCATGCAAATCCATACAGAAGATTACAGATAAATATCAAGACAGTATTCAGTTATCGCCTCTAGGTAATGGGTCAGTTATGCAGCTGTCAGCAGTATCAGATCCCAGTTTACAGCAAATGCAATCATGCCACAACTGATGTGTATATTCTGTGCAGTTAGAAATATATATGTATGTAAAATAATACCTTTTGTTGGAGAGTTTCTCCTCAGAAGTAGTGTGAATATGAAGTTTTATTCTGCCAGATTCTGCTTCTGCAAGTGCCCCAGAGGCAGAGCTTTACTGTGAAGTGCTCTCTCCACTTCACAGCCCCTCCCCTCTGCTGAGTGACTTTTATAGAATCCAACCAGGAGACCGCTACATTCAGAGAGGAGAGGAGGGCCTTTGAAGGCAATGTAGAGACCACATAGTACTTTCTAGTGAAGCTAAGCCTCCTGGGCATGTAAAGGGGTTCTCCAGGAATTAAGAAAATGAAAATACTTAAATATTACTTTATTAGAAATATGTTCCCAAGTACCTTTCATTAGTTATAATGGCGCATTTTGTCTAGGCAGCAATCAGGGGAAATAAAATGGCTGCAGTTCTATTAGTACATATAAAACCTGTCCTAATCCCACAGCAGGATCGATTACTTGGAAGCAGTGAGCTAAAGAGCTGCCTCATCCTTCTCTCTGCTGTGCTTGTCAAGGTTATGATCCTGAATACAGCTAATATGATATTTAGCTGAAGCTCTGTAGGAATGGAGTACATGAAGACATGAAGGACAGGACAGACTCTGGTAATGTGGGGCTATGATAATGGAGACTGCATACAAGAGCTGCTGCTCATCAGCCACATCCCCACCCTCCTCTCTGTACTTCATGTCCTCCATGAACTCCATTCCTACAGAGATTCATCTAAAGATCTTATCAGCTGTATTCAGGGTCATAATCCCTGACAAGCAGAGCAGAGAGGAGGGTGAGGCAGCTCTTTACCTCAGTGTTGTGAAGTAACTTGTCTATCTATGTGATTAGGACAGGTTTTGTGTGTAGTTATAATATAGTTGCCATTTTATTTCCCCTAATGATTGCTCCCCAGACAAAACAAGCCAGTCTAAGTAATGAAAGGTATTTGGGAATATATTTATAATAACTTAATAATTATTTTCATTTTCTTAATTCCTGGAGAATCCTTTTACGGAGAAGAATTTAGCAGAATAAAACTTCATGTTCAGACTATTTCTGATGAGAAATGCACTACAAAGGGTATGTTTGTACTGCTCTCCCCAGCTCCTAACTGATGATGGATACCTTTTAACCCCTTAGTGACCACCCATACGTGTTTTTACGGCGGTCACTAAGGGACCTTAGGCTGGGCCTCCGCTTTTTTTTATGGCGGCCCAGTCTAAGCACTGCACGGGTCCCGAGGGGACCCAGCTCTCACATGAGCCATGGCCCTGCTCTAACAGCCCGGACCGGCAGGAGTGCCGATCTGGGCTGTTTAACACTTTACATGCCACGGGCAATGGCGCCCGCCGCATGTAATGTGCTGACAGAGGGAGCGGACTCCCTCTGTCTCCCATCAGCACCCTGCAAATGCAGTAGTACGCTTGGTCAGTAAGGGTTTAAGGATACTGTAAATGACTACCTATCCCTCTCTCTGTACCTTTACACTGTAATCTTATAGATGTGTAACCACCACGTTCTGCCATTATCATATTGGATGAGTATAGAGTATTCTTGCATTAAGGTCCTCTCGAAAATTACCAAACCTGATGGTAGCGCCTTATTTATCACCCTTCCATAATTTCTGCTTTCTTTTGAAAACCGCTCCACACCTATCTATACTTTAGGTCTGATACTGCAGCTCAGCTTTATTGAAATGAATGAGACAGAGCTGTAATACCATGCACAACCTGCGGACTGGTGTGGCACCGTTTATGGACGAAATCAACCATGTTTTTTCTAAACCTGGACAACCTCTTTAAATAAATGGTCTATTGTTCATATAAATAAAGTGTATTCACTGTATCATGAAAACTGATGCTACTTTCTGATTCCTCCCCCCCAACTCCGAGTACATAGTGTTTAGGCATTACAGAGCATCTGTCCGAAGATTTTACCTATTTATACGTTCTACTTTACTGTTGAATGTGGCCTTGGCAGCTGAAGGCATCAGTGTTGGTCCCATGTTCATATGTGCCCGCATTGCTGAAAAAATGATGTTTCAATATATGCAAATGATCCTCTAGGAGCAACAGGGGCGTTACCATTACACCTAGAGGCTCCGCTCTCTTTGCAACTGCATATTTTGAAATATCATTTTTCTCAGCAAAGCAGGCACATATGAACATGGGACCAACACAGATGCCCTCAGCTGCCGAGCGCACATGTACCAGGTCAGCCAGTGTCATGGGTACAAATCTGCTGACAGATGCCCTTTAATTACATAAGATTTGGGGGTAGTTGTCTTATGAAGCCTGTTAAGGCATATTAATATGTAGTTTCTATGTGATGTAATGAATGGCATAGGTCATGGCTTTCTAATTGGGACTATATTCTTGTCTGTCATGTGTGGGAGACCTCTGACTACCCAAATACTGGACTTTCATAGAACTGCAGAGCGTTGTTTTTTTTTTTGTTTTTTTTTTCAGTGTTTTGCCCATGGAGTCACATTATATTTAAGAGATGGAAATTGTGAGACCCTTTGTCCCCGTCCTGTTTTATCCCCATATCCCCTTCTGTTTGTCAATGACCCATTTTTTGCTGAATTCAGATATATTTCATTTTTTGTAGCTATAAAGAAGTTGTTGTCCCCAATCTTGTCTCCTATGTGTGAGACTGAGACCATTGCACCAAGTAAAAAAGAAACCCCAAATTCCTGTACTACAAAGACTGAGAATACTGAACCCGAGGTAATTCCTGCCTTTTGGAGAATTCTAGAAATAGAAGCATGGTTTATTAATTTGTTTTATTTTTTACTAATTATTAGCATGCCATGTTAGTTCTTGCCATAGTAGTTGGGGCAATTGTTTTTCATAATAAGTTATTAAAGTCACGTCCTAATAATGGCTGGCAAATAAAACTAATGGAAGAGGATTGTAGGGAACATAGATTTTTAATGACTTTTAACTGTTTTATAGAAAGAAAGAAAAAACATTACAATGGCTAGAAAGTTAACATTCAGCCAGGCATTATCTAGGGATTGTGGCAATAGAGAATGAACTGAAGACAGTTTTCTACTTTACCAGGCTTCATTGATTTCTAAGAAAGAGGAATGTCTTGGGATTAAAGACACAGTTGATAACCCTGAAGGATCTATTGAATGCAAAAATGACCCTGGGGAAATCCTTCCTAAACCTGAAGGTGAGTAAGACCTAATAAAAAAATTACCAGACCGCATTTAATAGAAATACACTTTATTAATACAATATAAAAGGTATAATCCATACATGAAAACGGGTGCAGGGAAAGGGGCGGCATCCACAAGAGGAAGACACAAGGGTGATGATTCTCACATTTAAATGACAGTAAAAGTGCAAATTGCAATATTATTCAAATATGTAACAAGGAATCCATTACCCATACTGTGCTTCCTTTGGGATGGCGCCAGCCCCGATGTGCATTTCGGTGAACCTTCATCTGGGGTTAGCAATAGATGGCTTTAATGGTCCGGCTGCTTTCTCCTGATTAATGTGATATATATTGTACTAAGCACTCTGCAGGGGAACTTTGAGGCTCATACATTTCACTGCCCGCTTTGAGTACATAAAGCCCTGTTTGTAGACCACATTTCTGTTCTGCTATGTTAGATCTTTTAGTAACAGTAGGTTCGTGAATGGCTGTGAACTTCCCAGCAGAGATCACGTGCATGGTGCCTAAGCCCCTGGGTCTGTGTTGACTGATAAGCCTCATAGCACCTTTACAAAAACTGTGCCCTGGTACCAATCACACAATCATGTTTAATGGCTCCAATTTGTCTATTAGGATATCTCCAAAATTCAGTGATTTAAAGTAGTCTAAAATGTAATTGGGGCACAGTTGGTCTGGCCCACCAGAGTGCCAGAGGATCCCTGGTGGGCCCAGGCTCTGATACCATCGTGGGCTCCATAGGTCAAGTAGAAAAGAACCCATTCACTTACCACTTGGTTCTATTTCTTTGAATCAAATCCTGTTAGACTTTATTGATGCTATACTGGTTGAGCCCTAAGAATAATTTCCTCTGCTGGGCCCAAGGGATCCTAGTCCAACACTAAATTAGGGCCTCATTTATTATCACCCAGTGCAGACATGTGCATGTAGGGGAGATGAATTATGGGCTTGTAAAATGTATTTTAATATTATTTGCTTAAATGAAAAATTCCATCCAAAAATAAGGTTGTGGTATGTAAAATATACATATCGTTTGATATGGCTAGATATCACCCAACTTCCCTGCGCATGCGTACCTTCACAGAACCTCTACATTTAAAAGCAGGTCTGCTTGTCCTGTTTGATACAGACTTGACAGACACAGAGCCGGCTGTTCTGTATCTGATGAGCAGAAGGTTTGGTTGTATCGTTAGACGCAAAACTAATCCAGAGTTACCCTGGGTTCAGACCTGAGCGTTCTTGAAATGCGCGTTTTACACGTGTTTTTGTCGCACGCATTACAGCGCGTTTTTGCAAATAGGAAACGCGCGTCGTACGTGTTCTTGTGATTGACTACTGTGGTATCAATCACAATACGCGCGACAAACGCCCCAAAAAAAGCTCAAGTACTTGTTTATGCGTAGGGCGTTTTACAGCGCGTTCGAACACGCTGTAAAACGCGAAAATGTGAACCAGTCCCATAGGGAAGCATTGGTTTGCATGTGTTGAGCGTTTTACAGCGCGTTCGAACGCGCTGTAAAACGCGCAAGTGTGAACTTAGGGTTAGGGCTGTAAGTTTGTTAAAAGCACAGAGAACATTTTTGTCAAGCCCCTTACTCCCCAGGGTTTTTCAAGGGTGATTGTGGAAAGTGATTAGACGGGTGGCAGCAGGTGCACTTTGGAGATGAAGTATCCTGGGGCTCAGAAGTAATGGAAACTCAGGCATGAATACGGATATAGATGTATATAAAGTAGATCATCACATTAGACCTTTTTATCCACAGAGAATAGCTACCCCCTGATCACTGGCAGAGGGAACCCAATGGAAAGTATCCCTGATAATCACCAGGGTAAGTATATGGATGTTTGTGTATACATGGCATATGTATGTATTTAAAAAGGAAAACAATTTGTAATAGTTTAACATTACCCAGCAACTGCACGTTTTTTGAATTTCACTTTAAATCCATAGTGTCTGACCTGTGGCTCCCCAGCTGTTGCAGGACTACAACTCTCAACATACTGTTCTGCAATAGCAGGAGAGCCACAGGTTGGTTGCGTGACTAAAGCCTTGTGCAGTTGTGTGAAATGAACTTTTGATTTAGTGCATTAATTTATCACTGAAGTGAAGAATGAAAGAATTTCTTGTTCCTGGAGACAGAAGTTGACGTTTTGGGGGTTTTTGTTTCTTGTTTTTAGATCCAGTTACAGTATCGCATGAATTTCAGAAAGCAGCTATAGAAAAAAGTCCGACAGAAAATGGTACTGAGTATAATCAGGAGGATGATATAATGAAGACCCCACCGGAAAAGGTATTGTAGGACTGGGTACTATGAAATCGTAATCATTGGGTCTGCTGGCTAATTAAAGAAAATCTGTCACCACAGTTCTGGACTATTACTAGCAGTTATACAGGAGTAGTACTGCAGATAAGTTCAGCTCACTAATTTTTATTTTCCTACTGCTCCTGGTTTACCCCATTGTCAGCACTTAAAGCTGCACTGAAATACATTGTCAGGACTGCTGCGCTGTGCTAATATGATGGAGAGGACTCGTGCACAGCAGTCCTAACAGTGTATTCCAGTGCAACTCTGAGCGCATGCAGTGGGGAACAGGGTCCAGTAGGAAAATAAAAATAGTGTTCTGGAGTCCTTATCTGCCATATTACTCACATATTACTGCAGATAATAGTCCAAGAACATGGTGAGAGATTCTTTTTAAAGTAGCTGTCCAAGTTCAAACTCCCCCATCAACAATAAATGTTCTAAAATAACAAAATACATGATACTTACCATTGGGGTGTCTGGAAACAACAGGAAAAGAAAGTGGTGTGTATCATGTCTTTTACTATTTTAGCATATTTTCTGTTGCTGGGAGAGCTTTAATTAAAATTGGACAACCCCTTTAACCCCAATGTAGTGCTGCCTAGAGCCCAGTTCAAAAATAACATGGCATACAGAGCATTAGTGTAGATAATGTTCACATAAGGTTCCCTCATCAAAACAGAAGACATCTGTACTTTGAGCAGTGATGAGCAGTGTACAGTATAATAAATGATGGGTGGCTAGTCATGGATGATGAGTGAGGAGGTAAGTGAAGAGCCAAATGATGAGGCAGCTAAAATAGCAGTTATCTAGGGTTTTGTCCTTGTGTAGTTTGCAAATGTTTGTGTTGTCTTCTTGCACACATTCAATTATGGAATAAAAACTGCCATCAAATTTGATGGGTTCAGTTTGATTTATGTACTTCACTTAACACTTATCATCCATCTTTCTCAGATTTTTCAGCAAAACGTAAATGCTTGTGTGAGAGTACAACTATGTTTGACAGTCCAAATTGTCTATCATCTTCCCTACTCAACCATTGAATATCTTCAGATATAATCACCTCTTCTGGCACAAGGAACCATAACAACCGGCATAAGAAAGGATCTTCTTTATTTTCTCAGTTAAAAGTATATAAATAAATTTAAAAAATACAAATAAAAACAAAATCATAAATAAGAGACAATGCATTTCGGGGATCAACAGGTCCCCTTCATCAGGTCAGGGTTGCATCAGGTCTTATTTATTTATATACTTTCAACTGAGAAAATAAAAGGAGAAGATCCTTTCCTATGCCGGTTGTTATGGTCCCTTGCGCCAGAAAAGGTGACTATATCTGAAGCTGTATCTGTCCTTCTGGGAGTTTGCACACCTCTGCCTCAAGGCCGCCCACCTTGGCAGCATACCGAACAACCAGGTTTTGCATCTCAACAAGCCGACAATAGCGTTGTGCCTATTCCTGCACAACCGCAAAAGGTGAACCTCCATTTTTTTGGAATAATATTCTTTTTCCTGGGACGTACTATGGTGCGCCTTTTGTCTCTGGTTATACAATGACCTCTAGCTTACATTGGATATCAACCATTGAATAAGGCCAGATTAAGGTTTGTGGGGGCCCCATCCCACCGGTGGGATGTGGACATCACAGCTACATATATAAGAGGTGACTGTGCATGCACTTGGCTCTCTGAAGTCTGTGGCATCCTCTAATACAGCCATTACTATACTTGTCCCTGTTCTCATGTATTTAGCCTTTTCTGGTCCCAGGAACTACTGGTTCTCACAATTAAAATCTTAACCGGGTTGGAAGACCCTTCCTAGAAAAGCTTTTGTGGTAGAGGTCTCCTAGGCCTCCAAGCTGATGGAGGTGATGGATCGTGCACCATCAGTATAATTCTTCCCTGGGGCCATCTTTACATTTCCAAAGCCAGACTGTACACCAAACACATAGTTATTATGATGGCATTCACCTATCTTGGTTCAGGGGAGTAACTGGTGGAACATAGGTATCAGGTCGTGGGTGTGAACAAGCCCACTCTATTTTGTCCAAAAAGGAGTGTCTAGATACAAGTCTGCATTACAATTCTAGCAGGATCTACCCACATGCTGAAATAACCAAATCCTGAATTTCCATTCATACTTCAAAATTAAATTCACATTTGTGATTAGGCTGAACCATATTGAAACATTGAGCTATATTGGAAGTGTTACATTTTTTTTCTTCTCTTCTATAGACTGTCAAAGTCCAAAGATCCTGCTGGGCGACATTTTCCAAAGCTTTCAATACCACTCCTGTGACCATAAAGTCTTCAAGTGACAGCTTCCAGCAGTTCAGGAAAGCTGCAATAGCCAAAGAAGAACGAGAGAGAGCGCTGAAAGCTCAAGAATTAAAGAGACAGCAAGAGCTGCAGGCTGACAGAGGAGACAAAATAAGGTTGGAGCTTTAACTTTGGTCTCCTGATTCACCCGGATCCAGGGACGGAGTTGTCAATACAAATAACAGACCCGTAGACATTACCTTCTTATCAGCCATAATCCTTGAGTTACAGAGAAAGATATAGTATTGTTTGCTTACATATTTAATAACCATAACCAAATATATATGAATATTGGGGGGACATTTATGAAGATCGATTTAGATGACTATCTTCGTCCCTCCTGCACTGGCGGTTCATCCTCCCTAGTTATGTAGAGGCGCCAGCATCCATATGTCCATTGCGTAGCCCCGCAAACTATCCGCATCTGTATGTCCATTGCTTAGCCCCGCAAAAAAATAGAGCATGTCCTATTCTTGTTCGTTTTGCAGACAAGGATAGGCATTTTTACAATGGATTCGCAAAAAAACGGATGCCATACGGAA
The DNA here is from genome assembly GCA_033119425.1 of Bufotes viridis. Lineage (NCBI taxonomy): Eukaryota > Metazoa > Chordata > Amphibia > Anura > Bufonidae > Bufotes > Bufotes viridis. The sequence continues at coordinate 39,425,540 of CM065596.1, read as the reverse complement.
CACTATCTGTTTTTTTTTTTTTTTTGCAGACCGCAAAACACATACGGTGATGTGAATGTAGCCTAAAACAGGCTTACAGTGATAAATGAGAGAGGCCTGCTGGCCCTTTTCCCCGCCCATGTCACGCCCCTTTTTTTTTTTAGACCTGTCTCGAGCAGCCAAAAAGGGGAAAAAGTCGCAGTTTGCAGTTCAAATAACGTTTGCGCCACAATCTGTGACTGCTGAAAAGTGGCATATATTTGTTCATATATGACCCCCATTGAGTTTACGTTATAATGGATGTTCACCTTTGTTTTGGAGGCTAAAAAGAGGTAAAAAAAAAAACGTTCTTTTTACTTTACAGTAAACTAAGACTGACTTAATTATTAAACTTTAACACTGATGACCTATCCTCTGAATATGTTATCAGTATCTCATCGGTGGGGACTACGGCCTTCTCCAGCGATCAGATTTCCCCACCGATCAGATACTGATGACCTTTTTAAAGGATAAATCCTCAGTATAAGAGTCTTGGAAAAACCTTTTAAATATTATCAAAGCTTGACAATTAGTAACCAGGAAAATAATATTTCTCCAAAATCTACTCTACTGTTTGGATCTTCTTGCTTCTGAGTGATTTCAGTGATAGCGCCCAGCATGTTGCTGGTCAAACTATTCCTCATTATCTACTCAAGTCTTCCAAGAAGGATTTCTAGTGAGATGAGGCTTCTCATGATGTGTTCAAAATAAGATCAAGTTTGACACTTCTTTTTCAATAAAATAGTAGGTTTGACGTCATGAATCTATTGGGCAAAAATGAAAACTTCACATAGTATGACATTGGCTGTACAGGTTTCTCCTGCCTCCTAATTCAGAAGCAGGAGCTGTGTGTTCCCTTAAAGATGGGGGCTGCTTGTTTCCCTGGTCCCAAGAAGTAGCCTTGCTTATGTTCCCCCTCTTCCTAACTGTAAGTCATAGTGTGACTTGTTGTTACACCCCAAATTCAATGAACTAATGGATAAGTTGTGACATCACTGGAAGTCCTGGAAGGGCTGTAGTGAAGCCTCTCCTATTACAGTCAGGGTTGGACTGGGATCTTAAAGTGGCCCTGGAAAAAAGCTTAAAAGTGGCCCCATGTTGTAGGTAGGTCCAACTTGATAGAATGAGAAGCAACACAAGTAGGCAGGGGTAACAAAAGTAGACACCCCAGATAGTCCATGCATCCCAGATACACTATGTCACCACGTGTAGCTATGGCCAACAAGATGCTGATCCGTTAACACACAAGTACATACCAATACACACTGCTTTCAGACATAAAATGCTCTTAAAATGGCTGTAGATTATTAGAACTACAGGGACTACGTTTAGAAATTTCATACAAAAAGGTAATGTGCGTACAAAATATAAAAAAGACAAAATAAAAAGACCTACAAACAACAGTTTTAACATAAAAGGCATAAAATGACTGTAGACCGAACACAAGTCTCTCTGCATCCTAGAGGGCAGGAGACTATAATGGATCGACATCCAGATATCTGGCCTCAGTAGGGTGAACCCTGATTTATTTTTCCCAAACCATTCTTCTGGTTTATTATCCAAATCCATTGTATGAGCAAATACTATGAATAATGAAGAAGTAATTTTCTTTACTGTTCTTAGACGGAGAGGAGTGTCCGTGTACACTACAAGAGATCCATCTTTCAAGCTTTTAAAACTTAGGTGTCACATCTGCCACTTTGTATTGACCATGCGACCAACCTCCTCAGTTCTGGCTACATGGTTCTGCATACACACAAAGGTCAATTGGCTTTCTCCAGAAATTAACCATTTTATGGCCAGTGACAGTCATGTCACTTTTTCATTGCACAAAGATTCTATACATTTATATAAGCCTTTTTGTTCCTTGGTAAATCTAAACCTTTTTTTTTTAAGTCATCAGGTTTTTTTGATGAGACCAGATCTTTAGGTAAGTATTGTAGAACTCCACAGCTTTTACAGTGAGAACCCAGTCTGCCTTTGGGCTTTAAACCTTCTTTACTCTCCAACCATTGTACCAAAAATTCTTTATAAAGTGATAAGATTCTGTCCACCCATATTTTTATATATAGCAGTATCCTGCTAACCTTAGAAACAGCAGATAGACATTAAAGGGGTCATTTATTAAACACAAATGCGTGTAATTCTGTCGCAGAAGGTCCTTTGGGTTGCAATCTGCGACTTTTCCCCGCTCACGCCAGGTCTAACAAAGTAGGCGCCGCAGAAACGGGCCGGCAGGCCTGTTGATAGGCATAGAAAATGGTCTAAATGAAAGAACGCTCGGAAACTGGCTTACGTTTAGAAGCTTCGGTGGATCCCATGAAGATATGTAGAGGCCGACACCTCGTCATAACTCCGGCAAATCTCAGTTGTCTGAAACGCCTTTCTTAATAAATGTGCCCCTAAATGCTGTTATTTAGGCTATGATCTACAAGTGCACCCAGGTCCTTCTGTACAAGTGATTCTCCCAGTCCCCCCTCCTTATGACATATGGTGATTATTAGTGCCCAGATGTCTATATCCACACTGAATATTACTTGTCAAATGTATGGCCAAACTTTAAAGGAGAGGTGCCATAAAATGTTTCACTGTAAACTGTATTTTCATCAATTCCTCCTTGGATTTTTTTTTCTCAGCTTTACCTCATTTGCAGTTTTCTCTTATCCCCCATGCTTGAATCCTACTAAGATAAATAGAATTGTCATGTGCCCGCTGTCCTATTATGGGTCAGTGAGATATGTCCCATTATAGGTCAGTCAGATATGACCTGACATCAGCAGAGCATATGACACTAACCACGCCCTTTGTTCTTACTAATTACATTTTTGTGTCCTACATTACAAGGCTCCATTGTAGGACATAACCTACAGCAACTGAATATCAAAACAGATTTGTCACAGGGTGCAATGGTAGGCTAATAACTTTAGAATAAGACAGTTTTGATATATTGTATTTGGGGAAAGTGATCTAACAGCCATATCTGTTGTGTGGGATACATTAAAATTTGTGGCACAACCCCTTTAACCGCTTAACGCATAATGCAGTACATGTATGTCGCTTCCTTCTTATGTGGCGGGTGCTGGCTGAATCATACAGCAGGCACCCAGCCGCAATAACGGCAATCATGCCGCACCCCGTCATTTAACCCCTCAGAAGCCAAGATCAGCACTGATCGCAGCATCTTTAAGGCAAGGCAGAGGAATGCCACTCCCTCTGCCTTCCGATCAGAGGCCCCCACAGAGAAATTGCGAGGGTCTGATCGGTTGCCATGACAGCCTGGGCGCTTTTGAAGGCTCAACAGGGACAGTGTGAGAATCTTATTCACCCAAACAGATCTCTATTAATGTGAATAGGACAAGGGATTAGAAGATGCCAGGTTCTGGCCCCCTAAGGAGGCAAATAGTATAAATATAAAGTAAAAAACAAACAAATAAAAAAACACCAAAATATAGAAATTTGACATCACCCCCCTTTCCCAGTTTTAGATATACAAATGTATAAACAATAAAAAAATAAACATATTCGGTATTGCTGCATCCAAAAATGTCTGAACTGTTTAAATATTTATTTATATATATATATATATATTTTGTGCGGTGAACAACATAAGGGGAATAAAATGAAAACATGTGATTTTCCATTTTTTTGTTATCTTGTTCCCCCACCCCCAGTGATCAAAAAGTCATACATACTACAAATTATACCAATAAATACTACAGTTTATTATGCAGAAAAACAAGTCCTCATACAGCTCTGTAGACCGAACTATGAAACGGTTACGGCTGTCAGAAAATGGCAATGCAAAGAAAATTTAGATTTTATATTTTCCAAAGTTTTTTTTTTTTAGGTATTTAAAAAATATAAAAACTTTATAATTTTTGTATTGCCATAATTGTATTGAGCTGCAGAATAAGGATGTCATGTTATTCTTAGCGCACAGTGAATTCTTTGATGTCAAAACCCCAAAAACCTTGGCGGAATTTTTTTCCTATTGGGAACGTGAGGAAAAACGAAACTAAGTTAACTTGAACTGGAGCGATTCTTTAGGGGAATTATCTGTCATAAATCTTTTTGGGATGATTTTTGAGCCATGATGTTTTTGGGATTGCTTCTTATGCTACAGGGGCGAAACAGTAGTGTTGCAATATGGCAAATCGCAAACCACTGATTTGCTTACATTTTATACCTTTTATTGCAGTATTTGCATTTTTAATGCCCGGAATGTTTTACAGAGAACCAAAGGAAATGGAAACAAGTAGCAGTACGTCCTCTGAGACACAGAATCCCGAAGTGCAACCTCTAAATATACAAGAGTTGACTAAAGATCTCCATACACCTATGATTATCACCACAGAGGGCCGAACTGAGGAAGAACGTGACCTGGCAAGGAAGAAGGAGCAAGAAAGGCGCCGAAGGGAGACTGTGAGTAGAACGGTCACAGCAGCCACGACCTTTATCATCCATTTTGTTACTGCAATTATTGTATATATTTTATATTTGACCTTGTAAAACGTAGAACGCGTAAAGCAGTGTGTGGTTACGGATGTGAGGGACAATATTTCTGTATACTGTGGAGACAGCTTCGCCTCTAGCCATCTCACTAGATGTTCCATGGCACCAGCAGATCCTTTAAAGAGGCAAACCTGATAAGCAGCGACAGCTATCTGATGTTTCTTTTTGATAGCTTCCCTCCCCAGAAACCTCTCAATGTCCTCTAACGATGACCTCTACACGAAAATGTGACAATGACTTTCCAAAGCACACCGAAACGTGTGAAATAAATTCATCCTGTGCCTTCTTTTCCTTTCCAGATGGCTGGAACTATTGACATGTATCTGCAGAGTGATATTATGGCAGATTTTGAAGAAAATCTATGCTGAACCCCGGCAACGTTGCCTTCTACTGTAAATGTATTTATATGTTTTGTGACTTTTGTAAAAACGCTATTATTACATTTCTAAGGCACTTAATGTAAGTCTAATAAAAAGACTCATTTAGTAGAGCATGACACCTCATCCTGTCTTACTCGAATTGGACAATGTTTATTGCAGTACCCTGTAATATTCGGCGGCACGTGCAACAAAATGGATTATACTTTTTCTCTCGCTTTTGAAGGGAAATTCCCCTTTAAGGACTATTGAAGCTGTAGATGATACATCCCATTATTTAAATGGAAACACCGAACTTTATATTTATTTTGCTTCAACGTTGACTCTATTTGGTTGTGTGTTTGTAAAGGTGATTTTTTTTTCTTTCTTTTGTTATTAACCTTTCGTTATTTTCGTTGCCTTGGTACAGCTGTCACTGTAATAAAAGCTGTTATATCCTTAATGTCGATGTGGTTTAAGAATACAGCCCTTGGCTACAGATGGCATAGCACTTATCAGTCAGCCAATGCAGTGCGTTGTACAAATGGTTTCCATTTGGATAGAGACTGTACTTCTGTTAAATAAAAAATATAAAATTGAAGAGAAAAACAAAGAAGTATGTTACCATGATGGTTCTCATTAGAGATGAGCGAAGCGAGCTTCGGATGCTACATCTGAAGCCCCTTTGCTCAAAAATTTGTTATAATATGTACAGTATTAGAATGTATGGGCTCCGATAAACCGAAGTAAGTTATTCACGATGTCGAGCGAGACTTCATTGAATGACTTCAGTAATTGATTATTACAGTGAAAACCAACTTCAGAACTGGGAACCGAACGCAGATTTGGTTCCAAGTGGTACCTTGGAACTGAAGCAGAGTTCGGTTCCAAGGTTTCCCACTGTAATAATCAATTACCGAAGTTATTTAACAAAGTCTCGCACGACTTCATGAATAACTGACTTCAGCTCATCAGAGCTCATACATTCTAATACTGTACAGAGACTAATCTCCATACAGTATTATAATGAATTTTTTAGAGAAGCTACTTCGGATGTAACATCCAAAGTGGCTTCTCTCATCTGTAGTTCTCATGATAGCCAGGTCCAGCTCTAAATGGTTGCACTGGGAAATGGATAATATACCTTGTAAAGAAGACTGCACACAAAGACATGCCTCACCTTGGATGTTGTATATCCACCTATTAAAGAAATGTTTGCTGATAGACGGAATGAACATAAAATCATAAAAAACTGAAGGCTTAGGCCTCTTTCACACTTGCGTTCTAAGGATCCGGCGGGCCCTCCGTCCCGCCAGATCCGTCAGAACGCAAATCGCCTGAAAGCATTAGAAGACTGATCAGGATCGACGTTTAGCTTAAGGCCGGATCCGGATTAATGCCTTTCAATGGGCATTAATTCCGGATCCGGCCTCGCGGCAAGTGTTCAGGATTTTTGGCCGGATCAAAAAGCGCAGCATGCTGCGGTATTTTCTCCGGCCAAACAACGTTCCGGTCCTGAACTGAAGACATCCTGAACGGATTTCTCTCCATTCAGAATGCATTGGGATAATCCTGATCAGGATTTTTCCGGCATAGATACCCGATGACGGAACTCTATGCCGGAAAACAAATATGCAAGTGTGAAAGAGCCCTTAGTAAGGACATTGCAATGTTTGATTATCTTGCAGAGCTACAACTTTTGTTATAGTCGATCTTTGTGCTGACAGTCCTGCGGCTGTCGGAGCTGGAATCCCGCATCGTTCCTTGGTGGCTAAAGGTTTGCACAGATATTTCATTTGGCGATTTGCATTCTATGTAGTACACATCAGGCTGATGTAGGAACGATGGCCTACTCCAGTATAGAAGCAAAGCTGATAGAGGAGTTTTCTGGTTCTATATGGAGTACGTACCTGTCACCCTGATGGCAGCATGCAGTAGTGACACGTATGTGTATTTTAGCAGTGTGTCTTTTATATATCATTATGTTGTAGTCTGGCCACACTTATACTTTTTGTTCCAATTCACTGTGAGACAGGCGTCTTTAGGGATATTAATAATTCCCCCAACATGACAGTGTTTTAAAAAGTTTCAAACCTTGTGTTTACGATTTCTTAAACGTCTTTGGGCCTAAATTCAAGCGCAACTGGCATTTCTTTGCCACTCTCGCCACTTACCTGAGGGGCAAGGCTAGCGGACCTGACATATCTATCTTCTGTTACACCAAATTCCTGGCCATAATGCCATAAAAACTATTTCAGCTCCTAACTGGCATAGATTTCCGTTTAGTTGCATGGACTGCCGGAGGATGTGCCTAATTTATGATGAAGCATGCACCTCGTCATAAATAAGGCGCATCCTCCAGGCAGTACGGGGAATAACATAGACTGGCATAAAACTCCCACTTGTGTTCTTGAGCTGTGGTTTCACGTCCCACCTGCTGCTGATTGACAGTTTTCTCCTTATTACTGTACATACAAAATTTGGGAGGTACTATCTCTGCTTACGGGGGAGCCCCTTAATCGGCTTGAGGAGGCTTATAGGCCATATGTGCTCCTCTGGAATTCTGGGAAGAAGGGATGCAAAGGAGCTCTTAGGTGCATACTAAAATAAGAGAGCTGTACTGTACAGAGCAATGTACACAATGAAGGGGACAAGACTTTTAATAAAGCTCCATGGCTCCTGATCGGCTGGGGTACTGAGAGTCCTAAAGATAGGTCATCAGTTTGGAAGAACTTATTTGAACACTTACTAACATATGGTGAGTATTCTAGACCTGAGGTGCAGGCAGTAGCTGCATCATTAACAACATATTCATCACGCTGTCACTGAGAAATCCAAAACGTGGCAAGCGCTGTAATGGCCCTGCTTGAATACCAGAGATAACAGAGGCTGTGATCTCTGACAGTTTCATGGCATGGAAGGGCAAAGATTCAAGGCAGGATCTCCATGTTACACGGATTCCTTTGCCTTATTACCTTTTGTTGGTACGGTATGTGCAGAAATGAACTGGTATATAGATATATATGCTAGTACATTATGGTAAACAGAAAATGAAAAATGTAAAAGTATTATTTAAGAAAGCATGAAAAACAGACAAATGTTCTTAAAAGGCATCTGGCAGCAGATTTGTTCCTATGACACTGGCTGACCTGTTACATGGGCGCTTGGCAGCTGAAGGCGTCTGTCTTGGTCCCATGTTCATATGTGTCCGCATTGCTGAGAAAAATTATGTTTTAATATATGGAAATGAGCCTCTAGGAGCAACAGGGGTGTTGCCATTGCACCTAGAGGCTCTGCTCTCTCTGCAACCGTCCTGCCCTATCCACTTTAATGGACAGGGCCGGGCAGTGTAAACGCCATCACACCTGGCTCTGTCAAGTGGTTAAGATGTGTTGGACAAAGTTGTCCATTGTTTCAGTAACGACTAGCAATTGTGTGAGTGCAGATCAAGGTTTAATTCAGAATCAGTTAAAATTGAATTGTAATTCTTAGGGCTGATTCACATGGCAGTGCTCGGTCCAGGAAACACGGTCTGTGTGTCGGCCGCATCTCCGGGACTGACTGCTACTCCCCTGATCCAAACTGAACGGACTGCACCATATGTGTTTTATGATACAGGCAATTCAGATCAGAGTAGCTGCAGTCAGCCCCGGAGATGCAGCCGACACACAGACCATGTTTCCTGGAGCGAGCACGGTTGTGTGAATGAGCCCTTATACAAAGCTACTCAACCTATATATTGATTACCGTCATTTTTTAAATAGGACCTATCGGTTATCCTAACATGTATGTTTTAGTGAATACTGTATTCCCCATGAAATAATTTTGAAACGTATTGCTTATAGCCCTACGTTATGTCGTTCCAATTGTTCTACATAGAAATGTATGAAAAAATTGACCTGTAGCTTTCATTTCCCTTGTCAAAAGGATGTGTACAGTCTGACACTGACAGCTGATTGGATGATATCAGTGTGCAGGGACACGCCCCAATTGCTAACACATCCGTTACATTTCTAGTAGGAATCACAGTGGATCGGGACAATGCAGAACCGTGAGTAAAGATGCTGCAGAATTTATATTTTTAGAAATTTATAATAGGAATAACAGCAGAATGGGACAATACAGAGCTATAAAGATGCTGCAGAATTGCTATTCCTACTATAAATTTATAAAAATATAACAGCGGAATGGGATAATACAGAGCTATAAAAAATGCTGTAAAAGTGTTATCCCTACTATAAATTTATAAAAATATAACAGCAGAATGGGACCATGCGGAGCTATAAGATGCTACAGAATTATTAAATTATGGAGAATATATATTACAGTATTTACTTAAAAAAAAAAAAAAACTGTCCGGAGAGCTGGAAATAGTCTACACCAAAATGTGCTGGAGAACATTCAATAAATGTTGTGAAAATATTTACAGTCGCCTCTGAGCTTACATTGCATTTTTATTTTCTCCATTTGATTGAGCTTCACAAACCTTTTAGTTCTTCCAAACATTCCCTTGTGTGCATTACTGAATATGGATGAACAGTGACATACAACGTTCAAATAATGCTGCTAAATGGTGAGCAACTAATAATGGCAAGCATTACACACTACCGTAGAATGCTTAACTAAAAGATTATACATATTACAAATAACCTTGTGCTAATCACAACGCCTTAAAGGGGTTTTCTGGGAATTAATAAAATTACTGAAAGTACTTAAATATTACATTATAAATATATCCCCAAATAACTTTCGTAAGTTATAATGGCTCACACAGCAGGACAAGTTACTTCCGAACGCTGAGCTAAAGAACTGCCTCATCCTCCCTTCTCTCTGCTCTGCTTGTCGGGGATTATGATCCTAAATACAGCTGATAAGATCTTCAGCTGAATCTCTGTAGGAATCGAGTTCATGAGGAGACATAGTGTAGAGATAGTAGGGGGGGTGTGGTAATGAGCAGCAGGACTTGTATGCAGTCTCCATTACCACAGAGCAACATTACCACAGTCTGTCCTGTCCATCCTCTCTGTGCTTCATGTCTCCTCATGAATTCCATCTTATCAGCTGTATTCTGGATCATAATCCCTGACGAGCAGAGAGGAGGATGAGGCATCTCTTTAGCTCAGTGTTGTGAAGTAACTTGCCCTGGTCTGTGATTAGGACAGGTTTTGTGTGTACTAATAGGACGGCAGCCATGTTATTTCCCCTGATGATTGCTCCCTAGACAAAACGAGTCATTATAACTAATGAAAGATATTTGGGAATATATTTATACTAAAGTAATATTTAACCCCTTTTACCCCGGGCCAGTTTTCGCCCTTCAGCCCAGGCCATTTTTTGCAAATCTGACATGTCACTTTTTGTGGTAATAGCTTTGGAACACTTATTTATCCAAGCCATTCTGAAATTGTTTTCTCATGACACATTGTACTTCCTGGTAGTCATACATTTGAGTCAATATATTTCACCTTTATTTATGAAAAAATGCCAAATTTACCAAAACTTTTGAAAAAAATTTGCAATTTTAAAAACTTAAATTTCTCTGCTTTTCAAAAAGAAAGTGATGCCTCATAAAATATTTTATGAAATATTTTATGAAATTTTCTGCCGATCGTCTTGTGCAGGGGCTCGTTTTTTGCAGGAAGAGTTGACGTTTTTATTGGTACCATTTTTAGGTACATACGATTTTTTAAATCATTCATTATTACACTTTATGGGGCAAGGTGACCAAAAAAATTAGTTGTTTTGGCAGTTTTTATTTATTTATTTTTACAGCGTTCACCTGAAGGGTTAATTCATGTGACATTTTTATAGAACAGATCATTACGGACATGGCAATACCTAATATGTGTACTTTTTCTTATTTATTTAAGTTTTACGCAATAATAGAATTTTTGAAACCCAAAAAATGATGTTTTAGTGTCTCCATAGTCTGAGAGCTAGTTTTTTAATTTTTGACCGATTGTCTTGGGTAGGGTCTCATTTTTTGCGAGATGAGGTGACTGTTTAATTGATACTATTTTGGGGGACAAATGCCTTTTTGATCGCTTGGTGTTGCACTTTGTGATGTCAGGTCCATTGTCTGAGTGTTATAGTTTTTTTAAATTTTTGACTGATTGTTTTTGGTAGGGTCTCATTTTTTGCGGGATGAGGTGACTGTTTGATTGGTACTATTTTGGGGGGCATACGCCTTTTTGATCGCTTGGTGTTGCAATTTTTGTAATGTAGGGTGACAAAAAATGGCTTTTTTTGGCACAGTTTATTTTTATGATGTTCAGCTGAGGGGTTAGGTCATGTGATATATTTATAGAGCTGGTTGTTACGGACGCGGAGATACTTAATATGTATACTTTTTTTTATTTATTTCACTTTAACACTCTTGCATATTTGAAACAAACAAATTATGTTTTAGTGTCTCCATGTTCTGAGAGCTATAATTTTTTTATTTTTTGAGCGATTTTCTTAGGTAGGGGCTCATTTTTTACGGGATGAGGTGACTGTTTTATTGGTACCATTTTGTGGGACATACACCTTTTTGATCACTTGGTGTTGTAAGGTGGTAGTGTTTATCGAACGGGGTGGATCATGTGATATATTTATAGAGCCGGTCGTTACGGATGTGTTTATACCTAATATGTGTGTTTTTTTTCCCTTTTTTTCCTATTCTTTATTATAAAATTAGATGAAAGGGTCGTTTTTTCATTTATTTTTTTTTACTTGAAACTTGATTTTTTTTATTAAAAATACTTTTTTTGCTTTTTTTTATTTTATTTCTGTCCCACTCTGGGACTTCAACTTTTGGGGGTCTGATCCCCTCTGCAATGCATTACAATACATCTGTATTGTAATTCATTGCTTGTTAGTGTGTTACACAGAGTCATTCACTAACAGGTTGCCTAGGAGACCGGGCCTGACGCTGGATCTCCTCAGACCCCGTAGAAGGCAGGTCCCGATGCTGTGCAAGGCATCGGGCTGCCTGGTCACCCATCGGGTCCCCGCCATAGCAGCGCAGGGACCCGATGGGCTCCCTCACCCGCCGCATGCACCTTCTATGCCACGGTCAGCACTGACCGCAGCATAGAATGGGTTAATCCGCCGGCATCGGCTTTTACAGTCATACACTAACAGGTATATCTCCTCAGCCCCCGTAGAAGGCAGGTCCTGATGCCGTGCAAGGCATTGGGCAGCCTGTGCATGGTGGATACAGCAGGGGCCCAGCTATCGGGGACTGCTGGGCCCCTGCAGTGATCGCACGCGTACTGCTCCAGTGCCGCCCGATCACCTTGACGTAATAGTACGTCAAAATGAGGCAAGTCACTTGCCGCCATGACGTGATAGTACATCATATGTCGGGAAGGGGTTAAAGGGGAGCTGTTACCCTAATTATGGTCTATTTGCAAAATGCATAATACTGCAGAAAAGGAGTCCAAATCACCATTTTTTATTTTCCTACTGCCCCTGTTCCCTCAACTGTCAGCACTCGAAGCGGCACTGAAATACATAATCCAGACTGTGCTTTGTTTGACCGAATAGAGAGGAATCATGTACACGCAGCAGTCCTGTCAATATATTTCAATGCAGCTCTGCGTGCTAACAGTGGGTGGGGATGGGCAGCGAGTTTTCTGTATGAGCGCTATGCGTGAATTGAACGCATTTCACCCGCACTAAATCCTGACCCATTAATTTCTATGGGTCTTTTCATGCATCTCTGGTCTCATAGAAGTGAATGGGACTTCCATAAAAAACGAATTGCATCTGGATGCAAAGTATTTTTCACCGATGGTTGCTAGGAGATGTGGTTTGTAATTCTTCCGTTTTTTTCATGCGTGTGAAAAACGGATCAAAACTGATAGCATCCATGTGAAAAAATACTGAACCACAGACAAAACTGACTGCACTTTTGTGCAAAACCATCATTTGTGTAAAAGGGGCTTTCCACGTTTTTAACAGGTATGCTCATGTAGCTGCTTACCTCATGTATATCTTCCCCTCAATTTGGACTCTCCTGACCCATTTTCACAATGTAACCAAATCCCTCCATCGTGTATGTAACACTTCCTGTATCCAACCGAACCCATAATGCACTTCTCGTTGCAGCTCCAACACCGCCCCTAACAACGTCCAGCTGGTTTATAGTTCCTCCCCCACAGCTAGTTACATAGATAATCCCCTATCACTGCTTCTGTATGGACATGACATCACTGGAAATAAGAAAAAGCTACATGGACTCAGACTTTTTCTCCTGTCTAAAATTCTAGGGTTTGAAGTACTATCACTTGTTTGGACATCCAGGATCCAGATGAAGCTATTGTCATGGCCAAGTACGTACACACTCATCAGACATTGCTAGGATTGGCCATAACTTGCTAATTGAGTGGACCTGGTAGATTGGATTCTTAAAAAAAGTGTCTAGCAATCATGAGTGGACTGGGAACTTAAAATGGCCCTATGTTGTAGGCGGGCCCAAATTGACAGAAGGTGGGGCAACGCAGGTAGGCAAAGACAACAGAAGTAGAAAGGGCCTGGAATAACGTAGTGCAGAACAAAATATTGCCCCAGCAGACACAAATCGGTGGAGTAATAGGTTGATCCAGTGTTGAGGGAAGAGGAATGCTCCCTTCCTCCAGTCCAGTCAACTTGCAATACGACTGGACCTGATGAAGGGAGCATTCTTCCCCCGTAAAGCATAGTGCAATTAAAGACAATCTTTGAAGCCGACTCTCTGTTGAGCATTTTCTGGCAGCGCAGTCACGACACCAGATCATCCTATTGCTGCATCAAATTGACAGAAGGCAGGGCCAGCAATACCTTAGTGCAGCACAAAATACCGGCCCGATAGAACCAAATACCACAGACCAGCACAAAACACTGCCGCCCCCACTGCAGTCCTAAAAATGGCGATACAGTTGAATTCAGGGGGCACCTGTGGCCACCAGCCAAGTGCATAAGTAAATGATGCTCCGCTTTTCCAAGAGGTTTTTTGTTTTGTTGTTTCTTTTGTTTTTGTTTACAGAATGGACATACCGACATAAGGAAATGGAATGCACACGGAGTAACTTACGTTCTTTTTATGTTTTGTTTTTTTGCAGACTGTACGGTCTGCAAAAAAAATAAACTGACACTGAAAGAAAATACGCTTGTGTGCATGAGCCAATAATACTTATCTCCCTCAGCTTTGAATTCTTAAAAATCACATACATTTAGAAAGGAATAATGTCCTCCAGGTCCCCACTATATAAGGGGGTTTCAGGCGAATGATGTGTTTCTAGAAGGAATAAGTGACAGGTCTGCCCCCCATGTTCACCACTTTATGCTACATCTCCAGGCATGGTTGGTACAGATCTGGAGGTGACTCCAGCAGCTCTCTGACTTGCTTCACCCCTCCACTTCAGAATGAGTGCTCTTTTAATCAGAGGCAGTCAAGGTTGTCCCGTTCTCATCGTCCCCTTTAAGAGGCAGCCTCAGCATCAGTGCACTGAGCTCCAGTCACTCCCTTCTCCTCCTCCTCCTCTTGCTTTTCTTCCCCCTGTTTCCATGACTTCTCGCACAGCTCTCCTTGCCACTTGAGGGTGTCCTCTCTCTCTCTCTCCCCCCGGCTGGATGCCTGGGCACAGCATGGCGCTGTTGGTGGACAGCCTGCTGGCCCTGCCTGGCTGCCTGCGGGCTGCGGCTTTCTGGAGCCTGGTCTACTCCTACTGCCTGCTCGGCGCCTGCACTGCGCTCCTCAAACTTTTCTGCAGCATCCTCATCAGGCCAAGGAGCACCTTCAGGAGGATCCCCAGGGAGGTCACCCCAAGCTGCCTCAATGACCCCTTCCTGGGCACACACTGCTATGTCCGGATCAAGGTAAATCCTAAAAATAAAAAAAAACTGCACCCATCCCCCCTCCCCCATTATTGTTCTGCGCTCCTGCTTCATTTAGCACCTGGAGGAACTTGAAACTTGTCTTCAGGACGCCTCCTGTCCCAATCTCCAGCTGCTGCAGCACTCTGTACTCTGCATCAGTCATGGTGGAGGGGAGTCTGCAGAGCTGTCAATAATGGGACATGTGTAATGTTCCTAGAAAGCCATGTAGCCACATAGTGGATGCTCTGGTCTTCTTATTGTGTGTTTACAGTATGTGCATGTATGTTATGTAAACATAGATACTATATTGACACAAATGTATCTACACTATGTAAACAATGGGCTGCAGACACAATGCATTGCACAGTCGCCAATCTTTGACTGTTGCATGAAATTCTTTAGGCTAATTCCACTCATTGTTGTAATAAATAGTACAAATTGCAACAATACTATCTAATAACAGTAACAATGGCTTCAGTAAGGACTGTGCCCATATATCATTCATAAATTCTGAGCTGGGGGACACATTTGCCATTCCCTTGCAGTTCACTGGTGTCAGGACAGGCTTACTTTGTGTTCTCCAGTCATCCCTGTCTATAACAAAGGCTCCTCAGTCATCCTGTAGGGAATCTCTGCCTCTCGCTGTCCTACATCATGTGCACATTTCCATACTGTCTATGGCTGTATAATAGGGGATGGTGATCAATTCTCTATAGAACATCATTTATTTGGATTGAGACTTCCTACCGTAATGCTAGACGACACCGCAGGCAGGTAGCGATGGCTTAACCCTTTAGTGCTGAGCACAGTCTGCGAAATGCTATAGACTAGGAATATCAGTGTTTCCCTGTCTCCCTCATCCTTTCTAGGATGTGCTCCCCCCCCCCAATCCCCGAGCACGTAGCCGTTTTGCAGGTCACCTTCTTTCAGCGTGTGTTCAGTGCCACGTTAGTAGAATAACAATTCACGCTGCCAAGTTGAGTGTAAACACGCAGCTAGCCTTTTCATTCAGGCAATTACCGCACCTTAATAGTCATTATCCATTCAATGGGCACGACAAGTGGAATCTAGCATCCGTGGAATCATTAAGCACTTGACCGGTATTATTAGGAGGGATGATAAGGCTTTTATATGGTGGCGTTTTGGTAAATTCATCTTATTTTTCAAGGTTACTGATGAGTTATGAAACCAGCCTATTGTTCGCATAGAAATCATTCGGTTAAATAAGCCTGTGTGTTATCTCCGTCCTCAGGAGATCAGGATGAGGATAGTGTCTAATAGTAGTTCTCCTGCCAATAGAGATGGGAAGTCACAGCTGGCGTTCAGATTTGGCCCCAAGTATTGAGCATACGTTGGGCATTAGACCAAATTATTGGAAGTCATAATATACGCTTTCAAGTGGTGTTCCCTAGGAGAGATCAGTGACTTGTTTCTTTGTGTTTTATAGGATGATGGGTGCTGTGTGGTGTAAAAGAGATCCCAGTGTTATGGCGTATACATAGTATTCATTAATAATACCCAGTATGGATACTGACGCATGGGCGTTATGAATTAATGAGGCATGAAAGCCTCTATTTAACAGTTGTGAACAGTGGCTAAGGGCTGATTCACACAACCGTGTTCAGTTCGGGAAACAGCCCGTGTGTTGGCCGCATGTCCCGGACCGACTACGGCTCTCCTCACCCAAACTGACTGCATGACAGTGATTGATGATAGCGTCAGATCCTATCTGATTGTGGGTCTAGTGTACTTCAATCAGATGATCATGTAAGTACAATACAATAGATCAGATAGGAACCACAGGATATAGTCAGTTCAGGTCAGGAGAGTCATAGTCGGTCCGGGAGATGCGGCCGACACACAGGTCATGTTTCTTGGACCAATTACATTTATGTGAATCAGTCCTAAGAGGGTTCAAAAGAGGGAAGTGGCATGCATGGCTAGAGGGTAGTTTAGCAAGTGCGGTTGCATCTACCTGTTCATCGTCATTGGTGCATTCTAATGTAAAATTGCCCATTGTAGTGATCGTAGACCCTCATAACCATTTCTTTGGGAGGTAAACCAATGCACCACCAACAAATTTAAGATGATAAATAAAGTAACTTTGCAATAGGTCTTAATTAATTAAAAATTCTGTTGTTTGGTTTCTACAGAACTTATGCCCACTCAGACTTTCAAGGGTAACAGATAGCAAACAAATTCTGCGTAGTGTAATCCTGCCTTCTTGCAGTCTCGTACTTTCTTCCATATGTCCCATGCTTTGTACTAATGTACTGTACGTTTGGTAGCTTAGCCAGAAGTAGAGGACAGGTCGAAGGAAATATTACTGCAGGATCAGACTACGCAGTTTGTTGTCTGTTACTATGGAGATGCATAGTCCGTATAGGAGCTGTAGAAACAAGATGGTAGGAAATTGAGCATATACTGTATTGCAAAATTGCCTAATTTTTCATTGTATATGCATTAAACAATAAAGAAAAAATTATTATTTGTACAAACACTTGTTACCAATAGTTGGTCTAAAATTGTGTGTAAACAGGGATGTGCTACCCAGAAACAATGAAACTGTATGGCGGCAAGTGTAGTGATTGCTCGTCTTCATAAAGAGAAGATGATTGCTGCATGTAAATGCAGCTCTCATCTCCCCAACAGGCAATTATTGCAAACCTTTTGTTCCTTCCCTATAGTTGCTTGCTAAGTTGGTTTGTGTAAAAGAACCTTAAAGAGTCAGTTCATGCTCCGATGCTTTCCTTTGCCCTGCGCTGAATCGCGCAGGGCAAAGGCATTTTCTGGAGTTCCGGTGACAAACCGGGCTCTCCATAGGGCTGCCAGGCGGATGGCTAGGGCAGTGCTAAAGCCCGCCCATCAGAGCTGGTGACTTCACCTAACACACTGCTGGGCAGAAGCCTCCGCCTGGCAGTGTGTATTGTAAATAAAAGAGCCCTTGCCCTGCGCTATCCAGCACAGGGCAAGGGAGAGAATCATAGCATAAAATGCTCAGATGCTAACATCATGGGGGCTGCCTGGGTGAAATTATGGGTATGTCTGGGTTCAGCTCTGAACCCAGACAACCCCTTTAATACAGAATGGTGTAACTATAAAATTTCACTTTATTTAAAAATTATGCCTGCATCCACCTGACAAAAAGCTGTAAAGTTATGGCCACCAGGGGGGTCTCACTTCCCCCTAACTTTCAGTTCACTGCCTGCTGTGAGGCAAGTTCCATTAACGGAGACTCAAGGGATGTCTGAGCCTGATAAAACAACTGTTTCTACAGATTCTGGATCCTCCTGTGATTTATCCTTCATTATCCGCTTTCTGAGATCCCTAGAAGAAAATAGACATGGAGGGAAGTAAGGGACGTGAGGTCACTGCATACAGTACTAGCATAAGGGAGACTCACTGCTTGTGAAAGAAATGCATCTAGCTGTGCTGCTGAAACAGGGAATAATATGGCTGCAAGAGACTTTAGGGAAGCCAAACATAACTGTTCCTTTACAGTTATATTTGTACAAAGAAGCACAGGCTTTATGCAAACTTTTAAATAAAAAATAAATAAAAAACTCATTAACGCATTAAGCTTCTGGGCTCTGATACAAAGTCTATCACCGGGCCACCCAACTATTAGGCCTCTTTCACACGACCGTATGGCTTTTTTAGTGTTTTGCGGGCCGTTTTTATCGGATCAGTTTTTCCATTTTTCGTTCCGTTTCGGTTCAGTTTTTCCATTCCGTTTTTCCGTATAGCATATACAGTATAAAGTAATTACATAGAAAAAATTGGCTTAAAAATTGGCTTAAAATTTTCAATAGATGGTTCCGCAAAGAACGGAACGGATACGGATGCATTTCCATATGCGTTCTGTTTTTTTTGTGGACCCATTGACTTGAATAGAGCTACGGAACATGATTTGCGGGCAATAATAGGACATGTTCTATCTTTGCAGAGAACGGAAATACGGAAAAATTTCCGTTTTTTTTGCTAAACTATTAAAATGAATGTTTCCGTATATGGAACACAATAAAATGGTCCGTACACTCTCAAAAAAATGTTCGCATGAAAGAGGCCTTACAGTACATGCACTGTTTCTCTGTTACATGGTAGAGGGACCATTGGTGTGACTGCAATACTCCACCATATAGTTATGCCCATCTACAGTTGTTGTTGTTGTTGTTTTTTATAAGGGACGCACACATCATTATTCTGACCAATAAAGCTAGCCTAAGCTGTGAAGATTTTTCATACAACACAATAATAGTCAATAAAACAGTGTTACACAATAGCAATAGGGTCAAATTTGATTGATCAGTAATCATAACTGTGACATGTATTTGGCAATCAGATGCCTCGTGAGTAATGATTTGGTGTGAGGCACATTGAAGATACTCATTGTGGATTTTCACTGCACCATTAGGCATATGCAGAATCATTTGCATCATTATAATTAATCATTACATTTGTGGGGACGTGTTGACAGTGCTGCCTCAAGTTACAATATCTATTTGTTACTCTCCCAAAAAAAACAAAAACAAGTCCCTACATATAAACTAAAGACCTGCTGGAATTTGTAAAGCACTTTCTATGAAGAGAACAGGAGCATCGTCAGGGTGCACTCAGGGTACTACAAGTCCCACTCACTTGGAGTACAAAGGAGCAGCTCATCTTGGAACAGGTAGAGAGCAGTATAGTACATGTAGTACAAACTGGTAGCAGTACTGAACACCCCAGGATCACCGTTTTATCCAGTCCAGATTTCCTGTGCCTTTTTTTTTTTAGTGCCGTCCCATGTTGCAATGGCCATCTTCTTTGAAAGGACCACTCCCCAGAAAACCATTTAAAAAATTTTTGGATGATGAGAACGGTGGTGCTGTAATGTTTTTCAGGACCATAAATACAGTAGTTGTTCTCAGTTGTTGAAAGAAGCAATTTTCATTCTTTCACCTAAACCACAGTAACAGTTTCGATAGAAACAATCAGATATTTTTTACATGTAATAAATATTGGTCCTAAATCACATTCTCGTGGCCTACACTATGGATCTTGATCTTCAAATTATTAGTTTGGGCTTGCATGGAATCTGGCTAGTCTACCCCAGCAAAAGCCCACTGTGTTTCCAACCTAAAGCCTTGTAATATGTCTCTTAGGCCTCATGCACACGGCCGTTGTTTGGGTCCGCGTCCGAGCCGCATATTTCGCGGCTCGGCCGCGGACCCATTCATTTCAATGGGGCCGCAAAAGATGCGGACAGCACTCCGTGTGCTGTCCGCATCCATTGCTCTGTTCCGTGCCCCCGCAAAAAAAATAGAGCATGTCCTATTCTTGTCCGTTATGCGGACAAGAATAGGCATCTCTATAATGGGCCGCGTTCCGTTCCGCAAATTGCTGAATGGAACGCGGAGCAGCTTCCGTGTTTTGCGGATCCGCGGTTTGCGGACCGCAAAACACCCACGGCCGTGTGCATGAGGCCTTAATATGGAATTTAATGAATCAATAGTGCAGGCACTCCACATGGCACTTCCCCGGTAGAACTTGTCTGATTACCGTTAGTATGCAGGTCACATGTGCTCTTCTCCCTCACGTACTTCCTACTTCAAAGCACAGCACTTTAGCCTGGAGGCTTCTAACTCTTCCTACTCTTAGAGAATCACAATTGGGATCTGACCTACATTTTAATATTATAAAATGAATGAATTAATCTATTTATCATTTTCCTATAAATTATATAGGATCATGTCCAATAGAAGAGATAAATTAATCCGTTCCATTTGGGGGCAGGAATATATTAAAAGGAGATAACTAGTAGTTTACTGATGAAAAATATGCAAGCATTACACATTAAGCACGGGTCATTAATATAGTAATAAATTAAATTGTCTTTAGGGAAAGTGATATAATATGAAGACTTTTATAGTGCTTTAAGTAAATGCCCGAAGACAATGGAGGCTCATTGGTTAGCTCTACTGCCCTGTAGCCTTGAGGTAGTTTAAATCTAACTAGGGTGGATTTTTCGTATGTCCCCCATAGGCGTATCAGTTTCCCATAATAAGTAAAAGTGTCATATACCGCGCCAACCCTATAATCACCAGAATTTGCGCACGCTGTAACCACTCCTGCAGCTACGGTGTGCTGCAGTTGCCAGAAGACCTCCGACGCGTTTCGGACAATTAACGTTGTCCTTCCTCAGGGAGTTCACTCTACTACCTGTCTTCTTGCCCTTTTATGCGCGAACACAGTTAACCCTTTCATCACCACTACTCTGCACAGTTATTTCTGAGTAGTTGTGTAGTGGTGATGAAAGGGTTAACTGTTAAACGTTAATTGTCCGAAACGCGTCGGAGGTCTTCTGGCAACTGCAGCACACCGTAGCTGCAGGAGTGATGTCACGAGCCGGCTCCAGAACGTGCGCACGCGATCCCTTACCACTAGCAGCTCAGCGCCACCGGCCAGGGCACGAGCCGCAAGAAATAAGTTTTCTAACAGCACAGCCGCTAGTCAGCTGCACGTGAATAGGCCAAAAAGGGGGGGAGAGAAGGCGCTCTTAGGTGGTAGCGGATACAATAGGTCTTAGCTATTCTTAGGCTGCCCAGGCTAAAGTTCTTCTATACATCATCTGGGTTGTTTTTGCGCCCACGGTCCTCCTCGTCGCAAGACTCCTGTCCAGACGAGTAACTTTCTGCAAAGTCCTGCTAGTCAGCTGCGGCAGAAATCCAACCCTGAGGACCGCTTTGATCGGGCACACAGCGTATAATCAGGTAATACAGCTGTATAGACGAGATCTGAGTAGTTGTATGGTCCGTATCTGCAGTGGTGGTCTGTTTCCTTGTTTTGGTACTGGTGGTCACAGCGTGCGCAAATTCTGGTGATTAGAGGGTTGGCGCGGTATATGACACTTTTACTTATTTTTAGCCTGATTCAGCTGGTGGTGCGGTCCACTGATATATACTGCTGCCTGCGATTAGCACTAGAGCAGAGGGGGCGCTACAGTGTGTTTGTTTCAGTGTGTTTGTTTCAGTTTCCTATAATGTTGGTACTTTGGTTTCCTTGCACATACCAAAAACATGCTAAGATATTTGTCTTCCTATGACTGTGTGCCCAAGTAGGCAGGTGAGATTTTCAGTCCTGGTTGGAACAGGAACCGATGCATGTGTAAATATATTCTGTATACAGCGCTGTGGTATATGTTGGCACTATATAATTTATATAATTAGGTAAATATAAAAGCTACCCTAGCCTTTTTAACTCCTTAAGGACTGGGCTCATTTTCACCTTGAGGACCTGGCAATTTTTTGCAAATCTGACCAGTGTCACTTTATGTGGTGATAACTTTAAAACGCTTTTACTTATCCAGGCCATTCTGAGATTGTTTTCTCGTCACATATTGTACTTCATGACACTGGTAAAATAGAGTCAAAAAAATTCAATTTTATTTATAAAAAAACACACCAAATCTACCAAAAATATTTCCAAGTTTCAATTTCTCTACTTCTATAATACATAGTAATACCTCAAAAATAGTTATTACTTTGCATTCCCCATATGTCTACTTCATGTTTGGATCATTTTGGGAATGACATTTTCTTTTTTTGGGACGTTACAAGGCTTTTAGAAGCAAATCTTGAAATTTTTCAAAAAGTTTCCAAAACCCACTTTTTAAGGACCAGTTCAGGTCTGGTCACTTTGTGAGGCTTACATAATAGAAACAACCCAAAAGTTACCCCATTTTAGAAAGTACACCCTCAAGGTATTCAAAACTGATTTTAAAAACTTTGTTAACCCTTTAGGTGTTCCACAAGAGTTATTGGCAAATGTAGATAACATTTCAGAATTTAAATTTTTTGTTAAATTTGTGATGTAAGGTGACAAAAAATGGCTTTTTTGGCACCGTTTTTATTTTTTATGGTGTTTACCTGACGGGTTAGGTCATGTGATGTTTTTATAGAGCAGGTTCTTATGGACATGGCGATACCTAATATGTGTACTTTTTTTATTTATTTTACTTTAACACACTAAAAGCATTTTAGGAAAAAAAAAAAATTGTGTCTCCATAGTCTGCGAGCCAAATTTTTTTCTTTTTCGGGAGATTGTCTCATGTAGGGGCTCATTTATTCCGGGATGAGGTGACGGTTTGATTGGTACTATTCTGGCGTACATACAACTTTTTTGATCACTTTTATTACCTTTTTTGGGAAGTGAGGTGGGCAAAATTTCAATTTCATCATAGTTTTTCATTTTTTTTATGGTGTTCACCGTGTGGGGAAAGTAACATGACCGTTTTATCGATCAGGTCGTAACGGACACGGTGATTTCAAACGTGTAGTGTATTTTTTTATTTTTATTTTCTTAATCAGTGATAAATGTGCGGCTATAAGAAGAAATTCATATTTTTGTTTTTTACATTTTTTTAACATTATTTTTGACCCAGACCCACTTGGTTCTTGAAGATCCAGTGGGTCTGATGCCTATTTAATACACTACAGTACAGAGTTTCTGTGATCCAATAACAACCCGAGGTCAGAATGGAGATTAGGTAGAGATCAGGTCAGGCATTGAAAGGTCAAATCCGGGAAACAGGCTTAGGGCTCTTTCACACATTTGTGTTCTGAGGATCCGGCGGATTTCCGTCCCGCCGGATCTGTCAGAACGCAAGTCGCCTGAAGAATTTGAAGACTGATCAGGATCCTTATCAGTCTTCGAAATGCTTTCAGGTTACCATGGCAGCCAGGACACTACTGACACTGGCTGCCATGGTACTCCACAGCAGTGTTCTTACCTGCGCTGCGGCCGCCGGGCGCTCCTTTATGACGTCACAGGTCCCCGCGGCGCATAGATCAATGCGCCGCCTGGACCTGTGACGTCATGAAGGAGCACCCAGGGACCGCAGCGCAGGTAAGTACACTGCTGCGGAGTACTTACCATGGCAGCCAGGACTTTAGTATCGTCCTGGCTGCCATGGTAACCGATCAGAGCCCCAGCTTACACTGGGGCCCCAATCGGAACTGCTGCTGCGGCGTTACGGCATGTCTTCCAGATTTTTGGACGGAGACAAATCTGCAGCATGCTGCGGTTTTGTCAACGTCCAAAAAACGTTCACATACTGAACGGAAGACATCCTGATGCATCCTGAACGGATTTCTTCCCATTCAGAATGCATTAGGATAATCCTGATCAGTATCTTTCCGTCTAGAGCCCCGAGGACGCAACTCTAGGACGGAAACCAAAAATGCAAGTGTAAAAGAGCCCTTAAGTAGGTACTGGTGCAGATAAACATAGAGATTTGTAGATTGTAAGCCCTCATAGTAGTGATGGACACGCAGATTTTATTTTCCTTTTATATATGTATGAATGGGCTGTCGTTTTCTAGAACTTATAGGTTGTTCTTTGCAGCGCGATGTCATTAATGTCTGTAAGGAATCCGATGAGTTTATGATACGTTGGCTCTGTAGGATACGTCTGTAGGGGAAAGCTGTCAATAAGCAGCAGTGGGAGAAGCTGCTCATCATGAATATATTGGGCTCCTGGCATCGCATTGCAAGGAATAACTACAGCAAGGAAGCTACAGCATATTCACACGTATGCGGTGAAATCAGCAGGGGCCGCATATATGGGCTGACAGGTTCCCCTTCATTGCAATTTGCTTGAGGACTCATGCACATGACCATAGGATAACCCTGTACATGATTGATATATTTAATGCCTAGGAGTATGATAATGATGACATTCTCAGGATAGGTGATCAAAATCTGATCAGTGGGGTTCGACTTCTGGCACCACTGGAAATTAGCCGTTGGAAGAGGCCTCGGTAAGCAATAGGGCCTCTTCATAGGCACATGACGTCACCTACATCAGTCACATGGCCTGTGTGCGGCTCAGCTCCATGCAAGTGAATGGGTCTGGGCTGCAATACCAAGCACGGCCGCTATACAATGTACGGTGCAGGGGCGGATTGGCCATAGACTCTGCAAGGAAATTTCCCAGTCGGCCGATGCCTAGGAGGGCCACCCAAGCCCTCCTCATGGCCGGCAGCTGAGTACATATTGATCTGATTATCTTCGATGCACCTGGCCATCTATGTCCTCAGGTCAATGATACAGTTGAATACTGTGCAGCAGGTGGCAGTATTTTGTGCTGCACTGTGGTACTTGGTTGAGCTGGGGCAGTATATTGCTCTGTGCTATGGTATTGCTAGCCCTGCCTAATTACGTTGCCCCCCCCCGCCTCCTGACAGTTTGGACCTACCTACGACATGGGGCCAATTTTAAGTTTTTTTTCCAGGGCGACTTTTTGTTCCCATTCCACCCCTTTTCTGGAGCTGTGCTTGGTAGTAAGCTGTAGCTCAGCAGTCGTGGTCTCTTCAGACAGCCAGGAGTTGGACCGTCACCAATCTTGATATCGATAGCATAGGCCGTCAATATTAAACTCTTGACAAAACCCCTTTAGATATGTGTCTTCAGCATGGAGCCTTAAAGGGATTACCCGAAACTAATATAGACCTCCCAAAGTGGCTTATTACCGGTGGTGATCATACTTACCTGGTCCCTGCAGCTGGATTCAGCCTCTGTCAGGCCAGCCCTTCCTGTCCCTGCAGCGCTGAAATCAACATCCGTCAAACCGGGGAAGGGTCACATGTCCCCCTGTCGATAAATGTTGATTTTAGCGCTACAGCATGGGGGAACAAGTATGATCACCACCACGGTTCGACCACTCTAGTAGGTCTTTATTAGTCTTGGATAACCCCATTAATACAGCCATGTGCCTGGAGCTTTAGTCCATACTATAATGTTTGCTGCTCTTCTTTTATGGATGTCTAATGCAGCAGACAGATGTAATTCATGCTATCTCTGTCTTCCTGTCTGCAGGATTCCGGATTACGATTTCACTATGTTGCTGCAGGAGAACGAGGAAAACCCCTCATGCTGCTTCTACACGGGTTTCCAGAGTTCTGGTAATTAATTCTTTGTTTTGATACATAAAATATTTCAAATTATTCACTTTAGCTTAAAATAAAAACTTGTTGCACAAATGTGCATAGCAATAAATGCAAGTGCATAATGCCTCCCAGAACGCTATCAATCTCCTGAAAACGATACCGGGGCTCATTTACTAAAGACCAGTGTTTCCCACATTAGTCTTAGTAAAAGGGAGCTGGAGAGAGTTCCAGATGATTTATTAAGAGACGAGGTCTTATAATAGATTTGTTGCTTATTCTGATGTTTGTGCGCCAGAATCTGAAATGTTCTCCATGTAGGAGCTTGAGTAGACTTCCAATTTTTGCTACTTAATGTTTCGGGGCGATGTGCCCCCTTTTCACCAAGTGCCGCCCAATTGTAAAAGTGTGTCACGAGAAGAGGAAAACACAAAAAGGCACCTTTTCTGCCAAATTTTTCTACTGTTTTAATGCTAAAAACCTCGCATAAAGCTTTTCTAAATTACCTTCATAGAATACTGGCCATACGGACTAGAGATTGCTTAAGAAGATTTAGCTAAAGTGCCATTTCAGCAGTTTCACCACGGACTACAGCTGCTGGACAGACAATTACAGTGTGATTGATGTTTTTGAATAACGCACGATGCATAGTAAACATTTTCCATCATTAAAGGAGTTATCCCATCATATGTTTAATGAAAAAAAAATCTAAGCAAAGCAAAAAGCAGCCCTGTACCACACATGATTCCAGAGATCTCCATATTCATTGCTACAGTTGCTCTGCTGGATTTTGTTCAGACTGGCAGCTCAGAAGGTGTGTCCTTTCTGCTGCAGTCCTCTCCCCTATCACAGTTCAGGGGTGCGTCCTTTCTGCGGCAGTCCTCTCCCTATCACAGTTCAGGGTGTGTGTACTTTCTGCTGCAGCTCTCTCTCTCTGCAACTGTGTAACTGTCACAGATTCTAACAGTAGATCTGGCTGGCGGCAGTTTTAAGATGGAACTAAGCATGTGCGACCACCTCACCGAGGTGGACAAAGAAATAAGGAGAAGAACAAACAACAAGTAGCACTATACAGATACATTTTAAAGTATTTAGATTCAGGTGCTGGTTTTAAAAGTGTAGAATATTTTTCATGGGACAACCCATTAAGAATAGTTTGGGAGACCCCGTAGTGCCCCAGTATTTATAATGGCCGCCATATAGTACACCAGTATATACAATTGCCCCTATAGTACCCCCACCCTGGCAGTGCTAGCAGATCATTTAAAAAAAAACTAAAAAAAACTACTCAGCTAATCCACTTTCACGAGAGGGAACACTTGCTTCACTCTGGAGGCAGCAGGACCTGACGCTCCCAGCGTTGTGACATCACATCCTGTGACATCACAATGCTGGGAGAGTCAGGTCCTGTTGCCTCTAGTGCAGAGCAAGTGTTGCCTCACGTGCAAGTGGATTGTTTAGCTGACTAATTTTTTTTTTCTTTAAGGATCTGTTAGCACTTCCGGGGTAGGGGTACTATGGGGGACAATTGTATATACTGGGATATTATTTGGGGGCCATTATAAATACTGGGGCACTATGGAGGGACCATAATAAATCCTGGGAAACTATGTGGGACATTATAAATACTGGGGCACTACGGAGGGGACATTATAAATACTGGGGCACTATGGGGGCCATTATAAATACTGGGGCACTATGGAGGGAGCATTATAAATACTGGGGCACTATGTGGGGGCATTATATATATTGGAGCACCATGGAGGGCCATTGAATGTCCAGGGGGCACTAAAGGGGGCATTATGTATACTGTGGGCACTGTAGGGGTTGGGTTTTAAAAAAAAAAACAGCCATTAAACTACATCCGTTTTTAACAGCCATTTTTAATGGCTATTAAAAACCCATGCAAAATGGCCCTTAAAAACTAACGGCCAGAAAATGGATGCACACACTGATGGAAATGGCCATGAAAAACTGACAGTGTATCCGTTTGTAACAGTTTTTTTTGTTTTTTTTCCATGTGACAATTTTTGTTGACTCCTCCAATAATGGGAAGTGACTTACCAGAAAATGGGTGAAACCTACGAAATGGGGTCATAGATTAGAATGCAGCTAATTGTGCCAAAAATGCATTAAAATCTTGACACAAAATTATTTTTGTCAAATAAGCAAACTACAGTGCCTTGAAAAAGTATTTATACCCTTTCAACTTGGCCACATTTTTTCGCGTTACACCCACAAACTTAAATATATTTTATTGGGATTTTATGTGATAGAATACACATAGTAGTTTTCAAAAATTATAATAAATAAAAATCTGCAAAGTGTGACGTGCATTTTTATTCAGCCTCCTGTACTCTCATACCCATAAGTAAAATCCAATTGTGACCAATTAGTAAATAGAGTCTACCTGTGTGTAATTTATTCTCAGTATAACTATTGATGTTCTGTGAAGGCCTCAGACGGTTTGTTAGTGAACATTGGTGATCAAACAGCATCATAAAAACCAAGGAACATACCAGACAGGTCAGGGATAAAGATGTGGAGAAGTGTAAAGCAGGGTTAGGTTTTAAAAACATATCCCAAGCTCTGAACATCTCAGGGAGCAATGTTCAATCCATCATTCAAAAATGAAAGGAGTATGGCACAACTGCAAACCTACCAAGACATAGCCATCCACCTAAACTGACAGCCCAGGCAGGGAGAGCACAAATTAGAGAAGCGGCCAATAGGCTCAAGGTCAGTCTGGAAGAGCTGCAGAGATCCACAGCTCAGATGGAAGAATCTGTCCACAGGACAACTATCAGTCGTGTACTCCACAAATCTGGTCTTTATGGAAAAGTGACAAGAAGAAAGCCATTTTTAGAAGGAAGCCATAATGCAAATTGCTATGTGTGGCAGAAAACTAGCACTGCACATCACCCTGAACACACCATCCCCACAGTGAAGCATGGTGGTGACAGCATCATACTGTAAGGATGGTTTTCTTCAGCAGGGACAGGGAAGCTGGTCAGAGTTGATGGGAAGATGTATAGAGCTAAATGCAGGAAAATCCTGGAGGAAAACCTAGTAGAGGCTGCAAATGACTTGAGACTATGGCGGAGGTTCACCTTCCAGAAGGACAACAACCCTAAACATCCAGCCAGAGCGACAATGGAATGGTTTAGATCAAAGCAAATTCATGTGTTATAAAGGGCCAGTCAAAGTCCAGGCCAAAATCCCACTGAGAATCTCTGGCAAGACTTGAAAATTGCTGTTCACAGACGCTCTCCATCAAATCTGACTGCGCTTGAACTATTTTGTAAAGAAGAATGGGCTAAAAAGCCACACTTTCCAGATTTTTATTTATTAAAAACTTGGAAAACCATGTATCATTTTCTTTTCACTTCACACATACTTGCTACTATATGTTGGTCTATCACAAAAAATCTCAATAAAATACATTTAAGGTTCTCATGCACACGACGTTAGTATTTTACGGCCCGCAAAAAATATGGATGACATCCGTGTGCATTCCCCTAATGGCCCCTAATAGAACAGTACTATCCTTGTCGTGATGCAGACAATAATAGGACATGTTCTATTTCTTTGAGGAACGGAAATACGGAAATGGAATGCACACGGAGTAACTTCCTTTTTTTGCTGACCCATTGAAATGAATGGTTTTGCATACGGTCCACCAAAAATTCTACGGACACGGAAAGAAAATGAGTTTGTGTGCATGAGCCCTAAGTTTGTGGGTGTAGCGTGAAGAAATGTGGAAAAGTTCAAGGGGTATTAATACTTTTTTATGGCACTGTATAAACTGGTCTAAACTAGACTAGACAGTGTAAAGGTGTGCTGGACTTATCAACCAGAAGCAGCCATTGTGATATTGTATATCTAGTACATTTTAGCCTGTCTCGTCTAAAGGT
The DNA here is from genome assembly GCA_033119425.1 of Bufotes viridis. NCBI lineage: Eukaryota > Metazoa > Chordata > Amphibia > Anura > Bufonidae > Bufotes > Bufotes viridis. The sequence continues at coordinate 39,395,973 of CM065596.1, read as the reverse complement.
GGATTTACACGTGAAGATTATCGAGAACGAACGTTCCTGTAAACACTTGGTCCGGACAATCTGCTTGTGTAGAGGTGCCGCGAAATGCTAACCCATTGGTTAAACTGTCAATCACGCAGACACCTAAATTATCGTTTCTGGGCAGCAGATTGTGCTGGCTAACAGCGATCTGCTGCCCAGAACAATGCAGCTGTATGTAGCTGGTCCGCTCGTCCTCATACTATGGAGGTGATCATGCAGCCTTTACCTCCACTGAGCGAGTAGCCAACTGTTAGGCCTCTTTCACACGGGCGTCATGTTTGACGGCTGGATAAGAGGCGGGTGCGTTGCGGGAATATGCGCGATTTTTCCGCGTGGGTGCAAGCGTTTGTAATGTGTTTTGCACGCGCGGTGAAAAATCGCCATGTTTGGTACCCAGATCCGAAGCCGGACTTCATCACTGAAGTCCGGTTTCGGGTAGAGTATTCTGGAGAATTTATTATTTTCCCTTATAACATGGTTATAAGGCAAAATAATAGCATTCTTAATAAAGAATGCTTAGTAAAATGAAGATGAAGGGGTTAAAAATAATAAAACTTAACTTACCTTAGCCACTTGATCGCGTAGTTGCGATCTGTCTTCTGTCTTCAAGCTTCAGCTAACAGCTAAAGGACCTGAGATGACATCACATCAGATGGTCCAATCACATGGGAGAACTTGATTTTGACATGTGGAAGTCAACAAAAGGGAAGAGCACAATAAAATAACCACTCTAATGGCGCCAATCTTAAAGGTACAGACTATGTAAGACTGGTATCAGCAATGGTGAAAAAATGGGTCAATTAGATATTAAAACGAATAAAAGCATACAAATAGTACAATCAGATTGTTAAAAGCAGACTCACTTCACCCAGGAGGGTAATGAGGGATAAGCACAATACACCCACACTAACACCTCCTGATGAAGGGGTCCTCTCTTTTTGACCCCGAAACGCGTCGAGCTCCTCTTCCCCACACCCTGGCTATTGGAATAAAGAAAGATTCCAGAAAACCCTATTGAACGTTTGCCGTCCTTTCTAAGACTTCTACAGGCGACCCAGGCGCAGGAGGTGTTAGTGTGGGTGTATTGTGCTTATCCCTCATTACCCTCCTGGGTGAAGTGAGTCTGCTTTTAACAATCTGATTGTACTATTTGTATGCTTTTATTCGTTTTAATATCTAATTGACCCATTTTTTCACCATTGCTGATACCAGTCTTACATAGTCTGTACCTTTAAGATTGGCGCCATTAGAGTGGTTATTTTATTGTGCTCTTCCCTTTTGTTGACTTCCACATGTCAAAATTGAGTTCTCTCGTATCATCACCTTATCTCATTAAGTGACTAAGGTGCAACCACTGGCAGCCTCTCTACATATACCTTCCCCATCTCCTACTCCTTCCATCCCCTCCCGAAATCCTCTTGGCGCCCTGCCGAGTTAATCCAGGTTCCCTATCCGGGTAACCAACAGCGTTTAACACTCTTTTTTTTTCCTCTTCTATTCCTCCCAATCACATGGTCCATCTTACCATGGTGATGGACCATGTGATGTGACGTCATCACAGGTCCTTTAGCTGTTAGCTGAAGCTTGAGGACAGAAGACAGATCGCAACTACGCGATCAAGTGGCTAAGGTAAGTTAAGTTTTATTATTTTTAACCCCTTTATCTTCATTTTACTAAGCATTGTTTATTAAGAATGCTAATATTTTCCCTTATAACCATGTTATAAGGGAAAATAATAAATATCTGGTCCCGTTGCTAAGCAACCATGCGGGAAAATTGCACTGCATCCGCACTTGCTTGCGGATGCTTGTGATTTTCCCGCAGCCCCATTCACTTCTATGGGGCCTGCGTTGCGTGAAAAACGCACAATATAGAGCATGCTGCGATTTTCACGCAACGCAGAAGTGATGCGTGAAAATCACCGCTCATGTGCACAGCCCCATAGAAATGAATGGGTCCATATTGAGTTTGGGTGCAATACGTCCTCCTCACGCATTGCACCCGCGCGGAAAACTCGTGTGAAAGGGGCCTTAGGAAGGAATGCATTCTTCCTGACAATCTGCTGTTCATCTGGGCGTGTAAAGGAGCCCAAACAATTAAACAAAATTAGCAAATCTGCCCCAATGTGCAATGATTACATTTTCCAGCAGTATCAGACAATACCCTTCACATCCACTCCATCCATCTACTACTTGCAAAAATAAAGCATGAGTTTGTATTGTGTGATGTCCTTGTATAATGTGTTAAAAATAATTGCGTTCTGCGGAAGACAGAAAGCAAGATTTCAACAATTTATTGCAGAAAATTGGGTTCTAATTGATGTGACAATCTGTGTGAAGCAGTCTAATTCTCTCTGCTACACATCACTGGATGCATAAAAGCGAGTAGATTGATCAGCAATCATTAAACTAAATTTGATATGTTTTCTGCAGTTTTACATTTAATTTTTTTTTCCACAAAAGAATAATATTTCGTGAGACAGGCAACATCCGGACACATATATTCTGCAGTGCTGTACAGAGGTGTTACCAGTCACTGTCCCCAGTCTAATTTCACTTTCTTGGGCGCACACATGTGGAACTATTTTATAGATAGCCAATTAACCTAAATGTATGTTTTTATTAATAGGTTAAAGCAAATAATTTACTGAAGGAACACTCCGGGCAAAATGTGTTATGCCTAGTTCTGGGCTTGAGGTGACGGAGCATGACACATGGATGAGAATTACAGGGTTTCTCCAGGAATTAAATAATATCCTTCAACAACCTGTCCTAGAATGTGACTAGGATGGGTTCCCTCCAATACTGCAACTGCTGGGGGATACTGAGGGGATGAAGCCTTGCTACATTGAGCGGCGGCGCTGCAGTCAGTTCACACTGTTCAGGTGTGCTGTTAGACTGCTCAGCCTGACCACATATCTCATGTATTCTCACTCCATTACTAACTAATCTAGAGCAGCAACCCTGGTCTACAATAAAAACGCAAAAACAAAAATGCAATGGCACTCTGCAACCAGCACTCTGCCCTGCCTCCATGCTAGATGTTGAATGAGGCATTAGTGTACATTTTGGCCAAAGCGTAATAAGCCACTCACCACGTCAAGGTCGCCTCTATGAGTGGTCCCTAACACTAGTTCCTACCTGTTATGGACCATGACAGCCACACAAAATCCAGGGAGCGCAGGTGCAGCATGCATGCCAGGTACACTCTGCTTGTAACCCTGTCTGGTGCCATAACAGCTTCAATCAGATCCAGGGATGCAAGTACCAACATGCATGCTGAGCCCAATATAAACTTCTCCTGGAGCCAAATGGCAACTGGTAGGCACTATAAAATCAGACTCAGTTTTATACTGACTTTAAAACCAGCCTCCAGGGCAGACTAACTAGTCAGGTGTGCACGACTGCATGGAGATCGCCAATCCTCCAATATATACTACAAAGAAAAAAATGTGGGGGGTTCAGTCAGCACAACCCTATATGCAGGTGCACATTGCTATGGCGAAATACACATACACATATAGGGTTGTGCTGACTTAACCCCCCACCTTTTTTTCTTTGTAGTATATATTGGAGGCGTGGCGATCTCCATGCAGTCGTGCACACCTGACTAGTTAGTCTGCCCTGGAGGCTGGTTTTAAAGTCAGTATAAAACTGAGTCTGCTTTTATAGTGCCTACCAGTAGCCATTTGGCTCCAGGAGAAGTATATAGTGGGCTCAGCATGCATGTTGGGACCCCCATAATCAATCGTCGCATCTTGCTGCTGTCTTCCACTGTGTGAACAGGTGGCAGTTGCATGTAGCTGTACAGTGGGCCCCCAGAATTAATTTTACTGATGGGCACCCCAGTCCGACACTGATCCTCTGTCATGGCTAAGCAGCCTAACAGGAACGAGGGATGCGATCCTGCTGTACAATAGGTAATAATGGAGTGATCGTACATGAGATGCTGACACGCTGCTCAGCCAAAAAATGTGGATAGCACACAGATGAAAAATATAGTTATGTGCATGAGGCCTAAAATGTAGACAATGTAAATGTAGACCAGACAGTCTAGAATGGTGCCAGATTTATTACAGTGGCTGATGTTGGATGATAAATTTGGTGACTGTCTATTCTAAGTTTCTATCACCTATTTTAGTTGGTTTACTTAATCCTGGTGTACTTCCTCGCATCTTAAACCACACCATTTACCTGATAAACCAAACCCCTTTGTTTACCGAGTCAGAAAAAGTATCTAATATAGTTAATAAATGTGGAGCAAGCTATGTGCGCTAGTGTTTTGGCCCAGATCGTGCCAGAATTTTGGAGCCTTTTGATTAGTAAATCTCTCCTATTGTATCAAGTCCCAGCAATGCAGATAAAAAAAATTTATTTTATTTCTCACATCCTTCCTGCTATTGTTGTCTTAGGGCATTGTAGTGGAAAGTATTCTGCATTTAATTTGCAATGTGTACAATCTAGCACCAGTTTTTATTATATTCACTATTATTAATGGCAAATGAGCAAGGCCATAGTCACCTGGGGCTACAAGGCGACTTTTATTACTAGGGAAAAACCGCCCTTCCAATAATTCATTACCATTGCTAGGTAATGTTTTGTAAAGGTAATATAAAAGTAATAAAATCTGTGTCCGCAGGAACAGGTGAAAGCCCAGCACACATCTCTTGTTCCTCTTGCGGATTCTGCTCACCACTCCATTCTCAGCAGAAGTTACCTGCAAGCATCCCACCGCAATTGCTGCACGTAAATCCTGTGGATGGATCTACAGTGGTAGTGCACGGTTAGGCATCCCAGACTGTGTAAGTGTGTATACAGAGATAGCTGTCAGTCACTGATAGCTGTACATGGAGGAGGTGTTATCCATGATTGATAGCATTCTCTGTGTAAGTGTGTATACGTAGATATCTGTCAGTCACTGATAGCTTTACACAGGGGAGGTGTTATCAGTGATTGATAGCACTCTCTGTGTAAGTGTGTATACACAGATATCTGTCAGTCACTGATAGCTCTACATGGGGGAAGTGTTATTAGTGATTGATAGCATTCTCTGTGTAAGTGTGTATACAGAGGTAGCTGTCAGTCACTGGTAGCTGTACATGGAGGAGGGGTTATCCGTGATTGATAGCATTCTCTGTGTAAGTGTGTATACAGAGATAGTTGTCATTCACTGACAGCTGTACATGGAGAATGTGTTATCAGTGATTGATAGCATTCTCTGTGTAAGTGTGTATACAGAGGTAGCTGTCAGTCACTGGTAGCTGTACATGGAGGAGGTGTTATCCATGATTGATAGCATTCTCTGTGTAAGTGTGTATACGTAGATATCTGTCAGTCACTGATAGCTGTACATGGGAAGGTGTTATCCATGATTGATAGCATTCTCTGTATAGGTGTATATATACCGAGATAGCTGTCAGTCACTGATAGCTGTACACAGGGGAGGTGTTATCAGTGATTGATAACATTCTCTGTGTAAGTGTGTATACAGAGATAGCTGTCAGTGACTGATAGCAGTACATAAAGGAGGTGTTATCCGTTATTAATAGCATTCTCTGTGTAAGTGTGTATACAGAGATAGCTGTCATTCACTGACAGCTGTACATGGGGAGGTGTTATTAGTGATTGATAACATTCTCTGTGTAAGTGTGTATACAGAGATAGTTGTCATTCACTGACAGCTGTACATGGGAATGTGTTATTAGTTATTGATAGCATTCTCTGTGTAAGTGTGTATACAGAGATAGCTGTCAGTGACTGATAGTTGTACATGGAGGAGGTGTTATCCTTTATTAATAGCATTTTCTGTGTAAGTGTGTATACAGAGATAGCTGTCAGTGACTGATAGTTGTACATGGAGGAGGTGTTATCCTTTATTAATAGCATTCTCTGTGTAAGTGTGTATACAGAGATAGCTGTCAGTCACTGATAGCTGTACAGCAGCGGTGGTCCCATAGAAATGAATGGGATCGCCCCAGCAATCGCAAGAAATCCAGCCATGTTGGATTTGTCGCGTGACTAGTGTCGCCATGTAGCCCTTGCCTTATGGTTTTAGAGAATGTAGAAATGCACTGATGTGTGTAAAGAAAAAAACCTAATGAGTATAACATTGCTGCATTGTAGCTGATTGTTCTGATTGCTCTTGTCTCTGTATCTGCTTTGTGTGATCATATAAAATTGCTGTAGCTCGGTACGTGTCACCCTGTCTGTTTTCATGCATCTCTGCTCAGTACTCTTTATGATTGTTAGCAGCATCACGAAATCCTAAAGCATAGAAGCATTTTATTGCCTGCAGTGTGAATCCTGCTGGGCTCAACACAAATTTCATACTGGCTCCGTATTGATGCCCCAGTTATAAGATCTGACTTAAAGGAAATGTGCCACCAAAAATGTTATCCGCCAGTTAAAACCAGATAGCGACACATTTTCTCCTTATTTTTTAATCTGTTTTTATTTTCTGATTGCAGGTTTTTTAATTCAATTTTCTGAACATGATTATGGGGGCGGCCATCTTGCCTGAGTTGTTGTTAACAGCATTTAGAGATATGCTTTACAGCAGACACATGGGACAGAATAGACAGGAGAGAGTTTTTAGGCATGCTCTGTGACCTGTGCAGAGGTCAGAAGGAAGTAGATAAGCTGTGATATCACCTATTGTGAATGGTAGATCCAGTGTAATCTATTTATAGGTGATTTCTGTCATTCTAATCCTGCATGTGATGATAAGCAGATGACTGCAGTAAAGTTATCTGTACAGGCCAAGAAGTGGCACCTATTATTAGGCTTAGTGGTAAGTGGGAACACTGCAGGAATTTTTTTTTATTTTTTTTATATAGATAGGGACATGGAAAATTAAAAATGACCACTAAAAATTCTTAAAACATATGTTTAACATCAAAACATGTAGGTTGTTTTCTGATGACACGTTCCCTTTAATGTGCACTAAAATTTGCAGCACACCATTGTCAGATAGTTATTCATTTCTTAGCCTCAAACTACAAACTGCCGGTTTTCAGATTCTGCCTGTTGGTGCATTGCTACAGCTGTCAATCACAGCCACAAAATTGTGATTGACAGCCAAAGCTGACAAGGTGACAGTTGCTAAGGCCCAAGTGCAGAACAACTGATTTTAAGTGACATCTCAGGGACACTAATGCTGCGTTTGGACTGTATCCAAATCTACAAAACAAACTGCGTAGTCCTTCTTACAGGGCTTGATGTGGTCAGATACAGAAGTGTTTTATCCATACAGCAGACTCTGCAGCAAATTCCCCTCTGATCCTAAAAGCCACTACCAAGCGCCGGTATCTTGGAGATGTAATTGGCATCCTATTTTATGAATATATTGGCATTCCCAAGACAGGAAATAGTTGCTAGTCAACGAGTATCTGCTGCCTAGTCTCCACAGCAATACTTATTCAGAAATAGATGGTCTAGTCACATTGCAGCCTGCTTTTCAGATATGTTCAGTAGTCTCACAAGGAGGTGTGGCTTAGCAGGAAAGGGATGTGGCCTGCCCGAAACGGCCATGGCTTTTGTGTGCCCAAATTGCAACAAAATAATGGTGCAAAGTAAACCAACGAATGAGTGGTATAAACTTAGACTAAAGACGTTTTCACTGTCTAGCCCTGTCAATCAAAGTGTAGAGGGTGCGGCTGTTACAGAGAGAGCAGAGCCTCTAGGTGTAATGGTAACACCCCCGTTGCTCCTAGAGGCTCATTTTTATATAGTAAAACACTCATTTTTCGTAGCAATGCGGGCACACATGGGCGTAGCTATAGGGGGTGCAGAGGTAGCAGTCGCTACCGGGCCCAGGAGCCTGAGGGGGCCCAAAGACCCTTGTGCCGCATTAGAAGACACACAAAGCACTGAGGGAAGGGCCATGAGCCGTTAGCTACGCCCCCTGCGGGCACATATGAACATGGGACTAACACAGACGCCTTCAGCTGTCAAGCGCACATGTAACAGGTCAGCCAGTGTCATAGGGACAGTTCTGCTGACAGATGCCCTTTTGTAGAGTTGGGGAGAAGGGTGTTACGCAGGGCAGCATTTGAAAGAGAAACCAAATACTATTGTGCTAAATACTCAGTAATATTGCTGTACTGTCCTGGCATGGACTTAAAGGGATTCTGTCACCAGGATTATCCCTATAGAGCCAGTTACATGTTATTGGAGGTCTCCTATAGCATGCCATAAATATAACACTGTGTAAATTATGAATGCTGTAGTTTTGTAGAAAAAAAATAAATTTTATATGTATGTAAATGAACTGTGAAGTCCCCTCATCCTCCAGTCCCTCCTAGCTCCACTGACGTCATTCTGATGCTGCACTGAAATCTTGCGCGAGTCCCCCATTTATGTGCTGGCATTAGCCCCATGGAAAGAACTGCACATGCGCTGGTTAATTTTTTAAAGCTGGCGCATGTGCAGTTCTTTCCATGAGGCTGATGCCAACACATGGATAAAAGACTGCAGGAGCACTCGGGAGACAAGTAAAGCCAGTGTACTTTTTTAATCGTAATGTATGGTGGCAGACTGGGAACCTAAAGTGGCCCTGAAAAAAACAACCTAAAAGTGGCCCCATGTAGGCGGGTCCAGAGTGACAGAACGTGGGACAACTAAAGAAGGCAGGGCAAACACATGTAGGTAGGAACAACAGAAGTACGTAGGGCCAGCAGTACTGCCACACGACATATGGTCCCAGCAGAACCAAATACCACAGTGCAGCAAAAAATAGTGCCGCTCCAGCCTCTGTATTCAACTGTATCTCTGTCCTGAGGATAGCGATACAGTTTAATACAGTAGGACACTGTTCACAGCATCAGATTAATATGAAACCAGCCATGAGGAAGGGCTCCCTGAAGAATCTATGGCCAGTCTGTGCTGCCCTTAATATTGTGTCGATTCTTTTTGTGCAACCAAAACAGCTATGACTAATCAAGGCATGGACTCAACAAGACCTCTTAAGTTGTCCTGTGGTATCAGCAACAGATCCTTTGTGTCCTTTAAGTTGCAAGGAGGGGCCTCGATGGATCGGACTTACGTCCTATACATGCTTTATGGGACTGAGAGTTGGGGAAATTTGGTGGCCAAGCCAATACCGTGAACTCTTTGTCATGTTCCTCACACCATCCCTGAAAATTTTTTGCAATGTGGCAGGATACATTATTCTATTGAAGGAATCCACTATCATTAAGAAATGGTCATTAAGGGGTGTACTTGGTGTGTGCAATTTTTTTTTAAACTCGTTTTATTGAAGTTTAACAAGAAGGCATGAGATAATATTCATCAGTAGTTGTAGATCCCACGCAGGGGACATAATACTATCAAAAGTAATCTACATTCAACATACACGAAGCGTATATAATCCAATATCCATCAGGACGGAGTGTTGAATGAGTCCAACAATAAAAAAGTTGTTTCCTGGAGCATGAGAGTTCGAGTATCAATGTGCAACAGACAAGTTATCCAAATCAGGCGCTGAGTACATGTGTGAGGTGTGCAGCGTCAAAGGAGACGAGCACCATTCTCCCCAAACCCTGTGGAATTTCTGTGGGCATTTTCTATGCTTGTACACAATGTTTTCCATGGCCCCAGCGTAACTAAAGATTTCCACTGACTCAGCATAGGCGCTCTGTCAGCCATCCACCGCAAGGCAATTGCCTTTCAAGCAAAGAATAGAGTCTCACTCAGAAACACTCTATGGTAGTGCGCCCTTATCTCCTTATCCACCACACCTAGCACACAGATTTTGGGGCATACCGGTACCGCAGATGGGACCATAGTCGACAGTACGTCCACCACTTCTTTGCAAACATTCCGCAAGTAGTCACAGTCCCACATCAGGTGCCAGAAATCAGCATTGTCTGCCAGGCATCTGTGACATCTGCTGTGGGACAGTCTTCCCATCCTACACAACCTCGTGGGTGTGAGATAGCTTCTGTGCAATATAAACAGCTGGGTCAATCTGTTATTAATCGAAGGAGATACTTTCAAAGGAGCCATCAAAGCCTCATTCCAATCATCTGCTGTCAATGATGGGATTGATTGTTTCCACCTGCTCTCTACAGTGAGGGGCTGAAGCAACATGTGATTTAGTATATGTGCTGCCGAAGCGAGCACGGTGTGTGCAATTTTTAAGTAGGTGGTACATGTCAAAGTAACATTCACCTGAATGCCAGGACTTACAGTTGTGTTCAAAATAATAGCAGTGTGTTTTAAAAAGTGAATAAAGCTCAATTATTTCCATACACACAAATGCACTGGAAGCACTACACATTCTATTCCAAATCAAAACATGATGAAAAATATACCAAATATGTGTTGTTCCTCTAAAAAAAATTGAAGAAAAGTGAATATTAGACTGTTCAAAAAACTAGCAGTGTTTGTATTCTTCTTTACAAACTCATTCACTATATAAACTAAAAGATGTTTAAAGATTTTGCTTTCCTTTAAATCACTTAACTAATATTTAGTTGTATAACCACTGTTTGAGAACTGCTGTACATCTGTGTTGCATGGAGTCAACCAACTTCTGGCACCTGTGAACAGGTATTCCAGCCCAGGATGATTGGACTACATTCCACAGTTCTTCTCTACTTCTTGGTTTTTCCTCAGAAACTGCATTTTTTATGTCACCCCACAAGTTTTCTATTGGATTAAGATTTGGGGATTGGGCTGGCCACTCCATAACGTCAATCTTGTTGGTCAGGAACCAAGATGTTGCACGTTTACTGGTGTGTTTGGGGTCGTTGTCTTGTTGGAACACCCATTTCAAGGGCATTTCCTCTTCAGCATAAGAAGGCATGACCTCTTCAAGTATTCTGATGTATTCAAACTGATCCATGATCCCTGGTATGTGATAAATTGGCCCAACACCGTAGTATGAGAAACATCCCCATATCATGATGCTTGCCCACCATGCTTCCCTGTCTTCACAGTGTACTGTGGCTTGAATTCAGTGTTTGGGGGTCGTCTGACAAACTGTCTCCGGCCACTAGACCCAAAAAGAACAATCTTACTTTCATCAGTCTACAAAATATTGCGCCATTTCTCTTTAGGCCAGTGAATGTTCTCTTTAGGCCAGTGAATGTACTTTGGCAAATTGTAACTTCTTCAGCACATGTCTTTTGTTGGCTGAGTCCTTGCCATTTTGGCTATTCTTCTATCTATTTGAATGGTAGTTTTTCGCTTTCTTCCATGTCTTTCCGGTTTTGGTTGCCATTTTAAAGCATTTGCGATCATTTTAGCTGAGTAGCCTATTATTTTCTGCACTTCTTAATATGTTTTCCCCTCTCCAATGAACTTTTTAATCAAGGTACGCTGTTCTTCTGAACAATGTCTGGAACGACCCATTTTTCTCAGAGTTTCAGAGAAATGCACTGTAACCAGCATGTACAACATTTGCTGCCTTCCTCCCATAAATGAGGGCACTATATGCCACCTGTTTTCCAAAGAATGAATGGCTTAACTAATTGAACTGCACACTGCTATTATTTTGAACATGCCCCTTTCAATTAGTAATTCATTTACAGAGAATCAGCAGCATGCATGTCCTGACTGTTGGGTCTGTTGGATTTCTATTACTCTACTACACCTGCTAGTAAATTATTTGTCATGTAGTAATATCATTTCTACCAAAAACAGGTACAAATGATAGATTGATCAGGTTAGTGATGTTTGACTGCTATTATTTTTAACAACTGTAAGATGCCCAAGCAGAACATTGTCAGTATACTGTATCACAGGGCCTCTGCTGGCCTGCATTCTTACCATGGTGCATCCTGGAGCCATCTCTGTCCACATGATGTAGACATGATTCATTCGACCAGGCCATTTTCTTACATTACTCCATGTTACAGTTCTGATAAATAGGTGCCCACTGCAAGCAGTGATCAGCATGAATATTCAGTGACCTAGTGTTAAATATCATAGCGGACCACTGCCAAAGTGTTTAACATAATATGCAAAATAAATGTGGAGCCCCAGTATTGGGTCTACAACACAATGAAAGCCAGATATCCCTCAAAGGAAGGAAAACCAAGCAAAGGGGTGTCTCCATTACAGAGATCACCAAATCCACCATATTAGGTGGCCTCTATGTCAAGATCCCGCTTTTTTACAAGCTTTAAGGATGTGATGGGGAATGTCCAACCACAGACAGCTGTTATGGGGTGTTGGCCCTCATCAGTGTGGAGTAGGATTCTGGCTAAGTTTTCCTTCCTTTGAGGGATATCTGGCTTTCATTGTATTGTAGACCCAATACTGGGGCTTCACATTTATTTTGCATATTACTGTTTCCCAGGGAGCTTTTGCACTTTGGATTGCTGCGTTGAGACTGTTAAGTGAGGCTCCGCTGTGTTTTTGTGGCTGGTCTCCCTGAGATCAGCTATTGTTGTGTTTGAGTAGTCTCCGAGGCATTGCACCTGGTTAGCCAGAATCCTACTCCGCACTGATGAGGGGCAACACCCCGAAACAGCTGTCTGTGGATGGATAACTGGCTTAGGTTTTCCCCGTAACATCCTTAAAGCTTGTAAAAAAGCGGGATCTTGACATAGGGGCCACTTAATATGGTGGATTTGGTGATCTCTGAAATGGGGACACCCCTTTGCTTGGTTTTCCTTCCTTTGAGGGATATCTGGTTTTCATTGTGTTGTAGACCCATAACTGGGGCTCCACATTTATTTTGCATATTACTGTTTCCTAGGGAGCTTTGCACTTTGGATTGCTGTGTTGAGACTCTTAAATGAGGCTCCGCGGTGTATTCTGTAGCTGGTCTCCCTGAGATCAGTTATTATTTTGTTTAAAGTATTTAACGTAGTCAAGGTAATCTTTTTTTGTACACTTTAAATCCCAAATGGTTGTCTATAGGTAGCAAATTAACTGGCAGTGTTAGTGCAGTTCCCTGGGTGATGGGCTGGCCCTGCCCCCTAGTTAGAGAGTTCCTAGGAAGCAGAACTAGAGTGAGGACATGCCCAGTGACAGTTTCTGATAACTAGACCTAGTCCAGGGAACCATCATCCCTGAGACTAAAAACTACCAGAGAAGAAACTGAACTGAGAGACTACACCTAAGAGAAAGAGGAAGGACGTTTATAGATGGTGGAGAACCACATTCAAGGCCATACTGGAAAGACAGTAAGGTAAACACTTGTTTATGGCAACATACTTTACTGCATTTGGAAAGGTTTAATTGCCTCTGGCACCCACTGCACATCTGAGATGGAGAAGTAATCCGGATCTATGAGAAACACAGAAATGTTATATGCAATATTGTATACTGTAGATATAGAGTATTATAAGATACATAGATATAGAGTATGATAAGATGCATACATTTGAGTTTTCTCTTTACACTTCTTTCTATTTTCTCTTCTAATTGTAGGTATTCCTGGCGTCACCAGTTACGAGAATTTAAGCGTGAATATCGGGTGGTGGCTCTTGATTTACGAGGATACGGTGAAACAGATACACCTTCTAGTAAAGATAATTATAAATTAGACTATATAATTGTGGATGTAAAAGAAATTTTGGACTCTTTAGGTAAGTAAAATACTGTATGACCAAAATAGTATAGGGATACATGTATATTGTTATGATAAATGATAAATTATGGTCACCTTCCAGACCACAGCCAGTGAACCCCGAAACTGCCACCAGCCTTCCAAAACCACTCTAGGTGGTAGGAAGCTAAGGCTACAGAGTAGAGAACAGAAAACTGATCTGGGAACACAAGTGGCAGACCTACCAGAATGACCAAGGAGTTACAAAGAGAAGTTGGCAAGCAGAGTCAAAACCAGGAAAGACAGACACAGCAATGCTGTAAACTAGGGGTTAATCCAGAGACAATCCATGTCCAGTTTGCCAGGAGAATAAATATAAGCATGAAAAGCAGACACATGGTTAATCTAGAAACAAGCAAATAGTGAGTTTACCAGGAAGGTCAATATAAGCAGGAACTGCAGACATAGGGCCAGATTTATCATTACTCTTGCAGTTCACTCCACTTTCAAAGAAGGCGTATGTGTATTTGAGTCAAGTCAAATTTATCATGGGCTCTTTCAGAGGTTGATAAATCTGGTGTATTTCTGGTTCCTAGTTGTATTTTGGCTTTGTCTTTGGAAAAGTCGCCATTTTAAAAAAGTGATTTTGTCAAACATAAGCATGGTCATGAGTGGAGTGAGTTTGCGCAATTTTTTGCGACTTTTTTGCGACTATTTAAAAAGTCGCAATAATAAATCTGTCTTGCAAGTGATTTACATACGACAAAACGCCCATAAACTTGGTTTTGGAGTGAGTGGCGTAAGTCTCCAAAAAGTCGCAAAAAATTGCGCAATTTGGCTTTTGCGCAATTTTTTGCGACTTTTCAACTCCAGAAAAGTGACTTAGGCTAATGATAAATCTGGCCCATAGAGTTAATTCAGAAACAAACCAGTAGTTAGTTCACTAGGAAGGTCAATATAAGCTGGAACAGCAGATACAAGGTTAATCCAGAGACAATCTAATAGTCATGTCAGCAGGATACCAGATCACAGGCAAGTCAATTAGAAAAGTCTTAAATCCCCGCCTAGTTTGTCTTGGCTTCCAGTCAAATTGACAGGTCAACCACCCGGGACTTGGCTGGTCAGCACAGTAACATTCCCAGCATAGACCTGCATACTTATTTGGCTGGGTGAATTTCTAACATATATCTTACCATTTACAATGTCTGGACAGATGAAAACATGGCCTGAGTCTGCCATTGACTGACTGCTCTCTTCTCATGTCCTGAGCAGCCTGGATCGTGATGTGTGTAGAGCACATCACCAGCACCGAACAATAGTGATGGCCATAGCGGGGCTCTGTAATAAACCTCTGTGAACCTGCTAGCTATGCTGTAGTTGAAAATGTAGCAGCACATAGATTGATAGTGTACTGTAGCTGTACATCTCATGGTGATATCACTATTCAATATGAGTGCAGGTAAACCTGCTGAAGCATTTTATCTAAATCACAAATCCAGCTCTGCTACATCCATGGCTCATAATTAGTATATATAAGTATATTTCTGTGAAACATGACAAAAGTGGAACTTTCACTTTAAAGGAGTTGCCCAATTTTTCAAATCAGCACCTGGATCTGAATAGTTTTGTAAGGCTACTTTCACACTTGTGTTGTTGGATTCTGGCAGGTAGTTACTTCACCGGATCCAGGTGACTAATGCATTGAAACACCGGATCCGTCTGTCCAGTGTCATCAGGAAAAACAGATCCGGTATTTACTTTTTTCACATTTTTAAAGGTCTGCGCATGCGAAAATCGGGAAACCGGATCCGGTTTTCCAAAACACTTAATTAATGCATTTCAATGTAAATTAATGCCGGATCCGGAATTCCGGAATTTTGGATGGAGAAAATACCGCAGCATGCTGCGGTTTTTTCTCCGGCCAAATACCGTAAGAGGGACTGAACTGAAGACATCCCGATGCATACTTAACAGAATGTTCTCCATTCGGAATGCATTAGGATAAAACTGAAGCGTTTTTTTCCGGTATTGAGCCCCTAGGACGGAACTCAATACCGGAAAACTTAAACGCAAGTGTGAAAGTAACCTAACATAGTAACATAGTTTATAAGGCTGAAAAAAGACATACATCCATTCATCCTGTTATCCTGAAAACTTGTAATTGCATGTAATTAAAAAATTTGTATAGTACATGAGTTAATAAAGGGGTTGTGCTGCCTGTTTTTATTGATGACCTATCCTCATGATAGGTCATCAATATCTGATTGACGGGGGTCTGACACGCCTGCCCATCAGATGCTTGAAGAGGAGGCGGTGCTCCATGTAAGTGCTACTTTCTCTTCATTACACTGCGCGTCATCTCCCCTGTAGCGGTGGCGTAGTGTAATTACAAGTACTCGCTCCATTCAAGTGAATGGAGAAAATACTTGTAATTACACTGCACTTCCGAAACAACAGGCAGTGTAATGAAGAGGAAGCAGCTCTCGCATGGAGCGCCACCTCCTCTTCAAGCATCTGATGAGCAGAGGTGCCGGGTGTTTGACCCCCACCAATCAGATATTGATGACATATCCTGAGGATAGGTCATCAATAGAAACAGGCTGCACAACCCCTTTAACTAAAATGTATCTGTATAGTGCCAGCTTTTTAGTGTTCTTTTCCTCATCTCTCTGTCCACCTTGCTGAGATGGACGCACTTGCTCAGTTCCATCCTTCACAGAATGGATGGACACGCCCACTGTGAAGTAAATCTAGCAGAGCAATTGGAGCAAAGAATGTGGAAATCTCTGGACCCATGTGAGGTACAGGGCTGGTCCTAGCTTTGTTAGAAAGAGGTTGTCATGCACTGTATGATGTCTGATTTTCATTTTTGACATTAATCATGGCATAACCCCTGTAATAAAAAAAAATTCCCCAGTCCAACAACTATACATTTCTGAGCTTTATAAACTGTAAGGCCTCTTTTATACGAGCATGACGGATTGGCTTCGGATGCGTTCAGGGTGCGTTCAGTGAAACTCGCACCATTTTACAAACAAGTTCAGTCAGTTTTGTCTATGATTGCATTCAGTTGTTCAGTTTTTTCCGTGTGGGTGCAATGCGTTTTGATGCGTTTTTCACGCGCGTGATAAAAAACTGAAGGTTTAACCACTTCCCGACCGCCTAACGCACAACTGCGTTCACAGTAGCGGGCGTCTCAGGAGTTTAACTACAGCCTGCCAGCGATGATCCATCGCTGGCAGGCTGTAGATGCGATATAAATCGCATCAAACAAGTATATCAGACGCTGTTTTGTGAACAGCGTCTGATATACCTGCTACCTGGTCCTCTGGTGGTCCCATTTGCTGGGATCGACCACCAGAGGACCAGGTAACTATGTAAAGTTGCACCAAACACTACACTAACCCCCCATCCCCCTCACCTATTAACCCCTTGTTAACCCCTTGATCACCCCATCTAGACCCCTGATCACCCCCTGTCATTGATCACACCCTTGTAAGGCTCCATTCAGACGTCCAAATGTGTTTTATGGATCCGTGGATTCACGGATCCGCGGATCAGATCCGCGGATCTGCGGATCCACAGATCCTCAAAACACGGACACCGGCAATGTGCTTTCCGCATTTTGCAGATCCGCACATTGCCAGAACTATATAGAAAATGCTTTTTCTTGTCCGCAATTGCGGACAAAAATAGGACATGTTCTATATTTTTGCGGAACGGAAGTGCAGACTCGAAGCGCGGATCCGTAATTCCGGATCCGAGCGGGACAAAGTCTGTCCCCATAGAAATGAATGGGTCCGCAATTCCGCTCCGCAAACAGAATTGCGGACGTGTGAATGGGGCATAAGGGTCCCTTATCACCGCCAGTTAGTTAGCTACTTGTTAGGTAGCTAGCGCCCAGCCCACCGCATCGCAGTCACTGATTTTGGCAGAGATTTTTTCATCCACATTGATTGATGCGAATGAATAAATCTGTACCGTTCATTTTTTTTTTTTCAGCGCAGCGGCTGAACGGAAAAATCTCATTACCCGTATGGTCAATATACGGAGAATCGCAGAAACTCCTAATGCTGGCCATACGTGTAATGACTGCGGAGACCCTCAAATCCCAGGGCAGTACAAACACCTCACATGTGACCCCATTTTAGAAAGAAGACACCCCAAGGTATTCCGTGAGGGGTATGGCGAGTTCATGGAAAATTTTATTTTTGTCACAAGTTAGTGGAATATGAGACTTTGTAAAAATAAAAATAAAAATCAATTTCCTCTAACTTGTGCCAAAAATTTTTTTTCTGTGAACTCGCCATGCCCCTCACGGAATACCTTGGGGTGTCTTCTTCCACAATGGGGTCACTTGTGGGTATTTATACTGCCCTGGCATTTTAGGGTCCTAAAGCGTGAGAATCCAAATGCGTAAAAATGCCCTGTGAAATCCTAAAGGTACTCATTGGTTTTAGGGCCTTTGCATCTTGGCTGCAAAGTGTCACACATGTGGTATCGCCGTACTCAGGAGAAGTAGGGCAATGTGTTTTGGGGTGTATTTTATATATACCCATACTTTGTGTGAGAAATATCTCTGTAAATGACAACTTTTAAATTTTTTTATTCAAAGTTGTCAATTTACAGAGATATTTCTCTCACACAGTATGGGTATATGTAAAAATACACCCCAAAACACATTGCCCTACTTCTCCTGAGTACGGCGATACCACATGTGTGACACTTTTTGCAGCCAAGATGCGCAAAGGGGCCCAAATTCCAATGAGTAACTTTAGGAGGGCATTTTTACGCATTTTTCTTCTCACGCTTTAGGGCCCCTAAAATGCCAGGACAGTATAAATACCCCACATGTGACCCCATTTTGGAAAGAAGACACCCCAAGGTATTCGCTGAGGGGCATAGTGAGTCCATGAAAAATTAAACTTTTTGTCAAAAGTTAGCGGAAAGGGAGACTTTGTGAGAAAAAACTATAAAAATCAATTTCCACTAACTTGTGCCAAAAATTTTTTCTATCAACTCGCCATGCCCCTCATGGAATACCTTGGGCTGTCTTCTTTCCAAAATGGGGTCACATGTGGGGTATTTATACTGCCCTGGCATTTTAGGGGCCCTAAAGTGCGAGAAGAAAATGCGTAAAAATGCTCCTCCTAAAGGTACTCATTGGATTTGGGCCTTTGTGCATCTTGGCTGCAAAAGTGTCACTTATGTGGTATCGCCGTACTCAGGACAAGTAGGGCAATGTAGTTTGGGGTGTATTTTTACATATACTCATGCTGGGTGAGAAATATCTCTGTAAATTGACAACTTTGAATAAAAAATTTAAAAAGTTGTCATTTACAGAGATATTTCTCTCACCCAGCATGGGAATATATAAAAATACACCCCAAAACACATTGCCCTACTTCTCCTGAGTACGGTGATACCACATGTGTGACACTTTTTGCAGCCAAGATGCGCAAAGGGGCCCTAATTCCAATGAGTACCTTTAGGATTTCACAGGGCATTGTTACGCATTTGGATTCTCACGCTTAGGTTCCCTAGAATGCCAGGGCAGTATAAATACCCCACAAGTGACCCCATTGTGGAAAGAAGACACCCCAAGGTATTCTGTGAGGGGCATGGCGAGTTCACAGAATTTTTTTTTGGCACAAGTTAGCGGAAATTGATATATTTTATTTTTTTATTTTGTTTTTTACAAAGTCTCATATTCCACTAACTTGTGACAAAAATAACATTTTACATGAACTCACCATACCCCTCACGGAATACCTTGGGGTGTCTTCTTTCTAAAATGGGGTCACATGTGGGGTATTTATACTGCCCTGGCATTTTAGGGGCCCCTAAAGCGTGAGAAGAAGTCTGGAATCCAAATGCGTAAAAATGCCCTCAGAAATACTAAAGGTACTCATTGGTTTTAGGGCCTTTGCATCCAGGCTGCAAAAGTTCCACACATGGTAGCGCTCGTATCAGGAGAAGTAGCGCATCAGCTTTGGGGTGTATTTTTATATATACACATGCTGGTGTGAGAAATATCTCTGTAAATGACAACTTTTAATTTTTTTATACAAAGTTGTCAGTTTACAGAGATATTTCTCTCACCCAACATGGGTATATGTAAAAATACACCCCAAAACACATTGCCCTACTTCTCCTGAGTACGGCGATACCACATGAGTGACACTTTTTGCAGCCTGGGTGCACAAAGGGGCCCAAATTCCAACGAGTACCTTTAGGTTTTACATGGCTGCTCACAATTTAGCCCCGCCCAAAATGCCAGAACAGTAAACACACCCCACAAATGACCCCATTTCGGAAAGTAGACACCCTAAGGTATTCACAGAGGGGCATAGTGAGCCCGTCTGAGATTTTATTTTTTTGCCAGAAGTTAGCAGAAATGGAAACTTTATTATATATTTTTTTTCCTCAGAAAGTGTCATTTTCCGCTAACTTGTGAAAAAAATGAAATGATACATGAACTCACCATGCCCCTCCGTGAATACTTTGGGGTGTCTTCTATCTAAAATGGTGTGATTTGGGGGTATTTATACTTTCCTGGCATTCTAGCACCTGAAGAAACATGACAGGTGCTCAGAAAGTCAGAGCTGCTTCAAAATGCCGAAATTCACTTTTTTGCACCATGGTTTGTAAACGCTATAACTTTTACCCAAACCAATAAATATACACTTATTGGATTTTTTTTATCAAAGACATGTAGAACAATAAATTTAGAGAAAAATTTACATACAAATGTAGTTTTTTTTGAAAAATTTTACAACAGAAAGTGAAAAATGTCATTTTTTTGCAAAAATGTCGTTAAATTTTTATTAATAGCAAAAAAAGTAAAAATGTCAGCAACAATGAAATACCACCAAATGAAAGCTCTATTAGTGAGAAGAAAAGGAGGTAAAATTCATTTGGGTGGTAAGTTGCATGACGGAGCAATAAACGGTGAAAGTAGTGTAGTGCGGAATTGTAAAAAGTGGCCTGGTCATTAAGGGTGTTTAAGCTAGGGGGGCTGAAGTGGTTAAAAACAACATCTCTTAGCAACCATGAGTGAAAAAAGCTTTGCATCTGCACTTGCTTCCGGATGCAATGCGTTTTTCCCTGAAGCCCCATTCACTTCTTTGGGGCCAGCGTTGTGTGAAAAACGCAGAATATATAACATGCTGCGTTTTTCACGCAACACAGAACTAATGCGTGAAAAAACGCTCATGTACACAGACCCATTAAAATGAATGAGTCAGGATTCAGTGCGGGTGCTATGCGTTCACGTCACACATTGCACCCACGCAGAAAACTCGCTCGTGTGAAAGGGGCCTAACAGTTACAGAACATGCTGCAGGGAGAAAGCTGCAGCAGAAAGGACATGTCCCCTGAAAAAGGGCACACACACCCACTGATCCTGAAATAAATCTAGCAGGGCAGTTTGGAGCAATGAATGAGGAAATCTCTGGTTCCACGAGGTACAGGGCTGGTTCTAGCTTTGTTAGAAAGAGACTGTAATGTACTATTCGATGTCTGAATTTTATTTTTACTTTAATTATGGGGTAACCCCTGGAAGTCAACCCTAAGAATTGCAGAATTACCGCAGCTTTATGCTAAAGAGATGAGACATATTCGTAGATATGTTTCAGAAAATGAGTGCAGTTTAATAAAGTCAGTGACATTTCACGGGGACCAGTCTCTTGGAATGGTACATACATCAATAAGCTGAATTTTAACAGCTGGCACACTCTTGTTTCCTATAATATCCTCAGTGGAAGTCACCGGGCCGTAATCCCGTGAATAGAAGTCATGATGGTTGATGTTCACATCACAACTGACCTGGAACGTTCCCCGGAGATTGCTCTCAGAGGTTACATATTGTAATAGATGGCGCACATAGCTTAATAGGAAAGTAAATGGCATAAATGACCTATCCTCTCCAGAACTACAGCAGTGGTAAGCTATGTGCCGGCTCTCTTTATTGGTGAAGGCACAGTTTACAGTTTATTTTTCTGCATTGCAATAGAAGTTACATTGTTACATTGTTGCAAACTTGCTCAGTAAAGTTTCAGGAGCTTCTACAATCCACAGATATTTATTTCCAATTGGGACACCCTCATACACTTTAGGGCCCATTCACACGACCGTATGGCCACTGTGTCAGAGTTTCGGGTCCGCAAAACACGGGCATCGGCTGTGTAAACTGTCCTGTGGTGTGGACCCATTGACTTGAATGGGTCCGCGATCCACAAGATACGGCAAAGGATCTTTTGCAGCGCGGAGGCACAGATTGGAAACCCACGGAAACACTTTGAAGCCCCTCCGTGGGCTTTTGGGTCTACGTCTCCGCACACCAAAAGATTAGACATGTCCTATCCTTTGCCATGCCTTGCGGAACGTGGCCCCATTTAGGTCAGTGGGTCCATACAGCAATACGGAGTTGACACGGCTGGTGACCTGTTTTGCTGAATGCTATTTGCTGTCTGCAACACATGTGTTCACATCAGCATCAAAGGCTCTATGGCACATCCTATTACATTTTACAAAAAAAAAATATTTCTGGAGTAGGAACAGACTCCTCAGCAGGTCCATTATAAGTCAAAAAGAATCCATTGCTACCTGATGGTGTCCCTCATGTTCCTGCACTGCATAGGTTATCAACATATAATTTAGCGATCAGGTGCAGAAAGTATACTGCTGGCAGGAGGTCATAGACTCCCTTTAAAGAGCATCTGTGACCATGATAGACCCTATTAAACCAGGCATACTGTCAAGTAGGGCTGATCATGGTAAGTGTAATGGCCAATCTCTTGCTACAATCTTAAGTTCTGTTGCGATAAATTCATACTCTTATTATTAAGCTAATGAGGTGCTTGGAGCACCAAGGGGCTGGCCTACCACTTCACCTCCTCATCTCCCCCGTTGCCACTCCCTCTGCTTGACAGAGTCAGGCATCCTTACTGCTGTGATTCCTGGCCCTGAAATCTCGCTGATTGTACTGTCGCCGGCGCATGCGCATTTGATGTCATAAGACATCTCTGAGTTCTGCACTGCACATGCACCAATTGTACTATTGCTGATTTCAGGGCCAGGCTTCGGAGCTGTGGGTGATGATGCATGGCCCTGTCAATCAGTGGGGGAGAGGGAGTGGCATAAGATGAAAGGCAGAGGTGAAGCAGCGCTCCAAGGGGCTAAGCCCACCCCTTGGTGCTCCTAGCACCTAATTAGGAAATTTTAAAAAGAGAGAACAGAAACTGTGGCGCCAGTGGCGTAACCAGAAATGACTGAGCCCACAGCAAATTTTTGAATGCATCCCCAAGCAACTTCTTTGCAACCCCCTCCTCCTGTGCAACCCCCACACCTGTGGCTACTCAAAATTGCTCTCTCAGACCAGGCCCGGCAGCCGCGCCATCTGTTTCCTAAACTGTCTTTGTATATGATGTCATTTTATAATGCTGTTGAGGGGGCCCTGACAATAAAATCTTTTAGTCCTTCTCCTGGGTGGGCCTCTTCTGACTTTGGGCCCCACAGCAGCCGCTTCCCCTGCTTCCCCTATAGCTACGCCCCTGTGGGGCGCTATACAGATAGACTTCATTGGATAGCTCAGTGGTTGTGCTAACTTTTTTATTACATGCAATTACAAAAGTATTGAGATCCAGCTGCTGGTTCGAAAACTGTAGAATATTTTTGGTTGGACAGCCCCTCTAATATAAGATAACACAAGGCTGAAGGTATGCGTCATTTGCCAGTGACTAGTTTCAGCGAGATTTAATAATGAAAATAATTCTTTCACTATTTTTCTACAGGTTACACCAAATGTGTCCTTATTGGCCATGACTGGGGTGGGATGATTGCTTGGTTGATTGCTATATGCTATCCAGAGATGGTCACCAAACTCATTGTTTTGAGTTTTCCCCATCCAACTGTATTTACAGGTGAGTTGGACCAAATACAGTAAAATGAATTGCATTGCTGTGTCATGTTATTCTCTAAGGGTGTCTCTGTCATGACTGTTGTGATGCACTTATAAACCTAGTTGTACCATTTTTTTAAAATAAGGGCGAGTTGACTCCTCAGTTATTTGATCAGTTAGGCTACTTTCACACTAGCATTTTGGCTTTCCGTTTTTGAGATCCGTCATGGGCTCTCAGACGCGGTCCATAACTGATCAGTTTTGTCCTAATGCATTCTGAATGTAAAAGGATCCACTCAGAATGCATCAGTTTGTCCCTGTTCAGTCACCATTCCGCTCTGGAGGCGGACACCAAAACGCTGCATGCAGCGTTTTTCTGTCCGAGATGTGGTACGGAGCAAGACGGATCCGTCCTGGCACACAATGTAAGTCAATGGGGACGGATCCATTTTCTCTGACACAATAGAAAACGGATCCGTCCCCCATTGACTTTCAATAGTGTTCAAGATGGATCCGCCATGGCTATAGAAGACATAATGCAACCGGATCCGTTCATGACAGATGCATGCTGTTGTATTATTGTGACAGAAGCGTTTTTGCAGATCCATGACGGATCAGAGATAAGGTATCATAAAGATTTGCTCCTGTTCTATGTTTTTGACCAGCACCTGGTTTTGGCACACAATAACCGATAGAAATAACTGATCAAATAACTGAAGTGTGAACTAGGCCTTACAGAGTTTATTCATTTTTAAGTTAATGGCTGTATATAGCTAAAATCCTGACCCCAAGTAAAGTTAAAGCTTGGGTTTGGGGAAAGATTATGAAGAGGGAAGTTTTAAGGAAGTGTCCCAGTATAGGTCATCAATATCAGATCAATGTATAGCAAGTTGGTCGGCACTCCTAGTTGATAAGGTGGTGCTGAGTGCTACAAAAGGTAATTGGGTCAAGTGTATCAATACCACGGCACTCAAGATAGTTGAATTTAATCATAGTGATTTATTAATTCCATTCAATATAATAGTATGAAAATGGTCAAGAGAGGATCCT
Source organism: Bufotes viridis (assembly GCA_033119425.1). Taxonomy (NCBI): domain Eukaryota; kingdom Metazoa; phylum Chordata; class Amphibia; order Anura; family Bufonidae; genus Bufotes; species Bufotes viridis. Next base: position 39,371,501 of record CM065596.1, on the reverse strand, counting down.
TCAAGCCTCTTACCATGAAAATAAGGCCGTGAACAAGGTCCAGGATTGGACCGAAACGTTGGCCATTTTCATACTATTATATTGGATGGAATTAATAAATCACTATGATTGAATTCAACTATTTTGAACGCCATGGTATCAATATCAGATTGGCAGGGGGTTGGGGTGTCAGGTGTTGGACCCCCAGCAGTCTGATATTGATGACCTATTCTTAGTACCTGTCTCTTCAAAATTTCCTGTGCGCCATCTTTCTTGCAGCAGCAGTGTAATGACAATACATTCACTCGAATGGGACGGACCAGTTGTAATTACACTGCGCTGCCCCTGCAAAGGAGACGACGCACAGGTGAACTTTGAAGAGGAAGCAGCACTCACAGGAGCACCATGACCCCTTCAAACAGCTAATCAGCCAGGATGCCAGGAGTCAGAACCCTGCCCATCTGATATTGATGACCTATATTAAGAATAGGCCGTTAATATTAAGACCCTGCACAACCCCTTTAAGCACGCAGCATAAGAGAGACACAATAGATGTCAGTAGATGAGTTTCCAATTGACTCGCGTCCCCCTGGATATGAACGCTCGAGCCGTGCTGATCTCAGAGCTCTTCTCGTGTTGTGGATATATGGAAGAACGGCTGGTGCTCTTGTGTTGCGGGAAATAAACAGATAAATATGAAATGCATCTTCCGTGTCTCTGGGAACATGGCTGAGAATAAATTATCTTTTCCTTAGGCACTAGTAGCTGTCTGAGACTTTCATGGCTTACAATGTATTATTTATCAGACTGTCAGCAACACAGCGTGACCGGCATCACTTGTAATGTGATGTGCATCACTGTGATTATTACAAACACACTGCACACTGGCGTCTCCACATGCCGGGGTGTAACAAAGGCCACAGCTTTCCATCTAGCCTGTGTTATACAATAAATGACAAGATACGCCATCTCTCCTGACTGCTAGTAAGACAGTGGACCAAATACTCAAAGCACACATGCGCCTCTTGTGTTTAAAGGGGTATTCCAGCTTCCTCATAATAAAGGGGTATTTCCATCTGCGACAATGGGGGCATATCATTAGGATATGTCCGCATTGCCTAAAAGGTGCGGGTCCCAGCAGAATGGAGAACGGAGCGGGAAAGGTGATGGCTGGAGGACCCCGGGTTTCCGCGGGTCTGGCCACCACCAAGCAATCTTTACATAGAAGTAAGTGGGAGCGCACCGGGCTTGCGCGGCAACCGATCCCAATAATTTCTATGGGGGTGACGGAAATAGCCGAGCCAGCGCTCAGCTATTTTCTGCGGCCCCATAGAAATGAATGGAGGGCGGCTGCGCAAGGGATTCCTTACTGAAGGTACTTTCAAGGGATTCCTTACTAAAATACTGTCTCTTTGGCACCATGTTTCTTGGAGGGAGGATTCTAGATTTCTGGATTACCGGTATATTAATAATATGCTAAATAAATGAACTGGCTTTATGTTTTTCATGTTCTCCAGTGATATTATGTGAACATAGTATATACTTGCTGGATTCTAGTTGCCCCCTTGTTCATCCCCAAGTCTGTATATTGCCAATCTAAAATCCGCTGTTTCTGTTGCTGTGCCACGTAGTCACGCTGGTAAAATTGCAGTGACCCTGAGGGGAAATGCTTCTGCTTTCTAGTGTTGATTATGTGGAGACTACAGAGCATGGAAGATTACTGCTCAGATCAACTGACATGTTGCATTTGCCGAAAGAAATAAACTGTGCAGAGGAATGGCTGGTAATAGGACACTTTAAATATAATGGATTTAAGTGCCTATATTATTACTATGCGGTATTTACTAATGAATAAATATTAATGTTATACGTCTTGTGTACATGTTCCAAAAGAATACCAAGATAAAAAAATGTGTGGTCATTCATTAGGGGGGAAGATAATACAGGTCTGCGTGAATACACTCTGCACATTTCACTAGATTGATTAGACTAATTGCCCTTTTACACTGTTTGAGGGTCGAGCCAATTATCGGGAATGAACATTCTTGCAAATCTTCATTCCTGATAATTGGCCTGTGTAAAGGATCACCCCAAAAAAGAGCGAATAACGATCGTTCCTTTTCCTTCCGTTTAGCATCAGGCCATGGTAAAGGCACTTGAAAGGAGCGCTGATGGACTCGTATATCGTCGACAGGGGTGCACCACCAATGAGGCAAGGTGGGGCGTCGTTTCAGTTTTCGCCTCAGGCAGCAGAAAGGCTTGGTGCACCCCTGATCGTCGATCAGCGCTCGTTTATTGCTCAGCATCGGCCTGCGTAAGAGGACCATCATTTTCCAAATTTACGAAAATAAAGCTTATTCATTGTGTAAGAAAATGTATGCTTTTTTGGCATTAAAAAGTTGCAAATTCAGTTTTCAACTTAGTCACAACTGCCATTTTAATGCCAGTTTATGAAAAGGTGGCATGGCAAGGGTGGGGAATCAGTTCTGCCACATTCACAGAAACTGGTGTAAATAATGACTGAAATCTGCCGTAGATATCATTCTGGCTTATGGACTGCTGGAGGAGGCATGTCATATTGACAGGGCTTGAGCATAGTCATAAATTACGTGCATCCTCTGGCAGCGCAAGCCTGTGCTTCATCATAAATGAAGCACATCCTCCAGGAGATGCCAAAGACTGGTATAAAACTCCGGTCTTTGATAAATGACCACCATTGGGTTGAATCTATCAAGACTGCTGTTTCATATGGCGGCCTAAATCAGAAGCATGCTGGAGGAAGAGGCGCATTTTTCTGTCAGCCTGTGAGCTAGAAAATCATATCTAAGCTAGCTATTAGCTGGTGCTGATCAGCGCTATAATTTATACCACTTTCTGGTGTAAATTATAGTAAATATTTCCGATTGCAAAGGTCCTGCTTCCTCCAATTATGTCCCAACCACTTTTGTAAAAAAAATAAAAAGTGGTGTTAAATGTTTGCGAAAAAATTGGCAGGGTCAAAACTTTCTAATATTACAGTAGACAACTTTTCCAAGTCGAATACTACATTTCTCCTGTTAAGTATATTAAAAAGTTGCATTTTTTAAATATTCATTTTGATTTATTCTTTGTACAGAAATTGATATTAAAGGGAACCTGTCTGCACCAAAACAAATATTAAACTGACATCATTACCTTACAGTAGCCCCCAGTGTGTTCCTAGTCATGTGTTTCAATCATGTTTTATTCTCTCTTCGCGCCATTTTCCGAGTCAGCTTGAAGTCAAGGGGACAGCGGCCTCCTTGCTTTAAGTCAAGCTAAGCCCGCCCCTTACCCGTCCTCTCCTCACTTTGATTGACATCCTGCCGTGAGGCAGGGATCGCTGAAGTCTTGCGCATGCGTGGTGTTCACCTTGTTACTGCTCGATCCCGTCTCCGGCTCCCGCAGGCATCTGGCTGCTAAACTCTCACTGCGCATGTGCCAGCCATGTACATCGTGCGCGCGCCCAGCGTATCTGTTAATCAGTGTCAGCGTGATCACTGGCTTGCGTTCTCCTGCGCATGAAGCCAGTGATCACGCTGACGCTGAGGAACAGATACGCAGGGTGCGTGCACAATGTAAATGGGCGGCGCATGCGCAGTGAGAATTTAGTAGTCAGATGCCTGCGGGAGCCGGAGACGGGATCGAGCCGTAACAAGGTGCGCACCACGCATGCGCGAGACTTTAGCGATCCCTGCCTCACGGCAAGATGTCAATCAAAGTGAGGAGAGGACGGGTAAGGGGCAGGCTTAGCTTGAATTGAATCAAGGAGGCCGCTGCCCCCTTGACTTCAAGCTGACTCAGAAAACGGCGCGAACAGAGAATAAAACATCGTTTTATTAAAGTATGCAGCCACCGATTTTGGAATGAAACACAAGTCTAGGAACACAATGTGGGCTACTGTAAGGTAATGATGTCAGTTTAATATGTGTTTTAAAGGTGACAGGTTCCCTTTAATTTAATTTACACTGGACAACCCCATTTAAAGGGAATGTGTCACCACCATTACACTGGCCTCTGAGGGCAGCATAAGGTACTGACAGGCACAGTAATTTCAGAACTGCCTCTCTTGTACATGTACATTAAAGGGGTTGTCTCACCTCAGACATTGGGGGCATATCGCTTTATAACGGAGCCCACAAAGTGCCGGAGGGTGCTCCACACATGTGCAACTGTCCTCCATTCATTCCTATGGGAGTGCCATATCTCTGTCAGCGCCGTGGCTTCCCATTCATTTCAATGGGACTGCCGAAAATAGCCGGCTATTTTCGGCGCTCCTATAGGAATGAATGGATGGCAGCCACGCATGCACGATGCGCCCACTGGTACTTTAGGGTCTGTTCTAAACATAGGTGTGGGTGCAGAGGTTGGACCTGCACCTATCAAACATTGGGGGTATATCCTAGCGATATGCTGCCAATGTCTGAGGTGAGACAACCCCTTTAAGTAGTTTTTAAGTCCTGATATCCATAGCTATGCCCAGCCCCACCCTCCTGCCAGTTATTGACAATGGATCCCTGTATTCACAGTAATAGAGAGAGTGGTGTCAATCATTTGGAAGGACGGCGGGACTGGGCGGGATAGATCGTGAACATTAGGACTGCTTCCTCAAAGCAGGATTCCAGCACTGCTGCTCTTTAAGGCTACATGCACACGACAGATGTTTTTTGCTGTCCGCAAATCGCGGATCCGTCTTCCTTTTTTTTCACATCCACATCCTTTCCGTGTGTCCGCAAATTTTGTAGGTTGTGTTTCCATGGGTCTTACGGATGCGGATGAAAAACGGATGGCTTCCGTTGGTCATCCGCATTTTTTGCGGACCCATTGACTTCTATGGGTCAAAACCGTTTTTGCGGACAAGAATAGGACATGCCATATTTTTTTTTGCGGACATGAAATGTGGACATCGGTCGCGAACAGGCAACGGAAGAGGCATCCGCATTTTTAATGGATCCATAGAAATGAATGGGAAACCATCGGAACCGCAAAAAAAAACGGAACAGAGGCCGCAAAAAACCACTGCCGTATGTATGTGGGCTAAGGGTAAATTTCTTAAAAAATATTTTATGTACACATACAAAAAAGGCAGTACTGGAATCATCATGTTTGTACCTTATACTGCCCTCAGAGAGAGCACTACAGAGATGGTGACAGACCCCATTTAAGCCATGCATTTACATTTGAACATATGAGAATGCAGCGAGTATAACACCTTTGCACATTGTGATTGATCCCTTTGCCTAATGTGAAGTGCAAGTTTCCATGCATTTTTCTGTACTGTATAAAAACTACTTAGCAGAAGTATAAGAAATAATTCATGGGCATTTTTGTTTCAGAATATATTCTACAACACCCTTCACAATTGATTAAATCCGGTTACTACTTCTTTTTCCAAATGCCTTGGTTCCCTGAACTCATGTATACTGTAAATGACTACAAGGTGAGCTGACCCGGACTCTTACATTACAGATGTCATTAGAGATACCACTGAAAATGCCATTAATCCAAATATCTACAGAGGCGTTTACAGCAGGCAGCCTTTCCATATCCATTTTACAGCTCACATATCCGATACATAATGTGCTCTGGGCATAACATTCCCTTTTCATGGTTAAATGTTTATCATATTGGAAATGGAAAGCCGTTGCATGACTCATAGCTTTGTAGTTGTATTGATTTACTGGAAACGTATAAGAGTTATTAGATATGTGAGTATAATGTATATTGTCCACCCTCTTACTGGCTCTGATCCAAAGATTAGGTGCAACAAATGAGATCCAAGAGTGAGTGTACACGGAAATATATTGTATAACATGGAAAATTGTTACTTTTGCCGATTCTATAGACATCTAAATATGGAACTAGAAAGGATGAAATGTTACATGTAGAGAGATAATTCTATATTTATAAACAACAATTTCAATTATAATTACAATATAATCCTAATATAAATAGTAACAATTATTTAAAGTCAGGGACACTTCACACACTTCAAGTCTCTTCATCTCTTCTTTTGACCTGTCTTCTCCTTGTTCTTCTAAGTACCCCTTATGACCAATGCTTGGGTCCTTTACACCCCTTGCATTTTTGATATCCCACAGTTTACCTTATTATCACATTGCATTTTGTTGCCTTTGTCCACTGCCCTATTTTAGGGCGTGTACGGCGAGTTTAGAAGGGCCAACAGAGCGGCCGATTGTTGGGAAGGAAGCATTCCTTCTCGACAGTCCGCTGCTTACTCAGTGAAGGAGACCTCTGCATTTACATGCACCGATCTGCCATTGCGATCTCTCGCCCCTATACAGAATCATTGTTTCTGGGCTGCAGATTGCTCTTTAGACCGCACAATTGGCTGTCCAGAAGCCATGATCGGTGGTGCCTGCATGAACATCAGGAACACCCAATGAACGAGCATTTCACTCATGCATCGGGTGATCGGCAGCACATTTAGATAACCAGATTATCAGTAACGAGAGCTCGCAGGAATGGTCGTTCCCGATAATCTGAACGAATATTGGTTCAGTTAAATCCACCTTTAGCACCTGCAAGCAATGCCTGATACTCCAAGATCTTTTGATGTGAGATTCATGGTGACGGCCCCTCTACATGGGCTGACTGGGCAGGTAGGCATATGGGACAAACTGTTAGTTCCTGATAATTGACTGCCTGTCAGCAGAAGTGAGATCTGCATATAAATGTAGCACTCACCTCCACTATATGGGGGCGAGCAATCACTCCTGATTAATTGTTTCTGGGCAGCAGATCACTGTTTACACAGGACAATGTACTGCCCAGAAAAAATGATTTAGGTGTCAGCGTCCATGATGCTTTCACCCAATGAATGAGCACCTTTAAAGAGGCTGATTATCGGGAACAAGCATTTGTACAAACGTTTGTTACTGATAATTGTCCCTGTAGAAGGACCTAAAAACACTGATGAGGTGCACTCCATTTAGACATTCCCTAATACATCCTTAAAGGGGGTTTCCCATCTCAAAATGTATGGCATATTGATATGATATGTCAGAATATCAGATAGATGCGGGTCCCACCGCCAAACGTGCGTGCAAGCGTATGGGTCCCACCTCCAAACGGGCGTGCGTGGCCACCTCTTCAGTCACCTCTATATCTAGAAATAGCTGAGCCGGCACTCCACTTTTGGGGATTCTGAAAGCAAGTAATGGAGGGTGGACACGCAGGCCTGGCTGCCCTTCCTTCATTTTGAGACTCTGTTCTGGAGACAAACGTGAGTCCTGGAGATGTGCCCCACACCTATCTGACATTTGTGATATATTCTACCGATATGCCATAAATGTTCAGATTGGAAACCACTTTAATTCACACAAATGAAACACCTTATGTAAAATATAGTTTAATATATGGCTTTTGTTATTCCAAAAACTTAGCAAGAACAAAGAATGTTTATTTTTCTAATCAGTTTTATCTATGTGTCCTACTTATTTTACATAGCACAGGATGAGCAAGTGCCAGATGGCTGGTTAGCATTAAGTTAGTTTCTTCCTAACATAAAAAAATACTACCGTTAATGTAAGTCCTTGAGTTTCCCTCTTCTGTCAGGTTGTTAAGAAAACTATCAGTTAATTTCTTAGGGCTCTTTCACACGAGCGGATCCTGTGCGGGTAATCCTCTGCGTGAAAGACAGCTAAGCCCCGTTCCGGACAGCAGAGACACGGAGCATTAACATGACTGATAATGCTCCGTGCCTCTCTGTCATCTTTATACTACAGAATCACGGTGAGATAAAGTTGTCACCGTGATTTTGTAGTATCACAGAGAGGCACGGAGCATTATCAATCATGTTAATGCTCCGTATCTCTGCTGTCCTTAACGAGTCTTGGCTCTCTTTCATGCACAGGATCCGCTCGTGTGAAAGAGCCCTTAGCAGTATCTGATCTTACAGCTCTCATATGGCTTGTCACCCAGCTTTTCTAGGGTAGTGAATGTAAACTTATATAATGATACCTCCCTTGCAGCATTATAACACATCTCAGCACTGGACAACAGTCCCAAAATCCTCTTAAAGAGGACCTGTCACCTCTCCTGACATGTCTTAGCTCTGTGACTCTGTGCTGGACCATTCCTGTATTATTCCTGCTAGAAGTTTACAAAACAAAATTGCCAGCAGTCTGCAGTAAAAGTACTGTTGGGTGTGTCTGACTCTGTCCAATCAGTGCTGCTGGTGTCAGACTGTGCAGGGACAACCCCCCGACTGGTAACACCCATCTGTACCTTTACTGCAAGCTTCTGACAATTCATTCATAAACTTCGATTAGAAATAACAGAGGAATGGCACAACATAGTCATAAGAATTGATGCTCAAGAATTGTTAGTACATAGAGGAATTCTTCTGTGCTGAAACCTGCTGCACACTGGACTGAATTTTGCATGGTGCTGGATTTGCTTTCAAGTGGACCTGTCACCTCTCCTGACGTGTCTGTGTTTGTGACTACTTGCATCTCCCATGTAATAAAAATTGTGGAGCATCTAGTATGTTGTGCCATTCCTTTATTTTTCCTTCCGGAAGTTACGACTTAATCTCTAGTGGTTTGCAGTGAAGGTCCAGATGGGTATTACCTGCACAGTCTGACACTATCCAATCACTGTTGCCAGTGTTAGACAGGGTGCAGGGACTGTGAGGGATGAGAATCCATTTTGTAAAAAATTTTCCTCCATCTTGTGCATATGTGGAAAATTACTGAGACGGGGGGGAAGACTCTGTATATCCTAGCTTTAAGGCCAGGGTAAGGCAGCTCCCTCGCTCCCCTTATCAGAGTTAGATGTCCAAGAATTAGGGATCGACTGATTATCGGATTTACCGATATTATCGGCCGATATTCAGGAATTTCAAAGTTATCGGTGTCGGCATCTAACCTTGCCGATATGCCGATAACGATTCGCGAACATGGGTCGCGCTGCTGTCAGCGCGATCCATGTTCCCTCAGCAGCACAGGGGAGAAGGAAGCAGTGTCTTCCTCTCCCCTGTGCCGCTGCTGCCACCAATGAGGAGAGAGGAGAAGAGAAGGGGCTGTGGCCACTGCGCCACCAATGAAGTTTACTCACTCATTATTCAAATACAGGAGGCGGGTGAATCATATAGCCGCACCCGACCTCTATGAGAGGTAGCTGCGATCCACAGCAGTTAACCCCTGACGCACCTGAGGTCGGGTGCAGCTGCATTTGAATTAGTGTGCGCCCCCCCCCCCCCAGTATTAAAAACATTGGTGGAAGTGGACACAGGATTCCCTCTCCGCTCCTCTTAATTGGTGGCAGTGGCAGCTTCTGATCAGAGCCCCAGCAGTGTAATTCTGGGGCTCCGATCGGTTACCATGGCAGCCGGGACACTACTGAAGCCCTGGCTGCCATGGTCAGCTACCTGCTGCTATGTGCACAAAGCACAGGGCAGCAGGGAGAGTGTGAGATCCTATTCACCCTAATAGAGCTCTATTAGGGTGAATAGGACAAAGGTTCTAGTTCCTAAGGAGGCTAAAAGTTATTAAATAAAAAGTTTAAAAAAAAAGTTTAAAAAAACCCACCAAAATATTTTTTTTCTATAATGCAAATGCACAGAATATCGGTATAAATTATCGGCCTGAAAGTTCACAAATTATCGGTATCGGCTCTAAAACATCTATATCGGTCCATCCCTACCAAGAATGTTATGTTTTGGTTTCTGAGTTTCGCAGAAACTTCTTAATTAATTAGAATTCTTTTAAAATTGTTATTACATGGGGGATGCATGAAGCTATTAAACAGGCACGCCAGGAGTGGTGACAGGTCCTCTTCAACATGAAACAGCCACTCACAATGAACCACTTAATAGTGATTTGTTTTATTTTAATTTAAGGAAATGATCTTCCAAATTTACTGACTGTAATAAAATTTTAGGGGTCATTTCTTTTGCAGTTGCTTCATATAATGTGCACTCGGTCATAAAATGTATACTCAGTCCAATCACTTAGACACACAACCTGGTTCAAGCTTGCAGTGCCCTCATGTTGGTGAAAAAGCATGTTAAACCACAATTTTCTCTTACCAAAGAGCTACTCACGATACTTCTAGGATTTTTGTTTTTATCAATCCACTTATTTTCATACATTCACAAATGATATCAGTCGGTATATACTGTACATTGAGGTGTCTCATAGCTGGTTACCTCCACCACGCTCCACCAAGTTTCGGTCCAAAGAAATGCTACAAGTATTGTGCGTAGCTCTTTAAAGGGCATCTGTACCTATTATATTGGCTGACCTGTTACATGTGTGCCTGGCAGCTGAAGACATCTGTCTTGGTCCCATGTTCATATGTGCCCACATTACAGAGAAAAATAAAGTTTTAGAATATGCAAATGAGCATCTAGGAGCAACAGGGCGTCGCCGTTACACCTAGAGGCTCTACTCTCTCTGCAACTGCTGCGCCCTCTGCACTTTGACAGGGCCAGGCAGTGAAAACTTTATCACACCTGGCTCTGTCCATCAAAGTGCAGGGGGTGCAGCAGGTGCAGAGAGAGCACAGCCTCTAGGTGTAACGGCGACGCCCCTGTTGCTCCTAGAGGATAATTTACATATATTAAAACATCATTTTTCTCAGTAATGCGGGCACATATAAACATGGGACCAGCACAGATGTCTTCAGCTGCCGAGCGCACATGTAACAGGTCAGCCAGTGTCATAGGTACAAATCTGCTGACAGATGGCCTTTAAGAGAAAAACCTGCCTTTTCGCTAACATCTGGTAATTTCTTCTGCAGTCATAACCCACTGATTACTATGATATGAAAATTTTAACTCCCACCTAGTATGAATGCAGCACACGATACGAAATGTAAGTCTAAAACGTTAGAAAGTAACTGAGAAAATGAAAAGTGCTCTACATTTCTCTGGCACCATTCTCAATCGGTCTGGGTTTTGGCAATGGAATGCTATTAAAATATAATTTATGATATTGTAACCCCTCATTAGCCACACAGCACACATGATAAATAGCATTGCAGATCTGAAAAAAAAAAACATTCTATTAAAGGAATAGGCCTAATGCTGTTTTAGCCTCGCTTACCTAGACTGATGATGGATCCTAAATATGATGAACTGCTGTTGTTCTTGTAGATGGGGTTACTCAGTGAGGTCACTGGTTCCTAGTGACTTGATAGGCTGCATTCTCATGAATACTGGTTGCCTCCACTGTATGTAGGTGAGAGATGCACTTTAAAACGTTAGCTAAAATATGCCTAGAACACATATGTGGTTGTGTCTGCACGTGCGATTGGATATTGTGTTTGTACTCTCTCTGGTTTTGTAGATCCTTAAAGATCTGTTCACTAGTGAATCCACTGGAATCCGGAGGCACAAATCCAGATTCACAGCGGAGGACATGGAGGCGTACCTTTATGTGTTTTCTCAACCAGGAGCCCTTACTGGTCCTCTGAACCATTATCGGAATATCTTCAGGTTAGTGCATACCTTTATCAGCCTATGACGTGGGTCATATTACTAAAACTGTAGTTAGGTTGATTTCACGTGATCGTAATGCATCCACACCACTACTGAGCTAAACTTGTAGATAAGGTTTCTGTATTCCGGGACCCAGCTGGCAACATCATTGGAGGTGCCCTATAATAAAGGAATTGTGTTTTTTTTCAACCTCCCACTGCAGAGCTGCAAACAGTTCCGAATTTGCTGGGATATTACTATATTTTTCACTTTATAAAGATACACTTGACCATAAGATGCACCTAGGTTTTAGAGGCAGAAAATAAGAAAAAAAAAATGTTTTCATGAAACCTCAAATTAGACCACCAGTCCTCATCAGACCTCAGATCAGACACCTCCATCTTTATCAGACCTCAGATCAGACCCCAAATCTTTATCAGCCCTCAGATCAGACCCCAAATATATATCAGCCCTCAGATCAGACCCCCCCAATCAGACCCCAAATCTTTATCAGACCTCAGATCAGAGAGTAAAATAAATAAAACAAGTTAGCTCTCCTCCTCCGGACTGTGTTCTCTTCCTGCACTCATCGCTGCCTCATCTGCTGGTGCCGCGATGTGACCTGACGCCGCACAGCATCGGGACATTGTGCTTTCCTATGTGCACTATGTCCAGATACTATAAGTAAGGACACAGCACAACGCCCAGAAGAAGACCAAGGAGCAGTGAGCACAGCCAGCACTAGCAGTACTACACTCACCGTTCCCCGTGCCTCCTGGATACAAAAGAGCACTTCCATAAAGTGCCATTTAGTGTTTGCTTTACAAGATACAATGTCACTTTTTCCCTCTTTTGGAGGACAATTCTAGCAAATATTTGCCACATATATTGTCCCCCAAACACAGGGATGGATTTATATTAGATTCGTATGACTGTATGCTGTGCCATTCCTGTATGATTCCCGCTAGAAGTTATGAATGAAAACTAGGAGTTTACAATGAAGGTGCAGCTGGGTGTTACCAGTTGGGGTTGTGTTCCTGAACAGTCTGTGTGACAGGGGCAACACTATAAAGTGCCTTTTGTGCTGTGGCATTAGAAGTATTTGATATCTCTAACTTTTTAGTCCAACCAGACTGTCTATTACTCTGCTTCAGTCTTGTTTCTGTTGAGCTAATTCTTCTAGCGCCGTTCTATGGAAACAGTAGGCTTAAAGAGCACACCAAATGCTTGAAATAACTTCTTTATTAACTTCAACTTTTTTTCAAATATAACACTGCCACCTTGCAGCAGATAGTCTATGTATAAACACGTGTTGCATAAAGTATCACAAAATGGCGGTTTAACTGTTCAATCTTGTCATTCAACATAAATGGTGGATATATTTCTCTCTTCAGTATCTGTACTTTCACTCTAAGTTATTTAAGAACTTTATAATCACTTTGAGAGGTATATCTGAGGTTTAACCAATAGTTCTATTTGTGCAGTTTGTGATATGTTTTGCGTAGTTTGGCCGCAGTTTGGTGGAACTGTAAACAAACATATACAACTGGTCTCAGTATATAGTTCTGATCACAGTATTAACAATATGAACATTATATAACAGTTCTAAATACCTATTTGGCCTCTTGTTCCCATAAAACACAGCTCTGACTGGAAATGTCTGTCCAGCTCCTCTTCTCTGGTCTATACTGACTCCAGAAGATTCTGCTAGGGGATTTCCCACACATACTCAGTGTGAGGCTGGCTATGATTGGTCAAGACACCTGGGCAGTAACAACAGTTTAACTCTATGCTTTCTGTTGTTAATTCTGCTGAGTCATTGAGCTTACCTTACATTCATTTACTGAATCTTAAAGGCATATTATCTTTCCTGCTTCTGTGAACACAATATATAACTGTTATATGACATCCAGAAACATGAAGTCACTGTAAATAACTCTATTTCTGTCTCTAATATATAAACATAGTTACTGTATTATTGGAAAGTCTAGCTATAAAAACATGGAAGTCACATTGGCAACCTAGGACAGGTCTTCACTGGCCAGTGTCAGGGATTGCTCTCTCAAGCAGGGCAGTGGTGACAGATTTGGGGAAAACAGGCCCTGGAATGGGGTGGACTGGGGAGGTCCCACTACCAAGCCTACCTTCCCGAGGTCCAATAAAATCCAGCCAATGAACTACTAAAGAAAGTAGCTTCAGCAACTATGTTTGCTGAAGCCAGCACCAACCTGGGTGAGATATACACCCCTTCCAGGACTTTACCATATATTCTTCTATTCACATTACCACACCAGCTACAGTCTGACACTGGAAGCACTGATTGGATAGTGTCAGGCAATGCTCCTCTGGAATTCTGGGAAGGTGGTATGCAAATGAGCCTTGACATATGACTTGATAAAAATTAAACCAGCACTTCATCTGCAGACAGACCCCGAAACAGCTGTCTGCAGATGAGATGCTGGCTTAATTATTATGCAAGTGATGTCTCAAGACCTCTTAAAAGGTCGAACATTGACTTGTAGGATAGCTGCCCTACATCTGATAGCATTAGAGGCAGAGCTTGCTAAGAGATCATTTGTATACCCTCTTCCCAGAGTTTCAGAGCAATTTTGCCTAGCCCATAAGACTCCTCACGCCGCTTAGGAACTCTCCATATGGAGATATTGTATTCCTCAAATCCTGCCCTAGACCTCTCACCCAGTTAAGCAAATACTCTGTCTCTGCACTGATGAGGAGCAATCACCCAAAAACAGCTGTCTGCAGATGAGAACCTGGCTTAATCATTATCCAAGTCATGTCTCAAGGCCTTTCTAAAAGGTCGAAAATTGACTTATAGACTAGCTAACTTACATCTGGCAGAGTATTCAAGAATACTTGAATTTCCCGAAGAAAATTAACTTCTGTTCTGTTTTTTTTTGCTCCATTTAGCTGCCTACCATTAAAGCATCACCAGGTGACCATGCCAACTCTGCTACTATGGGGAGAACACGATGCGTTTGTTGAAGTGGAGATGGCCGAACTAACCAGAGTTTATGTGAAGAATTACTTTCAGCTATCAGTCTTGTCACAAGGCAGCCATTGGCTTCAGCAAGATCAGGCAGAATTGGTTAACACCTTGATATGGACTTTTCTACATGAAGACAGATTTCGAATAAAAGACTGATTTTGGCACTATTATTTAGACACATAAAAAAAAAGGTCTATTCTTGCTTTTTTCAAGTCTTTACTGCTAGGAAAAATAGAGAAAAATCACCTAGCGGGAAGATGATCTATTTATTAAATTAAAAAAACGACAGAAGTTATCTAACAAAGGGCCATATTTAGCTTGTTTCAGTGAACATGGTCACTGTACTGTGTCTACTATAACGTCACTGTGTATTATTACCGGAGCGGATTGTCCTGTAAACCGTGTCAGTTGTCAATGCCAGTCTGATTTGTAGTGTTATATTTTGCACATATACATGCCTTAACATCTCTGAGTTTACACAGTACAAAAAAAACTCATGGACGTGTCAGAAATATTGCATTATTTAAAATTGTTGTGTGGTGCCTTGTAAATTTTTTTTAAAATTTTAAATACAGGGGTGCCAATGGCCTACCGGTCATATGGATATAATTTAGTGTTTATTTTTTTACTACATTTTGTAACATCACAAAAATGTTGTCGCTGCACAGAACGGCCTGTCCTGATCCTGTGACTCTGAAATCTGTTATGGTGGCTCTGTGTATTTCTGCTGTTTCTTGTCGTTGAGTTTATTAAGGATGTGAAAAATGAAATGTTTACCTCATCTGAATAATCAGCACAATGTAAAATATACAGTAATACTGTGCTTTCCGTCTTTGGCTTCGTTACTTCCAATGGGCACAATATACTGTATTTATACTGCAACATGCCGTAAACCACAACTGTAAGCCAGCCCAAGGCTTTTGGACATGTATTCAGAATCTGTGTTATGGTTACTGAACAGGGTGTTATCTAAGTGGCCCTCTTGGCTGCACCGCTGCAGGGGAACAACCAGGCTGCCACCTCTTAGAGAACTCTTAGATACTGCTGAGCCACAGGGGTCAAGAGACAGCGGTATGGAGCACAAAGGGATCAGGCAAACACAAAACCATAGTCAGGGACAAGTTGAGGTCTGGGCAGGCAGAGTTTGTACAATCCAAAATCAATCTGAAGATCAGGGCAGGCAGCACAGGGTCAGAATGAGGAACAGGCAGATGTCAGGTCATGCAGTAAAGGACAAATCCAGGTCAGGCAGTGGTGGATACATGGGCAGTCACTAGAACCTACAGGGAGAGGTGTCTAAAATACACTAAGGTGGCCAGCCATTGGATGCAAATGACTAAGGTGTGTGCACTGGTCCTTTAAGAGATGGAGGGAGTAGCGCACACCCTACAGGGAGCAGAGAAGAGGCAGCAAGATGCCCGCATGGAGGGAACCAGAGCAGCGCTACTACGGCAGCTGTACCTGCCTGGAAGAAGGAGGACGCCGACTGGTACAAATTGCTGGAGAAATGACAGAAGGGATCTGGTGAGTATTCTGGTGGCTGTGCCCCCCTGGGTGAGGTAAGACGGTGGTGGGCATGGAATGCCAGTATAACGGTTATCTGTGTAATAATACAAATTTCCAGCAATACTATAATAGTATAACCGATTAAGGCTACTTTGACACTTACTCAATACCGGAAAAAAAAGTTTCCGTTTAGTCCTCATGCATTCTGAATGGAAAGAGATCCATTCAGAATGTCTTCCGTTCTAGAAGCATTCAGTTTTGTGACTGGACACAAAACCGATGCAAGCTGCGGTATTGTGTCCAGTCATAAAAACTGATTTGGCACTGAAAACAATGTAAGTTAATGGTGATGGATCGGTTTTTTTCGGCGCCTAAAAAAACATATTCCTCACCCATTGTCTTTGAATGTATTTACTGACGGATCCGTTTTTTTCCTAACAGAACGCATGCATCCTGATGTGTAAAATCACAATGGATCTGTTTAATTCCGGTATTGAGATCCTCTGCCAGATCTCTAAACCGGAATTAACAACGCAAGTGTGAAAGTAACCTTAGGCGTTTGTACATGTGAGTATTTGGAATCTGTATCAAATGGGTCCTGAATACAGTGTCATTGTATTTCAACAGGGCCACAAATGCAATCCTGTCATAACAGTGCAATAAACGCATGCAGGATCCACATATAAAAGGTGTGTATGTTCCATCTCGTGCAATATTTCTCCCTAGAAGCGCCAACTTAATAATTCGAATAACCTTTATATAGCGCCAACATATTTTGCTGCATTTTACAAGTGTGTGGGGGCACCAACAGGGCATTCTTACTGTAAAAAGGGGCATTAAGGGGACATTCTACAGTGTGAAGGCAGGGTGGGTTTGAGTTTAGCTAGGCACTGGGTGCATTGTAGTCTAGTGTAAAAAAATTGCCAGGGCGTGCTACGTGTGTCCCTCCTTGGTCTTTTTCAAAAGTTTTTGGACATACATACTGTAACGGACCGTTTCTGCAGACAAGGGGTAAAAACCGTTTAGGCGATCGGCCCCCTTTACAGAGATATAGGCACAGCTACTGCAGAACACCAAACTCCCGAACTGGATACAAAATAGCACTCCAACTCCCGTACTGGAACCTCCCAAATAGCTGCTAGCAGACGAACAGGAAAAGCAGACAATCAGCTTACACTCCTGGCAATCAGTCTCTAACAGCATACAGTGAATCCCCCCAAGAACGAGACGAGGCTCCGTATTGATGGTAAACAGGAATTCTCACATTTATTAACGGCTACCTGCCTGGTATTTATCCAGGTCTCCCACCTGGTGGACACTCCCCTAGAGGACCAGAAGGAAGACTGCGACACGGGATACAGCAGCCAATCACACACATTGGGACAATACAGACACCCCAGCATATCCCTCCCTCTGCCTGTGATACCATCACCCTACATGGGTAATGCAATCATCACAGGCAGACGAATACACAATGTCTTCTGTCCTGGAGACAATTGAGGAGTCATTCAATTATCTCTCAGGACAAAGGAAATCGCCAATACACATGTGGGGACAATAGGACAGACATCACTATTCAATATACAATGTCCCACCCTTTACAGTACACACAGACATTTCAGAGACAAGACTCCATTATGCACATGGGGACACAGAACAAGCATTACTGTTACAATACACCAGGTAAGACACATTACATTAAAACTATACATTTAACATATCCCCAGATAGCTCAGGTCTGAGCGCACATTATTAAGTGAATGGCGCTCAGACCACACGAACTACAGTTTAATCGCCATGGAGCCAAAGTCTTTACAGTCAGTTTCATACGAATGGGCTCCATGGGATTCCTATCTGGGGTATAACACATTCAACCAAAACTACCGAACCCCAGGCAGAAAAGCACGAATTAAGCTTTCTGCAGGTAAAAGATGTCTTTTAACAGGGGCCATAGTCCAAAGGCAGCAGGCGAGCAACCAGGTTTCTCCAATGCAATGTGGCGAGATTGGTCTCGTCACATCTCTCCCCTTTCCAAACAGACTAACAGGGTATCTGACCTCCTGCCGGTCAGTGCCCTTGTTAGTCCAGCAGCCCACCCACAAAACACAATCAACAGCACAGCCCACCCACAATAAATAGTTACTGCAACTGGGTAGAGGAGAAGCTTGTCCATGTCCAGGTGCCTCACCACGACTGTGCTGGAGTGCAGGTACGCTGACTTGGTGGGGTGCTGCATGGGCAGAGACCCGCGTCACTCTGCCCTGTTGCCAGCGCTACTGGGAGGGTAGCCTGGTTGAAGCCTGAGTTGTTGGAGGGGAGACCGACTGTCTCCCTTTAGATATACCGTCCTGCTGCTGGAGACCGACTGTCTCCCCTTCGGTTACACAGCTCTGCTGCTGGGGAAAGGAGACTGAGCTCTCTATTCCCTGCCCATTAATGATCCGCCGCTGGGGAGAGGTGGTAGTAAGCTCCTCTCCCATACATACCTTCCTCCTCAGTGGAGGGAGACCGACTGTCTCTCCTCCCAATACAGAGTCCTGCTGCTGGAGAAAGGAGACTGGGCTCTCTATTCCCTGCTGGTTACTCTGCCGCTGGGGACTGGAGACCGGGCTCCCAATTCCCAACAAATAATACTGCCGCTGGGGAATGGAGACCGGGCTCCCAATTCCCGAAAAATCACGCTGCTGCTGTGGGGCAGGAACAACTACCTCTGCCCCTGTAGCTCAGCCTGCCGCTGGGGAATGGAGCTCAGGCTCCCAATTCCCTGCAATATCTCCAGCTGGGGAATGGAGCTCAGGCTCCCAATTCCCTGCAATATCTCCCGCTGGGGAATGGAGCTCAGGCTCCCAATTCCCTGCAATATCTCCCGCTGGGAATGGAGCTCAGGCTCCCAATTCCCTGCAATATCGGTGGAGAGACCTCGGTCCCATCTCCACCTGCCGCCTGGGGTTCCTCCCAGTAAATTTCAATAATATCTTCCCAGCGGAATGGGTCTGGAACTGGATCTGTCACCTTGCTGTCCTGCTGAGCCTTCCCAATGGAGTGGAAGAGATCTCGGTAGTCCTGCTCCAGTTCCCACTCCAGGGTTGCTAGGTGAGCCAGGTCTTGCTCTACCTCATGGGGTCATCCCGTCATGCCTAGCCTCCCTCTCGTAGAAAATGTCCTGAAGTCTGTTCTGCGCAGGACTCCCGAAGTCAGGCTCTGCAAGGACTCCCATAACAAGCCAGAACCATCAAACTCCTCTCCCTCTGGCTTGTCATGCTCGGCTGTCAGGGTATATACTGTGCCATATACCACCAGAGCGCCTGGTAGGCATTCTCCAGCCATAGCTCCTGCCATACCCGGTGCTCTAGTTCCTTCACCCATTCATCCAGGGCTGCTCTCCCAGAAAGGGCATCCGTAGGACCACTTGCTTCTGCCACCGCTGCTCTTCACTGGGAGACTCTCACCCCGCTGGTATTGTACATTGTCAGGGCCTGGTACCAGATGCCTTTCCTTAATGCATCCCGGCCATCCAGGTCCTCCTCCTCATATGACACTGCTGGTTCCATTCTGGTGCTTTTAGGATCGCTGTACTGGGACATCGTTGCCCCACTTGTAAATCCAAGGAAATGGTGTCTCCTGTAGCTGTCCTTCTGGCTGTAGGAACGATCCCGCTGCTCGCCACCAATTGTAACGGACCGTTTCTGCAGACAAGGGGTAAAAACCGTTTAGGCGATCGGCCCCTTTACAGAGATATAGGCACAGCTACTGCAGAACACCAAACTCGAACTGGATACAAAATAGCACTCCAACTCCCGTACTGGAACCTCCCAAATAGCTGCTAGCAGACGAACAGGAAAAGCAGACAATCAGCTTACACTCCTGGCAATCAGTCTCTAACAGCATACAGTGAATCCCCCAAGAACGAGACGAGGCTCCGTATTGATGGTAAACAGGAATTCTCACATTTATTAACGGCTACCTGCCTGAGTATTTATCCAGGTCTCCCACCTGGTGGACACTCCCCTAGAGGACCAGAAGGAAGACTGCGACACGGGATACAGCAGCCAATCACACACATTGGGACAATACAGACACCCCAGCATATCCCTCCCCTCTGCCTGTGATACCATCACCCTACATGGGTAATGCAATCATCACAGGCAGACGAATACACAATGTCTTCTGTCCTGGAGACAATTGAGGAGTCATTCAATTATCTCTCAGGACAAAGGGAAATCGCCAATACACATGTGGGGACAATAGGACAGACATCACTATTCAATATACAATGTCCCACCCTTTACAATACACACAGACATTTCAGAGACAAGACTCCATTATGCACATGGGGACACAGAACAAGCATTACTGTTACAATACACCAGGTAAGACACATTACATTAAAACTATACATTTAACATATCCCCAGATAGCTCAGGTCTGGCGCGCATTATTAAGTGAATGGCGCTCAGACCACACGAATACAGTTTAATCGCCATGGAGCCAAAGTCTTTACAGTCAGTTTCATACGAATGGGCTCCATGGGATTCCTATCTGGGGTATAACACATTCAACCAAAACTACCGAACCCCAGGCAGAAAAGCACGAATTAAGCTTTTCTGCAGGTAAAAAAAGATGTCTTTTAACAGGGGGCCATAGTCCAAAGGCAGCAGGCGAGCAACCAGGTTTCTCCAATGCAATGTGGCGAGATTGGTCTCGTCACACATACTTTATATGGATCTTGTGGGTCTATCTCATAGATGAGTCTGTTTTAGTTATCTCATGATCAGTCAGAAGTCTTATTAGACTTTTCTTTACTCACATATGCTAAAAACCCCTATGAAACAGTCCTGAGGACTGCAGAAGAATGGAAGCTCTTATGAGCCAGCACCATTTAACATATGAGAACAAGAACATCAGATCTTACTGAATAGATGAATATATTTAAAAAGAAATGTGTCACTAGTAAATGTATTATCCTCCTCCCACAAGAACAGAATACAGGGTATTATGTCTCAGAATACTGTCATTTGCCTTTCTTTGTATTTGCAGCAATGATGTGCTGCATTTAAGTGTTTCTGTTCTTGATCTCGTCAACTTAAACGACTTCTATATAAAAGAGGTTTTAGGGCTAAAGTTTTATTTAAAGAGTTATTTCCATCTCATAAAGTGATGGCACGTTGCTACAGCATGCAGTCGTTTGTTGATAGGTGGTGGTGGTGGGGGTCCTGACCTCTAGGACCCTCACAGATCCCGAGAGTGAGGGAGACAAAGTGCTGTTGAAACGCATTTATTCTTGAGTTTGGTGATGACCAGGAGGTAAGAACCATTCGACCGATCATTCCTGCACAGTAGCAGCAAGCTATGCTACCTTGCAGAAAATCTTAGAAGAAAGTACAGTGTTAGGGCTCATTTACACGAAAGTATGGGCTCTGTTTCCATATTGCGGACCGCGATATTAAATATTATCGTATAACAATGGTAATGTTACAGCACAAAGAACATTAAATATATGAGAGATGTACATCATAGAACAATCATGTATGAGATTAATCCAAGCGAAATTACAGGATGCCCATTCTTATGATCATGTGGAACCCATCAGTCCCCAAATCAGATACATATCCCCTATCCTGTAGGTAGTAGGTAGGGGATAGAAAAAAAATAAGCTGAGCTATAAAACCAAGAGAGACCATCACTATCTGATCAGCAAGGTTCTAAGACCCTGCACCCCCATCCAATTGACTATGAAGTTTTATAAAGACACACCACTACTTAATATACACTGACTTCTTTATTAACTTTAACCCCTTAGGGACCGGGCTCATTTTCACCTTAACGACCAGGCCATTTTTTGCAAATCTGACCATTGTCACTTTATGTGTGAATAACTTTAAAATGCTTTTACTTATCCAGGCCATTCTGAGATGTTTTTTCGTCACATATTGTACTTCATGACAGTGGTAAATTTAAGTCAAAATTTACCAAAAATTTGCTAATTTCCAAGTTTTAATTTATCTACTTCTATAATACATAGTAATACCTCCAAAAATAGTTATTACTTTACATACCCCATATGTCTACTTCATTTGGGGAATGCCATTTTATTTTTTAGGGACATTACAAGGCTTAGAAGTTTAGAAGCAAATCTTGAAATTTTTCAGACATTTTCCCAAACCCACTTTTTAAGGACCAGTTAAGGTCTGAAGTCACGCTGTGAAGCTTACATAATAAAATCACCCATTCTAGAAACTACACCTCTCAAGGTATTTAAAACTGATTTTACAAACGCTGTTAACCCTTTAGATGTTCCACAAGAGTTAATGGCAAATGGAGATACAATTTCAGAATTTTGATGTTTTGGCAAATTTTCCATTTTAATCCATTTTTTCCAGTAACAAAGCAAGGGTTAATAGCCAAACAAAACTCAGTATTTATTGCCCTGATTCTGTAGTTTGCAGAAACACCCCATACGTGGTCATAAACTGCCGTATGGCCAAACGGCAGGGCATAGAAGAAAAGGAGCGCCATATGGTTTTTGAAAGGCAGATTTTGCTGGACTGGTTTTTATACACCATGTCCCATTTGAAGCCCTCCTGGTGCACCCCTAGAGTAGAAACTTCAAAAAAGTAACCGCATTTTGGAAACTACGGGATAAGGTAGCAGTTTTGTTGATACTATTTTAGGGTAAATATGATTTTTGGTTGCTCTATACTCTTGCTCTTGATCAGAAACTTCGGAAAGCGCTGCAAACCGCAGGTCTGAATTGACCTGCTGTTTTGTAGCGATCGCCGATACGGCATTGTAAGAAGGTACCTGCTGAATAATTTCAGCTGGTACCTTGTTCCGATCACCGCCCGCCAAGCAGCGGTGATCGGAAATATACAGTGTCCTTAAGTACCAGGACATCAGGGCGTACCAGTACGTCCTGTGTCCCCAAGAGGTTAAGGTATCAAATATGCAGTAGATGTTCTCATTAGAAGTCAGGGCACTGGTCTTAAATGGGGCCCTGCTGATGATGGGCCTTTGACTTATGAAGAGTCGGGCCTTTAGCACTCGGAGAAGAAAAACCCCCAGTAGAGGAAACCTCTAGGGAACCATGGCTGAAGGACTGCCCTTCCCCTAGACGGTGGAGGAAACTGATGGAATGTGACAAAGACGGTAGATTTTTCCTTGAATAAATGGTGAATGTCAAGTGCGTTGACTTCTGCAGAGACCAAGCCTGGAATCTGCCTTTTGATGCAGATTCTAATGTGAATACATCTGACTGCAGAAAGTCCAGTGAATGACAAGTCCAGTGGTGAATGCAGAGACCGAGCCCGGAATCTGCCTCTTAATGCAACAGGAAACTCACTTCTTTGGTGAATACATCTGTGTGCAGAAAGTCCCCGGTGAATGTCAAGTCCAGTTATTATTGCAGGGATCAAGCCTGGAATCTGCCTTTGATGCAGTAGTAAACTCACTTCTTTAGTGAATACTTCTGACTGAAGAAAATCCAGTGGGTGAGTGCAGAGACCGAGCCCGGAATCTGTCTCTTACTGAAGCGCAGATCATCTGATCCTGACACGGTGGACACCATGTTGCTGACTTGTGGTAGAGTAATCTCCAGCTATTTATTGCAGGGACACAGTGAGATCCCCACTCTGGTACAGTGATCTATAGATACAAAAAATATAACTAATTATAACTGAACATGGAGCAGCAAAAAATTACATGCAAGTGACACATAATTTACCCCCGGTCACTGAGGGTCATTGTAATTCCTCCCTTTAACTGTATTAAACTTGGCCCCATGTTTCTAACAGTGATACCAACGCTTATCAATGTCATTGACTGTTATACCTGTTATTCTTGTTCTGGGACCCACTGCTATATCCTACATAAACAGAATGGAGCTCAGTTTTCCTGATATAAATCGCCAAAACCCCCTGCTTTCTTACATATTTCCATAATTGAAATTCTGGGAGCCTTTGCTCAAGGTAATCTACATATCAAAGCCAATGGGAGCTCCCCCTAGTAGTGACTGCAGGCAGTTAGAATTTTATCATACTTATATGCCATATATCTGGCGATTTTGATGATTTTTCACTAATGGCCACTGCTCTGCTCATCTTTGTGGAGAATCTAAATCCTAAAGTCTCCTGAACTTGGCATAATTTCTGTTAATATTATGAGCTCCTGTCATAAATCACATTACATTTTATGACTCCTGTAGCAAGGATCTTACCTTATTTAGGGATCTTTTTGGTTCTTAAGACCAGTACCTTCTAGCAGGGGTCACTGGTGAAGATCAGGAGATGGTTTATTCTGCGCCTCATTTTGTCTCAGACCTCTGGTGATCCGATCTGCTGCAATTGCCTTCTTAACCCCAGGCTGTTATTATTTCCAGTGGTGACCAATGGATAACGCTATGTTTCGGTAATATCAGGCTTCTGGTCAGGGCGATCTCTTGGCCCATCATAGACTCGACATCTCATGAAAGACATAAAGTCGCTAATTGACCTTTTTGGGAAAGCCTATGATCCTGCCATTCTGCAGGCAGGATATTAGATGGTCTCTCATCACGTTTTGCTAGAAGATCACCGTGGGTTCACCGTCATCTGCCAGAAACTCAAAGGCAAATGCTATGGCGAACACCGCACAGTCATATGTGTTTCTCTGCTGATCCACGGTGAGAAATTTTAGATGTTTCATGGGCCACTACACTGTAGATGTTATTAATCTGCTAGCAAACAGATAGAGGCAAATTGCTGGTCTTGATGCTGTTGGCCACTAGGATGTCACAATTTTTGAAGCAGGTGGTGAGCCAGTGCATCCTGACCTTGTCTTAGTGTATTCGTACGGCCTTCTTTAGCACACTGTACCTTGGAAAGAGAATAGCAGCGACGGGCTGCAGGCCATCAAAGTCCCCCAACTGATTCTGCAGGAGATCATGGGCCTTGTTTATTATGTCATTATCCAGCATGTTTTCCTGGCCGCTGTTCTTCAGGATGGATAAGTGCTTTGAAGATAAGTTGTTCTGTGCTCTCTGGGTATAGGCCATCTCCACTTGTGGTGTTCCCAGCTCCGGGCTTCGTACATCTTTGGTAGATGAAGCGAAGATATTTTCTGCCACAGCTCTTTTGTCTGATGGAAATGTCCCGGACTGGCTATCATTGGAGATTGATGCTTTCCTTTTAAGACTGGCTTTGGAAGCTTCATGAGATGCCTTTAAAAGGTTTTCAGCAGACTTATCCTTCACTGCCATGTCTTGTTTTTGGCAAGTCTTTCTATTACATCGTTGCTTACAGCTCTTTGGTGTTTTTTTTAGCATGTGGTGCTTTGCAGACAAGGAATGGCTCCACAGCATCAGCGTCTCGGAGTCTTTTTTGTGGGGGCTCCACACTTTCAGTTTTTTTTCCCAGGGACATGCCTTGTGGTATTAGGGGCCCCTCGTGCAATTTTTGGATCAATAAAATCATGGCGGATGACTTGGTTTTTAAGTCTTAAGGCAACTGACCTGAAAAAGCTCCTTACCTGTGTCAAGATGGTTGATTTCTTGGCCAGGAAGATGGAACTTCTCATCAGAGTTCTCCATTTTTGATTCAATTTCCTGAATCGGGTCAGAAGGAATGAGTCAATCAACATGCAGAATAAGAGTGAGTTGACCAGCAGCCGACGATCAACATAGCGCCGATGCCTATGAATCCTCATGATGGCGTCCAATCTTCTTTCTGAAGTGTAGAAAAAAGTACTGAGCACTCTCCACTAGGATACCATAAATGGAAGTATGCACTAAAGGTGTATGTTAATGTGCAAACATTTAATCATAAAAGCAGATATAAAAAAACTATAGACAATAATGAAAAAAACAGTTCACAGTAATAAAAAATAAATGCATATATACACAATCATTTAAATGAAAAGAAAACACATTATCCGCAATACTGGTTCTGTTAAGTTATGACCATGAAAATGTAGTTCACTGATTATTAGGGGTTAGATTGTAGTTGTAAAAAAGAAATTCACAGCTGGCAATATCGGCAACAATTATCGTATATTCTCAAGAATCTGTAGGACAAGTCAAATCATAATATTATAAAATATTCTTCCCTAAAGTAGTCATATAGTATTCCATAATTTGATAAAGAAAAATCAAGTATAGTGGCTCGGCCTCACACGTGTAGTAATGGTTCGGTGCTCACCCTCCAACTACCCCAGATACCTCGGATGTAAAACGTGTATGTGTATATAAGAAGAATTGGGGGCACTCTACTATCTGTCACCACATGGACACAAATAAGGTAGACAGGATAGTGGGGACATTTATTCCTTACATTAAAATCAAAGCAGCAGGTTGTGCACACTATTATATTCCAAAATAATGCAAAACAAAAAATTGAAAAAATTGAAACAGAACAAAAATAAATCCACGGTAATAGTGTTCAAAGATGAGTTCAACATGGGGTGTTACCGGCAAATAGAATCTCCAAGTTATCACTCAACCAGAGATATGACTGGATACATGTATTAAATCAGCACAGCTGTATAAAGACTTAGTGATCAATATATGTCAGCTATATGTGTGCCACTAGTCCTCTTCAAACTGATCACCAAGACCTTATAGTACAGCTGTGTGGACATACACCTATGCATTCAGCTAGCTGCATCTGAAAGGACTAGTGGCACACGTATAGCTGACATATATTGACCACTAAGGGCCAGATTTATCATTACTCTTGCAGTTCACTCCACTTTCAAAGAAGGCGTATGTGTATTTGAGTCAAGTCAAATTTATCATGGGCTCTTTCAGAGGATGATAAATCTGGTGTATTTCTGGTTCCTAGTTGTATTTTGGCTTTGTCTTTGGAAAAGTCGCAATTTTAAAAAAGTCGCATCATAAATGTATGTAAAAGTCGCACAAAACATTGTTTTGTTTTACTAAAACGTTGTTTAGTAAATACATTCCCAAGCACTTCCCATTTGTAAAGGAATCTACAAAAACACTGTCAAAAAAATGTGCATATTGTGAACAAAATTTAATAATGCCATTACATGTAAATTACAATTTTCTGAAGCCAAGAAATAATGAAAGAAAACATTTTAAAACTACTGAAAACCATAAAGGGTAAAAAAACATCGCACAACATTTTTAAAACTCAAAAGTAACTTGACAATATTAATAAAAGGAAAGGTAACACAACAAACTACGGAGACTTCAGTTCTGTTTGAGGGCCCAGATTTTGGGTTAGGCAAGATTTTGTCAAACATAAGCATGGTCATGAGTGGAGTGAGTTTGCGCAATTTTTTGCGACTTTTTTGCGACTATTTAAAAAGTCGCAATAATAAATCTGTCTTGCAAGTGATTTACATACGACAAAACGCCCATAAACTTGGTTTTGGAGTGAGTGGCGTAAGTCTCCAAAAAGTCGCAAAAAATTGCGCAATTTGGCTTTTTGCGCAATTTTGCGACTTTTCAACTCCAGAAAAGTGACTTAGGCTAATGATAAATCTGGCCCTAAGTCTTTATACAGCTGTGCTAATTTAATACATGTATCCAGTCATTTTGAGTCCTAATCATCAGTGGCAGAGTTACAGTGGACATATCTTGACTCTATTTCCACGGAAATCTCCGGTTGAGCGATACCTTGGAGATTCCATTTGCCGGTAACACCCCATTTTGGACTCATCTTTGAATACTATTACCGTGGATTTATTTTTTAAAAAAAATTAAATTTTTTGTTTTGCGTTTTTTTGGAATATAGTGTGCACACTATTTTTATTAAGTGTTGATTATTTATGTATACCCTATAAAGGAAGTCTTTCTTCAATATAGTTTAAAAAATATATAGTTCATATATCCACTGTACAATCTTTACATAAGTAATGTCTTTTCATATGCAGCCCGGGGATTTGTTATGCCGATCATATGCAGCCCAAATATAGGCCCCTTTTACACGAGCGTGTCCGGATTAGGTCCGGATGCGTTGCGGATGCGTTCAGTGAAAACTGTGCGATTTCACAGACAAAGCCATTCAGTTTTGCCTGCGATTGCGTTCAGTTGTTCAGTTTTTTCCGCGCGGGTGCAATGCGTTTTGATGCGTTTTTCACGCACGTGATAAAAAACTGAAGGTTTACAAACAACATCTCCTAGCAACCATCAGTGAAAAACGCAACGCACCCGCACTTGCTTGCGGATGCAATGCGTTTTTCACGCAGCCCCATTCAATTCTATGGGGCTAGGGCTGCGTGAAAAACGCAGAATATAGAACATGCTGCGATTTTAACGCAACGCACAAGTGATGCGTGAAAAAAAAACGCTCATGTACACAGACCCATTGAAATGAATGGATCAGGATTCAGTGCGGGTGCAATGCGTTCACATCACGCATTGCATCCGCGCGGAAAACTTGCCCGTGTGAAAGGGGCCATAGATTGCTGCCGCTGTTCATGAATGCCGATGACAGTCAATGTGTGGCTTCAAATGTATACAGAAGCAGTGCGGTGTTGTGCTGAGCTCACAGTGGCGTCCCACGTGGCTACAGCGCTATGGCCACAATTACCTGTCCCGAAGTCTTGGGCCGCTTATATCAGATCTCCAGTCTCTTCAATCACCAGTTCACTCGGAAGTCAGAGGTTGGAATTGTGGTTTGTCAGGTGAACTACGAAGATTGCATCCAGTGTCGGGGGCTCTGCATATGTGATTGGAGCGCTTCCAAAGAAAGAGGATTAGTTGGAAAAATGTAAATCGATCATATAGATGCGGGTATGATTCGAACCAGACGCGCTTAAGGGTCTTTTCCTGACCCCTTCCTCAGTGGTGACCCGCAACAGGACTGATCCCTCCTTTATATAGTATTCCGACACACCATAAAAACAAACCCACTCTGGTCTCTCCTTGACCAATTGAACTATGAGTAGATATTAGAACTGGAATATTTTTGATACTTACCTTTATATTACTTTAATTTGTTATTTAGGAGTTCACTGAAGATGGCATTTATATTTATATAGCTAAACAATAAATACAAACAGGAATGTAAATTTTGCTTAACCTCTTAAGGACGAAGGGCGTACATGTACGCCCTTCGTCCGCACTTTAAAGATGGCGCCCGCTCCCGCACGGAGCGGGCGCCCGAGCTGCGGGTAAGCGCTTGATTCATCAAGCTGACACCCGCAGCTCATGTCCGCGACCGGCAGCGATGCCGATCGCGGACATTTAACCCCTCAGATGCCGTGGTCAATCCTGACCACGGCATCTGATCAGCGCAAACCGAAAGTTTCACTTTCGGTTTTGCTCGGCTCCCTGATGGCCACAAGGGGGCCGGAGCATGCATGTAGTACCCTAGGTTTCTGTGAATGAAACCTAGGGTACTACACAATATTCCTATGGAGCCTATGACTGTAATAGGCTCCATAGGAAATATGCGATTTTCTCATATATTCCAATGCTATTGCATTGGAATATATGAGAATAACAATCTGATGATTGCATCTTATAGTTCCCTATGGGAACTATAAGAAAGTGGTAAAAATAAAAAAAAAGTTTAAAAAATAAAAATTAAATATAAAAAATATAAAAATTCAAATCACCCCCTTTCCCCAAAATGAAAATAAAATAAATCAAAAAATCAAAAATTACACATAATGGGTGTCGCAATGTCGAAAACGCCCATACTATAATAATATTAAAAATATTCACCATACGGTAAACATAAAAACGGAAAGAAAGCGTCCAAATGGCTAATTCGCCATTTTTGGACACTTCATTTCCTAAAAAAATGAATAAAAAGTGATCAAAACATCATACGCACCCCATAATGGTATCAATTAAAAGTTCAGATTGCCCCGCAAAAAATGAGCCCCTACACTGCTCCGTACGCATAATTACAAAAAAGTTATAGGGGTCAAAACATGGCGACAAAAATAAAAAATAAAAAAATTCCCACTTTTAATTTTTTTCACTATCAAAACGCAAGAAAAACTATACATATTAGGTATTGCCGGATTCGTACTGACCTGAAGAATAAAATTAACCAGTCAGTTTTATCGCAAATCGAACGTTGTAATTTAAAAACCCGTAAAACTGTGGTGAAATTGCTTTTTTTTTGCAATTTCACCCCATTTGGAATTTTTTTCCCGTTTCCCACTACATCACATGCAAAAATAAATGGTAGCGTTAAAAAGTACAACTTGTCCCGCAAAAAATAAGCCGTCATATGGCTATGTGAGCGGAAATATTAAAATGTTATGGCTTTTGGAAGGCAGGGAGCGCAAAACAAAAACGCAAAAATCCCAAAACCCCCGGTCCTTAAGGGGTTAAAAAAATAAGTGAATTTTTATGGATTTTTGAGTAAATAATATATTTATTGTATTCTATCTTCCCTCTATGGAGTTGTATTTATCTTCCCTCTATGGCACTGATAAAGAAAAAACGCATCAATACCACATTACAAATGCATCAATACGGAAATATAATTGTAATTGATTTTTATGGAAAGTAACCATCAAAGGCATCATCAGTTTAGCGGTTGTTATATCAAGCTCCAGTTAACATGAATTAAAATATCGGCATTTGTGGGTATTGATATTCGCAGCTAATTTGAACCCAATTTGAATCCATCTCGGACTTTATGGTGTGTCGAAATACTATATAAAGAAGGTATCAGTCCTTTTGCGGGCAACCACTGAGGAAGGGGTTAGGACCCCGAAATGGTTTGAATGATACCCGCATCTATATGATGGATTTACATTTTTCCAACTAATCCTCTTTCTTTGGAAGCGCTCCAATCACATATGCAAAGCCCCTGACACTGGATGTAATCTTCGTAGTTCACCTGACAAACAACAAT
Source organism: Bufotes viridis (assembly GCA_033119425.1). Lineage (NCBI taxonomy): Eukaryota > Metazoa > Chordata > Amphibia > Anura > Bufonidae > Bufotes > Bufotes viridis. The sequence goes on along the minus strand of CM065596.1, from coordinate 39,340,729 downwards.
TCCAACCTCTGACTTCCGAGTGAAATGGTGATTGAAGAGACTGGAGATCTGATACGGGTGGCCGAAGATGCCTGGACAGGTAATTGAGGCCATAGTGCTGTAGCCACGTGGGACGCCACTGTGAGCTCAGCACAACACCGCACTGCTGCTGTATACATATGAAGCCACACATTGACTGTCATCAGCATTCATGAACAGCGGCGGCCATCTATATTTGGGCTGCATATGATCGGCCTAACAAATCCCCGGGCTGCATATGAAAAGACATTACTTTTATAAAGATTGCACAGTGGATATATGAACTATATATTTTTTTAACTATATTGAAGATAGAGTTCCTTTATCAAATTATGCCATACTTTTTAACTACTTTAGGGAAGAATATTACATAATATTATGATCTGACGTGTCCTACAGATTTCTTGAGAATATACGATCATTGTTGCTGGTGTTGCAGATAATGTGTTTTCTTTTAATTTAAATGATTGTGTACATATACATTAATTTTTTATTACTATGAACAGTTTTTTCATTATTGTCAATTGTCTTTTTAAATCTGGTTTTATGATTAAATGTTTGCACATTAACATACACCTTTAGTGCATACTTCCATTCATGCTATCCTAGTGGAGAGTGCTCAGTCCTTTTTTCTATTCTTGTATTTTTTCATTTTTGACAGGGTGAGTCAATTTGATTTTGTAGCACCCTTTCTGTGTTAGGGGAGGGTGAGCCACTATATCTTTATATTATTATTCTTTTTGAAGTTGTGTGCATCCAACATGCAACAGATTCATCATTGTGATGTCATCCAGTGACATCACAGCTGTAGGCCCAGTTCTATATGGATAGTGTTTGTTTAATTTTCAGTTTTTGAGGATACGTTGATTTTTACCTTTACAGTACATTTTCTGCTTCACATTTTTAGTTTGATTTAATTGCTGATTATTTTTTTAATCTGTATAGTTCCAAAACTTAGGTCTTTATATAATATGAAACACTTTAATCCTTTAAAAAAAATTGACTTTGAGATGCAGATGCTGCAGAACCTCTTTTCGGAAAAGTAAGGAAGAGATTCCTGTCCACCGTTGATTTCTTGATTTCTCTAAATTGTAGAGTCCATTTAATTTCGGCCACCCATTGACACCAGAGTAATATGCAAATGGTACACAGCAATAATACAGCCCCCAAAGTAGTCTATGGGGCCGTACTGTACCCAAGAGTGTAACTAGGCACAACATTTGGAAACACCCCAAGCAATTTCCCCAAAACCTCTCCTCCTGCACCATTCAGGAGGAGTCAAGAGTTTACTAATCAATGGCAGATGAAAGCACCTCCCAAGGCCCTTCCCCCATATTAATGCCCCTCCCCTCCATCTACATGCCGCAGCTTTCTGATAGTCCTCTTCTCTCTGAGGGCTTAGGTCCTTGTAGTTTATAATCTTTTGTCCTTACTGTAACCTAATCATCTCTCCACATACTGACCTTCCAATTACACAAAGCAGCAAAATTGAACAGGCAGTGCTGCAGTGTAAAGCACGAGGGAGATACGGAACAGCAGTCCAAGCTTATATGGAGACAGGACCTCCTATAAACATCGTAGCTAATCTGCAGTCACTGATTTGAAATTATGATTCAATTATTTTAATTTCCCCATATCAGATCGTGGGTGTCCGACATTCAACACCCCCACTGATCACATGTTTTGAGCAGCCATGGTGCTGGAAACTATACTATGTATGGAGCAAAGCTCTGTACACAGTGTAGGGGCCGTGCTGGGGTACTGCAGCTCAAATTCTATTCAAGTGCATGGGAACTTTAGTGCAGTATGCCAGAAACTACATAATATACACGGCCTCCTGTTCGTCACTGTACACAGTATAGTTTCTGGTGCTGTGGCTGCCTGAAACAGCAGATCAGTAGGGGTGCTGGACCCCCACCGATCTGATATCCTCAGGATAGGTCACCAATCTATAGCCCAGACAACTCCTTTAACAATTCATACAACAGAAGTGAGGATCCTGCTTGCAAGAGCTTTCAAACTAGGTCGTTTACGTACTGCATGACCCATATGTCCGTCCTGTAGCCCCACAAAAAAAAAAAAAAAATAGAACATGTCCTATTCTTGTCTGCCTTACAGAAAGGAATAGGCATTTCTAACATAGTGTTGGATGTGCGAAAAGGGGAAAGCGCGAGATGCACACGGCAGGAATCTACGTGTTGCGGATCCGTGATTTGCAGACCTCAACGCGGATCGTGGTCGTGTGCATGAGGCTTATCGTGTGCATGAGGCTTAATGATAGAATGCTAAAGCTTTGACTATACATTTTGCTGAATCAGAAAATCTTTTGTGGACTATGGTACTGTTCAGAGAACAAAAAATAAAAAGAGAGAACAGGATGCCCCTTAAGCTTTAGGCCCCTATCACACGAGAGAGTTTTCCGCGCTGGTGCAATGCGCGATGTGAACGCATAGCACCTGCACTGAATCCTGACCCATTCATTTCAATGGGTCTGTGTTCATAAGTGTTTCTTTTTCACGCATCAGTTCTGCGTTGCGTGAAAAACGCAGCATGTTTTATATTCTGCGTTTTTCACGCAGCTCTGGCCCCATAGAAGTGAATGGGGCTTCAGTGAAAAAAACATTGCATCTTAAAGCAAGTGCGGATGCAATGCGTTTTTCACTGATGGTTGCTAAGAGATGTTGTTTATAAACCTTCCGTTTTTTATCACGCGCGTGAAAAACGCATCAAAACGCATTGCACCTGCGTGGAAGGAAATTTACAACTGAACGGAATCGCAGACAAAACTGACTGAACTTGCTTGCAAAATGGTCAGAGTTTCACTGACCACGGAGCCAATCCGTCACTCTCATGTGAAAGAGGCCTAAGGCCCAGATAAGAAGCACGATTTTACCGCGCGTGTGCAAACTGTTGTAATGCGTTTTGCATGCGCGTGAGAAAAATCGGCATGTTTGGTACCCAGACCCGAAGCCGGACTTCATCACTGAAGTCCGGTTTCAGGTTGAGTGTTCTGTATATTTTCCCTTATAACATGGTTATAAAGAAAAATAATAGCATTCTAAATACAGAATGCTAAGTAAAAAGAGCGATTGAGGGTTAAATTTTTTTTAAAAAATTAACTCCCCTCCTTCAATTGATGGAGTAGCTGCCGGTCTCCTGTTCTGTCTTCAGCTGGGGTGGTAAATGACCTTCTGTGACATCACTGGGTCACATGGTCCAATCAGTGACATCACCGAAGGTCCTTTACCCCCCAGCTAAAGACAGAACAGGAGACCGGCAGCTATGCGATCAATTGGAGGAGGTGAGTTAATTTTTTTATTTTATTTTTAACCCTCTATTGCCCTTTTTACTTAGCATTCTGTATTGAGAATGCTATTATTTTCCCTTATAACCATGTTATAAGGGAAAATAATAAAGATCGGTTCCCCATCCCAATCGTCTCCTAGCAACCATGCGGGAAAATCGCACCGCATCCGCACTTGCTTGCGATTTTCCCGCAGCTCCATTCACTTCTATGGGGCCTATGGTGAGTGAAAAACGCAGAAAGTAAAGTATGCTGCAATTTTCACACAACGCTAAAGTGATGAGAGAAAATAACTGCTTATGTATAGAGATGAGCGAACTTCAAAAATTAGTTCGGCGTTCGGGTTGGGGTAATCGCCGCATCCCGTTATGGATTCCACTACCGCGGACTATCCCGGCATATGGAATCCATAAGGGGCGGCTTCCACGAACTCGAACTTTGGAAAAGCCGAAGGACCTGGGGTGACGTCACCGTCATGTGATCAGTGCAGGGGGCGTGGCTCAGCACTGGATCAAATGTATTTGAGTACATTGTGGAGGTATACTACCCAAAAGTAGCCTCTGAGAACTCTTTTAATAGGGCAGCGAAAAGCACTTTTATGCCCCCTTGTGGCAAGACCCAATGTCAGACCACACCTGTTATTATTTACAGTACATATCTGCCTGAGACATACCTCCATGCGTTTTGCAGTAATTCAATATTTCTATCTGGGTATGTTTTTATCTGGGAGTGAGAAAGAAGTTCCAGGAATGACCTGCTGGTGGTTGTCTGATCACTTATTTTTGTTAATTCTGTGTTAATAGGAACAAAAAAAAAAAAAAACATTTCAAAGCCATTGTCTGGCCACTATTTTTTTTAAAGGGTCAGAATAGCTAAAAAAAAAACTTAAAAGAAGTCAAACTCACCAGTGCCCTGCCACTCTTGTTCTGATGATTCCCAGGTCCTCCACCAGTCTTTACTTCCTGGATCCTCTAAACACAGAAATGTGGTTATTCACCCAATTAAATGTAAATAGGTAAGTAACATGTCCGGTGACCCTAACAATGGTCTGCAGATCAGTATTATTAAGGGGGAATTTTATATTGTTGACCTATCCTCAGAATAGGTCATCAATATCTGATCAGTGGGGGTTCGACACCCAGGACCCCGGGTCACTGATCAGCTATCTAAAGAGGCCTCCTCACAGCTTACCAGGCCCAGTACCATAAGTTCTATAGCAGCTGTTCTTGGTATTGCAACACAGGTTAACTCACTTGAATGGGACTGAGCAGTGCTAGGATATGTGACTGATAAACGTGGCACCACTGTCCCAGGAAGAAGCCGAGGAGCTCACTGGAGCGCCGCAGTCTCTTCAAGTAGCTGATCAGCTGGGGAGCCAGGAGTTGGATCCCAAATGATCCAATACTAGTGACCTATCCTGAAGATAGGCCATCTGCTGTACCTCAGTACTGGGGGTATTTGAAATGGTTTATAATGTTATGTAATTTAATGTTATTTACACTCAGCATGGCCTGGTATGGTTGGTAGGGACAGGGTTAATTACCCTGTTCCCCCCTCTCAGGAGGGGCAAAAGGGGGCTAGACCTACTTTCTGAAAAGAGGGAGTAGACTAGAGTTAGGGTGACCATTTTTTGGTTTTAAAAAAGGAAGACACTTGGGGCAGGAAGCGCTCATTAGTAATAGTGCCCGCCCAGCGGAGCTCCCCCTTCCCCTTGAGAATCCCACACATTTTTGGTAGCTTACAAATCCTGTCTGGAGATTTTTTTTAGGTCCTGGAGAAAGGAGATGTAGTGGAAAAAGAAGAAATAGGCACAACTACTAGAGTAAATGTGTGAGGAGGGAGGAAGCAAGTCCATGTGCTCCTTCATCTTAGACCTCATGATCTACATGCTACAGCAAGAAAGAGAGGAAGAAATAAGAACTTAGAATCTGCATGGCCAAGCATAGGGGCCAGCAAGGTAACATGCAACTACAGCTAACAAGACTTTGCTGCTTGTGAAGGAATACAGTTAAGACATCCGTCTCACTTAACCACATCTTGGCACGATGGGCATCTAAAGACCTGTATCCTGCCGTGGGCTATATAATCATAATTGCCAGATTACAGTAACCAGACAGAGATTCCAGTGGGAGAGGTTTTAGCAAGATAGCTTACCAAGAGTGCCATTATTTGTCCCTTTGTGTCCAGATTGTTGTTGGATGTACTACAACCTCTATTTTGCACTACAGTAAAGAGAGATGTTTATTCTTTTACCTCTGGCCTGGTTTTCTGACTCCTACCCCATACGGTGGCCCTTGCACTCTATACACCCTGCCTTGCACCCATCCAAATACCTAACATAAAGGGCACCCCAGATACCATCAGGCATTAGCACCAGAACCAGGGTGTGCCCGGGGAAAGAAAGGGTGCCCCCTTCTTACGCTGAATGGCCCTAGGGAGCAATGGTGAGAGGGCAGCCACTGTGATAGACTGTGTGACAACAGGAGCCACTACCACTCCTATCCTCCAGTACGGCTCCTCACGGGCTGCTGCACATCAATATATGAGTCCCAGAGAACCCCTATAACGATATATGCACTGTATGGCAGTCCATATTTTACTCAGTAAATTCCCATCTCTCTTTGCACACAGACACATTAAACCGAACATTAGGTACAAAAATATTTTTTTCCTACAGGGATATAAATATACATTACCTGTCCTGCCAGACCGAAATGAGCAGATTCTGTGCAGGCCTGGAAAACAGCTGTGACAACTCTCTCATTTCTGGCCTCTTTCACACGAGCGTGATGGATTGGCTTCGGATGCGTTCAGGGTGCGTTCAGTGAAACTCGCACCATTTTGCAAGCAAATTCACTCAGTTTTGTCTGCCATTGCGTTCAGTTTTTTCCGACCGAGTGCAATGCGTCTTGATCAGTTTTCCACGCGCGTGATAAAAAACGGAAGGTTTACAAACAACATCTCCTAGCAACCATCAGTGAAAAATGCATTTTTCAGTGAAGCCCCATTCACTTCTATGGGGCCAAGGCTGCGTGAAATACAGTAGAATATAGAACATGATGCGTGGAAAAAAAACGCTCATGTACACAGAGCCATTGAAATGAATGGTTCAGGATTCAGTGCGGGTGCTATGCGTTCACATCATGCATTTTACCCGAGCGGAAAATTCGCTCGTGTGAAAGGGGCCTAAGTGTCATTTGTCATAATGGCAGAAATACAAAAGAACACAATCCTGATGAACTGCTCTCTGGATTTTCTTCTCACTGACCTGTTGTTTAGGGCTCATGCACATGGCCGTATTTTTGGTCCGGATCTGATCTGCTCTTTTTGTGGATCGGATGTGGACCCATTCATCTCAATGGGGCTGCAAAAGATGGGGATAGCTCACTGTATACTATCCACATCCAAATGTCTGTTCATCCACATCCGAAGATACATGTCCTATTCTTGTCCGCAGGAGTGAAAAACAAATGGTGGCTTGTACTCGGCCAGGATCCGTGTTTTGCGAATCTGTGATTTGCGGACCTCAAAACACTGCCATGTGTATGAGCCCTTACAGTGAGGTACATGACAAGGGCAATACTAGATTCAACATACTAAAGCTGCAAGATGTGGGGGGAATTTATCATGAGCGTAATATTTGAAGTTTTTGCTTCAGTCTGCATTGCTATACATTGCGCCAAAGTTGTCAAATTTGACGCATCTTTAAAGAGGTTGTCTCACTTCCACAAATAGCATTTATTATGTAGGGAAAGTTAATACAAGGCACCTAGGCCTCTTTCACACTTGCGTTCTGAGGATCCGGCAGGCACTTCCGTCCCGCCGGATCCGTCAGAACGCAAGTCGCCTGAAAGCATTAGAAGACTGATCAGGATCAGGTTACTATGGCAGCCAGGACGCTATTAAAGTCCTGGTTGCCATAGTAGGAGCGGGGGAGCAGTATACTTACAGTCCGTGCAGCTCCCGGGGCGCTCCAGAATGACGTCAGAGCGCCCCATGCGCATGGATCACGTGATCCATGCAATCACGTGATCCATGCGCGTGGGGCACCCTGACGTCACTCTGGAGCGCCCCGGGAGCCGCACGGATGGTAAGTATACTGCTCCCCCGCTCCCCACTACACTTTACCATGGCAACCAGGACTTTAGCGTCCTGGCTGCCATGGTAACCATTGAGAATAAGCTAAACGTTGGATCCGACGATGCGCCGAAACGACGTTTAGCTTAAGGCCGGATCCGGATTAAGGCCTTTCAATGGGCATTAATTCCGGATCCCGCCTTGCGGCAAGTGTTCCGGATTTTTGGACGGAGCAAAAAGCGCAGCATGCTGCGGTATTTGCTGCGTCCAAAAAACGTTCCGGTCCTGAACTGAAGATATCCTGATGCATCCTGAACGGATTTCTCTCCATTCAGAATGCATGGGGATGATCCTGATTAGGATTTTTCCGGCATAGAGCGCCGAGGACGGAACTCTATGCCGGAAAAGAAAAACGCCAGTGTGGAAGGACCCTTACTAATGTATTGTTATTGTCCATATTGCCTCCTTTGCTGGCTGAATTCATTTTTCCATCACATTATACACTGCTCGTTTCCATGGTTACAACCACCCTGCAATCACAGGAGCAACCTCTCTGCAATGCTTTAGCCCTGGTGCACCTTTGCTCATGGCACTGATGATGATTACCCTCATGCAGGATTATATCTGCACTGGGGATCGCACTTAGTGCCAGGCCAGAGACCTCTCTGCAGCGCCGTGAACCAGATTCAAGCTAAAAATAGAAAAGTCAGTCGGCCCAGCGTGGGTCTGACTGTAAGGGTCCATTCACACGTTCGCAAAATGGGTCCGGATCCGTTCCACAAAGTTGCGAACCCATTCATTTTCAATGGGGCCGCAAAAGATGCGGACAGCACACAATGTGCTGCCCGCATCTGCACTTCCATTCCGCATCCGCACTTGCTGTTCACGGACACGGACAAGATAAGGCATTTCCATTAAAGTACCGGCCATGTGCGGGCCGCAAAATGCCTTTTTCAATGAAAAAAAAATAAAAATTCCCATATGTTGTATTGCCGCGTCCGTAACGACCTGGACTACATAAATGTCACATAAATTATCCCCTACGGTGAACGCCATAAAAATTTTTTTTCAAAAAAGACAGAATTGCTAATTTATTCTTAGTTGCCGCTGAAAAAACGTAATAACAAGCGATCAAAAAGCGCCATTTACACCAGAATGATACCAATTAAAAATACAAGTCGTTCCGCAAAAATCAAGCCCTTACACAACTCTATAGAAATAAAAATAAAAAAATGTTATGGGTCTTGGGAAGCGGCAATGCAAAAATATTTTTTTCTTTTTTTTTAAAAAAAGGTTTTTTTTGCAAAAAAGTAGTAATACGTAAAAAAATCCTATATGTATTTGGTATCACTGTAATCGTACCGACCCGGAGAATAAAGATATTATGTCATTTATACCTAAAAATGAATGCAGTAACATTTATAACGTAAAAAATCTGTGGCAGTATTGCTGTTTTTCCAATCTCCCGCCCAGAAAATTAATAAAAGTTAAAAAAGGAAGAAAAACGCTTGGTCAGTAAAGGCCCAAAACAGGCTGGTCACTAAGGGGTTAAGGAAAGAAGCTCGGTGGATTTTTAAGTTGGGTACTGTTAAGCCTGATGAGCTTAATGATCCTATATCATATGTGCCCTTCGCTGAATAGCTCTCCCTTCTGTTACCCGGAGTTCCATAGGTTAGATACACACACGCAGCCACATCTCATGTTTATGGAGTCTAACGGATATAATTCCCCCCATGTTCTTGGATGTTGGCCTTAAAACATACAAATAGGTATATGATATAGCTTGCCCTAATTGACACCATATACACCATAGTTTTTAGATATATACCCAGTCACATGCTATATCTGTGGAGTCAAACGGATGCAATTCCCCTTATGTCCTTAGTTGCATGGGGGCAGTGTCTGCCTCAAAACATATAAGATTGGTATTTGACACAGCATGCTTGAATCGACACCATAGGTTAGAGATGTACACCCAGTCATATCCCACATTTATGTAGTCAAATGCATGCAATTCTTCTTATGCCCTCAGGTGTATGGGGGCAGTGTTTGCCTTCTAACATTTAACATGGGGATATAGCATGGCATGTGTTAACCCACAGAATAACAGCAGTAAAATGTCATTAATGGTGGTCTTTATGCACAATAGCATATCATAGACCGGCATGGCTTGGTCATCTAGATGTCATGCAAGGGTATTATTATCATATCACAAGGCCTGGGGATTAGTCAGTTTTGACATCTCCCACTCGGTCTATTGATGTGCTATAGCGGCGGTTGTATTTGTTCAGGTAATCTGAGCCGCTCTGTCTTGGAGTGGCAGGACGGCATTAATTTAGAGTAATATGGGATCCTAACCGAGCTCCACTGGTCTGCATGGTGACAGTGTTCGCTTTGAAGTTCCTCCCTAGACATGAGCACTTTGTGCACACCTTCTGTGGATATGTCAGACGAGGCCTGCAAGTCAGATTAGGGGGTGTGGCTGATGTCCATGCCTACTTTCCCGATTGGCTGAACGGCAGACACTAACCACAGTGGGCGGGGGCGGCTTCCCTTTAACCACCTTAGGGTCCATTCACACGTCCGCAATGTTTTGCGGATCCGCAAAACACCGGGTTGGCACCCCAATTGAAATGCCTATCCTTATCCGCAGCTGCGAACAAGAACAGAACACGTGCTATTTTTTTGCGGAGCCGCGGACCGGAAATGCGCACAGTGTGCTGTCCGCATCTTTTCCATCCCCATTGAAAATGAATGGGTCCGCACCCGTTCCGCATAGTGTTTTGCCCCAGTCCAGCTGTGAGAAAAGTAGCTAACTGGGGGGCGATATCTCCTGAATTGTAGCAGCTAGAAACATGCAACTGGTCTTGTTTGAAAGCTGAAATTTCAACAATACCAGAATGACAGCAATCTGGGATGCTGTGAATGCAGCCGAAAGTAAATGTAAAAACAGGTTTTAGCCGCGATTATTCCCGACTCGATTTCTAACAGTGATTTCTCCTTTGTTGCTTTGACTTTAGCTGTCATTTTGGTCTTGTATGAAAGTCTTGTATGGAATGCCGGGAGATATCACCGTCTAAAGCAGCCCCCCCCACCCTTCAGTTACTGTAGTTGCAGCGCGCTCAAGGCCGCCACAGTGCCGATTACTGGCCGACAGCACACCATCAGTTGCGAATTTAAGTCCACCAATTACTTACCTCCTGATGACGAACGGGGTTATACCCGCTGCAGAAAGGCGTTGAGTGTGTAAGGTTACAGTCAGACCCACGCTGGGCTGACTGTCTGTTCTATTATTAGCTTAAATCTGGTTCACGGCGCTGCAGAGAGGTCTCTCCTAAAGCGCGCTGCTGATCACCTGGCACCAAGTGCAATCCCCAGTGCAGATATAATCCTGCATGAGGGTAATTATCATCAGTGCCATAAGCAAAGGTGCACCAGGGCTAAAGCATTGCAGAGAGGTTGCTCCTGCGATTTTAAAGGTGGCGACTGGGACACACACTGACCGGTGCTGCTAATTACCTCCAGCAGAGGGTCATTCTGTGCACCAGTATTCCAAGGCATTGGCTTCAGGGGTACAAGTAGCCCCTAGTGCTCCCCTGGACCCACTGCCTGGCTAATCTGTGAGGGTAGTGGTATTACACCAACAAGGAGGAACCCTAAGGCCCCTTTTACACGGCGAGTTTTCCGCGCGGGTGCAATGCGTGATGTGAACGCTTTGCACCCGCACTGAATCCAGGACTCATTCATTTCTATGGGGCTGTGTACATGAGCGTTGTTTTTCATGCATCACTTGTGCGTTGCGTTAAAATCACATCTAGTTTCTGTGTTTTTCACGCAACGCAGCCCCATAGAAGTGAATGAGGATGCGGGAAAATCGCAAGCATCCGCAAGCAAGTGCGGATGCAGTGTGATTTTCCCGCATGGTTGCTAGGAGACAATCGGGATGGGGACCCGATCTTTATTATTTTCCCTTATAACATGGTTATAAGGGAAAATAATAGCATTCTTTAACCCCTTAAGGACTCAGCCATATTTCACCTTAAGGACCCGGTCATTTTTGCAAATCTGACCAGTGTCACTTTATGTGGTGATAACTTTAAAACGCTTTTTCCTATCCAGGCCATTCTGAGATTGTTTTTTCGTCACATATTGTACTTCATGAAAGTGGTAGGGCACATATGATATAGGATCATTAGGCTCATCAGGCTTAACAGTACCCGACTTAAAAATCCACTGAGCTTCTTTCCTTAACCCCTTAGTGACCAGCCTGTTTTGGGCCTTTACTGACCAAGCGTTTTTCTTCCTTTTTTAACTTTTATTAATTTTCTGGGCGGGAGATTGGAAAAACAGCAATTCTGCCACTGATTTTTTACGTTAAAAATTTAACTGCATTCATTTTTAGGTATAAATGACATAATATCTTTATTCTCCGGGTCAGTACGATTACAGTGATACCAAATACATATAGTTTTTTTTTACGTATTACTACTTTTTTGCAATAAAACCCCTTTTTTTTTTTAAAAAAGAAAAAAATATTTTTGCATTGCCGCTTCCCAAGACCCATAACATTTTTTTATTTTTATTTCTATAGAGTTGTGTGAGGGCTTGATTTTTGCGGAACGACTTGTATTTTTAGTTCATAAAATATTTTATTGAAGAAGGCCGTATAAGAGCACACATGAAAATACAATAATACACCATACCGCAAGGATACATATGTTAGTGTTACAGCCGCACATGTGCTTTTCAGTTTACAGTATAGATCAATCTAGTAAACAGCCGACTTCCATTTAACAGGTAAATAACATTTGTGAACCTGGATTGAAGAAATAAGTGCCCAATATTGCAAAAAGTAACAATGACCTGTGATTATCTGATCAACTGGGTTTATGAGCATGTGTACAGGGCAAAGCGGGGCAAAGCGGGGCAAAGCGGGAGGAGGCTTTCCCTGAATTTATCAAGTAGCATGCTGCGAGGTTCTAAGGCCCCTTTCACACGGGCGAGTTTTCCGCGCGGGTGCAATGCGTGAGGAGGACGCATTGCACCCGCACTGAATCCTGACCCATTCAGTTCTATGGGGCTGTGCACATGAGCGGTGATTTTCACGCATCACTTTTGCGTTGCGTGAAAATCGCAGCATGTTCTATATTCTGCGGTTTTCACGCAACGCAGGCCCCATAGAAGTGAATGGGGATGCGGGAAAATCGCAAGCATCCGCAATCATGTGCGGATGCGTTGCGATTTTCCCGCATGGTTGCTAGGATACGATCGGGATGGGGACCCGATCGTTATTATTTTCCTTTATAACATAGTTATAAGGGAAAATAATCGCATTCTAATTACAGAATGCAATGTTCCCCGGGCTTGAAAGGGTTAAAAATAATAAAGAGTTAACTTACCTTCTCCCATTGTACGCGCAGAGCCCCAGAACGTCGTCTCTCTTGATAGTTTGGCTGCTTGAGGACCTGTGGTGACGTCACAGGGTCACATGGTCCAATCATAGAAGCATTTGAGTGGACCATGTGACCCATGTGATCCTGTGACATCACGGCAGGTCCTTCATCGAACATCCTCACGCATTGCACCCGTGTGAAAGGGGCCATAGAACATGCTGCGATTTTCACGCAACGCACAAGTGATGCGTGAAAAAAAACGCTCATGTACACAGACCCATTGAAATGAATGGGTCAGGATTCAGTGCGGATGCTATGCGTTCACGTCACGCATTGCACCCGCGCGGAAAACTCGCTCGTGTGAAAGGGGCCTTAAGGAACCACTGGCCAACAGATGGGGGGTCTTGGGACTTCCACTGTCCGGCTACCAGTAACCTCGCCGCCGCTAACAGCTGCTGGTTTAATTTGTTCTCCCATGCCCTTAGTTGGAGATCCCGATCCCACCCCAAAAAACACAACTGTGGAGTAGGGACAATATGACGGCTATGTATTTTTGACAAAAACCCACAGATGGAACGACTTGTATTTTTAATTGGTATCATTCTGGAGTAAATTAGCAATTTTCCAAGTTTCAATTTCTCTACTTCTATAATACATAGTAATCCCGAAAAAAAAGTTATTGATTTACATTCCCCACATGTCTACTTCATGTATGGATCATTTTGGGAATGCTATTTAATTTTTTGGGGACGTTACAAGGCTTAGAAGTTTAGAAGCAAATCTTGAAATTTTTCAGAAATTTTCAAAAACCCACTTTTTAGGGACCAGTTCAGGTCTGAAGTCACTTTGTGAGGCTTACATAATAGAAACCACCCAAAAATGACCCCATTCTAGAAACTACACCCCTGAAGGTACTCAAAACAGTACAAACGTTGTTTACCCTTTAGGTTTTCAACACGAGTTAATGGCAAATGGAGATAAAATTTCAGAATTTAGATTTTTTGGAAAAATTTTCAATTTTAATCCATTTTTTCCAGTAACAAAGCAAGGGTTAACAGCCAAACAAAATTCAATATTTATTGCCCCAATTCTGTAGTTTGCAGGAATACCCAATATGTGGTCATAAACTGCTGTATGGCCAAACTGCAGGGCGCAGAAGGAAGGGAACGCCATATGGTTTTTGGAAGGCGGATTTTGCTGGACTGGATTTTTGACATCATGTCCCATTTGAAGCCCCCCGATGCACCCCTAGAGTAGAAACTCCATAAAAGTGACTCCATCTAAGAAACTACACCCCTCAAGGTATTCAAAACCGATTTTACAAACTTTGTTAACCCTTTAAGTGTTCCACAAGAGTTATTGGCAAATGGAGATGACATTTCAGAATTTCTATTTTTTTATTATCTTGCCTCAAAAAAAGTGTAACCCTCAGTTCACACTTGCGCGTTTCAAACGCTCAACAGGAGAAAACTCATGTTTCCCTACGGGCATGGTTCTCACCTGAGCGTTTTACGGCGCGTTTGAACGCGCTGTAAAACGCCCTACGCTCGGAGAAGTTCTTGAGCTTCTTTGGGGCGTTTTGTCGCGCGTTTGCACCCATAGACTTCAATGGGAACGTGCGTAAAACGCGCGTTTAACACGCGTTAAAGTGTAGATATGCCTTTTTCAAATGGTCTCCAGAGTCACGAACGCGCGTATGACGCGCGTTTCCTATTTGCAAAAACGCGATATAATACGCGCGAATAAAACGCGCGTCTCAGAAACGCTCAGGTGTGAACCCAGGGTAATATAGAGCAACCAAAAATCATATTTACCCTAAAATAGTACAAACAAAACTGCAACTCATACCGTAGTTTCCAAAATGGGGTCACTTTTTGGGAGTTTCTACTTTAGGGGTGCATCAGGGGTCCTTCAAATGGGACATAGTGTCAAAAAACCAGTCCAGCAAAATCTGCCTTCCAAACACTATATGGCGTTCCCTTCCTTCTACGCCCTGCTGTTTAGCCATACAGCAGTTTACGACCACATATGGGGTGTTTCTGCAAACTACAGAATCAGGGCAATAAATATTAAGTTTTGTTTGGCTGTTAACCCTTGCTTTGATACTGGAAAAATGGATGAAAATGGAAAATTTGCAAAAAAATAGATGTTTTGGGACCGTTTTTATTTTTTGTTATTTATATTGCTGATCTGACAGGTTAGATTGTGTGATATTTCTATAGAGCAGGTTATTATGGACGCGACAAAATCAAATATGACAACTTTTTTTATCTTATTTTTTTCAGGTTTTTTTTATAACAAATTATTTTTTTGTGTCTCCACATTCTGAAAGCCATATTTTTAATTTTTATTTTTTGGGCGACTGTCTTATGTAGGGGCTCATTTTTTGCGGGATGAGATGACGGTTTGATTGGCACTATCTTGGGGTGCATATGACATTTTGGTTGCTTGCTATTACACTTTTTGGATGTGAGGTGACAAAAATGTTTTTTTTTTTTTTACATTGTTTTTATTTATTTATTTTTTACGGTATTTACCTGAGGGGTTAGATCATGTGATATTATTATAGAGCAGGTTTTGACGGATGCGGCGATACATAATATACTTTACTTTTTTTAATTTATTTTACTTTAACACAATAACAGCATTTTAGCAAAAAAAAAAATGTATTAGTGTCTCCATAGTCTGAGAGCCATATTTTTGGGGGCGATTGTCCTATGGAGGGGCTCATTTTTTGTGGGATGAGATGGCGGTTTGATTGCTACTATTTTGAGAGGCATACACCTTTTTGATCGCTTGGTATTACACTTTTTGTGATGTAAGGTGACAAAAAATAGCTTTTTTTACACCATTTTTTTTTACGGTATTTATTTGAGAGGTTAGGTCATGCAATTTATAGAGCAGGTTTTTACGGACGCAGCGATACCTAATATGTGTAGTGTATTTTTTTTTTTATTCGGTGATATGTGTTTTGTTTTGTTTTTTTTACTTTTTTTTCACTTTTTTACTCAGACCCACTTGGTTCTTGTAGATCTAGTGGATCTGGTCTCTATATAATACAGTACAGTACACTATATAGTGTACTGTACTGTATTTTTTACTTTAGACTTGATCAGAAGTCTGATCAGAGTTACATTACCATGGCAAGCAGTACGCCTCTGAAAGCAGCCATGGTAACCATCACCCGCTGCCAGAACAGAGCAGCGGGTGATGGGGAGGGAGGGGAGCACCCTCCCTCTGCGATCCCATCAAGAATCGGGGGCAGCAAGGGCACAGCAGCCCCCGATGGGAGGAGGGAGCTCCCTCCCTGTTAACCCCTTCCATACAGTGGTCCGTACGAACCGCAACATGGAAGGGGTTAAAACTGCTGACATCTGCAGCACAGATGTCAGCAGTTTTTAGCAGAGTGTCAGCAATGTGCTGAAACTCTGCTATATACCCACTAGACCACCAGGGAAACATTACAGAGGAGGCGGGCAGGGGATCGCTATTGCGATCCCGCACCGCCCGCAACCACCCCCCCTGCACCCCCGCAGCCACAATATGATTGGGGGCTGCAGGGGGGGGTTATAATCTAACACTTTGGGAACATTTAGTCTCTGAGGGGATCAGAGATTGCAGAAAGCGCTGCAAACCGCAGGTCTGAATTGACCTGCGGTTTGCAGCGATCGCAGATACGGAGGGTCACAGGACCCCCCTGGGCATTGTAACAAGGTACCTGCTGAATGATTTCAGCAGGTACCTTGTTCCGATCACTGCCGGCTGAGCAGCAGTGATTGGAACTACTCATGACGTACTGGGACGTCAAGGGTCCTTAAGGACTCGGGAAACATGCCGTACTGGTACGTCCTAAGTCCTTAAGGGGTTAATACAGAATGCTTAGTAAAAGAACAATTAAGTGTTAAAAATAAAAAATAAAATAACTCACCTCCTCCAATTGATCACGTAGGTGCTGATCTCCTGTTCTCTCTTTAGCTGTGGGTAAAGGACCTGTGGTGATGTCACTGAGCTCATCACATGATCCATCACATGATCCATCACCGTGTGAAAGTACCGTAAGATGCAATCATAAAAAAATGGCCCCAGAAGGTGTACATTGGCTTTAATAGTTCAAGCATTTTGGGATGCGGCAATGCCCACAATCTTTATGTTTCCTATTGTTTATTTTTGTTTTAATTCTGAAGAAAGGGGGATGATTTCAATTTTTATATAGTTTTTTAAATATTTTTAAAAACTTTCTTAGCCCCTCTAGGAGGCTAAAATATGTGATCTTCAGATCGCTTTTGGCTTACACTGTAGTTCAATAGAATTACAATCTGAGCTCCATTTGCTGTTATCCTATGGAGCTATGCCACCTGCAGGCCTCCATAGGAACTACAGCTCTGATATGCTGGGTCTCTTCAGAGGGACCCAGCGCATCAGAGCGAAGGAAAGGCTTCCCCGATCGCTGCATGGGGAGCCGCTTCTGACCCGGAAGCGCGCGCTTCCGGTTTTTCACGATTTAGATGCCATGGTCACAGTTGACCATGGCATCTAAAGGGTTAAATGTCTGCGATCTGTGTTATCGCCAGCCATAGACATTAGCTTCAGGCTTGTTGCATTTATTTTTCCATCACATTATACACTGCTGGTTTCCATGGTGACGACCACCCTGCAATCCGGCAGCGGTGGTCGTGCTTGTACACTATAGGAAAAAGCACCAGCCTATGTGCGCTCTCGTGGCCATGGCCACCAGAGAGGCCGACATTTTTTCCTATAGTGTACAAGCAAGACCACTGTTGCTGGATTGCAGGCTGGTAGTCACCATGGAAACCAGCAGTGTATAATGTGATGGAAAAATGAATCCAGCCAGCGAGGGTGGCAATATGGACAATCACATTACATTAGTAAGTGCCTTGTATTAACTTCCTCTTCAAGATAAATGCCACTTACTGAAGTGAGACAGCCCCTTTAAGGGCTCATTCACACGACCGTATGTATTTTGCGGTCCGCAATAAAGTCCATGTGACATCCTTACTGCATCCGTTTTTTTTCGGATCCATTGTAACAATACCTATCCTATAATAGGGCATGTTCTATGTTTTTTACGGAACAGCCATGCAGAAACACAGAATGCACGCAGAGTAATTTCCGTTTTTTTTTTGCAGACCCTTTGAAGTGAATGATTCTGCACATGGGCAGCAAAAAAAAAAACTGAACGGACAAAAAATACATTTGTGTGCATGAGCACATTAAGCCTACATGCACATGGCAATGGTTTTTTGTGGCCTCCGTTCAGTTTTTTTTTGCAGATCCGATGGTTTCCCATTCATTTCTATGGATCCGTTAAAAATACGGATGCCTCTTCCGTTGCCTGTCCGCGCCTGCAAAAAAAATTGGCATGTCCTATTCTTGTCTGCAAAAAACGGTTTGCGAACCCATAGAAGTCAATGGGTCCGCAAAAAATGCGGATGACCAACGGAAGGCATCCGTTTGTCATCCGCATCTGTTTTTTTTTTTGCGGATGGTTGAAGGGAAGGCAAGGGACTCCATTTTGTTTTTATTGCTTAGCAAGGATGTAACTCATAAGATTCTAGAAAATGTAATGTACTTTGCCTAGTAACTAACTACATTTTTAGCACATTGCCTGAGCTTGTCTAAATACGTGTTCTTCTGTTCGTGTCTACTTCCCATTGGAGTAAAAGCCAACTTCCTCTTTTATCTAAGTAACTTTCATGTTATATATATGAGTGTAATGCCAAAAATAAACAGAGCTTTCGTTCAGCATACCCTGAGTTGGTTGTCTGATTGTGGGCTCTCCTGGTACCAGACAAGGCGCGGTTTCATCCAGGGAACGATTGAGGGACGGAGTGCAGATAAGGAGGTTAACAAAGGAATTACGGACTTAGTTTTTCTTCCTTACAAATTGGTGTCAGAAGTGGGATTCGGAAGGTCACCCCCTGTGTCTGGTGAGTAATATTTACTTGCCAACCCAGGGACCCTGACCAACTCCGGATCTTTGAGAAACCCCTCAGGCGTCCGGGACGCCAAGGACATATGGTTCTGTGACGACAGACCATCAACATAGTATCAGGGATACTAGAAGTCTCAGGGAGACTAAGAGTCCTTACATAGTATCAGGGATACTAGAAGTCTCAGGGAGACTATGAGTTTACTTCCTGGATGAATCCAAGCCAACTACTAACCATTTTTTAGAGTAATAAGTGAATATTTGTTGTGTGAAATCTGTAACAGGTGGTAAGTGTATGTTGCAGTTTCACGGAATATAGAGTCATAAGAATACTTTCTGTCTTGCATTTGTTGTGTTGTTGTCCTGAAAGACCGTTAGACGCCCCACCACTCTGGCAAGGGAAACCCGTTATAACCCAGAGACCGGTGAACGCAAGTGGCGGTCTGGAAGGTACTCTTAGGGAGAATTGTTATAAGGTTTTGTGACTGTGGTAGGTTCTAGAGAACGATCCTCTTAGTTTGGTTAACAGGTTTTGTCGGAAGCCTTCACGGCTCAGTACAGCCAGTTCCAGACAGGAGTATAACTCTATCATCAGTCACAAAATGGGAGATAAAGGCTCCAAACATGAATATCCTCCACCTGAGGAGGGTGAGACATGCAAACAATATGTGGCAAGAGTTAGTCCAACAAACTATTACCTAGTTAATCCATGGATAGACAATTTGGCTGGGTGGACTGAGTTCATGGAGGCTGCAAGTCCGTTTCCCAGAGAGGGAGACAATAGTCCTTATCACATGGATATGGTGAAGGGACTTTGTCTTGGAGACCACAAGGCGTGGCCCCATTTTGAGGCGACCCCTCTTGGGATATGGACTACATGCAAAAGGAGGTGAACAGTGGATAGATATAGCCCCTTACTGGTATGATAAAAAAAGAATATGAAAAGTAAGACTAAAAAATCCCTTTACCCAAGGATGATAGTCAATTACATACAATGGAAAAAGAAAGAGATAAAAATGGTAATTTTTCAATTAAACCACTGAAACCCCTCCTTATACTATTCCCAGTGCCCCGGTAATTACTAGACAACTGTATCCAGTCCTCGGTAAAAATTTGACGATGATACAGTGGTAGCAGGATACAGTGTAGTACATAGAAATCCTGACCCAGTCCAGGCAGCCGTGGCCCCAGTACCTGACCCAGTCCAGGCAGCCGTGGCCCCAGTACCTGACCCAGTCCAGGCAGCCGTGGCCCCAGTACCTGACCCAGTCCAGGCAGCCGTGGCCCCAGTACATGACCTAGCCCAAGCAGCCGTGGCCCCGCGGTTCAGTCACAACCGTTAGATCAGTTACCAGATCAAAGTGGAATTGTGACAGAAGACGTCCCTGAAACAATAGGTTCCCCGTAAGTCATCGCACAAGGAGGGCCACACAACGTGAGACAGATGCGGGAACTGGGGTATTTCCATTCATGACCATAGGAAATGAGATAATGAAAAACCCATAGAAATTGAGGACATAAACAGAATAGTGAAACATTGTCCCAAACCCACTACAGCTCCTCAAGGCACCTTAATGTATCTAAAAAGGCATGTAAGGGCAGAAATTATACACAGGAGGATATGAGACTCATAATAGATGGAGTAGTAGGAAAACATTCAGGTTGGGACTGGACAAAGATACCCTCTGTACATACTATAGAGGCAAACCCAACAGCAAGTACATACAGTCTGAACACTGAGGCAGGTAGAACTACAATGTGGGGCCAGATTGAAACACATATGTTGGAGGTTTTCAAACAGAGATCATCTCTGCCCGTTGCTGTAGCATGCAAAATGAAAACGGGAGAAACCGTTACAGAATTCTGGAAGAGATTTTCTGAATGTTGGGTGCATGAGGCTGGGTTACGAGTCCTAGAAAATGACAGTCTCCTCATCTCAACATTTGTTAATAACTTATTACCCTCACTGGTACTCACCGTGAAACAGTTAATCTCTTCCTGGACCTCTGACACAATTTCTGACTTTGAAAAACATCTGTATGAAAAGGAAGCAGCTGGATGCTTCGGTGACCTCTTTAGGAAAACCTCCACCTCTACACACGCTTACAACCACATCCGAAATGAAAATGAAAGAACATACAACAGAAATCATAATAAAAACGGTGCCCCGAGAAAAAATGACAGAGACAAAAGAGTACAGGGGGGATGTTGTTACAATTGTGGGAAAGAAGGACATTGGGCCCGTAACTGCCGAGCTGAGAGAAACTCTCGCCAGTCCCCTGCACGTAACTCACAAAATCCAAACAATAATGCTGCTCAGAATGTTAATGGTCCCCGATTCCCCGTGGATTGGAGGCAGCAACCTCAGTCTCCATACTGAGGATGCCCGGGAGGTGGTTCCCCGACTTTCACACAGATCACCTCAAATTGGAAACAAGACCCCACCATCTATCTCTTGGTCGATGGTAGGGAGACCATTTTTCTTGTTGATAGTGGGGCTACCACTAGTGTTCTGTGTAGTGACCAATACAATGGTCCTTTAAGAAAGTCCACTCCTTCCATGGGGATTAACGGGGTCTTAACAAAGACATACACTACTGGACGTTTGGATATCCATACCCTGAGTGGAGATTATGTTACATCACACTCTTTTCATGTAATTCCTGAGTGTCCTGTTAACCTTCTGGGTAGAGATCTGATCTGCGTACTCAGACTCCAGGTCAAAGCCACTGAGTATGGACTCGATGTTCAATCTGAAGTGATGGAAATAAGTCCCACTCGGAGACTTTTGTTGTCTGTCAACGGAACAGAAACTTCAGAATTAGATCAGATCAACCCCAGACTGTGGCCACAGGATGACTATGATACCGGACTGATTGACTGTACGCCTTACCATGCCACTCTCAAACCTAACATCACCCCTGTATACCAGAAACAGTATCCACTGTCTAAAGAGAAAATCGAGGGTCTTAGACCGATGATAAAAACTTTCCTGGCTAAGGGTATATTGCAGGAAGTAGTGTCACCATACTGTACGCCCATCAACCCTGTTACTAAGGCTGATGGATCTGTGAGATTTGTTCAGGACTTGCGAGTCATCAACAATCTTATTGTGCCAATAGCCCCCATAGTCCCAGATGTCACGCAATTACTCACTGCCATCCCATCAGAAGCAGCATGGTTCTCCGTGATAGATTTGAAAAATGCATTCTTTTCTATCCCGGTGGACAAACGGACCAGACTTCTTTTTGCTTTTTCTTTCGAGGACGTCAACTGACCTGGTGCAGAATGCCCCAGGGATATGCTGATTCGCCCGTTGTGTACAGTATTGTCCTCCAAATTACATTGAAATCATGGCACCCCCAGGGCTCTGTGCTCCTCCAATACGTGGATGATTTGTTGTTGTGTAGTCTGACAAAGGAGACATGTAAAACTGATGGGCTGTCACTGTTACAATGGTTGTTTGAATGCGGACACAAGGTGTCACTAAAGAAAATGCAGTGGTGTAGGGAGCAAGTTGATTACTTAGGGTTTGTTCTCACAAAAGGAGAAAGGAAAATCAGTCCTGAAAGGGCACTGTCAATATCGGGCTTGGTCACTCCGAAAACCAAGAAGGAAATGCTATCCTTCCTTGGTATGATTAACTATTGCAGACAGTGGATCCCTGATTGCTCATACTATGATAATGTACTGAGACAAACCACTCTGTCAGAAATGCCAGATTTTATCAAATGGTCACAAGAAATGCATGATGCTTTTGGATACTTGAAATGTTCAATGATGACAAGCCCAGGGTTGGGTCTCCCAGACTATAAGTTAACATTCCACGTATTTGCACGCCAAAATTGTAAAACCATGGCGGGGGTACTGACGCAGAAACATGGAGGAAAGTTGCGTCCTTGTGCTTTTTACTCGAAAGTGATGCCAGTCTCTGTCCAGGGAATGCCATCATGTCTACGGTCCCTTGCTGCCTGTGCTATGGTCATTGAGTTAGCTGACCCTATTACTTTAGGACATCGAACCGTCCTACACACCACACATGACGTACTCGGACTTCTGAAGGGGTTGCATACACAACACATGTCTGCTCAAAGACTGTCAGGTTATGAAATCCTCCTACTGAGCAACCCCTCCCTGCAGGTCAAATATTCAACCACTGCCGCTGGACCTGCCCCTATCTTAAACGCCCTGTTAGGGTTAAAAGGGTCAGAAGATTTGATACCAGACCCTCATGACTGTAACAAATGCATCTCTTATGAGACCTCCCAAGATGTGACTTGTCCTCGGTTCCAATACCTGACGCACCTGAAATCTTTGTTGATGGTTCATGCAGCCGCCCGAATGACACAACGTACTATGCAGGGTATGCCATTGTACAACTCCCAGACACTGTACTAGAAGCAAAACCTATTCCATACCAGTCTGCACAAGCTGCTGAGCTCATTGCGCTCACCAGGGCATGTCAACTATATGCAGGTAAAGCAGTCACCATCTACACTGACAGTAAATATGCACACGGAGTAGTATGGGACCATGGTATCATCTGGCAGAGGAGAGGGTTCATCACTGCAGATGGTAAGAAAATTGCCCACTCACAGTTGGTGACTGAATTGCTGGCAGCCTTGTTGCTGCCAGCACATTTGGCCGTCATCCATTGTAAGGCACACACGGGGTCAAAAGATCATGTCTCACAAGGAAATGCTTTTGCTGACGTTACTGCTAAAAAGGCAGCATTGCAAACCACAGCTACTTTGCGGTTGCCCCTTCTGCTTCCTCCCTCACTTGAAGAGTCTCAAATGTTGGTAGATTTGCAAGCCTCAGCTACAGAGGAGGAAGTGAAAGACTGGTGTTACTCCTGTTTTGCAGAAGAATCCAAGAAGTGGATTACTCTGCAAAGAGGGGAAGCCATGCATACCTCAGCACAGTGCATCTCTTTTTATAGCACACTTTCATGGAGTAGGACACAACAGTGTACAAACAACACTTATGCTCCTCAAACAAGGATTTTACATCACTAATATTGACGAGATAGTGAAGGATTACATAGGAAGGTGCATCACATGTCTTAGAAACAACCCAAACAACAAGATCAAAGTGCCACATCAGCATTTGGACTATCCTACCTCACCGTTTACTCACCTGCAGGTAGACTTCACCCACATCCCAGGTAGAGCAGGAAAGCAGGAGATTGCCCTGGTAATAGTGGATATGTTCTCAAAATGGCCAGAAGTCTTCCCCACTAAAACAGAAAATGCTAAAACTGTTGCAAGGGTGTTGACGCAGAACATAATTCCCAGATGGGGGTTCCCTACCAAAATAGACTCCGATCAGGGCCCCGCATTTACTTCCAAAATTAACAAGGAACTAGTAAAGTTCCTTGAGATAGAATGGAAATTCCATATTCCGTGGCACCCACAATCATCAGGAGTAGTAGAGCGCATGAATAGAACCATTAAAGACAAACTCAGAAAAGCTACTGCAGGGACATTTGAAAAATGGAAGCAAATTTTTGCCCATAGTTCTTGCAGAAATCAGAATGACACCAAACAAGAGGACAGGACTGTCCCCTTTGAAATCCTTATGGGAAGGCCTTTCCCAACCCCGTGGGCAAGGACGCCAGGCATTATCCTTGAAGGAGACCTGGAACAAATCCAGGATGAATATGTGAGAAAGCTGGTAGAAACCTTGTCCAAACTTGAGGAAAAAGTTGCTTGTAAGTCTCCCTCTCTCCCACAGGAGCCGACACATCCCTTCCAGGTTGGGGATGAGGTTCTAGTGAAGACGCTCAAGAAGGGGAGAAGACCGGGAGATTTCACGTTTGGCCTCCCGACCACCGTCGTGGCCATCACCCGTACTGCTGTCCTTACTGACAACTCACCGACCTGGATACACGCCACAAGAGTGAAACTCATAAACCGACCAGGAGAACCAGGTGACAAGGAGGTAATAACGGGGGCAGACAGCCCTGACCTTGAAGAAGGAACAGCAAAGGAGGTACTAACGGGGGCAGACAGCCCTGACCTTGAAGAAGGAAAAGCAAAGGAGGTACTAACGGGGGCAGACAGCCCTGACCTTGAAGCAATAGCCCGACAATTCTGGGAGTATGTTGACTCTCGAGCTTGTCTCCTTGAGCCTCATTTTGAAACTAATACTTTTATGTTGTTTGATATATAGAAATGCTGCAGAGGTTGACATCACTCGAAATAATGGTGTTGTTACCTTTTGGTATAATTCCTCCAATACTCATGTAGCCACCTATACTTTCTGTTTGTGTGAAATCATCACATGTAGTCATTATACCCTAGGCTCAGGACATTTCTCAAGCAGCGCCTCTCAGGCATATATTTGTGTCACAGGGGGAAACTGGGGAGAAGAGTGTTATACTTGGAAAGCAGTAGGATGGAATGTGGGGATGGATTGGGGATACAGGCCCTCTACAGCAGTGAACAGAAAAGATACAAATGGGAGATCTCTTATTTCTAGAATGAAACTTACTACTTCAGGGGATTGTCATATATACAATCTAAAGACATGGCCTCGAGACACTGTCACAGCCCCACATGCCAAAATAGTGTTGAACATAGAAAACCCCTCACCAGGTGATGCGGCCAAATATGTCTTGGGGGTGTATTTCCACAGAAAGTATGGATCAACTATCGCCCCTTTTTCTTAAAAGATATGTATAATAACGAAGAATATCCAAAAATCTGCAACCACTTTCTAATCCCCTCCGCCCCAACGTCCAGACTTTTAAAGACATGGTGGCCATGGTGGATCCTACCTATGAGGACACCTTGGCTATGGAGGCAGGATACTCTGATGTGAACTTGTGGCTGGAGTGGATGCGATTTAATGCTTTGTCAACACATAGATCCAACTGTTATGTGTGTGGGGCAGCTAAACCCCACCTGGGTACAGTCCCGCTGGTTCTCCCTGGGGATGTTGAGGAATGTTTCCTTAGCCTTTTCACTAACACAACCACTAATTACACAGTCTGTGAGGAATGGAGGAAAAGATATCCCTTACTTACCAAAACCCCCACCCCTGGGGCGGGTATTTACGTATATTCTGGCAATTATACCTGCCACCGGGGAGGAAAAAGGGGCCGGTCTCTGGGCAAGTTCACTGAAGGGTATTGTGCAAATTATAGTGTCCTGGACCCCAACGTCACACAGAACCAAGTGTTTTCTCTGGGTGATGTTTATTGGATATGTGGTGATCTCAAAATACGCTCCAGACTTGAGGGTAGGTGGAGGGGAGAGTGTGCCCTAGCCAAAGCCATAATGAATATTCATATTGTTACAGAAGAAGAACTACATGACAGCCCTGTAGGGGCACGCTCCAAAAGATCTGTACCTATCCCGGGTAGTTTTGATCCCCATGTGTACATAGATGCCATAGGCGTCCCAAGAGGGGTCCCTGATGAATTTAAGGCCAGGGACCAAGTAGCCGCTGGTTTTGAATCCATTTTTCCTATTATAACTGCAAACAAAAATGTTGATTGGATCAATTATATTTACTATAATCAGCAGAGGTTCGTGAACTATACCAGAGATGCCCTACAAGGTGTGGCTGAGCAACTACAGGCCGACTCCATTATGACATTTCAAAATAGAATGGCCCTTGACATGATACTGGCTGAGAAAGGGGGTCTGTAAGGTCCTCACAGACCCCACCTCCTGTTGCACCTATATCCCCAATAACACGGGCCCTGATGGTAAGGTAACCCGAGCCATTACCAAGCTCACTGAATTATCCGAGGAACTGAAGAGAAACTCAGGGATTTCCAACCCATGGGGAAAATATTTTGATTGGCTCGGTAACTGGAAACAAGCTTTAACACAATTATGCATCATTATTCTTGTAGTAATCTTTTTAATTGCTGTTATTATGCTTTGCGCTATACCATGCATAAGGAAATTATTGACTAAAGGGGCTGCCAACCTGACTATGTACAACCAACTTCCCCAGTCATCTGACAACTCCCTAGAGCACACAAACGCTACCTACAGGAATACAGGGAGGCTAAGCAGAAGAGAGATAATAAGAATCATATTGTATGAAATAAAATATGGTTCTAAAGAGGGGATTGAAGGGAAGGCAAGGGACTCCATTTTGTTTTTATTGCTTAGCAAGGATGTAACTCATAAGATTCTAGAAAATGTAATGTACTTTGCCTAGTAACTAACTACATTTTTAGCACATTGCCTGAGCTTGTCTAAATACGTGTTCTTCTGTTCGTGTCTACTTCCCATTGGAGTAAAAGCCAACTTCCTCTTTTATCTAAGTAACTTTCATGTTATATATATGAGTGTAATGCCAAAAATAAACAGAGCTTTCGTTCAGCATACCCTGAGTTGGTTGTCTGATTGTGGGCTCTCCTGGTACCAGACAAGGCGCGGTTTCATCCAGGGAACGATTGAGGGACGGAGTGCAGATAAGGAGGTTAACAAAGGAATTACGGACTTAGTTTTTCTTCCTTACAATGGTTGCTTGGAAACCAGGGCACTTGTACAGGTACTTTATGAAACTGGTTGAAGCCTTCGTTTTTTTTTACTAGTCCGCAAAAAAAAACGGAAACACAACCTACAAAATTTGCGGACACACAGAACGGATGTGGATGTGAAAAAAAAAGGAAGACGGATCCGTGATTTGCTGACAGCAAAAAACAACTGTCGTGTGCATGTAGCCTAAACGGTATATTAAATATATATTTAACCTTATCTATGCACCCATAAACGGGGAAAAGGGGAAAACTGGAGAAAATAAAGTAGAAATGCTGCCGTATCATGAGAGCAGAACGGCAGCTTGCACACAGAAACGGATACCACGTTGTCACAAACAGGCAGGCTCAGGCATAACTTCTCTCCAGCACCTTGCAGGTTAACGACCGCCTCTTTCCCGTCTTCCATTCTATCTGTTCCCGTCTGACCAATAGCAGCACAGCCCAGGCCACAGCGCCCATAGCCGTCAGCGCTTGAGGGCGTGGCTTCCGGGTCTGACGTCATCGAACCGGGCAGGAGTCGTGGTTCGAAAAAGAAGTGCGAAATGCCTGATGGTGGTCGTCACCTTCCCTCCTGCGCCAGCCGCAGGCTTCTGTGAAGCTGCTGTTCACACTGCTGGGTTTTTCTCTCGGGTAGTTGCCTTGGTTACCGAGGGGGGAAGATAAGTAAACAGGAGCAGTGATTGCAGCCAGCTCTTGCCATGGAGGACTGGTGTGTGGTGGTGCATGGCTGGTGATGGCAGCTGCAGGTGACCGATGATGATGGCATCCCCTGGCCCCCCAGGGCTGAGGTGCCCTTCTGCTAGACATGTGGCGGAGGAGCGCAGGCTGAGGGATCTGCTCAGTGATCGGCTCAGTAGAGATCTGCTCAGGTGACGTATGGATCGGCGCCCGCCCTTTCGTTAAAGAATATGCACATAAAATAAATGGCGCAGCGTTGCAGATAATATTGTACCGATTTTATTTTCCGTCCACAGGTCTTAGGCAGATCTGTGCATTGCTATAGTTACAGGCAAGAAACGGCTGGTTTGGTCCTGCAGTTATATCATGTCAGCTGGATCAACCCCATCAATCAAACCATAATGTCTGCTTAGCTTCACGTACACTGCCGAGTCTGTCTTACGGTCCGCGGATCTGCAGTGTATGGAAGCGCGTTTAGTTGCAGACCGATTGACTTCAAAGGGTCCGTGATCCGCACTTCGCGGACAGATATCCGACACGTTTTGTCTCTTGTGGAACTGACACAAGGATGTGGAAAGCACTTGGAAGTCATCCCTCTGCTTTCTGCGTACACGTGTCTGTTCTGCAAGGAAGAGAGCATGTCGGATCCGTCCTGCCGCAAGTGTAAAAGTACTCTTAGTAACTACATGCTTTCCCCTAATAACAATTCTAATAACAATTCTGGAGCATCTATTCTATGTGCCATATTATTCCTGCTAGAAGTTATGATTAAATTACTAACAGTTTCCAGTGAAGGTTTAGAAGGGTGTTACCAGTTGGGGGTGTGTCCCTGCTCAATCTGACACTGGCAGCAGTAATTGGATAATGTCAGACTGTTCATCACCGATCGCAGTCGTTGGGGCCGGGTGTCAGTTGAATTATGCAGCCAACAACCACTGCGTACGAAGCGCGCTCAACGTGTGAGCCCGCTCTATACCCTTTATGCTGCTCCAAGGCATCGGTGTATGTCGTCCGGTTTCAGGGGAACACCGGGCAACCCACTGGAATCCACCTGAAGGAAAGAACAGGTAAGTACTTGTCTGACAGATCCTGGGCCGCGGTTCTGGAGGCCGGGCTGTATTTACCCGGCTGCAGCAGTGACTTCACGTTGACAATAAAACGACTGCTGGAGCCGATCGCTGTCCTCAGCTTTGTCTGGTTTTCTCCTGAAACTGGACAACCCTTTTAAGAGCTATAATAAAAACTTATCCCCCCCCCCCCCTAAAATGTTCAGCCGTGCTGCGCCTTGGCGTTGAGTACGTTTCTTTTTCATCTTGTGGCTTTTAGGAATGGAAATCTCCATTACTTCTCAAACTATAAGGCAGGACTTGCTGGTGAGGCTGTGGATGGGGCGCAGAATGCCCCCCCCAAATGTCCCAGATTCATCAGGACGTCCCACTACTCCATGATGGTTCTGTATGTTACGTCACATTGGCACAGTGAGAGGGCAAACCAATAACCGCATATCGATTGTCATCTAGGGCTGAAACGATTACTCGATTTAATCGAGTAATTCGACACAAAAAAATCCTCGATGCAATTTTTTTGCATCGAGGATTCGTTTGTGTCATGTGACCACGGAGCGGGAGGGCAGCACTTGCTATTACTCCCCGCTCCGTGGTCACCCGTCAGGTCATAGTGCACGTAAGCGCGCCCTATGACCCGACACTGTGCAGAGCGGCTGGCAGCAGAGGAGGCGGGGCGCACAGGGGGAGAAGGAGTCGCTCTCTCCCTCCCCCTGTGCTGTGCTGCCAGTGAGGAGAGACGGGGGTCTGGCCTTACTAACTAGCAGCTAGCGGCGCCGGGATGTCCCACGCACAATTATCCCCAGGCGGCGCTCCGTTCTCCCCACTGTTGGCCAGTTACAGTTTCGTGCTCCATGTGCCAATTACTAATATCGGACCAATAGGGAGGAGACATCACCTTCTCTGTGGGCGTTTCTTCTCCCTGCGCTGTCCAATCGCAGCAGAGAACGTCACAGTGCAGGGAGAAGGAACGCCCACAGAGCTGATGTCTCCTCCTATTGCTCCGATATTAGTAATTAGCATATGGAGCAGGAGACTGTAACTGGCCCACAGTGGGGGAACCGAGCCGCGCCCAGGGATAACTGTAAGTGCGGGGACATCCTGGGCGCCGCTCCTGTAGCTGCTAGTTAGTAAGGCCGGACCATGAAAGGTCCTTTGTAATCTTTAATACAGGAGGCAGGGAGCTGCGATCAGCGGCAGTTAACCCCTCAGGTGCTGCACATGAGGGGTTAACTGCCGCTGATCTGCTGCCTGCCGCCTGTAAAGGTTAATTTTCATTGGTGGCGCAGTGTGCCCTCCCCACCCCCAGTATTAAAATCGTTGGTGGCAGTGGCCACAGAGCAGAGTCCCCTCCCCTCATTGGTGGCAGTGGCCACAGAGCAGAGTCCCCTTCCCCCCTCATTGGTGGCAGTGGCCACAGAGCAGAGTCCCCTCCCCCCTCATTGGTGGAAGTTCTGATTGGAGCCCCAGCAGTGTTATAACTGGGCTCCTATCGGTTACCATGGCAACCAGGACGCTACTGAAGCCCTGGTTGCCATGGTAACATTCTTATTAGATTACTCGATTAATCGTAAAAAATAATCGATAGAATACTCGATTTCTAAAATAATCGTTTACTGCAGCCCTATTGTCATCCATTGTTTACATTTATGCCGCTTTCCCCTTTAGTATGGGGATGAATGACCGTTAATACGATCAGTTGTTCCCCATTAATTTTTCTCAAATGAGTATTTTTAAAGGGGTTGTTCACCTATGTGGACATTTTCTACAATCCCCACGGTGTGACCGGACCCACAGTGGTAATGAAACTTACCTGATCCCCCTGAGTTCCAGCTCCATCACTGCCCCGCCAAGTCTGCAGGTCCTGAACTGGCGGGGCAGTGATGGAGATCAGGTACATATGATTACACCGTGGGTCCCGCCATGTCGTGGGGTCTGTAGAAAAGGTCCACACAGGGGAACGACCCCTTCAAGGACTCATGCTCGCGGACGTATTTTCTTTCGGTGTTTTTTTTTTGTAGAACCATTCATTTTAAAAAGGAAGTTACTCCATGTGCATTCCGTTTCCGTATGTCCGTTCCGCAAAAGAATAGAACACGTCCTATTATTGTCCGCATTATGGACAAGGATAGGGCTGTTTTATTAGGGGCCAGCGGTTCTGTTCTGCAAAATACGGAATGCACACGGACGTCATCCATATTTTTTGCGGATCCGTGTTTTGCGGACCTCAAAATACATACGGTCGTGTGCATGAGCCCTAAGGCTGCATAAAAGATGCGATCCTCCAACGAATGATTAGCGGTATGTTTCCACAGGGCAATAACGCAGCCTAACGTTCGTTCCCAATCATCAGTCCATGTGAACAGGGCCCTAAGTTTAAAGAGATCTTAGTTATTTCTCTTTTCTCAAATCAGATGTCCATATTCTCTCCAGGCTTTTAAATGAAGAAATCCATACAGATGCCGTTCTTCATGTCGGACAAACAAGATTTAAAGTGCACAAGGCCGTGCTTTGGGCAAGAGCCCAAAATTTCTATATGAGCATCAGAAGACGGGACGCAGGAGACGCCTTCACCGTGCAGAACGTGGAGCCGTCTGAGATGCAAGCTTTTCTCAAGTAAGACCTAAGTCTGTGTTTTTTTTTTTTGCTTGTTTCATTAATTAAATTTTCAGTGTACATTCTGCAGTGAATGGCAGATGCATAAAAGCAAATTTGTTCAACTTTTTATGCTGAATTTAACTGTGAAAAGTGGACTTTTTCTTTAAAAAAAGGACAAACCAGACAATGCACCAAAAATTGGTGTTGAAACAGTCAAAAAGTGAAAATTGTTTTCTCTTATCTCCATTCTCTAGAACAAAGATGCCCAACCTGCAGCCCTCCAGCTGCTGCAAAACTACAACTCCCAGCATGCCCAGAAGGCCTACAGATATGAGGGCATGTTGGGAGTTGTAGTTTTCAAATATCTGGAGGGCCTCAGGTTGGGCATCCCTGTTCTAGCTGAATGCCAGAATGCTGTTGGTCCTAAATTGTACAACCAGCTTAGGGTACTTTCACACTAGCGTTATTCTTTTCCGGTATTGAGTTCCGTCCTAGAGGCTCAATACTGGAAAAGAACTGATCAGTTATATTCTAATGCATTCTGAATGGATAGAAATCCGTTCAGGATGCATCAGGATGTCTTCAGTTCAGTCACTGCACGTTTTTTGGATGGAGAAAATATCGCAGCATGCTGCAGTATTATCTTCATTCAAAATTCCGGAACACATGCCGGATCCGGTTTATTTACATTGAAATGTATTAGTGCTGGATCCGGCATTGATGGATCTGTTCTTCCGGTCTGCGCATGCGCAGGCCTTTTAAAAATGTAAAATAAAAAATAACGGAGCTGTGTGGGGGCTTATTTTTTGCAGGACAATCTGTAGTTTTTATTGTAACCATTTTGGAGTGTGTGTGACTTTTTGATCACTTTTTATTACATTTTTTGGGTAAGAGAAGCAATAAAAAAAATGCCAAATTATCCATTTTGGCCCTTTTTCTCGTTAAGCCATTCTCCGTATTGGAAAAATACTTTTATATTTTAATAGTACTGGCATTTTCGGTCGTGGTGATACCTTTTGATGTTTATATTTTTTTGTTATTTATGTATTTATTACTTTGTATATTTTTAACAGTTTTATTTTTTTTTAACCTTTTAGTTATGATTTTGAAGCTCGTATTTGAGCGTACAAAATCCAATTCGTGCGAGCAGGCGCCATGTTTGCCCATCGCTCTTGTACGGCTCTGGTAGCGAAAGGGTTAAAAGTAGACTGCCAGC
The DNA here is from genome assembly GCA_033119425.1 of Bufotes viridis. Lineage (NCBI taxonomy): Eukaryota > Metazoa > Chordata > Amphibia > Anura > Bufonidae > Bufotes > Bufotes viridis. Next base: position 39,307,925 of record CM065596.1, on the reverse strand, counting down.
AAGATTGTGTGTCACTAACTGTTGGCAGTATGAGCTAGTGACAGGCTTTCCTCCGGCTTGCCCCTGGTCTGCTCAGTAGGACTGATAGGTCTCTCTGTATCTGCATATAGGGAGAGTCCTGTCAATCACAGTTTGCCAGTCGATAAGGTCTCCAGTGTACACCTCTCATGAGCCTGTGTTAAATCTACTCTTATTAAACTTATTCTGCCATATTTTTTTATGTAGAGACACTGGGGTGGGGACACTGGCCTTTCCCCTGTGCGCTGGAGTGAGATGTGCCTAAAATATTAAGAGGTAGATGCTGCTTTATAAATTAGTCGCATTTGTGGCACTCCATGCGCCACAAACTCAAGTCTACGCCAGCTAGACGCCAGTTTCTGGTACAAGTTATAGTAAATCCTGCGGGCGGTGTGGAGACCGCACCCTCCGCTAACCCCCGCTCTTTTCTTGGCACTGCAGAAAAGTGGCAGAAGGGTGAGAAAATTGCAATATAGCTTCCTTTGTTTACGCCAAAATACTGGTGTAAACACTTTAGTAAATGTCCCTCATTATCTATTTACACCAGAAATAAGTGAGGTGCACAAAGCCATTCTAGTTTTTTTTTTTTTCTTCTGATTTAGGGCTCATGCACACGACTGTATGTATTTTGCCATCCGCAAAAAAAGGATCCCCCAAAAATACGGATGACATCCGTGTGCATTCCGTATTTTGCGGAATGGAAAAGCTGGCCCCTAATAGAACAGTCCTATCTTTGTCCATTATGCGGACAATAATAGGACGTATTCAGTTTTTTTACGGACATACGGAAATGGAATGCATGCAAAAAACGGAACGGACACGGAAAGAAAATACGTTCGTGTGCATGAGCCCTTAAAGTGAGCTTGGTATATTGAGGGGTCATAATTTGTGTCAAATATTTTATTGCTGTGGGAGAATTTTCTGGTGCAAAATAATGGTCTAAAATAAGCCAACTGATTACCTGAAAAAGAAGTGTCTAACTTCCGGCAAGTATTGCCACTTCAGTATGTGCCGCTGTGATACGTTTGGCACTTCTTGTTGTACTCGGCTGTCTTCGGCAGTCCCATAGACCCATACTTGGAATGGCGTGGCAGTGCACATGCTCAACTGTGGGTCCGAGGGATCGGTGATAAGTTGTCATTCCGAGAAAACCCCTTTACGACATCATAGCCTTTGCCTTAAATGTCTTATCTGTATAATTATTATTTTACATTTACATTGGGGTTTGTTTTCAAGGTTGGTATACTCGTCTCCCTGGAGTGTTAAAAAGAGAGAAGATCACATTCTTCAGATGGTAGAAGATCAGCCAAAGTCAAATGCGGAACACAACCATGATGTATGCAGCAATGTGGAGAGTCTGACACCTTCATCTGGAGATAATGACGTGAGTGAGGAATTTGCTGCTCAGAGAATAGAGACCGAGGAAAACCACAACCATGATGGTAAGATTTTCACAAGTGACCCTAACAGATGCATATTGCATTTAAAAAAAATAATGGAAGCACCATCCAAAAAAGCGGGTGCAATGTCCAGCAATGGGTTTTGACAATGCCCAATATTATAAAAAAGAAAAAGTTGGACTGCACACCTAAATAGTGAAAACAATAAAAACTTTATTCACCCATATGGTGGCAAAATTGCAATTTTGCCACCATATGGGTGAATAACGTTTTTATTGTTTTCACTATTTAGGTGTGCAGTCCAACTTTTTTATATATCTATATCTATATCTATATCTATATCTGTGTTTAGATACGATCAGTTGAATTTACAGGCCCAAAAAGTGAACTGCACCACTGGGTGATCCAGATAACATTTCCTGCTGTAGTTGGTCATATGAAGGGTTGTCACAGAGAACTCGCATGTACTGAAATAATTAAAGGGGTTGTGTCATCTCAGACAATGGGAGTATATCGCTAGGATATGCCCCCATTGTCTGATAGGTGCGGCACCTATCTCATAAAGGTGTCGGCAAAGTCCTGAAGGGCGCCCCGACTATGGGGCCTCTGAAAAAATCGAAGACTTGGCTCCGCTATTTCCATCGGCCCTATAGAAATAAATGGGTGCACAAGCGCGGTGTGCTCCCATTAGTTTCTATGGGGATTCTAAAAACAGCTGAGCAGCTCCTGTGCTCTGCCACCATCACAGTGTCACACCTGTATGTCATAGTGCCTTGATATGTAGGGCAATCTGTCATTTACAGATGCATCTTTCTGCATTAAGGAGTTACAGAGGTTTTCTGGGAGTTTTACAGTATCTGATCGGTGGGGGTCTGTCACACAGGACCCCTCCAATTATCTGTTTGAGCTCAACTTTCACTAGGCCATGTGACATCACATTCATTGGTCACATGGCCTAGGCACAGCTTAGGGTACTTTCACACTAGCGGCTAGGGTTGTTTCGGGTATCGAACTTTCGATACCCAATCGATACTTTTCTCTGGTATCGCACTCGATACCAGGAAAAGTATTTTATCGATACTGGGCTGCGCTACTGCACAGCCCAGTATAGGAGAGCATGGCTGTGCTGCTCTCAGCGCGGCCATGTTCTCCTCGGCAGCACAGGGAGAAGGAGGCAAGTGTCTCCCTCCCCCCTGTGCTGCCGCTTCAACCAATAGAGGGAGAGGGGGGCGGAGCGGGGCGGGAGGAGGCGGAGCTGGGGGACGGGAGCACTGGCCAGCAATGCCAAGTAGTTTCTTATATAAATGCAGGCAGAAGGCACAGGCTGCCAGCACCTGCCTGTGACCCAGCACTGCAATCAGAGGCAATTAACCCCTCAGGTGCGGCACCTGAGGGTTAATAGCCTCTGATCGCAGCGCTCGGTCTGAGCAGGTGCCGGCATGTGTCTTCTGCCTGCATTTATATAAGACGTTATTAGGCTGGCCAGTGCTCCGCCCCCTCCCTAGTATTAAAACATTGGTGGGCAGTGGGCAGTGTGCCCCCTCCCTAGTATTAAAACATTGGTGGGCAGTGTGCCCCCTAGTATTAAAACATTGGTGGGCAGTGGGCAGTGTGCCCCCTGCCCCCAGTAATAAAATCATTGGTGGCAGTGGCCACAGGGTCCCCTCAGCTCCTTCTCATCCGATCGGTTACCATGGTAACCAGGATGCTTCTGAAGTCCTGGCTGCCTTGGTCTGCTCCCTGCTGCTGTGTGCACAGGGCAGCAGGGAGAGGGTGAGATCCTATTCACCCTAATAGAGCTCTATCAGGGTGAATAGGATGAGAATATCCCAGGTTCTAGCCCCTAAGGGGGAAAATAGTTAATAAATAAACTGTAAAAAAAAAAAAAAGTTAAAGTACACCAAAATATTAATTATAAATCACCCCCTTTCCCAATTTTACATATAAAATATATAAACAATAAATAAAATATTACATATCGCCACGTCTCAAAAGTCCAAACTATTAAAAAAATCCACTTTTATGCGGTGAATGCCGTAAAAGAAAAAAAAAGAAAAAGAAAAAATGCACGATTCACCATTTTCTTTTAGTCGCCTTGTCCCCACAAAAAAGTAGGATAGGACTGTTGTATTATGAGCCGGCGGTTTCATAAAATGTTGAATGCACGCGGATTTTTTTGGCGTTTTTATTTTTTTCGCATGGTATCGAATGGTATCGAGTATCGCAATACTTTTTTATGGTATCGATACCGAATCAAAATTTTGGTACCGAAACAACTCTACTAGCGGCATAGCTATCCGTCAGGCTGTTCCGGCGGGTGAACAGCCTGCGGGATCCGCCATGCCGCAAGTACCCGTGCACTGCCGTGCAGCTGCTCCGTCCCTATTGACTATATTGGGGTGGGGGCGGAGCTACGGCTCAGCACGGCAGTGCACGGCCGGAGATCGCCGGACTAAAAGTACTGCAGGTCCGACTTTTTAGTCTGGCGATCTCTGCCTGAGTACTTGCGGAATGGCAGATCCGGCAGGCTGTACCGGCAGGTGATAGCTATGCCGCTGGTGTGAAAGTACCCTTAGCCCTATTGAAGTAAATGGGTCTAAACTACAATACCAAGCACAGCCACTATGCAATGTACGGTAGTATTTTTGGTCTGCAGAGCGAAGGCTGCGACGCAGCTGCAAGTGCTGGTGCCTTTTCAATCATCTGATTGGTGGGTACTCTGAACGCATGTATTTTTTACTGCAGAAAATATAACTTTTTTTTTTTTTTATAATATTTATTTTAATATTTTTAAAATGTGCTCTACAAATATATATATATATATATATATATATATATTTTTTTTGTAGCGCACATTTTAAAAATGATTTTGTTCATTTTCTGTGACATTTGCAGGCTATAATATTTGTGTTTTGTATTTAAATATTTGTATTTTTTGTTTGGATTTTTAACTGTAGACTTTTCTGGATCTGAGACCCCTTCTTACCTTGGCAAAGATTTGCTCTCTCTTTTCAAACAGTCCTTTGCTAGTGATGTAACTATCCAGGTGGAAGAAACTCACTTTGATGTGCACAGGTATTGCAGCTTCATTTTCATCGCTTCCACTTTTTATATTTATATAGTTACCTTTAGGGCTCATGCACACGAACGCGTGGGGCCCGCAAACAGCATGTCTGCAATATGCGGGCACCGGCCATGTGCGCTCTGTATCACGGGAGCGGACCCATTCGTTTGAATAGGTCTGCAATGCACAAGATACAGAGCAGAACCCCACAGAAGCACTGCAGAGCGCTTCCGTGGGATTTGTGTCTATGCCTCTGCACCACAAAAAAAAATAGCGGTGCGGTGCGGACTGAATGTTGCGGATCGCTGACCCATTCAATTGAATGGTTCCGCAAACAGCAGTCACACGGCCCGTGCCATGTTCATGTGCACGAGCCCTTATTCTAATAATAACAGTGTACATGGAAGGGAAGATACAGAATAGAAACATGTAGAAGTCACCTGGTAATTAGAAAGTCCGGCATACTGTATGAAAGCTAGAGCCACATGGCGACTTGTGGACACACGACGTCATGTGACCTCAGCATCATGTAACTAATGATGGTGAATAGAGATGAGCGAATTTCATATTTTGAAATTCGTTCACGCTTCGTTTACTGGTAAAAGGTGAATTGCGTTATGGATTCCGTTACCACGGACCATAACGCGATTCCATGACGGAATGCATAACGGAATGCTTTTAGAGGCATTCCGTTATTCATTTTGTCGTAATAGAAGTCTATTGCCTGCATAACGGATCTGTCCCATTTCCGTTATGCAGGAGAGGACTCCTCTGCATAATGGAAACGGGACGGATCCCTTTTGCAGCCCATAGACTTCTATTACGATGGAATGAATAACGGAATGCCTCTAAAAGCATTCCGTCATGGAATTGCGTTATGGTCCATGGTAACGGAATCCATAACGCAATTCACCTTTTACCAGTAAACGAAGCGTGAACGAATTTCAAAATATGAAATTCGCTCATCTCTAATGGTGAATGTGGTCGCATTGCAATCTGTAAATTACTGTGACAGGACAGTCAGCAAAACTCCAAATGGTCAGCAGCATGACATTCGCGATTTTAATGTTGCCCGGCCACAAGTTGCCTTGTGGTCATAGTCTAAACTGCAGTATAATATAATACATAAGAAATGAAGCCAAAACAATTTTCACACTTTTTAACATATTCAAATAAAACCTAAAATATAAATTAATAATAAAAAAAACATATTCTACCACCATACACATATATTTACTTTTGAAAGTTAGACATCTGGCACATTGTAGAAAATTAATCCAGTACTTTAAAGGGGTGTTTCCAGGATTTTGATCTTGACTGCCTATCCTCAGGATAGGTCATGAATATCTCCACTGTCAGCACACAGTCCAGACTGCTGTAGTATTCTGACATAATGGAGAGGATGCATGTGCGCATGCACAGCAGTCCTCACAATGTATTTCACTGCAGCTCTGAGCGCTGACAGCGGGGAAATGAGGGGCAGTAGAAAAACAAAAAAAGTGATCTGGGCTCCTTATCGGCAGTACTAATCATGTATCACTGTAGATAATAGTCCAAAATGGGGCTGACGGAGTCTCTTTAAACTCATGGACACCTTCATGCAGTTTTACATCAGTGTTAAAAATGCTGAAAAAGTAATGTTTGTGGCTAAAAGTCTAACCCAAAATAAAATGTTTAGCGTTCATACACACTCGTAACTTTACAAAATTACATCCGCTAAAGAGGCTACATATCTCCATGATTCAGATGCCAGTAAATTGACAGATGATCTGACAATTTTACTGGGGAGATTACATGTGCAACTGCTTATCTGCTCATTCCGTTACCAGAAAAAATAAAGGCATCGTTTATTAAGACCGGCGTTTAAGACTTCGGTCTTAATAAGGCCCTGCGCTGGCGTTGGATCCGCCAAAGTTATGTAGAGGCACCGGTCTCTACCTGACTCTGGCAGATCTACCGCCGCTTCTACATCTGCCCCAGCTCCCTTTGCTGGCGTAGACGCAGACCATTTTCTACGCCTAAAACGGGCGTGGAAAATGATGAATGAGACGGGCCTGCCGGCCTTTCCCACCCATGCCACGACCACTTTTGTTAGACTTGGCGTGAGCAGGGAAAAGTGGCTGATTGCAGCTTAAAGAGCCTAATTTAAACATATTTTTGTAAGTAAATGACCCCCAAAATCTGTATGTGACTAATAGGGAGCACTTATCCTCTATAATTGATTAGAGGAGTGATAACATGAAGAAAAGTTCCTGGATCACAGCCCTGGAGACACTAAAGGCTGCTCAGGGGGAAGATGACAATAACAAGCTGAGATCTCTGATGTCACTCCCTGATTCCCCACCCCGTACGGGGACACACAACCAGGAAAAAAGATCTATTCTCTAGCTTTTATATTCTAGTTGTGCAAGCGTTTAAGGTCATGATGTAGTGTGTACATCCTTGGCAGTGAAACAGTTAAAGGTCGTGTCCACCATCACAGCCATTTTATATCACTCCAGTGCATCTATGGGATCTAAAGGATTTGTGATGATGTCCGTTTGGGTCATTAGACTCTTTAGAAGTTTGGTTAGTTGGGCCAGGATTTGGACTAAAAAATGCCAACACATTACGGTCGTCTGAACAAGACCTTCTTATGTTTGCAAGTAAAATGCACAGACATCTGTTAGGGCGTGTCCTCACCGATCAGAAAGTGATGGTGTAAATTCACTGCAGGTATTACTTCTCATACGTGATTTCATCATAGCATTGCCTTCTAACATGTACCAGGATATAGTGCCTGACTCGGACTTTGTGTTTCAGTTTACAAACTAGCATTTTTTACGGCCATATATCTGATCGGATCGTGGTTTTTGTACGTTATGTATTGGTTGTCCAGCAGGAGACTTTGGGATATTTACAATGTCCTTAATATGACTGTTTGCAGGCGACATAAAGCTTGGTGCCTTTCTATTTTGTTTTCCCATGGCCGTGATGTTTGAGCTTTAGATGATGCTTTATCATCTTCACAGGCAGCGGAACGGTTTCAGCGCATTAGCTATTTGCTTCTGTGCGTTCTGCCCGTGAGATCTACCGCTACCCTAAGCCTGTTATGGCTGTAACACTGTGCTTTGGGGATAAGATAAAAATGGTAATTAGGACAATCCCTTTGTGTTTTTACACACAGCTTCATATCACAAATTTAAAGGAGTAGTCAAAAAAGATATTTTCACTAAAACGATACAGCGCATTGGGAAAGTCTTCAGACCCTTTTTACTTATTCACATTTTGTTATGTTGCGTCCTTGTGCTAAAATAAATTAGTTTTTTTTTTTTTTTTTTTTTTTTTTTGGGGGGGGGGGGGGTAGGTTGCCTTCACTTTGCAGGTTAACAGGCTGAACTGGATGGACGTATGTCTTTTTTCAGCCTATGTTACTAAGTTTTCCCCATCAATCTGCACTCAATACCCCATAATGGCAAAGTGAAAACTATATTTTAGACATTTTTGCAAATTACATTAACAATTTTGCATGGACATAAGTATCCCGACCCTTTACTATGACACTGGAACTTTAGCTCTGGGGCCTCCCATTTCTCTTGATAATCTTTGAGATGTTTCTACATCTTGATTGGAGTCCTGTGGTAAATTCAGTTGATTGGACGTGATTTGAAAAGACACCCCCCCCCCCCCCCGTGTATATAAGGTCTCACAGCTGACAACACGTATCAGAACAAAAACCAAGCCATGAGGAAGAAAGAACTGCCTGTAGAGTTTAGAGACAGGATTGTGTAGAGGCACATATCCAGAGAAGGGGGACAGAAAACATTTCTTCTGCACTGTAAGTTCCCAAGAGCACAGTGGCCTCCATTAGGGGTGGGCGATATAGACAATATGCGATATGAATTTGTGCCACAATATCGATTTAGTCTATATCGCCATATCGCGGTAGAACATGGTATGCGCCGCTCTCGGCGCAGACCATGTTCTCCGGCACAGTTGAGAAGGAGGGAGTCCCTCCCTTCCCACTGCGTGCGGCTGCCGCTGGCCACCAATGAGAGCAGGGGAGGGGAGGGACTGTGGCCACTGCCATCAATGAGAGCGGAGGAGGGGAGGGACTGTGGCCACTGCCATCAATGAGAGCGGAGGAGGGGAGGGACTGTGGCCACTGCCATCAATGAGAGCGGAGGAGGGGAGGGACTGTGGCCACTACCATCAATGAGAGCGGAGGAGGGGTGAGACTGTGGCCACTGCCACCAATGAATGACTGAATAGCAACGTAGCCTGCATGTGCTGGCCATATCCCATACTGGGCCTCTGACTGCACGCTGCGATCCACCGCAATTAACCCCTCAGGTTCTGAGGGCTTAATTGCGGCGGATCGCAGCACGCAGTCATAAAGGCCCAGTATGGGATATGGCTGGCACATGCAGGCATATAGAACCTTTTATTAGTTTGAACTTTATTACTTAAGTAGCGGCACATAGGGGCTCCGTTCGCCCATTCTGGCCCCTGTTACATGGTGGGAACAGCCGGGAGGAGACATCAGCCTCTCTCCCTGGGTGTTCCTTCTCCCTGTCTGCAGCGCTGTCTAATCACAGCACAAAAAGTCGCAGGCAGGGAGAAGGAACGCCCAGGGAGAGAGGCTGATGGGGCGGGCGAACGGAGCCCCGCACAGATATAGTAGTAAGTGCCCCATATATGCCCTATGTGCCGCTACTTAAGTAATAAAGTTCAAACTAATGAAAGCTCCTATACGACTGCCCCCCCCCCCGATCATTGGTGGTGCAGTGACAGTGATCGGAGTCCCAGCAGTGCAATGCTGGGGCTCCGATCGGTTACCATGGCAGCCAGGATGCTACTGATGTCCTGGCTGCCATAGTCAGCTCCCTGCTGCTGTGTGCCCAGAGCACAGGGGAGCAGGGACAGTGTGAGGTCCTATTCACCGTAATAGATCTCTATCAGAGTAAATAGGACAAGGGTTCTAGCCCCTAAGGGGGGCAAAAAGTTAGTAAATAAAAAGTTGGAAAAAAAAAAGTTTAACACCCCCCCCCCTCAATATAGAAAATATATATTGCATATTGCACATGCTTCATAATGTATCGCAATATCAATTTAAAGCCATATCGCCCACCCCTAGCCATTCTTAAATGGAAGAGGTTTGGAAAAAACAGGACTCTTTCTAGAGCTGGCCTCCCCACGAACCTAAGTAATCGAGGAGAATGGCCTTGGTAAGAGAGGTGGCCAAGAACCCAATGGTCACTCAGACTGAGCTCCAAAGATCCTGTGTACAGATGGGAGAAACATCCAAAAAGTCAACCATCGCTGCAGCACTTTACCAACCTGGGTTTTACAGCGGAAAGGGCCAGAAAGAAGCCTCCCCTCAGTATAAAATCACCTAAAGGACACTCAGACTTTGAGAAGCAAAATTGTGGCATCATACCGAAGAAAACTAGAGGCTACAATCCCTGCCAAAGGGGCTTCAACTAAGTCCTGAGAAAAGGGTCTGGATACTTGTCAATGCAAGATTTTAGTTTTTCCTTTTCAATAAATTGGCAAAGATTTCTAATATTCTGTTTTCACGTTCTCATCATGGGGTATTAATGCAGATCTATTTTAGTACAAGGCCGCAACACAACAAAAAATTGAAAGGAGCCCGAAGACTTTCCGAATGCACTGTGTTCATTATTTTGTTTAATTTTTTTTATAAATAGCAAACACTGACATAATTTACATATTCATGGATGTGTTCACATTAGATTTTTGCCTTTAAAGGGGGTTTATCACATTTATCATGTAGAGAAAGTTCATACAAGGCACTTACTAATGTATTGTGATTCTCCATATTGCCTCCTTTGCTGGCAGGATTAATTTCTCCATCACATTATACCCTGCTCGTTTCCAGGTTTACGACCAGCCTGCTATCCATTAGTGGTGGTCGTTCTTGCACACTATAGAAAAAAGCGTTGGCCTCTCTGGTGGCCGGGACCATCGGAGCGCACATTGGCTGGTGCATTTTTATAGTATCCAAGCACGGCTACCACTGATGGATTGCAGGGTGGTCGTAAACATGGAAACGAGCAGAGAGAACCATCAGAAATAGGAGCAGGGCTCTGATGGTTTTATGTCCGATTCAGCAGCACCGGCAGGACTCGTACGCACTCTGCAGAAGGAAAATGGTTGCTTAATTTTGCATTTAGGACACAAATGAACAATTAAAAAACAAATCAGTGCAGATGTGATCATAGCCTTTAATGACTGCTGATGTACTGCCAGAGGACTAGGTAAAGCGATATTACACCATTATATACTATAGACACAGGCAAGGCTGTGTATGCATCTCGTCTGTGCCTCCCATATGTCTGGTAATAGGGGACTGTACTCCGTCCTCTTATGGAGACTACAGTAATCTATTGGCATTTCGTCGATTTTAACAATACAGGAAGTAGTATGTGTGTCCCTCCAATATGGCCACCCTAAGGAAGTTTTTAAAAATAAGAAGTAAAAACCCACAGATTTATTTATGGTTATTCTACAGGCTTCTAATGATACTAAAATTATATACGGGACATTCTTTATTATAGGATATTATGGATTTTACGCTAATATTGTGAGTGTTTATTGGGATTTTAATGATACCCAATTGATTATATGCTCTTAACTGTTTACAGGGCTATCCTGTGCGCCAGGTCTAGTTACTTTGCTGCCATGTTGAGCGGATGTTGGGCGGAGACCTCGCAAGACCTAATCAAGATTGAAGGGTAATCCCATTTTCACATCTCAAACTGTCTTCTTAATTGTTCAGAAAGTGCCATCATATGCTTAATATATCATCTGTAGTGCAGGTGCCATAATCCAACACTGATCGCAACATCTGTGCGGTGCGGCAGAGGGATGCAGCTCCCTATGCCTTCCGAACAGAGCTCACGCAGTGAAGTTTACAGAGCTCCGGTCAGTTACTATTGCAGCCTGGATGCTTCTGAAGCTTCTCAGGCCTGGCTTGACAAGCTCCCTGCTAAGCTGTGCATGAGGCACAGCTCAACAGGAAGTTCGTCAGAATCTCTATTAGGGTGAATTGGACAAGGGATCAAAAGATCCCAGGTTCTAGCCCCGTAAAAGGGTTAAAAAATATTCTTATTGAGCCGCAAAATAAGGAGGTCATGTCATTTTTAGTGCACATTGAATGCCGTGGTGTCAAAACCCCCTAAAAATTGCCAGAATTATGGGGTGTTTTGTTTTTTCGTTTTTAAATTTAACCGCTCAAAGAATTTTTATGGTAAATTAAATGGTGCCCTTAAAAATACAACATATTTCACAAGGATTAGATTCATGCTCTTGGTTCCCTTATTTTTAAAAACTTTAAAATCCACCCCTTAGATGCCCGTACACGTTCACTAGCTGTTGGGCCCTAGCGTTCAGCCGACAGCTGTTTTTCCCATCTTCTAACAAACACATGCACTCTCAGCCCGGCAGAGCTTGCATGTGTTATCTATGGGGAGAAAGGAATAAGCTGCGGTCAGGCACCTCTGGTAACAAAGGATCAGGCATGTTGAGATCTATCCATATTATTGCCGGCGTGGAAGAGTTGGGAGTCCATCGTACATGAGAGAGTTGGCGATCCTGCTGAAATCAGGCCGTTCTGCCTCCTTTCCTTTAGGCCGTGTTCACATTTTCATATCTTTTTGATGTCTGTGAAAAATCAGTCCGTGTTTCATCTGTGAAGATGTCCGTGAAGGTTCTGTGTTTTGTCCGTGTGCCGCTTTTTTGCCCTCTGTGTGTCATCACTGTATCCCATGGACACTGGTCAGCGGACAGTTAATTTCAAAAGCATCTCCAGTCAGTGAAAAACGGACCAAATACACACGCCATCTGTGTTGTGTCCATGATTTTCACAGACCCATAGACTTCAATGAGCGTGTTTGGTTTGAATCACAGACAGGAGTTGTCTCACTTCAGCCAATGGCATTTATCATGTATAGAATGTGAATACAAGGCACTTACTAATGTATTGTGATTGTCCATATTGCTTCCTTTGCTGGCTGGATTCATTTTTCCTTCACATTATACACTGCTTGTTTCCATGGTTACGACCACCCTGTAATCCGGCAGAGGTGGTCTTGCTTGCCTTCTATAGGAAAACGTACTGGGCTATATGCACTCCTGTGGTCCTGGCCACCAGAGGCCGGCGCTTTTTCCTATAGTGTTGCAAGCACGACCACCGCAGCTGAAGTACAGGGTGGTCGTAACCATGAAACGAGCGGTGTATAATGTGATGGAAAAAAAATCCAGCCGGCAAAGAAGGCAATGTGGACCATTACAATACATTAATAAGTGCCTTGTATTAAAGGGGCTATCCAACCCCTAAACTGCCTCCCCATATGCCTGGGCCCCTCACAGAGGTTGTACTTAACTCGCTCCCCGACACCCACGTCTGACGGCCGCTGGTGCATCTCCCTGGGGTTTGATAACTTTCTCTACGTGATAAATGCCATTTGCTGAAGTGAGCTATCCCCTTTAAATGACCCAAGGTCAGTAAAAAAAAATACTGATGTGTGAGCATACGTGTTGAAACCAATGGGCCTGTTTGCTGTCTGTGGAAAATGCACACGTCAGTAAAAAATGGAAATGTGAACGAGGCCTGTGCCGTCAGTGCAGCTCCACACTCCCCCTCCCATTCCCATCCCTCCCACCATCAGTTGTAGACCTGTACATCATACCCTGAGAAGCATCCTCTGGTTCTTGTGTGCAATCAGGTTCCTTAGAAGGGTGGATTTTTACTGTTTTCATGTGACCCTGCAAAAAGGGTCAGCTTCCCACAAAAACATTCTTTGTCTTTGACAAATGAGCCATTTGATTGCAGTGTTGCTGGTTCCTTTTAAGGGGTACTCCGGGAAAACACGACCAGCCATAGCCGTTACTGTATAATTATTAACAGCTCTGTAAGTACTGTATGGAAAATGCATTCATTGATACGTTTCCGTTTTTCCCAGTGTTAAACCAGCAGAAATGACGGTCATCTTGTATTCCATATATGGAGGAGTAATGGACCTTCCCAAAAACATTGATGTCGGGTAAAGCTTTATTTATTCGCACTGTACATTTACAATGAAACCTGATAGGAAGCCCCTCTGCCCCGTCCATATGCTGGCAGTGTGGAATCCATGCCATTGATGTAGACTGCGGAGCAAGGAATCGATTTGTAGACGTCGACTGGGACGTTCTCTAACGGTCTCGGTCATCAAGGATGAGATGAAGAGAAGTCTCTTTTAAAGGGAGTGTGTCACCTATAACTTTCCTGCATTTTAAAACCAGATAGTGACCCACGTCCATTTTTTCTAATCGGAGTTATATTTTCTGATTGTAGATTTTCGGGTAACATTTTCCTGGACATTTTACTAGAGCTGTTAACAGCATTTAGAGATGAGCTTTACAGCAGCTACATGGACCATAGACACAGTAGACTGGAGGTTCCCATTGACTTCTATGGGAGAGTTTTCTAGACATGTCCTGTCAACTGTGCAGAGGTCACTGTAGGGGGTGACCTTTCTCAGGTGGTGTTTCCTTTCTGCTGCAGCTCGCTTCCTCTCACAGTGCGGAGGAGGTGTCCTTTCTGCTGCAGCTCTCCCCCCCCCCTGTTACAGCTTCTAGCAGCAGATCTGGCCGGTGTCAGTTGAAGGATGGAACTGAACATAAGCGTCCACCTCAGTGATGTCCTTTCTGCTGCAGCTCTCTTCCTCTTACAGGGCAGAGGATGTGTCCTTCCTGCTGCCGGTCTCTCCCTATAACTGTTACAGCTTCTAGTAGTAGATCTGGCTGGTGCCAGTGGAAGGATGGAACTGAACATGGGCGTCCATCTCAGTGATGTCCTTTCTGCTGCAGCTCTCACAGCGCAGAGGACGTGTCCTTCCTGTTGCAGCTCTCTCCCTGTAACTGTTACAGCTTCTAGTAGTAGATCTGGCTGGTGCCAGTGGAAGGATGGAACTGAACATGGGCGTCCATCTCGGTGATGTCCTTTCTGCTGCAGCTCTCACAGCGCAGAGGACGTGTCCTTCCTGTTGCAGCTCTCTCCCTGTAACTGGTACAGCTTCTAGTAGTAGATCTGGCTGGTGCCAGTTGAAGGCTATACAGCTCAGCTTTGTTCTCGGTTGAAGGATGGAATTGAATGTGTGCGTCCATCTCTGTGATGTTACTGAGGCGGATGGAGAGATGAGGAAAAGAACAAACAGCAGGTGGCGCTTTACAGAAATATTTTATTTATTAACTCGGTGGCTATTCCAGATATTTAATTATATGCATTTCCCGAAGCGTTCAGATCCAGGTGCTGGAGAGTTTTTCGTGGCACCATCCCTTACGTGTGCCCCTAGAGGTGCCCATACACCTTTAAGCCACAGAATGAACATTGTCTGTATTCTGAGCTTTCTCTCCCTGCTTCCTTAGGGCCCATGGAGACGGCCGCATGCTGTCCGCAAAAATGCTGATCCGTTTTTTTGCGGACAGTTCCGCATGTCCACAAAAAAAACGGATTGCATTCCGTTCTTTTGCTGATCCATAGACTACAATAGGGCCATGTCCTGATTTTCACTGACAAGTATAGGACATGTTTCTTTTGTTGTTGTTGAGCCGTGCAATGGAAGAAAAGGGCCCCATAGAACTGAATGGGACAGCATCTAATCCGCAAAAAAACGTTGCTCGCTTCATCTAGGGTAGATAATGGTGGCCCATGTGACTGCACGCAGTCCCCGTCCTGTGTGAAGAGGGCATGTTAAAAATGAACGTTCATCCCCTAAATATTAGGACTGTAATATTGATAACTCACAACATGCTACCAGTGTAATCTTATTTTATCAATGTAATCTGGTGACAACCATCTTTACACGGTCCTGTCTCTCTTGTAGTCAGATTCTCTCTGTTGCTGACATGTATGGATTGGACGGGCTTCGAGAAGTCGCTATTTACACTCTGAAAAGAGATTACTGTCAATTTTTCCTTAAGGTACTGAATCTATAATCTGTCTTGTGTTCTTATTATGTGCCTGTTATTGCGAAGCATCGGTAAATTATTCTTCAGCTGTAAAATTCCTTTAAAGAGTAACTAAAGTTTTATTTAACTTAAAAAAAAAATCTCCCAAATACCCTAAAAATAATTTTCCTAATATACTTTATTTATTGATAAAGCCCTGATTACCAGCGTGTTTTAAATTCACTCTTCTGGCACGTAGCAGCGATGTACGGAGTACGGACTCTGCGCTGTATCAATGGGGCCGTAGAGAACGGTGTACGGGCAGGAGCGCACATTGCTGCCCCTGCCTGTGCCCCCTGAGGTTTACTAAATTCTGCCATAGTCCATGGGCACTCCGTAACAACGTGCTATGCCAGGATTAGCTTACACGCAGGACTTTTAGCTTAGTGATGCAGGCACATTGTGTGCTGTCCGCATCCGTATGTCCGTTCCGTAGCCCGGCAAAAAATAGAACACGTCCTGTTCTCGTTTATTTTGCGGACAAGGACAGGCATTGTTGCAATGGATCCACAAAAAAAAAAAAAAAACGATGCAACACAGATGTTACACAGATGCAATCTGTATTTTTTGCAGACCGCTCTAAAACACTCTATACACTCTAAAATTAAAATATGATTAACACAAAAATTGCTGTTTGAATTTTTTTATTTTTTATCATAAACCTTGATTTTGCTTTGTTTTATGTGATATATTTTATATGAAAAAAGAAAGTGTTTGGGTGGGTATGGATTGTGTGTCCGTGATCCATGCTCCTGTAGGTAAGCAATGGTTTTCAAGCATAGCTTTCCATTGGACACTATAGTACCAAGTGCCCACATAGGGGGCGTTCCAGTCTGCAGACATCTTGTTATAGAGCAGGATGAGTGGAGCAGTTAGATATATAGTTTGGTGGGAAAAGATTCAGCAGAACTAGTCTTCTATTGAAGCCATGGCTCTTTCTAGGATTAGGAGTCCAGTGGGCGGTCTCACCCAGTCATTGCGCTATGTATGCGCAGTCTTTCAGCTCACTGAAGCGTAGGCACCTGAATCGTTTTAGGGCTTGCTCTGTAAACCCTCCGTGCCCATGGGTTGTTATGATAAAAATTCACAGGGTTCTCAAAAGGGTTTTGCTAGAGTAAAATGTGCTGTGACTAGAGATGAGCCAAGCGATTTCGGACTCAACATCCGAAGTCGCTTCGCTAAAAAATTCGTTATAATGAATTTTATTTAAAGAGAAGCAACTTCAGATGTAGCATCTGAAACACGCTTCGCTCATCTCTAGCTGTGACCCTACCCTTAAAGGGGTTGTCCAAGTTATATTTATTGATGACCTATCCTTAGGATAGGTCATCAATATGAGATTGGCGGGGGTCCGACAGCCGGCACCCCCCGCCGATCAGCTGTTTGAAGCGAAGGCGCGCGCCGTGCCAGCGCTGCCTCCTCTTCATTGTTTACCTGCTCACCGTCGCATTCATTTCAATGGGACGGATCGCTCCTATAGAAGCGTATACTACAGAGCCATCCCTTTAAAATGAATGGCACGGCTTGGGTGTAATTACACCTGCTCATCGCTGCAGATGTGACGGCGAGCAGGTAAACAATGAAGAGGAGGCAGCGCTGGCAGGGCGCGCGCCTTCTCTTCAAACAGCTGATCGGCGGGGTGCCGGCTGTCGGAACCCACGCCGATCTGATATTGATGGATAGGTCATCAATAAATATAACTTGGACAACCCCTTTAAAGAGGACCTATCATTTCTCCTGACTTGTCTGTCCTAGTAACTACTTGCATTCTTCATGCAATAATTATTCTAGAGCACCTTTTCACATGACTGTATGTTGCGCCATCCCTGTGTTATTCCTGCTAGAGGTTTATCCATTTAGGTTCCTCAGGTTGTTACCAGTCTGGGGTGTGTCCCTGAACAGTCTGATGCTGTCAGGACTGATTGGATAGTGTCAGACTGTGCAGAAGCAACCCCCCCTTACTGGTGACACCCAGTTGTACCTTCATTCATAAACCTTTGGCAGGAATAATAGAGAAGTGACACAGTTGGGGTTTCTGCTGTTTTACAAAACTCATAAAACTGTGGCAGAATTGCATTTTTTCCAATTCCACCCCATTTGGAATTTTCTCCCGCTGATCACTACTTTGCATGCAAAAATAAAAGGGGCCATTAAAAAATACAAATTGTCCCACAAAAAAAAAGCCCTCGTACGGCTACGTGAACGGAGAAATAAAAAAGTTTTGGCTCCAGGAAGGAAGGGAGACAGAAAGGAGTGGAGCTTGGGTGCATCATGAACAATGGTGACGCCCTTGTTGCACCAAAGGACCAATTTGCATATTAAGAAAATGTATCATCACTCTGGAACGGAGCCTCGGATCAACAACTGCTGTGTGTCTATGCAGACAGTTGGATAGGGAGGGCGCTGGGGACAGACTCCTAAAAGTTGCCTTATGTGGATGCTGCTGTATTTTAATAAAGAAAAGTTTTTCTTATTTCTCACCTATATGCAGTAGGATGGACATGTCCCGTACAGTACGTACCTGCCTCTTCCTGGACGTTCATTACACCGCTCATGATAGATTGCTCATAGGCAGCAGTATTACTAGATGGGCGAAGGCACAGTAATAATAAAAAAATATTGAGTGCTGGAACAGGGGAGGCTGATGACATGACAGGATATGATTTCATCTGCTGTTCTGTCAATCACAGCTGCTCAGTGCTATTAACAACGTCAGTTCACGTTATAATGCAGGAAAGGGTAATGCACATTGAAGAGGGAGCCTTTTATGATGATAATAAACTAGGCTTTAAAGGGGTTGTCAGTTGTTATAATAATAATAATAATTATTGATGACCTATCCTCAGGATCGGTCATTAATACCGGATCAATGGGGGTCTGAAACGGCTCATTCTTATACACTTGAATAGAAAGAAGCCAAACGGAAGGCTGAGCTGGCACTGCACGCGTCTTCTCTTTAAGCAGCTGATCAGTGGCGGGAGTCGAACCCCCGCCGATCTGATATTGATGACCTATAATATGTCTTATGGGTGATCTGCTGCTGATACACTGTTATGTGGGGCATCTGCAGATCACGCACTGTTGTGAGGGGATCTGCAGATGACGACTGTTGGGGGTGTAGGTGACGCACTGTTGTGGGATGAGATCTGCGGGTGATGCACTGTTGTGGGAGGGATCTGCATGTGACGTACTGTTGTGGGGGATCTGCATGTGACGCACTGTTGTGGGGGTCTGCATGTGACGCACTGTTATGTGGGGCATCTGCAGATGACGCACTGTTGTGGGGATCTGCAGATGACGCACTGTTGTGGGGATCTGCAGATGATGCACTGTTGTGGGGGTCTGCGGGTGACGCACTGTTGTGGGGGGATCTGCGGGTGACGCACTGTTGTGGGGGATCTGCGGGTGACGCACTGTTGTGGGGGATCTGCATGTGACGCACTGTTGTGGGGGGATCTGCGGGTGATGCACTGTTGTGGGGGATCTGCGGGTGACGCACTGTTGGGGGGATCTGCGGGTGACGCACTGTTGGGGGGATCTGCGGGTGACGCACTGTTGTGGGGGAACTGCGGGTGACGCACTGTTGTGGGGGATCTGCGGGTGACGCACTGTTGTGGTGGGGGATCTGCATGTGACGCACTGTTGTGGGGGATCTGCGGGTGACGCACTGTTGTGGGGGATCTGCAGGTGACGCACTGTTGTGGGTAGGATCTGCAGGTGACGCACTGTTGTGGGGGATCTGCATGTGACGCACTGTTGTGGGGGATCTGCATGTGACGCACTGTTGTGGGGGATCTGCGGGTGACGCACTGTTCTGTGGGGGATCTGCGGGTGACGCACTGTTGTGTGGGGGATCTGCGGGTGACGCACTGTTGTGTGGGGGATCTGCGGTGACGCACTGTTGTGTGGGGGATCTGCGGGTGACGCACTGTTGTGGGGAGGGATCTGCGGGTGACGCACTGTTGTTGGGGGATCTGCGGGTGACGCACTGTTGTGGGGGATCTGCGGGTGACGCACTGTTGTGGGGGGATCTGCGGGTGACGCACTGTTGTGGGGATCTGCGGGTGACGCACTGTTGTGGGGGATCTGCGGGTGACGCACTGTTGTGGGGGGATCTGCGGGTGACGCACTGTTGTGGGGGATCTGCGGGTGACGCACTGTTGTGGGGGGATCTGCGGGTGACGCACTGTTGGGGGGATCTGCAGATGACGCACTGTTGTGGGGGGGGGATCTGCGGGTGACGCACTGTTGTGGGGAGGCTCTGCATGTGACGTACTGTTATGTTATGTGACTATAACTCCCCTCATCCTTAAGATTGCGTCCAAGCCCTGCAGTACATGAGAGCATTCCTATGGATGAGGGGGGTTATAGTCACATTTAATATAAACACTTTGCAGGGACTGTAACATTATTGATCTAAGTGTTTATATTAAATGTGACTGACCTCCCTCCTCTATAGGAATGCACCCATGTACTGTAGTACATGGGTGCATTCCTAAGGATAAGGGGGGTTATAGTCATATTTAATACATATTTAACCTCTAGGTGGGTCCCTGAGCTCCCCTTCATATCCTGGTTGTCCACTCACCTGGCAACTTGAGGTGGAGACGTGGCAGTGGACAGCAATGCCCTCGCAGTGGAGGGACAGTAACCCTCCCTCATCCTTCCTGTTAGCAGCGGCGCTTGTGGCTGAGAAGTACTACGTTGTTTGGAGGAGGCCCTGGCGCTCCCCACCAAACAGCACAACATGCAGGGCAGCAGTAGGAAAATGGCTATCCTCCCCTGGAACGGACCCCGTCATTATCTGGTTGCATCACCCAGTGTCTTGAGCTTGAGGTCATGGACTACTTACTTAACATCCGGCTGTAAAATGTTTTGATTTTCCTTAGAATTCAATATAACCTCAATGATGGCAAAACATACCTGGCATGAGGCAGCAGTGCCACTCTAAACCATGATGCTCCCTCCACCATGTGCATATGTGCTATAACATTCCACTTTTTTAAAATTATTCTTTATTTAAGCAAAAAGGAATAATAGACAGTGCATCATGTATTAGACATAGTACATCATATACTTCGAGAACCTCGCAAAACATTCGTCATAATAAAATATAAAGATGACTGCAGTGTGGGGTGAGGTACCCCTCCATAACATGACTGGCGTTTTTAAACCGGTACTCTGCAGAGAGTGATTGGTATATCTGCAAACCCGGCATCAAAAACTTAAATGGCCAGGAAAAAGATATTTTCGATCCCATCAAGACATTGAAGGTAACTTCAACAAGCCTAAGCGAAATAGGCACAAAGTGCCCTTTAGAGGTAAGAAAAGCCCACATAACAGAACTCAAGCGTAACACTCAGGACCAAACAGGACACAGACACGAGAGGGACGGGGGGAGCCCAAGCATCAATAAACACTTTGTCTACCCCGTAGTTGCGAAGTGAGTTCCTCCATTCTCCGGATCTCCTCCACCTTTTGGATCCAGTTGCTAATTGTTGGTGGTGAAGAGGATTTCCACCTCGCAGGGATGCATGACCTAGCCGCTATTACCAGGGAGCACAGATGAGATTTACGAACGCTCATTGGGCGATCCGACAAGAATAAAAGAAAAAAAAACAGGCGCATATGGTACTGCAAACTGGAAAATTTAAGATAACGCTTTATGGATCGATTGCCAGAAGGGGCTAAGTTTGGGGCACCCCCAAAAAATATGTAACATCGAACCCGAAGCAGAATCACAGCGCCAGCAGAGAGGTCACGCGGATGGGAAAGTTTTCTGTAATCTAAGCGGGACATAATACCATCTGGACATTATCTTACCCAGCTTCCTAAAACCTACTCGCTATGGATGACTTGTAAAGCAGGCCATTGGTCTGGGGGGACGTCCACTCCCAATTCTTGAGACCACGTTGTCATATATGGGGAGCAACCAGAGACTGATAACATTCCACTTTTGTCTCATATGTTTATGTATAATTTTCCCAGGAACATTGTGAAACATCTTGGTGTCCCGGGCAAATTAGAAATGGGATGCAATATGTTTTTTTGGACAGTAGTGACTTCCTTCTCGCTCAGTGTTTTTCTAATAGTGGACACATAAACAGAGGTTAATGCAGTTTGCAGAGTCTTCTTTAGGTCTTTTGCTGTTACTCTCGGGTCCATTCTTTCTAATTTCAGAATTGCCAGGATGCCCAAGAGGACATCATCGGGAGCAACAAGACTCCTGAATTTTCTCCTTATTTTTAGACCGTGTGTCTAATCTATGATCCGTGTACTTCCATCTCTTTAGCAATGCTCCTGTACCCCCCCTTTTTTTTTTTTTCCCTGTTGTCTCCGTAAATTGTCTTTTGAGGTCTTCTGATCGTCTTTTACATTTTACACTAAGCAGTCTTGCCTGTGAGGAACAGATATGTCAGTAACCAGGCGTTGTGTGCCTTTTTTCAAAGAGCAAACTATTGGTGAAACCCACACTTCCAATCTCATCTCCTTAACTGAAATAACATTTGCCAAATAGCTCTTGGAGAATCCACTAACACAGATTCACCTACTTTATGTCCCTGTGGGCTCAATAGAATACATGAGCGCTACAAGTAATTTGTGTTATTAATTTAGTTACATTATTCTCTCATATCTAAAAAGGAGTTTGTCTGTCTGTTCTTTATGCACGGCCAAACGGCTGGACCGATCTGCACCAAATTTGGCACATATGTACATCAAGTGTCCGGGAAAGTTTTCAGCTTTCTAGGATGTACTGTTTCTGAGATATTCCTAAAAATGTATTGGCCAATAGGAGCTTGCAGCTTCCCTCACATTCTGAAATTCACACAGTCACATGACCCTTATAATCCAATAGAAACTCACAGGTCCATCAGTCTTGACATACACAGTTACATCAGGTTTCCATAACAACTCAGTAATTTTTCCCTCACTATTGGAGGTCACTGTTAAGAGGACGTGATGCTGTGGAGGTCACTGTTAAGGGGCAAGGTGCTATGGATGTCACATTTTAAGAGGGCAAGGTGCTGTGTAGGTCTTATATTAAGGGGGAGTGGTACTGTGGGGGCAGGGTCACTCTTAAAGGCCAGGGGCCCTGTGGGGGTAACGGTTAAGGGAGAGAGCTGCTGTGCATGGCACTGTGGGGGGGGGGGGGCTCACTGTTAAGGGGGTGGGCTCACTGTGAAGGTCACTGCTAAGGGGGCAGAATGCTGTGGAGGTCACTGTCAAGGGGGCGGGGCCCTGTGGAGGTCACTGTTAAGGGGCAATTTACTGTGGAGGGTTACTGTTAAGGGTGCGGGACACTGTGGAAGTCAGTGTTAAGGGGTCGGGCTGCTGTGAAGGTCACAGTTAAGGGTTGGGTTACTGTGGAGGTCAATGTTAAGGGGAGGGGCCCTGTGCAGGTCAATGTTAAAGGGGCAGGCTGTTGTGGAGGTCACTGTTAAGGGGAATTCACTTTTAAGGAGGCAAGCTTCTGTGGAAGTCAATGGTAAGGGGGTGGGGCCCTGCGGAAATGGAGGGTCATTGTTAAGTGTGCAAGCCACTCTGGAGGTCCGTGTTAAGGTGTTGGACATTCCCTGTTTTTTTTTGTCTAAAAATTTCCTGAAAATAAGTTATTTCAAGGTGTTCCATTGCTTGGTTCCCTACTGATCATCTACCTCAGGCATCCTCAACCTGCGGCCCTCCAGCTGTTGTAAAACTATAACTCCCACGATGCTCTGCTGTAGGCTGTTCGGGCATGCTGGGAGTTGTAGTTTTGCAACAGCTGGAGGGCTGCAGGTTGAGCATGCCTGATCTACAGTATAATCTGCAAAGAAACCCAGAAGCAAGTGTTTAACTTTCCTGCAACCAAGGTAAAAATTACATGTAACGCATGGACATACTGGGCTCTCCAGAGAGAAGACGCTCTTTGTAGCTACTGTGTCTAATCAATGGGGATCCTATCAGGCCAAGGCGCAAGAGTTTGCAGTAATTTATGCAGACATTGGTTTGCTTCAGGTGGACATGGGTTGCATGCAGTGAGGCCGTACCCTCATGGTAGTGTGTTTTATGTATTCTAGTATTTATTAAGTGACTATAACCCTGGTTCTCGTTCACGATGATTCATTGTGATTATATTTGTCAGCTGTGTGTCAGCACTAACATTTTTAGAAATGCTCTAGAGGAGCAGATGTCTTCAGCACTGCTGCGTCATCTGCTGCCATCCAAAGTGTGAGAAATGAGGTTGCTATAGAATTTCTGTGTCAGAGGAATCATTTCCTACAGAAGTAAAATATATTTCGGGTTTTTGACATTTGCACCTTTTTTTTTTTTCTCCTTGAAAGATTATTTATTTTCCCTTTAGATTTCAAGAACTTTTCAGAAGATTCGTTTTATTTTGCTCTGAGATGGTCCGCGTGTAGGTGTGCTTCTACTATAACCCAGCTGCCTCTTCCTCGTGTTCTATGGGGAAATTAGCTGATGGAAATTACAGGACCCCCCCATCCTCCTGATAGGAGAGGGGAGATGTGACTTGGATCTGTCAGGAATTGATGGCATATTCTGTCGGTTCATAGATGTGTAAGCTGGGGTACCCCTTTAAGGCTAACAGAAGTGTAATAAGCACTTCTTGCATTTAGAATGTATTGGATCCTAAAGCTGTGTAATAAATGCAGGGTCCTGAAATGAATGATACACATTATAGAATAGAGATCATCCACTTAACGGCTCATAGACACAACCGCATTTTATTTGCGTGCTATCTGCATTTTTTGTGAGTAGCGCACTCACTCGTTCTTGCACACATTTGTATTTTTTGGCGGATTCTTTTGGCTGTTCTGCAAATTATAGAGCAGGTCCTCTTTGTGTCAGGATAGGTGGGCTAGAATAGCCCTTTCTGTTGGTGGGAGTACGAAAAAGAAGGAATGTGGATCCAAACATTTCGTGCCAAAAAATGGGCACGGCCATGAGCCCCGAGATACGGTACCCTTTAGGGTACATTCAAAGTACCAGCAAAGTTAGGGCCCTTACACATGACCGTATGCCCTCCAAGACATCTGGTCCGGGAGCGGCATTGATCGTGCACACGGGAACACACAGCATCGTAGATTACAATGTGGTGTGCACGTCGGGTCACCCGGGGGACTATTGTCCCGCACTCATATGATCTTATGAGTGCAGGACAATATCCCCGTGGGCGGCCTGACGTGCACAGCATCATTGTAATCTATGATGCTGTGCGCTCCCGTGTGCACGATCAATGCCGCTCCGGGACATACGGCCCGCATGTCTCGGAGGGCCCTTAATGAGATTTTAGCACTTCTCCTCCACATACTGCGGTAAAAATACGCAAGGAAAATTGACCTGTGGTGCATATTTTAAAGCATATCAATTTATGCTTTATGCGGATTTCACCCTTTGCAAAATCTGTAATGCGCTTGGTGCATATTTTTTTTTTTTCTGCTGCGGATTTCCAGCTGAAACACATGCTGCAGATTCTCTGCATTTATCTTTGTCTGCTTTCTTCTTTCTCTTGCACTCTCTACTCTCTCTCTTGCACTCTTTTTCCCTATCTACTTTCTCATGCTCTCTCTACCCCCTCCCTTGGCACTCGCTCTGAGCTACTCCTGTGACCATTCTCTGCCCTATTGTGCTGCGTTGTTATTTAGCTGCCAGTGTTGTCCCAGTGGACTCTTAGGGGGTAATTTACGATCAGAAATACGCCTATATGCGGATTACGGCTCAAAGGTTATGTGGAGGGGACGGGCCGGGAGACCGATCTCGTTCATCATTTTCTACGCCTGTTTTAGGCGTAAAAATGGTCTAAATTGAAGCCATCAAGGAAGCTGTCTTACTTTTAGACCGGCGCTGGATATGCCGAAGTTATGTAGAGGCCGGCACCGCTACATAACTTCAGGGGGATCGACCGCCAGCACAGGGGCTTATTAAGACCGGCGTCTAAAACGCGAATCTTAATAAATGACAGCCTTATTTGGGGTAAAATTGTCTAACTTACAAACTGCATACTTTTAGACACAACATGCGGGATCTTCTTATCCTAAAGGCGTTGTCTCATCTCCAACATTTGTGGCATATCGTTATATGTATATATGCCAAAATTGTCTTACACAGATCCGACCTCTGGGACCTGCTCCTATCTCCAGAACAGAGCTCCCAACGTGAACAGGAGTGCACTGCACATGTGTAGCCACCCTCTATTCATTGGGAGTGCCAAAAATGTACTAAGTCCCATAGAAATGAATGGACAACACAACACGTAAGCTTTGCCGCTGCTCCATTCACTTCTATGGAGCTGCCAGGTATAGTGAAGATCAGCGGTTATCTGGCATTGGTGGCCTATTCTAGTGATAGTCCACGAATGTTGGACATGAGACAAGAGGACCCCTCCATTAGTGGAGAGAACACGTGTATAGGCTGCGTCCCCTGTTCATGCTCAGCTGTTGTCAGTAGTCCAAGTGTATTGAATGGAGAATGCGGTGCATGGGCAGTGTCTTCAGGATTGAAGGCGGGGCCATTCTTGAGACGTGCAGGTCCCATTTCTGGGACCACCTCCTATCAAACCTTTATGGCGTATTCTATTGATATTGACGTCGCTATATAACACTTCCAAATGGTAGCGGACCCTAACTAGGATCCTAATCCATCCTCCCTATGTAAATCAGACTTGGCACTCGTCAACCGTCAGTTGCAACTCACAAAAGTGTAGAAATGTGAACTTTTTCGGTCTAATACTTGGACCTTAGACACAAAAAAGACTACAGTACATAGGTTTTAGAAACAGGAAAAACAAAATACATGCGTACAGTATCCATCAAAGCATATACAAAGACAATGATTTGGAATAATACTAGTTATATAGTGGAAACAGGTATAAGTATGTCCCTGGTGAGTAGAGGAAGAAGTTTTGTGTATCGGGCACTACTGGGTAGGTGTTATATAGCTGGAATGCTCAGTAATATATCTATAGATACCAGTGTATAATACTGGAGGACCAGCCATCCAAAAGAGAAAACCAGCATTTAATAAGAGAATACCTAAATGTATAGCCATATATGACATAAAAGGGCAATTCAAAGTGGCAAGGAGGAGTGCCTAATTATTATATATCAAATAATGAACCCAAATATAGGGAAGGCCTAGCGTGAGAATAATCTAGTCTAATATAGGTATAATAGCAACTGTCCAGAAACGGAGTAGTTATCAGTGGTGTGTAAAAGATCAATATATCGCCCTAATCACTGGCACAATGCATAGAATGGACATAAGCACAGTGTTGATAGATACATCTAATGGTCACCAAACCTCATCAATACAGGTGGTATATATGCCAGCAGGGGTCCTAGTAGACTGATCCAGAGAAACACCTGGTGGGCAACTCACTGGACTGCAGCAGCCATGGGCTAAGAACAGGAAGATGCCGCTCATCTGCTACGGGTTCCGATAAGCGCATACTACTTATCTGCTCCCGACAGAAACTGTGTGTGATAGCCCTGATGATGTCATGAGGTGCATCCTAGATCCAGTGTCTATAACTGCGAGGCTAGCTGGGTCAAGATACACATACCTCCCGGTGCAGAGAGCATGCACAAATCAAACTGGCGTCCCTAATAGTGAGACTGTTTTGGGTTGAACTGCGCATGTGCCCCATCAGTATACTACAGGGGCGATCAGCTCCCTCCAGTGGTATTGCTATAAAGCCACATAAAAAGAAGGAAAAGGACCACAAAAGAAAACAAGAATAAAAGAATAAACAGGTAAAAAGACAACCAAAAAGGGAGAGTAAAAAATTGGGGAGAGGAACCATGAGTCGCCCTGGGGTATTAGCGTTGTGTAGATTGACGGAGCAAACTGTCAGTGCTATAGATGTAGATAAAAGGACTGGATTACATAATATCCGTGGACAGAATGATGCATCAAAGGGCTTTATTATGGTCACCCTGTGAAGATGAGAGTCCTTCACAAGACTTTGCTTTAGCACATCTGCTAAGAAAAATAATGTATAAATGACTGGAAGTTCTGAATATGGTACTACCTGTTGAGGGCCCTAGGGGCCAAGGAGAGGAAACCAGTAGGCCTCTCTGTTTTAGTAACTTGACACAATCTCATCTGCTTCTATGCGTTAGTATCTATTCTAACACTTGGCATCTCAAGTGGTCTATGTAGGAGAGATGACACAACACATCAGGGACCGGATTGGTCAGCAAAAATACAATATAGGTTTTCAAAAAATGTTCCCATTGCCATCACATTTTCACCAGACCAGTCATACGGTGGCGCAGTTGAGGTTCCAAACAGGCATAAGTAAATGAACAGGGGAATTCTTCAGAACTAGGTATGTTCTACAGGACATTTTAGTAGGTATTTGACCAGTATAACTGTAAACTCAGTGGCGCAGGGCTAGACACCATTTATAGACTTAGAAAACCAGCCCCACTAAGTCTATAAATGGTGTCTAGCCCTGCGCTAGATTTATCACAGAGGCTCAGGCTGGATGATAACTGTGGGGAGGGATAGGCACTTTTGTGTAACTCTATACCAACTGTTGGTTAGCCTTCTTTGGGACAGAAGTTTGTACCAGAATTGTGGCGTAAAATGCTGCATTTTGGGTCATGCCCGCTTTACCGTGAAGCCACACCCCTCACACTAGGCACCACCCACTTTTGAGTGAGTTGAAAAATGGAGAAACCTTAGTTGTGCCAAAATGCGCCACTTTTTAGACAGGTTCTAGGCGCAGACACATTAGGAAATCTGGACCAATGTGCTTCATTGTTGAAAGTTATCAAGTGTCGAAATAAGTGCTGAGCTGAGTGGAACTAAAGCTGCAGGAGGGCGATTATTTTCCCGTGTGTCGCACGCAGCAGTGTACATTACCACATCGCAATGTCACATTATGCATTTTGCAAAGTTGTCACACATTCACCTCTCAGAGATTTGAGCTCTATATATAAAAACCTAAAGGATCCCTTTACTTCTGGTTGAAAGTACCGTCCTCATCTTCCACAGCTCTTTGCTGGTAAACATATGGTGGGAAGAGTCCGTCTTTGAAGGCTATAGACGTCCTTTGTTCTCCTGCAACAATAAGCTTGTTTCTTGAGCCGGACTTGTAGGAAGTAAACCATCTCATAAACACTTTTTACGAACAGATCGTGGGAATTGTTGGTGACAATGTGTACGTGATTGACCTCTATTGAATTCAGTTTTGTTTTTTAATGACTTGAAATGCCTTTTTTTTTGTCTTTTGAGCGTTACTTATTTACATTGCTTGTGTTTTAGCCTGTGGCCGGGATGCAGCAGTCTGTCCTGGAATGCCTGCATATTGCTCATTTGGTGGGAGAGGAGCCATTGTACACGTCATGTATGCAGTGAGTATGGAATATAGCAGCAATTCATTAACAATTTGCAGTTTTCCTGTTACATTTAAAGAGTACCTAAACTTTTGAATGCATTTTTGTTAACCTGTCCCTAATGCCCTAATAACAGTTTTTGTAATATACTTTATTAATGTGTTTTTAATAGACTCCCCTCCCTTTCTCCTAAAGCGCACCTTTCCCTGTGCACTAAAATGGACTTTTCTGTACACCACCGCTGATCCTGCCCGTGCCCCCAGAGGTTTACTAAATCCTGGGATAGCACATGGGTATCCTGTAACCATGTACCATGCCAGGATTAGCTGAGCGGAGCATGTACTATAGCACGTGGTTACAGGGTACCCATGTGCTATGCCAGGATTTAGTAAACCTCCAGGGGGCACGGGCAGGAGAAGCAGTATGCGCTCCTGCCCCTACTCCCCGCGATGCGGCCCCATTCATCAACTGTACAGCCTGTACTACGTACACCTCCGAGAAGTCAGCGGTGTACAGAAAAAAAATTTAAGCCCACAGGAAAAGGTGCACTTTAGGGGGTGGGGGGGGGGAGTTTATTAAACATACAAAATGCATTAATAAAGTATATTTAAAAAAAAAACTGTTATTAGGGACGTGTTAACAAAAATGTATTCAAAAGTTTAAGTTACTCTTTAAAGGGAATATGCACCTATGAGATGGAGAATACATCATAGACAACAAACGGCTGCTCAAGGCATTGCTGCTCACCTTAATGCATTGTGCTCTGGGCGCAGGGGTTAACAATTCATAAGGTGCTGCATACGATCCTCACCAGGTCCACAGCCGGACCAGACTTCCAAACAGTAAGAAGAGGAGGACTCTTTCAGTGGCGCTACCTCTGCGATAAATCCGATATGGAACAGGTAGTTTCACAGTTTATTGATAGTCGTGTTTGCTATGCCTTTCGGCACCTGTTGTCATGTGCCTGAAGAAGGGACCTGTGCAGTCCCGAAACGCATAGCAAATACTATCAAAGTGTCAAATCACCTGTTCTATATGGGATTATTATTTACTGAGGTAGCGCCACTAAAAGAGTCCTCCTCTTCTTACTGCTCCTACTATCATATTTTTTTCTTCTGCCAGTTAAAATCTAACAGTGACACATATTCTTTTTTTTATAATGTTTTTATTTTCTAATTGTAGATTTTTTTTTTTATTATATTTCCAGAACATGATTATGGGGGGGCGGCCAGCTTGTCTGAGCTGTGCTGAACAGCATTTAGAGATATGCAGTCATCAGTGGCTAAGGCCTCTTTCACACGAACGATATTGATTGTATCAGTGACACTCGCGGAATTTCGCAAGCAAGTTCAGTCGGATTAGTCTGAAATTGCATTCAGTGTTTCAGGTTTTTTTCTGTGCAAGTGCAATCAGTTTTGATGTGTTTTTCATGCGCGTAAAAAAAAAAAAACCTTAAGAATTACAGCATCTCCTATCAACCATCAGTGAAAAACACAGACCCTTTGAAATGAATGGGTTAGGATTCAAGCATTGCACCCGCGTGGAAAACTTGTTTGTGTGAAAGGGCCTAAAGACCCAATAGATGGGAGAGGATGCATTGACTTCCATGGGAGAGTTTACTAGACATGCTCTGTGACCCGTGCAGAGGTCATTGTGCAGGGAAGGAGTAAATAAGGTTTACCGTTGGCTACTGTTAAAGGGGTTATCCAAGTTCTCCAACAAGCCCCCCCATGTGCCGGGCTGCTCCCTGCTCTGCTCCTGGTCTCGGCACCGCCGCTGCTGCTTCTCCCGCTACACGAATGAAAACATCCTGTGTCGGGGGGAAGGGGGAGGGGAGAAAGCCTCCATAGCATCGCGGGTGACGCTAGGGAGGCTCGTCCCCGCTTGCCATTGACTGCTCCCCCCCCCGACACTGGAAGTTTCCAGCTGCGGGGGGACCAGGAGCAGCGCATAGATCGGGGTAAGTATGTTACCTTTGAGTGGCCCGACACGGGGGGGGGGGGTCTGTTGGAGAACTTGGATAACGCCTTTAAGGGTGGATCTTTTGTTGTCTATATGTAATTGACATTGTCATCATCTTTCCTGTGATGATAACGAGATGATCTCTACAGACCATAAAGTGTTGCTTTTTAGATACCAGTGCGAAAACTGCAGGATTATAGGATAGTGACAAAGACGATTAAAAATACCTTCACCAAAATTATTTCAAAACATGTTTAACATAAAAACAAAAGTTATTTTCCGATGGCACGTTCCCTTTTAAGGTTTACGTAAAGATCTTTCTCTCTTTTGAGATGGCTCCTATTGTCATTAAACCTGTAGCTGGCGCCTTATCCGAAGTTTCTAATATTACATGTTTGATATTTTGGCACATTGTCATATGAGATTAGAGGGTAATCATGCTTTAGGCCAAATCTTAAATTTCCCTTTTAGAAACTCCATTGCAAAATATTGCTGCCTGCAGAGGCTTAGCAGGCTTTGCCCGTTTTGGGGGTCAGTATCGCTTTACTGTAACTGTTTTGGTGCGGTTTTGTTTTCACAGTATTTCTTTTTGTCCCTTTGTTTTTTTCACCCTTGTAAATTAGGTGGGTTGAGAAGTATTTTGTGAAATGTTGGTCTGAGCGAAACTTTGCCAATTTGCCTGTGGACTTGCAGAAAAGCTGCCTTAATGTTTTGGTGCAGTCACTCGTGAGTATAAATCAGCTAACTGCCTTTATCTCTTCTCTATAGCGGGACATCCAGCAGCATTGTTTAGCTGGTGGTTGGGGGCGTGACATTTAGTTTCCATGCTCAGTCGCTTTTGGCTACCCTAGAAGATGAGTTTTTCTAATATATTAAATTGGACACAGTCAGTGATGCATGTAGATGCTGCTAAAACCTAACTAGATTTGCCTGCTATCCTATAAACGCTGCCAAATCCTTTAGTTGTGTCTGTATTTTTATACCAGATACTGCAAGCATAAGGCATTGCCTCAATATACGTGTAGAAAAAAAAAAACTAATAAAATTGTGCAACATCATAGACACAGTCAATTATGCTTATCCAGCAGATGTGGTGCTCCCTGGATAAACTGAATTATCTATAATCTATTTATTCAGACCAAAGTTAAAATTAGCTGCTAACTCAGTGATTCTGTTCCTGTCTTTTTAACAAGGGTTTTTAAATAGGTCAGTGCCTCTAGGACCGAAATTAATTCTCTGTACCAGTAATGTGAGGACCAGTGCCTGCGAATGACTGACATGTTTTAAAATGTGCTTCAACGACACGGTCACCCTGGTGTTACTGTGATCTTTCTGGTCTAGGTTGCTTCTACAAACATCTAGCTTTTAGAAACCATATAGATGGCATGTGACACAGCCTGCTTGTAGGGTCTGATTCACTTTGGGTGTGTTCCTTTAGTCTCTAAATAACCATTGTGATACGGGATGATACAGGATCCTGGTGGCAAATTTTGTTATGTTAAAGGCTGTGTACACCTTTTGGGGACTTTTTTTTTTATTATTATTGCGTTGTAACCTTTTTTAGCTAAAAATAATTTTTTCAATTGGTCTTTATTAAAAACTTTTGAATCACTTTCTCTGTACAGCTTTGAGATTCTCTAGAAGCAGGCTTTGTATTTTTATTTTTTTAAAAATTGCCCCCGAGTGTCTACATAGCCTTTAAAGGTGTTTTCCGAGCTTTTAATACTAATGACCTATACTCGGGATAGGTCATCAGTGTCTGATCGGTGGGGGTCCAACACCTGGGACCCACGCCAATCAGCTGTTTGAGAAGGCAATGGCGCTCGCAGTAGTGCCGCGGCCTTCTCTCAGCTTTTTCTAGGCCAGTGATGACATGTTCATCGGTCAAATGGCCTAGGCGCAGCCCACAGTGGCTGAGCAATATACCATGTACAGCGCTATGCTTGGTAAGCAGGGAGAAGGCCATGCTGCTCACAGTTGTGCAGTACCTTCTCAAAGAGCTGATTGATGGGGGTCCCGGGTGTCGAGTTCCCACGGATCAGATACTGATGACCTATCCTGAGGATAGGTCATTAGTATTAAAGTCTCGGAAAACACCTTTAAAGGCTATGTACACCTTCAAGGGCATATTTTTTTTAATGAAAATACAGAGCCTGCTATTAGAGAATCTCAAAGCTGTACAGAGAAAGGGGCTCAAAATCTTTAATAAGGACCAATTGAAAAAATCATTTTTAGCTCAAAAGGAGTGAAACTCTCAGCACTCCCTATGTAAAGCTGTTTCATGGAGTCATTGGAGCATCCCAGAGCAATGGTGGAGCACAGAATCAGCACCGTGAACCCACCCATCTTAGTTTGGTTGACATCCTCCTTGGATGAGATCTCAGCCAATGACGTTACCTGATAGGAGCATCGCATGTCAATCAAACTAAAATGGGTGGGTCCACAGTGATGTTTCCGTCATTGTTCTGAGACGTCCTGATGACTCCATGGACCACCTCATGGAAATAAACATCATAAAAATCCAATTTGTATTTGCCCGGGATATTTGCATCTACAACTGCTGCAGATCTGCATTAAATGGGGCTAATCTGTGTGTGGCAGCACAGCTCTTGAACTGCATGGGTTCACAGTGCAAATCACAAGTTACTGCCCAAAAATCTAACACTGCTGATTCTTTGTGATTCTGTGGTTGCAGTCGTGGCAGCTGGTGAGTTGCATTGTGCCCCCCCCCCCCCATTCACTTTAATGACTGCACTGCTACAGTGATTATGGCAAAGGTCAATGTGTAGCCCTAGCCTAATCCTCCATTGTTTTCCACGTGGAAACTGCATCAAGAAAGTGACATGACATGGAAAAAAATCCCTGGTAAGCTGTTGTGTGTGTGTGTGTACCTAAAAAAGGACACTATATCTGGCAATTATATGACTTGTATTCTGCATTTTTAGCATCTATAATTCTCATTTGTCCCTGAGGTAACTGCTATCATATCACCCATACATTGCACACAAAGAAAACAGGAGATTATGGCCTTTAACTCTCTCACAATCACTTAAGAGCACCATAATAGGATATGATAGAGAAGTACTGAATAGTAGTGATGTGAATAAAGCTGCTGCAGCCTCTCTACCTGCAGCTCACTCCTCCTCCGCCTCCCCTTTCTGTAGACAACAGAACTGGTCCTTTAGAGATTTGACAGTCTGGCTTGGTCTCTCAAAATACATTTAGTGGAGAATATTCAGAGACTGTTAATTGCAGAGCGAGGACAATGAGTGGCTGATATGTGGAGAAAGAGGCATTTTCTCTGATAAGCTATATTACAAAGTTCCTTATGTTTGCCTGTACTATTGATTTATGCAGTTTGTTGAAAGGTTAATGATGATTTGAATATAACGAATGCTTTTATTCCTCTTTCAGCTAAAGAGTTTTTAATAAGCAACACTTTAATTTACAGTAAATATGTTTTGGTGAAGCAGTTCGCAGTTTGCTTTTTCTGTTGTCTGTCAATTTCACCTTTTTAGTTCAAGCAGTGACAGTCTTGCTGTCAGCTCTGTTTTATAATGACACAAGGGTATGCACACAGCATTGTCTGTCGAGTCTGACATACCAGACTGTGCTATCAGTATGTGAGGGGCCTCTCTCTCCCCAACCTTAGTTCACTAAGAACAAAGCAGATGGCACTGGCTGATTTCTTTGTGTTGCATTTGCAGAATTCCTTCGCAGTGTCACAATATCCTTTGTTCTTCAGTCTTACAGGAATGCAGCGTTTCTGTTGATGGAAAGTGACAGGCTAATCAGCAGTCTTCCAGGGGTGAAGTGGGCAGAAAGGGCACGAAATTTGGCATCAGAATTACAGGAAGAATGTGTGAAATTTATTGTGGCAAACTTCTCCCAAATAATAAAAAGTGAAAGTTTTGCTCATTTTTTACAGGTAAATCAAACTCCTCTTTCTGTTGTGATATGGCCGTCCATTGCACCACAAAGATGATAGTTTTTAATTTTGTTTTGATATATCATTCATTTTTTTAAAAGTTGTTATAAATCCCTGGACCTTTTGATTGCTGTAGGCCCCCATGCAACCTTAGGGGCACATTTATTAGGTCTGGCGTTTTAGACGCCGGTCTTATTAAACCCCTAAGCTGGTGGTGGATCCACTGGAGTTATGAAGGGGCGCTGGCCTCTCCATAGCATTCAGCGCCAGTTATAAATGTAAGACCGCTTCCGACCTGTCTTACATTTAGGCCATTTTCTATGCCTAAAACAGGTATAGAAAATGATGAATGAGACGCGGCTGTCCGCATTCCCCGCCCACACACATTTTAGACCTGGCATGAGCGGGACAATGTTGCAGATAGCGCCTGAAATACGCCTAATTTAGGCATATTTCAGATTACCACCTTAGCCTGGGTTTTTCTTATGCAGCCAAAGACAGGAGTGGATTTTAAAAGATGAGAAGGCTCAGCCTTTCCTTTAGGACTCATGCACACAATCGTATGTGTTTTTGCACGCTTCCGCTCATGTGAATGCTGCCATTGTCTTTTTACGTGAACAGAAATGTCCCATCCTTGTCTGCAAACCAGGGCCACGGAACAAATGTGCGGATGGGGACAGCACACCGTCTGATGGGTGTGGGTCCCCATCTGATCCGCAGAAAAATGCCGACCGGATGCGGACCAAACATACAGTCCTGTGTATGAGCTAGGGCTGCAGCTATCGACTATTTTTGTAATCGAGTATTCTATCGATTAATCCAACGATTAATCAAGTACTCAAATAACAGAGTTATTAGCGCCTCCATATTCGTCTTGTCATGACGTCAGACCGTGTCTGGTCATACTGCGCACTTACATGCACTATGACATGACGATGTGTCAGTATACAGTGCGATGCGGGTGACCACAGATTGGTGAGTAACAGCGAGTTACTCATTCCGCTCCGTGGTCACATGACACAAACAAATCCTCGATGCAAAAAATTTGCATTGAGGATTTTTTTTGTGTCGAATTACTCGATACAATCAAGTAATTCTTTTTAGCCCTAGCATGAGATAGGTTCCTGGCTTTGGCTTCAAAAACTGCATAAAAAAACCTGAACATCTAAACGGAGCCTCGTACGCCAACCAACCAAAAAAAACAGATGACGTGAATACCGTTGATCATCTCATTACAGTGGAACTTATCAAGGAGTGAACAGTGAGTTCTTAAAGTAAATATGTTAAAAGCAGGACATATCGGCAAGTATAAAGTCCTAAGCAATATTGTAGACTTCTTGGTTTGCTTTTTGGAAGAGATGGCACTGTGAGAAGAAGGCAAAGCCATGCAGGCAGCTTGATGCTCTGCTGGTAAACCTTCGGTCCTGGCTTTCTTGTGGATAGTACTTTTGACATGTACTAGCACCCTAAACATTTTTGCAGAGTAATGCCCTTCATTTCATTGGTATTTATATCAGGGCTGTGGAGTCGGTAGATAAATTGTCCGACTCCGACTCCGACTCCTCAGATTTTGAAACTTCCGACTCCGACTCCGACTCCGACTCCTCGACTCCGACTCCTCTGTATTTAATATGCAAATACAAAGCTGTTCCACCAAGTTCTTCTAATCTCCTCTAGCACAGAGGTAGTTGAGCAGAAGCTGCTGCCTTCTCCTTTGTGTGCTGATCTTCTGCTGAAGATAGAGCAGTGGGAGGATCCAGGAAGGGGCAGGGGAAGGGCCATTTATTTTAAAACATGATTTTCCTAGTAGAATCCCATAGTCATGTTTAAAATTTAAGCTGACAATCTGAGTTTACATGTTTTATAGCCTTAGCTGAATGATAGCAGTTTTTCAAATGGTTTACAGCTTCAGTCTTGAACTATTGACTATCCATTCCCTTCACTTATACAAGTGACTCCAGTCCTTAATCAGTTATCAGTGAGAGGCGAGGATAACCATGGGTTCCCTGTAACAGCAGACCACAAGACAATGGAAAGTGTAAGTATTGCCGCTCCTTAAAGGGACACTGACAGGCTGATTTTCCAGCTAAAGATATATATATATATACTGGTATTCATCAGAGAATTAGGAATAAAACTATACTAATGTTACCCCAGTTAAGCTGTACTTGTGTTTAAAAAACATTTTAATCTGTATGCAAATTCACTATCTTTGTGCCCAATGGGGCAGCGTCTCCTGCGGCTTTGTGCCCAGCCGCGCCCGAAGTACAGCTTCCCAGCGCTGTTCCCCTCGTTATTATTCACTGCACTGGCCATTTTTTTCAGGCTAGCCGAACGCTGAATTCCTGCGCAGGCGCACGTGTAGAGTGCTGGCAGCAGCCTCGTCTGGCAATGCTGAGGCTGAGCCAGCTTTCTCTCTTCCTCCTCGCTACCTAGTCCTGTCTAGTGCTGCCAGTACTCTACATGTGCGCCTGCCCCTTGGGCACAAAGGTAGAGAATTTGCATATTGATTAAAACGTTTTTAAACACAAGTAAACCTCAACTGGGGGTAACAGTCGTCTAGTTGTATTCCTGATCCTCTGATGAATACCAGCAGATATATCAGCCTGTCAGTGTCCCTTTAACTGCACAGTAAAGCATATGAAAAGCGTGCTTCTTCACGGTCACTTAACGTCTTTGTTTAGCGGTAACGTGACGCACTGCATGCATTGGCCTTTATTCTTACAGTAGAGAAGTAATTAATTATAACTTTATCTGAATTGGGACATTTAAACTTGCTTTTTTTTTATTCCAATTTTTTTTTATTCCAATTTAAATCTAGTAGGAGTCGGAGTCGGAGTCGGTCCATTTTTTGCCGACTCCGACTCCGACTCCAGGTACCCAAAATTGCCTCCGACTCCGACTCCTCGACTCCGACTCCGACTCCACAGCCCTGATTTATATGGCAGTGGTCTCTTTCAGCAGGATAATAAGTCCTGCCAAGCTGCCAATGGTACGAGGAATATGAAAGAGTTCAATGTGTTGACTTGGCTCCAAATTACCTGATTTTACACCCGTGGGATGCACAGTCTGACAGTGGCAGCACTGATTGGATAGAGTTAGACTGTGCAGGGGCACATCTCCAATTGGTAACACCCATTTGGACTGTGATTGTACACTGCTAGTAATTCATTCATAACTTCTAGTAGGAATAATAAGGGCACAACATAGAGCCATGTGAAGATACTCCAGAATAGTTATTACATGGGGGATGCAAGTACAGTAGTTGTTAAAGCAGACATGTCAGGAGAGGTGACCGCTCCTCTTTAAATGAATACAGTTGATCTATATTAGTAAGTTAGATTTATGTGCATTTACTAAACAAAAAACTTTCATGTCCTTGAAAATCCCTTTAAAGGTGTTGTCCACACTAATAAAAAACAAAAGAAAACCCTATAGCTGACAGCAGTGTGCTGAAAAAATTAAAAAATAAACTGACTTTTCCAGATGACCTCCATTCTATTGACGAAGCTTTCCACAATCTACTCTGAACTGAAAGTGACAATGGTCTGTTCTTGGTCGCTAGACCACTGCAGCCAATTAGTGGCCTTCAGCAGTCATGTGCACAGGAACAGCATATCGCTATTGAGCAGCGATGGGCCTTTTTCTGCCCATGGAAGTGCATCCATGTGTATTTGGGGCCATATGATACAGATTTCCTATTGTGTATTCTAATTTTTGCATATAATCAACAAGAAGCCACATCCTAAACAATTTGGCTTAAAGGGGTTGTCTCATCACACATAATGGGGGCATGTCGCAAGAAGATGTCCCCATTGTCTAATAATATCGGCAACGGAGTCCCGAAAGTGGGGGCTGGAGGTCTCCGGTCCGGCCACCACCAAGCGCGCGCTCCGCACAGAAGTGAATGGGTGCGCACCGCGCATGACCGGCCGCAGCTCCCATTCACTTCTATGGGCTTGACGGAAATTGCAGCGCCAGCGCTTGGCTATTTTCGTCGGCCCCATAGAAAATGAATGGAGGACAGCTGTGCCTGTGCAGTGTGCCTTCCACCACTTTCGGGGCTCTGTTCTCGATGTAGATGCGGGTCCCAGTGGTGGGACCCGCACCCATAAAACAATAGAGATATGCCTCCCATTTTCTGTGATGAGACAACCCCTTTAAAGGGGTTTTCCAAGACACTATAACAGATGACCTATCCTCTGGTTGGTGGGGGTCAGAAACCTGGGACACCTTCTGATCAGCTGTTTAAGATCGCAGAAGCACTCACAATAGCGCTCTTACAGTTTTCCCCAGGCCAGTGGCGACACTTTCATGGGTCACGTGGCCTAGGCGGCGCTCAGTCACGTAGAAGTGAATGGGGCTGAGCGCGATTCCAGCACAGCCACCATACAATGTATGGAGCTGTGCTTGGTTAGCATGGAGAAGGTAGTAGGGCTCACAGGCCTTCTCGAACAGCTGATCGGCGGGGGTCCTGGGTGTTGGACCCCCACCGATCAGATACTGATGGCCTATCCAGAGGTTAGGTAATCGGTTATAAAACCTTGGAAAACCCTTTTAACTTTCGGTCCAACCTTATTTGTTCTCCATGACTCAGTTGTTTCTATTCTCAGCACTTTGCCAGCAGATTTTCTCCTGTATGTCACATTTCTGTCATCGGAAATACATTAATAGCATTGCATTTCTTCTCCCCATTTAGGACCAGGGGATGAGCAGCCAACCATATCTTTTAGAACATGTTTTTAATGAAATTGAGAAAAACCTTTCATTCCAGAACTGCTCTTCTCTATTTCTGGCTATGGATGACTTATTACTTTGGGCATCTAAAAACGAAATGGTAAGTGTCGCTGTGCTTGCTCTTATTTAGCTGTCTGTAAAGAAAAAGCTGCCCAAACTCTCTCCTCTGGGTGATAGCATTTAGGCGCTACATGATACCATTATGTGAGCAATTTCTTCAGCCATCGCCAACAATCACGGAACAGCATATTGAATCCTTCGGTGGTGATCTCCCACTATGCATTTACTGTGCAGTCCACTCGCTGTGATTCTTCTGTGTCATGCCTTTCAAGTATTAAAGGGCATCTGTCACACTGGCTGACCTGTTACATGTGCGCTTGGCAGCTAAAGACATCTGTGTTGGTCCCATGTTCATATGTGCCGACATTACTGAGAAAAAGGAAGTTTTATTATATGCAAATGAGCCTCTAGGAGCAACAGGGTTGTTGCTGTTGCACCTAGGGGCTCTGCTCTCTATGAAACCGCCGCACCCTCTCCACTTTAATTGACAGGACCAGGCCGTGTAAATCATCACGCCTGCCTGGCCCTGTCAATCAACATGCACAAGACTAGCCTGTCTGGGCTGATCCAACAGATAATCTGCTGTAGCACAAATTGCTTGGATTCCAAGGAAACTTACTTGGTACATACCTTGGTTCCTACATTTTTTTAAAGGCCAGATTGGCTTAGAAAAAACAACAACCTGACCTCACGGTTTCCCCGCCACTACTTGACATGGAAGTGTGACCACTTGGCTAATCAATGGCTAAAGTGGGTCACCGCTGCAGCCAGTGACTATTAGAGCATTAATTTTTCTTGTGTCCACAGGGACTAGGAAGTAGAGACAAGCAGGGACTCAGAATAACAGTAGAAATGAAAATTCAAAAATGACACTAAAAGCTTCCTTTTTGTTAAAAAAAAAAAGTGTAAATTGCTGCCTCAGATAAATGTTAACAACTCTGTCAGGTCGCTCTAAGCATACAGTATATTAATATAAAATAGATACATACAGATAACCATATGAGAAAAATTAAAGTGGGTGTAGGGTTGTTGCGGGTATCGAACTTTCGAACCAATCGATACTTTTTTTCTGGTATCGAGCGCGATACCAAGATTGGTGTTTTATCGATACTGGGCTGTGCTACCACAGAGCTCAGTATCAGAGAGCGTGGCTGCGCCGCTCTCAGCGCGGCCATGTTCTCCTCGGCAGCACGTGAGGGGTTAATTGCCGCGGATCGTCGTAGTGCTCGGTCACAGGCAGGGTGCTGGCAATGTGTTCCTGGTGCCTGCGTTTGTATATGAATGGTTACTTCTCATTGGTGGCCAGTGCGACGCCCCCTCCCCAGTATTAAAGACATTGGTGACCAGTGTGCCCCCCCCCCCACCCAGTATTAAAACATTGGTGGCCAGTGCGCCCCCCCTGTCCCCAGTAATAAAGATAAGAGTAGCCAGTGCCCCATTCCCCCCCCCCCCCCAGTATTGAAGTCATTGGTGGCAGTGGCCACAGGGTCCCCTCACCTCCTCCTCGTTGGTGGCAGTGATCAGAGCCCCAGCAGTGTAATTCTGGGGCTCCGATCGGTTACCATGGCAGCCAGGACGCTACTGAAGCCCTGGCTGCCATGATCGGCTCCCTGCTGTTGTGTGCACTGTGCACAGGGCAGCAGGGAGAGGGTGAGATCCTATTCACCCTAATAGATCTCTATCAGGGTAAATAGGATGAAAAGATCCCGGGTTTTAGCCCCTAAGGGGGAAAAAGTTAGTAAATAAACTGTAAAAAAAAAAAAAAAAGTTAAAAAAAAAATACACCAAAATATTAAGTATAAATCACCCCCTTTCCCAATTTTACATATAAAATATCTAAACAATAACACCCGCACCGTTAAAGAAAAAAAAAATTTAAATAAAAACTACACGATTCGCCATTTTCTTTTAGTTGCCTTGTCCCCCCCAGAAATAGGATAGGACTGTTGTATCATGGCCTGGCCGTTCCATAAAATGTGGAATGCACGTGTCTTTTTTGGCGTTTTATTTTTTTCGCGTGGTATCGAATGGTATCGAGTATCGCAATACTTTTTTATGGTATCGATACCGAATCAAAATTTTGGTGTCGAAACAACTCTAAGTGGGTGTACAGCAATTTATGTTGTTTAGGTATCCTCAGGATAAGTTATCGATATTGGACTGGCGGAGATACGATACCCGGCACCCCCACGATCAGCTGTTTGCAGAGGAGGTGGCGCCGCGAGCGCTGCTTCCTGTTCATTACACTACCCGCTGTCTCGGAAGCGAGTACAATTACAAGTACTCACTCCATTCTCCTGAATAGAGCGTGTAGTTGTGATTATACTACGCCGCCGCTTCACAGGAGACAACGTGTACTGTAATGAAAAGGAATCAACACTCGCTGCTTCCTCTTCAAAAAGCTAATCGTTGGGGGTCGGACCCCACCGATCTGATATTCATGACCTATTATGAGAATAGGTAATCAATATATATTGCTGCACAACCCCTTTAAGATAAAAATACAGAATGAATGCAAAAATACAAGCACACAAAAATAGGTAATAGCTAGCTATGTCTGACCGTTACATAAAAAATCCAGACAATATTCCCGAATGTACGCCATTAATCAATTATTGATCAATAATTGCTCCTTGATCAGTCCAACAATGTGTATACTAGTTAGATCCCGGTATTAAAGGGGTTTTCTGGGTGAAATTTTATTTAGAAATTGGATTACAATGAGTTTTAAACTAGCAAACTGTCATTACTCACCTCACTGATTCCCCGTTGCTGCTCAGGTCAGCATGCCCCTCCATTTCGTAGGCTCAGGCTCACCATGCAGAAAATGGCTTTCACTGCCTGAGTAGCTGAGCTGGCCTGTCCATCCAGCCCAAGGCCGGGAAGTGGAGATTAAGGCTCAACTCAGACGTCCGTGTGTGTTTTGCGGATCCGCAAAACACGGACACCGGCAATATGTGTTCTGCATTTTGCGGACCTCACATCGCCAGCACTGTCATAGAAAATGCCTTTTCTTGTCCGCAATTGCGGACAAGAATAGGACATGTTCTATTTTTTTCTGGAACGGAAGTGCGGATCCGCAATTCCGATAGAAATGAATGGGTC
This sequence comes from Bufotes viridis, assembly GCA_033119425.1. NCBI lineage: Eukaryota > Metazoa > Chordata > Amphibia > Anura > Bufonidae > Bufotes > Bufotes viridis. Next base: position 39,265,316 of record CM065596.1, on the reverse strand, counting down.
CACAATTCCGTTCCACATAATGCGGAACAGAATTGCGGACGCGTGAATGGAGCCTAACAGGAACCGCAGCAGAGACAGGGGAATCAGTGAGGTGACTAATAATGGTTTGTTATTTTAGCTCATTCCAACCCTGTTTGTAAGGAAAATTATTCCCCCGGAAAAACCCTTTAATACATGAAATAACTACCGGTAAATTGATATTATTTACTCACTTATATAGTGCAGTACCCGGAAGAAACCCAAGCAAACGTGAGGAGAACATACAAACCCATGAAAGATGTTGTCCTAGATTAATTCGGCTCTGAGCCACCGTACTTCCCATTTATGCGTGTCCGGTTAGTCGTAGTTCACATTTGATTATCAAACAGTTTTGCCTTTCACTAAATGGTTAATCCACAAAAGAGACGGAGATTAGTACATTGAATGTGCCTTGTATAAAGCAGCCTTCTAGTAGTGAGAATGACTTGCCAGTAGTAATGGTTTATGGCTGCTTTCATCCTAAAGATGTGTAGGGAATATGTAATGTTATGGATCACTGACGACCAATCCGATGCGTGCAGCCCGAGAGGTGGAAGCCCTCCCCTCACTACTGCGTATGGAGCCTCTACACTACTACATCATGCACTGGAGGCATTGCTGCCTGTCTTCTATTTTGCACCAGACTTTGTCTGACTGGAATTAATAGGTTGTCCTGTTTTGCCCCTTCTGCATCTGGATATTTCTTTGCACTGCTCCCAGGCTTTGCTCTTTGTTTTATAACTGTTCATTGTACACAATAGACTGCAATGCAGGAAGATTAGACAGCAGTGAGTGTATGACGAGCTGCAAACACAGAGCGAGGGGTTGTAGATCTGACCCATTCATAGTTCCCTGACTGATCTCCAGGATTTTGTTGCAGATTTTTTCCGCAGCGTTTTCCACTGCAGAATCAGTGTTGCCATAGGATAACATGGTGGAAGTCTTAATGTTGCGGATTTTCTGGCAGAAATTTCCGCAACGTGTGAAGGCACCCTCAGATGTCAGCAGATTTAAGCGGGACTGTCCAAACATCTAATGTGTATGAAGGTGTCCTGATACTCCTCTTGTGGCAGATGTAGCAGGAGAAGAAGGATCAGGCTGTTGTATTTCATCAGCCCAATCCTTTTGTTCTCAGGAGAGATAAGCCATCGCCAGAAGAATAGCAGAAGTTTCCTCCTCTCTATTTGTTCGAAACACATACATGGTCTGCCGTGCATGAACATGTATGGGGAGAAATAGCTGTCTGGCAAACCAGTGTTCCACTGAAGGCTATGTCACCTGTATGGCCAGCCTAGCAAATTAAAGGGGTTTTCCCAGGCCTTTGAACTGGTGACCTATTCTCTGAATAGGTCATCAGTATCTGATCGGACATCCCAGAGGATAGGTCATCAGTATCTGATTGGACATCCCAGAGGATAGGTCATCAGTATCTGATTGGACATCCCAGAGGATAGGTCATCAGTATCTGATTGGACATCCCAGAGGATAGGTCATCAGTATCTGATTGGACATCCCAGAGGATAGGTCATCAGTATCTGATTGGACATCCCAGAGGATAGGTCATCAGTATCTGATCGGACATCCCAGAGGATAGGTCATCAGTATCTGATCGGACATCCCAGAGGATAGGTCATCAGTATCTGATTGGACATCCCAGAGGATAGGTCATCAGTATCTGATTGGACATCCCAGAGGATAGGTCATCAGTATCTGATTGGACATCCCAGAGGATAGGTCATCAGTATCTGATTGGACATCCCAGAGGATAGGTCATCAGTATCTGATCGGACATTCCAGAGGATAGGTCATCAGTATCTGATTGGACATTCCAGAGGATAGGTCATCAGTATCTGATCGGACATCCCAGAGGATAGGTCATCAGTATCTGATCGGACATCCCAGAGGATAGGTCATCAGTAGTGTTGAGCGAACTTGTGTTTTCAAGTTCCCGTATAAGGTTCGGGTTATCTAAGAATTCCGTTATGAATTCCGCTACTGCGGGCCATAACTTATGGTCCGTGGTAAAGAAATCTATAACGCAATTCTTAGATAACCCGAACCTTGTACTCCGAACTTGAGAACAGAAGTTCGCTCATCCCTAGTTGTCTGTTAAAAATTCTCGGAAAACACCTTTAATAGCAATAGGTCCTGCTCGCAAGAGCTTACAATCTGTGGCAAAAATGGTACGAACTGTACAAAATTCCATATTCTTCTACATCGGATGTATCCGATCTATCTAAATGTATTATTACAGAAGCTAAAATAATATAGCGCTTTCCCTTTAAAAACGGCACGCTGTACAAGAGAGCTCTGCAGAGACTGGGTGACCGCTCCCGTAATTAACCTCTTCCATGCTGGGAGCCAGGGCTGAGGCTCATGCAGTAAAGCGATTAAGGGATTTCTCAAATTCAATTAGAAGAAGATATTGGGACTGTATTGTTTTCTCCGCACACATGACCCATGTTACATTATAGCATTACATTGACTATTGATTTTTTTATTTTATTTTTTCATTTAACTCGCACTGTGAATTCTAAGATTTTTTTTGCCAATTTTGATTTTAAATGCAATACAAAACCGTATCTTTTATGACGGCATAAATAGGTAGAGAAGACGACCTGGGGGAAATCTGCTGTATCATACGGGAAACAAACAAGTGCTGAATGCCTAATGACATTCACAATTGCTCCCAGGAGTATTTGACTTTGCAGTCAGCTGGCAGGAAAGATACCAATGAAGACGTGAGCGTGTTTGCTTAAGATGGCGTTTCCTCCGTCTGTCACCGGCGCTTTCACATTCACGCTGGTTTACAATATTATGCTGCAGGAAGGGGAGCCGTTCGTAAGGCAGGAGGCAGCACAGTCTAAGTGATGACATCACTGACATTGCTTAGGGAGTAAGTAGATTCGGCGAGCAAGAAAGAGAGAGAGAGCGAGGAATATAATGACTGGTTGCCATGGAAATGTGCCTCTGAACAGCTGCTGATTTGTTACTTGGACATAGGTTTTTACGTGCAAGATCCAGGCTGTGCGTGATAAGCTGTGGAGCTTCCTGGTCCAGTCTTTTTATGCGGTACGGCACACCGAAGGCTGGAAATTGATGCGGCCAAGCGATCAGGACAAAATCCAAGCAGGTATGTGCACTTGTCTTCTCATGTCACGGGGCAGGCTTTTTAGAAAATAGCAAAAATGCGATTTATTTTTTATTTTTTTTAATATAGTCACGGTTGCAAAATAAATATAAAAAATCCCTCTTTTCCCAGCTTAGCGTGAATGAGCGGCCGAACCAAATTCTATAAAAATTCAGTAGTTTTTACCCCGAGCACAAAAAAAGGATCTCGTGTGCGATTATCTCCTGATCAGAGAGATCCGTATTGGCTGCCTCGCATCTGCTCGCCCCTTTGTAGATGAGTTTTTATATAGAAACCAGATAGGCAGAGGGAAGTCTCACTCAGAATCAGGAAAATGGCTTTCACATCAGCAGCATGTTAAATATGAAGCATCAGCAAAATGAGCCTGTGGGTATTGGTACCGGCCAAAAACCTAAAAATTAACATTTCCTACATGCAAATGATGTCGCGTCAGTGGGGGCAGATATCGGGATGTGTAACCCTTATTACAGTGCTGCTTTTTAGGTAAATCTACGATATCACGTAATGTAGATATACAAATTGATCTCTTGTAGCTGAATGATAACTTGTAGCTTAGAATTTCAGCCCAGAAGCAAATGCAGTATGCACGTCGATGTCATGTATTATGCAAGGCGCACATACGGTATTATGTTTGTGCATGCTTCATAATTGCTTCATCCATCAGCACTCTTATGTTCTCACTTCCGTTCTTCTGCATGGATTTCCCAGAAGAAATCTTAGCAGCTAATCCAGTTTGCAGAAGCCGCTCATGTGCCTTCACTGCGGTACAGACTGCTGCTGTGTCAGACGCCTTCCTCGCTGAAGTGAGTCGCTGCCTGCAGCATGGTATTGTGTATCAGGGGCAGAGAAATGCTGCATGATTTCCCAGAAGCTCCTGGCTCCCCTCTGGTTTTCACTGGCGGATGTATGTTTAAATGCATGACGGCGTAACGCGATGTTCCGTAATACGTATACATGCTCAGGCTGCTGATGTTATGGTGTCTGCACCCACCGGTCGTCGGCATTTATGAACAGTGTCTTTTGTTTTGCATTCTAGTTGCCTTAGACAAAGGGGATGATAGAAGACTTGCAAAGAAGCCCACGTTCACGAGTTCTCAGGTAGTACAAAAACCGGTGTGTTGACTGCAGTGGTTTTGCATGTGTTTGCCATACAAAATGAGGATGTATTAGCCCAAGGAATGGTCAGTCCCATCCCATGAGCTCAGTTGTCAAGGTAGCAAAGTCCTGTCTGACGTTATCATGTCGTGATGATATTTTAAATATATTGTAGTACTACGAGGATGCGCCAAAAATGCTAGAACTGAACTGCTGATTCTCATGTTTGTGGAATACCAGGCACATACAGTATATTGCACAGCTGTCTTATACGAGGTTGAGTCAAAAATGATCCACACTGGCGGTAGAATTTATTTGACTCAACCTTCAGAAAAGAAAATTACATCATTTTTCAACATAGTCTCCCTGATTTTCAATACACTTTGTCCATCTGCCAACGAGGAGTAAAAAAAATATCTTTTAGGCTGAGCTGGGAGCCACAAATGCACCGCTGTCTTCACCTCTTAATGTCATGTGAATCTAGGAGCTCATAGGGTTTCTTTCAGGGGACCAAACAGGTGCTAGCCCGATGGGACGATATCAGCAGAATTAGTTAACGTGCACGCTCAATCAGACGTGGATGTGGACGGACGTCCGGCTCCTTCATCACAGCTGACACTTGTGCGACCTTCTTTGAACTTCTCTTATCCAGTTGTACATATGTCACTTTTTCCATACTTTGCACAAAGTCTTAGATAAATATCGTCCCCAGACACACCCTCAGGCCACAAAAAAACAATTCACTGCATACTGCTCATCTTTCGTGCAAACCATAAGTGGGGCAGCCTTTGTTTCTCATCCCTTAGTCTCAAATGTGTTGACCTAATACGTTCGAGCCTTCACGACAGTGACTGAGAAGATTATGTCGAATGATGTATTTGTCTTTTCTGACAGTTGATTAAAATACATTTTCCAGCCAGAGTGCGGATCATTTTTGGCTCCCTCGTATAAGACAGCTGTGCAATATACTGTATGTGCCTGGTATTCTGGAAACATGGGCGTCAGTAGTTCAGATCCAGTGTTTCTACTTCTGGAACCGTTGGCTCATCTTTTACATTGCAAAATTCACAGCATGCCCTATAATCCACACAGATTTGGTCCCATTTATCAGCGTTGTGTTGTAATATGTTGTAATTTCTGGTGGGCTGAAAAACTAACCAATCCACTAAGTCTGCACATGGCCTTTTCTATCTGCAAGACGTCAATGCATTTTATCAAACAAATGATAGTTGTATCCTGTCTGAAAGCTGCCTTAGGCTACATGCACACGGCCGTTGTGTGTTTTGCGGTCCGCAAATTGCGGATCCCCAAAACACAGAAGGCGTCCGTATGCTTTCCGCAATTAGCATAACGGCACGGACAGCTATTGATATAACTGCCTATTCTTGTCCGCAAAACAGACAAAAATAGGACATGTTATATTTTTTTTGCGGACCACGCAACGGGTGCACACAGCACACGGAGTGCTGTCTGCGTCTTTTGCAGCCTCATTGATGTGAATGGGTCCGCATCCAAGCCGTAAAAACTGCGGCTCGGATGCGGACCAAAACAACGGTCATGTGCATGAGGCCTTAGGCTAATTTCAGACGGGCGTGTCAATTACGGAAACACGCTCCGTAAGGGAGCATGATTTTCCTTTATGGACACTTTCCTGTGACATGAGCACACAGTCCTATAATGATTTATAATGCTGTGTGTCCCCACTCGATCTTTGCTGCAATGACTGGTACTTATAAAATGCCATCATACAACTCATTTACAGCAGAAGTCTGACAGGGATACACAGCATTATAAATCATTACAATGCCATGTGTACTGTCACAGGTAAAGTGTCCATAACTGAATATAACGGTCCCACACGAAGCGCGCTTCCCGCAGTGGACACACTTATCTGAAATTAGCCTTGTTCCAAATGATAGAACATGTCTTATTCTTGTCCAATTTGCAGACAAGAATAGGCATTTATATAAAAGAGACAGAGGTAGGTGCGGGATGCACCCACCTCTGTAGGTTTGCGGATATGGCCATGTGCATGAGGCCTAAAATATTGCAAGCTGAAAGTGCTGGCCCAATAGCAGCAATTACTATCTATGCACAGGATATGTGATAAATGTATGCTCAGTGGGGTCCATCCACTGGGACTCCCAGCAATCATGAGAGTGAAGGTCCTGAAGTCCCCTCTGTGAATATAGTGGTAGTCTGCATGCATGACCTTCACACTATTCACTGTCTAGGAGACTTCCCAATACAGTCCCAAAGCAGAGTAGTAGTGGTCAAGCATACGCACTGTGGCTTCATTCACACAGGGTACTTGGAGATCCCAACAATTATACGTATACCACCGATCCTGTGCATAGATAATAAATGTTGCTATTGGGCCAACGCTTTCGGTCTTGCAATATTTTTGGCCTCATGGCTGTATCCTGTTTGCAGGATATCGGCCGTGTGCGTCTCACACCTTCCTCTGTCCCTTTTATAGAAATTGCAAATTGGACAAGAAAAGGACATGTTCTGTAATTTCCGACACAGCTGCACGGATGTGGACCGCACACAACATCCGTGCTCTGTCCACATATTTTGTGGCTCCATAGAAATGAATGGGTCTGCAGGCAATCCTCAAAAAATGCAGATTGGACGCGGACCAAGAAGAATATGGTTGTGTGCATGAGGCCTTATCTTGAATCTCTTGATGCATAATTTGAGTAGAGAATGTTGTATTGAGTGGGCTGCTTTCTCAGATGGCTTCACTGTTGTCACATTTGGGGTCTGCAGGTTGACTTGTTGACCTGGGTATCAGTGAGACCCCATGTTGCTTATGACCAGCTTTTACCTTTTCTTAAAAATGATGAATTAAAAATGTAAATACCAGTTTGTTCATTTACCTCTTCTTCATTACAGCAAAACCGATCCAAAAGTCTGAAGTTGGGAGAATCTCAGACGACAGATTATAAGAGACTGTCAGACAGTGTTTTGTCCAATCGCAGAAAGATGAAATCTGATTCTTTAGGCGCCTCTGCGCATACAACCCACATAGCTAGGAATTCTTCTGGAAAAGGAAAAGAGGATGATGCAAAAGGAAAGGATGTAAAGAAAGTTGTGTCAAAAGGAGCTAAAGAGGCAAAACCAACCGAAAAAACTGCCATAGCCAGACCAAAAACCAGTTTAAAAACCAAACCGGAAAATAACGACCAATCAAAGACTGAAACCTGCTCTTCCAAGGGTGACATTGGCAGCACACCAAAACCATCTTCTTCTGTAAGGACGGGAACTAGACCCAAAGTGACAAATGGAAGTTCCAACCCACCCGCTAAAGCTAAGGCACTGAGGAAGACTGACAAAGATTCTCCAGTAAAAGGTTCTTTGCCAGGTCTTAAGTCTACACACTGCAATGGAGAGCTTCCCAACTCCAGCTCATCTTCAGGAGAACATGGAGCTGAGGAGCATCCGGGTTCTGCCACGAGTTCTCCACCAGTCAATAAAACCGTGAAAAGCGATTGTTTAAAAGATCAAGGACTAGGCGAGTATTCATTATTTTAATTTACACTTGGTTTTGACCCTCACAGAAATTGTATGCATCAGCCTAGCCTTATGAAGGCACTTTATGGCTGATGAGAACATGGCAAAAGATTGATCTGCTACTACTGTGTATGTGTGAGTGTGCAGGTATGTAATTACATTTACAATTGCTACTGTACAAGTCACATACAAAATGAAGCCCATGTATTGTGTGTACATTGAGTTGGTGATTTCGTATACCCTAAGGAAAATACTTGGAGAGTCTTTTATGATTTTAAGCATTCGAGCTGGTACTTGTAGTCTTGTTGGCATGTATTTTTGAAAAAGGTGATGTTGCCCACAGTAAACCAGACAGACAAGAATTGTCCACTGGATCCACTTCATGTGTTTACAGTATTTAGCCCTATACAAAAACAGGCAGTCCTAAAGGCTTTCCCCCTTTGGATAATGCCAACAGGGCTGTGGAGTGATTAGAAATTCACATTATATTATGAATACATTGAAAACCTGCCATTAGTGTGACTTTACTAAGTAAAATTTGTTATTGGCTCCCTTGACATTAAGCTGATGGCAGTCTCCCCTGCCGGTACCCCCAGCAATCAGCTTTAGGCTCCATTCACACGACCGTATGTTGTCCGCAAAAAAACGGATCCGTGTCCGCAAAAACACGGATCCGTGTCCGCAAAAAAATGGATTGCATTCCGTTTTTTTGCTGATCCATAGACTTCAATAGGGCCATGTCCTGATTTTCACTGACAAGTATAGGACAAGTGAGTTTTGTTTTGCGGCACACGGTGTAGAGTCCGCATCTTTTTAGAGCCCATAGAAATGAATGGATCTACTTAACGTCCGCGAAATTGTGGATCCGTTAATACGGCCGTGTGAATGGGGCCTTAATCTGTAGGGAAAGCTGGCAGTAAGTATTCATCAAATCAATGGCAATTCTTCAAACCACCAACGAAGGACTGATAGTTGGAAAAATAGTTGTGAGTATGGGTTTCATTTTGTACCATCATCCTCTACAAGTTCAATTATTGTGGCCTATATAAAGTAATTGTACGATAAGGCCTCATGCTTACGACCACATTTAGCAAATTACGGATGTAGTCCATGTGCCATCCACATTTTATTTGTGAACCTGTTGTTTTCCATGGTTCTGTGGTCTGCATTTTGCGGACATAATCTGTCTCTTTGCAGAACTGGCATACGGATGCAGAAAGCACATGGATGATCAGTGTGCATGTTCCATACTTGTCCTGAAAATTCTGTACCCTTCAAAGTCAATGGGTCCGCAAAAAATGTGGATGCTACACGGACCATGTGTATTTTGTGGATCCGTGATTTGTGCACCGCAAAGCGGATAAGGCCATGTGCATGAGGCCTAACTGACATTTTAGAGTTTTTGATAATTTTTGCTGTGAGTTCCAGCCCAACCGCGGGTCTACTGTCCTGCATTTATTTGAGTACAGAACTGAAGTCCCTTGGAGGTTCTCCTTCGTCGGGGATCCCAATATGCTTAATAGGCATTAGTATGGCCATTGTTAGGTCCTTGGCAACCCCCTGGCACCTTAAGATTGCGTGGGGGTTGATGGGGTCAGAGAAGGAGCCCCCTCTCTCTAATCACTTATATGCATCGGGATCAGAGTTAACTCTGATCCATACGGTGAGAGCAGGGTACCAGCTGTATAATACAAGGGTAGTAAGGGTTTATATGGAGCTGGATCCCTCTTGGCTACTACCACTTCTCTAGAAATGCTTCCCAATAGGTTTTGGAACATGGCTGTGATTCGTGTCTATTTAGCCACAGGAGCGTCCATTTCTTGTGCACTTAAACAGAATTAAAAATGAACATGGCTGCCTTCCGCTATCAACAGGTTGTTTGTGGTACCGTAGCTCAGCCCTATTCATTTCAGTGGAGCTGAGCTTCAGTACCAGACCCAACCTATGGAAAGTTGAGGCACTGTCTCTGGAGGAAAGCAGCCATGTTTTTCTAATTTTGTACAACCTCTTGAAGTCAGTAATTTTGGCTCACAGTCCATACGCAGGTTCATCTCAAAGCTTTTTTGATTTAGTTGAAGACAGGGCTCATTGTGGGTCGGTTGCATTCCTCCACCCTTTACTAGGGGAACATTTGTTTTTTTATTATATATCTGGCTCTGCACGGGATACCAATATCATTCTCAAAGAGCAAGCCGATGTAGCTCAGTCTGTTTCCACAATGTTAGAATTTCTCTAGAAAAGAGAAATTCACACATTTCTCTAATATGATTTTGTTGTAGCATGAAAGGAGTATTATCATCTCAGCCTTTCATGGATCAGAAGCGAATAACTCGAGTAAGAGTCTGGCAGGTGTGACCAAAATTATGGAAACATCCGAGCTGGCTGAGCTCCTCTATAACCCCCAGAGCAGTCGGACAGCGTATCACAGTAAGCTATGTTGTTTTCTGGTGTAGTGATTACAGTAGCGATTGCTTGTCCCCATGTAGTGGAAGGGATTGCTGCGCGTAAATGCAGCTCTCACCTCCTCTGGTGAGCAGGTAGTCATCAGGAATAAAGAGTTTCGTTCCAATAATTGCCTGCTCAGTCAGCGCATGTAAATATGTCATAACTGGTTATTTCTATCTTGGACATGAAAGGCTGAGATAGGAATATCCCATAAAGCTTTCCCTTCACTGGAAAATGAAAGCCATGAGCCAGAAAGTCATGCAAACTATTGTGTCTAGGCAAAAAAACTTTACTTTTGGCACTCTGCATTTAGACAATAGGAATTTTTCTCCCATCCAAAATAAACCTCCTGATTCGTCATTCTGGATACCATATGATGAAGTATCATTTGTAATAGCTCCACCATAGACATGCATACTTTATATGGCTGAGCATGTGTATTGCCTGAGAAAAGGGAATAAGAGTTATCTCTCACTGGAACAAAATGTTGAAATATAAAATGCCCAATCTTTCTATCCAGAGATCAACTGACCTTTGGTGATCAGACTTTTGCTGATCAGATGTGTGTTGTGTGAACCGCCACTGTAATTTTTAATGACCTGGGTAAGAAAAGGGGAAGCAAATTTTGAAATATATAAATGATGTATTTTTCGCTCTATAAAAAGTCCCCGACCATAAGACGCAACAAAATTTTTTTAGAGGAGAAAAATAAGTAAAATATTTTTCAGATCTCAGCTCAGACCTCCAAAATCAGACCCCTAATCTTCATTAGACCTCAGATCAGACCCCCAATCTTCATTAGACCTCAGATCAGACCCCCAATCTTCATTAGACCTCAGATCAGACCCCCAATCTTCATTAGACCTCAGATCAGACCCCCAATCTACATTAGACCTCAGATCAGACCCCCAATCTTCATTAGACCTCCGATCAGACCCTCAATCCTCATCAGACCTCGGATCAGAACCCCAATCCTCATCTGTCCTCAAATAAGACATAAAATAAATAAAGTAACTTACCTCTCCTGCTCCAGATGGTGCCGCCGCCGGACAGTGTCACGTCATAGTGCAAGCGCACTATGTCCTGACATTTTATGCAGTCAGGACACCCGCTGCGCCAGCATAAGATCAGGGAGTGGTGAGCAAAGCCAGCACCAGGAGCACCATATTCACCTCTTCCTGGGCCTAGTGTCTACTAATGAATGCCCGTTAGTATTCGCTTCATAAGACGCACTGCCGTTTCCCACCATGTTTGCATCTTATGCTGCGGGAAATATGGTTATGGTATGTTTGCTTATATCCATTTTTATTAATTGAATGATTAATTTGGTACGTATCATTTTTATGGGGAAAGGTACATCAATATCCCCCCGATCACCTGACAATCTTTGATCATCTGACAGATGAGCAAATGCTTGCTTGTTGGGTGACTGGATCTTTGAGACCTTAAAAAACTGTATGGGGATGAACATATTAACAGTAGTTAGTCCCCATACTAACAGTAATTGTGGCATGGAAATGCCACTTAATGAGCACCAATCAACATGCTATATGGTCCATTGGTGCTTGTTAACTGTCAAAATAACTGCTTGTGTAAAGGACCCCAAGTCCAGGTCCTAGTTATATAGTATAAAATAAGCAGGTGTCATTTACTGGATGGTGATATCAAATCGGGAAGGGGAGATTGCATTTAATTATTAATAAATGGCACTCTTAAAGGGTTCTCTGGTTTCATAACAATTTTTTTTTCATTTGCCCAGAGTACCCTAAACAATGCATATGGTCTCCTAGTGCCAGGATGTTTACATGCCTTACTTCCTATTTTCATCAGCTTCCTGTTGGGTTTTCTAGCCAATCCCAGCTTGCTTTGCTCTGCGGTGTTTCACAGGGCTCAATCTGCCTAGCTAGGTACTTTCACACTTGCGGCATGACTGTCCGGCAGGCTGCCGCAAGTACACGTGTGCTGCCGCTCTGTCCCCATTGACTATAATGGGGGCGTTGCTATATCGCAGCACGGCAGTGCACGGCCAGAGATCGCCGGACTAAAAGTACTGCAGGTCCGACTTTTTAGTCCGGCGATCACTGCCGTACTGCGCCATAACCCCGCCCCATTATAGTCAATAGGGACAGAGCGGCAGCACACGGGTACTTGCGGCATGGCAGATCCGGCGGTTGAACAGCCTGCCAGATAGCCATGCCGCAAGTGTGAAAGTACCCTTTAACACGGAGAGGGGATGTGTTGGAGGCATGATTATTGCAGAGAGAGCGGTGTGACAGGGGAGGGAAGCCCTGTGGAACATTGCAGAGCAGAAAACCCAGCAGAAAGCAGAGGGGAACAGGAAGTTCTGCTTGTAAACATCCTGCCTGGAGCAAACCTGAAAAAGAGGAAGGAAAGTGCTGACATGAAAAACAGGTATACAAGGCAAACACAAGCAGTGTTTGGGGTACTGTGGTCCGATAAAAAAATTCATTATGAATTGGAGAACCTCTTTAAAGGGGTTATCTGGGTATACATTTTTCCCTTTCCCTGTGCTTCTCCTACCAGACGCTCCAACTTACTAATGTACTTGCAGTACTTTTTCTGTCTCACTCCAGAGATGAGGAGAGTGATCATGTGACTGCGCCTATTGTGGAGACTGGATTTCCTTTGACATCACGACTAGGCCTCCCTTGATACCCTCTGTCAGAATCCCCACCTGAATGGTCGTAATGGCAGACCCATGTGATCTTGGAATGGGCTGCTCTCGATCCACACGCAGGGTAGATGGAGTCCATTGCTTGTCATATTGAGGCTGCGTGGGAGGAAACATTAGTAGGATGCAGCAAGTGGATGATGGAAGGGTGTAGTGGGCATTTTCCACCCAAGGAAGGGTGTAGTAGGGTTTACATGCCTGGCTGATCTTGCAGCTGGCAGCACTATGGGAAGTGTTGTGGCTGCTGCTCATCTACGCCCACAACCCGGAAATTCAGGTTGTAAACGTTGGACCGGGAGATGGGGAACAAGGAGATTGAAGTGAAGACTTAGGAAAAGTTGAGAGGTACACTATTATGTGCTGTAGGTGACTAGATAATGTTTACACACTTAAGTGTCATATTTTAAGATCCTGCATAACCCCTTTAATGTTACCGAGATTTCTCGATCGTGCTTTATATGGTTATGTTTCCAAGCAAAATGAGAGCTAAGCAACAACCAAAATGTTGTCACTTGTCTCTAAACAGGTACAAAATTTAAGTCTGCTGTAAAGATTTCCAACGGGACAACAGCCAAATGCAAGATCATCGATGGAGGGAGTCGAGAATCAAGCAGGTCTGTTCACATTTCTGTTCAGCTTCCGTGTGAATAAACGTTTCTTTATAATGTTAAGTATTCTAAACTAATGTGGGGAGATAAATCTCTAAAATATCTCTTGTCAGAGTAAGATTTTTGTTTAATCGTGGAGCAGGATTGCAGCGCAGCCCTGCTCGGAAAATACTAACAACACTGATTTAGCTTCACAGATAGGACCTCACCGATCCCTATGACCTTGAAAATCGAGGACCAGTACTAAAACTTTGGTTTTTGAACGTGGCCAGTCGATTTTTGGCTGAAGGTTAACTTGACAAGTAGTACAGTTTTTTACTATAAAATATAGCACTGTGCGTACAGTGTGTTTATATTTTAAATTTTTTTTGATCTTAGAACTTTTTTTTTTTTCTGACCCATTTCCTTTAAAAAACAAACTTAGCAAATTGTGCTTTTCTGTTATTCATTACTTTCACTTTTTGTAGCTCTTCAACAAAAAAGTCTGCTGATGGGGGCAACGATTCAGGACTTCTGAAAAAGAAGGGAAACAAACTGAGCACTTGTACTTCTCAACGACCAAAAAGTGCCCCAGCTGCTCTGTCAAAAAAGCAAGGTATATTTTCTGGGATTTTCTCTTTAATATCTAAATGTGTAGCAGTCAAAATACATGGGCTAAGAAAATGTAAGCTGACCTCTGTTTGCTATGGGTTTGATAAATGGGACTCACTGTTCAGGGTAATTATCCAAAATTTCCCATAAATGATTTGAATCTTTTCCAGAAGTACATGATAAGGCTCAGGGGCGTTGTTTTTTTTTATTACAAAGCATTGTTCCTAATTTTTGTAATCTTCGCTGTCAGGTGCTGCCTCTAGGAAACTGGTCTGTATTCTGCTGTGTATGACTCCCATTGACTTTAGTAGGAGATATGCGAATTAGCCTCTGAAATTTCTTTAGCATATCCTTCCTGATTTCTTCTGTTTTTCTATGTTTGTTGTGTTTGTTTGACATCTTCATGCAACAATTAATGTAAGCCAAAGACAAGCTTAGTAAAGGCTTTTGGATCTCTGTTCTTTGCTAAATTTATTTAATTCGGCCACATTGAAAGGCTTTCAATCACGAAGCCCATTTTAGGGTCCTGCCACAGCCTCTTAACATTGATTCAAATCGGGACTTGAACTGAGTCCATCGGGAATCTTAATTTTGATCCATTCTTAAAGGGGTTATCGCTGGGGTATGCCACCAATGTCAGTTAGGTCCCAGAGGTGGGAGCCCCACCTGTCTCCAGAACGCGACGTCCGAAGTGAGCGGAGAGCAGCTGCGCATGCTCTGCCATCCTCGATTCATTTCTGTGGGACTGCCGAAAATAGCCAAGCATTGGCCCAGCTATTTTCAGCAGAATCATAGAAGTGAATAGTGCAGTGGTTGTGCTTGCGCTGTGTGCTCGGCTATTTTTGGAACTCTCATAGAAATGAATGGAGAGCATGACATGCACGTGTAGTGCACCTTCCTTCACTTTCAGGGGCCTGTTCTGGCGATAGGTGTGGGTGCCATTGGTGGCATATCCTAGCGAAATGCTACCAATATCGCACATAGGACAACCTTTTTAAGCTTCAGATTGCAGCATGATGACCAGACATTTTTCTTCAGGAGTTTCAGGTAGTGCAGCATCAACAGGGCATCTCCATGTCTTCATACCACCATTATGTTTGACTGACGGTATGATGTTCTTCAGACTGCACTTGTTTTACATTAGATGTAACCAGTTCGTTGTCTAGTGAGGTTTTCGACTAGTGATGTTGGAAGGCAGAAGAAGAGAATTTGCTCAGGAGTCCAAAGCCTCAGGGTATGGCCACGCGGTCAGATTTCTTGATGCAGTTTTGGAAGCCAAAATCCAGAGTGGTTTATAAAAGAGAAGAAAAGTACTTCTCTTCTTTGTTATGCTATGTGAGCCCCTGCCCTGTGCTTTCTCCTGTCTGTTAATAGCCTGTACCCATGTATTATGCAGGCTCACGACAGGAGCTCACATAGCACACCACTGCTCTGCTTGTGCCCGCTTTCCTAAGGCCTCAAACGCTAAGGATGTCACCAGGGATCCAGCCAAACTCCATGCAAAGAAGCAATTATTATGATTATTATTAATATTAGCCCTTGTTACTGGTCGTCAAAATGTAACCCAATAGTTTCATGAGTAAGTACAACATTTTGTAGCTACAGTATGATGCATTCATCCTTTCAATACGACACGTTTTCATGCAAGCGGTTTTATTATCTTTCCAGGAGATGGCTCTAATATGCCTAAGTCTGTTTCTTCCAAGCAACCTGAAGCAAAGCAAGACACAAAGTTGGTTACTCAGTCTCCCTCTGGAGACAAGCATGCACCCTTGAATAAAAAGACTACAAAACCCACTGCTGCGTCTGCAAGCAAAACGCAACCAAATGTGTCAAGTAACAGACAGGGAGGGACTAAAGCCTCAGTCCAAAATCACAAAGAGCCCAAAGCCAAAGTGCAGACTACTTCTAAAACGTCCATACTAAACCATAAGCTGAGTCAAAGGGGCACTCCTGCTGCAGTAAGAAATAACCATAGCCAACCTACACTGTGTACTGGGAAGGACCCCCCTAAACCAGATGCCCCCGAGAGCCTGGTGTCTGCTGTAAATAAAGGAAAACAAGCTGCCAATTGTCAGCTTGTAGAAAGCACGGACCATCCTGAAGGCGCACCATTATCTGCAGATCAGTGTTGTCAGGATATTTCAATGGGAAATCAAGACTCTGTAATACAGAAGCCTAATTTAGAGCACTGCCATTGCCAGGAAAATAATCCTCCAGCATCTGT
The DNA here is from genome assembly GCA_033119425.1 of Bufotes viridis. NCBI lineage: Eukaryota > Metazoa > Chordata > Amphibia > Anura > Bufonidae > Bufotes > Bufotes viridis. Next base: position 39,248,973 of record CM065596.1, on the reverse strand, counting down.
TCTTCCTCACAGATCTAATTCAGAAGAAGATTTCACAGACGTAATAAATGAAAGAAAGGCATTAAATGTTGACAGCACAGGGTCAGGGGATGCGCTCCTTTCAGATCTTTCCAGCGAGCAGAAGTCAGACTGTAAAAATATCTGTGACTCTGAGAACTCAAAATGCGCTGACAGTTCGAGCGAAAGCGAGTTGTGTTCTGTAAAAGAAGTTGAAAGAGTTCCAAAACAGCAGGAGAGAGATAATATGGCATTTCTGGGATTATCTCAGACAGCTAGCACAAATCTGCAGAGGCGCAACAATGACACCGAATCGTGTTTACAAGGTGTGTCTGCTGTTCGGCAACGTACACCAAATAGCACTGATCATTTTGTGAACTCGCAAGGTCAAATCTCTGGTTATCAGCGAGATATAGACATTGAAGAGGTAATTGATAACCATGACCACTCTGATACGCATTATATAGGCCAATGGAATAATCACTCACGCATGTTACATGAACGCGAGAGTCCAGAGTCTGAGAGTGGCAGCGCCAGTACCTCCTCTGATGACATCAAGCCAAGGTCTGAAGATTATGACGCCGGTGGCTCCCAAGATGATGATGGCTCAAACGAAAGAGGAATCTCTAAGTGTAGCACAATGCGGTGTCACGATTTTCTCGGGCGGAGCAGTAGTGATACCAGTACCCCTGAAGAACTGAAGGGTTATGACGGTAGTTTAAGAGTTGATGTGAGAATGAAAAAAGACGGCACCGACTTATTCCGCGTCAACTCCACTAGTGACGATGAAGGACCCAGAAAAAGAACTGAACCATGGTTGCAAAGGGACGTCCCAAGGCACAGTGCAAATCACGCGGCCGTTTGCAGCAGTGTACAGATTTCTCAGGAGATTGAACATCTTTCCTCGTCGGCTGATGAGACGGAAGATGAGAGATCAGAGGCAGAAAACGCAGCACTCCAAGGTCCACCAGAGAGCGCAGTACAGCCTTTTCAAGGCATCGTAAATTTAGCTTTCGATGATATGGCCGAAATAGACAGTGAAAGTCAAAGGGGGCCTGGTAACCAAACTTTTACAAGATCTGTCCTCCTCTCAGTAGACGAGTGCGAAGAACTTGGATCTGATGAAGGGGACAATCACCCTTCACATGCACGAAAAGCTTCATCAATATCTCCTTCTGATGTGTTTGACAAAAACTCTGTGGATGGATCTTCCAAGAAAGAAGATGGCAGACAGACAGAGAACCGTTTGGCTACAAATCATGAGATTTTGGACGAAAATTTAGCTAGTGGACAAGAAACTGCAGAATCCACCACATGTAAGGGCTTCTACAAACCAACGGAAAGTGAACTTAAGTCACAGGCTCGGCCATGCCATTTAGATCTGTACACAGAAATGCCCGCCGATGCACAAAGGTTTTGCTGTACAAAATCTTCTAATGCTTGTAAGAGTCAGTTTCTTGACTACCAAGGCAGAGACAACCATGCACCTTCCACTGAAAGCTCCAACACTGCTTTATCTGCAGGTAATGAACATTAACCCATAGAGCTGTTTTTACTTTTCTTTCCCAATGCAGTGTTCTATGACTCTAACGGATAGGGTTATTACAGATTATTTGGAATATATTAAGCTCATGATGCATTTACTTGACAGAATAGATTCACCTTGTACAGGCACTTTGTAAATGTTCTCAGACACCTCCTAAACTGAGGACGTCTTACTAGAAAGCAGTTAAGAGGAATCATTGGTTTCCCTTCTATGGTTCTGGTGGGTTGGTGTTCTACTGGCTCTTTGCTTGAACCAAACCTGACATGATATCTGCTTATATCTATATACCTGTAAATGAATGACCTTATTTGAACTAATTTGTGTAGTTATATTTGACATTGATTTACTGGTCAGTGTTCTGAACATCCATAAGTGCCACCGCCTCTTTAGTTATTTATCTTCTCCGCCATGTCCAGGTATAAGCATGTAGTGGTACGGTCACAAAGCTTGACCAACATGACCTTAGGTTTACAAAATGTACTCATTCTACCTTCATCTTAAAATGAATAGAGATAAAAGTTGAGTCATCTTTAGTCCATTGCCCCAAAGACCACAAATTTCATTCCCTAAATTGCACAAGTAAAATGAAAGCTGGCGCTTGATCAGCTCCTGTGAAAGACCCCTTCTTTGTTCTTAATTAGGCTCTTTGTATTTCAAAACATGTAGGAACTTCTGTTCAGATAGCTGGAATGACTTTAACCAAGAACAGAAATAAATAACTAAATCTTGAATTTTTTTTCCAGACAAGGGGTAGACAATGACATACATAAAGCAATAGAACTAATAGGTTATGTGATGGTTCCAGCTCTACACTGTAAAAAAAACACTGTAAAAAAGCTTACCATCCACTTCAGATAGCTATTCCTTCTTCCCCCATAAACATGCATGTTTGGCTCAGTAGAGCATGCATGTTTCCACAGTGTGGAAAGGGGGACTAAGCCACTGTCGGACACCTCTGGTTGTGGCTTATCTGCAATGAGAAGAAGAGAGTCAGGCATGTTGAAATCCAACTTCTGCATCAGGTGAATTGTGATACCCTTCTATACCCTTCTGCCGTGAAACTACTACTCCCAGCATGCACTCTTAGGGCTCATGGACACGGCCGTAGGTGGTCCGTTCCGTGCATTGGGGACCTTAATTTGCGGTTCCCAATGCACGGGCAATGGGTCTGCATTCATCCGTTCCATAAAAAGATAGGACATGTTCTATCTTTTTGCGATAAGGAACGGAACCCCAAATAAGCACTCAGTAGTGCTTCCGTTGTGTTCCGTTTCGCATCTCCGGATTTGCTGACTCATTGAAGTGAATGGGCCCGCATCAGTGATGCGGAATGTACACGGAACGTTCGTGTGCATGAGCCCTTACTCATCTGTTCTTGTGATTCCCATAGAAATGAAAGGAGGATTCTGGGACTTTTAGTTTCAGAACAGCTGGAGTGCCGGAGGTTGCTGATCCTTGCATTAGATGTTTGTCCAGTCTTGCCGAAATTGTCAGGTTTGGTCATTATTCATCGACCATAGGGGTATGGCCCAGGGTGGCCAGGTTACTGCCTATACTCTATGGACCTCTCCTATCGTCAGACCTCTGCACATACAATGTATTTATAATAAAGAAATCCCTGTAACAATAAGACCAGATATGTTCATACACAGGTATGTACTTGTCAGCATGAATACTTAGCTGGTCATCCCATCATCCCATCATCCTGTCCTGTGCAGAAACCATTGTCTAGGATAAAAGTACGAGGTGGTTTTCTTATCCACTTGCATCATCTTTGCTGCTGTTGATCTGCAAGGAGGTCATTTCAGAATAGATCACCTTATGTATGTCATTGTCTGCAACACTTTGTATCAGATAATGTGAATGTTAAAAAATTCAACATTATAAAGAAGCATTTTAATTCGTTCAGCATTTAAACTTTTACTTCTTTCTACAATTTAAAAAAATCACAAATGTAATTATACATGTAAAAGCAGCTTAGTCATTCCCATTCTTAATTACCATCTGGCTTTGTGCTTTTGTTAAAGCTGCTGTAGTTCCCTCACTATAGCTTCCATTGTATGGGTCTATAAATTGCTGAAAATTGAAAATTCAGATTAATTGGAGTTTTTATTCCTTGTTTTATTATTTAATTAAAGACTAGATAATAGGCGGAATTTCCAGACGCATCATCTGTGCAAAATTTACATTTCTGATTAATCTGGCATACGTTCCATAGATGCAGTTGGGTTTCCTTTCTCAGTCAGTGGTGGTTGACAAACATCGGGAGGGGAACTGGGATGAGGGTCCCATATGGCATTCAAAAAGGTTAAACAATCGAAAGGCCATTCTGTCCAGGATGGAGTAGGTGTGCCAAAAAAGACCCCCCGCATACGTGCCATGGGACACCTCTCCTGTTTTGTCTGTTGTTTGTTTAGTGCCCTATTAAAATAGTTTTTATAGATGTTTGCACATTTTAATTTCCCATCCCTTATCACTAAATATCCAAAAATTCAGTTTTTTGCCAGATGTTTCTGCCTGGATATTTCTACTTGGCAAAGGCTCATGTTGTGATCTGTATGCTCTTTATTACAGTTAAAGGGGTTGTCCGGACTACAGATATTGATGACCTATTCTTATTTGAGGTCATCAATATCAGATCTGTGGGGGTCCAACACCTGGCATTCCCATTTCGGGCAGTCGTGGTGCTGAAACCTGCACACTGTATGGAGCAGAAGCTGAAGACCTCCATACGTCACTGTGTATATCTTGCGCTGGCGTAAGGCTGCATTATCCACTACACCGTGTATAGTACAATATAGTTTCCAGCACCATGGACCAGTGTTGGACCCCTGCCGATCTAATATTGATGACCTATCCTGAGGATATCTGTAGCCCGGACAACCCCATTAATGTCACCTATGTACCCAAACTGGAGCTAGTTCGTTTTCCCTTATGTATTGTCGCCATTGTTCCCGGTAGTGGAGGTGTCCATCATAATATATATGTCAGCGAGCCTCAGTATAGGAATGTGATGTCGTGTATTGCTTTTGTCTTTTCTCAAATAACCCATTTTCTGTATCAGAAACGTGCTTGCTGCTAGGGTTATCTTGCTGCTTCTTGTTAACTTCTAAACAGTAGATTTTTTATTTTTTACAAAAAAAAAAAAATGCTGTCTAGAAATCTGTTTGTGAAGCGTCTCTCTGTACCTTGCTGTCTTTTTTTTTTTTTACTGATCGTATGTTCGTCTTCAGTGACTATGGGTAAAAGAGCCGAACTGTTTTACAATGTGCAGTGTTATGAATTATTTCAGGGCACATAGATGATATTGACTCAGTGGCACAAACCTGCATGTATGACCATCGTCCTCCAAAGTCCCTTTCTCCCATATATGAGATGGATCCCGGTGACGGCATTGAGCAGAGGCTGAAGACCGAAGCTAGAATAATGGATATTGAGTTTGAAGATCAGCAGTTTGTAGAGAGGGACTGGACACTGCTGAGACAGCTGCTAGCTGATCATGGATCAGATGTTGATATCATAAACTCGGTCCCCGAGGATCTCAGTCTAGCACAGTATCTAATCAATCAGACATTGCTGTTAGCTAGAGAAAATTCCAAATCTCAGGGCAAAGCATGGGGCGATTTATCATCTCCATTTGAGGACTCCACAAGTGTCACCGTGACTAGCTTTTCTCCTGACGAGTGTTCCTCCCCTCACGGAGAATGGACAATTCTTGAATTAGAAACCCATCATTAGATTTGCATTTTCGCTGTATTTTTTATTTTTGTCTTTACCAGGATTTCTTACTGGTCATGGCTAAATAATGTTGGAATAAATAAGCCGTGCAATGATTTGTATCCAAAATTTCTATATATATATATATATATATATATATATATATATATATATATATATATATATATATATATACGTCAACCACAGTTACCACGTTGCTTGTATAGAGACATGACCAATATACAAACAGTAGGTCAGTTATACATTATTGTACTAATAGAATATTTATGATATGAACGATATATACAAAAAAAAATTAAAAAATCAGTTGTCCATCAGCGTCACGGGCCGGACTGACACAAGCTTCACTTTAAGCGAGTGTCGCAAAACACATTCATTTTCCCACCTTTCTAATGAAGATAGCGGCGTGAAATAATGCAAGTAGTGCCAAGGAGCACGGTTTTATTACAGTTTGATTTTCGCATCGATTGCTCGAAGAAGATATGGGCATGTTAAATTATTATTTTTTTCTTCTTCTTCTGTGGTACTTGATAATAAAATAATTTGTCTTTGAGAAAAAAAATAATCAGATTTAGCATGAATGCTCTGTATTAATCACTGAGTACATTTGCTTTCCAATGCCTCTGATAGGCCAACATGTAAATAAAACCAAAAGGAATGACCTGAAAAGGATTTCTTAGATGTGTGTTTATGTAAATGTCATTGAAATAATTAAAACTTTTTAAATAAATAAAAAAAGCTGTGTTGTTGTGATGTGATTTATCCATGTCCGAGAACTGTATAAAGGACCAAGGGACGCCCTTTGTGGATGGAGGGAAAAATCAGCCATGGATATAGGAAAGGGTTCTTTACGGTTACAGTAGTCATACTGCCTAGTTTAGGTATTCTCTACTCTATTATCATGGGGAAACCTGTTTTTTGTTCCTGCCAAGTCTCTGCCAAATCTCTGCCAAGCCTAACTCAAAGAAGCAATGTAGAGTCATTTTATACTTTGGGCGAGATTTGTTGAGGGGCTCAGTTTGTCTATTTTAAAAGTGACAGGCTGACGGCTATTGGTGCCGGTGTCTAGGTTCCAAGGAACAGAGGGCTGAATATTTGTCTCATGGCATTGTGAGTTAAAGGGGTTGTCCAGTTTTAAGAAAACCAAGCAATTTACAGGATTAACCGGTAAAAAAAAAATAATTACCAGGGGCTCTGTTTTCCTGGCTGCAGTAGTGACTTCTAGTTGACAACATGTGACTGCTGCAACCAATCCCTGGACTCTTCAGTACACTGACTTCACTGCTGCAGTCGGGAAAACAGTCCTGCCGGGAGAACCAGAGTGGAAATATGAGATCTGCCAGGTAAGTAATCATCTATCCTTTATTACAACTCGATCCCTTGAGTTGCCAGGATTCCTCTTGTAACTGGACAGTCCCTTTTTAATGCTGTTTTACACAGGCTGACGAACAGGGAATTATCGGGAAGGAACAACTCATTTGTCCCCATAGTATAATCCCAAATGATCACAGCACTCAGCAGTAGTCTGGCTTATTAAAGGGTCCACCTCAGGAACTACACCTGTAGTATTTATACAATTAGACAGCACTACAAGTGGTTGATTTGATAATCGGTGAATTTATTCAGCCGGACATGATGGTGCACAATAGTACAATTATAGCAACGTTTCGGGCTAAAGGAAAGCCCTTCTTCAGGCTAGATTGTGACCATGTGAAGAGATTGCCAATGCATTTGTCCCCTTACAGATTTATTGTTTGCCAGCAGCGCATTCATGATGTGCTGCCAGCAAATGTGAAAAAGCAATTGCCCAAATAACGAACATTTGCTCATTCACCAGTTGATTGGCTGCACCTTTAGATGGGGCAATGACTGGGAGCAAGCGTTTGAACACGATAATTGCCCAGTCCTCGTCCGTGTAAAGGGCCCTTTGGAATTGATTATATAAAGAGTGAGATTAACTCATTCAGGGCAATTATCTGACTGTCATTTCAGGTGAAAAAGAAATATCACCACCCCTCCCCCATAAGGACAAATTGTGGATCCATAAAACATGGATACCGGCCGTGTACAGAATGTCCGGCCCTCTATAGAACTGTCCTATCCTTGTCCACAATACAGACAAGAATAGGAGATGCAGTATTTATTTTGCAGGTGCCACGGAATTGACATACGGACACACAGCTTCTAATTGACCCCAATATATATAATGGGGTCCGAAGGGTTTTTGTAAGGGAACCCGGCATTTTATTGGACAAAATTGTGCAGTAGCTCATAGTTTGTGAGGCAGCTGAATCCATTGCAATATGGAGGGGAGGAAGAGCAGACATTGAGGGGTAATCTGAATAAAGGGGTTGTGCCTCAAAAGCTCTATCGAAAGGATCATGGATAAACATCTGATCAGTGTGGGTGCAACTGCTGGGACCCCCACTGATCATGAGAACAGTGGTCCTGGGTGCTAGTATGAATGGAGAGGCAGGCCGAGCCTGCGCACTACAGCACTCGCCAGCTATTTTCAGTAGTCCCATAGATATATGGAGTGACAGCATTATAGAAGTGATCAAGCGCCACTGATTCAAGGACAAAAAAAACCTCCCCCTCCAAAAATATCGTTTTCTTGATTACTCCTAGATCTCTAAAAAAAAAAGTTTAGAACATCCGCAATTGTAGAAAAAAAGATAAATGGTAATTTTAACTGCACAATAAAAAAATAACAGTGGCAGAATTTTATTTTTTGTACCCCCCCATAAAAAAAACTTTTGTTTAAAAAAAATGAATTAATAAATTATATATTTATCTGAAAAACTTCAAATTGCAACAAACAAAGGCCTCGTACAGCTGAGCTGATGGAAAAATAAATGGCATAAGTGACTTGTTAAAGCAGGTTTTTATTGCACACAAGTACTAAAACATGTAAAAACTCATACTTGGGCTACTTTCACACTAGCGTTTTTGCTGGATCCGGCAGGGTTCAGCAAAAACGCTTCCTTTACTGATAATACAACCATCTGCATCCGTTATGAACAGATCCGGTTGTATTATCTGTAACGTAGCCAAGACCGATCCGTCATAAACTTCATTGAAAGTCAATAGGGGATAGTTCCATTTTCTATTGGGACAGAGAAAACCGATCCGTCCCCATTGACTTGCATGGTGGGTCTTGCTCCGCATCCCAGGACGGAAAACAAACCGCAGCATGCTGCGGTTTTCTCTCCGGTATAAGAATGGAACTAAATGCATTTTGGAGCATTCCATTCTGTTCAGTTACATTTTGTCCCCATTCACAATGAATGGGGACAAAACGGAAGCGTTTTTTCCCCGGTATGGAGACCCTATGATGTATTTCAATACCGGAGAAGAGAAACGCTAGTGTGAAAGTAACTTGGTATCCCCATAAAATAAAGCTTAGGGCTAGTTCACACAACGGATTTTGAAATACACGCTTAAAAAAATCAACGCGGAGTGCAAAAAAAATAAGCATTCACTTCAACTCAACGTGGAATACACGTGTATTTTTTTCTGAGCGAAAAAGTGTTCACTTCAATACAAGCTAAATTTTTAGCGAGGAAAACACACAAAAACGCATGGACTTTTATGGAGCTGATTTTTTTCTGCTTCCTATTCATTTCAATGGGAGATCCAGCGCTGATTCTGCCCTAAGATGGGGCATGCTGCTTCTTACACGTGTAAAAAAGAAGGAAGCGCTGATTCCCATTGAAATAAATGGGAGGCTGTTCTGAGGCGTTTTTGAAGCTCCACAAAAATGTGAACTTTATTTTTGAACAATGAATTTTCCTAAAAGTTTGACCCCCACCAATCCAAACCTTCTATATGTCTATGAGATATCTAGTTTTATGAATAAATTATATGTACCAAAAATGGTGCCGTACAGAGAGGATGGACACATTATAGGATTACATATGATTATTACATATATTGAGAAATATATAAACCACAATTGGTAATGCACAAGGCTGGACACTGACTATTGCCTTCTACTGGTTACATGAAGCATTGCATTTCCTGACTGAACTGCAGTTACCATAGCAACCAGGCCTACTAACCACTGCTGACAGAAAAAGCCCTGGAAGTAGTACTTGGTTAAACAGGTTAGTATGAGGTAAATGAAAAATAAATAAGTGTATTAAAGACCTTCCTCCATGGAGCTAACACTAGAGACGCATTTTCCAGTCATGTAATTTATATCTGAACTGTAGAAAGGCCTTTCATGTTATTGCCACTTCAGCTGGAAAAAATGGGGCTTTCCATATATATTCCTTTTACCCGTACCAGCTTAGTGTCCTGTTTTGAGGTCCGTGGTGGCGCAAAATATGATTACTCCATCAAATAAAAATGAAGGAATTGTTTCTCCTGTTAAATCTTTCCACAGGAATTATGATACCTGCCAGGTAAGTGACGTTTTCTACTTGCATATAGCTAACGTTATTTTCTGTGCCCTTAAATAATGTTGTCCTTTGTGTAGTTTATAATGCAGGGAACAGGTTATTATAGGGTAATGTGCCACTACTGTAAATTATAACAATATAACACCTCACTGACCAAATAGAAACAGGAGTCCACAGGCCGAATACAATTATAAAAAATAACAAAACTCTCAGATGGCCTGTAATATTCTGGCGTAAAGTATTCATTTATCTAAAATATTCTCATCCTTTATCCATAGTTGGCAACAGTTCCTAATTTTCAGAGACAGTGGGGAACATTGACTAGGCACGTTGCGCCAGAATAATGGCATAAGATGCGCCATAAAGAATGGCGTTTTGATTTGCACCAAATATATCAACTGTTTTCAGACATAATTTTCACCATAAAGAATGCATCATGCCAGAAATGAGGTATAAATGTCAAAGTGGGCAGGGCTATCAAAATGTGCGCATATTGCTTATGGGCAGCAATGGCTCAAATTGTTGCGGACAATTATGACAGCTTATGTTTTGTGTAAAAAGTCGCATTTATGGCATAAAGATGTAACTTTTTGTCAAAAAGTCACATTTAGGAAAACAAAATACCAACTCGTCGTAGGAACAAGTGATCAGTAAGTATTAAAACAGGATGCGTTTATTTTTATCTAATATAAATGAGCCAAACTGCAGGGTTTTGTCAGTAAATTGATATTCAACAAAAACGTCCCAAGTCTGAGACAAAAGTCACAATTTACCACTGGAAACTATCAAATATGCTTCAAAAGTCACAAATATGTTTCAAAAGTTGCAAGTTCGTCTGGCAGGGTTGGCTGAATTGGCGCATTTCTTTTTTTTTTTTTTTTAAGTCGCATTTTAGTACTACTGGTGTTAAAATGTCTTAAATCGAGAGAACTAGGCGAATAATCAAGTTTATATTTAAAAAACAAATCACAGTTTAAAAGTGGCGTGCGCCTTTTGATATATGAGGTAAAACAAAGCACCACTTTTTATTTGTAATGTTAGTAGTTTTTTTTGGCGCAAATTGCGCCATTCTTGATAAATGTCCCCCAGTGCCTCCAGTCTGCCAACTGGTGGGGCTTTAGTGTCCCACACAGGGGCAGACTGGCCATAGTCCCTACAGGGAATCTTCTCAGGCCGCCAGCCATGTAAGTAATGATATGACGCCCCCTTCCTGACTCTAGCTGTATTACCATCCAAAGGCAACTGGAGCAGGAGGCCAGAACTAGGCAGCGGGCCCTGGCCACCACAGAGGGGCAGTTTTAGGGGAGGTATTCTGTGCTGCTGGGGCAGTATTTTGTGATGCACTGTGGTATTAGGCTCTGCTGAGGAGATATGATGTGCTACTATATGGTATTGCTGGCTCTGCCTACTTATGTTGAACCTGCCTTCTGTCAATTGGGGCCCTGCTACCAAATAGGGCCACTTTTATTTATTTTTTCCAGGGCCACTTTTAAGTTTCCAGTCCGACCCTGGTCCCATGTAAAAGTAAAGTATTTGTCCCTAATCTACCAACTGCAATTTTGGTAATTTTTAAAACGTCAGCAGTGGCTGAGGCACAAAACCATATAATATTTGTCGTAGTTGATGAATTTGGGCCATATAAGCCCCAGGCACGCCCATTTATGGAAGACATGCCCATTTTCAGCCTGAAATTGCTAGGACTGTCTCTGAAAATTATGAACAGCCCCTCCAAATACTGGATTGTTGACAATCATGTAATGTACACTGTAGTTGCTGAAGAACCTCTTTTTTAGAGGATTGTCTCATGAATGTCATTCTAATTGTAATACAGAAATACATCCGGCAGTGCAATATTTTATATTCTATATCTATATCTATTTCTTGGTAATAAACGTTTCTGCGTTCACTTAATTACCATCAAAGCAACCAGACGCAATCAAAATGGCCGCTCAGGATGCAAAACTGGCTGAGGATTGGAGCACCACTGTGATCGTGAGCAGTACTTTACAGGTACCGTGACATCAAGCTGATGGTTTCTACTGCAGCATTTGTCATCTTGTTCTTTTTTAATTTTTTTCATAAAAATATGGCCGCTTTACAATACAGTGTTCCAGAGAGAAGTCATTTTGTACGTGTCACTACTTGTCATGTCATAGGAAGCCCTACCATTGTGTGCGCTAAATTACTACACTATTAGTTAAGGTAATTAGTTATTTTAAAACTTTCTGCCAGTCTAATAGTAAGATATCCAATTAAACTCTTCGGAAGTAACCCATTCACTTCAATGGGTCCGCAAATCAGGAAATGTGGAGCGGTGGGGAACGGAACCCTACTGAAGGCACTATGGAGTGCTTCTTTGGGGTTCCGTTCCGTACCGCAAAAAGATAGAACATGTCCTATCTTTTTGTGCAATGGAGGGATACGGACCCATTCAAGTTGAATGGGTTTGGATCCGCCCCGGAGGCCTCACGAATGTTCTCCGTGCATTGGGAACCGCAAATTGCGGCCCTGGTGCACGGAACGGAACACATACGTTCGTGTGAATGAGCCCTAACAGTATATTTAGTGCAAGGCTGTTGTTTATCCTTGTGGTCCACCCTCGCCTGAAATCAGAGGTGGGCCAACAAGCTCAGCATCTTCCCTGCTCCCCTCCCCTCAGTGAAGTGGTCCAGGCACCTTCCATTTATCCCTACTTCTATATTCCTAGAATTGTATGGCTACTGTATATCTTTCTACAGTGGAGAAGAAGGTGTGGGAGCATCACATACCATCACGTATCTCTGGAGAGGGATAGGGACTATTTTCTGTACAGGGAAGAAGGGGTTAACCACAGCTAATGCAATGCATCCTGGCTCATGTGAGCTGCTGCCCACCAACAGAAATGGAAGAAAGTGTATGAAATGTGTGGGATAAGCCCTTTAAAGCCACTAATAATCACCATACGACGTTTCAGATGATGTATTGCTCACTTTCTGATATTCCTCCAGGATCATGAGGTGATCGCAACGTTGCGGAATCAACAGCATAAAATCCGGTTTTCAAAATCTCTGTTAGCTGGATCTATAATTTTTCCTCTGTCTGGTACGTTACTATTGATGGATGAAATTACTGCAAGGCGTTATTTATGGAGATTTACCTCTTAAAGAGAACCTGACAGGATCTTTTAACCTCCACTACCGCCTGAGGGCACATTCACACAACGGTATGTATTTTGCAGTTCGTAAAATGCGGATCCACAAAATGCAGAAGATGTCCGTATTGCATCCTTCTTTTTTTGCGGACCCATTGACTTCAATGGGTCCATGAACCACATTTGTGCCAAAGTAAGAGATGTTCTCTTAGATTAGCTTTCCGTAGTCGCATGTCCGTTCTGCAAAAGATAGAGCATATCCTATTATTGGCCACAAATGCGGACCACGGACCCATTGAAGTCAATAGGTCTGAAAAAAGATGCAACACATGAACATCATCCGTATTTTACAACCGCAAAATACATAGGGTCATGTGAATGCCCCTTTATACTGCAGAGGATTGTTTCTAAGGTTGGCGCTATATATCCACTCTGTTCCTGGGATATCTATAAAAGTTTAAACACTTGCGCACTGCATGCAAATTAAATGAATCGATATAGGGTGTTGCTGCTGTCCCTCTGTCCAATCTACATCATCAAAAACCAGGATCGGCAGTATCCAGCGAATGCGCAGTGAAGTGATGAGCACTGGCCTCAGCTTCATCTGCACAATCGCCAGGATAGCACTTGTCATGAGGTATCACAGTGAGACAGATTGTCCGGGGCGGACTGGGAACCTAAAATGGCGCTGTTTTGTAGGCAGGTCCAAATTAGAAGGCGGGGCAACACAAGTAGGCGGGGTCAACAATACCATAGCGCAAAAGACCATCCCAGCTGAACCAAATAACACAGTGTAGCACAATGTACTGCCCCAAAAGCTGCCCCTCTGTGGTCGCCATCAATAGCTGCCATCTTCTGTCCTCCTCCTCCAGTTGTCTATGGAGCAGGGGGCTTAGGAGGTGAGGTGCGGCCCACAGCAGTAGCAGTTTAATTCAGGATGGCATGTGCGGTCGCTGGCTTGGTATGTGATCGGTGTTAATTACTGTTGTATCCGGTCAGCGGCAGAGATGGGGGCTCAGGCGGCCCCCTGGACATCGGCCCACCGGAAAATTTCCCTGTAGGATCTATGGCCAATCCGCCCCTGTGGATTGTGAATCAAGCTCTATCCCAGACTATTCAGATGTGATGATATGCATGCAGCACACTCCAGGTTTAAACTTCCCTTCTTTTTTCCAGATAAGTAAGGACCAAATAGTAGATACAGTGATAACCTTAGAAATATAGGGGCACGTTTATTAAGCCTGGCTATGTGATGATAACCCTGCAGCTTGTATCAATCTCCATATTGTCTTTTAAATATTGCATGATAATATTGATGGTGTTTTTTATATGTTTGTTTTAAAGGGTAGGGTATTTTCCCAGTGAATTGATTCCCTATTCAACACATTGGTGTGAGTTTACTACGGCGCTGCTCTGCAATAACTACTTTAAAGGGGTTGTCTGACCTTGGAGCCAACAACCCCCGGGGTCCCCTCTGAACATGACAAACACCACTTACCTGTATGCGGTCTCACCGCTGCTCCAGGTCCCCACAGAACCAGGTAGTGACTTGGTCATTCACAGGGCTCAGGAATTTGAATGCTATGTCACAGAAGGTAGTGGGTGCACCGAGCCCCCCCAGTGAGAGAGCCACTGGCGGACATTTATTATTTGTTTTACGAAACTTTTTGGTGTATTTACACCGCATATTTCGTTGCACAGGTGTTTTGCAATTAAATATTTGACTTTACCCTGCTCACGCCACTTTTGCGAAGTGGTGTGGGCGGGGAAGAGGGTGTGCTAGCTGTCCCATCTCATTCAGCATTTTCCACGCCAGTTTAAGCAGTGGAAAATGGCCTCAAACTATGCCAGCAAGAGAGTTGGCATAGTTTAAAGCATGTTGAACAACTGACCGCAGCAAGAGCCGAAATTATGCAGAAGCCTGTGCCTCTACATAACTTTGGCGCATCCACCGGCAGCACAGAGAGATTAAGACCAGTGTATAAAGTGCCCATCCTAATAAATGCCCCCCATTGCCAAGTTGCTTAATCTACCACTACAACCTGCACCTTCAAAACCTGTGAGACTTGAGCTGCAGCAACCAAAGAAGGTTACCAATATTTGCAGGTCCACACTTGTACTCTGCTTTAATGTCACTGTATACTACACTAATGCTCATAGTAAGGCCTCCTGCACATGACCGTCAGCATTTTGCAGCCCACAAAACACAGGTACCAGCTGTGTGCGCCCCACACTAGAAATGCCCAATTATGTCTACAACATGGACAAGGATAGATCTTTTTTTGTGGGACGACAGAACAGACACATGGATGTGCAGTCCGCATATTTTGGATGTGCAGTCCGCATATTTTGTGGGTCCATTAAAATGAATGGGTCTGCATCCAATCAGCAAAAAGTGTGGATCAGATGTGGACTAAAACGCGGTTGGGTGTATGGGGCCTTACACTGTACGTAGGCTAAGCTGTTACGTTTCTCTTTATGGAGGCATAGCATTTTTGCTGGCAAACGCTCAAGAGGCCCTTGGCAGTCAGAGAGAAGACACCTTTGATAAAATACAGCAATTCACATCTATTCATCGAAACAGCTTTCTAGTGATAGTGGCAGCTCTCCACGGATCGGAGGAACGTGACTTAATGTTCAGTATTCAGCTCAGGTATGTTATTTCCATTTCCAATGACTCCAGCGATTGCACCGTTCACAAACATCTGTCAAGCTGCTGCACAAATCCAATATTACACGATTCTTCTATGTTATGTAGCCTTGTTTTATATCCAGTTCTGATCCGCGTATAAAGCGGCATTAACTGTTCTAGCTCCTCAGTCTGGTATGAGTTCCCCGCAGGGAGCATGCCATGTCTTGCCGTACTGTGATTTTAGTTTGGCTTCGGCCTCATGCACACGACCAATGGTGTTTTACGGTCCGCAAACCGCGGATCCGCAAAACACGGAAGCTGCCCTGCGTTCTGTTCCGCAATTTGCGGAATGGAACGCGACCCATTATAGAAATGCCTATTCTTGTCCGCAAAACGGACAAGAATAGGACATGCTCTATTTTTTTTGCGGGGGCACGGAACGGAGCAACTCCGTGTGCTGTCCGCATCTTTTTCGGCCCCATTGAAGTGAATTGAATCGGACGCGGACCACAACAACGGCCGTGTGCATGAGGCCTTCATGTGTGAGATTTTTCATACATTTCTGCAACCAATCTGATGTGTGTAAACCTAGATAGCCTTAATGTGCACCAAAGTGTATGATCACAGCCTTGATGGTACTGTGATTTAGGGGTTACGTTTATTTGGCTATACTATCAAACTGTATATATTAATTACAAATAACAGGAGCAATTGATTAGGTTACACTTCTGCCTTGACTCATTGCCTTTGCAGTCAGTTCCCACCCTCTATAGCAAAGAAACCCACTATCCACACTGCCATCCTGTAGCTTCCATCTATACAGTGCCCGCTGCTGCCCCATGTGCCCAAGGACACAGGTACAGAACTAGAAAATCATGGACCTCAAAGCAAACATTAGGCACCAAATCCCAGACCAGACCCCAAAACTAATACAGACCTCCCGACAGACCCTAAAATTAAAACAGACCAAATTCATGTGAGCCCCCTATAACCTCCTTCCCATAAATGTAGACCTCAGATCTGACCCCAAATTAATGTGGCTCCCTATAACTACCACCCCACATCCCTTAAATCAGATCTCAGATCAGACCCCAAATTCATGTCCCCCAGCCCCTCCCACACATCAGGCCCCAAATTTGTGTGGCCCCCTAAATCATTATATCTCTGCAGACCTCAGATCAGACCCCAAAATTCAAATAGCCCCCTAAACTCCCTTCCCTCAGATCCATGCAAACGTCAAAGACCCCAATATTCATGTGCCCCTCCTCACTCAGATCCCTGCAAACCACAGATCAGACCTCAAAATTAATTCCCCCTACTGAGATCAGACCCCCAATATCATGTTCCCCCACACTCAGATCAAATCCCAAAATGCATGTGCCATCCCTCCCACAGATACCTTTAGACCTCAGATCAGACTACCGCCCCACCCCAGATCTCATATCCCTGCTGACCTCAAATCAGGCCCCCACTGACCTTAGACTCAGACTCCACCCCCCAGACCTCAGATCAGACTCCCTTTCCCCACAGATCCCTGCAGATCTCAGATCACACTCCCTCCCCCTGCCAGATCGCTGCATATCTCAGATCAGAGTGGATCTCCCCCAGATCAATGCAGATCTTAGATCAGACTGGCCTTACAATAGTACAGCTTTCATCATCATCAGACATAGAGATAATGTATTGCTTGCTTTAGAAAAAGATTTGCAGTTTGCATGTAATTCTCTCACAGTTACATACTGTATGGCTTAAACTTTCTCGCTTATTGCATAGGTTTCTTGGAAGTAACTTAAAAATCATTCCTGCCCATAATAGCGTGGAGACTGTTAAAAGCATTTTAACCATAGCTAAGGTAAGCATCTTTCCTCATTCATCTGATCAGCATTCATGTTTGGGACGGTGCGGTTAAGGGGAAAACGTCACCACTAGAGATGAGCGAACTTTAAAAAAAAGTCAGGTGTTCGGGTTGTGGTAAGTCGCGCATCCCGTTATGGATTCCACTATCGCGGCATATGGAATCCATAAGGGGCGGCTGCCACCAACCCGAACTGTTGAACAGCCGAAGGACCTGGGGTGACGTCAATGTCATGTGATCATTGCAGGGGGCGTGGCTCAGCACTGGATCAAATCCAGCCCCCTGCACTGATCACATGACAGTGACGTCACCCCAGGTCCTTCGGCTGTTCAACAGTTCAGGTTGGTGGCAGCCGCCCCTTATGGATTCCATATGCCGCTATAGTGGAATCCATAACGGGATGCGCGACTTACCACAACCCGAACACCGGACTTTTTTTTAAAGTTCGCTCATCTCTAGTCACCACGATTCTGGTTTATTATCTGCAGTAATACATGAAAGAGTCCAGATCGCTGTTTTCCTACCCCTGTTCCTCCGCTGCACTCAAAGGTGCGCTTTAAAATACATTTCAGAATTCTGTGTTGTGATAACATGATGGGGAGGACTCCTGTGTGCATGCAGAACAGTCCTGACAATGTGTTTTTGCGCAGCTTTAAATGCGGACAGCGGGGTAATGGGGGGGGGGGGGCAGTGATAAAATATCTGCGGTACTACTCAAGTAATACTGCAGATAATAGTCCAGGATCCTGGTGACAGATTCTCTTTAAAATGGCATTGGAAAAACCTGAATGCAGTTTTCGCAGCAGTATTGGTTTTTACAGGTAAAATATTTTAAGTGTCTGTAAAAACTGCAACCACGTTGAAAACTTGGAAAAAAAAATGTGTTCAGTTTTAATTGCACTTAACCGCACCATCATACAAGTCAAGGGTCTAGGTAAGAGCAGGCTATGCCGGTGTGGGCACCCTTCATTCAAATAGGTTGGAGTTAAGCCTTTTTCACACATCCTTGTCTGTTTTGAGGACACAGAACTTAGGCCCCTTTCACACAAGCGAGTTTTCCATCTGGGTGGGATGCATGTAGCAAATGCAACATATCAGGACTGAATCCAGACCCATTCATTTTAATGGGTCTGTGTACACGAGTACATTTTTAATGCATAATTTCTGCATTCAGGAAAAATCGCAGCATCTTCTATATTATGCATTTTTCACTCAGCTCTGGTTCCATAGAAGTGAATGGGGCTTCAGTGAAAAACGGATTGCATCTGGATGCAGTGCGTTTTTCACTGATAGTTACTAGGAGATGTAGTTTGTGAGTCTTCAGTTTTTTTCAAGTGCGTGAAAAACACATGAAAAACTGATTGCACCCATGCAGAAAAACAAACACTGACAAGTCTAACTGAACTTGCACCCAAAACGGTCAGTTTTTTCCTGAACAAATCCTTACACAATCCGTATGGTTCATGTGAAAGAGGCCTTCACTAAGGGAAGGTCCGAGGTCAGCACATCTCTCAATGAATTCTCACCGTAGTTCATCAATTTTCCATGCAATGAATCAGTGAAAAACTGACCAGATGGCATCCTTGTTCTGTAAGCTACTAGCGTCCTGGTTGCCATAGTAGCAGTGGGGAGTGGCATACTTACATTCCGTGCGGCTCCCGGGGCGCTCCTGAATGACGTCCGAGCGCCCCGCGCGCATGGATCACGTGATCCACACGCATGGGGCGCTCTAACGTCACTCTGGAGCGTCCCAGGAGCCGCATGGAATGTAAGTATGCCGCTCCCCCTACTCTTTACTATGGCAACCAGGACTTTAGCGTCCTGGCTGCCATAGTAACCATTGACAAAAAGCTAAACGTCGGATCCAGCGATGCGCGGAAACGATGTTTAGCTAAAGGCCGGATCCGGACTAATGCCCTTCAATGGGCATTAATTCCGGATCCGTCCTTCCGGCATGCTTTCAGGATTTTTGGCCGGAGCAAAAAGCGCAGCATGCTGCGGCCAAAAAACGTGTTAGTACTGAACTGAGGACATCCTGATGCATCCTGAACGGATTTCTCTCCATTCAGGATGCATGGGGATAATCCTGATCAGTAGCTTTTCATCCTAAAGAGGCCTTAGTTGCCCATTGGAAGGAATATACAGTAAGTTTTGATAGGCCTCAGTTTGAAAATAAAGTGTATAGACTGTCTACTGTACATCTATGTAGAGGAGAATACACCGCATGAAGACATTCATTTAAATTGCATTATATATTTTGCAGGCTACCAGCAAACCTCACCTTGAAAGTATACAAGACAGACTTCTCCAGGCTAAGATGCATATTGCGGAGAATAGCCCCGTGTGGAAAACGCTAGATGAGCTCTGATTGTGTTGCTGATGCACAGTCTGCTACTTCCACCCTGGAAACGGGACGGATCCCTTATGCAGCCCATAGACTTCTACTATGACTGGATGAATAACAGAATTCCTCTAAAGCAGGCATGCTCAACCTGCGGCCCTCCAGCTGTTGCAAAACTACAACTCCCATCATTCCCTGACAACCTACAGCTATCATCCTGCAGAAGAGCATTGTGGGAGTTGTAGTTTTACAACAGCTGGAGGGCCGCAGGTTGAGCATGCCTGCTCTAAAGGCATTCAGTCATAGAATTGGGTTCTGGTCCGTGATAACGGAATCCATAACGCAATTCTGCTTTTACCACCAAACACAGCGTGAACGAATTTTTAAATATGAAGTTAGCTCATCTAATGAGCATTAAAGTAGATCCATATAATGTTTCCCTCAGTAGCTTTATGTGGCAGCATATGCACGTATAAATTAATATATATTTGGGAAATAATAACATTTAGACAATAACTGAAATAATGGAGGTTTTCCTTGGTGCTGAAATCTCTTCCACTTGTGTTTGTTAATCTTTAGTAAAGTGAACAGAAGTATAAAAGAAGCTGCAGTAGAAAGTGCACATTTTCAAAACTTGGTGGCGGAAATGTGTACACTGTCATTACCCGACAATACGGATAGGCTGCAAGGGAACTGAAATGGATCATGACAACTACATGCATTCATCATGTACAAACAATTCTGGAGCATCTATTCTTATGGCTCTATGATGTGCCATTCCTTTATTATTTCTGCTAGAAATTATGAATGAATTACTAGCAGTTTGCAATGAAGGTCCAGATGGGTGTTACCAGTTGGGGGTCTGAAAGAAGCCTTAGGCTAGGGCTCCATGACAACATTTTGTCGCACAACAATTTTTATAATGATAGTCTATGGTATTGCACTGCTTCCGCGAGCGACAGTAGCAAAAAATCCATCCAAGGTGGATTTTTCTGCGACTGTCGCAGTGCGACACCATAGACTTATCATGTTGCAGTGTAGTCGTGCCCCATGTGTCGCTCGATTTATTATCATTGTGTAGCCCTAGCCTTATGCCTCTTTCACACGTCAATGTTTTGGTCAGTGATTTCCATCAGTGATTTGTGAGCCAAAACCAGGAGTGGAGCCTCCATAGACATAAGGTATAAGGAAAAGATGTGCAGCTGTTCTGTGTTTAGAGCTGCACCTGGTTTTTGCTCACAATCACTGATCGCACACGGACGTGTGAATGAGGCTTAAGGCTTCTTTCACACGAGCGTTTCAGATGCCCTCAGGGTCTGTTCAGGAAAAAACTGATAGTTCTGCATGTAAGTTCAATCGCTTTTGTCTGCAACTGCGTTTAGTTTTCCCAATCAGTTTTTGATGCCTTTTTCACACACATGAAAAAAAAACTGTAGAATAACAATCTACATCTCCTAGCAACCATCATTGAAAAACGCATGGCATCCGGATGCAATCCGTTTTTCATTGAAGTCTTATTTACTTCTATGAAACCAGAGCTGCATGAAAGACGCACAATATAGAACATGCACTTTTTCCTGAACGCAGATGTGATGTGTGAAAAACGTGAGTAATGAATGGATCAGAGTTTGTTTCACTCATCGCACCCGGGCTGAAAACTCGTTCGTGTGAAAGAGGTCTTGTATGT
Source organism: Bufotes viridis (assembly GCA_033119425.1). Classification (NCBI taxonomy): domain Eukaryota; kingdom Metazoa; phylum Chordata; class Amphibia; order Anura; family Bufonidae; genus Bufotes; species Bufotes viridis. The sequence goes on along the minus strand of CM065596.1, from coordinate 39,227,644 downwards.
AGGACATGTTTTTGGCCTCACTGGGTGAGTGGGAGACTAAGAATATGTTTGTGGCTTTTGCGGTGCAGTGTGAAGGTAACCTGAGGCTACTTTTATGCAGTCATATGTACATATGCGGGAAACGGAGACTGGGAGAATTAATGACATATGTACTGAGCAGAATGAAAAGCCAGCCATAAATAGACTCAGCTAAGCGTATGTGTTTATTCAATAGGGGAGAGAACGAGAAGGCACTGCCAGGCACTTCTGATAGCAGCTTATCTCCTGGCAGGACTCAGGATGTTCAAATCCAATATGCTTGATCCCCCCCCCAATATCTGCCATAAGAGTATAATCAGGAGGCCCCATACACATACATCTGTCAGATCCCATTCATGCGTATGAGCAATTCCACAAGCAACCATCTAAGGGAACAATATGGGGCACATTTATTAAGACCAGTGTTTTAGACACCAGTCTTCATAAGCCCTATACCTGACGGTGGATCTACCGGAGTTAGGAAGAGATGCAGGCCTCTACGCAACTTTGGCGCATCCACCGCCGCTTCTAAATGTAAGATAGCTTCCTAGCGGTCTTACATATAGACCATTTTCTACACTTAAAACAGGCGTGGAAAATGGTAAATGAGATGGGCCTGCCGGCTCATCCTCTTCCTACCCACTTTTTTAGGGGAGAAGTTGCAGATTGCGGCACAATACACCTAATTTAGGCGTATATCTGTTTAATAAATGACCCCCTAAGAGCGTGGCACTCTTGGTGAACAAAAGCCAGAGGTCAACAGACGCAAGATGATCTCATTTACTGTGAAAAGACAGCAAGAAACCGGGATGTGCTTATTAATAGAAATGACGATTTTATAGCTTGTAAAATATTTATTACCTAAAATGTACTCATAAATACAGAACAAACACTAAACATCTTTACTTGACCCAATTTTCTCATCTGGTGCAGATTTTAGCTTCAATTCGATGAGCTCTTCGACTCTGGCGAGGACACTTTCCATTAAATCAAATGTGAAAAGAGCTGACTGTAGAACCTAAAATGTCAGAAACGGTTAATGTTGTTTAGATAAGCGCAATGACATTACACAGGGATCTGGACCATACCGATCACTCGGAGGCGGAAGACATGGCTATGCAGGGGAATAACACACCTGAAGCTGCATCTCAGGAGTCATGTCAGGCAGCTTATTGCCCCCAGCGGTTACCGTACAAAGTGGCTTCTCAGAGTGGGACCCTGAGAAAAAATAATATGCATGATAAGTATCAAAGTCTGAGTGTCAGGGGAGAAGACCTATTCTGCTCGCTAAGTGGGAACAGCTCACACAGAAGCCGATGCATTTTGTTCTGTTTTTGGAAAGCGCAGAAGTGACTCATTTCTCACCTTTCTTTTTCTCATTTGTACTTCGTATTTCTGCTTCGTAATGGGCTCTGGACATATTCAGCCCTGTATGGAGAGGCTTTAGAAAAGCTTGTTCAATTTTAGTAAGCTCTGCCCACACTCCCGTCTGCAGAAAACAAAAAACGGACACCAAAGTCAGTGTAAAATTATTCAAGTCTTAATGTAAAAAATGAAAATCTGACATCATATAGTTCATTACAATACCTTTCTAACAAAGCTAAAACCAGCCCTGTACCTCTCAATTACTCTGCTAGATTTAGATCAAGCTGGCAGCTCAGGGGGAGGTGTTTCCCTTCTCCCTATCACAGCTCCGGGAGAGTGTCCTTTGTACTGCAGCCCACTCCATATTACAACTCAGGAGGCAGTTGAAGGATCGAATGGAGCATGTGCATCCTCTACAGCAAGGTGGACAGAGATATAAGAAAAATAACCAACAGCTGGTGGTGCTATACATATTATTAAAGAGGACCTTTTACTGGTCCACAGTTTATGAGGCAAATGTATATACATGCAGAGCGGCACCCAGGGATGACCCTGCACTTACTTGTATCCCTGAGTGCCGCTCCGTTCGTCCTCTGTAGCCCCCTATTTTTGCCTGGGGTGGAGACATCTTCTTTTGCCCTGGGCGTCTCCTTCTCCCAAGCCTGGAGCGCTGGCCAATCGCAGCGCTCAGCTCAAATCTATTGGCCAGCGCTCCAGGCTTGGGAGAAGGAGACGCCCAGGGCAAAAGAAGAAGTCTCCGCCCCAGGCAAAAATAGGAAGAAGCGTGCGTGCGCCGGTACCGGGGGCTACAGAGGACGAACGGAGCGGCATCCAGGGATACAAGTAAGTGCAGGGTCATCCCTGGGTGTATCTGCATGTACATACATTTGCCTTATAAACTGTGGACCAGTGAAAGGTCCTCTTTAAATAACTAAGTGGCTATAGTAAATTTTTTATGCACATACATTTTTATTACTTGCAAAAGTATTCAAACCAAGGTGCTGGTTTTAAAGCTGCAGAATATTTTTGTACAACACCCACTTTTAGGCCTCATGCACACGACAGTTGTTTTTAGCGGTCCGCAAAATGGGGTTCTGTTGTTCAGTGTCAGTTTTTTGGTTCCGTTGTGTTTCCGTGTGTCTTCTGGGTTTTTTTTTGTCAGACCGTCAGAAAACAAGGAAGGGGATAAAAAAAAGTGTAATTTTAATATCTCCACCCAGGATACTGGTATATATGCAGGGCACCTGAGTTTGGTTTGGTGGCCATTTTCTGCAGTCTTGTCAGGGTACAGGGGTTCTTTTGGTTGCTTATCTTTGCTGTGCCACACCACACTACAGATTTTCACCACAGGTGGCTAGCAATTAGCATAACCTGTGACCTTAAACTTCCTGTATATCATTTTATTTTTTTATTTTATTGGCACAAGTTTCTGGCAGACAGTTTTGCCATGCCAAAAGATAAAAATAAACCGGATGCGGATGACAATCGGATGTGCCTCAGCATTTTTTCGCGGTCCCATTGACTTGAATGGGTCCGCGAACCATTTTCGCGGACAAGAATAGGACAGGTTATATTTTTTGGACGGACTGGAGTCACGGACCACGGACACATATGTGTTTTGGAGGGACACATATGGATTTCTGCAAACCCCATTTAGGTGAATGGAACAGATTTTCACTTGTAGAAAATTTTTGTGCTTTAGGCCTGCATCTGGAAAGATGTATGTAAATGTAGCTGTAATATGACCATACCTGGGAAAAGCATCGTGAGATATGTTACCAGAGCCATTGGCTGCGGACAGTGGTCTCTATACACAACAAATTAGGATCTATTCACACGTCCGCAATTCCGTTCCGCATTTTGCGGAACGGAATTGCGGACCCATTAGTTTCAATGGGGACAGACGATGTCCCGGCCGGGTCCGCAATTGCGGATCCGCACTTCCGGGTCCGCAATTGTGTTCCCGAAAAAAATAGAACATGTCCTATTCTTGTCCGCAATTGCGGACAAGAAAAGGCATTTTCTATGAGTGCCGGCGATGTGCGTTCCGCAAAAATGCAGCGCACATCGCCGGTTTCCGTAGTTTGCGGATCCACGGATTCGTGGATCTGCAAAACACACACGGACGTGTGAATGGACCTTGTGGTTCCTTATTCCAGATTTACATGGCCAGGCCTGCCTCTTACCCTGGGTTCACACCTGAGCGTTTTACAGCGCGTTCAAGCGCTGTAAAGCGCTCAACAGATAAAACCAATGCATCCCTATGGGAGTGGTTCACACTTGAGCGTTTTACAGCGCGTTTGAGCACGCTGTAAAGCGCCCATCATAAACAAGTACTTGAGCTTCTTTTGGGGCGTTTGGCGCGCGTTTTGTGATTGACACCACAGTAGCAATCACAGAACGCTAGCATCTGTGCTGCAGCGTTCCTATTTGCAAAAATGCGCAAAAAAACGCGCGTCAAAAACGCGCGTAAAACGCGCGTTTTTGGAACGCTCAGGTCTGAACCCAGGGTTAAAGAGGACCTTTCACTGGTCCACAGTTTATTAGGCAAATGTATATACATGCAGAGCGGCACCCAGGGATGTTCCTGCACTTACTTGTATCCCTGGGTGCCGCTCCGTTCGTCCTCTGTAGCCCCAGGTACCGGCGCTTCTCCTATTTTTGCCTGGGGCGGAGACATCCTCTTTTGCCCTGGGAGTCTCCTTCTCGCAAGCCTGGAGCGCTGGCCAATCGCAGCGCTCAGCTCAAATCCAGGATATGAGCTGAGCGCTGCGATTGGGCAGCGTCCAGCCTTGGGAGAAGGAGACTCCCAGGGCAAAAGAAGATGTCTCCGCCCCAGGCAAAATTATCAGAAGCCCGAGCGCCGGTACAGCGGACGAACGGAGCAGCACCCAGGGATACAAGTAAGTGCAGGGTCATCCCTGGGTGCCGCTCTGCATGTATATACATTTGCCTAATAAACTGTGGACCAGTGAAAGGTCCTCTTTAACGAAATAAAGAAATCCACACACTTGCTCTCCGATGTGCAGCTCCATCACAGGCCTGTACACATCTGAATGGAGTCATGTGCGGCTATGTGACCCAGCAGTGATGTGCCGCTTGGCGATATGTCACTGCTGAGACTAGTAAGCCTAAGCTAATTGAGCTTCGGATCATAGATCTGAAGTTGATCAGCTTTGCCGTAGACAGCAGCGGTGAGGCGGAAGAGAGACGGCATGTGCACACTGCGCGCACCATCTCCTCATGTAGGTGATCGGCAGGGGTACCCGATCCCCGCCAATCTGATATTGATGACAATATTAAAAGCCTAGACAACCCCTTTAATGCTGTCTCCGTACAGCATTCAAATGTATTGGCTCCGTGGAGCCAAACTTCGTTCGGCCGAGCCAATACATTAATGCTGTACAGGATTAACACCAAAGTTTTGGAACGAATCAACTTCGGCTGGATTTGCTCAAGCCTAGAGGCCAGTTATTGTGTTCATTCAGGATTTGTACAGTCCAGGGACAGGTGTGTCAACGAGAGAAGTTTCTCCACTAGAACCGAGCGGTGGGCAGCAGGCATTTCCTTTTTTTTGTTTAGGCAAGAAGCAGTACTAGCCAATTGTAAAACGTTTTCTAAGGCCAACTGCACACGAGTGTGGATGAACGCACATACGATCTGAATTTCTGTGCATTTCTTCAGCAATTGTATAACAGAAGTTTTTGATGCGGTTTTGTGCAGATCTCACCCTTCATTGAAAAAGGGTGAAATCTGCAGCTAAAACCGCAAACCTAACTGACAAGCTGTGGATCTGGAAATCAGCAAGGAAGGTCAATTTCCGCACAGAATAAATCCGCAAAGTGGATTTGTATCATCTCATACTTTGCTGGTACTGTACTATACTGCAGTTTTTCTTTCAATGCTGAAAAACTGCACGTATTCTGCAACGTGTGCAGGTGGCCTGAACCTTGTTCAAATACTTTCAATAGGGTGCAAGAGATTTCTAATTCCACAGTATTTTTCTTCTATACGCACACATAAGAAGGAACATTCCACGGAGATTGGAAACTAATAAAGATGCATCTCTAAGGAGCTTGGAGAAAAAGTAGAGCATGTCATCCTCTTCAGTGATATGTCTTCATTAGAGCCGGTGTGTGCAATGATGCTCTAGTGAGCTCTGTTTGAGTATCCATTTACACTCTGCTCCTGCCATATACACACAGTGGAGGGTGTAGATCAAAAATGAACATGGGTGCAAGCTTGAAGACTTTGACAAGTCACAGCAGGTTTCTGTTAGTGCCAGGTATTTTTCTATATTTCTGGAGATCTATGAACTCAAAATATACTTACTTCATTGTCACTGTCTTTAATAACCAAGTACCTCAGAAGGTTTAGTGAAGCCATTATTCTGGAGAGAAAACAGATATAGACTTGGACTGTGACACGTAAAATCATTTATGGAAAAGTTTAACTCCAGGGAAAATAAACCAAAATTACTTTTTCCTTTTCTTTAAAGAGGTCTGACCTGGTTTAAAAAAATAAACTGTCTATGCAGTGTCCTGGGTGTCATCAATATTCTGCGATGTAAGATAGAGCAAAGGGAGAGTGGTTTGCACCCAAGTAGTGTCCGAAAACATACAAAAAACATTAATAAATAAAATTGGACAACCGATTTCCTATACTGATCACCTATAGGCTACATTCACATGTCCGTGTGTGTTTTGCGGATCCGCAAATCACGGACACCGACAATGTGCCTTCCGCATTTTGAGGACCGCACATCGCCGGCACTCTCATAGAAAATACCTTTTCTTGTCCGCAATTGCGGACAAGAATAGGACATGTTCTATATTTTTCGGGAACGCAATTGCGAACCTGGAAGTGCGGATCCGCAATTGCGGACCTGGGCAGGACATAATCTGTCCCCATAGGAATGAATGGGTCCGCAATCCCGTTCCGCAAAATGCGGAACAGAATTGCGGACGTGTGAATGGGGCCATACTCGGGATAAGTAATCAATGTCAGATCGGCAGGGCTATCATTATAGGAAACAACAACCCTTTTAAAGATCCTCTGCCAGGACGATCATATTGCCTGGTAGGGTTGATCATGCTGACAAACGATACCTTTCTTCTGTCTGCATGTTAAACAGCTGCAGAGATATGTTGTTTTATTCATATGCAAATGAGCACATTGGAGCACTAGGAAGCTATACTTCATTTTTGAGCACTGCTTTTGTGATGCCCCTGTGCTCTGCATACTCCCACCTCCCCTTGATGGACAGGGTTAGGCATTAAACATGGTATGGGCAGATGCAATCATGCTACTCATATCTGTGATACTGAGCCCTTGCTTAAACATTGCTTTTACACTAGGAAACAGATCTAGAACTAGATATGGGGAGTATCATGTAGGATAGCTGGTACAACATGGTAGGACTATAGCCTGGAGGTAAGTGTTCTGCCTTTCATATAGAGGCTCTGGGGTTCAAATCCCAAGAGACTTGTAAACCTTTTCTTTAGTTAAATTTTACTTGCTCATTTAACCTATAATAAAATTTGATAGAAATTAGAATCTTATGTGTATGGCAAATGGCCTGGTGTACTTGCTAGGCTGTATGCAGTGTATAGGATATCACGCTATGACACAACTCTAGGATGAATTTTTCTTCTCTCCTGATACTCATACATAATATCTCCCATATCTAGCTCTAAATCTGTTTCCTAGTGTAAAAGCAACGTTTGAGCCAGACCTCAGTGTCACAAACATGAGAAGCACCATAGAAAACACTCAGCAAACCAAGTATGAAAAAGGATCGCGCTGCACTGGGAACTCTGTATAAAGGATTTTAATAAAACAATGAAAAGGTGGGGGTCCGCCACAGAAACGTGTTGCTTTATTTTTCTTTTATATGTTTTTTTTATTGTTTTAATAAAAACCCTTTTATACGGAGTTACCAATGCAGAGCGATGTGCTTAGTGTTTTCTATGGTACTTACTATTCTGGATTCCTCTGGCTTTTCCCAAATATGGAACGCAATGGCCTGACTGGTCTCCTGGCTGGGGGACCCTCCACTCACTGCTAGTATTGCATCTTGTTTTGCACAGGTGGCCCAGCCCCTGACCCTCCTAAGTGCGCGGTACTCACACCAGTTGGTGCCTCCACTTGTAACACACATGAGAAGAGTGACTGCATCTGCTTCTTCTGCCCTCACCATGTTTGATGTCTACCCTGTCAATCAAGGGGAGGACATGGCTCATTTCATTTATTTCTATGGGAGTTTTAGCAGAAAGCTTTGTCGTCTGTTTTCAGAACTCCTTTAGCCGTGTATGCATCTCCATTCCTAAGATGACTAAGATGGGAAAACCCATGCAGGTAGTAACTACAATTATGAGACAACATTGGAGAATATGAATTCACTGCACATTTCTCACCTATCAGAGGACTGAAGAAGATCAGTTTCTGCTCCTTCTGGAAGTGAAAGTGCCGAGTGCAGAAGCGGACCGAGTCGACTGCCTAGGAACCACCTGTTTTGCGAGTCTGTCTGATAAATTTTCATCAAAAAGCGTAAAAACACGTGATTATTTCATTTTAGATGATCCCACCCTCACGTCACAAGATCAGTAAGAGTAAAAACTCATGTAATTCACCATCCAAGCAACTCAGATGTGCTAGTTCTAAAGAAATTCAGAATAATTACAGAGAAATGTTTCATCAGCCATATTTCAGCATCCTTAGTGGGGCCTGCAGATTATCGGACAGGCCCTGGAGTCTTTTATACTACAGGTATGACACATTATTTGTATTTTAAGGCCTTATTCACACGTCCGCATATATGTCTGCATGTATTCCGCAATTCTGCGGAATACATGCAGACCCATTGACTGTGAATGGGGCACGGAACGATGCGGAGAGCACACACTGTGCTCTCCGCATCAGTTTTTGTGGAGCGTGCCGCCGATCTTACGGCCGCAGCTCCGCAAAAAAGTAGAGCATGTCCTATTCTTGCCCGCAATTGCGGACAAGAATAGACATTTCTATGGGGCTGCCGGCCGGTGCGTTTATGGATCCGCAATTTGCGGATCCATAAACACTACGGACGTGTGAATAAGGCCTAATACGTCTCAGGTTTTAATGACATGCATACTCTGACCACAGCGCATCTCACCTTTAGAGCAAAGTCTATCTGATTCTTGATGTTGTGTATGATGTAACCCTCCACTCCGGAGTGACTGCTTATCTTCAACAGACATCTGAACAGAAGATAGCACATTATGAAGAGAATCAGCTCCGGCCACAGTCTTCATGTATAACAGAGTAGGTGGTCTTTTGTAAGCATAGTATGGAGACAGGTTAGTTACAGTGTTAGCCCAACTGGCACAAAAATATATTAACTTTTGGTACATAGTAGCTATTAATGAATAGAGTAGACTCCTAGTTGAGGGTCCAGTGCGTCCATGAGTGGAGTGCTCCTCCGCCTCTCAGCAGCGACGTATAGCACTCGGTTTTCTCTGGCACTCCCATAGAGAATGAATGGAGCTGCAGTGTGCATGCATGACCTACCACTCCACCAGGACGCTGGAACGAAACCCCCGTTCTTGTGATCAGTGCGGGTCCCAGCGGTCAGACCCCAGCAATCAGCTAGTTATTCCCTATCCTGTGGACAGGGAAATAACCTAAAAACTTGTCACAACCCCTTTAAGTCCAAAAGACATGAATACGTTTGGGGCAGTATTTACCATCTGGCTAAGGCTACATGCACACGACCGTTGCCTGCCTCCGCGTCCGCTCCTCCTTGAAATTTTGCGTCCGTCAAAAAAACCGGATGACGGACCGTTTTTTTTTTTACGGATCCGATTTTTATGGCAGATCCATTGTAAAAATGCCTATCCTTGTCCGCAAACGTGAAAAAAAATAGGACATACACTATTTTTTTGACGGAATGAAAACACGGATGCGGAACAAAAACGGTTGACCATCCGCATTTTTTGATGGACCCATTGAAATGAATGGGGAAGCATCCTATCCGTGAAAAAAAACGGAACGGACGCGGAAACAAACAACGGTTGTGTGCATGGGGCCTAATAAGGGCAAACCATGGTTTTTCACACAACGCTCAGCTCAGGTAAAGTCATTTAGCATACACTATAGGGACAAAAGTATTGGGACACCTACACGTTATGCCACCTTTCAGTTGTTTTGTGTGCACCTACACGTTATACCTATAGAAGCTTTTATGACATCCTATTCTGAATCCATAAGCATTAATATGGAGTTGGTTCCAATCCTCTGGGAAGGTTTTCTACGTGTTTTCAGAGGGTGTCTGTGGGAATTTTTGCCATCCAGAAGAGCATTTGCGAGTTCAGACATTGATGCTGGATAAGCCTGGCTTGTAATCTCCATTTTGGGTCAAACTAAAGGTGTTGGATGTGGATGAGGTCAGGGCTCTGTGTGGGCCCAGTAGAGTTTCTCCAGAGCAAACTCACCCAACCATGACTTTATGGACCTTGCTTTGTGGACCGAGTCATACTTGAACAGAAAAGGGCCTTCCACAAACTGTTCCCACAAAACTGAAAGCATTGAACTATGCAAAATGTCTTGGTATGCTGAAGCATTAAGATTTCCCTTCACTGAAGCCAAGAGGTCTAGCCCCAACCCCCATCATGAAAAGCAACCATAGCATTATCCCTCTTCCACCAAACTTTACAGTTGTCACAATGCAGTCAGGCTGATAACGTTCTCCTGACATTCCCCAAATCCAGACTTGTCTATCAGACTGCCAGATAAGAAGCATGATCCATCATTCCACAGAACATTTCCACTGCTTCATGGTTAAGCGTGGCATGCTTTACTCAATCCGAAACTTAGCATTGTGCTTGGTGAGGTTAGTCTTGCATGTAGCTGCTCAGCCAAGGATAACCACGCCATGAAGATCCCGGCGCAGTTTTTTTGTGATGCTGTTCCTGGCAGAGAAGGTTTGGAGCTCTGCAGTCATTGAGTCAGCAGTAGGTTGGTGACTTATGTAGGGCCGGTGCTATAATAAGGCAGACCAAGCGGCTGCCTTAGGGCGCAGAGAAGTGGGGCAGAAAAATGAACTTTTTTTTTTTTAAATCACTTGGCCGCCCACCCCAGCCTGCGTGTGCCGTGCGGTCCCGGCCCTCACAGAGCGGCAACACGGTCACGGGGTCACTCAGGGGGGTGTGACTGGCGAATGCTCTGCGGCGGGCAGCAGCAGGGACTGGAGCAGCTGTTGGTGACTGACTCACAGAGCCAGCCCAGACGGACTGTCGACTGCCGTAGGGTAGGTGGTAGGTGATGAGCACATAATGTTTATAATTATTATAAATTATTTATTAATATCTAGGAGGGAAGAAAAAGTTCACAAACTGACTTTTTACAGGGGGCGGCATCCCATTACTGGACCACAATGTAACTGATGTATCTTTCATAAAAGGTTTGTAAAGGCAGACTGCATGGACAGGGGCTGGATTTTATACATCTGTGGCAATGGGACGGAATCAAACCACTGAAGAGGTGGGTCCTAGTACTTTGTCCATTTAGCATGCATCCACTTTTGAGATCCTCCAGAAAGATTTCCAGATATGTGTGAATAACATTGATAGGCTTTGGTATACTATGCATCATTCGAGTGAAGCGAGTGCTAACTACAGGAAATAACATGACAAGGCATAGGCGGTCCATTATTAATATCCCCTATAGCGGGCGGTGGATCCGCTGAAGTTATGTAGAGGCACCGGCGTCTACGTAACTTCGGCAGATCCACCACCGCTTCTAAATGCACGACACAGTGCTCCAGACTGAAAAAAATATCAAGGAGCCATTGTCTTCTAAACTAAAAAATTTGGGAGCCAAATTAATTTTTTAGTCGCCAAATTTAAAATACATATAAATTATAATAAAAAATAAAAGACAATGCATGCGGATCGCAAAATATATACGGTCGTGTGCAAGAGGCCTAAAGCACATAAGTTAGATTTGGATGCTCTCCTCTCCAACCTTTTCGCCACTAAGAGGCGCTGGGGTACAAACCCTGCTACACTCACCAGGAGTACAGCACCAAGTTACACTGACACATTGTAACAAACCCACAGCTCTGTCACCAGGATGGGTTTTCAGCCTCTGTACATATGCGTTTATTCACTGTGTGCTACTACCTCACTATTTTCAAACTCTCTGCTTGCAGTAAGCCACTGGAACACTGAAAAGTACCTTAACCTTCTACTTATTACAGCTGAGGTTCCGTTACAACATCAGTGTAGATAAAGAATGGATTGCAGGTTTTGGATGCAAGCATGAGCGTCTGCATTCACCGACAGCAAGCAGACATCTTCAATTTGATGCAGTGTGGCAAGAGGAAAGGGAGGGGGTTCCATTTTGATACACACCGTGAAGGCCACTACAAGCACGTCCCTTCAGGAGAACATGTAACTTTATTTGCAAAGTTGTCACACAGGAAACACTCACCCAGCACATAACATGGCCAGTTCCCTTCTCAGAATCTATGTGCACGCCAGCCGGGACAACACACAGGCGACGCTTGTTCCGCCTACCACACTCACAAGCCAATCAGCGAGCAGGACACAGAAGACTCACAACCGTCCAATAAAATTGAGCGTTGTTCGTGCAGTAGCGAATACACGTGAAGGGGCGGTGACCGAGCGAGCGATGGCCAGGAAGCGGGAACCCAAGCCCCACCCACCCTCTATGCCGGGTAGTGCGAGGGGCGGGCAGATCTTCACCCAGCAGCGCGTGTCTGCTGGATGAAATTTCTTAAAGCGGCAGAGGACCGGAGGGTCTAGACGCAAATGGCGACAAGACTACAAAGTCTTGTCGCCATTTTGCAATTGTAAGTCGCCATCTGGAGCGCTGAGACAGCTTCCTAGCCGTCTTACATTTAGACTATTTTCTACACCTAAATCAGGAGTAGAAAATGATGAATGAGAGACCTGCCAGCCCATCCCTTTCCCCGCCCGCTTTTTTGACCTGGCGTGAGCGGGGAGAAGTCGCAGATTGCGGTGCATCAGAACTTTGCGCCGCAATCTGCGCCAAAAATACGGCTAACATAGGCGTATTTCAGGGTTAGTAAATGACCCCTATAGTTTTTATATGAGTTGGTCTATGTTCTTACCTGAATAACTTGTATTTTCCTTCTACACAAAACTTGTCAATCAATAACTGTAGCATTGCCAGACTCTTCTTTCTCTATAAAAGAGAGATTCACCAGAGAGATAATGACTCCGTAATCTTACAATGCAGTCACTTTAGTGATTCCATAAGTCAGCAAGTCTGCCTTACCAGATGTTCAATAGGACACAGGGTCATCACCTTCACTAAATCCTGCATGTAAAGAGAAAATGATGAACAACCTCCATTTACAGATAGAAGATTAATCACATACCCTGAAAATCCCGTACAATATACACGGCTATATAATTAGTATATAATGCACTGCCACGCAGAAGAGAGAAAAGGCAGAACAGTAAATTATAGTAATACATATAACCTTCTATACAAGGAAAACCAATTATATATAATAGTATAATTAATGTATAATAGGTACAGTGAGAGTATTTATAATATACTTTATCAGGGAATTATGTTAATTCTTATTAGAAAACAAATAAAGTATTTCCTTAGAATCCCTACAAATAAGCGTAGCCAAGGATGACTCTCTGTAAGATATGGAGTCAGGCTTCTCAGCCTGCCCCTTCTCCTCCTGCCCCATGCTCATTACATGTGTAATGAACAGTTCTTAAAAAAAATATATTTTACAAGTCTCCCTGCATATTTTATTTGCTGCCAGTGCTGATCGCTGGCGCCTGCCTCCGCAGTTTACATGCAGTAATTTACTTCATTCTTCAAGACGCTGAAGACAAAATTTCCTTAGCAACACTTAGTGTTGCTAATGAAAAACTTTACATTGCATTTGGTAATGAAAGTTAACAAAACTCCCTAATAGACTATATTACAAAAACACATTTACTGACCATACAGAAAAAATTAAATGACAGTTACACTATAATAATTATGTTTGAGCCTTCGGTCAGTGATAAAGGAGCCAGCATATTAATGTTGCAAGCGATAGGTGACCGGTGACCTCTCCTGACTGTTTAAGTAAAATAGCAAAGCTGAAGCATCTTGAGTTGTGCCATTCTTCCTGAAAATGTATGAAGAAATTGACAATTGGGTGTTACCCAGGGGCGTAGCTAAAGGCTCATAGGCCCTGGTGCGAGAGCTCAGTTTGGGCCCCCCTTCCCTCAGTGCTTTGTGGCCAGGGAAGCATATTGCCTTCGTGCTGCCTGAGACAAGAATTGAAACGGTCCCCCCCCCCCAATGCTAAATTCTTGACCTAAGGTGTAACTTCACCTGCATGCAATTTTTATAATACCGGTGTCTTCTTATGTGGTATAAGGCTGGGTTCAGACTTGAGCGTTTTACAGCGCGTTCCTACGCGCTGTGAAACGCTCAACAGGCGGAAACCCATGTTTCCCTATGGGCACGGTTCTCCCCTGAGCGTTTTACAGCGCGTACGAACGCGCTGTAAAACGCCCTACGCCCAATGAAGTACAGGAGCTTCTTTGGGGCGTATTGTCGCGCGTATTGTGATTGACGCCACAGTGGTCAATCACACAAACGCACGTACGGCGCGCAATTCCTATTTCCAAAAACGCGCTGTAATACGCGCGACAAAAACGCACGTTAAACGCGTGTATCAAATACGCTCAAGTCTGAACCCAGCCTAAGGGTCTTTGGGCCCCCTGAGGCTCCTGGGCCCGGTAGCGACTGCTACCTTTGCACCTCCTATATCTACGCTCCTGATGTTATCATTTCCTTTGTCAATGGGGCATGTCCCTACAAAAGCTGACAATTTCCAATCAGTCAGCACAAGGGGATACACCCTATTAGGGCACATCGACACGAACGTCTGCTGCCTGTGGCCGTATTGCAACCCGCATATGGTGGGTCCGCAATACACAGGGAACCGGCCGTGTGCAGGTCCGTAATCCGGGAGATGCGGTGCTGGAAGCACAGATCGGAAGCCCACGGAGTGCTTCCGTGGTGTTTCTGGCCGTGCCTCCGCACCGCAAAACAAGTAGTGCATGCACTACTTTTTTGCAGTGCAGACCGTTAGATGCGGATCACGGGCCCCAATCAAGTGAATGGGTCTGCGATCCGCTGTGGATGCCCCACGGTCGGTGCATTGTGGTCTGCAGCACGGGCCACGGTCAGCACAAGGTCGTGTGCATGAGCCTTTAACCACAGGAATTTTTTTACACATGTCCACTAGGCACAATAGAGGAACATTACAATGTAAGTTGAAATAAAATGTGCTCCTGCATTGAAAGTATTAGGGCTCATGCACACGAACGTAAGGGCTCCATGCCCATATTGCGGACTGCAAACAGCGGGTCTGCAATATACGGACACTGGCCATGTGCACTCCATGCTGCGGATGCGGATCCATTGACTTGAATGGGTCTGCGATCAACAAGATACAGCAAAAGATAGGACATGTCCTATCTTTTGTGGAGTGGAGGCATGGATCGGAAGCCCACGCAAACACTCAGAAGCCCTTCCGTGGGCTTTCGGGTCCCTGCCTCTGTACTGCAAAAGGTAGGATATATCCTACCTTTTGCTGGAGCTAGTGGATCACAGCACAAAGTGCACTGTGGAAAGCCATTTGCAGTCCGCAGCACGGACACAGAGCCCTTACATTCATGTGCATTAGCCCTTACTTAGATATTTCAGCTAACGAGTCGAGTCATCTTGGGCCTCTTTCACACGATTGAGATTTCTGTCCCAGTGTGATGTGTGAAGCAAACGCATAGCATCCGGACTCAATCCTGACCCATTCAATTTAACGGGTCTGCGTTTCTCCACACATCATTTCTGTGTTCAGGAATAATTGCAGCATGTTCGATATTCTGCGTTTTTCATACAGCCGGATACATGGATGGCTGCTAGGAGATGTAGATTATTCTTAAATTTTTCTTCATGCGAGTGAAAAACACATCCAGTCCAGACTGAAAAAACGCAATCACAGAAAAAAAAAACACCACACCCAAAGCACTCTGCAATTTTCAAAAACGTCAGGAAACTATCTTAACCACTACTACAAAAATGCAGTGGTTATAGGACGTTTCCATTTTACAATGAACGCGGTAAACGGATGCCACTGTATAACATCAGTCTGAGGCATCCGTTAACGTACACTTTTTTGTATACGCTAAACGAGTGGCAAAGATGTGATGTGAATCCAGCCTAAGGCCTCATGCACACGGCCGCAATTTGCGGTCCCAAATGCACGGGCAACGTCTGTGCGGCGGCCTGGATGGATCGAGACCCATTCAACTTGAATGGGTCAGTAATCCGTCCGCACCACAAAAAAAATAAAACATGTTCTATTTTTTTGCGGTGCGGAGGCATGGACAGAAACCCCACAGAAGCACTCCGTAGTGCTTCCGTTCTGCACCGCAGCTCTGGATTGTAGACCCATTCAAGTGATGCGGGGAGCACACGGCCGGTGCCAGCAAATTGCGGAGCCGCTGTATGCGGGCCAGCCAACAACCGTGTGCATGAGCCCCAACATCTAGCTTTTTTTTTGCTGTAAAAAGGTGCTAAAAAACATGTTTTTTTAAAATTAGTTTGAGACCAGCCTAAATGCTTCAAAAAGTGTGTATGAGCCTTAATTAACTTTATTGCTAACACACATTATCCTAAGAGTCCACTCACCTGTAGCACCTGGTGGACTGCGCTGACATCCAATACGTCCTCAGGAAGACGGTCATTATCCACTCTTAATAAACTGTGCTCCAGTAAATCCTGACAACAGACAACGTTTCAGATGAAATATCTGTGGACCAGTTAACCATTTTACATGTTGTAAAGTTCACTTACCAGCCCTTTGGACAACACTGACTCTTCAGTTCTGAAAAGGAAGGTTAAAAAGAAAATGGTGGATTATGCTAAACTCCCAATCTAAAATCCTATTTCCTACTGATTAAAACTGAATGACACCACATCTCAAATACTGTAACAGCAACTGGAAGTGATCACTAAGGGTGCATACACAAGCTGCGGATTTGACGCAGTTTCATTCTTTGCATTGGAAAGGGTGAAACCCGCAATGAAATTCACAGCATAAATTGACCACAATATCACAGCATGTGGAGGGGAATTCTAAAATTCTCATCCTCTTTGCTGGTTCTGTACAACACTGCGGGTTTGCTGCATAAAAATCTGCAACAGCAAGTCCACTGCTAATCAGACACGTGTGAACCCAGCCTATTCCCATCTCAGACAATGGGGGCATATCGCTAGAATATAACCCCATTGTCTGATAGGTGCGGATCCCAGAGGTGGAACAATCCTGGACAACTCCTTTAAATCCATCTGTGCAGGGGGACACTTTGTGATCTGCTTATTGTCAAGGGACCTTACGAATAAATAAAGAGGAGAGCCCCTTTAAAGTAGTGTGAACATACGGTACCAAGCCTACAAAGAGTTCATCTTTAAATATAAAGTAGATTAGAAAGTTACAGAACTTTTAGGGTACATCCCTTGTGAAATAGAAGCCGAGTGATCAGCGTTCTCTAACCCCTGATGATGAGCTATTGCCACATGAGGAAGCTGCGTCTGGCCATACATTTCTCCCTTAGCTGCCCAGAATTAAACACCTCTATTTATAGAAGTGATAATTGCAGTTAAGGGTCCATTCACACGTCCGTAGTGTATTGTGGATACGCAAATTACAGATCTGAAATACACCCGGCCGGCACCCCTATAGAACGGTCTATTCTTGTCCGCAATTGCAGACAAGAATAAGACGTGTTCTATTTTTTTTCCCGGAGCCGCGGACCGGAAGTTTGGGGGCGCACTCCGGAAATGCGACAGCACACTGTGTGCTGGCCGCATCCATTCCTTCCCCATAGAGAATTAATAGGTGCGGACATATTCACGGACGTGTGAATGGACCCTAAAGGGGTATTCCCATCTGAGACATTCATGGCATATCCACAGGACATGCCATAACTGTCGGATACTGATACTGGTTCCACCTCTGCTAGACCTTCCAACTATCCCAACAACAGGACTGCGTCTTACAGCCGCAATGGAGAGGTGGCAGTGCATGCAGATCTCTCTCCATTCATTGCTATGGGAGTTCCGAAAATAGCTAAGGGCATGGGAGAGTTCACATCACCGTTATTTTTCAGATTTTCTAATCTGTCAGAAGAGCAGAAAAAAAAAAAGGATCCTGTGCATCAGTTATGCACATTTGGCATCCGTAAGAGCAGTTGCCATCTGAGATCCGTTTTTGTAGACAGAAAAAAAGTCCTGCTTGCAGAACTTTTTTTCCGCCTCAAAAAGTGGATCTCGGATGGAAATGGCTCAAACAAACTGATAAACAGAATCAGTTTTTTTAATCTTTATTTTTCTGTTCTTATGACAGATCAAGAAAGAAAGAAAAAATAATGGTGATGTGCACGCTCCCTTACTTGGCTGTGGATACACCTTTGACTCGCTTACGTTCTTACCTTTTTAACAGCACATCCACATGTTCCATGTTAGACTTTACCACAAACGTTGGCCTAAGAAAATACAAATTATATTTTAGTCCGTTTCCACTCTATCTAAACTTGGGACACTGGACACCTTTATTGAAATGCAGTATTAGGCACAGACCACTGACAAGGGTGGCGTCATCTAAAGGAGAACTTGATGTGGACCCAAAATACGGTTGTGGGCATGAGGCCTTACTTGTTAATATAATAGGTTCTTACCCAAAGACAAACGGGAAGCCGTCCATTCCAATATGGTGAACAAACAGGAGGTAGGTGAGGCAGGCCAAAGACTCCGGCGTGTCGGTCTCTTTCTCAGGAACAGAGCCTTCAGCATCCTTAGTCTGCGCAGAGTGAACACGCTGCACAAATGGTCCTGGACAGGGACTCTCCCAAAGACAGAAGGAAATCCTGAAAATGGAAGAGTTAATGATAAATGCATTCATTTGTGTCTGTCCCATAAGGCTTTAATCACACCAAGCATTAAAACCAAAAGTGTTGATATTGTCCTGAGGTTTCTTTGAGAGCAGGACTAGATCTGTTTTTCTGCCCGAAACACAGTTACAATGTACGATTCTAGGTAAACAGGGTACAGATTTGTTCTCCTGCAGCGCTTTGTTCACAGAAGAGTCCAATCTAGACTAATACATTGTCACAAATCCTCAGCTTCAGCCTCTGGATGTAAAAAATGAAAGCGTACACATTGTTTAATAAAATCTCTGACATGTCATAGGGACATCTCAGACATTTAGATGGAAAAACTTAGAAATGTCTTTAATATTTGCTGGAACTGTTCCAATTTTGCACTGTATGTTCACCATATTATGACCAATCATTTGGTGGGATGACCACCTGATTTACAGGTGCGGGGCAAGTTGAGAAATCCTCAAAGGGTCCGCCCAGAATGACAACCTTCACCGAGCCACGGAATAGTGTCTGATTAGTGGGTATCTGACCTCTGAAACCCTAATCGATCACAAGAAGAGGGGTCCAGTGTTCCCCATACGAATGGAACAGTGGTCAAGATCACGCATCTTCTCTTCACTCAAAGTCTATGGGACTGATGAAACATAGAACTTGGCCATTTCAGTCAGTCCCATAGTGAATGAAGACATGGGACCCCTACTTTTGTCATTGGTGTGAGTAGTGGAAATATAAATTTAATTTGTGAAAGTTTACACACTATAAAAAAAAATCTAAACAGGTGCACAATTCTATGTT
Source organism: Bufotes viridis (assembly GCA_033119425.1). Lineage (NCBI taxonomy): Eukaryota > Metazoa > Chordata > Amphibia > Anura > Bufonidae > Bufotes > Bufotes viridis. The sequence continues at coordinate 39,208,478 of CM065596.1, read as the reverse complement.
GATGATGCATCTTTATAGGAACCAGAGCTCCATTATTCTGTCACAGAGTTACAAATCCCATGCCTCACACAGACTTCAATGATAAAGTTCTGGTCGGCTGCAGCTGCCACTAGGGGGAGCTCACGGCAAAGGAATTTCTACAGTTGCCATTGCTTTCAGCTCCTATGCCCCCCATCCCCATTGATGGCAGCAGGCACTACAGGACATCCAACGAGTGGAATGATAGATTTCCAGGCAGAAGTGCATGGTGTTTGACATTTTAAGTATAAATAATCAATTTGTCAATGATCAGTATCAGAGAGTCTTTAATTATTTGTATCTGAAGGATAATCACTTCATAGCTTTTCGTATTTGTTCTTTACACAGTTTTTTTGTTGCAGCACAAATATATGAAATAATTCCCATCATCTACACTGGAGCTCAGTACACAGAAGTCATTTATCATCAGGTATGCATTTCAGGCTATGCATATCATTTACTTTACGCATTAGAATTACCTAGGAAACAGAGTGCAGAAAGAAAGATTAAAGCCGAGTATTCTACTATTTGCCGGATTGCTTTGCCTTGATTTTAGAAATACACAGAAACACATCAGGGCGTAAAATCCGTAATCTGTCCTATCTAATAAACTGTGGCAGAAAATAATACCATGAAAGCAAAAAGATAAAATTCATAAAATAAGAAGCATTACATTTACTGTATTGATCTTAAAATCTGAAGCTTTAATAAACACATTAAACAGAAAAGAAGTAAACTGTGTATATACCGCTTACCATAATCTCCTTAGCAAATACATGGAAAGGATTATCACCCTCATCTTCCGGTAATGTGTTTAGTTGTGCACTGAGCAGAGGGTACTTTAAACAACTGAAACAACTGAGAAAAACAATAGAAATAATATATATTAATATATTAAAAAAAGCTACTTCTCAATTTAGGGCTGTATCACACCAACAGAATATCTCACCAATTTCTGTCCATTAAGACCAATAGATGTTTTGCATGAGTGTAAATGGCCACCTGACCAACGATTGGTCAGAAAATCTGTCAGATAATCTGTTCGTGTAATACAGCCCTTGGATTGATATTCCTATGAACAACTTTCCACCCTTTTAAAGAGGTGGTATTAGACAACCCCTTTCAAAATGTGGCCCTGGTGGTGATCATCTGATCACACCGATCCAGATCCTGGCAAACATCCAGGGGAAGCCGCAGCTAACCATGAATCTCCCTGCAGCGGCCACTGCAGGAGTAGTATTACGTCATAGCCATTAAAAAGATTGTCTCTCCTTGTACCAGGGGTGGACTAGCAATAGACCCCACAGCAGGGATCAGCAACCTTAGGCACTCCAGTGTTGTGAAACTACAACTCCCAGCGTGCTCATTCCACCTGTGTGGGAGTTTAGAGAGCAGCCAAGCAAGTGTGCATGCTGGGAGATGTAGTTTCACCACAGCTGGAGTGCCGGAGGTTGCTGACCCCTGACCTACAGGGAAACTTGCCTGTAGGCCGATGCTCAGGGGCGCCAGCCATGGTATGTAATAATCTCATGCTCCCCTCCGGAATTTAATGGGGTATTCCCATCTGAGACATTGGGGGCATATCGCTAGGATATGTCCTCATTGCCAGATAGGTGCGCGTCCCACACAGAGAGGGGAAAGTGGTGGCTGGAAAAGACCCAGGGTTTCCCCGGATCCGGCCACACAGCACTCTCCCCACTCACTGCGCGCTCCCATTCATTTCTATAGGGCCAACGAAAATAGCCGAACCAGTGCTCGCCTATTTTCGGAAGCCCCATAGAAATGAATGGAGGGCAGCAAAACATGCACCCTCAGGGACTTTGCCAGCTGCCTTTACGAGATAGGTGCAAGTGCAGGTCCCACCTCTGGGACCTGCACCTATCAGACAATGGGGGCATATCCTAGCGGTATGCTCCCATTGTCTTAGATGAGAATACCCCTTTAACTTTATTGCCATCCTAAGGCAACGGAAGTAGGAGGATAGAACGTGGCAGCTGGCCCTGACCACCACAGGGGGGCAGTTTTTGGGTAGGTATTTTGTGATGCACTGTGCTATTGGGCTCTGCAGGGGTGGTTTATTGTGCCTTAATATGGTATTGCTAGCCCCGCCTACTTGCGTTGACCCTGCCTTCTGTGAATTTGGGCCCCACTACAAAATAGGCCCACTTTTAGTTTCTTTTTTTTTTTTTCAGGGCCACTTTAAGTTCCCAGTCTGTATAAGAGGCTTTCCGTTCTGGCTCGGAGAGGTTTGATGAAGTCACAAGTTTGCAGGAGCTGGTAGAAGAGGTAGAACACGCATTAATAGATGCTGTGCGGGCTAGGGGCACAGCATCTGTTAATTGGAGCACTGGGGCTGAATCAAAAGCCGAGAAATAACTGCTGGGACGGCTTCTTTTCCGGTTTTGCTATGGCAGCCATTTTTATAACCCAAAGTGCAGAAGTGACTGGTTGTCACTTTTAAATAGGCTTCTGTCAGGTTTGGGCTCGGTTCGCCCCTCCGCCCATTATTCTGCATTGCTGTTTATTCGTCCTATTATTTTTTTCAACTGGTGAACTAAATCCATACTTACAACGTCAGCAGTTCTTTCCGCATCTCTTGGACATCTGGTTCCTTAGAAATGCCTATGCTTTGTGAGACAATATCAATAAAAGGCTGAGCAAACTGGACCAGAGCCAGACAGCACTGACATAGCGAATGCTTGTCCTCCCGCATCTGTTCTGTGGTGTACGGCACTGGCAGACTGGACAGCCGGGAATGGAGAGTGGACAGAGACAGACCCACAGAGTAGGATTTCTTGTTTCCAAGCTTCAGGAGGACTAAAAAAAAAAAAAAAAAAGCTGAGTATTAAACAGTTACAAAAAAATTATCTACCAGGGCAAAAAGGACAAAATTTCAAAAGGACTGTAAAAGCTACTCTTGTCTGAGTCGTGCCTGGTACTGCAGCTCAGTCCCCTCATTTCTCATACAATCCCTTTAAATAGAGTGATTGACAGCCCTCTCTGTATCAGTTTGTATATAGAGAAGGCTGTCAATCATTGTATGGGGGCGGGATTATCAGGACTCTCCCCGTCTCTCCTAAGAGTCCTGTCAGAATTTACTCAAAACTAGTGATCCAACCCATATAAAGCGATATCCCAGAGCTCGGCTTCTCTCCCGCTACCATATTGTGCTCTCAGATACAGCAGTAGACATCCCTGACTGGTTTACTTTAAATGCAACATTCTTTAACGGGTCTATTCAGACGTCCGTAAGTGTTTTGCGGTCCGCAAATGGTGTATCTGCAAAACACGGATACCAGGCATGCGTTCTGCATTTTGCGGACCGCACATTGCCGGCACTATAATAGAAATGACTATCCTTGCAGTGCTGTCTGCATCTTTTGCGGCCCCATTGATACGAATGGGTCCGCACCCGTTTGGCAGAATGGACGCGGACCCAGAACTACGGACGCGTGAATGGACCCAAACAGTAGCTTTCAGGCTCCCTGTATGTGGCTTCCCTGTTGTAAGTATTTGCCAATATCATGAGTGTCTCCATGATTTCTTAGCTCTGTTCATATTTGATACTGGGGACAAAACCGTAATCACTGGCAGGAAATACCAGGGTAACGATATTTCACTAGATTGTATTTTAATAGGCTTTTTCCTCATTTAATATTCAGTGGGGTTAAACAACACTTGTTGTATTTGAGTGTGGGTTGTGACCTACAAAAGCATGGTAAGCTTTTCATTTGTGGCCTTGTAGATGGCATGGTTCCTGGTTCTACCTTGAGATGCCTCTAATGAAACTGGCGAGATTGGGCGACATTTGTCTAATCTGCATGACCCTCTTAATTAGTTTATGCCATTTGTCAACTTCTAGATGTTTTATATTGTACTATAGGCGCAGAACTGCATTCTCCGACACAAGGATTCACGTGGACACTTCTGCTGGTCTTCTGTAGATGCAGTTTCAAGGTGAAGCATCCTCCTCAGAACAGTTTCAGGACATGGATCTGGCATATTACCTATTTGTAGTGGCTGAAGAAGAGTCAAGATGGTACGGGAAATGTGATCTCCTGCAGCTTCATCGATCTGCTCAAGGATTCCCAACAAGATCTCCTTAGGATTACATAACTGTATAACAGAGATGACATTACAGGCGTCACCCTCAATGGGGGAATATTATTCATCACACTGGCCCCCCCCCCCCCAAATATCACATAATTACTAAAGGAGCTGGCCCCATGAACAGCTTGCTGCACCCACTATGCTCCGGTCTGTTACATACAGCAGATCTAACCCATACTAGCTTCCACTTAGGGAGCCGAATACACGTGGCATCGCCTTATGCCTCATTGGCTACTGATTTCATAAGGGCCCTTTAGGACAGCTGAGGAGTGAGGGAGCAGTGGACGCCAGATGGCACTGATCGTGAACAGCAGTTTGGTCTTTACACTGTTCAGCCCCATTTCTACCGATTACTCCTTATACATGGGAATTTGTAATTACATAACCATCTGCAATTAGGAGAGAATATAACTTGTAAAGTTACAATGGCGTAATGGGGGGACTGTAAGAAACTGATAACCTAAAAACATACCGCATGCCTTCTAAAATTAAGGGGAATGTGTCACCAGTTTTATGCAGTCCCGAGGAGGAGGGGGCGCAGATCATGAATATGAGGACTCCATCGACCAGGTCCTGTTGGAGCTGCTCATAAGGATTTTTAAAGAAAAAGACTGAACAAAAACAGTAAGTGACCCCTTGTCTGAGTGAGGGTCTATGCTGCTCTGAGAGCATCATAAAACTGGTGACCGATCCCTTTAAAGGAGAGGTTGTCCACTCCTTTACAAGTGATGGCATATCTGCAGGACAGGCCATCACCATCTGCTTAGTGGAGGATCTGACACCCTGTACCCCCAGTGATCAGCTGTTCTGCTCCAACGCTGCTCCGTCTGTTGTGCAGTGGATGGAGCGCTGCTTCCAGCACTTCAATAAGAGTGCACTGCAGTAACCAGCTCCGTCCATTACACACCGGGTGACGACGTGTAGACTGTTGGCAGTGGACCCCCACTGATTAGTGATAACCTATGCTGAGGACGGGCCATCACTTAAAGAGTGGACACCCCCTTAAAGATATTTAGTTGTCATGAAGCAGTCAGTTGAACAATCATTCCGCCACGTATCTTGACTCCCTTATACACATACCCACTTGGTTCGGCCAAATGTGTATGAATAGGGAGAAGGGAAAAGGCTGCCGCCAGACACTTCTAGTGGCAACTTATCTCCTGGGAGAAAAAAAAAAGGACCAGGGGAAAAATTTAACTTTGCCCAATTCTTCACTCCCTTGACATCATCTGCTGGAAGCTCCCCATACATTTTACATTGTCGGCTAAACCAGCCAAGAACAGCAGGTTTGTGGGGTCTTTAACTTCACCGCAATCCTAAAAACAGGTGATTTAGCCCTCATTGGTTACCTCCCCCCAGAACTACAGCTCATTGGTAATGGCACAGATCATAGTCTTTTACTGCAACCTGCATAAAGCTCTTCCAGGAATTTGTTGCATGGCTTCGACACTACCCTAACGAGTAATAAACCCCTAGTTTTTGGTGATTTTCGAAGGAAATGATAATAAGCAAACTGACTGTTTCAAGAAGGTCATGCTGCATATCAGAATTCCCAAATCATTTGGCTGATGATGGCAATGAAGGAGTAACACTGACCTGTATCAAACCCCTGAGCATTTGTAAGCAGGCCTTCTCTTTCTCGCTGCCGAGTGCGCAGGTCTGAATACACCTAGTAATGGGTCCAATGAGATTCCACCCCATGTTCCTGAGGAGGACCTGAAATAATACACAAGGACTGGTTACTGGCACTTACCAGGGCATCCTCCAGATATACACAAGATGGCGTCATCACAATGCAAAGATCCCATAGACTCCTATTCTACCTGAACCAGCTCCAGCATTCCTTCCATCAGCACCGCTCGGCTGTGTGCCGGTTACAGGGCATACAGGAGACAGCAGGGTGCACTGGGATATTATGCAGTGGATGGTCAGATAGTGTGAAGTGGCTCCTTATGCCATCTGACCGCTTCCTAAAAATGCAGCTGAGGTGTTAATTTATCTACCAGCACTCTGGGAACAAGACAGAAGTGATTTTCATAGCTTCTATACTTGCTAACCTCATATGCAATGTGACCCATGAGTGCCATGTACAGAATAGAGACAGTGGTAAGGCCCGGTCCCTATTGGTCCCTGGTGGGCCTGTGTACACTGGAAAATAAAAAACCCCACAGACCTTTCAGTGGCAGTTTCAATGCTGGGGATGCTATCCCACGTGCAATGATCCAAGCCAATATTCCCCAACCTCTCCAGCTGTTGCAGAACTACAACTCCCATTATGCCCAAGTTGTAGTTTTGCAGCAGATCCAAGCTCTTTAACAAACGGCCCTGGATAAAATGATAACTCAGAGTCCGTCAATGTCAGAGCAGGTTTCTCCTTCTCACACGGAGCATGATCTTGCCAGTACGCCTTAAATTCAGCTCTCCCAAGCAGTGCTTGGCTCATTGACTTGCTATACATTCACTGCGAGACCACGATGGTCTGGGCTTTAGAGGAAGCAGCTGTGCTTTACAATCCAATCTGTTCTATGGGTAGACGCACGTGATGATGCCACCTAGTGGCTGTAAACGTGTACATGACATTATACCATTAACATACTTGCCTTAGACAATAGCAACATAATACAGCGGTCTCTCAAGCTACAATATTAATTGGTTCCAGGACGACCGTTGTATGTTGAAACCATTGTAACTTGAGTAATTGGTTCCGAAGCCCCAAAATGTCATCCAAAATAAGAGAAAATGAAGATTTAAGAAAAATAGGCAGATAAAACAAGTCCTTATATATAACAGTCTGGAATAGCTGATAACTAGCAACTAATCCAGCGAATATACCAGAGAAGAGGCCTTAATTGGGTGGATCTGAGTCCGAGGCATTGTATGTTGAGTTTGGTTTTAACCAACCATGGGTCAGAAAAGACCGTTGTATGTAGAAAATATTCAATCCTGAAGCCATTGTATCTTGAGGGATCACTGTACAGTGCATAGGCCTATGTGCTACACTTGTACTTGGGAAACAGGATTGCCAACCATTCAGAAATGTACGGACAGTCATCTGTGTCCAGCAGAAAAAAACCTGGTCTACGATTTATTTATTTCTCCTTTTTAACGTACAGCGCTTGTACTGTGTGTGCAGTGCAAACAGGGGACAGCGTAAATCACTTCATGTCCAGGGCTGCACTCAGGCAATCGGCGATCTCCTGAAGTCGTTGCTCAGCGGAATCCTTTTTTGTCGCCACTAGTGTCAAACCATTTCAGCGTACCGGTGTCCTTGTAACCTCCGCGCCTCAGCGTGCGGCCACACGTCGAGGCTATGCTGCGTTTTTGGTTCGGCAAAAAAAAAAAAAAACACACACACACAGCATAAGCCAATGACATTAAAGGGAACCTGTCATTAACTTTATGCTGACCTCACTGAGGGCAGCATAAAATCGTGACAGAAATGCTGATTTTAGTGGTGTGTCACTCATGAGCTAAAAGTAAGTGGTTGCAGAGAACCAGCATTATAATCATTACCGCCCAGGCCTTGAAAAGAGTCAAATCTACCCGAGAAGAGTCCTGGTTATTATAATCTCCTGCTCTCCCCCATCTGCTGATGATTGGCAGTTCTCTCCTAGAGAGAAAGGGAGAAAACTAGGTAGAAGCCTGTCAGTCATCAGCAGGTGGGCAGGAGAGCAGGAATTCATGAGTAACCAGGACTCTTCTCAGGTGGCCGGGACTCTTTTCCAGGCCCAGTCTGCAATGATTGTGATGTTGGTTCTCGGCAACCACTTACTTTTAACTTATAAATGACAGAATCAACTCACCTGTCTCTACTCTATACTGCTGTTAGTATGGGCAGCATAAAGGTGATGACAGGTTCCCTTTAAGGCCTTATGCACACGACCGTATTTTCTATCAGTGTCTGATCTGCATTTTTTGCGGTTTGCTCATGGACCCATTCATTTTTATAGACCCGCAAAAAACACAGATGTCATTCGTGTGTCCGTTCCGAAAATGATAGTAAATGTGTGCGGGAGTGTGCGTGCACTGCCTGCAAGCCTACAAGAGTGCCTCGCCTTCCTCCTGCTGCAGGGATCGCAATTTGAGTCAAGGCTGAGCCGTACCCACCATTCACTCATGCAGTCAGTACACTGCGATATGCAATTACTCCGTGGTAAACTCATTCTACAAGTGTGCACACCCGACCTTACTGTATCATACATATACAGCCGTGTCATGTACCTACCTAGTCCTACTACATCATACACACATTAGTGTGTAATTTAAGTGTGTGTATGATGGTATATAACACACACTAACTGTATTTGTATAATAGTATTAGTAAGTATGAGCCCCTGAGCGGTATAATGCATTGCATTTGCATTTTGCAAGTAATGTGATATAAGTCAGGGTAACACAAGTCACACACAGTATAAGGATGTATGATGTAGTGTGAGCGAGGTATACATTATATAACACACTGTATGTATAATATTATGAGGTATATAATATATAAGATAAGGAGGGAGTGTATGATGTAGTATGAGGGTTAACACATTGCATATGTGAGGTATACTAAGTAAATTATACCTCACATATGCAGTGTGTGTTAACCCACTACATCATACACTCCTTTTTCAGCAGATTTGTGTAGAATTTTTTTTTTTTCTCAAAAATGAAAATGCTCAGAATATCGGCAGAAAATATCGGCTATCGGCCTGAAAGTTCACATAATATCGGTATCGGCTAGGGCTGCACGATATGGGAATTTTGTGCGATTGCGATTAGGGCCCTAAAAATTGCGATAACGATATACGATGCAATATTTTAAGGGAATTGTGCTAGAGGTCTATCTGCTTGGATTTTCGAGGTAAAAGCACACACAGATGACTGATAATGTGAAATGTAGTTATGCTGAACTCAAGAACTGAAATGCGCAGTGTTTTTCAAAATAAAATACGTATTTGGTTACTGCAAAAGTACAAAATACAAAACTTGCCATTTTCTTACTAGCGCTGCACAGAACAGATAAATAAAATAGATAAGAACATGTGTTCATTAAAATAACGACTTTCCCCCAGCCCCTCCTCCCTCCCCGCACCGTAACTGATGTATCGCCGGCCGCACTGTGCAGCGTAGTGGCCGGAGATAGTGTCAGTGTCACATAGAAAGTCAACCATCGCTTTATAAGAAGCACTGCTATCCCCCCCCCCCCACTTTTGGGGGAAAAAAGTGTGTCTTATAAAGCAAAATGTACTGTAATATAATCGCAGCATTTTTGGGTCAGCAAATTGCGATTGCTATATGGCGATTAATTGCGATTGCTTTCGCGATATATTGTGCAGGCCTAGTATCGGCACTCAAAAATCAATATCGGTCGATCCCTAGTCTGAACGATATTTGCAGAAAAACTGAACTCTCTCTCCCAGAAGCTGAAAACTACAGAAACGAGTGGTGCTACACAAGCCATGCTCATCCCTCTGGCCACAAATCGCTGTCGCAGGAAGTTCCTTTTCCTGTGCCAACCACCGACTAACCAATATACTGTGCGTCCCACCTGTCTAAAAAAAAAATGAGCAGGATTTGCATTAGACCGTCGACTGTAAGTCAGAGTTCAGAGACCTATCAAGGGACAAATTAAAGATCTGGAGGACAAAATTTCATCATGTCTAGTTCTCAGTAGTAAGGGCTATAAGCACCTTCGGTGGAAATTTTTTTAGGATTGCATTTTACTACTACACTTTTGAGCTAAAAATAATTTTTTTGTTGGGTCGCAACAAGTTTCAGCCCATCTGCAGGGCACGGTGTAAAGGTGCCGAACGTTCGGGTGAAATGACTGTTGGTGCGGACACCTCAATCATCATTTCTGGGCAGCAGATCGATCCGTCTAACCAGCACTCTGCTGCCCAGAAACAATTAATTTGTATGAAGACGAGCGATGACAGTCTTCATACAAAAGAGCAGGCAATTTTTGGGAAGGAACGCTTCCTTACAGATAATTGCCTGCTCATCACCTCTGAGAGTTTATGAGCTGTCAGAATTTCTGAGATAAGGGGTATTCATCCAGCCCTAAGAAAGCAACATGATGGGACAGTGTGAAGCAGAGAGTGACAGTCTGCACATAGACTGAAACTTAAAGGGGTTTGCCAATCTCATACAATGGCGGCACATCGCTAAGATATGCCCCCTTTGGGACCCACACCTACACAGAGAATGGAGCCCCGACAGTTTTGGAAGGGGCAGCCACCCTCCATTCATTTCTGTGGGGCCTCCGAAAATAGGCAAGCACCACCTTCCCCCTTCTGTTCTCGGTGTAGGTGCAGGTCCCCCATTGTCTTAGATAGGAATACCCCTTTAACCCTGCAGAACAAAAGCTGCAGAAAACTTAAAGACCAACTGAAAAAAAAAAAAAAAAAAAGATTTTTTTGCCCAAAATGAGTAAAATGCAATCATAGACACCGCTACAGTTCTCCGGGATGGGTTTTTCTTACCCGGCTGCAGCAGTGACATCGCGTTACCAACATATGAACATTGCAGCAAAGCGCTGAAGATGCCAGTGGTTGGCTGCAGCAGCCAGATGTTGTCGATGTGACGTCACCAGTGCAGCCGGGTAAACAAAGCCGGGAGAACTGGGGCTGTGGAGCTGGATCTGCTAGGTAAGTACTGCTCAGTTCTTATTGTAGGTCGTTTCCTAACATTTGTCCAACTTCTTGCTGACACATAAGAACCCCAGAACCATCTGGAGACTGCAGTTACTATTTATTATATATAGGTTATATTTGCTTTATTAGATGCAAAATCGCTTCAAATAAGCAAAAAAATAATAATAAATGACCAAGAGGTATTTTCCTCAGGCACCAGAATGACAGATAATCGGATTCTCAAGCCGAGGAGATAAAAAGCTGATCCGCATATGTCTGTGCCACAGGATTACAGATCAGCTCTTTTCCTCATGTCTCAGAATGAACGGAGAATGAAGAACAGGCTGCAACCTGGACCTGATGGTTGGAACCATACAATGCATCAGGTCCACACATGGTCACATATACAGGAAGTCACAGGGTTAAAATGCAACCTGTACTGACCCAGTAGACAATTCTGGAAAGGTACTCCATAGGGATAGAGCTGCGCCAATGCAGCAACAACAGTGGAGGCAATAATAGAAAGGGAGCAATAATAAGACTCTTAATCCTTGGGGTCTGACAACTCAAAAATGCCCCCTCCGAATTCTATTGTAATCATTCAATCTCTTGTCTTTCTGGACCAGAGGCTACAGCCATGCTGGGCTTGTGAACAAACTAAGCTAGAACTACACGGCGACTTTTACATTTTACCAGGGCTGTGGAGTCAGAGACAATTTTGGGTACCTGGAGTCGGAGTCCCCAAAAAATGAACCGACGATGACTTAGTTTGAATTGGAATACAAAGATAAAAAAAAGCAAGTTTAAATGTCCTAATTCACAAAAAGTTATAATTAATTACTTCTCTACTGTAAGAATAAAGGCCAATGCATGCAGTGCGTCACGTTACCGCAAAACGAATACGTTAAGTGACCGTGAAGAAGCATGCTTTTCATATGCTTTACTATATGGCATGCAGCGCACAGTTAAAGAGGACCTTTCACCCAGGGATGTCCCTGCACTTACTTGTATCCCTGGGTGCCTCTCCGTTCGTCCGCTGTAGCCCCCGGTACCGGCGCATGTGCTGCTGATAATTTTGCTGTGGGAGGAGACATCCTCTTTTGCCCTGGGCGTCTCCTTCTCCCAGGCTGGAGCGCTGGCGAATCGCAGTGCTCAGCTCATATCCTGCAACCTCCCAGGATATGAGCTGAGCGCTGCGATTGGCCCCCAGCCAATCTCCATTTATAATGTTCAGGAACCGCGCTGCATCAAGTGGAAACAAGTTCAGACCTTACAGGTTCCAATGTCTGTGGGTCAGTTTTTTCCCACAACACAATTTGGAACCTGCAGCAGCGTGGTACCGTATCCCGGACGTGACTGGTATTTTGTTTTACCCAGCCAATCTCCAGCCTGGGAGAAGGAGAGGCCCAGGGCAAAAGAAGATGTCTCCGCCCAAGGCAAAATTAGCAGCAGCACGTGTGCCGGTAACGGGGGCTACAGCAGGCGAACGGAGCGGCACCCAGGGATACAAGTAAGTGCGGGGACATCCCTGGGTGCCGCTCTGCATCTACATAGCTTTACCTAACAAACTTTGGACTGGTGAAAGGTCCTCTTTAACCACTTAAGCCCCCCTAGCTTAAACACCCTTAATGACCAGGCCACTTTTTACAATTCTGCACTACACTACTTTACCCGTTTATTGCTCGGCCATACAACTTACCACCCAAATGAATTTTACCTCCTTTTCTTCTCACTAATAGAGCTTTCATTTGGTGCTATTTCATTCTTGCTGACATTTTTACTTTTTTTGCTATTAATCAAAAATTACCGAAATTTTTGCAAAAAAATGACATTTTTCACTTTCTGTTTGAAAATTTGTCAAATAAAACTACATTTCTATATAAATTTTTCTCTAAATTTATTGTTCTACATGTCTTTGATAAAAAAAAATGCAATAAGTGTATATTTATTGGTTTGGGTAAAAGTTATAGCGTTTACAAACTATGGTGCAAAAAAGTGAATTTCCGCACTTTGACTTTCTGAGCACCTGTCCTGTTTCCTGACGTACTACAATGCCCAGACAGTAGAAATACCCCATAAATGACCCCATTTCCAGTAGACACCCTAAGGTATTCACTGAGGGGCATAGTGAGTTCATGGAAGTTTTTATTTTTGTCACAAGTTAGCGGAAATGTTTTTTTTTTTTCCAAAAATTTCATTTTCCGCAAACTTGTGACAAAAATAAAAACTTCCATGAACTCACTATGCCCATCAGCGAATACCTTAGGGTGTCTACTTTCCGAAATGGGGTCACTTGTGGGGTATTTTTACTGCCCTGGCATTTTAGGGGCCCCTAAAGCGTGAGAATACAAATGCGTAAAAATGCCCTGTGAAATCCTAAAGGTACTCTTTGGAATTAGGGCCCTTTGCGCATCTTGGCTGCAAAAAGTGGCACACATGTGGTATCGCTGTACTCAGGAGAAGTAGGGCAATGTGTTTTGGGGTGTATTTTTACATATACCCATGCTGGGTGAGAGAAATATCACTGTAAATTGACAACTTTGTATAAATTTTTTTAAAAAGTTGTCGTTTACAGCGGTATTTATCACACAAAGTATGGGTATATATAAAAATACACCCCAAAAGTCATTGCCCTACTTCTCCTGAGTACGGAGATACCACATGAGTGACACTTTTTGCAGCCAAGATGCGCAAAGGCCCTAAAACCAATGAGTACCTTTAGGATTTCACTGGGCAATTTTACGCATTTGGATTCCAAACCCCTTCTCACGCTTTAGGGGCCCCTAAAATGCTGGGACAATAAAAATACCCCACAAGTGACCCCATTCTGAAAGTAGACACCCTAAGGTATTCGCTGATGGGCATAGTGAATTCATGGAAGTTTTTATTTTTGTCACAAGTTAGCGGAAATGTTTTTTTTTTTTTTTTCTTACAAAGTCTCATATTCCACTAACTTGTGACAAAAAATAAAATTTTACATGGACTCACTATGCCCCTCACAGAACACCTTGGGGTGTCTACTTTCTAAAATGGGGTCACTTGTGGGGTATTTTTACTGCCCTGGCATTTTAGGGGCCCCTAAAGCGTGAGAAGCGGTTTGGAATCCAAATGAGTAGAAATGTCCTGTGAAATCCTAAAGGTACTCATTGGATTTAGGGCCCCTTTGCGCATCTTGGCTGCAAAAAGTGCCACACATGTGGTATCGCCGTACTCGGCAGAAGTAGGGCAATGTGTTTTAGGGTGTATTTTACATATACCCATACTGGGTGTGAAAAATATCTCTGTAAATGACAACTTTTTCCATTTTTTATACAAAGTTGTCAATTTACAGAGATATTTCTCTCACCTAGCATGGGTATATGTAAAAATACACCCCAAACACATTGCCCTACTTCTCCTGAGTATGGCGATACCACATGTGTGGCACTTTTGCAGCCAAGATGCACAAAGGACCCCAATTCCAATGAGTACCTTTCATGAGGGCATTTTTACGCATTTTTCTTCTCACGCTTTAGGGCCCCTAAAATGCCAGGGCAGTATAAATACCCCACATGTGACCCCATTTTAGAAAGAAGACACCCCAAGGTATTCTGTGAGGGGCATGGTGAGTTCATACAAGATTTTTTTTTTGGCACAAGTTAGCGGAATTTGATTTTTTTGTTTTTTCACACAAAGTCTCCCTTTCCGCTAACTTGTGACAAAAATTCAATCTTTCATGGACTCAATATGCCCCTCAGCGAATACCTTGGGGTGTCTTCTTTCCAAAATGGGGTCACATGTGAGGTTTTTGTACTGCCCTGGCATTTGAGGGTCTCCGCAACCATTACACGTATGGCCAGCATTAGGAGTTTCTGCTATTCTCCTTATATGGAGCATACAGGTAATGAGATTTTTTTTCTGTTCAGCCTCTGGGCTGAAAGAAAAAATGAACGGCACAGATTTCCTCATTCGCATCGATCGATGTGGATGAAAAAATCTCTGCCAAAAAATATGCAAAAAAAATAGAGGGCCTGGCGATTGCCAGGACATAGGGGCTCCGCCCAAACATCCATACCCACTTCAGCTCCTATGTCCTGGCAAACGTGATTTCTCCATTCACATCGATCAATCGATCGGTGTGGAGGAAGACATCTTTGCCAGATTTTTGATACAAAGTGTTTGCCAAAGCATATGAACTCCAACACCTCTCCTCAGCTCATATGTCAGGGCAAACGTACCTGTCCTGCAGAGGAGAAATCTCGTCTTGCAGCGCCGCATACACCGACTTCACGTGTCTTCTGACAGCAGCGCAATGCTTCTCTCAGAATTCACATCAGTGCTGCGGCGTTTTCATCGGTTGGTCCGTTGATCTACCTGGAAAATAAAGGGTGGTTAGGGGGAAAAAAAAAAAAAAAAAAGAAAAAACAGGCAACAGGCACATGACTTGAACGTTGCAAACTTTATAAAACATGAATAAAACCTGAACATGAAAAAAAAAATGAACTTTTAAAACCTGAACTAACTCAAGATTTTTTTTTTCTTGCTACCTGTTTCATTTTTTTTTCTTTTTTTAACCATTTCACGCTTTATTTTCCTAGCAGAAACCTCTCCTTTCCCATGGGACAATGTGTAAAGTGTAAATCACACAGAGATGGTGCGAAGTACACTATACACGTTATCCCAAGTGAAAGGAGAGGTTTCTACCGTTTCACACTTCTGCAGCAGCACAGCAGCACCGTCCCCTATGTGTTAGGGTCTCTCAAAACCTAGTATCCTGAGAGACCCTTGAGCCTGATTGTAAAAACTACCTGTGTCCTGCAATCCCTAGGTCCCTAAGTGTACCTGAGTGTGGTACTTCCGGAAACACTCCCTAGGCATAGGGCAGGGTGGTCAGGACAGTCAGGACAGAAATAACGGGTGTCACGCCTTATTCCACTCCTGCTACAGACACGACATCTTTTTCGGGGTGGCGGTTGGGTTGAGGTACCAGGCACAACGCTAGGGAAGTGCCGCTCGTGTAGACGGCTAACTACACTGGTGGATGGGGCCACGGAACCTCCTGGATACAGGAGTTCCGAAATGATCTCTTCCTGAAATTTGAGGAAGGATCCTGTTCTCCCAGCCTTACTGTAGAGAACGTAACTATTATAGGCAGCCAATTGAAATAAATATACAGACACCTTCTTATACCAGCGTCTGGTGCGTCGGGAAATTAAATACGGGGCCAACATCTGGTCGTTGAAGTCCACCCCTCCCATGTGGAGGTTATAGTCGTGGACCGAGAGGGGCTTTTCAACGACACTGGTTGCCCGTTCAATTTGGACTGTCGTGTCTGCGTGAATGGAGGAGAGCATGTAAACGTCACGCTTGTCTCTCCATTTCACCGCGAGCAGTTCGTCGTTACACAGTGCAACCCTCTGCCCCCTTGCAAGTCGGGTGGTAAGAAGCCGTTGGGGGTAGCCCGGCGACTAGGTCGCGCGGTGCCGCAGCAGCCAATCTGTTCTAGGAACAAATGCTTGAAGAGGGCCACACTTGTGTAAAAGTTGTCCACGTAAAGATGGTACCCCTTGCCGAATAAGGGTGACACCAAGTCCCAGACTATCTTCCCACTGCTCCCCAGGTAGTCAGGGCAACCGACCGGCTCCAGGGTCTGATCTTTTCCCTCATAGATCCGAAATTTGTGCGTATAGCCTGTGGCCCTTTCACAGAGCTTATACAATTTGACCCCATACCGGGCGCGCTTGCTTGGGATGTACTGCTTGAAGCCAAGGCGCCCGGTAAAATGTATTAGGGACTCGTCTACGCAGATGTTTTGTGCAGGGGTATACAAATCTGCAAATTTCAGGTTGAAATGGTCTATGAGGGGCCGAATTTTGTGGAGCCGGTCAAAAGCTGGGTGGCCTCTGGGACGGGAGGTGGTGTTGTCACTAAAGTGCAGGAAACGCAGGATGGTCTCAAAACGTGTCCTGGACATGGCAGCAGAGTACATGGGCATGTGATGAATTGGGTTCGTGGACCAATATGACCGCAATTCATGTTTTTGGTTATGCCCATGTTGAGGAGAAGGCCCAGAAAAGTTCTAAATTCGGAAACTTGGACTGGTTTCCACCGGAAAGGCTGGGCATAGAAGCTTCCCGGGTTGTCGGCGATAAATTGAGTGGCATACCGATTTGTTTCTGCCACGACTAAGTCATAGAGCTCCGCAGTGAAAAACAGCTCAAAAAACCCCAGCGCCGATCCTATCTGAGCTGTTTCCACCCGAACTCCTGACTGGGCGGTGAAAGGGGAACTACTGGTGCGGCTGAAGTTGGGGGCTGCCAATCAGGATTTGCCAGCACCTCAGGGACTCTAGGGGCTCTACGGGCCTGTCTTTGCGGTGGCTGCGACGGGAAACTACTGCACGTGCCACCGTACCAGCTTCAACTGCCCTTCTGGTGCTCGCCACTTCACCATGTTCTACGGCAGTGCTGGTACTAGGTCCAGGACGGGCTGCGCTGCTGGTGTATGCCTCACCACGTAATCCGGCAGCGCCAGCCCCACTCTGCTGCCCTTGAAGCGGATCCTGCGCAACCTGCGGTCTAGCAACACGGGGCCGGGTACGCCTGCTTCTATCAGGGACCTCCACCTCCTCGTCAGAACTTTGAGTCAGAGAGCCACTGCTTTCTACAGGTTCATATTCTGACCCGCTAGATTCGTCAGATGAGGGTTCCCATTCCTCATCCGACTGGGTCAGAATCCTGTAGGCCTCTTCAGAGGAATACCCCTTGTTTGACATTTGGCCGTCTAAATTTAGGGGTATTCCCTGAGACTACCAAGAAAAAAGCAAGCCTGTCTTACAAATGGGAGTGTAGCGAAGTACAGAAGCCGCTGCGATTGATAAAAAGATCAAAACTGATTTTTTATCGCCGCAGCGCTTGTGAAGTGATTGTGCAGTGATACAAAAAAAAATTTTTTGTCACTGCGGCGAGGCGGGCGTGGGTGAACGCAGGTGTGGGCGACCGATCAGGTCTGATCGGGCAAACACTGCGTTTGGGGTGGAGGGCGAACTAAAGTGACAGTAATACTATTATAGATCTGACCGTGATCAGTTCTGATCACTTACAGATACTATAAAAGTACAAACGCTGATTAGCGCTACGCTAATCAGCGAATCAGTGACTGCGGTGCGGTGGGCTGGGCGCTAACGCTAACTACCTACCAAAGGGACCTAAACTAACCTAAACCTAACAGTCAATACTGGTGAAAAAAAAAAAGTGACAGTTCACAAAAGTGACACTGATCACTTTTTCCCTTTCACTATGTATTGACAGGTGATCAAGGGGTTAATTATAGGTGATCAGGGGGTGATCAGGGCCTGATATGTAGTGATTGGTGCACTTACTTGGGATCTGTGCTCTGTGCTGGGTCCAACCGATGAAAAGGACCCAGCACATGGCACAGATCCCTTATAAAAGCCATATATTTGTAAATATAACTTATATCGCCTGTTTTCATAGGCGATTTTGAAAATCACCAGCCTGCCAGCTCTGATCATTGGCTGGCAGGCTGGTGACGAACTTGTCCTGAGCCCGGCGGTGCGTTCCATTTGCGTTCCACCGGGCTCAGGAGCGCGTCATCTCGCGTCTCGCGAGATGACGCGCGGGCGCGTCAAGGAGGAATGAACCGACCGCCCGCAGGACGCAATCCTGCGTGAGGCGGTCGGAAAGAGGTTAAGGAGCGGCAATACTTATACTTTCCATTGTGTTGTGTTCCACCGTTACAGGAAACGCAACGCCCATGGTTATCCTAGCCTCTCACTGATAACTGATTAAGGACTGGAGACACTTGTATAAGTGAAGGGAATGGATAGTCAATAGTTCAAGATTGAAGCTGTAAACCATTTGAAAAACTGCTGTCATTCAGCTAAGGCCTCTTTCACACTTGCGTTGTTAGGATCCGTCGCCGGAATGCACGCCGGATCCGGCACAACGCAAGTGAACTGAAAGCATTTGAAGACTGATCAGTCTTCAAAATGCTTTCAGTGTTACTATGGCAGCCAGGACGCTACTAGCGTCCTGGTTGCCAAAGTAGCAGTGGGGAGCGGCATACTTACATTCCATGCGGCTCCCGGGGCGCTCCTGAATGATGTCAGAGCGCCCCGTGCGCATGGATCACGTGATCCATGCAATCACGTGATCTATGCACTGGGGCGCCCTGAAGTGTCCCGGGAGCCGCACGGAATGTAAGTATGCCGCTCCCCCTACTCTTTACTATGGCAACTAGGACTTTAGCGTCCTGGCTGCCATAGTAACCATTGACAAAAAGCTAAACGTCGGATCCGGCGATGCGCGGAAACGACGTTTAGCTAAAGGCCGGATCCGGACTAATGCCCTTCAATGGGCATTAATTCCGGATCCGGCGTTACGGCATGTCTTCCGGATTTTTGGACGGAGACAAATCCGCAGCATGCTGCGCTTTTGTCAACGTCCAAAAAACGTTGACATACTGAACGGAAGACATCCTGATGCATCCTGAACGGATTGCTCTCCATTCAGGATGCATGGGGATAATCCTGATCAGTAGCTTTCCGTCCTAGAGACCCGAGGACGGAACTCTAGGACGGAAAGCTAAAACGCTAGTGTGAAAGAGGCCTAAGGCTATAAAACATGTAAACTCAGATTGTTAGCTTAAACTTTAAACCTGACTATGGGATTCTACTAGGGAAATGTATATAATGGAGGACGATCATGTATTTTTAACCCTTCAGATGCCATGGTCAAACATGACCATGGCATCTGGACGCGCAAAAACCAGGAAGCGCGCAAAAACCTCTAGGTCTGAAAAGGTTAATAACTAATAAAACTTACCCCATTCAGCGCATTAACAGGAATGTATATGGATGCACACACAGGGATATAGTGCATTGGGATTTACAAAATTCTATCCTCACCTGGTTTTTCTCATCTTTGATTATATCTAGTAAGACATCGAGCTGTTCCTCCTCCAAACACTTCTGACAAGTCACCAGGAACACATTGGTGTCTTCTTCTTTAAATTCTTCTTCTGAAAGTTTTTGCTGAAAGAGAAGGAGATACAATCGGTCAAACTCCAAATGACAATTATTACGTACATTATTACTAATAAAAAATAAGCAAACACAGAATTAGTTACTTAGAATTACATTAAAGTGAAGCTAAAGTTTTCATAACTATTAGCTCTGCAGTTGGCAAATGCAAGATATGTCCTCTGTGTTACAGATCTTAAAGTGTCGTTCGTTAGATCTTAGGCCAAGTCCACACACAAGGGGCCAGATTTATCATTACTCTTGCAGTTCACTCCACTTTCAAAGAAGGCGTATGTGTATTTGAGTCAAGTCAAATTTATCATGGGCTCTTTCAGAGGTTGATAAATCTGGTGTATTTCTGGTTCCTAGTTGTATTTTGGCTTTGTCTTTGGAAAAGTCACAATTTTAAAAAAGTGATTTTGTCAAACATAAGCATGGTCATGAGTGGAGTGAGTTTGCGCAATTTTTTGCGACTTTTTTGCGACTTTTTAAAAAGTCGCAATAATAAATCTGTCTTGCAAGTGATTTACATACGACAATACGCCCATAAACTTGGTTTTGGAGTGAGTGGCGTAAGTCTCCAAAAAGTCGCAAAAAATTGCGCAATTTGGCTTTTTGCGCAATTTTTTGCGACTTTTCGACTCCAGAAAAGTGACTTAGGCTAATGATAAATCTGGCCCAAGGTGTCCACTTTAATCCCCATTTGTTTAAATAGGTGCTTTACAGCATCAGGCCTCTTTCAGACAAATGCGTGCAGTCCGGAAATCACGCTCCGTGTGTGAGCGTGAGCCTCCTTTCCGACACTGCTCGTCTTGCAGGATCGCACGGCATTATACTGATTTATAATGCTATGTGTCTCTGCATGACCTTACTCACACGAAGAGCGTGATTTCCAGACTGGACACGGGTGTGAACCAGCCCTAAGGCTCTGTTCTGGTAGGTTTCCACTTTTTTCCCCCCACAAAAATAAAGAACATGATGATTAAAGGGGTTGTCCAGAGCCGAATCTGGACATAACCCCATCTTCACCCCTCCAGCCCATATGAGTTGAGCATCAGAGCATTTCATAGGACAGGGCAAGGGCTTTTTTTGCAGATCCGGTGACGTACAGGGCTCTGCTAGGCGGAGTTTCCTCCTAGCAGTGTTTCCGGTGTCGTTACAGGCACTAATGGGCAGCGCTAAACAGGCTATGGCAGCGCTAAAGCATGCCCATTAGTGCTGGTGATGTCACCAGGAACACTGCTAGGTGAAAGCCTCCGCCTAGCAGTGTAAAAATATAAACAAGAAGCCCTTGTCCTGCACAATGCAGCACAGGGCAAGGGGGAGCATCGGAGCATGAAATGTTACGATGCTCAACTCATACGGGCTGGAGGAGTGAAGAAGGCCTGAAATGAACCCAGACAACCCCTTTAATTAGTCAATGGATGACGGATAGAAATGGAATCTGTTCCCTTTTAACAGATCTGTTTTTTTCTTTTCCTCTTACAGAACAGAATAACTGAGAGGTCCACGCTAAGGTGAACCCATCCTTAGGCCTCATGCACACAACCGTATCAAATCATCAAACTCTCACACATCTATGTGAATATTGTTGTGCGTTTCTGGTCGATATGGCGCCATATTTCAAGAGAAGACTGTTGAAAAAGTTGTTCCAAAAGTTGCTATTGGTCACCAATATCAGATCAGCGGGGGTCTAGAAGGTGGACAACCCCTTGAAGGAAATACATAGGCTTACAAATTTTTGGATGAGCACTTGGAGGTCTGCTGTAGCCGCCATTGTACTTGGCAGTGAACAGGTGAAGGATTCCCAGGCAATCTGTAATCAAAGCGAGAAGAGAATGGTTAACGCACGGCGCTCCGGTCATTCTGTACAGCACTACTATTGGGGCTCATGCACACAAATGAGCTTAGAGGGGCCGTGCCAAGCTATTAGTCAAAGCACATTTCCCAAAGCCTCCCAAGTGAAACTAATTTGTAATTACGTTTTTTTGTAAGTGCACCATTCCCAAGATATCATCCCCCCCGAACTAACGCCTATAGACACTGCCTGTAGTAATAACAGCGGTCTCCTCCGGAAGCGAGTAGGTGATTGCCGGGAGGGAACGCTTTGTTCCCGAAAATCACTTGCTTAATCGGCCTGTGTAATACAGCCATTACTTAGCTGTTCTGTTAACTTCCATAGGAGTAAAAGGAGGATTCTGGGAGTTGTAGTTGCTGCTCCCTGTCCTAAACGAAGGCTTTTATCCAGTTACAGATAATTTACAGCAGAGGATCATTATATAAACTTCTAGGATTGCGACGTGCTGTATATGACGTGTGGATACACTTCTACCCAGACTGTTCCATAAATACCTCCCCAGCTCAGAAACCCCTGTAAACGGCTGAATATAACAAGCTGACAGGACTTACCTGCCCGGCTGAAGAGTGGAGGAGGAAGTGACAGGACTCAGCTCAGCCTATACAGACTACAGAGGGGAATCCTCTCCCTCATGTCGGTACAGTGTGACAACACAGCAGCCCCTCACACAGATGACAAGCAGTTCAGCAGATTTGAAAGGGTGCATTCCAAATCTCACATGGGAAGTCTGTCTAGCAATAACGAGGCTTGAAACGCAGATAAAACCATTATAGAGTATTGGAACGCAGATAATTTGCGACTGAGGCTTGAAACGCAGACATAGACATAACAGAGTCATGGAAGTTTGCGAGTGAGGCTTGGAACGCGCCTATTGTGCATAATGGAGGCTTGGAACGCACAATAGTAGGTAAATGACCCTTGAAACGCAGAAGTGTACGAAACAGAGGTTTGGAGCGCGGCGTGGAACGCAGAAGTGTGTGTAGAAGAGGCATGGAACGCACAACCCGGAACTATTTTTTTTTACCCTCAGCATGGCGGAGAGAAGAACCACGGGAAAATCACGCAAGTCCCCTAGAAAGAGTGTCGGTAAGGTTAAAATACACGAATAAGTGATCTGGCGGTCATTGTTCTATGTGGTGGTTGTACTGTACTGGCGCACTTCACAGGTAGGACATTTGGTGATGTGGACACCAAAGGCAGTCATAGACTTGAGAATGAGCCGTTCAAGATATGACTGATACATCTGAGGTGACAATGCCTTTCAATGGAAGTGTGCCAATGTCTAGTGTTGAGCGAACTTGTGTTTTAAGTTCCAAAGTTCGGGTTCGGATTATTGAAGAATCCTGTTATGGATTCCGCTACCACGGACCATAACGGAATTTGGAATCCATAAGGGGATGCTTCGATAACTCGAACCCGAACTTAAAAATCAAGTTCGCTCAACACTATGAGGAGTCCGAAGAGACTGCGCGGTATCTTTCCAGCTGTATGGAGAGGGGTGAGCGGCTGCACACAGCTGTCCGCAGCTTTCCCTTCAGGCAAGCACTTCTGATGTGACACCGTACAGATTATTAAATAGAAGTGCATATTATCACCTATTACTATTTCTGATTACAGAGCTCTGTACCGGGCACCTCAGTTATGCCATTCAAACTGCCCACAGTATCTGTTTCAACTGCTGGGCAGTCATAACCAAGGTGACTGTTTCCCTTTAAAGGGGTTCTCCAGGCTTTACTTAAAGGGGTTGTCTGATCTCAGACAATGGGGGCATATCGCTAGAGAATGGAGTCCTAAAAGCGGTGGAGAGCGCACTGCGCATGCGCAGCCGCTCTCCCTACATTTTCTATAGGGCCACCGCTGGCCGGTCATGCGCGGTGCGCTCCCATTCACTTCTATGGGGAGAGCACTTGGTGGTGGCCGGACCGGAGTCCTCAAGGCACAAATTTGCGGGGCTCCGTCCCCGATATAGGTGTGGGACCCACACCTATAAGACAATGGGGGCATATCCTAGCGAGATGTCCCCATTGTCTCTTACGAGACAACCCCTTTAAACTCTGTGTAACATTTAACCTGTGGAAGAGAGAAAGTTTCAGCAGTCCTTACCCTTTCGCCGTGCAACTGATTCCGCAATCTCGGCTGTGATCACGTGACCGCTCAATTGGCTGCAGACTCTTCCGCTGAGGTCCCGGCCGGATGTCTTCCAGTTTATCCGTACAATGTATGTGCATCTGAACAAGAAGAAAAGAGAGCATCAGGTCGGGACCTCCTTGAGGTTATCTCACGGAAAGTACTATGCAATGAACAGGGGATTTCAAATGAAGTATTATTGTAATATTCATGCAATAAAAATATTGGAGCTTAACAGATCGACATTTTACGCCTGTCTTTTATTCCCCCTGCACTGCCGGGGGATGCACAGAATTTATGATGAGTAGAGTTGAGCGAACTTCTGTTTTAAGTTCGGCGTCCAAAGTTCGGGTTATCCAAGCATCCCATTATGGATTCCGCTACCACGGACCATAACTGCATTTGGAATCCGGGGTGAAGGACCTGGGGTGACGTCACCGTCATGTGATCAGTGCAGTGGGTGTGGCTCAGTACTGGATTGAATAAGAGGTGGTAGCCTACGACCTCTTATCCAATCCAGTGCTGAGCCACGCCCCTGCACTGATCACATGACGGTGATGTCACCCCAGGTCCTCCGTGTTGTCCAAGGTTCGGGTTCATTGAAGAATCCCCTATGGATTCCAAATGCCGTTATGGTCCGTGGTAGCGGAATCCATAACGGGATGCTTGGATAACCCGAACCCGAACTTTGGACGCCGAACTTAAAACAGAAGTTCGCTCAACTCTAATGACGAGGTGTGCGCTTTGTTATAAATGAGGTGCGTCTTTGGCAGTCCGTTCCCCTGCAGTGAAAACGTGTCCCTCTTTCCACTCCTAAGTGGCCAGGACAGCGTAAAAAACGTCAGTGTGACAAAATATCATCGCATGGCCTTTAAAAAGGTTTCAAAAGGGGGTCTTGACACTTTTTTATGCCAAAAACTGGTGTAAACATGTTAGTAGATGACCCCCATTGTTTTGTTATGTTACATTACATTTTCCTTCTTAGTAGCGCCCTCTCCTGTTAATTTCTCTGGTCCACCTTCTCCTGCAATCAGAGGTGGACTAACGCGCTCAGCAGCTTCCCTGCTCGCTTCGCCTTCCCTCAGTGCGGGCCTAGCGATTTCATAGCGAAGAGACCAAGATGCCTCCTCAGTCATTCCTCCCTCCTTTTAAATTCATAGAAATATATATATATATATAGATATAGCTCTCTGGTCAGAAGAGAATGAAATAGCGGGGGCATCAGGGACGTAGCTATAGAGCAGGGTTTCTCAACTCTGGTCCTCGGGACCCACCTGCCGGTCATGATTTGAGAATATCCCACAGAATGAATCCCTGTAGTAAGTCCTGATGCCTGGACATTAATTCTATCATCTGCTCAATGCTAAGGAAATCCTGAAAACATGACCGATGTTGAGAAATCCTGCTATAGGGGGTGCAGAGGTAGCAGTCGCTAGCGGGCCCAGGAGCCTGGGGGGGCCCAAAGACCCTTGTGCCGCGTAAGAAGACACTGGTATTATAGAAATTGCATGCTGGTCAAGTTACATGGCTGGAGGGGAAGGGGTTAGGTAAATTTTTGCCTCGGGCAGCACAAAGGCTATGTGCTTCCCTGCCCCTGGCCTCAACTCACTAAGGCCTTATTCACACATCCGCAAGTGTTTTGCAGATCCACGGAGCCGCGGATCCGCAAAACACGGACACACCGGCAATGTGCATTCCGCATTTTTGCGGACCGCACGTTGCCCGGACTCCATAGAAAATGCCTCTTCTTGTCCGCAATTGCGGACAAAGAATAGGACATGCTCTATTTTTTTGCGGGCCGCGGACCGGAAAATCGGCGCGCGCTCCGCAAAATCGGATGCGAGAGAGCACAGTGTGTGCTCTCCGCATCTTTCCCGGCCCCATTCACAGTCAATGGGTCCGCATGTATTCCGCAAAATTGCGGAATACATGCGGACTACATTGCGGATGTGTGAATAGGGCCTAAGGGAAGGGGGGCCGATGCTGAACTCTTACACCAGGGCCCATGAGCCTTTAGCTACTCCCCTGGGGGCATTACATACTATGTTTAACTTTAAGGGACTATTTACGGTGCAGTAGGGAAGGGGTTAATATGAGCTAATTTCAGTTCATCCTGGGAGATGTAAGTGCTTGATGAGCTGCTGCCTACCCACCGAAAGGTAGGAAAGTCCTCCGACTATTTCAGTTAAAAATAAATCCTGGGATAATTCCTTTAATGGAACTCTGGGCACCGTCTTGCTAAGGCTCGTTTGCCTCAGATTCAGAGGCTCTAAAAATGAAAGGTGGAATCTGATTGGCTGCTATGGACGACTCAGACAGTTTTTCTTTACACCACTTTGATAAATCTCCCTCATTATTTCTGGGCAGCAGATCCCTGTTTACACAGCACAATCGACTGCCCCATAAAAGATGATGTCGTTTGAAGAATGAGCGTTTTGCTCCTTCATTGGGTGATTGACCCTTATAAACCTGGCATTAGGATGGGTTTCTATAATTGTGACTGGAATTACATCTTAAAGGTTTATCTCTTGAAGACAACCCATGTCCTATTTTGGCATATGGTTGTAATAGCAGGAGTATCTGCCCCCGGACCCCTCTCTATGAGACAGAATGGAGAACAGCTCATTTTCACTTTTTGGGAATATCTCAAGAACGGCATGTCCTACAGAGCTAAAACCTTCCCAGACACCCGATGTACCTATGTGCACAATTTGATGCAGATCGGTCCTGTCGTTTGTATGTATATAAAGAACAAACATCGGACAACAGACAGAAATTCATTTTTGTATATATAAGATATTAAAGGGGTTATCCGACCCCTATAATGCCCTCTCATATGCCGGGGCCCTTCATACAGATTGCACTTACCTCTCTCCTTGTCACCTGCGTCGCTTCTGATGCCCGCACGGCCACCGCTGCATCTCCACATCGTGCGGATCAAAACATCCAGTGACGGGAGGGGGTCAGCCAATAGCAGGTCGCAATGGGAACGAGCCTCCCTAGCATCACCCGCGATTCTAGTGCGGCTCGTTCCCTTCTTTTGGCTACTTTCACACTTGCGTTGAAGGATTCCGTCAGGCAGTTCCGTCAACGGAACTGCCCAACGGATCCGTTAAAACGTTTGAAAACGGATTTAATTTGCAAACGGATCCGTTTGACAATTGTATTGGAATAACGGTTCCGTCTTTCCGTTGTCATCCGTAAAAACGGATCCGTTATTTATTATTTTACCATTTTTAAAGGTCTGCACATGCGCAGAGTGGAGAAACGGATCCGTTAATGCATCAATTTTTAATGACTGATCCGCCCTTAATACATTTCAATGTAAATTAATGGCGGATCCTTCATTCCGTCTAGTGTTTCCGCTTTTTTGGACGGAGATAAAAATACAACATGCTGCGCTTTTTATCTGCGTCCAAAAAACGTGAAAGGACTGAACTGAAGACAAACTGAACGGATTGCTTTCCATTCAGAATGCATTAGGCTAAAACTGATCAGTTTTTTTTATGTTGTTGAGCCCCGAGGACCGAACTCAATGACGGAAAAGCCTAACGCTAGAGTGAAAGTACCCTTACCCCTCCGTCGCCGGATGTTTTCAAAAGCGACGCTGGTGCCGGGGAGCGAGGTAAGTACGTTGTGTGTGTGTGTGTGTGGGGGGATTATAGGTCTTGAATAACCTCTTTAAGGTAATACACCTATTGGTGTATTCAATTCTGACACGTCATTGAAAATACCAGTATTGCCATTATCTTTATTAGTATTATTTATGATTGCATTATTTGTTATGTTGTTTCCTTTTTATTTTTGCTAATCCTCTATTTCTCTTTGTATCAGGTAAAGTACAGTTCAGTGAGGTAACTACTGAAGATGCTGCAAAGAGGTAAAGTCCAAGCAGCTTTCAGTCGTTTTCTATACAGTTCATCATTGTGGTTTTTTGTATTTGTAGTTCACATTAAAACATCAATCTGTCAGACAGTGGTCTTCCCGAAATTTCTGCAAATATCGCATGTCACTTTATTTCTTCGCATAAATTACTGTATCAAAATAGTAAGACAGGAAGAGATGTCCAGCTCCAAAAATAGTGGTAGAAAAATCTTGTATCTTTATTCTGCGGTAATAAAAACTTACATACAGGATTCTAAAGTCAACATGTTTCAGACCATCACATATTCAAGGTCCTGAGGACCTTTTTTGTGTTTTACTACCTCCACCCATTGCTGAATTCACAGCTACACTGCTTAGTAATCGCTGTATAAAGTCCTCCTCTTTGCAGCTACATCTGTGCACATAGATGGAGAATCTGGATCTCCTCTTCTTTATGGGTGTAGTGTATTAGAGACATCATAGCACTAGCTCAGGGAAAGCTGATAATAGAGATGGAGCTGCAGCAGTCATGTGCGACTGCATGGGTTCTGCCAGGTAAGCAATGATCACTTCTTTATTGCGGGTGGTTCACGGCTATGGAGATCTGAAAATAGCCGAGTGCTGGCTCAGTTATTTCCGGCAGGCCCATGGCAGTGTATGGGAAGGTGGCCACACGTGTACCGCTTACTCTCTATGCACCCCAATGGCTGCTCAGCTATTTTAAAAAGTCCCATAGCAATGAATGGAGTGCAAGCTATGCACGTGTGGTATGCCCTTCTTTAGGGTGCATTCACACAACCGTAGTTCCGGTTCAATTTTGCGGAACAGGTGCGGACCCATTAATTTCAATGGGGACGCAAAAGATGCGGACAGAACGCCGTGTACTGTCCGTATCTTTAGTTCCATTCCGCAGACAAAAATGGGCATTTCGATCATAGGGCTGGCCGTGTATGTTTGGCAAAATGCGGAATGCACACGGCCGGTGTCCGTGTTTTGCGGATTTGCACTATTTGCATACCGCAAAACACTTACCGTCGTGTTAATGTACCCTTACTTTAGGGTCCCAATCTGGAGCTAGGAGTGGGTCCCTATTTAACATTGATTTCATTTCCTACTGATAAGCTATCAATGTGCTAGATAGGAATGCCCCTTTAAAATAAATATGATTTAAACAGTCGATCATTTTCTTATGACGCCTTCCTTAAATGTAATAAACCAGTAGGTTTTTGGTCTTAACCGTATATACCGCCTGCTGGTTATTATTATTATTCATGACTTCTCACATTGCCACTCACTCTCCATATAATGATTACCTTTGACCATTAGCACAGTGGTTGCTGAAGGCAGCACAAACCATAACAGATGTCCTCCTAATCTTTAATATCCATAATTATTAATCTATCTGAGCTGTCATAATGTATATCTGTATGAACCCCCCCAGGAGAGCAGCTCTGGAAAATGCCATTCGGAAGAAAGTCGAAACTGAGAAAAGGGCGCATCAAATTGTTGAACGGCTCCTTGAGAACAACATCTCCGAGGATTTCCTGATGGACTGTGTAGGTCTCAATGGCGTTTTCTAACATCGCTTTTCTGGAGTTGTACGCTTCTATAGATCCCATTCATTTCTATGTAGAGTGATGGTCCTGTGTAGCCCCCTCCATTGAAAACAGGGGACAACTCAAACCTACTGTAGCTGAGAGTTTTATGATTGGAAGGATAAAAAAAAAATCTTTTAAATGGGGTTTTCCCAGAATGGATAATAAGGACATCCTCAGGATAGGTCATCATTATCACATCGGCGCCCCCACCAATCAGCTGTTTCAGGCTCACCGGAGCTTTGGTAAGCACCTACGGCTCTTGGCAGTTTTCCACGGACAGTGCCTTACATTGTACAATGGCAGTACTTGATATCGCAGCTCAGCCCCATTGACTTCAATGGGGCTGAGCTGCAACTAGGCCATGTGACCGATGCACGGTGACGTCACATGTCCTAGGAAGAGGCTGCAGCGCTCCATGCGCGCTGCCATCTAACAGCTGATTGGCGGGAGTCGGACCCGGACGATCTGATATTGATGACCTATCCGGACAATAAGTCATCAATATTGAAATCCGGATAATCCCTTTAACAAATTACTGTAATGAGTAACTTTGTAGAAATTTGTAGGCCGGGGCCCAAAATGTATGAATTTACTGTGGGTGTGTCTGTGCCTAGAATGTGCCTAAACAGTCGTGCAGATGGGCACAATTTGGCCTAAAGGAGCTGGGCTTAGTGGGGGAAGGGGTGTGGTTTCATAGGAAGGGGAGCGGCTTAAGATGCAACATATTGCGCCACAATTCTGGCGTAATTTTTTTTTTCTCAAAGTACGCCAACCAGTGGTTAGTATAAAGATAGACACCACATTTATCATCCAGCCTGCACCCCTGTGCTAAATCTGCTGCAGGTGTAGACGCCGGTCGAAGCTTACACCATACAATATAATTGCTTTACATTATGTATATATTTTTTTTTTTCTGTAGGCCAAATTTATTTCTCCATCGCACTATAAGGATATAGTAGAGGAGCGATCCATTATAAAGATATGCGGCTATCCCATCTGCAAAAACACCCTTCAAAATGTAGGTATATATACAATTCACAGGTTCAGTGACTCACATCAGCTACGTGGTCATCCAATGTAAAACATTGTGGGGGAGATTTATCAAAACTGGTGTAAAGGACTTAGGGCGGGTTCGCATTGGCGTTATAGAATTACGTTATAGGTTCCGTTATAATGGAATGCAAAACGAAACCCTTTAAGAGGTTTTTCTCAGTCCTAATACGTCTATGGGGACACATAATGGTTCTATTTGTTTCTGTTATACATGACAGAAAAAATACTCCTTTTTTTTTTTCATTTGTGCAGTGTAGGAATATCTGTTGCTACCTGGAAACTGTCAGCATGCAGGCTTGTTGTGACTTGTGTGAATGCTCCCAGTAGGACAAGCGAAATGAAACGAATGAATTTGCATGAATTGGGACAAAGCTGCAGTATCATACATAACCCGTCCACAAAGATGACAGACAGAAAACAGGCACTAAATAATCTGATCGGGGGACAAAATCCGCTTGTTTTATATATGCATTTTCTGACAGATTTCACCCTATGAGTTGCAAAGGGTGAAAATGCGCAGAAATCTCATCACTTTGCTGCTGCTGTAATACGTTGCGGATTTTCCACCCGCAAATCCGGACAGAAAATTTTAAGCATTTTCACCTTGTGCGGGAGTACTTGCAATTTCCACCAGCTTGTTGATGGTTTCCAAATATCGGTAGAATATTTTTGTTCAGGATGAAACAATGTCATTTTGGGTCCTTTCATTCCGGTACTGTATTGTTTGTATGAATCATATTGTAAGAGCTGGAATCTGTTTTAAAATACCCTTTTTATTTTATTTTTTTTCTTCCCCAAAGGTACCAAAACAAAAGTATAAAATATCTACCAAAACCAACAAAGTATATGATATTACAGAAAGAAAGGCAAGTATCACATAGCAATGGCCTCTTGCGCCTACTATTTCAAATTATTTTGGACCTACCGGTCTATCTGCCATCCTCATTTTATTTTTTATTTTTGCGGCCCCCTTCATTTCAAGGAGTCTGTGGTCCGCATTTGGCAGAAATATTCTGCTTTCTGCATCCTTATATCTTAATTGTATATAAAAAGATAGAACATGTCCTTGGCAGCAAAATGCAGACCACAAACCACTGAAGTCATTGGATCTGCAAAAAATGTGACTGCAACACGATTGTTATCCGTATTTTCCAGATCCGCAAAATACATACGCTCATGTGCAGGAAGCGAAATCTGGCACGCAGTGGATTATATTGCACTATGATTGTGTTATTCAACACAACTTATCATAAATCTCAATATGTCTCCTAGACCAGTGTTTCCCAACCAGTGTGCCTCCAGCTGTTGCAAAACTACAACTCCCAGCATGCCCGCACAGCCAAAGGCTGTCCAGGTATGCTGGGAGTTGTAGTTTTGCAACAGCTGGAGGCACACTGGTTGGGAAACACTGTCCTAGACAATAGACATATCTAATGCTTATTAGGGTGGGTTCACACTAGCATTGGGGATTCCGTTATTGCTTTTCGTTATAACATGGTTATAAGGGAAAATAACGGAATGCCCAGACAGAATGCAAAACGGAAGCCTTTAAAAGGCATTCCGTTTGCTTTCTGTCATAATACAAGTCTATGGGAAAGCATCACGGATCCGTCTGGGTCCTGTTATGCAAGACGGAAAACAAAGTCCTGTGAACCCACCCTTACAAAGGTTATCAGCGGGAAAAATATTCACCAATGTATTATTCTCTGCAAATAAGGCAGTTAGTGTGTGTGTGTGTATATAAATCTATCATAAATATCCTATCATCGCTATCATAAATATCCTATACAACTGTATCATATAGATCCGATAAAATGGTCTAATATTTATCCGATATAATGGCATATTATATACCCGATACAATGGCTCTTGAGGGTATCAGTTGGTGTAATAACCCATATGTCTTGAATTAATGAATCTAATTTAAATAAGTCGCTGTTGTTAAATTAGTATCTTTTGTGTTTCAGTGTTTCTGTAGCAATTTTTGTTATCGGGCATCAAAGTATTATGAAGCACAAATCCCCCAAACTCCGGTGTGGAGCCGAGAAGAAGAAAGGTGATTTCCATTCCGTTTTCCTTCTTCAGCCTGGTTTCTGATAAAGGCTCTGAAAGTCAACGTGCCATCAGAAAATGACCCATCGTTTACATGGAGTTTTTATGTAAAACATTTATTTGATGTTTTTATTTCATTTTCCATGTCACTAACACATATCACTGTGGTCACTAATGACAGGCTAACCGTTCCTGTTCTATACAGATTATGTTAGGCTAAATTCACGTATACAATGTGAACTCAGGCAGCCTCATCCGGGAGATGAACAGACTGCCAGAATGCACTGTATCCGGCAAAGCCGCATAGCGCCAGGCACCGCCAGATCCCCTTTGACTATAATAAAAGCCAATGGGGATCAGGCCACTTTCTGGACACACACTGCAGGGCGTTTTGTCCGGGCGATTAGGCAATGCGCCTTCCTATCAGGCTGCTGGCATTCACATGGCATATGTGAACTTAGCCTTACAGCAGTCATCTTATTATCATCTTATCAGACGTGTATAGATAACACAAAATCATGCTAATCAAGCTTATCTACAGGTCATGTCTAGAAAACTCTCCCATAGATGTCAATGAGTCCTCTCCAGACTACTGTGTCTTTGGTCTTTGGTCCATGTGGCTGCCGTAAAGCTCATCTCTAAATGCTGATAACTGAAACTCAGTCAAGGTGGCTGCCCAAATTATCTTGTACAGAAAAATAAAATAAAAATCCTATAGGAAAATAAGCTTAGGCAGGGTACTGGCGCTCCTTAAAGAGACCAGCCCTGTATGGAGAGTTACTGGAAGCAGGCCATGGAATGGAGACTTATTGGAAATCGAATATGCAAAGAGGCATTTCCCAAGAAAGAGAGCCATCTCCCCCCCCCCGCCACCTATTGGAAGTGGCTCCCTATGAGTCAAGGTCCGACTTTCCATTAGTTTTCCATGGAGCATTGCCAGTAAGTCTCCATACCGTGGAGCACTTCCAGTAAGGGCTCATTCACATGACCGTGGGTTTGGTTCCGCATCCGAGACGTATTTTTTGGGGCCGCAAAAAATGCGGACAGCACTCCGTGTACTGTCCGCATTCGTTGCTCTGTTCCGTGGCCCCGCAAAATTATAAGTCATGTCCTATTCATGTCCGTGTTGTGGACAAGAATAGGCATTTCTATAAACGGCCGTCTGTTCCGCAAATTATGGAAGGCACACGGGTGGCATCGTTTGCGTGAACAAGCCCCGAGTCTGCATACAGGGGCTGGTCTTTTAAGGAGATTCAGCACCCTGTCTAAGCCACTTCCAAGGCATCGCACTCGGCCAACCAGAGTCTGCTCCGTACTGATGAGGGGCAAACACCCTGAAACAGCTGTCTGCAGACGGACGTCCGGCCTGGCTATATTCCCATATCACATCCCAAGGCTTGTTGGAAAGTCGGGTCTTGACTCGTAGAGAGCCACTTCCAGTAGGTGGCGCTGGCGAGATGGTTCTCTTTCTTGGGAGATACCTCTTTGCCCGTGAGAAAATAAAAACAGATTAAAGAAAAAATTATTTCACTATTGGGTTTTAAATAGTAAAAATAATATAGGTGATACTTTCCCTTAACAGCTGCTGAGATGTGTATGGTGTAAGTTACCCAGTAGAAGCGTTCCTGCCACCCACTGACTTCCAATTTCTACATAGTTGACTACATTCTGTTGTTTTATGTTATCAGCCGTTGCTTACAGATCAGAAAAAATTATACTATTTTAGTTCACATTCTCCAACCCTGAGAACCTCCAGAAATCTAAACCTATGCGGCAAGGTTACAAGCAGCTCTGCATCTGCCATCTAGCAAGAAGCAACATAGGCCCTACATGAAATTGTCTCAAGTAGCCTATGTAAAGCCAAACGTAATGGAGCCTACACGTGACCTTAAAGGGCATCTTTCAGCAGATTTGTCCCTATGACACTGGCTGACCTGTTACATGTGCACTCGGCAGCTGAAGGCGTCTGTGTTAGTCCCATGTTCATAGGTGCCCACATTACTGAGAAAAATGATGTTTTCGCCAGAGCTAAAGAGACCAAGGAAGTGATAATTATTCATGGGGTAGAGAAATAATTACTCAGTGACTTGTAAGCGGAGCTTCCCCCAAATCAGCATAGCACAAGAACACCAAAAAGGGAAAGTGTAGCAAAGGGCTAGTTACATGCAGAGTCGCTAGTTTCATCTATGTTCCTTAGGGCTCATGCACACAATTGTATTTTCTTTCCGCTTCCGTTCCATTTTTTGTGTGGCCCGTATGCGGAACCATTCACTTCAACGGGGCTGTAGAAAATACGGATGTTACTCCGTGTGCATTCTGTTTCCGTTTGTCCGCATGGCCGTTCTGCCAAAAAGTAGTGCATGTCCTATTATTGTCCGCAAATCACGGTCCGAGGCCCCATTCAAGTCAATGGGTCCGCAAAAAAGCAGAACGCACATGGAACACATCCGTATTTCATCCATATTTTGCGGATCCATACTGTAGAAATGCTATGCTCAGCTCCTATTGCTCATGTGTTTGGTGATTAATAAGTTACTGTTTCCGATCGGCAAAAAAAGGATCGCATACGGAAACCATACGGATATGTTTTGCGGAATAATGAAACGGACTTAAATCAGAGAAAAAAAAAACCTCAGATGCGGAACAACAGATCCGTGAAAAATGGACCGCAAAACAACAACGGTCGTGTGCATGAGGCCCTATCCTGTATTCAGGATGTTCTGGTTCCTTATGTCTTATGTAAAATGGACAAGCGCGCATATTGTTTGTCCCTTTTGTATGAGGCAGAGGTCCATTTTGTTTTATTTTGTATACTGGTAATATAACAGGTAAGTCTAAAGTGATAGATCCAGACCCGTCATAAATAACTCGGGTCATCTTATTTTATTAATGTTGACACATTACCCAGTACAACCACTAGGTGGTGCTAGGTGTTAAGATTCATACAGGTTTACCTATTTGCAGGATGACATTTCTCGTCGCAGCCTTTCACAAAGTTTATTAAGGAACTAATAAAATAAAGGAAAAGCTGGCTATATAACGAGAGTTTGACATATTTGACTTTGATCTTTCCTTCGATGTTGTTAATTTTCATGCTGCTTTTTAATATTTCCTTTCAGTCTCTCCGTCATTAAACTTCTCAAGGAGGGGAAAAGGTAAGCTTATTTCTATAGTTATTTTTGTGCAAGATCTTGATTATGTGCGTGACTAAATTGTGTTTGAGTGAAAGCACAATTTTAAGCTACGCTTTTCCCACAAATTGCATGAAAACGCATATTTAGAGTCTTCTGTGACTTATATCAGCGGCCTATTCTTCAAGGTGTTGTGAGGGATTGGAAAAACATGGCTGCTTTCTTCCAGAAACATAGATGCACCAACAGAGAGCCAGAGGATCCTCCGGTGGTACCAGTCTCTGAAGCCATAGTGGGCACCAAAAGTCCCAATTGGAGCTGCCTTGGGAGCCAATCACTTGCCACTATGGTCTATTTCTTTGATTTAAAACCTATTGAACCTTATTGATGATATAGGGGTTGGGTCCCGAGAAACTCCAGTGGAGGATGAGACAGATCATTCCAGATATAAACCAAGAACTGGTATGGCGCGATTTCTTGAAGAAAGCAGCCATGTTTTCCAGTCGTGTACAACCCCTTTAAGATGGGCCATGTGTATTTGATTGATGGGGTCCAACTCCTGGGATCAGGTACAAGCGTCACAGTGAGGGAAATCATTCATTGTGGTGAACGGTGGGGTCCCAGAGCCAGGAATTGAGGGCTTATCCTGACGTCTCGGAATGCCCTTTCAGTTGGTATAACATTCGGTGAAGCTGGCATTGAAAGGGACCTGAAATATTGGGGCAGGTAAAAACAACCAAAGCCATGCAGCAGCTGCAAGGCCAAAAGGATCGCAGGATGCACCAAAAGAGGCCGAAATGCACATATTAGATAAAAATATATTTATCCCAAGTTGGATTGAAAGAGTAGTGAACATTTATCAAAAGTATTGGAAATCAAAAAGAAAGGTGACCGTCTGACGCAGCCTTTTTTTTTTTTTCCGCTTTTTCAGAAATAAAGTCAGCTATATGATTGATTGTTACGGACAATACTTTGTATTTTCTCTGGTGTCAATAAATTTCCCCAGTGAGTATATTTAGCATACCAGAAATTGTGTGCAATCAAAGTAGTTTAAGGAAATGTCATCAGAACATGACCTATTGTTTAACCCCTTGCACTCCATGCCTTCCCAGAGCCATAACTTTTTTATTTGTCTGTTAACATAGCCGTCATGTGGCTTATTTTTTGCAGGACAAGTTGTACTTTCCAACGCCACCATTTTATATTGCATATGATGTAGTGGGAAGCGGGGAAAAAAATTCGAAATGGGGTAAAATTGAAAAAAAAATAACAATTCCACCACAGTTTTGCGGGTTTTAAAATTTCGATGTGCGATAAAACTGACCAGTTAGTTTTATTCTACAGGTCAGTACGAATCCGGCGATACACTATATGTATAGGTTTTCTTGCATTTTGATAGTGGAAAAAAAAATTCTAAAGTGCCATATTTTGACCCCTATAACTTTTTTTGGATTAGGTGTACGGAGCTGTAAGGGGGCTCATTTTTTGCGTCGTTATCTGATCTTTTTATTAATACCATTCTGGGGTGTGTGACTTTTTGATTACCTTTTATTAAATTTTTTTGAGGAAATGAGGCGTCCAAAAATGGCAAATCGGCCATTGGGACGCTTTTTCTGTTTTACCGTATGGGGAATATTTTTTAAAATATTTTTATAGTATGGGCGTTTTCACACATTGCGACACCCATGATGTGTATTATATTTTTTTTTTTTTTAATTTTCATTTTGGCAAAAAAAATAAAAATAGTATAGGCGTTTTCACCCATTGTGACACCCATGGTGTGTATTTATTTTTTTTTTGGCAAAACGTTTAAAAAAATAAATTAAAAAAACATAAAGTTCAATTCGCCCAGGAACTACCCCAGAAACAAAAGCAACATGGCGCCCGTAAACCAGCCCTTCAAAATCTGTGCTGCAAAAGCCAAATAGTGGTCTTTCCTGAGCCCTGCAGCGTAACCAAACCACAGTTTATGGCATTTCAGTACTTGGTAGAACTGGCCTAACAATTTGAAGTGTACAGTGTGTCTCAGGTGGCACCGTCTGGGCATAGCATATTGGTCACTGAAATGCCATATCTGTGGAAAACCTGCAATTTTCACCTTGCACAGTCCCCACTGCTCATTAATTTTGGTAGCGTCAAAATGCTCACTCCACCCCCTTAATAAATACCTTGAGGGGTGTAGTTTCCAAAATGGGGACCCTTCTCGTGGTTCAATTTATTAGTTCACCTCAGGGCCGCACCACATTGGGCCACAAATGCGCATGTGCTCATTTACTCATATTTAAAAACATTTTAAAATTGGAATCTGAAGTGGGCTTTAAATACGCAGATGTGAATCCAGTCGTCATTCATCGAAGTCTCAGGCGACTTCGGGCAAGAAGAAGTTTGGCTCCACAAAGCCAATGCATTTTAATGCTGTACGGAAACGGCTTAAAGGGAGTCTTTTCACCTGAAATCACCATTATAGAACACCAACATCAGGATCTCCATTAGATTCCCCATATTATAATGTTACCTTTCATATTGCTGTCCATCGCCTATTTTCTCAGAAAAAACGCTTTTATTCCATATGATAATTATGATAAATGTTTCATCTGAAGTCGATTTGCTCATCCCTAGTCGTAACCATGGAAACAAGCAGTGTATAATATGATCGAAAAATGAATCCAGCTAGCGAGGGAGGCAATATGGATAATAGCTGTACATTAGTAAGTACTCTGTCTAATTGATAAATGATAAATTTTGCTAAAGTCAGACAACCCCACATTTGCTAGGAGTAAGGTATGTGTGTATTTACCACATTCTAATAAGATGCCTTTTACAAGGCGGGTGGGTTTACAATGGCGCGCGCCCCGACTGAACACCAACGATTTGTATTTTCATGAGCCATTTTCCACATGAAACATCAATTTGTGCCGAGAAAATCCCATCACGTTCCAACGTTGTCTTTTATTATGCAAGGCTCATTCTTTTCAAATGAATGGGTCTGTAGTAAAATCGGACCGTGCGTGATGCCATCCTTGTGCAGTCCATTTTAAAACTTTCCGCTCAGCTGTCTGAAATGGTCCTTTTTAGCCATATGGAAGGAAAAGTATTACTCTGATGGAAGCAAACCCTGTTAATAAATTCCACGGGAAAATGGCAACTGTTGACTTTCACCATAGAAGTCAATGGAGAAAAATGACTTCCAATTCATGATTATATAGGAAATGCTGTGAACTCTAAAAATCTGCAATTTTCTAACATCCAAACACTATTGGTGTTGCTGGCATCACTGTCATCATGGTTGCTTTTATGAAAAAAATGATAGTCTACAATTTGTGGAATTATAAAATTGTCATATTGTGTAAAAATAAATAAATTTGGGCGGGCTTATTTTTGAAGCTTTTGGAAATGAGATGTCCGTTTTTTGGTCTTTGCTGCAGCGCTGCTTTGTTTGATCTGTATGATTTACTGTACAGCTGCAGGTAACAAAGCCTGTTGAAATAATCCACAAATGCGTTCTATGTACACAGGACGCGCACGATATTACTGGCAGAACCCGAGGTCCTGTTCATTAAATCTGTTGACAGGTCAATGCCAGATTTATTTGTGTTGTCTTCAGGCCCCGGCATGTCATTCAATGCCTTTTATGTCCTTGTGCTAGATGTAAAGCAAGAAATGGCCACTAAATCTGTATCTTGTGTGGATACATTTCTTTTTACAGTGATTTCTGTCACATCCTTGCTTATGAATAGATAACCGTTCTTGAAAGGTTATTGCTGGGGATACGGTCTACATTCACTTTCGTTGAGGTTGTAAATGCAAAACTGTTTTCTGGGGATTTTTTTTTTTTTATTCATTTGCAAATTTGCTACTTAATTTCTCAGTTTCATTTCCTTATCAGATGTGTATCTTAATTCTCCAGTAAGGCTGCCTGATATGCAATGTGTTTCTCCAAGCTACTTCCTTTCTGCAACACAAATTATTTTCGTAGAATTAATCAGAAGCAATAGGCGATATAATACTGATATCATATGTCTTTGATAAATACAAGAGTCTGATTGTTGGATAAAAAGTGGGCAGATCTATGCAATCACAAATTCAGCTGAAGTGTGGGTCCAGTTATGTTTGCATTTCCCACCAGAAGCTTAAAGGGGTTGTCCGGGCTTTTTCTATTGATGACCTTACCTCAGGATAGGTCATCACTATCTGATCGGAGGGAGTCCGACACCCGGCACCCCCGCCGATTAGCTATATGAGGAGACGCAGTACGCACGTGCCGTCTCTCTTCTCTCTTCCTGCTCTCCGCTGTATGTCTATGGGACAGCAGCGCTTAACAGGAAGAGGAGACGGCACGTGCGTACTGCGGGCAGTCTCCTCATACAGCTGATCGGCAGGGGTGCCGGGTGTCAGACACCCTTCGATCTGATATTGATGATCTATCCAGAAGATAGGTTTTCAATAGAAAAATCGGACAACCCTTTTAACCTCTTCCCGACTGCCCATTGACTATAAACGTCCTGAGCGGTCGGGTTTCTCTTTCAGTGGAAGTTCTGGAACGTCCTTTTAGAGATGGCAGCTGCACACTAATGCAGCTGCCGAGCGGGGGGGCCCGCTGTCAGTGACAGCACGGCAACCCAGAGAGAAGGCAGGGTTAAATAGTTAAAATCTCAATAGTTTAAAAAAAATAATAAAAATTAAGTTAAATGTCCCCCAGAAGTCTTGTATGGCATTTTGGGGGACACAAAGTGTAAAATAAAAAAAATAAAAAGTGTTTTGGGGGGGAAAAAAAGTTTCAGATTTAAAAACAAAAAAATTCCCCCCAAAACCGTTATTAAAAAAATGTTAAACAGAAGAAAAAAAATAAAATACACATATTTGGTATCACCGCGTCCGCAACGACCGGCTCTATAATAATAATAATAATATTATATGATCTACCCCATCAGGTGAATGCCGTAAAAAAAAAATAAACATTGCGACAAAACAGATTTTTTTTAGTGAGCTCACCTCCCAAAAATCATAATGTTAATCAATCAAAAAGTCGTATGTACCCCAAAATGGTAGCAATAAAAACGTCGCCTCATCCCTCAAAAAAATCAGCCCCCACATAAGACCATAGACAGAAAAATAAAAAAAATGTCTCTATGAAAATTGCAACACATAAACATGATTTTTTTTTCTAAAAATTTTGTAGAATGTAAAAATTTTTATAAAAAAATACATATTTTGTATCGCCACGTCTGTAACAACTGGCTCTACAAAATATCACATGATCTACCCCATGAAAAGAACAGTGTAAAAAAAATATATATATGCCAAAACTTTTTTTTGGCACCTCACAAAAAACATAATATCAATCAATCAAAAAGTCATATGTACCCCAAAATGGGAGCAATAAAAACGTTGCCTTGTCCTGCAAAAAACAAGCCCACACACAAGACTTTAGCCAGAAAAATGAAAAAAAATATGTCTCTAAGAAAATGTTAACACAAAAACATGATTTTTTTCGAAAAATGTTTTTATGGTGTAAAAAACAAACGACAAAAAAAATAGACATATTTGGTATCATTGCGTCTGTAGTGACCGGATCTATAAAAATATCACATTATCTACCCCATCAAGTTAAAGGTGTAAAAAAATAAATATATATATTCACCCCAAACTGCTTTTTTTGTGACTAGAAAGCCAAATGTACCCCAAAATGGTGCCCAATAAACTACAGCTTGTCTCGCACAAAATAAGTCCTCATGCAGCTCATTCAACAAAAATTTAAGTTATTGCTCTTAAAAACCATGACAGAAAATTCCATGTTAGAAAATCCAAATGCCGCTCCTTCCCTTCTGAGCCCTGGCGTATCCCCAAATAACAGTTTACGATCACAATTGGGGTGTTACTTTATTCAGGAGAAAGTGGGTAGCAAATTAGGGGGGGGGCATATTCTCCTGTTATCTTTTGTGAAAAAGAAAGTTCGGGCCTGAAGCAGCATTTTCTTGTAAAAAAAAAAAAAATAAAAATTTTTCATTTTCACAGTGAAGTGCTACTACACCCCTTAAAAATTCCTTGGGTGGTGTGGTTTACAAAATGTGGTCACTTTTTGGGTGTTTTCACTGTGGGGTTACCTCAGGGCCTCTTCAAATGCAACATGGTGCCCAAAGACCATTTCAGCAAAATCTTCTCTCTAAAAACCATATGGCGCACCTTGCCTTCTGTGCCCTGTCGTGTGCCCAAACAGCAGTATACG
The DNA here is from genome assembly GCA_033119425.1 of Bufotes viridis. Lineage (NCBI taxonomy): Eukaryota > Metazoa > Chordata > Amphibia > Anura > Bufonidae > Bufotes > Bufotes viridis. The sequence goes on along the minus strand of CM065596.1, from coordinate 39,166,799 downwards.
ACCACATATGGGATGCTTCTGCAAACCGCAGAATCAAGGTAATAAATGCTAAGGTTTGTTTTGTTGTTAACCCTTCATGTGTGCCAGAAAAAAATTGATTCAAATGGAAAATCTTCAAAAAAAATGACGTTTTGAAATTTCACTCTTTTATGCCTCTGCTACCCCGTGCTTCAAGTCATGCTTGAAGTCAAGGGGGCAGCGGCCTAGGCGTCTGCAATCCAGCTCTCCCCGCCTCCCTGCGCCTTGATTGACACGCCACATTTCCATGCCCGGACTGCACTCTCACCGCGCATGCGCAGTAATGGGCTGCTGTAGCGCGATCCTGGCTTCGGCTTTACTCTCGCCACCGCACATGCGCCCGCCGCCCTGTCAGACTCGTGCCCGGCATCTTCTAAGCTATGTCATAGAGAGCGTGATCACAGGGATGCCACAGAGGCGGGCGCATGCGCGGTGGTGAGAGTGAAGCCGGCTGAGTGTACGAGCCGGAGACGGGATCGCGCTACAGCAGCCCATTACTGCGCATGCGGGGTGAGAGCGCGGTCCAGGCATGGAAATGTGGCGTGTCAATCAAGGCGTAGGGAGGCGGGGAGAGCTGGATTGCAGACGCCCAGGCCGCTGCCCCCTTGACTTCAAGCATGACTTGAAGCACGGGGCAGCAGAGGAATAAAATAGCGATTTCTCAATGAATTTAAATCGTGGAAAAGGATCGCAAAAGTGCTTTAGGACACGACTATGGGGCACTATAAGGTACTTTCAACAGTTTAAAAGCCGATTTCGAGGTGACAGGTTCCCTTTAAAAAAGTTGACTTTGGAAATTTTCTTAAAAATTTAAAAACTTGGTTCCAAAATCTTAAACCTTCTAACATCTTAAAAAAATAAAATTGCATTACTAAAATGATGCCAACATAAAGTAGACATATGGGGAATGTTAATGCATATTTTATGAGGCATCACTATCTGTCTTAAAAGCAGAGAGATTAAAATTTATAAAACAGTGATATTTTTTTCACATTTTTGTTAACTTTTGGATTTTTTTATAAATAAAGGTAAAACATATTGATTTAAATTTACCATTAACATGAAGCACAATGTGTCACGAGAAAACAGTCTCTGAATGGCTTGGATAAGTAAAAGCGTTTCAAAGTTATTACCATATAAAGTGACACATGTCAGATTTGCTAAATTAGGCCTGGTCAGGAAGGGGGTAAATAGCCCGGTCTGGAAGTGGTTAAAAAGCATCTGTCATCATGATATATCCTATTAAGCCGGGCATGCTCCCTTGTAGGGTTGATCATGCCGATTAAAACAATACCTTTTGTTATGTCTGTATGAAGAACTGTTGCAGAGATATCTGTGTTTTTAGTAATAGGAAAAATGAGCTGGTTCCGGCACCAAGAGGCCGTCCAGAGCCCTTGGAGCACTGCTTTTGTAGCACCACCCTGATCTGGGCACTTCTCTTGACCCTTGTTTGATTGTCTAGCCTTGTCATTCAAGAGGGAGGGAGAGTTCCCAGATCAGAGGAGTGTGCTCCAAGCGCTCCAACCATCTCTCCAGTGTCGGACCAGCTCATTTGCATATTACGAAAGTTGCAGATATCTTGGCAACGGTTCTTCCTTTACACATAACAAAGCTTTCATTTCAGCGTAATCAAACCTACCAGGCAGAATCTGGTTTAATAGGGTTGATCGTTCTGACAGATGCTTTTTAGGAGCGACAGCGGGAGACACTACTGGCATAGTGGGTGTTCAAGTCATCAAGGAGACCATACAATGGAAGCCTTTGTAGGAACGGATTGTGCCATCATAGTTCCTGCAGTTTGCACTCTGTAAGAAAGGCTTCCAGCATTAAAGGGTTGGCCACCACGCACTCTGTCAGCTGTGTCTCCTTCTATTACTTTAAAACTTTTGTCTGCAAATGACTACTTACTCTTGAGCGGCGTTGCATTCTATCCACAATTGGTGATGAAGAATTCATACATAAAGCATATTGGAATGTTTCATAATTTTTATAGGAGCCTGTCTGCAATTTTAACACCACTAAACCAGTATAATTTCTGTATACGGGGCTAAAGAGACAGTTCTAAACCTATGTGCAGTAATGAAGCATACCTTAGAAAAAGAAGTCTTAGTAACCACTGTGCCATATGCAGATTTATTTGGACGTTTGCCTTCTTCAGGAGTCAAAAGTCCTGCAATCTTGGCCCCACCCCACCTTCCCCTCATTTTGGCTCCATTGACTTCTCTAAAACCTCCTTGAAAGGTACCAGTTAAGCCTAAGGCCTCTTTCCACGGGAGTCATGTTTGACGCCCGGATAAGAGGCGGGTGCGTTGCAGGAATATGCGCGATTTTTCCGCGCGGGTGCAAACGTTTGTAATGCGTTTTGCACGCACGTGTGAAAAATCGCCATGTTTGGTACCCAGACCCGAAGCCGGACTTCATCACTGAAGTCCGGTGTCGGGTAGAGTATTCTGGAGAATTTATTATTTTCCCTTATAACATGGTTATAAGGGAAAATAATAGCATTCTTAATAAAGAATACTTAGTAAAATGAAGATGAAGGGGTTAAAAATATTAAAAGTTAACTTGCCTTAGCCACTTGATCGCGTAGTTGCGATCTATCTTCTCTTTTCCAGCTTCAGCTAACAACTAAAGGACCTGTGATGACATCACATCACATGGTCCAATCACATGGTCCATCACCATGGTAAGATGGACCATGTGATGTGACGTCATCACAGGTCCTTTAGTTGTTAGCTGATGCTGGAAACGAGAAGGCAGATCGCAACTACGCGATCAAGTGGCTAAGGTAAGTTAACTTTTATTATTTTTAACCCCTTCATCTTCATTTTACTATGCATTCTTTTTTAAGAATGCTATTATTTTCCCTTATAACCATGTTATAAGTGAAAATAATAAAGATCTGGTCCCGTTGCTAAGCAACAATGCGGGAAAATCGCACTGCATCTGCACTTGCTTGCGGATGCTTGTGATTTTCCCGCAGCCCCATTCACTTCTATGGGGCCTGCGTTGCGTGAAAATCGCAGCATGCTCTATATTGTGCGTTTTTCACGCAACGCAGAAGTGATGCGTGAAAATCACCACTCATGTGCACAGCCCCATATAAATGAATGGGTCCGGATCCAGTGCGGGTGCAATGCGTCCTCTTCACGCATTGCACCCGCGCGGAAAACTCGCCCGTGTGAAAGGGGCCTAATAGTCTCTCTAACCCTTATACACTGGTGATAGCGGGCGGAGGCGGGGGGGTCAAAACTGCTGACAGGTTCCCTGTAGCATGCTCTGTATTATTTATTTGTTACACTTATTGAAGTCGAAATCTTTTTTTTCTTTTTCTTTTTAGTGGCGGATCCGGGGAGGAAGTCATATTAACCGAGAGATGCCTTAAAACTTCAGAAATCGAGAAACCCAAACATACAACAGAAAGCGGCAGTGATGAAGACTGTGATCCCGGACAGGCCTTTGTCTCCTCCTTTATCCCAGTTCCTGAACAGAGTCCTAAGGATGCAGAAATACTACAGGACAGTAGTAATGATACTCAGCAGGAGAAGACTTCACACGTTGAAGACATAGACCAGAAGTTGGCAGAAACAACGGCAAGATTAAGTCATTGTAATTTAAATGACCATGAAAAGACTTCTGATCTACCAAGAGATACTTCTGGTCAATTATCCCAGGAAGCCAGACATAAGTCAGACAAGGTGGCCCAGTCATCAAAAGCCACTGAGGTAGTTACTGAAGTGACTCGAAGAGCAGTAAGCAAAAGTGGTGCAGAGCATCTACGGAAACTTCTGTGCAAAGCCAAGAGTCATCAGGCAACCCCACAAGCCACTGTTTGTCCTGTCGTAGTTAAAAGAAGTATGCTGGAGGTCCTCACACAGACCTTAAATGAATGGAAGTCAGAAGATACCATGAAATATCTCTTTGGTACAGATTATGTAGTGGAACATGAAGAAGTTGCCGCCTCTACTGAGGCGCAGGATCTGGACGAAGATGATTTAATCTTAGACAATGATGACGTTGAGGATTCTTCTAATAGTGTCTCAACAATGAATGAGTGTTTGCCTTTTAAAAATAAGGACAATGTATCAAAGCCGCTTCCTAATTTTGGAAAGCTTAGAGAAGAAACACAAATGTTAGAACTTCGAGTCAGGGAGTTTTTCAGAGGACATTACATATTACCGGAAGAGGTGGAAAGTAAGGAAGATGAACACAAGGAGGCAGGGCCTAAGGTGGGTGAAAGCAACGTTGCCCAATTTTCACCAAAATAAACCAATAACCTTTTCACTTGCGAGTATTTTACAGTCAGAGCACTTTTAAAGGGGTATTCCCATCTCAGACAATGGGAGCATATAGCTAGGATATGCCCCCATTGTCTGATAGGTGCGGGTCCCACCACTGGGACCCGCACCTACAACGAAAACAAAGCGACCAGCGCTGTGGCTGGAGGACCCCAGATTTCCTGCGGTCAGTCCACCACCAAGCGCTGCTCCCCGCCGATCCCATAGAAATGAACAGGAGCGCACCATGCATCCGCAGCCCATGCTCCCATTCATTTCTTTGGGGCAGACGGAAATAGCCGAGCCAGTGCTCGGCTATTTTCAGTGGCCCCATAGAAATGAATGGAGGCCGGCTGCGCATGCGCAGTGCGCCCTCCTTTCGTTTCCCCGCTCGGTTCTCATTGTAGGTGTGGGTCCTATTGCCCCCATTGTCTGAGATGGGAAAACCCCTTTAATAATTCTTCATTACTGAATGAAAGCGATAATCTCACTTTGGACATCAAGGGGCCTTACCCATATTGGGCAAGCCAGAGCAGCTACTGTATATAGGAAAATATCAAGTCAAGAGATGGCCACGTATGTGGTCGCCCCATTGGATGTTACATATACAGCTGATTGTGACTTGCACCTTTCAGTCATCTTTTGGCTTAGTGTCTAAAGCAGAATACAAATTTAAAGAAGCGAACCAACAATGTATTCTCGTCCCCATTAGAAACATACATGATGAAAATCTTCCTACTGGTGGCTGTGTTTGTGAGGTATCTACTTCCTTCTGGTCCTCAGCAGTGTCATGCGACTGACACTGACTCTCCAAACAGCGTCTTATGAGTGGACAGGAAGTCAGTGTCTCCATTCATTCTTATAAGACCGGCATCGAGGCTTCCATAGGAAGGAATAGAAAACCTGATTTCCTGTCCACACATAAGACACTTTGTATTGATCACATGGCAGAGCTGAGGACCAGAGCTGAGTAGAGTTGTTTCGGTACCAAAATTTTGATTCGGTATCGATACCATAAAAAAGTATTGCGATACTCGATACCATTCGATACCACGCGAAAAAAATAAAAACGCCAAAAAAATCCACGTGCATTCCACATTTTATGAAACCGCCGGCTCATAATACAACAGTCCTATCCTACTTTTTTGTGGGGACAAGGCGACTAAAAGAAAATGGCGAATCGTGCATTTTTTTCTTTTTCTTTTTTTTTTCTTTTACGGCGTTCACCGCATAAAAGTGGATTTTTTAATAGTTTGGACTTTTGAGACGCGGCGATATGTAATATTTTATTTATATATTGTTTATATATTTTATATGTAAAATTGGGAAAGGGGGTGATTTATAATTAATATTTTGGTGTACTTTAACTTTTTTTTTTTTAACAGTTTATTTATTAACTATTTTCCCCCTTAGGGGCTAGAACCTGGGATATTTTCATCCTATTCACCCTAATACAGCTCTATCAGGGTGAATAGGATCTCACCCTCTCCCTGCTGCCCTGTGCACACAGCAGCAGGGAGCAGACGAAGGCAGCCAGGACTTCAGAAGCGTCCTGGTTACCATGGTAACCGATCACTGCCACTGCCACCAATGAGGAGGAGGTGAGGGGACCCTGTGGCCACTGCCACCAATGATTTTATTACTGGGGGAAGGGGGGCACACTGCCCACCAATGTTTTAATACTAGGGAGGGGGCACACTGCCCACCAATGTTTTAATACTAGGGAGGGAGCGAGCACTGGCCAGCTTAATAACGTTCATATATGTGCAGGCAGAAGACACAGGCTGCCGGCACCTGCCTGTGACTGAGCGCTGCGATCAGAGGCTATTAACCCCTCAGGTGCGGCAACTGAGGGGTTAATAGCCTCTTATCGCAGTGCTCGGTCACAGGCAGGTGCCGGCAGCCTGTGTCTTCTGCCTGCATTTATATATGAACGTTATTAGGCTGGCCAGTGCGCCCGCCCCCCTCTCCCTCTATTGGTTGCAGCGGCAGAACAGGGGGAGGGAGAGACCGCCTCCTTCTCCCAGTCCTGCCGAGGAGAACATGGCCGCGCTGAGAGCAGCGCAGCCACGCTCTCCTATACTGGGCTGTGCAGTAGCGCAGCCCAGTATCGATAAAATACTTTTCCTGGTATCGAGTGCGATACCAGAGAAAAGTATCGATTGGGTATCGAAAGTTCGATACCCGAAACAACCCTAGAGCTGAGTGAATAACTCACAAATCGACCCCATTCACACAACCGTATATGTGGTCCACATCTGATTGCGTATTGGATTCTGACCAATTCATTTCATTGGGTCTACAAAAAATGCGGACAGCACATAGTGTGCTGTACGCCACACATATCTCCATTTTGCCATCCTGTAAAAAAGATAGAACATATCCTATTTTTGTCCATTTTGTGGACAAGAATAGGCATTGTTATAATGGGTCCTCAAAAAAAACGGATGCAATGCGGACATCCTCAATATTTTTGATGCAAAATGCATACAGTCATGTCAAAGCACCCTTACAGTCACCAGTAAGAAGATTTACATTGTGTACCTTTCTGACGAGCCAGAGAGTAAACATTTTAAGGAGTGCTTCTTTAAGTCACAGGTATGTTTTGGCTTGTTTTTGACTATATTGATTATCAAAGTAATACAAGAATGGAAATTCAGGGGCTATCTCACTTCAGCAAGGCATTTATCATGTAGAGAAAGTTAATACAAGGCACTTACTAATGTATTGTGATTGTCCATATTGCCTCCTTTGCTGGCTGGATTCATTTTTCCATCACATTATACGCTGCTCGTTTCCAGGGAGTATGACCACCCTATATAATCCAGCAGCGGTGGCCATGCTTTCACACTATAGGAAGTAGCACTGGCCTCTCTATTGGCCATAACATGAGAATGCTCATAGGCACGCATGCACAGCAGCTCCCATCCTGGCCACCTCGTATCTGCACAGCAGCAGTGGTGATATATCCAGAGGATAGACCATCCGTTAAAAAGAACTGCAGAACCCCTTGACAAATTTCCTTGGAATCTAGGAGCCAGCTAAAAAAGTTAGAAGCCAGGCGGAGCCGCGTCATAAAGCCCCCAATAGATTCCCCCGATAGTGCTCCCCCCCCCCCCACTTCTCCATAGAGCCCCCCAATAATGCATGCCAGTACATAGGGCCCCCAGTAGATGCCCCCATAGTGCTCCTTCCCCTCTTCTCCATATTGCCCCCCATAATGTGCCAGTATATAGGGCCCCCATAGTTCCCCCCCATAATGTGCCAGTATATAGGGCCAACATAGTGCTTCCCCTCTTCTCCATATTGCCCCCCATAATGTGCCGGTATATAGGGCCACCATAGTTCCCCCCCCATAATGTGCCAGTATATAGGGCCAACATAGTGCTTCCCCTCTTCTCCATAGTGCCCCCCATAATGTGCCAGTATATAGGGCCACCATAGTTCTTCTCCTCTTCTCCATAGTGCCTGACCCCCCCTAAGGACGGCGATACAGATATATATGGAGATGATTGCTTCCACAATGGAAGCCTCCGGACAGAACGGGCCCCCCTCTGGCGCTCCGCACCCGTCGCCAGGGCACCTTTAAAAACAGGCTGACAAATACCCAAGCGCCAGGACCAAATTCATGATCTCCATGGCGACCTGGCGCCTGGGATTTGTCGAGCCCTGCCTTAAAATTTCCAATCAATACATCATATATTTTACGTTCATTTCCTGTTGTTTATCTCTTTATTTAGCACTTTTTATGTGTGTTTTTTTTTTTTTTTTTTCCAGGAAGAAACATCTTGGGCTCCACCTCTTCCTCTTGTGGATTCATGTTCCCAGCAACAAATCCGCGGACGAATTGTAATAGAAAAGCTGAAAAAAGTGTAAGTATCTCTGTATATCTTTTGTGACATTTAACTAATTTGTAAGCGCCACTAACCATCCATTTCTATTATCTATCAAGTAAACCTCTCTGGTAGAGATTTATCAAAACTGGTGTAAATTAAAACCGACTTGCTTGCCCAGAGCAACCAATCAGCTTCCACTTTTCATTTTCCATCTGATTGGTGGCTATAGACAACTAAACCAGTTTTCCTTTACACCAGTTTTGATAAATGTAGATGACTAGAGTTGAGCGAAGCGAGCTTCGGATGCTTCATCGGAAGTCCCTTCGTTTAAAACTTCGGAACAATACTGTACGGAGATCTGTCTCCGTACAGTATTAGAATGTATGGGCTCCGATGAGCTGAAGTTAGTTATTCACGAAGTCGCGCGTGACTTAATCAAATAACTTCGGTAGTTGATTTTTTAAAGTGGAAAACCACTTTAAAACTTGAAACCGAACTCTGCTTCGGTTCCGACTAGTATCTCGATACTGAAGCCAAGTTCGGTTTCAAGTTTTAAAGTAGCTTTCTATTTTAAAAAGCAATTACCGAAGTTATTCGACGCGCGACTTCGTGAATAACTAACTTCGGCTCATCGGAGCCCATACATTCTAATACTGTACGGAGACAGATCTCCGTACAGTATTATTCAGAAGTTTTGAATAAAGCGACTTCCGATGAAGCATCCGTAGCTCCCTTCGCTTAACACTATAGATGACTAAAGAAATCAGACTGCCACCAGCATTATTCCAATGTTTTCCAAAATCGGAGTGTACAACACACCAGTTGTACTAATGGTTGGTAATATGGCCTTTCCTAAAGGGGTTGTCCACCTTTGGATAGGTCATCAGTATCAGAGCGGTGGGGATCTGATACTTGGTACCCCCTCCGATCAGTGGTTCGTGGCAGCCGCTGTCACCTGAAACATAATGGTACACGGATCCGGAAACTGAAGGTTGTGGCCATTTCATCGCACTGCGGTTCAGCTCTCGTTCATGTGCCTCCATTCAGCTTTCTCTCCTATGTTTTCAGAGGCTAGTGCAAACAGCTGCACAGTGGGGGCAGCCGAGTGTCGGACCCCCACCAAATGCATAATAATGACCTATCTGGAGGAGGTCTGCTGTCCAGTTGTAATCTGCCGGAGCCTTCAGTAAAATTTTGATTTTCCACCTACCGACGCTCTTTTATCATTACATAGATATGCGATCCTAATCTCTTCCTTTTGTCCCCCTCCCAACATCAGTCATGTTTTGTTAGCTTGCTTTTGATACTGAATCTGTGTTGGTACATCCGGCCATGTAAAACATGATATGTATTATTTTAAGCACAGCAATGGGCCCCATTTCTTGTCACCTTCCCCCTGCCCAGCTTCAGCAGGAAGCTGGCTTCTGTTTTTTTGTAAGGTGTGAAAAGTAGCACTTTATACAAACTAACTGGTGTTTGTTTTTGTTTTTTCACTTTTGCATGAAAATAGCCGTGTACTAGTGTAATATTGATAAATGTCCGAGCATTCGCTTTTCTATATGATTTAAGGGTATTTTAATTAGATTCCAGGGATGTGATGATCTGTACGTAGGTAGTGGTAATTGTGGTATTTGTGAGGATGTTCCCTGCCACGTATTCTGGTTATCCACCAGTTAGCGGATGTGCTATTTCTATAGGCCTTATCAGATCTTTTCTAAATGGCGGTACTAGGCATTTCAAGGGGTTGTTACGGCCACTGCACAGATCCGAGGGGGACAGGAGCTGCTGTGCATGTGTGTCTATGTGCTCCTGCCCGCCAAAGAGGCTCCTGCTTTTTCCTATAGTGTGCAAGCACAACCACCACTGCTGGATTAAAAAGAGGCTCCTGCTTTTTCCTATAGTGTGCAAGCACAACCACCACTGCTGGATTACCCCCCCCCCCCCTCCCAAACAAAATGCCCTGCAGACTCAATTTTATGAAAGCCCCTTTCAAAGTCGCTGCCCCTTCCAGATTGCAGCAGTGCACCACTGTCATTGAATTAAGGGGTACACTGAACCAGCTGATGGCTACTGGTGCAACTACTTGAACCACCAGTGATTAGCTGTAATTGAGGTCGGCAGACAACTGAAAATATCACTGCAGGGTCATGCAGTATTATAATATGCACATTTCAGTAAACCATGTTATACATGGTCATGCTGAACCCATCATTATAAGAGTTGTGTATTGCAGCAGCTCTGCTCACTCTTAGGGGAATACTTCTTCTGACAGCCTCTCTATTCTCTTTCATATGAGGCATATAGACAGACCAGTGCTACTTTTCTGAAAAATATGTTTAAAGAGGATCAATCAGCTGTCCTGTCAGGGCATTTTGTAACGGTCAGCGGGTGTGGAACCACCGTGTCAACCAACCAGTTTGACTTTGGGGTAAGGGGGTTGTTCTGGATGTCCTCCGGTTTTCACCCTTTAAGTCCCATATGGGGATCTGGCCTTCGCTGCAGGGGAGCCACTTCTACCTCCGGAGTAGTCCCAACTGACCCACGGGTGTCAAAGACATTGGTGCGGGGGATCAAGCAAAGCTCGTAGTCAGCAACAGGCTGAGGCCAAGACAGGCAGAGTTTCTACAAATCCGTGAAACAAGCCCAAAAGTCAGGGCAGGCAGCAAAGGTTCAGTGCGATGATCAGGCACCTGTCGGGTCAGACAGAAGAGAGTCAGAATCCAGAAAACAAGCAGATGTCGGTACATGGGCAGACAAGCAAATCATAGCACCTTTGCAAGATCTAGCAAGCTAGTAAACCTATTGCTCGGGCACAGAGTGGGACTCGCAGCATATATAGCAGAGCTGATTAGCACATTAGAAACATCTGAACACAGAACCAAAGGAAGTTCAACCCTTGCAATACTGTAGAATAAGGTGAGTTCAATGAAAAATACCTCAAATAAATACACAGTAAACGGGCACCCAGTCCGACTTCCAGAGCGCAGGAACTGCGACAGGCAAGGGCTGGGTGTTACGTTGGCCATGCCCTTCTCTGCCCCACTACTTCAGGAGGGCACATTTTTAGTAAATACTTGTCTTGCCCAGGGGTATTTAAAGTATAACTGTCACATTTATTTATTTTTTTACTATTGGATTCTGGTGATTTAATATTACCTTGTTGGCCCTGTTTTAATTTCTGATTGTTTAATAAATAACCCCTAAAAGCCACCTAAAAGTCCCCAGTATTGGCTATTTTTACCTGAGATAAAATCAGGTTGCTATGCTCCTTCCGTCTACCAGATGAGGACGGAGCACGGCTGCGTGCACTGGGAACTGATAGTGAGTCAGCATTGTAAGGGAATGTATAAAAAGCCAGGTTCTTCCTGACAGGAGATAACAGTGCTGGGCTGTGTGTGTGAACTTCTCCACATGCCTGTGCTTGGCAGACACTCCCTTAGCAGTGAAGGACAATGTGGCTGCTCAGTGTATAAATGACAGCCTTATCTGATAAGAGGAGAGCTTGGAGGAGGACTACAGGCTTCAGCCAGACCTGGGAACTTCACTGCAAGACCCCCCCTATACAGAGCTGGTCTTCACTAACTTCACTGCAGGCGTCCTATGGATTAGCCTCAGGGCTGAGGGCGGCCATTTTAACAGAATAGTGAAGTTTTAGTTTTATGCAGACTGGTTGCTAAGGGCTGAATCTTATTAAATAAGGGGTAGGTAAGTCTAATAGTTATTGAATCAGGAATATTATCATATTAGTAACTACATATATGAAAACTGAAATTAGGGTCTAAATGTGACAGTTATCCTTTACTGTTGATGCACTTTTACTTAGTGCTCTGCATTGTGCTCCATTATACCCCTTGGAATGTATGACTCCATTGACACCAGGATGTCGCCGTTCCCTTCATTCAGTAGGGTTTGTCCCCTACCTATTCTGGCAACACAGACTTAACAGTGTCGGACTGTGTATGGACTTGCCCTCGATCAAGGATGATGGTAACATCCAGTTGTTAAATTATTTATATTTGTCATATATTTCCAGTAGAAATAACTGAGGCACGGCATAACACAGAGTTCTAAGAAAAGATGTGCCAGCATTCATATTTTATAAGGAATACAGTTATTTCCAGAATCAAGGTTAGCAGGCCCGGCTGTGCTCCTCCCTAAAGGTAAGTCCACACCGGATGGGTCCACTACGAAAAATACGTAGTCTGTCAGAATTCCGTAGCGGCCAAAGAAAACGCTTCAAATGCATGGCTCCCTCTTTTTCACCCAAGTCCCTCTGTCCCTCTTTGATCCCTAAAGTGAACTGTCATATTTTTTATTTGCTAGTTTATTAGAGCTCGGCATGTATACCTGAGTTAGTCTGTCAATGATTATCAAAAGATCTGTAGTTACCTTATTAATAACAGCTTTCATTAATGTCCTCTGTCCCTTTCCACTGCTCCCTTAAAAGACCGTTGCTAGGGCTTGTCTGTCTTCCTTTTAGTATAAACAGAAGACGGAGGGGCGGTCCTTCACACTGCATGGCGGCATCAGGCTTCAGAGTGAGGAGGCGTGTCTTCAGTAATCTGATTGGCTGGCAGGGAGCTGCTGGCTACAGCAAGTGTGTATGGGAAGTGAGGGAAAGCAGTTTTGGCCTCAGAACTGGCAGAGGAGCCATCTTGAGAAGGTCCTCATATTGTAAATGTTTAAACAGCCGTAACTAAGAGAAAAACTAAAGGAAAACAGTGATATGTGAAGAAACAAAAGATTGCTTTATGCATAATGCTGCAGGAGTAACATATGCTAAAATAGATTTTTTCATGAAAACTTGATGGTTACACTTTAAATTTATTTGGTGCAATTTGAACCTTAAAATATGTATAATCTGATGATTTATCTGCTAATATTTAAATGGATAATGAAGTGCAAGAAAAAAAATTGTCCCAGGGGCTCCACATGCTATTAAAAAATCAAGTTACTCACCAAACCGATCCCCAGCTGCTACAGTTTTGACTGACTGAATAATTATGCTTTGGGCGGAGTTAGAGGCGTGGCCTAGTATTAAAAAAAAAAGACCTTGATGCGTGGCGGCATATATTGTCCCGCTTTGCGATTTTCAAACATTGCGAGGTATGCAAATGGTGCAATCTTTGTTGCGGCGTTCATAGTAGATGATGTGGGTTTGCTGCAGATTTCATCCCTCTGCAGAGGATGGAATACACAAGATAAATTGAAATTCTGAAGATTTAAAATATGTGAATGACATTTAAAAAAAACAAAAAACTATCGCATCCGCTTTTCTTTGCCTGCAAATGTACTCAGGCAACTTCAGTGCAGAAAATCTGCAGCATATCCATCAGGTGCAGCCATACCCCTAACGGCAATCATAAATGTGTCCGACGTTGAGTTTATTTGGTGCACCGGCGGGCGCTGTCCACGTTTCAGCTCAGTCTGGCTGTGATGAAGCAGAGATATCACTGACAGACTCTGGATGCAGAAAAGGACTTGGAGGTAGGGTTGGGCGATATTAAAAATATTGCCACGATAATGATATTAAGAAATTTATCGCGATAACGATATATATCACGATAAATGCCCATTTAGAAGAAAAAACACTTGGAGACATTATACTGTATGGGGGGCGGCCACAAGGAGACGTTATACTGTATGGGGGCAGCCACAAGGAGACATTATACTGTATGGGGGGCGGCCACAAGGAGACGTTATACTGTATGGGGGCAGCCACAAGGAGACATTATACTGTATGGGGGCAGATGCAAGGAGACGTTATACTGTATGGGAGCCACAAGGAGACGTTATACTGTATGGGGGGCGGCCACAAGGAGACGTTATACTGTATGGGGGCCACAAGGAGACATTATACTGTATGGGGGCAGCCACAGGAGACGTTATACTGTATGGGGGCGGCCACAAGGAGACGTTATACTGTATGGGGGGCGGCCACAAGGAGACGTTGTACTGTATGGGGGGCGGCCACAAGGAGACGTTATACTGTATGGGGGGCGGCCACAAGGAGACGGTATACTGTATGGGGGCAGCCACAAGGAGACGTTATACTGTATGGGGGCAGCCACAAGGAGACGTTATACTGTATGGGGGCAGCCACAAGGAGACGTTATACTGTATGGGGGCAGCCACAAGGAGACGTTATACTGTATGGGGGCAGCCACAAGGAGACGTTATACTGTATGGGGGCAGCCACAAGGAGACGTTATGCTGTATGGGGGCAGCTACAAGGAGACGTTATACTGTATGTGAGCAGCCACAAGGAGACGTTATACTGTATGGGGGCAGCCACGGATATATCATACTGTATGGGGGCAGCTACAAGGAGACATAATACTGTATGGGGACAGCAACAAGGAGACGTTATACTGAATGGGGGCCACAAGGAGACGTTATACTGTATGGGGTCAGCTACAAGGAGACATTATACTGTATGGGGGCAGCTACAAGGAGATGTTATACTGTATGGGGGCAGCTACGAGGAGATGTTATACTGTATGGGGGCCACAAGGAGACGTTATACTGTATGGGGGAAGCCAAGCCATACTGGGGCAGTGAATCCCTTTAATGTACATGCCATACTGGGGCAGTAAATCCCTTTCATGTATAATATACATTAAAGGGATTCACTGCCCCAGTATGGCATATACAAGATGCCATACTGGGGCAGTGTATCCCTTTAATGTTATATACATGCCATAATGGGGCAGCTCCCCCATGGAGGGTGAGTGGCTGGAACTTGGCAGCACAAAGAGGAAAGCAGCCTGACAGGAGAGTATCCTCCACAGCTCACCCAGAGGAGTCACCATACACACTACCTGCTAGATAGATATCAGGGCACGGGCTGCCACCATGTAAGGAGACAGGAGCTTCCATGACTATTTCAGCCGCTGACTCGGCGGCGCTTCTGCTGGGAGCTGGATGACTTCCATCCGGTGGCGCACTACTCTGTTCCAAACTTCTTGCCTGCACACTGCGCAGCGCTGATCACAGTGCGGTAAGCCGTCCAAACGTGCTGCCGGGCAGTGCAAGATGAAAAACCGCCGCCACCCGAGCCCTGCTACTTGCCCGAATGAGGGCTAAGCTATCTGCACAAACTACCTGGCCGGCGCCCAGAACTGCATGTCCCGGGCGTCGAGCGATAGGAATTCCACACCCCTGGGGCCGCTCTGTGCCCGCAGGTCCCGGGCTTTGTGTCAGTTCGGGTGGCGGAGTCATGGCAAAATAGGAGAAAGCAGGAGGCAGCTGCTGCGGGGACCAACACTTACTTTGTGCAGGCGCAGTACATGGACATTTTAGGAGTGTCGACGTGTGCCGACCGCTCCTATGACGTCATTAAATACCGCGGTTATTAGGAAACTGTGATATCGCCATATCGCAGTTTCTTAATACCACGGTATATCGCAGACACCGGTATATTGCCTAACCCTACTTGGAGGTGGTCTAAGGGTGGGTTCACATCGCATTTGATGTATACATTAGAAAATAAAAAGGATACAAAAACGTAGCACACCACTCTTTTGAATCCTGCAGAGTTCGTTAAAAAAAGTATACGTTTTTGTTTTTACAATGGAATACTATGGTGAACGGATGCCACTGTATGGCGTCCATCTGAGGCATCTGTTTAACGTATATGTTAAACAGATGGAGAAAACGCGATGTGACCCCAGCCTAATGTGTGTGGGGAGCTCCCGACTCTCCCCCAATGATGTCAGGGAGAGAAGGATCAGGAAAAGTGAATATTTTCGCTCAACCTCTTTTTTTTTTTTTCTCCTGGGAGATAACCAGTCACCAGAGGCGTCTGACAGCAGCATTCTCCCATCTTTGTATTAAATACACTTAGCACGTCGGCTGAGCCGAATGCGTATGTGTACGGGGGAGGCGGGAGAGAATCACAGTAGACGAAAGATCGTTTGGCCAACAGCTATGGAATGTGTATGGCCGCCCAGCTGTTTTTTATGAGGGCAGCTGGCCATCGTGAAGCGGTCTGTCTGTAAGAAGAGAGCCTCTTTAACCTGTAGGTGTCACTATTGTTATTGCTGTTATCATGGAGGTTGTGTGTATAGCAAATGACAAAAACACCCAACAAATTACCCCTTATTAACTGGAACAATTATTGCCCTAAAGTGCCCTACACACCACAACCTTTAGGGCATATCGGACCTCACCAGCCCGTGGACAGGGCCCCACTGTGTGCATGCATGATCACTCCTATGTCATGGATTTTATTTTACGCGGTGGTAGTTTTTCCACCTCTGAATATTCACTTGGTGTATAAGTAGATATTTGTTATAATAGGGTTTGCTTGGAGACGTTTCTTCTGCATTATGACAAAGTGCATGATGGCAGCAGCTCGTTCTGAGAGGAAGGAGAACTGGCGTGGTGGCAGACACGTGTCTCGTGTGACCATAAAGAAATAAAGCTGTTTGGTCGTAAATCATAAGGGAAAAAAGAAGCAGCTTTGTCATATAAACCTGATTTCTAATGTGCACCAGTTTATGAAGGCAGCCCATGTAAACCAGAGGTGTATGTAATGTATAAGGGGGATCCAACCCCATCTTTTACATCTATGTGCCCTAGTAAGACATCTGAAAGAGTTCTTCACACTAGAACATATTAGTATGGCCCCCATGGTAGTCTATGGGTGCTGGGTTAGGGACGCATACAGTACGGATCCAAAATGCAACCATGTGCATGCTGTCTCTATGTAAATGAGGTGACATTATAGGTTTCATGGTAAAACATGGCCGCTCTATCAACTTTCCCTGGGTTACAGGACTCATTCATATATTTTTTTTTTTCCTTCCAGTCTTCCAGCTATACTGATGCCACTGAAGATAGCGTACAGTGACATATCCAGAGAGTTACACGATCTGGTCAAAACTTTCAGGTGAGTTTACTTGGAGATGAGCCTTTAAAGAAAAAAAAAAAGTTGCACTTTCTAAATGAGACATACGTGTTCTAATCCGTAATCCTGACCTGCATTTCACTCCACTTCTGAAATTGGCGAGGCTTACCAAATGTCACAACATTTGCCCACATGATGCGAAAATATGCACCTAATGTCATACGCAGACATCACTGATGACGTTTTCACGAACAGAACTGGCGTAGCAGATTTGATAAATGTCCCTCCTAATTTTTTTCTAGCTTCTTGAAAGAGAAGGTGGTGATGGTGATGCCTGTAGGGACTGCTCTTATATTGGTCAACTTGTTAAAGGGGTTTTCCCATCATATAATGGCCATTGTCTAAGAGGTGCGGGTCCCATCTCTGGGACCCGCTCCTACAACAAGAACGGTGCAGGGAAACAAATGGAGGGAGCACTGCGCATGCGCAGCCGCCCTCCATTCATTTCAATGGGGCCGCCGAAAATAGCCGAGCGCTGGGTCGGCTATTTCTGTCTGCCCCATAGAAATGAATGGGAGCAGGGGCCGCGTGTGCGCTCCCATTCACTTGTATGGGAGCAGCGCTTGGTGGTGGACGGACCCTGGGAAACCCGGGGTCCTCCAGCCACAGCTCTCCCTGCTCCGTTTTCCTTGTAGGTGCGAGTCCCAGAGGTGGGACCCGCACCTTTCAGACAATGGGGGCATATCCTAGAGATATGCCCCCATTGTATGTGATGGGAATACCCCTTTAAGGAAAAGCAGATATTAAAGGGGTGGTCTCGCATTGCTATTTTCAAGCTCCGTCGCAGCTCTCATCGCTTCGATTTCCTGCTTGCTGCGGGTGGAGCTGAGCACTGACGGTTTGGCTGGGGCTGGGAGTGACTGCGCATGCACAAGAATATGTGCGTTTTCGCTCCTCTGAAAACCGGCCACCACATCAGCTGGCAGAGCTTCCGATAGTGTTTCTGTGCGCCTGCGTGGCCACCACTGACACCATTACGGCAGTGGCTCTAACCCCTAGAAACGAGCACAATATTTGGGGCTGTTTGAAGGAGAAGACAAGGCGACATAGGCTTAATTGAAAAGTTAACTACATAGAAGAACTGATCCTAGGACTACAAGGAACTGATTATATGTTGATTAGTGAGGTGAGACAACCCTTTAAAGGTTGTGTACATCTTTGATTGGAATTTATTATTGCATAAATAAACATTTTTTTCTGTTTGCTTTCATTAAAGGGGTTATATCCCATGATGTGTGTAAAAAAATGAAAATCAGACATATGGTACATGGCAAGCTCTTTCTAACAAAGCTAGAACCAGCCCTGTACCTCACATGGATCCAGAGATCTCCCCATTCATTGCTCTGCTGGATTTATATCAAGCTGACAGCTCAAGGGGCTTCCTTTCTCAGAGGGGTTTCCTTTCTCAGGGTATGGGTCCTTTCTGCTGTAGCTCTCTCCCTATCACAGCTCAGGGCCATGTCCTTTCTGCTGCACCCCTCTCTCTGCAAGGGTCCATTCACACGACCGTATTTTCGTTCTGCATCTCAAAAGATGCAGAAAGTTCACCATGAGCTGTCCGCATCCTTATGTCCCTTCCGCGGTCTTGCAAAACAGGTAGAAAATGTCCTATACAAATAGGTATGTCTAACATAGGGCAGAATGTGAGAGACTGCAGAATGTGGGACGCACTTGACCAGTATCCGTGTTTTGTGGATACGCTATTTGCGGACCACAAAATGGATATGATGGTGTGACTGGACCCCAACTGTCACAGTATCTAGATAGAGCTGGAGGCAGCTAAAGAACTGAGCATGTGCATCCACCCCTGCCAAGTGGACAGAGACACAAGGAAAATAGCAAACAGCAGGTGGCACTACACAGATTTTATTGAAAATCTCAGTGGCTATGCTAAATTTATAATTGCATGCAATTAAAAAAGTATTTAGATTCTGGATAGGACCCCTAAAGCATAGCGGTCCCGGGAAAAGTTCCTTTGTGTGCTCCCACGTCATCTGAGCGGTAAAACGTCTGTGATCGGTGTAGTCGCCAATCACAGACATTATCCCAGGGTCTCTTCTGTTTAAAAGAGCAGAAGAGACCCTGGGATAAGCAGGCACCATCTTTAAAGACCCCACTAGCAATATACATGTGGAAAATTAGACTGTGAGGCCCACGGGGAGCAAGGACTGATGTAACTGATTGCATTCTGGCTAATATGTTGGAGCTGTATATAGATAATGGGCAACAAATGAAAACTATAGATATATGGTAAACTCATTAGTACATAATTATTTCAGTCTCTTTAGGGCATTCATTGAAACGGCAGGGTTTTCACATATTAGTCTGTTGTAACACATGAAAGGGTTTACATCAAGTAACAGGCTGCTTCTTCCTTTCCCTCACGACAAGAAACGACAAGTGATTTTAACATTAAAAGGCTGCAGCGATGATATCGGTAACCCCTGCCCTCTCTATGTCTTGGAGACTGAGAGAAATGACAGTCTGTTGTCACAAAGTCCAGGGGTGCTTATCACAGAGCTGCAATTTTCCCCTCCACTGAGTCCTCCCGAAACACTTCTAGTTCATCCTATTTGCTGCAACGTTTTAGCCCACTCCGTGCGGACGAGAGAAAGCTCTAAGGAGATCTCCGAAGACATTTTAGTACAGTTATAGTTCATTCTCAGCAATGTCCCAGCGTGGCTGTATGCTTTAGTTACCAGAACTGAGATGTCACATTATTCTCAAGAGGCCGTCTGTCTGTCAGGCCACTAAGCTAAAAGGTAAATCATTTGCTTCACTTGGGTTTTCCGATGCGGTACCTGGCTGGCCGGTGCGTGTCGGGGCTTTAGAGGGAAGCTTCACCTTTGATTATAGGGGTTTAGTGCTAAAAATAATCATTAAAAAAAATCCCCAAATTGCTGTTTTGTTGTTCATCCAGCCTACAAAAAAGCTTTAAAACTAAAGCTCCTAAAAGTAAAAGCCCTTACACAGTTCTAATAATGGAAAAATAAAAATGTAAAAGACGTATTCCCATCTGGGCAACTACAGGATATGTCGGCCTTCTCTGGGACTCTATTCTTGTTTGTTTCAATGTAAAAAATACAGCTATGTATGTGTGTGTGTGTGTATCTGAATCGGAAATATAAAGTAAGGACTTTTAGGGCTCTTTAACACAAGCGGATGCTGTGCGTGCAATCCACTGCGTGAAAGAGAGCCAAGCCACACTCTGGACAACATGACTGATAATGCTCCGTGTCTCTGCTGTCCAGAGTGCGGCTTGGCTCTCTTTCACGCAGCGGATTCCACGCACGGCATCCACTCGTGTGAAAGAGCCCTTACTTCTCCTTCCTGCTGGAATTTACTTCTGCCTTAGGCTGAAAAAAACTTGCTGGATAAATCTGCCTCAAAACCTCCTCCCAAAAAAACTCCTTACTGTTCCCTTAAATGCCCTTTAGAACTTTTTTGTCCTGGAGATCGGTGGTCTGAGTTCAGAGTTTACTGATGCGGTCTTCTCATGTGTGTCCATACCAGAAGATCATTTTGACTGGATTTCCCCTTTAACTTCACTTTTGCTTAGGACACAGCTTTGTATTGTATGTCATTTAATATGTAGTGTTATGTATTATTTTTAGGTTTCCTGTAAATCTTGAGTGTTTTTTTTTCTAATCTTTCAAGTATGTCTTTGTCACATTTCATACCGTAAACTGGTAAATCAAATACAACTACTTCTGCGGGTGCAGAAATTAAAATCCATGTCATTTTATACAGAAATACTAGAACGCTAATTGCTAATAATTCTGTTGACAGGAAAGTTAGTTGGCCATAAATGTATTCCTTTTGTAAGAAAATAAGTAAATCATGTGTTCTCGGTAACCTATAAACACTAGAAAAGGCACAGATAAAAGTGAGTGACACATAGTGAGTGAGTGACTATAGGATAATGCTGCCCTTGGGGTTGGTTTGTACTCTGTACCCATGCATAGGTACTATGGGGGTCATTTATTATCCTGAAATACACCTATGTTAGGCGTAGATTGTGGCTCAATGGTTTGTTGTGCCACAATCTGTGACTTTCTCCGCTCACACCAGGTCTAAAAATGTGGACTTGGCGGTGAAGGGGACGGGCCGGCATAGCCATCTCATTAATCATTTTCTACGCCTGTTTTAGGCGTAGAAAATGGTCTAAATGGGGTACAGCTAGGAAGCTGGCGTAGATTTAGACTGGCTCTGGATGAACCAAAGTTATGTTGAGGCCTGCGCTTCTTCATAACTTCAGCGGATCCACCGCCAGATATAGGGCCTAAAACTCAAGACTTAATAAATTATCCCGTATATGTGTAAAACCTACAGGGCGCATAGGCCTTACGTCACTGGACCTACAAAGGGTAGCTTACTTTCCTGCTCTCGACCTCTGGGGTCCATCTCTTTTGAACCCCTGCTGCCACTGACGCGCTCTAGTCCTGCTTTTCAACATTCGATTTGAGGGGGATCACACGTGTACCGCTGCAGCCTATGGTTGGCCACAGTGATGATGCGTCCCCCAGTGACATGACTCATGGGGGACAAACCTAACTGCTTGCAGTGATACTAAGAGCGTGACTGTGTACCAGTTTAACATACCGTAATTTTTTTTTCCAAGCAACGCATCCTGCCTTGTCTGCTACTGGTATTTAAAGGGACTCTGTCTCCCTAATTTTGGACCATTATCTACAATAATACATGAGTAGTACTGCCGATAAGGAGCCCAGATCACAATTTTTTCTTTTTCTACTGCCCCTCGTTTCCTCGCTGTCAGCGCTGCAGTGAAATACATTGTGAGGACTGCTGTGCATGCGCATATGAGTCCTCTCCATTATGTCAGAATACTACAGCAGTCTGGACTGTGTATTTCACTGCAGCTCGCTCTGACTGCTGACAGAGGGGGACCTGGGGGCATTAGGAAAATAAAAAATAGTGATGTGGAAACCTTATCTGCAGTACTGCTCATGTATTACTGTAGATAATAGTCCAAGATAAGGGTGACAGAGTCCCTTTTACTGTAGCTCAGCTGATGTACAGCAGTGGTTACCGTAGATGTTAATGAAAAGAGCCACAAGTGTCCAGTTAGCTTTGCATCTTCTACGTCATGTGGCCCCTGGCGGCCACTTTGGTTTTCCAATCTGTAGATGGAGTGCTTCCTCTTGACTCAAGGAATGGATCTATCTGATATTTTACAGCATCTCCACATAACTTTAAAAGGCGTGTGAAAGCAAATTTGTACCCATGAAACTGGCCGGCCGGGGGAGAATTATTAATTGTGACCACATTTCTGAAGCACCTTTTCCACTTTTTTGAACATCTGCACTAAATTCTAACGAGAATTTGTCACCTTAAAGGCATCTGTCAGCAGATTTGTCCCTATGACACTAGCTGACCTGTTACATGTGCACTTGGCAGCTAATTGATCTGTGTTGGTCCCATGTTCATACGTGTCCGCACAGCTGAGAAAAATGATGTTATATTATGTGCAAATGAGCCTCTAGGAGCCAAGGGGCCGTTGCCATTACACCTAGAGGCTCTGCTCTCTCTGCAACTGCCAATCCCTCTCCACTTTGACAAGACCAGGAAGTGAAAATGTGATTACACCTGCCTGGCCCTGTCAAAGTGCAGAGGACGCAGCATTTGCAGAGAGCAGAGCCTCTAGGAGTAACAGCAACGCCCTCGTTGCTCCTAGAGGCTCGTTTGCATATATAAAAATATAAATTTTCTCAGCAATGTGGACACACATGAACATGGGACCAACACAGATGCCTTCAGCTGCCGAGCGCACATGTAACAGGTCAGCCACTTTCATAGGTACAAAACTGTTGACAGATGCTGTTTAAGGTGAAAATTCTTGTAAGGCTACTTTCACTCTAGTGTTTTTTGCAGATCCGTCATGGATCTGCAAAAACGCTTCCGTTACAATAATACAACCACATGCATCCGTCCTGAACGGATCCGGTTGTATTATGTCTTCTATAGCCATGACGGATCCGTCATGAACACCATTGAAAGTCAATGGGGGACATATCCGTTTTCTATTGTGTCAGAGAAAACGGATCTGTCCCCAATGACTTACACTGTGTGCCAGGACGGATCCGTCTTGCTCCGCACCACATCGCGGACAGAAAAAAACGCTGCAGGCAGCCTGAGCGGATCCTTTTCCATTCAGAATGCATTAGGGCAAAACTGATCCGTTTTGGACCGCGTCGGAGAGCCCTGAACGGATCTCAGAAACGGAAAGCCAAAACGCTAGTGTGAAAGTAGCCTTAGAATTTAGTGCAGATGCTCAGGGTCTTCAGAAATGTGGTCACATTTAATAATTCTCCCCCTATGTATGGTACTCTTTAAAGCGATGTCTTATTAATCTTTGTCTGCAACCAGTTAGCGCAGAATACCATTGCCTCTTACAGGTGGGAGTTTTGGATCAGCCGTCCCTCTTGATATAACAGCTCGTGTAGCATATTAATGGCAGTGACCAGTGTTGAGAGCTTGCCAATCAATAAGAACATTGACTAGAAGTTAATAGACACAAATACCTGCAACTACTACAGTAGTGTACATGGACATGGCCTCCCCATGCTTCAATCAATAGCTCGACATTGCACAGCATTTGCTGCTCCTTAGCCTGTTTGTCGGCAGGTCCCCAGATGAATCAGACCTGTCTTTATCAATTATCTTCAGCCTGGCAGATTTACAGCCTTGTCACCTAAGTGCAGATTGTCAGCATGATTCCTGCAAGCATATCACCGCACATATCATTCCCACTACTGCAATCCTGCATGGACAGACGCCTCTTCATTCACACCACAAAGCTGATCCTATAGTTCTTAATCCCTTATTGAAATTGCTATAATGTTAAAACAAAAGGTGCAATTAAAAGTAGCTGCCATTATGCAACACAGCCAACTTGTAACACCTAGTTGTCAATTTCAAGGAGGAATAACAAAGGGATGCTACCACACATCGCTGTGATAAAAGTGCTTCAAAATTGTTATATTTTGGGGAATTGAAGGATTTAGTAGTTTTTATATCAAAAGTATATGTCCGATCCGATTATCTTAAAGAAATGCTAAAAACAGAAATGCACAAAAAGTTTCAAAAAATATCCCAACTTCTTCTGCCATGCCCCTCATTTCCATTGATTCTATTATGTATCATATTGCCTTCCAGGATTCGTGTCCCCACCTATCCCTTGGTTAAACTTGATGGACTTATGTCATTTTTTAACCGTATTAACTATGTAAGGCCTCTTTCACACTTGCGTTCTAAGGATCCGGCAGGCACTTCCGTCCCGCCGGATCCGTCAGAACGCAAGTCGCCTGAAAGCATTAGAAGACTAATCAGGATCCTGATCAGTCTTCGAAATGCTTTAAGGTTACTATGGCAGCCAGGACGCTATTAAAGTCCTGGTTGCCATAGTAGTAGTGGGGAGCGGGGGAGCGGTATACTTACAGTCCGTGCGGCTCCCGGGGCGCTCCAGAATGACGTCAGAGTGCCCCATGCGCATGGATCACGTGATCCATGCGTGTAGGGCGCCCTGACGTCACCCTGAGCGCCCGGGAGCCGCACGGATGGTAAGTATACTGCTCCCCCGCTCCCCACTACACTTTACCATGGCAACCAGGACTTTAGCGTCCTGGCTGCCATGGTAACCATTGAGAAAAAGCTAAACGTCGGATCCGGCGATGCGCCGAAACGACGTTTAGCTTAAGGCCGGATCCGGATTAATGCCTTTCAATGGGCATTAATTCCGGATCCGGCCTTGCGGCAAGTGTTCAGGATTTTTGGCCGGAGAAAAAAGCACAGCATGCTGCGGTATTTTCTCCGGCCAAACAACGTTCGGTCCTGAACTGAAGAAATCCTGATGTATCCTGAACGGATTTCTCTCCATTCAGAATGCATTGGGATAATCCTGATCAGGATTTTTCCGGCATAGAGACCCAACGACGGATCTCTATGCCGGAAAACAAAAACGCTAGTGTGAAAGAGCCCTTACTATATCATACCTTATTTTTCGGCCCATAAGATGCACCTGACTGTAAGACGCCGCCACCCCCTAGGTTTAGACAACAAGAAATTGGAAAATATTTTCTATTAATTCAAATTTCCCTACTGCCTGGTTCAGTATTGGGAGAGAGGTGTTTTTCGCCGTCCTCTCCATGTGCTGAACTATCCTTCTGCCTCCTCTCCTGCCTGATCACATGGATCGGTGTTGGACACGGAGAGAGAGACATGTGCAGATGCACACCCCTCTCACTGATCCAGCAAAGTGCTGTAGGAGTGCTCTGCCGGATCATTAAGGAAGCAGTCAGGGAGGTCTGGCACTGCTGGACCACCCTGACTGCAGACTATAAGACACAGGCACTTTCAAGCAAGATTTTTTTTTTTTATGCCATTCCTATAAGCTGAAAAATACTTTAATTTAAACGGAGAAATAAATAAACCAATCTGTGTCTCTGGAGCTCAGCCATGCCCCTCCTCCTTACAGTCATGTTTCTGGAAGTAAGACAGCTGGCCTCAGCAAGAGCCTCCCCACTCTGTCCTGTTTACTGTAGTACTGTAACAGAGAGCTCACTATACTCTGGCTCCTAAGCCAGTTGTCAGCTGCAAATGGAGCTAATCACCTACTCATTAAAGGGGTTGTCCAAGTGTTTAATTCCGATGACCTATCCTCAGGATATGTCATCAGTATCTGATCTGTGAGGGGGTCCGACTCCTGTATCCCCCGCTGATCAGCAGTTTGAAGAGACTGCGGCGCTGCAGCCTCTTCCTAGGCCAGTGAGGTCACGTGCATAGGTCACATGGCCTAGGAGCCGCTCAGTTCCATTCAAATGAATAGGGATGAGCTGCAATACCAAGCACAGCCACTATCCAATGGACAGCGCTGTGCTTGGTAAGCTGTGAGGAAGCTGCAGCTATCACCGCAGTGCTGTGGACTCTTCAAACTTCTGATCAGAGGGGGTGCCAGGAGTCCGACCCCCACCGATCAGATACTGATGACCTATCCTGAGGATAAGTCATCAGTATTAACCACTCAGAAAACCCCTTTAGCTCTTCTATTCTTTATAGGGTTTCTAGATGACTGTTTCCTAAATGCAAGTGGGCAAAGTTATCTGCTGTTTACTTTTATCACTTACATCTAGGTTTAGTGTTCCTTTAAATTTGGTGATGCTAATATTTAATTGTCTGTGGATTTACTGTAAATGCAGAAGATGTAAAAGCTTTTTTCTACATTATTAGTCACATTCTTCTTTTTATCAATTCTGTTTTTATTAGTTGGTTTTTTTTCATAAAAGTAATAATACATGGAAATGACAACAACATGTCCAGACCATGTATCCACCGTCTTCTTTATTATTTTATTGCCTATTAATTGTTGACCCTCCCACTATTGGTTCACACTAGCGGCCCTACATCCATCCCTCCATCGTTTTTCCTAAAGACTCCCACAGGTGACCTCATGATGCATAATGGAACTGTATCCTGTTACACTCTGACCAAATTATTTTGTAATTATCTTTTGTGTTTATTTTATTTATTTATTTTTGTCTTTCAGATTTACAAATACAAATGTTATTCACACCGTTCCCGAATGGTCGATAATTGCCATCGTCCTGCTATCTGTGTAAGTACTTTTGATTCTGTCACAGTGCACAAAAACACGTCTCACTCCATATACAATTATACCTTAGTTAAAGAAGACCTGTCTCCCCTCCTGACGTGTCTGTTTTAGTACCGTAACTACTTGCATTCCCCATGTAATGACAATTCAGGAGCATTTAGGACTCTGTGATGGGCCATTTGTATATTATTCCTGCTAGACGTTATGAATGCATTACTAGCACTTTGCAATGAAAGGTCCCGTTGGGGGTGTCCCTGCACAGTCTGACACTGGCGGCGCCGGACTGCGCAGGGACACACCCCCAACTGGTAACACCCATCTGCCTTTTCATTCCAAACTTTTAGGAATTCATTAATAACTTCTAAAAGGAATAATAAAGGAATGTCACATAAGAGTAGATGCTCCAGAATGGTTATGACATGAGGAATTTAAGTAGTTACCAAAACAAACATGTCAGGAGAGGTGACAGGTCTCTTTTTAAATTGAGCCTCCACTTGCACAATTGCATAAATATAGCAGAAAGCATCTACGAAGTGACAGAATTGGAATGATCACCACTCTTTCTTCAAAACATTTTAGGCTTTTGTTTTTCTGCAGTTTTGGTTGATTTATATTTTTTATTTAAAAATGGAACATCTTTCTAAATACTCTAGATTAAAGGTATTATCAAGCTACAGGTGACAGATGGAGGGGAATATGACTGTGGGATCAAACTGTTCGGGTTTTTTTTCTGCACTCTGTAAACATGGGCACACAATTGCTCTCAGTGGTAAGGTGCCCCTATTGTCATGATTAGTGGCTGTCCTAGCATTAGGACCCCCACTGATCCAATAGTTACTTCCTATACTGTGGATAGGGGATAATGTAGAACAATCGGAATACCCTTTTAACTGTTGGATATGATTCACTTTGAAATTGACATTTATGTCCTGTGAAGTGTTCAACTTAGGGCTCGTTCACAAGACCGTATGGTTTTGCGGTCCGTTTTTAACAGATCCGTTTTTCTGTTTTTCGTTTCAGTAGTGTTTCCGATTGTGATCTGTTTTTTGCGGAATGGAAACGGAAGCCTATAATAATGTTTTAACAGAAAGTACATTGAAAAATTGGGCTGGGCGTAACATTTTCAATAAATGCTTCCGCAAAAACGGAACGGATACGGAAGACATACAGATGCATTGCGTATGCATTCTGGTTGTTTTTTTTTTACAGCCCCATTGACTTGAATGAAGCCACGGAACGTGATTTGCGGTCAATAATAGGACATGACTCAAAATGTAGCGAAACGGAATGCATACGGAGTACATTCCGTTTTTTTTGCGGACCCATTCAAATTAATGGTTCCGTATACAGACGGTATACTGAACACAAAAAACGGCCTGTATATGGAACGCAAAAAATGTTTGTGTGAACAAGCCCTTATACAATAGATACCAGGTAAGCGATAACCAATACGCTTACATGGATGTCATACTTTGCTAGGAGAATAATCTGTAAGTAAATATCAAATTTGTTGGTATTTACCCCATGTATCAAAAAAGACCTGTTGTGCCATAAGAGTGAACTGCGGCTTTCACGTAACTCGATAAACAAGATCCATATCTTCAATTACAGTCATTTCCAGTAAATGTACCAGTGTTACTTTTGCTTCTTGTGGATTTTATGAGTCATTTGAGCCTCTAGGGCAAGCAAGTACTTTGGAGACTTTCACAGGTCAGGGAACGTTGTGGTCCAACATTGTAGCCTCTTTGGCACAGCACTTAATATCTTTTGATATTGCTTCAGTCTGACACATTGTTCTATATTCACTGTCCCAAGGAAGTCCATACTAGTAGGTATTAGCGTAGGCTTCAACGAGCCCTACATCTGTGTCACTCCGTCAGATACTGCTCAAACGATTCATTAAATCAGAACACAGAAAGTAACTTTACTTGAATGCTTTGGCATCAATATTTTATTAGCTATAAGAACAAATCTTTTGTCATTTTTATTATATGCCTTTTTTTTGGTTGAATTGGTGATTTGTGAAACAGATCTTATGAATTTTTTAGTCTTTCTATTAAATAAAAAAAAAAAAAAATAATAAACTATGGTACTTGCCAGGGCAAAATTAGTTTACAGGATAGGGACATGCTTGGATGCTAGCAACTCTGTAAAACATACAATGTCCAGCCATTAAAGCTGCAAACTGGTGTGTTGCAAACCTACAATTTGCGACTAAGTAATATATATCAAGTAATAAAATATGGAAGACCATTTAAACAGTTTTGGATTCTAACCTCTGCTTCTAAAGGTACCTGCACTTTCATCAGACATTTTTTTTTATTGTTCCGAAATATATAAAAAAAAATTAAAAATATATTTGTGTTTTGCATCTACCATGGTTACAGACTGGAAACAAACCCTGTAGTCCTGTGTTACTCTCTATCTACCCTTTATTAGTATACAGAGACTGAGAGAAAGGCAGTTGTAAAGGAGTAACACATGGCTGCAGGATCTGACTACAGACTGGGTTTGTTTGTAGTCTGTAACCATGGAGACAGACATGTCTGCATAGAATCTGTATACACAGAATGCTATGGTATTTTTAATTCAGGCTGGTTTTAAGGTTGCTTGTTCTTTAAAGGCTGAGAATTTTTTTTTTTTTTTTCATGATTGCATTTTACAAATTTTGGACTAAAAATAATTTTAGTTCTTTATTAGAATTTTTAGACTTCTTTTGAGATGCAGGGGATGAAAATCATCCTTTCCATAGAATGCCACTTCCTGGTCCCATCGGCTGACCGCTCATGTGAAGCTTTATCTCCTTACTTTATAAACACTCGTAGATATAAACCCTTATCAAACTCATCAGTTTAATTGGGTATTTATAAGGTCAGGAGATTAGAGATAAGGCTTCACATGAGCAGTCAGCTGACGGGAAAGAGAAGTGATATTCTGTAGACAGGCTGATTTTTATTTTTATTTTTTAATAAACCCCTGCATCTCAAAATCTGCTAAAGATTTTTAATAAAAACTACTGAAAAAATTATCATTAGCCCAAAATGCAATCATAAAAAAATTGCCTCAAAGGTAGCCATAGCCTTTAAATTCTAAATGCCTTAATGCCATAAAAATGGTTAGAAAAATGTGCAAATCCTCTTGTCTTAGCGGACTTCTAAAATATCAACAGGCTTTTGCCTTTTTTTTTGCAATTAACTGATCCATCTATCGATCGATCAGACAATCTTTCTGTTCAATCTAATATATCAATAATAGTTTTTTTCGGTAATAACTCCTCTGCAAAACATGCTGTCAATGACTTCTAGGGGTGACCAACCTAATTGTTAACAGACTTGATAGTTTTTTTCATAAATGAGTAGAGTGCTGGAGTAGATGGAGCGTTAAGAACATCAGCAAGATGGCGTCAACAGAGTCCTACTGACATTGAAGATCTTATAGCGATGCAAAAGTGGGAATGATGTATTACCAACAGCCCAGGAAAGTCAAAGGTTTTACAAAAGGGAAGCATTTTGGCATATATGACATTTCGGCACCCACTGACGGAATGAGCGTTCAGTTCTAATTAATAAGCTCACCGCAGCCACTGAGATGCCCACACTTCCCAGCACATCACAGCATTTACACTACGGCAAGGTTTGTAAAATGAATCGATTGCCAAGAAAATCTTATTTATCTTGTTTTAGATTTTTTTATTTTTTTTTTAAAGCAATTTATCAAAATACTAAATCTATAATCTAAATAATTTTTACTGAACTGTACTGCCAGGATATTTCAGTGATATAGTGGATGAAAATTATTATGTTTAATGGCCCCTCTCATTGCCCACTACATCTAAATGAAGATACATTTGTCGGAATTGCCAGTCACGCCCCCTTAGTTTGCGACTTTTTAACGCCACTTTTCAGACTCTCAAAATATGCAAAGTTGACTAACTTTTGTCTCGTGACATGTACGGGATTCAATGGGGATTCTCCTAATATTAGAAGTAGGAAAACAAGCTTTAAAATATACATCAGTCCTGAAAGGGCTGCCATCTTGGAAAAATCCCCATTTAATATTTGAATCTCCATCCATCTCCCCAGAATCTACTTTACACAGGTGATTTTGTCACAAACGGCCAGACATTTAGGTCTCTTGCACACGAACGTATTTTTTTTTTCAGTGTTTTGCTGTCCGTTTATAACGGATCAGTTTTTTGCTTCCGTTGCGTTTCTGTTCCGTTTTTCCGTTTGGCATATACAGTATACATTAATTCCATAATGAAAATTGGGCTGGTCTTAAAATTTTCAATAGATTGTTCAGCAAAAACGGAACGGATACGGAAGACATACGGATGCCTTTCCCTATGCTTTCCGTTTTTTTTGCGGACCCATTGATTTGAATGGAGCCACTGAACATTATTTGCGGACAAGAATAGGACATGGTCTATAGTTAAACGGAACAGAAAAAAACGGAAACGGAAGGCATACGGAGACACTTCAGTATTTTTTGCAGACCCATTGAAGTGAATGGTTCAGTATACTGTCAGTATACTGAACTGAAAAAACTGCCAGTATACGGTCCGCAAAATACTGTAGTGTGCAAGGGGCCTTAAGGTGAGACCAGATGATGCGTCTGGCTGGTGTCGGTGGCCATGGCTTGCCACATTCGGCCAGCCACATCTTCCGTCCTGCAGGTCAAATGTAGTATTACATGGTTGGCATATGGGTGGCCATGTATGTACTAGATAGACACCTGTTGGCAGCTCTGGCTCTTCGCTGGGGCCCTCTTTAATATCTGTATGTCCCAACATGGCTCAGGGAAAAAGGTTGTCTCCAGCCCCTTCTTTGTAGCAAGGGCCGTATTTTATGTAGAAATGGCTGTATGTAATTGTATAAAAAAAATGTAAATATCCACATTAAGACCCTTTTTGTTACAATGGCTACTTGACAAACTAGCTGCCTATCTACACTAGTCTTCTCTAGGAGTTAGGGTTGATGCACACAGCTGTAACCGTATTTGTGGTCCCCGAATTGCAGATCCGCAAAACATGGTGTCACGGACGTTCCCACAACAGGCGACAGGAGATCAGTGAGACTGGCAACACGTAGTTTGATCTGACATGTTTTCTGTTTGGATCAAATGACGTCTGTTGTTTCTGGTGCTTGCCAGACCTTCTTTCCCCAGGTGTGGCTATTAGGGTCATTTAACCTTCTCTATTTCTTGTTGTTTCTCCCACTATGCTGTGCGGTTTATAGCTTCTGTTTGAGTTGTGGATAGCTGGTGTGTGGATCACAGCTGAGTTCCTGGTGCTGCTGTAGCCACTTGAAGTTGTGTTTTCTTTCCCTTTTGTATTTTGCTTGGGTTAGGCCTCATGCACACAACTGTATGTATTTTGTGGTCCACAAAAAACAGATCCGCATAAAATACTGATGACGTCCGTGTGCATTCCGTATTTTACGGAACAGCTGGCCCCTAATAGAACAGTACTAGCCTTGTCCGTAATGCGGACAATAATAGGACATGTTCTATTTTTTTGCAGAATTTAAATACGGACATACGGAAACTGAATGCACACGGAGTAACTTCTGTTTTGTTTTTTTTGCAGAGCCATTGAAATGAATGGTTCCGTATATGGTCCGCAAAAAAAAAATGGAACAGACACTGAAAGAAAATATGTTCGTGTGCATGAGCCCTTATTTTGTGTGTTTCATTTCCCTGTCATTTGTTTAAGGCCTGAGGGAGACTCCTGTTCGTCCTTCCTTTTGGGGGAACAGGTTGTCTTACTCCTGACATTAGTACCAGGGTCCTAATAGGGTGAGTTAGGACACTAGGTACTCCTGTGTATGAACTCGCCTACCTCTGTGGTCTGTTCATACTGGTAGTTAGTCAGGACTTTGATTAGGGTTTTACTAGGAGGTGTCCATCTCCTTTCCCTAGTTTCCAGGCCTTATTCCCTTACCCCTTTCCCTCCTATGTTCGGTGTGGTGTTTCCCTTTCACACCCGAACGTGACACACGGATACCTGCCGTGTGCGTTTTGTGGAACGTCACATCTTGGCCTCTACGGAACAGACACCCAGATGTGTGCAGCACACGGTGTACTCTCCACATCTTTTGCGGCCCCGTTGAAGTAAATAGGTCCACCTCCAAACCACAAAAAATGTGGATTGGATGCAGGCATAAGTCCTAAGGGGAAGGCTGAACGGTGCTTTGTGGTCTTGTTCCTGTATCAAGAAGCGGGACTTTGGTTGTATGAAGCTTTTTGATTTTGCTAAAGGGCCCCTCTCGTCGGTTTAAGCGCTTAGTCTTGAGTCTATTTATAGACGGTAATGTAGATGTTGTTTCGTTATGCAGCAGTTTTGAACATGTGGTTTAGTGGTTTCTGTATTATTATCTCTTTCCTATTTTGTGTTATTTAGTAGGCGTCCTCTGAATTATTGTATTTTTTGAAATAATTTTAAAAATATATCAAACCAGACTTGGTGGACATGTCCCGTCGTCAGCTACTTCTGGGATGGGGTATGTTCTCTACTTTAATCTCCTGCTGCTTATCCAATCATGCCTGGGTCTTCTCATACCCCGAGGACTTCATGTTAATAACAGTGACTAATTGATCCCATCACCTATCCTCATACCTATCCAATGACCTGTTGACTTTGGCTAATTTTTACAAGATTTGATTTGTGTTCGCGTACCCTGTATTTTTTCTTTTTCTCCTTTCCCCGCCTTTCCACAAAACTCCCCTTTTATTCCCCCCTTCCTTTCCTTTAAAGTCTTTTTCTATATATGATCCTTTTTTTATGGGAAAATGTTGTATTTATTTTTCTCAAAAACAAATAAATACTCTTTTAAGGCATAAAAAGGAGAGAAAAAATATCAAAGCTGAAATGCATGTAGCCCACTACAGTTTGGAAGGTATGGCTTCTTCATTTATACCCCAGATGTAGGCTAATGGAAGCTTTCAACATTTTCCCAAAGAAATGTCTTGTTAGATTCTGTTTATACGAACTGGCTGCTGCCAGTGAACTGTGGTCAGTCATTCCTGCAGTAACAGCGGGGCAGGTAACGCCGTCTCCTCTAAAAGCTTGTGAGAGCATTTCCTAATGTTCAGGGAGCAAAAGCATCAGCTCTGGGGGCCGGTATTTAAACAGTCAGAAAATGACCATAATCGCTTGTCAATCGTGCAATCACTTGAAAGTAAATGTCATGCCAAGATACTCTAGGGGGCAAATGGGGCAGGCATCAAGAAAATAAAATCTCATGTTTTTTTTTTTTTTTTTTTTGCAGACCGTATGCGGAAGCATTCATTTCAGTGGGTCCGCGTAAAAAAAGGATGTTACTCTGTGTGCATTCTGTTTCTGTACGTTCGTTCCACAAAATAATTGAACATTATTCGTTATTGTCCGCATTATGGACAAGGATAGTACTGTTCGATTAGGGGCAAGCTGTTCTGGTCGACAAAATACGGAATGCACACGGATGTCATCCGTATTTTTTTGCGGATCAGTGTTTTGCACACTGGAAAATACATACGGTTGTGTGCATGAGCCCTTATACATACAATGTGGGCAGTAGTCTTAGTAAAATCGCTACAAATAACATTAACTTCGTTCCTTCAATCCTGGTTACAGCTTGCTTTATTATTGGCGGTCTACCGGAAAAGAATTATAAAGACCCGCCAGTGATCGATAAATAGGTTGTCACATCGGTGGCATATGTCAAGGATGACCAACCAATGTCTGATCAATAGGGGTTACCACATTGGATAGTGTGACCCCCCCCTTCCCCATCAATCTCGCCGTAGAGCTTGCAAACTGCTGCAATTGAAGGAATACATTGCAGCACTCCCCTCCAAAATAAATGACATTCGGCGAACAAAGCTCTACATTTATTCGGCGTTTCGGGATGTGAGCGCTGCGTTTCCTATTATTGCGATTGTAGGGGTTTCAGAAGGCTGGAACCTGTCGCTGCTTGCACCATGGGGCTATGAATGAAAGAATATTTCTTATAACTTGCATTGCTTTGCTGCTGATGGTGTTTTCTTGAAGAATGCTCTGCCATGCTACATCTTTGGTTGGCTCTACTCTATTCTTTCCAGAATGGAGGCCATTGTAGTCAATGGCGGTGATTTCTGCAGCATGGAAAAAGTCAACAAAAATAGCCAAGATGGTGGGATTTTGAAGCGTCGCAACTAATTCAGTTTAGTGATCAGAGGTCACAGCAGGCAAACCTCTGCCAATTAGACCTTGGTAGCTTATCTTAATAATAGTTCAATGTGACCGGGCATTATGCATTACGGCTCCGGCAAAGGAACAGCCTGCCGGAGTTAACCATGTCGGGCATGGCCGGATACTGCCGTTTACCACCAGAGCCTATTGTCTGGAATGGAACCCAGCAGGGATGCGGGCAGTTTCTGGCATAAGTGTTGGGATTCGTCCAGACAAAAAGTAACGCAAGCATTGGTTTTTGTCTGGCCGAATCCCGGCATTCATTATACTCAGTGGGGTCTGGCGGTGCACTGACCCTATCCAGCTATGAACTCCGCCAGGATGTTTCTCTGCCGGAACAGCCTGCTGGATATTTTAGGGCATATGTGAAAATAGGCTAATTGCCCTGATCCTTGTCTCATGCCAAAGTGCTTTTATGGTACGGCCACACCTTCAGGTTCCTTGATGCAATTTAGGAAGTCAAAATCAGGAGTGACTCATAACAGGAGTGAAAATATAAAGGACAGGTAATCCTTTTTTTTTTTTTTTTTTCCTTAATCCACTCCTGATTTTGGCTTAAAAAACTGCACCAAGGAATCCGAACGTGTGGCCTTACACTTAGGCTACCTGCACACGGGTGCGTATTTACAAACCAAATTTCCACGCAGATTTATCTGTTTATCCGCCCCATACCTACACAAAAATCTGCATGTTTTACTTGTGGATTTTTTTAATGGAATTTAACCCTTTGCATTGCAAAGTTTACCACACTAAAAATCCGCAGAAACAGTTGGCATGCTGCGGATTTTACAATTTCCACACGGAAAGAAAAAATACGCAAAGCATGTGCTGTCCTCCTCTTTTGCAGCCCTATTGAAGTGAATGTGTCCGCATCCGATCTGCAAAAAATGCAGATCGGATGCGGGCAAAAAATACGTTCGTGTGCATTAGCCCTTACCCTCTGTTATTTCTGCACAAAAGTCCATGCAGAAAAAAACGCATGTAAGCCACTTGTGCAGGTAGCCTTAGGCTGCTCGTACACATTCATGTTTCGATCAGGTTTTCTGATGCAGTTTTCAAAACCTAAACCAGTTGTGGATCATAAAGGAGGAAAAAGTAAAAAAGGCAGATTCTACTTATCTTTTGTGAACCCACACGTGGTTTTAGCTTCAAAATCGCATCAGAAAACCTGTTCCTGTACAGGCAGCCTTAGAGTACTTTCACAGTTGCGTTAGAGGATTCCGGAACTGCCTGCCAGATCCGGAAATCCATATGCAAACGAATAGCATTTGTTTCCGGATCCGGATGTGGATCTGTCTAACAAATGCATTGCAATACTGGATTCGTCTCTCCGGTGTCTCTGGTATTTATTTTTTTCACAGATTTAAAGGTTTGCGCATGCGCAGACCGGAAAACCAGATCCGGTTATCCGGAACACTTGGTACCGGATCCGGCATTAATACATTTCAATGGAAATTTAATGCTGATTCCGGCAAGTGCATGCTGCGGTATTTTCTCCGGCCAAATACCGTAAAGGGACTGAACTGAACTGAACGGAATGCTCTCCATTGCATTAGGATAAAAATGAAGTGGTTCCCCTGTGACGGAACTCAATACTAGAACACTTTAACTCTAGTGTGAACGTAGCCTTAGGCATACAAATTGCCTGCAACAAGCACCGACTGTTGATACAAGTTGGTTGTTGCCTTCTTTACTTTCCGAAATATTTTGACTAGAGATGAGCGAATTTCATGTTATGAAATTTGTTTGCGCTTCATTTGGCGGTAAAAGCAGAATTGTGTTATGGATGCTGTTACCATGGCCCATAACGCAATTCTATGACGGAATACCTTTAGAGGC
Source organism: Bufotes viridis (assembly GCA_033119425.1). Classification (NCBI taxonomy): domain Eukaryota; kingdom Metazoa; phylum Chordata; class Amphibia; order Anura; family Bufonidae; genus Bufotes; species Bufotes viridis. The sequence goes on along the minus strand of CM065596.1, from coordinate 39,130,081 downwards.
ATTCCGGTATTAATTCTGTCATAACAGAAGTCTGTGGGCTGCAAAACGGATCCGTCTCATTTCTGTTATGCAGGGGAGTCCACTCCTCTATAACGGAAACGGGACGAATCCGTTTTGCAGCCCATAGACTTCTATTATGACGGAATTAATAACGGAATGCCTCTAAAGGCATTCAATCATAGAATTGCGTTATGGTCCGTGGTAACTGAATCCATAACACAATTCTGCTTTTACCACCAAACGAAGCGTGAACAAATTTCAAACTATGAAATTCACTCATCTCTAATTTTGACGAATCCTTTGTGCTCGCCATCGTTTGTTTAAACCCCTACTCTCGGTTACTCCTACAAGCGTAGGCGTGAAAGATGTGATCAATTATATGTTTACTCTGGGCAACAATTGGTAACAAACATTCATATGAATAGGAAAATAAAAAATTGAAAAAAAAGAAATGAAAAATCCCCCTCAGTTACTGGTTTATTTTCAGAAATGTGTGTGTTTTATCATGCAACCAAATTTCAGGTTTCTGAAGCCCATGTTTCACTTTTAGTCCCCTATTTAATACTGGAACGGCATCTCCATTTGACCACAGAAACTGATCCCATCAAACGTACACATTTTATCTGGCTGAATATTGCTCGTTCAGCACTTCAGTGGGTATCAATCCTCATCTTGTTTATTCTGAGCTTTATTTCCTCCATCGTTAGACTCATGTTCATAGGTTGTTGCCACAGCAGTATTGTTACTTTTCTAGACACAGAAGAAGGTAGGTTCTTCAGTTCCTTATAATCCTATTTCCTAGCTCGTATTCGCTCACTGTCAAATACTGTATATGTGGGTAGAAGAAAATATGATGGGCCAGAAAACCATACCATGGCAACCAAATCTCTCCATTTAGAGTCCCTACCTGAGCCACAGCTTCCCATATGTATAAGACAATTTGTGGATCTCACCAGACATGGTGATGGGAATCTGCCATCATATTCTTCGTAACTAATATTAATTTGGCTATAAGGGCTCACACCGAAGGCGAACTGGATAATGGGGGTTCACTTCCTTACTGAGTCACCCAGTCTCAGTATGTTTAGAGATTAAAAGGGAAGAGAAAGGTAGATGTGCACTCCTCCTTCTAGTACCACATATTTATTTAGTACACATAATAAAATAAGATATATATATAAAAAGGTAAAAAATAATTAAAATTCTAAAAAAAATATATATACACACAAATAGGTATGATGAGGAAGAATATTCTATGCCTAAAATAACTAAATTGCCCCAATGTACTTTGATATAGTGAGATCGTATTCACAGACACAGTTGGGGTCACTGATCAATCTGGTGTCAAGTAGAACTGGCTTAGTTGCCCATAGCATCTAATCAGATTCCACCTTTCATTTTTGACAGCTCTTTTAAAAAATGAATGTGGTAATGAGCAGAAAAGGAGTCCGAAAACCACTAATGGACTTCTAGGGGAGAGTGTTGTAGTCATGGTCTGTGACGTGGTGTTGTGAATTGTGGATCTTGTGTTATCTGCCTATAGGTATATAATAGGCGTGTCGTCTTCCATTGTAATCCTAACTATTCATTTTGATATACTAGTCTGCTTCACTTTATGAGCATTACTATAGAGGATGGCCTATCCCTCAAGCCAGTGTATAATCAGTGCCATAGGCACAGCAACATTTTGCTCTAGGAGCGGCCACATGTACAGATTTCTTGATGATGTTTTTTTTTTAAGCCAAATCTAGGAATGAATTCAAAAAAGAGAAATCATATCTGTCCTTTATTCTTTCTCTCCTTTTATTTTCCAATCCTGATTTTGGCTTCCAAAACTGCATCAGAAAACCTGACAGTGTGTCCCTACCCTGACAGCGCTCCAGTGCACTTACACGTACTGGTTAACTATTGTGATTAATTGCAGGCTCCTTAAGACTTTATTTTTACAGCCATTTACTATTTCTCCGTCATCACTTCTATATCACGGTGTGCCTTCTGTGTATGTATTTATAGTTTATTTTATACTATCTCTGTGCTTGGCAGCTGTTATCTATTACAGGGAAGTATGAATGGAAGGCATTGCCGGGCAGGTGCAAATACTCTACAGGGCAATTCATGATAATTAATGTCTATCGCTATCATTAGTGGTCAGACTTATTGGGGTGGTAGGAAGAGACCGAGAACGTGCTTCAATTGCAGGTATTTATCTCCATGTTTAGATTTTTTTATTTAGATTGAAATTGTCTGAGGATCTCTTTTAATTTGGAATAAATACTATATTAATAATTCAATCTTAAAGGGGTCGTCTAAAGTCCAAAAGATTGCCCAGGCCCCTTGTTTACATTATACTTACCTGCTCCCCGCCACCCGCGTCACTCCAGATCCCTGCACGGCTGCTACTGCATTCCCATCGCGCCGATCAAAACATCCGGTGACGGGGGAGCAGCCAACACAGGCAGCATATGTTCATGTTGCATATACTGCATATTGGTGAGTTTTCCTGTCAGGCTGCTCAGCCATGATGGCACATCGTAGGCAGGATCACATCATTACCATCTAGTCTAGAGCAGTGTAATGTGCAGTCGCCCCCTACCCCCTCTAGGTAGCTCTCCAAGTGGTGGTAACCGGTCCTACTCATATTGCTGGCGGCCATTTGAAATCATTCCCAGAGAACCCCTTTAAGTGATCTACACTGAAACCATACCCACTTTTGTACTCCAGAACGGAAAGTGGTGCTACAAGGTGCAGAGATGAAGGTGTTGAACATTTTAAACCAGGTACTGCGTGTAACCCCAAAATACTGGCGCACTAGGATTTCTAAATGTCCCTCTAAATGTCCATGTTTATTTTTAGTTAGGTTTTACTATTCCCTTCGGAAATATTAGTTAACCTCTGTTCATAATTCCGAATAATACATTAACCTGAGGAACAAATATTCCGCTAGTAGTATTTTAGCCGACACATGTCGATGCCTCTAAGATAGGGTTGGACTCTGCCCATAAAATATTAATGTGATGTAATGGAAAAGGCGACTCTCCAGAGGTTGTGTTTTTACATCATAGAAACATAGAATATTGACGGCAGAAAAAGACCACATGGTCCATCTAGTCTGCCTTTATATTATTTCTTATTTCTCTTAGGAGACCGTTGTCTCTCCCAGGCAGGTTTAAGTTAATTTACTGTGGATTTCCCAAATACATCTGAGTTTTGTTCCAAGCCTAAACTACTCTTTTGGTGTAAAAATATTTCCAAACCACACCACATCTGGCCATATGCCCTGTTTCCCCCAGACTAATTTTAGCTTGTGCCCCCTTGTGATTGTGTTGCATTTTTTAATAAAAGCACTTGCCTTTTGAACCTTTTAATTATGCCTTTACTATACTTTAAAGGTATTAGTCATGTCCACCTTTTCCCTTCTTTCCTCAAAGCTATACAGCGTAAGTTCTTGAAGTCTCTTCTGACTGCTTCAGGCCCTCCACCATTTTTGTAGCCCACTTTTCCACCCGTTAACTTTTAAACAGGTCAGTGTGTTTTTATATATTTAATGTTTTTATTTTACTCACTTATTATAGCTCTGACGTATTCTGCAGAGCTTTACAGACATTATCATCACCATCTAAGTTCCTTGTCAGTATGTTTTTAGAGTGTGTTAGGAAACCATAGCACCTAGAAGAAAGCATGGAGAGAACATTCAAAGTCCATGCAGATGTTGTCCTTGGTCGGATTTGAACCTAGAGCGACCGTCCTGCATCTGTTGGATTGCAAAGCGTTGCTGGTGTCAGAGGGATAAGCAAGTCAGTAGAATGGGTGCATTGTGCCACATGTATCATATTATGGCCTGAGATATGACCGTGTTATACTCGCAGCTGTTTGAAGGTATGGTGAACTCCAGGTGCAGGTGCACAAATAGTGTAGGGTAGTGAGAAGTGCATCTATAGATGCTTAAATGATGTCAATTTGAAAATTGCCTTTCACCAGCTTTGTGTAAAATAATTGACAGAAGTTTGCAAATCTGCCCTTACATGTGTTAAAGGAGTTGTCCAGTCTCATGATAAAATAAATCTTAAAGCGGTTATCCCATGATTAAGGTAAAAAATGAAATTCATACATAATCTAGTACGTGACAACCCATTTCTAACAAAGCTAGAACCAGCCCTGTACCTCACATGGATCCAGAGATCTCACCATCCATTGCTCCAATTGTTCCTCTAGATTTATTATTTACTGTGTCCCCAAAACGCGTTATAATTTTGGAACAATTAAAGCCTGAACTATCTAGTACTGGAGTCTGTGATTTTATTTTTTTTTAAATTTTTTGTGTGGTCCCCCAGAGCCTGCTGTACACTGTCCTATGGGTGAGTCGGGGATCAGTTGAGGGTAAAGATCACCCAAAAAAATCACATTAAAACCATATTTCATACATAAATAAAGAAATAAATGAATTGGGATACAGTTAAAAGTGAACATGCATGTGTTCTGTATAGATTGATATTGGACCCAGGTGGTACCCCAGTCCTACATACAGCGTTTGTATCCTGATAACTGATCAGGAGAGTCTTTCCACAAAATATGCATTCTCATGACCAAAAATCACAGATTTTTTTGAATGGTGCACTACAATGGTAAATGCAATTGACAATATTTGGCTAAACCTTCACGCTGATATAAAATGAGACCGTTCGCCAATATATTCTTATATGAAGACCATACCGTAGCCTGCGCACCCCGTCAAGGTCTCTCAATGTGGCACGGGACCTAATGCTAACCTACCTATGCCGTGTGGACAATTTATGATGGGTGCATAAAGTCCAACACACAGCCAGCAGCTCCCAGTTACCTCCAGCGTGAATTCACACGTACAATGGAAGGAGGCTGTGAGTCCCACTGATAACGGGCTCATGTGACGCAGGCTGCCAAGGTGCACCTGAATGTTACCCATAGATGAAATCAAGGCACATTCAAGCCTGAGGTTACCTCGCCTCCAGGCATACATATACAAAAAAATCACAGAATAAAGTGGTCTAAATGGCAAGAAATGCTCAAAACTCCAAATGTTGTTGCGCATTTTCACCCGGGGGAGCAAATCCTGCCCATGTGATCCGTTGCTGACAGCAATCCCCAGCAAAAATGCATACAATGGAGGATGCCGGCAGTGGACCACACGTACCACAAAAACATCCTACACAGGTCTTAAAAGCAAAAATGCTCAAAACCCTGTGTAGGATGTTTTTGTGGTACGTGTGGTCCACTGCCGGCATTCTCCATTGTATGCATTTTTGCTGGGGATTGCTGTCAGCAACGGATCACATGGGCAGGATTTGCTCCCCCGGGTGAAAATGCGCAACATCATTTGGGGTTTTGAGCATTTTTTGACATTTGTACCGTTTTTTTTTCCTGTGATTTCACTCTCATGATCACCCTCTGTTGGTAGTGTGTGCCTTGTTCTCCAGCATATCGCTTGAGAGATATGGAGACTGCTTGAACTACGCCTTGTTGCGCCATCAAACAGTTAAAAATTAATTGCGTTGATTGTAACATTCTTTTACCTTACATTAAAATGTGGTAGTGGTTGGAAAAAGTGTCGAGGGTGTTTCAAGGGGTTGTCAAGGATTTTTTTTTTTTTTTTAAATCTCTCCTAGCCAGAGGTTCCTGCAAAGGAACCCATACTTACTTGCTTCTCTGGACTCTTGGTCCCCCATCTGTCAAGTTCCACATGGTCAGCACACATGTGCAGTTGAAGCCGATGACTGGCCTCAATGGTGACGTGTCCCTAAGTGGCATCTCACTACTGTGTCACATGTCACCGCTGAGGCCAGTGATCAACTGCAGCAACACGCGTGACCTCATCCATGCAAGAAGAGACAGACTGGGACCAGAAGTCTGGTGAAGGGACACATGAAGCAGCAGGGAGCAAGTAAGTATGGATTTCCTCAAAGATACCACTGGATGGAAGGGGAATTTAAGAACAAATCCTGGACAACCCCTTTAATAACTGGTGCTCGTGTAAATAATTTAAGAAATTATTCCGGACAACCTAACCAGTTTCTACGGAACAGATTTTAGTCTTCCTAATGCACTAAAAAAAGAAAAGGTAAACTGAAAGTGTAAGCACGTCTCTGTCCGGAAGGTTTTAGGAAAAATATTTCTGCAAATGTCAAAATGGTTTGAATTTCGGTAACCCATGTAAGGTTAAGGAGAAGAAGTGGTTGGTGTTTGCTGGGCCTTTCATTTTCTCTAGGCATGCAGTGGTATAATTATACAAGTCGGCTATATATATATATATATATATATATATATATATATATATATAGCAAAATTAAGTTTGTCATTTAAAGAGGAAATTCCAGCAAAATCTGGAGTTATATGATATTATTCATTGCACTAGAGATCTGCATGTGCCGCCCACATTCACTGCAGGTGTTGGGGCGATAAGCACTTGTTGCCTGAGCAACATAGAGTAAGCAGGACGGGTCAGCTCCTCGGGGGTAGAACAAGATTAGCAAGGTAGGTAGGCACCTTATTCTGTTTATCTGCAGTATTGTGGAGGACCACAGATAACCTGTTGTGATCTCCAAATTATGTACTCCACTCTGCTGCATTGTTTCACTCCATACCGCATATGGAATTGTAGAAAATAATATCCTCTGTACTCCATTACGCTAGGCGTGTTATCATGTAATACCCATTTCAGCACCAAATAGACCAGCGCATTGGGATTAAATGGTTGTCAGTTCTTTGTTCGCCTGTCATCTTTAGACTTTCTAGCCACTGGTTTCATGGGTACATGACTTGTACAGCAGTGCACTTGAACGATATTTGCATACAATTGTTTTTCGGTGGAAAAATAATTTAAATAACTAAGATATCTTGCAATGGATCACCCTGTAACAAAACAATTTTTGTTGTGGCAACGCTTTGTTGCAGTGGTGTAGCTAGACTTTCCTGCACCCCGGGCAAGGATTCAGATTTGCTTAGTGTCTATTTTTTGAACCTCACCCTGTAGCACTGCAAGGGTTAATTCCTCTTTTGCTGTGTGTTCAGCTTTTTGACTAATAAGCTCATCAGCCCTCCTATATATGCTGGGTTGTCTGTTCCACCTGTTGCCTGAGCATTCCTTAAGATTTCTTTTAGTTTCACTTGCTTGCTAGACCCTGCAGAAGAGCTATAATCCGTTAGTCTTTTTGTGTACCACCTTTTGCCAGACTTTTTTCCTGACTATCTGCTACCTGACCAGTCCCATACATGTTCACCGTACAAACACTGAGCCACCTGCCCTTACCTCTGGACTATTTCTCAAATTGGCACATATGCTGCCTGTCCTGACCTCTACTTGTTTCCTGACTACATGTACTACCTGATCCTTCTTTGCTTTGCATCAGTGTCTCTGACCCCATTGGGTCAGCAGCAGGGGCGTAGCTAAAGGCTCTTGGGCCCTGGTGCAAGAGTTCAGCTTGGGCCCCCCTTCCCTCAGTGCTTTGTGTGTCTACTTATGCGGCACGAGTGTCTTTGGGCCCCCTCAGGTTCCTGGGCCCAGTAGCGACTGCTACCTCTGCACCCCCTATAGCTACGCCCTTGGTCAGCAGCCAACCACACTGGGACTAGTCAAAGAAGTAGAGGCCTGGTGACTCCCCTGTAGTTGAAGGCCAGATCCAGTATAGGGACCATCAGGGCTGGCCCAAAGTCGAACCAGTTGGTTGGCACAGTAGATCCACACCCATTGCAAGTGACTCACTTTTTGGATCAAGGGCTGGACTGTGGTGCCTTATAAACACCACATCTGGCCATATGCCCTGTTAGAGCATAGGGATGTCATAGTGAGTGGTCCCCCACTCGTAACCCCTCTTCTATGAACCACAACAGAGAGCTGTTTTTGCAGACTTGGCCGATCCATTACTTACCTCACACACAAAATAGGAGTCGGCTGAAAGCTTGTTTGCTAGATCAGCATTTCTTACCCTTCTATTGTAAACATATATGGACAACTCATGGTCATTTCAGAGGGGTGAGGGAAATGACTCACTGTAAGACACCTGTAGTAGCAGTTTATTTACCACGATTAGATTTGCTGAAATTTAGTATACATCTGCCATTAGGCAGCAGGCTCCCATACAAATAAGATCATCAACCAGTCCTGTTTATATTGGTGGGTTTTCCGTCTTTTTTTTTTTTTTTTTTTTCTCATGTATGGCCAGCGTGTGGATGTATCTTCCTAGTGAAATTACAGTAGTTGTTTGCTATGCAAATCATAGCTTGTATTGATGATGCAATGGAAAAATGCTTTCTAATCTATCAAAATCTGGTGGATTCTCCTTTCTGACCATGTTGCTTCCAAAAGGAGAACATGAGGGTAATTGGAGCAATCAAGGCTGGTAATTGTTGGCCAAACCATTCTTCACCCATTGACCATCTATAGACTTTGAGCACTTCTACTGGGCAAGTTTTCAGAACAAAAATTTGCTTGAACATCTAACGGGTGACATGGCCAGTTGTACACCAAACTTTCTTTGAAGCAACAATTTTCATGTGGTGGCACATTGTGGTGGCAGTGTACCACGACATACACACAAATGATAAAAGCAGCTTGACATTCCAGGGCTGTCCCAGGAAATCATATAAGCGATAGATGAGGCAAAAGTTGCAGAATTGTGTTTGGTAGACCCCTAAATCATTAGACATGATAAAAAGCCCAATTCTTTGTGTCAAAATAAGCCAGTCTCTGTTTACGTTCAGCTAATTTCACCCGCCTTATCTTTGAGGTCTAAGTTCTCTTTATCTATCTAAACAAATTTTACGTTATGCAAATGATGCAGTACAGCCGTATAGTATCACAGAAGAGATAAGATGCTTATATAAATAAACCAAAGCATTTGGTGAACATCAAGATCTTAAAATCTCTTTAATTTATATTTTTACCTTTTTCTTTTTTTCAAAACCATTTTTTATTGCTGAGTGAACTTGGCAATGAGGCAAACGGAAGAAGGGGATTTGTATCAGATAAGAGGGTCTGAAATAGTTGGGCCGTCAGAGCTGTAGTTTGTGGTGGCCTCTCAAGGTAGGACAATTGATCATACAGGAGTCTAAAGTTAGCCATGTGAGCTAGTTGGCTAGGGGAAAATGGAGAAATGTGTTGCCTGGCATGGGGGTAAAGACTCAGGAGGCCACCAGGCAGATTAGATGGTCAGCCAAAATCGGTGGATTTGGCTGATGCACATCTGTGTATGTCTGGTGTTACGTTGGCAGCTCCTGCCCGTCTCTACCTTGTGTCTCTTCATTGAAGCTCACTTATTTTTGCAGTACTGCAACGTTTAATACCCTCCTTGGCTCCGTGTGCTGCTGCTAGGCAGTTTTCAATTTGCTAATTAGTTTCTGCTTTATATGTGGTGCTGTTTCTCTCACTCCTTGCCTAAGCAATGAGGTTCCTAGCTTGCTAGTTCCTTGCTAAGGTGTTTCTTCCTGTTGTCTGCCCATGTACCAATCTCTGCTTGTTTCCTGCATTCTGTCCCCCAGCTGCCTGACCTGTGCCTGTTTTACCTTTTACCTTGACCCTCTGCTACAAGCCCTGACCTAAAACTTGTTTCACAGATTCACTCAAACTTTGCCTGTCATGACCTCGGCCTGTTTCTCACCATGGGTTTGCCTGTTCCCTCAGTGCTGTACACCAGTGTTTCTGCTGTCAACTACACCAGGACTACTCCAGGAGGTAGTGGTCTGGTGGTTCCCTGCAGCAAAGTCCACATACCTGTACAGGGGTTAAAGGGTGAATACCAGGAAACTGCCAGGATAAAGCGCTAACGTTTAGCTCAAAGTCAAACCAGTTGGTTGACACGGTGGTTCTATACCCACTGTCGTAACAGCTGGCTTAAAGGTCCTTTTACTCAGGCTGAGAATTGGGAAAGTTTTTAGGAATGAATATTCCTGTGAAAGCATTTTGCCAATTTTCCTGAGTAAAGTTGCCAGTAATCACCCGACAAAATAGAAAATGCACATTAGGTGATTGTATTTTTTTAATGAGACTCAAAAAGACCCCTTTCTGGCAGAAGTCCCTCTTTAGGATCCACCTATTTGTGTATCTAGTTGATCAATTATAAAAAAAAATCTCACAGATGTCAAAAAAATTTAAGGGAATATTCACTTTCAGGCATAAATGGGCTGACTTTTGTCTGTGTGAAATTGTAGGCACCATGGTAGTTGGTTAACTGTCTCAGATCACACAATCAGAATACCAGGTGTTTGGGGTGGGGGGGGGATTTTTTTTTTTTAGGATGTAGTTGGGCAGAGACCCTTAAAAAATATTTTGGAGTTCTCATAATATTGTTGTATTGGGGAACAGTCCTAAATGTGCTTTTTTCAGAGAACTTTATTCTCCTTTTGAAAAAAATTTAACAGGAGTTTCTAAGGGTTAGTAAAAAAAAGAAATCTGCTTTTTTTCTTTCCAGAAACAGCTCCACCCTTGTTTTTGAGCTGCATCTGATATTGCAAATGCCATACACAGCCAACGGACAGGAGTGGCGCTGTTTCTGTCAAGCAGACCATTTTGCTAATCCTGGGCTGCATTAGAAACTATTAGGCAGGGAGGAAGTCTCTGTTTTAAGGTATAGCAAATAACTGCTTAAATTAAGGCGAAAAAAAGGTGCCTAGTTGTGGCGTGAGCGTCTAGGTTACAGAAGAAGGTTGACACTGCAGGTGGTGACCTAGAATGTATTGTCAACATCTGGATTGTCCTCATTAAGAGTGCACATGGCTCAGTGCAGCCAGAAGTAAAGGAACGCCTAGCCTTCGAACTGCTATTGTCATGAGAAGGTTCAGATGATGGAATCCAAAAAATTCTTTTTTTGAGTCATAGTTTTTATTGAAAAGTTTTTCTGACATTTTATGAGAAAACAAACACAAGCAATGCCTCCCCCCAGCCCTCTCGAATCCAAAAAATTCTAATTGAAGTGACTTTCCCAACCGTATCAGTTTAAAGGGCATCTGTACCTATGACACTGGCTCACCTGTTACATGTTTGCTTGGCAGCTGAAGGCATCTGTGTTGGTCCCATGTTTATATGTGCCCGCATTGCTGAGAAAAATCTATGCAAATGAGCCTCTAGGAGCAACAGGGGCGTTACCATTATACCTAGAGCTCAGATCTCTCTGCAACTGCTGCGCCCTCTCCACTTTGATTGACAGGGCCAGACAGTGTAAACATCATTGCACTTGGCCCTGTCAATGGGCTTTATAGGCTTCACCAGAATAACAGATCCCTGTCCTGCAAATGATTAAAGGAGTGAATAATGAATAATGTAAACAATGAAAATCAGACATCTTATAGTCCATGATAATACCTTTCTAACAAAGCTAGAACCAGCCCTGTACCCCATCCAGAGATCTCCTTATTGCTCCAGTTGCTCTGCTAGACTTGTATCAAACTGGCAGCTCAGGGGGCGTGTCCTTTGTCCTGCAGCTCTCACCCTATCACAGCTAAAGAAGCAATTGAAGGAGGGAACTGAGCATGTGTGTCCACCTCAGTGAGGTGGACAAATAAGAAAAAAAAACTGCAGGTGGCACTATACAGATACATTTTATTGATTAATTCAGTGACATATACATTTTTAATTACATGCAATTACAAAAGTATTCAGATCCAGGTGCTGGTTTAAAAACTGCAGAATATTTTTCATAGGACAACCCTTTTGAGAAATTTGGCCTTTACCATGTCCATCCCCTATCAAGTAGGGCCCAATATAAACAATATAGTTGCAGATGCAAGCCGAAAACAACAAACACTGACAACTGACAAAATTGGCACACTGCTCACCAAAATAATGCAAAAATGTATACTGTATCTTTATTGACCAACATCTAAAACCAGCATTTAAGGCAACATAAAGAAAGTATTGACAAGCTAAACCATAGTCCTATATAAATGGACAAAGCAAATAATGAGTAGAACTGAAAAAACCACAAGGCACCTCCACAACACCCTGACATGTGTTTCGCCGCAGCTTCCTCAGGGGAGACCGAACCCCCCCGAGTAAGCTGACGCAAAACACGTGTCGGGGTGTTGTGGAGGTACTTTTTATCTAGGTCTGTACACGGTATGATTTATGGGGTACACCACATTGTGGTTTGACGTTTTTTTCATTTTTGTACCCCTTATTATTTGCTTGGTCTATTTATATAGGACTATGGTCGGGCACCTCCATGTGGTTTAGGATGTCAGTACTTTATTTACGTCGTCTTTCATGTCGGTTTTAGATGTTGGTCAATAAAGATACTTTTGCATTATTTTGGTGAGCAGTGTGCTAAGTTTGTCAGTTGTCCGTGTTTGCTTTACCATGTCCATGCAACATATCAAGGCTGCTCCTTAATGGCCCAGTCTTATAAGAGATATTGCCTAGTGTTTGTGTACTACGTTCTGTTCTTGTTGATATGCTTTAATACTGGGGTAATACCTCTTGGTTTATTTTTTTTTCTTTTCCCTAAGCTATTTTTTCTGTTTGATCACCTGTAGATGCAAAAGATAGAGCTTCCGAGTTTCTGAGTAACTGTTGATTCAGCCATGGGCAGGAGTCGTTACAAATCACAGATGGTGCATTTTAACTTTTGACTGTCTGGCTCCCGCAGCTTGTTTTGGTGAAGACTCTGAAAATCTTTGTGTCTCTCGGATATGTTAACTGTGAAAATATGAGTCCAGCCATCGAGAGCAGATGTGCAAGTAACTGCCACGTTCCTGACTACAAAGCAGTTTTACTTCCTACACTGAAACAATCCTGCATCTGCCATATGCTGCACTGCTCTTTGCCGTGCAGGAAGAGTCGCTGTGGACCTGCTACTGTGATTTCCATCTAAAATACACGTGTGTCACCTGCCGTTGACTTTGTGTATGTGGTTTTACTCAATCATTAACCCAATATCTGTCAACCAGGGATGTTACTATTAATGTGCTCATATTTCTATTATGTTTTGCTATATCGGTAATGTGCTGCGTCCTGCAGCAATACCTGAGATGGGCCTGCTTACTTAGCACATGGAGATCTTTTAAAGGGGGGTTGTATGAGAGGGGGAGATGAAATGGATCAGATTTTTTTTTTTTTCCCTAAAATGGCACCACTCTTCTCTTTAGGCTGTTTCTGATATTGCAGCTCAGCCACATTATAGTGAATAGGCAAAACTAGAACCAGCCCGTGGATATGAGTGGCACTGTCACCTCTATGAGACAACCTCTTTAAGGTCCAAGCCAGGTGACTACTTTGGCCACCCAACGGCCTAGATTTAGGCCTCATACCCGGCCGTGTGCACATCATATCACGGATGCAGACCTATTCACTTGAATAGGTCCGCAATACGGGAGATACAGTGCGCTGCAGAACGGGGGGCATGGATTGGAAGCACTACGGAGTGCTTCTGTGGGTTTTCTGTCCGTGCTCTCGCAAAGCAATGCACTACTTTTTTGCAGTGCGGACCGTAGGATGCAGATCGCAGACTCCATTCAAGCAAATTGGTCCACAGACGGCAGTAGTACGGCCGGTGCCCATGCATTGCGGACACGGTGGAGTGCATGAGGCCTTACTAATGTGTCTGCGCTAAAAAGTGGCACAATTTCATGCAACTTGGGTTTCTATGCTTTTTTCCAACATGGCGGCCAAGTGGGGGAGGGCTCAGCAGCAAGGGGTTGGAACTTTGTGGGAAAGGGGCAGGGCATAGGATGTGCCAAAATTGCTCCACAATACTGGTGCAAAAATATGTCTCAAAATAAGCCATCCAATAGTTGGTGCAGAGTTAGACAAAAATGTCTGTCCCTGCACCAGATTTGTCATCCAGCCTGAGCCCCTGTGGTAAATCTAGTGCTGGTCTGGACAGTCTGTCTAATTTTGTAGGATAAGTCAATCTAGGCCAATGTTTTTTGGATGAATGTCACTAGTACCGACCATTTAATGTGTATGGCTATGTCCAAACAGCAAATGTCAGGGGAAAGAAGGATCAGGCTGTTGGATTTCAACATGTGTGATCCTTATATTCTCCAGGAAGATAAGCCGCTACCAAAGCTGTCTGGCAGTGGCTTATTCCATTCTCCATTGAAAACACATGTGCACTTGGTTGAGCCGAGCATGCATGTGTATAAGAGGGGGAGAGGTCAGAAGGAATATATGTTAGGCAAGCAGCTATCTATTATGTATAGGCTTAAACTTACACATGTACAATCCTATGGATTGGATGAACTGCTACTGTGTGACATTGGTATTAGTACAAAGATTCTTTAACCCGTAACACATCAGCAATTTAATCAGGTGCCGTCACTACTCGTAAATTTAAAGGGGTTGTGCCAAGTTTTGAAGTTATCCCCTATCTGCAGGAGAGGAGATAAATTACTGATTAGCGCCCTGTCGTTCTCTTCATTCTCTATGGGACCGCCGGAAATAGCCAAGCACTGGACTCTGCTGTCTCTAGTGGTCCCTTAGGCTGGGAACACACCTAGGCGTTTCTGAATCGCGCGTTTTTGGATGCGCGTTTTTGTAACTAAGAAACTCGCGTCATACGCGCGATTCAGTGATTCTCCCCTATGGCATCATTGTCCATAGGCGCGTTAAAACGCCCCAAAGAAGCTCATGTACTTGTTTTGGGCGTGGGGCGTTTTACAGCGCGTTCAAACGCGCTGTAAAACGCCCAAATGTGAACCATGCCCATAGGGAAGCATGGCTTTTCACATGTTGTGCGTTTTACAGCGCGTTTGAACGCGCTGTAAAACGCTTAGGTGTGTACCTAGGGTTAGAGAATTAATGGAATTGCAAGGCACATGCTAGACCTGATGCCCTATGGCAGGGATGGGCAAACTGGGGCTCTCCAGCTGTTGCAAAACTACAACTCCCAGCATGCAAAGACTGCTTACAGCTATCAGCCTACAGCAGGGCATGGTGGGAATTGTACTTTTACAACAGCTGGAGAGCCGCAGTTTGCCCATCCCTGCCCTGTGGGACCTCTGTTTTTGATACTGGTGGGCGTCCCAGCCACCGCATCAATCGGTAAGTTATTCCCTTTCCTCAGGGTTGACAACAAGAATTAAAAAAAAAATTCTGGCCAACTTATCCCAAAATCACAGACAGCCAACATTTTTTTTCAGGCAAATTGGAAAACCATAATGACTGATACAGAGTACCAGTCAGATTACCACCAGCATCAAAAAAATCGCGGACACATCTATTTTTATTTTTTTTCACGGACACAGGAAACAAAGTCACATATTTTTACATGCTGTCCAGAAATTTCTGGACGGTTGGCAACTAAGGATGAGCGAATCGATTTGCATAAAACTTTGTTTCAATACTATATTGAGTGAGCGCTCCCTACAGTATTAGAATGTATTGGCTCCGATGAACCGAAGGTATTACTTTGCGAAGTCTCGAGAGACTGCACATAATAACTTCAGAAATTGATTTATACTGTAAAAACCCATCTCCCGAACTCGGGTTCGGTTCCAAGGTACCACTTGCTCGCTCCGTACAGTATTGAAACAAAGTTTTATGCGAATCGACTTCGGATGTTTCATCCGAAGCCGATTCGCTCATCCCTATTGGCAACCCTTTAAGACCTTCTTGAATAGGCCACGTCTTCTGTTTGATTTTGCTCGCTCTTTGTGATTTATTATCGTAATATAGTGAAGTAAAGGTTATGTCCCCCTGGATGATGTATTTCACTGAATTTCTTAACACTTGCCGATATGTTTAGTTATCATTAATGGTTGATTTACATAGTTTATTGTTTTATATTTCATTCAGAAATGTGGTGAAATAAATGACATAATCTTTACTTGATCCATATAGTTATCCATGTCAAAAGCTGGTCCTGTACTAGGAGTGCGGAGGGGCCATGCCCTGTTATCACCCATACATATAAGTAATAAATATTTTATTGCAGCCTTCTGTTTATACTGCGTCGTTCTGCCCTATGTACCAACTGCTCGATTGCTCTACTCTATTAAATCATGCAAATAACCCTATTTATTGCACTATGGATTTGCATCGTATACCAAACAAAAAAAAATCAGGAAACCCTTGTCATTTACGTTTCTATCTGGCAGATCTATGCTAATTCATTTGCCGTCGTTTACTTAAATTCAAGTATATTTTTGTCCTCTTGAAAATTATTACTGATGAAATCCAAAATAAAGTAAAAGTTTCTAACATTTACAGATGTAGAGCTGACCCTGCAGTTACTAGTACAGTGACTGCAGCCTGCACATTATCAAGTATTACTAACAGATGCTTGTCCCTGGATCAGTATTGAATAGTTGTTTTACATATAGTACAGTTTTCGGAATGGTTGTTTTACAGTTTTTGGCTGTGGACCTACTATTGATGACAGTACAAAAGTTTACAGTAGGAATTACATCTAGCTATTACCCCTACATAAACACAGAGTTAAAGGAGTCTTTCGCTTTTCCTTTATTGATGACTTATCCTGAGGGATAGGTCATCAATATCGGATCAGCGGGAGTCCTAGCACCCCTGCCAATCAGCTGTATGAAGAGAACACAGCGCTCCTGCAAGCACTGCATTCCCTTCACTGTTTACCTGCTCGCCGTCGGCATTGCAGAGTCAAGCAGTGTAATTGCAACTTCTCTGTCCCATTCACTTGAATGGGAAGGAGCAGATTTAGTTACACTCTGTCCTATTCAAGTGAATGGGACAGAAAAACTATAATTACACCTGCTGCGCTGTCGACAGTGGGCTGGTAAATAGCTAAGAGAACGCAGCCCTAGCACAAGCACTGCCTTCTCTTCATACAGCTGGTCAGCAGGGGTGTCGGGAGTTGGACCCCCGCCGATCTGATATTGATGATTTATCCTGAGGGATAGGCCATCCTGAAAACCCTTTTAAATGATACAATTCTGGCATTCTGCAGCTACCACTAGAGGGCAGATGTCGCGTACTGTTTATATGCTGAAGGCAATAATAAAACTGTCTGCGGCAGACAGGTTGACTCTGAGTGTTTTGAAGATTTGGAGCTCCAATCACTATGAAGATATATAATTAGCAGCATGTTTTGGCTCTATAATTATTGGCCCTACAAATGACATGGTGGTGGAAAATGGACATTCAAGTATAAACAGGGTTTTTTTTTGTTTTTGTTTTTTATTCTAGACATTAGTACATAATTATTAAGTTTGCTTATTATTGATGTTTCACAGTTTATAAGGCCGAAAAAAGACATCTGTCCATCCAGTTCAGCTTTTTTTTTTTATTTTTTTTTTTTATTTAAGACATAGTACTTTGTACACACAAACAAAATGTACAACCAACACATTCAAACATGTCCTGCATAAAGAACAATGAACACCTTCCATGATCAAAGCAAGTTATCTAGATGTCACGTTCAAGTGAGAGTGAAGGGTCTCAGAATGCTTTCAATCTCCGAGTTAGTGAGGAGTTGTACTAGGAAACGACGCCATTTTTTGATGAACTTTCCTACCTTTCCCTCCTAACATCTTTCTACCTCTCTCCTTTCCAGTGCCAATAAACTTTTCAGGTTTTGTATCCCTACCTCTTTTGTGGGAATGGAGGGTTGCAACCAATTTTGCAAGAAGCTCTCTTAGTCACCATGGAAATGAAATAGGCGTGAAATAGGACAGGTAATCTTTGCTCTGTTGTACCTTCCCTTCCCGTTTCTTCCCAAGGATGAAAGTAGATAAATCATAGGTCTTAGAGGGATCTTAAGGTTCCCAGATGTCCTTGACTGTTTGTGCTATTTGACCCCATAGAGCAGGTCTGCAGGCAAGCGCCAGAGGCCGGGATATAAATCAGTATGTGGCATAAGACACTTTGGGCAGCTTGTCAATCTCCCAGGTCTACTAAAGGCTGGTGGCAGATTGAAGGCATATATGGCATTATATATTATTCTAAAATGCATGTCCCTCCAGGTTTCAGTTTAATATAGATTTTCTCAACGCCCACCAGCCTTTCAAAATCTTGTCTCCTGCCTCCTGATCTTCCAGTATCTGGACCCATGGTCTAAATGTCAGTGGAGGCAGCCCATCCCCCAAGGCTTCTCTAACTTGGGAATATAAGAAAGATTTAGATTGGGGGCCTGTCTCCCTTTGTAAAATCTTATCAAAACTATTTTGAATGATTTCCCTCGGAGGATCAGACAGTCTGTCAGTGAGAAATTTTCTCACTTGGGCAAATTGGATGTGCCGGAAAGGGCTTAATTTGTTTTTATCGCTGACCTCTTGCTGAGTCCAGTTCAGCCGGTTATCCTGCAAGTTGATCCAGAGGAAGGTAAAAGCCAATTTTCCTCACTTAAGGGTCCTTTCACGCTAACGTCTTCAGGATCTGGCATAGAGTTCCGTCGTCGGGGCTCTGTGCCGGAAAGAAACGCTTCAGTTACAGATAATACAACCGAACGGATCTGCTTGTATTAACTTTAACTATTTTTTAACATTGCCAAGACGGATCCGTCATGAACTCCTTTGAAAGTCAATGGAGGACGGATCCGTTTTCGATTGCTCCGCATCCCAGGACAGAAAGCATGCTGCGGTATTTTCTCCGTCCAAAAAATGTTCAGTGACTGAACTGAAGACATACTGAACAAATTTCTCTCCATTCAGAATGCATGGGGATAATCCTGATCAGTATTCATCCGGCATAGAGCCCCGACGACGGAACTCTATGCCGGATCCTGAAAATGCCAGTGTGAAAGGACCCTAAAGGGAAAAAATTTCCTTCCTGACTCCAATCAGAATAACTCCCTGGATCAACGACCCCTCTCTAGTAGCTATAACTTGTAATATTATTACCCTCCAGAAATACATCCAGGCCCCTCTTGAATTCCTTTCTTGTACTCACCATCACCACCTCCTCAGGCAGAGAGTTCCATAGTCTCACTGCTCTTACCGTAAAGAATCCTCTTCTATGCTTGTGTACAGACCTTCTTTCCTCCAGACGCAGAGGATGTCCCCTCGTCACAGTCCTGGGGATAAATAGATGATAGGAGAGATCTCTGTACTGACCCCTGATATATTTATACATAGTTATTAGATCTCCCCTCAGTCGTCTTTTTTCTAAAGTGAATAACCCTAATTTTGATAATCTTTCAGGGTACTGTAGATGCCTCCATTCCAGTTATTACTTTAGTTGCCCTCCTCTGAACCCTCTCCAGTTCTGCTATGTCTGCCTTGTTCACAGGAGCCCAGAACTGTACACAGTCCTCCATGTGTGGTCTGACTAGTGATTTGTAAAGTGGTAGGACTATGTTCTCATCACAGGCGTCTATGCCCCTTATGATGCAACCTATTATCTTATTGGCCTTGGCAGCAGCTGCCTGACACTGGTTTTTACAGCTTAGTCTGCTGTTCACTAAAATTCCTAGGTCCTTTTCCATGTCGGTGTTACCGAGTGTTTTACCATTTAGTATGTACAGGTGACTTGCATTATTCCTTCCCATGTGCATAACCTTACATTTGTCAGTGTTAAACCTCATCTGCCACTTATCTGCCCAAGCCTCCAATCTATCCAGATCCATCTGTAGCAGTATATTGTCCTCTTCAGTGCTAATTACTTTACACAGTTTAGTGTCATCTGCACAAATTGATATTTTACTGTGCAAGCCTTCTACAAGATCATTAATAAATATATTGAAGAGAATAGGGCCCAATACTGAGCCGCTGAGGTACCCCACTAGTGACAGTGACCCAATCTGAGTGTGTACCATTAATTAACCACCCTCTGTTTTCTATCACTCAGCCACTTACCCACATACAGACATTTTCTCCCAGTCCGAGCATCCTCATTTTATATACTAACCTTTTATGAGGTACAGTGTCAAATGCTTTGAAGAAGTCCAGATATACGACATCCATTGATTCGCCGCTGTCAAGTCTAGAACTTACCTCCTCATAGAAGCTGATTAAATTAGTTTGTCACTTAAAGGAATGTTAAGGGGGTTGTCTCATATAGCTAGGATATTCCAGCATTGTCAGTTAGGTGCAGATCTCACCTCTGGGACCCCCACCTATTTCCAGAACGGGCACACCAAAGTGAATGACAGAGCACCTAGCATGTGCGACCATCCTATATTAACTTCTATGGGAATTCCAAGAATAGCTGAGTGCTGGCACGACTATTTCCAACAGTCCCATAGCGGAGAATGGAGAAGTGGCCGTTCATGCGCAGTGCTCTCTCCGTTCACTTCCATGTGACTTCTGAAAATAGCCATGCACGTTTGCTTGTTTGTGTCCCAGAGGTGGGGCCCGCACCTATCTGACTTTGGTGGCATATCCTAGCGATATGACACCAGTGTGGGAGATGACACAACCCCTTTAAGCACAGAAAATGTACAAAAAAAATGAAACCAAACTTCATGCCCTCCATTCCCTTGTTCTGTCTCATAATACAATTCCAATTGAGAAATGTATTTAAAAAAAATTCTCTGTGTCCCATGAGCCCAGCCAGGGCCACCTCCTCCCTGTGATGTGTCTGGCTGTAACACAACTGGCTGCACAAGGAACCTCCCCTCCTCTGTCCTGTCTACAGTAGAAATATACAATTTTAAGCCCTGGCTCTTTGCTATGCCACACCCTTCATTTAGCCACCAGCCGAAGATGGAGGACATCAGCAGGAGATTAACTCCTGTGTTCTCCGCAGGATTTTACAAGATAGCGTGTGTCTGTTTTCTGCAGAAAATGCAGCAGACAGGCAGTGAGGGCATCTGTAATTCTTGTTCACTTTTATCATTTATTTCTGGGTTTAGTGTTTTTTTGTTTTTTTACCAGGCCACTTAAGTCACATTTGCTGCTTGATTGCTTTTTGAACATCCAAGGGTACAGCAAAATTTACAGATTGTGGTTTTAAGTTGCTGCATCTTTATTAAAAGCATTGCCTTATCCGTCCGGTGCACTTTTACATTAATAGGTTGCTCTTGCATAAGTAGCAGTTCAGTTACCAGTCAGCAGAATGAAGGGGCCAGCATCTCCCACTGGAGCGCTGCAACTCAGGCTATTCAAGTGAACTAAGGTTCATCTGCAGTAATGCATACAGCCACATCCGCGTAGCTGTTATTGTGGCAGGTAATGCAGTTTAGGGGCCTGTGGCAGACCCCCAGGATCATATATTGATGGCCTATACCAGGAATGGGCAAACTGCGGCTCTCCAGCTGTTGCAAAACTACAACTCCCAGCATGCAAAGACTGCTTACAGCTATCAGCCTACAGCAGGGCCTGGTGGGAATTGTAGTTTTACAACAGCTGGAGAGCCGCAGTTTGCCCATCCCTGCCCTATGGGACCTCTGTTCTTGATACTGGTGGGGATCCCAGCCACCGCATCAATCGGTAAGTTATCCTCTCTCCTCAGGGTTGACAACAAGGATGAAAAACCAGTGATGGCTAACCTCTGAAACTCCAGCTGTGGGAAAACTATGACTCCCAGCATGCTCCATTCATTCTGAAAACAGCTAAGCAAGTGGGCATCTTAGGAGTTGTAGTTTTACCACAGCTGGCGTGCCGGAGGTTAGCCATCACAGCCTTATACTATCTTGGCTCTTAGTTCTGCTGATCCTAAGGATATGCCATCAATAGAAGGCTAGGTTCACACTAGTGCTAAAATCTATCGTATCCAGCATAGCTGGAGGGTGCCTGAGCACCTGTTCTAGTCAAGGGGCTCTGGTGGGGAAAGGTAGTATGCAGCTATCCCGGATATGATTAACTTCAGGAGGCTTTTCCTCTGCAGAAAGAGTTTAGCACTAGTGTGAATCTAGCCTTGTATCTTGGAAAAAAAAACTTTAAAGAGGACCTTTCACTGGTCCACAGTTTGAGTTAAAGCTATATACATGCAGAGCGGCACCCAGGATGCCTCTGCATCCACTTGTATCCCTGGTGCCGTCGTTAGCTCCTCGGTACATGCCTAGCTGCTATATTTGCCTGGGCGGATGACTTCTTCTGCCCTGGGCGTCTGCTCCAGGGCTGAGCGCTGGCCACTGCAGCGCTCAGCTCATATCCTGAATATGAGCTGAGCGCCGCGATTGGCCAGCGCTCTAGCCCTGGGAGAAGGAGACGCCCAGGGCAGAAGAAGAAGTCTCCGCCCCAGGCAAAATTAGAGCAGCAGGAGCGCCGTTACCGGGGGCTACAGAGGACGAACGGAGCGGCACCCAGGGATACAAGTAAGTGCAGGGACATCCCTGGGTGCCGCTCTGCATGTATATAGCTTTAACTCATAAACTGTGGACCAGTGAAAGGTCCTCTTTAAGTAAAGCCTGTTTCTTTATCCACGTGGCCCTAAACCATAAGTCCACTCCGGTGAAACATTTGACAGTCACTGGTGGAAAATTTTAAAGGTCATTTATGGTCCATTCCACAATTTTTAAATTGGTACTTTAGGGAACCTATTTTGTTAGTAGCCCTTTGGCTCTATTTTTATGGGCCGATTGCACAGGGCAGTGATCAGGAATGAATGCTCATTTCTGCTCATTGCTGGCTGGTTCAGCTGCACTTATATGGAACAGTCATCTCTTCTGTTGCAGAATGAATGATCACCACTGCGATCTTTCATCCCTATACAGATTTTTTTTGTCTGCCAGCAGCACAATCCTGCTCACATAGGCCGTTGTGCTGCCAAAAACAATGATATTAGGGGTTGCATAGAAGATTCCATTTCCACTGTTTCTTTTGGGTGATCGATGGCACCTTTTACATGGGGCAATTTTGAGAACGAGCATTTGCGCCTGATAATTGGCCCAATCCCCAGCCCAGGTAAAAGGGTCCTCATTGACTATAGTCATTAACAATTGGAGAATTGTCATGCTGATGGTAAGTTACGTGACACGCACATTTCCAGTAAGCCTCTTGTGTACAGCTATCAGCGTACAATTCGTGTGTCCGTTAATTGAGAAATCAATGTAACAGAATTTTCATACTTGTGTTTTTCCTTCCGTTTCCAAAGATTAGAATTTTTATTTTCTTTGTGGTTGCAGAGATCTGTGTCTGAGAGCTGGTGCCAGTGGGGTTCACAATCTCACGAGTGATCTGTAATGCTGGGTTGTGATGGGAGGCTGTTTACATGTGCTCCACTCTTAAATTCTGATATCCTTGTCTCCAAAAGTACAGACTTAACCACACCGAGATCTCGCTCTCCCAGGACTTCCTCTCTACCCTTCCTGATCCCTCTATTATTGTCAAAATGCTTTGCGAGCACAACCAGCTTCCAGCCGAGATGCACATTTTCTCCGACCCCCCCCCCCAAGTTGTCGGGGTATGACTTTATTCATATCTCACACCTACAATACATCACATCAGAAAAAATCTTTGTTTTTTTTTCTTATTACAAAGAGTAGAAAATAGGGCTATGACTGTAAAAGAGGCATCACTTTTCAGATTGTGACCCCATGCGTTCGCTATTGGGGGTTATGTAAGAGAAAGCACATCCATTCAAACCTAATACGTAGGCACAAGGCTTATCTTTTGAATATTTTAAGCAATCTGCTGCAATGTTACATGTTTAATCAGATACGCTCTCTGTGCTGCCTACAAGCGCCAGCATTCTGCATTTTATTCAAAATGATAGAATTTTCTTGATTATTTTTTTTTCTATCATTTAAATACAGTAATTTACAATTTCCCAGTAACCTATATAATTACCCTAAAAACAAATTAGAGGCCCACAACCAATTACCTTTTACTTGTTAGTATAAGGATCACAAGCACTTAATAGAACAGCCTCCGATTAAAGGGTACCTGTACCTAGATTATACCGTATCTGAACCCCAGTGCCGATTCATGTTACACATGGCCTATCGTAGCTCTTCTGCCAGCTATGGCAACAATTGTCTTAGGATAGCCTAACCCTATTTCTGATATTGTATTACTGTGATGGCCAAGCTCTGGCATTCCAGCTGTGGTAAAACTACGACTCCCAAGATGTACAAAATTTATGGAGCATGCTGGGAGTCGTAGTTTCACCACAGCTGGAGTGCCGGAGCTTTGCCATCACTGTATTTTATGTGGGAAGAGAGTTATCGTCTGTGTTTGACCTAATGATGAGGCACTCCTTCTTGCCCGTACAGATTCAATAGATGTTTTTCCGATTCCCTCCCGGCTTCCGTATACACAATTCGCTTGGCCGAACGTGCTTCTGTATTCTTTGGGGAGAGCGGAAAAATCTGCTGTCAGACACTTCTGGCGGTGGCTTATCTCACTGGAGAACAAAAGGATTGGGCGAAAATATTCATTTCGCCTAGTCCTTGTCTCCTTCGTCATCTGTTGGGTAAGAGTTGGGTGCTCCATGTACATATGAGTGTGTTGCCCAAACACGTTGGCCGACAAAGGACTAATCTGTATGGCCAGGTTAGGCCCTGTTCACGCTGTATATTCCCCAACATATCCATATGGCCACAGAGTGGTGTACACTGCCTATTGGCCACAATCTTAAAATAATGTATACCATGTTGTATGCCTAACCTGGCCAGGTGAGTTTTTCTTTTTTTACTTTGCCACAGGTTACGACATTTTGAAACATCAGCTCCTAGGCCAGACAACCCCTTTAAATCTACTCAGTCCTAAATATTTTCTTTACTAGAATTCCATGTTCATTATATAACTATTGCCGAAGTAATCTTAGCAGTGTCTGAGAGAAACCATGAAAGTGCCCTCACCCCCCGCCCTATGATGAAATGCAAAGTTCTGATTCTTTCTCCGTGGTTATTGATCCATCACTTCCCAGGAGTTCTGTCTATTCATATTTCATGTGCCCAGCGGCTGCGGCTGAAGTTAATGAAATAATCATTTCAGAAATCTTGCTGGAAGAATCACGATAGCGGAAATCTTGTCCTGTAACTAAATGTGAGGTCAGTTTGCCGCAGCAATAGATTCAGAGCTGTGCTTCGGCAGATTTTATCCTCCAGTCTTTTTACTACGACTTTTTGTTTTAAACCATAAATATTACATTCTCTCCACATCCGTAGATGGCGGAATGCAGTTTGTGTGTCTTGTGTATGAAAGGCTGCTATGTGAAGCAAAGTTTGGGATAGTGAGCAGAGGATTTTAGCTATCAAAGGGGGGTGGAGCAGTGTGGAAGTAAATCCTTAGATCTCCATTGAACAAGTTCAGATCCCTATGTAGCGGCATAGCGAACACGTCAACTGATTGCTGCTCATATATAGGTCTTTGCGTTAGATACTGTATCTAGTCTAGAAACACAGGGGTTTACTTTAGCTAAATGTCCAGATATAGTGGAGAACCTCCTGTCTGCATACGGATCCACAAAATACGGAAGCCTTCCATGTGCATTCCGCATTTTCCTCATCCTGTCTCTGATCAATAGAAATGACTATTCTCATCCAGGATACGGACCCGAGCAAGACATGTTTTATAATTTGCAGAACGAACACATGGATCCTCCAAAATAAAAACAGATGTGTGCATGGCACCATAGAAATGAACTGGACAGTGGCTATCCCCAATAAATGTGGAGAGCCCACGGATGAAAAATACAGACATGTGCTTGGGTCCTTAAAGAGATTGTGCCGTAAACTACTTTTCACTCTAAAGTGTATTTTCATTATTATTACTCTAGCTCCAATTCCTCCATGTTTTATTTTTTTTCTCAAATTTACATCATTTTCAGTTTTCTCTTATCCCCGTGCTTGGATCCTACTTCCTGGTCTGTATGTATATAATGACACTCTGGATTGCAATGTAAGAGAATCGGTGGAGCACAGTGGGACAGATATACTAAGACTGGTGTTGGCACAGGCTTCTTAATATGTTTGGCACATCTTCTAGCAGTCCGTGCTCCAGAATTTGAAATCTACGCCATCTATGATCTAGTGTAGCCCTCAACTATAATTTATGCCAGTTTCTGGCATAAATTTATAGTAAATCCGGTGGGACTGGGGAGGCCACATACCCTGCTAAGCCATGCCTCCTTCTCTCATTACTTTTGAAAAGTGGTGAAGAGCGCAATAAAGGCACAAATGATTGCACAATTATGTCATGCTCCATGATCTGGAACTTTTTATGCCATAAAAGTGGTGTAAAAACTTTTACAAATTTTTAAGAAAAAAACAAGTTAGTCATTTTGCTGTGAGTTATTTGTAGCAATGAGTACAGCATGTCATTGCAGCTTCAAAGTATGAGCACTTAAAGGGGTTCTCTGAGACATAAAATGTGTTAAATCATAATAGAATCTGCAAACTTGCACGTTTTGTGAAGTACTTGCTTTTTTAAAGTTTGCCGTTCTTGAGCTTTTCAGACCAGTCATGCAATGCACAGTGCAGATTCTTAAAGTGTTACCATCATGTTTTTATTAAAAAAAACAATTTTAGTATGTGTTTCTTCTGCTGCTGCAACTAGTTTCTTCACATACCACTGTTTTTCTTGAGTATTTTACTTAGTTATGGCTGTTTTGAACCCAACAATATGAGGATCTTCTAAAGATGGCTCCTCTGCCAGTTCTCTGAGGCCAAAACTGCTTTCCTTCCCTTCCCATACACACTTGCTTTAGCCAGCGGCTTCTTACCAGCCAACCAGATTGGATTACTGAGAGACACGCCTCCTCACTCTGCATGCATGCAGTGTCTGTCTTTGGTTTACACTGAAGAGAAGACAGAAAAGCCCTAGCAATTGTCATTTGAGCGGCCAGTGAAAAGGGACAGGGGACATTAATGAAAGCTGTTATTACAAGGTAATTACAGATCTTTTGGCAATCATTGGCAGACTAACTCAGTGATACATGCCTAACAAATATGACAGTTACACTTTAACAGCATCCATTGCCAAAACGAAAACCGTACCCATGATCCATGATGGAACGTCATCAGGGCACCTGGCCAAGGCCGTGTCTGCCATAGTCGCGGCAGATCAGCAGGTGGACCAGGGTTGTCCTAAATGCGCCAGCGCCGCTATTGAATTGTACTGCGCTTGCACCTGGAGCTTGGAGGATTCTGCATCCAAGTAGCAGGATCTGCAGCACAGAGGTGGACTTAGAGGTCCTACAGCAGGCAGTGAAGCCTGCAATACCACAAGGGTGATCATGATGCAATGCCTACTAGAGCATGGCAGACTGAAAAAGAGAGAAAGAAAAGGTATGGATTACGATTTTAGCAAACTAAGGCATTGGAAAGAAATCTGACTGTAGAATGCATTAGGTCCTGGAGAACCACTTCTAATTATAGAATATGAAGGACACTTTCATCTATTTATGTTGTATTTTTCTTACTCTTTTACAGTTTATTACCCACAATGCCTCTTCACAAGGACTCCGAGCAGAATCCACTCTATACCCAGTTTGTATCCAAATTCTTAGCAGAATTGCACTTTCAAGAGGAAGACCTGAAATGCTTAAAAAGAAGCTTTGCCAGCCATACGCTGTCATTATCCTCAGTTTAGTCAATCAGTTATGTCTTAGTGATCATGAAGTACAATACAATGATAAAAGGCGTCTATCAGCAGATTTGTACCTATGACACTGGCTGACCTGTTACACGTAGCCCTGGCAGCTGAAGGCGTCTGTGTTAGTGCCATGTTCATATGTGCCACATTACTGAGAAAAATGATGTTTTAGTATATGCAAATGAGCCTCTGGGAGCAATGGTGGCGTTATCATTACACCTATTAGGGTACTTTCACACTAGCGGCATAGCTATCTGGCAGGCTGTTCCGGCGGGTGAACAGCCTGCCGGATCCGCCAAGCCACAAGTAACCGTAAAGTGTGAAAGTACCCTTAGCTCTTCTTTCTCTGTAACTGCTATGCCCTCTCCACTCTGTTTGACAAGGCCTGGCATTATGTTTTCACTGCCTGGTCCGGTCAATCAAATGTCAGAGGGCGCAGCAGTTGCAGAGAGGGCAAAGCCTCAAGGTGTAATGGTTACGCCCCCGTTGCTCCTAAGAGGATCATTTGCATATATAAAATCTTAATTTTTCTAAGCAAAACGGGCACATTTGAACATGGGACCAACACAGATGTCTTCAGCTGCCGAGTGCACATGTACCAGGTCAGCCAGTGTCATAGGGACAAATCTGCTGACAGGTGACACCCTTCTCAGGTGTAAATGTATGAATACTGACCTAGCATATTCTTGTCAGCTGCAAGGCCTTGTGTAAATCATCAGAAAGATCATTTTTCTTCTACATCCGATTTATGTTTCTGCATCTTTGAATATTTTTTTTTTTTTTAGTTTCTTTACCGGTAAACGCTCTGTAAATAAATGAAGAAATCCCATGTGCAATTTTTCTGTCGAGTTCGTTGTTTTATCTGCAAGAAACCAACACGAGGGAAGTGCTTTTGGTTTATGGCACAGCAGCAGTTTTTACACATGGTACCCCCCCCACTTGTAGACCGTGGTCCCCTAAACACGTGTTCTTGAGATGTGTTGCCTTGCTCTGAGCACTTTCTCACAGACTTTTTTTTTTTTTTTACTTCTAAGAAAACTTTCTACAATCCGAAGCACATACTATTAGTGAGAATAAACTGAGGCGTGCCAAGATTTATTCAGCTTTCTCTTCCTCGGTATTTCTATGCGGTTTAGCTCTAAAGGGAAGGGTGACATGTGTAAAGGGCTTGAATGTGGTGAGAACGGCGCTGAGCGGTTGGCTGCATGTTCAAAGTCTACAGGAGGGTCTCAAGGTGTCTTCTACATTGACATACGTTTGATCAGTGCAGCTGCTGTAAAATGCTGTTTTTCCCCCCAAAACTACAAATGCTCAGTGAAACACACTACCACAAGGTAATGCAAAGAGAAAATAGTATGCGATATGTCTAATAATACGCCATTGAGTTTACTTTAACCCTTTTTCTTAGAACACATTTAGGTCCTATCATAAAGGGCGTTCAGACTGACACCGAGCGTTCTATACACTGTACGTATGGGAACGTGCTGCATACATAGGGTACTGTTGTAGTAATGTTATTTCTATTCACCATAACAGAAGTAACATTCTGATTAGAGGCTTCCAGTTAAAGGGAACACGTCACCACGAAATGCAATGTATTCTGCAGGCACCATGTCCTAGAGCAGGAGTTGCCGAGCAGGCTGATACATAAGTTTTACTGAATCTTTTCCCACAAAACTATTATTATGTGGGTGGAGCCACTCGGTGATTGGCAGCTAAATCGGAAAGGCTAAGCGTACAGGGAAGACTGCCAATTGCTGAGTAGGACCGCCCACATGACTCTTAAGCCTGGAAAGAGCAAAGGTGTAAATGTATAAATTAGGGTGGGTTCACACTAGCGTTAGGGATTCCGTTATTGCTTTCCATTATAACATGGTTATAACGGAAAATAATGGAATGCTCAGACAGAATGCAAAACGGAAGCCTTTAAAAAGCATTCCGTTTGCTTTCTGTCATAATACAAGTCTATGGAAAAGCATAACGGATCCACAGGACTTTGTTTTCCGTCTTGCATAACGGGAACCAGGCAGATCCGTTATGCTTTTCCATAGGGCTCTTTCACACGAGCGGATTGAGTGCAGGTAATCTGCTGAGTGAAAGAGAGCCGAGCCCCGTTCCGGACAGCAGAGACACAGAGCATTAACATGATTGATAATGCTCAGTGCCTCTCTGTGACCTTTTTACTACAAAATCACAGTGACAACTTTATCTCACTGTGATTTTGTAGTAAAAAGGTCACAGAGAGGCACGAAGCATTATCCATCATGTTAATGCTCCATGTCTCTGCTGTCCGGAACGGAGCTTGGCTCTCTTTCACGCAGCGGATTACCTGCACGGCATCCTCTCGTGTGAAAGAGCCCATAGACTTGTATTATGACAGAAAGCAAACGGAATTCCTTTTAAAGGTTTCAGTTTTGCATTCCGTCATAATAGAAGTCTATGGGCAAAAGAACGGATCCGTCCTTCCGTCTTATGCATTCCGTTATTTTCCGTTATAACGGAAACCATAAAGCTAGTGTGAACCCACCCTTACTAGTTTTACTGAATTGTTTCCCATAACACTAATTGATATATATATATATATATATATATCAATCTGCTCAGCTCCTCCTGCTCTATAGCATGCTGCCTTCAGACTGCACTGTATATTGTGGTGAACAGTTCCCTCTAATATTAGAGCGCAAGCATGGCAGAAGTATTCTCCTGCAGTATACATGTCAAGTACGGTGCTTTCATACCACGATTATGGCAAGAGACAAACACCGTCAGCTTATTAATTACATGTCGGTACCTATTTTCTTTTAGGTGTGTATGTATATATATATATATATATATATATATATATATATATATACATATATATACATTGTTTCTAATTATACATAATAAAAAATTAAATGAGATTAAAGTAACAAACGTAGAGTGATTCTCCCTCCCACCTGTCTCATGTCCCACTCTAATATACACTAAATGGCCAGATATATGGGGACGCCCCCTCGTAAGCAATAAGTCCAGATGTTTCAGCCGCAGCTATTGCAAACAGCTACATGATGAAATCCTACAAACAGCCATGCAATCTCTATAGAAAAGCACTGGTAGCAGTATAGGTTGTACTGAAGGCTCCGAGCACTGTCAGATCGGGTCTTCTAAACTGCTTCTGGAACAGACTTCAGCACCAGTGCTGTATTGGGAACCTTATGATATGGGTTAGTATGGTCGAGGAGCTGCGTAGACACCTAGGACCACCATACACAATGATGGGCTTTGTCTAGAGTGGTGTTAAAAGAGGACCTGTTGCCTCTGCTAATATATCTGCTTCAGTAACTATTTGCATTCCCGTAAAATATATAGACATGATGTAGGCATACTCTGTGTGTTTTCAATGGAGAGAGAGGAGAAAGCTGCTGCCACACAACGCTGGCGGTATCTTATCGCCTGCCACACCAAAAGGATCAGGTGTTGAAATTCAATATGCCCGACCAAACGTGGTCTGGAAATTGCAGGTCCACAAAACACAGATCCTGCCCGTGTGTATGTTATGATAATTTTTTAATTCTTGTAGAAATGTCCTATATTTGTCTAAAAAACTGACCCATTGACAGATGATAATGCCAACACAAGCAGGTGGGACAAAATACTGCCTCGGCAGAGGAAAATACCACAGTGCAGCACATAATAATTTCCCAGCAGAATACCTCCCATGAATCTGCCCCTCTGTGGTGGCCAGGTCCAGCTGACACAGTCCAGTTGCCTGTAGGTTCTAAGGCCAGTCCTCCCCTGAGAATAGGACACGTTCTATTTTTCTTCAGGGTCGCGGAACGGACAATGCGGATGCAGACAGCAAATGCTCTGCTGGCCGTATCTTTTGCGACCCTGTTGTAATTAATTGGTCTGCATCGAGTCCGCAAAAAAAATACGGTTCTGTACATGAGGCCTAAGAGTATTGTTCTGTTGCAGGCAGATGGGTGGGATAGTTTCAAGCAACATTTCCAAGATTTTACTTTCTGAAGACGAGTCATTGCATTATGGAAGCCATTAGCCTTATTTGTTTGAGATATGAATTTTACATTATTAGGGCTCATGCACACGACCGTATGTATTTTGCGATCCACAAAAATACGGATGACGTCTTTGGGCATTCCGTATTTTGCGGAATGGAACAGCCGGCCCCTAATAGAACAGTACTATCCTTGTCCGTAATGCGGACAGTAATAGGACATGTTCTATCCTCTTACGGAACGGACATACAGAAATGGATTTCACACAGAATAACCTCCGGGGGTTTTTTGCAGACCCAATGAAATGAATGGTCCCGCATATGGTCCGCAAAAAAATTTGAACTGACACTGAAAGAAAAGACGTTCTCGTGCATTAGCCCTTAAAGTTAATTCTTTAAAAAACTGTGTCTTCATAGAGACATTTCCAATCCGATGGATTAATGGGACACATACATCCAGTAGACACGTATAACCCCTGATTTATCAAGACTGGAGTGAAGAGGCATGCAATCTATGACGACACGCAGGCCTCCTCTGAGAGCTCAGAGCTGCCTGTTGATTTTGGTCAGTTTCTGGTGTAAATAATGATGAATAAGTGGGGTCGATGGCCCTGCCCTCTCGTAAACATGCCAGTTGCAACTAAAAAAGTCACGACATTGAAAAAGACGCAAAAACGGGGTTTTGCAACCTTTTTATTAAAGGATTTATAGCCACTACAGGAGTAACCGAGTACATTGTTTTAGGTTGTTATTATATGTTGTCAATGGGCAGGGGTGGTAATTGTTCCATTTATGGTGAATCCTGTTTAATAACAGATCCTGATTAGAAAACGTTGTGTTGAAGAGACAGTGGTAGGCTCAGCATATGGCTGTCATAAAACACAAGGCTATGAGTCACGATTTGCTTGCCAACTGGGAAAGTACATGTTTGGCGATCTTAAGCGAGTCAATCTTACAATTTACTGCTCTGCTGCTCAGCGTAATTGTATTGACCTGATTTGAGGGCACACCCAGAGGGAACTATTCTCAGGGCACACCCTATAAAGCATCTGTATTAAGACTTTACTTGAGTTGACTGGTCATTTATTGGTACCCCAGTGGGGAAAGGTTTGTGCAGTCAAAAATACATAGATGCTCTATCTATCTATCTATCTATCTATCTATCTATCCATCCATTATCTATCTATCTATTTCATATATATATACATTATCTATCTATCTATCTCCTATCTATTTCATATCTATCTATCTATACATTATCTATCTATTTCATATATATACATTTATCTGGAGCACTTAGCCTCGCCTGTGGGAGGCGATTTTACATCTTAGAGGCGTTCTTCTTTTTAAAATTTAGGCGGGCCCGGCACGTCAGGGGGGCATTCCTGGGCATCTTGGTAAAGGAATAACGCCCCTCTGGGCTCCTTACAGCTTAATTTGCATATTGTAAAAAGTGTTTTTTTGAAGAAATGACAAGGCACACAACACAACAAGAACACATGGAAAGAAGGTCATTTGTTACACATGGATTCATGAAAACATTTTTTAGCTAATATGCTGGTGACAGATTCCCTTTAATGGGGTTATGTCTGTATTACTACCAATGTTCGTATTTCTTATTAGACCCCATGCACGTGACAGTATCCGTCTTGCAGTCCGTGTTGCATCCGCATTTTTTTTCCAGCCCCATTGACTTCAATCGGTCCGTGGTCCACATCTTTCGGACACATATAGGACATGTTCTTATCTTTTTTGCGGAACGGACAGGTGTGAAAAGCACGCAAATCATCCATGGTCTTCCCGTATGTCTGTCCCACAAAAAAATAGGCTATGTCCACAAAATGCGAACTACGGACCCTGGAAACAATAGGTCTGCAAATAAAGTGCGGATGGCACACAGACTGCATCCATATTTTGCAAATCTGTGATTTGTGGACTGCAAAATGGATGCGGTCTTGTGTGTGGGGCCTTAGACTGATGCTGGACGTACCATCATTACAGATAAAAGGTTCCTGTACTTGTACTGAAGCTAAAGAAACCTTCCATATAAAAATACACATCCCGGGGAATGTGACATGTACATACTCCTCCAGATGTCTGCATTGCTGGGATATCTGCCAATATAGCCACAGGCAAAAAGCACTTACTCTGCTTGTTGCATTAGTTCAAGAAACCCATTTATAGCAAAAGCTGTGTGATTTACAGAAAAATACCCACACAGAAAACGTCAGATTCAGGCATCCCTCTATAATAGAGAAATAATACAGTAATGAAGCAGTAAGCCTCTTGCACACGGCCGTTGTTCAGCCGTTCCGTGCATTGGGGATCACAATTTGCGGTCATCAATGCTCGGGCAACGTCCGTGCGGCGGTCTGGACAGATCGAGACCCATTCAACTTGAATGGGTCCGTGATCTGTCTGCACCGCACAAAAATAGAACATGTTCTATTTTTTTGCGGTGCAGAGAAGAAACACTACGGAGTGCTTCCGTGGGGTTCCATGCCTCCATTCAGCACCGCAGATCCGGATGGATCAAGTGAATGGGTCCGCAACGGCCGTGTGCATGAGGCCTAATACATAGGAAATGTACAGCAGACAGTCCTGATGTGTCATGACTCATGAGCTGTCCATTGCAGGCATCTTCAGTGGACACGAAGGCCACATTGCAGAATATGCAGATTCCCGCACAGAAAAACCGCAGCATATTACAGCACCATCAAAGTGTATGAGATTACACAAATCTCATCTACACTTTGTGGATTTTTTCCATGCGGAAATTGATGTATTGTGCGAATTTCCAAATCTGCTGCATGTCAATTATGTTTGCAGTTTTAGCTGCAGATTTTCTCCTTTTCAATGAAAAGTTGAGATCTGCAGCAAAACCTCATCTAATCAGCACCAAAATTCGCAATCAGACATTGCAGATTTTGGCTGCTGATATGCTGCAGAAACTCACATAAATCCAGATGGAAATTCGTGTGGATCTTATGTGCGTTCACCTTCACTGTCCAGGTGGCCCAAGGGTGCCTTCAAACATTATGGAAAATCCTGCCAGAAAATCTGCTCCGTCAAGACTTCCGTCATATTATCCTATGGCAAACTGATTCTGCAGTATAAGGCCTTAGGCCCCTTTCACACGAGCAAGTTTTCCGCACGGGTGCAATGCGTGATCTGAACGCATTGCACCCGCACTGAATCCTGACCCATTCATTTCAATGCGGCTGTGTACATGAGCGTTTTTTTTCACGCATCACTTGTGCGTTGCGTGAAAATCGCAGCATGTTCTATATTCTGCGTTTTTCACGCATCCCTAGCCCCATAGAAGTGAATGGGGCTGCGTGAAAAACGCATTGCATCCGCAAGCAAGTGCGGGTGCGTTGCGTTTTTCACTGATGGTTGCTAGGAGATGTTGTTTGTAAACCTTCAGTTTTTTATCACGCGCGTGAAAAACGCGTCAAAACGCATTGTACACGCGCGGAAAAAACTGAACAACTGAACGCAATCGCAGGCAAAACTGAATGGCTTTGCCTGTGAAATCGCACAGTTTTCACTGAACGCATCCGCAACGCATCCGGAACTAATCCGGACACGCTCGTGTGAAAGGGGCCTTATTCATACGTCAGTAATTTTTCTTTCCAGAATCACAGTCCGTTTTTTTGCGGATCCGTGTTTCTGCAAGATTCTTCCATTTTAGTTTTTTAGTGTCTCCGTATACCTTCCGTGTTTCCGTATTTCTGCAAAAATCTGGAAGAACAAGAAAAAAAAAAGATGTTTCAAGGGTAACTTTTCATTTCCTGTGGCTCCGTAATTACGGATCCGCAAATACGGATGACATGCGGAAGACTTTTGTAACCTTTCCGCATGTCATCCGGATTTATGCGGATCCATTCACTTCAATGGGGCTACGGTCCGCAATTTGCGGACAAAAGTAGGACATGCTCTACTTTTTTTATGGTTCCGCATAGCGGAAATGAAAGGAATTGCGGATGCAGAGAGCATACGGAATGCTCTCCGCATCTTTTGCGGACCCATTGAAATGAATGGGTCCGCATATCTTCCGCATTATTTCCGAATTTTTGCAGAAATAATGCGGAAAAAAAATACGGACGTGTGAATTAGGCCTAAGGCCTCGTTCACACTTTAGTGTTTGGTCAATGATTTCCATCAGTGATTTGTGAGCCAAAACCAGAAATGAAAAAACGGTATAATGGAAAGATCTGCACCTGTTCTGTGGTTTTGGCTCAAAAATCACTGATGGAAATCACTGACCAAACACTGAAGTGTGAACAAGGTCTAAAATGCTGGGAAAAATCCTAAGCCCCCTTTCACACGAGCGAGTTTTCCCGCGCGGGTGCAATGCGTGACGTGAACGCATAGCACCCGCACTGAATCCTGACCCATTCATTTCAATGGGTTTGTGTACATGAGCGTTTTTTTTTCACGCAGCCCTGGCCCCATAGAAGTGAATGGGTCTCGGTGAAAAACAGCATTGCGACAGGTGCGGATGTGAAGCGTTTTTCATCAAAACGCATTGCGTTCGCGCAGAAAAAACTTAGGCCCCTTTCACACGGGCGTCATTTTTTACACCCGGATAAGAGGCGGGTGCGTTGCGGGAAAATGCACGTTTTTCCCACGCGGGTGCAAACGTTTGTAACGTGTTTTGCACGCGCGTGAGAAAAATCGCCATGTTTGGTACCCAACCCGAAGCCGGACTTCATCACTGAAGTCCGGTTTCGGGTCTTCTGGAGAATTGATTATTTTCCCTTATAACATGGTTATAAGGGGAAATAATAGCATTCTTAATAAAGAATGCTTAGTAAAATGAAGTGGAAGGGGTTAAAAATAATAAAAGTTAACTTACCTTAGCCACTTGATCGCGTAGTTGCGATCTGTCCTCTCTTTTCCAGCATCAGCTAACAGCTAAAGGACCTGTGATGATGTCACATCACATGGTCCAATCACATGGTCCATCACCATGGTAAGATGGACCATGTGATTGACCATGTGATGACGTCATCCCAGGTCCTTTAGTTCTTAGCTGATGCAGGGAAAGAGAGGACAGATCGCAACTACGCGATCAAGTGGCTAAGGTAAGTTAACTTTTATTATTTTTAACCCCCTCCACTTCATTTTACTAAGCATTCTTTATTAAGAATGCTATTATTTCCCCTTATAACCATGTTATAAGGAAAAATAATAGAGATCGGGTCCCGTTGCTAAGCAACCATGCGGGAAAATCACAACGCATCCGCACTTGCTTGCGGATGCTTGCGATTTTCCCGCAGCCCCATTCACTTCTATGGGGCCTGCGTTGCGTGAAAAACGCACAATATAGAGCATGCTGCGATTTTCACGCAATGCAGAAGTGATGCGTGAAAATCACCGCTCATGTGCACAGCCCCATAGAAATGAATGGGTCCGGATTCAGTGCGGGTGCAATGCGTCCTCCTCTCGCATTGCACCCGCGCGGAAAACTCGCCCGTGTGAAAGAGGCCTTACAGTGCACTGTACCTTCCAGGGAATTCTCCCATATACAGTGCATGGCAGAAATTGCCTTCTTAGGCGACACAATGTACATTGTCCATGGATTTTGCTGCAAAAAATCCACTGTGTATTACAGTACTAGCTAAGTAGATGGCCCACGGTCTGTGCCTGTGCATTGTGGACTGCAATTTGCGGTCCGCAGCACGGGCACGGCCTTTTTGTGCTGCAGACTACATTTTTTTTCCTTGGCCTTTTTTCCTGCTAACAAAAAATGCCATGAAACTCGTGCATTTTTACAACTGTTTTTATTTTTTTGTATCTTTTTTTATTTCTTTATTTTAGTCACATGTTTTACTTGTATTTCTTGCAGTCTTTGTTTCCCCTATACAAAAGTCTATAGGAAAATGCCTAATACATGTTGTATTTCGTTGATTTTACTCTTGCTCTTGCAATTGCTCTATTTGCTTTTTCCAGCACATCTCAAATAGACCAAGAGAATGTTTTCCCTGCCTTTAGTTATCAAATCCTGCAGAAGTCAATTGCTCTTACTATGTGCACCTGTTTTAATAGTAAAAAAAAAAAGTATTGAAGCTCACTATTCACAAAGGGTACAATGTTTTACTGCCTGGCAGGAAACAAATACCGTCCTGCGGTGCATACCTTCTGTTAGGTGATTAAATTGATTTGCGTCAAACACACATAATCGGGCTGTTAACAAGCTATTTTATACCACAGAGAGTCAACAAAACGATTGAGGCAAAGGTTCCTTGGTGCGTTGCAATGTTGAATCGTTGGGCTGCAGTAGAGACTTGAAGATTGGTCACTTGACGATTTTTGTTCTGGGCCCTGAAGCTATTGTTAGCAGAAGTGACATGCGATCATCTATTTAAAGGGACGGGAGCAGGCCTGCAATCTGTTCTTCAGCAAATGAATACTTTATGATGCAGTAAACACAACCAGCTCAATCACATAAATTGTCTTTTATTCGTATTGATCAGAGTTAGGGCTCATTCAGACAGCCGTATGCTGTCCGCAAAAATGCGGATCCGTTTTATTTGCGGATTAGATGCTGTCCCATTCACTTCCATTGCACGGCTCAGCAAAATGAATGAAACATGTCCTATGCTTGTCAGTGAAAATCAGGACATGGCCCCGTTTAAGTCTACGGGTCAGCAAAGAAACATAATGCAATCCGTTTTTTTGCGGACATGCTGAACTGTCCGCAAAAAAAACTATCCACATTTTTGCGGAGAGCATACGGCCGTCTAAATGAGCCCTAATGCAGTCATGGAACATTACATACAGCTAGGGACATTTGGTGGTCATCGTCTGTTTTTTGTTTTGTTTTGACATTTTCTTAGCATTTTTCAAAACTTTCTCTCTTCCTTAATATGTATATTCTTGTTTAAAGAGGACCTTTCACCTAAAAAATCATAGTTCAATTATCACACTACCTTATAGTGTTGCTGCCTGTGATGCCCGGACACCTTTTATTTCTTCAAATGGACCCCCCGTTAGCCCGCTGCGCTCCCTGTTAGTTTCGGCGCCTCATATGCAAATGAGGCGTCTAAGTTATAGTAAGCGTCGATCTTTTAGTTCTGCTGGGCGGTCTTCACTTCTCCCTGGCTGTGAGCGCATCCAATCGCAGCGCTCCACTCTTAGCCAGGGAGAGGGAGCTCAAGTTCTCGCGAGAACGGGGGTCCATTTGAATGAATAAAAAGTGTCCGGGCGTCACAGGCAGGAACACTATAAGGTAGTGTGATAATTGAACTATGATTTTTTAGGTGAAAGGTCCTCTTTAATAGGACCGGTAACCTCTCCTGAAATCTCTGTTTTAGCAACTACTTACACATACTATGTAATAACAGTTCTGGAGCATCTATTCTTATGGCTCTATGATGTGCCATTCCTCTTCTATTCCTGCTAGTTATGAATGAATTGCTAGCGGTTTGCAATGAAGGTCCAGATGGGTGTTACCAGTTTGGGGGGGTGTCGCTGCACAGTCTGACACTGGCAGCACTGACTGGATGCCCCCCCCCCCCAGCTGTTAACACCCATCTGGACCTTTATTGCAAATCGCTAGCAATTCATTTGTACCTTCTAGCAGGAATAATAAAGGAACGGTACAACATAGAGTCATAAGAGTAGATGCTCCAGAATTATTATTACATGCAGGATGCAAGTATTTACTAAAACACACATGTCAGGAGAGGGGACGGATCCTCTGTAAATGATGCTCAGACTTTGACCCACTTTAAATAACATCATAAAATTTCTTGAAATGAAGGCTAACGATAATGATATGTAGTCAGCAAATGTAAACTCTAGCATCTTCTTTGGCTAGTTTCACACTAGCAGCAATGAACTCCGGCACGCTGTTCCGGCAGGTGAACAGCCTGTCGGATCCGTGCTACCGCTAGTGTACGGTGTGCCCCCGGACTACCGCTCTATAATGGGGGCGGGCCGGAGTTCAGGTGGCAGCACGGCAAACATGCTGAGAGGCGTCCGGAATAAAAGTACGACATGTCAATAGGACCAGCGTGGTAGTCCGGGGGTACGCGTGCACTAGCGGCAGCACGGATCAGACAGGCTGTTCACCCGCTGGAACAGCCTGCCGGAGTCCCTTGCCATCTAGTGTGAAACTAACCTTAGTATGTCATTGTACATTTTGTCATTCTTTTTAACTCTTCAATTTTATTCTGTACATTTTGGAATTATATCTTCTATAGCTACATGGGGACCATAAGAAAAGCTGCTGTTGATGCCCCTGCATATATATATATATATATATATATATACTGTGTGTGTGTGTGTGTATATATATATATATATATGTACAGTGTGTGTGTGTGTGTGTATATATATATATATATATATATATATATGTACAGTGTGTGTGTGTATATATATATATATATATATATATATATGTTGTGGGGAATTGCTCTGGTAGACAGGCTTGCGGACGCAGTATAGAGGCCAGGTACACAGTTCTCTGGGTAAAGCAGAAGTGTTTTATTCACACTCAGCAACACAAAAACAGTCTTAGTGATTGCTCACACGAGGCAAAACAGAAACATCAGTCCCACAGCAAGGTCACCTGAGTGGTCGGTGTTAGTTCACACCTGGCAGTTAGCTTGGCCACGCAAAGTTTCCACCAGCGGCTTCCAGGTAGACTGCCTGTTTGCAGACTCTTGCTCTCAGCCCTGAGAGCTCCACAGTAACACCAGCAGCTTCCAGGATAATCGCTCCCTCACCTACTGAGGTGGCTGCCTTTTTAAAGGCCCGGAAAAAGTCCGGCCTGGACCGTGGGGAATAGTCTCCCACCCAGCACTTGACTATTCCCAATAAGAGCCGGCCCGGATCGGCTTTGTAGCCATACTAAATATCAATGTGTCAAACAGCACTAGCTGCTGCTGACACACAAAAAATCCGGCTCTTATCTCACCGAGGCCAGGAACCTCGGTGACAAGTACCTTCCGTCGACGACGGAACCTTGCGCCCTCTTACAATATATACTGTATATATATATATATATATATATATGTGTGTGTGTATATATATGTAAAGTGTATGTATATACAGGGAGTGCAGAATTATTAGGCAAGTTGTATTTTTGAGGATTAATTTTATTATTGAACAACCATGTTCTCAATGAACCCAAAAAACTCATTAATATCAAAGCTGAATATTTTTGGAAGTAGTTTTTAGTTTGTTTTTAGTTTTAGCTATTTTAGGGGGATATCTGTGTGTGCAGGTGACTATTACTGTGCATAATTATTAGGCAACTTAACAAAAAACAAATATATACCCATTTCAATTATTTATTTTTACCAGTGAAACCAATATAACATCTCAACATTCACAAATATACATTTCTGACATTCAAAAACAAAAACAAATCAGTGACCAATATAGCCACCTTTCTGTGCAAGGACACTTAAAAGCCTGCCATCCATGGATTCTGTCAGTGTTTTGATCTGTTCACCATCAACCTTGCGTGCAGCAACAACCACAGCCTCCCAGACACTGTTCAGAGAGGTGTACTGTTTTCCCTCCTTGTAAATCTCACATTTGAGGATGGACCACAGGTTCTCAATGGGGTTCAGATCAGGTGAACAAGGAGGCCATGTCATTAGATTTTCTTCTTTTATACCCTTTCTTGCCAACCACGCTGTGGAGTACTTGGACGCGTGTGATGGAGCATTGTCCTGCATGAAAATCATGTTTTTCTTGAAGGATGCAGACTTCTTCCTGTACCACTGCTTGAAGAAAGTGTCTTCCAGAAACTGGCAGTAGGACTGGGAGTTGAGCTTGACTCCATCCTCAACCCGAAAAGGCCCCACAAGCTCATCTTTGATGATACCAGCCCAAACCAGTACTCCACCTCCACCTTGCTGGCGTCTGAGTCGGACTGGAGCTCTCTGCCCTTTACCAATCCAGCCACGGGCCCATCCATCTGGCCCATCAAGACTCACTCTCATTTCATCAGTCCATAAACCTTAGAAAAATCAGTCTTGAGATATTTCTTGGCCCAGTCTTGACGTTTCAGCTTGTGTGTCTTGTTCAGTGGTGGTCGTCTTTCAGCCTTTCTTACCTTGGCCATGTCTCTGAGTATTGCACACCTTGTGCTTTTGGGCACTCCAGTGATGTTGCAGCTCTGAAATATGGCCAAACTGGTGGCAAGTGGCATCTTGGCAGCTGCACGCTTGACTTTTCTCAGTTCATGGGCAGTTATTTTGCGCCTTGGTTTTTCCACACGCTTCTTGCGACCCTGTTGACTATTTTGAATGAAACGCTTGATTGTTCGATGATTACTCTTCAGAAGCTTTGCAATTTTAAGAGTGCTGCATCCCTCTGCAAGATATCTCACTATTTTTTGACTTTTCTGAGCCTGTCAAGTCCTTCTTTTGACCCATTTTGCCAATGGAAAGGAAGTTGCCTAATAATTATGCACACCTGATATAGGGTGTTGATGTCATTAGACCACACCCCTTCTCATTACAGAGATGCACATCACCTAATATGCTTAATTGGTAGTAGGCTTTCGAGCCTATACAGCTTGGAGTAAGACAACATGCATAAAGAGGATGATGTGGTCAAAATACTCATTTGCCTAATAATTCTGCACTCCCTGTATATATAGTGTGTGTGTGTGTGTGTGTGTGTGTATATATATATATATATATATATATATATATATAGTATAGTGTGTGTGTATACAGTACAGACCAAAAGTTTGTACACACCTTCTCATTCAAAGAGTTTTCTTTATTTTCATGACTATGAAAATTGTAGATTGACACTGAAGGCATCAAAACTATGAATTAACATATGTGGAATTATATACATAACAAAGAAGTGTAAAACAACTGAAAATATGTTATATTCTAGGTTCTTCAAAGGAGCCACCTTTTGCTTTGTTTACTGCTTTGCACACTCTTGGCATTCTCTTGATGAGCTTCAAGAGGTACCGTATATACTGCAGTAGTAAGCTCGAGTTTTTCAGCACAAAATTTGTGCCGAAAAACACAAATTCGGCTTATACTCGAGTCATATACTCGAGACGGAGTGGGAGGAGGAGCTGGGGGCGGGCATTTGCGGCGGGCGAGCGCAGCATGACTGACTAATGTCACGTGCCTGCCCGGCCTGCTTTATGAATGAAGCAGGCGGCGCAGGCACGTGACGCCAGTCACGCTGCGCCGCTCGCCCGGTCCGCCTGGAGGACTCGGCGGCATGTGAGGAGGTACTTGACAGGAGCGGGAAGGGGGCTGTGGATGGAGCTGTTATGGGATGAGGGGCTGTGGATGGCACTGCTATGGGATGAGGGGGCTGTGGATGGCACTGTTATGGGATGAGGGGGCTGTGGATGGCACTGTTATGGGATGAGGGGGCTGTGGATGGCACTGTTATGGGATGAGGGGGCTGTGGATGGCACTGTTATGGGATGAGGGGGCTGTGGATGGCACTGTTATGGGATGAGGGGGCTGTGGATGGCACTGTTATGGGATGAGGGGGCTGTGGATGCCATCCACAGATCCCCCATAACAGTGCCATCCACAGATACCCCCCATAACAGTGACATCCATTTCCACCTCGGCTTATACTCGAGTCACTTCTTTTCCCAGTTTTTTTAGGGTAAAATTAGGGGGGTCGGCTTATACTCGGGTCGGCTTATACTCGAGTATATACGGTAGTCACCTGAAATGGTTTTCACTTCACAGGTGTGCCCTGGCAGGTTTAATAAGTGGGATTTCTTGCCTTATAAATGGGGTTGGGACCATCAGTTGCGTTGTGTAGAAGTCAGGTGGATACACAGCTGATAGTCCTACTGAATAGACTGTTAGAATTTGTATTATGGCAAGAAAAAAGCAGCTAAGTAAAGAAAAATGAGTGGCCATCATTACTTTAAGTAATGAAGGTCAGTCAGTCTGAAAAATTGGGAAAACTTTGAAAATGTCCCCAAGTGCAGTCACAAAAACCATCAAGCGCTACAAAGAAACTGGCTCACATACGGAACGCCCCAGGAAAGGAAGACCAAGAGTCACCTCTGCTGCGGAGGATAAGTTCATCCGAGTCACCAGCCTCAGAAATCGCAGGTTAACAGCAGCTCAGATTAGAGACCAGGTCAATGCCACACGGAGTTCTAGCAGCAGACACATCTCTAGAACAACTGCTAAGAGGAGACTGTGTGAATCAGGCCTTCATGGTAGAATATCTGCTAGGAAACCACTGCTAAGGACAGGCAACAAGCAGAAGAGACTTGTTTGGGCTAAAGAACACAAGGAATGGACATTAGACCAGTGGAAATCTGTGCTTTGGTCTGATGAGTCTAAATTTGAGATCTTTGGTTCCAACCACCGTGTCTTTGTGCGACACAGAAAAGGTGACCTGTGGAGGAGGAGGTGTGATGGTGTGGGGGTGCTTTGCTGGTGACACTGTTGGGGATTTATTCAAAATTGAAGGCATACTGAACCAGCATGGCTACCACAGCATCTTGCAGCGGCATGCTATTCCATACGGGTTGCTTTTAGTTGGACCATCATTTATTTTTCAACAGGACAATGACCCCAAACACACCTCCAGGCTCTGTAAGGGCTATTTGACCATGAAGGAGAGTGATGGGGTGCTGCGCCAGATAACCTGGCCTCCACAGTCACCAGACCTGAACCCAATCGAGATGATTTGGGGTGAGCTGGACCGCAGAGTGAAGGCAAAAGGGCCAACAAGTGCTAAGCATCTCTGGGAACTCCTTCAAGACTGTTGGAAGACCATTTCAGGTGACTACCTCTTGGAGCTCATCAAGAGTGTGCAAAGCAGTAATCAAAGCAAAAGGTGGTTACTTTGAAGAACCTAGAATATGACATATTTTCAGTTGTTTTACACTTTTTTGTTATGTATATAATTCCACATGTATTAATTCATAGTTTTGATGCCTTCAGTGTGAATCTACAATTTTGTACTGTATATATATATATATATATATATATATATATACAGTGTGTATATATATATATAGTGTGTGTGTATGTATATATATATATATATATATATATATATATATGTACAGTGTGTGTAAAAATAAAATTGAACCCCATAGAAATGAATAGGTCTATCCCTAGCATATTCCCCTTTCTCTACCACAGCTTCAGCACCCAACCAGAATTTTTCTTTTTTTATTGGACAAATTATCCTAAAATCACAAACAGCCAACATTGTTTTACAGACAATCTGGAAAATCATACTGAATGATGAAGATTTAAGTAATACATGTCTACAGCTCAGTATACTGATAACACCTCATTACCAGCATTTACT
The DNA here is from genome assembly GCA_033119425.1 of Bufotes viridis. Classification (NCBI taxonomy): domain Eukaryota; kingdom Metazoa; phylum Chordata; class Amphibia; order Anura; family Bufonidae; genus Bufotes; species Bufotes viridis. Next base: position 39,085,428 of record CM065596.1, on the reverse strand, counting down.
GTGAGCTGTAAAGTGATGAATATGATAGTTACCACCAAAATAATCTAATCAAATATCGTCAGCCTAAAAAAAAAAATAATGGACACTTTTTTTTTTTCACCCACACTGCCTCTGACAACGCCCAGCTAGTCTCTGGCTCCTCCCACCCAGCTAGTTACATAGACACTCCCCTATCACTGCCCCAGTATGGACATGACATCACAGGAAATAAAGAGCTGCATGGACATGATCATGTGATCACAGACCAGAACAACAGATAGGAGCAATAAAAGTAAATGAAACACATTACAAAATTACATCTACCTTCATAAATTATTACTTTAAAGGATGTTAGTGCAAACTGGAAAACCCCTTTAAAGTTCGTCTAGAGCTCTGCTGCTGACGGTCTATATTGTGCATATACTGTAGACTATCCTGTCATACACTGTCACTTATTAACCCGCCTGTGTGTATGGATGACATAGGGCAGAGGCATTTTATAATGAAGGTATTTATACAGCATTCTGCAATCTCCTCAGACAGGGAGTTCCCTTCTAAATCTGTCACTTCCTAAACAGACCTGGCAGGTGCCATAAAGGGTTAATATCTGCTCTTCACACAGGGCATACTTCCTAATTGCCTCTGTAATTCCTTCGGCAAACATTTACTTTGGGCGCCAACTGACTGAAAATATTTGGTTTATACCAGATGTGTCGCGTGTCCGAGTATTAAAACATTAGCTAAAGGAGTGATTTGGAAAAGCCTTGCACTGCCGGTGACCATGAAAAAAAATATATAGCTTTTGCAAAGCTAGACAATTATTTCCTCACAGGATTACTTTCACCTTAATGTTTTATAGACATGAGGACAACATAACAGCAGAGGGCTTTGTCTGGAGGTTTTCATGTAGGGCCGCGTACAACCGCCATAATCTGCCCTGATAACAGCGTTAACAGCTCCCCTAGTGACCAAAAAATGGCATTTTAGTATCTTCTTTCTTTTCCCGTATCTTCATACTTTTTTTCCTCTTTTTTTCTTTTATTTCTTCTTTATACTTTTTTTCTTCTTTCTTTTTCCTTCTTTCTCTTTCTTCTTTTTCTTTGTTCTTCTTTCGCTTTCTTTATACTTTCTTCTTTCTTTTTCCTTCTTTCTCTTCTTTTTCTTTTTTCTTTGTTCTTTCTTTTTCCTTCTTTCTCTTTCTTTGTTCTTCTTTGTCCTTTTTTTCTCCTCTTTTTTCTTTCTTCCTGCTTTCTACTTCTTTCTTTGGTTGTTATTAGTGTTGATCGAGTACCAAAGTGCTCAGGTGCTCTACAGAGCACCCAAGCACAATGGAAGTCAATGGGAGAACCCGAGCATTAAACCAGGCACCTCCTGCTCTGAAGAGGGGAGGCTGTCTGGTTCACATGAAAAGGTCAGAAATTGATGGAAACACCACCGAAATGGTTCGTGAACCGCATGGGGAGGATGTCTGGATGCATCTTGAACTCCCAGGTCACTGCTGGGAACGATGTTGTCCGAGTAGTACACCAATTTTACAGACTGACAATAATACGCACAAAACCGAAGATAAAATCGATTTTAGAGGAAAAATTGTTAGGAAACATTCTTTCCTGTAAATTTATTAGTATATAAAGTGCAATTGCTGACAAAAAATTACAAGGAAGAGGCCCTCCGACAACCTGTATATCACATAAAGGAGGGCCTCATTCACATTGTGGTACAATTGTTCAGGTAGTGGGACTCCTACACTCAAAAGCCTATGCACTAAGTGAAAGGGCTGCCAAAAATTACAAGGAACTGGCACTGCAATACACCCTTTATTACACATAAAGGAGGGCATCATACACAACCTTGAAAAATTATGATTGATTGCCTGCTGGTGACCCTCTAAAACATTAGGGGTGAGGGTCTGCTGCCGAGCTGACTCTAAAACATTAGGGACGAGTGCCTGCTGCTCATCTGACCATGGAAAAAATTATCGGCAAGGGCCTGCTGCTGAGCTGACCATCGAAAAAATTATGGTTGAGGGTCTGCTGCTGAGCTGACTCTCTAAAACATTAGGGGTGAGTGCCTGCTGCTGATCTGACCATGGAATAAATTATGGGCGAGGGTGTGCTGCTGAGCTGACCATCTAAAACATTGGGGGCGAGGGCCTGCTGCTGAGTTGACCATCTAAAACATTATTAGTGAGGGTCTGCTGCCGAGCAGACTCTAAAACATTAGGGACGAGTGCCTGCTGCTCATCTGACCATGGACAAAAATTATGGGCAAGGGCCTGCTGCTGAGCTGACCATCGAAAAAATTATGGTTGAGGGTCTGCTGCTGAGCTGACTCTCTAAAACGTTAGGGGTGAGTGCCTGCTGCTGATCTGACCCTGGAAAAATTTTTGGGCGAGGGCCTGCTCCTGAGTTGACCATCTAAAACATTTGGGGTGAGGGACTGCTGCTGAGCTAACCATTTAAAACATTAGGGGCGAGGGCCTGCTGCTGATCTGACCATGTAAAAAATTATGGGCGAGGGCCTGCTGCTGAGCTGACCATCTGAAACATTAGGGGTGAGGGTCTGCTGCCAAGCTGACTCTCTAAAACATTAGGGGCGAGTGCCTGCTGCTGATCTGACCATGGAAAAAATTATCGGCAAGGGCCTGCTGCTGAGCTGACCATCAAAAAAATTATGGTTGAGGGTCTGCTGCTGAGCTGACTCTCTAAAACATTAGGGACGAGTGCTTGCTGCTGATCTGACCATCTAAAACATTAGGGGCAGGTGCCTGCTGCTGATCTGACCATGGAAAAAATTATGGGTGAGAGCCTGCTGCTGAGCTGACTCTCTAAAACATTATGGGTGAGTGGCTGCAGCTGAGCTGACCATCTAAAACATTGGGGGCGAGGGCCTGCTGCTGAGCTGACTATCTAAAACATTAGTGGCTAGTGCCTGCTGCTGATCTGACCATGGAAATAATTATGAGTGAGAGCCTGCTGCTGAGCTGACCATCTAGAAAATTATGGTTGAGGGTCTGCTGCTGAGCTGACTCTCTAAAACATTAGGGGCAAGTGCCTGCTACTGATTTGACCATGAAAAAATTATAGGTGAGGGCCTGCTGCTGAGCTGACCATCGAAAACATTAGGGGGGAGGGTCTGCTGCCGAGCTGACTCACTAAAACATTAAGGGCAAGTGCCTGCTGCTGATCTGACTATCTAAAACATTAGTGGCTAGTGCCTGCTGCTGATCTGACCATGGAAATAATTATGAGTGAGAGCCTGCTGCTGAGCTGACCATCTAGAAAATTATGGTTGAGGGTCTGCTGCTGAGCTGACTCTCTAAAACATTAGGGGCAAGTGCCTGCTACTGATTTGACCATGGAAAAAATTATAGGTGAGGGCCTGCTGCTGAGCTGACCATCGAAAACATTAGGGGGGAGGGTCTGCTGCCGAGCTGACTCACTAAAACATTAAGGGCAAATGCCTGCTGCTGATCTGACCATGGAAAAGATTATGGGCGAGGGCCTGTTGCTGAGCTGACCATCAAAAAAATTATGGTTGAGGGTCTGCTGCCGAGCTGACTCTCTAAAACATTAGGGGGGATGCCTGCTGCTGATCTGACCATGGAATAAATTATGGGTGAGGGCCTGCTGCTGAGCTGACCATCGAAAAAACTATGGTTGAGGGTCTGCTGCTTAGCTGACTCTCTAAAACATTAGGAGCAGGTGCCTGCTGCTGATCTGACCATGGAAAAAATTATGGGTGAGAGCCTGCTGCTGAGCTGACTCTCTAAAACATTATGGGTGAGGGTCTGCGGATGCGGAAACTTTATACAGGAGAGGTACCACAGGTAATGGCGCTGCTGTCAACAGCGGCTAAGAAAAAATTACAGTCAATGTCACAGATATTTGGGATGCGGAAATGTCATACAGGAGATGTAGTGCAGGTAATGTAACTGTCCGCAGCGGACATTGTCTACGGAAAAAGTACACTGGATGTCACAGATATTTTTAGGATGTGCAAACGTTATACAGGAGATGTAGCGCAAATAATGTCGCTGTCTGCAGTGGACACTGTCTACGGAAAAAGTACACTGGATGTCACAGATATTTTTAGGCTGCGCACACGTTACACAGGAGATGTAGCGCAGATAATGTCGCTGTCTGCAGTAGCCAAACAATTGCACGCTATTTAGCACAGGTTGCGCTTAAATTATATATTGCTGCCAGATACAACAATAGTCCTTAAAAGGACTTTTGGGTCTCTAACACCAACCCTGCCTAACAAAAAAATGTAATTCCCTACACTATCTGTCCCTTCTACAGCACAGCTCTCTCTGACTAAGACTGAGCCGAATACGTGTCATCGGGGGCTTTATAGCACCCGATGACGCGTTCCAGCCAGCCAATCACTGTAATGCCAGTAACCAACACGACATTACAGTGATTGACAGTACTTACCTGCACGTTTATTGGCTGCGTAGCAGCCAACAATCGTGCGGGGAGGAGACTTGAGTACACGCGGTATTCGGCTGAACACCGCGATGTGTCGAGCCCAGCATGCTCGCTCAACACTAGTTACTATATGAATAGGTAATATTAGTAAAAAGGTTTGTAGATGTGTCAGGTTGATGCAGGCTCGGACTGGACCACAGAGGTACAGGTGAATCCCCCAGTGGGCACCTAGTCTCCCACCCCCTGCACAAGTGGCACATAATACAGTAGACTTACTGCATTACATACATATATTCAATGTACAGCACCTCAACCAGCCTATGTTCATACAAAAAAGTTGATCGATTATTAAAGAAATTCCCCAGTTTATTATTAAAGACACGATCAGAGCTGAGACAACTTCTAGGTATAGAGGAAAGCCACCAGTGTCTTCTTCTCCCCAGAACCTACCTTCTCAAAGTTGCTGCAAGGACCCCCATATTCAGTCATCTGGTAGCATCTTGCTGCTGTGTGAGCAGGTAATATTTGAATGTGTCCGTATGGTGGGCGCCCAAAATACATTTTACTGATGGGCCCTAGGCAACCCCAGGTTGCCTCCTAATACACTATTTTCCGCTTGACAGCTCCATCCATCGAAATGCATTTCTAGCTTCTCCACTTAGTGTAGGCATTCCTACCTTAGTTTGTGAGAGCCTTTCTAGTATTTCTTGAAGGCACATAAGACATAGTTTTGACTGTAGGCCTCGTTCACATATCCTTTTTGAATCCTTCTAAAAGGTGCTGGCTTTTTTTATTTTATCAAATAAGTGGTTTTCCCATCTGGGACATTTAGGTTATCTCACTAGGGTACGTCATAAATGTCAGCTGTGGGTCTCACTGGGTCCCACTGAAGTGAAAGGAGAGCTTTGGGGTAGGTTCACACAGAGTTTTTTTTTTAGGGGGTTGTTAGGCAGATTTTTCTGCAGGATTTTCAGCCAGAAGTGGATTTGAAAGGAATCAGAAATATAGAAGAATGGTGAATACTTTTTCTTCCTGTTGGATCCACTCCTGGCTTTGGCAGAAAAACCGTCAGGAAATAACGTCTGTGTGAAACTACCCTTACACTTACACACCTAAAATATCACCCAATGCTCGCTTCATGAATCGGCCAGTTACCCTTTGAGGCTAAATCTGTCTCTATGTCATAGACACCAATCGCTCACAGTGAATTTAGAAGGAAGCACTACAGCATCATCACCATCATCATCCAGTTGGTTGAGAAAGAATTTAAAGGCGATGTATACACCAATGTCCATTAAAAAAAAAACATTAAAAAAAAGAAAATAGCTGGGAACAAAAAGGTTAATGGCTGGTAGTTCCCCTGCCCTGTACTTCACCATATAATCACCATGATGCGATGAAAAACCGTTATTCCTAAGAGAGTCAGATGAGCTAATGGGTCATTTCAATGGGAAAAGAGGGTATTGTTAGAGTTTCCCTTTAAACTCTTTCCTTTTTTATTGACTACTTTTTTATATATATAGTTATATATATTAATTCATCTGGACTGCACATATAAACATGATGGGTGCTGAAGAGTCCAGAACATGCGAGCAGCACAGCAACATTTGTGGAGTCGAGTGCCAGCGGCTGTTGGAGTGATCCTTACTCCAAAAATATAAATACCAAAAATGTCCACGGCACTTCCTTTTTTACTTAAAGTAAGTGCCGTGGACATTTTTGGTATTCATAATGGGTGCTGGAGACCTTCTTAAACCAAGCAGGCACCCAAGATGAAATAGCTGATTTTGACCATTTTATCGACTATCTTTCTAAAATATTACGCCGTCAGCAGGTTAATGTGGATTTTTTTCGTGTGTTGACGGCTGAAACTAGATTTGTGTGGCATGATTGGACAATTTGGCCGATCATTCGCCACATTGCACAATCCCACTCTGCTGGGATTGTGCAGTATTTTTTTTCTATGTACGGTATGTATGTCTTCTGCCAGTTTAGTTTTACATGTCAATGGTCGGATCATTCATATGAACAATCCGCCGTACGATTGATTGTCTGCACTTTGCCCGCTGCTGATCTTACGTGTTTACCTTGTACTTGTGTGAATCAGTTCTGCACTACAAATCAGAATAAGTTTCACATTTTTGGGTAAAAGCTTTACAAGGATTATGGCTATAATACAGAACTTATACGTTTCAGGGCAATGCAGGAAATGTGGTGCCCGAGTCCGAGAAATGACACCATGTGCAGGGTGCCATAGTGCTTCCATCCGGCGCTGATTACTTGGTGATTGTCAAACTTCCTCTTGTGATTACAGTTAAACTAGATTGCGGCTGGAGATAGACGGCGTGGTTTTATTATGGGTGTTAACTTCACTGAAATAGATTTCTGCCTCTATCTATAAACTATATTGATATTTCTATAATAAATACTAGATTATTCCTGTGTATCCCTGGCAGTGGGTGTCACGATCAGCTCAGGCTACTGTAAGTAATTCGTAGGAATTTAACTCAGACTATAATAATAGGACCTGTCACATCTGTGTTAGTAACTACTTGCATTTCCCATGTAATAATTCTGGAGCATCTATTTTTATGACTCCATGATGCGCCATTACTTTATTATTCCTGCTAGAAATTGTGAATGAATTGCTAGCAGTTTGAAAAGAAGGTCCAGCAGCTGGGTGTTACCAGTTGGAGGGGGGGAAGGGGGGGTGTCCATGCACAGTCTGACACTGGTAGCACTTATTGGATAGTGTCAGATTGTGCAGGGACACCCCCCCAAACTGGTAACACCCAGCTGGACCTTCGTTAAAAAACTGCTGGCAATTCATCCATAACTTCTATTGGGAGTAACAAAGAAATGGTACAACGTAGTCATAAAAAAGATGCTCCAGAATTGTTCTGACATGGGGAATGCAAGTAGTTACTAAGGCTGGGCTCACATCACATTTTTCCATTTAACGTTAATCGGATGCCTCAGACTGTTCACCATAGAGTTCCATTGTAAAAAAAAAAAACATACGTCAAACGGAGGCATAAAATGTGATGTGAACCTACTCTAACACGGACATGTCAGAATAGGGGACAGCTCCTCTTTGTTTGTTTTGTAGTCAGACTATGGGAACCATTAGTGTAGTGTCTTGCATGCAGTCTGATAGGCAGAAGGGAGCACTGTTCTTTTTCTTTACAGGTGATCGTGGCCCCACAGCCTACAGGGCTCCTGAGTGGCTGCACAGGTGGCACATAGTATTGAGCATATGGTTGTGAGCAGGGCTGCCATCAGAAATTTCGGGGCCCCTTACACAGCTCAAGGCCTGGGCCCCCCCGCCGCCGACCCCTCCCCGACACTGCCCCAGTGGAGAATCCAGAGCCTGGTCTTTGGAGGGGCACTTCCCCCAGGAATAGGAGATCATGGGGCCCCTGTGTCCCGTCCACCCTCAAGCCACACCCATACAAACAGATGACTATGGAGATGCTAAGTGGAGTACACACAATCCATGGGGCCCCCTCTTCGTCGCGAACCCCCCCCCCCCCCAACCCGCCGGATCACCATTATCTCATAACTGTCTGAGTACAGATGTTATAGATGTTACCTGCAGTCCTATGTAACACCCCACATAACACAACTATTGTGTCATGTGGGGTGTTACATAGGACTGCAGGGAACATATACTACATTATCTGCGCACAGACAGTTATCACTGTTATCTGGTATGTTACATAGGACTGCAGGTGACAAATTAAAATGTAGTTGCCAAATTTAAAATACATAGGATTATGATAAATACTTGGGGGAGATGAGACGCAGGTGACAGTAGTGAGCCCGCTGTACATATAGGGGAATCCAGCACCACCTACGTCTTACATCCAGTTTCCTCTTCTCCTCCGTTTGACCCTGACCGCCATCACAAATTCCTCCAGCCGCATCTCGTCTCTGCAGAGTTTGTTACACAGACATGTTAGATTTCTCATAATTGGGGTAATTTATCAAACTGGTGTAAAGTAATTTGCCCCCCACACTGCCTCATATTAATTAATTTGCCTCCCCACACTGCCTCATATTAATTAATTTGCCCCCACACTGTCCCCATATTAATTAATTTGCCCCCACACTGCCTCATGTTAATTAATTTGCCGCACACTGCCCCCATATTAATTGATTTGCCCCCACACTGCCCCCATATTAATTAATTTGTCCCCTCACTGCCTCATATTAATTAATTTGCCCCCACATTGCTCCATAATAATTAATTTGTCCCCACACTGCCCTCATATTAATTAATTTGCCCCCACACTGCCCTCATATTAATTAATTTGCCCCCACACTGCCCTTATATTAATTAATTTGCCCCCACGCTGCTCCATATTAATCTGATTCTGGGGTGCCGGGCTATATATACACCACATTGCCCCGCTGGGGGGGATTTGACCATGCCTGTCCCCCCCCCCGCTTCCTACGCACATGGCCCCCGGTCTAGCGACCACAAAAAAAAAAAAGGCTCGGGACTGGCTGGGCCCCCCCAGGGTCCGGGCCCCTTACTGGGGTATGGGCTGTACCCCCCTGATGGCGACTGGTTGTGAGGAGATAGGCTCACAACGGTGAAGTTCCTTCCTTTTCTGTATATTTTTGAATTGACTTAATTGAAATCTTAGCAAATCCTACAAACTTTTAAAAAGTTAGTTTCCTAACTAAAATTTGTTACATTTTTTTATTTAAATTTCTTAATTCATTTTTAATGAGGACAGATACACAAATAAGGTGAGTAGCAAAAGTCTCCTTAAAAGGGGTTATCCCATGAATAATGAAAAAAATGAAAATCAGACATCACTTAATAATCTCAACAAAGCTAGAACCAGCCCTGTACCTCACATGGATCCGGAGATCTCCTCATTCATTGCTCTGCTGGATTTATATCAAGCTGACAGCTCAAGGGGAGTGTATTTTCTGCTGCAGCTCAGGGGGCGTGTCCATGCTTTCCCTATCACAACGCAGGAGGCAGGTGAAGGATGAAACTGAGCATGTGCGACCTCCTTAATGAGATGGTCAAAGAAATAAGAAATTAAGTGGCGCTACACAGATACATTTTATTGAATAACTCAGTAGCTATAAAAAAAAATGTATTACATGCAATTACTAAAGTATTCAGATCCAGGTGCTGGTTTGATAACTGTATTTTTCGTGGGACAGCCCTTTTAAGGAGACGATAGGGCCCCTTCTGGCGTTGGTTTAACCCCTTAGGGACCGGGCTCATTTTCACCTTAAGGACCAGGCCATTTTTTGCAAATCTGACCAGTGTCACTTTATGTGGTGATAACTTAAAAACGCTTTTACATTTTTTTCCTCACATATTGTACTTCATGTCACTGGTAAAATGGAGTCAAAATATTCATTTTTATTTATAAAAAAAATACCAAATTTACAAAAACTTTTGAAAAATGTGCAATTTTCCAAGTTTCAATTTCTCTAGTTCTATAATACATAGTAATACCACAAAAAAAGTTATTAATTTACATTCCCCATATGTCTACTTCATGTATGGATCATTTTGGGAATGCCATTTTATTTTTTGGGGACGTTACAAGGCTTTAAAAGTTTAGAAGCAAATCTTGAAAATTTTCAGACATTTTCAAAAACCCACTTTTTAGGGACCAGTTCAGGTCTGACGTCACTTTGTGAGGATTACATAATAGAAACCACCCAAAAATGACCCCATCCTAGAAACTACACCCCTCAAGCTATTCAAAACTAATTTTACAAATGTCGTTAACCCTTTAGGTGTTCCACAAGAGTTAATGGAAAATGGAGATAACATTTCAGAATTTAAATTTTAATCCATTTTTTTAAGTAACCAGGCAAGGGTTAGCAGCCAAACAAAACTCAATATTTATTGCCCTGATTCTGTAGTTTATAAAAACACCCAATATTTGGTCGTAAACTACTGTACAAGCACACGGCACGGCGTAGAGGGGAAGGAGCGCCATGTGGTTTTTGGAAGGCAGATTTTGCCAAAATTTGTTTTGGGACCGTTTTTATTTTTTGTTATTTACACCGTTGATCTGACAGGTTAGATCTGGTGCTATTTCTATAGAGCAGGTTGTTACGAACGCGACTATACCAAATATGACTACTTTTTGGGGGGTTTTATTTCAGTTTTTCATAACAAAGCCTTTTTGAAAAAAAAATTTTTTAGTGTCTCCACATTCTGAAAGCCATATTTTTTTATTTTATTTTTTGGGCGATTGTCTTAAGTAGGGGCTCAATTTTTGCGGGATGAGATGACGGTTTGATTGGCACTATCTTGGGGTGCATATGACCTTTTGGTCGCTTGCTATTACACTTTTTGTGATGTAAGGTGACTAAAATGGCTATTGTTAAGGACACGGCGATACCTAATATGTATACTTTTTATTTATTTATTTAAGTTTTACAAAATACTATCATTTTTTAAACAAAAAAAAAACATGTTTTAATGTCTCCATAGTCTGAGAGCCATATTTTTTTATTTTTTTGGGCGATTGTCCTATGTGGGAAATAATTTTTTGTGGGATGAGATGACGGTTTGATTGACACTATTTTGGGAGGCATATGCCTTTTTGATCACTTGGTATTACACTTTTTGTGATGTAAGGTGACAAAAAATGGCTTTTTTTACACCATTTTTTTTTTCAACTGTATTTACTTGAGGGCTTAGGTCATGTGATATTTTTATAGAGCAGGTTTTTTACGGACGCGGCAATACTTAATATGTGTAGTGTATTTTTTTTATTTTTTTATTCAGTGATATGTTTTATTTTTACATTTTTTTCCCTTTTTTTACATTTCTTTTTACTCAGACCCACTTGGTTCTTGAAGATCCAGCGGGTCTGATGTCTGCCAGAACAGAGCAGCGGGTGTTGGGGAGGGTGGGGGGCCCCATCCCTCTTTGCTCCCATCAAGAATCAGGGGCTGCAAGGGCACAACAGCCCCCAATGGGAGAGGGAGGGAGCTCCCTCCCTGTTAACCCATTCCATACAGTGATCTGTACAGACCGCAGCATGGAAGGGGTTAAACGGCTGACATCACAGCACAGATGTCAGCCGTTTATAGCAAAGTGTCAGCAATGTGCTGACACTCTGCTATACCCACTCGCCCACCAGGGAAATATTAGAGAGGAGGCAGGCGGGGGATCGCGATCCTGCCCGTCCGTACCGCCCGTCTCCCGCACCAACTCCGCTGCCCGCAAGCCCCTGCCGCCACAATATGATTGTGGGCTGCAGGTGGGGGGGGGGGTAAAGTTGACCAGTTTAGGCATTTTTTAGGTCTCTGATCCCCGGGGTCTGATCAGAGACTGCCGAAAGCGCTGCAAACCGCAGGTCTGAATTGACCTGTGGTTTGCAGCGATCGCCATTACAGGGGGGTCACAGGACCCCCCTAGGCATTGTAACAAGGTGCCTGCTGAATGATTTCAGCACGTACCTTGTTCCGATCACCGCCGGCTAAGCAGCAGTGATCGGTAGTACACATGACGTACCGGTATGTCATGTGTCCTTAAGTACCAGGACACCATGACGTACCGGTACATCATAAGTCCCCAACAGGTTAAAGGGGTTGTGCAGTTTTGTTTGGCTGCATTGATGATTGATTCCTTTATACTTCATGTGACTGCTGCAGCCAATCACTAGCCTCAGCAGTAATGTGCCTTATACCGCTGGCTGCAGTGGCGGGATGAATCAGAAAAGCGGAGGGGATGAAATGGGCAAGTATAGATTCTTGCAGATCCTCCAACTCTTGCTTAAAAAGAGGGTTTTGTAAACCCTTAAAGGCTATGCACACCGTTGGGGGTATTTTTTTCTTTATTAATACTAAATATCATTTTTTCAGTTGGTCTTTATTAAAAATATGGAGTCCTTTTCTCTGTACAGAGCTGAGATGCTCTACTAGCGGGATCTGTATTTTCTCTCTGCTCCATCAGGCAGCTAGCTGACGAGCTCCTTATCTCTGCTCTCAGACCTTATAAACACTCGTCAAAGCTCAATGTCTTTTTCCTACTGTTAAGAATGTCACTTAAATAAGTGTTTATGACCTGTTACTAATTTAGACATAATGGTTATTAGATGAGGGCACAAAGTGAAAGTAGGATGCACATAGGTAGTAAAACAGTTAATCTTTTGTGACAGAACAGCTCAATTTTAATACAGACCAATTGAAAAAATGATTTTTAGTCCCAAATGTGAAAAATGCAATCATTAAAAAATATTTCCCCAATGGTGTACATAGCCTTTAAGCTGCTTTCCCCTTCCATCACTGTAATGTGGGGTAGCCCATAGAGAGCCTTGCACAGGTTCATATTACCCATGGAGAAGAAGGGGGCAACCTGATTTTGACCCTCTTCCTTCATGCGTCTTATAGCAGATGATTTGGCTGTCCCTGTGATATGTACAGAAGGGTCTTAAATGTGACCCAAGAGAACAACATTCAGGTGATTATTAGAGTGATGTCTAGTATCTCACCTTTATCTCTAGTGATGCTTTGTACTGTTATTCGGTCATTTGTTATGTAAGTTCTTGGTCACATTGACTGCGATAAAAAGTGGTGATAATTTTGTTTTTAATATTTGTCTTTAAAAAAAAAAGCCTCATCCACCGAATATAATTTATTTGTAAATTAAAATTCTATTAATTTTCAGTTTTCCCTGTTGGTAATGTAGGATTTCATATCGCTTGGAGGGATTTACTGCTGAGTAGTCAACGAGAGAAGAGCGAACGCAGGAAAAGGTGATGAGTGTATTGTGTAATGGATTAATATAGCATGTAGCATAAGAAATTGACCCTGCGGTTATGGAGAACTGGCTCCGGACTACTGTCCCTGTCACTTAAGAACTAGCAGGGGCCCTTTTGGATCGCTGGTTACTATTTTTTATTGCATTTAATTAAAGGTTAGTGATACTGGATGTGACCTTGGGACAAGTGATGAGTAAGGAGCAAGCTTTTCAGAAGTCTTACTCGACTTTGTAGAAGTTGAAATAGCTGCACTTTCTGGGCATAGATTGCTCATTTCCTCTACTTACCGTAAATCAAGTTTCTGTTTTTTTTGTTTTTTTGTTTTACTCTTTTTACTTTTACTACTATATAGACTTTTTTTATTTTTTATTTGGATATTGTTAAATGGGGTGAGCTTTATAAATGATAATATATAATACACTGCAGCGAGCACATGGTAACATCTGGCTATGCTGAATCCAGAGAGCTCCAGCAGACTGTTCTCTGTGCCAGAGAGCTAGAACACTAGTGTGAACGTAGCCTTATTTTTGCTTATTCACTAAAAGAACCTATCATGTTGAACATGGTGTTTGAGTCGAAGGTATCATGTTATAGAACAGGAGGAGCTGAGCAGATTAATATATACTGTATTTTCCACTTTATAAGATGCACTTTTCCCCCCTCAAAAGTTAGAGGAAAATGTCAGTGCTTCTTATAAAGCAAATACTAGTGAGCGCTTCCATTATGGAAGAGCTCACTAGTATGTAGGAGTCACAGAGAGCGAGGAGTAAAGTGCTGATAGTGATGTAATCACTGCCGCCTGGTCTTCCTCCGGGCCTGCACTGCAGGAGAAGATCAGGGAGGGTGACTGTAGGAGAGGCATACCTGGAGACTGGTGGGGGAGCAGAAAAGGTAAGTTAATTTATGTATTTCTGATCTGATCTGAGGTCTGACATGGGGGGTTTGATGTGAGCTCTGATGGGGGTCTAATCTGAGGTCTGACATCGGGGTCTGATCTGATATAGGAATCTGATCTGAGATCTGATGTGGGGGTCTGATTTGAGGTTTGATGTGGGGGTCTGATCTGAGGTTTGATGTGGGGGTCTGATCTGAGGTTTGATGTGGGGGTCTGATCTGAGGTTTGATGTGGGGGTCTGATCTGAGGTTTGATGTGGGAGTCTAATCTGAGGTGTGACATTGGGTCTGATCTGATATAGGAGTCTGATATGAGATCTGATGTGGGGTTCTGATCTGAAGCTTCATGTGTGCGTCTGATCTGAGGTTTGATGTGGGGTTCTGATCTGAGATTTGATGTGGGGTCTGATCTGAGGTTTGATGTGGGGTCTGATCTGAGGTTTGATGTGGGGGTCTGATCTGAGGTTTGATGTGGGGGTCTGATCTGAGGTTTGATGTGGGGGTCTGATCTGAGGTTTGATGTGGGAGTCTGATCTGAGGTTTGATATGGGGTCTGATCTGATATAGGAGTCTGATATGAGATCTGATGTGGGGTTCTGATCTGAAGCTTCATGTGTGCGTCTGATCTGAGGTTTGATGTGGGGTTCTGATCTGAGATTTGATGTGGGGTCTGATCTGAGGTTTGATGTGGGGTCTGATCTGAGGTTTGATGTGGGGGTCTGATCTGAGGTTTGATGTGGGGGTCTGATCTGAGGTTTGATGTGGGGGTCTGATCTGAGGTTTGATGTGGGGGTCTGATCTGAGGTTTGATGTGGGAGTCTGATCTGAGGTTTGATATGGGGTTCTGATCTGAGGTTTGATATCGGGGTCTTGCAGTAACTGGGACTGCAAGAGCAATGTGTGCGTGTGGTGGCCTGATGGGGGTAGTAGTTGGTGTTCACATTTCTGCAGCTTACTGGGCCGTCATGCAGTGACAGGAAGGATAGCACCAGATTCCTTTGGGGCACACTCTGATGTTGAGGGATCTCCTGCCAGATGTTGGTTGAGGTGCTCTTGGTGGTATGGGTTTATCATGCAGGGAAGACAGGGTCCCTGATGTCGTGATGCCAGCACCCTTGGGTGAAAATGAGGTGGAAAAGAAAGAAGAGTCCGTATGAATAAAGAAATGGAATCCCTTGCCATGAGGTAGATGTACAGATTATTGCAATGCAAAGCGGTAGTTGTAATCCAGTCACAGAACATCACAGGTTAGTTGTATCTGTAATCCTAATAACGGGCTATGGACTCTGGTCACACTCAGGCTATTGTCACTTCTGGCTGACTATCTTCCAGGTGTGGAGTATGCATCAATAAACTGCTTCACATGGCCCAGTGGCGTAACTAGAAATGACTGGGCCCCACAGCAAATTTTTGAATGGGGTCCCCCCCCCAGTAATTTTTTCACAACACCTTCCTTTCATGCCGCCCCCTTTCCTGTGGCTAGTAAAGATCGCTCTCTCAGACCAGGCCCGGCAGCTGTTCGATCCATTTTCTACACTGTCTATACTGCCACTGTATATTATTTCATTGTGTAATAATGTTGAGGGGCCCTGACAAAATCTTTTAGTACTTCTCCTCCTCTTGGATGGGCCCCTTCTGGGTCAGGGCCCCAAAGCAGCCGCCTCCCCTGCTTCCCCCATAGTTACGCCCCTGACATGGCCATTATACTGTACATATGTCTTGCCTTCCTGGCTTACTCCCACACTTCAGGTATGATTTTGGCCAGTCGTATTGTAGGAACCACAAGCCGCTATGCGAATTGCGGACAAGGTGACAAATTTCAAATGTTAGCCAGAAATCCCATTACTCGAGACTGTAGCAGGATAAAGAGTAATCTGAGGGCTGTTACTTCCAACTACTTGCTTAATTCATGCTTGGACATCTGTGTGGATTTTGCTCTGTGTACAAATAATTGCTGAATGTACTACAACTCCTATTTGGTGCACAGTAAAGAGAGATTTTGGTTAAGTTCAATCTGGCCTGGTTTGGTGCACAGTAAAGAGAGATTTTGGTTAAGTTCAATCTGGCCATTGCATCACTTCAAACCCTGTCTTGCTCCCACATGGACATTTTACTTCAAGGGCACCTCAAAACTAACATCAGACAGGGAGCCCGCAGCTACAGGGAGTGACCCAGGGAAACAGAGGTGTAACTAGAACTGATTGGGCCCCACAGCAGCTTCTTCTTAACCCCAGACTCCTGTGCAACCCCCACTCCCGTACCACGGCAAGATCGACCTCTCAGACGAGGCCCGGCAGCCGCTCCAATTGTTTCCTACAGTGTCTCTGTATATAATGTCCTTTTTTTTAATACTGTTGAGGGGGCTCTATCAATAAAATCTTTCAGTCCTCCTGAGGGGGCCCCTTTAGTTTCGGGCCCCAAAGCAGCCGCTTCCTCTGCTTTCCCTATAGCTACACCCCTGCAAGAGAATATAGGGTGCCCCTCCTTGACTGCACCAACCTCAGGGAGTGATGGCCTTAGGGTACTTTCACACTTGCGTTGGTGCGGATCCGTCTGTTTATTTGCACAGACGGATCCCCACCTATAATGTAAACGTTTGTATCCGTTCAGAATGGATCCGTTTGCATTAGTTAAAAGAAAAATGACAAAGTCCAAAACGGATCCGTTTTGAATTACATTGAAAGTCAATGGGGAACGGATCCGTTTTCAAATGCACCATATTGTGTCATTGAAAACGGATCCGTCCCCATTGACTTACATTGTCATTCAAAACAGATCCGTTAGGCTCCACCTCTTCAGACGGACACCAAAATGCTGCAAGCTGCGTTTTGGTGTCAGTCTCTAAAAGGGAATAGAGGCGGAACGGAGCCGAACTGAGGCATTCTGCACGGATCCTTATCCATTCAGAATGCATTGGGGCTTAACTGATCCGTTTTGGACCGTTTGTGAGACAGTTACAAGTAGAGAGCTGCAACAGAAAGGACACACCCCCTGGGCTGTGATAGGAAAAAGAGCTGCAGCAGAAAGGACACACACCGAGCTGTGACAGAGAGTCTTAGCTGGTTTATGACCAAATCGAAGTTGAAGATCATTCATGAGCAGGGAGGAGAGGGACTGGAGACTGAGCCGTCAGGAAAGTTCTCTGACAGATTTGCCAGTGAATGCATTCTGAAGCCTGCCATGTACTGTGATACAGTGAAGCTGCAAAAGCCAAACGGTGCACAATGCTTAATAAGACCCTATTCCAAAAGTTATTTTCAGCCACAAATACATGCTTCGAAGTAAAAAAAAATTACACGACCACTGTCTGTATCTATTAAGGTAATAGCATGTGGTTTATAACTAATCATAACCAAGCTTTCATGATGATTAAAAAGAGGAACTACACTCCTGGACCATAAGTACTGAGAACCTAAAATACTGGATGTCAGAGACTCGAGCAGCAAATTGTTAAAGAGGACCTCTCCTGACATATCTGTTTTAGTACCTACGCGCAATCCCCATGCAATGACAATTCTAGAGCAGCTATTCTTAGGACTCTATGTTGTGCCATTCCTTTATTATTCCTGCTAGAAGTTTATTAATAAAGGTACAATTGCACGTTACCAGTTTGGGGTGTATCCCTGTACAGTCTGATAGCACTGATTTGATAGAGTGGGACTGTGCAGGGACAACCCCCCAACTGGTGATGCTGCTTTGTACCTGTGCTCAGCCAATCATTGATAGTTGCATTGCTTTTTGATTGTTTTGTGCATTTAGACCAGGCAGGATTTCGCCTGCAGACAAGTACATCATTACAATTATTGCTACATGCAAATGTTGCTTCGCTGAAGTGAAGACAGCGGAGATGGAACAGGGGCATCTCCACAATCTTTTCCTATGGCTAGTTATCTTATAAGGTTTAGAAGATAAGGCTGGTAAGAGATAACACGTGAGAGCATATACAGTAGCCGCCAATGGACATTGTAATCCTGTGTCCTGTGTTCTGTGTTATCCTATCAAGGTGTGGCAAGGCAGTTATTAGATGCCATAAATTGCAGCAGGCAGGTTGCAGGATATTGATGCTAATATTTCCACAGTAAGTAGGAACCTCGGTTTATCTAAGCCTATCCTACAATAAAAGAATATTTATAGGAATTTCCCAGAATTATGGTGGTTTTTGCCTAGCCCCCAGAGCGTGTGGTACCTAATGAGATACTCATACTCGCCTGCTCCATAGCGCTCTGGTCCTGCTTCCTTGCTTTTTTCTTCTACTTTACGGTCCCTGGCCTTTTTACTTCCAGACGTGGTTTGGACAGAGTCCTATACGTGACCATCAGTGATGGGCCACTTAAGGGACACGTCATCCGTGAGGCCAGTCATTGGCTTCAGTGGTGCATGTAACCTCGCCCCTACCCTGACCGGAAGTAAATAGGCTGTGGACTAGAAGATCACTGAATGGAGTTAGGCTAATTTCACACTAACGGCAGTGGAGTCCATCAGGCTGTTCAGGCGGGTGAACAGCCTGTCGGATCCGTCCTGCCGCTAGTTCACGTGTGCCCCCGGACTGCCGATCCATCCCCATTGACTATAATGGGGACAGAGTTCCGACGGCAGCGCACGGCGAGAGGCAGCCGGACTAAAAGTACTGCATGTCATACTTTTAGTCCGGCGGCCTCTCGCCGTGCGCTGCCGTGCTGCCACCGTGCTGCCACCGGAACTCCGCCCCCTCCCCCATTATAGTCAATTGGTACGGAGCGGCAGTCCGGGGGCACAACTGAACTAGTGGCAGGAAGGATCCGACAGGCTGTTCACCCGCCCCAACAGCCTGACAGACTCCACTGCCGCTAATGTGAAAGTACCCTTAGAGTACCAGAACAGAGCATCGGGTGAGTATGATTTTTTTTTTTCATTAGGTATCACACATTCTGGAGGCTAGGTAAAACATGGCCATAACTCTGGAAAAACCCTTTAATGATATCTGAAAACATGGCAGCCGAGTGGCTGAATGAAATCAGGTGACATGCTTGGTAGATGATTTCCTATACCTAGTGAAAAGAGCTTTGATGAACTTCCAGTAAAAAGATGGCTTTCTCGTAACCCGGTGACTTTTTAGGTCTTCAAGAAAACCCTGCTTTTTCTATGAAGCTACCCAATTATTATAATGACATTGGCACTATAGCTTACCGTAAATGCATAAGGTCCCTTTTGACATCTCGTTATGACATATGCTTTAGTGCTAGTACTTACAGTATGAGTTCTTGGCGAAGAGCAGAGGGGATAGTTCAAGTGCAACTACGCGTACCTCCTAATAATTCTATTATCGATGCCTTGCAAACTACTCGTGTAGTAAGGAAGCCATCTTCCAAACATTTATAATGCACTTTTCTCACAGGGATATTTGTGTGGCCAAGCAACTCCCTGGGACGTAAGTGGCGGCCATATAGATACTCGATCCCAACACACAGTGCATGCTAGGGTCAATTTCATAGAAAGCCAATCTGTATCATTTTGGAGTGTGGAAGGAAACTGGAGTACCTGGAAGAAACCCACACAAACACAAGGAGAACATACAAACTCTATGCTGATGTTGTCCCTGGTAGGATTCGAACCTAGGACCACAACCCACTGAGCCACCATGCTGCCCGTACTATACTTAACAAGGCCAGTTACATGTATTCTATGTAGGGGCACATTATTATTGATAGCAGCTATCATTTGAGGGTTTCCATAACCACATATGACACTATGATGTGCTAATAATGATGCTGCAACGGGCGCCTCTCGCTTGGGCCCTCTATGTTGCGCGTCCTAGGTGTAGGAAATGCCGAGGGGTATGTTGCGGCCTAAAATGTATCTTTATGTGTGTCACGGTGCTCCTACCTGCATACGGCTGGACCCCAGGCTTTGGCTCCGAAGCAATAAATAGGGGGAATAATTGAGGGATTAAAAAATAACTTGAGTCCAGACCTTGAGATGAAGTTCAAGGGCAGCTTTACTTTGAATAAACGTTTTCCAAAATGGTTTACAGGCTTTGTCTTGGTTCCAGCGGGCTTTAGCATGAAACTGGCAGGAAAACTCCAGTCTGCTATATCTGTTTCTCTCTGGCTCTGCTGTACTGACAGGATGGCTGTATAACTCAGCTTCTTCTGTATGCTGCACTTCACTTTGTAGTCTGATTCTAGGTTATGCCAGGGAACTTTCCTCCTGGCTCCTGAGGCTTCAAGCTTTGGCCTCCATGGCCAGCAGAGCTTAGGGTGCTCTGGCTGGCATGGGCATGTCCAGCAGAGACATGCCCCTACAGACCCTTCCCTCATCAGGGGGTAAGTTAGACTAACTAGAACTTCTGCCCCATCCTCTCTCTAGGGTGGGGGGGGGGGTTAGAATGGAATGGGAGGTTCCATTATAAGTATAGCTCTGCCGTGTTTGCTGCCACCTGCTGGTGAACCAGGCACATTACATGTGAACATAACAGTTGCATAACAAAATAAGTATGCACATTGTATAGGACCTGGAATAAATGCATAAGATGACATGAGGTTAGACCAATAAAGACAGTAGCAAGGTGCAGAAGTGGTAACACCACTCTGGGGTGTTACAGTGTCACCTAATATTCTTCCCTGTGTGTCAGGTCATCATCCATTATTGTTCCCTGTAGCCATAATATCAGCTACTTAACAGAGGTAAATGTGCAAGCTAGTCAGTTTTTAGAATTAGTTATGGCAATGTAGAAAGTTAGTATCATATCACTTTAGGACAGCAATCATGATTTCATCAGCTAACCAGGATTGATAGCCCTGTCCCTTTATGACATTAAAATGTAAGTTTGATGACATCACTGCTGCTCCTATAGGTATCTATGTCCTAAGCTATTTCATTCAACATGATTGGCTGTAAGTGTAGTGCCCTGAAACACTGAATCTGTGAAGTCTGGACATTTGTGGACATTTTCACCCGGTTTCCCCTATGCAAAGTTAAAACTTCGTACTTAATTTCTATTGAAAGGGTTAACTTGCACTGTTTAATACTATTTAACTGCATTTTATATGTATGTTGTGATATATATACTGTTCATTTGTACTGTATTTGCAATGCTCTGTGGAAAGGGTTAACAAATACTGAGAGACTTTGGGGACTTTGAATAAGAAGCTGGTAATTTTCCACAGCAGCCATAGGGTTTAAAGAAGAGCATGTTTTGGAGGGGAAAAGGCAGACATTGTTTACCACCAAAACCAGACAGACTAAGCTTTTGAATGTCTGGTTTAGCTTTGTTGTTATGTCTGGAAACTCGTTTTTGCCTGGAAAAACTGCTGTGTCATTGCCATTGAGTATCATTGAAGCTCTAATGCAAGTCTATGCCAGACTAAAGGGGTAACTTTGTAATTGTTAGTGCTGAGTTTCTCCACTCCACCTCTCCCACTAGAAGGTTCTAGTTTAGCTAGAAATGGTATATAAGGAGAGCAGTTAGAGCCCCTAGTGTTCTGCAGTTAGGGACCAGTGCTTGGAGGGGAAGACTCTGCCAGACTGCATGAGTGACCAGAAGAAGATGCTAAGATGGGGACGCTGAGCTAAGACCATGGGTCACCAGCCCTGTAACCAAGGAGCCACCCGGACTACTGAGCTACAGACCGTGGACCTCAAGACTTTGGCCAGGGTACCAACCTTCTGAGAGAAAGAGGAACAGCTAGCTCAGGCCTTTCCTCAGTATCAAACCCTTCTTCTGCCAGGCAGGAGATTGGAGAAGCCAGCCCAATGCCTCACATGTATTGATTGGCACCTGAATTTCTCCAGTAAAGAAGCATACTGGTTTATTGCAGACCCTAACTCTCTGGACTTATTCCCTATTGGAGTGCACCACGCGTTACCATCCCTTCTGGAGAGCAGCAGCATGTGGTGACACCTCGACGGTGTCTGGGGGACCCAGCTGCAACTATGTGGCCATGTGACCGATGTATGTTGATATCACATGAACTAGGAGGAGGCTGTGGCACTCACGGGTCAGCCGCCTCTTCTAACAGCTGATCGGTGGGGGTTTCAGGTGTCAGACCCCCACCGATCTGATATTGATGACCTCTCAAAGGATAGGTCATCAATATTAATTACCGAATGCCCCCTTTAATCACCGAGTAGGACCTTCCACTGGACTCCTAAGCTCAGAATGAGCAGCCATTCAGTAAGCGCTTGTGAATCCATACTATAAAAGGATTCTTCAAATAAACTGGATCGTCAGTCATCATCGGTGCTTTACTTTCTGTCCATTGATTTCAACAGGCACTGTGCAATGCCTCATATGCCCTGTGGTGGCGCTGCAGATTAATTAAACACTTGATGTCAAATTCTGTAGTGGATTTTAGTTCTTTACTGAGGGTTATTGAAGAAGACCACCCTTGACCACCCTTTAGTGTAAGAGGAAGTTAGAAACAAAACAGTCCATACATTCATACGTGGCATGTCCATACATCTGGGTGGGGTGTTTCTGCAGCCTGTGCATGGGAATTTTACAAACCCTATTCAGCTGCATTGGCCAGTTTTTTTCAGTGGAAATCTGTCACATGTGAACATACCCATAAAGATGCTACTAAACATTCTACGAAATAAAAACCGATATAAACCTGTATTTTCCTGAATAAATCACTTTCCCCTTTCAAAATCTAAACCTATCTGACATACCACCTTCAGTTAAGTAGATGGATGGGCTTACTCAGCGCTCAAGTCATTCTGATCATACTAAAGAGATAATAGTGCAGTGCCAGGTCGACTAAAGTGAAATCTACAAATCAGCAATTATGATTTTTCTCCATTTTTTTATGTTTTTTTTTTTTGCTCTTTCCTCTTTATACCCAGAAATGATTCACCTTGTTATTGTAACTTTTTTGTCACTTTGCTTGAAATGCAAATTATTCACTCGAGCAGTTAGTCACCCAACTTTCCAGAAGCATATAATCTCCTTTTCAGAATCAATCAGATGAAGCCGAGCTAGCTGACGCTGGTTACCATCGTAGAGAACACTTGATATGTAATGTAATCAGAGGATGAAAACCTACTGAGCCGGTCCCTTGAAAGGTTTAGTCTTCCCGCAGATAGCAGTGCCTTTCCACTTTTCATGCAGGGATCCAAGCTTCACCAAATGGCGTGCTGGAGGCGCTATTAAAAATTTACAGGCAGAAACAAAGGTGTGCTCCAGTATCTCGTGTTGCCCTTCTCTACTGTTACTTTAGCAGACAAAGGGTATTAAATCTGCCTCATGAATAATGGGTCACGAAACATACAGGCTGAATATTTAATGCTGCAAGCTAATAACGTCGAGAAAGATATTTAGCAATCGTAGAATATCACGGTGGACTTCGTACAGATTGTAGTGCCGCTAAATCCAGACGATACGGCATAGAATTCAGGCTCGGAGAGGACTGCACGCGAGACAGAGCTGGCATTGATGGCACAGGTGTGCCACACATTATTTATGACCTGCCACCTTATGCCAAGACTTATATTTTATTAAAGGGGTTGTCCCATTACAACTTATCCTCTATCCACAGGATAGGGGATGAATGTCTGATCAGTGAAGGTCCCCTGCCATTCACAAGAATGGGGTGCCTCCGTTCCCCTGCTTGAATGTAGCAGTGGTCGTGCATGTGTGCTGCACCTCCATTCAACTCTGAGATGTGCATGCAGGACTTTTTGTTTTTTGTCTAAAATAATGGATCTCAGGATCTAACGCATGACGAATGTGCATAACTGATGCTCAGGATCCGTGTTTTTTTTTTTTTTCTGTTCTTCTGATGGCTCAGAAGCTTACAGTTCCTTCGATCAGTTGTTACACTCACAGCTCTCCAGTCCCCAAGTGTAAACTTTGTGCACAAACTGAGAACACGTGTGCCGCTGGAGCGTTGACGTGTCCCCCATGCGGAACGTCACTGGATCTTATACCACTTGGGGGACGTGTGTCCATTGCTGTCAGTTATTGGCTGCAAAGGCACACGTAACCCTCATTTGTGCCGGAAGTTGACAAGTGGGGAACCACAGCATGGTAAACTCAGCAGTGGACTGAAGATGCTGGAACCGAACAGTGGGAAGCAGGTAAGTAT
Source organism: Bufotes viridis (assembly GCA_033119425.1). Taxonomy (NCBI): domain Eukaryota; kingdom Metazoa; phylum Chordata; class Amphibia; order Anura; family Bufonidae; genus Bufotes; species Bufotes viridis. Next base: position 39,061,299 of record CM065596.1, on the reverse strand, counting down.
GCTTCCCTCCCCAGGTCCGGTGAGGAGGGTCAAAAAGTGTAAAAAATCTCCCGACCTTCTTTAAAGGGGTTGTGTCATCTCAGACATTGATGGCATATCGGCAGGGGCGGACTGGAAACTTAAAGGGGTATTCCCATCACTCTCTTTCATACTTACCTGCTCCTGGCGCGCCGTCCACTTCCTGGTTTCGGCAGGGGGCGGGCTCCATCTTGATTGACGTCTTCTCCCGGCGAGGCCGCGCGCTGCACTGAACGCGCACGCCGCCGTGCATGTGCCCTGGTGACTTCTTCCTGACAAGTATACTATACTGGCCAGGAAGAAGTCACCATAGCGCATGCGTGGCGTCAGCAATCCAGGACAAAAGCGCTGGTCGTAACCAGAGGAGATGGAAGACAACAGTCAGGTAAGTATATCTTCATTTTCTTCTAAGGGGTAGGAATTAGTTAATGAAATATATTTTAAATCATTAACAGATTTAACAGTGATCATTAAGATGGGAATACCTCTTTAAAGTGGCCTTGAAACAAATACTAAAAGTGGCCCCGTTTTGTTGTTGAGTCCAAATAGATGAAGGGCAGGGCCAGCAATACCATATTGTAGTGCATTATTCCACCCCAACAGAGCCAAATAACACAGTCTATCACAAAATACTACCGCCAGCAGCACAAAATACAGCCCCAAAAACTTCCACTGCCAAGCTGTGAAGAGGGCCCAGGCGGCTCCCTGGGCATCGGCCCACCAGGAAATTTCCCTGTAAGGTCTATGGCCAATCTGCCCTTGTATATCAGCACCAATGTCAGATAGGTGCGGGTCCTACGTCTAGGACCTCCTCCTATCCCCAGGACGGATCCCCAAAAGTGAAGGAGAGCACACTGCATGTGCAGAATGTTGTCCATTCACTTCTATAGGAGTTCTGAAAATAGTCAAACAAGTGTACTCTTGTTTTTTGGAAGTCCTGTAGAAGTGAATAGAGCGCGCACCACCCAAGTGCGCCCACCACTACATTAACCTCTGTGGGACTGCTCGAAATGGCTGCGATAGCTCTTGGCTATTTTTGGATCTCCCATAGAAGTGAATGGAGAGTGGCTGCGCTTGCACTGTGCACACTCCTTCATTTTTGGGAGCCTGTTCTGGGGATAGGAGCAGGTCCCAGAGGCGGAACCCGTACCTGTCTGACATTGGTGGCATATCCTACCGATATCCCACCAATGTCTGAGATGAGACAAACCCTGTAAGCTGTGTTCCTTTACGTTTATAGACTTGGGGTGATCGGAAATACTGAATACTTTTTGCATTTATTTTTGTATTGCTGTTATTCAGTCACCATCCTATCACAACCAGGTAGAACTTAGTTTTGATCGGTGAAGATTAGCTATATGGTTATTAATGTAACTATTTTGTATATTTCTAAGTTGCAGCGCCAGGCTTGGACCAAAGTGGCTACGGTGCCGTAACTTTGTGACGGAAAAAGCAAACTGAATGATAAACTACGTCCAGAGCTGTAAATCATGTTTTAGAGATTTGCTTGACTACCAGTTCCCTAATAATTCTGCCACATGTGAATAGACCCTAAATGCAATTGGAGTGATTATAAGGAGTGCTAAAGCTCCATCAACATATTACCAGCTGGTGTCGATAGCAGCTTGCGGGACAGGCACATGGAATTTTAAAGACCTATGAGCACAAGTTACCTTCTAATTGATATTAGGGAATTGCTATTTATTCAGTAATATAAATATTAGGGAATTGCTATTTATTCAGTTATATAATATATTGATTTACTGTTGCTGCAGCATAACTATATCAGGTTCCATGCTTTGAATAATATATATCTTAATAAATATGAACGATACCACTGCGCACTCCTTTTCCTAAACCAGTAAGATGCCCCTGCTAAAAGTAGATCGCAGACACCTATAACCAATTGTAACATAAGTTACCTTATTAGTGGTTCTCGTTCTGTGGCGTCTATCTTTCTCTCTATGCAGTATGGGGATCAAGATGGGTATGGGTCTGGTTTCTAAGAGGCGGATCGCGCCCTGGCCGGTGGCGCAATACCGTGCATATAAGTTGTACCTCACGCTCTCAAGGATCGAATAGTGACGTCACTATACAAACTACGGATAGTTGTGCAACGGGCGCCACCCCTAGGGCCTTCTATATAACGTGCGTCCAAGGTTTAGGAATGCCAAGTTGTATAGTACGGACTAAAATGTCTCTCTATGTGTGTCACGGTGCTCCTACCTGGACACCGCTGGGCTTTGGCTCTGTAGCAATAAATAGGGGGAATAATTTAGGGATTTGAAAGAAAGATTGAGTCCAGACCTTGTATGTAGTTGAACAGCAGCTTTACTTGAATAAACGTTCATCAGAAACAGTCTTCAAGCTTTGTCTTGGTCCCAGCAGGCTTTAGCATTAAACTGGCAGGCTTCCTCAATAACTCTGCTTGCTTTCTCTCTCTCTGCTGTACTGATAAGCTGAATAGGTAACTTGGCTTCCTCTGTAAGCTGCACTTTCTCTCTGTAGTCTGACTCTAGGTTATGCCAGGGAACTTTCCTCCTGGTTCCTGAGGCTTTAAGCTTTGGCCTCATGGCCAGCACAGCTTAGGGTGCTCTGGCTGGCGTGGGCACGTCCAGCAGATACATGGCCCTGCACACCTGTCACCTAGCAGGGGGTAAGCTAGACTAACTAGAAACTGGTCCCCACCCCTCCTGCAGGAAGTGAGACCCACCCACCTCTCTCCAGAGGGGGTTTAGAATGGAATGAAAGGTTCCATTCTATCAAAATATAGCTCTGTCGTGTTTGCTGCCACCTGCTGGTGAACCAGGCACATTACATGAACATAACAGTTGCAAACAGATTAGGAATGCATAGTGTGGAGGACCTAGAAATAAATGCTTAAGATGACATTTAGTTAGACCAATAAATATAGTAGCAAGGTGCAGAAGTGGTAAAGCCACTCTAGGGTGTTACAGTTGGGAGTGCCAAACTTCCTTCCAACGTGTTTCAGACAGTACGCTGTCCTTGCTCAGGGAAATGGAATACGATAGAGCTGCTGGATTCCTTGTATATAAGCTGAATGACCACACTTTAACCCTTTACTTCCCCTCTTGTAATACGTTCTGATTAGAGATGAGCGAACTTCAAAAATTAGTTCGGCGTTCGGTGCACTGATCACATGATGGTGACGTCACCCCAGGTCCTTCGGCTTTTCCAAAGTTCGGGTTCGTGGAAGCCGCCCCTTATGGATTCCATATGCCGGGATAGTCTGCGGTAGTGGAATCCATAACGGGATGCGGCGATTACCCCAACCTGAACGCCGAACTAATTTTTGAAGTTCGCTCATCTCTAGTTCTGATACCTATCCAGGCATATTCTCTCTCTCTCTCTATATATATATATACTTATACTGCACTTATTCAAACGCAAATAGTTCTAGTTCAGAATTTAAACCCCCAGGTGCCAATGTATTCATGTTAAAAATCTATTTTGTTTCTATTCTGGACAGGTTTTTAATAAAATCACCTGCCCTTTTATTTGGCCTCACCACATCTATCCCACAGAAAATGGACCCACAGTAAATTTCCCACCATGTTTTTCTTTGTGGTGCCATGATAATGGGTGTCCCTCAAACTTTTTTTTAATATTGTATACGTGTTCTCCCACCTTTTTCTTCAACTGTCTTTTTGTACGGCCAATGTAGACCTTATTGCAGGGGCATGTTATCGCATGTATCACACCTGTTACATGTAGTAAATTCTCTGATGTTCTCTTTATATGATCCATTATTATTTTCTATTTGTACTTGTATTTTATCATTTTTTGACTTGTTACAGCCTACACATTTTTTACATGAGTACATGGCCCTTTTTGTTGCCCTTCGTCCTTGTAATTTTTCACATTTTTATTACTATTATTCTGTTTGGTCATGCACCTACTAGTAGATGCCACCATATTTCCAATATTTTTTGCCTTCCGGTGAATGAATCTCGGCTCCGTGGGAATTAACTCTCCAACCAGTTTATCCTCTTTCAAGGCATCCCAATATTTATTGACAGTTTTCTTGAAATGTGTCACTTGGCCATTATATGGTATAATGATGGGTTTCTGTTTTTACCCTCCCTTTTTCTCCAAGTAGGGTCTGTTTACCTGTCCTATTTCTATCTTTTAGGCGATTAATTTTTTTGTACTGTAACCCTTTGCTTCAAATCTTTTCTGCATATAATCCGCCTCTCTTTCATACTCTTCTGGTTTAGTACAGTTCCTTTTTATACGTAGGAATTAACTTCTCGGTATATCTAGCCAACGTGGAAGGTGACGACTTTCTTTAGAAATAAAACTATCATCTGTCGGTTTGTTACTAGGTGTAAATTCCAAATAAAAATTCATTTTTATTTACATTATTAAAAAACTCCTGTAATTTCTCTCCCCCCCCCCCACCCTTTCCAAATAAAAATCACATCATCAATTAAACGCCGCCATAGGACCTCGCCATTTGGGTGTATGACTAATGGTGCTCCCACCATCCTACGTATAAATTGGTGAACCTCGTCCCCATCGCAGTCCGCCACGTCTGAAGGTAAAAATCTTAATCCTAAATAAAATAATTTCTTTGTAGGATAAACTAAATACATTCTCCTATGTATTCAATCTGTGTTTCCATTATATCACCTTTTGCTTTCATAAAGAATTTGGCGGCATCGCAGCCTTTTTTGTTTTCAATAACGATATATAATGACTTTACATCAAGTGTACCGATTATATAACCATCCTCCCATTTTAAATCACTTACGATTTGTATCGTATGTTTGGTGTCTTTTAAATATGTGAGGAGAGATCGCACATATGGTTGTGAATGCTGGTCTACATATTTAGAGAGAGAGCTAGTTAGGCAATCTATGCCTGACACTATAGGTCTTCCTGGCGGGTTTTTTATATCTTTATGTATTTTGGGATTATGATAGAAAGCAGCAATTCTCGGATATTAACGGTTTCTCCCTTTTTGAGCAAGTTCTTTCAATTCTTTTTTAAACTGTTCTGTAGGATCCCTTATTAATCGCTTGTACGTTCTACTGTCACTTAATATATTTCTCTATTCATTTTATAAATTCCCCCGCCCTTACTTGCAGGGCGGATGATGATGTTGTTATTATCCTGCATTGAGACACATGCTTTTTTTCTCTAATTTGGTAAGATTACTAATATACTGAGGATTTTTTTTTTTTTTTTTTACTCTCCTTATTTCTTTTGTTACTTGAGTCATGAATGTGTTGAAAGCTGATGAGTATTCTTGTAGGGGACGATACTTTGATTTCAATTTTAAATGTTTAAACTGGTCCTCAACTGTAACATTCATCCTTCTCTCTTTTTACTTCCTTAGTTATTCTCTTTTTCATAAAGTATTTTTTCAGTGCTAATTTTCTCATACATTTCCGTATTCCTATAAATGCATCAAACTTATTGAAAAACACTGTAGGGGCAAATTCTAAGCCCTTTTCTAAAATATGTTGTTCTCCCTTAGTAAGTTTATACTGACTTAGATTATAAAAAAAAAAAATTCTACACCGTCACCTTTTATTTGTTGTTTTTGCTTTTTGGTGAAATCTCCCCACCCCACCCTACATCCCCTATTCCATATTTTCGGACCTGAAAAAAATCTTTCGATTGTACAGTACTATTTGGGCTTTTTGTTACCCCTCTGTTGTCATCTTTCTTTCCAGTTCACTCTATTTCTTTCATTTTTTCCTTTGATGTTACTCTATCTCTCTCTACACCCTTTTTAACTGTTCTCTCCAGGGTTGGTCGTTCTATTGATTCTTCTTCCGCTATTCCTACCTGATCGTTACTAACCCGACTCAGAGGGTTGAATCGGTTCTGGATGGGGATTTCTGGGTAAATGATTTTGTTTTGTATCACCACCTTTGGGAATAACCGAACAGTGGGATTTGGACTATTTCTTCATATTCAGTGTATGTAGTGAACACCGAAGTTCGATCTTCTTGGTCACTATTAACCTCAAGGGTACATTCATCTCTTGTTTCAAAAGAATCAAAATTATCTGTTGCCTCGTTGTCAGCACTATTTACCATTATATCAACCAGTAAACAATCTCTGTTAAATTTTTTCATCTTTTCTTCTTTTATTTCTTCCTCTTTTATATAGATTCTTCTCTTTATATTATCAACCAGGGGTTTTATACTAGGATAATCTTTCCAAGGTCTTAATTTTTCAAATAGTTCCCAAATTTCCCTATTTATGCTAATTAGCCTTTGTCTTCTTTTGTTGATAATAAAAATTATCGCTCTTGAAACATTTATTCCCATTCTTTCACAATCTCATTATTTCCTATATCTCCTGATAATACACTGAACAAAAATATAAACGCAACACTTTCAGTTTTGCTACCATTTTGCATGAGCTGAACTCAAAGATCTGAAACTTTTTCTACATACACAAAAGACCCATTACAAATCTGTCTAAATCTGTGTTAGTGAGCACTTCTCCTTTGCCGAGATAATCCATCCCAACTCACAGGTGTGGCATATCAAGGTGCTGATTAGACAGCATGAATATTGCACAGGTGTGCCTTAGGGTACGTTCACACGACGACAATTGTCGCGCGACAAAAAGTCGCACTATTGTCGCGCGACAATTTTTATAATGGGAGTCTATGGTGTCGCAGTGCGACATGCGACATGCTGCGACTGCGACACGAAAGTCGGAGAAAATCCATTCAAGATGGGTTTTTCTGCGACTGTCGTGTCGCAGTCGCAGCATCTCGCATGTCGCAATGCGACACCATAGACTCCCATTATAAAAATTGTCGCGCGACAATAGTGCGACAAAATGTCGCGCGACAAATGTTGCAGTGAAGTTGTGCCCTATTTGTCGCGCGACAATTGTCGTCGTGTGAACGTACCCTTAGACTGCCCACAATAAAAGTCCACTCTGAAATGTGCAGTTTGATCACACTGCACAATGCCACAGATGTTGCAACATTTGAGGGAGCGTGCAGTTGGCGTGCTGACTGCAGGAATGTCTACCAGATCTGTTGCCCATGCAATGAATGTTCATTTCTCTACCATAAGCCGTCTCCAAAGGTGTTTCAGAGAATTTGGCAGTACATCCAACCGGCCTCACAACCGCAGACCACGTGTAACCACACCAGCCCAGGACCTCCACATCCAGCATCCCGTCTGCCATCTGCCCTGAACAGTCAAAACTGGGACTTATCCGTGAACAAAATGCCTCTCCAACGTGCCAGACGCCATCGAATGTGAGCATTTGCCCATTTAAGTCAGTTACGACAACGAACTGCAGTCAGACCCCGAAGAGGATGACGAGCATGCAGATGAGCTTCCCTGAGACACTTTTTGACAGTGTGCACAGTAATTTGGTTGTCCGGGTGGCTGGTCTCAGACGATCATGGAGGTGAAAATACTGGATGTGGAGGTCCTGGGCTAGTGTGATCCCACTTGCTTCCGGATACAATGCATTTTTCACTGACGCCCCAATCACTTCTATGGGGCCAGGGCTGCGTAAAAAACGCAGAATATAGAACTGATGCTTGAAAAAAAACGCTCATGTACACAGACCCATTGAAATCAGTTTGATTGATTCAGTGTGGGTGCTATGCGTTCACATGTCGCATTGCACCCGCGTGGAAAACTCGGTCGTGTGAAAGGGGCCTAAGCGAACAACATCTTGTGACAAACAGGATTGAGTTAATGGAGTGGCCCAATCCTCTGACCACAATCCCATAAAGAACTTGTGGGGTGACATCAAAATGCCGTTTATGAGGCAAAACCCAAAAATGCATAAAAACTGTGGAATGCAGTCCAATTGTCCTGGACTGGAGGTGCCAGATGCTCGTTGACTCCGTGCAACACAGATGGCAAGCAGTTCTCAGAAACAATTGTTATACCTCTAAATATTGGTTCAGTCATTCAAAAGTGTGTTGGTTGCTTTGGACGAATCCGAATCTTTTTGCTGCTTACAATAAACAGTAGAAGTTCCCGATCGCGGTAGGTGTATGAACTTGGCCGCCAGTAATTCACGTAGTCTCACGCATGCGCTGTTACTGTAAGTAGCTGCACAAGCTGAACTGTATTACATAACGAACCCGAAAGCAGAACAAATCCAAATCAACCAACACTAATCCAAAGAATAGGGAAATCTAATTTTTTCAGTTTATACATTAAGGGGGTCATTTACTAAATGATATACTTCAGTTTTCTGGCATATATCTGTCGCAGATTGAGGTTCTTTGCGCTACAATCTGCAACTTTTTTCCGATCACATAAGGTCTAAAAACAGGGATGACAGGCTCGTCTCATTTATCATTTATGCCTGTTTTGGGCGTGGAAAATGGTCTAAATTTAAGCCAGCTAGGAAGCGGTGTTACATTTAGACCGACGGTGAAGGCGCCAAAGTTACGTAGAGGCCAGCACCACTACATAACTTCAGCGTATCCACCACCAGCATAAAGGGTTATTAAGACCCCCTACATTTTTGAGCTTCAAAAAAACAAAAAAAAAAAAAACAGTGCCAGCCTTTTTCTTTAAAACTGCCTAATATTCCATTTTATTTACTTTCTGTAAAGAATTAGCACAAACTGGATAAATGTTGTTATTCTGTTGATTTGGAATTAAATGTGAAATATGTCCAGTGCATTTGCATTTATAGAAATAAAAGTAATTATAATGAGTTTGCGATTTATTTGCTTTTTTTAAACTCACTGCTATTTTTTTTTAACACAACTGTACAAAGAGTGACTTCAAGAAAATTATATCCAGAAAACTATTCACAATTTATTTATTTATTTAATAACAAAAGGAATTACGGTACATACTCAGAAATAGGTTAACTTGTTAAAAAAAAAAATTGTGGAAATGTCCAGCTTACATAAGAAGAAGAAGATAAGATGGATGTCGTCTTCAGTTTCCATATAAAGGAGATCTGCACCTACAATCTGGATGTTCCACTTCCTCTCTGGCCTTGTGCCTTCAGAACCACTTTCTATTTTAATTTACCACTCCGCAGTGACATCATCACATCGTGCTCCCAGTATAGCAATTCTCCTACGGATGATAATGTGTGTCCTGGAGCAGAAAAGAGTAAAGAAAATCAGAATTGTGACCTGAAACAGATGGCCTGATACAGGTGAAGCCTGCCTTAAAGGGGATATCCCATCATTAATGTAAAAAAAGTTTTTAATATCATATATTACGCTGCAATCTCTTTCTAACAAACTTAGAACCAGCCCTGTACCTCACATGGATCCAGAAATCTCCCCAATCGTTCCTTCAATTGCTCTAGATTTATATCAAGCTGGCAGCTCAATGGGAGTGTCCTTTCTCCTGCAGATCAGGGTGTGTGTCCTTTCTGCTGCATCTATCTCCCGGCTCAGGAGGCAGTTATAAGATGAAACTGAGCATGTGCAGCCATTTCAAAAGTAGACAAATCCACGTGCTCGTTGAAAACTGTAGAATATTTTTTGTGGGACAACCAATTTAATCAAAAGTTGATGTGCAGCCTTCATCTCACCCTTTGCATTGCAGTTTAACTGCACAAAAATCTGCCCTGAAAAAAATTCACATAATCCGCAATGTGCGCTGGTAGCCTTAGGCCCCTTTCACACGGGCGAGTTTTCCGCGCGGGTGCAATGCGTGAGGAGGACGCATTGCACCCGCACTGAATCCGGACCCATTCATTTCTATGGGGCTGTGCACATGAGCGGTGATTTTCACGCATCACTTCTGCGTTGCGTGAAAATCACAGCATGCTCTATATTGTGCGTTTTTCATGCAACGCAGGCCCTATAGAAGTGAATGGGGCTGCGGGAAAATCGCAAGCATCCGCAAGCAAGATCCGCATGGTTGCTTAGCAATGGGACCAGATCTTTATTATTTTCTCTTATAACATGGTTATAAGGGGAAATAATAGCAGTCTTAATAAAGAATGCTTAGTAAAATGAAGAGGAAGGGGTTAAAAATAATAAAAGTTAACTTACCTTAGCCACTTGATCGCGTAGTTGCGATCTGTCCTCTCTTTTCCAGCATCAGCTAACAACTAAAGGACCTGTGATGACGTCACATCACATGGTCCAATCACATGGTCCATCTTACCATGGTGATGGACCATGTGATTGGACCATGTGATGTGACGTCATCACAGGTCCTTTAGTTCTTAGCTGATGCTGGGAAAGAGAGGACAGATCGCATCTACGCCATCAAGTGGCTAAGGTAAGTTAACTTTTATTATTTTTAACCCCTTCCTCTTCATTTTACCATGCATTCTTTATTAAGAATGCTATTTTTTCCCCTTATAACCATGTTATAAGGGAAAATAATAAATTCTCCAGAAGACCCAAAACCGGACTTCAGTGATGAAGTCCGGCTTCGGGTCTGGGTACCAAACATGGCGATTTTTCTCACGCGCATGCAAAACACATTACAAACGTTTGCACCCGCGCGGAAAAATCGCGCATATTCCCGCAACGCACCCGCCTCTTATCCGGGCGTCAAACATGACGCCCGTGTGAAAGAGGCCTTAGGCTACCAGCACACGGGTTGCGGGCTGTCTTCCAGAAATTCCGCACTTATTTCCGTGCAGATTTCTGTGTGTTTCTGCACGAATAAACTGCATTTGTTACTTGCAGTTTTTGGTGTGGATTCGATGTAGTTTTGCCACAGATCTCACCCACCCTTCCATTGAAAAGGGTGAAATCCACATAGAGAATTGACACGCTACGGATTTCAAAATCCGCACAGCAGGTCAATTTCCGCAGAGAATGAAGAAGCAAAGTGCACCTAAGGTTTGGGGACTGTTATACTTTGCTGGTACTGTATTACTGTGTGTGCAGGAGGCCTAAATTCTCGATCTCTATCTAGCCAATGTTGATCTATCTGGCTCTTTAGATGGGTGTATGAAATACCGTACATGTTTAATTTAAAAATGCAGCGCACTCACACACTATACTTTTTTGAATGGAAAATACCCATTGATATCTGTAAAGATGTTTCCAAACATGAATAAATCAGATAGTAGCACACATCCTTTTTTTCTAATCAGTTTTTATTTTCTGATTACAGATTTTTTTTATTCTGTTTCCTGAACGTGATTAAGGGGGCGGCCATCTTGTCTGAGCTGTTCTGAACAGCATTTAGAAAGCATTAAGTGAATTGCTTTATGGCAGCCCCATGGGCCACAGACACAATGGACAGAGAGGACCTCATTGACTTTTATGGGAGAGATTTCTAGGCATGCTCTGTGACCTGTGCAGAGGTCTTATGTACACAGACGTGATAACATTACAGGCAGGATGACAGATGAGCAGATAACTGCAGTAAAGTGATCTGCACAGAGCAAGAAGTGGCGCCAATTAGTAGACCTAGTGGCCAGTGCAAGAACAACAGGATTTTTAGTTTTAGTTTAAATATAAAAAGTGACATGGAAAATTAAAAATTATTAAAAAATCTGTTAAACATTAGCAAGTCATTTTCTGATGACACATTCCCTTTAAATTGCAGCATACCCTGGCTATTTTCCTTTATAGAAAAAAAAACTAATTGGCAATTTTACTGGGGAAAAAAGAAAACATCAAGTCAAATTTGTGTGTGACGGTCGGCAGCCTAATAGTAATGCTGCAAATTTGAAAAGTTCATAGCATACCCAGAATTCCCAGTGGATTTTTTTGACTGCCTGTGGATGTGGTGGAAATTTTTTGACAAATCCTGCATATCTGAATGTGGCTGGTTCAGTGGAAGACATGCACAGTAATGAGCAAGTGTATTCACAGATAACCTACGTCCAGCATTTCTAACTATGGTGCAGCTTTCCCTCGATCCTGGTCTACCAGCTCCACACGAGCCTATCTGTATATAATACGGAGGGCGCTGCCTCTCTGTTACAGATGCTTTATGCTTATGGTGTTTTGCATCTGATCTTTTTAACGAGTAATCACTTTTGGACAATTGAGGATTGTGAGATTAGAACATTTTCCATACATTTCCAGTCTTGATGTCCTGATTAAAAAGAAAAAGCCTCAGGTCGAAGAATCCCACCTGGTGACATAATATATAGGCACAGCAGCTTGCATTACCTGAGCGAGGAAACCAAGATGATACCTGTCAAAGACGTAGATCCAGGAGAATGAAAGGAGGGTCTGTTGAGGTGACCTCTGTGATAACATTTGGCAGGCATGATCTCTCCACATCAGGTGAGTAACACAATATGGCTGGTGGATAATGCGCTGCCGCTATGTCACACTCCCATTGTCTGCACTTTGTTGTCACCATTCATAAGTCCTCAATGTCTACTATCAATCCAGTCCTCTCTTTGTATTTGGCAATTCAAAGAGGGGGGGTGGGGGGGAGATGAAATAATGCGCACTACAGTGATTTTACTTTGGGTACAGACAGAACAAGTATCGCCAATCAGAAGATGAGATTGAAGCGTGGAAATAAAAATTAGAGCGACTGTAAAAATCCAATATAAAGATCCTATATTAAAGGGGTTGTCTCACTTCAGCAAGTGGCACTTATCATGTAGAGAAAGTTACTAGAAGCCACTTACTAATGTATTGTGATGGTTCATATTGCCTCCTTTGTTGTCTAGATTAATTTTTCCATCACATTATACACTGCTCATATCCATGGTTATGACTAGAGATGAGCGAATTTCTCAAAAATTAACACTCATAGGGAGTCTGCTGTGGTAGTGAAATAATACTGTGAGTCAGTATGAAGAGAGATGCAGAATCCGGCTCTTAACAAGAGATTATTTATATCATGCTGTATAAATTCCATAGAACAATTGCAAGATAGTCGGTCTACACGTTTCGGACCTTGCTATATCTAACAAGTGGAGCAGGTGAGAGCTGCCTTTTCTTCGAGTTGTTTCTAATTACCTGTGTGAGTCAGTATTACTTATTTAGGCAGTTAAGGGCCCAAAACTGACCAAATAACTCAAGTGTGAACTCAGCCTTACAGGTCGATGTTAGTGCCAGGTATAATAAACCGTGCAGAGGCCCAAGATCCTACTGTAGCATGAAAGAGAGCACTCCTTTTACATCGTTGTCAGCTGATTCCACATAGATGTCTACAGAACTTGTTCTATTAAATGCTTATACAAGTAAAGCACCCCGACAGAGTGGAGAGGGTGTCAGCAGTAAGTTTGTGTTGACGTCATTGATTATTTTGCCCTTCCTCTGATCCATCAGAACAATGACCCCGCCTTCACTCAGTCAGAATTTGGTCTGTAATCCATAAGTATTTCTAAAGCCCCAAAAAACTGGAGTGGATCAAAAACAGAGATGACACGTGAATGGAATATTTGCATGTCTTCTGTGTTTTGTACCCACTCCTGCTTTTGGCTACCAAATCATAAGCCAATTCTGATGGGACCATACAAGCCTTACAGCTGCTACACAGACAGGATCCGTTGTGTGTCTCATTTTTCCTTCCTTCTGACAGATCAGAAGGATCAAATAAATGATGATGTCAACCAGGCCAAAAAGGCAAAATAGTGGCCCAGTCATGGAGTGGGGAGGGTGGGAGAACAGCTTGAGAAGTCCACAGAGTGGCCCAATGACATAGTGGGGAGGATAAGCAGCATAAGGAGACCACAGAGTAGCCCAGTGACATAGTGTTGAGTTAGCAGCAGCATGAGGAGGCCACAGACTGGCAAGGTGACAGTGTAGAGGTGGCAGCAGCAGCAGCATGACAAAGCCACAGAGTGGCCCAGTGACATAGTGTTGAGTTAGCACCAGCATGAGGAGGCCACAGAGTGGCCCAGTGACATTGTGCTGCACTAGCAGCAGCATGAGAAGGCCCAGTGACACAGTGTTGATTTAGCAGAAGCATGAGGAGACCACACAGTGGCAATGTGACATAATGTGGAGGTGGCAGCAGCAGCATGAGGAGGCCACAGACTGGCAAGGTGACATAGTGTGGAGGTGGCAGCAGCATGAGGAGGCCACAGACTGACAAGATGACATAGTGTTGAGTTAGCAGCAGCATGAGGAGGCCACAGACTGGCAAGGTGACATAGTGTGGAGGTGGCAGCAGCAGCATGAGGAGGCCACAGACTGGCAAGGTGATATAGTGTGGAGGTGGCAGCAGCAGCAGCAGGAGGATGCCACAGAGTGGCACAATGACAGAGTGTGGAGGTGGCAGCAGCAGCATGAGGAGGCCACAGACTGGCAAGGTGAGATAGTGTGGAGGTGTCAGCAGCAACAGCATGAGATGACCACAGACTGGCAAGGTGACATAGCGTGGAGGTGGCAGCAGCAGCACGAGGAGACCTGAGTGATGAGGTGGCAGCATCATCAGGAGACCACAGAGTGACCCAATGATAGAGTGGGAAGGTGGGTGGCAATAACAGTACCCGCTGATGAAGGTCGGTGTAAGAAGGAGCACTTGGCATCAGATGTGTGGCAGCATCGGAATAGTAGCTGAGGCAGGTAGCCAGAAGAAACCGGTCTCTTTTGTCAACGTTTGGGTGAAGCAGCATGAATGATCTAATCTGATGCATCAGGCATTGGTGGGTGGAAATCCTGGCTGATCCACGCCTGATTCATCTTGAGAAAGGTCAATCTCTCCACATTTTGGGTGGACAGTCGAGTTCTCTTTGGGGTAACTATGGCCCCCACTGCACTAAAAACCCACTCTGATGCCACACGACTGGCCGGGCAGGACAGCTTTTCCAGGGCAAACTCGGCCAGTTGCGGCCTCAAATCCAGTTTGGCTGCCCAGTAGTCCAGCGGATATTCAATGTGGGGTGGCAGGGTGCTGTCCAAGTATGCCACCACCTGCTGGTTCAGGTTCTGCTCCCGGTCTAGCTGCTGCTGCTGGTGAGTAGTTTCTTCACTAGGCGGATAAAAAAAAGCTGCTCATCATCGACTCTAGACTCAAGCTGCTTCTAATGGAGCTGGTACTGTTCCTACCAACACACCCTGCCACAGCAGCCATAACAGTGGAACGAGAGCGCAGAGGGCCCTCCGGTTAGACCTGCGAAAGGATGGATGATGGAGCAGATAGGCAGCGGCCAACTGACTACATAGGATGTCTTTATAGTAGTTCAGTTTGTCCTCCCTCTCAGCGGGTGTAAAAAAGGCCCCTATTTTGAACGAAAGAGGGTCCAACAAGGTGGAGAACCAGAAATTATCCCTTTGCCGAATGGTGACAATTCTGCTGTCACTACCCAAGTAAGTGAGCATGCAGCGGGCCATTTGCGCAAGTGACTCGGAGGGACTCCCTGCCTCCATCTCCACTGCATACTGCCACGGTGTGCCTCGGTCATCTGCCTCGTCTTCCTAATCTCCCTCTTGCTCCTACAGCTGCTCCTGCTCCTCCTCTCCTGTCACCTGTGTAGAAAAATCACCCTTTCGCTACACATTTCTTGTGCTCCAATGTCCTCCTCCTCTTTCATTTCAGCCCCCACAGGGCTCATGTGGCCGTGAGATGTAGGCACCACGTCCTCAGTCTTTGGCACTTATACGCGCCAAATAGGGCTTTAGAACATATAACTGCACAGCTGTACGGCAAAAAATACCTTTTTTTTGCCACTAATACACACCAAAAAGAGCTGTAATTTTCTTACTTCATCACACAACGGCAAATTATGCTTTTTTTGCCACTAATACACGCCAAAAAGGCTTTAGAAAATATAACTAAACTGCTAAATGGCCAATAATGCTTTTTTTTATGCCACTTATATACGCTCAAAAGGACTGTAATTTTCTCACGTCACACAATGGCTAATAAGCCCTTTTTTCCGAATTATACACGCCAAAAAAGGCTTTAGAACATATAACTGCACTGCAGAACGGCAAACAAGCCCTTTTTTCCCACTAATACATGCCAAAAAAGGCTTTAGAACATATAACTGCACCGCACAAGGGCTAATAAGTCGTAGAAATATTTCCTATTAATACACCCGGTTTGCTGTAATTACGGAGATATCATCTATTGCAAACCTGAAAGCAGCTGTATAATGGCAATTTTGACCTGCAGTCAGTGCAGCAAGGTGTAATAGGATTGTTCCTATTACCCAGGCTGTAACCTCGCCTATTAAACCCTGTTTTGCTTCAATACTGTGGAATAATTCCTCCCTATCCTTTTTCTTCACTTCTAATGCTCTTTTCCTAAACTTCTATTAAGCAAAATAAGTTTTAGAGTCTTTCCCTAGCGCCTGCTTATGTCTCTCCCTGCACTAAGTACACTAGAAAATGGCTGAATCAAAGGTGGCTGAGGCTATTTAATAGGGCTATGACATCACAGGGCTGGCGGCTGATTGGCTGCATGCATGGCATTGTGGGTGATCCCTCGTTCCCAGAGTTCTTTGCTCAATGTCCTAACGTGCAGCAGCCATTTTAAGAAAAAATGCGATTCGTACCACTGCTGCTGGATTACAGGGTGGTCCAGTTCAGCCTGTTATCCTGCAAGTTGATTCAGAGAAAGGCAAAAAAAAAAAAAAAACTGTGAGGTAGAAGCCAATTTTCCCCACTTAAGGGGAATAAAAAATTCCTTCCCGACTCCAATCAGGCAATCAGAATAACTCCCTGGATCAACGATCCATCTCTTAGTTGTAGCCAGTAATATTATTACACTCCAGAAATACATCCAGGCTCCTCTTGAATTCCTTTATTGTACTCACCATCACCACCTCCTCAGGCAGAGAGCTCCATAGTCTCACTGCTCTTACCGTAAGGAATCCTTTTCTATGTTTGTGTACAAACCTTCTTTCCTCCAGACGCAGAGGATGTCCCCTTGTCACAGTCACAGTCCTGGGGATAAATAGATGATGGGAGAGATCTCTGTACTGACCCTTGATACATTTATACATAGTTATTAGATCTCCCCTCAGTCGTCTTTTTTCTAAAGTGAATAACCCTAATTTTGATAATCTTTTAGGGTAATGTAGTTGCCCCATTCCAGTTATTACTTTAGTTGCCCTCCTCTGAACCCTCTCTAGCTCTGCTATGTCTGCCTTGTTCACAGGAGCCCAGAACTGTACACAGTACTCCATGTGTGGTCTGACTAGTGATTTGTAAAGTGGTAGGACTATGTTCTCATCACGGGAATCTATGCCCCTTTTGATGCAACCCATTATCTTATTGGCCTTGGCGGCAGCTGCCTGACACTGGTTTTTGCAGCTTAATTTTATGTTTATTAGAATTCCTAGATCCTTTTCCATGTCAGTGTTACCGAGTGTTTTACTATTTAGTATGCACGGGTGACTTGCACGGGTTAGTATGTACGGGTGACTTGCATTATTCCTTCCCATGTGCATAACTTTGTTTGTTAGTGTTAAACCTCATCTGCCACTTATCTGCCCAAGCCTCCAATCAGATCCATCTGTAGCAGTATATTGTCCTCTTCAGTGTTAATTACTTTGCACAGTTTAGTGTCATCTGCAAAAATAGATATTTTACTATGCAAGCCTTCTGCAAGATCATTAATAAATATATTGAAGAGGGTAGGGCCCAATACTGACCCCTGAGGTACTCCACTAGTGACAGTGACCCAATCTGAGTGTGTACCGTTAATAACCACCCTCTGTTTTCTATTACTCAGCCAGTTACTTACCCACTTACAGACATTTTCTTCCAGTCCATTCTCATTTTATATACTAACCTTTTATGAGGTACAGTGTCAAATGCTTTGGAGAAGTCCAGATATATGACATCCATTGATTCGCCGCTGTCAAGTCTAGAACTTACCTCCTCATAGAAGCTGATTAAATTAGTTTGGCATGACCGATCTCTCATGAAGCCATGCTGATATGGTGTTATTTGCTTATTTTCATTGAGATCCTCTAAGATAGCATATCTCAGAAAACCTTCAAACAGTTTACCCACAACAGATGTTAAACTTAGCGGCCTATAGTTTCCGGGCTCTGTTTTTAGACCCTTTTTGAATATTGGCACCACATTTGCTATGCGCCAATCCTGTGAAACATTCACTGTCAGTATAGCGTCCACAAATATCAGAAATAAGGGTCTGGCTATGACATTACTTAATTCCCTTAGGATACGGGGGGTATATGCCATTCGGTCCTGGCCATTTGTCTATTTTAATCTTTTTAAGTCACTGTTGTACTTCTTCTTGGGTCAGACAGGACACTTTTAATGGGGAATTTATTTTTACATTCAGCATTTCATCTGACAGTTTATTTTCTTCTATATCTCTGTATAGAAACGCACTGCAGGCTACGCTACACAAAAGGGTATGCCGACTTACTATATTATGCTATACTAGCCCACTATGGCAATAGGTCACTCTTTTGGGATACGACACTTCATAGGGTTCTATGGATCTATGTCAAAGGTAGTCAAAAGATAAAGTGTGAACATAACGGTTACTTATGTATAAAATATGGTGCTTGCTCTTGGATCTTGTTCATAACATATTTGTGTCACAGATGCGGTGTGGGTGGAAAACTCCACACCGAGCACAGTAGGAAAGGGGACAGGAACTAGGCCTGAAAACTAGGGTAAGGAAGAAGGTCACCTCCTAGAATAACCCTAATCCAAGTCCTGATTAACTATCACTATGAACTGACATCGATGGTAGGAAAGTATATATACAGGAAACTAGAGCCCTAACACACCCTGTAGGGCCCTGGTATAGTGACAGGACTTGAGACAACCTATTTCTCCAACAGAAGGATGAACAGGAGTCTCCCTCAGGCCGAGATACAAAAGACAGGGAAATGCAACAAACAAAATACAAAAAGGAAAGACGACACTTAACTTCAAGTGGAGCAAAGGCAGCGCCAGGAGCTCAACCGAGATCCAACCACCAGCTAGCCCAGAGTCCAGAAACTGAAGCTATAAACCGCACTACCAGAAGGGTAAGCAGCAATAAATAGGGTAAGTTGAATGACCAAACCAACAACACCTGCAAGAGGTGTAGTCAGGGACGTACATAGAAATCATGGGGCCCCATGCCAAAACTCAGTATTGGGCCCCTCCCTCCCCGCACAAATATAAAGTACAATTTAATATATATATACACACAAACACAGTACATATACAGTATATATATATTATTTATATGTATATATATATATATATATATATATATATATAATATTTTTGCTTCTGATGGTTACTGTGCCCCAGGCAGAGTTCATGGGAAGAGGGGCTGCCTAGGGCACACTTTCCTCTATATATGCAGCAGCAGCAAGCAGAGTATATCGGGGGGTTGGGGTGGGGGGCGGCGAGTCCTTGGGCACACTGTTCTCTCTATGAAATGTATCAGCAGAAAGCAAAGTACATGGGGGGCTCCCATGAACGCTGCTTCCAACTGATGCCTATATAGGGAACAGTGTGTCTCCCACCCCCACCCAAATAAACTCTGATGGCTGCTGCCTTGTTTAGTAGCTTCATGCATCCCCCATGTAATAATAATTCTGGAACATCTATTCTTATGTCTCTATGTTGTACCATTCCTTTATTATTTCTACTAGAAGTTATGAATGAATTGCTAGCAGTCTACAGTAAGGGTACAGAGGGGTGGTAACCAGTTGGGGGGGGGGGGTGTACCTGCACAGTCTAAACATGGCAGCACTGATTAGATAGAGTAAGACTGTACAGGTGCACCCCCCCCCCCTAACTTGTTACCTCTCCTCGGTACCCTTAGTGCAGACTGCTAGCAATTAAATCACAGCATAGAGACATAAGAATAGATGTTCCAGAATTGCTATTACATAGAGAATGCATGAAACTATTAAAACAGACATGTCAGAAGTGGTGACAGCTCCACTTTAATTAAAATGTAAAGGAGTATTACAGCAAAATAAAAAGGCCAACAGTGGGGTAAAGATTGGTTTAAAAAAAAAAAAACTTATACCCACCTCAGTTGCCTCATTGCCATTTTGATAGTGTGTGGGTCTGTGCTGCACTTAACTTCCTGCTCCTGTCTCAACAGGAAGTGGCTGTGAAAGCCAGACAGCCAATTATTGGCTGAGGTGAGCGGTCGCTGCGAGTGGTGATTGGATCATCGCTGAATGGGGCTGAGCTGCACCTAGGCCATGTGACCTATGAACATGATCACTGGCCAAGGGAAAGCTGTGAGATAGCCACAGCACGTACAGGAGCACCGCTGCCTTCTCAAACAGCTGATCAGAGGGGGTCCCGAGTGTCTGACCCCCACCGATCAGATACTGATGACCTATCCTGAAGATAGGTCATCAGTTAAAATGTTTTGAAAAAACCCTGTGATGATCATACGTTTTTCAAAACCTCATTCATTTTATTCTGGGCTTGTGAACTGAATGCTGTACATGACCATATACAACTTGTTGCTTTATATTATGAAAGCAAAAGCAATAAAAGCTGAAGTTATAAGGCTAATTTTATTAATCATTTAAGGCACTCTTCAGTTTCCTGAAATATAAGCTTATTTATTCCTATTACCTAAAAGACTAGCCAAACTTGCTCACTTAGTAGTCCAGTTGAATGGTAAGAGGCAAGTGTTGGACGCTCATGGCCTTGTCATGGACATCTTCTAAGATTTTGGAAAATCTCTTTGAGTGGAACTGATTGATGAAGAAAAGATGTTATAGCTTTAATGTTGTGGGAACTATATGAATAGTATTTCTACATATTTTCTTCTCTTCTGACCACAGACCTGAACTGATTCCATCATTTCCATAGTATTTAGTATTTCTATAGTATTCCTCTACGTCTGGAGGAAAAAAAAGTTTCCACATCAACACAGAAGAGGATTCTTTACGGTTACGGTAAGAGCAGTGAGCAGGTGGTGATGGTGAATTCACTAAAAGAGTTCAAGAGGGGCCTGGATGTATTTCTGGAGTGTAATAATATTACAGGCTATAGCTACTAGAGAGGGGTCGTTGATCCAGGGAGTTATTCTGATTGCCTGGTTGGAGTCGGGAAGGAATTTTTTTTCCCCCTAAATTGAGGAAAAATAACTTCTACCTCATGAGGTTTTTTGCCTTCCTCTGGATCAACTTTGCGGAATAACAAGCTGAACTGGATGGACATACGTTTTTTTTCCAGCTTATATTAATATGTTGCTATGTGATAGCAGGTGAGGAAGTATGGGGGAGACCACGGACCCCCCATTCAAGTGATCGGCTTGGCTCCCAACAATTGTATACTTATCATCTTATCTTGTACATAGGTAATAAATGTGTATCTTGGGATAACCACCTTTAATGCATGGTAATTTATAGTACAGGGGTGCTGCAAAAACACAAGTCATATAGTGACCAAATAGTAATACCGCTATGCAAGGACTAAATAATAATACCTTTGCAACATGACCAAATAGATTAAAGTGGTGAGCACCATGGATCCTCCAGGGTACCAGAGTAAACATTTTGATATTTGTAGGCACTTGATCCCCTGCACATTTTCCATTTGATCAGAAAAATAGCCGAAGGTGACCCTGCTGGGAAGCGGACTGGGTGAGCGTAATACGGAAGTGTCACCTGACCTAACCACTAACTGTGAACTAGTGGCCCAAGCCTATTCACATAGTGAACACAGCACTTCCCTTAAACACGTGTCTGCCTCCAAGCCAGATTCATCTGTCTACATCATGACATGAGAAAGTGGCTCTGGATCTTTCACTTCCTTCCTAGAAAACAAGTATCGGTATATTTAAAAGCCAAAGATTTTCCTTCTGTTTTTTTTCTTATAAAATTTTTTAATTTTGGAGGGAAGTGAGGAAGTTAACTGTAATTTGTACTGTTAATAACGTAGAATATGTTTTATGAGTCGCTTGTGTGTGGGAAAATGACACCTTTGCATGTGAATATTTTGGTTTGTGGGTAGTGATATTATTTGAATTGGAAATCATGGTTTGTGGGTAACCGAAATGTTAAAAGGGTGCGTCATAACAACCCTGGATGACTAGGTAACCTATAGTAGATGGTCCACTCTGTAGAAGTAAGCAAATCAGCAAGACCAGCAATCATAGGGTCAGTAACGACATATTTGAGACCCATCATTATGTATATAAAGTACTGATTGAGTTATGACTCATGTACAGGGTCAGGCTGTACTATGCATGATGATGGTTCCTATGTTAGCCATCCCTGCTCAGTAATGGTGAGACTACTGGCTTTTATGCATGGACTGGACAACATGGCAGAATGTCCCATCATGTGGTACTGAAGTAGATGTTGGAGATAAGGGGCCTTATATATGTAAGCCAGTTCACTGTGCCGCCATAAGCATTAGTCACTGTAGTCAGCTATTATCACCAGGAAAAGCCACGTCAGGCTAGATATTTCCTCTGCATTTTTCCAATTAGTTACCAAATAGAGGTACAGGCCATTCGAAATAGACAGAGAGCAGTACCCCAGGGGAAAGGCATATCTGATATTGTTTGGTAATGTGCTGTAATGTTGTGTTATAGACTGCTATATAATGTGACACACGCAGTATGCTTAAGCATGAAACAGGCATGGCCAGAGATAACTATCCTGGCTTAGCCTTCTCTGGAGCTTAGGGTGTAGGCTGGTCCTTGCCCTAGTTCCAGAAGATTCTAGAAGTAAGCAGTGTAAGGACGATCCTGGAGGAGGCAGGGAGCAGACATTATGCGGTCCTCTTCTCAGGCATTCAACTTCAATGCTTCTGGAGACTAACAGATCCCCGTGTGTCCTCCACTACCATCAGAGAGAGAAAGAAGAATTGGAGAATTTTCATGACTTAAGCGGGAGAGAGAGTCAGCAAGTTGATCAGTGTACAGCATTCTAAGGCCTGCACACTTCAGGTACGATTTTGCAACTGTACGCTGTTGTGAAAATTGCAGACAAATTACGGTTGGTAGCCAGAGATCCCAGTACTAGAGACTGTAGTAAAAAAGAGTAATCCGAGGGCCATTGTTTCCAACTACTTGGATAGCTCATGCTTGGATATCTGGGGAGAAATTGCACTGTATAAACATAATTAATGGATCACTACAACTCGGCACAGTAAAGAGAGACTTTTGTAAAATTCAATCTGGCCTGGTTACTGACACTCCTAACACCACATGTTAGGCCATTGTACCATTTTAAGCCTTGCTTTGCACAAATACAGACATTTAACATTAAGGACACCTCTAGACTACCATCAGGCAGGAGCTTTAGTTACAGGGAGCGTCCCGAGGGAATAAAGGGTGCCCCTCTTTCACTGCATCGACTGCAGGGAGCGACGGCCGAGAAAGTACACCATGACACATCGTCATCAGGGCCACTACCACTGTCATTCTCTGCTCAGTTTCCTCAGGTGGCACAAAAATACTTCCCAAATAGGTACACTTGAAGGGTATTGGACTGTCTGTTGGTAAAGAAGACCTCTCCAACTAGGCCCTATAATCTTTATCCTGCCCTGATATCGAGTTTGGCAAGGAGCGAGGAAGTAACATCAGTTGACTTACGGTCAGTACAGTACTGTGAGGCATACAATAGTTGGCATGGCAGTGTTTTATGGTGCATGTAGCCTGATATCTTGTTGGGGTATCTTAGGGCATACAGTAGTACATAGTGTACACTAAGGTTATATTATATGGGAACTATGGCACTATTTTTACACCACTATGTTTTCTGTATATGTATAGACTATGGTTGGCATCTGTGTGCACCATAGCTCCTATTGTTATATGGACATCCTGACAGGCATTATGGCTAATATTATATGTACACACCTTCTATACTTCATTTGCAATATTTTATAGAAACTGTGGCTCCTTCAACATACAGTGTCCTACAGTTAAAATAATTTCAACAAAAGTAAAGCAAAACCATATTCAACCCACTTTGGCTGGAAGGTCCAGCATGTGTATATCCATAGATACCAACAGTCTCGAATTTACAGGGACTTTCCTTAATTTTCAAAGTCAATCCTTTCAAATTTGGGCTGTCTTGGGCCACAAATGAGCAGGGCTTATGTAAGTCTACCCAGAAGTGGGTGTTCCATGGTGGGTTCCTCAGGGGTGGAGCTTAAATACTCAATACTAATTTTTACCAACAAGAATTTTGGTAAGTATGTATTTCACTAGTAAAACACCAGTGTTACTGTCATGTATGCAGCGATTGGCTGTCTAGTAGCACCTCTCTACAGTACAATGTGGTCCGGTATGTTCTGTTCTGCTCCTTACCTCTACCAGGATGAGCTGCTCCGTGTTATTTTTCTGGTGCACAGTACCCCAAATGTACTGTGTGTTAGAAGGGCTAGACATGTAGCTAGGAAGTCTTTAAACGCAGAATTATCCCAGTGATTCAGGTTGTATGATGAACCAGGCACATCTATAGACTCCCTGCCTAAAAGTTTAAGATAACTTTTATTTGTCTTACTTTGCTTCAGTTTTTATGCCAGAAATGTAGGCACATTTTGGCTCAATAAGTCGCAATTTAGTCTATGCACCTTTTCAACTAACCCTTGCCCTCTTGTCGATGCGAGTCTAAAAAAAAAAGAGTAAGGGACACATGTTGCACCACAATCAAGTCCCAAACACAATAGTTAATCTAGGTCAGTGTATACTGAACAAGACCCTCAGGAAGCTACTGTCCTTTACAGAGAACGTGATTTAAGATGAATTTAGAGGGGCCAAGCTAAAGCTGATTGTTGGGTAGCAAGTGTTCCTTCCCGACACTCGGCTGCTCATTAAGTGGAGGTGAAGCGCTGTACTTACATGCAGTAACCACCTTCTCGATATTGTGATCCTTCGTCCTCATACAGCTGTATTGTTTCTGAACAGTAGATCGCAGTTTAGACAGCACGATATGCTACCCAGGCAGAAACGATAATTTCATCGGTTGATTGGCTGCACCTTTACGAGGGCAGATTGTTGGGAACGAGCATTCGCAGGAACGTTTGTTCACGATAATCTGCCCGATTATCTCGCCATGTAAATCCACCTTTACAGCTTCCAGCAGCTATTTCTAGCCTTTATATGTAATTAATTGCTTTATATGTATTGGTTATCTGCCAATTTTCTTTAATCTTTATTTTTTCTTATTTTGGGGTGACATTTTGACACTTTTATTGCAAATTCTTAGTTTTCCACAGTTATCGTTGCAAATTACAATATTTTCAACTTACACTGGGCGTCTTGGAACCAACAAAATTGTAACCTGAGGGGGCACTATATTAATGTTATGGTCCCGACTCCCGATGTATTGTGTTTTAAATGAACGTTACTATATTGTGTAGTATAGGGTTTGTAGTTTTCATTATCTTCTGGAAATTATGTCAAGTACTCCTCAGCTGGCATAACAATTAACCATGGAGGTCCACTGGAAAACATGAAATGGGGCCCCACTCCATGACTTTCCAACAATACAGCTACTTGTTCACAAGGCCTCTTCTATCCTCTAAGGTTATGTCATGATAGTATTTACATGGATTCACAGACTCATATCAGTGGTATTATTATTTTAAATGTGTATCCATACTTACCCACATTACGTTGGTAAATGTGGGGCATTTAAGCCCACCCCTGGGGATGCCCCCAACCTGACCATTACTGCCCACTTCTGGTAGGGGGCTTATTTAACCCCCAATTAATTATGTGTGTGTGTAAAAATTAGATAGATATTAAATAGATAGAGATAGATAGATAGATAGATAGATAGATAGATAGATATGAAATAGATAGATATGAAATAGATAGAGATAGATAGATATGAAATAGATAGAGATAGATAGATAGATAGATAGATAGATAGATAGATAGATATGAAATAGATAGATATGAAATAGATAGAGATAGATAGATAGATAGATAGATAGATAGATAGATAGATAGATTGATAGATAGACATGAAATAGATTGATAGATAGACATGAAATAGATAGATGGATGGATGGAGGGATGGATGGACGGACGGACAGATAGATAGATAGATAGATAGATAGATAGATATGAGATAGATAGATAGATAGATAGATAGATAGATAGATACATAGATAGATAGATATGAGAGAGATAGATAGATAGATAGATAGATAGATAGATAGATAGATAGATATGAGATAGATAGATAGATAGATAGATAGATAGATATGAAATAGATAGATATGAGATGATAGATAGATAGATAGATAGATAGATATATAGATAGATATGAGATAGATAGATAATGATAAATATGATAGATAAATAATTCATAGTTTGATTTCCATTCATTATATGTAAACAATCCTCAAACAAGAAATGAAGAAATTACTTTTTTTTATTCATTTAAAAGATATTTTTCCAATAAATAGGCACCATTACACAAATAACACTTCAGAATGACCTGCGACTATCATATATTTACATACAGATTTACTGGGAACAGCTTTAACAGTGAGACAAACATTTAAGGCAATGATGAAATCAGAGAGTAAGGAAACAGATTAGTAAATTCACTCTCCAGCGTAGGTTCCACAGAAATGTCTACAAGTCTCCCACTTCACTGTAAACATCAGACACTTCACTCCATCCTATATCGGCTCTGTCTGCATCCCTTCACACCTTGACCACATAGTATTAAAAGAGTGCATCAGCTTGGAGACTTAGAAAAGCTTATATTATATTGGGGAAGAGGAGATGACGATGGAAGACTATATAACAAACCTCTGGGGAGGAAAAATCAAAGAGCGCTCCAGAGACCACCTAAGAGCTGGAACCCTTTTGGGTAATTTGTCTTAAGCTGGCCCCACAATGCCCAATAGTTTTACCAGATTAAGTTATAGGATCAGTAGTTGGATTGTGCAGATTCAATGCCCAGAGAAGACAGATTTTCTCATAGATCAGGGACGGACTGGCACTTGCTGCAAAGTCATCGGTGGTATTACAGCAGGAGACGTGTGACCATTTTAAAGGGGTTGTGCAGACAGTATATATTGATGCTCAGAATAGGTCATCAGAGCGGGTGGACCGCCACCCGCATCGATCAGCTTATTGACGAGGAGGCGACGCTCTATGCAAGCGCTACTTCTTCTTCATTACACTGCGCATCCTCTCAGAATCGAGTATAATTACAAGTACTCGCTGCATTAACTTGAATGGAGCGAGTACTTGTAATTACACTATGCCTTCTCTACAGGGGAGACGATGGGCAGTGTAACGAAGAGGAAGCAGGGCTCACATAGCACGTCGCCTCCTCTTCAATCAGCTAATTGATGGGGGTGCCGGGTGTCAGACTCCCACGATCTGATATTGATAACCTAACCTGAGGATAGGTCATCAATAAATACATCTACTTCACGTCATGCATTCCAGTGCAGTTAATTTATCATGAAAAGCTATGTACCTCCAGTTCTCTGATCTCTGGATACATTCACTTCTGAATCAGTGGGAAAAAATAGCAACTCTTAGTGAATGGTAGGAAAATTATACATGGAAGAGACAAGAGGACCTCTCTCCCCTCCTCCGACATTGGTGGCCCATGAAATCAAAATGCAATTTTCAGGCTCTGCTCTTTCTGGAACTGCCGCCCCCTCTCCACTTTGACAGGGCCAGGCGTGATGACGTTTTCACTGCCTGGTCCTGTCAATCTAAGTGCAGAGGATGCGGCAGTTGCACAAAGCAGAGCCTCTAGGTGTAATGGTAACGCCCCCGTTGCTCCTAGAGGCTCATTTGCATATATTAAAACTTCATTTTTCTCAGAAGTGCGGGTACATATGAACATGGGACCAACACGGATGTCTTCAGCTGCCAAGTGCACATGTAACAGGTCAGCCAGTGTCATAGGGACAAATCTGCTGACATTCCCAATTCCCCCTGTCAATAGGGTGTGTCTTTACTTGTGTGTCAGTACTAAGTAAACAGTGTCAAAGGGCACATCCCATGGACTTAGCTGTCAATTTATTAATCTATTCCAGGGAGGAATAACAGAGGAACCGCGTAACACCGAATGTTAAGAAACGGTGCTCCAGAATTATGATTTCAATGACTAAAAAAGACCTGTTCGGAGGAGATCTGACTGGTCCTCTTTAAACAGAAGCAACGCACTAATGAGTGGATGCGGAGATGGCTAAACCCCTCACATTCACATCCTTGTAGGCGTTTTCTTACTGGTACAAACAGACAATGATATTGACAGTATCCATAGGGAAGACATAGAAGAAAACTGAACTATTGGGTCCTGTCATCTGGTTGGCCTCAACGCTTAGATGCCAATTGTACATCCAATTTCCTTCAAAATTAAGCCCAGGCCACATGTGAAGCATTGGGAGAAAATCACTTAAGAAACACAGCAACAAAGCAAGGTTCGGTATCAGACTGTCAGAGTTCATTGTAGGAGAATGCTTCAGTTCTCTGTGTCTGATAAAAGAAAAATGATTGATATTTCCTAGATTACAAAAATAAACACACATTAATATGTATTTAATTAGGGGTTAGACATTGTAACCCATAACTGCTGAGACTAAGAGGTGTCCTTTTGGAATTCTTAAGTCCATCTTGACTCCTTCTCTGCATCCGTCCTCAAGATCTGCAGTCCAAGTCAATATCTGCATACCATACCATACTCTTGACCTTGCTCGCGACCTTGATCATGGAAGACTGGCCCTAAGGTGAGATTTGATTTGCACGTTCCACCCCCATTAGTGGTTCATGGAATCAACACTACAGATCTGCATGTTGATGTGCACCCAGTGTTCTCAGGAGACATAGGTTTCCCCGCACGGACCAAGAGACACTTTCATTTCAGTCCGTGCTGCGTTTCGCGATGTCTCCTTAGATCCACCTTCCTTTGGAAACCCTTGCCACAAAGGTCACAGCCAAATGGCTTGAAACCGGTATGTTTCCGACTGTGAGTGATGAGATTCGAGCTCTGACTGAACGCTTTGCCACAAACTTGACACTTGTGAGGTTTTTCTCCTACAACAGAGAGAAGGAAGAAATGAGGATCAGAGCACAGATATGACATTTTTTACCTTACAGCATGTATATTTTAAAAAGTATTGACGTGTGTCATTTATACATCCTGAAGTGTGAAAAATAAGTTACCAATTTTTAAAGGGAACCTGTCACCATGAAAATGCAAAGTAATCTGCAGGCAGCGTGTTATAGAGCAGGAAGAGCTGAGCAGATTGATATATAGTTTTATGGGAAAAGTTTCAGTCTAACCTGTATTTCCTTCATTTAAATTCCAGCTCATTCTGGGCTTTGATGTCAAGGAGGCGGTCCTATCAGTGATTGACAGCTCTTTCTGTATACACAATCCTAGATGGGACCGCCTCCTTGACGTTAAAGCCCAGAATGAGCAGGAATAAGAATGTATAAATTACAAGTTTTACTGAATCTTTTCCCATAAAACTATATATCAATCTGCTCAGCTCCTCCTGCTCTATCACATGCCGCCTTCAGCTCAGACACCACGTTCAACATCACAGGTTCCCTTTAAGCTGGGCAGTTGGATTAGCTGAACTACATTTTTGCCTATAATTACTAGTACATATTACCATCTAGACAGGGACATAGCTAAAGGCTCATGGGCCCTGGTGCAAGAGTTCAGCTTGGGCCCCCTTCCCTCAGTGCTGTGTGTGTCTTCTTATGCGGCACAAGGGTCTTTGGGCCCCCTCAGGCTCCGTGGGCCCGGTAGCGACTGCTACCTCTGCACCCCCTATAGCTACGCCCCTGCATCTAGATGTCACAGGAACCTTAGTGGCATTTGGCCCCCTTGAGGCTCTCCAGCTATTTGCCGCCATAGATACACTTGTGTAGGAATGACATAGCATTACGGAAACTTGGCACCAGGGTTGAAACCACTTAGCACCAAAGTAAAAACCATGTTATTCCTACCGGTGGGATCGTATTTCATGCACTTGACATTAAAGCCTCCACTCTGAAACTAGAGTTTGCAGAAGCGTAACCATAGGCCACCGCCGCTTGGATTTCTATACACTGAAATTTTGGTTCTTTCATTTGTTATGCTTAATAAATTGTTGCAAGCTGTTAATAAATTTAAAGGGGTTGACCAAGATAATTAAACATTTTGGACAACCTTCGATGTCTTAAAATTTAATTTTTTTTTAATACTCACCCGTTTCTCCAAGGCCGCTCCTCCAGTACTGCCACCACTGGTTGTTTACATACAGCAGCGCTGATGTGACTGCTGCTGCTGACAATCAGTGTCCTCAGCGGTCTACAGCTGAAGACAGTGATTGGCTGCAGCAGTGCCATATTCAAGCAGTAGCGGGTGTACTGGAGGAGCTCCGCAGAGAACGGCTCTGGGTATATCATGTGTTTACATTTTAAGACATTGTAGGGTTTGTAAGAGATTTTTAATGATCTCAGACAGCCCCTTTAACATGTCTAATTTTGGCTGTAGCATTAATTGCTATTTTTTTAGGTTTTTGTTAGGCAGCTCTTAAAGGAAACCTGTCACCATAAAAATACAGTCCAGATTGTGGACATTATGTTATAGAGCAGGAGGAGCTGAGCAGATTGATATATAGTTTATTCAAGTGTGGCTCATTTATGCGGGAGGAGTTAATCAGTGATTGACAGCTAGTTCTCATGCAGAGGTAGCTGTCAATCACGGATAATACCTCCCACATGACTCCTAAGCATAGAAAAAGAAGAGTTTTAATTGAATAAATTACAAGTTTTACTGAATCTTTCCCCATAAAACTATACATATCTTATTCTGCTCAGATCCTGAGCATGTTGTCTACAGATTGCACTTTCATGGTTTGTCACCCTTTAAAAGGAATGTACCACGTACAGATTTTTCCCAAGTAAAACCTAGAAATACTCAGATTATTCTAATCTGTGTTTATTTTCTGATTGTAATTTTTATTCTATTTCCCGAACATGATTACGGGGGCGGCCTTGACCGAGATGTTGTTAAAAGCATTTAGAGATCTGCTTTACAGCAGCACCCATGGGCCATAAGGCACAATGGACAAGAGGGGAACCATTTGACTATGGGAAAGTTTTCTAGACATGTCCTGTTACTTGTGCAGAAGTCATTTTCCAGGGAGGGGAGGCAGATAAGCTGGGACTATTTCGCCTACTGTGAATGGTGTATTATGTGTTATCTATACAGAGGTATTATCTTTCATTGTAATCCTGTCTGTGATGATAATGAGATGACTGCTGAAAGTGATCTGTACAGAACAGATAGTGTTAGTAATATGAGGCTTAGTCGCCAGTACAAAAACTGCAAGATTTTAGAATATTTTTTGTAAAAAAATATATACGGTAGATTGTGCAATGAAGAATTAAAAATCTCTTTAAAATAAAATAATGTGACCAGTGTCGGACTGGGGTTCCTTGGGTTCAACCCCCATATCATCAATAAAGACTAATAGGTTTTGATTTTAAAAATAAAAAATAGCCCCTAGTGGTCAAATGTTTTATTTCTCTTTGACTTTTGGGGCTCGCTATGGTATCAGCGCCTGGGCCCAACAGAGGATCGACTGTAACTCGGGAGGGTCAGTCTGACCTTGATGATATAGGGCTGCTTGAATATGAACTTGACTGATTCGTTACCTCCATTTAGAGTACGGCAGAAGCACCAAGCTCCTATAGGGCTATTATATTGATTTATATATGCATTGCTTATGACATTGATTTACGTGTGCATTGCTTAACCCCTTCAGTGCCAAACAAGAGCACAGAGCAGTGAATTATAATATTAAATATAAAGGCATTTGACTTTGCACAGAATCAGATGATGGGAAAGGGCTGCTTTTCATTGTCATCCATGATCACCTGTCATTTCTAGTTGCCTTTAAATTCAAGACCACATACACAATGGGTTGGAGAGGATCCTATAGAAGAGTCTCCCTGTGCAAACACAGGGCAGATCATATTAAAGCGACACTGATTGCATGGCCAGGATTCATTAAACAGATGGTGGTATGGAACAAAAATCTCTCCACAGCTATTGTGCAAGGACTAGTGTTAGCTCTGTGATGACGGACTCGGTGGCTTTAATCATCAAGATGAAGGACAAAGCTTATTCAGTGGGACTGGCACTAAGCTACTATCAGCTGTTTTGAACACGGGAGACTCATATCCGTATGTAAATTGGTATAATTGGGACAGAACGTGGAACCAGATATTAATTTATATCAGTGCATATACATATAATATCAGTTTAAAAGGGTTTTCCCACTTTTTTTTATACTGATGACCTATCCTTTATCCAGTATCTGATTGGTGGGGGTCGGACACTCAGGACCTCTGCCAATCATCATTACAGCCTACCCTAGGTTGTCAGTATAAAAAGTTGGGGAAAAATGTATAAAAATATTTAATGATATTATTTCTGTAAATGTTCAGGGGAAGGATTTAGATATAGCTATAATAACTGAGTGGAAGCTGTGCTCCAATTGCCTAGGATGGGCAAACTGCGTCTCTCCAGCTGTTGCAAAACTACAATTCCCACCATGCCCTGCTGTAGGCTGATAGCTGTAAGCATTCTTTGCATGCTGGGAGTTGTAGTTTTGCAACAGCTGGAGAGCCGCAATTTGCCCATCACTGGCCTAGAAGAAGAAGTCCTTGGGTGCAATGGGGACATTGTTTTCATACATCTCTTTCATGAATGAATGATCTTATGGACTTAATATCCACAAATGCATCTAATACAGTATGTAGAACGCCAGTATACCCTGTTTGTGTGACAGACACTCACCTGTGTGTATGAAGGTGTGCTTCTTCATATCTGACTTCTGGTGGAATCTCTTGCCACAGTACTGGCAGGGGTACGGCCTTGTGTCCGAGTGGATAAGTAAGTGTGTGGAGAGGGTAGATGATCTCTTAAAGCTTTTGCCGCAAATCTTACAATCAAAACTTCTTTCCTGCATAAAAGAGAGAGACGAGGTCCATCAATACCAACCTGTGAATATTGTTTGTCTATTTAAAGGGTCGCAGAGTTTTCAAAAAAAATGTTGCAATGTCATAGAGACATATTAAAGATTTTGATTGAGAGTCTGAGTGCTAAGACCATTCACTAGAATAAGGAGAAAGAAGCGCTCACATATCGCGCTCTCTCTGCTCGCTGCAGAAGACTGAATCGAGATAGGCCCATAGACTTCTATAGAGCCCATCTCTTGCAGCTAGCAGAGAGAGTGTGATATACCATTCTAGGGATTGGTGAGGGCCTCAGCACTCAAAGACCCACCAATGAAAACTTTTGATTTGTCTCTATGAGATATCAAAAGTTTTTTTAGAAACTCAATGACCCTTTAAGTAGAGGAGACATTTCAGTGAAATTCATAATATAATTCTAACATGTCATACAGGCACTGTGAGCTTTGGCCTCCACGAATGGGAATATGTGAGTGCTCGTGATATTGTGGCCTTCTAGAGGAAAGGTATTCTTAAAAAAAGAAGGCCAATGTGCATTATATATAGGCGAACTGAAAATCTGTCGCAGTAAATTTGGTTTGGAGAAGAATGTAGTCTTCTCAAAGAGGTGGTCTTTTGGAGAGGTTTGACTTTATATTGAATGATTGTGGTAGGTCCAATACACTGTTTCTCCAGAATTAAGTGGATGAAGTTCATTACCCACACGAGAAGGTTTTGCCCTTAGTACCTGGGAGTGAACTGCCTTGTGTTGCTCCAAACTGACAGCATGGCCAAATGTTTTGCCACATATTTCACAGGCAAATGGTCTTGTGCCGCTGTGAGACCTCCGCACATGGACTTCTAGCCCATGAGGTGTAGAAAAGACCTGGGAACAAAGAGTAAAAATTTAATGGACAGTCTAGACAGTCTTCATTATAATAATAAAGAACATGTACAATTGGAAAAGTTCTCAGTGGTAAAGTTCTAATGTCTAAAACCATGGTCAACCATGCTTTCTAGATATAGGGCCCATGTTGTGTAGCACATCTTTAGGTATCTATTTCACGTACCTTGCTGCACTTAAGGCATTTGTATGAGCCAGTGTTGAGTAACAATCGGGTACACAGCAAGTCAGACTCCACCTTGATCCCTTGAGTCTTCTCGGTGTACAATGTAGGGGAAGAACGAGAATCTCCATAGTGGGCCACCCCCTGTGTATAATCTCCATAGAGTCCATGTACACGCCTGTCAGAGCTGTACAAAGGTGGCGGCAGAGTTGACGGTACCCTTTCTTCATAGACACCCAGAGAAGAACTTCTCTCCAGTCCTGAGGGCCTGTAGTCGTGCACCAGCTGCCGTAGTTCTGATCCTGCTAGCCTGCTCCACATGTATGGCTTGAAGGAGGACGAAAATGGTGGAGAATCCTCCAAGGACGGACAGGCGGACCTTTCTGAAGCTACAAGAGAATGGCAATGTTAGAGACACTGGACAGTAAAGTACGAGGGTGGTATAAATGTTAGGTCTGCTGCTGACAAAGAGTAGGTGCATGCTGTTATCTTCTATTTTAGGTTGCTAAACTTAATGAAGGAAATCCACAGAGGTTCAAAGTAA
Organism: Bufotes viridis; assembly: GCA_033119425.1. Classification (NCBI taxonomy): domain Eukaryota; kingdom Metazoa; phylum Chordata; class Amphibia; order Anura; family Bufonidae; genus Bufotes; species Bufotes viridis. The sequence continues at coordinate 39,026,932 of CM065596.1, read as the reverse complement.
TTTCATTCAGTTCATAAAAAAAGGTATATTTTAATGTTAGGACTGGTTCACATTGGCGTTAGGGAATTCCGTTATAGGTTCCGTTAGGTTCCGCCTTTAAAGGGTTTCTGTCACCAACTTTTGACATTATAAGCTGTCTGACATTAGCTATGTGCTAATGTCAGACCAGCTTGATAATGTCTTTTTTATAAAAATCCGCTGTATATATAGTCTGAAAAACTTACTTTTATATTATGTAAATTAGCCTCTAGGAGCAGGGGGGGCGTTGCCCTGCTCCTAGCGGCTCCGTCCGGCAACCTGCTGGCACGCCTTCACACTGATTGACAGTGCAGGGCAGCGATCCTCCTGCACTGTCTCGTTCTGAATCAGCGCGCCAGCCATCTGTATTCGGGCGCAGGCGCGGTGAGCAGAGGACGCTGGTGCCTGCTGTCCTCTGCTCACCGCGCCTGCGCCGAGTACAGAGCGGCGGCGGGCGCGCGATTTCAGAACGAGACAGTGCAGGAGGATCGCTGCCCTGCACTGTCAATCAAAGTGTGAAGGGGCGTGCCAGCAGGTTAGCCGATGGAGCCGCTAGGAGCAGGCAACGCCCATGCTCCTAGAGGCTAATTTAATAATATAAAAGTAAGTTTTTCAGACTATATATACAGCGGATTTTTATATAAAAGACATTATCAAGCTGGTCTGACATTAGCACATAGCTAATGTCAGACAGCTTATAATGTCAAAAGTTGGTGACAGAAACCCTTTAAGAGGCCTTCTGTTTTGCTCTGTCCTAATACACGTCTATGGGGACACATAACAGTTCAGTTATATGACGGAAAAAAATAGTCCTGGCGACAGGACTTTTTTTTCCGTCATGTACAACGGAACCGTTATGTGTCCCCATAGACATGTATTAGGACGGAGCAAAATGGAATGTCTCTTAAAGGCTTCCTTTTTGCATTCCATCCTAAAATTCCGTTATTTTCCATTATAACGGTTATAATGGAACCTATAACAGAATTTTATAACGCAAATGCGAACCCGTCCTTAGTTGATTTTTGTCTGGCAATGGCTAATTGTGACCGGTGTGACCTGTCATAACTATAATTCCCCATAAGAGGCATGAACTGTGTAATTAAAATTCTTAGGTTTCTTTAAAGGGAATCTGTCACTACTACATACATCTATGTGCTATTCCTCACAAAAAACTGTTTTGAATTAATATGCAAAATCTTATAAAAGAGCCAAAGGGGCTGTACCTATCTGCAATTTGAATCAAGCCCGCTCCTTCCCTTTGCACATGTTCTCCAACTCCCTCCGCTCCTCACGTCGTCAGGCCACCACTGGAAATCTCGCACAGGTGCACATCTTAGCTCTGTCTGCGCCTGAGCTTTCTGTGCCCTTCTGTGGCGTCAGCAACTGAACTGTACTTCCTACCTGCACTTCAGCTGCAGACCCCTCGGCCAACAGAAGGGCACAGATGGTGCAGGCAGAGCGGAAATGTGCACCTTTGCTAGATTTCCAGTGGTGACCTGCTGAAGAGCAGTTGGGAGGAGCAGAGCTCAATTTGAATGGATGCAGCTGGGCTCCATTGCCTGTTTTTCGGAGGGGGGAGCTGAGGGGGGGGTGGAGTGCATAAAGGTATGTTTGGGATACAGTGCACTGAAAACTGTTTAGAATGCACTACGGTGGTCACAGACTCCCTTTAGGAGTAACTGTTTTGTTTGTGGGCCTGTAAAAATTCAGAAAAGAAGTCATGAGATTTGTTTGAAATACATTTTTATATGTTAAAAGCATCCAATGCTAAAATGAAAGTTGCTCCATCTAAAAACAATGGGGGAGATTTATCAAACTGGTGTAAAGTAGAACTGGCCTAGTTGCCCATAGCAACCAATCAGATTCCACCTTTCATTTTCCAAAGGAGCTGTGAAAAATGAAAGGTGGAATCTGATTGGTTTCTATGGGCAACTAGGCCAGTTCTACTTTACACCAGCTTGATACATCTCCCCCTATGTCCCCCTCTATTTCACATCCATATTTATAGGATTCACATGGTGGAGCAAATGTTAATCTATGGGGCATTTTTTTTTTACAGAGTTGTAGACAGTATGGATGTCATTGAAATAATAAGCGTTCCCATTAGACCTGTTGCACATGTTTTATCCATACCATAGACATGCTGGAGGTAAACTAAATAAAAAATAACCATTCACTTACTTTACAGATATTTATTATGCCCTGAATGCCAGAATTATGGCTTCAAAAAGTCCCAAGTAGGGATTTTTGCCACGTTTTGGGGTCAATTTTATGACTTTTTGAGCACTGGACATTCTAGCACTACCTACTGATTTGAAGTGAAAATTTTGACAAAATTTCAGCAGATCACTTTTGTGACACATTTAAAAAGTATGATATTTTTTAAAAGTCGCAACTCCACGCAAGGCATCCCCAACTCATCCTTTTACTGAAATAGGCACAACCACATTGCACATGCACCAAACTTATTATTACCGTGCGCAATTTTCATAAATTTGGCACAGGTGCATATAGCAACTCCTATCTACACCTACAATGATAAATCCCCCCTTCCTTCATTTTTTTAGCATTAGAAAATACTGAACACTGCCGATACTGTGCGGCTGATTACACAACCAGTTGCTTTATGCAGAGCTGGACTCAACGGATGACATGTTTGTGCACTTTAGTGCAACGCTCCTGCCCCTGTAGCATACAGATGTACTATAGATCCGCATTCTGCACATTCATACAGGCAGTATATTTCATCAGTGTTTGGGTAGCTTTAGGGAAATTTCTGCAACTGTTTATTAACAGTTTAACTGTTCATTAGAAAAGGGCTTGTAGAAATCTATGTGCATGCCCCTAAAACAGTCCATTCAGATGTATGGAACTGAATTTCAGTCAAAGAAATACTGCAACAAATGTGTAAATGTGTAAATTCACCCTGAAAGTCACCAAAAAGATTTAGCTGAATTTCATTCTGAATCCTTATTTTGAAACATCTATAATGAAAAGTGAATATGCATACGGCAAGCAGGTCAGTACTACAGATAGACTGTGGCGCTAAAGAAAACTATAGCTCATCTGGACTTCATTGATCTCAGTGGAGCATATAGAAAAACATATGGCTCGAAGAAAAAAAAAGCAAAGAGGAAAAATGCACATTATATACAGACTTAGGCTAAATGCACACGACAGTTGTTTTTCTCGGCTTCCGTTTCAGTTTTTTTTGCGGATAGGACAGGAACCCATTCATTTCAATGGGTCAGCAAAAAAAATGCTGACCATTCATCCGTTTGTGTTCCGCGTCTGTTGTCCGTGTTTCCCTTCAGCAAAAAAAGTAGTGCATGTCCTACTTTTTTCTCATTTGCGGACGAGGATAGGCATTTATTACAGGGGATCTGTGAAAACAAAGGAATCCTCCAAAAAAAACTGATGGACCATCAGTTTTTTTTGCGGATCCTGATTTGCGGACAGCAAAAAACAACTGTCGTGTGCATTTAGCCTCAAGAGAACCCAATGCATCTAAACTTGGATTTCACATGTTCTAAAAAAACACCTGAAACAGAAAGAGGAAAGAGATCAATTTAACAGATCCTAGGATGTAAGCTAATGCAGAAATGCATCCTTCATCTGTCAAGATATGTTGTTTTTTTTGTAGATTCATAAAAAGAGGAATTAAAAAAAATCTCAAAAAAGAAAGGATGTTGACTGATGTCTACTAGACTTAAACTGATATAAAAGTGAATCAATAAGAAAGAAAATACAAAACCCCAGTGTGAACACAGTAGTGCTACATAGTTGGAACCTGTAGATTCAAAAAAGTGCCTAAAAATTTGATATTTTATGCATCACTTGTCCAATCAGTTTGGATCAGCATACAAAAAGAACAAAGTGTCCATCTATCCCTCTGTCTCATATCTCTATTTGTCTGTATGTATGTATGTCTATCTATATCTATTTATGTTTTATAATATTTTTCAATTTCTTAATATATATATATTGATAATAGAGGGAAAAATTTAGCTTCAGATATATAGAATATTTAAAGAATGTGCTTTAGATATATAGGTTCATTTATAATGTACAGCTATTACAGAGCTCTGGTTTTAGGACACATACAAATAAGCATTAGTTAAATCCATACTCCTCTTACTTCTCTGTGAAAAAAAAGCGGAAGAGACATGTTTTTTTCTCTGTATTTTACACCACAAATGATGAAAATAATTTGCACAATTCTCTTCACTCTTCCATACCTACAAGGCTCAAAAGGCACTATGTGAATGAATGCTTTCTTCTTTTTTTTGCATTTTCTATATTAGTTCTATATTAGTTATTTGTCCCATTAAATTAAACAGATAAAAGGTCCTTAAAATCCTGTCAAATGCTTTTTTTAGTGTATGTTTGTTGCCACAAATGTTCAAATTACAGATGAAATCATCTGTTTCTGTAGAATATTCATCCGATTCTCATCTAAGATGAATGATTTTTTATTATATAAGTTGAATCATGCATAAATTAGCTTAGAAAAACCTCAGACTTGTGGCTGTGCTCATTTACTTCTGTACATCTAGAAAACACAATATTGACCAACCATATTTTTAAGAAAGTGGAGCTAATATTATGTAAATGAAAGTGGAAGTAATATCCTGTGTGTTTAGACTGGGGAGTAATTAAAAATCTGAAGAAATAAAAAATCATTGCTTCCCCCCTGACTCACCCCGCAGTGCCCCTGCCCTATAACAAGGATTTCTTGTTCTTTCCACATAAATCACACACATTATACTGGGGGTGGCCCTTTTTGCACCATGTAAAGTCCATCATTTCAGACTGGATAAACTTAGACATAATGTTTTTCCCTCTTTGTTTTGTCCATTATGAAATGTATTAATTCAATATGAATATTAATATTTGAAACTGATTCATCTGGTAATAGGCCATGTGTGGTATTTTCCCAAAAATTCAGCTTAAAACTGTTGAGCAGGAAGAGGGTGATGGGGGCAGCCTGTGATGTGAAGGGCACCTAGTGCTAGGTGGATTCACTGGGACACTTGTGATTGCTCATAAATGTTGTGATTTAGATACTGAGAATAAAATGTATCAATTGGATATGTTTATTTATTTATTTGATACTATTTGAATGTATCAGTTGGAGTTGGATATTTTTAGATGCATCAGTTGGATTTGTTATTTATTGGATACTTTTTGAATGTATCAATTGGACATTTTTTAATTTACTAGTTGGATATTTTTTACTTTATTGATTTTGATTGGTGGATGATCAAAGTGAGTAAATGAAGAGACATTACTGGATTTTAACAAACAAAGTAATAGGTGGTATATGTCTATTATTATATAGTTATCCCTGTCATCATATGTCCATGTATGTATAGGGAACATGAAAAATGACTGTACCAGAATGAATCCAAACATTAAAAAATAAATGGATAACTGTGATATCGTCATACATGACTCAATAACTCCTGAGAAGGTGAATTGTGTGTATATATATGAGAGAGAGCTAGACAAACAGAGATAGATGATAGATAGATAGATAGATAGATAGATAGATAGATAGATAGATAGATAATAGATAGATAGATAGATAGATAAAAATAGATAGATAGATAGATAGATAGATAGATAGATAGATAGATAAAAATAGATAGATAGAAAGATAGATAGATAGATAGATAGATAGATAGATAGATAATAGATAGATAGATAATAGATAGATAGATAGATAGACAGATAGATAGATGGAATAGATAGATAGATAGATAGATAGATAGATAGATAGATAGATGGAATAGATAGATAGATAGATGGAATAGATAGATAGATAGATAGATAGATAGATAGATACCAAACAAGATATATATATATATCTGATAAATAGATAGATAGATAGATAGATAGATAGATAGATAGATAGATAGATAGATATGAATATAGTTACATTTGCTCTGTATAATACTCCAGAAGTTACTACAAGGACCACACACTATAGGGGCTGTCATGTGATGACATATACCTGTGACGTCATGTTTATATGGTCGGGGTCTGCACTATGATTAGGACCTCTGTATGGTAAATGTCGGACACCGGGGGCGCTCAGGATTAGTACATATCTCCCAGGATCCTGCGCTATTTACTATTCCTACTGAAAATGCGCGGCGCAGGCGCTTATTATTAACCACTTGGGTGCTGATAGGAAATTCCTCCTTTGATTCTGATAAAGAACTATTTCTAACGAATCATAACGGAATGAGAATGGCAGCAACACGGGCTGTGGATTAGAATAACCACACACATTAGTATAGCCCTGGTTTTCTGAAACACAAACTGGAAGATAAAACTCTTTCTATGTGAAAAATCTGCTGATTATGGGAATATTCCGGCGTCTGCCTATCTATATGTCCTCACTGCAAGGGGCAATCATCATCACATTGTCAGATCCTCATACAGCTTTTATTTTCTTCTACTTAGCTGCAATCAATGCATACACCTTTATATCATATCTATCAATTCCATACAATCAGTGCATACACCTTTATATCATATCTATCAATTTCATACAATCAGTGCATACACCTTTATATCATAGCCATCAATTTTATACAATCAATGCATAGATCTTTATATCATAGCTATCAATTTCATACAATCAGTGCATACACCTTTATATCATATCTGTCAATTTCATACAATCAGTGCATACACCTTTATATCATAGCCATCAATTTTATACAATCAATGCATACACCTTTATATCATAGCCATCGATTTCATATTTCTTCCATAATGCTATTTTTCAGAAAAAATGCAAAACAAATGGCTCATAGTTTTTGTACATATGAATCTTCTTCCAATACATTTAAAAGAAGACCATATGTACAAAGCTTTGCCTGAAAACAAGCAAAACTGAGCTCTGATTCATCCACAAATAGCGATATGCACCTGATATCTACCTGAAAATCTGTATTTCTGTCTCACATGTCCATGGATCTTTCCATAGGAATATACTGATCCATTAGCCATACACCAGAAGAGCTTGCCATGATCATTACCTGGAGAAGCAGAGGGAGAAGGAGGTCTCCAGAAGTCCTCGCACTCAGAGGCTGTGGTGTCACAGAGGCTGCCTGCAGTGCTGGGAGGGGAGGCTGAGGACACAGGGGACACACTGCCCTCCATGGGGGGGACATCTTTACTGTCTGTATCATGGAGAATAAATACAATGTGATATAATACTACTGTACCATCAAATAATATCATTTGCAGTGCACAATACCATACAAAAAATATATAAAAAAGCATACTGTACTAAGCTATACTAGAGTGCTATAGTATACAAATTCTTTTCTATCCACTAGTATGCTCCACTGCAATGTAATTCTATACTGAGGTAGAGTGCTATTACATACAGCACAGTATCAAAGCAGTATATGCTATATGATCAATACTACACGATAAAAACTATAAATCACAACACTATACAATACTGAACAATATAAAAGTATAAATCACAAGGTCATACAGTACTAAATTATATAAAAATCTAAATCACAATGTTATACAGTACTAAACGAAATAAAACTCTACGCCATACAATATTAACCTATATAAAACTAAATAACAAGGCTATACAATACTAAACTATATAAAACTCTAAAACCCAATACTATACAATACTATATAGTACTAAACGATATAAAACTGTAAATCACAAGGCTTTAGGAAACTATAAGAATGCAATGTCGCCCTATATTAGGCTGTGCAGTACAGATACTGTAATCATCTTTATCAATATTTCTAAATCTAAATGTGTATTAAACATTATATGGGACTTGGTGGTTATTTTGTTTCCCTCATAAGGCAGGGGGAATCACTAGAGGGGCTGAGGTGTGGGCACACAGAGCTGGCAGATGCCCCCGGAGGAGACATCATCAATTAACGGAGAATTTGGGAAGTGATTGGAAAATAGAAGAACACATCCACCAGCATCTCATCCAGTGAGGTAGTATTATATTATACATTATATCTATGACACATTGCCATTCTCCTTATAGAAATGGGTTCATTTCAGTTAATTTGGGACCAAAATGTTATGTTTCTCACTGTAATCTGGGCGCTGCTGGAAAAACCCTAGGGATCTGCTTCCCAATCTACATGCATTGTACTTGATTTTATAAAAATAAAATAAAAATAAACAAATAAATAAATAAATAAACAATATTATATATATATATATATATATCTATATATATATATATTAAAATAGATTCAAATATTAAATATATATATCCCCCACACACAGACATATATAGAAAATGCGTATATTTGTCATATGTATCTATGTCTTACCTGCACAGATTTGGGCCAGGAGAACCCCCTGCTGCAGACTGTAATCCTCCCCATCAGTGGCCCTGGGCTGGTGGTAGCTGTGAGCCTTCTTGCTCTTGACCAGGAATGACCTGGGCATGGCTGCAGTCCTAGGTCCAGCAGTGGTGACAAGCAGTAGTGGTGGCTGCCTCTATATCTCCAGACCTGTTATCTGGTCACAAATGTGACATTGGCCATTGGTTAGGAGGAGGCAGTAGCTGGGGAGGGAGAGGTAGGGGCGGTGGGCGTGGCGAGAGACAGAAGGGGCGGGGCCAGGCGGAGCCGTAGCTCGGATTGCCGGCTCCATTCACCAGGTGGCATTCAGACAGGTGGCCGAGCAGCGACTTCCTCTTCAGTCTTTTCTTACAGACTCCTCGCTGTCCACCTGGGAATGAGAGCAGCCAGGAACTGACAGGGAGTTACTCAACCCCAGCCCCTATCTTTCATCAGCAGCCTGGTGACAGCCTCTTGAGCAAGAGGTGGGCCGACAGCAGAGGCACAAGACCTACAGATAAGAGACTTGTGTGATTGTGTGTGGAGCAAGACAAGGAAAACAGCAGTGCACCGACTAGATTACACCCCCAGTGCCCCCCCCGATCCAAGAGTCCGGCTGTAATACACAGAGTCCCCCTGGCTGCACCACAGACACCAGCAGGGGAGACTGATACTGATGGAGGGGGAGCATGGTAGGTAGATAGATATATAGAGATAGATAGATAACTAGATGATAGATAGATATAAGATATGAAATAGATATATAGACGATAGATATGAGATACATCTAATATATAAAGCTGAGTGTGTGTGTATGTCCGGTAAATGAATCCGCACCGTCACATTTACAATCCCGAAATTTGGCACACATGTACATCAGGTGTCCGGGAACGTTTTAAAGCAGGTCTAAGCTCTCTAGGACGTACCATTCCTGAGATATTCCCCAAAAGTGCAAATATGGCATTACATGACCTACATTAGCCAATAGAAGCCTGCAGGTCTTTCTCTTCATATCCCAACTACCGTACACACAGTCATGTCCCTTATCATCCAATAGAAGCCTGCAGGTCTTTCTCCTCATATCCCAACTGCCGTACACACGGTCACGTCCCTTATCATCCAATAGAAGCTCGCAGGTCCTTAGTCTCCACATACACACAGTTTTACACCAGGTTTCCATAACAACCCAGCCGTTTTTTTTCACTGCTGCAGGTCAGCTTTAAAGGGGCAGGGCGCTGTGGATGACACTGTTAAGGGAGCGGAGCGATGTGGAGGTCACAGTTTAGGGGGCAGGTAGGATGGCCATTCAGGCCATCCTCAAAAGACAGGCTTAAAAAACACGCCCCAATGACCACTAAGCCATGCCCTCTCCTACTCCGCAGCCGACGGGGATTGAAAAAATGAAGGTAAAAATCAACTGCTGTCAGCTGCAGGGGTGGGAGGGAGCAGCTCATAGCACTGTTATGGGGACAGGGTGTTGTGGAAATCACTGTTAAGGAGATGGTTACTGAGGAGGTCACTAGTAAAGGGGTGGCCACTGTGGAGGTCACTGTTAAAGGGGCGGGCTGCTGTGGAGGTCATTGTTGAAGGGGTGGGATGCTTTTAAGGTCACTGTTAAAGGGGTGGGCTGCTGTGGAGGTCACTGATAAGGGGACGGGATGCTGTGGAGGTCACTGTTAAAGGGGCGAGGTGCTGTAGAGGTCACCATTAAGGGGGTGGGGTTTTGTGGAGGTCATATTTTAAGGGGACAGAGCTCTGTAGAGGTCACTGTTAAGGGAGCGGGTTAATGTGGAAATCACTGTTAATGAGACGGGGTACTGTGGAGGTCATTAATAAAAGGGCGGCCGCTGAAGAGGTCACTGTTAAAGGAGCGAGATACTGTAGATGTCACTGTAATAGTGGATACTGTCGATATCTTTTAACAACACACACAAACTTTAAATTAAATAGATGAAATATACCCGTGCGAAGTCGGGTCCTTCTGCTAGTAAATAGATTAAAAACGATAGAGATGAATATAGATATGTGTAAAGATTCATACATCATACACAGGTAGGTAGCTATAAATAAGATTGAAAAAACTAATAGAGATGAATATAGATATAAATAAATCCTGAGATACTTATAAAAATAATATAAACTATAGAGATAATATAGACAGACACATTTAAAGGGTTTCTGTCACCAACTTTTGACATTATAAGCTGTCTGACATTAGCTATGTGCTAATGTCAGACCAGCTTGATAATGTCTTTTTTATAAAAATCCGCTGTATATATAGTCTGAAAAACGTACTTTTATATTATGTAAATTAGCCTCTAGGAGCAGGGCGTGCCCTGCTCCTAGCGGCTCCGTCCGGCAACCTGCTGGCACGCCCCTTCACACTTTGATTGACAGTGCAGGGCAGCGATCCTCCTGCACTGTCTCGCTTCTGAAATCGCGCGCCAGCGCCGCCGCTCTGTATTCGGGCGCAGGCGCGGTGAGCAGAGGACAGCAGGCACCAGCGTCCTCTGCTCACCGCGCCTGCGCCGAATACAGAGCGGCGGCGCGGGCGCGCGATTTCAGAACGAGACAGTGCAGGAGGATCGCTGCCCTGCACTGTCAATCAAAGTGTGAAGGGGCGTGCCAGCAGGTTGCCGGACGGAGCCGCTAGGAGCAGGGCAACGCCCCCCCTGCTCCTAGAGGCTAATTTACATAATATAAAAGTAAGTTTTTCAGACTATATATACAGCGGATTTTTATAAAAAAGACATTATCAAGCTGGTCTGACATTAGCACATAGCTAATGTCAGACAGCTTATAATGTCAAAAGTTGGTGACAGAAACCCTTTAAGGAAAACTTCAGAAAACCTGTTAATACGAGATCTTCAGTTATATATATATATATATATATATATATATATATATATATATATATCACAGTTATATATTAGCAGAAGGTCACTTTACATTTTGCACACAGGTTTTTAGTGGTGAAGAATCCACTACCCTCATCATCCCCGCTGTATTTCTGCCGGGTGCAGGGCCTGGGATCCATGGCTGTGTCCAGGGCAGCAGATACAGCTCCTCGGCTTTATCACAGACATCTCTGCGCCTCTCATTTCCCCAATCAGCTCCTCCAATCGCTGGCAGAAACCTGACTCACTGGCCCAGGCAGAGTGCCCCCACCATGGCACCTATCACACTGTGCCATCTGCAGAACTGGGGCACAACCCTGCTCTGTGCTAGGAGACACCCTGCAATTACCTGCACAGGTGTACAGCCCTGGAGCTGGCACTGACACCCCATCACTGCAATGCTCTGCACCTTCTTCAGTGCAATGTCGGCACTTTCATCACTTTAATGCTCTGCACTAGGCATGAGCGAATCGACTTCGGATGAAACATCCGAAGTCGATTCGCATAAAACTTAATTCTAATACCGTACGGAGCAGGAGCTCCGTACAGTATTAGAATGTATTGGCTCCGATGAGCCAAAGTTATTGCTTTGCAAAGTCTCGCAATAACTTCATAAATTAATTTGTACTGTAAAAAAAAAATTCCCGAACTCAGGTTCGGTTCCAAGCAATAACTTTGGCTCATCAGAAGCAATACATTCTAATACTGTATGAAGCTCCTACTCGTACAGTATTAGGCTACTTTCACGCTGGCATTTTGGTTTCCGTTTGTGAGTTCAGGGCTGTCACAAGCGGTCCAAAACAGATCAGTTTTGCCCTTAATGCATTCTGAATGGATAAGGATCCGCTCAGAATGCATCAGTTTGGCTCCGCTCCGCCTCCATTCCGCTTTGGTATCCATCTGACGAAACTGAGCCAAACGGATCTGTCCCCATTGACTTACATTGTGTGTCAGGACGGATCAGTTTTCTCTGACACAATCGAAAACGGATCCGTCCCCCATTGACTTTCAATGGTGTTCAAGACGGATCTGTTTTGGCTATGTTAAAGATAATCCAAACGGATCCGTTCTGAAAGGATGCACGCAGTTGTATTATCTAAACGGATGCGTTTGTGCAGATCCATGACTGATCCACACCAAACGCGAGTGTGAAAGTAGCCTTAGAACGAAGTTTTATGCGAATCGACTTTGGATGTTTCATCCAAAGTCGATTCGCTCATCCCTACTCTGCACCATCATCACTGCAATGTTCTGCACCTTCACCTTAATGGCCAGAATAACATACATTATATAATTGTCATGCAAGTATTAGTTACTTTTTAATATTAATAATCCACATCAATAATAACCACTTACTGATTATTCATCATCTTATTATTGGTATGCTGCCATTAGTAACAATAATATTAACCCTCCTTGTCCCCAATACACTGCTATTTAAATATTAATGACAGAAATAATGAATGTACAATTAATACTAATCATAATATTAACATAAACATGTTAATTTTAGCAATAATACCATTCAGGGACGGACTGGAACTTAAAGTGACCGTGGAAAAAATACTAAAGGTTGTCCTGTTTTGTAGTCTGGTCCAAACTGATGAAAGGCAGGGCCAGCAATACCATATTGTGGCACATTATACCACCCCAACAGAGCCAAATACCACAGCCCATCACAAAATACTGCATCAGCACAAAATACACCCCAAATACTTCCACTGGACGGCCGTGAGGAGGGCTCAGGTGGCCCCCTGGGAAATTTCACTGTAGGTTCTATGGCCAATCCGCCCCTGATTCCATTAATAACCCTCCTAGTTGTCATTGCATTTTTTATTTATTTTACGCACTTATATAGCGCTACTATATTCCGCAGCACTTTACAGGCGTTAGCATCACACTGTCCCCAATGGGGCTCATAATCTAAGTTCCCTATCAGTATGTCTTTAGAGGATGGGAGGAAACCGGAGTGCCCGGAGGAAACCCACTCAAACATGGGGAGAACATACAAACTCCATGCAGATGTTGTCCTTGGTCAAACCTAACTCCTTCCCTTCATCCCATGACCCTTTGGCTGCCCCTCTCTTGCCCCTACCTGGTGCTGCCTGAGGCGATCGCCTCCCCTGGCCTCATTGGTGGTGCACTCCTGCCGCATGTTACTATTTCTTAGGAGCTGATCCAGTAATGACTTATTTCACTTTACCTATTGGTCATATGTCTTATGTATTGATTGAGCCTGGGTCCTCAGGAGCCATTTCCTCTGCTAGATCGAAGGATACATTACCGATAATATTGATCATCATAATATTAGTGCAGGGTTACATTGTTACTCTTTGTATCCTGCATCTGCCGGTAATTATCACCCCCATTCTCCTATTCATGTCTGATGAAAGAAGCCTCACTCTGGACCAGTTTAGTCAGGATTCATTCTTTAGTACCTGTGAACCATTTAAGGCTGAATTCACACGTGACCGATTAGCTGTGGATTTTCTGCAGCAGAAAAAAAAACGTGTCCACACTCTGACGATTTTGTTGCAGAAAAGCTGCAGATTAGACGCAATGTCCTTCTTTGCAGCTTTTTTTGCAGGTTTTGTTTTTTGTGGCTTGGAGATGACAATTCTGAAATTCTCATCCATTTTGCTGGTACTGTACAACACTGCAAATTTGCCACGTGACAAAATCAGCAGCTAATCAGTTACTTGTGAACCCAGGCTAAAGCAGCCTCTCTCCAGTCAGTTTGGATGAGTTGTACAAAAAAGGGGGAAATTAAAATCTGCTACAAATTTTTTATAAAAAAAAAATCCACTACTGGGATCCCAAACTTATGTGGAGCCATGAATGCACTTCCTCGTGCTATCTCATATGAGACATGAGTTTTTTTTCCTGCTAATCCATAGGGAATCTAATGCTACTTTCACACTAGCGTTTTTGCTGGATCCGGCAGCAAAAACGCATCCGTTACTGACAATACAACGTTATGAACGGATCCGGTTGTATTATCTTTAACGTAGCCAAGACGGATCCGTCATGAAGCTTGCTGCGGTTTGTTTTCCGGTTATGGGAACACAACCAAATGGAACAGAATGCTTTTTGGAGCATTTCCTTCTGTTCAGTTCCGTTTTGTCCCCATTGACAATAAATGGGGACAAAACGGAAGCACTTTTCTCTGGTACTGAGATCCTATGATGGATCTCAATAGCGGAAAATAGAAACGCTAGTGTGAATATAGCCTAAGAGGAAAAAGAATGAGCCCATGTTTCATCAGATGGATAATATGGAGGTATTCTCCCCTAGCAGCAATTGTGTACCATGTGGCGGAACATGGAAGACTGCTGGCTGCACGCACACGTCTTTAGCATTTCCATAACCATTTAGTGTAGAACAGATTCATACTGGAGTGTTTTTTTTATTAGGATATGTGGCCCTGCATGTTTTAATATGCAGTGAGAACTAGTGCAGTCCATAGATATAGCAAGAATATAAGCTTATATTTAAGACATTATTTAAGATATGATTTAAGACATCATAAGCCAGCCCCTTCATTTCTTCACATTGAAGTGTATACTGGACATGACTTGGGTCCTTTAGCATTGGGCACTTAGAACCCTGGACAAGCGCCAATCGATCGGCATTTAAAGTACATTTTCATATGGTCCAATGCAAAGTGAAAATGAGTGACTGATCAGCGGCACATTAAACGCTCTAGTGAGCGTTCATACTCATTAATTGGCCGGATCATCGGACAGTATAAAAGGGCCCTAAGATTATAATGCAGTTAAACTACTAGAAATCAGCAAACTTTCATAGTGTGTCATTACTACATGATCAGGTAAGTGCAGGATGGTGGCATTGTGCCCCATAGAGAATTACCAGGATTAGGGCTCATTCACATGACTGTGGTTTGGTTCTGCATCTTAGCCGCATTTTTTGCAGCTCAAGTGCGGACCCATTCACTTCAATGGGGCCGCAATAGATGCGGACAGCACTCCGTGTACTGTCCGCATCCGTTGCTCTGTTCCGTGGCCCCGCAAAGATTATAAGTCATGTCCTATTCTTGTCCGTTTTGCGGACAAGAATAGGGATTTCTATAAAGGGGCCGTCCATTCCGTTCCGCAAATTGCTCAAGGCACACGGGCGGCAAGCCCTTAGAAAAACATGTCTTTCTTCCAAAACAGCACCACCCCTATATACTCACATGCAATATTGCGGCTCAACTCCATTCAGCTCAATACAAATACCACATACAACACATGGGCAGGTGTGGTGCTGTTTTTTTATGTTTTTTTTTTAATTTTTTATCGAAAGCGCCCATATTTTTGTGATCCTATAAGCCCCAGTTATGATCACCAATGAAAACATGTCTGATAAATGCTCTGTATCATTCCCCTTGATTGTATGGATGATATGGAGCCGGTATGGCGGTGTAACCTTGTTGTAGTATCACACACCTTGCTCTACACAGTGCAGTGGCTCCAGATGTGCAGATGGGAAGGTCTGACTCATACATGAGAGGTTTCAATCAGGGCAGATACAACCCCGCACAGTCAAATCTGTACCAGTGTGACCTGTTGAACCCATCTTGATTTATTAGCAGATCAACCATAACAGCTGCAAACTCGTGTGCCCTAAGTTTCTACCCATCTATAGAAATGGGGAAGAACATTTACACTGTGCAAAAAAGTGGTAAAGTATATATTATACTAAGGGCTCAGGCACAAGACTGTATGTATTTTGGGGTCCAAAAAAAACACTGATCCGCAAAAAAATACGGATGACGTCCGTATGACATCCCTATTGCATCATTTTCTTCTGTGTGTGGATCCATTGTAACAATGCCTATCCTTTTACGCAAAATGGACAAGAAACGGAATGCACATAGAGTCATTTCCGTTTTTTTGGGACCCATTGAAGTGAATGGTTCCGCAAAAAAAACGGAACGAACATGGAAAAAAAATATGTTCGTGTGCATGAGCCCTTACCTTGTGCACTATTACAATGCCGGACTTTTTGTGCTTTTAGTTTATGAAACCATTGTCAGCCAGGCACGCTCTTAAAGGACTGCTTTTTCTGTCACCTGGTGACAGAGCACCTTGGATTTCTTTTCACGTGCTTTGTACTTGGTTTAATTCATACAGGTATGAGACCCATTCTTGTGGTGATTATTTGTCCATAGGGGCTGTTCTATAGAGACCAAAGCCTCCAACCTAATTCAACAGCCTACGTACCATGGTGGCATCTGCCATAGGGTCCATAAGAAGGGGCAGTCCAGCCCAGGTAGATCATATGGAGGTATGAACCTACTCAAGACCCTGTCTGCACAGTCACAGCAGTCTGAGGGGTAACAGCCAGACGGTCATCTCACCCTACTGCCTCTCTGGTTGGCGGAGGAATTTACCATCACACAAACAAAGCAAAAGCTTGGGCCTTCAGAGATCAGGAGGTTCCCTGCTGGCCACAAGTGGTTGGCTGAAAGAAACCACTAAAGGGATGGACATTCTGCGGCTTCAGCCACACAGGGGCCCAGATCGAGGGGGCCCTTCTCAGCTGTGGAGCAGTAGCAGAAATGCCCCGGCTGTGAGCTGCGAGTGAGGTTTAGTGGGCTCATGTGGGTAAAGCTTGGTGGTTCCACAGGACCATAGTTTAGCAGTGCAGCTGGGGCCCCGAAAATGCCAATTCCACCCCTGCATCTGGTAATTTGAAAAAGGTGCAATATATATTCAATATATCAGTGATACATGAGCTATGAAAATCTTGCTAGGAACTACCAGAGCCGTAACTAGGCTAGCCAAACCACTTTTTTATTTTTAGACACGGAGAAATGTTTTTTTTTTTTCATGGAAAACAAAGCTTATCTGTAAAAAGTAATAAACCATCTATAGCTGTGTGTCTAGACTTTCAAAGGCATTTGATGCTATACCGACCAAATCTAGATCTGTAACCATTATAAAAGGGCAATTTCTACGTCTAGAGAAAAGAAGGTTTTATCTTCAACATAGATGGGGATTCTTTGCTGTAAGAGCAGTGAGACAATGGAACGTTGTGGTGGCCGATTCATTGTATAAATTCCGGATGTATTTTTTGAGTGTAAAAATATTGCAGTTATCTACTATAACGGGTAAAATGGTTTCAAAATATAATTATTTCATTTTAAAAACTATAAATAATCCAATATTCTTTCTAGAATCCGTTCCCACTTTTTGTCAAGGTTTCTTTCGATTTGACGAGATGGCTATTCTTTCCACAAAATCTGACGGAACATGCAACACTCAAATTCCTGTTTTGGCAGGGCGATGTGCTGCCCACAGACAATGATTTTAGGTGCTGCATGAAAGATGCAATCCCCTGACGAACTAGTGTGTGCTCGTCCTCGGTGGGCCCCCTGTTTCTTCAGATAGAACCTGGTCCAAGTTGTGGGACCTGCACCTATTGGACATTTATAGCATATTCTATCGATATCCCATAGATGTCCAGCTGGGACAACCCCTTCAATGATGCTTGTGAGAGGTGTCTTAAGAACCAAAATCATTGTCAGTTTTTGGGGTGTGGGTATCAGTCACTGGGAAGAACCCAAGTACCAGAAGGGGGTCCTCATATGGTTTCCCCAATGTGTTTCCCTCCATAACGCATTCATCAGAAATGTTGCCTCATCTCAGACATTGATGGGATATTACTAGGATATGCCATCAGTATCAGATAGGTGCATTTCCCACTAATGGTGGATCCTGTGCTATCTCTATATACTGTATATAGGTGATATCTGTCATTCTAATCCTACCTGTAATGATAAGAGAATAACTGCAGTAAAGTGATCTGTGAAAGAAATCTCTGCAACACATTTGCTTCAATTAATCATACCCTAATTATAACAACGTCATGTTGAACATACAGGCTTACCTGCAGGCAGTATGTTTTAGAGCAGGAGGAGCTGAGCAGATTAAAAGGAAAAGTGGGAAAAGATTCAGTAAATCTTGTAACCTATTGATTGAATATGATAAGGAGTCCAGTGGGCTGTCCTATCAGTGATTGATAGATGTGATCATTGAGTGAGACTCCCACTGGACTCCTAAGCATTGGAAAAGCATAGATTCCAATCAATAAATCATAGTGAACCTTTCCTTGCAAACCTATAAATCAATCTGCTCAGCTCTTCCTGCTCTATATGATTTAGAATTTAGGATTTAGGCACACAGCGTTATTAAAGGTGGTTTCCGAGATAGGTTTGTTTTTTTTTTTTTTTTTGTTTTTTACTGATGACCTATCCTCTGGATGGACTCGCCATAGACCTTACAGGGAAATTTCCTTGTGGGCCAATGCCCAGGGGTTTGCCCGAGCCCTGCTCATTCCCGCTGGCCAGGTACATAACGATCTGATCAGGTACTTATGCGCCTGGCCGGCGGTAGAAAGTGTCCTCCTGCATTCAACTATATTGCTGTCCTCAGGACTGCAATACTATTGGATACTGCAGTTGGGGTGGTAGTATTTTATGCTGGGCTGTAGTATTTGGTTCTGTTGGGGCGGTATTTCATGCTGCACTACAGTATTGCTGGCCCCTCCTACAACCTGGGCCCAATTTCAGTTTTTTTTTCACTTTAAGGCCTCATGCACACGACCGTATGTGTTTTGCGGTCCGCGAATTGCGGATCCGCAAAAAAAACAGATGCCGTTCCGTATGGCATACGTTTTTTTGCGGATCCGTTTTTTTTGCGGATCCATTGTAAATTGCCTATCCTTGTCCGCAAACTAGAAAAAAATAGGACATGCTCTATTTTTTTGCGGAACGGAAAAACGGACATACAGAAACAGAATGCACACAGAGTACCTTCCAAAAAACGAAACGAACACGGAAAGAAAATACGTTCGTGTGCATGAGGCCTAAGTTCCATCTCCACCCCTGGTTATCGGTATCTAATCAGTGGGGTCCAACACCTGGTACCCCCGCCGATCAGCTGTTTGAGAAGGCACCGGTGTTCCTGTGAGCGCTGCGGCCTTCTCTCAGCTCAGCAAGCACAGCGCCATACATTGTATAGCGGCTGTGCTTGGTATTTCACTTCAATGGGGCTGAGCTGCACCTAGGCCATGTGCCTGATAAACGTGACGTCACTGGCCTAGGGAAAGTTTGAGGAGGCCACCACTGATCCTATACTCATGACCCCTTTAAGGATCTATGTTGTACAGATCCATATTTTGACCTCTGTTATCTACTATGGGCTTATACTGCACCTCTGTATGTCCATAATTAGTAAGTTATTCGCAATGTTGCGCGTGACTTCATTGAATAACTTCAGCGGTTGATTTTTAAGTGGAAAACCACTTTAAAACTTGACACCAAACTCGGCTTCGGTTGAGACTAGTACCACGGAAACCGAAGCCGAGTTCAATTTCAAGTTTTAGACTGGTTTTCCACTTTAAAAAATTCCACTTTAAAAATCAATTACTGAAGCTATTCAACGAAGTCAGGCGCGACTTTGTGAATAACTAATTTCAGCTCATTGGAGCTCATACATTCGAATACTGTACAGAGACGGTTCTCCGTACTGTATTATAATGAAGCTTTGAAGGAAGCGACTTCGGATGAAGCATCCTAAGCTCACTTCGCTCAACACTATCCATAATACATGTATACAGGCTCTTTAAATGCAGCATTGCTATATACAGTTTGTGTTAGGCCCCTTGCACACGACAGTATTTTGCGGACCGTATACTGGCAGTTTTTTCAGTTCAGTATACTGACAGTATACTGAACCATTCACTTCAATGGGTCTGCAAAAAATACTGAAGTGTCTCCGTATGCCTTCCGTTTCCGTTTCTCAGTTTTTTCTGTTCCATTTAAATATAGACCATGTCCTATTCTTGTCCGCAAATCACGTTCAGTGGCTCCATTCAAGTCAATGGGTCTGCAAAAAAAACGGAAAGCATACGGAAGTGCATCTGTATGTCTTCCGTATCCGTTCCGTTTTTTGCGAAACCATCTATTGAAAAGTTTAAGACCAGCCCAATTTTCTCTATGTTATTACTGTATACTGTATATGCCAAACGGAAAAACGGAACGGAACAACGGAACCGAAACGGAAACAAAACGGAAGCAAAAAACGGAAAAACGGATCCGTTATAAACGGACAGCAAAACACTGAAAAAAAAAATACGTTCATGTGCAAGAGGCCTTAATCTAAAATTGTCCACTGAACATCCAGAGCCAAAATATTCAGTATGCCTCCCAGCATCTTCTCTAGAGATGAGAGAGTTTCAGGTTATGAAATTCGTTCACGCTTCGTTTACTGGTCAAAGCAGAATTGCCTCATGGATTCCGTTACCACGGACCATAACGCAATTCTATGACGGACCCCCCTGCATAATGGAAACGGGACAGATCTGTTGTGCAGTCCATAGACTTCTAAAGTCTTTTCGTTATGTATTCCGTCATAGAATTGCGTTATAGTCATTGGTAACGGAATCCGATAACGCAATTCACCTTTTACCAGTGAACGAAGCTTGAACGAATTTCAAAATATCGCTCATCTCTAATCTTCTCTCTGACTGACATTATACGGAACAACCACACTTCACACTTAGTTTTTCCCCCTGTATGCTTCTGCTCTGCGGCTGATGTAAAGCGATCAAAAAACTGTGAGAAATTGTCATGAGTTTTATTTGTTTTTTTTTTTTCTTAATCACCAACAAACCTAAAAAAAGATTTAAAATCCGCCAACATGACATCATGGATGCCGATTCTTGTAAATGGACTTTAATGGTCGGGAGGGAGACACTGAATAAGGATCTTCTGTTCGATCCATCTGGGCGCTAAGGTTTCCATCCACAATCCAAAAACATACAAATAGGTAAATTTAAGATGTAGATTGTGACCCCCCCCCCCCCTCCCAGGGACAGGGACTGAAGTGCAATCTCTGTACAGCGTTCCTGTAAGCGCTTCATAAGTAGTACTCCTACTCCTGTAGTACTCCTACAGTATCTGTTAGGCTACTTTTACACTACTTTACTACTTTTACACTTGCGTTGTTAATTCCGGTATTGAGGTTCGGCAGAGGATCTTTGTACTGGATTTAAACGGATCCGTTATGATTTTGCACATCAGGATGCATCCGTTCCGTTAGGATGCGGTTTTGAAATCAAAACGGAAAAAAACAGATCCGTCACTAAATACAATGAAAATCAATGGGTGACAAATCCGTTTTTTTAGGCTCCTAAAAAAACCGGATCCATCACTATTGATTTACATTGTTTTCAGTGCTGGATCTGTTTGTTTTCTGTTTGTATGACCAGACACAAAATTTGCATCTGGCAGCGGTTTTGTGTCAGAATGCCGGCGGAACGGAAGGCAGCCTGAACGCATCTCTTTTCATTCAGAATGCATGAGGACTAAATGGAACCGTTTTTTTTCCGGTATTGAGATCCTCTGCCGGACAACAACGCAAGTGTGAAAGTAGCCTTACCACTGTCTGTTCTGCAGTATTTGGACACTCATCATGTACTCATTCTGCTTATATCACCTTGTACAGCGTCACAGAATATAATACCGCTATACAAAATAATAAAGATCAATTCTGTTACATGTTTTTTTTTTCCCGGGATCAGTCCTATGCGTTATTTCACTGCTATCAAAAATTGCTAATAAATTTAGTGCATAAAAACTAAGGACCTGCCACAAAATATGCTGATGGGAGAGCGGCCGGTCCACCATCTGTTTATATACGTATCCTTGAGATCCAACAGAGGGGAAAAAAAAAATCAGAGTTTGCTGATAAGCCTGTGTACACAGTCTCCATTCATGAAGGAGCCAGGTCCTGAGCAGATTTTCTGTCCCAGACCAGTTGACTATATATAGTCCAGTTAAAGGGGTTGTCTCACTGCAGCAAATGGCCTTTATCTTACTAATGTATTGTGATTGTCCATGTTGCCTCCTTTGCTGGCTGGATTTAGTTTTCCATCATATTATACACTGCTCGTTTCCTGCGGTTACGACCACCCCGCAATCCATCAGCAGCGGTCGGGCTTGCACTCTTTAGGAAAAAGCACTAAATTGATTGCATATGGCTAGGGTATGCTATCAATGTTAGAGAGGAGTGGGTCCCAGAGGTGGGATGAATACCTTTCTACATAATGAGGCCCCCAAAGTGGAGAGTCTAGAAAATAGCCACATTTGGCTACTTTTGTAAGTCCTATAGCGGTGAATGGAGAGCAGCCACCTCGCCATTCACCGCTATGGGACTGGTGGAAATAGCCAATAGCCAGTGCTCGGCTATTTTCAGAACTCTCATACCACTAAATGGAGGGCGGCCGCACTTCTACAGTAAGTGCTCCTTCACTATGGGTGCCTCGATCTGGAGATAGGATCTCCTCTAGGACCACAGCTATCTGACATCCATGGCATATCCTAGCGATATAACATCAATGTCTTAGACGAGAATGTCAGATAGTAGCACACATACTTTTTTCTAATCTGTTTTTATTTTATTTATTCTCTTTCCTGACCATGATTACTGGGATGGCCATCTTGTCTGAGCTGTTCTTAACAGCATTAAAAAAAATGCTTTACGGCAGCCCCATGGTCCATAGACACAATGGTCAGGAGGGGACCTCATGGACTTCTATGGGAGAGTTTTTAGGTATGCTCTGTAACCTGCGTGGAGGTCTTTGTCAAAGCTCATCTATTCTTTCCTTGTACAATCACTTACTGGGAATGGAGGATCCTGCCTTATCTATACACATAGGTGATATCATTACAGGCAGGATTAGAATGACAGATAAGCAGATAACTGCAGTAAAGTGATTTGTACGGACCAAGAAGTGGCGTCTCTTATTAAGTCTGTATTACACAGCCCGATTGAGCAAGTGATTTAGCGGGAGAGAAGTGTTCCCTCCTGGCAATTGTCTGCTCACTAGCGGAGGAGACCGCTGCTATTACATGCAGGGAATCTCCTCCGCAACATGGGGAGGAGCGATTACTATGGCATCGCACATCCCTATGCTGTATAGTGGTTTCGCCTGCAGCAGATCGTTATTAACCTCCCTGGCGGGCTAATTCTTTTAGGATTTTCGTACTCAAAGCAGTATATTCTTGCGGAGCTGCGGCCGGAAGTTTGGGGCTCGCTCCGGAAATGCGCATGCGGACAGCACACATTCCTTCCCCATTGGTTGGGGGTTACCGCTTCTTGCTGTGTAAATTAATCCGAGCCACACTGGGGATTACCGCTAGGGAGGTTAAACACCACAATCTGCTGCCTGAAAACGATTATTTTATAACATGTCGAAAGATTTGGATTGCCCGATTGCTCGTTCATCAGGCAGTCAGCAGCAGTATTACACTGCAAGATGATCGCTAACGAGTGTTCATACAAACGCTGGTTAGCGATCATCTGCCAAAAATCAGCAGGTGTAATACAGCCTTTGGGCTTAGTGGTCAGTGCAAAAACTGCAGGAATTTAAGGTTTTTGTTTAATTATAGATAGTGACATGTAAAATTAAAAAATAACATCACCAAAGATTAAAATAAGATAAAGATTAAAACATGATATAAATAATAGGTCATTTTCTGACGACACATTTCCTTTAACCTCCCCGTACACTTTAGTGTTGGCCGAGTGCTCTCTAGACTAATAGCTATTCCTCCCAAACCCCCCATACCATGAGAAGCGGGTAATATCCCACTGCCGAGCATCTTTGGCATCAACTTCTATCACTTGACAACAAAAGAATTGGGCACGTTGAGACCCAACAGAACGATCCTGATTTCCCACAGCATCTACAATCGGTTTGTATGTTGGCACATATACATTAGATGGCGGTCTATTGCTACCAAAATTGCCAAGGTTAGTCCCAACCCTATGGCTCATGCACATAAACATATTTTGTTTCCGTGTCCATTACGTTTTTTGGGTTTTTTTTGCGGACAGTACGTGGAACCATTCACTTCTATGGGTCAGCAAAAAAGGAAGTTACTCCGTTTGCATTCCGTTTCTGTATGTCCGTTCTGCAAAAAAATAGAGCATGTCCTATTATTGTCCGCATTAGGACTGTTCTATTAGGGGCCGGCCGTTCCCTTCCGCAGAATGCACATGGACGTAATCCGCATTTTTTCCGGATCCATTTTTTTTGTGGACTGCAAAATTCATGCGGTCGTGTGCATGAGCCCTTAGTCTCCTGCGTATGACCATCTTTGGTGTTGGGTGCTCACCACCCTTTCCTAGACAGAGACCATGTGTCAGTAATCTTAATCAATCTATTACTAAGATCACGTCAAGTGTCCGAAACGCGTCAGGTTTGTCAATGTTAACCCTTTGATTTTAACCTATTGAAATAAAGCTGATCAGGTTTTCAATGGATTAAGCGCTTGCTGGACATCTTTTCTTGGATTACCGTCGATATGTGGAGACCTCAGCGTGATCATCCTCCACAAACTGAACTTTTGTACCTAATTAGCTAAACCCTTTCTGTGTGTTCAGTGATTGACTTAATCTCAACTCTGTTTATACCCAGGTGGAAATCTTTCTCCTGGCTTGTAATGTCAAGGCCAAAAATTGTGATAATTCTGGTTGTTAATGTGAGAAATACATGTCTAGTCCCACCTGGCTCACCACGAAACCCAACCAGAGGCAGCAGCATATGGGAAACCTGGGAGTGTGACTGACATTTAACCAGGAGGCATTTTCTACAGTCCACAGCCCCCGTCAGAGCATCTCACATACCAAGCCTATTGTGGTGTATAGCTGCAGGTCCTCAGCGCTGGATTATTGATGTGCTAACCCTGCCATGTGGCTGACGGAGACGGAAACCTGTCTGGCTGTTAGATGAAAGCAATAATGGAGATTGTTGGTAGTGATAAAATCAAAACGATGTCAGACAATAATCACAGTCAAAGCATCGAAAAAATATATTCAGCAAAAAGATCTAAAAATTATAAGAGTTTCCTGAGTGTACAGTGAATCATCTTTAAAGTTGTGTCTTCCCATAAAGAACATATATAATGATGATTTACTCTACACTCAGGAAACTCTTATAATTTCTAGAACTTTTTGCTGAATATATTGTATATATATATATATATATATATATATATATATATATATAATTTAGGCTTTCATCTGGTGCTACATACAGTGGAGGATGAGGGCACCCCTGTGGCTGCTATGGGACCCGTAAAGGATTGGGTAGCCTCATCCTTTTGTGAATTTACTCTGGGTTCACTTCCATACAAGCTTGTCCAACCTTTTCTGGTCTAATTTTGGGATTGCCCCAAGTAATAAATTATATAATAACAGAATATATGCCACAACTCCCTGACAAGTGGAAGTTATACATTTTTTGTATTCCTATCTATAATGGGGTGTGCATCGTGCACGCTTGGCCACCTTTTCGCTTCATCTGCTGAGGTGGAGGGGATGCATGTGCATGCCACAGGTATTCAAAGATCCCCCCCCCCCAAGGTTTGCAATAGACACAACACAGTAACAGTTTTGCACAGATTTCTCCTTTAAAGGGGGCGTGTCATGATTGATGTAAAAAAACAAAAATCAGATATCCTATAGTATGTGACAATCTCTAATAAAGCTAGAACCAGCCCTGTATCTCACATGGATCCAGAAATCTCCCCATTCATTGCTCCAATTCTCTGCTAGATTTATTACAAACTGGCAGCTCACGGAGCGTGTCCTTTCTGCTGCAGCTCTCCCCATATGACAGCTCGGGGAGGGAGGGGGGTCTCCTTTTTCAGGGGGGAATGACCTTACTGCTGCAGCTCTCTCCCTAATTCAACTTGAGGATATATCCTATCTGCTGCAGGTCTCTCCCTGTCACAGTTCAGGAGTCATGTTCCTTTCTGCGGCAGCTCTCTCCCTATCACAGCTCAGTGGATGTGTCCTTTCTGCTGCAGCTCCCTCCCTGTCACAGCTTCTAA
Organism: Bufotes viridis; assembly: GCA_033119425.1. Classification (NCBI taxonomy): domain Eukaryota; kingdom Metazoa; phylum Chordata; class Amphibia; order Anura; family Bufonidae; genus Bufotes; species Bufotes viridis. The sequence continues at coordinate 39,000,751 of CM065596.1, read as the reverse complement.
CAGTAGATACGGCTGATGGGCGTTAAATGAGCATGTGCAACCACCGCATTAGGTGGACGTGCACATTACTATACAGATAAAACACTAGGGGGCAGAATTATAATAAAGTAAACAGAATATCTCACCGCTGAAGCATTCTTTTATGTAACAGAAAGTAAATTACAAAAGTAACTTTTTTCATGCTGATATATATTAAATTAGCATTTACTGGCGGTATAACCCCTTTAAGATACTCATACAACTACAGTGTGATCTGTAATGGTGCGAGCCAAAGAGTCCCCTCAAAACAGTGATAGCCATACATTCCCCACAGTAGTGTCAGCCACATGATGCCCCCATAATGTCCCCATCTCCTTCGTTATTTTTATAAAGAAAGACAAAAAAAATACAAAGAATAGTAAAAAATCTAGATACATCTAATAAACAGAACACTGTCTCTTTGATGCCTTTAAATTGTGCCGCTGTAGGCACCGAACATCCTTATGTTTGAGCCCCAGGAGAACACCGACTCCATCCTGCTTCTGATGAGGAACTTACAGATGGTAGACAAGACAAACGAAAAATGTGGTTAGGCAATGACCACATCCATACATGAAGGCACTCCTCATCAGATAGCAGTAATGGCGTCTGCACCCTCAAACAGGTTTTCCCCCTGTGCCCGATCTCATCACCTGCCCCTGTGTCTCACCCATGTTGTGTCTGATGTTACCCGTTTCTGTACTGATGCCAACTGTGGATGAGGGGGGTTTACATTATCTACAGCTAAAAAGTTAGGGTGCCTTCCCACACGGCAGATTTTGGTGCAGAATTTTCTGCAAGTGGAAATCAGTTCCAACGGTTTGAATGGGGCCTTGCAGAATCCCACGTGCCGCCAAAACAACCCCATATAAATAAAAACTGATTTTCGGTGGCAGAGGTTTTTGCTGCAAAATCTGCCGCACGTGAAGGCACCCTTGACGGATTAGTTGTGGATTTGCCGTTGTAGATTTTTGTGCAGCGTTGTACAGAACCAGCAAAGTGGATGAGAATTTCTGATTTCTTATCCACACACTGCCTTAAAAAAACACTGCAGAAATCCAGCGTATTTTTCTTGCGGATTTCACCCTTCTCAACAGAGAGAATGAAGTCTGCTGGTTTTTCTGCCACAAAAAAACAAATAAAAACGCATGTAATATGTGTGGTTTTGTTGTTGTGTTTTTGTCTGTAGATTTTCAGTCACGTGTGAACCCAGCCTTAGGCTACCTGCACAAGTTGTGGATCATGCGCAATTTTTCCGTGCAGATTTTGTGTGGGAAAAAACGCAGAGTAGGGTCTCATGCACAAGCGTATTTTTCATCCGTTTCCGCTCCATTTTTTTTTACAGGTCTGTATGCGGAATCATTCAATTCAATGGGGATTGAAAAAAACTGGAAATGACTCCGTGTGCATTCTGTGTCCGCATGTCCGTTCCACAAACGTGTCCTATTCTTGCCCGTTTTGTGGAGGACAGCCGTTGTAATGGATCCGCAAAAAAAAAAAATGCCACACGGGCATCATCCGTTTTTTTGTGGATCCATGTTTTGCGGACCGCGAAATACCTACGGTCGTGTGCATGAGATCTAATACAGTACCAACAAAGTGTATGAGATGAGACAAATCTCTTGTACACTTTGGTTCTTTTCTTAGGTGCGGATTTTGAAATACGCAGCATGTCTATTAGGCTACATGCACACGACCGTTGGTGTTTTGCGGTCCGCAAACCGCGGATCCGCAAAACACGGAAGCTGCTCCGCGTTCCGTCCCACAATTTGCGGAACGGAACGCGGCCCAATATAGAAATGCCTAATAGGACATGTTCTATTTTTTTTGCGGGGGCACGGAACGGAGCAACGGATGCGGACAGCACACGGAGTGCTGTCCGCATCTTTTGCGGCTTCATTGAAGTGAATGTGTCCGTGCCCGAGCCGCAAAATATGCGGCTCGGACGCGGACCACAACAACGGCCGTGTGCATGAGGCCTTATTGCGGGGTTTTTTGTGCGCATTTCACCCTTTTCAACCGCATCAAATCTGCACCAAAAGCTGAATAAAAAAAACGGACCCAAAAATGTGAGAGCTGATTTATTTGTGTTTTTTGTGTGGTTTGGTGCAGATTTCGTGCAGTTTTCTGAATAGAAATTTGCACTGTGTGAACGCACCCTTATCCTACGTATAAAAGCAAACAATTCACCGTGCAAAACATCTCATTATTATAAAGTAGATTCACTGTATCAAGTGTCTTAGGTGTAAAAGTTTTTTCTTTTTTTGTAGGGAGGTTTACATCGGCAGATTGTACAAAGCCCCTCTATCTTCTTAGGGGGAAAAGTGGTTATTGCACATTTTATGCTAGACGTAAATTATTATACACATGACCACATCATCATTCATTATACACAGTAACGGGTGGCATGCCCAGGTCTGGTTTTAATCTGAGGACCCATGTTGCTTTGCTAATACGGTCCCTGTATGACTTTAACTTTCCTGGCACTGATTCCAATACCGTACATTACAAATTGAACAGTATAATAACAACCAAGGGTTTATAAAACCATCCAAACTTACCAGAAATGAAGCAGGGGAAATGTGAGGTGTTGTCAGTAGTTTGGAGCACTTGGCTGTCATCGGTTACAGGCGCAATCTTATTTTTAAAGTGATGGAAACCGCAAAATCCACTTCCTGAATATCAGTAGTTCAGAAATCTTGTGTTCGGTCTATAGGGCATCTTTCCTCTTTCTTTTCCTCCTCTTCAGTATCTGGAGTTGATGAGTTTCTCTATGTAACTGTAAAATCACGTACACACTGAGCACGACTAAATTCAGCCCCCCTTCAACTTCCGTACCAGAAGATTTAAGACACAGATTGACTCACTGGACTGAGATCTACGGCCTGAAATGATGCTGAGAAGTTTCTGTGAACTTTGACAAGCATCTCATGTTTTTCCACTTGGACCTGTGCAGCTAAGTTCGTACTGCTGTCATTTTCATACGATGCTCTTCACCAAGTTCACTGGTAATGATATCGCAGCGCGGTTACGTCCTCATAGAACTTTGCTATGATTTAATATGATTTTGACATGTTATTGGTGACACTAAGTTTCGGAACCCTGATCTTCAGTTTGCAACTTGCTCCTAGTTTCAGAATTTTTTCTTCATGTCTGTGTCTCCCCCAGTAATACATGCTGAATATGAGATCTGTGTGTCCAGGATGCTGCTGTCTTCTCCCTACAAAATGCCTTGTGTGCGCTTTCCTTCCTATCTACAGCCTATGTGAGCTGTCCTCCTTGGATTCTCTCCTCTCACTCCACACTCTGATCTGCTATATCTAGCACTGTGAGAGCAGAAAGACAGAAACAGAAGCAGTGTCCAGTACAGCAGCAGCTAGGCGAAGGACTTTCACACTCTCTGCAAAGTGGTAGCGGATATTTAATCAAGACTATTCATAAAGTTGATAAATTTTTGCATTTAGGAAGCAAATGAACAATGAAAGAAATCAGTGAAAATGTGCTCATAGCTATTTGCACCAATATCTGGTGTATATGTTTGTGCCATATTTAATGTTTTAGATACTTTTTGTGACTAATCTGGCAGTGGGAGGGTTAACAGAAAATGGGCATGGCTGTGTTGGAAAGGAGCATTTCAGTTAATGCATCAAAAAATGCATCAACATTTTGCCACATTTGTGGAGTAAAACTAAGCCAATAAATGGGTGCCATCTTAAGACTAAAGTTATTTTAAAGGTGTCCAGATTTATCATCCAGCATCAGCCACTGTGGTAAATCTGGCACTGACTTTTCAGTTTCGTATCTACTACATTTTTTTCTTATGACTGTCTTGTGCCATTCTTTTATTATTCCTGCTAGAAGTTTATGAATAATGGTACAATGGGTACTACCAGAGAGAGGTGTGTTCCTGCACATTTCGACACTCCTAGCAGTGATTGGATAGTGTGAGACTGTGCAGGGGCACACCCCCAACTGTACACTTATTTGTAAAATTCAGGGGAATGGCACAACACAGAGTCATAAGAATAACTGCTCCAGAATTGCATTTCACACGGAAACAGACACGTCAGTGGTGGTAGGAGGTTGACTTTCAGACTGTCTAAGGGGGGAATTTATTAAGCCCTGTACTCAAAAATTCTGCCATTCATGCCATTTGTGCTGAAATTTTACATTTTTACACAACAGTTTTGAAAGGTGGAGGGAAAACAGAGGGTGGTTATTAACGGTACACACTCAGATTGGGTCACTGTCACTAGTGGGTACCACAGGGGTCAGTATTGGGCCCTATTCTCTTTAATATATTTATTAATGATCATGTAGAAGGCTTGCACAGTAAAATATCAATTTTTGCAGATGACACTAAACTGTGTAAAGTAAAAAAATAATTTCTTTTTAATTTTTTTTATTAAGCAATAATAATTTCATACAAAATAATACATCAAAGTTGCAGTTTCAATGCCCCTAACCCCCCATTACCTCCCAAAGTCCCATCCCTTTGTGATGTGTCTCCCATTCCCGCAACAGAGAAAAATAAAGGGGAAAAAAAACACAAAACGGGATAGTAAGAAAGTTGAAGCAGTAAGAATCAAGCATTCCATTCTCCCCATACCTTTAACCACTTATCCTCAGAAATTCTTTGTTTGTATAAGATATATTCATAGCTTTTTACCTTATTAACAAGATTTAACCATCTAGTATTCATAATTGGAGCATTAGATGAAAACCAAGCCCGTGCAATCAGTAGCCTTGCCAAGAATGTCACTTTAACCAGAAGATTCCGTTTATACTTATGGCACCCCACCACCTTGGAGAGATCATTTAAAATCCAAAACTCTACCATAAATGGAATCAGAACTTTAAATTTTTAGATAATATAACTATGTATTATTGCCTCCCAATATTCTTTTAATTCTGTATAGGTCCAGAGAATATGTAAATGATCAGCCTCAGGTAAATCACATCGTGGGCAGTTGGAAGTGTTTTTCAAACCCCATTTAGAAAGCTTTAGGTCTCTTTCACACGGGCGTCACGTTTGACACCCGGATAAGAGGCGGGTGCGTTGCGGGAAAATGCGCCATTTTTCCGCTCGAGTGAAAAGCGTTTTAATGCGTTTTGCACGCGTGTGGGAAAAATCGGCATGTTTGGTACCCAGACCCGAACTTCATCACTGAAGTCCGGTTTCGGTTGAGTATTCTGTAGATTTTATTATTTTCCCTTATAACATGGTTATAAGGGAAAATAATACAGAATGCTTAGTAATATGTGGATGGAGGGGTTAAAAATAAAAAAATTAACTCACCTTATCCACTTGATCGCATAGTTGCCGATCTCTTCTCTCTTATTCATTCATTAGCTGTCGGCTAAAGGACCTGTGATGAGGTCACTGAGCTCATCACATGGTCCATCACCATGGTGATGGACCATGTGATTGGACCATGTGATGTGACGTCACCACAGGTCCTTTAGATGGCAGCTAATGCTTGAAGAAGAGAGAAGAGATCGGCAACTACGCGATCAAGTGGATAAGGTGAGTTTATATTTTTTATTTTTAACCCCTTAATCCACATTTTACTAAGCATTCTGTATTGCGAATGCTATTATTTTCCCTTATAACCATGTTATAAGGGAAAATAATAAAGATAGGGTCCCCATCTCAATCGTCTCCTAGCAACCTTGGTGGAAAATCGCACTGCATCCGCACTTGATTGCGAATGCTTGCGATTTTCCCGCAGCCCAATTCACTTCTATGGGGCCTGCGTTGCGTGAAAAACGCAGAATATAGGCCTCTTTCACACGAGCGTGTCCGGATTAGGTCCGGATGCGTTGTGGATGCGTTCAGTGAAAACTGTGCGATCTCACAGGCAAAGCCATTCAGTTTTGCCTGCGATTGCGTTCAGTTGTTCAGTTTTTTCCGCGCGTGTGAAATGTGTTTTGATGCGTTTTTCACGCGCGTGATAAAAAACTGAAGGTTTACAAACAACATCTCCTAGCAACCATCAGTGAAAAATGCAACGCACCCGCACTTGCTTGCGGATGCAATGCGTTTTTCACGCAGCCCCATTCACTTCTATGGGGCTAGGGCTGCGTGAAAAACGCAGAATATAGAACATGCTGCGATTTTCACGCAACGCACAAGTGATGCGTGAAAAAAAACGCTCATGTACACAGACCCATTGAAATGAATGGGTCAGGATTCAGTGCGGGTGCAATGCGTTCACATCACGCATTGCACCCGCGCGGAAAACTCGCCCGTGTGAAAGGGGCCATAGAGCATGCTGCGATTTTCACGCAACGCAGAAGTGATGCGTGAAAATCACGGCTCATGTGCATAGCCCCATAGAAATGAATGGGTCAGGATTCAGTGCGGGTGTAATGCGTTCACGTCACGCATTGCACCCTTGCGGAAATCACGCTAGTGTGAAAGGGGCCTTAAAGGTGTAACATAAGTTCTGTGTAGACTAACCCCATATTGCCCAATATCTTATCCCAATCATCGGGTTGAACCAAAGGGAGGTCCCTTCCCCAGTCCTTTTGTCCAGGAGATTGTAAATTAATAAATTGTGCATTAAGTAAATATTTATAACACTGTGAAATATTAACCCTTTGTGCTGACTTCACTATTAACTCGTGCAAAAATGTGGAAGTATCTATGTAAAAAAAGTGATTTTTCTTTAACGCTAAAAAGCGCCGAACGTAACTGAAAATAACTAAACCAAGATAAATTGGATATATTTTCTCTCTGTGATAACTCCAACATAGTAAAAGTATGTCCATTCTCAACCACCTGAGCAAGATAGCGAATATAATTATTTTGCCAATACTGATCTCCACCTAAAGCCTTATGCACATGGCCGTTGGTGTTTTGCGGTCCGCAAACCGCGGATCCGCAAAACACGGAAGCTGCTCCGCGTTCCGTTCCGCAATTTGCGGAACGGAACGCGGCCCATTATAGAGATGCCTATTCTTGTCCGCATAATGGACAAGAATCGGACATGCTCTATTTTTTTTGCGGGGGCACAGAATGGAGCAACGGATGTGGACAGCACACGGAGTGCTGTCCGCATCTTTTGCGGCCCCATTGAAGTGAATGGATCCACGGCCAAGCCGCGAAATATGCGGCTCGGATGCGGACCCGAACAACGGCCGTGTGCATGAGGCCTAACTCATCTAGACCTGTAGAGAATAACTGTGCCAAAGAGGCGTACAAAAAAGTGATCCCTCCATTCCAAACCTCTAATGGTACTCCAGGACTATACAGCCCTATATTCCTGCTGGGAATTAATTACGGTAATTGACTAGATTCCAATAAATCAAAAATATTATCATGTGAGGAATTTTTGACCAAATTTCTACAAAGTGGGCTCTTCTCCCATTTATAATACAGCCATAGCCATGAAATAACCTTTGAAACAAGGAAGATTTAATCCTCCCGTTTCCAACCGTTTGTAAAAGTTCTCCAATTTAAGCCTACTCGCTTTCTTCCCCTAAAGTAGATCATCAATAACTCTCTCAATCAATTTAAAGAATCTATCATCAATCCACACTGGGGAGTTCCTGAGGACATGCAATAGTTGAGGCAGAACCTCCAAAGATATTTTATCAGCTCTGGACAAGGGGAGTCGGAGCCATATCTTTATTTTAGATCTCAATTTTGTGATCAATTGGATCATATAAAGGTGTAAAAAATCTTCAGTCTCAGAAGAAATCGTGATACCCAAGTATTCAAATGAATCAGAGATTGTCAAATTGCTACCCAACTCCTCAGTAAGAGGTTCTAATCTGTCTAAAGGCAAGAGAATAGTTTTGGACCAATTGATATCGTGGCCTGAGACTTCGCCAAATGAGTTAACAGCTCGAATAACCCTCAAAAGTGGGATATTACTATGTTGTATATAAAATAAATCATCATCAGCATATAAAGAAATACGATCTTCAATTCCCAATGTCACAAACCCTTCATACCCAGGATCCTGCCTGACCCTAAGAGCTAGGGGCTCAATATAGATGTCAAACAACAATGGAGAAAGAGGGCATCCCTGACGAGTGCCTCTCTGCAAGGAGATATACCTTGTAAGCATCTTATTGATAATTAACCTCACCTTAGGGGATTTATAAAGAGGATTAACCATCTTTATAAACCTAGTACCAAATCCCATCTTCTCTAACACCCTCCAGAAAAATCTCCACTCCACCCTGTCGAATGTCTCAGAGATGTCCAAAGACAGGATGGAGCAAGAGGCCCCCCCCGGGGTACTGAATATTGGCAAAAAGAATGGGTACCCTTACCAGGGAAAAAGCCATTTTGATCTGGGTGGATGATAAATGAGATGACTTTGGACAAGCTAGTGGCAAGGATCCTTGAAAAAAGCTTGACATCCGTATTTATTAAGGAAATCAGCCTGTATGAACTCATTCCGTGTAGTATGAACTCGTATAATGTATTGCTGTACAGCAGCTGCGGCACGAAGCGCACGGCGTCAGCAGAATGCCAGTCCGCTATCTCACGGACCATGTATCACGGACGTCTGCATGAGGCTTAATACATTCCTGATCTTGAATAATTATACCCTGAGGGGAACGTATACGAACTATCTCTTTTTTTGGATCCTGATTAGAGATCACCCTAGCTAGCATTTTCCCTGGGTGACCTGATTCAGAAAAGCCTTTGCTGAGCTTTATCCAGAAGAAAGTCGAGAGAAAGCCTGACTTGACCTGTGCATAAGTTCCCTTTTTTGTTCTGTACTTTTATTAGAGAACTCATCCATACTAGCTACCACTGTTTCTTGCAGATCTCTCTCCTTCTTAGCATAGCCCTTCCTTAGGTTAGAAATATTGCTAATGAAGACCCCCCTCGTAAAGGCCTTAAATGTATCCCATACCAGATATGTCTTTGCTGAATTATAATGAGTTTCCCCAAAAAATTCCTTCTCCCGTTTAATAAGGTCATGGTTGTCCTGTATAAGGATCCAATTTGGATTTAATCTAAATGGAGGCCTAACAGCATATTTATCGTCCACCATAGAGAGCTCAATTGTGAGGGTTGAATGGTCAGATAAAGACCTGGCCTCATATACTTTTATTTATCAGGGCTAGATCTGTCCTAGAAATTGACCTCTCAGATTTACTAATGCAAGAATACGCTTGTTTCTCCTTCCCCAAATATCCCCATATATCAACAAAACCAGATTCCTGACAAAAACGAGACAGAGGAGACCCTTGACCCAGAGTATAAACATCTCTCTCCATGGAAATCCTATCCTTCTGTGGATTAATAACACAATTAAAATCCCCAGTCGCATTCAGGCCACCGATAAGTACATGAAGTGAAAAAGAGGAAGGAATATATATAAAAGCCAAAATGCATGTTTTTCCAAATAAATTTTCAGAAAGAAATACAAATCTCCCCTGCTTATCGATGGAGGAGGCCCGGCAGACAAAATCAATTCCTTTATGAATTAATACTGTTACTCCTCTTGAATAGCTAGTAAAAGTGGAATTATAGGTCTGCACGGCCCATCCCCCACCGAGTTGCAGACACTCCCCCTTGATAAAATGGGTCTCTACTAGACTAACAATCACTGGAAGGTATCTGCGGACCCGATCACAAATTGCCTGTCTTTATAACCTATCCGCGAGACCCCTAATGTTCCAGGTTAGGATTCTAACCGACATCATTCAAAATAAAAAGCAAAAAACAAAAAAACAATCCCACTTTTTCCACCCAATAACTTGAAGACACATCGCAACCCACCGCATACCCGTAGAATTTTCTTGATCCGCCACATCACTGCACCGGATCTCTTAACTAAGACCATTCCTCCCCCTCTCCTCCAATCCCACCACTACCAAAAAAAGAAAAGAGAAAAAAAAAACACCACCACCACCACCACCACATATACGACAACAATACTTAAATATTGCCCTGGTCCAACCAGTCTGTCACGAGATCAGGGGTATCAAAAAAGAGAGTTCCCCCCTTAAAAATTATCCGAAATTTGACTGGGTAAACAAATAAATATTTAATGTCTTTTTCTTGCAAACGTTTTTTTACCGCAATAAAACTGCGTCTCTTTTCTTGAATCTCTTTTATGAAATCAGGGAAAAAGGACACTTTACTCCCATTGTGTAGGATAGGGGGGCATTCCCTAGCCCTTTTCAAGATCATATCTCTGTCCAGTATCTTTGCTAATATTATCCGTGGAGGCCTTGCAGGGATTGGTTTCCCCCCTGGCACCCGATGTGCTCTTTCTACCAAAAATAATGACAAGAAATGTTCTTTTCCAAATTTCTCAAGAATTAAAGTCTGTATTATTTCAGCCAGGTTCTGACCGTCTGTGCCTTCAGGTATACCGATAATTCTTACATTAGATCGCCTGGACCTATCCTCCAGTTCCACAGTTTTTTTTTTGTAAGGTCATAACATCCGTCTATAAAGAGGAGATTTGAATTTTAGATGTTTTGGCTTCACTCTCCAAGACCCCAACAGATTTTTCTATGGTTCTAACTCGGTCCCGTATCTTAGAGAGATCCATCCCTTATCAGGATCACATCAGTCTGGATTGTGCCAAGCTGTGTGGAAATGTCTTGTATCAATTCTCCATTTTTTTACCGCCACCAAAATCTCTTAGTGGGGAGGATTCAATAGTAATCCAATGATTACCTGTTTTGCTTGGGACCCATTTTTTTCCCTTTTCCCTCCTCTCTCTGTCCCCTATTATTTTATTACTCTTCCTTCTTTTTTTCACTCTCTTTTCCTCCTCCTCACCCTAGTTGTTACCGTGTCTATTTTTTTCCCCCCGTTACTTCTTCTAACAGCCGTTCACACAAGATACGACCAGCACAGTTCTCCAAAGTGCAGCTAGCACAGTCCACTATCAAAGAGAGGGAAGCACGAATATGGACAAACCTTAAAAACGACAGGGGAGACAGCTAAGGATGGGAGAGACACAACAGGGAACGAGAGGGAGGTTGGATCCAACACACAATCAGGGAAGAACACCAGGTAAACGCTTTTCAAACCTTATCCAGAAGCCGCTGGGAACTGGAGGCAAGGAAATGAAGCGAGGAGGTGTCAGAGGTAGCAGACGAGAGCCGAAGTAGAGACCAAAGCAGGTGGTAATAAAACGGCAGCATGGAAGACGTTTACATCAGTACAGGAAAGAACCAGGCACAAGCAGGGCTCCCCGCGGAGAGAATTCAGCAGCAGGTGGATCTCACGGGTCAGTCGGAGTGGTGCACGTCTTCCACAGCATGGTGGGTTGACCGAAGGGGCAGGAGGCGCAACGTAGCGGGTCTACGTCATCGCGTCACAGTATTTCAGTGTTTCCCAACCAGTGTGCCTCCAGCTGTTGCAAAACTACAACTCCCAGCATGCCCGGAAAGCCTTTGGCTGTGCGGGCATGCTGGGAGTTGTAGTTTTGCAACAGCTGGAGGCACACTGGTTGGGAAACACTGCAGTATTTAACAAAGAAGAGGACAGTATATGGCTGCAGATGGATCTGGATAGATTGGAGGCTTAGGCAACGAAGTGGCAGATGAGGTTTAACACTGACAAATCTAAGGTTATGCACATGCAAGTCACCCGTGCATACTTAATGGTAAAACACTGGGTAACACTGACATTGAACAGGACCTAGGAATTTTAGTGAACAGCAAACTAAGCTGTAGAAACCAGTGTCAGGCAGCTACTGCCAAGGCCAATAAGATAATGGGTTGCATCATAAGGAGCATAGATGCCCGTGACGAGAACATAGTCCTATCACTTTACAAATCGCTAGTCAGACCACACATGGAGGACTGTGTACAGTTCTGGGCTCCTGTGAACAAGGCAGACATAGCAGAGCTGGAGAGGGTTCAGAGGAGGGCAACTAAAGTAATAACTGGAATGGGGCAACTACAGTACCCTGAAAGGTTATCAAAACTAGGGTTATTCACTTTAGAAAAAAGACGAATGAGGGGAGATCTAATAACTATGTATAAATATATCAGGGGTCAGTACAGAGATCTCTCCCGTCATCTATTTATCCCCAGGACTGTGACTGTGACGAGGGGACAACCTCTGCGTCTGAAGGAAAGAAGGTTTGTACACAAACATAGAAGAGGATTCTTTACGGTAAGAGCAGTGAGACTATGGAACTCTCTGCCTGAGGAGGTGGTGATGGTGAGTACAATAAAGGAATTCAAGAGGGGCCTGGATGTATTTCTGGAGTGTAATAATATTACAGGTTATAGCTACTAGAGAGGGGTCGTTGATCCAGGGAGTTATTCTGATTGCCTGATTGGAGTCGGGAAGGAATTTTTTCCCCTTAAGTGGGGAAAATTGGCTTCTGCCTCACAGGTTTTTTTTGCCTTCCTCTGGATCAACTTGTAGAAAACAGGCCGAACTGGATGGACAAATGTCTTTTTTCGGTCTTATATACTGTTACCATGTTACGGACAAGGATAGGACTCTTCTATTAGGGGCCAGCTGTTCCGTTCCGCAAAATATGGAATTTACATGGATGTCATCCGTATTTTTTGCGGATCCGTTTCTTGCTGACTGCAAAATACATACGGTCGTGTGCATGAGCCCTAAAGTAGTGCATGTCTCCGTGACCCACAGTCAGTAAAAAAATACTGATGTGTGAACAGACAAATTCAAATCAATGGGTGCGTGTGCTGTCCATGGAAAATGCGGACAGCACACGTCAGTGAAAAACGTGGACGAGGCCTTAGGATGTGGACCCATTTACTTCAATGGGGCTCCAAAAGTTGTGGACAGCACTCCGTGTGCTGTCCTCATCCGTTGCTCCATTCCGTGGACCTGTAAAAAAAAATATAACGTCCTATTCAAAACATGGCACGATCGTGTGCATGTAGCCTTAGACCGCATTAGTAAATCTGCCCTAGTGACTTGTAGAAGCCGCTTTATCTTGCTGCTTTATTGTACTATTACTTTCACTTGCTGTAGTCTTTATTTTTTTGCTCTCTCACTTCTTTGTGTGTTCTTCAGCAGTGGATTAATGTCATGTAGAAGTAACTACTTTTGTACATGCAGCGCCTGTGTTCTCTGCTTTGGAAACACAGTTTTTAGACATATTAATTACGGCTCATTTACATGGTGAAATTTGGATGCACAAAAATTCCACTGGCGGACTCATGGTCTCTGTCTCCCATTACTTTCAATGGGAAGCAGCGCAAAAAATTCACAGGCTGGCGGTTTAAAGCCGCAAACATGTCCGGACAGCTGCCACTTGAAGCCGCGCCAGCTGTCAATGGAGCTAAGCTGAGAACGGGTCCATGGCATCTAAAGTGAACAACCACAGCAGAAACCGTGCGCCAACCCTTTGTGACGCCAGTTTTCTGTCGTACAGGGGTTGATAAATGCCCCGCTTCAATTTTACCACCACTGATGCGTCCTTAAAGATGAGGTTTAGGTTAGGGATAGGAGGCAAATGCAACTTCTGCCGCTCCCTTTAAGGAATAAAACGGAAGTCCAGCCTATTATTTGTCGTCTTACCAGCCCTGCTATTTTGTATGGCTGCATAGGTTTTCTCTCTCTTGTCTCTTCCACATGTATTACAATTATTTACACATTTCATATTAACCCTTCAAAGGCCAGACCATTTTTCTTTTCATTTTCACCTTTTCCTCCCCGACTTCCAAGTTTTTTTTTTTTTGTGTAACTGCATAACTGCAGTTTCATTTTTTTTTTTTGCTAATGTGTAGGGACAGTGACAGGGAACATTTTTGTAATGTACTTTATTTAGGGAAAACATTTATTTTTAGTAGAAAACTGGGGCTGAAATGTCCCTTAGCAGCACTCTCTCAAATGAGTGTTGTTAAGGGCCATCCGTCTTCTATTAGCATAGGAGAGATGGGCTGTGCGGGAGCTGCGGGCCTCTACCTGCCCTGCTCCTTCACAGCCTGGTGGGCACAGGAGTCTTATGTGTTAAAATTAAACCTACATTCCCCCTTTTTATTAAATTAAATATAATGCACTTGTACAATCACTGTAAACTCACTGACCAGCGTGGCCAGCGCTGTCCGTGAGCTGCTTTCCCCCTGCACTTCCGGCTGACTAATGATGCAGCCGCCGGGAGCGATGTCTCTGTGAGCGGTAAGCGCTCACTACAGGCAGGGGGAAGAAGCTATACAGTATATAGGTACATAACTGTCCTTATATACTCTATAAGTGCTTCTATTCATTTCCTATGGGGCTTAATAAGGTGGAGAGTGGAATAGAAGCGCAACTCCATGTTAAAGGAACCCCTTCTCAATTTGTTGGGTATCAAATGGACTGCAAGGGACATAGGACTGTGTAACTGCATTCCAACCATGCTTCTGTTAAAGTCTTTCAGTTTCAGTGTTTTCTGAAAAATAAGTTTAAAAAAGGCACTTGATGTATGAAAATCCCATATCTGGAGTCCCAGGTGCGGTGCAGCATCTTTCTAGAGTAAGCACTCAAACTGTTTGCAGATTGACATGCCCTTTGCCACTGAGGTCCTGCTCATGCGCGGTTATCGTCCCGCATGCATAAAACGTGCAGCAGTGTTCTGGGAGGATAACTGTGCATGCGTCTAGTGCTGATGTCAGAAGCGATGGAGGGAGATATACCGGTAAATCGATGAAGAGTAGGAGTACGTACCAAGAACTGGCAGCACATCTGATTACACAGGGTGACCTGCTGCCCAAAAATGGTGCCGCATAAAAGATCAAATCACTGGACAAACAGACAATTTCTCCTTTGTCGGTAGCATATTTGGGGTCTGCAAAACCTGATCCCGGCCAAGTGCATGCTGCTTTTTTTTTTTTAAACTCCTGTAGAAATTTTCTATCCTTGTTCCTAAAATGGACATGAATAGGACATGTCCTTTTTTTGGGGGGGGGGCCCGCAGACACGGACATGCGGATGTGGACAGCCGTGAGATGAATCAGTCTGCATTTGATCCCCCCAAAAAAGGTGGATCGAATTGAGACAAACTACAGCAGTGTGCATGAGCCCTAAGTAAAAAAGTCTTCACAAATCATTTCAGTTTCTAAATTTCAAAATGCAGATTTATTTTATGTCAACAACAATAAACCTATGACAAACGTGTGTAATAAAAAGACTGAAATAACCTTTAGTGGTTTCTGGCAAAGAAACCACATTTAGGTCTTAAAATACAGCGACAGCTAGGAGATAATGACTGCTTATTTCCCTTGGATATGGGCACAGTTAAATAGGGTGTAGGTGGGCGAGATGTGCCTCCTCGTGCAGAGTCCTGTCTATTCTCCTATTACGGTAACTCATACTGTTGTGTTTGTACCGAGTTCACACATAGGTTTTTAATGCGTTTTTTTTGTACTTTTGCAGTTCTAGCAGCATTTTTCGCACCAACTGTTTTTGTCAGTTTTTGGTAAAAACACCAGCTCCAGATGTTAGCTGAAAGTCTATGGGAATATGAAACACTGGGCATATTTTTTTTTTTTTTTGTTTGTTACTGGTGTTTTTAATTAGATGGAGTTTTGGGGTTTTGTGTTTAAAAAAATAAAGTTAAAAATAAATAAATAAATAAAATCAGATTAAGGATAGGTGATCAGTTAAGTAGTCTCAGAAAACCCCCTCTTATGTAAAAAATAAAATCAGACATCATACAGCACATGATAATCTCTTCCGAACAAAGTTAGAGCCAGTCCTGTACCTTACATGGATCTGCTAGATTTATTTTAAGCTGGAACATCAGGAGACTGTTCTTTCTGTAGCTGCTCCCCATCACCTCACAAGGGTGTGTGTCCTGTCTGCTACAGCTCTCTCCCTAGCACAGCTCTGGGGGTGTGTCCTGTCTGCTGCAACTCTTTCCTTGTAACAGTCTCAGCTTCTAACAGTGGATACAACTAGTGAAGTTGATGGATGGAACTGAGCATGTGCGCCCACCTCAGTGATGTTATTGAAGCGGAGAGAAAAATAAGCAGCATGTGGCCCTATACAGATACATTTCATTGAACAATAGTGGCTACACCAAATTTTTATTGACATGTAATTACAAAAGTATTCAGATATAGGTGCTGGTTTGATAAATGTAGAATATTTTTTGGGTGGGACAACCCCTATAAATGGTTTTCCTGGTTTTATGTAAATTACTGTATAAAGAAAATGTATGCACCTGTCTAGTTCTACATTATATATTGTTGTTCTATTCATTTGGAACAGATTTCTTATCTTAAAATACCTGTGCATTATATCATATTAGTGAAACACTAATATACAGTGGATATAAAAAGTCTACACACCCCTGTTAAAATGTCAGGTTTCTGTGCTGTAAAAAATGAGGCAAAGATAAATCATTTCAGAACTTTTCCACCTTTAATGTGACCTATAAACTGTACCACTCAATTGAAAAAACAAACTGAAATCTTTTAGGTAGAGGGAAGAAAAAATATTAAAATAAAATAATACAGTTGCATAAGTATGCACACCCTTAAACTAATACTTTGTTGAAGCAGCTTTTATTACAGCACTTAGGGCCAGATTTATCATTACTCTTGCAGTTCACTCCACTTTCAAAGAAGGCGTATGTGTATTTGAGTCAAGTCAAATTTATCATGGGCTCTTTCAGAGGTTGATAAATCTGGTGTATTTCTGGTTCCTAGTTGTATTTTGGCTTTGTCTTTGGAAAAGTCGCCATTTTAAAAAAGTGATTTTGTCAAACATAAGCATGGTCATGAGTGGAGTGAGTTTGCGCAATTTTTTGCGACTTTTTTGCGACTATTTAAAAAGTCGCAATAATAAATCTGTCTTGCAAGTGATTTACATACGACAAAACGCCCATAAACTTGGTTTTGGAGTGAGTGGCGTAAGTCTCCAAAAAGTCGCAAAAAATTGCGCAATTTGGCTTTTTGCGACTTTTTAACTTCAGAAAAGTGACTTAGGCTAATGATAAATCTGGCCCTTAGTCTTTTTGGGTACGAGTATCAGCATGGAACATTTTGACTTGGCAAGATTTGCCCACTCTTCTTTGCAAAAACACTCCAAATCTGTCAGATTGCGAAGGCATCTCCTGGGCACAGCCCTCTTCAGATCACCCCACAGATTTTCAATCGGATTCAGGTCTGGGCTCTGACTGGGCCATTCCAAAACCTTAATCTTCTTCTGGTGAAGCCATTCCTTTGTTGATTTGGATGTATGCTTTGGGTCGTTCCTCTTAATGTTCACCTTTTAACAATGAGATCCCTCTGATGCTTTAGAAGCTCTCTGTGGACCATGGCTTTTGCTTTGGGATGCGACTAAGAAAATTTCAGGAAAGACCTACTAGAGCAGCGGAACTTTATTTGGGGTTAATCAGAGGCACTGTAAATGACCACCGTACCCCCTATTATGTCCTTATAATGAGGTCCATCAGGTTAGATAGTTTTCCCAGGAACAATGGCGCCGCCTGCACTGTGAACAGAGCCTGTGCCGTGCATCAATGGGTCCGTCTGTCAATCACAAACACCAAAATAAAATGTGATTTTGAAGTCATTTATATTATAAAATGTGTGCATTGACATGAATAACCCTCCAAATGCAGAAATAATACACTGTTCTATGCCTAGTGTTGGCAATGCCGCTATCCTAGTGTAAGAAGGATTTATGGCTATGTCATCCCGGGTATACATATATATGTGTTACTTATGTTGTATCATATCTTAAATTAATGTGATTAGTGTCCTATAACGCTTGCATTTTACAAGCAGTGAGTTGATACAGTCTATCTTGTATAATTCCTCGAACCCTACAGACGATTACTTATTATAGTGAACCCTTTGATATTAATTCCTCTTCTCCCGGGGATGTTGCCTTTCTCCACTGTGACTCCTATTTAACTTAGTCTACTTTCACACTCGCGTTTTTGCTTTCCATTTGTGAGATCCGTTCAGGGCTCTCACAAGCGGGTCAGTTTGCATTCGAATGTATTCTGAATGGAGGAGGATCCACTCAGAATGCATCAGTTTGCCTCCGTTCAGTCTCCATTCCGCTCTGGAGGCTGCCTGCATTTTGCTGTCCGCCTGACGAAGGAGCACAACTGATCCGTCCTGGCACACAATGCAAGTCAATGGGGACGGATCCGTTTTCTCTGACACAATAGAAAACTGATCTATCCCCCATTGACTTTTAATGGTGTTCAAGACGGATCCGTCATGGTTATAGAAGACATAATACAACCGGATCCGTTCATGACGGATGCATGCAGTTGTATTGTTGTAACGGAAGCGTTTTTGCAGATCCATGACGGATCCGCAAAAAACGCTAGTATGAAAGTAGCCTTATCCTGTATTGGAGGATTTCGCTCATCATGCATATTTTACTGTTTGATATACAAAGCTCATATTTTGTAGCTTTATGCAATTGTCTGAGCTTCGCGGTTTTTGGATAATTTTTGCTACATTGTTGTAGACCATACGTCTTGATGGCTACTTTACACTAATGTATTGTGATTATCCATATTGTCTCCAGGTTACGACCACCCTGTAGTTTAGCGTCTGTGGTCGTGCTTCACACCATAGGAAAAGGTATCGGCCTTTCTGGGGAAGGAACAGTGGGAGCGCACATAGATGCGCATGCACAGCAATATGGTCAATCACAATACATTAATAAGTGCCTTGTATTAACTTTGTCTACATTATAAATGCCACTATTTATTTTATACACTTATATAGCGGACATATTCTGCAGCGCTTTACAGACATTAGCATCAAGCTGTCCCCGAAGGCGCTCACTATCTAAGGTCCCTATCAGTATGTCCTAATGCCATCTGCTTTAGTGACAACCCTGCACAGTCATTCTTTCCACTACTTACTAAGTGCATGTGCCACCCCATGACAGTGTCGTGATTTCCTGTTTTTATAGAGAACAAAACACTATAACTACAGGTGATTTCTTGGTTACCACAGATTTCCCACAAAAACCTGATGTTTTTCTTACAATTACTGTTGATATGAACGTACGTAACCGAACTTCTAATTCTGAACCTGGAAATTATGAGAATCACAATTAAAAATAAATGAAACCGATTAAGGAGAAATCTATGCAGCAAACAAAACTACGTAGAGCACGGATTACTACGTGCAGTGTACACAGAGGCCTATGGAGAACTGATGGAAAAAGATGGAAACCGCAAAACAAATAATAATCAAAAGCGGCGGTCAGATTTTTGTTAAAAAGGGAAATGTTATACAAAAAGGAAATTGCAAATTGTAACGCCATTGTCACAGCAAGAACTCACACTGTCAGGGCACAGTTCCAACTAAGGCCTCTTGCACACGGGCGTCATGTTTGACGCCCGGATAAGATGCGGGTGCGTTGCGGGAATCGCCGCGATTTTTCCGCGCGTGTGCTAACGTTTGTAGTGCGTTGAGCACGCGCGTGAAAAAATCCGCATGCTTGGTACCCAGACCCGAAGTCAGACTTCATCACTGAAGTCTGGTTTCGGGATGAGTATTCTGTATGTGTAATTATTTTCCTTTATAACATAGTTATAAGGGAAAATAATCGCATTCTAATTACAGAATGCAATGTTCCCGGGCTTTAAAGGGTTAAAAATAATAAAGAGTTAACTTACCTTCTCCCATTATGCGCGCAGAGCCCCAGAACGTCTTCTCTCTTGATAGTTTTGATGCTTGAGGACCTGTGGTGACGTCACAGGGTCACATGGTCCAATCATAGAAGCATTTGAGTGGACCATGTGACCCATGTGATCCTGTGACGTCACCAAAGGTCCTTCATCCAACAGATGTTGGATGAAGGACCTGCCGTGATGTCACAGGATCACATGGGTCACATGGTCCACTCAAATGCTTCTATGATTGGACCATGTGACGTCACCACAGGTCCTCAAGCATCAAAACTATCAGAGAGAAGACGTTCTGGGGCTCTGCGCGACAATGGGAGAAGGTAGTTAACTCTTTATTATTTTTAACCCTTTAAAGCTCGGGAACATTGCATTCTGTAATTAGAATGCGATTATTTTCCCTTATAACTATGTTATAAAGGAAAATAATAACGATCGGGTCCCCATCCCGATCGTATCCTAGCTAACCATGCGGGAAAATCGCAACGCATCCGCACATGATTGCGGATGCTTGCGATTTTCCCGCATCCCCATTCACTTCTATGGGGCCTGCGTTGCGTGAAAATCGCAGAATATAGAACATGCTGCGATTTTCACGCAACGCAAAAGTGATGCGTGAAAATCACCGCTCATGTGCACAGCCCCATAGAACCGAATGGGTCAGGATTCAGTGCGGGTGCAATGCGTCCTCCTCACGCATTGCACCCGCACGGAAAACTCGCCCGTGTGAAAGGGGCCTAACTCTGGAGCCCTGTGGCTTATATATAGACTCTTAAAGACGACCTATAACCTCTCCTGACTTGTCTGTTTCGAGCACCTATCCTAGAGGTAGTCAACCTCCGGCATTCCGGTTGTTATGAAACTACAACTCCCATCATGCATAATTGCTCTGCTCTTCTCAGAATTGAATCGAGCATGCTAAAAATTGTAGTTTCCCAACAGCTGGAGTGCCGAAGATTGCTGACCCCTGGTCTATCCCTACGACCCCATGTTGTACCTTTAGTAATTATTCCTGCTAGAAGTTATGAATACATTTCTATCAGTTTGCAATGCAGGTCTAGATGGGTGTTACCAGTTGCGCGTGTGTCCCTGCACAATTTGACACTGGCAGTGCTGATTGGATTGTGTCAGACTGTGCAAGGACACACCCCCAACTGGTAACACCCATCTGGACCTTCATTGCAAACCGCTAGTAATTAATTCAAAACTTCTAGTAGGAATAATAAAGGAATGATGTTCCAGAATTATTACATGGGGAACACACACACAAAACAAGACACCTGTACCTACCTCCATCAGTCACAGCGACGCGATGCAGGCCTCTTCTGGCCTGTGTCCCGCGCTGTACGGCTCACAGACGCCTGTACTAACATCTGATAGGCTGCCAGCACTAGGCCTGCAGCCCATCAGAGGAGCAGGGAAAGGAGACGCCTCTCCCTCTCCGCAGCACAGCCATCTGTATCGCTGTCCTGAGGACGGCGATACAGATGACTATGGAGATGAACGCTTCCACAATGGAAGCGTTCATCTCCCTGTGCCCCGCCACACACATTGCGCTGCCGCTGGGGGGGATTTTCGCATACCCGTCGCCCCCCGCATTATTTCCTGGGGGGGATCCGACCCCCCGCTTCCTATGCCCGTGACCCATTCACTTCAATGGGGCCGCAAAAGATTGGGCCAGCACACCGTGTCCATGTATGTTCCGTTGCACCTGTTACGGACAAGGATAGAGAGGGCCAGACATTCCGTTCTGCAAAATGCGGAACACACATGGCCAGGCGCTGTGTGCATGAGCCCTCACGAAGGGGTTGTCCAGAATTACAAAAACATGGATGCGTCCTTCCAAAAACAGCACCACCAATGTTCATGGGTTGTGTCTGGTATTTGCAACTCCGCTCTATTGAAGTCAATGGGCAGAACTGCAGTACCGCACACAACCTATGGACAGGGGTGGTGCTTATTTTTTTTTCTGTTTTTCTAACAACCCCTTTAATCCACATGCTCATTAAAAGTATCTTTATTCCAGTTACATTAAAAATACACTGAAGAAGAGCGTCAGGTTGACACGTTTCGACTAATTGCCTTAACCTACGTTGCGTTTTGCGGAGACTGATGCACATTCGTGTTATGGTCATGTTTTATTACATGTCATTTCCCTTACAGGAGCCCTGCT
Source organism: Bufotes viridis (assembly GCA_033119425.1). NCBI lineage: Eukaryota > Metazoa > Chordata > Amphibia > Anura > Bufonidae > Bufotes > Bufotes viridis. Next base: position 38,978,992 of record CM065596.1, on the reverse strand, counting down.
GAAGTACAGACTAGATGTAAGCAGCTTCCCTTTACTCTCGGCTCCATTTTTGAAAGTCTCATTTGGCTTACCTTAATTACTCAGGTCAACATCAAACAGAGGAGCCATGGATCCTCCATCCTGCTTCCCTCCACTCGAGGCACGGTCTCATTTAACACCTCAGCAGTGTCCCGGCCTGACGACACCCAGTGATAAGACTCCTGCTGCTCGGGGACACACAGTAGCACTTGGACAAATCGCAGAATAAGCACAGTAGCCACCAGATAGGCAACTGCAGAAGTGAGACAAAGCGCATTCAAAGACAAGGAGCCATATCTGAAGATGATATCGCTCGTCTGTCTGGTGCCTGACAGATAAATTTGTCACCATGATCAATGAGGGGTCTTCTACCTACACAGGATGCTTCACAGAGAGCCACCATCTATATTATATTAATTGTGCGTCATATAATATCACTAAATATATACATTCCATTTTTAGTCTACATAAAAGTTTTTTCCCCCTCTAAGGATTTGGTAGCAGACGATCCCCACAATATCAAGCACTAACAAGTGTCAGCATCATCATTGGTAATAATCCAATAAAAAATAAATAAAAAAAAAGTAAAAAAGTTAGGCCCCTGATGTTCGGGCAGTGTGATGAGCCCGATTACACAGACCGATGCAAACCGCAGTCGTTGCTCCCTCATTCTGTTCCATTCATTATTCTCTGTGTAATCAGGGATGTGCTGCCGATAAGGCCTCATGCACACAAACGTATTTTTTGTCCGCATCCGATCCGCAATTCTTGAGGGTTGGATGCGGACCCATTCACTTTAACGGGCTGCAAAAGATGTGGACCGCACACCGTGTGCGGTCCACATCCGTGTGTCTGTTCCGTGGCCCCGCAAGAAAGATAGAACATGTCCTATTCTTGTGCACATTACGGACAAGGATAGGACTGTTCTATTATGGGTTGGATGTTCCGTTCTGCAAAATGCGGAATGCACACAGCCGGTATCCGTGTTTTGCAGATCCACAAAACAGGCTACAGCCGTGTGCGTGAGCTTTAAGATGAAAGATTCCCATCAGCCAACAAACTAGTGATCGATTATACAGCCAATTATCGGGAGCGTGCCTAATAATTTTAATTGACCTGAAAATCACGTAGTCTAATAGGACCCTTACTAACTTTCAACTCTGGCCAACTTCTTGCACAAAATTTTGGTGCCAGAAATCTGTTAAGTACATCTGAATGGTTCTGTTGCTGCAGTGTATGCATGAGATTTTTTACAAACACCGTTGAATGGGATGGATTTCTGACAAAACATGTGGTAACTCAAATCTGCTTTGTGTGAACATGCTTTAAGAGCAGCAATTTAAGGTCTGTTTTATGGCCGCAGTCCTACTGGGCATAGATCACCATACAACTCTGGAGATCTAAGGCTTCGTTCACATCACCGTTCAGCCTTTTCGTTCTCCTGCTCCGTTTAGGAGCAGGAGAACGGAAAGGACGAAAAAGCCACATAACCGACACCAAACTGAGCTCTTAGGACCCCATAAACTATAATGGGGTCCGTTAGGTGTCCGCTCAGAAGATGATTTTTAAGCGGAGACAAAAGTCCTGCATGCACTACTTTTGTCTCTGCTTAAAAATCATCTTCTGAGCGGACACCTAACTGACCCCATTATAGTTTATGGGGTCCTTAAGCTCCGTTCGGTGTCAGTTATGAGCCCAAGTTCAGCTCGGCTGAACCATGGAAGGTCTAGGTGTTTCCGTAAGGGCTTGTTCACATCACCGCTATTTATTTCAATTGCTCTGCCCTGTATGGCTACAAGACAAAATGTGTGGCGCAACAGCAAGCCTCAGAAAAGTCACGCAACGCAAAAGGGTATGGCTACATGGGGGCATTTGTCACGCAACATTTGATATAAAGTATTACAATGGTATCGGAATGCGACATACTGCAACAGGACTTGGATGGATGGATGGATTTTTCTGACTGCTGCATGCTGTATGTTGCATTGCGACACCATTAAAATACATTGCAAGAAATGTCACACAACAGTAGCTGTACCCTTAGAGGAACAGAATCAAAATAATGGAAGTGCCAGATTCTGCACATAACTGACTTGAACAGAAACAATCAGATTCCATTGACTATAATGTGGTCTGGTCCGTTTCCACTCGGGATCTTGCTTTTTATTTTTAACTAAAAATTTTTAACTAAAAAAAAAATGCATTCAGGACATTTCTCTCAATTGTTTTGGATGGAATCTGCAACGGACGCCCTGGTATTAATATTGGAGGTCTGATTTTGGCTCTGAGTTGAGGTCTGATTAAGGGCTCATGCACACGACCGTATGTATTTTGCAGTCTGCAAGACATGGATCAAAACGGATGAAGTCCATGTTGCATCCGTTTTTTTAAGAACCCATTGTAACAATGCCTGTTCTTGTCTGCAAAACGAACAAGAATAGGACGCGAAATGCACATGGAGTCATTTCAGATTTTTTTTTTCAAGCCGCTTTGAAGTCAATGGTTCCCGCCCTGTAAATAAAAAAAAAAAAAAGGGACGAAAAATATGTGCATGAGCCCTAACATTGGGGGTCTGATAAACATTTTTTTCTTATTTTCCTCCTCTAAAACCTAGCATTTACAATATACACAGACCAAACACTGACTTAAATCATGAAAAAAATTTATTTTAGTTACATATACATATATTTATATGTTAAAAGATTTCCGTCAATAGTGTTTTATCAAGCATCTGTAAAGTGATGACATTTCTAATGTGAAATTCAATGCATTGTTCTGGATCTATTTCACAAAGATATGATTAGTGTCGTACATCATTCTATTTACACAGAGAAAAGGCTTTTTTTTACTCCTCTTATGATACAAGAATCGGTTATAATTCAAGATTTACAATCTCAGTAAAAAAAACGATGCGCATTATGCACCTTCGACATGAAATATGTATATTTATGTACAAAATAAACAAAATATCTCACAAGTAACATTAACTGACCTGTTAATAACATCAAAAACACACAACTAAAAAACGAAACAAAGAAGGCATTAAAAAAAAATCACTGACATTTGGTCTCATTTTGCAGCTTTAAGACTTTTTTTATGCTACTGCACAGTGATCTTCAAATGCATTTCCATAGAGTTCATATTTAAAATCGCCTGCAACAGACTGACTGTAGCAGTATAGACTAAAAAAGGAAATCTCTTTGCAGACTCCATGAGAAACACTGGGGCAGATGGGTGTTGGTCTGGACATTGGAATGGCAAACTGGAAACAGATATGCTGAATTGAAGATTCGCAATTAAGGTGCGTTCATATATGACTGGTGATCCAGTGTAGTTTCCCCCTGGCGTGGCTGCACCTGATCAAAAAACAGACTGGTTTCGAGATAGAAATGGGTCCCTAAGGTGGAACCTGCACGTATTGGACATTTATGACATTCTGCGGATATGCCATAAATGTCCCGATGGGACGTCCTATTAAAGGGGTGTGCTCGCTTCACTCATATTAATGACCCATCCTGAGGCTAGGTCATGAATAGTGATTGTTGGGTCCAACTCTCAACATCCCCACCAATCAACTGTCTGAAAGGGCTATGGTACTAGTTCTCCAGCCTCTTCAAAGGTGACCCGCACATCCCCTACATAGTAGCAGAGGTGCTGTGTAATTACAGCTTCATCCCACTCAAGTGAATGGAACAAAGCTATATTTACCCAACACTCCCACTACTGGGTGGAGGCATGGAGGTTAATATTGAAAAGGCTGCCGTTTTCTAATGAGCACCACAAGCCCTTTAAACAGCAGCAGCGTGCTAAGAGTCGGACCTGCACTGATCAGATATTTTTAGGCTAGTTTCACACTAGCGGCAAGGCTATTCCAGCGGGTGAACAGCTAGTGCACGCGAGCCCCCGGACTACCGCTCTGGCCCCATTGACTAAAAAAGGGGGCGGGGCGGAGTTCAGGCGGCAGTGCATGCCGAGGGGCAGCTGGAATAAAAGTACGATCATGAATCCGGAATACCCTTTTAAGAGGGAAGTCCATTTTTAACACTTTGGGCCTATTACACAAAGTAACCAAAAAGTTTACATTTTCCTAAAGACTTTTGAACCAGGCCACCAAAAGCAGACCCTGGGTATTGTGTTAGAGGACACAGCTGTGCTTCAAGGGTTCACTTTTTTTCCTTCCCAGAAACAGCGCCACTCTAGTCTGATCTTTGTCGAGCTCAGTTCCACTCACCTAAATAACAGACCCAGCTGGCATGGTTTCTGGAGCAAAACATTTTTTATGAAGATTTCAGAATGAGCCGCCGACCATTCATCTGTATGTATGCAGACCATGGGGGAGCTACACACAAATGAAGACCATGTGAAAGCCTGTGCCGAACCAAAGACCCTGAGATCTGCTCTTACCGTACTTCTATTACATTACTGGAGTGTTGTATGCGTCTCTATCCAAGACTTCATTTAGTGTCCTCTAAACTTTAAAAAAAACAACTTTAGTACAAATATCAGATATGATGCCCAAAGCCATGTTTTCTAACTTCAGCCCTAAGGGCTGTAATGCAGCAAGCCATCTTCAGCCTTCATTGCACTGATGAGCTGGTGGGTTTCAGGATTGTAATCATATACACCGTGTGATATGTCCAAACCATAAATTTGACCACACATTAACAAAAATACATTTTGTTCCATAGGCATCAAATATTGCACAGGTTTCTCTGTTGCACAGGTGAAAGAAGGGATGACCAGACGGGTCAATATCAATGGTCTCCGTCTAGTATGTACTAAACTTGAACACCTGCTCTGATCCAAAATAAGAAACATTCAAAGGAAATACATTTTTCTGATAATACTGCTATGACAAACAAGTCCATTGAACGTCTTCATCTAGTGTATGGCAATGACGAGCATTTGGCAAAAGGCAAGTGAAGGCAAGTAGAAGTTCTGTACACGCTGGGCCAGTCAGATGTGAAGATTGTAAGATGGTCCTCGTATTGTAACAATTGTCATGACCGTCTGGTTCAAAAAATAAAATATAAAACAAAAGTCACAGTGATGATCAAACCGTAGTGGAGTAAGACTCTGTTCTTTTTGCCATCTGTTTTGGGACCACGCCATTGGAATCAGTAATGATCGTCATTTCTTCCGGATCACTGTCACTGCTCTCCGAATCAGAAGGAACCAAAACCATCTTTGCGTGCTTTTTGGCCAGGCCGTAGTGACCTCCCCGCTGTAGTGAGGTGGTGGCAAAGTCTTCATCGGAGGAATGGAAGGACACGTCATCTCCAATGATGTGATTGACGATATGGATCCCGTCAAAAGCGTGTTGGCCTTGGAGGCCCTTCTGACTTTTTAGATACTGAATCTGTTAATAAAAATGGAAAACCGTAAAAAAACAAAATAAAAACAATAAAAAAAAAAATTAAAGCACCCATGTTCATGCCAGTTAATATTGGCCATCATGACCTAACGTACAGCAGCTGTAAGTGATTTATATGAAGAGATTTCACTGTACTGACTGCACAACATAAGACGAGGCCACAACAGAGTGAAGATCTAGTTCACTCGGACTGATCACGTAACATGCACACTAAGCAAACATTAGCAAATTAAAAGGACTCTGCTTTTATCAGCTGAGGTCAAAGACGAACTCCGCTCCATGTTTGCCAAGGCCCCAACATCACACTCCTGACATGCAGATGGACATTTGGTAACATTCCCAGCAATGCTACGGCACACGCCATGGACAGATGTATTTTAGGAAGGCCTGAGTGACACACAAATTGTACATAATGAGGAATAACTACTCGAGCTATGACTGTAAGAAGATGGCCGCAGGGGAAGAGCCTACCCCCAACTCCTAGCAGGCTTTGACCTTACCTGGTGCTGACTGTTCCATCGAGTCAGGCATGTGTGGAAACAGGGGGAGGTAAAAAGAATGCACTCATTTTTTACAACTAATAGAAGTCAATAGCACACTAGCACAAATGACAACAGGACATGCAAGGAAGCAGAATGAAAATGTATAGCTAGCAGTTCATGAGGGGGTCGCTTTAACTTTAGCTGCAAGTAGTAAATCATGTGATCCCATCAATTACTTTACCGTCCGTCAAAAAAGTACACGTGAGGCAATGCAGAAATAGGATATTATCCAGAAGAACACTTTAAGAATACTCTGAAACTAGTTGTCGAACACATTAATGAAAATCAGAAACAAAATTAAGACGTAAAAAAACAAAACAAACACGTTTTCCTTAAAGGCCCTCTGTCAGCAGATTTGTCCCTATGACACCGGCTGACCTGTTACATGGGCACTCGGCAGCTGAAGACATCTGTCTTGGTCCCATGTTCATATGTGCCATAATTGCTGAGAAAAATGATGTTTTGTGTATGCAAATGAGCCTCTAGGAGCAACGGGGGCGTTACTGTTACACCTAGAGGCTCTGTTCTCTCTGCAACTGCTGCGCCTTCTACACTGATGGACAGGAACGGGTGTGGATGTTTTCACTGCCTGGCCCTGCCAATGAAAGTGCAGAGGGTGTGACATTTGCGGAGAGCAGAGCCTCTAGGAGTAACAGCAACGCCCTTTTGCTCCTAGAGGCTCATTTTCATATAATAAAACATTTTTCTCAGCAATGCGGACACATATGAACATGGGACCAACACGGATGTCTTCAGCTGCCAAGTGCACATGTAACAGGTCAGCCAGTGTCATAGGGACAAATCTGCTGACAGGTGCCCTTTAAGAAGGGCCATACCCCACACGTGCCATAACTAATCTAGTCAAATACTACTTCTCGACTTTTTAAACTACGGTATAAAACTATATTACCCCACAAATAAAAACAATAAGTCATAAGAAAGTTACATGTGAATGGTATGAAAAGCACAAAAAGACAAGCCCTGAAGAGGACACCGTCTCATCACTTGAGACTCCGTTAGCTGACCACAACCACTGACAGCAGGGGCAGAATGGAGGCAATGGACTTTTCATTTCAATACTCTGATTATTTTAAGATGGAGGACTGTTACATTGGGCTATTGCTGATACTATGGCCCATATTTACTAAGGTGCCTGTGCCTAGAACCTAACAAATGAGCGCAAATTGGCTCAACTAGGGTTTCTACAAATTTTTGCAACTTGCTCAAGAAGAGGTGTGGCTTACGGGGAGCGGTGTAACCTACAAGGAGATTAGTGCCAAAATTGCTCCACAATTCTGGGGTAAATTTTTGTCTAATTGTAGACTGACCAGCAGTTGGTATAGAGTAGACAAACGTGTATCCATGCACCCCATTTACCATCCAGCCTGAGCCCCTGTGGTAAATCTGCTGCGGGTCTAAGCTTACACCATCTACGGGATTAGTAAATCTGCCCCAATGTGCAATCAATGTAAGCAGATTTCTAATGTTATTTTTGAAATCTGAAGAAGCGGAAAATAGAAAAAACTAATTGTGAAGGCGCAACTGTGTCCAAAACGGCCACTCATCTTATGCAGCTGCTTTCCTTAATTTTCAACGTGCGACGCACCTCACTCAAGTATGGTAGACTGGCCATGTGCAGGCCTGGGAGGATGCGTCATAGGAGGTCAAGATGGGAATAACGGCTAAGAAATGACAATGTGAAGAGCAGGGCAATGGCTGTCACATCCTCAACATTATCAGGAGCCATCACACAATCTTGAAGACTTGACTTTTCTCAAGGACTAGATTATCCATTACAAATCCCATTTCTCCAGCCATCTTAAAAAACCCTGTAGTCCCTATCATCTGTGAACCAGAGTTTGGCCCAAGATGAGTTTCCTTCTCACAGGACGGATCATATTGTGTCTTGTGAAAGTGAGAAATCTTCACCATTATTTCTGAGAACTCCTCAGCTCAGCGAGCTGTGAAAAATGAAGAACCCCGGCTCTATTTTTGTCCACATGTTTGCTGTGGAGTAGTGAAGTGCTTTCGTGGGGGTGTCCCACAAAGACCAGCGTCACTTACAAAGGAAGTAAACTTCACAAGTACCAAGACTGATTCTAAGACTATTAACTCTTGGGCTAACCTGAATTAACAAATAACTTGTACAATCCATTACTCCTAGGAGAATGGCAGAAATTAGCTGCAAGGAAATGTAATTGGACTCTATATTTGTTTGTGGTTGATTTTTTTTTATCAATTTCATTTCGTTTTTATGCGTGTCGGACCACTGGGATCCCACCAAATCTGAGAAAAGGGGGTCTCTAGTTCCTTGAATGAATGGACTATGCCATCAATTTTAGATGCGGGTCTCAGAGCGGTGGGCAAGCAGTGCGGCGTGCTCCACTTCACTTCAGGGGCCCTGTTCTGGAGATAGGAGCAGGTCCCAGAGGTGGGACCTGCACCTACCTGACACAAATATCATACCCTGGAGATATACCATCAGCGCCCCATATGGGAATACCCCTTTAAGATGGGGTTTACGTCTACACAATGCCATTTGTTGCAACATTTCTTGTAATGATAGTCTATCCTGCCGATCAGCAACCTTCGGAACTCCAGCTGCTCCGAAACTACAGCTCCCAGTATAGAAATTACTCGGCTGTTCTTGTAATTCCCACAGAAGTGAAAGGAGGATTCTGGGAGTTGTAGTTTCAGAACAGCTGGAGTGCCGGAGGTTGCTGATCGCCGGTCTAGGGTGTCGCACTGCAACACGATAGTCACACAAAATCCAACTTTGATGGATCTTTGTACGACTGTCATGTTGCAATGCGACACCATAAACAGTCATTATATAAAAAAAATAAAATGTTGCGTGACATTACTGCGACTTATTGCCGCACGACAAATGTCGTTGTGTAGATGTACCATTAGGGTATGTTCACAATGTGGTCACTACATGGATTTTGGCGCAGATTCTGCTAGTAAAATCAGCACACAAAACGCATGCAATCCATCTCCCATTGATTTTAATGAGAAAAATAGCATGGTAGTTTTTTTTTTCTGCTCACGTGTATAAAAAAAAGAAAAAGAAAAAAGTGACATGATTGTTCTTAGTGCGGATTCCGCATCAAGTTCACATCCAAACTTCCCATTAACACAGGAAGGATCAAAGACCGCGTAAAACACGCACCGAATTTTGAAACGTGTTGTTTTTTCAGATGAGAAGCCTACCCTTACTTGTGCTGCTTTTGGTGCCGGTTTTTAAAGCCGCAGTAGGTGTTGATCCAAAAAGGAAAGAAAATGATTAGAGATTCTCATGTTTTAGACAGGAGAGAAGTTTTGATAGTTACTGAAATTCTACTGTACTAGGCGGTGTAGTCTCTTCCATATTGGCAAATCCTAAGCAATGAGTGCTTGCACCAATAACAGCATGCACAAAGTCACATTTCTGTGGTCTGCAGGATACATATGGGTTGCACGTTTATCTTGTAATCTCTTGAGCCACTCCTGTAATCTAGGTAGAGCAGGCAGATCTTGCAACATCTAACAGGAAGCAGGCAGATGCTAAGCAACCACCAAAAACCATAAAAACAGGACGAAACGAAGGCTGATAAATCATTGGATTTCAATGGTTTGCAGGGTGCAGGAAAAAAAGGCTAAAACATGAGATTTATTATGGTGAGAACACAAACAGACTTCTACAAGTACCAGAAGAGTTTATCCAGTGGGTTCCAACCTGTAGCCATCTGTTGTTGCAAAACTACAACCCTGAGACCCTGCACCATCTGGTAGAACCATTGGTTCAAAAGATCATTTTTAAAAGCATGTCAACATTTGTGAATCGCCCTACAAACAGAATCAACCCGAGTAATAGGAAAAGACAGAACAGTAGAATTTATCATTTAAGGTACGCTACTAGGGATGAGCGAACGTGTGTTTTCCAAGTTCAAGTTCAGGTTTTATGACAACTCCGTGATGGATTCCGTTACCACAGGCCATAATACAATTCTATGATGGAATGTATAACCAAAGGCCTTTAAGGGTACTTTTACACTTGTGGCAGGACGGATCCGGCAGGCCGTCCTGCCGCAAGTGCCCGTGCACTGCCGTGCTGCCGCTCCGTCCCCATTGACTATAATGGGGTGGAGCTGCGGTGCAGCACGGCAAAGAACGCTGGACTGAAAAGTCGGACATGCAGCACTTGTAGTCCGGTGATCTCCGGCCGTGCACTACCGTGCTGCTCCGTAGCTCCGCCCCATTATAGTCAATGGGGACGGAGCAGCAGCACGGCAGTGCACGGGCACTTGCGGCAGGACGGCCTGCCGGATCCGTCCTGCCACAAGTGTAAAAGTACCCTAAGAGGTATTCCGTCATAATAGAAGTATATGAGCCACATAACAGATCCTGCATAATGGAAACCAGACGTCTATTATGACGGAATGCCTCTTAAAGGCCTTCCGTTATGCATTCGGTCATAGAATTCAGTTATTGCCTGTGGTAACGGAATCCATCACGGAATTGTAATAAAACCCGAATCTGTAAAGCACAAGTTCGCTCATCCCTATACACTACACGTGGGTCCTCTAGAGCTTGCATATCTACTAAATATGGGGTTCCTGTGGCCCCTGTCCCACCTATGAGCCGGCGTCTGGCTGTCATATCTAGGCAGGGACTATGGTGGCCATGCTTGTCTGTTGCCATAAGGCCTCATGTATGTGACTGTATTTTTAGCCCGTGTCCAATCCGCATTTTTTGCGGTTTGGATGCAGACCCATTCATCTCTGTGAGGCCGCAAATGTCACCCGTGTGCAGTCCGCATCCATGCGGCTATTCTGCAAATTATAAAACATTCTTGTCCGTTTTGTGGACCAGAATAGGCATTTCTATAAAGTTACAGGGAAAGTAAGGGATGCATAATACATACTGTCCTGTGCACGTGTGACTACCCTTCCAAGCAGGATGGGGGTCTCCTGATCTAGAGATATGGAGTACCCCATGTACTTGCCATGCATGACTCAGATACTTCTATAAAGAGCTCTAATGGCATCAAAAGAATTCTGAAAAGTTCTGCTTTAGAGGTCCCTAGACCTGATGACATATCATACGCCCCAAACTGCACTAAATGTCATTTTATATTTCTGCTCTCTGCCATTCTGGGTGTCCCTCCTATTAGAGGGGGATTCCATTTTCAGGTATATTACGGTACTGTTTTGCATGTGCTGAACTTCATGCTTCTTATCACTCATCGGGGTCAGTATTTGGTCGCCCTGGGTTGGCTAAGCGCTCGGAACAGGATACAATTGTTTCTAAAGGTATCATTTGCAAATAACATTGTAACAGAAGCAGTCGGCTAAGGCTACTTTAGCACTCGTGTTTTGGGCGGATCCGTCATGGATCTGCAAAAACGGATCCGTTACAATAATACAACCACATGCATCCGTTATGAACACATCCGATTGTATTATCTGTAACATAGCCAAAACAAATCCGTCATGAACTCCATTGAAAGTCAATGGGGGACGGATCCGTTTTCTATTGTGCCAGACTGTGTCAGAGAAAACGGATCCGTCCCCATTGACTTACATTGTGACGTTTTGCTCAGTTTCGTCAGGCGGACAGAAAAACGCTGCAGGCAGCCTCTAGAGCGGAATGGAGACTGATCGGAGGCAAACGGATGCATTCTTAGCGGATCCTTTTCCATTCAGAATGCATTAGGGCAAAACCGATCCGTTTTGGATTGCTTTTGAGAGCCCATGCGGATCTCAAAAACGGAAAGCCAAAACGCCAGTGTGAAAGTAGCCTTAAACGTTGTGTCATCACTATATTCCTAACACCAGCAGAGTGATAAAGGGTCTCGTGTGGTCATACCCTTGAGAATAAGCCTGGAGCTACAAAACACACACTTAAAAAAAAAAAAAAAAATCACAAATCAATGTGTTTAGTAAAGATTGCAGGATACCGCTGACAAACCATCAAACATTATCTGATGCAGCTTTTCCTGTGCAGGCATCTTTAAACTGATGCACCGAAATGATTTGCAAAGCGAGTGGTTATGTCCATGGGTGCTGCAGTTCACAGGCCTCAGTGCAGGTACACATTGATTGGTGCCAATTGTCCATAAAGGGGAGAAAAAAGTACAATGTCTTGGTGAATTCAAATTTCTTAAAGGGGTATGCTCATCTTAAAACTTATTGCTTGAATATTCCATAAACTTGGTGCCAGTGAAGATCCAACCTCTGGGGCACCCAAAAAGAAGGGGACAGAGCTGCAATGCTTTCCCCGCTTCGGCCCCTCGTTGTGCAGGGAATTACGGCTCATCCGTTGCAGTTTTCTGCGTAGCTGGGTGGCCAGTAGTGACAAAGCAGTGCTGCAACCCCTTCATGCTCATATCCGAGCGATATGCTATCAGTTTATAAAATGAGAATGAGAGGAGAGGGGGAAAGAATCACCATTGCCAAGCAACTGACTGAAGAAGAGTGCCACCTAGTGGACCACGTAGAAATAGGAAGGGCAATATCCCTAGGATTGTTGGAAAAGGTCCACATTGTATTTCCCAAAAACAGATTTATTTTTTAGAGGGTGAAATGTCATAAAATTCATTCTACAATAATAAGTGATGGCTCACATGACTATTAGTGACAGGCAGCGTATATGGCCGGCCATGGGAAATTCCCTCCCTCATCTCTATTCAGAACACTATTTCCTCAACAGTGGTTATGGCTGAAGTTTTTATTGCTGCAAAAGTCTCAGTTCTGTTTTGCACAAGGTTACTAGCTGCTGCACCGCTTCTTTAATTAACTGAGTGACTTGCAAGAGAAAGCCTAGCTAAAATGATGCGTTCACTCCTTTCTCACCAAACATTAATTGATCCGTCAAAGCAGTTTGAAAAGTTACACTTTACCCAAGATGAACATGGCCAACGATTTAAGGCGCCTTTACCCTAGATGATGACCAGGACCGTTCATTCACCCGATTATTGTCTCCTGTAAACATACCACTGATCACCCGACAAGAAAACGCTCATATGTCTTGGGGGGGTGGGAGGGTCTGATCTTTTAAGCAGCATTGAAAATAAAAACTGTATGGGGAATGAATGATCGTATTAACGTATAAACGATTGTTCGTCCCCATACAAACTATCCATTGCTGCTTAAACAGCACTTAGCGAGCACCAATTAACATGCTGCATTAACAGGCAGAATATGGATCGTAAAAAAGGATCCGTAATGTAAATACGGAGAAAGTCACAAATGGCCGTTCAGTTGACATCTCTCTCAGGTCTATAGCAAGCTAAAGGTTTTGTCCCAAAAAGACAAAAATCTGGCAGCACATTAGAAATAGTAACGACAGTACTTGAGCATGGCCCACGTAGCATGGCTGGATCCATACAGGCCATATTCCTTCACAGGTCCGGGAAGGGCCTAACACAGGCCACCAATCTCCCTGTACCCGTGTGCCAATCAGACTATACAAGCAACAGTAGTAAATGTCATAAAATAATAACCATTACTCACCTGTTAAATCCCCTGCCTCTACAGTGGTCCCCCTGTTTTTAAAGGGGTATTCCAGTTGTTTAACATTATCCTCTATCAACAGGATAGCTATAATAAAGGATAAACTATTAGATCTGTGGGGGTTCTACCGCTGGGACCACCAACAATCACAAGAACGGGGGCCCCCGGTATGTATTTTACTGGTGGGCCCTAGTCCGACACTGCAAGTGAACGACTTGAAGCAGAGTTCAATGTCTCCCAGGGCACAGATGTGCGAGGATCCATTGCAAGCCGCTGTATAATTCATGGCGTAAAGCTTATATTGCTGGGTTTGGCATGGAGAATGGGATCTTCTTACCACCCGCGTGAGCTTCTATCAAACCTGTCTATTTGAAAATAACTTTCACCAATGGATAAATGTCTAAAAAACCCGATCGAGTCGTACAGTGCAGCTCTTCACCGTATCCAATTACTTGTGAATTGACGGTCAGAAAGCCGGCCCGCAGAAATAGTGACTGAGCCCCCCAAAAAATCTGTCTAGATCTTCATCAACAAGTACATCAGCTCTGGAGGTTCAAGGGTCCAATTAAGTGAGTTTTAGGCACTTTCACATCAGATGTAAATTGTAAATGTAAAAGTACAACAAATCTATGTGGATGTAAAGCGGAACTTCCTGTGGCTTTGTCGCAGGTTTCACACCATGGATTGCAAAGAGTAAAATCTGTATTGAAAATATGCAACATAAATCGAGATGCTGTGGATTTAAAGAGGACCGGTCACCTCTCCAGACATGCCTTTTAGTAACTACTTGAATTACTCAGGTGATAATTGTGGAGCATCTATTCTTACAACTATGTTAAGTCAGTCCTTTATTATTCCTGCTAGAAGTTATGAATGAATTACTAGCAGTTTGGATAAAAGCCTGGCTGGGTGTTACCAGTTGGGGTGCGTCTCTGCACAGTCTGACGCTATCCAATCAGCCATACCAATGTCAGACTGTGTAGGGAATGGACACCCCCCCTTCCAACTGGTAACACCCAGCTGGACCTTCACTGGAAACTGCTAGCAATTAGTGTTGAGCGAATCGAGCTTTGGATCCTATATCTAAAGGAGATTTGCTAAAAACTTTGTTATCACTGAAGTCTTGCAAGGCTACGGTGAAAAACTTTGGCCATCGATTTTTAAACTTTAAAACACGTATCCGTAGTAGACTTCAGGTCCATGTTTTAAAACGGTTTTAAAGTTGAAAAATCTAATCTCGGTAGTACCAATTTCCCTCACCGAAGCCCACACATTTGACTGCTGTACGGAGATGAACCTCTGTACAGCAATCAAACGAAGTTTTGAACCTGGGATCCTATGCTCAATACTACTAGCAGATACATGGGTGGATATAACAGATGAGTGAATTCTTGCTGATCCTGCAATCATTGCACATGTTCACATAGCTGATAACTGGGCACAATACCTCAATATAAGATCTTGGTCCGAGGTATAGCTAGATCCATGCGGTGCTTTACACAGTATATAACTGGAGGAAGGCTTGCGTGCCAAAACATCACTGCCATGTGCATTTATGCTACACAATAAAACATTAAAACGTTTCTGGGGGTGTCTTGGACCCTTCTCACATGTTGGACTTCTATGGTGAATCTTGATGGAACTCACCCCCAAGTTAGCAAGCCTCGTTCTTCCCTGAATGCACGTGATATTGGGACACTTTTGCTCACTATTTTTTTGCACAATAAACAACCAATTTAGGATCTTGGAAATCTGTTCTTCATACAAGTGACCACATGGCCTCCAACTACGGGCACTAAGCCACTGCTAGATACAATGGTGATACAAAGTCTTTGCTACTGTACCCGGCACTGGCATAAAAGTATACCAGTCCTGGGGAGATCTTTGCCTACTCTCCAAGCCTGCGGGAGAGTAGGCAAAGGCCGGTGCGCATGAGCTGTGGGTCTGTGAGAAGGTGAAGTAGGATGAGATTCGTGCAATCTGGTAAGATCCAAAACTTTAAAAGGTAACTAACCAAAAGAAACTAACCTCAATAAAGATACTTTTAAAAGGAACACATTGTTTGGGTCTTAACCGATTGCACCACGGTTCATCCCACTTCACCTTCTCAGAGTCATATTGTATACTGCTGAAAGAGCACGGTCATGAAGCAAGCATCTATGGCTTCAACCCTGCCAAGTGTGATGATGGTTTCATTTCTCCCCTCATGAACGGGTCGGTTGCAGGTTCTTCAAATCGAACAGGAAGTCCAATGTGAGAAGAACATCCTTCACTCAAGAGAGTCATTGGTTTTTTGAGATGGTTAAGATATTTAGGATCATTTTTCAAAATTCTTTAATAAATGGCAACAATAAAAAATCCAAAATCAATACTTACATTTCCAAATTCCATTAAAGAGGACCTATCAGCAGTATCAACGCTATTAAACCAGATAAACCAGAACAAGGCCTGGCCCCTCAGGTCTCTCAGCTCCATAGCTTTTCAGTGCTGACCATGCCCCTCGGTGCACTGCAGCCGTCATATGCAGAAAAACAAAAGTCTATTCTTTCAGGAACATCACAAGAGATTTCAGGTATCAATTTAATCAGCACGTCAACATTATTAGGCAGTACGCCTCGTTTAATAGGGTTGATCCTCCTGACAGGCACTCTAAGAATGAATGATTTGTA
The DNA here is from genome assembly GCA_033119425.1 of Bufotes viridis. NCBI lineage: Eukaryota > Metazoa > Chordata > Amphibia > Anura > Bufonidae > Bufotes > Bufotes viridis. Next base: position 38,962,893 of record CM065596.1, on the reverse strand, counting down.
TGAAAAATACTGACACTTCATCTTTTGGCCCCCATGAAATTCGTTTCTTTTTTACAAGCATTTAAGGATCCATTCACATGTCTGTTTTGCGGATCTGCAAAACACGGACACCGGCAATGTGCGCTGCGCAATTTGCGGACCGCACATCGCCGGCACTATAAGGCACTATAATAGAAAATGCTTAATCTTGTCCCCAATTGTGGGCAAGAATAGGACATGTTCCATTTTTTTGTGGAAATGGAAGTGTGTATTCGGAAATGCGGACGCGGACAGCACATAGTGTTCTGTCTGCATCTTTTCCGCTCCCTTTGGAAATAAATGGGTCTGCACCCGTTCTGCAAAATTTTGTGGATGTGTGAATGGAGCCTTAGGCCTCTATCACACTTGCGTTTTCTTTTCCGGCATACAGATCCGTCGTCAGGGCTCTATGCCAGAAAAATCATGATCAGGATCATCCCAATGCATTCTGAATGGAGAGAAATCCGTTCAGGATGCATCAGGATGTCTTCAGTTCAGGACCGGAACGTTTTTTGGCCAGAGAAAATACCGCAGCATGCTGCGCTTATTGCTCCGGCCAAAAATTCTGAACACTTGCCACAAGGCTGGATCCGGAATTAATCCGGATCCGGCCTTAAGCTAAACGTCGTTTCGACGCATCGCCGGATCCGACGCTTAGCTTTTTCTGAATGAGTTACCATGGCAGCCAGGACGCTAAAGTCCTGGCTGCCATGGTAAGTGTAGTGGGGAGCAGTATACTTACAGTCCGTGCAGGCTCCGGGCGCTCCAGAATGACGCCAGGGCGCCCCATGCGTGCATGGATCACGTGATCCATGCGCATGGGGCGCTCTGACGTCATTCTGGAGCTCCCCGAGCTGCACGGACTGTAAGTACACCGCTCCCGCTCCCCACTACTACTATGGCAACCAGGACTTTAATAGCGTCCTGGCTGCCATGGTAACCTCAAAGTATTTCGAAGACTGATCAGGATCCTGATCAGTCTTCTTTTTTTTAATCAGATATATTTTTATTATTATTATGCAAAAATATACATTTTACAAGACAAAGTAAACCAAAAACAGGATCCTTACCACAAGGAACCCGACAACCAAACCCCCCATCCACTGTGAGACCTTATCTTGAGTATGTAGGCAAGAGCCTGTATAAGACTTCCTAGGTTTAGCAGCAGACCATAACACCACCTGCACAAAACAGAGCTTCAACCCATTGGGCTCTGATCAGTCTTCTAATGCTTTCAGGCGACTTGCGTTCTGACGGATCCGGCGGGACGGAAGTGGCAGCCGGATCCTCAGAACGCAAGTGTGAAAGAGGCCTTAGTCTTATGCCATTTTTCCTCAGACTTTTATTTTTCCTATAGACAAGGCAATGGGGAATCGCCTGAAAAAAGCCCCACACCTGCATGTTGAGGATCTGAAAAATAAAATGCCAAGAGGGGAAAAAAAAGCAGTGATAAAACCCCACAAAAAAACTCAATGTTCTTATGGAGTTTAATACTTTATTACTGTCCAACATCAGCAGCAGTTCCCCGGTAGTTGGAGACATCCAGGACTTAGCAGGCTCAGACAAGTGACGTGCTGTATTTAACACATGTGGGTGGAACTGATCTTTACAGTTATTCTGAAGAAGTCTGGGACAGCTATCAGAACAGATCTCGGTAAGATACCGACGCTTGCAAAATCTACATTGCTTGCATGTTAGCTTACATATCCGCAGATTTTGAGGAAGAGAATCAGCACAGGTTACATAGGGACTATGCCCTTGGGGATCTACTCCAACCTCCAGCAGAAAGTAGTGCGTAATGAAATGTAAATGGGTCGCAGGAATTGTACCCCAGAAATGGTACCATTCATGGAACCACTCAGTACATGGGTTGTATGTGGAATTCCAGCAAAGCCTTATTCAGACATACCCGAAGGAAAAAGGAGGGACACAGAAAACCCAGAAGAACCAGATAGGCTGGAAGCCAACGTGCTTGATCTTTGTTCATTCCAGGAGACTTTGGGGAAGTATTAGTATTAGTCAATATCAACGGTTGATAAAAATCTTACTGGGATGGCCAGCCTTTAGATAAATGGCTACCAAACACCGATTTCAGCGAGATCAGCTAACCATCAGCTAATACCCTTATACATGGGCAATTATGGGGAATGACCCCTATGTTTCTTATAATTGCCTATAGTTAACGGGAACCTGTCACCTCAAACAGCGGTCCTAAACCGCCGGCAGGACCTTCAAGACTACAGCAGTTGGATTCTGATCAAGTATATCTTACTAAATTCCGATGCGGCAGTAGTAAGAAAATCGATGTTTAATCCACGGCTGGCGCGATTCTCTGCCCAGGCTTGAAGTCAATGGCGCAGCGGCCTTCTTGCTTCAAGTCGCGCTAACCACGCCCCCCTTCCCGACCCCTTCGCTTTGATTGACAGCGCTTATGCCCGACAGCCGGCTGGCTTCTCAGAACAGCCAGCTGTCAGTCACAGCGAAGGGGGCGGGAAGGAGGCGTGGTTACCGCGACTTGAAGCAAGAAGGCCGCTGCCCCCTTGACTTCAAGCCTGGGCAGAGAATAGCGCCAGCCGTGGATTAAACATCGATTTTCTTACTACTGCCGCACCGGAATTTAGTAAGATATACTTGATCAGAATCCGACTGCTGTAGTCTTGAAGGTCCTGCAGGCGGTGACAGGTTCCCTTTAGCAGAGGGGAGAGCTGCATTTAGACGCAGCAGTCATCCCATCAGCACAATCTGCTGCCGGCAAATGTTTGCTCGTAATTAGGGGGACATTCAATGGCGGACTGGCCATTTTCCAAGTGGGTTGATGCCCAAAGGGCCAACCGAGGCCTCCACAATGCCGCTGGCTGGGTACATACTACTGGGGTCACTATAGGGGGTCATGATTAGAGGAAGTCCAGACAGCATGCTAAAGGTAGGTATCCATAGTAGAGAGAATTGGAGGAGGAGTAGAGAACGTGGCAGCTATTGATGGCCATCACCGAGGGACAGCTACTGGAGAGGTATTCAGTGCTGCACTATGGTATTCGGTTCGGTCGGATGGTATTCTGTGTTGCACTGTAGGCATTACTGACCCTGTCAACTTGTATTGGCCCAATCTATTTGTATTGCCCCACATTCACTCAGCTTAGACCCACCTAGAACACAAAGGCCACTTTTAGGTTTTTAAGTTGCCATTCCGTCCCTGGGGACATTTACAAAGTGCAATTATTGGGGAGGTGTGTTCCTAGGGTCAAGGCCATGTTAATATCAGGCTTTGTAAGCTCCTTATTCCTATTCTAAATATGTCTATAGGGCTATGCAAGTCTGACAGAATCCAAAAAGCACGCACTTTTGGCCTCCATTTGCCAGTAATACCATACAAAAGCAGTGTGGAACAGCATAGTAGACTGCACTATTCTACACAAAAAAACAAAAAACAAAACCCAAAACACATTAAGGGGGCATTCAGACCACCGGAAGTGCTTTGCAGTTCGCAAACCGAGGATCCGCTAAGCATGGAAACATGGATACTGGCCGGTTTGTAAACTTTGACGCAGTGAAAAGATAAGACACGCTTTTTACTTCGCCGTAACATGCAGACCATGGACGCATTGATGCGGCATGCACACAGCCAGTATCCGTGCTTTGTGGATCCATTGCCTGTGAAATGCACAACACTTACGGCTGTGTGAATACCCCCTAATACCCGTGCCGCTATAGGTCATCCGTCAGAAGCATCCTAGTAACATATATGCTAGAAGGAGACCATAAATGTAATGTGAACAGAGCCTAATTTTGTATGGGTCCCAGAGCCTCTCCCAGGGCAGTTTTATTTCAACATGCCTGATGTTTTTGTATTCAAGGGAGATGCATAAGGTGGCTGGAAATGGCTTATTCCCCAATGCCTATTGAGAACCCATGTACGCCCAGCTGAGCAAAGTGTGCATGGAGGTGGAGGGGCGAGGCTGAAAGAAAAAGCTGCAGGCCAAATAACTATTTTAATGTGTACAGCTAGTCGAAACGCCACCCAAATTTTTTGTCTGCAATCTTCATACATCGGTTACAAAACTAGAAAGAGCACATTAGACTAGTTTCACATCTCCAGCATTGTCATCCGGCAGCCAGATCTGGCAGAGAACGCCGGCAATCGGACGGTCAGAAACTGCAGCATGCAGCGGTCTTTGCCTGGCCAATTTGCAGCATATTTGGTGGATTGCATATAGTTAACGAGGTCGGCGGGCATTCCATTTGCATCCAGCAGTGCCAGATCAAGAGAATTCCCACAGGCTATTCTCTGCCATAATGGCGAATTGCTGCCGTTGATGTAAAACTAGCCTTTGTTTGTATCAATTATAATTCTTCATCACGTTACTGTGGATGAACATCGTCCATACGGCATAAACCTACACGTCTCTATGTAATCCTTAGATCTAGGAGTTCTTAGGAAAAGACATATACTAGCCTGACTAATATGCCTCAGACAACCCAGCTCACAAGACTGAATATATATAGCGCTACCTGGTCAGACGCAGACACTGTGCGCTCTCATGTAAAACCATGTGCCTTATAAGCCGCTACCTGGTCAGACGCAGACACTGCACGCTCTCATTTAAGAGCCATGTGTCTTATAAGCCGCTACCTGGTCAGACGCAGACACTGCGCGCTCTCATTTAAGAGCCATGTGTCTTATAAACCACTACCTAGTCACACGCAGACACTGCGCGCTCTCATGTAAAACCATGTGCCTTATAAACCGCTACCTGGTCACACGCAGACACTGTACGCTCTCATGTAAAACCATGTGCCTTATAAACCGCTACCTGGTCAGACGCAGACACTGTACGCTCTCATGTAAAACCATGTGCCTTATAAGCCGCTACCTGGTCAGACGCAGACACTGCGCGCTCTAATTTAAGAGCCATGTGTCTTATAAACCGCTACCTAGTCACACGCAGACACTGTACGCTCTCATGTAAAAACCATGGGCCTTTTAAACCACTACCTGGTCACACGCAGACACTGTACGCTCTCATGTAAAACCATGAGCCTTATAAACCGCTACCTGGTCACTGTGCTGGAGTAACATCAGAGCACTACAAAGAGGTGCCGTTGAGTAACGCCGTCAATGAGAACGGTTATAGGAGTTATATAACACATTTATGTCCAAATCTGCTTTCTAATTCATGGTTCAACTGACATTAGGCAAGTATCCTTTTTTGCAATCTCGGTCATACCAGCACAACGCACGCACTTTCTCCACAACGGTAAGCAACCACAAATCAGCACATGTGCTTTAGGCAAAACAGCACATGAGTTTCACATAAACCTCAACCATTTAGACACCCCGGGATTGAAGATGACAGGCTACTCAACAGAGCAAACAAAAAGCTCTAAGCAGCTCTCAGGAGACTAAACCAAACGGTTACTTTCCACCTAATCGGGTGTGAAGAGACTCGCAGCAAACAAGTCACCTCTGAGAGTCCGGATCCGTAATTCAGCTCCATTTATTTACAAGTCAAATGAAGCTATGAGCCCAGCGTCAACAAGCTGCAGGGTTATAGGAAAACCCCAAAAACTGCAGGGTGTGAATTAATACACGAGATGTCATTGTCGAGATACTGACTCAATAGGTAAAGGGGTTACTCTGGAAAAAAATATTGATGACCTACCCTCAGGATAGGTCAATATCATATAGACAGGGACCCCCACCGATTAGCTGTTTGAAGAGGCTGGAATTGCCTAACCACTGCAGCCTCTTACTAGGTCGTGTGACATCACCGTACATCGGTCACGGGGCCTAGTTACAGCTCAGCCCCATTGAAGGGAATAGGGCTAAGCTGCAATACTAAACACTGCCACTATACTAGGTATGGCACTGTGTTTGGCGAGCTGACAGGAGCAAGCTGTGTACACCAGAGCTCCAGTGAGCGCGGCTGCTCCTTGAAACTGCAGATCGGCAGTAACTGGCGGACCTGTTACATGTGCACTTGGCAGCTGAAGGCATCTGTGTTGGTCCCATGTTCATATGTGCCCGCGTTGCTGAGAAAAACAATGAGCCCCTAGGAGCAAATGAGCCTCTAGGAGCAAATGAGAGCAGTGTTTGGTATTGCAGCTCAGCGCCATTCACTTCAATGGGGCTGAGCTGCAACTAGGCCAAGTGATCGATGTAGAGTGACATCACATGGCCCAGGAAGAGGCTGCGGAGCACCAGACCTCTAACAGCTGGTCGGCAGGGGACCTGGGGTCAGACCCCCACCAAACTGATACTGATGACCCATCCTAAGGATAAGTCACCAATATTCTTTCCAGAATAACCTCTTTAATGAAAAGGTGGACAACCCCTTTAAATCAATCACATTTAGCGCTCATGCACACGACTGTACCCGTTTTTGTGGTCCGCAAATCGCAGATCCAGCCATGTGCGTTCCACATTTTCCAGAGCCGCACATCCTCCCCCTTTGTTAGAAATGCCTGTTTTTGTCCGCAAAACAGACAAGAATAGAACATGTTCTACTTTTTGTGGGACTGCGAAACAGACATGCGAATGAGGATAGCACACAGTGTGCTGTCCGCATTTTTTAATGTGGAACAGATGCGGACTGAAACTACGGTCGTGTGCATGAAGTCTAATAGTGATTACAAATGCTGGTTTGTACAGCCAGCGTAATGTGCCATGAATCCTGTGGCAACAAGACCTGCACTGTTAAGATGGTCATACACCTTAGAAAGAAGTTGACTGGTGGTTGAATAGCAGTTGATCATCTGGTGAACTTTCCTTTCACAGATACAGCCATACACGTTTTAGTCCATACTGGCCTTTACAGTTGTTCAAGCTGGCCACACATGCTCAATGAAACAGAGCGATGGACCGAAGACCTTTCTGGGAATATTCTTTCAAAGAAAGATCTTTCGTCTGGCTATCGGACGAAAATATTAAAACACGGCTGACTTTATGAACCATAATGGACTATTATCGGTTGGCTGAAAAGACCGTTTGCTGGTAAGGGTGTATGAGACACCCCGATCACGCAGACTATTGTCGGGAAGGAAGCGCTCCCTCGTGGCAATCACCTGCTATTACATGCAGCGATGTGCTCCGCAGCGTTAGGAGTGATCGCTATGCGTCCTCATGCAGTACAGTGGTTTGCCAATGGCAGATCTTTATTAGACAGCACAATCTGCCACCTGCAAATCCTGATCTTTCAGCATGCTGAAAGATCTGGATGGCCCGAAGAAAAAAAATTTGCATACAATCGCCCATTAGTGATCGGGCAGAAAATCTGCCCATCTAATACACCCTTAATATGTATGGCCACCTTTACAGACAGTCCAGTGCCAGTATAGGACTTGTCAGTCACCAACACCCAAAGAAAAGAGCCACGATACTAAAAAGTATTCATTTGCAGATAAAGACCCAATTTTTTATTTGGCATGAGCACATATCCAGGTCAAGAAAATCTAGGTTAGTGAATATAAGAAAGATTATGGCCACCCATCAGCAGTTAGGGACCTTGCAGTCCTACTGGGACCTTCCTCAATACAGGGTTGCTGGCAAAATAAAGTAAGTGACAATGGCTTATCGAAGCAGATCTTTTTTGTGCCATCCTATGCTACTAATGGGTGGCCATAACTTTTCTTATATTCACTGACTTGGATATTCTTGACCTGAATATAGGCTTACACCATATAAAAAAAGTATCCTCAACCGAAACCCATGAGTGCCGTGGTGGTCTTCTTTGGAAGTACTATGAATACAGCAGAACAGAGACTGAGCAGGTCCCACTGGAACCTATAAGATGAAGACAAATCATTCAAAGGAATATCCACTGGTTATTGGGGCAGACTTATCAAAACTATTGCAAGGAAAAAATACAGACATTCCCAAGAACAACCCATGCTAACTTATTTTTGAGTGGCCCTTGAGAAAATATAGCAGCAACCGGATCCGTCTCTCTACCGTTTGGCAAAAGTTAGTTTTGATAAATTCCCTCAATAACTCTTCTTCTGAACTACTTATTAAGAAAAATATTTTTTTCAGGTAGATTACTTTTATTCTGGAAACGTTCAAAAAGTTATTAAACTTTACAGATCTATTAGATCCTCAGGATACCTTTAGGATTCTAGAAGTTCCCTGTTGAACATACTTTAGTTATCCACTGGTGAGAATGGCATACACCGTAATACATATGGCAGGCAGTCGGCCCTCTCCTTGCCTTACAGCACATGGCGGTGTTCAGAATTGGGCCGTAACACGGGCACACACTGCTTACCTCCTGTTTCAATTCTTCAATTTGATCTTTTAACTCACGAATGTACTGGCTGGAGTCACAGTTGTTCAGTTGTCCTTGAATTTTCCCTTCTTCTTTCTATATAAAAAGAAAGCAAACCAAAACAGGAAAGAGATGGCTCAGTGATTTGTCAGTCAAGCTAGTCAGCTATGCATAAAAATAATGGCACATGCCCAGAGCAGAAACACTTGTGAACCTGGAACAATTTCTATTTGCTGGCTACACAAAAAAAAAAAATCGAGTAGAACAAAGGCCTATAATTACTAATAGGTCTGCACCAAAAATCTGTCTAAAAAGTGGTGCATACTGGTGTATCTGGAGTTTTTTCCAATGTACTCAACAAGGGTTGGAAACGAAGTGGGGCCTAATATGCATCATTTTGCACCACGATTACTCCACAATTTTGGCATAAATATATGTCTATAAGTAAGCCAGAGAAAAGTGTCCGTCCCTGCACCAGATTTACCATCCAGCCTGAGCCCCTGTGATAAATCTGCTGCAGATCTAGACTGTCCGGCTACACCAGCTTTTGGATTAGTAAATCTGAGCCAAAGAGTGGTGCTGTCAGTAGGACACCAATCTCAAGTACAGCAATTTTTCCTAGCCAGGTAGCTGCAGCCTTAGGCACGCGACAGAGCTGTGTACATGGAATCCCTCTAACTCTGTATTAGGCCTCATGCACAAGTCCGTAGCAGGTCCGTGTCCGCAATAGACCTGCACCGGCCGGGTGCACACCTTATCCTGGATGCAGACCCTTTCACTTGAATGGATCCACAATCCGGGAGGTATGGTGCACAACATAGGCACTACGGAGTGCTGCTAGGAGTTTTCTGTCTGTGCGTCTGCACCGGAAAAGGTTCACTACTTTTTTGCAATGCGGATCCCATTCAAGTGAACGAGTCCGTGAATGGTGGACATATGCGCATTGCATACCCCAGTTTGCTGTCCCCAGCACGGACATTGCCGACACATGGTCGCGTGTATGAGGCCTTACAGGGAGAAAGACATTCTGTGAAACCTCCATCTAGTAGTTTGTTTCTAAAATGTGTTTTAAGTCTAGGTGTTAAAAATTATTTGCTTTGATAGTACACTTAAAAATTTGATATAAATAATGGGTTATTTTTTATGTTCAAGAAAATGTGCATGAAAATTTTTAGTTGCCAGATAAAACCAAATAGTATCAGTGTCCAGTACAGTAAAAACTGCTGGCATGTAACAAACACAGAAATAAAGGCATAACCATGAATATTATACCCTTTAATATTAATGCTAGCATTCCAGTAAGGTTTTTTCACCCAGAATATTTCGGGACAAATACATAATACAAACGGGGATTTCAGAAGTGCATTTAATTACAGGATTACAGTGTATGTGTGAATTATTAAAAGCCGGTGAGGACAAACATTTGCCACACACATCAATCTTCTTGTCATTTCCCAAAATCATCATGAGAAAGTGAACCCAGCCACAAGCATGTTCCACGAATCTGCACCGACGGGAGGTTTATCAGAGGCCATCAGTTAACAGACTTCCTTCACAGGCAGGTGCATGACACTCAGGCAAGGGAATCCATTTTTTTCATTTGAAATAATTAGCAAATATGATTTTGTGATGAATGGTCCGTCACCAGCGACACCGCTATGTAGCAAAGCCCATTGTCAAATATTTCTCACCCGATGACAAGGTTTTCCTCGTCTTGACGATCCATGGCTCCCCTGCAGAAAATTCTGCTTTTTAAAAAAATGCAAATTAGGCCTCTGGTGCCACGAGGGTGGTACCGTTACTCTCCTTGTATTCAATTCTCTGGCCAGGCCCTTCCCACAAACCATTGAAGGACAGAAGCAGTAGAGAGGACATTTTAATGGTCTCTGTATTTTGACTAGGACAGAATTGTAATCAGGTGAGACATACCAATTTAGCACTGGCCACTGGCAACAGACTCTACTGAATTCAAAATGTCTTAAAGAGGAGCTTTCCCCGCCCTGACATGCCAGCTTTAATAGTTTCATGTGTTCCCCATGTAATAATTATGGAGCTGTTCTTATGGCTCTATGTTGTACCATTCCTCTATTATTTCTACTAGAAGTTATGAATGAATTGCTAGCAGTCTGCAGTAAGGGTACAGAGGGGTGCTAACAAGTTGGGGGTGTACATACAAAGACTCACTCTATCCAATCAGTGCTGCCATGTTTAGACTGTGCAGGGACACCCCCAACTGGTTACCACCCCTCTGTACCCTTACTGCAGACTGCTGGCAATTCATTCATAACTTCTAGTAGAAATAAAAAAGGAATGGCACAACATAGAACTGTAGGAACAGATGCTCCAGAATTTTTATTATATGGGGAATGCATGAAGCTATTAAAAAGGTATGCAAGGAGTGGTGAAAAGTCTTCTTTAAAGAATGTCCAGAGTCTTCTGCATTTTCTTCTGAGCCTACATTTTCTTAAAGTGAACCTGTCAGGTGATTCCAGTGTATGATAGAGGGAGAGGAGCTGAGCTCTGTGCTATATGGATTTATAGGAGGTGGAAGCAGTGTAAACTGACAAGACTTCTAGCAGAAACAGTGAGGGTCCTGATAACCTTACCCACACATGATGATAGATAGCAATCTCCATACACACACTGACACAAGGAAAGCTGTCAATCACCTTGTGTGGGTCAGGGAATCTGGACTCTCACTGTCTCTTGTAGGAGTCCCGACAGGATTTACTGCTGAAAATCCTACAAACCTATAACTACTCTCCCTATGTAATAAACTACTGTTATTAGCAGCAGAAATCACCTGGCAGTTTCCCTCATGCGCCCGGCCATGCCCGTATTGCAGCCAGCAAAACATGGGCTCCAGCCGTTTGTGCACCACAGAGCCATTCACCTGAATGGGTCCGCAATCCAGAAGATGCGTTGCGGAACGGAGGCACGGAACCCCACGGAAGCATGACTGAGTGCTTTCTGATTTTTGTGGTGCGGACAGATCACGCACCCATCCAAGTTGAATGGGTCTGCATCCGTCCGCAGCAACCTCATGGATGGTGCCTGTGCATTGGAGACCGCAAACTGGGGTCCCCAATGCACGGAACAGCCGGGCAACGGCCTTAAAGTGGTTTTTAGCACAATTGACATTTAATCGCCTATGCACAGGATAGTTGATTACTGTATGAACTTTGAGAACCCTGATGACCACTATAATGGGGATTCCAGAGTACCCCATTTCTCTTCCCTGCATGACTGTAAATGGAGTCACAGTAGAGTATACATACTGATGCTCCATTCAATGGCCATGTACAGCACTTTAAGGAGGTTGTGCAGATTCAAACAGCTGATCAGCGGGGGTGCCAAGAGTTAGACCACCACCGATCAGATTGATGACCTATCCTTTGGGCTGCCAGGTGGAGGCTTCCGCCCAGCAGTGAGCCCTGTAAAACAGCTAGGGCAGTGCTAAAGCCCGGTGATCAGAAGCCTCTGTCCGGCAGTGTGCTATAATATATAAAAGAGCCCTTGCCCTGTGCAATCCTGCGCAAGGCAAGGGAGAGCATCGGAACATTAACTGCTCCGATGCTCATGTCGGGGGGGCTGCCTGGGTGAAATTACGGGTATGTCCGGGTTCAGCTCTGAACCCGGACAACCCCTTTAAGGTTTCGTAGCCATTAGCAGAAGCTCTCGCTGCTGAAATAAGTGGCATACACTGATCAGATAGACACAAGTGCAATTTTTCAGTACAGTGAAGCAACTGCAGAAGGCATTATGTAACTTTGCAAAACAGTCAGTTTGAGCACATTGTGGTGAAAAATCTTGCAATTTCTCAGCTAAAGAGTTATAAAGATTTCTTAAGAAGCAAAAGCAAAGGTTTCAAATTAGCATCCTGTGCTTTTTTTCATCTGGCAACACTTAAAAGCAATCAAAGTTCCCCAACACTGAGCTTTCTTAAAAGGAAATACAGGTGTTTGGGGGCTTTAGGGGGCTGCAGCCACAACGTGAACCTCATTCGAGAAGGAGAAGAGAAAAAGAACCAAAAAACACATGTAATTCCTAGAACCGGTGTTGAGAAGAAAGTGCTATTCGAACACAGCCACTCAACAATAACGCTTGTGGCGCTGCAAAATGTCAGATTTTTATTTACAGGATCATTGTAATGACACCTCATAAATGTAAAAATTCACAAGGAAGACCCTTGCTATCCCCCAAAAATAACCTGAAACTGTAGGGCAGTGGTCAGCAACTTTTGGCACTCTATCTGTTCAGAAACTACATTTCCCAGCATGCTGCATTCACTTCTTTGGGAGTTCGGAGAACAGCTGAGAAAGGATGCATGCTGGGATTGGTAGTTTCCCCAAGAGCTGGAGTGCCGAAGGTTGCTGAACCCTGCTGTAAGGAGTAGTCACATCTATTAATTGTTACATGGATCTAGATGATGGCCCCCAATACAAATGATGGCAGCTCACAATGTTAATTTGGAGTATCGGTACAGGGAGGAGGACGACGGACAGATTTCTCAATGGGCGTCTCCTTCTCCCTGGCTGTAGCGCGGTCCAATCGCAGCGGACAGCATCACAGCCAGGGAGAAGGCGGGCAGCTGTTCTCAGCTCACCGTGACGCTGTCCGCTGCAGAGCTGCGGCGCAGGTACAGCCAGGGAGACAGTGCCGGAGGCATTGAGAGGATCGCTGCCCAGTCACTGTCAATCAATGTACCGAGTACGTGCAACAGGTTGATTTACGGAGCTGCCAGGAGCAGCGGCAAAGCCACCTGCTACTAGAACGGCTAATGTACATATTATAAAAATACGTTTTAGCTAAATATACATCAGAATACATATAAAGACATTATCGTTGATCTGACATTAGCATCATGGCTAAGTCAGACCAGCTTGTAATCCGTAATCCCATGACAGAAACCCTTTAAAGTAAGCAATGTATTGCAAAAAGGGTCTTTTTCTGCAGAAACCGTGCCACGCTAGTCCGTGGACAGTGTCTGGTATTGCAGCTCAACTCTATTCCCCGAGTTGCCATACCAGACACAGGCAGAAAGGGAAAAAAAAAGGCACAATTGTTGTAAAATAAACCAGACTTCAAAATCGATCTCGAGGGATTCAATTAAAGTATAAATTCACGTCTCAGAATTCGTGCGGATTCTCGTGGCAAATTTGTATGAAATTACAGTGCAGTGCAAGTTAAAGGAGTTTTGCTCACACTTTATACATGCTGCAGATTTCTTGTTTGTGTGGGATTTCTTCTTGTGAACTCCATTTTGAACTCTGCAGCAGGTTCGTTGGTTTGAGGATCGCGTGCAGATTTGCCGCAGATTCTTTCCTCTGAACTCAGCAGGGTTCAAAAAGCTGCATCTAAACCTGCAAGATGGAATGGTGAGCAGATTTTTGTGCAGACCTGGGAGACAACAAAGGAGGTGTTCTCTTAAAGGGGTTGTCCGGTTTCCAATACGGATTACCCATGCACAGGATAGGTCATCAATATCAAATCTGCGGGGTTCGACACACAGCACCTCCCGCTGATCAGCTGTTTGAGGCGAACGTAACTCACTGTTCACCTGTTGTGATGGAGGAGCTGTAATTACACTGCTCACCGCTGCAATGTCGACAGCAAGCAGATGAACGGTGAAGAAAACGCAGCGCTTGCAGAAGAGCTGGGGTCTCTTCAAAAAGCTGATTAGAAGGGGTTCCGGAAGTTAGACCCACATTGATCTGATCCTTAGGATAGGTCATCAATATCGGAAACCGGACAATACCTTTAAATCCGCAATAAAATCAGCGCAGCATTTTACATGCTGATATTTGTGCGGATTTCATCTGCCTGAAAATCCGGGACATGGGAGTTTAACCTTAGGAGACACATGGCCGAGATCTGTTGTATCTGCAACTGAAAATCCACTCCATCTAGCTGAACAGGCTGGTTTCTGCAGCATGTGCATGGATCTAAGGGAGAGGTGGAGAAATCTGCCACATGTGAACACACCCCGAGAGTGCCAATCCATGTGATGGGATGATAGTGCTGGCATCCAGGCTCGTGTCACAATTTGTATTTTACACTGGAAATAAAGTTAGTTTTAATTTAATTTGTGCATTTTCCCGCTGATAGGGGTGAAACGGGTAGCAGGGCTGTTCAGTAACTCTGCAATTAAGTAAAGCATTCTGTAATTAGGAAATTTCCAAATGATATACTCTATGAACGTGGGTGGAGGCCAACAACAAAGTTGTAATATCGAGATTGTTTCTTCCTTTATATGTATTGCGTATGCTTGACAGAAAATTGACACAACTTCTATAAAACCGTATGACCTGACTGACCGCTTCCATGAATTATGACCAGAGAACAGAAGAACTAGGACATTGGTTAGCACAGGGCTCCTAGCCTTGGGATTGACAAGAACGTCCTCTTCATGGGCCACTGCGGTCTCTGAACAAAACACTTTTTGGGGATTAAAAAAACTAAATATCTAAAATGCTGCAGTTCTTGCACGGACCACTAGGCCTAATATGCTGAGACGTCCTGTTCAGTACAGGTAACTTTTCAATACCCATCTCTATCACAGGCATGATTACAATGACAAATAACACCTCTGCACAGATAACACAGGATCCACCATTCACATTAGGTGATGTCAGGGCTTATCTACTGCCTCCTGACCTCTGCACAGGTCATATAGCATGCCTAGAAAGCTCTTCTACAGAAAGTCAATGATCTCCTGTCCATTGTGTTCTATGGGCCATGTAGCTCCTCTCAAAGAGCAGGAAGTCTTAACATATCTTAGGCCTAATGGACCGTGTGAATATTGAATAATTTTACTATTTGTTTAAATATAGATAGGGACATAGGAAAAAATAAATAAATCTGTTTACCATAAAAACTTTATTAAAACAATAGGTTATTTTCTGATGATACATTCCCCTTAAAGGAAATGTGTCACCAAAATAGTTTTCTCAGTTAAAACCAGATAGCAGCACATAGACTTTTTTCTTATCTCTATTTTCTGATTGCAGATTTTCTTATTCTGCTTCCTGATCATGATTATGGGGACGGCCATCTTGGCTGAGCTGTTCTTAAAAGTATTTAGAAAGCATTTAATGAAATGCTTTAAGGCAGCCCCATGGGCCATAGACACACTGGTCTGGAGCTGACTCTATTGACTTCTATGGTAGAGTTTTCTAGGGATGCTCTGTGACCCGTGCAGAGGCCAGGAGGGAGTAGATCAGCTTTATTCACGATAGGTCTTTGTCAGAGGATACTGTCTTATCTATACACAGAGGTGATATAGGCCACCCTAAACCTGACTATAATAAGGAGATAACTGCGGTCTGTACAGACAGAGAAGTAGCGCCTATTGGGCTTAGTAGCCAGTTCAAAAACCGCAGGATTTACGTTTTTTCATTAAATACAGAATTGACAAGGAAAATGAAAATTAACCAAAAATATGTGATTTAAAAACAGGTAATTTTCTGATGACCCATTCCCTTTAAGTCTTAGAAAATCTGCTGAAGGAGCTCATACATCAATATGCACATGGGTTCCTGCAATTGACAAGCTAGCAAAAAGTGTAGACCACACAGAATTACCTCTTGCTTATATATGTGTCTATATTGCTCTGCGGTCTTCTGAGATGGAGACCAGATTTAAAAAAAAAAAAATAGTGACAAAAAAGGGTATAGAAAATGTGGTGAGGTGTCCTGTCAGTGACATTGTGGTGACTCATTTTAAGTGCAAGAAAAAAAAAAAGTTAATGCACTGGGTTGATTTAGAAGAAGGAAAAAAAAAAAAAGCTAAAAAGTGTTTCCTGTAAGGCAGAGGACGGAAAATAAACCTTGAGGTCTGGGTCTAGAAAAGATCATGACATGAAATACACAGAACCAACCAAGGCACTGATTTGGGTAAAGAAGAAGTGGAACATTGTCCTGTCTAGCTGAATACAACCGTCAGCAGGGAGATGCCTTTTAAGAAATGTACACCATTCAGGTCGATGGGTATTCTTACAACCAAGGTGTAAAAACACAAGTGAAAAATCACATGCGCCGTCTGCCGTTGCTGCCCCCGTTTCCATACCACACAGCGTTCTCGTTTCTTAACCAGCGTGAGAAATGCAATTTACAGCAAATTTTAACCAACATAATCACAGCAGAAATTCTGGGTTTGTGTGATGACTCGAGAGCTGCAGAATGGTGGGTGTCGAGACCACTTGCAGTTTCAAGTTTACTAGCTGCGCACTGTGCTAAGTATCAGTGGCTTTTCATCATACCTATAGGCATCAAGCTCAAATTTTGTGAGCTGCCTAAGAAAAGTGTATTTCCCTTAAATAGTACTAAAAAGAAAATGCCTGTGAATTGAAATATTCAATAAGCTGACCTCTTGTGCCAAGTCTATTCAGAGGGTGGCCACTATGAAGCTGAGGCACACCGAGGTTGTAAGCCTCCCAAGTCCACAATCCCAGGAGATGGTCTCAGAAGCTATGCATCTATCAAGATAGAAGAGATCGGTCGTTGTGGTGGAAACTGCTCTTTGCTTGGTACCATTCAAGGGTAATGTTCGTTGAGTGGAACGATGGGCACCACATATATATGGGCACCACATTGTGGAACATGTGAACGAGGTACCACCGTGTGGGTCCTAGGTGTGACCCATGTGTGAAGACCTTCTGCAGCCTGCATTTCAGTTTGGAACTATTCAGATGCGTCAATGACACCATTAGGTATAGGGGTCTTAACACAGGCTCAGAGCTGGTTCAAAAGAGCATGGAAATAATGGTATAGCTGGTTTTACACCTTCAGTTGGTCAAGATACACTGCAGAAGTATCTCAAAACTATGGTGTGCAATTGGGCATATACTCAAGAGTGAACACAAGTGTAATAAGGGGAGGGTAGGTTATGAATTCTGTAGGAATTTGTGTGACTTTATACATCTTATGAATTCATATACACAGCCGAGTCGCATTATTATGACCAGCTAATATTCATAGTAACCGTCATGTGCAGCACGGACAATAGGTCTCAACAGGGTCCTGGTAGTCACAGGTATCTGGAGTCATGCTGACTGCAGTGCATCCCACAGCTACTGGAGGGCGAGTGGGGCAGGATTCATAGAGCGAACATGACGATCGAGGTGGTCCGACAGATGCTCAGTTGGATTCAAGTCTGGGGCATTAGGGGACAGGGCAGATCTTGGAACTCATGGTCAAGCTGTTCCAACCAATGTGACATGTCATATTGTCTTGCTGGAAGATCCCATCCGCCCCAGGGAAGACAATCAAAATGTATGGGTGTACATGATCTGCAAAGGATGGATTCATAGCCAAATCAGAAGAGCAAAAAAATGCCACAAAAACATTCTCCAGCCTATAACGTTGCCACCACCAGCTTGTGTCCTTCCAGCAGTGGCTGCAGGGTGTTTGTTCTCTGATGTTTTTCACCGGACACGTCAACATCCATCCAGGCGATAAAGCAGAAGATGTGATTCATCAGAGAAGGTAACACTTTGGTCAATCAGCAGAGGTCCAATTATGAACCTGCCGTGAAACCTTTTCTGCCGATGCAACGTCGTTACCAGAGGTGCAGTGACCATCCATCTGCTTCGGAGCCCCACACGCAGTGCTGTTTTAGACACACATCTGGTAGCCCCCTGAGTTATTTTAGTGGTGAGCTGCTCTACTGTAGTCCACCCTTGTATACCTTCGAAGCCGACGTTCACCTCTCAAATCAATAACACGTGGTGCTCCAGTTTCCACATCGCTTATTCACAATGGTGCCACTTGTCCTCTCACAATATGCTTTCACCACAGCAGGACGAGAACAGTTCACACTGCAGTATCAGAAACAATTGGTCTAAAAGCCGATAATCATCCCTTTACGCAACTCTGATAAAATCACCGCTTTTACCCATAAAAACAAGGAGGGATATGTGAGCAGACAGCCCATCACACACCTTATATACCCACCATGCCAGCTCACCACACTTTACTTCCTTCAGGAGCTACGAGCTGCCCATGTTGAATGTAAGAAGTGGTCATAACAATGTGACTTGACTGTGTATGATTCAGTACAATTCAGTCCTGTACGTGCCTGCAAATATTTTTTATATTTTACATTTTCTCCAAGGATGCCACTAGTTTTAGGTAAAAAGGATACTGGACTTTTAATAAACTGACACATAATAAGAGCGGATAACGCTGGAGATCGCTGTCACCATTGCGTGATGGAAATATATCCTCTATAGTGAACGCTTAGGAAACACTTCCTTCACTTCTCTTTACCCTGTTGCATTCAAACTGTTATCTCTTGTAAGTTCTTCTGAAATTAGGGTTGGTTCTTTCTCAAAAGTAAAAAGGGCATTTCTGAAGTAGATGAAGGGGTGGTGGTTAGGAGGATCGGGAGAAGGAGGAAAAAACACGGTGAGTCACAAACCGCTAACTATACCCGGTGTCTGGCTGTCTGCCATCTAAAAGCATGTAACTGCAGTCAGATTTCATCATGGCAGAAGCCACTGAACGTGCTGGTCATTTGTGAACGCAAACAGCCAAAGGAGAGGGAGTGAAAGAAATGATCACATTATAATAAAAAGCTACAAGACTGTAATACGCATCCTGTGTGTATGCGCAGAAGATTCCTTTCATTGCTCACTAAACTTTATGCAGTTTCTGTAGAGGACAAGTATCTGGGATCTCACAGTTTCTATTTTACAGCCGGAAATAAAGTGTGAAGACGGAGATGGAGAAATTATTAATTTCTAATAAGTACTACAAAGTTCAAAAAATGAAAACAATATAGGCTGTTAAAGATGCTTACAAAGAATGGCAAGAATCAAAAATAGATGGGGGCACATTTTTTTTTTAGACGCCGGTCTTAATAAAGCCCTAAGCTGGCGGAGGACCCGCCACAGTTTTGAAGAGTCGCAGGCCTCTCCATAACTTCCACGTATCTAGCTCCAGTTTTTTTTAAATCAGATAGTTTTTATTAAAACAGCTCCAAAATTACACAAACAATAAGGACTCCTTTACAGATAGTATTACAGCCGATTAAATAATGACTCTGTATGTCATTCATTTTAATACACAAATACAAAAGAAATAAACTCTCCCAATCCTGCCCCACCTCCTAGCGAAGAGACAGTCCGCCATTTGTAATATCACATCTCATCATACTGGCCAACTGATGGTCAATAAAAAACATATCCCTCCCATGTACGTGCGTAGGGCCCATCAATAATCATACCTAACCACTTAGTCAGGGCTCTGGAATCACTCATTAGTCCAACCTGGTTCATTTCTTGTCATATCCGACTCCTACACAGATACTGATTTCCAGTCACTCATCCCGGTCTGCCACCCACCAGCATAAGGGGAGTCTAGACAGACCCAGTGGAGGAGGACTCTACCCCAGAGGAGGACCACTTATCCCATATTGCCGCAAATTTGGCCTCACACTTCCTCTTAACATACACGTCCCTTTCTATACCAAGTGTATCATTCATCCTGTTAAGGAATTCAGCCACCGACAGAGTCTGTGGGCGAATCCAGTATCGAGCTATCAGTTTTCGGGCTTGAAATTATAGGCGTTGCACCCCAGGACGCACCTCACGATTCGCAATGTTCACCATCCCCAGTAGACAGGCTCTAGGAGTAACCGGAACCTCAATTCGGTATGCATCTTTAATACTTTTTACACCTCTGCCCAGAAGCTCGAGAGCTCATCACACTCCTAAAACATGTGTATTAGAGATGCAGGTCCTCGCCCAAACCGTGGGCAGGAGGCATCCATATTAGCCCCAATTTTGACCAGAAAGGATGGGGTTCTGTTGATGGATCAGCAACAATTTGGACACGCAATGTCCCTCACAAACTGATCTTTGCGGCATCAGAGAAAATATCTCATTCCATTGTTCATCCAAAATAGGGCCGACATCCTCCTCCCACCTCCGCCTAACCGGGAGTGATCCCTCTCCTATGGACTTTGCAAAAAGATTCCTATATATTGAACAGATCAGCACCTTCCTAGAGGACCTAGTAAGGATTTGTTGCAGGATGGAAACCCTCGCACAGGTCACTGGGAAAGATTTAGCCTGCGACTGGAACACGTGTCTCAGCTGCAGAAATTGATAGAAGGCAGTACGAGGCAGAGAAAACGCCTCTCTAAACTGATCAAATGACTTGAATTCCCCATCTTTCTGCAGCTGATTTAAGAATGGTCACTCCCTTCTTCTCCCACGGGGAGAACCCTTTCAGGCGGAATACTTCAGGCAGCCGAGGGTTGTTCCAGAGCGGTGTAGCCTAGGGCAGTGATGGGCAACGTGCGGCTCTCCAGCTGTTGCAGAACTACAACTCCCAGCATGCAAAGCCCGTCTATAGCTATCAGCCTACTGCAGGGCATGGTGGGAGTTGTAGTTTAGCAACAGCTGGAGAGCTGCACGTTGCCCATCACTGGCCTAGGGGAAACACGTTTGTAGGCATTCCCGCAACATGAAAGGGGAGGCCACCCTGTTCCAATACGACTATAGGGGATCTTTATAATGTGGGCCACTAACTTTGCTGATGTGCTTCCTCCAGGAGCCTGTCACCAGCCCCCCAGGAGTTGCATCTGCGAGGCAATAAAGTAAAGCCAAGGATTGATAAGAGACAGTTCCCCTGAGTTCTTCCCTCTCCGAAAGGTTTCCAGCTTTATCCTGGGAGATTTTTTTTGCCAAAATAAGCTTCTAAACAGACCCTATCCACACCGGGGAATTGTGAAGGACATACATGAACTTTGGCATCAATATCATTTTAAGGAGATTATTCCTACCAGCCATAGTTGGATGAGATTACTGCATGGTGTAAACTGCCATTATCATACTTTTCAGCAGCAGTTCAAGGTTGTCTTTTACATAGTGACTG
This sequence comes from Bufotes viridis, assembly GCA_033119425.1. Lineage (NCBI taxonomy): Eukaryota > Metazoa > Chordata > Amphibia > Anura > Bufonidae > Bufotes > Bufotes viridis. Next base: position 38,941,733 of record CM065596.1, on the reverse strand, counting down.
ATATCAGAGGAGACTAATACCTAGATATTTAAAACTCTTAGCAACCTGCAGCCGGGTGGACAGAAGGGAAAAACCAGGGGGGGGGGAATCGGGTCCAATGGAAACCGAATTAATCCCAGTTTATACGGAGACCCAATCTGTCAACGAAAATCAGGTATAAGGGACATTATGGGACCGAGCGACTCCTTTAAATCCCCAACATAGGTTAGCATATCGTCCACATATAGTGAGACACGTTCTTTACTAATGCCCGCCGAAAACACTACAATCCGTCTGGACAACCTCAGACATGCAAGCGGTTCAATTGCTATGGCGAAGGGGAGAGAGGGGACAACCTTGTCGGGTGCCCCTTTCCAATTCAAAGGGCTCCGAGGTAGTACCATTGGCCCCAAAGTGCACCACTGGGCTTTAATATAGCAACTGGACCCAAGAAATAAAAGTATCCCCAAAGCCCACAGCCCTTTAACACTCCCCATAAATACTGCCATTCAATGCTATTGAAGGCCTTAGCCACATCCAGAGATAGTATTGCCCGACACCCGACCGCCTCTGAATATTAACTATTAAGTTAATAAGATTAACTCATGTTGATTTATGAGGCATAAAACCAGCTTGGTGCTCATGAATAATAGTAGTAATTACAGTTCACAGCCTGTTTGCCAGGACCTTAGCTAGAATCCTAACGTCAGAGGTCAGTAAGGAAATAGGTCTGTATGAATCAAGACGAGACGGGTCTTTTCCTGGTTTTGGCAGAACCACGACTATTGCCTCCCTCACTGAATCAGGCAGTCTCCCCCTCTGAATGGCCTCTATAAATACTTCCAAAAGCTGAGGTAGTAGGACAGTGCTATATTTTTTTTAAAAGAGCTCCGCTGGTAAGCCGCCTATACCGGGGGCCTTTTCATTCGGAAACGACTGAAGCGCTAACTCCAGTTCCTCCAATCTAAAAGGCTGGTCCAGACAGATCGCATGCTCCCTCGAGAGCTTGGGGACAGAAATGCCACACGCGCCTCTGGGTTTCTCACCTGCCAGATATCAGACAGATCCAATTCCCTTAAAAGCTTAGCAAATACTGTATCGCTGTTTGCCCCTGCTGAGTCTGTCACCCCCAACCTATCCAACCGCAGTGAGGGGCATGTGGTAAAGTCACCAATTAAAAGGACTGGACATGGGGAGCACGCCTCTGTAAAAGCCGTTGCCTCCTTTAGGACCTCACTATTGTATGGTGGAGGAATATATACCGCTATTACAACAAAATAAAAAATTACAAGTGCACTGTAAGCACACATATCGGCCCATAGGATCTAGTAGTGAGGAATGGCAAACAAACTGAATAGCTTTATGTATGAGGACGCTCAACCCCGAGACTGTGTAGATAATGTAGAATGGAAGGATTGACCCACCCATGGTCTGCTCAGCAGGCAGGAAGCAGGCAGACACCAAATGCGTCTCAGACAGGGGCGTAACTATAGGGGAAGCAGGGGAAGCGGCTGCTTTGGGGCCCTGACCCAGAAGGGGCCCATCCAAGAGGAGGAGAAGTACTAAAAGATTTTATCAGGGCCCCTCAACATTATTACACAATGAAATCATATACAGTGGCAGTATAGACAGTGTAGAAAATGGATGGAACAGCTGCCGGGCCTGGTCTGAAAGAGCGAACTTTACTAGCCACTGGAAAGGGGGCGGCATGAAAGGAAGGGGTTGTGAAAAAATGACTGGGGAAGGGGCCCCATTTAAAAATTTGCTGTGGGGCCCAGTCATTTCTAGTTACGCCACTGGTCTCAGACAAGCAAATATTCAGCTGACACTGCTGGAGTGCGAGATATATTACCACGCGTTTTGTTGCCTCTCCCAGTCCTCTAACATTCCATCCCATAACTAAGTTTTTTATCCATAATCTAGGTGTTGACATATTGCAACAGGATAGACATGCCATGAACAGTGTGGAATTAGCCACCACCGCTCATTGGTCCAGATTGTTAGCCCAACCGTCTCTTCGCTAGACCCTCCCAAACCCCCCAAGCAAACAAATTACAAACATAACTATTTCTTAAGCAAGTATCTATATTTCTGTAAGCATGAAAGTAATATAAATGGGGCAAAAAAGTTTCCTGAAGCCGAGTAGCGGCTAAGTAAAGAAATCAACAGCAAGAAACTGTAATCCAACATCTAAGAACCACCACTAGCCTACCTCCCAAAGAATAGACTCTGCAGTGGGCATCATACTAATAAAAGCGCCATGATAGAAATAGGGCACCTAACCAGCGCTATATACATTAGTACTCCCGTACCAAACAACAAGATTAAATTACCCCGCATATAAAGAGAACACTGAGTATAACATTCTAAGAAGTGGGGAAAGGGATCGTAGAAAAAAAGCAGGGTTTCCCTGGTGGTGGAGCTCTATGTGCCCGTTCAATGGCAAATACATGAGATAATGAGTCCTTGTCAAACTTGTGTGTCAGCAAATCTTCAAAAATATTACTTGATCGGACCCCTCTGCCCTTCCAGGGACCCCCACCAATCTGAGATTAGTTCTGCGCGACCAATTTTCGAGGTTATCAGTTTTGGACACCAGTAAAGACACATTATGTATAATCCAGCATGTATGTCCTTTATAGTAGGCTCACCAGCAGGAATATGACCATTCCCGGTGGAGGCACCTTCAAGTGTGCAGGATGGTGCGTGCAGACAAATGGTTACTCCAGTCTACGGTGGATTTCCCATCTTCTAGATCAGGGATCAACACCCTTTGGCACTTCAGCTGTTCAGAAACTACAACTCCCAGAATGCTTAATTCACTGCTGTGGGAATTAGAACAGCTGAGCATGTTTGCCTGCTGGGAGTTGTAGTTTCACAACAGCTGGAGTGCCAAAGGTTGTTGATCCCGGTTCGTAAGCATAAAAACAGCTGCCTACAGGGATGTTCAATATAAATGTATAAAAAAATTAAACAAAAATTAAATACATGATGCATTCCCTTTAAAAGGGTTGTAGGTTTACCAACATATTTCTTTTTAAATTCTTCAGAATTTTATGAATTCTAACACCAAACACTACCATCGTATTCTGCATTTCAGAGAAAGGACTAAAACACTGGAAATAAATTTCTCACCTATCCACAGGATAGGTGATAAGTACTTGATAGCTGGGAGGGTGCTCCTTACAGCAAAGAGTTTTGCTATTGGTTGGTCTGGGAGGGCGCTGGAGCTATACATTACCCCTGCAGCTGGGAATGCCGGCGGGAGCTGGTAGAAGGTCTTAATTCACAGGGTCAAAGCACGGACACCTATCGTCCGGCAAATTCTGGGTGGAAACCAAATCCCATCAGTTACAGATTTACCGCGGGGTTCAGTGGAGTTGACACTGTGCACTATGCCTGGACCCGATAATCGTAGTCACACCTAGCAGTGGAGATGTGGGCAGTTTGGAGGCAGGGAGACACGAGGTGAGGCTCTGGCAGATCTGTGGTTGCGCAGGACGACAGGACTACAACCCCCACAGAGCAGATTCTCTGCCTCATTCCCCCTGATCCCGCAGCTCTCTCTAAATAATGGCCAAATATAGTAGAAGAGTCTCCAGCCTGAAGCAGTCACTGCACCAAGGCATCACTTCCCAAGTCCAGGGCTTCTCTGCTCGGCCAGAGGGTCCAGGCACAGACACTACGCAAACTCTTTATTGTATCCATCATCCCACCGAATCGATGGTAAATTTACACTGCCCCAACTGGTTACACCAACTCTCCCGCCATACAGAAGGGTCCTGAGCACATGGACAAGGGTCTTCTTGATGGGACAGTCCTTGTAGTTCTTACTATTAAAGCTGCAGGCCGGCACTGTCCTAGCAGCAGATCTTGCCCTGTGCATTACTCACATACACCAGTCACACGCCATGGCCACCGCATTATCACAAGTAGCCAGGATCCAGCTTACATTCATGTCTGCAGCTCTGAAGGATGAAGTGTAGTGTACCATCCTGCAAAGTCCAGCAAAAAACATATAGGCAAAAGCAGTTTTTTTTTGGACTGATACCACAGTATGGCAACGGTCTGAGGCGTCTGTTAACATATATACATTTCTTTGTGAACATCAAAGGTACGACAAATATTACGTGAGCCCAGCCTAACTGACTGGAACAGAGCTACTCCGCTGACTATGATGGAGTCCATTTAGTTTACCAGACAAAAAAGTGCTGCGTACAAGGCTTTTTTGTCCTGTCTTTTTGACAGAATCTGCAACAAAGGCTAAAAACACAGCCTGCAACGCAGATGTGAGCAAGTGCAGGCCTACGTATTATGTATTTGAATTACCGCAACTTTCATACTCCCCCTCGGGTAAAAATACTCAAAAATACTACAAAAATGGTCAGAGGAGTATTCTTACTCTTCCAGAAAAAATGTAGTGCAATCTCTGGTCACAAAAATGGGGGTGGGGTTTCCCCCATTTGAATGGCATGGTGTTATCTGGGCTTGAGCGAATTGACCTTCGGATCATAGATCTGAAGTTGATTTGTTCAAATATCTCGATTTTAAGGCCATTTCTGAACAGAATCAAAATGTATCGGCTCCGTGGAGCTAAAGTTAGTCTCGCCCGAAGTCGTGCAAGACGTCGGTGAATTCCTACTGTATTCATATCTGCGTATTTAAAAACAATTTAAAACAGCTTTTCGGAGTGGGCTTTGGTACAAGGCCCACTTCAGATTTATATTTTAAATACACGGATATAAAAACAGTAGAAATTCACCGAAGTCTTGCGCAACTTCGGGCGAGAAACTGGCTCCACGGAGCCGATCGATTTTAATGCTGTTTCCGTACAGAATTAAAATGTAAGTATTTGAACGAATCGACTTTGGATCTATGATCTGAAGGTCGATTCGCTCAAGCCTAGTGTTCACACCTGTGCCCACTCAATCTTTATGGGGCTAACTAGGAGAACAGTCAGGATTTCGGCTGTTGCTTTAGTGGCAGATTTTTCCATGCAACAAATTGTGACTACAGCATAACCTGTTCAAGGAAAGCTACTCAAACTTTTGTCCGGCTCTAATCTGTGAGATTGTGTTTGAAGGTGTTTCATGTTACTATTCTATTTAGCTTCTCAAGAAGCTGCTCACGGTTTTGGTTTGATGTACTGTGTGAAAAAACCTAGCTGTGGGGAGCCGTGGTCAGACATCAGCATGTTCTACTATGGTCTATATGTAAGTGAAACCATAATATGCAGGTTCTAAAACCATATTCAAATATGAAGCACTGTTCAAAGACTTATGCCCTATATGTTGAAAAGACCATGTGGTTAACTTCAAGTATCTACATATCTCGGAATAGAATGGTGGTCAAATAAAGAAGTTTCAATCTGACCAGATGACGAGCTCAAGCGCATGCAGACACAGAACATTTGTACCGAAAATATGTATGGTGTATAATTTACAGGCACTTCACAATGTATACTGTACATTTCTAACCTGGGCTTCTGAAGTCATGAGAGTCATCTCTAGGATGCTTTCAGATGGCTGTGGGCAGTCCCCGTGTGACAATCGCATTTCCTGGACTGACCGCTGCTCATGTGAGCCAAACGCACTGCATCACTGTGATCTAGGACGCTGCAAGTTCCAGCCTAACCAGTCCTGTACTGAAATGATACTGGGAATACAGTAGACCCACAGCTGGGTTGGAATTCGCAGAATCATAGATCACTATGGTGCAGCGAGTTTGGTTCACATCAGCCACGGTCGGGCCAGGAAGTGTGGCCGTCACAGTCAGGTTTCTCTAATACATACGGAAAGGGGAAGAGATGCTTTTTCTGAACTGATGTAAACCACGTATTTAAAGAGGTTGTCGAGTGAGGGGGAAAAAAAAATAAAAAAATCTTTAAAATGGCTCAGCATACTCACATCACCAATCCCTGCCAAAGCAATGACACACACAGATACGCGATTGCTGCAGCCAATCACTGGTTAAGCATTGACTAGCTGCAACCCGCAATTGGCTTCAGCAGCTACATGTGTCAAGCGTGGGACATGTTACTTCTGCAGCAGGTAGTACAGATCGGTGGGTAACAAAGCCCGAGCCAAGCGTGTATATGTATGGATAAGTCAGGAGAGAGAAATGTCGGCCACACAAGTGCTTGACTGAAAACCATTGAAGGCATCTTAAGACTCATTACCTGAAATCTTAGCTCTGCTATATGCTGCTGGAGTTCAGCCACAGCCGCAATACTGTCTGCTTCTCGAAGTCTCACTGCCATCACTTCCTCCTTGTTCTGCAAAAAGTACAGACACTAGGTCAGACACAGTTTGGTTAAATCAGCATGTACATAGTTTTCTATACAGGCATCATTTTAGGTCAATTAGAATATGCATAGCCAATAATTCCAGTAGGAATCACGTAACCCCCCAAAATGTTCAGATACAATAAAATGGAAAAGCGACTTTTTCCAAATCTGGTTGTAATATGAACAGTCTATTCATGAGCAATAGTGAATAGAAGCCATTGTGCTACAATTCATTACTGAAACCTTATTAGAATTTAAGTTCAAGTCACAAGACTTTAGCCCAGACTTACTAATGCTAAAGATGGTGTAAGTATAGGTCGGCTTCCAGACCTGCCCCACATTTATCACAGGGGTGAAGGCTGGATGGTAAATCTGGTGCAGGGGATAGACACTTTTCTCTGACTCTAACCAACTATTGGTTGGCTTACAGCAGGGATGCTCAACCTGCGGCCCTCCAGCGGTTGTAAAACTACAACTCCCACCATGCCCTGCTGTAGGCTGATCGCTGTAGGCCAGGGAGGCCAACCCGAGGCTCTCCAGCTGTTGTAAAACTACAACTCCCTTGCCCTGCTGTAGGCCGATCGCTGTAGGCCAGGGATGGCCAACCCGAGGCTCTCCAGCTGTTGTAAAACTACAACTCCCACCATGCCCTCTGTCGGCTGATCGCTGTAGGCCAGGGATGGCCAACCCGAGGCTCTCCAGCTGTTGTAAAACTACAACTCCCTTGCCCTGCTGTAGGCTGATAGCTGTAGGCCAGGGATGGCCAACCTGAGGCTCAGGTTGGCCATGCCCGTTTTAGGCTGTCCGGGCACGCAGGGAATTGTAGTTTTGCAACAGCTGGAGGGCCGCAGGTTGTATATTCCTGGGTTACAGCAAGATAGATTTTTTAGCAAAATGGTACATCTTAGGACACGCCCCATTTCATGTGAAGCTCTGTCCCCTTCCTTCTACGTCCCAACCTTTTGTTCTGCATGTTGAAAAATGTATAGAATCCCTAGATGTGCCAATTTGTAGATAGATTTTTGGCACAGACACTCGAGTAAATCTGGGCACTTGTTTGTGTATTGCATATTCCAACATCCAGCTCAGGCTAAGAAGCCTCTCTAAACCGTATGGATAAGGCTCTGTTCACACCAATGTCACAGCTTCAGTGTATAATGGAGAAATAGTGACTATGCCGTATATGTTTTTCAGTAGGATACTGGTGAATCTTGACAGATGACTTTAAAGAGATCAGTCCGGCTACCAGTAAAACAGCACTGTAGACTGCACCAATATGCTGGAAAACCGCGTGTGAAAACTTATGGACCCAAGTGTGAACAGAGCCTAGACCGGGACGAGTTCTATCAATTCTGACAGCAAGAATACCGCAACACGTGTCTCTATCCCCGCCATAAAAAAGATATAGTCCCAGACATGCCCTAATAGAAGTTGTCAGGGACTGTCAGTTGGCCTAACACTTGGGAATAAAAGAAGCATCTAACAAAATAAAATAAAAAAAATTGTATAAATTGCATTATATGGTGGAAGCCGCAGCAAGCAGTGAAATAAACTGTAGGACTGTTGTGCAGTATATTTAAAAAAAACTAATCAAATCATGGTGGAAAGCTATGTGCCCAGAATTATGCCATCGACATCATGGACTATGAGAACTATAGACTGAAGGAATGCAATATGCATGTACCAGCTTAGACACGGCATATAGGTAGGGTCCATAGGGATCAGAAGCCATTACAAACACGGCTGTACAAAGACTGTAAAAGCAAGACATTGGTGGTGTCATCTGATCATGTCTTTTGAGGGACGAAAGACAAGTCAAATTCAGCGGTGTGTTAAGAGTTCGCAAAAAATGGAGAAAAGATGAAAAGTTCCTTGAACTTTACTCGATTGTTTGATACTTTAGATGATCTTTACTGTCAACTTCTCCGCTTTATTCAGTATGACTGTAAAACTTTCCGTCTCAGAGGTAACAACTTGGGTTACAGTCAATCACAATAGCACTGTGCAATGAATCATTCCTCTCCTCCACGTTTAAGGTTTTGCTTTCAGTTCATCACTATTAATGCCACATATTGGTGACAGCAGATCTCCATTAAGTAGTACGACTTGAGAAGGGGATGCTGCTTCTTGGGCAGAACACAAGTTTAGGTTAGACAAATCCAGGGATCCCAACCTCTTATCTTTGCAGGATTGGTCAAATAATATAATGTGTATGGCAGCTGGTGGATCTTCCTCCTCCACACTGAAAGAGGTCCGTGGTGGGGTCCATACAAACAGGGTCCCACACCAACGGACTCCAGCTGCATTGCTCCACCGGCACCTTGGCAGGTCCCAGGTCTTAGGCCTCCTTCACACGAGCGTGACGGATTAGGTCCAGATGCGTTCAGTGAAACTCTCACCATTTTGTAAGCAAGATCAGTCAGTTTTGTCTGTGATTGCGTTCAGTTTTTGCCGTGTGCATGCAATGCGTTTTCATTCGTTTTTCACGCGCGTGATAAAAAAAAAAAAACACTGAAGGTTTACAAACATCTCTTAGCAACCATCAGTGAAAAACGCATTGCATCCGCACTTGCTCCTGGATGTGATGCGTTTTTCGCTCAAGCCCCATTCACTTCTATGGGGCCAGGGCTGTATTTTTCATGCAGAATATATAACATGCTGCGTTTTTCGCTCATGTACACAGTCCCATTGAAATGAATGGGCCAAGATTCAGTGCAGGTGCAATGCGTACACGTCACGCATTGCACCCGCGCAGAAAACTCGCTTGTGTGAAAGAGGCCTTAGGGAATAAGCTCATAGCCCGGGCTGTAAGCTGAGTGCTGCGATTGGCCAGAGCTACAGCCTGGGAGAAGGAGACGCCCAGGACAAAACGGGAAGACTCCTCCGCCGAATCTCTAAACATACCGGAGCCTATACCGGGAGAACGGCGCGAAGGGGGGGTGGAACAGCCAATAGCAGGCTGTGACAGAAACGAACCTCCTAGCATTGCAGGTAATGTTGGGGAGGCTCAACCCCGTTGCGGCCTGCAATTGGCTAACCCCCGTCGCCAGATGTTTTGATCGGAGCAGTGGGGAGATGCAGCGGCGGCTGTGTAGGGATCCGAAGCAACACAGATGCTGAGAAGCAGGTAAATATAATGTATATAAGGGGCCTGGGCATTGGGGCAGAGTCATTATAGGGTTTGGATAACCCCCTTTAAAGGGGTTCTCTCACTTCAGCAGATGGCAGTTAACATGTAGAGAAAGTTAATACAAGGCACTTACTAATGTATTGTGATTGTCCATATTGTCTCCTTTGCTGGCTGGATTCATTTTTCCATCAGATTACAGTGCTCATTTACAACCTTCCTATAATCCATCAGTGGCGGTCGTGCTTGTACACAATAGGAAAAAGCTCCGACCTCTCTGGTGGCCGGGACAGCGCAAATGCTCATGGACAGGCCCTTTTTCCTATAGTGTTTAAGCATGACCACCTCTGACGGATTGCAGGGTGGTCGTAACCCCTGGAAACGAGCAGGGTGGACAATCACAATACATTAGGAAGTGCCTTGTATTAACTTTCTCTACATGATAAATGCCATTTGCTGAAGGGACACAACCCCTTTAAGGGTGGTCTTAACAGCACAGGAAGTGTCAGCCTGTTAAAACGCTCAGGAGGCCAGTGCGAAAACAGCAAGGTTTCAGGGGTTGTATTTTATTTTTTTTAAATATAGACATGACATGGAAAAAACAATTACCAAAAATTCTTTGAAAATATGTTTAACATGAAAACATGATAAACGGATTTTGAGCTAAAGAAAATAAAAAGAGAAAGCACCCGCTATTAAAGATGCAAAATTAAACGGAAGTAAAAATGTTTGCATATATTTGTGTGTGCTTGTAATTGTCAGATTACATCGCTCAAACAATAAATGTCAATATTACACCGATCTCCCCGTTATAGGAACTGTGCGTTACCTTGCACTCGATCTCTGCCTGCCTTCGCTTGGCATCGGTCAGCTGATTTTGCAGGCTCTTGTTTTCGGTGGTCAGATGTTGCACCTTGGCTTGTAGACTGCGGACCTCCTTCTCTGCTCGTCGGAGATGGTTGCTGTTTATCTGGTTCTGTCATGAGGTCAAAGAAAATAAATTCAAGTTGAATGAGGCAAGCTAGCGGCGTGTCAAAGGCTGGCACCTTAGCGCTTCACTATACACCCAGGAGCAGATACATTATAACAGGTAACAGCTCTGCAACACATCCGGCTTTTGACACTTCTCTAAATACTTTTTCGTTTTAGTCACAAAAGACAAAATCTGTCAGCAACAAGCAGTATATATGGCAGACATTAAAGTGGCTGGCCACTGTTGAAGGGGTTTTCCAAGTGTCTAATGTTGTTCTGATGGGTGGGGGTCCGACTCCTAGATCCCCCCGATCAGCTGTTTGAAGAGGATGCGGCACTCCTCGAGTGATTTGGCCTCTTTCTAGGCCAATGGTGTTGTGTTCACCGTTCACATGGCCTAGGCGCAGCTCAATCCCATTCAAACAAATGAGCCTGAGCTGCAATACCAAGCATGCCCACTACACAGTCTATGGCGCTGTTCTTGGCAAGATGCGAGGATGCCGTATCGCTCACTCGAATGTTGTGGCCTCTTCAAACTTTATAAGCCATACCTCCTTGTTCAGAAAGTCATATGTACCATCTGTGCCATAAGTAGGCCGCTGGGGGGGAGCATGTGACCGACTCAGCCTCTCTGCTCAAACAAACTTACAAGATTCCCAAAAGTACAAGGGCAAATAGCAGAACTGGCCTTGTTGCCCATAGCAACCAGTCAGATTATTCCTTTTGTTTTCCAAAGGAGCTGTGAAAAATGAAAGGTGGAATCTGATTGGTTTTACTAGGGGCAACTAAGCCAGTTCTACTTTACACCAGTTTGATAAATCTCCCCCAGTGATTTAAATTTTTTTTTTTTACTGATGACCTATCTTCAGGATAGGTCATCAGTATCTGATCGGTGGGCGTCTGACACCAGGGACCCCCGCTGATCAGCTGTTTGAGAAGGCACCAGCACTCCGGTGAGCATGGCGGCCTCCTCTCAGCTTTTCCTAGGCCAGTGAGGTCATGTTCATCGGTCACGTGGCCTAGGAGCAGCTCAGCCCTATAGAAGTGAATGGGGCTGGGCTCAATACCAAGCATATATATACACTATACTATGTACGGCGCTTGGTAAGTTGTGAGAAGGCTAAGGAGCGCTGGTGCCTTCTCAGAAAAGCTGATCAACTGGGGTCCTGGGTGTCGGACACCCACCGATCACATACTAATGACCTATCCAGTTAAAAGCAAATAGTAACATCTCTTTTTTTTTTAATCTGTTTTTATTTTCAGATTGCAGACTTTTATTCTGTTTCATGAAAATGATTTTGAAGGCGGCCATCTTGCCTGAGTTGTTCTTAGCATTTAGAAAGCATTAAGAAGATTGCTTTATGGCAGCCCTATGGGCCATAGACACAATGGTCAGGAGGGGACCTCATTGACTTCTATATGAGAGTTTTGTAGACATACTCTTTGATCTGTGCAAGGAAAGAATAGAGAACATGTGACAATTACCTATTGTGAATGGAGGATCCTGTCTTATCTATACACAGAGGGGATTAGAATGACAGATAAGCAGGTAACTGCAGTAAAGTGATTAGTACAGACCAATAAGTGGTGCCTATTAAGTCAGTGCGAAAACTGCAGGATTGTATGTTTTTTATTTAAATATAGACGTTGACATGGAAAATTAAAAATCACCAAAATTTCTTTAAAAATATGTTAAATATAAAAACCTGATTTAAACAATAGGTCATTGACACATTCACACTGTATATTTACAATTTATCATTTGAGTTCTTAACACATTGGCGATGCAGAGAGATCTGCTTGTTCTCATACTACCAGAAGGCAAGGAGACATCGCCATCTAGTGGTCAAGCAGCACATTACATACTAAAATTCTATTTCCCATACATCACTACATACACGAACATACAATCATCTATTCTTCACTATCCTTGTAAAACAACCCCTCACAGTATTGGAGATTATGTGCCGATTATGTGGTTTAGAATCAAGATACTGCATTTTGTGGGAACTTTTTATGTATTAGTCTAGTGACATCTAAAGCTATGGGCATCTTTGACACGGAAAATTATATCTTTACGTATGCTAGTGGTTATTTTCAGACAGCAATGCTCATGCATTCATTTTGAGAACTTCTGATGTTCAGTTTGCAACCTGCTCCTAATTTCTGGCTCTTCTGGTGAGGATGTGTCAGTAAAGCATACGGGACACGTCCAGGATGCTGCTGCCTTCACAAGCTCTCACCCATCAGCATAGCTCCAGTGCTTTTGTGCCTTTCATGAACACGAAAAGCAGTGTCTCAGTCAGCAGCAAGTAAGTGGTAAACCCTCCCTATGATTTCCATGTGCCATGTAAGGAAACTTACCAACTCCACTATTGCTGGGCTTCTAGTTGCAGTTGCACAGAACAATTTAACCGCCTCTCGTTACTCAATGTACATGATTTTGTGCAACCTACTATAGAAGGGCAGCAATTTGAAAGAGTGGTCAGTCTGACGGTGACAAAACCAAGGATCAACTAAGGACACAAGTTATAAATCAGGTACAGAAGGAAGGATGTGGTCATCGATGTTTGACATGTCACAATAAAAATTGCACATTGTTCACTAGTGAAATACTATGAAATGAGCAGCTCCATAGACCCACCAGATTCTGGTTCTTGCATCTCGGATAAGGGAAGATATATTCAAAAAAACAGAAATCAAGTCATTTCCAGAAATATTGCAGCATTTTCCATTTTCTTGTGTTTTACACAAACTGTAGAAACCGCCACAAATATCCATAAAATGTTAACTACATGATTCTGAGGGGCAGACACCGTAAAATTCCCCTGGGCAACTATAGAGCAGTGGCCTCTCGCCCTTTAGGGGACAAGCACAATAGACAGGGGCGCTGTGTGCAGACAAGTGCAGTGTCCATGCTAATACACAGACAGGCAAGGGGGCACACACATACAAAAAAGACATGGGGGCAGGAAAATACACAGACAGGCATGGGGGCAGGAAAATACACAGACAGGCATGGGGGCAGGAAAATACACAGACAGGCATGGGGGCAGGAAAATACACAGACAGGCATGGGGGCAGGAAAATACACAGACAGGCATGGGGGCAGGAAAATACACAGACAGGCATGAGGGCAGGAAAACACACAGGCAAGGTGAGCGTGCACACATACAACAGGCACAGTGAGCACACACCCAACAGCCAAGTGTGACACATGTAGACCCTATAGACAGCGCCGAGGCTCAGCTTCCACGGAAGCAACTGTGCACATGGCGCTGCGCTTGAGCTACTAGCTGGAGCAGCAGTGCAGGCACAAGATTGTTAGGACCAGAAGAGATGTTCGGCCCGTCCCTCAAGCAGCAGAGGAATCTTCTCCAGAAGAGGGGACAGACTCTTGCAGGTGAAGGAGTCTTGTTGATGAAGCAAATCGACTTGCTCATCTCTAGTTGGTACAATAAGCAAACACCAACCTGAGTGTCCAGCTCCATCATCCGCTGTTTCATTTCTCGCACGTCTGCCTGCCTCTCTGCTTCTCTAAGACGCACACTCATCAACTCGTCCTGCAGCTCATTCACTGTGTTCTTCTTGAGTGGATCTTTCCATCGGCCAGCGGTGCGTGCTAAATGTCTCTGCAATGTATAATGCTGTAAGTTGAGAAAACTCAAAAGGCACAAATTCAATAGTGGGGGGGGGGGGGGGGGGTTACGACGACAGATTACCGGTATATATTTTCCATGGAAGCTATTTATGAAAACACAACGTTCACAATATAGGCTCAATTAAGTTTTTTTTTCTATGAGAATATTTTCTATCTTGCCAAAGGTTGCACTGACACCTAGTGACAGTCAAAAAACTTGCATTGCACTGTAGGCACCACAGAATACTTTAAAAATTCTCCATTTAAGGTCTATGGGACTAAAAGAGGTAACTTCTGTGTCAGCACCTCCATCAGTCCCACAGAATGTGCACAAAGCAGCAGTACACATGCTGGACCGCTGATCAAGACCCCTGAATGCTGACTGCTGGAGATTTCAGAGATGAACACTTATTACCTATCCTGTAAGAGCAGCCAGTAAATAACCAAACGCCCATTTGTGGTACCAAAAATTTCAGCTTTTCAGTAGCACTTTTCCCTGTGTAAACAGGGGATGTGCTGCTGACGTAACGTAAAGAGAATGAGATGGTGCTGGCGGTCAATTATTGGCAAGGAACGTCCGTATGCATGCTTGTTCCCGATAATTGCCTGGCGATCAGCTAATTTGTTAATGTGACAGTCAATTTGAAAAGGGCGGCAGACAATAATACTGTATAGGGATGAATGATCATAGTAACAATTGTTCATCCCCGAACAGAAGCAATCATGGCTGCATGTAAATGCAGCTAACAAATAGGCAATGATCAGGAATGAACATCCATTCCTGATCATTGCCTGATTGCACAGATATTTTGCTTGATCAGCTTAGGTAAAGTTGGTAATTGTCCTACCTGCCAATGCTCCTCCAAGTCTTTGATCTGTTGCCTCTGCTCCTTCATGGCGGTTATGGCTTCTGCTTCCCTAATCTTCACTGCAATAAGTTCTTCTTGAAGTCTCACAATGTTGTTCTCGTCTGGCAAGGAACTATTTCTCTGAGTAGCAAAGCAACAAACGCCATTAGAAGATTACTCTTAGCTTTTATTGTGATAATCAAGGTTATTTAATCGTAGGCATTAACCTCTAGCTAGATCAGGGCACAGTGATTGTATCATCATCATCAAGCCGAATATTGTGCCCCGTATGAACAATACTATGACCAGCAGTACGCTCCACATGGTCACAAGCCATGGAGGTGGTGATGGGCCACACCGAACAATTAAATGATTCAAAAAACTCAGTAGAATACACAACGTTTGGACTATTCTGCGGGGCATTATTTCCCTTCTTTATACTACCTTTACGCTGGGTTCACACTTGAGCGTATTTGATATGCGCGTTTTACGCGCGTTTTTGGAAATAGGAAATGCACGTTGTACGCGCGTTCGTGTGATTGACCAAGCTCCTGTACTTCTTTGGGCGTAGGGCGTTTTACAGCGCGTTCGTACGTGCTGTAAAACGCTCAGGTGAGAACCATGCCCATAGGGAAACATGGGTTTTCACCTGCTGAGCGTTGTACAGCGCGTAGGAACGCGCTGTAAAACGCTCAGGTGTGAACCCAGGGTAAACGCACCACTGGCACTGTACGCATAGCTGGGAGGTGGATTTGGGAGAGACCCTCACACTGGAGCAATGGCATGAATGTTGCAGGGCAATCGGCAAAGACAGCTGGCAAGTAACCGTAATGGAGACTTCTTTAAAGACACCTCCCAGAGTACATGGTAACCTTCTAGATTACACCTTAATAACCCAATGGTTTCCCCTTTATGCTTTAGGGATAGCTGAGAAATTGCTAACACCCTTTATGCTGGACCTGGACCGGGCCAACATCAAAATAGGATTATTGGAAGTGTTTGGAGAGATCCTCCGTTGTCGGCCCCTGTGTATTTGCTGGGTCCTAAACACCAACATTTAATAATACTGCATATAAGCTTCTACAATGTATTCCGATGTCCGCGAGGATTCTGTTGCGTCCAGGTGGGGTCTCCCTCACTTTCTGTATCAGCAGTCATTCATAGGGTTAATCATATTGCGTTATATGAGAAACTTAATGACACTAAGTGATTCCAGGAAATGATGCTCAAAAATATGTTATCGGTGGATAAACTGTGCCAATTTTCCCAACTTCCGTGTCTCTGAATACCTACATGAGCTCATGGAGGACTTTCCTGCTAGCTGCCCCCAAATGTTGAGCAAAGCGCGCTTCAGATTATAGATTCCGAAGTCACTTCATTTGTCGTTCAAAACTTCGAAAAAAATTTGAGCGCAGTACGGAGACCCGTATCCATACAGCATGCAGATGTATTGGCTTTGTGGAAGTGAAATTCGTTATGTCTGAAGTCTTGCGAGACGTCTCTGAATAACTTTGGACTTTCCCTTTAAGTTGAATAATCAACCTGTCACCAGGATTTTGTGCATAGAGCTGGGGAGATGGGCTGCTAGATGGCCGCTAGCACATCCGCCAATACCCAGTCCCCATAGCTCTGTGTGCTGTTATTGCGTCAAAAAAAGGATTTTAGAGATATGCAAATGAACCTGATATGACCCCTGTGTCCGGAGATGAGTCACATTTTCTGAGCGCAGCACCGCCCCGCATCCTCCGAATCTCCTCCTTGCTGGCCGACGTCAGAGTTGGAGCGCCGAAATCTCGCGAAGCGCGAGCTAGTGCATGCGCAGTGTCGGCATCATGTTCCTTCCCTGTGCTGGCATCAGCACAGGGAACGAACTACGCATGCACTAGCTCGCACATCACGAGATTTCGGCGCTCAAACTCTGACGTCGGCCAGCAAGGAGGAGATTCGGTGGACGCGGGGCGGTGCTGCGCTCAGAAAATATGACTCATCTCCGAACACAGGAGTCATATCAGGTTCATTTGCATGTCTCTAAAATCCTTTTTTTGACGCAATAAAAGCACATAGAGCTATGGGGACTGGGTATTGCGGATGTGCTAGCGGCCATCTAGCAGCCCATGTCCCCAGCTCTATACACACAATCCTGGTGACAGGTTCCCTCTAAAAACCATTTTAAAACTGGGGCCCCAGTTTTAAGATGGTTTTCAAGTTGAATAAATCCTTCACTGCAAAGACCCAATGCAACAGTCATGACTTGAAAGGGGTTGTCCAAGTGCAAACTGTGGAGAACCTCTTAAACTGCCCTTCCTGAGCCCTCTTTGATCCAGCGATGCTGTCACATGGTGTATGGGCATGTCACCGTTGCAACCCAACAAAGAATCAACACTGGATCGGAGGGGTTTGGGAAAGGAAGTTTTAGTACTTTTGTTAATTCATCAGCCAGTCTGCACCAGAAAAAAAAATAACTCTTTTAATCGACTGGCCCAACTACAAAATAAGGGCTAAAGTTTTGCTTCTGTCATCACTTAAAGGTGTTTGCAACAAAAAAAATAAATTTAAAAATTATACATTTTTCAAACCAGCACCTGGATCTGAATAATTTTGTAATTGGATGTAATTAAACATTCAGTATAGCCAGTGAGATATTCAATAAAATGCATCTGTATAGCGCCATCTGCTATTTATTTTCTTGTCCACCTCACTAAGGTGGTCGCACAAGCTCAGTTTAAATCAACGGTCACCAGCCATACCTTCATTTAGAAGCTGTGGCAGTTACAAGAGCTACAGCAGAAAGTACACGCCCCCTGAGTGGCCAGCCTGAAATAAATCTAGCAGAGCAATTGGAGCAATGAATGAGGAGATCTCTGGACCTATGTGAGGTACAGAGCTGGTTCTAGCTTTGATAGAAGCAGACAGTCATGCACATATAGGATGTCCAATTTACATTTTTTCACATCAAGCATAGGACAACCCACTTTAAGAAGCTGCAATCTTAGTTTTTAAATGATACCAGGCAATATTCAGGGTGCAGCACTTGTTTGAAAAGTTGAGGAGCCAGAAGAACTAGGGAGGAACTACAAAAGGTACTTTTTGTACCAATTCCTAGTAAGGCTATACATGATCCCAGTTGTATCTGAAGGGGTCTGACTCTGACTCAAGGAACAGTTCGGAGCGCGGCCACGTAAATGAAGAAAAATGCTGAACTAGAGAACAAAATGTATAATATTACATAAAACACAAGCCGGCCGTTAAATACCTTCTCGATTTCCAGCATCTTGTCCTGCATTTCCTTCATGGCACAGTGGGATTCCGCCTCCTGTAGTCTTGCCTGGACCAGCTCTTTCTCTAGTTGCAGCACAAACTCCTCAGAGTAGCGAGGACTACACTTATGCTGTGGAAACAATAATAATGAGCCATGTACATCACTGACCACTAAGGAAAATGAATAAAACAGGAATTTGGCCAATGAGCTGTTCGAAAAGTGATCCTATACCATGTTAAAACAGAAGAAAAAAAAATATTTGGGCGTTTTTAGTGTCAGATATAATATTGAGCAAAGCAAAAACAGTAGGATGAAATGACAGAAAAACATTTATACTGGAACACGTAAATTTCACCTAGTATTTTTATCAAACACAACATAGAATTTAGGCTACTTTCACACTGGCGTTTTGGACTCCGTTTGTGAGATGCGTTTCAGGGCTCTCACAAACGGTCAAAAACGGATCAGTTAAGCCCCAATGCATTCTGAATGGATAAGGATCCGCTCAGAATGCATCAGTTCGCCTCCGTTCCGCTCTGGAGGCGGACACAAAAACCCAGCATGCAGCATTTTTGTGTTCGTCTGATGATGTGGAGTCTAACGGATCCCTTTTAAATTTGACATTTTTCTTTAAAGCTAATGCAAACGGATCCCTTCTGAACGGATACAAACGTTTGCATTATAGGTGCGGATCCAAATAACATACGGATCCACACCTAACGCAAGTGTGAAAGTAGCCTTAGGCGATTTAAACAATTATTTTAAAAAAATGATAATTTTTTGCTAATTTTTATACGGTTGTCAGCTTATTTCTTCACTGTACACACACTGTTTGGCACCTTAAAATGGACATTAGAAGATGAAGTTTATAGAAATCAAAATGAATGAAATCAAACCGTGCGGTGGACAGATCCGAGAACACATGCCATACATTGTGCACGTGATCCTAGCCTGGCGTTAAGAGCCCACAGCGCATGTGCAGCAGCACTGGATGACAGGGGGAACTCTGGAAAGAGTTTTTTTTTTATACTAACATCCTCCCTGCAGTTTGCCTGAGAAATATTTCAACTAGGACTACCCCTTAAAGGGGCTGTTCCACTTATTTATTGCTACTATATTCCGCAGCGCTTTACAGACATCATCACGCTGTGCCCAATGGAGCTCACAGTCTAAGTTCCCTATCAGTATGTCTTTGGAGTGTGGGAGGAAACCAGAGAACCCGGTGGAAATCCACACAAACACGGGGAGAACATACAAACTCCATGCAGATGTTGTCCTTGGTCTGAATCAAACCTAGGACCCCAGCGCTGCAAGGCACCAATGCTAACCAGTGAGAGACTCTGTGCTGCAACTTTCGCAAATAGCATTTATCATGTAGAGGAAGTTAATACAAGGCACTTACTAATGTATTGTGATTGTCCATATTGCCTCCTTTGCTGGCTGGATTAATTTTTCCATCACAATATACCCTGCTCGTTTCGATGGATATGACCACCCTGTAATCCAGCAGCGGTGGCCGTGCTTGCATACTATAGGAAAGAGTTGCTAGATTGCAGGGTGGTCATAACTATGGAACTGAGCAGTGATGAAAAAATGAATCCAGCCAGCATGTACACTCACGATACATTAGTAAGTGCCTTGTATTAACTTTCTCTACATGATAAATGCCACTTGCTGAAGTGAGACAACCCCTTTAAAATAAAACAAATAAAAAAACTACCACTGTGTTTGTTACCGTGGAGACACTTGGCCTGGATGGAAACTGTACGAACAAATGAAATTGTGTAGTCTGATCCTGAAGTCATAAATGTCTTCTTTCTGTCCTCTAAATGTGGCTAAACTAAGGAACGTACATTAGTAGGGGAAAACTGAAGAATGTGTGAGTGCAGGATTACAGGACACAGAATTTGGATGTTGTCTGTTACTATGGAGACACAGTCTGTATAAGAACCGGAAAAAGAGAATTATAAGCACTTTTTAATAAGAGCTAGTGCAGCGTTGGCTCATTTGTCAATCAATACAAATATTAAAAAATGGTTGTGAAAGTGGACTTAAAAGGGAAATCGGTCATAAGCGACCTCTCTATCCAACCAGTAAGTGAGCAAAATAGACTGGTCATTAAAGCTCAAAATTAACATGGGTACCAAATAAAATAAGAAAATGGAACCCAACACCTTGCAATTCAAGTTTTTTGTGCATTACACCTCTATTTAATGAACGGAAAAAAATATATATATAGCAATAATGCACAAAATCTATACTAATAAAAGCCCTGTGTACGTGCTCAGGGCTGTTGTCCGTGCCGATTAGTGAAGTGCGCAGCGCATAGACCAATCAGCACACACTACACACACAGTCCGCCCAAAGCACCGCGCCGCCGGGTAATAAAAACAGGGACAGAAGAGGAGACCGCTATATGACCACACCACGGAGCTGTAGTGAATGATCGGAGTCCCAGCAGTGTAATGCTGGGGCTCCGATCGGTTACCATGGCAGCCAGGACGCTACTGAAGTCCTGGCTGCCATGGTATGTCAGTGAGCAGCATTATACTCACATGCGCGGTGGACGCCGGGCGCTCCTTCTTCTGTCTGTGCGGGGCATTGCTAATGCTTACTGCGGCGCATTGCTAATGCTATAAGCATTAGCAATGCCCCGGCGGCCACCGCGCATGTGAGTATAATGCTGCTCAATGACATATCATGGCAGCCAGGGCTTCAGTAGCGTCCTGGCTGCCATGGCAACCGATCGGAGCCCCAGCATTACACTGCTGGGACTCCGATCGGAACTGCCCACTGCCACCAATGATTAATACTGGGGAGGGGGCCCCTCCTGCCACCAATGATGTGGGGGGGAAGGGAGCCCCTCCTGCCACCAATGATTAATACTGGGGAGGGAGGGAGGGAGGGAGGGGGGGGGGGGCGTACTGCCACCAATGATTAATACTGGTGGCAGGTGACGTGTGGAGAGCTTTGTGCTGATGGGCATGCACGGCACGGGGACCTAGTATAACAAACTGCACAGGGACACAGGGCACTCACACAGGGATTTTATTATGTACTATAATGGGGGCTGGAGTGTAATCCTACATAATGAAATCTGTATGCTATTTGTTATACTGGACACAGCGCTCCACACACCTGCGCGCCGGCCTCCTGCTGTGCCCAGCTCCGCCGTGTCTCCTCCTCCCCCTCCAGCTTCCTCTGCAGTTGCCTCACACCCCGGGATCCCCATCATTATACCCATATTACACTACAACCCCCATCATTACACACACATTACACTCTAATGAGGGCTGTAGTGTAATGATGGGGGTTGGAGTGTAATATGTGTACAATGATGGGGGTTGTAGTGTAATCTATACTAATAAAAGCCCTGTGTACGTGCTCAGGGCTGGTGTCCGGACGGACACACACAGGCCAATCCAGGTCGCAGAGCCGGGTTCGGGGGCACAGCGGCGGGATAGCAGCGCTCAAGGAGGAGGACGCCGGGAGCCGGGCACAGCGGCTTTCAGAGTTATACTCTGCCCGGAGCACATGGGACAGCGCAGCGGCGCAGACGTCACAGATCCCGGGGAGCCGTCCACACTGAGAGCTGGCTATTTTACTCATTATGCCGCACTGTGCATGCGCCTGCTTCCCCACACGCGCAGTGCGGCCAGACGCCGCTTCATCGGCACACACTCCACGGACACTACATGTGTGGCATCCTATTGTAATGGCAGCGGGGGGCAGTCACTGTACTGCACCAGCCCCGCTCACTTACTACATGGTGAGGCAGGAGGCAGGAGGCCGGGCTGGCGGCCAGGCACTGGTAGCGTAACTCACTAAGTGACGCCCCTGCTGCGCCCACTGCATGAATGAAGCAGGCGCATGACGTAGTGAGTTACGCTGCCAGTGCCTGGCCGCCCTGCCTCCTGCCTCACCATGTAGTAAGTGAAGAAGTGAAGATTATTAATATTATTATTATTAGTTAGTCATAGTATTACTACTCTGAGCGGGGCCGGTGCAATACAGGGACTGCAGCGGGCCCCGCTGCCACTACATTCACACTAAACAGCGACACTGTTATGGGGGATCTGTGGATGACACATAGCATAAGATGCTATGTGCCATCCACAGATACCCCCCACAACAGTGCCATCCACAGATACCCCCCACAACAGTGCCATCCACAGATACCCCCCACAACAGTGCCATCCACAGATACCCCCCACAACAGTGCCATCCACAGATACCCCCCACAACAGTGCCATCCACAGATACCCCCCACAACAGTGCCATCCACAGATACCCCCACAACAGTGCCATCCACAGATACCCCCACAACAGTGCCATCCACAGATACCCCCCACAACAGTGCCATCCACAGATACCCCCCACAACAGTGCCATCCACAGATACCCCCACAACAGTGCCATCCACAGATCCCCCACAACAGTGCCATCCACAGATCCCCCACAACAGTGCCATCCACAGATCCCCCCACAACAGTGCCATCCACAGATCCCCCACAACAGTGCCATCCACAGATCCCCCACAACAGTGCCATCCACAGATCCCCCCACAACAGTGCCATCCACAGATCCCCACAACAGTGCCATCCACAGATCCCCCCACAACAGTGCCATCCACAGATCCCCCACAACAGTGCCATCCACAGATCCCCCACAACAGTGCCATCCACAGATCCCCCCACAACAGTGCCATCCACAGATCCCCCACAACAGTGCCATCCACAGATCCCCCCACAACAGTGCCATCCACAGATCCCCCCACAACAGTGCCATCCACAGATCCCCCACAACAGTGCCATCCACAGATCCCCCACAACAGTGCCATCCACAGATCCCCCACAACAGTGCCATCCACAGATCCCCCACAACAGTGCCATCCACAGATCCCCACAACAGTGCCATCCACAGATCCCCCACAACAGTGTCATCCACAGATCCCCCCACAACAGTGCCATCCACAGATCCCCCACAACAGTGCCATCCACAGATCCCCCACAACAGTGCCATCCACAGATCCCCCACAACAGTGTCATCCACAGATCCCCCCACAACAGTGTCATCCACAGATCCCCCCACAACAGTGCCATCCACAGATCCCCCATCACAGTGCCAGCACTACTGTTCTAGCGCCCGTTATTGTAACGGGCTTAATGTCTAGTATATATTCTAATAAATTAAGCTTTATATAGATATAAATATTGGTTTAAGCATGTAATTACATATGAAAATTGCCACATGGAGTCAATGTGAAATGTGCACTGGTTCTCTGCGGGAGTGCGTCACACTGAACCTCGGCCTACATAATGTAATTTAATGCTGCAACCATCTGAGAGCTTCACACGCACTTCCTGATCCACGCCATGTAATGAACCCGGGCAAATGTATAATTGACGAGCATCTTCCATTACACGTCATTAGAACACATCACCGCTGCAGAGCCAACTCCCCGACCTCTTCATTCTGGTTCATACACTCCTGTGATGACAGCTCACAGACTAAGGCCTCATGCACACGACCGTTGTTTGACTCCGTGTCCGTTGCTCCGTTTTTCGTGATTTTCTGCGGACCCATTGGTTTTCAATGGGTCCGTGGAAACCTCGGCAAATGCACCGTTTGTCCTCCGCGTCCGTGGTCCGTGATTCCAGTCCGTCAAAAAAATATAACCTGTCCTATTCTTGTCCGTGAAAAACGGTTCACGGACCCATTCAAGTCAATGGGTCCGTGAAAAATGCGGATGGCCATCCGTGTGTCATCCGCGTTCCGTGTCCGTTTTTTTTGCGGATCCCTTGGCAGGCACTTAGGAAAAATTGTCAGCCTGTCTTTTTGTAAAATCTTTTGGGTCATGTCCGCTAAAAAAAAACGGAAGACACACGGAAACACAACGGAAGCAAAAACGGACACGGATCACGGAACAACGGAACCATGTTTTGCGGACCGCAAAAAAAAAACTGCCGTGTGCATGTAGCCTTAGGGTCCATTCACACGTCAGCAAAATGGGTGCGCATCTGTTCCGCAATTTTGTGGAACGGGTGCGGACTCATTCATTTCCGACGGGGGCCGCAAAAGATGCAGACAGGACACAGTGTGCTGACCGCATCCGCACTTCAGTCCCGCCGCCCCACAAAAAAAAAAATAACTAGTATCTCTAGAGGAAAATATAAGTTAGGAGATTCTGTAACTGCATCAACAGACTAACGCCAAACACACGATACACTAGACTGAAAAGATACGACTAGTATAGTATTCATTGCAAAAACCGATTCACAAAGTGTGGAAAAATTCTGCACTAATTTTAGGCCATTCTGCAGACTTTACACCTGCAGGAAAATCCTGAAAATGTTGTAGATTCTAAAGGGGTTATCCAGGAAAAGATATTTATGACTTATCCTCAGGATTGGTCATCAGTATCAGAACTGCAAGGGTGCGACACCCAGGAACCCTGCTGTTAGAAGAGGCCTTGAGCGCCACAGTCACCTCATAGGCCAGTGACATCACTGTACATCGGTCACATGGCCTAGCGATAGCACAGTCCCAAGTCAATGAGGCTGAGCTGCAATACCACACACAGCCACTACACAATGTACAGCACTGTCTTTGGAAAGTTTCAAGGATTCTGATTCGCTCAGAGGTCCGGCGAGCGCAGCGGCTCCCTGAAACAGCTGATCGCTGGGGATGCCAGGACTTCAGCGGATGTGATAATGATGAACTATCCTGGGGATAAGTCATCACTATCTTTTCCAGGATAACCCTTTAAAGTCTTTTTCTGGATCCTCAATATCAGATTGGTGTGGGACCAACGGTCTGTACTCCCACCGATCAGATGTTTGCAGCTGACCGGACAGAGTCAGAAGTAGGGCTGCAACAAATACTCAATTAAAATAGAGTAGTTCGACAAAAAAATCCTTGATGCAAATTTTTTGCATTAAGGATTCGCGTGCGTCACGTGACCACGGAGCGGGAGTGAAGCACTTGCTATTACCGCTGCTCCGTGGTCTCGTGGTGGCCCGCAATGTGCTTGGAATACTCACCTTTCCAGCAGGGGGCAAAACGATTGCACAAAATTAATATATATGCATACAGCAACATATAAACACAATATCTATACATATAAGCATTTTAAAAAATTCTAATTGAAACTTACTATGTTTTGCACGATTGCACAAAATTAATATATATGCATACAGCAACCCCATTAAAAAGGGATCTATCAGCAGATTTAACCCTGCTGAATTGCCGATAGCACTAGGTAGTGACCCGGTTGAGCAAAACACACATTTTTTTGTGCCATTAGCAGCCGTTTGAATATCAGTTTTTTATTCTGCTACATTCTGCTCCTGCAAGTGTCCTGGAAGCAGAGCTTCACTGTGAACTGCACTCTGCACAGAGTTCCTTCACAGCGCCTCCCCTCTGCTCTGATTGCTGTACTGGTCTCCTGGTTGGATGCTACAGCTGTCACTCAGCAGAGGGGAGGGGCTGTCAAACAACTTATTAAAGTGAGCACGTCATAGCGAAGCTCTGCCTCCAGTGCCATTGCAGGAGCAGAATAAAACTTCATGTTCACACTACTCCACATAATAAAGGGTAACAAAAGTTATGTTTGTCCTGCTCTCCCCTTCCTAGCGCTGTCAATGGTTTAGCACAGTCAAGATTGATGACAGACTCCCACTAAACCGTAGGATGGTCACACATACTGCCGCGCACTGTTTTTTTTACTCCTTATGGGAATCTGCATTGCGACACAACAAGCAAAACCTTTGAGTATGCTGTCATTTTGCTTCATTAACAGCATCTAAAAAGGTGGGGGAGGATGTTGCTGATTTTTTACAGTCATTACCCTCCAAGGCTGTAAATGTTCTGAGAGGATTAATGACGTATGGCTTACGTGCACCCAACCTACATAGGCACGACTCCGGGTGCAAACTGCGCCTGGATCTAACCGGAGGAAATCACAGGTACATCCGTTTTTTCAGACAGTGTGAAAAAAAAAAAAAAAAAGGAAAAAAAATCAGCAGTTACACGCTGTTTAATTTTTAAGTGAAGAGCAAAATCATTTCCAAACACCGCAAGAAACTAAATCATCTGTGAGGTCTGCAGAGAGAGGAAAGCAGAGTGAAGCACAGGTCAGACAGAGTGCAGCCGGCCTCCTTACCAATTGCTGTTGTTGCCGCAGCTCGCTGATGGTATGGTGAGCGTGCTCCAGCTTACAGCTGGATTCATCATTCTGCTGTTTCATGGTAGCCAGCTCCCGCTTAATGAGGTAGTTTTCCTCTGCCTCCTGGGCCCTTGTCACTTGTCCCTTTGGACATAATTTTAAGGTTTTTGAGCAATCCAGACAAAGCCTTGAGAGTTTGGTTGAATGCACATTCGTTCAAAGAGCACTTCTTAAAGTGCACGCGTCGCTTAAACAGAGGCAGCCATTTTGTCAGAGACCTCATCATTGACCGTGGCCGTTAAGGGATAGGGATGTCTCACTGAAGGCAAGCACAGACCGAGCAGGCAATGATCGGGAGGGAACCGTTCCTTCCAGATAACCGACTGCTCGCCAGAGGAGGTGAGAGCTGCATTGTCATGCCGCAATTACCTCCACTGTGTGGGGACCAGCAATGACTACTTCCATTGTCCATCCTCACGCAGGTTCAATGTTTCTGAGCTACAGATCGCCATTTACATGGCATGATCTAATGTGCTGCATAAACTGTAAATTCACCCATGATCGTTCACTGGCGGCACCTTTACAATGGTTATTTATCAGTAACGTTCGTTGCCGACCATTGGCCCAATAATAGTCACGTCTAAATCTTCCATAAGGAAACCCCTTTCCATAGCCCTTATGAGGGCACATTTATACAATGGAAAGGGGGGTACAAGCTGAGCTGGAGAGGCAAGAACACTGGCCATACATTTTGAAATAATGATTGGACGCATTTCGGATGATCCGTTGTCCATGGGATTGATTGCACGAACCATCCCACCAACTAAACGGTCTGGTGCTTGAGCACAATGGCAAGTGTTCGGCTGAATTCAGCCAATCATGCCATCAACATGCAGATGAGATCCTGCCGTCGGCCATTGCGAACTTTATTCTTATGTGTATGGCCACCTTTACCATCAGTGATTCTAGCTGTGGATCCCAATGGATCCATATATTACATGGATGGCCAATTCATTTAAAAGGCTGCCAATTTAATACGACTCCATTCCCAATACCCCCACCCACCCCCGTAGAGGTCACTGCATGGAAAATGTCTGGCTGGTCAAGTGATCGCTGGGGAATTCAGAAGAGTCATACGCCAAGAAATAAGCCGATTATGCGACAACTCATTTAATAATCGTTAGGTACAAATTCCTGAGTTATGGGCATCTGTCTGTCAAACACTAAACTCAGCAGTTTCTGAAAAAGGGAAAAGCTGGGTGACAATCATTTTAGGCTACTTTCACACTAGCGTTTTGGGTGGATCCGTCATGGATCTGCAAAAACGGATCCGTTACAATAATACAACCGCATGCATCCGTCATGAACGGATCCGTTTGTATTACATTGTGTGCCAGGCCGGATCTGCTTGGCTCAGTTTCGTCAAGCGGACAGCGTTTTGTTGTCCGCCTCCAGAGCGGAATAGAGACTGATCGGAGGCAAACTGATGCATTCTGAGCGGATCCTTTTCAATTGCACTGATACGTTGAGGACCGCTAGTGAGCTCACAAACGGAAGACCAAAAACGCGAGTGTGAAAGTAGCCTTATACAGCTATATTGAATAACTGTCAATTTGGCATTCATGAGTCTAATTGCCACTAAAAGGCAGTCATTATTGCCACCACCACATTGCTGAGAAAAATGAAGTTTTAATATATGCAAATGAGCCTCTAGGAGCAACGGGGGTGTTACCATTACACCTGGAGGTTCAGCTCTTTCTGCAACTGCCAATCCCTCTCCACTTTAACCCTGGGAACACACCTAAGCGTTTTTCAGCGCGTTAAAACGCGCTGAAAAACGCACAACAAGTGAAAACCCATGTATTCCAATGGACATGGTTCACACTTGAGCGTTTTACAGCGCGTTTGAACGCGCTGAAAAACGCCAAACGCAAACGCTTGTGCATGAGCTTCTTTGGGGCGTTTGCCCAAGCGTTTGCACCCATTGAAAAGCATGGGAACGCGCATATAAGAAAATATGCGAGTTTTCCGCTTTAAAAACGTGCATATGATCGCGCGTTTTTGTAGTAAAACACAGCAGAAAGGCAGAATCTCCACCCACCTTTGCTGGGTGGGGATTCTTTTTTTCTGCAAACTGTAAGCTGTCAATCAAAAACCGCCCCAAATACGCGCGTTGCAAAAATACAAAAACGCCTAAAAGAAAGTGCGTTTTCCGCGGAAAAAACGCTCAAAAAAACGCCTGATCCAAAAACGTCTAGGTGTGTTCCCAGGGTAACAGGGCCAGGCAGTGAAAAAGTAATCACACTTAGCCATGTCAAAGTGGAGAGGGTGTAGCAGTTGCAGAGAAAGAGGAGCCTCTAGGAGTAAAGGCAACGCCCCCGTTGCTCCTCGAGTCATTTGCATTTATTAAAACATCATTTTTCTCAGCAACGCGGGAACATATGAACATGGGACCAACACAGATGCCTTCAGCTGCCGAGCGCACGTGTAACAGGTCAGCCAGTGTCATAGGGACAAATCTGCCGACAGGTGGCCTTTAAGGAGAAAAGCTCTTTAATTCCACAAAATGGCTATGCCGCCAGCCTGCCATCAGTTTATGTTTACGTCCTAACAAATTTAGCCGACTCTTTCTCACGGCTCTTGGTCCTGTTCACAAAATGGCTGCCTCAAAAGTTTGCACGACCGCTTTACTTTAACGTCCTCATCTCAAGTGCGCTTTACATTCTGGACTGCGTTATTAAACGTAGTTTACACAAGCGGAAATGGAGCAAGCACAATGAATATGATCTGACATTCCCATTAGGATTAGAATCATGCAAAATGATCGAACTTGGATCATGCAGATAGCTTGGTTTGAAAAATTAAGAAAAATGTTAATTCTGTGGAACTATGAAATTTTATTAATTTAAAAAAAATTAAAAATGGGTTAAACACACCGGATTAGACAGCGTGCAAGTTCACCATGATTTAGTAATTAAGACAAAGACAATCTGAGACTAATATGTTAACAGGGGCGTATTGTCCACAGAGATGCATGTAATAATCCTGCATGCATCACACCCCAGGAAATAACCGGAAAGCTATAACAAAAAATGCTGTATTAATGGGGATTGGTTGTTATTGAGGACAAAATGTAAGGACTATACCTGGATCAATCTATCTGCCAAGGATGCACTTTCCTAAGGGAGGGAAAAATTCAGAAAGGAATTTCAGAAAAGAAGTGAAAAATAAAGTAACAAGACAATTTTGGTAGCTACTTGCATCCCCCTTGTAACAACAATTCTGGAGCATCTATTATGTCTCTATGATGTGCCATTTCTTTATTATTCCTGCTAGAAGTTGTGAATTCATTACTACCAGTTTACAATGACGGTCCAGATGGGTGTTACCAGTTGGGGTTGTGTCCCTGCACAGTCCGACACTATGCAATCAGCGCTGCCAGACTGTGCAGGGACACCCTTCCAACTGGTGACACCCATCTGGAGCTTCACTGCAAACTGCTAGAAATTCATTCTTAACTTCTAGCAGGAATAATAAAGGAGTGGCAAAACAGAGCCATAAAAATAGATCCTCCAGAACTATTATTTTATGCAACTAATGCAAGTAGTTACTAAAGCAGACATGTCAGGAGGGGTTACAGGTCCTCTTTAAAGGGAACCTGACATCAACTTTATGCTGCCCATACTAACAGCAGTATAGAGTAGAGACAGGTGAGTTGATTCTGCCATTTAAAAGTTAAAAGTAAGTGGTTGCCGAGAACCAACATCACAATCATTGCAGACTGGGCCTGGAAAAGAGTCCCGGCCACCTGAGAAGAGTCCTGGTTATTCCTAATCTCCTGCTCTCCTGCTGATGACTGACAGGCTTCTACCTAGTTTTCTCCCTTTCTCTCTAGGAGAGAACTGCCAATCATCAGCAGATGGGGGAGTGCAGGAGATTATGGATAACCAGGACTCTTCTCAGGTAGATTTGACTCTTTTCAAGGCCTGGGCGGTAATGATTATGATGCTGGTTCTCCGCAACCACTAACTTTTAGCTCATGAGTGACACACCGCTGAAATCAGCATTTCTGTCACTATTTTATGCTTCCCTCAGTGGGGTCAGCATAAAGTTGATGACAGGTTCCCTTTATGAAAAAATCATGTGCAGAGTGAGCAGGTGCTGCCTTCTTTGAAATGTATTGACCAATTCTGGGTGGGAAAAAAAAGGAAAATGTTTGTGCCTCTCCAAGTCTAACCAAGGGCTTATACACACTACCATACCTTGTATGGACCATAGAAGTCCTTGGGTCCCTCCTGTACTTTCATATGCCTTGGATTTTATAAGAAGGCTTTTAATATGTCCTTCCGGTTCCATGCCGCCGCTCTAGTCCCCAATGGGTCTGCGATGACGTCCCATGTGCATGAACGTCATCTTGCTGCAATGATCACGAGATTGCTAAACAGCATGGGATCGCTGCAGCTCCAGCAGGGAACGGAACAGCGAGCAGCAAAGCAACAGGACATTTTAAAGGAAAAGGTTTTTATTTTTATTTTTTACACAACAGCATGGCAAAAATCTTGGCGAACCCCTTTACGCTGGTCATACATATTAGATGGTCAGCTGGTCCCACCAAAATTGGTGCATTCAGCCACCGTTCACCTAATGTATATGGGGTTGCCTAACTTTCCCTTCGGATAGAAGGAGGTTGAATGTCAACATGGCAGATAATAAGGTATCAGCATTCGGCTGACCTCCGTATGGTCACCTAAAGTCAGACTGAGCGGGAAGGATCAGTGACAACCATCGCTTCAGAAACTAGCCCATATCAATGGATGCCAGATTAACCAGGATATTCACAATTCTAATTTTTTTTAAAATTCAAAGGAAGCAGAATTATTTGTGCACAGAATGTCGTGCCAAAGCGACAGAGGAGTGAGCTCATTCACAATGACATGTGCGGGTGATATACAGAGCATGGCATTCCTGACGAGTCCAGGCATATGACATCCGACTGGCTCACGTTGTATTGTGTTTTAGGTCTTACGCTGAGGAGATGCTCTCTTGTACATGTAGTGCTTTGCTCTGACAGTGGAGGAATGCAAAAGGATATGCAGAGAGATAAAGGCTAAATGCACACGGATTTTCCGCGCAGATTTGCATGCGGAAAATCCGCACCGTAGGTCATGTATATTGTATTCTATGAGAATTTGAATTTATCATGCACACAATGCGGATTTTTTCTGCACGGATTTTTACCTACGGTGCGGATTTTATCATCCGCAGCATGTTAATTTATTTTATTTTTCCTGACCAGATTTTCTCCAGTCACTTCAATGGGGAGAGTAAAATCCACATGTGGAAAACCCACACCAATTGATGTGGATTGACGGCACGGATTTCCCTGCAAACACCTGCAGATTTCGGTGCAGATTGTCTGCACATAAATCCTGAACGCATGCATTTACCCTTTAAGGGTGTGAGTAATTTGCACCATGTTCCAGTGAGGTCCTAGAGCCCAGATCCTGTAGATCCACAAGTCTAATATGGTGCTGATGTACACGTACATTCTCAGAAACACTGACTACTAGTTTTGTGATGTTGGGTCCTAAATGTATGATTACTTGATAAGGCTTAAAGGAGTTATTCAACAGTACAAATACCCCCCCACAATGCACACGCCCCTCCTATAGATTATAGTTATCTGGTCTCTGGCACTTGCGTACCTGCGGATCCCTGCACGGGCACCGCTGCGGGGGGCCCTGCTCCCACTGTCACCGGATGTTTTAATCTGGGCAATGGGGAGATGCAGAGGGTACTGGGGACTGGGTAAACATCATCTATAGCAGGGGTCCAGGCATTGTGGGGGTATTTGTACTGTTGGATAACCCCTTTAAGCCTTATCCAGTAACCATACATTTAGGACCCAACTTCACAAACTAATTCCATTTCTCCAATGTGAAAACTGTACTCCTCTCATACTGTAATGCACACCGTTCTTCAATATGGTCACAAAACTAGTAGTCAGTGTTCCTGAGAATGTACATCAGCACCATAATAGACCTGTGGATCTACAGGATCTGGGCTCTAGGACCTCACTGGAACATGGTGCAAATTACTCACACACTTTGTGCATGTGTTGAACATAATTCATTTCTTACACACAGTCGAGTCACATTATTATGACCAGCAACTAATGTCCAGAGTAACCTCTATGTGCAGCATGGACAGAAGCTAGACGGGCTGGGAGTGACTCGCTAAGGTCCTGGAAGTCGCAGATATCGGAGCCATGCTGACTGCCATGCATCCCACAGCTTTTGGAGGATGCGTGGGGAGAGGATCCATAAAGCGAACATGACGATCGAGGTGGACACACAGATGCTCAGTTGGGTTCAAGTCTGGGGAATTAGGGGGCCAGGGTAGGACTTGGAAGTCTTGGTCATGATGCATTCTCTTGCTGGAAGATCCCATCCTCCCCAGGGAAGACAATCAACATGTATTGGCTTGTGAATGGGGCCAGAGGAATGCCACAAAAACATTTCACAGACCCTAATTCAGATCACCCGATGATTTAGAAAATGATTTTTCATGCGGACACCTCAATCATTGTTTCTGGGCAGCAGATTGTCCTGTGTAAACAGTGATCTGCTGCCCAGAAACAATAGCAGCAGTAGCCGTCACTCTTTCTCATACAGCAGAGGGGATCGCAGCATGGAAAGACAGCTCTTCACCTCCACTGAGCAGCAAGCATCTATCAGGAAGAAAAGCTTACTTCCCGACAATTGCCTGCTCGCTCGGCGTGTAAATGCACCTTAACCGCAATGTATGAACAGTCAAACACAGAAGCGCTCTGTCACACACCAATGAGGTGTCCTTTTTTAAGTACCACCTCAGTACCTCTGTATCAGTCCAAGGATAAGTCATATCAAGTCACTGTTAGGGCACAGGACTAAGATTCCAAGTGTTACTGGGGTGAGGGGAGCGTTCCGATCTACTTTTCCTAATACTTTTAAAAGGGTGTAAATTATATATCTATCTTAGAAACTACACAAAATAAAATAAGAACGAGCCTTTGCCATTTTTTGTCAGTTTACTCTTCGTGTCATTAGAATAAGCCTAGGAATTCATGATATGAATTACCCAGATTTTACTGGATTCCTTTTGGGGGGAAAAAGCTAAAAAGAGAGCAGAAAGCTGTCAGTACTAACAGTGCTATGTGCATGGGAGGCAAGTCAGTGCTATGCTGCTTAAGGCCGCGCCGGACATACTTTTGGAAACAGCCGTCATAAAGCCTGATAACGTGCAGCAGTAGTTGTTCCTGGCCTAAAGGGTGCTGTACATTTTCTGAACTTGCATTTGAGGACCAGTGGGAAAATACAATGACCCTGGTATGTGAAAGCACTAAAGATGGAGCAGAGTTCAATTCTGAAATTTGCGGCAAAGTCTATAGTTGTATAAATGGTGTTAACTGAAAATCTACTAGCTTAAAGTTGAATATCATTTTATTCTTACCTTCTCTAAGGTTTCAATGCGCTGCTTCAAGAGCCTGTTCTCAGTGCGCAATCTCTGAAAGACAAAGCGCAATAACAGACTTCAGCCGTACTGATCATATTAAAAAGCACTGCAAAAGTAAGAAGGTTGTCACAGAGCAGTAGGAGCAACCCACTTCCCAACGCATAACCATCTACCTGGTTGTCTTGTGCAGAGAGGTGTTGCCCTCTTAGTTATTTTTGGTCTGATCTAAGGTCTAATATCTGGGTCTGATCTGAGGTCTAATATTTGTTGTCCTATCTGGGGCTTTGACCTTAGGTCTGATATAGATTAGAGGTCGAATGAAAGAAAAAAATAAAAAAAAGAAAATTTTTCCTCCTCTAAAACCTAGGTGTGTCTTATAAAGTGAATAATATGGTATATGTTTTTTTGTGGGATGCCTCTTGGTAGAACAGCACAGTCAACTAGCTACTTTACCCAGCAACAGAAAAAAAGTCACTTTTTGCCTCCACTGGGTGAATGAGAGCCTATGGATAGGGTTAACGCATAAGCTAGGGGCAACCCCTGTGATGTACGTTAAATGTACACTGCAGGCGCAGTATGAATACACCTGTAATTATTGCAATGGACTGTCTTACTGCAATAGTAGAAAAAGACCGACACTCACTGTATCTTCTGAAAGTCCGATGCTTTTATTGGTCACATCAATACAGAACTCTGTGACGCATTTCAGCTTATAATGCGAGCCTTTCTCAAACAGATAGGCTCGGATTATGAGCTGAAACGAGTCACAGAGTTCTGTATTGATGTGACCAATAAAAGCATCGAAATTTCAGAAGATACAGTGAGTGCCGGTCTTCATCCACTATATACACTGGGACTGCTGCCTCGGACACGAGCACCACGCCTATTGAACAGAGTGCCGGCTGATCTCTACCTGGTTTCTTATGTCTTGCTGCAATGACAGAAAATGGTGTTAAGTGCTGGCAAAGTATAGGACTATCCCTATCCCACTGCCCAAATAATCTGTGAGCTGAACAGTATATACTTTTCCTCCTAGAAAATTATCAGTATTTTTTAAGACTATACCTTGATTTCAACTTGCTCCTCCATCTCCTTTGTTTTTATTGTAGTGTACTCTTTTTCTAACCTGAAATTACACAAAAAAAAACTCAGTTAAGGTTTACCTCCTTTGCCCCTTTACAGAAACATCCCACATGTGGTCGTAAACTGATGTAAGGGCACACGGCAGGGCGCAGAAGAAAAGGAGCGCCATGTGGTTTTTGGAAGGCAGTTTTTGCTGGACTAGTTTTTAGATGCCATGTCCCATTTGAAGCCCCCCTGTTGCACCCTTACAGCAGAAACTCCCAAAAAGTGACCCCATTTTGGAAACTAGGGGGATAAGGTGCCAGTTTTATTAATACTATTTTGGGATACATATGATTTTTAATTGCTCTATATTACGTTTTTTTGTGAGGCAAGGTAACCAACAAATTGCTGTTTTGGCACAATTTTTATTTTTTACAACATTCATCTGACAGGGTAGATCATGTGCTATTTTTATAGAGTAGGTTTTTACAGACGCAATGATATCAAATATGTCTACTTTTTTTGTTTCAGTTTTACATAATAAAGCATTTTTGAAAAATAATTATGTTTTTGTGTCTCCATTTTCTAAACACAATTTTTTTTTATTTTTCTGCCGATCATCTTGTGCAGGGGCCTGTTTCTTGCAGGAAGAGTTGAAGTTTTTATTGGTACTATTTTTGGGTACATATGATTTTTTGATCATTCATTATTACACCTTATGGGGCAAGGGGACCAGAAAATTGGTCGTTTTGGCACAGTTTTTATTTATTTTTACAGCGTTCACCTGAGGGGTAAGGCCATGTGAAATTTCTATAGAGCAGGTCGTTACGGACGTGGAAATACCCAATATGTATACTTTTTCTTATTTATTTCACTTTAACACAAAAGCATTTTTGAAAAAAAAAAAAAAAAAATGATGGTTTTAATGTCTCCATGTTCTGAGAGCTATAGTTTTTTTAATTTTTTTTAGCGATTGTCACCTCATCACGCAAAAAATGAGCCCCTACATAAGATAGTTTTATTGGTACCATATTGAGGGACACACACATTTTTGATCACTTGGTGTTGCACTTTTTGTGATGTAAGGTGACAAAAATGGCTTTTTTTGACAGTTTTTACTTTTTATGGTGTTTATCGGATGGGGTGGATCATGTGATATTTATAGAGCCGGTCGTTAGGGAAGCAGTGATACCCAATTTGTGTTTTTTCGTTTTTTTTTTCCAATTTTTATAATAAAATCAGGGGAAACTTTTTTTTTTTTTTTTCTTAATTAAAAACACTTTTTTTGCTTTTGTTTTTAAACTTTATTTCTGTTCCACTCTGGGACTTCAACTTTTGAGGGTGTGATCCCCTCTGCAATGCATTACAGAGGCCTGCCCGATCACCATGACGTAATAGTACATCAAAATGCGGCAAGTCACTATTATTACGTCATATGTCGGGAAGGGGTTAAAGATGACATTATGTTTTATTTCCTATTTTTAATGTTATACTTAGAGCTTCATTTAAAAAAAATACTAATGATTACAATATGTGGTTAAGTAGCCTACAAGAGCCACAGACCACCAATTTGTTAACCTTCAAGTAATAAGGCCTTTGGATGCTGTAGGACAAAACTCTTGTCAGCATTAAGGCTCATTCACATGAACGTATGGGCTCTGTTTCCGTATTGCGGACCGCATATGCGGATCCACGATAAACGGACACCGTTCCATGTGCATTCCGCATCACCGATGCTGACCCATTCACTTCAATGGGTTCGCAAATCAGGAAATGCAGAGCGGTGCGCAACGGAACCCTACGGAAGCACTTCATGTCCTATCTTTTTTTGCGGAACAGAGGTATGTGGACAAATTCAAGTTGAATGGGTCTGTATCCGTCAGAGAGGCCTCACAAATGTTCTCCGTGCATTGGGGACCGCAAATTGTGGCCCCAATGCACAGAACGGAACACATACGTTCGTGTGAATGAGCCCTTAGGCTCAGTTCACATTACTGTTTAGCTTTCCATTCTTCTGATCTGTCAAAAGAACAGAAAAAAACAAAACGACAAGTGTTAGTGGGAACGCAGTTAGCGATTATCTGGCAGTATAAAAGGCCGCCGATTACCAGATAAACCAGCGAAAAGCTCTTTCATTAGCTGATACGATCGTTCGTGCAGTCATGTAAATCGCAATTTGCTGGCGGCAGATTGTGATGTCTAAACAGTCCCTGCTGCCAGCAAACAATGATTCTGTATGAGGACGAGCAATGGCATTAACGATAGCTACTCCCCATACTGTGGAGGAGATTGCTGCATGTAAATGCAGCTTTCTCCTTCACTAATGAGCAGGCGATAGTCAGGAAGGAGCACTTCGTTCCCAACGATCGCTTGCTCAATTAAGCAGTGTAAGGCTCCATTCACATGTCCGTAAGTGTTTTGCGAATCCGCAAAACACGTACACCGGCCATGTGCACACGGCCTGCAGTATAATAGAAAAGGCCTATTCTTGTCCGCTATTGTGGACAAGAATAGGACATGTTTTATATTTTTGCAGAAACGGAAGTGCAGATGCGGACAGCACAAATCCATTTCGGCCCCATTGAAAATTAATGGGTCCACACCCATTTCGCAAAATTGTGGAACGGATGCAAACCCATTTTGCAGTTGTGTGAATGGACCCTAAAGGGGCCTTAACGCACATGATTAGTCAGTACTAATATCACTAATATCAGCTAAAGACAGATGGAACACGGTAAAAAAAAAAAAAATTGCAATCACTTGACACATTTAATTGCAACCATCATCAAGCGGGCCCAGCGTAGGCTAAATGGTAACGGCTCGGATAAATGTGGTTTATTAAAGGGTGTTCCCAACTCAGCTACACATGGCCGATATTGCAGTACCCATATGTAGAGCCCAGGCTTACGGATA
Organism: Bufotes viridis; assembly: GCA_033119425.1. Taxonomy (NCBI): domain Eukaryota; kingdom Metazoa; phylum Chordata; class Amphibia; order Anura; family Bufonidae; genus Bufotes; species Bufotes viridis. The sequence goes on along the minus strand of CM065596.1, from coordinate 38,903,984 downwards.
CAGTCGAGTGAGCTGTCCAAGTTGTGTCTGTAACTTCCAGGGAACAAGGGCTATGGAAACAGCAGTGCACAGCGAGCTGCGCTCTTAACTTATGAGATTTGAAAAGCGATAGGCCTCTTTCACACTTGCGTTGTTAGGATCCGGCGTGCACTTCCGTCGCCGGAAATGCCCGCCGGATCGGTCACAACGCAAGTGACCTGAAAGCATTTGAAGACTGATCAGTCTTCAAAATGCTTTCAGTGTTACTATGGCAGCCAGGACGCTCTTAAAGTCCTGGTTGCCATAGTAGTAGTGGGGAGCGCGGGAGCGGTATACTTACAGTCCGTGCGGCTCCCGGGGCTCCCAGAATGACGTTAGAGCGCCCCATGTGATCACGTGATCCATGCGTGTGGGGCGCCCTGACGTCACTCTGTAACGCCCCGGGAGCCGCACAGACTAAGTATACTGCTCCCCCGCTTCCCACTCCACTTTACCATGGCAGCCGGGACTTTAGCGTCCTGGCTGCCATGGTAACCATTGAGAAAAAGCTAAACGTTGGATCCGGCGATGCGCCGAAACGAAGTTTAGCTTAAGGCCGGATCCGGATTAATGCCTTTCAATGGGCATTTATTCCGGATCCGGCCTTGCGGCAAGTGTTCAGGATTTTTGGCCGGAGCAAAAAGCGCAGCATGCTGCGGTGTTTTCTCCGGCCAAAAAATGTTCCGGTCCTGAACTGAAGACATCCTGATGCATCCTGAACAGATTTCTCTCCATTCAGAATGCATTGGGATAATCCTGATCAGGATTTTTTCTGTTTTCCGGCATAGAGATCCGTCGTCGGGGCTCTATGCCGGAAAACAGAAACACAAGTGTGAAAGAGCCCTTAGCTGGCTGTGTAAACGATGTTTTTGTAACTCCCATTCACTATCAAGGGGCAATGGCAATAGCAAAGCTAGCCCTGCTATTTTCATCCACCACATATGACAGGCATTTCCATCTGAAGTGGAACACCCCTTTAACACTGAGATGCTGGAAAGCAACGGCATGGAACTTCTGTGCCATCCTGCACTTCCACAGTTTGTACTTTATCCTTAACTTCCACCTCTAACAAGCTGGCGGCTGCTTTAGCACATACTTTTTCATCTTTTTTGCATTGTATTTCACTTGATAAGCAGCTTGTATGAGCTTCTCCGGACCGCCGTCAAACTGATGTGGAATGACCTTCTGAAAGTGCTGCAAGAGAAAATGAGCGTTCAATTACACCCATGCTGAGAGCCATTGAAAGACACACCAAGCATTTTACAGATGCCTACGTCTACAAATGCTGGGTTACTTAATAATGCCAATGACAGCGGACTGGAGAGGAAAATGCGGTTATACAGTAGTTTATGTGAAGGGTCTCTGCAGGAATCTCTACTGGGTTCTCGGATAAGTTTATTGAAAATGAAGATTAGTCCAAAAAACAATACCTGTAACATGCCTTCCATATCCAGCTGCATTAATTCTGCCTGGTTCATCTGAAGAACTGCAAGGCCTACCCGAAACACAATTTCAAAGCCCTGGAGATAAAGAAAGGGGAATGGTCAGGATGGAAATGCTCATAGAAAACAATTTACACACAAATGCATTTTTCCAGTTAGGAGTGATTTATCTTCAGTGTTCCTTTTATGTCCTTTTAGGATGCAAGGCCAACGAGGGTTCCCCGCTCGGTTCCCCCTCTATTAGCAGCAGCATCCTCCTGCAAAATCAGCTGATCATCGCCTTGAGTTCACTATGAAAGTGGCTGACTATGATAAGACAAAGGGTTTATTTCATAATGACAACCACCTTTATACTAAACCAGGCCGGGCTATAGACTGTTTCCTGCGGGGAAGCTCCAGAAGAACATATACTTACACTGCAGTGGTCGCTGGCTCACCCAGGACGAAACCCACTGTTTGCAACGGTGCTGTGACTTGGAGAGGGAACAGAGAACTGTGCTCCCCTGCATGACCTCCATAATATAGCATAGGTATTCAAGAAATCATTAGTAACATAAAGGGTATTCTAGGACTTATTAAAGACCTATCCTCAGGTTAGGTATGTAGGTCCGGTTCTGCATCGGGTAAAAACAACTGGTAGTTGGGGGTGTCGGGAGTCAGGCGCTCACTGATGTGATATTGATTATTGGTTTATACTAAAGGCAACTGGGCTAAGTCCTGGAAAACCCCTGTGGTGAGCAGAAATTGCCCAAAAGAAGAGCTCAAAGGGGTTGTCTCATCTCGCCAATACTAAGGCGAGATGAGACCCAGTCTCTACTACCTCCCGGCCGGGAAACAGCAGAGTGCTCCAGCGCTCCACTGTTTCAGTAACTCTCTTTGCCGTTCACGACAGCTACTGAAACAGCATAGCACAACAAGCTATGCTATTTCCATAACTCAGACCGCATAGCTTGTTGTACTACACTGCTTCCGTAGCGGTCATGCACGGCAACGAGAGCTACTGAAACAGCAGAGCGCTGGAGGTAGTCAAGACTGGGTCTCATCTCGCCTTAGTAATGGCGAGATGAGACAACGCCTTTAAGCTCTGCTTTTGGGCAATTTCTGCTCACCACAGGGGTTTTCCAGGACTTAGCCCAGTTGCATTTAGTATAAACTAATCGTCAATATGACATCAGTGAGTGCCTGACGCTCGACACCCCCAACAATCCGTTTTTACCAGAAGCAGAACCGGACCTACATGCCTAAACCGGAGGATAGGTCATCAATAAGTCCTTGAATACCCTTTATGGTATTGATGATCACTTGAATGAGAGCATACCTGAGCAGTCGCTATACATTGAATAGAGCCTTCTGTTTCCAACTCCATCCACTATCATGTTTACTTTGCCAGACGCAAACATCTGATGGGTGGAGTGCCTGGTGTCAGACCCCCACTATTCTGATACTGATGATCTATCGGCAAGAAGAATAATACCTAAAAGCTGGGAAAAAAACCTACAAAACATGCTTCCAAGTCAGGGATGCCCAACCCGCAGACCTCCAACTACAACTCCCAGCATGCTCGGACAGCCTATAGCTATCAGGGCATTTTGGGAGTTGTAGTTTTGCAACAGCTGGACGGCCGCAGGTTGGGCATCCCTGGTCTAAGTCAATATGTGAACATAAAAGTGAGTGATAGAGGGTGGACAGATTAGTGGTTCTTTATCGAGATTGGACAGATAAGTGGTTCTTGGGATTCCTACCATGAACCATTTCTCACCTCAGACATAAATATATCAAATATTCTTGTGGCGATCGGTAGAGGGAAACTTGTAAGAAAAATAGTCAAAAACCAAGAAGATGCATACATAGAGGTATGAAAACTCTGGGCTTGAAAGTGCACAAATAGTTCTGGCAGCTGTTCCTGTAAGAAAAAGAAAAGATTGGGGGCAATCAATAGAGGACAACATTTATACAGAAGACCTCAATCATAAGTAATAATCATACTAGACACATTATATTAATCTGTAAAATGGTCAGCGCAACACAAATCTGTCGCCACATACTATGCATGAGAACGGACACCTAAAGCTGGCAGAGATCATGTCAAGGACGTCACTACAATGTGCGGGTGGTAAATGTCTAGTTGCAACTTTTGCCACAAATCCTGAATGGGTCACGTGCAGATTTTGCCATGAATTTCAATCTTTTCCTTCCAAAAGCATCCAACCCCTTGCAAACCCACAACCCTACAGGTATGTTACAGATTTAAAAATCTGCCACATGCCTTGAAAGGGGTTGGTCAGTTTTCTATATTGATGATCTATCCTCAGGATAGGTCATCAATATCAGATCGTGGGGGTCTAACTCCCGACAACCACCCCCCAATCAGCAAGTTTAACTGCCAATCCTTTATCCCCATTCACTTTAATGGGATGGAGCAAATGGAGTGCAACAGCTCCTACCCATTGACATGCATGGGGACAGAGGAGCTGCAATCACACGCCACTGCAATGTCGACAGTGAGCAGGTAAAATTGCAGCATGGAAATGCCGTGCAGCTTTGCGTATTTTAAACGGTCCGTCCGGTTTCCTATATTGATAACGCAGTAGCAAGCAGGTGTAATTACGGAGTGCTGGGAGTGGGACCCTGCCGATCCGATATTGAAGTCCTGGGGATAGGTCATCAATATAGGAAACTGTCCAACCCCTTTAATAACCAAGCAGATTCTTATCCCCGCTACAGGTCTGAGACTCAAGAAATCCTAACTGATGGGTAGCATAGCCACACACCATCACCCTAGGTCATGTACACAAAGTACAGAAATGTGTAGTAGTATAGATCATCCCTATTCAGTCGCAAAAAAATAAAACTGACTAAAAAGAAAATCCCTTTAAAACTGTTTCACGCAGTTTTCTGGCATAAATTACATTTTTTGCAGCATATTTTTCGTGTTTTATGTATGTGGAGAGATGCTACTTTAAAGGGGTTGTCTGGCTTCAGCAAAGGGCATTTATCATATTGTGATTGTCCATATTATTGCCTCCTTTGCTAACTGGATTCATTTTTCCATCACATTATATACTGATCACTCCCAGGGGTTGCGACCACCCTGCAATCCAGCAGCGGTGGTCGTGCTTGCACACTATGGTAGCTGGAAGCGCGGGAGTGCACATAGGCTGGCACTTTATCCTATAGTGTGCAAGCAGGACCAATAATGCTGGATTACAGGGTGGCCTTAACGCCTGGATATGAGCAGCTCATAACGCGATGGAAGAATGAATCAAGCCAGCAAGGAGACAATATGGACAATCACATTAGTAAGTGCCTTGTATTAACTTTCTCTATATCATGAATACCATTTTCTGAAGTGAGACAACCCCTTTAAAGCCTACAACGTGTTTTTTGGCAAAACGCTTTTTGGAAAACTCAGCATGCCCTTGGTACGCCTTTTTCAGGCATTTTTCCCCTTATGGATCTCTACAGGAGTAGAAAAAATGCCTGAAAACAAAACAAAATACTATTCTGTGCGGCCCCCAAACATCTGGTAAAAAACATTTATGTCTATGTCTTATGGCTTCTTACATGTATTCTCCTATTAGATGGGAGTCCTAGAACTGTAACTAGACATTTATAGCATATATACTGTATGTTCAGTATGCCAAAAATACAGTATTTCAGTTGGTAATACCCCTTTAAGTTTTATTTTCAGCCCTTGGAATTGGTTCAGGCTGACAATGGGGCCCCCAACCAGAAAAGGTTGTGCACCCCTGCCCTATAGGTTTCCCAGTCACAGCTCTGTACTTTTCACAGTAACTGGTATTACAACTCGCTCCCATTTACTTTTGGTAGGGACTGTACCTGGCATTGCTACTCAGTCCCTGGTACAGTCGCTACCAAAAGTAACAAGCTGTACCTGGTAAAGGAAGTGGATGCTGTGCTCGCTGGAATCAGTCACCTGAGTGACATCAATCATCTCAGGACTGTAAAGACATTAAAGTAAAAGGAGGTGCACGCCAAATTCCAGAAGTGCGACGCACATGGGTGATTTTATACATGTTCTGCTGTCTAATAAAGATGGAATGCAAGTACTGTGATGAATGTGACTCTCACCTGAATCATGCACTCAAACTGATACATGCACAGGCCCAGCTCAGCCATGCTGGGTTTAAAGAGCTCCCGAAGACGATAGTCCTGCATTAATTTCACAAATACACAAAACGCTTCTTCTTCCGGCATCTAGAAGGAACAAGACAGTGAAAGAAGACATAATGCAAGGATCGCCAAATCTGGAACATCTAAGCAAGTTTAAGAAGCAGCAAGGAAGCTGAAGGCGACACGGCCTACTGCTGTCTATCTGTATTCTGGTACCCGCGCAGTCTCCAGGCAGTATAAACTATTAGGAGTAAGGCCCCTTTCACACGAGCATCCGCACTTGCTTCCGGACGCAATGTGTTTTGCTTCCGGATGCAATGCATTTTTCACTGAGGCCCCCATTCACTTCTATAGGGCCAGGCCTGCGTTAAAAACGCTGAATAACGAACCTGCTGTGTTTTTCACGCAACGCAGAACTGATGCGTGAAAAAAAAACGCTCATGTACACAGACCCATTAAATGAATCCTGGCCCATGAATGGGCATTCACGTACTGCACCCACGCGGAAAACTCGCTTGTGTGAAATGGGCCTAATGCTACCTTCACATATATCAGTTGTGTCCGGCCAGCTATGGACATATATGCACAGCACTTCAGTGCACAGATCCGGCGGCGTCTACCCTCTGATAGCACGCATTTGTCTTCCGAAATCCAAACAGTTGGTGAATAAAGTTTGGATTACAGAAGACAAGTGAGTGCTGCGCTCTCCTTACAACTACTTGCGGATTACTGGGGAGCTTCAGACTGGCACCACCACTAAAAGGTTGTATATACCTCATCACTGTGCTGCTACACAATCACCGTCTTGTATACCCTCTGATACAGGGCGCCGGACAGAAAAACCAAGCATGCAGCGTTTTTGGCATCCATGTGCCGCTTGCATGTACATGATCCCATAGAAAACTATGGGATCAGTCCTGGCCCAGCTCTGCTTAGGTGTTCTTTGCTTCACACTGGAGGCTGACTGAGTCGGATAGCCTGACATATGTGTAGGCGGCATATGTAGGGCAGACATGCTCTGATGTATAGTGAGACAGCACAGTGATCAGGCCCAATGTGACAGACTGATAACTGAAGTCAGAAAATGGCAAAAACAGTAGGGCAACTCTACACCTCCTCTCTGCAGGTGTACATTTCCTTTTCTGTCTTTAGGGCAGGCCAAGATGTGCCAAATATGTTCATTTTATTAGCAGCCTGGTAATACAGCGACCACCATTACAGAAGGAAATGGACTGCTGGAAACAGTACAAGCACAAGGCTCTGGAATGGCTCAGTTCTTTTGAAGGGGTTCTCCAGGACTTTTATATTGATGGAAAGGCTATCAATATTTGATTGGCGGAGGAGCAACTATTTTTCAGTCGCTGTGGCGCCGGAAATGGGCACTTGTCTGTAAACTCTAGTGAAAGGGAGCAGGGCTGCAGTAGGGCCGCAGACGTAAAGATTAGATCACGATATAGAACGTTGCAATTTCTTTTCTTTACATCAGGCATGTCCAAACTCCGGCCCTCCAGATGTTGCAAAACTACAACTCCCATCATTCCTGGACAACCTACAGCTATTAACCTACAGAAGAGCATGATGGGAGTTGTAGTTCTGCAACACCTGGAGGGCCAGAGTTTGGACATGCCTGCTTTACATCATAATCAGGAAACGGACATACAAGAAATACATTTCCTCCTGAAAAAAAGCTGTCCTGTGTGAGATATATGCATTGCACGCACCATGACAACTGTACAGTTTTGTATACTAGCAGCAGAGAGAACTTTTTGAAGCATGAACGATAGGTTTTCCAACCAATAGAGCAGAAGTCGTTGTCAGGACCAGAGACAACGTAAGTACTGTTAATGATTATATACAGCACAGTGAAAAAAGTAAGTGACAAAATAATTGCTGCATCCCCCCCCCCCCCCCCCAAATCCAACAACTGTAATCATACGTATGTGATAACGCGTGATGAGTCTTTCATTGCTGTGAAGGAATTCTGGCCCCTGTTCATCGTAGGATTGTTTCACATCAGAAGGTTCATCAGCACGGACTGTCTAAAGCACAACCTGCGGCGTGGGAGCCACATGCGGCCCTCGATACCATTCTATGCGGCCCCCAAACATCTAGTAAAAGACATGTAGGTCTATATCTTATGGCTTCTTACATGTATCTCTTATGTATTCTCCTATTAGATTGGAGTCCTAGAACTGTAACTAGACATTTATAGTATATACGCTATGTTCAATATGCCAGAAATACAGTATTTAAGTTGGTAATACCCCTTTAAGTTTTATTTTCGGCCCTTGGAATTGGTTCAGGCTGACAATGTGGCCCCCAACCAGAAAAGGTTGTGCACCCCTGGTCTAAGGGGTGTACTAGATGGGCAGATTTTCTACCGGATGAACGCTCGTTAGCGATCATCTTGCAGTGTAATAATGCCGCCGACTGCACGATGAACATTGTTCTGCCGCTATAACCGAGCAGAACAATGGAAATAAAGAACACCAACGTGAAAGAGGCTTTACCTGCATAAGGAGGAGACCCACAATAAAAGCACTTCCCTGGCAGTAACCAACTTCACGGTCCACTAAAGAATATGCCTGGAAAATACATGAAAAAGTCACATCACTGATGTACATGTGTACACCGCTCACAATATTTAAATAAAAATATATATATATTCGCCCCTTCCAGCACACAACCAATGCTAAGTGTTATTGTTCGGCAAAGCATTTCTAGCAGACTGCCAGCAGCAATTTCGTTGTTTAACCAGTTCAAGACCATTTACCCCCTTACCCACACGCGGTTTCATTTATTTTTATTTTTTTTTAAACATGCATCTTTGAAAGCCATACATTTTTCTTTCCTTTTTAGTAATATATAGGTTTTATGTTTGTGTCATTTTTATTCATTTTTTTTTTATACCCAGGAAAATGTTAAAATAAAATAAAAAAATGGTCTGTTTTTCACATAATTTTTTTTTTTACTAGCACAAAATGCGACAAATTACTTTTTAAAGTTCTGCCCCCTGTCTGTAATGGTCATTTTGATATAGGGCATGTATGGGCTATGGTCGCTGGAGCTAGGAGCTGTAGTGGCCTTTATTATTTATTTTCTTTTATATATTTTTCATTTTATTTTGTACTTTTTTCTGTATTTTACACTTTGCGCCGTCCATAAGGTCACACAAGACCTTTGGAGGGCATTTAACATTGAATGTCTTATTGTTGATTTCTTGGACGTGAGACGGACATATTAGCCCCAGTTACAGGGGGAATACAGCCTCACTGCGGAGCGGATATGGATCTGCTGAGACCCACCAGCTCATGCAGATACCGGAGATCATATGATCACCTGGACTGGAGCAGGGAGCAGCATTGCGGCCTCATAATCTGTTTAGACAGTGCTCATTGAGCGCTATGCATACAGCGATGGTTAAAAAAAAAAAAAATCCCAGCCTTCTCTTTGGGGGGCCTGGCTGTCACTGACTATCCCTGCACGAAGGACATTCAGAAACATTATTGCAGAGATAGGCCCGGATGTATACAGTCAAGGGGCAGCCTGGAAGGGGTTAAAGAGAACCTGTCACAACGAAAAAGCAGCAGCATATTATAGAGTAGCTGGACATAAGCAGATTGATAAATAGGTTTGTGCGTTAAGATTCAGCAGAATAAGGATCCCGTACTGTGCACACTAGAGAAATACATAAACATCTCCAAGACAAACCTTCATGACATTGAACAGAACTTCTTGCCCAAGACTATCCTTCTCTTTAAAGAAATCATGCTCTGGGTACGTTCTGGCAATGTCCCTCCGGATGAGTTTTTCACACGGCGAGGTCATTTTCAGGAGATCGGAATACTGCTCTTTAATTGGCATGTTTTGGGCATTGCATAATAGTTGCCATACAATGGCACGAAAGTGATGTGGGATTCCTTTCCTGACAAGTTCCTGCAATGAAAAGAAAAACAGGAAGATGTGTAATCTTTCAGAGCGGGGGGGGGCGGTTTGGGGAGGTGTGGCCACTTACAGGTCCATAGCGTCAGATGGGTGCTGCGGGGGTGCATTTATAAAGGAGTTGGTCCACACTGGGAAATCCTTAGTACTTACATTCTTGGTTTCCCTGATCATTTTAAACCAATTCTAGCCTTTTGTGCCACTCACATTTTAGCGCATCTACTAAAACCGCTGCGAGATTGGATAAGAGCACCAAACCGGCTCACAGGCTTACAAACCATCCGTCTTCTCTTCATTGAGCCCACTCAGCCAGCAGCCGGATGCGCACGGACTGCTGGCATCGGCTTCCTCTAGCGTAGTGAAGAGAAGAAGCATCCAAGCAGTCCGTATGGGCGCATCAGGCCGAGCCTGTGCGCACGGGTGGCATCTCACAGCGGGGGGAGAGGGAGAGGCAGCACAGAGAAGTAGGAGGCGGCACAGAACTCTGTGAAGGCGGCGCTGGGCGCCAACAGCGATGGCTGCAGCCGGGCACCCTGCATCCCTGGACCTCCCCTTGGGCACCTTACTATTATGATTGACAGGTTAGTAAAATCTGTTTTTTGGCAAAACTAAGCTACAGATCGCATTTATAAGACCACATTAGGAATCATTAAGAGACCCTGAGCATGAGCATATGTTTAGCTCAAAGGGGTGAAAACTAGTGACAGAATCCCTTTAAAGGGGGTTATCTCATGACCAATTAAAAATTAAAGTCAGACATGATATAGTCCATGACAATCTCTTTCTAAAGCTAGAACCAGCCCTGTACCTCACATGGATCCAGAGATATCCCCATTCATTGTTCTGTTGGATTTATATTAAGCTGGCAGCTCAAGGGGAGTGTCTTCTCTGCTGCAGCTCAGGGGGCGTGTCCATGCTCTCCCTACCACAGCTCAGGGGGCGTCTATGCTCTCCCTACCACAGCTCAGGGGGCGTCTATGCTCTCCCTATCACAGCTCAGGGGGCAGTTGAAAGATGAAACTGAGCATGTGCGACCTTCTCAGTGGCGGATGGATTTATTTTATTTTTTTTGCGCTACAGTATGCGACACTGCAGCACCACTGAAATACATAAATGAAATGGCGCCATGTAGCCATCCCCTAAACCACATTTAGTTAGTAGGGAAAACTTCACCCGCTAGATTATCATAAGGCCAGGCTCACAGGACGCCGTGTGGCCTCAAGGAATGTTCTTTTCAGTGGACTCCTACATGAGAGTCCCTCACCAAAGCTCAATTCCACCTCAATGTTTGCGTCTAAGTAACACCATTTTGATAGTCAGGAGCAAGGTTACCTTGATCTGCTTTTCCTTCTTCTTGTAGGCCTCCTCCCACTCATTGACGATTCTCCCCCAGAGCAGCCAGACATCTTCTTCCTGATGGTGGCTGAGGTTACTGGACGCTGAGGAGCTCGACACCAGCGAGGAGCCACTATTTCTTCTGGAGCCATTTACAGATCGCAGAGACTTACTGTCTATCTCCAGCAGCCTGGAAAATGGATAGATCAATAAATACCATACACCAAAAATACCAGGGTCTTATGACACGTCCCTGAGCACGCATGGCCACTGCTCTTTAGATAAAGGATAGGATTGCTAGGCCATAAATAGTGCAGACCGCATCTCTGTCTCCTATTCTTGGCCGTATTTCAGACAAGAACAGTCATTTGTGGCAATTACAGTGAGAAAACGGATGTCCGTATTTTGCGGGCTGCAATAGAGAAACGGTCGTGTGCATGAGGCCTTATACCTCATTCTTACACGACAGTGATTCACAGACATGCGCTATATGGGTTCCCCACGGACAGCACACGTATCCATTCATTTTGATGGGCGATTTCACACATCCGTGTTTTAGCATAGAAGCATGCTCTATTTGGTCCTTGTTTACGCACAAGTCCTGCCCATTACAGTCTATGGATCCGTGACAAACACGGACGATTAGGAGGAGATGCTATGAAAATTAATTTTCAGCTGAGCAATGTCCATGAAACATGGATGACGCACAGAGAGCAACGAGCACATGGACCAAACATGCATCCTGATCCTTTGCGGACGCATCAGTGACAAACTTATCACGGATTTCATCATGGACATGGATGTGTGACTGAGGCTTTACATAGAAGTATAAGGTAGTGAAAAGTTCTTCACATCTCTAATAGGCACCAAGGCCAGTCCTAGTCAAGCGAGTTGACTGCGGGAAACATGTTCCACGTGGGAGGGCGATTTCCCAGCCTGAACTCTGCTCCTGTCAGACAGACTCGATACAAAGTCTATGGGCCGGTCTTGATACCTTGCCTGCAGCGGGGAGAGCGTAATAAACGTGCACCTCTCTCTCCTCACAATCAGTGGGAGTCTCAGAGCTCAGACTGCCACAGTTCAGAACCTTTGTCATGTCTCTATCAAAAGTTTTAAGCCCGTGCTCAATTGTTTCTCGGTTTATTTTATAATAGTGGCATGGGGGAAAGTCTAAATTAACTCCGACAAAATGTAACAGTCCCCACATTCTAGAGGATGTTCGTTTTAGTAAATACAACTCTGGAACATCTATTTTAATTCTGCATTGTGTCATTCCTCTGTTATTCCTCCTGGAAAATTATTAATTAACCGACAACTGGTTGTCAGCAGCACTCCCTTGTCAAAGGGTTTGTCTCCCTATACAGTCTTAAACTGTCAGCACTGATTAGAGGAATAACAGAGGAACTGCAATGCAGTAATAAGAAAAGACCCTCCAGAATTGTTGACTATGGGGAACGCAATAATTTACAGGGGGGGGGGGGGTTGGGGGGAAACACACGACATGCCAGGTTAGCCGACAGGTCATCTTTAGTTTAAAAAAAAAAAAAAGGGCAAAAAAAATTACTTAACAGAATTACAAGAAAACTAAATGAAAAACTAATTATTTAAACTGAGTTGACTGTCTCCATTTTCCAGCTCTGAGATAAGTTCCTTTGACACGCCAATAATTCCACAGCTGGGATTTCACTTATTCAAAAAGTCATTTTCAGAGGAATTTGATAGTGACGCTCAGATACCACATAATCCCAGCTGAAAATTCTTACTGGCAAAAACGTAGCTACATCTGAGAACTGAAATCCGGATTAAGGGAACATCCACACAAGACATGTGGTGGATTCTCACTGCGGAACTGGGGGCGGATAATCGGCAGCATTTTACAGAAAATCTCTGTATGGAATCCAGCCGGGTGCTCCTGAAATTTTAGATAAAGAACCGGAGCTCTGTGATATGTTTATATGAGTTGGAGCAGGATTCTGAGTAAAAAGCTGAGTAAATCCTGACAGGACTCCTAGGAGAGACGGTAAGAGTCCAGAGTACCCTGCCCACACAGTGACTGACCGCTCTTCTTGTATCAGCGTGTGTACACAAAAAGCCGTCAGGCATCCTGTGCGAGCAGATTAATTAGGACTCTCACTGTGGCTCCTAGGAGTCCTGTCAGGATTTACTCTGTTTTAGGGTCCATTCACACATCCACAAGTTTGGTCCGGATCTGTTGGGGATTGTGCGGAACGGGTGCGGACCCATTCATTTTCAAAGGGGCCGAAAGAGTTGCGGACAGCACACAGTGTGCTGTCCGCATCCGCACTTCCGTTCCGCAAATAAATAGAACATGTCCTATTTTCCTCCGCAGGCACGGACAAGAAAAGGCATTTCTATTTAAAGTGCCGGCCTCAAAACACTTGCGGATCCTTACTTAGTCCTGCTCCAAATCACACCATCATACTCCACTTCAGATAGGGTGGCAGAAGTCGCCAGATTACCTTTAAAGAAGCACTCCGGGTTATTTTTTCCTTTGCCTATAGAATACAGAATATGTGTTTATTAAAGTTTATGATCAAGGTTTTTGTGTATACCGGTCTTATTTAATGTGTAATTTGTGGGTTGTCAGCCATTTTGATCCCTTCTCCTCTTAGATATGGTTTTCCTAAAGAATCCTACATTTCCCATCACGTCTGGCTTTGCAGAGACAGAGGGGGCGGAGTGTCACCATACTGCACTGAGAGCAGCCATAACAGATGAGGGACACAGAACTGCTATCCCCTCACACAGCAGGGTCTCCATGTTCTTCTATGTGATGCAGCTTCAGCCTGTCTGCCCTGTCATCTCCATTCCCTGTCAGATTTTACATGCATGAGGAAGGTAGACCAGTGTGAAGCTACATCTCATAGAACTACACTGGAGAGTCAGCACACACAGATAGTACAGGCAGTGAGAACCAGGTTTATATAACTGCAGGTAATCACTGCATAACCTCATCTACTAATATCTGGACTCCTGGTGCTTTATATAGGGAAGACCTTATATATCCAGCAGAATACAGGGATTTATAGATGAACAAAGGGTGGGGAGGGGCCTGAGAGCTGCCAGAAGGGTGTGATTGGTGATGATGTCATCTTGGAGTTTAAAGGAAATCAGCTACAGGAAGAGACAAAGTGCCTGGTTACACATTAGAGCAAGTATTGGGGGGCTGGTCAGACTAGGATACATGACCAGGCTTCCATAATGAAAAGGTTCAAAATGTATGGATGCAACATAGGTAGGCTGGAACAAATTGCCCTGCTAGAACACTGGGTGTGAAGCTGTAATATATTTAAAATACAAACAAAAAAACTGGAGTGCTTTTTTAATGAGGAAAGTAATGGGGATAATGAAGGGCACTCGCTCCATGCAATTTAACACTTTATTATCGCATCAGTGTAGATACGCGTGATGGCTCAGGCACAAGCCTTTTTCAAATGTATGCCTAAACCGAAACGCGTCACGTGTCTAAACTCAGGATTACAGTAAGCCAAAACTAGTTATTGATGCTATTATGCTTTAAATACAAGTCTCTTCATACCATCAAAAAGGTGAGTGCCGGTCCTTCGCTATATACTAGTGGGACCCTTACCTGGACGCGTGCACCACGTACAAACCGCAGTGGCGACCCATCTTCTTCACCATGTATCTAAACTGATGAGGTAATAAAGCTTTAAATTGCATGGAGTGGAATCGGGATACAGTCCATAGACATGAGCACAGCATAAAGGGGAAGGTAGTGCCGACTGGAACACATACTGGGTTAGGAATGGGGATAGGTCGTCTAAGTCAACTGAGCGTTCAGTGACCCGGACCTTCGTAGTTTCAGAGTCAGAGTCGTCATCGAGTAAACCACTTTGCTTTCACAGCCGGAGTATTAGTCATACGTGCGGGTTGCCTCATCCAGAACAAATTTAATATACCGTAAGTGGCATGGTAACACTCATGTCAAAACGTTGGCCTCTCTGAGGGCAGCATAACCTAGTGACAGAGAACCCGGGTCACGAGCACTTTTGGAAGTCATTTTCTTGAAATCCCCGGTATTATCCTGCATCTCTACGTGCTAATAAGCTAGCCACAGTGGGCTGGGGAAGCCAGGTGTACAAAAATCAGGGTCTATGTCACCAATTTATGCTGCCCTCAGATAGAGGAATATTAAACTGGTGACAGATTCCCTTTAAAATACCACAAGATGAACACATGACTGTGTATTAGTGAACCCCAATGGCAAAACTGAGATTTACAAATTCTGTAGATGGCATAAGCTTAGGCCGGCTTCGATGTTCTTCTAGCATAGCCACTATTAAATGGATAGCCACTAATAAATGGATGGCGCTGTGTGAGCTGCGAGGAGGTTGCAGTGCTCCCCAGAGATCCGGTGAGCGCAGCGACTTTAAACAGCTGATCAGTGAGGGTGTCAGACTCCCTGCCAATCTGTACTGATCACCTACCTTAAAAATCGCAGATAACCCCTTTAAATATGCATTGCCACCATCTAAAAAAATAAATAAAAATAAAGGGCACCTTGTGAGCAGATTTGTAACCATGACACTGATATATCACAGGGGCTCAGGCTGGATGAAGAATCTGGGGCAGGGACGGACACTTTTCTATGACCCTGTACCAGCTATTCACTTTTTGTTTGATATAGACTTTTACAATAGAATTAGTGGCACAAACGATTGCACTTTAGGCCATGACCCTCCCTTTCCACTAAGCCCGTACCCTTTACGAACGAGTTGGAAAAAAGTGTAGGGCCCTTGTGGGGCCAAACTGCACCAATATTGTGGCACGCTTTAAACAGAATCTAAAGAATCCAAATGGAACTCAGACGAACCCCTTATTGTAAAGCATTCAGAAAATGTCACATGTCCCTCCACTCACTAAGTAACCTACAGGCTGTTTTAGCGCAATGTATAGTATGAGCTCCATCTGCTATGGTCTGTAGTTTGGGTGAAGATGAAGATGCTTGGGGACACCACTGCTGAGGACAGCCATTGGCTGCAGCAGCGTACGTGACCATGATTGTGCATTAAGTTTATAGCGAGACCGGGAGCTGGCACAGAACAGGTAGGTCTAGCACCTCCATTCACAGGTCCAGCTCGGTGGATGGGTAAGGGATTTAAAAATATAAATAGTGGAGAACTCCTCTAACCTACAGAGACTAAGAAGTAACATACCTAGGGACCTAAAGGTACACCAGAAAAAAAAAAAATTCTCCTAAGCAATGCGGAAAAGGGAAGGGAACAGCCAAAGAGGGGGAAGGGAACAGCTTTACATAAGGAACATGTTTTAATAGGATCACAGATAGGAAAACCACTTGGATAAACGCATAAAATATTCTATTTCTATACAAAGAATTAGTGCTTTGAAAGAGCAAAAACTGAACCCAAGATGAATGGCAGATCTGAGGTCGGGTTTGTGGCCGCGTTAGCACAGCGCACATTCCGAGAGGCTGGAGAGACGCTCTCATGTTTGTAACTGCAGTGTCCTTGAACATTGATGTTTGCAGAACAGTACCAAGGTTTGTTGCAGAGCCCTTTTCTACATATTATATAAATATAGATTTTTTTAAATCCCGCTCCCTTAAAGGTCTGTGTGTGGGATCTGGCATTATTCATTTAGAACTAATACCATTAGAACGTTGTCTGCTCAGTACTGCACTCCGAGAGGGCCGCCGCTCGCTGCTACTTTGTTGGGATATATCTTCGGAGGATGCACGTTTCACATTACCTGCAACCATGTTCTGCATCAGGCCTCCATAAGGCCCGTTTCAAATTAGAGTTTTCAGGGCGAATAGGATACGTCAAGTGAATGCATAGCACCCCAAACTGAATCCGGACCCATTCATTTTAAAGGATCCATGTACAGGAGCGTTTTTTTCCACGCATCAGTTCTGCTGAGAATTGCAGCATGTTCTATATCCTGCGTTTTTCACGCAGCCCTGACCCCATAGACGTGAATGGGGCTTCAGTGAAAAACGCATTGCATTCAGATATAATCTGGATGCAATGCGTTTTTCACTGATGGTTGCTAGGAGATTTTGTAAACCTTCAATTTTCTATCACACGCGTGAAAAACGGATTAAAACTAATTGCACCTGCGGGGAAAAACTGAAACACTGAACGCAAATGCAGCTAAAACTGACAACTTGCTTGCGAAATGGTGAAAGAGGCCTAATGCGGCCACATGAGCTTTCTGTCATACACAGACCTCGCACAATTCTAGTGATCCATTAGGTGTAGGCACCGCAGCCGTAATATGGATGCATTACAGATATCTGAAAGCAGCCTTGAGGCTCCTTCACACTTACGTATGAAAATACGGATCAAATACAGATGAGCCCATCTTTTCAGCTTTAGATGTGCAAAGTCCAGGGCTCCCCTTCTCCCATCCAACATGGCCACACCGCTTCTCAGACTACCAGATCATACTGTGCATTTGGGAGTCCAGGACACTCGCTGCTGCCCTCAGACTGGCCTGTACAGCGCACATGAGCAGTGCCAATCAACCCAAGAGCAGGGCTGAACAAGCAGAAGCCGTCTTGGACTACAGATGCACAGTATGATCCGGTAATCTTGGAAGTGGTGCGGCTATCTTGGAAGACAGAAGAGAATCCCAGGAAATGTCGGATCTGCAGATGAAAAGGAGGACACTAGGCAAGCGTCCTGCTAATTCCCCAGTTAATGAGATTTTTCTTGAACCAGAGGGTAATTTTGACTCGCATAAAAAAAAAATGTTGCATTTTTAAATTCAACCCATTGACTTCTTTGGGCTAAGAAAGTACCAACAGATCTTTTGGGACATACCGCACACTGTAAAAAAAACAATACAGTGCAAATAAAATAAAAAAACACTGATTTGAATAAAATCACTTAAAGGTTTGTCCAGCATTTTGATATTGATAGCCTATTCTCAGGATTGGTTATCAATAACAGATAGTCAGGGGTCTGTCTCCCAGCACCACAGTCGATCAGCTGATCGCAGCACACCCTGAGAGCTTAGGCCTCTTCCAAGGCCACTGGTCCCATGTTTTAGGCACCTGAGCTGCTATACTAAGCATAGCCACTATTAAATGGATGGCACTGTGTGAGCTGCGAGGAGGTTGCAGTGCTCCCCAGAGATCCGGTGAGCGCAGCGCCTCTTTAAACAGCTGATCAGTGAGGGTGTCAAACTTCCTGCCAATCTGTACTGATCACCTACCTTAAAAATCCCAGATAACCCCTTTAAATATGCATTGCCACTATCTAAAAAAATAAATAAAAATTAAAGTGCACCTTGTGAGCAGATTTGTCCCTATGACACTGGCTGACCTGTTACATGTGCGCCTGGCAGCTGAAGGCGTCTGTGTTGGTCCCATGTTCATATGTGCCCGCATTGCTGAGAAACATTATGTTTTAATATATGAAAATGAGCCTCTAGGAGCAACGGGGGCGTTGCCATTACACCGAGAGGCTCAGCGTAATTGCCGTGTCCTCTGCACTTTGAATAACAGAGCCCGGTGTGATGACATTTTCACTACCTGGTCCCATCAAAGTGAAAAGGGCGCAGCCGTTGCAGAGAGAGCAGAGCCTCTCTGTGTAATGGTGACGCCCCCGTTGCTTCTAGAGGCTCATTTGCATATAAAACATAATTTTCTCAGTAATGCGGGCATATATGAACATGGGACCAACACAGATACCTTCAGCTGCCGAGCGCACATGTAACAGGTCAGCCAGTGTCATAGGTACAAATCTGCTGACAGATGCCCTTTAGGACAGATCTGCTATACGCAAGTGTGAATGAGCACTTAGGCCCAGACTAGCTGGAAACATAATCTAATGTTGTTGACTAATGTGTAGCTGTAATACCACACAATAAATGCCCCTGACGGCAAAAAGATTACAACAAATATTAAAAATGCAAGATGCAAAAACACAAAGTAAAAAGGATAACAGTAAGACAGACGTAGCACTGGATTACACGGTCATTCACGGGACAGTGAACGGTTTACCTGAGAAGGTTGAGTGCAGACATACCCGGGCAGATCCGTGCCGCTCACCGTTCAGCTGCTCTTTATGCCCCTGTTTTTTTTTCTGCGCAATAATTTACCTTTCCAAACAGTGCGAGGATGGACTAAGCCATGGCTGAACTTTGGGAAGCCGGCGTATGTACACACAAAAGCAACCTTTGCCCTTCTGTATCAAACACGCTAATGACAACGAGGACAACATTGCTTCACATTACTAGCTGCAATAAAGTAAAAGTGTGAACACCGATCAAGAAGCATGCCACAGCGTTAAAACCGCCTGCCGAAGGGTGCATTCACACAAACGTACGAATTTTGCGGACCGCTAAAAGTATGGTGGACGTCCATGTTGCATCCATTTTATTTGCAGACCCATTGTAACTATGTCTATTCCTGTCCGCAAGATGGACAAGAATAGGACATCTACTATCTTTTTTTGCAGGACTGCAGAACGAAAGGGTTTGTGTGCGATCTGCAAAAAAAGTGGATCAGGTGCAAACCAAAAATACGGTCATGTGAATGAGGTCTTATATTTTGTAGGTTTGGACTCCACAAGACCTATGAAGGTGCCCTCTGGAATCTGGCACCAAAACGTTAGCAAAAGATCCTTTCAATAGGACTATTTACTGCTCCTGACTAGTGTTGAGCGCGAGTATTCAAATTTTTATTGCGAATATCGGCATACCAAATATGGTGATATATTCATAAAAACGAATATTTTTATTTATTTTTTTCATCTGAACCCATTACCTAGTATACCTTCCTGCTTCTTGCTTGTGGGCCAATGTGAAAAGCCTGCAATATTGTAGTCTGTAGTGAATTAGAATATTCTTCATAAAAAAAAAAAATTCTCTTATGCGAAAAATTGGCAATTAAATATTCGCGTAATGCGAATATTCCAACACCCGAATATATAGCACTATACAATATCTTGCTATATTTTAGTTTTTTAGAATATTCATCGAAAAAATGACGAATATTCTAAAAAACTAATATATAGCACTATATTCTATAGTGCTATATATTCGTGTTTCAGAATATTCGCATTACGCGAATATTACATCGCCGATTGCCGATTCTAAAACACGAATATTTAGCACTATAGAATATAGTGCAATATATTCGTTTTTTAGAATATTCGTCATTTTTTCCAGTTTTATGTGAACAGTCATTGGCCCAAAAGCAACTTAAAGGATAACTGTCTTTTTTTTTTTTTTTTGGGACTATTGGCTTTTGGTGATTAAATATCACCTTATTGGCCCGGTTTTGATTTTTGATTGTTTAATAAAAAAAAACTAAAAGCCACATTTTTGTCCCCAGTACTGGCTATTGTTACCTGAGATTAAAATCAGGTTGCTAGGCTTCTTCAAACTCTGCAGGCATTGCTCTGCAGGCATGTCCAAACTCCGGCCCTTCAGATGTTGCAAAACTACAACTCCCATCATTCCTGGACAACCTACAGCTATCAACCTACAGAAGAGCATGATGGGAGTTGTAGTTCTGCAACACCTGGCGGGCCAGAGTTTGGACATGCCTGGCTCAAAGGTAGACAGAGGCGGCAGAGCAGGGACAGCTAGAGTAAACGTTGTAAGGGAATGGATAAAAAGCCATGTCCTCCCTGACGGCTGATAACAGTGCTGGGCTGTGTGCACTTCTCCACATCCCTGCGCTTGGCAGACACTCCCTTAGCAGTGCTGGAGAATGTGGCTAGAGCAGCCGGGGAAGGGAGATCTGCCGCCTGCTCAGTGTATAAAGACTCATGTGGTAAGAGGAGAGCTTGGGCAACCCCTCTGTATTGTAGGAGGACTACAGGCTTCAGCCAGACCTGGGAACTTCACTGCAAGACCCCCCTATACAGAGCTGGTCTTCACTAACTTCACTGCAGGTGTCCTATGGATTAGCCTCAGGGCTGAGGGCGGCCATCTTAACAGAATAGTGAAATTGCAGTTTTATGCAGACTGGTTGCTAAGGGCTAAATCTTATTAAATATGGGGTAAGTCTTATAGTTATTGATTAAGGAATATTATGTTATTAGTAACTAACTACATATATGAAAATTGAAATTGGGGTCTAAATGTGACAGTTATCCTTTAAGCAGGGAGGAATCACGGACTTCGGATGGAAAAAATGCTTAATATTCTTAAAAAAAGAATATATAGCAAGATATTCTATAGTGATATATATTCGGGTGTTACAATATTCGCATTACGCAGATTATTACGCAGATTTTTCGCAATCAATAGAATAATCTCGAATACGAATTTTCGAATATATGACGAATATTCTAACGAATATTCGCGGAATAGAATATTGCCCCTGCCGCTCATCACTACTCCTGACGTCTGTTTTAGTGACTACGTGCACTCCCCATGTAATCGTTCTGAAGCATCTATTCTTATGACCCCATGTTCTGCCACTCTTCTGCTATTCCTACTAAAAGTTTATGAAGGAATTGCCAGCAGGCGGCAATAGGTCCATCTGGCTGTTATCAGTTGGGGGTGTGTCCCTACACAATCTGACACTATCCCATCAGTGCGGCCAGTGTCACACTGTGCAGGGACTCCCCCCTCCTTCCCAACTGATAACACCCAGGCGGACCTTTACTGCAGAGCGCTGTCCAGTAATTCATTTCTGGAAGGAATAACAGAGGAATGACACCATAGAGCCATAAGAACAGATGTTCCAGAATTGCTATTGCATTTTGGGGGGGGGG
Source organism: Bufotes viridis (assembly GCA_033119425.1). Lineage (NCBI taxonomy): Eukaryota > Metazoa > Chordata > Amphibia > Anura > Bufonidae > Bufotes > Bufotes viridis. The sequence goes on along the minus strand of CM065596.1, from coordinate 38,882,374 downwards.
GGGGGGGCAAGTAGCTACTAAACATATCAGAAGAGGTGACATGTCTTCTTTATAGGGACTTCCCAGCGGAGGAGGAAAAGAAAAACAAAAAACACAATACTCGTCTCAAAAATTCCCCACAGCTCTCTATTCCGTGGTCCTGTCTCAATGCTGGAAATGCCAAGAAATGCCGGCTTGAGAAAAGCCACCACTGTGGCCGGTGATCAGCTTAAAGGGCATTTTCGATTATTTCCTATGTGTAGAAAGGGGAACAGGAAGTAGAGACCAGCAGAGACTCATAATCACACTGAGTTTTTTTTCTAACCCACTTTCTGACACTTTTTCTTGCTGGACAACCCCTTTAAGTCCTGCACGCTTTGAGGTGGACCTCCATGGATCGGACTTGTTTTTCCAGCACATCCCTCAGAAGCTCAATCTGATTCCTTCCACTGCTGCTGAACAAATTTTGCAGAGTGGCAGGAAACGTCACTCGGCCAGAAGAGGCCACTGTCATTAGGGAATACCATTGCCATGGTCTAGTTAGGAGGTACGTGACAAGCTAACATCCACAGGAAGGCCATGGCCCAAGATATCCCAGTAGCATGGCCTAGAGCAGGGATCAGCTGTTTCAGAACAGCTCAGAGCCAGAGGTTGCCGATCCCAGGCCTAGAGCATCCCACCGCCTCCGCCAGATTCTCTTACTGAATCCTGGTGCCATCTCTTGCTTGGGTAAGCGACCCAACAAACAAGATTCATCAGACCAGGCCTCCTGCCATTGTTCTCTGGTCCAGTTCGATGCTGCCACATCTGGTCCTACCATCATCAATGCCATTGTTACGAGATACTCTGTATTCTGATCGGTTTAGGTTTTTACAGGCAACTAGCGGAAGCCAAACAACCCAAGATGCAACCAGAAACAATTACACAACAGATAAAGTCATCAGACCAGAGACTCAAAGGGAAGGAATCAAAGACGTCTTTGATGCCACAACACTTGGCATGACGGAAAAATACATGAGTAAGCAGAAGACAGAACCTCCGCTGCTGAACTTATTCTGTCAACACATCATCAGAAAATTAACACTGGTTCACAGAAACCATTGCTGCTCGGTTTCGCAACTCCCATCGTTAGGAACCTCAGTCCATGTCCTCTCTACTGTATGACCACCTTCGTGGCATAACCCAGTGTCACGACCTGCACTGGGCACCGTATAGCTCCTCTTGGTGAAAATACAAAAAAATTAAAAATCAGTGCTGCTTATTTTGAGAAACAGTGCCACTCCTGTCCATTGACTGTCAGGTACTGCAAGGCCGTCTTAATCGAGTGAACTGGGCTGATCTGCAATACCGGAACCATATGTAGATAGGTTTTTCTAATCTCATGCAAACCCTTTCGGAGTAAATGAGAAGCGGATGTGTATCATGTAGGCAACAAAATATATTGCTGTATACTGCATATGTTGTTGAGTGGAGACCATACACATTGGTTCCTGAAGGGATAAGGTCAAAAGGGCTCAAACTTGACACCCCCTGACTAACAGCCTGATGACTGCTTGTAGCCTCAAGCAGAAGAGTCCAGATCAACTGTAATTTAGGCAAGCTTTACTAATCCCAATGGGATAAGGGTACTCTCAACCACCATGCCATGGACTCACATAAAGGGGGGGGAGTAAAGGGGTATGTGCACTTCGGGAAACCCATTTTCCTGGGCCCCCCGATAACGTGCCTATTAGAGTTGTTTCGGTACCAAAATTTTGATTCAGTATCGATACCATAAAAAAGTATTGCGATACCCGATACCACGCAAAAAAAATAAAAAAACGCCAAAAAAATCCGCGTGCATTCCACATTTTATGAAACCGCCGGCTCATAATACAACAGTCCTATCCTACTTTTTTGTGGGGACAAGGCGACTAAAAGAAAATGGCGAATCATGCATTTTTTCTTTTTCTTTTTTCTTTCTTTTACGGCGTTCACCGCATAAAAGTGGATTTTTTAATAGTTTGGACTTTTGAGACGTGGCGATATGTAATATTTTATTTATGTATTGTTTATATATTTTATATGTAAAATTGGGAAAGGGGGTGATTTATAATTAATATTTTGGTGTACTTTAACTTTTTTTTTTACACTTTAGTAACTATTTTCCCCCTTAGGGGCTAGAACCTGGGATATTTTCATCCTATTCACCCTAATACAGCTCTATCAGGGTGAATAGGATCTCACCCTCTCCCTGCTGCCCTGTGCACAGTGCACACAGCAGCAGGGAGCAGACCAAGGCAGCCAGGACTTCAGAAGCGTCCTGGTTACCATGGTAACCGATCGGAGCCCCAGCATTACACTGCTGGGGCTCCAATCACTGCCACCAATGAGGAGGAGGTGAGGGGACCCTGTGGCCACTGCCACCAATGATTTTATTACTGGGGGGAAGGCACACTGCCCACCAATGTTTTAATACTAGGGAGAGGGAGGGGGGGGCACACTGCCCACCAATGTTTTAATACTAGGGAGGGGGCGGAGCACTGGCCAGCCTAATAACGTTCATATATAAAGCAGATTTTCACAGAACACCGGCACCTGCCTGTGACCGAGCGCTGCGATCAGAGGCTATTAACCCCTCAGGTGCCGCACCTGAGGGGTTAATTGCCTCTGATTGCAGTGCTGGGTCACAGGCAGGTGCCGGCAGCCTGTGTCTTCTGCCTGCATTTATAGAAGAAACGGTACTCTGCATTGCTGGCCAGTGCTCCGCCCCTCCTCCCGCCCCCGCTCCGCCCCCTCTCCCTCTATTGGTTGAAGCGGCAGCACAGGGGGAGGGAGACACTTGCCTCCTTCTCCCTGTGCTGCCGAGGAGAACATGGCCGCGCTGAGAGCAGCACAGCCACGCTCTCTTATACTGGGCTGTGCAGTAGCGCAGCCCAGTATTGATAAAATACTTTTCCTGGTATCGAGTGCGATACCAGAGAAAAGTATCGATTGGGTATCGAAAGTTCGATACCCGAAACAACCCTAGTGCCTATTGTATAGGGTTCAGGAACCTGCGAAGATGATGTGAAGAAGACCTTTAGTAAACAGGAGCTCCAACTTTTTAGTACCTTGACTGTCGACGCTCAGAGCATCATCAGCAATCTCCGCAAGTTAGTCTTCATAACATCTGTGGTATTTATGATGCCATGAAAATTACAGGAACATTTAATGCATAATGGTACACACAGTGTACAGTGCAACCAGCGGTTAGCACTGGTGCCTTGCAGTGTAGGGGTCCTAGGTTCAAAGCCAACCAAGGAGAAGATCTGCATGGAGTTTGTATGTTCTCCCTGTGTTTGCTCCGGGTACTCCGGTTTCCTCCCACACTCCAAAGACATACAGGAATTTAGATTGTGCGCTCCATTGGAGAGAGCGTGATGTAAAGTGCTGCGGAATACGTCAGCGCCACATAAGAGAGTATAAATAAACCATTCAGAACCAAGAACCAGCACAATAAAAAAAATACCATTCCCAGAGCACTGATGCTTTTGGTGACCTCGGATCTAGAAACTTTATGAGGTAGTGAAATGATAACACACATGAAGGCAGTTTGCAATGACTGGTTCGACCAGTCTACCAATACATTGCTCCAAAAAAAAGAAAAAATTCTCCCCCTGCTGTCCTCATGTACTGCATGGCATGACACAAGCAGAAACCTTTTTGTTAATAGGCAACAATAATGATATACACTATATGGACAAGAGTATTAGGACACCTTGTAATCATTGAAAATCAGTGGTTTCATTCAGTCCCATTGCCACAGGTGTATAAAATCCAGTCACTAGCCATACAGACTGCCTTTGTAAAGGAATGGGTCATTCTAAATATCTCACTGAATACCAGCGTGATCCTGTAATAAGATGCCACCGCTGCAAGTCAGCTCACAAAGTTTCTTCTCTCCTAGATATTCCGCCATCAACTGCGAGCCGTATTATCGTGGGCTCTTCAGCCACAGTGAGTGGAGACCACGTAAAGTTACACATTCAGGTCACCGACTGCTGAGGCGCATAGGGGACACTTATTCAAGATTGGCGTTCCCACACACCAGTCTTGATCCCGATCCATGGACCAAAGACTCCAATCGACTCCAGTTAGCGGCTGGTGTAGACTTGAGCTATAACCTATTCCACTTTATGGCGCCAGTTATAGTAAATCTGACGGGCCATGATAGCAGGAGTGGCAGAACCTAAGTCCTGACCTTTTTCTCACCACTTTAGGAAAACGTGGAGCAGCTCAATAAGTCCCAAGTTACTGTACAAATATGGTGTGCGCCATAACCTGTGAACCTATCAGACAATGGGGGCATATGCTAGCAATATGCCCCCACTGTCTGAGATGGAAATACCCCTTTAAAATCAGCAGAAACTTTAAACCGGATGCATCATGGCCAAGCAGCTGCATGCAAGACTTACATCAGCAAGGACAGTGCCAGGAGTCAGATGGATTGGTGTAGAGCACATTGCCCCCGGCTCTGGAGCAGTGGAAACATGCTCTGTGGAGCGATGAATCACGCTTCGCTGGTAGTCTGACGGATGAGTCTGGTTTTCGGGAATGCCAGCAGAACGTTAAAGGGTTTCTGTCACCAGATTTAACCGTATTAAACTGGCTGACATTAGCGACGTGCTAATGTCAGCAGACCCTAACTCTCCTAATCGTATGCTTCTGGATGCCCCCGTTACTGCACAATTTTAACTTTTATAATATGCTAATTGTTTGCTCCTAGAAGCTCCGTTCGCCCCCCTCAAGTCACGCCCTGACGTCCTTGATTGACAGGGCCAGGCAGCGCTCGTCTCCTCCAGCCGGCCCTGTGTGCTGGAACTGCGCATGCGCGAGATCTATCCAGCATACAGCCTATCCTGCCCACTTACTCTGCAAGGCACAGTTTACGTCCGGGACATAAAATATTATCTACTGCTTCTTTTCCAAAGGACTGGACCTTCCACCATTGCACTGCCATTAATACGCTGAATGTACTCGTATTTGAAATAAAAACTATTAAAACTATATGTTCTATTTGGATATGAGCTATATGAGCTTTTTTTTTCTTCATTCGTCATTTTGGGAGATACAAGTTTGCATTTAAATTGGCTTTATTACTTTTGCAAAACATAAAAACAGATGCAAGCATTCCAATAAATAAAATAAAGCTCCACTCCAAAAAAAGTAAGACGTTGCAAGTGTACAGATTGGCTGCAGCAGTTGATTCTAGAACTGAAGATCGCCAAAAATAAAGCTCCTCAGATAATCCTGCCCCACTGCACTGCAAACAGCTGACAGACAGTAAGTGTCTTCATTCAGATTGTGAAAGAATTTTATCTAGGTTCAGGCAGTACAATGACCTGCCATGACATCATTACTGCTCTGTCTAGTGATGAGGTGCCAGCTTTCATTTTTACTGCTGCCTGTAATGGTTTTTATATGTTAAGTCAGAAGTCAAAGATAATTTGTCACCAAAATCGGTTTCAAAGTAAGCTAACTACCATTAAGGGAAGGTCCCCCTAAACAAATCTATACCACCATGAAGGGAAGGTGCCCCTAAACATATCTATACCACCATGAAAGAGGTGCCCCTAAACATAACCATAGAACCGTGTAAGGGAGGTGCCCCTAAACCTAACCATACCACCAAGAAAGGGAGGTGCCCCTAAACACAACCATACCACTGTGGAAGGGAGGTGCCCCTAAACATAACCATACCACTGTGGAAGGGAGGTGCCCCTAAACATAACCATACCACTGTGGAAGGGAGGTGCCCCTAAACATAACCATGCCACCATGAAAGGGATGGTGCCCCTAAACGCAACCATACCACCATGAAAGAGAAGGTGCCCCTAAACACAACCATACCACCATGAAGGGAGGTGCCCCTAAACATAACCATACCATCATGAAGGGAAGGTGCCTCTAAACATAACCATACCACCATGAAAGGGAAGGTGCCCCTATACGCAACCATACCACCATGAAAGGGAGGTGCCCCTAAACACAACCATACCACCATGAAAGGGAGGTGCCCCTAAACACAACCATACCACCATGAAAGGGAAGGTGCCCCTAAACATAACCATAGAACCGTGTAAGGGAGGTGCCCCTAAACATAACACCATAAAACGGAGGTGGCCCTAAACATAACCATACCACCATGAAGAGAAGGTCCCCCTAAACATAACCATACCGTTCTCTGGATTAGCAGACCAGTATATAACAAGAAAGGTCTCATTTTTATGCAAATAGGGCTTAAGCGGCACAGTGGGCAGGACCTCTCTGCTTGTTGCACCATCACCAACACCCCATATTGTTTGATTGGAAGTGCCTCCGATTTTTGAACTGACCGCTATGCTGCAGGGGACTCCAGGTAAACAGAACATATCAGCCTCACCCACAGGGTACTGAAGACCTTTTTACATAAAAATAAATGAAGCCTCTCCCAGGATTACAGGACCGGATTTTCACAAAAAATATATGGCCGTGGTGATACGCCTACTTTAAAATGGATTTTGCAACTGACAGACTACATTTAAGCCTAGTCGCCAGTTTGCAATAGTTTACAAAAACAGTTTTGAATATATTCATGCACAAGAGGGTTGGAGGATGAAGACTGACCATGGTCTAGAGCAGGGATGGCCAACCTGCGGCCCTCCAGCTGTTGTAAAATTACAATTCCCACCATGCCCTGCTGTAGGCTGTCTTTGCATGCTGGGAGTTGTAGTTTTGCAACAGCTGGAGAGCCGCAGGTTGGCCATCCCTGGTCTAGAGGGGGTGATTTTGAGTGCCACATTTAAAGGGGTTGTCTCACTTAAGCAAATAGCATTTATCATGTAGAAAATGTTAATACAAGGTACCTACTGATGTATTGATATTCTCCATATTGTTTCCTTTGCTGGCTGGATTCATTTTTCCATCACATTATACACTGCTCGTTTCTATGGTTACGACCACCCTGCAATCCAGAAGCAGTGGTCGTGCTTGCGCACTATAGGAAAAATCCCCAACCTATGTGCGCTCCCATGGTCCCGGCCACCAGACAGGCCAGTGCTTTTTTCTATAGTGTGCAAGCATGACCTCCACTGATGGATTGCAGGGTGGTTGCAACCAAGAAAACGAGCAGGGTATAATGTGATGGAAAAATGAATCCAGCCAGCAATATGGACAATACTACTACATTAGCAAGGGTCTTGTATTAAACTTTTCTACGTGACAAATGCCATTTGCTGAAGTGAGACAACCCCTTCAATGTAGAGGTTGATAATCAGAAGAACTGAAACGTGGAACTGAAATACTACATCAATGCGAAGAAAAAAGTCCCACCACAAGCAGCAGCTGACGCTCCACTTACCGGTTCTGTTCTTCTAGCTTCGCCAACAACTCTACTTCGTCTGGACTTAGCTGTACCGGAGAAGATGGGGAAAGTGCTGGTGTAGACAGGGTGGAGGACGTAGTATGTAATGAAGTTGATGGACTCGCCACTTGACTTGCCATTTGACTGACAGTGTGTGACACTGTGTTCTTCACCCATGAGAGAGTAGAACTCAATTTTTCGGCAACCTTGTCTGTCGCCACCTGAAACACAGAGAAAAAAATATATTTCACAGATGTATTTCACTTCATGTTCCTGATCCGCTGACGCCTCATATATTACTGAGCAAGAACTAAATTATTCACTGGGAGCTTTTACTGTTAACTACTGCCTCTATTAACAAGACAGCCTGCCTTGAGCTCAAGGGTATGGCCACACGTGGACGGTCCGATGTTGGTTTTCCACAGTGGAAAATCTGCAGCATACATAGCCAAAATCCACATCAAATAGTGCAGATTGTGGATACACTGTGGATGCGTGCAGCAAACCCACGGCATCAGCAAGGAGGATGAGGTTTTTTTTGTTTTGTTTTTAAATCTTATCCACACAAAGCAATAAAATATAAAAATTCTGCAGTGTAAATTGACCCCCCCGTGTGGATTTTTAAGGGTTTGTGCAGCCAGTGCGTACCGATGAGTTGACCTATCCTCAGGTTAGGTAATCAATATCCGATAGGTGGGAGTCCGAATCCCGGCACCTCCACCGGCTGTTTGAAGAGGAGATGGGGCTTGTATGAGCGCTCCTTATTTTTCAAGTCTTGGCGGCAATGTAGTGTAATTGGAAGTGCTTGTTCCATTCACTTAAATGGGATGAACACTTGTAATTACGTACACCGCGCCGCCGCTGCAAGCGAGACAACGGGCAGAGTAATCTTGAAGATGAAGCAGCACCCGTAAGAACACTGTATGGCGGACCCCTACTGATCAGACATTGATGACCCATCAGGACGATGGGTCATCAGTATGTACTGGCTGCACAACCCCATTAAATCTGAAGCATGTCAACTTATGCTGCAGGACAGGTATATACACTGCAGATTTCACTATTTGCAATGCAACAGGGCGAAATCCACAAGTCCTGCACGGCCGCGCACGGTGCGGCTATCGGTCTATATTAAGCACTTCATGTGCAGCCTCTGAGGATTGTCCGTATTGTAAAGTCTTGACCTTTTTCAAAGATTACTACATTAGAGAAAATGGATCCAAACCACAGGTGCAATGAGGAGAAATATTTCATGAAAAAAATAAAATAACCTGGACAGCAATTAGAAATAATTACAGTAATAGCAACCAACAGACTTTAAAGGGGGTTGTGCACTAACTTCCAGACCTCTCAGACTGGACTTTCCAACCAAAGGATCGCCCACCCGATGCATATTTTGTCCGTGTAGGCAGGAGCTGCACACAAAAGCCCAACAAGAGGTTCACCCACTGGGTGACGGTCCTGATGTTTGTGGGCGAGTTTAGGAATGCGGATCATCTGCCTATGATCTGCCTGCTGGACACATTGACCAAGGAGACCTTCTGGGATTACACTGACGGCACAAGGCCACTGATACAGTTATCAGTCTGCATGAGAAAATATAGCATCCTAGTTTACTCACCCTTTAAATGTTTGCTTATACACAATGCCCTAGGAAATAAGCCGCAGCATACAGCCGTGCACGAGACATCATTCGGGTTACTCCGCTCTATATACGAGCTTGAGGTTATTTGTGTAGCGGTTGTAATATATACCGTATCAGCTTCAGTCTGCAATAACTGGTTAAGCAGCTTAATAAACATAGGTAGACTTAAAGAGGACCCGTCACCTCTCCAGACATGTCCATTTTAGAAACTACTTGCATCCCCCATGTAATAATTCTGGAGAATATTTTTTTTCATCTAACACCATGTTGTGCAATTCCTTTATTAGGGCTCTTTCACACTAGCGTCAAAGTTTTCCATCATTGAGTTCCGTCCTCAGGGCTCAATAACGGAAAAAAAAACTGATCAGATATATCCTAATGCATTCTGAATGGAAAGCAATCCGTTCAGTTTGCATCAGTTTGTTTTCAAACGTTTTCACGGATCCGTCGGACAGTTCCGTTGACGGAACTGCCTGACTGAACCCTTTAAGGCAAGTGTGAAAGTACCATTACTCCTGTTAGAATTTTTTTTTTTAGAATGCGTCTTATGGGGTAAATACTAATGAGCGCTTCCATTATAGAAGCACTTATTATGACTGGCAAGCAGTGATTGCAGCACTCCCCGGGCTCTGTACTCACCGATTCCTAGTCCTGGGCCGTCAGCTGTGCTGTAACTGCGCACAGCGTGAGGACGTCCGCGATCTGTGACCTCAAACTGTGCGCGTCAGGTGCGCAGAGCATGCGGCAAGAAGAGATGGAGCTGGTTCATGGGAGTAGAGGCGGCATCCGGAGCAGGAGGGGTAAGTGGATTTTTTATTTTTATTTTATTTACTCTGAGCAAGAGGGTTCTGTACTGAGGTCTGGGGGTCATTCACATTCGGAGGTCTGATCTGCAGACTGAATGGGGAGGTTTATTCATAATTAGAGATGAGCGAACTTTAAAAAAAAGTTCGGCGTTCAGGTTGTGGTAACTCGCGCATCCCGTTATGGATTCCACTACAGCGGACTATCGCGGCATATGGAATCCATAAGGGGCGGCTTACACGAACCCGAACTGTTGAACAGCCAAAGGACCTGGGGTGACGTCACCGTCATGTGATCAGTGCAGGGGGCGTGGCTCAGCACGGGATTAAATCCAGTTTACTAGATTACTAAGGGCAGTCAGGAGATCCCACCTGGATATTTCATGGGTTCCACCATCTCTGGTAAGACTGCTGCCGCTTTAATTGTTTTGTGTATTATTTTATTGCAGGTAATTTTGGGCTTCATATTTTACCAATATTGATTAAAAGTTAAGTATTCAAATATTGTCTTTTATAGTGGAGGCATGCTCCTGGTTGCATATTTATTGTGATACTGTTTGCACTACATCATTAAGTCCATACCACCACTAACTGTGGCTGTTTGTGCAGGGGCACGCCGAGCTATAGTGACGCTATTCAACTCAGAGCTGCCAGTGTCAGACTGTGCAGGGACACACCCCCAAATCAGTAACACCCATCTGGACCTTCGGTGCAAACGTCTAGCAAGAATAATAAATGAATGGTACAACAAAAGGCAGTTTCACAGCAGCATACTCCGTGCAAGACATGAGCTCTGTGTGTCGGAGGTATTTAACAGCCTGAATACCGATTCCTGCCATATGGACCCACAGTATAACAACGATTTATAAAGCTGTGTGTTCCTGCCCGACCTCAACTCTAATTATCTGTGCTCATATAAGGCAGTCAGTACATTTCATTAGAGTTGAGGTCGGGCAGAGACACACAGCATTATAAATGATTATTATACTGTGGGTCCATGTCACAGGAGCAGCCTTCAGGCCAGAAAATACTTCTGACACATGGAGAAAATTTTCCGCACAGAATACACTCGTGTGAAACTGGCCACAGAGCGATAAGACTCAGAACTGCGATTACAGGGGGATTCAAGTGGTTACTAACAGTCATGTCAGGAGAGCGGACGGCTCCTCTTTAATGGGCATCTGTCAGCAGATATGTCCCTATGACACTGGCTGACCTGTTACATGTGCGCTTATCAGCTGAATGCGTCTGTGTTGGTCCCATGTTCATATGTGTCCGCATTGCAGAGAAAAATGAGGTTTTAATATATGCAAATAAGCCTCTAGGAGCAACAGGGGCGTTACCATTATACCTAGGCCCTGCTCTCTCTGCAGCTGCCGCGCCCTTTTCACTTTGATGGATAGGGCCAGACATTATTATGTTTTCACTGCCTGGTTCTGTCAAAGTGCAGAGGGCGCAGCAGTTGCAAAGAGAGCAGAGCCTCTACGTGTAATGGTAACGCCCCCGTTGCTCCAAGAGGCTCATTTGTATATAATAAAACAACATTTTTCTCAGCAATGTGGACACATATGAACATGGGACCAACACAGATGCCTTCAGCTGCCGAGTGCACATGTAACAGGTCAGGCTACTTTCACACTAGCGTTTTGGATTCCGTTTGTGGGATCCGTTTCAGGGCTCTCACAAACGGTCCAAAACGGATCAGTTAAGCCCCAATGCATTCTGAATGGATAAGGATCCGTTCAGAATGCATCAGTTCGGCTCCGTTCCGCCTCTATTCTGTTTTGGAGACGGACACCAAAACGCAGCTTGCAGCATTTTGGTGTCCGTCTGAAGAGGCGAGCCTAACTGATCAGTTTTTAATTACAATGCAAGTCAATAGGGACGGATCCGTTTTCAATGACATAATATGGTGCGTTTGAAAACGGATCCGTTCCCCATTGACTTTCAATGTAATTCAAAACGGATCCGTTTTGGACTTTGTTATTTTTCTTTAAAACTAATGCAAACGGATCCGTTCTGAACAGATACGAACGTTTGCATTACAGGTGCGGATCCGTCTGTGCAAATAAACAGACGGATCCGCACCAACGCTAGTGTGAAAGTACCCTCAGCCAGTTTCTTAGGTACTGCTGACAGATTCCCTTTAAGATCTCACCAGGATCTGATAAACTGCAGAGAGACGTTGTCATATCATGAACCCCAGGCGCTGCCTCTTTCATGTGAGCCTCATGTAAATGCACAAAGCTGAAAATAGCTACTGAGGTTTGTGTGGTGCTCAAACATCTGCAGTAGTCATTTCTAGAGCGATTTGGCAGCCAAACCAGCATGTTGTGTGTGCCCATCCCCGCATATGGCACCACGAAGCTTCTGCCACGATCTCCTGAGCAGAGTCAATATCCAAGGAACAACTCAGAACAAAGAAGCTTCTGAGACCGTGACCGCCACAGAGCCACCGTCTGCACTACGTGTACGGCTTTATCTATAGGCAGAAGCCAAATATTCTCAAACCTTCCTCCAGTAAGAGGAAGTAACGAGATCAGTGCTCTTCAGGGAGCAACAGACTGCAGATATTTGCCTAAATTTAAAGGGAACCCGTCATGGTCTCCGAGCTGCAGGCAGCATGTTATAGAGCAGGAGGAGCTGAGCAGACCGATATACAGCTTTAGGGGAAAATATTCTGTATAACTTCTGGGTTGTCCCACAAAAAAAATATTCTGCAGTTTTCAATCCAGCACCTGGATCTGAAAACTTTTCTAATTGCATGTAATTAAAAGTTTTGTATATTCAAGGAAATGTATCTGTATAGCGCCACCTGCTGTTTATTCTTTTTCTTTTTTTTTCACTGAGAAGGCCGCACATGCTCAGTTTCATCCTCCTGCCTCCTGAGCTGTGATAGGGAGAGCATGGAAACGCCTCCTGAGCTGTGATAGGCGAAGCATGGAAACGCCTCCTGAGCTGTGATAGGGAGAGCATGGACACGCCCCCTTATCTGCAGCAGAACAGACCCTCCCCTTGAGCTGTCAGCTCGATATAAATCAGGCAGAGCAATGAATGTGGAGATCTCCGGATCCATGTGAGGTACAGGGCTGGTTCTAGCTTTGTTAGGCCCCATTCGTACAACCGTATTTTTGGTCCGCAGCCGATCTGCATTTTTTTGCAGATTGGATGCAGACCCATTCATTTCAATGCAAACCACAAAATAGATATGGTCGTGTGAATGAACCCATAGAAAGAGACTGTCATGTAACAGATTATACACGATTTTATTTTTTTACATTAATCATGGGATAACCCTTTAAGTTCCTGCCCGTTCTGGGCATTGAAGTCCAGGAGGCGGTCCCATCCATGATTGACAGCTGTCTCTGTATACACAGTCATAGGGAAGGCTGTCAATCACTGATAGGCCCGCCTCCTGGACTCCAAAGCCCAGAATAAGCAGGAATTTGAAATGAATGAAATACAACATAAACAGAATATTTTCCCAAAAACTGTATATCAATCTGCTCGGCTCCTCCTGCTCTAACACACAGCCTGCAGCTCAGACACTATGGGGGTCATTTATAAACAGATATACGCCTATTTATGGTATATCTGTTGCAGAATTGGTTGAATTTGCGACTTCTCCATTAACGCCAGTTCTTAAAAAAAAAAAAAAAAAAAAAGTGTGTGTAGCGTGGGCAGGGAAGCAGGCGGTCCAGCCAGCCCATCTCATTTATCATTTTCTACGCCTGTTTTAGGTGTAGAAAATGTTCTAAATCTGCAAGGGAGCTAGCGTAGATTCAGGCCGGCGGTAGATGGCGCTTTAGTTATGTAGAGGCCGCCGTGTCGGCAGCCACCACAAAGCAGCCAAGTATGAGTAAATATGAGTAAAGATGCCAAAGGGAAGTAAGAGGATGAAGTCCGATTTATTAAAAACTTGTATTTCCAATCAAAACAATTCCATATCATCATTGCTCACACTTCTGTGTTTTGCTGTTCCTCTGTTATTCCTAATACAAATGTAGGAATAGGTTAATATTAGAGCATTACTAGGTTAGGAGGGGGTGTCCATACACAGATATTTAATGTCCAATCAATACTGACAGTCTCAGACTATAAGGACACACCCCTTTGACAAGAGGAATGGTAACACATAGATTTCAAGCAGGTATAATGGAGGACAAGCAGAATTCAGAAATATACAAAAAGATGTTCTAGATATTTCTGCAAGGAAGGGATGTCCGGAATGGCGACTGGTCTTTAAGCTACAAAGATGCTACATTTTCCGTTTTATTGCATATACAGCGCAATGAAAGGTGGAGTTCCACTTTAAAAGGGTTATCCCATGAATAATGTAAAAAATGAAAATCAGACATGATATCGTCCGTGACCATGCCTTTCTAACAAATCTAGAACCATCCCTGTATCTCACATGGATCCAGAGATCTCTCCATTCATTGCTCTGCTGGATTTATATCAAGCTGACAGCTCAGGGGGCGTGTCTCTTCTGCTGCAGCTCAGGGGGAGTGTCTCTTCTGCTGCAGCTCAGGGGGAGTGTCTCTTCTGCTGCAGCTCAGGGGGAGTGTCTCTTCTGCTGCAGCTCAGGGGGAGTGTCTCTTCTGCTGCAGCTCAGGGGGAGTGTCTCTTCTGCTGCAGCTCAGGGGGAGTGTCTCTTCTGCTGCAGCTCAGGGGAGTGTCTCTTCTGCTGCAGCTCAGGGGAGTGTCTCTTCTGCTGCAGCTCAGGGGAGTGTCTCTTCTGCTGCAGCTCAGGGGAGTGTCTCTTCTGCTGCAGCTCAGGGGAGTGTCTCTTCTGCTGCAGCTCAGGGGAGTGTCTCTTCTGCTGCAGCTCAGGGGAGTGTCTCTTCTGCTGCAGCTCAGGGGAGTGTCTCTTCTGCTGCAGCTCAGGGGAGTGTCTCTTCTGCTGCAGCTCAGGGGAGTGTCTCTTCTGCTGCAGCTCAGGGAGAGCCTCTTCTGCTGCAGCTCAGGGGAGTGTCTCTTCTGCTGCAGCTCAGGAGGATGTCTCTTCTGCTGCAGCTCAGGGGGAGTGTCTCTTCTGCTGCAGCTCAGGGGGAGTGTCTCTTCTGCTGCAGCTCAGGGGGAGTGTCTCTTCTGCTGCAGCTCAGGGGGAGTGTCTCTTCTGCTGCAGCTCAGGGGGAGTGTCTCTTCTGCTGCAGCTCAATGGGCGTGTCCATGCACTGCCCTATCACAGCTCAGGGAGCGTGTCCATGCTCTCCCTATCACAGCTCAGGAGGTAGATGAAGGATGAAACTGAGCATGTGCGGTCATCTCAGTGAGCAGGTCAAAGAAATAAGAAATCAAGTGGCGCTATGCAGATACGTTTTACTGAATAACTCCGCAGCTATCTGACGTGCAATTACAGAAGTATTCAGATCCAGGCGCTGGTTTGAAAATTGTGGAATATTTTTCGTGGGACGACTCCTTTAATAAACCTGTCATATACTTTAGTGTGGCTCACAACCTGGAACAAAATAGTAAGAAGACGCCATCAGATCTCCGAAAAGCCATTAAAATATACGCTCCACAGAAAGTGCACGCTCCAGGTAAAGCCGATTTTGCAGCGCAAGTTTCCCTTCGTTGCCCGCTACATGGAAGATACAGCACTATACAGGCATCCGCCAGAGAGCTGCCGTCCAAGCAGGACACCTTCACTATGACTTCCCTCCGTACGCCCAGTACAGAATGTGGAAAGGGTCATAACAAAAAAACTTTTATGTCGAAATGTATGAACTTTCCTTGCTTGAATTATATTTACGTGCACAGTGAATATTAAAGCGGATTTGTGGAAGTTTGATACTGATGACCTATCCTCTGGATAGGTCATCAGTATGTGATCGGTGGGGGTCTGACTCCCAGGACCCCACCGATCAGCTGTTTGAGAAGGCATCTGCGGTCCGGCCGTTCATGGATCACGTGGCCTAGGAGCAGCTGAGCCCCATGCACATGAACGGGGCAGAGCGCGATACCAAGCACGGCCGCTATACAATGTGCGGCGCTGGCCTTGGTTAGCTGCAAGTAGGCCGTGGAGCTCACTGAAGCGCCAGTGCCTTCTCAAACAGCTGATCGCCAGGGGCCCCGGGTGTCAGACCCCCACCGATCAGATACCGATGACCTATCCTGAGGATAGGTCATCAGTATCAAAATCCCAGAAAACCCTTTTAAAGGCCTTGCAAGCTAGATGGCACCATCCTAAAAGGACCTGTCACCTCTCCGGACATGCCCGTTTTAGAAGCTAACTGCATTCTCAATGTCAGGGTTGCCTTCAAAACGCGGAAGATTTTGTAGCAGAAATTTTTTAAACCAAAAATCTGTTCCATTCACCCGAATGATCCTTGCAGAAATCCATGTGCTTCCCGCCATGACAACCCCATGCAAATGAATGGAACTGATCTTCAGTTGCAGAAATGGTCAGCAACAAAATCTGCCGCCAGAGAAGGCACTCCAATTCCTGAGCTTCTATTCTTATGACTCTATGATGTGCTATTCCTTTATTATTCCTGCTAAGAGTTATGAATGCATTACTAGCAGTTTGCAATGAAGGTCCAGATGGGTGTTACAAGTTGGGGTATGTCCCTGCACAGTCTGACAGCATTGATTGGATAGTGTCAGACTGGACCTTCATTGTAAACTGCTAGTAATTCGTGCAAAACTTCTAGCAGGAGTAATAAAGGAATAGCACATCATAGTCAGAGGAATAGATGCTCCAGAATTGTTATTACATGAGGAATGCAAGTTATTGCCAAAATGGACACGTCAGGAGGGGCGACAGATCATCTTTAACCCCCAAACCTCGCCCTTCAACCATCATCCAGAGTTAGGCGATAGTAGGCATCATGGAAATGCAGGTGGCCACACATTATGCACTTACCACTCCTGGAAATAGGGTGGAAATAAAATTTAACAAAAAAATAAAAAATAAAAGTTGAGGCAATCCTATTAAGCCTGGTCTCTGGCGAGGCATAATAGCCATACTAAGATGTGAGAGCCACCGTTCTCACCCGCTGCCATAAAAAACCTCCGGCATCCAGAAACTGCATTGTGTGGGAGTCGCTCATGTACAGTGGGAGCCCACTTCCTTCGTCGAATCACCAAAATGCCATGGTTGCTGTTGACAACAGGAAAAAAGGGGTTAATAGGATGGGACTGGCGTTTCGGCTGTTCGGACACTGCTACCTCCAGTAGGTCCCAGTAGTGAGACGGGGCCAATTTGCAAAATCCTAATTTAAAAAAGGTTTTATTTTTATTTTTTTGCAGAGAATTAACCCCATCACCACTGATCTGTGCACGAGTAACACGGCTATCGTAGTTCAAGAAAATCACATCTTTGTAGAGTCCATCTAAACGTTACCACTACAGAGCCCTCAAAACCTAGCCCCAATCTGTCAAGATCTATCGCTGTGGCTCTCAGAACGGCAGATACTACAGATGACAGCAGCCGACAAGGCGGAATATTATTTTTAACCATCTGTTTAATTGTAGTCTGGGGGAAGCAGGAGTGAAGGAGCAGAATGCTGGGGGATTCTCTTAGTGACTGCCCCTAGTGGCTGACAAGGGTATGTTCACACAATGGAATTGCCCTGCAGACATCTGCCTGAAATCCATCCCCCCCGTTGATTTCATTTGGAAATCCGCAGCCGTTTAGCTCTATTCATGGCTGCCATGCCCGTGTTGCGAGCCAAAAACACGGTCAACTTGAATGGGTTTGTGATCTGCAATATACAGCAAGAGAGAGGCCACGTTCTATCTTTTGCGGTGCGGAGGCACGGATCCGAAATCCCACAGAAGGGCTTCCGTGCGTTTCCTTGGGCTTCCTATCTGTGCCTCCGCTCCACAAAGGATAAAACATGTCGTACCTTTTGCTTTATGTTGCCGTGGTTTGCGGACCGCAACATAAGCACGGCAGCCATACGGTCGTAGGAATGGAGGAGTGGGGGTCAGCCATATGTGATCACGCACCAATACGAAAACATGCAAAATTGCAAAGATCTGCATGAGTTATCCAGAACTGTATGCAAAAACCAACGCCGAGCGATGCAGAAAATCTCACGTTTCACATCCACATCTGCAGTCCTAAAGCAGAGAACATAAGAAACCAGAGACAGAATTTACATGCCACCATCAACCATCCCCGTCTGTACAAAACCTCACATACCGCCACCAGAAGACAGAACCCGTATCAAAGGAGTATAATTAGCGCCTGCCGTAACCTGCACGGGATTTGGGGGGGGTTGGGTGGACCAAGGACAAAATGCCTCAAGTCTATACAGTTCAACATTTAGTGGACGGTAAGAATCAGTGAAGTCAGAAAGTCGCAGGAGGAACATTTATGATATTCCTAAGGGCTCATGCACAAGTCCTGGAGGGTGCACAATATAGGGCCGTTTGTGCACTGGATCACGGATCTGAAGGGGTCCGCAGTCCTTAAGGTGCGGTGCAGAACGGAGGAACAGAGTGCCTCTGGGGTTTTTGTCAATTAGTCTACGGCAGCCGCATGGTTGATGGCCGTGCATTGGGTACCGCAAATTGCAGTCCCCAATGCACAGAACGGCCGGCACATGTTCATGTACCTGAGCCCTTATGTTGCAGCTTTCATCCGTTGCAATGCAGAGATTTAAACCTGCAGTAATTGTCATTAAAAGGGTTATCCAGGAAACAATATTGATGACCCATCTACAGGATAGGTCATCAATATCCCACTGGCGGGGGCCAGAGTCCCAGCAATGACCCCGCAGATCAGACGTTTTAGGAAGCCAAGGTTCTAACCAGAGCTCTAGTGAACACGACGATCTTTCGGGCGCTTACCATGCACAGCGCCGCACATCTTATAGTGTAGTAAAGGATGAAAGCAGCACACACTGTTTCACCGGGTCACCAGAATGCAACACAGCCGCCAAACGAACCGCGGATCCCCAGCGGTCACACCAGACAGTAGAAACAGAAGAGTCGCAGCAGCATCTCCGGTTGTTCACTGTATTGAGAAGACTTCACAGCGTGTATAAGGCATAAAATGCTATAAGGCATTCTATCTGTTTACACGCTGTGAAGTCTTCGCAATACAGTGAACAACCGGAGAAGCTGCTGCGACTCTTCTGTTCGCACATCTTCTAGTGTCAGTGCTTGGGACTCCAGCTCAGCCCCTTTGACTTGAATGAGCCTGAACTGCACCTAGGCCACGTGACCGATGTATGGCGATTTCATATGGCCTAGAAAGAGGCCATGGTGCTCATAGAGCAGCTGATTCGTGGGGGTGCCAGGGCCGGACCCTCGTCGATCCGATACTGATGACCTATTCTGAGGATAGGTCATCAACAGTAATTCCTGAATAATCCCTTTAAATCTGCAACAAAATTCACATAATTTGGCACACCGTGGACTTTCCACGCCATGGGTGGCCATACCGTCACTGCGACACTTGCAGTCTGCCCGATATGGAGGGATTAAATGGGTTGTGCAGGGGTTTTATACTGATGACCTATACTCAGGATAGGTGACCAATATCTGATTGGAGATGACGCATAGTGTAATGAAGAGGAAGCTGACCGGCCGGGGGTGCTGGGTGTCTGATCTCCCCCCCCACCTACTCTGAAGTCATCAATATAAAACCCCTGCACAATCCCTTAAAGACCTCTGTCCTATAGTTCTCGTGACCTCCACCAACCCGAATGTTGGTCTTCAAGAAAATTCCCACCTGGTCTTTAAATTCTGATAGGTTTCCAAACTGACCATTCCACTGACCTGCATATGATGTAGTGTACTCCAAGAAACATACCTTTAATAATGAAATCTACTATACAGATATCTGAGAGAATGATGTCTAGAAAAGCATGATAATCATCCAGATATTACATTACCCATCTGCTGACCTTGCCCAGTGCACAGATTACAGCCCACACTGCCGCCACCAAAACATCATATTCCCTTCCGCAGAATAATCATTTCTGGGACTTTGCTGACAGCTTCATTTCTCTGCCCCTCGCCAGAATTATCCTACATGAACAGATCGCCAGGTCCGAGAATATTTAGATGAATGAATACATTCTGCCAGCGTTAACCTGACATGTCCACCACAAAGCTTTGATCCATAAAGTATATGCTGATTATACAGCACCTCGAATATTTCCGCCACCTTCTTTACTAACCCACCAAAAAACCTAATGCAACTAAGCAGAGATTGAAAAAGTCTCAACTGCTAGTGGTGCTGGGTCAATGATCACACAACCAAGGTGGAGCACCCTTTACTTTGGGTTCGGCAGCAGGGTAAAAGTTGATGCAGGGTCACATTAATACTGGGTGGCTCTTCCCCTGTTGTCATACAGGCTGGCACTAGGGCATGGTAATGGTCACACAGATGCAGATATCCTCCTGTGGTCATTCCAAGATCTTTTCACTCGGACCTGTAGCTCATCCAAGGTGGTTGTTGGCTGCTATGAACAACAGATCCATCACCCCAACCAGTCCTAGACCTTCTCGATGGGGAAGATTTTGGTGATGAAGCTGGTTAGGGGAGCTGCTGAACAACCACAATCCTTTTTTATTTTCCGTTATTGTACATACACTTGTACCTTGGTCTAACAGACGCCCAGGGCAAAAGAAGAAGTCTCCGCCCCAGGCAAATTGGAGAAGCGCGCCGGGTACCGGGGCTACAGAGGACAAACGGAGCTGC
Source organism: Bufotes viridis (assembly GCA_033119425.1). NCBI lineage: Eukaryota > Metazoa > Chordata > Amphibia > Anura > Bufonidae > Bufotes > Bufotes viridis. Next base: position 38,861,921 of record CM065596.1, on the reverse strand, counting down.
ACCCAGGGATACAAGTAAGTGCAGGGTCATCCCTGGGTGCCGCCTCCATGTACATACCTTTGCCTAATAAACTGTGGACCAGTGAAAGGTCCTCTTTAAAATAGCGACTTTCCACCAGCCCCTCCTCCCTCCCTGCACTGTGACTGATGTATCGCTGGCCGCGCTGTGCAGCATAGCGGCCGGAGATACAGTGTCAGTGTCACGTAGAAAGTCAACCATCGCTTTATAAGACGCACTGCCATTCCCCCCCACACTTTTGGGGGGGAAAAAGTGTGTCTTATAAAGCGAAAAATACGGTAATATAATTGCAGCATTTTTGGGTCAGCAAATTGCGATTGCGATATGGCGATTAATTGCGATTACGATTGCTTTCGCGATATATTGTGCAGGCCTAGTCTATATTCACTCAGTCACAAGGTGGACCTTCCTGATGTTATAGTCTTCTCCAGACTCCAAGTGTCTTAGCTTGGGGTCTACTTGAAGCTCCAATCCATTCAATCCTAGTTCCAGTGGGGAGTCGCTATTTTCTATGAATCTCTCCAAGTCCAGTGTTCCCTGGGCCTGGCAGACAGCCATGGAATTAGCAAAGAAGATCCCAGCAGATGTGCTTGTTTCCAATCAGTTATATTCTTTTATTGTAACTATAGGATAACAGGACGCGCGTTTCGGCCCGTCCATTGAATTAGGTCCACTTGAGGCCCAGTGACCTTGGGTTTGTGGGAAGAAGATACGGTACGGCTCTTTTTCTATGCTCAGTGGATCATCTCTGGTATATGTAGCAGTCTTCACCAACAAATCACTAAAGTCCATTACTTTTCCACTGCTGCAGCAGGACTCTAGCACTCACCCATGACAGGGGGGTGATTTTTTTTAATTTTCTCGAACAGTATAACGATGCACTCATAAAAGACAAATTCATTTTTTCTTCAAAAACGTATTAGCTGATCAGTTTCTTATTGTGGGTGCTCACACATGCTTATGATAGCAGGCTGATAACATGACAGAAGTGCCCCCGGAACCCAACTGACGTGTGGCATACGTGAGAATGGGACTGTTGAGAATTTTAGCAAAAGTAATAAGAATGACGGCTGGAATAAACTCAGATTTAACATGGCGCGAATTAGAAAATCTGCAAGATGAAGACCGTGCCAAACAATTTTTTTCACGGATTGGGTTGGGTTGTTCTCATGGAAATGCCACACAGGCCGGATTTCAACAGAGGAATTACTGGCAACATCTGCAACGCACCAATCTTCATGTATTAGGGTACTTTCACACTTGCGGCAGGACGGATCCGGCAGGCTATTCAGCCTGCCGCATCCGTCCTGCCGCAAGTGTCCGTACACTGCAGTGCTGCCGCTCCATCCCCATTGGCTATAATGGGGCGGGGCGGAGCTACGGCGCAGCACGGCCGGACTAAAATTCCTGCATGTCCGACGATCTTTTCCGTGCAGTGCCGTAGCTCCGCCCTATTATAGTCAATGGGGACGGAGCGGCAGCACGGCAGTGCACAGCCACTTGTGGCAGGATCCGTCCTGCCGCAGGTGTGAAAGTACCCTAACATGTGCATTTGATAGTGGATTTGCCACTATGCATCACAATGGGTGAAATTTGCAAAGAAAATGAGCAGCATAAACTGACAGATTTAAAACACGCACCGCAGACTTCTTTCTGCAGAGCGTGGACTGCAATACATTGATGATTTTCCACTTGCAATTCCGCAGTGGTAAAGCCACAGCATATCCGCCACGTATGAACATACTGCAAGACTAGGTTTATCATTTCTAACTGTGAAAGCACAACCATAATGCAAACCACCATGTCTGAAGTCTGGCATTCACAGCAAAAAACACACAAACTACTCATCCTGCTCTCCTAGGAATAATTACAGTGCCACAAAAAAAAAAAAAAAAAAAAAACATGCTTCAACTAGTAAAGGAGAAAAGGACACAACAAATGTAAGGCCCTTTTCACACGAGCAAGTATTCCGCGCAGGTGCAATGCGTGATGTGAGCGCACAGAACCTGCACTGAATCCTGACCCATTCATTTCAATGGGTCTGTGTACATGAGCGTTTTTCACGCATCACTTGGCACTGTGTGAAAATCGCAGCATGTTCTATATTCTCCGTTTTTCACACAGCTCTGGCCCCATAGAAGTGAATGGGGCTGCGGAAAAAACGCATTGCATCCGCAAGCCAGTGCGTGTGCAATGCATTTTTCACTGATGGTTGCTAAGAGATGTTGTTTGCAAACCTTCAGTTTTTTTTATCACGCGAGTGAAAAACGCATCAAAACGCATCGCATCTTTTAAGAATTGATTACTGATTCACTTGAATGGGAGGTGAGCGGCAGAACCCTGGCATGGCAGCCCACAGTGGACGGAGCCTTTTACTTCCGGCTCTGTCCACTGTATAGTTTAAGGAACCTGCTGCAAAGAAAAGATAGGTGGGGGTTCCAGGCGTCAGACCCCCACCAATCTGATATCGATTACTAGGGGCGTAGCTAAAGGCTCATGGGCCCGGGTGCAAGAGTTTAGCTTGGGCCCCCTTCCCTCAGTGCTTTGTGGCAAGGGGTAGGGAAGCACATAGCCTTCTTAGTGTTGCCCGAGGCAAAAATTGAAATGCCACCCCCCATGCCAAATTCTTGCCCTAACCCCTCTTCTCCAGCCAGAGGTGTATCTTGACCAGCATGCACTTTCTAGAATACTGGCGTCTCCTTATGTGGCACAAGGGTCCCTATGTGGCACAAAGGGCTTTGGGCCCCCCCAGGCTCCTGGGCCCAGTAGCGACTGCTACCTCTTCACCCCCTACAGCTACGCCCCTGTCGATCCCCTATCAAGAGGACAGGTCATCAATTTCTATAAGGCAGACAACCCCCTTTAAGGCAAATACTGTCGCATCATTCTTTAGGCAAAAATAAAAGTGCAAGTCCTGGAGTGTCCAAGTAACAGACAAAACAGTAATGACTCAACTACTCACACCCTCCCACATCTACCGCCAGCAGTGACACCGGGAAGTCCGGAAATACACCCATCATCCACTTTCGCAGATAAGCCACATCGCTGCATCTAGGAGATTCCAAAGAAAATCAGGTAATTTACCTCATGAATACACATAGGAAACGGCCAAAGAATCATTGTGAAGCGGAGTATGAAGGTTTTTTTTTGTCAGACCTGATATAATTGGACAGTAAAAGTAAAATAAAACACGTTTTGGCATCAAACGTCATCTGTACTGATGCATCCTATACATATATTACATCTAATGGAGTATGGAACAGAACTGAAAGGACGGTCATATAGCTTCTTTGCCCAGTGTACAGGAGTCCTAAAACCAGTCCTATACAATACACGTTGGCCGAATCCACCAACGTCCATGGGAGCGGCCGACTATCTGATGTGCATAGGGACCTCCTGACTCAGCAGATATAGGGGTCAAGCAGTTAGAGTCCAACATGCCCAATCCTCTGTGCTCAGACTTCCAGCAGAGGCTTATTCCGCCCTCCCTAAAGGCTCATGTACATGACCGGTGTTCTGATGCTCACCCCTAGGCCCCATGCACACAACTGCATCTGTTTTTGCGGTTCGCAAGTTGGGAATCGGCTGTGTGCATCCCGCATTTTCCCCTTCTACACGTCCCTCCCTAGGTTTATTTTTTGTGGGGCTGTGGAATGGACTTATGGATGCAGACAGCGCAATGAAGGGGTTTGTACACGATCAGCAAAAAAAAAATAAGAATCAGACGCAGATCAAAAATACGTGTGAATGGGGCCTTAGGCCGCCTTCACAGTCAAGAAGAAAAGAAGCGGATACCAAGGCGCTGGCCTCAAATTTGAAAAAACCACCACCTCCAGATGTTAGCTGTATGTCTGAGAATTATGAAATGCAGCACAAACATTTTTTGTAATGGTGGTTTTCTTCACTTGCAGTGCATTGCTTGGGTCCAGGATTTATTTTAATTATTTATTACAGCATGCTCTGAAAATATGTTTTTTTTCCAGGTTTTTTCCCATAGACTTCTCTATAGGGGAAAAAAATGCTCGTCAGAAATGTGTGACCAAAAAAACAAAACAAAAAAAGGCTTGTAAAAAAAAAAAAAAAAAAAAAAAAAAAAGTGCATTAATTACATTTTTACACGACCAAGACAACTGATGCATAAAAACAACGTGCAAAGGAGGCCTAAGGCCTGTTTCACACTGCAGGCAGAGCCTTGCAGCAAGCTTTTCCGTCATCAAATCGGCTGGATAAAAATCGTTGTGTGTAGCGCTATTTGTCCAGATGTTTCTCAGCATATTTGCAGGATTTCAGGCAGATCATCGCCGAACCCCATTATAGTTAATGGACACCACCAGGCTGTTCCCGGCTGGGATAGCCTGCTGGATCGGTAAACACTAGTGTGAAACTAGCCTAACCCTAAGTTCACACCTGAGCGTTTTACATGGCCCTGGTTCTCACTTGAGCGTTTTACAGCGCGTTTGAACGCGCTGTAAAACGCCCGACGCATAAACTAGTACTTGAGCTTTTTTTGGGGGCGTTTGTCGCGCGTTTTGTGATTGACACCACAGTAGTCAATCACAAGAACGCGCGTACGAACGCGCGTTTCCTATTTGCAAAAACGCGCTGAAATATGCGCGACTAAAACGCACGTTTCAAGAACGCTCAGGTCTGAACCCAGGGTAAGGGCTTGTTCACATGGCTGTATGGTTTTGCGGTCCGTTTTTCACGGATGCCTTGTTCGGTTTTTTGGATCTGTTGTTCCAGTTTAGATTTTCCGCAAAAACAGGAACTTTGTAATCATTGCAAACATCAAACACATGTGCAAAATGGGCTGGGCATAGCATTTCTACAGCATGGATCCGCAAAAAACGGACAACATATGGACATGTGTTCCGTATGAATTCCGTTTTTTCATACGGATCCATTGACTTGAACTGAACGTGATTTAAGGACAATAATAGGACCAGACTCAAAATGTTGCGGAATGGAAAAACGGAAACGGAATGCCTGCGGAGTACCTTCTTTTTTTGCGGACCCATTGAAATTAATGGTTCCGTATACGGAGCACAAAAAACGGCAGGTACACACGCAAAAAAAAGTTTGTGTGAAAGAGGCATTAGGGCTCATTCACACGAATTTTTTTTGCTTTCTGTATACGGGGTGTTTTTTGCGTTCCGTATACGGATCCATTCATTTCAATGGGTCTGCAAAAAAAATTAAAAAAACGGAAGGAACTCCATATGCCTTCTGTTTCCGTATTTTCGTTCAAAGATAGAACATGTCCTATTATTGTCCGCATCACGGACAAGGATAGTACTGCTCTATTAGGGGCCATATGTTCCGTAAAAAACGGAATGTACACAGATGTCATCCTTTTTTTGCGGACCGCAAAACCATACGGTCGTGTGCAATAGGCCTAAATGATAATTACTGCAGCTTTCTAGACATTTGTACTTTCAACAACAGGTAAGAGTGGGTTCATATCTGCGTTCTGGATTCTGTAATGGCTTTCAGTTATAACATGGACTTTTTTCTCCGTTCTGCATAACGGAAACGGGACAGATCCGTTCTGATTCCCATAGGCCTCCATTAAGACGGATCAAAACAGAATGCCTCTTAAAGGATTCCATTTTGTATTCCGTCTTAATACAAGTCTATGGGCAGCATAACGGATCCGTCCTACCGTCTTATGGATTCCGTTATCTTCCGTTATAACCATGTTGTAACGGAAAGCCATAACGGAATCCAGAACGCAGATGTGAACCCACCCTAAAATGTGGGTCATTGCCATCAGTCAGGAACAGGATGTATAAATAAAAAAAAAAAAAAAAAAAAGTATGTAACTGCAGTAAAGTGATCTGTACATACCAAGCAGCGGCGCCAATCTCTAAATCCGCAAAACCGACATAATCCAGGACAATAAATTATGTCATCATACACCAAGGAAAGCAAAGAAAAAAAAAAAAAAGGACTAAGTTGATTATAGGTGGGGAAGACAAAAGAACACATTCTGAGCATGTCAGGAGGTTTTATGACGGCGTCTGCCACAGTCTACCGTAACCTAGAGCGCATCGGAGAGATCTCTATCTGAGCAGGTAACACTAAATCTAGAAGTTTTGTCTGGGATTTGAACCTGGGACATCTCCATTCAAGGCTGACCACTTGCCTCCAAGCTACAGCCTAAGGCCTTATGCACATGGCCGTTGCCCGGGCGTGGCCGTATTGCAGCCCCCAAACTGAGCTGCGGTGCAAACGGAGGCACGGAGTGCTTCCGTGCTGTTTGTCCGTGCCTCGGCACTGCAAAAAAATAGGACGTGTGCATGAGGCTTTATATTGGGTAGAGTGATTTTCTGTACTTAGCATGCTAATACATATTACTAGTGTCTTTATAATTACATATGTATTAACTTTCTAAGTATATAAAACCTCTATTCTCAACAAGGCAAGGCCATAATAAGTAGTATATATGATATGTACATGCTAAAACACAGCTCAGCCTTCAGCATGCTGATCTCTAAGTCCTATCAATCATGGAGTGGGGGTAGTATGTAGAGCACAGGGGTGTTACAAAAGCAGTGCTCTAAGGATTCAGCCTTGCCCCCTGGTGCTCCAATATGCACATTTACATATGAATACATACATCTGGGATAATCTGGGGCAAGCACCCCAAAAAAGCTGTCTACGGATGAATACATGGCTTGGCTTTTTTCCCTTGTAATGTTCCAAGACCTGTTAAAAAGTCAGACTCGTAGGCAGCGACTTCCACAAGGTGGCCCTAGTGAGATGGTTCTTTCTCAGGGGAAGGACGTTACGCATTTATGTATTTCACAGGGATTTAGCTGGAAGATTCCCCAGTATGCAGAATGGAAAAGCAGAACCTGGATCCAGCACAGCACAACAGTTCAGATATAAACCTACTGAACCATACATGAACTGGTTAAGCAACCAAGGGCTATTATTGTCCACATATTTAAAAGAACGCACATAAAACGAAGCCCAGAGCAATCTTGCAGGTGTGTTCTGGCCTTAAGATTTAAAAAAAAAAAAAAAAGTGTATAGCCTGTAGGTCCAACGCTAGAGAAGTGAGGAGTCTGGATGACGGGAAGCTTCGACTGGTGCCCGAGATGTCTTCCCCGAGCACTTTTTTGCTTATCAGAGTTTATCCAAGCACATGGATTCCCCACCAGGCTGGAGATTAATAATACTGTAAACTTTAGTAGGCAGGGGTCCACCCCCAGAAGACATAAGCCGAAAAAGAGATAACAATGAGAACAAAATAGTTACTGACGTGCGTCTCAGGAATGGCAAGTACAAAAAAAAAAAGCAAAAGCACATGTACAAAATGGTGCAAAGAAGGCCAAAAAAAAATGTTATAAAACAGTGCATAAAACAGTCTAAGGCTGTGTTCACATCACATTTTTGCCCTATTTTTAAAAGGGTTTTCTGCAGGGGGCCTGCGCAGTGCCTGGCTTCAGAGAAGGGAGACAGCGCTTCTACCGCATCTGTACACCCTTTACTGCGCAGGCGTCCAGGAGAAGTCAGAGTGCACCTGCGCTAGGCGAGGAGATGACGCTGCTTCTGCTCTGAAATGTCAATCAAGGTGCAGGAGGCAAGAAGAAGGCGCCAAGAACTTGACTTGAAGGATGCAAGAGCCAGAATCCTTGACTTCAAAGTTCTCATTAGCATAAGACAGGAATGTGGAATAAAGATGATTTCCTCTGCAACCATGGGACATAAAAGCAGAATAGCGGCACTATGGGGGACAACATGCTTGAAATAAGATAATTTGCATCGTTAAATCTGATATCTGGATGTAAAGGGTGTATAAGACGGACAGATTTTCTGCCCGATGATCGCTAACAAGCGTTTGCATGAATGCTCATTTGCGATCATCTTTCAGAGTAGAAATGTCGCTAACTGCACGATGAATGAGCAAACTGATCAAGATTTTACCGGCGTCAGATTGTGCTGACTAATTACGATCTGCCGCCGGCAAACCACTGTGCTGCACGGAGATGAGCGATGGCATAGCGATCGCTCCTTCTCATGGTGCGGGGAAATCGCTGCATGTAATAGCAGCGGTCTCCTCAGGACACGAGCAGACGTCTGCTTGATCAGGGTGTCTAATACACCCTTTAGGTTCCCTTCAATACTCTGGTGATTAGGGCCGCAATGATTACCCAAATAAATCGAGTAACTAAACACAAAAAAAAAAATCCTTGATGCAATTTTTTTGCTTCGAGGATTCGTTTGTGTCAGGACAGGACACGTACCCATTGATTTAAGTGCGTCTGTGTGTGCTATTACTCACGCTCCGTGGTCAACTGCCAGCCAACACCACGCTGTACTGGATCCTGGCACACTGTCAGGACATAGTGCACATAAGCGCGCACTATGACCTGGCGGCTGACGCTGTGTGACGTCAGGACAACAGTGCAGCGCGCGAAGAAGAGGATGGACAAGCTGTGATGTGTCTGTGGCGCACCTACTGGAGAGGTAAGTATTGCACTGGGGACTGACGGCTAGGAGCGGAGATGGTGGCACTGGGGGAGCTGAGGGCACAGAGGACTGATGGCACGGGGGGAGCTAATGGCACAGAGTACTGATTGTACTGGGGGTCAGATGTGGGCACGGCGGGGGGAGGGGGGTTAGATGAGTTTTTATAAAGGAAACCGTTATTTGGATTAATCAAATTAATTATCTTATTCTCCAAAGTCCATACTAAGAAACTATCAAAAATAGGTCTCCACATATGCCAAGGGTTCCCTTGACACTTCTCTACCAGTTAAGGCCTCGTTCACATTTCCATCTTTCACTGATGTGTGCTGTTCGCGTTCTCTGGACAGGACTCGTACCCATTGATATAAGTGTGTCTGTTCACATTTCAGTATTTTTTTTACTGATCGTGGGCCAGCAAAAAAATCACAAGGACGTGCACTTTGATCAGCGACGCGGACCAAGAACGCCCATTGAAGTCTATGGAATCCGTGTTGTATCCGTGGTGCATCCATTCTTCACTGAAGTCTGATAGGAGATTCTTTGGAAATTCATTTTCAGCTGAGCAACGTCCGTGAATAACGGATGACACACGGATGGTAAAAACAGATAAAAGGAACAACCACAGATCCTTCACTGGTGAAACACGTATGCTTTTTTTTCACGGACGTGTCACTGACACAGAAATGTGAACGAGCCCTTAGAAGTCCAATAAATATATATTAGTGTTTGCAGGCCGGCACTGCTGCTAGAACCGCGGTGCACGTGTCTGTGGGATGGCGTTCCCTGAAGAAAAGACCGACACTCGCTGTAGATGATTATTCTTCGCTTTATTGTCACATATACAGTTAGTAGTAACGCGGCGTCACTACTAAAATAAAGCAGAAGATGAACCTGTCACGGGGTGAAGACGAATTCTGATGCGGTTTTCTGACCCAAAGCTAGAAAAGCAAAGGGAATCTTTAATAACTGAGTGGTAAGCAGGACTCTGAAGCCCGATGCCTTCATAGGTCTTGTGTTCTTACCTTCCCAGAGGACACAGTTCTTTCACAGTTACACCTGACACTAAGCAAGTTTTCGGCAGCGGGGAAGTATACAGGGACGGCTTTCATAGCAATGAAAACACAACACGGCACCTCTCACATTACGACACCAGCGCCCCACCTTACACCAGTCCACAAGTCACAGGCGACACCTGCATGACGTAACCCGTCTAGAGGTGGAAGCTTTCACCAAATGAGCTGCTGACATGGTTCACATGCTTCTGATTCCATTTAAAACAGGAAACCCAGGACTCCTCGGAAACTGCAGAACGTGAACTGGGACAACGCGCTGGAGGCCTGGAGTCAATATCCGGGTTGGGCAAAGACATTTCATCACCTAATAAACTTATCTTAAAGAAGAAAAGCAGAGCTGCAAAATGCACAACCTGTCAGCTGGGCCTGTACGTTACCATTTCACAGGCATAGGGCCCTCAATAGCGGAACATTAATCAGAGAGCAGGGGCGTCTTAGGCTTCTTTCACACTGGCGTTAGGATTGTCCGGCAGGCTGGTCCGGAATACTGCGTTTTTTGTCTGACTGCCTCCCATTATAGTGAACGGGGCCGGGCGGACTTCGGGCAGCACATGTGTGCAAACGTTAGTACAAATCCGACAGGCTGTTCCGGTATGCCATAACCAACTACTAAACATTAAGTATCAGTATCGCCTGAATTAGCCCTTAATATAAGCCCCATGGAGTGAGGCTCATGAAGCTCAGTGGAGCCCATTCCCAGATTTACTACAGGCCCCATGGATAAGGGCTCAGGAAGCTCATAGCAGAAAGGAGCCCGTTCCCAGGCCCTATGGAGTGGGGCTCATTCCCAGATTTACTACAGGCCCCATGGATAAGGGCTCAGGAAGCTTATAGCAGAAAGGAGCCCGTTCCTAGGCCCTATGGAGTGGGGCTCATTCCCAGATTTACTACAGGTCCTGCGGAGTGAAAGTTATTAAGCTCAGAATGGAGCCCATTCCAAAATTTACTATAAGCCCCGTGTTTAGGATCTCTGTGTAACAAATTATAGCCTTGTAAGGAATCAGCGCGAAGGACAAGATAAAGCTCTGTTCACACTACCACGCAGCACCTTCATCAGGGATTTTGTCACTTTTTGGCAGTACGCAGTGCAGTTTTTACCGTCAAAATAATGGAACATGGGCAGATAGTGAAAGTATGGATCCTTTATAAAGAGAAGCCATGACCTATTGTGATCGTAGACGATGTCTGCATCCAGTTTAATATGTGGCTCATGAGAAATTTTCAAAAGGGTATCTTATGAAAAATGCTAAGGGCTGACATATCTGCGTGTACATGTGGGGGTCCTCATACAGAGGGGATGACTGCTGCACATACAGATCAACATGTGGAGAGTGAACCATTAGTTCCCGATCATTTGCCCATCTATTGACCATATCAATGGATGTCCAACTAAGCAAATCACACTTGTTATTTCCGATGGAGCGCTGATCATCTGCCAGACATTTCCCATCATGGGGAAAATAGGAAGAAGAAACCATTAAGACCCCATTCAGAAATCTAATGCCTGAAGGCGTCTGACAACACCCAGGGACAACAGATCGGTCAATTGGCCTCTTATCTACATCTTCTGTGCAGATGAATGCCACCTATTCTTTCTTGGAAGAAACCCTAGCCTGGGGAGAGACTGGCTGCATTGTTCCTCCATGGAACTAATGATAAGAAATCCCCAAAATATCCTCCCCCGCGTTCTCAACGTTATCTCACACTGGCCAATGACTGAGACCAGTCTGTGACTAGAAGACACGACGCTGCCTGTACCCGGCTAGAAGTGAACAAACCGAGGACCAGAAGATGGAGCGGCGGAGAGCAGGTAAGTACCAGTTTTCAATGGGTACCACACGCTTCGGGGGCTAGGTATAGAAGCCCATAATACTGGAAAACCCCATAGAGAGCGCTCTGAACAAAACCATATGTATTCGGGTGTGGACACGTCTGGCTGGAGGCTCCATTGTAGATTCCATTAAAAAAAAAAAAAAAAATACAACAGCACGCTACAATATTTTTTTACGGTAAGATGGCAGACGCCATGATAAAAACGAACGCACACACTCAGTCATTTGGATCCATCAATGTCTATCAGGTAACGGCTTAAATTCAGAATTTCCCTGAAAAACACAAACCCCAGCAAAGATGAGAGCTCAGCCTTAGGCCCCTTTCAGACGAGCGTGTCCTGTGCGGAGCGCGATTCCCCATCGTGGACACTGCTGGTTCTGCAGCAGCGCATGGTATTAGAATGATTTATCATTCTGTGTGTCTCTGCATGACCTGTATCTACTGAATTACACCGACACCAGCAGAAACACACTGGCTCCTAATACGTCAATTGCTGTGAGTAACCGATATAAATCATAACCCCAATACAAGAACACACAGCTACATAGATCAAAGAATACGTAATATTATTCAACCATGCAACAACGTTTAAAATACAAATTCAGCAGCTAAGATACACAGAAAAAGGAAGAAAGGCTAGGACTCGCACATTCCGTGTCATTAATCAGTACAGGCAACTCCTAGATCGACCCAATATACAACAAAAAGTCCTTGTATACCACCTATGGCGCCGGAGGAGGAAGGCGTCACAGAGACCTCAAACAGTTAAGTACTTACTCCTTCCTACTTTCACACTAGCGGCATAGCTATCCGGCAGGCTGTTTCGGCGGGTGAACAGCCTGCCGGATCCGCCATGCCGCAAGTACCCGTGTTCTGCCGTTCCGTCCCCATTGACTATAATGGTGGCGGGGGGCGGAGCTATGGCGCAGCACGGCAGATATCGCCGGACTGAAAAGTCGGACCTGCAGTACTTTTAGTCTGGCCGTGCACTGCCGTGCTGCGCCGTAGCGCCGCCCTATTATAGTAAATAGGGACGGAGCGGCAGCACACGGGAACTTGCGGCATGGCGGATCCGGCATAGCTATGCCGCTGGTGTGAAAGTACCCTAAGGTAGATGCAAGTCTAAGGAAATGTAGCAATGTGCCAAAACATCAGTAAAGTGCAGAGGGCATACATCTAAGAGTACTGCATTCAAGTGATACCAACCAGTGTAGTCCTGCCCCCGACGCAGGTTTCGCAAGGCATTCCGTGTCCGTATGTCCTTCCCGCAATAAAATAGAACATGTCATATTATTGTCCGCATTACGGACAAGGATAGGCCAGCTGTTCTGTTCCACAAAATTTGGAATGCACGCGTCCGGTATCCGTGTTTTGCAGATTTGCAAAACATCCACCGTCGTGTGCATGAGCCCCAAATGCGTATAATGCCATGGGCCAATGCAAAACGAGCAGTGTCCATAAAGTGGAATTACACTGATACACCGAGTGCGATTGACGCACAGGACACGCTTGTCTGAAGGGTACCCTGGGTCAGACAGACAGGCAAGCTCGTGTGAGAAACTCGCTGTGTGCGTCAGTGTGAGGGCCCGTTCTGACCACCGCTCCTCTGACAGGATTGCACTGAGCTGTGTGACCCCGAGAGACCTGGAATCTACTGAATTAGGGCTCATTCACACGGCCGTAGGTAGGCCGTTCCATGCATTGGGGACCGCAATGCAGGGGTCGCAGGGATGAATCCAGACCCATTCAACCCATTCTATCTTTTAGCGGAACAGAACCCGACGGAAGCACTCCGTAGTGCTTCTGTAGTGTTCCGTTTTACATGTCTGGACCCACTGAAGTGAATGGGTCTGCATCCGTGATGCAGAATGCACATGGAACGGTGCCTGTAAATTGTGGATCCGCAAATGCAGTCCGCAACACGGCAACGGGCAGAACACGTTTGCGTGCACAAGCCCTTATACTGACAGCATTATCCCAGGTCCGGCAGGGACGCACAGCATTATAAGTAATTGTAATGCCGTGCAATACCGTCAGAGGAGCGGAGCACAGAATGGGAAACCACACCGTCACCCGTAGCGAGTTTCTTGCAATGAACTTGCTCATCGGTGTCTGGCCTTAAAAACTATATTTTGGTGTATCTGGTTGCTGCACCAAAACCCAAAGTGTGACGCTGCCATAAGCGCTCCTTCCTCACAGAGCATCTTCGTTTGGCTGTGAGTGGCACCTCTACCACCTCACCCGAGCCCAAAGCTCAGGGTATATTACAAAGTGAGAGCCCACACAGTCTCCAAGCTTCACCTATCTAATATAACTTATAAATCGGGGGGGGTAGAAATCCCAATATGAATGGCCCAGTACCCCTGCAGGTAACCACTAGAAGCCCCCTCCTCCTGGATAAGAATTATGGCGATTACAGCGGCCAGACCGCCAATCAGATGCATTTACAGTGCGGCCCGCCCTCTGGAAGACCCTTTTATCAGGCGTGCAAGTAACAGAGCCTCACATGACAGTCGTCCATGTACTGGGGGAGGGGTCATTCGTAAATACGCAAAGTAGGACCCCAGTGGGCACAGCGCCAATCACCGATAATCCAGATAAGTAGAACCCCAGCAGGCAGTGCCAAGCACCGATAATCCAGATAAGTAGGACCCCAGTGGGCACAGCGCCAATCACCGATATTCCAGATAAGTAGAACCCCAGCGGGCACAGCACCAATCACAGATAATCCAGATAAGTAGAACCCCAGCAGGCAGTGCCAGGCACCGATAATCCAGATAAGTAGAACCCTGGCAGGCACAGCGCCAATCACAGATAATCCAGATAAGTAGGACCCTAGCAGGCACAGCGCCAATCACCGATAATCCAGATAAACAGGACCCCAGCGGGCACAGCGTCAATTACCGATAATCCAGATAAGTAGAACCCCAGCAGGCACAGCGCCAATCACAGATAATCCAGATAAGTAGAACCCCAGCAGGCACAGCGCCACTCACCGATTATTCAAATAATTAAAAACCCTGCGGGCACAGCGCCAATCACCGATTATTCAGATAAGCAGGACCCCAACAGGCACAGCACAAATCACCGATAATTCAGATAAGTAGAGCCCCAGCAGGCACAGCGCCAATCACAGATAATCCAGATAAGCAGAACCCCAGCGGGCACAGCGCTAATCACCGATAATCCAGATAAGCAGGACCCCAGCAGGCACAGCGCCAATCACCGATAATTCAGATAAGTAGAGCCCCAGCAGGCACAGCGCCAATCACCGATAATCCAGATAAGTAGGACCCCAGCAGGCACAGCACAAATCACCGATAATCCAGATAAGTAGGACCCCAGCAGGCACAGCACAAATCACCGATAATCCAGATAAGTAGGACCCCAGCAGGCACAATATAGCAAGTGACCGATAGCAATAGGTGGATGGGCTGCACTGAGCTGCGCGTCTGACCTCTGCGCCAGGAGCAGCGATGGCAGCAGTCACATCACACGGGGATACCCGTCATTAATACATTAGGATAATACAGGTCCTCAGGGAAATCCTACTGTGGAGAGATGACAGGACTGAGGACCAGGGCACACAAGTCCTAAATCAGCAGTCATGGAGCTCCCCTTTAAATGCACACAGTAACCAAGTGCAATGCTACAAGGAGTTACAATACCCTCTGCTTATGGAGCCTGCAGCAGGACTAGAGGCACTACAAGTCTCAGCATGCCCTGCTGGTTCTCACCCTTGGGTAAAACCCGAGAGCAGCCGCAGGGGTTGTGTATGGGGGAGGCAGCAGTGGCCCCGCGGTACCGCAGCGGTACAGGCCCCAGGCTTAGCACGTCCCCCTCCCTGCTCCTTCACGACAACCCCGGCCGCCTCCTCCTCTCCGAGCAGCCGGAAACAACATCCCCGGTCTCCACGGCACAACCCCCCGCGGGGATGGGTCCCGGTGCGCCCCCAGGTACCTTGAAACCGTTCCCGAACCTCTCCAATCAGTGAAAGCGTACTCCTCCCATCCAGGCCGGCGTCAGCCGAGAACACACCGCCCGCGGTACAGACTGAGAAGAGCGCCGGTCCCGTCCTCCTCCAGCACCGAGAACCCTGAGCTGACTCCCCGCCTCTCCGCACACTGCGGCCGCTGCCACCATACACCAGCCGTGACGTCGGCGCGCAGGCGCACAGCTCCTTTAACCCCTCCGCTGCTGCCCGACGCTCGCGCCGCCTCTTTCTAAGAGCCTGAGGGTCATGCCCAGGCCTGGGTCACCCGGGGTTGTCCTAAAAGGGACCTGCTGCTGCCCTCTTGGTTCTGTCATTTATACGGTGACCTATATCTGCAGGGTGTCAGTTCACGCTGCAGATTTCTACAATGCATGGCAAATACGCTGCCAAATCCACATATAAGGGCCCATTCACACTGTGTCATGCCAGATGCCGTACTGACTGCATCCCTGCGAGATATCATTAAAGGGGTTCTGCACTTTGTTTAAACTGATGATCTATCCTCTGGAAGGCCGTGGCCTTCTCACTGTTTACCGCCGGCCCAGTGACGTCACGACTAGAGCGTCGCTGCCTTCTCAAACAGCTAATCGGCGGGGGTCCCGTATGTCGGCCCCCCGCCAATCAGATGCTGATGATCTATCCGGAGAATAGATCATCAGTTTAAACAAAGTGCAGAACCCTTTTAAGTCAGATCCTATCCGATTGTGGGTCTATTGGACTGTACTCACATCATCATTCAAAGGGGTTTTCCAATCTCAGACAATGGGGGCATATCGCAGCGGTGGTACGAATGTATTGTGATTGTCCATTTTGCTTCCTGTGCCGTCTGGATTCATTTTTCCATTACATTATACCC
Organism: Bufotes viridis; assembly: GCA_033119425.1. NCBI lineage: Eukaryota > Metazoa > Chordata > Amphibia > Anura > Bufonidae > Bufotes > Bufotes viridis. The sequence continues at coordinate 38,845,669 of CM065596.1, read as the reverse complement.
TGCTCGTTTCCATGGTTACAGCCACCCTGCAATCCAGCATTCGTGGTCGTGCTTGCACACTATAGGAAAAAACGCCGGCCTATGTGTGCTCCTATGGTCCTGGTCACCAGAGTATGTAAGCACGACCACCAGGGATGGATTGCAGGGTGGTAACAGTGTATAATGTGATGGAAAAATGAATCCGGCCAGCAAAGAAAGCAATATGGACAATCACATTATATTAGTAAGTGCCTGGTATTAACTTGCTCTACATGATAAATGCCATGTGCTGAAGTGAGACATCCCCTTTAAGTAAAGCACAATAGATCAGATAGAGACTGTTTCGTAAATCACTATGGTGCAGTCAGTTTGGGTCAGGGGAGCCGCAGTCGGTCCGGGAGAAGCAGCTGACACACGAGGCCAAGGGCGGACTGGGAACTTAAAGTGGCCCTGGAAAAGAGTGGCCCCATGTTATATGGTGGGCCAAACTGACAGAAGATGAGACGACATAAGTAGGCAGGGGCAGCAATACTATTGCACTAGATACCGTCCAACCAGAACCAAATAACACAGTGTAGCACAATGTACTGCCCCAAAAGCTGCCCCTCTGTGGTGGCCATCAATAGCTGCCATCTTCTGTCCTCCTCCTCCAGTCGTCTATGGAGCAGGGGGCTTAGGAGGTGAGGTGCGGCCCACAGCAGTTGAATTCAGGATGGCATGTGCAGCCGCTGGCTGGGTACATGAGTACCTGATTCTCACAGCGTTAATTACTGTTGAGAGCTCATTATGTATCCGGTTGGTGGCAGAAAGGAGGGCTCAGGCGGCCCCCTGAACATCGGCCCACCGGAAAATTTCCCTGTAGGGTCTATGGTCAAACCTTTGTAGGGGCTCATTCAGACGGCCATATGTTGCTTTCCGCATCTGATCTGCAATTTTGTGGATTAGATGCGGACCCATGCACTTCCGTGGGGCCCTAAAAGTATAGGACATGTTTTATTTTGCAGGGCCGTGGAATGGAAGAAAAGATGCGGACAGCGCATGTCACTGAAAATCAGGACGTGGCTCCATTGAAGTCTATGGGTCTGCAAAAATAGGAAATGCAATTTGTTTTTTTTGTGGACATGCTGAACTGTCTGCAAAAAAACGGATCCGCTTTTTTGCGGACAGCAAAAAACATACGGCCATCTGAATGAGCCTTTTCGGGAGCCGCTGACTGGAAGATCGGGGACGCTCACCGGAAATGCGGATGCAGACAGCACACTGTGTGCTGTCTGCATCTCTTCCGGCCCCTTTGAAAATGAATGGGTCCGGATCGGTTGCGGAACGGATCTAGACCCATTCTACGGACGTGTGAATGGACCCTAATGGGGAGAAAACACTTTTCACTGATTATCTTCCATGTCTGCCAATTCTAAGAGAGGTTGAATACAAAGGGTTTCCTGGTAGCAATGTGACTGTTTTGTAAGTAAAGATTATCACTTCAGCTCTTTCTATTTTTTGCGTGTTTTTTCTATTTTTTTAGCTCGTTCAGCAATGTCTCCTCAGCAGAACGTCAGCAACAAGCTCCATAGTTCCTTACAGGAAGAAGTGGAAAAAAACTCACCCTCAGTTTATCTTTAACCAACTTTCCAGAGCCGGGTCCTGAGGTCACTGTGAATAGAGAGGATGGGGCAGATTTACTAATCCTCGGCAGTGTAAAGGCGCTCTGAATCTATCACAGCGGTGCCCGTTGGGGATAGGATTAGCGCATTTTGCGAGAATATTCATACCAAGGCAAGAGGGTATAAATTGTGACAGAAATTGGCACTAAGTAAATATGTCACAAAGTTAGGCCTCTTTCACACGAGGGATACGGATTGTGCCCGGATCTGTTCAGGGAAAAACTGACGGTTTTGCACACAAGTTAAATCATTTTTTTCCACGACTGCGTTTGGTGTCTGCATTTTTCCGTCCAGATTGCATAAAACCTACATCTCCTAGCAACCATCAGTGAAAAACAAATTGCATCCAGACGCCTTCCGTTTTTCACACAAGCCCCATTCACTTCTATGGAGCCAGGGCTGCGTGAAAAACTCACAATATAGAACATGCTGGGATTTGTCCTGAATGCAAAGATGATCATTGAAAAATGTGCGCAGACTAAGGGCTTGTTCACACGAACATTTTTTCGTTCCGTATACAGGCCATTTTTTGCGTTCAGTATACCATCCGTATACAGAACCATTCATTTCAATGGGTCCACAAAGAAAACAGAATGTACTCCGTATGCATTCCGTTTCCGTTTTTCCGTTCCGCTACATTTTGAGTCATTTCTTATTATTGCCCGCAAATCACGTTCCGTGGCTCCATTTAAGTCAATAGGGCTGTAAAAAAAAAAATGGAATGCATCTGTTTGTCTTCCGTATCTGTTTTTTGCAGAAGCATATATTGAAAATTTTATGCCCAGACCAATTTTTCTATGTACTTACTGTTAAAACATTATTATATGCTTCCGTTTCTGTTTGCGATCTGCAAAAAAACGGATCACAAATGAAAACCATACGGAAGCGAAACGGAAACACTACTGAAACCAAAAACTGACTGCAAAACCATACGGTCGTGTGAACCAGCCCTAGTTGAAATAAATGGGTCAGGATTCAGCCCAGATGCCAGGGGCGTAGCTAACGGCTCATGGGCCCTGGTGCAAGAGTTCAGCTTGGGCCCCCCTTCCCTCAGTGCCTTGTGTGTCTTCTTATGCGGCACAAGAGTCTTTGGGCCCCCTCAGGCTCCTGGGCCCGGTAGCGACTGCTACCTCTGCACCCCTTATAGCTACGCCCATGCCAGATGCTATACATTCTCTACATGCATCACATCAGAAAACGCACTCTTAGGTAATTTTCAGACAGTCAGTGTTTGATCAGTGTTTGATCAGTGATTGTGAGCCAAAACCAACTGCAGGTCTAAAACACAGCGCAGGAGAAAAAAAACGGAGCGGACACAGAAAGAAAATACGTTGGTGTGCATGAGCCCTTAGGTTGTGCGTGTGTTCCTGTGCTTTTAAGACTTAACGCACACAACCTACAGTCCGCAAATAGCGGATCTGCAAAATACGAATAACGTCCAATCTGCATTTTTTGCAGACCTATTGACTTCAGTGGCTCTGTGGTCTGCATTTTGTGGCTAAGTATAGGACATGTTCTATCTTTTTGCAGACAGACATACAGATGCTGGAAGCACACGGATCATCTGTAAATCCGTTCTGCAAAAAGATTATGTCCACAAAATGCAGACCACGGAACGCACTGAAATCAATAAAAAAATGCAGACGCCACAAGGATCGCATCAGTATTTTGCAGATCAGCGGTTTGCGGCCCACAAAATGGATACGGTCATGTGCAGGAGGCCTAACGCTGTTTACTAATATATACTAGCAGGAAATGGAAAAAACAACACCTTGAAAACTTAAAGGGATTCCCTCTCTTTAGCAAATGGCTTTTATCAAAAAAAGGCAGTGGATTTTTTTTTGTTTACCATACGGGATAGATAAGTTTAGATTTTCTCAGTATGGGTGTTTTGGGATGCAGTGGTGCAAATAATCTTTATTTTTTATTTATTTTTATAATGTTTATAATGTTTTTAAACTTATATTAAGTCCCCTTAGGGGACTTGAACATGTGATCATTAGATTGATTGTCCCATAAACTGCAGTGAATTACCATTGCAGCCAATGGTACATTCAATACTTTCCGTTGGAGGCCTGCCACAGGCTGGGATCTGTAGGGACTATTGCTATGGTAGCCTCAAAAAATTCTGAGGAACTGAAGCTACTACAACGAATGAATGGCTTCTGTGATCTCAGCATGGGGACGCCGTTCACGCCCTGATAACTTAGCGCTTCCCGGGATGTCGTGGACACAACTGACCACAGCAACAGAGGTGTTTAATGTCTGTGATCGACGCTATCGCCAATCATAGACATTAACCCTGGGTGTCTGCGGTTTAAAACAGCAGCAACCTGAGACTATAGTACCCGCTGTGTTCTGGAGCGGTCTTCAAAGACCTGAATTCCACTCTACATGTACAGTGGAGGTCAGGAGGACTACAACATTGTATGGAGGTGACATCACAAGGACTCTGCAGACACACTTATTAATTTACTTATGCTAGCTTCCTAGCTTGGCATCTGTCTCCATATTTATGAAGCTTCTGCATCCACTCAACATGTAAGAATGAGTCAGAAAATGTGGATGTGGCTTAAAAGTCACAGCGTATACGCTACAAATCCCTTACTAATCACTACTCACACATTTTACAGCAGGGCATCACTGCAAAAAAAATACCAAATATATGACTTTCTGCAGAACAATATACATTACTTACATAACCAGAGAGTGGTCAATGTGCTCTGCACTGAAGAGAAGGACAATTTCTGAAATAAAGAGGAAAACACGTGCCTAGTTTTAGAGAGGATTTTGGCATGTGTATTAATTGGAATGTTTATACTTTATATAAGATAAATTGTATTGATTTGAATCAGAAGAGAAAACGGTCTATTTTCATCAACCACTTAGTATGGGGCAGATACACTAAAGGAAATCTGTCATCACAAAATGAGCTATTGTGCACATCATGTTTTATATTAAAGATTTTTTTTAGATTTTTTGGTGACTTTTGTTTTATTTTTCCATGTCACTATCCATATTGAAAATCCTACAGTCTCTCTTTTGAAGGGGTATTCCATTTTTTTTTTAAATGTATTACTTTATTTAATAAGAAATCATAACATTTTGGAATATACATTAGAATGGTATCGGTCCTGTGCAACGTATCTATGGCCAAATTGAAACATGGCATCAGTCATGTGACCCTCTTCATATCATATAATACCTGACATTAAGTAAGCTACAGTGATACATGACATACATGTGCTGGGTCAGCACACAGGACACATCCATGTGATGAGTAAATAGGACTAGTGGTGGAATAATGCTTGACTGTGTGATTTAATGCTTTACTGGAATAACTACATTACTGTGTGTATTTACATGTCCGCCTGCCATAGGTGATGTTGTAAAATGGCTGCCTCTCTCTAGGTGATGTCATGTTGTTAATAACGTTTAGAATAAAAAATAGAAAAAAAAAAAAACAGATCTGCTTCTACATAGACACTAACAGTCCTGTTGTTGAGGTACTGATGTAGGTCGTAAAACTGTATATACTGTAAATGTTCTGTTCCCTGATACACTACTGTTAGGTACCTGGGCAGTTAACTGAAAGCGAAGTCACATGATACTTGTGAGGGTCACATGGCTGACACCATGTTTACTCCTCTCCAGCTCTCCTATGGATGCATCTTACAGGACTAAAATGGGCCTTTCCTCCTTCTGAATATGGCGCAATAACTAAGCTGCGCCAACTACAGACCGCTCTTGGGATCACACTTAAAACATAACAGACGGCATGAACTCTTTTAGCGATAATTAACACTTCGCAGTAGTCCTCCGGGGTACTGCACTAACCTTTCCACAGGACACAAAGCATGCCTAGAAAACTCTCCCGTAGAGGTCAATGGGGTAATCTCCTGGTGATTGTGTCTTTAGTCTATGTAGCTGCTCTCAAAGAACAGGAAGTTCTGACATATTTTAGGCCTAGTGGCCAGTGTAAAAAGCTAATAATTTTAAGATTATTGGACATGGAATTTTTTTTTATAGTCTCCAAAAATTCTAAGAATATTGTGCCCGTACCATTATTCATTTGCACCAAGTTTATGATTTGGATTTGGTAAATGTGTCTATATCTGTGATGTTTTGTTTTTTTAAACAGTTTTTATTGAAATTTTTAGTTACTAATGCACTTGTAGCAATAGTATCAAATGAGAAAGAAGACATGTATCGTTCATACAGATATCTATGATGTTTTTTCAGAAAATTGTTGATGAAAGATACGACACAATGGGCCATAGGGCTTTAAGCAGAATGTTACACTACTTTTTATACCAATTTGGAGCTGTGAAGTTTTTTTATGCAAAAACTGTCAAAGACCCAAAACAGGACTAGACAAAAATTTGGCTTGAAAGCTGTCTAAATCTGTCTAGCTTGTTCTAAATGAAACTTCAGATACAGTATTTGGTGCACCACAAATTCTGGTGCAAATCTTGACACTTTCCAGGTGCAGTGGCATTGACATATCTGCCCCATTATGTTCATAGACAGTTTTATTTATATGGTACCAATGTATAATGCTCATAGTCAGTGAGTAAGGCCTCATGTACACGGCCGTTCCGTGCGTTGGGGAGTGCAATTTGCGGTCTCCAATGCACGGGCAATATCCGCAGACCGATGTAGACCCAGCCATCTTGAATGGGTCCATGATCTGTCCGCACCGCAAAAAAAGTAGTGCATGCACTACTTTTTTTGCGGTGCGGAGGCATGGACAGAAACCCCAAGGAAGCACTCTGTAATGCTTCTGTGGGGTTCCATGCCTCCATTCCACACCGGACCTTCCGGATTGCGGACCCATTCAAGTGAATGGCTCCGCATGCTAGGTGGACACGGCCGATGCCCGTGTATTGCGGACCCCCTTTTTGCAGGACCCAATACAGGCATGGCCTGGCAATGGCCGTGTGCATAAGGCCCTAAATAGATTGAAAGGGCAATCAATCAGTACTAAGCACTTCTTTTTTCAGAGTGTGGTGGGTCAGTGGTGTTCATTGTGTCTTCAGGAGCCTGAAGAAGAGACTTGAGCTTTATCTTGTATTTTCTATTCAGTCACTAAAATAAAAAGTAAAGGCCAACTCTTATTCACAAGTCTAGACCTCCGGTAGACTACTTCTTTGATTGAGTAATCCTATTTAAACTCCACTGACATCATGCAACTTTTGCACAATCCAAGTCTCCAGAATGTCACACTCCATTATAGAAGTGAAGGAGAAGCAGATCCAATACAATTTAATAAGAATGCTGCTTTTATGCTTTTCTGTGTTATAGAGGCATTGAGTCCATCCTTATAGGTTTATCTGTCGCATTATCTCATGCGGCTTAACCCTCCAGTGACTGTCATACGCCTTTTTATGGTGATCACTTATGGGACATAGGTTAGGCTGCTGCCTTTTATGGCGGCCTATTCTAAGCACCGCAAGGGACTCCCGTGCAGAGAAGAGCAGGAGCCCAGCTCTTTCATGATGGCCAGGCTTCTGCCCTAATGAGCCGGATTGGCAGAAGAGCTGATTTGGCCTGTTTAACCCCTTAGATGCCACTGTCAAAAGCGATTGCGGCATCAAATGGTTTAGAGGAAAGGGGCTCCCTCTCCCAGGCATGTCTTCGTATGGCCAAAATGATACCAATGAAAGCTACAAGTTGTCCTGCAAAAATCAAGTCCTCACAAATCTCTGTAGAATGAAAACTAAAAAAAGTTATGGGTCTTGGGATGCGGGGATGCAAAAACATTATTTTTTTTTATTGTGCAAAAGTAGTAAAACTTAAAAAAGCACTAAATAAATTTGGTATCACTGTAACTGTACTGACCCAGAGACTAAAATTATCATTTTTTTTATAATATTTTGGCTAAAAAATGAATGCAGCAAAATGTATAATGTAAAAAATTTAGTGGCAGTATTAATGTCCCCCCCCCCCTTCCCCCCAGAAATAGTTAATAAAAGTTAAAATCAGTAGTTTATGTGTATTCCAAAATGGTGCCATTCAAAATTGCAACTTGTCCCACAAAAACAAGCGCTTATACAGCTACATTGTGGAAAAATAAAAAAAGGTATAGCTCTTACATGGGACTGTATGTTATAAAACATTGGGGGAGATGACTGGTGTTATTTACATGGGACTGGATATTATAGAAGACTGGAGGGTAAGAGGTGATGTTATTTACATGGGACAATGTGTTGGAGGGGGCTGAAGGAGGGGATTTATATTATTTACATGGGACTGGAGGGGAGGACTGGTGTTATTTACATGGGACTGCATGGTATAGAAGACTGGAGGGAGAGGAGTGAAGTTATTTAAATGGGACTGTATGTTATAGAAGACTGTAAGGAAGATATGTTTTTTTCCATGGGACTGGAGGGAATAGGACTGGTGTTATTTTCATGGGACTGTACGGTATAGAAGACTGGAGTGAGAGGAGTGATGTTATTTACATGGAACCGTATTGTATAGAAGACTGTAGGGAGAGGACAGCATTATAATTTATGGGGGCACTACAGAGAAGATTATAATTACAGGGGCACTGCAAGGAACATTAAAAATACTGCAGGAAGTGGTGGTGGGCATTACTACTACTGAGAGCTCTATAGAAGTGCCTTATAGATTGGTCTTATTTCTATTAGGGGTGCCTTATTAGTACTGAGGGCACTATATCGATCTTTATTACCACTCTGTACTATGGGGGGGGCTTACGCCTAGAATTGACGTCACCAGCACTAATGGAGGGGCTTTAGCGCTGCCCTAGCCTGTAAAGCCCCCCATCAGTGCTGATGGCATCACCAGGAACACTGCTAGGCGGAAGTCTCCTCCTAGCAGTGTAAAAATGTATCTGGGCATCTGCTGTGAGGGGGCACAGTGTGGGCATTACTACTATGTGCTGTACAGGGGAATAATTACTATGTGGGGGCATTAAGGTGACTGGGTGTGTTTAGTTATGCTTTGGGGGAGTTAGAGGGGGTACCTAGAATGACCCATATTAACAAGATGTTTTTTATTTGCACATATATGTTTATATTTGTAAGTGTGATTTTGGGTGGGCCCTAGGTACCTTCTTTGCACAGGGGCCCTCTGTTCTCTGTGTCCGCACCTGCTACAAACGTTTAGGTGGATTCTTCTCTGAATTACAATAGTGAATACCCTCAAGTCTTCTTAATCACTTCCAGTTGCTCCCCACCAGTTTTGTAATCCACCAACATCTTTCCTTCATTGTTTCCACCTCACCACCAGTAAATCACACCTGTTCAGGTGGAACATTGCTTCGCCTCCTTAACCATGTTGGCTCCACAAGCCATAAAGGCCAACGCCATTTTCCCATTGACTGTCCTTGACTTACCTCCTATTCTTATGCCTCATTCCTGTTCATTTTATGCTGCTTGGTCAGAGTCCCTCTCATCATCGCTCATTATACTGATTTAAGCCTTTATTTTCAGCCCTGTCTCGGTGAAGCCTACAATCTAATTTTCTTCAGGAGGCTGACATACATTACAAGCCTCATGTACCGTTTTAATTGAAAATCATTCACTCAGTTAGCAAGCCAGCTATTTTTGGACTGTGTAAGAACCTGGAAGTAATCCTTGCAAACATGACGAGACCATACATAATCTATTGATAAGGTGTCTTTTAAGAATTGAATTCTTCATGAAGCAATGCTGAAATGGACTTGAGATGCAAGCTCGGTGTGATCCCCACCCAATAATCTATGCTGAAAGAGGACCTGTCCCCTCTCCTGACATGTCTGCTTTAGTAACTACTTGCGTTCCCCATGTAATAACAATTTCAGAGAATTTATTCTTATAACTCCAGGTTGTGCCATTCTATTATTATTCCTGATAGAAATTATGAATGAATTACTAGCAGTTTGCAATGAAGGTCCATCTGGGTGTTAATAGTTGGGGGTGGGTGGGATCTTCAGTTGCTAAAAAAGTATGGACACATCATTTGATTGTTACCCTAGGTTCACACCTGAGCGTTTTACAGCGCGTTCAAACGCGCTGTAAAACGCTCAACACATGAAAACCAATGCATCCCTATGGGAGTGGTTCATACTTGAGCGTTTCACAGCGCGTAAAAACGCACTGTAAAACGCCCGATGCATAAGCTCGTTCAGGAGCGTTTATTTGGGCGTTTGTCGCGCTTTTCCTCCCACAGACTTCAATGGGAACGCGCGTAAAACGTGCGTAAAACGCGCGTTAAGGTGTAAATATGCCTTTTTCTATTGGTCTCCAGATTCACGAACGCGCGTTTGACGCTCAGGTCTGAACCCCGTGTTAGGGTTTGGTCGTTGGACTTCTAAGGCTTCTGATCCCAAGAATAAAGGTTCATGCCGAAAATAACGGTGAATTTGGCACTAATTTTCAGACATCCACGCTTCTCAACAATGAAATTGCAGCACCAAGAAGGACAAGCCATAAGGTTATGCCAATTGAGGAAGTAGCAGGTGTCGCTAAGATCTGCAGATGATCCAATTTTCAAGCACATAGCTCCAATCAGTGGCATGTAGGAGGGGCATAAAAGCCAAATTGAAAGCAAAGTTTTTTAGCCCGATGAAACCTAAAAAATCTGATCAAGTTGTGTGGGATGATTGTGCAATCCCTCGTGTTCATCGACATGCCAGTTATCACCACTCATCACAGACTGAGAGGGACAGAATCCTTAAACTGAGACACCTTGGTTTATCACTTCGGTAGATCGCTATGTTGTTAGGCCGAGATGTCAGCACTGTTCATTTTTTTATCATTTGCATATCATTATATCAATCCTGTGATTTCCATAATTCCACAATTTATTCTTCTTGCAATTTCAATGTTGAGGAGTGTATATTGCAGATGATTTCTAGGTAAAACACTTCCTTTTGCATTGATTCCTTGGTGCGAATACAAATTATGGGATAGTTTCCACCCCAGGCTGTACTTACCTGCTCGGCTAGTATTTGTTTTGGGGATTATCACATACCTTCCATAGCTGAAGGCTAAAGATTTTTCTTTACTTTTCTTATCTGTTCCAGCCATCTTCCCTGGTCTTTTTTTTTTATTATCCTTCTCCTTCTTAGTTTATTGATGCTGCTTTAGTCTTCAGTGACTTTTCAGGACAAATCAATAAGTGCAATTGACATAAGTAAGGGAAGACATAACACCCTCGTGCAACCCCCTCCCATATGCCATTCCAGCTGTCCCTCTTCAAAGGGATGAAAACAGTTGTTCCTAACCTCCTGGGAGGTTGTGTTCACATAAGCCGAGGCGGAGTGACCTGATAACACTGCATAGTGTAGGTGATACTGAATACTTATACCTAAAAGAAGACAACATTTATTATAAGAATCATCTCTATATTGATTAATCAGAAAAAGTTATAACTACATATTTTTGGAGCACAGAAGCCCCTTGTTTAGGCAAGGTTACCAGAACTGACCCGTTTGTTTTACCCCCTTTGGGCCTTTAAGTGCACTGAGGGCAGGACCAAGCCACTCTGTGCACCCTTGCTCTTCCTGCTTCCTCTGCTGGTCCCTCTCTCTTCTTTTTGATTGACGGGGACAGGTTCCTGCAGGGTCATTTCGCTTGGTCCTGTAAGAAGAGGAAGGGTGCACAGAGTGGCTTAGGCCCACTCTCGGTGCACCTAGCTTCTCATTTGCATACGGATTAAAAATATATTTTTTTTTCTCCAGAACGAAGGTCCTGCACTCTGAGTAAAAGGTATCATTACATTCAGCCCTACAAGACATTGTGACCGGTTTATCAGTGAATTTTATGGTGACAGTGTCACGGCTGGTGGGCGCCCTCCTCAGCATGCAGCACCGCTGGCGTTTTACTTTCAGGACGACGGAGCTGGTGTCACAGCCTACGTTTGGCTCTCCTCCGTACGCAGCACCTCAGGTGTTCAACTCTGATGACGATGGGGCTGGGCTTATTCGTTCAGAAAGCGTCCACCAATCAGATGTGCCGTTGATGCGTTCAGCAACGCTGACGTCATCAGTCATGTGACGCCGGACATGTCACATAGCAAGGAATTGCAACATATTTAAACAGGCACAGGTTGCCTGTGATTGGATTGGTGTCTTCTGGATTCCTCACTAGTGTTTCTTGGCTCATCTTATTCTGATTCTTATTCTGACCCTGCTCGGATTGTGACCTCTGATTCTTGGCTGACGATTTGGATCTTGACGCGACCTTCTGGTTCTGACTTCTGGCTTAGTAACAGTTCTGATTCTGGTTTTGATTCCTGCATCCGATTTTTTGACACGGTCTCATTGGTTCTGATTCGGCTTATATTACTCTCCAATTTCTCGCCAATTTTTTATCGTGATCTTTGATCTGTCCTTCTATTAAGGCCCCTGCACTTATTTAGGAAGAGACTTTTGTCCAGTTGTGGTCCACTGCCTAGGGTGGATTGTGCAAGTAGTTAGGGACAGTGGGATAGATAGTTCAGTGTTCACTGCTCCCTACCATGACAGACAGGTTCTCTTTAAGAGGTGTTACACATAGACATTGTAAAAATTAGGTTTAAGGAAAAACTGTGGGAGAGATTTATCAACCTGGTGTAAAGTAGAACTGGCTTAGTTGCCATAGCAACCAATCAGATTCCACCTTTCATTTATCACAGCTCCTTCCAAAAGAAACTAACCTCCAGACGCCTCTGCTTTCCGAGACTGAAGGTACATCTAGGTAGAGTAGACACCTCATATACCTCTATGTCTGCCCCTAACAAAATGGAGCCTAAGGGTTCGTTCACACGTCAGTATTTTTCTTTTCCAGATTTTCATTCCGTTTTTTGTAGATCCGTGTTTCTGCAAAATCCTTCCGTTTTTACCAGTTGTACATCTACATCAGTTCTGTTTTTCCGCCCAAAAAAAGGGAGGAGAAATGTATGTTGCTAGGGTACAAAAATTTTTTTTTTTACCATTTCCTGGAAACAGATCCGCAATTGCGGATGACATATTGATGCATGCCGCAGGTTATCCTCATTTTTGCGGACCCATTGACTACAATGGGACCATGGACCGTATTTTGCGGAAAATAGTAGGAGAAGCTCTGTTTTTTTTGCCGATCCGCATAACGGAACGGGACAACAGATGCAGACATCACACTGAGTTTTGTCCGCATTTTTTGCAGGGCCATTGAAATGAATGGGTCCACATTCTGTTCCGCAAATTTGCGTAACGGTTGCGGATTACAAAATACTGATGTGTGAATGGACCATCAAAGGGGTATTCTCATCTCAGACAATGGGGGCAGATCGCTAGGATTTGTCCCCATTGTCTGAAAGGTGCGGGTCCCAGCAGCAGCTATCTCCCCGCAAAGTGGTGACTCTGCTCCGGCCACCACCAAGCGCTCTCCCCATAGAAGTGAATGGGAGCGCACCGCGCATGACCGGCCACCGCTCCCATAAACTTCTAGCGCTTGGCTATTTTCAGCAGCCCCATAGAAATTAATGGAGTTCGGCTGTGCACCACCACTTTCGGGGGTCCTTTTAGTAGATAGGTGCAGGTCCCAGAGGTGGGACTTGCATCAATCAGACAGAGGGGGCATATCCTAGCGATATGTTCCCGTTGTTTCAGATGAGACAACCCCTTTAATACGACTGTGTGCATGAGGCTATAAACATGGTGTACAAATGTATGGGTACATATTTAAGTAGATTATTTGATATACAATGGTAATTCCAAAATATGTTACTCACACTGAATAAACCCTTTACCCAAAGCTATAAGCAATATTACCCAGAAATTAGAAATATTCCTGGCTTGTTAACAGAGGTATTTTTGGTTTTTCCAATAACTACAGAAAAAGAGAAGAAAGATAAGTAATTGTATTTTTTTGTTATTACACAGGGACTTTTCTACTCCGTCAGCGTGATTTTGGACACTTCCTGTTTCCTCACCAGAATGACGCGGTGTTCAGGCGTATGGTCTGACATTGCCATGTAAGCAGAATGTTAACAGAGCTCCGTTGGCAATTAACTTTAAGACGTGAAGGCAGAGACTTTCTATCTCAGTGCTTTATCATATTGAAAGTAGTGATTAAAGTCTTACCAGCAGGAATCTAAGGAAAGTGTTCACATTTCATATTTTTATGGCATTCCCCTTGTTAAAAATACATATCATTAGAGAATACTTTCTATTAATTTTCTATTCTTCTCTTAAAGGGGTTTTACCATCATAGAAAGTGGTAGCGTATTGCTAGGGGCGTACATAGAAATCATAGCGCCCCATATATAAAGTACAATTTTGTTTCATATATAAATGAATTAATTCAATTATATATAAATTATTAATTAAATTCACCAAATATGGAACAACTGGTCCCAACCATAACTAATAAAAGATATTTATCTATATAGTTGTGTATCCTCGGGGGCCCCCTCAAAGGGGATAACCAGCCAATGGGAACTAGATGGGAGGGCAAGGGTGTATTGATGAAATATACCCCTATTCTTTTCTGTAGATGCCCTACTATCTGTACTTACCGGCAACAGTGCTCCAAGAGCTAAGACATGGCCAATGTATGGTGGATAAAGTCTTCTGCCTTTGGTGCCATCCACTGCCCAAAGTAGCTGTTTGATAGGGGTGCCAGGTGTTGGGTAGGCCACCATGATATAATTAGTATATATATATACGGCATATATAATTGCTATAATTTACGCCAGAGACGGGCGTAAGTTATATCTGAAGTCTCAGCCAGTTCCTCGTTTTGTAGACTTCAGTTTCTCAGTATCTCCTTCTTAATAAATTAGGTGCATCTTACTCCAGCGCACAAGGGACCAAGACATATGTATGTGAATGCCAGTCTTGTTAATTCTCCTCCATGGACTCTTGGAGCCGTCACGGTCGTTGCTCTACGTGAGTTCCGTAAAAATGTTATTACTGTGTCTGTCTGATTCCCTCTGCCATTCTTGTGGAAAGCCCACGTATATCATTTACTGTAACCTGCAGTGCCTCTTACTTGCCAATGGCACCAGGACCCGCGCTACCATAGAGGCAAGGGGGGCAATTGCCCCCAGGCCCCGAGTCCTTAGGGGCCCCCGAATCGATTTGCAGCAGCCCACTGGCCCATGGATTGGAGTGGGGGAAATGTGCCATTGGGGGGTGGGCCACAGAAGGAGAGATGGGGAGGGGACGGAGGGGAGAAATGTGCCATGAGGGCCATAGGGGGGGGGGAAGATGTGCTGCTGCAATGTCGCACTGGCACATGGAGGGGAGAAATGTGCCATGGGAGCTGGGGCTGGAGAGATGTGCTGCTGCCACTGACCCATTCGAGGAGGGGGGGAGTATGCTGCTATGGAGGGGGCGGGGAGAAATAATGTGACGCGAAGGGGGTGATGTAAAAAGGAGAAGGTGATGACGTGACATGGATGGAGCTGGGGGGGGTGAGATTGAGGGGGTTATATGTGACATTGAGGGGGTTAAATGTGATATGGAGGGGGAGAAATGTGACATGAAGGGGGAGAAATGTGACATTGAGGCTGGGGGGCATCATTGGGAGCAGCACTCTTTACTGGCATATTATTGGGGTCACTTCTTACTGGCACATGATTGAGGGGCACTATGGGGGCTTCTACTGAGGCCACAAAGAAGGGGTATTTTATATGGGGGCTCTGTGTGGTACTAGTATTATCAGGGGGTTTATCTGTTTCTTCAGTATAGTATTGGGGAGCACAGCGGTACAGTATTGGGGGTAGTAGGATGATTCATCCAGAAGATGGGAGGATGATGGAAAAGTAGTAAACTAAGTTTTTTTGTTGTCAAACTGCAGAGATGGAAAATGGCGACAAAATGGTGGTCTGGTCTGAAAGGAGAAGACGGGGTCAAAGAACATCTACATCAAAGGAGACGTCACTGGATGTAAGAGGTATGGGCGCTGTATTTCTGTAAGCTGCCATGGAGGGGGGGGGGAGAAATAATGTGACGCGAAGGGGGTGATTGATGACGTGACATGGAGGGGGGCCCTCTTATTGTTTTTCGCCCCCGGGCCCCATTTCACCTAGAACTGGCCCTGAATAGCACAGGAGAAAGTCTGCCCAGCAGCAGGGGTTCTGAATAGGAAGTAGGGAGCAGGGAAGTTACTGAACATATTAGGCTAGGTCTACACGACGACATTTGTTGCGCAACATTTTGTCGCACCAATGTCGCGCGACAATGTTTATAATGATTCTAAATGGATTTTTCTGCGACTGTTGCGTCGCAGTCGAAGCATGTCGCATGTCGCAGTGCAAACCCATAGACTATTATTATAAAAATTGTCGCACGACATTGGTGCGACAAAATGTCTGACTTATTGTCGCGCGGACATATGTCATCGTGTAGTCCTAGCCTTAGTCCACCACTGAATGCAGGAAGTGGAAAAAAGATTCAGCCACAGGAGAAATAGCTGGGGGAAGTAGGTTACCAGAGAGGGTAATGAAATGTGCAATTTATTGCATGTATATTACAATAATACTGTATTTAGAATGTGTTTTTCATTGCAGAGTGATCTCTTTTCAAAAGAATAGTTGCTGGGGCCCCCTAGTGGCAAAATAATGTACATGCGTTTTAGACTGCTTATATAGCGAGGATCAGAGTGCAGAAATCAAGTATTCACCCTCTCGGTTGATATTAATGGAATTTGGTTGTAGGTTTCCACATATATTTTTAACTATTTCAGTCCCTACAACACTGTTTCTTCCCATAGTCCTCCACAGTTTTTTTCAGCTTAAAAACAAAATGCTTTTTTTTTTTTGCTCTGCAGTGACATTACAGGGAACACACACTTTAATCTAAAAAAAATAAAAAAAATAACAAAAAGGACCGTTACAAACACCACTAAAAATGCCACAAAGAGTGGTTGTTAGAGGATGGATGTTGCTTATTAACCACTTCAAGACCCGGCCATTTGCCCCCTTCCTGACCAGGCCTAATTTTGCAAATCTGACATGTGTCACTTTATGTGGTAATAACTTTGGAACGCTTTTACTTATCCAAGCCATTCAGAGATTGTTTTCTCGTGACACATTGTACTTCATGATAGTCATAAATTTGATTCAATATATTTCACCTTTATTTATAAAAAAATACCAAATTTACCCAAAAAAATTAGAAAAATTGGCAATTTTCAACATTTGAATTTGTCTGCTTTTAAAACAGAAAGTGATACCTCATAAAATATTTATAACTTAACATTCCCCATATGTATGTTGGCATCATTTTGTAAATGTCATTTTATTTTTTTAAGACGTTAGAAGGCTTTTGAATTTTAGAAGCAATTCTTAAATGTTTTTAGAAAATTTCCAAAACCCACTTTTTAAGGACCAGTTCAGGTTTGAAGTCACTTTACAGGGCTTACACAGTGGAAACCCCCATAAATGACCCCATTGTAGAAACTACACCCCCTCAAGTTACTCAAAACTGATTTTACAAACTTTGTTAACCCTTTATGTGTTTCACAAGAATTAAAGGAAAATGGAGATTAAATTTCTAAATGTCACTTTTTTGGCAGATTTTCCATTTTAATCAATTTTTTTCTTTAACACATCGAGGGTTAACAGCCAAACAAATAATTTATTACCCTGATTCTGCGGTCTACATAAACACCACACATATGGTCGTAAGCTTATGTAAGGGCACACGGCAGGGCGCAGAAGAAAAGGAGCGCCATGTGTTTTTTGGAAGGCAGATTTTGCTGGACTGGTTTTTAGATGCCATGTCCCATTTGAAGCCCCCCTGATGCACCCTTACAGTAGAAACTCCCAAAAATTGACCCCATTTTGGAAGCTAGGGTATAAGGTGCCAGTTTTATTGGTACTATTTTGGGGTACATATGATTTTTAATTGCTCTATATTACGTTTTTATTTTTTATTTTTTACAACATTCATCTGACAGGGTAGATCACATGCTATTTTTATAGAGCAGGTTGTTACGGACGCAATGATATCAAATATGTCTACTTTTTTTGTTTGTTTGTTTGTTTCAGTTTTACATAATAAGCATTTTTGAAAAAAAATATGTTTTTGTGTCTCCATTTTCTGAATGCCATATTTTTTTATTTTTCTGCCAATATTCTTGTGCAGGGGCTCCTTTTTTGCAGGAAGAGTTGGTGTTTTTATTGGTACCATTTTTGGGTACATATGGTTTTTTAATCATTCATTATTACACTTTAAGTGACAAGATGACCAAAAAATTGGTTGTTTTAGCAGAGTTTTTATCTATTTATTTTTACAGCGTTCATCTGAGGGGTTAAGTCATGTGACATTTTTATAGAGCAGATCGTTACGGACGTGGCAATACCTAATATGTATACTTTTTCTTATTTATTTAAGTTTTACACAATAATAGCATTTTTTAAACCAAAAAAAAAAATATTTTCTTTACTGCTGTAGGTCAGCTTTAAAAGGGGCAGGGCGCTGTGGATGACACTGTTAAGGGAGCAGAGTGCTGTGGAGGTCACAGTTAAGGGGCAGGCTGCTGTGGAGGTCACAGTTAATGTGAGGGTCCGCTATTGAGGTCCGTGTTAAGGGGCAGATTTCTGTAGAGACCACTGTTAAGGGGGTGGGGTGTTGTGGAAATCACTGTTAAGGAGATTGGGTACTGTGGAGGTCACTAATAAAATGGTGGCCATTGTGGAGGTCACTGTTAAAGGAGTGGGCCACTGTGGAAGTCACTGTTAAGGGGGCGAGATGCTGTGGACGTCACTGTTAAAGGGGCGGGCACTGTGAAGGTCTCTGTTAAGGGGCAGGGAACGGTGGAGGTCACAGTTAAGGGGATGGTCCACTATGGAGGTCAGTGTTAAGAGGAGGGGTGCTGTAGAGGTCACTGTTAAGGGGCGGGGTGTTGTGGAGGTCACATTTTAAGAGAACGGAGCTCTGTGGAGGTCGGATTATTGTGGAAATCACTTTTAACAAGACGGGTTACTGTTGAAGTCACAAATAAAAGGCCGGCCGCTGTGGAGGTCACTGTTAAGGGGGCATGTTATTGTGGAAATCACTGTTAAGGAGACAGGGTACTGTGGCAGTCTTCGTTAAAGGGGCAGTCGCTGTGGAGGTCTCTGTTAAGGGGGCCGGGAATGGTGGAGTGTAATCTATGGTCATTGTTAAGGGGCAGGTGCTGTAGAGGTCACTATTAAGGGGGCGGGCCCCTGTGGAGGTCACTGTCAAGGGGGTGGGGTGCTGTGGAACTCACTGTTAAAGGGGCAGGCTGCTGTGGAGGTCACTGTTAAGGGGGCAAGGTGCTGTAGATGTCACTGTTATGGGGTATACTGTCGATATCTTTGCGAAGCCGGGTCCTTCTGCTAGTATAACATAAAAGACACCTTTACTTAACTACAATGTCTATTAACATTCAATATCATGGTCATATCAGTATACATACAACATTTAACTGGCCTATAGTCTAATAATATAGACAAAAGATACTTAGCCTTAGAATATACTGTATGGTGGTCCCTCTTCCTCCATCTAAGACGTCACAGGAAGCTGGTCTGGCTGAGGAAAGCCCCCGTGTCTAGGTATATTGACTCTATATTAACACCTACTCACCCCCAATTCATTGTACCTGTGATGTAAGCACAGGAAGGGGCGGGGTCATGACTATGGAATCACATGGCAAAGTGAGGTTACTCACTCAACCATGTGTCTAAAATAAATATCAAAACAGGGCTGAATCTCAGCCCAGTAATATAAAAGCACCATTACAAACGCCACTAAAAATGATACAAAACGTGTGCCGTCCGTTCTGCGTATTAGGGACCGCAATGCACAGGCACCGTCCGTGTGGCTGCCGCAGACAATTGCAGACCCGTCATCCTGCTGCACCCGTAGGGGTTCCATACCTCTGTTCCGCACCACACTGGATCGTGGACCCACTCAAGTGTGCTGTTTGCGGGCTGCAATATGGGCATAAACCCTAAAGCTGCAATGCATCCGGAAACCATGCTTTCTTGCAGTTTTTCTACAGTAGAAATTGGTGCTGTTTTCAAATGAATTGTAAATGTCTGTACTGTTTTTTAGGTACGGCTGGGACAACTCGGTGACTTAGACCATGGCAAGCTGAAGAGAAGCCCCTGGGAAAATCTCTCGGAAGATGCAGTGTGGACCTACATTCAAGCACGGAGTAAAAACTATGAATATTTTTTTTGCCTACTGACATTCCTTACAGGTTAGGACAGGACCCACATTCAGGACGCATGTTGCATACTAGTCATATTGTTTTTTAACAAATTCGTAACGTACCATTAGAACATTTCCATAAACATAGTAACAATATACAGAATATAAAATATTCACTGTATACTAACAATGTACAATCTATTACTCGAAAAATATGAAAAAGACATTAAAATAATGGAAATTCACTACTGTGTGAAAAATAAATGAGAAAATAATATGATCTCAGGTTGTAACGCTGCTGGAACTCCCCATGATCAGCTATGATGTATAGCTAACCTCCAGCATCCCAAGTTGTAAACTTGCTTGGATGTTCTCAGAACTCCATAGAAATTAATGGAGCATGCTGGGAGTTGTAGTTTTACCACAGCTGGAGTTCTCGAGGTTAGCCATCAGAGATATAGGGGAACCCAGCAGAAAGTTTTCAGTGACCCTCCAGCACCACCACCGGAGAAATCAAACACGGCATCAAACACGGCTCTCATTGAAATAAATACGCTGTCTGTGAACAGATGTTCCAAGTGTCAATTAGGTAAAAAAATCCTAATTCTATATGTTAAATGCCAGCTGCAGATTCAGGGCACATTAACATGGGCCAATTCAATGGGAAATGATCAGGAGGATAGCCATATGACTATATATGTCGGTGGTAGGGTCTATAAAGATGGTGCTGTTTTAAACAGCAGACACCAGGAGACAACATCTGAGGAGACTTAAAAAAGGTAAAAAAAAATGGAAAAAGTATTGCTCTAATTGTATTGACCTAGAGAATGAAGGGAAGAGGTCAGTTTTATCACATAGGGGGCGCCATATAAATGTAACCCATAAAACTGTGGTAGAATTGTTTGTTGTTTTTTTTTTTTTTTCAATTTTACCATATTTTTCCACTACATTGTATAAGATATTAAAGATGACCTTTCACCACTGTTTTAATAGCTTCATGCATTCCCCATGTAATGACAATTCTGGAGCACCTATTCTTATGTTTCTATGTTGTTCCATTCCTTTATTATTTCTACTAGAAGTTATGAATGAATTGCTAGCAGTCTGCAGTAAGGGTACAGTAAGGGTACAGGGGGGTGGTAACCAGTTGGGGGGGGGGGGGGGTCTGAAAATGGCAGCACTGATTAGATAGAGTAGACTGTGCAGGTACACACCCCAAACTGGTTACCATCCCACTGTACCCTTACTGCAGACTGCTAGCAATTCATTAATAACTTCTAGTAGAAATAATAAAGGACTGGCACAACATAGTGTCATAAGAATAGTTGCTCCAGAATTGTTATTACATGGGGAATGCATGAGGCTATTAGAACCGACATGTCAGGAGTGGTAAAAGGTCCTCATCAAATGTTGCCATTAGAAAATGTGACTTAGGCCTCATGCACACGACCGTATGTGCTTTGCGGTCCGCAAATTGCGGATCCGCAAAAAAAATGGATGATGCGTTATTTTGCAGATCCATTGTAATAATGCCTATCCTTGTCCGCAAACTAGATAAAAATAGGACATGCTCTATTTTATTTTTGCAGGGCTACCGAGTGGACATACTGATGCGGACAGCACATGGTGTGCTGTCCGCATTTTTTGCGGACCCATCCTATCCTATCAAAAAAACGGAACGAACAAGGAAACAAAATACGGTCGTGTGCATGAGCCCTTAGGCTACATGCACACGACAGTTGTTGTTCTCGGCTTCCGTTTCAGTTTTTTTTGCGGATAGGATAGGAACCCATTCATTTCAATGGGTCAGCAAAAAAATGCTGATAGTTCATCTGTTTGTGTTCCGCGTCTGTTGTTTTCCTTCAGCAAAAAAAGTAGTGTATGTCCTACTTTTTTCTCATTTGCGGACGAGGATAGGCATTTATTACAAGGGATCTGTGAAAACAAAGGAATCCTCCAAAAGAAACTGATGGCCCATTAGGCCTCATGCACACGGCCGTTGTTTTGGTCCGCGTCCGAGCCGCATCCATTGCTCCGTTCCGTGGCCCCACAGAAAAAATAGAGCATGTCCTATTCTTGTCCATTTTGCGGACAAGAATAGGCATTTCTACAATGGGCCACGTAATTTGCGGAACGAAACGCGGAGCAGCTTCCGTGTTTTGCGGATCTGCAGTTGCGGATCGCAAAACACATATGGTCGTGTGCATGAGGCCTTATTCTGCGAAAAAAAGAAGCCTTCCTACGACCATGTGAACAGAAAAATAAAAATAAGTTATGGAAGGGAAGGGAAAGGCAGGGAGTGAGACACGAAAAAAAAACACAAAATCATCTGGTAATGAAGCGGTTATTATCCGATTGGTAAAGGTCCGACACCCCACATCCTATCTGAACAGCTGCCACCAGCAGCCTGCAAAGCTGGGATCAGGGGTTCATGGGCCCTGGTGCAAGAGGTCAGCTTGGGCTCCCCTTCCTCAGTGCTTAGTGGCCAGAGAAGCAAATAGCCTTTGTGCTGCCTGAGGCAAAAATTAAACGAACCACCCCCCCCCCCAACTCCCTCATGCCAAATTCTTGACCTAACCCCTTCCCCTCCTGTAACTTGACCAGCATGCACATTCTATAATACCAGTGTCTTCTTATGTGGCATAAGGGTCTTTGGGTCCCCTCAGGTTCCTGGGTCCAGTAGCGACTGCTACCTCTGCACCCCCTATAGCTTCGCAACTGGCTGGAACTAGACCTGTGAATGAAACAGGAAGCACAGCTCCATTCAAAGTGTAGTGGCCGTACTGGGTTACTGCAGCTCAGCTCACATTGAAGTGAGTGGGAACCAAACCGCAGTAACCAGGAACGACCACCACACTTTGAACAGAGCTGTGCCTACTGTTCCATTCAGAGGGCTAGTTTCAGCGCTGAAGGCTGCAGGAAACAACTGATCAGTAGAGGTGTGGGGTGTCAGATCCTCACTGATGAGATATTAATGACCTGGAAAATCCCTTTAAATGTCAGTAGTACATTTGTAGGCAGCGTATCCTTGTGTACACAGGGCACTATGCTAGCAAGAAACAATATTCATTGTGCTGCATAAATTATGAAATTGACCGACAAGTGAGCATCAGCTGAGGCACATTTATACGATTCAGTTACTGTTATATATGTTTGTTCCCGATCATACACCTAGGTAAGTGGGCCTTAAAGGGTTTTTCCCACGAAAAATATTCTACAGTTTTCAAACCAGCACCTGGATCTGAATACTTTTGTAATTGCATGTAATTGAAATTTTTGTTTAGCCACTGAGTTATTCAATAAAATATATCTGTATAGCGCCACTTAATTCCTCATCTCTTTGACCGTCTCATTAAGAAGGCCGCTCATGCTCAGTTTGATATTTCACCTGCCTCCTGAGCTGTGATAGGGAGAGCATGGACACGCCCCCTGAGCTGCAGCAGAAAAGACACTCCCCTGAGCTGTCAGCTCGATATAAATCTAGTAGAGCAATGAATGGGGTGATCTCTGGATCCATGTGAGGTACAGGGCTGGTTCTAGCTTTGTTACAAAGAGGTTGTCATGGACTATATGATGTCTGATTTTCATTTTTACATTATCCATGGGATAACCCCTTTAAGTAAAATAAGATTGGTCATAAATGCCAGCACATAATTTCCTGGTAGTTTTTCCTAGAACAACGACTCATAATCAGGTTTATCTAGTCATTAATCACGTGTGCTTCAGAAACATCTATAACATATTAAATTCAAAAGCAATTAGCCCCTTACAGACTCCCCGGCTCTCATGTAAGGAAATATAATTACCTGGCATATCCGCCTGTAATCTGATGTAACAATAGACAGTTGCTTGGAAAAGATTGAGTTTGTGTGGTGACAAATCTCCAAGTTCAGAGAGACCAATACATTAACTATTAACTATTGAATCTGTTCAATCCAATGGTCGTGTGCATGAGCCCTTATAAGTCTGTGCCTCCGCACCGACTAAAAAAGTACTGCATGCACTATTTTTTTGTGGTGCGGACCATCAGATGCAGATTGCGGACCCCATTCAAGGGATTCGGTCCTGCATCCACATATAGTGGGCCTCCGGTTTTATTGTTTCTTGGCAGCACAACCTTATTACATAAGATCTTATAATCTTGCTATGTAAATGGACCCTTACCCCACTCAACACTTGAAATTTTTATATGTGATAGCAGGTAACCCCAATATCCCACTCCCCAATGTCATACTTGCAGAAAACTCGGAAGCTATATAAGATTTTGGGGAAGTTCTCATACAGGAAAGCTGCTTTATCCGTGCCTCTGCCTCCCTGTGACATTCAGGGAATACTGTGGTCAAGAAGATTTTTCCTTGGCTCACTGTTTTAGCCCCACCACCATTTTTTTTGTTGCCAGGGACAGGGGCTTGTAGAGCTAGTGTGACGTTTCGAAATGTCAGGTTTATACAATCACGCATCTGTGAAAGAGCAGCCTCTATGCGCACTGAGGTGACTTGTTGAATCAGACATTCTCCACTTACAGTTTACGCATCAGACACCCAGGAGTTAATCAAGTAGCCTTTTAATCCGGAGATTGTATTACAAGATGTTGCAGGGAATCCAGATGGTAAAAGAATGCCAACAATAATCCCTAGCTAAGAAGATGGAGATTCTCCTCAGAAAGCTGAGCACAATTAACAGCAATGCATGACTGGGAAAACAGGGAGTGGCTAGGCTGAACTAACTAGAAGCTGAAACAGAGGGGGGAGGAGATGAGAGGAGCATACCAATACACAATGCAAGATACTGAAACAGAACACTCCCCGCCTGGTATCGGTAGATACCACTATATATATATGCGCACAATGGAATTGTATAAAATAACAATGAATAATGTCCATAAACCTGATAAATAAACAGATGAATAATGTCCATAAACCTGAAAAGGAAACATGCAATGAACATTTATTCAAACCAAAAAGCATATGTCTTCAGTTTAGGCCAAAGAGCTGGTACTGGTCTTAGAAGATGATGTGTATCTTTGGTAGAAGGGATCTCAACCTGGAAGTTCTGCAGGCATGAGTAACACAACTTCTGTAACAGAACGGACGAAGGTCTTGATTACTCCACCTCTCGCGGTTCTTACTTCCACCTTACGAACTTTCCCATCCGAACTGGATACAACTTTAGTAATAAGTCCAGTAGGCCAGTCGAGACGATCAACTTGTTCGTCTCTTAACAGAAAAAATCTCCTTCCTTTAAATTAGGCCTTGGTTCTTGCCACATTCAGCGTTCTTGCAAGACGCAGAGGTACTCTCTTCTCCACCTTTTCCAGAAATGACTGGCGAGATGTTGTACCTGCTTCCATCGAAACTTATAAAGGTTGTGCTCTTTGAAAACGCCAGATGGCACCTGAATATTTCCTATCTTTTCTGGTTTATTCTTGAGTGATCTTTTATGCACCACAGATGTTGATTTCTACTTTTTTACAACAGGAGATTGTTTTTTGCTTTCATTAGAAGCTGAGCGAGACTTGGTTCTCCCTGATCTTGCCAAAGATTTAGAGCGAGAGCGCTTATTTTGTGAGGATGATTCAGATGTAGATTGCTTACTGTCTATGGATCGTGAACGCGAATGCTCATGTCTGCTTTCCACTTCTTAAATGGGATCTGTCTTTGTACATACAGACTTGGGTTGTTGACATTCAGAAGATACTTCCTTTACACAATTAAACTCATTGTCAAACGGTTGACTGAAAGGATCATATTTCTGTGGTATCTAATCAGAATTACATAAATCAGAAGGTTTGTTGTTACTGATGATATAGAATTCATCATGATGAATTGTGTGAGGACTACAAAGCTGGGAAGGGCTTGAAGAGAACTCCAATTGAGATCCTGAAGGCCTTTCTACAAACTGCCCTTCTCACCAGGAACATTCTTCTGCAGCTGACTACTTGGGATTTAAGCTGCTTTCTGATGAACAAGTTTTTAGAATATTTGGGCAGGGAACCTCTTGCACATAGTAGTGGTTGGGACAGTGCCTGAAGTAAGAAGTTTGTCACCCTATTAATATGTCAGTTCTGAAGGAGTGTACTTGGCAGGGTCTGCGGGCTGTGTCGAGACATACATTCCCCATGATGACCCACTGTAAGTTTCTGGGCATATGGAGCTTTGAAAGGGCTATTGCAAAGTTCAAGGACCTTATGAGCCTAAAGAATGTCTCTACCTAGCAAGAGTAAGATCTTGGCATGGCTATCATGGAGAGGAATTTCTCTGGCTGTTCCCGAGATGAGGGTAATACTGTGTGGCTTCAGGTGTGGGAATCTCATCCCTTGCGTCCGGCAATTTGTTACACTCAATAAGGGTTGGAAGAGAGAGTTTCTTATCTCCTTTGATGGGCTTCATAGTGAACTATTAGCTCTTCTTCCTGAGGTTGTCACGAAGCAGAGCATGTTTCTTAGGTGTAGGGTGTAGTTTCTCCCTCTATCCTGAACAGATCAAAGAACTTAGGGCTAGCTAGGGAATGATTACTTTGGTCATCTAGAATAGCATACATTCTTATAGTCTTCTCTGGTTGTGCAGTAGGAAACACATCCACGAGGCAAATCTTGAAACAATACTTACCGCACACAAGTCCTTCTCTGCATACCTCTGTGCATCTGGGTGTGACGGTAGTGGTTGGTCGGTCGGCACTCTCCAGGCCATGATTCTCCCTGCCTTTATCGGAATGGGGCTTGGGCCAGCTAACTGGTTCTAGGTTCCACCTGATTGGTCCCGGGTGAACAGCGGACACATGTAGATCACTATTACATTCAGAACACTTGACTGGAACCTCACAGTCTGTGGCGAAATGCTCAGTGGATGCACAGCATCTGAAGCAGTTATTACGACTCCTTAGGAACTCCTTACATTCCTCAAAGGGCTTTCCTATGAAGACACGGCACTTCCTTACAGGATGTGGTTTATCATGGATAGGGCAATGATGATTGGGTTCCTTAGGGCTTTCATTTCCATTGGAAGTGGCTGCGTTAGTAGTGGGCACAACCCCTGTCTTTGTTACGGAAATTTAACCTTTAGGGTTTCTCTGTCTGGGACTGAAAGTCTCATGTCTCTGTTTTGTAGAGCCAAAGATGTTGGTTCCCAACGTGTTGAAGCTCAGATCGTTTTTGGCTCTAGCTAAGTCCTTGATGAACTTACAGAAGAATGAAAATGGTGGAAAGGGAACGCGATGTTGCTCCTTGTATTTTGAACCCGTTGTTGCCCATTGGTCTTGAATATTGAGGAGTAATCTCTCCACGATCAGACCCACACCATGGGAGGTATCAAGAAAGCTGAAACCTGGTAGCTGTGGGTCTCCCTTGACGATTTCAAACTCAAGAAGAATGTCGCTTAATTCCTGAAACCCTCGGCGGTCTGTATTGGATAATTCAGGAAAGTTGTATAGTCATTTAAATAAGGCACGTTCAACTACTTCAGAGCTGCCGAATGTCTGCTCTGATCTTTGACATGCGAGACAAAGCTCTTTGACTGGTTCATAGATATGAACGGTTTTGAGTCTCTTAACACAGTTTGACGACCATGCATCTGATAGTAAATCAAGTTCTTGCATAGGCGGTACACCAAGGGTTTGAACTGTTGTCTTAAAGGTGGCCTTCCAACTTCTCTGGGCGATAATCAAAGTTCGTAAGGCTAGTACTGATGAGGTCCATGAGGGTGAGGTACTTAGCGATTTCCAAAGCGTCATTTCTTTCCTGGATCCTTGCGACGGGAACTTCTCCCTCTCTAGTGTTGTTGGCACCATCTGATACCTTATGTTTGGGGGTTGGAAGATGGAATGGAGTGGCAGTTGGGTTGAGCGTAAGTGAAGGCTTCACATCTGGTAATGTTGGCGCCAGCGTCTTGGTTGCTATGCAACTAGTCTCAGGAGGTTTTAATGGGATTTGATGAGCTTGAAGAGGCTTGGTCTCTAATGGCACCTGAAATACTGTGTAAGGTGCCAGAGGTTTGAAAGAAAGAGAAATGTCCACTGGACTGGGGTCAACTGTATAGTTATTAGCTGTGTCTTTTTCTACGTGATTGAGTTCTGCAGGCTGGCGTGCAGAGGCCAAATCTTCTGGTGCAAATGCATTTACTTTGCTTTAGTCTAGGATGAATTGAAAGGTACGCCCTTCTGAGTCATTAGATATCTTGGACATAGGATGATAAGCTTCTTCTTCTTCAGCAGCTTCTTCAAGAACTCTGAGTTCGGCCATGGCTGCTGCTTCTTCCCTTTCCTTCTGAAGAACCTCCAACTCAGCTTCAGCCTTGGCTTTGGTCGCTTTTGCCTGAGCCTGTATAGCTGCTTGATTAGCTTGAGATTGGGCTTGTATAGCTTGCGCTTGAGCTTGTATAGCTGCTAGCTTGATATTGGGCTTGTATAGCTGCTTGATTAGCTTGAGATTGGGCTTGTGTCTCTGCGACTTGTGCCTTTCTAATGCAGTGAGCGTGTACCTTCACTGCTTCCTTTTTGCGATTGCCAACACCAATGAGGTACTCAGCGAAGAGTGCTATGAGCGAGACCTCGGCGATGAGGACTGAGCAATGGATTTCGAGGAATTGGATAAAGCCTTGGAGGGCCTTGAAAAGTTAGAATGGCGGGACGCAGTTTCATATTGTTGTGATATCTTGTCCTCTAGCATTGACTTGACTGCCATAAATCTACTATATCTTTCATCATTAAGTGCAGTGTGCGTCTTTAATTCTAGGATGAATTCCTCTGAGTTGAGACTTGATAACAGAGAAGAATATTTTTCAGACAATCTCTTATAACCTTCATAGGTCTTATTCAATTTTGTACACATGGCCTTTAATTGATCTTCATTATAGCCTGATCAAAGTGCTGCATCCATGCATTGTTTTGCAGTCTTTTCCCACAAACTGGATACATTATTACATATCTCCATTTTGTCAGTTAGAAGGACCTCTTTCATTTTTAATGAGGGACTAGAATGCAGTTCCTAGCCTGTATGAAACTGCAATTGCTAGAAGCTTCTGCAATCCTAGTGAATGCAGTACTGAGTAGTATAAGATATTACCCTCCACTGCAGCAAGCAGAAGACTAATGATGATGGCTTATTACTTGGAGTAGGAGAATATTCTTTCTTAGCGAGAGAAGGAGATACCAAGGCAATTCTTTTACTGTGGCGTTTCAAAATGTCAGCTTTATACAATCACGCATCTGTGAGAGAGCAGCCTTTATGCGCACTGAGGTGACTTGTTGAATCAGACAATCTCCACTTACAGTTTACGCATCAGACACCCAGGAGTTAATCAAGTAGCTTTTTAATCTGGAGATTGTATTACAAGATGTTGCAGGGAATCCAGATGGTAAAAGAATTATGCCAACAATAAACTCCTAGCTAAGAAGATGGAGATTCTCCTCAGAAAGCTGAGCACAATTAACAGAAATGTATGACTGGGAAAACAGGGAGTGGCTAGGCTGAACTAACTAGAATCTGAAACAGAGGGGGGAGGAGAATAGAGGAGCATACCAATACACAATGCAAGATACTGAAACAGAACAGCTAGCTTTCACTTAGTGATCCATTGCTCCATTCTGGAGAAAAAGTACTTATCCATATTCAAATGAGCATTAAAGTGCAACAAGGGTGTGCCCAAGCCACATTTTTTCAGCCTCGCTTCTCCTGCTTCCTTTGCCAGCTTCTGTCTCTCATTCTTGATTGACATACAGTAGCAACATGACAATGCCAGACCCAGGCCATATCACTCAAGTAAGAGATGGAGGAGCCAGCAGAGAAAGTTGGAGGAGCACAGTGGCTTGGGCCCACCCTCAGCAAAATAAGAAGTCATAATTTGACAATTGTGTGTAGACTACCACATAATAATCTGCATATTTTGGACTTTGAAGGCATTCTCCAGAACTTTCAGATTGATGGCCAATATCATCTTGGTGGGATCCAAGTCCTGTACTGTTCTGCAGTAGCTGTGGCATCGGAAATAGGCACCAGAACTACACATGAAATGTCTCTATGCTCAGATGATGAGGTATGCTGGCAGCCAAGAGAGCAGACAAAGCACTCTATAGTAGTCCTTCTCTATCCTGATTTCACTTCACTAACAGCAATAAGCTGGCACTTGTGGCTATCGGTGTCCTTTTGTGAAATGCAGGCTTTTGAGTGTGCCTGTCTAGAACTGTGATGTTGGGTGTCTTAACTGGTTATCCCCTCACCTGCAGCAGAGTCTGTATAGCCAGGCATGGGATTCAACCGGTTCCATTTGGTTCTTCAGATCCAGTTGTTAAAATTACAGCCGGATCGGAGAACCGTGATACCTGCTGAATCTCGATCCGGTGCCCTGGGACCTCCATTGTGAAAGCGCTCATCTTCCTACATTCATCTCTATCGATACAGACGAAGGCTGCAGCAGGGCAAGGGAGAAGCGCCTCCCTTCCCTGCTCCTCTCATTGGCTTGCAGGCACTGAGCCTGCTTTGTACTGTGCGGGACACAGGCCGGAAGAGGCCTGCATCGCTGACAGCGTATGCAGGCACATCATGGGGGACACTCACTACGGGGGCATCTTATACTGGCACATTATGGGGGCACTATGGTGTTGGAGGGGGGAAGAACACTACAGGGCTTATTATATAGACACATTATGGGTGCACTAAGAAGTGGCATTTATACCGGTGCAATACGGGGGACACTATGGGGGAATCTTATAGTAGCACATTATGGGGGCACTATGGGGTTGGGGGAGAATACTATGGGGGCATATTATAAAGGCCCATTATGGGGCACTATGAGAAAGGATAAGGAGCACTATGGGGCCACCTACTTGGGGCACTATATAGGGGCATTTTATACTGGCACATTATGGGGACACTATGGCAAAGGGAAGAGGAGCACTATGTGGCCATTTACTGGGGGCACTATATAGGGGTATTTTATACTTGCACATATTATGGGGCACTGTGGGGACATTAGCTCAACTGGGAGCACTAAAAGGTTTTTTTTTCTGTACTGCCACACAGAACGGGACCATTTTTGAACTAGTGCACATTATCAGGGGTATTTTTTGTACTGGCGCACAATATAAGGGACATTCTTTGTACTGATGCTCATTTTAAGTGGCCAGTTTTCCCTTCACAGTAATAGCGCTCCCCAAAGTCCCACCAATAGTAATAATTCTCTGCCAGAGTGCACTTAGTAGTAATAGTGCCCCTATAGTGCCCCAACAATATTGTCTCCACTGTGCCCCAAAAGTAATAATGCTCCCATAGTACCCATGATAGTAATCATGTTCCCCATAGTTCCCCAGTAGTAATTAGGGGACATGATGTTTACACTATTAGTGTAAACTATTTGCTGGGCACAGTTATTTTAAGGCAGTGTGTGCCAATAATTATTGAAGGGCACTATCTGTGTGGTACTAGTGTTATCAGGGGGTTTATCTGTTTCTGCTGAATAGTTTTGGGGAGCACAGCGGGCACAGTATTGGAGGTGGCAGGATGAGTTGTTCAGAAGGCAGGAGGATGATGGAAAAGTAGAAACCTAAGATGTCTTGTTGTCAAACTGCAGAGTTGAGAGATGGGTGAAAAAACATCATGGCGGTCTGGTCTGAAAGGAGAAGATAAGGAAAGATAACATCTATATCAGAGGAGATGTCACTGGATGTAAGAGGTATGTGGTGCTGTATTCTGGATAGCACTGAACATAATGTGTATGCAAATATGTCTTCAGTGCTAGGTACAAAATGTATATGGAGTAGGTGTACTGTATGGTGTATCATATATGGGTGTATGTTGTATATCTGATTATGTGAGTGTAGCGTCTATATAGTCTGTTTAGATATGCATACCACCCAACCATCCCAGATCTGGTATAACTACTGTGTGGGGGGCACAATAGAGACTAGGCAGGGTTGGGACATGTACAGATACACATTGGGTGGAGTTAGAGGTGTGGGTCAGCATTTTAAAAAACTTGTTGTGGCGCGCTTCGCGTGCCGCCAATAGTTTAGCTCCTTAGGCTTTTTAAAAGTTGGGTGGTATGTAGTGTATATATGGTGTATTTATGCCTGTGAACCATGTATATGGTGTATTTATGTATATGTTGGTTGCATATATATGTATGTACAGTATGTATGTATATGTAAACATGTATTTGTGACACCCCATGTCCGCTGTTGAGAAGGGAACCTATTGTTAAAATTTTGAATCCCACCCCTGTGTATAGCTGTAGTGCTGATCATTCTGCTGAACCCCCGGAAGAAGCCTTTGGCTGAAACGATGCTGAGAGGAGGGTGTCCCTCAGTTGGTCGGTATATTATTGTACTTTTCATTATCTTTCTTTATTTCAGTACTTTATATAACTCTATTCCGATAAATTTTCATCATGACAATTGGTAAAATTATTCAGGCTTGTGCACTTTAGTAGATGTTGTTGCTGGTTATAGCAGTTTTGATATCTTGTTACTGACTGATAATGGCGCCCCTCTTCTGTCTATGTGGGTGGATGTCTGCTACAACATATTTATTGTAATTTTATCTGTTAAATATAATTAAAAATGTGTTTTTCTATATTCTTGCAAGGTGTTATTTTTGTTACTTTAGGAGTTTTGACTATGAATGCTGTACCTGGCAGATCTTCTGGTGGCCTGGGACCCCACAGTCTCCCTGGAGTAATGGTCCTCACAGACAGGAAATATCTTTAGAACTAGCCTACTCCTACCAAGAGGGGAGAAATGGAATGGTAAGTTCCATTCTTAATGCCAACCATACCTTATCATTGCTACTACATGCGGTAGATATATAAAGCATAATATTACACTAATGCAAAATATAACATTTGCTGATACCCCTAGGTTTAGGGTACTGCACTGGTTACTGCAATGCTGCTCCAATTTAAGTGAATGGAAACAGTGCTGCAGTGTGATTTATCAAGCCCTTTCATTTTTACACCACTCATTTAATTGTTGAAAAGTAACTGCGAAAGTGACTGCGAATTGTTTAAAAAAAATAATGGACTTTACAGAGCTCTGAGAAAAATTTTCACACCCATTCCAACTTTCAGAGTGCAAGCTTAAAATCATTCAATGTGCGGACTGTTTTTCTAATGTCTTTTTGGTGAAAACTACATGGAAAGAAATTATGCAAAGAGAATTCAAGGACAGCGTAAAGATGGCTGCTGCTGACAGGATGCAACTGCTGAGCCTGAAGCTGATTTCACTGAGCAATATCTACTGAAGCACCCCCCAGGTGTTTTCCGGTTACGTTTTTGGTGAATTACTTGGAACAACCGCCATGACAAATTCTTTCCACCCCCTCTCGTCTCTGCAGAGTTTGGCACACAGGCATGTTGGATTCCTTACTTTTCTATTATTCTCCTCACCTTCCCAACACAATCTCCCCAACATGGTGACCCAACAGTGTCATCCTGCTGCTACCTCAAATACTGTGCCTTCTGTGCTCCTCAATGTCCACAAATACCATACTGCAGAAATAATAGTGCCCCCAGTAGCAATAATGTCCCCTTTAGTGCCCCAGGTAATAATGTCCCCTTTAGTGCCCCAGGTAATAATGTCCCCTTTAGTGCCCCAGGTAATAATGTCCCCAGTACAAAAAATCCCCCAGTATAGCGCCCCAGTATTAAAATGTTATTAGTGCCTCTAGTAATGTCACTTATATTGTCTGAAGTAATTAAAATTCTCCTATGCTGCCAGTATTGTCCCTCACAGTGTCTCCCCCAGGAATAACGTCCCCCACAGTGCCCCCATCATAAAGTCCCCCACAGTGCCCTCCGCAGTAGTAATGTCCCCACACATTTCCCCACAGTGCCCCTCCAGTAACGTCCTTCCAGTAGTAATGTCCCCACAGTGCCCTTCCAGTAATGTTCCTCCAGTAGTAAGGTCCCCACAGTGCCCCTCCAGTAATGTCCCTCCAGTAGTAATGTTCCCCACAGTGCCCCCTCCAGTAGTTGTCCCCCAGTAGTAATGTCCCCACAGTGCCCCTCCAGTAATGTCCCTCCAGTAGTAATGTCCCCACAGTGCCCCTTCAGTAATGTCCCTCCAGTAGTAATGTCTCCATAGTGCCCCTCTAGTAGTAATGTCCCCACAGTGCCCCTCCAGTAGTAATGTTCCCCACAGTGCCCCCCTCCAGTAGTTGTCCCCCAGTCAAAATATTCTACTCAATCAATGACAGTTTTCGCAAATAATCACTGGTCTCTGTGGAATATAGAAAATGACTGCACTGAGGCCAGTAATTGGTTAAAATGATATATGGGATGTCACCAATGTAATATGGAAGGTGAGTACTGAGCGGCAGCACTGTATCGAAAGGGGTGCAGGAAGATTAGGTATTTTAACCCCTTACACCCTCATCATTCCAAAACCTATAACCTTTTATTTTTCTGTTTTAAGCTGTATGAAGGCTTTTGTTTTGCAGGACAATTTGCACTTTCTAGTAACATCAATTATCAGCCATGCTCTTACACCCATAGCTTTTTTTTAAGATTTCTACCTACAGAGCGATGGAAAGGCTAATCAATATCATTTTGGGGCATATGTATGACTATTTGATTCTTTACAAATTTTTTTTCTTTTTTTAACTTTATTTATGACCCCGAGTGGACTTGATGACATTATAGGATTACTTATATCATTGAAGTGACTGGGATGGTGTAGTTGTAATTACACCTGCTCGACGCTGCAGTTATGATGGCCAGCAGGTAAAAATTGAGAGAAAAAAGCACTCGTACAAGCCCGGCGTTCTCTTCATACAGCTGATCGGTCGGGGTGCCGGATTTCGGACCCTCGCTGATCTGATATTTATGACCTACCCTGAGGACTCTATGTTTGACTTTTTGCTCCAATCAGATGGTGATACACGACCCCTGTTCTTATGATTGATGGGGATCCCAGTGGTCGGACCCTCACTGATCAGTTAGTTATTTTCTATCATGTGGATGGGGATAACATTTAGACTTGACACAACCTTTTAATGCCCAGCTTTCGTGGCCCCCATAGATCTTACCTGCTTAAGCGCTGCTGTTACTTCAGCGTATTTCCCAGCACAGGAATGCTCATAGCCACTTGCTGCACAGAAAACTACAACACAACCTGTTCACCTGAATAGCGCTAAATTGCTGCAGACGGCCGAGAGACCTGCTGTGCCGGTAATGTGCCAAAGGTGCTTTGTTCGCATGATAGAGGGGGGTCCAATGGTTTGGATCCCCAAGGATCACAGTGTTATGGCGTATCCAAGTGATGTGTCATTGCATCAAAAGATATAAAGACGGGGGGCGTGGCTTCGTCATGGCGGAGTGAAGACGTGCTCAAGGGGAGCTCCGTGACCCAGCTCTGCTAAAAGAGGAGACCGCGACACTCACCCCATCTATCCGGGCCATGTCCAAGGGGAGAAGATCAAGGAGCCAGTCTGCGGTCCCTCCGGCTCAGTCCATAGGGCGCTACCTTCGCTCCGGACCACAGGCAAGTTCAGAAGCTCCAGGCATGGAGGCCGCCGCCTCTTCCCTGCGGCCAGCGGCCCCGCCTTTCTCTTCGGCCCCAGCAGCTGCTGCCGCGCCACAGGAAGACCGCGCTCCGGGCGAGCTCCTGCCGTTCAGCTCGGCCCCGCATGCTACGGGTGGGATGCCTGCACACTGGGCCCCCTCGCAACCCCATGAGCTGCAAGCCCCTTCGGGCCATCATGATACCGCCGTGCAGGCGAGAACTGAGCCCACCTGCCAAAATGGCGCTGACTCCCACACCTCGCCATCCCACGCGACTGACCGCATGACGGCCAGACAACACCCTGGTGCTGGGAGAGACATTATCATCTCTAACGTGGAAACATCCAGGGATTCGGCAGAGGGTATGTCTCGCCCCATACTTGTTCCATCAATACCGGTACTTCAACCACATGCCCCTGACTCCCAGGCCCTCAGTCAGAGTATACCAGCCATCTTCAATATGCAGCAACCCGAGACACAGAGGGATCCTCCATTACCCCCACCCACTCTGGACCGTACTATAACGGACCTTTGGGAGATGGTGAGGGCTTTGCCCACCAGATCTGACCTAGAGGCCCAGGTGGCCCGAATTGAATCCTTGCAAGCCCAAGCCCTCCAATCTGTACGGGAAGACGTTCAACAGCTAGATGACCGTTTATCATCGCTTGAACATCAGTACTCAGACACGGTGGCCAAGGTCACCTCCTTATCATCCTCCCTGGCTTCCCATACCTCTCAATTGAAGGACTTTTCCTTGCACCTTGATGATGTAGAGAACAGGGGACGCCGGAATAATTTGAAGATCCGCAATATCCCCGAAAGCGTACCGGGTGAACAGCTACACTCTACTGTTACCAGCATCTTTAATGCCATCTTGGACAATCCGCCATTGTCTCAAATTGAACTGGATAGAGTCCACAGGACCGCTGGTCCCAAAGTTGGCGGTCTAGATAGACCACGTGATGTAATTTGCCGAGTTCATTTCTACGTGGTGAAAGAACGTATTCTACGTAAAGCCTGGGAGAAGAAGGAACTTTTCTACGAGGGCACTCCGATTTCTGTCCTGCCCGATGTCTCTCGCCTTACCTTGTCCATGCGGAGAATGGTCAGACCCCTGTTGGACGCGATCAGAGAGGCGGGTGCGACCTATCGCTGGGGCCACCCGTTCCACATCATTGTCCGTTACGGTGCTGGTCAAACCGTGTTGATTCGATCCCCTGCAGATCTTCCGGAATTGTTCAAGTTCCTCGACATCCCATCGTTCCCAGTTCCGGATTGGACTGTTCCTCCATTCCTGCAGGACCCCTCAACTCGCCCCGAGTTTGCCAGACGACTCGCTTCACCGATCCGGAGACACCCCTCGCCTGGTCGTTCCGGTCTCTCACAGAATCGTCCTTGGAGGCCCCGCTACCTACCTCAAAGGAGGCTCCCGCCATCTCCGCATTGACTTATGATCCTATTCGACTAGTCGGATCCCAGCTTTAGACTCCTTTCAGGGTCCATGTTACTGAGTTTACCTCTCATGCCCTTTTTCTTCTATGTCTCAGCTTTTACTCGTCTCCTCTGTCTTTAGGCTCTTGTGTCTCTTTTTACATACTGTGCTCTCTTCTCCTATTAGGACGACGGCTCCTACCCCCTTGTCTCCTTTCCTCTAAGGGCCGAGTCTGAGGCTTCTTCTGATAGCGGTCTCCCGTTATAAAGTTCATCAGTTATTCGCTGGGTCATTGGAATTTCTCCCGTTTAATAGGTTCTTATTGTAATAGCTTCCCTCTGAACGCCATCCATTCTACTACCCCCACTAGGGCACTGTGAGTTCCTCCTTTGGTTTTTTTTTTCCTACAGGTGGTATACTCACAGTTACGTTTAGGTCTACAGTTTTTTTCCTCTAATTCCCCCCTACCACACTCTCCTCCCTTTTTCTTTCCTTTGTGTCCATCTCGTCTTCACCTCCCAGTGTGTCCCCCCTCCCCCCCCCCCTTTTTTTTTTTTTTTTTTTCTTTCTCTTTTCCCCTCCCTCTCGTCCTCAATACGCCGCTCTCTCACGACGTTTCTGGGGGACCTAGGTTCTTAACATTCAGTGTTATACTATGTCTAACGTTTTATTGGTCTCTCTCAATGCACAGGGTCTTAACCTACCGGAAAAAAGATCTTCCCTCTTGCGTCTCCTTTGGAAAAAGAGAGCTCAAGTGGCTTTCATTCAAGAAACGCACTTCCGCTCTTCGTCCATTCCGATACTCTCAGACCGACATTTCCCCTATGTCTATCACAGCACTTCCCCGGACGCCAAGGTAAAAGGGGTATCGTTACTCATTTCTGGTGCTATTTCCTGGGATCTGGTGGAGCTGCGCACTGATGGAGCAGGCAGGTACTTATTTGTCAAAGGTAAACTGGCAGGAACGTTGGTCACGATGGCAACTGTCTATGCCCCAAACGTAGGTCAAGTGAGTTTTCTATCTAAAGTCCTGAGAGATCTGGAGGGTTTTTCTGAGGGCATCTTAATACTAGGAGGGGATCTCAATCTGACCCTAGACCCTCGAGTAGACTCATCTAAGGGTCGGGTATCGCTACCTCACTCTGCGCTATCTAAATTAAAAGATCTCCTTTATTCCCACCAACTGATTGATACATGGCGTATCCTACACCCATCCTCTCGGGACTATACGTTCTATTCTCACCCACACGACTCCTACTCCAGGTTAGATTACTTCATGATCAATCACGCTAGGCTAGATATCCTTACTGGGGCAGAGATAGATTCCTTAACATTTTCTGACCACGCTATGGTCTCTATATCACTTAACTTTCCGACCTTCCAGACCAGAGCCTGGCACTGGCAGTTGAATGAGTCGTTCCTGCAGGATATACAGGTTACGTCTGAAGTTCGGAAAGATCTGACTGATTACTTCACATATAATACCTCTAGCGAGAGTGATCCCCTTACTATTTGGGAAGCCCATAAGTGCTTCATTAGAGGTACGTTCATTAAGATTGGCTCTAGACGGAAAAAAGAAAGGGCAGCTTGTATTACCTCTTTACTGTCACGCATTCATGTGTTGGAGCAGCAACATAAGCGGACAATGGACACTCAAGTGGGAGCGGAACTCATGCAGCTCCGTGACCAGGTCCGCTCATTATGCATCTCCAAGGCGAAGGCGACCCTTGTTAAATGTCGTAGACATTACTACGAACATGGGAATAAACCGGGCAGAACCCTGGCTCGTGCATTGCGTAAAGTTAGATTAAATTCTTACGTTCCCCATGTGTTTGATCAATCTGGTACTAAACGATCCCTTCCGCGGGACATAGCGGAAACCTTCCAAACATATTACCGTTCCCTTTATAATCTAGAGACCCACAGTCCAACTTCCCCTTCTGAATCATTGCCTTCCATGACAGCTTATCTTGAATCATCTGGCTTACCTACCCTTCCTGCAGAGGCTATCTCTTTGCTGGAAGCCCCCATATCTTTAACTGAGTTGCAGGCAGCTATTAAAGATTCTCAGACTGGGAAGGCCCTGGGGCCAGACGGACTCCCGCTGTCTTACTACAAGCGGCTTGGAGACATCCTCTCCTCTCATTTTTTAGCTGCCTTCAATTCCTTCGATATGGCCCGTGTCCTTCCTGCTGACACTCTCAGAGCACACATCACAGTTGTTCCTAAAGAAGGGAAAGACCCGGCCCAATGTCAGAGCTACCGACCCATTTCCCTGATCAATGTTGATCTGAAACTGTTTTCTAAAATCATGGCCACACGTCTCTTACCACACCTCCAGAAATTGATCAATCTGGACCAAACAGGTTTTTTACCTCACAGGGAAGCCCGAGATAATACCACCAGAGCGATTAACATGATCTATAAGGCCATCCACTCTAAGATTCCAACCCTATTACTCTCAACCGATGCCGAAAAGGCGTTTGATAGGGTTAACTGGAGCTTCATGTTAGAGACCCTGCGATATATTGGGTTGGGTGAAAAGATGATGGCTAGAATAGGTAACCTCTATTCCAATCCGATGGCAATGGTCAAGGTAAATGGTCAGTTCTCTTCACCCTTCGCAATTCGTAATGGCACGAGACAGGGTTGCCCCCTCTCCCCTCTGATCTTCGTACTTTGCCTGGAACCTCTCTTGTCCCATATTAGAGCCAATCAAGATATCTCGGGTCTACAGATCCAGGGTTCTTCGCATAAAGTTGCCGCATATGCGGATGATCTGCTCTTCTTTTTAACCAACCCGCGGATTACTCTTCCGAACCTTCTGCGGGAACTTAAAACGTACTCCGCCCTCTCTAACTTCAAAATCAACTACCAGAAATCAGAAGCTCTTAATGTTTCCCTCCCTGCGGCCCTAGTAACAACTCTATCCGCTAATTTTCCGTTTAAATGGGCGAGATCTTCACTCAAATATCTCGGGATACATCTAACCCCCACCCTCTCGGATTTATACCAGGCTAATTACCCGCCACTTCTCCGACTTATAAAATCGGATCTGGACCGTTGGCACAGTCACACATTTTCATGGTTTGGTAGAGTCTCCATTTTTAAAATGAACATCCTACCGAGGATCCTCTATCACTTTCAAGCCATGCCAATCCACATTCCTAGGTTGTTCTTTCATAGTCTACTGAAAATGTTAACACACTTCATTTGGGCTGGCAAACCCTCTAGAATAGCTAGATCACTTCTATTCCGTCCTAAACTTGAAGGGGGTTTGGGATTGCCCGATTTTATTTCCTACCATAAAGCCTCTCACCTATCCAGAATTGTTGATTGGTGTTGTCATGCAGCGCACAAAAAATGGGTCGCAACTGAGCAATCTTTCCTCCCTACCCCGCTGGCTACTACTCCCTGGCTGGACACTTATACCCCTTTGTCGGCGCGTACACACCCGACCATAGGCCCCACCTTGACGGCCTTTGCATCCTTGCAGGAACGTCCTGGTATCTCACCCTCCCCTACACCATTGTACCCTATTTTGGGTAACCCCCGATTTTCACCTGGGGTAGATCACGGCCCATTTCGGGAATTAATTCGATGTGGTTATTTCAGGGCACTTCACTTGACTGCCGCGAATGCTTGGCTCACCCCTCGTCAACTCACGGAAATGGCAGGGACGCCATCTCTAAACCCTTGGCAATCTCGTCAACTCACCCACTTTTTGACTTCTCTGCCTCCAGTCTCGACATTTAGTCGCGATAGGACGGGCTTTGAACTCATGTGTGATCATATAGGAGACACCAGGCATACCCTCTCCAGGTTGTATTCCTTGTTAACCTCTCCACCAGACCAACCTCAACCCCCATACGTCTCCCAATGGGAATCCGATCTGAACACCACTTTTTCACCAGAACAGAGGCTGAGACTGTATACCTGTGTACACAAAACTTCTATAGCCAGTAATGTCCAAGAGGCTGGTTTTAAACTCCTGTCCCGCTGGTACAGGGTCCCTACTAGACTTAATGTCATCTTTCCTTCAGTCTCCCCTCTGTGCTGGAGATGTGGTCAGGCAAGGGGCACTATACTCCACATTTTCTGGGAATGTCCAGTCCTCTCGGATTTTTGGGATACTGTCTGGAATATCACCTCCAAATTCACTTCGTATACCCTACCTAAATCACCGGCTTTTTTCCTGCTCCATCAGTGCGAAATCCCCTTATCTACGTATAACAAATCTGTGGTTAGACATATGGTCAATGCGGCGAGAGCTTGTATCCCGTGTCTGTGGAGACAGTCATCCGCCCCTACAGTACCCATGTGGATCAACAAAATACAGGAAACCCTGAGAATGGAAGATCTTACCTCATCCATAAAACACACTGAGAAGCAATTCATTAAAACTTGGTGTCACTGGATTGAATTTCACAGTTCAGCTGAATGCCGGGTATTGTTGTCCTCGACGTGAGAGAGGGACTTGTTCCCCCCCCCTCCCCCCCCTTTTTTTTTTTTTTTTTTTCTTCCCCCTTCGTGTTTCCCCTACCCGCTTCTTGTCTCCACCCTTTCCCCCCCATCCCTACCTGTCAATACTTTAATACTTAATGTTGCCTTCCATTGTTACATTTAAAATGTCATGCCTTGATTACTGTGGTTTAATCGCTCATTATGAGTTGGTTTCACCCGACTCTTCCTCCAGCTGGCATGTATTGTTATTATATTTACGCGAAAACTTAAATAAAGAATTTACAAAAAGATATAAAGACCCCTTAAAATAAGGAACAATTGCAAAAACATGAAGCAGAGAAAAAAAACAATGCAAATATATGGGAAAAAAACTGCATGTAACGATCGGAAAATACACAGACCTAGAGCATGATGCTATTTGAAAAAATGCCATTGACTCAAAAAGGGTATAAAAAAACTGTCCAGCATTTAATATTTCCCATAGAATTCCGTCATGCTACATCTGGAACTGGTATTTTTTGCTAAAAAAAACATCAAAAACAGCATGAGTATAAGGGAAATGCGCTGGGGTAAAATGCAACAAAGTTATTATTGCAAGTTCTGTCAGTCTGTGCACCAGAGAAGTAAGCGTTTGCTTGTTTATTAGATTATCGGCGGCAGTATTACACTGCCAGATCATTGCTAACAAGTGTTACTATAAACGCATATTATCGATGATCTGGCAGACAATCAGTCAGTGTAATACAGCCCTAAGTCTGTGGAGAGTAGATGTGACAGCTGATCAGGTGTCAAAATGTTTGTGTGTGTGTGTTTGGGGGGGGGGGGGAGGGGTGGTTTATAGACTAGTCTATGGTCTCTAATTAAGGAGCCTGAATTAATATAGGAGTCTGCTCATTATTAGAGATGAGCGAACGTTAAAAAAAAGTTCGGCGTTCGGGTTGTGGTAATCGCCGCATCCCGTTATGGATTCCACTACCGCGGACTATCGCGGCATATGGAATCCATAGGGGGCGGCTTCCACCAACCCGAACTGTTGAACAGCCGAAGGACCTGGGGTGATGTCACCGTCATGTGATCAGTGCAGGGGCGTGGCTCAGCACTGGATTTGATCCCGTGCTGAGCCACGCCCCCTGCACTGATCACATGACGGTGACGTCACCCCAGGTCCTTCGGCTGTTCAACAGTTCGGGTTGGTGGAAGCCGCCCCTTATGGATTCCATATGCCGCGATAATCCGTGGTAGTGGAATCCATAACGGGATGCGGCAATTACCACAACCCGAACGCCGAATTTATTTTTAAAGTTCGCTCATCTCTACTCATTATATATATTTAGGGGACTGATCTGGGGTTTGAATGGTGTTACTAGAGATGAGCGAAGAGAGCTTTGGATGCTACATCTGAAGCCACTTTGCTAAAAAATTTATTATAATACTGTACGGAGATTCATCTCTGTACAGTATTAGAATGTATGGGCTCCCCCTCTCCGGCGGATTATATTAGGGTTAATATTGACCCATTAATTGCTAGATTTGCAGCGAAAACTAATGCCTGGTGTAAACTCCCTCTCTCGGTTATAGGTCGCTGTAACTTGATCAAAATGATCCTTATGCCACAGCTGCTCTATTTGCTGCACAATTCTCCCGTATGGATCCCTCAGAGGATATTTTATAAAGTGCAGGGGATCTTTCGCTCTCTGATATGGAGGAGGAAGGTGCCGAGGATTCGGCTGGAGACACTTCAGCGGGGCAAAGATGAGGGTGGTCTCTCCATTCCGAATCCTCGTCTCTACTTTCTAGCAGCACAATTACAGCATTTTACGGGGTGGTCCCGCTTCCGAGATCTAGACTCTTCGGCGTCTATTGTCTCCTCCCTGTTGGTACAGAGATCGCCACTAGCTGCGATAGATGCCCATCCGGTACAGTCGCGAAGGACGGCTATGCCGACTATTTCCCTTATGGTCAGGGTCTGGACCGAATTTAAGAAACTAGCTAAACTGTCTGATTCTCATGCTATGGCACCAATTTGGCGTAATCCTCACTTGCCAGAAATGTTCCGACTGGAGGGTTTCTCGCCGTGGGAGGACAAAGGGGTACTGCTTCTGGGACACTTGCACTCTGATGGTGTGTTTAAGTCGTTTTCTCAGCTACAGGAGGACTTCGGCCTCCCTAATGCCTTTTTCTTTCGATACCTTCAGCTACGACATGCGTTCCAGAAGCAGTTCCCTAAGGGTACTGAATTTCCCTGTTCTCCGCCGGTGATAAAACATCTTCTGGACGGCAAGTCCAGGAAGGGGATGATTTCTCAGCTATACAGGTATCTGATTGGGGCTGGGACATCGGTCTCTATTTTGGGTGTGAAAAGTAAATGGGAAGAGGATTTAGGGCCCATATCCCGTGACCACTGGAATGAGGTCCTGTCCGTGGTTCCAAGCCTTACGCTTTCTGAATCCCTTAGAATCTCTCAGATATACCTTATACACAGAGTGTATAGAACCCCCAAACTCCTATTTAAAATTGGTGTGCGGTCTGACTCCTCCTGTCCTCGATGTGGCTTCTCTGATGCCACTTTGATGCACATGATGTGGTCTTGTCCCAGCCTTACGGGGTTTTGGGAGAACATACGGAGGATTATTGCTGAGGTAACTCAGATTGCACTGCCGGATGATCCGCGAATATGTGTTCTAGGTTTGCTTGATCCTATAGATCTTAACGACTTACAATCAATCTGTATCCAGAGGATGTTGTTTCAAGCTCGGGTGTTGATAGCTAAGTATTGGATTCGGGACACTCCTCCTTCTAGAGAAGAATATGTGCATAGAATGAATAATGTGTTACGTTTGGAAAGGGGGGTATATGTCAAACGTAAATGCCATCAAAAGTTTCTGTCCATCTGGCAGGGGTGGTTGGCGTCGGGTAATCTGGCT
Organism: Bufotes viridis; assembly: GCA_033119425.1. Lineage (NCBI taxonomy): Eukaryota > Metazoa > Chordata > Amphibia > Anura > Bufonidae > Bufotes > Bufotes viridis. The sequence goes on along the minus strand of CM065596.1, from coordinate 38,801,621 downwards.
TCATCAGCCTTGACCAGGGATTGTATACGGGGTCAGCTGTCTGTCTTATTTTGAGCTACTATACTGTTACGTCTATGTCCTTATCGGGCCTGACTATGTCGCTTGGCCGGATCCATTCTGTTTGACACTGGACGGTCCCCTGGTGGATATATTTTCACTCGCTTGGGTGAATATGCTTGGCGTGATGGTCCGTCTCTCTCTGCACGGTCAGGGGTGGGTGGGGGGGAGGGTTGTGTTATTTGTGTTCTTAGTGGGTCCTTCTCCTTTTCATTTCTTACCCACATGTGGGCTCTTGTTACTGATGTATCATTCACAGGCACTGTACTGTTTTTATATGGCTGATGTTCTGTACAACTTTCATTCCAGACGCCTTATATGCTACCTGTCTATTGTGAGCTATATTACATCAGTACATGTCATGTTCACCACTTTTGTTTGTTTTCAATAAATTTGAAACTGATTTAAAAAAAAAAGAATGTATGGGCTCCGATGAGCCGAAGTAAGTTATTCACAAAGTTGTGAGTGACTTTGTTGAATAACTTTGGTAACTGATTATTACTGTAAAAAAATACTTGGAACCGAACTCGGCTTGGGTTCCTTGTGGTACCTTGGAACCGAAGCCAAGTTGGGTTCCAGGGTGTTTCACTGTAATAATCAATTACCGAAATTATTTAACGAAGTCGCGCACGACCTCGTGAATAACTTACTTCAGCTCATCCCAGCCCATACATTCTGATACTGTACGGAGACAAATCTCCATACAGTATTATAACAAATTTTTTTAGTGAAGCGACTTCGGATGTAGAATTGTGGCAGTGTAAAAATGCCGGTTTCAAGCTCTGATCTGCACTCTGCCCCTTGATGTCCTGCCTGCGTGCTGCTTCCTGGTGTCTGGGTGCCCCATCTGTTCCGGCCGTGCTCCCCACGTGCCGGCAGTGTTTATACCATGCCGGTCCTGCCCCCATCTGTGACAGCCCTGCCCCCATTCCCCCCCCCCGCCCCTGGTGCGTCCCTCTGCTGCGTCTCCCTGCTATTTGTGATGGCGGCGATTCATCAGCAGCGACTGTCAGCTGTATGCTGACACTGCTGTAACCCCTTAGATGCCATGGTCAGTGGCATCCATGGGGTTAATAGAGGGAGGGGGCTCCCTCTCTCAACCATCAGGCTGCCGCGCTGCGATAGCAGCGGCCCGATGGTTGCCATGGCCATGTTGCGGCCGATGTTGCCATCTATTAGTGTAAAAACTGCTGGTATTATACTTTTACAATGCAAGAGCATTGCAAAATATAATAAAGCCATCAGCCATCTTCAAGATCCAAGTGGGACTTGATAAAAAAAAGAAAGTGTGAAAATAAAAAAAGTAAAAAATAAGGCCGCTTTCACACGGGCGAGTTTTCTGTGCGGGTGCAATGCGTGAGGTTAACGCATTGCACCCGCACTGAATCCGGACCCATTCACTTCAATGGGGCTGTGTGCATAAGTGGTGATTTTCACACATCACTTGTGCGTTGCGTGAAAATCGCAGCATGCTCTATATTGTGCGTTTTCACGCAACACAGGCCCCATAGAAGTGAATGGGGCTGCGTGAAAAACGCAAGCATCCGCAAGCAAGTGCGGATGCTGTTCGATTTTCACGCATGTTTTCTAGGAGACGATCGGGATGGGGACCCGATCTATATTATTTTCCCTTATAACATGGTTTTAAAGGAAAATAATAGCATTCTTAATACAGTAAATACAGTAAAATAGTGATAACCATGTTTTAAGGGAAAATAATAAAATCTACAGAATACTCAACCCAAACCTGAACTTCTGTGAAGAAGTCCGGGTTTGGGTACCAAACATACCGATTTTTCTCACATGCGTGCAAAGCGCATTAAAACGCTTTGCACTCACGTGGAAAAATCGCGCAATTTCCCAACGCACCCGCATCTTGTCCGGCTGTCACATGCGACGCCCGTGTGAAAGAGGCCTAAATATTTTTAAAAAATTTATAAATAAAAATAGAAATTAAAAATCTAAATAAATTGCCTTTTCCTATATCTACTCATTTATAAGAGATTAAAAATAATAAAAATAAAATAAACTATACATACGGTAATTTGTATCGCCGTGTCCGTAATGACCTGATCTATAAAATGATCATGGTACTAATCTCACATGGTGAATGATGTACCAAATAAAAATTAAAAAAATGGTGAAATTGCAGGTTTTTTGCCTTACCTCCCAAAAAATTTTAATAAAAAGCGATCAAAAAGTCATATGCAAACCAAAAACAATACCAATAAAACTACAGCCCATCCCGCAAAAAATAAGCCCTCATACAACTATTTTGATGGAAAAATAAATAAGTTATGGGTTTTAGATTTTGGTGATGGAAAAAAAAAAAAAAAATGTTTAACAAAAAGTGATTTTATGATATAAAAGTGGTAGAACATGAAACAAACTATTAAAATTTAGTGTTGCCATAACCGTATCAACCCACAGAATAAAATTATCATATTAAATATACCACATGGAGAACCCCATAAAAATTAAAAAAACCACTTGCCCACTTCACCTCCTAAAAAATTGAATAAAAACCGCTCAAAAAGTCATATAGACCCCAAAATTGTACCAGTAAAAATGACAGCCTGTCCTGCAAAAAAAAAAAAAACAAGCTCTCACACAGCTACATTGACGGAAAAATCTAAAAGTTAGGGATCTGATTTGATTATGCAAAAAAAAAAAAAGTTTAATAAATAGTGATTTTATGATATAAAAGTGGCATACCATGAATAAAACAATATAAATTTGGTATCACCATAACTGTATAAACCCACAGAATAAAAGTACCGGTATCTTATGGAATATACCACATGGAGTTCCCCTTAAAAAATAAAAATAAAAAACAATGCCAGAATTGCAATATTAGCCCACTTCACCTCATAAAAAATGTAATAAAGAATGAGTTCCCCACACAGCTCAGTCAACAAAAAAATAAAAAAGCTATGGCCCTTAAAATCTATTTCAGCAAATTCCATGTTAGAAAATGCAGATGCCGCTCTTTTCCTTTTGAATTCTGCCGTCTGCTCATACAGCAATTTACGACCACATATGGGGTGTTGCTGTATTCAGGAGTAAATCGGTAACAAATTTTGGGGTGCATTTGCTCCTGTTCTCCCTAGTAAAGCGACAAATTTGGCCTTTAGGGACTTTTTCTTGTAAAAAATATATTTTTTCATTTTCATAGCCAAGTGTTTCTAAATATTATGAAACACCTGGGAGGTCCAAAGTGATCAGTAAACCCCTCAATAAGTTATTTGGGGGATGTAGTTTCCAAAATGGAGTTGCTTTTTGGGGGTTTCTACTGTAGGGGTGCCCTAGTGTGCCTTCAAATATGACACGACACCCAAAAGCCATTCCAGCAAAATCTGCCCTCCAAAAACCATATGGCGCTCCTTTCCTTCTGAACCCCGCCATGTGCTCATACAGCTGTTTACGAACATAAATGGGGTGTTTTTGTAAACTGCAGAATCAGGATAATAAATATTGAGGTTCATTTTGCTGTTTGCTGTGTGGTAGAAAAAAATTGGATTAAAATAAAAAATTTGCACAAAAACTGAAAATTGTAAATTTCACCTCAATTTTACTTTAATTCTTATGGAACACCTAAAGGGTTAAAGGGCTTCTGTCACCCCCCAAAAGTCATATTTTTTTTTTTGGGGCTCACAAAAATGCTTATAAGGCGATTATTCTATATCTACTGTTTTTAACTTTTTCTGTAGGTTAATTTAGCTAAAAAACGCAATTTTATAATATGTAAATTACCTCGCTACCAGCAAGTAGGGCGGTTACTTGCTGGTAGCCGCCGCATCCTCCTTTCGAAAAAACGCCCCCTCCTTCTGTTGAGTGACATCACCTCTGCACCCGGATGAGAAGACGTCATCGGCGCAGGCGCACTGAGGAAGGAGCGGCCGAGCGAGCGTCCTCCTCTCAGTGCGCCTGCGCCGACTGAAGACCGGTACGGCGCAGGCACCAGATTTTGAACAGAGACAGGGCCAGCCGGAGGAGGAGAGCGCTCGCTGGCCCTGTCACTTAACAGGAGGAGGGGACGTTTTTTCGAAAGGAGGATGCGGCGGCTACCAGCAAGTAACCGAACTACTTGCTGGTAACGAGGGAATTTACATATTATAAAATTGCGTTTTTTACCACAATTAACCTACAGAAAAAGTTAAAAACAGTAGATATAGAATAATCGCCCTATAAGTATTTTTGTGAGCCCCCCCCAAAAAAAAATGACTTTTGGGGGTGACAGAAGCCATTTAACATAGTTTGTAAAACCAGTTTTGAATAATTTGAGGGGTGTAGTTTCTAAAATGGGGTCATTCATGAGTTGTTTCTATTATGTAAGCCCCACAAAGTGACTTCAGAACTGAATTGGTCCTTGAAAAAGTCGGGTTTGGAAATGTTATAGAAAATTTGAAAATTGCTTCTTAAGTTCTAAGCCTTCTAACGTCCTAAAAAAATAAAAAATAATAATTTTCAAAATGATGCCAACACAAAGTAGACATATATTGGATCTTAAGTTAAAACTATCTAATGAAGTATCACTATCTGCCTTTAAGGTGTAGAAATTCAAATTTAGAAAATTTAAATTTTTCCCAAATTTTCTGTATATTTTGAATTTTTTATGATAGAAAGGTAAAACATATCGACCCAAATTTGCCCCTAACATCAAGTACGAGATGTCATGAGAAAACAATCTCAGAATGGTTTGGATAAATAATAAATTACTCTGGAGGCTGGGCATGGCTGCAGATGAAGAGCAGATGTCATAGTGGTGTGGGCTGGATGCAGAAGAAAAGGAAAATGAGCCTCTACTATCAGAAGATATCACCGGTGAGTCACTGGATTTACCGAGGAGCTGTCTCCTCTCCTGCCATCCCTGTCTGTTATAGGAAATACCTGTATTTTCTGTGAGATAACAATCTTTACTTAGAACTTGGAGTATAATTACTGATTAGGCCTGTACTTGCACTGAGTTTTATAAAAATCCTCTATATCAAGCTTGCCAATGGGAAGTGACTTAGCAGGGAAGTATATAACTAAAATTCTGGCATAAAATAAAGCAACCAACATGTCTGTCCCTGTGTTCTGCCGCTATCGCTCCAGGACGTGTAAGAATAAGACAGCACAACATGGAGAATTATTGTCATGCATCTAATTGATTTTATCCATCACACTTTGGCGACAGTCTGAAGAAACACATTGCATTGTATGAAATCTTGTGGACTGCAGATAAAATGTGGTAAAATCAATCAATAGTGCTACCAAAAGTTTCTGTGCAGCTCAACCCAAACTGACAAGTCTTGTTACTATTCCCCTTGTATAGGATCAGGTTATGAAGGGACACAGACCTTTGACAAGAGTAATGGTAACACCCTGCTGCCAATCTATTCATACATTTCTAGGAGGAATAATAGAAGATGCAGAGATTTATCATAAAAACAGAGCTCTTCCATAAATATGGTGCTTGTTTCTCCTTCCATTTTTATAATGCCAATGATTACTCCACCTTTGGGGCACATTTCATTTGATAAAAGTCTCCAATGTGTTTCATAGAGATCAAAGTAAAAATGGAAAATTAAATCCATTATAATTCATATAAGAAATGTATTTTTATAGAAAGTACGTTAAAAAAAAAAAAGCTGGCACATAAGGCTGAACGCTATTGGTCAGTTACTGGGCACATCACAAGCATGTCACCATGGCAACTGTGTGTCTAATGGTAGGTGGCAGTTGGAAGTGGCAGTTGGAGTTGACTGGCGACGGTGGACATTTCTGCTTACCCCGAGGAAAGCGCAAAAATGGAGAAAGAGAAGATTGTGAGGAAGAGAGGAGGAAAGAAGAGGAGACAGATTTCTGACTCATCGGCTGATGAGCAGAACGTGATGGAGGAAGAAGAGGAGAGGATCATCGGGAGGAAAGGACGGAAGAAGCAACGTACCATCCTGACCTCACCACATGAAGAAAAGGAGACACCCAAGAGGAGCAAGAAGAGGAAGAAGAAGATAACCCCCAGCTCCTCTGAGAAGATGTCTCCTAAACAACAGATCGTTCCAGAGGAGGAAGATCTGACTACGAAGCCAAAATGTGCCAAGAAGAGGAAACTCAGCCTGACCTCTTCAAACAAGGCAAAGAAGTCACTGATGAAGAAAGAGGACGATGTCCTGAAGGCAGAAGACAAGCCGGAGGACCAGAGAGTCTCAGGTAGATGCACACATACAGGAATACAGAGGCTACACATCCTGGACACATTGCTATCACTTTACATTAATCTGTTCTGTAGAGCTGAGACCTGAGACAAGCGTAAGGAAGGGGAGTCCACATTTACAGCTGGGTGTTACTAGGGGCGGGGGAGGGGTGCTAGCGGGTATGTATCCTGGGAGCGCCAACAAGCCATTTGGCCTGGACTAGGGAAGGGAGGTGTGAATTGGGCCTTATACAGTTCCATGTTCAGTAATTATTTCCCTGTAATGTTATTAAAGTGTCCTGTATGAGTTGTCAGCGAAGCCTGTGCATGGAGAGAATACAGGCTGTCATAAACAGCAGCCTGTATTGTGTATAGTACAACACAGTAACAACCCTGCATGCACAGGAGGGATTCTGATACGTGGGACAAGTTGGAAGTCATCGGGGAAGATTTATCAAACTGGTGTAAAGTAGAACTGGCCTTGTTACCCATAGCAACCAATCAGATTCCACCTTTCATTTTTGACAACTCCTTTGGAAAATCAATGGTGGAATCTGATTGGTTGCTATGGGCAACAAGGCCAGTTCTACTTTACACCAGTTCGATAAATGTCCCCCATCATGTCCATGTCAACATACAAGGCCGCACACAAAGCACATGTCTACATACCTTTCTAATATCAGGCGGTTGACCCCTATATGCAGTAGAATGGTACGGCCCATGTATCAGCCCTGTGTAATGTATTTCTGGCATTAGTCACATCATATAATCCCTGCCATTCAGTAAGCAGCAGTGTTACATGACATACGTGTGCTGGGTCAGAGCATAGAACACATCCACGTGATCAGTACATAGGACTAGTGGTAGAATAACCATTTTATCTGGATATTACAGTAACTACATCATATTGATGCTTGTCTTTAGGTGAAGTTGTCCTGTTAATAAAGTTTATTGAAGAAAAAAAATGATTAGCTGATTAGCTGCAGATTTGATCTTGCAGATTTTCGTGTGGCAAATCCACAGCGTTGTACAGAACCAGCAAAGTGAATGAGAATTTCTGAATTCTCCTCCGCAAGCTGCGTACAAAAAACACAGCGGAAAAAGTGCGGCATTGTGGATTTGAGTGCATTATTCTTTATGATACTCACTTCAGCTGCTGCAGAACTTCTTTTTGAAGAGTCACTTTCACACTTGTGTATTTAGATTAGAATTTGTAAGTCAAATTCAGAAGAAATACAAAGGTTTCCATCATCTTCTCTCTGTGGAGTTTCTGACTTTCCATTCCAAACGTCCTTCATACTGTGGTATCTACACAATGCCTAGGGGGTCATTGCACATCGCGGTTTTGTTTTTTGCGTTTTTTACCGTTATGTACAATAATCCCCAAAGACACCGACGTCTGCAGGGCTGTGAAGGACTGCAGGGCTGGACGGCTAAATTACCGCCCCTGCTGTCCTAGCACAGCGCCACCTGAGGCCACCGCCTCACTTTGCCTAATTATAGATGCGCCCCTGGATGTTATCTGTATTCTGTGATCAGTCCAATTACAGTGATGCCAAATGTGGAGTTTCATTATGTTTTATTAAATAAAAAGCTTTAAAAAACCCTTGTCATTATATTCAAAGACCCACAACTTTGTTATTTCACCATCCATGGAGCTGTGTAAGGACGTGCTTTGTATGATTTTTTGATCACCTCTTAATCATTTTTGGGAGGTGGGTGACCAAAAACCACCAATTCTGGCAGCGTTTTTTTTTTTTTTTCATGTTCACTGTGTGGAATAAAACAATTATGTTTATTTTATTATTGTTTATATATTTTACATGGTAAATAGGAATTTTTCTCAGATTTTAATATAGATGACCTATCCTCAGAATAGGTCGCCAAAATGAGATAGTCAGGGGTCTGATTACCGACATCTTGTAACGTCACGTTCCATCGATCACATGGCCAAGGCCCAGCTCAGTCCTATTCAAGTGAATGGGGCTGAGCTGCGATACCAAGCACAGCCGCCATCAAATGGTGCAGTGCTTGGTGAGCTGTGAGGAGGCCACGTGAGCCCCAGTGAGCACCGCAGCTGGTCGTCGGACGTGCCGGGAATCGGACCCCAGCCGATCTCATATTGACAACTTATCCTGAGGATAGGCCATCGCTATGAAAATCCTAGAAAACCACTTTAATATTTGTTGTAAAGCGGTTGGAGGGGTTGGTCCACCACTACATATATTTACTTTATAGATCATAAAAATGAAGAATATTTTTTTTTTGTTTATTGTAAAAAACAAAAAAAACAGACAACTAAACGATCCAGTGAAGAGTTATGCCATTTACTTAGAAAGTATGCTGCCACCTGGTGTTCAAATTATATAGCAATGCGCACATCCATCTGCTGAGCTGAGTGCTGCTGGTCACACATGCTAAGTCTGCCAAAGCCAGGTCTCTGCTCTGTATAATGATCCTCTGTTCCCTGCAGAGCAGCCAATAGATGCAACCTTCTGCATGGAAGAAGACATTTGTTAGCTCCTCTGCAGTGATCACAGTGAAGGACGTGCCACCAGCAGCACTCCGCTCAGTACATGGAAGTGCAGATTATTACACTTTAAACACCAGGTGGCGCCATACTATACACTGATCCCTCGGGATACAATATTTTCCACATACAATGGTCTTTTCTGGGCCATTGTAAGTTGAAACCAGACTCATTACACAATGCCTCAGACTCCTATCCAACCAATCCGTATGGCTATTTCTTTGGTAAAACATCTTTATCGGTTATCTAGTTGCTCCTCTGCGGTACTACATGTACTGCCCCCTTGTCTGGTACATCTATGTACTATGCAAGACCCTGAAGAAGCTCATGTCCTCACCATAGAGAGTGATCTACAGCTTCCAGCATCTATTCCTGTCTGTTTTACTTAAAGGGGTTCTCCAGTCCCACGTTAAAAATCTTTCCGATAAATTGCCTGCGGAGGGAAGGATAGCCCGTCTTCTTCTCTTCCTCTGTGAAGTAGCAGAAAGCGCGTCATTACTGACGTCACCGCCTCCTGGCCTTCCTTATTCCCGATGCCTGTTCACTATTGCCCATGGGCCAGGAAAGCCAGCCGTCTTGTCAGCGCACACGCTGATATGTGACGCCTGTATTTACTCATTCATGCACACAGGGGCGGACTGGGAACTAAAAGTGGCTCTGAAAAAAAACCTAAAAGAAGCCCCATGTTTTTGGTGTGTCCAAACTGAAAGTCAACACATAGTGATCAGCCTCTGTGCTGTCTCTATGCTGTGGGGTACTCTGGATAGCACTGTGGGGCACACTATAGATAGCACGGGGGAGGGCACTGTGAATTGCAATGTGAGGCCCATTGTGGATGGCACTGTGTGGGGCACTGTGGATGGCATTTAGGGGGGTACTGTGGATGTCACTGTGATGGGGCACTGTGGGGCACAATAAATGGCATTGTGGATTACACTGTGGAGCAAATTGAGGAAGGAACTGTAGGAGGCACTGTGGATGGCACTGTGGGTGGCACTGTGGGGTGGGGGCACAGTGGATGGCACTGTGGTGCACTATGGATGGCACTGTGGAGCACTGTAGATGGGACTGTAGATGACATTGTGGGGGGCACTCTGGCACTGTGGGGGGAGCTGGATTCTGTTGTATGGAATAGTGTCGTCTACTGTGCTGTTCCACACTCCTAAAGAATACTGAAGTATACAGGCCAGACAGAGGGAAATTTGGGGGAGGGGGGGGGGGGTTGCCCACTGAAGAAACTTTGCAGTGGGCACACCAATGTATTAAAGCAGCCCGGTACCTGCTGCTGCTAAGGAACCTCTTTTTATAAAGTGAGGGAGCACTATACTTCAGTCAGTCAGTGGTGGCAAAGCAGAAGTAACTCACTACAAGAGTAATCGGTGACAGTGAGATCACTATGAAAATGTAATCACTGTGAGAATAATCACTTGCTCAGTATTTTCTCAGTGTTACAGAGATCTCCCTTCAAATAAATGGGACAAGATGCTGTAATTACCCTGTATCACTGCTACCATGTAGACGACATGCTGGTCAACGCCGGGTGAATGTGGGTGACAGGAATTGCACGCTCGCCGATCAAATACTGATGACAAAATGCCTCATTAATGAGTTGACCGCTATATATAATGCTCTGCTCATGTGGTGGGAACAGCACACGCATTCCGCTAATAATAATCATTATTAACCTGTCAGCAACAATGTCCAGTGGTTTACTAGGAATAATTCATGTTTACACCCAGGTCCGTTCTACTGCCCGCCGGCGCTGTGTTCTGCAAATCGACGCTAATGGAGTATTCCGTCCATCAACATCTTCCATTTCTTTGCACCGAGGACGGCGCCTGCACTAGTTCCTGTGTCTGTCCCCAGTGTAAATGAATTGAGGCCGCTGATGGTCGAAACCCTCCATTAGTGGCCGTCACTGGTAGACAGGTTTGCGGACCTGCCTATACACGTGAATGATTCTTATTAAACCATCGGACATTGGCGCTAATGGTTTGATACTATTTATCATTAATAGCATGCGTGTGACGTTTCCAGTGGATAATCCCTTTAAGCAGATGTTAAACATAGTCCCATTCACAGAAAATTCCATAAATGCCATACAGGTGCGGGTGCCACCTCTGACTGCTGACTGGCAATCGCTGACTGCCTGCTGCCGCATTCACTATACACTTCTACTGAAAGGAAGCTGTGCTTGTATATGGCCCTCTCTACTGAAGTCTATGGGCGTTACAGAAAGAAACAAGAAAATACATATGCTATAAACGCCTAAGATGGAAAAATACCCCTTTAAGTGTCTTCTCATGTCTTTCTATTATTTTTCCCCCTAGTCGAGGACAGTGGTGTTCGGCCAACCTGCTCTAGAAGCACACTCTCCGATAACATCAGGGAGAGATTATTATTCCACCATGTGCTCGGGCAGGGCAGTTTTGGAAAGGTGGTCTTGGCAGAGGATACTTCTAACCATCAGAAGTATGCTGTCAAAGTCATTAGGAAGAAAGCCATGCTTGCCGACTGTGATGAGGCGGATGTGTTGGTGGAGCACCGAGTATTACGGCTGGCATCTGGGAGCCCCTTCCTTGTCCACGCACACTTTGCATTTCAGACCAAGGTACAGTATAGAATACTATTATCAAATGACCCAACAGGTAACCCTAAATAAAGTATAAAGAATAACCTTTACTTATTGAAAATGGAAGATCCCTTTAAGGATGAGAGAAGCCACTGCTGTATTCCGTATAGTACATGTGTAGATGTTCTGATGGTTGGGTAATGGCGTCTTCTATGTCACAGATGCTTGTTCTACTTGGGCTGGAATACATGAGCTGCGGGGACTTTGATCAATTCCTAGAGATGAAGGGGCAGCTTGACATCCCCAGTGCAAGGTAAGACGAAATAAAAACCTCAGCTAAATGGTCAGAAAATGACATGAAATATTAGATACAGTGTCTGGCCTTATCCACATCACGCTCGTGAGATCTGCTCTCCCGTGTGCCCTGCCTTGATACTCCTGATATTAAAGGGATATTCGTATCTGAGCATTTATTACATATCAATAGAATAAGCCATAAATGTTCAATAGGTGCAGGTCCCACCTCTGTGACACACTCCTATCGCTGCTATGGGACTTCCAAACATAGGCGAGCGCTCTCCCTTGACAATTTTTGAAAGTCCCATAGCCGTGAATGGAGCAGTGTACTCTTCCTTCATAGCAGGGCCCCATTCTTGAAAAAGGAGCAATATGCTAGAAGGAGAATCCACACCTACTGGACATTTATGGCAGATCCTATTGACATACCATAAATGTCCAGATGGGACGATCCCTTTAAATGAGAAACTGGAGACCAGATCTCCTCAATGTGTTGTGATGGAATGTTAGCCCCACTCCCACGTATTAATATGTGATTTTGTGTGTGATTTTAAGCCACCATTCAGGTACAGAAATGTCCCATCAGGTGTTAATGATAAGAAGAACATGTTACCTGTTATTCTTGAGTCTCTTGTATTATCTCCATGTTATAGTTACTTATTTTTTATTTCTGACAGATTCTATGCCGCCGAACTCGTGTGTGGCATCCAATTTCTACATTCTAAGGGCATCATCCACCGAGACCTCAAGCCAGAGAACATCCTGGTGGCTGATACTGGTCATATTAAGATCACGGATTTCGGTCTCGCACTTGAGAACATGTTTGGAGACCGCACAGCCACCGAATATGCTGGAACAGAAGGCTATGTGGCTCCTGAGGTGAGAAAAGGAGAATGTTCCTCATTTTCACTGATCCAGTTGTATCAAAGGGGTTTTCTAGATATCAATATACCTGGTGGGAGTGGATTGCTAGGAGTCTAACTACTGGCACCATGACCGATTAGCTGTTTGAAGGTGCCACAGTGATCCTTTGATGGCTACAGCCTCTTCAAAGCCATCTGTCCGGTGCATCGTATTGTGGCTTCTTCCCTTTAAAGTGAATGGGGAAAAAGCTGCAATATCCCAGGTAGCACAGTAGCTCCACAAACACTTATATGGGGGGGAATGTTCCACTTATCTCATATTGATTGTCTATTCTGAAGAAAGATAATCAATATTATAAACGAGGAAAACCTCTTTAATGGTTTTGGATCACGCACTGGCAGAGTTTAGGAATGTGGACAATACAAATCCAAGGGACATGAAAATCAGAATTACTGTCTGCAAAGTAATTTGTTTGAGACTAGTTCTACAGTCATACCATTCTTTATTTATGTCCTGTCCATTCTGTATGGTTGAAGGCCTCCTCTTGGTAGCAGCAGCAAGTGTTCATCGAGCAGCTCTAGTTATTGTAAAGAATTAAGGTCCATACAGGGTGACACAGGCTGCTTTCCAGGACAAGAAACTTTCTTTACTTATAGGACTAAGTGATCTTCCAGTTCTTGTGATTGGATATTTACTCTGTATACTTAGAGGGGCTGTCCTATCTGGACCACCTGTTTTTTAGATTGAAGCCACCCCAATAGTCAACAGGTCACAGTGGGTCTGGCTTTTCTACCTATTAGAGATCACGTGTTACCACTGTCACCACAGTGGGTGCTGATGGGGAAACCTCGTATTTTAATGTTCCTCCTTAAACGAATGAGCCACCATGCAACACTTGGTCACACTGAACCTACAAGAGTTAGGTTCCTTCTGTCGCTATCACTTGACAAGACGTTTATCAGAGAAATAAGCACTGCAAGGCAATGTCTGTCTCTACAGCAGCAGATGACTTTGTGGTTGCAGTTTATCTGCAGCTGAGTGGAGGGAGAACATCATTCAGCTAAACACCTTGTGCTACTCATTATACACTATGTTGGCAATGGCCAAAGCCTCAGCAATTACAATGTGGGTTTCATAGTATGAGCTGTGTAGTCACTCTTCTCTCCTTTCTGGCAGATGCTGGCTGAGGAGGAGTATGGCGTCGGAGTGGACTGGTACTCATTTGGTGTCATCTTAAATGAAATGATTACCAGTAAGTGTACTTACCATCCTACACTATTTGATTCAACACACTCCAGCGCTGAAGCCATCATTAAAGAGGTCAGTATGTTACTGCTAGACATGACTGTATTTTATATAATGTTATATGACAAACTGTGATAGGAAGACATCTCCCCCTACGATACCCCCTAGTGCACCATAAACTACTTTACAAATACTTGCCATTGTAGTGTTTAGAACTTAGGTTGCCCCTCGGAGCTGCTGGTAGCAGGATAACAATACACAACGAGCACTGATGTAGTATTCAAGGCTACAATATTGCTCTCCACAAGAGGACATGTTGAGTAGTCACCCCTGGAGCCACAACCTGACCAGAGCCAGACTCAGCAGTAGCACAATGTCTAACCTGCCCCGGAGCCTGGTTAAATAGCAGCATGAACTACCACTTTTACGAGCAAGAAGGGGAACGTTAGAGTGGTTCTCCCATCGTAGAATATTTAAGAAAAACTGACCTAATGGATAATTGGAATAAGAGTGAGGTAGTGAATGTACTGAGGACACATCTACTATACACACCTAGGGGCTCATTTATTAACTGGTATATGACGCTTTTGTAGTGACAGAGGGAACCTCACTCTTGCAGATTTTGGTGCAAGCCATTTTGCGACAAAATCTGTGGCCCCACTCGCGCTACTTTGCTGGCAGGTCTAAAAAAGGGGGTAGGGAGTGGGCGGGCCAGCAGGCCCATTTCATTTATCATTTTGTACACCAGTTTTTGGCACAAAAAATTACTTAAATCTATTCCAGCAAGTGAGCTGGTGTAGATTTAAGATTCTCGCACATCCTGTTGGAGGAAGCGCCAAAGTTATGTAGAGGCCTGCACTTCCACAGCACTAAAGACACAATTAAGACCGGCGGGTAAATTGCAGATCTTAATAAATAAGCCCCTTAGTGCACCCCTCTGAGTTTATGCAAGAAGCAGCCACAGATTTCTAAAACCTCCCATTGCTGACACTACAGCATAAGTCTAATATTCATATAGAATAAACATTGGGGCAAATTTCTCAAAACTGTCAGAAAAGAAGAGTGGAGATGTCGCCCATAGAAACCAGATTGCTGATTTCATTTAACAACTAGTCCCTGAAAAGGTAGTTCTGGGATCTGTCTGGTCATTGTGGTCAGAGGAAACTGTGGTCATTTATAATTACATTTCCATTTTCAGCTCCTCCAGAGAGATCCTGCCAACCGCTTAGGAGTCCACGGTAACATCCGAGGCCATCATTTCTTCCAGCATATTGACTGGGTCTCAGTGGAAGCCCTTCGGATGACTCCACCACACATCCCTGTAGTAAGTACATGAACAGAAAGTCTACCCTGCTGTAGATACACTTTATATACTATATGTTAGTCAGTATCAGAGGCTAAATAGGTGGACATGTGGGCAGGTGCTGAGGAGCGGGCATACACATAGGATTTAGTAGGCAAGAGCACTACAAACTACATATGACTATTGAGGGTATAACGGATGGCCAAACACTGCTAAACTAATATGTCAGGTTCTCGGCAGTGCTCAAGGTCCTGTCTTGTCACATATATCCTTAATGATTTTCAAATATTCTTTTTGGAGCACTTAAAAAGGGGTTGTCTAAAGATGTTAACTTTGTCTGAGCTATCACAAACTCAGGTTTGTCATAACCTGTAATTACTGTTTCCTCATTTTTATCTATTGCTTTTTCTTATAGCCATCTATACCTCAACACTGTGCCAGACGTTTCAACCTGGACAGAATGGAGGCAGCAGAGGCCAAAAAGCGACGTTTACCACTGAAACATCAGGCCATTTTCAGAGGGTTTTCATTTGTCACCTGGTAAACCCTCCACCAGCTCTAATGTCACCAGAGCAAGATGTCCTCCTGGACTCCTGGAGAAGATCAACGGATGGACAGAAGAACGGACCCAGGTATATAGCAAGGAATAAGAATTTTTTTCCTATACAGTTGTATGAACTTCATAATGATTCAATATTTAAGGTTCACAAATGCATGTTCATATGTAGCATACAGCCTTTGTATATCATACCAGATAATATAGTCTTTGTACTGATTTATTATGTGATATAGGCCACAGTATAAAGACCCATACAGAATATCAGAGTGGATGCTTGACAGTGAAGACAACGAACACCGATGGATGCCTTAAAAACCTGCACAGTTGGCCGTAAGTATAAGCGCAAGAATATCTGCGCTCATTTCTAATCGTAGGCATGTGTAATTCACCGGTAACTGATCTTCTCAAATTCATAATAGCGCCACCTTGTGATGCTGTCTTGGGTTGGAGAAAGTCAAGACTACCCGGCTATTAAGGGGTGGAGGAGGCCGGATTTTTTTTTTTTAACCATATGCCTACGATCCTTTTACATTTGACCCACTATATACAGAGTTATACTCTGCATATAGTCTTTTTTTTTAAAGTTACCGGTAATAAGATTTCCTCTTGTCTATGACAGCATTGTCCTAGGTGAGGGGAAATAGGCGCGGAATGGCCGGCTATTAAGGGGTGGAGGAGGCCGGACCTTTTTTTTTTTTTTCAGACTAACACCTGTCAACAGAGGACACCAATGATCCCAGCAAGTAGAAACCAAAAGACCAGAAAATCCATAAGTAAGTATAAGCAACGTAACATCTTTTCTCCTTTCTAGTCACAGGCATGTTGAATTCACCGGTAACTGATCTCCTCAAATTCATGACAGCGACACATTGTGATGCTATCTTGGATTGGAGAAAGTCAAGAATGGCCCGCTATTAAAGGGTGGAGGTGGTTGGATTTTTTTAACCACATGCCTGTGATCATTTTAATTATGACCCACTATATACAGAGTTATACTCTGTATATAGTCATTTTTTGAATGTTACCGATAATAAGATTTCCTCTTGTCCATGACAGCATTGTCCTGGGTGAGGGTAAATAGGCGCGGAATGGCCGGCTATTAAGGGGTGGAGGAGGCCGGTTCTTTTTTTTTTTTCAGACTAACACCTGTCAACAGAGGACACCAATGAACCCAGCAAGTAGAAACCAAAAGACCAGAAAATCCATAAGTAAGTATAAGCAACGCAACATCTTTTCTCCTTTCTAGTCACAGGCATGTTGAATTCACCGGTAACCAATCTCCTCAAATTCATGACAGCTACACATTGTGATGCTATCTTGGATTGGAGAAAGTCAAGAATGGCCCGCTATTAAAGGGTGGAGGTGGTTGGATTTTTTTAACCACATGCATGTGATCATTTTAATTATGACCCACTAATTACTGGTAATAAGGCTTCCTCTTGTCCATGGCAGCATTGTCCTAGGTGAGCGGAAATAGGTGCAGAATGGCCGGCTATTAAGGGGTGGAGGCCGGATCTTTTTTTTTATTTCAGACTAAAACCTGTCAACAGAAGACACCAATGAACCTAGCAAGTAGAAACCAGAAGACCAGCACATCCATAAGTAAGAAAAAGCAACATAACATCTTTTCTCCTTTCTAATCACAGTCATGTTGAATTCACTGGTAACTGATCTCCTCAAATTCACGACATCGACACCTTGTGATGGTATCTTGGATTTGAAGTCAAGAATGGCCCACTATTAAAGGGTGGAGGTGGTTAGATTTTCTTAACCACATGCCTGAGACCATTTTAAATATCACTCACTATGTACAAAGTCATACTCTGTACATAGTATTTTTTTTAATGTTACCAGTAATAATATTTAATCTTGTCCATGACAGTGCTGTCCTAGGTGAGAGGAAATAGGCGTGGAATGGGGTGGAAGAGGTCGAATCTTTTCAGACAAACACTTAAGAACACCTGCAACACCGGTGATTGGCACTGGACTGAAGTAAAACAAGATCTTCAAGAATAAAGGCATGCTTGACAGTGCTTGACAGTGAAGACAAAGAAACACCAATGGCTCCAGTTAGTAAAAGCCTTGAAGACCTAGACTGTCAGCAGAAAGTATAAGTGAACATCTGCGCTCTATAGGCATGTGTAATTCACCGGTAACTTATCTCTTCAAATTCATCATAGCGCCACTTTGTGATGCTGTCTTGGATTGGAGAAAATCAAGACTGGTCAGCTAAAAAAACTACGACTGGAAGAACTTAGATCAACTGTAACGTGGACTGTACATTAGGAAAATGGACCACCGGTGATTTTGTGAAAAATAAATCCCAACATTGAGTAAACAAGCTGGACCTTGTAGTTCCATACCAGCCACAATGCAGAGTTTGTACCTGTAAATTTTAGGGTTTTAGTTCAATTAAACTAAACTTCTTTTAAACCCTGTAGCAATGTATTTTGTGTATTCTGCACCGTTGTATAGATGTATTAGGGCTCTTTCACACAAGCGTGTCCCTTGTGGGAATCTCACTTTGTGTGAGAGAGGGATCGTGCATTCTTGACTTAGGAAGAGCATGGCGTTATCATGATTGATAATACTGTGTGCCTCTGCCTGACCTTTCAGTAATGGAATCATACTGACAGCTTTATGTCAGTATGATTCTGTTACATAAAGATGACACAGAGACACAGCGGCATTATCAATCATAATAATGCCTAGCTCTTTCTAAGTCCAGAACGCACAATCCCTCTCTCACACGAAGCATGATTCGTAAGGGACACGCTGATGTGAAAGAGCCCTTAGTGTATGGTTACGGTACTTCTGTGTGCTATGTGCCAATAGTGGCGGGTCTTTGACTACTTTCAGTTATTGTTACTCTTATTTCAAGAATATCAACAATTTGCCAAGCAGGTGCATAAGGTGTATCCACCAATTAAGAAAAACACCCACTGCCACTTATAAAATATATACATTTTATAATTATATTCTTGAGCATCCTTTTAATAAGTCTGCTATTTCTGCTATCTGATCCTTTTTTTTTTTTTTTATGTAATGACACACCTCAAACTGGTGACACTCAATTGTCAATATATACATTTTTAAGAGTAATAACTGAAAAACAACAAAGTTATGAAAAGACACACTTGCTTTTTTTATGAGAAAGATCAGAAATGGTGGCACGTCCTTGTTACAAAGTGTTGTCACATAGCAGGTAATGTACACCCATACAGTTCTGCTACACACACACACAGTTCTGATACACACATACAGTTCTGCTATACACATACAACTCTTCTACACACACACAGTTCTAATACACACATACAGTTCTGCTACACACATACAACTTTGCTACACACATACAGTTCTGCTACACACATACAGTTCTGCTACACACATACAACTCTGTTACACACATACAGTTCTGTTTCACATATACAGCGCTGCTACACACATATACACATATACAGCGCTGCTACACACATATACACATATACACACATACACTTATATTTAATAAAGACTCACATTTCCCTGCACTAGTGCTGGCTGTAGAGTTCTTCTGTTCTGGCTCCTCCCATTGATGACATCATCAAAGGTCCTTAGCTGTACTTGGAGTTTAGAGTTGTAGGACTTTCCTCCCCATGCGCTCTCCTGCTGCCACTGATGATATTTTTTTTCTACCAGCAATAATAATTGCCGGTATTTTCTGATGTGCACTTGCCACTAATACTAATGAGCGCTTCTACTCTAGAGCACTCATTAGTACAGCATTTACCCTTCCCCCTCTTCTGCTTCAGTTTTTGCGGTTCGGATGCGGACCCATTCACTTCGTTGCTCTGTTCCGTAGCCCCGCAATAAAAATATAACATGTCCTATTCTTGTCAGTTTTGCAGACAAGAATAAGCATCTCTATAAATTGCGTAACTGCAAATTGCGTCACGGACGCCATACGTGTTTTGCGGATCCGCAATTTGCGGACCGCAAAACACACAATGGGCGTGTGCATCTAGCCTAAGAGTAATCAAAGTATTTCCATTACGCCCTATTATAAAGGGAGGGACTACCGCCTGGAGAACCTGTCTACTAATTGCCACATCTTCTTTGTATAGAAGATCTAGTCTATCGTGTTTAAAGGGACTCCCTTATCTTGGACTATTATCTACAGCAGGGGTGGCCAACCCGCGGCTCCTTGCACCTTCATTTGCGGTTCGCAGGGGAGCGGTGCGGCCAGCTCTTACTCTCCTCTCTGCAGCTAGCAAATTAATAATCTGCAGCACCAACGCTTCACTTACACGCTGCCTGCTGCAGACAGTGACAGCTGGCCCGGGTCCTGCCCCCATCAACGCTGCGGTGGAAGGCTGGAACGAAGCGGAAGAGTGGAGAGGACTCAGAGCGCCGAGAGCGGGCACGTGACTTAGTCACTCACTGCAGCTCTGCCTCCTCCTCCAGCAGAGAAGGCGAAGCTGCAGTGCTTATCCCCGCCACCACCAGCCGCCGATGTGCCTGCCCAAGGCCCCACTCCCCCATCTGTGAATGTGTCTGTGTGTGACCTAATGCCCGCCCTCAGTCTTCTCATTGCCAGCCCAGCAGCCAGATTAATCAGACCGCGAGCTGGGTCTGTGGGAGCGGCAAGAAGTGGCGCAGCAAGCAATGAGAACCTGCTTCCAGCTCCAGCAGCAGCCAAAGCTCCATCCATAGTAAATTTTATTGAATGTTAATGATGGGCAGCAGGGCAGGGCAGTGGGCACTCAATCAGAGCAGCAGTGGCAGAGAGACTCACTGAGGCCAGCAGCAGCCATTTTAGTCCGATTACAGCCACTCTGCAGCTTTGGCTCTAATGTGACTGAAATGGCTGCTGCTGGCCTCAGTCTCTCTGCCACTGCTGCTCTGCCTTGTTTTACACAGGTGCCACTGCCCAGCACACAAAGTGTGTTTGAGCATATGGGCGTTCGTTTAAACATGGGCAGTCATCTGAGCATTGGCGGTTATCTGAGCATATGGACGGTCATCTGAGCATATGGGTGGTCATCTGAGCATGGGGCGGTCATCTGAGCATGGGGTGGTCATCTGAGCATGAGTGTTTCATCTGTGCATGAGTGTGTCATCTGAGCATGGGGCGGTCATCTGTGCATGAGTGTGTCATCTGAGCATGGGGCGGTCATCTGAGCATGGGGCGGTCATCTGAGAATGAGTGTTTCATCTGTGCATGAGTGGGTCATCTGAGCATGGGGCGGTCATCTGAGCATGAGTGTTTCATCTGTGTATGAGTGTGTCATCTGAGCATGGGGCGGTCAGCTGAGCATGGGGCGGTCAGCTGAGCATGAGTGTTTCATCTGTGCATGAGTGTGTCATCTGAGCATGGGGCAGTCATCTGAGCATGAGTGTTTCATCTGTGCATGAGTGTGTCACCTGAGCATGGGGCGGTCATCTGAGCATGAGTGTTTCATCTGTGCATGAGTGTGTCATCTGAGCATGGGGCAGTCATCTGAGCATGAGTGTTTCATCTGTGCATGAGTGTATCACCTGAGCATGGGGCAGTCATCTGAGTATGAGTGTTTCATCTGTGCATGAGTGTGTCATCTGAGCATTGGACAGTCATCTGAGCATAAGGCAGTCATCTGAGCATTTGTGTGCCATCTGAGCATATGGGGCGGTCATCTGAGCATAAGTGTTTCATCTGTGCATGAGTGTGTCATCTGAGCATGGGGTTGTCATCTGTGCATGGGTTGGTCAAAAAAATCTAACATTTTCCCATTTATGCACATTTATGGGAACATGTTTGTATAGCTGCGTCCGTAACAACCAGCTCTATAAAAATATCACATGACTTAACCCCTCAGATAAACACCGTAAAAAAAAAAAAAAAAATGAAAACAGTACCAAAAAAGACATTTTTTTGTCATCTACCATCACAAAACGTACAACACTAAGCAATCAAAAGGGCATATACCCCCCAAAATAGTACCAATAAAACCGTCATCTCATCCCGCAAAAAGAATTAGACCCGACATAAGACAATCGGCCAAAAAATAAAAAAGCTATGGCTCTCAGACTATGGAGACACTAAAACATTATTTTTCTTGTTTAAAAATGCTATTATTGTGTAAAACTTTAATAAATAAGAAAAAGTGACATATTATGTGAACATACAGCAGTTTACCACCACATGTCAGGTGTTTCTGTAAACCGCAGAATCAGGGAAATAAATATTGAGTTTTGTTTGGCTGTTAACCCTCCATGTGTTAAAGAAAAATGGATTCAAATGGAAAATCTGCCAAAAAAGTGAAATTTCCTCTCCATTTTCCTTTAATTCTTGTGGAATACCTAAAGGGTTAACAAAGTTTGTAAAAACTGTTTTGAGTAACTTGAGGGGTGTAATTTCTACAATGGGGTCATTTATGGGGGGTTTCTACTATGTAAGCCCCAGTAAGTGACTACAGACCTGAACTGGTCCTTAAAAAGTGGGTTTTGAAATTGTCTTAAAACTTTTAAGAATTGCTTCTAAAATTCTAAGCCTTCTAACATCCTAAAAAATAAAATGACATTTACTAAATGATGCCAACATAAAGTGGACATATAGGGAATGTTAAGTAATAAATATTTTATGAGGTTTCACTTTCTATTTTAAAAGAAGAAAAATAGAGATTTTGAAAATTGCTAATTTTTAAAAAAAATTGGTAAATTTGGGATCTTTTCATGAATAAAGGTGAAATATATTGACTGAAATGTATGACTATCATGAAGTACAATGTGTCACAAGAAAAGAATGCCAGAATGGCTTGGATAAATAAAAGTGTTCCAAAGCTGTTACCACATAAATTGATACATGTCAGATCTTCAAAAATAAGCCTGGTCACGAAGGTGCAAAATGGCCCGGTCATTAAAGGATTAATAGAATATCTGGGGAAAATGAGATTTCTATTTCTCCATCCACAAAACTTAAAAAGGTTTTCCAAACTCTAACATAAATGTCCAACTTTTTCCTACTCGTCTGAATGTTGGAGATCACCTGATCTGAAAGACCCTTGGATTTCAAAGACTGGCTTTCAAGATCCAGATGTAGCTTCTGTATTTCTGGATGTAAAAGAGGACCCTGATATAAGAAACCTGTTCTTTCTGGAAGGACCCACGGAACTGCTAGGGAAAGGGGAAAGGATACAGTAGATGATTACTGTGCATTTCTGAAGAGGTGGGTTGTCAGTCTTTTACTGTAGGTAAGAGTCTAAAGGGGAATGCCCAGGAGAAATCTTGAACCTGATTGTTGGAATATGAGATAAGAGGAAAGTAGAAAAGGAAAGAAAGTCTTGTTAGGATTGAAGATTGCGTGGGGAAGGTATTGGGTCACAGATATATGGAAGGGACAGATTGTGAGAAGCCTTGTATGGCATAGTTACTGTTTTGGACTGGATTCTCTGGGCAACGAGGAGCCACTGAAGGGATTGGCAGAAAGAAGAGACAGGAGAGTAACGGAGGAAAAGGTGGATTAGTCGGGTAGCAGAGTTGAGGATAGATTGGAGGGGTGCGAAAAAAGGGTGTTACAGGAGTCTAGGGGGAGACGCTGATTTGTGGCACGCTCTGGGTCCACTCATTCATGTGGATTACGCCAATTTGCATATGAATCCATCCACTGCAGAAAACATATACCCATATATGCTGATTGTCTTCCCTGGGGTGGATGGGATCTCCCAGCAAGACAATGTGACATGTCACATAGCTAGAAATGTCCAACACCGACCGGAAGAGCATAAAAAGACTTCCAAGTCCTACCCTGTACCCCCAAATTCCCCAGACTTGAACCCAACGGAGCATCTGTGTGTCCACCTCGATCGCCATGTTCGCTCTATGAATCCTCCCCATGCACCCTCCAGCAGTTGTGGGATGCACTGCAGTCAGCATGGCTCCAGATATCTGTGACTACCAGGACCTTATTGAGTCATTCCCCGCCTGTCTAGCTTCTGTCCATGCTGCACATAGAGGTTACTCTGGATATTAGTGCAGTGTACTGGGCTGCAGGGGGCAACACTTGAGGCAGTGCAGTGGTTCGGAAGACAGCACTAAATTCTCCGGGGCACTCTCTATTGCAGGGAACACCAGCCAGATGGAAGTTGAGGTGCCCTTGATGGTAATAAGTGTTTAAGGTACTTTGGTGGCTAGGCCCCTGTGTTCGTGACGCCAGCATCATAAGGTGCAAATATAGTTGTAGAAAGGATGAGGAGTCAGTTGTAGTAAACAACAATTGAACTTTTACTGAATCAATAGTCTCAGGACAGTTGTTACAGTTCATGAATATAGTAATAGCAATAATCCAGATGTTGGTTTACTCGTAATTCCTTATAATAGGTCTGGAAATTTTCAGTTGAGGAGTTCTCTTAAAGGGTGTTACTTTACAGGCAAATAATTAGAAAATTTGCTTTAAGTCCACTTTCTAGCACTCAGGTATTGAATATAATGATTCCCTATTTATCTCGAGTAATACAATAAGGGTGTTCTCCCTCATGGCAGGTAAACTCTCTGCTACATTATTTGATGCAGGATGCTCTCCTGAAATATTCAGGTTCACTATGTTCCACTTGTGTCCAGGTACCTTTAAGTTCTTCCTGGTCACTGGTTCTTGTAAAGTCCCTTGGCTAGACTCAGCTCGAATCTTCACTAGACTTGCTTTATATCCATACATGTACTTACTGTCTTGTGCTGGGCTGCTGTGACTCCTTGGTCTGTCATCTCCAGGCTTCATCAGGGCCCAGAGGAAAGAAAGGGAGCTACATCTTGGACTGAGCCTCATTTTCTCCTCTATACACTTCCTTCTCCTCTCTCTCACACTCTGACTCTCAACTCTGTAAGCTAGCACACCTCAAGCTATATATATTGTGGGGAGTCGCTCTGGTAGACAGCGGTGCGGGTGCAGTTTAGAGGCAAAACAAGGAGTCCAGATTGTGCATCAAACAGTGTTTTATTCACACTTGCACACCAGAAATGAAAACAGTCTCTTGGTGACAGTTCACACACAACAGAAATCATGTGGCAAAACCAAAAACAGGCCAACACAGGGTCCAGTCACCTTGGGTGGTTTAAGTGCGGGTTCACACCTAGCAGTCGGTTCAGCCGCAGGCGATTCCTCCTTCAGGTTGCAGGAAACACCACCTTGCTGAGCTCCGTCCTCCAGCACAGAGAACTCCTCAGCCCTGTTAGCAGCTCCAGGATAATCACCTCAGACACAGCTGATGGCTGTGTTTTATACCCAGCCCAAAACTCGGACTGGACCGTGGGGAGCAGCCACCCACCCTACTCTTTAGCTGCTCCCAGTAAGAGCCGGCCCGGATCGGCTTTGCAGCCATGCTATTTAAAAGAGTCAAACAGCACTAGCTGCTGCAGACAAAAACCCGGCTCTCACCTCACCGAGGCCAGCAACCTCGGTGACACGTACCTGCCATCGCATATGACACCTTGCACCTTACCACAAATATATATATATATATATATATATATATATATATTATGTTGGGCCAGCACCACCTAGGTGCGAATGGGTGAATTGACAATGCCAGCCTTATATTAGGAAAATACAATATATTAGATACATTATATATGACATTTAGCAGCATTTTAAATTTCGCACCTATAGCACATAGTGGGACACTGCATTAGCTGGTGCTCATAATAATGTGACTTGACTGTGAATTATATATGTAATGGCAGAACCAAGCTCATTACATAAGTACATCATCAGAACAAATGTTATTACAGAAATACAGCACTGGAGTCAAACATGGTTCATATATACATCACTAGCTCAATATGCAGCGAGCACCTGTGGGAGCCGGTGCAGAGGATGGGAGTGGTAGTGGCCATGATGAGATGTTGTAGTGTCATGGTGTGCTCCCTCAGGTCTTCGATCCCTGGGGTTCAGTGCAATGAAAGGGTGGTGTGAAGAAACTAGTCAGAGATTGCAGAACAGACAATATCCTTTAAGGTTGTACGCTCAGATGTCCCACCATGAGCTCAGTGGATGGTTAATGTAATGGCCCTCAATTCTCTCTCTCTCTTGCTACCATCTCTTATTTAGGATCACTGGCTAGTAGAGATGAGCGAATTTCTCAAATATTCAATTCGGACGATTCGTTGAATTTCAAATTTATTTGCGGCAAGTCACGTTAAAAAACAGCTATTTCCTAGCTGCAGAGAGTTTGTATAGTGGTGTAGAACACTGTGCTTTGCATTACCACGCATAGGGAGTTTGTTGTGGTAGTGAAACAATACTGTGAGTCAGTATGACATACAGATGACAGGGGTCACTCTTAGAATCACTGCACACTTCACTTATTTGGGCAGTTAGGGGCCAAAACTGACCAAATAACTCAAATGTGAACTCAGCCTTACAGGTTGATGTTAGCCCCGGGTATAAAGGGCAGCGCAAGGGCCCAAGATCCTATTGTAGCGTAAAAGAGCGTTGTGACAAACTGCCATGTATCCCTGGGCATTGGAGAGGCATGCTTGCTAGCCTCTTACCCTGCGACTATGGCCCCAATGACAGTTGGCATTCACAATGGACATTGCTGTGACCTAATCAACATTCACAATGGACATCGCCTGTGACCTAATCACCATTCACAATGGACATCGCCTGTGACCTAATCAATATTCACAATGGACATTGCTGTGACCTAATCAGCATCCACAATGGACCAGCCATGTGGGATTGTGATATATCTGGCTGTATGTTGATTGGTCGCTGTATTTTGTGTGGGAGTGTCTGTGTTTATTGTACGGATTGATTGGTTGTATTTCAAACCCCTGTGGGCCGTACTTATGTTTGTGGAGTGTAAATAAAAGAGGCTGTATGCCCCAGGAAAGAGTTCCTGCTTGACCCTCAAAACGAAGTGTCGTCTCGCTATTGGGGGATTGACTGTATGCTGATTGCCAGGAGTGTAAGCTGTTCATATTGCTTTTCCTGTTCGGCTGCTTCCAGGGTTCGTGTGTCTCTTGTTCGGAAGTTGGTGAATTCGTGTGGTTTGCAGTTCGGGAAGTTGGTGATTGCAGTAGCTGCTGGTCTATCCGAAAAGGGAATATCGCCTAAACGGAGTTGTGTGCGTAACGGTCCGTTACATTTGGTGGCAGGCGGCGGATCATTTCCACAGCCCAGAAGGACATCTACAGGGCAACACCATTCCTTGGATTACAAAGTGAGGGCAACGTTAGTACCCGTACAGCGCCCTATCTACAAAAAGAAAGAACTTCAGGAGAACAAGCATGGCACCCAGCTACACGCAGGAGGAATTTGACAGAGAGCTGAGATCACGGCTGATTTTCTTCGGACCCAACCCCCGGAGAAATCTGTGCAGTTCGTGAGGAGGATAACAGCAGAGTACCTGCAGTTCATGGCAGATGGTATCGTCCGCCTCCCCAGCGGCTGAGTGCGCTCCGGAGAGCTGAAGGTGCCGCCCTTCCTCCCCAGCGGCTGTGTGTATCCCAGGGAGCTGAAGGTGCCGTCCTTCCTCCCCAGCGGCAGTGTGTACCCCAGGGAGCTGAAGGTGTTGTCCTTCCTCCCCAGCGGCAGTGTGTACCCCAGGGAGCTGAAGGTGCTGTCCTTCCTCCCCAGCGGCAGTGTGTACCCCAGGGAGCTGAAGGTGCCGTCCTTCCTCCCCAGCGGCAGTGTGTACCCCAGGGAGCTGAAGGTGTCGTCCTTCCTCCCCAGCGGCAGTGTGAGTTACAGAGGGCCGAAGGTGTCGTCCTTCCTCCCCAGCAGCCGTGTGAGTTACAGAGGGCCGAAGGTGTCGTCCTCCCCCCCAGCGGCAGTATGAAGTCCAGGGGGCCGAAGGTGTCGTCCTTTCCCCCCAGCAGCAGTGTCCTACAGGGAGCAGAGACAGTTGGTCTCTCTCTCCAGCAGCAGGACAATGTTACGGGAGTGGAGACAGGCGGTCTCCCACTCCAGCAGCAGCCTGTGTTTCAGGGAGAGGAACACAGCACCCCTCTCCCCAGCGGCAGCTTACTCCTAACAAGGGGAGACACCAATCTCCCAGACGGCGCAGATGGGACCGTGGTCTCTGTGCCTGACCTACAGGGATGCTGGACAGCCTGTCCAGATCCCCAACTACCCGCACCGGGACAACAGGAGGAGGGGTAAGTACAAACTCTCCTCCCCAGCTAACACCTAATCTTGGCCCCAGGGTTAACAGAGGCGATGTTAACCCCCACTGGTGCCCATGTTCCCTGGCTACTGAGCCGGACTATGTTCCCAGCCCCCAGCAGAAGAGCTGGCAGCTGGGCAGAGTGCAGTCGGCCTCTGCCCTCCTCAACTCCCCACAGCATGTTGCCTCAGCACCCCAGAGGAATATCCGGGTGCAGTAACCGCTTCTTGGGGGTGGGTCACTCTTGTACCTGTTTGTTGTGGGTGGGCTACTCTGGCATTTGTCTATTGTGGGTTGGTGGATCGACTAACGTAGGCACTGACCGACAGGAGGTCAGGTGCCTGGTTAGTCTTCCCCCCAAAGGGGAGATATGTGACAAACTGCCATGTATCCCTGGGCATTGGAGAGGCATGCTTGCTAGCCTCTTACCCTGCGACTATGGCCCCAATGACAGTTGGCATTCACAATGGACATTGCTGTGACCTAATCAACATTCACAATGGACATCGCCTGTGACCTAATCAATATTCACAATGGACATTACCTGTGACCTAATCAACATTCACAATGGACATCGCCTGTGACCTAATCACCATTCACAATGGACATCGCCTGTGACCTAATCAATATTCACAATGGACATTGCTGTGACCTAATCAGCATCCACAATGGACCAGCCATGTGGGATTGTGATATATCTGGCTGTATGTTGATTGGTCGCTGTATTTTGTGTGGGAGTGTCTGTGTTTATTGTACGGATTGATTGGTTGTATTTCAAACCCCTGTGGGCCGTACTATGTTTGTGGAGTGTAAATAAAAGAGGCTGTATGCCCCAGGAAAAGAGCTCCTGCTTGACCCTCAAAACGAAGTGTCGTCTCGTTATTGGGGGGGATTGGACTGTATGCTGATTGCCAGGAGTGTAAGCTGTTCATATTGCTTTTCCTGTTCGGCTGCTTCCAGGGTTCGTGTTTCTCTTGTTCGGAAGTTGGTGAATTCGTGTGGTTTGCAGTTCGGGAAGTTGGTGATTGCAGTAGCTGCTGGTCTATCCGGAAAAGGGAATATCGCCTAAACGGAGTTGTGTGCGTAACGGTCCGTTACAAGCGTACTCCTTTTAGACTGTCGTCAGCTAATTCCACATAGATCTCTACAGAACCTGTTCTATTAAACTCTTATACAAGTAGAGCCCCTCGACAGAGTGGAGAGGGTGTCAGCAGTAAGTTTGTGTTGACGTCACTGATTATTTTGCCCTTTCTCTGATCCGTTAGAACAATAACCCCAAAAATGGATCCTGTCTGTTGAGCATCCGCCTTCACTCGGTCAGCATTTGGTCAGTAATCCATCAGTATTGCTAAAGCCAAAAAAAAAACAGGAGTGTATCCAAAACAGATATGACACATGAATAGTATATTTGGATGTCTTCTGTGTTTTGTACCCACTCCTGCTTTTGGCTACCAAATTATGATGCCAGTTGGGATGGGACCAGACCTTAAAGCTGCTACACAGACAGGATCCGTTGTGTGTCTCATTTTTCCTTCCTTCTGGCAGATCAGAAAAATGGTCAAATAAATGATGATGTCAACCAGGCCAAGAAGGCAAAATAGTGGCCCAGTCATGGAGTGGGGAGTGTGGAAGAACAGCTTGAGAAGTCCACAGAGTGGCCCAGTGACATAGTGTTCAGTTAGCAGCAGCATGAAGAGGCCATAGACTGGCAAGGTGACATAGTGTGGAGGTGGCAGCAGCAGCAGCATGAGGAGGCCACAGAGTGGCCCAGTGCAATAGTGTTGAGTTAGCAGCAGCATGAGGAGGCCAGTAACATAGTGTTGATTTAGCATCAGCATGAGGAGACCACAGAGTGGCAATGGCAAGGTGACATAGTGAGGAGGTGGCAACGGCAGCAGCATGAGGAGGACACAGAGTGGCACAATGACAGAGTGTGGAGGTGGCAGCAACATCAGGAGACCATAGAGTGACCCGGTGGTAGGGAAGGTGGGTAGCAATAACAGTACCCGCTGATGATGGTGGGTGTAAGAAGGAGCACTTGGCATCAGATGTGTGGCATCAGGCGGGTGGCAGCGTCAGAATAGTAGCTGAGGCAGGTAGCCAGAAGAAACCGGTCTCTTTTGTCAAGGTTTGGGTGAGGCAGCATGAATGATCTAATCTGATGCATCAGGCATTGGTGGGTGGAAATCCTGGCTGATCAGGCGAGTTCTCCTTGAGGTAACTATGGCCCCCTCCGCACTAAACACCCGCTCTGATGCCACACTACTGGCCGGGCAGGACAGCTTTCCCAGGGCAAACTTTGCTAGTTGGGGCCACAAATCCAGTTTGGCTGCCCAGTAGTCCAGCGAATCTTCAATGTGGGGTGTTCCTCATGCATTAACCCCATGTTGCCTGTGTACTCACCAAACCCATTACTACTAACTAGACCTGTTCCCCTCAAAAACAGACTCTTGTACCCAGTAAGCTTGTTGTCCCTCTTGAGACTGTAACCATTAAGCCAGTTGCCCCTTTGGAAAACTTTTGACCAACAAGCTTGCTGATCCACGTGAGTTCAGTAAAGACAACTGTGTCCACCTGTTTTTTCCCACCATAATGCCTTGCATGACTTCCAACGCCTTATTCACACGTCTGTGTTCGGTCAGTGATTTCCATCAGTGACTCTGAGCCAAAACCAGGTGCGGCTCTAAACACAGAACAGCTGCAGATCTTTCCCTTATACCTTATGTCTGTGGAGGCTCCAATCCTGGTTTTGGCTCACAATCACTGATGGAAATCACTGACCAAAACACTGACGTGTGAATAGGCTTATTTCAGTAGGGAGTCATGTATTCCACTCAATAGCAAAAAATACTGCTCTCTAAGGCCTAACTCCCCCGCCCATATATGCAGCTATGTGTTTATTTAGTTTTCAGTCACACCTATAAGGTCACCATACACATAACATGCATGTCATCCAAGCCTATTGATTTCAGCACAACTGGTCAACCATCAAATGTGTATGGTGTCTTCCAACTCTCCCCCGACATCAGATGTTAGGGCATTAGGACATCAAAATGTTTGATCCTTAGGTTCTCAAGGGTGATACACCAGTGTCTTATTTCCCTTCCCTTTTTTATAAACAAGGCTAAGGTAAGTATGAATGTTATTGAGGGGTTGAAACTTATAGCTGTCTAATGTGTATTAGGATTTAGGAATAGAGATGAGCGAACTTTAAAAAAAAGTTCGGCATTCGGCTTGGGTTGTGGTAATCGCCACATCCCGTTATGGATTCCACTACCGCGGACTATCCCGGCATATGGAATCCATAAGGGGCGGCTTCCACGAACCCGAACTGTTGAACAGCCGAAGGACCTGGGGTGACGTCACCGTCATGTGATCAGTGTAGGGGACGTGGCTCAGCACGGGATCAAATCCAGGAGCAGCTCACATCATGAATGGGCTGCCTTAGGGTACGATCCGATGGTCTACCTGAACCAGCACACGTATTTTTACCACTAAATCATATGTTCATTAATTGGCATGTGTGGCCTTCACTAGAATTCATGTGACCAGCTGCCATGTGACCATCGTGTTATCCTCTTATAAACAGGCTCAGACAAGCCCACCGGGTAGCCGGGGAAATCCTCGGTGGGCCCCTGGGATTTACAGTTAATTGTGCAGCAGGTAGCTCCAGCGCCGATGCCTGCCACTTCAATAAGCACACACTTAACGTTAGCAAGTGGCGAGATGATTATAAAGATCAATTATCAGAAACTAGCATTAGAGGGGTTGTCTCACTTCATCAAATGGCATTTATCATGTAGAAAAAGTTAATACCAGGCACTTACTAATGTATTGCTGATTATCCATATTGCCTCCTTTTCTGGCTGGATTCATTTTTCCATCAGATTATACTCTGCTCATTTCTGGGGTTACGGACATCCTGTTATCCAGCAGTAGTGGCCTTTCTTGTACATTTCAAGAAAAAGCATTGGCCTCTCTGGTGGCAGGGACAGCAGGAGTGCATAGGTGCACATATCTGGGTTGCAGCGGTGGTCGTAACCCCTGGAAACAAGCAGTGTAGGATGAGATGGAACATGAATCCAGCCAGCAAAGGAGACAATATGGATAATAACAATACATTAGTAAGTGCTTTGTATTAACTTTCTCTACATGATAAATGCCTTTTGCTGAACTGAGACAACCCCTTTAATAGGAATGGTAATTTCCAATAATTGTCCTGATCCCATGTATAAGGGCTTTAAGGAGATCCTCCATTGTTGCTAGTCTTCTTGTCCCCCACTAGAAATGTAAACTGTAAGACGCCCTAAACCTTCTATACAATATGCTAGAGAGGCTTTTCCTCTCATTCAGATGCATTGGCAGCAATAGTTCCCATTCTGCTGAGTCTACTACCACTGGTGTAGCTATAGGGGGCCAGTGGCGCACCGCTAATTATGTATTACCATCCTCAGGACAGCAATACAATTAGGTACTGTGGCAGGACACGGAACGATGTCTTCCTGCCCTGTCAGAGGCCACCTGGCAGCATACGGCTCAGGAAACAGGCCAGAAGAGGCCTGCACCGCATCATTGACAGCAGAGGTAAGTATCTGTGTTTATTGTTTTTTTATTTTACACCATGATGTGGGGACATCTACTGGGGCACTATGGGGACAATAGGGGGAGCACTATGGTGCCATCTACTGGGCACACCATGGGGACATTGTGGGGGGAGAGCACTATGGGAGCACTGGGGACAGTATGGTGACATTTATTTATTTAATTTATGCAGTTATATAGCATTGACATATTCCAAAGCGCTTGACAGACATTAGCATCACTCTGTCCCCAATGGGGCCCCCAAACTAAGGTCCCCATCAGTATGTCTTTAGGCATTGGAGGTGGGGAGAGCACTATAGGGCCATGTACTGGGGGAACTATAGGGACATTGTGACGGAAGAACACTATGGGGGAATCTACTGGGGGGACTATGGGGACATTAGATCACTATGGGGGCATCTACTATTGCAGCAGCAGGTATTGGCTGCACAGGTCAATATCTGCATTGCAAAAGTATGGCACAGTAAAACCTGTGTTTTTTCGCCATTTTTGCTGCTTTAGTGATCAGTGCACAGTCACAGAGGCTTTACCCCTCTCATCATACATTTCTAACTAGTCTTCTAAACAGTGTCAGACTGGGGCTGCCTAGGGCCCGCCAGTAAAATTTATTCTGGGGGGCCAATGTACAGCTACATGCAATATCTGCTCACACAGTGACAGACGGCAGCATGATGTTATGAGATGATTGATTATAGGTGTCCCTGCACCGACTTCAAAATGGCAGGTCACTGGGGAAAGAGGATGCTTGCTGGTTTGCCTTCTATACCTAGAAGTAATCTCAACCACCTAATGCATCTATAATAATAAACTGAGTATTTTATGTGAGCATAGGCTGGTTGAGGTTCTGTCTGCTGCCCTCAGTCTACCCTATCATGTGCCACTTCTGCAGGGGGTGGGGAGTTAGGGGCCCACCGGGGGATTCACCTGTTCCACTGTGGGCCAGTCTGAGCCTGCTTCTAAACATAAGTGATATTTCCTAAAAACTATAACATAAAATACATATCTTCTAGAATCTACCTTTTGTTCAGGCAGAAGAACAATCTACATGAAGGGTTGATCTGTCTAATCACATAGTGGTAAAAACCCGCAGAAACACTAAGGGTCCATTCACACATCCGTGTGTGTTTTGCGGATCCACATCGCCAGCACTCTCATAGAAAATGCCTTTTCTTGTCCGCAATTGCGGACAAGAATAGGACATGTTCTATTTTTTTCGGGAATGCGATTGCGGACCCGGAAGTGCGGATCCGCAATTGCGGACCCGGTCGGGACATCGTCTGTCCCCATTGAAACTAATGGGTCCGCAATTTCTTGCGGAACGGAATTGCGGACGTGTGAATGGACCCTAAGGCTGGGGCTACACAATGACATTTATTGCGCAACTATTTGTCGCAGTAACGTTGTGCGACAAATTTTATAATGCTAGTCTATGGTGTCGCAGCATGTCGCCGTGCAACACAATAGGCTAGCATTATAAAATATGTTGCGCGACATTGGTGCAACATGAATGTTGCACGACACATTTAGCAGTGTAGTTGTACCTTATATGTCGCACAACACATCGCCGTGTAGCCCTAGCCTGCTACCGCCCCGCATTCTCTGAATCTCCTCCTTGCTCCTCGACGTCAGTAAGCCAGAGCGCTGTAATCTCGCATGCGCAGTTTGTTCCCTGAGGCTGATGCCAGCACAGGGAAGGAACACTGCGCATGCGCTAGCTCGCTCATCGCGAGATTATGGCGCACTGGCTTACTGACATCGGGAAGCAAGGAGGAGATTCTGAGGATGCAGGGCGGTGCTGGGCTCCTTCACGCTGTACTTATCTCAGAAACAGGACTCATCTCAGGTTCATTTGCATATGTATCAAATCGTTTTTTTTTACACAATAAAAGCACACAGAGCTATGGGGACTGGATATTGCAGATGTGCTAGAGGCCATCTAGCAACCCATGTCCTCAGCTCTGTACACAAAATCCCGGTGGAAGGTTTCCTTTAACACACATTGTAATAAAGCAATCCACCACCGGAGGGCAGCACTTCAGGCAGTGCACACTTTTCACCAAACGTGGCTTCCCATCTTGCCTCTGTGAAACGCTCAATCGGCCTGCGCGGCAGCCTACATACTGAGCATGCGCAGTGCGCACGGCCTTTTCCCAGTTCTCCAGCGCCCTAACAAGCGCTGTGACTCTCCGGTCCTAGCCTTGACGGGACAAAATCCGGCGAAATGGTCAGTACAGCGGCTTGATATCGCCGGCAATCAGTGTCTGAGTGTCCCCTGCTGTGTGCCCGCTGCTCTGGAGGCGCGGGGCCGGTATTTTAGACGCAGATGGCCGTAGATTGTGCCGGTGTCCGCTCTGCCTCCAGCGTGGCCTAATGGCTGCTGCAGTGTCGGGCCGGCCGGCTGTGCGGCTTCCTGCTGCCGCTGCTCGGGCGCCTCTGCCCCGTCTGTCTGCTGCTGTTTATGACTTTTGTGCATTCTATAATCGAATGGCTTCTGTGTATAAGGGGTGTCTATGGGGCTGGTGTCCGGGACAGTGCAGGCTGCTGACACTGCTGTGTGCCTTCTGTTAGCCCCCCTAGGGGGTGTATTATATCTGTATTATGTGTATATACCGTGCTCTCGGTGTGATCCATGGACTGGTTAGGTGGTCTGTGACCCGGGGTGGGGGGGCATAGATACTACTAGGCCTTACTAGGGCTTCAGTGCTTGTTCACACTTGTAAGACCTCACATGACTTCTGAGTGCGGCGCTTGGGGTCTTTATTCATTGATTCCTATTAGAAGTAAAATTATCCTTAGGATTAGCGAGGAGCCAATTACTTTGCAAATTCTGATTTGGTCAAATTCTGGGGTCTCCCTGGACTGTATGCAACGCGTTTCAAGCTGTCTAGTGCCAATGACCGCCTTGGTAGTCTTGGTGACAGCGACATATATGGCTGTGGGTGAACGCATGGCTGCTGGCGGTAAGGCTGGGTTTGCAGTTTTATTCCAGCGGAGGAATAGACTTCTGGAGTTCGCGGTTTCCGGCATACCGCCGTGCACTGCCGGAGCCCTCTATACTGTAATGAGATCCGTCCGCTTTTGGCATATATGCCGACTTTCCGGTAGACAAAATGGCAAAACTAGCCTTAATCGCTAACGATTTCGCTTTGTCCCATGTTTTTTGGAAACTTATGGTCAGACTTGATTTGGGGGGGTAATTTGGAACTGCGCATGCCTCTAGAAAGATGGCGGGTATAAGACGAGCACTGGCGCGGTTTGTGGGCAACCAAGCGGTCTTAGGCCATGGTCACGTATGTGATGTGTTTGGGGTTTGCACCAGAAGCTCTTGGAGCACACATGCTTCAGGCGCACATAGGGTTAGCCAAACGAGGGTCCTTCTAGTCTGTCCAGCTAGTGTACGGCCATATCGTGCCACGAAAAGCTATGGAATAGTGTCGTAGACGCTGCTGTTCCATGCAGCTGTGTCCAGTAAACAGGCAGTAACTGTGTACTGTTCTCAGCACTAGGGCCTTATAAGCCACTGTATGACGGGTTTAACCTGCGCCTAAGTGTGTGAGGCTACTTTCACACTCGCGTTTTGGCTTTCCGTTTGTGAGATCCGTTCAGGGCTCTAGGACACGGTCTAAAACGGATCAGTTTTGCCCTGATGCATTCTGAATGGAAAAGGATCCGCTCAGAATGCATCAGTTCAGTCTCCATTCTTGTGCCAGAGAAAACGGATCCGTCCCTATTGACTTACATTGTGTGCCCAGACGGATCCGTTTTCTCTGGCACAATAGAAAACGGGTCCGTCCCTCATTGACTTTCAGCGGAGTTCATGGCTATAGAAGACATAATACAACCAGATCCGTTCATGACGGATGCATGCGGTTGTATTATTGTAACGGATCCATGACGGATCCACCCAAAACGCGATTGTGAAAGTAGCCTTCGAGGTTATTACCATGATGTGAGCCCAGCCCCGTGCGGTCATCAGTGGCTGTGGTTTTAGTGGCACCTCAGGCTCTGCTCCTGTGGCACTTGGCCTATACATTGGAGGTATGCACCTGTAGTAGGTCTACTGTATAGGAAAGAACAGGCTGAAAGGGCTTGTCATGCTAAAGGTCCTCCATGGCTACAGTCAGCGAATGCACCTGAAGCACACGGTCACCCGAGCAGTGTGAACACAGCCTTACTGTTCCCTTGATCATAAGTATTGGTTAGAATGAGGTGTCAGGTTTTCGGTCATGTAGACTGTATTCTACTCTAGGTGTCCCTATGAGTTTAAGGAAATTGTGTTAATAACATCTTTGTAATACTTCTAGGGGTTCGTGAAAGTTGTGAAGAACAAGGCTTACTTCAAGCGCTACCAGGTCAAATTCCGCAGAAGGAGAGGTGAGTGGGGCTGTCTTATGGATTCTTAGAGGGTTTTTCCTACACAAGACGTTGATAACTTTTTTTTCTCTTTACAGAGGGCAAGACTGACTACTTTGCCCGTAAAAGACTGGTTGTCCAGGACAAGAACAAGTACAACACCCCCAAGTACAGGATGATTGTCCGCGTCACCAACAGAGACATCATTTGCCAGGTAAGTCTGTTTGCTGGCCTATATGGTGGGCATGGCCTACGTTTCTCTCCATGGCCGTGGGTTTTTCTCCTAAGATAAGACCCTGAGTGACTGGGAGGCTATGTGTTTGTGGAGGATGATGTGGAGCCCAGAGGAGCTAGAAACGTATCGGAGCTTAAAGGGGTAATCCAGGGCTTTGCTATAGGTGGCCTGTCCTCAGGGTAGTCAGCCAGTATCAGATTGGCGGAGGTCTGACCGCACCCCTGCCAGTCAGCTGTTGTCATGGAGTGGACAGAGCTGGTCATCTTGGCGTGAATGGTAGCCACGGTGCAGTTACCAGTTGTGTCCACTGCATGTCGGTCAGGGCTGTGTTGATCCATAATAACTATGAGAGAACAGCTTATTGGCAGGGTTTCAGCCCCTTGCTGATCCGCTGTGGGTGGTCTATCCATCTGACCCCCAAATCATAGTGAATGGTTCTGAGCTCCATCCTGACTCCTGGTCTACTGTTCTGTACAGGACAGTGAATCAGAGTTTGGGGAGATGTTCACAGAATCGTCTTATGATGAGCCGAGGTCAGTCCAGGAAATGTGGCAGTCACTTGATCTGTATTTCCCGGACTTGTGCAGAACGTGCCTGTGAAATGTTCCATTGTTTCTCAACCTTTAGGATATTTTCACACCACGTTAGATCACAGGAAAAAAACACTATGGGGCAGGTGAACGACAGTATAAAGTCCGCCAGGCCAGAATGTGCCAAATTAAGAGGCACAGGTATTTATTAAACCTGTCGCCAATCCAAAAAGACATATTCTAGTTGGTCTTGCTTCCCTGGGCATGGCATACTTCTGCTCAGATGCGAGTAAGACACCGCTGCAGAGAACAGTCACTTCAGAGAGGGCTTTTCTCCTGCATTTCAATCCGGTCTCAGTGAGATGCTGTCCCACCAGAAGCTATGGTGCAGGGTGGTCTTGTGAGAAGTCCCAGCTCTCATGAGATTGCACTGCATCAAGAGTCGACAGAATGTCACAGCAGGGAAAGCGATAGAGAAGCGACTATCCCCACCCCTGTGGCTAGTTACCTCGGATGGATGTGTGGTGTCAAATCTCAGTGGATATTACTGCAGAACGAGGAGGCGCCTGTTCAGAAGTGAAATTGTGCCATGCTCGGGGAAGCAAGGCTCACTAGAATATATCATCTTTTGGAACGGCAACAGGTCCTTTTTAAATTTGGCACATCTTCTGGCAGTCCGTACAGCAGAAATCTACATCTTCAAATCGACACCGCTATTTTAAAAAAAAAATAATCATTTACAACAGTTTCTGGTGTAATGATGGCGCATTCTTCGGATATCAAAGGCCTTGCCCCTCCTAATCCCAACACACACTTTAGAAAAGTGGCTGCAGAAGTTGCAAATATGGAGTGCCATTTTAAAAGGTTTGATAAGTGTCACAATGTGACTACATATGGGGAGGAGAAAGCTTGGCCATGCGTACCTGCATATTTCTAGATATGTAAGGTGCATTACAGCCAGAACGCGTTCATCACCGGCCTACAGGGTTGGTGATTAATTTGGGTCTTTTCATGTGGTAGCAAAAGCCATTTATAAAGCACAGGGTTAGAATGAAGCTGATTTCTACGGTTATGGCTCGTAGTCTCTTAACCCCTTGTAGCCATGGGAAGTTCTGTTCGGACCCTGCCGTGACCGTAGATGGTCATGTAAACATGGTCGCTCCACGTTCACTTCAGTAGAGAAGCTTTTCAAGCAGCTGTGGCTTTGAGGGTGATCTCCCAACCGTAGAACTTCTGACATCTGTATGGACAGATGTGCCAATTAAACGGCTGCCCGTGTACAGCATAAATGTACCACACGGCTGCATGCTCTAGCATTCCCTAATTTAGCCTGTATTGAGAAGACCCCTGTAAGAGGCTGCATGGGACTTGATTTTCAGGTTCATTTATGACCAGGACTCGCCATGCAACCTTTGCCATTTGTGTTCTGAATTGAGGCATCCTATAAACCTAGGATGCATTGAGCGTTGCATGCTTGTACTTGACTATGAGCTTCTGTAATAAATGTGTATTTAAGCCTGACTGTTAATGTAATAATTATGACTTCTTTCTTGCAGATTGCTTACGCCAAGATTGAAGGCGATACAATCGTCTGTGCCGCATACTCCCATGAGCTTTCAAAGTACGGCATCAAGGTTGGGCTGACAAACTATGCTGCAGCTTACTGCACAGGACTGCTGCTGGCCCGCAGGGTATGTCACACGAACGATGGGGGTACAACTATTTACCATTGTGACCTTAGTGGGCAGATGCTGCATTACACTTCCTTTAAGCAGAAGTTATCATATGGGAGTTGCTTGTCCCCCTATCCATGAGATTAAGTAGTGCCTGATTGCCCAGCGTTGCTCTGTAGAATGGAGTGGCAGCCATTCACACATACTTTCTGCAGTGCCATTCAATTTTGTGGGTCTGCTGGGGACACTGCTCCATTTAAATGGGGGATCTGTGGGTGTACCAGTGGTCAGACACTGCTGTCCTGTGGATAGGGGGATCAGTTTTATTTTTTAGATCAATGGTCAACCCGTTAAGTTTGAATTTAGGTTAGTAGGTAAAATCTAATGTAGTACCAGTTTTCTGGCTGGATTCACCCTCTGGGGCAGATTTACTCACTGTGGAGGCTGTTTAGACCTGCACAAGATTTATCACTGAGCCTCAGGCTGGATGGTAGATGTGTTGTATGGCTACACATTTGTCTTAGGCCTCATGCATATGGCCGTTGCCTGGCCGTATTGCAACCCGCATACAGCGGGTCCGCAATACACGGGCACTGGCTGTGTGCACCCAGTATCACGGGTGCGGACCCATTCCACTCGAATGGGTACACAATCCGGGAGGTGCGGAACAGAAGCGCCTATCGGAAGCCCTATAGAGCCACTCCCGTGGTGTTTGTCCGTGCCTCTGCACCGCAAAAAAAAGAACATTTTGTTTTTATGGTATGGACGGGTCATAGACCTGTTCAAGTTGAATGGGTCTTGATCCGTCCCGGCTGCCACACTGATGTTGCCCGTGCATTGGGGGGCTGTAAATTGCGGTCCCCAAGGCACGGAACGGCTGTGTGCATGTGTCCTTATGTTGTAACTAGGCCTGAGCGAATTGACCTTCAGATCATAGATCCCAATTCTTGCAGTTCAAAACCTTCGTTTTTATTGCTTTTTCCGTACAGCATTAAAATGTGTATTGACTCAGTGGAGCCAAATTTCGCCTTGCCTGAAGTTGCGTGAAACTTCAGTAAAAGCTGAAGTGGGCTTTGGTACCGAGGTACCAACTAGTACCAAATCCCACTTTGGATTCCTATTTTAAACTGTTTTTAAATTCATAGATGGGAATACCAAACTGATTCACTGAATTCTCGCGCGTCTTCAGGTGAATCACTTTGGTTTTTGATTTGCTCAAGCCTATTTGTAACAAGTAGTGGTTGGCTTAGTTTGAGACCATTTTTACACCAGAATTGTGGGGCGATTTTTCTAAATGTGACATATTGTGCTATGCCCCACTATTGTGACACTATTATAAGTGCTTAAGTCCTCTACAGCTTGCGCCAAAGTCTAGGTTAGTGATCAGCAACCTCCCAGAAAGCTTAATTCACATAGTGGGAGTTTCACAGCAACTGAGGTGCTGAAGGTCAATGATCCCTGATGTCGGTGCACTAACGTTAGAAAACCCAGTGGCTCACAGTTACTAACACTTATGGTTTTTTTCTGGTGCGATGCTGCTGCCAGATGTTTCTTTTAAAGTCCACAGCTCACTGAGTAGCAAAAATGCAGAGTTTTTGGCATAGGTGGCATGGAAATGCTTTAAAAAAAACCTCTATATAGAAAAATTCCAGATTGCAAATGGGAATATAGCTAATTTATGAATATACTCTTTTTTTGGCACGGTGAAGCCATACGCTAGCAGAGTCTTCTCACCATCCAGACAATGGCAGGAGCTGGAGGGTTATATGACACGAGAATCTTTCAATTTGTGGATGAGCCTGGCAGTCTTGACTTTTCTAGATGGCGACAAGGCTTCACACTGCAGTAAAATGTAGTGTAGCTCCGGCTTCCTGCATCAAGAAAGACAGACCCTCAGTAGTGTCACATCTAGGTTGATTATATTTTTTCTTTCCAGGGTATTGGTAATTTTACTCCATAGTTTAGGTTGGGAAAACGTGGCTTCTTTCACACTTGCGTTGTTAGGATCCCGCATGCACCCGTCGCCGGAAATGCCCGCCGGATCCAAAACACAAGTGAACTGAAAGCATTTGAAGACTGATCAGTCTTCAAAATGCTTTCAGTGTTACTATGGCCGCCAGGACGCTATTAAAGTCCTGGTTGCCATAGTAAGTAGTGGGGAGCCAGGGGAGCAGTATACTTGCCGCGCATGCGGCTCCCAGGGCGCTCCAGAATGACATCAGAGCGCCCCATGCGCATGGATTACGTGATTGATGCGTGTGGGGCGCCCTGACATCACTCTGGAGCGCCCCGGGAGCCGCACTGGCGGTAAGTATACTGCTCCCCACTACACTTTACCATGGCAACCAGGACTTTAGCGTCCTGGCTGCTATGGTAACCATTCAGAAAAAGCTAAACTTCAGATTCGGCGATGCGCCGAAACAACGTTTAGCTTAAGGCTGGATCCGGATTGATGCCTTTCAATGGGCATTAATTCCGGATCCGGCCTTGCGGCAAGTGTTCAGGATTTTTGGCCGGAGCACGAGCGCAGCATGCTGCGGTATTTTCTCCGGCCAAAAAACATTCCGGTCCTGAACTGAAGACATCCTGATGCATCCTGAACAGATTTCTCTCCATTCAGAATGCATTGGGATAATCCTGATCAGGATTTTTCCGGCATAGAGACCCGATGACGGATCTCTATGCCGGAAAACAGAAACACAAGTGTGAAAGAGCCCTTAGTCTCTAGACAAAATCTTGGCGTTGCAGTCTAAAGAATCTTTCTTTATAGAAATAGGGACCAGTAACCGGTGCTGTACTGACTATTGCCTTTCCTTTAGCTTCTAAACAAGTTCGGCCTTGACAAAGTCTATGAAGGCCAAGTGGAAATTACTGGCGATGAGTATAATGTGGAAAGCATCGACGGACAACCTGGCGCATTCACCTGTTACCTGGATGCTGGTCTGACCAGAACCACCACTGGAAACAGAGTATTTGGTGCTTTGAAGGGAGCTGTGGATGGTGGCCTCTCCATTCCCCACAGGTAGGTAGTGCAGTAACTAAAGCAGGCGACGTGTGCATTGTAAAATTGTGCGACTGCTACAAAACACAAGAATGCCAGAGAATGTCATAATTTCTGTGATTGTCAAGTTGCATTTCTGTCACTTACCAGATGCCTTGGCCATTGTGGCAATTCAGGTTTCACACTTCGGCTACATGCACACAACCATTGTGTGTTTTGCGGTCTGCAAATTGTGGATCCGCAAAACATGGATGGCGTCCGTGTGCATTCCGCAATCTGCAGAACGTAACGGGCAGCCCATTATAGAGATGCCTATTCTTGTCCACAAAACAGACAAGAATAGGACATGTTATATTTATTTTATTTTTTGCAGGCGTACGGAACGGAGCAACGGGTGCGAACAGCACACGGAGTGCTGTCCGCTTCTTTTGCGGCCCCATTGAAGTGAAAGGGTCCGCACCCGATCTGCAAAAACTGCGGCTCTGATGCGGACCAGAACGGGCGTGTGCATGAGGCCTTAATATGTAGATTGCTGTTTGAACCTGTCAGTGCATGTTCACATTAAAGAGTGTTCTCTTGCCACTGCAAAAGCCATGTGAACATATGCTTACTCTACACTTCCCCAATTACAGTCGGTGAAGGTTTAGTGCATGTACATTACTACCTGTGGGCCTTTTG
Organism: Bufotes viridis; assembly: GCA_033119425.1. Classification (NCBI taxonomy): domain Eukaryota; kingdom Metazoa; phylum Chordata; class Amphibia; order Anura; family Bufonidae; genus Bufotes; species Bufotes viridis. Next base: position 38,758,822 of record CM065596.1, on the reverse strand, counting down.
GATTGTTGATGTCCTCAAGATTTCATGCAACCTAATGTGTTCTGGCAAAATGGATGAGATTTTACAAAATGCATCCATGTGGTTATAAAAATGACCCTGCATTGTGGATTTTAAATCTGCAGCATGTCAGTTTAGTCTGAATTAACCCATTGCATAGCGGAAGATGGAGTCAGATCCACATGGAATTCATGTAGATTGTCCTGTCGCTGCACCCTTAAAATGCATAGCCAGTGTAGCCTGGGCCTTAAAGCCATTCGTGAATAATCCCAAGCTATAGCCCCTAGTGGCAAGTGATTTTAGGTCCATTTAATTTTTAAATTTTGGCAATAGGAAATATATAAGGAACAATTCAAAGTAGTGAAATCGGTGCGTTTCAGCGGATGTGCAAATGTCGGATCTCTTGTAGTGGTGTAGTCACTTGACCACACTTATCATTCGAGCCACTTTATGGCCTAAGTGATGGTCTTTGCATGTCATTGGTCCTTAGCACCACACCGGCTACCTGATTTATTTGCAGGTCGTTCCTTCAATTTAGCTGGACCCAACAATACTGGTGGCGGTGAAATGGCTATGCTGCTGAAAAATGGTGACTGAAACCTGACCAGTTATTGAATATAAGGGGTTCTGTAGGTATCTGTCTCCAGTGTACTGAAGTTCAGCTTCCATTAATTTGAGTGTTGGCTAAGCTGCTGTAGGCCAGCCATTAGAGTATGGAGCAATCTGCTTCCAGCTCCATACACTGCGGCTGCCATGTCCGCTGATCAGAAGCATGCTGGCTTTCAGACCCTCACCGATGTGATACTGGATAGGATCAGCTGTAGCCTGGAGAACTCACTTTAACCTAGTAGTGGCGTGGGATTTATTTCCTGAATGCTTTGCTTTTGTGACTTCATGTGTCACTTGTCATGAGTAGTGTTGAGCGAACTTACGGTAAGTTCTGCATCCAAAGTTTGGGTTATCGAAGAATCCAGTTATGGATTTCAAATTCTGTTATGGTCCGTGGCAGTGGAATCCATAACAGGATTCTTCGATATCCCGAACTTTGGACGCAGAACTTAAAACACAAGTTTGCTTAACACTAGTCATGAGACTTGTGATGAAAGGTGTATTTTGTCGTTAAATTGCTTATTGAAGAGGACCTGCTACTTCTCCTGACATGTCTATCATAGACTCTTGTATTCCCCATACTATTCTGCATCATTTCTTGGATCTGTTGTTTCTTTAATTCCTCCTAGAAACTTGTGAATAAATTGACCACTGGTGTTACCAGTTGAGGGGGGGGTGTTTCCTCTGAAAGTTTGATACTGTCCAATGCTGAGTTGTGACTCTTGTTTGAGAAGACCAGCCAACACATTTGGTTGATCCATACATTTCTAGGAGGGATAACGGGAATGGCACAGGTCTGGACGGTTCCTTGGCCAGACCTGTTAGGGGAATCTTACTTACCTGCTTTCTGGCGCTTGCTCAGTGCTCCTTCTCTCGGCCTTTGATCCGCTGGGCTCACTTGCTGAAAACATCCAGTTTATCACCTGCAGCCAATCACTGGCTGCAGCTGTGACCGATCTCCTTGTCATGATGTAAGGGGAGCCGGTCACCACTGCGGCCTGTGATTGGGTGCAGGTGGCGTCAAACCAGATTTTTTTTTCAGGCCTTGAGCATTGCAGGCCTGTGGGAGGAGGAGCAGGGAAGTAATCTTCACTTTAAAGGTCCAGCCAGGTTGCCCAAAAAAAACATTCTTACACAACCCCTTTAAGCCACTCTTTAAAAACATATATTCTTTTACATCCTAATGTCAATGGTTTTTGTAGAAATGAAGAAATTGTGACTTGTTCCAAGTAGAAGTTACATTGTCTTAGTACCACTGTTTTCTAATCTGGTGTATCTTTCAATGTCTTAATTTTTTTTCTTCCTTAGCACAAAACGATTCCCCGGCTTCGACTCAGAGAGCAAAGAGTTCAACGCCGAAGTCCACCGCAAACACATACTGGGCCAGAACGTGGCGGAGTACATGCGTCTCTTAATGGAGGAAGATGAGGAGGCATACAAAAAACAGTTCTCTCAGTACATAAAGAATGGCGTCACACCTGACCAGGTATGTGTGGTTTACTCATTATGCACGCTTATGTGCCTTCTGTGTAATAAGTATATCATAGACTGCATGCTTGTCGTAGACTAGACCTCTTCTGCTCTCCATATTTGGCCTTGGTGCCCAGGAGGTTGCTGGTACTACTGTAAATCTCCTTTGTTGTATAAAGTAATCTGAACGTGGCCCATACAAAGCTGCAGTGCGAGTCCTGACCTAGACCGCACTTTTTTTGCTGATCCAACTCCGATTCGCAGGCTTGACAATGTTTTCTGCCAGTAATAATGTGCCGTACCAGCGTGACTGATCACCGGTTAGTGATGCTGATGTGGCATGTCATCACTGGTAGACTGTAAGACTTCACCTCAGTTTAGTCCGTGACAGGTCTTGCATTACTTGAGGCTTTTCCAACTTTTTACTAAACTTGAGATTTTCTTGTCCCCTTTTCCTTGAGTTTTCTTCTCCATACACCAATGAGCTGGTTAGCTGAAGTGCCAATATTCTCTCCATGGTAAGAATTCCATTACCTTGGATGTCGGCACATAGGAATGAGTTGACACCAGCAGCGTGTGGCTGGGGCAGGAGTACTAAAGATTTTTTTTAGTTGACGCCCAATCTAAATATTAAGCTGTAAAATAAATAAAAAAAATAGCAACCACTATGATGCACTTTCATGATTTCAGAGCTTGCTATTCTCACACAATTCTTTGATTTGACAGATGGAAGAGATGTACAAAAAGGCTCACGCCACTATCAGGGAAGACCCAGTCCATGTAAAGAAACCAGAGAGAGAAGTCAAAAAGAAGAGGTAACTTTTTAAGGCTATTTCATCAAACTAGGCTTTGGGGGTTGCTTTGCAGAATGATGGCCCCCTGCCACTTGTGGATCCGCTAACTATTAATGGGTTATAGGATTTGCCTTTAGGTGTTCCTGTAACTCTCCGTGGACCTTAATGGCAGATGATGTGTGTACATACAACAGCTTATTCCCTTTTGTCACTGAATTCAAGGGCCAAGTGGAAGACATGGGAAAGACTATCTCTAGGACATACACTTAAATAAGCTATGACCTGAGATTACTTTCTCACACTTACGACATTTCCAGGAGTGAAAGTTCATGTATTTCACCTTAAAGGGGTTGTCCAGCCCTTTTATATTGACCCCCTTGTTGATCAGTTTAGAACAGGCATGCTCAACCTGCGGCCCTCCAGCTGTTGCAAAACTACAACTCCCAGCATGCCCGAACCGCCTACAGCTATCAGCCCACCGCAGGGCGTTGTGGGAGTTGTAGTTTTACAACAGCTGGAGGGCCGCAGGTTGAGCATGCCTGGTTTAGAAGATTTACTGCCAGAATGACCAGCTGTGCAGATTGTGTAGTGGGGGTAGCAGATTACAGCAGCACTGATACCATTCACTTCAATGGGAGCAGGGCTGCAGTAGCCAGCCCCCTCCTACATGCTGCAGTACCAAAGCTACTCTTGAAGAGCTGATCGTCAGTGTTGGACCCCTGACGATCAGATATTGGTGGTATCCTAAAGATAGGCCATCAATGTAAGCCTTCTTTAGGCATTGCAAATCCATAGTGAAAATCGGCCAATTCTAATCGCCACAATGAGCATGCTGTTTATTTGAAAATCTGAGCTTGCTCGTATTTCCTTGCAATTTTTTTAATTCCTACATACAGATGGGATTTTTGAAAACCATCCGCATGTATTCTGTGAATTGTTGCAGATTTGCAGTTTGGGATCCCCACCATATCTTTGAAAATTCTGCTGTCTAGGCCAGACCTTATGAGCTTTGATATCCAGCTACATCTCACAGCATCCTTATAATAACCATTCTCCTTCTATTCCAGGTGGAATCGTGCCAAAATGTCTCTGGCACAAAAGAGAGACCGCATTGCCCAGAAAAAAGCGAGCTTTCTCAGGGCTCAGGAGAAGATTGCAGACAGCTAAATTGGGCTTTTTGCAGTTTTCTACATAAGGCTCATGAAAATAAATCTATTCACATAAAACTGCGTCTTTACTGTGGTTTTTAATTTTTGGTGGTATGAGGTGTTAAAGCCAGTTTACATGGCCCAATGGAGCAGTTGATTGTCTGAAAGATGGCATTCTGTCCCAACAACTGCCTGGCTATCAGTGGAGGAGACCACTGCATTTACATGCAGTCCTCTCCACTGTATGGGGATGAGTGATTGCTACTGCTATCTGGGCAGCAGATCGCTGTTCACACGAACACAATCTGCTGGCGACAACTGATTTAGGTGTCGACATGAACAATTGCTTCACCCAATGAAAAAGCATTTCACACGTTCATCGGCGGCACCTTTACATGTGCTGGTTATTGGGAATGTTCTGCCCTGACAATCGGGTGGTGTAAAGCCGTAAAGGGATATTCCTGTCGCTATGATCACTGTTAAATCTGTTAATGATTTGACAGTGATCATTTTTGTAAATAAACTTAATTGCCCATTTCCCACCCTTTTTGAGAATTAGTCTCTTACCTGATGTCTTTCGTCTCCCCTGGTTACGGTCACCTCTTGCCTGTCGAATCCCATGTCCGTGCTTGCGCAGAGGACTGAAGATTTTCTCCCGGCCGGGCCGAGTGATGTCCTGAACACGCACGCTGCTGCGCATGCGCCATGATGACTTCTTCCTGGCCAGTATAGTGCAGAGCCATGAATGCGCATGCTGGTTCTGTACTATACAGGCCAGGAATAAGTCGTCATGGCGCGTGTGCGTTGAAGACAGCTCGCCGCCTGGTCGGGAGAAGTCAATCAAGCTGACTGAGCCTGCCCAGCCGAATCCAGGAAGTGAACGCTCGCTGCAGGTAAGTATGAAAACTCATGGGACAACCCCTTTAATTTTGTTAGTATATGAAGTATTTCAACAATATATTTTAAAAATTCCAATAGCTTTTTAAATGGCTAGATCCTTCTAAATATTACTTCCCAGATTCTTGCAAACAGCACGTGTTGCCCTATGGACAAACAATATAATTTGTCACAGATAATAGCTGGCTTAGTTTATGCCCTTTTTGTTTCTGTGAAAAGCAACTGTGTTCCCTTTTGCTATTGAATGGGGGCTTTTGGGTGGGAAAATGTTTAAAATGAGGCTCATTAAAAGGGTTTTCCATCTTTTTCACCACAAAGACAGGTGACTGCTTGAGCAACGTGTGTTCATTGGTGGTAAATGGTAATGACTAGTATTGAGCAAAGCGAGCTTTGGATGCTTCATCTGAAGTTTCGTTCAAAACTTCAGAATAATGGCATACGGAGATTCGTCTCTGTACAGTATTAGAATGTATGGGCTCCAATGAGCCCAAGTTATTCAGTCACATGTGACTTCGTTGAATAACTTCGGTAGTTGATTTTTAAAGTGGAAAACTACTTTAAAATTTGAAACCGAACAGACTAGTACCTCGGAGCCAAGTTCAGCTTCAGGTTTTAAAGTGGTTTTAAAAATCATCTACTAAATTTATTCAACAAAGTCACATATGACTTAGTGGAGCCCATACATTTTAATACTGTACAGAGATGAATCTCCATACAGTCTTCCAGTTATGGAAGTGACTTATCTGAAGCTCGCTTCGCTCAACACTAGTAATGACCACTTCTCCCCCGTCACTATGCTAAACGACATACAGGGATCAGACCTGGGTGTTCCAGACCACTGTTCTGGCCCAACTGGGCAAACTTGCAGTGTTGTTGGAATATGTTACAATCTGAATTCTGGTCACTAGACTTGCAGTCGGGCCAGTACACCTGTTGTATAGCACATAAATATGCCCTGGATATTTGTCTGGTAGTGGTTTTAGGCTTCAATGACTGTGCTCGGTCCGTGAAGCATGGACTGTGTGTCTGCTGCTCCTCTGACCTGAACTCGCTGCATCAGTGGTTTATGATGGTGCACCCATTTGAAGGTCTCATCTGACTATTATACTGAACCCACATCATAATAAGGGCTCATGCACACAATTGTATGCAGCCTGCAATATATGGCTCTGGTCGTGTGTGCTGTCACAGATGCTGACCTGCTCATTGACTGGGTTTGCAAGATGTGGCGCGGAAGCACTATGTAACTCCTTGGTCCGTGCTTCCGCACTGCAAATGTGTTTTTAATTAACGCCGACTGAATGTGGCTGCAAAACGGCACACAGCCAGAGCCTGTGCATTGTGGGCCACAATTTGCATCTGCAAACATTTGTGTGCATGAGCCTTTTCCCTGGGTTCACACCTGAGCGTTTGAGACGCGCGTAAAACGTGCGTTTTTTGTCACGCGTATTACAGCGCGTTTTTGCAAATAGGAAACGCGCGTCATACGCGCGTTCGTGACTGGAGACCAATTGAAAAAGGCATATCTACACTTAAACGCGTGTTTTACGCGCATTCCCATTGAAGTCTATGGGTGCAAACGCGTGACAAAACACCCCAAAGAAGCTCAAGAACTTCTTTGAGCTTAGGGCCTTTTACAGCGCGTTCAAACACGCTGTAAAACGCTCAGGTGAGAACCATGCCCATAGGGAAACATGAGTTTTCTCCTGTTGAGTGGTTTACAGCGCGTTCGAATGTGCTGTAAAATGCGCAAGTGTGAACTGAGGGTTATTGGTGGTGAAACCAGAACAGCTTATCTGGCTGGAGAGCGTCCGTCTATATTGAAATAGTTACCCACATTACATTTAAGCCAACGGCACCGTCCTCAGGTTATGATGCTTTGGGCTAATTACATAGTGCTGCAAACTTGTGCTAAGTAGTTACATGCAGATACAAGATGGCCGGGACCTGCTGCACATACATGCCTATCATGACTCCTACCCAAGAAGCTGGTGCTTTCTCCTATAGTGTGCAAGCACGACCGCTGCTGGATTGCAAAGTGGTCATAACCTCTGGCCATGAGCAATGTATGTTATGAAAAATGAATTGAGCCGGCAAAGGAAGCAATATGGACGATCAAAATAGATTAGGAACTGCCTTGTATTAACTTTCTCTACGTGATAAATGCTATTTGCTTTAACACAGGGATGCTCAACCTGCGGCCCTCCAGCTGTTGTAAAACTACAACTCCCACGATGCCCAGCTGTAGGCTGTCAGGGAACGATGGGAGTTGTAGTTTTACAACAGCTGGAGGGCCGCAGGTTGAGCATGCCTGCTTTAACAGATGGTGGCTGTTTAGCTACAAATCTGGATAGAGCGTGTCATTTTGTGACCACGGAATCTGGAGCAGCTTTCCCTGGGAGCGCTGTGCGGACATCGAGTAAGCTGTTGATTATTTATAAAAACCTCGGTCTCTGAAAAAAAAAATGTAGGCTTTTATAGCTGTAGTGCCCAATCAGAACTGGGTGAGTCTAATGATTGCTAATCCAATGCAATTGGGGAGGCAATAATTTCTGTTTCTAGCCACCTACACCTGTGATGGCTATCCTCCGGCACCCCAGCTGTGGTAAAACTACAACTCCCAAATAGCGCACTTGCTTAGCTGTTCTCAGAGCTCCATAGAAATGAATGGAGCGTTAGCCATTACTGATCTAGGGGGAAAAAAAAGTTAAAATCGCCCTTTTCCCCCGTAATTACTATAGAAGTAATAGGCACAGCCATGTTCCAAAATGCCTGCACTAGTAAAATATAAATGTATTGTTATACAGTGTCCAGTAAACACCGTAACAGAAAAATGGAAATGGCCGATTCCATGATTTGATTGATTTTTGCCACTTCACCCAATAAAATGAATAAAAAGTGATCAAAAAGTCATACGCACTACAAAATGGTATCGGTAAAAACTGCAGCTCACCCTGCAAAAAGGGCTCCCCGCACAAATCCGTGGGTTAACATAACATGGCCCACGGATAGTATTAAAATGAGAAGCTAAATAAATGTGGTATCGCTGTAAGCGTACTGACCCGGAGAACGAAGGTAACTGGTCTGTGTTACCGCTTAGGCAGCGTCGTAAAAAAAAGACCTATAAGACTATGGAGAAATAGTTTTGGATATGGCAATGTGAGAAAGGAGGTGTGGCGAGCAGCCAGGACGAATTTATCATTTCGATTTCTGTTGGGGTGCATGGACTGCAGGAGGATGCGCCTCATTTATGACGAGGCCTGAGCCTCATCATAACTGGGGGGGGGGGGGGGCGGGAATCCTCCAGCGGTGCATGCGATATCAAGACTAGCGCAGAAACCACTGATCTTGATAAATTTTCCCCTTAGTGTTTTTGTTATCCATTTGCAAATTGATCTGTAGTGTGCGTTTTGAAGTCTGCAGCATGTCTATTTCTGTGGATTTTTAGTGCAGATTTGACCCCTTGCAGTGCAGAGGGTGGGGGAACTCTGCATCAAAATCTGCAAGTAACACCTGGATTTGTGTGAGGAAACGCAGAGAAATTGGCCCCCATATGCCGGTAGCTTAAAGGGGTTGTGCAAGAATAGCCCCCCCACCACCAAATCCTGCTGGACCTGGAAAGGGAAGGTGACTTACCTGCTTTCTGGTGGTGGCTTCCTTCGCCTACAGGCCTGGGCTCCAGAGGTCTCATCATCCAATTTGACATCACCGTAGCCAATCACTAGATGCAGCGTCATGATAAATGTAACATGACGCAAGGGTAGCCGGACACCGCCGCAGTCACTGACAGACTTTGGCAATGTCACACTGGCTGTTGACATCGCCGGAGCTCAGGCCAGAAGGAGCAGGTAACGGTCTGTTCATTTCATTTTTGCTGTAGATCAAACATATGTTTGGACATACAGTAAAAAATAAAAGTACACAAATGTATGCAATTTTGCGGTTATCCCTTTTTTTTTATGTATACGTATGGATGTGCACATACTTTTTTAATGTTTGTGTCTATTTTAATATAATGTAGACGTTTTTGTGGAACCTTTTATTAAATAAAAGTTTGAAATGTATCAAAGGAAGGTGGAATATGGATAAAAAAAGGATATGTTTAATAGATGAAAAACGTATTGTCTTGTGTGTGTGTTTTTTTCTTCTTGCAGGACAGAAGCGTGATATGCAAAATTATTCAGTCCTGCTAAAAAAAAAAAAAAGACTGGGCAAATGTAGTTTAAAAGTGCATACTTTTGACTCAATCACAGTCTATAGATATGTCAAACCATACGTTTTTATGTCCAGCAGAATGCCCCCCCCCCCTCCAATTCTTGCACAACCCCTTTTTTTTAGGATGTATTTCTGGAGTGTAATAATATTACAGGCTGCAGCTACTAGAGATGGGGTCGTTGATCCAGGGAGTTATTCTGATTGCCTGATTGGAGTCGGGAAGGAATTTTTGTCCCTTAAGTGGGGAAAATTGGCTTCTGCCTCACAGGGGTTTTTTGCCTTCCTCTGGATCAACTTGTAGGAAACAGGCCGAACTGGATGGACAAATGTCTTTTTTCGGTCTTATATACTACGTTACTATATGTTTTTATGTCAGTGGCCATAAAAAAAAAGGCCTCAAATTATCTATAATCTGCTTTTATTATATTTTTATATTTACTACAAACTTGAAATACAGTTTGGTTTAATTTAGATTTGGAATTGCTTTTAATTGATTTATGAACATTTTGCTATTGCATCTTTCAGACAGCAGAGGGCAGCACCTGCACAGTAATTGCAAAGCAATTCAGAAAGTAACATCAGGTAACGTCATGGCATCACTGTGATGTGTATTAGTTAGACGCCTAATTCACATTTGCAGCAGTTAGCGGCTTTTATTTTTGTTTCTGTAACATTCTGTTAATCGGGGCAAATTTACTAACCTTGTCTAAAATGTAGACTGTGAACTTAGGTTACGTTGACATAAGCGTTTTTTGCGTATCCGTCATGGATCTGCAAAAACTCTTCTGTTACAATATTACAACCGCATGAGTCCGTCATGAACGGATCTGGTTGTATCATGTCTTCTATAGCCATGACGGATCCATCATGAACACCATTGAAAGTTTTCTATTGTGTCAGAGAAAACAAATCCGTACCCATTGACTCACATTGTGTTTCAGGACGGATCCGTCTTGCTCCTCATCACATGGCGGACAGAAAAACGCTGCTTGCAGCGTTATTCTGTCCGCGATGGGGACGCAGCCAAACGGAATGGAATGCATTTTGGTGCCCTCTGTTTCGTTCAGTTCAGTTTTGTCCCCATTGACATCGAATGGGGACAAAACTGAAGCGTTTTCTTCAGCTATTGAGATCCTATGACGGCATAATTGTTTGCTATGACGCTGTGCGCTTCGTACAGTAATACACTCGTGTAGATCATGCACTCAGCAGGACAAAATCCACGTATCTGTGAATGCGGCCTTAGGCCCTTAAAGACGAGCGTCGCGGATTAGGTCTGGATGCGTTCATTTAAAAATGCGTGATTTCACAAGCAAATTCATTCAGTTTTGTCTGCAATTTCGTTCAGTTGTTTGTTTTTTTCGCGCGGGTGCAACCATCAGTGAAAAAACGCATCGCATCCGCACTTGCTTGCGGTTGCGATTTTCACACAGCCCCATTCACTTCTATGGGGCCAGCATTGTGTGAAAAACACAAAATATAGAACATGCTGCGATTTTCGCGCAATGCACAAGTGATGCGTGAAAAACAATGCTCATGTACACAGACCCATTGAAATGAATGGGTCAGGATTCAATTACCATGAATTCCTAGTGCAATGTCAGTGGATTGTCAGGATTTAGGTACGCATTCCGCAGTGTGTGAACATGGCCTAGGTTTTGTATACGGCTATAATAGGGGAACCTATAGAGGTGCACAGTGCATTTACTTTGCCTCCAATTGCATACAAATTTGAAGAAAATGTGACGTATTCCATTAAACTCTATATATCGGAGGAGATTTACTAATCCTATCTAAAATCTAAATAGGTGAGAAAATACTGACTAACTATCAAACAATCCCTTTAAGCCCATATTCTTGTTCGGTGGGTTATCCTTAACTTTAGTAAATGTGGGTTTTTGAGCTTTTCTCCCCTAGAAGCATTTCTCCAAGGGTAAAGTAGCTCCCCTCCATATGATACCAGACAGAGTTGGCTTTCATGCGGTCTATCACAATGGCGCTTATACCACCGATATATTGGCTTAGTTTCCAAAAAAATAAATAAATAAATATATATATATATATATATAAAATGTTAAAAAAATTAAATTCAAATCATCCCCCTTTACCAAAATTAAAACAAAATAATATAAAAGTATCTATGCCATAGAGAAAACGGGAAAAGTCAAAATGGCCAATTCACCTTTTTTGGTCACTTCTCCTCCCACAAAAAAATTAAATAAAAAGTGATTGAAACGTCAACACCCCAATATGGTAGTGAAAAGTACAGATTGCACCCGCAAACATTTTTATAGGGGTCAATATGGCGACGAAAAAGAAAACCTAAGAAAAACTATACATATGTGGTATTGTCGTAATTGTACTGCCATGGAGAATGAAAGTAACTGGTCAGTTTTACCGTACAGGAAACGCTGTAAAAACAAAACCCACTAAACTGTGGCAGAATTGTGTTGTTTTTCCAATTTCACACCGTTTGGAATTCTGTTTTACAGCTCCCCACTATACGGCATACAATATTTAATGGTGGAATTAGAAAGTGCAACTTGTTACTGCAAAAAACAAGCCCTCATACGGCTATGTGAATGTAAAACAGAAAAGTTATCGCCCCAGAAAGGCAGGGAGTGAAAAATGTAAACGCCAGAATGAAAGAACCTCCGGGGCTGAAAGAATTAAGGCCAGTGATTGGCTGCAGTAATCGCGGGAACGAGGGCTGGCCTCAGTTGTTGTTTTTCTTAATTTTTTCACTGTCCCTTTAAAAAAAAAATGAAATTTATATCAAGTGACAATCCAGTGTGTTGCAGAAGGCACAGTTAAGTCCTGGCCTCAGGATTGGGAGCATCCTGAAGAACAGCAGGGGCTGTATCCAGAAAGTGCTCCCCTAACCAAGACGGATCTTCAGAATAAACACAAGAAGTCCATTGTATTCAGAGCAAGGAGTCTTGTTCCCTTCATCCTGTTCGACATCTTAAGGCCTCATGTACACGAACGTATGCACCCCGTGCCCGTATTGCGGACCGCATTTGCGGATCCGCAATACACGGGCACCATTCCGTGGGCATTCCGCATCACGGATGCGGACCCATTCATTTCAATGGGTCCGCAAATCCGGAGATGCGGAACGGTGCGGAATGAAATGACGGAACGGAACACTACGGAAGCACTACGGAGTGCTTCCGCGGGGTTCCAGTCCGTACTTCCGTCCCGCAAAAAGATAGAACATGTCCTATCTTTTTGCGGAACGGGCAGATCGCGGACCCACTCAAGTGAATGGGTCCGCGATCCACTGTGGATGCCCCACGGCCGGTGCCCGAGCATTGCGGGCCGCAATTTGCGGCCCGCAATACGGGCCCGGGGTGCACGCGTTCGTGTGCATGAGGCCTAAGGCTGGGGCTACACAGCAACGTGTCACAGAGAGGTTGTGCGACAAAAAAACAATATGTGCAGCTCCCTATTACACTTTGCAAGCGGCTTACATTAAAGTCAGTGGGTTTAAGGCTGGAGCTACACGGCAATCTTGGGAGTGTCTAAGGATGTCAGTGTAAGCCAGGGCTCATGCACATGAACATGTGCTGGGACCGTAAATTGTGGTTCCCAATGCACGTGCATCGTCTGTGTGGCCAGTGGTGATGGGACTGCAAAAAAAAAAAAGCAGAGCATGTTCTATATTTTTTTTGCAGTGCACAGGCATGGACCGAAATGACATGGAAGCACTCCGTGGCCTTCCTCTCCTTGCCTCTACATAGTATCTTCCGGATTGCGGACCCATTCAAGTGAACGGGTCCGCATCTGTGAAACTGTGCGCTCCCGGCCGGTGCCCGTATATTGCAGACCCACTGTTTGTGGGCACGGTCGTGTGCATGAGGCCTAACACAGCAACCCTAGAAATGAATGGGGTCACGGTATGACTTACAGGTTACCACGACCCCATCTCTGCTGGATTCCGTCACACCCAAGGTCTCCCCACCTAAAGCAACACAAAATCCATTCGGTCTGGATTTTTTCTGACGCCATTGACAATCATTAGGTGCCGTGTAGCCCCAGACTACGTGTGCAACTCATATTGCTCCACAGGCTTGCTGTAGTTATCGCCATATTTTGTCCAGGGATTCAATCATCTTAAAAATAAAAAATAAACATAAGAAAAAACTAAATATAAAATTTAGTGTGGTGTGCCAGATGCAAGTCAGATGCAGACAATCAGCCAGGTTCAATGTATTTCATGACCGTCTCTGAAGATTTCATAGTTATCCCTGTTAATAGAAGCCCATATGCAGTATAATCACCGCGCTGTTTCTTTAAATATTCATACTGTATCTGAACGGTGAATATCTAAATTGTGGAAACATGTTCTAAAATGGCCTGAATGTGGAAAGCATTGATTGAGATGAATCCATTCAATCAACAGAGGATTTATGGAATGGAAAATGTAATGGCTGGCAGGGGTCACTTGTTAATACGGATCAGCGTCTTATTCCGTGCATTTATTATTTATCGGGTGCAATGAATAGTATTACTGGTATTACATTGCCACATACATCATTTTAAAGAGTTGCATGCCTTGTTACCAGAGTAATTCCTGCTTTACTTCCTCCTAAGAGCAAATATCAAAAGTAAAAGTCACCACTTTATATAGGTTTTATATAGATGACACGATTATCTCCAGAGTAAGGCCTTATTCACACATTCGTGGAACACGGTCCGTGAAAACCCGGCCTGCCGTCCGGCTGAGTGCACTAACGCATGGTGTAATTGGTTGCTATGATGCTGTGCGTTTCGTGCCGCTCCCCGCTGTACAGTAATACACTCGTATGATTTATACGAGTGTATTACTGTACAGCGGCGGCGGTACAAACCGCAGAGCGTCATAGCAACCAATGACGCCGTGCGCTCGTGCACTCAGCAGGCCAGGTTTTCACGGACCGTGGTCCACGTATGTGTGAATGAGGCCTAAAGCTGTTTGTGTTGATTTCCCTGTTTGTCTGTAAAAATAACTGAAAAAAGTAATAAAAATCATTTTCTGCATGTTCTCTTTATTAAAAATGTTCAGCCGTTTTTGATATACAAGGGTTAAAAAATCAGTCTGTTTCCAGAGGATCACTTCACAGTCCTGTCAGCTGATGGCTCATGTGAAGCCTTATCTCTGATCTCCTGATCACATACGCATTCATTTAAACCATCTTTTTATCAGTTTGATAAAAGTTTAGCTATGAGTGTTTGAGGTCAGGACGTCAGAGCTAAGGCTTCACATGAGCCATCAGCAGACGGAACTCAGAAGCCACGTTCGGCAAATAGACAGATTTTTTTTTTTTTTTTACCCGTGTATCGCAAAAATGTCTGATGCGAAGCACAGTGGATCAGAACATAAGTGGGACTGGGAGGGCTGTGCGTCCCCTCCAAGTTCGGACCAGCACCAGGTAGCTGTAAAAGCATAAAGTATTAATATGAAGTTGCCCATAGTTTCGCCCTTAATTAAGATGGCAATTACTGTTGGTGAACATAGGAGGAAAATAGAGGGGGAGCATGCGCAGTGAGAGGAGGACAACGCCGACATCGCGGAGCGCTTTTCATGCGAACTACATCTCCGGAGATGGTGATTATTTGACAGTATTTATTTCTCTTTCTTTTTGGTTATAGATGTTTATATATTTTCTATAATATTCTGATGGCCGAGCGGTTTTTACCTTATATACATAGGCACTATTGCACTTTATTGGATATATATAAATGAATGCACATATATGAATTATATTTGAATAGAATTGTATTCACATTAGATATATATTATGTATTGTTTATATTGATTAATCATGGGATATACAAACACATGCACTTGCACTTTGTAATTCACTTGGCTTGAGAAAGGTTCCGCGAGGGGACTGAAACGTCGCTGTGATATATGTGAATAAATACCCTTTTTTTCACCATCTACAGAGGAGTGCCGTGGACTTTTTTGCATATATTTGTACCCAGGATCAAGGGTTGAACGCTGGCATCCGGATTACTATATACAAGGAGTGCTGCCCTGTTTCATGTATATCTATCTATCTATCTATCTATCTATCTATCTATCTATCTATCTATCTATCTTTCTATATATATCTATATTAAAAATTTTAGATATGTAATTCTATATTAAGAAAGGTTAAAGGAGTTTTCTCACTTTAGCAAATAGCATTTATCATGTAGAGAAAGTTAGCACAAGACACTTACTAATGTATTGTGATTGTCCATATTGCTTCCTTTTTCCATCCCATTATACATTGCTTGTTTCCAGGGGTAACGGCCAACGTTGTAGCGCAGATACAAGGTAGTCAGGATGGGAGTTGCTGCACATGCGTGCCCATGTGTGCGCCAGAGAGGCCAGCGCTTTTTTCTGTGGTGTGCAAGCATTACCACCAATGCTGGATTGGAGGGTGGTCATAACCATGGACACCAGCAGTGCGATAGTAATGTATTGTGATTGTCCATATTGCTTTCTTTGCTGGCTTGATTCATTTTTCTAAGTGCCTGGTATTCACTTTCTCTACATGATAAATGCCACTTGCTGAAGGGAGACAACCCCTTTAAGGAATCCTTATGCTATCTGCACACATTGCTTTTTTATTTTGTATGACAAATATGCAAACATAAATCCGCACTATTTCTCAGGTTTTTTAACCCCATTGTAGTCTATGGGAACAATCACTACATTAGGTTGCTACTGCGGCTGCTTGTAAAAAGGTAGCCCCGTTATTGGTGTATTAACCCTGCACATTTCAGCCTACTTGCCTTTATTGCAGGTGTTAATGGCCATCTGACTCCACCACTATGGAAACAGCAAAAATGGATATATATCTGTCACCTTTGTTTGCTTAACAGACATGGAATAGTGATCAATTGTATATAAAATATTACTTTTAATAGAATAAATCTAAAATATAGGCCCTTAAATACACAAATAGAAAAACAGAAACCCTTAAGAGGTAGGCCCATTGTGTCGGGGGTAGACAGTATCTGCCAGAACTTGGGCATATACATTGACCAGATTCCTATGCCCTTTGTGACATCCCTTCCGTCATATACGAGGGACACGACGGACCTCCTGAAGAGGTTGGAAGGCATCACTTTGGAGACTGGTTCGTTGTTGGCCAGCATAGATGTAGAGGCTTTGTATTCCTCAATTCCCCATGATATAGGTCTACAAGCTGTTCAACACTTTCTAAGCATGAGGGGGAAACAATTTTTTGAGCATAATAAATTTGTGCTGAGACTATTACAGTACTTGCTTACACTTAATGTGTTTCTTTTCAACAGTAGGATTTACCACCAGCTCAGGGGTACAGCGATGGGCTGTTCATGTGCGCCATCTTACGCAAATTTGCTCCTGAGCTGGTGGGAATCTACTGTTTTTGGTGAGGGTCTGTCGCTGTGCACAGGGGCCATTCTATTGTGGGCCCAGTACATTGACGACATTTTCATCATCTGGAGCAATTCAAAAGAAGCCTTCACCCAGTTTGTTGAAAATCTGAATTATAATGGAATGGGTATAAGGTGGACTATGGGTTCCTTACCTTTTTTGGATATCCGTATTTTTAGAGGACAGGTGGATAAACTCTGTACCACAATCTACAGGAAACTTACCTTAGCTAACTTCGTTCTGCATTGGTCGAGTAGTTATCCTATACCCCTCAAGAGGGGTATTCCAGGCGGCCAGTATCTGAGTCTACGGCGGAATTGCTCTGACAATCGTGAGTTTGTGAGACAGGCTCAACAGCTTAGGGAGAGGTTCCGTTCTAGAGGATATCCTGATAACATATTGTGCCAGGCTTATCAGAAGGCCAAATTAACACATCGCACGGAACTTTTGACTACAAGGGTGAAAATTCTAAGACAATCGCAAGATTTGTCTGATCACTACATTTGATGGGATGTCCGATAAGGTCAGAGACATACTGAAAAAACATTGGTCCATTCTTTTAATGGACCCGGACATCCTCAGATCGTGTTCAGGAAAGGTCAGAGTTTGCGAGATGTTTTGGTACACAGCTACTACTCCTTGGGGGTTACCTCTGGCGCATGGCTTGACCGTAGGCCGGAGGGTTGTTTCAGGTGTAGGGGTTGTGTTGCCTGTGGAACCATGAAGCCCTCTAAAACCTTTTTCAGTACCAATTTACAGCGCTCCTTCCACATACGAGATTTTATGACCTGTCGTAGCCAAGGTGTAATCTACAAGATCACTTGTGATTGTACTGCCGAGTACTTTGGTAAAACTAAGAGAGAGCTGCACACACAGGTGGGAGAGCACCTTAGCGACATAGCCAACAGACGGGACATGGTAGTGTCTAAACATGTGCACGAATACTATCAGAGTGACCCACGGTGCATCAAGGTCGCTGGTATTGAGATGGTTAAACCACGTCACAGAGGAGGTGACTGGGACCAGATGCTGCTACAGCAGGAGACCCGCTGGACATTCCTACTGCGTACTGTTTCACCTACGGGTTTAAATGAGCAGCTGAAATTTGGCTGCTTCATTTAACCCCTATCTTTCTCTCCTTCTAACGAAGACTTATATGCTGTTATATGTATGAATCAACCATTTCTGGTCACATATCTATATACATAATTTGGTGGGATATTTCACCAATGCTGCATTTATTCATACCTCCTTAGTGTTTTAACTATATCTGATATCTTACCTATGAGTCAATCTGTCTTTTTCCCCAGACCGAGTTTCTTTCATCATGTCTAAAGCCACTAATGCCTACTGTGGAAAATGGTGGCGGACCCTGGGGACGCTCCCTGGTTGCCCAGCAACGCTACCACTGTTGGGCGCACTGTGCTATTGTGCGTTCGGACGTGGTGACGTCATCTTTTGTCATCACACTGCCCACGCTCTTGCGCATGCGTGGACGGTTTAAGCTTAGACATGGGAAACATGATCCCGCCGCCTGCGCTCTTGAGTATGCGCAGTCGGACAGCTGCCGGCGTGTGTTTGAACGCGATGACGGAAGTCACGCAGTGGCTGTTACCTCGCTCTGAGACTGCCCCATATTCAAAATGCTGACACTATTTATAGTGCGCTTATCTGCTCGTGGCTGCCATCATGCCCTAAGGCAGAGATCAGCAACCGCCGGCACTCCAGGTATTGTGAAACGACATCTCCCATCATGCACACTTGCTTGGCTGTTCTCTGAACTCCCACAGAAGTGAAAGGAGCATGCTGGGAGTTGTAGTTTCACAACAGCTGGAGTGCCGAAGGTTGCTGATCCCTGCCCTAAGGAATGAGTGGTTAGGGACCCATTATCAGACGGCCCCCCTCCCTCTCCCCTACACTTTGAATGGATGCCTGCTTAGGTGTGTTATAACTGGTATCACCTGGCATCCATTAGTTTTTCTTTGGCCTCATGCACACGACCGTAAGTGTTTTGCGGTCCGCAATCTGCGGATCTGCAAAACACGGAAGCTGTTCCGCAATTTGCGGAACGGAACGCGGCCCATTGTAGAAATGCCTATTCTTGTCCGCAAAACGGACAAGAATGGGACATGCTATATTTTTTTTTGCGGGGCCACGGAACGGAGCAAAGGACGCCGACAGCACATGGAGTGCTGTCCGCATCTTTTGCGGCCCCATTGAAGTGAATGGGTCCGCGCCTGAGCCGCTAAATATGCGGCTCGGACGAGGACCCAAAATACATTCGTGTGCATGAGGCCTTTACCTGTAGATCCTGACTATCTCCCCGGATGATTGTTCCACCTGGAATTTGAAACGTGCATGTAGGGATTAGAACAGGGCTGCATTAGTGTCAGTGCTCAAGGGACAGGTTCCGGGCGGGGTCACCCTTTAAAGACGAGTGCCCTGTGGTAAGGCTGCTCTTTAAACAAGTGGCTAGGGCCAGTGTCAGTTTACCACAGGGTCTCAATAGGTATATATGCACATGCGGACCCCTAATAGCCTCTTGGATCATCAACTCATCAATGAAGCTGATCTTTGTATGGTAAACCTTTATATCCGTGAACCTGGGGACATTACGGTAGGACTAAGATTTAATTTTAGTGGTGTCGGCGTACATTTGTTTATATCAATTGTGATTATCCATCAGCACTGCTTGTGTATTACAACAGTGGTTTTGTTTTAGTGTTTATGGTGTCAAGCACTACCTGTGGGTTATAAGTTCTGTTTTTCAATTTGTGTATTTAAGGGCCTATATTTTAGATTTATTCTTTTAAAAGTTATACTTTATATACAATTGATCACTATTCTATGTCTGTTATACCAATGTTCCAGTGATCTATATGACTTATCTGATCATACCCCTTTTTTGTTATATACCTTTGTTTGCTTTCACATCATTTTGCCGCACATCCGTGCTTATAACGGTTAGTCCTTCATTTTTGTTTCTCAAAACCCCTGATGAGTCCATTGAGACTGGACAGAAAAGTCACGCTGGGTGTTGAGCTATAGCCTACATAGGGTTTGGGATGTTTTTAGGGGCCGGTTCCGGGCGGGGCCGCTCCTTTCAGTGCTCTGTATTTAAATAGGCTGGGTTTTGACAGGTCCCCTTACCTCATGAGATGCTCCAATGCTTATATCAGAGAGGCTGCCTAGAGCTGAATCTGGACAACCCCTTTAAGTTTCAGTGATTTACACATTCCGCCCTCTGCCTGTTGGGAGGTTTTTTTGTTGGAAAATCACCACATAATATGCAGAAGTACACGAACAATTGACATGCTGTGAATTTCAACTGTTTGTGTCAATTTGTGCATGTACAAAATACGCAAAGTGTAAGTGAGATTTGGCAAATCTTTCACTTTGCTAGTACTGTATTACGTTTTTTCTGCCCGAAAACCCCAACTTTATCTGCACCGTGTGTGTAGTGCCCTGGAGCAGGGAGTACTTTGACATTTGGACATTTGCCTATATCCCCTATGCAAAGTTAAAACTTCTTACTTTATTTCTCTTGAAAGGGTTAACTTATACTATTTAATACTGTGTACCTGCATTTTATGTTGTGATATATATCCTGTTCATTACCGCTGTATTTACATGGCTCTGTGGAAAGGGTTAATGAATACTGAGAAACTGTTAGGCTGGGAACACACCTAGGCGTTTCTGAATCGCGCGTATGACGCGCGTTTTGTTAACTTACAAACGCGCGTCATACGCGCGATTGAGTGATTCTCCCCTATGGCATCATTGTCCATAGGCGCGTTAAAACGCCCCAAAGAAGCTCATGTACTCGTTTGGGCGTTGGGCGTTTTACAGCGCGTTCAAACGCGCTGTAAAACGCCCAAATGTGAACCATGCCCATAGGGAAGCATGGCTTTTCACATGTTGTGCGTTTTACAGCGCGTTTGAACGCGCTGTAAAACGCTTAGGTGTGTACCTAGGGTTAGGGCTTTGATTGAGAAGCTGGTAATTTTCCACAGCTGCCATAGGGTTTAAAAAGACCATGTTTTGGAGGGAAAAACCCAGACTTGTTTACCACCAAAAAGAGAGCCTGACCTTTTAACCCCTTCACTACCGAGCCACTTTTCACCTTTAATCCCAGGCCAATTTTTGCAAATCTGACATGCGTCACTTTATGTGGTAATAACTTTAAAACACTTTTACTTATCCAGGCCATTCTGTGATGGTTTTCTTGTCAAATATTGTACTTCATGACAGTGGTAAAATTGAGTCAAAAAATTTCAATTTTATTTATAAAAAATACCAAATACCAAAAATTGAAAAATTCGCAACTTTCCAAACTGCAATTTCTCTGCTTTTAAAACAGATAGTGATATAATAGTTATAACTTTACATTTCCCATATGTCTACCTTATGTTTTTGAATGCCATTTTAATTTTGTGGGGACGTTAGAAGGCTTAGAAGTTTAAAAGCAAATCTTGAAACTTTTCCAAAAATTTGCAAAACCCACTTTTTAAGGACCAGTTCAGGTTTGAAGTCACTTTGTGAGGCTTACATAATAGAAACCACCCAAAAATAACCCCATTTTAGAAACTACACCCCTCAAGGTATTCAAAACTGATTTTACAAACTTTGTTAACCCTTTAGGTGTTCCACAAGAATTAATAGAAAATGGAGATGAAATTTTGGAATTTCACTTTTTTGGCAGATTTTCCATTTTAATAAAAAAAAATTACGCTAACAAAGCAAGGGTTAACAGCCAAACAAAACTCAATATTTATTGCCCTGATTCTGTAGTTTACAGAAACACCCCATATGTGGTTGTAAGCTGCTGTACGGGCACACGGCAGGGCGCAGAAGGAAAGGAACGCCATATGGTTTTTGGAGGGCAGATTTCACTGGGATAATTTTAAGCTGCCATGTCACATTTGAAGACCCCCTGATGCAACCCTAGAGAAAAAACTCCAAAAAGTGACACCATTTAAGAAACTAACCCCCTGATGGTATTCAAAACTGATTTTACAAACTTTATTAACCCCATGGTGATGGAACATGTGATGAGCGCAGTGACTTCATCACAGGTCCTTTAGCCGGCAGCTAATGATTGAAGAAGAGATCGCAACTCCGAGATCAAGTGGATAAGGTGAGTTAATTTTTTTATTTTTAACCCCTCCATCCACATTTTACCAAGCATTCTGTAGTGAGAATGCTATTATTTTCCCTTATAACCATGTTATAAGGGAAAATAATAAAATCTACAGAATACTCAACCCAAACCCGAACTTCAGTGATGAAGTCCGGGTTCGGGACTGGGTACCAAACATGCCGATTTTTCCCACACGCGTGCAAAACGCATTAAAACGCTTTGAACTCACGCGGAAAAATTGCACATTTTTCAGCAACGCACCAACATCCTATCCGGCCCCATTCCGCAACGCCCGTGTGAAAGGGGCAATGTAATACATTTACTGCTTGCTTCCTGTGAGATCCAGGGGGCTAATAGCTCAGCTGAACACCTATAGTTCACTGCTCTCTGATTCATTGCATCCTGGGAAGTTAATATTTCGGTATCACAGTGCCTGCTGTAAAGTATACACTTCCCAGAATGCAAATCACTGGAGCTATCTGCAGACATCGAGCCATTGGGGAATGCTAGGGAATATAAACTCAGAAGCCTGAAGAATTCCAAATGTGGCTTTGAAATAGCATAGGCTACAGTACAGGTTGTAACTCAGGATAGTGCAAAATAATTGAAATAAGGGATTTTTTGTTAAAAAGTTAAACCTTTTAATGATATCTTCTATATATTAATTTTAAAAAGAAGCTAGAATGTGAACGGTTTTCAACATTTAACAGAAACACTAAAATTGTTAAGGGGTTGTGCACATTTGGGCAACAGACCCGTCAAGGGAAGTATACATACCTACTTCCCGATACTGGCTTTTGCAGTCTCCTGCTGTATGTAAACTTCTGGTTTGATGCTGGCCTCAGCAGTGACCTGCTCACCTTGCGTCATGACAAATGGTCACGTGACGCAAGGTCACCTTTGCAGCCAGCAATTGACTGCAGCGGTGTGAAACTGGAAGTTTATGTCCAGTGACCCGAGAGGAGCAGCAGCGGTTAGTGAGCGAAGGAGCTGGGAAGCAGGTAAGGCCTCTTTCACACTTGCGTTGTGAAGATCCGGCATGCACTTCCGTCGCCGGAATGCACGCCGGATCCGGCACAACGCAAGTGAACTGAAAAGATTTGAAGACTGATCAGTCTTCAAAATGCTTTCAGTGTTACTATGGCAGCCAGGACGCTACTAGCGTCCTGGTTGCCATAGTATACCAATCTGTCTTCAGCGCACTCTGTTTGAGGGCTGTCTGTAGGGTTCCAACCCAATACGTATGCAAATATAACGACAGCAGCCAAGGTGATAATGCTTAAATGGTTTAAACTCTTGTTTATTGATTCACGTGCGGCAGTAACTGTATTGACGTTTCGGCAAGTGTTTGCCTTCATCAGATACTATGCCGCAGACTTGAAAAGTGGTTGTGGAAAGTGGACGCAGAAGGTAGTTACATGCATATAGCATGTTTGGGGCATGTTATAGCATGTTTGGGGTCAAAAAGTCATACACACCCTATAATGGTATCAATGAAAATGTAAGATCGCCCCGCAAAAAAGAAGCCCCCATACAGCTCCGTACACATAACTACAAAAAAGTTATAGGGGTCAAAATATGGCGAAAAAAATTAAAAAGTGCGAAAAATCTGTTATCACTATCAAAACGCAAGAAAAACTATACATATAAGGTATCGCCAGATTTGTACTGACCTGTAGAATAAAAGTAACTTTTTTCACACATCAAACTTCGTAAATAAAAAAAAAGGTGTGGTGGAATTTTTTATTTTTTTTGCAATTTCACCCCATTTGGAATTTTTTTTCCCGCTTCCCACTACATCATATGCAATATTAAATGGTGGCGTTGGAAAGTACAACTTGTCCTGCAAAAACAAGCCGTTATATGGCTATGTTAACAGACAAATAAAAAAGTTATGGCTCTGGGAAGGCAGCGAGCACAATACAAAAACGCAAAAAAAAAACAAAAAACTCCGGCCTTGAAAGGGTTAACAATAAATAGGTCATTTTCTGATGACACATTCTCTAAGGGCACTTTGACTTTCAGATTTTATTATGAGGTCCAAAATCTTTGTAATATTAGAGAATACTGGCACAATATGAATTACTCCATTTTATGTGTTGCTTTTAGGACTAACCAACCTGTATTGAGTGTACAGCATCAGTGACTGTTACAACTCTCCAGGGCACTTTTTGGTAATCTAACGTTTTATTTAAAGGGGTATTGATGATCCATCCTCAGGATAGTTCATCTTAGGGTACTTTCACACTTGCGTTGGTGCGGATCCGTCTGTTTATTTGCACAGACGGATCCGCACCTCTAATGCAAACGTTTGTATCCGTTCAGAATGGATCCGTTTGCATTAGGTTTAAAGAAAAATGACAAAGTCCAAAACGGATCCGTTTTGAATTACATTGAAAGTCAATGGGGAACGGATCCGTTTTCAAATGCACCATATTGTGTCATTGAAAACGGATCCGTCCCCATTGACTTACATTGTAATTAAAAACGGATCCATTAGGTTCCGCCTCTTCAGACGGACACCAAAATGCTGCATGATTCGTTTAGGTGTCCGCCTTCAAAACGGAATAGAGGTGGAACGGAGCCGAACTGATGCATTCTGAACGGATCCTTATCCATTCAGAATGCATTGGGGCTTAACAGATCTGTTTTGGACCGTTTGTGAGAGCCCTGAAACGGATCTCACCAACGGAATCCAAAACGCCAGTGTGAAAGTACGATTGGTTGGAGTCTGACTCCTCCACCCATCCGCTGTTTCAGACAGCCACCGGAGACTGAAAATATACAGTGTACGGAGCTGAAAGCAGTAGGCTCCATACAGTGTTTAGTGGCTGTGCTGGGGTACTGCAGCTCAGCTCTGGAAACTACACATGTGCGGAGCCTTCTGCTTATACTCCATACACTGTATATTATACTTCATACACTGTATATTTTCAGTTGAAGAGTGGGGTGTCGGACCCCCACTGATCTGATATTGATGACCTATGCTGAGGATAAATCAACATCTGTAGGCCGGACAACCCCTTTAACTTCATATCAAAAAGGTCCTCTCAAACAGGATCTCACCAGCTTACATAAACTGTATATGAAGCTTATGTATTAAAGGGAACCTGTCACGAGCTGAAGGCAGCATGTTATAGAGCAGGAGGGGCTGAGCAGATTTATATATAGTTTTATGGGAAACAAAGGTTATACTGAATCGTTTCCCATAAAACTATAAATAAATCTGCTCAGCTCCTCCTGCTCTATAAAATGCTGCCTGCAGCTCAAACACCATGTACAACTTGACAAGTTCCCTTTAAATGCATTAAAACAACCGTAATAGACAATGGAAATAATTAAGCACAGTCTGAACATGTATTAAGTAATCAGTTGATGATCCACAATTTAATGACATATTATTGTTTAGTTAGGCTCTGAACAAGAGTGTGCAAATTCATCCATGCTGACTTATCAGTAAATTTTATCTCCACGTTTTATTTCATATTTCAAAACAGCAGCTTTTATTTAACCACACTATAAGAGGAGTGGTTTGTAGGCCGGCGTTCTTACAAAAAAAAAAAAAAATTATAATAATATAGTTCATGTTGTATAAAAACGCCTTGAGTTACACCATTAGAAGGAGGCAAATTTCACAGCATTGTAACATCCTGAATGCAGCAAATAAGACATGATCGTATGAATGAAGAGTTTTTGCCAACATCTGAGGCAACATAAGTGCATATCACGTTATCACGTGCTACCAGTCCCTTTGGAGCAAGATTCAATGAGTCGACGCTTGATGTCAATGACAAGTTGACCGTAAAATGGAACACCAGTTTGTTGGAAAATTGACACATGAATGGCTTAATGAAGAAATATTATTTTTCGCATTGTCACCAGATTTAAAGAGGTGAAGATATTAGAAGAAGAAAAAAAAATGTTACATAAAGGTAACTTAACTTTAAAACACCCCCACAGTTTCGGTTGTATGGAAGTGGAAACTCGAATGGAAACATTTCCCAGACATTATGAGTCATTAGTATGTGAGATCTTTTTCCATAAAAGAGCTTTTAAGTTGTTTAAAATTAATGAATGTTGCATCTCCATGTTCTTGGTAGCAGCTTTCAGGGCAATACAGGAGTAGATTTGTTTCTCTAGTTCTTCTCGTATTTCAGAAGGGCTCCCTCGAAATAGGTAGTCCTTCACTAACAGACATATTTTTGCTAGATTTGGTTGGCTTACATCTGCGGTACATTTCCTTTTGCTTTGGTCACACACAGTGCTACAGTCAGTACCATAAACACAGTCAGAGTCCACTACGCATGGCCGGTCTTTGATCGTGTCCTTCAAGTGCATCTCTGGAACAACGTTCCTCATGTCCACGACTTTCAAGTCATACTTGTCGTTATAACCAAAGTTTTTGGCACTTGTGTCACACATAAGAAAATTTCCGTAAGGTCCATGAAAAATGTCTTCTACAAATTCGAGAAGACCTATCACTATCTTAGCCTTCCTAGGCCAAGACGGGGTGAACCACTGGTCCATCCGTTTTCGCAGTCCTTGAGGGACAAATATTTCAAAAATCCATGGTAGACTTATTCCATACAGTGAGGTGTACGGTACACGCTCTGTTATGTATAGATCCCCACAGAATCCCAGTAATTTTGGGGTGTGCTCCTTGCCTTGAAGGATCACCATCAGCAAAAACTCATTGAGTTGTAGAAGTGCCCATGCGGATTTGGCCTCAGGAAGAGACACGTGGCCGTCTTTATTACCATCTGCCGCTGCTAAGATGAGATTTACTAGATCACGGAGATTACCTTGGTCGCCTAATTTTGTCTAAAAGATACAAAAAGAAAAAAATACTTTAAATTGATGGAAAACATACATTTCCTTTAAAATTGAATAATACCAATAAGTGTACTCATGGGCTCCTGCATGCACCACCAGCGCCTGATATCTTTCTTTATATAGTAAGAACTGGTAATGCTTAAAGGATAAATGAATGCAAGAAACATATTCTTTGTGGAGTTGGATAACTGCAGTTCTGATCAAGTCCTTGAGAGCACAGGGGAAATTACCATGTTTTCAGATGCGGTACGTTTTTAAACCCCAGAGCGCTCTTATCAGTAGTTTAATAGGAAGCAGAAAAAGCCCAAGCTCTTAGGATTTGCTTTATTCAATGTAAACAACATGAGCTTGCCACCATGTTCACGTGGGAGCACTTTACAGCTTCACCTGAATTATCTACCAGCAAGTCAATAAAATAACTTCAAATAGAACCATTGTAACATTTTGTAAATTAAATGTCAACCATTGAAAAGTCACCGTAACCTGCATATGACTAATCTGTATCCAAAATATGGAATTGTAAATCATAACTTACCTTAGTCGCCGTTTGTTTTTTGTTTTTTTATCCGGTGATCGACAAATCTTGGACTTTTTTTGTTTAGGATATGATCTTGCTTACAATCTATCCACAAGTTTATACTGATATACCGTACCTAATGCTCCATCTGCCTCCCAGAGGAACCTTACTTTATGTAGCTATCCTAATTGTCTCTGGGAAACCTTTTTGGACATTCAACAAGAAAAGAATATTGTCCAGTCTCATCCGGTAATAAAACTCTATGTAGTTAGATTACTGATCCTCTGTGCCAGGGAAGCTTGGCATTGTAATTTTTGGAGTTTACTCAATAGGTTGTTTTTTTCTACTATAATATATTTTATACAAAATTATCTAGAATTTTAAAATGTTTTAATTTTATTGTTTTTTTTTTTTTTTTTTTTAATTGTTTCAGTTTCTATGAAGTTTACGGTTGTGGTTAGAAGCTGCTATGTGGGCCAGTAGTGGCTTTTAACCTTCTAATGACCAGCCTGTTTTGGGCCTTAGTGACCAATCTATTTTTTTTTCTCGTTGCATTTCCAAGAGCTATAATGTTTTTATTTTACCCATCGATATAGTTGCAGTGAACACGCTCATTTAAGCCTGGCCTTAGGCTTTTGATTAAACTCTGATGGTAATGAAAGAAGTGGTCAATCAGCTGGCGCTATAGGAAATCGCAGTACTCTCAGGCCACAATGCTCGAGATCTGTCTACTAGATCTAGAGTGTCCTAGGTCTGATTTACAAAGACGAGTACAATTTGGAGATGAAGAGCGAGTTTTTCACTACACCGTGTGGGTACAGGGGTGATGTTTATTTCTTTGTTATACTATATGTTGCTCTTAATGTAAAATTTCCTACATGAACAATGGCAGAGACACCCAGAGCAGCAGGGGCGGTATGAGGAGAACGGCAAGAAGAGTACATTGGAAACTACATTATTTTACCTTTGAATAAATTTGACTAACATTTCCAAACATGTGCTTACAGAAAAAGGGAGGTTTGGAGTCCTGCTGAGCAGTCAGTACAGAGGAGGTCTGAGAACAGGAATTCTCACCTGCCACCCCAAGTACTGTAGCATATAATTAGGGATGAGCGAATCGACTTCGAATTAAACTTAGTTTCAAGTCGATTCGCATAAAACTTAGTTTCAATACTGTACGGAGCGCTCCGTACAGTATTAGAATGTATTGGCGCCGATGAGCCGAAGTTTTTACAGTATAAATCAATTTTTGAAGTTATTATGCGAGTCTCTCGAGACTTCGCGAAGTAAGAACTTGGGCTCATCACCGCCAATGCATTCTAATACTGTACGGCGCGCTCGCTCCGTACAGTACTGAACCTAAGTTTTATGCAAATCGACTTCGGATGTATCATCCAAAGTCGATTCGCTCATCCCTACTTATAATTATTAACAGGACCATTTGAAATGGAGGAAAGTATCTTATAACCAGTGGTGAAGTCCGAGCAGGTATTACTGCGCTAGTATGCTGATTCATACTGTCTTCTCTTATCGGAAACAAGAGGCCATTTATTAGGAATATGAATAATAAATGAAGAGACGCTTCATAAAATAATTGTGAGATGTAAAATAGATCTTGGCTATCGTAGAAGGACAGCTAGTCGTAAAGATGTTATTCAGCCTATTTTTTTAAAGGCAAAGGCTATTTTCACACCTGCGGTGTGAATTCGGGCAAGCTGTTCTGGAAGACAATGCAGGGAATCATCCGGACACAAACCGCAGTGTGCAGAATTTTCTGCCGGAATGCGTACGGATCTTCAACGGACCCAATTATACTTAATGGGGAAGACGGGCATTCTGTTTGTATCTGGCAGCGCTGGAACCGGAGAATTCCGGGGCTGTTCCAGCCGGAATTCACAACGCAGATGTGAATCTAGCCTAAGGCCTCATTCACATCTCTGTTCAGGAGATCCAGCTGCCTGATCCAGTGCAAATGCCGGCTGTCATCCAGACAAAAAACTGTTGCACGCAATGGTTTTTGTCCAGACAAAACCCAGCATTTATGCCGAAAAGAGGCAGGATCACCGCCAGACCTGTAGTCAATGGGGATCTGACGGTGAAGTAGAGAATCCAGCAATACTGGTTCCTGTGAGTTCCGGCAGGCTGCTTTGTGCCAGAACAGCCTGCCAGATCTCCTGACGGAGATGTGAATGAGGACTTACAACGAAACAACCATTCAATGCAGTTTCTGCTTTTGGTTTCCTCTAGATATATTCAGGAAGTGACCACTCAGCTAATCGATTGAGTGGCCATTTCCTATGCAAGAAGCCCGCATGGAAATCTGCATTGAAATGCACCGAATGCTTCATTTTTGTTTGCAGAAATGCTGCCGATTTGACACAGATTTCACTCTTTGTTTTGCAAAGGGATGAAATAGACAATGAAATCCTGCACTGCAAATCAATTTTCGGTGTGAACTATTTCTGCAGCATGGGGATGAGAATTACTTAAAATGTATTCCCTTTGCCGATACTGTACAACACTGCGGATTTACATATGTGATGGTATGCAAGCATCGGGGCATCAGTAAGGGGAGTATGACTTGATTTTACTGCAGCTCAGCTCCCATTCACTTGACTAGGAGCATCAGCTGCAGTACTCGAGAATGGCCACTAAACTGTGGACAGAGCTGTAACCGCTGTTCCATACAGTATTTACTTACAGAATCTCTAACTGCCGACTATCAACTGATCTGTTGGGATGCCAGGTGTTGGACCCCCACTGATCTCCTCAATATGTTGGTCCCATAAAACCCCTTTAAATTGAGTTTTTTGATCATACTAAACTGCTGACGGCACTAGGTGGGCTCAGGAATGCAGTACAAACATACGCCTTTTGTGCAGCCTTTATTATGAGGAGTAATGCGAATATGAACTTTTATTCTGCCAGCTCTTGCAAGTGCCCAGGGGGCGGAGCTTTACAGTTAAGTGCCTTATGCATTGAGCTGCTTCACAGCCACTCCCCTCTGCTCTCAGTGCCATCTGTGGTCTCCTGGTTGGATGTTACAGCTGCCATTCTGAGGGAGGGGCTGTGAAGCTGCTAAATTCAGGGAGTACTACAGTGAACCTCCGCCTCCAGTGCACTTGAGGAGCAAAAACTGGCAGAATAAGGCTTCATATTCACACTAATCCTCATTACAAAAGTGCAAAAAGTAGGTTTGTCCTGCTCTCCTCTCCCCAACACCTATGTAGTGCTATCAGCAGTTTTAGCATGGTCCAAACAGCTGACAGACTCCCTTTAAGGCTATGTTCCAGATTCCACCTCGTAGTATTTATACTTTATTTCTAGTAGACCTGTCCATCAGATTGATGCCAGAAGACTCCATTAAATCTTTGACTCTCTACATCTTGCCCCCATTTGCCTGTATATCTGTGTACACGAATTCAGGACATGAGAGAATAGCTGCAAATATCAATATAATGCTAAAAGCACGACCTTGCTGAAAATCAGATTACAGATATCGATTTGTGTCAGCCTGATTACTAAACAGTTCTAAAGACAGGACCCATCAATAATGTGGGCTGCTTAACTTCCAAAGGAAAATAGCTTTGTTGATAGGACAGACACACTACAGATGGAGACTATTTTGCCCAAACCATCGCTAAATATGCACATTTGTACTTGGAAATCTTGGAAATAATTGGTTATGACATGCTATAGTTTATCTGTCATGAGACAATGCATTGTAAGATATCTAATAGGTTAAAGTGTAAGTGTCGTTTAATTTTTTTAATGTGTAGCTGCAGGAGTGGGTCTGCAGAGTTCAGCACTGGCAGTAAGTGTACTGCAGTCCTGCTCCTCTCCCAGCACTAACCAGAGGCACACTGCGAAGATGGAGAGGAGTGCTGGC
The DNA here is from genome assembly GCA_033119425.1 of Bufotes viridis. NCBI lineage: Eukaryota > Metazoa > Chordata > Amphibia > Anura > Bufonidae > Bufotes > Bufotes viridis. The sequence goes on along the minus strand of CM065596.1, from coordinate 38,727,917 downwards.
AGCAGATAAACTCTCTGCAGTAAGCATGCCACAGCATTTCTAATAATATGTTTTTTTTAATCAGATAATTTTTATTGAAAGATTTTCAGATTTTACACAATACGGAAACAAAAACGATCCCATCCACCCCCCAGCCGTTGTACCACAAAGTTCAGCAAGTGTCATTGGTCCACCGACGAAAGTCCATGTCTCATATGCATCCATCGATACAAGGATTTCAAATAATATGTGTTACATACACATATATAGAGGCAGGGCTGGGAGATCAGAGGTAGGCTGATAAGCCTGCCTCTCTAGATCATACAGTAATCCAGTGTCTTTAGTGTTCAGTAAAATGCTGAAAACGGATTCTCCTTGGCAATTCTAATAATATGTGTTACATACACATATATGGAGGCAGGGCTGAGAGATCAGAGGTAGGCTGAGAGATCAGAGGTAGGCTGAGAAGTTTGCCTCTAGATCATACAGTGTCTTTAGTGCTCAGTAAAATTGTGAAAACTGATTCTCCTTGGGAATTCTTAGTTAGGGGGTTGCTAAGGGGAGACTTTACATCCATTTTACGAATAGAAAAAAATTAACAAGCTTTCCTAATAAAGTATATTACAATAACATACTTTTTGTCCTGACACATTAAAAACTGAAGTGACAAATTACAGTTTAAAGTAGTGGATGTTACTAGTGAACACTGCATAGCCAAAAACCGCAGTTAATGTGTAGGTTGGTCAGCTGAGCACTGCAGTGTAAGGGAATCTTTGCCAATGCCTTCTCTGCTGGCAAATTAGCATCCTAAAGATCACGCTCTGTGTTGCTGGCAGGGGAATGTGATAAGCAGGTATAATATTCTGCTGTACGAAGCATCTATGGAGCAGCAGGGGGTGAGGAGAAGCAGAAAGAAGCTCGGTGTCACAGCAGCAGCCATTCTTGCTTGTGGATTTTAGGATGACAATGCTTTAACCCTTTCAAGACCAAGCTATTTTTGACCTTCGTGACCAAGCTTAATTTTGCAACTCTGACATGTGTTATTTATGTGCTAATAACTTTGGAATGCTTTTATTTATCCAAGCTATTCTGAGATGGTTTTCTCGTGACATCTCGTACTTGATGTTAGGGGTAAATTTTGGACGATAACGTTGACCTTTATATTATAAAAAAATCCCAAATTTTTTAGAAAATTTGGACAAAATGTAATTTTCTAAATTTAAAATTTCTATGCATTAAAGGCAGCTAGTGATACCTCATTAGAGAGTTTTTACTATAGATTCCCTATATGTTTACTTTATGTTGGCTTCATTTTAAAAATTACATTTAATTTTTTTAGGACGTTAGAAGGCTTAGAATTTAATAAGCAGTTTTTCACATTTTCTATAAAATTTTTAAAACCGACTTTTTCAAGGACCGATTCAGTTCTGAAGTCACTTTGAGGTCCTTACATAATATAGGCCACCCATAAATTACCCCATTTTAGAAACTACACCCCTCAAATTACTCCAAACTGGTTTCACAAACTATGTTAACCCTTTAGTTTTTGTGCAGATTTTTTAAATTTATTCAAATTTTTCCTATAACACAGCAAGGGTTACCAGCAAAACAAACCTCAATATTTATTACCCTGATTCTGCAGTTTACAAAAACACCCCATTTATGTTCGTTAACAGCTATATGGGCAAACGCCAGGGTTCAGACGGAAAGGAGTGCCATATGGTTTTTGGAGAGCAGATTTTGCTGGAATGGCTTTTGGGTGTCGTGTCATATTTGAAGGCACACTAAGGCACCCCAACAGAAGAAATCCCCCAAAAGTGACTCCATTTTGGAAACTACACCCCTCAAAGAATTTATTGAGGGGTTTACTGACCACTTTTACCTCAGGGGTGTTTCATAATATTTAGAAACGCTTGGCTGTGAAAATGAAAAATTATATTTTTTACAAGAAAAAGTCGCTTAAGCTCAAATTTTTCATTTTAAACAAGGGATAACTGGAGAAAAAGCACCCCATAACTCGTTACCCATTTTCTACTGAATACGGCAACACCCCATATGTGGTCGTAAACTGCTGTATAACTGGTATATTTGATAAGATAATTTTATTCTATAGGGTTGATACGGTTATGGCGATAACAAATTTATATTGTTTTACTTATGCTCTACCACTTTTATATCATAAAATATCTTTTTATTAAACCTTTTTATATTTTTTTTTTGCATCACCAAATGGAAGACGCATAACTTTTAGATTTCTCCATCAATGTAGCTGTGTGAGAGCTTGATTTTTTGCAGGACAGGCTGTAATTTTTACTGGTACAATTTTGGGGTCTACATGTCTTTTTGAGCACTTTTTATTCCATTTTTCAGGAGGTGAAGCAGGCAAAAATTGCATTTCTGTTAGCGTTTTTTTTTTTATGGGGTTGTCCATGTGGTATAGTTGATATGATAATTTTATTCTGTGGGTTGATACCATTATGGCAACACCAAATTTGTATTTTTTTTTCATGTTGTACGACTTATATAATAAAATCAATAAACTTCATTTTTTTTTAAATCCAAGACCCATAACTTTTTTATTTTTCCGCAAACATAGTTATATGAGGACCTATTTTTTGCGGTATGGGCTGTGGTTTTTATTGATGTCTATTTTGGCATGCATATGACTTTTTGTTAACTTTTTATTATTTTTTTGGGGTAGGTGAGGCAAAAAACAAACAAACAGCAATTCCGACATAGTTTTTTATTTTTACAGCATTTACCATGTGGGATTAGTACCATAATCATTTTATAGATCAGGTCATTACGGATGCGGCGATGCCAGTTATGTGTACTTTATTTTAGTTTTTAATGTCTTATAAATAAATGGATATGTGAAAAGGCTGTTTATTTTCTTTTTAATTTACTATTACTATTTAATTTTATTTTTTTACATTTTTTTTTTTTTTTACTTTCACACTTTTTTTTTTTTATTAAGTCCCACTTGGATCTTGAAGATCTAATGGGGCTGACGGCTGTACTATACCTTGTAATTCTCTCGGGTCAATGGCTGACCTGTTACATGTGCGCTTGGCAGCTGAAGGCATCTGTGTTGGTCCCATGTTCATATGTGTCTGTATTACTGAGAAAAATGATGCTTTAATAAATGCAAATGAGCCTCTAGGAGCAACAGGGGCGTCACCATGAAACCTAGAGGCTCTTCTCTCTGAAACTGCTGCCCCTCTGCACTTTGACAGGGCCAAGAATTGAAAAACATAACACCTGGTCCTGGCAATCAAAGTGCACAGGGCGCAGCAGCTGCAGAGAGAGCAGGGCCTCTAGGAGTAACAGCAACACCCCCGTTGCAAATATTAAATCATCATTTTACTCAACGGTGGTTAAAGCGTTAAGTAAAAAATGGTGAGAAAAAGCCAATGGATTTCAATGTTTTTTCTCATGAGATAACCAAGATAACACGGTGACTACATAATTGGCTACATCTGTATGAACATGGGACCAACACAGATGCCTTCAGCTGCCAAATGCACATGTAACAGGTCAGCCAGTGTCATAGGCACAAATCTTGTACTTCTACAATATCTTCTATCTATGATATTATAAAGGGGTTAGGTAATCAAATTACCCATAATCAGATTTAGGAAATGGCTACAGTGCAATTACAACACACCCAGTGCAACGGTGCTCTGGTAAAACACAAGCGCATGATCAGGTACTTACTTTAAAAAGATTGTGTACCATCTCTTTGAACTTTTGGACGGTGGTACCTCTTGTTGGTTTGTCAAATAGTACAATTTCCTTCCTTGGCTCTAATTCAGTTCCAAAATCAAGATGTAATGTATCTTCCATTTGACACTTTATCACCCCTTCCAGGTTCCCCCAGATTCCCAGGTACATCTGAAAAGCAGACAACGTTTAGACTTCATCTCTGTGTTGGCCATTTGTGCATCTCTACATCATGAACGGTAAGAACAGAAATAGAAAAGTGGACAGACAATCCTGCGACCACCCATTTCCTTAGCCTCATAGCTCTTAGGCTACTTTCACACTCGCGTTTTGGCGGATCCGTCATGGATCTGCAAAAACGGATCCGTTACAATAATACAACCGCATGCATTCGTCATGAACGGATCCGTTTGTATTATCTGTAACATTGCCAAGACGGATCCGTCATGAACTCCACTGAAAGTCAATGGGAGACGGATCTGTTTTCTATTGTGCCAGAGAAAACGGATCCGTCCCCATCCGTCCCCCTGTGTGCCAGGACGGATCCGTTTGGCTCAGTTTCGTCAAACAGAATGGAGACTGAACTGATGCATTCTGAGCGGATCCTTTTCCATTCAGAATGCATTGGGGCAAAACTGATCCGTTTTGGACCGCTTGTGACGGATCTCACAAACGGAAAGCCAAAACGCGAGTGTGAAAGTAGTCCAACCTCCGCTTCACATATCAAAATCAATTACAATATCTTGAAACTAGTTTCCCAAAATGGTTGTGTGCATGTCTTACCTACCCACAGAAATTGCTTTGTGCTACCTGTAGTCCCTGTAAGGCCTCATGCACATGATCGGATCCATTTCGCAGTCTGCTAATCACAAATCCACAAAATACTGTTACATTCTGTGTGCAATCTGTATTTTTCCCACTCCCATTAATAAGAATGGCTATTACTGTCTGCAAAATGGAAGAATAAAACACGTTCTATAATTTGCGAGACGGACATCCGCATGCTGTCCATTTCTATTGTACAGACACATAGAAATTAATGGGTCAGTGTGCGATACACAAAAATATGCAGGTGCAAAATATGGTCGTGTGCATGAGGCCTTAGACTGTATCCACACCTGAAACCATCAACATATTTTTCTGCCAGATGTTATAAAATCCCAATCACATTGTGTAGTTGGTCTTTTGAGACACGCCCTGGACCAGGGGTAGTCAACCTTTGGCTCCCAGCTGTCGTGAAACTACAACTCCCAGCATGCATAGTTGCTCTGCTCTTCTAAGAACTTACATAGAAATGAATGGAGCATGCTGGGAATTGTAGTTTCATAACAGCTGGGAGCCGAAGGTTGCTGATGCCTGCCCTGGACCATGGTTTTCCATATGAACAGCTGCAGTTTGACGCAGTACCAGTGCAGTTCCATTCCCGTACCTGTGAATTAGCCATTGCTATATGGTTTCTAGAAAGTAGTAGCATTAGAAACAAATTCAAAAAGGAGGGAAGGGGATGAGTGCAGAAAATCCTGAACAAAGATATACTGTAGAATGCAACTTGTTCATAGTCTTGATTATGTCTATAACAGTTAAGCATACAGCCACTAATTAACATTTTCAGCTATAAATGCAAATATATATATATATATGGAACCAAGACTTGCAAGCTTGTACTTTCCACTTTAATGTTGTGACATATGTTGAGCGCACTTTACTTAGACTTCGGTGATCTAAATATACACAGGATGAGCCATACTCTCCAGAGATCGTTTTTGTAATGAGCAAAATGTCAGGAGGAACATACTCCCGAGCCTAGCTCATGACTAAACCTAAGGGATGGCTAGTCCAGATGTTGCCGATTCTGAGCATCTCGGAAGACTGTTCCACAACAGATGGATTTCTGACAATTGTTTCTTCTTGGAATCCAGAACCTACTTATGTTTCCCTATTAACTCAAAGCAAAGTATTACCTGGTTGTTTGGCTTGGTCGACAAACATTTCCCAAAATAAATTGTTTCCTTGGAGCAGAGGCCTTCACAGGCCGATCCATCAATAATCCCTTTTCGGTATTTGTCACACTGCAAGGAAAAGTCAGGAGGAGAGAGGTTAGCTGATGAACAGTATCCTACCTAACTCATCATTTTCTTCACTGTGATCCCAATTGAGCTACCGTATATGATGCGACCCAGGCATGCGGCTCACCGCTAATTGCAGGGCCACACCTATACATGCGAGTTGTTTCAGACAGCGCGTACAAACCCGGAAAAGATAGATGTGCACTGGCAGTTAGTGGTGAGCTGCATGTGTATCCCTGCGGGGCTGCATTGTGTATGGACAGCCTTAGGCTCTCTTAAAATCCTTGATCAGTATACTTTGCACATAGGTGACACGGATATAACATAAAGGGCCTATTCACACAGACTCCACAACAAAATTCCAGCAGGGGACCTGTGGTGTCCGCCTCTCTTTGGAGGCAGTGCTGCAGGGGTTTTCTGAGACTTTTACCAGAGGACAGGTCATCAGTATCTGATCGGTGGGTGTCTGACACCTAGGACACCGCTTAGCTGTTTGAGAAGGCACCAGCACTTGCACAGTGGCTTTGCTTAGTAGCCCCATTCACTTCAATGGGGCTGAGCTGCGCCCAAGCCATGTGACCGACGAACATGAATACCACAGCACTACGGCAAGCCCCGTTGCCTTCACAAACAGTTGATCGGCGGTGGACCCCGGTGTCGGACCCCCACCGATTAGATACTGATGGTCAATCCCGAGGCTCATCTGTATATATGTCTTGGAAAAACCCTTTAAAGCTGTGACAGTGCCAGGAAGGGACATGTCCCTTCTTGGCACAGTGTCGGATGGACACCGCTGGAAGACATGGTGGTTGTCCATTCGCAGTTTAGGTCCATTCAGTGGGGCTAAACTGCTTGCGGGTCTGTGGCATCCAAAGTGAGACACTGCAGTGTTTCTGCCGTGGAGCACACAGCAAATTTTGCAGAGGCAAAAATGCACTGTGTGAACGTAGACAGAGTCAAGCTTCTTTTACACTGAGCAATAATTGCCTGAACGATTGTTTGCCATCATCAAACAGCAAATGCCTTTTTAGCACCACTGCCTGTCATCTGTATTGGAATAGATGAGAGGGGAGAAACAATCGATCACACATACAATCGTATAAAAACTCCTGGTTATTGTATACTGTCAATGCAAGTAATCAAGCGTCCATTGACTTGCTACATCAATTGTCACTCATTATGGGCAATTTCTCCTTTTATTGGGTTATATACAGTAGGCTAAAAATCCAATAATCTGGATTACACCAGTCCCACGTATGCCAGATTTAAAGATGTATATAGCAGTCCCTTGAGCTACACATGCCCACAGAAATTCGGGAAGCAGCCACAAACATGTTTTCTTATATAGTAAGTGGCTGTACTGCCTCCCATCACTATAAATTCTTCTAAACATGTTCCTAATTATAAGCCTGAAGAATAATTGGGCTAATTAATGGCTGTTAGAAGAGAGCACCAAGCTCATATTAAAGCCTTAGGGACAGAATTAGACAGGAATTTGTCACAGATTACGACACTGTTATTTTAGCCTCCGGCATCCACACTACGCATGGTAAGAAAGAGTTTAAATGGAAAAGAATTAATGGAAGTGTATTATAAAAGAAAGTATTCATGTCCGGCTCCAACAACAATACTTCAATGAGAAGTAATGGTTGGGAAATGACAGAGTGGAGAATTGACATGAGGCAATGAATTCGGACTTAATGTTTTGGGTCTGGCAGATCAGGAATGTAATAGTGCCCATCACGTGTTAAAGGTTTTGTGCAATGTTAGTATATTGCTGATCTATTCTCATATTAGACTGGCAAGAGTCCAACTCAGAGCACCCCCTGCCGATCAGCTGTTTGAAGAGGCTGCGGCGCTCCTGTGAGGTCTGCATCCTGTTCAACTGCATGCCGTGTAAAGCCTGTATTACACCTGCTGATGATCGCTACTGAGCGTTCGCATGAATGCTCGTTTGCAATAATCTTGCAGCGTAATAGCAAGATTAGAGACCACGATTTGTCGCCTGCCGACTATAATTTTTTAACGTTAAAAGACTTAGCTTGCCTGGTGAGCAAGCGCTTGCTCATTCATGGGGCAATCCATATCTTTTGACACGTTAAAAAATTATCGGTTGCTGGCGGCAGATCATGGGGTCACCATCTGCTGCCGGCAAGCCACTATACAGCATGGGGATGAGTGATGGCATGCTGCGGAGGAGATCGCTGCGTGTAATAGCAGCAGTCTCCTCTGCTAGCGAGCAGGCGATTGCTGGGAGGGAACGTGCCCCTCCCACAATCGTCTGCCACATCGGTCTGTGTAATACAGCCCTAACTTGTACGCCAATATTATGCTTGTTTTAATTGTGTTGGTGCGTATTTTCTGCCCTTACAGAACCAGAGTAAAAGACCAGTTATTACTGTTACTAAATGGCTGATGTCTGCCTAAGCCTTTAATGGTGTGAACAATCTATGTAAGGTTATATATCTGCTTTACTATGTATAGTATACCCTATACTGTGAAATTTCCAAACTGCCCTATGTAGAGTTGCAATTCTACAATTGTAAATAATTATTATCGGTCGTCCTCTTTTCAAAAATGGCGTAGTGGACACGGTGGTGGCACTTTGCAGTGTGAGAGCTCAAGTTTAGGGAGGCAGTTTCTTCCCGTGGGCCAGTGACTAGCTGATGAAAAGGGGTGTCCTTCCCCTCTCCCCGCTTTTGGGTGTATACGAGTGTGTGCCCACGTAACTGCTTCAACCCTATGATGAACCAGGCTTCTTTAGAGGCCACACCCTGGAGAAGATTGTGTCAACAGCTGGTTCTATAGGTGAGCAGTCTCTTTGGCTATATGCCACAGAAGGGTATGCCCATCTGAAACATTTACAGCATATGCCATAAATGATTAATAGATGGAGGTCCCACCTATGGCCCCATCATCTGTCGGAAGAACAGGATCTCACTGGCCCCCCCATTTGCTTATGCATCAACTTGTTTGTGTATTTACAGACAATACATAGCGTTAATAGTGATCTAATAGCAAGTGCTGCCAATATGGATACAGATTGTCTCTCCATTATCCGCATTATAGCCTAAACCTCCTTCCGACTCCAAGACTTTGCACTCCACTGGCAGCCAAGATCCTAATTTTCATGCTGAACCATTCGCTTCCATGTGTGAGCTCCGGTTGAGCCCTGTGATTTGCCGTTTAATGATCAGGCATTCATTATTTCCATTCCCTCTTACTTTAAGAGCCCGATCGTAATGACCACAGTGAGATCTGCCGTCAAATTGCTGAAGTATAGCGGCAACGAGCAAGCAGCGATCTGTGCTCTGGATTATGGAGTGTAGTCACAAAGTAGACTTGGCTCTTGTGTCTCATTTTATTATTCACCAGTGAAGTATGACAGATCCTAATTTGTTTAGTATTGTCTTACCCACATCTGACACGTGCGCATTTACAGACGATGTATTCAATTTGCAAAGCATCCTATTGTGAAATGGAAATGAGATTTTTTTTTTAATTGCAAGAAAAAAATGGTGCAGTTTCTTTAAAATAATGAGCTCTCAGCTGGAACTGGAGAAAAGCAGTGGCAGGAGGAGAGCGTGCATATATTAAAATGCATGTATGTAGCTGCTAGAGCTGAAAATAAACACACATGCAATATCGTTTTGATTAGATTTTGAACTCTGGTTGCCCAGAGCAAGACTGAAGAACAGTATTTAAAAAAAAAAAAAAAAAAAGTGAAATAAAAAATTGATAGCTGCATAGCCAGGGGCGGTGTGGGAACTTAGTGGCCCTGGAAAAAAAACTGAAAAAAAAAAAACTAAAAGTGGCCCCATGTTGTAGACGAGTTAAAAAATGACAGAAGGGGGACTATCAATACCATAGTGCAGCACAAAATACCGCCCCAGCAGAACCAAATACACAGCGCAGAACAAACTACTGCCACCCCTGCTGCAGTATTAAACTGTTTCACCGTCCTAAGGATGATGATACAGTTGAATGCAGGAGGGAACCCGCTGCTGCCGCACAGGTGCAAGAGTAACTGATACTCCTAGCATCAATGAATGCTGAGAGCAGCAGATCAATATGCACCTGGTCATCGACATGAAGAGGGCTTGGGTGGCCCCAAGGGAATCGGCCCGTCGGGACATTTCCCTGTAGGATTTATGGTCAGTCTGTCCCTGTATATAGCAGTATGGCCTGAACACCTCCCCGTCATCTGTTAGGCTCTGTTCATACCACTGATAAATGCTCCAAACGTATCCATGTATTGCTTCCTATTGCTAACCATAATTGGTAATGACAAAATGATTTTTAAATTAAGACAATGTGCTAAATGGAAGCCATTTCCATTGTGTATGCATAGCAGCAGGTTAAAGGGGGTTTCTGAGAGTTTAATATTAATATCCTATGCTCAGGATAGCTTGTCAGTAGCGGATTGTCGATGGTCTGATGCCTGACACCCTCGCCAATCAGCTGTTTGAACAGGCCATTGCACTCCGGTGACCCATGGCCTATATTGGGGATAGGTCATCAATATTAAACTCACCGGAAACCTATTTAAAAAAATATATATATGCTAAATTCCCCTTTAAATTCTTGGCATCCTAAAGAAAATTTGTACATGTAAAGAGTCTCTTCGGCAATCACCTCCTGGAAGTCTAGATGGCAAATGCTGGCCTTACACATTAGATCTTTGTTGGCCAACCATCTAATGTGTATGGGCCCTCCCAACTGACCCCTTAACCAGGTATGGGGTGGGAGATCAGGACTGATTTTAGATTTCAACTGCCTATTCTTTGTTCTCAGGAGATAAACTGATACCAGAAGTGTCTGGCAGTGGCTTTCTCCCCTTTCCTAATTCACCGCATATGCATGCTTGGCCAACAGTAATCTCAGGTGTACGGACTGCTCTGATCCTTGTAGTCATCAGTATCAATACCTGTATATTTTATCTCAATCTCCAAGCTCCATCACACTCTTAAAACGTGAGTTTTTTCCATGCACATCCCTTCCCTCAAAATTATCATTGCACTGAAATGTTTATCCAAGGAAACCTGTCAAACGGACTTTCTATGCCAATATCATAAGGCTAGAAACATATGCAGTTCTTGAGCCAAAGCCAGACATGGATGCAGAAGAAAGGAGAAGTCCTTCTTTTATATTCAGAAAACACCAATACTCTAGTATAATGTTATGTTAAATGATCGTAATGACTCCCTTGAGATACAGGAGTGTTCATATAAAAACGTGGAAGACTGCAGGAAATCTAAAATTAGCATAGTTACATCATAGACCAGGGATGGCCAACCTGTGGCTCTCCAGCTGTTGTCAAACTACAACTCCCACCATGCCCTGATGTAGGCTTATAGCTTTAGGCAGTCTGGGCATGCTGGGAGTTGTAGTTTTGCAACAGCTGGAGAGCCTCAGGTTGGCCATCCCTGCCATAGACCCTTCTTCAGGATCGAGGGTGGATGCTTAGGTAGCCTGCCTTTTGTTGATGGACAGGCCTTCTCGGTCATACCTATGAAGCCAGCACTTACAATGGTAGCTTTACACTCATGTCCCCTGCAGAGCTCCGTGTAAGAGTTGTATCGAACATATATCACCCAGCTTCCGATAAACACCGCCAGCCATGACAAGAAGAGGTATTTAATCCGCATATATGACAAGCGAGCCTGTGGATACAAAACACAGCCGTGTTACAGTGATCATCCATTCATCTACTCCCACCAATTATCCTGAAATACTCCAACACACCATACTAAAACCCATTTCTAGGGAAATTATCCCACGGTTAAAAACCGCCACTGATTCAGCAGGAGAAAACAGGTGTTTTCCGCTGCTAAATCCATATTCAAATCTCACCAACACCCACTTGGAACTGAACCAGAGTTCGGCAAATGTTTTTTTTTACAGTAGAAATCAATTTATGAAATTATTACGCGAAGTCCCATCGAAGCCAATACATTCTAATACTATATGGGGCGCTCACTCTGTACAGTATTGAAACAAAGTTTTATGCGAATCGACTTCGGATGTTTCATGTTCAACTTTAATGTAAAAAATTCCCCCTTGTGCACACAAGGTAAAATGGTAGAGTTATTTCAGTAGCGGATTTGAAAAACGCTTGAGAAGTGATGTTACTTCTTGGACGCGGATTTGATTGTGGATTTCATAGAAGTCAATGTGGAGGCAGGAAAAGCCGCAACCAAAAACTGCTGTAAAAACGCCAACAATTTAAAAAACCTGCCAATAAAAAACGTTACTAATTACTAGTTACTAATACGCTATTGATTTTTCAGCACTGGATTTTGCTGTGTGAGCTTAGCCCAAGGGCCCGTTTCACAGGGGGGTTTTACAGAGTCATTTTGGTGCATACTGCGGTGACGAAATTTCGCCGATAACCCACCAGTGGCCACGTTCTTTCTGCCTCGCATTCATTTCAATGGGAGACAGCGCTGAGGATCGCAGAGTTGCGGCCTAATCCGATCCTCAGCGCTGACTCCCATAGAGATGTATGGTAGGCAGAAAAGATGTGGCCACTGGTGGGTTTTCAGCGGAATTTCAGCCCGTCTATCCACGTCAAGATTACTCTCTCACCTGCAGTGTGAACGGGCCCTAAACCTTTCTAAAGTCATTTAAAATTGTTAGGAAACTGCTTCCCCTCTGGGCTTGTTAAATACCAAGTAACACATTTGGGAGAAGCTCACGAAGTCAAGCTAGAAAGCTCTTGAGATGTCCAATTGTATTTCTTTCAAGCTCTACCTATATGTTGTACAGGTTATTGAACAGTTCACTATATAGATAGAATTATATGGTAACAGGGCGCACAATTGCATCGGATTATTATATTTTGGGCTTTGGGATGATTCTGGTCATGTGCATTATTACTATGCGAATGAAAGTGCGGCTGGGTGACATACTCTGTGGGGTCCATATTGTCTTGGCTCAGCCTAGTGACAACTGTAATATACTAATTATTAATAACCATACCAAACTATGAAGGGCTGTCCCCTCAAGGGTCTAATCACGTGGATGGTGTGGAAGAAAGCGGCACTGTTACTGCTGTGCAAAATCTGTGGCACAAAAAGGGTTTTCTGTTTGTTTTTTTTTGTTTGTTTTTAAGAAATGTGGTTTTCAAGCAGCTATAACAAATACAACAATAACAAGCAGTGATACCCCTATGGCCTGGTTGCTGCCTGGGGCCCAGGAGAAAGCAGTACATTGACCTTGTTCCCAGGTTAATCATGAAACTGCACGCCCTGCAAAACTTAGGCTAGGGCTACATGTGTTGTGCAACGAAAAATGTGTACGATTTTTCTGCAACTTGCAACGAATAAACGTGCCATTTTTCTGCAACTTGCTGCTACACAACTATTTTAGAAATGTGATCTGGCTGTAAGAACACAGGTCGGTCGTGTGTCACATGCAACTGCCATTAAAGTCAATAGAGTAAAAGTTGCATGCAACCTGTGACACAAAATCCATCAGGTCTGATGGATCAGGCTGCATTGCGACACCACTGACAATCATTAGGTGCAATGTCGCTTGACTTTCTTGTCGCCATGTAGCCCCAGCTTTATAGGGGTCGTCTCACTTTAGCAAATGGCATTTATCATGTAGAGAAAGTTAACACAAGCCACTTACTAACGTATTGTGATTGTCCATGTTGCCTCCTTTGCTGGCTGGATTCAATTTTCCATCACATTATACACTGCTCCTTTCCATGATTACGACCACCATGCAATCCAGCAACAGCGGTCGTGCTTGTACACGATAGGAAAAAGCAACGGCATAGCGCTTCTTCCCACAGTGTGCAAGCACGACCACCACTGCTGGATGACAGGGTGGTCGTAACCGCTGGAAGCGAGCGGTGTATAATGTGATGGAAAAATGAATGAAGCTGCACAGGAAGCAACATGGACAATCACATTACATTAGTAAGTGCCTTGTATTAACTTTCTCTACATGATAAATGCCATCTGCTGAAGTGAGACATCCCCTTTAAAGGGAATCCATCATCACATACAAATTTAAATAAATGGTTAGATGTGGATTAAAACTCTTTCTCCCATCCCGATTTGTTCCTGCATTCCTGAGAAATTCTTGTTTTTCTGCTTAGTGCAACAAAGGCATCATTGTTGCACCGGATTCCACGCTTCTCCCCAGCTTTGAGTGACGTGTCAGGCAGTGGTGACATAATCTCGCCTGACCCTGTACTCCTGCACAAACTCCTTCTGCCTGGCAAACATCAGGCCTGTACTCTGTCATTTAAATTAGATTATTGGTCCTGTATCTCATCAGAGAATGATTTCTAAAATCCATTTACAAGACCTGTAGCTGGTCAAGAAGCACCGAGCTCTTATGACTCAGGGTCTGGAATATCTCCGCAGACAGAAGCAACAGCGGTCAAAGATTCGGATATTTGAAGACATCTCGTCAGCGACCCTCCTGTACAAGAGCCAACACTAAGGGTGAGGCCACTGAAAACGGAGCAGGCTTAGCTACTTGATGAACTGCAGATGACGCAACCAAAAGGAAATACTGACAAATATCAAGCCGAAGAACAGAGCTATACATGTGAAGCCACGACTGTTCTCTGACTGCCATGGGTTTCCATCGCAATTTAAAGGGAATATCACCTATAATTTTATCAGTTAAAATCAGATGATGAAACATTCTTTTTTCTCAAATTTTGTTATTTTGCCATTTTCTGTTCATCTTTCCCGAGCTGCTCTTAACAGCATTTACAGAGACGCTTTACAGCAGCCACATCAACCATAGACACAATAGACATGAGCCGTTCATTGACGGGAGAGTTTTCTAGACCTGTGCAGGGAGGAGGAGTAAATAAGCTCTGACCTATTGTGTATCCTGTGTTATCTATATATGGTTGTTATAGGTCATTGTAATCCTGCCTGTAATAATAAGGAGATGACTACTGAAAAGTGATCTCCACAGAACAGGAAGGGTCTGTGTATTATAAGGTTTAGTCAGCAATGAAAATAATAAAAAATAAAAATAAAAAATTATTTCAACATAAAAATAAAAATGTAATTTGAATAATAGGTTATTTTCTGACGGCACATTTGATTATCAGAAAATGACCTAATGACCTAATGTTTAAATCAGGTTTTTATAAAGAACATATTTTTTTAGATTTTTTTTTTCTTTTTCCACATTACTATATTAAAAAAAAAAAAAAAAACACATATGTAATCCTGCAATTCAATTTTCCCACTAGGTCTAATAATAGGTCATAATTTCCTGTTCTGTACAGGTAACTTCTCGGTAGCTATCTTGCTATCTTTACAGGCAGAGTTACAATGACAAGTAACACCTCTATATAGATAAGACAGGATCCACCCTTCACAATGGGTGATATCACTGCTTATTTCCTACCACCTGACCTCTGCACAGGGCATGCCTAGAAAACTCTCTTACTGAAGTCAATGGGATCCCCTCCTTCATTGTGCCTATGGGTAGAAATGACCCCCAAGGAACCATTCCAGCTATAAATACAATATTAGTGAAGAGGAATTCCAGAAGGCCCATGATATCGCTACCACCTACCCACATGATAACCGCCTTCTTACCTCCGCTCTATGTTACCATTCATTTGCTGTTTGAAGAGAATACTTCGGCTTCTGCCTGCCATCTTGACTGTAGAAATCATTGTCTGGTAACTACAACTCTCATGATGCCTTAATCAGGCAACTCTTGAGCTACAGTGGCTGATGTCTGACATTATGCAAAATCCAATCATTGAAGGGTCGTTCAACAGGGAGATAGAATGAGAGAGGCCATTTATCATTTGGCATGGATTCTGTATATTTTATTGCAGTGTGGCACTTTCGCCCGAACAGTGTAGTCACTGCAGTGTTAACTAATATGTTTAAAAAGTATATGTCAGCATGGTCAACCCTATTAAACCAGGCACACTGACTGAACGGGTTGACCATGCTGATTAAAACGTTGCCTTCTGTCTGGACAATGCTGCAATCCAGAGGACGCTGCATTTTCAGGCTACATGCACACAAAATTATTTTGTTTCCGTGTCCATTCCGTTTTTTGGGGGTATTGGAGGCGGACCCATTCATTTCAATGGGTTCACAAAAAATGCGGACAGCACACCGTGTACTGTCCGCATCCATATGTCCGTTTCGTAGCCCCGCAAATAATATAGAACATGTCCTATTCTTGTCCATTTTGCGGACAAGGGTAGGTATTGTTACAATGGATCCGCAAAAAAACGGATACAATACAGATGGCAAAAGGACGTCATCCTGCAAAACACATACTGTCGTGTGAATCAGGGCTGTGGAGTCGGAGTCGGAGTCGAGGAGTCGGAGTCGGAGGAAATTTTGGGTACCTGGAGTCGGAGTCGGAGTCGGCAAAAAATGGACCGACTCCGACTCCTACTAGATTTAAATTGGAATAAAAAAAAATTGGAATAAAAAAAAGCAAGTTTAAATGTCCCAATTCAGATAAAGTTATAATTAATTACTTCTCTACTGTAAGAATAAAGGCCAATGCATGCAGTGCGTCACGTTACCGCTAAACAAAGACGTTAAGTGACCGTGAAGAAGCATGCTTTTCATATGCTTTACTATGCAGTTAAAGGGACACTGACAGGCTGATTTACCGGCTAAAGATATATCTGCTGGTATTCATCAGAGGATTAGGCATACAACTAGATGACTGTTACCCCCAGTTGAGGTTTACTTGTGTTTAAAAACGTTTTAATCAATATGCAAATTCTCTACCTTTGTGCCCAAGGGGGCAGGCGCACATGTAGAGTACTGGTAGCACTAGACAGGACTAGGTAGCGAGGAGGAAGAGAGAAAGCTGGCACAGCCTCAGCATAGCCAGACGAGGCTGCTGCCAGC
The DNA here is from genome assembly GCA_033119425.1 of Bufotes viridis. Taxonomy (NCBI): domain Eukaryota; kingdom Metazoa; phylum Chordata; class Amphibia; order Anura; family Bufonidae; genus Bufotes; species Bufotes viridis. The sequence continues at coordinate 38,711,272 of CM065596.1, read as the reverse complement.
ACTCTACACATGCGCCTGCGCAGGAATTCAGCGTTCGGCTAGCCTGAAAAAAAAGGCCAGTGCAGTGAATAATAACGAGGGGAACAGCGCTGGGAAGCTGTACTTCGGGTGCGGCTGGGCACAAAGCCGCAGGAGACGCTGCCCCATTGGGCGCAAAGATAGTGAATTTGCATACAGATTAAAATGTTTCTTAAACACAAGTACAGCTTAACTGGGGGTAACATTAGTATAGTTTTATTCCTAATTCTCTGATGAATACCAGTATATATATATATCTTTAGCTGGAAAATCAGCCAGTCAGTGTCCCTTTAAGGAGCGGCAATACTTCCACTTTCCATTGTCTTGTGGTCTGCTGTTACAGGGAACCCATGGTTATCCTAGCCTCTCACTGATAACTGATTAAGGACTGGAGACAGCTAAGGCTATAAAACATGTAAACTCAGATTGTTAGCTTAAATTTTAAACACGACTATGGGATTCTACTAGGAAAATCATGTTTTAAAATAAATGCCCCTTCCCCTGCCCCTTCCTGGATCCTCCCACTGCTCTATCTTCAGCAGAAGATCAGCACACAAAGGAGAAGGCAGCAGCTTCTGCTCAACTACCTCTCTGTGCTAGAGGAGATTAGAAGAACTTGGTGGAACAGCTTCGTATTTGCATATTAAATACAGAGGAGTCGGAGTCGAGGAGTCGGAGTCGGAGTCGGAAGTTTCAAAATCTGAGGAGTCGGAGTCGGACAATTTATCTACCGACTCCACAGCCCTGGTGTGAATGTAGCCTTATTGCAGTTAGAGCACTGAAGGACCAGCCAGAGCCCTTGGAGCACCAGTTTGTGAACACCCTCTGCAGCCTTATCCAGACCTGTCAATCCAAGGGATGGGGAAGTGGCTAAGGCCGTGGGTGTGCTCACAAACTGGTGCTCCAAGGACTCTGGCCGGCCCTCAGTTCTCCAACTAGCTAAGTAGCATATTTTTAAAATGCAGTTTTCAGTGGAAAGAAGCATCATACTGACATAAGCAAGGTGAAATTTAATCTGCATGATCAACCCAGTGTGCCTGGTTTAATAGGGTTGATCATGCTAACAGATGCTCTTTAAAGGTGTACTTCACATTTTTCTTACTGCTGATCTATCCTTTGGACAGGTCATCAGCATCTTATCGGCAGGGGTCTGACACCTTGTACCCCTGCCGATCATCTGTGTTGAGAAGGCAGCTGCTCGCAGCTTTCCGCAGCCCAGTGAGGTCACGACTGTCACGTAGCCTGGGTGCAGCTCAGCCCCATTGAAGGAATGGGGCTGAGCTGAGCCCAGGCCACGTGACATAGTTGTGATGTCACTGGCCTGCGAGAAGGACGCAGCAATACTGTGAGCGCAGCTGCCTTCTCAAACAGCTGATCGACGGGGGTCCCAGGTGTCAGACCCCTACCGATAAGATGCTGATGACCATTCCAAAGGATAGATCATCAGTAAGAAAAAGGTAATGAACCCCTTTAGGTCTAATTAGTTAATTTGTCTAATCCAGTTGTATCCCCAGGCATTATACTGGAAGACTGGTCAGATGACATATACCTGTTGGTATATAGGTAATTACAATTTGTTAGCAGAATCCTTGAGAACCAGGGATAGAGATTTAAGGCCCAGGAGAGGCTGCAGACTCTGCCTGTGAAGCAGCATGCATGTCACAGGCAATGTGCAGGGTGACTGACTGCATTAGCCTTAGGGAAAAAATATATATATATATATATATATATATATATATATGGCTGCCAAGATTTGGGGTTATTTTGGGGAAATAGCCCAGACATTTTCTGTCTGCTATTTTAATATTCAGAAATCTAGAAAAGGCAATAGTGACATCAGTAATCAGGACTGCAGGTGAGCATTCACATGGGAATTTTATAGTTTTATGGTGGCTTATATAGTACCCGTAGAGGTCTGCTTTATCGTTGGTCCAAACAGAACAATACAAAAATAATATTGTGCCTTGTAGCTAATACAGCTGAATAAGGAATGGTTTGTAATTACATGTTCGCTGTATTCATGGGGGGGGGGTGTGGTGCTGCTCCCACTGCCTCCTTTCACCTCTTACTGATGGCTGCCGTGTATAGGTGGAACATTCCCAGGAACACCACTGTACAATCAAATTGTTGCTGCCGTTTTTCTAGCCTAATTTTTTTTCGCTTTTGGATGCAGCACATACACAACCGCATTAGGCAAATGAAGTAATTAAGCTGAAGTATACTGGGAACACTCCTACGACTGCACTAGTTAGATGAAGGCACCACACTGCAACAACACAAAATACAGAATTCAAGTGAACTGATCTATGGCCCACCTCGATTTATCGCCCAGATGAAATACCCTTCCCTGATACTACACTGATTGGATTTTGCATAACCTGAGAGCCCCAGGAATAATTCAATCCATTTGTCCTGCTAATGGTAGGAAAGCTGCAAGTCATTTGACACATGGGTATCTGCTGCTTTATAACAAAAAGTGATGCATCTGCTCGGGGCCAACATCTCTTCAGGTGCCCGGCCATAATAATAAACGGATATTACTAGCAATGAATCTAGGTACTGCTCATTGATCTGTGATAGAGCGTCCTCATTCTGCCTGGATTTGGGGAAATGTTATGAAGTGCTTTGTGAATAAAAGGTAATTCGTTGCGTGAAGGAGCACTTCATCAGCCACTTCCCCAGATGGAATCGTTTTAGTTTGAAATGAAAAAAGGGAGATGTCTCATTATGTGAAGTTTCCTGTACAAAGCGCCTGGCGTCACGTATCACTGCAGTATTGGAAAATATGCCTCTCGCTCTCAACAGATGTAGAATGCTGATGAATGTGATCACGCTCTTTATAAGAATATTCAGTAAAATGGATTTACCGCCCCCTTACCATTAAAGATGGTGACCCTCTGGTTCCAGCTTCAGATTAGTGAGGTTGATGCGATGGCGGTCCCACTAAGGCTGTTTGCATGGATGCATCGGTCCTGCAGACAAGTGAAATAATATATTTATTATGTAGTCCATATACTAGTTTAAGATTTGGCGACTTCAAAAAGTACGGTTTTTAATGTGAAAATAAAAAACCTTGACCTTCCTGGTCAACTTCCATGAAACGTTAAAAAGCTTGCCCCACAAAAAAAATATTCTATATTTCTCAAACCAGCACCTGTATCTGAATGCATCTGTAATTTTACGTAATTAAACATTTAGTCTAGCCACTGAGTTATTCAATACAACTTATCTACAGTTCCACCTGCTCTTAATTGTTTTCATTATCTCTGTCCACCTTGCTAAGGTGGTCGCACATGCTCAGTTCCATCGTTCAACTGCCACCAGCTGTATCTCCTGCTAGAAGCTGTAACAGTTACAGGGAGAGAGCTTTAGCAGAAAGGACACTCCCTTGAGAGAGGGCACGCCTCCTGAACTGAAAACCAGAAGAGAATCTAGCAGAGCAGTTGGAGCAATGAAGGGGGAAATCTCTGGACCCATGTGAGGTACAGGGCTGGTTCTAGCTTTGTTAAAAAGAGACTGTCATGTACTATACGAGGTCTGATTATTATTATTTTTTTTACATGGATCATGGAATAACCCCTTTAAGTGATTGTGACAGCCAATCAGTAATATACACTATGACATGACATCACCGGGTAATGGAGGTACAGCGCAGAACTACAAAAGGTAAGTAATTTAGAAATTTCTTAAAGACACTAAATTAAATTCCAGGGAAATACAGAAATTCAAAACGTCATTAGAGATCATGAGAGCATCATAAAAACACATATTAAGTATATGGATGGAAACACCACTAGCACACTATTAGCACCACCATGCATTATCAATGATAAAAAGTAAGACCACTTGCTGTTCATGAACCATAGGGGGCAGATATAACCTGCAGTACACCATGTATGTATAGGAATAACATCAACTAATTAATTACCCTAACTATAACATAAGCCCAAAAAATAATCATTCTACATAATTGAAACGAGTTTTGTTAACTACACAGCCGGCCATATGAGGTAATGGTTGGAAGGGGTGATGACAACTGTCAAAACTGAACGTGCCCTTCCCTTTGGTAAAGTCAGCCAAAACTTCACTTCCTTTGGAAAGAAGCTCAAACACTCGTTAACATTCACAATACAGTTCTGAAATGTAAAATATAACATCTCAATGTAATATACTTTCTATATTTGATTGCTGCTATGCTTATTTTTAAAGGGGTTTTCAAACTTTTTTTTTTATTCTGATGACCTATCCTCAGGATAGATCATCAGTATCTGATCGGTAGGAGAGGCCCTCGCCCATCAGCTGTTTGAGGAGGCTGCAGCATTCTGGTGAGCACTGGTCTTCTCACAGCTAAAGGTACTGTCACACTTGCGGCAGAGTGATCCGGCAGGCAGTTCCGTCGCCGAAACTGCCTGCCGGATCTGGCAATCTGCATGCAAGCGGAAAGCATTTCAAAACGGATCCGGCTACGGATCCGTCTTACAAATGCATTGCAAGAACGGATCCGTCTCTCTGCTTGTCATGCGGAGAGACGGATCAGTTATATATTTTTTCACATTTTTACCGGTCTGCGCATGCACAGACTGGAAGGACGGATCTGGCATTGCGGTATTTTGAATGCCAGATTCGGCACTAATACATTCCAATGGGAAAAATGCCGGATCTGGCATTCCAGCAAGTGTTCCGGAATTTTAGCCGGAGCTAAAACCGCAGCATGCTGGGGTATTATCTCTGTCCTGAAATGTCAAAAAGACTGAACTGAAGACATCCCGATGCATCCTGAACGGATTTCTCTCCCTTCAGAATGCATGGGGATAAAACTGATCAGTTATTTTCCGGTATAGAGCCCCTATGACGGAACTCTATGCCGGAAAAGAAAAACACAAGTGTGAAAGTACTCTTATCGCAGACCCGTGACATCACGTTCATCGGTCACGTGGCCTAGGCACAGCTCAGTCTCATTAAAGTGAATGGGCCTGGGCGGCAATACCGAGCACAGCCGCTATACAATGTAGGTGTCCTGTGCTCGGTAAGCTGTCAAGACACCACAGATTGCCCTTTTGAAATGGTTTATCAATAAATCAGACTGTAGAGTTTCTTTTCCAGTGATAATGAGCAACTAAGGGGGTCGTTTACTTTCAGCCCTATGCCAAGGTTCGGCATAAGAAAAAGTTGCAAGACCCCGTTTTACAACTTTTTAAACGCCGATGCAACAATATCTTTTCACACGGGCGGTTTTATAGGCAAGGATTTTGTCACTAACCATGGAGTGTGACTTGCTATTGGACGGTGGACACCTATTAAGTAGTCTGACAGGCAGAAGTCAGGGTAGATGAAGTTCAAAGAATAAGACAGAAAGGCAAGAGTCAGGACAAGCAGCAGAAAATGCAGTGTTAACAATATTAAAATAAGATCAGAAAACAGTAGTTTCTTGACATGTAGCTATAAGAACTTTTAGACCAATAGACCATAAACAAGAAGAAAAATAGGTGAAGCCTGCAGAAGAGAATATCAAGAAATAGGCACATAGTACAGCGTGTTAAAGAAATGAAGATATGCATGTTGCTGGAAAAGATAACACAATACGTTACGGATGTATCAGTAGACGGCTACAATGTCTTTTCTACTGACGGAGCTGATAAAAAAAGCTGCCTCTATACTGGTTAGCAACCATTGGTTAAGGACTCCTGGGCTTCCACATGGACCGCAATGAGGCTTGACAGACATAAAGCTGAGGTTTTAAATTGGTTTCCCTGCACAGTTCGAAATTACACGACACTTATCAGACAAGAAAATGACTCCAGAGCATGAGACGATCACAATCATTTTGAGAATGCAATAAAAGGAAGTGAATGTTATAATTTGGGAAGGTATAAAAGTGGATTCCTCACCACTCCAAACCGTAGAGTTCTCATCACCGGAGCCAGTTACGAGCTCATTTGCTGTAATAGTACATGTGTTAACAGCCCAGATGAGCGCCTTTGTTGGATAACATCCCCGGCCCTCCCCAGAGCTCGATGAAATAATGGCGGTATATTTGCCGTGGGATTGAGTTCAGGTAATTGATGTCTTTTTTTTATTAGACACCTCTAGTTATTCCGTGATTAAGTCCAAGGCCAGAAATTACTCCGTGAAGCCTCCGACAAGGTGATATTTTTAAAAGCTACCAGAACGCCACCGTCAGATCACAGATTATTTTTCACTTACTACAATTCATCTAAAATGTCCTAATTGTCATTTTTTTTAGAATTTACTCTGTTTGGTGAAATATCCAGCACTTCCAAACTGAATATTTATAGTGTAACTGCTGGGAGACCAGTCATCGATGCTGCTAAGTGACTCAGTGCTTTTACTTTTATTGATCACAGCCCAATCGGGAAAAAGAAAGGAAGAAAAAAATAAAATCGCTTTTTATGTCCTTGATGGAAGATCCCAATGGTTTCCAATATTTTATGTGATGTGAAATAAAGTACTTTGGTATGTAGCGGTGACTCCCTGAACGCAGATTTGATATATTAGTCTGTTGTAAAGTGAGTATTTAAATTAGGTGCATTCCTTAGGCCTCATGCCCATGCCTTATTCATGTGCCGGCAGCAATACAGTTCCACAGGTGCTCTGTGTGCTGTATGGTGCCTCTATGGGGCATGATATTCTTTCCTAGGAGCATAGCTTTAAGGATACATGCACACGACCGTTGCCTGCCTCCGCGTCCGCTCCTCCTGGAAATTTTGCGTCCGTAAAAAAAAAACGGATGACGGACCGTTTTTTTTTGACGGATCCGATTTTTATGGCAGATCCATTGTAAAAATGCCTATCCTTGTCCGCAAACGTGAAAAAAAATAGGACATGCACTATTTTTTTGACGGAATGAAAACACGGATCACTGATGTGGAACAAAAACGGTTGACCATCCGCATTTTTTGATGGACCCATTGAAATAAATGGGGAAGCATCCTATCCGTGAAAAAAAACAGAACGGATGCGGAAACAAACAACGGTCGTGTGCATGGGGCCTAAAGGGGTTGTCCCATCACAATAGCTTATCCTCTTTCCACAAAATGGGGGATAAGTTTCTGACAGGGTCCAAACGCTGGGTTCCCGCAGATCACTAGAACGGGGCCTATGCAACCCTCTTTTGAATGGAGCAGCAGACACCCATGCATGGCTGCCACTCTCAGGGGCGGATTGGCTATAGACCCTAGGGAAACTTCCTGGTGGGCATTGCACGGGAAACCACCTGAGCCCTCCTTATGGCCGCCAGCTGGGTACATAACAATCTGATGCTCTCAGCATTAATTAATTATTTATGCACTTATCTGGTGGCCTCAGCTGACCTCCTGACTTCAACTGTATTGCCATCCTTAGAATGGTGATAGAGTTAAATACTGCAAAGAGGGCTGCAGTATTATGTGCTGTTTTGTTATATTTGGTTCTGCTCATGGTACATTTTGTGCTGCCCTGTGATATTTGGTTCTTCAGGGGTGGTATCTTTTGCTGCACTGTGGTATTTGGTTCTTCAGGGGTGGTATCTTGTGCTGCACTGTGGTATTTGGTTCTTCGGGGGCAGTATCTTGTGCTGCACTATGGTATTGCTCCTACTTCTTTTGGTCCGCCTTCAGTCAATTTGAACCCATCTACAACATGGGGCCAATTTAAGTTCCCAATCCGCCCCTGGTCGCTCCATTCAAAACCGGGAGCATGGGCCCCCATTCTAAAGATCAGCAAGGACCCCAGTGGGTGAACCCCTGACGATCAGATTCCTGTGGGATAAGTTGTTGTCATGGAACAACCTCTTTACTATCTATAGCTTCCAAATGAAAATGTGAGAAAACACACCTGCTTTCTTCAGTGTCAAATCAGAGGCATATGGAGGTACAGCATGGGCTCCCAGCAGGCGGTGGGAACCATTGGGTGAATAAGCCCTCTGACCGATAACACATTGAGGTTATACATGTATGTGCCTCTAGTGATAAACAACTGGTTCTGACGGTCTATTATTTATTCTACTGTATTGAAAAGTCAGTCCAGTTTCTCCCGTCTGCATGGTGTACTAGTGGGTGTGGCTCTCTTTTCCTTCAGTTGGGGAGCTGACAGGCTCCTTATCTCTGCTCTCTGACATTATAAACACATTTTAGCTCAGTTCTTATGTTACTGATAAGAATGTAGCTTAAATAAGTGTTTACGGCTCAATATATTTTAATAAAAGCCAATTGAAAATATGATTTTTAGCCACAAATGAGTAAAATGCAATCACAAACAAAAATTGGCTACGATGGTCATACACTTATTACACTGAGTTAAAGATCTCGTGTATGAGGGAGTTAATAGATTATCTGCAATGCTTCCTTTGTGATTCACAGAGAACCATTAGGGTGGATGCACCCGCTGCGGATTACGCACAGATTTCCTGCAGAAAAACCACAGCTTAATACAGTATCAGCAAAGTGTATGAGATCTGACAAATCTTATGTACACTTTTTTCTTAGGTGCAGAAATTGACCTGTTATCTGGATTTTTAAATATGCATCGTGTCAGTTGTTTGCTCGATTCCGCACCTTCTGTAAATTGGTTTTTCCCATAGACTCCAAAGCGGTTGTTTTCTGCACACAGATACCCAAATACACCCTAACCACCCCCCAAACTGCATCTTAAGGTCCTTTAAGGGCACAACCACATGGCGTGGTCGCACTGTTTAGTCCTTCTGCATTGTTAATGGCTAGTAGTGCATGGCAGTGGCACCTTCATTACTTTGCTGCCATTAACAATGCAGACCAACTAAACAGTGTGGTCTTCCTTAAAGGAAACCTGTCATCACTTTCTAAGCCTATTTATCCACTCACTTTTCTAAAAATACTTTTTAATACATTAATAATGATATTAAAATCAATTCTGAAGGAACAATCAGTTCAGAGAAAAACCTAAAATAAATGTTCCCGCCATATATGTAAATGCACCTTAGATCAGTCCCGTCTCCTCCATGCTTCAGAGATGAGTCCAGCGTTCTCTGACTCTCGGAGTGTAACCACACCCACTGTGAAGGAGCGCAGCACCGCCCCGCATCCTCTGTATCTCCTCCTTGCTCCCCAACGTCAAAGTTAGAGTGCCGTAATCTCGCGATGCGTGAGCTAGCGCATGCGCAGTTCATTCCCTGAGGCCGATGCCAGCACAGGGAAGGAACACTATGCTGACACTGCGCATGCGCTAGCTCGCGCATCGCGAGATTGCGGTGCTCTAACTTTGAGATGTCAGGGAGCAAGGAGGAGATTCGGAGGATGCGGGGCGGTGCTGGGCTCCTTCACAGTGGGTGTGGCTGGGCTCCTGAAACGTTAGTAACAGCCCCTTGGGCTCCTTACCTGCCTCAGTTACATATATATATAAAAACAAAAATGGGGAATGGATATTGCGGATGTGCTGGAGGCGATCTAGCAGCCCATGTCCTCAGCTGTATACCCAAAATCCAGGTGACAGGTTCCCTTTCATTTACTTAGAGCACGCTGCAGCCTTTATGGCTGAGTGGTACTTGACTGCAGCCAGCTTCGTCAACTAACCGACAATCAGGCCAATTATCGGGGATGTGCATTTCTAGAAAGGCTCATTTCCAATAACTGGCCTGTGCAAAAAATTTCAGCAATCACACGATGACTAAGCAAACCTGATCAAAGGATCGTGTCTTTCAATATCTTCTGCCGAGGAGCATTGATTAAATATGGGGACAAGCGACTGTTTTCCACATACGGCGGCGGCAACTGCTGCATGTAAATGCTGTCCTCACTTCCGCTGGCAATCAAGCAATTATCGCAAATGTTTGGTTTGTTCCCAATAATTGCCTAAAACGGTGGTTCGTGTAAAAGAACCTAAATACAACTCTATTTTTCTCACTATTTTTTGTTGGGAAATGTTGCAAACTTATGGACCATCCCTTTAACTAAACTGACCTAGTGTAGTGCAGCGACACCGAAATTACTGTTCAAGGCCACAGTTATGTATCAAAAATCATCAAGAAGGAAGGCTTGTGTAATACGGTAGAGGAATTCTGTTAACCAGGATTCCAGGTAATGCATATCCTCTGCACAGAGATAAAGGTGGGAGTAACTAACATTAGCAGCAGGGGAATGGCGAGTAATAAAGTTTGCCATATGCATTAGGGTACTTTCACACTAGCGTTTTTGCTGGATCCGGCAGGGTCCAGCAAAAACGCTTTCATCCGTTATGAACGGATCTGGTTGTATTATCTTTAACATAGCCAAGACGGATCCGTTATGAACTCCACTGAAAGTCAATGGAAAACAGATCCGTCCCCATTGACTTGGATTGTGGGTCATGCCGGATCAGTCTTGCTCCGCATCCCAGGACGGAAAGAAAACTGCAGCTTGCTGCGGTTTGCTCTACGGTATGGAAACGCGACCAAATGGAACGGAATGCATTTGAGCGCATTCCCTTCTGTTCAGTTACGTTTTGTCCCCATTGAATGGAGAATAAACGGAAGCGTTTTATTTTCTAGGATTGAGACCAGGGTGGATAAAAATCTATGATTTTTTTTAAAAAAAAATCTAAAAAATCTGATTTTTTTGATTTAAATCGGATTTTTATCGGATTTTTATATAAAATGCTTTTTGAGGAAAATATATTACCATCCAAAGGTTATTCCATCATAAAATAAAGATTATTTTTTAATTATGTAGAATAAGGCTGCATATGTTTAATTTTTTTGGTAAATAAATTCCATTAATCCACAATGTCCTGCTCTTCCAAAGGTTTTTGTAGGATTATTGGGCAGTTTCTCTGCCTACAAGATATTATCACAGATGCTTGGGTTACTTTTGCAGTTCTCAGCAGAGATCACAGCCTCTTCTTCACAGCAAAAATGTTATAACATGAACAGAGTTGAGAAAAAGACCTTAATCCGAACTTCTACAAACCTATAGATACAGAATCAACCCCTTCAGTGCTCAGTTTGAAGAAGTTCAGCGAATAGAATAGAAACAATATTTTTTCTCCAACAGAAAAGTTGTCCAAATATGAACGATTAACCTATTAAACTGGGGATAAAAAAACTAATAAGAAACTTCTTATTCTAAAAATCTTCATCTACTTGCATATTATAAGTTATACCAGCAAGAATTAGTCTTTATGTAGAAAACTAAGATTTAAATCAAGCCTTACTGACTAGTGATTTAAATCGTGATTTAAATCAGTTTGATTTAAATCAAATCCACCCTGACCGGCAGTGAAGGAATCGGCATCCTATCAATTCAAATGCTATGGGGAGGTAAACGGGGCGAGGTGCGCTTGACTTCAGGCGAGAAAGCCGCTGCCCCCTTGACTTCAAGACTATCGTTTACATAGCGTGGCCTGTTGAATATAACCCTCAGTTCACACTTGCGCGTTTTACAGCGCATTCGAACACGCTGTAAAACGCTCAACAGGAGAAAACTCATGTTTCCCTATGGGCATGGTTCTCACCTGAGCGTTTTACAGCGCGTTTGAACGCGCTGTAAAACGCCCTACGCTCAAAGAAGTTCTTGAGCTTCTTTGGGGTGTTTTGTCGCGCGTTTGCACCCATAGACTTCAATGGGAACACACGTTTAACACGCGTAAAACGCGCGTTTAACACGCGTAAAAGTGTAGATATGCCTTTTTCAATTGGTCTCTAGAGTCACGAACACGCGTATGACGCGAGTTTCCTATTTGCAAAAACGCACTGTAAAACGCGCGTCTCAAAAACGCTCAGGTGTGAACCCAGGGTAAAAGTCTTTCTACAGCCTTTTGCCGTGTTGCACAGAAAAGACACAGACACCTTTATAATCATACTACAGGCTGCAATAAGGTGCTGCTGGCGGTTTAATATGCCTTTTCTAGGCGACAGGTTCCCTTTAAATCAGATAAGGCTACATGCTCGGCTTATTGTTGTACCGCATTCGTAGATACGCCTTGTAGCAGTTATTCCATATTTGTTCCTAATTAACAAGCTGTTTATTCACAAATTAAGGGCATCTCATTAATTAGGCTACAAAAAAAAAAAAAAAAAGTGAATCATGAACAAAAAGTTGATCACGTAAAGTAATGTTTTCTAATTATTACAGTGATGAAGCTTGTAATTGAGAGGAATGAAATGTTAGTCAATCCTTAGTGCTTTTTTCCCTCCAGTAGAGGTGATAAATGGCTGCATAGCCCCTTGTGTGCCCCTCCTCTGTTCCTGTGAGACTTCATGGCATGGTTCACTGGCATGCTAATCGAGCATTCTAGCTTGCTAATCAACCAGCTGGGATCTTGGCCAATATGCTAATCGTGGCCCCCGCTGCTCAACGTGAGCACCCGCTACTAGTGAGGGACACTGTGTCGAGCAGGAACGAGACGACCACTCTATAATTACCATACTAAGTGAGTTTACATCTCCTTCCCAGGTGAACTAGGCTTTTTTCCTTATCCACAGGCTGAATATAACAGGCCAAATTTAAAGGGGTTTTCCCACAAATAATATTTAAACAAGCACCTGGATATTTGTAATTTTAGCAATTAAAAATGGATTAGAGACACTGAGTTATTTGCTAAAATCTACCTGTATAGCGCCACCTGCTGTTTGCTCTTTTTCTAATTTCTCTGTCCTGCTCACTGAGGCTACGTTCACACTTGCGTTGTGCTGTCGGTTTTAAGATCCGGCACAAGCTCTCAAAACCGCAGCACGCTTCAGTGCACCAGAATACATTCCGTTCCGGTTTGTTGCGTTCCCAAGCCGGACACAAAACTGCTGCAAGCCGGATCTGGCATCAAAAACCATGTAAGTCCATGGTGCCGGATCAGTTTTTTTCAGACATAAAAAAAAATGATCCGTCGCCAATTCGATTACAATAGTTTTAGTGCCCAATCCGGTTTCTTCATTTTTAATATAACACAATCGGATCTGTTCTGAATGGATGCAGCCAGTTGTATTATTAGGACCAAAGCGTTTTGCTGTGGTTTTGAGATCCCCTGCCAGATCTCAAACCCGGACAGCAAAAACGTTTATGTCAAAGTAGCCTGAGATGGAAGCACATGCCTTCCATCCTTCAACTGCCACCAGCTACAGCAGAAAGGACACGTCCTCTGAGACAGCACACACACCCTAAGCTGACAGCTTGCAATGAATCTAGCAGAACAATTGGAGTAATGAATGGGGAGATCTCTGGATCCATGTGAGGTACAGGGCTGGTTCTAGCTTTGTTAGAAAGAGATCGACATGTACTATATGATGTCTGATTCTCATTTTTTACATTAATCATGGTACAGCCCCTTGTGATCTAATAGCAAGTGCTGCCAATATGGATACAGAATGTCTCTCCATTATCCACATTATACCCTTCAACCTCCTTCCGACTCCAAGACTTTGCACCCCACTGGCAGCCAAGATCCTAATTTTCATGCTGAATCACTCGCTTCCATGTGTGAGCTCCGGTTGAGCCCTGTGATTTGCAGTTTAATGATCATGATAATGTCAAAATTTATACCAACTATTGGTTAACTCAGGCTCCTTGTATACGACCGTATGCCCTATGAGACATACGGTCCGTGAGCAGGCCATATGTCCCGGAGCGGCATACGGTCGTGTACAAGGGGCCTTAGTCTGAGCAAGAATTGTTGCACAATTTTGGCACAAAAGCCATTCCCCTTCTCTGTTACACCACACTCCCTCGTTGGACTCAATCCATCATAAATGGAAGCCATGATGACTCAAGCCAAGTTCACACTATAAACTTCATCACTTTGTGTCAGTGGTACCAATACGTTATTTGGAAGGAGAGTGTCCCACGAGTGGTTCCACATCTGCTCTGCCTTGCTCAAGAGAACACCATCACCACCACCCTTCAGGTGTTCTCCTCGGTGCATCAGGCAATCCCTCCATGAAGCCTTCCACATAGTAATAAGTCCTATAGGATCATTCTGCCATGGCTGTATTATTAATTAGCTCTCCATGTACTAGCTTTCTTGAGTTATACACGGCAGCCACTGTGAATAGGGACAGAGCAAAAGTCTGAAGCAACAATGAGGCAGGGGGTGTGTTTCAGACTACCTCATAGTCCCTATAGGCACTGTAGTCACAGCTATACCCTGATGGAGCTTAGCTACAAACAGTCAGTGAGCAAGCATTGAGGAAAATACATAGGTAAGCATCAGTACACAATTATTGGGGTCATGACAGGAGAAACGCATTATGGTAAGGATATGTACAATTAAATTTACAGGTGAACAACTTGTGCCATATACCGGTTTATTAAAGGGGTATTCCATGATTTTGATATCGATGGCCTATCTTCAATATTATATGGGCAGGGGTCCGACACCCCATACCCTCGCCAATCAGCTTGTATCTTCTAGCTCCACTGCCATTCTGGGATGCACAACCTGCGGCCCTCCAGCTGTTGCAAAAGTACAAGTCCCAGCATGCCTGGTCAGTCGACTGCTATTAGGACATGCTGGGAGTTGTAGTTTTTCAACAGCTGGAGGGCCGCAGGTTGAGCATTCCCTGCTGTAGTGAATGAAGATGGTAACTGCAGCGCTGCTCCTATTCACTTCAATGGGATCTGGCGCCATCCTCTACACCCGTGTTCTTCAACTCCAGTCCTCGGGGCCCCCCTGCCGGTCATGTTGTCAGGATTTCCTTAGTATTGAGCGGGTGATATAATTAGTCAGTGCATCAAGACTTACCACAGGTATTCATTCTATGAGATATTCTCAAATCATGTCCAGAAGGTGGGCCCTGAGAACTAGAGTTGAGGAACACTGCTCTACACAACAGGCAGATATGCGTCGTTTTGGTGCTGGAGCTACCCTGAAACAGCTGAACAGCGGGGTGCTGAGTGTCGTACCTCCGCCAATCTGATACTGATAACTAGGCCATCAATATCAAAATACTAAAATACCCCTTTAAGAATCAAAGTTAGAAAGATGCCTTCCTTATCGCTTAGTAATGTCGAACACGAAGTTCCTCCTGAATAAGCGCCGATGTGTAACCCTATTATACTGAGCCGGCAGGTGATATTTTATTTTTAGTCCTAAGTCTTGTACAAGGCTTCCCAAATGCTTTACTTTGTAAGTTGCTTAGGAACAACGTATTTCTTCTACTTACATAGATTGTATGAATCAATAAAAAAAGATTTCTCCTTGAGAGATAACAGATTGCAGACCTGAAATTGAGCTGACGGCGCGTGCAAGAAGCAACGAGGTCCTCTGGTATGCGTTTTTTCATGATTCTCCTGGCTAAGGCCCACTCTGTACCGACTCCCCCTCGGCAATGCACAATACGCTGAGCACTAATCGTTCAGTAGCGTGCTGCAACAAGAATAAAAAACCTTCCTTCTAGTTACAATTTTCCCTATTACGCTCCATAACTATATGTGTTATAGAAGTGGCCACCGCTGAGTAGAAGAACGGCCAGCTGAAGCAAAACAAAAAAGGTGGGCAGTGATTAAAACCAAATGAAGTTTAAAAACACATGGTCCATGAATGACTTTATAAAAGTTTCTCCAGTTTAATAAACCCATTTTCATATAACCTAATACTAAATTATGCGGTAATAAAGAATAGGGCCCCTCTGGTTGGGATTTTTATCTCTTGGCCAGAGTGAAGAATGGTTACAAAGAGTGTCTTGTTCTGGAGAACCTGTCCTCTACATGATAAATGTTATTTGCCGAAGTGAGACAACCCCTTTATGGGTGAAAACCCTGTGAACAATGAACTCAGGAATGGCAGAGATATAAATGTATAAAATTACATGTTTTCCATAATCTTTCCCAACAAAGCTATATCAATCTGCTCAGCTCCTGCAGCTCTATAACATGCTGCCTGCAGATTGCACATGGTAACAGGTCCTCTTTAAAAGGGGTTCTCCAGGAATTAAGAAAATGAAAATAGTTAAATATTGGGTTATTATTAATATATTCTCAAATACCTTTCATTAGTTATAATGGCTTGTTTTGTATGGGGAGCAATCATCAGGGGACATAAAATGGCCGCCATCCTATTAGTACACACAAAACCTGTCCTAATCACACAGGAGGATAACTTACTTCACAACACTGAGGTAAAAAGCTGCCTCATCCTCCCCTCTGCTCTGCTTGTCAGGGATTATGATACTGAATACAGATGATAAGATCTTCAGCTGAATCTGTGTAGGAATGGAGTTCATGACGAGACATGAAGTACAGAGAGGACGGACAGGACAGACCGGGGAAAATGGAGACTGCATACAACTGCTGCTGCTCAGCAGCCTCCTCCCCAACTCCTCTCTGCACTTCATGTCTCCTCATGGACTCCATTCCTACAGAGATTCAGATGAAGATCTTATCATATGTATTCAGGATAATTCCTGACAAAGTAGGAGAGGAGGCTCGGGCAGATATTTACCTCAGTGTTGTGAAGTAACTTATCCTCCTGTGTGATTAGGACAGGTTTTGTGTGTACTAATAGGACGGCGGCCATTTTATTTCTCCTAACGATTGCTCCCCAGACAAAACACGCCATTATAACTAATGAAAGGTATTTGGGAATATCTTTATAATAATGTAATATTTAAGTATTTTAATTTTCTTAATTCCTGGAGAACCCCTTTAAGTACAGTACTACATGAATAGTACTGCACCTGCTGACTTCCAACCAAAAATTCATATGTCAACACTCAACCCCGTCCCCCAGTTGTGCACCCAAAAAACGGCCATGGAATACATTGAGAGGACTCATGAGCACTCACATATAATGAAAGGGACTGCAGAAGGAGTCCCCTCATTGTATTCCATGGCAAGTTTGTGAGCACACAGCTGGGGATCAGAGGTATCGACATATGACTACTGATCTGGAGTCAGCGAGAGTAGCGCTATTCATGTAGTACTATACTTAAAGAGATTGTCCACATTTGGGAGCCTTTTGGCCAGAACCCCCCCCCCCCCCCCTTGCCCATGTTGTTAGACCTGCTCAGGAAAGCACTCTTACCTGCTCCTGGCTCCTTGAATCGCCCCGCCACCAATGCCACAATGGTAATGTCTCCTAAATGTGGCACAGTAACACCTTGGGGACATGTCACAGCTGTGGCCAGTCATTTGCTGAAGCGTCCATTTGACTCCCATCAAACAGGAAGACCAGAGAGTGACAGTGGCGGCTGGGGACCAAAGGAGCCAGAACTCAGTGGTGGAAACCAGGTAACTATGCCAGCTGTGTGATCAATGAATGTAACGTGCATAGAAAGAGGCTTCAAACTGCTGATTGTCAGGGGTGCTAGGAGTCAGACCCCCGCTGATCAGATATCGATAACCTATAGCCGCTGCCTTCTCTCCGCTCACCAAGCACAGTGCTGTACATTGTATAGCAGGTCAGCCCTATTCACCTCAATGGCTACGAGACTGATGAATGTGACCTCACTTGGACTAGGGAAAGCTGCTAAAAGGCCACGGCACTACTGTGAGCTCTGGTGCCTTCTCAAACAGCTGATCGACGGGGGTCCTGGGTGTCGGACCCCACCAATCAGATATTGATGGCCTATAGCTGCTGCCTTCTCTTAGCTCACCAAGCACAGTGCTGTAAATTGCATAGCGGCTGTGCTCGGTATCGCAGCTTAGCCACATTCACTTCTATGGGGCTGAGCTGTGTCAAGGCCACGTGATCGATGAACGTGAAGTCACATGGCCTAGGGAAAGCTGCGGGAGGGCCACGGCGCTACAGCCTTCTCGAACAGCTGATTGGTGGGGGTGTCGGACCTCCATCCATCAGTTACTAGTTTCCTATTCAGAGGATAGGTTATCAGTTCAAAAATCCTCGAAAACTCCTTTATATCTCCAGCATATGTTTTCACCACTGAGGTCAACCTAACCTCGCTGTTCAGTGGCGTCTAACTGGTATTTTTTCAAATCTTAGACCCAATTCACACGACTGTATATTTGATCCACATCCGATTCGCAAATTTTGCAGATCGGATGCAGACCCGTTCATTTCAATGGGTCTGCAAAAAATGCGGACACCACACTGTGTGCTGTCCACACCCATATGTACGTTCCACAGCCCCGCAAAAAGAATAGACATTGTTACAATGGGTCCGCAAAAAAACGGATGTCATCTGTCTTTTTTGAGGATCAGATACATACGGTCGTGTGAATGCACCCTTCTCCACATATCAAAAACATCTTGATGCTGCATTAAAAAACAATGCAGCCTGTGAAGACGGGGTAACTGACAGCTCTGCATACCGCACTGAACAATGCTAATATTTCAAAAACCGCAACACCATTCTCACCATCAGCCTTTTATCAGCAGGTCTGATTCTTTAACAGAATTAAGACTGAAAAGTGCAGTATGTTATTAGAACCGCCGGATTTATCCTACCGCCTGTATAAAGGATTGCTGTGCCACGACATGTATGAATCGAGCCACACACTAGAGGCTATTAAAAGATAACTTGGCCACGCTGGAGCGTTCAGTCAATTGTTCCACACATAACAATGCGGCTCCGTTATCGATTGTTTCAGCTTTTCCATTGTCCATACAAACAAAAGGGTAGCCTACGCAGGCTACGGCTGATTTCCTCAGTAAATGAAATATTATTTTACTCTGTTTTCCTGCTCGTAGCTTTAGACGATATCCACTTTTTAAGGGTGTAAGATCACACAAAGCTATTTTTTGAATGATGTTCCAAAGAGAGCAAATAGCAGCTAAGATTTGCTTCTACTGATGCCTTACCATGTCAGAAGAACGAAGGGCAGGTGATTCCTTCATATGAGCTCACTAAATGAGCTGGCTAGTGAAAAGTGAGAGCTGCAATAATTCTAGTATTGTCAATATCTATCCAGAGGTTGTCCTACAATTGAATTTCACTCAGACTGGGCCAAAAAATGTAAAAAAAAAAAAAAATAGGTTGTAATAATTTCAAAAACATTAATTGTATGTAAGTATTGCCATTAAATACTTATTATGGCGCCCCCTGGTGTTCTTTTTACTCACTTTTCAAAACGTCTACCTAATGTGTCCAGTGCTTCTAGTGCACCGTTTTTTATCATCTGCCCCCACAACAGCATTACTCACTGCGCCGCCTGTGTAGAAGACGATCAGGCTGTTGGGACCGAACTACTGACCATGTGTGTCCACTGCTTGTATTAGATTTCTTCTTATAAGGTCACAGACAGTAGTTTAAATTACAAGCATAAGGAACAGGAACAAAAATACTAGAAAATCAAGTCAGTCAGCAGATTTGTACCTATGACACTGGCTGACCTGTTATATGTGTGCTTGGCAGCTGAAGGCATCTGTGTTGGTCCTATGTTCGTATGTGCGCGAATTGCTGAGAAAATTGACGTTTTAATATATGCAAATGAGCCTCCAGGAGCAAAGGGAGGCAATGTCATTACAGCTAGATGCTCTGCTCTCTCTGCAACTGCCGTGCAATCTTCACTTTGATTGATTGGCAGGACCAGGCAGTGAAAACATGCTAATGTCTGATCCTGTCAATCAAAGTACAGAGGGGGGGCCTGGCCAGCCAATGGCATGATCAGACGCGTCCGAGTGAGCTCCGCTCCTTGTAAGCTCCTACTTATTATCCTGAACTTAAACTGTCACCAAGATTCGCAGTATGCCGCAGTATGGCCAAGAATAAATCATTATCGGCAGCAGAAAAGATCAAGATGTTTGCCAGAGCAGAGGACCAAGATGGCGAGGGTGAGCTCACGGGGACTTCCTCCTCACAAGCTGCGGAGGTTGACGCGGGAGACCGCGATGACGAACCTACATTGACACAGGTTACCGACAAGCTCCTACATGCTATTACAACGTGTAAAGCCACCCTGTCTGGCAAAATCGAAGAAGTAAAAGTGGACTTGGGCCTACTGAGGCATGATATGCCATCTCTATGGGACAGAGTCAGGGAAGCCAAAACACGTGTCTCCGACTTGGAAGACCGCACTGCCCCTATTCCAGCGCAGTTCACAGCGCTTGAGGAGAAAGTCCTATTCTGGCAACAGAAGAGCGATGACTACGAGAATTGTCAACGGCGGAACAATTTGCGGATCATTGGGTTCCCTGAAAAGGCAGAAGGTACTAATCCAGTAATGTTTCTTACGCAATGGCTTACCAATACCTTTCCTGATGCCCAATTCTCGTCGGCCTTCGCCACTGAACGTGCACATCGGGTCCTGACCAAGCCACCTCTACTGGGGGCCCCGCCTCGGCCTATGCTGGCGCGTTTGCTGAGCTCGATTGACAGGGATCATATCCTGTGCGCCAGAAACAAGATATCAAGTTTGACAATGCAACTATCATGCTGTTCCCGGACTTTTCGGCAGAATTGTAGAAGAGGAGGGCTTTGTTCACTGTAGTCAAATGAAGGCTACGAGAGCTGAAACTACCCTATTCTATGGCCTACCCTGCTCGTTTACGAGTGGTGGATGGAGATCGAGCCAGATTCTTTAACACACCGTCTGAGGCTTCGGATTGGCTAGACGGCTTCAGCCCGACATCGAACAGAGGTTTCACTGGGCCTTTGATTGACACCCCAATATGCCTCAATGTGACTCTCCGTTTTCCTATATGGCTTGCCTGCGGACTTGCTTATTACCATCTGGATCACTGGGGACTTACGATTTTGGCGGTTGAGAATAGTCTCTGCTATTTTCACATGGCCTACAATTTACTCTCCTGCCTTTTTTCCCCTTCTACCAACTCCCCTTTTTCCTCTTTTCCTTTTCTTCCCCTTCCTCTCTCCTGCCTTTCCTTCCTTTATTCAGTAAGCTTGTCTCACAGCCTATTTAAAAGGGAGGTATTGTATACACTATGTCAAGGGGTTGGTTGTGTTATGTTCAATATGGTGGCATTCCTCCCTTTTGACGTGGCGCAACATTGGATGCGGGTCGCTTATTACGCCAAAGGCTCTGTTAGTGCTGGTGATGAGGTTAGTTGTCAGCACTCCCCGTGATATCTCCAGCCACATTTGTTTTTGGTTATGGGTTTACTAGTTTTACACGGGTTCAGTGTTGGGTAGCTCATACCCATCTACCGATTAACACATATTCTATGTGGATTGCCAGTGTGCGTGCAACCCTCTTGCACTTGTATTGGTACCTCTGCCACGCACTGCTCATATGTTTCCTTTGGTTTCCCTTGTCTCAGGCCAGTCTCCAGTATGTCCTGATCATCAGTCGCATGACACTTAATACATGTTCTGATATCGACCATGGCTGATCTGAGGATACTGTCCTGGAATGTCAGGGGTATGGGTACTCCTGAAAAAAGAATGATAATCTTTTCTCATGTCCGGCGTTATAATCCGCACATATTGTGCCTACAGGAGACCCATATCGTAGCTGACCATTTCCATAGACTTCAGAAACCCTGGGTGCAATGGTCTAGTCATGCCCATCACACTTTTTACTTGCGAGGTGTCTCACTATTAATTCATAAGTCCCTACGGTGGGAAGTAGAGAGCCTACAGACGGACCCAGAGGGGCGCTATGTATTTGTATCAGCACTCATTAATAATGTTCAGTACGTTGTTATGGGAGTTTATAATCCACCGCCAGCCACATTGACAGTGCTTAATAAGGCAGCTGCTTTTGCCACAGCATATCCAAATGCAATGGTACTTTGCATGGGAGACTTCAACCTAGTGTTAAACAACGACCTAGATAGATTTGCCCCTGACCCTACTTCTTCGGGGCGACCAGCTACCGACTCATTGCTGGCTAGTTTTGTCCATGAAATTGGATGGTTAGACGTCTGGAGAGGGCGACATCCTCGAGATAGGGTATATTCCTGCATTCTGCCACTCACCACACGTTGTCTCGTATCGATTATGTTGGTGTGTCGATGGTGTTTGCGCCTTGGTGTGTCAGTTGAATACGGGAGTAGGGGAGTATCGGATCATTCACCAGTATAGGTCTCTGTTCTCACTGCATCGCCACCTGTGAATGTAACTATGAGTATTCATCCGTTCTGGTTGACTTTACTGGTTAATGATAGAATTCCTGATCAGCTCTCTGTATTTCTTGCTAGTCATGACGATGCTGTGGATCCTCTATTGCTGTGGGAGACTCTGAAGGCATACCTTCGTGGGTGTCTCAAGTCTTCCATTGCATATGTTAAGAGGACGACGGCTCAACAGGAGACAGACTTGGCCCGGGAGTGTGCCGGACTGGAGGCTGCCTACATATCTAACCCTACTGATTCAAATAGACATGAATGGTTGTCTAAAGGCAGGTTGTACATGGATTTGCCTAAAGAGAAAGCGCAGCATAAACTCTTTTTTACTAAGCAAACATATTTTGAGTTGGGCAACCAGTCTGGCAGACTCTTGGCGCATTTAGTCCATCAGAACCAACGTTCTACAGCAGTACTTCATCTGATAGATAGCACTGGTTCGACATTGCTTGATACTGAGGGCATAGCTAACTGTTTTCATGATTTTTACAGCGAACCGTATAGTTCAAATTTACATGCCTCGGACCAGTAAATTGATGTCTATTTTTCTAGGTTACGGATGCCTAAGTTATCCAGTGAGGAAGTGTGTTTGTTAGAAGCTCCGATCACGCAGGAAGAGGTTCGACTGGCTATATCTTCAATGGCCAATGGGAAATCACCTGGGCCTGACGGGATACCATTAGAGGTGTATCGCCGATATGGGGATGTTATGGTGGACCCTTTGGTCAGGATGTACGCCGCAGCCTTTGAACAAGGTACACTACCTCTATCCTTGTATGACGCCACAATTATCGTCCTTTTTAAGCCAGACAAAAACCCGGTTGAATGTGGTTCCTACAGACCTATTTCTTTATTGAACTTAGACTAAAAAATTCTGGCGAAAGTTCTGGCCAATAGACTGGCTAAATGTGTGCAGAGCGTTGTGCATCCTGACCAATCCGGTTTCATGCCCGGTAGATCTACCACAGATAATATAAGGAGGGTGCAGGTGGTGACTCAAGTAGGGCTTAGTCAAAGACAACATTGGGCCTTGGCGTCTTTAGACGCGGCTAAGGCTTTTCACTCTATTGAGTGGCCTTTCTTGTTGCGTGCCCTCACGCATTTCAGCTTTGGCCCAAATTTTCTTAAATGGATCTCTGTATTATATCGGAGTCCCAGGTCTAATATTAGTGTGAATGGCATCACCTCTTCGTACTTTTGTTCGGAAAGAGGTACCAGACAAGGGTGTCCGTTGTCACCCCTCCTATTCGCCTTGGCTATTGAGCCTTTGGCTTTTAGCATACGTCAAGACCAGATTTACTGTGGGACTAGGACAGGAGAGATAGAAGTTCGGATAGGGTTATACGTGGATGACATGGTCCCGTTTATGTCCCAAGTTGAGACGACTCTGCCTCCTGCTATGACTCTAATCACAGATTTTAGCCGCTATTTTGGTTTATGCATAAACTGGAACAAGTTTTTTTTCTTCCCGCTTTATGAGGCTTTGGGACAAGACACCATACATAATTTGGTTATCGTTCCACAATTTAAGTATCTGGGCATAGTAATTACTAAAAGTGCTGAGACCTATAAAAATCTGAATACGGCTTCTCTGGTACAGTTTTGTAGGGTTAAGTTTAAAATCTGGAGTATCCTTCCTTTGTCTGTGGCGGGGCGTTATCAACTTAGTTAAGATGATCATACTACTGAAATCTGTATATATTTTACAACACTCCCCGCATGTTATTCCTAAAAGGTATTTTGACCAGATGAACTCTCTGATCTCTTCCTTTGTCTGGGGTTCCACTAGACCAAAATTGTCAATGGCCACCCTTGAGAGACCTAAAGGTAAGGGAGGCATGTCCTTACCAGATGTGTACTTGTATTACCTAGCTGGCCAATTGCGTTTTGTTACGCACTGGCTGCCTAATGTTCAGGCACCCAACTCGGAATTACAGTTAGCGACTCATCTGAGTGCTTTATCCCTCTGGGAGGTATTGGAAAAACCTCAACTTTTTTCCAATTCTTTATTACCCTTTCACAGGGTGGCGATTCAAGTGTGGAAGGCGACAAAGAAGTTGCACCATTTCGAGGGTACCGTAGCTGAGAGTCCTTTATGGGATAATCGTACCTTTCAGGAACTGCGGCTGTTAGCTGACCCTGGTTTCTGGAAACAACTTGACATACTAATGCTACAGGATGTTTATATAGATAATGCGGTTGGTTCCTTTGCTCAGTTACAATCCAAATGGCAGATTTCAAACCGGGACTTCTACCGTTATTTACAACTACGGCATGCTCTCCAGACTCCGTTTACCACCGCCCCATCCATATCTAGATATCCTCTTATTGGGATACTTAGATCACAAGGTCCTAAAGGCATTGTATCTAACATTTATACCTATCGTCTTAGTACTAAGTTTAAATCAACCCAATTACCTGTGATACAGAAATAGCGTACGCTCATACCTGACTTGACAGAGGAGGAAGTTAGAGAAGTCATGGAATCGCCGCTATACGTTTCACCGGCGATTAACAATAGGTTCATTCAGGTGTGCATCTTACATCAGCTACTTATGCCCAGCTCGATTGCGCAACATGGGTGTCATAGCTCACACGGTGCCATAGATGCGCGAGAGATAACTCTGATTTTTGGCACCTTATATGGTCCTGTCACTATATCACATCCTTCTGGACGGAGGTCACTGACCTTCTGTCAGAAATTGTGGAAACAAGAGTGCCATTGGACCCTAAAGTATGTCTATTTGGATTGCTAGATGAAGAAAGGTATCCTCACTACTGTAGAATCTTTCTACGGGAAACTTTATTTATGGCAAGGAAGGCAATTGTATTGCGCTGGATGGGGGGTTGTTGTCCTTCAGTGTCACAATGGAGGGGGTTGGTTAATTGTATTGTACAATATGAACGGATAGTATATAAAAATAGGAAGTGTCCTGGTAAATTTGATAAAGTGTGGGGGAGGTGACGCTCTTCACATTTAACACATTATACGGTGACTTATCGGCAATTGCATTTACCCTCTTCTTCCTAATTGAACGTGCAGTACATTTCATCGATCTGGGCTGGAAAACACGGAAACCTGCGTATCTGTTTGCTCGTTTATTCGATTGTTTTCTTTTCTGTTTTTTCATATTTGCAGTATTGTATGCTTATCTATTCATCTCTCTTCATCTATTCATCTTATTGTGATAGCGCGAGATGTTTTCAAGCCTGACTGTTCGACAGCATGTCATATTTACTTTTTGTACAGAAGCATGTGTTAACTGACTACGTACCTAAACTGATTGTGTACTATGTCATTTCATTTATGCTGTATGCACTCACTTGTCAATAAAGCGAGTTTAAAAAAAAATAAAAAATCAAAGTGCAGAGGGCCTGGCGTTTGCAGAGAGAACAGATCCTCTAGGGGTAAAGGCAACGCCCCCATTGCTCCTAGAGGCTCATTTGCATATATTAAAACATCATGAATAGTGTTGAGCGAACTTGTGTTTTAAGTTCTGCGTCCAAAGTTCGGGTTATCGAAGAATCCCGTTATGAATTCCGCTATCCACGGACTATAACGTAATTTGGAATCCATATTCTTCGATAACCCGAACCTTGGACGCAGAAGTTAAAAAACGAGTTCGCTCAACACTTATCATGAACACATATAAACGTGGATCCAACACAGATACTTTCAGCTGCCAAGCGCACACAGGAGATTTAGAAAATTGTCATGTTGTGTCCGATCTTTAAAGGCAGTCTTGACCATGCAAAATTGCTGTCAGCACTACGTAGGGGCTAAGGAGGACAGTACACACATACCTTTTATGTAGCTTTTACTATCAGGAGCAGTGTGAATATGAACTCTTATTCTGCCAGATTCTGCTCCTGCAAGTGGTTGGGGTGGGGCTTCACAGCTGTCACTCAGGGGCTGTGAAGCAGCTCAGTTAAGAGGGCAGAGAGAACTCTCTGGTCTTACATGTGATATTGGGCGACATGATTTTTTTCATTCTCAACACCAGGTTTTACAGTGAGCAGATTACTGGGCTGCTCCCCTGGTTCTCTATATGGTTCTTTTTCATATGGAGTCAGGCTAGTTTCAAATGTGCATCGGGGGCTTGTTTAGGAGCCTCAGTCACAGACTATCCTAAAGAGCAGGACAAACAGCACAGCATGTAACACTATTTTGTCCAGCAACATGCCGGGCTCCACAAACCAAACTTTAAAGGGGTTTTCCAGGAATTATTTTAAATGGCCGCTAGCAACCTGTCCTGGTTGCCAACACTCGCAGATCTGTCTATAGGTAATGAGGGGTTGGAGCCTGACTACACATTACATTGCTCTACAATATATGGTAATGATGTGATCCTGCCTATGATATGCCATCATGGCTGAGCAGCCTGACAGGAACAATCACCAATGTGCAGTATATGTCAGTGTCAGAGACCCTGCCTAGACAGCTCCGATAGTGAAGGCAACCAGTCCTGCTCACATTCTAGGACAGGTTACTGGTGACCATTTTAAATCATTCCCGGAGAACCCATTTCAATTATAGTCAGTGGGGTCCGTCGAGAACTGATGGTTTCTGTCACATTACTTTTTTTTTTTCTGTTCCTAGAATCCTTACTTATCATTTTACAGAATTTTCATACTTATTTTCTAATCAGCTTCTATAATATGTAGTTATTTTATTCTGGTTAGACCAATATCAAGTAAAAAAGTACTGTGTTCTTAAAGTGATTGTATGGAATAAAAAACACATAGCTGCTTTCTTTTAAAAACAGCGCTACTCTGGTCCACAGGCAGAGTCTGATATTGTAGCTCAGCCCTATTCACTTGAGAATACTGTAATTTATCTGATATGATTAAAGGGAGCCTGTCAGCAGTTCTGACCCCTGCTTATACTTGCTTCACAAGTCAGAAGTCTTAACACCATGTGCCACGCTTGTAGGTGACCTCTGGGCAGTTCTCCATGCTGAAGTGCCCTCCAGTTTTTACACTGAGCTGCTCCACAACCCTCCCCACTGCTCTGAGTGACCGCTGCAGCCATCTGATGGGGGAAACCAGGATTAGAAAAAGATGGTTGCCTTCTTTCAAAAACTGCACTACACCTGTCCATGGGTTGTGCCTGTTGTTAGAGCCCCATGGACATGAATAGCACATAGCTGAAATACCAAAAACAAAATAGGGACAGGAGTGGTGCTGTTTTTGGAAGAAAGCCACCATGTTGTTCTAATCCTGGACAACACTAAGTTGATTGATTAGAACCTAGTGTGAATTGTGCAATCTAAATCTGTCGACAAAATGAAGCAAGGGATTTTTTTTTGCACCTTATTAGTCCTTGGGTAGCTGGTTTCTAATGGTGACTCATCTTATAAAGAGATAGCTTACTGCTAGGAAATGCCATCACATTATGATCAGTGGAGATCCAACCCAAGGAAAAAGCACCTATCCAGAGAATGAAGGGGACGCAGCATTGATGAAGGGGACGCAGCATTGATGAACGGGGCCATGCTTCCAATCCCTGCACAGCCGATGGCCAGGGAACCTCTGTGCACTGGGGAGGACGTACAGGACACACATCCCTGGTCTAATGTCTTGTGCTCTTTACAGTTTCTTCCCTGCATAGCAGTGCCCAGGCCACCAGTTGTGCAGAGTACTGCAGCACAACCCCATTCACTAGGTCCTCTTCATGCTCAGGTATGATGCTGGTCCCAGAAGTCGGACCCCTACGATCATAAAGTCTCCATTTCCTCTCATGTACAGCCTCACTGGAAACTTGGCACACGATAAAGGAAATTTTTTGAGCAAATAATACTTAAAGCTATCTAGTGGTACTTGCCCGAGTCCCTGAAAGAGAACAAGGTGCACTAACCACTTATTTTAAGATGCTTTTAAGTTAATGTTTGTACAATAGAAAAAAAAAATTGTCTATCCATACTAAATCCAAAGAGTCCTAGTAAGCTGAATGATTTCCCATCATATTAGTGCCTTTAAAGGTGTTTTCTGCTTGTTTAATATTGATGGCCTATTCTCAGGATACGGGGTGCACACGACCCTGCGGTTTAGAGGTCTGCAAAATGCACACGGTCCTCACATGGTCACATGAATGCGGCCTAGGCCATCAATATCATATCAGCAGGGGTATGACAACCTGCTCCCCCAAGATCAGCTATCCTCCTGTAGCTCTGGTGCTGGAACTACACAGGCGCGTCCATTCTGCATTGCTACAGATGCACGCTCCACCCACTACACAGTGGATGGGGCCGTTTAGTTACTGTGCCTTTTTCTGGTCGCAGAGCTATTTAAAAAAAAAAGTTGATCATTTGGGGTGCGTGGGGTGGGACTCCTACTGATCTTATATTGATGGCCTATCTTGTGGATAGGCCATCAATACACAAAATTTAGGAGACCCACCCGTAAGGGTACTTGAAAATCCATCTAATATTAAATAAAAGCTTCCTAACCAAAACCAGAATTGAAACAGTATAATAAGACCACAATGTCACTGTATGAGACTCTGCAGAATTTTATAACAGATTCGTGCAATCACTGCAAAATGTTTTAATGTTACACAGAAATAAGATACACATAGTCAGCATTCCAGCCTAAATAAAGAAATATTAACACCCTAGGGTGATATATAAAAATGGATGAGACCAGGTCAGCACAGATTACATTTAACCGCCTGTGAAAAAAAAGTATTTTGTCTGTTCCCGATTGGAGGTAAAGCGGTTTTCCGGGATTTTCATATTGATGACCTATCTTCAAGATAGGTCATCAATATGAGATCAGCGGGGGTCTGAATCCTGGCACTCTCACTGATCAGCTGATTTAAGAGGCTCTAACTTTCCGGTGAATGCCGTGCCCTCCTTGCTGCATACTAAGCACAGCGCCATACATTGTATAGCGGCTGTACTTGGTATTGCACCTTAGCCCCGTTCACTTGAATAGGGCTGAGCTTTGCCTAGGTCAGGGGTGGGCAAACTGCGGCTCTCTAGCTGTTGCAAAACTACAACTTCCAGCATGCAAAGACTGCTTACAGCTATCAGCCTACAGCAGGGCATGGTGGGGATTGTAGTTTTACAACAGCTGGAGAGACGCAGCTTGCCCATCCCTGGCCTAGGTCATGTGAACAATGAACGCTATGTCACGTAGCCTAAGAGGAAGCCTAAGTGCTCATGCCTCTTTATACAGATGATTAGCAGGGGTCCAGAGAGTCAGACCCCCGCCAATCTCATATTAATGACCTATGCAGAGGATAGACCATCAATGTGTAACTCCCAGAGAACCCCTTTAACAAATGTTATAGGAGAAAACCCTCACTAGAGTCCCAGGGCCTTAGAAATGGCTTTGTAACTAGAGATGAGCGAACTTCTATTTTTAGTTCGGCGCCCAAAGTTCGGGTTATCGTAGCATCCCGTTATGGATTCCATAACGGCATTTGTAATCCATAAGGGGCTGCTTCATTGAACCCGAACCTTGGACAACCCTAAGGACCCGGGGTGACGTCACCGTCATGTGATCAGTGCAGGGGGCGTGGCTCAGCACTGGATCAACTCTTATCCAATCCAGTGCTGAGCCATGCCCCCTGCACTGATCACATGACGGTGACGTCACCCCAGGTCCTTAGGGTTGTCCAAGGTTCGGGTTCAATGAAGCAGCCCCTTATGGATTACAAATGCCGTTATGGAATCCATAACGGGATGCTACGATAACTCGAACCCGAACTTTGGACGCCGAACTAAAAATAGAAGTTCGCTCATCTCTATTTGTAACCCTTTCTAGATTGACACAGTTCAAATTTAAATTTCTTTTGATCATATTATAGTGTGCTGCTTGTTGATTCTCTTTCATTTTATATCACTCTGCACCAATTAAATCCATAATATATATAGGATTCAGCTCTCACAATCACCTGTACAGACTTAGATTTAAAAAAGTAAATCTAATGGTGCTTACAGCCACCACTAGAGGGAGCTCAGGAGATAATTCCATTCTGTTATCCCGTAAAGACAGTAAGGCTATGGCTACACTGAGACTTCTGCTATGACACACATCGTGTGACCAAATATCGCTGTGCAGGACAGCCTCAATCATGACTAACGAAAGTGTATAAGGTTGTGTTATACCGCAGAATACCACAACCAGACAGTCGCAAGAAATCAAACTTACAACCCAATTTAGGGGTTGTAATATAATCCAATTTCATTAGTTGCGATTTAGGTTGCACTTCATTGCAATCGTTGGTCTGTGTCACAACATAAGTCAAAGTCCTCAAGTAGCTCCAGCCTAAGAGGTTACTATGCTCCCCCTAGTGGTGACTGCTGGCAGACAGAATGTTATACTTTAAGTTTATGCAGATTTGGCATTCTAGGTTAGAAAACACTGCTCCATTGACCTAAAACATATTAACAAATTATTCAGCACAGAATTTTAGACCAAAAATGACAAAGAGGATGATAATGAGTGGGTGAATAATAGGGATGGCTAAAGGCACAATGTCCCACATGCCTCTCTACTCTCCAATTGTTACCCATTTGAACCTTGCCTTTCTATTTGTCAGATTCAATGTGTTTTTTTCATTGCACTTTGCACCTACCAGTGTTCTGGAGATATCTTATACTGTTGTGGATACTTTTTTTAGTCTGTATCTCAAAATGCAGAAAAGTAAGATGCAGTTTGCCCTCTCCTCTCAAGAAACCTGATAATCAATCCACTGTTTCTTGAAAAAGAAGGACAAGTATAACAAAATCTCATATCTTACTTTGAATGCTTGCCCATTAATGGCTATAAGAAAAAGCTGCATAGAAAAAGTAATGTCTACCACCTATACAGTCATGTGAAAAAATTAGGACACCCTTTGAAAGCATGTGGTTTTTTGTAACATTTTTAATAAATGGTTATTTCATCTCCGTTTCAACAATACAGAGAGATTAAAGTAATCCGACTAAACAAAGAAAACTGAAGAAAAGTCTTTTCAAGATCTTCTGTAAATGTCATTCTACAAAAATGCCTATTCTAACTGAGGAAAAAGATAGGACACCCTTGCCCCTAATAGCGAGTGTTACCTCCTTTGGCTGAAATAACTGCAGTGAGACGGTTCTTGTAGCCATCTACCAGTCTTCGACATCGGTCTGAGGAAATTTTACCCCACTCCTCAATGCAGAACTTTTTCAGCTGTGAGATGTTTGAGGGGTTTCTTGCACGTACAGCCCTTTTCAAGTCACCCCACAGCATCTCAATGGGATTCAAATCTGGACTTTGACTTGGCCATTCCAGGACTCTCCATTTCTTCTTTTTCAGCCAATCTTTGGTTGATTTACTAGTATGTTTTGGGTCATTGTCATGTTGCATGGTCCAGTTCCGCTTCAGCTTTAATTTTCTAACTGATGGTCTCACATGTTCTTCAAGCACCTTCTGATACACAGTAGAATTCATCGTGGATTCTATGATGGTGAGCTGACCAGGTCCTGCTGCAGCAAAGCAGCCCCAAACCATGACACTTCCACCTCCATGCTTCACAGTTGGTATGAGGTTCTTTTCTTGGAATGCTGTGTTTGGTTTACGCCAAACATGTCCTCTGCTGTTGTGTCCAAATAATTCAATTTTGGACTCATCTGTCCAAAGAACATTATTCCAGAAGTCCTGGTCTTTGTCAACTTTATCTCTGGCAAATGTCAGTCTGGCCTCGATGTTTCTCTTGAAAGCAAAGGTTTCCTCCTTGCACACCTCCCATGCAAGTTAAACTTGTACAGTCTCTTTCTGATTGTAGAGGCATGTACTTCTACATCAACAGTAGCCAGAGCCTGCTGTAGTTCTCGAGATGACACTTTAGGGTTTTTGGAGACCTCTTTTAGCATCTTGCGGTCTGCTCTTGGGGTGAACTTGCTGGGGCGACCAGTCCTGGGCATGTTGGCAGTTGTTTTGAAAGCCCTCCACTTGTAGACTATCTTCCGGACAGTGGAATGGCTGATTTCAAAATCTTTGAGATCTTTTTAAATCCCTTCCCAGACTCATAGGCTGCTACAATCTTTTTTCTGAAGTCCTCTGACAGCTCTTTGCTCTCACCATGGTGCTCACTCTCACTTCAACAGTCAGGAGCACACCAAACTAAATGTCTGAGGTTTAAATAGGGCAAGCCTCATTCAACATGCAGAGTAACGATCTACTAATTATGTGCACCTGGTGTGATATACCTGTGTGAGATCTGAGCCAATTTAAGAGGGAATACATGTGAGGGTGTCCTATCTTTTTCCTCAGTTAGAATAGGCATTTTTGTAGAATGACATTTACAGAAGATCTTGAAAAGACTTTTCTTCAGTTTTCTTTCTTTAGTTGGATTACTTTAATCTCTCTGTATTGTTGAAACGGAGATGAAATAACCATTTATTAAAAATGTTACAAAAAACCACATGCTTTCAAAGGGTGTCCTAATTTTTTCACATGACTGTATGTAAAAACTATGCAAGCCAAAGGGGTTGTGCAAATATGTAAGAAGAAACCTCTGTATGCATCGTTATGTACATCTTGAATATGGAGACACAGTAAAGTCACAATACACTTCTAAAGGTGCCATATATGGCTCACCACCTGACCCACAATAAAGTCATGTGCATGCAGGCAAAATGTTAGGTGTTTGGATCAAAGGGAAGAACATATCTTGCCAGCATATTACTGTAGAAGAAACAGCTTTTCTCAAGGCAGAGAAGAGAATGTTCTGCTGCGATTGTGAACACAAGGGGAGAAGGTTCTGCTGAGATAGTGGACATGAGAGGAGAAGGTTCTGCTGAGATGGTTGACATGAGAGTAGAAGGTTCTGCTGGGATGGTGGACATGAGGGGAGGATGTTCTGCTGGGATGGAGGACATGAGGGTAGAAGGTTCTGCTGGGATGGAGGACATGAGGGTAGAAGGTTCTGCTGGGATGGAGGACATGAGAGGAGGAGGTTCTGCTGGAACGGTGGACATGAGGGGAGGAGGTTCTGCTGGGATGGTGGACATGAGGGGAGAAGGTTCTGCAGGGATGGTGGACATGAGGGGAGAAGGTTCTTCTGGGATGGTGGACATGAGGGGAGAAGATTCTTCTGGGATGGTGGACATGAGGGGAGAAGGTTCTTCTGGGATGGTGGACATGAGGGGAGAAGGTTCTTCTGGGATGGTGGACATGAGGGGAGAAGGTTCTTCTGGGATGTTGCACACGAGCGGAGAATGTTCTGCAATGTAAGTGGCTATATGGCAAACAAAAAGCTGCCAATTTGGTTTTCTTCTAACACTAAACACAGCTACTGAGAACACATTAATCTTAAGATAATATAAATATATCTTCTATGCACCAGATGTTTTAAAGTGAAGAGCTTACATATTTACAATGTGAGTTAATAGGTTTTCTCATATCTATGTATCCCAGTGTGCAGAACAGAGAAACTTTTGAATATTAACAATGCACAACAGGAAACCACTGTCAGCCACTACAAAATGATAAGAGACTATTCCTCGTATTCTAATGAAATCAGTGGGACAGAACATATTGAAGCAGCAGTGGAGTCAGTAGAGAATGTGCGCAAAAGAAAAACTACATGCACTACTGTGTGCTCGTCATGTGGGATTGTGACAATAAGTAATGCGAAAAACATTTTTTGGTTTGTTGGCTATAACAACGCCTCGCCCTTTACGTCCTGGTGGCACATGAGTAAGGGGCACCAATCGCAGGTCATGTGATGTTGCTCAAATTATTATACTGTACATTCACTGCTGTGGTCCTCTTGCTCTTGGATCAATGT
Source organism: Bufotes viridis (assembly GCA_033119425.1). Classification (NCBI taxonomy): domain Eukaryota; kingdom Metazoa; phylum Chordata; class Amphibia; order Anura; family Bufonidae; genus Bufotes; species Bufotes viridis. The sequence continues at coordinate 38,677,569 of CM065596.1, read as the reverse complement.
AGAGAGTCATTACTGACGTCACATAAAAAAAAGGGGGACCGGATTTGCACACAACCTGTTTCCTCCGAACGTTCAACCCACTGCTTCGGATACACAACAAGGGAAGTCTCTTAGAGTGAGAATGTAAAGATGATACTGGGAGGAGGAGCGGGCGTGCTTGGATCCTACCAGGGAGGTGCACCAGGCAGATCTTGAACTGGCTGAGCTACCAGAGCAAAGCAGTCTGGGAGAATTAGTCACAGGAAACTGCAGAGGACCGGGAGTGCAGCTTGGGCGGGAGTCTAAATAATAAAACAGGTTTTTGGAATGTTTTAAAGGGAACCTGTTATATTAAACATGGTGTCTGAGCTGAGGCCAGCATGTTAAAGAGCAGGAGGCACTGAGCAGACTGATATATAGTTTTATAGTAATATACTCAGTATAACTTATAATTTTCATGGTGACAGGTTCCATTTAATGCAGCGTATTAAATGCAGTCAGTTTAGGGTATGGAAGTACAGTAGAGGGCCAATGGACCCCCGATTATAAAACAAAGTAATAAAACAGTCATGTGTATGAAACCGAAATCTTTATACATTAATTTCCCAAACTGTGGTAACTGCCAAGCACGCTAATATGACGAAGTTAATATTAACCACTTTGTTATAGGTTTACTTAAGAATTGCTTTATTAATTAATTAGTCAGGAGATTGGTCAGTTATGCTAACACCACAAAAAGATATCAGGGAGTTCTTGTTGGTTTTATTAAGTACATATCCTGATTAACCTTTGTGTCTACGCTAGTGATGATGAAGAGAAAGAACTACATAACCGTGTCAATGAAAGCCTATTAAAACTGCAGGAGCGTTGATTGCTGATTAAAATGTACCACAAGACGTCAACCTCCTGGAAGACATATCACTTACGCCAATTACCCCAATTTCTTTCTTTGCAGTCTGCATTAAAGGTGTGGCTGACTCCATTGGTCTAGCACTCCTAACTAACCTGTCTGTCCCATAGGCTGATTTTAATTAATCCAAGTAGAAAGCTGTAGCCTGCTCTCCTTGAATCTATCGGAGACCATTTGGCACCTGGAGAGGTAAAATACAGAGTGGGCTCAGCATAAATGTCCAGCCTGCATTCTCTAAATTTAATGGAGGCCACTGCAGCACTAAAAGAGGTATAATATAGTGTGGGCTCAGCATGCATGTGGAACCTGCATTCCCAGAATGTAATGGAGGCTAGGATGGCACCACCAGAGGTAGTATTTAGTGTAGGTTCCTGTCCTAAGAGATCGCCTTGTCGTTGGCGGACAGCCACAAATAATTTTGTGCAAAATGTATTTGCCCACAATCTAACGTTTATATAATGAGCATAGCATTAGCACATTTTCTATAGTGAGTACGGCATGATTGTATCACTTTATTATTTGTGTTTGCAGAGTACTGTTGCATTTTTACTTTTGCACTTTGTTATACGTTTACTTAAGAATTCCATTATTAATTAGTCAGGAGATTGGTCAGTTATGCTAACACCACAAAAAGATATCAGGGAGTTCTTGAGGGTTTTATTACCGTAAGTACCGTACATATCCTGATTAACCTTTGTGTCTACACTGGTGATGATGAAGAGGAAGAACTACATAACCGTGTCAATGAAAGCCTATTAAAACTGCAGGAGCGTTGATTGCTGATTAAAAGGTACCAAAAGACGTCAACCTCCTGGAAGACACATCACTTACTAATAAATCGTATCGGTCAGTATGCCAAGGACAGGATTTAACGCTGCAATATGGCGCATGAACAGCAAACAGTTCCTAAATTTGCTAGGACAACTGTTCTTTCATTTAACTAGCGTCTAGTCCCTTCTCCGACATCATTTATTGATTCATCTAGGCAGCGCTGCCAATATGCACCACGGACAGAGGCTGCCAAAATGAAATCCTTTTCTTTCAATAATAAGGCATTTTATTTGCTTTTCAATTTGCTTCTAGAAAATGTGATAAAAAAATATTGTAACTGGCACATTTTAAGGGATAAATTTTTTCGAAAAAGACGAGACATTAACAAATTGGTCCTGCAGGTCCAAGACAAAGCTTTTGGGAAGATTTACATTTTTTGGTTAATTGACTGCTTTCATGTTTGCAGGTCTGAGACAATTACTGCTATACCTGCAGATACCAGATATGGTCTATACCATAAAAGATAAATATGGTCATGCATTCATAAATGTTCACATTCTCAAGGAAACAACAAACTTACAGTAAATCCCACTGTCATCACAAACTTCAAAAAAATCTATTATTCAGAGTTAAGCTCTGATCATGTCTTGTTTTGTGAACGTGTTCCGCATATGAGATGGGAAAGCTGTCCCTGGGAATCAGCTGTATAGGAACGCTCAGTCTTCAGAGCTTTCCTACACAGATGGAGAGAGTAAAATAATGTATGCCAAGTTTTTATATGTTTTTCTAATAATTGGAGTCAATAGGAGACGTATGGTATGCCTACATAGCGTCATAAATCACATGAAAGTCTCAGTATATTGCCTAAAATCTAGAGGGCTCCAAGCTCGGACTGTTCCTGAAGCTTGGGCCCTGCAAGTAAATATATATATCACGGTATTTATTTATTTATTTTGCACACTTATATAGCGCTACTATATTCTGCAGCGCTTCACGGACATTAGCATCAGGCTGTCCCCAATGGGGCTCATAATCTAAGTTCCCTATCAGTATGTCTTTGGAGGGTGGGAGGAAACCCACGCAAACACGGGGAGAACATACAAACTCCATGCAGATGTTGTCCTTGGTCGGATTTAAACCCAGGACTCCAGCACTGCACGGCACCAGTGCTAATCACTGAGCCACCGTGCTGCCCACAGTATACCCTCTTCCCCAACCCTAGTGCTAAAGACATATTTAGGCTATTTTCACATTAGCCGCAGGGTGAACAGCCTGTCAGATCCGTCCTCCCGCAAGTTCATGTGTGCCCCCGGACTGCCGCTCCGTCCCCATTGATTATAATGGGGGCAGAGTTTCAGCAGCAGCACACGGCGAGAGGCCGCCGGACTAAAAGTATGACATGCAGTACTTTTAGTCCGGCTGCCTCTCGCCGTGCGCCGCCGGAACGCCGCCCCCATTATAGTCAATGGGGACGGAGCGGCAGTCCGGGGGCACACGTCAACTAGCGGCAGGATGGATCCGACAGGCTGTTCATCCGCCGGAACAGCCTGACGGACTCCCCTGCCGCTAATGTGAAAGTAGCCTTAGCTGGACATTACATGTAGCACTACTAAACATACAGGAGAATACAGCATCACATACCTATTACATTAAGTGATGTCTCCTTTGATGTAGACGTTCTCTTTCCCCACAAATAGTAGTAGTATTGGAAGGATCGGCACTCAAAGTAGTATATCTTCAAAGTTCTCGTTTATTCGCCATTGAATGAGGCAACACACTACACTGCTTCGGCTATAGCCTTTCTCAAGTGTACACTTGAGAAAGGCTTATACAGCCGAAACACGTGTAGTGTGTTGCCTCATTCAATGGCGAATAAACGAGAACTTTGAAGATATACTACTTTGAGTGCCGATCCTTCCAATACTACTACTATTTGTGAGTACACCGACTCGGGATACGGGCACCGCTCCATAGTGGAGTATTGTGGAGTGCCGCCTGCTCTTTCTTCTAGTTCTCTTTCCCCATCTTCTCAACTGGGAGAAGACTGCCATGATGACCCTTTAGCCACATCGCTGCAGTTTTCCACACAGACTTCTCATCTCAGATTCCTCACTTTTACATCATCCTTCCCCTCATGGTGCCCCAACATTGTTATCTTACTGCTATCCCCCCAATACTGTGACCACTGTTCTCCCCAATGCCACCAAACACCATATTGCATAAATAATTGTGCTATACAGTCTCCCGAATAGTGCCCCCAGTAGTAGTGACAAAATAAAAAATTCTAATATCTCACTTTCACTGTCTGCAAAGCCTGTGGCCTGCATTGCTTGCATCCTAGCCCAGGCAGTCATGATGATGTCATCATGTCGCATGTGTCCTGGTGCGAACGGCAGCAATGCTATACTGCCTCATAGGCGTCAGGCCTAGTTGCTATTGGCTCCTGTATTCAAACGTGGGGCACTGGGGAAAACATTTGTGGCCAAAGCCCAGATGCTTTGACCTAGAGACAACCAGGAAATTTGGTGGGCGTTTTGTTGCGGCCATGGGGCCCCCAGGAGCCTCGGCCCCTGCCCAAAATTACCTATTGTAATCTGCCATTGCAGGCAGTCTGAAGATATACCAAATGTATCAGAGTGGATGATAAATTCAATACCAGACTAGACACATTTGTCTAATTTGATACACTTACTATTAGGCAGTCTTGCCCCAAAATCTTTTTGGCGAATTCATTTATTAAATAAGTCTAAAAATTGCTGCCACATTATGTGTCAAAGTGTCGCATTTTATATTACATTCTACTCACAACCATATTAGTATATGTTGACTAATATGTGAACAGAGCCCAATCCCGGCTTTTCTTGAATATTAGTGCAATTCAAATCAGCGGAAAATGCATCCGCTTCTCTCACTGTCCATTTATGAAATTCTGTCCGGTCTGCATACGCTGTTAGTTTGCTGAACCTTTGCCAATATGTTACGACAGTGGTTTCCAGCTGCAGTGCGACTATAACTCTCAGCATCCCCTGACATTTAAGAGGTGCTTGTGTAACTACAACTCCCTGCAGCTATCAGGGCACCGCTGGACAACCACAGAGGGGAACTCATTGTTTTAGGAATTTGATCTACAGATTGAATTCATTTCTCTACCAGAGGAAAGCAGGCACAGCTTTTCTATTATAATAATAATAATAATAAAAACAAAACAAAAAAAAAAAAACACTCCTTTGTCTAGCCCCAAATAACTATAGGCGGACGTGTGTCATACAGTTACATTTTCAATGGGGAAAAAATATTGAAGAACAATTAAAAAAAATTAACCTGCCATACAATAAGTTAATGTCAAATTCACTGTAATCACTATGCGCAGCTTTCTTGTAAGACTCCCAATAGACTCCTGCTACAATTACCTCCATCATTAGCACACTCAGAGCCTCGAAGAGCCCTCCAGCTTTTTTTTTTACTGTGTCACCCATCAGAAGGAAGCCGTGGATTCCAGCCCTGGATGCTTCTTGAGGTGTTGCTAATTGTTCCTATACTGTTTGTGCAGATCATTCTCTCTCTGCACTTACTTCAGGTTTTCGAGGTACTTGGGCAGAACCGGGCACTGCAGCCGCACACATTAATTATTCTGCACACAGATGTTCAGCTCCAAGGGCCTGTTCTACAAGCTATACAGAAACTCTGAACATAGCTATAATTGTTACTGCTCTGTAGGGGCAACAGATGATGGCTGGAGATAAGGAGAGACGCTTGGGCAGAAGCTTAATGTATCAGGAGCTGTAGAATGGCGTGCCTAAAGGAACAAGGCACAACGATCAGACAAAAGATCTGATACATTCAACTAATAATAATAATATCACATATGCAAATATAGCATAATATTTTTAAAATCCCCCCGACTCCCATCCAGTAGGACCTGTGAAGACATCTATACTTGGTCTTCATCTCGCCATATCAGCCCTCTGGCTCCTAGGCTGTCTTCATTGGACTTCCCCACATAAAATAACCCTCAATAGCTGTTCTTTGTCAGATTTAGGCCTTATTCACACGTCCGTAGTGTTTTGCGGATCCGCAACACACCTTGCCACCAGCCCTATAGAGATGCCTATACTTGTCCGCAATTGCGGGCAAGAATAGGACATGCTCTATATTTTTGCGGACCTGCCGTTCGGAAGATCGGCGGCGCGCTCCGCAAATGTGGATGCGGAGAGCACAGTGTGTGCTCTCCGCATCCATCACGTCCCCATTCAAAATGAATGGGTCCGCACCCGTTCCGCAAATTCGCGGAACGGGTGCGGATGAAGATTGTGGACGTGTGAATTAGGCCTTATCCCCAGCAAGTCATTCAGTGGTCATTGTGCCTTCATTCAAGTAGACTTCAAGAAGCCTTGAAGTAAATCCATTAATACAATAACTGAATTATTCACCCCCTGTACAGTAAAGTCATCTTAGGGTTGGTTCACGTCACATTTTTTCCATAATATGTTAAACAGATGCCTCAGACTGATGTCATAGAGTGGCATCCGTTCACCATAGAGTTCCATTGTAAGTCTTTTTTTTATTTTTTTTACCGGACTCTGCAGGATACAAGAACGTGGTGTGCTGCGTTTTTGTATCCTTTTTTTTCCCCCTAACATATGCGTCAAATGGAGGCCTAAAATGTAATGTGAACCTAGCCTTAAACGCTTATGATAGCTCACCAATTTCATCATCTAGTTTTATTTGCATTTCTGTTTAGAGTACCGTATATCTCCATGGCCAGGATTTAACTTGTCTCTACTGCAAACAATGAGGCAGGTTATTATATTTCTCAATAAATCTTGGAGTCAGCGAACCATCCCCAATGTCCTTTGAGCATAGAGGGAAAAAAAAAAAAAAAAAAAATCTGGATACTGATGGAATGGATTTCAATTTGCAAAATGTGATAGTTTACCGGCATGTGTGGATAAAAGACAAGAGGACAGACAAAGGAATACGTACACCTAGACGGTACGTACACAGACATTGCACTGCCATCCATGGCATTCTTCCAACGACTTTAGTGACAACTTTTTAGGTTATGGCTCCTAACTGGTTTTAGGCTACTTTCACACTTGCGTTGTTGTTTTCCGGTATTGGGATCCGGCAGAGGATTTTAATTCCTCAAAAAATGTTTCTGTTTATTCCCCTTGATTTCGGAATGGAAAGAGATCCGTTCAGGATGCATCAGGATGTCTTCTGTTCCGGAAGCATTTAGTTTTGCGACCGGACACAAAACCGCTGCAAGCTGCGGTTTAGTTTCCGGTCATCAAAACGGATTCGGCACTGAAAACAATGTAAGTCAATAGTGACAGAACCATTTTCTTAGGAGCCTAAAAGAACAGATCCATCAAGTTTTGACTTTTAATGTATTTAATGGCGGATCCATTTTTTTCCCATTTGGATTTCACACAACCGCATCTTAACAGTACGGGTGCATCCCGATGTGCAAAATCAAAAGGGATCCGTTTAATTACGGGATTGAGATTCTCTGCCGGATCTCAATACCGGAATTAACAACGCAAGTGTGAAAGTAGCCTGAGCCGTTTACCACAAGCCTCATACAGTGACCATTTCCGAAGGCTTTCTTCGACTGCCGGTACCACACAACCTGCTCTCCACTCATGTGTAGGTATCCTCATATTACTTTCTTCGTTTTTGAGCTCTGTATTCCACTGACCGTACAGTCCAATAATTGGCAACCACCACGTCACGGTGAACACTTCTCATCATATTCAACTTTCTATTTCCAATCATACAGGAGCTTCTGTATCTATCAGATTATGAAATATAACAGGATACTGGTTCATGTTCTGTCTATTGAAGGCGTCTTTTACATTTGCTCTACTGATTTTATTTGTTCTTCTTGATTATAATAGCATTACAACAAAAATTACGGAAGTGCCAGATTCAGCACATAACTGACCCAAACAGATCCTAATACCGAATTTAATGGGGTCTGTTCGGTTTCCGTTAGAGATCAAAGGCTTGCATGCACACATATCGTATGTGTGATACCCATTGTAAAATTTACAAAGTCAATTTAAATGGGGGAAATCTGCAATACATAAGACAAGCTAAAGATTTGGAAATATGCAACACACCCTAAAGCCTGCATACAATGCAAATTTGACTAACCCAGTTCTAACAATTAGCCCTAATATATATTAAAATCAACTCTAATATCTAGCCTGCATACAATGGAATTTTGACTAACTCAATATTAAAATTAACTATATATATATATATATATATATATATATATATAGCCTAAAATTGTAATTGAAGTATGGTCCTTCATATAGTGAAGCAGGACCTATAGTCTTTCATATATTGTTTATGGGTTATGCTCAATTTGCAGCCTCGTTGGAAGGTGAGTGGAGATGGATTAACCCCTTGTAGTCTCACCCACATTACATGCATTGCATATGCGATAAGTTGACTGGTAGCAGATGGGAACTTTTCACTTCTCTTACTCATTTTACTAAGAGTTGCATTGCATCTGCTATTAAACACAAAAGCTTAGGAGGAAGTGTTCACCTAGTTTCCACTTCTTCATGGACATAGAGGTCTATACAGCTTTTTTTCCCCCAGATGAAACAAAATAATAATCTGAAAAGTACATCCTAAAAATACTGCGTGACACAGACCTTGTAAGGTGTAAATTTTTAATCGCCTGCTGCTTATCTATATAAGAAGACAGGTTCCCATCTCCTAGAAGATCTGAGCATTTTTCTGGTCTATCCAGTCTAGTATTCAGTAGCAAGACGACATGTGGTGCTACGATTCTAAGGGTCATGGAAACCTTAGTATAACATAATAAAAAAGGCAAAAATGGACCACTTTTCCAAGGGGTCAGAAAAACTATAATAAATCTACCCTTCCATCAGTCCGCTCACCTCACCCTGTACGTGTTCACCTTGTCGATATAAAAATATGTTGAAATACAGAATCTCATAAAAGATTCCTCTGGACAATTAGATGAAAATGTGATAAACACTGGTGCTATAAAACAGATTAGATATTAACTGGCACTATACCAGACTTGTCTGTTTGCTGAGCCATGCCCAAACACGCTGCACCCTAAGAAAACACCGGATCTAAGCAACTAAAGCCCAAAAAAAAATGTACATATGCAACATGCAGCAGTTTTGTTACTGTCTGTAGCACATTAAAAGGGTTTTTCAGTTTTTTTAATTCTGTTTTTTTTTTATTCTGATGACTTATCCTCTGGATAGGCAATCAGTATCTGATCGTTGGGGGTCAGACACCACCGACCCTCACGATCAGGTGTTTGAGAAATCCGCAACACACCTGTGAGTGCAGCTGCCTCCTCAAAGCTTAAACGCACTATAAGACACACCTGCCCATAAGACTCACCTAGGTTTTAGAGGAGGAAAATAAGAAAAAAAAAATTTTTCATCAGACCTCAGCTCAGAGCCCCAATCAGACCACCAATGTTAATCAGACCTCAGATCAGACCCTCAATGTTAATGACCCCCACTTAGACCTCAGATCAGACTCTCAATGTTAATAAGACCCCAATCAGTCCTCAGATCAGAAACCCATGTTAATAAGTCCCCCATTACACACTCCGATCAGATCCCCAAAGTTAGGACCCCTATTCAGACCTCGGATCAGGCCCCCATGTTAATAGGACCCCTATTCAGACATTCAGATCAGTCCCCCAATGTTAAGACCCCCATTCAGATCAGCATGTTAATAAGACCACTATTCAGACACTCAGATCAGACCCCCAATGTTACTATCCCCATTGAGACCTCAATATCAGACAAAAACAATAAATCAACTCACCTCTTCTGCTCAAGATGCCACCACTGCTTCGGGAATCGAGCGCCTGCACTTCCTACCGCATGTTGTGTTGTGACCCGACACCGCACAGCGTGAGGTTACAGCGAGCCGTTGTCCTCACTATGTGCGCAGTCACAGCGAACGGTCGAGTACCAGGAAGGGCTGAGTACAGAGCCCGGGGAGTTCTGCATTCACCGCTACTAGGTCCTGTGGGTCTTATAGGGCAAAAAATACAGTACTTTCGGCTAGTGATGACACATTCATCGGTCACATGGCCTAAACACAGCTCAGTCCCATTCAAATGAATGGGGCTGAGTGTAATACCAAGCACAGCCATTACACAATGTATGGCGCTGTGCTTGGTAAGCTGTAAGGAGGCAGCAGAGCTCACCAGAGCACCATGGTCTACTCATACAGCTGACCCCCGCCAAATCAGATGCTGGTGGCCTATCATAAGGATAGGTCTTCAGAATGAATAATTCATTAAACCTCTTTAAATGACCCTTGAAGCTCCACTTTATTCATTATAAAAATGTTCATTTTAAGTTTAGAAAACAATTGAATGTGTCACCTATAATCTTTTTCTGCCAATTAAAACCAGGTAGTGACACATATCCTTTTTTCTAATCTGTTTTTATTTTCTGAGTGTACATTTTATTCTATTTCCTGAACATGATTAGGGGTGCAGCCATCTTGGCTAAGCTGTTGTGAACAGCATTTATAGATATGCTTTACGGCAGTCCCACGGGCCATAGGCACAGTGGTCAGGAGGGGACCTTATTGATTTCTATGGGATTTGTACAGACCAAGAAGTGGCACTTATTACTAGACCTAGTAACATCAGCAAAAATTCTTTAAAAATATCGTCAACTTAAAAACTTCATTTAATCAATAGGTCATTTTCTGATAGTATATTACCTTTAACCAATGACAATTTATGCCACTTATCAGAACATTTATAAGAGGCTTAAAAATGTGAAGTTTTAATTGTCCAAAATACTAGCTCTTTTTGACATTTCAGGACGGAGATAATACAGCAGCATGCTGCGGTTTTAGCTCCGGCCAAAATTCCGGAACCCTTGTGCATTTTTTCCCATTGGAATGTATTAGTGCCGGATCCGGCATCCAAAATACCGCAGTGCCAGATCCGTCCTTCCAGACAGCGCATGCGCAGACCGGTAAAAATGTGAAAAAATATATAACGAATCCGTCTCTCTGCATGACATGCGGAGAGACGGATCCGTTTTGCCGCAAGTGCGAAAGTACCCTTATCATCTCCTTTGCACCTGAAAAGTCTCGTTAAAAAGTAGCAGGTGTGTATTATTATTTTTTTTTAATTGTTGCATCAGTTTTAAGCCGCCCTCGCCACTGTCCCTAAAGGCGGTGTGGCAAGGGTGTGAAAGGAGGCGTGACCAGCCACCCAGACAAATTTATCTTTATTTACGCCAATTTTCTGGTGCAAATGAAGCCAGAAATCTACGGCAGCTGAGCTGTCGTAGATTTCTGTTTACATGCACAAACTGTCATAAATTAGGCATATTTCTCCAGCAGTGCAGTGCATGAAGACCGGCGCAGAAAGCGTTCCTACCTCTGGGAACCGCACCTACACTGAGAACGAAACGGGGAAGGTGGTGAGCTGGAGGACCTTGGGTTTCCCCCAGGTCCAGCCACCACCAAGTGCTCACCCCATAGTACTGAATGGGGGCGCAATGTGATTGTGCGGCCACCGCTCCCATTAGTTTCTATGGGGCCAGCGTTCGGCTATTTTTGGCGGCCCCTTAGAAATTAATGGAGGGTGGCTGCGTATGCGCAGTGTGCCCTCCACAACTTTCAGGGCTACGTTCTCAGTGTAGGTGCGGGTCCCACCGCTATCAGACAATGGGATCATATCCTAGCGATGGTCTGAGATGGGAAAACCCAATTAAATTACACGGAGGGCCATTCATCTCTGCTGCAGTAAAAATCAACTGTTCATGGAGGGTGCCAAAAACGGGACCTGGAGCGATCAGGTGGATGCATTTTAAAAGGGGCTATCTCCAGTGAAATAACACTCCTAAGCGCAATGCAAGGAGAATTGCCAAAATTTCCTATATGAGAACTATCACCTTTGGATCAGTGATCATTAGGCTTTATTCACATGCAAGCCTCATGCACATGAACCGCGCGTCCGCAAAACACGGGTACTCTGCATTCTACCAACTCCCATCAACAGAAAGGACTATTCTTGTCTGCAAGGTGGACCAGAATAGGACATATTTTATCATTTTCAGAATGCGCAAAAAATATGGATGTGTGCATTCATAGAAATGAATGGGTCAGTGTCTGCAACAAATGTGGATACCACATGGGTCATGTGCATGAGGCCTTATATAGAATAACAAAATCAGGATCTGAACTGAACATGTCTTCTGTCTGTATATTCTTTCTAATTGTTAAACAATTGACAATGAAGGGAAGTGAGTTAAGTCGTCAAGCTGCTTTCACAAAATAAGACAATTGTTTCCTGTGCAGAAGGTTTAAAAGTGGTCCGCACCTAATAATAGTCTGAGTGCAATTAGAGAAACCTTGTACAATATCCACATTCAACGTCCCGATAAACTTTGATGACATTTTTTTTCAGCAGCAGTTACCACAAGGTTTTAGATGGAATTATCCTTTAAATAAATAAACCAAATGACAGTCTCATCCACACTTCTGTTTTTCACAGATGTGTGCTGTCCGCATTTTCCACGGACAGCACACATACAAATTGATTTAAATGTGTCTGTTCACACATGAGTATTGTTTTACTGAGCGTGGGTCAGTAAAAAATAAAATAAAATGGACACATGCACTACTTTGGTCCGTGATGCAGACTAAACACGTCCATTGAGGCCTATGGGTCCGTGAAAATCACAACATGGATGGCATCCGTGGTGCGTCCGTTTTTCACGGAAGACAGATAAGAAGTGCTCTTGAAATTAATTTGCAGCTGAGCAGCGTCCGTGGATTACAGATGACACACGGAGGGTAAAAACAGACACATGGACCATCCATGGACCCTTCACAACATTTTCATGGATTAAATAAGGGCGCTTTTTAAACGCACGTAATACTGACAATGAAATGTGAACGAGGCCCAAAGTTCATGATTTTAAAGAAGCGAGTTATTTAATAGTGGTTTTCACCTTAAAAAAGCAGCACAGCATAATATGTATCCCATATACTACAAACAGGGGTTGGCAACTTTTGGCACTCCGGCTGTTGTGAAACTACATCTCCCAGCATGCATACTTGCTCAGCTGACAATTCCCATAAAAGTGAATGGAGTATTCTGGGAGTTGTAGTTAACAGCTAGCATGCCGGAGATTGCTGATCTCTGCACTACCAAATCATAAAGGCACAACCACCTTTGATACTGCGATGTCCACTAGACATAACTAGATAGCATAATCACAGATGGTCTTTGCAGGTCTCATTAGTCCCTCTGCTGTTGCCCCTTTTTGAAGTATCATGTTGTTTTTTTTGGTTCACAATCCTGCGCTGATTAATCTCGAAATATCTAATAATAATAATAATAATAATAATAATCCGCAGCAGTTTACATTTCAGAGAAAGTATGTACAAATCAACATAGACATCACGGGATAACAGGCTAATATACAATAGAAACACTAGGGGTGAAGGCCCTGCTCAATCTATGAGGAATTGAGTTGTAAAGTGGTCCCGCCATCTTTGTACTAAGTAGAGTAGTGCAGATGGAGCTGCATGTGCTAATACATTAAGGCTCCATTCACACATCCATGTGTGTTTTGCGGATCCACGGACACCGGCAATATGTGTTCCGCATTTTGCGGACCGCACATCGCCGGTACTCTGATAGAAAATGCCTTTTCTTGTCCGCAATAGGACATGTTGTATTTTTTTTTGCGGAACGGATGTGCGGACCCGGAAGTGCGGATCCGCAATTCCGGATCCAGGCGGGACATAGTGTGTCCCCATAGAAATAAATGGGTCCACAATTCCGTTCCGCAAAATGCGGAACAGAATTGCGGACGTGTGAATGGAGCCTTAGTGTGGAGATTACTGTCCGAAGGTGGCGTCCGGTTCTGAAAAATGAGGGGGGGGGGGGTTTAACAGGGAAGAGTCAGTTTAGGGAAAGTGATAACCCTGCTTGAAAAGGTGTATTTTTAAAGGCACATTTAAAGCTAAGGAAGTTGGGATATCTAATAAAATATATCTGTGTTGAGGTTCAAGCACTGTACTCGGCAATCTTTGGCTGTCCCACGGTGTAAATCTTTGCGCAGACCCTTTAAGCTTCCCCTAGTGTTGGCTGAAGGTAGACAGAATTCAATCATTTAGAGGGACATTTACTATTCTATTTAGGCAAATTTTGTGGAGTAAAGAAGTCGCACATTTTTTTGCACGCCACTTGTGCAGTAAAAATTTCAACATTTCCCCACTTATGCTACTTTTCCAGCAAGCCTAGCTCATTTATAATTTTCCACATCGGTTTTTGGTGTGGAAAATGGCTTAAATCTATGTCAGAAAGAGGGCTTTGCACGGCCTGCCGGATAAAGCACTAAACTAACGTACATTTGCATGCACGTACAGTATACGTCCCAGAATTGCAGAGAATCGCGTGCTAGTCAAAATGGGAATTAAAAAAAACCTTTAAAAAATGCAGCTGCTATATTCAATGCTTGCCATAAAAGAGTTGTCTGGGAATAATAACTTTTCAGAAGTGCCTGCAGCTTGCCTCTACTATGGAAGATTCATACTTACCTACTACCCTCAGGTCCTGCACACGGGCTCGCATGTGTCTATCATCCGGTCCGCGGCTTGTTTACTGTCTCTCCTCCATGGGCATGATAATCTGCTCTGCTGCAGCCAATCACTGGATTTAGTGGTGACGTGTCCACAGGAGACACATCATCGCTGAATCCGCTAATTGGCTGCAGCAGAGCAGATAATAATGCCCGTGCCAGAACAAAACCTTTAATGCTGTCTTCTTGTTCTTTCTAGCAGTTCTGAGACACCAGCAGGCATGCCCAACTTCCTCTGTTCTTTAGAGGAGGAACTTCAGTATTGAGAATGTGCAGCACAGTTTCAGGCATTAAACTAACTAAGTAACTAAGGGCCTTGGAGCAGCATGAAGACACTTAGTATGAGGGACAGGAGAGAACACAGGAGAGGTGAGAACTGATTATCATCACTAGAACACTCTGACCATTTATAGTATAAGGACAGGAGAGGTGAGAACTGATTATTTATCACCACTAGAACACCCTGCTGATCACTGTTTATAGTATAAGGACAGTAGAGAACACAGGAGAGGTGAGAACTGATTATCTATCATCACTAGAACACTCTGCTTATCACTGTTTATAGTATAAGGACAGGGGAGAACACAGGAGAGGTGAGAACTGATTATCTATCATCACTAGAACACTCTGCTTATCACTGTTTATAGTATAAGGACAGGGGAGAACACAGGAGAGGTGAGAACTGATTATCGTTACTAGATCACTCTGCTAATGACGGTTTATAGTATAAGGACAGTAGAGAACACAGGAATGTTGAGAACTGATTATCTATCATCACTAGAACACTCTGCTTATCACTGTTTATACATCTAGAAAAAGGGCCAAGATTTTTCCTCACAAATCAAGCACATCGCACACACAGATTTATATGAAAATAAATCAATATATTACTAAATATAAGTTAAAATTTACAAACATATGATATCGACAGATCAGCCACATGGAGGAGCCACAACATAGGTCACATAGACAGTAATGTAAGCATCTAGCAGCAGTAAATATAAGTATAAACCAAAATATGGCACTGCAAATAATACATAATAGTATACAGACCAAAAAGTGTGCTCCTCCAAAAACACCCCAACCCGTGTTTCGCATCAGCTTCCTAAGGGGAAATGGACATTCCTCAAAGTGGCTGATCTATCGATATCATCTTATATGTTTGTAAATTTTAACTTCTATTTAATAAAATATTGATTTATTTTCATATAAATCTGTGTATGCAGTGTGCTTGATATTTATTTTTTGGTGTGTATCATTGTTTATAGTATAAGGACAGGAGAGAACACAGGAGAGGTGAGAACTGATTATCTATCACCACTAGAACACCCTGCTTATCACTGTTCATAATATAAGGACAGGAGAGGTGAGAACTGATTATCTATCCCCACTAGAACACCCTGCTTATCACTGTTTATAATATAAGGACAGGAGAGAAAACAGGAGAGGTGAGAACTGATTATCTATAATCACTAGAACACCCTCCTTATCACTGTTCATAATATAAGGACAGGAGAGGTGAGAACTGATTATCTATCACCACTAGAATACCCTCCTTATCACTGTCTATAATATAAGGACAGGAGAGGTGAGAACTGAGTATCTATCATCACTAGAACACCCTCCTTATCACTGTTCATAATATAAGGACATGAGAGAAAACAGGAGAGGTGAGAACTGATTATCTATCCCCACTAGAACACCCTGCTTATCACTGGTTATAGCATAAAGGACAGGAGTGGTGAGAACTGATTATCTATCACCACTAGAACACCCTGCTTATCACTGTTTATAGTATAAGGATAGGGGAGAACACAGGAGAGGTGAGAACTGATTATCTATCACCACTAGAACACCCTGCTTATCACTGTTTATAGTATAAGGATAGGAGAGAACACAGGAGTGGTGAGAACTGATTATCTATCACCACTAGAACACTCTGCTTATCACTGTTTATAGTATAAGGATAGGAGAGAACACAGGAGTGGTGAGAACTGATTATCTATCACTACTAGAACACCCTGCTTATCACTGGTTATAGCATAAAGGACAGGAATGGTGAGAACTGATTATCTATCACCACTAGACCACCCTGCTTATCACTGTTTTTGATAAATAATGGCTTTAGATTGATAGAACATAAAATATATTTATAAATAAAATTTCTAAACTTTTCTAAATTTAATTTAGTAAGTTAATTAATTACACAACATTAATAACATAATATTTTTAAGCTGATGTAGGAGTTGGTACATTTCAACACGCTTAACAGCCTTGGTTTCTATGCCTAAATCATTTACATTTTCTACCTATAAAAAAATTTTTCATTATTTTTGTCTCTCTACAAAGGGATTTTTTCAAAAAGAGAAACAAGTTTTGTTCCATGCGCTGTTATCATTGTATATTAATCATTAAAAGGAAAGTGACAGGCAAATCACAAGCAGTATAAATGTGTTACAAAGCAACATTGCATCCCAATAGCCAAAACACAGACACATAGGGCCAGATTTATCATTACACTTACATCTTACTCCACTTTTACATCTGCCCAAAGTCACTTTTGGTTAGTCAGATTTATTAATGGTCCTTTAATACTGTGATAAATGTGGATTGACGGTAGCAGTTTATCCTTCAGTAAGCGGCTTTACAAAAGTCGCACGTCTTTACAAAAAAGTCGCATGTTCTATTAAAAAGTCGCATAAGATAAGCATGGTCCCCCCTGGAGTGAAATTGCGCATTTTTTTGCGACTTTTTTGCGACTTTTTAAATGGTTGCAATAGTAAATCTGTGTAGAGATTCATTTACATAAGACAACACGCCCACTTTCACAAAACTGGAGAGCTTAGTGCAGAGCTTGAAAAAGTCGCAAAAAAATGCGCAATTTTACCGATTGCGCATTTTTTTGTGACTTTTTCACTCCATTAAAGTGACTTTAGCTAATGATAAATCTGGCCCATATTTCCTATTAGCCCCCAAGAGAAAACCCTTCCACTCTTGCTTTGATGAAGTTTTTTTTTTTTTTCAAAATCCTGATTCTAAGGCTCTGTTCACACTAGTGTTCAGAATCTGTGTTGGATTTCTAGTAACATAATTTAACATAGTAACATAGTTTATAAGGCTGAAAAAGGACTTCTGTCCATCTCGTTCAGCCGGTTATCCTGCAAGATGATCCAGAGGAAAAAACCTCTGTGAAGTAGAAGCCAATTTTGCCCACTTTAGGGGGGAAAAAAATTCCTTCCTGACTCCAATCAGAATAATTCCCTGGATAAACGACCCCTCTCTAGTAACTATAGCCTGTAATATTATTACACTCTAGAAATACACCCAGGCCCCTCTTGAACGCTTTTAGTGAATTCACCATCACCACTCCCTCAGGCAGAGAGTTCCATAGTCTCACTGCTCTTACCGTAAAGAATCCTCTTCTATGTTTGTGTAGAAACCTTCTTTCCTCCAGTCACAGTCCTGGGGATAAATAGACGATTCTCTTATTTTTTATGCCAAGTATTTAATAGGTTGTAGAACTATGCAGCACTATTTTTACTATTAAAAATACCAGTCAGTGAAGTCCATCAGGATGTAACAGTATCAGTTTTCATACAGACACGCCATAGCCATCGGGGCTCAATGTTCGAATCAGTGCCATGTTCAGAATGAACAATATTTTGGTCGCAGCAAGCAAAATGGATGATTTGCATTGCCATTACTGACCTCTCAAATAACTTGGTGATTAATAATGGCCTGGAGCTGCATGTGAGCATTGTGCAATGTGACAGATGCAACTTTTACACTGGACATAATGTCAGTGCAACAGTGTAGCTGTATGTTTCCATGTATTGTTTTTTTTATATTTTATTTTACTTTTATTTAAAGAGCATCTGTCAGCGTGATCAGCCCTATTAAACTAAGCACACCACTTGGTAGGGTTTATCATGCTGACTAACATGATACCTTGCTTATGTCGATATGATTTGCCGTTCCAGAGAAAGCTACACTTTTATGAATGCTAATTCACTGGATGGAGCACCAAGGGGCCGGCCAGAGCCCTTAGAGCACCAGTTTGTGAATAACCCTGCAGACTTAGCAACTCTCCTATCCCCCTTTCCCTGACATATCCAGCCCTGCCCATCTTTTGCCAGGGTGGAAGAAAGAAATGCATTGTAATTTTAATCTGAAGCCATACAGTGGATATAAAAATTCTACACCCCCCTGTTAAAATGTCAGGTTTCTGTGCTGTAAAAAATGAGACAAAGATAAATCATTTCAGAACTTTTTCCACTTTTAATGTGACCTATAAACTGTACCACTCAATTAAAAAACAAACTGAAATCTTTTAGGTAGAGGGAAGAAAAAATAGTAAAATAATATGGTTGCATAAGTGTGCACACCCTTAAACTAATACTTTGTTGAAGCACCTTTTATTACAGCACTCAGTCTTTTTGGGTATGAGTCTATCAGCATGGCACATTTTGACTTGGCGAGATTTGCCCACTCTTCTTAGCAAAAACACTCCAAATCTGTCAGATTGCGAGGGCATCTCCTGGGCACAGCCCTCTTCAGATCACCCCACAGATGTTTAATCGGATTCAGGTCTGGGCTCTGGTTGGGCCATTCCAAAACTTTAATCTTCTTCTGGTGAAGCCATTCCTTTGTTGATTTGGATGTATGCTTTGGGTCGTTGTCATGCTCAAAGATGAAGTTCCTCTTCATGTTCAGCTTTCTAGCAGAAGCCTGAAGGTTTTGTGCCAATATTGACTGGTATTTGGAACTGTTCATAATTCCCTCTATCTTAACTAAGGCCCCAGTTCCAGCTGAGGAAAAAACAGCCCCGCAGCATGATGCTGCCCCCACCATGCTTCACTGTGGGTATGGTGTTCTTCTGGTGATGTGCAGTGTTGTTTTTGCGCCAAACTCATCTTTTGGAATTATGGCCAAAAAGTTCGAGCTTGGTTTCACCAGACCATAACACCTTTTCCCACATGCTTTTGGGAGACTTCAGATGTGTTTTTGCAAAATGTAGCCTGGCTTGGATGTTTTTTTTCGTAAGAAAAGGCTTTCATCTTGCCCCTCTACCCCATACCCAGACACATGAAGAATACAGGAGATTGTTGTCACATGTACCACACAGCCAGTACTTGCCAGATATTCCTGCAGCTCCTTTAATGTTGCTGTAGGCCTCTTGGTCTCCTCCCAGACCAGTTTTCATCTCGTCTTTTCATCAATTTTGGAGGGACGTCCAGTTCTTGGTAATGTCACTGTTGTGCCATATTTTCTCCACTTGATGATGACTGTCTTCACTGTGTTCCGTGGTATATCTAATGCCTTGGAAATTCTTTTGTACCCTTCTCCTGACTGATACCTTTTAACAATGAGATCCCTCTGATGCTTTGGAAGCTCTCTGTGGACCATGGCTTTTTCTGTGGGATGCGACTAAGAAAATTTCAGGAAAGACCAACTAGAGCAGCTGAACTTTATTTGGGGTTAATCAGAGGCACTGTAAATGATGGCACGTGTATGCTGACTCCTATTTAACAGGATTTTGAATGTGACTGCTTAATTCTGAACACAGCTACATCTCTAGAAAACTTGATTTTAGTTTTTTTTTTTTCCTTCCCTCCACCTAAAAGATTTTAGTTTGTTTTTCAATTGAGTGGTACAGTTTATAGGTCACATTAAAGGTGGAAAAAGTTCTGAAATTACCTTTGTCTCATTTTTTTACAGCACAGAAACCTGACATTTTAACAGGGGTGTGTAGACTTTTTATATCCACTGTAGCTGAGAAGACTGGCATAGCATAGCCAGATATCCACACTGGACCTAAACGGAAAAAAAAGCAAGCCAAAATAAATCAACTGAAGGCACAATAATCAGCTGCCAAGTTCCTAAATGACATTAGAAAACAAACAAGCTCTGTACCTCCTCCACCCTGCCCACACGCATAACATTGCCCCGGCAGAATGACAAAAGTAAACTTTCCACCCCTAGTTCTAAACCTCTACTTGCCACATATTCCCTCCGCCATACAAAGGTCCCTCCGCTCTTCCCAGATTCTCGCTTCACTGTCTTCCCTTTGTACATCAACAATTCTTTGTTGTGCATCTCTTCTCTTAAACGACCCCCTTGTTTTCTCCATCCCAGCTGCCTGCAGACAAATAAAACCCCTCCTCTTTATATGACGGTATCAATGCAGTATATTTTATTTAAATTTATTTATTTTACGTATTTATATAGCGCCGACATATTCTACAGCGCTTTACAGACATTATCATCAGGCTGTCCCCAATGGGGCTCACAATCTAACGTCCCCATCAGTATGTCTTTGGAGTGTTGGAGGAAACTGGAGTACCTGGAGGAAACCCACGCAAACTTACAGCGAACATACAAACTCCATGCAGATATTGTCACTCGTTGGATTTGATCCGAAGACCATCGAGCTGTGTCTATGACACATAATGATAGTAAGGCAGGAAACAATTACTAGGCTCCCAATGGAGCCACTTACTGTAACCCTTGTGCTGCTCTGAAGGTAAGATAATGCAGTCCAGTTGGCATCCTTTCAGACTGTCTCAGTCTGGCTATTCCTCAATATTGCCACAAACACCAAAATCTTTCTACGTAATGCCTAAAATCAAGTTGTTTCATTAGAAGACAGAAGATGAAAGCTCAGAGACTATGGCATATGGTAAAAAGTGCTAGCATTTATTAATGGTATTATGTGCACTCTCACAAACGCCCACATGGCATAAGATGCAATTAGAGAAGTAGCGGCACACGTGCAGATGGTCCTTTTACCATATGTATTTCTAATTATATATTGTATAGTCCATATGGTCTGTTTCATTGCAGAGCAAAAGAAGCTACATGCAAAATAACATTATTTATTACTGTTGGAAGCCCAACATTTTATTGACTTCAGGCCCTTAGAGCAAAGATGAATTGGGCAGTAAACACCTAGGGGTTATATTACAAAGGTAGATCATGCAGGCGACTGTCGGGAGGAAAGTGTTCCTTCCCACCAATCACCTGCTCACTAGCAGAGGAGACCACTGCTATTACATGCAGCTGTCTCCCCTTCATGATTAGATAGCATGATCTGCCAAATTATCGCTAATGAGCATTTATACGAACGCTTGATAGCGAGGATCTGAAAGATTATCTTCCCCTGTAATATAAGATTTATGGCTGTATTCCACCTGCGAGTGCAATACTGCCACCGACTGCCCGATAGGGTTGTTTCATGTATCAAATTTTCGATACCCATTCGATACTTTTGTCCGGTATCGACCTCAATACCGGGATTTGACATTTTTCAGTACTAGGATGCGCTACTGCACAGCCTTTTATCACAGAGCATGAAGCACGCTGCTATTAGCGCGTGCCATGTTCGTTCAGCAGCACAGGGGAGAAAGAGTCACTCTCTCCCTCCTCCTGTGCCGCCACTGTCACCAATGAGGAGTGAGAGAGGCGGAGGAGGGGAGGGCGCACTGTGCCACCAATGAAAGTTAATGTTTAATACAAATACAGGAGGCTGGGTGCAGAATTACATAACCATCGCCCAGCCTCTATGAAAGGAAGCTGCGATCAGCGCCAGTTAACCCCATTTTAAGGATAAATCACCCCTTTTCCCAATTTTACATATAAAATATATAAACAAATAAATAAACATATCACATATTGCCAAATCTGAAAAGTCTAAACTATTAAAATATAAAAAAAAAATCTCCTATGCAGTGAACGCAGTAACAGAAAAAAAAACTGCATGATTCAACATATTTTTTTAGTCATCTTGTCCCCCCTCAAAAAATAGGATAGGACTGTTCGATTATGGGCCGGACGTTCCAAAAAATGCGGAACACAGCTTTTTTTGGTGTTTTTATATTTTTCGCATGGTATCAAGTATCGCAATACTTTTTTATGGCATCGAAACAACGAGCAAACGCTCAATGATCTGCCAGACGTGATTTTTTAAGCATTTAAAAATCTTTTGTTGGCGGCAGATCATGACACTAGACATGGGGACGAACGATCGCTCCTCCCCATGCTGTGGCAGAGATCGCTGCGTGTAATAGCAGTGGTCTCCTTCGCTAGCTAGCAGTCTATTGCAGGGAGGGTAAGGTTCCTTCCCAACAATCACTTGCTCAATCGGCCTTTGCAATACAGGCTAAGTCAACTCTCCCACAAAGCAATCACTGTGGACAACTCTTATCTGCTCAAGAGACAATAGGGACTGCTATTTTATCTGGGAAACCAAGAATCACCATGCCTGGGAGGCAACACAGGGCCTTGCCCCTTGAGAAGCACGCCTGTGAACACATGATTGATGATGCTTCCAGACCTGGAGGGAGCCACGGGCTGCGGTGACCTGTTCTGCAGGTCAAGGACAGGTCATCAATAGAGATGAGCGAATTTCCGGATATGAAATTTGTTTGCTATTCGTTTACTAGTATAAGGTGAATTGCGTTATGGATTCCATTACCACGGACCATAACGTAATTGACGGAATGCCTTTAGAGGCATTCCATTATTCATTCTGTCATAATAGAGGTCTATGGGCTGCAAAACGGATCCATCCCGTTTACATTATGCAGGAGAGGACTCCCCTGCATAACGGAATGGATCCGTTATGCAGCCCATAGACTTTGATTATAACGGAATGAATAATGGAATGCCCCTAAAGGCATTCCGTTATACATTCCGTAATAGAATTGCGTTATGGTCCGTGGTAACAAAATACTTAACGTAATTCACCTTTTACCAGTAGACAAAGCGTAAACGAATTTCAAAATATGAAATTCGCTCATCTCTAGTCATCAATATCAGATCAGCAGCGGTCTGACATCCGGCACCCCTGCCGATCTGCTGTATGAAGGCAAGCCGCACGCAGTGTGCACGTGCCGTATCCTGTCTCTATTCCTGCTCACTGCCTTTATGTCTATATGTCTGCGTGCGCCTTCCCTTCATACAGCTGATTGGGGGGGATGGAGGGTGTCGGATCCCCGCCGATCTGATACTGACGACCTATCCTGAGAATAGGTCATCAACATTAAAAGCCCCTTTTACATTTAACTGGCACTCCAAAACTCGGCAGATTCTACAATTACTTTGCATTTACGGTCAGTATAGCCACACCCAAGCATCATTTACAAACAATGATACAGTAGCGTTCTGTAACACACAAATAATGTACTTACCAAGTCTCACGACAAGTCCAACACAACATCTGCAAGAGGTTATACTTCTGAAACCCCCAATCTTTACTCACATGCAATGAAAGCAGATGTGAGAGACGTACATGCTCCATGTGAAAGCAGCATGACCGCTTTACATTACACGTATGAGACTGCTATGATAGGAAACAGATGCTGAGCAGCGAAGGTATTTTTCCTTCAATACTTATAGAAACACTTACTTCATTTTACAAACCCGCTAGAAAAATTCCCATCCATTTATTTGTCTGTATACTGTAGGTCTACAATCTATATTCTACACTAATTACAATTAAAATAAATTTGCTGCTCCTCCTTGGTATCCGAGGCATTGACACTGTATATTCAATTTTGTTGCAATTTTTGGAATAGAGGCAAAACTGCAACATTTTTTTTTAAAACTACTGCAGTATTGGAATGATTATAAAAATTTGCAGTAAGTGCCGTTATCATGCAATAAATATTATTCATGGGAATATACCCTAAAAAACATATTTCACTAATCTTTTCCTACAGTATCATAATATACTGGTGCTGGAAGTGGATGCAGAACTCCCAGAACCTGAAGTTGGAGAAGGTGGACATCTCTAGGTGTTGCTCTTTCCACCACAGTCATTTCTTCAGGTACCACTGTATAATGAAGCAAAAACAGAACAATCCAGAGTGCCAGTCATTTGTTCCCTCTATTACAGAGCCATCCACACTTGCCCCATAATAGAGCCAGTCTGCAGAAATGATACCGTAGCAGAGCCACCGCAAGCCCAACCAGCAGCAGGGACTCCACTGCAAGCCCAACCAGCAGCAGTGACTCCACCGCAAGCCCAACCAGCAGCAGTGACTCCACCGCAAGCCCAACCAGCAGCAGTGACCCCACCGCAAGCCCAACCAGCAGCAGTGACCCCACCGCGAGCCCAACCAGCAGCAGTGACCCCACCGCAAGCCCAACCATCAGCAGTGACCCCACCGCAAGCCCAACCATCAGCAGTGACCCCACCGCAAGCCCAACCAGCAGCAGTGACCCCACCGCAAGCCCAACCATCAGCAGTGACCCCACCGCAAGCCCAACCATCAGCAGTGACCCCACCGCAAGCCCAACCATCAGCAGTGACCGCACCGCAAGCCCAACCATCAGCAGTGACCCCACCGCAAGCCCAACCATCAGCAGTGACCCCACCGCAAGCCCAACCATCAGCAGTGACCCCACCGCAAGCCCAACCATCAGCAGTGACCCTACCACAAGCCCAACCAGCAGCAGCGACCCCACCGCAAGGCCAACAAGCAATATGTGCTGCCCATAACTAGGACAACCTGAAATTACTTGATAAAAAAGCCAGTCGGTAACAGTGTTCCCATAACATAGCCAACCGCAGCCACGGCACCTCACATACCGTCTCCATGTTGCCAAGGCTGTCTGTCACTAACTAACTTCACTCACAAGAAATAACTGCGAGGGTCCAGAGTTCAAAGACATTAGTACTGGAGATGAACAAATTTTTTATTTTGAAACTCGTTCACGCTTCGTTTGGTGCTAAAAGGTGAATTGAGTTATGGATTCTGTTACCACGGACCATAACGCAATTCTATGACGGAATGCATAACGGAATGCTTTTAGAGGCATTCCGTTATTCATTCCGTCATATTAGAAGTCTATGGGCTGCAAAACGGATCCTTCCTGTTTCCGTTATGTAGGGGAGTCCTCTCCTGCATAAAGGAAATGGGACTGATCCGTTATGCAGGCCATAGACTTCTATTATGACGGAATGCGTTATGAGTTGCGTTATGGTCCGTGGTAACTGAATCCATAACACAATTCTGCTTTAACCACCAAACGAAGCGTGAACGAATTTCATAACATTTCATCTCTAATTAATATATTGTTGGCTGAACCCATATGTGTTTATAGGTGGCTCTTGACTCTCCCCGACAGAGAGAAGGATCGGGAGAAATGAATATTTTTGCCTGAGCTTTTTGTTCTCCCAGGAGATAAGCTGCGTCCAGAAGTGTCCGACAGTGGCTTTCTTCACTCTTCCCATTGGGCACACATACACGTTTGGCCGAGCCAGATGTGTATGTGTATGAGGAAGCCGGGGAGACAGCTGCCGGCCAAACAGCAGTTTAATGTGTATGGACGCCCTAAGAAAACAAAGGTGATACGAGACCAGTTTATAGAGCCTGGAACCCCCAAATCCCTACTCACTTTGCTTGTTGGTGTCCTGCACAGCTCCAAGGCTGACTTTGGGCTGGGGGATCCAATTTTGACACCGCCATCTCCCAAAAATGAGCAATTTATTTTTAGATATGAGGTAACCTTTCTTTTTAAGTGGCAGATTCTCTTTCTGAAAGTATTTTTTTTTTAAAGAAGCAAGCAGTATAATAATGCATGACCTCTTCTGTTTTATTCATCAGGATGCATGAAATGTTTTTGCTGTAAGCCTCTGGGAATATAAATGCTTCCAAATTCTATGCACGAGAAGGTGAACTTTGTAAAAATAACACTTGCAAATGAGGTTTGAAGTTACAAGCAGAAAAAAAAAATCCTCCCATAGATGACATTACAATAACAGAGCACTGGGCGTATATGGTAGGTTTTTAGAGAGGTTTTCTCTATGAAATATATTTTTAGCAAAATCAATTAAATGCAAGCTAAAATGGAGAACAGGTGCAGCAGTGACCGCCTCACCAGTGAATGGCTGAGTGGGCAGTCCAAGCCATTTTCTGTGCGTCAAGCCAAAACGGCAGTGGGAAGAGATCAGTGAGTAATGGTTCTTTTTTGGTAACCCTTTCAAGTCAGTTTATAAAATATATATATATATATATATATATATATATATATATATATCTGCCCTGCAAATCCCTTTCACATTCACTTGCTGTCCATAAGTGCAGGAGGGAGGGATTGTGCATATGCTCATACTTAAAAGGAGGCATCTAACTATATGCATTCCTACAATACATGACTAATTAGGGCATAGGGGAAGATTACAGCAATAGATAACTAATACCTCCCACCAAAAGGTATATGACCAGTGAAAACGTATCTTCCAGAGGTCGCAGTAACACCTTTACAAGTGTCATAATCTCTGTACTGGAAATTTTACACTTTACAAAAAGTCTCATGAATGTTTTTACGACTGAGACTTTCTTTGGTCAGAAGTGCTGTATCAGTGCAGTCTGTCTAGTCTGTTTAATCCCTGCTGCTCGCACCACTAATCCTGGCGAGGACAGCAGGAACTGAACAGACCTCACAGCCTGAACTGATACGGCGGCCAGGTCATCAAGGGAGCCCAGCACTGACTCAAGCCAGGTTTCCGTTGTAACAGCCGGGATCTGAGATAATTCCCATCCAGGCCGCTTAAACGGTTGTCCGGTTTACCCATATTGATAACCTATCCTCAGGATAGATCATCAATATCAGATTGGCAGGGGTGCTGGAAGTCAGATCAGCTGTTTGAAGAGACACTCTTCGTTGCTTATCTGCATGCTATCGACAACTGCTCCATCCCATTCACCGGTAAAAAGTGAACAGAACACAGCTCTTGCACGAGCACTGTGGTCTCTTCAAACAGAGCAGATGATCGTTGGGGAGCCGGGATTTGGACCCCCACCAATTGATATTGATGTTCTATCCTGAGATGAAGATAGGGTGTATGGCACATGTCCTCAAGGGCTTAAAGTGCAAAAAAAAAAACAATGGAGGAACTGTGTCGTCGTCCCACCCCCAAGAGAAAAATAAACCTTAGTTATACGTAATTCCCCCCCAACCAAAAAAAAAAATTTGCCTGGAAAAAAAGCCCTCATATGGCTACATTGACAGAAAAAAAAGGTTTGGCTAAAAAAAAAAAAAAAATAGCCTCCCAGCTTTTTTTTTTTTTTTTTACTTACTCCTCCATGGCTGACAATTTTTACTTTTCTGGAAAAAATATGAGTGTAAGCTCTGCTACTCCCAATTCCTGAAGAGGCTTGGCCCTCAAACGACATTTATCACTTATCCGCAGGATGTGTTATAAAGGTATGATTGCTGGGGGTCCGACTGCTGGGACCACCACTGTGGTGGTCCGTGCGTATTCCAGAGCCAAAATACTGCCAGGTTTCAATAAGCTCGTGTGAAAGTGGCCATACACTCTGTTCACTGTCTACCAGACTACAGATTACAGAACTCTCAGGCAGTCCCATAGGAGTGAATGTAAAAATTGCTCACATATGTGCAGTACGACTCAATTCACACAGGGAACTCAAGGAGTCCCATCCTTGTGATCAGTGCAGGTCCTGGTGGTCAAATATTTACCACCTATCCTGTGAATAATATTTATCACCTATCCTGTGAATAATATTTATCACCTATCCTGTGAATAATATTTATCACCTATCCTGTGAATAATAATTATCACCTACCATGTGATAAATGCTGTTTGTTTGCCAACCCCTTTAAAGGAACACTAAACACAAAAAGTGCACACAAAAAAATAGCTCTGCACTTCTTCCCATCATCTCCTTCATTCCCTTGATCCTATTTTGCATTATATTACAAATAAATCAGAAAAATATACAAAGAAATCTTCTGTGTATACCAGGAGCTCGAGGTCAGGCTGAGTCTAGCTGTAAGACACCTGGCTGGAGTAGCTTCCTCCTTGCTGATTACTGTAAGCAGTAAAGCAAAAAGCTAAACAGCGCTCCTTTACTTAGGCCCCCTCACATGGCCCGATGTAGCAAGCAATTATCGGGAAGGAAGCGTTCCATCACAGCAATTGCCTGCTCGTCAGAGGAGGAGACCACTGCTATTACACACAGAGGTCTCCTCCACAGTATGGAAAGGAACTATTGCTAATGCCATCATTCGTCCCCATACTGAATCATTGTTTGCTGGCAGCAAAGTGTGTTTAGACAGCAAGATCTGCTGCCGGCAAACAGATCATCGGGTAATCAGCGGCACCATTACACATGCACGCTTGTTACAATAATCTGCCCGAACATAGGGCATTGTGAGGTCACCTTCACATGTTGTGGAATACGCTTGGTTTTTCCAAGCAGATTCCCGTGGGGAAAAACCGCAGCGTAGTAAAGTACCAGCAAAATATACACTTTGCTGATTGTTTCTGTGCAGAAATTGGTCTGCAGTGCCGGTTTCGAAATCTGCTGCATGTCAATAATGTTTTGTTTTTTTGCTGCGGATCCCACCCTTTTCCAATGAAGGGCGAGATTTGCGGCAAAACCACATCTAATCCACACCAAAATACGCAGTTAAAAATTGCGGTTTTTGGTGCCGATAGGTTGCAAAAATACACATAAATCTGCACAGAAATTCCTGCAGTGCGTTCACCTGCATCATGTGCAGGGGGTCTAAAGGGCTCTTAAACCCCATCCCACAATCGACAATGGAAGAGATCAGGAGATTAAAGGGGCTACCCAAGAGTGGATAACCCCCCTCCCCAGTGCCTGTCACATTGACAATACTTATCTCGTCCCCAAAGCTGGCTTCGTCCCAGGTCGCCCCACTCCGTCTTCTCATCTCCCCTGTTGGCGGATGTTGATTTCTGTAGGCACGGGAGAAGAGACAGTGGCGTGGAGCAATCCGGGAGAAAACCAACGTTGGGGACCAGGTAAGTATTGCCAATATGGTGGGTCTGGGACTGTTCGCTGCAGAATTTCCACATATCAGTTTATGTCTGGATCATGCAGAAAATCCGGCAGACTGACAGTGAGGGCAGCTATATTGTTCCTCGTTATCACTAGGTTTAGCGTCCCTTTAATATAGCCATGAAAATAAGATAAAGATCTGCCATCTGCTAGGTCATATTACTGCAGATCTATACATACAGTATATAGATTAATCTGACAATAAATCCAGCATGCTGATTCTAATTTTGAACAGATTGTTGGTCACAAAGAACATACCCAACTCATGGCAGACAGCCTGATGAATGAGTCAAAACCGCTTTATCTAACATTTATAGCAAGTCTATGGTCTGCATTAGACAGGGTTCTTCCTGTTCTTGTCAGGGACTCAGAAGTATGTGATCTGACTTCCTCACAGACATAAGGACTGTATTTGAGATGTTTTCCTGCCTTTGATCAGCAAAGCCAGTTTGTGAGCACCCACTTCAACACCTTCAAGAAAATCCTATAGATATTGTAAATGTAAAAAATGGCCAGTCCAAGTGGTTAGCTCCCATTACGGGTCACTTATATTGTCCATGATAACCCCTTAAGGTCACATGTAGGGATAAGCGGACCCGTGGATGTTTAGGTTCGCCCAAACTTCGGGTCAAAGTTCAGGTTCGGGACCCGAACTTGACCCAAACTCGAACACCATTGAAGTCAATAAGGAGCTGAACTTTGGTGCACTAAAATGGCTGTACAATAGTCATAGTAAGGGCTAGAGGGCTGCAAAAGGAAGCAAAATGGGGGTAAAAGCAGGACAGTTGCCCTGCAAACAAAGGTGTATAGGGAAATGACTTAAAATAACATAGAATAGAAAAAAATAAAAAATGGAGCTCAAAGTGGAGTAGAAGGTTGAGGAGGCGGTAGATGAGTGGTGTAGGTGGAAGTGGCGGTGGAGGAGGAAGACAACACAGTTTATGTTCTTTTATTTTTTATAAATTCGGGAAAACCCCAAAACATGGGAAATAGAAAAGAGAATGCAAAGAGAAAGTGCGCTGGAGTATGACAATGGCTGGGTGCGGCTGGTATACTTGTCTACGGGATCCATGCCTGGTTCATTTTAATGAACGTGAGCTTGTCCACATTGGCTGTGGACAGGCGGCTGCGCATGTCTGTGATTACGCCCCCTGCCGTGCTAAACACACGTTCGGACGATACACTTGCTGCAGGGCAAGCCAGCACCTCCAAGGCCTAAAGGGCAAGCTCAGGCCATGTGCCCAATTTGGAGACCCAGAAGTTGAATGGGGCAGACCCATCAGTCAGTACGTGTGAATGCTGCCTCCTGCTACAGAACATATCAGCTAGTGGTGCTGCATCATCCTCCTCCTCATCCTGCAGAACTGTGTCCTCGCTGGACAGTTGTGTACCTGGCCTCTTTTGGTGCAGGAACCCACCCCTGAGCAGCTTGTGCATGACTGGCTTGATAACTGTGGAAATGATCCCTTTTTCTCTTGTGCCACATCCTCTTCCATCATCGCCCAAAGTATTTTTTCAAGGAGACCTAGTAGTAACGCTGAGGACTGCGACATCAGCACGGGCCATGTTGGTGGAGAATTCTAAACAGTGCAACACGGCACACACGTCCTGCATGGAGGCCCACTCGCTGGTGGTGAAGTGGCGCTGGTCTGCGGGGCGACTCACCCGTGCGGGCTGCAGGGAAGGCCGAAGTTAAGCTGCAGCGCAGAAAGGCGAGCAGCTGCAGGGTGAGACCACTGAAAGCGAGCACAGACGGCCCGCACTTTCTGCAGCAGCTCTGACATATCGGGGTAATTTTTCAGGAACCTCTACACCACTAAATTTAGCACATGTGCCAGGAAAGGGATGTGCATCAAACGTGATCTGAGTTTGTGAGCAAGGAGATTCCTGGATGAAAGCGGTGCTGGGCTCCTTCACAGGGGGGGCGTGGCTGGGCTACAGAAAGGTTAGTGCAGCCCCTTGGGCTCCTTACCAGGGACAGGTATATTGTGGACATGCTAGCGGCGATCTAGCTGTGCATGTCCGCATCTCTATAGGGTGTACCTCATACCAGTTCAGGTGTACCTCATACCAAAAATGGTTATATGTCACCCACCGAACTAACAGACGGATTAACTATATTAATTTCCCAGTCACACATGCAGTGCACGTGTATCTCACACCAAAAATGGGTATATGTCACCGGCCGAACTAACAGTCAGATTAACTATATTAATTTCCCTGTCATGTATAAAGTTAATGTGTATCTCACACGAATAATTGGTATATGTCACCCACCGAACCAAAATCCAATCAGCTGCAATAAGCAACTACCAGAAAATGAAAAAGAACACCTAGAAGGAGTGCAGATAAAAAGGCAATTTTACAATGCTGGAGGGTGTCAGGATACTTTCACACTAGCGTTGGTGTGATCCGGCAGGCAGTTCCGTCGTCGTTCCCAAAACGCCTGACAGTGACTGAACGGAAGGCATACTGATGCAGACTGAATGGATTTCTATCCATTCAGAATGCATTGGGATATGCCTGATCAGTTCTTTTCCGGCATAGAGCCCTTTTGACTGAACTCTATGCCGGAAAAGAACAACAAGTGTGAAAGTACCCTTACATGTAGTGATCAATGTTCCAGAAACCTTATTTTCCATACAGATGTTTCACTGACTTTTTTGTCTGGCATCACTGTAGGGTTGTTGCGGGTATCGAACTTTCGATACCCATTCAATACTTTTCTCTGGTATCGAGCACGATACCAGGGTTCGTGTTTTATCGATACTAGGCTGTGGTGCCGCATAGCCCAGTATCAGAGAACGTGGCTGCGCTGCTCTCAGCGCGGCCATGTTCTCCTCGGCAGCACGGGGAGA
The DNA here is from genome assembly GCA_033119425.1 of Bufotes viridis. Classification (NCBI taxonomy): domain Eukaryota; kingdom Metazoa; phylum Chordata; class Amphibia; order Anura; family Bufonidae; genus Bufotes; species Bufotes viridis. The sequence continues at coordinate 38,645,576 of CM065596.1, read as the reverse complement.
AGGAGGCAGTCTCTCCCTCCCCCTGTGCTGCTGCTGCAACCAATAGAGCGAGAGGGGCGGAGGAGGGGCGGGAGCACTGGCCACCAATGACAAGTAACCATTCATATACAAAGGCAGGCAGCGGGAATACATTGCCGGCACCCTGCCTGTCACTGAGCGCGGCGATCCGCGGCAGTTAACCCCTCAGGTGCCTCACCTGAGGGGTTAATTGCCGTGGATCGCAGCGCTGGTATCACTGTCATTTTTATTTATTTTTGTCTGTTATTCATCTCCTCTCTCACAGGACTGTTCACTTTGCCTACTATATGTAGGTCTTCACCATTTGTGCAATTATTTACGGACTAAGAAAAGAGATGAATTGTAGGACTTTGAGAAGCCAAATGGGTCCATCCCTCAAATCCCAGAAAGAGTTGAACGAGTATTTTCTGTAGTGCATTAGTGGTAATGGTTAGAGGAGGCACTCACACACACACATAGAGGGGGTTCTAAATAGTCAAGACAGACAGATCACATATCAGAAGGGCTACTGTACCTCAAAGGCCAGCCACAGCATCACAAATTGGTTCCTGAAGAACCTCTCAGATCATTAGAAACAATCAACTTGAAGCAGGACTGCATTCACACAGTCCACTAGCTTGTTTGTCACTGACCTCTCATCATCGCCAAGACCACTGTTGCTGCAAAACTAGTGATGATCGCATCCATTCCATGGAGGGCACCTACTGCCATCATGCATAGTGCGGGGACACACAGGACCAACACAAGGTGTCCATGATGTTGGGAGCCAATGGCTACCATGGCTGTTCCCATCTGGTATTCATGGAGGTTACATTGACCAGCCCTCAGTATGTCAAGCACACAGTGGAACCGGTTCTATTGCCTTTTTTTGACTGAGTTAAGAGACATGGTGTTCCAAGAAGATAATAGCCAGTCCACACACTGCTAGCTATACGTCATACTCTTCATGGTATCCAGCAGCTCCCCTGGCCACCTCGATCACCATATCTCAACCCCTTTGAGATAATCTAGGACTGGATGGCGCAACAGCTCTGCTATGCACAGCAGCCAACAACCACATTGGCTGAAATGCGTATGACTGGTACCATGCCAGAGTGGCAGCCTGTGTGATAGCAAGGGGAGATGTCAGAACTCAAAATAAAAGGTGCACCACTTTGGTTGTGTGATCACTGACCAAACACCACCAGCAGTTTACACTCAGTCTCAGCTCAATCCCATAAAATGTTCCAGGTGTTCCTTTTTCATTTGCTGCTGGCATACATTAGAGGTATTAGTAACTGGAATTCTTCATTTGTGTCAACCCCATAACTTTCATTATCATAATGACTGCTAAGAAAGACAACGCTGTTTCCACTCGCTATCGGTCCCACATTTTACTCCATTTTTTTCTAGTTTACTTCAAACTAGAAAATAACACTAGCAGTCTGACTGGAAAAGATTTCTATTGATAAAGAGAGAACGAGCGTGCCCATCAATACACTGTAGCAGAGGCAGACACAGGAGCGCTCCCCAGAGAAAGTCCACAATGGAGAAATTGCTCTCTATGTGATTGTCTCGGTGCTACTGGAGTGGAGGTGAAGTTTTAACAAATGCGTTAGACCACCGAGAGCAGGGGTGCTTTGCTGAGAAAAATAATGTTTTAATATATAAGAGCAACGGGGGCATTGGCGTTACAACTGGAGGCTTTACTTTCTCTGCAACTGCTGCACCTCCTGCACTTTGATTGACAGGACCAGGCAGTCAAAACGTGATCATGGATGGCCCTGTCGATTAAAGTGAAGAGGGCGGGGCAGCTGCAGAGAGAGCAGAGCCTCTAGGTGTAACGGCAACGCCCCCGTTGCTCCTAGAGGCTCATTTGCATATAATAAAACATCATTTTTCTCAGTATTGCAAGTACATATGAACATGGGACCAACACGGATGTCTTCAGCTGCCAAGCGCACATGTAACAGGTCAGCCAGTGTCATAGGGACAAATCTGCTGACAGAGGGCCTTTAAGATGCACTAAAGTCAGCCAACGTTGTGCCAGTATTTGGCATAATGTAAGCTAAACAATAGGCAGTGTAAAGTGAGACAAAGGCGTCTAAAGGTGAATCATCCAGCCTGAGTCACTGTGCTAAATCTTGTGCATCTGTTTAGTCTAAGGGGGTAATGTATCAAGTGCGCTGTCTCAGAGAAGTGGAGGGATTTTGCCTGTTTTTTGGTGGAGCACTGACAGCAAAATTATAAAGTATTTACGCCATTTTTAGGATGGTTTGCATTTGCAAAGGGTCGGACAGATATTTTGTGGGCGGAGCTACATTTTTTAAGCTGTATTTATCATTATGACTTTTTGCAAAAAAAGTCACAAAAAAGCAGCAATTTAACAAATGGCATGCAACATTTTGTAAAGTGAAAAAAAGTGGCATCTTGATACATTACACCCAAGTATACACTGTCTAAATATTAAGACAGGTAAATCTGCATTACGAAATATGAGCAATTTATGGGATGCACGTAGAGTCAGTAATGGGCACTGAATTCTCAAAGGGATTCTTTGGGAATGATTCATATGGCTGCCAGCAACCTGTCCTAGAATGTGAGCAGGACTGGTTGCATGCGTTTGCAGAGCTGCCTAGGGAGTGAGGGGCCGGGCCACAAGTGCAGGATCTGTTCCCCTGTATATATATGCACAACTGCATTTTTGGGTTGAGCACATCCTGCTTCATGCCACCTTTCAGTTGGCCGGGCCCTCACTACACACTACATCCCAGCACTTTCTTATACTACATATCGATGAGCGTTCCTGTCAGGCTGCTCAGCCATGATGACATATTGTAGGCAGGATCACATTATTACATCAATTGTAGAGCAGTGTAGTGTGTAGCGAGACCCCCTCACATTCTAGGACAGGTTGCTGGCAGACATTTTAAATAATTTCCGGAGAAACCCTTTAAAGTTGAAAAAATAAATAAATAAAACCTTGTTTATCTTTAGTGTTTTTCCCAACTAGCAAAAATTATGAAATGTCACTAAACACAAGTGCTCTAAACACCCATGAACACACTTTCAAAAACGTATAATGCGAGTGGGAAACGGTAGTTTCACAATCAATCACAACTAACATCTGGACGCTGCACTTTTCACCTGAAATAGCACAAAAATGACAAATCTGCGTGAACCTTCTAATATTTTTCATTATGAAACAATGTGAGATATTTGAAGGTCGTAAAATGTACATGCCATATGAGAGCGCTACCTGTTTAGCAAGAACAAAGTCTTAATTTCGTCTAGAATTACAAACCAAAATGGCAAATTAGAGCCATAAATCAAAAGGATGAGTGATTCCGACAGTAATTATTTCCTGTATAACAATATATTCACTGCTTCTCAAGGGCCAGAACTGGCAATAAAATCTCTGCACAATGTATCATGGAGCTTCTCTCCTGTCTTGTACTTTTTTAAAAGTGATTTTTTTCCCCCTTGAAGCGACACTCAAGAAAGAAAAAAAAAAATCACATTAAGGCCACCTACACATAAGTGCGGGGGAACAAACAAGATCCACACAAATTTCCTTGTGGATTTATATGCGTTTTTGGAGCATATGCAAACCAAAGTCCACAAAGTCTAACAAAACTTTTTGGTTCGGATTTTGTGCGGTTTTGCCGCTGTTCTCACCATTCCATTTAAAAGGGTGAAATCTGCAGCTAAAACCGCAAACATAATTGACCTGCTATTAAATTTCAAAACCGCAATGCAGGTCAATTTCCACATGGAAAAAGTTAGCAAAGTTTACATGAAATTATTGTAATCTCATACACTTTGCTGGTACTGTAAGGCGAATCTGTGAGGAAAATAAAAAAAATCGCATGTATTCCGCAATGTGTGCCTAAAGGCCCTCTGTCAGCAGATCTGTCCCTATGACACTGGCTGACCTGTTACATGTGCGCTTGGCCGCTGAAAGTATCTGTGTTGGTCCCATGTTCATATGTGTCCGCATTACTGAGAAAAATTGTGTTTCAATATATGCAAATGAGCCTCTAGGAGCAGCGGGGGCGTTACCATTACACATAGAAGCTCTACTCTCTCTACAACTGTCTCATCCTCTCCACTTTGATTGACAGGACCAAGCAGTAAAAATGTCATCACACCTGGCTCTGTTAATCAAAGCGGAGAGGGCGTTGCAGTTGCAGAGAGAGCAGAGCTGTGTGTAATGGTAACGCTCCCATTACTCCTAAAGTCTCATTTGCATATATTAAAACATAATTTTTCTCAGCAATGAGAGCACATAGGAACATGGGACCAACACAGATGTGGTCAGCTGCGAAATGGACATGTAAGGGTACTTTCACACTTGCGTTGGTGCGGATCCGTCTGTTTATTTGCACAGACGGATCCGCACCTATAATGCAAACGTTTGTATCCGTTCAGAACGGATCTGTTTGCATTAGTTAAAAGAAAAATGACAAAGTCAAAAACGGATCCGTTTTGAATTACATTGAACGTCAATGGGGAACGGATCTGTTTTCAAATGCACCATATTGTGTCATTAAAAACGGATCCGTCCCTACTGACTTACATTGTAATTAAAAACGGATCCGTTCGTCTGAAGAGGCGAAGCCTGACACCAAAATGCTGCATGCTGCGTTTTGGTGTCCATCTCCAAAACGGAATAGAGGCGGAACGGAGCCGAACTGATGCATTCTGAACGGATCCTTATCCATTCAGAATGCATTGGGGCTGAACTGATCCGTTTTGGACCGTTTGTGAGAGCCCTGAAACGGATCTCACATACGGAATCCAAAACACTAGTGTGAAAGTACCCTAACAGGTCAGCCAGTGTCATAGGTACAAATCTGGTACAAAAGTGGGAAATGAACAGAGAACTTACCAGGTAACCTCGTTCTCTACCTTTAGCTGCAAAACCGCCAATTACTGGGATGCTCTTCAGAAATCCAAAATGGCCGCACTGCTTGTTAGACTACCTGGTACATACTGAGCCTTTAGTAGTCTAAGACACTCCCTGCTGCCATTGGGTTGGCCAGCAAGTGATCACGTGAGTAGTAGTGGCCAATCCAAGAGTAGGGCTGGACAAACAGGAAGTGTCTTGGACCACAAATGTGTAGAGTGTACATCAGGCAGTCGGAAAATCTGTGCGGCCATCTTGGATGACAGAAGAGGAGCCAGAAATTGAAAGATCTGTAGTTGAAATGGTAAAAAGAAGGTCACAGGTAAGTGTTCTGTTCATTCCCCAGTTAATATGATTTTTTTTTCTTTGAACCGGAGAGTCACTTTAAGACTATGAACTATGACATATGCAATCTCCATCATAATTTTAGATTTCCATGCACCACTCCAGTGAGGAGAAAAATAACCTAAGCTTGTCCAAATAATGGACCATATAAAAGGGCCAAAGGGTATAAGTATCTCGGCTATAATTTATTATAATTAAATGCTGCTGCATATTTAAGTGATTAGAGCAAATTTTTGTCTCTGAACAGGCAGTTTCAGAACTCCTCCAAGGCCACGAAGATAGCTGATTAACAGAAATACAACTAAAAGAAAGGACAGTAAAATAATGTATAAAAAAAATTACTTTTATAATTGATTTACAGAAGGTGCTGAACACATTTTTAACTCTCGCTAGTTTGAAGCAGCCCTATTTGTACTTTGTGATTTTTTTTTAAATCTAATTTTACAAAAATATGATAAATATGACAAAAGCAGAGGTGCGGTTGTCACTGCTAACCCTAGCAATGAGTCAGATTACCTAAATCTTTACCACAAGGCAGAAATCTCACTGAACTGTCTCCATAAAAAAAAAAAGAGAGAAAGGAGACTTGGCAGGGCTTAAAGGGGTCTTCCAGTTTGCATCATCATCCTTTCAGACAATCATCTATGAAGGTAGCTGTAATTTTGTAATGTCTTTTTTTTACTTTTATTCATAAAAATCACTGGGCCCCATAGCAAGAATCGGAATTGAACCCCCATGTACCACTACCGTGATTTTTGTTGCTGTGCTCCTATAACAGAGCAGAACAGCGAACGTCCCTAGCGCAGATGTAAACAAAGTCTAATATACACCTCAGCTGCTGCAGAACATCATAGTAGTCATAAAAGAACTACAAGTCTCATCATGACCAGTTTAGGCCCGTTTCACACTGCCGGCAGTAGTTCCATCAAGCTGTTCCGGCAGAGTACGGCCTGCCGGAGCTCTCTGGGCTCAGTGGGAGCGGCGGGCATTCCAATAACTTCTAGCAATGCTGGATCCTGAGAGCTTCATCAGGTGGTTCTCTGCAAGAACAGTTTTCTGGAACTACTGCCGGCAGTGTAAAACAGGTGAAAATTAGTGGGCAATACATGAAGGGATAAAAGAGGAGAGAACTATAACTCCGAGCATGTCCAGACTGTTATTATGGAACACAAGTTGACACTACAGTGATAGGGTATAAGAGGAGAGAACTACAACCCCCAGTATTATCAGACTATTATACAGCATCAGTGTATATTTTAAAAGGAGGGAACTACAACTCCCAGGATGCCCAGACTGTTATTGTAGGGCATCAGTGAACATTAAATGGAGAGGGATACAGTAAAACATAACTACAACTCCCAATATTAGGATGTTATGGGCAATCCCAAAACCCTACTCACCTCTCCTCCAGGCACGTACAAAAGCTCCTCCACAGGTAGTTTCACTACATTTTCCTCTCCATAGTTGAGCTTCATCTCCCTGCCCTGGTTACATGATGATGACATCATCAGGGGTCCTTCAGCTGTAAAACTACTGACTCTGTATGGCTGCCCTGATCACATGCTGATGACATCATCGCAGGTCCTTCTGCACAACTAGAAACATTTTTACAGCTAGCTATGTAAGTGTAATTGGAGGTGGGGCTTTTCTGCAAGGCCGGACCCCCTTCCTCCACGGGCTCAAAGCAGCTGCATGGTCTGCCTCTATTAAAAGGTACGCCGCTACCTTTATTGCTCCTATCCTTCGTTCTGGGCTGTGCTCACATGACCATGTCCATGCAGCCCGCTCTTATTTCCTATGATGTCATGTCCATGGGTGTGTCAAAACACCAACAGAGGCAGTGATAGGGCAGTGTCTATGTAACTAGCTGGGTGGGAGGAGCTATAAACTAGCTGGGCGTTCTGAGTGGAGCTGGTGCTGTGGTGGAGAAAGAAAAAGTGCATCATGTTTGGTTGGATACAGCAACAGGAAGTAATACATACACTTAGACGAGACCCTGCAAGGGCTCCATAGGGGAAACATGGGGAAAGTTTTAAAGACTCCAATACTATTGCATTGGAGTATATGAAAGAAGTGATCTGATGATCGCATGTTCAAGTTCATTAGAGGAACTATTAGAAAGTGTAAAAAATAAATAAAATAAAAATCAAACAATTTTAATCAACCCCCTCTTGCCAAAATTAAAATAAACAAAAAATAAACATTATAGGCATTTGCTGCGTTCGAAAGTGACTGCACTATGAAAATATTTAACCTATACGGCATTATGGAAAAAGAAAAATTTAAATGGCCGAATCGCCTTGTTACCCTGAAGAATTTCTTTAAAGAGGTTGTCCAAGTTAAAATGATACTTTCACAAGAGCATTACATGTAACAAAGTTATATTTTCCACTATTCTCCCCTGCCCCTTCCAGCACTGAGCTGTGGTCTTGCAACACGGTCGTTCCCGATAGTCTGGGTGATTTTTGGTGTGTAAATGCAGCTTTAGGGCACAAGCACATGAAGGTACATTCTTTCCATGTCTGTTCCGTGTTTTTGAGGTCCGTATACAGAACCATTCATTTCAATGGGTCCGCAAAAAAAAACAGAAGGTACTCTGTGTGCATTCCGTTTCCGTATTTCTGTTCCGCAAGAATATAGAACATGTCCTATTACTGTCCGCATTACGGACAAGGATAGTACTGTTCTATTAGGGGCCAGCTGTTCCGTTCCGCAAAATATGGAATGCACACGGACGTCATCCGTAGTTTTTGCGGACTGCAAAATACATACGGTCATGTGCATGAGGCCTCAGGCAGTGTATATATAGCAACCATGATGTCTGATCATAGGCATAGAGATACCGCTGACAGCAGAATGTGGGGCAATCAACTTAGAAATAGTCATGCTATAAACTTTCCTATGGTATAAGGCCCCTTTCACATCTGCGTTTTTCCTTTCCGTCCTAGAGTTCCGTCCTCGGGGCTCTAGGACGGAAAGATACTGATCAGGATTATCCTAATGCATTCTGAATGGAGAGAAATCCGTTCAGGATGCATCAGGATGTCTTCAGTTCAGTACTGACACATTTTCTTGGCCGTAGCAAAATCCGCAGGATGCTGCGGATTTTCCTCCGGCCAAAAAACCTGAAGAAATGCTGCAAGGACGGATCCGGAATTAATGTACATTGAAAAGCATTAATCCGGATCCGACTTTAAGCTAAACGTCGTTTCAGCGCATCGCCGTATCCGACGTTTAACTTTTAAGAATGGTAACCATGGCAGCCTGGATGCTACTAAAGTCCTGGCTGCCATGGAAAAGTACGATCCATATGGCGCATTGCGCACATAGCATAGCTATGTGATCCATGCAACGCAGGGACCCGGTGACGTCATCGAGGAGCGCCCCGGCCGCCGCACGGAAGGTAGTAGCTTCTCCCCCGGCTGCCCGTTTCTTTTCCATGGCAGCCGGGACTTTAGTAGCGTCCTGGCTGCCATGGTAACCTGAAAGAATAATGAAGACTGATCAGTTGTCTTGCATTGTGATGGATCCGGCGGGCATTTCCGGCGACGGGTGCACGCCGGATCCTCACAACGCATATGTGAAAGGGGCCCTAATCAGATTTTTGTAATGATAAACTTAGAGGACCTGGCAGCTCTCCTGTAAAAACAGTATTTCCCAGGTAACAACCATTCTGGAGCATTGTTTTCTAGATCTGCGTTGTGCCGTTCCTCTGTTGCTTCCTCTTGAAATATATGGCTACACTGACAACCGGGCATTAACATTCGGCTTGTTAGGGTGCCTTCACACGCTGCAGATTTTATTGCACAATTTTCCACTACTAAAAATCAGTTCCATTCATTTGAATGGGGCAGTAAATACATGGATTCGTGCAAACCCCATTCATGTGAATGAATCTGATTTTCAGTTGCGGAAAATTCTGCATCAAAATCCGCAGCGTGTGAAGGCGCTTCTAAAATGGTCTATCAGAACTGACTAGATAGTGTCCCAGAATGTGTAGGGACACACCCCATAAACACGGGGGGGGGGGGGATTTTATCACCGAATCTCAATTTAAAATGTAATTTCCACATGGAATAACAAAGGAACAGAACAATGCACAGTTTAAAAAATAAATAAATAAATAGATAGATACTCCAGAATGGCTTTTTAATGGGTAATGCAAGTGTTAATTCACCCTTAAAAATAATATTTCCTGTTATCTGACTTATATTAAGGTGTCATCTGGCTCATTCTGTACTTATTATTTTTACTTAATGCCTGTTGATGAGGCACTATTATGCCTTGTATGCGGAATTGTAACACCATTTTTGAAAGCTTCAATAAAAATTTTGTGATTAAAAAAATAAATAATAATATTCCCACCAGACAACCCCTTTAACAACAATAACCCCAAGGACCATCATATAGGATAACTCTGCCGCACAATTCAACCCTGCAGCGTTCCCCAGATGAAGCAATAAGAAGCGAAACGCGCGTCGGGACTGAGGAGTGACAGAGTGACACAGGCATTTGATGCTTGTGAGGTGAATGATTTTTCTGCTGGGATTGTATGGGAGGCCACTTATGGGATGTGATGGACCAATGATATATTATGCACTGTGCACTTTATTGATGGTTGCTGCTATGTGATCCTCTATTGGCTACCCTCCACTCCATTTTATATTGTTCCTAGCAGTCACGCCTCTTACGGTCATTTACTATATATACAATTGTCATTCCTCATATGGGCACTTTTATAGCCCGGTATGTAGCTTTCACCACCTAACTTGCATTTTAGATGTTGTTGTGATGCTTTTATATATATATATTACATGTTTAATAAAGATACATTATTACTTAATCCGGATTGCCTTTTTTGGAGTTTAGTATATTGGGACCTTGTCCGGTGATTGATTTAGGTCCCATTCGACTTTTGGATACCCCTTTAACAAAAATAACCCCAAGGACCATCACAAAGGATAACTCTGCCACACAATTCCACCCTGCAATAAAGGGACTATAAGAATCATTCCCCCCTCACAAGTGAGCGATAACTGGATCAGGCTCGGTTCACATCACGTTTTTTCCATCCGCTTAACGTATACACAAAACGTATATGTTAAACAGATGCCCCAGACCGATGCATACAGCGGCATCCGTTCACCATAGAGTTCCATTGTAAAAAAAAAAAAAAAGAAACGTTTTTGTGCAGGATACAAGAACGTGGTGTGCTTTGTTTTTGTATTTTCCATTTTAGTTTAACAACTGAGGTCCTTTTCAAAGACAGCTTCCAGAGATCTTGAAGATGGAAATTAATTCATACAGAAAATGTACTAGAATGGTTTTTAGAACGTTTCATCTTACGGAAAAAAAAACCTCTTTTCAACATCTGCCATACATGTACAGAGGATGTCAGGCCTTTAAAGGGGTTGTCTCCTTTTTTTTATATTGATGACCTATTCTCATCCACATCAAAATGGTCAATGTTTCATCCGTGAAGATGTCCGTAAAGGATCCGCGTGTCCGTTTTTTGCTCTTCGTGCCGCATCCTTATTCCATGGACACTGCTGTGCTGAAAGTTAAAAGGGCTATCCGACACCTGAAATGCCCCTCATATGCCCGGGCCCCTTACACACAATGTACTTACCTCGTATCCCTGGCACCTGTGCAGCTTCTGAAGCAAGCAATGCTCATTCCCGTCACCAGCTGCTATTGGCTACCCGCGCAACAGGGAGATGCAGCAACTGCCATGTGGGCTTCAGAAGCCACGCGGGTGCCGGGGAGCGAGGTAAGTGCATTGTGTGCGAGGGGCCCGGCAATATGGGGGTGCATTTCAAGGGTCGGATAACCGTCCTAGCAACGATCCGTGAAAACCATGGGCATCCACGTTGTGTCCATAGTTTTCATGGACCCATAAACTATAATGTGTGTGAGGCATCCGTAATCACAGACACAAATAGGGCGTGCTTCTGTGGTGTCAACCCAGACCCACGGTCAATGGAAAACCACTTATGTGTGAATACACAAATTAAAGTCAATGGGTACGCGTCCTGTCCATGGAGACCGCACACTTCCGTGATACCATGACGCGTGAAAGCTTATAGTTTGAATGTGCTGACAGTTCACCATAGGTTTCTAAGGCGCCAATGTGAAGGTGACAGTAGGTATCCACTGTATTTATTCTACATTTACACAACCTCTCTGTAAAATAACCTGCAATATCTTTTACATATTGATAATATCATCAGCTCAGGCCACTTTGACATCTGCGTTTTTACTGGATCCGGCAGGGTTCAGCAAAAATCTTTCAAATAATACAACCGGCTGCATCCGTTATAAATGGATCTGGTTGTATCATCTTTGAAAAAGCCAAGACGGATCAGTCACTAAAACCATTGTAAGTCAATGGGCTGCGGATCAGTTTTCTTTTGTGTCCGAGAAAATGGATCTGGCACCGCTGACTTACATTATGAGTCATGACGGATCCGTCTTGCTCCGCATCCCAGAATGCACTGAAAAATGCTGCTCGGGAACAGAATGCATTCTGAAGTGTTTTCCTCCAATATTGGGATCCTATGACGGGTCTCAATACCGGAACGGAGAAAAGCAGATGTGAAAGTAGCCTCAGTTGGGTGAGGATAAAATCACATGTGCAGTTTCAGTGGTAATTCGCCAAGCCAGGAGTGGATTTAAAAAAAAAAAAAAAAAAATGGAAATTTACAAAGGCAAGACTGATATTTTTCCATTCTTTTGTATCCACTCCTATGTCTGCATGAAAGACTGTCACAAATACTGCAAGTGTGATTCCAGCCTTTCAATTAATTCCTGTTCACATAGCTCAAAGCGGACGTCTGATTGTGGTTTTACAGGATATGCAGACAATTAGAAAACACTCTGCAATGCCACGTCTTTGTGGTACGGCCATGTGTTGGGTAATAATTGTCCTTTGATGAGACGTCATTTGTGCTGATTACACATAATTGTATTTATAAATGATGGCATTTTCTTCACATGTAAGAGCTAAATAACAAAATACAGGCATGGCCTCTAGGCAAGGGCCAAACAGCTACATAAAAACACATGCAACTTAAAGATGCTACTATATTCCATAGAGAGAAAAGGTCTATTTTTTCCCCATTTAAAGAGGACCTGTTGCCTACCTGACATGTCACTTTTAGTAACTACTTGCATTTCCCCTGTAATAACAATTCTCGAATATCTATTCTTTAGACTCTGTGTTGTGCCATTCCTTTACTATTCCTGCTAGAAGTTATAAATGATTTGCTAGCAGTTTGCAACGAAGGTACAGGTGGGTGTTACCAATGGGGGCGTGTCCTTGCACAGTCTGACACTGCCAGCACTGGATAGTGTCAGATTATGCAAGGACACACACCCAACTGGTAAAACCCATCTGGACCTTCATTGCAAACTGTTGGCAAGTCATTCTTAAAGGGGTTTTCCGGGATTTTAATACTGATAACCCTGGATAGGTCATCAATATCAGATGGGCTGGGGTCCGACACCTGGCACCCCTGCCAATCAGCTTGTTGATGAAAAGGCCACGCGCCGTACGAGCACAGTCTGCCCTTCATTGCTGGCGACCAGCTGTAACTACAAGCTGTCCCATTCACATCAATGGGACGGCTGGTTCCCATTCAAGTGGGTAGAAACGAGCCATCCCATAGAAGTGAATGGGACAGCTTGTGGCTGAAGGGAAGGCTGCACTCGCATTCTCTTCAACCAGCTGATCGGCGGGGGTGCCGGGTGTCGGACCCCCACTGATCTTTATACTGATGACGATCTTGAGGATAGGTCAGCAATATTAAAATCCCAGAAAATCCCTTTAACTTCTAGCAGGCATAATAAAGGAACGATAACAGTCATAAAAATAGTTATTACATGGGGATTACCAGCATCTGCTAAAACAGACACGCCAGGAGAGGTTACAGGATCTCCCTAAACCACAGGCATCTCTTTGAAGGAACATTTGGGGGTAAGAAACTGCCAGATACTGTGCTGCTTATCTCAGGTGAACAACAGGAACTTAAAGTTCATATCCAAATCGATCGACCTCTATTTCCTGTGACAGCAGATGTCAGTGGGTGGTCTGCTGGTCAGCAAAGACATGAGCTAGGGTTCACTTCATAAACCTCATAGACTGCTTTATACAGTGACTACATTTTACCCAAAATAATAACAAAAAATAACTTCATGTTACTAAAGAGTTTATTGTATCAAACACTTTCTATCTAACATGATTGATAATGCTCCGTGTCTCTCTGTGATCTTTTTACTACTATATCAGATTGAGATAAAGTTGTCACCGTGATTCTGTAGTAAAAAGATCACAGAGAGGCACGGAGCATTATCAGTCATGTTAACGCTCCGTGTCTCTGCTGTCCGGAATGGGGCTTGGCTCTCTTTCACTCAGCGGATTACCCGCACGGCATCCGCTCGTGTAAAAGAGCCCTTAGGCCCCTTTCACACGGGCGAGTTTTCCGCGCGGGTGCAATGCGTGAGGAGGACGCATTGCACCCGCTCTGAATCCGGACCCATTCATTTCTATGGGGCTGTGCACATGAGCGGTGATTTTCACGCATCACTTCTGCGTTGCGTGAAAATCGCAGCATGCTCTATATTGTACGCTTTTCACGCAACGCAGGCCCCATAGAAGTGAATGAGGCTGCGGAAAATCGCAATCATCCGCAAGCAGTGCGGATGCAGTGCGATTTTCCGCATGGTTGCTTAGCAACGGGACCAGATCTTTATTATTTTCCTTATAACATGGTTATAAGGAAAATAATAGCATTCTTAATAAAGAATGCTTAGTAAAATGAAGATGAAGGGGTTAAAAATAATAAGAATTAACTTACCTTAGCCACTTGATCACGTAGTTGCGATCTGTCCTCTCTTTTCCAGCATCAGCTAAGATCTAAAGGACCTGGGATGACGTCACATCACATGGTCCATCTTACCATGGTGATGGACCATGTGATTGGACCATGTGATGTGACGTCATCACAGGTCCTTTAGCTGGTAGCTGATGCTGGAAAAGAGAGGACAGATCGCAACTATGCGATCAAGTGGCTAAGGTAAGTTAATTTTTATTATTTTTAACCCCTTCATCTTCATTTTACTAAGCATTCTTTATTAAGAATGCTATTATTTCCCCTTATAACCATGTTATAAGGGAAAATAATAAATTCTCCAGAAGACCCGAAACCGGACTTCAGTGATGAAGTCCGGTTTCGGGTCTGGGTACCAAACATGGCGATTTTTCACACGCGCGTGCAAAACGCATTACAAACGTTTGCACCCGCGAGGAAAAATCGTGCATATTCCCGAAACGCACCCGCCTCTTATCCGGCCGTCGAACATGACGCCCGTGTGAAAGAGGCCTTAGGGATAAATATTTCCCAAAATCTGGAGGAGTACATAAAATTAAATGTGGCCCCACTTTTAAGGGAATTGAGAAATAGAATCCATATTTGGAAAAGACTACCATTATCAATGATGGGTTGAATTAATTTAGTAAAGATGGTATTTCCTCCCAAGGTTTTGTTTGTTTTACAGAACGCTCCAGTGTGCTTGCCAATAAACGTTTTTAGGACGATTGATAAGGAAATTAGGGAGTTTATTTGGAAGGGGGAAATACCTAGGATAAAAAAAGAAATACTTCAATTACTTAATAAAGAGGGGGGGTTTGTCGCTTCCAAATTGGTATTTATATCTTTTTGTTGCACAATTTGGGAATATGAAGGAAGGGGAGGTAAGCCCTTTGTTCAGATGAAATCTAATGGAAATGGGGGATAAACAGGGTAAATTGGGGGAGGTTTTAGAATCTGGCATTTCGGGGAATACACCGATATTCAAATATTTAATTTAATGGACTACACTTGGAGAGAAATTAAAAAAATAATGGGTATAAAAGGTTATTTAGAATATACACCAATATGGAATAATATTAATTTGAGTGAAATTCATAAAAATTAGGCAGTATGTAAATTAGGAAATAGAGGAATATGTTTGTTGAGTCACATTTGAGGGGGGTATATTGAAGGATTTTGAAACTTTGATAAAGGAGTTTGGTATCCCAAAATAAGATTTTTTTGGAGTATTTACAAATTAGGGATGCAATTAATTCATCAGCTGACCTTGAGAAGTATAAAAAAGCCCCTTCTGAGAATATTAATCACTTTCCCGGGAATAGAAAGGTAACTTAAAGGTAGTATTTCAAGGAGATCTAAAATACTAATGAGGGATTTACAAACAAAGATAAAAATAGTAGCCAAAGAAAAATGGAAAAAAGATATTGATGGTCTGACAGATGATAAATGGAAAGATGTATTAAGTTATAGGCCTTTGGTGTCTCTAAGGGCCTCACACAGGGCTTCTCAGTTCTTTCTTATACAATGGTTACATCTCCGCATATGAAAATTAACGGGGATCGGAGCGCACGAACGGGGGTTATTTAAAAAAAAAAAAACACACTGTTGCCTGGACGTCAGCAGGGGCCGCCCAGGAAGGTAGTCTACCTCAATCCTAAGTGAAAGGTCCTCTTTGAGAGCCACAGATGAGTGTCCAAGATGTGGTGAAGAACAGGCATTAATATGGAGATGTCCCAAGTTACTTAGATATTGGTCTGAAATAGCAGCTGTTATTGATAAAGCTTTAGGAGTACATACACATGGTGACCCTGTGGCTTGTATATTGGGGGGTACAATACATTTGGGCTTGCGGAAGGTTGTAAAAACAAGTACTCTGTAAGCTGCTGTTTCAGGCAAGATTGCTTATTTTGAGAAAATGGACGGAAAAAGACCAGCCTTCTCTGAATGAACGAATGAAAGAAATCTGTGAATAACATGAGAAAAATGGAAAGAATATTATATAATAATAGGGGGATGAAGGACCGTTTTAGCCAAATATGGAACCACTGGCTTAACAAAATATATGTTTGAGGAAAAATGGGATTAAAAGTAAAGTTTTTTTTGTCTCTCCTTTCTCTTTATGGGGATGGGGACGGTGACAGGGGGTTGGGTAAAAAACAGGGATATATTGTGTTGTTGTTCTGCTTTTATGATGTATTTGAAATTGTGTAAATAAATAAATAACAAAAACAACACTTTCTATCAATCATAATCACTGTAATATAGTGAAATGGGAATTGGTAAGGATATATTACTATATAGTTATAACTATACAATGCTCTGCTACAGGGTCATGAAATTCTCCAAGAACAGCTCCATGCCAGAGACAAAGATTACTGATAGCGGATATGCACACTGGGTATCAACTGTGCAGTGCAAATTATCTATCGGTTGTCCCAACTGGACAACCCCATTCCATAAGTCATATTAGAACATAATGATATTAGAAAAGGGATCCCTTTTTCACAGGGCTGTGGAGTCGGAGGCAATTTTGGGTACCTGGAGTCGGAGTCAGAGTCGGCAAAAAATGGACCGACTCCTACTACATTTAAATTGGAATAAAAAAAAATTGGAATAAAAAAAAAGCAAGTTTAAATGTCCCAATTCAGATAAAGTTATAATTAATTACTTCTCTCCTGTAAGAATAAAGGCCAATGCATGCAGTGCGTCACGTTACCGCTAAACAAAGACGTTAAGTGACCGTGAAGAAGCATGCTTTTCATATGCTTTACTATGCAGTTAAAGGGACACTGACAGGCTGATATATCTGCTGGTATTCATCAGAGGATTAGGAATACAACTAGACGACTGTTACCCCCAGTTGAGGTTTACTTGTGTTTAAAAACGTTTTAATCAATATGCAAATTCTCTACCTTTGTGCCCAAGGGGCAGGCGCACATGTAGAGTACTGGCAGCACTAGACAGGACTAGGTAGCGAGGAGGAAGAGAGAAAGCTGGCACAGCCTCAGCATAGCCAGACGAGGCTGCTGCCAGCACTCCACACGTGCGCCTGCGCAGGAATTCAGCGTTCAGCTAGCCTGAAAAAAAAGGCCAGTGCAGTGAATAATAACGAGGGGAACAGCGCTGGGAAGCTGTACTTCGGGCGCGGCTGGGCACAAAGCCGCAGGAGACGCTGCCCCATTGGGCACAAAGATAGTGAATTTGCATACAGATTAAAATGTTTTTTAAACACAAGTACAGCTTAACTGGGGGTAAGATTAGTATCGTTTTATTACTAATTCTCTGATGAATACCAGTATATATATATATATATCTCTTTAGCTGGAAAATCAGCCTGTGTCCCTTTAAGGAGCGGCAATACTTACACTTTCCATTGTCTTGTGGACTGCTGTTACAGGGAACCCATGGTTATCCTCGCCTCTCACTGATAACTGATTAAGGACTGGAGACACTTGTATAAGTGAAGGGAATGGATAGTCAATAGTTCAAGACTGAAGCTGTAAACCATTTGAAAAACTGCTATCATTCAGCTAAGGCTATAAAACATGTAAACAGATTGTTAGCTTAAATTTTAAACATGACTATGGGATTCTACTAGGAAAATCATGTTTTAAAATAAATGCCCCTTCCCCTGCCCCTTCCTGGATCCTCCCACTGCTCTATCTTCAGCAGAAGATCAGCACACAAAGGAGAAGGCAGCAGCTTCTGCTCAACTACCTCTCTGTGCTAGAGAAGATTAGAAGAACTTGGTGGAACAGCTTCGTATTTGCATATTAAATACAGAGGAGTCGGAGTAGGAAGTTTCAAAATCTGAGGAGTCGGAAAATTTATCTACCGACTCCACAGCCCTGCTTTTTCATGAGCCCGACCATAAGGGCCAAAACAGAGAGCAGCAGGAAAGAGTGTCTCTCACTTCAGAAAACTTGGCACACGTAGCGTGGCCACCCACTGCGCTATAGTGATACACACCTATGACTGAATGAATTTGGATTAAACTTTTTTTTTTTTTTTTAAAAAGGGGACCTAAACCTTTTCTGAAACCCACAAAAATAAAGCAGCCGTTCTCAGAACACTCTTCTCAGCGCCACTCAACTTTTTCAGCATGCGGAGTACAGGTCCATAGAAGGTGTCTATGGGATCCATACTCCGCATGCTAGAAAAGCAAATGAGAGCCGCAATTTCATGGTTTCAGAAAAGGTTTAGGTCCCCTTTAAAGAAGTTAAGACTAAAAATCACTATTATATGTTCAATTAAAGGGATTTTCTGACATTTTACGACTGATGACCTATCCTCTGGATAGGTCATCAATATCTGATCGATGGGGTCTGACACTCGGGACCTCCGCCGATCAGCTGTCTTAGAAGGCACTGGCGCTCCTGTGGGCACCGCAGCCTTCTCAGTTTTTCCCAGGCCAGAGACAACATGTTCATTGGTCATGTAGCCTAAACTCAGCTCAGCCTTATTGAAGTGAATGGGTCTGAGCGTGATACCAAGTGCAGCCGCTATACAATGCACGGCGCTGTGCATGGAAAGCACGGAGAAGGCCGCGACGCTCACAGGAGGGTCCGTGCCTTCTAAAACAGCTGATCGGCCAGAGTGTCAGACCCCCACCATTCAGATACTAATAACCTATTCTGAGGATAGGCCATCAGTAGTAAAATGTCGGAAACCCCTTTTAACGACAGTGTACTAAAAAGAACAGTAACCTCATTATGCCACCATACTGCATATTCATGATTCCACCCATACCTTATATTAGGGGAACTTAAAAATCTGTATGAGGAAAAAGTTGAAAATGAAATTCAGACATCATATAGTATACAACAGTCTCTTTCTACCTGGATCCAGAGATCTCCCCATATATTGCTCTGCTTGAGTTATTTCCTTTCTCAGGGGATGTGACCTTTCTGCTGCAGCTGGTGTATTTGGTGGATGGAACTGAGCATGTGCTTCCACCTCAGTGAGCTGGACAATTTTTTTTGAAAAAGAGCAAACAGAAGGTGACTACATTGTAAGGGTATTTTACATAATTAAGTACTGATTGGTTCTGTCCCCATTGATTATTATATCCCCTTCTATATTCTTTGCAATGATATTCCTTGTAATTTAGTGAGTTAGGGATAGTTAGATATAATATACAAATATCCTTAGGAGGGGGCTGAAAGGTATAAACCTTGTTCACAAAGTAATTGGAGCTCCGTTGAGCACATCATCCAGGTAGGAGGTTGTAAGGTCTCTCTCTCTTGTATTACCATGGAGTGTCGGCCATGTTTTACAAGATGGCAACAGGAGTAGGCCCCCCCCCCCCCCAGGTGTACTGTGTATTACCTTATATTTAATCACACTTAGTAAATATTTCATCACTTAGCCTGTTTAAGCTTATTTATTCTCAAATCGTGGCGATATATAAATAGATTTCAGTGAATAACTCAGCAGCTATACTAAATTTTTAATTTAATACAATTAAAAAAGTATTCAGATCCAGGTGCTGGTTTAAAAAAAAAAAATAATAATATTTTTTATGGGAAAACCCCTTTAATTAAAAAAATGTAAAAAAAAGTTAAAAAAAATCTACAGCTCCAATGTCAACTATGCATCTCCATGGTAACAGACAACTAACTCTGTGTAGTCTGATCCTGGACTAATAATCCAGTGTGTCCCCTCTGCTTCTGGCTTACCTACCAAATGCACATTAGCACACAGTAGGACAGTGTTTCCCAACCAGTGTGCCTCCAGCTGTTGCAAAACTACAACTCCCAGCATGCCCGGACAGCCTTTGGCTGTGCGGGCATGCTGGGAGTTGTAGTTTTGCAACAGCTGGAGGCACACTGGTTGGGAAAGACTGCAGTAGGAGACAAATGGAAGAAAGTATGAGGCTGCAGGACTGCACTACACAAAATATGTCAGAATGTGTTTGTTGTCCGTTAGCATGGAGACACTTTGTCAGCATAGATGATGTAGAAAATGCAATAGACAATTTTTGCAAAGTTGTTTCATTTTCCATTTAGATTTCTTGGGACAAAAACGGTCGTGAAGGTGTAGCTAAGCTTTAAAAGCATGCACAGATCATGACCGAAGAGAAAAAACCCACATAGATTTATCCAGTGCTTAACTGACTGAGCTACCGAAATAAAAGCATGGATAAACTAAACAATAATGTGGTTCCTTGACCCAAAAGCAGCAGATGTTATCATCTCTGTAGGCGATGTGAATACGGTTGCCAGATTACGGAGAGCACTCTCCACAAACAATGCCGGCATAGAGGGATAATTAAAACTGAGTACTAGGAGCACTATAATCTGAAAGGAGGAAATATACTTTTGCCCCCTTCCATATGGAGGAGGCAGTGGTATGGCTACTAGGGTTGCCAACCGCCCAGAAATTCCTGGACAGTCAGTAAAAATAAGGCACTTTTTTCCAGCGCCCGCGAACAAAAGTAGATGTGTCCGTGATTCTTTTAAGGCTGCTCGTTGTGACTGTCATTATGATCATTATCTGGCTCACACTAAAGACTGCTAATGCATTCATATCAGTATATTGAGCTGTAGACCTGTATTAGGGCTCATGCACACGACCAATGGCTGTTTTGCAAAACATGGATACCGGCCCCGTGCATTTGTCATTTTGCGGAACGCAATAGCCAGCCCCTAATAGAACAGTTCTACCCTTGTCCATAATGAAGACAAGAATAGAACATGTTCTATAATTTTGCAGACGGCACAAAATGGACGTGCGGACAGCACGCGGAGTGATGTCCACATCTTTTGCGGTCCGTTTGAAGTTAATGGGACTGTATCCAACCCGCAAAAAATGCGGACCCAATCCATGGTGTGGTGCATAAGCCCTTACTTACAATCTTTATATTGCCTCTCTTGTAAGAGGATTTCTGGTGCTCTTCTTGACATGCCAACCATTTAGGAGTTTTATTGGTCTCCTACACAAGTGCTAGGTGACTGCACTAACCCTAGGTTCACACCTGAGCGTTTTACAGCGCTGTAAAACGCTCAACAGATGAAAACCAATGCATCCCTATGGGAGTGGTTCACACTTGAGCGTTTTACAGCGCGTAAAAACGCGCTGTAAAACGCCCGACGCATAAGCTCGTTCAGGGGCGTTTGTCGCGCTTTTCCTCCCATAGACTTCAATGGGAACGCACGTAAAACGCGCGTTAAAGTGTAGATATGCCTTTTTCTATTGGTCTCCAGAATCACGAACGCGCGTATGGCGCGCGTTTCCTATTTGCAAAAACGCGCTAATATACGCGCGACTAAAACGCGCGTTTCAAAAACGCTCAGGTCTGAACCCAGTGTAAAGGTTAACATGATGAAGTCCATACAGGTTTCCATTCAGCTTCCACATGCCATGATTGACCTACCACGAATAAATATTTAGGCCTCATGCACACGACCGTATCGATTTTTGAGGATCTGCTAAAAATTGATACTGGCTGCATGCATCCCCCATTTTCCCCTTCTGCAGAACCCACAATATATTACAAATGCCTATTCTTGCCTCCAAAACAGACAAGAATACGACATAGTCTAATTTTTTATTTTTTTTGCCGGGCCATGGAGCAGACTTTTGTGGCCCAATGAATGGATATGAATCCGATCCAGAAAAAATGCGGACCGAAACTACAGTCGTGTGCGTGAGTTCAGAAACTCTCACGAGCTGGATGACAGTCCTTACTAGCACTATAGCTGTGACCATTAGGCCCCATTCACACATCCGCAATTCTGTTCCGCATTTGCGGAACGGAATTGCGGACCCATTAGTTTCAATGGGGACAGATGATGTCCCGGCCGGATCCGCACTTCCGGGTCCGCAATCGCGTTCCCGAAAAAAATAGAACATGTCCTATTCTTGTCCGCAATTGCGGACAAGAAAAGGCATTTTCTAAGAGAGTGCCGGCGATGTGCGGTCCGCAAATTGCGGAACGCACATCGCTGATGTCCGTGTTTTGTGGATCCGCAAAACACACACGGATGTGTGAATGGACCCTTAGTGTTCTTCATCCAGCATCTGTTACTCACGTAGGAGACATTGCAGATACCTTAATTACATGTGAATTGATGGTTGTGAGATTATTGCCTTAGGTCTGACTGGCAATGTACCGTACAATTATCCGGCTACATATGGGGAAAATAATGAGCGCTTTAGAAGGTCAGGAGCACTTAGTGTCGCACTTGCACGCTGCATATTACGAAGCCCCCACCCCCCTTAAGTCAAACGTGGCTTTAGAAAATTCTTAAAATGATGCAGAACGTCGTGCTGCTCTTCATAAAACATCTAGTGCTCTTTGATGCCTTCCTGTTGAGCCTCACCGGGCATCCTAAAATTCCCACAGCGCGAGTGCCTAATTAACATATAAATGAATATAATCTCTATATAAATGCACGCTGTTCAGCATATTCATATGTAAATCCTTCCTTCAGTAGGTGCCCTTTTACCGGGCAACCTATTGGCACAGGTCTACTTTATTATAGTTAAATCCAGCCCTACCATTATTGGTTGGTCATTTGGCTTTCAAAGGTCCCTGAAAATTATACCCCAAATCTCCATACTAAATAAAGAACACCTTATATTTCCTGGCATCGGTTTCATTTGCTATTCCGACAAGTCAGATGTTAGTAAATCATTATATTTCCAATAATGCAACAATTTTGGAGCACCTTTTGCATTACGCTGTTCCTCTGTAGTTCCTGTTGGAAATGCATACATAAACTGACAACTTACCACTGGGGGGGGGGGTCCCGACACATTCTGCCACTGTTCAATCAGTGCTGACTATATCACGAGGGATGATGACGCCCAGTTGTCAATTTAGGGTGCATTCACATGACCATGTGTATTTTGCGGTTTGCAAAACACGGATCGGCAAAAAATAAGGATGATGTCCGTGATGCATGTTTTTTTGCGGACCCACTGTAAGGCTACTTTCACATTAACGTTTTTTGCAGATCTGTCATAGATCTGCAAAAATGCGTGCATGTACAACCGCAGGCATCCGTCATGAACGGATCCGGTTGTATTATGTCTTCTATAGCCATAACGGATTCGTCTTGAACACCATTAAAATTCAATAGGGGCCGGATCCGTTTTCTATTGTTTTGCAGCGTTATTCTGTCTGCGATGGGGACGCAACCAAACGGAATGGAATGCATTTTGGTGCATTCCGTTTCGTTCAGTTCAGTTTTGTCCCCATTGACAATGAATGGGGACAAAACTGAAGCGTATTCCCCCGCTATTGAGATCCTATGACGGATCTCAATAGCGGAATTAAAAACGCTAATGTGAAAGTAGCCTAACAATGTCTATTTTGTCCACAAAATGTATTTTCTTTGTGGGACCACAGAATGGACATACGGATGCAGACAGTACATAGTGTGCCGTCTGCAATTTTTGAGGTTCCAATAAAATAAATGGGTCTGTATCCAATTCGCAAAAAAAACGCGGATTGGACGTGGACCAAAAATACGGTCGTGTGAATGGGGCGTTACTAGTCATACATTTCTAGAATTAACTGAGGAATTGCACATGGTAAAATAATAAGAAAAGATGCTACCGAATTCTCATTCCACTCAATTATATTAGCTTTATGAATGCAAAAAAAAACAAAAAAAAAAAAAACACGGCTCTCTGGGATAATGTTCATCTGTTTAGCTTTTCTACTCACCTCTCTGCAGCTCTGGTCTCTTCACTTTCTGGGGACGGCAAGAAGCCTGTTATGTGTGACAATCAATAACCTGCACCTCTCAGGTGTTGTATAGCTACTAAAATGTTGTATAGCTACTAAGTTCTTCAATAAAATGTATCTGTATAGCGCCACTTAATTTCTTATTTCTTTGACCGTCTCATTAAGGAGGTCGCACATGCTCAGTTTCATATTTCACCTGCCTCCTGCATTGTGATAGGGAGAGCATGGACACGCCCCCTGAGCTGCAGCAGAAAAGACACTCCCCCTGAGCTGCCAGCTTGATATAAATCCAGCAGAGCAATGAATGGGGGGATCTCTGGATCCATGTGAGGTACAGGGCTGGTTCTAGCTTTGTTAGGGACTATATGATATCTGATTTTCATTTTAGTTATGGGATAACCCCTTTAAATAGCACTATGGTGTGCAATGTGTCCCCCTCTCTTTTTACAGAGATACAGCTATATACTTCTATAAATTTTGGTAAATAAGATGAGCTCCAGGGACAGGAAGCGATGATAATGTCTGTAAAGCGCTGCGGAATATGTCCGCGCCAAATAAGTTAAATAAATAATACCCATCTAGAAGTAGAGACGAATAAAAGGCGTCTGAGCGGCTGCAATATTAGATCACTACATCAGCATCGAGGGGAGGAAGGAAGCTGCCGATCTTGTCGGTCCACCACTGAATGCAGGAGAAGGTGGACCAGAAGGATAAGCAGCAGGGGCGCCACCAGAGAGGAAAATGTAAAGTACGAAAAAACCTTACTATATTTTTATTGCATGCATATTGCAGTAATACTTCATCTGAAAAGCCCTGTTCATTGCATAGGAATATTTTTCTTGGGGTAACAACCTAAAAAAAATGATAGGCTCTACTAGGTGGTTATTATTTATTTTAAAGCACCCTTAGTTCCATGGCGCTGTACATCCAGCCGGGGATATACAAATATAAAACAAGAGAAACTGTTACCAGACTGATACAGAGGGGTAAAGGACCCTGCCCGCAAGAGCTTGCAATCTATAGGGTCTTACCATCACAGTAAAGCAAGTCATCATACAAGTTTGTAGAGCACAATACTCTGTCACGGACGTGCCATACAAAAGAACGGATGTGTAAAAGCATAAAAAATACAATAAAAACCTGCTGCATCTGCCTGCAGGTTAGTAGAATGCTTCTGGTACTTCCAGATCATCATCTACTCTGCTAGCCAGAGGTTTTGCACCCAACGTACGAAGTATTCAAAATAGTTAACCGTTCAATAACCTTATTAATTAAAGAAAAGTTAATTCTCTAACTTTTCAGGTATTTTCTATTGAATACTGAGCTAAAGAGAAATCCAGAGAGAGAGAGGGGGAGAGGTTTCAAAAGTCAGAGCAGTGTTTTAATGTTGAAGAGCGTGTTGTTCAAGCTGTGATGATTGCAAAAGTCTCAAAGCGCCAGTTCTTCAGGAACAAAAAATAAGATTATCCGTTAGAATCCTGCAAGAAATGGTACACTGCCTAAAGCTATCCCTTCCCGAGACATAAAGTACAGGTCTCTGCCTCCTAGTGCTTGGTACTGCTGCATCACAGCCTACGTCCACTGAAGCAGATAAGGCAGGTATGGCCGTGAAGTGCTCATTAACATGCGAGGAAACAGAATTTAACATGCTGTACAGATGACCATTTCAAGACATTAGTTGCGTAAGAACGGATGTGAGCGAATATCTTGCCTGTCTAGAAAGGCACGTTACAATTATCCAGCTGTATATGGGGAAAATAATAAGCCCTTTAGAAGGTCAGAAGCACTTATGGTCGCACTTGGAGATTTTCCAAAATGCTGCTTGGTAAATCCTCATACAAAGAAACTGAACTTTCCCTTTTCTCACAGAAAGGAGAAGAATTTTTTTTTTTGTTTTTTTTATTAGTGACGAGAAAACTTCATGTTTTGAAGTTTGGTGTTCGGGTTCTGTTGCAATTCCGTTATGGATTCCGTTACCACGGGCATAACGGAAACCAGGCGGATGACTGGATAGGCTTCTATTATGACAGAATGCAAAACGGAATGCCTCTTAAAAGGCCTTCCGTTATTTATTCCATCATGGCCCGTGGTAACAGAATCCATAACGGAATTGCCAGAAAACCCAAACGTCGAACTCGAACTTCAAAACGTGAAGTTCGCTCTTCTCTAGTCTTTATCCCTCTCGAAGGCATAGGCAAGCTCTAGAAGACTCCAAGGGCTGGCAGATTGTGCCAGCAAAGCATTTGCCTATTTACGGTTAAAATTTATAAAGGGGTTTTTCAAAAATATTTAAGGGCCCAATCTTTTGGTAAAACTTTAAATATGTCACAGGGGTGTGGAAATTTAAAAAAAAACTACTTGTCGAAGGACTAAAGCGGGGACTCAATCTACTTGTCCCTCATGACAATCTACTTGTCCTGAACTTCTACTGTATGGGGGCAGGGGCCACAAGGAGACGTTCTACTGTATGGGGGCGGGGGCCACAAGGAGACGTTCTACTGTATGGGGGCGGAGGCCACAAGGAGACGTTCTACTGTATGGGGGCGGGGGCCACAAGGAGACGTTCTACTGTATGGGGGCGGGGGCCACAAGGAGACGTTCTACTGTATGGGGCGGGGGCCACAAGGAGACGTTCTACTGTATGGGGGCGGGGGCCACAAGGAGACGTTCTACTGTATGGGGGCGGGGGCCACAAGGAGACGTTCTAATGTATGGGGGCGGGGGCCATAAGGAGACGTTCTACTGTATGGGGGCGGGGGCACAAGGAAACGTTCTACTGTATGGGGGCGGGGGCCACAAGGAGACGTTCTACTGTATTGGGGCGGGGGCACAAGGAAACGTTCTACTGTATGGGGGCGGGGGCACAAGGAAACGTTCTACTGTATGGGGGCAGGGGCACAAGGAAACGTTCTACTGTATGGGGGCAGCCACGTCATACTGGGGCAGTGAATCCCTTTAATGTATAATATTAATATATACATTAAAGTGATTTACTGCCGCAGTATGGCATGTACATTAAAGGGATTCACTGCCCCAGTATGTCATGTACATTAAAGCGATTCACTGCCCCAGTATAGTATATACTATATTGCATACTGGGGCAGTGAATCCCTTTAATGTATATGCCATACTGGGGCAGTGAATCCCTTTAATGTATATGCCATACTGGGGCAGTTCGAGCAACCCCCCCCTCCCCCGGGCGACCCGGCAGCTCACCCAGGGGAGTCACCGCACACTACATGCTGGGCTATCTTTTAGGACACTGGCTGCCACCATGTGAGGAGACAGGAGCTCCCACTACTGGTTCAGCCGCTGACTGCCTGACTCGCTCTTCTGCTGGGAGCTGACTTCCGTCCTGCGGCGCACTCCTCTGATCATGACTTCCGGCCTGCACAGGAGCGATGTTCACACAGCGGTAAGCAGCCCGGACGTGCTGCCGGGCTATGTATAAGAGGAGAATCCGGCGCCACCCTAGCCCTGCTACTTGCCCGCAGGACTAAGCTACCTGCCCAAACTACCTGCCCGGCGCCCGGAACTGCATGTCCCGGGCGTCGGGCGATAGGAATTCCACACCCCTGCTGTCATATAGACATATCAAAAGTTTTGATTGGTGGGG
The DNA here is from genome assembly GCA_033119425.1 of Bufotes viridis. Classification (NCBI taxonomy): domain Eukaryota; kingdom Metazoa; phylum Chordata; class Amphibia; order Anura; family Bufonidae; genus Bufotes; species Bufotes viridis. Next base: position 38,618,142 of record CM065596.1, on the reverse strand, counting down.
GTCTGAGCACTGAGACCCCTACCAATTTCTAGAACGAGGATGGAGAAGCAATTGTATATCGCCCTCTCTACTCACTGCAAAGGAATTAATCAAGACCATAGACTTCTACTGAGTCCGTCTCTTGCAGTGAGGAGAGAAAACACCATATGCGAGTGCCTCACCATAAATTGGGTGCATCTTCGGCAGTCTGTGCACTTGGAGAGGAGTAAAAACTACTCCACTCCCTGAGCAGAATAATTTTTCACCAGTATTTATGCCTGTTTCCAAGCATAGGAAGGACCCGGTCCCCCATCACTCCCAGGTGGTGAGGACAGCGTAAAAGCGCTTGTGTGACACAATATTGTTGCACAAGCATTTAAAAAGTTCCAAAAATGGGTCTTGCCCTTTTTCTTTTTTTTACTCCAGCCTTACTGTATTCTATGTACTAGGATAATAATATGACTCAAAAATTGATGGCTAACAACCATGGAGAGGTGGCCTTGAATGCGCTGCTCTCTCTATTCACTTCTATGGGAGTTCGGGGGAACTTCTAAGTATTGGTCATCCACTGTTTTAAAAAAAACCAAAGTAGTAAATGGAGAGCACTGTGCACATGCAGGTACTTCTCCATTCACAGCGGCTGTGAGACAACGGGACCCGCACCTATCAGACCCATCCTGTGAATATGCCATCTATGTTAACATGGAAATACCCCTTTAGGGGTTCTCCGGGAAATAAGAAAAGGAAAATAATTCAATATTACTTTACTATAAATATATTCCCAGATACCTTTCATTTGATTAACTTGCTTTGTCTAGGGAGCAATCATTAGGAGAAATAAAATGGCCGCCATCCTATTAGTACTTATAAGACCTGTCCTATCACACAGCAGGACAAGTTACTTCACATCACTGAGTTTAAGAGCTGCCTCATCCTCCTCTCTGCTCTGCTTGTCAGGGATTATGATCTTGAATACAGAGGATAAGATCTTCAACTGAATCTCTGTAGGAATGGAGTTCATGACGAGACATGAAGTACATAGAGGACGGACAGGGCAGACTGTGGTAATGGAGACAGCATACAAGTGTGGCTGCTCATGAGCCACATCCCCACCATCTTTGTACTTGATGTCTCTTCATGAACTCCATTCCTACAGAAATTCAGCTAAAGATCTTATTACACTGTATTCAAGACAATAATCCCTGACAAGCAGAGTACAGAGGAGGACGAGGCAGTTCTTTATCTCTGCATTGTGAAGTAACTTGTCCTTCTGTGTGATTAGGACAGGTTTTGTAAGTACTAATAGGATGGCGGACATTTTATTTCTCCTCATTGCTCCCCAGACAAAACAAGCCATTATACCTAATGAAAGGTATTTGGGAATATAGTTATGATAAAGTAATACTGAAGTAATTTCTTTTGCTTAGGGAACTTTCACACTTGCATTGGTACGAATCCGTCTGTTTATTTGCACAGACGAATCCGCACCTATAATGCAAACGTTTGTATCCGTTCAGAATGGATCCGTTTGCATTAGTTTTATAGAAAAATGACAAAGTCAAAATCTGATCTGTTTTGAATTACATTGAAAGTCAATGGGGAACGGATCCGTTTTCAAATGCACCATTTTGTGTCATTAAAAATGAATCCGTCCCCATTGACTTACATTGTAATTAAAAATGGATCCGTTAGGCTCTGCCTCTTCAGACGGACACCAAAATGCTGCATGCTGCGTTTTGGTGTCCGCCTCCAAAACGGAATAGAGGTGGAACAAAGCAGAACTGATGCATTCTGAATGGATCCTTATCCATTCAGAATGCATTGGGGCTTAACTGATCCGTTTTGGACCGTTTGTGAGAGCCCTGAAACGGATCTCACAGACGGAATCCAAAACGCTAGTGTGAAAGTAGCCTTACTTCTCGGAAAACCATTTACGTCAATAAAGCTGATTAGTTACGAAAAAGTAACTTAGCAATAAACACTTTTTAAAAGTTTTTTAAGCTTTCTGAACGCAGCAAAAATGAATGTTTTCAATCTGGTTGCTGCATCCAAGGTCATGCAATTGTGTGGCCACAATTTGTCTCTTATTCGGTACCTGATGTGATAATATACACAGTGTTATGTTACTTCTGTGAATGTTACCAAGCAATGACAAGAGAGATGAATATGGGAATTAAATAGTCATGGTTTATCCATTGCTTAAAAAAAAACACAAAAAAGTTGAAAACATCCTGCACCATATGATAAATACACAGATGTACATGGCCGCAATTAAAGAAAAAAAAAAAAAAAACGCACTCAAAACACTAAATACAGAAACTATATCTAAACTAATGCCACAATAGATATGATAATGAAATATCTATATATAATATATATATAATAATAATAATAATAATAATAATAAGAAGAAGAAAAAATGGTAAGCAGCACACTTTACAAAACCTGGTGCAATACCGCCCAAAGAGACCCGGACCGCGGTCAATATATATATATATATATATATATATATATATATATTGATCAAGAGATATCTCAGCCCACCTACCCAGACAAGTTAGGTATTAAATAGAGTAGGTTCCTGCCTGGACTGAGCTCACCTTGAAGGCGTATGTGGGCTCCGCCTCCAAATCTGAATACGCTCCTAATATCCCTTCTATCCCATAGGCTGCTTTTAATTAGGTGATACAAAGTCTGCTCTTCCTCTCATTGGACGCTTGATTGTACATCAAGAGATAACAAGTAGCAACAGAGTCTATGTATAGGCTGTGCTCCCACTGGCATAGAGATGGGTATTACATAGTGTAGGTACCTGGCTGGACTGCATTACCTTGCCGGGGTGGGTGGGCTCAGATTATCTCTTGATCAATATATATATAATATATGCTAAGAACCTCAAATTTATTCATCATATCCAATGTCGTATTAGTTTAGATATAGTTTTTGCATTTAGTGATATTTTTTGTGCTTTTTTTTATCCATTGTTTATTTTGCTGTCTGCAGTGAGAAAACAACAGAAAGAAAGTTTATATTCCATAGTGACAATTATTTTCATGACTACGGCTCCTTCACACTTGTGTTGAAAAATACATATCTAAATAGGGCTTATTTTTGTGTTTTTTTTTTTATTACAATTTGTTCTGTTTTGGTTCGGCATTCTATCCAAGTTTGCTTCATATTTTCTCTGTAAACTGGCCATCTTTTATTTGGATGTGTTCCAGTTTTTGTAAAAGGATGGAATATTTTTAATAGCTGCTATTCCTGGCATCGCTTAGATTGGACATGAAGCCGTGTGCATGGAGTACAGATGCAGTAGGTGCTGTTCCATATTACATCATGCAGTGCCTGAGAAGTAGAGGAGAACGTCTCACTAACATGGCATGAGAAGGGAATGTGACAATTTAATTTGTCATGGATTTATACAATAAAAGAGTCCAAAGTATGCCTCCATATGACAGACACTACAGACATCAGAATAAAAGCAGAAACTGTTCAAAAAGGCAAGACTATGCTGGAGCACAAGTGACCATGAGGCCCCACGGCAAAATAAGAAAAGCTGCTCTATTTTGCCATGACCACCTTTAGCAGTAAGTTTTGAAAACATATAAAATCAATTATTTGAGTCTCATTAATGTACAGAGGCATTGCATGTAAATGCACACAGCGATGCCACAGCGCAGGCAGGGCCGCTGCACACAGCGATGCCACAGCGCAGGCAGGGCCGCTGCACACAGCGATGCCACAGCGCAGGCAGGGCCGCTGCACACAGCGATGCCACAGCGCAGGCAGGGCCGCTGCACACAGCGATGCCACAGCGCAGGCAGGGCCGCTGCACACAGCGATGCCACAGCGCAGGCAGGGCCACTGCACACAGCGATGCCACAGCGCAGGGAGGGCCGCTGCACACAGCGATGCCACAGCGCAGGCAGGGCCGCTGCACACAGCGATGCCACAGCGCAGGCAGGGCCGCTGCACACAACGATGCCACAGCGCAGGGAGGGCCGCTGCACACAGCGATGCCACAGCGCAGGCAGGGCCGCTGCACACAGCGATGCCACAGCGCAGGGAGGGCCGCTGCACACAACGATGCCACAGCGCAGGGAGGGCCGCTGCACACAACGATGCCACAGTGCAGGGAGGGCCGCTGCACACAGCGATGCCACAGTGCAGGGCCGCTGCACACAGCGATGCCACAGTGCAGGGACGCTGCACACTGCAAAGTCGCAGTACAGGGACGCTGCACATGGCAGGTCACTGTCACTAGTGGGGTACCTCAGGGGTCAGTATTGGGCCCTATTCTCTTCAATATATTTATTATTGATCTTGTAGAAGGCTTGCACAGTAAAATATCTATTTTTGCAGATGACACTAAACTGTGTAAAGTAATTAAAACTGAAGAGGACAATATACTGCTACAGATGGATCTGGATAGATTAGATCAGGCATCCTCAACCTGCGGCACTCCAGCTGTTGTAAAACTACAACTCCCACAATTCCCTGCTGTAGGCTGATACCTGTAAGCTGTTCGGGCATGCTGGGAGTTGCACTTTTGCAACAGCTGGAGGGCCGCAGTTTGAGGATGCCTGGATTAGTGGCTTGGGCAGAGAAATGGCAGACGAGGTTTTAGGCTACATGCACACGGACATTTTTAACTGACTTTTTTTTCACGGATGCCTTTCTGAGAGATGGACATTAAAAATAGACCTATTCAATTGTATGGGGTCAGTCTATCAGTGAAAAATGGACAAGATAGAACATGTTCTACTTTTGGATGTGCGTTTTTCACTGACAGTCAAAAAAACTAGACTACCATTGGTCTTAAAATATACATTTCATGGCCGTTAAAAAAATGTATATCACATGTCTGTTTTTCACTTGTGCATGTAGCCAAACACTGACAAATGGTAAGGTTATGCACATGGGAAGGAATAATGCAAGTCACCCGTACATACTAAATGGTAAAAAACTTGGTAACACTCACATGGAAAAGGACCTAGGAATTTTAATAAACAGCAAACTAAGCCGTAAAAACCAGTGTCAGGCAGCTGCTGCCAAGGCCAATAAGATAATGGGTTGCATCAAAAGGGGCATAGACGCCCGTGATGAAAACATAGTTCTACCACTTTACAAATCGCTAGTCAGACCACACATGGAGTACTGTGTACAGTTTTGGGCTCCTGGGAACAAGGCAGACATAGCAGAGCTGGAGAGGGTTCAGAGAAGGGCAACTAAAGTAATAACTGGAATAGGGCAACTACAGTACCCTGAAAGATTATCAAAATTAGGGTTCTTCACTTTAGTAAAAAGACGACTGAGGGGAGATCTAATAACTATGTATAAATATATCAGGGGTTAGTACAGAGATCTCTCCCATCATCTATTTATCCCCAGGACTGTGACGAGGGGACATCCTCTGCGTCTGGAGGAAAGAAGGTTTGTACACAAACATAAAAGAGGATTCTTTACGGTAAGAGCAGTGAGACTATGGAACTCTCTGCCTGAGGTGGTGATGGTGATTTCAATAAAGGAATTCAAGAGGGGCCTGGATTTATTTCTGGAGTGTAATAATATTACAGGCTACAGCTACTAGAGAGGGGTCGTTGATCCAGGGAGTTATTCTGATTGGAGTCGGGAAGGAATTTTTTCCCCTTAAGTAGGGAAAATTGGCTTCTGCCTCACAGGTTTTTTTTCCTTCCTCTGGATCAACTTGCAGGAAACAGGCCGAACTGGATGGACAGATGTCTTTTTTCGGTCTTATATACTATGTTACAGTACAAGGACGCGGCACACAGCAAAGTCACAGACCCGCCGACATCCGTTGGAGTATTGGGGGGGGTCATTATACTGTGTGGGAGGCATTGGGGGAGTCATTATACTTTCTGGGGACCCACTGAGATTTATCGCCCAAGGGCCCACATGAACCTGGATCCGGCCCTGCCAACCATGCTTTTTTTTTTAACTCCGGTACGCTTTAAATATTATTCTGCGCAATTAATAATTGAAAAACGAACAGAACATGGATAGCATTCTGGCCCCATAGACCTCTATGGGTATGTGTGGTCTGCAAAATGGACCAAAGAAGTGCATATTTCTATTGTTTTTATTTAATTGACCCACCCTCAGTGGAAAAACAAGGATGTGTGAATAAACACATAAAGGGTGAATTACACCTGCCGATTTTTCGGCAGATGATTGCTAACAAGCGTTCGTAGTAACGCTGGTTAGCGATCATCTGGCAGTCTAATACTGCCCGATGAATGAGCAAACACCCGTTCATCGGGCAATCCAAATCTTTTGACAGGTTAAAAAATCATCGTTTGCAGGAGACAGATCTGCTGCTGGCATACAATGATTCAGTATAGGGAAGAGCGATGGCATAACGACCATGCTGTGGAGGAGATTGCTGAATGTAATAGCAGACGATTGCCGGGAAGAAGCACTTTCTTCCAGACAATCGCCTGTTAAATCGGGCTGTATAATACAGCCTTAGGGCTCATGAGCACGAACGTGTGCCGGCCGGGCCCGTATTTCGGCCCACAAACAGCGGGTCCACAACATACAGATGGTGTTTGCACCGCATCACACAAAAAGGAATTCAAGTTGAAGGGGTCTGGATCCGTGTGCAGCAGCCACACGGATGCAACACGGGCATTGGGGACCGCAAATTGCACAGAATGGCAGGGCTACAGCCATGTGCATGAGCCCTTAAGTCTTAGTTCCCACATCCCTGTTTAGTCAGTGATTTGCATCAGCGAATTTGAGCCAAAACCGGGTGCGGATGAAAAACACAGAACGTGTGTGAATCTTTTCATTATCCATTATACAGCTCTGTGTAGCCTCCATTCCTGCTTTTGGCTCACAATCACGGATGCAAATCAATGATCAAAACGCTGACAAGTGAAATAGGAATATAAACAGCACGTGTCCAAGATTCATGTGTGAATAAGTCCTCACAGTGAGTGGCTATAAGCAAAGCGGGTGTTGTAACCTGCTACATCTAAGGGTACTTTCACACTAGCGTTTTGGATTCCGTTTGTGAGATCCGTTTCAGGGCTCTCACAAACGGTCCAAAACGGATCAGTTAAGCCCCAATGCATTCTGAATGGATAAGGATCCGTTCAGAATGCATCAGTTAGGCTCCGTTCCGCCTCTATTACGTTTTGGAGGCGGACACCAAAACGCAGCATGCAGCTTTTTGGTGTCCGTCTGAAGAGACGGAGCCTAACGGATCCGTTTTTTTTTACAATGTAAGTCAATGGGGACGGATCCGTTGTCAGTGACACAATATGGTGCATTTGAAAACGGATCCGTTCCCCATTGACTTTCAATGTAAGTCAAAACGGATCCGTTTTGGACTTTGTCATTTTTCTTTAAAGCTAATGCAAACGGATCCGTTCTGAACGGATACAAACGTTTGCATTAGAGGTGCGGATCCGTCTGTACAAATAAACAGACGGATCCGCACGAACGCTAGTGTGAAAGTACCTTTAGTAAGTCTATCACATATGCAACGGAGAAATAGTTTGAAAAAAGTACTGATGGAAGAACATCCTTTAGAGCAGGGATGATCAACCTGCGGCCATCCAGCTGTTGTAAAACTACAACTCCCATCATGCTCGGCTGTGGGCTGATAGCTGTAGGCTTTCCAGGCATGCTGGGAGTTGTAGTTTTGCAACAGCTGGAGGGCAGCAGGTTGGGCATCCCTGCTTTAGAGGGACACTTTCATCAGAAATGGTTATTTTTAAGGCTACTTTCACACTCGCGTTTTGTGCGGATCCGTCATGACGGATCCGTTCAGATAATGCAACCGTCTGCAGCCGTTCAGAACGGATCTGTTTGTATTATCTTTTACATAGCCAATACGGATCCGTCTTGAACACCATTGAAAGTCAATTGAGGACGGATCCGTTTTCTATTGTGCCAGATTGTGTCCGTGAAAACGTTTGGCTCAGTTTCAGGGCTCTCACATGCGGTCCCAAACGGATTAGTTTGCAAATGCATTCTGAATGGAAAAGGATTCGCTCAGAATGCATCAGTTCAGTTTCCATTCCGCTTTGGAGACGGACACCACGACTGCATTTTGGGTCATTTTTCCAGATCACAAGAGGACCCATTCATTTCTTTGGGGCCACAAAAAATGCGGACAACCATTCCGCAAATGATCGAACATGTCCTATTCTTGTCCGTTTTGCAAGAATAGGCATTTCTATCATGGGCACAGAGGAAAGTGCGGGATGCACACAACCAGTATCCATCTTTTCCGGATCCGTGGTCATCCATATGAATGAGGCTATTCAGCTATTGTCTTCTTCTGTTAACCATGGTTACCTCCAAGGAAACATGTGCAGTTATCATTGCTTAGCATCAAAAGGGCTTCCCAGGAAAGGACCTCGCTGCTTCTAGGATTGCACCTAAAACAACCATTTATTGGATCATCAAGAACTTTAAGAAGAGAGGTTCAATTGCTGTGTAAAAGGCTTCAGGGTGCTCAAGAAAGCCTAGCAAGTTCAAGGACCATCTCTTAAAGAGGATTTAGCCACGGGATCCAGTCACGACAAGTGCACAGCGCATTCAAGAATGGAGGCAGGTGCGAGTGCACCTAAACGCACAGTGCAGTGAAGGCTTTTGGAGGATGGCCTGGTGGCAGAAGGGGACGCAAAGAAGCTACAGATTAGTCAAGAATGGGTTGTCCACAAAGTAACTTAATTGTTCCTGGGTGGGTATCTCTGGGATAAAGCGGAGCGAAACCCGGGTCGGGCATTGTGTTAGATTTTATGCGCAAACAAAACAAGAATCCTGTGTGGCATATAACATCTGCAGCCACCCGTGGGTTAAGAAATACCGGAGCGGTACCTGTGAAGAGGAGAAGGAGGACATGGGGTAACCGCATTCCAGGTAATTGGCATTTCATCTGTCTGCATCGTGACTATTTTATTAGCGCGGATCCAGAATTATTTATGCCATACATATCCCATTACAGTCAATGGGGCCGGAGCGGTAGTCTGGGGGCACAGACTAGCGGCAGGACGGATCCGACAGGCTGTTCACCCGCCGAAACAGCCTGACGGGCTCCCGTGCAGCTAATGTGAAAATAACCATATCCAGCACGCAAGGGCGAATTACATAAGTCTTGAAAAAGAAGGGTCAACACTAGAAATATTGGGGGTCATTTATCAAAGACTGGCTTTTTATTTGATCTGTCCGCGCCGTAAAAAAGATAGAACAAGTTCTATTTTATTCCAGTGCGGAAGCACAGACAGAAACACAACAGAAGCACTCCGTAGTGCTTCCGTGGGGTATATGCCTCCGTTCCGCACTGCAGCTCTGGATTGCAGACCCATTCAAGTGAATGGGTCCGCATCCGTGATGCGGGGAGCACACGGCCGATGCCTGCATATTGCAGACCTGCCATTTGCGGACCGCAACGGCCGGGTGCATGAGGCCTATGGAGGTAAAAAAAAGTTGCAAAAAGGAAGCCTGTGACTTTTTTATTTTTTTACGCCAAACTGAAGTTAGTAAATGAAATTTGTCAATAAAAGTTAAACATAAGAAATACTTATAATTGTACTTCAGGATACCATAAAAACATCTGACAAAAAGATCTAAAAAGAATGAAGCAGAAAAATGAAAGTGTGAAAACTTTTGGCCATGACTGTAGTATGTTTGCTAGAGGCCTAAGGCCACATGCACATGATGCGTATTATAAATTGATTTTTTTTCACGCAAATATTTGTTCGGAAAATCCACAGTGTAAGGGCTTGGTCACACGACCGTGGTTTTTGGTCCGCATCCGAGCCACATTTTTTGCAGTTCGGGTGCGGACCCATTCACTTCTATAGGGCCGCAAAAGATGCGGACAGTGCTGTCCGTATCCGTTGCACCGTTCCGTGGACCTGCAAAAGTTATGAGTCATGTCTCCTATTCTTGTCCGCTTGTTCTGCAAATTGCGGAAGGCACACGGGCGGAATCCATGTTTTGCGGATCCGCAATTTGCGAACCGCAAAACACGGCTCGGTCGGGTGAACGAGCCCTAATACAGTTCCAGCTAAGTGGGTGATATTTTCAAAACCTCATGTACACGCTACAGAAATTTTCAATACAGAAATTGACCAGGGGTGTGGATTGTGAAACCAGCAGCAGGTCAATTGCAAGTTTCACAGTTTGCAATGCCAAGGGTGTGAGATCTGGGACAAATTGGTGTCAAAATCCACAAGGAAAAATGCGGGTTTTGGTGCATTTAAAGGGGTTTCCCACTTCAGCAAATGGATACCAGGCACTTACTAATGTATTGTGATTGTCCATATTGCCTCCGTTGCTGGCTTGATTCATTTTCCATCACATTATACACTGCTCGTTTCCAGGGGTTATGATCACCCTGCAATCCATTAAAAAAAACACCACCTAGGACCTTGACAGCGTGCATTAACAGGCATGCACAGCAGCTCCTGCCCCGGCAATCCCGTATCTGCGTTACAGCGGTGATCGTAACCCCTGTATACGAGCAGTGTATAATATGATGAAAAAAATGAATCCAGCCAGCAAAGGGGGCAATATGGACAATCACAATACATTAGTAAGTGCCTGGTATTAAAAGGGAATTCTGGTTAGGGATAGGGCATCACTATTAGATTGGTGGGGCTCCTACAGCCCCGATCTGGAGAACGGAGGGCCCGTACATTCCTGCAGAATGGAGCAACCAGTCGTACAGGCACGTGGCTGTTCCATTCATTTCTATAGGAGTTCCGGAGATAGCCAAGTACAGTGCTCCGCTATCTCCGGAATTCCCATAGAAAAGAATAGAGCAGCCGCATGCATGCCCGACTGGGTGCTCAGTTCATTTCAGGATGGGGCTGCAGGGGGTGCGGGGCCCCCATTCTCGGGATCGGTGGGAGCACCACCGATCTAATAGTTAGTAAATCGGGGATAACTTCTAACAAGCGGAACACCCCTTTAACTTTCCCTACATGATAAATGCCACCTGCTGAAGTGAGACAACCCCTTTAAGAGATGTGGCCGGGAAGCGGTGGGACCAAAGAACTGCTTTAGGTCATTTCTTTAAATGTCCTGCAAATAGATCTAAAAGTGACCATCGAGTCTCCGAAGACATTTCGGCACGCTAGACAGTTATATTAATAGAAACCAAATGCAGTGTAACTAGAGGAGCAGCAGATGACAGAACCAGAACATAAAAAGGAATCAGAAGTCGTCCAACGCACCAAGCCCGATGAGGCCCAACAGTCCAACACAGCGCTACATGCAGATTTTGCCACAGGGGGCGTCTCATGCGACAAGTATTTGTAAAGTTTGCACAATGTGGGCTCATGCACATGACCGTGTGTATTTTGTATTCCGCAAAAGAAAAACGGATGACATCTGCGTGACATCCATTTTTTTTTTTTTGGCGGATCCATGGTAACAATGACTGTCCTTGTCCACAAAACAGAAAAGTATAGAACATGTTCTATTTTTTTTGTGGAACAGACATGCGGACATACAGAAAAGGAATGCACATGGGGTCTTTTCCGTTTTTTTTCAAGCCCCACTGAAATGAATGGTTCCGTATATGGACCTGTAAAAAAATGGAATGAAAAAGGAAGAAAATACGTTTGTGTGCACGAGCTCTTTGTGAAATGACCAGCACAGTGGAGTGCGGACCCTTTCTATAAAAATTAAAATCATTACCTAGAAGCGAGATGGACACGTGTTTCTGACTGCCGTGTGCCACTGAGTGTTAGGGCTCATGCACACAAATGTATTTTCTTTACATGTCCGTTCTGCTTTTTTTTTTTTTTTTTTTGCGGACCGTATGCGGAACCATTCATTTCAATGGGTCCGCAAAAATAACGGAAGATACTCTGTGTGCATTCCATTTCCATATATCCGTATTTCCATTCCGCAAAAAAAAATAGAACATGTCCTAATATTGTCCTCATTAGGCTAGGATAGTACAGTTCTATAAGGGGCCAGCTATTCCGTTCCACAAAATCCGGATCCATGCTTTGCGTACACGGCCGTATGTATTTTGCGGTCCGCAAAACACGGATCCGCAACAAAAAAAAGACATCCGTATTGCATCCGTTTTTTGGGGGGGCGGATCCATTGTAACCATGCCTGTTCTTGTCCGCAAAATGAACAAGAATAGGACATGTTCTATTTTTTGTCGAAACGCACATACGGAAACGGAATGCACACAAAGTCATTTGCGGTTTTTTTTATGACCCACTGGAGTAAATAGTTCCGCATACGGTCCGAAAAAAAGAGAGAGTTGACACGGAAAGAAAATACGTTTGTGTGCATGAGCTCTTAAACCCTTCCCATGCATACCTCCCAACTTTTCGGACGTTCACAGAGGGTCACTTATGGTTCATTGCGTGAAATGCATTTTTTGTGCATATTTATTAATTTCAACAGTTTTCTCTTACGACAAAAATGATCTGAATATACAAATTTCTAAAATTCAAATTGCATCAAATAACGAAATAATATACAAGGTGGGGTCAAATATACAGAGAGGAACCGGACAAGCACTTTCTGGATCAATATTGTAAATGCAATAGTGAAAATCTATCCCTCAGATCAAAAAGAGGAACATTCATGGAGAAAAGAGGGACAGAGGGACTTGGGTCAAAAAGACGGACGCTCGGGCGGTCTGCCCATACCATCTCTGCCACCCAGATTTTAATCACGGATATGGGTCAAGTCCGATGATGACAATGGACGTCTATACTTCTTGCCACATCTGCAATCAAATCTCCCGCTGATCCCATTATGGATCTACAGAGACCTAGCTAGTTACTCACTGACAGCATAAACCCGTATCTATTAACTTTTTTTGAAATAATGTAACCAATATGCAAATAATTACCAAAAAAGCAAAAAAAAGTTGGTACTGTGCCTAAGGATGAGCCTCGGAGACGAGCAGCTGGATGACACAAGCCATTCATTCTCCTCATTCATTACAATGAGCACTGTGTCACTGCTCAGGAGACAGAGCTGAGGGTCTGGTGCATTTGCAGAAGTTGTCACCATTTCCTACCAATGCCTGTATTTTAAGGGACTGCACAGAATGAGGAGTAAGTAGCTGCTGGAGAAATGCAAAGCACTGTTAATGGCTGACTGCCTCCAAATTCTTACTGAACGCAGCCTGGATGTCCCCCCCCACCACCTCCAAAACAGACCACAGGCTTCCAAAAGCCTGGATGTCACCCCCACTCCAGGACAGCAGCCATGCATGCTCCGGGGGCATCACGTCAATAGTGAGGTGCCCCAGAGATGGAGCCATTCCCCTGCTGCAGACTGGGGTAATGCAGAGCTGCTCCTCTGTCAGCAGCAGCAGCACACTGACAGCCTGGTGACAGCGCGGGATACAGGGGCAGGCTGCGGGATTACCTGGGCTGGAGCTGGCATGGTCGGGACCTCTGCTGCTGCTGCTGCTGTCTGCTCTCACGTTAGTACAGGAGCTGTGGGGAAGCGCTCAGCAGGAGACGGACGGGGAAGTCTCGCGAGATGTGGCCGCTCCGCCGGCTTCTCGCAGTGTTTGGAGCTGGTGTTGCATTCCCGGCATAGTCACTGATATGACAGCCCCGGGGGCAGCCCCCTTCATTCATGGCTGTCTCAGCTCGCTGGACTGCAGGGGGTCTGTCCTCTCAGGGATTGGCAGCACTGCAGGGGTTAATGTAAGTCAGTGTCTGGGGTTAGACCCCGGTAAATGTGGATATAGGAGTCCAGGAGCAGAAAGCGGGGGCGTGGCTACAAAAGGCTGGACCAATAGCACATTTTCAATGCCCCTAAGTATCCCCACACAGTAATGCTCCCATAGGTGCGGGGCCCCCACACAGTAATGCTCCCATAGGTGCGGTGCCTCCACACAGTAATGCTCCCATAGGTGCGGTGCCTCCACACAGTAATGCTCCCATAGGTGCGGTGCCTCCACACAGTAATGCTCCCATAGGTGCGGGGCCCCACACAGTAATGCTCCCATAGGTGCGGTGCCTCCACACAGTAATGCTCCCATAGGTGCGGTGCCTCCACACAGTAATGCTCCCATAGGTGCGGGGCCTCCACACAGTAATGCTCCCATAGGTGCGGTGCCTCCACACAGTAATGCTCCCATAGGTGCGGTGCCTCCACACAGTAATGCTCCCATAGGTGCGGTGCCTCCACACAGTAATGCTCCCATAGGTGCGGTGCCTCCACACAGTAATGCTCCCATAGGTGCGGTGCCTCCACACAGTAATGCTCCCATAGGTGCGGTGCCTCCACACAGTAATGCTCCTATAGGTGCGGTGCCTCCACACAGTAATGCTCCCATAGGTGCGGTGCCTCCACACAGTAATGCTCCCATAGGTGCGGTGCCTCCACACAGTAATGCTCCCATAGGTGCGGTGCCTCCACACAGTAATGCTCCCATAGGTGCGGTGCCTCCACACAGTAATGCTCCCATAGGTGCGGTGCCTCCACACAGTAATGCTCCCATAGGTGCGGTGCCTCCACACAGTAATGCTCCTATAGGTGCGGTGCCTCCACACAGTAATGCTCCCATAGGTGCGGTGCCTCCACACAGTAATGCTCCCATAGGTGCGGTGCCTCCACACAGTAATGCTCCTATAGGTGCGGTGCCTCCACACAGTAATGCTCCCATAGGTGCGGTGCCTCCACACAGTAATGCTCCCATAGGTGCGGTGCCTCCACACAGTAATGCTCCCATAGGTGCGGTGCCTCCACACAGTAATGCTCCTATAGGTGCGGTGCCTCCACACAGTAATGCTCCCATAGGTGCGGTGCCTCCACACAGTAATGCTCCTATAGGTGCGGTGCCTCCACACAGTAATGCTCCCATAGGTGCGGTGCCTCCACACAGTAATGCTCCCATAGGTGCGGTGCCTCCACACAGTAATGCTCCCATAGGTGCGGTGCCTCCACACAGTAATGCTCCCATAGGTGCGGTGCCTCCACACAGTAATGCTCCCATAGGTGCGGTGCCTCCACACAGTAATGCTCCCATTGGTGCCTCCACACAGTAATGCTCCCATAGGTGCGGTGCCTCCACCCAGTAATGCTCCCATTGGTGTGGGGCCTCCACACCAGGAAATTTGTTGTGCGACATCTTGTCGCATTAATGTCGCCCGACAATATTTATAATGATAGTCTATGGTGTCGCGCTGCGATACTACAGTCTGAAAAAAAAATCCAAAATGCGTCACAGCATGTCACAGTGTGACACCATAGACTATTATTATAAAAAAAATTCTAATGATAGTCTATGGTGTCACACTACATTTTGTCGCATTAATGTCGTGCGACAGTTTGTATAATGGTAGTCTATGGTGTCGCATTCAAGATGGATCTTTCTGCGACTGTCGCATCGCAGTATGTCGCAATGCAAAATCATAGACTACCATTATAAAAATTGTCGCGTGACATTAGTGCAACATCAATGTCGCGCGACACATAGTTGCAGTGTAGTTGAGGGACTTATTGTCGCGCGATAAGTGTCGTCGTGTAGACCTAACCTAACAAATGTTGCAGTATAGTTGTGCCCCATGTGTTGCACGACAATACATGTCGTCGTGTAGCCCTAGCCTTACGTCAGAGGTTAGCCTCTCCCTAGTGGTTGTCATACAGACAGTACAAAATGTATATTTTATTCCTTTCATCTTCTTCCTTTAGGTCACAGAGGTTAGATATCAGGACTAAGGCCTCTTTCACACGGGCGTCATGTTTGACTCCCGGATAAGAGGCGGGTGCGTTGTGGGAATATGCGCGATCTTTCCGCGCGGGTGCAAACGTTTGTAATGCGTTTTGCACGCGCGTGAGAAAAATCGCCATGTTTGGTACCCAGACCCGAAGCCGGACTTCATCACTGAAGTCCGGTTCTGGGTACAGTATTCTGTAGAATTTATTATTTTCCATGTTATAAGGGGAAATAATAGTATTCTTAATAAAGAATGCTGTGTAAAATGAAGATGAAGGGGTTAAAAATAATAAAAGTTAATTTACCTTATCCACTTGATCGCGTAGTTGCGATCTGTCTTCTGTCTTCATGCTTTAACTAACAACTAAAGGACCTGTGATGACGTCACATCACATGGTCCATCACCATGGTAAGATGGACCATGTGATGTGACGTCATCCCAGGTCCTTTAGATCTTAGCTGAAGCTGGAAAAGAGAGGACAGATCGCAACTACGCGATCAAGTGGCTAAGGTAAGTTAACTTTTATTATTTTTAACCCCTTCATCTTCATTTTACTAAGCATTCTTTATTAAGATTGCTATTATTTTCCCTTATAACCATGTTATAAGGGAAAATAATAAAGATCTGGTCCCGTTGCTAAGCAACCATGCGGGAAAATCGCAACGCATCCGCACTTGCTTGCGGATGCTTGCGATTTTCCCGCAGCCCCATTCACTTCTATGGGGCCTGCGTTGCGTGAAAAACACACAATATAGAACATGCTGCGATTTTCACGCAACGCAGAAGTGATGCGTGAAAATCACCGCTCATGTGCACAGCCCCATAGAAATGAACGGGTCCGGATTCAGTGCGGGTGCAATGCGTCCTCCTCACGCATTGCACCCGCGCGGAAAACTCGCCCGTGTGAAAGGTGCCTAAAGGTAGCTGTTCAAGGAGGGTATAAAATAAAACAAAACAAATAAAATGGAGAGGATGTGTTAGATGTTCTGGTTTCCCTCATTCCTGATTTAAAAAAAAAAAAAAAAACTAATCAAAACTGCACTGTGTGGACAAGGCCTAAAAGAAGGACATGAATAATTGAAACCTTTTTTAAAACTTAGTTTGATCCATTCGGGGTGCAGTCACATGGTGCAGCCGTGCCATGTTTGTGACGCAGTCGCGTTGCAGCCGAGGACAGGTTCGGCTACATGGCGAACTTGCCGCGACCGTGACCCCAGAATTGGAGTGTTGGATTTTTTGGCGATTTCTGGGTTGTGGTCTCAGCACACATGTGAGTCGCGCTGCAACTCCATTCATTTCTATGCTAGCACCACTACGTTGTGATCCCTGGGCGCAAAAGCTGTCACGTGACCAAGATTGTCATGTAGCCAGACCCTCTGAACCGTGACAGGCTCTGGTGAACTGATTAGGACTGCAATGCATCGGCGTCATTCACACCACCGGTAAACTAATCCAGCATCCTGATCCTGCAGAGAACAGCCTGACTAAGTTCTCCGTATCCGGCATTGCCAGATACTGCCTTTTACTGCTAGACTTCATAGACTATAAAGGGACCTGGCTGCTTTCCGTTTTTTTTTTTTCGGCCCTAAACCAGCACTTATGTACACCAGATTAGTCAAATCAGCGCCAATAGGGGGAAGGGGGGATGATGGTTTGCCCTGGGTGCCAGCTGTCAGGGGGGTGCGGGATGCAAGGAGCGCTCATTGCTAGAGTGCCGGGGAGCTGGTGGTCCTTTCACTTGCTGACTGCTCAGCTCCCCGTGCTCCCTCCTTCCTCTAGTCCGGCGCAGTGAATGGTGTAGCAGGGAGCAGTATGAGTTTATTCACACTCCGGACAGCACACGGCCCCATACATGTAAATGGATAACAGATCCATGAGCCCGATTCTAGAAACTCACTGCAGGTCCTATTCTGGTCCATTTTTGTGGATGAGAATAGCCATTTCTATTGATGGGATAGCCATGTGCTGTGTATTCTGGCAAGTGCCCGCTTTTTTATTCTTCTTCATGTTCTCCTTACTCTGTATCAGCATCAAGTGGAAAACACTTTCACTCGGCGGTGCTAATCTCCATGGCAAATCATACATCTTGTGCTTAGGTAGCTTAGTACTAAGCAGGTTATAGGCTCAGCATCTGATGTTTCTAATACTCTGTAATTAAAGTAAGGTCAAAGTGATACCCTCAATATTGTTATGGTGCGAAAAGTCTGGCTGCAAAATGGAGAAACATTTTACTGGATTTTTAATAAAAACGTATTGCTGTGGGTGCTGGCAGCAGCACCAGCTAAACCAAATTTTTAGCATGAAAGAATCAAATATTTGTCAGAGCACAATTTTATCTACTACTGTATGTGCAGACTTGACATTGAGATTCCAATGTGTGTTTTTCTGCATCAAAGGAAAGATTTAAAGAGGTTGTCTCACTTCAGCAAATGGCATTTATCATGTAGGGAAAGTTAATAAAAGTCACTTACTAATGTACTGTCCATATTGCCTCCTTTGCTGGCTGGATTCATTTTTCCATCACATTACACACTGCTCGTATCCGGGGGTTACGACCACCCTGCAATCCAGCAGTGGTGGTCGTGCTTGCACACTAAAGGTTGGTCTATGTAAACTCCCATAGTCCCGGCCACCAAAGAGGCAGGAGCTTTTTTCTATAGTGTGCAGGCACGACCACCGATGCTGGATTAAAGGGTGGTCATAACTCCAGGAAATAAGCAGTGTACAGTGTGATGTAGAAATGAATCTAGCCATCAAAGGAGACAATATGGAGAATCACAATACATTAGTAAGTGTATTAACTTTCTCTACATAATAAATGCTATTTTCTGAAATGAGACAACCCCTTTAAGGATGCCCATAGAATTGTTTTTAAATGTACTGTGCCACTTGGGATACAGTGACCTAATGTAAATGCACAGGACAGAATTTTGCTATCCAGATCTATTTTGTATATCACTGAAAAAGTGTACTTATACAAAAGTATATTATCATCATATTACTGACATACAGAAAATATTTTTATTCATATCAAAAATAGACAACACTATTAATTACAACCACAAAACCAAAGAGCCGCTTAAAATACGACTAAGGCCTCTTTCACATCTGCGTTTTTCCTTTCCGTCCTAGAGTTCCGTCCTCGGGGCTCTAGGACGGAAAGATACTGATCAGGATTATACCAATGCATTCTGAATGGAGAGAAATCCGTTCAGGATGCATCAGGATCTCTTCAGTCTAGTACTGACACATTTTTGGGCCGTAGCAAAATTTTTCTACGGCCAAAAATCCTGAGGACATGCCGCAAGGACGGCTCCGGAATTGATGCCCATTGAAAAGCATTAATCCGGATCCGACTTTAAGCTAAACGTCGTTTCGGCGCATAGCCATATCCAACGTTTAGCTTTTAAGAATGGTAACCATGGCAGCCAGGACGCTACTAATGTCCCGGCTGCCATGGAAAAGCAGCGGGCAGCCGGGGGAGAACCTGCTTACTTTCTGTGCGGCGGCCAGGGCACTCCTCGATGACGTCACTGGGTCCCTGTGTCGCATGGTACACATAGCTATGCTATGTGAGAAATGCGCGTATGGATCGTACGGCACATTGCTATGTGATCCAAGTGATGCAGGGACCCGGCCGCCGCACGGAAGGTAAGTAGCTTTTCCCCCCGCCTCCCAGCTTCTTTTCCATGGCAGCCGGGACTTTAGTAGCGTCCTGGCTGCCATAGTAACACTGAAAGCATATTGAAGACTGATCAGTCTTCAAATGCTTTCAGTTGTCTTGCGTTGTGACGGATCCGGCGGCCATTTCCGGCGACAGAAGTGCACGCTGGATCCTCACAATGCAGATGTGAAAGGGGCCTAAGGGTACTTTCACACTAGCGTTCTTCTTTTCCGGTATTGAGCTCCGTCCTAGGGACTCAATACCGGAAAAAAAACTGATCAGTTTAATCCTAATGCATTCTGAATGGAGAGGATGCATCAGTTCAGCCCCTCTTATGTTTTTTGGCCAGATAAAATACCGCAGCATGCTGCGGTATTTTCTCCGTCCAAAATTCCGGAACACTTGCTGGAATGCTGGGTCCGGCATTAATTTCCATTGAAATGTATTAGTGCTGGATCCGGCATTATTTCGTTGATGGATCCAGTCTTCCTGTCTGCGCATGCGCAGACCTTTACAAATGTGAAAAAGATAAATACCAGATCCGTTTTCCAGATGACAACTGGAGAGACGGATCCGGTATTGCAATGCATTTGTGAGACGGATCCAGCAACGCAAGTGTGAAAGTACCCTAACATTAGTTACTATTATATCTTGTATCTCCTCAAGGCTACATTTGTAACACAGACATACAACTATGCTGGCAATTATATAAGAAATCTCGATTTGCAATCCCGACGAGTTTCCACAAGACAAATAGTTTAATCAGGGGAGATGACCATTTACAACTAGTCAATCTGATATATACAAGTCAAAGACAAAATGAAAATGATTGCCCAATAATACCAAACCTGAAATAACAATCTGAAATATGCCTAAATTTGGTGCATTTCAGGTGCAGATTGCGCGCAACGGTTAGATGCGCCTCAATCTGAAACTTTTCCCTGCTCCTGCCAGTTCTAAAATTGTGTTTCCAGCGTAGAAAAAGGTCTAAATGTAAGGCAGCAAGGAAGCGGTCTTTCATTTAGAACTGGCCGGCGCCTCTTTATAACTTTGGGGGATCCACTGCCAGCCTCGGGGTTTATTAAAACCGGCGTCTAGAACTCTTTATGTTGCTGGGTTCAAAAAGGATGAACAATTTTATTTCAAGATGATCCTTCACCATTTAACCTGAAAGCATCTTAGAGAGAGATACTGATAATCTACAGTATAAAAGAAACTAATGTAATAAACGTAGTGATGATGGAATACATTAATTGTATAAAATAATCAAAAAAGGCACTTACATATCGAACAGGAGGAAAGTGAATCGTGCTGCTGCGGGTGCTACCAAATGTATCGCGTTCTCTCAATTAGAGATGTATAAGTGCTCTGCATGAGAGGTATGGTAACCACTAAAGGAAAGTAAAAGAAAAATAATACATAATCTAATTAAACACTGTTTCATCTCAGGAGATATGGTGCATTACCTTGTACTCACGGAGTTAAGGGTCCCAGAAATAGACTGTCAATTAGTACCGGAACACTAATAGATTCCGTGAGGGGCCAAAGATGAAGTCTCTAAGTATAAGATGTAGCGATTAATAACACACGGTATATTTCCCATAATGCAGAAGTGGTGGATATACCCATATAATAAAGCGTAAAATAATTACCTAATATATAAATGTCCAGGAGATAGTAGGCTCAATATAGAGGCCTATATCCAAATAGAGCTAGGTGAAAGCAGGGCTATACAATATATGGTCCAGGGGGTTAAGGTGAGAACTAAAGGAGATATATAATGATGATAATTAAGTTGTCTCCCAGTTTTCACCAAAGGACCAGCTAAACAGAATTTTCATTATGAAAGAATCAATTATTGGTCAGAGCACAATTTTATCTATTACTTGCAGACTCGAGATTACAACGTGTGTTTTTCTACATCAAAGGCAAGACTTAAAGGAAATGTGTCACCAAAAATTTTATCTGGCAGTTAAATCCAGACAGCGGCACATATCCTTTTTTTCTAATTTGTTTTTATTTTCTAATGACAGATTTTTGTATTCTGTTTCTTGAATATGATTATGGAGGCGGCCATCTTGCCTGAGCTGTTCTTAACAACATTTAGGAAGCATTAAGAAAATTGCTTTACGGCAGCCACATGGGCCATAGACACAATGGACAGGAGGGGACCTCATGGACTTTTATGGGAGAGTTTTCTAGACATGCTCTGTAACCTGTGCAGAGGTCATTGTACAAGGAAAGAATACATAAGCTTTGACAATCACCTGTTGTGAAAGGTGGATCTTATTTTATCTATAAACAGAGGTGATATCATTACAGGCAGGTTTGGAATGACAGATAAGCAGATAACTGCAGTAAAGTGATCTGTACTGACAATTAATTGTCGTATATTATTTTATTAGGCTTAGCGACCACTGTGAAAACTGGTTTTGTTTAAATATAGATATTGACATGGAAAATTGACATGAAAAATATCATCAAAATTCCTTAAAAATAAACTAAAAAATGTGATCTAAACAATCAGTCATTTTCTGATGACACATTCCCGTTAAGGCTGCCTATAGAATTGTTTTTTCAATGTACTGTGCCAATTGGGATACAGTGAAATTCTCTTGTCTAGTGGGGCTGTAGACCCATTAAATCCAGTGCTGAGCCACGCCCCCTGCACTGATCACATGACAGTGACGTCACCCCAGGTCCTTCGGCTGTTCAACAGTTCGGGTTGGTGGCAGCCGCCCCTTATGGATTCCATATGCCGCTATAGTGGAATCCTTAACGGGATGTGCGACTTACCACAACCCAAACGCCGAACACCGGACTTTTTTTTAAAGTTCGCTCATCTCTAATTCTGAACACAATTACAAATGTACAGTAAATTCCCTAAAACCCTTTACAGCATTGGGGGTTGAATAATTTTGAACACAACTGTACACAGGACAAGAATTTGTGATTCAGTTTTATTTTGTTCCCGGAGATACATGTTGTCATAGCTCTCTAAAGCCTCTTTCAAATATCTGTGTCCGTGACCACGTTCATGACAAGACAGTCAATGTTTCATTCCTGAAGATGTCCATGTAGAGCCAGTATGTTTTTTTTTTGTCCCTCCCTGTATCATCTGTTTTCCATGTGCACTGCTAGGCTGAAAAGGGGATTTCTAGAGCATCTCCCACCAATGGTCAGTGAAAGCCCCTGACAGAACACGGATGCCATTCATGTTCTGACAGTGGTTATCATGGACCCATAGACTTCAATGGACTTGTTTGGTCTGCAACACAGACCACAATAGTGCATGCTTCTGTTATTTTTTCACTGACCCATGCAAACAGCTGAAGGTACCAGACCTAGGGCATTTATACATGCAACATCTTTCAAGTGCAGCTCTTTAAGTGCACATACCGAATTATACCAGAATTGAACCAGAAGGGGACCAAAGGTAATTACAAAAATAGTTAATGCAAACAATCTTTCAATCTTTCATCATACTCTTCCCACTTTTCCTAAACCTCCTAAAATACCCCAACATCCCTTCAGCCAGCAATGAACTATTCATCTCATATCTTACCTGTCCTACAGCCCTAAACAACTTTTTAACAAGTTTAATTCCCTTCTCCGTCCCCCAATGCCCCAACTCTCTCATCTCAGCTGAAGATTTTGCAAAGTACTTCAAACAAAAGATAGTCAACATCAGAGAAAGCTTCAACACACAGTCCCCACAGACCCTCCACACAGCTGCTCGGTCCTCTTCCTCCAAACCCCGCTTATCCGCCATTACAGAAGAAAAACTCTCTACTCTACTCTCCACTTTAGTCTCTAGATCACATCTCACCACTTGACCCAATCCCATCCCACCTCATCCCTAACCTCACTGCAGTGTTTATCCCAGCCCTAACTCATCTCTTCAACATATCACTATCCTCTGGCATCTTCCCCTCTGCTTTTAAACATGCTACCATTACACCCATCCTCAAAGAGCCTTAACTTGACCCATCTTCTTTGTCCAGTTATCGTCCCATATCACTTCCTCCATATGCCTCAAAGCTACTTGCACAACACGTCCATTCTGAACTGTCCTCTCATCTCTCCTCCTGCTCCCTCTTTGACCAGCTACAATCTGGTTTCCGACCCCACCACTCAACTGAGACTGCCCTCACCGAAGTCACCAATGACCTACTACTTGCCAAAACCATAAACATTACTCTGTCCTCCTTCTCCTTGACCTGTCCTCTGCCTTTGACACTGTCGACCACTCCCTTCTGTTACAAACTCTCTCATCTCTTGGCATCACTGACCTAGCCCTCTCCTGGATCGCATCATACCTCACAGACCGGACGTTTAGTGTCTCCCACTCTCACACCACCTCCTTGTCTCATTCCCTCTCTGTTTGCGTCCCGCAATTCTCTGTCCTAGGACCCCTGCTCTTTGACACTTTTGGCCTGGGACATCTCATAGAGTCCTATGGCTTTCAGTATCACTTTTATGCTGATGACACACAAATCTACCTCTCTAAATCTACCTCTCCAGATATCACCACCTTACTATCTAGAATCACACAATGCCTATCTTCCATATCCTCCTTCTTCTCCTCTCGCTTTCTAAAACTTAACATGGATAAAACAAAATTTATCGTCTTTCCCCCATCTTGCTCAACCGCCCCCCCCCCCCCCCCAAAAGACCTATCTACCTATCATCACAATCAACAGCTGCACACTCTCCCCGGTCAACCAAGTCCGCTTTCTTGGAGTGACCTTGGATTCTGACCTCTTCTTCCGACCGCACATCCAAGTCCTTTCCACCACCTGCCGCCTCCAACTCAAAAACATCTTCCGCATCTGTGCTTTTTTTTTTTTTATCAAGTCTCTTTTTATTTGAGATAAGGAGTATCAAGACATCACAAACCATATGATTAATAATAGTACAATACATACTTTGATAAAGCAGAGTAGGTGACACCATTATTGCGTTGAAGATTACTGCATATATGCATGTACATATAAACATTGTTGAGTTAAAAACATGAGTTATCCCACAACACAAATCATGGGTGTGATAATAAGTCATAATAACGAAACTACTAACCCATAACAGTCGGTTGTGCCGTTGAAAACTTTAGTTATTGCCCTGAAGAACTTACATTTACGCTCACGTGCCGAGCCACGGATTCCCAACCTACAGATAAAACCGTAACACATACGCATAGGGTAACATCCCATAAATGTGGCTCCTAACGTGCACCCCTAAAATCTTTCGTATCCGCGCTTTTCTCAACTTTGAGTCTGCAAAACTGCTTGTACATGCCCTCATCATCTCCCGCCTAGACTACTGCAATAATCTCCTCTGTGGCCTTCCATCTAGCACTCTCGCACCCCTCCAATCTATCCTCAACTCTGCTGCCCGATTAATCCACCTCTCACCCTGTCACTGCTCTGCCTCTTCCCTCTGCCAGTCTCTTCACTGACTCCCCATTGCCCAGCGAATTCAGTTCAAAATACTAACCAATACATACAAGGCCGTCCACAACCTGTCTGGTGGAGTCTGTTTGATTAAGTTATGATGTTAGACCACCAGAACTGTGTATGTACATTAAGTAAGTCTATTGTCTTAGTTAACTGTATCCCAGGTAGAGGGGGTGTGCCTCTGGCTTGTGGAATTGCATAAATTGTGAGTGCTGGCTGTCATTAAAGTGTCCTGTTCTACCCTTCATGAAGTCTGGGCTCATGTTTGGGGGATTGGAGAACTACACTCTGGGGATTGCTATAATCATTATACTCTCCAGAGTATAATCCCTATCTCTTGTGAGAGCTGTTCTTGTTCCTGGTTCCTGCTTTCTGGGGTTAGGAGAGGTGGTTATGGTGTCCAGTGGAGTGCTTGGAGCCCTCGGGAAGCGCTAGGAGCAAGCGTCAGCGGAAGGTGCTCAGTCGGGGTGCCAGGCGTTCCGTTACATAAGCCCTCACGGGCAGGGCCCTCTCTCCTTCTGTACCAGTTTATAACTAGTCTTGTTTATGCTTAGTGCAATTGTCTGTATTATATATGTGCACTGCTTATCATATGTACAGCACCATGGAATGAATGGCGCTTTAATAATAAATATTAGTAATAAATAATAGTAAAAGGTTACTCATCCCTGAGTTAGGGAATGCACTGGGAAATTCACATTCCATGCACTTCAGTGAGGTATTATGTATTATCCCTACAGTAAACTAACATTTCCATTATTTACAATTCATCTAATGGTCCTAACATTAAATGCGCATCTAATAGTATGTTGGTCACACAGCGCCCCCCCCCCCCCACCTCACCAAACAGCCCGACCTCTTAAGATGTCCAGCATTAACTTCTTAAGCAATTTTTCCTATGGTAGCTCTTTTGTTGGCCTGGACCAGATTGGCTAGCCATCTCCACATGCATCAATGAGTCTTGACCACTCATTATCCTGTAACCAGTTCACTGGTTGCCCTTCCTTGGACCACTTTTAGTAGATATGAACCTCTTCATACTGGGATTACCCCATGAGACCTGCTCTAACCCTGTCATCTAACCATCCCAATTTGGTCCTTTGTCCATTTTTATGCTTCTAACACATCACCTTCAAGAACTGGCTGATCACTTGCTGCCCAATGCCACCCCTTGACAGATGCCAATATCATGTTGTAATCAATGTTTTCCACTTGATTTTTTAGTAGTTTCATGCTATCATTAGAAGAAGCGTCTGACCACATGCAGCCAAACCACATCCACCCATGGCGGCCAATGTCCGCATGATTTTGTAGTAAAGTCATCCGCCCATTGGGTGCTGATATCTATATATATTTGGGTTGCTGTTATTTGGGTCAATTCCTAATAGAGTCTTCTAGTCATTGTAAGCAAACCTGTGGAATTTGAAGTGCTGTATAAATCAGCTGAATGGGTTGAAGCTGTACAATTTTATTTTTACTTTTGATTGAATCATGTTAGATTTGTTATTTTCTTCTGTTTGTCTAGCCGCACGTTCAGGAAACGGTCACATGAACTAAAGACGCAGATCTCTACTTCGACAAGAACAAGATAGAAAAAAATGTACATAAAACAACCCTGACAAACATTTCCTTATTTAACTTCCTTCAGGGAAGTGCACCCAAAGGAAAGCTTAGATTTTATCGTCTTATAAATAATATTTAGCATCTGGTGCAGTCAAGGGATTTGTGTCCTTTTACAATACAATAATAATCACTCTATAAAAATACAAAAAAATAAAAACCTAAACAATTCATCGACCTCGAGAGACCTCTCATCTGTTTCTGATAGTAGTTCTAGGGTGAATTCATAAGTGACAGATATTTCTGCAAATGTCGTGTTCATATGAATGGAGGTTGCAGAAAGCCGTGTGCTGGCTGCAGAAACAACTTCATACAGACCCATGTAACAAATGTTTTGATTGTAGAAATTTCAGCAATAAATCTGCTGTAAGTGAATATACTCTTAGGCCCCATTCACACGTCCGTGGTGTGTGACGGATCCGCAACACACCCTGCCGGCACCCGCCATAGAAATGCCTATTTTTTTCCGCAGCTGCGGACAAGAATAGGACATGTTCTATCTTTTGCGGAGCTCTGGACCCGAAGTTCGAGGCCGCGCTCCGCAAATTCAGAAGCGGAGAGCACATATAGTGTATATATAGTGTGCTCTCCACTTCACGTCCACCCCCATAGAGAATGAATGGGTCTGTACCCGTTCCGCAGAATTGTGGAACGGATGCGGACCCTTTTGTGGACGTGTGAATGGGGCCTTAAAGGTTTTATAGGTGGCCTATCCTCAGTTGTGAAGGGGGGGTGGGGGGGGGTTGATTATGTCGGACAGATATTTATGGCCATAAATTTTAAAATGATAAACAATCCTTTTAATTTGTATACAGAAATGTAATTGTATAGAAAACCACATGATGAAACAGCAATACCAATGGCATATGGACACATTTGTGTTTTGAACCTACTCTACTGTTATCTGCACTTTTAAAATATTAATAAAAATTTAATGTACACTGATAATCATAATGGAAAAAAATTAAAAACACACAATTCCAAATTTTTTTGTCAGCCCCCCAAAAAAGAATTAAATATCAGTGATCAAAAAGTTGTCTGTGCCACAAAAATGGTACCAATAAAATCTAAATTTAATCCCGCAAAAAGCAGCCCTCATACAGCTTTGTAGCCTGAAATATAAAAAAGTTATGGCTGTCAGAAAATGGAGATGGAAAGAAAATTTAGATTTCTTTTCAAAGGTTTTTATTTTTTTATAGTACATCAAAAAGAAATTCAAGTTTAGTATCGCCGTGTTCGCATTGAGCCACAGAATAAGGATGTGATGACATTTTCAATGCACAGTAAACACCATGAAGTCAAAACCCCAAAAAACTTTGGCGGAATTGCATTTTTTTTTTCCAATTTAACACCACAAAGAATTTTTTTTGCTATTTTCCAATAACAGACACGGTAAATTGAATGGTGCTCTTAATCCCTTAGTACCATGCGCATTTTATAGAAAAAGCATTCCAAGAGCTATAACTTTTTTGATTTTTCATCAATGTTATTGTATGAGGTCTTATTTTTTGCAGGACAAGTTATTATTTTTAATGCACCATTTTAAGTACATGTAATGATTGATTGAAGCAAGCTGTTTAGCTAAAACCCCCTTTGTTTACGTTACTAAAAAGGGTGTATTAGTGGTCACTAAGGGGTTAAATAGTACAACTTTCAAAAACAGAGTGAGAATAAATATAAAAATGTACACATTAAAATTGTAATGGCTCTGTTCTGTCAAATGGAAAACTACTGAAAGAGCACAAATTATTTTTTAACAATGTAGACATGAATCTCTTTAAATAAAAGAATGATTTCTATATTCTAAGGGTCCATTCAAACGTCCACAAAATGGGTCCGCATCCGTTGCGCAATTTTGCGGAACGGGTGCGGACCCATTCATTTTCAATGGTGCCACAAAAGATGCGGACAGCCCACGGTACATCAGAGACTCTAGTGTTGAATTTGTCGTCTAAAAGTCTTAGTCCAATGCAAATAGAGGGTGCTTAAAAATGGCTTATCATTTAGCTCAACTACCACTCTTGATGACTTGGACATGGACTTACAGCGCTTTTTTCCTAGTGTACGATTTAAAGCTCACTTCTCTGCTGACACTGGCATTGCATCACAGGGGGATAGTATCCCAGATGATGATAGGAATATACTTAGGCCTTTTGCACATGACCGTATGGCTTTTTAAGTATTTTGTGGTCCGCAAAAAATGGATCTGCAAAAAATACGGATGACGTCCGTGTGCATTCCGTTTTTGGCGGAACGGAACAGCTGGCCCCTGATAGAACAGTACTATCCTTGTCCGTTATTTAGGCCAATAATAGGACATCTTCTATCTTTGAACGGAACTGAAATACGGACACGGAAGGCATATGGAGTACCTTCCATTTTATTGCGGATTGATTGAAATGAATGGTACCGTGTACGATCCGGATACGGAACTCGAAAAAAAGGAAACGTAAACACGAAAAAAAAAAAACCTTCGTGTGCAAGAGGCCTTACTCTTAAACAGTTTGGCTTAAAAATCTAAAGCAATTATATGCCTCCTAAGACTCCTCACCCCATAGAAGCCTATGTCAGTTTAGTACAGAGGGACATACAGAAATTGCTACAACAATTCAAACAAGGTCTCTTTCATATACATCACAACTGGACTACTTTAGAAAGGCAGACCCTTAACCATTTGCTAGATGATGGAACTTTAGTTTTTAAACCAGCTGATAAGGGGGGAGCACTCGTAGTCTTAGACAAAGAGTATTATGTCCGTGAGATCATGGGGCAATTGGCAGACCATAATACATATCAAACATTATCGAGGGACCCTGTATGGGACATTAAAAACCAACTACAGAGTTTCCTAAATGTATACAGAGAAATGGGGTCATTGATGCCAAATTAGCTGAGTTTTTAATCGAACAGCATCCCATCACCCCTGTATTTTATACCTTACCTAAGGTGCACAAAACAATGGATCGACCACCTGGGCGACCGATTGTGGCAGCAACAGACATTCTCTCCCACCGGCCATTTTCCTCGAAAAAATCCTAACTCCTTTGACTCGACAGGCCCCTTCCTACCTTAGGGATACACAGCATTTTCTTGATGAAATCAATATGGTACAGATAGATGATGATTGTCTACTTGTAACATTCGATGTGTGTAGTTTATACACGTCCATTACACGTGAAAAGGGTTTGAGTGCTGTCGAGCATCTCCTTGATGGTAGCTCTTATAGACAAAAAGAACTGGATTTTTCTCTTGTCCTTCTCACCATTGTTTTAGAGCGGTACTACTTTATGTTCCAGGACACATTTTACCAACAGCCGTGCGGTACCTCGATGGGTTCGAATGCCGCACCGCCATAGGCAAATTGTTATATGGCATTTTTCGAACAAGAGCATGTCTACCCTAATCTGTTATACCAACAATACTGTATATTTTGGAAACGTTTTATCGATAATATTTTTTGCGTGTGGCGGTGGCATTCGGACCCTTTAGGAATTCACAATCTTTATTAATAATGTGCGACCAGAACTTCAATTTACTTTACACTGGGATCTGCAGCAGATCTCGTTTCTTGACACCTGGGTGATGAAAGGGACAGACGGCAAGTGTGAAATTGATCTGTATGTGAAAAGCACCAATCGTAACAGTTTACTGCCTTAGGCCCTATTCACACGTCCGCAATGTCGTCCGCATGTATTCCGCAATTCTGCGGAATACATGCGGACCCATTGACTGTGAATGGGGCACGGAACGATGCGGAAAGCACACACTGTGCTCTCCGCATCAGTTTTTGCGGAGCGCGCCGCCGATCTTACGGCCGCAGCTCCGCAAAAAAGTACAGCATGTCCTATTCTTGCCCGCAATTGCGGACAAGAATAGACATTTCTATGGGGCTGCCGGCCGGGTGTGTTTATGGATCCGCAATTTGCGGATCCATAAACACAACTGGCGTGTGAATAAGGCCTAACAGTAGTAATCATCCACCAGCCGTCAAGAAGTTTCTCCCCTACGTCCAGTTTTAAAGCGTTAATAGGATTGTCAGTGATCCTATGACCCGCAAAGTTCGGTTAAAGGAGATGTCCATGAAATTTGAAGAGAGGATATTCCATACATTTATTACAACAACAGAGAGCGAAGATAGACTCACCACAGACAATGGCTAACAAACCAAAACAACAATCTAAGTGTCTTCCTTTTATTGTCAAATATCACCCCTGGATGAATAAAGTGAGAACGGTGTTTACTGGGACATTATAACAAAATCATACCCGGAAGTAGAGGGTTTAAACATCCTCTTATGATTTGTTATAAGCGAGCGGGAAATATACGAGACAAAATCATAAGGGCAGATATTGGTAGCAATAAAATGGCACTTAAACAAACATTCTTTTTCTACAGTCAAGAAAGGCACTTTCCCCTGTCTCAATTGCATACATTGTTCTAGCGTGATAAAGGGTCCTTACATATCTCATCCACATACAGGTGAACGCATTCCAATACGTGGTCATTTCACCCGTGACAGTAAGTTTGTTATTTATGTCCTCAAGTGCCCCTGTGGCCTGGCTTACGTAGGAAGAAACATCTATGCAAATGAAAGATCGCTAGTAAGCACAAATCTGCGATACAAAAAGGCAACACACTTCTACCCATTCCACACAATTTTCATGGGCAGAAACACAATATTGCACAATTACGATTCCAAATTATAGAGGAAATACCATTGCCCCGCCGTGGAGGAAACCGGACTGAAATCCTGATGAGAAGAGAAGCATACTGGATTCATGGAACCTAGGGGACTAAACAGAGAATATGCGCTCAACAGTTTTTTGTAATTGTACATAAATGTTTATTATGTTTTCAATATGTCTTTTCAGTGTAATTGAAGTTTGGCTAATTACCCATAGGACATTTACCTCTCGCAACAGCTGATCTTCATCTTGTATAACCCGCCCCGTGAGTCTTCTATTGTTTACATGGTTGCTCTAACAACGTGACGTCAGGACCACGTGATACCGGGCGGGTTATTTAATCTGTTTGTTACCTTGTATGTTATTGCCACTTGTTCACAGTTTGAGAAAGGCACTACAGGTGCCGAAACGCGTCACTGCTATTCTATGAGTGACAAAGTCTAATTCATCAGCAACTTGGGAGTGCAGGTCCTCTGTTTCGACTGATATATATGTCCTAATGTTGTCCGCAGCCACGGACAAGAAAAGGCATTTCTATTACAGTGCCGGTGTTCTAAGAAAAAGCCTTAACTTGAAAAATAACCTTACCCCATGTGACCTCCAGAGGCGTGCGCCTGCGCGCATGCTCAGTACCAAGGCACGGCGCCTCCACACAAACGCAGTACCAGGGCACGGGAAAGGTAAAGTTACAGTGCGCACTGACTTGTGGATGCTCGCACGGACACCCCGCGTGCACCCAACCGCGCATGCACCCTCAGGGGTTAGGAGATTTCACGGTCTTTGTACTTGTTAAATCTCCATACCCTCACACTGCGCACGCGCGGATTGTAAAATCTTCTTCTCCTCCCTACACAACGCGCTTCAGATTCAATCCTGGCTGGCTTCCATCAGGATCAGGTCGGTCTCTCCAGGGGGGCGTGTGCAGCATTTTGGGGGGCATTGCCTCATCCAGGGGGGTGTTTGCAGCATATTGGTGGGCATTTCTCCATCAGGGGGGCGTGTGCAGCATTTTGGGGGGCATTGCTTCATCCAGGATGTGTGTGCAGCATATTGGGGGCATTTCTCCATCAGGGGTGTGTGTGCAGCATTTTGGGGGGATTGCTTCAGAGGGGGGGAAGTTGCACCATATTGGGGGGCATTGCTTCATCCGGGGGGTGTTTGTAGCATATTTGGGGGCATTTTTCCATCAGGGGGGTGTTTGCAGCATATTGGGGGGCATTTCTCCATCAGGAGGGTGTTTGCAGCATATTGGGGGGCATTGCTTCATCCATGGGGTGGGTGCAGCATATTGGGGGCATTGCTTCATCCGAGGGGTGGGTGCAGCATATTGGGGGGCATTGCTCCATCCAGGGTGTGTGTTTGCGGCATATTGGGGGGCATTGCTCCATCCAGGGTGTGTGTTTGCAGCATATTGGGGGGCATAGCTCTATCCAGGGGATGTTTGTAGCATATTGGGGGCATTGCTTCATCCGGGGGCTGTTTGCAGCATATTGGGGAGCATTTCTCCATCAGGGGGGTGTTTGCAGCATATTGGGGGGCATTTCTCCATCCGGGTAGGTGTGTGCAGCATGATGGGGGGCATTGCTCCATCAAAGGATGCTGCACACGCCCCCATGATGGAGAAATTCCCCCCAATATGCTGCAAATCCCCATAGAAAAATGCCCCCCAATATGCTGCAAACAGCCCCTGATGGAGAAATGCCCCCAATTTGCTGCACCCCCCGGGATGTAGCAATGCCCCCCAATATGCTGCAAACACCCCGGAGGGAGAAATGCCCCCCAATATGCTGCACACACACCCTGGATGAGGCAATGCCCCCCAATATGTGCAAACACCCCCCTGATGGAGCAATGTCCTCCAATATGCTATACACACCCACCCGGACGGAGAAATACTCCCCAAAATGCTGTACCCCCCCCGGATGGTGCAATGCTCCCCAATATGCTGAAAACACCCCTTGGATGAAGCAATGCCCCCAATATGCTGCACACACCTCCTGGATGAAGCAATGCCCCCCAAAATGCTGCACATGCCCCCCTGATGCAGAAATGCCCCCCAATATGCGGCCCCCCCCCGGATGGAGCAATGCCCCCCAATATGCTGCAAACACCCCCCTGATAGAGAAATACCCCCCAATATGCTGCAAACACCCTGCTGATGGAGAAATGCCCCCCAATATGCTGCAAACACCCCCCTGATGAAAAAATGATAGTTATTATAGTCAATGGGTACTTGCGGCATGGCGGATCCGGCGGGCTGTTTACCCGCCGGAACAGCCTGCCAGATAGCCATGCCGCAAATGTTAAAGTACCCTGAGGCCTTATTCACACATCCGTTGTGTTTTGCGGATCCACGGAGCAGCGGATCCGCAAAACACGGACACATCGGCAATGTGCATTCCGCATTTTGCGGACCGCACGTGCCCGGACTCCATAGAAAATGCCTCTTCTTGTCCGCAATTGCGGACAAGAATAGGACATGCTCTATTTTTTTTGCGGAGCCGCGGACCGGAAAATCGGCGCGCTCCGCAAAATCGGATGCGAGAGCACAGTGTGTGCTCTCCGCATCTTTCCGGCCCCATTCACAGTCAATGGGTCCGCATGTATTCCGCAAAATTGCGGAATACATGCGGACTACATTGCGGATGTGTGAATAAGGCCTAATACCGAAGATATGTCACCAGGAATATCCAGCTCCTCCTCGCTCTCTCTGCATCTTGCTGACTTTTCTTTGCGGCTTTTTAAGCGCTCATGTGACAGCAACTCTCTTGTACAGCAGTGTTTGGAATCACTTTGAATATTCTACTGTATAATTGTTTTCATTTTACCACATTTTTAGCTTATATGTGCAGTTTAATTAATTTGGATGAAATTCAAAGATCAGAGTGCAGGAGACGCTAAAATAGCCAAAACAACACTTTGATGAATGCAGCTTCACAGAGCAAACAAGAGAAATGCCTCGACATAATCCAGATAATTCCTAGTAAAATAAAATAGCTCTGAATAAATAGAATGTCCCTTTAGGAGATATTTACGAGCAGAAAGAGTACACCAAATCCATACTCAACTATTTGTAAATCATCTTTACAGGGAGTAGAGGACAAGAGTTTCAAGGGAATTAAGAGTGCTAGAAGCCCAGCTGCGGTTTTTATAACACGCCTATCATTCTATTACTGAAAGAACTGAGTCCAAGAAATGTGATCCAGTGTTTAGTAGAGAAGAGAGCTTGTTCAGGCTGTTCACACTAGTGTCATGAATGGTTTGTTTTAGGCCTATTGCACACGACCGTATGGCTTTTCCAGTATTTTGTGGTCCGCAAAAATATACGGAACACGTCCGTGTGCATTCTGTTTTTTGCGGAACGGAACAGCTGGCCCCTGATAGAACAGTACTGTCCTTGTCCGTTATGCGGACAATAAGGCCTCTTGCACACAAACGTTTTTTTTCCCATGTACGTTCCGTATACGGAATCATTCATTTCAATGGGTCATCAAAAAAAACGGAAGGTACTCCGTA
This sequence comes from Bufotes viridis, assembly GCA_033119425.1. Lineage (NCBI taxonomy): Eukaryota > Metazoa > Chordata > Amphibia > Anura > Bufonidae > Bufotes > Bufotes viridis. The sequence continues at coordinate 38,583,527 of CM065596.1, read as the reverse complement.
TGCCTTCCGTTTCCATATTTCCGTTCAAAGATAGAACATGTCCTATTATTGTCCGCCTAACAGACAAGAATAGTACTGTTTTATCAGGGGCCAGCTGTTCCGTTCCGCAAAAAACGGAATGCACACGGATGTCATCGATATTTTTTGCGGACAGCAAAATATTGAAAAAGCCATACGGTCGTGTGCAAGAGGCCTAATAGGACATGTTCTAGCTTTGAACGGAACGGAAAAACGGAAATGGAAGGCATACGGAGTACCTTCCGTTTTTTTGGCGGATCCATTGAAATGAATGGTCCCGTATATGGAATGCAAAAAACGGAATGTAGACGGGAAAAAAACGGTCGTGTGCAAGAGGCCTTACAGACACCAACCATTCAACCTCTCCCTGCAAATGCATTGCTACTTCATGCACACAGCAGTTTAGGGTGGGTTCACACTAGCGTTAGGGATTCCATTATGGCTTTCCATTATAACCGTGTGGGTCCAGTTATGCAAGACGGAAAACAAATAACCAGACGGATCTGGCTAGGCCTACACAACGACATGTGTCGCGTGACATTTTGTGTGCTGCGACTGCGACACTACAAGTCGCAAAAAATCCATTCAAGACTTATTGTCGCACGACAAATGTCGTCGTGTAGACCTAGCCTTAGGACAGAAAGCAAACAGAATGCCTTTTAAAGGCTTCCGTTTTGCATTCCGTCATAATACAAGTCTATGGGCAGCATAACGGATCCGTCCTTTCGTCTTATGGATTTCGTTATTTTCTGTTATAACCATGTTATAACGGAATCCCTAACGCTAGTGTGAACCCACCCTTATCGGGAATATCGTGCAGCATTTGGTGTGTTTATGCACCCAATCCACATGTGTTGCTTGTGGATTTAGTTGCGGATGTAACCATTTGCATTGCAAAGGCTGAAATCTGCACAAGCAACGGACATTTCAAAATCCACACTGCAAGCCAATTGCCACACGGAAAATTTCTGCACCGTGTACATGAGATTTTGAGAATCTCATCTACTTAGCTGGTACTAAGGCTGCAGCTATCAGCCCCTCATGCCATCATCAGACCCCCCTTCCATCAGTCTCCCCCCATGCAATCAGTCGTCAGCGTCATCAGCTCCCCTCCATGCTATCAGTTATCCCCTGTGCCATCAGCTCCCCCTCCAGTGCTAGAAGTTACTCCCCTAGTGCCACCAGCTCCTCCAGTGCTAGAAGTTCCTCCCCCAGTGCCATCAGCTCCCCCTCCAGTGCTAGAAGTTACTCCCCCAGTGCCACCAGCTCCCCCTCCAGTGCTAGAAGTTACTCCCCCAGTGCCACCAGCTCCCCCTCCAGTGCTAGAAGTTACTCCCCCAGTGCCACCAGCTCCCCCTCCAGTGCTAGAAGTTACTCCCCCAGTGCCACCAGCTCCCCCTCCAGTGCTAGAAGTTACTCTCCCAGTGCCACCAGCTCCCCTCTCCCCCTCTTAGTCATCAGTCGCCAGTGCCAGTCAAATAAAATACTTGCCTTTCCTGCTAGGGGCACCATCAACACTCCACAGCTCTTCCACCATCCCACCTTCCTCTTCATACGATGCACTGGGACCTGACGTCACACAGCGTCAGGTCATAGTGCGAGCTTACGTGCACTACATCCTGACAATGTGTGTACGCCAGGAGGTAAGTGCAGTGCGGTGTTGGCAGGTGGGAGAACGCGGATCGGTGAGTAATAGCAATCAGTTCACTGACGCTCCATGGTCACATGGTACAAATGAATCCTTGATGCAAAAAACATGCATTGAGGATTTTTTTGTGTTGAGTTACTTGATTGATTCCAGTAATTGTTTCAGCCTAGCTGGTACTGTATTACATTGCAGATTTTCCACATGAAAACCACATGTGATATACACTGCGGGCATGTGGCCTTAGAGTATGGATTTGGGGAATATAATGGGGCACATCTACTAAGGGACTTGCGACTATTTTAGACATTTTAACTGGCCGTGCAACAGCGGAAGTGACGCAGCCGCACCGGAATCAGCTGGAGAAGGGTGTGTGCGGCGCTGCGCAAGCGAGCAAGTGCGAATGCGGTGCGATTTTCATGCATGGTTGCTAGGAGATGATAGGGATGAGCCATCCCGGACCCCATTAAAGTCAATTCACTGTATTATTTTCCCTTCTAACATGGTTATAAGGGAAAATAATAGCATTCTTAATACAGAATGCTAACTGAAATGTCTAATGAGGGGTTAAAAAAGAAAAAAAATTAACTCACCTCATCCACTTGATCGCGCAGCAGTTATCGTCTTCTTTCTTCTTCTTGCAGGACCTGCAAAAGTACCTTCGATGACGTAATCGTGCTCACCACGCGACTCGGAATGGATTTTTCTGCGACTGTTGCAGACGCAGCGCGACACCATAGACTATCATTATAAAAAATGTTGCAGTGTAGTTGTACCCCATGTGTCGCGCGACTTACATGTCATCGTGTAGACCTCTCCTTATGCGGCGTTTTTTTCCACATGCGCAGAAAAACAATGCACAATCCGCACTGTGTGCGGCACACAATATGGGTGATCGTAGATAAAATCTGCACACATTTCCGTTGGGGTTTAAGTGCATTTCTGCAACACATACATATGCGCCAAAATATGGAAGATTCGATTTCGGCGTGATTTTTGTTGTTTTGCTTTGTAAATGCCCGTGTGCCCCTGCAAATTCACAAACATTTATGTCAGGAAACTGGTGCAAATGATGCTTGAAAACGACTCCAGTTAGAGTTACAACAGTGACAGCTGCAGGCTAGAAGAGGAACAACACAATTTAATAATTTTCATTTCTACTCTGCAAAATTAAATTTCCTTTAGGCCTCTTTCACACAGGCGAGTTTTCCGCGTGGGTGCAATGCGTGAGGTGGACGCATTGCACCCGCACTGAATCCGGACCCATTCATTTCTATGGGGCTGTGCACATTAGCGGTGATTTTCACGCATCACTTCTGCGTTGCCTGAAAATGGCAGCATGCTCTATATTGTGCGTTTTTCACGCAACGCAGGCCGTATAGAAGTCAATGGGGCTGCGTGAAAATCAAAAGCATCTGCAATCAAGTGCGGATGCAGTGCAATTTTCCCGCAAGGTTGCTAAGAGATGGGACCTGATCTTTATTATTTTCCCTTATAACATGGTTATAAGGGAAAATAATAGCATTCTTAATACAGAATGCTCAGTAAAATGTGGATTAAGGGGTTAAAAATAAAAAAAATTAACTCACCTTATCCACTTGATCACGTAGTTGCCGATCTCTTCTCTCTTCTTCAAGCATTAGCTGCCGGCTAAAGGACCTGTGGTGAAGGCACATCACAAGCGATCAAGTGGATAAGGTGAGTTAATTTTTTTATTTTTAACCCCTCCATCCACATATTACTAGGCATTCTGTATTGAGAATGCTATTATTTTCCCTTATAACCATGTTATAAGGGAAAATAATAAAATATACAGAATACTCAACCCGAAACCGGACTTCAGTGATGAAGTCCGGGTTCGGGTCTGGGTACCAAACATGCCGATTTTTCCCATGCGCGTGCAAAACGCATTAAAACGCTTTGCACTCGCGCTGAAGAATCGCGCATTTTCCCGCAACGCACCCGCCTCTTATCCGGGCATCAAACGTGGCGCCCGTGTGAAAGAGGCCTTAGGGCTATTTCACACAAGTGAGTTGACTGCGGGAATCACGTTCCGTGTGTGTGTGAGTGGGATCCTCCCTTCTGGACTTGCAGGAGCGCACGGCATTATCATGATTTATAATGCTGTGTGTCTCTGCATGACCTGTATCTACAGAATCCTAGTGACAGCTTTATGTCACGATGATCCTGTAGAAGTAAAGTCAAGCAGAGACACACAGCATTATAAATCATAATAATGCCGTGCGCTCCTGCAAGTCCAGAACGGAGGATCCCACTCACACACACTTCGCAGTCGACTCACCCTTAGGGCTCTTTCACACGGGTGTCAAGTTTGACGCCCGGATAAGAAGCGGGTGCGTCGCGGGAAAATGCGCGATTTTTCAGCGTGAGTGCAAACTGTTTTAATGCATTTTGCACGTGCGTGAGAAAAATCGGCATGTTTGGTACCCAGACCCGAACCCGGACTTCATCACTGAAGTTCGGGTTTGGGTTTGGTGTTATGTCGATTTTATTGTTTTACCTTATAACATGGTTATAAGGGAAAATAATAGCATTATTTAATACAGAATGCTTAGTACATTTGGGGGTTTTAAAAATAAAAAACTCACCTCCTCCAATTGATCGCGTAAGTGCCGGTTTCCTGTTCTCTCTTCAGCTGTGGGTAAAGGACCTGTGGTGATCAGCTCAGTGACATCACCACAGGTCCCCATCTCTTAGCAACCATGTGGAAAAATCGCACCGCATCCACACTTGCTTGCGGATGCTTGCGATTTTCCCGCAGCCCTATTTACTTCTATGGGGGCTGCGTTGCGTGAAAAACGCAGAAACTAGAGCATGCTGCGATTTTCACGCAACGCAGAAGTGATGCGTGAAAATCACCGCTCATGTGCACAGCCCCATAGAAATGAATGGGTCCGGATTCAGTGCGGGTGCAATGCGTTCATGTCACGCATTACACCCGCGCGGGAAAACTCAGGTGAATGAAGAAAACACCTCCAATACGTGTAGCACAGTCTTTTAATAAATTCATGTTTTATTTGTAGCGGTCCTCCAGGATCCTATTTTATTATTTTGTTCAATAAAATAGAATAATTAACAACAAATAAGGCACCAAGAAGGAGTTTTGGAATCGAATGTTACTCCGCGTGCATTCCGTTTTCGGATGTCCGTATTAACGCAAAAAAATAGAACATGTCCTATTATTGTCCGCATTAATGACAAGCATGTTCTATTAGGGGCCAGCTGTTCCGTTCCGCAAAATAGGGAATGCAAACGGACATCATCCGTATTTTTAGCGGATCCGTTATAGGCCTCCTGCACACGAACGTTTTTTCCATTTACGTTCCGTTTTTTGTGTTTTGTACACAGACCGTATATGGAACCATTTATTTCAATGAATCCACAAAAAGACCCGAAAGGTACTGCGTATGCATTCCATTTCCGTATTTCCGTTCCGTTCAAAGATAGAACATGTCCTAACTTATTGTCCGCATAACGGACAAGGATAGTACTGTTCTATCAGGGGCCAGCTGTTCCGTTTCAACAAAAAATGGAATGCATACGGACGTCATCCCTATTTTTTGCGGATCCGTTTTTTGCGAACCGCAAAATACTGAAAAAGCCATACGATCGTGTGCAAGAAGCCTTATCCAGTTGGAAGCCCTCCCATGAGGGTCAATAAACATGGTGGCAGGATTGCCTGTACATATCGCTGAGCTGTTAGTGTCCCTCATACCAGGCGTGACTGACTTAGGCCTCATGCACACGACCGTATGTGTTTTGCGGTCCGCAAACCGTGTATCAGCAAAACACGGAAGCTACTCCGTGTTCTGTTCCGCGACTTGCTGAACAGAACGCGGCCCATTGTAGAAATGCCTATTCTTGTCCGCAAAACGGACAAGAATAGGACATGCTCTATTTTTTCTTGCGGGGCTACGGAACGGAGCAATGGATGCAGACAGCACACGACGTGCTGTCCGCATGTTTTGCGGCTCTATTGAAGTGAATGGGTCCGCGCCCGAGCTGCAAAATTTGCGCCTCGGACGCGGACCAAACATACGGTCATGTGCATGAGGCCTTTTGCGATGGCTCCAGAACATGACAACAGCAGTTGGAGAAGTGTGTCGCTCCACAGTAAGGCCTCATGCACACGACCGTATGTGTTTTGCGGTCCGCAAATTGCGGATCCGCAAAAAAAACGGATGACGTTCCGTATGGCATCCGTTTTTTTTGCGGATCCATTTTTTTTCCGGATCCATTGTAATAATGCCTATCCTTGTCTGCAAACTAGAAAAAAATAGGACATGCTCTATTTTTTTGCGTAACGGAAAAACGGACATACGGACACGGAATGCACACGGAGCACCTTCCGTTTTTTTGCGGACCCATTGAAATTAATGGTTCCGCAAATGGTCCGCAAAAAAAAGGAACGGACATGGAAAGAAAATACGTTCGTGTGCATGAGGCCTAAGGCCAGGATTGAAGTGCATTTTTACGCCCCCTTGTGGAAAGACCCAGTGTTTAATCAGACCACACCCGCAATCATTTCCAGATCTGTCTGAGGCCTCATGCACAAAGCTGTTGCCTGGCCGTGTCCGTATTGCGGCCCGCAAACAATGGGTCCGCAATATACAGACCCTGGCCGATTGTGTACCGCATCACGGATGTTGACCCATTCACTTGAAGGAGTGGTGCGGAACCGAGGCTTGGAACCCGTAGTGCTTCCGTGGGGTTTCTCTCAGTGTCTCCGCACCCAGGGGCGGATTAAGTGCATGATAGGCCCGGGGCTGTCTACCCAACTTGGGCCCCCCCCCCCCACTCCATTTTAGGTTTCAGGTTTTTTTTCTGTATAAAGAGGCTGCGGTGCTTTGTAAGCGTCACAGTCTCTTCCTCGGCCATATGACATCACATTCATCGTTCACATGGCCTATCTGCAGCTCTGTCCTATCTGAGTGATTGGGGCTGAGCTGCAATACCAAGCACAGTGCTATCACATGGACAGCGCCGTGCTTTGTAAGGAGCAAAGAGGCTGCGGCGCTCACTGGAACATCGCGGTCTCCTCTAACAGCTGATTGGCGGGGGTGCCAGGAGTCAGACCCCCACCATCTCATAACTCTCTGAGTACAGATGTCATAGATGTTTCCTGCAGTCCTATGTAACACCCCACATAACACAGTGAATTATTGTGTTATGTGGGGTGTTACCTAGGACTGCAGGGAACTATGTACATTATCTGCACACAGAAAGTTATCACTGTTATCTGGGCTGTTACATAGGACTGCAGGTGAAAAATTTAAATTTGAGGTGCCAAATTTAAAATACATATGATTATGATAAAGACTTGGAGGAGAAGATGAGACGCAGGTCACAGCAGTGAGGATACAGCACCACATACCTCTTACATCCAGGGACTTCTCCTGTCATGTAGCTCTTCTCTTTCCTCTTCTCCTCCGTTTGACCCAGACCGCCATGACTAATTCCTCCCGCCGCATCTCGTCCCTACAGAGTTTGTTACACAGACACGTTAGATTTCTCATAATTGGGGTCATTTATCAAACTGGTGTAAATTAGAACTGGCTTAGTTGCCCATAGCAACCAATCAGATTCCACCTTTCATTTTCCAGAGGAGCTGTCAAAAATGAAAGGTGGAACCTGTTTCTATGGACAACTAAGCCAGTTCTACTACAACAGTTTGATAAATGACCCAAAGATCCCTATAGTGTCTACAGCAGTTATAATGTCCCATAGAGTGCCCCCAGTAATACTAACATCCTATATTGTGCTCCAGGTAACAATACCTGTATAGTGTCCCCAATACCCCACACTACCCCCATATAGTATTTTCCCTTCACACTGCCCCCATACAGTAATTTCCCCACACTGTCCCCATACAGTAATTTCCCCACACTGTCCCCATATAGTAATTTCCCCACACTGCCATCTATTAATTAATTTGCCCCCACACTGTCATCCATTAATTAATTTGCCCCCACACTGCCATCTATTAATTAATTTGCCCCCACACTGTCATCTATTAATTAATTTGCCCCCACACTGTCATCCATTAATTTGCCCCCACACTGTCATCCATTAATTTGCCCCCACACTGTCATCCATTAATTTGCCCCCACACTGTCATCCATTAATTTGCCCCCACACTGTCATCCATTAATTTGCCCCCACACTGTCATCCATTAATTTGCCCCCACACGGTCATCCATTAATTTGCCCCCACACGGTCATCCATTAATTTTCCCCCACACTGCCATCCATTAATTAGTTTGCCCCCACAACTGCCATTCATTAATTTGCCCCCACACTGCCATCCATTAATTTTCCCCACAACTGCCATCTATTAATTTGCCCCCACAACTGCCATCCATTAATTAATTTTCCCCACACTGCCATCCATTAATTAGTTTGCCCCCACAACTGCCATTCATTAATTTGCCCCCACACTGCCATCCATTAATTTTCCCCCACAACTGCCATCTATTAATTTGCCCCCACAACTGCCATCCATTAATTAATTTTCCCCCACACTGCCATCCATTAATTAGTTTGCCCCCACAACTGCCATTCATTAATTTTCCCCCACAACTGCCATCCATTAATTTTCCCCCACAACTGCCATCCATTATTTTGCCCCCACAACTGCCATCCATTAATTAATTTTCCCCCACACTGCCATCCATTAATTAATTTGCCCCCACAACTGCCATTCATTAATTTGCCCCCACAACTGCCATCCATTATTTTGCCCCCACAACTGCCATTCATTAATTTGCCCCCACAACTGCCATCCATTATTTTGCCCCCACAACTGCCATTCATTAATTTGCCCCCACAACTGCCATCCATTATTTTGCCCCCACAACTGCCATCCATTATTTTGCCCCCACAACTGTCATCCATTAACTAATGTGCCCCCATGGAAACATGCCCCATTGTCCCTTAATATCTCCCCCCCAAGTTAGCACACACACACAAAAAAATAAAAAGCTAATACTTACCTGTATGCTGAATGGTGTGGCAGGCGCGCGTACATCAGAGCGTGCGTGCGCCACTATACAGGCGCACGATGATGTCATCACGCGCGCCGCGCAATGATGTCATCACGCACGCCGGGCTTATACCACCACATAGGCCTCAGGCCTACTAGGCCTGAAGCCTATGGCGGTGTTAGGCGGCGGGGCAGGGAACTATACGCTCCCGTGCCCCGCCACAGTATGTGGGCGCTCGGGTCGGCATTGGGCCCCCCAGTGATGCCGGGCCCGGGGCTGCCGACCCGAACGCCCCTATGTTAATCCGCCACTTTCAAGTTGAATGGGTCTGGATCCATCTGTGGCAGCCGCACGGATGGTGCCTGTGCATTGGGCACCGCGAGTTTTGCAGCAATCCAAGATTTTTATCTCGGTACATTATTTTTTTTTGTCAATGAGTGTACAATAGTTATGACATCATCAGACATCATTATGACTTCACAATGTATAAATCATGACATCACAGGACTCCACTGTGACATCACGATGGATTAATCATGACATCATAAACTGTAATTATGACATCACAACGCTACATTTGTGACATCACCATGCAATAAGCATGGCATTATCAGACACAAAAATGACCTCATAACGCACTAATTTTGATATCATAGAGAAACATTACAACAACGCATTATGACATTCGTAAAAAAAAAATCACTTTGGATACCTCAGACCGGCTACCGGTTTAGCTTCAATGAATGGAGGTAAACCGTGAGCAGTCACCCGCCGTGACTTCAAGCAGCATCTGTCCGCACACCACTCCAAAAATGGACACATCCTTTCTTGGTGTGTTCACAGTTTTAGGCCACCCGCACACGTGGCCTACATATACACTTTGTAGGCCACGTGTGCGGAATACATTGCCCAGCGTCTGTCGCCCTTCTCAAAGATGGCGTCCTTCTCACGTGACCGCAGCCCTGCAGCTCCCTCTATGCGGATTTTTTCTGTATGGAAATTGACATGCAGTGGCGATTTTCGAATCCGCAGCGTACCAATGATGTTTGCGGTTTTAGCTGCGAGTTTTGCCCTTTTCCAATGAAGGGTGAGATCTGTGGCAAAACCAAATAAAAAACCGCTGTAAGAAATTGTGGATTTTGGTGCGAATATTGTGCAGAAACGCAAATAAATCCGCAAGGCAACTTCTGCGGATCTTATGTGCGTTCACCCGCATGGAGGCCTTAAAGGGTTTCTGTCATCAAGTTTTGACATAAGCTGTCTGACATTTGCTATGTGCTAATGTCAGAGCAGCTTAATAATGCCATTTTTATAAAAATCCGATTTATATTTTGGCTGAAAAACGTACTTTTATAATATGTAAATTAGCCTCTAGGAGCGGGGGGGGCGTTGCCCTGCTCCTAGAAGCTCCGTGCGGCAACCTGCTGGCACGCCCTTCTTACTTTGAGTGACAGTGCCGGGCAGCGATCCTCCACCACTGTCTCCTTCTGAAATCCCGCGCTGTCCTTGCTTCCGGGTGTACTCAGAGGTATTCAGCGCAGGCGCGGTGAGCTGAGAACGGCAGGCACCAGCGTCCTCTGCTCACCGCGCCTGCGCCGAATACAGAGCGGCGGCGCAGGCGCGGGATTTCAGAAGGAGACAGTGGTGGAGGATCGCTGCCCGGCACTGTCACTCAAAGTAAGAAGGGGCGTGCCAGCAGGTTGCCGCACGGAGCTTCTAGGAGCAGGGCAACGCCCCCCTGCTCCTAGAGGCTAATTTACATATTATAAAAGTACGTTTTTCAGCCAAAATATAAATCGGATTTTTATAAAAAAGACATTATCAAGCTGCTCTGACATTAGCACATAGCTAATGTCAGACAGCTTATAATGTCAAAACTTGATGACAGAAACCCTTTAAACCATCCCATTCTACTCGTAAGAACAGCTAAGGGTACTTTCACACTTGCGTTATTATTTTCCGGCATAGAGTTACGTCAAAAGGGCTCTATGCCGGAAAAGAACTGATCAGGCATATCCCAATGTATTCTGAATGGATAGAAATCCGTTCAGTTTGCATCAGTATGCCTTCCGTTCAGTCACTGTCAGGCGTTTTGGCTGGACATTATACCGCAGCATGCTGCGGTATTATGTCCGTCCAAAATGCCTGATCAGTCGCCGGAATGCCGGATCCGGCACTAATTCCCATTGACTTGTATTAGTGCCAGATCCGGCATTGTGAAACAACTGAAGGATGGATCCGTCCTTCCGGTCTGACCAGGAAAGCTGTGAAAAAGAGTGCAGGAAGGATACGTCCATCCGCATGACAAGCGGAGGGACGGATCCGTTCTTGCAATGCATTTGTAGACGAATCCGCACCGGGATCCGTCTACAAATGCTGTCAGTTGTCACACTGAACGGTGGATCCGGCAGGCAGCTCCGACGACGGAACTGCCTGCCGGATCACACGAACGCAAGTGTGAAAGTACCCTAAGATTAATTTATAAATTATATGTACCCCAAAATGGTGCCACAAAAAAAAAGATAAAGTTTCTTCAAATAATGTTACTTGTATGTGAAACTAATTACAGTTTTTATTTCTGCCATACTTTTCATGCCCAGTGCATTGTACTTATACACAACAGTATGTATTTTGCAGTACGCAAAACACGAATCCGCAAAGAATACAGATGGCGTCCGTGTGCATTCCGTATTTTAAAGAACGACCGGCTCTTAGGGCTCATGCACACAAACATATTTTCTTTCCGTGTCTGTTCCATTTTTTTTTTTTGCACACCACCTGCGAAACCAATAATTTCAATGGGTCCGCAAAAAAAAACGGAAGTTACTTAAGCATTACGGACAAGGATAGGACTCTTCTATTAGGGGCCAGCTGTTCTGGTCTGCAGGGTACCGAATACACACGGACGTCATCCGTATTTTTTACGGATGCGTTTTTTTCTGCGGACCACAAAATACATACGGTCGTGTCCCTAAGCACCTGATAGGACAGTTCTATCGTTGTCCGTACTGCGGACAATAATAGGAAGTGTTCTTTTTCTTTGCGGAACGGACACGGAAAGAAAATACGTTCATGTGCATGAGTCCTAATAGAACATGTTCTATTTTTTTGCAGAATGGACATACGGAAATGGAATGCACATCGAGTAACTTCTGGGGTTTTTTGCGGACCCATTGAAATTAATGGTTTTGCATGAGAAAATACGTTTGAGTGCATGAGCCCTAATGCCCGCTGTGTATTGCTGGGGTATACACCACACAGCTGACTGCCCATTGTGCCCTGTCCGCCCCACCCTACACGGTCACCGGAAATCAGCGCTTGAATACATTGCCCATCGTCTGTCGCCCTTCTCAAAGATGGCGTCCTTCTCACGTGACCGCAGCCCTGCAGCTCCCTCTATGGAGGTGTATGGCCGTTGGTGAAGGCTGTTTTGTATTTACCCCCACAATGCACCGCGCGCTCCGCGGGAAACCAAAATGGCGAAGGTCTGTAACCGAACCGGGCCGTTTGCTGTACCTATGTAAGCTGCGGGCTGTCGCCTGGAGCCGCCTCTCCCTTCACGGCACGGGGAGCCGGAGCGGAAGACTGACCGGAGCCCGCTCGGTTGTGCGCACTGGTGATTTCGCTGTGGGGGCGCTCCGCGCCACTGAAGTGACCGAATGAGGTGAGCGGGCCGGCCGCTGGGAAGTGCTGTGGCCCCGGGGCGTCCAGTCACCTGAGGGCCGGGTGGTGTCCGCCGTCCCCGAGCGGTAATTCCTCTGCCGCTCTTCCCGACCTTATCTCTGTGTGCATGAGGCCCTGGACAAAGGGCGCTTCTTTGTCATGTGACCACTTAGAGTGCTAGCTCTTCGACCCAGCGCCTCCCTACCTGGCTTCCCCTGTGACCAGGCCTTTTCCCTACCGTGCTCATTACCCCCTTCTAAACAAGAAGCCATGTGTTCCCCTCCCCCACCCCCTACCTGCTGATGGTTTCCTTACTTGTTGCCCTCAGATCTCTAATCTCAGTGGGGCTCTAAACGGGGTTCTCAACCTGTAGCTGGGTTATAGACAGAACCATACCCCTACCACGGAGGCTGCAATCTGTATAATCCGTGGCGGTATTGCTGGCGCCGGTCCGTTCTGACTGATGGAAAGGTGCCTTCAAAAAAAGGGCGATGCAAATTAACATTGACCACGATATGAATGATCCTCTGTGGGGAAAAGTCATTTTTTAAAGGAAAAAAATGAGCGGTATAGGAGAAATATGCATAGGGCTATAGGTGACCCCCCGTACAGGTGTGTAACCCGTATTCAGGAATATTCCAGCCCGTAAATGTAATAATCCATCACTCGGGTCGTCAACGCGGTAAATGTATTGTATGAAATCAGTGCAAACGTGTAAGAATGTGTTTGTGTGTCATAAAAATAACTATATATATGACGTTTTTATTTATCTTGTTCAATGATTTATGTCATTTTTCCGTGGTCTGTCCTGACGCTCTCATTGGTCCTCGTATTGGGAGAATCGGGTGCGGGCAGGGACAACAGCTCTTTGTGTCCTGCTGGGAGCCAGGTCGCTGCTGCCTTTGTTCTGCTTTTGTTGGTAGAGATAAGTTCCCCTTTTTTCCTCCCCGCAGGATCCTCTGCACAGAGCCTCACCTAAGCACACGCCGAATAAGCCGATTAGTGCTGCCTTTTTTTTTTTTCTTTAAAAAAAGCCATGTGCGCTCTTGTCTTCTGTTCACACCCTGCTGCGGTTGGCTGGTTTGATGTCATTATTTATATAGGAAGAGTAATATGGATATGACCACCTTTATACCTTCCAGGTTAGCTAAGGCCCTGTTCACATTACAGGCAAGGTTTCCAATTTTAGGATAGAAAAAATGAACATGGACTTTGGATTCTTTAAAGGGCCCAGTCATTTCGATGTGCAGTGGAAAATGAGCAATTTGCATGCGTTTTGCCTGGAAATTGAATTGCATGCTGATGTGCTTCAGCAGCCGTGGCCACAAATGATAGGACTGATCTTCCTAGGAGGCTGTAGACTGCACCCATCAGCATCCGTTATTACAGTCCGTACACCTGTGACATAAAAAAAATGAAAGCTTTACCGAAATGTGAACAGAGCCTAATGTGTGTAGGTTTTGACATAGATTTATAGATATTTATCTGTTATTGTTTAAGCCTTGTGCGCACAACCATCTATTCTGTGATTCATACGCTGACCCATTCATTGAGCCCGCAAAAAATGCAGACAGCGGCTGTTCCACAAGTGCTGGAACGTCTGATCGGGGGCGGCTGTTCCACAAGTGCTGGAACGTCTGATCGGGGGCGGCTGTTCCGCAAGTGCTGGAACGTCTGATCGGGGGCGGCTGTTCCGCAAGTGCTGGAACGCCTGATCGGGGCGGCTGTTCCGCAAGTGCTGGAACGTCTGATCGGGGCGGCTGTTCCGCAAGTGCTGGAACGTCTGATCGGGGCGGCTGTTCCGCAAGTGCTGGAACGTCTGATCGGGGCGGCTGTTCCGCAAGTGCTGGAACGTCTGATCGGGGCGGCTGTTCCGCAAGTGCTGGAACGTCTGATCGGGGCGGCTGTTCCGCAAGTGCTGGAACGTCTGATCGGGGCGGCTGTTCCGCAAGTGCTGGAACGTCTGATCGGGGCGGCTGTTCCGCAAGTGCTGGAACGTCTGATCGGGGCGGCTGTTCCGCAAGTGCTGGAACGTCTGATCGGGGCGGCTGTTCCGCAAGTGCTGGAACGTCTGATCGGGGCGGCTGTTCCGCAAGTGCTGGAACGTCTGATCGGGGCGGCTGTTCCGCAAGTGCTGGAACGCCTGATCGGGGCGGCTGTTCCGCAAGTGCTGGAACGTCTGATCGGGGCGGCTGTTCCGCAAGTGCTGGAACGTCTGATCGGGGCGGCTGTTCCGCAAGTGCTGGAACGTCTGATCGGGGCGGCTGTTCCGCAAGTGCTGGAACGTCTGATCGGGGGCGGCTGTTCCGCAAGTGCTGGAACGTCTGATCGGGGGCGGCTGTTCCGCAAGTGCTGGAACGTCTGATCGGGGGCGGCTGTTCCGCAAGTGCTGGAACGTCTGATCGGGGGCGGCTGTTCCGCAAGTGCTGGAACGTCTGATCGGGGGCGGCTGCATGTCAGGCTTCCAAATCCTACATAATGAAACTTGTAAAATATGACCAGGGGCTGTTCGCATCACATTTTTGTCCCATATTTAGGGCTCATGCACACGACTGTGATCAGCCCGGGAAAACCCATCCCTGAAGATGTCCACGTAGAATCTGGTCCACGTCTGTTTTGTTGTGTTATGCTTATTCCACGGGGACTGCTAGGCTGAAATCAATTTCCAGAGTATCTCTTAGTCCTACCAATGATCCGTTAAACACGGACAGAACACGGTTAGTGTCTGTGTGGTGTCAGTGGATTTTCATGGACCCTTAGGCTACATGCACACGACAGTGAAAAACGGACATGTGATGTACATTTTTTTTTTAACGGCCATGAAATGTATATTTTAAGACATATGGTAGTCTATGGGGTCATTCACATGGCAGTTTTTTTGACTGTCAGTGAAAAACGGACGTAAAAAAATATAACATGTTCTATCTTGTCCGTTTTTCACTGACAGACTGACCCCCATACAATTGAATGGGTCCATTTTTAACGTCCGTCTCTCAGAAAGGCATCAGTGGAAAAAAAATGTCTGTTTTTAACGGACTTTTTTTTTTTCACTGTCGTGTGCATGTAGCCTTAGACTTCCATTGGCGTGTTTGTTCCGTAGTATTTCGTCTCCGTTATTAATTTTTGTAAATTTTTTTCCACTGTGCAGTCTAGTATCACAGAACGTGGCTGCGCTGCCCTCAATGTGCACCATGTTCCCTCAGCAGCACGGGAAGAAGGAAGCAGTCTCTCCCTCCCCTGTGCTGCTGGTGCCACTAATGAAGATAACTAACGTTTAATACAGATACAGGAGTATTACAGTATTATAATAGTTGGTGGTGCAGTGGCAGTTCCTATCGGAGCCCCAGCAGTGTAATGCTGGGGCTCCGATCAGTTACCATGGCAACCAGGATGCTACTGAAGTCCTGGCTGCCATGGTCAGCTCCCTGCTGCTGTGTGCACAGGGCAGCAGGGAGAGGGTGAGATCCTAGTCACCCTGATAGAGCTCTATTAGGGTGGATAGGACAAGGCTTCTAGCCCCCTAAGGTGGCTAAAGTAAAAAAAAACACCAAAATATTAAAAGTTTAATTCCCCCCCCCTTCCCAATTTTACATATAAAATATAAACACAATCAAAAATAAGGCCGAATAGTTAAAATATTAAAAAATATCTCCTATGCGGTGAAAACCGTGACAGAAAAAAAATTAACGCGCAATTTTCCATTTTTTAGTCACCTTGTCCTTCCCAAAAATAAGATCGGACTGTTCTATTATGGGCCAGACGTTCCATAATATGTGGGATGCACACAGCTTTTTTTTTTTTCTTCTCGTAGTATCTAATGGTATAGAGTATCGCAGTACTTTTTTATGGTATCGGAATCAAATAAAAATTCGGGTATTGTGACACCCCTACTTCACAGCCTGTGCTCACCTTATAGTCTCTGTTGATCGTCTTGTGTATATACCTTTGTTTTATAAAGTATTGGGGTCCATTCACACGTCCGTAAGTGTTCTGTGGATCCGCAAAACACGGACAACAGCAAAGTGCGTTCCGCAATTTGCGGACCGCACATCGCTGGCACTTGAGAACAAGAATAGGACATGTTCTATTTTTTGGCGGATGCGGATGTGGACAGCATTTAGTGTGCTGTCCTCATCTTTTCTGTCCACATTGGAAATTAATCAGTCCGCACCTGTTCTGCAAAATTGCGGAACAGATGCGGACGTGTGAATGGACCCTTAAAGTTGCATTTTGATCCTTTACAGACCAGTATTTTTCTATATTGCAGTGGAAACATCCACGCCATCCCTTTTCACATTATCTTGTTTGCACACGGTGTGGCCACGAACAGAGCTCCACGGCTCTTTGCTCTGTGGCATTATTACTTTTTTTTCCCCCACAGGGTTTTTTTTAAAGTCCGAACCGCTGTGGCCGTACCCAGTTCATACTAGGAATTAGATATTTACTTACCAATTTCATTGTCTTATCCATTTCCTCTTCCCTTTCCTCCCCCTACAGCCCTATATCCCTCTATCAGCATTAACCTGAATTTTTCTCAACTGAAGAGTTGAAGTAAAAAAACACTGTGGACAGATGTAACAAGTTGTCCGACCTCCAAAAAAATGAGTGCGCGTCCGGGAACTGCTAATAGAAGCCTTTTCTCTTTATTCATTACAAATGGCTGCTGCTGTGTGAAAATTCCTTCCCATGTTTCCGCAGTCCTGCCTACAAGTCCCAGAATAATGCTGTCCTAAGGGGGAGAGTGTAAATTAGGGTGGGCGTTTCCTCCATAATGGTTTTTATTTTCCCCACCCACTGATCCTCCTCCTGGCAGTCTATATTCTCATCATCCTCACAGGACCTTATGATGTCACTCGGTCATGTGACCCCTGTTTTAGGACTTCCAAACATCAAAGCACTTATTTGATAAATGTATGTTTAATGTCCTAATATAAAGGGGCTTATAGAATAACTAATACAGATCTCTGCATTTGCGGTTTCGTGTAACCCATGTGACTTGATCTGGTCACATGACTGTGTGATGTGAAAAGGTCCTTGCAGCTTAGTGATTGAAAGCATGCGATGCTTGTGTGGAGGCTATAGTGGAAGTAATAAAGAGCCGCTGAGCGGTGGAGATACAGTCTTCCTTCAGACTCTGCTTGTAGTTTCCATCTGCACAGGAAGGAGAGAAATTGGCTTCCTGGTGAAGACTTAAGTAGGACAGAATGGTTAGTCCTTTCTAAGGCACATGATGCAGTAACTGAAAATGTAAATTTCTGTTTAAACTAAGCATCTAAAAATGTAACTTTATTAGTAAAGGAGGTTTAATCTGTTTGATATCCAAGTCTGAAAAAAACATGAGTGGTCCTTCAAAACATAGGGGGAAAAACATAATCCTTGTAAAGGCCCTTCCATTCCCAAGGCCTCTGTCTCTGGCAGACCAGAACTGACTACTTCCCATTCATGAGACCTAAAAAACGCCCTAACACTGTGGCCTACGTTTACTAACGTGAGTGCAACTGAACCTAGTCATAAACTGCAGCAAAGTGTGGAAACTGGCGAACCTCCTCGGCTCCTGGCTCGACGAGAGGCACCGCTTAGGGTGCTTTCACACTTGCGGCAGAGGGTTCCGACAAGCAGTTCTTTTGCCGGATCCGTCTCACAAATGCATTGCAATAACGGAACCGTCTCTTCGGTTGTCATCCGGAGAAACGGATCCGTTATGTATTTTTTTCACATTTTTAAAGGTCTGCGCAGACCGGAAGATTGGATCCGTCAGTGCGGTATTTTTAATGCCGGATCTGATACTAATACATTCCTATGGAATGCTGCGGTATTTTCTCTGTCCAAAACGCCGTACAGTGACTGAACTGAAGACATCCTGATTAGTGTTCAGCCTCAGTAGCAGTGCAATCCCGTCTATTGCGCGGACTCAAGCGCGATCCTGTAACTGATTCGCGCATGCTCCGTCCCCGATGCTGGCCTGTGTTCTCTTCCTCACCACTGAGCTGGGTGTCAATTAGACTGCATAGAGCCGGGATTAGGGCAGGGGAGTTACAGCCTGGAGTGAGGGAAGGGCCGCCCCCTTGACTTCTATCGTGACTTGTGGAGCTGGAGAAGAGAACTTTATAAGGCGATTTTTCCATGCATATACATGGCAGAAAAGCGGGAAAAGACTGTATGATAACACAATGAGGATGATCTATAAGGTACTTTTAATAGTTTATTAAGTGAAATGCAGGTGACAGGTTCGCTTTAATTCATTGTATTTTTTTAGAATTGATTTATTACTTATTTAAATATATATTTACCACATAATGTCCCCAAGAGTTAATAAAAAGACTGTTGGGGGACAATGAGCACTGTAGTCTGTTGCACTTTTTTTTTCTTTTATTTGTATTTTATTTTCTATTTTTTTAAATATATTTTTGCCACATAATGTGTCCCCCAAGGGATTATAAAAAGACCGTTGGGGGATAGTGAACACTTTTATTTTGCAGTTTATCCTTTTATTTGTATTTTATTTTTTAATATTTTCAATTTTTTTGCCACATCATACTTTATTTCTTTTTTGTTTTTTTATTTTTTTTAAATTTATTTAACTTATTTTTTTAATATTCTTTTCCACATAGTTTGTCCCCAAGGTCACTGAAAGACCTTTGGGGACACGACTTTTTTTTTTTAACTATTTCCACTGTAACTGGGACATTGAAAGGAGCCCCAGTTACAGAGGAAACCAGCCTGCTGTGGGGGCTTTGTACACAGGCAGAGATGATCAGGGTCTCCTGACCTCAATCAGCTCTGCACTCCGGGTCCACCCTTCATAATGCACCGCTCACCTATCTGAGGAGAAGGCAGAAGCGCTGATACACTGCCTTTGCCTTCTCTTCTGCTCCCCCTCTGTCTGACAGCCGGGCACCCGTCCTGCTACAGAGCGGGAGCAGGAGCTGTAATGCTTCATTGCGCTGCGGGGAGAAACACAGCTGATTGCACGATCAGCTGTGTTTGTGTCCTGGAGGACGGGGGCCGCAAACTCTGGTGCTGGGGGCCGCATGCGGGCCGCAGGTTGTGCGCCCCCTGCTTTGGACAGATTCATTATAGTGGCAAGGCCAAATACTCAAATCAAGGATAACCAAAAATTCTAAAGGGCATCTGTCAGTGGATTTGTCCCTATGACACTGGCTGACCTGTTACATGTGCGCTTGGCAGCTGAAGGCATCTGTGTTGGTCCCATGTTCCTATGTGCCCGCATTGCTGAGAAAAATTACGATTTAATATATGCAAATGAGCCTCTAGGAGCAACGAGGGTGTTACCAGCCTCTAGGTGTAATGGTAACGTCCCCGTTGCTCCTAAAGATTTATCTGCATATGTTAAAACATACATTTTTCTCAGTAATGCGGACACATATGAACATGGGACTAACACGGATGTCTTCAGCTGCCAAGAGCACATGTAACAGGTCAGCCAGTGTCATAGGGACAAATCTGCTGACAGATGCCCTTTAGGCCACCTGTACATGTTGCGGAAAAACCGCAGCGTATTACAGTACCAGCAAAAGTGTATGGGATTACACGAATCTCATGTACACTTTGCAGATTTTTTTTTTCTGTGCAAAAAAAAATCAAGTCAATTATGTTTGTGGTGTTAGCTGTAGACTTCATCCTTTTCAATGGAAGGTTGAGGTCTGTGGGTGCAGGTGGCCTTAGAGGGGTTTCTCATCTCAAACATTTCAGGGCAGAATCATCTGTAGTAATGAGTATACTGTGGATTGTAATGTCCGCAGCATGATTCCCCTCAGATTTTTTATTTTTTCCCAGAGCACTTGAACTCTTAATCTGTTAGAAATAAAGCTCGCTGGTTTATTACCGGACTGCATAACATGTTGTGTTTGTAGCCTTTCTGTTGAATACCACGTTCACACCAGTGATGCCTAGATTACTGATAACGTCCCCCTTAGCCCATATGGTTTGGAGAGGGTGCGATGTCTGGTAAACAGCTATCAACAGCTAGCGCTTTTTTTTTTTTTTTTTTTTGTCTTTTCTTTTGCCTGCCAGTCTACTTGGATTGAATGGTTAGAAATTGCTATTTTTTTTAAATGTGTAAATTTGTACTGACATTTGTCCGACTCTTTCTCATTAAGAGACGCAACTGCTGCAAGCAATTCATTGGTCCTTAAAAGATCCCCTTTCCGAAAAAATAAGAAGGCCTTGAAGTCCTTTACTAAATCATCTGCGCGGCATGGACAGAAGACTAAGAGACGAGCTTGCAAATTTGAGGAAGGTCAGGATGTCTTAGCACGATGGTCCGATGGATTGTTTTATCTTGGAACTATCGAAAGGGTAATTGCTTCGCACATTCTGTCACCAAGTTTGAAACTGCTTTGATCACAATGGGAGGCCTAGACTAAGGGGGTGTGTCCTCAATAGATATCCCATTTCACAGTAGTCTCCTGTGTATCTTATTTACACTTGGGGTCTAGGGTGCTGGCATCTGCATATTTATTGCTGAAACTTAGAAGACATAGCGATGATGACGCCCTTTTAGACAGTTGCAGGTTATGTCCAAACAGATTTTTTTTTCCAGTCTTTATTGTCACACATTAAAAACACATAAAAAAAGGTTTGATGCAGATGCTGATGGCAGATTATGCCGCTCCACAAAAATCTTTGTGGCGGTTAAAGAGGACCTGTCATGTCCTCCAGAAACGGTGGCCGCGGTCACCTGGCTGTAGCCACTTCTCCACGGTGCCATGTTTTTTGTTACAAAGTCCCCTTCCTGTAAAAATTACAAGCAATTTGCACCCAATGTGCTAGTCAGGCCTTTCATGATCTAGGGGGCGTGATCCTCAGCAGAGGGTGAACCATGGCTGTTATGTTGCCCACACTGATAGGACACAGATCAGGTTCACTCCATGTTGAGTATTACACTCCCCTTGCTCTGTAACGGCCTAGTAAAAAAACTAAAGAAAAGTGCTGAAGTCTGTGGAGCGGCAGCTAGAGCAAGATAATTGGGGTCGCCTCTTTGAGAGCTTACTGGTACTTTGCCCATTATTTTAATAGATATTCAAGCACCGTATAGAATTGTAAAAAATATGTAAATCAAGACAGGGGAATATGTTTAAAGGGAATCTGTCACCTGCATATTACCTAAAATATTACCTTTTTTCATTAATCCAGGTGTAATAAATTACGTTATTTCCATATGTCTTCTTCTTTTAATTGTGTGCCTTGTCTCTTCAAAAAAACGCTTTATCCGATATGCTAATTAGGTTGTAAGGAGCCCAGAGGGGCGTTATTCCCCCCCCCTGATGTGCCCAGCCCGCCTAAATTTGAAAAAAAGAACGCCTCCAGGATGTAAAATCCCAAGTGATCCAACCACCCCCCCCCCCAAGCATGAAATCCCACGCAGGTGCAGTGAGGCTGTTGCCCTCAGTTGCCGTACCGTCACCCAGGCAATCGACTGCACCGGGATTTCGGGCTGCCGTGCGAGAGGAGGGGGGGGGGCGGGGGTTGGAGCACTTAGCCTTGCCTCTGGGAGGCGATTTTACATCCTGGAGGCGTTCTTCTTTTTTCAAATTTAGGCGGGTCGGGCACATCAGGAGGGCGTTCCTGGGCACCTTGGAAAAGGAATAACGCCCCTCTGGGCTCCTTACAGCCTAATTAGCATATTGGATAAAGCGTTTTTTTTTTAAAGAAAAGATAAGGCACACAATTAAAAGAAGACATATGAAAATAAGGTAATTTATTACACCTGGATTAACTTCTTGCCGACCGCCTCACGCAGGATTGCGTCCTGCGGGCGGTCGGTCTGTTCCTCGTTGACGCGCCCGCGCGTCATCTCACGAGAGGCGAGATTTCCTGTGAACGCGCGCGCGCGTTCACAGGATCACGTCGGGGAGAAGGTAAGCTACAGCCTGCCAGCGCTGATCGTGCGCTGGCAGGCTGTAGAAGTTAAAAAATGGCATATCAGACGCTGTTTTGTTAACAGCGTCTGATATGCTTGCTGATCGTTCCTTTGGTGGTCCCTTTTGCTTGGGACCACCAAAGAAACTTTGTAAGTGCACCAAAACACCACACAGACCCCCCACCCATCCCACCCCCACCCCGTTACTGATTAACCTGATTAACCCCGATCACCCCATGTCACCCCTGTCACCCCTGACACTAATTACCCCCTGTAAGACTCATTCAGACGTCCGTATGTGTTTTGCGGATCCATGGATCCACGGATCCATAAAACACGGACACCAACAATGTGCTTTCCGCATTTTGCGGATCCGCACATTGCCAGAACTATATAGAAAATGCCTTTTCTTGTCCGCAGTTGCGGACAAGAATAGGACATGCTCTATCTTTTTGCGGAGCTGCGGCCGGATGCTTGGGGGCCGAAACCCGGAGGTTTGCGGCCGCAGCTCCGCAAATGCTGATGCGGCGGCGCATAGTGTGCTCTCCGCATCACCGCCAGCCCCATTCACACTGAATGGGTCGGCATCTATTCCGCAGAATTTTTGCGGACGTGTGAATGGGGCCTTACTACTTTTTTTGCACATTTTTGGCAGAGATTTATTCATCCACATTGATTGATGCGAATGAAAAAATCTGTGCCGTTCATTTTTTCTTTTCAGCCCAGAGGCTGAGCGGAAAAAAATCTCATTACCAGTATGCTCAATATACGGAGAATCGCAGAAACTCCTAATGCTGGCCATACGTGTAATGATTGCGGAGACCCTCAAATGCCAGGGCAGTATAAATACCCCACATGTGACCCCATTTTAGAAAGAAGACTCCCCAAGGTATTCCGTGAGGGGTATGGGGAGTTCATGTAAAATATTATTTTTGTCACAAGTTAGTGGAATATGAGACTGTAAAAAAAAAAAAAAAAATCAATTTCCGCTAACTTGTGCCAAATTTTTTTTTCTGTGAACTCGCCATACCCCTCACGGAATACCTTGGGGTGTCTTCTTTCCACAATGGGGTCACATGTGGGGTATTTATACTGCCCTGGCATTTTAGGGTTCCTAAAGTGTGAGAATCCAAATGCGTAAAAATGGCCTGTGAAATCCTAAAGGTACACATTGGTTTTAGGGCCCCTTTGCGCATCTTGGCTGCAAAAAAGTGTCACTCATGTGGTATCGCCGAACTCAGGAGAAGTAGGGCAATGTGTTTTGGGGTGTATTTTTACATATACCCATACTTTGTGTGAGAAATATCACTGTAAACGACAACTTTTTAAATTTTTTTATTCAAAGTTGTCAATTTACAGAGATATTTCTCTCACCACATGGGTATATGTAAAATACACCCTAAACACATTGCCCTACTTCTCCTGAGTACGGCGATACCACATGAGTGATACTTTTTACAGCCTGAGTGTAAAGGGGCCCAAATTCCAACGAGTACCTTTAGGATTTACATGGCTGCTCACAATTTAGCCCCACCCAAAATGCCAGAACAGTACAAACACCCACAAATGACCCCATTTTGGAAAGAAGACACCCCAAGGTATTCGCTGAGGGGCATAGTGAGTCCATGAAAAATTTTACTTTTTGTCAAAAGTTAGCAGAAAGGTAGACTTTATGAGAAAAAACAATAAAAAATCAATTTCCGCTAACTTGTGCCAAAAAAAAATCTTCTATGAACTCGCCATGCCCCTCACAGAATACCTTGGGGTGTCTTCTTTCCAAAATGGGGTCACATGTGGGGTATTTATACTGCCCTGGCATTTTAGGGGCCCTAAAGCGTGAGAAGAAAAATGCGTAAAAATGCCCTCCTAAAAAGGTACTCATTGGTTTTAGGGCCCCTTTGCGCATCTTGGCTGCAAAAAGTGTCACTCATGTGGTATCGCCGTACTCAGGAGAAGTAGGGCAATGTGTTTTGGGGTGTATTTTTACATATACCCATACTTTGTGTGAGAAATATCTCTGTAAATTGACAACTTTGAATAAAAAAATGTAAAAGTTGTCGTTTACAGCAATATTTCTCAAGCGCAGCATGGGTATATGTAAAATACACCCCAACACATTGCCTACTCTCCTGAGTTCGGCGATACCACATGAGTGACACTTTGCAGCCAAGATGCAAAGGCCTAAAACCAATGAGTACCTTTAAGATTTCATGAGCCATTTTTACGCATTTGGATTCTCACGCTTTAGAGGCCCCTAAAATGCCAGGTCAGTATAAATACCCACATGTGACCCCATTTTGGAAAGAAGACACCCCAAGGTATTCCGTGAGGGGCATGGCGAGTTCACAGAATTTTTATTTTTGGCACAAGTTAGCGGAAATTGATATATTTTTTTATTTTTTATTTTGTTTTTTACAAAGTCTCATATTCCACTAACTTGTGACCAAAAATAAAATTTTACATGAACTCACCATACCCCTCACGGAATACCTTGGGGTGTCTTCTTTCTAAAATGGGGTCACATGTGAGGTATTTATACTGTCCTGGCATTTTAGGGGCCCCTAAAGCGTGAGAAGAAGTCTGGAATCCAAATGCGTAAAAATGCCCTGTGAAATCCTAAAGGTACTCATTGGTTTTAGGGCCCCTTTGTGCACCCAGGCTGCAAAAAAGTGTCACACATGTGGTATCGCCGTACTCAGGAGAAGTAGGGCAATGTGCTTTGGGGTGTATTTTTATATATACCTATACTGTGTGTGAAAAATATCTCTGTAAACGACAACTTTTAAAAAATTTTATACAAAGTTGTCAATTTACAGAGATATTTCTCTCACCCAACATGGGTATATGTAAAAATACACCCCAAACACATTGCCCTACTTCTCCTGAGTCGGCGATACACATAAGTGACACTTTTGCAACCTGAGTCACAAAAGGCCCAAATTCAACGAGTACCTTTAGGTTTACATGGCGACTCACAATTAGCCCGCCCAAAATGCCAGAACAGTAAACACACCCCACAAATGACCCCTTTTCGGAAAGTAGACACCCCAAGGTATTCACTGAGGGGCATAGTGAGTCCGTCTGAGATTTCTTTTTTTTTGCCAGAAGTTAGCAGAAATTGAAACTTTTTTTTTTTTTTCTCAGAAAGTGTCATTTTCCGCTAACTTGTGAAAAAATGAAATGATACATGAACTCACCATGCCCCTCCGCGAATACTTTGGGGTGTCTTCTTTCTAAAATGGTGTGATTTGGGGGTATTTATACTTTCCTGACATTCTAGCACCTGAAGAAACATGACAGGTGCTCAGAAAGTCAGAGCTGCTTCAAAATGCAGAAATTCACTTTTTGCACCATAGTTTGTAAACGCTATAACTTTTACCCAAACCAATAAATATACACTTATTGGACTTTTTTTATCAAAGACATGTAGAACAATAAATTTAGAGAAAAATTTATATAGAAATGTAGTTTTTTTTGAAAAATTTTACAACAGAAAGTGAAAAATGTCATTTTTTTGCAAAAATATCGTTAAATTTGTATTAATGGCAAAAAAAGTAAAAATGTCAGCAACAATGAAATACCACCAAATGAAAGCTCTATTAGTGAGAAGAAAAGGAGGTAAAATTCATTTGGGTGGTAAGTTGCATGACGGAGCAATAAACGGTGAAAGTAGTGTAGTGCGGAATTGTAAAAAGTGGCCTGGTCATTAAGGGTGTTTAAGCTAGGGGGGCTTAAGTGGTTAATGACAAAAAAAATTAGGTAATATGCAGGTGACAGATTCCCTTTAAAAACCTAGGTGAAAGAATGGCTTCAGCAGAGGAGATTTATCATGGGGGAATTTTTAAAGGCTGCTTTCGATTAAAGTTGCTCCAAAGTTGTCATATGTTGTACGATGTTTGAAAATTTAGTGCCTGTTTAAAAAAAAAAAAAAAAGGGGTGGTCCCATTACAACATTTTACAGACTAGAAGATTAGGGTCTAAACGGTGGGGTTTCAGCTGCTGGGGACCCACGTTCCCCCTTTTGAATGTTATGGTGGACACGCATCCATGCTGCCACTCCATCTCTGAGGCTGCCGGAGATAGAGCAAAAGCACTTGGCTGTCTCTAGTAGCCCTATAGAACAGAGTGAAGCGGTGGATGCAGACACCCATTATAGTAATGGGCAGGGTTTCTAGTGGCCGGATCAGTCACTCCCCAAAAATGTCCGGGCCCCTTTACACAGACTGTACTTCCCTCGCTTACCGGCACTGCATCTCCCTGTCACGCAGATCAAAACATATGGGGGGTGGGGGAAGTGTTTGCAGCCAATAGCAGGCTGTGACGGGAAGGAGCCTTCCTAGCATTGTGGGTGCCATCCCCCACCCCCAGTCTCTACATATGTTTATTGCATGATGTACAGCATGGACTTTGACCAGCCTTTTCTGATCTAAGGGCGGTCACAAAGGTCAGCTAACTATATGGTTAAAATATAGAGGGAAAGCGTGATATACTGATATGTGCACTCTATGCTGCTTACTTTATTTTCTATCTACATGGTTCATTTTTTGGGGCCTGCCTGTTATTTTAGCTGTACATGATATCTAAAGTAAAAAAATTTTGAATTTTTGTTGCAGATAAATAAATTTCACCAGAGCTGTTTTATAATATTCGAAGATAGCTCCAAATCTTGGGTGCTGTGGAAGGACATTCAGACGGGTAGGTGCACTGTAGTGCATATTGCGTTTTATTGGCCGTGTCCCATCCTCACACATTAATCATCAGTTCACTGATGACTGTCCCAACATCCGAATATACCAGGGGCAGGCAACCTGCGGCTCTCCATCTGTTGTAAAACCACAATTCCCACCATGCCCTGCTGTAGGCAGTCTTTGCATGCTGGGAGTTGTAGTTTTGCAACAGCTGTAGAGCCGCAAGTTGGCCATCCCTGGCATATTCCATCCATCTCCTGTGCTCCCTCATTAGCTGTAATGAAGAGGGGCCTAGCCTAGCTTTTGAGGGGGATCTCCTTTTCTGTGTCAGAACAAACATGGGAACGGAGCAGCCCGGTGATGAAATCAGGATATTGGGGCAGCTGCCATAATTGGAGTATATTATAGAAGGTTTAGAACTATTTAGATTTTTTTACACATTGAAACGTCTTTTTACTATGCTGGACAACCCTGTTAAAGGGGTTATCCTAGTCCAGGCATGCTCAACCTGCGGCCCGCCAGCTGTTGCAAAACTACAACTCCCAGCATGCCTGAACAGCCTACAGCTATCAGTATAAAGCAGGGCATTGTGGGAGTTGTAGTTTTACAACAACTGGAGGGCCGCAGGTTGAGTATCCCTGTCCTAGTCTAATGCAGACCTTCCGGAGTGGCCTACCCACAGTAGTGATCATACTTACCTGGCCCCCGCAGCTGGGTTCGGTCTCTCGGTCTCAAAATCTGTCGACAGAGGGCATGTGATTGGCTACAGTGGTGACCTGCTCTCTTTGCATCAAGACAACTGTGATTGGCTGCGGCGGTCACCCCCATTGATGGATGTTGATTTCAGTGGTACAGAGTGAGGAAGAGCTGGTATAGTGACAGAGACCAAACCCAGCGTCCGGGACCAGGTAAGTATGATCACCACTGCCGTTAAGCCACTCTGAGAGGTCTTTTAGTCTTGGATAACCCCTTTAAAGAGGAGCTGTCATCTCTCCTGACAAGTCTGTAAACACTTGAATTTCCCAACTCTGCAATGTGTTGTTTCTCTTGTATGCCTCCTAGAAATTGATTTAAAACCTCAAGCATTTACTGAAAGTCATCTTTAGCCTATGATTACCTTTATACTGTACTCACTGAAGAGCATATAAAATGGTGACATACACACTGATATCAGCCAGCCACTAATGTTAAGTGGTTGTCAAGAATTTGCCGTATAATTTAATCACAGTCTGCCTTAGCTCCTGGTCTCCCTGCCCAATTCATGATTTGTAGTTTTCTCCCTGTTTTACATTCTAGTAATTGTGTGGTCTTATTTTGTTTGTAAGAGCAATTTATCTTCCATAGACACGACCGTTCTGTTTGTCTTCATTGTGGATGGATGACAGTTTTCCGCGCAGGTGCAATGCGTTAAGTGAACGCATAGCACTTGCACTGAATCCTGACCCATTCATTCAATGGGGCTGTGTACCTGAGCGTTTTTTTCACGCATCAGTTCTGCGTTGCGCCAACAAAGTGAGTGGGGATTCAGTGAAAAAAGTATTGCATCCGCAAGCAAGTGCGGATGCAATGCGTTTTTCACTGATGGTCGCTTGGAGAAGTTTGTAAACCTACAGTCTTTTTTTTTTCTTTATATCACGCGTGTGAAGAACTCATTGCACCTGCGCAGAGAAAACTGACCGAACTTGCAAATCGGTGCGAGTTTCACTGAACGCATCTGGACCTAATCCGTCACGCTCGTGTGAAAGAGGCCTAAGGGTCCATTCACACGTCCGCAAAATGGGTCCACATTCGTTCTGCAATTTTGCGCAACGGGTGCGGACCCCTTCATTTTTAACGGGGCCGCAAAAGATGCGGACAGCACGCTGTGTGCTGTCCGCATCTGCACTTCCATTCCGCGGCCCCGCAAAAAAATGTCCTGTTCTTGTCCGCAGACATTTCTATTATAGTGCCGGATATGTGCAGTCTGCAAAATGCGGAACGCGCATGTGTCTGTGTTTAGCGGATCGCAAAATAGTTGCGGATGTGTGAATTGACCCTTAGGCTTGTACTAGGGATTAACGAGTTAAATGTCTGCCTTGTATATTTCAGGAGCCTGTGAAAGTGGGGAAATGGTTTGTACAATATGTCAGGAAGAATATTCGGACGCACCAAATGAAATTGTTATTTGCGACAAGTGTGGGCAAGGTCTGTATAATTTGTGTGTTAGTCGTTAGAACATTTGTTCATTTAGGATACTACTTTAATAAAATCCCAGAAACATACCGCCATACATAACATTTTTTATGCTTTGGGCTTTTGTTTGTAGCTTAAATGTGTAAAAGTTCATGATATCATCTTAGGCCTCTTGCATACTTGTGCTATTGATTTCTGTTCTGCTCCGTTATAGGATTAGAACAATGAAAACAATGGAAGTGTCAGTTTTAGCACTTAACTGACCTGAGCGGAGCAAAACTTGGCTATAATGGGGTCCGTTGAGTTGACCACTTTACTACGGAGAATAAAGTCTTGCATGCAGGACTTTTCTTGCTGTTTTTGACAGAATCTGTGATGGAGACGCCAATATAGTCGTTGCAGAACACTATGCATCCATGGACAGCCCATGTAAAAGCAGGATTACGGTCACTCTTTAGGCCTCATGCACACGAACGTATTTTGTTTCCGTGTCCGTTCGTGTGTTTTTTCTTTTTGCGGATATGCAGACTCATTCATTTCAATGGGTCTGCAAAAAATGCGGACCGCACACAGTGTGCAATCCACATCCGTATGTCCGTTTCCGTAGCCTCGCAAAAAAAAACATGTCCTATTCTTGTTCGTTTTAGGCATTGTGACAATGAATCCACACAAAAAAACGGATGGCATACGGATGTCATCCGTTTTATTTTTTTGTGGCTCCGGAATTTGCGGACCGCAAAACGCATACGGTTGTGTGCATGTAGCCTTAACGTGTGTTATGATCTCTGGATGTGCCCTACATGTCTATAGTTATAATACTCCCTTGTTCCTATACTCTCCTATACTACAACTCTTTTTCTAGGTACAACTAGTATAAACAAGATTGTTAAAGGTCTACTTTCAATTGAAACTTACAAAAGCAATTTTTTTAAAATGTTTTTGGAATGGGATTTGGTTTTAGGCTACCACCAACAGTGCCACACTCCTAAGATTGACCCCAGCGTGATTGATACAGATGAGAAATGGCTGTGCCGGCAGTGTGTGTTTGCCACTACAACCAAGGTATTAAAGAACTTTGAGTGGATTCGGTAATGCCGTTTTATTTACAGAATTACTTATTTCACCTTTTGTTTCTGATGGTTATTGTACTTTTTGCTTGCTTTCGATTCACTATTGTAGTTGCATCTATTTAGCCAGTTAAAGGGGTTATCCCGTGACTAATGTAAAAAATAGAAATCAGACATCATACAGTACATGACTATGGCACCTTTCACACGAGCGAGTTTTCCGCGCGGGTGTAATGCGTGACCTGAACGCATAGCATCCGCACTGAATCCTGACCTATTCATTTCAATAGGGCTGTGTACCTGAGCGGTTTTTTTTCACGCATCAGTTCTGCGTTGCGTGAAAATCGCAGCATGTTCTATATGCTATTCTATATACTC
This sequence comes from Bufotes viridis, assembly GCA_033119425.1. Classification (NCBI taxonomy): domain Eukaryota; kingdom Metazoa; phylum Chordata; class Amphibia; order Anura; family Bufonidae; genus Bufotes; species Bufotes viridis. Next base: position 38,553,009 of record CM065596.1, on the reverse strand, counting down.
TGGCCCCATAGAAGTGAATAGGGCTGCGTGAAAAACGCATCGCATCCGCAAGCAGGTGCGGGTGCGATTCATTTTTCACTGATGGTTGCTAGGAGATCTGGTTTGTAAACCTTCAGTTTATTATCACGCGCGTGAAAAACGCATCAAAACGCATTGCACCCGCGTGGAAAAAACTGAACGCAATCGCAGGCAAAACTGAATGGCTTTGCCTGCGAAATCACAGTTTTTACTGAACGCATCTGCAACGCATCCGGACCTAAATCCATCACGCTCGTGTGAAAGAGGCCTATGTCTTTCTAACAAAGCTAGAACCAGCCCTGAACGTCTCATGGATCCAGAGATCTCCACATTCATTGCTCTGCTAGATTATGAAGCTGACAGCTCGTGTTTTTTCTGCTGCAGCTAAGGGGGTGTGTCCATGCTCTCCCTATCACAGCTCAGGGGGCGTGTCCATGCTCTCCCTATCACAGCTCAGGGGCAGCCGAAGAATGAAACTGAGCACGTGCGACCATCTCAGTGAGCAGGTCAAAGAAATCAGAAAAAAAAACAGCAGGTGGCGCCATACAGATACAGTTTATTGAATAACTCACTGGCTCTATACAAAATTTTTAATTACATGCAATCACAAAAGTATTCAGATCTGGGTGCTGGTTTAAAAAATGTATAATATTTTTCGTGGGACAACCCCTTTATGGTCCTGTATCATAAAGGTGTGGTCCTTTGAAAGTATAGCATAGTAACGTCACATCATGGTTTTGGCCTCCTTATTCTCCGAGACATCTGAATACTCTAGAGTTAAGTGGAGGTAGCTTTTAAGAGCATTTAATTTGCTTTGTACGCTACTCGTGCTGTATCCATTCCCACTGCCCTGTGACTTCCATTTAAAATGTAAGTGTCTCGGATCAACTGCCCAACAAACCCAATCAACTTATAAATGGGGTCAGAGAAAGTTCTGTGACGTTTATAAGCATTAATAGCGTTATTCTTGAAGTGCCAAGATCAACAAACACATGTATTAAAGGTGCCTTATGTTCACATTTGAGGCCCAGACTGCTGTACCTGTTGCGTTCCCTGTCCCTGCTGCTTTGTCCCAGGTCTGTGTCTTCAGGTCTTCAGGTCTCTGTCCTGTCAGATGGAGTCATTACTGTGTTCAGCGATGACTTGTCCCCAAGTGGCATGTGAACCAGCAGCAATTTGCTGCTTGGGGACTCATCACCAGTAAGGCCAGTTGTCGACCCCATCCGTCTGGAAGATGACAGGATGAGGACTGGAAGACTAGTAAAGAGAGCCAGTGTGTGGAGCAGGTGAGTTGTTCATCAGGTACAGCAGGCTTTCAGATTTTAAAGAGCAAAAAGCTGGATAACGCATTTAATGAAAAGTTTTCTGAATAAGAAGCACAGCCCATTTCTCTGCTTTCCCTGTTCCCTTTTTCTGGGGGACGTGTAGCAAATGTCATCAGAAATAACCTATTGCTTAAAGAGGTTGTCTCACTTGAGCAAATAGCAGTTATGTAGAGTAAGTTAATGCAAGGCACTTACTAATGTAATATTATCCATATTGCTTCCTTAGCTGGCTGGAATAATCTTTCCATCACATTATACACTGCTTGTTTTCATCTTGATGACCACCCGGCAGTCTATCAGCGGTGGTCGTCCTTGCACACTATAGGAAAAAGTGCCGGCACCTCTGGTGGCCAGGACTGTGGCACCGCTAGTGCTTTTTCTATAGTGTGCAAGCATAACCACCGCTGATGGATTGCAGGGTGGTTGTAACCATGGAAACGAGCAGGTGTATAATGTGATGGAAAATGAAAAGGCCAGCAAAGGAGGCAATATGGACAATCATACATTAGTAAGTGCCTAGTATAAACTTTCTCTACATGATAAATGCCATTTGCTGAAGTGAGACAACTCCTTTAACTTGAATTCCTTTACATCCTTGACATTATAAGATGTGGTAATCATATGTGCCTTTGCTTTGTTGAAGAGAGGAGGAGCACTAAAGAAAGGACCAAATGCCAAAGCGCTGCAAGTCATGAAGCAAACTTTGCCCTACAACGTGGAAGACTTGGAGTGGGATGTAGGTCACAAGACCAATGTACAACAATGCTACTGCTACTGTGGAGGCCCAGGAGAGTGAGTTCATGCCATATTCATCCTTAAAGGGGGGGGGGGGTTCTTTTTTTTGAAACACCAGCCTGTTCCTACCTGTGGAAAGATCCATACTTCCCTCCACCCTGAGGCCTCTTTCACACGGCCATAGGAGTGCCGTGCCCGTATTCGCATTTGCGTATCCGCAATAAACGGGCACCGTTCCGCATCACGGACCCCCTTCGGAACGGAGCACTACGGAGTGCTTCTCGTGGTGTTCTGTTCCGTACTTTGTCCCGCAAAAAGATAGAACATGTCCTATCTTTTTGTGGAACGTGCAGACCGCAGACCCATTCAAGTAAATGGGTCCGCTGCGGCTGCCCCACGGTCAGTCCCCAGCACTGCCCAACTACGGCCGTGTGAAAGAGGCCTGATACTGTAGGAGCTCCCTGGCTCACTTCACTGGTCTTGCGTTCCCTATCCTTTCAACTTCCAGTTGGATGGAGTGAGATGCGCAGCTGCAGCCAGTGGCTGGCCTCAGCAGTGACAGGAACAGTTCACCGTTGAGGCCAATTTTTAGCACCAGTGGCCAGTTTACCCTATCTGTCTGCAAACTGAAAGAACGTAGATCGGAAGAACAGTGCAGGGAGCTGGAAAAGAGTGGTCGTGAGATTTAAATATAAAATCAGGAAAACACCTTTTAAATATAAAAATTGATGCAAAAATCATAATGGCATTTTTCCGAAAAATGTAACAAAAAAAAAACTGTGTGAAACCATCCTGGATGGCCCACCTTGCTAGGATATGCCACCAATGTCCAATAGCTGCGGGTCCCAGAGAACCCACAAAGTGAAAGAGGGCGCACCACACAAGCGTGACCACCCTCCCTTCATTTCTTTGGGAGTGCCAAAAATAGCTGAGGTGCTCTGCTATATCCATAACTCACATATAGGTGAATGGAGAGGTATCCACCCCTGCGCAATGCATTCTCCATCCAGTTCTGTGGAAGTTATGTAAATAGACGAGCATGCTCGCTCAGCTGTTTTTGGAACTCTCATAGCAGTGAATGGAGAACACTCAGTGCATGCGCTATGTGCTGTCCTTCGTTTTGGGAAAACCGTTCTAGAGATGGGTTCAGTTGTAAGCTTTTCCAACACTTTTCTATGCTCTGTAAGGGTCTATGCACTTTTGCCGATCCGTCAAACACGGACACTGGCAATGTGCGTTCTGCAATTTGGGGCCCGCATATCGCCAGCACTATAATAGAAAATGCCTTTGCGGACAAGAATAGGACATGTTCAATTTTTTTTCGGGAACGGAATTTGCGGATCCGGAGAAGCGGACAGCACATAGTGTCCTTTCCAGCTCCATTGAAAACGGATGCTGACCCAACTTGCATATGTGTGAAGAGACCCTTAAAAAATAAAAAAATAAAATTGGAGAGCATTAAAGGAGCTGTCCACTTTTTTTTTTTTTTATTGATGACTCAGGTTAGGTCATCAATATCAGATCGTCGGTGGTCCGACTCCTGGTACCCCGTCTGTCAGCTGTTTGAAGAGAAAGCAGTGCTTTTACGAGCGTTGCCTTCAGTTCACTGTTTACCTGCTCGCTGTCATAACTGCAATAGTGAGCAGTGTAATTACAACTATTGCGTCCCCATTCACTCCTATGGGACGGCTCCTGTCTGTTATAGTAAACAGGTAGGAGCCGTCCCATAGAAGTGAATGGTGACACAATGGTTGTAAGTTCACTGCTCACGGTTGCAGTTATGACAGCGGGCAGGTAAAGGGTGAAGAGAAGTGCTGCTTTCTCTTCAAACAGCTGATCAGGGTCACGGGAGTCAGACCCCTGCTGATCTGATATTGATGATCTATCCTTGCACAAATTTGAGACTTTAGGACAGTTGTCTGGTGTTGTCTCATAATGGACAATGCGGGCATAGAACTATGATATGCCCCCAATGTCTTATAGGTGTGGGACCCGCACCTATATTGAGAACGGAGCTCCGCAAGGTGGTGGCTGGAGGACTCTAGTCTGGCCACCACTAAGCCGGCTCCCCTTAGAAGTGCGCACCCTCCGCTCCCATTCATTTCTATAGGCTGACGGAAATAGCTGAGCCAGCGCTCGGCTATTTCAGTCGGCCACATGGAAAATGAATTGAGAACGGCTGTGCATGCGCAGTGCGCCCTCCTACACTTGCGGGGCTTCATTCTCGATATAGGTGCGGGTTCCAGAGGTGGTACCCACAAACATAAGACAATGGGGGCATATCCTAGCGATATACCCCCATTGTCCATGATGAGACAACCCCTTCAAAGCCAATGATAAATCCTCACCAAAAAGATGATAAACTGTCTTGTATAGACAGGTGATGTCCCTGCGCTGACACACACAAACACCACCACTGTTCGCCTCACCTGTGTGGGGGGCTGTGATTTAGTAACTATAAAGGACTTCTAACTTGGCTATGAAGTAGATAGCAAAAGCTGCTTAGTTACAGCTCAGTCTTCAGTAACAGAAAGTATCTTCAGCCCTCCTCACAAACGCATAGCCTGGCTGGTAGCTAGAGCGCTTGGATGGAAACCAGCAGGTAGTTCCAAGGGATACTTCCGTTTGACGTCACGTGCTTCAACAGATGCCTGCAGAGACCAAACCGTCTTTCATTGCATTTTGATATACAGCGGATTCCTTCTTCATTAAAATAAACACCTGCTGGCTTCCATCCGAGCGCTCTAGCCACCGGCCAGGGCTGTGCAGTTTCTAAGGAGAGCTGAAGATACAAAGGGACTTGTACAGAGTCGGATGTACTTCCTTCTAGTGTGAGATGGTGAGCAAGGAGCAGCAATCTTCAGTGACTGCAAGTAACTAAAAAGCTTTTGGCGTCTATTTGAGTTAGTGCTCCTCTTTATTTTTTTTGAATCAGATAAGTCTTTATTAGCAGGAAACAATTTTCCATTTTTATCATAACAACAAAAGTCACAGGACCAAATAGAATTACATGAGACTTCATGGTACATGTGATCAATAAGTAGAGTACAAACTATGAATAAAATGACGCGAAAGTCCAGGTAAACATTCGTACCCCTTATATGATCCCAGGTAAGCATTACACATTGCCCCCACCAAAGCAATTAACAATCCCCCCCAATCCCTAATACCGAAACAGTAGTAATGATGGCAAATAATAAAAGAAAAGAAAACTCTCCCCTCGTAGTTTACATATACAGGTTGTAATAGCAAGCAACTATTAGTATGCACATCTCATAGCGTCCCTCCTTAGGGGTGTCGGCACCTCATACACAATACAGATTAATCAATCACAACAATCATTCATATCAACCCATCACATCACCCACCCATTTCCACTACCTATCACTCAGTCCAACCTGTTTCAAACATCGTTCTTCACCTCATACATCTAATATCCCTAGCACATCTCCTCTTCCCACCCACTGCCGCTCATCTAAGACTTAAAGGGCCTCTAGAGAGCGCCAACCATGAACTGCAGCAACCCGACCTGTAGTGCTCCTCTTTATAGTTCTTTAATCGCAGCCCTCCATGTGAGAGGTGGACAGTGGGTGGTGGTTATCAGCGCGGGTACACTGCTTGTCTCCTACACTTCCCTTAGTTGCTGATGAATTGTTAAATAACATTTAATTCTTAATTTCCAGGTGGTACTTAAAGATGCTACAGTGCTGCAAATGCAAACAGTGGTTTCATGAGGCCTGTGTGCAATGCTTGCAGAAACCTATGCTTTATGGTGACAGGTGAGAAAATGGGAAAGTTGTTCAATCAGATATTGCTTTGCTAAATGTCTATTAGTTGTTAATTCTATAATGTCTTAACGGTTGTGTGATAAAAAGTAAGTCTGTACTTAAAGGGCTTGTCCCATCCATGTGGACTCCCACCAATCCTTAGATAGGCGTTGAGCATGTGCACTGCTACCCAATTTAAAGTAGTACTCCTACAAAAATGTTTTATTCTCTGACCTGTTAGAAAGGTACATGATGTTAACTGTGTTGAATGTAATCTTCTTTCCAGTGACTGTATTTGTGAGTTATAACCTCAATTCTGATCCTCAGCTGTGTCATGTAACCAGCACTCTGATATCCAACTGACACAGAACAAAGTCAGTTACTTCTGTATTTATTCCTATGAGACTGACACTGCGGCCTCCATGGGAATACATAGAGAAACTGGCTTCCTGTTAACGCAATAAGATGCTGTGGTGTTCGGAAAGTCAGAGCGCTGGTAACATGACAGTTAAGAATCAGAAGCGAGGGGATAGCTAACGAATAGTCACTGATCAGAAGATTACATTCACTACAGTTTACATCGGGCACCTTTCTAAGTTAGTTTCACATCTCCGTGTGAATTCCGGCAGACAATGCCGGGAATCAGCCGGACACAAACTGCAGCTTGCAGCCTTAATGGGGCAGGCAGAAATTCTGTCTGCGTAGTACCGGATGTGGTGAATTCCAGCAGGCTGTTCTCTGACAGAATTCACACCAGAGGTGTGACCTTAAAATGCAGCAAAACTTGGCACATTCTTTGCACCTGATGTTGCATAAAGCAAAAAAATAAAATAAAAATTATATCCATTGCGTATAGCTCACCTGTTTAGGTGTGGTTTTCCTTCCTGATGTCACTTGCGGCCACCTTTCCTTACAGAGCCAGGATGCAAAAAACCTTTATCCTGCTAAAATGAGTGTTGCGCTCCAAATATTGCACTTGGCTTTCTTCTTCATATTCTATTCGCCATATTCATTTGAAGTCATAATGGACTACATATGTCCGTGGCAGTGAAAGGGTTAAAGTGCTCTCCCCACCTGGAAAGGTATGATTTATAGATGAATTACTGGGCATCACCAAATAACCACTGCCTCTCACTCTGCTGTGTACACTTTCATGCATGTTATCCATGGCAGTCATATTACGCACAGATTTTCATGCAGAAATTCTGCAACATAATACAGTACCAGTAAAATTATGGTTCAAAAACTTTTTATTCAGAGTAAGGGTACAAGGACAAAAATTTGCATAAGTCCAAAGAAAAGCAGGTCAGAGTAGATATTGTACACAATATAGAAAAACTGGAGGTACCGGAGGTACCCCAAACATATTCAAGGCTGCTAATGTGAAGTTAAATAAAAAAAACCATTTACTGGTCCAAACAAAAACATATAATTACAACAAAGAACTGACAAATACAGTACCAGTAAAATTAATGAGAGTTGGCAAATCTTATGTATATCGTATGTATTATGTATGTGTGGAAATTGACCTGCCATGCAGCTTTTAAAGTGTCAACGGTTTGTGCGGATCTGCAGCGACTGTACTGTAATTTCCTCATAGACTTCAATGGAGTGTTTAAAATACACAGAAAATCCAAACCAAAAACCAGGATAAATGGTGTGGGTTTTCTGCACCATCTGCAGGTCGCCTAAGGCATTACCTAACCTAAAGAATGTAAGTGATCAGTACTGACCCGTGCTGCAGGCAAAGACCACAGCAACCTGCTGCAACAGAGGCTCTGTGGAGAGTCGGGAGGAGCGCTGATCTATATTTATTTATATCATATAGCTCACTTATATATCCGTATACACACGCTGACCTCTCACCACATTTTCTTCAACAGGTTTTATACGTTTATTTGTTCAGTCTGCAATTCTGGACCAGAATACCTCAAACGTCTATCTTTACGATGGTAAGTTTGTATGTTATGTAGCCGATGATGTGGTTTATAACATTAGGTGAGATGTAATGAGTGCAGAGCTTTAGGATTCAACAATAAACAGTACAAATTGATGCATGTAACAGAAATACGCTTTTATCTTTTAGGACGTTCGTGAGTTGGGTTAGTGTAAGCAAATTGCAGCTAGCGTACGACCCGTGGGGTTTTTTGCCGGCATAGTTTTGGCTCATACACCCATGCTGAAATTTCGCTGGCGGCTGAGTGGTTTCTGCCTTCCCATCGTGGGTGGCAGCGCTGAAGATCACAGTGCAGCGTTTTAACCAGGGCTGTGGAGTCGGTAGATAAATTGTCCGACTCCGACTCCTCAGATTTTGAAACTTCCGACTCCGACTCCGACTCCTCTGTATTTAATATGCAAATACGAAGCTGTTCCACCAAGTTCTTCTAATCTTCTCTAGCACAGAGGTAGTTTAGCAGAAGCTGCTGCCTTCTCCTTTGTGTGCTAATCTTCTGCTGAAGATAGAGCAGTGGGAGGATCCAGGAAGGGGCAGGGGAAGGGGCATTTATTTTAAAACATGATTTTCCTAGTAGAATCCCATAGTCATGTTTAAAATTTAAGCTAACAATCTGAGTTTACATGTTTTATAGCCTTAGCTGAATGATAGCAGTTTTTCAAATGGTTTACAGCTTCAGTCTTGAACTATTGACTATCCATTCCCTTCACTTATACAAGTGTCTCCAGTCCTTAATCAGTTATCAGTGAGAGGCTAGGATAACCATGGGTTCCCTGTAACAGCAGACCACAAGACAATGGAAAGTGTAAGTATTGCCGCTCCTTAAAGGGACACTGACAGGCTGATTTTCCAGCTAAAGATATATATATACTGGTATTCATCAGAGAATTAGGAATAAAACTATACTAATGTTACCCCCAGTTAAGCTGTACTTGTGTTTAAGAAACATTTTAATCTGTATGCAAATTCACTATCTTGTGCCCAATGGGGCAGCGTCTCCTGCGGCTTTGTGCCCAGCCGCGCCCGAAGTACAGCTTCCCAGCGCTGTTCCCCTCGTTATTATTCACTGCACTGGCCTGTTTTTTCAGGCTAGCCGAACGCTGAATTCCTACCTAGTCCTGTCTAGTGCTGCCAGTACTCTACATGTGCGCCTGCCCCTTGGGCACAAAGGTAGAGAATTTGCATATTGATTAAAACGTTTTAAACACAAGTAAACCTCAACTGGGGGTAACAGTCGTCTAGTTGTATTCCTAATCCTCTGATGAATACCAGCAGATATATCAGCCTGTCAGTGTCCCTTTAACTGCATAGTAAAGCATATGAAAAGCATGCTTCTTCACGGTCACTTAACGTCTTTGTTTAGCGGTAAAGTGACGCACTGCATGCATTGGCCTTTATTCTTACAGTAGAGAAGTAATTAATTATAACTTTATCTGAATTAGGACATTTAAACTTGCTTTTTTTTTATTTCAATTTTTTTTTATTCCAATTTAAATCTAGTAGGAGTCGGAGTCGGTCCATTTTTTGCCGACTCCGACTCCAGGTACCCAAAATTGCCTCCGACTCCGACTCCTCGACTCCGACTCCACAGCCCTGGTTTTAACGCTCTTGCTGTTCCGAGAACTGACTTGTCTGTTCTTGCTGTGGCTTTAACCCTTTGGAGCGATGTGTGAACATGGCGCCCGCTCGCATGTGCAGCGTACATCGTGGCCGGCAAGTGTCTGCTGTTTGAAACAGCAGAGACCTGCGGCTAATTACGATGCTGATCGTGGTAATTAAAGGCTTTAGATGCCATGATCAAGTGACATCATGGCATCTAAATGCGCAAAAACCGACACCCCTGCGGCCAAAGGGGCATCGGTAGTGAAAAATAAAAATAAATTCCAATATGGTGAATGGCGTAACGAAAAAAAAGGGTCAAAATGGCCTAAGGATTGTCCCGCCAAAAATGAGCCCCCAAACAGCTCAGTAGACAGTTATGTGGGTCAGAATATGGTGATGTAAAAAGTAATTTTTTAATCAGTCTAAATTTATTTTTACACTATTTGGACATAAAAAACATATACATATGGGTTATCGTTGTAATCATACCGACCCAGAGAATGAAGGGCATGGGTCAGTATATATTCTAGGGAGTTGTTAATTTTGTGGGAGGATAGGTGTGGGATTAATGGGTGCGGATAGTAACTAATTGCTCTATCTCTGGACTCCCTAAATATGATGGAAATGGGAAAGAGAAGTGGATCATAAAGGTCTGGAAGTGCGATGCCCATGCTCTGACACTTTATGGGCATTTTTTGTATTGGTGAATTTCAGTGATATGAACAGTTCCTTTTGTTAGAAGCTTTATTCAACATAATACAGATTATATTAAAAAATGATGAACCCCCCCCTCCAATGGACCTAGCTCTCTGAGCCAGAACAGGAGCTGCTCTGTAGGAGCATCTCTCATTCTTGTAGCCTCGAGTTCTCCGTGTTTTAAATGGATGGATATTCATCTAGATGGCAAGTATATGATGATGAATTTTCCCTGTAACAGCTACAGCTTCATCTAAAACATGAGTTTATCCAGCAGCAACCTGAACGAGAAAAGTGAATGTAGTTAGTCTGCAAATGTCCACACATTTCTTCAAAAAGTCCAGATGGGTTACTTGAGACTGAGGTCTATTTGGACCTTTTGGAAGTTGTTTTTGGATATTGGGTTCGGTCTGAGCTTTAACGCGTCTAGGTGCAGTAATACAGTAAGTGAAGTGGTCTTCTGAACATATGATTTTTTTACCCCGTACACCAGTTGTAAAAAATAAATAAAAAAAGTTGGAAAACCTTGGTTTTCAAAACCACTGTGCTTAAATCTAGATTAGATGCATGTGGTGTTTCCATGCTGCCCTCGCCACTTTCTGCAAAGGGGGTGGTGCAGTGATGCAGTGAGTTTAGGACCATAGACTATGATACATAATAATGACTGAAATATACGCCACCTGCAAGCCATCTCCACTGCCAGAGGATGCACATAATTTATGACTAGGTGTGCACCACATCATAAATTAAATGCATCCTCTAGTGCAGGGATCAGCAACCTCCGGCACTCCAGGTGTTGGGAAACTACATCTCCCATCATGCACGCTTGCTTGGCTGTTCTCTGAACTCCCACGGAAGTGAAAGGAGCATGCTGGGAGTTGTACTTTTACAACAGCTGGAGTGATGAAGGTTGCTGATCCCTGCTCTAGTGGCTCAGGAGATAGCAATGAATTGCCCCAAAGGGTCTGCTTTTTATCAACAAAAAGTGCAACACTTGTTCATGGGTTGGATGAAGTGAATGGAGCAGAACTGCAATACCAGCCACGGCCCATGGGCAAGAAAGTGTTTTTGTGATCTCAAGTTTGAGAACCTTGCTTTTTTTTCCCCCAGCTACTTATTTGATTAAAATCTGAGCATAAATGGATACATTGATCCCATTATATGTGGTTTCTTCTTTTTGATTCCTAGGGTAGACATAGCACACCTCTGCCTATACAATCTAAGTGTTATTCATAAAAAGAAGTACTTTGATTCAGAACTTGAACTCATCACGTATATAAATGATAACTGGGATCTATTACATCCTGGCGAGGTACGTACTGAAAGTGATTTGCAATTAGTTCCTATTGTCAAATACTTGATATTCTGCTGTTCCATTGTTCAAGTGAGTAGTTTTCTTCCAAATCTTGCTAATTTGTTTTGTATGTACTTAAGCTGAATGGCAATACAGGTTCAATAGGAGAAAAAAAGATACTTCAAATTATCTTGTTTCAATCCAAGCTTTAAAGGCTATGTACATCTTCAGGTGTTTTTTTTAATGATTGCATTTGTTATGGTAATTGTTCTTATGATAAAGCGGAATTTAACCAATTGTTGTGATGCTCCAAATTATAATGTTCCCTCCAGGGGTAAGTGTATATGGCCGGTCATGAAAAGAATATTATATTCAATTATATTCAAATTACCCCCTTTCCCAGAATAAATAAACATTGCCGCATCCAAAAACGCCCATGCTATTACAATATAAAAATATTCCATACAGCAAACTGCATAACAGAAAAAGATCAAAATGTCCAATTCACTATCTTTTCAATCCTTTATCTCCCAAAAAAACTGAATACACACCACAAAATGGTATTAATGAAAACTGCAGATGGTCCGACAAAAAATAAGCCATTATACAGCTCTGTAATTCCAGCAAACCGTTCTTATTAGGGGGCAAGTGCTGTTTGATACAGCCATTAACAGGGTTTATTACAAGGCAATATTTCTATGTATTATTTGCTCTTGGGCGGTGCAGTTATATGTTCGAAAGCATTTTTTGGCTTCTATTAGTAGGGGGGGAAAAAGGCTTATTAGCAGTTGTGTGTTAAAGTGAGAAAATTACAGCCCTTTTTGGTGTGTATTAGTGCCAAAAAAAAAATTTGCCGTTCAGCGGTGACGTTCCGTTGTACTACAGCCATTTAGGGTGTATTAATAGGATAGATATGTAAGTCCTATTAGCTGTTCTGTGGTGAATTGTGATTATTTTTTTTGGGTGTATTAATAGGAAAAAGAATAAGGGAAAATTGATGGGTGCTTGTAGACTTTCTTCTGTATGAACCGAATTACGTTGATTAGCCATTCAGTGGTGAAATTTGTGATACAGCCTTTTTTGGGAAAATTATTGTCAAGGACAATATATATGTCCTTTACGGCCCACTGGGTAAATGTGGTTCCTGCTCAGAAACTTGGCCAGTTGACGCCGCTTATGCCTCCAAGTTCTCACGCCGTTGGTCCTGCAACGATGTCTGCCTCTACCTTCTCATCCTCCACCATGTCCTCAGCCTTCACTGCAGGGACAATTCACAGTGCTCCTCCAGCATACCACATGTGCAGGGCACGGCGGGTTCATGCTGTTCTGCCCCTTGTGTGCCTGGGCAGGTCTATCCGGGTGGCCCTCTGCGCTCACGTTCCTCTGCTATGGCTGCTGTTGGGGGGTAGGAGCAGTTCAAGCTCCATCAGCAGCAACTTGAGTCTAGAGTCGCTGATGAGCAGCTTTCTTCACCCGCCTAGTGAAGAAACTACTCACCAGCTAGACCTGGAGCAGGAACTGAACCAGCAGGTGGTGGCATACTTGGACAGTACCCTGCCACCCCACATTGACGATCCGCTGGACTACTGGACAGCCAAACTGGATTTGTGGCCGCAACTAGCAGAGTTTGCCCTGGAAAAGCTCTCCTCCCCGGCCAGTAGAGTGGCATCAGAGCGGGTGTTTAGTGCGGCGGGGGCCATAGTTACCCCAAAAACAACTCGCCTGTCCACCCAAAATGTGGAGAGACTGACATTTGTCAAGATGGATCCACCAGGATTTCCACCCACCAATGCCTGATGCATAAGACTAGATCATCCATGGTGCCACACCAACACTTTAACAAAAAAAAATTTTTTTCGGGCTACCTGCCTCAGCTACTATTCTGATGCTGCCATCTGCCTGATGCTACACATCTGATGCCAAGTGCTTCTTCTGTCGCCCACCATCTTCAGCTAGTCCTAGTATTGCCACCCACCTCCCCACTTTGTTACTGGGTCACTCTGTGGTCTCCAAATGCTGCTGCCACCTCCAGACTCTGTCATTGGGCCACTCTGGTCTCCTCATGCATCTCTGTTTTGGATCTACTCCTGTTTTTTTGGCATTAGCAATACTGATGGATTACTGACCACATGCTGACCGAGTGAAGGCGGATGCTCAACAGACAGGATCCGTATTTTGGGGGTTATTGTTCTGACAGATCAGAGGAAGGGCAATACTGATGGATTACTGACCACATGCTGACCGAGTGAAGGCGGATGCTCAACAGACAGGATCTGTATTTTGGGGGTTATTGTTCTGACAGATCAGAGGAAGGTCAAAATAATCAGTGACATCAACACAAATCTACTGCTGACACCCTCTCCACTCTGTTGGGGGGCTCTACTTGTATAAGAGTTTAATAGAACAGGTTCTGTAGATATCCATGTGGAATCAGCTGCCAATGGTGTAAAAGGTGTGCGCTTCTTCTTGGCGCTAACATTAACCTGTAAGGCTGAGTTCATACTTTAGTTTTTTGGTCAGTTTTGGCCCCATGACTGCCCAAATAAGTGAAGTGTGCAGTGATTATAAGAGCGACCCCTGTCATCTGCATGTCATACTGGACTCACAGTATTATTTCACTACCACAGCAGACTCGCTATTCGTGTTACTGCAAGACACAGTGTTCTACACCACTATAAAGGCTCTCTGCAGCCAGAAAATAGCTGTTTAACGCGATTAGCCGCGAATAAATTCAGATCGAAACAAATTTTTTTTAATTAAATTCGGCGAACCAGCCTAATCAATTTTTAACAAAAAATTCGCTCATCTCTATTACTAATGTATTGTCCATATTGCTTTATAAGGCCATCTTGGGGATCCTATTATAACCCTGGACATGAGCATATGTTTAGCTCATAGAGGTTATATGTGGTAACAGAATCCCTTTAAGTAACTTAAATGTTGTGCCATTATGCAAATAAAATCTATTTCTTTCTTCTAGCTGGCAGACACACCCAAATCAGAAAGATATGAACATATTCTGGATGCATTAAATGAAAATAAGACCATGTAAGTCTTTTTTTTTTTTTTTTTTTTTTCTTGCTCCAACATTTTTTAGTGTGTTATTTATTTTTTATTTTTTTGGTTTTAGTAAGTGTAGGGCTACTTTCGCAAAAACATTTTTGCTGGATCCGGCAGGGCTCAGCAAAAACTCTTTCGTTATTGATAATACAACCATCTGCATCCGTTATGAACGGATCCGGTTGTATTATCGTTAACATAGCCAAGACAGATCCGTCATGAACTCCATTGAAAGTCAATAGGGGACGGATCAGTTTTCTATTGTCAGATAGTCAGAGAAAACGGATCCGTCCCCATTGACTTGCATTGTGGGCTATGACGTCTTGTTCCGCATCCCAGGACAGAAATGAGAACGAAATGCATTTTGGAGCACTCCAATCTGTTCAGTTACGTTTTGTCCCCATTGACAATGAATGGGAACAAAACTAAAGCGTTTTTTTCCGGTATTGAGACCCTATAATGGATTACAATACCGGAAAATAGAAACGCTAGTGTGAAAGTAGCTTAACTTTAATCCCTTAATGACCAACATGCCTTTTTGTGAAAGTCATTAAAGGGGTTAACCAATACTAAAGTAACGGCTCAGACCTGCCCAACCCAGTGGGGGGGATGATGCTTACCTGATCCCTGCTGCTGTATCTGGTCTCTTGGGCTCCCTGGCCAGCAGTTCTGCTCCCACATGTGCCGAGGACAACACCCGTCAATGGGGACAAACATCGTGGCAGGTATCGGGTAAGCATCTCGCCAACTCTGGTTTGGTCTGGGCTGCTATTTTAGTATTAGATAACCCCTTTACGGTGCCTTAGTCTAGGCTGTCATTAAGTGTTGCACTGGTCTTCTGTATTGAGAAGAGCTGCTGTTTAGCAGTCTTATGACAGTCAGATTCCTGATCTAACGGCCCAAATGTCAGAATTATCCACGATATTTAAGGCTAGTTGCACACTAGCGCTAGAGATCCAGCACACTCTACTGGCAGGGAACCGCAGTTTTCATCCGGAAAATTCTCAACATATTTGTGGGGTTGCAGCTGGATCTCCGGTGGTCCCCATTATAGTAAATGGGGGCGGATGGAGACGTAAAGCTTCCAGCAATGCCTGCCGGGTCTCTAGCACTAGTCTAAAACTAGCCTAAACCCTTAGATGCTGCGGTCGAGGGAACTTCCTCTGCCACTCATTGGAACTCCTGCAAATATGACTGTGTGGTAGCGATGCTGGGGTCTAATGAAGGCCCCCAGGCTTGCCTTCTGTGTATGCATTTTAGGCCATGTCAGACAGGTTGGATGTCATTTTTCCACTGGCAGCATAATACACTGCATATTTTTATGGGGAAAAAACCTCTACATAATTGATATTTTCATATACGTAACAAACTGAACTATATAATTATCACCTTATTTATCCCGCACAGCGAACTCACTAGAACAGAAGTTAAAGAAAAACGAAGTAAGCAATGCCAGAATTGCTAGTTTGTTTGTCTGCCGTTCAAAAAAAAAAAAAAAAGCGATTAGAAAGCCTTTAGCCGTCCCAAAATGTTCCCAATGCAAAGTACTAGTCATCCTGCAAAAATCTAGCCCTCACATAGCTCTGGCAAAATAAAAATAAAGTTTTTGGGTCTAGTGACCATGAAAAAAATAATTTATTGTGAATACCATTTGGTATTGTTCTAAACGTATGGACCAAGATAATAAAACTATCATGTTTATGCCACAAAGTGAACGTTGCCAAATTTAAAACATAAAAAGACAAGGTCTGAATTCCGTTTTTCTTTTTCCATTCACACCCGAAGGAGTTGAGGGATTTTTCCCCTGATGACCTATCCCCTGGAGAGGGCATCAGTATCTGTCCGTTTTAGAAGGCAGCAGCACTTGCTTTACCACCGCGGCCTTCTCTCTGCAAACCAAGTACAGCTCCATATATTGTATGGCGGCTGTGCTTGGCATTGCAGCTTAGCCCTATTCACTTCTATGGGGCTGAGCAACGCCTAGGCCATGTGACCGATAAGCGTCACATAACATGGCCTAGGAAAAGGGGAGAGAAGGCTGCGGCGCTACTGCGACCACCTCTGTCTTCTCAAAGCTGATCGGCAGGGGTCCCAGGTGTTGGATCACCACAGATCAGATACTGATGACCTATACACAGGATAGGTCATCAGTATAAAACTCCCGGAAACCCATTTAACAAAACTTATATGATTTGTGTATCCCAAAAGGGTGCCATTAAACAGTGAAACGTGTCGTCCCGTCGTCGTCCCCCAAAAAAATAAAAAACAACAACAAAAAAGCCCTCATATGACTACATTGCCAGAGGAAGAAAAGATGGCTCTTGGAATGTGACAATACAAAAACAATGGTGTAAAAAAATGCTAGGTCATGAAGGTACAAAACAGGCTTGTTACTTAGGGGTTAATGCAGATTTTTTTAAATTTTTATTTTTTTTAGAATATCTTTATCTAATGAAACTTTTTTTTTTTATACGAATACATTTATTTTATACATTTACCCCGCCCTTCTCAATTTCATCTGTTCAGCAAAGCCATTGTTAATTTTGAGGTTTTGCATGAGGAGAAGTTCTACAGCAAACCTACCTAAGACGGGCGCCACTACCAAATGTATTATAGGGTCGCATCAGTGATTGTGAGCCAAAACCAGAAGGGAAGCCTACACAGAAATAAAGTGTAATGGAAAGATTTGCTCCTGTTCTGTGTTTTTGACCTGCACCCTGTTTAGGCCCTGTCTGATGGAAATCACTGACCAAACACTGTGTGAAAGCAGTCTGTCATCTTTGTTAAATATCCATAGGTAAAGCATCTTTAAAAACTCAGTATATCCAATTATCCATATGTCTACAGTAGTTTATGATCCCACATAGTTAACATCCAGAATACAGTGCATATGCATGTATCATACATGTGCCACCAATTACACATTTGAACATAGAACGTGATACAGTGCCTAATGCAAAGCTTACCTGTTATGACAGACCCCCAACATGGGTGCTGATTGAACTTGCATGTCTCCCCTATACACCCCTATCACACTTGCCTACAGTAGCTCTTAATTGTTCCCACTCAATTTGGGGGAAGCCTGTATATCAGGTTGCTGGGCTCAGTATAGTTTTAAATATGGCTTCCACAACGAGAGAAACCAGACACATTCAATGACGACGTATGTGGCCATATAATCAATAAGAGCCAAAACAAGCAATGTTGTGTAGGCACAGCTTGGGGGCCCGACTGGTAAAAGGCATGGATGCTCACGATGAAAAGTTCTGCAATTTTCTAACAGACTTTGAGAAAATTTACGCCACAAAATTGGCCTTGAAAAGCTATGTAGACCCTTGGAGGGGATTTTTTTTATGATTGCATTTTACTCATTTTTGGCTAAAAAAAATTTAATTGGCCTTTTCTAAAAATATTGAGCCGTTCTGTCACAAAGGGTTACGTTTTTCTAGCTGTGTGACTGGTACTTTCACTTTGAGTCATGTAATAAACTGTATCTCTAAATTACGGAGAGGTCATAATAGGGTTGTTTCGGGTATCGAAGTTTCGATACCCAATCGATACTTTTCTCTGGTATCGAGCTCGATACCAGGATTGGTATTTTATCGATACTGGGCTGCGCTACTGCACAGCCCAGTATAGGAGAGCATGGCTGCGCTGCTCTCAGCGCGGCCATGTTCTCCTCGGCAGCACGGGGAGAAGGAGGCAGTCTCTCCCTCCCCCTGTGCTGCCGCTGCAACCAATTGAGGGAGAGGGGGGCAGGTGGGAGGAGGGGCGGGCGCAATATTGGTGGCCAGTGCGCCCTCCCCCCAGTAATAAAATCATTGGTGGCAGTGACCACAGAATCCCCTCAACACCTCCTCATTGGTGGCAGTGATCGGAGCACCCAGCAGTGTAATGCTGGGGCTCTGATTGGTTACCTTGGCAACCAGGGTGCTACTGAAGTCCTGGCTGCCATAGTCAGCTCCCTGCTGCTGTGTGTACTGTGCACAGGGCAGCAGAGAGAGTGTGAGGTCTTATTCACCCTGATAGAGCTATATCAGGGTGAATAGGATGAAAAGGATCCCAGGTTCTAGCCCCTAAAATAATAAACCGTAAAAGAAAAAAAGTTAACAAAGTACACCAAAATATTAAGTATAAATCACACCCTTTCCCAATTTTACATATAAAAAATATAAAATATAAAATCCACTTTTATGCGGTAAACGCCGTAAAGGGAAAAAAAAAATGCACGATTCGCCATTTTCTTTTAATCGCCTTGTCCCCACAAAAAAGTAGGATAGGACTGTTGTATTATGAGCAGCGGTTCCATAAAATGTGGAATGCATGCAGATTTTTTTGGCGTTTTTTATTTTTTTGGCGTGGTATCGAGTATCGCAATACTTTTTTATGGTATCGATACCGAATCAAAATTTTGGTACCGAAACAACTCTAGGTCATAAACACTTATTTGAGCCTCATTCTTATCAGTATGATAAGAACTGAGCTATCATGAGTGTTTAGGAGGTCAGAGCAGAATTAAGGAGTCTGTCGGCTCCTGGTCTGACGGGAAAAGACAAAAAATCCAACGGGTGCTCAGCTCTGTACAGAAAAAGACTCCTTATTTTGAGACCAATTGAAAAAAAAATATTTAGCTCAAAATGAGTACAATGCAATGTACAGGTGTATAATCATAGCTGAAATCTGGCTGGTGTATACAGATTGTGGCACACAGTTGAGGTAAGGTAACAAATTTATTGAGAAGTGTGCCTTAAATTCAATGTGTCTTACTCTAACCAACATTTAACTAACTAGTGTATGAAACATCAGTCTTAGTAAATCTGCCCCTTTATTTTCAGTTACTCGCCATCTTTAACAGTCAATGAAAATTTTTGTTTGCATTCGGAGGACAATTTTCTATGGATTAGGGCTCATGCACACGACCGTGGTTTGGGTCCGCATCCAATCCGCATTTTTTTGCAGGTCAGATTAATTTCAATGGGGCCGCAAAAGATGTGGACAGCACGCCGTGTGCTGTCCGCATCTGTATTTCCGTTCCGCAGCCCCGCAAAAAAGATAGAGTATGTCCTATTCTTGTCCACATTATGGAAAAGGATAGGACTGTTCTATTGGAGGGACAATTGTGTTGTAAAAATGTAGCACATTACATGGCGTACGTCAATGGGTGGGGCTTCACGTCACCGCAACATTTACTATAGCTTTCGCAAGAAAGTAGCGGAAGTTGGGCACCTGTCGAACGGATGAGTTTTCCGCACGGGTGCATCGCCGCAATGAATCCTGACCCATTCATTTTAATGGGGCTGTGTACATGAGCGATGTTTTTCACGCATCACTTGTGCGTTGCGTCAAAATCATAGCATGTTCTATATTCTGCGTTTTTTCATGCAACACTGGCCCCATAGAAGTGAATGGGGCTGCGTGAAAATCACATTGCATCCGCAAGCAAGTGCTAAGGAGATGGTTGCTAAGGAGATGATGATAAATGGGGATGATCCCAGAGACCCCACTAAAGTCCATTTACTTTATTATTTTCCATTATAGCATGGTTATAATGGAAAATGGCATTCTTTAATGCAAAATGCTAAGTAAAATGTCCATTGATGGTTAAAAAATAATAAAAAAAATTACTCACCTCATCCACTTGATCGTGCAACCGTTATCTCCTTCTTTCTTCTTCTTGCAGGACCTGTGCTGACATTGCGCTCACCGCGTGGGGAGGGTGGCGACTTCAGCGCAGGTCCTGCTAAATGAAGATAGAAGGTTCTTCTATCTTCATTCAGCAGAATCTGTGGTGTCATCACCATGTGGTGAGCGCGATGTCAGCGCAGGTCCTGCAAGACGAAGAAGGAAGACTATAACGGTCGCGCGATCAAGTGGATGAGGTGAGCAATTTTTCTTTTTTTAACTCTCAATGGACATTTTACTTAGCATTCGGTATTAAAGAATGCTATTATTTTCCAAACTTTTAAAATATTAAAATCTACAGAACAAACCCGAACTTCAGTGAAGAGGTTCGGGTCTGGGTACCAACATTCATTTTATCACGCTCGTGCAAAACGCATTAAAACGCTTTGCACTCGCGCATAAAAAAAACTGAACAACGCAATTGCAGACAAATTATGTGCGAACTTGCACGGGTTTCCCTGAACCCGCCCACAACGCATCCGGACTGAATCTGGCACGCTTGTCTGCAAGGGGCCTTATAGCTGAAGGCTTCGCCAGCCTGTAGCTGGCATAGAGTGCAGTTTCTGATGCACAGCAGGGCAGTGATGCACCTGATTTGTTAAAGGAGTTGTCTCACTTCAGCAAGTGGCATCTATCATGTAGATTCTTATTTTGCATATTGCTTCCTTTGCTGGCTGGATTTATTTTTCCATTACATTATACACTGCTTGTTTCCATGGTTACGACCATTCTGCAATCTAGCAGCGGTGGACGTGCTTGCACACTATAGGAAAAAGCATTGGCCTTCTCTGGTGGCAAGGACTGGGGGAGCGCACTTAGGCTGGTGCTTTTTCCTATAGTGTGCAAGCACGTCCACCGCTGCTGGATTGCCGGGTAGTCGTAACCATGGAAACAAGCAGTGTATAATGTAATGGAAAAATAAATCTAGCCTTTAAAGGAAGCAATATGGACAATAACAATACATTAGAAAGTGGCTTGTATTAACTGTCTAACTGTATTAACTTTCTCTCCCCCCAAAATGTTCTATTTTGTCTGAATTTTTTATTTATTTTTTTGCAGCCTTGGTCGCCAGCTATTTTGTGTTTAATTTTAAGAAAAACGTTCAATTAGGGTTAAAGATTTTTTTTTTTCAACAGTACTGACCTTTATAGATGGTAAACAGAAATTTCTGATGAAACCTTTGGACACTGATTTTTACAAGGACACTGTGACTCTCTCCGTTTTGATACTACGCCAACTGTATTACAACACAGCCTTAACAATGTTTCAATACCCAGGTTTATGTCTGGAAAGGAAATTAAAAAGAAAAAACACTTGTTTGGCCTAAGAATTCGGGTTCCTCCTGTTCCTCCAAATGCTGCTGTTAAACTTGAGAAGGAAGAAAGCACGTCCCATGAGTTCAAGATCAAGGGTAGAAAGTCCTCAAAACTGCTGCCTGTTGCAAAGTAAGTGTTAATTAAGTTTTGATAAGTGAAGTTTGTCCATACAACACTCCTCAACACTGAAGTTGCAACACAAAGAAGGAAAAGTCGTGTAATTATGGAAATCACAGGATCGATGGACATGTTATGCATATAGCAAAAAATGGAAACAAAATATTCCAAACCTCTCTCTATTCACTATTGAGCATAAATAAACAGAAATACACGCGTATACACGTATTGGCATGCGATTTATTGCTGAGTACTGTTCTGCCATGTTGAATGGTCCCATCCTTGTTATGCTCCCTTTTCACAAACTGGCAAAGGCGCTGTAAAAATACCAGTTACGATTGAGGCTACTTTTTTATTAGAGTTTTTTGTGGATCAGTCATGGATCTGCAAAAACGCTTCCATTACAATAATGCAACCGCATGCGTCCGTCATGAAGGGATCCGGTTGTATTGTCTTCTATAGCCATGACGGATCTGTCTTGAACACCATTGAAAGTCAATGGGAGACTGATCCATTTTCTATTGTCAGAGAAAACGGATCCGTCCCCGTTGACTTGCATTGTGTGTCAGGACTGATCCGTTTGACTCCGCTTCGTCAGGCAGATAGAAAAACGCTGCAGGCAGCATTTTGGTGTCTGCCTCCAGAGCAAGATGGAGACTGAACAGAGGCAAACTGCGGATCCTTTTACATTCAGAATGCATTAGGGCAATACTGGTCCGTTTTGGACCGCTTGTGAGAGCCCTGAATGGATCTCACAAACGGAAAGCCAAAACGCGAGTGTGAAAGTAGCCTGAGTCACAGTGGTATTTGAAAAGTTGCAAAAGCCAGTTTAGTGAACTTTTAACGCCAGAAAGCTATGGAAGAGGGAATAGTAAATTCCACCTTCATTGTTTAGGGGTTTACCATCCGCTTAGAGAATATTCATCTGTATAATATATTATTATTATATATATAGTTTCATAATAATGAAACATAAATTAAGGTTACATTAGTTGTACCATCTCGGACATTGGGGGCATATCGCTAAGATATGCCCCTAATGTCTGATCGGTGCGAGTCCCACCTCTGAAACCCACACCTGTACCTTGAACGGAGTCCTGGACGGCACACTGTGCAGCTGCCCTCCATTCATTCCTGTGAGAGCACAAAAAATAGCAGAGCGCTGGCACATCTATTTCCATCAGCCCCATAGAAGTGACTGGAAGGGTGGCTGTGCTTGTGTGATGTGCCTCCTATTCATTACAGTTGGGCTTCCGAAAATAGACGGCTATTTTTGGCGCCTCCATAGGAATGAATGGCGGCCGCGCGTGTGCCCCATGGGGCTTTGCCAGCTCTGTTTTAAGTATAGGTGCAGGTCCCAGAGGTGGGACCCGCACCGATCAAGTATTGGAGGCATATCCTAGTGATATGGCCCCAATGTCTAAGATGGGACAACCTCTTTAATATTTCTTTATACGCAGAAAGTCTGTTAATATCAGTGGTGTCTTTTCATAACTGTTCACGGTGTGTTCCGGTAGTTATCCCCTATCCACAGGATAGGGGATAACTTAGATTGGTGGGGTTCTTACCACTGGAACCCTTACGAGTACTCCTTGGGTGCTCCCAAAATGAACAGTACCGCAGGTCAGGCTCCATTCATGTTTTGGGAGTTCCAGAGATGACTAGATATTGCTGCCTCATTTTGGTGCGCCCAACAGCTACAGGGTCCCTGTTCTTGTGATCGGTGCGGGTCCCAGCGGTAAGACCCCCACCAGTCTTAAATACCCTCTCCTGTGGATAGGGCATAACTTGTCACTACCGCAATCCCCTTTTAATATGAATGCTATCTTTTTTTTATAATTAACTTGGAGGAAATCTCCCACTACTCCTGTTAGAGAGGAAAACAATGCTGAAGTTAAGAAACGAAAACCAGTGGGTCGTCCTCCAGGCTCATATAGAAGAAAGATCTTACAGAATGACACCTGTAACAGCCTCTGTCCGGTAAGCAGCAAATCCTGTGACATGATGTAAATATTACTTGTTTTTTTTAATTTCTGTGAGATCAAGAAAAATGTTTTTCAATTGGAATTATTTTTTAAAATTGCTCTAGATTTTGCTGGTGGTCTTTTTATTCCATCGTTACTTACCTGACAGATCCCACACCGCAGTACTGGGGTCTTTTGCCAGGGCTTTATAAACCCAGCTGCAGTGATGATGTCACATCGATGGCATGTGACATCACTGCTGCAACTGTTTAACAGAACACAGCTGGGAGAACTGGAGTGGTGTGCAGGATCTGTCAGTTCTTTTTTGCCGGAGAATCCCATGTATTGTCTGGTTTCTTCCTGATGACGCTTTTATTTCTGTATAGCAGATGTAGCTGCAGTTATGTCACATACTGTGCAGGCAGAGTGGTTGGTTCTCTATTCTAGGCATGTAACACTGACGGCACCCTCTGCAGAGTGGCACACTTTGGGTGGGAAGCCATTTTTTGTTGGGACTGCATGTTAGAAAGCTGACATGGGAGTACTATCTGAAATAATCGTGTGCCTCTGTTGCTCAGAAACGTCTGCTCCCAGTGAGAACAAAAGTTTTAACCACAAACCTGTCCTGATCTGAAAGCCCTGCCTTTTTTTATGGGTAGGAGTCCAGTAGGCGGTTCTTCCTTAGTGATTGACAGTTATCCCTGTATACAGAGAAGGCTATCGGAGAGAGACCAACCACTGGACTCCTAAGCATACAGCAGATTTAAATGAATAAAATACACATCACACTTAATCTTCCCCCACAATACTTTACCAGTTTTCCCAGCTTCGTCTTACTTATAACCTTCTACCCACAGATAGGTGGTACCGGTATTTTTTTTAAAAGAAATTATTCAGCTCCAAATGTTGTACCTATTTAGATTAACAATAAAATGTTGTTCGAGAGGGTAGATGTTAATCTCAAGCTTCGTGTGTTTTTGTGTTTATGCTAATGATGGCTATTGTATAGGTTTTGTACTATTTGTGACGGGGTTGTGCACAACAAGGTGAAGGTTTTAAATGCAATGTGTAATCTGCAAATGACCTATTGGTGTTTTGGTGAGATTTTTAATTTTCCTTGTCTAAATCATTAAACATAAAATCCTTCAACTTTCACATCTAACCACTACACTTAATAGTAGATACTACTTCTTGGTTTGTACAGAACACTTTAGCGCAGTTATCTGCTTATCATACAGGCAGGATTAGACACATTCTGTTACCTACATAGATGGCACAGGATCCACCATTCATAATAGGTGATATCACAGCTTATCTACTCCCTCCTGACCACTCCACAGATGACAGAGCATAACTAGTAAACACTCCCATAGAAGTTTGTGAAGTTCCCTTCAGACCATTGTGTCTATGGCCTAGGGTTGGGCAATATACCGGTGTCTGCGATATACCGCGGTATTAAGAAACTGCAATATGGCGATATCACACCGTGGCTGCCCCCATACAGTATGTCTCCTTGTGGCTGCCCCCATACAGTATGTCTCCTTGTGGCTGCCCCCATACAGTATAATGTCTCCTTGTGGCTGCCCCCATACAGTATAATGTCCCCTTGTGGCTGCCCCCATACAGTATAATGTCCCCTTGTGGCTGCCCCCATACAGTATAATGTCCCCTTGTGGCTGCCGCCATACAGTATAACGTCTCCTTGTGGCCGCCCCCCCATACAGTATAACGTCTCCTTGTGCCCCCCATACAGTATAACGTCTCCTTGT
Source organism: Bufotes viridis (assembly GCA_033119425.1). Classification (NCBI taxonomy): domain Eukaryota; kingdom Metazoa; phylum Chordata; class Amphibia; order Anura; family Bufonidae; genus Bufotes; species Bufotes viridis. The sequence continues at coordinate 38,527,710 of CM065596.1, read as the reverse complement.
GCGCCCCATACAGTATGTCTCCTTGGCTGCCCCATACAGTATAACGTCTCCTTGTGGCTGCCCCATACAGTATAACGTCTCCTTGTGGCCGCCCCATACAGTATAATGTCTCCTTGTGGCTGCCCCCCCATACAGTATAATGTCTCCTTGTGGCCGCCCCCCCATACAGTATAATGTCTCCTTGTGGCCGCCCCCCCATACAGTATAATGTCTCCTTGTGGCCGCCCCCCCATACAGTATAACGTCTCCTTGTGGCTGCCCCATACAGTATAACGTCTCCTTGTGGCTGCCCCATACAGTATAACGTCTCCTTGTGGCTGCCCCATACAGTATAACGTCTCCTTGTGGCTGCCCCATACAGTATAACGTCTCCTTGTGGCTGCCCCATACACTATAACGTCTCCTTGTGGCTGCCCCATACACTATAACGTCTCCTTGTGGCTGCCCCATACACTAACGTCTCCTTGTGGCTGCCCCATACGTATAACGTCTCCTTGTGGCCGCCCCATACAGTATAACGTCTCCTTGTGGCCGCCCCCATACAGTATAACGTCTCCTTGTGGCCCCCGCCCCCATACAGTATAATGTCTCCTTGTGGCCCCGCCCCATACAGTATAACGTCTCCTTGTGGCCGCCCCCATACAGTATAACGTCTCCTTGTGGCTGCCCCATACAGTATAACGTCTCCTTGTGGCTGCCCCATACACTATAACGTCTCCTTGTGGCTGCCCCATACAGTATAACGTCTCCTTGTGGCCGCCCCATACAGTATAACGTCTCCTTGTGGCCGCCCCCATACAGTATAACGTCTCCTTGTGGCCCCCGCCCCCATACAGTATAACGTCTCCAAGTGTTTTTTTCTTCTAAATGGGCATTTATCGTGATATATATCGTTATCACGATAAATTTTTTAATATCGTTATCGTGGAAATATTTTTGATATCGCCCAACCCTACTATGGCCCATGGTGGCTGCTGTAAAGCTAGTCTCTAAATATTTAAGAACGGCTCAGGAAAGATGTCCTCATCAATAATCATGTTCAGGAAATAGAATAAAAAAATCTGCAAACAGGAAATGACAGATTAGAAAAAAGGCTGTGTCTCTGCCTGGTTTTAACTGGCAGAAAAACGTTTCGGTGACACATTCCTTTTAATGCTTAGTTTCCTTCTTTAAATATGACCCCACCGCAGGATGTCATGTTTGTTTCAGCTCATCACTGCCCTGACGATAGAAGTTCTTTTCAAACTAGTGATTGCTTTGAATGTGATTTCACACAATGTCGTTTTCTGCTCTTTTCATCTTAGAAAACGGAGAACGATGTGATATTGAAGACTAACAGTTTTGATTCATCGGATCAAAGAAAGTAAGAGATGAGTACAAGACTGCCTTATTAAAGGGGTTATCTTGGAAAAGATAATGATGACTTATCCTCAGGATAGATCATCATTATCACATCAGCAGGGGTCAGCAGTCCTGGTATCCCCACCGATCAGCTATTTCAGGGAGCCGCTACGCTCACCGGAGCTCTGGTGAGTTCAGCCAGCTTCCGGCAGCTTTCCAAGGACAGTGCCTTGCATCGTATAGTGGTATTGCAGCTCAGCCCGATTGACTTGAATGGGGCTGAGCTGCCACTAGACCACGTAACCAATGTACAGTGATGTCACTGGTCTAGGAAGAGGCTGCGGCACTCAAGGTCTCTTCTAACAGCTGATGGGCGGGGGTCCTGGGTGTCTCACCCTTGCATATCTGATACTGATGACCAATCCTAAGGACATGTCATAAATAGCTTGTCCTAGATAACCGCTTTAATGTCACTGACCACTATTAGAAATGTTTGGCTTATTCTGTTGTCTATTTTTCAGCAAAGCGGACATCACCACCACGTTTTCATCTAGTAACTCTGATTTAGAGTCCAATGGAGCCGCCAGTTCCAAAGAAACTACCTCAGCGAGCCTTCTCAGGTATATATGCATTTATGAACTCTGCAAAGAAAGGTGGTTATACAGAATATAGTTAAACTGTAATTGCTCAGTTGTGAGGTTTTTTTTTTCTGCCGGTTAAAGCTGGAGATTAGCATGTAATGTAAACTGCTAGCTCGCATACATCTGACCCCCATCCCTCCACTGTGAAGACAAATGTGGAATGCTAACTGTGTGAACGTCTTCACGTCTTGTCTATGATATCATAATACGTTGCATTATAGACCTTTCCTTGTATTCTCTTATTAGTCCTCCATCAGACATGAGAAAGGTTACTCGCACAGGACGTTCCTGGTCTACCCCTGTACCACCACCCAGAAAGCGAGGCCGTCATCCTCGAAAAGCTCTTCAAGCTCATAACTCAGACATTGGAAGGAATGATGAAAGTAAAGAGGATTCTCAGCTTACCGGACTTAACACAGATATCGTTAAAAATGTAACAGATCATGACTTACAGCTGCATCACCTGAAGAATTCCATTACCAATTACTTTGGGGCAGCTGGAAGAATAGCATGTGGCGAAAAATACCGCATTTTGGCTCGTCGAGTAACTCTTGACGGGAAGGTGCAGTATCTTGTGGAGTGGGATGGCGCCACTGCCTCCTGACCTCCATTCTGGACAGCCTCCTTCTTTCTCCCCCGCCCCCCCTCCCTCCAGGGTTTCTTGAAGTGATATATAACTTATTTTTCACCCCTTTTACTGCCAAAGTGCCTACAACACACATGGTAGCAAATGGGTGCTGGAACAGAGACAAAAATGTAGGTTTATTTTTAATGCATTTGACTGGTGATAATAGAGAACATTGCTTTTAACCAAATATCTGCAACGGTGCACATCTGTGAGAATGGCGTGGTTTACAGTATTCTAAGGCAGGCATTAATGTTTTGTGTATGTCATGTGGGGGTTTGTGTCTAGAGCAGGTTAGCCCTGTAGTAAATGGGTTGATACCTCTACGTCTAGTACATCAGGTGAAATTGAATCCGTTATTTCCTGGAGGTGCAGATTGTACTTTTAGGATCCCTTTTGTTCTCACAGAGGCTCTAAACCTTTGTCACAATTACTTACTAGACAGGGCAGAGCTACGTGTACACACTTATGGATGCAAATAGAAGCAGTGGCATCCAAGTGACACAACTGGTACATTTAGGCCTCTTTCACACGGGCGTCGCGTGCGAGGGCCAGATAGGATGCGGGTGCGTGGCGGGGAAATCGTGTGAGTGTGCACGCAATTTCAGTCAGTTTGGACTGCGATTGCGTTGTTCAGTTTTCTCCGTGCGAGTGCAATGCATTTTGCACCCGCGTGAGAAAAAACTTAATGTGGTACCGAACCCGGAGCTCTTCACTGAAGTTCGGGTTTGGGTTAGGTGTTCTGTATATTTTATTATTTTCCATTAGAGCATGGTTATAATGGAAAATAATAGCATTCTTTAATTCAGAATGGTAAGTAAAAGATCCATTGTGGGGTAAAAAATAAAATTTAACTCTCCTCATCCACTTGATCGCGCAGCCGGGCCCATCTTCTTACTTCTTGCAGGACCTGGCTGAAAAAGGACCTTCAGTGACGTTATCACGCTCACCATGTGGTGAGCGGGGTGATGTCAGTGCAGGTCCTGCTGAATAAAGATAAAAGAACCTTCTATCTTTATTCAGCAGGACCTACGCTGACGTCACCACGTGGTGAGCTTGATGACCGAAGGTCCTTTTCCAGCCAGGTCTTGCAAGAAGAAGAAGAGAAGAAAGAAGATGGACCCGGCTGCGAGATCAAGTGGATGAGGTTAAATTTTTATTTTATTTTTTACCCCACAATGAATCTTTTACTTGGCATTCTTTAGATCATAATGCAACCTTCCATTATAACTAGGTTATAATGGAAAATAATAAAGTAAATGGGGTCCCGGGTGACTCATCCCTTGTTTCCTTAGCAACCATGCGTGAAAATCTCACGCATGCGCACTTGCTTGCAGATTCGTGCGATTTTCACGCACTACTATTCATTTCTATGGGGCCTGCGTTGCGGGAAAAACAGACTATCGAACATGCTGCGGTTTTCACCCAATGCACAAGTGATCAGTAAAAATCACCGCTCATGTACATAGCCCCACTGAAGTGAATGGGTTCAGATTCAGTGCGGGTGCAATGTGTTCATCTCATCCGCATTGCATCCGCGCAGAATTCTCGCCCGTGTGAAAGGGGCCTTATTGATCATGTACATAATATACTGTGCAGTGAGCTGTGGTATAAGACTGATCAATAAATGGACTAACTCTGAGTAATGCCGTTTTAAAAAAAAAAATCTTTTTGGGCTTGGCTTCAGTCCCAGGTATTTGTAAGTCTCCAGTGATCCATGCAAGGTGCAGCAGTGCAGATCCTGTTTATTCTTGAATGGTTTGCAATCTAAAGTGTGGATAAACCATTTCTACCTCTGCTGTTATGGAAAGATTTGAAATGTTAGGCATCCAGACAGCACATATATAATAAAAATTAAAAAAAAAACTGCCATTGCCAAAGTGCAACCTTTGCAATCAATTTTTTTTATCAACCACTGATATGTTGGTGGCTAGGTAGGCTTTTTACTGATGTTTTGGAAAAGTGAACACAAAATCTAACAGGATTTCTGTTGGAACATCTCCTTGGGGTGCCATGCTGCAAAAAAGAAAAAGATTCGGTTTTCGCAATGCGGTTATCTGCTGCACAGGAGAAGCACATTGGTACTGTACGCTTTATTTGGAAACGGCAAATTGTAGTAAAGCTGTTTTTTGCCTCGCTGTTTTCAGACTTGCGGCACAAACTGCTGCATGTACAGGTGCTCTTAAAGGGGTTCTCTCATCTCAACATGTATTGCATATGCTCAGTATGCTAAATATGTCAAGAGGTGGGATCCATGTCTATTTTCAGAACGGGGTCCCCCAAAGTGATGGGAGAGCAGCGGCGCCTGCGTAGTTACCTTCCATTCACCGCTATAGGAGTTCATAAAATATCAGGAGTTGGATTCTCGTGTACAGCTTGCTCTTCATTCAAAAAAATAACTGAGCCGTTTTAAGAAGTCCCATAGGAGTGAATGGAGAGCCGCACGTGCACTTCAGTCGCCTTCACTTTGGCGGGCCCCGAGGTTCCAGAGATGGCATATTCCAGCAATATGCCATGTTTGCTGAGGCAGGGACAATCTCTATAAAGAAATTTTGCTACAGAGTCTACGTTGGGACATTTGCCTTTTTTGCAAACCCCTGCACCCATTGCTGAGCACCGTTAAAATGGCAAAATATAAAAATAAATTCTAATGTGCATTTTTAAATCTGCATAGATTCTGCACTGCCGATCTGCGGGCTGTGCCTCTGCTGCCTGTTGGTACACTAATGGCACCAAATTTGAGGTGGTTTTAATCCTTAAAAAAACTCTGTACCAAGGTATGTGATCAGAGGTTTCTGGTCACACGGAGGGGGGTGTATGGTTTACTATCGAAACCAGGATGATGACGTAATTGTCTACTGTAGCAGTTGGTGAGATTACTGCCATTCACCTTGATGAAAATGAAATGTTACTTGATGGTGTCAGTGGTGCTGTAGCCTCCTCTGCCCTCGTTTGATACTAGACATTGACTGGCACTGTTGTCTTAGAGCAATGTATTTAAGAATTCTTTATATTTTGTACATTGACTGTGTGTACCTAGGTAGGTAGATTGTCTTGTCTTATTGTTTCTTTTCATATGTGATCTATGCAATATTTTTTATTTTTCCAATTATGTGACCAGGACAGGTAAAAATTAATTTTTAATGTTAGGAGCATTTGCAGTATTGACACACGGACCATCCAGCAAGTGGGTAGCCAGAAGCGCGGACCTTTTTGTCTAATATTTTGCTGGCTCTTATTTTAATATTTGTTAAGTTTTGTATCGGGGGGGGGGAAACTGTACCGACCCTTCATATCTGACTGAGGCCCAGCAGTGTACCGTGCCTGCATTCTGTTAAGACCTTCCACAAATGAGCGATTCTACCCTCTTTTCTGTAAAGATTGATAACCCATGCGTGATAATTGGTATATGTTCCTCCACGTTCCTCTGGTTTGTATTAATACACAAACAGTATATTTTGCAACCAATAAAATGGTTAAATTTTGTTTTTATCTTGTAAAAAAAAAAAAACGCTGAAGAATATTTTGTAAAATTTTGTACAGGGCGTCCCAAAATGTCGATTTTTAATAGACTATTGTGTTTTGATTTTAGAGATACAGATACCACTGATTACATGACATTACTTTATTTATCTTAAGTAAAATGCTACTTTCAGTAATACAGCTGTACCTTTTCTTTCTCATTGCAACCCCATCATTAAAGTGCATTACCGTAGAAAACTATAGTCATGTTCTTTCTCATTGTTCTCAGAATGCTTTATAAGGGGATTTATTTCATTTTTTTACAGCAGCAGTTCCATCCAGACCATGTATTGATGATGCTCCCATGGGGCATCTGTTGTAGCATGGTAATGTGGCAGCCCATGGGCCATTCACGTGACTGGGACAAAGCTACAATACCATGAACAGCAGCAACTAAATAAATGGTTTGCAGTACAGATAAATAGATAAGAGCTCTCCTGAGCGCCGCGGCCCCTTCAGACAGCTGATGCACAGGTGCCGAGAGTCAGGATACCCCACCCATCTGATATTGATGGTCTATCCTAATGTTAGACTATCAATAGTGTGGTCCCAGAAAATCACTTTAGGTCTTGTTCAGACAGATGACAGGAAACATACGTTTTTATTTTTTAAACATAGATGAAGACTGGTGTTTTCTACGCCCCCCTCTTGATATAAATTAAACACATCCCCCGGCAGTCTTTGTCTAGAGCAGGCATGTCCAAACTCCGGCCCTCCAGATGTTGCAAAACTACAACTCCCATCATTCCTGGACAACCTACAGCTATCAACCTACAGAAGAGCATGATGGGAGTTGTAGTTCTGCAACACCTGGAGGGCCGGAGTTTGGACATGCCTGGTCTAGAGTGAATCGTATGTGCCTGCTGGAAGCTAGCTTAGACTACACTCACCATTTACATTATAAAACTGGCATTTATGATAAATCTGACGGGTACAATGGATGAGTCTTGTGGTAAAAACAGACAAGAATAGAACATGTGATTTTCTCGGCACAAACTGATGATGATACCCATTCAATTGAATGGATCCATATTCGGTTCGGTGCTCTCGGTTGTATACCTTGACAGAACCTTTGTGAAATTAGCCTTAGGGCTAATGTACACACCCGAATTTTGAATTTGTGTCCCATCCCAATTTAGAACTATGGGTCTGCAAAAAAAAAAGTACATCACCCATGTGCTGTCCGCATCTGTATGTCTGTTCTGTAAATTATAGAACGTGCCATATTCTTGTCGGCATTGTGGACAAGAAAAGTCCTTTATAGTTATAGGAGTGAGAACAATGCGGGTTGCGCATGGAAGGTATCCATAGTACTTTACTGTGTTTTATGGACTGATAAATAGGCCAATTATTGGGCATGAGAGTTTGTATAAATGTTTGTTTGTTCCCAATGATAGGCCTGTGTAAAAGGTGTTGGGGATCACCTAACGAACCAGCAAATATTCATTCATGGGGTAATCCAGTCTCTTTCTGCTGACAACAAAAATTGCCTGATGTATCACTCCAGGTAAAAGGACCTTTAGGCCGCACACACACGAGTGAGTTCAGTGCAATAAACTTGTCTGTGTGAGGTCCCGTTCTAACCGCCGCTCCTCTGGCAGGATCACGGTATAATGATTCATAATGCTGTGTGACCCTGAGAGTCCTGAAATCGACTGAATTACGGTCCATTCACACGTCCCCAACTGTTTTGCGGCCGGCACTATGATATAAATGCCTTTTCTTGTCCATGGCCGTGGAAAAGGACATGTTCTATTTTTTTTGCGGAACGGAAGTGCGGATGCGGACAGCACACTGTGTGCTGTCCGCATCTTTTGCGGCCCCGTTGAAAATGAATGGGTCTGCACATGTTCTGCAAAATTGCGGAACGGATGTGGACCCATTTTGCGGACGTGTGAATGGACCCTTAAACTGACATAATACTGTGCAATCCTGTCTGAGGAGCAGAGTTGAGACACATGGGTGCAAGGAACTATCTGCGTGTGTGTCTTCCCTTAGAGGAACTATCTTTGAAGATAACCCTATTCAAAACAACTATTTTGCTGGATCTCCTTTATAATGGAGAGTAATAATAAAAAATACAACCATAAAAAAAACGGCAACTATTGACAAGCATGGTAGGGCGTGGCTTGAGCATGGCCGTGTGAGCACGCACCTTCCTAAGCGCCCAGTCTCTGGGCCCTAAATCTTACTATCAGGCGGCACCCCTATTGCACAGAACCAGATGGGGAGAACGGCCTCGGCGCACTTACCCAGCTTATCCAAGATGGCGCCCGTTCGGAAGCGGCCAGCACAGCACCTCAGAGCCCAGCCAGACTGAACAGCCCGCATATGGCAGCGAGAGCTCCCTCTCCACCATCCTCCATGCTAATTCAGGACCTCACCCCTGCGCCGATTCCCGCTTCTGTCACTCTTGAGCAACGGCCTGGAGCTGCCATTACACCAGGCAGGGTGAGTGAATGTCATCTGGGCGATGCCTCAGCCCCTGCAGCTCCTCTCCTTCTGCTCCTGCCATCGGACAGGCCTCATCCAGAGCCAGTAGCGCCCCTCACCAATTCTCCACTGTCTCTGCCAGCCACAATAAGGAGCTCAATGTCCCCTAACACAAGGGACTTTATCCCAGCAGTCAGTGCCACCATTGGGACCGCTCAAGGTTCTATTTTGGACCTTCCAGCTACACCTGATATATTTTGCAATGGGGACTTATCAGATGCCTCTGAATCTCCATCTTCTGCCTCATCCTCACACTCCAGAGCCCCTAAACTCACGGACATATGGTTGCTTCTCAGTAATCTTCCCACAAAGACGGACCTAGAAGCTATTATTGAGAGCGTTGAATCCAAACATTAAGCAGCCATAGCCGCTGTCATGGCAGACCTATCTGAAGTCTCTACTACACTGACCACTCAGGTTCAAGTTTCTCAAGCCCTAGATTCATGCCTTACAGCCGTGGAACAAATCCTGACCTCTCAAAAGGCTCTTAATAAGCACCTACAATTGCAACTAGACGATCAGGAGAACAGAGGTCGTCGCAATATCAAACTGCGAGGGATCCCTGAGGAGGTGCCACCAACTGACCTTCGCAAAGCGGTGACTGCAGGTCTGGTTAGGAGTGAGTGAAATATGGCAGACACACAGATTGAACTTGACAGAGTCCACAGAGTGATAGGACCTAGGCGCACAGAGAACTCTGCCCCGCAGGATGTCTTGTGCAGGGTTAATTTCTTTCAAGAAAAGGAGGACATATTGCAACAAGCCTGGAGGCAGGGTACTGTGTCATACGCTGGAGCCCAAATACAGCTTTTGCCAGATGTCTCACGACGCACGCCTTTAATGAGACGTAGTCTCAAGCCTACTCTTCAAATTATTATGGGCTCTGGAGCCACATATAGATGGGGTCACCCATTTCACCTCATCATCCGTAAAAATTGACAATTATTGCCCTACACTCTCCAGATCAAGTGGATGACCTAGCACGGTTCCTGTGGATCCCGGACCTAGTGTTACCTGACTGGTTCGATGTCCAAGCCCCGACACTACCACCGACGAGCGATCTTGCGTTCTCAGGAAGCGGACGTCGTTGTGACCGTCGTCCCCTGGGTCCCGCCAAGGAAACAACCAAGGGATGGTACAATGATGACATGCTGTCATGCACCCAGGAGTGCGTTTCCTGGTAATATTGATGGGTCATGCCATATTACATTTTCCAACGGTTTGATAGATAGAGGACTCATGTAGCTGTTGTAAAAAGGCCGGGCGAGATCTCCCCCTTTATTGATGTACAGGTGTCGGCCTTAGTTTATGTTCTGAATATTTCAGGCCCATGAGATTCAGGGACAAAAGGACGCTTTTATATATTGCTCTCTTCTCCCCCCATAGGGTCACGATTCCTAGTTGTGCTCCCATTGGACACTTTGGGACTCGCATAGTGGACACTTAGTCCACAGTTACACTCCACTTCTGTTTGTGTATTGTTCACACTACTATATTGACTGTGGTCAGATTTAATTTCTTTTTCTACCTGACACTGGATTAGCCGGGTTAGGTATTTGGCTCCATTAGCCTATTTAATTTTATTTCTTTTCCCTTTTTTTTTGTTTTAAGTGTTCCCCTTTCCTAGTGTTCTTCCCTATTGTTTCTTGTGATTGTCTCTCCCCTCCCCCCCTCCCTACAGATCAGGAACATGTCAGGTCATCCATTCTCCGACGACTCAGATGGTACAGGTGGTTTTCATTCAGGAGCCACACTTCCGTAAAGATGCAATGCCCATCTTCAGATCTTCCAGGTACCCAGATGCATACAATAGTACTTATGTCCAAAGCTAGAGGCACTAGCATTTTGATTGCTAGGTCTACTCCTTGGGAGTTAGTGGATACTTTCACGGATGACAATGGCAGGTTTCTGTTTGTAAAGGGAAGGATAGGGGGACAGCTGTACACGCTAGCCAACATTTATTTGCCCAACACCAAACAACTCAAAGCATTAACTGGGATATTAGCGAAATTGGATAGGTTTGCCGAAGGCATATTGTTAGTGGGAGGGGACCTTAATGTGGCTTTGGATCCTCTAACTGATGTTTCTGGAGGATCCTCCCATGTGGCTTACTCGTGCCTTCGTCGCATTGGACATCTGCTTCACACATATCAGCTGGTGGACGTATGGAGGACGGTTAATCCGGACATTAGGGATTACACATTTTACTCTGCAGCTAGAGATGTGTATTCCAGGTTAGACTATTTCCTAATAAGACACTCGGCACTACCCCTTGTCACCACATCCACGATTGACCCTATATCTTTTTCAGACCACGCCATGCTTCATGTTCCTTTGAAATCCTAGAGCCCGGCAATGGCATTTAAATGAATCCCTACTACAAGACGCAGAAATTTCTCACAAAATAGACGAGGCATTGTCTCGCTATTTCACGGAAAACCAAACGGACTCCACTCAGTTTGGGCGGCCCATAAATGCGTAATACGAGGGGAGCTCATATAACATGGGGCAAGGCGTAAAAAGGAGAGATTGGTAGAGATCACCCGCCTTCTGTTGGAAATAGCGAGCCTTGAATAATTCCATAAGCAGTCCCATGACCAACCCATATGTTCGCCCTGCTAATAGCAAGGAGAAAACTATGGGAAAAGTTAGACATTACTACGAAAACTATTCTTACCAATAGACGAAGATATTTATTTGAACACTGTAATAAATGTGGTAGATTATTGGCACGATCTTTGAGAGAACAAAAGGCAAGGAATTATATACCCCATGTAGCTGCGCCCGATGGCTCCATCTTGAATAACCCAGATTCTATAGCGGAAACCTTCACCCAATACTACAGTAATCTGTACAATCTTCCTGGCCACCATTCTAATATGCCCTCTGCAACTGCGACAATGCGTAAATACCTGTTGAACTTCACAGAGGCTCTTAAAACAATGCCACCCAGCAAAGCCCCTGGCCCAGATGGCCTCCCAGCCTCCTATTATAAAAAATATCTTCCCCTTCTCCAAACACCATTTGTCAATGCACTAAACAAAATAGTGTCAGGGAATCCATTGCCGAGAGATATGACTCATGCGCATATTGCGGTTATTTATAAAGAAGGTAAAGACCCTACCTCTTGTGCCAATTATCATCCCATTTCACTACTCAACGTAGATCTTAAACTATTTGCTAAAATCCTAGCTACGCGCTTTGTCCCACTACTGTCAGATCTCATTCACACCGACCAGGTAGGCTTTATCCCGTCTAGGGAGGCGAGAGATAACACTACCAAAGTTCTGAATGTTATACACCACACCAACTCACGAAACATACCCCTCTGTCTTCTATCAACCCATGCTGAAAAGGCTTTTGATAGAGTGCTATGGCCGTGGATGTTTGAAGTGCTACGTTATGTGGGCATATCTGGCCCTATGATGTCATGGCTTCGCTCCCTCTATGCTGAACCCTCTGCGAAGGTTAATGGTGTTTTCTCATCCTCCTTTGATATTCGGAACGGGACCCGCCCAGGCTGCCCCCTCTCGTCATTAATATTTGTCCTTACCCTGGAACCCCTTCTTACTCCGGGCTCTTCGATCAATATTTTTTGGCATTAGACATTTTAAGGAGTCAGTATATAGAACAGTCTCAAAGATTTTCTCTTTCCAGATCCCCGATACACCGGGTTTCTTTCTATTACTCCTGTCTGATTTACCCATGTCGGTCATCCGTAGAACTCGTCTACGACATTGTGATTGCAGCCAGGTCATGCATCCCGGCTATCTGGAAATCATCTTCACCACCATCCATCACAAGCTGGGTAGAGAGAGCGGAGAATGGAGGAGCTTACGGCGCTCTTGAAAAACACCCATAATGCTTTCATGAAGGCATGGACCCCCTGGTTTTTGTTCCAAGATGCTCAGGAATGCCGAAACCTCCTGACCTAAGGAGACTCCCCCTTCCTTTTCTTTGTCTCGTTCTGTTAGTGTAATCCCCCTCCCCTTTTCCTTTGTGTGTCTCTGGTTGGAATTATGTTACTATTGATTGTGATAATGCCAGTTAATGATCCGAAATTACTTAGTCTGGTCCTGATTTCAGCCTGGCGTTGCCTCTCCAGGTGCCCGTGCGACTTACAGGATTCTAAGATTCGTACATGATGTGATGTTTTCGATGCACTGGATACCTGACTAATTACTTGTCATGTTATCATGTTCAATTTTCATTAGCACATTTATGTACTATTTAAAATGGATAAATAAAGAATCTAAAAATAAAAACTATTGACAAGCATGACATACAAAAGGTGTTCACATTTTAATTATATATATCTGAAATTGGCAAAATCAAGTCCACCAGACAAATAATTAATCTGAAGAAAAACCTACCATATTCTATGCCATTTACATAGTGCGGCTGAAAATGAAGGGGGGAATTTATCATGAGGGTAATATGTCTATTTCTGTACTTTGCTCCAAATTTATCAAATGTCAATCTTTAACCTAAAAATTGTCTACAAATGAGTTTGTTTTTTTACACCACTACTGGAGGTGGTTTGACTTTTGTAAAAAGTTGCAGTGATAAATCTGTTAGGCCTTATTCACACGTCCGTAGTGTTTATGGATCCGCAAATTGCGGATCCATGAACACACCTGGCCGGCAGCCCCATAGAAATGTCTATTCTTGTCCGCAATTGCGGGCAAGAATAGGACATGCTCTACTTTTTTGCGGAGCTGTGGCCGTAAGATCGGCGGTGAGTTCCGCAAAAACGGATGCGGAGAGCACAGTGTGTGCTCTCCGCATTGTTCCGTGCCCCATTCACAGTCAATGGGTCCGCATGTATTCTGCAGAATTGCGGAATACATGCGGACGACATTGCGGACGTGTGAATAGAGCCTTAGTGAAACTCAGACATAGCAAACCATGCCCACTGTCCCTGCCACTATTCAAAAACTATGTAAAAACAATCACACTTTTTGTCCATAGAGGGTATGTAAATCAGCTCTTGGCAAGCTTTATCTCTAATGCCACCAGATGTAAGATAGCTATCCTACAAGCAGTGGCGTAGCGTGGGTTGCCAGCACCCGGGGCAAGCCAAGTATTGCGCGCCCCCCCCCCCAACCTGTGGCCACACCCCTTTTTACAGATAATGTAGTAGATGTCACCTGCAGTCCTATGTAACCCCACTGATAACACAGTAATAACTCTCTGAGTACAGATAATGGAGTAGATGGGTGTGAGGCCCCAGAATTCAAAACACGCACAGTGTGACCTGAAGTCTGGGGCCAGGATGCGGCAGGGTCGGCCAAATACTACATCCCCCCAACACATATTTGGATGGACATACATTGCTATGAAATATACAGTGTATTACAGCACATACCTGTTACATCCAATGACCTCTCCTGGGATGTAGACTTTTCTCAGCGTCTTCATTCGGGATAAGGACCGTCATGACACCTTCTTTCTGCCGCATCTCATCTCTGCAGAGTTTCACAGAAAATGTTTAGATTTCTCCCTCCCCCATAATGCCCTCTGTATAATTATAATATATAATGGCCCCTCTGTGTTATTGTTATTATTATTATAATGGCCCCTCTGTAGTATTATAGTAATAATTATGCCCCCTTCAGCCCCTCTAGCATACAGTACCATGTAAAATACATCACTCCCGCCTTCAGCCCCTCCAACATACAGTCCCATGTAAATTATAACACCGTCCTCTCTTCACTGCCTGCCTTCAGCCCCTTCAGCATACAGTCCCAAATAAGATACATCACTCTCCTGTCTTCAGCTCTTCCAGGCTCCAGCACAGTCCCATGTATAATATATCACCCCTCCTCCCCCCTCAGCTCCTCCAGTCTCCAGCCCCATGTATAATATATCACCCCCTCAGCTCCTCCAAGCTCCAGCCCATGTATAATATATCCCACCCCCTCAGCTCCTCCAAGCTCCAGCCCCATGTATAATATATCACCCCCTCAGCTCCTCCAAGCTCCAGCCCCATGTATAATATATCACCCCCCATCAGCTCCTCCAAGCTCCAGATCCATGTATAATATATCACCCCCTTCAGCTCCTCCAAGCTCCAGCCCCATGTATAATATATTACCCCCACCCCTTCAGCTCCTCAGGCTCCAGCACAGTCCCATGTATAATATATCCCCCCTCAGTTCCTCCAGGCTCCAGCCCCATGTATAATATATCACCCCCCACCCAGCTCCTCTAGGCTCCTCCAGGCTCCAGCCCCATATATAATATATCACCCCCCAGCTCCTCCAGGCTCCAGCCCCATGTATAATATATCACCCCCCAGCTCCTCCAGGCTCCAGTCCCATGTATAATATATCCCCCTCAGTTCCTCCAGGCTCCAGCCCCATGTATAATATATCACCCCCCCACCCAGCTCCTCTAGGCTCCTCCAGGCTCCAGCCCCATATATAATATATCACCCCCAGCTCCTCCAGGCTCCAGCCCCATGTATAATATATCACCCCCCCAGCTCCTCCAGGCTCCAGCCCCATGTATAATATATCACCCCCCCAGCTCCTCCAGGCTCCTGCCCCATGTATAATATATCACCCCCCCACCCCTTCAGCTCCTCAGGCTCCAGCACAGCCCCATATATAATATATCATCCCCCTCTGTGAGTCACTGTCACTCACTGTTGTGTTGCTCTCTCTTACACAGGCTGCTCTCCCTCCTGAAGCAGCAGCCATCTTCTTCTTGAGTTCCTCTTGCTCCGCAGTGCCTGGAAGGTGGGAGGAGCCTATGCCTGTGAGTACTGCCATGTGGCTGGTGTTCCCGGCCCTGCGCTGTTTCCGGCTCCTTACTCATACAATTATGAATTATTGTCAGCAGCTGGCCAGCGCCCCCCTGCAGTGTGCGCCCGGGGCAACGGCCCCCCTGGCCCCCCCCACGCTACGCCCCTGCGTCAGTGTTCATTGACTTGGGCTACATTCACACAAAAGTGGGAAAAAAATGGATCATAGTCAGTTTTTAACAGATGTTTTTTCAATAATGTCCTTCTGAGAAACAGACGCTGAAAAAGGTCCCGTTCAATTGTATAGGGTCTGTTAGTCAGTGAAAACAGACAAGATAGAACATGTTCTATTTTTTGACATCCGTTATTTACTGGCTGTCAAACTGCCGTGTGACTAATAACCCCATAGACCAGTGTTTCCCAACCAGTGTGCCTCCAGATGTTGCAAAACTACAACTCCCAGCATACCCGGACAGCCTTTGGCTGTTCAGGCATGCTGGGAGTTGTAGTTTTGCAACATCTGGAGGCACACTGGTTGGGAAACACTGCCATAGACTACCATTGTTCTTAAAAACAGCGGAGTAGCGGCCGTTAATACGTCCATGACATGTCGTGTCCATGTAGCCTTATAGGATAGCTGCCTTACATCTGGTGGCATTAGAGGCTCAGATTGTTAAGAGCTGATTTGCATACATTCTTCCTAGATTTCCAGAAGAGCATTTCCTGGCCTATAAGACTCCTCAGGGCGATTACACTCCATAAGGAGATGTAGTGGCCCCTGTATTTTTGTTCAAGTAAGGCCAGAGTCACATTACCCTTATGCATTCCATTATTGTTTTCCGGAATCCATAAGACTGAAATCAAAACGGAAGCTTTTAAGAGGCATTTCGGTTTGATCCGTCATCATAGAGGTCTATGAGCAGCAGAGCAGATCCGTCTGGATTCTGTTATGCAGGACCGGTGAAAAAAAAAAAAAAAAAAGTCCTGTCGGCTTTGATGGAGTATAACGGAAAACAATAATTGAATGCATAACAGTGATCACTTTTTGGAGAGGATACTAGTAACCAGCTGGACTACAGTGTTAGTATTGGCTCAGCACACAGAATTATTCTCTTTGTCGCTAACCAACCACAAGGTATGAGACGGGGGTCATACTACAAGAGCAGTAAGATTCTTTGTAACATTTACTTGTGGAATAATCAGAAATGTGGGTTATTCTGTTATCATAAAATACATTCATGCATATGACACTGCTACTTGAAATAAATGACCTATAGTTGTGAAGTTACACAAAATGTGTTAGTGTGAATACTGGGTTCATATCTGTGTTGGAGGCTGCAGTAGTACAAATACCACTACATACTGGTATTCATACAGGACACCCCCTTATAGAGAACAGGATTCATCAGGCAGCAGTGGTTTCCAGCGTATGGCGGTATCCTATTCCTATGCTGGTCTGAAGAGCAAAATCAAAACCAATATTACAGTGTAGACAAACCCTATATTACGGTGTTGCTTACTTTGATCATTTTTGTTCCTGGTCGGCCCAAAAATTATGTTCCCACGTGATAAGTCTGCTGTGGATTTTCTGCAGCTGCTAAGGCTGCGCAGATTCTGTTTTGGGAAACGCAGATTTGCCACCAATTTCATTGTCTCCACAGCAAAGACCCAGAGGACAAACCAACTCGTTGCGGAATAGCCTACACTGCATGTCAAGTTATGGCCGCAGAAAGTAAAAAAAATAGCTTGAAGCAAAAAAGCACAAAAGTATAGGTTTGTATGGATAAAGGAAACATGGGGTCAAACAAAAATTCTGCATTAAGGTGTCCATTAGAGATGGGCGAATTTTATGTTTTGAAATTCGTTTGGTGGCAAAAGCAGAATTGCATTATGGACTCCGTTTCACGGACCATAATGCAATTCTATGATTGAATGCCTTTAGAGGCAATCCGTTATTCAGTCCGTCATAATAGAAGTCTATGGGCTGCATAACTGAGCCGCCCCGTTTCCGTTATGCAGGGGAGTCCTCCCTAGTATAACGGAAACGGGACGGATCCATTATGCAGCCCATAGACTTCTATTATGACGGACTGAATAACAGAATGCCTCTAAAGGCATTCAATCATAGAATTGCGTTATGGTCCGTGGTAATGGAATAGATTACGCAATTCAGCTTTTACCACCAAACAAAGCGCAAACAAATTTCATAACATGAAATTTGCTCATCCCTAGTGTCCGTAAATCCTTAATAGCCGGTAGCTGAACCCTCACCACTGCCTCTCCCTACCCCTTCATACACATGCATGCTCGGTTTATCAGAATTAATGTGTTTTCAATAGAGTGAGAGAAGACAACTCTGGGACCGCTTGAAATTCAGCATGACCGATTCTTCTCCTCCCATACACATTAGATTGTTGGTTAGCCCCACCAGAAACTGCAGTTTCTGTATGGAGGGCTTCCAAGAAGTTGTCCACTCCTTTACCATCGATAGCCTATCCTCCGCCCACGCCATCAATATCTGATCAGCAGGGTTCCTAAGCCCCGCACATCACCTGTTCTGCAGCAGCGTGAACGCTACAAAGCTCTGTCCATTGTACAGCCGCCAGTGCTGGTTCCTGCAGCAGTGCGGTAACTAGCTCCATCCACTGCACAGGGCTGTGTAGGTCCATCATTAAACGCTATGCTGAAACAGCTGATCAGTATGTGTGCGGCGTTTCAGACCCAGTGTCAGACTGAGTAAAATATTGATTACCCATTAGCGATTAATGGCCTGTCCGGGGTATAGGTAGACATCAGACTCCTGGCACATCTAACAATAAGCTGCTAGAAGAGGCCACGGTCCTCTGGGGGGCGCTGCAGACAATTTGTAGACCAGCGATGTGATGATGCTTACACAGCCTGGTCCTGTCAATCAAAATGCAGAGCGCACAGCAGATGCAGAGAGCAGAACCTCAAGGAGTATTGGTAACGCCCCCATTGCTCATTCGCATATATTAAACCATTTTTCTCAGCCGCAAAGCACACATGTAACAGGTAGGCACAAATCTGCTGATGCCCGCTGATTGGTGGCTTTTTGATAAGGCCTTATTCACACGTCCGCAATTCTGTTCCGCATTTTGCGGAACGGAATTGCGGACCTATTAGTTTCAATGGGGACAGACGATGTCCCGGCCGGGTCCGCAATTGCAGGTCCGCACTTCCGGGTCCACAATTGCGTTCCCGAAAAAAATAGAACATGTCCTAGGACAAGAAAAGGCATTTTTTATGAGAGTGCCGGCGATGTGCGGTCCGCAAATTGCGGAATGCACATCGCCGATGTCCGTGTTTTGCGGATCCGCAAAACACGACGGACGTGTGAATAAGGCCTAACCAGCACTTTCACCGATCAGATATTGATGACCTATCCTGAGGATCAATATTGTACTGCTCGAAAACCTTTATTTTTTTTTGTGCTAAGGGGGTTGTCCAGGATTAGACACGCCATCCCTGTCCGCATCTTGTGTGTGACCGTGCAGCTCAACCGCATTCACTATAACGGAGTTGAGCTGCACTACCAGGCCCAATACATGGACCAATATTGTGCTCTTTCCAAACAAAAGCAGCCGTGTTGTTCTGATCATGTAAAACAGTTTTCTTCATTTTGGTACAGACTCCTAACGACAACATTTTTATAAAAGTGGTATGCAGAAAATAATGACATATCTTAAATACAGGGACCTAATCCAAGTCTGTTGGACAATGCAATCATATGCTTGACCTATAGGACCAGTAGTTTCACCTATATAGGCATTATAAGATGTAAGGTTATACAACTAGGTGAAAAAAGACAAAGTGAAGTGTCTGGACTCAAGACATAAGAAATACCAGGATTTAAGCTAAAAATGTTGAATCTACTATCAAAGCATAGCTCTTATAAATACAACCTCCGTAATAAAGCCCCCGTCCATTCTTTTAGGTTGATTTTCCCCATGATCTTGGCCAAGTTCCTCACAAGTGATAAAGTACTTTCAAGGTCTGCTTTTCCTCTTGTCTTCAAAAAGGCTCTTCAGCAGGTATACTTGGGTGACGCACACCACAACCATCACCACCAAGTTGACCATGGACCAGAAGTTTACTCTATCATAGTTACTCTCCTGGATATTGCGATCTCTTGCTTCAAAGGCCTTCAACAGAGTCTGGATCTGGAGGCTTTTTCCCAATCTTGCTTTGACACTGTTGATGGTTTCCTGGTGAGAGGGTCACAAAAAAAAAAAAAAAAAAGTCATCAACAAGTTGAAAAACTGGTGGACTGGGCTCGAATTGCTAGGAAGACTTATGGTCCTTCTGACAAAACAGATTCTTCAGTGGTCTACGATACAAGGTCAGGGTGGTCCTCATTAAAAGGGAATGTGCCACCTCATTTTTTTCTGGATAGTGACACATCCTTTTTTTCTAACTTGTATATTCTAATTGTAATTTTCATTCTAGTTCCCGGACATGATCATGAGGATGACCATCTTGCCTGAGGGGTTATCAGTATTTAGAGCAGCCACCATGGGCCATAGACACAATGGACAAGAGGGGACTTATTGACTTCTATGGGAGAGCTTGCTAGCCATGCTTTGTGACCTGAGCAGAGGTCAGGAGGGAGTAGATAAGCTGTGATATCACCTATTGTGAATGGTGGATCCTGTGTTATCTATAGATGTAGGTGACATCTGCCACTTATCTTGCCTGTAATGACAGAGATGACTGCTAAAAAGTGAGCTGTGCCGACCATGTAGTATTAGGTCTAGTGGCCAGTATGGAAACAGGATTTTTTTTTTTTTTAATAGACAGTGACATCGAAAATTAAAAACATCACCCAAAATTATTAAACATATGTTTAAAAAAAAAAAAAAAAAAAACTTTGATACATTCTCTTAAAATAAAAACCTTATTTCACCTGTTTTTTTTTTTTTTAGGGCAGAGTAATGAGAATTATGTACAGTTTTGTGTTACAGGTTGTCACAATTTTTTTATTTCTTACGACAGAGGGGTTGGAGCCCAATATAGGGGCCTTTTTTTTTAAGGAAGTTACTCTTATTTTTGGGGGGGGGGGGGGATGGAGGAACGTAGGCACTGTTAGTATGTCACTATAACGTGCTAACCATTTTTCTTATATGCAAAGTCACAACCAGAACAACCGTGATGGAGTACATTGCAGATGTCCTGCTCCTAGGTCCTCTCAAAGCGTAACTAAACTTTTGAATACATTTTTGTTAACCTGTCCCTAATAACAGTTTTTGTAATATACTTTATTATTGTATTTTTAATAGACCCCCCCAAAAGAGACCTTTCCCTGTGCGTTTAAAATTGACCTTTCCGTACACGCTGACTACACAATTTATCAATGGGGCAGGAGCGCATATTTCTGCTCCTGCCCGTCCCCTCTGGAGGTTTACTAATCCTGGCATAGCACGTGTACATCAATAAAGTAGATTTGCAAAAAGTGTTAGGGCATTAGGGACATGTTAACAAAAATGTGTTCAAAAGTTTAGTTACTCTTTAAGTTACCATGTTGTCTTCACACAGAAGCATCGAAAAAGGAAAAAAATGTAGAGGAAATGCTACATAAAAAATAGCCGAGGCTAGCTTCACATCTGTGCTGGTGTCTTCTGTTACAGGAACAGAAAAATGAAAGTAATGACAGCGAAGCTTCCTCACATGATGGACGCCAACGCTGCCCATTGTACTATTATAGCCAATGCGTTCAGACACCATTTGTGTCCGTCACGTGAAGGCTTTGGCTTCAGCTTGCATTTACTCGGTTTCTGAAGAATTCAATGTCTGAAGCAAACCGGATCAAAGCCTTGAGGGTAGGCTCACACACCCATCTGACATGAGTAAACCAGGGACAAATATATATCCAAAATCTCTTCATTTAGTAACCTCAAGAGCAATAACGAACTGAAAGTAATGCCAGTCCATGTAGCATACAGCTTGAAAGTTCCTATTCGACAGAAGCATCTCAGTCGGCCGAACAAAAAACAGCAATTATTTCGAAGGCGGCTGAATCCCCGCCAGATCCTATGATAGTAAATGGCATATTCCATAAAGATCTGATAGATGCGGGTCCCACCCAGATATCGGGGACACGTTTGCCGACTGCAACATGTGGAGCGGTGGCTGCGCATGCGCGGCTCTCTTCATTCGCTTCTGTGAAAATTCAGAAACCAGCCAAGTGCAGAAGGGAACAAAGAGAGCCACAAGTGCCGCCACCAAACGGGGCCCATTCTCAAGGTAGATGCGGGTCCTAAAGGATGAGACCTGCATCCATCGGCCTATTAAATGTGTAACAAACACAACGGAACAAAAAGTTTTGAGATTTTGGATATATCATGTTAAAAACGAGAAGCCCATAAACCTTGCACAATATCCAGCACTGCAAGGGTCACTGCAGATAACAGATTCTCGTGTCCTACGTGTGACTTGTAACAAGGGCTTGTCTGTAATCCTTCATGTATGCAGGAACGCCCTTTTCTATTTACCTTGTAAGGTTACAATCAGTTTTATTTGCAGCTTCAATAAAAAAAATTGATCAAACATCACATCATAAATATGGATATTACAGATGTCAAATATGTAACGAGGAATAAGCTTGTTCACGTTCGGTGAAGCCTTCAGCATTCTGGACTCTGTCCACCTTCCCTAAAAGTTCACGCAAATATGTACATTTTTTGGCATAGTAAGGCGCCCTTCCCTGACAATTTCCTGCCAGCGCTGCCACAGTGATTGGAAGAGCAGTGGCACAGGCTCTGCATCAGAACAGTGTCTGCGCAGGCGCAAATGCTTCTTTGTAGCCGAAATAGAGCCTGTGCCCTTGCTCTGCTAATCCGTGCAGCAGCGCTGGCAGGAAATGGTCAGGGCAGGGCTATATATCCGGCTCCATCGATCTTGAGGCAGGTGGGCATCCGCGGGGACAGCACCCCCTACCGGTGAAAAAGCCCTGTTGACGAGATGAATCGATTCTCTCATCTGATATATACCACATGTGTTACTTTGCAGGTTGCCTTGGTACTGTATAGCACGGCGGACGCCTGGTCAAAAGGAAAGACTTTTGGCATAGCTAAGGGTGACAAGTCTATAAATATATTCAAAGGAGCAGTTCCCAGCATATAAATGCACTGCAAACGCAATGTGACCATAGCTTAAAGAGGTACTCCCATCACAGACTATGGGGGCAGATCACTAGGATAGGAGTGGGGAGAGTGGCAGAGTGCACACTGAGTGCTGGCTTAGCTATTTCCGTCAGCCCCACAGAAATGAGTGGGAGCGGTGCGTTCTCATTCACTTGTATGGGGAGAGCACTTGGCAGTGGCCGAACCCCGGGTCCTCCAACTACCACTCTCCCCGCTCCGTTTTCGGCGTAGGTACAGGTCCCAGAGGTGGGACCCGCACCTATCGGACAATGGCGGCATATCCTAGCGATATGTCCCCATTGTCTCTGATGGGAAAACCCCTTTAAGGCTAATTTCACACAAGTGTGTTCGATGTGACAGCAGCATTTCCCAGACCGAACTCACAGAATGGTAATAGCTTATGATGCTGTAAGTTCCTGCCTGACAGCGAGCCTGCTGTACTGTACTCAACATAATACCATGAGTAAAGTAAACGTCGCTAGGATGCTGGGCATTAGGGTAAAAAAAGCACTGGGTCCGGAAAACACAGCCGTCACTCAGAGAGCGTTTCCCAGATTGAACACGCCAAGCCTAACGTTGCTTCACTGCAGAAATGGTGCACTTTCAATGATGATGCTTTCAGGAGTAAATTTTGGTGTTCACATTAAACGGTTGTCCCAGGATATCCACAGGACGGAGGATAAGTGTCTGACTGGTTAGGGTCCAACCACTGGGATCCCCACTAATCATAAAAATGAGGGTCACTTGTGGCATTCAAGCACTGCCACCCCATTCATTCTCCAGAGGACTGCTGGGGGGGGGTACAGTTCTTGGCTATTTCCAGTCCTATAGAGACTAAAGTGATAGCAAGCATGCCTGACCGCCGTTCCTTTCATAGTTGGGGCACAGGACCCCTGTTCTCATGATCGGTGGGGTCTCTGCAGTGAGACCCCCATCGATTGGACACTTATATCCTGTGGAAAATAGAGAAGTTTAAATCATGAGACAAGCCCTAACACCCAAATCTCCTGTGGATTGCGGACAAGTATAGGTCATGTTCTATTTTTTTCGGGAGCCGCGGACTGGAAGATCGGGGCTGCGCACCGGAAATGCGGATGCGCACAGCACATTGTGTGCTGTCCACATCTCTTCCGGCGCCATTGAAAATGAATGTGTCCGGATCCGTTCCACAACTTTGAATGGTCCCCAACTGTGGTTAAAAAGCACCTCTTTACCTGCAACCTGCATAAACTACATCAGATATCAGAAGACTGAAAACCTTCTAGACCTAAGCGGAGCCTGCTTTATACAACATAATCGTAATACAAATGGTACCGACCAGGATGTCCTCCAGCTTCATGTCCAAGAGATCTGTGCCGATGACGTAATTCTTCCAATCTTCTTGCTCTTCGCCGTCGTTCATGTGATCCAATATCAGTTCAAAGAAGATCACCTTTTCCGATATACGGCTGAAGGTGTTGTCAAAGCAGAACTCGTAGTCTCCATCCACAGTCTCCACCCTGCCGGACGAGAGGAAACTTGTACCATTTTTGCTCTACCTGTAAACATCATTGGCCCCCTCCAGGTGTCTTATGTAACTCACGTGTGGACGCCATCTGACTGTCGTTCCTCAGATAGGACCAGGTCTCCGTTTGGAGAGAAGAGGTAGAAATCAATGTCTAAACTTGCACCATCTAGGACCTAGACATAAAAACACATACAATGCAATCACGTCATGTATACTCATTAGAATAATAATCAAGCACATAAATAGGTAAATGAACTACGTAAAAAGATCACTAACGCAACCTATATTCCTTATAATAACCCCAGAGGGAGGTGCACACATAACTTACAGCCAGTGGACTCCTACACTACCCTTGACGTACATTATGCTATGTTCCAATCTGCATCCTGGAACATGATGGATACCAGGGGCCCCCACAGACTTAGAATGGGGTCCGTTAAAGGGGTTGTCCTGGCTTTTTAATATTGATGACCTATCCTCAGGGCAGCAGCGGACGGAAAGAGAGAAGACACGTGTGCATGGCATGGCGTACGCCTTCTCCCCATACAGCTGATCGGTGGGGTGCCGGATGTTGGACCCCTGCCAATCTGATATTGATGACCTATCCTGAGGATAGGTCATCAATATTAAAAAGCCCAGATTTCTTCTTCAAGGAGTCTTACCTGAAAGAAAAGCACAGCAAAAGTGATTTTTAACCAAAAATACACACTTTTCAGTATAAAAGAAATGCCCCTCAGGTATCCATAGCCTTTAAGCACTGTTTATTTAAAGGGGTTATGCGGGTTGCTCCGCTATCCTGTGCGGCGGCCACTTCCAGGACCACGTGCTGTATATTGGGTACATGATCTTAGCCTGGAGTTAGAACCCGGTAACACGTGGTTCTTTATGTCTCCCTCTCTTTTATTTCCCAGTTAAGGCCGGGTTTATATCGGTGTTATTGAATTCCCTTATAGGTTCTGTTATGACGGAATTTAACGGAATTCTAGGACGGAATGCGAAACGGAAGTCTTTAAGAGACATTTCGTTTTGCTCCATCCTAATACATGTCTATGGGGGCACATAACGGTTCCGTTATACATGACTGAAAAATAGTCCTGTCAATGGAAACAAACTGAACCGTTGCGTGTCCCTATAGACAGGTGTTAGGACGGAACAAAAATGAAGGCCTCTTCAAGACTTCCGTTTTGCATTCAGTCCTAGAATTCCGTAATAAAGGAACCTCTAACAGAATTCAATAACGCCTATGTGAACCTGGCTTTAAGTAACAAAACATCTAAATATTCCAAAAAGGCTAAAATCGGCAAAAATACACCAGAATCTGAGAACTTATTGGACACGTTTAAGAATCTGAATGACTGATCAGAGTCAATGAATTATGAACTATTCATGTAATTTCGCAAGTAAAGAATTTCGACATCAATTTTAATTGGTGTGCGTAAATGGCCAATGGATCCGCCCTCTGTCAGAAAACGGCTCTGACCTACATCAAAATGTGTCTGCCGATCTGTGGTATAAGCGGCTACTGGCTTCATTACAGGGAAAGGAAAAGGTGTTTTTAGGATGATCAGAGCAGATGAGGAAGGTAAGGGTAAGTTCACACAAGGGATTTTGTCTGTGACAAAATCTTTCGTTTATCCCATGACAGAAACCTTTGCGGTTTCTGCCGTATGGTTTAGCTCCAGAGCAGGAGTCCACGAGGTACCCGCACCAATAATGGATCTGTAAATTCCTGGCACGCAGGGGCGTAGCTAACGGCTCATGGGCCCTGGTGCGAGAGTTCAGCTTGGGCCCCCCTTCCCTCAGTGCTTTGTGTGTCTTCTTATGCAGCACAATGGTCTTTGGGCCCCCTCAGGTTCCTGGGCCCGGTAGCGACTGCTACCTCTACACCCCCTATAGCTATGCCCATGCTGGCACGGTCTGGAAAACCATGCAGCACAAATCCTTCGGCAGCCAATAGCAGGCCGCAACGGGGATGAGCCTCCCTAGCGTCATCCGCTATGCTAGGGAACCTCGTCCCTGTCGCACCCTGCTATTGGCTGCTCAACCTATTGCTGGATGTTTTGATCCGCGCGACAGAGGGACGCAGTGACGGCTGTGCAGGGATCCAGGTGCTGGGGAGCTGTTTATAATGTATACAAAGGGCACAGGCATTGAGGGTCATTATGTGGGTTGGAGGATAACCCTCTTATTTTCCCAAGAATATTTTATTTGGTTTTACATGTTGATCACATCCAAACAATAGTAACATACAGAGATAACATATGTTAGCAAACAATCAAGCATCGCATGGAGCACATCTACATTTTATAACATAAATTTCTCCGTGAGTCTGTTGCCTTAATATGGAGTAAATAGTTTGTAGCGACACAGTTACCTGCTTTCTAGGAGCTACCTCTCATTTCCCTAGGGTTCCCTTGGGTTCTTCCAGTAGGTACCAATTAGTATATCTGGAGGGATCAACCAATTGTTCTCTCGCTTTGTCATCACAATATCTGATAATAAAGGATTTCCATTTCTTAAAAAACCTCTTCGTCTGGCTCGCTTTGTTTTTTTGTGGCTATTATTTGTTCCAACCATAAGGCCTGTTTCACACGGCCGTAGGTGTCCCGTGCCCGTATTGCGGACCGCATTTGCGGATCCGCTATACACGGGCACCGTTCCGATGTCATTCCGCATCACGGATGCGGAACGGAACACTACGGAGTGCTTCCTTAGGGTCCCGTCCCATACTTCCGTTCCGCAAAAAGATAGAACATGTCCTATCTTTCTGCGGAACGGGCAGATCACAGACCCAGTCAAGTAAATGGGTCCGCAATCTGCTGCGGTTGCCCCACGGTCGGTGCGCAATTTGCGGTCCGCAGCACGGGACAACCTACAGCCGTGTGAAAGAGTTATAACCCCTCATGTTAGGGAAATTCACTCCCCCCAACATTTTGGGTCTTATAAGTTTGTCTAGGGCTATCCTAGGTCTCTTTCCTGACCTTATGAAGGAAACAAAGTGTGAATAGATTTTCCAATAAAGGTTTGCAATTCAGATTGTACAGGGAAGCGGCCTCTCAAAAGTGAGGTAAAGTCCTCACCTTTGACTAAATGGGCTGGGAACCTCCATTTCCACCAAGGTCATTACTAAAGGGGCACGGTCAGATATGACAATATCTTTCATCTCAGATAAGACTCTGGACAGCAAGGGGTGTTCTACAAACATGTAATCTGTCCTGGACCATGAGGTGTGGGCATGTGAGTAGAAAGAATACTCCCTCCCCTCTGGATGTAGATATCTCCACGAGTCTACTAATCTTGTGGATTCCATAAATGGACCAAGAGTATTGTCCTAACTTGATTTTCGTGGTTGTTTTTGTGGCATTAGATCTCGGCTTCTATCGATGTCTTGATCTACTACAGAATTGAAGTCTCCCCCTACCATCATTACTCCTGTTGTCGGAGTTGCCAAACGAGTTTCCAGTTTCAAAAATAAATCTCCATCATCATTATAAGGGCCACAGACATTAAACACCTCCGATAGGCCACATGGTGTGTCGATAGTCATATGCAGTAAACCACCTTCTCCATCTAGAGTGACATAATACCTGGCAGAGATTTGTGAAGAAGGCTACTTTCACACTCGCGTTTTGTGGGGATCCGTCATGGACTGATGCGTTCAGATAATACGACCGTCTGTGTTATCTGTAACATAGCCAAGACGGATCCGTCATGTACACCACTGAAAGTCAATGGCGGACAGATCCGTTTTCTATTGTGCCAGATTGTGTCCGTGAAAACGGATCCGTCCCCATTGACTTACATTGTGTGCCCGAACGTTTCATCAGACGGACACCAAATCGCAGAGTAGCGTTTTCTTGTGCTAACTCTATTTTATTGTAAGCCCCTGTCACCTCGTCCGCTTTGCTCAAAACCAGCTCCAAAAAAAGCCGCAACACAGCCTCCTATTCATTTCAATAGGAAGTAGCACTTCCTTTTTACACGTGTAATAAAAAAAAAAAAAGAAGCAGCACCGTCTCCGATCTTGGGGCAGAATCAGCGCTGAATCTCCCACTGAAATAAATAGGAAGCTGAAAAAAAACAGCGTTGGTTGGGGCAGATCTGCTTCAAAAACCTAAAGCTGAAATTTCCGCTTTGGCAGTGGCTAAAAAAACGCATCAAAAACTGCGCTGATTTTTTTAAAGAATGTTTTTCAAAATCAGTGGTGTGAACTGGCCCTAATTAGAATTGATCTTGTGTGACGAATATTGCCTCCTCTATCTCCCTCGGTTCCAGGACACACAGGTTCTACCCGCCCAGCTGCTGACGAGCAGAAAGATCGGAGGGCAGCATGTCCTACCTGGTACTCTATCTCCAGGGTGGCATCCTTCTTCATGGTCTGGAAGAAGCACTCCTTCCGCCCCGCAGGGAGGGTGAAGGTGAAGTCATTGTCCACAGACTGGGAGAAGCTGCCGCATCGCTGCACAGTGTAGACTGCGGCCAACAGCAGTGTGATCAGCGCCGCCTTCCCCATGCCAGCAGAACCAGTACCTGCTCCCAGTTCTCCCCAACTACATAGAGGGTGCGGGGAGCGCGTGCGGAATCTCCCAAATGTGGGCTGTGCCCGGAAGAGAGCAGTGCAGCCAATCACCGGTGTCACCCTGGGGTCAGTACACCCGGCGGGTGATTCCTCCACTCCTCACTGCACAATGCAGCCCGTCACACCAGTCCATAGCCCCGCCCCCTCCTACTAAGTAAACTTCTAATACAGGCTGCGATCACTCACATACCTACACACGCATACCACCGGGATTTAAAGGGACTGTGGAATTCTGGGTAATGTAGTTCTGGGATTAAGAAGAGCTTCATTACAGTCACTTTAAGCAACACGTGTCTCTCCAGATGCTGGAGAATTACCACCTCTGTACTGCCTTTAACACGTGCCTTTCGAAAACTCTCAGCTCTTCGTCCTATTAAAAGTCAAGAGGGGTTATGAATAAGTCAGAACTACAACTCCCAGGATGCACCGCGCACCGACGCTCTCACACGTTTCCACGGCATACAGAAGTGGAGTTTTATGCTAAACGTGCCCGCAAGCTTTTTAATTGCAGAAGGCGAAAAAAAAAGAGACGGGATATAAAAAAAAAAATAATTCTGTTAATTTCCGTGAAGTGAATAAAGATATGGAGTATTGAATCGTCTCCACGGAGATCGTACGGCGTCGCTCCACCTCCCGCACAACGGTCAAAGCGGCTATTGGCTGCTCGATGAAAGGCGGGAACGTGACCCTGCGCGGTTCTAGCCAATCAGTGTGGAGAGTGTCAGCTGTCCGTTTGGGAGGGGCCGGGACTGGAGGGCGTGGCTTGTCCATGTTGTGGAAGTTGGTAGCATGCAGTGGAGAGGGGCTGGATGGAGGACGGCTGCTGGAGGTGGTGAGTGCTGGCTCCTGGCTGATACTATGGTGTCAGGGGCTAGACAGACCTGCTGGGAGTTGTAGTACTCCGAGCTGCTGGAGATTACTTGGTGACATGAAGGAAATAGGTGTTTTTCCCCCCCCCCACCTCTGGGACCTGCAGCTATCTCTAAAACGGAGACCACAAAGTAACATGAGTGGCCGCCCTCTATTTATTTCTATGGGAGCAGCGAGCAGCGAGCATGGTTATTTTTGGCAGTCCCATTGAAATGAATGGGAAGCGCACTGCGCAGGGGCGGCCACCCTCCCTTCATTTCTATGGGGCTGGTGGAAATAGCTGAGCCAGCGCGCAACTATTTTTGGTGCTCCCATATGGTCAAGAGAAAAAAGTTTGATACCGTGTTGTATTGAGCGAACTTGTTTTTTAAGTTCTGCGCCCAAAGTTCGGGTTTGGGTTATCAAAGTGTCCCGTTATAGATTCCTAATTAGAACTATAGAGAAGAGTCCAGCTTGAAAAACGGCATAAACTTTTTTCTTACCAGTTAGGCCTTATTCACACGTCCGTAGTGTTTATGGATCCGCAAATTGCGGATCCATAAACACACCCGGCCGGCAGCCTCATAGAAATGTCTATTCTTGTCCGCAATTGCGGGCAAGAATAGGACATGCTCTACTTTTTTTGCGGAGCTGCAGCCGTAAGATCGGCGGTGCGCTCCGCAAAAACTGATGCGGAGAGCACAGTGTGTGCTCTCCGCATCGTTCCGTGCCCCATTCACAGTCAATGGGTCAGCAGAATTGCGGAATACATGCGGACATATATGCGGACGTGTGAATAAGGCCTTACAGTTGCGTCTACGTGTTTCGGATCAGAAGACTGTAATGATCGTTAATCATGACAAAATGCGAACTGATGGCGGGTCTGGTTAAATAAGGCTCAACCTCCAGTCACAGGGAGCTCCAACCAACCTAGACTACACCTCAGCCTTATGCAAATTCAACATTTCACATTGACATATAATTATAAAAATGGATTAAAACCCATATAGAAAGACAAAGAACAACTTAATAATGCAGGCTTAAGGGCCCTTTCACACTGGCGTTTTTGTTTTCCGGCATAGAGATCCGTCCTCGGGGCTCTATGCCGGAAAAATCCTGATCAGGATCATCCCCATGCATTCTGAATGGAGAGAAATCCGTTCAGGATGTCTTCAGTTCAGGACTGGAACGTTTTTTGTTCCGTCCAAAAATCCGGAACACTTGCCGCAAGGCCGGATCCGGAATTAATGCCCATCGAAAGGCATTAATCCGGATCCGGCCTTAAGCTAAACGTCGTTTCGGCGCATCGCTGGATCTGACGTTTAGCTTTTTCTCAATTGTTACCATGGCAGCCAGGACGCTAAAGTCCTGGTTGCCATGGTAAAATGTAGTGGGGAGTGGGGGAGCAGTATACTTACCATCCGTGCGGCTCCCGGGGCGCTCCAGAGTGACGTCAGGGTGCCCTACACGCATGGATCACGTGATCCATGCGAATGGGGCGCTCTGACGTCATTCAGGAGCGCCCCGGGAGCCGCACGAACTGTAAGTATACCGCTCCCCCGCTCCTACTATGGCAACCAGGACTTTAATAGCGTCCTGGCTGCCATAGTAACCTGAAAGCATTTCGAAGACTGATTAGGATCCTGATCAGTCTTCTAATGCTTCAGGCGACTTGCGTTTCGGCGGGGCGGAAGTGCCTGCCGGATCCTCAGAACGCAAGTGTGAAAGAGGCCTAAGTCGTGTTTGCGATTTAATCCCTGTGGGGAGCAGGTGCCCATATTGTAGATCCAGAATGACTCCCTGTTAAGGAGTTCTTTCTGAAAATCTCCACCCCTTGTTGGGGGAAACACACGCTCCACTCCCTGCCTTCCGTGCTACCCGAATCTGCGGCTGCAAAATGTAGGCTCGCTGCAGACGAGAGTGCGGGATATTGGAGATGTCTACAAATCCGAATTTTTAAATTATTGGTTGTGCAGCCGATATATTGCAAAGAGCACAGTGTGCAGGTAATACAGTATACCACATAAGAGTACTTTCACAATAGTGTTTTGGATTCGGTTTCTGAGATCCGTTTCAGAGCTCTCACAAACGGTCCAAAACGGATCAGTTCAGCCGCAATGCATTCTGAATGGATAAGGATCCGTTCAGAATGCATCAGTTCGGCTCCGTTCCGCCTTTATTCCGTTTTGGAGGCGGACACCAAAACGCAGCATGCAGCATTTTGGTGTCCGTCTGAAGAGGCGGAGCCTAACGGATCAGTTTTTAATTACAATGTAAATCAATGGGGACGGATCCGTTTTTGATGACACAATATGGTGCATTTGAAAACGGATCCGTTCCCCATTGACTTTCAATGTAATTCAAAACGGATCCGTTTTTGACTTTAAAACTAATGCAAACGGATCCGTTCTGAACGGATACAAACGTTTGCATTATAGGTGCGGATCCGTCTGTGCAAATAAACAGACAGATCCGCACCAACGCAAGTGTGAAAGTTCCCTAAGCTGTATTACAATTATTAGATTGCTTCACTGAAAAGGCACTATTTTTTACACATGAAAAAACCGGGTTCCCCTGTTGTATAAATGAACAGCATGTCCACATTTACCTAAAAAGCGCAGCCATACTGGACGAGCCTGCGGTTTTCCTTGATACATAGATAAACTAGAAAAAACAGTTTGGTGATGGCTCCACCTGCTTAGTATATGGATTTAGGGCGCTTCCACCCTATATAAACACACCCAGTTTATCAAAATATAAGAAAAATTATTAGTATTGGTTGGGCACACCTCATAAGGAAAATAACTTATGTATATAATAGTAAGACTGGAAGTGTCACTTATTGGATTTATTGAATTATGTAGATTAAAACTCTAAAATACAGGAAATCTTTAAAACCGCATACAATATAAAATATGTGGAATTGTGTATATGACACAGAGATAGGTAATGGACAGTGAGGACCGTGACTACCTGGATCCCTGGTAGGGACAGGTCCGTATAAAGATTGTCTTTTCCCTTTAAAATAGGTGCAGCAAGAACCGTGGCAGTTTAGGTTTTATAGACCAAAAGGACCAATGTGGATTATATTTGGAATAAGTTCAACATAGACCTTGACTGCCCAGGGTCCGTGATGTGCTCCAAATTATGTTGACATGTAAAAAAACAACATCCGGTAACCTGTTAGTAGGTACAAATAGAGAGTGGATAATAAATCGCCAGCCTAGTGGTCACCTGTACTGCAAGTATCATGTGCCTGACTTCACAGGCAACCTGCAGCAGCCTGATCCCTGGTGGTCTGGTGGAGGCGTAGTCCTCTGCTGTCTGTAAAGTGCTATGAAGGTTGTTTCTTACTACTAAACCTGCAGTCTGTTACCTCTAATAGAGATATCGCTGTCATCTACAGAGAGAGTCCGAGCGTAATGGAATCCAGTGCATCAAGATACCGAAAGAAACACTTATTTGCAGAAAACAAACAGTTAATGCAGACTGAAGGCACATTGTGTGACCCAGCACGTCGGTCCAGGTGTGTATACAGGCTTCTAGGGGAATAGAGACGGGGCAGAAGGTGTTTGGGATAAGATCTCCAATTCCTAGAGCAGACATTTATTTTTGTTAGAACCATTAAAGGGGTTTAACCATTTTACAAACAGCTGCTTTGTATAAGGCTATTTTCACATGTGCGTTTTGGCCTGATCCGTCATGGATCAGCAAAAACGCTTCAGTCATGATGATACAACCGTCTGCATCCGTCATGACGATACAACCGCCTGCATCCGTCATGGATCAGCAAAAACGCTTCAGTCATGATGATACAACCGTCTGCATCCGTCATGACGATGCAACCGACTGCATCCGCCATGACGATGCAACCGACTGCATCCGCCATGACGATACAACCGTCTGCATCCGCCATGACGATACAACCGTCTGCATCCGCCATGACGATACAACCGTCTGCATCCGTCATGAACAATCCGGTTGTATTATCTCTAAAATAACTATGACGGATCTGGCACTAAAACTATTGTAAGTCAATGGGGGAACGGACCCATTTTCTTTCCTGTTCAAGAAAACTGATCCGGCACCACTGACTTACATTGTGTTTCCGTCTTGCTCCACATCCCATGCCGGACAGAAAAACGATGTCCGTCATGGGAACGCAACCAAACGAACAGAATGCTTTCTGGTTCATTCAGCTCGGTTTTATACCTATTGACAATGAATAGGGACAAAACTGAAGCGTTTACCTCCAGTATTGAAATCCTATGAGGGATCTCAATACTGGAAAGGAAAAGCACAGATTTAAAAGTAGCTTAAAATAACAAGAGTTATGCCTTACCAATGCTCTGCCGCCAACGTCCCGGCACGCCCATGGTGCATTGCAGCCCTTGTTTACGAGGCTTCAGAGATAACACGCGTGACCGCTGCAGACAGTCACTACCTATGTAATGTGTCACTGCTGTAGCCAAAAATTTACTGTGGTGGGCACATTCTCCGAAACAACATCGCTAGAGCAGGAAGAACAGACTGGCGGGGAACCAGGTAGGCCTCAATGGGTCAGTGAAAACCATGGACAGCGCACAGATGCCATCCATCACGTGGTCCATTTTTCACTGATTTATTGCATAATATTTGCAAATTTGATACAATTTGTTAAAAAATAGAGATCTTCCTTAGTGAGAAAACACTTGAATATGATTCGAAACAGACACAGAATTGTGAATAAGCTCTCGTTTTGATAAATCCCTTGTCAACTGAGTTTTGGAAAAAACACAAGTATCTATGTCTCCGTTAGGCGTACATCTAAGGCCTCTTCTTGAGTCTTTTGCTTGGATTCGCTGATCTCTCGTCATGTAATCTTATTTTTGTTGCTCTAGTGACAGTGGAAGTGAGCATTCCCTGAGCAGAGCCCCCTTGGGGCTGACACTGGAAGATCTCGAGCAGCCCAATCACTGTGCTCCCAAGGAGAGTGTGCCTAAACAAAGGAACACCATGTTTCTGAGTGCCCCTGATTCCCTTAGGACAGGACAGGATAAGGTGCGTACTATTTATGAGATGGATTTAGATATTATGTAACTTAATGCATTGTCACTAGACAAGGGCGATTTACCAGCCGCTAAAATACAATGACAGAATAAATTCTCTGGTATAGCAAACCTATTTCGATCAACACCATTTGTACCCATCTACCACACCAAGGTGACCTCTTTTACATGGGTCCCTTCTCTAAATGACTCAATTCTCCTAACAGAGGTCACATTGTTGTGGTGTATGGGCACAAATGATTTTAATTACAATATAGTTTCTAAGTACTGTAAGAGGGCGCAAGGTGTCATTTGCGATGGCAGGTACGTGTCACCGAGGTTGCTGGCCTCGGTGAGGTGAGAGCCGGGTTTTTGTCTGCAGCAGCTAGTGCTGCTTGACTTTGTTAAATAGCATGGCTGCAAAGCCGATCCGGGCCGGCTCTTACTGGGAGCAGCTAAAGAGTAGGGTGGGTGGCTGCTCCCCACGGTCCAGTCCATGTTTTGGGCTGGATATAAAACGCAGCCAGCAGCTGTGTCTGAGGAGTGTGATTATCCTGGAGCTGCTGACAGGGCTGGGAGTTCTCTGTCCAGGAGGAAAGAGCTCAGCAAGGAGGTATTTTGTTCCTGGCTGCCTGAAGCTGGATTCTCCTGCGGCTGGGCCGACAGCGTGGTGCGAACCTGCACCTACACCTCCCAGGTGACTGAACCTGTGTTGGACTGTTTTTGTTTGGCTACGTTATTTCCGTTGTGTGTGAACTGTCACCAAGAGACTGTTTTTCATTTTGTGTGCAAGTGTGAATAAAACACTGTTTGTTGCACAATCTGGACTCCTTGTTTTGCCTCTAAACTGCACCCGCACCGCTGTCTACCAGAGCGACTCCCCACATTTGGTGTCGGATGCGGGCATGCGCAGTGAGGCTGGCGTGAACGCCGAAGTTTTGTTTTTCTAAAGTGTATGGAATATATTAAGCCAGCAAAGCTGCAAGCAGGAGTTTCTGGCAACATGGAGGCTGCTGTGAAGGCTCTCATAGAGGCTAACGTGCAGCAGCGGGAGACCAACCAACTACTGCTACAACATGTGATGGCGTTACAGGCGGCAGGAGCGTCCCACCACGTCCAAGATGCCCGGAAGCGGTCCGTGCGGCGATCCCAAAAATGACCCCC
Source organism: Bufotes viridis (assembly GCA_033119425.1). NCBI lineage: Eukaryota > Metazoa > Chordata > Amphibia > Anura > Bufonidae > Bufotes > Bufotes viridis. Next base: position 38,492,054 of record CM065596.1, on the reverse strand, counting down.
GCAGGCGGCGTTGAGGCGTACCTGGCGGTTTTGAGAAGGTCGCCGTGAGGAAAAAGTTACCCGTGACCAGTGGGCTGAGGTGGTCGCTCCGTTCCTGGCTTCCGGACCCCAGCAGGTGTTTTTCGACTTGTCGGACGACCAAGCGGCAGATTATGACACTGTGAAAGGAGAGGTCCTAGCCAGACTGGGCGTGAACGTGCTGGTCCGCGCCCAAAGAGTCCACCAGTGGGACTTTAAAATGACTGAACCCGCTAGGCCGCAGTTCTACGATCTGCTGCACAGGCTGCAAAAGTGGCTGCAGCCCGATCTACTAAGTCCCACTGCCATGCTGGATCGGCTGTTGGCGGACATCTTTTGGAGGGCCCTGCCTTATCCCCTCCAGCACTGGATCGGCCAGGTATCGCCCACCAATGCCCTGGAGATGGTCGACCTGGTGGAGCGCTACGAGGCCACCAGAAACCTGCAGGGGACTCTTGCGGGGAAGGGGTCAGTCAAACCCCGGAGGCCTCTGCCCCAGTTCCGGCGTCCGGCGACAGAGCGGCCTGCCCGGAATATACCCCCTGCGAGTCCGCCTCCCGTGGTATGCTGGAGGTGTCAGGAGCCAGGCCACATCAGGGCCGACTGTCCGCATCGGGATGAGCCGATGGATATGAACTACGAGGGTCGTCACTCCCTGTATGCACGGAAGCTGTGCGCAACTGGCACCCGTGAGGTGCAGGACCATAACCACCTGTGTCAGGTAGAGGTGGGAGACTCTCTGGCGGTGGCTCTGCTGGACTCCGGGAGTTTAGTCTCCCTGGTAAGGGCTGCACTTGTGCGGCCTGCGGAGTATACTGGCCGTAAAGTCGGGGTCCTGTGCATCCACGGAGACCTGAAAGACTATCCCACTGCACTAGTGACTTTGTCCACAGCGGCTGGTAGGTGGACCCACGAGGTGGCTGTCGCTACTAAACTCCCACACGAACTAATACTTGGGAGGGACTTCCCGGTTTTCGAGCGCTGTGGCCGGCAATAAAGGTATCTGAGGGACCCGAGACAGGGGTGACCCTAGTAGAGTGGCCTGATACCGCTGGAAGGCCAGAACCCTGGGAGCCCGAGTCTGAAGGGCCGGCGGTAGGGGTGACCACTGCTCCAGCGGTAGAGGGAGACAACCCCACTGAGTGTAATGGTGGGAGACACGGAGGACTTGCCACCGGGACCTGAGTTGGCAGACCTCAATGTCTCCGGGGAAAATTTTGGGACCGCACAACACCGGGACCAAACCCTAACCAGGGCCTGGGAGAATGTGCTGGAAATTGATGGGAAACCCCAGAAACCAGGGGCTGAATTAATGTTCCCACGGTTTATTGTTCTGCAGGATATGTTGTATCGGGTGAACCAAATCCGAGGCGAACCTGTTGAACAGTTGGTGGTGCCCACAGCGTATCGCAAGCTTGTCATGGAGCTTGCCCACCAACATGTTCTTGGGGACACCTGGGGTGGCAGAAAACCCAGGACCGCATACTGCAGCGATTTTATTGGCCCAGTGTGTTCAAGGAGGTAGAGAATTATTGTAAGTCCTGTCCGACCTGTCAGATAACTAGCCCCCAGCCACATTTCCGTAGTCCCCTGGTGCCTCTGCCAATTATTGAAGTACCGTTTGAGCGAATCGCGATGGATTTAGTGGGCCTGTACCAAAGTCTGCCAGGGGCCACCAACACATTCTGGTAGTTCTCGACTATGCCACTCGGTATCCGGAGGCGGTGCCTCTGCGACATACCTCAGCTAAGCTCATTGCCAAAGAGTTAATGGAGATGTTTTCCCGTGTGGGCCTGCCAAAAGAGGTTCCTGACAGACCAAGGGACCCCTTTTATGTCCAAAGTAATGAGGGAACTGTGTAAATTGTTGCGTATAAAGCAGTTACGGACGTCCGTTTACCATCCGCAAACAGACGGTCTTGTGGAGAGAGTTTAACCAAACTCTAAAAAATATGTTAAAGAGGGTGGTGTCTAGAGATGGGAAGGACTGGGATCTGCTTCTGCCCTATCTCATGTTCGCAGTGCGAGAGGTGCCCCAGGCCTCTACTGGGTTCTCGCCCTTCGAACTGCTTTATAGCAGACACCCTCGGGGCCTGTTGGATATCGCCAAGGAAGCGTGGGAACAACAGCCTGTCCCCCACAAAAGTGTCATTGAGTATGTCGCCCAAATGCAGGACCGGATGGAAAGGGTGTTGCCCTTGGTCGGGGAGCATATGGAGGCAGCGCAACAAGCCCAGAGTAGGGTGTACAATCGTCAGGCTCGGGTGCGGGACTTCAATCCGGGAGATCGGGTTTTGGTTCTGGTACCCACCCTTGACAGCAAATTCCTAGCTAGGTGGCAGGGCCCCTATGAGGTGATCGAGAAGGTAGGGAAGTAAATTACAAAGTACACCAGCCAGGGCGGCGCAAGCCGAGCAGGTGTACCACGTGAATTTACTTAAGCCGTGGAAAGATAGGGACACAGCCGACGACCACAGCCCCGGCCAGGGCTTCTAGGTGAAAGGGTCCAGCCCCACAGTTCGAGGCCTGTGAAGCAGTAACCACGGTAAAAATTGCAGACAGCCTGTCTTCCAAACAAGTTCAGGAAGTCAGGGAGTTCATCAGTCGGAACACGGATGTGTTCTCGGACCTCCCTGGCCGCACGTCTCTCATCCAACATGACATCGTCACTGAGCCTCAGGCCAAGATCCGGTTAAAACCATACCGGGTACCCGAGGCTCGGCGACGGGCCATCGCGGAGGAAGTACAGTTAATGTTGAAGCTCGAGGTCATTGAGGAGTCGAAAAGTGAGTGGGCCAGTCCCATAGTCCTAATACCCAAGCCGGATGGGACGTTGCGGTTCTGCAACGACTTTCGCAAGTTAAATGAAGTATCCAAGTTTGGCGCGTATCCCATGCCCCGAGTAGGCGAGCTGGTTGAAAGTTTAGGACAAGCCCGTTATTTTTCTGTGCTGGACCTCACTAAAGGGTACTGGCAGGTACCCTTAACGAGTCGGCTAAGGAAAAACCGCATTTGTTACCCCGCAGGGCCTGTATCACTACAAGGTGTTACCCTTTGGCCTGCATGGCGCCCCCGCCACTTTCCAAGGTTAATGGACATAGTGCTGCGACCACATCGTCGGTGCGCCTCGGCCTACTTGGATGATGTAGTCATCCACAGCACCGACTGGGAAAGCCATTTACCCAAGGTGCAGGCGGTAGTGGATGCCCTGAGGAAAGCCGGACTGACCGCTAACCCAAAGAAGTGCTCCATAGGGTTAGAGGAGACAAAATATCTGGGATATGTAATTGGGCGGGAGTCATCAAACCTCAGGTAACTAAGGTAGAGGCCATTCGTAACTGGCCCCGACCGGTCACCACCAGGCAGGTAAAGTCGTTCCTGGGGATTGTAGGTTACTACATGAGGTTTGTGCCCCACTTTGCCACAATAGCAGCGCCATTGACAGACCTGTTGAAGGGCGAAAGTCTGGGAGGGTTAGCTGGAGTGAGAAGGCGGAGGAGGCTTTCTCCGCGTTGAAGTCGGCCCTGTGTGGGTCCCGGTTTTGGTGACACCCGACTTCAACAAGGAGTTTGTCGTACAGACCGGCGCCTCGGAGGTAGGCCTCGGTGCGGTACTGTCGCAGGAGGTCAACGGGGAAGAACATCCCGTTGTCTTCCTGAGCCGTAAGCTCAGTCCCGCCCGAGTCCAGGTATAGTATAGTGGAGAGGGAGTGCCTGGCTATCAAGTGGGCACTCGAATCTCTCGCTACTACCTGTTAGGGAGGAGGTTCCGTCTGGTGACCGACCATTCCCCCTCAAATGGATGAGTCAGGCCAAGGAGAGGAATGCTCGGGTCACCAGGTGGTTCCTATCTCTTCAAAATTTCAAGTTTTCCGTGGAACACAGGGCAGGCCGCTTGCAGGGCAACGCAGATGCCCTGTCCCGCGTCCACTGCCTCACGTGTGTTCACCCCCTCAGGGTTGAACAAAGGGGGGGGGTATGTGGTAAGGTGCAAGGTGTCATATGTGATGGCAGGTACGTGTCACCGAGGTTGCTGGCCTCGGTGAGGTGAGAGCCGGGTTTTTGTCTGCAGCAGCTAGTGCTGTTTGACTTTGTTAAATAGCATGGCTGCAAAGCCGATCGGGCCGGCTCTTACTGGGAGCAGCTAAAGAGTAGGGTGGGTGGCTGCTCCCCACGGTCCAGTCCATGTTTTTGGGCTGGATATAAAACGCAGCCAGCAGCTGTGTCTGAGGAGTGTGATTATCCTGGAGCTGCTGACAGGGCTGGGAGTTCTCTGTCCAGGAGGAAAGAGCTCAGCAAGGAGGTATTTTGTTCCTGGCTGCCTGAAGCTGGATTCTCCTGCGGCTGGGCCGACAGCGTGGTGCGAACCTGCACCTACACCTCCCAGGTGACTGAACCTGTGTTGGACTGTTTTTGTTTGGCTACGTTATTTCCGTTGTGTGTGAACTGTCACCAAGAGACTGTTTTTCATTTTGTGTGCAAGTGTGAATAAAACACTGTTTGTTGCACAATCTGGACTCCTTGTTTTGCCTCTAAACTGCACCCGCACCGCTGTCTACCAGAGCGACTCCCCACAGTACCTGTATATAGTGAGTATCCCATTAGTAACATTTATAATCCATATGTTCAGTCTTTGCACCATGCTGTTGCATTGTGTTTGCTTTCGTATTTTCAGCCACGGCGACATGCACCTACACATTTATTTCATTTTATCGGATGGTCTGACTTTGTGTTTTGTTTTTGTGTCTTTCTATGCTACACCAGTTGTATCAGCAGGTGTTAAAGGCGTTTTGCAGGCAGTACATATTGATGACCTACCTCAAGATAGGTCATTAATATCTGATTGGTGGGGGTCCGACTCCCGGCACCCTTGCCGATCAGCTGTTTGAAAAGGAGGTGGCGCTCATACGAGCGCTATCAGAATTACATGACGCATCATCTCAGAAGTCTCAGCAACGCAGTGTAATTTCAAGTGCTTGTTGCCTTTACTTGAATGGGACAAGCACTTGTAATTATACTGCGCCGCCGTTGCAAGCGAGATGACGTGTAGTGTAATCTTGAAGAGGAAGCAGCTCTCGTATGAGCGCCACCTCCTCATCAAACATCTGATTGGCAAGGGTGCCGGGTGTCAGACCTCACCGATCAGATATTGATGAACTATCCTAAGGATAGGTCATCCGTATGTACTGGCTGCTCAACCCCTTTAACTCTTCATACAAAAGAGTATCTTTAACCTTCCTTTAAGGCTGGGGCACAGCCTGAATCATAACTTATGAAAGTGAATTTGGTTGGGTTGTTGTTGCAACCCAACAGTCGCAAGAAATCCAACCCGTCTGGGCGTCTTGTCAGGTAGAGGTGGCAGTAACTTGCAACACAACCAAACTTTATTAGCTCTTGCCACTTTAAAAATTAAAAACTTGGTCTTCATGGGAGGGGCAGGGTCTCCGTGGCTTGGGAGATTTTCTATAATTTACATCAGAAACTGACCTTAGGGTATAGCCACACTATATGCTGTCATTCAAGATATCTGCAGTGTGTGTAGTAGCGATAAAGTGGATACGTTTTTTTTTTTTTTGTGAAATGGAATTCAGACATATTTTGACCTGTTGAGGGTAAAGAATTTAAAATCTGCAGCAAACCTGCATAATCTACGTTATGAATTTTGCAGAATTATGGGAGATATGCAGCAAACTCTTCCCATCTGCATATACCCTTTGAGTCCATTCACACGTCCGTAGAGAATTGCGCATCCGCAATACACCGGGCCGGCACCCCTATAGAAATGCCTATACTTGTCCGCTTTTGCGGACAAGAATAGGACATGTTTTTATTTTTTGGGGGAGCGACAGACAGGAAGATTGGGGCCGCGCACCGGAAATGCGGATGCGGACAGCATACTGTGTGCTGTCCGCATCTCCTCCGGACCCATTCTACGGATGTGTGAATGGACCCTTAACCCCTTAAGGACGCATGACGTACCTGTACGTCATGGTTTCCGAGTCCTTAAGGACCCATGACGTACAGGTACGTCATGAGTTGTTCCGATCACTGCTGCTCAGCTGGCAGTGATCGGAACAAGGTACCTGCTGAAATCATTCAGCAGGTACCTTGTTACAATGCCCAGGGGGGTCTTGTGACCCCCCCCATATCGGCGATCGCTGCAAACCGCAGGTCAATTCAGACCTGCGGTTTGCAGCTTTGTGCGATCTCTGATCCCGCGGTCTGCGACCGCGGGATCAGAGGGTTAATGCCCCCAATGTGTTTATTTTAACCCCCTGCAGCCCCCAATCATATTGTGGCTGTGGGGGTGCAGGAGGTGGTTGCGGGCGGCGGAGGCGGTGCGGGGCGGACGGGCGGGGCGGATCGCGGTGCGATCCCCCGCCCGCCTCCTCTGTAATGTTTCCCTGGTGTCTAGTGGGTCTATCAGAGTGTCAGCACATTGCTGACACTCTGATAAGCGGCTGGCATCTGTGCTTGATCAGATGCCAGCCGTTTAACCCCTTCCGTACCGCGGTCCGTACGGACCGCGGTATGGAAAGGGTTAACAGGAGGGAGCTCCCTCCCTCTCCCATCGGGGGCTGCTGTGCCTTTGCAGCCCCGAACAGGATGGGATCGCAGAGGGAGGGGCTCCACTCCTTCTGCTTCAATCACCCGCTGCCCTCTTATGGCAGCGGGTGATGGTTGCCATGGAGACAGGGCGCTTTCAGAAGCGTCCTGTGTCCATGGTGCTGAAAGTCTGAATAGACCTGCTAAAGGTCTATTCAGACTTTGTAAAGTACAAAATACAGTACAGTGCTCTATATAGTGTACTGTACTGTATTATACAGACACCAGATCCACTGGATCTTTCAGAACCAAGTGGGTCTGGGTCAAAAAAATGTAAAAAAGTGAAAAAAATGTAAAAATGAAAAAAACACATATCACTGAATAAAAAAAAAAAAAAAAATACACTACACATATTAGGTATCGCGCGTCCGTAAAAATCTGCTCTATAAAAATATCACATGACTGAACTCGTCAGGTGAACGCCATAAAAAAAAAAAAATGGTGTAAATAAGCCATTTTTGGGCAACTTACATCACTAAAAATGTAATACAAAGCGATCAAAAAGCGTATGCCTCCCAAAATAGTACCAATCAAACCACCATCTCATCCCGCAAAAAATGAGCCCCTACCTAAAACAATTGGCCAAAAAATAAAAAATCTATGTTTCTCAGACTAAAACATGATTTTTTTTGTTTCAAAAATGCTTTTTAGTGTTAAATGTATAAAAAAAACTAAAAAGTAGACATATTGGGTATCTCCACGTCCGTAAGAATCTGCTCTATAAAAATATCACCTGACCTAACCCCTCAAGTAAAAACTGTAAAAAAAATTAAATAAAAACTTTGTCAAAAAGCCATTTTTTTGTCACCTTACATCACAAAAGGTGTAATAACAAGCGATCAACAATTCATATGACCCCCCAAATAGTGTTAATCTAACCGCCACCTCATCCCGCAAAAAATGAGCCCCTACATAAGACAGTCGCCCAAAAAAATAAAAATAAAATATGGCTCTCAAACTATGGAGACACTAAAACATGATTTATTTTTGTTTTAAAAAATGATATTATTGTGTAAAACTTATATAAATAAATAAAAAGTATACATATTAGGTATTGCCGCGTCCGTCACAACCTGCTCTATAAAAATAACACCTGACCTAACTCCTCAGCTGAACACATCAAAAAAATAATAATCAATACGGTGTCAAAAGCCATTTTTGTCACCTTACATCTAAAAAGTGTAATAGCAAGCGACCAAAATGTCATATGCACCCCAAGATAGTGCCAATCAAACCGCCACCTCATCCCGCAAAAAATGAGCCCCTACATAAGACAGTCGCCCAAAAAAATAAAAATAAACTATGGCTTTCAGAATGTAGAGACACTAAAAAATAATTTTGTTCAAAAATGCTTTATTATGTAAAACTGAAACAAAAACCCCTAAAAAGTAGTCATATTTGGTATTGTCGCGTCCGTTACAACCTGCTCTATAGAAATAGCACACAATCTAACCTGTCACTTCAACAATGTAAATAGCAAAAATAAAAACGGTCCCAAAACAGCAATTTTTTGCAAATTTTCCATTTTAATCCATTTTTCCAGTAACAAAGCAAGGGTTAACAGCCAAACAAAACTCAATATTTATTGCCCTGATTCTCTTGTTTGCACAAACACCCCATATGTGGTCGTAAACTGCTGTATGGCCAAACGGCAGGGCGTAGAAGGAAGGGAACGCCATATGGTTTTTGGAAGGCAGATTTTGCTGGACTGGTTTTTTGACACTATGTCCCATTTGAAGCCCCCTGATGCACCCCTACAGTAGAAAATCCAAAAAGTGACCCCATTTTGGAAACTACGGGATAAGGTGTCAGTTTTGTTGGTACTATTTTAGGGTAAATATGATTTTTGGTTGCTCTATATTACACTTTTTTTGAGACAAGGTAACAAAAATAGAAATTCTGAAATTTCATCTCCATTTGCCAATAACTCTTGTGGAACACCTAAAGGGTTAACAAAGTTTGCAAAACTGGTTTTGAATACCTTGAAGGGTGTAGTTTCTTAGATGGAGTCACTTTTATGGAGTTTCTACTCTAGGGGTGCATCGGGGGCTTCAAATGGGACATGGTGTCAAAAAACAGTCCAGCAAAATCCACCTTCCAAAACCCATATGGCGCTCCTTTCCTTCTGCGCCCTGCAGTTTGGCCATACAGCAGTTTACGACCACATATTGGGTGTTCGTGCAAACTACAGAATCGGGGAATAAATATTAAGATTTGTTTGGCTGTTAACCCTTGCTTTGTTACTGGAAAAAATGGATTGAAATGGAAAATTTTTCAAAAAATCGAAATTATGAAATTTTATCTCCATTTGCCATTAACTTTTGTGGGAAAACCTAAAGGGTTAATTACGTTTGTAAAATCAGTTTTGAATACCTTGAGGGGTGTAGTTTTTAGAATGGGGTAATTTTTGGGTGGTTTCTGATCTGTAAGCCTCACAAAGTGACTTCAGACCTGAACTGGTCCCTAAAAAGTGGGTTTTTGAAAATTTCTGAAAAATTTCAAGATTTGCTTCTAAACTTCTAAGCCTTGTAACGTCCCCAAAAAATGAAATAGCATTCCCAAAATGATCGATACATGAAGTAGACATATGGGGAATGTAAATCAATAACTTTTTTTGGTGTTATTACTATGTAAGTAGAGAAATTGAAACTTGGAAAATTGCGAATTTTTCTAAATTTTTGGTAAATTTTGTATTTTTTTATAAATAAAAATGAAATTTTTCAACTTTATTTTACCACTGTTATGAAGTACAATATGTGACGAAAAAACAATCTCAGAATGGCCTGGATAAGAAAAAGCGTTTTAAAGTTATCACCACATAAAGTGACACTGGTCAGATTTGCAAAAAATGGCCAGGTCCTTAGGGTGAAATAGGGCTGAGTCCTTAAGGGGTTAAAGGGGCTGTGTCACTTCAGCAAATGGCATTTATCATGTAGAGAAAGTTAATACAAGACACTAACTAATGTATTGTGATTGTCCATATTGCCACCCTCGCTGGCTGGATTCATTTTTCCATCACATTATAAACTGCTCGTTTCCATGGTTACGACCACCCTGTAATCCAGCAGCCGTGGCCGTGCTGCACACTATAGGAAAAAGTACTGGCCTCTCTGATGGCCGAGACCGCGGGAGCACAAATAGGCTGATGCTTTTTCCGATAGTGTGCAAGCATGACCACTGCTGCTGGATTGCCGGGTGGTCGTAATCATGGAAACAGGCAGTGTATAATGTGATGGGAAAAAATGAATCCAGCCAGCGAAGGAGGCAATATGGACAATCACAATACATTAGGAACTTTCTCTACATGATCATTTCCATTTGCTGAAGTGAGACAACCCCTTTAAGTGCCATCCCCTTATATACTTTGTCGGAATTTCTCCTGCTGCAAGTAGGAACAACCCAAAGCTACAGATATATCAGGTTACAAAGGTTTTTTTTTCCCATTGCAGACAGGGTCACTGAGGAGCACTGAACAAGAGAATAAGAAATTGAGAGACAAACTGCTTATTCTGCAGGAACGAAATGCTGCACTGACAACACAAAACCACTCGCTCAGGAACCGAATAGAATCTGTGCAGCTGGAACGTGCAAACTGCAAATTAAAGCCATCGTCCAAGCAGACTTTTGATGTAATTATTTCATTAAGGGTCCCTTCACACGTCCGCAAAATGGGTCCGCATCCGTTACGCAATTTTGCGGAACGGGTGCGGACCTATTCATTTCCAAAGGGGACGTAAAAGATGCGGACAGCACACTATGTGCTGTCCGCATCCGCATTTCTGGATCCGCACTTCTGTTTCCGCAAAAAAAAAAAAATAGAACATGTCCTATTCTTGTCCGTAATTAAACTGTTCCTGGTGCCCTGTAAGAATATTGCTGTTATCCCAGTGTCCTGGTATACAGAGATGTATCTGTAGATACCAGAACCAGAATACCACTGAAGGTTTTTATTTCTTCCATTGATGATAGTGCAAGGTGTTCGTCTCCCATACAAAAGATCATGAGTTCGAGATCCAGTAGAAACAATTTAAAAGTAGAGACTAAATTAATTTTAAATATACAGGGGTATCCCCATACACTGTCAGAATGCTAACCGTATTGGGGATACCGCAAGGATGACTCTATATGGAAATCGCTATATATACGGTGTCGGCATGGGACTCCCGGAGCAGTGACTACTCCTATGGAGTCAGGCTAGGGACTTCTAACACCAGACCTATAGCACAGAAGGGCTGGCTGGCTGCTATGTGTGTTAACCAGCAAGTGTAACTTAGCGCTGGCGGACCACTGCGTATAAAAGGCAAACGGCCCACCGGTAAGTTACATCTGACAATCTGCCCCTAGCCTTAGGTGGCAAAATTCTTGTGAAAAATCCAAGTAAACATGCAGACTACAACCTTTTGACTAAATCATAGTGCGTAATCAAATGTGAGTTTCAAGTCTTCTTCTAACTGGCAGAATTTTAGAAAACGTGCAGGCTCTGGATCTCATGCCGCAAACTCTCTTCAGCCGGTTGAAGAGAAGGGGCGTGCCGTGCCAGTGCTGCCGTCTCTTCATTGTTTACTTGCTCACCGTCACAACAGCAGCGGTGAGCAGGTGTAATTACAAGAAGCCGTTCCATTTACTTCAACGGGACGGCTCCTTCTTATACAGTTGAATAGGAACGAGTTGTTCCATTTAAGTGAATGGGACGGGTTCTTGTAACTACACCTGCTTACCGCTGCTGTTGCGATGGTGAGCAGGTAAGCGATGAAGAGAAAACTGCGCTAGCACGGCACATGCCTTCTCTTCAACCAACTGATCAGCGGGGGTGCTGGGTGTTGGACTTCCCACCAATCTGATATTGATGAGGATAAGTCATCAATAACTTGGGCAACCCCTTCGGTGTATCTATACTGGGTTATATGAATTTTCATGTTTTTTTCAGGTTCATTTTGGAGATGGAGCATTCAGAATCCCAGAGCTTGAGGAACAGGTTGCAAGTCTGGAAGCAGAGTCTGAAGCACAAGAGAAAGCCCTAAGGTAATAATTCTGTGGGCATCTCACTTCTCATGTTTTATAACCAGCACCGCTGTTCTTGTACTAGGAATCGCCACAATTCTCAAATCTGCGGGACCTAAATTAGTGGGATGGCATCTAAATGTAAATGCCTCATTTCAGATAATTAACCAGCTGGCAAGTAATTCTGCTACTTAACCCTCTTTGCCCTCGATTGGGGTTAATCAGATATATGAACTTTGTGTTTTACTTTTGCACAGTAGTAGCACATATCATGGGAAAAAAAAAGATTTTTATTTTTCACCGCATTCCAAGAGCCATCAACAAGCCATATGTAACCCTATGTAGTTGGGGAAAAAAAACATTGGGGTTCATAGAAATTATTGGTAAACTTCTTTTTTTTTTTTTTTTTTTTTACTATTATTATGGGGGGGGGGAGCAATTTCACAGTTTTTTTGCTTTTAGTTTTTTTGCATTCTTGTAGCATTCACCTTGTTACATGTGCTCTTGGCAGCTGAAGGCATCTGTGTTGGTCCTGTGTTCATATGTGCCCACATTGCTGAGAAAGAAAATGTTTTAACGCAAATGAGCCTCTAGGAGCAACGGGGGCGTTGCCGTTACACCTAGAGGCTCAGCTCTCTGCAAGCAACTTAGCTATTGTAGCAAAATGTGTTTTATTTTTTTACCAAATCTCAATTCTCGTTAAAGGGGGTTTCCGGCACTAAAACTATAAATGTATGATCAGTACGGGTCCAGTCCCAGGATACCCTGAGGATCAGCAGAATGAAGAAGCTCCTTCATTGTATCTTGATCTCAGAACTAGTCACTTGAATTGGGTAAAGCCAGGCTCAGTTTAAAAGGTCTGTCCAGGATTACTAAAATATCGCTGCTGCTTTCTTGTAAAGCCAGTGTCACTCCTGTCCAGTGGGTGTGTGGCAGTAGTGCAGCTCAACCTTATGCATCTCCGTGGACATGAACTGCAATACTGGACACAACCCATGGACAGGTGTTCCCTTATTACTTGAAGAAGGCAGCCACGTTTTCTCAACCCTGTCCTTTAACTGCTGCACCTATATAGACCTTGAATGGGCTCGTATCGGCAGGGGTCCCAGGGATCTCACCCCTACTGAGGATAGGCTTTAAATGCTTTAATCCTAAAAGATCAGCCTAAGCTCTGTGTCTGTACTGTATGCATGATACCTTGTAACATGTTTCCTAGGGTTGCTAAAGATAAATTAGTGGAAAGTCACCACAAAATGGCAGAAAAAGAGCAGGTTTTGCAAAAGTTCAGGGAGGAACTGAAGAAGACGAAAATGGAGCTGTCTGAGTGTAATAAATTTTGTAAGAGGTAAGGATCAATGCTAAAATGTCTCAGAATTAAAATATGCTGTTGCACCATTGGACTGTAAGGAAAGACACATCTCATTAAATGGTATTAGTAGACATCATGTCGTAAACTTGTTTGAAACAAAACTGTAAAGTGTAGGTCTGTGAATTTTGAGGTTACCGTATATTCCTGCGTTCCTTGTGGGGGTACGCCACTCGTTACCTTCCATTTGCCCCATTCATCCTCATCCCATAATGACGACCTTGCCTCTGCATGATCAGGACACTGACCTGCTTCTGTAGATATCAGATCATCGGGATGGTTACATCAGTGGCTCTCCTGCTGCTGTGAACCTCCCGGCCTGCCCTGACTGCTTGAGGTGTCAAAAGCTGCTTAGATCCCAGTAAAGCGAACTCTAAAACGCTGTTGCTGGATTTATTTAACGCATCCTGGTCCACACAAAGCGGGCTTATTGGAAGAAAGTGAACTATAAAAGGTGGCACACGTGTTCTCTACTCTTGCTGTGGCGGCTAATGCACCTAAGGTGATTAACAGGTGTGGAGCCAAATTGTATAGTGATCCTGTTACTCAACACTTAAGCCACCTTAAAGAAGATCTATCACTTGTGAGATTATAGGAAAAAATCTCCTAGATTGAGGTAAGATTTCATAACATTACTTTCCAGGGTTGTGAGATGTGCTTTGAGACTAATTTTGATCTGTCCCCATTAAGCCAAAATAGGTGAACGGCCTGAAATAATTTTCTAAAAAGCCTTGTATACTGTAAGGTTGCAAACACAAAGGGGGGTCCATGTACAAAAAGAAAAAGATTTCAGCAGCTCTCGCCTGCCTCCCGCTGCACTGAGTACGGACATCAACCTCCAGACTCGGTCGCTCCAATAATCCAAGAACGGTGGTAGAAAAGTCCAGCTCACGAATACAAAAATGGGATCTTTATTCAAGCGATAAAAACTTCCAGCACAGGATATAATAATCACAGTTACGCGTTTCAGACCACTTTCAATTCAGGTCCTTCATCACATTACTTTCCAGGGTTGTGGGATGTGCTTTGATACTAATTTTGATCTGTCCCCATTAAGCCAAAATAGGTGAATGGCCTGAAATAGTTTTCTAAAAAGCCTTGTATACTGTGAGGTTGCAAACACAAAGGGGTCATTTATTAATGTTTTTACACCACTCTTTGGCATATTTCTATCACAGATTTTGTCGCAAAGGGGTTTTGCTGCAAAATCTGCGACTTTTCCGAGGTGATGGAAAAAGGGGGCAGATAAGAGGGAGAACCAGCCGGCCAATCTCATTCATCATTTTCCACCCAAGTTTATGGCGTGGAAAATGGTCCTAAACTACACCAGCAAGGGAGCCGGCGTACTTCAGAGCATGCTGCACGGCCAGCGGCACCAAGTGCCAAAGCTATGTAGGGGACTGCGCCTCTACAAAACTTTGTCACATCCGCCGTCAGCGCAGGGTGAGTAAGACCGGCGCCTAAATTGCCCGTCTTAATAAATGACCCCCAAAAAGTATTATAATACGTAATATAACAACTGTATTCAGACATTTGTAGCCGACTTATTAAATTATCCAGCTTTCGGCATGTATGCTCCCTTTACTGATAACACTGATGTCTCACATTAGGGCTGAGAAACAAAGAAACGAAGCTCTACTGAATGCTGAAGAACTGACTCGAGCTTTCCAACAATACAAGAAGAATGTTGCTGAGAAGCTGGAAAAGGTAAGGCCGCCATACACCTAAAATAATAATGTTGTCGTCGTACAGTTGCTCCTTGCATCCTTCATACCAGGCATCCTCAAACTGCGGCCCTCCAGCTGTTGCAAAACTACAACTCCCAGCATGCCCGAACAGCCTACAGCTATCAGCCTACAGCAGGGCATTGTGGGAGTTGTAGTTATACAACAGCTGGATGGCCGCAGTTTGAGGATGCCTGCTTCATACCATGAAGATCCCAGACTTAACCAGCAGATCGAGGGGAGGACTGCGCAAAGTAGCAAATAAATCTGACCTGACAGATTGCAGTTTCTGCAGGCAACAGTCTGCCGTCGGCCACCGCGAACGATCGTTCACACGTAATTTCTATGGCCAAAATTGGACCTTTCTGCTGACATTTTTCTTTTGTGCAGCTGAGGCCACGTAACATTTATCTTGCTCTATGTATTTCAACCTAGATTCTTTTTATTAACTTAATCTCTGCCAAACGGACGCACATCATATATTATTGTGTTTGAGTATATTCGATTTCCTGATCACGTTCAGGTGCTTCTCGAGGATGGGTCTGGATTCTTGTGATTGTAACATTATGGAAAATTCTTTTTTCCAACAGTATTTTTTATAGTTTTTTTTTTTTTTAATGCATTTTTAAAGTTACAGTTTTTCATTCATATTTAAAATATATATTAATAAACATAACTTTTACAACAGTTTCACTGGTTTGTTGTTTATAAATTTGAACAGGTAGTTAAAGAGATTGGACATGCCGATACGTTGATGAGATAGGGTTGTAAATATAGAAAAAACATGTACATAAATATTAATTAATAACATTGTAGTATTTACACACTCACACGTTCATCCATACATTTTTATATATTTATATCATTATCTTAAGTTATTCACATGTGTATGTGCTCATGTCTATCTATACATGGTATGTTATCATGATTATATATACATACACATGTTCAATGCACACATACACATATATATAAAAATCGTATACAGATCAGTGCATATATATGTAACCCCTATACATACACATATGTATAAAAATCGTATACATATATACTACTGCAATGTGTATCTTATAATTTTTAATAAGATCAGTTTATACAGTCATGTGAAAAAATTAGGACACCCTTTGAAAGCATGTGGTTTTTTGTAACATTTTTAATAAATGGTTATTTCATCTCCGTTTCAACAATACAGAGAGATTAAAGTAATCCGACTAAACAAAGAAAACTGAAGAAAAGTCTTTTCAAGATCTTCTGTAAATGTCATTCTACAAAAATGCCTATTCTAACTGAGGAAAAGATAGGACACCCTTGCCCCTAATAGCGAGTGTTACCTCCTTTGGCTGAAATAACTGCAGTGAGACGGTTCTTGTAGCCATCTACCAGTCTTCGACATCGGTCTGAGGAAATTTTACCCCACTCCTCAATGCAGAACTTTTTCAGCTGTGAGATGTTTGAGGGGTTTCTTGCACGTACAGCCCTTTTCAAGTCACCCCACAGCATCTCAATGGGATTCAAATCTGGACTTTGACTTGGCCATTCCAGGACTCTCCATTTCTTCTTTTTCAGCCAATCTTTGGTTGATTTACTAGTATGTTTTGG
The DNA here is from genome assembly GCA_033119425.1 of Bufotes viridis. Lineage (NCBI taxonomy): Eukaryota > Metazoa > Chordata > Amphibia > Anura > Bufonidae > Bufotes > Bufotes viridis. The sequence continues at coordinate 38,475,742 of CM065596.1, read as the reverse complement.
GTCATTGTCATGTTGCATGGTCCAGTTCCGCTTCAGCTTTAATTTTTCTAACTGATGGTCTCACATGTTCTTCAAGCACCTTCTGATACACAGTAGAATTCATCGTGGATTCTATGATGGTGAGCTGACCAGGTCCTGCTGCAGCAAAGCAGCCCCAAACCATGACACTTCCACCTCCATGCTTCACAGTTGGTATGAGGTTCTTTTCTTGGAATGCTGTGTTTGGTTTACGCCAAACATGTCCTCTGCTGTTGTGTCCAAATAATTCAATTTTGGACTCATCTGTCCAAAGAACATTATTCCAGAAGTCCTGGTCTTTGTCAACTTTATCTCTGGCAAATGTCAGTCTGGCCTCGATGTTTCTCTTGGAAAGCAAAGGTTTCCTCCTTGCACACCTCCCATGCAAGTTAAACTTGTACAGTCTCTTTCTGATTGTAGAGGCATGTACTTCTACATCAACAGTAGCCAGAGCCTGCTGTAGTTCTCGAGATGACACTTTAGGGTTTTGGAGACCTCTTTTAGCATCTTGCGGTCTGCTCTTGGGGTGAACTTGCTGGGGCGACCAGTCCTGGGCATGTTGGCAGTTGTTTTGAAAGCCCTCCACTTGTAGACTATCTTCCGGACAGTGGAATGGCTGATTTCAAAATCTTTTGAGATCTTTTTAAATCCCTTCCCAGACTCATAGGCTGCTACAATCTTTTTTCTGAAGTCTTCTGACAGCTCTTTTGCTCTCACCATGGTGCTCACTCTAACTTCAACAGTCAGGAGCACACCAAACTAAATGTCTGAGGTTTAAATAGGGCAAGCCTCATTCAACATGCAGAGTAACGATCTACTAATTATGTGCACCTGGTGTGATATACCTGTGTGAGATCTGAGCCAATTTAAGAGGGAATACATGTGAGGGTGTCCTATCTTTTTCCTCAGTTAGAATAGGCATTTTTGTAGAATGACATTTACAGAAGATCTTGAAAAGACTTTTCTTCAGTTTTCTTTGTTTAGTTGGATTACTTTAATCTCTCTGTATTGTTGAAACTGAGATGAAATAACCATTTATTAAAAATGTTACAAAAAACCACATGCTTTCAAAGGGTGTCCTAATTTTTTCACATGACTGTATATATGTAACCCCTATACATACACATATGTTTTTGTCTTCTATGTAGAGGGATTAGATATTATATTCTTTCCAGTGAGTGTAATATTGACATTCGCTTAGAAACGTATCTATAGTTAAGGAAAGAATCAGTTTGGTATATTATTTAGGTAGTTCGGGTTCCATAGAGACCAATTTTTTATTTTTATTTTACTCAAGGTGAGTATGATGTGTATTTAATTTCCATATTGTATGCTTGTGAGACTGATGTCCATACTTCTGTGATGGTAGGGATTTCTGGGCATTATGGAAAATTCTGATAAAACATCTTTAAGAAAAAATATGTCTTGCTCCATTCATAGACTGTTTCCATGTGGCAGTTGTGTGATCTTGACGTTTGTTTCTATTGGAGTGTGAAAATGTGTAAGAACAAAAGTTGTGCACGTTTTAGCATAGGGCTAAATGAAAGTTGTTGTCCCATGAAAATTTTTCAAAATTATTATTTTTTTTTAAACCACACCGGGATCTGAATACTTTTGTACTTGCATGTAATTAAAAATTTAGCATAGCCACTGCGTTTTTCAATAAAAATCTGTCTGTATAGCGCCACCTGCTGTTTGTTCTTTTCCTTTCTGTCCACCTGGACGCAGGTGTCGAGATGGATGCACATGCTCAATTCATTCCTTTGCCACCAGTCTTATCTTTTGTTAGAAACTATAACCGTTACAGGGAGAGTGCTGCTGCAAAAAGGACACGCCTCCTGAGCTACCAGCCTGACGTAAATTTAGCAGAGCAATTAAATTAATGAATGAGGAGATCTCTGGATCTATTTGAGGTATCAGGCTGGTTCTAGCTTGGTTTAAAAATAGATTGTCATGTCTGATTTTCATTTTTCACCTTGGCGATTGGAATATACCCTTTAACCTTAGCGGAATAGGTAAATCTAAGTTTCCAGAGTTCCAGCACTTACAATACATATTGCATTTCTTACTCATTTACAGTATTGCTGACATTTTTTTTAGGCCGCTTTCAGACGAGCGAGATGCATACTGCAGACTCACAGCGTGAGTATAGGACAGCTCTCGTCATGAACCTCCAGCACTGCCGGGGTCGCATAGCATTATACTGATTTATGATGCTATCTAACCCTTAGAGTTCTGGAATGTATTGGATAACAATGTTAGTGTTATCCAATACATTCCAGAACTCTAAGGGTTACATAGCATCATAAATCAATATGATGCTGGAAAGTGCTGGAAGTTCAGGACGGGTGCTGCGCTACGGGTCTGGAGCGTGACACTCGCTCGTCTCACAGCGGCCTTGGAGTTCAGAATCTTTGCTCGGTATTTTCACATACAGAGATACAAAATTTATAAATGCCTTAGCAGTTCTTTAGTATGACTGCTGAAAGATAATTACCTTACCGGTTTCTTTTAGGTTAAGGCAGAAGGAGATCTGGCAAATAAGAATCTCCAGAACTGTGAACGAGAGCGAGGGGATTTACTGGAGAAGTGTACAAATCTGGAGAATGAAGTGGAGAAGCTCAGAGAGCATCTAAGGTGCAGTGTGCTTTCTGTAGATCCGTAACATCGGAAGAATGGAGTAGAAAACTGCAGATGTCTTCATTGTGATTTTGCTTTTTCCTCATTAGAAATGTCATGTCTGAGAAGACCGATGAGAAAGAGAAGCAGAAAAGTGTTGAGCTGAAAAACCTAGAGCTTATTTCTCTCCTGACGCAGTCCAATCAGAGGGTTCTTAGACTGGAGAGTGATCAGGAAAATAAGGAGAAAGTGCTTAAAGACAACATGACTCTTATGAATGAAAATAAGGAGTTAAAGGAGCGCCTTATGGAAATGGCAAACCAGAATGAAATGAAGCAGCGTGGCTCACAGTTAAAGGTGGGTTTGCTTTAGAACTCGCACCTCCTCATCTTTATTATGTGAAGGACAATGCGAGGCGTTCACCAGCATCTTTTTATTTTCTATTCTGTTAGTGTCTTGGGAATTAACCTTTTTAACATTAATTTTAACATTTCTGCGCACAGTATCGGTGTATGAATTGCATTTTTTTTTCTTTTACCACTGCAAAATGTTCTATTTTTTTTTATATTGTGTCTGTTATATTGTGACCATCAGACTAAAGGTGCCCATACATCTGGCCATTATATGATTTGTATTCTGCTATTTTAGCAGTTTTCCTCCCTGCAGATTCTATTTCATATTGTTAGTTTCCTCTTAACTAGTGGTTGGAGACTAACTGCTATGATCCTGCTCACCCATATCTCTGTATCAAGCAGCAGCAGCATGGAGGACAATGGAAGGCAGTACTGAGCTGTGTAGCTATAAATCCAGCACTGGGGTGAGATAGGAAAATTGCTAGAGCCAGCAGCAGCGTCTGTGTGTGTGTCTCTGCTTCTGTCTGCCTTCACAAATTCTTGTTTGTACACCAACACCCTCTCAATAGACTTGGGACTGCAGCTGTAACCTGATGTCTCAGTAATCTGCTAACCTATGTTCACTAAAGATGGATTTTAGCAGTAAACGGCGAGTTAGTACCGTAATCGGTGCTGTAGGATAGGCAAGGAGAAAATATAAGAAACTACATTTTCTCTAATAAATTTCTCATGTTTCTCATGTTCATTTATGAAAAAAATCAAGTAATGTATTAGCAATAGAACTATTTCTGATCAGTATATATCGTAATATGTATCTGGCATTTTTTAGTAGGTTCCCCTTTGCAGTTTCTGTTTCTTAGGGTGCATTCACACAACCGTATATATTTTGCAGTCCGCAAAAGCAGATCCACCAAAAATGTGGATGACATCCGTGTTGCATCCGTTTTTTGCAGATCCATTATAACAATGCCTATCCTTGTCTGCAAAATGGACAAGAATAGGATATGTTCTATCTCTTTTGCGGGCCTACGGAACAGACATACGGATAAGGACAGCACGCGCAAAAATGCGGATCGGATGCGGAACGAAACTACGGTAGTGTGAATGTACCCTTCTTCTCAGTTCTCCCTGAGATAGTGGATTGAGACTAGCTTCTATCATGTCTCCCATAGACTGCACATGAAGGAAGGAGATGCTGCTCCCCTACTGCTTTTTTTTCATCAAGGGAGAATCGGAATAGTATGGAAGACAGTATAGAGAAGTTCTGGGCAGTATGGATTGGAGTCCAGTAGCTGTGCGGCAATAAAACAGTTATTAGCTGCTGCTGCCTCTGTTCCTGTGTTGTTTTTTTGTTTTGTTTTTCACTCCACTCTCTATAGACTTCTATGGGGAGCTGTATGTGATCCTTTAGTGAGGTGACAGTCCATCTAATTAAGCACAGTGTTCTGTGTGAATGTTCGTTTAGGAAAAGTAGGTAGAAAAGCATTGATAAGTGGAGAAAAAGTATTATTCACTTATTAGATATCTTACATTTTCTTATATTTACCAATATTATTGATGTATGCAGAGTTGTGTGCAAAGTTTGACGAGTTAAGTGTTGTTTTTTTCCCTTTTCTAGATTATTTTGTTAGCTGCAGGGAAGATTACTTCCCTAGCAATATCTCTGATGTAACTGCAAGAACAGTGGCCCAGATTTAATAATGTGTCTGCACCAAAAATGCACCACAATTCTAGTGTAAAAGTCTGTTGCAAATTACGCTAACCAATAGTTGGTATGGAGTTGGACAAAAGTATGTATCTGTACACCAAATATCATTGAGCATGAGCCACTGTGATCAATCCGGTGCGGGTCTAGACAGCCGGTCTTAGTTTACACCACGTCTAGGTTTAGTAAATCTGGGCCAGCGTGTCTTCACCCCTATTCTGCAAAGTTTAATTAAAATATATTTTTATATATTTGTGTTGTTGCAGAATGACTTTTCAGATCTTGAACGTCTAAGAAATAACATGTCGGAAAATGTGAATAAATTAGAATGTGATGACAACAGATCGCTCATCGCAGAACTGAGGTCTGTAGAAATATATCATTGTCTTGGTCCGTGGTGTATCGTCCTTGGAGGCAAACCATGCGTCTGTTATGGGGGAGGGGGCCATCCATGAACTGCCACTCCGGTTTGACATGTACATTAATTGCATTTCCCTGCAGCTGCCACTATTATTGCATATTGCATAGAAATTTTACAGTCTTTTATGATTGCAGTGGTGACAGTGTTAATTGCTGTGTACTGAGCTCCCCCTAGTGGTGGCTGCAGGCAGGCAATTGTGTAATATGTGAGGACTTGACAATGTATTTATTCCAATTGTCTTGTATAAATCTATTGAGAATTATAGTAATCAGAAAGCGCACTCTATGTATGAAACTCCAGTTACACTTTTTTCCAACATAGGGGTTGGGTAAAGACTGAGCATGATTTTTATTTTTATTTTAATTAAGAAAATTCTTAAATTTGTTAAAAATCTCACTGAAGGGGGAATGAAACACAAAGTTTTGTTTTGGGGACCTATTTGTGTATGCCCCTGATCTAGCTAGGTTTAACTAATTATGTATCTATCTAAAAGAAAACTGCAGCACTCCAAATCCGATGAAATGCGAAGCAGGTTGGCTTTATTCACCCATTATTATGATTTTTATTCTTTTAGGGCAAAATTATCAAGGAAAGAAGCTGAAAATCAAGAACTTCAAGCTAAATTTTTTATTGCAAATAGCAGTCACACGCTGGACACTGAACCAGTAAAACTAACTTTACAACAATCAGGTCAGTGTGACATTTTCAAGGATTTGATAAACCTTTTTTTTTTTTTTTCTCCAAGAAGCAGCACTATCCCTCCTGTGGCCAGTGCCTGGCATTGCAGCTCAAATCCCTTCTAGTTGCAATGTGTTTTCCCAAAAGTAAAAATTGTAATTTTTTTATTTTACACTTTTTGTATTATGAATATTCTGTTTAACCTTATTAGAGGTCTTCTGTAATGACTCACTGGAGAAAGTCAAGAATAAACAAAAAAAAAAAAAAGTCAGTTTGATTTCAAGGGGTTCTGCACTTTTTCATGGTCAATGTGATCTGAAATGGGAGATGTCACTGTCTTAGGTGTTCCCTCGGGAGCTGCTTGCCAGACTGCTCATTAGATTAGATAGGTAGGTTGTGAGAGTTGCACTTTTCAGTAGTCTAAGGGTACTTTCACACTAGCGGCGAGTAACTCTGGCAGGCTGTTCCGGCGGGCGAACAGCCTGTCAGATCTGTGCTGCCACTAGTGTACGCATGCCCCCGGACTACCGCTCCGGCCCCATTGACTATAATGGGGGCGGGCCAGAGTTCTGGTGGCAGCAGGGCAAACATGCCAAGAGGCGGCCGGAATAAAACAGCGACATGTCTTACTTTTATTCCGGGCGCCTCTCGGCATGTTTGCCGTGCTGCCACCGGAACACTGGCCCGCCCCCATTATAGTCAATGGGGCCGGATCGGTAGTCTGGGGGCACGCGTACACTAGTGGCAGCACAGATCCGACAGGCTGTTCACCCGCCGGAACAGCCTGCCAGAGTTACTCGCCGCTAGTGTGAAACTAGCCTAAAGCCACTTTTCTGGTTCTACTTTACCCTGCTCTTCCTGCCTATAGTTTAGGTACCAGGTACTTTGTTTTCCGCTGTAGATATGAAGACGATTTTCTCTTGGACCAGTAACGAATCTGCAGAGTTTTCACTGGACCTTCATGACACCAGTTTGGCTTCCTTGGAACCTCGTCAGATATGGTACCAAAAAAGTACCAGGTACTATCCGCAACTTTTGTCTAGTAGAATACTGAAAAGTCAAGTACAATCAAGCTGACCGTTCCATGCAGTGGGAAAGGGGCTTTAGTTGTTGGGTAAAGCCCTTAACAACCTTTCATAGGACAGACTATTACATCACTCTGCAAGCAAGGCAAGAAACTGAGAAAGGATATCACAAATGTACCCAAGTAGTGCATTCCCCAACTTCTGTCGGTGACGTTGAATCCATAATAAATGATGCTTGTCTTTTCTATGGGTACTTCTGTCAAGTCGTTTTTGTCCTTGATTATTTTCATGGGATTTGCTTACCTTTTGGTTATTCCATGTTTGCAATGCAGAAATAGAGAAATTCCAGCGCTTCGAGTCAGTGAGCAAAGAGTTACAGGAAGAAAATGAAAGGCTGACTGACACTGTGAGAGAGTTGAAGCGGAAACTTAGTAAAGCCCAAGCTGAAACTGCAAACACCAAGCTCTCCATGGCTCAGAGAACCAGCCAGTTTCAGCTCATCCAGGAAGAACTGCTGGAGAAAGCTTCAAAAACAACCAAGCTGGAACAGGAGGTGGGTGCAAGTCAGCGTGAAGTCTGTGTCTCTGATCAATCTCGTTCAAAATCACGATCTGTGTAGACAAGCAACGCTCATTTGTAGGCTAATGACATCCTTTATGCAGGCCTAAAAATCATCACTGCCGACAATATGCAAACTGTACAAAATGGGAATAAAATGTGCTAATGATGGTTCTTTCCCCATACAGTTTGCATCAGCCAGTGTGAATGCATAAAAAGGATCAATGCTCATTCCAGGCTGAAATTGGTCAATGTTTAAGGACCCTGAGGCCACTTTCACATCAGCGCTGCATTATCTGTATTTCATTTTCAACAGGAAAATAGGGGAAAAAAGCAATCCGTTTTATTTTGAGTATCAGTGTGTTCTGTTTGTGTCAGTTCCTTTTAGGTTTCAGTTTTTTATGGGAGAAAAAATGCTTGTACTCTTTTCCTATCAAATATAACTGAAACCAGACGGAACTGACACCACTGAAGCAAACAGAGCACAAACTGATGCGTAACACAAAATAGTTCAATATTTTTTTTTTTTGTGTCCATTTTTCTGTTCCTGTTTGAACAGAAGCATGGAAAACAACGCTGATGCGAACTTCACCTTAGATATTAAATTTAAGTTCTTGCTTTATCAACGCCATCACCTTGTGACCTTGTTTCAAATTTCTTCACGTGTTAACAGCTATGTACCTCTTCGGAGGCAATTTTTTAATGATTGCATTTTACTCATTTTTGACTGTAAATCATTTATTCAATTGGTTTTTATTAAAAATATTGAGCCGTTCTGTCACAAAGAGTTAACTGTTTTTCTGGCTGTGTGACTGGTACTTTCACTTTGTGCAAGTCATCTAATAAACCTAATCTCGAAGAGGTCATAAACACTTACTTAAGCCACATTCTTATCAATAAGTTAAGAACTGAGCTATAATGAGTGTTTATAATGTCAGAGAGCAGAGATAAGGAGTCCATCAGCTCCCTGCCTGACAGAGGAGAGATAATACAGATCCTGCTACTAGATAAACTCAAAGCTGTGCAGGGAAAACTGTTCATAATTATAAAATGATTTTTATATCAAAATTAATACAATTAGGGATGAGCGAATCGACTTCGGATGAAACATCTGAAGTCGATTCGCGTAAAACTTCGTTCCAACACTGTACGGAGCTGGAGCACTGTACAGTATTAGAATGTATTGGCTCCGATGAGCTCAAGTTATTGCTTCGCGAAGTCTCGTGAGACTTCGGGTAATAACTTTATCAATTAATTTGTACTGTAAAAACCCATTTCCCGAACTCATGTTTGGTTCTGACGTACCACTTGGAACCGAACCCGAGTTCAGGAAATGGGTTTTTACAGTACAAATTAATTGATGAAGTTATTACCCGAAGTCTCGCGAGACTGCGCAAAGCAATAACTGCAGCTCATCGGAGCCAATACATTCTAATACTGTACGAGCTCCTGCTCCGTACAGTGTTGGAATGAAGTTTTATGCGAATTGACTTTGCATGTTTCAAGTCGATTCGCTCATCCCTAAATACAATGCAATAATAAAAAAAAATAATAATTTAACCCGAAGGTTTACATAGCCTTTAAATAATGTACATTTGAATTGTAGATTGTTACTCTACATGTTTTTTATTAACTTAAAAAAAAATATATAATTTAATTGGGAGAAAGACGAGTTAATCTATTGCCATGTATGACTATGCTTGCTGACGTTTGGTTTCTATATTAACCATCTAACAGTTAAATATGGCAGCTTCTAGTAAGAGGGAAGGGAGCGCCTTTACTTAAGATATTGTACGTTTCTTTTCAGTGTTGTCATGGGGCGTATATATCTTACAACTATTTGCTATGGGGCAAATATTTTAAAAAATTGTACATTAAAGTGTAGAGGGCAAGAGGAAGCCAGACAGAAGCTCTGCAGGCCAGCTTTGATGTCCGAACCATCTTTCAGGCAGGCCTTTAATGCTGTCACTGATGGTGGTGTAGATGTAATACCATAGTTGGAGTGCACTTTGTGAAAAGGTACTGTGACGTTACTGAAAAGCTGATCACCGTTTCCGAGCCGAGCTGATAAACGGCAACAATTGGTGCACTCGTACACATCTTTTGCATCAATCTAAAATGAATGGATCCATCATAGCTGTCATGGTTCTACTATGAATAAAAGCCACCAGAACCTAAAATATGTAGATCTGGTAACCATGAGGGCTGCAGCAAACAAAAAACGGAAAGTTGTATAATCACAATTATTATTTTTTTTTACTGTATGTTCTGATCATATTAAAGAGGCTGTCCAAGATGTTAATATTGATGGCCCAATCTTAGGATAGGTGATCAATATCAGATTTGCAGGGGTCCAACTTCAAGCTCTCCTGCCAATTAGCTCCTCCTTTTTCCCAAAATTTTTCTAAATCTTTGTATGTCATAGCAAGAATTGTAGGACCTCAGACTGTTTTATCTATGCTAGACTACTTACTCACCCAAATCATGGCCAAGTTCACATCTCCGTTTCATTTTCCGTTCTTCTGATCTGTCAAAAGAACAGAAAAAAATAAATAAAAATCCTTTATTTTAAAGGGTTTCTGTCACCAGGATTACACATTATAAGCTGTCTGACATTAGCTATGTGCTAATGTCAGATCAGCTTGATAATGTGCTTTATATGTATTTCTGATGTATATTTTATTATAAATCCCGCGCCTTCAGCGCCGCTCTGTATTCGGCGCAGACGCGGTGAGCTGAGGACAGCAGGCACCAGCGTCCTCAGCTCACCGCGCCTGTGCCGAATACAGAGCAGCGGCGCAGGATTTAGCAGGGAGACAACGCCCCCCCCTGCTCCTAGAGGCTAATTTACATATTATAAAAAGACGTTTTTTAGCTTAAATATACATCAGAAATACATATAAAGCACATTATCAAGCTGATCTGACATTAGCACATAGCTTATAATGTGTAATCCTGGTGACAGAAACCCTTTAAGCATCCGTTCTGTTCAGTTATGCAGATTTTGCATCTGTTTTAGCCATTTTCGTTTGAGATCCGTTACTTTAGACCGGAAAATAAATACTTTGTATAGAACTTCTCGGATGGAAGTAACTGATCAGAACGGATGTTTTGAATCCGTTTTTCTTTTTTTTTTTTTCTGTTCTTGTGACTGATCAGAATAACGGAAAATGTGAAACCGGCCTTACAAACTGTTCCAATGCAGACCAAAAGCCAAGATCTGGTTTTATTTATACATGTATCTCCATACAGCAAAGTTTGTGTATGAGCTACACACCAGACCTTAATGTACACTGTTTTATGTATATGTCACCTCAGTCTGTGCTCGGGGACTACATTGGGATAATGCAGTAACTGGTTTTTATGAGCAGAAGTTTAAAGCAGATCTGTTGCCTAAATAAGCTGCCCTGTGTAAGCGGTCCCAGCGATCGGACATTTATCACCTAACCTGTGGATAGGTGATGAGTATTTTTGTAGGATAACCCCTTTAATGACTGAGTATTGTGGGGAAATGAATTTGTATATGAATACTTTTTTTTTCTGCAGTGTACATGTCAAATGTAGACACAGGTTTGGCAGAGGTTAGCTTGTATCTTGGTATACGTTTGCCATTTTAGTAGTATTTGATTTGTATTCATATGTCATGCAAAATTTATTGAAAATCTATGCAGAAATAGTGTGATTTCTACACAATCTATTGACAGACGACAAAGAAATCCTTGAAAATTACCTCCCTGCAGAAATTATTGGAAGACAAGACGGAGGCTTACTCAGGCGCTATAGCTCGAAACGCCAAACTGGAGGAGGAACTAAGGGTAAGAGAAGCAGGGATGTAATGCAAGAAAATCCTTTCTCACTGCATGCCATGCAAGACCATTAAAGGGGTTATTAAAGATATTTGGACAATTTTGGACAGGAAAGGCATAAAGGGGTTATCCCATGATTAATGTGAAAAATGAAAATCAGACATGATATCGTCCATGACAATCTCTTTCTAACAAAGCTAGAACCAGCCCTGTGCCTCACATGGATCCAGAGATCTCTCATTCATTGCTCTGCTAGATTTTATATCAAGCTGGCAGCTCAATAGGAGTGTCCTTTCTGTTGCATCTCAGGGGGTGTGTCCTTTCTGCAGCAGCTCCCGTCCTATCACAGCTCAGGAGGCAGTTGAAGGATAAAACTGAGCATGTGCGGCCATCTCAGTTCACCGGACAAAGAAATAATAAGAAAAAAAATAAATATAGCAGGTGGCGCTATACAGATACATTTTATTAAATAGCTCAGTGGCTATACTAAGTTGTTTTATTACATGTAATTGCAAAAGTATTCAGATCCAGGTGCTGGTTTGAAAACTGTAGAATATTATTCGTGGGACAACCCCTTTAAAATGAAAAAAAAAATTATTCTCACCCGCTTCTCCAGTATGTTCTCTGCGGTGCTGGTCTGATTCTTTTGGCACATTTTGGTTACAAGCAGCAGTGGTGACGTGTTGGGATACAGCATGTGACCACTGCAGCCAATACTGTCCTCGGCGGTCTGGCACTGGGGATAGTGATTGGCTGCAGCAGTGACATTCCGTATACCAGCATGTCACAATGACATGCTGGGATATGCCAAGTGACCACTTCAGCTAATAGCTGTCCTCTATGGCAGCAGTGACCCCACGTCCACATACAGCAGAGGTGATTGCTTCATGTAAATACAGCTCTCACTTCCTCTGACAAGCAGGCAGTTGTCAGGAATTAATGGACCATTCCAGATAATTGCCTCTTGTGTCAGCCCGTGCAAAGTTATTTTTAGTTATTTTCCCATTTATGGCTGGCATTAGGGAAGAATTTTTGCATCATTATTAAATGAAATGCTAGTTATGTTTAAAATATACACGGCAAATGTGTATCCGTGTCTGTTATCAGCTCATAATCATGGCATAATCGATAAGAACATCTTTGGACAGCATTTTTGGGTGATGATTTCTTTTCATATTTTGCAGGATTTCAAAGCTCAGATTCGTAACTTGGAGGAAAACATTTCTAGAGAACACCAAGAAGTTATCTTGGCCTTTGAAAAATCAAAAACCGTGTACCTGGATCAACAGAATGAACTCCTGAAACAGATTGAAGATGTAAGATAAACTCCTGCACAGTTAAGGTTAAGCCGACACATTGGAACATAAATAATAATCGTCTACATGGGTGCACGTATTTCACATAAGACTACACATCTTCTTCCCAACCCAATTCACCCTATAAACCCACATTTCTCTGTAATAAATGCACATCTTCATCATTTTCATTGTAATTCATGGTGGGCCTTGCAACGTTTACACTAATACCTTGCAATGATATTCCATTTCCAAGTCAGTTATGTTGTGTCGAGGTAAGATTGTTTTAGTAGTCAGGTGTTAATCCTTTGGACCTCTGTCTACTTTCCAGCTTAATAAGGTTTGGTTTTTTAAGTATTTAAAGGGGTTGTCTCATGGAGACAGACCTCATCATATGCCCTACATCACAAAGGGGGATCACAAGCTCGGGCCGCTCTCTGAGAGCCATGAAAGAGAGCTGTTCTGGTAGACTTTAGCCATCTTTGCAGTGCAAGGTTGGCTACTCATCTGACTGTCTGTCGTGTGATAATACATTTCCCCTGCAGCGGCCGTCACAGGGGAAATACCTGGCCGGGAAAGCTCCCAACATATCTGCTAAATGTGTCCATAGGTTACGTTATTGAGACTTAGACCAAAGAGTATACTTTTGACCTTTGACTAGTATGTATACATTAGTACTGTATACTGCAAAAATAAAAGAAGTAGCCTATACTATTACGTAAAACAGTTACCAGTAAAAAAGCGTATGCAAAAGGGTCCATTCACACGTCCGTAGTGTATTGCGGATCCGCAATACAACCGGCCAGCACCCCCATAGAACGGCCTATTCTTGTCCGCAATTGCAGACAAGAATAGGACACTTACTATTTTTTTACGGAGCCACGGACCGGAAGTTCGGGGGAGGCGCTCCGGAAATGCGGATGCGGACAGTGCAATTTGTGCTGTCCGCATCCATTCCTGCCCCAAGAATGAATGGGTGCGGACACATTTTACGAACATGTGATTGGACCCTTATACTTTTTATTTATTTATTGTTCTTTATACAATAGAACCCTGGGGGTGACAGATGCCTCTGTAGGACACCCATCTTGGGCATCCATGTAATATATACCTCTCAGCATATATGTTAAATGGAAACCATCTACATGGTGTGAACCCAATCTAACTTTGCCTAATCTGTTTTGAGCAGAAACTCAGTGGGGGAGTCACTCTCACTGCGCCTGGATTGTGTCTTGATATGAGCCCGAATTTGTGGTCCACTCTTGCTATACAAATATAGAGTATACTCCACAGTTTTCATTTATATCATACTAGACACACATTTTCTTCCACAACTTTTGCCCCAGATTCGTCCGCACTTACTTTGCGTCTTGTTTTGTCGCAGTCTTCAACAGTTTTGGTACTTGTTTTGTCTGTACCAGCTCCAAGGTGGTGTAACTTTCGGACAGTATAAAAGCGCTATCGAGTATTATGTCACATTTTCCCTTCACACTTTCTAAAACAACATCACAGATTAGACACATTTAACAATCCAAATCATAAATTTGGCGCAAAATAAAAATGGCACAGGCACAACATTCTAGCGAAGAATAAATCTCCCTTTAATATATCTGCTCCAATGTGTTGGCTCTTTTTATGCCCAAATATACCAGATTTATTATGTATGCTCTGCTTTACAGTAAGGCCCTATTTACAGGCTGTGTGAGAGGAGGCACCGATCGGAAACACACGGAAGCCCTTATGTGGGCTTCTAGGTCCGCTCCTCCACACCACAAAACATAGGATGTGTCCTATCTTTTGCCATATGTTTCTGATCGCGCACCTATTCAAGTCAATGGAGTTCACACGGCTGGTGCCCCTGTATTGCGGACCCGCTGTTTGATGTCCGCAACAAGGGCACGGCGGCCATCAGGGTGGATTTGATTTAAATCACAATACTAGTCCGTAAGGTTTGATTTAAATTAAAGACTAATTCTTCCTGGTATAACTTATAATATGCAAGTAGATTTTGCAACAACTTTTCATATTCGTTTTTTTATCCCCAGTTTAATAGGTTAATCATTCATATTTGGACAACTTTTCTGTTGTACTTAGGAAGGAGAAAAAATATTGTTTCTATTCACTGAACTTCTTTAAACTCAGCACTGAAGGGGTTGATTCTGTATCTATAGGTTTGTAGAAGTTAGGATTAAGGTCTTTTTCTCAACTCTGTTCATGTTTTTGCTGTGAAGAAGAGGCCGGTGATCTCTGCTGAGAACTGCAAAAGTAACCCAAGCATCTGTGATAATATCTTGTAGGCAGAGAAACTGCCCAATAATCCTACAAAAACCTCTGGAAGAGCAGGACATTGTGAATGGATTAATGGAATTTATTTACCAAAAAAATTACACATATGCAGCCTTATTCTACATAATTAAAAAACGAATCTTTATTTCATGATGGAATTACCTTTGGATGGTAATATATTTTCTTCAAAAAGCATTTTATATAAAAAAAATCCGATTTAAATCAAAAAAATCTGATTCTTTTTATTTATATTTATTTATTTAAAAAATCATTGATTTTTATCCACCCTGGCGGCCATACATTCGTCTGAATGGGGCCTAAAGCAGTACCTTTGTGTAGCACATGCAGTCTTCTGTACACAGTTCATTGATGTGTTATTTCCACCCATAAAGCTCAGTTGTCAGCTGGAAATGAAGAACTTGGAAGCAGCTGAACAAGAGTTTACCATCAATAATATTCAAGAAGACGCAGCTTCAAAACAAATGCAGCTGGAGGCTCTGGATAACATGCTGGTAGATGCAAGGAAGGTAAAGAAGTACCATATTTGTTGGACTATAAGATTCACTGGACCATAAGACACAGCATATAGAGAAGGGAAATAAAAAATAAACTTACCTCTTCTACTCCAAACCGAGCTGACACTTACCACTCCCTGGTCTTCTGCCGGCCTAGCACTGCACTGTGACCTGATGTCGCACAGCGTCAGGTTATAATGTGCACCTGTGTGCGCTACATCTTGACGCTGTACACAGTCAGGATACGTGCAGTGAGGCACCTGGAAGAAAACCAGGCAGTGGTGAGTACAGCGCTCGCCCCTCCCTGCAACTCCTGCATACTATTGAACATTTCCTTAATGGCAGCAGTCATTAGCATTCACACTATAAGACGCACTGACATTGTCCCCACGCCTTTGGGGGGAAGTCCGTTTTATAGTTCGAAAATTACAGTATTTTTATTTCATATTATATATATTTTTCCAGCATTTGACAGATCTCCAGCTCTAACAGTTGACTCAATGGACTGCAGCCTGTTATAAAAAAAAACACTGTATCTACTCAGGCCAGATTGATGTTCAACAGGGAAGCTTTTCTGCATTTAGCTGAGAAAGCTTTGAATAACCGTTTTAGTCCTCATTGCCAATACCATATTTTTCATCTGTTTGCTATCTGCACTGACCCATTCATTTCTATTGGGCCATGCACACATCTGTATTTTTAGGATCTGTGTGGCCACAAAGTATTGAACATATCTTTTAGCATATTGTGCATATTGCGCATTAGCTGTTCATTTAGGACCGTCTACCGAGTGGTTCTACAAACTACCTATAGATGTATTTTATTTTTTAACTAACATATATATCCTATGCATAGGAACTGGAGCTTCACAGAAAAGGTGCAACTGACAAAATGAAAATACTTGAGAAGCAGTTAGAGACTGAAGCAATGACGGTGAGCTACATGTGCAAATCTGATGTATACATGTCAGCACGGCTTTTTTTACAGGCATTCAAACTATTCTTCTGCAGTCTTTTTTAAGCTATGCCCAGTAATAAGCTGGCACCAGTACCATTCCCTCAAGCTTATTCCAGTTTGTATGTCATTTTGATTTGCAGGTTAAACAGCTTGAATCGGCCTTAGCTGTTTGTAAAAAAGAATTGGGATTATATTTACAGCAGCTGGAAGAGAACCGAGAACATTTTGAAAATCAGACCAAGAAGAAGTCGGAGGAGGTGAGTAAAACGATTGACTGCAAGTTCTGGATAATGACAATTAATATACATGTTTATACCATGAATAGGTGCCAGATCATCAAATGTTCTATATTCTATTTTTGGTACAAAATCCGGTAAGGCTTCAGTTTACCGTTCAGCATCATTTTACAGTTTACATTCAGTTATAATATACTGTAGATACAGTGGGGCAGGTTAACTGTTGCAAATGTGCCAGAATTCTGGTACACATACCCTACACCACATTTTTTAAGTGGTTGTCCACCCTTGAGCCTTTCAGCCAGACCTCCGCAAGTCGCTGGACCTGCAAACGTAAGCTTAGTTACCTGCTCCCTGCCCCTGGCTTCCAGCTCCTTCAATCTTCTGCTGCCACGCTCCAGTCACTGCCAGTAAATGTACTGCTTGACAGGGGTCATGTGGCCTCTGCAGCTAATAATTCGCCTCCGTGGTGATATGTCATCCATGCGTTATCCTGTGACTGGCTGCAGCAGCAACGTGACACCCGTCAAACAGGATGTTTACCAGCAGGGACTGGAGGAGCTGGAACACAGTGGTTGGGAGCAGGTAAGTAGGCTTTCTTCTACAGGTCTGGCAACATGCATTGGCTGGATTTTAGCGTGGATTTCATCCATTGTATTACAGTTGGTAAAATCTCCCAAACCCCCAAAAAAACAAAAAAAAAAACAGAAGAAATCAAGAAATCAGCAACAGGAGGTACCGTAGGTCATGCTGTAGATTAGAATACCTGCAGCTAGCCCTTTACATTTACACAGATTTCTTTCTATACCTTTTTGCAGATGATATGCGCAGAATCCACAGCAAATGTGCCAAGTGTGAAAACTTGGCCTGTGCTGTTGTGAAATCTGTTTTATTGTATGTTTTTACAGTTCATCATTCTACATTCCTTTTGCCATAAAGGTTCACTGTTTGCAGAAGGAAATTAAGTTTAGAACACAAAGCCTACAGGAAACCACTGAAGAGAATGTGCGTTTACAGCAGACCCTACATCAGCAACAGCAGATGTTACAGCAGGCAACTACCCGGATTGGGGACCTGGAAGACACCCAAGCAGAGCTGGAGAAACAGGTTCAGCCCTCTTGATTCAAGTATTGTGACTATCTTGTCTATGTCAACTTAAAGGAGCTGTCCAAGTTCATATCCTGTAGTTTTATCAAATGATCCCACCCAGTGAGACCTGTCGAGGGAAGCCTACTTTCTCGATCCCTGATGCTTGGTGTCGGCTCTGTGGGCCTAGTAATATTATTACAGCGCATTGGTCCCTGCATATAAACCACCAGCAATGACTGGCTGCAGTGGTGACATGTCGCCAAGTGATGTGCTGCTTGAGAACATGTCACTGCATCAACCAGTCATTTACTTCAGCAGCCCATGAGACCCTGTCCATGTTAGAAGTTTACATGCGGGGACCAAAACGCTGTGAAGATAGCACGGGGCCCACAGAGCTGGAACCAAGTATTGGGGAGGACATAAGTATGCTTCCCTTGACAGATGCCTCTGGAGAGTTATTTAAAAATTATATGAAGTTGGTGAATCTCTTTAACCACCTTAGCGGTAATCCCAAGTGTGGCTCGGGGTTACATTACACTGCAAGCAGTGGTAATCCCGAGCCACACTCGGGATTACCATGAGTTAATTTGAACGGCGCAGGGATGGATGTGGAGAGCACACGGTATGCTGTCCACATCCGCATTTCCAGAGCACGGCGCGAACTTCAGTCCGCAGCCCAGGAAGATTGTACTGCTCCAGGTACAAAAGGAATGAAGACATCGTACCGCCAGGGAGGTTAAGCTGATCATACACATTAGATAAATATCAGCCCAACCCACTGATTTCTGAATGCCAGCTGACCCACCTAATGCGTATGCAGGACCTCCGACATCCTGAATTTCAACTGACTGATCCTTTTGTCCTTGGTGAGATAAGCTGCTGCTAGAAGTATCTGGCAGTAAATTTCTCTCCTTTCCCTCTTCAGGATACGTGTATGCTCGTCAAAGCCAAGCGTGCACATGTATGGATGGGTCAGGAGAGAGAGCTTCTGGCCAAATGAGCTTGTTTACCCGACATCTACCTAATGTGTATGGGGCAGCCTTATTCATTATCTTAAGACCCTATTTCCACAGGACTGAACAAAAGGAATTATTTTTATTTCGACCTACATCAGCCCCCCCAATAATCTATAGGGAACTGAGTGGAACCCCAATTCTCTAGCTGTCTAGTACTTAGCCTGTTAAAACTATTTGGGTACTATATAGACTGGATATGTTCATTGTGTTCCATTACTATGTTTGACCATTAAAGCTTGCATTATACCACAGGTTTCCAAATTAGAATTTGAACTTGAGAAACAAAGGTCGTCTTCTCAAGTAGATCTGAAAGCGGCAGAGGAGGCACTTCAGGTTGCTAATGAGGAATTGGCTTGCAAAGCTCATCAAGTTCATGAGTTGGGTGACACCGTTAGGTAGGTAGAGTATGCACACCATTTTTTGTATCTGTACAATCACATGTATAGGAAGCTATAATACATAAAGTATTTATGTAGGTATAAAGTGAATACATAAGCCTCTGTGTGTATATATACAGTAGATCTACAAACATTTGCATTATATTGACACAGCCAAGCACACAGTGCAATAATAGGGAGCAAGCATTAGGGTAAATCATATAGAAAGATGGAAATCACAGAATCGACAGACATGTTAATGATATGTAAATGATGAAAAACCCACACGTCTTGACATGCTGTCAGTGAGGTTATTAATGGTTGTCTGAGGAATGTTCTGCCACGCTGAATTCACTTGGACATGCAAATCATGCAATTATTCCAAACTTACATTATTAAAAATATAATCGCCATGTATAACACATTTTGGAGGCAGTCCTCCTTCATTGCTGTCTTGCTGTGCACCATGATAGCCTTTGAGTGCGGTGGCATGAGGTCAATGGAGAACCTGTATCTGGACATCTGGCTCATAGGCCATTATCGTGCAAACTCCTTCTGATGGTTTCTGTAGACACTGTTTGCAGCCCTAGTCTTAAAGGAGTTCTGCAGTTCTTTTTTACTGATGATCTATCCTCTGGATAGATCATAAGCACCTGATCGGCCGGGGTCCTGGGTAATCAGCTGTTTGAGAAGGCAGGAGCACCGCAGCCTTCTCTCTGTTTCCCTCAGGCCCAGTGACATCACGACTAGTATCACTGGCCTGGGTGCGGTTAAGCCCCGCTCACTTGAATGGAGCTTAGCCGCGCCCAGTCCAGTGATACTAGTCGTGACGTCACTTGACCTTTGGTAAACAGCGAGACAGCCGCGGCACTCCCGGAGCGCCCCTGCCTTCTTAAACAGCTGATCGGCAAGGGTCCCTGATGTCGAAATTCCACTGATCAGATACTCATTACCTACCCAGAGGATAAATCATCAGTATAAAAGTCTCGGAAAACCGCTTTTGATTATAGTATTTGGTTGTAAATGTTTTAGCTTTTTTTTTTTTTTTACAGTTATTATATTTCAATTCAATAATACATCTTTTATTCTAGTCAGTTGAAGGCTGAATTGGATCTTTGCAAAGAAAAGCTGAACCAAGCAGAAATAAAGCTGATGACTTCCACTGTTGATAGGGAATCTAAGAGTGACAAATTGAGTCAACTGGAGTTGATGTTACAGAGGACACAAAGTGATTTGAGCGATAAGACCCAGCTTGGTAAGACCTGCACTTACCTTCAGGCTTTTCTGACCTAATTTAAAAAAGTCACTCACCTTTTCCAGTGCCGCCGTTCCTTTACCAGCCATTTTCAGTCCCACTGGACCAGAAGTGATGAGGACCAGTCTATGTTCACGTGACTACGGCAGCCAATCACTGGCCTCCGGGGTGACGTGTGCACGAAGGCTTGTACTCTGTTTCTTAAGCGCAGATTGACATATGCTCTAAGAAATATTGTCTGCTGCGTCCACTAAGGAGCCATTCTGTATATACTGTAACTGTATTCAGCTCCATCTGACCCAAATAGTGGATTGGTGATCTTTATGAAAGAAACAGAGCACTGTCTTTATCAAACACATTCTGAAAGTGCTCCAAATCATTTCCACTGCTGGTTACTGTAGGGTACTCACTCGCTTCTAAAATACTCTGATAGATCATTTCTGATTGTTGACAATGTAGAGGAGAATGTGTTTATGCACTTCATTTAATATCAGGGCTAGTACAATTCTTACTGTACGTTATGTCTTTTTCTTCAGTGGCTTTACTACAGGAGAGAGTAGCCATTGCTGAAAATGACCTGACTAAAAAAGGAGAGATGGAAATGGAATTGCAGAAGAGTACGAAGCTTGTTGAGGAGCTACAAGAAGCGCTCACAAAGACTCACCTGTCAGTAGAAGAGGAAGAAGTGATAATACAAACCCTTAGAGAAGAATTAAGGTGAATTTCCAACCATCTTAACTGCTTGTACAAAGACTTGACGTGTAAATATATAAATGTGATCCCTCCGAGAACTAGCCACATGTAGTCATGCTTTTTATAATACAGTAAAGGGAGATAAAAGCACACTGCTCCTTATCTTATTCTCGGCTGTGCTCACCTAGCTGCCTCGGTGCATCTGTAGTTTGCTCCCCGAAAAGAAACAGGACCTGGATCACCTCATTCTCAGGAATGGGTGGTCGCAGCACATAGACTCCCACCAAGCGGGAACTGAGTGATTTGCTATACAGGGCTGTCTCTGTCTCTTGGTTGTGCCAAGTTTGTAAGTTACTCACCTATCCACAGGATAGGGAGTAACTAACTGATCTCTGGGGGTCCGACCACTGTGACCCTCATGATCCCAAGAATGAGGGTTCCGTTTCCCCAAGTCTGATGGGGCGGCAGGTCAAGCATGCTCACTCCTGCTCCATTCCTTTTCTGTGGTACTGCTGGAGACATAGGAGTATAGTACTTATCTATTTCCGGCTGTCTCCTAGAGAATTAATGGAGCAGCAGGGCACCTGCTTGACCTGCCTTTCCATCAGATTTGAGGAATGGGACTCCCATTCTCCGGATCAGTGGTGGTCCCAGCAGTTGGACCCCTAGAGATCAGAGTCCTCCCCCATCTCAGTGATGGCTAAGCTCCGGCACTCCAGCTGTGGTGAAACTACAACTCCCAGTATGCTCCATTAATTTCTATGAAGTTCTGAAAACAGCCAGGCAAGTGTACATCTTGGGAGTCGCAGTTTTACCACAGCCGGAGTTCCTGAGTTTGGCCATCACAGCCCTATCCTATGGACAGGGATATTGTGCAAACTTGACCCCTTTAAGGGGTAGCCTCATCTTGGACATTGGAGGCATATTGCTAGGATACCTCTGGGACCCGCACCTATCCTTAGAACGGAGCCCACAAAGTAACGGAGTGCCCACCGCTCATGCCCAGCCGCCCTTCATTCATTTCTATGGGAGTGCTGAAAATAGCCAAGCAGCTTTTTTTAACTTTCTTTTTTTTTATTACAGGACGTGCAGGGCTGAACTGGAAGAGAGAGATCATGAGCTGCTTGACTTGGACCAAGCCCTAAAAGACCGCAACTGGGAGCTAAAACAGAGAGCAGCACAAGTTAGTATTAGAAATTACCTGTACATATGTCGTTATCATGTCTAGTAAACATATATGTAAAGTAATGGTGCCGTGACAAATGAGAATATTGAAATATAACATATAGGATGTATTATCAGTGGCAGAAATTAATTAAACGCGTGTTACGATCATTTCCTAAAGGACGGTAATGTCTACTAAATCACATAAGGAATCATACACGTATAATGGACAGAAGACAGTTTTCCTTTCAACACTACTTTCCGTAAACTAGTTCTAGTGCCAAAAGTCCTATTGTTGTGTCCCGCTTTTAATTACAGGTAGAATAATATAAATTGTAACTTGCTTGCTTTTGCAGCTCACTCAGTTAGACATGAGTATTCGGGAACATAAAGAGGAGCTGCAACACAAAATTTCTCAGCTTGAGAGCTCCCTGAAGAAATCTGAATTGGAAACAAAAGACTATATTAAACAGGTGAGCGGTCCTTGTTTTTAAGCAGTGTGTCGCATCCCCTTGAGAAAAAATACATAAGATGTTTAAGGGTAATCCCACATGACTGAAACGCTGAGGATTTTAATAAACACGATTTAAAAAAAACTGTGGAGTGGTGTGGATTTTAAATATGCAGTATGTCAAATTATGCCATTTGCCATAAATTACCGGTATGCCATAAATTTTCATGCAACTCATGCAGAATTTTCGGCCGATTTTTCTGTTGCAAAGTACATCCCTTGTGGACATAACTTTAAAGTATAATGCTGCTAAAAAGTTCGCTGTCACCTCGTCATCCTCAGATAAACCGGGTTTCAGGTTTCTAAATTTCTATCCATGGGTTAAATTTTTTTTTTTTAGCACAAAACAATCTCGCATTCATGGCAGAACAGTAGGATAGCCAACTGATGCCTAGTTCAGTGTTTTCCAACCAGTGTGCCTCCAGCTGTTGCAAAACTATAACTCCCAGCATGCCCGCACAGCCAAAGGCTGTCCGGGCATGCTGGAAGTTGTAGTTTTGCAACAGCTGGAGGCACACTGGTTGGGAAACACTGGCCTAGTTGGTGCAGTCTGAACAGTGTTACCCCCATCAATTGCTAGAATGAAGTGGTAGAAAAGAGCCCATGCTTCTGTGAGCTCTGCATGGAGCTTCTGATGGATGCTGCTTGATTAGCACTTTATCATTAACTTAACAAAATATGGGGGTCATTTACGAACAGATATACGCCACTTCACACATCACACGCCATGTTGTGACAGAATCTGTGCCGGGTGTAAAAAAAAAACAAAAAAAAAGCGGAGTGGCGGAATATGGTCTGAATGTAAGACCGCAAGGAAGCTGTCTTACACTTAGAATACGCCGAAGTTATGTAGAGGCCGGCACCCAACCACCAGCCCAGGCGCTTATTAAGACCGACGTCTAAAATGCAGGTCATAATAAATGTATATAAAAAATAAAAACAATAGAGAACAAAGTATAATAATTTGACTGTACTGAACAATGTATGACGGACTGATTCCAGCTATATAACAGAAGTATTCCTCAACGTAGACTTCTGACGTATGCCACTGTATAACCACAAGATAGTGTTTTTTTTTTTTTGCTTTTGTTTTGTGGTGGACACTGTCTTCTGTGCTTTTCTGTACTGCAAAAAAAAAAGAAAAGTGTATGTATATGTATATATATATATATATATATATATATATATATATATACTTACACATACCACCCAAGAGACCAAATTTGAATCTTATTATCCTTCGTCAGATGTATTGGGGCATATGGATAGGTTCAGCAGTAATGTCTCTGCTGTGACTTTTCTTGGCACACTCACCCGAGCTTAGTATAAACACGAGATGTGAACTGAGCCCAATAATAAAATTTCAAAGCAATCATTTGTAGCTAGGTTTATATTGGGCTACTATCACACTAGCGTTTTTAATTCCACTATTGAGATCCGTCATAGGATCTCAATAGCTGAAGAAAACGTTTCCATTTTGTCTCCATTGTCAATAGGGACACAACTGAACTGAACAAAACGGAATGCACCAAAATGCATTCCGCTCCGCTTGGTTGCGCTCCCATCGCGGACAGAATAACACTGCAATAGTAGTGTTTTTCTGTCCGCGATGTGGTGCGGAGCAAGACTAATCCGTCCTGACACACAATGTGAGTCAATTGGGACTGGTCCGTTTTCTCTGACACATTAATAAATGGATAAATCTGATCTGTCATCGCTATAGAAGACATAAATACACCTGAATCTGTTCATGATGGATGCATGTGGTTGTGTTATGGTAACGGTTCGTGACGGATGCGCAAAAAAAACGTTAATGTGAAAGTAGCCTTACACTGTATGTTTCTGTGATGTTTGACAGATTTCCAATCTCGATGAAACTCTGCAAAAAGCAAAGGATCAGCTCCGTGAAAAAGATTTTGAGTTATTACAGAAAGACCAACATATAACGCAGCTACAAAATGAAACTGAGAAAAAGCAGCGAACAATAATGAAGATGGAGCAGGTAAGTGAAAACACATTACTGCAGTAAACACAGTATCGGGATCTCACAATTACAATATTGAAGGGGCGTCCAGCCAACAACCTCAGTAGCCCTAACCTGTGCCCCATTGAAAAAGAAGCACTCTCCTCTTTGCAGATCTGCCACCTCTCATATCCTCCCCCGCTCCCAGACGCTTCTAGTCTCCGCAGGACCAGGATATGGCTTGATATCATGATAACCAATCGCAGGCCTCAGCGACCATATCTGTTTAAACAGCATGTTCCGTTCACACACATCATGACTACTAAGGCCACAGATTGTCCTGCTATGACTAGAAGAGGCCTAAAACTGGGCAGTGGCGTGGGACCGCAGTTAGATTTTTTTGTGCTTTGGTGTTTTCTTGTGGTATTATAACGGCCGTGTAGATCTTGGAAGATGTGGCGGTTATATCTATGCGTAATTCTGGATCGAGAACTTAGCACCAGCTCCGCTCACTATAAGGCTACATTCTAACGAATGTATTTTGTTTCCATGTCCGTTCCATTTTTTTTTTTTGTTTTGTTTTTTTGCAGATTGGATGAGAACCCAATGGCCCCTATATATATATGTTGCCCCCAGACCCAACATCCAACCACCCACCCACTATAGTGGCAGCAAATTAAAAATAAAGTAAAATACTCACCTTGCCACAGGCTGTCCCGGGAACACTTGCTGTGCAACAGGACCTAACGATCTCCGCCTAGTAATGTGACGCCCATGTTTCTGGGACTTTCTGTGGCGAGGTCAGTATCTTATTATTATTTTTTAACTCCCGACCTTAATGGGCATTAAAAATTGGCTCATTTATTTCAGTGGGGATCTTAAGGCCATTAAAATGGCAACAATAGGGCGTGTGATGCTATTTACTGGTCATTAAAAAAAAAACAGCCATGTGACTGGCTCCACAGACTGCAACAGCTATAGACGTGTGAGGGACAGAAAGTCTTAGGCTGCTAATTGGCACTAATGAGTTCCATTACTCTGTACCGTCATAGGAGCAGATCAGTGGAAGTTCTGGATCTGGCACATAAGTAAAGGAACAGTGCCCTATTGACTGTCATGGGGTATGTCAGGTTTCTGTTAGAGAGTCCACCATTTTACCAGATAAATAGTCCCATGTGATACTTTTGATGGAATCTCAATGGAGGCCAGGAAACAAAGCCTCCAGTGCAGATGTGAACTCGGCCGTAACTTCAAATCGTTGGGCGACTATTTTGAATATGAAGGGTACAATGGAGTGTTTGGAGGTATCTCTACGTATGAGCACAGTATAGGATTACCCCTATGTTGGAAATATCATTTTATGGGCTTTTTACTTAAGATTTAGTCTTCTATTAATATATAATCTTCACAAGTATTAAAGGTGTCAGGCGGAATCTTCTTTAATGTTTTAGACCATGGAAGAGCAGCAGAAGAGCATCTCTGAGCAGCAGCAAGAGGGCGAGGATCTCAGCCAGCAAGTGAGGCTGGCACGGGAACGCGTGCAATTCGCTCAGTTAGAGCTGATGGACACCCGACAGCAGCTGGCTGAGGCTCAGAAAGAATCAGACAGGCTTACACGTAAGCTGGAGGCAATGGATCTTCAGTCCAGAGAAGAGGTAAAAGGCCGTCCTGGCAGAGGGGATTCCTAAACTGCTTTTTATTGTTGATTACTATTTTTGGTGTATTCTCACGTATGAGCAGCAGGCCACAGAGGATTTGTCAGTGATATAAGCATTTGGATTCTTCTCATTTTTCCTGCTTTATTGAATAGCAGCACATTACATTAAGGGGTTTTGACCCCGATCACAAAGATTTCTACAACAATACAACAAAACTGAATGCATTTAACCCCTTTACTATGGCTCTTACTAGAAGTTTTATCACTTTTTGGGTTCATTGATTATTTGTTCAGAATCCCTAAATCAGGTGTTAAAAAGTGAAGAAAAGGTTTAGATGCAAATCTGTCCCTAAAACTGGCTGCAAGGAGGACAGTATACATACAGGTTACTGTTATGGTTCCAAGCTTTATAGGGCTAAAGTGTAGAGAAACTTTTCCCGAAATGGAATCATCGCCCTGACATGTTGAGATGATAATAGACAGGTGTGGTAACAAGTGAAGTGCTAAACTCAAGACTTTGAGGTCACAGAGAACTTTTTTACATGTTTTGGTGCACCTACACTTTCAAAAGCTGTATTCTGAACTACAGTATATGAGCTGGAGATGGCTGGTGGGAGTGGGGGGGGGGGGTACTTCCAGTCCCCTCTTATGGTGGGTTATATCTTGTGAGAACGAAGGATTAGGCATGTTTAAGTTCAACAGCCAACCCTTTTTCTCCTGACATCTGCCATCATCGGGACGACCACGTACACACTAGATGGTCAGCCAGTCCCGCCAAAAATGGAGTAGGGATGTTTTAGGCTCTTTCATACTTGAGATATTTATTTCCTTTGTTCTGCTGTTAAAGGACCAGAGCAACGAAAATGACTTCAACCAAACAGACCCATTATAGTCAATGGGATCTGTTCGGTTATGTCTGGGAGAGCTCTTTTTTTTTTTCCTGAGGAAAATGTCCTGCATGCAAGACTTTTCTCTCTGCTGTTTTTGACAAAATTTGTGACTGAGGCCCCGCACAGAGCCTGCAACACAAATGGGAACATGCCCTTGATCATTTATTTACCATATATGCTGAATTTTTCAGACTATAAGACACACCTAGGATATAGAGAAGGAAGATAAGAAAAAAAATATTTGTCATCAGTCCTCAGATCAGACCTCACATCAGAGTCCATCAGACCCCGATTCCTCCTCAGCTCAGACCCCCAAGCTCCATCAGACCTCAGCTCAGACCCCCAAGCTCCATCAGACCTCAGCTCAGACCACCAAGCTCCATCAGACCTCTGTATCAGACCCCAAAGCTCCATCAGACCTTTGTATCATACCCCCAAGCTCCATCAGACCTCTGTATCTGACCCCCATTCCTCCTCAGATCAGACTCCCAAGCGTGATCAGGCAAAAAAAAATTAACTACCTCTCCTGCTCCAGGCTGCACGCTCTTCCATTACTTGCTACTCCCTGGTCGTCTTCCGGACCACGCTCTGCTCTATGACCTGACGCTGCACAGACGCCTAGGTGCATTACGTCCTGACACTGTATGCAGCGAGGACACAGTGCAAATCGGGGCCCGGAAGAAGACCAGGGAGCGGTGAGTACAGTCAACTGCAGTGCTTCACTTACCACTCCCTGCGCCTCCTGCATACTAATGGCCCCGTCAGCAGTCATTAGTATTTGCACTATAAGACGCACTGCCATTTTCCTCAGCGTTTGAGGGGAAAAGTGGGTATTATAGTCCGAAAAATATGGTATATAAAAATTTTTTAAACATCTGTTTGTCTTTTTCCTCTCTTAGAAACATTTTGTACAACTTTATTTTCATTCCCTTTTTGCCAGTTGCAGCACTTGAAACAAGATCTGGACGATGCTCAGGATACAATTGCTAATTTAAAAACTGAACTTGAAGCCAGAAACGAGGTGATCAAAGCAACTAATGAAGTGTTAATCCTGAAGGTAAATTACATTTATTGAGATACAATTCCGTTTGTCTTTATGATATTAGTTTGGAGCCCCATATCCATTTGTAGTCCTGTAAATAAGCTCTTGTTGCACCAGTCTGTTTCTCTAGGATAATCATTGACCTGGCTAATTGGGGAGAATATCTGAGTAGAGGGCATGCCTTTTGACATGATCCGGTTTGTAAAAACCCCTTTAATGTTACATTTATCATTTTTGATTTGGTCTTAACAGGTGGCTACATATTTCACTTCCTAGGGGGAAAAAAACACCCCTCCAACTGTCCTACTGGTAGTGCTTTTGTATTGTTTGGCTTTATTCATTATAATGGATTTATTATAACTCAAGGAGCAGTAATAAGATAGGCCATCAATATGAAAATCCCATAGAACTCCTTTAACAGCATGAATATGGGGGTAGCCATCTTGCCTGTGTGGCTAACAGCATTCAGAGAGATGCTTTACAGCAGGAGACGTTTATTGACTTCTATGGGAGACTGTTCTATGACCTGTGCAGAGGTCATTGTGCAGAGAGGGGTAGGAGCTGAGCTGTGTCTATTCCTATATATATATATATATATATATATATATATATATATATATATAATAAAAAATTAAAAAAATGTCTTAATACATTAATGCTGTTTTGACGCTGGTCTGGCCCCTGCTGCCCTCCGCTCAGCACAGTAGGAACAACCCACTCCACCAATCGCTTGCATTTTAAATCTCCCGGGAAAAAAAACATTTTAGGTAATTACCTAGTGGCACATTTCCGTGGAATTGGGAGTAATGGGGTTCTCATAGTTATGGTCACCTTAAGAATATTATTTTGACATCTGCAAATGTCATCATTATTGCTTGCGATACTGGTTCATAATACTCCTCATGGTTTCTTGTGTTCTTCTGCAGGAGTCTGAGTTGACCAGGTTAAAAGCCCGTATTTCAGGATATGAAAGATCACTTGCCCTCAAGCAAATGCCAAAGCACTCCTCACTTTCTCCTGATATATTTGGTGGCTGCCAGGCTCTGGAATCGTACAAACTTCCAGAATCCTCTGATTTGAACTGGAACACGGACCATTCGTTAAGTGACCTAAGCCTTTCTGATGTTAGTTCTGTAGATTTCAAAAATAGGATGGAAGGCATGAAGAACTTCATCCTGTCCGATTCTTCACTAGCGAGGATTTCCAGCGACAAGAATGTCCTTGTACCATCAGACAATTTCACCGAAGCCTCATTTAACCCGTTAGAGCATGCTGTCGATCATTGTGACACAACATGTGACACTCCCGATCTAGGCACTCTCAGCGGTATGCTTAAGTACATTAAAGAGGAGATGAATTTATCTGAAGGCCTATAACCTAAACAGGAATGAATGAGTGACTATATCTATACGGAAAGCAGTTTTGTGTTATTAGTAATATATCATTTTCCATGTATGATGATGACCTCTTTAGAATTTCACCATTGGTCACAGCTGTCATGTTCAGATGGCTAGTTGACGGCCAAATCAATGCGTTATTTGACTAGAAGTAAAATCATAACATTTTTTACAAGGCAGCAGAGATGAATAAGACAAATTTTGTGTGTGACTGTAGGGTGTCACCTTAGTAAAAGGGAACTGTGATAGCAGGGGAATGAATATGCAACCAAAAAGCATTAAGCTAGGAGCAAAGTTCTGAAGAACCTTTTAAGGTACCGATGCTACAGCCCAAACTCCATCTGAGATCATCTGCTCCCTGGACTACAAAGATCAGGGCCGAAAGGAGGCAGAAAATAGGACTAATTCCAGATGCTGCTTGTGGATAAAAGATGAGGAAGCAGTACTTGAACTTTCCAATAGCAAATTTATAGAAGACATGACGGGACATTTATGAAGGCCAGCGTCTTGTATGCCGGTCTAACTTTGCCTGGTCCTCTTTATCTTGTTTACAGTTTAGGCCACACAAATCAGCTTAAATACGAGCAAATTACTGTCGTCTAGTACTGGATTTTGTTGGCTGAGAACATTAACCTCCTTTACAACTGGAGTGTTTTTGATCCTTAATGATCCCTTTTTTTTTTTTTTTTTAGCAGTCTTTACTTTATTTGTTCAGCTACCAAAAACATATTTTGCCTCTCCAGTCCCAGAGTAGCGTCTCCAGTCCCCACCGCACCAGAACTGTCATATGCCATCTACATGAACTTGGCCATTTAGTGGTAACAAATCTCACTTCTGGTCTGACGGGTACTGGAAGGTTAGGGAGCTGCGCCACTGGAAGTGGGCATTTTTTTTCTTATTTGCCTACCAAAAATGCACAAAACTATTAAACTGCAGTGGTAGTGTATAAGGTTGGGGTATACATACCCACCCCTGCACTAAAATCCTTGCAATGACAAGTATACTGAAAAGGATGCAAGAATGTAGCAGTGTATGGACTTTAAGTAGTGATAGAGTAATCTTCACACATACTCACACAGGGCCCATCCACACGACCGTAAGGGCTCCATGCCCATATTGCAGACGGCAAACGACCGGTCCACAATATACGGGCACCGGCCATGTGCACTCCATGCTGCAGATGCGGTCCCATTGACTTGCATGGGTCCGCGATCTGCAAAAAAAAAGAACATAACCTACCTTTTGCAGAGCGAAGGCAGAAATCTGAAGCGCTTTCGGGTCTGTGTGTCCGCACCGCAAAAGATAGGATGTGTCTTACTTTTTGCCGTATTTTGCAGATCGCGGACCTATTCAAGTTAGTGTGTCCGCACCGCAATATGGAGTTAACATGGCCGGTGGCCGTGCATAGTGGGCCGCTATTTGCAGTCCACAGCACGGGCACGGCGACCATACGGTCATGTGGATGAGCCCTTAATGAAAAGAGATCCTAAAATGAAAGTGCCTTAGTCTGTGACAGCTTTTGCTGTGTTGAGGCCTAGTTCATACAATACACGTTATAAGATACGTGTGTATGTTTATATGTAGCTCATTGCCTGTGTCTTTCTGCACTGACGTGAGCCGTGTTGATTGCGTGTCTTCTAATATGTTTGTATATGATTGTGTACATACTGCTATTTATTTGTATACATGTTTTCCAGGCATTAATATTTTATATTTGTCTTTTTCATACAGTTTGTGTATCTTATGATTAAATATTTTCTTGGTGAGAATCGGGTACATATGTGAAATAAAATACAATTATTTTATTGTGTCTTTCTTAATACTTTTCATCATGGGACGGGAGTGGTTTAAACATCAAAATGAACTGGAAAGAGCCTTGTGATCTACTTATAATTAATCAGACCGCACCGCACACAGTCTCAATCTTTGCTCTGCATAATTCCATCCGTCTGGGGGAATATAAAGCCAGTGGAATGTGAAATACACATTTTGTTGTTTACATGAAATGCTTTTGGAATGAAATATGGTTTGTTGTGATTTAACCCCTTGTGGCCCTGCAATGCACTATTACTTCACAGCAGTAATGCCCTTGACATGAGTATGTCACAGTGAGGTTGCGGGTTTATAGCACAGCTGACACCTGGTTGTAACAGCAGAGATGACTCTAGGCCCAGCCGTTTAACCCCTTAGATGCTGTGCTCAATAGCGAACCCTGTTCAAGTGAATGGTAGCATCGCTGGAGTGAAAAGCCACAGAGTATGGATGCTATGCTGTTCCTGTACACAGACCCTAAGTTCACACCTGAGCGTTTTACAGCGCGTTCAAACGCGCTGTAAAGCACTCAACTTATGAAAGCCAATGCTTTCCTATGGCCCCGGTTCTCCTTGAAGCGTTTTACAGCGCTTGAGCGCGCTGTAGCAGCTGTCCAGCATGACGCACAAGTACTGAGCTACTTGGGGCATTTTTTGGGGCGCGTTTGTGATTGACACCATAGTAGTCAATCACACGAATGCGCGTTTCCTATTTGCAAAAAAGCGCTGAAATACGCGCGACTAAAACGCGCGTTTCTAGAACGCTCAGGTCTGAACCCAGGGTTAAGCTCCTGCACAACAGGGGCTGATCTAATATACCTAAGGATAGGTCACCAATAGTGTTGAGCGAACTTGTGTTTTAAAGTGCGTCCAAAGTTCAGGTTATCAAAGAATCCCGTTATGGATACCACTACCATGGACCATAACGGAATTTGGAATCCATAACCGTATTCTTCGATAACCCGAACTTTGGATGCAGAACTTAAAAAAACAAGTTTGCTCAACACTAGTCGCCAATATTAAAGTCCTGGGAAACCCTTTAATTGTGGAGGCAATACACCATTTGAAATTTACTTAAAGTTGTCTCTCTGTTAACTTCAACAGGAAAAGAAGCCAACAACACTGAAGCATATACATTTTCCATGTTTTCTGTTGTGTAATAGATGGATTCTTTACGGTAAGAGCAGTGAGACAATGGAACTCTATGCTCAAGGAGGTGGTGATGGTGAATTCACTAAAAGAGTCCAAAAGGGGCCTAGATTTATTTCTGGAGTGTAATAATATCAGAGGATATAGTTATTAGATTTCTGGAGAAGGGTCGCAGATCTAGGGAGTTATTCTGATTGCCTGATTGGAGTTGGAGAGGTATTTTTTTCCCCTTAAATGACTAAAATTGGCTTCTACCTCAGTTTTTTTTGCCTTCCTCTGGATCACTTTGCAGGGTAACGGGCTGAACTTGATAGACTGATGTCTTTTTTTTTTCAGCCTGACAAACTATGTTAATAGAAAAAAAAGTCAACTCCAGCCCCCCCGAAAATTCACCGCTCTCATCGACTGGCTATATCTGCTATTGCAAATGAATGACGCTAAGCAACAATACCAAGGGCTGTGTTGTAGTTTTGTTGCTCAGCCACATTCAAGTGAAAAAAAATCTATAGTAAAGGAGAATATAAGAAACTTTGTAATATATCTTTACACAAAAAAAGTTAAATGAAAAACCATATTTTTTGCCCTATAAGATGCAATTTTCCCCCAAAAGTGGGGGGAAATGTCAGTGCGTCTTATAGGGTGAATACTAGTGAGTGCTTCCATTATGGAAGCACTAATTATTATGGCAGGAGCGGTGAATACATCACTCCTTGTGCTGACTGTGTACTCACCGCTCCCTGGTCTTCATTTGCTGGCGCCACATGCTATACTGTGAAATGCGCACGACGTGAGGACATAGACGTGCTCTATGAGCTGATGATGTGCGATGTCAGGTCACAGCGTGGCAGGAAGGGTACTTGATCTCGGGTGCGGCGACCGGAACAGGAGGTGAGTTCTTTTGTTTGTTTTTTTGGTCTGATCAAGGTTGGGTTTCTGATCTGAGTTCACAGCTACACTGCTTAGTGCTGCAGTATAATGCTCTATAGGTGGCTGCTTCTGAGGGGGTGCTACAGAGAGACAGGGGAGCAAGAAAGATCTCTTCTAGGTATGCAGTGTATGGGAAAAAAACATATCAGATAGCTTGTCTCCATTAGCTCAAGGAGAATTGACCATTAGAGACAGAGAATAAGTCATATAATGGCCACATTGTTATTCTTCATCTACACACGATAGCTTTGAAAAGTCTCCTGAAATGACATCTACGCTCTAAGTAATTGAACACACTACCGCATTCAGACACTCCTACTCCTGAAAAAGCATATGATTTGAGCCAAGAAAATGTAAATTGTCATTCCTGATCATAATGTGTTCACCACTTCCCCTAGGTACTATTAAAATATAAAAGTATTTCTTGCATACAGTGAAATCCATAACTGAAAATATAAATCGAAATACATTCAGCATTTGTTTGTCTCTTCACCTCCCAAAAAAATCAAATACAAAAGTGATCAAAAAGTCATACACACTCCAAAATGATGTCAATAAAACAGTACAGATCGCCCTGCAAAAAGTGAGGTCAATGTATGGTGATGCAAATAAAAAATAATACAATAATTAAAACACAGGGAAAATTATAAAAGTGTGGTATTGCTGTAATTGCACTGAAAGGAGTGAACATATAGTTTATAATTTATTAAGACCAGGGTTTTAGAAGCCGGCATTAATAAAGCCCCTGCACTGGCGATGGACCGCTGAAGTTATGAAGAGGCCCCTCCATAACTTCGGTGCATCCAGCGCCGCTTCTAAATGTAGGACAGATTCCTTGCTGGCTTACATTTAGACTATTTTCTATGGCTAGGGCTACACGACGACGTGTCACGCGACATATTGTTGCACCAATGTCGCGCGACATATATTATAATGATAGTCTATGGTGTTGCACTGCGACACAACAGTAGCATAAAATCCATTCAAGATGGAGTTTTCTGCGACAGTCGCAGCATGTCGCAGTGCGACACCATAGACTATCATTATAAAAAATTTGGTGCGACATGTTTCAGTGTAGTTGTGCCCTATGTATTTCGCGACATGTCGTCGTGTAGTCCTAGCCTAAAACAGACGTAGAAAATGATGAATGAGATCGGCCTACTGACCCGTCCCCACCCACATTTTTAGACCTGGAGTGAGCGAGAAAAGTTGCAGATTGTGGTGCAGCTAACCGTTGCGACGCAATCTGCACCTGATATACGCCTAATTTATTAGTATTTTAGGTTGATAAATGAACCCCATAATTTTTACCGCATAGGGAACACCATAAAAAACAAAACCAATAAAAATGTGTCGGATTACAATAGTTCCAGTAGCATTCTATAATTAATAAACCACCCAGGAACACGAAAGGCTGTCGTCTAACTCAACCTCTGCTCTACCCTTCCAGCCTCCCCATGCACTGTCTATCCAGATTATGTCATTATGCTGTTCACCCACATTAATGTCAAAAAAAGGATTATCCAGCTTTAGCCACAAATTGTGCAGGTTTGCATTTTTAGCCGTGCTGACGCAGCCTGGGTCCAGATAAAGCAGTAAGAAGCCAGGACTTAAGCCCAGAAGTAACATTTCTCTTGCCGCCGCTGGTCTGTCTTGATAATATTTGTATCCATAAAGGCCTGAGATACAGGAATGGCTCTGAAGAACGTGCTTGTTACAGGATGCTCCTCGGGGATAGGTCTGGCTATCGCTGCCAAGCTGGCCAAGGATGAACAGAAACGATTTAAAGGTAAATGATCTATCCACAGGGCTTCGATGGGCAGAATGCAATTGAAGGGGCCGTGGGAACAGTTCTTACATTTGTATTGTCTGCAGATTGTGTCTGTTTTATTTTTAAGCTATATCAATCAAGGTGGATTACTGGTGATAAGGAGCAAATCTCCGCTGTTTACGCTGGGCTGGAGATGAGATGGAAAAATGGTTGTGCTGCACCCA
Source organism: Bufotes viridis (assembly GCA_033119425.1). Taxonomy (NCBI): domain Eukaryota; kingdom Metazoa; phylum Chordata; class Amphibia; order Anura; family Bufonidae; genus Bufotes; species Bufotes viridis. The sequence goes on along the minus strand of CM065596.1, from coordinate 38,440,334 downwards.
CTTCTACATTATAACATATCGCTTCCCCCCGTCTCCTATATCAAGCTGCTGATACATTCAAAGCAGCTCTCGTTCCAGGTCACTTTATCTTCATGGCTGAGCAGCCAGCTGTCATATCTGATACTTCAGAGCTCCTAGAGAACGCAAGAAATGAAGCTGCATTTAAGAAACTGTGCTATGGCGGACCGTTGGCAATCTATAATTCCTAGGCTGTAGGGTTGGACTACACTTTTAAGCCCCATTCACACAAGCGTAGTTTTGCTCCGCATCCAATCTTTATTTTTTGCGGATTGGATGGTGTGTTCTGTCGGCATCTGTATTTCCATTCCATGGCCCCGCAAAAAAAAGAAAACGTCATGTCCTTGCCCCTTTTGCGGACAAGGCTAGGCATTTCCAACAGAGAGCAGGATATACCGATCCGCATAATGCGGAACGCACACAACCAGTATTCGTATTTTGCGAATCCACAATTTGCGGAAAGCAAAAATGGATATGGTCGTGTGCAGAAGCCCTTAGTATGTGTTAGATGCTGTACCTGAGTGATGGCTTGTTAGACTGCATTTCCAGTGTGGTCATCTGTCCAGCCAAAACAGTCTTCAAACTGGTGATCATATTCCAGTAATCTAGGTGGGATTATGGGAGGTTTGGTACTTTCTAAATGGTCCACATTTACTAATGTGAGTGCACCCAGACCTTGTTGTCAATTGTGCCAAAACTTGTCTAGTTTTAGAAAAATCTACTGCACCTAACGTGCAAAGGTGGGTGTGTGTGTGGGGGGGGGGGGCAAGGCCGTGGCCGCAGACCCGCTTGCACCTTAGCTCCATCGAATGGGGCTAAAAAGAAAGTGGACACCTGACTCGGATGTCACACACACCATGACAAGTCCCTTCTTGGTGCAGTAGCAGCTTTAAACTACTGGCCAGTGAGCTGCAGCACAGCCTCCACTGAAAACTCCAAAATTCTGCTGGCAAAATCCACCACGTGAAGGGGGGTCCTAACTAGTGTTGAGCGAACTTGTTTTTAAGTTCTGCGTCCAAAGTTCGGGTTATCGAAGAATCCCGTTATGAATTCCAAATTCGTCCGTGGTAGCACAATCCATAACGGGATACTTTGATAACCCGAACTTTGGACGCAGAATTTAAAACACAAGTTCGCTCAACACTAGTCCTAACACCCTCTGTCACACTTTACCAGGACGTATAACCAGGGCTGTGTATAATTGCTGTAATTATAAAGCCTCTACCTCCAGCCGCACGTCTTTCTTCTCTGTGCTACATACACAAGGAAGAAAACCGTCAAGTGTTTTCTCAGCTGCCATAAAAATAACATCCTGGAAAGAAGATCAAAATCTAATATTTGCATTGGCTTCTGCTGCAAATTTTGCAGTTCTCTCTAATGAAACCGCATCAGTCTTTATTGACGGCTGGGCTTATTTCCATAACTAATACAGTAACTATCACACGTAAGAGAAAAAAAAAAGTCACACTCACATTATAGCTAGAGATGAGCGAATTTCCAGTTATGAAATTCGTTTGCGATTCGTTTACTGGTAAAAGGTGAATTGCATTATGGATTCCGTTACCACGGACCATAACGCAATTCTATGACGGAATGCATAACTGAATGCCTTTAGAAGCATTCCGTTATTCATTCCATCATAATAGAAGTCAATGGGCTAAAACGACTCCCCTTCATAATGCAATTCACCTTTTACCAGTAAACGAAGCGTGAACAAATTTCAAAATATAAAATTCGCTCATCTCTAATTATAGCGAATGTTTTACACAATACTTTACAGATCTGTTATGATCAGGAATGATTTATATTGTAGGAGCATGCTGGTCCCCATTGAGATCCGGTGGTGTCACCCACTTACTACACAACCCACATAGTTGTTCGGGTGCTGCCTCACAAATTCTGTAGTGTGAAGGATTTGGAACTGGAGTGTTCTGTTAGTTATTATTTTAAAAATACACTAAATATAATTTTTTAATATAATTAAAGGCTATGTACACCTTCGGAGGCCTCATTTTTTTATGATTGCATTTTACAATTGGTCTTTATTAAAAATATTCAGCCGTTCTATCACAAAGGGTTAACTGTTTACCAAGCTGTGTGAATCGTACTTTTTACTTTTACTTTGTGTCAGTCATCTAAAAAACCTTATCTCTAAATTACTAAAAGGTCATAAACACTTATTTAAGCCACATTCTTATCAGTAAGATAAAATGAGTGTTTATGTCAGAGATCAGAAAAGGAGCCTGTCAGCTAGCTATCTGACTGAGCAGAGAGAAAATTTAGATCCCTTTATTGGAGCATCTCAGCCCTGTACAGAAAAAAGGACTCCATATTTATAATAAAGACAAATTTAAAAAATTATTTTTAGCTCAAAATGTGTACAATGCAGTAATAAATAAAGGCCCCGAGGTGTACATAGCCTTTAAGCTTAAATAAATAATTACTTCTGTAATTTACTTTCTGTGACAAAAATACTCCAGTAGTGAAATATTCTCTTTATACTATTATAATAAAGGTCTCTGGTGTTGCTTCTGCATAGTAATGTGTACCTGCTGCTACGGAACAAAATGAGCGGGAAACAAATGCTAAATTCTGCTCCTAGCTGGGCAGAGGCGATGATATAGTACAGTGATGGCTAATCTCCGGCACTCCAGCTGTGGTGAAACTACGACTCCCAGCATGCTCCATTCATTTCTATAAAGTTCTCAGAACAGCCAAGAAAGTGTACATCTTGAGAGTTGTAGTTTTACCACAGCTGGAGTGTCGGAGATTAGCTATCACAGATATAGTAGATCTGCTTTTGCAAGCTGAGACAGTTGCAGAAGAAAGAAGCTGGAGGACACACCCCTGAGCTGTGATAGGGAGAGAGCTGCAGCAGAAAGGTAATTCCCCCTGAGATGTGATAAGGAGAGGCGGCTTCAGGGGTTGTCAGCCTGAAGAATATTTAGCAGAGCAATATAGGCAATGCATTGGGTGAGTGCTGGATCCATGCAAATTACAGGGCTGGTTCTAGCTTTGTTAGAATGAGACCACCAGGAATTAACATATTTTCTGGCGTATAAGACAACCCCCTACTGTTCCTGTTAAAATATGGGGTTTGGGCTATACTCACCGTATAAGACTACCCCTCTTCCAACGCGCACCAAATAAAAATTAAACAGATGATCTGAGCATGAGAAAACCACTGAGAGCAGGGAGAGGGGGCTGCTTCAGGAGCGACTGGTCGGGATGCAGTGCACGGTGGCTCAGCTAGAGGGCGCCTGTCCCTGAAGCTGGAGAAGGACAACTTCTCCATCCGGCTTGGAAGTAAAGAGGACCTTTCACTGGTCCTACAATTGTTAGATAATGATATATACCGTATGTGTAGAGCGGCGCCCAGGGATAATAGTAAGTGCAGGGAGATCTCTGGGCGCCGCTCTACACATACATATCATTATCTAACAATCGTTGTAACAGTGAAAGGTCCTCTTAAGTGTCAGCACGCAGTATATCGGCGTATAGGACGACCCCCGACTCTTGAGAAGATTTTCATTTGTTAAAAAGTAATCTTATATGCCAGAAAATACTGTATATAATATGCAAGAGCACAGTCGGCACTCCGTTTGACTGCTGCGCGGTGCACGTGTCCGGGGTCAGCGTCCCACTTACAAATACAAGAAGAGGATCGGCACTCGCAGACTAGATGCAATTCTTGTCAGTTTATTGCCACATCAGAAGAAATTGACGCGTTTCGACTCTACTATCGAGTCTTTGTCAAACAGGTAAGTGTGGAAAGCCAGCGGAAATTAAAAACCCACCAGTACTGAGGTCACTAACCGAGAGTGTTCACAAGGACAATGGTAAACGAGGGATTACATCGAGAACATGCATGGCTATAATACTAACCAAATGGCAGTGATGGAAAAATTACAGAATTTAGATGCATAAATGGTTAAATAAAATAAACAGTGTGTTGTTGTATATGTATAGGCTTGAACCGTGATTATGAAATTAGTTGCTTTTTATGATATAATGCTAGTAATATATTTGGTATAATAATCTTTGCTTAGATGCATAACCATTTGTGCATCTAAATTGTGTAATTTTTCCATCACTGCCATTTGGTTAGTATTATAGCCATGCATGTTCTCTATGTAATCCCTCGTTTACCATAGTCCTTATGAACACTCTCGATTTTTGTTTATGTTGTTTCCTTGACAACCTGACGTCACGGTTGACAAAGACTCAATTGTAGAGTCGAAACGCGTCAATTTCTTCTGATGTGGCAATAAACAGACAAGAATTGCATCTATTCTGCGAGTGCCGGTGGTCCTCTTGTATTTTTAGGAATTATATAATGTCAGATTTTCATTTTTGACATGGGATAATCCCTTGAAATCTTAAAGCAATCTGTCATTGAGAACAAAGCCATAACCCCCTAGCTTAAAGTGGATAAGTATTCTGTCATTCTGTCATTGTCCCTGAAGTTTAGGAAGCACCAAAGTCACAACCACTTTCAGCATCCATTAGTTCTAGCGCCCCCTGGTGGGCATGGAATTCCGCAGTATAATGTACAGCTTAATTTTTCTTTTAGATGGATTTATAAAATGATTATACCTAGTGACTAATAAAGTCAGGTGCTTAGTCTCCTGGTACGTTTTTTACTTCCATTATCTGCTGTAGCCTATTCTCATCTTATCCTTAGGGATGAAATGTGTCTAGTCTGGTTGCATCAGATTCTCCTCAAGCTAAAACCTGCTGTTATCAGAGATCCCCAGCCACCCAAAATTGCTCTGATGCTCCTTTAGTGATCCTGACTGAGCACCTGCAGATAACAATCAGTCGTCAGCCCTGATGAAGCCACGCTCCTGGATTTACAGGAACATTCCTCCTTTCCATAGATGATTCTCAGTAGACATTACACATCCTTGTCACCCAGCAACATTTTTTCAGCCAGGGCATACTCTTTTCTATATGATGATCCTCAGATCCTCAAATTACTTAGTAAAGTTTATGTGGGTTGGATACTTAAAGCGACCCTTCAGATTATATACTTTACATGGTGACCTCCTGTTCATCTGCAGATCTGCCAATTCCCGGACTACTCTTCCATCATCCAAGATGGCCACACTGCTTCTCAGACCACCTGATCACACTGTACAATGGTAGTCCAAGACACTTCCTGTTTGTCCAGCCCTGAAGCAACATTACTATAACTACCTTTCCTTACTCCTCACTCTTCTTCTCCAAGTGACTATCCAGACCTCTAAGTCAGCACCTTCTCAATATAAATACCCTGAAAAATAAGGATACTGTCCGTGTTGTATCTGCATTTTTTGAGGACCCATTGACTTCAAGGGGTCCATTGTCTGCATTTTGCAGCCAAGTATAGTACATGTTCTTTCTCTTTGTGGAATGGACATATGGATGCGGAAAGCACACACCACCACTCCATTCTTATGGGGAAGCAGCTTAGGGTACTTTTACACTTGAGGCAGGACGGATCCGGCAGGCTATTCAGCCTGCCTTATCCGTCCTGCCGCAAGTGCCCGTGCACTGCCGTGCTGCCGCTCCGACCCTATTGACTATAATGGGGCGGGGGGCGGAGCTACGGCGCAGCGCGGCAGTGCACGGCCGGAGATCTCCGGACTAAAAGTACTGCATGTCCGACTTTTCAGTCCGGCGATCTTTGCCGTGCTGTGCCGTAGCTCCGCCCCGCCTCATTATAGTCAATAGGGACGGAGCGGCAGCACGGCAGTGCACGGGCACTGCGGCAGGAGCGGATCCGGCAGGCTAAATAGCCTGCCGGATCCGTCCTGCCGCAAGTGTAAAAGTACCCTTAACTGTCACCTACAAGCACAGGAGCTTCTTGCTTCTTTGGAGATACAACACCCCACCAGGGAATAATGGAGGGTAATGTGAAGTACCACTACCCACTGTACAGTAATATTATCTGCCCTTGGCTACGGCTGAAAGATTTTTTCCTTTAAAAACACAAGCCCTTTAGCTCAACCATTAATCTTCCGAGCTCTTTATGTACTTTTAACTTACAAATGATTAAAGGTGAAGTTTTACATTATAGGGTGATAAGTTCGATTTTATCTCCCAACAGAGGGAATAAGTGTTTATGTCGATATAAAAGTACACTCCAAAAAGCTATATGGAGGTTGTGCTGCCTCAGATAAAAACATGAAAGTCCCGCGGTATTTTTACATTTTCATTTTCACATTTGTTTCTGGGGCGAGATCAGAAAAACTGGCACAGATCACAAACTATCACAATTTCTAACACTCCCACTGACGCGTCATGCTGAACAGGTGAGATAATCATTCCCAATCACTATGTAATGCACACGTCAAAATAAACCCATGTGAAAAAAACACGTCATATAAAAACACTTCAAACAAAAACCGCCAGGTCGCTCTTGTCGTTCAGTTCTAGAGAACCCATCGCATTAGTTTTAATAATGTAACAAATCAGTTTTCTATCTCCTCGTTCTGGCAACTGCACCACTTCTAATCTTGCACACTTAAAACATTGTTGCTTCCTCCATGTTCTGCATGTATATGTTCGATTAATCTGGTGGCCCCAATTGTGGTTTCTATCGACTTCCTATGTTCCCTGAATCTAACATAAAGAGGTCTGAAGGTTTTGCCTATGTCAGGGATGTGTATAACCTCCTGCATAGACAAAGGAGGACATACACTACTGCCGACTCCTTTTTCTTGTATGGATATTTTGTTATAAAACTTTTTCCCTTTAAGGCATTATATATGACATTAATATTTGCAGAAAATTAAGTTTTGTACACCTTTTGGCTAAATTCACACAAACTTGTTTGGTCCAGGCAACGCGCTCCTTGTGATGGAACGAATTCGCAGACTGAACATTGCTCCTCCAACCCAAACTCACAGCATCAAAATGACTTATGAAGTTGTGAGTTCCTGCCTGACCGCGCGTCTACTGTATTGTGCTCACATAAAGTTGTCAGTACAGTACAGTAGAACTGCAGTCAGGCAGGAGCTTACAGCATTATAAATCATAATCGGGTCAGAGGAGCAGTGTTCGGTCCAGGAAATGCAGCCATTACATGGAGCCAGGGGCGGATTGGGAACATAAAGTGGCCCGGGAAAAAAATACCAAAAGTGTAATTTACAGCAGGCGGGGCAATACAGGTAGGCAGCATCAGCAATATCATAGCACAAAATCCCATCAGAACCATATACCACAATGCAGAACAACATATTGCCCCAAAAGCTGTCCCTCTGTGGCGGCCATTGATAGCTGCCGCCATTTACTCTTCTCCTCCTCCAGTTGTCTCTGATTAAGATATGGAGCAGGGGCCTAGGACGTGAGATGTGTGCGACAGCAGTTGAATTCAGGAGGGCATGTGAGGCCAGGTACATAAATACCTGATTCTCACGGCTTTAATTACCGCTGATAGGTCTTTATGTACCCGGCCAGCGGAGGGCTTAGGTGGCCCTCTGGGCATCGGCCCACCAGGAGATTTCCCTGTAAGGTCTATGGCCAATCCGTCCTTGCATAGAGCATGTTTCCCAGACAAAACATGCTCATGTGAAAATGGCGTTAGTTCTGAAGTTTACTTTGAACTTCTCTTACATTGCCGATTGTCTAATAATCATGACATTTACTATTTCTTTATGCGTAGTTTATGCAACAATGAGAAACTTGTCGAAGCAAGATGACCTGGTAAAAGCCGCAGAAGGATATGTGGGGACAACACTGGAGGTCAAACAGCTGGATGTGTGCAGTGAAGAGTCCATCAGAGACTGCGTCAACAGCATCCCGGATCGAAGAGTGGACATTTTAGGTAACACAAATTTGGCTGACGACATAATATAATTGGTCAATAAAAAAACGGACCTGGTCGAGCATGCATGGTCACTGCCATGGGCCAATTTGACATGGTATTTTTTATAGTCACAAATCCTTTCCTTACATATTCCTTTATAGGTTCTACTCCTGATTTTTGCTTGTAAATACTGAGCAAATACTGACCGTGTAAAAGTGGCCATAGAGACAGGGGATAAGGTGCTTATCAAGCAGTCCTACAGCCTGGCTGCCCCATACACATTACAGTGGTTGGAGCTGTGGACATTTATCTCACATTTTGTCAGAAAGGGATTTTATTCCCCTAAAATGAAGAAAATTGTTTTTTGCCTTCTGAATCAACTGCAGAATGATAGGCTAAAAACTGGATGTCTTTTTTTAGCCTTAAATACTATGTTATAAACTATGTTATATATAGTGAGCTGAAGGCCTCATGCACACAACCGTTGTTTTTCCGGGCGCGGACCCATTCATTTCAATGGGGCCGCAAAAGATGCGGACAGCACTCCGTTCCGTGGCGCCGCAAAAAAAATAGAGCATGTCCTATTCTTGTCCTTTTTGCGGACAAGAATAGGAATTTTTACAATGGGCCGCGTTCCATTCCGCAAATTGCAGAACGGAAAGCGGAGCAACTTCCGTGTTTTGCGGATCCATGGTTTGCGGACCGCAAAACACATACGGTCGTGTGCATGACGCCTAAATGTATTAAATATTATTATCAGTGCTCCCCATGTGGTAGAAATAATATGTTTACAACAATTGTATCTTTTTTTGTTTTACCTTTTTTGTAAATATTTTTGTTTTTATATCGTCGCATTCTAAGACACATTTTTATTTTTCCGTTGACAGAGCTCTATAAGGGCTTGATGTTTTTACTAGTATCATTTTAACTTCTGGAGTACATACAACTTTTCGATTACTTATTACTTATTTTTTTGGGGGGAGGGGTGAGATGAACAAAAAAAAAAGCTAATATCCAAACTGTTTTTCTATAAAAAAAAAAGAAAGTTTTTTTATTCTTTTAGTTTTAAATGTTTTTTTTTAACATTATTATTTTTAAAACATTTTACATATTTTTTTTCTAGTCCTACATGGGGACTTGATGATGCAGGTCAGAAGCAGCATGACCGCTGCAGCCAATTACTGGCCTCAGCAGTCACATGTGCTAGAATGGCACGTCACCCCGAAGCCACAGCCCAGAAATGGCATGAGATAACCGAGTACAGCACTTGCCAATCTCCAGTGGTCCCATAGAGAGTAGAGTGTCAGCACACGTGTTTGACCTGACACTTCACTGACATGGGAAAACGAGATCTCCAGTCTTGGGATCAGTAGGGGTCCCAGGGGTCTGACCCTCATCGATCAGATACAGGGTGGGACTGGCCCTCCAGAATACCAGAGGATTCTCCGTTAGGCCCAAGCTCTGACAACAATTGACTCCTAATAAGATAGGACCCTTAAGGTCCTGTATAAACAGGGTGGGCCCTAGGGTAAGGGTGCTTTATAAGGCCTCTTTCACGCGAACATTTTTTTTTGCGAGTGTATGGACCTTTTTTTTGTGTTCCGTATACGGTCCATATACGGAACCATTCATTTCATTTTCCCCCAAAAAACGGAAGTGTTTCCATGTGCATTCCATTTCCGTATTTTTCTGTTTTTCCGTTCCGTGCAAAGATAGAACATGTCCTATTATTGCCCGCAAATCACGATCCGTGGCTCCATTCAAGTCCAAGGAACCATCTATTGAAAATTTGAAGCCCAGCCTAATTTTTTCTATGTAATTACTGTACACTGTGTATGCCATACGGAAAAATGGATTCGGAACCGATATGGAAACACAACAGAAACAAAAGACGGAAAAACGGATACGATAAAAACGGGCCATAAAAAAAACTGAAAAACCCATACGGTCGTGTGAAAGAGGCCTAAGGCTACATGCACACGACAGTGAAAAAAGCACATGTGATGTACATTTTAAGACCAATGGTAGTCTATTCACATGGCAGTTTTTTTGACTGTCAGTGAAAAACGGACGTCAAAAAATAGAACATGCTCTATCTTGTCCGTTTTTCACTGACAGACTGACCCCATACAATTGAATGGGTCCATTTTTAACGTCCGTCTCTCAGAAAGTCAGTTAAAAACTAAGTTTTTTTCACTGTTGTGTGCATGTAGCCTTAAGACGACAGACCCTGGACATACATAAAAGCACTTTATCAAATTATTTACAAATAGTCATTCAGACTAACAACTGCCTTATTTTCACATATGTCCTTGTTACAAATTGTTAAAACATAACTTTTAATTATTACTATATAAAATAACCAAGAGACCAATTAAATCTTGTTAAAACTCTCAGTGCTTGTTAAAACTCTCAGTGTGTCGCGTTCTTTTTCCGTTTATTTCTTTAGTGTATAAGACCTGTTATTCCCACAGTGCTACTAATAGCCTGGGACTGTGAGGTGCTGATCCTTGCGCGCTAGTTTCAGCTCACTCTTATTTACATGTATCTGTGTCCTCATTGCTGCTAAGGGTACTTTCACACTTGCGTTGGTGCGGATCCATCTGTTTATTTGCACAGACAGATCCGCACCTATAATGCAAACGTTTGTATCCGTTCAGAACGGATCCGTTTGCATTAGTTTTACAGAAATATGACAAAGTCCAAAACGGATCCGTTTTGAATTACATTGAAAGTCAATGGGGAATGGATCCGTTTTCAAATGCACCATATTGTGTCATTGAAAACGGATCCGTCCCCATTGACTTGCATTGTAATTCAAAACGGATCCGTTAGGGTCCGCATCGTCAGACGGACACCAAAATGCTGCATGCTGTGGTTTGGTGTCCGCCTCTAAAACAGAATAGAAGCGGAACAGAGCCGAACTGATGCATTCTGAACGGATCCTTATCCATTCAGAATGCATTGGGGCTTAACTGATCCGTTTTGGACCATTTTTTAGAGCCCTGAAACGGATCTCACAGACGGAATCCAAAACGCTAGTGTGAAAGTACCCTAACGCTGGGTTCAGACCTGAGCGTTTCTGAGACGCGCGTTTACCGAGCGTTTTTGTCACGCGTTTTAGTGCGTGTTTTTGGCAATAGTAAACGCGCGTTGTACGCGCGTTTGTGTGATTGACTGCAGTGTTGTCCAATGACCAAATATCCCTGTCTATATGAAGTTTGGCCTTTCCAGCATGTTGCGCGTTCAAACGCGCGTTTTCAGTGTCAAAAATGCGCAAAATACAAGCGTTGCGTGTTCCCATTGAAGTCTATGGGCCAAAACACGCGACAAACGCCCCAAAAAAAGTACTGTTTATGCGTCGGACATTTTTCAGCGCGTTCGAACGCGCTGTAAAACGCGAAAATGTGAACCATTCCCATAGGGAAGCATTGGTTTGCATCAGTTATGCGTTTTACAGCGTGTTCGAACACGCTGTAAAACGCGCAAGTGTGAACTGAGGGTTAGGCAATGACTCACCTATCCCTCCGTGCTGCTCGTAAGCATGTCTTACTGCGCATGTCAGTGGATTTAGACTCCGCTCGTCTTCATCCACTGACTGCGCATGCCCCAGGACTTGGAAGAAAATCAATGTGTCTTCACTTCTGCGCATGACTCTGGACTGAGCTTCCTGGCTCATAGCTTGCTGTAACCATACATACTTTGATATCGTTTTATTATCTTCCATCAGTCGCGTACATAGTGAAGTAAGGGCCCCATAGCAAGGACCAAACCAGGCCCCCTACACAGGACAGAAGGGTTTCTGCCTAAACTCTTTTCAATGACCATTTGGTCATTTTCCCTTGGCCACATTTGCTAAAAGTTGTTCCTTTAGAGGGTAGAGTCCTGACCAAGTTTTCACCCCTAGTAGAAGAGGAGATAATCCCAACTAAGACTGGGCCCCCTCTTGCCCTGGGCCCCATAGCAGTCGCATGTTCTGCCACTATGGTAGTTACGCCCCTCCTGTCTTCCATCAATGGTATAATAATGTCTACAATGTTGCAGTACAAGCGGTTATAAACCGTATTATCAATAGTACATCCATTCTCACTTTTTTATATATCCTTTTGTCTTTTATGATGATTGGTATTTTTTTCATTATGATTAGTATTTATAGGGTGAGCTCTCAGAATAATTTACTCTGGTGGGCCCAAGGAACTTCAGTCTCACACTGATCAGATTCTTTATAACGTTTAAACTCCTTCAAAAAATGTTCAAGAGCCCAATGCAACAATTTCTAGTGAACCCAGTTTTACTAACAACATCATGCAATCTACAGTACATAATAGTAAGAATATACCGTATGTATAATGCTAGGATATGTATGGTCACTTTCTTACTGTATGACTATTGTGACAGGAATACACAGCAAATATTTGCTACACAGTCAGCACCTGCTGCTTTAGGTTTACACTGTAGTTACCTGCGCCTAAGGCAAATAAAGTCATTTCTCTTAATGGCAGAAAACGATCGGTAGGTAAAATGCATCCGTCAAGCAAGCCGTATTTGTTACTCAAAGATGCTATTCTTTGAAGGGACACCTCAATAGCAAAAATGTATCACATATTAACAGCCTACATGTATACATTTTTTAAAATTCACTCCATGTATACTACTTCCTGTACTGGCTCTTAAAGGGGTTTTCCAGGAGTTCTATACTGATAGGTCATCACTATCTGATCGTGGGGGTCTGACATCCAGGACGCCCGTCAATCAGCTGTTTGAAAAGGCAGCGGCACTCACAGTAGCACACCGCGGCCTTCTTCCTGCTCAGCCAGCACAGAACACTGTACACTGTGCGCTTAGTATTGCAGCTCAGCCCCTTATACTTCAATGGGGCTGAGCTGCGCCTGGGCCATGTGACTGACAAACGTAACATCACACGGCCTAGGCAAAGAGAAGGCTGAGGGGCTACTATGAACGCTGGTGCCTTCTCAAACAGCTGGAGACAGTTCAAACAAGGATAGGTGGTAGATGTATGATCGTCCTGGGCTCCACCATTGTGACCCCCCACCAAAAAGCAGAATGGGGGTAATGAGTCCCTCCCTCGCAATTGAGCAGTGAGGAGAAACGAGAGACTCAGGACCCCTAGTGGTGGAGCCCACAGTTATCATTAATGCTGTGGATAAGTGTCAAATGTATATGATGGGGGAACCCATTTAATATAAAAGGAGCTTACTATGCTGGGAAAAGATGCGACCAGAAATATGGTATTATGTGCGGCCATTAAAATGTAATATATAAACAGACTTGGTTGGCCAAGGCAAGAGTTGCTGCTCTCAGATGTAGGGTTTCCAGAGCAATGTCCTCTAATAACGGACATGGAAGGGGGGTGTCAAAATGAGACAACGCCTCTAATGTAGAATGTGGATCTGGGGATCTGTCTGATTGACTGTAGGGGTGAGGAAAGTATGTTACCATCTTATGTCAAATTGTTCTACATAATTTTTTCCTTCTTCTGGATCTACTGGACTTGTAATTATCTAGTATTGAACTTGATAGACATATGTATTTTTAAGGCTATTTTCACACTAGCGGCAGGGGAGTCCGTCAGGCTGTTCCGGCGGGTGAACAGCCTGTCGGATCCGTCCTGCCGCTAGTTCACGTGTACCCCCGCACTGCCGCTTCGTCCCCATTGACTATAATGGGGGCAGAGTTCCGGCAGCAGAACACGGCAAGAGGCAGCTGGACTAAAAGTACTGCATGTCGTACTTTTAGTCCAGCGGCCTCTCACCGTGCGCTGCCGCCGGGACTCTGCCCCCATTATAGTCGATGGGGACGGAGAGGCAGTTCGGGGGCAAACATGAACTAGCGGCAGGACGGATCCAACAGGCTGTTCACCCGCCGGAGAAGCCTGACAGACTCCCCTGCCGCTAATGTGAAAGTATCCTTAGCCAACTATCTATGTAAATATGGTACCTTTATTACAAAATAAACTATTCAAATTTAAAGGCTATGGACACCTTTGGGGCCATTTTTTATCCTCACATTCTACTCATTCTGGGCTAAAAATAATTTTTTTCAATTGAACTTTATTAAAACATTTTTCAACAGTTTTCTCTGTATCACTTTCAGTTTCTGTATGCCTTATCTCTGAACTCCTGACAGCTCATAAACACTCATTTAATCTAACTTTTTATCAAACTAATAAGAATTGAGATATGATGAGTGTTGATGAGCTGTCACAAGTAGAGATGAGCGAACTTCAAAAATTTGTTCGGCGTTCGGGTCCAGTGCTGAGCCACGCCCCCTGCACTGATCACATGACGGTGACGTCACCCCAGGTCCTTCGGCTTTTCCAAAGTTCGGGTTGGTGGAGGCCGCCCCTTATGGATTCCATATGCCGGGATAGTCCGCGGTAGTGGAATCCATAACGGGATGCGGTGATTACCCCAACCCGAACGCCAAACTAATTTTTGAAGTTCGCTCATCTCTAGTCACAAGGGCTGCAGGCTGGAGCCCACAGAGCTGCTGTCTGGTGGGATTCACTGTAAACAGATCTTTTTTAAATATTTAAAAAAGATTAACTAAAAAATGATTTTTAGCCCAAAATGAGTAGAAAGCAATGATAAAAAAAGTGCCCCCAAATGCGTCCATAGCCTTAAAGTATTGATTTTGGGGCATCTAACATGAGACGTTTTCTGTCCACAGTTAGTAATGCAGGAGTTGGGCTCATAGGACCTATTGAATGTCAAAGCATTGAAGAAATGAAAACTGTGATGGATACAAATTTCTTTGGACTGGTCAGACTACTAAAGGAAATCTTACCAGATATGAAAAAGAAGAAGAATGGTCACATAGTAATTATTAGCAGTGTCATGGGAATCCAAGGTACGTCTGCATGTCTATGGTAGTCACTATCAGGGAAAGAAGCAAAACACATTAATCTGGCCCATATTTCTCAACATGTTTGTGTTTACACTTATTAAAAGCAGCCATACACCTCACATGACATGACCCTTACCACCAATCATTGGCCTAAACGGTCTTGTGCCATATACTGCTGAGGCTAGTGATTGGCTGCATCGGTATATGGCACTTGGCAGACTTTATTCAATTATATATTTCCTATATATTTGTCATTTTTGAACATTCGCTTGTTTTTTTGCAGGCATTTTGTTTAATGATGTCTATGCTGCCTCCAAGTTTGCTGTTGAAGGCTTCTGTGAAAGTCTAGCAATACAGGCACTGAAATTCAAGCTCCAGTAAGTCTTGTTTCTTGCCTCCTTCTTCCGTCATGAAATTACATTGAAGCAATATTTCTCTGGTTTTCTGATACACAGCCCATAAAGATATTTAGGCTACCTGCACACGTTGCGGATTATGCACCTTTTTTTCCTGCGCTAAAAAACCACAGCGTAAGGCCTCATGCACACGACTGTATGTATTTTGCGGTCAGCAAAACATGGATCCGCAAAAAATACGGATGACATCCGTATGCATTCCGTATTTTGCCCAACAGAACAGCTGGCCCCTAATAAAACAGTCCTATCTATGTTAATTTTTTTGAGGAACGGACATGTGGACATACGGAAACGGGATAAATATGCAGTAAGTTCCTTTTTTTTTTGGCGGACCCATTGAAATGAATGGTTCCGCATACAGTTGGCAAAAAGAAAAGAACGGACACGCAGGGGCGGACTGGTAACTTGAAGTGGCCGTGGAAAAAAAAAAAATTAAAGCCGCCCCATGTTGTAGTGGGGCAACAAAAGTAGGCAGCAATACCATGGTACAATATACCATGCCAGCAAAACCATATACTGCAGAACAGCACAATACAATACTCCAAAAGCTGTCCCTCTGCCCCAAAATCTGTGGTGGCCATCAATAGATGCCATTCTCTGTCCTTCTTCCCCAGTTGTCTCTGATTAAAATACGGTGCAGGGGGCTTAGGAGGTGAGATGCGGGTCACAGTATTTGGCACATGCGGATCTGGTATCTGGTGTGGAAACGCAGAGAAATCTGCATAAAAATCTGTGTGCAATTTCTGTTTTGAAACCCGTAGCCATAAGGGTTTCCAAAGCTCCCAGAAACAGCAGAGCTCACTGTGTTATGCTGTTTGCACAACTGCCATTCACTGCTACGGGAGCTATGGAAACAGTGGAGCACAGCCTGCTTTGCAGTCTCCTTAAAGGGGTTATCCAATTATTAATATAAAAAATGAAAATAGAATATCATATAGTACACGACAACCTCATTCTAACAAACTTAGAACCGGCCCTGTACCTCACATGGATCCAGAGATCTCCCCATCAGTTGCTCCAATTGCTCTGCTACATTTCTTTCAAGCTGGCAGCTCAGGGGATGTGTCCTTTCTACTGCAGCTAGTAGATTGAACTAAGCATGTGCTTCCATCTCAGTGAGCAGGACAGAGAAATTAGAAAAAGTCCAAACAGCAGGTGGCGCTATACAGATATGTTTCAGTGAATAATTCAATGGCTATAAAAAAATTTTTTTACACGCAATTACAAAAGTATTCAGATCCAGGTGCTGTAGTATATTTTTTGTGGGACAACTGCTTATCCCAGTGCTTACTGACGCTATTCCCATCTCAGCCATGAAAAGCTGAGATATGAAAAACTCATTAACTTTTAGTCACTTTTGGCTAGATACTGGAGAGGTACCTGTAGGAGCTATGGCCCCTCTCGCTTGATGGTTCCCCCCCACCCCCTTTGTTTTCTGCCCTCTTGTTTCTTGTCTAGTGTTTTTGTCTTTTGTATCCAGATTTTTTGCATTTGTCCATGCGATGTTGAAGATGTGCTAATGTAAACACAACACGGTTGTCAACATGCCGCCTTTTGTCACCTTACTTGGCTGTATCTGGACGTATGTCATTTCTTTGAACCTTGTCTTAATAAAAACCTTGATTGAACCATAACTTTCAGTCACTTGAGCGGAAACAATGTAGTACAGCCCGCTTGGCTGTTTCCATAGTTTTAACCGCCTCCAGGTGGAAGGAGCTTGGGGGGATCTTGAGATGGGAATACCCCTTGAGGCACTGGTTTCTTGCAGCTGCCACTAAATAGAATTTATTTCCCATTAAACTCAATGTGAGGCGTGGGAGAGTCAGGAGTAATAGCTGTTGGCAAAACAAGTGTTATTGAAGGTGTGTGACCAACTTTACATTACTTGTAGGCCAGTTGATTATGTTTGATGTTTTTAATTTATTTTTTTTGTCTCCCAATATGTCATCAGAGACTGTAGAGAGGCCCCCATACACATTTGATTGTTGGCCAAACCCACCCAAATCAGGGTGGTTGGGCAACATTGACCTACTCTTTATAGCAAACCTTACTGTATATTATTTTTTCCTTTGTTTTTCATGAACACATCTGAATACTGTCCAGCAGAACATCAAGGTGTGGAAGTTTTGTGTCTACATAACAATCTTTTCATATATTACAGGTTGAGCCTCATTGAACCTGGTCCAGTGATCACAGAGTTTGAACGGAAAGCTTTTGAAGATGGAATGAAGATGGACCTTTCTGCAGCAGATAAGGAGACTGCAGATATGTTTACCAATGTCTATCTTAAAAACTACAAGTCAATCTTCCAAAGCTTGGGACAGACAGCTGAAGACGTGGCAGAGGTGAGAGTTATACGTTATCTGTCAGCCAAACCCACTGAGATGTCTCACCAACACCCCGGTGGGGTCAGTGGAATACATCCTAGTTCTTCTTTTCTGGAAAACGGAATAGCCCAATAGCTGATCATACATGGTCCAATTAAGAGCACAATCACTGACTCAGGATGGAATATCTAGCAGGGTTTGGCCAATGGCCGATCTGGACATTTACACACTCAGAAGCAGCTGTCTTGGGTATAGTTGCCTCCTAAATTCTAAGGTTAGACAGGGTGTAGAAAGAATTACTAGGCAGAAAGTCAGGTTTTATCATTAGAGACAGCATAGGGTGAGTTAGTGTACTGTGTGCCTTACAGGCCTTTATACAGGGTGCTGCACAGATATCCTTAAAGAGACAGTACTCTTTTCTGTGCACAAGACAGCCTTTTTTGTCCAAAAACATGTTGCACATCTTCTACACTTCATAAGGGTGGAATAGGTATATTTTGTAGCATCATCAGCAGCAAATATTTTACCACATATGCTGCGCAATTACGCATTTTTCTTTCCAAAAACCTGTTGCAATTTTTCTAGCATTTATAACTGCGGACCTAATCTAATTTTAGTGAGTCATTAGCAGTGTATAGTTTGGTTGTAGCCAAGGAACGCTAAATTAGGCCTGTTAGAAACCTGTCACAATTTTTCTGCCATTTATAAGTGAGCATTGCAAGTCACTGAGTAGGACTGAGCTGTGCCACATGACTGATGTACAGTGATGTACTGGCCTAAGGGCTTAGGGAGCACTGTAGCCTCTTCCAACAGCTGATCTATCCTGAGGATAGGTCATCAATACCAAATTTCCAGATAACCTCTTTAAGGCCTAAATTTTGAACACTTGTTGAGAACAAGCCACTGTTTTTTCTAATACTACTGTGTGTGTTTATAAACCCCTGCAATAATTTGCCCCAATAAGTGACAATTTATAGAATGTTTTCAAATTTAAAACAGCACAACAAAGGCGAGTGTGTTTTTAAACAGGTTATTTGTTAACACCGACAACCATGCCTTTACCCACAGCTTTATGTGTCGGTGTCACTCTGACATTATTTACCATTGTTGTGATTGTATTTAACAGTTTGAATGGGAAGGTGGGATTTTGGAAAAAAAAACAGAGAAAGCCTGTGAGACCTCATGATAATAAGCTGTGAAAAACATCAATATAACATAATATTTTCTTACATCAACAGCATACAATGAAGATTATTCTGTCAGAAAATCCACCGTTCCGTCACCAGACAAACACTCTCTACACTCCAATGACAACTTTAAAATATGCCGATCCCAATGGTGACTTACCCATTGATACCTTCTACAAAATGGTCTTTCAGCATGACAAAATCTTCAATGCCAGCCTTAATTTCATCAAACTCCTGAGATGGAGGAGTAAAAGGAGCTTTGACTTTGGAAAACCACAATCATAGGACGTCGTACAAGCCACTCATTGCATTTCAACAATACTTATGGATCACTTTCTATGCATTTTGTATTTAGTTGAACCAGTCCTGCTGGCGCCTGTAGCTGTGAATGGTTTTAGGAACTGCAGTAGATTTCATATTATTATTCCTATCATGTCTAAAAAGGTTTATTGTAGTAGAATCAAGTCACGTCTTGTTCACCGGCAGGACGTTATACTGTTCATCCACTGGATTTTATTACGTATGGTGAACAGTTATGATACAGTATGGTGGTTGCAGAGGCAGAAGTCCTTAGATGATGAGTGTATTCTGCAAGTGGTAAAATTGGAGCTACGAATTGGCTTTTTCTGTCCTTGCAAGGCACATCTTGTGCCTGGGAATCAGCATGTGCCTGGGCATGCACCTTGTGCTTGTGTATTGCACCAGCATGAAATCTCTAGACAGATAATAAGCATGTATGTGGTCACAGAAAACCAAGCCTCAGCACAGACAATGGGTACATCAACACCGGGAACTGACAATTTGCTGCATATTGTAATTTAGTCATTTGAACTTGGGTTAGAGACATTGCTTCCAATTCATTATTGCTCTATTTTTGTTTCTTAATGTGAACTTTTTTCTTGCCATGTTCAATCATTGCAAAAGTTCATATTTTTTTTAGGTATAAGATACTGATGTATATTTTATACTATAGGACTTCCTCTAGCAATATCAGTCTTCTATGTGTAGTCTTATATCTAATACAATGGTATACCGTATCTGTATTATATTTCTCCTATAGTACTCATGTAGTCTCATATCTAATACAATGGTATACCATATCTGTATTATATGTCTCCTATAGTACTAATGAAGTCTCATATCTAATACAATGGTATATCGCATCTCAGTGGGGTACCGCCAATATAGGCAGGGTGCGCTAGGAAGGCCCCGTCCGCACAATTTGGCCACGCCCTCACTGTTTTCTGTTAAAAATGAATTAACATCTGACTGCAGGCTCTTCTTGCCCCCCCCCCCCCCGGCACCTTCCTTCCCGCGCTGACCAGCCCAGCTGTCTCTGACCTGATCCGTACCTGCGGAATCAGGATCAAGCCAGCATGCAAGTAACACGCTCGCTGGCCAATCAGCGCAAGCAGGGGCGGATTAAGTGCATGATAGGCCCGGGGCTGTCTACCCAACTTGGGCCCCCCCCCCCACTCTATTTTAGGTTTCAGGTTTTTTTTCTGTATAAAGAGGCTGCGGTGCTTTGTAAGCGTCACAGTCTCTTCCTCGGCCATATGACATCACATTCATCGTTCACATGGCCTATCTGCAGCTCTGTCCTATCTGAGTGATTGGGGCTGAGCTGCAATACCAAGCGCAGTGCTATCACATGGACAGCGCCGTGCTTTGTAAGGAGCAAAGAGGCTGCGGCGCTCACTGGAACATCGCGGTCTCCTCTAACAGCTGATTGGCGGGGGTGCCAGGAGTCAGACCTCACCATCTCATAACTCTCTGAGTACAGATGTCATAGATAGCTTCCTGCAGTTCTATGTAACACCCCACATAACACAGTGAATTATTGTGTTATGTGGGGTGTTACCTAGACTGCAGGGAACATGTACATTATCTGCACACAGAAAGTTATCACTGTTATCTGGGCTGTTACATAGGACTGCAGGTGAAAAATTTAAATTTGAGGTGCCAAATTTAAAATACATATGATTATGATAAAGACTTGGAGGAGAAGATGAGACGCAGGTCACAGCAGTGAGGATACAGCACCACATACCTCTTACATCCAGGGACTTCTCCTGTCATGTAGCTCTTCTCTTTCCTCTTCTCCTCCGTTTGACCCAGACCGCCATGACTAATTCCTCCCGCCGCATCTCGTCCCTACAGAGTTTGTTACACAGACACGTTAGATTTCTCATAATTGGGGTCATTTATCAAACTGGTGTAAATTAGAACTGGCTTAGCTGCCCATAGCAACCAATCAGATTCCACCTTTCATTTTCCAGAGGAGCTGTCAAAAATGAAAGGTGGAACCTGTTTCTATGGACAACTAAGCCAGTTCTACTACAACAGTTTGATAAATGACCCCAAAGATCCCTATAGTGTCTACAGCAGTTATAATGTCCCATAGAGTGCCCCCAGTAATACTAACATCCTATATTGTGCTCCAGGTAACAATACCTGTATAGTGTCCCCCAATACCCCACACTACCCCCATATAGTATTTTCCTTCACACTGCCCCCATACAGTAATTTCCCCACACTGCCCCATACAGTAATTTCCCCACACTGTCCCCATATAGTAATTTCCCCACACTGCCATCTATTAATTCATTTGCCCCCACACTGTCATCCATTAATTAATTTGCCCCCACACTGCCATCTATTAATTAATTTGCCCCCACACTGTCATCTATTAATTAATTTGCCCCCACACTGTCATCCATTAATTTGCCCCCACACTGTCATCCATTAATTTGCCCCCACACTGTCATCCATTAATTTGCCCCCACACTGTCATCCATTAATTTGCCCCCACACGGTCATCCATTAATTTGCCCCCACACGGTCATCCATTAATTTGCCCCCACACTGTCATCCATTAATTTTCCCCCACACTGCCATCCATTAATTAGTTTGCCCCCACAACTGCCATTCATTAATTTGCCCCCACACTGCCATCCATTAATTTTCCCCCACAACTGCCATCTATTAATTTGCCCCCACAACTGCCATCCATTAATTAATTTTCCCCCACACTGCCATCCATTAATTAGTTTGCCCCCACAACTGCCATCCATTAATTTTCCCCCACAACTGCCATTCATTAATTTGCCCCCACAACTACCATTCATTATTTTGCCCCCACAACTGCCATCCATTAATTAATTTCCCCCCACACTGCCATCCATTAATTAGTTTGCCCCCACAACTGCCATCCATTAATTTGCCCCCACACTGCCATCCATTAATTTTCCCCCACAACTGCCATTCATTAATTTGCCCCCACAACTGCCATCCATTATTTTGCCCCCACAACTGCCATCCATTATTTTGCCCCCACAACTGGCTGCCATCCATTATTTTGCCCCCACAACTGTCATCCATTAACTAATGTGCCCCCATGGAAACATGCCCCACTGTCCCTTAATATCTCCCCCAAGTTAGCACACACACAAAAAAATAAAAAGCTAATACTTACCTGTATGCTGAATGGTGTGGCAGGCGCGCGTACATCAGAGCGTGCGTGCGCCACTATACAGGCGCACGATGATGTCATCACGCGCGCCGCGCGATGATGTCATCGCGCACGCCGGGCTTATACCACCACATAGGCCTCAGGCCTACTAGGCCTGAAGCCTATGGCGGTGATAGGCGGCGGGGCAGGGAACTATACGCTCCCGTGCCCCGCCGCAGTATGTGGGCGCTCGGGTCGGCATTGGGCCCCCCAGTGATGCCGGGCCCGGGGCTGCCGACCCGAACGCCCCTATGTTAATCCGCCACTGAGCGCAAGGCACCTCTGTTGAGGCAGCTGCTGATTGGCCAGTGTGCGCAACGGAGGCGGGTGAATCACGTCGCCAGTGCGACACACACAGTATGATCTCACCGACCCAGAGCCAGTCCCAGAACAGCTGCAGCCAGCAGGCAGTCGCAGGCCATTGAACAGTCTGGAGTCTGGACGGAGCCAGCAGGAGGACCGCTGGGGACCCGAGCTGCTGAAGCACTCTGAAGGCTGCCGTGCCTGGCCCTGGCTAAAAGAGTGAGAGAGCAGAGTCATCTGTATTATATTTCTCCTCTAGTACTATGTCATGTGTTTTGCTGATAGTTCACTATATGTTTATCTGTGTATACGGTTCGACAGTTTTGCTGTTTCTACTATTGCAATCCCACCTATTATTATCTTGTAACACATACACCACAGCCATATTATTTCAGTTTTTCCTGCATGGACCTCTGATGACCAAGGGAATCTCATATAAGAACCAGAGTTTCCAGCTGCTTTCTTATAGAAAAAAAAACAAAAACAAAGGGTAAGGTTTCTTTCACATACCACGGGTAGCGGTCGAATTTCCACAGGACCCCCTTATAGTTAATGGGGCCGGCGGGCATTCTGGCAAGGGAAAACATGTACTAGTCCCATATGCACTACTACAACATTCCCGTATCAGGGCCATAACGATTATAGTCGTAGACCATGTGACTGCTATGGGGCCCAGGGCAAGAGGGGGCTCAGTTGGGATCATTTCCTCTTCTACTGGAGGTTAAAACTTGGTCAGGACTCTACCCTCTAATGGAACAACTTTTAGCAAATGAGGCAGTGGAAAAAATGGCCCAAGGGTCAGTGAATGCATTGGGCATTTTCTGCCCAAACCCTTCTGTCCTGTGTGTGGGGCCTGGTTTGATCCTTGCTATGGGGCCCTTACTTCTCTATGTACGCCACTGACCCGTATATAACATGTTCTAACCTACAGCATGCATTATACACAAAACCACCACTTACATTACTTTCCCTCCCTAATCCTAAACATTTTCTTTTTTTTTTTTATTGTATGCAAATAAGGCTTTTTGTGTTTAGTGCATCATGCGCATGACTTCTCCCTTTGGTGCACCATCGATTTACAAGTAAAGCTGTCCAGCGCCTCCGCTCTTCTTTGATTGACAGTACCCAAGATTTCAAGCCCGGCAGTGATGACCCAAGGCAAGCCAGATGCACCAAACGATGCTGCCCTGCCCGGGTGGCACCGGAAATGTTATTTGTATACAAACAGATTTTCTCACAAGAAAGGTATGGTTGTGTTTAGGAGTCATTACCCTACATGATGGTAGGCTTGCATTGAAACTGATCAGGGTGACTGACTCATTTTAATCCTGATGCTGTACAGAGAATGCTTTACTAGGTGTAATAAAAGACATTCACTTAAATTATGATGTCTCTTGAATTTACCAAGTAAATTTATGGAAAACAAAATCATCCTGAAATAATAGGCAATGTCACCGTTGCATATGGTGACCAATAAAATATATGGATAATGGTTAGCAGCTGTTGTGGGTACATACAGTGCCTTGAAAAAAGTATTCATACCCCTTGAACTTTTCCACATTTTTTTCACGTTACACCCACAAATTTAAATGTATTTTACTGGGATTTTATGTGATAGACCAACACAAAATAGCAAGTACGGTATATGTGAAGTGAAAAGAAAATGATACATGGTTTTCACAATTTTAATAAATAAAAATCTGAAAAGTGTGATGTGTATTTGTATTCAGCCCACTATACTCTGATACCCCAAAATAAGATCCAGTGTGAGCAATTGCCTTCAGATGTCGCCTAATTAGTAAATAGAGTCCACATCTGCATAATTTATTCTCAGTATGCCTACAGCTGTTCTGTGAACGCCTCAGAGGTTTGTTAGTGAACATTAGTGATCAAACAGCATCATGAAAACCAAGGAACACGCCAGACAGGTCAGGGATAAAGTTGTGGAGACATATAAAGAAAGGTTAGGTTATAAAAAATATAACCTATATATTGGAACAATGTTCAATCCATCATCCGAAAATGGAAGGAGTATGGCACAACAGGAAACCTACTGACATGGTTGTCCACCTAAATTGACAGCCCAGGCAAGGAGAGCACTAATTAGAGAAGCAGACATGGTCACTCTGGAGGAGCTGCAGAGATCAACAGCTCAGGTGGGAGCCTGGATAACTATTAATTGTGTACAATGTTAATTCATTCTATGGGAGAAGCGATCAGATAATATTTAAACAGAAAAATAACAAAGTTATGGCTTCAAAAAGGCAGAGAGTAAAAAAACTAAATGGAAAAACTAAAAATTGCTGGGTTCTTATTGGGTTAAAATACTTGTATCTGGCACATTTCCCCTGTACATACTGAATGTCAAGTTTGCAGTTCTCCTAAAGATGGGTTGGAGACTAGCTGCCATCCATGACACACAGAAAGTAGGGGAGAATCTGCTTCCTAACCTTCTCTTATGCACTCGAAAGCAGTCTCAGGATCATGGAGGATATTACAGAGAAGAATTGACCT
Organism: Bufotes viridis; assembly: GCA_033119425.1. Taxonomy (NCBI): domain Eukaryota; kingdom Metazoa; phylum Chordata; class Amphibia; order Anura; family Bufonidae; genus Bufotes; species Bufotes viridis. The sequence goes on along the minus strand of CM065596.1, from coordinate 38,415,399 downwards.
ATTAACATTTAGAAAGTGTATATATCAGTCTTTGTAGCTGCAGCAGTCTGCTTATCTGTGTGTCTTATTTAGCTCACGCTCACCCCCCCTTTTTCCCACACCATAGACTTGCACTGACATTTGTAATATGATCCCTCTGTGAGCTGCTCCCATCCTGGACGGGTTTAAGATCAAAGTAAAGAACAATTTAGACGGGGAAAAGTACACCACTGAGATAACTATAAATTGCTCACTGATAAGACATTACAAAGTTTCTTGTAGTCGCTTGTACTATTGATTTATGCAAAGTTGTGTAAAGCATCAGTGCTGATTTCATTAATTATCCTCACAAAACTATATACTGATCTGCTTAGCTTCTTCTGCTCTATAACATGCTGCCTGCAGATTACATTGCATTTCGTGGTGATGAGTTCTTTTAAACTAGATGTCAGATGGAAACAATGCCTTTATTTCTGACCAATTATATGGTAGTACGTCTTAAAAGTCTTCACACAATCGATTACTATACCATTGGTCTATATTATAGTGTGATATCATTACTAATATAAAAATACTTAAATGGATCCAAAACAACATTGTCAAGATCATTAGGGTATGTTCACAAGTCTCAGATTTGGCAATAAATCAATAGCACAATAAAATGAATGATGACTCAATTTCATGCCGAATGTGACATACTGTAATAACTATAAATAGTACTGCAGGATCCTCAAGCAGGAAGGAACTGAAATAGTAGAAGGAGAATGTGAAGATACACACATACACACATCACAACTTCCATAAATCAGAGTTTGTTGCACGTGTCAAAATGTTCATGTCCCACCATAACCTAGTCCATAAGCATAATGCTATTCGGAATTACATTGTCTACATGTAGACCTATCTCTACCTTTAGTGTTGGTTTAATGTGAGATTATTAAAGACTTGAGATTAAATAGGCTTACACAGGCTAAGTGCTAAAAATATTTTCTAAGTGTGATCAATAAGGTAAAACAGACAAATCACATACACAATAGCAAATGTAAATAATAATCATGGCCTACAAAACAATGGGGAAGCTCCCGTTGCTGTGCTACCCACATGGCCAACACCCCATGGTAATATGAGAGAGAGACAGTGACCTGCAACATGCTACCTGAATGAGGTTCTCAGTGAAACTAAGTTCTTTGTCTTTGTGCACAAAAGTTTATACCTCTCAGCCCCTCCTGCGTGGAGTACGCATTTCTCTTGAGTTGACCACTCTGCAATGTGTTCTGGTGGTCATCTGAACTTACATATGGCTTTGTATGTGTTAACTAACTATCCCTAACTCACTACATTATAAGGACTATAGAAGGTAATATAATAATTAAAGAGGAAGAACCAATTAGTACTTAATTATGTATGTCAAATGGCAATTATTTTTAGTAAAATACCCTTACAACACAACGTATACGTAAAAGCTCCTGGCATATACATTAAATGTATCCATGAACTCCCATTAACCGACCCTGGGCTAAAGGATTGTTCTTTTAGCCTCTGTTGGGCCAGTATGCAACTGTACAGGAAAGTGCAGCAAAGTGTCACTGCAAAAAATTCATACTTCGCAGTATTTTTTTAATGGGACCCTATGGACTCTATACAGTAGCATATGCTGTAGCTTCAATTGGAGGTATACATCAGGAGTGCATACCCCCCCCAGATGGAAGGCTTAAAGGGGTTGTCTGAAAAATGGGAAATGGCCAGGCCCTGTTCTAATCATCCCTGTTGCTGTGGCGTGACTCTGTCCCAGCCACTTCTGGTCCCCACCTGGCAGGAAGTGGGACTTGCCCATGATGTGCATGCCTGGTCAATGACGTGTGCAGGCAGGGGTCTTGGGCAACCCCTTCATACACTGTCTGCACAGAGCCTAATCTGCTCCCCTTCAAATCTCCAACACAAATAAGACAAACCAGAGTACAAATTCTGAACAATAATACCACTGTACCGAAACCGTATAGTTCTCCTTTTCTTGCGATGCCAATGTCTAAAAAAGTTAACTCTTCCCAGATTGCTAAAGTGAAGCATGATTTCGAATTGCCTAACGGCACCAGTTCCTGTATCCTGAAGAAGAGGTTAATTATGTTGATTTGTATTTTCTAATGGCACCATTTAACATTACATACAGTGTAGTGGGAAGCTGGAAAAAAATTCCAAATGGTGTGGAATTGGAAAAAAAAGTTTTTTCTTTTTATGTAGTTCACTGTGCGGTAAAACTGACCAGTGCCCTTCATTCTCTGGGTCAGTACGATTATAGCAATACATTTCTATAGATTTTCTTGCGTTTTAATACTGAAAAAATAAGTAATTTTCATCACCATATTCTGACCCTTATACCTTTTTTATAGTTACCGCTACGGAGCTGTATGAGGGCTCAGTTTTTGCTGGGCAATCTGTCATTTTTATTGATACCATTTTGCAGCATGAATGACTTTTTGATCACTTTTTATTCAGCTTTTTTGGGGGAGGTGATGTGACGAAAAAATGGCAAATTGCCTAATTAGATTTTTTTTCTGCTATGACGTTTACTGTACGGGATAAATATGTTTATATTTTAATAATTTTTTATTTTTTTAATGTTAATCATAGAGAAATGGGGTTGAATTTTAATATGTTTGTATTTTAGTTTATATTTTTTTATGTCAGTCTAGGTGTCTATAAGAAGCAATTATTAGACGAGGGCGACACTGGCCTTGGCCAGGTTCGCTGAGTAGCGGTGATCCGATAGAAAGGAATGGAATTGCCGCGGCAGTCGCAAGAAATCCAACACGTCCCATTCATTTCTATTGAATCACTGCTGCTCAGTGACGCCGTGTAGCCTTAGCCTTAGGCCTCTTGCACACGACCGTATGGCTTTTTCAGTATTTTGCGGTCCGCAAAAGACGGATCCACAAAAAATACAGATGACATTCGTATGCATTCCGTTTTTTGCAGAACGGAACAGCTGGCCCCTGATAGAACAGTACTATCCTTGTCCGTTAGGGCTCATGCACACGACCGTTGTTCTGGTCCGCATCCGAGCCGCAGTTTTTGCGGCTCAGGTGCGGACCCATTCACTTCAATGGGGTTGCTCCGTTCCGTAGCCCCGCAAAAAATAATATAACATCCTATTCTTGTCCGTTTTGCGGACAAGAATAGGCATCTCTATAATGTGCCGCCCGTTCGGTTACGCAAATTGCGGAAGGCACACGGGCAGCTTCCGTGTTTTGCGGATCCGCAATTTGCAGACCACAAAAAACGGAACGGTCTTGTGCATGAGGCTTTATGCGGACAATAATAGGACATGTTCTATCTTTGAATGGAACGGAAAAACGGAAATGGAAGGCATATGGAGTACCTTGCTTTATTTTGCGGATCCTTTGAAATGAATGGTTCTGCATACGGTCCGTATACAGAACGCAAAAAACGGAACGTAAACAGAAAAAAAAAAAGGTTTCTGTGCAAGAGGCCTTAGACTGCTTCTCTCTGACATTGCAATTCATTGCAGATTAGCTATGCTCCTATGTAGCCCTGTCACCTGCAGGGCTCCATAGGAGCTACAGCTATAAAATCCTTGGTTTCTTCTGAGACCAGGATTTTTTCATATAACCAATAGCTCCCTTGATTGCCGCGCATGGGAGTCGTTCAGGCCCCAGGACCGCAGCGCTCACAAGAAAAGCCACAGGCTGCTGCCTGGTGGGGCAGGTAGAGGAGGGCACTCTGCTTCACCATTGCATTCAGCTATATCTTATACAGCCTCACCCGTCCCGGGACTGCGGTACAGTCATCAAAATCCGGAAAACTGACTTAGGCTACTTTCACATGTGAATTTTTGCTGTCCGTTTTTGAGATCCTGCATGATCTCAAAACGCTTCCGTTATAATAATACAACTGGCTGCACCCATTCAGAACAGATCCAGTTATATTATATTGAAAATGAAGAAACAGGATCCGTTTTTTTTTGTGTCTGAAAAACATTTCCGGCGCCATTGATATACATGGTTTTTGGCGCCGGATACGGCTTCATCAGTTTCCCATGCCACACAGAAAAATGTTGCTTGCAGCGGTTTTGTGTCCGGCGTGAGAACACAACAAACCGGAACGGAATGCATTCTGGTGCACTCCGTTTCGGTTTGTTCAGTTTTGTCCCCATTGACAATAAAGCGTAGTGCTGCGGTTTTAAGAGCCTGTGCTGGATCTCAATACCGGACGGCACAACGCAAGCGTGAGGGTAGCCTTAGTTGCCCATAGCAACCAATCCGATTCAGATTGCTTTGGAAAATGAAAGGTGGAATCTGATTGGTTGCTATGGGCAACTAAGCCAGTTCTACTTTACACCAGTTTTCATAAACCTCCCCTATACTGTTCATATGTCTCAGATGGGAACTCCCTTTTCATTTCATCTTGCTGCCCTTAGGAGTGGTACAACCCAACAGTGCACCCCTGCTCTACAATAACATTGGTAGCACCTCCAGCCCTTCTAGATAAAGTATTAATGGGGTCACTTATCAAACTGGTGTAAGGCAGGAGTGCCTTGGTTGCCCATAGCAACCAATCAGATTCCACTTTTCATTTTGCACAGCTCTGTTGAAAAACGAAAGGAGGAATCTGATTGGTTGCGATGGGCACTCAGCCCGTTCTACTTTACACCCGTTTGATAAGTGAATGTCCCTTTAACAGGACTGTACAGCGCTCTGTCTGCCAGCGTATGACGTCATGACGCGCCAGCGCGGCACAGCCATGGTAACCTGGACTTCGTCGTGCTCCCGGAAGTGGATAGCTGTGCGCCGCGCTCCCCCTCAGACGCCGCTTCCGGCGGGAGAAGGAGGCTCTCGGGCTGTGCGTGGTCTCTCCGCCGGGATGTTCCCGTGACCGGATTCTGCTCATCCCCCGTTACTCTGTTTTTTTCCAATCCTTGTCCTCGGTGCGGAGCGGCGCTTGGAGAATGCTGTGACGTGGGGCGGGCAGCCGGCGCCGTCCTGGGCTTTTACCGCGGACTGTGGATTCCTCTCTCTTTGGTTTTAGAGCCGTGTGAGCGCAGTGCTTGTTCCCACATCACTGGCCCCCTAACGAGGGAAACCTCGCCCCGTCTACCCCTCCCGCAAGTCTCCGTTACTCGCCCCCTCCCCTCAGAGACATGGCCTCTTCCTCCGGTAACGATGATGACCTCACCATTCCCCGGGCCGCCATCAACAAGATGATAAAAGAGACTCTGCCCAGTGTCCGGGTGGCCAATGACGCCCGGGAGCTGGTGGTGAACTGCTGCACGGAGTTCATCCATCTCATCTCCTCGGAGGCCAATGAGATCTGCAACAAGTCTGAGAAGAAGACCATCTCCCCCGAGCACGTCATCCAGGGTAAGTGGCAGGACCCCTCCGCAGGCGGGGGTGTGCCCCCTGCCAGGGTGACCAATAACGCAGCCCCTCCAGCTGCTGGGGCAACCACAACTCCCAGCATGCCCCGACAGCAGCCTGCTGCACGTTGTAGTTTTGCGCCAGGGTCAAGACGTGGCTACTTGTGCACTCAGCATTGGCTTCTATGGTTAAAGCTACGGGCGTGAAACTTGCCGACAACACGGGGACGTGGAGGTTCTGTTGTCAGAGGACAGAGACCAGAGGAGCCCGTCACCCAGCAGCTGTTTGACTCTGTTCACATGCTTCAGATTTGTTGCATTTTTCCCCTGTCTGTGGATTTGCGCAGACCCCATTTAGAGGAATGGGACAGAATATGCCGAAATAAATCTGCGCTTGTGATGTGCCCCTTTAAGTACGCCTTTACCTGCAGGGTCATCTTCTGGCAGGTTTACCTGTTATAGGTTTGCGCTGTTAAAGGGGCTTTCCGAGATTTTAATACTGATGTCTAGGGTTGAGCGAACTTGTATTTTAAGTTCCGCGTCTAAAGTTGGGGTTGTCTTAGAATCCCGTTATGGATTCCGCTACCACGGACCATAACAGAATTTGGTATCTGTAAGGGGATTCTTAGATGAACCCGAACCTTGGACGCCGAACTAAAAAAAACGAAGGACCTGTGGTGACCTCACGGTCATGTGATCAGTGCAGGGGGCGTGGCTCAGTACTGGATTGGATAAGAGGTGGTAAAGGGCCTGGTATAATGATCATGTGACATGAGGGGCGGAGCTCCTGCTTGGAGAAGAAGGGAGTAGAGCAGTGAAGGACGGTTGCGCAAACTTGTTTAAGTTCAGCTTTTGGGTTCGGGTTCAAATGCCGTTATGGTCCGTGGTAGCGGAATCCATAACTGGATTCTTCGATAACCCGAACTTTGGATGCCAAACTTAAAATACAAGTTCGCTCAATGCTACTGACGTCCTATCCTCCTTGATAGGTCATCGGTATCTGATCGGTTGGGGTCTGACACCCAGGACCCCCGCCGATCGGTTGTTTGCTCGAGCAGCAGCACTCGCAGTAGTGCCGCAGTCTAGTCGCTGCTTTCCCTAGGCGAGTGATTACACGTTCACTGGTCACGTAGCCTAAGCGCAGCTCAGTCCCATAGAAGTGAATGGGGCTGAGCTGTGATACCAAGCACTGCCGCTATACAATGTACCACGCTGTGCACGGTGGGCATCGGGAAGGCAGCGGAGCTCACAGCTGATCGGTGTCGGACCCCACAGATCACATACTGATGACCTATCCAGGGGATAGCACATCAGTATTAAATCTCGAAAAACCCTTGTCTTGTTAGCTGTCCCTTTGGCTGAGGGGCCTTGTTCCAGTGCCAGAACAAGGCCCCTTCTTGCAGAAAGGCTGGGCCCTGCTGTCACCGCTCCTTTCCGAGATTTGGGGCGATATGAGAGCAGCGGCCTGCAGTCATATCTGTGAGACACACAGTATACGTCTGGACAGTAGTAACCTATGGGGACTACAGGATCTGCACATTAAGCCATAAAAACTGCAGAAAAGAAGGGTCAGTCTGATGTCGGCATCAGTACGTGAGCGGCAAGGTGGCGCTGGGCGACTGACTGCAGCTCGTGTCACGCCGATGAAGGTAGCCGGTTAGTGCTGCTTGCATCGCAGCGAATTACAGCTAATGGGGAGACGTCTCATCTTACAGTAGCGGTGATGGCGGCACTACTTGTGACTTGTGACTGTCATGTCGCAGTTGCTGCAACTTCCACTTATGTACGGACCAGACATCGTTTCACTTTCATTAGTTGTGAAGCAGTCAGCGCTATGATGATGGCCAGGCAAAGTCTGTGGCAGATTGGCAAATGGTGGTCCGTGAACCCGTGGGTGTCTCACTTCTGGGATCCCCACCTACAGCCATTTTATGTATGCTGGGTATGTGCTGTAGATACTGGCAATATGTCTAAATGGGGAATAATTAAAGGGGTTTTCCGACAGTTTGTTCTACAGATGAGCCTTCCTCTGCATAGGTCATCAGTATCTGATTGGCGGGGGTCCCTGCTCATCAGCTATTTGAGAAGGCTTCAGCGCTCCCAGCCAAAGTTGGAGAAGGTCGCGGCGCTACTGCGAGCACTGGTGCCTTCTCAAACAGCCGATGTCCTGGGTGTCGGACCCCCACAGATCAGATACTGTCAGTAAACCCTTATAGTGTGCGGGGGGGGGGGGGGGGTGTTTATCTCCCTTGGGCTAGCGCCAGCTTTTGGAAGTGGCTCCCTAAGAGTCAAAGTACGACTTCTCATCAAGCCTTGGGACGTGACAAGGGAATATAACCAAGCCGAATATCCATCCCTAGACAGCTGTTTCGGAGAAGGAGACCAGCTATGTATGGAGACTTATTGGCAACGCACCATAGGAAAATAATATGCAAATAGGTATCGCCCAAGAAAGAGAACCATCTCGCTTGGACAGGGATGGGCAAACTGCGGTCCTCCAGCTATTGTAAAACTACAACTCCCACCATGCCCTGCTGTAGGCTGATAGCTGTAGCCAAACTGGGCATGCTGGGAGTTGTAGTTTTGCAACAGCTGGAGATCTGCAGTTTGCCCACCCCTGCGCTAGGAGATCCAGTCCCCCGACTAATCTGCATCCAAGGCATCGCACTCAGCCAGCCAGAGTCCATGTCCGATTTTGACTCTTAGGGAGCCACTTCCAAAAGGTGGCAAGATGGTTCTCGCTCCCTGGGAGATGCCTTTTTGCATATTGTTTTCCCCTAGAGCAGGAATGCTCAACCTGCGGCCCTCCAGCTGTTGCAAAACTACAACTCCCAGCTTGCCCTAATAGCTGTAGACTGTCCAGGCTTGCTGGGAATTGTAGTTTTGCAACAGCTGGAGGGCCGCAGGTTGGTCATCCCTGCGCCAATAAGTCTCCCCCATGGAGATCTTGCAGTAAGTCTCCATACAGAGGCGGTGTACCCTGCCTAAGCTTAACGTGGACCAGTTTGTGTTAAGTCGTCTGCTCCTCCATGAGACATCTGTTTGATAGGACATCAGTCACCCTCTGCCGTTAGCTTACAGCAGGGATCGGCAACCTTCGGCACTCTAGCTGCTCTGGAACTACAACTCCCAGCATGCACACTTACTATGCTGTTCTTGTATAAGGAGGATTCTAGGAGTTGTAGTCAGAACAGCTGGAGTGCGGGGGTTGGTGATCCCTGGCTTACAGCCTCACGTGTCCCCTGGTTATACTGTGTTCTTTATAGGGTGGGCACATTGTAGCGGTGACACCTGATGGTGAACGGCGCCTTACGTTTTCCTCCGGTACACTTTTTTCTGTCCTCTGGCCATGTTTCCTGTCACCCCTGTATTGTGGGGCGGTAGATTAGAGCGTGAACTAAGTGACGGATTTGCCTGCAGGTGACAAGAAGTCCGCTTTCGCTCTTTGTGGTCTACCACGAGGTTTGCATTATTTTCAGTATCTGCTGTAGCTGTATTCTGAGGTAGTGGGCGCAACGCTGACCATTTTTAATACGGATGTCTGAATGTGGCCTAAGGTTCATTTCACGGCAGTGTGTTTGGTCTGGGTAACCTCTCGGTGTGTAGGCCACGTTTATCTAAGGCTGCTCCTTTGACACAAACTCACAGTATGGTAATGACTTGTGATGCTGTGAGCTCCTGCCTGACCACGACTCTACTCTCCTGTACTCGCATAATGCCTTGAGTGCGGAGCAAGACGGATCCGTCATTATTCACAATGTAAGTCAAATGGGGACGGATCCGTTTTCTATTGTGTCTGAGGAAACGGATCCGTCCCCATTGACTTACATTGTGAATGGTCAGGCAGTCGTGACTCTACAGTAGAGTAGAGTCCTGGTCAATACAACTGGATCCGTTCAGAACGCAAGCAGACGGTTGTATTATTATGACGGAAGTGTTTTTGCTGATCCACGACGGATCCAGCGAAAACACTAGTGTGAAAGTAGACTAAGGCCTCTTTCACACCAATGATACGGATGCCTTCAGGGTGCATTCAGTGAAACTCGCGCCATTTTGCAAACAAGTTTTGCCTGTGATTGCGTTCAGTTGTTCAGTTTTTTTCTGCGCGGGTTCAATGCGTTTTGATGCGTTTTGATGCGTTTTTCACGTGCGTGGAAACTGCGCATAAAGAAACTGAAGCTTTACAAACAACATCTATTAGTAACCATCAGTGAAAAACGCATCGCACCAGCACTTGCTTCCGGATGCAATGCATTTTTCACTGAAGCCCCATTCACTTCTATGGGGCCAGGGCTGCGTGAAGAACGCTGAATATAGAACATGCTGCGTTTTTCACGCAACGCAGAACTGATGCGTGAAAAAAACGCTCATGTACACAGCCCCATGCAGGGTGGATTTGTTTTAAATCACTAGTCAGTAAGGCTTGATTTAAATCATAGTTTTCTACATAAAGCTACTTTCACAGTTGCGTTTGGGGATCTGCTTGTGAGATCCGTTTGAAGGTCTCACAAGAGGCCCCAAACTGATCCGTTCAGCCCAAATGCATTCTGAATGGATGCGGATCCGTTCAGAATGCACTGCTTTGGCTCCATACCGCCTCCTTTCCGTTTTGGAGGCGGACACCAAAACGCTGCTTGCAGAGTTTTGGTGTCCGCCTAGCGATGCTGAGCCAAACGGATCCGTCCTGACTCACGATGTAAGTCAATGGGGATGGATCTGTTTGCATTGACTTTCAATGGGGGTCAGAACGTATCCGTTTGGGACTTAGCATTTTTTTCCACATATAATACAAACCGATCCGTTCTGAACGGATGCATTGGTTTGTATTTTCAGTGCGGATCCGTCTGTACAAGTACTGGACGGACCCGCACCGAACGCAAATGTGAAAGTAGCCCTAAGACTAATTCTTGCTGGTAAAACTTATAATATGCAAGTAGATGAAGATTTGCTGTGAAGAAGAGGCTGTGATCTCTGCTGAGAACTGCAAAAGTAACCCGAGCATCTGTGATAATATCTTGTAGGCAGAGAAACTGCCCAATAATCCTACAAAAACCTCTGGAAGAGCAGGACATTGTGAATGGATTAATGGAATTTATTTACCAAGAAAATTACACATATACAGCCTTATTCTACATAATTAAAAAACGAATTTATTTTATGATGGAATAACCTTTGGATGGTAACATATTTTCCTCCAAAAGACATTTTATATAAAAAAAATCCAATTTAAATAAAAAAAATCTGATTTAAATCAAATAAATCAGATTAAAAAAAAAATCATTGATTTTTATCCACCCTGGACCCATTGAAATGAATGGGTGAGGGTGCTATGCGTTCACGTCACGCATTTCACCCACGTGGGAAAACTCGCATGTGGGAAAGGGGCTTAAGTCGTGATGATGATGATGTGAGTTCGGGTCAGAGTCGCAGCGTTCAGTCCGGGACACGTGGCCGTCACATGGAGCATGTCTCCCAGACCAAGCCCACTTGTGACCATGTCCTAAGGCAGCCCTCTCTCCTCATCACACAGATGCTGCAGCCCCGTGCGCCCCCTCTGCTGGCATACATTATTGACATGCCCCCTGGCTGAGTCTTGTGCCTCGCTGAATATTTATAAGTCCTGTTTGAACATGGTGCTAAATACATATGGACGATTGTAATTGCCAACATATGCTAAGCGTGGCGTCCCATATGGTGGCCACCGCTCCTGTGGGATCTGACGCCCCCAGTGCACTGTGTATGGTTGTAGATTGTTAATGGGCATGTGGCAGTAGCTACATGGGGACACCCCCACCCCAAACTAGGAATAATTTACTACATTTTATAACGTTTACGGTTAATACATTTTTATGTGTGAGATGCAAAACACCCAGGATGGTTAACACGTTTTACACAGCAGATGGTGTACATTAGGGAGTTCTAGGTATGGAAGCAACGCATGAGATGAATAATGTAGGCCGAGGTCGCTCTACATCTTCTTTTTTTTTTCCTTGAAGAGTAAAAATACTCCCCTTACCATTTTTGAGGCATATTTTTAGCTGAAGAGGAGTAGGCCTACGTAACGTTAAGGTCTTGCTCAGATCTGCGTTGCGCGGGGTCTCTGTTGCAGATTCTGTCAGAGACTAAGGCCTCTTTCACACGAGCGTGTCCGGATTAGGTCCGGATGCATTCAGTTTTGCCTGCGATTGCGTTCAATTGTTCATTTTTTTTTCCGCGCGGGTGCCATGTGTTTTGATGCGTTTTTTACACGAGTGATAAAAAACTGAAGGTTTACAAACAACATCTCCTAGCAACCATCAGTGAAAAACGCATTGCACCCACACTTGCTTGCGGATGCAATGCGTTTTTCACGCAGCCCCATTCACTTCTATGGGGCCAGGGCTGTGCGAAAAACGCAGAATATAGAACCTGCTGTGTTTTTCACGCAACGCAGAACTGATGCGTTAAAATAAACGCTCATGTACACAGACCCATTGAAATGAATGAGTCAGGATTCAGTGCGGGTGATATGCGTTCACGTCACGCATTGCACCCGCGCGGAAAACTTGCTTGTGTGAAAGGGGCCTAATAAGTGGCATACAGCGGCACATAGATCCACGGGAGCTACAGGCATCTTTGGGTGCTCTGACTCCATTAGGACTGGGACCCTGTCCTTGTCCACACCAGTGCATCCTACGACATGTCACACACACGTATGACCTGTAACATGGGAGCGAACCAGCGCTATGGAAAGTGACTAGCTCCAAACTGTGCTTTCACTTCCAGCCTAAGGCTAGTTTTACACTAGCAGTAAGGCACTCTGGCAGCAGGCTGTTCCGGTGGGTGAACAGCCTGTCAGATCTGTGCTGCCACTAGTGCACGCGTGCCCTCGGACTACCGCTGCGGCCCCATTTACTATAATGCGGCAGCACGACAAACATTGCGAGAGGCGTCCGGAATAAAAGTACAACACGTACGAAAGGCCTGAGAGCCACAGCCTGCTTCTCACTCCACTGCCCTCCACATGTACAGGGCAACTTCAGAACACCGGTGCCAGGGGCATGCCCCCTCCTCTTCTCAGAGCATACACCACTGGAGGCTGCAGTGCCACAGCTCCTTCTGTACCCATACACCATGGATGAATACACATACATTAGAGATGATACCTGCTGCCCCCCTACCCAAAAGTGCCTCTCACCACGGAGCTCATCCTGAGCAGTAGCTCGGACCGGAGGGCGAGCACTGCTGTAGTTCTAGCTGCAAGAAGCCACAGTGTGAGCCCTGGTTCCTTCTCAGACAGCTGATCGATGGAGGTCCTAGATGGCGGACCCCCACCTATCAGGTACTGATGTCCTATCCAGAGGATGGGTCATCAGTAAAAAATACTTGGGAATACCTTTATAAAAATGTATAGCTACTGAGTTATTCACTGAAATCTATCTGTATAGCGCCACCTTCTGTTTGCTGTTTTTTTTAATTTGTTTTATTTCTCTGTCCTACTCGCCAAGATAGAAGCACATGCTCGGCTCCATCCTTCTGCTGCAGATGGACATGCTGTCTGAGAAAGGGCACGCCCCCTTCAGCTGCCAGGTTGAAATAAATCTAGCAGAACAGTTGGATCAATGACAGCCCCACAGGGAACACAGGCTCCCATTCATGTGAGACCAGGCAGGAGACGCAGCGTCCTGACCAGTCTGATGCATTGACGTCGATAGGGGGGGGGGGGGGGATACCTTGTAATGTCCACAGTCCAGTGCTGGGTCCCCACATTGAACTGGGCCACCTGGCCAAAATGCCTAAGATTACATGGGCCAGAGCTCACATGTGACTGAATTTTAAAGGGCGCCTTCACAAGCTGCGGATTTTGTGGCAGAATTTTCTGTGACTGAAAATCACTTCCATTTATTTTAGGTGAATGGAACTGAACTTCAGTTGCAGAATTTTCTGCAACAAAATCTGCATTGTGTGAAGACGCCCTAACACAAAGGTGCACATATCTTTTAAGCTTTTTGCTTTTTATTTTTACCGCTCTTAGCGGAAAAGGTTGCTAAAAGGATGCAACAGTGTTTGCCTGCAAGAAAAAGAGGGTCGGTCAGCACATCCCAATGCGCAGGTGCACGCTGCCATGACTAGAAACACGAAAAAAAACAAAAAAAGTACAATAATGCCGTAGTTATCGAAAACATTCTGGTGCTAATGCTACGCTCAATTTGTAAATTTGAAATTCTTGGCAAATACATTTTGTACAAAATAATTTGGGCCTGTCTGCCACACGTCAAGGCGATCTCTATCAGACGGGAAGCTAACACTAAATCTACCTGTTATGTGCCATAACGGCCCCTGTACAATTCAGGGAGTGCAGGATGCGACAGTGTTTGCCAAAATTGCATCAGATTTTTTTGTTTGCAAAGTAAGCCTACTAATAGGTGGAATACATTTTGAATAGACCGTCTAAAGACGCCCTTCTGCCGCTGTGATAAATCTGGGGTGTTTTCAGACATTGTAGGCTATCCTTGCGCTCGCTGTCAGTCTGAGTATTGGTTAATCTACACAATGGCATTTTGCTTTCTTTACTAAACTTTTTAGACCCTAATTTACAACTTATGTTACCTTTTCTTTGCTGTGTAGCGCCATCTTCTGCTCACACTTGGTATTGTAGACTCTCCTTTGCTGACGAGTGTATTTCCCCGAGAGGCTGGCTCCGTTGGATGCTTGACAAAGGTTTAATGCTGGGGCTACACGGCGATCTTGGCTACGAAATCCAATGCGCAACCAAGGATCACTGTGTAGCACTGCAGCCATCGGTTGCAGCACCCTTGAATTTCAGTAAATCAAACGCTGCTGAATTTTTTGCGATTCTGAGGTTGCAATCAGAGCAACTTGCGACCCCTTTTAGTTCAATGACTGCAGTACTATGATTTTTTTTTTTCCTTACTTGTTTACATTCCTATTTCTTCCATACCCACTATTTGTCGTAAGGCCTATGATGATTGTGCCATCTGCGGCTGTAGGATGTGAATCAGAAAAAAATCTAAAATATTATTGTTTATATATTTCCCTTTTTTTTTTCTGCTTTATTATATAGTAAAACCCAGGTCAAAAGCAGAAGGGGCTTGCAGTCCTTACAAGGGTGAACGATGCGGTGGTGAAAAGTTTTTGGCTAGCCTCTCCTGATCATGTCAAATGGTAATATGGAGATGAATGGTAATTTTGAGACTTTTAACATTCTTTATTTCTTCAATAGCACTCGAAAGTTTGGGCTTTGGATCCTACATCAGCGAGGTAAAAGAAGTACTGCAAGAGTGCAAGACAGTAGCGTTAAAAAGAAGGCAGGCAAATTCTCGCCTAGAAAACCTCGGCATTCCAGAAGAAGAGCTTCTAAGGCAGCAGCAAGAGTTGTTTGCAAAAGTAAGAAACTGGGGAGGACACAACAAGCAGGAAATATCAGTGAAATTCCGTTACTATTTGGTATTATACCATCTGTAATTATACTTGGCACCTAAAGAAAAATGGTCAATCCTCCTTTCACTCTGGCTACCGGCCACAGTGACTGGAGGAATCGCCAAGTGATACAGGACCATATGAAAGCACACGCTGGGCGCTGAGTGCATTTATATAGGTTATGGACACTGAGGTGGCGCCTGATCTTCTGATATGGGGTAATGCGCACTTCAGGTGCCTCAGAAGAATAGTTTTCTGTCCACCGTTTATTTCATTGATATGAAATCAGTAGGTCTGCAGCTTCTGAGATCTGTCATGGCATCAGCTGGGACCACACTGCTGCACACTGAACACCGCAGATGCTGAAGGCTACAGAGCGCTGTATTCAGTTTATTCAGCGGTTTATGGAGAAATAGGAACTTTCTTCAACCACGTCTGCATTACCTCTGTAATCACTCTGATCTGATACCGTGTTAATCTGAACATCATTTACAGGAGTGTCAAAGAAAGTTTCAGTTGACGTGTACGATATGACATTCTATCTGTCCCATGGTCCTCCATCATTTCACGTACATGGCTTTTGTGTGATTCTGTTATACCTGCACTTAGGCTTAAAAGGGTTTTCTGACACTTAAATACTGATGACCTATCCTCTGGATAGTTCATCAGTATCTGATCTGGTGTTTGTCCCCCGTCGATCAGCTGTTTGAGAGAGCGCCGCGGCCTTCACCCTGCTCAATTTTGTGGGCCTGAGCAAGCACCTCTGCCTTCTCAAACAGCTGATTGATGGAGGTCCCAGGTGCTGGACCCCCACCGATTAGATACTGATGACCTAATCCGAGGATGGCTTCATCAGTATAAAGCTAGGTTCACACGACGACATTTGTCGCACTATGTCGCGCGACAATGTTTATAATGGGAGTCTATGGTGACGCATTGCGACATGCAGCGACGCGACAGTCTCAAAAAATCCATTCAAGATGGGTTTTTCTGCGACTGTCGCGTCGCATGTCGCAATGTGACACCATAGACTCTCATTATAAAAATTGTCGCACGACAAATGTTGCAGTGAAGTTGTGCCCTATTTGTCGCGTGACAAATGTTGTCGTGTGAACCTAGCCTAAGTCTCAGTAAATCCCTTTAAAAGCTGTGGAGCCCTTTTGACATTGATTTTTTTTTTTTTTTACATATGATAGTGATGGTTAGTGATCACTCCCGTATATGCAGTTTACAACATGCTCCTAGATTCAGATTTTTCTCATGTGTCTCCCATGCGTTGGTGTGTCCAGGATGCTGCTGTCTTTGTCAGCTCTCATGTATCAGTACAGCCTCATTCCTGGGCTGAGTTGTCCTCCCTCTCTCTTGTATTGGCGATCACTTGTGCTGAAAAGTCCTCCCCCCGCCCACAGGGTTTGCTGAGCGTGTTCTGCTTCCTTTTTACACTTGTACATAGAACGCAGCCTATGTGATTTTCCCCATACAAATTGCCTTGTGTGCTTTCCTACAGCTTGTGTGAGCTGCCCGCCTTGCAGTCCTTCGCGCTCTGATCTGCCATGTACAACAACCTCCTTCCTTCTTTGCTGCTATTGCTAACAGGGAGAGAGCCGAAGGAAGAGGAGCAGAACAGATTTATGTCTCATTCAGCAGCACCAGCAGCTAGATGAATGACTTGCACATGCTCTGCAGAACCAAAATGGTGGGAAATGTTTAATGAAGACAATTTTAGAAAGTTGCTTTTAGGAAGCAAATGAGCAATAAACAGAGTTTACGTATAGCTAATAATAGTGAATGTTTATAGTCTTAAGGGCTCATGCACACGACCGTATGTATTTTGAGGTCTGCAAAAAATACGGATGATGTCCTTGTGCATTCCATATTTTGCGGAACAGAACAGCTGGCCCCTAATAGAACAGTACTATCCTTGTCCGTAATGCGGACAATAATAGGACGTACTATTTTTTTGCGGAACTGAAATACGGAAAAGGAATGCACACAGAGTAACTTCCATTTTTTTGCGGACCCATTGAAGTGAATGGTTCCGCATACAGTCTGCAAAGAAGAACGGACACGGAAAGAAAATAGGTTTGTGTGCCTGAGCCTTAAAACTGATTTCTGTGAGTTCGATATTGATGACCTATCCTCAGGCTTAGTCATCAGTATCTGATAGATGGGCATTCGATTCCTGGCACTGATCAGCTGTTACAAGAGGCTGCGGACTCTTTCTAGACCCGTGACGTCACATTCGTTGGTCACGTGGCCTTTTTAACATAGTATTTGCATCTCAGTTCCATTCTAATGAATGGTCCTGGGCTGCAATGCCAAGCGAAGCTGCTATACAATGTATGTCGCTGTGAGGAGGCCGCAGCTAATCGGTGGGGTGTCAGGAGTCAGACCTTCATTACCTTTACTGAGGAGAAGTCATCAATATTGAACTGCTGGAAAACACGTTTAATGTAAGTGGTATAGGAGAATGCTGCAATCCAGCATTGTGATGATCCCAGGCATTAGACCAATGGGGGTGTACTAAAATTTTGTCTTTTGTATTATATTTGGTCACCGTCTGTAAGCTTTTGTTTGCCTTAGTCCCTCATCTTTTTCTTAATCCATGTTGTATATTTGTTTTTAGGCCAGGCAGCAACAAGCAGAATTGGCCCAGCAGGAATGGCTACAAATGCAGCAAGCGGCTCAGCAGGCGCAACTGGCAGCGGCCTCAGCAAGTGCAACCAACCAGGCAGGCTCCTCCCAGGACGAGGAAGACGACGATATCTGAATCTTTCCTGCTGGTTTTTGTATCCACCATCTAAATAGTTTTCATCTGCACAATGGAAAATACGCTTACCTGTACATTTTTTTTTTTTTATATATATATATGCGTCTTTGGTGGACTGGTCAATTTGGTATTGTAGGGATGTCTGTTAAGTCTCCACAATTGTATGCTATGTACATTTAAGAAAAAAAAAAAGAAACAAAAACATCCTCCTTGAACAGTCGACAACCTTAAGGTTCAGTATCATATCACTAGAGAATTTTTAATAGTCTTTAAGAAATTTTATATTAGCAATGAGTCATTTACTTGATCAGTAAGCAGTGTTAAACCAAACTACAACTCTATAGTATAGTGAGATTTATACAGAAGCTCAGAAAACCTATTTGCATTTCCCTTTTAACTAAGCTTAAAGTGCAAATCTTAGGTGTTTTTTAATTTTTTGGGGTGGGGTAGCGACATATATTTGTCTGAAAGGAATATGGTGAAGATGAGATGTCGTGTCTTGTTGCTATTTTGAAACTGGGGGGGGGGGCACACATGAGAGATGGTGTACTGTAAAACATACTGGATGCATGACCGCCCGGGGTACTGCCCGCCTGAAACCTGCATCTGGCCCGATTCCAGGGCGGCCGGCATCGTTTGTACGTGTCTAGTTTTATTAGACTGCGATTGACAGTCTTTTGTTTTACAAGAGGATTTCGAGCAGAAATGTGTACTCGTCTGCTTAGCGCGTCAACCGGCGCACGTTTCGGGATTCATATTTAGGTTGGCACAGATCTTCTTTTAGGATTTGGGTTTTCATTCATTTTTTGTTTTTTGTTTTTAAACGCTAATGCCCATCCGTTTCAGTGGACAGCGAAAACCATAGTGTCGGTGATTGACAGTGATTTGTCTGACTTTGGGCCAACAACAAATTCATGTAAGTGGATAAAACTCCTCCAGTGTAGGCTGTGTGCACATCCGGGTCGGAGCCTCTGTGGCGAATCCCTTTGCGTTTAACAGGAAGAATACCGCTGAATGCAGCTCCGTTTCTCCCATTGAAATGATGGACTTATCTGAGGTACATAACAGACCCGGGTCCGTTTTTTTTTTTTTCCCAAAGCTTGTTTCCATTGTGCAAAGGGTCCGGCACTCCCATCATGGTTTCTGCATGTGGCGAAACCATAATGCAAGTATGAACAGAGCCTTGTTGGGATATATATTTTTTTTTTTAACTTCCCGTAACGCTGCAGAAAAATGACACTTATAATTGTAGTGGTTGTGGGCTTTGCTTTATGAAGTATAGTATGGGTGGTGACCAGAAAGGAGCAGACCGGGTTCTGTCTCAATGTAAATCTTCATCTAAGACACCTCTGCACCATGTAGGTGTACCGGTCTGCTTCTTACCTGGCAACGGCCGTGCCGATTCACAATCTGTTGCTTAAATATAAAGTTAAAACAACTATTAGAAACCCCTCCAGTCCATTTTTTGTTCTACCCTCGGGGAGATCTCATTACTTAGAGGTTCTCACTTCAGCAGATGGCATTTATCATTTAGAGAAAGTGAATACAAGGCACTTCCTAATGTATTGTCCATATTGCCTCCTTTGCTGGATGGATTCATGTTCGCTGGTTGTACCCAGGGGCTACAGCCACCGCCGCAGCGCAGATATGAGGTGGCAGGACGGGAGCTGCTGCACGTGCGTACCTATTTTAATTATGGTGTCTAATCACGACCACCGCTGCTGGATTGCAGGTTGGTCATAACCTCTGGAACCGAGCAAAGTATAATGTAATGGAAAAATGAATCCCAATACATTAGTAAGTGCCTTGTATTAACTTTCTCTACATGATGAATGCCACTTGCTGAAGGGAGACAGCCCCTTTAATACCATCTGCTTTGTTCAGATTTGTATCTTGAAGAGGTTTGTTCTTTACATGCAGACAGACATAATCTCTCTCTCGATTCGAGACGGAGGAAGACATTTGGCTGGCTGTTTGGTATTGTATCCCTGGCAGTGGGCCTGTTGGGCAGAACATCCCGGTCCGGCCATTCTGTCGGGCTATTCAGATCTTCAGCTCCAGGCAAAATTGCTGCTAAATAAAGAGCAGAGTTTGGTCAATGAGGATTTTCAGGACTTTCTCTTTGGCGTTATGCACATAATATTTGTATCGATCAGTAAGGCCAGTTGCACTCGTACATGTGCGGTTCCCTGATATACGGTCTGTGTGATGGTCACAATTCCCATACCGACTGTGGTTCGGCTTACCCAAATTCACCTTATTATAGTGATCTATAATGCTGAGAGATACAGCCCGCTTGTGTGTCCACTGTCCTTTAGTCCATGCTGTGAGTACCGGGCAGTAGACCCAGAGTAGTTCTGGAAGTCCTAATTCATATATCGCTGTGGTCAGTCCAGGAAATGCGGCTGCCACATGGCGCATATTTCCCGGACGGCAAACTGCCCTAGTTCAACACATTAGTCTGTTAGGGGCTCATATTGTACATCTGTGGGCCTTTACTTCTGTTTTTTTAAGTACTTCACAGGTACTGTGTGTCGGCACACTGAGTGAGTACAGTTCCATACTGTGGACCTATAGAGAATCCATGTTTGTGCGTATAGGCGTGAGTTGATGAATCTGACTTCTTTCTTGGACGTCCTGCCGATAGTGTGGGATTATTACCCCATACCATAATTATACATTATAGAGTGAGCCTCTCCACTGATGGATGTGTTTTTCATGGAGAAATGTGACTTGCATGCTTTTCTTGATCTATGATATCAATAACCAGTGTTACTTACCACTGGGAACATTTCAAAACCTGACCAACCTGATACTTGTCATTCACCGTGTTGTATTCTGGGGCTTGTGTACCCGTTTTCGGTCCGGTCACCTGTGTCCTTAGAACCATAATGTACTATAGGCTAAGTGCGGTATATATACTTTGTGCCACAAGTAAAACACTGAGAGGGAGGTGATTAGGAACTCCCTTTGTGGAATTTTCCCCCCTTTATTTTCAGATGAAGTAACACTTAAGGGGGTTATCTCACCTGGAATATTGGTGGCATATCGCCAGGCTATGCCACCAATGTCGGATAGGTTTGTTCCCAAAGAGAACGAGAGCGCACCGCGCATACACGGTCGTCCTCCTTTCATTTCTATGGGACTGCCGAAAATTAGCCGAGCAGCACGTTTGGCTGTCCCATGGAAATGAATAGAGAGCGCAATGCACAAGTGCGGCAACCACTTGGTTCACTCGGCCAGCGCTTGCCTTGTTTCGTCAGCCCTATAGAAATGAATAGGGAGTGCACTGCACAAGGGCGGCCACCGCTCGGTTCACTCGGCCAGCGCTTGCCTAGCTTCGTCACCCCTATAGAAATGAATAGGGAGTGCACTGCACAAGGGTGGCCACCGCTCGGTTCACTCGGCCAGCGCTTGCCTAGCTTCGTCAGCCCTATAGAAATAAATGGAGAGTGCACTGCACAAGTGCGGCCACCGCTCGGTTCACTCGGCCAGCGCGTGCCTAGTTTCGTCAGCCCTATAGAAATGAATAGGGAGTGCACTGCACAAGGGCGGCCACCGCTCGGTTCACTAGGCCAGCGCTTGGCTATTTTTAGGAGCCCTATAGCAATGAACAGAGAGTGCACTGCACAAGTGCGGCAACCACTTGGTTCACTCGGCCAGCACTTGGCTATTTTCGTCAGCCCTATAGAAATGAACAGAGAGTGCACTGTACAAGGGCGGACACCGCTCGGTTCACTAGGCCAGCGCTTGCCTAGTTTCGTCAGCCCTATAGAAATAAATGGAGAGTGCACTGTACAAGTGCGGCCACCACTCGGTTTACTTGGCCAGCGCTTGGCTGTTTTCGTCAACCCTATAGAAATGAACGGAGAGTGCACTGCACAATTGCGGCCAGCTTTCGGTTATTTTCGGCACTCCGATAGAGATGAATGGGGGGCGGCCGCGCATGTGCGGTGCGCTCTTGTTCTCTTTGGATGCATTGTTCCAGAAATAGGTGCAGGTATCTGACATTGGTGGCACCGATGTTCCCGGTGAGACAGCCGAGGCATACTGTAGACACGATGCAATCTTTCCTCTCTTCTGCCATAGTAATAGTGAGTCTAGTGGCAGCCAAATAGCTCACGAGAATTGGGAGGACGGTTGTGAAATCCCAGGATATTCCTTGAACGTTTCTGAAGGTGTGAGCTGACAGATAAGACTTTTATGTAAATATTGCACACGTTACCTGTTTTTAGTTGAAGTTTTATATCAGATTTCTCACCCTGTAAAGTGTTTTTTTTTTTCATTTATCCCCAGTGTAAGCCCCTTGTTAATAGAAAGATAAACCGTACTAGATGTCTCCCCTTTAGTCCCAGGATGATGTGTCATAAGATATTCTGGTGCTGCTTAACATTTCATGTCTTACCAGATAAATCATGTAATCTCACAGCCAAAGTCTCTCCTCCCCACCCTCTCCTTCTGTCTGTTGGAATTAAAGGGAATGGATCAGAAAATGACCTATTGTTTAAATGTTTTTATGTAAATTTTTCTTTTTTCTTTTTTAAATATTTCATGTCACAATCTATATTTTAAAAATAAAATGTATATAATCCTGCAATTTTCACACTGACCACTGGGTCTAGTAGGTGTCATGATCTCCTGTTCTGTACAGGTAACATCTCCGTAGCCATTATGACACAGGCAGAATAACGATGACTAGTAACACCTCTGTACAGATAACACAGGATCCACCATTTACTTTAGTTGATATCACAGCTTATCTACTCCCTCCTGACCTCTGCACAGAGCACCTATATCGAGAACGGAGCAGGGAGAGCTGTGGCTAGAGGACCCCAGATTTCCCGGGTCCGTCCACCACCAAGTGCTGCTCCCCGCCTCTCCCATATAAGTGAATGGGAGCCCACCGCGCATTCGCGGCCCATGCTCCCATTAATTCCTATGGGGCAGACGGAAATAGATGAGCTAGTGCTCTGCTATATCGCTAGCCCCATAGAAAATGAATAGAAGGGCGCATGCGCAGTGCGCCCTCCTTCACTTTTGGGGCTCCATTCTCGACATAGGTGCAGGTCCCAGCACCTATCAGACAATCCTAGCGATATGCCCCCATTGTCTGAGATGGGACAACCCCATTTTAGGCCTAGTGGCCAATGTGAAAATTGCACGAATATACGGGGTTTTATTTTATATAGATGGAGACATGGAAAAATGTATCAAAAAATTATAAAAAAAACAAAACACATAAGGACGTCAATTAAACAATAGTTCATTTTCTGATGACGCGTTCCCTTTAAGGCAGTGAAAAGTGGGGTTCTCTGGGCTACAGATGTTGATGAGCTATCCTCGAGCATCACCACCAGTTAGCTCTTTTGGCCAGCCACAGTGCGGACACTATAACTTGTTCAGAACGGAAGCAGAAGGCTCTGCACACTGTTGTTTGAGATGATGGTGAGCTGCAGCGTCCATCCATTTAATTGCAAGCCCGGCTGCAGTACCCCAGCATGGCCACTGCACGGCGCTGTTCCCTTCCAGCTCCATAGGCTGTATAGTTTCCAGCCTGAAGCAGTTAATGGGAGGGGGTGCCGATATTGACCTATCCTGAGGATAGTTCATTAGTCTCTGTAGCCCAGACAACCCCTTTAAGTAATCTCATTTGAATTGGGGAGCAAGGACCAGAGATGTGCTTCTAACCATGTATAGCCCACGTGCATTTTGATGAAATGTAAGCAGACTCGGTCTTGGCAGAATAATGCTGAGCACTGTTATATTTTGAGATTTTTGTACTGGAAGCAGTCGACGGGTTTCTGTCAGCAAGACAACACATTTGTGTGAGACCGTCGTGGGTTTTATTTCATGAATAGGATGTTTTCTGCTGCTTTATACATTTCAGCAATTTTTTTTTTCTCCAGCGATCCTTATCGCTTCTCGGCCAATGGTTTTATAACCAAAAGAAGTCACCACCAGCATAGCCAGAATATTTTGATGGTGCTGTGCTGACTGTTTTTTCTAAATTGTACTACAAGGGTAAGACCACACAGCACGGTCATGATGCCGTCATTTAGGGTGTGTTTTATGTCTATCATTTACGGACTGTTGTGAATGTTTATGGTTCTTTTGGTGTTCTGATGAACGTCATACAGTGACGCATATGGTAAATGTATACTGCACTCGGTTGTAGGCCCCATGCGGTCAGCTGCCGCAAGCAGCAGGACGTGTTTCACGTGCGGTCATCACAACTTTGAAGGTGCCAGGTCTGTCTCGGATACCCATTTCTCCATTGACTTCTATAGGGAAATGAGATGTGGAGGTTCCTAACCGCATCACGACCGCGCCATGTGATCAAACCCTTACGCCGCCTCTTCCTTTAAAAACCGTACAAAGTGTTTCACAGACATAATTTTCAGAACGCAGTGTTTGGGGTAGAGTCACTGCATTAAGTGTTTGTGTTGTGATAGTTGGAGCTTTGTGAAAATTTTCCTTTAAAAGTTCCCGTGCTTTACATTTTTTTTTTTTTCTTCCCTCCTCATGCTGTATTCTTCAAGCAATAAAATGTTTTGTTTTTTTTTGTTTTATAACTGTATTGTGTGTTTCATATTCTAAAAAAAAAAAAAAAAAAAGATTTTTTGAGCATTTGTGTATGTGAGACTAAGCTTCTCTCCTCCTTGAGCGAGGTTTCTGCAAAGTCATCTCACCTGGCCTTGTCAATCGAGGAGCAAGGGTGCACAGTGGCTTGGGCCCGCCCTCGGTGCACTTAACTGCACATTTGCATATGGATTAAAAGTACTTTTTCTCCAGCATGGAGCAATGGATCGCTGAGTGAAAGATATCATCACATTCAGCTGAGCTAGCCCTACAATACAATGTGCTTTTTCTGGTGCCAGCTTCACTTTGTGTAGGAAGAGGTACAAAATGGTCATATAGAAAGTACCTATAGATCTTAAGGCAAAAAATGAAACCGTCAATATAATACCATGAAAGATGACTGGCAGCAAAGTAGTGACCGTCCATACATAGCGAAGTCGCTAAAAACCTGTATTAACCTAGTCCTGTGTACAGCCCCCAGTTTGGTATATTTGTATACAGGTTCCATATGGTATCCTGCAGCACACTTGCGCACAGATGTTGGGCCTGTACACAGCATACTCCTAGGATGCTGAAGCTGGCGCCCCAGCTGGTCCCATAATGTTGAATTGGCGATAAGTCTTGCAAATGCGAAGCCAAGGAAGTGTAATCTGGTGGAGACGTTCCTGGGAAACTCTTGCTGTGTGTGGGCGAGCTGTTAAGTATCCCTCGTATCGCTACCAGGGGTGACCGACGGTCCTATGAGATGGCTCCACACTCCCCAGCAGCTGGGGCAGTGTGTCTCCACAGCAAAGGCAGGACTGAAGCGCCTCCATACTGGAACCCATCCGCCGTCAGATCACACAGAACCTGGATTCATTACTGAAGACAATACGGTTCCAGTCCTCAGCAGGCTGTCTGTCAATGGCAGGACGTGTAATGGGCGCTGTGACACAAACTTCCCTCTGCTCTGTGTCTGGATGGTGGACAACGAAACTATGGAGCTGCTTGTTGGCAAATCCATTCTCTCTCCTGGTGTCTGGGGCATCGGAGCCTGTTTGCCATGTATGCATGCCCACGCGTAACCACCGCTCTCACACCTAGATCTGGCGCTCCAGCTGTGGTGAAACTACGACTCCCAGCATGCTCCATTCATTTTTATGGAGTTCTGAGAATAGGCAACCAAGTCTACATCTTGGGAGTTGTAGTTTTACCACAGCGGGAGGGCTGGAGGTTAGCCATCACAGGCCTAGGTGGAGACAAATTTTTCAAAACAGCCATCCTGCTTATCTCAGTACAGTGATGCGCCCCTTCTCAAAGTCTGTCAACTGGACACAATGTCTTAGACAGGCTTCTGAGACCGCACTCAATCACACGTCTGGTTTCAGAGTGCTCTGGTAATCAATGTAATAACTTACCCATCGCCTAATTCTCTGTGTTGGGATTACTACAGAACATGGTCTAGATCAGTGTTTCCCAACCAGTGTGCCTCCAGCTGTTGCAAAACTACAACTCCCAGCATGCCCGGACAGCCTTTTGCTGTGCGGGCATGCTTGGAGTTGTAGTTTTGCAACAGCTGGAGGCACACTGGTTGGGAAACACTGGTCTAGATAATGCCATCTAGTGGTGACACTTGTAAGTACATGTCCTGTATGATTTCAATTTTATTACATTGAATAGTCTTCTAACAAACTATAGGATAAAGCAGGGGTGGCGGGGTGGGGGACATTTATCAAACCTGGTAAGTAGGAAAACTGGCTTGGGCTACTTTGACACCTCCAATGTGAATTCCGGAAGACTGTTCCAGCAGAAAACAGCCTGCCGGATGCGGACGGAAATATCTGCCGGCGCCATTAAGTATAATGGGGTCTTGCAAAGATCTATATGCATTCCAGCAGACAAGCGGCGAACCGGCTGGACACAAACCGATGCATGCTGCGGCTGATTCACCGCTAGTCTGCTTTAACCAGATGTGTGAAACTAGCCTTAGTTGCCCATAGCAACCTGTCAGATTCCACATTTTTCAGAGGTCCTTTGGAAAATGAAAGGTGGAATCTGGTTGCTATGGGCAACTAACGGTAGGTTCACATGATTTCGTTTTCCGTTCTGATCAGTCAGAAGAACAGAAATAAAAAACGGATACTATATCATGAGCATCAGTTATGCTAATTTTGCATCCATTTTAGCCATTTGCATTTGGGATCCATTATCTAAGGCTACTTTCACACTAGTGTTTTTTGCGGATCCGTCATGGATCTGCAAAAACGTTCCATTACAATAATACAACTGCATGCATCCGTCATAAACGGATCTGGTTGTATTAGGTCTTCTATAGCCATGACGGATCCGTCTTGAACACCACTGAAAGTCAATGGGAGACGGATCTATTTTCTATTGTGCCAGATTGTGTCAGAGAAAACGGATCCGTCCCCGTTTGGCTCCGCTTTGTCAGGCAGACAGCAAAACAATTGAGGCAGCCTCCAGAGCGGAATGGAGGCAAACTGATGCATTCTGAGCGGATCCTTTTCCATTCAGAATGCATTAGAGCAAAACTGCTCCGTTTTGGACCGCTTGTGAGAGCCCTGAACGGATCTCACAAACGGAAAGCCAAAACGCGAGTGTGAAAGTAGCCTTAGGCCTCATGCACACGAGCGTATGTATTTTGCGTTCCGCAAAGTGCTGATCCAAAAAACACGGAAGCTGCTGCGCGTTCTGCAATTTGCAGAACGGAATGCGGCCCATTGTAGAAATGCCTATTCTTGTCCGCAAAACGGACAAGAATAGGACATGCTCAATTTTTTTTTGCTGGGCCACGGATCAGAGCAACGAATGCGGACAGCACACGGAGTGCTGTCCGCATCTTTTGCGGCCCCATTGAAGTGAATGGGTTTGCGCCCGAGCTGCAAAATATGCGGCTCGGACGCGGACCAAACATACGGTCGTGTGCATAAGGCATTTTGCACAATTATAGACAAAGACAATGTAACTGAAACACAAATGGTTGTACCGTTCTCTGTCATGTCAGGAATGTGTTGCTGTGCTATAGCTGTGGACTGCACAGGATCACTCTATTACTATCTATAGATGATAAGGATGTGATCCTGTGTGCGATATGCAGTTCTGGCTGAGCAGCCTGATGGGAGAGCTCACCAATGAGGAGTGTATGCAGAGCACAGTGGAGTAAGACCCCCATCCACCTCACAGGTCCGTGTGCAAGTGGCTGTTGCACAAGATAGCAGCACAACTCAGAAAACCCCCTTTAGGTAATCCTCTCTGTCATATAAACAGTGGCTGCAGAGGGGGAAGTTTTATTTTATTTACACACATACAGTATATAGCACTGACATATTCTGCAGCGCTTTATGGACATCACTTACTGTCCCCAATAGGGCTCATAATCTGTTTCCTATCAGTATGTCTTTGGAGTGTGGAAATCCATGCAAACTCCATGCAGATGTTGTCCTTTGTCAGATTCAAACCCAGGACCCCAGTGTCATTTACATTCTTGCAGGGACAGTAAGATTACTAACTTTTGTAATGTACTTTATTAATAAATGTTGTGTAGAGGGCTGCAGAAAATGACTTTTATAAATAGAATATTCTATCGATTATTTTTTACGATTAATCGAGTATTCTAATAAGAAAAAATGAATTAATAGACTGTTTTCCTTCAGAAAAACTCATCAGACCCCCTGCCATCAGTCCTCAACACCCTTCATTCCCCCCTGGGCGATCAGCCCAAGTGTTTCAGTTCCCCCCCAGTTCCATCAGCCCCACTATCCCCCAAAACCATCAGCTCTTCCCCCACCCTTGTGCCATCACCTCCCCCTCTTGTGCCAGCAGCTCTCACTGCCCCGCCCCCCCCTTGTGCCAGCAGCTCGTAGGAACGCGCTGTAAAACGCTCAAGTCTGAACCCAGCCTAATAGCAAGCGCTTCACTCCCGCACCGTGGTCACGTGACACAAACAAATATTCGAAGCAACAAATTTGCATTGAGGATTTTTTTTGTGTCGAATTACTCAATTTAATCAAGTAATCGTTTCAACCCTAGTTGTGTACTTTTCTTCAAAAACAGCCTCTAAAGAGTCTAAAGGGTCACCTTCACATCTCTGTAACCGAGCACTGATAAAAAGAATCATCTGCATCTACTGGAAGATGAATACTACTAATTAAGATGCAGAGGCAGACTTCTCAGACTGCCTCTTCTCTTCCTGCATCCATACATGTATAATTTGTTTTTTGTTTTTAACAAAGAAATTATTATTTTAACACGTGTCTGCCTATCTGACTTGCTGCCAGCCCTGCTTCCACAGAGTCTAATAGGCAGGGACAACTGTAAAAGAAATAGTTTCTTATTATTAAACCAGAGGCAGTGGTTGGGGCATGGAAAGGCTAGGTATATAATACTGTGTGATCAGCAGATTTGATGGAAGTGTCCCTTTAAGTGCTAGTAAATATTAGGTTTTAGAAAGGAAGCAAACTGATAATTTTCTGTATATATCAATTTTTATTAACACTAGTATCACAAGACAAATAGGTGGAGAGCTTCAGAGTTTGGGTTCAGATGGAATAAATTCCCATCCGTCTCTTTTTGAGCTCTTGGCTAGAGCAGCCAAGACGCCGAGTGCCACGCATGCCGAGGTCCCAGTCGCGTAACTGTGAGCTGTGAATAGCAGATCAGGGTTAGTGATGTTCCTCATTCATTCTGTATAATTTCATAATTACACATTTGTGGTTCCAGACATACAACACAGTACAGTATTTATTTAAACCCCTTAAAGGGGTTGTCCACAGGTTCAGTAGCATTGCCCATGAGATCACTATAATGTCTATGTCCATCACATAATGACACAATAAGTAATCCTCGCTCATGATGGATATACCTGTCAGAGTCGTAAAGGGGTTGACCAACTTTTGGATTGATTTTGGCAAACCCCCCTCTTGGGCAGACCTGCAAAGGAAATCATACTTAGAAGCTCGTCGAGGCTGGGTCCTGACTCCTTCGATCCTCAGCTGCCTCGCTTGGGTCCCCCCACTGTCAACATCCACTTTGCAGCCAGCGCTTGCCTGCAGTGGTGACCTGCCCCCCTTACATCAGGTGACCAATTCACATGACACAAGGGGACAAGTCACCACTGTGGCCAGCATTTGACAGATGTTAACAGCAGGTGACCCCAAGCAAGGCCGCCAAGGCTGGGAAGTGAAGGAGCTGGGAGCCAGCGGCGAGGAGCAGGTAAGTATGCTTACCTTTGCAGGTCTGCCCAAGAGGGGGGTTTGCCAAAATCAACCCAAAAGTTGGTCAACCCCTTTACCACTCTATGACAGGTATATCCATCATGAGCGAGGATTCCTTCTGTGTCATTATGTGATGGACATAGACATTATAGATCTGATCTCATGGGCAATGCTACTGAACCTGTCAGATAGGCTCCTGCCACAGCTGCTGGGATTGTCGAAAAATAAGAAAAAAAAAAATATATATATACAAATGAAAACAGTGTCAGAATTGCTGTTTTTGTCACCCCCACTTCCCCAGAAAATGTAATAAAAAGTGAAAAAAATAAAATAAAAATTGAAACATTTGTGGAATCCCCGTTGTTTATAAACCCCTGTTCTCCCTCCCGAACCCCCCCCCCCCCAAGAATAAAGGTTTTCCAGTGCATAACATGTATCTGAAAATTGGGCATTAAAGAGGTTTTCTGGTATTTTGATACGGATGACGTATCCTCAAGATAGGTCATCAGTATCTGTTCGTGGGGGGTCCGACATCCGTTGCTGTTTGAGAAGGCATTGGCGCTTCTGTGTGCGTCACGGACTTCTCCGTACAAGCACAGCGCTGTTCATTGTATATCGGACGTGCTTGGTATCGCGCTCAGCTCCATTCACTTCTATGGGGCTTAGCTCGATACCAAGCACATCCGGTATACAATGTACAGCACTGCTTGTACGGAGAAGGCCGTGACGCATACAGAAGCGCCGATGCCTTCTCAAACAGCTGATGGGCGGCAGACCCCCCACCTAGCAGATACTGATGACCTATTCTGACTCTGACCTATACGTCATCAGTATCAAAATCCCAGAGAACCCCTTTAAAAAATAAAAGTTATGGAGTTATGACTTAAAAAGCGTAGACGCCGCATCCCGAGCACCAAAATAGGGGTGAAGAAACAGTCCCATTGATGCCAAGTTTTAACTTAACTTCCTTTGCAGAATGGTAAACTATACCCATAAGAATATGGGTACAAAGAGAACCCTGGGATGCAAGAGTGGAAGGTTCTTCAGTCGATACAGGGATTAAAGGGGTTCTCCACTTTCCTGACATTGTCATTTACAGCTGAGAAGAGGTTGTGGGGTTCTACAGGAACCCATTCAGCCATGCACAAAAGTTATAATAAAATCTGTAAGAATATTTGGGACCGAGCAGAAACACTTATAACTCAGTTTGGCAATGCTACAATCACTTCTTGTATATCCCCCTTTTTGGTTAGAAACCTTTAAATTGAGTTAGGCGCTGTGGAAAGGGCTTGGACCCCACATTTCATTTTTTTTTATATATAAAACCGCAGCTCAAAAGGCCAATATTGTTAATGTAAACTTACTTCTTACTCCAAGAAAGGCACCGGAGACACAACCCCCTACAAAGTAATTGGCCAGGTCATCTGGTTTCTCCCGAATCTGAGATGTGATACAGGTAGTGATCCCAAAGATTGCACCAAGTGAAGCTAACAGACAAAAAAAAGAAAATATTAAAATGGACGCCAGGTTTATCAAAGCAAGAAATGGTCTGTTTTCATGACGCGAACCAAAGAAAAGATGAAGACTTTTAACCTGATGAAGGGGGTCTTAGACCCCCGAAACACGTTGTTTTTATATACGGCAAAAAGAATATGCAATGAAGAAGAAGAGTGTTCACTCTCCATTTTGAGTGCCTGGTAAGGTGTTTTTTTTTGCGCCATTTTGTGATCCAGCCAACTATATACCATGTTTCCATGACCATAACATCAATGCGGACACTGCCTTTAAGCCAATTTGATAATGTCACTTGTTTTCCAAGAGTTAAATATGCTCAGGATAGGTCATCAATAACTGACCGGTGAGGCTCCAACTCTGCACCCCCGTCGATCAGCTGTCGGAAGGTGATGCGTTGCTCCGGCCTCTTCCTCATCCACACATATCCAGTCACATGGCCGTTCTGCAGCATAGCCCCATTCACGTTAACGGGAATGAGACGCAATACCAAGCACAGCCCCTATTCAATGTACGGCGCTGTGATTGGTGTATGTAGAGGCCCCTTCAAACAGCTCATCAGTGAGGATCCTAGGAGCTGGGCCCCGCCAATCATATATTTAACTTCCAGAAAAGCCCTTTAAAGCTTCTCACATTTCCATTTTATGCCATTAATGTGTGATTAGTGGATGTCTGACCCTCATCATCCCCACTGACACATGTTTACAGGTGAGTGTGGAGTGGCAGGTAAGTGTTTTATATGTATTGCTAGCAGGCAAACCTATGTCCTGTCCAGGGATATTGTTATAGGGACCAGGAAAACATTCATTTAAAGGGGGTGTCCAGCTTTTATTAATTAAGCGATGTCCCATTCTCAGGATAGGCCATCACTAGTTGATTGGCGCTGGTCTGACACCCCACTGATCGACTTTTTGGCCCCTTTCACACGGGTGAGTTTTCCGAGCGGGTGCAATGCGTGAGGAGGACGCATTGCACCCGCACTGAATCCGGACCCATTCATTTCTATGGGGCTATGCACATGAGCGGTGATTTTCAGGCATCACTTCTGCTTTGCGTGAAAATCGCAGCATGCTCTATATTGTGCGTTTTTCACGCAACGCAGGCCCCATAGAAGTGAATGGGGCTGCGGGAAAATCGCAAGCATCCGTTCTTTATAATAGCATTATCAATAAAGAATGCTTTGTAGAATGTGGATTAAGGGGTTAAAAATAAAAGACTTAACTTACCTTAGCCACTTGATCGCGTAGTTGGCGATCTCTTTTGTCTCTTCAAGCTTTAGCTGTAGTCTAAAGGACCTGTGATGACATCACATCACATGGTCCAATCACATGGTCCATGGTCCTTTAGACTACAACTAATGCTTGAAGAGAGATCGCCAACTACGCGATCAAGTGGCTAAGGTAAGTTAAGTTTTTAATTTTTAACCCCTTAATCCTCATTCTACAAAGCATTCTTTATTAAGAATGCTATTATTTTTCCTTATAACCATGTTATAAGGTAAAGTGATAAAATCTCCAGAATACTCAACCCGAAACCGGACTTCAGTGATGAGGTTCGGGTCTGGGTACCAAACATGGCGATTTTTCCAACGCGCGTGCAAAACGCATTACAAAAGTTTGCACACGCGTGGAAAAATCGCGCATATTCCCGCAACGCACCCGCATCCAAAGTGTGAAAGAGGCCTTTGTGTATAGCTCTGCTGACGAAAGTCAGCACTGGACCTACACAGCATTGTGTAGAGGAGGGAGCTTGTTGCTGCGCTGCTCCCACTGAAGTCAATGTGACTTGTGCGCTGCCCCTAGGCTCCCTCCACTACACAGCTTACGGTGCTGTTCTGGTGCCACGGGGCTACACAGAAAAGCTGATCGGCACGGGTGCAGGGTTTTGGATCCCCAGTAATCAGCAAGTGATGGCCTGCCTGAGTAGTAAAAGCTGGTTTTTCATAAAACACGTTATGGAATCTGAGAAAAAAAATTTAACTTTGAAAGTAATTATGCTTTATTTACATTATATATGTTTTAAAGGGGTATTCCCATCCTTTAAGCTGATGCCTTCACTTCATGATCCTGAGAATGAAGGGGCTGCAGAACTGGTTAAACACTGTCCTCGTCACTGTGCAGGGAGATGACCAAGCTGCAGTTCTCTGCATAGGGAGCACTAATACGCAGGGAACGGGGCATAGGGAGCACTAATATGCAGGGAACGACGCACAGGGAGCACTAATATGCAGGGAACGGCGCACAGGGAGCACTAATATGCAGGGAACAGGGCACAGGGAGCACTAATATGCAGAAAACGGCGCACAGGGCGCACTAATATGCAGGGAACGGCGCACAGGGCGCACTAATATGCAGGGAACGGCGCACAGGGAGCACTAATATGCAGGGAACGGCGCACAGGAAGCACTAATATGCAGGGAACAGGGCACAGGGAGCACTAATATGCAGGGAACAGGGCACAGGGAGCACTAATATGCAGAAAACGGCGCACAGGGAGCACTAATATGCAGGGAACGGCGCAGAGGGAGCACTAATATGCAGGGAACGGCGCACAGGGAGCACTAATATGCAGGGAACAGGGCACAGGGAGCACTAATATGCAGGGAACAGGGCACAGGGAGCACTAATATGCAGAAAAAACGGCGCACAGGGAGCACTAATATGCAGGGAACGGCGCACAGGGAGCACTAATATGCAGGGAACGGCACACAGGGAGCACTAATATGCAGGGAACGGCACACAGGGAGCACTAAATGCAGGGAACGGCACACAGGGAGCACTAATATGCAGGGAACGGCACACAGGGAGCACTAATATGCAGGGAAAGGCGCACAGGGAGCACTAATATGTAGGGAACGGTGCATAGGGAGCACTAATATGCAGTGAGCAGTAGGCAGTGGTAAACCTTCACTAAAGCTTCTTCTTTCTCAGAAACTGTGGAGGTCCCAGAGGTGGAACGTTCGAAAGCAATGGTATATCCTGGCCATAAGATTAAGCTATATGTCTGCTGAAGATCCGCAGAAGGACACCTGTATTAAAAGAAGTTCCTTAGAAGATTTCCTGATGTAGATGACCTATCCTCAGTATAAGTCATTAATAATAATACTCTTTATATAGCACCAACATATTATGCAGTGCTGTACAATCACATATAAAATCGCTGTGTCTGACTCCTGGCACCTCCGATCCGCTGTGTGAAGGAGCCATGGCACTCATGCGAGCGCTGCAACCTCTTCAATCTTCACCTGCATGCAGTCTAGACTGTAGTGGGGATGCGGTGCAATTATAGCGGTTCTACAAGTGAATGGGAGAGGAAGCTGACACGACAGAGTGCAGGTAAACACTGAAGAGGATGCAGTTCTCCCATGAATGCCACGACCCCTTCACACAGCTGATCATTGGGGTGTTGGGAGTCCGACCTCAGGATGGGTCATCCATATCATGAAACTGGAGAACCCCTTTAAACCCATTATTCTCCACTAGGACATTTGAAAACCGTTAAACCCTTTCAGTACTGAGCCACTTTTCACCTTCCTGCCCAGGCCTATTTTTGCAAATCTGACATGCGCCACTTTATGTGGTAATAACTTTGGAACGCTTTTACTTATCCAAGCCATTCTGATATTGTTTTCTCGTGACACATTGTACTTCATGACAGTCATAAATTTGAGTCAATATATTTCACTTCACTATTTATTTAAAAAAATCCCCAATTTACCCCCAAAAAAATTTTAATTCGCAATTTTCAAATTTTTAATTTCTCTGCTTTTAAAACAGAAAGTGATACCTTAAAATATTTATTACCCAACATTCCCCATATGTCTACTTTATGTTGGCCTCATCTTGTAAATGTTATTTTTTTAGGACGTTAGAAGGCCGAGAAGTTTAGAAGCTATTTTTCTAATTTTCAACAAAATTTCCCAAATCATTTTTTTAAGCACCAATTCAGTTATAAAGTGATTTTGAGGGGCTTACGTTATGGAAACCACCCATACATGTCCCCATTTTAGAAACTACACCCCTCAGATTATTCAAAACTGATGTTACAAGCTTTGCTAACCCTTGAGGTGTTTCACAAGAATTAAAGGAAAATAGAGGTGAAATTTCAAAAACCCCATATGTGGTGGTAAACTGCTCTATAGGCACGTGGTAGTGGTCAGAAGGAAAGGAGCGCAATATGGATTTTGGAGGCAGACTTTGCTAGAATGTTTTTTAGGCGCCATTTTGTATTTGAAGAGACCCCGACGTACCCCTACAGTGGAAACCCTCAAAAAGTGACCCCATTTTGGAAACTACACCCCTTAAAAAATATATTAACGGGATACTGAGCACTTTGACCCTCTAAGCGTTTTGAGAAATCTGGAAACACTTGGCTGTGAAAATGAAGTTTCATTTCTTCCAAAAAATGTTGCTTTAGCCCCAAATTTTTCTTTTTCACAAGGGGTAACAGGAAAAAAATACACCTCATAATTTGTTACCCACTTTCTCCTGAATACGGCAACACCTCATATGTGGTGGTAAAGTGCTGTGGGGGCACATGGCACGATTCAGAACTGAAGGAGCGCCACATGGCTTTTTCAGCACAGATTTTGATGGACTGATGCATATAAATGTGATATTTTTATAGAGCAGGTTGTTACGGATGCGGCGATACAAATACGTCTATCATTTTTATTGTTGTTAAGTTTTACACAGTGAAAGCCTTTTTGAATAGAATAAAATCTTGTTTGTGTTCCCATTTTCTGACATATATTTATTTTATTTTTGGGCGATTGTCTTACAAAGGGTCTCATTTTTTTGCGGGATGAGATGACGGTTTGATTGGTACCATTTTGGGCTAAATACGCCTTTTTGTTCGCTTGGTATTACACTTTTTGCGAGGCAAGGTGACAAAAAATGGCTGTTTTTTTTTTATGGTGTTCACCTGGCTGGGGTGGATCATGGGATATTTATATAGAGCCAGTAGATACGGACGTAGCGATACCTAATATGTCAACTTTTCTCTTTTTTTTACAATTTACAATTTTTTTTACTTTATTTTGGGAAAAGGACGTTTTATTTATTTTTTTACTTTATTTTTTTTCCCACTCTGGGACTTCAACTTTTGGGGGTCTGATCCTTTTTACAATGCATTACAATACTTCTGCATGGTAATGCATAGGCTGTAAGTGTTTTACACACTGTAATACATTTACAGCCTGCTTCCTGTGAGATCCAGGGGGCTGGATCTCACAGACTCACAGGGATGGCAGCCACCTAAGGAAGGCATCGGGCTGCCGTCCAAGCCATGGGGTCCCCGTCACAGCAGCGCGGGGATCCGATGGACATGTGGGAGCCAAGTTACCCCTTTAACTTTCTCTACATTATATATGTCATTTGCTAAAGTGAGACAACTCCTTTAATAAAATATTAAAAAGTCACATTACCCATGGTCAGTGTTGCACTTCCCGCTCGCTGAACGCCCTCCAGCACAGTCTTAGGTTGAAATGCGACTATGTGATAAGCAGAGCCGACTAAGCCTAATTCAGAGAAAAGAAAAACAGAAATAAGGTAAAAAAAACAAGTTAATAGTGGAGGGAATTATGTCAGATTACACGCTGACCCTGTACGATGCCACATAACACATAGCTGATATCACGATCCTTCTTTGCTTAAATGACCTACACCAGGGCTGCGCCAGTGTGAACGGTTCCATCTGCTCTAGCTTGTGTCTCTAATGTCATTATGTATAGGATATACCGGGCCAGCAGACATGGGGCGCACACCGTTCTATACCCCATACACCTCATTCAGAGGTCATAAAGCAGTCACACTTTTACATCCATGTTCCGGCCACAAACCGTGTTTTCACAGAAACACAAAGGTTCTAAGGGGCCGTCCGAACCGTAGTGATCCCCATCACTTCCAGGGTCTCCTGCTGATCTCAGTCCCTCTAGAGTCAGGAAACACGACCGCTCAGCCAATCGTGGTTATATTTCAGTGTCGAGAAGAACCATGAGGTAGAGATAATGGGGCGTCATACCCTTCTCCGTTATTATACAGCACAGCGGAGGGGGCACTAACACAACGGCAGTTCACAGAGTTTTGGAGCGTTTCTGCCTCAAAAAATCAGCTCAAAAAACCATATCAAAACAGCCTCCCATTCATTTCAATGGAAAGCAGCACTTGTGTTTATTTATTTTTTATTATTATTATTTTTTTTACAGGTGTAAAAAAGAAGCACCATAATCTCCCATTGAAATATATAGGAAACATTAAAAAACAGCTCCAGGTAAGTCCATGCGTTTTTTGGTGCCTTTTCCAGGCATTTTTTTGGCGCAGGTCTGCTTCAAAAATCTCAAGCTGAAAATTCAGCTTTGTACTGAAATGAACACCCATTTTCTGGCCGTTTGTTGCGCTCCGTATACGTTCCGTATGCGGAACCATTCATTTCAATGGGTCTGCAAAAAAAAAAAACTAAATGTAATCCGTATGCGTTCCGTTTCTCCGTATTTTCGTTCCGCTAAAATATAGAACTTGTCCTATCATTGCCCGCAAATCACGTTCCGTGGCTCCGGATATTCAGTTTTTGCAGAAACTTCTATTGAAAATGTTATGCCCAGCCCAATTTTTCAATGTAATTACTGTATACTGTATATGACATGCTTCTGTTTCCAATCCGCAAAAGAAAATGGAACAGCAAAACGTAATGGAAGCGGACACTACTAAAACAAAAAAACGGAAAAACGGATCAGTTTTAAAGCAGACCACAAAACCGTACGGTCATGCGCAAGAGGTCTAAAAGTATAAAAAAAAAAAAAAGCAGTGTGATAAAAAAAATTGGATTTTGCGCTGATTTTTTAAACATGTGGACTGGCCCTAATGGTGGCTGCACACAGTGCAGATTTATGTACAGAAAATCCACATGAAACCTGCACCAAGACTGCACAAAAGGCATATAAATCCTCACTATTTATCTTGTTTTTGGTGCGAATTTCGCTCCGCGGAGCCCGTACATTTGAATGCTGTACGGAGACGAAGCTCGATTTGCTCCGCACTAATAATTGTACTGACTACAAAACAGATTTAACACCTTGGCTCAGATTTACGGATGTGTCCGCACCTAAACTCTTTCTAAAAAGTGGCGCAAATTGGCACAACTAGGGTTTTTTTCTCCAGCTTGCTCAAAAAGGGGGAAAAGGACGTTACCTAATATGCGCCCATTTTGCGACAACACAGCGCCACAATTCTGGCGTAAAATTCTGTCTCAAAGTAAGCCAACCAATATTTGGGAAAAGTGTCCGTCCCTGCACCACATACATCATCCAGCCGGAGCCCCTGTGATAAATCTGCCGCAGGTCTGGATGGTGGTCTACGCTTACGCCATCTATAGGATTAATAGATTTGGGCCATTTTTAGGTTGCACGGTGAACGGCGCAGAAAAAGAAAAAACAATGTCAGAATTACATATTTTTGGGTCCTTTCCCAGAAAAAAATAATCAATACATTATATGTACCTCATTGGTGATGCTGAAAAATATAAGTTCTCCTGCAAAAAGCAGGATGCAGAAAAAACCCACTATGGCCTCTGGAATGTGGCAATGAAAAAAAAGCAGTGTCCTTACTTGTGACAGTGACAGCTAATATGGCTGCATACTGACGGTTTCCACTACTAATAGCAGTCAGCAATGGCTCTGAAGTGAAAACAGGGGAGCAGACCCTGGCTGCTTACTGACAAAGCAGAACATCTGACCTCTGGGAGGAAATCTCCCCGTACAACAGATGTCTGCCCTGTCTGTGGGGAGGAGGGCAGAACATGGCAGATACAGGCAGCAGCCGGTGCGCAGAGCGCCCTGACCTCACCGCACACACAGCCCGGTACACCCGCGCACAGACGCTCGGTACCCACGCACCCAGCGCTACAGAGATCTTGGTGGCCAGCCATGTCTTCTGCACGCAGTCCGTCCCGTCAGGAATGTCCCAATACCCCATCTCCTTCCAGGCGACAAGGACACTCGGCAGCCGCGGGATCCTGTGAGCTAAAGGACCTTTGATGATGTCAAGACCATGTGATTAGTCACGTGTGTGGGCGGAGTCACAGTCCAAGTTGTGAGGCTTGGGACGTTTCCTGTTTCGAAGTGTCTCCTCCCACAGCCCTGTAAAAAAGGAGCACTTACCTAAAACCTACTTCTCACCCCTACCTACCTCAGACTCACCTGCCCTAAACCTGTCAGGAGCCCATACATTGTAGAATTCACCATGCACATGTGCTGCCTGCAATATACACATAGCTCTGCACTCCCTGCATTATATACATATATAGCTCTGCACTCCCTGCATTATATACACACATAGCTCTGCACTCCCTGCATTATATACATATATAGCTCTGCACTGGATGTATTATATACACACATAGCTCTGCACGCCATGCATTATATACACACATAGCTCTGCACTCCCTGCATTATATACACACATAGCTCTGCACTCCCTGCATTATATACACACATAGCTCTGCACTCCCTGCATTATATACACACATAGCTCTGCACTCCCTGCATTATATACATATATAGCTCTGCACTGGATGTATTATATACACATATAGCTCTGCACTCCATGCATTATATACACACATAGCTCTGCACTCCCTGCATTATATACACACATAGCTCTGCACTGGATGTATTATATACACACATAGCTCTGCACTGTATGCATTATATACATATATAGCTCTGCACTGGATGTATTATATACACATATAGCTCTGCACTGTATGTATTATATAAACATATAGCTCTGCACTCCCTGCATTATACACATATAGCTCTGCACTGTATGCATTATATAC
The DNA here is from genome assembly GCA_033119425.1 of Bufotes viridis. Taxonomy (NCBI): domain Eukaryota; kingdom Metazoa; phylum Chordata; class Amphibia; order Anura; family Bufonidae; genus Bufotes; species Bufotes viridis. Next base: position 38,375,720 of record CM065596.1, on the reverse strand, counting down.
ATATATAGCTCTGCACTGCATGCATTTATATACACACACATAGCTCTGCACTGCATGCATTATATATACACATAGCTCTGCACTGCATGCATTATATACACACATAGCTCTGCACTGCATGCATTATATACACACATAGCTCTGCACTGCATGCATTATATACACACATAGCTCTGCACTGCATGCATTATATACACACATAGCTCTGCACTCCCTGCATTATATACACATATAGCTCTGCACTCCCTGCATTATATGCACATATAGCTCTGCACTCCCTGCATTATATACACATATAGCTCTGCGCTTCCTGCATTATATACACACATAGCTCTGCACTGTATGCATTATATACATATATAGCTCTGCACTGCATGCATTATATACACACCTAGCTCTGCACTGCATACATTATATACACACATACCTCTGCACTGCATGCATTATATACATATAGCTCTGCACTGCATACATTATATACACACATAGCTCTGTACTCCCTGCATTATATACATATAGGCCTCTTGCACACGGGCGTCATGTTTGACGCCCGGATAAGATGCGGGTGCGTTGCGGGAATCGCCGCGATTTTTCCGCGCGTGTGCTAACGTTTGTAGTGCGTTGAGCACGCGCGTGAAAAAATCCGCATGCTTGGTACCCAGACCCGAAGTCAGACTTCATCACTGAAGTCTGGTTTCGGGATGAGTATTCTGTATGTGTAATTATTTTCCTTTATAACATAGTTATAAGGGAAAATAATCGCATTCTAATTACAGAATGCAATGTTCCCCAGGCTTTAAAGGGTTAAAAATAATAAGAGTTAACTACCTTCTCCCATTGTACGCGCAGAGCCCCAGAACGTCGTCTCTCTTGATAGTTTGGCTGCTTGAGGACCTGTGGTGACGTCACAGGGTCACATGGTCCAATCATAGAAGCATTTGAGTGGACCATGTGACCCATGTGATCCTGTGACATCACGGCAGGTCCTTCATCCAACATATGTTGGATGAAGGACCTGCCGTGATGTCATAGATCACATAGGTCACATGGTCACTCAAATGCTTCTATGTTGGACCATGTGATCCTGTGACATCACACAGGTCTCAAGCATGCATCTATCAAGAGATAGACGTCTGCGCTCTGCGTTATATGAAGATAGTAGCTCTTTATTATCTTAACCTTTAGGCCGAGGCATATGCATTCTGTAATTAGAATGCGTTATTTTCCTTATAACTAGGTTATAAAGGAAAATAATAACGATCAGGTCCCCATCCCGATCGTATCCTAGCAACCATGCGGGAAAATGCATACGCATCCGCACATGATTGCGGATGCTTGCGATTTCCCGCATCCTCATTCACTTCTATGGGGCCTGCGTTGCGTGAAAATCGCAGAATATAGAACATGCTGCGATTTTCACGCAACGCAAAAGTGATGCGTGAAAATCACCGCTCATGTGCACAGCCCCATAGAACTGAATGGGTCAGGATTCAGTGCGGGTGCAATGCGTCCTCCTCACGCATTGCACCCGCGCGGAAAACTCGCCCGTGTGAAAGGGGCCATATAGCTCTGCACTGCATGCATTAAATACACACATACAGCTGTGCATTGTATGCACTATACACAAATATAGACATGTAAAAAAAAGTTTAAAAAAATGCATTATTATGTAAACAAATAAATAAAAAAAAGTGAAATATAATTGGTATTGCTGTGTCCATTAACTAAAAAAAAAAAAAAAAAAAAGCCGGAAGCAGAAGAATGGTCTTTGCCCATCCAGGTTAAAGTCTGATTCAAGCTGAAAATCCTCAAGACGGACTGGTGATCAAATCTAAGGTTTTGCTTCAAAAGTAAGTATTCTGGCTACTAAGAGCTCCCACAGCTGACATTTACTGTTATTTGGTGAGCTGCTATTGGCTTTGGTCTTTTAAATTAGAAAAGTTTTTTATACGACACCATCCTACATAAAATCATAAATCCGGACATTGGAGATGTGCGCTCCTCAGCTGCAACCAGCCCCATTAATACCATGTTGATTGGTGGTCCCAATCCCAGCAATTTATAAACAATTTTATTTTATGCAAATTAGCCCCTTGGAGCAACAAGGGCATTGCCATTGCCCCAGGTCTCCAGTTAGTTTCTGTGTCAGCTGGCGCTGCGATTTGATTATCGTACCCGCCATACAATACTCAAGCTCACCAGAATCATGCATCCATATGTCCAGCGAGCTTCAATATTGTACAGCAGGTGCATTAATCAAAGAGGCGCATGGCAGTGTACAGATAACCACGCCTGGCCCTGAAAAGTCATAGCTGCGTGTGCACCTGCTTGATCTGCGCACCTGATGTATAGTACTGAAGCTTGCTAGATGGATGCATGCATGCGCAGTACAGTATCCATCAGTCTGGCGAGCTTCAGTACTGTACAGCACGTGTGCCGATCAAAGAGGCGCAGGGATTCAAAAGAATAATCCAAACTTTAGGCCCCTTTCACACGAGCGAGTTTTCCGCGTGGGTGCAATGCGTGATGCAAACGCATTGCACCCGCACTGAATCTGGACTCATTCATTTCAATGGGTCTGTCTACATGAGCATTCTTTTTTATGCATCACTTGTCGCAGCATGTTCTATATTCTGCGTTTTTCACGCAACACTGGCCCCATTAAAGTGAATGGGGCTGCGTGAAAATCACATCCGCAAGCAAGTGCGGATGCTATACATTTTTCACTGATGGTTGCTAAGATATGTTGTTTGTAAACCCTCAGTTTTTTATCACACGTGTGAAAAACGCATCAAAAAGTATTGCACCTGCGCGAAAACAACTAAACGCAATCGCAGACAAAACTGACTGAGCTTGCTTGTGAAATCGCGCATTTTTAACAGAACGCATCCGGACCTAATCCGTGACGCTCGTCTGCAAGGGGCGTTATTGTTGCAAGATTGAAAACCAGATGAACCTCCAGCTCCGAAAACATAAGGTACGTGGCATCCAGAAGGTACAGTATACTTTTTCTTTTACTATCTCATTGTTCCGTACAATTTAGAGCCCATTTACACGACAGTATGTTGCTTGCGGTCCTTAAAATGCGCATCCGTTGTTCTGCAAAAATCTCGAAAGTCTATTCCATAATACTTCCGCATGTCTGCAAAATACATAAGGTATGTTTCCGTGTGTCTTCCGTTTATTGCGGATCTGCAAAAGAACAGAAAGTATCATTTTTGATAAAGATTCAAAGGTGACATGACTGCATTAAAGTTTGCAGACACAGATTCACAATAACGGATTGCATACAGAACATAGACTTGAATGTGGCCACAGACTGCATTTTATGGACAAGTATAGCACATGTTTTATCTTTTAGGCCTCATGCATACAACTGTGTATGTTTTGCGGTTCGCTAATTGCGAATCCGCAAAACACAGATACCAGCCGTGTGCGTTCCACATTTTGCAGAACAGAACGTCCAGCCCTCAATAGAGCAGTCCTTGCCTTGCCCGTGATACAGACAAGAATAGGACAAGTATAGCACATGTTTTATCTTTTAGGCCTCATGCATACGACTGTGTACGTTTTGCGGTTTGCTAATTGCGAATCCGCAAAACACAGATACCAGCCGTGTGCGTTCCACATTTTGCAGAACAGATCGTCCAGCCCTCAATAGAGCAGTCCTTGCCTTGTCCGTGATACAGACAAGAATAGGACATGATCTAATTTTTTTTTAGGAGCCGCAGAACGGAGGTGTTGATGTCCGCATTTTTTGTGGCCTCATTGAAGTCAATGGGTCCGCATCCGACTCCCAAAAAATGCAGCTCGAATACGGACCTAAACCATGGTCATGTGCATGTGGCCTTATGCGGACATATAAAAGCGGAAAGCACACTGTGTGCTATCCGTGAATTTTGCAGTCCCATAGAAATGAATGGGTCTGCATCTGATCCGCAAAAATGTGGAACGGATGCAGAACGAAAAATACAGTCGTGTGAATAGGCCCATAGACATTTTATAGTACAGTATATAAAATATATCCAGACTTATACCAGCCAGACGTATGTCACAAAGACATTTACTTATAGGAGTCTACACCTGGAAGCCTTCAAGATGTGTATGCAGTACATAGTAGCTTATGTTGCCCCACACATTTTCTACATGTAGGTTTTGTTTTTTTGTGAAGAACTATTGGGACCCCTACTGTTCATAAGAATGGGGATCCTGCAGGGTACAGCGTCCCCATTTTCTTGATTGGTGGGGTCTCAGTGGTAGGACCCAACACTAATATAATAGTTATCTCTCTCCTGTGGACCTGTGGTTAGGGGATAACTTGCCACAACCGGAATACCCCTTTAAGAAATGTGGCATATGGTGACAGCAATAGATCATCAGTTAACTAACTGTGGCAATTTTGGCTCTCCTTCCATCTTTACCAGTTTTTAAATCCTCCCCAACATCACAAATGGCCCCTCCAGAGGCCTGCACTGTTCTTAGCCCTAGTTCTCACACGCAGCTTCTACCTCCACCTACCTTTCGTGTCTCTGTTGCGGGAAGAACCTGCTGTCACTCTCATGTAAGGAGCCTGCTCTCCACCCACTTGCAATGTCTTCACTTCTCCAGACCAAACCTCTCTACGCAGAGGCACTCCTCACTGCCTACTCCCATTTGCAGAAAGGGCAGCCCCTTTTAAAATACTAGTTACTCCGCCAATGTGAGCAATACTAAGCCCTTATGCCTTTGCTTTCTCACACTTTACTGGGCCTACACACCATGTTGCCCACCCAGGAGAACTCACATATGCATAAGAAAATCCATTTTTCTAGTTCATCGTCTGAGCAGAAAATCAAAATTCAAGCTGATGATCTAGCCCAGTGATGGTAAACCTTTTAGAGGCCGAGTGCCCAAACTGCAACCCAAAACACACCTATTTAGCGCAAAGTGGCAACACGGCAATTTACCCTGTATACTACAGTCCAATATAGTATATCTCCCATGTACTTTATCATTTAGCTATAGTAGCCTGCCTACATTCAATGCGCTGCCTGTACTGTTCATAGTGCGTCCTGCGCTGATGAATGGCAGGAGAAGTCTAATAGTATATTGGTCTAATGTTATATTGGAATACCATAGATTTTTTCCGGAGCATGGGTGCCCTCAGAGAGGGCTCTGAGTGCCGCTTCTGGCACCCGTGCCATAGGTTCGCCACCACTGATCTAGCCCATGACGTACACCAAAGGAGTCCAACAGAGCCTATAATAAAGTCCATCAGGTTATGTAATTTTAGTGGAGAAAATAGCACTGCATACTGCGCTATTTTTTTTTTGAGTCCTCAAATTTATTTATTTTTTACTGAATAGGTCATCAGTATCTGATCATGGGTGTCTGGCACCCAGGACCGCCCACTGATCAATTGTTTGAGAAAGCGCTCACAGTAGCTTCCTTCTCTGCTTACCAAGCACAGCGCCGTGCATTGTATAGTACAGTTATGGCGAACCTATGGCACGGGTGCCAGAGGCGGAACTCAGAGCCCTCTCTGTGGGCACTCGCACAGCGGAAAAAGTCTATGGCTTACCAATATACCTTAGACTTTTCCTGTCATTCATCAGCGCAGGGCACACTATGGACAGCACAGGCAGCGCATTAAATGGAGGCTATTAAGCTGTTATAGCTAAATGATACAGTGCATGGAAGATATACTATATTGGACTGTAGTATTCAGGTTAAATTCCCGTGTTGGCACTTTGCGATAAATAAGTGGGTTTTGGGTTGCAGTTTGGGCACTCGGCCTCTAAAAGGTTCACCATCACTGGTATAGTGGCTGTGCTTGGTATCGCTTCACTTCTATGGGGCTGAGCTGTGTTTAGGCCTTGTGACAGATGAACATGACGTCACAGGGAAAGCTGGAGAAGGCCGTGGCTCTACTGCAGGTGCTGATGCCTTCTCAAACAGCTGACACCCGGGATCCGCACCTATCCAGAGGATAAGTCATCAGTAAAAAAAAAACTTGGAAAGCCCATTTAATGGAAGCCACAATGCACCAAAGGTAAGGATGTAGTTGCAGGGAGACCTAATCGGTTCCTCCCTTGCCTTTTGATTTGCTAGACACAAGCACTCAACAGTAAAATCTCAGATTGCCTCTTCTGTCTGGGTAGTCCTGACAAGTCATGCCAATTTGGTTATGCTGGTTCACATGTATACGTCAGAGCAGAGCTCTATCATTCAAACTCTATGATAGCTACTGCTACAGGTAATAAATGAGTAACTAAAATCCCAACAGCATTAGAGAGAATGGTGTATGTTTATTGTTCCAACCAATGTGACCAAGCAAATGCAACATAACATAAGAAAACACAGCGCTCCATCAAGTTACAATATTAATTGGTTCCAGGACGACCATTGTATGCTGAAACCATTGTAAGATGAGTAATCGGTTTCAAAGCCCCAAAATGTCATCCAAGATAAGAGAAAATGAAGATTTAAGAAAAATGAGCAGATAACTAAGACAGTTAAAACAAGTCTTTACATATAACAGTCAGGAATAGCTGATAAATAGCAACTAATACAGCGATTTTACCAGAGAAGTGGCCTTCATTGGATAGATCTGAGACATTGTATGTTGAGGCTAGTTTCAACCTATGATGGGTCAGAAAAGACCACTGTATGTTTCAAATATTGTATCCTGAGGCCATTGTATCTTGGGGGATCACTGTACAGTATGTATGTACACTGTATAGTTTACAAACAATAATCAGTAACATTATTTAAATACACCATGAGGGTAAGACCAGTTTTAGGGTCAGCTGGTGGTGGAGACATGGTCAAAAAACAGGCAGCCATGTAATCCGCATATATAGATAAAAATATGATTGTCAGTCACTATCTGATTGTTAATGGCCGCTCTTTCACACGAGCGTGTCCCTTGCAGGAATCAAGGTGAGAGAGGGATCATGTGGTCTGGTCTTAGGAAGTACACTGCATTATACTGATTTATAATGCTGTGTGTCTCTGTCTGACCTTTCTGTAACAGAATCATACAGAGATAAAGCTGTCAGTATGATTCTGTTACAAAAAGGTTCGACTTCTCTAGTCCAGACCGCACAATCCCTCTCCCACATGGAGCATGATTCCCCCAAGGGACGAAAGAGTCCTCATGGGTAAACTTACAAAGCCACAGGGCCAGTACCAATTTGGAAAGGATTGACAATCAAGTTATAATGATCCATAGAAAACAGCTGCGGCTAGCATGGCCGCATTTCAGATGTGTCTTGACCACCCACTGCCGCTTCTGATCCTAACTTAAAGGGGTTGTCTCACTTCAGCAAGTGGCATTTATCATGTAGAGAAAGTTAATACAAGGCACTTACTAATGTATTGTGATTGTCCATATTGTCTCCTTTGCTGGATTCATTTCTCCATCACATTATACCCTGCTCCTTCCCATGGTTACGACCACCGTGCAATCCATCAGTGGTGGTCCTGCTTGTACACTATAGGAAAAAGCGCTGGCCTCTGTGGTGGCCGGGACAATGGGAGCACACATAGGCTGTTGCTTTTCCTATAGTGTGTAGGCACGACCACCACTACCAGAATGCAGGGTGGTCGTAACTATGAAACGAAGCAGTGTATAATGTGATGAAAAAATTAATCCAGCAAGGGAGGCAATATGGACAATCACAATACATTAGTAAGTGCATTGTTTTAATTTTCTCTACATGATAAATGCCATTTTCAGGAGTGAGACAAGCTCTTTAATGAATGTTAGATACAAATGCATTTAAGAGCATCTCCAATAGCAGCAGATATTAACTATATATTACAATTTTTGTAATATAAATGTAATTTGCGCCATTCCTCAACCTCCTGTCATGGCTTTTGCATAAAGGATGGAACCATGACGCCGCCTTAAAACAGCCCATACTTCAGTAAACGTAGACTGTTAAAATGGTTACTCCTTTGTTTATATCACAAAGATAAAACACTCCCAGTAAGAGTCAGGTGAAGCGCTAGACTTTGGGGTTCCTGAATATGTGAGATCTACAGTTGTCAGACATACGGTAAAAGAGCAGGATGCTATGGCTTGCTTTTCTAGCTGTACCCGCACACTACGGGCACCACTGACCCTACTGAAGATCCCCTACCTACATACAAAACTGCAGAAGCTATAGGTTCCACATCCCAAAGTCAAGCGCCCCTGTGCGTAGTGCTCTAGGGGCAGAGGAAGTCTATTCCGCTTTACCCCGGTGGATGGATTCCAGAGTTTTGGCTTGAGGTTTTTACTTAGAATGAATTAGCTAGAATTTATTTTGACTAATTAATACCAGATGCCTACACATGCAGATTTTTTTCAAATGTTTTTATTTTTTATTTCAATTTATTTTATTTTATGTACATAATTTTGGAGCAGCCATCTTGCTTGAGCTTCCATAAGGGCTACTTTCATATCAGCATAATGCCTGGAACTGCCAGATCCCCATTGATTATAAAGGGATCTGATGGGGATCCAGCGGCTTTCTGGCATAAATTGCGGCTTTCGGCAGGACAAAAAGTCCTGCATGCACGACTTTTTGTCCACACGAAAGCTTGTATTTTTGCCAGAAAGCGTATGGATCCCTTTATAGTCAATGGAGATGGCGGTTCCTGGCATTACCTGGCTACGCCTGATACAGTGAACACTGGTAGGCTGTTCCTCTACCGCTAAAAACTGATGTGAATATAGCCTTCCAGCATTCAGAAATTAGCTTTACAGCAGCCACATGGACCATGTTATGGTCCATATGGACTTGTAGACTGGAGAGGACTCAAACTCACAAACTTCTTCGGGTCACTGTTGAATAATAGAAGGTATTAAGTTTCATTGTAATCTGCTTGTGATGATAATGAGATGACTGCTAAGAAGTGATTCTTACAGAACAGAAATTGTCATACTATTGTGAGGCTCAGTGTGAAAACTGCATATTTATATATATATATATATATATATATATATATATATATAATGCCCTTTGTGTGACAAGTCAATGAGGTGTGGGCAGTGAAAACTGTTCAAAGAATATTTCATATGCGTTTCATATATTTCAAGCCCAAACAGGTTTTTCAAGATAATAACATAATTGGCTACAGGATGGAAATGCCATAAAACAACAAATATAATCTTCTCACCTGTCGCCTCGGCAGAATAACTGGTGCTGGAGCGGTGGGGGATGGACACCGTAGGTGAGTATAGTTTTTTTTTTGTTACTTTATGCTATTTCTGCCCTTTAGTTTATTGTCGGAAAACCTTCTTCACCACATGACAATCCACAAATTTTTACTACATCAGCAAATAAACAAAACAAAAACATATTGCACCCTATAGACAAGAATATGCACATATACAGGTATGAGTATCTTTTCTCTTTAGTTTGTATATAGGCATGCATCTACAGAATTACTATAAAACTCTTATTGGTACCATGACTGTAAAATCACAATACCCAAAACCACCACCAAACCCATCCAGATGAAGTATTCAAAACTGCAGTCAACCAACAGTAAATGTAATAGTAAACTATTAGTACAAACCCTGCATAAAACACAAACGATCATACGGATAGAAGAGATGTATCCATGGTCATATGTTACCATCCCAGCTTCTCATCGCTCACAAGTTAAAGTGTGTTCGACCTGTCATCATGGCCGTCATTATGACTCTTTGGTTTTTACTTAAGATGATATAAGTGTAGCCAGGCTGACTCGCTATCCGATTGGCAGTAACACTATGTCACATATGACGGCTGATCTTCTATGTTTTCACATTTAACATGCAGTCCATTGGCAATCTTGCTCCCACACAGCATATGAACCACGTGTGGTTTATAATAAATTCTTCCATCATGCATCAGGAATGCTTTGAGGTGCATTGGTTTATATTGTAAACTTGCCAAAAAATCATGAATGTAACATAAATTCAATATACTAGTATGTGAAAACAAAGTGGAATGGTGAAAAGTAATAAAAATTGGAATTTCCCTTTCTGCTATTTCCTGTGATATCAACCCAATCATACTTCCCTTAGTGTTATTTAGTCTACATGAGTGACGGTACATTTTCCCTGACTCTCAGTAAGGGCCCATTCAGACGGCTGTAGTGCTTTGAGGATCTGCAAATTGCAAACACGGATACGGGCTGTGTGCGTTCCGAAATTTGTGGACTGCACATGGCCGCAACCATAATAGAAAATGCCTATTCTTGTCCGCGCCCTATCTTTTTTGCGGAGCCATGGAACGGAACCACGTGTGCGGTCCGCATCTTTTGACAACCCCACTGAAATTGATCCATTCTATAAAATTGCGGAACAGATGCAGACTCATTCATACGGCCGTCTGAATGAGCCCTAAGAGTATAATCACGCTGTGTGTTTTTGTGTGGACTTTTGGTGCATATTCTATGCTGAAATCTGTGCAAAGTCCGAGCACAATCCGCCATCTGTTGTCGCCACTGTATATAAAACTGCATCATTGCAAAATAAATGTCCCTTCTTGGCATAGTTTAAGCGCAGAAACTATGGAGGCTGTCCCCACAGATCCCCCACTAAACAGGACGGATCTGCAGCAGAACAAGCTACAAAGGGTCAGTCTTGGATTTCTGCCATGGACTCCTCTGCAAATACACATTGGAGGTCGTTTATCAAAGACCAGAGTTTTACACCAGCCTTTGATATCCCCTTCACCTCCAGGGGATGCATGTAATTCTTGATGAAGTGTAGGCCTCGTTATAAATTAGGAGCATCCTCCAGCAGTCCGTGCGCCTAGATTGAAATCTGGTAAAATTTCAATCTTTATTTATGGCAGGAAACTGGTGGAAATTATAGTCAATGTGCAGGGGTCCATGGTACAGCCCCTGCCATGTCCTCAACCTGCCCCTGCCACTCTCACTCTCCAGTGGCAAAGGCGGTGTAGAAACGTCACGTGTGCCTAGATTAAGCAATGGCGTTCAAATTTAGATACGCCAAATTTATTGAGAGGCATACACCTCCAAATAAATTCAGTGGATTTTACGCCAGCACATTCTAGCGTAAGACTGGTATATAAAATGCCAGTCAGGTATATGGAACATGGGGAAATGTAATGATGTGCATGAGCTACAAATCATCTTAAAAATCATCTAAAAATCTCAAGACTGAGTTTATACAGCATAAAACGGATTCATAAAATACTGTGCTGGGGCATCAGAAATGGCTGAATTTTGTTAATCAAAAATCCTTTTTTGGAACATGTCAATAACATGTATGTAAATTTGTAACATATAAAAGTATAGAAAAATACCTTAACCTTAAAAAAGAACTTGCACATATAAGTAACATATTTCTCCTTATACAGTGGTCCCAAAAAGTGTTCTGTCTATATCAGAATCTTCAAGGTCTTCCTCGCTTTGAGCGTAGTCTGGAACGCTGGGGAGTCCGTTGCATTGCTCCACATGAGGTAAACAAGGAATTCCTTCAGCTTCAGCCATAAGAGAAACCAAAGCATTCAACAGCGGTCGGCTGTGACACATCTGGGCCAGAAGTCGGCTGTGGTGTCGAAGGCGCTCCAGCTCCCGGTCCTTATCTTTGATGGAGGACAGCAACTTTTGCATTTCCTCTTCAGATTGTGCTAACCGTTTCTGAAGTTCAGCAATTGCTCTGTAAATATGAGAGCAAAAAAAAAAACTGTCAATCCAATATCTTGGGGTGAGTTATATAACCATATGGAAATGAAAATTCAAAAACAAATTTGAATAAACATGCAAAAGTACTGACAGCACTATGTAGGGACTGGGGAGAGCAGGACAAATATAGCTTTTATTATCAGGAGTAGTGTGAATATGAAGTTTAATTCTGACAGGTTCTGCTCCTGGAAGTGCACTGTAGGTACAGCCTCACTGTGAAGCTCTCTTTGCATTGAACTGTTCCACAGCTCCGCCCCTCTGCTCTGAGTGACAGCTGTACTAGTCTCCTGCTTGGATGCTACAGCTATAAGTCAGAGCAGCTCTTTGCAAAAATGGCAAATAGATTTTCCATTTTTGCACCAAAACGAACCACCACTTGAGAATATACCATGTAAAGGAGTAATGAAACTGTATGCAACAAACTTTATTATGTTATCCTTTTACTTATGGAAATTTGGGTAATGCAGTTCTCAGAAGAATTTTTATTTTTTGTCCTTGCCTTCCCACTGTAAGGGTAAGGCCACACAGTCAGGTTTTAAGATGCAGTATCTGAAGCCAAAACCAGGAGTGAATTCGAAAAAGAGGAAAATTCATATCTGTCCTTTATACTTTTTATCCTTTTTATGATCCACTTCCAAAACTGCAGCAGGAAACCGTACAATAATAGTCTATAACAATCTATGATTGTCTATAACAATATAAAAGCTTTATTTATTTTACAATCTATTCTTAAGTCAACATCGCTTATAATGTTGACTTATTTTTTGATGGATGAACTGTAGCATATTAGATGCCAGTTTTCACACTAAAAAAGCTATTTTTGTGCCCTTTTCATTTACAGTTACCATAAATAATGCATTTAGTACTGGTTGTTATGGTTACTGAGATTGTTTACTGCTTTGTGATTTATATTTAATAAAATGTATTGAAAAAAATTATTTTTCTGGCTTTTTTCATGTAAACTTAATACCAACTGGCCCTGACTTCTGCTAAAGTTTCACACTGCCTTATGCGCTTTAGTATCCGGGTCAGGCACAGTACAGGAAAGAGGCTCGCGGGTAGTTCTAATGCTACGCTTATTTAGCAGATTTGAGATTCTTGGTAAATACATATTGTACAAAATTATTTGGGCCTGTCTGCCAAACGTCAAGGCGATCTCTATAAGACTGGAACCTAACAATAAATACTACCTGTTATGCGCCAAAATGGCCACCATAAAATCCAGGGAGTGCAGGCTCCACATGCATGCTGGGTCCACTCTGCTTTTTACCATTTTTGGTGTCATAACAGCCTCCATTAAGGGACCTGCACTCTCTGGATTTTATGGTGGCTATTTTGGCGCATAACAGGTCGTATTTAGTGTTAGGTTCCCGTTTTATAAAGATCGCCTTGACGTTTGGCAGACGGGCCCAAATAATTTTGTACAAGATGTATTTGCCAAGAATCTCAAATCTGCAAAATAAGCATTACATTAGCACCAGAATGTTTTCTATAATGATGGCATTATTGTACTTTATTTGTGTTTGCAGAGTGCTGTTGCAATGTATTTTTTTCTATCCTGAGGATAGGTCATCAATAGTAAAAGCCCGGACAACCCCTTTAATATTTTTTGCAGATACACAGACATACGTGTATCAGTATTGTTCACACTTCACTCTGCGAACTATGTTTTATGAGAATGATTGCAGACTTGGTGATGAGCACAGACTTGTAAAGTAGCAGCTGTTGCAGACTGCCCCAGCAGCTATAATACAGGTGTGACATAAGAGGAGTGCCTTGCAGGCCTCCTACTTCTGGGAAGGTTGCGTTACCAGCGCAGTAGCAATGTTGCAGGCACACAAGCCGTCTGGTTAGCTACGGGAGTCAAAATTAAAGTTTAAAGTAAAGTAAAGAGAATCATCTACGTATCTTACGGCGCATGTGATTATACAACTAACCTGTTTTTGGCCTCAACCATGTCCCTTACAGAAGCCTGGTACTGCTCATCCTTCCGAATAAGACTCTCGGCTTGCTCTCTTATTGTGCCCTCCAGCTCCGCCACTCGGTGGTGTAATGCTGCCAAGTGGGCATTAGCTTCTTTAATCTGAACTGTGCTTAAGGCAGACATATTCAGCTGCAAACTTCTTAGGCCAGATCCATGAAGAGCGAGCAATCTCCGGTAAGGATCACAGTAAAGGATCTTCTGCTGTCATTGTAGGTTGCTATACCCACGCTCCATGCACATACTCAGGAATCCAACATTTACAAAGAAGTGAAGGCGAGCAGTCCAGGCAAGCTGCTTGTCCATGGAGTGCAAGCTCTGCAGCCCAGCATGAAAGGAAGTGCTGATACAGCTGGCGAAGGGTCCACACCATGCAGCCGGTCAGGAGCTGTTGCTTGCTGAAGGTGGCACAAAAACTGTCAATGAGCCCAAACAGTAGCCGCCAATTACAGGAAGAAATAAGCAGAAAAGTTAAAATGTAACTTTGAGCAGCTGTCGATGCAGGAAGCTTCCAGTGCTGGGAGGTGATTGGGTGAACACTAGGGGGCGGGCGCGAGCAGCTTATTGGCCAAGCCCAGCCAGTGTGGGATAAGCTGGAGATTAACTCTATGGTGCCCGTGCCTCAATGTAGAGCTGAACCGTCAGCCATAACTGGGTGCACTGCTGCAGGATTTAAATTCTCATGCTCCCAAGTGTCCCTCTTTTTGACCCAAGTCCCTCTGTCTCTCTTTGATCCTCAAATGTCCCTCTTTTTGACCTGGGGAATTAATGCAGAAATGTGTATTAATAGATTTACTAAATTACTCCTTACTAAAGTGTCTGTATGGTTTCTACCTGTATATTAGACCAGAACTTCATTATTTTGTGCAATTTCTAACTTAAAATATCTATAATCTGATGATTTATCTGCTAATATTTAAATGGATAATGAAGCGCAAGAAAAAAATTGTCCCAGGGGCTCCACATGCTGTAAAACAATAAGGCTGGGTTCAGACTTGCGCGTATCTGATACGTGCGTAAAACGTGTATTACAGTGCGTTTTTGCAAATAGGAAATGCACATCGTACGCGCGTTCGTGTGATTGACTACTGTGGCGTCAATCACAATACGCGCGACAAAACGCCCCAAAGAAGCTCAAGAACTTTTTTGAGCGTAGGGCGTTTTTCAGCGCGTTTTTCAAACGCGCTGTAAAACGCTCAAGTGAGAACCAGGGCCAAAGGGAGCATTGGTTTTCATGTGTTCAGCGTTTTACAGCGCGTTTGAACGCGCTGTAAAACGCGCAAGTCTGAACCCAGCCTAAAGGAACTTACACTCACCGATCCCCAGCTGCTGCAGTTGTGACGGGGGTCAGTAATTATGCCTTGGGTGGAGTTAGAGGCGTGGACTAGTGTGAAAAAATTGGCGCAATGCATGCTGCACATATTTAAAAGTTGGGAGGTATGAATTATTATTATATATCTGTGAGGAAGCTGCAGGATAATAAGAATAATGACAATGATGATGATTATTAATATTATTATTATATCTGAGTAGGATTGTGCCTTTACTGACTTACTCAACCACATGAAGCTCTACTATTGTGCCCTGGGTCAGACATATAAATTGTTTCTAAATCCTATTGTGCTAAATCTGATCCGTCTGCTTACGAGGATTAAACCTCTTCTTTATAAGAACGCTAGATCCTAGTGGGCTAAAGGATATTGTTATATATACAATTTACATTGTATCATTGGAGCTTGTATCAATGCATTGGATTGTAGCAATGACATTCTACCTTGTATCTCAATCTAATTGTGTTCATTCTTTTAATGGGCATCTGTCAGCAGATTTGTCCCTATGACACTGGCTGACCTGTTACATGTGTGCTTGGCAGCAGAAGACATCCGTGTTGGTCCCATGTTCATATGTGCCCGCATTGCTGAGAAAAATTATGTTTTAATATATGTAAATGAGCCTCTAGGAGCAACGGGGGCGTTACTGTTACACCTAGAGGCTCTTCTCTCTCTGCAACTGCCGCGCCCTCTGCACTTTGATTGACAGGACCAGATGTGATGACGTTTTCACTGATTCTGTGAGATTTTGTCACATCTGGTGTGGCACAATTTTTTCCATCAAAATGATGGACCCTTAGAAGAAGTCATTATGACTGATAACGCACAATGCTGTGGAAACATTGTTGCAGATGTGAATAGAGCTTTAGAAAAATACAGATGCCTACTCTCTACAGCACTGCGCTGTGTGCTTAACAGGGGTGTGGTGAAAAGCTGTGGGTGTTTTGTGGGGGTGCAAAGCATAATGGAGAACTGTGTGTGAGTGTGCGTGATGTGTGCAAAGCATACAGTGCAGTGCTGTGTGTATGTATAAAGCATACAGTGCAGTGCTGTATGTATGTATAAAGCATACAGTGCAGTGCTGTGTGCATGTATAAAGCATACAGTGCTGTGTGCATGTATAAAGCATACAGTTCAGTGCAGTGCGTATGTATAAATCATACAGTGCAGTGCTGTGTGTATGTATAAAGCATACAGTGCAGTGCTGTGTGTATGTATAAAGCATACAGTGCAGTGCTGTGTGTATGTATAAAGCATACAGTGCAGTGCTGTATGTATGTATAAAGCATACAGTGCAGTGCTGTGTGCATGTATAAAGCATACAGTGCTGTGTGCATGTATAAAGCATACAGTTCAGTGCAGTGCGTATGTATAAATCATACAGTGCAGTGCTGTGTGTATGTATAAAACATTCAGTGCAGTTCTGTGTGTATGTATAAAGCATACAGTGCAGTTCTGTGTGTATGTATAAAGCATTCAGTGCAGTTCTGTGTGTATGTATAAATCATACAGTGCAGTGCTGTGTGTATGTATGTATAAAGCATACAGTGCAGTGCTGTGTGTATGTATAAAGCATACAGTGCAGAGCTGTGTGTATGTATTAAGCATACAGTGCAGAGCTGTGTGTATGTATAAAGCATTCAGTTCAGTGCTGTGTGTATGTATAAAGCATTCAGTACAGTGCAGTTCTGTGTGTATGTATAAAGCATTCAGTGCAGTGCTGTGTGTATGTATAAAGCATACAGTGCAGTGCTGTGTGTATGTATAAAGCATTCAGTGCAGTGCTGTGTGGTATGTATAAAGCATACAGTGCAGTTCTGTGTGTATGTATAAATCATACAGTGCAGTGCTGTGTGTATGTATGTATAAAGCATACAGTGCAGTGCTGTGTGTATGTATAAAGCATACAGTGCAGTGCTGTGTGTATGTATAAAGCATTCAGTGCAGTGCTGTGTGTATGTATAAATCATACAGTGCAGTGCAGTGTGTATGTATAAAGCATAAAGTGCAGTGCTGTGTGTATGTATAAAGCATACAGTGCAGAGCTGTGTGTATGTATAAAGCATACAGTGCAGTGCTGTATGTATAAAGCATACAGTGCAGTTCTGTGTGTATGTATAAAGCATTCAGTGCAGTGCTGTGTGTATGTATAAAGCATACAGTGCAGTGCTGTGTGTATGTATAAATCATACAGTGCAGTGCTGTGTGTATGTATGTATAAAGCATACAGTGCTGTGTGTATGTATAAAGCATTCAGTGCAGTGCTGTGTGTATGTATAAATCATTCAGTTCAGTGCTGTGTGTATGTATAAAGCATACAGTGCAGAGCTGTGTGTATGTATAAAGCATACAGTGCAGTGCTGTATGTATAAAGCATACAGTGCAGTGCTGTATGTATAAAGCATACAGTGCTGTGTGTATGTATAAATCATACAGTGCAGTGCTGTGTGTATGTATAAAGCATTCAGTGCAGTGCTGTGTGTATGTATAAATCATACAGTGCAGTGCTGTGTGTATGTATAAAGCATACAGTGCAGTTCTGTGTGTATGTATAAATCATTCAGTGCAGAGCTGTATGTATGAAGCATACAGTGCAGTTCTGTGTGTATGTATAAAGCATACAGTGCAGTGCTGTGTGTATGTATAAAGCATACAGTGCAGTTCTGTGTGTATGTATAAATCATTCAGTGCAGTGCTGTGTGTATGAAGCATACAGTGCAGTGCTGTGTGTATGTATAAATCATACAGTGCAGTGCTGTGTGTATGTATAAAGCATACAGTGCAGTTCTGTGTGTATGTATAAAGCATTCAGTGCAGTTCTGTGTGTATGTATAAAGCATTCAGTGCAGTGCTGTGTGTATGTATAAATCATACAGTGCAGTTCTGTGTGTATGTATAAAGCATTCAGTGCAGTTCTGTGTGTATGTATAAAGCATACAGTGCAGTGCTGTGTGTATGTATAAAGCATACAGTGCAGTGCTGTGTGTATGTATAAAGCATTCAGTGCAGTGCTGTGTGTATGTATAAAGCATACAGTGCAGTGCTGTGTGTATAAAGCATACAGTGCAGTGCTGTGTGTATAAAGCATACAGTGGAGTGCTGTCCGGAACGGGACTTGGCTCTCTTTCACGTAGCAGATTACTGCATCCGCTCGTGTGAAAGAGCCCTAAGTGTCCCTCTTTGACCATCCAAAAAGTTGGGAGGTATGCATACTGTACAGTGCAGTCACGTGTGACAATATACAGTGTACAGCTGTTACACAGCGCAGACATGTAGACTGTGCAGAGCCGCGCACATCTCATGAGGAGATTCATATTATCAAGAAATAACCACAAGAAACTCTCCAGGCAAGGCAGCTTAGTATCTGACTCCTCCCACACAACGGATCACATGGTCATGACATCATCAAAGGTCCTTTAACTGAGTAGGGTTTAGCATCTACTACAGTGTATGGGCTCATGGGAGGTTTAGGTCACATGATACAGTTTACAGTACAGTTTAGGAAACTCTTGCACTTTTGGTGGATGTGGGGCATTTTTGAAGGAGTTCTGTGTGGTCCTTTGTCTGTGCTAGGTTTAGGGTTGGGGTGGCAATTTTCATAACCCCAAAAAGGAGGACATGATACCTGGGACAGTGGGGCACGACGCTACACAGAATGGAAACCATAATTATATATCAGTGTCAGACAGATTATTCTAGAAATCTATCAAATAAACGTTTTACTCACTGAACTTGGCGCCTACGTGCAATGTGTGGTATATCCCTGTATACACTTCTGTAATGTGTATATTACTGGATATACTGCTACATCTCCCATGCCACATGCATACCTCCCAACTTTGGAAAATCTCAAAGAGGGAAAATATGTGCGGCGCGCATCACGGCTGGGGATTGGTTAGGCCAGGGATGGGCAAACTGCGGCTTGTAAGAAGCACTGTATAGGAGTCCTGCACCTCCATAGACCTCACTCTGTAGCCTCAGTATACCGCCATATACCTCTTTATATAGTTCCAGGATATATCCATATGAAGTAGCAGACTGAGAACTTAAAGTGGCCCTGGAAAAAAATACTAAAAGTGGCCTCATGTTGACACAAGTAGGCAGGGTCAACACAAGTAGATGGGGTCAATACATTTAGGCAGAGTCAGCAATACCACATTGCAGCGTAAAATGCCATCCGTGAAGCTGCCTTTCTCTATTTAAGATATGGGGCAGGGGGCATAGAAGGTGAGATGTGGGCCACAGCTCCAAGCAAGCCCTACCTTCAGCATGCTGCCTGCACTTCTCATAGTACTTACCCCTATAGTGCCCCCATTAGTATTATTTATTTTACGCACTTATATAGCGCTACTATATTCCGCAGCGCTTTACAGACATTAGCATCACACTGTGCCCAATGGGGCTCACAATCTAAGTTCCCTATCAGTATGTCTTTGGAGGGTGGGAGGAAAGCAGAGTACCCAGTGGAAGCCCACTCAAACATGGGGAGAACATACAAACTCCATGCAGATGTCCTTGGTCGGATTCCAACCTAGGACCCCAGCGCTGCAAGATACCAGTACTAACCACTGAGCCACCATGCTCTGCCCATGTATACTCCCCATGAGGCCAAGAAAAAAAAAAAATATCTTATTCCAAGCTGCCATCTCTATTGTAGGTCACAGCCCTCTTCCCGTCTGTGTCCCTGCTGCATTTCTACACTGCCTCGTATACTGGCCCATGGCACGCTGGGTGAACAGCAGGCTGGGGGCCATCAGATGATTATATATCCGGCCAACGGCGGTGAGAAAGGGTTAGGCGGCCCCATGGGCACAATGAGTAAACATCTACATTGGGGAAAAGCAAGTGAACTTGTGTGCTGATGACTTCTACAAGACCTAATTGTCAAAAGATGTCCCCCCCACCACTGATGGATTGCAGGGTGGTCTGTAACCATGGAAACGAGCAGGGTATAATGTGATGGAAAAAAGAATCCAGCCAGCAAAGGAGGCAACATGGACAATCACAATACATTAGTAAGTTCTTTATATTAACTTTCTCTACATGATAAATGCCACTTACTGAAGTGAGACAACCCCTTTAAGACTCCTTATGCCTACTAGGCGCTCTCCAGAATGAGACATAGCACTCCCTTCACCCAGAATATATGCATTTATCACCCTTTTTTTTTTTTTTTACAACTTACGTTGACTCTCCCTAAATTGTAGGAGTGAGGTACGTCAATGAAGGTGGATATTCTTCAGCAGAGGCCTGGGCCGTCCTTTTGGTGTGTGATGACGCAGGAGGATGCTGATGTTACTAAGGATACAAGATATAATCAACATCTCATCACTGGCTACATTAATGAGCTGCAACTGCTGAGTGTGACACTGTGTATCCAACAGGAGGGTGAGTTAGCAGGGGCACCTACCAGCGTAAGACAGGTAAGACTGTTGTACTGCTGTCTCCTCATGTCCATGGTTTGCTTATTATAAGAGGACTGACCGTAAAATAAAAGGGTGTACCTCGGGGTTAATGCCCTTCAGCTACTCACTATAGGACATGATGATGATAACTAGTATTAGTAGTAGTATGATATTCATTTGATGGCTATAAAATGTATAGGTTTTCTTATACAGTATGGAAATATGCAGTTTATGTCTTGGAAAATGGGTACCAAACTGTTCTCCATAGTATGTCCATTAGATAATTACGGATCTCATAGAGCGTTTTTCCTACAAATAAGTTGATTCACGCGTCAAGGCTGGTAAATCATATAGTTACCATTACAATATTCATAGGGACTGTTAAAAAGATTTCATGGATCCAGCTGCAAAGAGCAGCAACTCTTCATAGCCCTGCACGGACACATCCCCAATTTAAGAGTATTTGTCCAACCAAGCCCAAGAGGTTCTACAAGACCTAAATATTGTTAACCTATCATCAGGATAGGTTATCAATATCCGATTGGTGGGGGTCCGACTCCAGGTAACCCTGCCGATCAGCAGTGCTTGGCTTATTCATACTATATCGTTGGACTCCAGCAATTAGATCTTAATGACCTGAGGTTAGGTCATCCAACCTCTTTAATGGTGACCCATTTGGTTGTCACTGAGCTTTCTGAGAAGTACATAAAACTAAGGCTCCATTCAGATGGGCGATGTGCCTGTCCTTGTGTTGTTCGAGTCTGCATGTACTAGGTTAAGATAACATACAGTAGTCAATGGGGTCATTCACAGATCAGTTTTGGGTTTGTGGATCAGCGTAAAAACAAATAAGAACACATACTAATCGGATCCAAACCTTGGATCAGAATAGGCTATGCCAGGCTCGGACTGGCCCACAGGTAAACAAGTGGATCCCCCAGTGGGCCCGTGAGAAAGGTGCGCCCTTAGTCCCCCATCTCGGCACAAGTGGCTGACTGCCCTACCTACGGATATGAGCCTATGGGTCAAAATGGCCTAGCGGAGAGCCACAGGATAATCCGGAGGACTGACACTGTGTTATGCTATTGGTGTCTAACCCCCCACTCCCACTCCAGTTAGAAAAGTACCCCCAGGAAATAAAAGTAAGTGACCCAAACCTGGGATCATGGTCCCTGTCACTAATATATTGCCCTCAGATTTTAACTTTTATATTCAATTGGCTTGTCACTTGCTTGTGTAAATCAAGGGTGCAGATGCAGCTTCAGCTCCGGTCACATGCTTGCCCCTATGGGTCTATAAAGACGATGTTAATGCATGCACAGACCCTGTACAAGGGCATTGATGGGACACCCTATTCTCCCCTTAAAAGCAATGCCTCATGAGGAGAATGCTTTTATAATATGGAATTTGATGGAACCATTGCGTGCCTCTATATATGTAGGTGTAGGCACCGCAGTATGGATCCTTGCAGCACAAATTCACTATATGTTTGTGTACACGTATAGTGAGATTGTAAGGCATTTTTGGCAGGGATCTCTACTCCTCGTGTATCGTGTCTCTGGGGCTTTGCATTGCCTCGCTGTTTCCTGCAGGTTGCATAATATGCAACAATAATAGTGGCAGCCTTCTAAAATGGAATCGTTAGGATTAGATTCTGTTCAACTAGGCTGTTTTTTAGGCATACATTGATATATTTAAAAAAATGGCGTTAAGGGCACCCACATCTGAAAAAGATTTTGCTCCTATTTAATATATAAAGAAGTCACCATCTGTTTAAATGATTATATTTTCAGGTTCCGGTCAGCTTGGCATCATTCCAAAAATGTTATTTTTTTTTTATTTTGTTATTTAATTTACAATAAATGAGAAGAATATGCACAATATGCCTTATTTTAGCTAAGGCTATTTGCACACTAGCGGCAGGGGAGTCCGTCAGGCTGTTCTGGCGGGTGAACAGCCTGTCGGATCCGTCCTGCCGCTAGTTCAGTTGTGCCCCCGGACTGCCACTCCGTCCCCATTGACTATAATAGGGGCGGGGTTCCAGTGGCAGCACGGCAGTGCACAGCAAGAGGCAGCCGGAATAAAAGTACTGCATGTCGTACTTTTAGGCCCCTTTCACACGGGCGAGTTTTCCGCGCGGGTGCAATGCGTGAGGAGGACGCATTGCACCTGCACTGAATCCGGACCCATTCATTTCTATGGGGCTGTGCACATGAGCGGTGATTTTCACGCATCACTTCTGCGTTGCATGAAAATCGCAGCATGCTCCAGTTTCTGCGTTTTTAACGGAACGCAGGACCCATAGAAGTGAATGGGGATGCGGGAAAATCGCAATCATCCGCAATCATGTGCGGATGCGTTGCGATTTTCCCGCATGGTTGCTATGCAACCATCGGGATGTGTAACTGGTTCAGTATTATTTCACATTATAACATAGTTATAATGTAAAATAATACCCTTGGCCATCTTCCTAATGTTGAACCCGGTGCAGAATGGGTTAAAAATAATAAACTAATCATAACTTACCTGGTCCATTTGATCGCGAAGCCCGGCATCCTCTCCGTTAGCTTGCTACTAGGTAAAGGACCTGTGATGATGTCACATGGTCACATGGCCCAATCACATGCTCCATCACATGTAATTGGGCCATGTGACCATGTGACATCATCTAGGTCCTTTCAATAGCAAGCTAACGGAGAGATGCCAGGCTTTGATCAAATGAACCAGGTAAGTTATGATTAGTTTATTATTTTAACCCATTCTGCACCGAGTTCAACGTAGGAAGATGGCCAAGGGTATTATTTTACATTATGACTATGTTATAATGTGAAATAATACCAGCGGGACAATTTCTGACCCAAACATGCACTTCTGTGAAGAAGTGCAGGTTCGGGTCTGGGTACCAAAAGTGCCGATTTTTCTCCCGCGCGTGCAAAACGCATGACAGGGCTTTGCACTCGCAGGGAAAAATCGCGGCGATTCCCGCAACGCACCCGCACTGTTTGACGGAGTGCACCCGCAACGCCCGTGTGAAAGAGGCCTTAGTCCGACGGGCTTTCGCCGTGCGTTTCCGTGCTAGTGTGAAAATAGCATAAATACTTATGTATTTTGCTGTGGGATGGAAATTTACATTTCTAGACTATTCTTCTCTGCTTAAACTGATGCATCCATTTGATGTTCGTGATAATATAGAAGCTATAATTACTCCAAGGTTAAAATGATAAGCCCCACTTTCCTGGATGCAAACATGATATCAACAAGGGAATACACTGGAGAGGTGATTAATCCTGAGGGATCATTGCAGTAGCAACAGAAACCAAGAAACTGTAAGAAGCTGAGTCATTGCATATATATATATATATATATATATATATATATTAGTTAATTCATTTATGTGTTCAATGAGGAATAACAGAGGAATAGTTGAATGCAGAGTTCTAGAATTTTATATGGGAAATTCAGTATTTACTTGGGCAGGGATGCGCAACCTGCGGCCCTTCAGGTGTTGCAAAACTACAACGTCCATCATGCCTGGACAGCCTAAATTTATCAGGGCACGCTGGGAGTTGTAGTTTTGCAACAGGTGGAGGGATGCTGGTTGGGCATCCTTGTACTAGGGGATAAGTTTTTAATGTGACAACTCCTATAAGAGCAATTGTGAATGAGACTGTTTTTAGTATTCATAAAACATTCATAAGAAAGTGCAGCATGGGTGTGGAGCTATAGAGCCTGAAAGCACAAGAAAAGAGACAAATGGAGCAGATATTAAAAATGTATGTGTAAACTGGAAAGTGAAAGGGGTTCTCCGGGAATTAAGGAAATTAAAATACTTAAATATTACTTCTTTATAAATATATTCACAAATACCTTTCATTATTTATAATGGCTCGTTTTTTCTGGGGAGCAAGCATTAGGAGAAATAAAATGGTTTCCGTCCTATTAGTACACACAAAATCTGTCCTAATCACACAGGAGGACAAGTTACTTCTCAACACTGAGATAAAGAGCCGCCTCATCTTCCTCTCTGCTCTGCTTGTCAGGGATTATGATCCTGAATGCAGATGATAAGATCTTTAGCTGAATCTCTGTTGGAATTGAGTTCATGAGCAGATGTGGCTAATGAGCAGCAGCACTTGTTTACAGTCTCCATTACCACAGCCCCACATTACCACACTCTGTCCTGTCCGTCCCATCTGTATTTCATGTCTCCCCATGAACTCCATTCCCACAAAAATTCAGCTAAATAGCATGTTAAACTGTATTCAGGATCATAATCCTTGACAAGCAGAGCAGAGAGGAGGATGAGGCAGCTCTTTACCTCAGTGTTGTGAAGTAACTTGTCCTGCTGTGTGATTGGGACAAGTTTTGTGTGTACTAACAGGACAGCGGCCATTTTGTTTCTCCTAATGATTGCTTCCCAGACAAAACGAGCCATTATAACTAATGAAAGGTATTTGGGAATATATTTATAATAAAGTAATATTTACATATTTTCATTTTCTTAATTCCCGGAGAACCCCTTTAATGGCCTTTTTGCTCAAAACTAAGGGGTTGTGTTACAAAACATATTCAACATTTTTCAATCCAGCGTCTGGATCTAAATACTTTTGTAATTGCATTTAATTAAAAATTTAGTATAGCACAGGGTCCAGCAACTTCCGGCACTCCAGCTGTTCTGAAACTACAACTCCCAGAATGCTCCAGGCACTTCTAAGGGAGTTACAAGAACAGGCAAGTAAGAGTGCATGCTGGGAGTTGTAGTTTCACAGCAGCTGGAGTGCTGAAGTTTGCTGATCCCTGGTATAGCCAGTGAGCTAATAAATGAAATATATATGTATAGCGCCACCTGCTGTTTGTTCTTTTCCTTATTTTTAATTCATTCCACTGAGCTGGTCTAACATGTCCAGTAGGGATGAGCGAATCGACTTCGGATGAAACACATCCCACTCTCACACGGAGCGTGATTCCTGCAAGGGACACGCTCATGTGAAGGAGCCCCAAAGGGGTTTTTCAGCCGATCAATTTTTTGAAGGCTCTGAGTGGCATAAAATAACAATAGCAGTATGGCATAACAAAATAATATGTGAGAAACTCACCTCCATTGATACCTGCCGTTCCCTGGGTCTAAGCTGAGCCTTTAAAATAATCGACCAATAATGGGTGTTATCTGTTTTTCGGGGGTTCAATTACCCCGATCCAACACAGATATTCTGGCATTGTCAGTGGTCATTGTTTACAGGCAGCTGGCACAGAAACCGTTTCCAATTGTTTTCAACACATCCTTTCTTGGTGTGGCTGTGGACATCAGCACGGCCTTTAATTTAAGACAATGGAAGGTGGTTTCCGCAAACCTGCCCAGGTATTTTTAGAATGGATCACCGAATATAACCTGATACAAAGACAGAAACAGACCATGGTTGTAGTAATGATATCACTGTATTCATGAAACATAAAACTTAGCTTTTAATAAAAACAGATAAAAAGTGCAAAATAGGACCACTAATATAAAGAAACAGCACAAAACATGTTAGTCCAAATGAAATAAAGAAAAAACAGGACAAACATATGCACACAATATACATAAAAAAACCTGGAGGCGGCATATCAAAAAAACAGTAGGGGAAAGGAAACTGACCCTGATACACCCTACTTACCCCTAAGGGCTCATGAGCACGACCGTTGCCTCTTTTGCGGTCCGCAAGTTGCGGATCTGCACAGCACGGTTACTGGTTGTGTGCATTCTGCATTTTGCAGAACCGAATGTCCGGCCCATAATGCGGACAAGATTAGGACATGTTCTATATTTTTGCAGATGCCACAAAATGGACATACAGATGCGGACAGCACACTGTGCGCTGTCTGATTTTTTTGTTGTCCCATTAAAGTGAATGGGTCCACATCCGACCCACAAAAAATGCATATTGGATGCGGACAAAAAATACGTTTGTGTGTATGAGTCCTAACAACAGGGAGCACTCTGATGGTGAATAAACTCTGCACAGAAACCTACCCATAGTGCTGGTTAACCCTATGCATTTCCCCCACAAGGATTTTTCGTGGGAACCAATACCCAATTAACCAGTCCTGTGATAATGTAAAGCCGTAGACAAGAGAAAGCAATGGCCAAATTTTAATCAAAGGGGTTATCCCATGAGTAATAAAAAAAAAATGAATATCAGACATCACATACTGCAACGTCCCACTAGGCTGCGCCTGGGGTATCCCAGGTTTCTACGAAATATGTCCCTCTTATAGAACAAGTAATTGTGACGCCAGCTGCCATGAAGCAGTGAGGACATGGAGTCCCCTTTGTAGATGGTAATGTTGGTACCCAGGGGTAGGATTGCCAGAGTGGTGCAGGGAGGCCTACAGTCTCTGTAGATGTTATATACACGTGTCACGGTTGGATACGGTTGGATCCCAGACATGGTGTGGTCCGAAGCAGTGCAAAGGGAATAGTTGAACTTGGATAATGGATAAGCAGAATAAATGGAGTCCAGACTTGGTAGTAACATTGAAAAAAGCTTTACTTGGCAAAAACGGTAATCCAAACTGTTTCCAAACGGTATCTTGGTCATCAGCAGGTATTGGCTTAACTCTGGTAGGTAATTACTTCTCTGCAACAATCTCAGCTGCTATGCTTGACTGGATAAATAGGAAACTCTTCCTTCTGCTGGAATTTAGCTTAGCTGTCTGTAGTCTGTCTCTTACTTGTAATCCTAGGAACTCTTGTCCTGGCTTCAAGCTCTGTTAGCTTTGGAGACAATGCAAGCCCAGGAGGGGTCATGCAACTTCAGAGGCAGGGCCTCTGGGCCTAGCAGAGCAGACGGTGCTCTGCTAGCCTACTGACAACCTTTCCCTACAGAGGATAGACTAGACACTGACTCACTAACTAACTAAACTCCTCCCTCTCTACAGAAGGCTGGGAGAAACCAGAAGGTTCCTCTCCAGAGATCCTATCTCTGCCAATGTTGCCACCATCTGCTGGTGGACCAGGCAATTGCATGAACATAACCAGTTACATGAATGAATATGCATATTCTTATAAGATGACAAGAAGTACATTCGATAATACATACTAGCACATCAGAAAATGGTAGCAAGGTGCCACAAAGAAGTGGTAATGGCACTCTGGAACATTACATTCCCCCTTACTTAAGAGGCAAGCCGCCCTCGGCTTGTGCTCATGGTATTAGCAGAATAAATACCAACAGATATATCTATATGCTTTCAGGGTATCAAATAAATATAAAGTAAAGTGCTGAATAGACATAAAATTAGCAACAGCTACCACAAGGTCTCTCTGCCCGAATGAGTAGGGTGTCCGAGAACAGTTTCCCTCTCAGGTATAACCAGAGACCCACAACAGTGTGCATTAGGCGATTATTACTGACTAAACTATGAAACGTTCTGGCCATGAATACCAAAGGAAGCGCCAGAGTGACTTCACTCCATTGACCCACCGCAATGTAATGAAAACACCCGCAGATAGAAGGGTGGTGTTATCCTGTATTCCCTTCCAGCAACAAGGTCTAATTATGCTTTACGCTTTGTCACCTTGATGATTGAAACAGGTAGCAAATATTATTTTTCCTATACTGGTGCACAAGGCTTTAGGATTAGGAGGATGAGGCAACGCGCTCTAATCTCTCCAATGAAGACTTCTTTTAGGAGGAGGAACATTTTCTCCTACAACTCCAGATAAATATATCAGCAGAAGGTTACCCTTAACAGTGTTTACATAACGAATTACATGAATTAATATGCATATTATTATAGGATGACAATAAGTACATTAGATAATACATACTAGTACATAGGAAATGGTAGCCAGGTGCCACAAAGTAGTGGTAATGGCACTCCGGGACATTACAATAGTACACGGCAGTCTATTTCTAACAAACTTAGAACCAGCCCTGTACCTCCTATGGATCCCGAGATCTCCCCATTCATTGCTGCAATTGCTGTGCTAGATTTATTTCAAGCTGCCAACTCAGGGGTGTGCAGTTTCTCAGGGGGGCATGTTCTTTGTGCTGCAGTTGAAGGATGGAACTGAGCATGTGTGTTAACCCCAATGGGCAAACAGCAGGTGGCGCTATACAAATAGAAGTCAGTAGCTATACCAAATTTTTAATAAACATGCAATTACAAAAATATTCAGATCCAAGTGCTGGTTTGAAACATATTGATAGTATTGTGGTATGATACAACTGGCTCATAATAGAGCCACTCACTCTGTCCATGGGCCAGGACATGATGTGTACTATCAATTATGTTGGTGTATTAATTCAATTTTGAGTACTGTTTTACTGTTTTGTCTACTGCTTTACATTATCACAGGACTGCTTTATTGGGTATTGGTCCTCTAATCATATATTGGTTCCCTGAAGAACCCTTGTAGGAGAAACAGACAGGGACAGCGTAGAGTCAACCAAGGAGCACTAGGGGTGGGTTCCTGTGCAGAGGTCATACACCATCAGGGTGCTCACTGTTGTCAGAGGTAGGTAGGGTGTATCAGGGTCAGTTTACCTTTCCTATACTCTTTTTCGATTCGCTGCCTCTTTTTATCTGTATTTATTACCAGTTAAGTATGGTAATATGTTCTATGAATACAGTGATACAATTTTTAGCATGGAATCTGTGCCAGATTCAGCTGTCAAAATATTCTGAACGGCCTCTAACTGAAAGGTATATATGTAATCATGTACTGTACGAATAAAATGACAGAACGGACTGCAGTACAGCTTTCCACATTGATTATTTCTAAATTTGCTTACTTTTTAAAGGTTTACCAGTCCTATCCAACACTGTGTTGTATTTTTCTAAAAACAATATGGCTGCTATATCTCAACTTGAGCGAGATATGATGTCTAAAGCTCAGCGCCAGATTCACCAGTGCCAGGATCCAATAGAGAAGTTGAGACTGCAGTGTCTGGCTAGAGGAGCTTCCGGAATTAAAGGTCTTGGAAGGTACATTTTCAAAAAATGTAACTTTTACTGTACACGCTGCCTGAGCTTTGTTTGACAATAAAAGCCTGTTGATTTATATCTAGCGACGTAGAGGTATCAGCCACCCCAGCACTGGTGTATGAAAGGGTCCCAAAGTCCCAATTCCAATATAACAAGACACCAGTATTATAAATGGGACCCATGAGTTTTGGGCTTTGCCTCTCTTAATACTAAGTATATTTCTCGCAACTAAGTGATTACCAAAGACTATGAGTTACTACGTATGCATTTAGCTAAAAAAATTGTGCTTCTTTCTTTATCTGTCATATTGATGTAGTGTAAAACGAACAGGATGAACTGTATGATATATAATAAAGACGATATATAGCTGACGATGGCACTACACTCAAAACACTTTCACCTATGCTGATACTGACTTTAACCTATGGTAATTTATGTATTTCAAAAAATATTAATTAAAGTCAAATAGTAACATAGTAACATAATACATAAGGCTGAAAAAAGACATTTATCCATCCAGTTCAGCCTGTGATCCTGCAAGTTGATCCAGAGGAAGGCAAAAAAACAACAACTGTGAAATAGAAGTAAATTTTCCTCACTTTAGGGGGAAAAAATTCCTTCCCGACTCCAATCAGGCAATCAGAATAATTCCCTGGAACAACACCCCATCTCTAGTAGCTATAACCTGTAATATTATTACACTCCAGAAATACATCCAGTCCCCTCTTATACTCTTTTAGTGAATTCACCATCACAACCTCAAATGTATTTAGGGCCCAACAATTAAAAAATTGCATCAAGTAATAAATGAATAGCCAGAAGTGTTAGGTAGGGTAGAGCTTCTCAAATACTCCCATAGAATGTCCATATTATTCTAAGGGTACTTTTACACTTGCGGCAGGACGGATCCGTCCGTCCTGCCGCAAGTGCCCATGCACTGCCGTGCTGCCGCTCTGTCCCCATTGGCTATAATGGAGCGGGGGCGGAGCTACTGCGCAGCATGGCAGTGCACGGCCGGAGATCGCCGGGCTAAAAGTCCTGCATGTCTGACTTTTCAGTCCGGCGATCTTTGCCGTGCACTGCCATTCTGCACCGTAGCTCCGTCCCCGCCCCACAATAGTCAATGGGGACGGAGCGGCAGCACGGCAGTGTGACGGAGCACTGCGGCAGGACGGATCCGGCAGGCTGAATAGCCTGCCGGATCCGTCCTGCCGCAAGTGTAAAAGTACCCTAAATGACGCCAAATAAATAGCTCCCCAGACTTGCCCCAAAAATACCACAGCTTAGCACCAATAATTGTGATCCTGGATTCCCTGGCAGACGGACACGTTAGATATGTAAGATTTCTAAAATTCTATTTTTGTTTTCACTAATATGGTAATACATTGTAAGCTGCTCGATACTGTTGAGCATGTTTCTCTCCTCTCCTAAATGCTCATCTAAGCTAAAGTCGATCATATCCAATTAAATTAGTTTTGAGCTTAGATTATTGTTAAAAGAAAAAACCGGGAGTCCTCAGGACAGGCCATCAATATCCGATCAGTGGGTATCCGACTCCTGAAACGCCTTTGATCACTTGTTAGAAGAGACTGCGGCGCTCTGATGAGCGCTACCTAGGCCAGTGACATCATGTTCATTGGTCACATACCCAATGCTCGGAGGGAATAAGCTATAAAGACCACTGGACCGCTGAAGTGACAAGGGGAATTTGGCCAGCACTGCAGACCGGCTTATCGGGAGGAGAGACTGAGTATCCCCCATGTAGTGGTGAGATTTATCTGTCAAAATTGATCTTATTTTAAATAGACTTTATTTTAACATCAATATCTGCACGCTCCAAGTCATCGTACCGTATTGATTTTCTATGTCTCCCTGATCACTGGAGTGTTTTGTGACTTGTTCTGAGCTGTATGTGATCCGTGTATTTTCTTTTGATTTTATCAATGGTCACATGGCCTATTTGCAGCTCATTCCCATTGAAGTGAATTGACCTTAGCTGCATTACCAAGCATAGCAACTAGACAATGTACAACACTGTGCTTGGTATGCTGTGAGGAGGCTTCTGCACTCACTGGAGGGCCCAGCCGCTTTCAAAAAGCTGATTGGCAGGGGCAGGAGTGGGACCTCCGCCAATCAGATATTGATAACCTATCCAGAGAATAGGACATCAATATTGAACTCCCTTTAAGTGAGGAAAGAAAGGGGCTTCAGACTGAGTTGTTAGGGAGTTGTCTGACAGATTTAGCACGGAACGGCATCAAGCAGCTTGCACCGTATTGTAATATATGCAAGCTGCAGAATAGCAACACTATGAAATTTTTGATTAGAACAAATTCCAAATATGTGTTAACTTATAAATTATATATACTGCAATAAAAAGCCTCTATAGCCTTTAAAGTCATATGTAAGAAAATGATGATCTGAGGATCTGCGTTCCTTGAAACGCAATTTTCTGTTTTGGATAAAGTTTCTTTTCATATATACCTATTACATTGTCATCAAGCTTAACATTTAGTGTAATCAAGAAATAATATTTTTCCTATTTAACAAAATACAGAGCTTTTCGCATCATGGATGATAATTACAGCAACTGTTTAGATATAGAAGAATTCACCAAAGGACTACAAAACTATGGTCTCTCCCTACAGCCGGAAGAAGTTCAGGAAATTTTTGAGCAATTTGACAAAAATCAGGATGGGACCATCAACTTTGATGAATTCTTGAACTCTGTCAGGGTGAGAATAAATAGCTGGCAATAAATGGGCTTATATATTGATGTTTTATACCTGTTTATACCTTTTTCTTTACAGGGAACTTTGTTTGGTTCATTTTGGTCCATGAAGGCACTGGTTATCATTTTTATGCTTATTAGTATGACATATAATTACACTCCAGAGCAACTACACAGAAATCATACTTAGGACTCAACTCACACACAAAAAACGCCATTTATTTTCAGCCTTTTTAATAGGATGTTTGAAGTCCTTTGTAGAAGCCTATGGGAATAACACCAGGACAAAACGTCTTACTTAGAGATTGCTAGATATTGAAAAAAGAAAAAAAGTCACCTAAACCAAAAACCTAACAGAAATACCAAAACCCAAAACACTTTGCATTTGAATTATCTAGACCAGCGTGTGCTATGCTGATCTTGATGGGCCCTACGCGACCATAGGAGGTACTTAATTTATGATGAGGTACAGGCAATGTGCCAGACTGAAATCTACTCTAACTTGTAGCTGGCATAGGTTGCAGTCATGATTTACGCCAGTTTCTGCCATAAATTATGCTAAATGTTCCGAGGCCGATGGTGGCGCCAGTTCACCAGCCTCACCACACCTCTTTTTGGAAACTGGAAAGGGCAGTATAAAAGCACAAGTGTTAACTAAATTTTTTTGTGACCTCGTTTTGTGCCTTTTTATCTCCAAAAGCAAGGCATAGGGGGATAATAAATCTCCCCCTCTGTATATAGACCTTAAAGACTTTAAAGACTGCCCACAATGTTTTTGACCTAAAAAATTCATAAATGGGTTTTCTAGGATTAGAAAAAAAATGTTTTCTTCAGAAACCGTACCACTGTTGCTCATATGCTGTGTCTAGTATTACACTATATTCCTAGTCAAGGGACTGAGGCTGAGCAACAAAATCTGACACAGCCCTTTGACAACAGTGTTTTTATAATGCTGGACACTCCTGTAGTGATTGATTGGTTTTCAAATGCTTGCCTTTTACAGAGAAGGGATAAGTTGATATCTTGGCAAAACCCTTTGGAAAGTCAGTACTCCTCAAAACCTTGAAGGGTACCAGTCAGCAAGTAACTTTCTACATTTTGTGTGCTTTATATGCAGGGGGTTATGCAAAGCAAAAATAACCATAATTATCCAACAGATATGCACCTATTGTT
Source organism: Bufotes viridis (assembly GCA_033119425.1). Classification (NCBI taxonomy): domain Eukaryota; kingdom Metazoa; phylum Chordata; class Amphibia; order Anura; family Bufonidae; genus Bufotes; species Bufotes viridis. The sequence continues at coordinate 38,342,456 of CM065596.1, read as the reverse complement.
TGATGATTAATAAACTAAATACTAACAAGATACACATAGGTATAACACATAGGAGAGAAACGGACTATAGGAGTGATTTATCATGGGGGGAGTATTTAAAGCCATTTTTAAAGGTGTTGACTTTGCTCATACTTACCTGGTCCCCACAACTGGGTTCTGGCTTAATCGCTACCGGCCACCTCCGCAGGTCCTGGGTCTCTGGCTATCAACATCCTGTTGACGGGGGGGCCAAGTGATTGTTGCAGCAGCGATCGTACATCACTCATGTCATGTGTCAGGTGACAGGTCACTGCTGCAGGCTAACACTTCTGTCGGAAATGTTACTCCACTTTCTACGTCACCTGTTTAGAAGAAGAAGATTGGGACTTTCTTTTAAAATTCTCAGTTGAAAAATCTGGCTTAAATCAGTGTCACGCTTCGGTGTGGGAGGGAAACACCACACCGAGCATAAGAGGGAAGGAAGAACAGGGAATCAGGCCTGAGAACTAGGGAGGGAAGATGGACACTTCCTAGTGAAAACCCTTACCAAAATCCTGACTGACTAGACCCCAAAGGTAGGTGAGTTCATACGCAGGAATATCTAGAGTCCTATCTAGCCCTATAGGACCCTGGTACTAATGGCAGGGACAAGGCAACCTGTTCCTCCAAAAGGAAGGACGAACAGGAGTCTCCTTCAGGCCTAATACAAACAATCGGGAAATGCAACACACAGAACCCAAACAAAATACAAAAGGGAAGTGAAAGACTTAACTTCAAATGAGCAATTGAAGCACCAGGAACTCAGCCGAGATCCAACCACAATCTATCCAAAGGTCCCAAACAGAAGCTTTAAACCGCACAGCATTGTGGGAGAAGCAACTAAAAATAGAGAAGGTTAAATTACCCTAATAGCCACACCTGGGGAAAGATAGTGTGGCAGGCACCAGAAACAACACAGACGTCATTTGATCCAAACGGAAAACATGTCAGATCAAACTACATGTTGCCAGTCTCACCAATCTCCTGCCACCTGTCACGGGAACGTCCGTGACAATCAGCTTGACAGATGGAGTGGAGTAAAAATGTAAAGAGAAGCATTTATCATGCCCTGCACTCTGGAATTCTGGCTTTAAAATGTCTTAAAATAGGGCTTTGAGATTGTTTGGGCTTGCATGCTCAAAAATGTAGTCAGGTGTATAAATGAAGTACTTCCACTAATAATGCTACATTCTTCACTACCAACAATCACGTAGTCTCGCCAGTAGCCAGAAAAGTCAGATATATCCATTTTAAATAGGATTTGCTGCTGTGAACTTTCTAAAGATCTGACTATTATATATCAATATATAGAGTATCCACACCCTGCTCAATGATAGCATGAAAGATAAGTAACACACACCTTGAGGACAAAGGGAAATGTGAGTAATCTATTTAGAACATGGTTCTGTTATAGAAATACACCCAAAGACTTACCTCATGCATGTACACACTTATTTTCCAGATCGGTTATATACTCAGACATTCACAATCACATACATTTACAGACATACAAACATTTAAAGGATAGGTGTCATTTCAGAATAAGCTGTCATCTGTGTGCATGGAGAATTTCACTATATCTGGCCATTTGTTTCCCTGCTTTCCCCCTCCGCAGGCTCCATCTCTATTGGTCAGTTTTCACTGAGCTAGAGGGGGGAGACTAGCTGCTATAATGTCTCCCATACACTGCACACATATAGGCGAGCATGCTCGCCTATCTCTATTAAGAACACTGCCAGAGGCAGCAGAAGCATGGAAGACATTATACAGCATAAATGAGCAGTGTAGCTGTTAATCCAGCACTGGGTAGAAAACGTACTGGAGCTAGAAGCAATATATAGGTTTGTTTATGTGTCTCTGTTTCACTCCAGCAACTCACCTGTCCAAAAACATTGTGCTCCATCAACCAGGTATCATCTGTGTGGCAGGGCTCATTATCCTTATTAGAATGGCCACTGCCATTAGGGAATACTATCGCCATGAAGGGGTGTACTTGGTCTACCATTCTTTTATGTAGGGAGAATGTGTTAAAGTAACATCCACACAAATGCCAGGACCCACAGCACAACATAACCCAAAGAATCACACAGCCTTAGCCAACTTGTCTTTTTTTACCATACTGTATCCTGGCCCCATGTCTTCCCCAGGTAAGGTACACATATGTACCCAGTCATACACATTACGGTAAATGTAATCAAACCAGGCAACCTTTTTCCATTATCCCACAGTCCTAATATTCATATGCCCATTGTAGGTGCTTTTGTTGAATGACAGGTTTCAGCATGGGCTGTCCATTACCTTAACCAACCAATCCATTCTAGCATTCACTGTCTACTGAATGTCATTTGGACATGATACCTAAATAATATCACTTGATAACTAAAAATGTAATAACAATGCACCTAAATTTTCTCTCGACAGCCTCCAATGTCCAATGCTCGCAGACAGGTCATACTAGAGGCTTTTCATAAAATGGATAAGACAGGTGATGGAGTAATTACTGTTGAAGACCTGAAAGGCGTCTATAATCCAAAATGTCACCAGAAGTATCAGAATGGAGAGTGGAATGAGAGACAAGTGTTCCAACATTTCTTGGAGAACTTTGATTCACCCAATAACAAGGATGGACAGGTATGTCTCATGGCATAAAACACTTGAAGAATCTGCATAGATATGAATCAGGAGAGAGTGCAGATGTTTCTTTGTGTTTTACCTTCTCATTTCCTTTTATCCACAGGTGACAGAAGAAGAATTCCTGAATTACTACAGTGGTGTCAGTGCCTCCATAGACAGCGACGTATACTTTGTGGTGATGATGAAGAACAACTGGAAAATTTAACATTATATTTGTTTCCTACTTTTCCATTAAAATAAGTGAACTGACCTCATACTTACACACCTTATAACCCTAGCAAAAGTGATTATATTGTCCCATTATTTAGAGGCAATGTACAGAGTACCCTATTTCCTAATTTATATTAAAGGCAATTTTGTGGATGATCTTGTCATGGGTACCATATTTTACGTGTAACATATAGTATGTGTGCTTAGCATTACTTTCTGCTGCATCATGAGTGATTTTCCATGATGGTGTGTGATGTTTTCACTTACATCTCATTAACTGCTTACCCCACAAAATTCAGAACCAAGTACGTGCAGTTCCTTCATAGAGATTACCTGCAAAGCAATGCTTCTGACCACCCAATGTGCAGGCCACTACTTTGTCCTCTTTTTCTTGTGAGTGGCGGGCCAGGTTCTTAAAAGGTAGACCCCACCAAGCATGTTATGGCATTTCCTAGGGAAAAATTAAAAAGATGGCTCACTGGTTAGTACTGGTGCCTTGTAGTGCTGGGGTCCTAGGTTCAAATACGACCAAGGACAACATCTGCATGGAGTTTGTATGTTCTCCCCGTGTTTGTGTGGGATTCCTCTGGTGTTCTGGTTTCCTTCCACACTCGAAAGACATACTGATGGGGAACTTAGACTGTGAGCTCCATATGGGAAAGTGTGATGATGATGTCTGTAAAGATATTTGAAATATGTCAGAGCTATATAAGTAAGTAAAATACCCCTTTCATGCTCTTTTTGTGTTCCTGGATAAGGTTTTGACCCTGGACCATAATTTTATTTAGCTAAATGCTACTTCATCTCCTGCATGAAGGACATTAATTACAAGAATATGGCTCCCCAATTCTAAAGATAATAAACTGCTGAATGAGTAGCTTTTTATTTGGGTGTGACATTTTGTCACTGTGCAGTCTATGGGCAGTATATGAAGATCAACTTGTTGTTAGCTGTACATTTTTGTTTGTGCCCATCAGGAGAAGTCAGAGGACAGCATATGAAAGCCTGCTTTATATCCAAATGCTTAAAAATAAGATAGAGGTTAAAAATTCCAAATGGGCCTTTTAATGATCAAACCTTTATTGATATATTTCCATATATTTTATATACCTGTATTTTCCGGCGTATAAGATGACTGGGCATATAAGACGACCCCCTACTTTTCCTGTTAAAATATGGGGTTTGGGCTATACTCGCCGTATAAGACTACCCCTCTTCCAAAGCACATCAAATAAAAATTAAACAGACGATCCAAGCATGAGAAAACCACTGAGAGCAGGGAGAGGGGGCTGCTTCAGGAGCGACTGGTCGGGATGCAGTGCACGGTGGCTCAGCTAGAGGGCGCCTGTCCCTGAAGCTGGAGAAGGACAACTTCTCCATCCGGCTTGGAAGTAAAGAGGACCTTTCACTGGTCCAACAATTGTTAGATAATGATATGTATGTGTAGAGCGGCGCCATATACCGTATGTGTAGAGCGGCACCCAGGGATAATAGTAAGTGCAGGGAGATCTCTGTGCGCCGCTCTACACATACATATCATTATCTAACAATCAGTGGACCAGTGAAAGCGCCTCTTAAGTTTCAGCACGCAGAATACCGGCGTATAAGACGACCCTCGACTTTTGAGAAGATTTTCATGTGTTAAAAAGTAGTCTTATACGCCAGAAAATACAATACATATGTAGCATAAAGTATCACAAATAAACTTGTATTCAGCATTATAAGCATTTTCATTATTGTCATTCTTTATTTGCATGAAATATAAGACCTAGTTTTACTCTCCTATCCTAGCCTAAATGAGTAACTTTTTATTAACTTCATTCAAGGAGTCAAATGTAGAAGTTTCCTTTAGCATTAGAGCAATAGTGTTAAACGTGACCCAGAAGATGATAGGCCAGTAATGGCTTATCTCCGGCAATCCAGCTGTGGTGAAACTAAGACTCCCAGCATGCTCCATTCATTTCGAGTTCTGAAAACAGCCAAGCAAGTGTGCATCTTGGGATTTGTAGTTTTACCACAGCTGGAGTGCTAGAGGTTAGCCATCATAGTGATAGGCCTTTGACTCACAAAGAGTCATGTTTCAGCACTTAGGATTGGAAAACTCCTCTGTGGAGGAAACCTCTAGGGATCCATGGCTGAAGGACTACCCTTCCATTGTGAGGTAGAGGTCATGTCCATTCGTGAGAACACAGACCAAGCCCGGAATCTGCCTCTTGATGCAGCCAATAACTCACATGTTCCATGAATGCATCTAACTGCAGAAAGTCTGGTAAGTATCTTGAGAACTGAGAATGAAACCAGATTCTCCCTCTTCATGTTTCAGCCATCACCTCCAGGGACTGAGCCCGGAATCTGCCTTTTCCTTCTCCAGATAGATCCCATATACATTGACAGAACACAGTAAGATTAAGGCTAAAGATAAAAATGCATAATATTACGTTAAAACAACTCACAATTTACTTCCGGTAACTACTGATATATAGCTTTCTGGGAAAAGATTCAGAATTTATATAATTATTTTTATGCCTAGGAGCTCTCTGGTTGGTCCTAATTAGTGATTCACAGCTAACTCTGTATGCACGTTCATATAGGGAGTCACACAGCTATATATCAATCTGCTCAGCATCCTGCTGTGTAACATGCTGCCTGTCTGCTCTTTAACTCCAAGGCTCTGTGGCTGCTATGCTTGAGCGGCGCTGTCCACTGCGGGCACTTTCAGTCACTGAGCTGCTACTACGTCTGTAGTTCTATCCATACGGGTATCTGTGGTTGTGGATACAGTTGTGTGCAAGTCTGGATGCATCATATTTAAACAAGGGGCTTTACAAAAAAGAAGGGCCTGCCACGCTTGATCCTGGTCTGCTATTGGTATTTTAGCTCTTCCCTATTTAAAGGGGTTGTCCCATCTGAGGCATTTATGGCCTATTGGTAAGATAGGCCATAAGTGTCAGACAAGTGCAGGCCCCACATCTGAGAGACACTCCTATCTCTAGAATAGGGCCCCGAATTGAACGGACGGCACACGACACATGCGCAGTATCCTCTCCATTCACTGTTATGAGACTGTAGAAAATAGCCTCTTGGCTATTTTGGAAATTCCAATAGCTGTAAATGGAAGTCAAGCTGCACAAGAGTGTACACCCCTCCATTCACCACTCTGGTACTTCCAAAAACAGCTCAACTATTTTCGGAAGTCCAATGGCGGTGTAGAGTGGCCATGTATTATTATACGCAGTTCACTTTAGTGCCCCATTCTGGAGACCCGCACCTATCAGACATTTAAGGCATATATTATAAATATGTCTCACTTTCTGACCACTTGCTCAATATCTCCACAAAGAAGTAGAGAAGAAGCTGCAGCTTCAGAAGCATCCGGATTACCACACCCGCAATCCCTCTGTATACTGGAAGAAGCAGGCAAAAAAGCAAGTGTCATGTACTTACCCATCCAAGCTACTCCGTCGAGTCTGGCCTCTCCAATGCGGTGCCTCTGGCGTCACTCCATAACAGCAGCTGACAGTGCGGCTGATCGGCATGTAAGGGAGCAGGGCATGGGCGTAGCTATAGGGGGTGCAGAGGTAGCGGTCGCTACCGGGCCCAGGAGCCTGAGGGGGGCCCAAAGACCCATGTGCCGCATAAGAAGACACACAAAGCACTGAGGGAAGGGGGGCCCAAGCTGAACTCTTGCACCAGGGCCCATGAGTCGTTAGCTACACCCCTGGAGCAGGGACATTATGCCAATCAGGCTCGGTGCTGGTCATGGTCATGTGCTTCCTGTCAGCTGGCCATAGTTGCCTATGATTGGTCTTCCTGCCTCACAAGCTTTGTTGTATGCTGCCTGTTTGTGACCTTGGCTCTGTCTGCTAACTTTTCCTCTGACGATATCTCCTGGTTTTGACCCTTCTTGCTGTTTGACCCTGCATGTTGTCTCTCTGTTGGTTCTCTGACAAGACTCTCAGTTTTTGACCCGGTTTGTCTTACTACTCCCATATTACACAGAAAAGGTCCTGTCAACTTAGTCAGGCTAGAGACTGTCGCCCAGTTGGGGGCTGCTATTTATGGTGGGTCGTCCAAGTAGGTAGGGACAGTGGTCTGGTAGAGTATTTGGCTCCGCTGATCCCGACCTGATATGACAGCGAGACTGAGCATGTGTGTTCATCTCAGCACCTTTACTGAGGTGGGCACACAATGGTTGTTTAATAGAAACTGCAGGGGCGGATATATTAACATTATTTGTGGAATACCTGGTGATATAACTTTTTTTAAATAAAAAAAGGCGTTTAGAATTATGATATGTGGGACAACTCCTTTAACGTGAATCTGTGAGCAGTTATATTGATGCAAAACTGCTGATAGACATAGTTAGAGACAGGGAACATGCGGTAATACATACAGGACCTATGTCACTGATTTTAATCAATTCAGTGCTGTAAAAAAAAAATTGAATGCTGTTGGTGCAAGTGCACTGGTTGCCGGCCTGCAGGCTCAGGGTATGAGCAGCATCACACCCTCTCCCCTCTGCTATGACTGATGACTACAGTGGTGTCCTGGTTGGATGGTACAGCCGTCACCCACATCAGAGGGGATAGGCTGTGGAAGTCAGCTCATACACTGAGCCGGAAGCAGGGCAGCCTGCAGACCCATCACCAGTGCACTTGCTGTTTTCAATACTGGTATGGAGAGACATTGCACCCTAAAGACTCTGTCAGATCATTGTGACATTTTAAAGGGTAATCCTCCAAACAGTATACTTCATGAAGTTTCAACTGAAAATGAAGTTAAAATTACAGGACGGAAAATACAACACTGGATTGGTGCAAATAAACCTCTGTTGCCATCAGACAGGAAGTGGCTTTGTGACTCCAGTAAACGCTGTAGCCTCGAATCAGAGCTGGCATTAATATAGGAAAGCTGCAAAACAGTCCAAAAATTATAGCAGGTAAGGGTTACTTAAAATTAGTTAATGACATATCAAGTCAACATAAAATAACTACCCTCAAAATAAAAAGGGCAGAAAATCTTTATAAGTGCAACTCACCTTTGAATTCTTTTTTTTCTTCTTTTTTTTTACAATGCTTTGTGTGGGAGAAGCTGGCTGGAAGGATGTGGTCAGGATGCTGGAGGCTTTCTTGGCTTCACAGAGCATCCAATTTTTGCACAGTTAAGGGCTTAAACTAACCTGTACTTGATATGAGTCTTCAGGAAGTGAGGGACAGCGCCCTATAATAACAGTGAAAAGCTTCTTGTCACCGAAATGCTTTTAAAATACTTGCTGATGGAGCGGCTGTCTATCTACTATCTATCAACTATCAATCTATCTATATCTATCCATCTAATATCTGTCTAGTTATTTACAAGTCTTATTATATAGATTTCTAAGTAGACTTTCTGTGGACTATTCTGCCACCTAGAGGTGGCAGCAAATAAAGCAACCTATTCTGCAAATAATAAAATGAAGTACGATATTGCAGTCAATTGTTTCAGTAAATGCATTTACCCTGATGAAATATCCTTTTCTCCAAATAACCGTCTCATGTTCACACAATGTCCTTATCTGACTGTAAAAGAACAATTTGAATTCTATACAATAATGGATAGTAGAGTGCATTATTTTCTGTGATTTTGTATTATGTAGCCATATACATCCGCACATTTAATACCATATGGTTTATATATAGTTTTTTCTGTGATTTCTTTGATTTGTCGTGAAGGAGTGGCCCCTTCATGTGTGAATACGCTCCTATACTGGGAGTGATATTCAAGTGCACTTTTTCCCCACCTATCTAACAGGTGACCTTGATTAAAGGGAATCTGTCAGCATCATATTTTCGTTTTTCTTTTTTCATGCATCCTAATAAGATCAAATACCTTAAATCCATATGTGTGGTTCATTTTCATTTTCGTCCAGTAGTTTCTATAAAAAAGCGCTTATTCCGATATGCTAATTAAGATCCAGGGAGCCCAGAGGGGCGTTCCTCCTATAGCAAGTAGCCCAGGAACGCCCCCCTGATGTCATGTGCCCACCGAAAATTTCAAAACCAGAACGCCTCCATCGGTCTAAATCGCCTCCCACAGGCGAGTCTAAATGCTCCGCCCCCCCGCGCCAGGTCCTGTCTCCTCTTCTCCTTGTAAGGGATGCGTCTCCCCGGCCGGCCTAAATCTCGCGCAGGCGCAGTACCACCTAACGCCTGCGCGATCATCAGTAAACTGAGGGCAAGAGCCTCATCGGCGTCACTGGGCATGCGTCGAGCCCAGTGGCGTCGTCCTGCGCACAGATCCAGCTGGATGCGCACTGGGCACTGCCCTCAGTTTACTGATGATCGCGCAGGCGTTAGGCGGCCGGGAGGCGCATCCTACAAGGAGAAGAGGAGACAGGACCTGGCGCGAGGGGCGGAGCATTTAGACTCGCCTGTGGGAGGCGATTTAGAGCCGATGGAGGCGTTCTGGTTTTGAAATTTTCGGCAGGCACATGACATCAGGGGGGCGTTCCTGGGCTACTTGCTATAGGAGGAACGCCCCTCTGGGCTCCCTGGATCTTAATTAGCATATCGGAATAAGCGCTTTTTTATAGAAACTACTGGACGAAAATGAAAATGAACCACACATATGGATTTAAGGTATTTGATTTTATTAGGATGCATGAAAAAAGAAAAACGACAATATGATGCTGACAGATTCCCTTTAAGGAAAGAAGCTCAATGGATATACCGATGCAAATCCCAAGCCCCTTTAGGCTTGAATGAAAGACTAAATTTCACCTGTTTCAGATAAACTAATAATCTCTGAGATGGCACTTCCATAAAATATAAGCATTCAATTCCAGACCGGTCATGGATATGCAAAATGTCCGTATATTTTATCTTATCTATAGCAGCAACTGCATCAGTTGCTGCAACCTTATTAAAGTATCTGAAAGAGCCAATAACTAACTAAGCCCATATAGGGTATTTGAAGGGCCCTCTGGCCAAGCAATGGTTAACATAACAAGGTAGGCGGAGCTAACGGCAATCTTAGAGATTTTTTTTGTCTTAAAAGCTAGAATATTAGGCTAAGACCACGTCCTACCAATAACCAATGTTATACATGTACCTGCTTGGCATGTTTTTAAACTGTTTTGATGTCATGGCCATGGACTTAGTTGAGGGGGAGGACCCCATTACTGCTCCGTTGCGCTGGGCGGATGTGCGTCACGGGACTGGAAGTGACGCGTGCGCTCCAGCACCCGGTCTGGGACTTCTGAATGGAGGACGCCCGCCAGCATGCGCTATTTAAGCCCCATGAGCTTCTTTTGGGCCCCACTGCCGCATTGATATACTGGCAGCAGGCAGTCAGGCTAAAGGTTGGAGCACGCTATCAGTGAGTATGGTAGCCTCTGAAGTGTGGCGTAAGGTATCAGCATAATTTGTTTTAACGTCACCTATAATGTTGCTTTTAGGTAAGAAACTATCAAGTTTCGAAGCTCCACCGTGGCCGTGCTTTAATTATCAGTGACTGCAATAAAGTAGGTCATCTTTACCTTATTTTTTTCTGTGATTAATGGTTCCCCAGTCTTGCTTCTGGTGAGAGTACCCTATCCAGGAAGCAGTCTGAATTCTATTATACTCCCCCTGAGGAGCCCGGTAAGGGCGAAACGCGTCGGGGTTTATATGGGAAAACAATAGCTTGTGATGCCACTCCATACCTCTGCTAACCAGGCAATTTGGTACAAGTGGGGTTGGTGCCTTGTATGACAGAATAAGGGTGAGTATAGGATCAATATAGGATAGGTACGGGGACAGGGAAATTCCACCATAAGGGATTGTCCCTGGGCTGACGCCTAGTTAGGGCGGACTAGGGACAGACTCCCCACCCTGCCCCGCTGGATATTCCCTATCCTATCTCACACCTGATAGTCACGCTGTCTGCCACTAGCTGGCTATTTTTTGTTGGCACAATTATTAATCTCACTATTGGGTTATGTGGTGTTTTTTATCATATATATCAAGTAAAAGTTATGTTTTAAGAATAAGGGTCCACTTAATAAATGTTTAAGCGAGATTTGATTTTTGGAGACCCCTCCATCAAAGTGTGAATTGTCTAATAGATGTACAACTAGTATAGTAACCCGCCTGAACTGAGACCAGCTTGTTGCCGGTGGGTGGGCTTAGATGTATTTTGATCAAAATGTATTGACCAAGTGTATTGACCATTTGTAGAGTGCATTATTTTCTGTGATTTAATAATGGATAGTAGATGAAAATAAAGAAATCGCCATGAAGATTTCTGTAGAATTTTTACATATAGAATTTTATACAATGATCCCTCAAGATACAATGTCTTTAGGATTCAATATTTTCCACATAAAATGGTCTTTTCTGACCCATCGTAAGTTGAAACCAGACTCAACGTACAATGTCTCAAACTCACCTCATCTTCACTTTATCTGTCTTAGTTATCTGTTTAAATCTTTATTTTCTCTTATCCTGGATGACATTTTGGGGCTTTGGAACTGGTCACTCAAGTTTCAATGGTTTCAAGATACAATGGTCGTCCTGAAAGCAATTAATATTCTAACTTGAGGGACCACTGCCGTACTTAAATATTCATAGATGGTGATTACGGTATTTTCTTGCAATTCTGTAGTTGTTACTCGAATCTGAACTTCTTGTTGTCTTCATTAATACTGGGTTTAGTAGATAGAGCAGAGGGCAGCCCATAGCTGAATACAGAATGAGTCCCATTCTACATTAAGGGCACCTGTTGCATGTACACCCAAAAGCCTGTACGTACTATCTACGGACAGCACACGGGTGCATTGAATGCAATGGGTGTATTCAGAGGTCTGTTTTTTTCTTTGGACTGTTGGCCTGTAGAAAAAAGATGGAGACATGCACTACTTTCCAAACCAAACAAACTGACTTAAGTGTATGGGTCCGAGAGCATACAGAGGCCATCTGGGTTCAGTCCATTTTTCTCAGACTCTTGCTAGGAGAGAAAAATGGGCCACCTTGTCTTTATACACACACATGGTAAAAGGGAAGACACATGGAAGGAAAAAAACAGGCACAAGGAACAAAAAAAACTATGCAATATCGACTCGTAATGGATGAAGACCAGTTTTTTGCGGTTGGAAAACAGACATGGACGTGTGAATATGGTTTAATCTCTTTAGGAAGACAGAAACCTGAAAATAATAAGACTGGATCACCATATGTTGTTGGCGAATATTGCGGTGACTGTGAAGAGAGGAGGAGCACCTATTCAGATTTTCACTGTGAGAATGTAGCTCCAGTGAGTTGGGCTTCACCCTTCCTATTAGAGAATTTGATGTGATAATATAGATACTTTATATACAGTATCTTTTTTTTTGCAGTGATGGAGAAGGAGCCTGACTTAGCTAATGACTGAGCCAGGCCGTCAACACCTTCATTACATTACTGACACATGCGGGGGAGAGAGTTTTCTGGAACTAAGTCCTCTTTCACACTAGCGTTTTAGCTTTCCGTCCTAGAGATCCGTCCTCGGGTCTCTAGGACGGAAAGCTACTGATCAGGATTATCCCCATGCATCCTGAATGGAGAGAAATCCGTTCAGGATGCATCAGGATGTCCTCAGTTCAGTACTGACACGTTTTTTGGCCGCAGCAAAATCCGCAGTATGCTGCGCTTTTTGCTCCGGCCAAAAATCCTGAAAGCATGCCGGAAGGACGGATCCGGAATTAATGCCCATTGAAAGGCATTAGTCCGATCCGCCTTTAGCTAAACGTCAAGCTTCAGCGCACGCCGATCCAACGCTTAGCTTTTTGTTAATGGTTACTATGGCAGCCAGGACGCCAAAGTCCTGGCTGCCATAGTAAAGAGTAGGGGAGCGGGGAGCGGCATACTTACATTCCATGCGCCCCGGACGCTCCAGGATGACGTCAGGGCGCCCCAGAGCATAGATCACGTGATCGCATGGATCACGTGATCCATGCGCTGGGCGCTCTGACGAATGTAAGTATGCCGCTCCCGCTTCCTCACTCACTATGGCAACCAGGACGCTAGTAGCGTCCTGGCTGCCATAGTAACACTGAAAGCATTTTGAAGACTGATCAGTTGCAAGTGGGGGTTCTGGGTTCTTGGCAAATCATGATTTTATAATTGAAGTATATTAGTAAGCTCAATTAATTTATATTTTTAAAACATCCCAAAAACATTTTATGTCTCTGAATAATCTCTTTAAAAATGTTAAAGCGGTTATCCAGGAATTTATATTGATGACCTATCCTCAGGAATGCCGGGATTCTGACCCTTGCCGGTGTGATAATAATGACCTTTACCCGGTTAACACCTTTAACATAAAAAGCAACAAAACAAAAATGAAATACGTGAGACATTCTCCACGATAAACAGACATAATTCTTCGTCCTGGTCAGACATAAAGGAATGGTAGGATTTTTTGTAAAATTCAAGTAGAATTTCATTATTTTAGAATCGATTTGCTCATCTTTACTCATTTATCATATTACACATGAAGACTGGGAATGGGTTGTTTAATACACAGGCGATAATCCCACAATGAAAAGTCTTCATGAAGAGCTGGATACCACAGTGATTTATTCCTAACTCCTAGTAAATGTAACCATTAGAAATCAAATAAAGCAACCTTCCTTTTAGTTCACTCTTGAGATCCCTTACACCCTGTGGTGCCAATACCAGCTAATTGTTCTGCATTATGGCGCTGCGTCCCTGCGGAGAAAAACAAAGCACCCCATTTTCAGTTTGGCAAAGTAGAGCCCAGGGGCATGTCCTTAAAGTGATTCTCTAATCCAGTGATGTACAGCAACAGACTGGTAGAGAAACTAAGGCTTCAGTAGAATCAATAGACATTCTTCCATGGTTAGGACAAAGCCACCTAGAGAGCAGGGGCAAAATTTGCTTAATGAATAAAATATGTGGTGTTGTGGAGGCCAGCTAGTCCTGAAATGAGAACATCACATATATGGAAGTATATGTGTATATATATATATATATATATGTATATACTGTACACAGAAAAAGAGAATACAACAGCACTCTGCAACCCAAATAAAGTACATAAATGTCATAATAATGACAAATGTTATAATGTTAATCCTATGCTTTAGTAAATTTGAGATGCTTAGCAAATATATTTTGTACAAAATTATTTGGGCCCGTCTGCCTATCTCTGTAAGACGGGAACCTAACACTAAACGCTACCTGTAATGAGCCCTCACGGCCACTATACAATTCAAGGAGTGTTGGTTCCACAGGCATGCTGGGTCCACTCTGCTACAGGGAATGCAGGTACCAACATGCATGCTGAACTCACTCTGTACCTTACCTGGTGCCAGACGGCTTCCAATAAATGCAATGAGAGTCCACTCTATACCTCTCCGGATGCCATACGGTTTCCAGTGCTAGTGCCAGGCTACAGCTTTATACTTATACTACAGGTAGCGTTTAGTGTTAGTTTCCCGTCTTACAGAGATCACCTTGACGCTTGGCAGATGGGCCCAAATAATTTTGTACAAAATATATTTGCTAAGCATCTCAAATTTACTAAAGCATAGGATTAACATTATAACATTTATGTACTTTAGGTTGCAGAGTGTTGTTGTATTCTCTTTTTCTGTGTGTATTTAGCCATGGCAACGTGCACCTGCAGATTGGGATGTGCTGACTGACCCCCTTTTCTTTGCAGTTTATATATGTATATGTATATATATATATATATATATATATATATATATATAGAAAGTAAAGTCCTAGGAAGCACCATCCATGAAAACAGCGTGCAATGTCCAATTGCAGGATCCGGCAATCCCCAGCAGTATAATATGAAAGAAGTTGGACTGCACTCCAAAAAATCCGTGATAGATAAAAATTTATTCACCCATATGGTGGAAAATGCATAGTTGAGAAAGGCTTGAGAAAGGCTCATTGGAGCTGAAACGTTGCATTTTCCACCATATGGGTGAATACATTTTTATCTATCACGGATTTTTTGGAGTGCAGTCCAACTTCTTTCATATATAATTGGGGTGAAGGTAAATGGGGAGTACGATAAGTATTATTAATTTGGGATTCATGAGAATCGGGCAATACAGAAAGTAAGTAATCACTTTTCCTTCCGACACCTATCATGCTGAACTTAAGGGACCAAGAATTGGGGCCCATCCTGAAACTCCTGCCTGGGTCACCTATTCCGAATCTGCTTCCTGCCTTTTTTACAAAGATGAAATGGATAATTACATAAGGCAAAATCAAATGTTAGCTGATGTAATCTAGGCTGTTCATGAGCACAGAATGGTTTGGACCGCAAATGGAAGACAACGTGAGTCACAATTCGAGAGCTGTCCAGTAACAAATTCCTTTCGCACAACTAACATAACCAGAATCCCCAGGCTCTCCTTTATAAAGCTTATTTGGCTGTCTATACCTTATGCCTAGTAGAAACCTAAGAATCTTCCTTCTTTCAGTGGTGGTTTCTTCTGGTGAGCTTTTGCTTTTCCACAGTAGCCTATCTGAGTAGGTGGAACTGTAGAGTAAAGCTTGCCAGAGACATGAAGGCCAGAGTCTCATCGCACTGCTCTTCCCTGCCTCCTTCTTG
Organism: Bufotes viridis; assembly: GCA_033119425.1. Classification (NCBI taxonomy): domain Eukaryota; kingdom Metazoa; phylum Chordata; class Amphibia; order Anura; family Bufonidae; genus Bufotes; species Bufotes viridis. The sequence goes on along the minus strand of CM065596.1, from coordinate 38,327,003 downwards.
TGATATGTTTCTTCCTGTCCCTGTATGGCACTGCTCATCTGCTCTGTTAAAGGGTTTGGACATTTTTTTTTATTTTTTTTATTGCTGTAACTGTGGAAGAAACAAAATATACTCACATGCTGCACTATAGCATCTACAACTGCACTACAGTATACATGGAGAGACATATAGAGGGCAGAGCTTAGCCAGGAAGGCAGGTGTCCGAGACCTGCCAGGAAGGATTTGATAGAGGATCATGCAATTAGTTCACAGGAGGTCTACACAGGAGAACAAGATCTGGACGAGGGATCACAGGATACAGCGGCTATGATGAAAAGGGTTCAAACTGTATGGGTGCAACTGAGCTGGGATAAAAGAAATTTTACTGCTAGAATATTGCTTGTAAGTCAGCATTGGGGGAAAATTTACTAAGAGCAGCGTTTCCTATATCGGTCTTAGTTTAAAGCCCAGATGCAACAAAACTATTAAGAGGTGCAAGCTTCTTAATAATTTTGGTGCATTGTGGAAGGTCCATGTGCCAGAAGCCGAAATCTACACAGTTAATAGCGTTCTGCCGGAAGTTATGGTTAAGGGCCTCATTGGAAAAAGGGGCATGAGCATTGTAAGAGTTGGATATTTTTGTGCATAATCTAGAAAACTTGGTGTAGAATCATTAATAAATTCCCCCCTATAGGTGAACATTTTGTAATGCTTTTTAAACTGATCGTAGCTTTATCTTAATAAAGCAAAGTTACAATCATTATAGAAAATAAATAGCGGCATTACCTAAAGAGGCTGGTTTATGTTCTCTCAGCGGTACACTTCTTGCCGCTAGAAATGATAAGTTGCAGAAGCAGGGTGGTGAATGAGCATTTCAGTCTTCCAGTCGGCTTATTTGTACAGAACTATAATGAATAATCCACTTTGTTTGGTTTCACTGGGTGATGATAAAATAGATTATAATCCAACAATTCAGGTTACGATGGCAATAAAAACATTAATTTGATCACTTCACAGTGAATATTTACACAGAAATTTCTGTATATAAACTAGGTACGAATCAACACTCCCAGGAATTGCTAAAAGCTGCTGATACAGAAACAATGTGGTGCATTTCAAATAATACATTTTTTGTGCCATGAAAACAATTTTATTGTTACCTAGGAAACAGTAAAGTTGTCACTCAAAGCTTCCAGTCTAGAATTTGGTGCAATTACCACCGCTCTATCAGACCCAAACTAAATACCAGAAAAAAAAATTGGGGGACAGATAGAAGTGAGTATAATCGTAAAATCTTGGAGAAACTTAGCACTGCATAAGGACTGTGGACATAAAACGATATCAGAATGCAAAGACGTTGTCCTTGCTAATTTTAGATGCAATGGATGCAATAAAAAATGGTTGCAATGATAAATTATTTTACTGTTACATTGGCTCTCTGAGTCTATTGCCACCCTGCTATTTCTATTAGACACATTATTCATTGAAGAACTAATACTCCCATTCTTGCTTTTACTATCACTTCCCTCCTCCCCTTGCTCTGTGTGCAGCTGCACGGCTGCTTCTACTTACTAATCAGCTTCTGCTATAACACTGGGCTGCTGACCTCATGTCCTTGCCAGAGCGTTAAAGGCTATGTACACCTAAGGAGGCAATTTTTTTTACCGTTACAGTTTATTATATAAAAATCACTTTTTCAGTTGACTTTTATTAAAAATATTGAGCTGTTCTGTCACAGAGGGTTAACTGTTTTTCTAGCTGTGTGACTGGTACTTTCACTTAGGGCTGGTCATCTAATAAATCTTATCTCTGGACTACAGAGAGGTCATGAACACTCATTTAAGCCACATTCTTAGCAGTCAGATAAGAACTGAGCTGTAATGAGTGTTTAGGAGGTCAGAGAGCAGAAATAAGAAGTCCTTCAGCTCCTGGTCTGACGGAAAAGACGGAAAATCCAAAGAGTGCTCAGCTCTGTACAGAAAAAAGGACGCCGTATTTTTAATAAATACCAATTCAAAAATGTATTTTTAGCCAAAAGGTTTACATAGCCTTTAAGTTCCTAGTGATCTAGTTACCAGTCAAGGTGTGCTATTCTGTCTGTCTGCCCGTGTACTGAACTCATGATTGTTTATCGACTCTGACACATAGCTGCCTACCCTGACCTCAGATTATTTTCTCAGATACGCATGTACTCTGCCTGCCCTGAAGTCATATTCATTTCTCAGATACGCACCAATTCTGCCTGCCCAGACCTTGGCCTGTTTCCTGACTATGAGTGTTGCCTGATTCTTTGGTGCTTTTCACCTGTGCCTCTGACCCCTGTGGGTCAGATGCCAACTACATCGGGGCTACTCGAAGAGGTAGTGGCCTGGTGGCTCCCCTGCAGCGAAGGCCAGATCCCTGTATAGGTATTAAAGGGTTTCTGTCACCTGAAAAATGGGTATTAAGCTGGCTGACATTAGCGATGTGCTAATGTCAGCTGAACATAACTACATTACACCAAGACCGCGTGGATATCAAGAGCCCAGCGTGAGCTCCAACAACACACGCCGCTCATAAATAAGACGCCATCAAACCTATGGACAACAGACCTCCACAGAACCGGTAAGATCGAACTAATTTTATTAATATAATCGGGACAATATTCAACTATAGGAAGATTTTCAACATCCAATACCTAAGGTCAGATATACGGTATACCATAATAAGGAAGACAACCAACACCATATTTTCCTAACATCTACACTGAATCTTGCATCTATTGGAAGTTGGATATTAGGACTGTTATTTTGTAGGGTCCTTTTTCAGAGTTTTTACACGATTTTTTTACTGTTATATGTTTCATATTGTATTACATATGTTTTAATTATTTGATTTGATTTTATAAAATTTTCCTATATATCTATTTGCCATACGCTAGAGTGCCAGTCTCACCTTTATGATTTATAACTACATTAGTGCCATCTCACTGCCTGAACTTTTATGATATGCTAATTAGCCTCACCACCCTGCTCCTAGAAGCTCCGTTCTCCCACTTCTGGCCATGCCCTGCTTCACTAGATTGACAGGGCCAGGCAGCGTTCACCTCCTCTTCTGGCCTTGTGCGCTGGGGAGATCTCGCGCTGTTCAGTATTCGGAGCAGGAGCAGTGAGGAAGCTGGCAGCCAACGAGCGCCCTTCACTCCCTACTCCGTATACTGAACGGGGCAGCGTAGGCACGAGGTTTACACTGCAGACAGGACCGGAGGTAGGACACCAACGCTGCCTGGCCCTGAAGCATGGCATTGCCAGAGGTAACAGAAACCCTTTAAAGGTTGAACCGGTTAGGTGGCACAGTGGGTTCATTCCTACTTTCCATTACAAGTACAATGCATAATAACATTATCACATTTTCTTGGAGAGTCTTCACAATTCATTTCATATAGTTTCTTTCGGTACATTTATTTATGCATCATGCCAGCCTTCAGCATCAGGAACTTGAATAAAAATACAGAGAATAAAAATACTGCATGTCTTACAATTGCTTACTTCACTGGAGGAAGGAAGGAAATGTGTCACACAAAGAGCTAACAACGTTCCACCCGATACCTGGCTGCATCCTAGTACTTTTAATGCAAGACGTCCTGCAGCACCGCCATGCAAAGTATTCACCCCTCTTTTAGCTTTTGTATACCACGTCTTGTGGCTATTTTTACAGGATACCACGTTATCACCTTAACGTTTTGCTCTTATTTTTGCAGTTCATCATGTGATCTGATATTTCTGCAAGCAACATACATGTAACATACGGTACTGCCAACTTAAAGGTGTTTTCCAGGATTAGGGCCACTTTTACTTAGCGTCTGTAGTGTGTGGTATCTAATAAATTAAGCATACTTGTCTGCTCCCCGCCGCTCCGTTCCACCAACCAGCTTATCAATCTTACAGTTTTTGGCTTGTTTACGTCTGGCTGGAGTACGGATGGGGTCATGTGCACTGCTGTAACCAATGACTGGCCTCAATGATGATGTGTCTCCAAGTGACACGTCACGGCTGGGTCAGGCGCCATTTAAGGACATTTCACTGCTGAGGCCAGGCACTGGCTGCAGTGGGGCTCATGACTCCGTCTGTACCCCAGCTGGAACGGAGCAAAGGAATATGATTTATTCATGAAGTACCACATTCTACAGGGGCTAATTAAAAATAGCCGTAATCCTGGAAAACCTCATTAAAGGGGTTATACAAGATCATACAAGCTGCTTGTTTCCAGAAACACTGCCGACCTGTCCATTGGTTGCGTGTGGTATTGTAGTTCAGTCCCGTTTACTTCAATGGAGCTGAGCTGTAAGGCTGCATTCACACGGGCGAGTTTTCCGCACGGGTGCAATGCGTGAGGTGGACGCATTGCACCCGCACTGAATCCGGACCCATTCATTTCTATGGGGCTGTGCACATGAGCGGTGATTTTCACGCATCACTTCTGCATTGCGTGAAAATCGCAGCATGCTCTATATTTTGCGTTTTTCACGCAATGCAGGCCCCATAGAAGTGAATGGCGCTGCGGGAAAATCGCAAGCATCCGCAAGCAAGTGCGGATCCACTTAATCAACATTCTACAAAGCATTCTTTATTAAGAATGCTATTATTTTCCCTTATAACCATGTTATAAGGGAAAATAATAAATTCTCCAGAATACTCCACCCGAAACCGGACTTCAGTGATGAAGTCCGGCTTCGGGTCTGGGTACCAAACATGGCGATTTTTCCCACACGCGTGCAAAACGCATTACAAAAGTTTGCACACGCGCGGAAAAATCGCACATATTCCTGCAACGCACCCGCATCCAATCCGGGCGTCAAACATGATGCCCGTGTGAACCCAGCCTAATACCGTGCACAACCCATAAACAGATGGGGTGTAAGTTCTACACGAGAGCAGCTCCGTTTCTGCTGTACAGCCCCTTTAAGCATTTCTGGCATGTCTACTAGATATGCAACTTTCTTGTGCTTGTGGGCAGTCATTATGCCTTTACTCTGCTTAATGAAATATACTTATCCACCTAATAAAGATGGCACGACATAAAAATGTCGAAACTGGCATAGTATACATAGTAAATATGGTTGTGTCACTTGTGCCAGAGTACGAGAAGTCTGGAGCTTAAACAGCCCAGTTTACATGAGAAAGAGGTTCTCCAAATATTCAATAGTGATGACCTGTCCTCAGGATAGGTCATCAATATCTGATTCTTGGGATCCAATACCCGGCGATCCAGTCGATCAAATGAATGCAATACCAAGCACAGCCAATATGCAATAGATGTCGCTGAGCTTGGTAAACTGCGATGAGGCCGTGGCACTGATCCCAGCTGGTTGGCGTTGAATGCTGGGTGTTGGACTCACATCATGATAGATCATTAGTATTAAATACTCGGATAACCCCTTTATTGTATGACCCAATGGTGCGGCTAGCTTCATGCGGCCAAGCCACACTCTCCCGAGACAGACAATGGCCGTATGATTTTACCAGGTACCCTAAGGGTCCATTCACACGTCTGCAAAATGGGTCCGCATCCGTTCCGCAATTTCCAATGGGGACCGAAAAGATCCGGACTATGTGCTGTCCGCATCCGCATTTCCGGATCTGCACTTCTGCATCCGCGTTTCTGTTTCCACAAAAAAATAGAACATGTCCTATTCTTGTCCGCAATTGCGGATGAGATTAGGCATTTTTTATTATAGTGCCGGCGATGTGCGGTCCGCAAATTGCCAGTGTCCGTGTTTTGCGGATCCGCAAAACACTTATGGACGTGTGAATGGCCCCTAAGGTTGCTTTCACAACTTCTTATTTGCAGCAGGGAATACATTTTTCAGAGAAGCTGGATCCGTTCCCAAAATGTATGTAAAAGGATGTCATGTTTCATGACAAATCTTTTTTTTTTTTTTTTAACACTGTAAACAAGGCAAATGTATGGAAAAAAAAGTGAAGTTTGGATTGTGTGACCTGTGATTTGTTGAATTTTTGGCCTTTTTTGGACAAGGGGTGTGTCATTGGGGGGCCTAAAAAAAAGGGATGGAAAAACGAATACTATTGTATGCAGTGCGTTTAACGGATCCTCAAATTACGTTCAACTGATTTTTTTTGCTGAATTGCTACGGAAAATGATAGATCTGTTTGGTTGCTGGATGTATTAGCTTTGCCATTCATTAAAAAAATGGACAGGAATGCAAACTAAAAAAAATTGTGCACTTTTTCAATACATTTTTTCTATGGACTCTATGTATTCATTAATGCCTCTATTTTTCTAATGTTTCGGAGTAAAATGAGTAAAAATGTTTAATGGAGGATTAAGAAATGTGGTGTGAAAGGCCTAACTGAAGATAAGGAACCAGAAACAGTACGGAGTTTTCTTTTTTGACTAGAAGTATAGAAGGACATATTTTTTTAAGTGAAAATCTGGGCAAAAATTGAAAGAAATCAGGATTTTGCCTGGATTTTAGGCACTCTACCTACTCCAAAGCTTTCTACCCTGTGTGTTCCCACATGCTTTCTAGCTGACCTTACCTAAAGCCTGCTCCACCTCCCAGTTGTCTCTTGATGATGTCCAATTCCATTATTTTTACAGCCAGTGGTTGGTTGCCGGACTATATTTATTACCTTTACGTTTGTAAGATGGAAATCGCTTCTCATGGCAATACATCCAGCAGGCTCCACATAAATTGTCTAAGGAAACATATGTGTGATGCAGACATTGTGGTGAAGTGTCTTAAACAATGCAATTCTTTGTCACCCACTCAATATCAATCTCTGAGAAATGCAGGAAGGAGACAGGAATAACAGACGAGGTCCAGTCCTCCTTCACATAAACAATATGGACAGGCGGTCAGGAGGCATCCACAAGAAAACAAATCATCCCTCGCGTGAACCCTCCAGCAGTGTCACAACAAGGAGGAGTGAGAGGAGCTTACAAATGTAACTTGGGACACCTACAGATTTTCAGAAAAAAGGACCCTGGGCAAGAAGCAAGGTATGGGCCCTCCTCTCTTTATTTTTTGCCAGTTTGCACATCGCAGCCTGCGATGTAAAAAAAAAAAAGTCAGCATTCGCCGCATAAGACGCAGGGACATTTTCCCCCCATTTTGGGGGGAAAAAAAGTGCGTCTTATACGGCGAAAAATACGGTATATAAAAGAGAGAAAGAACGAGGCCGTGAAAGGACGACCAACAAACAATAATAAAAACTGCACCACATTTAAAATCAAACAATAGAACTGCGGTATTTATCTCCTACACTTGTAAATCCGGCAAAGATGGATAGTATTTGGATATATAAAATGCCCATTTCTGCCACCTGGTGCTGACACTTGATAACCGGCAAACCTTTTTCGCAATCAGTAGTTCCATGCCATAATTATAGTGGACTTTAGCAATGATTTCTGGTATGGGTGGGATGTCCCTACTCTTCCACCTTTTAGCTATGGCGACTCTTGACACTGTTAGTATATGAAAAGCAATAGTTAGATACGCTATATCTAAACATTCCAGCTCCAAGGAGAGCAATGCTATTTCCGGGGACATAAGGAGTGCCCTCCCCACTACAGCACCTATAAGTGATAATATGTGGGACCAGAAACGGTTGACAGCAGGGCAGGTCCACCAGATATGCATTAAGGTGCCAACGGCTGACATTTGAGGTGGTTGGGTATATAATGGATAGGCGATAAGGGGTATAATACCACCTATAAAGGAGTTTCCTTGAGGCTTCTAGGTGGCTGACACATTTTGAGGTTTTAGAGCTTAGGGAGAATACAAAGGCCCACTGTGCTGGCGCAAAAGTTTTATTTAAATCTTTCTCCCATTTAGTCTGGAACGGGAATTTTGATATAATAACTGAAAGCTGCAACCCCCTATAGGCCTCAGAAATACCTCCCTTCCGTATTCTGGGGTTCTGGAAAAATGCAGCATACGCAGAGGAATGTGTAGAGTGTGTAATGTTCTTAGAGGCGAGGAGGTGGCGTAATTGAAGGTACTTATAAAAATCAGACCTCTGGATTTGATACCGCTCACTTAAGTCTGTGAATGATATAATGGCCCCATTGGTAAAAATTTGGGACACTGAAAGGGTTCCTTTAGATTCCCATTGTGAGAAATCAGTATCCGGCAAGCAGGCACTGAAAGCTGACAACTGAGCATCCATAATCCTGAGTGGAAGGATTTTCAAGATAAGGGGACATTTGGCCCACAATGACAATCCAGCTTGACTAGTGATAGATGGAGTTCGAGGGGGCGTTTTGGAAAGTAATCCTTGCCAAAGTAGGTGCTGCAATGAGGGTGCACGAGTTAAGCTAGATTCCATTTGTACCCATTTTTTCGTGGTGTCGTTAATCCACCAGCTTTTGAGTTGGTCGAGCACAGTAGCTTGGTAATAGGTAAGAAGGCATGGACATCCCAGTCCTCCCAGTTTAACAGGCTTGTATAGGATATCAGCCGCTACTCTCGCCCTCTGTTTTTTCCATATAAATTGCAATATAAGGGCTTGGAGCGAGGCAATATATCTGCGGGGCACAATGACAGGCAAGTTCCTAAATAAGTACAGAATCTTAGGCAAAAGAAACATTTTGGATGCTGCAATTCGGCCCATTCAAGAGAGAGGGTAATGCGAATAGGCCGCTATGTCATTTTTAATTTGTGCTGAGAGAGCATTGTAGTTAGCAGACTGCAGGTTACTTAGGGGGAATGTGAGGGTGATCATAACTATTTCTCTTTTAACAAGGAGATATATTTACAGTGCACTGGGACCCCCATGGGCAGTAAAATGGCACCGCAATATGCTAATCTCTTCATGGCAAAACTGGAAAATGACTTTTTGGTATCCTGCTCCAAAAAACCCTTGGCCTAATCCCGTTTCATTGATGACATCCTAATAATTTGGACCGACTCTGAACATGAAGTGATAAAATTTCATGAACAATTCAACAAATTCCATCCCACCATAAACCTGACCCTCAACTATTCACAGACAGAAGTCAACTTTCTGGACACCACCATAAAACTTCAGGACGGCTTAATACAGACATCCCTGTATCGAAAACCGATTGATGAGCCTACATACCTCAAATGGGGAAGCTTTCACCCCAAACATATTAAAAAGTCCATCATATATAGTCAAGCCATCAGATATAGCCAAACCTGTTCTGGTCCATCAGACAGGGATAAGCATTTACAATATCTGAAAAGGACATTTTTATACCAGGTCTATCATCCTGCTTCAATTGAATATCAGATCACAAGAGCCACCAAGATCCCCAGAAGTCAACTTCTCCAATACAATAAAAAGAAACAGAACCAGCGCGTACCTCTGGTGGTGACCTACAACCCACAGCTAGAAGTACTGAGGAAAACTGCCAAAAAATTACATCATGTCCTACATAAGGATGATCGCTTAAAAACAATCTTCCCAGATCCCCCCTTACTGGCTTACCGACAACCTCCACATCTAAGGAATATTCTAATCAAATCCGTTTGCAAATGAAATCTGTTTTCAAACGTTTTAATGGAACCGTCGGGCAGTTTCGTTGACGGAATCCTTCAACGCAAGTGTAAAAAGTACCCTAAGATCCGGATCCCCAAAACACAGCAGGACTATAGGATCCCTGGGACATTCACATGTTCTACATCTAATGTGGTTTATCTGATTCTCTGCACTAAATGTCCTGTTGGAGGCCTCTACGTTGGAGGAGAAAAAGGACAGAAACTCAATGCAGGGATGAGGTACCACCGCCACACCATTAAAGAGAAAAAGCTGCACTTTCCTGTGGCTAAACATTTCTGTAGCCCAGGACACAATGAAGAACACATGAAGGTTAACATAGAAACATAGAATGTGTCGGCAGATAAGAACCATTTGGCCCATCTAGTCTGCCCAATATGCTGAATACTATGAATAGCCCCAGGCCCTATCTTATATGAAGGATGGCCTTATGCCTATCCCATGCATGCTTAAACTCATTCACTGTATTTGCAGCTACCACTTCTGCAGGAAGGTTATTCCATGCGTCCACTACTCTCTCAGTAAAGTAATTCTTCCTGATATTACTTTTAAACCTTTGCCCCTCTAATTTAAAACTATGTCCTCTTGTAGCAGTTTTTCTTCTATTAAATATTCTCTCCTCTTTTACCGTGATGATTCCCTTTATGTATTTAAAAGTTTCTATCATATCCCCTCTGTCTCTTCTTACTTCCAAGCTATACATGTTAAGGTCCTTTAACCTTTCCTGGTAAGTTTTGTCCTGCAATCCATGTACTAGTTTAGTAGCTCTTCTCTGAACTCTCTCCAAAGTTTCAATATCCTTTTGCAGATATGGTCTCCAGAAGAATTTGAGAATACAAATTTATAACACTGCTTGACACTTAGAATACTGAACTGAATTTGTCCCCGGGATTTATGACACACTACAGGATCTAAAGAGTCTTCCATAGACACAGTCGGGGCACCAGGTCAATTTAGAGACCATAAAACTTTCACACCGCTTATCTGTAAAATAATTAAGGACTCATTCTCAAGATCTTTGATATGCCACCTAGGGATATGAGACGTCGCACCTCCGGGCTGCTCTTGCATCTTCTCACGGCAGCGAAGGGTCTGCTAGCCCTCTTTTGGAAAATAACCTCTCCCCCGTCTAAGGTGGATTATTACTCCCGCATCAAGGATATCCGCTCCTTAGAATATTATACAGCTCTTTCACGGGGAACAGTGGACAAGTTTCTACTGCTTACACATTTTATTATTTGGAAAATAAATAATGTTTAATAAACATAAAGTAAAAAAAAAAAAAGATCTTTGATATGTTGTTCCGTTATCTTTCAAATGCCCCTCCAGTCCCCCATGTCTCTGTTCTTATTGTATATATATTGCTATTTCTTCATATATACTTGTAGTCCGCCTGATGAAGGGACAGGTGATGTCCTGAAAGCTCGCTACGTAACATCATTACTTCTATTTTTGTTAGCCATTAAAAGGTATCAAACCTGCAGTACTTATTTTGTTTCTCTTAATGAGAGCACTGAACTAGGGTTAAGAAGATGGATGCACTTGACTTCGAAGTGTACTTGCAGAAATCATGAATGTATCTGTGTATTTTGTCTATGCTTCTCATACATAGTATTATTTCAGATTTAGCTTAGGCCGGGTGCTGGATCTCTTTAAAGAGACCAGTCCTGTATTTCTGCATTCACTTCTTTGGGAGGCATGGAAACAGTCAAGCACGCTTGCTCAGCCAACTCCCATAGAAGTGATTGGTGAGAGCTGCGCACATGTCCAGCCACCTCTTCTTTCATTCTCCTCCTCGATGGGGTGACCAGGACCCCCATTCTGGAGGCAGGTATGGGTCCCAGAGGTAGGATCCACCTCTAATATACATTTTTGGTATATCAATATACCATAAATGTCCAAAATGGGAATACCCCTTTGAAGACATGAATACAAAAACAGCCTGCTCCAGCATATTCTCAGTGTCCTTCGATATAGCGATATGGCTTTACATTGCCTCACAAAAGCTCAGTTACAGTCTCACACAACCATGGGACATTGTAGGTTCAGTTTCTGGGAGGGAGAATTTCATTATATGTCCTCCTTCAAATGAACCTGTAAGGTAACTTATGCTGCTTTTATTCAAGAGCAGGTCTAATGTCTGCGATTGGCGATAACGTAGAACGTAGACAATTAGCCCTCGGATGCTGTGGTCAATTGTGAGCACAATTTCCCCATGAGCACGTGTTGAGATCGGAGAAGCTGTTTGTTGGTGGTTATAGGCTGAAGCCCGTATGAGGCTACCATGCCTATTCCAAGGCCGGTTTTAGACAAAATGTGGCCCTGGGCAAAATCAAAAGAGGGGGTCCACATCTTGTAATAATTTGCTTAAAAACACAGTCCGACACCCCTGCCGATCAGCTGTTTGAGGAGACAGCGCGTGCTGTTCACTGCTGCTGTCCCATAAACATACAGAAGTAGAGCAGAAAGAGAGAAGGGAGGCGGCACGTGCGCACAGCGCATGCCGTCTCCTCAAACAGCTGATCGTCGGGAATGCCGTGTGTTGGACCCCCGCCAATCTAATATTGATTACCTATCCTAAGGATAGGTCATCAATATAAAAAAAAACGGAGAACTTCTTGAAGCTACCCCCAATACTGTGCCTGTTCTGCTCTCCCCCATGTCCACAAACACTATATTATACACCCAGACTGCTCTCGTTAGTAATGATGCCTCCAATAGTGATAATACTTTCCAGGATAGCCCCCATTCGTAGCAATGCCCTCCATATTGCGTTAAATAATAATAACGCCCCTACAGTACCCTAGTAGTAATAATATAACCATAATGCTCCCAGTGGCTCTAGTGCCCCCCACTAGTTCCAATATATAATGCTTCCCCCCATAGTGTCAATATATATATATATATATATATATATATATATGTATATAATGCTCCTCCATTCCTCCTCACTAGTGGCAGGTATATATAATGATCTCTTTCCCTCATCCCTGGTGCCCCCAGGAGTGCGGACATTTAGTATAAAAAGAAAAAAAAACTGCCTCCCGTCCCCCTGCCGCTGTCTGCGATGCAGACCACAGTTTTATCTGTGGCTTGTGTTGCTGCGTCCTGATGCATGCAGTCCCAATGACATCACCGCTCCTGCTTCGTGTCTCAAGTGATGATGTCATCATGTTAGAACCAGAACAGGAGGTTGCAGTGATGTCATTTCGGCTTCTTGCTCTGTTCTAATGCCTCACAGGCTTGAGGCCTAGCGGCCTGAGGCTTGTGAGGTTGAACCGCGCTCCCCTTTATGGGGCAAAGTGGCACCCTAGGCGGATGACTGCCCTCCCCTATCCATCGTCCCGGCCCTAAGGCCTCATGCACACGGTCGTCATGCGGCCGTTCTGTGCATTGGGGACCGCAATTTGCGGTTGGGCAACGGCCGTGTGCTTGAGGCCTAATTCAGAGCACATTACTGCAGGAGGTATAACAGAAGAGGACTATAACTCTCAACATGTCTAAGCCATGTTTTAGTATCAGAGCACATTACCCTGATATTATATAATAATGGCCTGGACATGCTGAGAGTTGTAGTCCTCTCCTGTTATAACTCCTCTTGTAATGTACTCTGATATTACATAACAAGCTGGGACTTGTAATCCTCTCCTCATACCTCCTCTTGTAATATACTCTATTACATAACAGTAGGTATAAGAGGAGAGGACTACAACTCCCAGCATTTCCCTGGCACTTACATTGAATCAATACTTCTTCCCATGCATCACTGCTAAGCTCCGCCTCCTGTCCTGGTCACATGATGGTGAGATCTGTCCTGGTCACATGATGGTGAGGTCATTGTTGGTCCTTCATCCCCTCTTCTCTGCTAAGCTCCGCCTCCTGTCCTGGTCACATGATCGTGAGGTCATTGTTGGTCCTTCATCCCCTCTTCTCTGCTAAGCTCCGCCTTGTGTCCTGGTCACATGATGGTGAGGTCATCACATGTCCTTCATCCCCTTATCTCTGCTGAGCTCCGCAGGTCCTGTCAGCATTGTGCTAAACACTGCATTGTAAAGTGCAGCTGTCTGCCCGTTTGCTTCCTTGCAGTTGCCCAGTTTGACCCCCCCAACGCGGCCCTGCCTATAACAGGTATAATGCAATGTAGGCCTGCAGGTGGCAGTGCTCCATTGGAATATACTGACTGGAATAATGATCACACGTTCAGGTGCCCTAGGGGTGGCTTACAAAAAGTGAAAAAAAGTAAAAAAAGTTTTCAAAATGTAAAATATATATTCAAATCACCCCCTTTCCCCATAATAAACAATGAAAAATGACCAAACTATTAAAACATAAATGTATTTATTCTGCATTGTAACAGGAAGAAAAAAAAACAATATCGACAATTTGCAGTTTTTTTCATCGCTTGACCTCCCAAATATAAGTGATAAAAGGGTCATCAGAGGGTGTGGGGATGAGCCCCATTGACAGGTGGTTTAATTGGGAAGAGAAGTATGTACTAAAACAATTCCAGAGAGCTGACAGCTCCTCTAAGTGTAAAGGAGAGAGAGTCTTCTCCCAAAATGTATTTATAGATAAATCAGAGCAATACCGCAAACTGTGATGGAAAATTGTCTGGCCTCACTGCTGCCAAGATGATTTTCCCCTTCTCTTGTTAGCACAGTGCCAGTCTAGCTGATGGCAGAACAGTCTGGTTGCTAGGAATAACGGGGAGATTTATCATCTCCATTACGCCTTGGCATTTAAAGTCACAAACTATGTGTTTACAACTTTTGAAGAAACTGGGGATGCATCTCTGCTCTCAAAACATTCCCTAAAGGGGGGAGGTGGGAGGGGGGCGTGACAAGGGCGGGAGGCGTGACCAGCCACCCACAAAAATTTATCTGGCGCAAATAGTTAATGCGGTTGAAAAAAGACACAAGTCCATCAAGTTCAACCAAGGGATAGGCGGGGACGTGAATCCCAGAAGGAAGCAAAACTCAGATTTCTACACATTTTCATAAGCATTAATGTTGTTTACTTTTAAGAATTCATCTAAACCACTTTTAAAAACTGTCCACTGTTCCTGCTGTGACCACGTCTTGAGGAAGTCTATTCCACAGCTTCACAGTTCTTACAGTAAAGAAGCTTTGACGCTTCTGGAGACTGAACTTTTTCTTCTCCAGTCGGAGGCAGTGCCCCCTTGTCTTTTGAGGGCACTTGACATGGAACAGTTTTTCTCCGTATTTTTTGTATGGCCCAGTTATATATTTGTATAGGTTATTCACGTCCCCCCTTAGACGTCTCTTCTCAAGACTAAATAAATTCAATTCTTTTAATCTTTCTTCATAACTAAGACCCTCCATGCCCCTTATCAGTTTAGTCGCTCTCCTCTGTACTTTTTCCAGCTGCAGTGCGTCCTTTCTATGGACTGGTGCCCAGAACTGAACTGCATATTCCAGATGAGGCTGCACCAACGCTTTGTAAAGTGGTAATATTACATCCCTGCCCTGCCTCGTTTAATGCATGACAATATCCTGGTGGCCTTAGAAGCAGCTGATTGACATTGTATGCTGTTATTCAATCTACCTTCTACAAGGACACCCAAATCCTTCTCTATAAGTGACTCTATAAGTGACTCTCCCAGCGTTACATCCCCTAGGACAGGCATGCTCAACCTGCGGCCCTCCAGCTGTTGCAAAACTACAACTCCCAGCATTCCCGGACAGCCTACAGCTATCAGCCTACATCATGGCATAGTGGGAGTTGTAGTTTTACAGCTGGAGAGCCGCAGGTTGAGCATCCCTGCCCTAGGACATTTGAAGCACGGAGATTATTACTACCACATAACTTTACATTTATCCACATTGAACCTCATTTGCCAAGTTGATGCGCAATCACTCAGAGTGTTCAAGCCAGAAATCTACGACAGCTCTGAGATGTCGTAGATTTCTGCTTAGGTGCACGGGATATCAAGACTGGCACAGAAAGCGCCGGCCTTTATAAAAAAAATTCTAACTATTACAAAATTCTTAGTTGCAATATAGAGCGAATGGTGTAGGCTCAGATAACACTCTAAAAATTCGTATGCATGTGCTAACCCCGAAGGGTAGAGTGAAGTTAGTAAAAATTAACTTTTAATCCTAATGTTAAAAAATATATGGAGACATATATCAAGATACCAAGACAAGACAATACAACAGATATGAGGGTGACAAGTGGTGCACCCTACAGTGTGGTAGGAAAAAGGAACGGATACTGCTGCACCTCAGCTGGGGTGCATGCAGTCTTACCCGACCCAGGATGGGAACCAGGATGGATGAAAGGACAACAGGTATCAGCATAGGTTGACGATGGCGGGTGTCCGGGATCGGTGTCAGCGGCTTGAAGTCCCCGGCAACAACGGTGTGGGGGTCCCTAAAGTGTGGCGGGGTCTGTAGTAGGCGGATGAGTCCTAACCCTAATGAACCCTGACAATGGGGGAGGGGGACTATTTTACCACTACCTGCCTACACAGAGCACCCGCCCCGAAAGGGGCGACCCCGTCCGGTAGCCTGTCCCTAAACCCGGTCCTTTCCCTGGCTCTAGGTTCTAAACATGCTATTTTACGTTCCTTTTTCCTACCACACTGTAGGGTGCACCACTTGTCACCCTCATATCTGTTGTATTGTCTTGTCTTGGTATCTTGATATATGTCTCCATATATTTTTTAACATTAGGATTAAAAGTTAATAACTATTACAAAAGGTTACAAGACAAAACATTTCTAAAACCATTACCGTACTATTGTACTTGGCTGGCCTGGCGCAAGACTTCAAAAGACTGGAGCGCTTTTTGGATTTTGGCGGCCTATTTTTCTATTGCTGGTTCTATAGCACCGTACTGCCAGAAAAATTTTGTACAGCGTTAAACCGCTACATGCCCCTTCAAAGTTAGTTTTTTTTGTTATTCGCCTAAGGTATTCATCTTGGGTAAATTTGGACATTTTAAGCTTTTTTTTTTTTTTTTTACATTTTTACGTGCGTTTGTATATTTTACACAGAAACTGCTATCCAAACTATAGCTAAAATAAATACCTAGATTTAAAAAATAACAAAATGTGTGTATGTTTGTATATTTTACACATACAAATTCCACTATACTATTGCTAAAACTAATATAATAAATATATATTTTTTATTTTATTTTTTATCAATGAAAAAGGGGCGGGATGTTTGTATCTGTGTGTACGTGGTTAAATTTAATTACTATTGCTAATACTAGTAACTATTGCTATATCTTTTAAAAAATGTTATTAATTTTTTTAAATTGTTTATTTTTTGTTTACCTTTTTTTAATGGATAAACCCCTTTCTGCCACAGTGAAGGCAGGAAGAGGTTAATTCCCAGCCTGCAGGCTGACATTTCATTTTAAAGCCAGCAGGTGGAGCTCTTACATTAGAAAAAGCGCTCCCTGCCAGCTTTAAACTTCTTCAATGTAATACATGCTTCTAGCAGACTGCTACAAGCGTGTATTAAAGCCAGACTGCTCCAGCTGGCTTCCGTACTTCTCCCTGTGACCGCAGCTGTCTAATGACAGAGCATAGACCGCCGGCAGATTGCGATGTAACCCGACACTTTTAGGCCCCTTTCACACGGGCGTGATTTCCGCGCAGGTGCAATGCGTGAGGTGAACGCATTGCACCCACACTGAATCCGGACCCATTCATTTCTATGGGGCTATGCACATGAACGGTGATTTTCACGCATCACTTCTGCGTTGCGTGAAAATCGCAGCATGCTCTATATTGTGGGTTTTTCACGCAACGCAGGCCCCATAGAAGTGAATGGGGCTGCGTGAAAATCGCAAGCATCCGCAAGCAAGTGCGGATGCAGTGAGATTTTCCCGCAAGGTTGCTAAGAGACGGGACCCGATCTTTATTATTTTCCTTTATAACATGGTTATAAGGGAAAATAATAGCATTCTCAATACAGAATGCTTTGTAAAATGTGGATTAAGGGGTTAAAAATTAAAAAATTAACTCACCTTATCCACTTGATCGCGTAGTTGCGATCTCTTCTGTCTTCTTCAAGCATTAGCTGCCATCTAAAGGACCTGTGGTGACGTCACATCACATGGTCCGATCACATGGTCCATCACCATGGTGATGGACCATGTGATGAGCTCGGTGACGTCATCACAGGTCCTTTAGCTGGCAGCTAATGCTTAAAGAAGACAGAAGAGATCGCAACTACGCGATCAAGTGGATAAGGTGAGTTAATTTTTTTATTTTTAACCTCTTAATCCACATTTTACAAAGCATTCTGTATTGAGAATGCTATTATATTCCCTTATAACCATGTTAAAAGGAAAAATAATAAAATCTACAGAATACTCAACCCGAAACCGGACTTCAGTGATGAAATCCGGGTTCGGATCTGGGTACCAAACATGCCGATTTTTCCCACGCGCGAGCAAAACGCATTAAAACGCTTTGCACTTGCGAGGAAAAATTGCGCATTTTCCCACAGCGCACCCAGCCTCTTATCTGGGCGTCAAACATGCCCGCGTGAAAGGGGCCTTATATACGTTGGGTTACAGATAAGAGCCTACTGCCGCGACGTAGCGAGTCGTGCGGCGGTAGGAAAGTTGTTAAGACCGGTGTTTTAGACACTAGTCTTAATAAGGCCCTGCACTGGCGTTGGATCCGCCAGAGTTATGAAGAGGTGCCGGCCTCTACATAACTTCAGCGGATCCACCAACGCTTTTAAATGTAAGACAGCTTCCTGGGTGTATTACATTTAGACCATTTTCTAGGCCTAAACCAGGTGTACAAAATTATGAACGAGACGGGCCTCCCGGCCATCACCTTCCACTTGTGTAGAAACACACCCCCAGCTGGTAATACCCATCTGTACCTTTATCCATAAACTTCTAGGAGGAATAAGAGAAGAACGGCACAACATAAAAAAAGATGCCCCAGAATTGTTTTTACATGGGGGATGCAAGTAGCTTCTAAAAGAGACCCGTCAGGAGAGGTGACAGCTCTTCTTTAAGTGATGTCATTGCTCATCACTATATTTACTTCTAAGGCTATGTTCACACTGTGGATTTTTGTGAGTCTGCGCCCAAAACTGCACGTAATTCGTGATGACACCGCCTGCCATTATTTTCAATAGGAGTCCATGCCTCTGTGGTTTATGTACTCGTGGTTTTCCAGAATATGCAAGGAATGGACCTGTTTATGTTGCGGTTTCCCATAGTGTCCGCACGGTAGTGTCCACTAGTGTTAAGCGAAAAAAAAAAAGCACTCACCTGCTCCATTTCCTCACGCTGCAGGGAACACTGGCTGCTGACTGGGGGACGAGACCTGCGTCATCACTCTGGAGCGCGGGTCCTGTCCTGAGCTTCCAGTCAGCAGCGAGGGTTCACCGCGGCAAGAGCAAATGGAGGAGGTGAGTGCTTTTATTTTTTTGCACCAAGAAGAAGTGTGAGCACTATAAATTCTGGAGGGCACTAATTGCGGCATTAATATTATTGGGGGGCACTAATGAGGGCATTAATATTATTGGGGGCACTAATGAAGGTATTATTAATTCTGTGAGGCACTAATCGGGTCATTACTATTATTGGGGGCACTATTAATTCTGGGGGGCACTAATAGGGGTATTATTAATTCTGCGGGGCACTAATGGAGGCATTTTTAATTTTGGGGAGCACTAATGGGGGCATTAAAATTACTGGGGGCACTAATTGTGGCATTATTTATTTTGGGGAGAACTAATGGGGACATTGTTAATTCTGGGAGTACTAATGGAGGCATTAATATTACTGGGGGCACCAATGAAGGCACTAATATTACTGGGGAGCACTAATGGGGGCTATATTAATTATAGGGGCCCTAATGGAGGCATTAATATTACTGGGGGCACGAATGGAAGCATTATTAATTCTGGGGGCACTAATGGGGGCATTATTTTTTAATCAAATCATTTTTATTATGAATGGGGGCACTATTAATTCTGGGAAGCACTAATGGGGGCATTATTAATTCTGGGAAGCACTAATAGGGGCTTAACAAAGTAGGGGTATGTTTTAGCAGTTTAAGGGCGTGGCCGATGATGTCCGGCTTTATGGGGTGAAGCTAGCGGCCACCCTAGTGGCTTAACTTGGCCGCATTTTTTGTTGGGAAAGGTGGCAACCCTAGCCTCAACATGGTGGAATATGGCTGTGAATGCTGCTCAACCAACCACTGGCTGCAGCTAGGGTTGCCACCTTTCCCAACAAATATTACCGGCCAAGTTAAGCCACACCCCAAAGGGAGTGTGGTTTTGGGGGTCGCTGTCATACTGTGGCTTCCAATAATATTAATGCCTCCATTGTTGCTCCCCAGTAATATTAATGCCCCCATAAGTGCCGCCCAGAATTAATAAAGCCCCCATTAGGGCCCCCAGTAAGAATAATGCACCCAGTTACTGGCCCGGTGGTAACCCTAGCTGCAGCCCTCACCCTCCTTGGCCAGTAATTGGATTATTCACACAATGAGGTCTAAGTGCCCTTCTCCGACCATCCGAAAAGTTGGGTGGTATGCACACGCCATTTTGCAAATCTTTTGCCCCCTGGAGCAACCAAAGATCAGCTTTTAGTTCCCATAGAGCTCTTGAAGTAAAAAATACTGGGTTTTGACTGGTTGCTATGGACAACAAGGCCAGTTTTGCTTTCAGTTTTCTTACATCTGCCCCCTCATAACTTTATTGTTCATTCCTTATAAACAACCTGGCAGTTCCCATTAATGAGCGGAGGGGGGGGGGGCGGACTATATGGGATGTACTATTTGGCGGTCCCCACAAGTCAACTAGGCCCCTAACTTTGCTTTAGGACCCAGGAGCTTCCAGTCACACCTCAGCCACCAAGCAGCCTGCTGTCACCTACCGGTCCGTCCACCTCGTCTCCCATGCCATCCCTTCCTGCCCATCCCTGCCTCCTCCTCCTCCCGGCCATTCCCGCCTCTCGTCTCCTCCCTCTCAGGGCTCCCCCCTCCTCCTTCCCAATCTTCACACAACACACAAGGAAGGAGCTAGCACCGGGACTCCGAGCCGCCCGTCCTCCCCCTGCGCACTAACAGCCAGACACAGCCGTCCTCTCCTCCCCGACACCCAGCAGCTGGAGCCATGAGCTGGGGCACGGAGCTGTGGGTAAGTGCGCGGCCGCTTTTGTCTGTTGGTAGGTAGGTGACGAGGTAGGAAGGTAGGTAGGGAGGGGTGTGAAGGTGATTTGGAGGTCCGGAGGAGGGCGGCAGTGCCAGGTGGTGCGGCCGCCTCTGCCGCTCCGTCCACTAGTCTATGGGCAGACGCGGTAGCGCAGAGACTTGCTGCGTTTCTCCCAGCGGGTTCCCTCACAGGCATGCTGATGAGACCTGGCTTAGTTTTGGTTCTGCCCGGGGTGGCCATTGTATAGCAGCGCCCCGTGCTGTGCTCCGTGCATTGTGCTGGGGTGTGTGCACACAGCCAGGTGAAGGGCGGCTTTTGTCTCAGTGCCTGGCAGCAGACGGATCACACCCTTTCTTTCATCTGCTCTTCTTGGCTTCAGTCTCACTCTCCTTCTTACAGATTTTGGGGTCTTTCTTGTCTGTGATTCAATGGGGGCAGTGCTCTGACCATAGATAACCCATATTCCTGCTGTGTCACTGGCCGTAAATTGGGGGGAAATGATAAAAATTGATCATTACTGATGTTTTCCTCATCCTGACCCCGGGGTGCATTACTATGATATCCATCACCAGTGATTTTTTGCCTTAGGTGTAAGTCAGTGTGTAAACAATGCATAGTGTGAATACGCACGAGACAAGGCTGTGTGTAATCACTTTATAACGTACGTGGTCGCCAGCCAGGGGCATTGTATTGTGCGCTCACATACGCTCTATTTTGGAGAGGGCCCCTCCAGAGAAGATGGGAGCTGTAGTTAAAAAGGAGCCGCGCTGTGTTGTCACCCCCGTCCAGGGCCTCCGTGTGCCAAGTGCAAGGCATTCTCTGGGGCCAGCTCCTGTCAGTGGGAAATGTCTGCCGAGGATATCGTCCCGGGCTCATCAGTGTGACGTCCTATAGAGGTCCAGGCGTTGCGGTTTACGCATTTACGGACGGTAGGCGATGTACGTGATGATGTAACGATGAGTCGGATGAGCGCCGTTTGTTGGATTTCAGGGAATTGCATTAAAGCAAATCCCTAATTTATTGTTGTTTTCAGAATCCGCTCCGGTGTTGGCCTCGTAGTAGGGGAAGTAAGTCATTTCCTTGCTGTTGGGTCAGAATACGGGCTGCTGTTTATGGCGGCCTGCGTCCTACCTATTGTACACTGCATGCCGTTCTCGGTTGTAAATGCAAACCTGCAATTTGGGCTGGTGTCACCCAGCTGTACCTCAGCGGGTGCTCGGTCGGTGTTAGTAGAACCATATTGGGCAGAGGTTCTGGGTATTAAATGGGTTTTCCGAGATTCTGGCGATCAACTTTATACGGAGTGCCGGTGAGCGCCGCGGCCTCTTCCTAGGCCAGTGACATCACGGTCATCGGTCGCATAGCCCAGGGAATGACTCGGAGCTGCAATACCAGTCATGGCCACTTTCCAAAGGACGACACTGCGCGTGGTGCGTTATGAGGAGGCCGCGGCGCTCACCGGAACACTGCGGCCTCCTCAAACAGCTGATCAGCAGGGGTGCTGGGTGTCAGACCTCTCCCCCCACCCATCTGATATTGATGACGTGTCCTGAGTATAGGTCATCAGAATCTCAGAAAACCCCTTCTTATTTCGGTTATGTCGCACCACACCTTTATCAGGAAAAATGGAACAGCAACCAAAATAGTGAAGTCCCACCAGAGTAATTAAAGGCACATGTGGGGGGGGGGATTTATCAAACTGGTGTCAAGTAGAACTGGCCTTGTTGCCCATAGCAACCAATCAGATTCCACCTTTCAGTTTCCAAAGGAGCTGTGAAAAATGAAAGGTGGGATCTGAGTGGTTGCTAAGGGCAACAAGGCCAGTTCTACTTTACAGCAGTTTGATAAATGACCCCAGCGCTCTTTACTGTACTCAGACGTAGAAGACAAAATCGCATACCGGCATAAAACATCGCAGGAACCGCGTCCTGTCAGGTATGTAACAAGATGGAGTGTTGTCCAGTTAATTCCTGAAACCAGACCACCCCTTTAATCAGGCTGAGGCAAAATTTGGGTTATGGCTGCACATGGCATAGTTTGCTAAAAAAAACTTAAATTTTGCAGCGGTTTTTATCCTCTGCATTACAAAGTGTGGCATCCGCGGCATAAGTGACAGGGCATGGAAGAGAACTTCTAAAACCGCATCCGCTGCTGTCAGTGCTGCAAAGATAAACATACAAGCGCCTAGGCCTGTGGGCACTCCAGCTGTGGAAAAACTACAACTCCCAAGATCTACACTTGCTTTGCTGTTCCCGTAACTCCATAGAAATGAATGGATGCATGCTGGGAGTGGTAGTTTCACCACAGCTGGAGTGCCGGAGGTTAGTCATCACAGGCCCAGACTAAACGTTGGTATCGTGATCACACGGCTGGAAATCCAAAGTCTGTTTTGTGGATCTTGGGCGATGTGGTGGACCCCTGCTCATACGCAACTGCTGGGACCGCTCACGGCTACCTGACGTCTTGTGTGTAACCTACGATGGCGCTCAGTAAGACCGCACGCAGGGTGAAAGCGGAGAGGAGGAAGTGAGTCTTTGGTTCATACAGTGATTCATACAGATCCGTGGTAGATAGAGGCTCTGGTCACTTCTGATGTTTATCTGGCGGATATAACGGCGTATAATACACAGTCCTGTGGTTTCTCTTCCTTCCGACGTGAATGATTTTCCATTATGCAGTATAACGCTTGCATCGGCCGCGCCGGGCAGTTCTCGGACCGTTGAATGTAGCAGTGACGTCGGATGATCCGTTTTCTGATCATTATTACATTGACTTCTGTTCTCCTGAAATTGTTTTGATACCAATTGTTGCCATGACCACTAATAATCCATGAGGAAGGACGCCACGTTCGGAACGTGTCAGCATCTATAGTTTTCTATGCAACGTTTTTAATGATTTTTCAATATAAGATTGACAGTTTTTATGGAATTGGTGTTCCTTTGTTTTTGTGGCACTCCTACTTGGTTGGATTATCCTAATTCGCAGCACCTCTAGGGACCCCTTACCTCTACCGCCCTCCTTGTGTTCACTTCTAATTGGTCCATTTAAAGGTCTGTCCCTTCTGCAGCCTCCGGCCTCCCTTAGCGATGTCTTCTGCAGGTAGGTCATTCACTTCATAGGTGATGGCGGTAGCTGAGGGGCCTCGTTGCCGTGTACCGTATGCAGGCAGGAGGTGCCCATGGTAGAACCGGTTATGTAAACCTTTTGAATGGTGTCAATGTGGACGTACAGGGGCCGATCGATTGTGCAGTTCACGCACAGTCAATAGCCGTGGCCGACGCTATTCCTGCAGACCTCTCATACACGTGTGCAAGAGGGGGGGTGGCCTGACACTGAAAGGATTGGACATGTTGAAATTCAATAGCTGCTTCCTCGTTTCCCCCAATATCATGTCAGGTTAAAATCGACACATCCCAATACCTGTAAGGGGGTCGGCTGGTCCCGCTGAGTTGGGCAGAGTTGTCTCTCATTTGTATGAGCACCTTTAAGCGGATTTTGAAAGGCGCAGCATGTCCGTTATGTTTGCAATTTTTGGTGTGGAGCTCACCCTTTTCAGTGGATGAGACCTGCGTCAAAACCCGGTGTAGGATGGGGTGGAAACGCACGGAAATTTGGTCAGATCTTCTGCATGTTTACCCGCACCTGTGGTCAGGTACCCTTAGCCTAACTGCGCACGGGTGCGGATTTTCATGCGAATCTCTCCGCATTACCACCCCTACATCTGTTACTTGTGGATTTTGATGTGGTTTTGCCCCAGTCTCACCCTTTGCAATGCAGTAAAAGATCTCCACAGCAGAAACAATCCACACGCTGCCGATTTCAAAACGCGCGGGACAGGTCAATTTCTGCAGGGAAAAAATTTGCAAGGTGTACATGAGACTCGGCAATTCTCACTCACTTCGGAGGTACTGTATTATGTAGCATTTTTTTTTCTGCATAAAAATCCTTTTAGAAAAACTGGAAGCAATCCGCGACATGCGCAGTCAGCCTTAGGCCCCTTGCAGACGAGCGAGTAATCCGCGCGGGTGCAACACGTGATGAAAACGCATTGCACCCGCACGGAATCCGGACCCATTCATTTCAATGGGTCTGTGTACATGAGCGGTGGTTTTCGTCTATCACTTTTGCGTAGAGTGAAAATCACAGCATGTTCTATATTCTGCGATTTTTCACGCAACGCAGGCCCCATAGAAGTGAATGGGGCTGCGGGAAAATTGCATCCGCAAGCAAGTGCAGATGCGATGCGTTTTTTTTTTTTATTTATTTATTTTTTTTTTTTTTTACGGATGGTTGCAAAGAAATGTTTGTAAACATTCCGTTTTTTATCATACGCGTGCAAAACGCAGTAAATTGCATTGCACCCGAACGATAAAAACTGAACGCGATCGCAAACAAAACTGAATGGACTTGCTTACGAAATCGCTCAGTTTTCGCTGGAAGCATCCGGACCTAATCCGCTCACGCGCGTCTGCAAGGGGCCTTAGGGTCTTGCAATGTACAAATGCCATATTAGCCTCGTACACTTGTCATCACCAGGTTAAGGGCGCCTTCACATGTGGCAGACAATTCTGCGGCTGAAAATGAAAATCGGTTCCATTCATTTGAATAGGGCGGCAGGCACATGGATTTCTGCAAGCCCCATTAAGGTGAATGCAGAAGTTCCTGCCACAAAATCTGCCGCGTGTCAAGGCTCCCTCACTTCCCGGTTAGGCCCCGTTTACAGCGGCGTTTAAATTCCAGCGGGCTATTCCGTTAGTCACGGCCTAAGTGTCGGCTGGACAGAGACTGCTGCATGCGGCGCTACGTGTCCGGCCAAAAACAGTCATTTTTGCCAGATCCCGTTCTAGTCCATAGGAATCCGGCAATGCTGTATACGGTGAGCTCCGGTAGCTTCATCCTCTGTCGGGTCAGGCTGCCGGATTACCAGCGCAACTGTGAACCAGGCCTTATAAAACCACATGCATAGACTGTGTACATGGTGGCATATGGAGCTGCCGTTTTCTACGTCCATTTACGATATAGGGACGTACTTGAGGCGTTATTCTCCTCCTCTCCTGTATGTGATGGAATGAGTCCCGTGTCCGGCTGCCACCCTGCCCCATCACCTGTATGGTGACTAAGTACCATTTGGAGATGAGACCATGGCCAGAATGATGTCAGAAGATCCCGGTAGCGCTTGGCTTCTGACTTCTCGGCTATTAGTAAAGCATTTAAGTGTTTTTTTCCTTAATCGCACTTAATCCTAATTGTTCTAAAGCGAAGCTTCAGTCTGGGATCACAATCGAGCTTTGGGTGTAATTGATGCAGTTACTTCTATTTTATATATATATTTTTTTTATATATATCTGAGTAGGAAATCTTCTCTTTGGGGATCTTGTCAATGACTTATTAAAAACCCAGCCCATTGGGTTGTCCAAATTAAATTGCCCGAAAATCCTAGGCCATACGACTGGTGCCGTTAAAAAGGGTTTCCGATGGGACCTGCCTTCAGTTGCTTGTATCTCAGCGAGAACATCTTGTGACCAGAGGACTGGATGGAGTCTTCTCAGGATACCCTACGTCTGCTTTTGTTTAAACCTGCGAAGAAAATCCTGTTTCTGATCCATTAAAGAAGGTTGTGCTGTAAATTACTAGATGACAGCCCCATGGAGAACGCGTTACAGCTCTGGTTACTGTAACATAAATCTTAATGCACCCATCCTTCAGGATTGAGGCCTCCTGGCTTTTTGGTGGCTCGGCCGTTTGTGTAGTATACCGGGCATGTGTTAGATAAGTCATCTGAAATGGGGGATTTTTGGCAGGCCATTGTACGCAGTGCCGAGTGGTAGACGTCCGTCTGCAGAAAACTTAATCTGCCAAGTTGGAACATTTTCTCTCATAGGCTGAAACTACATGTGTTTTGCCGGATTGGCCTTTTTCAGCCGATCATTTGCCAGTTGGCACAAGCATCCATTCGTACGCTGCATGTTATGTGCCCCCAGTGGTAGCCATTTTCAGATGTATTTTACTATATAAATGGTCCTTTCAAATGCAGCGCCTGCATGTGGTGTGAACCTAGCCAAAAATGCAGACCCTTGACGGGACATCCTTGCATTTTCTGCTCCAAGGCCGTCTTCACTTCTCTGGCGAGCTGTTCCCGCTGTCGTCCGGACCAAAAAGCATTGCATGCAACATATTTTGTCTGCCCGGAAAGCGTCCGGATCACCACCGTACCTCATTACAGTCAATGGGGATCCAGCAGTGAACTATAGAATCTGGCAGTGCCGGTAAGCTGCTCTCTGCTAGAACAGCCTGCAGGATCTGCTGCCGGAGATGTGAACGCGGCCTCACACCTTTTGGTTCTTGGTCCGAGGGCAACCTTGTCAGATTGACAATCCCAAAGGCTGCAATAAAACCTAAAGGGGTGTTACCGCCTGAGACCTTCAGGGCATATTGAAAGTAGATGTCATAGAGATCTGATAGGTTCCACCTCTAGGACCACCACCTGTTGGTAGAATGGGGGTCCTGTTGTGTCTTGTTGGCACTCTATTGTAGTTTAAAGGAGTTGCTGAAACAGCCACGTGTTTCACTGCCCTCCTAAGACTCTAGTTTAGGTATTTTCACGCATGTTTGGCCACCTCTGCACCTCATCTACTCCCTTCTGAAGTGCCATACAGGAGCCAGAAGACCCCAGTCTGCCGATAGCTAGGGATCCAAGAAACGGCCACACAAGTACAGAAAGCATGCCTGTGACCTGACGGAGCCGCACAGAATGGCATTGCGGGACACTTGGTCCTGGGGCCACAGGTTGTTTTAGAGGAAGTGCCTGCCAACCCTGGAGAAGGAAACCTTTGGAATTATAGCACCCTGCCTGGAGGACCACATTCAGTAGGGACTTTTTGCCAGGCTTTGTGCTGAAGACTCGGTAGATATGTACTAAGCCCAGAACTCTGACTTCAAATTTAGGGCTTTTAAAATGTGGCAAAAATGGTCTCAACCTTACTCCAGTATAGAGGTGGAGTAACCTCTCCAGGCAGTAGTGTTAGGCCACCTGCCCCCGCGTGCGGATTTCAGTGCGTTTACTGCATTTGCAGATTTTGATGCGGTTTTGCCCTCCTCTCACCCTTCCTCTGAAAAGGGGTGAAATCTGCACTAAAAATTGCACAAAGAATTGACATGCAGGATTTCAAAATCTGCCCAGCAGGTCTATTTTTGCACAGAAAAAAAAAAAGGCGACGCTTACATGAGGTTTGTCTGATTGCATGCACTTTGCTGGTTCTGTAGAACAGTGGTTTATCCACATGGAAATCTGCGTGGGAAAAAAACACAACGTGTGCAGGTAGCTTTAGACTGAAAGATGCACTGAATTGATCAAACTTGGTAAAATTTGCAATAAATTGCGGAAGAGCTGCCTTATGATAAATCTCCCCTATGCTAACCTGTAAAAGGGCAAATAAAAGCAGGGCGAGGGGCCCGCTGACAGCTGCCTTTTAGGACTTTTTCACATGTTGACACATCCTGGGGAGAGGGATATAATGTAGTTGTAATTTTCCATACCTTCCCCTAGCAATTTTTTTTTCGACACTCTTGTGCATGCATTCTTAAAGGGGCTCTCCAAAACTAATGAGTCTGTCCAATCTTAAGTGCATTTTGTCCTGAGGTGAATGCACCCTATTGATACGAGGCAGAACATGTGTGAGACATACCCCGAACCCTCCATACCTCCTGTAGATGCCATTTCTCGCTACTGAGGACATTCCCGGCCATGCACCACTGTATATACTTTGCTCGTTGCATAAGTGTGTAATATGTGATGCGTGCGCCTCTTACCAGAGCGCCTTTTATAGCTTGACATTGTCGCGTATGTTAACGGGGTTGTGTCACCTCAGCAAATAGCATTTATCATGTAGAGAAAGCTAAAGAGGTTCTCCGGGCTTTTACTATTGATGACCTAACCTCAGGATAGCAATCAACAATAGGTAACGGCGGCATCTCCAGTTCTTTCTTTATTGATCGTACTTCAAAGAACGTGCCCACAAAAAGCCAGGCGGCAATGTTTCGGCAACATACCAAAGGCTACTATCAATAAAGAAAGAACTGGAGATGCTGCCGTTGCCTTTTGTTGATTGCTGATCTGTGGACTGCTGTGGATCTGCGGCCGTGGTTTGGCTGATGCATCCCGGTGTGGTCGGTGAGGTCTGTGGATACTGCTCTGCAGTTTGTGTTTGATACTAACCTCAGTATAGGTCATCAATGTAAGATCGGCGGGGGTCCGACACCCGCCCCCCCCCTGCCGATCAGCTGTAAGACCGCAGTGTCTTCCTGCTCACCTCTGCTTTGCCATAGACAGCAGCAGCGGACAGGAAGAGAGAAGGGAGACGGTGTTCTGCCAGATTCCTATACCTTGGCAGAATGCTATACCCAGAAGTGACGCGGCCGCACCGGAAGTGAGGCAACCGCACGGGAATCAGCTGGAGGAGGGTGTGTGCAGCGCTGTGCAAGCGCACATCCACTGGATTAGTAAAAATTATTGCACCGCCGTGGGAGAAGCAACCACTTCACGCGCGTGCAGGATATTGATCCTGCCAATATCCTGCGCTCAGCTCTGCGGTGAGGCTGAACGGCTCCTGATGATGTGTGCGCGTGCGCACTCAGGGGTAGGGAGATCTGATGGAACATTTTGCACTGAAAAATCTACCTACCCCTACCTACTACCTACCATGCGCATGAAGTGGTTGCTTCTCCCGCTGCGGTGCAATAATTTTTACTAATCCAGTGGATCTGTGCTTGCGGATCGCCGCACACACCCTCCTCCAGCTGATTCCGGTGCGGCCGTGTCACTTCCGGGTATAGCAATCTCCCAAGGTATAGGAATCTGGCAGAACACCGGCACGTGCACACTGCAATCAGCGTCTCCTCATACAGCTGATCGGCGATCCGCCGATCTGATACTGATAACCTCTCCTGAGGTTAGATCATCAATACTAAGTCTAGACAACCCCTTTAATACAGAGCACTTACTAATGTATTGTGATTGTCCATATTGCATCCTTTGCTCCTTCATTCATTTTTCCATCACATTATACACTGCTATTTTCCATGGTTACGACCCCCCTGCAATCCATCAGCGGTGGTGGCTCTTACACTATAGGAAAAAGCACCGGCCTATGTGAGCTCCCACTGTCCCGGCCAGCGCCTTTTTCTATAATGTACAAGCACGGCCATTGCTGTTGGATATGAGCAGCGTATAATGTGATGAATCCAGCCAGCAAAGGAGGCAATATAGAGAATCACAATACATTAGTAAGTGTCTGGTATTCACTTTCTCCACATGATAAATGCCATCTGCTGCAGTGCATACCTAATATCCATATCTTGGAAAAATGTAGGTGTATTACTTACATAATCTAATCTAGGTTGTTAAAGAGCATCTGTCAGCAGGTCCAACCCTATTGCATAATGCCTAGTAAGATGGTTGCTGATCCCCGCTCTACCGCATGCGCAGTAGAAAATTATCTGTGTGTGCGCCAATCTTATAAGCAATGGAGCAGTCACTATATTGACAGGGCCAGGCAAGATCCAGTTAATGGGAGAGGAAAAGTGACGGGTAGAGCTGGGCACTGAAAATCTGGAGCTCCGAGGGGCCTGACCTGCACTTCTGTGCTCTAATGAGCTCATTTGTAGTAAAGAAAAGTTGTACTCGGTAACAGCGCTTCAGAGCAGCATAAAGGTGTCCTTTTACTCGGCAGCATCACTGTGTGTGGTTTCACAGGGTTGATCCTGCTGACCAATGCTCTTTAAATTCCATTAAATGGGTTGGTTGAGGTTGAAAAACATGGCTGCTTTCTTCAAACCCTTTTAAATTGGCCTATAAAGGTCTGCATCAGCGTTTCTGATCATTGGCCCATGTAAACATGGCGGCGATCAGCTGACCACTAAGCGAATGCTTGCGGTTTGGCTGATCGCATCTTCTAGATGCGCCTAAAAATTGTCGTTGTCAGCAGCTCATCTCCCAGTGTAATCGGGGGCGTGCCGCCAACAATATGTAAACTATAAGGACCGAAGAGTTGTACCAGCTGATAATGAAGAGTGCATCTGGACCTTCATTGTACACTGCTAGTAATTCGTCCATAACTTCTAGCAGGAATAATAAAGGAATGGCACATCATAGTCATAAGAATAGATGCTCCAGAATGGTTATTACATGGGGGATACAAGTAGTTACTAAAGCAAGCATGTCAGGAGAGGTGAGAGGTCCCCTTTATATCTGTGGCATCTCTTCTCTGTAGAGTATCAGCCATTATATTGAGGCCACGTTGCGGATTCCCGTGCGGAAAAACTGTAGCGTAATACAGTACGTGTCTGACTATAGACAAATCTCTTTTCCGTTCTGTGTGAAAATTGAAATCTGCGGCATGTCTACTCCTTGTGCAGATATTACCCTTTTTCAATGCAGGGGTGAGATCTGCATCAAATCCGCACCAACACATGTGGATTTAGTGCGGAACCGTAGAGAAGGCACGCACCACTGTGCAGGTAGCCTCATCCCCAACATTTCATGAAGATTATTTCCATGGCTTGTGATTAGGGTTTCATAAAGATTAGACTTGGGTGCACCCCCACAGAGCAAATAAAGGAGCCGTAAATGTCAATTGTGGAGCCCCCCCCCCCTTGCTTTAAAGGGTTTCTGTCATCACGTTTTGACATTATAAGCTGTCTGACATTAGCTATGTGCTAATGTCAGAGCAGCTTGATAATGTCTTTTTTATAAAAATCGATTTATATTTTGGCTGAAAAACGTACTTTTATAATATGTAAATTAGCCTCTAGGAGCAGGGGGAGCGTTGCCCTGCTCCTAGAAGCTCCGTGCGACAAACTGCTGGCACGCCCCTTCTTACTTTGAGTGACAGTGCCGGGCAGCGATCCTCCGGCACTGTCTCCTTCTGAAAGCCCGCGCTGTCCTTGCTTCCGGGTGTACTCAGAGGTATTCAGCGCAGGCACGGTGAGCTGAGGACAGCAGGCACCAGCGTCCTCTGCTCACCGCGCCTGCGCCGAATACAGAGCGGCGGCGCAGGCGCGGGATTTTAGAAGGAGACAGTGCCGGAGGATCGCTGCCCGGCACTGTCACTCAAAGTAAGAAGGGGCGTGCCAGCAGGTTGCCGCACGGAGCCTCTAGGAGCAGGGCAACGCCCCCCCTGCTCCTAGAGGCTAATTTACATATTATAAAAGTACGTTTTTCAGCCAAAAGATAAATTGGATTTTTATAAAAAAGACATTATCAAGCTGCTCTGACATTAGCACATAGCTAATGTCAGACGGCTTATAATGTCAAAACTTGATGACAGAAACCCTTTAAGGACTCGTGCACATGGCCGTTGCCCTGCCGTGGCCTTATTGCGGCCCACATACGGCGGGTCTGCAATACACTGTGCACCCTGCATCACGGAGTGAATGGGTTCGCAAACCCGGAGATGCGGTGCAGAAGCACAGATCGGAAGCACTACGGAGTGCGTCCGTGGTGTTTCTGGCTGTGCCTCTGCGCCGCAAAAAAGTAGTGCATGGATCGCAGGCCCCATTCAAGTGAATAGATCCGCGATCCGCATGCGGCTGCCGCACGGTCGTGTGCATGAGCCCTAAAGCTGGTCTTGCAGTCACTTGCCCGCCCTGGTCAATGTCTCCTGTCTATCTTTAGGTTTTACCTAGCAGATGACCGGCAGCTATGGGCTCAGCGGGGGGCGCACTCATCACGGCCTATGTATGTTTATTCTCACCTTTCCCGTGTCCTGTGGTCGTTATACTACTAGTATGCTGTGCTGGCAGTAACCGGAGGAACAGTCATGACTTGTGTGACCTGGTGAGGAGCCTAGAGCCCCCTGGATGTAATCCGAGCACCTACAGTACGCGAGCGCCGGATGTCGTGGATTACAGCCTGAGATCACTGAATATTTCTGCAGTGAATCAGGAGTCCACTTTGCAGCGTTTTGTGCGTTCCTTGTATTCCTGTGATTAAAGCCAGCGTCCGTGTCTCCGAGTGATATCATTCCTTGCAAGTATCCGCTATGGAAACCCTCCGCCGAGTCTGGAAATGTGATGATGGCGCTACAGATGTGATTTGCTAAAATATATATATAAAATCTTAACTTTCAACCTCCCTCCGTGTGAAGGACACTCGCTATACTTTTATAGTTGCCATGGCAACTAGTGAGTTACAAAGCCGAGAGCACACGCTGAGCATTTGGATGCGTCTCGGATATGCCAGTATCTATGACGCTGGAGTGCAGACTGTGTGGCTCTTAGAAATGGCAGCTTCGCCGTCCGACCAGTAGATTTCCAGCCGAGAAGGTTCTGATGATGGAAATAACCTTTTCTGTTGCAATTATCATTTGATTTATGGGATTTAAAGGAACCCTACAGTGAAAGGTCACAAATCGCGCCTCAAGTTCTGAGATGGCACGCGTCTCTTTAGCCAAGGTTGGGCATTTCTATGCATGGTCTTCTAACGCACTCTCCTATTTCCAGCTTTGTACAAGTCTGTTCCATTGATTTATTAGCGGACTGGATTGGCGTTATCTGTCTGCTTATTTGCATCTGTAAGGCGGTGGATACGTGGAGTTGACTTCAGCTGCGTGACTGGAGACATTGCCAATCAGCTAATCGAAGGGGTGCGGGATGTTGGACCCCCACCCATCAGTTACTGATGGCCTATCCATCCTCAGGAGGGTGATCCTCTGTTCACAATCCTCATCTCTTAGGGCTTACGCACGTGGCCGTTGCCGTATTGCGGCCCGCAAACAGTGGGTCCGCAATATATGAGCCCTGGCCGTTGGGCACCGCAATCCAGAAGGTGCGGTGCTGAATGGAAGCCCTTAACCCCGCGGAAGCACTGGGTTTCTCTCCACGCCTCCGCACCACCAAAAAAAATAGAACAGATCACGGACCCTTCTGGTTTAACGTGTCTGGATCCGTCTGCGGCAGCCGCATGGATGGTGCCCATGCAGTGGGGACTGCAAATTGCGGTCCCTAATGCACGGAACGGCCATGTGCATAAGGCCTTAGCCTGAGTATGGAGCAGTTACAAAGAGCTTCACTTGCTGTGTAAGGCCTCGTTCACATTTCCCTGTCCATTTGACATCCGTGAAAAAAATCATCCTGTGTTTTTGAATATATCCATGTCGGGTCCATGTGTCCGCTTTTTGTCCTCTGGGTGTTATCCGTGTTCCACGGATGCTGCTCAGCTGAGAATAATTTTTCCAAAGCATCTCTTATCAGTGGTCCGTGAAAAACGGACTAAAGAGACGCAACACTGATGCCGCCTCACAGACCAATGTAGTGCATGTCTCTGAGATTTAAGAAATAAAAATAAAATAAATGCTGGATATGTGAACGGGCGCTGAAGTCAGTGAAAAATGGAAATGTGAACAAAATGGAGCAATAAAGGCGCCCATACAGCTAGGTGTCTTCTCTTGCTTCCACACACAGTAAGTGCTGGCTTCAGCCGAGCATGCATGTGCATTCAATAGGGAGAGAGGAGAAAAGCGCTGCCAGACACCTCTGATGGCGGCTCATCTCCTGGGGAAACAAAAGGATCGGGGTGTTTAAAGTTCAACATGTCCAATCCTTCTCTCCCCTGTCGAAGAAAAGTCAGGAGTTCCCCCATACACAGTGGATTGTCAGCTTGCTCCACCAAAACGGGTTCGGCTGACCATACTGAAATGCGTTAATGGCAGCAGCAATATCCTAGTATCTGAGCACAGAGAAATACAAAGACAATAGAAAACCTCCATTTATAAAATGAAGCAACCCGCAGGAAGCTCTGGTCTTCTTTCTCTATCTGCACGTGGGAAGTGTATAGGGGTTAAATGTTTACTGAGCGCTTGTTAGTCCTGTTTAGTCCTTGTTCTCTGCGGTTTTCAGACCTGCAGGAGATGCTGCGCTCACCTCGGGCGCACAGATAGCAGACCATGCACCATGTATGTTTAATGAGCAGCTGGTTGCGGTACACGTGTTCTCGTGTCTTATACTGTTATATTGACCCTGATTCTCGAGCCAAATAAATGCAGCAGCAAAGTGGATGAAATTAGACCGATCTGATGTTTGCTTTGCTTTGCGGAGATTGACCTGCTGTGCGGATTTTGAAAGCCACAGCGTGGCGCTTGTTTGTGCGGTTCTTTTGTGGGGATTTCACCCTCTTTTATGCAACAGTAAGATCTGCGGCAAAACCGCATCAAATCCACAACAAAATCGTATGCAGTTTTTGGTGCGGAAATGCACAGAGCTCTGCACGGACGTTTGTGCGTCACAGCCGGCACCCGCAGCCTTCTGGTGACCAGCGTGTCGCTGGGATGAAACTGTTTACTTCTGGTAATGAGCGCGAAGACGTCTGAGATCTAAAGGAAATATGAAAGCAGCTTTAACTATTTCAGAAGTTGTCCTTTTTCCTGCGCGTCTGGATCGCTGTTGCTAGGGCTTGTGTTACCGGCCTCTAATTGACTGTTAATGTTATCCGAATATCCGGGTTTATCGCCCTGCATTTATCCGATACGTCTGCAACATGTAATTGTATGTTATATGGAACAGGCACCTGCTGGATGAATGGTTGTGTAGAAAGATACAGAGAAAGATCTATTAGGCTAGGGCTACACAACATGTGTCGCACGACCTATAGCGTACAGCTACACTGCAACATGTGTCGCACAACCTATAGCGTTCAGCTACACTGCAACATGTGTCACACAACCTATAGCGTACAACTACACTGCAACATGTGTCACACAACCTATAGCGTACAGCTACACTGCAACATGTGTCGCACAACCTATAGCGTACAGCTACACTGCAACATGTGTCACACAACCTATAGCGTTCAGCTACACTGCAACATGTGTCACACGACCTATAGCGTTCAACTACACTGCAACATGTGTCACACGTCCTATAGCGTACAACTACACTGCAACATGTGTCACACATCCTATAGCGTACAACTACACTGCAACATTAGTCGCACGACATATAGCGAACAACTACACTGCAACATGTGTTGCACAAAAATTTATATAATAAGTCTATGGTGTTGCACTGTGACATGCTGCGACTGCGACACGACAGACGCAGAAAAATCCTTCTTGGATGTTTTTTTTTGAAACTGTCATGTCACAGCAAGTCGCAGTGCGACACCATAGACTATATAATTATAAAAATTGTCACGTGACAATAGTCGCAGTGTAGCCCTAGCCTTACTTTATGTTGCAGCTAAATTCTTTTAATATTATGGTGAAGTTACATCTAGACGTCTTACTACCACTACTACTACTACTACTACTACCACTACTACTACTACCACCACCACTACTACCACAACTTGCAAGATAAAAAAAATTTGCTTTGAAGTCGCTTGAAAGTCGCTTCTAAAAAGTCGGTGTAGCCAGAACCTAAGGGTCCATTAACACGTCGGCAAAATGGATCCGGCTCCGTTCCGCAACCTGGCGGAACGGATCCGGACCCGTTCATTTTCAATGGGGATGGAAAAGATGCGGACAGCACACAGTGTTCTATCCGCACTTTCGTTCCGCAAAAAATAGAACATGTCCTATTCTTGTCCGCAGACTAGTGCCGACCATGTGCGGTCCGCAAAATGCGAAACACACATGGCTGGGTGGACGGCAAAACACTTACGGACGTGTGAATGGACCCTTAAAGGGGTTTCCTGGAAAAATATTGATGACTTATCCTCAGGATAGGTCATAAGTATTGGGGCTCATGCACACGAGCGTATTTATTTTTCGTGTCGTTTTTTTTTTTTTTTTTTGGACCGTATGCGGAACTATTCATTTCAATGGGTCCACCAAAAAAAAAAAAACGGAAGGTGCTCCGTGTGCATTCCGTTTCTGTATATCCGTTCAGCAAAAAAATAGAACATATCCTATTATTTTCTGCGTTACGGACAAGGATAGGACTGTTCTCTTAGAGGCCAGCTGTTCCGTTCCGCAAAATATGGAATGCACATGGACGTTATCCGTATTTTTTGCAGGTCCGTTTTTTGTGGACCACAAAATATACGGTCGTGTGCATGAGCTCTTAGGCAGTGTTTTAACCCCGCTGCTTAGCTGTTAGAAGAGGGCAGGCCCTCCATGAGCGCCACGGCCCCTTCCTAGGCCATGTGACGGCTAGTTGCAGCTCAGCCCCATTGAAGTCAATGGCCTGAGCTGCTATACAATGTACGCTGCTGGGCTGGGAAAGCTGCTGGGAGTCTGCAGTGCTAACTGGTGAGCGCGTGGCTCCCTAAAACAGCT
The DNA here is from genome assembly GCA_033119425.1 of Bufotes viridis. Lineage (NCBI taxonomy): Eukaryota > Metazoa > Chordata > Amphibia > Anura > Bufonidae > Bufotes > Bufotes viridis. The sequence goes on along the minus strand of CM065596.1, from coordinate 38,290,064 downwards.
GATCGGATGGTGGTGCCGGGACCCGGACGCCCAGCAATGTGATAATGAATAAGTCGTTATATCAATTCACGGATAACTCCTTTAAACAGTCGAGGCTACATTATTGTAAAAACAAGCGTATATTCCCACGTCACGTAAACCTCATGGATTTTTTTTAGCGATTGATAAAAATGTACTACAATGAACAGTGCAGATAGTTTGTCAGGGTTTTTTCATATCACCCCTATTATTTTTCGTTCTTTTGCGGAAATAACGGAAGTGTCGGATTTGGCAAATAACTGACACTAACGGAACCTAACAGATCCCATTGACTTTAATAGGAACTGTTCCGTTTCCATTCTGGAGAACATTTTTAGTGGCGAAAAAAGTTCTGCACGCATGCCTTTTTTTTTCCCAGCGATTTTTGACGTAGCCTCTGACGCAGATGTTAACGTTTTTTGTTGAAACTTCAAAAATGTTACGACTATAGTAAAGTGTTACAGAGCCAATATAAGGTGTAGATACGTACACGTACACAGAAGAACAGCACGGTTACTGGTAAATTGCTACAATTCACGTAACACATGAACGCGGTGTATACGTATTGGCAAACGCCCACAATACGGGATAAAACACGAGCGGATGGTGTGTATCCTGCCATTCATTACATAGGCTTATATATGTGATCCCAGCAGTCCGGTATGTCGCACGGTACTGGCAGTGTGATGAGTTATTATGAGCAATGTTTTACTGGAACCAGCACTGACTATACTAATTTCCAGTAAGGGTGTGGCCTCTATGAAGTGCTTTAGTTACTGTTCACTATTTATGTGTTGAATTTGTACAAAACGTATTGAATGGCGCAGGCCAGTCTTCATATCCCGCCGCACAGGGAGGGAGGCAGTGGCCGCTCCGCTCTTCCGTACAGCAGGACTCTGGGAAGATAATTAGCAGATGAAACAAAGCAGATTAGCTCATCTGACATGGCAGACTGGTAGGGATTAGGTAAACCCTTTGACTGCCAGGCGGGATAATGCATTATAGCCATTGTTCTCTTCACGCTGCTAATCCCCAGCTTCTGCTAATGTGCTATGTGTACAATGGGAATCTTAGAAAATGTCCTTAAAATACCTTGTGACAAAGCAAACACTTTTGCATCGATTGTCCGGGACAGATGCAGGTTAGTCTACTTTCACACTCGCGTTTTGGCTTTCCATTTGTGCGATCCGTTCAGGGTTCCCACATGCGGTCCAAAACGGATCAGTTCGCTTTCTAATGGAAAAGGATCCGCTCATAATGCATCAGTTCAGTCTCCATTCCGCTCTGGAGGCGGACACCAAAGCGCTGCTTGAAACTGAGCCAAACGTCCTGGCACACAATGTAAGTCAATGGGGACGGATCCGTTTTCACTGGCACAATAGAAAACGGATCTGTCCCCCATTGACTTTCAATGGTGTTCAAGGCGGATCCGTTTTGGCTATGTTAAAGATAATATAAGATAATCCGTTCTGAACAGATGCATGCGGTTGTATTGTCTGAACGGATGCATTTATACAGATTCATGACGGGTCCGCACCAAACGCGAGTGTGAAAGTAGCCTTACATTGCAGATGTCCTGCTCCTAGGATCCATTTGTATTATCTTTAACTTAGCCAAGACGGATCCGTCTTGAACACCATTGAAAGTCCATGGGGGATGGATCCGTTGTTTATTGTCAGTGAAAACGGATCCGTCCCCCATTGACTTACATTGTATGCCAGGATGGATCCGTTTTCACTGACCCAAACTGGCACAACAGCGTCTTGGCTAAGTTAAAGATAATACAAACGGATCAGTTCTGAACTGTATTATCGGAACTGATCCGTCCATGACGGAACCGCACAAAACGCAAGTGTAAAAGCTGGCTATAGACAGGACGTTTCTGCCGGTCAGCTCACCCAGTTCAGGGTTATGGTTTTAAAACCAGTCAGATTCCACTTTTCATTTTGCACAGCTCCTTTGGAAAAATGCAAGGGTCTGATTGGTTGCTATGGGCAACTTAGACAGTTTTCCTTTACACCAGTTTTGATGAATCTCCCCCGTTGACTTTTAATGTTTGTTCCCACATCAGTGAGACACCACTTCTTGGTCCGTGATGCGATCTAAAAAAGGCTCATTGAAGTTTATGGATCCGTGAAAAACCACTGACTCAACACTGATGGCACCTGTGTTCTGCCTAGCAGTGTCCATGGAATATGGATGACACGCGTACCAAACATTCTTCACGGATGAAACACGGATGGTTTATGCAGGGACATCAAATGACACTGGGTGCTGTCCGCATCGTTTGCGGCCATATTGAAACGAATGGGTCTGCACCAGTTCCTCATACAGGTGAAGCACTGAGCCCCCATTAACACACCCGCAGCGTCTAGAAGTAGTCCACGGACAGACAATGGAGGGTGTTGGGCCTGGTTTCTGCTGTATCATGTCGGTGTGTGATCTGGGAGGTAACCCATCATTGTCAGCCATGGTATGCCGGCCTGGGAGCACATTTCTCTGCAGTATAAAGGCTCTTGCACACCACCGTATCCTCTTTGCGATCCGCAAATCGCGGATCCCGTCCTGCTGCATGCTGCCATTTTGTTTTTAACTGCTGCCAGAAATGTACTAGCCTTGTCTGCAAAATGGACAAGAATAGGACATGTCTTTGCTTTTTTGCTGGACTGCGGAACGGACCTACAGACACGGGCAGCACACGGTATGCTGTTCACCTCTTTTGCGGCCCCATTGAAATGAATGGGTCTGGCTCCGATGCAGACTGAAAATACGGTTGTGTGCGTGAGGCCTGATGTGCGGATATCCGCTGCATGCCCATTCTATCGATTTCACGGATGTCAGCAGAAATCAAAGCCCAATATTCGTCTTTTAGTCGTAGCGAGTCCTTTGTGAGGTAGGTGACATCCATTATAGCTATTATTACACATTCTCATATTCGCGTACTGAGGAAGCTACCATGCGATCCCTATAGGAGCGGTAACGTCCGTCATGTCTGCTGTCCTCCATCTCTAAGTAATCAATGTGTGAATGGAGTTTTAATACCTTGGTGGAGGAGGATACCTGGAACGCTTGGCGGGTTGCTATTCAGTGGCTTGGCAGGCTTGGAACGTGCAGAGATATTTTCTGTATGGCGTTCTACGGGTCGCGTACATGTCATACTTTCTGGAGCTTGGTTACTCAGTCTCTGTGTGGAAATGAGTCATCTGGCAGGACACGTGAAGCCAGTGGGTGCAGTGCACCTTTATTACAGAGCTCTCCGAGATAAGAGCTGGAAATACTGAGCTAATCCCCACCAGTTCCCATCGTTCATTTCTGGGCTGCCGTAGTCTTCATAATGACTAATTATCTGCACTTTCTGTAGTATTCAGTAGTTGTGACCGTGACACATTGTCTCTGCCTGATTCGTACAGAAGCCTACGGAGGAAAAAAGACTCTGCAGTAAATTTGTAGGCGTATGGATGTATAGTAGAGCTCCCGCAGCTCCCGTGGCTCGGTATACTTACCCTATAGCAGGCATCCTCAAACTGCGGCCCTCCAGATGTTGTAAAACTACAACACCCAGAATGCCCTGCTGTAGGCTCATACCTGTAGGCTGTTCGGGCATGCTGGGAGTTGTAGTTTTGCAACAGCTGGAGGGCCGCAGTTTGAGGATGCCTGCCCTATAGGTTTACTTCCTAGTAGGTATGTCCACATGAGACGTAAAATACAGAATTAAAATCGGCAAAATCTGCATGGGTTACATGAGAATTTTGCCGTGTACATGGCTGTGGACCTCACCCTCGGAACTGGAAAGCGTGTCCGCGGCATAAATTGACATAATGCAGATTTCTCTAAACACTGCCGGTCAGTTTTAAAGGGGTTTTCCGAGACTATAATACCGATGACCTATCCCAGGGGTCAGCAACCTGCGGCTCTCCAGCTGCTGTGAAACTACAATTCCCAGCATGCTACATTCAGGTCTATGAGAGTTCTGAGAAGAGCAGAGAAAGTATGCATGCTGGGAGTTGTAGTTTCACAACAGCTGGAGAGCCGCAGGTTGCCTACCCCTGACCTATCCCAGTGATGGCTAACCTCCGGCACTCCAGCTGTAGTGAAACTACGACTCCCAGCAGGCTCCATTCTTTTCTATAGAGTTCTAGGAACAACTAAGCAAGTGTACGTCTTGGGAGTTGTAGTTTTGCCACAGCTGGAGTGCCTGAGGTTAGCCACCACAGACCTATCCTCTGGATATGCCATCAGTATCTGGTCGGTGGAGGTCCAACAACTGGCTCAGCCCCATTGACGTGAATGGGGCTGAGCGGCGATACCAAGCACAGCCGCCATACAACGGTGCTGATTGGCAGGGGTCCCGGGTGTCAGACCCCCACCGATCAGATACCAATGACCTATCCTGAGGATTAGCCGTCAGTATTAAAATATCAGAAAACCCCTTTAGGTTCAGATTTTTTTGTCTCGGCGTGTGGATGAGGTTTCTCGAATCTTCATCTATTTTGCTGGTTCTGTAAAACACTGCAGAATAGATTTTGCAAAACGGAAAGCCAAAGTCTTTCATGTCACTTGTGAACACAACGTAAGTGGGTGATATCTTCACAAGTCCGCACCAGAATCCGTAAGTGACACACAGCCTGAATTTTAAATCCTCTGCTTGTCAATTTGTGATGGATATTTGCCAAGGATTTCGCTCTTTGCAGTGCATAGGGTGGAATCTGTGGCATATGCTTTGTGGATTTTCCTGTGCAGAAAATATGCAGCAGACCTGCTTGGTGTGACTGTGTTCTAAGGTGTGGAAATTCCACAGAATTTATTTTTGCTACAGATTTCACCCTCTGCATTGCATAAATGTATATATCTTAAAATATACACTTAAAATCTGCTGCGGACCCGCTATGTGTGCCCATCCGAAGGTGTGGAGATTCCACTGTGGGGGCTCCTCTTAAACAATGAGGGGCTGTTCCCAGTTTTTTTTGATGAATGAACAGATTCGTAGCCATCGATTTGCTCATCTCCACTCCCTACCTGATCTGTGGGGGTCCCTCGCTCCTCAGCTCTTCCGCAGGAGCTATTTCTATAATAGACAGCAGCTTCATACACCAGTTCTGCGGTCGGAGGCAGTCGGCTTTGGTTTCTGGTGCGTGCGCCCAGAGCTCCATGCTATTATAGAGTCTTGATGCCACGGGCAGTGAAATTTTCTAATGAATCTCGTCTTGTGACTGAGATACAGAGACGGCTTCACGCTGGTGCCATAATATTTCTGAAAATCAAGCTCCGTGACAATCACCTCATTGACCAGACTCTGCTCCGAGCATTTAGAACTAAAATCGGATATTCTCAGTTTATCCAACTATCCCAGGGCGTGAGACTGTTCTGCACCAGGAGAGGACGGGAACTAAACCAGAGAGAAGAAGATCTAATCATTGCTGTGTGCAAAGTATTAACCCAGGAAATTCCCTCAAACAAGTCATAGGTTTTGTCAGAAATTTCCTTCTGTGTCGTCTTGCGTAACGCCAAGTATGGCTGGTCAATAAATGTTCTGAAGCCAAGCCCATCCGCCTCGCGTTATTCTGCAATCAGCCAGGGCTGGGCGGAAACTTCTAACTTCAAGTCAATGATATACTTTGTATAGAAGGTTGTGCAAGTGGATGTTGTCCTGCGCGTGCGGGATCTGTAATCATGGACAAAATAGGGCATACGCCCATGGTGTCGTCACGGACCCACAGTCCACTGATGTGTGAATGCGCTCATTAAAGGGTTTTTCAGTGCCTTTTATACTAGCTCATCAGTATCTGATCATTGGGGGTCCCACACTTGGAACCCGTGCTGGCAGTAGCGCCCTAATCTTCTCGCAGCTTAGTGTAGGCCATGAGATGTCGCCTTCATTGGTCGTATGGCCTAGGCGCATTGATTTTAATGGGGCTGAGCTGCAATACCAAGCACAGCCGCTATACAGTGTATGTCGCTGTGCTTGGTGAGCTCGGAGAAGGCCGTGACGCTACTGCGCATGCCAGTGCCTTCTTAAACAGCTGATCTCAGGGGTCCCAGGTGTCCGACCCCCACCGATCAGGTACTGATGACCTATCTAGAGGATAAGTCATCAGTAGTAAAGTCTCGGAAAACAGCTTTAAAGGCGATGGATGTGTGAGTGGTCCGCGATTCACTGATCTATGAAAGATGCCGGGTATGGCATGGATATGAATACCTTCATGCACTAGTACTTATGCTATAGAACAAATGCTTGACTTGGCGTACCTCCGAGTGTTCATATATTGTGGCGTTGAATTAGGAGGATCCTTAGTATCTTGCTCTCTTGCTTCGAGTAGGGAAGAAATTCCATTGTACATAACTCATGACTCGAAGCCGTCTGCATTGTTGTGGATACATTTCCTTCCAGATTCCTGAAACAAGGATCACATCTGTTTGATATTCAGCAGAGATCTAAAAGGCCTAAGAAGCCAGAGCACACTAGGATGCAGTCATGAGTACCACCAAAAAAGTAAAATCCTGGTCCTACAAGAGGTTCTCTCAAAGTAACGAGTTGGGCTTCTTCATCTATGTACACGTGCCCATGAATTTATTCTCTCCGTGGAATTATGGATGATGCATAGCCAGACACTCAGTTGGGCAAAAAATTAGTTGGCTAACTTTATGGCTGAGCGGTGCACAAAAACTTTGGCGCTTATTGTTACTCGCTCGACCTTTTCCGGTAAGCCTTGGCCCTTTTTGGACGAGTCCGAAAAAGTGTCTAAACCACCTAAGATGTGCTATGGAGCATGTACGGCAATTATTTTTGGCACAGATTACACCATTAATTAGTATTTATATACGTCACGTGATTAGTAAATCTCCCCCAATGTTTTAGTAATGACGGTCTCTGATTTTGTGGGAAGAAAAGCTAGTTATGGACTTCAACATGCGCTCAACTGTTTTCTTTGGTCCCATTGAATGGTCTGATATAGACCATGCTGGACCGTCGCTCCATTGTAATTCCAGGGGGGGGCTTGGGAATTCCAGTGATCATGGGGCCCCCAGCCCCAAGTGATCACACACACATATATATCCTATGGATAGGTGATACATGTCCATAGTACCAAAGGAGATACAACTGGTGAAGGTTCATAAGATCCCCAGTGTCTCAAAAATGAAGGGGCTCCTTCCAAGAACCATGCCAGTTTCTTCATCATTTGGCACCCATTGAATTCCAATACTTCACTGGTATCCTCAGTTTTCTGTGCCAGGTTAGGTTCTTAGCCGCACTTGTATTACCTGGGTTGCCAAAGAGAAGTGTTGGCCTTTTTGGGTATATTCGCATGGTTGAATTTTTGCATCTATTACATCTATACGTTCTTTGCCAAAAACAGAAGCGTAACCATTCAGTAGGAACCGGAAATGTTTGGAAGCTGCTCCTGGTTCCGGCCAGGGATATACGGAGGTAGAACAGCCGTACATTTTGGCCACGTTAATGTGCTCTTAGTTGTAATTCACTGATTTTCATCCACTTAGGAGAGTTACTAAACTGGTTCCATTATAAATATGCAATTCTTTTTTTTTTCTCTTCCGCTCGCCAGGCGAAGAATATAGATAAGGATTGGGTTGAGTAGGAGGATTGTCTGAGACTCTGTGACATTAGGCAAACGACAGAAGGCAGAGGAAATGGGAAATCAAATCCTTCCCAAGATGCTGCTTGTATTATTTACATTCCTCCTCTCGGAAGGTCCTGGATATAGGTGCCAGCTGCAGCCCATTAAAGCGGAATTCCTTTCCCGTCAGGGTTTTTCAGCGGTTTCCCCCTTCGTGTGCTCTCTGTAGAGATGTGTGTGTGGCTCCCTTAATACTGATATTAGAAAACGGCTCGGTGTGATTGCACACTGTAGGGCAGGTTTGTGAAAATATTTATTTTTGGGGGGGTACTAATAATTGATGGTCTATACTCAGCTAGGCAATCAATATCAGATCAGTGGGGGTCCGATTTGCAGCACCCTGTCCAGCATGTGTTAAATAGCAGCAGTGCTTGTGCAAAAACTCTGGTTTTCCCAGGACTTGTGTTGAGGTCATCAATATCTGATCGGTTGGGGGACACCTGAGCCGCCCGCTGCAGCGTCCTCACCGCTTACCAAACACAACGCCGTATGTTTTATAGTGGCTGTGCTTGGTATTGCAGCCCAGGCCCATTCGTTAAAGGGGTTGTCTCATCATGGACAATGGAGGCATTTCGCTAGGATATGCCCCCATTGTCTTACAGGTGCCGGTCCCACTGCTGGGAGCCGTACCTATATCGGGAACAGAGCACCGCAAGTGAAGGAGGGCACACTTTGCATGCCCTCCATTCATTTCCCATGGGCTGGCGAAAATAGCACAGTGCTTGCTTGGCTATTTCCGTCGGCTCCATAGAAATGAATGGGAGCCAGGGCCGCGCATGCGCAGTACGCTCCCATTCACTTCTATGGGGAGCCGGCTTGGTGGTGGCCGGACCAGAGTCCTCCAGCCACCACCTTGCGGGGCTCCGTTCTCGATATAGGTGCGGGTCTCGGCAGTGGGACCCGCACCTATAAGACAATGGGGGCGTATACTAGCGATATGCCCCCATTGTCCATGATGAGACAACCCTTAAAAATGGGACTGAGCTGTGACCAGTGAGCTTGATGTCACAGGCCTAGGAAGGGGCTGCAGGGCTCACCAGAGTAACCTGGCCTCTTTAAACAGCTGATCATCGTTGGTGTCGGGAGTCAGAGCCCTACTAATCGGATGTTGATGACCTATCCTGAGGATAGGTCCTCAGCAGGCATGAGCGAACGTTGTGTTTCAAGTTCGGCGTACAAGGTTCTAATTATCTAACAATTCCATTATGGATTCCTCTACCACGGACCATAACTTATGGTCTGCGGTGGCAGAATCCATAACAATTCTTAGATAACCTGAACTTTGTACACCGAACTTGAAAACATAGGTTCCCTCAACACTAGTACTCAGTATAAGGCTACATGCACACGAACTTATGTGTTTTGCGGTCCGCAAACTGCGGATCTGCAAAAAAAAAAAGGACGTCCGTATGGCACCCTTTTTTTTTTTTGCGGATCCGTTTTTCTTTGAGGATCCATTGTAATAATGCCTATACTTGTCCGCAAAACTGACAAGAATAGGACCTGCTCTATTTTTTTTTTTGTGGGTCTACGGAACGGACGTACGGATACAGCACACATTGTGCTGTCAGCATTTTTAGCGGACCAGTTGAAATGAATGGGTCCGCATCCTATCCACAAAGAAACGGAACGGACACGGAAACCAAATTTGTTCGTGTGCATGTAGCCTAAGTCTTGAAAGACCCCTTTTAATTAATTACAGTTGTCAGCGGGCACGCAGTCCAGTAAGTAGCGACAGTAAAGGATATTGCAGCTTTGTGCTATACAAGTAGATGAAGCTGCAGTAAGCGGGACCGCCACTACCTAGTAGACAAATGAAGAGGCCACCGTACTCACATGAGCGCCGCTGCTCCTTCTAATAGTTGAGCGACCTCTGTGCTGATAGTCAGACCCCTGACCCACAAGTCTGGATTTAGGGTCCTTTTACACATAGAAATGATCGTGGATTATCAGGAATGAAGCAAACGATCCCGGTAACCGTCAGATTATCAGCAATCGCAGTAATCACTGTCCCCATAGATAATCATCATTCCTGCGCAGTAGATCGAGGTTTAAACAGTGCGTCGGCAGCACGACGCGATCACCCAATGAACGATGGTTTGCTTGTTCATCGGGTGGTCGCCAGCACCTTTTGCACCCGCAGATTATCGGGAACCAGCATTTATACAAACGCTCATCCCCAATAATCAGTCCTGGTAAAATGACCTTTAATGATGACATTTGTCCACCAGAGATTTGTCCATCCCCAGTGTAGGCTTTCTTTGTTTTCCTTCGTCGCGCTCCTGATTTTCCATTCTTTATCCCAATGGCAAAATTAGAAATAATAGTTTTAAATTAGCATTTGTTTTAATTGCTTTGTCTTTATTGGTCTCGACACCCTGCGGCTCCAAAACTAGGCAGACCCCCTGACTGCGTCTGCATTACTGGTTGGTAATTATTGTGCCTGGTTCGTGAAGCGTCTGCTATTCGGTTTTTATCATCTACTATGGTTCAGGAACGTGAAATCTAGATTACCATGGGCAAAGGAATGCGAAGTCTGTTCTTAAAGTAACCCTAGGGCTGGGGCCCGAACATGATGGAAGTGAATAGTCACCTAAGGGCTCATGCACATGACCGTTGTTCTGGTCCGCATCCGAGCTGCCGTTATTGTGGCTTGGGTGCGGACTCATTCACTTCAATGGGGCCGCAAAAGATGCGGACAGCAGTCCGTGTGCTGTCCGCATCCGTTGGTCCGTTCCATAGCCCCGCAAAAAAAAATATAACATGTCCTATTCTTGTCCGTTTTGTGGACAAGAATAGGCATCTCTATAATGGGCTGCCCGTTCCGTTAATTGCGGAAGGTGCACGGGCGGCTTCCATGTTTTGCGCATCCGCAATTTGCGGACCGCAAAAAACGGTAACGGTCGTGTGCATGAGGCCTTGGTCTGAAAAGTTACCAAAACCTGTCAGTCTGAAGAAATCTGGCCCTGCTGGTTTTCTTGGGACTGTCCGGACACAGCAACTTGCTGGTCTCAATGCTACCCCATTCATTATCATTATGTTACGAGGCTGCAGGGTTACAGCCACAGTCATATGTAGCCCCAGCCTAAAGGCCCTTTTACACACCTGATTGTCAAGCAGATTATAGGGAACGAACGTTCATCCCCGATGATCTTCCTGACAATCGGGCGTGTAAAAGCCCTTTAACGCTGGGTTCACACCTGAGCGTTTCTGAGACGCGCGTTTTTGTGTGCGTTTTTGTGATTAACTGCAGTGTTGGCTTCTCTCCAAACTGTGCCTAGCACCTGAGGTTTGGTCTTTACAGCATGTTGCAAATTCATCAAGCTGCTGTTCGAGCGCGTTTCTCAGTGTCAACGCTAAATACAAGTTGCGCGTTCCCATTGAAGTCTATGGGCCAAAGCCGCGACAAGCGCCCAAAAGCTCAAGTACTTGTTTACTCGTCCGACGTTTTCAGCGCGTTCGAGCAGCTGTCGCGAAATGAACCAGTCCCATAGGGAAGCATTGGTTTGCATCGGTTATGCGTTTTACAGCGCGTTTGAACGCGCTGTAAAACGCGCAAGTGTGAACTGAGGGTAAGGGTGTATTAGACACCCTGATGCTGCAAGCGATTGCCGGGAGGGAGGCGTTCCCTCCCGGCAGTCACCAGATAGCTAGCAGAGGAGACCGCTGCCATTACACAAGGCGATGTCCTCCACAACATGGGGAGGAGCGATCACTACGCCTCCGCTCGTCCCCATGCAGGACAGCGGTGTGCCGGTGGCAGATCGTGATTACACAGCATGGTCTGCCGTCAGCAAATCCAGATCTTTCAGCATACTGAAGGATCTGAATTGTCCGAACGAACGAGCAATCGGATTATCGCCAACGAGCGTCGCTACGAGTGAATTTGGGTTTGCTGAAATTTTGTTAAACAGGACCTCAAGGACTTGCCTGCCACCATAAGGACTACCTAATCTTCGGTATTTCTAATTCCTATGATTGGCATCTGCCATCGGGAGGCCACCATACACATTAGATCAGGCATCCTCAACCTGCGGCCCTCCAGCTGTTGTAAAACTACAACTCCCACAATGTCCTGCTGTAGGCTGTTCGGGCATGCCGGGAGTTGTAGTTTTGCAACAGCTGGAGGGCCACAGTTTGAGGATGCCTGCATTAGATGGTCCGCCGGTCCCTCTTGTGAGTTAAGCCCCCTCCATCAGTGGTGTATGGCCAGCTTTACTTGGTTGGGTTGGAGAAATTCCTTGTTTCTTAGGCCACAAATGTAACGTAAAGGGTCGTACACCGCTATATTCGGTTGGTGACCTAATGTACAGGTGAAAGGTGCACTCCAAAGCTTTTGTTTGTACATGTAATAATAGTTAAAGAACAACTCGCTCATTGTCCAGAGATTCCCTGCTCGCCGGCCTCCCCGGCATGTCCCAGCGTATTAAAGCCTCCATTGTGGAGCCGGACATGGATTCCTCTGCTTAGTCTAACATTTTGCTTAGAGGGAATGTAAAACGATGTGCGGAGAAGTGGATGTTCTTTGCAGCCTGGAATTCCTATCACCTTAGCTCAGGCGTCCCTGGTGAGGTTACACGTCCAGCTCGTATCAATGCCTTGGCAGGAACACGACCATTTCATTCTCTAGAACATGTCATTTCTTTAGTACTTCCAGCTGAACAGGAGGGGAGGGAGGAATATGCCTTTCACTTAATAGGAACAGTATGGCGCTTTAACTGCTCTCCCCCCAGACAATGCTTTTACTGTGGGAAGCAGCAGATCCTATGTCTGTGACGGACAGCGAATGCACTTCTTCTTGTACGCGGCGATACATCGGTCTTTAGTCACTCCATAGCATTGTGTATAACGCTGTACGTAGGAGTGCTTACATCAATGTGATTCTTCTCTCTAGGTAACATTGAGTGCACTTTTTTGCAAACGTTTGCAAAAAAGTGACTTTACACATAATCCTTATTGGCTTCAAAACAGTTCACGTGCATACAGCGGTCTCTCACCGCGCCCCCACAGTGCACAGAAAACCGTATGACCGTGCAAAGTCTCTGGCTCTGTACGTGTGGTGCCTTCACATACAATGCCTCCTTAAGATTGTTTCTTGATTTCTTTCTGATGGATTAAATATGGGGGGAGAAAACTGTAATCTACGACACGGATTTCCCATAGAAAACAATGGAAGGCAGATTTCTGGATGGAACGCGCCGCGAAATCTGTGAGGAGATTGTGCAGTGTGAACGCTCTGTGGTTTTGCATTATGGGCGCTGCTTGTATGTTCTTTTTTCCCTTTACTTATAGGTCTTGGATCAAACTTTTGGCATTGTTTAGGCCTTAGCATAACTAACCCTATTCTCATCCCCTGGAGAGCCCAGTTAAAGGGGGTTCACATCTGTGTTTTCCTTTACAGTTCAGAGATCCGGCAAAGGATCTCAAAACTGCAGGGAAACGCATCAGTTAGAATAATACAACTGGCTGCATCCGTTCAAAAATGAGCATGCTCGACCCAGCATCAAATACCATTGTACGTCAATCGGTACCGGATCTGATTTTTCCGTGTCCAAAAAAAACCTGATACTGAACCATTGACTTACATGGTTTTTGATGCCGATCCCATGCTGCACCCAAAAACGCTGCTTGCAGCAATTTGTGTCCGGCATAGGAACGCAACAAACTGGAACGGGATGCCGTCTGGTGCACTCCATTCTGGGTTGTTCAGTTTTGCCCCGATTGACAACGAATGGGGACAAAACTGAAGCGTTGTGCTCTGGGTTCGAGATCCTCTGCTGGATCTCAATACCAGAAAGGAAAACGCAGATGTGAAAGTAGCCTTATATAAGACCTGCTCAACCTGCGGCCCTCCAGCTGTTGCAAAACTACAACTCCCAGCATGCCCGAACAACCTACAGCTATTATCCTACAGCAGGGCATTGTGGGAGTTGTAGTTTTACAACAGCTGGAGGGCCGCAGGTTGAGCATCCCTGCCTTATATAGACAACCCATCCTCAGGATCTTTGTGAACAAGAGCTTGAAACGCGTTAATGAATGGACTGTATCCCTGCCTTTTTTTTATGGATTTCTAATAAAGTATTGGTAATTTTAGGAAGCTTTGGGTGTTTCTCCATACCAGTTTTCCACCATTAGCCAATGGTTTCCATTGCTCAAGTGATTAATGTGGGGTTGGTTTGGTGACCCAGAACTACACAGCGCCATCCATTGTGTAGTGGACAGAGCTTGGAACTGCAGCACTGTTCCCATTCACTCCATGAGAGCTGTTCTGTCCACTACACAATGGATGGCGCTGTTTAGTTCTGGTGCTAGTCGGGTACAGCTGATCTGGGGGTGTGTGGGGTGTCGGACCCCCGTCGATGAGATATCGAGGGCCTTTCCTGAGGATAGGTCATCAGTGGTAAATTCCTGGAAAACCCCATTAATGTTGTTATTCTGTAGACTTTCTGCTTCTTTTTGACCTATGTATTTGCAGGGAGCGATCGCTGGAATGTGTAGGAAATAACTAGCCCGGGTTACTTAATGGTGGTGGTTGGAGACGAGGTAGTTTACATTCTCCAGATAGGATTGTGAGTCTATAATTTCAGTGTTGTCATTGTGTAATGATTAACTAGTATGGCTGTAAATCACCAGGGCTCCCAGCCGCAGGCAGGCTCCATATCCAGCAGCTGGCACCTTCCCCAAGTGTCAGGAGAGCGAAGAGCGCTTACATGGGATGCGTTTACTGGTGGCGTCTGTTCCAGTGAATATTTAGGGCCATTGAAACACACGTTTCTGTTGGGCTACATGCACGCTACCGTTGTGTGTTTTGCGTTCCGCAAATTGCAGATCCGCAAAACATGGATGGCGTCCGTGTTGCGGAACGGCACGGACAGCCTTTAATATAACTGCCTATTCTTGTCCGCAAAACGAACAAGAATAGGACATGGTATTTTATTTTTTGCGGGGCTACGGAAGGCGCAACGGATGCAGACAGCACATGGAGTGCTGTCCGCATTTTTTGCGGCCCCATTGAAGTGAATGGGTCTGCACTCGAGCCGCATATTTAGCGGAACCAAACAACGTTTGTGTGCATGAGACCGTATCATGGTGGTATGACTGGGTAAATTGCATTGTATGGCTAGTGGCCAATGGCCAGCACTGCAGGTAGCTGATGACCTAGGCCAGCCTACAGTATGGGGTGCTGTGTACTACTATAGGGCTGTATTTGTTATAATAGCGCCCTATATCTCACCATGGGGCTGTATACACAGTTATGGTTCTGCTTGTCCCACTGTGGGACTATGTGTGTTAGAACTGAACCTCACCTATCATTGTTAAAGGGGTTTTCCAACCTCTATAATGATCTCCCTTCCACCCCAAATGCCCGAGCCCCTCATATACATTGTACTTACCTGCTCCCTCGCATCTGCGTCGCTCCGGATCCCTGCATGGCCGCCACTGCATCTCGCGGGTGATGCTAGGAAGGCTATCCCCCATCGTGACCTGCTATTGGCTGCTCCTCCCGTCGCCAGATGTTCTGATCCAAGCAATGGGGAGATGCAGCGGCGGCCATGCAGGGATCCGGAGCGACGAGGGTGCCCGGAAGCAGGTTGGTATAATGTCTATGGGGGGAGGGGGGGGGGGGGTCATTATGGGGGTTGGATAACGCCCTTAAGGCCAGTTTTTGGCAGATCGCTAACAAGCCTTCGTAGTAACACTCGGCGACGATCATATTGCAGTGTAATACTGCCTGCCGATTGCACACTTAAAAATCACCGTTTGCAAGCGGCAGATTGTGCTGTCTAATCACGGTCTGCTGCCGGCAAACCACTACACAGTGATGGCATAAGGATCACTCCTCCCCATGTCGCGGAGGAGATCGCTGCATGTAATAGGAGCAGTCTGCTCCGCTAGCAAGCAGGTGATTGCTGAGAGGGAACGCTCCCGACAATCGCATGCTTCATCCGCCTGTGTAATACAGGCTTTAGTTTCCCCCATGACAGTATAAGCGCCTGCCTAAAAAAAACTACTCCAGCAGAGGTTTTCAACTACATTTACCTAGGCCAGGCATAAAATTAGTAAATTTGCCGGGGGCAGCACGGCCCCCTCCCTGCACCCATTCTGCCCTGCTCTTGATATATTGTTGCATGGCAGTTAAAAAAAAAAAAAAAAAGTGACTTGTGACTTTTTATTTCGCTAAAAAAAAGTTGCAAATCCCTTAGTAAATATACCCCAACGTGTTGATGACATTCCGCATTCGTTTTACTGGTATTTCATGTAATGTTAGTGCAACTTTTCCATTCACACGTCTGAATGGAAATCCGTAGAAATGCCGTTGTGTGTGGATGAGCCCCAAACCTCGCAAATAACAGACATGGTATTGCTGATGTAATGCTGCCCAAGTTTGCCATCAAAGGTGGCAGGAAATGTGCACATAAATCCGCACTATTTATCGCGTTTTGGTGTGGTGTTGGATGCTGGTTTTCCGCAGATCTCACTGTTCCATTCAAAAAGGTGAAATGTGCTGAAGAAAAGTGCGACAATCGACGTGCTGCAGATCTCAAGATCCACACGGCAGGTCAGTCTGTCTAATCTCATACAATTTGCCGGTGCTGTATTACACTGCGGTTCTTCCGAATGAAAATCCGCGCAGGAATAAGGTATGTAATCCGCAGTGTATGCAGGTAGCCCACAGAGCCTGCGTGTCAGCATGCAGAGCACACGCGCAGTGCGAGAGTCACCGCAAGAAATGTGTGTTTGCTTTAGGCCAGAAAAGAAGTAAACTTTGCTCAGAGTACAAGGTATTGGAGAGCTGAGGATAGATTGCAGCAAGGCTGGTATTAGACCTCCGTGACCGCACAACAGCGCGCCAATGAACAGACGGCTAACGAAATCTACTGAAACCTGATCTACAACATTACATTCCCACATCCATTTTCTCTAATTGACTTGTTGCTAGAAAACAGCTTGCTCTAGCATATGCTATTGTACAAGGCTCTTGGACACAGCAGCGCGCTGTGTTTTCTACTTTGTATTCCTTACATCTCCTTACAATTTTTTGCTGAAAATGCGTTAGGCTGCCCGTACACGTTTAGGTTTTCTGAAGCAGTTTTTGAAGCCGAAACCATGTGTGCGTCATAAAAAGAGAGCTTTCAGGGCGTGACCTTGCTACGGTCGAGTACCTCGTGGCCAATCTTACTAACTGATGAAGACCGCACTGTATATCTGCATTGTTAATGGCCGCCACGGCACCATCAGTGCCGCATGGTCGTTAACAATGCAGACCAGTGCTGTATTATTAGTTTATTTAGAGGCAGCGGCGGCCTGTAATTGTAAGTACTACAGCACAAGCTTAGTTTTCCGTGTGGAAATTGACCTATCGTGCAATTTTAGAATTCAGTGTGTTAAATATGTTTGCGGATTTCACCCTTTTCTAATAAAGGGTGAGATCTGCTGCAAAACGGCATCAAGTCCAAAAACTGCTGTTTAGAAATTGCGTTTTTTTTTCGTGTGTGCACAGTTTGGATGCGAAAATCACATAGAAATCCACAACAGGTCAATTTCCGCCAGGAATAATAAAGCAAAGTGTAGACGTGCTACCTAGGGGTAGAAAAATGATGTTTTGTCCATGTAGCCAGGTCGTGGAGAAGGAGATCAATGAATTGGGACCTCGATCATCTTGTTTGTGCTGCAAGCAGAGGTTAGAAAATGAACTAGTTACTAACAGGTCTGAAAGAAAGCAGATCCTGGACAGGATGCAGTGTCGTCACCATCGTGTACCTCTGCACGTTATGCATGGCTTCTGTCGGTGAAGACAAGTCACATGGCTACTCGGCAATAATGGATGAAAGTGTCAGAGGATTGGAAAAACCACATGTCATTAAATAAGCGCGTTTCCTGTGCTCGTGGGTGATTTAATTATGGCCGCGCAGCAGAGTCTGGAGCCTCGGCCTTGTATTGGCTTCCATCTGGAACAGTTAATTGCAATGAGAGAGATGAATGAAAAAATATCCGGGTTCTGTAATTTTGTGCCTTAAGATGGTCCACAGCAGGGTTCCTCTACTCCAGTCCTGAGGACCCACCTGCCGGTCATGTTTTCAGGATTTCCTTAGTATTGAACAGGTAAGGCCTCTTTCACACTTGCGTTCTGAGGATCCGGCGTGCACTTCTTCCCGCCGGATCCGTCAGAACTCAAGTCGCCTGAAAGCATTTGAAGACTGATCAGGATCCTGATCAGTCTTCGTTATGCTTTTAGGTTACCATGGCAGCCAGGACACTACTGATGTCCTGGTTGCCATGGTAAGTACTCCGCAGCAGTGCACTTACCTGCGCTGCAGCCCCCGGGTGCTCCTTTATGACGTCACAGGTCCCTGCGGTGCATAGATCAATGCGCCGCCCGGACCTGTGGCGTCATGAAGGAGCGCCCCGAGGCCGCAGCGCAGGTAAGTACACTGGTGCGGAGTACTTACCATGGCAGCCAGGACTTCAGTAGCGTCCTGGCTGCCATGGTAACCGATCGGAGCCCCAGCTTACACTGGGGCCCCAATCGGAACTGCTGCTGCGCATGCGCAGAGCTAAACGTTGGATCCGGCGATGATCCAGAAACAACGTTTAGCTTAATTCCGGATTAATGCACTTCAATGGGCATTAATTCCGGAGCCGGCGTTACGGCATGTCTTCAAGATTTTTAGACGGAGACAAATCCGCAGCATGCTGCAGTTTTGTCAACATCCAAAAAAACGTTCACATAGTGAACGAAAGCCATCCTGATGCATCCTGAACGGATTTCTCTCCATTCAGAATGCATTAGGATAATACTGATCAGTATCTTTCCGTCCTAGAGCCCCGAGGACGGAACTCTAGGACGGAAAGCAAAAACGCAGATGTGAAAGGGGCCTAACATAATTAGTGTCCCTGTGTCAGGACTTACCACGGGAATTCATTATGTGAGATATTCTCAAATCCTGACTGGAAGGTGGGTCCCGAGGACTGGAGTTGAGGAGCTCTGGTTTACAGTATAACGTCTGCTGAGTTATTATTGTGGCCTTGCGGACAGCGCTTCTTATAGTGTAAGTATTCATATGTGAGGCATTTGCATGGCCAGCTGTTCACTGTTATATATACTTATTGGGGGTCATTTACAAAGACCGCCATTTCTCACTGGTCTTTGTTTCCCCCTGCACTGCTTGAGGGTTCGCCCAATTTCTGATGGGGTGTGCACCTTGTCATAAAATGGGGGCAGCTCCAGCAGTTCATGTGCCTGGTTTAAAAACCACTGCAGCCCCTGACTGGGGCTTCATGCACACGACCGTATTTTGTTTCCTTGTCCACTGCATTTTTTTTTTTTGCTGATAGGATGCAGACCCATTCATTTCAATGGGTCTGCAAAAAATGTGGACAGCACACCGTGTGCTATCCACATCCGTATGTCCGTTCCGTAGCCCCGCAAAAAAAAATAGAGCATGTCCTATTTTTTTCTAGTTTGCGGACAAGGATAGGCATTATTACAATAGATCTGCAAAAATAACGGATGCCATATGGACGTCATCCGTTTTTTTTTTTTTTTTGCAGATCCGCAATTTGTGGACCACAAAACACATACGGTCATGTGCATGAGGCCTTAATGACAGTAAATTTGCTGAAGCTGAAGGCCCGGCCCACCCCCCATCACAGCCCCGCCGTTACAAGTGGGAAGGGAGGAGTAAAAACGCCCATGCGACAAAATATTGTTGCACAAGGATTTAAAAGTCGCAAAAAAGGGGTCTTGTGACTATCTTCACTCCAAAAACTGTTCGTAAATGACCCCCCAGACTATTTTGAGGCAGCCTGAATTTGCTGTTCTGTAGCTGTGAGCACCCCATGTATATGGCTGATGGAGGTTGTAGTTGTTTCCATGAAGGTGTTTCTAATCTACAAAGTATAGTACGCTGTGATTGAAGTATGACGTGTGGGAATCTCATCATCCCAGAATCTTACTACTAGCTATTTTATGTTGTCTGACTTGTCTAATAGGTTATTTTTTTCTGCAAGTCCTTTTTAGGTTTACAGCGGAAACCTGATCGTATCACTTGTTTAGCACCATATAAAATGAAAAAAAAAAAAGCAGCCATGTATTTTCTTTCAACCATGTGCCCAAGGAAAAATAATTACGTATGAGAAAATTATGTAAGCCGTTTGGCAAGTGTTGTTGGCTTTAAATAATTTATCTAGACACACCCAGCAGAACGGGGAGAAAATGTCAGTGCCTTGTGTCGGCAAGTGAAATCGCCTGCCCGGAGTACTCCTCTGAGTCAACAAGGGTGTAAGATTACCAAGTGCTACTCAGCAGTGCCCGTCCCACCTCCACTTGTCTCCGGATGACCTTTCTTTTGGATTATCGCCGTCCCATTGTTTTCTTCTGATGGCCCCTGAGTATCTTAAAGGGATATTCCCATCTCGTGCAACGGTTGCATGCAACTGCTTTTGTCTAGCCGAAAACGGGCATTTTGCCAGAAAGCTGCCGGATCCCTTTATAGTCAATGACCGCATCCAGCTAGGCCAGGCGCAATGAACTCCGGCAGGCCGGGACAGCCTGCCTGATCCGTTGAACGCCAATGTGAACCTGCCTTTATACCAATTGCAGAGAAATGGGACTCGTTTTAGTTGCCATTATCTACCCCATCAGGCCGTATGCAGTAGCGTTGACCCTTTAAATCTCTGCTGGTAAAAAGATTTGTTCTGCTCACTTTGTCTTTTCCAGGTTTCCTTTTTACCTTTGTTGTCAAGCTGGAAGCAGGAATCTCAAAAATGTGGCTTTGGAAAAAGCTGAAAATCTGATGTAAATTTCGGGCTGTAGGCCGCTTAAAAATGTACTGTACATTCAAAATAGATGGCTGGCACTCCACAATACTGCGCGTTCTCTCTTGGTGCTCTGTGATGGCATCGTATCCCGGTATTTAGTCCTCATGAGCGTATTTTCTTTCCGTGTCCGTTCCGTTTTTTTTTGTGGACCATATGCGGAACCATTCATTTCAATGGGTCCGCAAAAAAACGGAAGGTACTCCGTGTGCATTCTGTCTCCGTATGTCTGTTTTTCCGTTCCACAAAAAAACAGAGCATGTCCCATTTTTTTCTAGTTTGCGGACAAGGATGGGCATTATTACAATGGATCCGCAAAAATAACGGATCTGCAAAAAAAACGGATACCATAAGGAACGGATGCATCCATCACATCCCTATTCAAAATGAATGGGTCCGCACCCGTTCCGCATATTTGCGGAACAGGTGCGGACGAACATTGCGGACGTGTGAATGAGGCCTTTTAGGAATAAATTCATGACACTCGTGAGTAATTTGCCAAATGAAGTTTGAATGTTTATTCAAGCCACCAATGGTTTTCCCGGACCTTATTCACTGCCTCCTATATGGTGCTGACCAGAAGAAAGGTGGCTTTGTGTCACACAACGCCACCTTTCTTCCAGTCAGCACCATATTGGAGGCCGTCAACAAGGTCCGGGAGGGACCGAAACGTTGGCCCAATAACACTGAAAACCATTGGTGGCTTCAATAAACATTTAAACTTCATTTGACAAATTAATCACGTGACGTGAATTTATTCCTATAAAAATGTACTGTGACAGGCAGTGTGCCGCCGTGGCCCTGCTATCCTAAACATGAATCCCAGCCATTTTATACAGCCTTCCTTAAAGGGCATCTGTCAGCAGATTTGTACCTATGACACTGGCTGACCTGTTACATGTGCGCTTGGCAGCTGAAGACATCTGTGTTGGTCCCATGTTCATATGTGCCCGCATTGCTGAGAAACATGAAGTTTTATTATATGCAAATGAGCCTCTAGGAGCAACGGGGGCGTTACCAATACACCTAGAGGCTCTGCTCTCTCTGCAACTGCCGCACCATTTGCTCTGTGACAGGACCAGGCTGTGAAAGCATCATAATGCCTGTCTGTCCCTGTTGATCAAAGTGCATAGGGTGCTGCAGTTGCAGAGAGAGCATAAGGGTAACACCCCCGTTGCTCCTATAGGCTCATTTGCATATATTAACACTTCATTTTTCTGAGCAACGGGAGTGAACCTGGTCTTTACTGAGGACACGTTAGCAGAGTCCGCTATACTGATCTTGCTGTGTCTGTTGACCATCTAGTGATAAAATACCAAACTACGTGACATGATTTAGCCTCGAGCATCACAACCGTGAAAGTAAAGGGATTCCCATTCATATTATCGCCCGCGACACTGCGCCATAGTTTGTGCCGTAGCCAACACCTATATATAACACCTATAGAGGATATATGGTGAATCCGTCCCTCCTCATTATATTCCCTGGCTTCCTCGCTGTCTAAAATACTACTAATTATAATAGGATCGTTAGGATGACAAATACTTATCAATGACGGCATCTTAAATGCCTCCCTGTCAGTCTATGGCTAATTATAATTGTACTGCGTTTCCTGTTCTGGGGCAGGTGTGGTCGATGGGTTGACAAGAAACGTTGACGTGTTTCTCCTTTGCCTTTTTCTAGAATTCTTCCATTTTGGAAGTGTGTTGTGATTGCTTGTTCAACTTCTGTTAAACGTGATGTTTGGTTGTTGTAAATAAAGTTTCTTGTAATCCGCTCCGCAGACTCGCTGCGCTGTTTTCGGTCACCGAGAAGAAATCTGTGCTGTCTCCATGCGGCGTGTGGATGAATCGCGCGGGTGTGTAACTGGCTTGCTAGAGAGTTAATGACATGCCAAGTGTTATGTCATTAAAATTACTATTAGGCTGGAGATGGCAGGGCCCTGGCACTGCGGCGCTGCCAACCAGATCTAATGGGTGGAATCAAATCCAGTTTTTTTAACAAGAGCCTGGAGAAGGAACTCGTCTTGCTGCGGGCTGTTCCTGTGCCAACCTCCCTTTGTTTTCAATAGACAAATTATTTAATAAAAAATGATTTATTTATTTATTTTTGCTATGCACAAGCAGAGTCATATTAGGGTACTTTCACACTAGCGTTTTTAGCTTTCTGTCGTTGGGGCTCAATACCGGAAAAAAAACGCTTGTTTTCTCCTAATGCATTCTGAATGGAGAGAAATCCGTTCAGGATGTCTTCAGTTTGGTCACTGTACGGCGTTTTGGACGGAGAGAATATCACAGCATGCTGCGGTTTTATCTCCGTCCAAAATGCTGGAACACTTGCCGTAATGCCGGATCCGTCATTAATTCCCATGGGAATGTATTAGTGCCGGATCCATTAAAAATACCGCATTGCTGGATCCATTCTTTCGGTCTGCGCATGTAAAAAAAAAAATATATATATAACGGATCTGTTTTTTGGGATGACAAGCGGAGAGACAGATCCATTCATGCAATGCATTTGTGAGCCGGATCCGCATCTGGATCCATCTACAAATGCTTTCCGTTTGCATGCAGATTGACTGGTCCGGCAGCAGCCCCCCCCCCCCCCTCCAACTCCAACTGCCTCATCCTTATCTCCCCCCAACCTCTGCTGTGAAGAGGCACCCAAGCACATTATATGGCTGCTCGATCCCACTTAAATCGTGGCAGATCTAAATCTAATGTGTATGACCAGCTTTAGCAGCTATCCAGAATTGATGGCCTATTAATATGAGATTGCGGGGGGCAACTCTCCGGAATCTTGGAAGTGCTGAATATCTAGTGTTAAATCACTAAACATGAGCGTTAGCCGACTGGAGTCCAAGGTATCGCTCATCGGGGAGCAGCACCTTCTTCACGTCACAATGGAAATGGACCTACCCAGCCGAAGGGAAACAATCCGTGCATAGGTAGATGAGATTTCCTAAAATCCCATCTATTTTGCTGGTACTGTAAAAGGCACACAAATCTGTGGCTGCAAACCCTCAATGTGTCTGCCCCGTGAGGACGTGCCCAACGTCCAGGAGCTTTGCCTCCTTCTGTACGGAACTGTCTGAGAATTTGACGTTACTTCTGGTCTCCATATTTCTTGCACATTGCAGACTGGGTTGAATTTCATGGCTTAAACTGTGTGAAAATATGTTTGGAAATAGCTGCTCTCAATACTGCAGCTAATTGCCTCTGGCCGCCCGGCCTCTCCGACAGTCACTGCCTGCCTGAGGACTCCAGACACATTGGGTGAATTCCTGCCACATTCCCTCCCACCTACCAAGAAATTACCTTCAGATTTTCTCGAAAGGAGCAGTTCCAAACATTTAGTTTCATGCCTACACATTTTAGTTTTTATTTCCTCCCCTAGTTTAATGACGGCCTGTGTTTGCACAGTATGTAGACTCTGCTCCCGTCTGCATTGGAGACTACTTTTGTGGATTCCATTGTAGATTCCTTCAAAATTGCATGAAAAAAAATAATAATAATGCAGGATGCAGCAGGGCTTTTTCTAGTAGGATGACCGATCCGATGCCATGATAAAAGTCAACGGCTCCATTATAGGTCAGTGGGATGCATCAGGCACTATTGGTTTTTGTCATTACATTTGGCGTTCCACCATAGTTATGTTTTAGTTTCTAGGACGGAAGGGAAAAACAAAAATGCAAACGCAAATTTGCACACTGTATTTAATAGATCTGGTCTTGGCATGGACATTGTCCATCTGATCTTATACGTTCTATCCAGGATCTGGCTTCCTCCCACCATCTTAGTACATGTTAAAGGTTAATTGCCTCCATATGAAACCAGCCCTTCTGTGTGTCCCGTGGTAAGAATGTTTAAGGGGTTATTATTGATGACCTGTCCTCAGGATAAGTCATCGATATCAGATCGGAGGAAGTCCGACACCCAGCCCCCTCTCGATCAGCTGGTTGAAGATCAGGCTGCGCTACGTGCGAGTGCAGCCTTCCCTACATCGCTTACCTGCTCGCTATCGCAACAGCAGTGGATAGCAGGTGTAATTACACCGAAGCCGCCCCACTCACTTCGATGGGACAGCGCGTTCTTATACCACTCACCAATGGGACACCTCGTTCTTATACTACTCACTTCAATGGGACAGCGCGTTCTTATACCATTCACTTCAATGGGACAGCGCGTTCTTATACCATTCACTTCAATGGGACAGCGCGTTCTTATACCATTCACTTCAATGGGACAGCGCATTCTTATACCATTCACTTCAATGGGACAGCGCGTTCTTATACCATTCACTTCAATGGGGCAGCTCATTCTTATACCATTCACTTCAATGGGGCAGCTCGTTCTTATACCATTCACTTCAATGGGGCAGCTCGTTCTTATACCATTCACTTCAATGGGACAGCTCGTTCTTATACCATTCACTTCAATAGGACAGCGCGTTCTTATACCATTCACTTCAATGGGGCAGCTCGTTCTTATACCATTCACTTCAATGGGGCAGCACATTCTTATACTATTCACTTCAATGGGGCAGCTCGTTCTTATACCATTCACTTCAATGGGGCAGCTCATTCTTATACCATTCACTTCAATGGGGCAGCTCGTTCTTATACCATTCACTTCAATGGGACAGCTCGTTCTTATACCATTCACTTCAATAGGACAGCGCGTTCTTATACCATTCACTTCAATGGGGCAGCTCGTTCTTATACCATTCACTTCAATGGGACAGCTCGTTCTTATACCATTCACTTCAATAGGACAGCTCGTTCTTATACCATTCACTTCAATAGGACAGCGCGTTCTTATACCATTCACTTCAATGGGGCAGCTCGTTCTTATACCATTCACTTCAATGGGGCAGCTCGTTCTTATACCATTCACTTCAATGGGACAGCTCGTTCTTATACCATTCACTTCAATGGGACAGCGCGTTCTTATACCATTCACTTCAATGGGACAGCTCGTTCTTATACCATTCACTTCAATGGGACAGTGCGTTCTTATACCATTCACTTCAATGGGACAGTGCGTTCTTATACCATTCACTTCAATAGGACAGCGCGTTCTTATACCATTCACTTCAATGGGACAGCTCGTTCTTATACCACTCACTTCAATGGGACAGCGCGTTCTTATACCATTCACTTCAATGGGACAGCGCGTTCTTATACCATTCACTTCAATGGGACACCTCGTTCTTATACCACTCACTTCAATGGGACAGCTCGTTCTTATACCATTCACTTCAATGGGACAGCTTCTTGTAGTTACACCTACGCGCTGCTGGTGCCTTCTCTTCAACCAGCTGATCTGTGGGGGACCCCCGCCCATCTGATATTGAGGACCTATCCTGAGGACAGGTCGGCTATAAAAATAACTTGGACGACCCCTTTAAGCAGCCATATAATGTTTTGCAACAGTTCTAAGACCACTTCTTTTCGTATCTCTACCCCTCTTGGGGAGCAATGCTCCCACTCCCCCCATGACTCTCCACTCTTGATGACTCTCCATTCGTAATCCCAATTCTGACGCAATAAGGATGTTTTTACAGTTATGTTGGGAATGCGGTATCCTTATCGGATGGAGGATCATTCTACAGGAGCTCACCTTGTCCGTCGCTGCAGGACACAACCATGTACCGCCGGATCCGCATTGACTATAATGGAACCCGGCCAGTTTCTGGCATAAAATTACTGTTTGGACCAAAATTACTGTGTACGGTCTGCTGCAGATTACTTGGCTCATTGGTATTCTCTCTGTTGATGAAGCACAATGTGATTGAAAGCAGCAATGCTATTTAAAATAAAATACGGTTTTCTTGCTTATTGCATTTACAGCAGCTGCAGACGTGTCATCTGCAGATCTAACGTTATGTGCAAGTTCCATGATTAATCTTTTATTTTTATCTCGACCTCCGTTCACCGTTGCTACCCGAGATATTTTGCAGGGTTTCATGATGTCATCAGTCAATCTCATTTTGCTGTGTGACCGGTATCTGGACATGTTCTTGCTTGCAGCTGAAATATTTAGTATGTCACTGTAGTTTTCTGGCATGCGGATCTGAAAATCGTTTTCAGGTCTCGTGTGTATGCTGTGAGTATACATAGGCGTACCAAGGTGCGGCAGAATCAGCCGGGCTTCTAGAGCACTGGTCTTCAACCTGTGGTGTTGAAGGCTTGCTGGGAGTTGTGGTCAGAGACCACTTCTCCAGAGAGTTACTGTCCTACAGACCTGCTGATCACATTGATGGTTATGACCACCCTCAAATCCATCAGTGGTGGTCGCGCTTGCACACTATAGGAAAAAGAACCACCCTATGTGCGCTCCCATGGTCCCGGCCACCAGAGAGGCTGACGCTTTTTCCTATAGTGTACAAGCACGACCACCCCTGATGGATTTGAGGGTGGAATGTAACCATGGAAACGAGCAGGGTATAATGGGATGGAAAAATGAATCCAGCCAGCAAAGGAAGCAATATGGACAATCACAATACATTAGTAAGTGCCTTGTAGTAACTTTCTCTACATGATAAATGCCACTTACTGAAGTGAGACAACCCCTTTAATGTCTTTGCTAACATAAAACTGATGTCAGATTCCCTTTAGGGTGCAACCACATGGCACAATCACGACGTGCTGCAGTCGAGTACCACGCAGCCGTACCGGCACAGCAGGGCCTGTTAAACTAATGACGGCCGCACTGTTTAGTCAGTCTCCAACGTTAAAGGGCTTTAATATTGATGATCTATCCTCGAGATGATCGAGATAAATACAGGAATAGGTCATCAATATATACTGACTGCACAACTTTAATAGTTCTGCGGTATTGGAGGTGCCACGTGGGAATTAACAATACAGTGTGGTCTTCATTGGCTTAATTATAACCCACTGCGGCCACGTCACAAGCGCGACACGACTGTACCCTAAAGGCCCCTTTCACACGGGCGTTGCGGGTGCACTCCGTCAAACGGTGCGTTGCGGGAATCGCCGCGATTTTTCCCTGCGAGTGCAAAGCGCTGTCATGCGTTTTGCACGCGCGGGAGAAAAATCAGCACTTTTGGTACCCAGACCCGAACATGCACTTCTTCACAGAAGTGCATGTTTGGGTCAGAAATTGTCCCGCTGGTATTATTTCACATTATAACATAGTTATAATGTAAAATAATACCCTTGGCCATCTTCCTAATGTTTAAATAGGTGCAGAATGGGTTAAAAATAATAAACTAATATTAACTTACCTGTTCCATTTGATCGCGAAGCCCGGCCTCCTCTCCGTTAGCTTGCTAGTAGGAAAAGGACCTGTGATGATGTCACATGGTCACATGGCCCAATCACCTGCTCCATCACCATGGTGATGGAGCAGGTGATTGGGCCATGTGATGCTGTGACATCATCACAGGTCTTTTCCTACTAGCAAGCTAACGGAGAGGAGGCCGGCTTTGCGATCAAATGGAACAGGTAAGTTAATATTAGTTTATTATTTTCAACCCATTCTGCACCGGTTAAACATTAGGAAGATGGCCAAGGGTATTATTTTACATTATAACTATGTTATAATGTGAAATAACACAGAACTGGTTACACATCCCGATGGTTGCATAGCAACCATGCGGGAACATCGCAAAGCATCCGCACTTGCTTGCGGATGCTGGCGATTTTCCCGCAGCCCCATTCATTTCTATGGGGCCTGCGTTCCGTTAAAAACGCAGAAGATAGAGCATGCTGCGATTTTCACGCATCGCAAAAGTGATGCGTGAAAATCAACTGTCATGTGCACAGCCCCATAGAAGTGAACGGGTCCGGATTCAGTGCGGGTGCAATGCGTTCACATCATGCATTGCACCCGCGCGGAAAACTCGCCCGTGTGAAAGGGGCCTAAGGGTACCGCCACACAATGCCGCTGTGCCCCAGTTGAGTACCATGCAGCTGTACGAGCCTCCGTGGGATCAAATTCACTAATTAGCGTTGCATTGTTTAGGCCTCTTTCACACTTGCGTTGTGAAGATCCGGCGTGCACTTCCGTCGCCGGAAGTGCACGCCGGATCCGGCACAACGCAAGTGAACTGAAAGCATTTGAAGACTGATCAGTCTTCAAAATGCTTTGTGTTACTATGGCAGCCAGGACGCTACTGGAGTCCTGGTTGCCATAGTAGCAGTGGGGAGCGGGGGAGCGGCATACTTACATTCCGTGCGGCTCCCGGGGCGCTCCTGAATGACGTCAGAGTGCCCCGCGCGCATGGATCACGTGATCTATGCACTGGGGCGCCCTGACGTCATTCAGGAGCGCCCGGAGCCGCACGGAATGTAAGTATGCCGCTCCCTACTGCTTACTATGGCAACCAGGACTTTAGCGTCCTGGCTGCCATAGTAACCATTGACAAAAAGCTAAACGTCGGATCCGGCGATGCGCCGAAACGACGTTTAGCTTAAGGCCGAATCCGGATTAATGCACTTCAATGGGCATTAATTCCGGATACGGCGTTACGGCATGTCTTCCGGATTTTTGGACGGAGACAAATCCGCAGCATGCTGCGCTTTTGTCAACGTCCAAAAAACGTTCACATACTGAACGGAAGACATCCTGATGCATCCTGAACGGATTTCTCTCCATTCAGGATGCATGGGGATAATCCTGATCAGTAGCTTTCCGTTCTAGAGACCCAACGACGGATCTCTAGGACGGAAAGCAAAAACGCTGATGTGAAAGAGGCCTTAATTGGTCTTCATTGTTAATGACCATATGGTACCCGCAAAGCCTCATGGCCATTAATAGTGAGCGCCAATTATATAATGTGGTCCTAATGGGTTTAATGGGACTGTTTTGTTCAGGAGGTTGCCATTCCCCTTATCTAAAAAGTATTCCTTCCCAGCCAGACCCTGCTTCACATCTCCAGTCCGTTCACCAGATCCGACACTGCCGGATCCCTATTGACTATAATGGGATCCGGCAGTGATACAGCCATACATGCCGGGTTTTAGCCGGACCAATACTGCTTATGCAAAGAGGAATGCTGCTGCCCCATTATCAAGTGAGTCATGGAGTATATATCCAGGAGGTATAAAAGAGGAACATTACAGCGCAGAGCTGTAGGAAAAGCTGCAGAGTTATCTTCTGGAGGATGCAAGTCCCATCAGGAGAGGACACGGGTCCTTTGTAATGAACCAGCATCGTATATTTTTGGTGGAAGCATTATATACTATATTATTTATTTTTTTTATTTTTTTGTGCAGCGTCAGTCAGGCACAAGACGAGCGAGGGATGCCTATGGTTTTAATGAGCTCCCTGTATTCCTCTAATGCCTGGAGTGATGGTGGCCGTGGCTGTGGTGGAGCCTGAGCACCGCTTCTAATATGATGGCTATTTTTTACTGTCATTTTGATTCATACACCTTCTGTTAATCACGTGTATCCTTTTAAATAATCTGATTCATGCTGAATGTCATCTTAAAAATATCCCATGTTGTCTGCTGACAGGAGGACGTGCCGCTGTGGGAGGCTGACGTCTGTCATTCCTCCTGTGTGAGCCAGCTTTAGGCGCCGCAGCTTATAGACAGGCACACAGCGCTATGGGGTAGGCAGTGTTGTGGGGGTGACGCTGGTATGTATTTGGGAGAGGTGCAGGGACAGTGGCTGCACGTCCTCTGTATGGATGCAGCTGGTCAGAGCTTCTTCTGGATTAGCGTGGATGGCCACGTACAGCTACGGTTTCCAAGGTTAACGTTTTAGAAATGGCTACTGATCATTTCTATTTGGTTCTAACACTTTTTGAGCTGCTTTATCTATTACACTAGGAAATTATCGGACAAGGCGGTCATGATGGGGCATGCAGCGATGCCGTATAGAGAGAATGCAGGCTTCAGCGAGAAATGAGAATTTTAAACTTCTCCAAAAGGGAAAGTTAGTGTCTGTTGTAATATTATATTAGGAAGCAGATATTTCCTAAATATTCTTTAAAATTGATTCAAAGTAGATATTAAAGGTTCAACGTATTGAACACGACTCAGACTGCGGACAGGTCATCCATATCCGAGGTGAGAGGTCCCCTGCAGGCCAGCATCGGTGATGGAGGTGGTGGGGAGTTCATCTCCTAGCACCCCTGCCGATCAGCTGTTGGAAGGGACCATGGCTTGCTGATTCCATCCAGTGGTCATATCTTTTCTGCAGCTTAGTCCCTTTCAGGTGAATGACACTGAGCTGCAATACCAAGCACAGCCACAGCGTTGGGGTTTTCTCTCTGCCCCCTCCAGCTCTGCAAAACGGTATGTTCAGACTTCGGCTACTTTCACACTGGCGTTTTGGCTTTCTGTTTGTGAGATCCGTTCAGGGCTGTCACAAGCGGTCCAAAACGGATCAGTTTTGCCCTTAATGCATTTTGGATGGATAAGGATCCGGTCAGAATGCATCAGTTTGGCTCCGTTCCGTCTCCATTCCGTTTTGGTGTCCGTCTGACGAAACTGAGCCAAAGGGATCCATTTTCACTGACACAATAGAAAACTGATCCGTCCCACATTGACTTTCAATGGTTTTCAAGACGGATCCATTTTGACTGTTAAAGATAATCCAAACGGATCCGTTCATGACGGATGCAGACGGTTGTATTATCTGAACGGACGCGTTTGTGCAGATCCATGACTGATCCGCACCAAACGCGAGTGTGAAAGTAGCCTAACACTATGCTTTTGCCTCCGCATTAAGGTTTATTGTTGCCACCAGCTTGGATTAGTATACCCACTATCTGTTATACTCGGTTGTGTTTTCGGTAATACCTGTGCCTCACCAGTAGCCCACTGCTCTGCTGGGGCATTTCATCGGCAGTGTTTAGTGGACATTATGGCCTTGGATAATTGATCCTATACCGATACAAACCAACAGAGGGAGTGGGTATATATAACGTTGCGAACGAACTATTGCACAGTATTGTATTACAAGATTATATGTGTACAATTGGATCTGGATGGGTATATCACCGTCATTGCACCTGCTGGCTGTATTTTATAATTATCCTTCATATTATCATTTGTATGTCTTTTTGCAGACGCACAATAAAGATGTTTTTGGTATTGTGTGTGGCGTTTTTGAATAGGTTCTTTAGTTATGTTCTCACACAGTTATATAGTTATTTTGATTATATTTTGAGTATCCAGTATTAAACACTCGGACAACCCCTTTAATGGTCCTGGCCCATTCAGAACCACACAACTCTGGTCCGCCATAGGTTTAGTTTGTAGACATGTCTGTGCTCCACGTGTCGTCTGTAGGGATTATGCGTTTGCAAAACAAGTCTTTGAAGCCCATTGATTTTGGTCAAGCCGAATGTGTCACTACTTCCGAAATGCATGGAGAGTTACTCATGCACTCAATAATTACATAGTTATCCCCAGCGTGTTTCTACACTTCCACTCCCTTCAGTGCATCATCCCTGACCCAAGGAGCGTCACACAGGGCTGCAGCTGCACACTACGAGTTCCCGAACGTGTCGTCCCAACAAGAGAGAGGGGGTCTCCGAAAACATCCTATTGACAGGATGTGAAGGGAAAAGTGTTGGCACCAAACGGGGAGTAAGACGATACATGTGCTCTCCAGGCCACTTGGGATGAGGCATAATTAGGAAAACATTTTGAAGATATATACCATTCAAAAGTCCTTTGTCTGTGAAGAGAAAAATCTACTTATGGAAAGTTATTTTTGGTCATTACCAAATGTTTGAAATCTTTCGTAATCCAGTTGACAGCAAGTGTACTTTGCACCTTTGAGACGGGAAAGATTTTGTTAGGCTTTCACACTTTGTCGCTTTATGGAAGAATATATTGACACCTCGGCGATGAGATGCGGTATTTAGAAGCTGCACGTGGGCACGAAGAAAATGATTACCGCCAAAGCAAGTTTTATGCAGAATTAGTAATTCTTAGTGGTTCATATAGGGTGTGGACGCACCTTTAAAGTGGCCACAGACACAAGGGCTCATGCAAACAACTGATGTCTGTTTTGCGGTCTGCAAATGGCAGATCAGCAAAACCCGGATATCGCCCATGTGCATTCCACATTTTATGAAATGTCTGACCCATGATAGAACTGTCCTAACCTTCTCTGTAATGCAGACAAGAATAGGGCATGTTCCATTTTTTTGCGGATGCCACGGAACGAGCCCTAAGACTTTACTGTAACACCATATTTTTTTTGTGTCTAAAAGACTGTTTTGTCGTGGAAGACTGCTTTGGTTCCTAGAATGAATTAGAGCGTTACGGCATTATGATGAATTATAATGCTGTGTGTCTCTGCCCGACCTCTGCTCTAATGATGTGTAGGAAGTCTACTGACTGCATTATGTGTGTACAGAGGGGGTCGGGGGGGCTGTAAGATCTTAAAAATAAAAAAAATAAAAAAATAATCTCCAACCGTTACTTATTTTTCCTATTAATGGCATATTGGCGTTTTAAAGGGGTTTTCCAACCTGACCAATCACTGAAAGCTGCACTTTTGGCCCATGACGGTTTCCTGCAATGATGAACTACATCTCCCAGTCTGCATTGCGCTGGCGTCCGGTGTACACACAAGCCCGTATACTCCACCTCCCAATGTGTGTCTGAGCTAATCCAGCCCCCTTGGTTCAAGTACAAGACAGAAGGGATCGCGGCAACACATGTTCCTGATATCGGCCAGGAACTCCTATCAGGGCAACATCGTGTTTTAGGAGGTGTTGGGCAGTAGAGTTTGGGTTTCAGAAAAACTTTATTTTTCAGGTTTATTGTATCCCAGCACTGGATGGGATAGCTTTGCACTTGCAGGGAGCACTTTATCTGTATGGACTTGTTAGGTCTGCAGTGCATGGCTCCCTGCTGTTCCTGGTTGGAGTGAACGCCACTTACCATGTCATCCGGTGTCTTGTTGCCCACGTCCCCTCTTGCTGCTGCCTCCATGCTCCTTCCGATGCTCCCAGTGGGCTCATGCTCCTTCACCTCTGGCCTCTAAAAGGGCCATTGCACTGCTCCAAAATCCTTTCCCAGCCAATACGTGAGGGTCCTTGGGTATTTAAGGCACCTTCTTCAGCAGCAGAGTGCCTGAGCTTTAGGTGACTAGCAAAGGTGTTTGATGGTCTGGTGCTATTGCGATTTACATGCGTTTACCTTGCGTTATTTCCTGCTGTGCTCTAAGTTCTGTTTCCATCCTTCCTGTGTGCTTCTACACTTTCAAGTCCAAGTTGAGTTAGTCTTTAAGTTAACCCAGTCTTTCTCCCCTGTCTGTCTTCCAGTTAAGTCCCCAGCTTGCCTGCCTTGTTTGCCTCGTAAGAACTCTGTCCGCAAGTATATCCTGTATCCATTAACTGTGCGAGGCCTGGATCTATAAAAACTGCCGTTGTAGTCTTGGTGACTGTTCGGTCTATACCTGTGGTTTTTCTGTGTTTTAGGTGCGTTTTCTGTACCCTGAGCACTAGAGTCCATGAACCCAGCTGCCAAGTACACCAGGAATATCCCAGGAAGTAGCTGTCTGGTTGCTTCCCTGCAGCAAAGTCCAGATCCCTATACAGGGGTTAAAGGGTGAATACCAGAGGGCTGTTGGTATAACTCCCTTAGGGTGTAATCAAAAGTCAACCTGGCTAGTTGGCACGGTGGCTCCGACACTTGCTGATCCGTAACAGGACTGCAGTGTTTGTGGGTCATTCTACACTAGAGGAGTTACTCGATGAAACATTCATTACGTAATGAGATAAAATAAACTCCTTAAATCGATCTGGCATTAGTTTATTCCATTTTAACAATGTCTTTCCCAAAGGGACATGAGACTTGTAATCCTTTCCAGAAGGGGGGGGCGTTCTGTCATCTGTTTTGAATTAGGAACATGTCAGATTAGTATTGGATTGGAATGTTCTGGTAACAGAAAACGTTACCGCGTTTCTGGGCAGGAAAGTTGTGTCATATAAATGTTTTGTACTGTACAATGTGTGTGCTGTCGGACGACCAGGATGGTGAGGGGCGGATGGGCCAAATCCTGCATACAACCCTGACTTGAGACTGACGGGCAAAAAAGTCCAATGACTTAGGGTGGTATTACACTGCCAGATCTTCATGCAGTGTGAGCGACGATGGAAGATGGCACATCCATCGATGCTTGTATGCACAGACCAAGGCATACTGAATGTGGTAGGCACTATTACTACTGCAGCCATTCTTCCCTCATCCTCTTCTATAGATGATTGACAGCACATCCATGATTACACGGGGAGATCTGCTGCCGATTATTGGCTAACTTTCATCCTGACAAAGATGGCCATTAGCCGATGAACAAGCATTTGCTCATTCATTGGCTGCTCAATTTATACGAGATGATTATCCAAAACAAGCATTCATATTTCCGATAATTAGCGGGAAACCTAGTTTTTAGCATTTTCGGGACGGCACAGCAAAGAAAGCACAGTGTCTTTTTTTTATAATGTGTAAGACGGCGATTAGGAACATTCCCAAGCTGTGATCTACGCATAATCTGATACTTACCCCGCCATACATATATGATGAAGCAGAAAATGTGTTGGCGAGTTTGAAGCCGGCGTCTTTTGCTGTGACTGGAATCTCCAAAAGTGAAGGAAAAGTAGCAGATTTTTCTCAGATAACTCCAGAAATAGCAGCTCAATAACGATGCAGACTACGTTCTATCAGAACAAATACGGGAAACGTTCACCCGCGTGGATGTTAGCATAAGCGCACAAATCCATCTGAGAATTGGTGTATTGCCGAGGCTTTTATTCTTTACTGGTTTTGACCTTTGTGAATTCGATTCACTATGGTATTAATGTACTATTTTACTGTTGGGCTGAAAATGGGATTTCATGATATTATTTAATTTCTTACATTTTTAGACAAGTTTGAGAAGTGTGTCTCTGCACTTTACGTAAACACTGAGCACGATACCGGGAAGTATTACAAGTTACCAGGATGGGAAAAGTCCTAAAGGAGAGAACAGATGGCCTTGGCCATGAGCCTCTAGAGTAAGACATCATTTATAAAGAGAATCCTGTGTGTTTCATGCTGCTTCATCCAGGAAGCTGAATCACAAGGGTTTGGATTAACAAGACAGAATTATTGTATGACCCATGTGAGACTGTTTATCTTCAAATCATGCGTCAAAAATGCCTATATTTTTTTTCGTCCACGGGTGGCACTTGTTCAAATTTATCAGGCCGGAAATAGATATATAAAGTATACAGGAAAGACCCGTGGCGCCTCTAGTTTTGTATACTAGTTTTGTAGGAAAAAACATGCAACATTATGAAGCGCTTGATGTTTCCCAAAGAAACACAGGGGAGATTTATCAAAAGTGGTGCAAAGGAAAACCGTGAACCTGTAATAATTCCTTCTGTTCCCTACTGATACATGTAATAGGGGGAAAATGTATCCGACTACAGGGTGTGTAGTCTGTTGCCATGGACACAGAGGTGTGCATTAGTGCTGTAGATGGAACATGGTCAAACTTCTGATCGTCTAATATCTCCCGTAGAAGAACTCCGATCTGATGGGGAGAAGGGGAATCCCAGTGATGGATATTTCAAGGGTTTTTCTTTCTTTTAACAGCATGTTCCAAAAACATTAAGATTTTTATGTTTTAGTCTGAAATCTTGTAGTAAAGCTAACCTACTAATTAGGGCTCATGCACAAAGCCATGCATCCTCCATGCATTGGTCCACTAAGAAGTCTGTAATAGGATAGGCCATAATAGAGGTCTATGTAATTAACCAAGATTTAAACGTCTTACAAACGGCTGCCGTTCAAAATATCTGGGCTCCTACAGTCAAATGGTCGGGGCCCACAGAGTTCCCATATCTATGAACTTCTGTGTTGTACCCCATTGTGGGCCTTTGCTTGAGGGGTAACGTGATCTTTATGCAACATTAAGACTGTGTCCTCCCCCT
Organism: Bufotes viridis; assembly: GCA_033119425.1. NCBI lineage: Eukaryota > Metazoa > Chordata > Amphibia > Anura > Bufonidae > Bufotes > Bufotes viridis. Next base: position 38,253,679 of record CM065596.1, on the reverse strand, counting down.
TAAACTAACCATGCACGATGTAACTAGATGAGCCGGCCAAGCCTCGTTTGGCTGACTGTCTCTTCTGATCCTCCCATACCTATGGATACTCGGCTTGACTGCGCATGCATATCTAATGAATAGGCATAGGGGAGAAATCTACTGGCAGAGACCTTAGCCCGTGACTTATCTCACCTCGACCGAAAGAATCAGACGTTGGAAGACATCAGTCGTCGGGGGAGAGTCAGGAGGCCCCCTACACATTTAATGGTCAGCTGAAATTGACAGGTTTGGCCAACATAGATCTAATATGTATGGCCAACTTGACTGTGCATGCCGACCTACATACTATGTAATCTGCAGACCTATGTGGAGCAAGTAGAAGATGGAATAATATGTTCTTTGTTCAATCTCTCAACCCCATAATATATATTTGGGGGACAGATGACCTACTCAGGAGCCAACGTAATTTTAATTGTGAGGGCCCAAATCTGGCAAAATTTCAGGCAGAGATACGGTAGTATCTTCTGCTTGGTATATGTAGGTTACTACTCCCCTGTACATTTGTGTTGGCAGAAATAAGATTTCACTTTTTTGGCCCTTTTTGTGTAGAATGCAAAAACTGACGACACGAAGATATTTCTGGGAGATGCATTATAAATGATTGATGGCAATGAAAGAAGCGCTCTAGTTATAGTGGATATACATTACACAGCGGACTACCGTCTCCTTCTCCGAGGCCGCAGCATCCCTCACATTTTTGTAGACAAAGGGATGAAACTGAACTCCCAGCGCTGAACTGAGCGGCCCCTCTTAGACCAGTCCCTGACGCGTATATCTCGGGTGAAATACAAGGTTATACTGTATTGCTCTGCCGAGCCCCTTTTGCAACTTGAGAGGCAGAGCCTGGGGTGTCGCTGCTGCAATAGTTCAGCTGTAAAATTGGTTGAGCATTTAGTCTGGGCTCGGAGTCAAAATGACTGTATAATATCGTGTGTCTCTCGCACAGAGCAGAACCGGCCAGATGTTTTCTGCTATATATTTGATGCTTTGGAAAAGGAAGTGAGATGCAACCACTGGGACCATTCGAGCAGCTTTTTGTGCCGTGGCCATTGCCAAGGATAACTTGTGATTAATGCTCGTATTGAACCTTGTATTAAAATTGCATAAGTTCCTTAATTGCAGCCGAATGTACAAGGGCAGTAAAGTATATTCATTGTTTTACAAACCGTTAAATAACGTGCTCTTTGTTTGATGAATGGCTCTGTGGAAGCATCCGGTCATCTGGGCTAAGTGCATTTTCTCATTAACATGAGATGCAATCCTCGTGGCTGTGACTGGTCAAGCTTTAGTATGTGTGAGGTTTTGTAAATCTGTTTTGCTCTAGTTTAAAGGGGGTTTTCCGGGATTTAGTTACTGTTGACTCAACCTCAGCACAGGTCACAAATATCTGATTGGTGGGGGTCTGACACATAGCAACATTCACGGATCGGCTGTTTCGGCAGCTGCTGGTGGCGGAAACTATATTCACAAAAAACGTGGATCAGATGAGGACCGAAGCTACGACCGTGTGCACGAGCTCAAAGGCTGGACATTTGCGGGTACTTAAGGCACCTTTCCCCAGGGAGAGGTGCCTGAGCAATAGGTTTTCTAGTTCACTAGTTACCAGTGAAGGTCTGCTATTCTGACCATCTGTCTTGTGTACCGAACCTCTGCCCTTATTACCGACTATTACCTGTCTTGACCTTAGTCTGACTTCTGTATTGACCCATTGTCACATCGGCCAGCAGCCATTGAAGGCGTATGGGGCCTTAGGAGTGCTTGCCTCCCATTCAGGTACAGACATAGCCTTTAAAAACAAACTCCAGGCTTTAAAAAAAAAAAAATCTCTTGAGCTACTGATTCTAAGGATTTGGGAACCAAAGTGTTTTTAGTTGTTGTTTTTTTTGTTTGTTTTTTTGTGAAATAAGAAAACAATCTAAATAACTGCATGTAATACACCATGAACGGACCACCACGGATTTGTGTGAGACTAATCGGCAGCATTTTACAGTACAGCAAAATGGATGAGATTTTTTTTTTTTTAAATCTACACGATGGCAAAATCTTCTGTGTAAATTGAGCTGCGGAGCTGATTTTAGATCCGTGGCGCGTCCACTTATGCTGTGGATTTCCACAGCAGATTTCTCCCTTTGCATCTGAAGTCATTATTGAAGCGTTTTGATTAGAAACTTCCCATTTAATAGACCGTTTATGGCTCTTGTGTCCTTTTAGAAGGTGCTGGGGACTCAATCCTCTTTTTTCTTTCTTTTATACAGTAAAAAGCTTAGGAGGGGGGGGGGGCCCCGGGAATGTCAGAAGATGCTTAGGGTAATTAAACCTGTATAACCCAGTTCTCACTTTACTTCCGCCGCTGACCGCGTGTCCCTAAATGCCCCGGGTCCACTCTGGTCAGTTCTGTCCGACGTCAAAGCTTTTCCAGCTCGGTTGCCTGGTTCTCGCTGCACATGCAGGCTGGTGAAAGCCCAAGCTAATTTGTTTCTTCTGCTTCCCCCGTATGCTTTGTGTGAGGCCTGCCCAGGGCTTACTCCTCTGAATTCCATTTCGGCTGCATAATAAGGCCTGGCAACTTGCTAGAAATTATTTCTGGGGTGGTGGAGGATGAGCATGCTGCGCCACGTGCCAGGTTTATTTTGCTCCAATTTTTAACACTTGCCATTTGCATATCTTTTATTAACTGCACATTACGATCGGGCTCCTTCTAAAATATGAGAATGTGCTCATATCACAATTTGACTTTACCCTGTGAGTGTACGCCAGGAATTGTTCCTTAGTCCGTGATACATATACGCCATAGGTACCCATTACCCCAATGCATGCCGGGAGGGGGTAGATGTTTGGGGATATGCACTGGTATGCCTTTTTTTTTTTTTTTTTTGTCTGCAGAGGCGTACTATATATCTTGTGGAAACCTATGGGCAATGTACTCAACTACATGGCATACCGTAGCATATACCAGGAGATTTTACCAGTGTATATACTTGATGTAAGTGTGATGTGAACACAGGTTATTGCTACAGAATGAAGCCGCCTGCCTTGTAGAAATAGCACTGGTTTCTGGCAGCAGGGGCCACATTTTGGTAATGTCTATCTGTGGTCCAGAGGGGGTAGTAGTAGTGAAGTATATGCAGTGAGTTATAACTGTAGGATAAGGCTGATGAGACCCATTCAGATTGCTGGCTGCTGCACTCGCCGTATACGCCATATCCAGGTGGCCACGTTTGTTCACAGGCCTCTCAGTTGAAGTCTATGGGAGTTATGGAAAGAGCTGGTGGGACCCTTTTAAAAAGGTCCTATCCAGGGTATTTTATTACACATAAAATAAAATAGACTACTTTGACATTTGCGATTTCCTTCCTGGTTTGGAAATCAGGCCGAGAATCTCAAAACTGGAAGAAAACGCGTCAGTCTTGTCCCCATTCATTGTCAATGGGGACAAAACTGAACAAACCGGAACAGAGTGCATCAGAATGTATTATTGCGTTCTGTGACCAACTGCAGTTTTGTGTCCGGTTTGCAAAACTGAACAAGCCGATCCAGCACTAAAAACAACGTAAGTCAATGGTGCTGGATCCATTTTTTTTTGGACAGGAAACAAATATGGAACCTGTGCCCATTGACTTAAGATGGTTTGGTTTGTTCACTTTTGATTTAATAAAACTGCAGCCAAACAGAACAGATGAAGCTGGTTGTATTAAATCAAGTTTAACCGTTTTATTTTTTTTTCTGGTTTTGAGATCCTCTGCTGGATCTCAAAAGCGGGAAGGAAATCGCTTGAGTGAAACTAGCCGTAGTCTTAAAAATATTTTGGAAAATATAGTTATGGTTTTAAATATAAAAATATAGTGTGGTTTTGCAGAACTTGCTGCACATGCAGATCTCCCTGCAGGAGACTGGTTTGGACTTTTGGAAGAGCATCCTCCCGTCCGTGGCGTACTGTTGAAAGCCACGATATGTTGCAATATCAATGTGTAAGAACAATAATATTTATAGTGTGTATATAGTGATATTTATTCATACACACTGATAGTGCTGTGAAAATATTATATATATATAATGCCACTGGACATGATTGAGTCAGGTCAGTGTATATGCAGTGTGTGCGGTAAAGCCTTAGGGTCCATTCACACGTCCGCAATTCTGTTCCGCGGAAAGGAATTGCGGACCCATTAGTTTCAATGGGGACAGATGATGTCCCGGCCGGGTCCGCAATTGCGGGTCCGCAATCGCGTTCCCGAAAAAAAAATAGAACATGTCCTATTCTTGTCCGCAATTGCGGACAAGAAAAGGCATTTTCTATGTACTGCCAGCGATGCGCAAAACACACACGGACATGTGAATGGACCCTTATGCCATTATTTTCTGTACTACAATATGCACACGTACCCCTGCCGCAGAGAACCTGCTGAGCAGATCGATATCTAATATTCTTTATTTATATAGCGCCGCCATATTCAGCAGCACTTTACAACTCAGAGGGTTCATTTACAAATCAAGACACCACAAAATTGCAGGGTAAACACCAGGAATGAGGGCCCTGCTCACAAGAGCTTACAATCTATCTCTAAAATAGAGGTTTAAATAAATATATCCTTTATTAGTTTTCCTGAATCCTTCCTGCTATAGTAAATGTCTTATTCTGTAATATATTGAGCTGCTAGACAGATCGGTGATGACGGGGGCAGTAAATATGGGCGAGACGTCTCGCTGAGCGAGGCAGCTGTCTGTCGCTGTCCTGTTGGGCAGGAGGACGTCAGGGGTGTCGTGTCAGTGATTCATTCGGGTTGGGCTACTTTCACACTGGCATTTTGGTTTCAGTTTGTGAGATCCGTTTCAGGGCTCTCACAAACGGTCCAAAACGGATCAGTTAAGCCCCAATGCATTCTGAACGGATAAGGATCTGTTCAGAATGCATCAGTTCGGCTCTGTTCCGCCTCTATTCCGCTTTGGAGGCGGACACCAAAACGATGCTTGCAGCGTTTTGGTGTCCGTCTGACGAAACTGAGCCAGACTGATCCGTAAGACACACAATGTAAGTCAATGGGGGATGGATCAGTTTTCTCTGACACGTTTTGGCTGTGTTAAAGATAATGCAAACGGATCCGTTCTGAACGGATGCATGCGGTTGTATTATCTGAACGGATGCGTTTGTGCAGATTCATGACGGATACGCACCAAATGCGACTGTGAAAGTAGCCTTAATTGAAATATATATTTTTTTTTCCTTTTTTTTTCTTTCGGAATGATTATTAAATAATAAATGATCATCCGGACGGTTTCTGAGAAATGAATCTTGCCAGATTAAATTGGGTTGGATTGGTTTGTGAACTTTACGAAAGACACGGGGAAAAAATGCTTCTCTCGCCTTTCTTAAAAGGGTGACGTTAACCTTCGCCTCTAGAGGTCCAGTGCACGGGCTGCTGTGAAATGCAAATGTTGACATTGGAAACCTCGCAGCGTAACCTCATTTCCTCGTATGATTAAACGCATTAATGACGCGAGGGTCACAAGTTCAGCTTCTGGTTATCATAGACTGGCCTCAGGAAAATCCCGCGCACAAGTCTCCAGGAGTCAGAAATGTCGTTTGTCGCCTTTTCCTGTGTGGAATTTGATCGTCTTCTACTCTCAAAATCAATATCCGTTTTGTTTGCTTAGCCCATCTGACCGGGTTATGGGGCATTGTAGGAGCCAATCAATAGTGGTCTCCACCACCTCACATATGCGGGAGTCGTAGCAATCTCCTAAGTGCTTTAGTCATTTGCCTTAGAACAAAAGGTCTCCTTAAAGGGGGTTTCACACCATTTTATATTATAACATTTATTGTACAGATCATAAAAAAACGAGCAGATTTGACATTTACGTGCTGTTAAAAAGATGGTCCAGAAAATGCGTAGCCACTTACCTAGTCCCCATGGCTATTCACCCCTCTACTTCTGGTTCCCTGTGGACCGGAAGTATGGCATCCTGTCCATGATCGTCTTCACTGGTCATGTGTTGCTCGAGACATGTCGGCTATGAGGCCAGTAACTGGATGTGGCTGTGCCTGTGACAAACGAAGGGGCGCCACACTTCCGATCCACAGTGGACCTTGGTACTGAAACGAAACCGCAGGCAAATAGGTAAGTGGCTTTTATGCTTTTTACTGATCACTTTAGGAGTTCTTCAACACCTTTACGTATGGTGCCACCTGGTGTTCAAAGTGTATAGCAGTATGCCCATCCACCTAATGAGCTGAACCTTGGTAGACATGCATGCTCAGTCACTCTCCACAGACAGGCCCACTGCAGTGCAGCTAATAGAAATAACATCCTACTTGGCTTAGCTTAGGGTGCATTCACACCGGCGGCACTACGATCCTGGAAATGGCTGGACACAAAACGCAGGATGCAGCAGTTTGTGTCCGGCCGATTCTCTGCATTTATGCCAGAATGCGGCCAATGCTCCACCGGACCCCATTATACTTAATGGGGCCAGCGGGTGTTCCAGTTGCATCCAGCAGTGCCGGATCCAGAGAATTCTGTAGTAAGTAACATGGGAGAAAGGGACTATGGCGTCGGCTGCCAGAAGGGGAATTAGAATAATTCTGTCTAGAGTCAGCGCCAGCAACACAGATTAGAAACAGTGGTACCGAAAGAAGGAGAAAAAAAGAAATAAATTAAATGAATTTTTTTTTATTTTAATTCTCTAAATACTATGCAATTGCCGCACCTCTGCATTTTGATTGACAGGACAAACCAGTGAAAACCTCATAATGCCTGCCTGGTGGTGTCAGTCAGTGCTCGACAGTTGCAGAGAGAGTAGAGCCTCTCGGTGTAATGGTAACGCCCCCATTGCTCCTAGAGGCTCATTTGCATATAATAAAACATCATTTTTCTCAGTAATGCGGGCACATATGAACATGGGACTAACACGGATGTCTTCAGCTGCCAAGTGCACATGTAACAGGTCAGCCAGTGTCATAGGGACAAATCTGCTGACAGATGTCCTTTAATTTTGGTGGGGAGTGAAAATTTTCCAATAGTAAATGAATGTCGGTGTCCCTCTGAATGCAGGCGCTTTATATAGAGCTAGGGCTTCATCAGAATATGTTCCGTACTATCTTCTAATAGCTCATTGCCGGGTAGTCTGATGTAGAAGGGTGTAGGTGCATTGCCCCCGTCGTCATAAGGTGTGCGAGACCATGCAGACTGTAGTCATTGATCTGTGGACAGCAATATCCATAGACTTCTGTCTTATCCGCTTCTGTTAGATGCAGGATTACATGATATTTTCAGTGAATCTGCTGATAATGTGGACTGTCTCATAATACTCCTTTCTTTATGTTACAGGATCAGTTCGATAATTTAGAGAAACACACGCAGTGGGGATTAGACTTTCTGGACAAGTATGCAAAATTTGTCAAAGAAAGATTAGAAATCGAGCAGAACTATGCAAAACAGCTTAGGTAAGTGCATAAAGCTGTATGACATTTTACACTTTGCCGTGCAAGATCTGTCTACATGTGATGAGCTTCGCGCTGACGCTGAGATGGACCTGGTCATGGAACATAATCATATAAATGTGATGTAGCGTTGCCTCAGCGGTCAGAACAGCGTTGCAAATTTCACTTTGTGCTACCACATGATTTATCTCTATGACCGTGTCGACTTGTGCATTCTTCTCTTAAAGGGGTTATGCCGTGACTAATGTATAAAAAGTAAAACCAGACATCATACAGTACATGACAATCTCTTTCTAACAAATCTAGAACCAGTCCTGTACCTCACATGAATCCAGAGATCTCCCCATTTATTGCTCTGCTGGATTTATATCAAGCTGACAGCTCAAGGGGAGTGTCTTCTCTGCTGCAGCTCAGGGGGCGTGTCCATGCTCTCCCTATCACAGCTCAGGGGGCGTGTCCATGCTCTCCCTATCACAGCTCAGGGGGCGTGTCCATGCTCTCCCTATCACAGCTCAGGGGCCGTGTCCATGCTCTCCCTATCACAGCTCAGGGGCTGTGTCCATGCTCTCCCTATCACAGCTCAGGGGCTGTGTCCATGCTCTCCCTATCACAGCTCAGGGGCTGTGTCCATGCTCTCCCTATCACAGCTCAGGGGCTGTGTCCATGCTCTCCCTATCACAGCTCAGGGGGCGTGTCCATGCTCTCCCTATCACAGCTCAGGGGGCGTGTCCATGCTCTCCCTATTACAGTTCAGGAGGCAGGTGAAGGATGAAACTGAGCATGTGCGACCTTCTCAGTGAGTAGGACAAAGAAAAAGAACAAAGAGCAGGTGGCGCTATACAGATAGTTTTTATTGAATAACTCACTGGCTATACAACATTTTTAATTACATGGAATTACAAAAGTATTCAGATCCAGGTGCTGGCTTGAACATTTGAATATTTTTTTGTGGGACAAACCCTTTAAATCAGCGGTTTTTTTTAAACAGTTTTCTTTGGAATCCCAGGGATCTACTAGGGGTTCTCCTCCAAGAGGAGTTTTGCTAACAGCGGAGAGTGACCTTGGCGTAATTTTTACCAGTGTACTGTGAAGAAAGTCTAGTGTTTAAAGTGGTTATACCAGGAACATTTTACTGTGCAATGAATAAGGCATTTCAAAAGTATTATTGCCATATACGTGCAATAAAAATAGTTTTTTAATTTATTTTTATGTACACTACGTTTTCCTTTCTGGTAACGCCCCGTGCTATGACTGAAAGTCTGGTCCACCTTCTTCTGAATTCAGTGGTGGACGGACATGCTCAGTAGCTTCTCTGGACCCTACTTCCTCTCAGCGATCTCATGGTAAAGTGGCCCAGACACCTTTCATTCATTTATCCCTACTTCAAAATACACAGAAATATATTGCATGCCATTGGGCTATTTTTTATACAGGAGAGGAAGACAAAACAAGGTGTTAACAAGAGCTGACTGCCGTGCACTCTTGGTACATGCAGGTGCTTGATCATCACACGTAATGAGCTGCTGCCTACCCACAGAAAGTGAAGAGACCAGAGATGCAGATGGAAGTGTAAAGAATCTAAAATGAGAACAGCATTGCATGGATATAGTTAAAATAATGGTGTGAATTACTGCAGATATCTCTATTTTAATTCATGGGATGACCCCTTCATGCTGACATCATGCCGGATAATCCACTACACCATACGAAGAAGTATTGGACGGACAGTCAGTCTGAGAGTCCTGAGGACCCAGGACTTTTCCACACTGCTTATAACACCTAGGATTAGGATAGTTTCCTCTCGTGAAGCTCCACATTAAGCACTGTTTTGTGTTTTTTGTTTTTTTTTATCCATGAAGGTATGACAATGTGTTGGCTGTGAGTCAACATTTAAATGATGTTTCCCAAAAAAAATTATTCCACAGTCTTTTAGTGACCCATTCATGACATTTCTGACCTGTGATGGAAGAATGTGAAAACCTTACATAGCTGTACAACTTATTGGTTATGGACACTTCAAGGATGGCAAAAAAAACAGCAGGGGTGTCAGAAACGAGAGCTTCTCTCGCTCGTTCTAGAGATTGGAGGGGGCCTCAGCACTCGGACCCCCACCAATCTAAACCTTGATATGTCCCTTTGACATATCAAAAGTTTACTGAAAGTACAGGGCCACTTCAAAGCTGGCTAATCACATGAGACGTATATTCCCTATACCTGCTGCTGATTTCAGTGGGATAGGGTTTCCCATTACTGACTTTCCCATGACCGCAGATGTGGTTTTTCTTGTTGTCTGGGAGATGACTGCCCACCAGAGGCCGAATATGCTTGTGTATGGGGGATTGGTAAGATAGCTGTTGGCCTAATGAGCCGACATTTTTCATGTGTATGATCAGGCCCGGCCCGATAATCTGGCCAACAAGGCAGATTCCCGGTGGGCCGCCTAGCCTGCCGCTAGTTCATTTTATACTTTAAAGGGAGTTTTACTACAGTACCTTTCTTTTATGTGTCCCTCGTCCAGATGATGAAAAAGACCCTTTTAAAACGTATGTAACTGAGCTTCTAAAGGTGCCCAGGGGCGGCATTACTGGGCGATGTGCCCAGAAAATCACACCTCTTTCAGCCCTCTGTCCTATTACCTCCTCCAGCGAAAGTCACAAGCGGCACCAGAAGACGTCTTTAGTTGGCCGGTGCATGCGCACTGCTTTGCCCGTTATGGGCAGAGGAAAAGCTTTTCACATTGCGCATGCTTCGGCCAACTAAAGACGTCCGGCGTGCCGTCTTCTGGTGCCGCTTGTGACTTTCGCTGGAGGAGGTAATAGGACAGAGGGCGCTCCTTTGCTGTGTAATGAGGCTTTTCCTGGTTCCATTATTTTCTCGTAATTATTGAGTGGTGGTGAAGTAAATCAAAATTTGCTGCAGCGTGCATTCAGTGCTGCAGTTTTTTGTAACCTAGGGAGCGCTGGGCTAGTATGGATTCTTTGGCAGGGCTGTTTTTTAATGCCAGTCCGGCCCCGTGTAGAAGTTTGATTTTTGTCTAGGTCTTGGTTTATCCTACATCAAAAACAGCTTGGTCTGTTCCATATCTTGAAGAGGTTTATCATATGTTCATGTGAAATGGATCTGTTATGTAGTTTTGTCAAGACTTTTGCAAAGCTGTGTCAAAAACTGAGAAATCTGGTTGTTGACAAGGTTATACGAGACCTCAAGCATCCCTCCAGTATTCCACTTGAAGACCATCCTTATGGTTGCACCTTAACAGTTAAATTCAGATATCCAATCCAGACTTGAAAATGAGAGATCTATGCTTGTTGGTAGTTTCATTTGCTTGCAGGCAGCACACGCCATTTGTTTCATTAAATGCCGCTTCGCTGATTTCCGCTGCAGGAGCAGATCGATAAAGCACCAAAATAACTTGAATATCTCACTCAAACAGTGGAATTTAAGTTGCATTTGTGTCTGCAGAGAGGACTTTCATCAGAACTAATGTCTGCAATGTAGACTTTGCAGTGTGAGAGGAAAGGGGTAGGGACCTGTCTATTGCAGAAAGAGTGACTGTGGCCGGGCTGCAGCTCCACGGTGTCTGTAAATTGGCAAATAATAAGTGTCCTGTTACTGAATTAGGAAAAGGGAGAAGTGTTTAGCACAATGACTCCTCAAAGGCACTGTAAATGAGACTCCTAAAGCTGGCCATGCACATTCAATAGCTGTCGGCTGAACAATCCTTCATACATCAACTATCGCTAGTCTCCCTCCCGTCTTCCCCATATACCTACACATTTGGCTAGGCCAAATTTGTGTGTATGTCATGGAGAGACCAAAGAAAGTCACTGCGAGACAGTTCTGGCGGTGGCTTACCTCCCAGGAGAAAAAAAGTATTGGGCGAAAATATTGATTGATGTCATGGGAGAGTCGGAAGCTCCCCACCGGCCAAACCTGCCGTTCTTGGTGGGTTCAGCCGACAAAGGTATCATTTGTATGGTGAACTTAAGACTTCTGGGACCCACACTGTACCCAAGACTGAAGGGGGAGGGGGTGGCGCTATGTTGCAGTACTGTGTCCTCTTCATAACATTGTTGTCCATGGACTGGTCCAGTATTGCATCTCAGGCCTGTTAAAGTGAATTTGATGATCTTGTCCACCGAGGTTTTCCTGGACTTGCTTATTCATGGCCTGTCCTCAGGTTAAGGCCTCTTTCACATGAACATGTGAGCCCCGTTCCCGCATTGCGGACCCGCAATACACGGGCACTGTACTATAGCCGTTCCGCATCACAGATGTGGACCCATTCACTTCAATGGGTCCGCAAATCCGGAGATGCGGAATGTAATGACGGAACGGAACACTATGGAAGCACTACTGAGTGCTTCCGTGGGGTTCCGTTCCGTACTTCCATCCCGCAAAAAGATAGAACATGTCCTATCTTTGCAGAACGGGCAGATCGCGGACCCACTCAAGTGAATGGGTCTGCGATCTGCTGCGGCTGCCCCACGATCGCTGCCCCTGCATTGCTGGCCGCAGCACGGCACAGGGCTCACACGTTCGTGCGAAAGAGGCCTAAGAGTGGCATGTGCACAGAGCTATGTCGTTATAGTGTCGTAAATTGCAAAAACAGCTACTTGGCAAGGGTGTCGGGAGTCGGACCCCCACTGATCTGATATTGTTCATCTGTCCTAAGAATAGGTCATGAATAAGTGAGTTCTAGAAAATGTTTTTAATCTGGAGTTTTCTCAACCATTCTTTGTATTATGTATATCGTGTAGTATATCCAGAAAGTATTTTATACCCTGGTATTTTCCTGTACTGCTGCCTGAAATGGTAACTGATGGTATTAATGCATACTTTCAGCCTTTACCCTTGCTGACCCTGACATTTTTCCTCTTAAATTGTTTATCTTCACCTCTCGCAATCCCTGTAGGATGGAAATCTCCGTTTGCTGAAATAGAGCTAGAAAATGTTTTCAGTAGTTTGGAATTTCACATGAGTACCATGTCGTGCCTCGGGGCTGCGTGGTGAACCCCAGACATCGTACATCAGTGTCATACAGGCTGAAGGCTCTGAATAAGGACAGATTAGATCAGCTGGGATGCCTGACGGAATCCTAAGTCTGCATTTATTGTATTCAATATTACTGGGTAATCATAAATTCAGTCTCCTGTTTGGGTTCTGTTTGTTCAACATTTAATCAACATGTTATTACTCGTAAACCTCATGTATGTATTGAGTAATGGTTCTTCGTGGTCTGTAACACGGTTTCTCAATGTTTCTCGGCCAAGTTTCTACTTGTGCAGCACTCGGAGGTTTTCCGGGATTTTAATATTGATGACCTATCCTCAGGACAGGCCATCGATATCAGATTGCTGGGGGTCTGACACCCTGCACCCCCGCCGATCAGCTGGTTGAAGGAAGGCTGCACTTGTTTACCTGCTCGCCGTCGACAGTGTAGCTGTGACCAGGTGAAATTACAAGAAGCCGTCCTATTAATTTCAATGGGACGGCTCATTCCCATTCAAGTGTATGGCCATCCTATAGATGTAAATGGGATGGCTTGTAGTCACATATGCTCGCTGCTGCGCTGTCAACAGCGAGCAGGTAAACAAACAAGGGAAGGCAGTGCTTGCACGGAGTGTGCCCTTCCCTTCAACCAGATGATCAGCGGGGGTGCCGAGTGTCAGGAGTGTTATGTTGGTGGTGGATGTGGTTGTTTTTTTATTTTTTATTTGTTATAGTAGATGTGTTACATTTCCATTTCTCCCTGTTGACATACGTCTGTGTGATTAGTTAGGTTTGCCACTGAACCGGCTGTCGATTTGTTGTCTACTTTCTACATCCCTTCTTCCCAGAATTCCAGAGGAGGATGTATGGGCTACAAGTCTCCTCACGACGACTAGGAGAGACCGTACCCCCCAAATCCTGACTTAGGCCTCTCACCCAGTTAAGCCAATACTCTCTGCTCTGCATTGATGAGGGGCAATCACTCCGAAACAGCTGTCTGCAGATGAGATGCTGGCTTTATTATCCAAGTCATGTTTCCAGGCCTATTTAAAGGGTCGAACATTGACTTCTAGGACAGCTGCCTTACATCTGGTGGCATCAGAGGCAGAGCTCGCTAAGGGCTCATTTGCATGGCTAAACTGCTCTCCGCGAGGGGAGAGAGTACTACTTTTTTCAGAAATGGATATAACTAAGAAGCACCTGAAAAGTTTTTTTCTTTTTTATGAATGTTACTGTACAGAAAAGGGCATCTGGAGGCCATTAATAACGGTAACAATATGATATTTTGCTGGAGAAAATCTTTTAAGTAGAAGAACAATCCAAACCGACCGTCAGCGAGAATAAAGTGTAATTTCATCTGTCCTTCCAATTTGTGTTTTATTTCTGTCTTTGCGCTCCTGTCCCCATCTGCCTCTCACTAATGACTGCAGAAAATAGGACCTTACGCCTGCCTTTACATAGGGAATATTTGTAGTATTGTTTAAACATCTGCTTGTTAGAGCCAGAAAAAAGAACTCCGTAAAGAAGTCTACAACGTGCCGAGGACTCAGTACAGCATTAACTAGCGGTATCCTGGTGCTTACCTGATCTGCATGCTGATGGCTGCCCGGCCGCTCCGCATGGTGGCCTTTTAATTAAAGGTGACAGCAGTTTACTCGGTGCTGGAGGAGCGGGGAATGCCGGGCTTTAATCTTTTCTCCCTTCTTGTGTATCCTCCTGTCACAATATTTTTCAGCTGGAAACAAATGCTGCAAAGTTTCAATTTAGTATATAAATGGCAAATAAGGAATTTAACTATTAAAGGGACAGTGACCTCAGTTTTGTCACAATTCAATACTTTTCGAAGGCAGGAGTTTTTATGCTACGCAGTAGACACACAAACTGGTGTGTTCTTCACTCGTTTTGAGCTGTAGGCTTTTATTTTTTTAATAGCAGCATGGATCCTCATACTGGACATGATTTTAGAAACTGGTTTTGATATTTTAGTTATTTATATTTTTTTTAAGCTAATGAGTTAAAGGGAAGCAGAAAATTTTACCCATTGGTGTATTCCCATCTTAACATAGCAGTATAGTTTAGTTAGCTGTCGGGTGACCGCTGCCTCTCTCAACGCCCCCGACAAACCGATGCATGCCTAGCTCCAGCGAGCGAGCGAGCGATGCATGCCTAGCTCCATGTGACTGAAATTGTTGTTTGGCTGACATTAATCATCTGTATGGCCAGTGTAGCCACAGGATATCTACAGGATCTGCCATAAAGGTTTGCTGGTTACGGCACCCTGACCTTTTGGTAGAAGGGCGTCCCCAGCCACCACATTCTCCATGCACTGCAATAGTGAGAGCTGGGACTTAGCGAAAGCTTCCTCTGTGTAGGAAGGGGTCTCCGAGCTAAGAATATGTTGGACATGAAGGTTTGGGAATGCTCTGTAGTCCATAGACCATAAAACGGCATGTAAATGTAATGTCTGCAGAATTCCTGGCTCCAGTGAAAACTTTGACATCAGTGTATTCTTGTATCGTACTACCTAATTATTTATACAAATGGCAAAAAGACGGTCATGTTTACGGGCTCGTGTAAGCAGTCGCTCGTCGTCCCCCCGTGTTTTCCTTCCCTCTGGCTGTGGTTGTGGAGGAGAAATGAAGGAAAACAATCTTTATTACATTATGTGTAGGCTGCTGGAGGTAGGAGGTGGACGTGAGCTCATTCCACTCTGCAGGATCTCACCCGCTCTCTGAGCTCACATTAACTTATCCATGAGGGAAGAATTTATTTAGGACATGTAAGTCCCCGCTGTTCTTAATGGGCCCTGTCACTATAGGGCTCACCTGTCACCTCTCCGGATAAGTCTGTTTTACTAATTGCTTATATTTACAAAGTATTACCCAATCTATTCTTATTACTTTATGATGTGCCATTCCTTTATTATTCCTGCTGGAAATTATGAATGAATTACTAGCAGTTTGCAATGAAGGTAAAGACAAATCTGCTGACAGATGCCCTTTAAAGACTGATGAAGATGACCGCTGCCTCTCTCAACATCCCCCACGAACACATGCATGCCTAGGTCAGGCGAGCATGCATGTGTTCTGATTGGGGAGAGGTGAGTTGTGGTCTCACTTAAATTAGTTTTTGGCTGACATTAAAGGGGTTGACAGAGTTATTTTTTGTTCTTTGTATGTTCCTAACTAGGCAAATGTAACAGCTTTCCAATTGAGGCTACTATCACGCTCATGGACGGATCCGTTCAGATAATACAACCGCATGCATCTGTTCAGAACAGATCCGTCTTCTATTATGCCAGTGAAAACGGATCCATCCCCATTGACTTACATTGTGTGCCAGGACAGATCCGTTTGGCGCAGTTTTTATCAGACGGACACCAAAAAATTTTGGTGTCCGTCTCCAAAGCGTAATGGAGACCAAACTGATGCGTTCTGAGCGGATCCGTTTCCATTCAGAATGCAAACTGATCCGTTTTAGACCACTTGTGAAAGCCCTGAACGATCTCCCAAACGGAAAGCCAAAACGCCAGTGTGAAAATAGACTAACTCACGTTATCTCCAGTGGCTGGTTTCTCAGATTTCACTGAGAGTCACATGACCTGTGATGTCAGCTTCTCTCCCTGCTCTGATGATGTTTTGTGCACAAGCCTGAGAGAGCAGATATGTGCCTGTACACGTCACTGTGCTGGCCGCGCCCCCCCTTCACTGCTGACTGCTGCTTATTGCTCTCTCCCAGGATTCTTAACCTCTTCAGCTGCACAGACTCAGGGCTGAAGTGTTTACTGTGTAGCTGCAGGCAGTGAGGGGACAAATGCTGGGCACAGGAGCTGAAAGAGAAGTTCTGCAGAGCATTGCAGGTAGGGGGAAGATCCTGTGTGTATCAGCAGTGTCATTGTACAGCTAGGACTTCTACACATACAACATGCTGCTGAGTCTCCCAGCAGGCAGAAGTGTCACTCAGGGCAGCACTTGTATTCACTCCCTTAGCAGAGCAGGGCGAGGGGCAGAGATTGTTGTTACTGCAGGTAAACAAAGGGCCAGAAGAGAACCAGGGAAAGGAGAAAATAGACATTATTTTGCCTAAAACTTGCTTAGCTTAGTAATATATTGCTGACTATCAGATTTACAGTGCTATATATTTTTTCCCCATAACTCTGACAACCCCTTTAATCATCTGTGTATGGCCATTGTAGCCACAGGATCTGCCATAAATGTTTGCTGACAGATGCCCTTTAAAGGAGAGCAACCAGAATTTTTTAAATTAAAATGTATAATATTTTACAAACATAAAAGGGAGGCTCCCACCTTGGACATTAATGGCATATTCATGAATTATGGCATAAATGTCTATCTAAGGCAAGACCTACCTCTGGGCCCCCCTGCACCTATACGGTGGATGGGGCGTTCTCCTGACGCGTCTATCGAGAGGCTGGGAATGAATGGAGAGGTGTGTGTGGGGGGTTCTCATTCACTTCCATGGACGACCATCCCAGCAAGTTATTGTTCATGTAAATGTAGAATGGAGGTGAAGGTCCTTGTGTGGACATCTGACTGGCTGGAACAAAACATCAGTGATTTATTTCACGCCAAAAGTTTAGCAAAAACTGGGGACAGCCAGTCTGAGTTATGGAGGACACAGGAAAGCTTTGTCCGGGAATGTGTTATAGGAAAGTAAATTTGTGGTTTGTGTTGATTGAGACAAGAATGTAAATTGTCTTGAGATGTCCCTGCTCGGTACCTGGAAGAGGTTAGTAGAAACTTCACAGTAAGGATGGTATAGTGTAATGCCACTTCCTTACAGGTGCAGGTTATTTCCCGTACTAGGCCTGTATAATGCCCTTTACGTGATCGTAAAAAGCTTCTTCCAGTGTATCCATCAGATTACGTAGGGTTTGCGTGTGGCTTGTTACCACGTAGGTTGGCACCTGGGTTGCATAGGAGCTGAAACAACAGGACTGTAGGCTTTTAACCAAGAAGATGTTGAAACCCAAGGGAGATCACAAGTCTCTGTGATTGCCCTCCACCCCGACTACTGTAGTCAACTGTGCCAAACAGGGCTGGACTGGGAACCTAAAGAGGCCCTGGACAAGAAATACCTAAAAGTAGCCCCATGTTGTAGGAGGGTCTAAATGGACAGGAGGCTGGGCAACAAAAGTCGGGGGGTCAGCAATACCATAGCCCAAAATGTGGCAATACCACAGTGCCACACAATATATTGCCCCAAGAGCTGTCCCTCTGAGTTGGCCGTCAGTAGAGGCCATTTTCTCTCCTCCTCTTCCAGTGGTCTCTGATTAAGACATGGAGCAGGGTGCTTAGGAGGTGAGATGCGGGACGTGGTTGAATTCAGTAGGGCGTGTCGCTGGCTGGGTACATGAATACCTGATTCCCACAGAGTTAATTACCACTGAGAGCTGCTTATGCACCCATCCAGCGGCAGAGATGGTGGCTTGGGTGGCCCCCTGGGCATCGGCCCACCTGAAAATTTCCCTGTAAGGTCTATGGCCAATCCGCCCCTAGTGCTCAATAGGAGTCCTCCAATCTAAACCAGATAACCCCTTTAATAAACCCTCCAACGGTGTATTGTTCCATTCCCATTATTCCTTGTGAACTATATAAATCCTTTGACAAGAGGGTATTATTCCCCTTGTCACCAGTGTGGACAGTGGCAGATTATGTAGGGCTATACACTATGAAGGGCAGCACCCAGCTAAAGGGGTTGTGCCAGGTTTACAAGTTATCTCCTATCCACAGGAAAGGGGGTGACTAAGTGACCGGTGGGGTCTGACCACTAGAAACCCCCCGATCCAACGAATGAAGGTCCTGTTTCCCTGATTTGATGGAGGGGCACGTTGGCCATGAGTCCTGCGCCTCCATTCATTTTCAATGGGACTGCCATTGACAATGAATGAATGGAGCGACACGGTGCACGCTTGACCTGCCACTCAAATATGGGACCTCCATTGTCGGGATCAGCGGGCGGACCCCCAATGATCAGTTAGTTATCCCCTATCCTGTGAATGTAGGATAACTTGGCACAACCCCTTTAATGTGTTTATATGTTTACGGGAGGAATAAGAGAAGAACACATGCAGAGTTATAAGAAAATGTGACTAAATGGAAAATGCAGACGGGCTGTCTTCAAGGTGGAATTTTATTGTGTGTGACAATGTCTGAGAGGAGATTAAAAAATATAATAAATGTAATCAAGATGAACGTTCCTCTGCTTTAATGTTTAATAAAGGTGCACTTCGCTGCCAGCTTCATGCCCATCATTTAGTAATGGTGTTGGCACTACCGTGACTGATGTGTCTCTTGGGTCCAACCCAACAGCAAGAAAGCGGGAAGTAACCTGCGCGGAGGTTGTAGGAAGGATTATTTCATGAATATCTGTGGCAGGCGTTCTTTTGAAAGCTTTGAGCACATGGAAAACTTCAATAAAGTCAGTGAGGATTTTCCGGTGACAGGTTTGACAGCAGTTAAGTCCTTTATGATGAGTTAAAGGGACACTGCCATCAAAATGGTTTTTTAAATCACATATTACCAGTTTATATGTGACTGTTCCATTTAATTTTTACAACCCTCCCCAAAAAAAACCTGTTGGATGTTTTTCTGGTTATAATCTTTTTGAAGTCCTTGCACGTATTGTACTTCCTGTCCTCGCTCTTTAAAGGGGTATTCCCATCTCAGACAATGAGGGCATATCACTAGGATATGCCTCCATTGTCTGATAGGTGCAGGTCCCACCTCTGGGACCTGCGCCTACAATGAGAACAGAGCAGGGAAATGAACGGAGGGTGCACAGCGCATGCGCAGCCGCCCTCCATTCATTTCTACAGGGCCGTCGAAAATAGCCGAGCACTGGCTCGGCTATTTCCATCTACCCCATAGAAATGAACGGGAACATGGGCCGCGCATGAGCGGTGCGCTCCTGTTCACTTCTATGGGAGCAGTGCTTGGTGGTGGACGGACCCCAGGAAATCCGGGGTCCTCCAGCCACAGCGCTCCCCGCTACGTTCTCATTGTAGGTTCGGGACCCGGGGCATATCCTAGCAATAGGCCTCCATTCTCTAAGATGGGAACTCCCCTTTAACTTCCTCCACAGATGATAGCCGGGCTTGGCTTTCGCAGCCAGTCCATCCACCGCGACCAGAGAGGAAAGAGAAGGAGCGACTCATTAAAGGGGTTGTCTGGTAATAAATATTGATGACCTATTCCTAGGAAAAGTCATCAATATCAGATCGGTGGGGTCTGATAGCCGGGACCCCCGCCAACCAGCTGTTAGAAGAGATCGGGCGCTCCTTGAGCACCACAGCCTCTTCCAGACGTCACTGCACATCGGTCACATGCGCTTTTTGCACTTCAGCTCCATTGAAGTGAATGGGACTGGACTGCAATACCTAGCACAGCCGGCTGCGCTCACCAGTACTCTCCATAAGAGCTGATCAGCAGGGGTGCTGGGACTCTGACCCCCACCGATCTGGTAATGAGGATAGGTCATTCTATTTTACTGGATAACCCCTTTAAAGGCCAGCTCCACATATCAGTTGTGTCCAGCCAACTTTGTTAGGCCAGGAGCCGGACTCCACTTATATGTACACTGTCGGTGTCGGACAGAAAAATGCTGCAGCGCTATTTGGCATCCAGCATCGCAACTGATGCACCAGATGCAAGTTCAAGATCCCTTAGAAAACTATGGTGTCAGTTCTGGCTCAGTTCCCCTCAGGCGTTTTCTGGTTCACGCTGGAGTGGAACTGAGCCAGATGGCCGGACAAATATGTAGGGGGCCTTAGGGCATCACATATTACCCTAAAAAATGCAGTGCTCTTCTGAGGCCATCTTTATCTAGTTCTGTCGTACGGTTATCCCAATTCTACTCATCTACTATTATATTAGCCGATCACATTTATTCCTTACAGCAGCAGTAAAAAATGGTTTACCTAGCTATATAGGAGTTTTATCACTGTGCTGACTGCTACCGAAGTACAGTATTCTGTGTAATTTAGTTCTCATTGATCCAGTACTGCTTAAATGAAAAAAAAAAAGCCGATATTTAAATAGTTTTCTATAAAAATTCAGTTTGAAAAAAATACCCCTTTCTGTCGGGAGTTTCCCTTTTAACTATAAAGCTTCTAAACAGTTGCAAAGAGCAGAAAAACAGTGGGATCATTCAAGAGCATGTAGTAATAGTAAATGACTGCGGAGTAGTAGACCCTGAGTTGTCATTCTGCTTTCTACAGCTCCTGAGAGGATGGGCTCCTGGGTTAAGTGACCGTATCTCAGTTAGAATTCAGTGAAAATGTTTTGCCAAGCAGATTGCACTATCACTAATTGCACTGACTTACTGATCACCTCCATTGATAAATTAGGGGTCTGCACTGGACAGATGTTGGGAAAATGGTGATTAGGGAGAAGGAGAGGTCCTGCATGAGCCTCTCTGTACATCCGTGACCGCTCTTAACGCAGATTTTGCCTCATTAAGCGGCACAGCTGTTATGGGCCCGCAGTATAAACTTCAAGCTGTTGGCAGATAGGCTGACTATAATGGCCGCCCCCACCATCGCTACTAAAGCCAGTCCATGGAATTCATATGAATGATCCCACGAGTAATATACCAGAATAAAATGGCCGACCAGGGAGTGTTTTTTTTTTTTTGTTTTTTTTTTAACGGACTACCAAATTTCCCAGTCATGCCATACACACTTAGGGGGACCGGCCCTCCCTTGCGGGCATAGATTTAGACCATTCTCTACTGCCAGCATGTCGCCTTCTCTGCCCATGTCACGCCCCCCCCCCCCCCCCCCAGCAGAAGTCTGCTGTCCATTGTCGCTACTTTTTCGGCACATTTGCACGCCCCCTTTTAAATATTAAGCTTTCGAATCTTTCATTTCGAGTAATTTCTCGATGCTTCCAGTGTCATGGCCAATTTTATTGACTGGCCGGAACTGGTGAGTACAGCTGGCCCCTGGCAGCTTTCCAGTGGCAGGGCTTGGAATTGCAGCTCAGCCCCATTTACTACAATGGGGCTGAGCTGCAACTAGGCCACGTGACTGATGTATGGCGACGCCACATGTCCTAGGAAGAGGCCGCAGCGTTCACAAGTGCCGACCTCTTCTATCTGCTGAACAGCGGAAGTCCTGGGTGTCGGATCCCCACTGACTTGATATTGATGACCTATCCAGAAGATAGGTCATCAATATAAATTACCAGACATTTCCTCTTATAATATGGGCACAATGCTGAGGTTTTCTTAGATTTCTTTGCATCTTGGAAAACCCCTTCAAGAAGGGTCTAAAAACAAAAGGTTATCTATGTGAGGAAATAAAGGGATTACCAGTCTTCACGCTAACATCTGATTTATTATATGGAACCCCTCTTACACATTTCCATACTGATCTGTATAGGCCTGCATTGTTTCTCGCTCCCTCGCCTGCTCGTACGCTACAATTAGACCTGAAATCTCCAGGGTGCAGGCATGGCGTTTTCCTGTACATGTCTCGGCTATCCCTGATAAAGACGACTTTCACTTCCCGAGTGGGCCGCGATCGTTAGACGTTGTATGCTCTCTCTGCGAAGGGAAATGTGTTCAGGAAAGTGTAGACGCCAAGAACTATAATCTTCAAATATCCAGTGCCAAGGTGACATTCCTCGCGGTGTCCCCTCCTGTAATACTGTAAGGCAGCGCACTGTGTCTAGTGAAAACTGCAATCCAAGTGGCATGTTTTACATGTATTATTAGATGTATGTATTTATCTAGTGATAAACCAGCATATTAAAGGGATTTTCCAGTTTGCTTCAACAGCCTTTAAAATACGCATCTTTGATTAATTTTGTAATGTATTCCTTTTCTCCTTTTTGCTCTTATTTTTAGGCTGTGGCCACATGACCCTGTCCATGCAGCTTTTGTTTCCTGTGATGTTGTGGGCGGGGCAGTGATAGGGGAGTGTCTAGTAACTAGCTGGGTGGGAGGAGCTATAAACTAGCTCGGCCTTGTTGGGGGCGATGCTGGAGCTGTGGCAGAGGAAGGAGAAGTGCATTATGGGTTTGGTTGGATCCAGGAACAGGAAGTTCTATATACAGGATGGAAAAAAATCAGAGGGATCTGTTTACATGATGGTAACAGGTCAGGAGGGCCCAAATTAGGAGGGGGGGGGGGAGCATGGGGAAGATGTACAGTGTACATAAGCATATCTGTTATACAGCATAGTAAAACTGGAAAAGCCATTTTAGGGTTTACAGTGGTCAAGTGGATCAACTGCAGTCCTTCAGTGAACTTCACAGAGCTCTGCAAGCGTATCCTGAAGCCCTTACAGAGTGTGGTTGTGATGCATATTTAGTGGGTTATTTATGCATTTTCTAGTATATTGGAGCAGGTTCACCAATGGTAAAACCACACTTTAAAATGGCTGTGGGAAAAAAAAAGCCAGGTCTGAAACGCGTTGCCTGGTGAGTGCTTCCTTATCACCCTGTGTATTCACTTTACTCTGTGGCCCCATGTGTTGTCCCGGTTATGGATTTTAACAGGTTAAAAAAAAGTCAATCCCAGGGGAAATTCACTTTTTTTTCCCTGCACACTGGTTATAGGCTTTTACTTTTCTATTCTATCCGCTTTATGTGGAGGAAGGATATGTCGTGTCACCTCCTGTCATAGGACAAAAAACTCAAGACGATGGAGGATGCTGCCATAATCTACTGATCATCCCTAGAAATGAGGAGACGGGGACGTTACTTACGGAGACAATTTGGCAATGCTGTTCCGGAGTTCGCAGCCTTCACGAGTTATCACCTCTCACTTGCTCGCTCTGGAAAACCGTTTTCTTCCTGCTATCTGTAAATGCCAGAAGGACGCTCGTTCAAAGAGCAGTCACTCAGTTGCTAGGATACCGCATTGTTATGTATTCCACCTAATGCATAATAATGAGAGCCTTCGAATTTGCATAGACGGAAAAACGGCACAAACTTGATAAACTGATATGTTGGAGGTTTGCAGGTTATGAATAGGATGGTTCTGAATGCTTTTTTTGCAGCGTTTCTATTCAATATGGCAGGAACGTGTATCGTGGACAGCCCTACAGTTTCCGATATTGAGGACCTACCTTCAGGATAGGCGGGGATCCCTGCTGAGCAGCTGTTTGAAGAGACTGCAGAGCCCACATAAGCGCTGCTTTCTCTTCACTGTTTTCGCCTGCTCACCGTCGACATTGAAGCAGCGGCGAGCAGTGTAATTACAGCTCCTCTATCCTATTCACGGAGTGTAACACCAACTGCTCCTGCAATGCAGACGGCGAGCAAGTAAACAGTGAAGAGAATGCAGAGCTAATACAAGCGCTGCGGTCTGTTCAAACAGCTGATCGGCGGGAGTGCAGAGAGCACTTAACAGTGAAGCTCCACCTCCTCAGCACTTTTAGAATCTAGCAGAATAAAACTGCATATTCACACTACTCGTTATGAGAAAAGCTCTACAAGACGTGTATTGCTCTCTCAGCCCCTGCCTAGTGCTGCCATCAGTTTACCATGATCAGAACTGCTGAAAGACTCTCTTTAGCAAGCCTTACAATAAGGTAAAAGCCAAAACGATAGCTTTTTACTATATTGCCTGGCAATCATTTGAAACTTAATAGCAAGAGAGCATTTTTATTGTCAGACAGCAAACTACTGTCTGTCGGTGGAAACTCATGTGACATTATTCCCTTTTTTTTTTCTTCTATTGCCCCGCTCTGGCAGTTGTCTGGCTTGTTCATAGTCGGATTGGTTGTACATTCCAGCCAGTACTAATTTTTAGAGTTTAATGTTTTTAGAATGAACGCAACAATCACACTTTTATTCTGTGGTTGAGTTTTCTATGATCTATAGTGGGGGCATCCTATGCTGGTTTAGCCTTATAGAAATCTAGGTTTCCGTCGGCCTCTCTGGAATATGAGGATAAAAAAAACTCAATCTTGATGTCGGCCACAAAGTGATGATGAATTCTCATAAAATGTCTTGACTGTAATATCTCCAGTTTCCTTTTATCATGTATGTCTATATTTAGGTTTCCTGTAAATATTTTACCTCTCTCCAATTTTTAGAAGAGTGACGGGTACAGGTGGGGTACTGGATTTCTCCAGGTTTATCATCCTCACCACAACTTTCTATTTTTTATTTTAGGAATTTGGTGAAAAAGTTTTGTCCGAAACGTTCTTCTAAAGAGGAAGAGCCCAGGTATTTGCATTTTTATTTTTATTTTTAAATAGAATCGAGTGACTTTTATACGTTGTATTGTTTCTTGTTTTGCTTAAAGGGGTATTCCCATCTGGGATAATGATGGCATATCTGCAGGATATGAGATCAACATCTGATAGGTGAAGGTCCCACATCTGGGACCCACCTCTATGTCCAGAGCAGGACCCCCGAAGTGAACAGAGAGCAGCGGCCATCCTCTGCTCACAACTATGGGAATTCCGAAAATATTTTCAAAAATGCTTTATTATGTAAAACTGAAACAAACAACTAAAAAAAGTAGTCAAATTTGGGATTGTCGCATCCGTAACAACCTGCTCTATGAAAATAGTACATGATCTAACCTGTCAGATGAACATTGTAAAAAATAAAAACTGTGCCAAAACAGCTATTTTGTGTTGCCTTACCTCACAAAAAGTGTAAAATAGAGCAACCAAAAATCATATGTACACTAAAATAGTGCCAACAAAACTGTCACCTTATCCCGTAGTTTCCAAAATTGGGTAACTTTTTTGGAGTTTCTACTTTAGGGGTGTCTTCAAATGTGACATGGCAACTTAAAATTATCGTAGTGAAATCTGCCCTCCAAAAACCATATGGCATTCCTTTTCTTCTGCGCCCTGCCGTGTGCCCATACAGCAGCTTACGACCACATATGGGGTGTTTCTGTAAACTACAGAATCAGGGCAATAAATATTGAGTTTTCTTTGGCTGTTAACCCTTGCTTTGTTACTGGAAAAAATGGATTAAAATAGAAAATCTGCCCAAAAAGTGGAATTCTGAAATTTCATCTCAACTTTCCTTGAATTCTTGTGGAACACCTAAAGGGTTAGCAAAGTTTATAAAATCAGTTTTTAATACCTTGTGGGGTGTAGTTTCTAAAATAGGTCCATTTATGGGTGGTTTCTATTATGTAAACCCCCATAAAGTGACTTCAGACCTGAACTGGTCCTTAAAAATTGGGTTTTGGAAATTGTCTTAAGAAATTTTAAGATTTGCTTCTAAACTTCTAAGCCTTTTAACGTTCCAAAAAAAAAAGTAATTTACAAAAAGATCCAAACATGAAGTAGACATATGGGGAATGTAAAGTAATAACTATTTTAGGAGGTATTACTATCTGTTTTTAAAGTCGAGAAATTGAAATTTAGAAAATTGTAAATATTTCAAGATTTTTGGTAAATTTGGTTATATATATATATATATATATATATATATATATATATATATATATATATATATTTAGAGTTGAGCGAACTTTAAAAAAGTCCGGTGTTCGGGTTGTGGTAAGTCGTGCATCCCGTTATGGATTCCACTATAGCGGCATATGGAATCCATAAGGGCGGCTGCCACCAACCCGAACTTTTGAACAGTTCAAATCCAGTGCTGAGCCACGCCCCCTGCACTGATCACATGACAGTGACGTCACCCCAGGTCCTTCGGCTGTTCAACAGTTCGGGTTGGTGGCAGCCGCCCCTTATGGATTCCATATGCCGCTATAGTGGAATCAATAACGGGATGCGCGACTTACCACAACCCGAACACCGGACTTTTTTTTAAAGTTCGCTCATCTCTAATTAATTTGCCACTGTCATGAAGTACAATATGTGAAGAGAAAACAGTCTCAGAATGGCTTGGATAAGTACCAGCGTTTTAAACTTATCACCATATAAAGTGACATATGTCAGATGTGCAAAAAATGGCCGGGTCCTTAAGGTGAAAAAGGGGTAATGTATACAGAAAACGTATACGTTAAACGGATGCCTCAGACTGATGCCATACAGTATCATCCGTTCACCATAGAGGTCCATTATAAAATAAAAGTATACCTTTTTATTTTTTTTATTTTTTTTTACTATTGTCAAACCGAGGCATAAAATATCATGTGAACCCAGCCTTACACTAATTATAGTATTATTTATTTTACTATTTTCACATTTACTATTACTATTTTCATTATATTATAATTGATGTTGCTATTCATTGCAAAACAAGAATGAGGTCTAAAAGACAGAAGTTTGAAAGAACATTTTTGTTACTGTTTTTTGTTTTGTTTTTTAATCCTGTTTTCTCTGAAGAAAAGTAATGCTAAAGCTGCACCATAAGATCAAGGCCGAGAACATGACTCAGTATTCTGCTCTAGGCCCAAATCCAGAATATAGAAGTGACATTATGTAAATCTTTAGCTCGTCTCCATGTTATAAAGGTTTTGGTGTAGTGGAGGCAGCTGATGTCAGCCGGGGAATAAGATAGAGGGGGTAGTGTTTTATAAAAGGTGCTTGTCCAAAAATGGAGCTGTGTAGGTGAATGCCGTCACTATGCACAGCCCGATTTAGATGCCCATCTTCCTTAGACCTCACCATGACTACAAGGGCCTGTGGGGGATTGTCTATGATTGTGGGTTGTAATTGATGGGGGACATCATAAGATAAGTCACGGAGACCCTGCACATGGACAGCAAAACTAAACTCAGATGGGCAGCATAACTATGGGAAATCTAAGATCTTTTTTCTTCCCTCTATGGCAGATTTACGTCATGCATGGCATTTTATAACATACTGAATGAGCTGAATGACTATGCCGGACAGCGGGAAGTCGTGGCGGAGGAGATTGGACACAGAGTTTATGCAGAAATAATGAAGTATTCCTATGAGCTGAAAGCTGAGCGAAAATCGGTATTTATCTTATTATTGCTTTTCATGCATTATTTTTTTATTTTCCGCACACATGGCAAAATGGGTGCCAGATGGGTGTAGACAGGCACTTTCTAGTAAAAGTACATTATGTACAAAGCCATAATGCAACTGTATGGCTACACATCCAATGTATACGTCAGGAGAGGTTTTTCTTTTTTGGCACTGAATGCAGTGTGTACAGAACCTAATGCAATTATTTATATATTTTTACTGAATTTCATGTCATTTACCCATATTTGTTGGATTTCGCAAAGGAAAAAAGTTCTTTAGGCCTTCATGTAGGTAACAGTAGTCAAATGCTGTTGCTGCGCTAAGAAGAAATTGGGGAGCAGGATCCCCTCTTCTATGTGTGTGCTGTGTGTAGGAGACATCAGAGCAGCTAGTCTCCACTCACTAGCTCAGGTATACTTTGTTATAGAAGCCATTAGGGTTTATACACACCGTCAATAGTGCTGTGCTCCACCGGAACAAGAGAACGTTATTGCAGAATATGGGGAAAACGTGTGACCTTGATACTTCAGAGTCTTCTTAGTTCTTAGTTTGGATGCAGTTTCTTGGGTCACATGAAGGTTCCTGATACGGGATCCCCCCTATCGGGGTGGCCATTCAGTCTATAGGCAGGGCATAAATATCGACAGGGTCAGCTTTAGGGCTAGAGCCCATAGCTAGATATTGGTCCCAGCATCTGCCTTCCTAAGCCCAGTAAATGGAGTACTAGATCACTGGCTATTGAGCATTTATTTCATCACTTTCTTTTGGTTACTTTTAGGGGTCTTTTGGTTTTAGAAGATATATTAAAAGTTATATAGTTATATATAAGGGTGATAGTCTGTGAATTTTGATAATTGTATTTTGCCACCTGACAAACACTATACCCACAGACAGGTTATAGTCTGAACTGTGAAGTTCCTTTTGAGCTCATTAGCCAAGTGGGTTGTCTCATCAGTGATTGACAGCCATGTATGTATAGACGCTTAAGACCCTTTTACAGGGACCTATTTTGAAGGCAATTATCGTGACCGAACACAATATTCCCAATAATTGCCTGATTGTCAGGGAGATGAGAGCTGCATTGACCTCGCCATACAGTTTTGTTGTTTCTGGGCAGCGAATCCTGGTTTACAGAGGCCGATCTGCTGCCCAGAAAGGATGATCTTGGGTGCTGGCCAAAAGACACGATCTCCCCGTGGACAAGTCTGCTCATTCATTGTGCGATCGCCGTCACCTTTTACTAAAGCCAGTTATCGGGAACAAGTGTTTCTTCAAACGCAAATCCCTGATAATCGGCCAGATTGTCAGTCTGTGTGAAAGGACCATTGTTATACAGGGAATGCTACCAGACACTGTAAAACTTGTATTTTATATGTAATAATTCCTGATCATTCTTGGCTTTGGAGTCCAGGAGGCGGTCCTATCAGTGATTGACAGCCTTCCCTCTGACTGTGTATACAGAGACGACTGTCAATCACTGATAGGGCCGCCTCCTGGACTCCAAAGCCCAGAATGAGAAGTAACTTGCATTAATAAACTGACCACTTTTACTGAATCTTTTCCCATAAAACTACATTGTAATCTGCTCAGCTCCTCCTGCTCTATAACATGCTGCCTGCAGCTTACTGTGCATTTTCATGGTGACAGGACCTGTAACCCCTTCTGACATGTCTGTTTCCAATCAGTGCTTCCAGTGTCAGACTGTGCAGGGACACACCCCCAACTGGCAACAGCCGGCTTGCACCCCCATTGCAATCTGCCACCAATTCATTTATAACTTCTAGCAGGAATTATAAAGGAATGGCACAACATACAGGCATAAGAATAGATGCTTCAGGATTGCCATTACACGGGGAATGCAAGTAGTTACTAAAACAGACATGTCCGGAGAGGTGAGAGGTCCTCTCCAATGTTTTTCTTCAAATAATTAATCTATCTTATCTTTGAATCAAGAGTTATACACGCTTTTTAATACCTCATAACACGTTGTACTGTTTCCATTGACAGTAATTAATAATATATTTCCTTTATTTTCCTGACAGCATCTGCAGGAGGGGCGGAGGGCGCAGCAGTACCTCGATATTTGTTTGAAACAAATGGACAGTGTAAGTGATGCTTTTTTGATGTTCTAGTACAGGGATCAGCAACCTCCGGCACCCCAGCTGTTCTGAAACTACAACTCCCAGAATCCTCCTTTCACTTCTGTAGGAGTTTGAAAACATCCAAGCAAGTGTGCATGCTGGGAGTTGTAGTTTCACAGCAGCTGTAGTGCCAAAGGTTGCTGACCACTGTTTTAGTAGATAACGCTGCCTATGTCAATCAGTTGGTTTATGACCACACTTGAGAATATTACTTTGCCGTTTATAATATTATTGTATTCTGTCTATGCTCCTTTTTTTATTTTTTATTTTATTAACTAACATTTTTTTACATCTGCAGAGTAAAAAGAAGTTTGAGCGGGAATGCCGAGAAGCAGAAAAGGCGCAGCAGACATTTGAGAGACTGGATAATGACACCAATGCCACCAAATCTGATGTGGAGAAGGTAAAGATTTCACGTTTAAGACAATATTATCCTACTCTGAAACAAGACAGAAGTAACATTTTCTTATCTGTAATAAAAGCTACGTTATTTTCTGGCAAATCAGACAGGTCCTGAGTGTGTAAGTCACACTGGTTCCCCAGTTCCTGGCTTTTACCTACTGTCCTGAAATGGATGGAGCAGCTGGTTGGAAATGCACACCGCCCCTCAATTCATTTCTATGGGAGCGCCAGAGATAGCTGAGATTATGCTTTGGCATCTTCGGTGCTCCCATACAAATGGATTGAGCAGCGGCGCGCATTTCCGACCAGCTACTTCAGCCACTTCAGGGGGGGCTCCCTTGTTCTTGTGTTCAGTGGGGGTCCCAGCAGTAGGTTTCTGATGTAGTGGACCATGACAATTTTGCCGCGCATGCTTGTTGCCGGTGGCAACGTGTTGTCTGTTAAGCATGCCTGTGCACTTCCCCTTTAAAGCTATTTCCCTTACCATTCTGGTGTGTTAGGGGTTAAGGTGTGAGCTAGGGGGAGCTGGGTGTGGCCTCTTGGTTCTTATAGTACTGGTGCTTGGAGCCTGGGCTTATTGGGACTTCAGCTTCTTTGGGAGCTGGAGTTATATGCAATGCTGGACTTTTCCATCTGTCCAGTTTGAGGGCCTCCTTGTTGGACATAGTTTGTCTTATTTGATCTTCCTTCCTGCCAACCCTTTTGGTATCTCACTGTCTTTTCTGCTTGTGTTACAATGGGGATTGCTACAGTTGTGTTGGTGATCTAGGGGGCAGGTGGCCCCTGCTCTAGATCATGATTGTAGTGTTGTTGTTTTTCCTGTTGCTACTGGTTGCTAGGCCTGTGGGAGACTCCAGTTCATCCGTGGCTTGGATGAACAGGTCGTCTCCCATTCCTGACCTTTATTTCAGGGATCGATTAGGGTCAGTAGGGCCCAGGTTACGGAGTATGAGCCCTCCTACCATTTAGGCTGGCTCATACAGGTATGAAGTCAGGGATAGGATTTATGGAAGCCTTAGGAGGTCGACCTGCTCCCTTTTTCCTGAGTCCAGGCTAAGCTGCTATCCTGCCAACCTACATTGTATGGTGGGGAGTTTTATGTCACTATGATCTTGTGTAGAATTTGCAGCAGATTTCCCCATTGCGTTTGTGCACAAAGAAGTCTGCTTCAGAAATCTGTTACAGATCTGTGCAATAAGAAGTTTGGAAATCGCCTGCATGCCCTCCAATGTGCATGAAGAACAGCTTAAAAAAATGTGTGTTGTACTGTAGTTTTTGTGGACACAGCGCAGATCTCTGCATGCTAAGAGACTTGGTAACTGGAGAGGCTGTACCTAACTGAGATTGCTTGTAGCTATTTTAATGTGGATTTTCTTTTATAGTTATTGATAAAGGGAGTGTATCCCTCACCTCCTCTGGCCCCCTCGGCATTGATTGTAGTCTGCTGTATATACTTCCAAATATAAGGCGGCTATGAGATGGATTGGAGGAGGGGAGCGCTCGCTTCAAGACTGTAGCTTGCTCATAACGAAGAGTCCACTATTTTCTTTATCGGCCAAGAGAGTGGACAATGATTGGGAATGAATGTTCATAGGAACCTTTACATGGGGCAGTTATCAAGAATGAGCTTTTGTACAAGTGTTCCTCCCCAATAATTATCCCTATCCTTGGCCTCTGTAAAAGATCCTTTAGCCTCTATTACTGCAATGGCACAAAGTGTGAGATTTATCAAGACCAGCGCTGTCAGCTTGATAACCCCTGCGCTGCCGAAGAATACGCCTAATTTATGATAAGGTGCATGCCTCATCATAAATTAGGCGCATACTCTGGCAGTCCGTGCACCTAAACAGAAATCTACGACAGGTCAGATCTGCCGTAGATTTCTGGCTTTATTTGCAAAACTGGTCTAAATACGGATAAATTTGTCTAGGCTGTTGTCCACGCCCCTTTCCTGTACTTGTCACGTCCCCTTTTGGAAAAGTGGTGAGGGTGGTGTAAAAAAAAAAGGCACTTCCAATTTATTTATTTTTTTAAAGTCACAAACCGTTTGCAACTTTTTAAAGCCGCTTTCCTGGCGCAAAGGAGATAATAAATAAATCCCCAGAAAATATTTTTCTGCTGTTAAATTTAAAAGTAGAGTAAACCTGTACAAGCAAGGTGGCATTCACATCACCGCTGGCGATTTCCATTATTCTGCTCCGTTACAGAAGCAGATAAACAAACATTATGGAAGTGTCGGCTCACAATTGAGATGAACGGTGCCGGACGGACCCCATTGCAAATATTTACCGCTTTGTAAATTGCCTTCCATTCCTTTGTCCCTTTTACCAGGCAAAGCAGCAGCTGAACCTGCGCACGCACATGGCAGACGAAAGCAAAAACGAATACGCGGCACAACTACAGAACTACAACGCAGAACAACACAAACATTTCTACATTGTTATCCCCCAGGTTTACAAGGTAGGCGCCGCCTGTTTGTGTTGCGTTATATATATTCTGTTTGCATCTCTGTTTGTCTTTTAAATATTTGCTGGGCCGTGTGTACCGGATAAAAGAAGGCATTGGTTGATGCCGGGTGTGTCAGGTTATACATGAACATAAATATACCACTCGTACTTCAATATTAGAAGATACACAGGGACTTTTTTTTTTTAAAGCTAAAAATGTAATGTTCTGTATCGCTCTTGCCAGGGCTGTGAGGGAAGACCCGTGCTTCCTTTTGTGTGTGTACGTTGGCGGTCATTAGAAGATGTTTTGAACAATGACTTTCCTTATAGGTTTCCTGTTTATTTAACTGCGGATACCTGTTAACGGAGACCAAGTCAATGTTTTTTCATGCTTCGTGTTCTAACACAAAGGAAGCCATTATTTTACCCTGCCCCCTCCCAATAATCACCAGCATGTAACATGAAATAACATCAAATGAATTTGTTAAACCCGACTTCTAATACTGTGTTAGAGAATTCAGAGTTAGGGCTCTTTCACACTTGCGTTCTGAGGATCCGGCGGACACTTCCGTCCCGCCTGATCCGTCAGAACGCAAGTCGCCTGAAAGCATTTGAAGGCTGATCAGGATCCTGATCAGCCTTCGAAATGCTTTCAGGTTACCATGTTAGCCAGGACGCTACTGAAGTCCTGGCTGCCATGGTACTCCGCAGCAGTGTACTTACCTGCGCTGCGGCCGCCGGGCGCTCCTTCATGACGTCGCAGGTCCCCGCGGCGAATAGATCAATGCGTTGCCCGGACCTGTGACGTCATGAAGGAGCGCCCAGATGCCGCAGCGCAGGTAAGTACTGCTGCAGAGTACTTGCCATGGCAGCCAGGACTTCGGTAGCATCCTGGCTGCCATGGTAACCGATCAGAGCCCCAGCTTACACTGGGTCCCCGATCGGAACTGCTGCTGCGCATGCGCAGAGCTAAACGTCGCATCCGGCAATTCACCAAAACGACGTTTAGCCTAATGCCGGATGCGGATTAATGCTCTTCAATGGGCATTAATTCTGGATCCAGCGTTACGGCATGTCTTCCGGATTTTTGGACGGAGACATCCACAGCATGCTACGGTTTTGTCAACGTCCAAAAAAACGTTCACATACTGAACGAAAGACATCCTGATGCATCCTGAATGGAGAGAAATCCGTACAGGATGCATTAGGATAATCCTGATCAGTTTCTTTCCGTCCTAGAGCCCCCAAGGACGGAACTCTAGGACGGAAAGCAAAAACGCAGATGTGAAAGAGCCCTTAATAGAGAGGTCTCCCATTCAGGCTGCTCATCTGTTTGATATAGCGGAGTGTCTCGCTGTGGAGCACCCGTCCAGTCCATGTATCAGGGGATGTGCACACAACGAATTTTGAAAATGCTGAAAAATCAGCACTGATTTTACTGCACTGTTTTTTCAGTTTCCTATCTTCTCAGCTTGCTATCCATTTTAATGGGAGGATCAGTGCGGATTCTGCTCCAGCATAGAACATGCTGCTGCTGGGGAAAAAAAACTGCGTGGAAAAAAAAAATTCTGCCTGACGTTGAAATTAATGGGAGGCTTTTTTGAGACACACGATTAATGTTAAAATGAAAATTAGACACCGTATATTACATGTCAGTCTCTTCCTAACAAACCTAGATCCAGTCCTGTACCTCACATGGATCCAGAGATCTCCCCTTTCATTGCTCCAATTGCTCTGCTAGATTTATTTCAAGCTGGCAGCTTAGTGGGTGTGTACTTTCTCAGTGGTGGGGGCATGTCCTTTTTGCTGCAGCTTGAGACTGTTAAAAGATTGAACTGAGCATGTGTGTCAACCTCAGTGAGCTGGACAGAATATTTTGACAAAGAGCAAACAGCAGGTGGCGTTATACAGATAGAATTCAGTGAATAACTTACTGGTTTTACTAAATTTTTATGTACATGCAATTACGAAAGTTTGAAAAATGTAGAATATTTTTCGTGGGATAACGCCTTTAATTATTGTAAGGAATGTAATCCGCCTGCACCCACTGCCACACGAGAAAAGAAGGTCCATTGAAAGGAATGGACTGTCTGTGTAATGCATGGTATATTGGAAGCTCTGTGAGGTCCCACTGTTACAGGGCGGCCCCTTTGGATTGAACAGTCTCTTCAACAATTAGCTGATCGCTGCAGGAATCCTTTGTGATCAGCTGATCTCTGGTTGAAATCTGGTATTATATAGCCCATTCCTGTCTGCTGCTGTTCCACGAATGTAGCACTGGCTGACAAAAGTGGGAAACAATTCTAATATATTGGCGTCCATTAGTATATTGCTTTCTATTTATAGAGACCTGCTAAATGTGAAGTCATAGTCTGCCCCAGACATTTCCATACATAGTAACTAGCATTATTCTTCGGTTTCACGGAAGTCTGATAAATAAACTGCACCCTTTGTATCCTGTACTGATGCTGAAGGAAATGCCCCAACAGATGTACAGCAGAGTTACTAGCCCTCCGGCAGGCTAAAAAATACTCTCTACAGAAACGGCAATGTCCTAATTAGAAAGTATTTAAAGAATAACTAAACTTTTCTAAAACATTTTTTTTTAAATGTTCTAAAAATGATTAACCAATTATACTGTTATCCTATTCAAATAGGCATCCAAAGTCCTGGGTGCTATCATGTCTTAAAGAGGACCCTTTGCCGCTCCATTCCTTTATTATTTGTGCTAGAAGTTATGGATGAATTGCTAGCAGTCTACAGTAAGGGTACAGAGGGGTGGTTACCAGTTGGGGGGTGTCCATGCACAGTCTGAAAATGGGAGCACTGATTGGATAGAGCGAGTCTGTGGAGGTACAAACCCCCAACTTGTTACCACCCCTCTGTACCCTTACTGCAGACTGCTAGCAATTCATTCATAACTTCTAGCCAGAATAATAAAGGACTGGCACAACATAGA
Source organism: Bufotes viridis (assembly GCA_033119425.1). Classification (NCBI taxonomy): domain Eukaryota; kingdom Metazoa; phylum Chordata; class Amphibia; order Anura; family Bufonidae; genus Bufotes; species Bufotes viridis. The sequence continues at coordinate 38,218,356 of CM065596.1, read as the reverse complement.
GCCATAAGAACAGAGGCTCCAGAATTGTTATTACATGGGGAATGCATGAGGCTATTAAAACAGGCCTGTCAGGAGCGGTGAAGGGTCCTCTTTAAGATCACCCAGGGGGGGCCGCAGCGGCACAGGCCAGAGCACTGATCACTGCTCCTGCCAGTGCTGCCCTCAAGCTTGGGTAAATTCTAGCACAGCACATCGGTACCCTGTGCTCTGTCCAGATGTGCTATGCCTGGATGTAGCCTGAGCCCACTGCGCTCAGCTCAAAGAGGACTATTCACCACTCCTAACATGCTTTAATAGCTTTATGCATTCCCCATGTACTAACAATTCTGGAGCACCTATTCTTATGGCTCTATGTTGTCCCATCCCTCTAGTATTTCTACTAGAAGTTATGAATGAATTGCTAGCAGTCTGCAGTAAGGGTACAGAGGGGTGCTAACAAGTTGGGTGCGTACCTGCACAGTCTGACAATGGCAGCACTGATTGGATAGAGCAAGTCTGTGCAGGTACACCCCCGCAAACTTGCTAGCACCCCACTGTACCCTTACTGAAGGCTAATAGCAATTCATTCAGAACATCTAGTAGACATAATAAAGGAATGGCACAACATAGAGCCATATGAATAGGTGCTCCAAAATTGTTATTACATGGGGAATGCATGTACTAACCTAAGTTCGGGGGCACACATGACAATTGGCAAACTGGAGTGCAAACCATGGCCAAAAAAAATCATGAGCAAAAAAAACTGACCCAGAGAGAGTCCAGATAGCCACTACAGGAATGCACATCCACCCATATCATGTATATAAAAAAAACAATGTTTATTAATACATGGACAAAAAACACTCAAAACACGTTAAAAATTGTATACAATGAGACACAGTGTTGGTGTGTAATATACCAACCCTATAGCGAGGCCCAAAAAAGTCTGTTATAATGACACAACGATAGCAGCGAGCAAAAAATATATCAGTGATGTGGATCAAGTCACAGACGTAAATAAGGGAGAACCATGATCCCCAAATAGACCAGATAAAGTAAGGCTAATACGTCTAAACCTGTACCGATGCCAGCATGTGGACCTCAGCCGAAAAGTAAGAACACCCAACGCGTTTCGTACCGCTCTCTGACATTATAAACTCATTATAGCTCAGTTTTTTTCTTACTGATAAGAATGTGGCTTATATAAGTGTTTTAGTAGTTTAGAAAGAAGGTTTATTAGATGCCCGACGCAAAGTCAAAGTACCAGTCACACAGTTAGAAAAACAGTTAACCCTTTGTGACAGAACGGCTCAATATTCTTAATTAAAAAGCCAATTGAAAATGTTTTTTAGCCAAAAATGAGTAAAATGCAATGATAAACAAAAATTGCCTCCGAAGGTGTACATAGCCTTTAAGGCGATCTGTGCTGCTCCCTGTGCAACGTTTGCTGCGGCCTCCAGTGAAATCTGTGCTCCAGTACAGCGCTGTACTAGAATAATGATTTAAGACGCGATAGCACCCAGGATTTTGGGAGCTTATTTGAGTAGGAAACAGTACAACTGATTAATAAAGTATATTACAAAAATAATTTTTGGGCTATTTAGAACATTTTAAGAGAGTTTTAGAAAAGTTTAGTTACTCTTTAAAGAGTAACTAAGCTTTTCTAAAACTTTCTTTTAAAATGGCCCAAAAATGTTTTTTGTTTCAATGAAGTCTGATAAATAAACCGCACCCTATCCTGAATTAATACTGAAGGAAATGGCTAGAGAGATGTGCAGCAGGGTTACTAGCCCTCCGGCAGAAGTAGTAGTTGCACATGATAAATAATACTCTCTACAGAAACGGTAATGTCCTAATTAGAGAGTATGTAATCTGACGGTGATAGTCCAGATACTCTGCACATCAGGCACAGAACTGCATGATCATCAGGCATTACAGAGGTGAAAAAACTAAGCAACGTGTTAAGCCGTTCTTGCTTTGCAGGAAATAACACCTAAGAATTCGCTGTACCTTTAACAACAAATCTGTTTTTGGCCGGATGTTCTTTAATATATTCCTGTACTTATAATATGACCCTACAGAAAATAATGAAGTCTCCAGTCTGTTTGCTCACATTTTTGTTTTTCCCTTTGTATTTTTACTGCCTATTAAGCAGGGAACATATTAAAATCTTTTTCTGTGAATGGACATTATGTAATTTTATTAGAGGGCTAGTACATCTGCTCGCATAACCTGTCTCGCTCACCTCATCATAATGTCATTATCTCCTTGCCAGGGCTACACGGTCAGTCTTAACTGTGATGGTATTAAAAGCGTCGGGCAACAGCCCTGTGGGCGGGATAGGATGTGTGTACTGAACAGTCATTGCCGGAACCAAGAATATAATATAAAATGAGCACAAGCCTGTGAGACGGACTATAATTTATGCTCCTAGGCATCAGTAAGACTGTTCAGTATTTGTATACATTTTGAGCTACGGTGTCCTACAGGGAAAAAAACATGTATTCGTCAATGGAAGGATGAGCAACTGAAATGCATTTTTTGTTTTTTGTACTTAAGTTCTTTTTGTTTTTTTGTTTTTGTTACTCCATGCTTCTTTCTGAAGCTTCTATGTATCACAGTACATAGCAAGCTGCAAGATGCCATTCACAGTAAAAATCTGTCAGAAAACTTATCTGACTGTCCAGTCCATCTCTCACCTTTGCTGAATGATTTTGTAAATTTTATTTATGGCCAAATCAAAGTTTAACTCATTCATTGTCAATGGGGACAAAATGTAAATGAACAGAACGGAACGCTCCAAAAAGCGTTCCGTTCTCATACCAGAGGGCAAACCGCAGCATGCCGTGGTTTTCTTTCCGTCCTGGGATGCGGAGCAAACCCACATGACAAATCAAGCCGCAGAACTCCATTTACAGTTAAATCAATCAGACTGGCTAATTACTCAGTCTCCAGACCCTCTTTCTCCTGATCAATCCTCTAAGGCTACTTTCACACTAGCAGGGTTCAGAAAAAACGCTTCCGTTACTGATAATACAACCATATGCATCCGTTATGAATGGATCCGGTTGTATTATCCCTAACATAGCCAAGACGGATCCGTCATTACCCACAATGCAAGTCAATGGGGACGGATCCGTTTTCTCTGACACAATACAAAACTGTTCCGTCCCCCGTTGACTTTCAGTGGAGTTCATGACGGATCTGTCTTGGCTATGTTAAAGATAATGCAACCGGAACCGTTCATAACGGATGCAGATGGTTGTATTATCAGTAACGGAAGCGTTTTTGCTGAACCCTGCCGGATCCAGCAAAAACGCTAGTGTGAAAGTAGCCTTAGAAGATTGATCAGGAGAAAGAGGGTCTGGAGACTGAGCAGTCAGTCTGATGGATTTAACTGTGAATGGACTTCTGTGGCTTGATTTGTTTTGTGATACTGACCAGTTGCAGATATGATATAGATATATTTAGTTTTTGTTTTTTTACTAAAACACTTAAGAATTTTACATGCGTGTCTGTAAAGAAAATGCATATAACATTGTCTGTAGCCTTTAAACCCTGTATTTCCTATTCACAGCACCTTCAGGAAATGGATGAGAGGAGAACTGTAAAGCTGAGCGAGTGTTATAAAGGTTTTGCTGATGCAGAGCGAAAAGTTATCCCAATTATCTCAAAATGCCTAGAAGGAATGGTGCAGGCAGCCAAGTCTGTGGACGAGCGCAGGGTGAGTGTACTACTTTTTTTTATGTCCTTTGTTATAAACCCTCCTCACACTGCACTCGGAGCATTTCCTGACTTTCAGCGGTTAGTAACCACATGGTTCACACAGTCACAAATCACACTCGTGCTTAAAAACCTTGCCTTGGTCAATGCAGTTACCATATTCTTTGGACTATTGGATTCATCTTTTTCTCCTTGATCTGGTGCGTCTAATAGTCCAAATGCTGCCATTAAAAGCAGGAGACTCTAGCTCTGTTACCGTAAGGTCCTGGTAGTGCAGCTGTGAGAACGCGGCATATACTATGCACTGTGTACATAATATCTGTGTTATCTGCTCATTGAACTGTCACATCGAACACACTTTTCTGTAAAGTGTGACTGTTCAGTGTGCAGATGGCACACTTATTGGTACTCGCAGCAGAGTAAATGTGTGCAGTGTCTGCCCTGCCAGGACCTCTGTAGCCACAGCTGTGCATGGGACAGGCCCATCCCAGTAACTCCAACTCCTACCACTGCTTCTAATTGGGTACGCTTAGTCGCTTAGCAAGGCTACCCCTAATAAGGATAGTGATCATTGGCTGGCATAGCCAGGGGGTACTGAGACTGGCATTTTCAGGGGGCATTTTGGCTGCTAATACGAAGAGGCACTAGCTTGCATAGTCAGGAAAAACTTTGTCTGGCAATGTGGTGAGGCACTGTGGCTGGCGTAGTCAGGGGCACTGAGACTGGCATAGGTCAGGGGGCATTATGGCTGCTAATGTCATGAGGCACTGTGGCTTGCATAGTCAGGAACCGTAGCTGGCAGTGTTATGAGGCGTTGGCTTTTGTACTGTGTCTATACGGTATCAACTGTATATCACCCATTAAATTGTAATTTCTACTTTCACGCTTCTAATTGTGGGTGCGTCTTATAGTCCGACAAATATGGTACATAGATTTATAATTAAATTGCAAAATGTGATTTTTTTTTTTTTTTTTTTTTTGAGTGTCACATTTACACCTGTAGAGCTCACCCACATCAGCCATTACTGTCTTTCACGTGTTGCAATAACATTTGTGTTCCATAGGACTCTCAAATAGTTGTGGATTGCTTTAAATCTGGCTTTGAACCCCCTGGAGATTTCCCTTTTGAAGACTACAGTCAGCACATTTACCGAACGGTTTCTGATGGTACAATAAGTACCACAAAGCCAGAAGTAACAAGAATCGACCCCAAAATAACAATGGGAAAAGCGAAGGGCAAGCTGTGGCTTTTTGGGAAGAAACCCAAGGTGAGACTGTGCAATTTGAATGGTCTGTTGCTAATCTTGTTTCTTAAGGTTATTATCTGTTTTGGACACCCCTTTCCACTTGACCTAGAAATGTAATCTAGGAAAGCACCTTGCCTGGGACTAGCACCTTGCCTGGGACTAGCACCTTGCCTGGGACTAGCACCTTGCCTGGGACTAGCACCTTGCCTGGGACTAGCACCTTGCCTGGGACTAGCACCTTGCCTGGGACTAGCACCTTGCCTGGGACTAGCACCTTGCCTGGGACTAGCACCTTGCCTGGGACTAGCACCTTGCCAGTCTTGCCTTGCCTCTATTAGCAAGAGCAGAGGATTACGGCAATGAGTGGCTGTTCCTCTGGGGTAACTGGCTCATATTTGCAGCACATGGGTGTCCCATCATTTTCAGTGGGTGCCATATAAAGCTTTCTTAAAGAGGTTTCGCTCATAGTGTTCCCCAGCCACAACAGTTGATAAAGGGTGGGGGTACTTATTGGCAAGTCCATTTTGGAATCCAGACTTCGTGGTCAGATTTAAGAGGAGTGTGAGTCTGTGGACTGAACATGAAAATGTTTGTCTGTGTGTATTTTCTGCCTGTAATATATAAAGTTTTATAATTAGCTCTGTCTAGCAGTACATTCACTGGAAAAGAGAACTCAATGTCAGAAATTGACTTTTTTTTTTTTACAAACACTGAAATATTGCATTTTTTAAATATTTTGACATCTAGTGGCCAAACGGACTGCACCACTGACTTGTCGAAGAAGGCAACTCTATTTACAGCCTACAGTAAAATTGAATTATATGATCTATCATTCCATTGATTATCACCGGCAGAGGATTAATAGCAGATCTTTGTACTGCCTCATATAAGACCCAAGGGAAGATTACAGATAGCTGCAGTTATCTGCGGAGGTCTGGCAGCTTCCCCGTCCATGTCATGTGTGAAGAGACGCTGCTGGGCAGTGACCATAATGATTACCTGCCGTAATGAGAATATGTTTGGCCACTGTTTTTCATAATTATGAGGGTCAGGCTCTGCAGTAGATATACTGCGCCATCTAATTGTTGTGGAATATATTATTGTATTTGCAGTGCCAGGCTTTTACACACATTTTAGTCAGATTGCTAATTACATGGTAAAGATCTGACGAGCAGTCATCTGCATGTAAACACTGCACAAGCTGTGAGAAATGTTCCACCGCATCACTAGGTTTTCATTGATCAGAAGCGGTTGTTTACTTGTGACTGGCAAGAACTATATTTTAGTTGCTTTTGATCGGGTAGCCATTTCACTCCATGTGTCTGGGGAAGACGAAGTTGCCTGCGCAGGAGAGGATATATCGCACTTTTGCTCTCTACAAACCATGTGTTGTTTTTTTTTCTTTCCTTTTTTGCCTACACTGATGTGCTTCATATACAGAAGCAAGTGCAGTAGCACATTTGAAGACAACGTTTCAGTTCTCCTTTCATCAGTTCTCTCCGTGAAATAACAATTCTGGAGCACAGTCATTTAGAATTCTGTCTTATGTAGTTCTTCTGTTATTCCTTTGGGAAATGTATATGGTAATTAAATGACTATTAGGTGTTATCATTACTACCGTCAGTAGTAGGTGTCCCTTCATGCCATCGGCTCTGATGGGGCGGTGTCACTTTTTTTGTAATAGTGTGGATTTATAAAAAATATGGTTAAAATAAATGAGCACAGGGTCTTCGCGTCTTCCCATTAACAGTCATCACCCTAACGTGTGTTATATAGCCTGATAATTAATGCTGGGCTCACACGTTTTTAATATTTTATATTTATATACGTATGTACGTATCCAAATACCTTGTACAATAAATAGATGCCATATGGATTCCATACGGTGGCATCAATCACCATAGAGTTCCATTGTAAAACAAGTATACATTAACATTTTTATTTTATTTTTTTATGGACTACTGGCCTTTTAATATATATATATACCAAGAAAATCTGTAAAAAGATGTGTCTCCTTTATTCACCCATGTGGGCAATACGACGTTTCGGCTCCAAACAACTGAGCCTTTCTCAAGCAATGTAAAATGTATAGGACCATGTGTAACAAATTTATAAATACATAAATTAAGTCTTAATGACTTAATTTATGTATTTATAAATTTGTTACACATGGTCCTATACATTTTACATTGCTTGAGAAAGGCTCAGTTGTTTGGAGCCGAAACGTCGTATTGCCCACATGGGTGAATAAAGGAGACACATCTTTTTACATACGGAGTGCTGCCTTAATTTTCTTGGTCTGTATTTTGGGACTAGCTGGTCCCGGCGAGGCATTGCACCCGGCTTGGAACATTTGGATACGGTGCTGCCATCTTCTCTACACGTGTGTGTGTGTATGTATATATATATATATATATATATATATATATATATATATATATATATATACTTATATGTAAATTTGGGGCAAAACTAAACTGTGATGTGAACACAGCCTAATATGTATAGTGTTGTGTAAATGAGGTGGCCATGGTGGTCGTTTGGGTTGGTGAGCCTGTTTTTGTTTTTTTTTACTTTTTTTTTTTTTTTTTTTTACTTTTTTTACTTTAGTTGTATATTTACAAGTTTTTTCATTTTTGGTTTATTTTGTACTTTTCCTCAAGTAAAACAGTCCCCAGCGCTGCCACTTGTCACTGGCACAACTGATCTAAGTCTGCTATTCAGACACCCGGCGACCACATGATCCAATTACCACTTCCTCTATTCATTATGGAGCTCTTCTTCTTTTGATTGAAGCGGCTTACTGCAGCAGTGCCAAGACATCGCTGCAGACTTGTGACCTTCATCCTCGTCCATCCAAAGATGGTGGGCGATCATTAAGGTGTCAACTGGATATGCCGACAACATAATATGTAGCGCTGTTATTAGTCACTAGCCCCTGTCAGCAGTAGATTCAAGGCGTACGGTCAGGCCCCACAACAAGGAGAATGGTAATGCCGAGTTGTCGGTTTCTTAATACATTTCCAGGAGGTGCCACAGAGAAATGACTCAATGCAGAGTTCTAGCAAACTGTGCTCTATTTTTTCTGTATGTACTAAGGTCTAATTCACTCGTCTTTGTCTGTTTTGTGGAAGCAAAAACGTCACCACGAGAGATAAGCGAATTTTTCAAAAATTCTATTCGCTGGTTTGCTGAATTTTAAGGGAAAATTTGGCTTGATCCGAATTTATTTGCGACGAATTTAGTTAAAAAAAAAGGGCTATTTCCTGGCTGCAGAGAGCCTTTATAGTGGTGTAGAACACTGTGCCTTGCAGTAACACGCATAGGGAGTCTGGTGTGGTAGTGAAATAATACTGTGAGTCCATATGACATGCAGGTGACAGGCGTCGCTCTTACAAGCACTGCACATTTCACTTATTTGGGCAGTCACGGGGCCAAAACTGACCAAATAACTCAAGTGTGAACTCAGCCTTAAAGGTCAATATTAGCGCCAAGAAGAAGCGCACTCCTTTTACACCGTCGTCAGCTGATTCCACATAGATATCTACAGAACCTGTTCTATTAAACACTTATACAAGTAGAGCCCCCCGACAGAGTGGAGAGGGTGTCAGCAGTAAGTTTGTGTTTATGTCACTGATTATTTTGACCTTCCTCTGATCCGTCAGAACAATAACCCCCAAAATACGGATCCTGTCTGTTGCGCATCCGCCTTAACTCGATCAGCATGTGGTCAGTAATCCATCAGTATTGCTAATGCAAAAAAAAAGGAGTGGATCCAAAACAGAGAAGACACGTGAATGAGGAGACCACAGAGTGGCCCAATGACAGTGTGGAGGTGACAGCAGCATCATGGACCACAGAGTGACCCGATGACAGAGGTGTGTGGCAATAAGAGTACCAGCTAAAGATGGTGTGTGAAAGAAGGAGCACTTGGGTTTAGATGTGTGGCATCAGGCGGGTGGCAGCACTAGAATAGTAGCTGAAGCAGGTAGCCAGAAGAAACCAGTCTCTTTTGTCAGTGTTGGTGTGGCACCACCATGGATGATCTAGTCTGATGCCTCAGGCATTTGTGGGTGGAAATCCTGGCGGATCCACGCCTGATTCATCTTGACAAACATCAGTCTCCACATTTTGGGTGGACAGGCGAGTTCTTCTTGGGGTAACTATGGCTCCCGCCTCACTCTGTTGCCACACTACTGGCCAGGCAGGACAACTTATCCAGGGTAAACTCTGCTAGTTGCGGCCTCAAATCCAGTTGGGCTGCCCAGTAGTCCAGCGGATCTTCAATGTGCGGTGGCAGGTTACTGTCAAAGTATGCCACCACCTGCTGGTTCAGGTCTAGCTCCTGCTGGTGAGTAGTTTCTTTACTAGGCGAGTGAAGAAAGCTGCTCATCAGCGACTCTAGACTCAAGTTGCTGCTGATGGAGCTGGAACTGCTCCTACCCCCCCAACTTGCTATGGCAGAGGAAAGTGAGCGCAGAGGGCACCCCCAGTCAGCCCTGCGAGAGGATGGACGATGGCGCAGATAGGCAGCGGCCAACTGACTACACAGAATGTATCTTTAGTAGTTCAGTTTGTCCTCCCTCTCAGCAGGTGTAAAAAAGGCCCCCATTTTGGACCAGTAGCGAGGGTCCAACAAGGTGGAGAGCCAGAAGTCATCCCTGTGCCGAATGGTGACAATTTGTCTGTCACTACGCAAGCGAGTATGCATCGGGCCATTTGTGCAAGTGACTCGGAGGGACTCCCTTCCTCCATCTCCACTGCATACTGCTACGGTGTGTCTGGGTCCTCTCACTCCTTTTCCTCATAGCCCTGTAGCTCCTCTGGCTGCTCCTGCTCCTCCTGTCCTGTCAGCTGTGTGGAAAAACCAGCCATTTCGCTACACATTGCTTGTGCTCCAATGTCCTCCTCGTCCTCCAGTTCATCCCCCACAGGGCTCATGTGGCCGTGAAATCTAGGCGCCGCGTCTCCAGTCCCCTGACCAGCCAGATTTACCAGCATCTGTTCCAGCACATGAAGCAGTGGAATGACCTTGTTTATCCCGTAGTCCTGGCGACTGACAAATAAAGTGGCCTTCTCACATGGCTTGAGCAAACGGCAGGTGTCACGCATGAGCTGCCACTGGCTGACATCGAAGAGTTACACAGGGGAGTACGTCTGTCCGCTTGGATCATCAAGTAATCGTTTATGGCCTTTCTCTGTTGATATGGAGGCTGGAAACATCATATAAGCCTATGTTGGGGGATGCCGTTCTGCAGCTCAAGGAGGGTGTGCTTTGCGGTGTACAAGTGGCTGAAGTGCATGCAAAGTTTCCTTGCCATTTTTACGATGTCTTGCAGATGGGTGGAAGACTTCAGGAACCACTTGTCAACCAGATTGAACACGTGAGCCATTCAGGGCGCATGGCTCAGCCCTCCTTAACACAGCGCCGACACCATGTTCTTCCCATTGTCGGTCACCATGGTTCCAATTTTGAGTTATCACGGAGAAAGCCAGGATTCGATTTCTTGATGAAGGATACGGAGCAGTTCCTCTCCTGTGTGACTCAGTTCGCCCAGGCAAACATAGTGCAGAACAGCGTGGCACCTCCATGCCCTGCCCATGTGGTATGCTGGAGTGGCACTTTGAATTGTCCCTGCAGTGGAGGCTGAGGACACGGTGGAGAATGAGGAGGCAGAGGCGGACATTGTCGCAGGACCAACGTCGTGAGAACGCGGAGGCTGAAGCGGCTTCACCCGGCCAAGTTGGTGGTGTAGCTGTGCAGGAACCACATTTACCCAGTGGGCCATAAAGGACATATATTGTCTTTGACAGTAGTTACAGTATCGACCAATTTTCCCAAAAAATGCTGTTTCACAAAAGAATTTCACCACCGAATGTAAATTCACTGCAGAACGGCTATTAACACATACTTATTTTTGCTATTAATACAGCGCAATAATGTCTGTATGACAATTTAAATTCACCGCAGAACGGCTAATCACACGTACTTTTTTCCCCCAATTAATTCACCCCAACAATGGCAGTATAACAATGTCCGGCTAATAAGATGCATTCTTTTTCCTATTAATACACCCAAAAAAAATGTATATAACAATCACAATTCACCACAGAACGGTTAATAGGACACGCGTATCTATCCTATTAGTACACCCTGTAAATGGCTGTAGTACAATGGAACTTCACCGCTGAACGGCAGATATATTTTTCTGTTGCCACTAATACACGACACAAAAGGCTTTAGAATATATAACTGCACCGCTGAACAACAAGATGGCTGAGGCGATTTATAGGGCTGTGACATCACAGGACTGGCTGGCTGCTGATTGGCTGCATGCATGGCATTATGGGTGATCCCGCCTTCCCAGAGTTCCTTGCTCCATGTCCTCACAAGTGCAGCAGCCATTTTAGGAACAAATGTGTTTCGTTGCCACGAATCGCGAGGAAATTCGGATTCGGTGCAAATCAAATTTATTTCTGAAATTTGGATCGAATTTCACTTAGTTAGCTTCAATTTGCTCATCTCTAGTCACTATGGTTGGTCCATTTTTGCATTAAATTCTTTTTATCAATTTTCTGTGCAGTGGATCAGTGCAAAACCGAACCCACACAGATATCCCCTTGTGCTGTCAGCGGCTTTCACAAACCCATTGAATAGAATGGGCACATTCTGTCTGCAAAATGGACCAAAGCAGTGCATGCTTCCTTCACTTTCCTGCAGACCAAAGGAACTTGGAAAAGAACGTGATGTCTAAATTACCATATAGGGGAGAATTTATCACACCCTGCACTCCACAATTCTGGGTTTTAAAAAGTCACAGAATAGGTGCTTTGGAACTTTTTGGGCTTATTTTCAAAACATATTGCAACTTTTTGAATTTTTAAATCACTTGCTCCAGTTTTAGAAAGTCGGCCTGGTAAAATATGGTGGAGGGATGTTTTTATTTTGATCAGTATCTTAATCGGTGGCTTGCTATCACAGCTCAGCCCCTTTCACTTGAATGGGACTGAGCAGCGCCATGGACTTGTGACCTATGAACATGGTGTCACTAGCTTAGGGTAAGCTGCCAGGAGCCCGTGGCCTTCTCAAACAGCTGTTTGGCGGGGGGTCCCGGGCATCAGACCCACTGATTACACACTGATGATCTATTCAGAGGGTAGGTCATCAGTAAGTTGGAAAAACCCTTTAAAGTTTTTCACCACTTTTATCACTGTGACTTTAAAAAAGTGTCAAACTCACTCCAGTAGGAGAATGTGTTAAAAAACTGGAGTAGGATTTTTAGACAAGATGTGCAAGGTTTAATAAATATAAAACAGACTTTAGATATCACCCTCATGATAAGTTGCTCCCATAGAATTCAGTGGATCCATGTGATGTCCATGAGGAACACAGACAGAACATGGACTTGAATAAATGATGTGTGAATAAGCTCACACCAACTGATATAATCCACTTAAGGATACTTTCACACTTGCGTTTGTGCGGATCCGTCTGTTTATTTGCACAGACGGATCCGCACCTATAATGCAAACGTTTGTATCTAGAGGTGGAACGGAGCCTAACTGATGCATTCTGAACGGATCCTTATATATTCAGAATGCATTGGGTCTTAACTGATACGTTTTGGACCGTTTGTGGAAGCCCTGAAACGGATCTCACAAACCGAATCCAAAACGCTAGTGTGAAAGTGCCCTAAGCTAGTTAGGCTTTTTTTCAGTTTTATTATTTTTTTTTGAATTGTAATATTTCTTCCTTTTTATGCCAGTGTTGTGGGGGATAAAAAAGTGAATTCTATGCTGTTATAAGTTATTTAAGTTTTGGGAAGCTGGATTATATTTATAGCAAAAACAGAAGTGAATTCTGACTGCAGTTGTCTTGTATTTTAGGAAACAACTTGAGATTTGTGAAATGCTGAGCATTTAATTTTTGATGCTGCCAGGTCTCCAGTGCAGTTCTGCATTATGCAGCACAGGAGAATGATGGAACTTAGGCTACTTTCACACTAGCGTTTTGGATTCGGTTTGTGAGATGCGTTTCAGGGCTCTCACAATCGGTCCAAAACGGATCAGTTAAGACCCAATGCATTCTGAATGGATAAGGATCTGCTCAGAATGCACCAGTTCGGCTCCGTTCCGCTTCTATTCTGTTTTGGAGGTGGACACCAAAACACACCATGCAGCATTTTGGTGTCCGTCTGAAGAGGCGGAGCCTAATGGATCCGTTTTTAATTACAATGTAAGTCAATGGTGCATTTGAAAACTGATCCGTTCCCCATTGACTTTCAATGTAATTTCCGTTCTGAACAGAAACAAACGTTTGCATTATAGGTGCGGATCCGTCTGTGCAAATAAACAGACGGATCCGCACCAACGCTAGTGTGAAAGTACCCTTAGGGGTTATTTGCTTTAAAGGGGTATCTGTACAATGGAGCCTGCAAAATGAAGGATGGCGCACCGCACATGTGCGGCTACTGTCCATTCATACCTATGGGAGCGCCGAAAATAGCCGAGCGTTGGCTCTGCTGTTTCTGCCAGCTGCATAGAAGTGAATGTAGCGGTGGCAGCGCTTGCACTCGGGCTCTGATTCAAAGATAGGTGTGGGACCCACACTTATCAGACATCGGAGGCATATCCAAGCAATATGCCCCCAATGTCTGAGGTCAGCCAACCGCAGGCATTAAATGGTGCAGGGTGCACCCTATACCAATTCTGCCCGGCGCAGCAGCTAATTGTGGTGATGCAGGAGAATGCAGAAGCTTCAAACCCTCCTCATCCTCCACAATGTGGGGTGGCAGATAGAATTGAGACTGGTGCGTATTAGTTTGGCCTTGAGATAGAGAGATATTTACTGGTACTTTGGATAATATTTATGCATAGCAAGAGAGATCATAGATCATATCCATCAGCCACGCATTCTGGTTTCTTGATGCAGTCTTGGAATCTGAAACCAGGAGTGAATAAAAAAAAGTGAGGTCGTATCCGTCCTTGATACTTTCGATCCTTCTATATACACTTCTGATTTTAGCTTCCAAACTGCATAACCTTACAGCCTCTCCTTCTAGGTATTAGTTTCCATGTTGCAGTCTATATTCTTATGGCATATGTCTGGGATATGTTGTAACATCATGATGGTGGAGGTCCGACACCTCTACTACCATTTCCAATCCAAAGAACTAGGGGACAAAAGGTCCCTTTGGCATTTCTCCTGCGTTGTAGCTTTCCCAACCATGGCACGTGCTATCATAAGATTAGTGTTGGCCTTTATTAAATTTGAGGCTACAGCACATACACAGAAGCATCTCACTCATTCTTCTTTGTACCCCAGTATCAGACTAGTCCCCCGCCATGTTCACCTCCTGGAGTCTATGGGTCCAGTGGTCCTCCTTACAGTCTGTCAGACAGGGACTTGGTGGGTGAGGTGAAGGTGTGCAGGCAGAGGGTGGCTTCTTTTGGAGGCCTGAGAAGAGCGGTAAGTTGTTTAGAGTTTGCTGTGTGAAGAGTGTAATCTAATGGGGTTTCTATATAACCAGGCTGAACCGATGTTATGGTCTAGTACAGGGATGGGCAAACTGCGGGCTCCAGCTGTTGTAAAACTAAAATTCCCACCATACCCTGCTGTAGGCTGATGGCTGTAAGCAGTCTTTGCATGCTGGGAGTTGTAGTTTTGCAACAGCTGGAGAGCCGCAGTTTGCCCAACCCTGGTCTAGTATGCTGAGGTTATCCTTGCTGTCGAAAAGAGAAACCCTGAAATCTGATGGACAATGAGATCCCTCAGGGTTTGAAAATGGATTAGTCATGGCTCCAGAAAATGGGTATACCATTTCCCTAGGATATGTCATCACATTGTGGTCAGTGGAGGTCTGACTTTGGGGGTCGTGAAGGGGCCACATCGCGGATTCAGCATTGCTTCCACTTCTCACTTTGTAGAGGAGCTCTTTTGCAGTTCCTCTAGGCAGGGCAACACTGTGGAGGGGTTGCAGCTCTAAATCTGCCCCTTCATTATTAGGATCGCTGAGGATCCCACAAGTCAGATGGCATTGCCTAGCAATACAATATCACTCTATGAAATCGGAGTACCTTGTAAGAATAAAAGTCGTCATGCTGCGGTAAGCAGAGCCTTAATTGTGTCTTTGCTTTATTTTGCAAGCTAAGGAATGTGGAACACGGGAGAGATCAAGAAGGCTCTGTTCACATGCAACAAGTTCCCAACACAAATGTGAACATAATCAAAAATAGCAATTATAAATCTTCATTAGTCATCCGTTCAGCCAGGTTACTTGTGGCCTCTCATAGGAGAAATGTATAGGTGTGTGTGTATGTATATATTTATATACAAAGTTGTTTTTTTTTATAGTGTGTGTATATATTTATATATATATATATATATTTTTATATATATATATATATATATATATATATATATATATAATGAGTAATTTGAGTTTCTGGTTTGGGTGTGTAAGCAAGAGATTCCTGTAAAACCGCCTCTCCTCATGGTGTTTGCTGTGCGTCTGTCACCTATGGATAGTATGTGACATGTTGACACACATGTCACGGCCCCAACCTTTGCACTGCATGGACTGCCGTGCTGTATGTCTCTGCCCGTACACTGTAGCTGTGGAGATGCAGTGTGAATGTTGTGGGGTTTGTGGTGTGGTTTAATGTACTTTCATGAAGTGTTTCACCTGATAGGAATTTGCCTAAAATGGGAAGTGCACGGAGGCATCCCGTACAGTAGGTGTTACTCGGCCTTCTTTATCGCGCTGATGTCCAGGACTTCTAAAGGGAGTCTCTCACCTACCTGATGTCATGTCTTCTAGAACAGGGATGCTCAACCTGCAGCCCTCCAGCTGTTGTAAAATTACAACTCCCACCATGCGCTGCTGTAGGCTGTCCGGGCATGCTGGAAGTTGTAGTTTTGCAACAGCTGTAGGGCCACAGGTTGGGCATCCCTGTTCTAGAGTATATAAAAACAGGATTCTTCTTAAATCCCTCTTTTTTATGTGTATAGTGTATTATTAGATTTTCGATTGCAGCATGTACCATATCTGTCCCCATTGGTGGTATAGTGAAGCCTGAGATCTGCCCCTCTTATTTTCATCCTTATTTGTTTTTGGGTAATTACACACTATATAGACCTAAACATGAATATAAATGCAGAGACCACAGTCCTGGTTTATATCCGTATTTCAGCAATATACATAGGAACGAAACTCCTAGCTGATTATACACATACGATTAATGTCGGCTAAATCTTCCAATTTCAGCAGGGCCAGACAACCATCTGATGTGTTAATGGGTGTTCCCGGCTTTCCCCCAACAGCAGATGCTGAGGCGTAAAAAGGTTGAGTTTCTTTGCCCCGATCCTTTGGTACACAGAGGAGAAAATCCACCGATAGGTGTCTAGTAGCAGCTTATTCCAGTCTTCCCATTCAGAAGCAATGCATCCTTGGCCCAGCCAAGAGTGCAAGTGCCTGGAAAGGAGAGGGACACCTGCCGGTCGCCATTTTCAGAGCCGATGCTGTCACATCAGAGTCTCCACCATTTCTCGTTTTCATCACGAATGGCCGGATAAATTGCCAATCCCCTATTTAAAGGGGTTGTCCAACGACCCAGAGCTCTGGAGTGCTTTTTCAAACTGAAATTACTGAAACGTATTAATGTACTTTAATTCTGATGGCCCAATTTCAGTCCTGAAAGCGGAGCCTCCTCTGAGAGTCCATGTTGGGTGTTCTGCTAGTCGTCCCGCGTATGGTGGTGTCCTTTATTTCCTTCTTTTATGCCATCACTGGAGTATTGCATCAGTGGGGGAACATACGCTGACCACCAGGACCGTATATATTGTGATGTGTTCGCATTGTCTCCTGGATTGTGACGGAGATATCTAGCAATATATTTTGACTTTTTTTCACGATATTGGAAGAGTCTGCACTATGTTTCAGTAACTTGCCATTTCTTTCTGCTGCTGGGGAACGGTTCAGTGGTCATTAAGGATGGTAAGCAACGTGTGCTGGTCTGTGTCCCATCATGCCAATGTGAGTGTCACCGCTTGATACTTTTTGTCTGTTTTCTGTTCTATGACTTCTGTGGCTCTCACATGCTCATGAGGGCGATCCTCCATCTCTTCCCATAGCCAATAGATCCTGGAACCTCCTGGCCTGAGTGACGTTCCTCTGTTATGTCAGCGCTCTCCATTTGTGTCAATCTTGCTTGCTTTTTCTTAGACCTTTGCAACTGTGTAATAAGTAACCCGTTATCTTTAAGTCCTCCTAGATAAGTGAGGGTCCTCCTCCTGCTTTATGTTGTGTGTCCCCATAGCGCTGTATTCAAACAGGATCTGTCACCAGATTCCCTAATACATTATTAAATAGATCTCTTGGATTTTTAACGTAAGTACACCAGCTTCATCAGGTTGAAGAGATCAATTTAATAGTGCCTGCAGTTTGTATTGTAAAAGGAATCCCAGCGAGCGCTCCTGTGTATATTAAGGTATATGCTTTATTTTCAACATATAATCAAAGATTCCTGGACTCGTTTCAGCCCGTCCGGCCTTCCTGAACTTCCTCAAATAGCAGTGGAGGAAGGCTGGACAGGCCAAAACGCGTCCTGTAATCTTTGATTATATGTTGAAAATTAAGACTGTACCTTATTATACAAAGGAGCGCACGCTGGGATTCTTTGTACAACTGATTGTGGGGAACGCCCCTTCCCGTGCAGTGTGGTTCTGAATTTGGATGCAATTTGTATTGGGAAATCCGGTGAGAGCTCCTATTTAATGGTATGTGGCTTGTGACTACACAGATGTTTCCCAATGAACTCTTAAAATTGTCTTTCAAAGTGGCTACGGTGGTGCGGGATGCGCCATTCCTAGCCTGTTCAGGGTCAGATTGCTATGGTATTTATATGTTTAATAGAATCACTTAGATTTCCAACGATCTGGCCTGTGCCCTTATATCTCCTGAATTAGGAACAAGCCACACAAATGTTTCCTTAGGGCTCGTTCACATCACTGTTTGTCTTTTCCGTTCTCTGGCTCCGTTCAGGAGCAGGAGAACGGAAAGGACGGATGCTGTACATAACTGACACCTAACTGACACCAACGGAGCCTAAAGACCCCATAGACTTTAATTGGGTCCGTTTGGTGTCCGCTCAGAACAGGATTTTTGAGCGGACACGAAAGTCCTGCATGCAGTACTTTCATGTCCGCTCAAAAATCATGTTCTGAACGGACCCCATTAAAGTCTATGGGGTCTTTAGGCTCCGTTAGTGTCAGTAAGGTGTCAGTTATGTACAGCATAAACGGTGATGTGAACGAAGCCTAAGTATGTTCCTCATAGAAGGTCACGTTTTAGGTTTTGCTCTGAGAACAGCTGGATACAAATGGTGAAACTGCTGCTTCATAATATTGCAAAATCCATTTATTCATCCTGCTGCTTCCCTTCACTACGCAGAACAGGAAGGTTCAGGTTACCCACCAACCAGTTCTCCTTCTGTCTGATGGCCCGTCTGCTCCACCGCATGTCTGCTTTAGTAAATTCTTGCAACTGCCATGAAATAATTACTCTGAAGCATCTTTTTTTTTAGAGGTTTGTGTTGTTCTGTTGCTCTGTTATTCCTCATAGAAAATATATAGAAATATATTTACCAGTCGGGTGTGTCACTGCAGTCTGACAGTATTTAATCAATGGAAACGCAGAGCTTCTTCATAAATTTCAAGGAGGAATAACATAGTAAATGCTTATAATCCCCCTTAAATTATTCTAGAGTAAGGTGAATTAAAACCCTGTGCTGTTCCTCTATCAGACATGTCAGGAGGGTTGAAAGGTGCCCTTAAAACACCATTTACAGTATGTGTATATACAGTGTCTCATAAGTTTTGTGCTGATGCCGAGTTGCACTGTTGACAGAGCTGCGTTCACGATTCTTTAGGCTTCAGAGCTGAAATAACCCGGACTTGCTGTCTGTATGGTATTTGCTCTGTTGGTAATTTCCAATCTGGGCAGAGTCCTCTTCACATCAGAAATGTGCGGTAATCTGATACAGGAGAAAAGTGCCCTATTGCCTTATGGGAGTTCACCTAAACTGTTTGGAGGGTTTCCTGATAAGCTTGTTGACTGTTTCCAGTGACAACCAGAATTGTTAACATGGGTCTGGACTGTATTGCAGCCTATAATACTTTGTGCTGATGAAATATAAATATATATATAATTTAGACTGCATAACTTTTAAAGGGCTTGTCCAGGAATAACTAATGGCGGGTTTACACTGCCCAATGTTCGGGCCGACTTTCGGAAATGAACGCATGTTCCAGATAATTGGCCCCTGTAAAGGTGCCGCAGATCACTCTATGAACGAGCAAAATGATATTCTGTGCAGATAGTGCTCATCCCCATACAGTGGAGGTGAGTGCTACATATAAATGCAGCTCTTCACTGCCTACTCGTAGAGAAATGCTTTCTTCCCGATAATTGTCTCCTCATCAGCACGGTGTAAATGCACCTTTGCTTTTCAGTGTTGCCCGCAGTCTACCTCCACTTTGGAGAGAATCATTCTGACTTGCTCTCCGCCGCTTCGGTCCCGTTTGCTGGCTCCTGCGTGTCCAGTCCTACAGTCCTTGGCTTGATTACTTTCTCCCATGGACATAGTCATCTGCTCAGCTGTAGCCAATGACTGCCCACAAGAGACATGTCACAGCTGTAGGTGACCATGCCAGGGAGGAATAAAACAAACCGCGGACCGTAGGATGGACACCCAGGAACCAGCACACAGGACCGAAGCAGCAGGGAGCAGGTAAGTGTGATTCTTTCCATAGAGGTGGCAGGCTTTGGGCATCACTGAAAAGTGATTTATTCCCGGACAACCCCCTTTAAGGTGTATAAGAGACTTTCTCTGTCCAGTTCAGTGTTTTAGGATGAGATCAGTGAGCAATAAATACATGATGGAAACCTGTCTGGCCTGACGCATATGTCGTAGACCCTATATAAGGGTAAGTTCACATGACAGATGTGCCACCACAAATATCCAATAGCGAAATCTGTGGCAGAAACTCAAAACCTTGGGCTTCTGCAGCAACTTTAAATGTGGTGGGTCCACCCACGGCTGTACCTCCATGAGTGGACACCTGACCTATGGCGGTGTGGGTGGATGGTTTTTGTAATGAAATGCGTGCGTAAAGTCCGCCATGTGAACAAGACCTTATGGCAGTACAGCAGTCTTTGGTCCTGCTGAAAAGCACTAAACTGAAGGAGAAGGTTTGTTATGTGCTATACTACTATTCTATATCTCCCAAGCATTGACCACAGATTTTGTGCGATGCCGATTACTAGGAGGGCTTCATGCTCCTCTCCCTTGGTTTTCTTATCTACCTCTGACACCACTTCAGGCAGAATAAAAATCACGCGTTGGATATTTGGTCGTTAAAATGCCGGTCAGACCTAACGAATATGTTAATCACATTTAATATACTAGAAGTCAGGGTGTTCATACGGCATGTTCTAGGCCTGGATGGTGTCGGCTTCATCTAATTAATGACTTATTCCAGACGCTGGAACAGAGGAACTTGGGCAGAATCTTTCCAAGCTGAATAAACTAAGGTGACGCCATACACATTAGTCACATTTGCCATTTTCGTGTATTTTTGGCCTAATCCCAATACTTTTTTTTAATTAAGCAGAGTTGCTTCAAGGTCAGTGGCTTGAGATCCAAGATGCTCTTCCATAATGCAGTGTGGCTGGCGGGACTGTCCCCCACTGACGTTCATTCCGTTTATGCAGGAAAACCTCATTTAAAGGGGTTTTCTCACAAACATCACTTATCTGTCCACAGGATTGCGGCGACCCACATGAATGACCAGAGTGGGGGTCCCGTGTCTCCCTCTTTAGTGGAGCGGCGGCTGGGCATGCACACTGCCAACTGTGCTGCACTCGGCTATACCTTCCCTAGAGTCTGAATGGAGCACAGCACACATTCTGGACTGCTGCTCCATATAAATGGGGGACATCACACCCTATTTCGTGATCGGTGGGGCTCTCATTCATTAGACACTTATCATAGGCAACCTCCGGCACTCCAGCTGTTGTAAAACTACAACTCCCAACATGCATACTTCCTCTGCTCTTCTCAGAACTCTCACAGAAATGAATGGAGCATGCTGGGAATTGTAGTTTCACAACAGCTGGGGCGCTGAAGGTTGCTGAACCCTGACCTGCCCTGTGGAAGTGTTGTTCCTGGGAGACTCACTTTAATGGGAGTTTTATCATTACAAAAAAAATCCCAATAGATTGTTACGCTGCTGTACATGTGTAGTAGATGTAGTGATGCCCAAAATATTGTGTGTACCCTGCATATATTGGGTGTTTGTCTATAAATTATCATTTTCTTTCTGTTGGGGTGCAGAGTGGGTGGGATTTTCCTGGCGAGCGGGGCTGGAGAAGTGACCTGTTTACTCCTGCCAATTAGTTGTCTCCTTATGCGGCTCCCCCTCCCCTCTCACAGCACGACACACACAGGCTTAGCAAAAGAAGCTACAACTGTGTCCTCTTCCTCCCTCTCCACTCTTCCCTGGCCTTAATTACCCTGTAGCTAAAGAACTTTGTAGGTTTCCGAACATTTACTGAGAGCCTGCGGGCAGGGACACCACAGGGAGCTGGAAGGCGAGACAGATATCTCTTGTTATATTGTAAGGTTTTACATATTCACATCTAACTATGGCGCTCCATGTGTCCGGCATGCTGAGCGGTCTTCAGTTTGGACATGATGGCTATATTATTGTGTTCTCTGTGTGGGTCTGTTACACCGGGCGTGCAGCTTTAGGACCCTGCTTGTTCTGCAGATCAGACGTGTCTTTTGTTTGCAGCTCCATTCACTGTTCCTCTGGCTAGCATCCATTCCTCACAACAAAACCTAGAGAGGCACAAACCATAAAAAACCATGATAAAAAAAGTCTAGATTTCTTGGGACAAAGTGGGGAGATATATCACACACTTTATCTCCATCTTTATTATGCCAGTAATACATTTTTATATGTGCCTTTCTGTAGGTTTTCTTGCTAGTTAATTCGGCCACACTGTGTTTTTTCGACTTGTATCGAGGTTCACTTTTGGCAGGTTAGGCCTAGTTCACACTTCAGTTATTTCCATCCGTTATTGTGAGCCAAGACCAGGTGCGGGTCAAGGACACAGAACAGGCGCCGATCTTTCCATTATACCTGATCTCGGAGTAGGCTTCACTACCGGTTTTGGCTCACAGTAACCGATGGGAAAAACTGATCAAGTAACTGAAGTGTGAACTCAGCCTTAAATAGCTTCCGTTCCTGGTGTTCATTTTGTTGTTCCTCTACACAGGGCCCGGCTTTAGAAGATTTTAGTCACCTTCCCCCAGAGCAGAGACGGAAGAAACTGCAGCAAAGAATTGATGAACTGAATCGAGAGCTTCAGAAGGAGATTGATCAAAAGTAAGTGACTGCAGACCTGCTGCATCTTCCCTTCTTATGTACCCACCTCACCAGTCCCACGCCGCAGCCATTCCAGTGGCTTCTGTGTCCCCTGCTGGTCTCTACTTCCTGATGCTTCTGAACATGCAGGAAATGTCGGTTCCGCTAGATGCAACCTACCTTAGCTGGTATTTGGTCGAGAGGCAGCAAAAATGAGACCAGCGGGGAACCAGAGAAGCATCGGTACATCAATGGCAATGATTTTACATGTTTTATCACTGATCTGAAAATAGTTTGTATTGCCTGGACAACCCCTTTAAGTTTGAAAGTAAAAACAACGTGTAGTAATATAGGGATCCCAAAAT
The DNA here is from genome assembly GCA_033119425.1 of Bufotes viridis. NCBI lineage: Eukaryota > Metazoa > Chordata > Amphibia > Anura > Bufonidae > Bufotes > Bufotes viridis. The sequence goes on along the minus strand of CM065596.1, from coordinate 38,195,611 downwards.
TATTTTTCCTTGTAATAAATATATGAGCTGCCGAAAATTGGGTCGTACAAAACCGGTTTATGAAATGAAAGATAAAGCAGGTCTTTACAAACAGAGAATAAAACAACATATCACATGTCATAGTAAAGGGGTCATACATTTAATACCATGCCCATGTGAGAAATGTTATGTTGGTAGAACCAAAAGACCCTAAAAATAACGTGTAAGGGAGCACATGTATATTGTAGAGAGAAAATATGAAGGACACCCTTTATCGAGACACTGTTCTGAGGTACATGGGGGGAGATTTAATCAAATATCAATCGAGAGCAGAGACTAGGTGGATTTTTATTTCTGAATAGTCTAGCTCCGCGGGGCCTCAATACTGAGGTCGAATGGTTTGCTCCAGACAACTGACATGGATCTGCATAACTCCACCCAGGAACGCGGCTCGGACTTAAATAGAGGAGCAGTAATAGGAGAATGGTATCCCTGAGGAAGAGAAGCAATACTTTTCGAAACGCGTATAATTTTTTTCCAATTTTAGCTTTCGTAGATGTGCTTATGTAAAGTCACCCCGCTCTTAGTTTGCGCTGAAACAACAATACTGTTTTTCATATTGCAATTATTTTAGTCGGTTTCGGTAACGACATTGAGAAATAGCACCAGTGATCACAATTTTTGTTGATTATCTGTCGCTGCTCCTCTGTGTGTTCAAGGCCGCCTGGAGCCCAGGGATATTGTTTGCAAACACTGCATGGCATCAGTCACGTGATTTATCCACTTGACCACCGCCATATGCTCTTCTATACAGATTCCAAATGCGCAGATGTGCACTTCTGCTGCCTGGTATCTGCACATGCCCTAAACACCAGGTGGTCATGTCACTACAGCCCTGACACCTGATTGTGGTGATACAGCTGAAGCCTTAAAGGGGTTCTCCGGAAATTAAGAAAATAAATTTAAATATACTTAAATATTACTTTATTATAAGTCTATTCTCAAATACCTTTTATTTGTTATAATGGCTTGTTTTGCCTGGGGAGCAATCATTAGGGGAATAAGATGGCCACCGTCCTATTAGTACACACAAAACCTGTCCTAATCACACAACAGGACAAGTTAGTTCACAACACTGAGCCAAAGAGCTGCCTCATCCTCCTCTCTGCTTGTCAGGGATTATAATCCTTAATACAGTTGATAAGATCTTCTGCAGAATCTCTGTAGGAATGGAGTTCAAGAGGAGACATGAAGTACAGAGAGGATGGACAGGACAGGCTGTGGTAATGGAGACTGCATACAAGAGCTGGCTGCTCATTATCCACATCCCCACCCCCTCTCTGTACTTCCTGTCTCCTCATGAAATCCATTCCTACAAAGATTCATCTGCAGATCATATTAAACTATTTTCAGGACCATAATCCCTGACGAGCAGAGCAGAGAGGAGGATGAGGCAGCTCTTTACCTCAGTGTTCTAAAGTAACTTGCCTGCTGTGAGATTAGGACAGGTTTTCTATGTACTAATATTACAGCAGCCTTTCTATTAACCCCCATTGATTGCCCCCTAGACAACACAAACTATTCTAACTAATGTCACCCATTTCAGCACAATCCTCTGCGCGTCCTCTGGAGACGCTGCTTAGGAATTAAACATTTGAACATTTGCTGCTAGATTATATATTCACACGCAAATCTTTTAACTTTTATATTTTCCAGAGCTACAAATTTGCTAATTAATATCATACTACCATAAAGCTTTTATTTTTCTGTTCCATGGCCCCAAATGTTTGTTCTTTTCACCCATCCATAGGGTTATGATAAAATTCTGAATAAGTGCAGTGATGTCAGTAAAACAGATCCTCAGCCCAGTTTATTATGACAATTAAATTTGGATCTGCTTGATGATGGCTACACTTCAAGAAGATTTCTGTGAATAAACATGTCCTCTGATTTCTGCCATAGAGAGGCCCTGAATAAGATGAAAGATGTCTATGAGAAGAGCCCGCAAATGGGAGACCCCAGCAGCTTGCAACCAAAAATAGCAGAAACTATGAGCAACATTGAGAAGCTTCGAATGGAAATACAGAAAAATGAGGTCAGTGTAATACTGTTAAGGGCTCATTCACACGACCGTATTAATGGGTCCGCATCTTGCGGAACGGGTACGGACCTATCGATTTCAATAGGGCCGCAAAAGATAGGGCCAGCACACCGTGTGCTGTCCGCATCCGTTCTGCGGCCCCGCAAAAAAGATAGAGCATGTCCTATTCATGTCCGCAATTGTGGACAAGAATAGGCATTTTTGTCATAGTGTCGGCCATGTGCAGTCCGCAAGTTGCGGAACGCACACGGGCCTGTATCTGTGTTTTGCAGATCCGCAAATTGCGGACGGCAAAACACCACGGTCGTGTGAATGTTGCCTAAAGGGAATGTCACCTATAGATTGCCTGAGCTGCTATTAACAGCATACAAAGATGTGCTTTACAGACAGACACAATGGTCAGGAGGGGACCTCATTAACTTCTATGGGAGTTTTCTAGGCATGCTCTGTGACCTGTGCGGGGGTCCATTGTACAAGGAAAGATTAGATAAGATTTGACTTATTGTGAATGGTGGATTCTGTGATTTTTAAATTTCCTGCAGGTTTTAACCTCTTTTGGCACCACACTATACATTTATGGCACTGGGGGGAGTATCCGTTATTTCCTGGCTATTTTACCCATCAGATGCTGCAGTCAGTTCTGATCCAGACTCCCTAGTGTTTTTACAGAAGGTCACCCCAACGATCACATAAAACGCTGCAATACAGGAGTAACGCAGTTTTATTATTGACGTGATGAGACTGCATGGTAAAGTCTCAAAGTGGGATTTTAAAAATTGTAAAAAAAGTCAAAGTGTACAAAGAATACCATATATCCATTACCAGTATATGACACACAAACATTGCAGATCTTGACTTATTCACTATAAAGAATCTTCTGTATGATCATAGGCCCCCTCTGACTGATACCCAAGACATTGCTCAGTACTGTGCTCCACACTGATCCCCTATAGATATCAAGATTTACAAGGTCTTAGCTCTCTGATAATATCTTCTTGGTTCCAGGCCTGGCTGTCGGAGGTGGAAGGAAAAGTAGCACAGAGAAGTGAAAGAAGGCACAGCACAGAAGCGAATCATCTGGTGGCACAAGGAAGGGAGAGGTGATTATTGGAATTGGGCTCCAGCTTCAGTCGTTCTCCCATCCATAACCTGATGCGCAAACCAAAATGTTCTTTCTCGAGCCTAATAAAAACTGCTTTTCTTTCACTTAAATGTAAACCTTAGGCATAGATACAAGCAACTTAATTACCCCCTACTAGGTGTATGTGGGTAGGGTTTGCCCTGCTGAAATCAAGAAGCTTGAGGGTACATGGAAATGGATGTTAAAAACGGATAAACTGTCGGTTTTCATGGTCATTCTGCATCAGTGTGCGCATTCATTTTCTGTCCGTTTTTTAAGTCCATAAAATAAAAGATGAATTTTATTGGCAATTTATTTCAAACACCAACCATTGCAGTGTCCTTGGTATGTTTAATAATGCCTCCATAGGTGCCCATAGGACATATTATGGCCCCCATAGTGCCTACAGGATAGATAATGTCGCTCAGTAGTGGCCACATTTTAAATAATACTCCCCAACAGTGAACTTTGTAGAGAACAAATGTCCTTATTAAAATGAAGCACAAAAAAGGGGGATTGACATTGTGAAATCCTCATTGAAACCCAAAAGGAGGAAATATCTGTAATTCGCCTCTAATTCTGGAGCAATACAAATTAATTCTAACGAACTGATTGGTCTCATTAGCATGAGCTCTTGTCTGGGAGGGGCTGTCCCCACAGGTAAAGAAGCGCCCGCCTGCCTGTTGATCGACATTGACGGACTCCTAGACCGGCCCTGACGATCTGGGCTGGATGGCGAATCTCAAATTCGGCTTCTGAGGCAGTGACTGGCGATACACTTCCAAATAGCGACCCGAGCTTAGTCGCGGCCTCTGAAGCCAAATATGACCTTCGTGCCTGTTGCAGGACCCAGATTGCCAGGGCCGGACTGGATGTATGGCACTGTCAGTCAACAGGTAGGTGGGCGCTTCTTCACCTGTGGGGACAGCCTCTCACCAGTGAAGAGCTAATGAGACAAATAGATTGCATTGTGTTGTGGAGACCGTACTACATACATATAGACGGCATTAGGGGTTTTACAGAGCAAATCTAAAGGATGGGGAAGTAGTAGCAGAAGCATGGAAGCCCCGACTGCCAGGAAAGAGGATGGACACAAGTTAAAGAGAAACTGCTATGTGAAAGGGATGCTCCAGTTTTAAACTTTTCCATCATCTTCTAGACTTTAGCACTGAGACTTGGAAACCCCCATCATCTACGAAAGTATTTGGTAAATAGCTGAAGACCCTCAGCTCAGACTTTCTTACGTGAACTTAATAAGCTGATGTGGAGTAGCACTTTTAGGCCGGAGGGTTTCTGCGCTATGAATCCATCTGTAACATGGCAATCACTGGGCATGGAGTTCACTGATGCCCTCACTACTGTATCTGCCCAGGTGCCACCATTGAGTAATGAGTAATGGTTTTGTCTCTCTCTTGTTAGTCCGGAAGGAAGTTACACAGAAGATGCGAACCAAGAAGGCAGAATCCAACCTCAGCCTTCCATTCATACAGAATTTGATGATGAGTTTGACGATGACGACCCCCTCCCAGCCATTGGGCATTGTAAAGCGATCTATCCTTTTGACGGTATGTATAAATACTCAGTCTGTCCAGAGACATGTGGACCGACAGTGACCAGGGAACATAGTAAAGGGGTTGTCTCACTTCACCAAATGGCTTTTATTATGTAGAGAAAGTGAATACAAGACACTTACTAATGTATTGGGATTCTCCATATTGCCTCCTTTGCTGGCTGGATTCATTTTTCCAACACATTATAAACTGCCTACCCTATGTGCGCTCCCACAGTCCCTGCCACCAGAGAGGCCGCTGCGATTTCCTATAGTGGGCAAGCACGACCACCGCTGATGGATTGCAGGGTGGTCGTAACCATAGAAACAATAAGTGTATAATGTAATGGAAAAATAAATCCAGCCAGCAAAGGAAGCAATATGGATAATAATACATATCCACAGTCCTGTAACCTGCTTCCAGTTTCCCCCTCGTATCAGTCTTGCTATTTTGTCATGTATTGCCGTGGATCAATGTGTTCCCTGCAACATCATGCAAGATTTGCTACTGCAGCGCTTGCACTACAAAAAGTCTTGGGGCAATAAACAAGTGCGCAGTAATATTAGATTGTAAGCCCTCACGGGCAGGGCCCTCTCTCCTTCTGTACCAGTCTGTAACTGGTCTTGTTCATGCTTAATGCAATTGCCTGTATTATGTATGTGCACCGCTAATCATATGTACAGCACCATGGAATAAATGGCGCTCTAATAATAAATAATAATAATAGTGTAGTGAAACGATGCCACTTTTCAGAAAGCTACTTCCATTTCCTACCACTAGAGGGCAGCGTGGTATAAGGAATCTGAGTAGTAACTGTGATTGCTTAGGATTTTAGTTTATATTCTATGGGGGGTTTTTTTGCCTAAAATATATATATATATTTTTATAATAAATTTTAATTTACCTTACCCTAGGTAATAACGAAGGCACTCTGGCTATGAAAGAAGGAGAAGTGATGTATATCATTGAGGAAGACAAAGGTGACGGCTGGACAAGAGCAAGAAAGCAGAATGGAGAGGAAGGCTACGTGCCCACGTCTTACATAGATGTTACTCTAGAGAAAAACAGTAAAGGTGCAGTAACCTATATCTAACTACACCAGTACACCAGAGATTGGGCAGAGCAAGATGGAGGAAATCACTTGCTGAACGGGAGAAACACTTGAATAGGATAATTTTGTGGCCAGGCGGATGTCGTTCACTGTGTGAGCTCTGTGGGATATTTGAGGTTTCCCTGATGTTAGATGTAACAGGAGCGGAGTCAGTTCCCTTCACCGTTTGCCTTAAACCACAAAGTGCGCTAGGATTTTACACGTGTCCATTGAACTGTATTTCATAGAATCTCTTCTCTTCCTTTTGGTTTAAGCTATAAGAAGTCAGGAAGATAGTGTTATGTTTTATTACCCCTAAACCTGCTTTTAATAGACAATCAGTTTATAAAATCCCATTCCGATGTCTTTTATCATGTTTATATCCACGCTATATGTGTATTTATACTGTATATGTATGGGACAGGTGAATGTCATACTTTACCTGCTCCCCAATCTTTACATTTATTTTAATATAAAGCAAACAATACTGAGCCGGAATATCAAGAGTTTTGCTAAGTTAGCTCACAGTTATGTAAATGTGGACACTATGTTTTTAATGTGCTTCGTTCTGGGGCATTTAGACTTTTTACTCTCTGGGTGTAATATGTTCTCCGATGGTTTAAAGCACAATACCTGTTTAATAATGCTGCAAGTCGGGGTTTCAATGAGGCTCCTTTGTTGTCATGTCCTTTAGCCTTATACCATTGTAATGGTATTTTCATGTGGGCTTTTTTCTGCAGGAATTTACGTTAAGATCCCATGGACATGAACGTTGTTTGGGTCTGCATCTGAGCCGCATTTTTTGCGGTTCCGATGCGGATCCATTCACCTCAATCCACATCCGTTTCTCCGTTCTGTGGCCCCTCAAAAAAAAATAGAACATGTCCTATTCTTGAGGACAAGTATAGGTATTTCTGTTATGGGCGGCCCATTCCGTTCCGCATGTTGCCGAACATGCATGGGCAGCATCCGTGATTTGCAGATCCACAATCTGCGGACCGCAAAACATGGCTCGGTCGTGTGCAAGAGCCCTAAAGGACTTGTCCAGAATTTTAATATTGATGGCCTATCCTCAGGATCAGCAGAGGTGCAGGGTGTCAGACCCCACTGATCAGCGGTTGTCATTGCATAGCTCCATCGACTGCGTACTAGTCAGAGCTGCAGCGCTGCTCCCTTTGAACTAAATGGGACCAGCACTGCAGTTACTAGCTCTGTCCACTACACGATAGATGAAGCTATGTAGTTTTGGCACCTGAGCTACATGGTAACAGCTGATTAGAGGGGGGGCGCGAAGTGTTGGACCCCCACCGATCTGATATGGACATTGCACCATCAATAATAAAATCCTGGTAACCCCTTTAATGCTGTTGTCCAGACTCTACTATCCAACCTGATCTGAAATTGGGCATGGAGAGGACACGCTAAGCAGGCAACAGTCAGAAGGGCAGCGAGTATCATGCACATGCCCCATACTAATTATTGGGAGCCGAGCACGGGTATCACTGGGTATCGGACAATTGCCCTGGCTACTGCTCCACCCAGTGTGCACAAGCATATCTGTACGACATGTCAGAAGAGGGAGTATGCCTACATTCAGTCACGATAATCTGGAAGATCACTTTACATTGAGCACATGGGCTTCTTGAGGTATTGCAGATCTGCTTTTTTTCTTTTACTTCTCTAGCCAGCATGTTCTAAATAAAACCTATTTTGACCACGATACAATAAATCCAATTTCTTTTTGGATATCGTGTCTAGTTAGTACTTTGTTCCTTGGTAAGATGTTGCTAAGTAATGGCTGGTACATAATTGAATAGCTGATGTGGCAGGCAGCTTAAAGGGGTTTCTGGGATTTTAATATTGATGACCAGCATCCTCGCCGATCAACTGGTTGAAGAGAAGCCCACGCTCCGTGCCAGCGGAGCCTTCGTTTCATTGTTTATCTGCTCGCCGTCGACATTGCAGTGGTGAGAAGATGTAATTACAAACCGTCCCATTCACTTCTATGGGACTATACACTTGAATAGGAAGGAACCGTCCCATGGAAGTGAATGGGACAGCTTGTAATTACACCTGCTCACCACTGCAATGTCGACGGCGAGCAGGTAAACAATAAAGGGAAGGCTGCGCCCACACGGAGCGCGGCCTTCTCTTCAAACAGCTGATTGGCGGGGATCCAAGACCCGGCACCCACGTTCTGATATTGATGAACTTTTCTGAGGATAGGTCATGAATATTAAAAACCTGGAAAACCCCTTTTAAGGGTTCCTTCCCAAAATCGTATATATTTTTCAGTCCACAAAATGTGGATCCACAAAACACGGATGATGTCCATTTTTTTATCCTTTTTTTTTTTTGGCAGACCTATTGACTTCAGTGGGTCCGTGGTCTGTATTTTGCGACCAAGTATTAAACTTTTTCTTATCTTTTACGGATGTCTTCCGTGTACTTTCTGCATCCGTATGTCCGTTGTGCAATTGATAGAACATATCCTATTCTTGGCCACAAATGCGAACCACGGACCCATTAAAGTCAATGAGACTTCAAAAAAAAGGAATTCAACAGGAACATCATCTGTATTTTCCGGGCCGCAAAATACATACGGTCATGTGAATGCCCTCTGAGGCCTCCTGCACACGAGTGACCGCACTTAATCGCTTCTGGATTTTGGTGTGGACTAGATGCGGTTTCGCGGCTGGTCTCGCCCTTCTCTAGAAAAGGGTGAAATCAGCAGCTAAAAGCTCAAACATAATTGACACGCTGCAGATTTGAAAACCCACACGGCAGGTCAGTTTCTGCACTGAAAAAAATCTGCAAAGTGTAGATATTAGCGTAATCTCATACACTTTATTGGTACTATCCTCCTGCACGGAAAAAACAAGTGAATTGTGTAACATGAGCAGGTGGCCTAAAACTGACCATACACTTCAGATAGCAGGCGGCTGAAAGCTCTGCAGCCGACCACTATTTCCCTAGATGCCCCATGCATTTGCTTGCTGTGTGTGTTGTCTGCTCCTTGGGGAGGGGGGAGAAAGCCGCTATACTCATTCATTTGCATGTTCAAATTTAGAAGGAAAGATTAGAATACAATCAACTCTAAATGGCTTAATTTTGCTTTGATACATTTCACAGTCTCTGCTGTTACAGCAAAGCAAAATCATAGTAATGTTTAAGAAGTGCGCCTATTGTTTTCTTTGATCTTTCATCTGAAAGGTTCCAAAATTCCCAGCTAAATAATTCTGTGATAGTGTCGTAAGGGTTAATGCTCTTCCTTTCTATTATAGCCCCCCAAATCCCAGGCTTCCTTTTCCAAAGCTGTAGAGGTCACTATGATCATTTGGATGCTGCAGCCATCGCCAGGTGGAGATTGATGCGGATGCCTTTATACAGCTCTTCAGTGAGCCCCAAGCTCCCCCTAGTGGTGGCTGAAGGCAGCCAGAATGAGCTGTGAGAAAGGAGGGGGATTTGGAGCTCCGTAACAGAAAAATGGAGGGAAACCCAATAGAGACATAAATTATGAAATTATTTAGCACAGAATTACAGACCTATTTAGATAAAAAAAAAAATAATATAGGCACACTTATTAATATGTTATGTGCATAACTGAAGTCTGCAGTTTATTGAAGTTGATGAAAATATAAATTCACTTTTCCTCCCCTGTGTTTCAAAAGTAATTAAAATAAAGAACCCTCACCAGATTCATGCTGCCCTACTGGAGGACGGCATCAAATATTGAGAGACCCTGATTCCAGCGCTGTGTCACGTAACTCTCAATATGATGAAGTTTTCAGTAATCATTGGTTATCGGGTGCAGCGGAGCATAATGTCACCCAGGAGTCGTCAGTATTCATGAGCTGTGGACTCCCCGCTGCTGATTGACTGCTTTCTCCTAATAAAGGCCTACTTCACACAAGCGATACAAATTGTCAGGATCTGCTCAGAAAAAATGGAACTTGTGTGCAAAACCATCAATCAGTTTTTCTGCAGTTGCCTTCAGTGTTTGTGTTTTTAACACCTATGAAGAAAAACTGAAGAAAAATGCGTTGCGTCTGGATGCCACATTCACTTCTCTATTGTGCATTCTTCATGCAGCTCTGGTTCCATAGAACATGCTGCAATTTTTCCTGAATGCAGACATGATGCGTGAAGGGCGCAGCTCGTGCACGGACCCATTGAAATGAATGGGTCAGGTTTCAGTCCGGCTGATATGCGTTTATTACACGCATTGCATACGGACGGAAAACTCGCTCATGTGAAAGAGCCCTTACTGTGCACAGGGAGAACGCTGTCAATCAGCAGCAGGTGGGGCCAGTTGCTCTTGAATACGCCCGATTCCTGAGCTCATTCCCTTGCTCACACGGCTGTATTGACAAGTAAGTGACCTACCACAGGAATCGGGGTGTCCATCACTGCTACATGCTGCAGCATAAACCTGGTGTCAGATTCCCTTTAAGGCCACCTGCACACGGGTGTGAACACACATAAGATCCGCACAAAGTTATAGACATTTATCCCTTATTCTATAAAGACTTCAGGTATGTCATACGACATATTAGACTAGTGCGTTAATTCTCCGTTATTTATATTTTAATAAATATAAATATCTGCGACCTCCTTGTGTAGTGCATTGATAACTGTCCTCTTCTCCTTGTTTTTACCTCTCGGACTGCAGGTTCCTGAAGAGGGTGTCTGTGAATCTGGGCGAGATGTGGAAGGCGTTTACATGCAGCTTCTTTTAAGGGGAGGGGAATTAGGCCGGGGACACATGTGAGAGCAGCAACACGCATGAACGCATGATACATACGTGTTATTTACTAACTTAATTTTTTTTCTATGGTGCCATTTTCGCTTGCCATGGGAAATGCACCTCATTTTCACAGCACATCATTCCATCCTTATTTTACAAATGACGTAAGTGGAAAACACACTAGTGAATGTTGCATCCTGCTGCACCTTGGTGGCTCTCACTGGAACGGCCTCCATCATCTGCTGGCCTACCCTCCAAAAGATGATGATCTGATAGTTTGAATGTTGCACCTTCCTTCCAAACCTCCTTGAATGAAGACCTCACCCTCCAATTTTTTAAGATTGACAATTCCATGGTTTCTTACATGACCCTTGGTAATTACCACCGAGCGGCTCCATCATTAGTGCAGCTCTGCAGATGTTCACTAGAGTGTTTCTTTTTGTTGTCTCCGTACATCACATTGAGGCTTGTTGCCTGCAAGTTTTTATCTTGCCCGTGTCTGCCTGTGCCATCTACATTCTCGACCCTAACCCTTTTAGATTTGCATGAAACATGTTTCTCACCTTAACTTCTTTTCAGTCTCCATTTTCTTCTACAGTCTGTACAGCCTGATCGCCTTCCTATCAAAACCACTATATATTTTTTTTCCCCGTTGACTACCGATCATTAAATATCTTCAAGCCATCGCTCCCATATGTTGTTTTTGCTGCTACGACTGTCCATCCTTTCCAATAACTTATTACGTTCCGGTTTGTATTTTGGACATCAATAACCTTGTATCTGTATAAATTGCACCTGCATCATTCCTGGGCAAAAAAAAAAAGCTCTGAAATCTGGTTCAACTTGTGCTCCGTGATCCAGAAGATCATTCATTCTGCATGGGGCACAGAGCAACTGGCCAAAGATGGAAGATCTTCAATGTTCTGTAGACCACCCTGACTACTTCCCATTCAGACGCTGCCTTAAACTGGAGTGCCTAGGAGGTCGCTGCCAACGTATTGCTACCAGATAAATATTCCATACTTAATAATTGGCTTGGCTCAATGATTTATAATCCTGTCCTCAGGGAACAACCTTTTTAAGATCATATTTTACTCGTTACATGGACCACGTGGACCAATTAATACATAAACTTTGGTTCATTGCGGCTAGTTGTAATGTGTGTGTGGTTTTTGCAACTAGTGGTTTCCGAGGATAGGGCTTGAGATGAGCTGTTTCAGCATCCTCCTTTTATTTCTCCTCTTCAGTGTTTGAAGGTGTGACGCGACCCTTCGGGCACTGGAGATGTGGACTGTGCCACAGCTGCTGACGCAGCCATTGTAGGTATTTTTCTGTGGTTAAGTATTCTGCATAGATCAAGCTAGAATCGCGACCATGTAACACAATCATTGTATTTTGTTGATTGTCTTTAGGACTGTAGTGTATTTTTGGATTAGGCAGTAACCAGTCCATTTTATTGCAATGTTCAAGCTATTGCCAGGCAATCTTTTTATTTTATGAACCTGATAAAAATGACAGTAATACTTAATAATTCTGTGCACTTTTCTTTTATAAACAGGTGTATTGCTGTTTTATAATGTACATATAGGTGTCTGAGACCACTTTAATCACTAGTCTCTATCCAAATTTGTGAATTAATGTGTGTGTAAAGAACACTACCTGGCTTAATGTTTTATTGGATGTATTAAACATAATGTATGAATTTTTTTTTATTATGTAGTTGCCAGCAAAGCGTATTTTTAGCTTAAATACTGGCGATCTGGCGTTTAAATAAATTGCTAAATTACTATTAAAATGATCTTTTGTGTAAGGTTTTTCTCACATGATGCAGGTCAACACCATTTACATTATATTACCTAACTTTATATTTGGCGCATAATGATATACTTTCTACACTAAAATATCCAATTTATGCTTGAAAAGTTGTGCAGTACCACACTAATTACATCACTAGCCTACATTGAGCCTTGCATACCTAAAATATCTTGGGAAAGAAAGCGGCCTTCCTGAACCGGGCAACCAGAAGCCGCCTCTTTTAGCAAACTATAATTGAACCCGCAATAGCCATACGTCCACTTTTCTTTTGGGTGCCTTTTATTAAACCTAAAGGAGGAGATAAAGACTGTGGGCCAGATTTATCATTACACTTCCATCTTACTCCAATTTCACATAAGTCCAAAGTCACTTTTGGCTCAGTCAGATTTATTAATGGTCCTTTAATACTGTGATAAATGTGGTTTGATGGCAGCAGTTCATCCTTCAGTAGACGGCTTTACAAAAGTCGCACATATTTACAAAAAAGTCGCATAAGATAAGCATGGTCCTCCTGGAGTAAAATTGGGACTTTTTTGCGACTTTTTAAAAAAGTCCCAATTTGGGCTGCAGTAAACGATTATTTTAGAAATCGAGTATTCTATCGATTATTTTTTACGATTAATCGAGTAATCTAATAAGAATGTTACCATGGCAACCAGGGCTTCAGTAGCGTCCTGGCTGCCATGGTAACCGATCGGAGCCCAGTTATAACGCTGCTGGGGCTCCAATCAGAACTTCCACCAATGAGGGGGGAGGGGACTCTGCTCTGTGGCCGCTGCCACCAATGAGGAGGGAGGGGACTCTGCTCTGTGGCCACTACCACCAATGAGGGGGGAGGGGACTGATCTGTGGCCACTACCACCAATGAGGGGGGAGGGGACTCTGCTCTGTGGCCACTACACCAATGAGGGGGGAGGGGACTGCTCTGTGGCCACTGCCACCAATAAAGGGGGGAGGGGACTCTGCTCTGTGGCCACTGCCACCAACGATTTTAATACTGGGGGGAGGGCGCACTGCGCCACCAATGAAAATTAACCTTTAATACAGGCAGCAGATCAGCGGCAGTTAACCCCTCAGGTGCAGTGCTGATCGCAGCTCCCTGCCTCCTGTATTAAAGATTACAAAGGACCTTTCATGGTCCGGCCTTACTAACTAGCAGCTACAAGGAGCGGCGCCCGGGATGTCCCTGCACTTACAATTATCCCTGGGCGCGGCTCTGCTCTCCCCACAGTGGGCCAGTTACAGTCTCCTGCTCCATATGCTAATTACTAATATCGGAGCAATAGGGAGGAGACATCAGCTCTGTGGGCGTTCCTTCTCTCTGCACTGTGACGTTCTGTGACCCACAGAGAAGGTGATGTCTCCTCCCCATTGGTCCGATATTAGTAATTGGCACATGGAGCACGAAACTGTAACTGGCCCACAGTGGGGAGAACGGAGCGGCGCCCAGGGATAAATGTAAGTGCGGGGACATCCCGGGCGCCGCTAGCTGCCAGTTAGTAATGCCGGACAATGTCCTGTCATTGGTGGCGCAGTGCGCCCGCCCCTCCTTCCCCCCCATCTCTCCTCACTGTCGGGTCATAGTGCACGTAAGCGCGCCCTATGAGCTGACGGGTGACCATGGAGCGGTGAGTAATAGCAAGTGCTGCCCTCCCGCTCCGTGGTCACATGACACAAACGAATCCTTGATGCCGAATCCTTATGTCGAATTACTCGATTAAATCAAGTAATCGTTTCAGCCCTAGTCCCAATTATAAATCTGGAGTGAAACTCATTAACATGGCTAACCACGCCCATTTTTAAAAAAAACTGGAGTGAGTGGTGTACACATGTAAAAAAAAAGTCACAAAATTATGCGCAAATGAGTGGGAAAAGTCGCAGATGCCCTATTTTGGGACTTTTTGATGCCAGAATTCTGGAGTGCAGGTATGAAATCATGGCCTGTGTGCTGCGGCAGTCTCGACATCCCCTGCGCTGCCAGAGAATGCGCAAATTTATGGCGAGGTGCAGGCCTTGTGATAAATTAGGTGCAGTCTGAGCTCCAATATAGTTCAGTCTTCACTTACTCCAGAAAAGAAGATAAATGGGCTGGGCCCACCTCACCATTTCCCCTTTTTGGTGCCAAGGGCAGTGTAGAAACACCACTTGCGATCATTTTGCAAACACTGGCATAGCAATGGCACGGGGAGATAAATCACGGTTATGGCAAACTTTGGGTGAATCTCTCAATTTAAGAGTACTCCCATTTTAAGCACCTAATGCACATCCACTGGGTAGGTACAGGTCCTACCTCTGAGTTGGCAGGCAGTTATGGCATATCTTGTGCCTAAATATTACACTCTGAATACTGCTAGCATGTGAAAGCTAAAATTCTTGTCGGGTCTATGCTGCAACAAATATAAAGAAATGATGCACTCTGTACATCGTTGGTGTGAAGTGGTTAAATGCTGTGGACACATTTGCCCTCTTTCTATTCATTTTCCTTCTAAATGCAAAATTGGCCAAATTTTTGAATAGTCGTCTTAAAAAAAAATAAAGTTTACTATTTTGTTGCTGCAGGGTCTGTGCGGCTCCTGTACATAACTGGCTGTGGTGCCGCTCTTAACAAGGAGAGCAGAGCGAGCTGGCAGATCCAGGAGCAGAACAACCTCCTCCCCATCCCTACGTCTATAGCTAATACAGGAGGAGAGGGAACACAGCAGACTCTCCTAGCAGCACAGGAGAGAGCTTGCATCCTGCTTGCAGTACTTTCTCCCATCAAAAATAACTGATCTCTGTTGGAGGTGAAGCAAACTAATGCTAAAAAATAAATCCGCTTTCACAAAAAAAATGCTAAAAATAATGTATCCATTTTGTTTCTGCATGCAGTACTTTTTTTTCCCATCTAAGGGTACTTTTACACTTGCGGCAGGACAGATCTGTCCAGCTACAAGTACCCGTGCACTGCTGTGCTGCCGCTTCGTCCCTATTGACTATAATGGGGCGGAGGCGGAGCTATGGCGCAGCACAGCAGTGCACGGCCGGAAATCAGCGGACTAAAAGTCCTGCATGTCTGACTTTTCCGGTCCGGTGATCTTTGCCGTGCTGCGCCATAGCTCCGCCCCCCGTCCCATTATAGTTAATGGGGACGGAGCGGCAGCACGACAGTGCATGGGCACTTGCGGCAGGACGGATTCGGCAGGCTGAGTAGCCTGCCGGATCCGTCCTGCCGCAAGTGTAAAAGTACCCTAAATGAACTGGTATCTGATGGAAATGGCTCAAACGGATGCCAAATGAGCATAACTGATGCACAGGATCAGGGTTTTTTTTTTTTTATGCCTCCCCTTAGGCTTTGTTCACATCACTGTTCAGCCTTTCCGTTCTCCTGCTCCTAAATGGAGCAGGAGAACCGAACTGATTCGGCACATAACTGAGCCTAAGGACCCCATAGACTATAATGGGGTCCGTTAGGTGTCCACTCAGAAGATGATTTTGGAGCGGAGACAAAAGTCCTAGGGTCCTTATGTGCTGAATCAGTCCTTTCCGTTCTCCTGTTCCTAAACAGAGCAGGAGAAAGGAAAGGCTGAACGTTAATGTGAACGAAGCCTTAGTGGGGTAAATCGGTGCTAGTGAAGCCTGGCGGACAAGTCTACACGAGAAACGTCTGCAACCTGTTCCTAGCTTTAAAGTAAGTATCAGGAGGTCTGAAAATGAATGAACATTACAACTCAATGTTACAACTAACTTTCAAAAGTGTCCATAGATTTGAAGAAGGGAACGTTGTAAAACCAAACTGCACCTTTTGTAAGAAATTAAAGTTACCCATTTCATCCAAATAAACACCACACTACAGGCGACACATTTCCTTCAGTAAAGGTTTACTTTTCCGGGGGCGTTTGTTCACGTGCACAGATTGTTTCTTCTTGGTAAATACATTATTCACTAAGGTCTTGTTTCTTATCTGCAATGACTTGGTTTCTATCTGTTATACTTACAGAACAGCAGTCTAATTTATCCATGATTTATGTGCACGGTTTTGGGCTTAACGCATAAAATAGGCCAGTTTAAAAAAAAAAAAAAAAAAAAAAAGGTCACTATTTCCCACAGCTTTCATTTCTCAAACCCGCTTGAGAAAAGTAACGGCTGGAAGCATGCTGCTAGGGCCAGTAATGACACTTTAGTAGAACAAGTTTATGAACGAGGCTACTACACATTTAGGAGCGGAGATCAAATCCATAGTAATATTAAATAAATAATTTGCTGTTATAGGTTTCTTTCAAAAACAAAAGGCAAAATATACATTGTACATATACAGCAGGCTGTTCACAAAAACAGCTAAAATGCTAAAATCTGGAATCAGTCTCTATGATACAGCACACATCGGAGGCAGGTTTGCTTCAAGAAGCTAAGGGTTCTAGTTTGCGGGACAAGGCTGTTAAGATCTGGCTGAATTTGTGGTATCTTTCAGCCTGGTTGACTTGGGCTCCTTTGCTCCCCCATAGGAGTCTCATTTGGAATTCTGTCTTCAAGATTTCACTCATCTCTTCATCAGGTGTAAATCCTAAAGTAAAAAAAAAAAAAAAAAAAAAAGGGTAGATCTCAGTAATGATACTGACAAAAAAAAGCACACATTAGGCCTCAGGCAAAGGGCCGTTGCTCAGCTGTGCCCGTATTGGGGCCTGCAATATACAGGCACCGGCTACGTGCACACCGTATCACGGATGCGGACCCGTTTACTTCAATGGGTCTGCAATCCGGAAGGAGCGGTACAGAACGGAGGCATGGAACCCCGCAGAAGAACTTTTTTTGGGGTGCGCACAGATCACAGGCCCAATCAAATTGAATGGGTCTGCAGCAACGGCACAGATGGTGCCCATGCATTAGGGACCGCAAGTTGTGGTCCCCAATGCAAGAAATGGCCAGCACACCTTTGTGTGCATGAGGCCTCAACTTATAGCCACCATATTCCAGCTTTAGGTTTACCAGGAGAAATGGTTTGGTGACATATTGCGCACACACACACAGCTCATCCTGGCATAAGTCTCGCAGCCTGCCCAGTACTACTATAGGGAGATTTACCAGCATTTTCAACGCCAGCCTTGATATCCCTGCGCCACTTCTAATTTATGATGAGGCCCATCTTTTGGCAGTTCTGTGCGTCTATAATGAAATGTACGCCATAGCTGGATTAGATCTGTCATCATTTACAACAGTTTATGGCTGACATAGATGTCAGTTAATCATTTACACCAGGCAATTGGCATAAATGATAATAAATCTGCTGGGACCAATGTGCCTGCCCACCCCTCGCCCCCTTTTCAGAAGACTCACAAACCCCCGGACTTGCAATTTTCTGTTGTATAGAGATTATAGATCTCCCCTATGTACCCACCAAGCCATAACACTCCCAAGTGCAACTGTTCTATGAAGATCATAGCTAGAGATGTGCGAAGCAAGCTTCAGTAAAAAAAAAAAAAAATCATAATACTGTACAGAGTTTTTGTGCAGAATTAGAATGTATGGGCTCCAATGAGCTTAAGTTATTCAACGAAGTCACGCGAGACTTTGTTGAAAAACTTCGATAATGGATTATTACAGTGAAAAAAAACACTTCAAAACTTGGAACCAAACTTGGCTTCGGTTCCGAGTGATACCTTGGAAATGAAGCAAAGTTCGGTTCCAAGGTTTTTCACTGTAATAATCAATTAACGAAATTATAGATCAAAATCTTGCACGATTTCATGAATAACTTACTTCGTACAGTATTAGAATATATGGCCTACGATGAACCGGAGACAGATCTCCATACAGTATCATACATTTAACAACGCAACTTCGGATGAAGCATCCAAAGTCTCTTCGCTCATCCCATACCGCCATTGCAAGGCGAGAATGTCTCCATAATTAGGCGCACCCCTTGGCTATACTTTTATTAATAACTGGGGAGTAGTAGCCTGCCCTCATCTACGTGGCAGCTGAAGTCCCTGGTGTTTTACGCATTGCTTACCTTCCAAGAGCCGCTCTGCATTGCTTTGATACAAAGCTGCATTCTGGGCAATAATTCGTGCAGATTCCAAATGGTTGAACATTATTTCACATCCTCGGTCATGGTTCTCCCACCAGTCCATTCCTTCAAATGTGACAGACTGACGCTCCAACAACAATATTACAGGCATCACCAGGGGGACTGTCAAGTTTTCGTGTGTGTTGAGTATCGTACCTAAAAAACATATACATTATTTGCAATTTTGTCTGCACTTCAAACCAAGTGATCCAGAAATGATGCACTTTCTTACCTAGTGCTGAGCTGACAAAGGGATTTAAAGGGAATGGGATTTTATTTTCTGCTGGTTAAAACCCGATAGCAATACTTTTTCTAGTCAGTCAATTTTCATTTTCTAAAAGCACATTTTTTTATTCTAAGTTTTGAAGATGATTATCGAGGCCATCTTGCATGAGCTGTTCTAAACAGCATTGCTTTACACCAACCACCATGGCCCATAGAACACAATGGACAGGAGCTGACCCCATTGACTGATATGGGAGAGTTTTCCAGGCATGCTATGTGACCTGTGCAGAGGTCAGGAGGGAGTAGATAAGCTTTAACAATCACCTATTGGGAATGGTGGATCCTGCGTTATCTATATAAACAAGTGATATCTGGCATTATAATCCTCCCCCTGATAAGCAGATAACTGCAGTTAAGTGAACTATACAGAACAAGTGGCACCTATTAGGCCTAGTGGCGAGTGTGAAAACTGCTGTATTTTATGTTTTTATAATGTAGATATTGACATACAAAATTCAAATTAACATCACAAAAAAATTCTTTAAAAATATGTTTAACAATTCCCCCAGAACAGTGTGCGAGTTCTGCCCAGACTGGTCATTTTAAAGCATGGCTACTTTCTTCCAGAAACCACTCCACAAATGTCCATGAGCTGTGTCTGCTGTTGCAACTTGGACTCGCTCACTTTAAGGCCTAATGCACAATGCACAGGCCCTCAAACAGCATGTCCACAATACATGGGCACCGGCCGTGTGCTCACCCCATCACAGATCAAGTGAATGGGTCTGCACTCTGGAAGGCCCGCTGCGGAACGGAGGCATGGAGTTGGGGGTTTGTCCGTGCCTCTGCACCACAAAAAGTAGTGCATGCACTACTTTTTTGCGGTGCAAACGGACCACAGACCCATTTAAGTTTAATAGGTCTGGATCCGTCTGCGGGATGTTGCCCGTGCATTGGGGACCGCAAATTGCGGTCCCCAATGCACGGAATGCCAATCAACAGCTGTGTGCACGAGGCTTAAAGAGGACCTTTCACTTAGGATTGAGGTAGTGAAACACTTACACTACCTTCATGGGCGGCCCACGCTAAGGTCCAAAATAAACCCCGGTTCATCCGCTCCGGTCCCCGTTAGTTTTCATATGCGGGATTTCTTGTATGAGGCGGGGACTTGTCTTTTACCTAGGGAGTGGATTTCCCCTCCCTGGCTGCGAGCGGAGCGCTATGATTGGCTGAAGGAAAGCACTCCCCAGGAAAAAGATGAGTCCCCGCCTCATACAAAGAATCGCCGCATATCAAAACTAACGGGGACTGGAGCAGATGAACCGGGGGTTATTTTGAAAAAAAACCTGTTGCCTGGACCTTAGCGGGGGCCGCCCAGGAAGGTAGTGTAAGTATTTCACTACCTCAATCCTAAGTGAAAGGTCCTCTTTAAGTAGGCCGAGAACCTGTTGACGGGTGTTTTTCATAGAAAGCAGCAATGTTTTTAGAACCCATTTGGGCTACGGCTACATGGAGACTTTTTGTAGCACTACTGCTTGATTTTAAGCTGCAGTCCACAGGAATAGATTGAGTTGCATGCAGTTATCACTTAATAGTTCAGATATCCTCCAAAGAAGCCTCTATGTAGCCTAACCCTTAAAAGGACACTTCTGTCAGAAAGGAGTATTTTTTTTCATTTAACTCAATATTTATAGAAAACTATGTTTAAATTAATTTTGGTTATTTTCATTTTGGAAGTATTATACCTTTAGAAATTAAATACAAAATTCTGGCCTCGTGTGGCAGTCAGCACAGACAGATAGAACGCATAGGTAACTTATTTACCCTGGGAACACACCTCATACGCGCTGAAAAACGCTCAACATGTGAAAAGCCATGCATCCCTATGTGCATGGTTCACGTCGGCGTTTTACAGCGCGGACGACCGCGCTGTCAAACGCCCTACGCGATCGCGTCGGCTGCCGTGACTATCGCGCGGCAGCACACGCGATCCAACCCATATTCTATTATAGGAGCGCGCATATGACGCGCGCTTCCATAAAACAGCCACTTCGCGGCAGAAGCGCGTGTCATATGCGCGCCCTGGGAACACGCGAAGTGTGTTCCCAGGGTTATAGTTTACTGCTGCTGTGAGGGAAACAGGTTACCCCAGTTCTATTGTTCTCAATAGCCCTGGATGAAGAGGTCTACAGAACAGCATTGCTCTTAGCAGTGTAATTTGTGATTGTCTGAGTCACTCATCCTCTTCCCTCTGTGGCTGAAGTAAATGGTCTAACTGAATTTAAAGGAAAAATAGTGACACACATCCTCCTTTTCTAATCTGTTTTTATTTTCTGATGGCAGATTTTTTATTTATTCTCTTTCCTGAGCATGATTATGGGGGTGACCTGAGCTATTCTTAACAGCATTTAGAAAGCATTAACACAATAGCTTTACGGCAGCCCTATGGGCCATAGACACAATGGTCAGGAGTAGAGTTGAGCGAACTTCTGTTTTAAGTTCGTTTTCCAAAGTTCGGGTTATCCAAGCATCCCGTTATGGATTCCGCTACTTCGGACCATAACGGCATTTGGAATCCATAAGGGGATTCTTCAATGAACCCGAACCTTGGACAACACGGAGGACCTGGGGTGACGTCACAGTCATGTGATCAGTGCAGGGGGCGTGGCTCAGCACTGGATTAGATAAGGTGGTAGCCTACGACCTCTTATCCAGGAAAGGTGCTACAAAATGTGATTTCTACCTAGATGACACCCCCTCTGTTATAGAAATGACTTCTAACTTACCTGCTCCTTCATACAAAGCTTTTCTAAAGGGCTTCAGCTGTTTTTCATAAATGATTGCCGTCTGTGTATATTGATGCCTCAACAACGTCCAGGTATGTTCCAGCCTTGTAATCTGATCCAAAGAAACCAAATATCATGTTAATGATATCCTAGATTTTAGGGAAAGCAGCTACGTTCAGAACATAATACGTTTTTTATTATTTATAAAAATCTGTTATAATAATAGATAGATATATATTTTCATTATCCAAGTATTGCCATAAAGCTGCAGTGACTTGTAGAGATCTTGGTTTTTCTTACTTTACAGACATAAAAGTATATCCGTGTGTTAAAACGTGAGCTCAGTGCCATGTGCCTAAGGACGGTGAGCATTACATAATGGCTCCTGCTGCGTCCCAGCAGAATTTGTCATTTGGCTCATCTAATGTAGGCATTTTCAGTGAAGCTTTTCTTCTGCACCCCATGCATTATCATCATTTCCAATAAACATCACGTTCTAATAGATGTCTAATGAATACAAATACTCAGAGACGAATATAAATGGTAAACTAGCCAGTCAGTTATACACAGCACATCGAGTATTTCTATCACATTGGTGTCATGGACAGTACGTCACCTGAGGCATGTCCAGTGCTTTCATGATGGACGTAAAGGCAAAGAAGTTTCCCAAATCCTTCAGTTCTACTGCAAGTTGGATGATCTTGTTCAGTGTTGCAACCCTTTCGTCTAAATTACCCGTACATCCCAAAATGTCCACTGCAATCCCTATGGCCATGGTTGTATGCCTGCAATGATAATGTATTACAATCAGGTCATCACTGTATAGCTGTCAGATAGTAAATGGGTTCTTTACATGTGATGTGGAGCCATGATTCTCAAATTCAAAGTAATGTACAAATTTGTACGTATTTCCTAATCGCCCTATCACTTCATGTATACGGATTTCATTCCATACCAATGTAATAAAGTCTTAAATGGGTTGGCCCATCTCAAACATTGGTGGCATATTGCTAAGATAGGCCACCAATGTTAGATAGGTGTAGGTCCCACCTCTGGGACCCACTTCTATCTCCAGAACTGGCTCTCTGAAATGAGGGAGAAAGCACTGCGGCCACCTTCTGTTCAACACTATGGGAGTTCCAAAAATCCTGAATGCTGGCTCAGCTATTTCTGACAGTCCCATAGCAGTGAATGGAGAGGTGGCCATGGATGTGCGGTGCGCTCTTCATTCACCTCTACAGGACTTTCGACAATAGCCCGAGCAGGCTCACTTGGCTATTTTTGGAACTCCTATAGCAGTGAATTGACAGCATGCTGCGCATGTGCAGTGTGCTCTCCTTCACTTTGGGGGAAGGGGGGGGGGGGGCTGCATCATTCTGGAAACAGGAGTAAGGAGTAGTTCCCAGAGGTGGGACCTGCACCTATCTTACATTGATAGCATAGCCTAGAGATATACCATCATTGCCCGAGATGGCTCACATTTAATGTGTATTCCCAAAACCTGTGGATTTCGGTGGGTTCCATTAGACCATCTAATGTGTATTGTGGCTTCTCAACTTTTTCCTAATGGCAGATGTTGAGGGTGATCAGGATCGGGCTGTTGGATTTCAATTGCCCAACCCTTTTGTTCTTGGGGAGATTAGGATCTGCTGGAAGAGTCTTGCAGCAGTTTTCTCCCCTCTTCCTAATGAGAACCTGTGCTTACTCAGCCAAGCTGTGCAGGCATGTGCCTGAGGGGATCGGGCGATAGTGGTCGGGTGAACAAGCGTTCAGGACGACAGCCCTCTTAGGCCTTATTCACACAACAGTGAAAGATGACCATGTGACGGCCTTTTTATTTTCAGAACAATGACTGTGAACAATGACAGTTTTTTTTTTTGTTTTATGTCTATTCCGGTTTTCTTTTGCGCCCCATTTGCGGAACCATTAACTTAAATGGGGCGGCAAAAAAAAAAAAAAAGGAAATGACTGTGTGCATTCCGTTTCTGTATGTCTGTTAAAAAAATAGAACATGTCCTGTCCTTGTCCAGAATACAGATAATAATAGAACCAGCTGTTCCAAAATATGGGATGCACACGGCCAGTATCCTTGTTTTGCAGATCTACAATTTAGGGACCACAAAACACACAACGGTCATGTGCATGAGCCCTATGGTTGTATTCATGTGTCCTTTTTTTTTAACGGACTGTGAATGCAGTCTGAGAAAAAAACATGACGTTCTATTTTGTCTGTTTTCATGGCTTGACAGCCCCCATACACTTCAAGGGGGCTGTTTTTTATTGTCAGTTTTCAGAAAGGCATCTGTGAAAAAAAACAGTCATGAAAATGGACTACTATGCCGTTTTTAACGCCTGTGACTTAGAAATAGCCCAAGTCACTTAAACATGTCCCGCATTCTGTCCTACACATACTGGCGGTCTTTAACATCATACTATTGCGTGGAGCCCCTTGACAGACGAGTTAGAGAGCACCACATCCAGGGCCGCCTCACCTCAGCCAGCGGGCTTGTGGCTCCTGTCGCCACTGTTCACTCTCATAGGCCGAGACACATGACAGTAAAAAAAAAAAACTTGCTTTCTTTACATTAGGTGTATTGTTTTAGTGACAGGAACAGTTGCTCACACCCATCAGACTTGGTAAATATCTAGATAGCTGCAGGAGAGGAAGTTTACCTTTCGATTAGGTCTAAGCGCAGTTGGTGCCCATGCGGTAGAGTCATTAGTTCCAAGCCGCTGCTCACTCCCATCATCTTTTCCATCTCTGATGAGACATCAAGTATCCTAGCGACCTGTAGGGTACAAAGGTTTATATGCGCACATTCAGGAAGTGTCATGTGATGGGCTGATAAGCATATGTTAATTGACCCCAGCTTCTAATTTTACTAAGTAGATTGGAGTTCCTCATGGTCACTGGGTGGCCACTACAGAATTGTACCAGACCTTCAGCTGTAATTAATTCTCCGTTCTGCAGAGACCAGAAGAAGAAAAAACAATTGCATGATGTTACAGGCCCAAAGCCTGAGCCACATTACCAAGAAGCTCTGTGTCAGGGACAGGAGTCCCAGACACATCCATAACTCTGGGAGTTTTAGAAGCACGGTAGCTTGTTCTCTTACGCTGGTTGCATAGCTCCCATTCACTACACTGGGAGTTAACAAACAATGGAGAATAGTGTAACTAGCAAATTTGTAAATCACTTCATTTTAAAAATCTGCCTGCATCCACTTCAGAAAAAGCTGTAAAGTCATGGCCACTAGGGGTCTTACTTTCACCTAAGTTGCAGTCCACTGCCTGGTGACAGACTCAGAAGCCGGCTGAGAGGAAGTGGGGGTGTCAGAGCGAGCTGAGATCCTGAGTCTGATAAAACAACTACTTCTACACTCCTTCTGAAAATCAGGGAGCTTCCTGCCTTTCTGTAGATGTGATTTATCCCTCCTTATCTGTTCTGTCAGCTTCAGAGCTGAAAACAAACAGCGGGAATTAAGGAAAATGATGGCACAGCAGTACAGTGCTGGCAAATTCCACCAAAGGGATATTCCCGCTGCTTCTGAGTGAAATGCATCTAGCTGTGCAGCTGAAACTAAACATTATGGAAGCCTAAATAGACCTGTTAGTACAATCTTAACTGTGAAAGAAGCACAGCAATCGTGTAAACATTTAAAAAAAAAAAAAACTCAGTTATGCTTTAAGTCTGGCCACCTGGAGCTGGCGAGACAACTCCTTTAAATGGATATATTCAAAAAAACTCAAAGTAAGCTTCAATAATAGCTGATGTCTACATTCATGAAATAACCTCTGTTGCTCTACGCCTTCTATATACTCTATTAGTACATGAGAAAGGTCTTACCTTACAGTCCATTCTGAGGATGTGCTTGGCAATAGTCCTTGGGTCATTGTTTGTAAAAAGTTCCTTGGCCCGTTTCAGTAGGGCCGTTTCCAAGGGTTTGTTTTCAGGGGGTAGTAAAATAGATTCAAAGTCTTTAAGATTAAACGAGGATACATTCTCATATACTGGCCTAACAAACTCTACCTCACCCCCCTTCTCATTGGGTTCTGTTTGAGAGCATTGAGATATACTGTCCTCCAACGTGTGGAAGCTCAGTTCTGAATTACTAAGAGAGAGGGACTCCTCTTCATCTGCTTTCTGACTTTCTATCATACTGCTGTGTGAGGAATGGGTCTTTGTCCACACAAAGTCCTCTAGAGGTGTAGGCTGCAGTTCACAATAGTTTGCTTCTGAGTTCTGCCAAATTGTAGGAGACTGTGGATGCTTCACATACAGCGACTTGCTTGGCTTTGGAGGGGCTCTAGGGCAGAGTTGACTGTCTGATCCCCTCAATGCTTCTGCAGAGTGAGCCTCGGAGCTGAACCTCCGGATTTCCGTCGGGCTTAGAGTGGGTTCACTTCCAGTTCTGAAGACGTTTGGTCTTGGCGTTAACCTCCCATCCATTCCTGGTGACAAGTATTGCTGTCTGCTACCTACAAAATATATACATGTTAATATGGTGTATCTCATACATATTGGCAAATGTTTATCAATGACCTGCCCTTTACCCTCTGGACCATTCTCATAACCTATGCATTGTGAGCAAATTACAATCCCATGCAGGTGACCAGAAGATTTGTCCACAGTAGGTTTTTGGGATGAGTCTGTTGACTCCAGACTAATTCAAAGCAACGGTTTTCCAACACCTAAATGAGGTCCCTCTGAAAGCATCCTATAGCAGTTCAGGGGGTTGAAATGGACATGGGCTGGCAGAGTAACTACATACTTACCTAGTGGCAGGTAGCTTTCCGATTGATGCGAGTTCAGTGGCCGTCTCTTTTCTCGCATGTTATCTAAGCAAGATGGATGGCTGCCGCTTTTCTCCTTATTTCTGAAAGAACCAATATACAAACAAATTGCAATTATACAATCGTAAATGTCAAGCCCCATGTCCACTACTATATGGTACTTATAAATAATATGTTTATATACCTTTAAATGGGTTTTCAGAGACTTTTCTACTGATGACCTATGTTCTGTATAGGTCATCAGTGTCTGATCGGTGGGGGGGGGGGGAATTGCTGATCAGGTCTGAGAGGGAATGGTGCTCACAGCTTATCCTAGGTCATGTGACATGATGTTCAGCGATCACATGGCCTTGAAATGAATGGGGATGAGCTGCGATATCAAGCACAGCCGCTAACACATGGACAACACTGAGAGAAGATCACAGCGCTACTGTGCGCACCAGTGCCTTCTCAAAAAGCTGATCAGCGGAGGTCCTGGGTGTCGGACCGCACCAATCATATACCGATGACCTATCCAGGATAGGTCATCAGTAGGAAAGTTTCTGAAAACCCCTTAAATTTTACATGCCACTGTGGCCACTAGGTGGCGATGATCTTTTAACAGAATACAGAATGAAACTAGCAATGAAAATGCTATAGATGGCTAGCCTAAATGGATATTACAGCTTCAGCAAATTAATGTTATTCTTTGTACAATAAAAGGTAAGATAACAAAAGGTTCCTATTTAATGACACCAAGCAGAGATCTTGAAAACTGACGAATACATAAACTATATTAGAAAACTATACAAAGAGAAAAAGATTATTTGCCAAAATAATAGCAGTTCGATTCAAGGCTGCAAAAAGATACGAAGAAGTGGTCATGACCGGAGGTATTTTTGAAACAGTAACATTTTACAATCACTTTTTGTAAGGAAAGTGCTTATTATCTGCTGCCATTCATCCAACGCATACAAGTTTTCCTACAAACCTTAGCAGATTTCCCCGGATCAGGCTTTGCTCTGGTGTCAGGCCATGGCCTATATTGAGACTCAGTCTTTTAGGGGTTTCTGCTTTTTCTTCCAGTGCTCCCATTTCCAAACGTCTAGCTGGGGAGACCCCATACTTTTCCTCTATACACCTTAGCGGCACAGTCCTGTTGATCGGCTGAAAAATGATGGCTCCGCTCTGCTGTGACACTGGCTTGCGATTCCCCACGTAGTATCTCACCAATGCTGGGACACTGTCAAAGCTCTCAAGTTCAAACTGGTACTGAATCCGACTGTAAGCTTCATTGAGTCTGATGATTACTTTATTTATCTTGAAATGCTGGGAGAGGTTTTTCCACTGACAGGTGAGCACAAAGTTTCCAGGGCTGGACAACGAATCCCTGATCAGAAAATCTCCATCTCTTCTCACCAGGCTCTCAGACACCTTGAGAGAGAGAAGAACAAGCATTGTAATGATTTCATACTGACCCATCTTCAGTGGCTGTAAACTAATCAACCAAATATATCTTATCCTAAAATACATGTTATCCTGTACAATAATACTAACCTGGATCAGGGCCAAGCAAAGTAGGCAGCTGCCTAGGGCGCTATTGAGGAGAAGGTCTATAAAAGCTGAGAAAATGATTACCACTCAATGAGAACCATTGGATGTTGTGCCCGAGTTGCGAATACTTTTATAGAGAATGCTGAATGCTTCCCTTCAATGTGACAGAAGACAATCAAAAGGCATCTGTCAGCAGATTTGTCCCTATGAGACTGGCTGGCCTGTTAGGCTACTTTCACACTGGCGTTTGGGGATCCGCTTGTGAGATTCGTTTCAAGGCTCTCACAAGCGGCCCCAAACGGATCAGTTTAGCCCCAATGCATTCTGAACGGACAAGGATCCGTTCAGAATGCATCAGTTTGGCTTCGTTCCGCCTGCAGCGTTTTGGTGTCCGTCTGACGAAACTGAGCCAAACGGATCCGTCCTGACTTACAATGTAAGTAAATAGGGACGGATCCGTTTTCTCTGACACAATATGGCACAATAGAAAACGGATCCGTCCCCCATTGACTTTCAATGGTGTTCAAGACGGATCAGTTTTGCCTATTTTCATGATAATACAAACGGATCCGTTCTGAACGGATGCATGCGGTTGTAATATCAGTGCGGATCCGTCTGTGCAGATACATGACGGATTCGCACCAAATGCCATTGTGAAAGTAGCCTTACATGTGCGTTTGGCAGTTGAAGGCATCTGTGTTGGTCCCATGTTCATATGTGCCCGCATTGCTGAGAATATATTACGTTTTAAAATATTCAACTGAGCCTCTAGGAGCAACGGGGGCGTCACCGTTCACCTAGAGGCTCTGCTCTCTGCAACGGCCATGCCTCTGCACTTCGATTGATATGGTCAGATGTGATCACATTTACACTGCCTTGCCTTGTCAAAGCGGAGAGGGCATGACAGTTGCAGAGAGAGCAGAGCCTCTAGGAGTAATAGAAACGCCCCCGTTGCTCCTAGAGGCTCATTTGCATATATCAAAACTTTATTTTTCTCAGCAATGCGGGCACATATGAACATGGGACCAACACAGATGTCTTCAGCTGCCAAGTGCACATGTAACAGGCCAGCCAGTGTCATAGGTACTAATCTGCTGACAGATGCCCTTTAAATGAATGAGTGTCCAGTTATCATGCTAAACAAGGGACCAAGGGGATGGGACGCAGTATGAAAATCTGACTTGAGCACCAAGAGGGCTTATCCCGATCCTGAGCTGTAAAACTTCACACTCACCATCTCTAACACCACTTGTTACCACAGAATGGATTTACGCCTGAATTCTTTGTTGTAAAAGTACATAGAAAATCGTCAGCAGAGTCTCGGGACGTGAATACTTTTGCAATCCATAGGCCTACAGTGGTGCGGCTGACCTCTGTCTCTAGTCACTGCGTTTCATTGGAAGCTGTGACTTTTTTTTTAATACCATTAGTGACGGGCGTGACATGGGAATATAGTCCTTGTAATGGAAGTGTCTCCTCTGACCTCATGTCTGGGACCGGGCACAGAGGTCACCGCCAGTTGCAGCTGCGCCTGATAGATTACAGTCCCCAGTGATGGGGGAGGGAGTAATATTTGCTTGACATTGTACATGCACAATACAGAGAGATCATAGGAAAATCAATGCACTCCCTGCTTTCATGTACTGTGCATCTACCAGCAACGGCTGTACACTTATTTACTCATTTTCAGCTCTTGCTGGAATTCAGTTACTTATTAAGAAGCGAAACGCGTGTCCATGTCACATGCGATGACCAGGAGAAGGATTATAAACATACATGAGGATGACAGCTATAATCCAATTATAAGAACTAATACAGCAACCTGTGTGCAAAACTACAACTCCCAGCATGCCTTGACAGTGACAGCTTTCCTGGATGCAACAGAAATGTACACAGGGCTCATGCACTGGTCCATATTACAACAGGGCCTGCCATAGAGGCGTACGTGGCCTTGTACTGTATGTCTTTATGCCTCCACGTCCATACAAAAAAAATGTTGGTTTTAACACGAGACAGAAAAAAAAACGGTGGTGTGCTCCAATATACTCCCAATGCATTGTTCCTAGGGGAATATCTCTGTACATACCAAACCTGACTGAAGCTTTATGGCAGCACATGGAGGCTTTGCGGCTCCATACTAAGGAGACATGCAGCCTCTGTACAGATTCTGTGTTACCAGCTTTAGCTTAAGTATTTATTCAGGGTTGGCGAAAAGCTGGGTGACAACCATTGTGGGCATTATAATGGCTGCCATTAGTGGTGGTCACCCAGCATTTATTACCCGAGGCAGAACAGAATTGTAAATGAATTTTAGAGTGACGGGTCAGTGCAAGGTACTGGTTTTTTTATTTCTGTGAGGAGGGGGTCATGATGGCAGAGGTGATCTAGACGATTTTACCAGCTCATTGGATGACACTTGGCATATAAATGGCTTGGCCCGGTAAGTTAAGCTTGTATTTTATCTGACTTTTTGCTCAGTCACTTATAGGGAGGTGTGTTAAGCAAACATGTCAGGCCTGGTGACCTCAGTGACAGTACGCCCGTACACCTGCTGCTTACTGTGCACAGGTCTAGAAAAAAAAAAAAGACTTCTCATCAGCAAGATCCAACCTCATTATTCTGACTGGACGCAGCCCATTCATACAACAGTTCCCGTCATCTTTTTAGACTGCTTTACTCTAAGCAATTTAACCCCTTCAATCCCTCTTGCCACACTCACCTGGCGAGGAATCCTGCCGTGGTACCAGGCATGACTGCGTAAATCTTCGCTGCTCAGCTTCAGCTCCTCCTCCAGCTCCTTCTTTAATTTGTCCGGTGCCCCTCCATCCATAATATATCGATCCTTAGAGAACTGAAAGACAGAACAGGTGAGCGTGAGCTCAGGCGAGACTCTCCCCTGTGCTGATATCACCTGGCTACCTCTACAGCAGCCACAATGCAAACAGGAACTTTCATTTTGTCACTTGTCACATGCTCTGTCACCAGCCCCTGGGACGTGGGTGTTCCCAAGCCTGCCTGCCTGGGAGATCAAAGGCCATCACGTAAGGATCGGATGCACAGAGACTACACCTGCGCTCATCTGCGGCTTACTTTCAAATTTCCCAGCTGTCCTTTGTACTAGGTTTATGAGCCTACCGCCTCTTATCACTTAACCCATGAACGACCAGCGGCAGCAAAAATAAAGGGGGGGTTCTATGGTTTTATACAGCACAAGAAAGACCTTTAAATAAATCATATACCCCAAATGCCAGTTTTGTTAACATACCCTGATTTATATGAATACATTACATATAAAGATCCATAAAGATGTATCCAATATCAACATGCACATAAAGAAATAACTCCCTCCCACGCAGCACTGAGTAATAACAATGAGTATATTAGATATCATAAAACATCCTGTGATTTCTTGTAAGTGTCTTAAAGTGGTTCTCTGGGAATTATTTTTTATCTAATGCCCGAAGCCTGCCTCCTGAAACAGAAAATTCATACTTTCCTGCTCCCCGTGGCTCCAGTCCTCCGCGCTGCCTCCATATTCTGGTCCCCACAGTGTTTACATCCGGTGCTGTGCGGGCATGACCACATGCACCACTTCAGTATGTGACCATGCCCGTGCAACACAGTGGGTCTGGAACATGGACACAGTGGAGGCAGCGGGGAGGACTGGAGCGTTGGGGCAGCAGGAAAGTATGAATCTACTGTTTCATAGGCAGGCTGCAGCCATTAGATAAAAACTAATCATTCCCAGAAAATCCCTTTTAAAAAAAAAAAAAAAAAAAAGTATAGATCTGCCCTTTTGAACTCGTAAAGTTGCTTAGCAAGCAAAATAATGCATAAAACAATCGTAAATGTCATTATTAATACATTTGGCGGGCAGGGTGAGCTGCATATGGGGCTTTGAATACAGGTGATAAATAGGAATTGACAAAAATAGAATATAATAAAACTGTCACAAGGTATCGTGTAAAATAAAACTATGGGAGACACAGCCAGCAGATCAGAAAATTACTGCCAAGACAGCTATGGTGGCCGATATCCCAGTTGTGTCTCACACGGTCAGACTAAAACTTCTAGAGTGAGACACTTAAGAATCTCTTTCAGTGAAGACATTCTGGCTGTTGGCAGCCACCTCTAGAGGAGAACACACAGCTAGGGCTCGTGCACACAAACATATTTTCTTTCTGTGTCAGTTCCGTTTTTTTTGCAGACCGTATGCGGAACCATTCACTTTAATGGGTCCGCAAAAAAAAAAAAAAACCTTTACTGTGTACTCTTATTATGGAGTTGTATGTATCAAAAGTACGGATGCACAAACCCGACGTTTTCAGGTTTGGGTTCGGCATTCGAGGAATTCCGTTAGCATGGAATATAATGGGATTCTATGACAGAATGCAAAATGGAAGCATTCTATCATAATAGACGTCTGTGGGCCGCATAACGGATCCGTCTGGTTACCGTTATGCAGGACAGGACTTTGCTTTCCGCCCTACATAATGGAAACCAGACGGATCTGTTATGCTGCCCATAGACTTCTATTATGACAGAATGCCTCTTAAAGCCTTCCGTTTTGCTTTCCATCATAGAATTCCATTATATTCGGTGCTAACAGAATCCATAATGGAATTCCTCTACCGCTCGAAGGCTGAACCCGAAAATTCGGATTTGCTCATCCCTAATCAAGAGTATGCAGTACGTTTTAGAGCATCCCCTAGTGGTAACTGCAGTTAGCCAGAATGTTACGATTTAACTCTGGTATTGGAAATTTTGCATCTGAAAACAGCTCTAACTGCTATAATGATATATTAAGAAAATAATCAGAACCTATTAAGATCAAAAAGAAAATGGTGCTCAAGGGTGGAACAATTTTAATAGTCCCTTATTTCACATTATAGTATACATATTTTTACAAAGCATAATGGTCCTAAATTTAGGAATAATTGTACTTGCCTGTAGAATTCAACAATGAAAGGGGTATTTTCATCTTAGACATTTACGCCATAAGTGACTGATATTAGCAGGTTCAGTACTACCTATCTATAGAACGATCGCCTGAACTTGTCCTTTTTCTGCCGCCTCCATGCTACGATAGGGGACTAGATTTACAGAAACGTTTGAGCTCACTGTGTGTTTCTGCAACTCCCATAGAAGTTATGGAAGCAGTGTAGCATCTCAAGCTCGGATGTTTCCATAAACCAGGCCACCTCTCACAGCTTGGACTACAGCGGTCGCCCCTTGGGATGGGGACCCCTGTTCTAGAAACAGGTGCAGCTCCTACTCCTACCAGGCGTTTACGGCATATCCACAGGATAAATGTATGAGGGGAGAATTCCAGCTTTTTGATACTGATGACCTGTCCTCCAGATAAGTCATCAATATTATATTAGTGGGGGTCCAACAGCTGTTTGAGATAAGGCAGTGTTCACGAGGCAGCCATGTTTTTTTTAGACCTCCTGTTACTAATCTCATTCAGCCTCTTCCCGACCTGAAATGGATAACAACAGGTAACAGCGCAATCACTTGACTGACTTATTAGTGTCCCTTTTTAGTAAGTCAATGGTGTGTTACTCAGCAAGGCCCTTCACAGTCCTCCGACTGGTAAACCACTGGCTATTTTCTCCCTTGATACACAGAGATTGTGTTGCAGTAAAAAAGGAATCAGCACAAGATCCGCTGAACAGCTGCCGGCCAAACAAGCTCTGGAAGATACTCATGCAGATCAGATGTATTTTATTAGGACCCATGTGAAGATCGGACTACAGTGATGGCATCATGAGGAGGAACGTCTTAGCAACGGATGAAAGCACCGATGATATTCCCATTTCTCAACAAGAGCCTCTCTTATAGTAATGGTCAGTTAGCGCTAAGATTATTAATGCCTTATCCATCAAAGAGAAGGACATCCATAGATCCTTATAGAAGTAATACTCGTCTATAGAGAAACCCTGCCCCATAGGTGCCCCCCCCCCCTCCCCAAGATCAACATTTAGCCAAAGTTAGTGCCCGACTTGTGCTTCATTAATTTACCTACTCTTAGAATAGGACTTTAAAAGGGTTCTGCCAATTTTGCAGGCTGTACCTTATCCACAGGGTAGGGGATAACTAACTGATCGGTGGGGGTCCGACCACTGGAACCCCCACCAATCCCGAGAACGGGACCCTAGATCTGATGGAGTGCCAGGTTGAGTACGCTCTATACTCTATGGCAGCGTCAGAAGTAGCAGAGTACACTGCTCAGGTATTTCTAGGGGTCATAGAGCGGCAGTGTGCATGCTCTACCTGCCACTCCATCAGATTAGTAAGGATCCCAGAAGTTGGACCCCCAGCAATCAGTTGATTATGCCGTCCTGTATATAGGGAATAACTTGCAAACTTAGCACAATTTCCCAGTGAGCCGATGCCCAGATGGCCGTCTGAGCCCTCCTCACAGGTCGTCAGTGGAGGTATTTTGTGATGGGCTGTGGTATTTGGCTCTGTTGGGGTGGTATAATGTGCCATAATATCGTATAAATGGCCTCGCCTACTTGTGTTGGCCCTGCCTTCCATCAACTTGGACTTGACTACAAAACGGGGCCACTTTTAGAATTTTTTTTAGGGCCACTTTAAAGTTCCCAGTCTGCCCCTGACCCCTTTAAAACAAGAACCAACTGAAACTTACTACAATCTGAAATTATTATTATTTTTTAAAGAAAGCCACCATCCCCTTTATGTAGATTGGCCATGACACAATAATAGGACTGTCAGCCATAGATGGGGAGGAGCTCATCAGAACACAACCCCCGGTCATTTTAATGCAGTACAGAAAACATGTTAATTCCAGGTGACAGGCCCAGTCTAATCCTCCCATTACCAATCACTCCTGTACCAGTTACCATTGTGGGACGTTAAAGGCACAAAGAAGTCTTTAGAAAATGCTTAAGATTATGGAAAATGTAATGAGAGGATTGTGCAGCTTACGTTTCAATTTTACATAAGCCGGGTCTGGAACCATGAGATCTTCTCCAATTAGGAGCAATTTCTAGAGAAAGTAAAATGCCATCATGAAAAAAGGTGCCACGTAACAGGCTTATATCAATGGAATGTGTGCATTTCCCGCCACAGTGAAGAAGTGCATTGAAGAATTTGTACAAACACCAATTCTCCTTCTTGAGGATTTTGATAATGATTTATTTCCCCCCTTCCACTCCATGACGACTCCAGCAGTGACTGATCAATGCTCATACTGGCCCATGTATCTGCAGGTCTGTGACCAGTTTTGCGGCACTGATCAGTCGGTCTTGTATAGTTTAGTAAGGTGGAGTCATACAAATCCATTCATCATTCACTCTACTGCATCCTTGTTCAGTAGGCTTCACCATAGTAATATGACTTCTCTTCCTGAGCGCTACCCTGTTGGGTTGTGTTCCATCAGTCCCTTGGTGAGGTCATTGGGAACTCTAGCCTGGCCTGCTGCTGTTGCCTGTGTCTTTGGTCACCTGCCCAGCCTCTAGTTGTTCCTTCACCATTACTATGGTTGTCCCAAGTTCTAATGAGGTCTCTGGCTCCTGGCCAATCTTATTCCTTTGAACGTTACTTTGGTTGGTTCACTCTCTTCGTTCCGCATTAAGTGCCTGTTGGTTTGACTTATTCTTTGACTCCTAATGTCTATTGTCCACCAACTTCACTGATCGGAAGCTGAGGACAAGGATTTGAGGATTTCCTTGCATAAGGTCAAGGTCAAAGACCAGGAAATGCCTTGGACTCCACACTTCAGTTGGCCTAAAGTAGTTTCAGTCCACTTGCTTCACTTATCTGTGGTTCCTTGTTTGTCATATTAAAAGTGGTGAAAATAGCTATGGACCAGGTGGTAATAACTGCTGAGGACATGTAGTTTTGTACAAATGAATGTTTCTACTGTTGGCATCTCATTTACCATCCTGGATAGTTTAGTAACTGGACTGAAAAAATATGAGAACATGTTTGCTCTGAACGCTTCTTCTAAAACCGTATGAAAGCTTTTCAGACATCTCACAGCTGACACTGACTGGGATACTGTGATGTGCTGCCAGCAGAAGAGCATGCCATACTACTCCATAATAGTCCTGGGGTACGGTCATATATATCCCTCATGCAATAAGTGTATGTATAGACACTAGAATACAAGGCAATAGCTGAGAGACCCAGCTTATTAACTAGATCTGCATGGATTATTGCTGCTCATGCACAGGATTACTACAGGATCCGGAGACCGGCATCTGTCCCCCTGGACGTTCACCTCCAATTAGCGCAGTATTAGCGGTGTATTGATTACATTGCTTTGGAAGCACAGCTCTGCATGTCAATGATGAAGCTCTAGCCAAGGATCCTGTTCCAATGTGTAATGTCTTAGCGCCTCGCTACATATGGATAAGTAAGTGCTGAGCCCATTCATGTATTCATGCTTCGCTTTCACTCTGCAATTGGTTAGACATAAATGACGTTTCAAGAAATAATCCTGCAAGACCTGATTTATAATGCTAGAAGCAGGCAGAATGGGACAAATGATTATTAGAACTGTGAGGTCTGTGAAAAGCCAATTGACAAACCCTATGCATGGCTGCCATTGATGGAGGCCACCTTTAAAAATCTGGCATCTTTAAAGGGGTTTTCTGGGAATAAAGATATTGATGACCTATCCTTAGGATAGGTCACCACCAGCTGGTTGGTGGGTTCTGACAGGGGGCACCACCACTGATCAGCTGTTTTAAAGGGCTGCGGTGAGTGCTGCTGTCTCCTCACAGGTTACCCAGCACAGCGCTGTCCATTAGATAGTGGCTGTGCTGGGTACTGCATTCCGGCGCATTCACTTCAATGGCACTGAGCTGTACCTAGGCCCCACGACTGAAAATCGTGATTTCACTGGCTTCAGCGCTCACCGCAGATAGTGGGGGTGCTGGGAGTTAGATCCCCACCAATTAGATATGAATGACCTATTCAGAGGAAAACTCCTTTAAGCCAGACATGGCTGATATAAAAGGTCACGTACACGATGTCTGATCTGCAGGCCGCATATTATAGAGCAGGAGGAGCTGAACGAATTGATATATAGTTTTATAAGAAAAAATTCTGTACAACTTGTATTTATTAACTTAAATGCCCTCTATGTTTAGGAGTCCAGTGGGCGGTCCTACTCAGTGATGGACCGTTCTCTCTATGTACATTCATACAGGGAAAACTGTCACTGGTAACAGATACAGATTCATATAGGGTTCAATGACTGAAGATTTGCAGCAGAAGTAACCGTCGTCCATGTACAGAATAAATATAGTAAATTCTGGGTTAATATCCAGCAATTCTCCACCATCCACACTTATTAATACACCACATCCGCTGCTCATGCCCAGTATGTCCTCCAGTGTAATAGAATGTTCCCTAAAGTACACAGATGAGCCTCGTACGTCCTGTGCGAGTGTAAGCTGATGCCCACCAGAGACCCGGGTGTCAGCCCATCAGAGGGCCGCTGCTATTCCTCAGGGCCTGATGTCATTACAGTATATGTATGAGAGGCTCGCATCAAGTAACCTGTAATCTAATTATCATTACATATCGGATTATGAACTGCTGAAAGATTGGATTAGAAACACTTAGCATGCTGCGTACAGAAATAAATATCAGGTCTATTTTCTATATATTTTTCATTCATTGCACGTACCATTTTATTCACAGCGGATTTAAAGCCATTGTGCGTGATTTGTCATTTTTTTATTTTATTATGCCCGGGATTCAGATACAGATATTGTTACAAACTTGGTAATATATTACAAAGCCTATTTTTAAAAGACAGTATGGGTTCTTCCAGAAACAGCGCCACCCTTGTTCCAGGGCTGTGTTTGGTACTACATGTAAGCTGTATTCAAGTTAATGAAGTGTCTTCTCAGACAATGCCATTAAAGGGCATCTGTCAGCAGATTTGTACCTATAAAACTGGCTGACCTGTTACATGTGCACTTGGCAGCTGAAGACATCTGTGTTGGTCCCGTGTTCATATGTGCCCGCATTGCTAAGAAAAATTAAGTATTAATATACGCAAATGAGCCTCTAGGAGCAACGGGGGCGTTGTCTTTACTCCTAGAGGCTCAGCTCTCTCTGCAGCTGCCACGCCCTCTGCAGCTTGATTGACAGGGCCAGGCATTATGATGTTTTCACTGCCTGTGGACATAGGGATGGGGAAAGCACATTATCTGTGTGCTTTCCACATCTGTATATTCGTTCTGCAAAACGATAGAACAGGTCTTATACTTGGGTGCAAAATGCAGAACAGAGACCCACTAAAGTCAATCGGACCGCAAAGAATGTTGATGCGACATGGACTGTATGTGTATTTTGCGGATTTGCAATTTGCGGACCTCACAATACATATGGCCGTGTGCATGAGGCCTTATATCAAGTTTAACAGTGGACTATTGTAAGTTCTTTCAAAAGCAGCATACTCCCTAAGGAGGTTTATTCTCTTGTTCCCACAAACCACGGCACTGAAAGTCTGGTGAAGGCAACTTGTACTTGTCAAAAAGACAACATTAGTCAAATACGTTCAGGTGGAGCCCAATAAGAGTGGGGCAGGAATTCTTTATCTACAGCACGTTTCTTTTTATGGCTGCTGTAAAATCTAACATGTGTCAGCAACACAAAAGGTGGTGGCTGCACGTCTCATGAAGGCATTGCGATAATAAAAGCTTCTGCCATTGTCCGAGGCTGAGAACCTAGAAAGCACATGGACCTCAAACAAGGAAAGTTTCAGATTCTTACTACTGGCCGATTAGATGCTGAGAAAGTTTTAGGAATGTGTCCTGTAGGTCAAGAAATCTCAGCTGTGACTCTCCAACTAAAACAACATCCAGGCCGGGGGGCCTGACCGCCCACCACTCTTCTGCCCACTGGATGTCCGGTAGTTCTTCCTAGAACCTAAACCGGATCAGTCCACTGTGTCTGAAACAAACACGTCTTTCTAGCGTTCCACAGACTGTACTAAACGAGGACGTACTTTGTCACGTATACCTGTACATATGAAATTCCAGTACATATTATATGAGCGTTGTCACGTGGTAACCAGCATTATTGTACCTCTACCGTTCTAGTTATTCTTTGATACTTGTCACTAGTCACCTGCCTTTTATGAATGACGTAACAGACTTCCTGTGAAAACTTTGTACTAGAAAAACACGTTATGTGAATTTCACTCGAATATTGCCGATAAATACAGACATGCAGTGGATAGGGTCAGACTTACCCAACAGAGGACCAAAGGATCCTACAGTGCAAGGGGCCAACATTCGGACACTGGAATAGGCCCTTACCAAAACTTAGCAGCATGAGACGCCCTCTGAAGCCAATGAGGTTGTCACCACCATTTATTACTGTTTTTAGGTTTATTACTAATGTTTTACTCCTTTTTTAATTAAATGATAATGTGAGGTTACTATGCATAGGTTCTGCATAGCTATAGGGTGGACCGTCAAGATCTACAGATCAACACAGTCTCTGGGAAAAATCCTAACACGAACAATTAACACTGTCTGACTGTCTTAACACGATCCATCTGTATCGGAGTAAAGTTGGTTGATGGTTGAACAGCAGTTGAACAAATCCACACACATTTTAGTCCATATTGGCCTTTACTGTTGTTCAAATTGCCCATACACGTTCAATGAACACCGGGCAATGGACGAAAGATATTTCTGGGAACGTCCCATCAAAGAATGGGCTTTTGTTTACGAACAACGTTTCTTTGAACGAAAGATTTTTCATCTGCCGAAAATATTAAACATGGCCGACTTCCAACGATAATGAGGTCATCAGTCAGCTAAAACAACCGTTCATAATTACATTTCAACCGACGAATGTTCGTTTTGTTTGAAATGGTCCGTTTTGATCAACTTTAGACCCCTTAAAGGGGTTCTGCAGTAATTTTAAACTGATGATCTATCCTCTGGACAGTGATACTAGTCGTGACGTCACTGGGCCTGAGGTAAACAGCGAGAAGGCCGAGGCGCTACTGCCAGTGCCGCTGCCTTCTCAAACAGCTGATCGGCGGGGGTCCCGGGTGTCGGACCCCTGCCCATCAGATGCTGATGATCTATCCAGAGGATAGATCATCAGTTTAAAATGACTGCAGAACCCCTTTAAGACTACATACTCTCCATAGGGGGTATTAGGCCATTTATGCAAATTAGCTCTCTTCCAGAAAGAAGAAAACTGTCTCTCTAATGCCATCTATCTGCCAAGTCAATATCCAACCTATTAAAAAGAGTCTTGAAGCATGACTTCACCCAAACCACAGTCTACTTCAAAAAGAATAGACACCTATGTGTAGATGGCTTTTTTCAGGGCTCTTGCTCTTCGCCCATACAGAGCAGGGTACTGGTTCGCTGGATGGCAGGATTTTGTCATCGCTCTCAGGGAAAACTGTTCGGATGCTGATTTACAGGGCATAAGAGTGTTTTATCTTACTTCTGGAGGAGAGCTAGTCTGCATACTCGTTACCAGGGAGCATAGCCTGTAAAATTCTCTATGCAAGCTAGATTCTCTGCAAGGAGTAAGAGTACCACCCTATTGAATGGACAATACCGCTGTCTCAAGTTGAAGACGAGGCCAGCACGTGCATGTGATAAGGAATCTGGCATCATGTAAGAAGGCATCATTCCAACCGTTCTTCATTCAAGACACTCAAATACCCCTGAAGACGTCCCTACCTGGTTGGATCTCAAAACATTTTCGAGCGTATTAGGCTGTGCTCTTTGTTTCATCATGGAGGGAAAAACAAATTACTAAAAAAAACATCAGTTTTCAGGTTTCCTCCTGAGCAGGATCTATTTTCATGCTTTTCCATTGTTCTTTATGTGGATGGAAGACATAAGTGAAGCACCTAGTACAGTATACCTTTGAAACGTGTACAGCATTGTACTTTATGTATGTTTTATAGTATAATTGCATACAGTTTTAGTGTCTATTAAAAATGCTTCAACAGAAAATACACATAATTAGGCCTCATGCACACGACCGTTTTTTTATGCTGTCCGCAAAAAGAGGTTCCGTTGTTCAGTGATCCGTGTCCGTTTTTGCCTTCCGTTGTGTCTCCTGTTTGACCCAAAAGATTTTACCAAAAGACAAGCTGACAATTTTTGCCAAGTGTCTGCCAAGGGATCCGCAAAAAAAAGGGACGTGGAACGCGGATGACACACGGATGGCCATCCGCATTTTTCCACGGTCCCATTGACTTGAATGGGTCCGTGAACCGTTTTTCACGGACAAGAATAGGACAGGTTATATTTTTTTGACGGACTGGAATCACGGACGCGGAGGACAAACGGTACATTTGCCGAGTTTTCCACGGACCCATTGAAAACCAATGGGTCCGCAGAAAATCACGAAAAACGGAGCAACAGACACGGAATCAAACAACGGTCGTGTGCATGAGGCCTTATAAAGTTCTTCTGACACAGCCCTCAGAATATATGATGGCTACTTATCTGTGCTCATTCTCTATTTACTCTGCATTTCTAATCTCCCCGCCAGTGTCCAGTATTTGCCACAAAAAAGGCGATAACCCTGCTCTACAAATGTCACTACAGAGAATCGTCTAGTTCGCAGCCTGACTTTATCTCGTTTGTCGGCTCTCTTAGAACGTCCTTCAGCTTGTCTTAAGAACTTTATATTTGTATCCTATTCATAATTCAGGAGAACATTCCTCTACTGCGGATACTAGGAACTGCTAGGCTACATTCTTCCAGTTGTTGACCTCTGGAGTTTAAGGGCAAAAGACATGGGAACTGCATGAATGGTATGTTCAGCTGGATACAAAGAGCAGATGAAAACACTGTAGATCTTAATTAAAGCCTTAATAAGAGTGGGAGACGACCGTCAGGAGCTTGATAATGACTATCACGTAATAACTAGTTCTGCATTCCATACTGTAGAATACGTCTGCTTTACTTGATGAATGTCATGAGAAGGCTCCACTCTATGGACCTTTGGTTGGGGTTTTACACGCCGATTCTCCTTCATGTAATGGAGGCAGCAACACAAATCTGACTAAGGATATAAATACTGCGCTGACATGTGGAGAATCAAGCCTGCTAGATATAGCAGTGCATCTGGTTGTGGAGCAACATGTACAAGGAGCAAGATCATAATGTAGCTTCACCCTTGGTGAACCTACCAGAATATATTTAACAGTGCCTTGCAGTGTAGGTTCACCACTGCCAAAAATAATACCAGTATTTTCAGGACTTGCTATTTAAAGGGATTTCTTGTTGAGAAAACCATTTTCAACTATCCTGTTAGGGAATTCTTAATTGGGGAGTTAATGGGATTGTCCCAGATTAGGAAAACATAGCACCACACCTGTCGATAGGTTGTGTATGGTAATGCAGCTCAGTCTCATTCCCTGAGCGCCAAACCATGGGCAGAGGTGGCAATACTTCTAAAAGTAACCATTAGTTTTTAGTACTGTACAACCCCTTTAATATGGGTGGGGCACTTATCTAATAGTCAACATGGAGGACTCAACCCATTCATGTATTATGCCTCATTCACACGTCAGTGTTCGGTCAGTGATTTCCGTCAATGATCTAAACACAGAACAGGAGCAGATCTTTCCCTTACCCTGGGTTCACACCTGAGCGTTTCTGAGACGTATTTCAGTGCGTTTTTGCAAATAGGAAACGCGCATCATACGCGCGTTCGTGGCTCTAGAGACCAATTGAAAAAGGCATATCTACACTTTAACGCGTGTTTAACACGTGTTTTATGCGCGTTCACATTGAAGTCTATGGGTGCAAACGCACGACAAAACGCCCCAAAGAAGCTCAAGAACTTCTTTGAGCTTAGGGCGTTTTACAGCGCGTTCAAACGCGCTGTAAAACGCTCAGGTGAGAACCATGCCCATAGGGAAACATAAGTTTTCTCCTGTTGAGCGTTTTACTGCGCGTTCGAACGCGCTGTAAAACGCGCAAGTGTGAACTGAGGGTTATACCTTATGGCCTCATGCACACGACCGCATGTATTTTGCGGAACGGAACAGCTGGCCCCTAATAGAACAGTCCTATCCTTGGCTGTAATGCGGACAATAATAGAACATGTTGCGGAACGAAAATACGGAAACGGAATGCACACAGAGTAACTTCCCTTTGTTTGCTGACCCATTGAAATAAATGGTTCCGTATACGGTCCAAAAAAAACAAAACACGGAACGGACACGGAAAGAAAATACGTTCGTGTGCATGAACCCTATCTCTGTGTAGCTCCGATCCTTGTTTTGGCTCACAAACACTGACGCGTGAATGAGGAATTACCCAGTCTATTGATTGTATTGGGAACTATGTAATGCTTAATTTCCCAGCGGTGGTGCTACAGTGCTGCTGCCCTCCTACCGGAGATTACAGCTGATCACTTAGGCTGCATTCACACGGGCGAAGTTTTCCGCGCAGGTGCAATGCGTGATGTGAACGCATTGCACCCGCACTGAATCCTGACTCATTCATTTCAATGGGGCTGTGTAACTGAGCATTTTTTTTAACGCATCACTTGTGCGTTGCGTTAAAAATCGCAGCATGTTCTATATTGTGCATTTTTCACGCAGCCCTAGCCCCATAGAAGTGAATGGGGCTGCGTTAAAAAGCATTGCATCCGCAAGCAAGTGCGTTGCGTTTTTCACCGATTGTTGCTAGGAGA
Organism: Bufotes viridis; assembly: GCA_033119425.1. Taxonomy (NCBI): domain Eukaryota; kingdom Metazoa; phylum Chordata; class Amphibia; order Anura; family Bufonidae; genus Bufotes; species Bufotes viridis. Next base: position 38,152,144 of record CM065596.1, on the reverse strand, counting down.
TGTTGTTTGTAAACCTTCCGTTTTTTATCACTCGCGTGAAAAACGCATCAAAACGCATTGCACCCGCGTGGAACAAACTGAACGCAATCGCAGGCAAAACTAAATGGCTTTGCCTGTGAAATCGCACAGTTTTCACTGAACGCATCCGCAACGCATCCGGACCTAATCGGACACGCTCATGTGAACCCAGCCTTAATGTAGAGGTGAACAGCTTGTGATCAGGAAACACCTCTTACAAAAAGGCTTAGGCCAAATTCACACGTCCGCAAAATGGATCCGCATCCCATCCGCAATTTTGTGGAAGGGTTGCAGACCCATTCATTTCAAAGGGGCAGGAATGGATGTGGACAGCACACTATGTAAAGTCCGCATCCGCATTTCTGCATCCGCAAAAAAATAGAACATGTCCTATTCTTGTCCGCAATTGCGGACAAGAAAAGAAATTCTCTATATAGTGCCAGCAATGTGCGGTCCGCAAAATGCGGAATGCACATTGCAGCCGTCCGTGTTTTGTGGATCCGTGTTTCCGCAAAACACACTACAGACGTGTGAATTAGGCCTTAAGAACGCACCCCAGGGGATACAAAATCCTTTAAATGGCATCAAAATGGTATAAAAAAAAAAATAAAAAAAAAAAATAAAAACCCGACACAGCTTATTGATTCCCCCGCCACTCCCGTTCAGATGCTTCCCTGGTGCCCTAACAGGTTCTAATGCCTCTGACACCCAGGAAGTGGCTGCTCACCCAATCACTGGTGGCACCAATGACTACCCCCAGTCAATAATTCCTGCATGTTGGGAGGGACCAGGAAGCAAAGACCAGCCAGGGACAGACGCTGGGACGAGCAGCAGCAGGGAATCCGTATAAACCACTTAGAGGCTTTTGTATCACCTGGACAGTCCATTGAAGTCTAAAGACTTTTCTCAAAGGTTCTTGCAAATTCAAAGCTTAAATACAGCAAACCCCTTGATTTTTGTCCTCATCAAAATACCTTTTAGCATTGATCCACATATATAATTGTAGGTCTGGTGAGTAATTTAAATGACCAACAGGCCACAAGCGGAATCTGTTACAGCTCAAGGTATAACATATAAAATCAACGGGGGGCCCCAAACTGTAATACACGTTGTCACTTTAAAAAGTGTTGTATGTATTGCAAATAAAGCTGCTTCTTTAATTCATCACTAACCTTTCTACAAACTTTCCATAAATCAAATGTACTGGTAAAACAACAAACTTTTCAATAAATATGTTTTCAAAGAAAAATTCCTATATCTCCCTCTAGCAGCTCATTTCTCCTCACCCCTCCCCTCTTCATAGACTTCTATGGCCAGCTGAATAGGATCCTTCAGCGATCTGGCAGTCTGCCTCATCTCTCAAAACTGACTTGACAGAGAATGTTTAGGAAGGGAACGAAGAGGCATTTTTCTCGGAATAAATTTGGTTTGAACCGAAAGTGCTCCGACTTTCCGGAAAAGTTGTGCATGGCTCTCTGAGGTGTCCTAGGACTGTATCCAACCCTTTCAAAGTTCTTTATCGTCAAGAAAGCACAAGTAATGCCTAGGTGAATGCGACATATATATAGCTACAAGTAAATGGACAGTCGTGGGTGGTGATAAACAGCCTGATTACAGTAATAACTCACTTTGCCGGTGGCAAATGCCTTCTTCTCTGTTTCTTATCTGTAAAATGATGGCTGATATTTTGAGCCATTCATGAGAGATGAATCACAAAAGTTTTGGATTTGTGAAAAAAAATAATATATATTACACACACACATGCACACCTTGTATCCTTCTCTTGTGCAAACACATGTACAAAAAAATCATAGATGACTCGATAGACACTACAGGGATCCAGACAAAAAAAAATAAATAACAGGAGCCATTGGCTCCTAAAATGAAAACTTTAGGAGCTAAATTAATTTTTTTTAGTCACCAAATTTAACATGCATAAAATATAATTAAAAAAAGGACTTGGAGGAGAAGATGAGACGCGGGTCACAGTAGTGAGCCGGCTCTACATATTAGAGAATACAGCACCACATACCTCTTACATCCAGTGACATCTGAGGGACAAGGTGACTAAAAATGGCGAATTGTGCGGTTTAGATGTATTTTTTTCTGTTACGTCGTTCACCGCAGCGGAAATATTTTATTAGCTCACGCTTTTTCGGGCGTGGCGATATGCAATATGTTTATTTTTTATTGTTTGTAAATTTTATATGTAAAATTGGGAAAGGGGGCGACTTAGTATTTTGGTGTTTTTTTTTTTTACTTACCTTCTTTTTCCTATTAGCCCCCTTAGGGGTAGAACCTGTGATCTTTTGATCCCTTGTCCTATTCACCCTAATAGAGCTCTCACCCTGGGTTCACACCTGAGCGTTTTACAGCGCGTTCAAACGCGCTGTAAAACGCTCAACAGATTAAAACCAATGCATCCCTATGGGAGTGGTTCACACTTGAGCGTTTTACAGCGCGTTTGAACGCGCTGTAAAACGCCCAACGCATAAACAAGTACTTGAGCTTCTTTTGGGGCGTTTGACGCGCGTTTTGTGATTGACACCACAGTAGTCAATCACAAGAACGCGCGTTTTACGCGCGTTTCCTATTTGCAAAAACGCGCTGAAATACGCGCGACAAAAACGCGCGTAAAACGCGCGTTTTTAGAACGCTCAGGTCTGAACCCAGGGTCAGGGACTTCACCCTCTCCCTGCTGCCCTGTGCATAGTGCACACAGCAGCAGGGAGCGGACCATGGCAGCCAGGGCTTTAGTAGTGTCCCAGCTGCCATGGCAACCGATCGGAGCCCCAGCATTACACTGCTGGGGCTCTGATTAGAAGAGAGGAGGTGAGGGGACCCTGTGGCCACTGCCACCAATGATACTAGTGTGTGTGTGTAGGTTGGCACTACCACCAATGGCTTTTAATTTATAATATTACGGGGGGAGGGGCGCACTGCGCCACCAATGGATGTAATTAACTAATTAATTCAAGTGTAGGCAGCGGGTGCCGGCAGCAGTATCACAGACCCGGCCTCAATAACTGGGCATGCGATCCGCAACATCTGAGGGGTTAATTTCCGCAGATCGCATGCCCAGTTATTGAGGCCGGGTGCCGGGTCTGTGATACTGCTGCCGGGACCCGCTGCCTACACTTGAATTAATGAGTTAATTACATTCACTGGTGGCGCAGTGGCCACAGCTCTTCCCCTCTTCCTCCCTGCTATCCCCATATTGGTGGCAGCGGCAGCCGTGTCACAGTGGGGAGGGAGGGACTAGAACACTGTGCTAGTGAAGAGAACACTGCATGCGATACCCGATGCAACCCTAATTCAGCTACAGCGCGACGGTCCAGTCGCAAATGGCGACAAGACTAAAAATTTTGTCGCCATCTGCAAATTTTAAGGCGCATTGGCGACTGTTTTGGTCACCATCTGGAGCCCTGCACTAGTAATACTGTCATGTACAGAAATATGTGCCCAAATCCTCATAGGAAGAGCTTTATCTAATGTCTGCTGAAATAATGAATACCGTGGACAGCAGCTACAAATAATGATGTCCCAATATAGGGTGATCTTCACAGATCTATGTGTGGACTATCAGTCACAGGCTATTATTATAACAACAAAATCACGAGGCGTCAGCTCTTCTATTCTGTGCTGAAATTTTTGTCTGAGATTATTTTTCCCATGGAATGTCGCAGTATTAATAGTACATGTGCTGCGTAGGGGACAGGGAGAGGATACATCCGTTCTAAGAAGCGGTAAGAGAAAGCGTGGTTTTTGGTTGGCAAGCCTCAGATTTCTAATGTGTTACAGCTTTCTGGTGTGAACAGGAGCTATCTGTACAGTAACAAACTGACGTGTATCAGCATAGCAAACACAGCAATGGTGAGCACACTGCTATCTTAATCCCCCCAGGTAGAGGACATCAGGCCCATTACACCTGAAGATATCTGGCATACATACACGGAACATAGGGAAACACCTGCAACAGAAAATTCTCCTATTCTTCTGACTGAACTCTGTGTGCACAGTGCAGCCTGTATAATACTAGGTAAGCGACACATAAATCAGCTACACACCAAGAAATAGAAATGTAAAGTTCTACAGATGGAAAAAAACAAAAAACGAAAAAAGTCTCCACTTTTTCTGGCAAGAAGCATATTTTGGGTTTTCTTCCCAGGCTGTACACGCTCATAAATACTATCATACTCTCTGGGGATGGATTGTTCCAAAGGAAGTGACTCTGGGAATCTCAGGACTATTTCCCAAAGAATACATTTCATAATCAGCAATAGAAATAAATGAGAGCGTTTACTATTTCTGGCCTGCTCCATGCATCTGAAATGAGCTTGGCGCACAGATTACACGGTTAACCCTTTCTATTAATGGTCTCTGCTGCACCAATAACCTGTATGATTGTACCCTCTGGCCACTTTCACGTGGTCAGTATACTGCATCAGTATTTGTAAGACAAGTCAAAGAATGGAACATCAACAGAGAAAATGTTTAAGGCCCAATGCACATGACCGTGTCCATTTTGTGGTCCGTAAACAGTTGGTCCACATAATATACTGTATATAAGGTGCATGTGCAATCCGCATTTGTTTTATGCACCCACTGACTGGCCATAGACTTCTATTATGACGGAATGTAATACAGAATGCCTCTTATGGGTTTCCGTGGTACATGCAGTCATAGAATTCCGTTATGGTCGCGGAAACTATAACGGGATTCTTTGATAACCCAAACCCGTACGCCGAACTTGAAAACACAAGTTCTCTAAACACTAGTAATGTATAGTGTTGAGCGAACTTGTTTTTTAAGTTCTGTGTTCAAAGTTCGGGTTATCGAATAATCCCGTTATGGATTCCGCTACCATGGACCATAACGGAATTTGGAATCCATAACGGGATTCTTCGATAACCCGAACTTTAGACGCAGAACTTAAGAAACAAGATCGCTCAACACTAGTAATGGGTCATCCAAAATGCTGGTGCAACCAGGGATTTGTGCTCACATGCCAGCAGTGTGCACTTTAGATGGCACGAACTGCTGCCCACAAACGGTGGCTTAGGTGACTGCACCAATGATTATTACCCGATGGACGAGTGTTTCACTTGTTCATCGGCAGCACTCTTAAACGGCCGATTATCGCTAACGAGTTTTCGTATAAATGCTTGTTAGCAATAATCTGCCTGAATATCGGGCGGTGTAAAGGGGCCTTTAGTATGTTAGAATTGTTTATCATTTTATCTTGAGCTTCTGTAAGCTTTAGGCTAGGGCTACAAAGCGACATGTGTCTCGCGACTTATAATTGTCAACCGTGTCACAATGTGACATGCTGTGATGCGACAGTCACAAAAAAATCCAGATATGGATAGAATTTGTGCCGCAGGTTGCCCGCGACTTTTACTATATGGACTGCAATATAACTCGTGCGCCACATTGACTCGCCTGCGACTTGGTTGTGTTTTTACAGCCAAATCTCAGGTCTAAAATAGTTGCACGACAACAAAACGGAGACAGGTTGTGCATAGTTCTTTTTGCTGCGCAACACATCGCCGAGTGGCCCTAGCTTTAGTAAGGGTACGGCCACGCGGACAGGTTCCGGATGCAGTTTTGGAAGCCAAATTCAAGACTGAATAAAAAAGGAACGAATTAAAAAAAGTCGTATCTGTCCTGTTATCCACTTCTGATTATGGCTTCCAAATCGGCATCAGTGGCCGTACCCTAAAGGTTGTTATATATACAATGGTTTGGTGGGGTTCACCGTGCATTTTAGCCCTCTGCTAGGAAGGATAAAGCCTCATTCACACATCCGTGTTTAAATCCGTGATGTCTCTGTGGTCAGTGATGCATCCGTAAAGATGTCAGTGATGGGTCCGTGTGTCAGTTTTTTGCTGTCCGTGTGTCATCCGTGTTTTGCTAACACTGAACAGCTGAAAAATAATTTTTAAACCATCTCTTCCTAATGATCTGTAACACACAGATTAAACACAGATGGCATCGGTGTTGCATCTGTGGTTTTCACTGGCCCATAGACTAATGGGTATGATGTGTACATAATACAGCGTGCTCTAAAAAAAAAAAAACGGACCTACAGACCGTGCTTAAACACTGATGTGTGAATACACGCATTAAAATGAATGGGGACGTGTGCGGTCTGTGGAACACTGACGTGTGAATGTGGCTTAAGTTTTAATGCCTGAAAACTGCTAAATATAATATAAAAAGAAGGTGGTATAAGGTCAGAGTAGAGGGACATGTGGTCTTCTTCTGCCCTCGGTCTTCTATGTTTCTACGTTTTATCAGAGAATCGCCTCTTGTAATCGGACGCACAAGCTGAATGATCTGTACGTTAATCTGCCGCCTTGATAACAACAAGCGGACAATTGGAACCCCCACCCCACACCCATCGTAACGTCAAACAGCACCACTGTGTCTGAGCTCAGGCACTAGCTGTTAAAAAAAACGTCCTCAAGGCTCCAGCAAACATAATTACAACCCCCCCCATATCCAAAAGTTAGTATCAATATACAAAATTGTTCCTCTGAGTCCTATGTCTTACTCCAGTTCTCAATGGGAAAAAAATTCTAAAAACCTGCTATCACTCCGACAGACCGACAAAGCTAATGAGGTAGATAGACTTAAAAATAAGGGTATTTGGCAGAATGTAAATCATCTGGAGAAAGTCAGCATTGTCCACGCTATAGCGGCAAATATTAATCCAAAAAACCTAAATAGATAAAAATCCTAATTGTCACACATTATTCACACTTACCTTAACCCCAATGACAGATTTGCCCTGGTAGAAGCAGCACAACGCCGCTGTGACGCTCTCAAAGACATTGCAAAAGCAGTCCTTGGACATTTTCAGATCTTCTCTATGACTCTGATTAAACACCAAGGAGACTGAAGTGTGAGATGCTCCCCTTCCTCAAGCTGCTACATCTTTGTCCGGCAGGACATTTGTCTTGGTTTATTTGCTCAGATGGAGCAGTGTCTATGAGCTCAGTGCTTTCTGGCATGCGAGTCCTCCGCCTGCCATGTATAGAGTGCAAGAATCCTCATGTGATTCCTCTTACTCACCAATGAAATTCTAACCATCTGAAAAGCCCTCACACCAGCTGAGCTCCTGGGGCTTTCAGAGCTGGACACAAACCAGCAAGGATTCTCATACTGTCAGTGGCATACCTGATGCGCCATGCCTGGATCATGACTCTCATCATCATCACCTCCAGTTCTCCATCCATAAGGGCATGCGGCATGACCCTGAGCCCACTTAGGCGATTAAACGGCTAAAAATCCCAGCACTTCCATTGATTGTGGTGTGGCTCCTATATAAGGGATTATCGGCACTGGGGCAGGAGGTGCTGTAGACCTCATTTTGTTTGCTTTTAATTATGGGGTTTATATTGGAGACCTGACGGATAGAAGCAGCTAACATGACCCTGTTATAACTGTGATCCGTTGGTTAAAACCTGCAATGTTTAGTTAGCTGGGGGAATCGCAAACAGTAACCCCACGTCCCATCCGAGTGTTAGGTGTGGCTAGAAAGCACGCCACCAGCCGCTGTATAATGTCGCACGTAGTGGAAATGGTGCAGAACAGGAAGGAGCATCACTTCTATGCAACTGTTTGCAAAATCTTGGCTAAATTCCTAATTACCTTTAGAATTCGGCTACGTGCGACATTTTATGTAACGTTTGTCAATGGAGTCGCAATGCGATGTGACAGTCGCAAAAAAATCCAAACATGGATTTTGTGTCGTGTGACTTTAAAGCCTCATTCACACGTGTTTCACGGACGTGTTCTGTACGTGTTCTCCACGGACAGCACACCTCCCCATTCATTTTAATGAGTGTATTCAGACATCAGTGTTTTAGCACAGTCCGTGGGTCAGTGTTTTTAGCACCAGGCCTGCAGCCTATCAGAGGCCGTTGAGCCGTATAGCGCAGGGACACAGGCCGGAAGAGGTATAGCTGCCAGCCTGATGGAGGTAAGTATATGTGTTTATTTTTTTTATATAGTATAATACAGGAGAGGAGCGCTATGGGGGCACTGTGGGGGCATTTGTTACTGGCACATGATGGGGGGGGACGACTGGGGGGCACTTATTACTAGAATATGATTGGGGGGGCACTTCTTACTGGCACATTATTGGGTAGCATTATGGGGGCATCTATGAGCGCATTTCTTACTGGCACATTATTGGGGGGCACTATGGGGGAATCTACTGAGGCCACAAAGAAGGGGTATTTTATATGAGGGGGCTCTGTATAGGGGCATTTTATATTGGGACACCTTATGGTGGGTACTATGGGGAAGGGGGGAGAGGAGTACTATGGGGTCATCTACGGGGGGGGCACTAAGAAGGGGTATTTTATACTTGAAAATTATGGGGGACACTGAGGGCATCTACTGGGGGACTATATAGGGGCATTTTATACTGGTAAATTTTAGGGGGCACTAGGAAGAAGGGGGAAGAGGAACACTATAGGGCATTTACTGGGGGCACTATATAGGGGTATTCTATACTGGCACATTATGGGGACATTAATGTGGGGATTAAAAGGGAGTATTTTTTACACTGGTACACATTATAAGGGGGCATTTTTTAAACTGTCAGATTATAAGGAGAATTATTACTACTGGGGGTCTATGGGGAACATGATTACTATTATGACCACTATGAGAGCACTATTACTTCTGGGGCACATTGGGGATATGTTGGGGGCACTGTAGGAGCACTATTAGTACTATGTTTGCTCTAGCAGAGAATTATAACTATTAGTGGGACTTTGGGGAGCACTATTACTGTGGTGGCACCTTGGCACAGTGTCAGCCACGTTCTGTCCTCTTACTCCACTTGCCTCAGGATGGCAATACAGTTGAATTTCTGGAATCAGGAGAGTTAGTTAACTCTAGGAGTGACAGTTCATTACTTACTTGACTAGCGGCAGTCAGGACGGCTCAGGTGGCCCCCTGGGCATCAGCCCCTTCCCTCCAGACCCAATATACCAGTGGTGGCAAATCTATTGCACGGGTGGCAGAGGCTGCACTCAGAACCCTCTCTGTGGGCACCGCAAGTACCAATATGCCTTAGACTTTTCCTGATATTCATCAGTGCAGGGTGCACTATGAACAGCACAAGCAGCGCACTGAATGTAGGCGGCTATTATAGCTAAAGTACTTGGGAGATATACTATATTGGACTGTAGTATTCAGGGTAAATTGCCGTGTTGCCACTTTCCGATAAATAAGTAGGTTTTGGGTTGCAGTTTGGGCGCCCGGTCTCTAAAAGCTTCATCACCACTGCTATATACTATATATAACTGTATATACACTATGTTCATCGCCTGCCCGCTGTTCCTCAACATGCCGGCTAATCAGCCACTCTCTCACCACTCTTATTATCGGAGAATGTGATTTTACTGATTACAAGCGCAGAAAGTCATAATCACAGTCATTGAAAGAATTTATGTGGTTGAAAATTAAGTGTCATGGGACTCTGTTTTCATGAAAGTCATTTCTAGGGATATCATTAGCCTGGGAAGCACAGAACAAGAGCACTTCACCGCCTGCCCAGCCTGCCCGCTGCCAGCATGATACATGGAAACTTCTGTCTTCAGGAATTCCATGTAAACAGGAATTAACACATGAACCAACAATCCCGGCTACAGCGTTCCCAGCCCGGCTATAAGTCCTTTACCACAGGTCCCTCTCAGGCCTCATTCACACAACATATGAAGGCCATTTTTTTTTACGTCCGTCACCCCCCTGTTTTCAGAGACATTGCAGTCTATTGGGCTATTCACGTGGCTGTTTTTATCGGCCAGGGAATAACAGACATCCAAAAGAGGCCAGACGGACCACATTGAAATCAATAGGCCTGTTTTTAATGGCCGTTTAGACAGACGTTAAAGAAAGAAGCAAAACCGATGACAAATGGATAGATGGACAGGTAACGGATGCACATATGGATGCTAAACGGCCATGAAAAGCTCGTAGTTTATCCATTTTTAAACCTCATTTTTTTCTCTACCGTGTGAATGTAGCCTTATACTGACAACATGAAACAGCGGTTTGGTTTCTGTTTAAAACGGATACTATGGTGTACTACTACTACTATTCACACATTCATCATGAGATTGTGCATAGTCTCTTCTCTCTACATGCCCTCGGCCATTCTTTCCTCAGATTATGGGGAGCAGTGTGTAATGGTGAGATAATGCACACTAAACAGTTACAGGGGTTAAGAAAAAGTGCTATGGTTCATGCACCAAGCTCCCTTCTATTCCACTGGACTGGAAGTATGACCGCTGCCACTGCTGAGGTCACCAATTGGCCGACAGCAGTGACATGCATGTAGATGGCACGCATCACTTCCAGTAAAGCGAGCACTGGAAGTAGAGAAGAAAGGAGCTTGTCAGTGGAACTGGAGTGCTGGTGACTGGTGAGTCTTTTTTAATTAAATAACTGCACCCTGCCTGCATAAATGAAAGGGGTTCCCAGTGTAGGAGAACCCCTTTTATTCTGCTATGGGCATATTTTACCCTCTTTTTACACCCCTGCTCAAAACAAAAGGCTTTGCATAAGGCCTCATGCACACTACAGTTCTTTTATGCTGTCCGCAAAAAGGGGTTCCGTTGTTCAGTGATTCGTGTCCGTTTTTGCCTTCCGTTGTGTTTCCGTGTGTCTTCCGTTTTTTTTTAGCGGAAATGACCCAAAAGATTTTACCAAAAGACAGGCTGACAATGTTTCCCAAGTGCCTGCCGAGGGATCCGCAAAAAAAACGGACACGAAACGCGGATGACACACGGATGGCCATCCGCATTTTTCACGGACCCATTGACTTGAATGGGTCCGTGAACCGTTTTTCACGGACAAGAATAGGACAGGTTATATTTTTTTGACGGACTGGAATCACGGACCACGGACGCGGAGGACAAACGGTGCATTTGCCGAGGTTTCCACGGACCCATTGAAAACCAATGGGTCCGCAGAAAATCACGAAAAACGGAGCAACGGACACGGAATCAAACAACGGTCGTGTGCATGAGGCCTAACACCCAACTTTCTAAAAGATAAAAATGGACATTATCAGCCGCCTACGTAGCAAATTATTTTTTACAGTAAGCCTCGCCTCCAACTCTTTGTGCCTCCACGCCTCCACACAGTAGTCTTGCCCCCTTTGTGCCCTCACACAATAGTTATGCCCTCTTTGTGCCCCCACACAGTAGGCATGACCCCTTTGTGCCCCCACACAATAGTCATGCCCCATTTGTGCCCTAACAGAATAGTCATGCCTTTTTTGTGCCCCCACACAGTATTCATGACCCCTTTGTGCCCCCACACAATAGTCATGCCCTCTTTGTGCCCCCACACAGTAGTCATGTCCCCTTTGTGCCCCCACACAAGTCATGCCCTCTTTGTACCCCCACACATAAGTCATGCCCTCTCTGTGCCCCCACACAATAGTCATGCCCCCTTTGTGCCCCCACACAGTAGTCATGACCCCTTTGTGCCCCCACACAATAGTCATGTCCTCTTTGTGCCCCCACACAGTAGTCATGTCCCCTTTGTGCCCCCACACAATAATCATGCCCTCTTTGTGCCCCCACACAGTAGTCATGTCCCCTTTGTGCCCCCACACAAGTCATGCCCTCTTTGTACCCCCCACACAATAGTCATGCCCTCTTTGTGCCCCCACACAATAGTCATGCCCCCTTTGTGCCCCCACACAGTAGTCATGACCCCTTTGTGCCCCCACACAATAGTCATGCCCTCTTTGTGCCCACACAATAGTCATGCCCTCTTTGTGCCCCACACAGTAGTCATGTCCCCTTTGTGCCCCCACACAAGTCATGCCCTCTTTGTACCCCCACACAATAGTCATGCCCTCTTTGTGCCCCCACACAATAGTCATGCCCCCTTTGTGCCCCCACACAGTAGTCATGACCCCTTTGTGCCCCCACACAATAGTCATGCCCTCTTTGTGCCCCCACACAATAGTCATGCTCTCTTTGTGCCCCCACACAAGTCATACCCTCTTTGTGCCCCCACACAATAGTCATGCCCTCTTTGTGCCCCCACACAGTAGTCATGACCCCTTTGTGCCCCCACACAATAGTCATGCCCTCTTTGTGCCCCCACACAGTAGTCATGTCCCCTTTGTGCCCCCACACAGTAGTCATGACCCCTTTGTGCCCCCACACAATAGTCATGCCCCCTTTGTGCCCCCACACAGTAGTCATGACCCCTTTGTGCCCCCACACAATAGTCATGCCCTCTTTGTGCCCCCACACAGTAGTCATGTCCCCTTTGTGCCCCCACACAGTAGTCATGACCCCTTTGTGCCCCCACACAATAGTCATGCCCTCTTTGTGCCCCCACACAATAGTCATGCTCTCTTTGTTCCCCCACACAGTAGTCATGCCCCCTTTGTGCCCCCACACAAGTCATACCCTCTTTGTGCCCCCACACAATATTCATGCCCTCTTTGTGCCCCCACACAATAGTCATGCCCCCTTTGTGCCCCCACACAGTAGTCATGCCCCTTTTGTGCCCACCCACAATAGTCATGACCCCTTTGTGCCCCCCCACAAAACAGCAGAATGCCCTCTCACAATAGTGGTGCTCTACTGCCCACCTTACAATAGTGTAGCCCCTTCCCCTCACAGTAGTGAAGTCTGTACAGTTAATAAAATAAAAAAAATAACTACCTAGCCCGTTCCCTTGGTGAGTGGAGAACATCCTGCTATCCCCAGCAGCAGGTGCGATGTAGTGATGTCATCAAGCCTGCTGGGCTGAGCACAAGAGCGCACAGGCCGGGGGATGATCATCGATTATATCACTGCCCTGCACCTGCTGCTGGAGAGAGCAATGACCAGGTGAATGGTGAAGCACTGCATTGAACTGTCTCTGCATTTTCAGGACACAGAGACAGTTGAAAGCAGGATACGACTCAGTCCTCCCTCGACCTGTGGGGCACCCACCAAAATCCGGGACTGTCCTGACGGATCCAGTACGGTTAGGAGGTATGGTCCAATATTCTGTTCTTTAATACATAATCAGTGAAGACTACAGGCTGCTACAAATGCCAGCCGACAGTCTGATGATGAGTCTGCAGGGCAACCTGAAAGAATTTGAAATAGAGAGGCTACAAAGAAGTGCTTCCATTATTAAACATATAAATTGCTAGGCAATGCCATAATGTATTCATTGCAGTGGCTCCAGAGACTTCACATTTTGAGTGGGCTCTCTGGTTCATCCAAAGAAAAGTCTGCGCCGCAGCAGCTGTAAAAGAAAACACGTGACAGGTGCAGCGTGCAGGGTCCAGCAAAAAGTCAATAAGAGCTAACAACTCGGAGCAAACGCAAGCTCTACAGGGATTGTTTCATCTCGCCGTTACTAAGGCAAGATGAGATACAGTCCTGACCACAATCCGGCCTGGAAACCGCAGAGCGCTCTAGTGCTACGGATCTACCGTACAGTATTAATCAGAAGTTATAAACGAAGCGACTTCGGATTTATCATCTGAAGCTCGCTTCACTCATCTCTACCTATCAGTATAATCTAGATATCTGCCCTGACAAGAATCTATTATTTAAAACAATTTTATTTATGTATTTCTTTTTCTAGACATTTGTCCGCATGGCTGTTTGTCCGCATGGCTATCCTGCAAAAAAATAGAACATGTCCTATTGTTGTCCGCGTTATGGACAAGGACAGTACTGTTCTATTAGGGGCCGGCCCTTATGCGGAATGCACACGGCCGTTATCCGTGTTTTGCGGATCACAAAACAGCCAACGGTCGTGTGCATGAGCCTTTTGCTGTAAGATGATTTTCTACAGCTAGAAGTCGTGCTTCTGACCTGTGTTTGTTGGCCTGATTTTCATCCATCTGTATGTCTACTGAAATGTCTGTTTTCTCTCTCCCTACCAGTGGAGCAGACAGGATCTTCGCGGTGTGATGGGTTGTGCACTCTGAGATCTCTCCCCACTTCTCCTTCCCCTCTCACAGCATCCAGCCTCTTGGACAAACAGAGAGCAACTGCAGCTGCATCCCCCTCCTCCCTGCCTTGTCAGATTTTTTGGGGAATCAAGGAGGTTAGGGAGCGTGTAGAAAAAGGAAGGGGTATGTCAGGATGCCGGGCAGTGAGAAAGAGTTCACATTCATCTGATATAAAAGTTTGTAATATTCTCTATATACATGTACTACTGATCTATGCAAGAAGATGAGTCCAACACGGCAAAGTGAGAACATAACCCAAGAACTTGTGGACATATGAAGATAACTGAAGGGCTGATCTCATTTTCTTGCCTTTGAGGGAAACGCTCTTAAGGACAGCGTTACTTTGATTCCCAATCGCAAACAATCTGTTTTTGAGCAACTCGTTCCTTCAGATCATGTTAAAAAAGAGCTCAGCTTATATCATTACCAGATCTAAGGGGGCGTTACACAAAGCACAATGCTGGTTTTGTGAAGTATAATTGCTGCTCACAAGTCATCTAAATGATGTTTATGACCCATAAATAGATGAACGGAAAAGACAAGCTGAAATCAAAGATTTATAAAATGTTGCGTTTCAAGTCATTTGTAAGAAGCCATTCATATGACTAATAAAGGGGCTTCAAACGCACTTGTATTCTCTGTGTCTCGGATGGGAATTTTCAGGACATTGGTAAGTTTTCAGTGCATATCACATATACAAGATAAGGCCACACATGGCACAGTATAGGGCCCTTGGCACAGATTTTAGATGACGGCCAATTTTTTGCTAATAAGGCCCCTTTCACACCTGCGTTCTTCTTTTCCGGCATAGAGATCCGTCGTCGGGTCTCTATGCCGGAAAAATCCTGATCAGGATCATCCCCATGCATTCTGAATGGAGAGAAATCCGTTCAGGATGCATCAGGATGACTTCAGTTCAGGACCGGAACGTTTTTTGGACGCAGCAAATACCGCAGCATGCTGCGCTTTTATTCCGTCCAAAAATCCGGAACACTTGCCGCAAGGCGGATCGGAATTAATGCCCATTGAAAGGCATTAATCCGGATCCGACCTTAAGCTAAGCGTCGTTTCGGCGCATTGCCGGATCCGACATTTAGCTTTCTGACTGGTTACCATGGCAGCCAGGACGCTAAAGTCCTGGTTACCATGGTAAAATGTAACAGGAGCGGGGAGCGGCATGCCTACATTCCGTGCGGCTCCGGGACGCTCAGGATGGCGTCAGGGCGCCCCAGTGCATGGATCACGTGATCGCATGGATCACGTGATCCATGCGCATGGGCGCTCTGGCGTCATTCAGGCGCCCGGAGCCGCACGAATGTAGTATGCCGCTCCCCGCTCCTCCTACTATGGCAACCAGGGCGCTAGTAGCGTCCTGGCTGCCATAGTAACCTGAAAGCAATTCGAAGACTGATCAGGATCCTGATCAGTCTTCTAATGCTTCAGGTGACTTGCGTTCTGACGGATCCGGCAGGATGGAAGTGCCTGCCGGATCCTCAGAACGCAAGTGTGAAAGGACCCTAAAATCTACTATAGTAAATAATTGTTTGAAACAATAGAATTAAAAATGTCTAACCTAGGCCTGCACAATATATCGCGAAAGCAATCGTTATCGCAATTAATCGCCATATCGCAATCGCAATTTGCTGACCCAAAAATGCTGCAATTATATTACTGTATTTTTCGCTTTATAAGACACACTTTCCCCCCCCCCCCAAAGCGATGGTTGACTTTCTACGTGACACTGACACTGTATCTCCGGCCGCTATGCTGCACAGCGTGGCCAGCGATACATGAGTTACAGTGCGGGAGGGGGAGGGCTGGTGGAAAGTCATTATTTTAATGAACACTTGTTCTTATAGCTATTCTATTTTATTTATCTGTTCTGTGCTATTAAGAAAATGGCAAGTTCTGTATTTTGTACTTTTGCAGTAATGCAAATATGTATTTTATTTTGAAAAACACTGTGCATTTCAGTTCTTGAGCAGCATAACCACATTTCACATTATCAGTCATCTGTGTGTGCTTTTACCTTGAAAATACAAGCAGATAGACCTCTAGCACAATTCCCTTAAAATATCGCATCGCATATCTTTATCGCAATTTTTAGGGCCCTAATCGCAATCGCACAAAATTCCCATATCGTGCAGCCCTAGTCTAACCTTACTGGGCCCATATACATCAAATGAACTGGCTGACCATCTAATGTGTATGGGGGCCTTCCCAGCAGATGTAGGGGATATACAACAAGCCCAATTCCTTGTCCATGGGGGAGATAAGCCACCCGGAGGCGTGTCTAGCAGTGAATCACTCCCCTTTCCCCATTTAAACAAATATACGTTCAGCCGAGCAGAAATTCTTATGGAGAGTTTGGGAGGAACGGCTGTGGGCTGAATGAGCATTTGCCCATCAGCCCCACAATGAGGGACATTCATCAAGACTGGCATTCCCATACGCCAGTCACACTCCCCTGTGCCCTGGAGTGAGATGCTACCAATTTCTTAAGAGGCAATTAATAAATTCGGTGCATTTCTGGCAGTCCATGTGCAAGAAACTGAAGCCTCCATTAGCCAGGGCTGGTCTATACTTCAGCTAAAGCTTACACTAGTTTCTGGCGTAATTTATAGTAATATGGACCCTCCCGCCAAGCCTCGCCCCTTTACTTGCCACATTAGAAAAGTGGCGAGAAGCTTCAAAAGTCACAAATTATTGCACACAGACAGACACTTTTGTCTAGCTGAATACCAACTATTGGTTGGCTTACATTGAGATAGATTTTTATACCAGAATTGTAGCGCAATTCTGGAGCAAATAAGGGCATTTTAGGCCCCATTTAAGTAAAACTTCACCCCCTGTATGCTAGGCCCCACCCCCATTTAGGGCTTTCAAAAAATGTGAAAGCCCTAAATGCGCCAAACTGTGTCAATTTGCACCACTTTTTATGCAGATTTTAAATAAGGGCGGTAATGTCTGCCAGGTGAACTCTAACATGGCAGTTGCAGTCCAGAGCAACCAACCACAGCAAAGCTTTCATTTGTTAGAGTGGTCTTGAAAAATGACAGCTGCTCTGTGATTGGTTGCTATGGGTAACAAAGACATTTTATTTCACATTTCATAAATCTAGCCCATGAGCGATGTTTTTGAGCAGTCAATGTTTTCAAGGCGGATTCAGTACTAAAAACCTTGCTGGATCTGCGTTGAAACCGCGTCCTTTTGTTTTCGATGGTAGGCCGCACCGCAGCTCATGTGTGCTTGTGGTTTAGCTCCATTCAATAAAGCTAAACTTAGAGCGGGTGCGTATGAAAACCCACGGCATAACCTGCAGCACAGCGCAGCGGTTTCTGCAGTGGGATATGCAAAGGATTTTGTTACCCTAAAATCTCAAGATTTTTTTCTTGCTAAAAAAAAGTGCATCTTATAAAGCGAAAAAAATAAGAGTAATAATGTTTAGCAATTATTAGTCCCACAAGACATTGACAGGCGATCTTCTGATCGCTTCTATAATACACTGTTCTACTTATGCAGTACAGTCTAGAGATGAGTGAACTTCTTGAAGTTTGTTGATTCGACTCTACCTGAATCAAATATGCTCCTATAGTCCTGAAATTTGGTAAATAACTCTCTAAAGTCTCCTAGGACTCATATTTTTTCTTTGAAATACCAGGGAAAATATGAGTTCTAGAAAAGGAGAGGGAGGGAAGGAGAGAGAGCAAGAGACACACAGGCAGAATACTTCTCTGAGTGAGACCCGCGAGCCAGTTCTCCTTCCAAAGAAGCTAACCAGGGCACTTTTCTCTTGAGACACTCAGTACTCTTAACCTTTTAGAAGGATAACTGGCCTCCATGTCTCACTGAGAGAAGCATTGGGCTACTTTCACACTTGCATTGTTAATTCCTTTATTGAGATCCGGCAGAGAATCTCTGACTTAAACGGATCCATTTTGATTTTGCACATCAGGATGCAACCGTTCCATTAGGATGCAGTTGTGTAAAATCAAAACGGAAAAAAACTGATCCATCACTAAATACATTGTAAGTTGACTTACATTGTTTTCAGTGCCAGATCCTTTTTTTCCCCCCGTTTTTTTTTGACCGGAAACAAAACTGCAGCTTGCAGCTGATTTGTTCAGACCTTACAGGTTCCAATGTCTGTGGGTCAGTTGAACAGCCGGAACAAAGATGAAAACCTTGCCGGGTATGCTGTAATAAAAAGCAAGATAGTGCACCACCTTTTGTAAAATAAGCTATTGCGCCTTTAATCACACAGAGTCGCAGTGTATGCAGTCATAAAAACCGTCTCAGCGGTATTTGCCCGACCCGGGTTTCGCTGGCCTGAGCTTCATCAGGGGCAGGGACACGTCACTACCGGGGTTGCCCCACTCTTTTATATGGTTCCCTCAATTGGTACATACGATCATATAATACAAAAAGCTAATAAAGGTTGCTTAAAATACATTTCAATAAATACATCATTGTTAATTCACACCAGATGCTATTCACAATATCCTCTATCCTTCTTTATCATACCGCCAAACTTTAAAACCAGGACCATTCATTCACTCTTCATTATTATCCTGTTACTCCGCTTTCAAGGACCTTTCATTCACATAAAAGGGAGGACTTTGAGGAAATTAAAGGTTAGGATACAAGAACAGATTCGCAACATAAAAAAAGGACTTTTAACACATAGTGTTTCGGCACATTTTAAAGTCCATCATGGAAAGGATCCAATTGGTTTGAAGTTTATGGGGGTCGAGAGTGTGGAGCCGCATTGGAGGGGCGGAGATAGGGTCGCCCAGATCAATCGAAAGGAGGTTGAATGGATATATAGACTTGGCACTTTACAACCTGGCGGCCTCAATGTTGAGTTTGACTTAAAACCTTGTTTGGTCTGATCGATTCATCTTGCCCGATATATTGTTTCATTGCGGGCTCCCATTCTCTTGCTCCCATCTGTCTCCCGGCGGTAGTGGTGTGAGGTGGTAGACACCCACTGAATTCTGAAGAACCCATTGGCTAGGACAGTGATGGGCAACGTGCGGCTCTCCAGCTGTTGCTAAACTACAACTCCCACCATGCCCTGCAGTAGGCCGATAGCTATAGACAGGCTTTGCATGCTGGGAGTTGTAGTTCTGCAACAGCTGGAGAGCCGCACGTTGCCCATCACTGGGCTAGGAGATGTGACGTGATTAGTTGGGGAAACGCCCACTGCAGTGATAGGTGGATTAGATCAGATGACTTTTATGTGAATGAAAGGTCCTTGAAAGCGGAGTAACAGGATAATAATGAAGAGTGAATGAATGGTCCTGGTTTTAAAGTTTGGCGGTATGATAAAGAAGGATAGAGGATATTGTGAATAGCATCTGGTGTGAATTAACAATGATGTATTTATTGAAATGTATTTTAAGCAACCTTTATTAGCTTTTTGTATTATATGATCGTATGTACCAATTGAGGGAACCATATAAAAGAGTGGGGCAACCCCGGTAGTGACGTGTCCCTGCCCCTGATGAAGCTCAGGCCAGTGAAACCCGGGTCGGGCAAATACCGCTGAGACGGTTTTTATGACTGCATACACTGCGACTCTGTAAGTGTGATTAAAGGCGCAATAGCTTATTTTACAAAAGGTGGTGCACTATCTTGCTTTTTATTACAGCATACCCGGCAAGGTTTTCATCTTTGTTCCGGCTGTTCAACTGACCCACAGACATTGGAACCTGTAAGGTCTGAACTTGTTTCCACTTGATGCAGCGCGGTTCCTGAACATTATAATCGGATTGTCAAAAGTGTTTTTTCCCACAACACAATTTGGAACCTGCAGCAGCGTGGTATCGTATCCCGGACGTGATTGGTACTTTGTTTTACTTATTTGCAGCTGATTTGTGTCTGATCACAAAACGGAATGCTGACGGAACAGAAGACGTCCTGATGCATCCTGAACAGATCTCTTCCTATTCAGAATGCATGAGGAGTAAATGGAAACATTTTTTCCAGTATTGAGATCCTCTGCCGGATCTCAAAACCGGAAAATAACAACGCAAGTGCGTGTTTCTCACTCTCAACTAAAAAATTCGGGTTTATTAGAATCCAAATTTTATGAGATATTCATTTTGGGATACTTATCCCTAGTACCGCCAGGCACAGCCGGACAGTCATACACTGCAGAAAGACCTGGGGGCCCCAGCTGCCATCCTAAGACATCGGCACCCAGCAATCTCACTCATGGGATGCTGATGCCTGAAAGAGGGAGCACCCCCCTGTAAACCACTTAGAGGCTGCGGTCGCTATTGACTGTTCCATCTAAGGGGTAAAATGGAAGCGCCGCTGTCGGACGTGTATGTTGGTACATATTTCTTCAGCTGTATGGGCACAGCCAAACACAGGGAGGAATTTCTGCTGCACAGTGGGCACAGATTTCACTCTTTGCATTGCAGTATAAATTGACATGCTGAGGATTTTAAATCCACATTGCAGGTCAATTTATGATGCAGATTTTTTTTTTGTTGGGGGGGGGGGGGGTTTGTAGCATGTGAATGAGATTGCTTCAAATCTCACTTAGCACACACTGTAAAACTCTATGGATTTACTACAATGGGGGCATTATAGATCATGGATAACCACTTTAATACTGAAACATGCTGTAACTAATGTAGCATGGTATTTTTTTTTTGTAATTATATGAATCTATAAAACACTGTGGGGGGGATTTATCACCGACTGGTATTTTACGTCATACTATGATATCCTTTGCACTGTGCCGTCCTCATCATATATTAGGCTCACCCCCGGCAGTCCATGCGTCTAAACTGAAATCTACGGCAGTTTGGAACAAAGTTTGGATACAAACGCCACTTGCACCTAGATTTGGGCTCAATGGTGTTAAACACAAGATTTGCAACTTTTTTATGCCAGAAAACTGGTGTTTTCCCCTCTGTATGCCTATACAATGGGATACCATCATGGAGGTTTCCATCAGAGAACGGATTCCATTGCCGACATAAACTGCAGTAATGACAATACTGACCCTCTAACTGCCGCGGGATGCTGTATGCTGCTGCCAAAAATACCCCCAATGACCCTAGACCCGGTTCTGCAGTTCACAGACAGTGACAGGCATAGGCTGTGATCCCAGTTATTAATACTCCATGTAGTGGAACACTTCAGATTAGATAAAAATGCAGAAATGTAGCATCCAGCGCTCCGCATAGTGACCCACTTCATGAGCAGACACTGCGTCCATTCACAGGGCGCATACTCGACATCTGTAGGACAATATGAGCCGACCTTGCTGATTGTATAGGGACACACATTTCATGACTGGGGACTAAAATACATGCGAGGAGAACAAGGAGGACACTTTCTGGGGATTCATATTCACAGGAAATGAGAGAACTAAAAAGAAAATGGAGATGTGTCCAACATATAACCACATATATTTAGAAACGTATCAGGACAGATGCCTTCAAATGAGGACATCTGTACGAATAAAGAGGTCGTCTCACTTCAACAAGTGGCATTCATCATGTAGAGAAAGTTACTACAAGGCACTTACTAATGTATTGTGATTATCCATATTGCCTCCTTTGCTGGCTGGATTCATTTTTCCATCACATTATACACTGTTCGTTTCCAGGGGTTACGTCCACCCTGCAATCCAGACCACTCTTGCACACATAGGCTAGCACTTTTTCCTGGCTAAAACAATCATTTGCCGGCACATGCACATGTAAGGTATCCCTTATATCTGAGTCCAGTAAGAGGAGGCTCTGCTAGACAGTAGGCAGTGGTCTACACGGCAGCCGCAGTATTCACGACATCACTTTGACTCAGATCATTTTCTGCCTGCGGTATTATCAAATGGTTGATGTCCTTCCACTGGTCACTTATTTCAGAAGACAAATATGTATGTACCATGATTGAGGCCGGATTTCCAAGCTCTGGTAGCCAGATAATTATGTTAATGGTCATGCGGTTTTGTGGGTAAAACTGTGGAGATACAAGCTAAATTGTGAGGACGATACACTTACTATTTGCTTTGGCCTGATGTGGCTACTGCAGAATGGAGACCTGGCCTGAAGCGTTGGCCCATTTCATGATGTCATTATATGGCTGGTTTTACCACGGTCTATTTTTGCCACTTTTAAGTTTTTATTTTTTTTACATTTGTGTTGAATTTTTAATTGCACTGCATGGGCCTCTTCTGAGGTGTATTCTAATAACTACTTGCAGTCCCTGTGTAATAACAATCATGGGGCATCTATTCGTTTGACTCTGTGTTGTGCCATTCCTTTATTATTCCTGCTAAAAGTTATGAACGAACTGCTAGCAGTTTGCAACGAAGGACCAGATGGGTGTAACCAGTTGGGGGCGTGTCTCTTCACAGTCTGGCACTGGCAGCACCAATTGGATAATGTCATACTGTGCAAGAACACCCCCCTCCCAAACTGAAAACACCCATCTGGACCTTTATTGAAACCTGCTAGTAATTCATTCATAATTTATACGCAAAAGAAAAATCCAGCTCAGGTCAGTTGAAAAATATTTCGGACTTTATTCCAGCGGTTATAAAACTTCTGTATGACAAGACGTGTGCAGTTACGCGTTTTAGACCTCTAGTACATGTGGGTCCTTCCTCATGACAAGCAGGAAGGACCCACATGTACATGTACATTTATAGGAAGAATAATAGAGGAATAACACATGATACAGTCCTAAATATAAATGCTCCAGAATTTTTGCTAAAGCAGTTTTGCACTGTTTTTGAAAAGCAGTTTTGTCATCTTTTAACAATATGCAGTGTAGTTTATGTACAGTGTTTTTCACTTTGGCATGGGGGTTAGAAAATTCCGGAAAATAACATAATGAAGGACAGGTAGAATATGAATCCAAATCCCCTGATGGGACAGTAGTAATGTAAGCACTGTTGGACTGGGGAGCCTAGGGCCCACCAGTAAAATGTATTTTGGGGACCCATCGTACAGATACATTCAAATATAATAAATATTTTAACAAGTTGAATATATGTATGTGGTGCAGTAAGTCTACTGTGTGATGTGCCTCTTGTGCAGGGGGTGGGAGACTAGGAGCCCACTTTGCTCAGGGGCCCACCAGGGGATTCACCTGTACCCCTGTGGGCTAGTCCGAGCCTAGAGGCAACTGTAAACCAACTCATGTAGATTTTATGGGGGAAAAGCCACTGCAGATTTTCCAGCAGATGCTCAAAAGTGGCCTATCTGGTATGTCCACCCTTGTCTTCTGCTAGACCTTAGCAGCCCTGTTTTATTAAAGGGGTTGGCCACTTTCTGGTTATTGTTCACCAATGTGTTTGTGAGATGATTATAAGTCACTTACTAATATGGCCTTTGTTAAAATTCTGCATAATTTTCTATATTTCATAAGGTATGCCCCCTTCTTTATAAAGTCCTTTGTGCTGTCCACACAGGGCTCCTGTCCATAAGATGGCCGCTGATGGAGGGTCATGTGACCAGGCAAATCACCTCCATGTGATGTCTCCTCCATTCAAACTCGCTGCACCTGCCATCTGCACTTGTTCTGTAGAGAGTTCAGTGCAGGTGCAGTGTATTTGAATGGAGCAGACATCACATGGAGGTGATTTGCCTGGTCACATGACCCTCCATCAGCGGCCATCTTATGGACAGGACCTCTGTGTGGACAGCACAAAAGACTCTGTTAACAAGGGGGCATATCTATATATATATATGAAAGATAGAAAGTGATGCAGAATTTCAACAAAGGCCATATTAGTAAGTGACGTATAATCCTCTCACAAACACATTGGTCAACATTGACCAGAAAGTGGACAACCCCTTTAAGGATCCTTTATTGTGTCAGAGCTTGGACCAACAGGAGAACCCACTGGGCCAGTCCGATGCTGCCAGCAGGTAATCCACAGCAAATTATGCAACAAAATTTAATTGTGGGGACAGTATATTGCGGTTTTGACTTCGCTGTTAAAAATTAGTGGAAAGAATTTGGAACAAATCCATGAGAAATCTGCAACATAAATTGAAATGTTAATATGCAAAATAAATGTGGAGCCCCAGTATTGGGTCTACAACACAATGAAAGCCAGATATCCCTCAAAGGAAGGAAAACCAAGCAAGGGGTGTCTCCATTACAGAGATCACCAAACCCACCATATTAAGTGGCCCCTATGTCAAGATCCCGCTTTTTTACAAGCTTTAAGGATGTGACGGGGAAAACCTAAGCCAGTTGTCCATCCACAGACAGCTGTTTCGGGGTGTTGCCCCTCATCAGTGCGGAGTAGGATTCTGGCTAACCGGGAGCAATGCCTCGGAGACTACTCAAACAAAACAATAGCTGATCTCAGAGAGACCAGCCACAAAAACACAGCGGAGCCTCACTTAACAGTCTCAACGCAGCAATCCAAAGTGCAAAGCTCCCTGGGAGTAGTCTGAGTAGTCCCTGTTTGAGTAGTCTCCGAGGCATTGCTCCCGGTTAGCCAGAATCCTACTCCGCACTGATGAGGGGCAACACCCCGAGACAGCTGTCTGTGGATGGATACCTGGCTTAGGTTTTCCCCGTCACATCCTTAAAGCTTGTAAAAAAAAAGCGGGATCTTGACATAGGGGCCACTAAATATGGTGGATTTGGTGATCTCTGTAATGGAGACACCCCTTTGCTTAGTTTTCTTCCTGTGAGGGATATCTGGCTTTCATTGTGTTGTAGACCCAATACTGGGGCTCCACATTTATTTAGCATATTACTGTTTCCCAGGGAGCTTTGCACTTCGGATTGCTGCGTTGAGACTATTAAATGAGGCTCTGCAGTGTTTTTTGTAGCTGGTCTTCCTGAGATCAGCTATTGGTGTGTATAAATTGAAATGTTGCAGATTTCAAAATCCACACAATGGGCTAATTTCCAAGTGGATGTAATGTGTTAAGATCTCATCCACTTACCTGCCATACTGTAATTCCACTGTGGAGTTTCCAAGTGGATTTGCAGCAAACCTGCCCTGTGTGAATTTACCCATAAAATGCAATATTTAATTTTTTATAACAATTATTATATTATTTATAAATTTTAACAATCATGTGTCCTGTAGTAAATAAAAAATAATCCTGCCCTATCGCTGTATTCTGTTGCTCCTTTAAGCAGCAAATACCTAACCTAAGACCATAAGATATCCATCAGAGTAACGACTTGTACGCCACTGTCACAAAGTGTCATACAGTATTAAATACCTGTGGGACTTGTCTGTAGAATCGCAGTATAAGGCACTATCATTCTTTGCATCTTACGTTCCCACAATTTAGATTACAAATGGCTGTAAACCAGATGGTGGTTCATATCCGGTCATTACATTAGGTGTGTAAGAAAAATTACCAAGGAAAGCTCTAAAACAGCTTTGCAAGTAAAAATATGGCCAGCAGGTGGCGCTATCAGCCAAAAATCTGCCTTATGTAACTGCATAGGATCAGAGCTCACTACAAACCACTAACTATTCCTAAGCATAAAACCTAAGGAACTGGCTGGTTACTGCAAACGTAGTATGTACAAGAACTGACACTGAGGTGCAGCGTCGTGTTAATATGTCATCGCTAGTGACTGGGAAAAGGGTTAAATGGAAAATAATCAACGGTATCAACTTATGGAAAAAGAAATTGATGTGGTCAGGAATCATCGCCACACTATGTAGATTATACTTTAGGACTTGGTCCAAGTTTACTTCTCCTCACTTAGTCATAAGAGCTTACATTCAGCTAGACTTGACCGAAATGACTCAGCCTGCAATTGCTATTCCAGCTGTTAGAAAATGGTGTCTGCTGAGTCTGCAGGATCTGTCCGGGGTGCTATACGTTTTCTGGTGTGGGAAAGTATGTATCATGGAGTCAACCAATTACCGTAAGTAAATGAGCATTTAAAGGGGATATACACTTAAAGGGGTTGGCCCACCCTCAGTATAGGGCTTCAATTTCTGATTGGCAGGGGTCTCGTCTTCGGTGTAGCTGTCGTCCATGGTGTACCTGGTTTCTGCAGCGCTGCTTCCATTGGGGGCATTGCTGCACTTACCAGCTCCATCCGCTACACAAAGGACGTACTGTATAGATCTGATGCTGCCTTCTGGCACTGGAGCTACCCCATGAAAGCTGGTCAGCGGTGGTGCATGGTGTCAGACCCCCGCCGATCTGATAGTGACGGCCTTTCCTGATAGACCATAAATCAGGGGTGCACAACCTTTTCTGGGTGGGGGCCACATTATCAGACTAAACCAACATCAAGGGCCGAAAATAAAATTTAAAGGGGTATTAACAACTAAAATACCGTATTTATGGCAAATTGAACATACAGTATATATCATAAAAGTCTAGTTACAATTCCAGGACTCCCATCTAATGAGAGAAATCATGAAAAATACATGTGAGCAGCCACAAGACATAGACATACATGTTTATTACCAGATGGTTGGGGGCCACAAAGAATGGTATCAAGGGCCGCATGTGGCCCCCGGGCCGCAGGTTGTGCAATCCTGCCATAAGTAGTAAAGGAGTGGACAACCCCTTTAAAGGGGTTTTTCCATCTAAGCATTTGTGGCATATCACCAGGATCTCGAGAATAGGGCCTCCAAAGTGAGGGAGAGCACACCGCACATGCGCAGCATGCTCTCCGTTCACTGTTATAAGACTTCCAAAAATAGCAGAGAGAGGTCCCATAGCAGTGAATGGAGAGGAAGCCATGCAAGCGCAACCAGCCATTGAACTGCCGGAAATAGGTGAGCCAGCGTTCGGCTATTTTTGGAATTCCCAGAGTGGTGAATGGAGGGCGGCTGCGCATGTGCGGCGGTATCTCCATTCACTTTGGAGGCTCCGTTCTCGAGATAGGAGTTGCTTGCAGAGCTGGGACCTGCACCCATCTAATGTTTGTGGCATATCCTAGTGATTTGCTACAAATGTTTAGACGGAAGTATTAAAATTTTTGTCTGGAAACTTGGTAGTTCGGTAATAGCTTGTTACAACTGCCATGTAACCATACAAACTGAGCTTGGCCCACATAGGAATTTCCTGATCAATAGTATTTAGATGATACATTCATAGAGTCAATGGTCAGTAACTCAGCTTCTTGTCCAAGCTGTATCGTCATCAGAAACAAAGATCATCTCTCTGGCCAATGATCGGCGATAGGATGGGGTCAATTATCGTCAATAGTCAACTTTAGTTATAGGTACGCATATGACTTTCTACTTTTATGAATAAAACGTTCATAAAGATGAAAACTGCAGCTATAAGCAGTTGTGTACATGGAAATCATAATGCCCCATAGCAAAACGTACATTAGGCCCTGACAACCCCGACTACTTCCTTATTAAATTTCAAAACTTATCTTATAGATGATGTAGCATCCTTTTCTACACATACAGCTCAAAATCCCTCACTTTCATTCAGATAGTAAATGAAAGAATTCTGCCTGCCTGCAATATCACTTGGGGGAAGAAGTGATCACATTTGTATGTGCCTAGCTCCCCCTGGTGGTGGCTGCAGGCAAACCTCATGGCTGTGTTTTGGGAAACCGGAGAAGCAGTTCACAGCTCCTTCTCATCACAGGCTCTATGACTTCTATGACTTGCATGGATGACTTCTATAATAGATACACCACTTGTATAACAATTCAAGGATCTAAATTTTACTATATAGATATATATATACATTATTATTATTATTATTTTTTATGCCTCTGTCAGCAGATTTGTCACTGGCTGACCTGTTACATGTGTGCTTGGCAGCTGAAGGCATCTGTGTTGGTCCCATGTTCATATGTGCCCACATTGCTGAGAAAAATGATGTTTTAATATATGCAAATGACCCTCTAGGAGCAACGGGGGCATTACTGTTACACCTACAGGCTCTGCTCTCTGTGCTACTGCCATGCCCTCTGCACTTTGATTGACAGGACTAGGTGTGATGACGTTTTTTTTTTTAACTGCCTGACCCTGTCAATCAAAGTGGAGAGGGCTCAGCAGCTGCAGAGAGAGCTGATCCTCTAGGTGTAATGGTAACACCCCCGTTGCTCCTAGAGGCTCACTTGCATATATTAAACCATTATTGAACATATATGAACATAGGACCAACACAGATGGCTTCAGCTGCCAAGCGCAGGGCCGGGCTGACACAGAGGCTGTGGAGGCTCCAGCCTCAGGGCGCTCCAGCCTCAGGGCGCAGGCAGGGGCCGGCCAGAGGGAGAGGGACTGACAGGGGGGAACCGCTCAGCGCTCCCTCCTGTCATTCCCTGATTGTAGCGTGACCGAGCTCTGTCCGGTCCGCAGGTACAGAGGGCATCAGTCTCCTGTACCCGACCGGACTCACAGTTTGCACTTCAAGTAAGTCGGCTCGGTACAGGAGACAAAAGCTCCTCCTCCTGTACCCGCGGAGGCGCAGACCATGCAGAGCTCGGCCACGCTACAGCAGAGGTAGGAGGAGAGGAGGGGGAGAAGAAGGAGCATGACAACATGGGGGGGCAGAAAGCATGACAACATGGGGGAAGAAAGAGCATGACAACATGGGGGAGAAGAAAGAGCATGACAACATGGGGGACAGAAGAGCATGACAACATGACAACATGGGGGAGAAAGAGCATGACAACATGGGGGAGAAGAAAGAGCATGACAACATGGGGGGCAGAAATAGCATGACAACATGGGGGCAGAAATAGCATGACAACATGGGGGGAAGAAAGAGCATGACAACATGGGGGGAGAAAGAGCATGACAACATGGGGGCAGAAAGAGCATGACAACATGGGGGGCAGAAAGAGCATGACAACATGGGGGCAGAAAGCATGACAACATGGGGGATAGTGGGGCAGAAAGAGCATGACAACATGGGGGGCAGAAAGAGCACGACAACATGGGAGGGAGGCAGAAAGAGCATGACAACATGGGGGAAGAAAGAGCATGACAACATGGGGGCGGAGAAGAAAAAGCATGACAACATGGAGGGGGAGAAGAAAGAGCATGACAACATGGGGGGGTATAAAGAACATGAAAAGATGGGGGAGAATGACAGGGGGCAGAAAGAGCATGACAAGAATAGGGGATTATGACAAGAGGGGGGGAGAATGACAAGAGGGGGAGAGCATGACAAATTACTATGTGGGGGCACTGCTGTGTGGTTGAGGGGTGTGTGGGGGACATTACTGTGTGGGGGGCAGTGTGGCGGACATTACTGTGTGGGGGGCAGTGTGGCGGACATTACTGTGTGGGAGGCAGTGTGGCGGACATTACTGTGTGGGGGACACTACAGTGTGGGGTGGCATTACAGAAAAGCTCTACAGATGCAACTCCCATGTATTGGGTCACCACAATTTGGGTGGTCATTCACTAAATGAACCCTGATATGGGGAGAATCTGTGGATGACACATATTTGTCATCCACAGACACCCCCCCCACCCCCCCCCAAAACAGGGTTAATTTACTGAATGACCACCAATAAAAGAGGTGGGGGTCACATATGCTATTTCAGCGCACATGTAACAGGTCAGCCGGTGTCACAGGTACAAATCTGCTGATAGATGCTCTTTAAAGGGGTTCTCCGGGCTTTTAATATTGATGACCTATCATCAGGATAGTTTAATACAAAAGCAATAAGGCAGCCCTCACCTGCTCCCCTGTGCTGTGAGCACGGATGCAGCACTTGGACATGGCTGATTTAAGATTCAGAAAAAAAACGAAGATTCCAGCTCAACTTCAGCCAAGGGGAAAAACTTTATTTCAGCGGTAAAATCTTATTATACAGAACATTGTAGTCTTGTCTACGCGTTTCAGACCATAGGATTGAGGTCCTTACGGAACGTAAGGAGACGGAGCGTGTGGAACGTGTGCACGGCGCATGCCTTGACATACAGCTGATTGGCTGGGGTGCCCCTGATGATCTCATATCTATGACCTGAGCTTACATGTCCTTTATACAGAACACAGGGTATATCCAAAAATATTAGCAATAAACGAGGAAGAAAAATAACTTTTCTTGTTCTGGGGAATAAGCGTGATTGGCGTGTCCTACATTGCCTATATTTAGCCTGCAGCCGCTTGGATATTGAGGTAATAGGCTCAGATTCAGTACAGTACAGTTACTCATTCACAGCCCTGCCTGATCCTTTGTCCCAGGAGGGGGGATGGAACTTGTCCTGTGGGATGTGCACACACAGGCAAAAAGCAGCGAATACGGCCATTATCCTCCTCATACACCGTGCACTGATCTCACATGGGGGACAACGTGCTATTGTTTTAGCAAATCTCTTTCCATGGCTTGCTAGCAGACAGGCTCAGGGCTGTGCCCGCTGTTTATACTGCCTGGATAATGGGGAATTGTGATTGAAGAATTACAAGGGAAGCATCTCAGGCCTGGAGACAAAATGGGGTTACTGGTGTGTGTAGGCTGCTGCTAACTGGAGGCAAAGGCACCCAGACAACTGGTGCCACGTCTAATATCAAGGCGCTTCGTGATGTCTATTCTTTTTTTTTTTAACAATCTTTTTTATTAAGGTCTGCTGCGTAACAGTAAATACAAAAGAGAGCATCATAAAATACAAGATGGTACAGATACTGCTTATAAGAATGACATCAGTACTAATGCAAAAAACACAACAACTCCCCCTCCCCTCCCCCCCAACAGTTTGTGCAACGTATACGGAAGATCCGCTGCTGGTGCACCCCACTACGCCGGCATCACAGACAAAGGAACACATCCGTGGAGTGTTTCATACATATACCAAGTGGTGTTTTCAAAGTGAGTGATGAGTTTGGATGTCATGGAAGGTGATAGAGTATGCATGAATAAAGACCACTTTTCAAAGAAACGTTTGGTTAGTTTTTCTTTTTCAGACAGGGTAAACATCCAGTCCATCTGGAAAAGAAAGTGTACCTTGGTCAATATAAAAGGAATAGTAGGAACATTGGGGTCCAGCCACAGGTGCAAAA
The DNA here is from genome assembly GCA_033119425.1 of Bufotes viridis. Classification (NCBI taxonomy): domain Eukaryota; kingdom Metazoa; phylum Chordata; class Amphibia; order Anura; family Bufonidae; genus Bufotes; species Bufotes viridis. The sequence continues at coordinate 38,121,169 of CM065596.1, read as the reverse complement.
TGCTTTTCCTTGTAGCTGCAGCCCAAGTATGGAGCATGGCTTTCTTCCCTCTGGAGAGACCACGGTCCTCTTCTGCAAGGATATTAAAGATGGCCCACTGGGGAACTACATGAAACGAAATGTCATAGGTGGAGAGCATATGAGCTTTGACCTGGTCCCACAGAGCTTTAACCTTAGTACAATCCCACAGATGATGAAAAGGTCTGTGTTGGGACTGCCACACTTGGAACAAGAGTAGCTGCCATCCCCGACATTTTATTTTTAAGGTATGGAGTTATATAGGCCCTATGGAATACTAGGGTAGCCATGTCAGTGTAACTACTGACCGGGTATGTTTATGAATTTTCAACGCCGCTTCCAGGAGTTGTTTAGTGTCAAAATCGGGCAAATCAGGAAGCCATTTGCATGGACCAGTTGTGGCAGTTTCCCAATTTATCAAGGGTCTAATAAAATTATAGATACGACTAGTGGATGAGACTTGGGATCTAGCATTCTTGATAAGGACATCTAGGCCAGTTAGTCCGTAAATCTCTGGGAACCGGCGTAGACATTGCTGGACAAAGCTGCGCGCCTGAAGAAATAAAAATGGGTCATGATTAAAGGCTGGAAATTTCTGAGAGGCCGCAGCGAAGGAGAGGAGGGAATGGTCCGAGTCAAGCAAGTCCAAAATGTAGACGCAACCCTGTGTAGCTAGAGTATTATATGTTCTAGGTGGGTTGCCATTTAAAAAGTTCGGGTTACCCAGGAAGGTTTGAAATGGTGTATGGGTTGAGGTCAGACCATTCGCTTTTCCGCATCCTACGCCAGACTAAGATAGTATGCCACAGGACCGGTAATTGAGTAATGTCGGGGGAAGCTTGTCCCGTGGTAAGTGAAGCAGCATCATCAGTGACAGATTAGGGCATAGCTGACTCTCCAAGGAAACATTAGCGAAGTGAGATCTGCCTCTAACCCAATCTAAAATGTACCGAAAGATGGCCGCCTGGTTATATAACCTAATATCAGGGAGATTAAGTCCGCCAAGTACTTTAGGTTGCTGGAGTTTAAAAAGGCTAAACCGACTACGCACTGTAGAGTTCCAAATAAATTGTCTAAAGGCTTTATGGAGAAGTTTAATATCAGTTTGTCTTAATAAAAGCGGTAGGGTTTGAATTAAGTACAGTAATTTGGGAAATAGTATCATTTTAAGTAGGTGACACCTGCCCGAAAATGTTAAGGAGAAATGGCGCCAGGATTGAAGTTGTGATATTAACGAGGCGATGAGAGGTTTATAGTTAGATTGATACAGTAATGCCGGATTAGCTGTGAGTCGGATTCCTAAGTAGGAAATTGAATCAGGTCGCCACGAGAAGGGGAAGTCTGGGCCCCCGAGGCGCCTGGCTGTACGGAATATCGGGAGCGCTTCTGACTTCTGGAAGTTAACCCGGAAACCAGAGCAAGAGCCAAAGGCTTCTATAGTGGACATAATGGCGGGGATGGCTTGGCGAGGATTAGCTATAAAGAGTATAATGTCGTCCGCAAAGGCCAGGAGTTTAGTCACATGTGAGCTAGTCTTAATCCCCTTAAATGAGGGGAGGGAATGTAGTGTCCTAATAAGGGGGTCTAGCGCTATATTAAATAGCAACGGGGACAGAGGGCATCCCTGTCTCGTTCCTCTATGAACAGTAAATGGGGTGGAAGATATCGAATTGACCCAAATCGAAGACTTGGGCAAATGGTACATCATCCGGACCGCCATGCTGAACACCGAACCAAAACCTCTTCTTTCTAGAAGGGACTGCAGGAAGCTCCAGGACACGCGGTCGAACGCCTTATCGGCATCGAGGCTGACCAGTATATTGGACATTTGCCTATTAACCCTGGAGGACGATATCACTCCCACTGCCGTTCGGATATTATAGGTAATAGATTTACCAAGCATAAAACCCGCTTGCGCCGGGTGAATAATATCCGCCAGGATTTTCTGTAGCCTGTTCGCCATAATTTTGGAAAAATTTTAAAATCCACATTGAGGAGAGAGATAGGGCGGTAAGATTCAACCAGTGAATGATCTTTACCCGGTTTCGGAATCACCGTAATTAAGGCGTCATTAAAGCCATCTGGAATGGAGCCCGCGGAAACAATATTATTGAATAGGGATTTCAGATGGGGGCTCAAGGATGGGCTGAGTAGTTTATAGTATTCGCTACTAAAGCCGTCAGGTCCAGGGGCCTTTGATAACTTGAGGGATTTAATGGTATCCTGCACCTCCTCCAAAGAAATGGGTCCGTTCAACAGCGCCCTTTGATCATCCGTAAGTTCCGGAATGAACGGGTCGGCCAGAAATGAAGACTCGAAGAGGTAGTCCCGCAGGCGCTGTATAAAGGGACTCAAAAAACCCTAAAATGTTCCCCTATTTCGGCGGGATGCGTAAGGTAATTACCGGATTGCGATTTTATTGTAGGGATTTTGGTGGCGGATCGGAATGGTTTAGTCATGGAGGCGAGTAGTCTGCCCGGTTTGTTCTCCCAACGAAAATATTTATGCTTCTGGTAATTAACATCCATTAACGCCCGTTCGTGAGCCACCGCTTCCGCTGCAATTTTAGCATCTAGATAACGTTGTTTCAACTCAGGGGTATTATGAAGCCTAAACATTTTATAGGATTGAGTGAGAGCAGACTGCACAGCAACCAATGAGGCCGCCATCTTTTTCTTTTTATAAGCTATATGGGAAATAATGTGTCCGCGAGTACCGCTCTTAGAGGCCGCCCAAAAGAGATTAATATCATCCACGTGACCCGCGTTATCCTCCGCATAGGAATACCAGAATCCCGAAATCAAAGATTTAAATTCTTGGGAGGTGTACAAATATGCCGGGAACCTCCATTTTTAGAAAGCGGGATTGGGGTATTCAACGCGAGTTCAAACAGGACGGGTGCATGATCAGAAATATAGATATCCAATATCTTGGAAGACCGTAGTAAATGAATAGAGGTATGGGGAATCAGCCAATAGTCAATCCTCGCATGAGAGTCATGTACCGCGAGTAGTGTGTGTATTCCCGGTCAATAGGGTGCAACAATCTCCAGGGGTCTATTAAGTCTAATTGGTCCATTAATGATTGGATAGCATTCGCTTGGGATAGGGGCACATGGGTTCTGGCAGATGAACTATCTAAACAAGTATCATGCGTAATATTAAAATCACCCCCAATAATCACATTGTGCAATTCCCAATTGGACAAAACATTTACCAGGGATGCGAAGAAACCTGAGGAAGAAGCATTAGGTGCATAGACATTGACCAGACAGTAGATAGTACCTTCGATTTTAACCTGGGCCAAAATATAGCGACCTTCAGGATCCTCAATGGTATCAAGAATTTCGGGCTGAATCAAGGAACTAAATAGAATAGCCACGCCTCTCGTTTTTTTTGAAAAGGAAGCCTCCACACATGTGGGGAATTTCCGATTCCGAAGGGCGGGATGTTTACCCTTGATCCAGTGCGTCTCCTGAAGGAAGACAATGTGGGCCTGCAATTTGCTTAAGTGATTCAGGACTTTTCTTCGCTTGACCGGAGCATTCAGCCCATTAACGTTCCAAGTACACCAGGTCAGAGAAGAAACAGAAGATACAGATGTAGTATCAGGAGCCGTCATTTTAACCAATGCCTGCGGGTGGCCATGACATACAGGAAAGCAACATCAAGCAGTGAGGAGGGCACCTGTCCCAGCGAGCAGGCATCTCCTTCAGGAAGTCGCGAGGGCCCAGCAGCAGTAGTATGCACAAACATCCCCAACAACACAACAGGTTACAATTAATGCAACATCATGACATCGCCAAATAAGATCTAGGGGCAATGTCACAACAAAAACAAATAACAGTAGTAACAAAACGCATTCCATAGTAGGAGTGCAACAATTTAAGTATTCAACCCAAATAAACAGTCGTTAGTCCCGGGTGTGCTAGAGCACGCATAGGAACTCCACCATCAAGTTGACGCAGTGGCACGAGTAGGTGAAGCCTGAGGAGAGCTGCTCCAGCAACGCCAAAGCTTTCTGGGGGTCATCAAAGACCCATGCTTTACCCTCCATAGAGAACCGGAGGACGGCCGGGTACTGGAGAGAGAAACGTATAGATTTGTCCAGCAGGATCTTGCAAGCCTTACTGAAGGCCCGTCTTTTTCCACTACCGTTGAAGAGAAATCCTGGAACATTAGTATTTTAGAGTTCTCGTACTGGAGAGAAGGCGCTTGGCGGTAGGCGGTCAGGAGTTTCAACTTGTCCTGATAATTGAGAACCTTGAAGATAACTGGACGGGGCCTAGCAGAGTCCCCAGTACGCGGAGGACCTACCCTGTGAGCCCTTTCCACTGAAATGGTGGACGAAGTGGTCTCCATTTTGAGCGCTTGGGGTAGCCACTCCGAGGTAAGCCATAATACACTCACTGGAACGGACGGATTCTGGGACCCGATAAGCCTCAAGTTGTTGCGCCTAGAGCGGTTCTCCAGGTCATCTATTTTATCTTGCAGAGTAGCTATCAAAGTGTCCTTGGAATCAACTCGTTCTTTGCAGACCGTCACAGTGTCTTCCAGATCTGATATTCTTTGCTCCGCCTCCGCGAGGCGAGTGGAGTGGGATGTGACTTGGGAGACTATGAGGTCCAGAGAAGATTGAAAGGCTGCTAGTCTCGTGTCGATGGTAGGCATCAGGAGATCCAAGATGGCCTGAGCAGTAGCTTTTGAAGAATCAACAGGGGGATCCTCCATGGCTTTGGTCGGAGAGGACTGAGCTTGGCTCCTGACTGATGACCTGAGCCCTTTTGCCGAGGGAGTTTTCCCAACAAATTTATCCATAGAGGCTGTAGACGGGTAAAGGCCACAGGTGAGGCAGGCTTCACAAAGTAGACAATGGTGGAGTTGCCGAGCAACTTACACTACATGAGAGATTGATTGAAGTCCAAAAGAGAACTTATAAGAAACGCATATAGCAGAAGGGAGGGGGACGGAAGGGACCGGATGTTCACCGGCAGTATTCGCTATAGCAGAAAAAGTTCCTTCATGCACAACTTGAAGAGGGTGCCACCTGGGCACCGATCAGGTCGAGACCTATGGCCTCTAAGTCCCCTGGTAAGGAGGAGAGCCGGGCGTCGAGATGGTTCAATGCGCCCTTGTCCAGCCCTTATCCAGACACTTGTAAACAAGGGGTCCGGGGCTCGTATAAAAAGCGGACTTGTACGTCTGCTATCCAGAGGACCTGGGAGGGCTGATGTTGTTAGGCTATGCCTGCAGGTCACATATAACCCCTGTCAGCGTGATGGCAGCACAAGAGCGGGCCTATCTAAGAAATAGGGTCTGTGGCCCTTTAAAGACTGCTGAGTGCAGGGCTCCAATGAGGCAGATAGGATTCCTTAACCATCAAGGCTGGGCCTTCAAGCCCAGGATGCCAGGAGGAGAGCTGGAGAGGATTAGGTGCCTGGGAGATGGTGAATAGAGGGCAGTCACCGATATTATGGTGCAATGTCTCTAACCTGGAATCGCAGCGTGATGTCTATTCTTAACCTGATATGCATACATAAGTGAGTGCAATTTACATAACTCCAATAAGATTATATTAAGGAATTGCTATGTAAGCCATTGTATTTGTGCTATTTTGTATACGGCCAGCATAAATACGGAAAGACTCTTCACAGTATTGATAACTGGAGCTTTTTGTAAATGGCAGAACATTTGTAGCCGTGTCCTTGCTGACAGTGAAAACACATGAGATGTAATCAGGGGCAGACTGGAAACTTAAAGTGGGCCTAGAAAAAAAGCTGAAGTGGTCCCATTTTGTAATTGGGTCCAAACTGGACTGCTGGGTTGGTATCATTTGCCGAAATACCATATTTCAATACATTATACAACCCCGGCAGAGCCAAACACCACAAAATACTGGCCCAGCAGCACAAAATAGCTCCCCAAAAACTGCCCCTCTGTGGTGGCCATTGCAGCTGCCTAGTTCTGTCCTCCTACTCCAGTTGCCTCAGGATAGCAATACAGTTGAATTCAGAAGTCAGGAAGGGAGAGTCAGATCATTAGTTATCATGGCTGGAGGCCTGAGGAGGGCCAGGTGGCCCCCTGGGCATCGGCCCACCAGAGGTTTCCCTGTACGGTCAATGGCTGGTCTGCCCCAGGGTGTAATAACTTTCCTACGTGTAATGTTTAGTACATAGAGGTTAGAAAACAACAGATTTTTTTTCCCCCCGATGCATGATCTTACCTTGACATATTCCATTGCAGAATCTGGAGATTTAAAGTCCCTAAAATAAAAAAAATAAAAAGAAGTGTCAGTAAACAGGGCAGAGAAAGCATGAAATGAGCCGTGCTAGGAAGAAAGATCGTTTTCTAAGCTGCACAATGCATGATCGCAACTGGAACCGTATAAATTCCACCCCTGTTACAATGTTATTCATTATACAACACAACATGCTAGTTTTCAAGGCTGAAATGTCCTCATTTATGCTACTGGATGTATCAGCCACCAGGGTGACATTGCAGCCTCGTCATGAAGCAGCGACTGAGCAGACTCTCAGTTTAGGACATCCTGTAGGCGTTTTTCTATTCCACTATTGATATAGCACTAACATATTCTGCGCTGTTAAGTACTTTGGAGGCATGAATTATTGCCGAAAACTACCAATCAGGGTTCAACCTAAATTTTTCAAAGGGTCGCTGAGAGATGAGAACCAGAATCTGAAAAGTTGCTAATGGCTACCAGTCTACATTTACCTTGCACTGGGTTATACACATCAACATCCAAATAACCTTTAATCAGAAATTGCGATAGGGGAAGCATACCGCTGTACAAACCCTACCAGACCTACCTTCTGAGAATTAGCACAAGTTCATTGCCCCAGCGTTCACAGAATGAAACCGGGTGGTTAGAAAAAGTGATTATGTCTGCCTGTATTATTTCATTTATTTCACTAAATTTCTTAAAGGCCCTCTGTCAGCAGATTTGTACCTATGACACTGGCTGACCTGTTACATGTGCGCTTGGCAGCTGAAAATGATGTTTTATTATATGCAAATGAGCCTCTAGGAGCAACGGGGGCGTTACCATTACACCTAGAGGCTCTGCTCTCTCTGCAACTGCCACACTATCTGCACTTTAATTGATAGGACCAGGTTTGATGACCCTGGCCCTGTCAGTCATACTGCAGAGGGCATGGCAGTTGCAGAGACAGCAGAGCCTCTAGGTGTAATGGTAACTCCCCCGTTGCTCCTACAGGCTCATTTGCATATAATAAAACATCATGTTTCTCAGCAATGCGGACACATATGAACATGGGACCAACACGGATGTCTTCAGCTGCCAGGCGCACATGTAACAGGTCAGCCAGTGTCATAGGTACAAATCTACTGACAGAGGGCCTGTAATAAAATATAAAACAAGCAATAAACTATGTACATCAATCATTGATTATCGCTAAAAAATATTAGAAATTTAGTGAAATAAATAATCCGGGGGACATGATCTTCACTTGATCCAGAATAAGGCCCCATGCACACAACCGTATCCATTTGGCGGTCTGCAAATCGTGGATCTGCCAAATACAGATGCGGTCTGTGTGCCGTTCGAATTTTGTTTGCAGACCCATTGTCTTCATTAGGTCCTTGGTCCACAATTTATGAACATTTTTGCGGAATAGATATGCGGTTGCTGAAATAACACTGATCCGTGTACTTTCGGCATCCACGTGTCCTTTCTCCAAACAGAACACGCCCTGTACTTGTCCAAGAATGCAATACATCAGAATTTTGAGAATCTACGATTTGCGGACCACAAAACTGATATGGCCATATGCATAGGGCCTTACAAGTGCATTAAGTGCAATTAACATTTCAGGTTGAAAGTTAGAGGAGTTATCCCAGGACTAATGTAAAAAATGAAAATCAGACATCATACAGTACATGACAACCCCTTTCTAAGAAAGCTAGAACCAGCCCTGTACCTCACATGGATCCAGAGATCTCCACATTCATTGCTCTGCTAGATTTTTAGCAAGCTGACAGCTCAAGGGGAGTGTCTTTTCTGCTGCAGCTCAGGGGGCGTGTCCATGCTCTCCCTATCACAACGCAGGAGGCAGTTGAAGGATGAAACTGAGCATGTGCGACCTTCTCAGTGAGCAGGTCAAAGAAATAAGAAAAAAGAAAACTGCAGGTGGCGCTATACAGATGCATTTTATTGAATAACTCAGTGGCTATGCAAAATTTTTAATTACATGCAATTAAAAAAAGATTCAGATCCAGGGGCTGGTTTGAAAACTGTAGAATAATTTTCGTGGGACAACCCCTTTAATGGGGGGAGAGGCTGCTTAATATGCAAGCTGTATGACATTATGAAAAGAGGAGGCCAGCAAAGGGCAAAGAAGAACACACTTTACATTCACTTGCTCTTGCAAAACTGACCATTATATCAGTAGTTTAAACGGAACCAGGAAGCCTCTGTGCAGGTCTGGCTTAAATTGAGCAATTACATAGAGGCCCCCAGGACTAAATCCCTTGAAGCAACCTGAGAGTTGCATTTAAAACTCACTACACTGGACTGCTAGAGACTTTACCATCAAACCCTTCACTGCCCTAGACCACAAGGGATGTTATCATTAATCATATTCACAGTATTATTCTATGTACTGAATTTCAAGCATTGTTTTGGGCAAACAAGAAAACATTTTTCTTAGCAGTTATGTGGATATTTTTCGGTCACAGCTATGGTATGACACTCCAAGTTTTCTACCTATTGTGTAGATCTTGTGGTGTCACAAAGTTCTGAGTAGAAGAGAGTTTTAAGCCAATCTTCTTATATAAGACTAGGTAAAAATCACTGTATATCAGGTTTCCACTGCTTTGCCTAGTCCTTAATTTTTCAGTATTACCTATGATACCATTTGCTTGGCCTTAACGTCAATATACAATGCCAAAATCTAAAGCTTTGCATTGTTTTATGTGGTTTTGGGTGTGCCTCTTTTAATCGTGTCCTAGGGCTACCAACACAACAAACACATTGCTTTTCTTAATCCTAAAATTTACCTATGAACCAAAAATGCCAAATTATCATAAATTCAAAATGACTGCCTCTAGGGTGATATGAGCACTGTTTCACAGTCAATGGGAAACCTGCTGGGAAGAGTGTCCTAAATGGTGGTATTGTCACCATATGCAAAAACATTTGGTGAGTTGTGGATTTGAACCCTGTGACATACAGTATACCTTTTTATTCTTGCAGCCAAAAATATTTTATGCTTTATAAACCGCCATGGTTTAGTCTTAAAAATGTTATTTTTAAATGTTAGTGTTCCTTTAAAGGGGGTTGTCAAGCCAATATTTTTGTTTATTGAAAAAAAGGGTCAGAATGGCATTTACAAAAGCCAGAAGACGTGATATTCACCTCATGGACCCCTGTTTATCCTGTTCTGACAATTTGTGAGTCAATATTGCTGGGGCTAAACCTGTCAAACAGTTGATCACTGTATAGCAGCACGGCCTACTGAACTGAATTGCCACAACTGCAATCCCAGAAAATCCAACAAGCTGGATGTGTTGTGATTCTGGGGTTGCGGCAACTTCCGAGTCACTCTTCGACCCCATTCAATTCAATGGCTGCACTGCTACACATCAATCTTTGGTCATGAGAAGCTCTGCAGCCCCTTCCTATTGACCTATACCTCCTGGTCCTCTCAACACACAGTAAAGGACCATTTATTAGTTGAAGTGGGTCAGCACCACAGCCAGTGATTGGCTCAGCAGTCATTTCCTGTGTGCCGAGATGGACCAGGAAGGGGAGACCAGTGGAGACCCAGGAGCAAAGGGGGAATGGTTGATGTGAGTAACTGAGATCACAGACGCTAAAAGAGGAAACCAAGAAGCATTTGGCTACAATGCAATACTCGATTGACTCGTATAGCTCAACCTGACCTTGAATTGGCCAAGTTTATTATTTGGGAGTTTCGAGTAGGAAGAATATTGAGAAAGAGCTATGTAACCTCAAAGAACAATTATACAGAAGCTACCAGAGCTATAAAAACAAGCAGTCCTTACATCCTCAACGAGTCCCCTGAAATCTTCCACAATACTGCCTAGGAGTTTCTGACCTTGATCAGCCAAGAACAAGAACACAAAATACAACATATGGAAAATATGTGTCAATGACCACAAAGCCCCAAAATGGTCAATCTCTTGGAATTTGATCATATGAGACGAATTGGTAAGATTTACATACAATGGAAAACCGTCTTAGTGAAGTCATGCTGTATTGGCAAAAGTCCTGAAATCTCCTGAACGTTACTCTTGGAGCTGTGGTTGCAAGACGGAGAGGAACTGCTCTTAATTACAAAGGTATTTGCAAGATACACAAGACATATTAGATAAATCCACTCCTCAGCCAGTGACTCAGTATCGGAGCCAAATCTTATCCAGCGTAGCAGGCCTATGTCAAGCCAGGAGATGATAGGGTTGTAGTCACGGAAAGCATCTGGTCTCATTCTCTGTAATGCCCATGTTATGGTGAATTTCTCATGCCTAGACGTGGATTAGAGTTGGGACATGTCTGTCTTAAAGCAAAAGAGTCTTGATGAACAGGAGGGGATGACACAGCTACCGGGTCAGTATCAATGTAGAAATCTATACAGAGATTTAACACTTTGTCAGCCACAAACAAAAGAAGTCTGAGAAGATACATTGGCTGCTTTTATGTGAGACCCCTTGGGGGTCAGAAGGAGCTATTTTCACACACACTTTTCAGATGCAGCTTTTTGTCTTCATCAGACTACAAAAGCCTCAGGTTTACGAGCCACAATGTAGCCCGTTTTTGCTAAAGAACTTAACAATGAAAGTGACAAGTTTTCAGGTTCCCAAGTTCTCAGCCCACTGAGAGAACAGCCATAATGAGAGAACCTCAGATAGCTTTATACAAAGGAAATTCCCCATGTAGGAAGCACGGTAAAAATAATTAAACCACGTTCAGTGTTAATTTAAAGGGACAACATTCAAAAATAAATTGTAGTCTGCAGTCAGTACAACCTAAATCTTTGGCTCTGACACGCAGGTACGGCCAGGTTCACATCACCAGTTTAGCTTTCCGTTCTTTTGATCAGTCAGAAGACCAGGAAAAAAACTGATACGTCTTTTTGAGCATCAGTTTGCATCAGTTTTGTCACTTCCGGCAGAGATCAGTTATTTGTAATGGGAGGAAACGTTCTGAAAAGTCCTGAAAAAAGTACTTTTTCTTCTGTCAAAAATAACTGATAACAAACTGATAAAACTGATCAAAAATGATGCTCAAACTAACCTTTTTTTTCTGTTCTTCTGAACTCGGTCTACATTGAATCTATAGTGCTGCTTTGTACCTGACATATTACTTGTACAAGGCAGATTTTGCTACGTTAAGTAGCAAAAGTGAACAAATCATCCATATGTATGAAAATGCCAAGAAGGAAATACAGTTAATGTGAAGCCTGACTTTGCGCTAACTCCAATATCTACATAGGGTGGGATGTAGTCCTTATTCAATAAAGATTTAATAGTAATATGAAATTCTGGGAAAAATGATTAAGAACAGAGAACCAGAAGAAAAAAGATGAGTAACGCAGGAGATCACATAATAATAATATGAAATGGGGTAGAGTAAATGCTGCAAAATAATTTGTGTATCATAGGCCAAAGGTAATTTTACTTAAAGGGCATCTGTCAGCAGATTTGTTCCTATGACACTGGCTGACCTGTTACATGTGCACTCGGCAGCTGAAGGTATCGGTGTTGGTCCCATGTTTATATGTGCCCGAATGCTGAGAAAAATGATGTCTTAATATATGCAAATGAGCCTCTAGGAGCAACAGAGGCGTTACCATTACACCTAGAGGCTCTACTCTCTGCAACTACCGTGCCTTCTCTGGATCCAGCATTGCCGGTTGCTATCTGAATGCCCGCTGGACCCATTAACTATAATAGGGACTTGGCAGAGATCCGGCCGTTACCTGGCAAATATGCCAAGAACGGCCCAGACAAATACCACTACTCCCTGCCAGAACATCCTTCCAGGTCTCTGTAAGGTTTCGTTCACATCACTCCGTTAAGGAGCTGGAGAACGGAAAGGACGGATTCTGCAGATAACTGAGACCTAACTGAGTCCGAACGGAGCCTAAAGACCCCTTAGACTGTAATGGGGTCCGTTCAGTGTCCGCTCAGAACATGATTTTTGAGCTCAGTGTCCGCTCAAAAATCGGACACCTAACAGACCCCATTATAGTCTATGGGGTCTTTAGACTCTGTTAAGCTCAGATAGGTCTCAGTTTTATCTGCAGAATCCGTCCTTTCTGTTCTCCTGCTTCTCAACTGAGCCGGAGAACAGAAAGGGGAAACGGTGAAACTAGCCTAAGCCAACTAATAATCAACAAAAAGTTAGACAAAAGTGTCTATCCCTGCCCCACATTTATCAACCAGCCTGAGCCCCTGTGATAAATCAGGTGGAGCTCTAGTAAATCTGCCCGTGTGAAACCAGCTTTAAGGAAGCTCTGTTACCAGGATCAACCCCATTAAACCAGGTCTATAGCTATGATTAAAAATATATGGTTAGTGTCATGTGCTATTTATGTCCTTACACCCGGAAGTGGAGGTAATTGCAGATGAAGCAGACGGCACCTCCACTTCCCCGTGTAATGACGTAATGGGCGCATGCACACTAATCATCTTCTCTGCCGAAACAGCCTGCCAGATCACTGAAACTAGCCTTAGTTTAAAACCAAAGTTTAAGCCAGAACTGAGGTACAATTTGGGTGAAAAATTACACATTTTAGGCAATGCCCCTTTCCCACTATGCCTCACACCTTTTCAAGCAAGTCTGAAAAAGTTGGAGAAACCCTAGTAGTTCCACTTTTTAGACACGTTCTAGGCACAGACACATTAGTAAATCTGGGTCACTGTGTTTTGACATGCTTTCAATGGCCTCTGAAATGGCAGCAAAAACTTTAATTTCTTTAACGTTGCATATACATAACACTAGCGTATACCACAGAGCCGTACATAGATTGACATCACTCACATCATTTTCTGTCCTCAGTGGTCCGGTACCTCACTAAATCTCCAAAAAAGCCTTTGCCCAGCGCGATTCAGCTCATGTCAGAGGGGCTGCCCGGGTGAAAATGGGGATATGGCCTTTAATTCCCTATCTTGCACACATTAGGGCCAATTTACCTATCAGCATTTTTTCTTGGAGCTTGAGAGAAGACCCACATCAATGTCAGGAGGTCATAGAAACGTCTTGCAGATGTCGCCCTTGGTTGGATTTGGATCGAGGGTCCCAGTGCTACTACTTGATGCCCCTCAAGGCTGCTTTTCTATATTGTTTTGTTTAGGCTGAGACTACCTGTTGCTTATGCCCTGAAGCTCATGAGTCTTATAATGAATAAAGGAGAAGTATGCAGACTATAACAATCACTACTACAATTCCAATAGTAACGTAAAGTGAAAAAAAAAAAAAAATAAACACCAAAACTGTTTTTTTTTTTATAGTAAAGTCTTTTTCACATGTGTTCCTGGGAGGTAGTCACATATGAGCCGTACACAGGACAAGCAGTATTTGTTCCAGCAGATCAGAGAGACAGCCACTAAGGGTTGTCGGAAGTGATTCTCTATGTGCGCTTTGTCATTTATTTTCAGATACCTTTTCAAACAGCAATAATTTGTCCCAGTTGTGACCAAGAATCTGCATTTGGCACTATCTGCTTGCAGTCCCACAAGTGTCCCACATTACCCCACCATCATCAAACGCTGCAGGCTTGGCATGTATATACAGCTGGAACAGTTGCCATTTTTAAAGGGGCTGCTGGTGGTGACATAGTTTTCTCTGGGTGGGTTGTATCAGCTGTATTTAACATACTGTATCTTGTTATTTCAGGTTTTGGGTGAGGCAGCATTCTGTGCCAACACAGATATGCAAAAATTCCAAGCTCTCCCCAAAATGTGGACCCTGTGAAATGCAGGAGATCTAGTAAACAAGCCAACGGTGCTCTAAGACTGACCTCAGAGGTAGGTTACATGCAGTCCTCACCAGGAAAATTAGTATACTTTGTCTCTGGAAAGGATATTTGTCCTGATGGATGACTGTGACCCCTGAATTTCCTTCCACAACTATGACATAAATGAATGAGACCAAATATGCAGCTGTTGATGGTTGCTGGTTTTGGGTGTCAGTTACAATGGACCATGAAAAACTCAGTAATAAATACCATGGAAGAGTGGATTCACTTAAAGGAAAACTTCACATACAAAATAAAGGGGGACGTAATAACTCAAAGATCACACATTCTTGATCTTTCAAGATATTGTAATACACTAAAAAAAATGTAACCCAGTGCTGAGGACATTAAACGGGTTGCCCCATCACATGATATTTTCTCTTCTGAAATACTCAAAGGGATTATCCCATGAATAACTTAAAGAATGAAAATTAGACATCAGATAGTACATGACTCAATGCAGAGGGCACATCCCAGTGAAGCACCACTTCCAGGACACATGTAGGAACAGGGAACAGTGTCTGGCAGAATAAAAGTTCATATTCACACTACACCTGATAAAAGCATCATATAAGGTCTATTGCACACGAACGTATGGTTTTGCGGTCCACAAAAAAAGGATCTGCAAAAAAAAACGGATGACATTCGTGTGCATTCCGTTTTTTGCGGAACAGAACATCTGGCCCCTCATAGAACAGTACTATCCTTGTCTATGTTGCGAGCAATAATAGGACATGTTCTATGTTTGAACGGAACGGAAATACGGAAACGGTATGCATACAGAGTACCTTCCGTTTTTTTTTTTTTGCGGACCCATTGAAATGAATGGTTCTGTATACGGAACGCAAAAAATGTCCCGTACACTCGCAAAAAAATGTTTGCGTGAAAGAGGCCCAAAAGGTATGTTTGTCCTGCTTTGCTCCTACCTAGTGCTGTCCACAGTTTTGCATGATAAATCTGCTGACACCCTTTAAAGGGGGTTTCCTGATCAGGCACTTCCACAGATCAGCAACTTGCGGCCACTGAGTCATGCAAGCACTGCAGCCTGTTCATTTTTTATGCTGGGCCTTCTACTTAGTGGTGTTTTTTGTTTTGTTTGATCTGAGGTCTGATTGGGGGTGTTATAAACATTGGGGGTCTGATCTGAGGTCTGAATGGGGGTCTTATACACATTGGGGGTCTAATCTGAGGTCTAATGAAAAATATTTTTTTTTCTTACTTTCCTGCACTAAAACCTAGCTGCGTCTTATGGGCAGGTGAGTCTTATAGGGTGAAAAATATGGTAGTTTGATCCCATTTGGCTACCACAACCTGCACCTTCCTACCAGGTAGATACTTTGCAGGTAGATGGCCCAATATAATCAATGGAGAGGCTGCAATGCTCCCACAGGCTCAGGCCCCCCATGCAAATAATGGTGCTAAGAGTTGGACTCCCCACAGATCTGATATTGTTGGCATCAATGTTCTTATTAAAAAAAAAACTTTAAAAAACTGTTCAATTTTTTAATGGTCTTGAAGAGCAAATGCTGCAGAAGAGACCACAGTCTTACTCACAGGTTAGGTATTCAGAAGCTGAAGTATGCTGGATGAAAAAAAATGGATTTTCTTGTTCAAATACAGTGTATGATGGTTCAGTAATTCCAAGATAACTAGTAAATAGTTTTATGGCTAGGGTGGTATGTATCGTGCCGCTGTGAATTTCAACAGCCTGAAGGATAAGACTTTATCAACATATTTATGTAGAAATACCACATTCCACCTGCCTGGAACTTCGTGACTCAGCCACCTTTCATACTTCTCAAAAATATGTCCAAATTTATAACTCATGACATAGATTTAGTGATAGATCGATGAGTGTGTCAGAGACAACATCTGAAGAGGGTTGCACCTTCCTCACATCCTTCTCCTGTGGATTTTATAACAAATTGAGTAATACTAATGGACGCCAGACAGGGAGACTCCTTATGTGTTCAGCCTACTGGTACTGTGTTAGCCTCATTTCTCATAATCTGTGCTAGTACAAGGTAGACATTACCGGTCTACTGCTTTATGGACACCAGGAAGCTCAAATGTCCTCTAGACAAGTAGAGCAGAGAGGAGGACGAGGCAGCTTTTTACCTCAGTGTTGTGAAGTAACTTGTCCTGCTGTGTGATTAGGACAGGTTTTGTGTGTACTACTAGGATGGCGGCCATTTTATTTCTCCTAATGATTGCTCCCCAGACAAAACGAGCCATTATTACTAATGAAAGGTATTTGGGAATATATTTATCATAAAGTAATATTAAAATATTTTCATTTTCTTAATTCCCGGAGAACCCCTTTAAGATATTTTATTCTCTAGCCTGAGTGTACAGAAGACTGACATTATAGGGCATCACAGAGACTGGAGGGTGACCAAAGACTGACCCAAGTATAACAACTGCTTGTTTTTGTCATAATTCTCCAAGTTTTACAATCACATAGATCTAATGCACTATTCAGTCTTACATATCTAATCTAATAAATCCTCAGGATAGGTCATCAGTGTGAAATTAGTGAGGGCTCGACTTCCCGCACCACCGCCAATCAGCAGTTTGAAGAGCTGCGGCCTCTTCCTAGGCCACTGATATCATATTCATTGATCATATGGCCTACAGGTAAAACTCAAAAAATTAGAATATCGTGCAAAGTTCATTTATTTCAGTAATACAACTTAAAAGGGGAAACTAATATATGAGATAGACTCATTACATGCAAAGCGAGATATTTCAAGCCTTTATTTGTTATAATTTGGATTATTGTGGTTTACAGCTTATGAAACCCCAAAGTCACAATTTTGAGGTACCCTTTGCTTAGGGGGTATGGATTAATTAGCTGACTAGAGTGTGACACTTTGAGCCTGGAATATTGAACCATTTCACAAAATTTTATGCTGTATTTATGCAATTCCTTTTAATTTGCAATACTGCGAAAAATGGACTTTTGCACGAAATTCTAATTTTTCGAGTTTCACCTGTATTTGCAGCTCAGTTCTATTCAAGTGAATGGGTCTGGGCTGTAATACCAAGAACGGCACTGCGTCCCTTTCAAACAGCTGATCAGTGAGGTTCCTGTGAGTTGGACCCCCACTGATCTGATATTGAAGGCCTATCTAGGTACTGGAAAACCCCCTTAAAGGAAATTTAATTTGACTTACCATAAAGCCCTTATGAGTCTATAGCTGAGTTCACATGACCGTTTAGCTTTCCGTTCTTCTGATCCATTAGAAGAACAGGAAAAAAAATAAATGGATCGGTTATTTTGAGCATCAGTTGTGATCGGTTTACATCAGTTTTTGTTACTTCCGCCAGAACTTATGTCTGACGGAAGTGACAAAAACCGATGCAAGCTGATCACAACTGATGTTCAAAATAACAGATTCATTATGCCAAGTCAGAAGAGCGTAAAGCTAAACAGTGATGTGAACTAGCCCTATTTTATCTTATTGAATAAATGTGATACTTTTCTCAGGGCAATGAATTCATTCCTAGTGAATCACTAACTGTAGATAGTGCTTGGCATGGCATGGCTTCAACAGGATAGCTCATTCTTTATCCTCCTGTACTTGACATGGGACTCGGCATATCTTTGCAATGATGCCTAATAATTTGGGAAATACAATAAAGGTTAAGGGAAGTTCATGGGAGTGTCAGGACTGATACCTGTCAGCAAAGCTCATCATGTGCCCATTTATAAATAAAGTACGGTGGTCCCTCAAGGACGACCATTGTATGTTGAAAGCATTGTAACCTGAGTCCATTACTCTATAGAAAACCAGTAATTGGTTCCAAAGCCCAAAAAATGGCATCCCAGAATAAGAAAAAGAAAAATAAGCAGATACCCAAGATATATATAAAGCAAGCGCTTACATAAAACAGATAGAACTAGATCACTTTCTATGGTGACAGCAGGAGCTTCTTCAGGTTCTTGCATAGTACATAGATGTACCAGAAAAATAAAATGGAGTCACTGCTCAACTGGTGTTCAAAAGAGCAGCTCATCCTGGCACAGACAGGGCAGTACTGCAGAGGAGCTAATAGACAACCAATAAAGGAGTTTACCAGAGAAATAGCCATACGGATTGGCTGGATCGGAGTCTGAGGCATTGTGTAATGAATCTGGTTTCAACTTACAATGGCCCAGAAAAGACCATTGTATGTTGGAAATATTGTTTTTGAGGCCATTGTATCTTGAGGAATCACTGTATACATATTTGACGTCTGGCATTTCCATGCCAGAGTCTGATAATCTCCTGTAGTGCTTTACAACAATAAGCCCCATTCACACGTCAGCAATTCTGTTCCGCATTTTGTGGAACGGTATTGCGGACCCATTCATTTCAATGGGGACAGACGATGTCCGGGTCCACAATTGCGGATTCGCACTTCCGGGTCTGTAATCGGGTTCCCGAAAAAAAATAGAACACGTCCTATTCTTGTCCGCAATTGCGGACAAGAAAAGGCATTTTCTATATAGTGCCGGCGAAGTGCGGTCCGCAAATTGCGGAACGCACATCGCCAATGTCCGTGTTTTGCGGATCCGCGGACCCGTGGATCTGCAAAACACTTGCGGACGTGTGAATGGAGCCTTACACTCACATTGCATTTTATTTATATGGTTTCTACCATGAGAACATAAACTGGGCACAGGGACAGACTGAGTTTTTTGATGGAGTGGCATCCATGATGAGAGCTGTGCCAAGTCATTCCCAGTCTCACAAGGCTTTGTTTATAGCCCGCTGATGTCAGATGAAGTACAATGTAACCAAATGACTGCTTTATGAGCGGCTATTGTCTATGTGCAGCTTCCATGCTGCTGATGTAATGCACATTGCAGATCTCTGAAAGTCCTTTAAAGTGCCAAAGACAATTCAGAAACCACAACAGGACGGTGGAAGGGAAGTTTTAGGCTCTGTCCGTGAACTATGTGCTAAGATTGTGCGAGCGAGTGACTACAAAAGTTACATAACTAATGAATGCATATAGGTGTTCACCACGATCACAAACACTACAACCAGCAGGGATGATGAAGCGTTGGCTGCTATTAGTCAGGACTGTGTCACTGATGTGGAGGACTCTGTGCTTGAGAGTTCTTGTAGGACTGCAATTATTAGACGCCTACAATTAGATAGTGATGGCCATCCCGTTAATGAC
This sequence comes from Bufotes viridis, assembly GCA_033119425.1. Classification (NCBI taxonomy): domain Eukaryota; kingdom Metazoa; phylum Chordata; class Amphibia; order Anura; family Bufonidae; genus Bufotes; species Bufotes viridis. The sequence goes on along the minus strand of CM065596.1, from coordinate 38,101,962 downwards.
TTATATGTTTGTTACTTTATTGGAAATGTACTTGAGGCATAGTGTAAAATTCTCACAACATTGACTAGAAACATCCTTCATGTATCTTTAAAGGGGTTTCCCAGGTTTGGAATATTGATGGCCCATCCTCAGGACAGGCCATCAGTATCAGACTGCATACTTAACAACATTGCTGTTGACTAAATTAGGGACTCCATCCCGTAACACCGCCAAATGATGCGGGACTGCCCATTTATGGGCAAAGTTTACATAAGCCCGTCCATTTTCAGCCCAGGACAGCGTAAATTTGCAGTGACTGTAACTGAAAATTAGGGATAGTCCCAGAAAATCTGGGACTGTTGCCAACTATGAGTGGGGGTCCAACCTCTCAGCATCCCAACCGATCAGCTGTTTGAAGGAGTTTCCCTGCACACCCCTTTACTCCCTAGTGTTTGTGTTAGCGTTCACTTGAATGGGACGAAGCTGGAATACCCTGTACTGCTCTTTACAGATCTGTGTTGGAAGTTCCATTGTTTTTGAAGGAAAAAATGACTTTGTGGACATGTCAGCAGGGCTTCACAGATCCCATCATAAGTCAACAGGGTCTGTCAGATGCTGTAAGTATTGTGACTTCTAATATAAACAAAAGCCACAACAATGACGTGAACAGAACCTTAAAGGAGCTGTCCGATCACCAACCCAAAATTAATTTCTAATGGGAATATGTGTAAAATAAAGGAAAAAGCTCACTTCTTGAAAGCAGCTTCGTTCCAGCGCTGAGGGACCTGTCCCTTCTGTTGCTGGTCCCCTGTGGACCAGAAGTCCTGTCCCTTCTGTTGCTGGTCCCCTGTGGACCAGAAGTATAACATCCGTCTGCGGTCACGTGCACCAATGCAGCCATTCACTGGCCTTGGCAGTGACGTGTCCCCAGCAGTCAGTGGTTACATGCTGCTTGGAGACATTTCACTGCTGAGGCAGAATAGTCATGAACTGATAATTAATTTTCAGTTTGTGCTTGGACAACCCCTTTAAGGAAGTAGATGGTTTGTAGTGAAGGCTGTAATAATATATGAAATCTAAACGAGGAAAATGGCCAAATGTTCCAATATAAGTAACCGAATAATCTGAGGAGGAATCGGGCTAAGTTTGGTAAGGTTCACAGAGTCATGTGGCCCTGATGACGACTATAGCTTCCAAATCTACCCTTGTAAAAGCTGTAGTTAAAATTGTTAAAATGCAGCAAGGTGGTGCCAACCCACATGATCAAAATGAAAAGTAAGTTCAATGTGGGCAACTGTCCAGTGGCCTCCTCACTGCCCCAGAATGAGCTGAGACTGCCCCCAAATTCCTATGGTGCTACCACCAGTCTCCACATCTTGGAATGTCTATTTAACTGCCTAAAACTGTGTTATATTGTAGTCCAGTTGTCTTTGTACTTGGACTGAACAAGACCTTCAGAACTTTCCACTGAAGTTTTCACATTCTTTCTGGTTGACCTTCTTCTACCTTTAAATGATAGGACATAATTACTTTGTAGAAGCAAGCTCCAGTTGCCGTGTACTGATAACATCTGGTATTTTCAGCTTCTGGTCATAGACCGAAAGCACACGGTGTAATAAAATGTACAAACTAGACTGAACAGGCATAGAGAGCAGCACTTTGTTGTTCGCCCTGTACAGAGCAGCAATCTGCTGGGTGTTTTCCCATTTGTTGTAAGCCTGTAGACGTTATAGACCCTTTGTCTTCTATAAATCTCTACAAAGTGGTTTCTATCTGTGCAGCAGTGATTGAAAAGTCCTGACAAATGAGTAAAGGCTTGTAAAAAATACTTGGTAATACACTCCGCTTCTGCGCTGTGCCTATCATGTCTCCCAAATATAAGGGTTCTATAGCTTTATCTAAATATGGCGGATAGAAAAGAATGCTAGAGCGCTATAATTCCTTCACTGCTAGAGCAGAGGTGGTATATTGGCATCTGCACATATACCAGCATAAAATGGCCACCCCCGCAATCGTGAGTCTGAGCTCAGTACTCAACATGTGCGGAACTAAAGAGGGAGCAGACCTAGCAACTAGTATGGAGGCCGGGGACCACTGGAGCCCAACTCTATGGATGACAGATCACAGTTAATTATTATTCCCTTGGTTCTCAGGAGCAGACAAGTTTAAAGGCTAGGGCCACACAAGGATCTTTGTCATGAGACAGTTGTGTAATATTTCAAGGGGTTTTCTGGGATTTTAATATTGATGGCCGACCCTCAAGATAGGTCATCAGTATTTGATCAGTGGGGGTCTGACACCCGGGACCCCTGCCGATTAGCTGATGTCATGTACACCAGTCACATGGCCTAGGCACAAACTCAGTCCCATTCAAATGAATGGACCTGAGCTGTAATACCAAGCAAAGCCGCTATATAATGTACGGAGCTGCGAGGAGGCCACGTGATCGTGGGGGTGCCGGGTGTTGGACCAATCAGATACTGATAATGTATCCTGAGGATAGGCCAGCAATATGAAAATCCCAGAAAACCCCTTTAAAAGGGGTATTTCCATCCCAACACTTGGAATATACACAGGACCACCGAGAATGGAGATCCGTCTTGAACCCCAGTAATCTTGGCTATTTTCGGGACTCCCACAGAAGTGAATGGAGAGAGTCACGCATGTGTAGCCATCTCTCCATTTGCACGAGAAAGGGCCCTCTTCTTGAGATAGGTGGGAGTCCCAGAGTTAGGACACAACCCTTTGTGAGATTTATAGCACATTCTGTGGATAAGGCTACTTTCACACGCACGTTTTGGCTTTCCATTTGTGAGATCTGTTTAGGGCTTTCAAAAGCGCTCCAAAACGGATCAGTTTTGCCCTAATGCATTCTGGATGGAAAAGGATCGGCTCAGAATGCATCAGTTTACCTCCGTTCAGTCACCAGTCCGCTCTAGAAGCGGACACCAAAAAGCTGCCTGCAGCGTTTTGCTGTCCGCCTGACGAAGCGGAGCCAAACAGATCCGTCCTGGCACACAATGTAAGTCAATGGGGACGGATCCGTTTTCTCTAACACAATCTGGCACAATAGAAAACTGACTTTCAATGGTGTTCAAGATGGATCCGTCATGGCTACAGAAGACATAATATGACGGATGCATTCGGTTGTATTATTGTAACGGAAGCGTTTTTGCAGACCCATAAAGGATCCACAAAAAACGTGAGTGTGAAAGTAGCCTAAGCCATAATTTCATGATGTAAATACCCCTCATGGGTTTATCACAGAACAGCATTCTGCAGGTTGCTATGTATTGTGATACACAGAAGCTGCAAAAGACTAACTATGTAACATTTTTAACACAAAAACTTTTACAAAAAAATTGTTTTTGTCCCCACAAATGGCTCTACAGGTGTTTAAAGCCTTCAAAACAGTCAGTAGCGCATTTTTTACATTACCTGTTGGGATACATTGCTGTTCTCCTGTCCTGAAATGGATATTCCTCTATTATATCCTGCATTTTAGAGGTTGGTAGCCTGTGAGACTTGGAGTGTGGCAAGGTTCCCATGTGGCTGAACATGTCACTGGATCTAATGGGAGTCCTGTCCTTCTTTTTACGTGGTAATGTGCCATGGATACATACATCCTGAAACGAATCAGCCCGCCGCTCAGCAAGGGGGGATTTGCTGCTTAGAAGATCCATTGACGATGCCAGTGGGAAAGGATGGTTCGTTTGCACGTTTCTATGGTAACTGGCAAATTTCCCAGCGGCCATCATTCTTCAGTCCTGACAAAAAAGAGAAGGAACAGAGCAGTTTTCATAATTGTCGAGACAAAAAGACACAGAATTCTCCATTTTCAAGAGGCCTAACAAATGCCGTGTCAGGCGAAAGAAAGAAACTACATTTCCCTTTACAGAGTGGTCTCTTGTGTTCACCACGGAACGTGAGACGCTTTCCCATTCACGGAGCCTCTGTTCTCCAGTGTGACTTTGGCTACTTTCCATCACAGTCCCTACTTAAAAAGGCCTCCATGCTTTTACGTCTGGGTTTTGTTACCAGGGTTGACTGATTATGTAATTGGTTCTTTAGATCTGTGACCTCGAAATCCATTCGCTAAAACCGAACACTTCCGAACAAAATAGATACTCACTCCACTGCCTTTTTTTGCTTGATGTTTCTTCTGACCTGAATATATAGTAATCTGCATATGGCAGTCTGGATCTCCAAGTCAAGCAAATTCTGAGGCCCCAGAATATCGTTCTAGCTCCCATTTCAGCTGGAGCAAGCTATGTTGAATCTACGAATTTCATATGTTAGCCTTATCCGACATAGCCTTTAATATTGAACATATACAGTGAGATACTTTTTGATGTTGTTGAACCTTTTGACAAACTGTATTGGTCACTAAGACATCTTGGTGGGGCATTTGAGTTTAGGTAATCCTCTATCCTGCTAGGTGGGTTTTCCTGTATTTTAGAAATTTAGCAATTTAGCAAATTAGCTCATGTCACCAAATCAGAGACTCCTCTGAAAAAAAGAGCCTCTGGAGATAGCTGTTTTGGGTTCCTTCACCAATACGTTGCAGGGTACTGGTTGACTAGATGAGAAGCCTTTGATGCAGCTTGGGATGGTGGTGGGTTCTCATTGATTAGACCTGGTCGGTGTACGAAGACTTATTGTCAGGCAATGCTTCATGGGAAAAAAGTATACACATTTGTTCATATTAGCTAAACCAGAAATTCCTCCGAAATTAAGAGCAACGCAGCTTTTTTGGTGTTCTTGCCCCTCATCGTCTACCAATGGGTCACTTTACCTTTAGGTCTGGGGCTACACGGTGACATTGCACCCAATGATTATCAACGGTGTTGCAGTGTGACATGTGACATTGTAGTTGCACTGCAATGCGACAATCGCAGTTGGATTTTTAGTCGCACCCGACTTTCCTCTCTTACAACCAAAATGCAAGTTGCATGCAAATGCAACTTACCTGCAACTTTTCTGTAACTTTACAGCCAAATCACAGCTCTTAGGCTGGGGCTTCACAGTGACATGTGTTGTGTGACAGCAAATTGCAGAGATTGTTTTAGAGCTGTCATTTGGCTGTAAAAACACAACCAAATCACAAAAAGTTGCAGTCATGTGTGACTGGCATTGTGGTCCATAAGAGCAAAGTCTTGTGTAGCCGTAACCTTAAATAATCTCGTGACAGCAGGTTGCAGACAAGTTGCACAAATGTTTTTGTCACGCAACTATTCTGAGACTTGCCGTCACGCGACACATGGGAAATTGCTTTGGTTTGGCCGATATGGGCTAATTTGCTACTTATTTTGCCATGAGCATTGCCTGAAAATAAGTCTCCATTCACTCACTGGGTGGGTCTCTTCAATGAGAACCAGTACGATTGTCCCCTCCCCCACCACACCTCTAACCAGGGCCGGCGCGTCCTATAGGCTGACTAGGCAGCCGCGTAGAGCACCCCTTGGGAAGGGACGCTGCTAGGAGCGCCGGCCCCCTTCATGCTGCAGCCGCCCGAGCGCTCTGTAGAGAGCCTCAGGCGGCTGCAGCACTGCCCGGGCTGGCGCGTCCATGAGGGCGCACCGCCCGGGCGCAGCAAGAAGAGAGGGACTGACAGGAGGGAAGTGCTCAGCGCTCCCTCCTGTCAGTTCCTCATTGTAGCGTGGCCGAGCCCTGTATAGTCTGCGGTACAGGAGCATCTGTCTCCTGTACCCGGCCGGACTGACAGGAAGTGCGCACACAGTGTGCGCTTCCTATCAGTCCGCCCGGGTACAGGAGACTAAAGCTCCTGTACCCATGGAGCATACAGCGCCGGCCACGCTACACCAGAAGTAAGGGGGTGAGAAAGAGGATGACAAGGGGGGTGAGAAAGAGGATGACAGGGGGTGAGAAAGAGGATGACAAGGGGGTGAGAAAGAGGATGACAAGGGGGGAAGATTGAGAAAGAGGATGACAAGGGGGTGTGAAAGAGGATGACAAGGGGGGTGAGAAAGAGGATGACAAGGGGGGTTTGTGAGAAAGAGGATGACAAGGGGGGTGAGAAAGAGGATGACAAGGGGGGTGAGAAAGAGGATGACAAGGGGGGTTTGAGAAAGAGGATGACAAGGGGGTTTGAGAAAGAGGATGACGGGGGGGGTGAGAAAGAGGATGACAAGGGGGGGGATGAAAAGGGGGGAAAGAGAATGACAAGGGGGAAAAGAATTACATGGGGGGGGGGGAGAATGACAAGAAAAGGAGAGAGAATTACATGGGGGGGAGAGAATGACATGGGGGGGAGAATGACAAGAGAAGGAGAGAGAATTACATGGGGGAGGGGAAGAGAATGACATGGGGGGGGAGAGAAAACTGGCGTTAGTTAAAGGGGTTCTGCAGTTTATTTAAACTGATCGGCGGGGTCCGACACTGGCAGTAGCGCCTCGGCCTTCTCGCTGTTTACTGCAGGAGCAGTGACGTCACGACTAGTATCACTGGCCTTGGCGGGGTTAAGCTCTGTTCACTTTAATGAAGCTTAGCCCCACCCAGGCCAATAATACTAATCGTGACGTCACTTCGAGAAGGCGGAGGCTCTACTGCCAGCGCCGCTGCTTCTCAAACAGCTAATTGGCGGGGGTCCCGGGTATCGGACCCCTGTCGATCGGTTTAAATAAACTGCAGAACCCCTTTAATTTGGCAGATCATATGGGTGGGGCATTGTGATGTCACATGGGGCGGGGGGGGGGCGGCAAAGTTTTCTTTTGCCTAGGGCGGCAAAAATCCTTGCACCGGCCCTGCCTCTAACTTGTAATGAAAACATCTCATCCAGCCAACCAGTATCCCGCACAGGACTGATGAAGGGCAAAGAGTCTATAGATGCTTCGCTTTACCTTTTGGAGGAATATCTGCTGTGGTTGATCTGAACTCATATTCATGTTTGTTTTCCCATCAAGCATTGTTTCAACATAAGTCTCCACCCGCCAGCTGGGTCTCTTCAATGGAAACCAGTACTATCTCCCACCTCCCCGACTTGCAATGAAGGCATCTCTTCCAGCCAACCAATATCCAATATACTGATAAGGCAAAAATAGCCCTGAAACATTTGTTTCAGAGGATTAACGTACAGCAATATAAATCGTGACATCATTTTCTACATCTCTACCGTGCCCATGGCGGTTTAGAGGAGAAGATAAAGCATACAATTGTCTATTATTAAGCTGCCTCCCCACACAGACTCTGGGAACATCAAGTGTGCCAGGCTGCACTGGGTAAATATTTAGCCTCTCGTATTTGATAAGTGATGAGGTGCTTGGCGTCGATCGGTACCTTCCCCTATACTTGTGGGCTGATGGCCGTTACTATGGAGCTCGTTCTTGCTGCTATATTAGCCAAGGAATGATGTCAGAACATCAAATCACTATTGTCTCTGAATCTTTCCTAAAATCTAGAAAGGAACACACAATCACAGAATGTCAAACATTACATGTCTCTGTATACAAGGAGATAAAAGATGGTGTCCGAGCGGAGAAAAACAAAAAGTAAATAAAGGCTGTCGGTTACGTTCATTCATATACTAAGCTAAACATATCATTGTAACTAGAAATTCATATTATTGAAAAGCTGGCCACACACGTAATCATCTGGAGGTTCCAACTTTAAGTGGCCATATGTATTCCCATTAAGTGGGGGAGATGCACAAACATCCACAGACATTTGTAAAATCTGGGCAATTCCACAGACATTTGTAAAATTTGGGCAATTCCACAGACATTTGTAAAATTTTGGCAATTTTGTTGTCCCTCATAGAAAAAGAAAATTTGCATTTTGTAGCTGAAAGATATTTGAGCAGATAAATAATGCAATTATTTTAAAGGGAAACTCTGGTGGGCAGCATGTTGTAGAACAAGAGGAGTTGAGGAAATTGATATTTAGTTTTGTAGAAAAAAAACTTTATTCATTAATCTCTGCACATTTTGAGCTTAGGAGTTACTCAATGATTGACAACCTTCCCTGTATAAGTGTGCACACAGATATAGCTATAGGTCACTGAGCAGGACCGCCCACTGGACTCCTAAGCCCAGAATGAGCACAGTTTTAGATCGATAATTGACAAGTTATACAGGATCTTTTCTATATATCTCAATATACTCAGCTCATCTACTACCTGAAATCGAAATGCATTTTCAATGTGAGAGGTTCCCTTTAAAGCTTTTTCTAGAATTATGGCCATACTGACCTTCTGGTCCCTAAGGTTGTTGGTGTCAACGCTGCTCAATGACTGGCCTCAGCAGTGATGCATCCCCAAGAGGCACATCACTGCTAGATCACATGCAGGCGCTGATTGGTCATAGACCCTACAGGGAAATTTCCCGGTGGGCCGATGCATAGGGGGCCCCGAAGCTCTCCTGATGACTGCAGGCCAGGTACATAATGATCTGATGCTCAACCGTCACAGTTACCCTCCTGAACTCAACTGTATTACCGTCCTCAGGACGATAATACTGTTGAATACTGTGGAGAGGGCAGCAGTATTTTGTGCTGCACTTTTGATTCTGCTGCGGTGGTACGTTGTGCTGCACTATGGTATTGCAGGCCCTGTTGTCTTGCCTTCTATCAATTGAATCCAGTCTACAATATGGGGCCACTTTTAGTTTTTTTCTAGGGCCACTTTAAGTTGTCAATCTGCCCCTGATCTTATGCCACATGTGGACACATCACCGATGAGGCCAGTGATTTGGGAGGGAATTTATTACACTCTACACACCTGAATTCTGGCTTCATTTACAGAAAATTAATAACTCAATCTTTGTTGGTGAAGGGAAAGCAGCATTACATTGAAAATGCCTAAAATTGGATCCTACAATTTTCCATGATTCACACATGATTTGGCCTCAGTTATGACCCGCCATCCTCCTCATCAAAGTGGATCACTCATGAGTCACAGACAGCTTAAAATTAAGTCGGCCTTTCTTTCCTGTTCTGTACATAGCGATAATGTAGTTTAATACAGTATTATGTTCTACCCCCTGGCTAGCCACTTTTTGGGAGCATGTATTCATGAGTAACAAAACCTAGGGACTAATTAAAGGGAATTCCCTGGTAAACCAAGCACAATGTCTTGTAGGGCTAGCTCTGCTGAATGTAATGATACACCTCACTTAGTGATGTGTTGCCTCATTCTGCAGAAAAATAATGTTTCATCCATATTCAAATGAGCAGTTAAGTGCACTGAGGGTGGGCCCCAAGTCACTCTGTGCACCCTTGCTCCTCCTGCTTCCTCTGCCAGCCCCTACCTCTCCTTCTTGATTGACAGGGCCAGACAAGATGAATATGAGCAAACCTGGCTCTGTCAATGAAAAAGTAGGGAGGAGCTGTTACGGAAAGGAAGAGGAGCAAGGTTGCACAGAGCGGCTTGGGCCTGATTCTGGTGCACTTGATTGCTCATCTGCATATGGAATAAAAGCACATTTTCTTATTGTTATATACATCAATAAGTTAGATTTTGCCTTAAAATGATCAGATGTAAGAAACTAGTAGATACGAATGTATTAATTTCTGCATTTTCATTATCATCATCATTATTATCTAGTGTGGGACAGTTGGAGCTGTTGCCCATCGCAAGCAATCAGGTTGATAACTTCATTTTCTAAAAGCACCTGCCCTGTTCATTTTTTGTTGCTAACATTTGTTGCTTTTGTGGGGTTTTATCACTTTATGTTCTAGGTTGGGGGCGATTTCTCACCAATGACTTAGAAAAGACAATACAGCCAACTTATAGTTGGCAACAGTCACGAATTTGGTCCCTGCAAATTTGGGCAGTCCCAGGTCAAAAATGGGCAGGCCTTGTGTAAGCTCCACCGATAAAAGGCAGATTTAGCACAAGTTAGGTCCATTCCAGGGGTGGACTCTATTTACTCTCAATTTATGAACTGCAATGTTAGTAAGTTTGACACTTGCTTATGCAATTTTCAAAGAAATCATGCAACATTTATTAGACTACACATCTCTTTTTACTTCTAAAAGTTACTTACATTAAAATAAACTTTCTATACGAAGCCACCACAGTGTGACCCCAGAGGGTATTGTACGTACTACATATCAGCACTGACATAGGGGTGATGCTGTGGTGTCCACTGTAAAAGTATATTACACAGTTTACTTGTTTCGGAGTGGGAGTCAATCCAGCAGAGCCTTCTGAGCGTGAAATGCTGTCCAGCACAGCTGTGCACTCCCAAAAATTAGGCGGAAAGTGTGCAGCTGTCACCAGCGAAGTGAATAATGTACTTTCACATTCAAGCACGATCCTTCCAACTAAGATTCCTGGAATTTTACAGCAGGTTATCAATTCTACATAGGGTTGTCGTGTCCTTACACTGAAGACTAACAGATCCATGACACACAAACACAAGGTTGTAACTGTAACAGAGCAGGGTCACCTAAGCAGATAAACGACTACAGAGCGGAACTGCACAAATAATTCCCAAAAAACGAATAGAATAGAATTCTAAAAACATAGGAAAATGAACTAATTAAGTGGATTCTCAGCAAATTTGCTCTGGGGCCCACTCATTCTAGTTACGCCACTGCAGATGCCATCCATGTTGTGTTTGTGCTCTTTCACGGACCCATGGACTTCAATGGGCATGTTTGGTCTGCATCCCGGACTAAAGTGGTGCATGTCTCATCAGTGGAAAACCAATGATGTGTGAATATATAGGAGCTACATATTAATAAAATTAAGAAATGTTGGCTGGAGGTACTTAGAGTGTATATGATATATATATATATATATATATATTTTTCCCTTATATATATATATATATATATATATATATATATATTTGTTATTACATTATATATATTTTATATTTATGTATTTATTTATTTATTTGTTTGTTTATTTTTTACATTTATATATACTGGTATATTTATTTTCTACATATGTGAAAATCCTGCAACTTTTGCTCCATTTCTGTTTGTGCGTGTGACAAGTGTTGACATGCATCACTGTATGAGAGAAGTCCATTGAATAGAACAGGCACAGATACAGATGAGTAGTCCTACTAAAAAAAACTAATGGCAGAAGACACATGTAGGGGTTTCATGCTTTATCTTTAAAGACCTATCTGTATCAAGCTGATTTCCAGAAGCTTTACGAATTCCTTTTCCTTCCATGACAATCAGCCCACTGATCACTGTATCCTGCAGACTAAGGGCGACCCCCTCCTCTATGATGTTTGTTTAGTTACACCTAAAAAGCTAAACCTTTCAGATCTTCTCATCCCCTCAAAGACAGGAAGAACAAATGCTGGCTACATTACTGCCTGTGAAGTGAGATGAAACAGGGTGCTGAGAGCTCAACACGTGCCCATAGAGCCACACTGCACAACAGCCATGGTGAGAGACATGGCGTATGCACTATCCGGACTTGTACTGATAGGAAACCACTATTCAGCTACAGACTGTAAATGGGAATAGAAAACAAAAAATAAAATAAAAATAGGATAGTAAAGAGTAGGGACAGGCAGCATATTACATATTAAAGTTCACCATATACATTAGATTAATGTCAGCCAACCCTGCTGAGTATGTCAGAACTGGTGGAACATCTCAATGTTACCCTGATGGCAAAGGATCAGACTGTTCGATTTCAACATGCCTAATCCTTAAATTCTTGTAAGTGGCTGCAAGAGCATTCTGCTAAGAGCTATAACTCCCTCTGGCAGGAGGTTGAAAAAAGGATTGGCCATGTTGAAATACAACAGCCTAGTGTTTTTTCTCCCCCGACATCTGTTGTTCCGGGGAAAGTCCAGACACACATTAGAAAACTGGGTTCAAATGACAATCTACTGTGCAAGCCCAGCTCTAAGGCTAGTTTCACACTAGCGCGGTTGTATCTGGCATGCTTTTACGGCAGGGAACAGCCTACCGAATCTCTCTGCATTCCAGCATTGCCGGTAGCTACTGCGTTGCCATCCAGGCCAATTAACTATAATGGTGACCGGGGGAGATCTGGCGGCAACCTGGTAAATATTCTGAGAATCAGCTGTACGAAAACGGCTGCATGCAGCGGTTTTCGTCCGGACATTTCTCAGCATTTTTGCCGGGTTGTGGCCGGATCTCCACCACTCCCCATGTAGGGTAAAGAATGGGGGAAGCTTCATAACACTGCTGCGGAAGTAAGAAGAAACACAAAAGCTTCTCTGCTGCTCAACAGAGACAGGCTAATCTTCAAGGACTCGCTATCTTATGTTGTTGTCCTATGGCCATTCTTGTTATTTTATTAGCAAAGGCTAATATGAGAGTCTTACATGTGTCTACTGAGCAGGCAATTATTGGGAAGGAACCTTTCCATCCAGTAAACTTCCCGCTCATCACATGTAGGGGTTTCATGTGATGTAAAGGTCCTGAAGATCACCTCGTGTAAAGGTCCTGAAGATCACCTGATGACCAAGCAAAACACTTGTTCATCGGTTGAAATCGTTTACATGGGCACCTAAATCATCATTTCTGGGCAGCAGATTTTGCTGTGTGAACAGCGATCTTCTGCCCTGAGACAATTAATCTGTATAAGGACGGGCTATAGCAGTAGCCATCACTCATTCCCATACAGTGGAGGTGATTGCTGCTTGTAAATGTAGCTCTTACCCCCAGTGATGAGCAGGCAGTTTACTGGACGGAAAGGTTCCTTCCCAATAATTGCCTGCTCAGTAGACACATGTAAGACTCTCATATTAGCCTTTGCTAATAAAATAACAAGAATGGCCATACTGTAGGACAACAACATAAGATAGCGAGTCCTTGAAGATTAGCCTGTCTCTGTTGAGCAGCAGAGAAGCTTTTGTGTTTCTCCTTACTTCCGCAGCAGTGTTATGAAGCTTCCCCCATCCTTTACCCTACACTTTATGCTACGTGAGCCCTACTCATCTCTTTATGACATCACACATTCCAGTCCCATCAGTGACACCATCCATCCACCCCTCAAAAGTGGTCAAGACAGAGGATAAACCCGTTCTGATCCCCTCCAACATGTGCCTGTTAACCTGCCAGCCTTATACAAAATGAGTTTGACCTCGGAGTAGTTGTGCAGTGACCTTTGCTTTCTAAAGCATTTCCAGCCAACATTCCAAGTTTTCTTGGGAATCCTGTTAAGAGGTTGTACAGGTGAATCTTATTTTGTTTTCTTAGAAGACGCTTTTGCATGGATGTAGCCAACTTCTCCATTATGTGCCTCTTCTTCCATTCCAGTATCTCAGCCACAGACATCATCTATGTTCATATAACTAACCATAAGGTTAAGTAAAAATAAAAGACAGATAGTTTGTTAATAGATTATGATAGATGTTAATGCCTGAAGAAGGATCCGATCCGGACTCGAAACGCGTTGCAAATTAACTAATAAAAACAATTACTGAACTCGGACTATATCGTAACTGTGTTCTGGAGGTAGTGCCCATTTATCCAGCGTTCGGCTTGGTGGGGCGGCACCTACATACAAGCCTCAGCGGATTGTTGCACCCTCAGCACAACACAGACGGCTCCCTTCTACTATATCCTGCAGGCAGGGGTGTAGGTAAAGGCTCGTTGGCCCTGGTGCAAGGGTTGAGCTTGGGCAGTGCAGGTAAAGGGAAGCACATTGCAGTTCTAATGTCTGAGGCAAAAATTGAAACGGCCACTCCCCCCCCCCCCTCACATCCCATGCCAAATTCTTGATATTACTGCTGGATATTTTGCGATTCTGGGGTCAAAGTCGTGGCACCTTTTGAGTCAGACTGAAAACCCATTCAGTTCAATGTTTGCAGTGCTACTTAACGATCATGTATCAAGGCCAAGATCCCCGTGTAGCCCTATCCTAAACCACTTATCTCACACAGGAACAAGTCATGCTGAAATACAACATGCCCGACCCTTCTTACTTTGAGATTACCATAGGGGAGAGTTGAGAGATCCTGAAACGCATTGAGTGGAATTTACGAACCCAGGGGGAGATTTATCTATCTATGAGTTGCCCTTAGCAACCAATCAGATTCCACCTTTCATTTTTCACAGCTCCTTTGGAAAATGAAAGGTGGAATCTGATTGGTTGCTATGGGCAACTAAGCCAGTTCTTCTTCACTCCAGTTTGATAAATCTGCCCTCCAGTGTGCCAGTAGAGTGGTATCAAAAAGATACAAATTTTTGCAAAACCATGATTGTGATTTTATTTGTTTTACGCTGCCATCACTGCTTTTCTGAAAAGTAGTCGGGGTGTGGGGGCTCAGCAGGAAGGGGCAGAGCTAGTTCAACACTTCCATATGAAATGCCAGTTTTTGGTAGACCTTTACCTAATGCTTATGGCCACCGCATCATTCTTTCGAAGTGGTAAACACAAAATAAATCAGCAAAATAATAAATCAGTAAAACAATATCAATGAGGCCTAAAATAAAATGACCTTCAATGGGGACCTGTCACCTCTCCTGACACATCTGCTTTAGTAACTACCTGCATTCTCTATGTAATAACAATTCTGGAGCATCTATCCTTGTGACTTTATGTTCTTCCATTCCTCTATTATTCCTTCAAGTTATGAATGACTTACTAGCATTCTGCAGTGAAGGTAAAGATGGGAGTGTGTCCTTGCACAGTTTGACACTGGCAGCACTGAGTGTCAGACTGTGCAAGGGCACAACCTCAGCAGGTAACATCCATCTGGACCTTCATTGCAAAGTGCTAGTAAGTCATTCAAAAATTCTAGCAGGAATAATAAAGGAATGGCACATCATAGAGTCACAAGAATAGAATCCAGAATTAATATTACATGAGGAATGCAAGTAGTTACTAAAACAGACATGTCAAGAGAGGTGACGGGTCCACTTTATATATACAGAATAAGTCTGTTTTTACAAATTTACAGAATAAATATGCAACTAATTGCAGCTGAAGTCTGAACTGTCATCAATCAAATCCTCCGACATTAATATGAGACCTGGCTATAAACAGGAGACCGGGCACCGGCATCTCGTACTGATAAACACGGTCTGCCGGCATCACCGCAGTTCTAGCCTGACTTTGGGAGGCCCCATTCCAGGCTTTGCTGTGGGGTCTGCAGAATTCCTGAGTGATAACTGAGGGCATAAACCTTTTTATTTCGACTATTTATCTGTACAGCAAGTTAATGTTTCAACAACAGCTGCATACCTCACAACTTTTGACATGGCAGTTTTTTTCATACTAATTCACGCCTCTAACTCCGCGCAAAGCATAATTACTGACTCCGTCACAATTGTAGCGGCTGGGGATCGGTGAGTTCTTTTATTGTTTTACAGCATGTGGAGCCCCTGGGACAATTTTTTTTCTTGCGCTTCATTATCCATTTAAATATTGGCAGATAAATCGTCAGATTATAGATATTTTAAGGTTCAAATTGCACAAAATAATGAAATTGTGGTCTAATATACAAGTGGAAACCATACAGACACTTTAGCAAGGATCAATATAGTAAATTTATTAATGCACATTCATGCATTAATTCTCCTGATCAAAAAGAGGGACTTGGGTCAAAAAGAGGGACTGTCTCTCCAAATGAGGGACACTTGGGAGGCATGCAGCTGCATAGTTGACATATGAAGATCTAGCCACGCTTCACACATGTGACGAAATCACAGAGATGCAACTCCTCTTAATTCGTCTCCGAAACTCTCCTTCTCTCCGGAAAATATGATAAGGTACGATCTTATGAAAATATTTTAAACAACTAATTGAAAATACCCATATGTTGCGGCAAATGATACATTCGGCTCTGCTACCTCAGGACAGGAGGCTGATTTTGTGCTGGCTGGGAAAGATGTTGCAACCAGTGTTACCAAACTGAAGGCACAAGGTTTCCATTCATACCAAAAGAACAATGATGCAGAACAATGTGGCCCAGACATTTAGAGGCAGCCTACTTGCTCAAGCTTCTCTTACTAAGGAGGACGATAGGAATGTGCGTCTCCTCCAACTGTCTCCCAACTGCAGAGCCCCTATCCGAGAGATGGTAAGCCAACAATAAGCCAGATGGCCTGAGCAATGCCCTGCACAGCGACAAACTTCAAATGCATTGCTAGCACAAAAGGGCATTTGAGCGCAGCAGACGGGCGCACTAAAACCTTCTCTACGAGCAGCCACTCCTGGCGAACAGAACGTTCCTTGTATTTCAAGAGAAATGCATATGCTAAAGGTGCCAACATGCTCATTAGTACAATCGCCTGACTATAAAGGCAGCGGCATAGCGGAACGATTACAAGCAGCATGGGTGGTGGTGAGGTCTGATCTATAAAGAACTGGGTCACTTAGGAATGCCCCGCTAGTAGTGATTTTACACTTTATTAACGGGGTTCTCCGGGAATTAAAAAAATGAAAATACTTAAATATTATTTTATAATAAATATTTTCACAAATACCTTTCATTACTTAGAATGGCTCTTTTTGTCTAGGGAGCAATTATTAGGAGAAATAAAATGGCCGCCGTCCTATTAGTACACACAAAACCTGTCCTAATCACACAGTGGTACAAATTACTTTACCACAATGAGCCATAGAGCTACCTCATCCTCCTCTCTGCTCTACTATTCAGGGATTATATTCCTGAATACAGGTGAATCTCTGTGGGAAAGGAGATGATGAGGAGACAAGAGAGGAAGGTGAGGTGTGGCTAATGAGCAGCAGCTCTTGTTTACAGTCTCCATTACCACAGCCTGTCCTGTCCGTCCTCTCTGTACTTCATGTCTCCTCATGAACTAAATTCCCCAGAGATTCTGCTAAACGTCTTATCATCTGTATTCAGGATCATAATCCCTGACAACTAGAGAGGAGGAGGAGGATGAGGCAGCTCTTTACCTCAATGTTGTAAAGTAACTTGTCCTCATGTGTGATTAGGACAGGTTTTGTGTGAACTAATGGGACAGCAGCCATTTTATTTCTCCTTATGATTGCTCCCCACACAAAACGAGCCATTATAAATAATGAAAGGTATTTGAGAATATATTTATAATAAAGTAATATTTAAGTATTTTCTTTTTCTTAATTCCCGGAGGACCCCTTTAAGATACAGAACGTGTAATTCAATAAGATTTTATGTTATTACATACATTATAGGACAGATACACTGTCACATATGTACAAACACACGGGCACAATGTGCGCCAGAAGTACGCCTAATTTAGGCGTATTTCTGTTTAATAAATGACCCCATATTTTTTGGGAGCATCGATTTAAAGGGCATCTGTCAGCAGATCTGTACCTATGACACTGGCTGACCTGTTGCATGTGCACTTAGCAGCTGAAGGTATCTGCGTTGGTCCAACGTTCATTGCTGAGAAAAATAAAGGCAGCATAGTGGCTCGCTGGTTAGCACTGGTGCCTTGTAGTGCTGGGGTCCTAGGTTCAAATCTGCGTGGAGTTTGTATGTTCTCCCAGTTTTTTCCCCACCTCCAAAGACATACTGATAGGGAGCTTAGATTGTGAGCCCCATTGGGGACAGCCTGATGCTAATGTCTATAAAGCGTTGCGGAATATGTCAGCGCTATATAGGTGCATAAAATAAATATATGCAAATGAGCCCCTAGGAGCAACGGGGGCGTTACCATTACACCTAGAGGTCTGCAACTGCCGCTCTCTCTCCACTTTGACAGGGCTAGGCAGTGAAATGTCAGTCACCGGCAGAAATGTCTTTCAGTCACCGGCATACTCAAGTATAAACTTATCTGTGAAATTAAATCTGTTGAAGCAAATTTCTAACAAATCTGCTACTTGTTTTATTTGTGCATTGTTGTTTGCATCACTTCATTACGGAGCTGGGGAATACAACATCTCCTTATGGAGAGCTCCTTAAATGGCTTGAGGAGTCTTATAGGCCATGAACGCTCCTCTGGAATTCTGGGAAAAATGTATGCAAATGAGCTCTTAGAAAGCTCTGCCTGATGCCACCAGATGTAAGGTAGCTATCCTACCAGTCAATGCTCGACCTTTTGAAAGGCCTTGAGACACGACTTGGATAATAATTAAGCCAGCAAATGGTGCATCATAGGCCACTCCCCTTTTCTAGTGACACCCCGCCCATTTCTGATAAGCCCCACCCCTATTTGAGCAAGTCAATAAAAGTGTAGAAACTCTAGTTGCTCCAAATGGCATCAACACTGCACCAATTTGTGCCACTTTTTTAGGTGCAGGTGCATTATTAAATCTGGACCAAAGTCTACCTAACCAAGTCACATAATAGGGGCAAGCAGCCTCATCCAAAACAGCCTTGGTCATCTGATTCTGGCACAAGGAACATAAGAATTCTGGCCCTCCTAGTAAATCCACTCACAGTACTTAAAATACTTTCATAGGGACAAGTGCATCAGAAAATGTATTATCCATTAATAAAAAAACAAAACCAAAATTTGACTTTAATGTACACATGAAAGAAAAGAACGAGGGAACCTCACCGCTACAGTAGTGATGTTTGCCACTCCTGATATGAAGAGGAGGCATGTACTTCTTGAGAACGTATAAAGAAAGAGAAGGAATGATGTGTTTGCATCTTGATTATAGCACAACGTGCCAGAAAGTTACACAGAACAGGTCAGGAATCTCATCTGCTCTCCAATAAACCTGTGATCTGTACAGAACCTACCAGGAAATGCATGCTTACATGAGTCCTACCGTCTGCTGGTGCGGTGCTGTGGCGCCGGTGGTTGCCACGTATTGCCGCGCCAAATTTTGAGTAGGTTCCCACTCGAGGAGGCAACCTTGTCGTGGTGAGTGGGCTTATGCTTTTTGATCAAAATGTGTACTAACGCCTCATGTAAGCATGCAACACCGGGGCCTGTATACTATTTAGGGCGCTGAGAAGCGATGTTAAAGGGGTTGTCCAAGTTATATTTATTGATGACCTATCCTCAGAATAGGTCATCAATATCAGATCGGCGGGGGTCCGACACCCGGCACCCCCGCCGATCAGCTGTTTGAAGAGAAGGCAGCGCCGTGCCAGCGCTGCCTCCTCGTCATTGTTTACATGCTGGCCGTTGCATCTGCAGCGGTGAGCAGGTGTTATTACACCCAAGCCGTTCCATTCATTTCAATGGGACGGCTCTGTAGTATACACTTGTATAGAAACGAGCCGTCCCATTGAAATTAATGGAACGGCTTGGGTGTAATTACACCTGCTCACCGCTGCAGATGCAACGGCCAGCATGTAAACAATGACGAGGAGGCAGCGCTGGCACGGCGCTCGCCTTCTCTTCAAACAGCTGATCGGCGGGGGTGCCGGGTGTCGGACCCCCGCCGATCTGATATTGATGACCTATCCTGAGGATAGGTCATCAATAAATATAACTTGGATAACCCCTTTAATTATGCTGAGAAGCAGTTATTAGATCAAAGCATAACATGAGGAGGTGTGATCCAGGTTCATTCTTGTTTTGGGATATTTTATGTGTCCTTCCTATGTTTCTTTCTTCTTGGCATGAGATATCCTGGTATAAAAGGTGCAAGATGACCAACTTTGAAATTAACCTGGGCATACACATGCGATAACTGTTGACCGAATGCTCATTCAGCTGAAAGCCGTCTCTCCCGATCCTATCATACATAGGCATGCTTTTCTTTACGGAGAGGGAGGAATACATCAGGTGTCAGGGGAGAATAAGAAGGCCCCGTACATATTAGTTGGTCAGCCAAAGGTGCCCTCACATCAGTCATCAGGGGAGAGCTGGGAGGCCCCATACACATAGATAGCTGGCCAAATCCACCCAAATTGGCAGGTTCGACCAACATAATGGGCATGGCCAGCTTTAGGGTATTTTCACACGTGGTAGAAAAATCCACAGTGAAATCAGCAACCTTATTTTTAAGTTCATGTGGATTTTGGTGCTGATTTTCTTGTGGATTTCGATGCAGATTTCATTGTGGATTATGATTGGCAGAAATTGGGCTTTACAAAATCCGCAACACATGCTTTCCGCAGTGGAACACAGACACAAATTTAAGCTCCACAGGAATACTAGGGAATTATTTATGATGCAGGTTTTTCCGTAAATGCATTCTGCCACATGTGCAGGCAACCTTACTCTACAAGCACAAAAGTTTTTTTTCCCCAAAGCCGGTCATCTTGGGATATCTGAAGTCATAGTGTACCGTTATCGGAAAGACATAGATTTTTTTTCCTATAAGAAAATCGAAGAGTCAAGAAACCACAAGGACATTTTCGAACATTATTAAAAGGTTGTCTTTGTATAAAGTACAGCCACCTTGTCTATACTGTGATTTCCAGTCCCACACATGCTGGGAGGTCACTGGTTATCAACCTTGCAATAACGGTTAACCTTAGACATTTGTCCACATGTAGAAGTTCTTAGGAAATACATAAAACCTTCAGGGCCATTTGGTAAACATTTACAGATGATACTGCGCTGCGATCCACCTTCATCTCACTATGCAGGTCACAAGAACTTGGAACACCACAAGGTTTCATTTGCTAATGTACATGGATGCGATGAGCGGATAATACATCATAACTGTCAGAGAGGACAAACCCCCCCATGGCAGAACCTCTGGAAATTAAATTGGACATGCTACTACTAAATATTCAGTGACGGATCCCGGCGACAGATATAGAAAATCCATAAGAATGTTACTAAGCCCAAATGAGTTCCCCTTGCTGCCATCGGTACTACAGAACACAGGAACTATTCAAGACTAGAGATGAGCGAACATTTAAAAAAAGTCCGTTGTTCGGGGTTCGGGTGGTGGTTAATTGCGCATCCCGTTATGGATTCCACAATACCGCATATGGAATCCATAAGGGGCGGCTGCCACCAACCCGAACTGTAGAACAGCTGAAGGACCTGGCGTGACGTCACTGTCATGTGATCAGTGCAGGGGGCGTGGCTCAGCACGGGATCAAATCGTTTTGCGGACAAGGATAGGCATTAGGCTCCATTCACACGTCCGTAAGTGTTTTGCGGATCTGCAAAACACGGACACCGGCCTTGTGCACATGGCCTGCACGATAATAGAAAATGCCTAGGACATGTTCTATATCTTTGTGGAAACGGAAGCGTGGATGCGGAAGTGCGGATCCGGAAATGCGGATGCAGACAGCACACTATGTGCTGTCTGTATTCATTCCGACCCCATTGAAATTGAATGGGTCCGCACCCGTTCCACAAAATTGCGGAACAGATGCGGACCCATTTTCCGGACGTGTAAATGGACCCAAATTATAATGGATCCGCCAAAAAAAAAAGGCATCCACAAAACACATACGGTCATGTGCATGTAGCCCAAGGTGTTTATTTTTTTATTTTTGCTATGTTATGGGTTTGCTGATATATGTTGCTATTACATACCTTTATTTATTGCTACTTATGCAGCTGTTTTAATTTTCTTCCATCTCATTTTGCTAGGGGGCCCTATGTATTATTGGTATGCCTCTGAATAGCCCCATTGACTTGTATGGGTCTGCTTTTGTCCTTTATAAAAAATAAAAAATAAAAGTACAAAACATGGATAGCACATTGAATAAGAATACGGTCATGTGAATAACCAGTCACAAATGCTACGTATCACCCATTTTATCTGCATGACCACAGCTAGCACATTTCTGCTAGCCCACCGGCTCCACTCCACATA
The DNA here is from genome assembly GCA_033119425.1 of Bufotes viridis. Lineage (NCBI taxonomy): Eukaryota > Metazoa > Chordata > Amphibia > Anura > Bufonidae > Bufotes > Bufotes viridis. Next base: position 38,080,376 of record CM065596.1, on the reverse strand, counting down.
TAATATTGTATGCCTCAGTGAGATTTTAAAAAATAGTATACGGTAAGAATCGATGACAGCGGCAGGAGATACGGTTCAACCCATTTACAATATAAGCTTATAGTCAATGACCTGGTAATGTGACCCAGTTCCTTATCAGTAATACTCCTGAGATCAGTAAACTGAAATATAACTGTATCATCTGTATGTAGTGTTTGCAAATTCCAATCTTTATGGCTGCTCCAGAGTGCATATGCCTAGGTGACTTCAAAGCGGTGTACGTGTACCCTCAGGAATGACCTGGAGGTCTAGTACCTAACGCAATCCCATTCGGTATCTAGTCACAATAAGAAATAACAGCAGGATTCACTCATCTCCCATGGGTGCCATTCACCCTCACAACTTTAGATGTGCAAGAATCATACAGGGACAATCACGTCTTATTCATTGCAGTTTCCTAGAGTCACTGATAACTCGCCACAACCCCAGATCACCTCTGCACAGGGAACAAGGGGTGCAGTTTAAAGGTAGGGCAGCTTAAACAACCCCTCACCTGTGTGCCTATGGTAAGAGTCTGTTATCCAGCCAGCATAGTGTCCAGTCCAGGTCCGGAATAATGATCTACCGTATGTCAGTGCTCTTCAGCAGTATTCCCACATTCTCCAGCTCAGATCCAGCAGCTATAACCCCAGGCAGCTCAGACAGCAGCAGCAGCAGTCCAGGGCAGGCTCAGCACTTGGCAGCCACTCCCCTGCCCTGCCTGCTCAGTGTGATGGGGAGCCTGGGGCTGCTCATTTACATGGGATGACCCAGCTCTGCCCTGCACACAGGGCACATGGACACGTTCACTGCCCATTGTCTGCAGCGGCTTGTGGTGCTACTACTGTTTGTTTGTATATGTGGATACTGGTTACAAGAGTATGGAGAAGACAAGAAGCCCCGGGACATGGAAAATAAAGCAAACTGAAGAGATACACTCTATATACAAGTGACCTCAGATTTTTAAGTTGGCTATTCTACATTGTAACCAGAAAGAGATAGGGGTCATTTATCAAATCAGATGTGTCAGTTTTGTGGTCTAAAAAAGTCACAAGTGACATTTGGCTAAATTTGTGACGTTTTGTGATCTTCGCCACTTTTCATGTTTAAAGGGCTTCTGTCACCCCCCATTTAGCAATTTTCAGTATCGGACATTAGCTATTTGCTAATAACAGCTGAGTCCATATATATCACTCTTACCTTTCTCTGTGAGGTAATTTCTGTAAAAATCTTACTTTTATATTATGCAAATTACTTCACTACCAGCAACTTGGGCGGTTACTTGCTGCTAGCCGCCGCATCCTCAGACTGTAATCGCGCCCCCTCTCCACTTGATAGACAGGGCAGCGAGCGCTCTCCTCCTCCCGCTGGCCCTGTCTGCCGATGAAATCCCGCGCCTGCGCCGTAACTTTCCTGATTCAGCGCAGGCGTTCTGAGTGAAGGACGAGCGCTTGCGCTGATGACATGAGACTACACCCGGAAAGAAGACTGCCAGCATCGGGTGTAGTCTGACGTCATCGGCGCAGGCGCACTGAGGAAGGAGTTGACAAGCGCGCGTCCTTCACTCAGAACGCCTGCGCTGAATGAGGAACGTTACGGCGCAGGCGCGGGATTTTATCGGCAGACAGGGCCAGTGGGAGGAGGAGAGCGCTCGCTGGCCCTGTCTATCAAGTGGAGAAGGGGCGTGTTTACAGTCTGAGGATGCGGCGGCTACTAGCAAGTATTTCGCCTAAGTTGCTGGTAGTGAAGTAATTTGCATAATATAAAAGTAAGATTTTTACAGAAATTACAGCACAGAGAAAGGTAAGAATGATATGTTTGGACTCAGCTGACATTAGCAAATAGCTAATGTCTGCTACTGAAAATTGCTAAATGGGGGGTGACAGAAGCCCTTTAAGATCTAAAGGTGAGATTAGACCTGGATTATGGCTCATTTACTATGTGCGACTTTTGCAAAAATCACAAAAAAGCCATATCCCACACCAGGCCACCCCCGGTCTACTTTTACACCTAAGGGTCCATTCATACGTCCGCATGAATGGGTGTGCATCATTGCGGAACGGGTAAGGACCCATTCATTTCATGCTGTCCGCATCTGTAGTTCCTTTCCGCAGCCCCGCAAAACAGATAGAGCATGTCCTATTCTTGTCCGCAGCCACGGACAAGAATAGGCATTTCTATCATAGTGCCGGCCATGTGCGGTCCGCAAAACACTTGTGGGCGTGTGAATGGACCCTTAAAGGGGTTATCTCACTTCAGCAAGTGGCATATATGATGTAGAGAAAGGAAATACAAGCCACATTCTAATGTATTTTTATTATCCATTTTGCTTTCTTTCTTGGTTTGATTCATTTTTCCATCGCATTATACACTGCTTATTTCCATGGTTACGACCACCCTGCAATCCATCAGAGGTGGCCGTGCTTGCACACTGTAGGAAAAAAGTGTCAGCCTCTCTGTTGGTCGGGACCACAGAGGTGAGCATAGTTTTTTCCTACTGTGTGCAAGCACGACCACCTCTGCTGGATAGCAGGGTGGTCGTAACCATAGAAACGAGCAGTGTATAATGCGATGGAAAAATGAATCCAGCCAGCAAAGGAGACTATATGGATAATCACAATACATTAGTAAGTGCCTTGTATTAACCTTCTCTATATGATACACGCCATTTGCTGAAGTGACACAATCCCTTTAAGGAGTAAACCACATAGCACTCACGCCAGATACAGTATATTATTACGGTGCACCAGTTCATAAATTTGGTGCAGGCACACCAAGCAAAGCCAGACATAAAACTGACACAAAAACAACTTCAATTTATAAATGACCCCCTATAGTTTAGATGACTTTGTATCAAATCTACAAGTGGATTAAAGGAATTACTTTCCCAAAAGGAAGCTAAATAACAACCATTACGGTCCATTCACATATTTAGCACAGATTCTGCGCCAACATTCTCATCAAATCTGCAATACGCTAACATTCTGCCTACAATCAACGCGTACACGCTCCAGAAAATAACCTGGTGCTGAAAAAATAAAATCTGGGAGAATAAGTAATACTCCAGTTATGCTGGTGGATTCTTCATGGAAAACTCAGGGGATTATCCCCACGCAGAACACCCCCATTAATCTCCAGCACAACAAACTGAACATCCTTGGATTTCTGCCCCAAATCCTCTAGTAAATAAATACATGTCGGACCTGCCGTGTGCAAATCTAACACGTGTGAACATACCTTTAGGCCATCTGCACACGAATGAGGCTGAACGCACTTAACATCCGCACAAATTTCTGCAGCATTTCTGCAGCATATCTGCACCAAAATCCACAATGTCTAATTGCGGATTTGCCGCAGACCTGCCATTGAAAAAGGTGAAATTCGCAGCTAAAACCGCAACCGTAACTGACTGCATAAATAAATGCTATTTATTTTGAAATCCACACAGCAGGTCAATTTCCGCACAGAAAAAAAATCCGCAAAGTGGACAAGAGATTTGTGTAACCTGATACAATTTGCTGGTACTTTAATATGCTGCCGTTCTTCCGCACGGGAATCCACGCAGAAAAAGCGCACGTATTCTACAACATGGGGAGGTGGCCGTACACCTCCTAACTCTGTCTAGTGTTCTACTTCTGCCTGAGACTTATGGGGGCTGAACTGGTTGTGACTCAGCTTTCTTAGAAGCAATTGTAACAAAGACAGCCGAATAAAAGTTTTAACATGACAGAAGGGGACAACAAGGATTCATCATTTGGGGATATTTATTTTAGGGCAAATGCTCCTTAAAGGGGAAGTCTGGTTTCAGTAATAAACAACAACAGTGGGAACAGCCTGCAATGAAGAAGTGAGCTGTGTTTAGGGTACTTTCACACTAGTGTTTTTCTTTTCCGGCATTGAGTTCCGTCAAACGGGCTCAATACCGGAAAAAAATTTGATCAGTTATATCCTAATGCATTCTGAATAGAGAGAAATCCGTTCAGGATGCATCAGGATGTCTTCAGTTCAGTCACTGAACGGCGTTTTGGACGGAGATAATACCGCAGCATGCTACGGTATTATCTCCGTCCAAAATGCTGGATCAGTTGCGAGCATTCATTTACAATGAAATGTATTAGTGCCGGATCCGACATTAGAAATACCTAAAGGACGGATCTGTCCTTCCGGTCTGCGCATGCGCAGACAATTAAAACTGAAAAAAAAAAAATACAAGACGGATCCGTCTATCCGCATGACAAGCAAAGAGACGGATCCATTCTTGCAATGCATTTGTGAGACTGATCCGCATCTGGATCCGTCTACAAATGCATTCAGTTTACATCCAGATCGACGGATCCGGAAGGCAGTTCCGATTACGGAACTGCTTGCCGGATCACTCTGCTGCAAGTGTGAAAGTACCTTTACCGAGCAGATTCATCGCTGCTGCGCCCATTCTCTGGTTTCGATGCACTGGTTGTTGTCAACGTGATTTCACTACTACAGCTGGGAGAACTGGAGCGACGGCGCTGGAGACACTAGCTAAGTACATCAAACTTTTTCACTGCAGCCTACACCCCAGGGTTGTTCAGTTTCTTACTGAAACCTGACAACACCTTTAAGGCTACATGCACACGACCGTTGCCTGCCTCTGCGTCCGCTCCTCCTGCAAATTTTGCGTCCGTCAAAAAAAACGGATGACGGACCGTTTTTTTTTGACGGATCCGATTTTTATGGCAGACCCATTGTAAAAATGCCTATCCTTGTCCGCAAACGTGAAAAAATAGGACATGCACTATTTTTTTGACGGAATGAAAACACGGACCACGGATGCGGAACAAAAACGGTTGACCATCCACATTTTTTGACTGACCCATTGAAATGAATGGGGAATCATCCTATCCGTGAAAAAAAACGGAACGGACGCGGAAACAAACAACGGTCGTGTGCATGAGGCCTAAGAGTCAATTAACACAAGGAACATTTGTTGCCTAAGGCTACATGCACACGATCGTATGTGTTTTGCGGTCCACAAATTGTGGATCCGCCAAAAAAAAGGATGACGTGGATCCATTATAATAATGCCTATCCTTGTCCAGAAAACGGACAAGAACAGGACATGCTCTATTTTTTTCACGGTGCTACGGAATGGACATACTGATGCGGATAGTACACGGTGTGCTGTCAGCATTTTTTTGCGGACCCTCTGAAATGAATGGGTCCGCATCCTATCTGCAAAAAAAACGGAACGGACACGGAAATAAAATACGTTTGTGTGCATGTAGCCTAATTTTAATGGTCCCACTCATCAGAAAAGAGCCTGCAGAAATGCATGCAGTTTCTGCAACAAATCTGCTGTGACTGAATGCACCCTAAAGTATGGAGACATTCTGGTAAGGCCTCATGCACACGACCGTTTTTTTATGCTGTCCGCAAAAAGGGGTTCCGTTGTTCAGTGATCCGTGTCCGTTTTTGCCTTCCGTTGTGTTTCCGTGTGTCTTCCGTTTTTTTTAGCGGACATGACCCAAAAGATTTTACCAAAAGACAGGCTGATAATGTTTCCCAAGTGCCTGCCAAGGGATCCGCAAAAAAAACGGACACGGAACGCGGATGACACACGGATGGCCATCCGCATTTTTCACGGACCCATTGACTTGAATGGGTCCGTGAACCGTTTTTCACGGACAAGAATAGGACAGGTTATATTTTTTTGACGGACTGGAATCACGGACCACGGACGCGGAGGACAAACGGTGCATTTGCCGAGGTTTCCACGGACCCATTGAAAACCAATGGGTCCGCAGAAAATCACGAAAAACGGAGCAACGGACACGGAATCAAACAACGGTCGTGTGCATGAGGCCTAACAAGAAGTCATCTCCTATCCACTAGAAAGGAGATAACTGTTTTAGCGGTGGCGGTCCGAACACTAGGACTCTCACATCCCCCAGATCCATTGAATGGGGTTATGGTCCAACATGTGCACCACCACTACATTCAAAGCCTATGGAACTACCACAGAGACCCAAGAGCTGTACTCGGCTATAGTCAGCAGTTCCATACACTTTGAAAGGTATGATGGTGTACACGCTCAACCATGGCTCCTAAAACAGGGGACACGGTGATTGGAGACGGTCCCAGCAGTCAAACACCAGGGGTGGACTTACAGGGAAACGTTTCGGTGGGCCGATGTCTAGGGGGCTGCCTGGGCCCTTCTTGGTTTTGCTGGGGTGGTATTTTGTGCCTTAATATGGTATTGCTGGCCCTATCTACCTTTGCTGGGCCTGCCTTCTGTCAATTTGGACCTGACTACAACATGGGGCCACTATAAGTTCCCAGCCCGCCCCTGCTAACCACCCACTGCTGATCTAAGAGTTATCCATATCCAATGGCCAAGGGATAACCTCTTGTTACCAGAATTCCCTTTTAATGGTTCATCATACACAAGATATTTTTCATTTGTTGAAACGATAGCAAAATTGAAAAAAAAAAAATTTCCAGGTGGATTTCAAGGCCACATCAAGAAAGGATGGTGCGGCCTCCAAACCCACAGGCAGAGCCACGGCAATCAAACTGTATAAACCATGAAAAAATGAAACTTAAAAAAATAAAAATAAATCACTTGCGCCACCGGCCGCCCGCCTGCCCGGTTGAGGGGCGGGTGCTCTAACAGCTGTGTTGTGTGCTGCGTGTGCCCTGTGGCTCCTCACTCACAGAGCGAGCAGCAGACGGCAACACGGGGTCGGGGGGGGGGGGACGGGACTGGCCGTACTGTACCAAGGAGTTGGTGACTCACACAGCCAGACAGACTGCTGTTGGTCAGCGTCAGCCACAGTTCCTGTTCTCCTCAGTGTGGTCCTGGTATCTTCTTTCTGGGCTCCCAACAAATTTGAGGACCTTTCCCACTCAGCCAATCAGTGGCCGCAGCTGTGTCACGTGTCAGGCCAGTGATTGGCTCAGCGGGAAAGTCAGTGGCCGCAGCTGTGTCACGTGTCAGGCCAGTGATTGGCTCAGCGGAAAAGTTCCTCAAACCAGCGATTGTCTGAAACAGATAGAAGATGCCAGGACCACACAGAGGAGAAGGGGAGCTGCTGCAGACAGGACCAGGGCCATGCGAGCATAATGTTTTGTTAATGGAGGGGGAGAAATGTGACATGGAGGGCTAATGTGACATGGAGGGGGAGAAATGTGACATGGAGGGGGAGAAATGTGACATGGAGGGCTAATGTGACATAGGGGAGTGATGTGACATGGAGGGGGAGAAATGTGACATGTAGTTTGTTTTTTACATAAAAGAAAAATAAGTTAGAAACATATATGCACAGGAGGTGGGTGCGGTAGGTGGACTGCAGGGTTTTGCAAGGCAGGCATTCAGGCGATTGGAGTGGGGTCCTGGTGGGATCCTGGTGTTAGGGGGAGTTCTGGTGGGGTGGGGGGCGCCAAAATGTAGCTTTGCTTGTGTTGGCAAAAATCTTTGCACCAGTCCTGTTTATAAGACCAGTCCAGTAAACTAGAAATCAATCTGTGTGCGCTTTAATTTAATTTTCACTTATGGTACTGTCATTGAGTGACAACCACTACAGACTGACTGTAATGATCAGCCTTGTGTATAGCTGGCTGTAGCTGTAAAGGTAGTGTGTAGTAGTCTGACACACACCTCCTGCCTCATCAGTGGCTGAGCCTGCTGCTCTGCTCCTCCCTATAATTGGTATACTGTGAGCTTACACTGGCTGCTTGGTGTCAGGAGGTCAGCACAGGATCTCCCTTACACTAAGGGCTCATGAATACAAATGTATTTTCGTTGCGGATCGGATGCGGACCCATTCATTTCAACGGATGCAGACAGGACACCATGTGCTGTCCATGTTAACACGTCCATTCCGCGGCCCTGCAAAAAAAAAAAAATAGAAGATGTCTCATTCTTGTATTACGGCCATGTCCATGAGCCCTAAGTTTGCAATTACAAGACGGTATGTATTTTGCCGTCCGTAAAACGTCGATCCACAAAAACTATATATGACATACGTGTGACGTCTGTGTTATATACGTTTTTTGGTGGACCCATTGTAACAATGCTTTCTCTTTTTTGCAGGACTGCGGAACGGACATACGAATGCGCGACAGCCCACAGTTTTCTGTCCACATTTTTTGTGGCCCCATTGAAATGAATGGGTCCGCATCCAATCCGCAAAAAACACGGATTAGGTATGGACCAAAAATACAGTTGTGTAAATGCAGCCTAAGTATGGATTCATGAGAAACTACTAGAAGTGTCTGGCAGCTGCTTTCTCCTTTCTCGCCATTACATACACATGTGTATGAGGGAGTCGGAAAAGACTGCTGTTGGGGGAACGTTAAGCCAACATCTATTCACTTTAGTTAAAATATTCCCTGGATGCCCTATACATTGGCACAAAATGGCCAAAAACTGTTACTTCCTTTTAAAAGGGGTACATTATTATCCAAAAAATCAGGACATCAGCATACCCAGTCTACCATGAGCAATACTGTCTGTGAAAATCACAAACCACAGCATTCCTCATCATGAGTACGTGAACTACTTGTCCTATAATGAGGGCTATACAAATAGCTGTCAATTCAACACCTGAAGTCAGCCTGATGCGTTTCACCCCGGGGTGATATCTGTCATAGACCGCACTGCAGGCAGCCTCACGAGTCTTAGCTCATTGTGATTTTCATTGCTGTGGGCTGTGTGAAATCTTTCTTTCAGTTGTCTCCCCCCGGTAAACCAAGAAGATCACCACAAATAAATAAAAAGTTGCCACAGGGACGGTATTGCAGGTATCTAGAATCTCAGGGGATGTTTCATTCAACGTGTGCCCCGAAACCTCATCCTGCAGTAAAGGAGATTTCCAAAGTCATGCCTTGGGGTAACAGAGCGTCCACTGAGACCCTGACCCTCCAGAACAGCCATTGCTCTTCACAAACTTTACTGATTCTGATATGGCATCTCTACCTTGTCTATATGTGTAGTGTTGGATGTTCTAGTACACAACACAATAACTCAAACCTAGTATCGTCACTTACTAGGGTTTGGGAACCATATAAGCTACCAGAATGTCAGGAGGGATCCTGATTTCAATATATTTCACTAGAAACTACTTCATATTATTGTGTAAGCCCAGATGTCTCAATGTAGATCAGGCATCCTCAAACTGCGGCTCTCCAGCTGTTGTAAAACTACAACTCCCACAATGCCCTGCTGTAGGCTGTTACCTATAGGCTGTTCAGGCATGTTGGGAGTTGTAGTTTTGCAACAGCTGGAGGGCCGCAGTTTGAGGATGCCTGATGTAGATGATACTTTTTACCAAGGATATGGGCGTTGCAGGTAGCCTGAGGAAGATACCAGGATGGGATCAAATCGTGTTGTCTGGATTTAGGTTTTAACAATTTTAAACTCCAACCTATACTGGGTCATGACCACAAAAGTGAGCCAGCAGCACCCATATGCTTGGAAAAAAGGATCTCCATTGAGACGCCGGTTCTTATCCAGTACTAAACCTAGACCTAAGCCAGGAAGGTGCAGGAGAACTGCCAAGGAGGTGCAGCTGCATGGCGAGAGGCTGTACCAACTAAAGCCAGCTCTAGTGTTGTGCCTATTGATTCTCCAAGGCATCGGGTTAGTATATTGTATGAGCAGATATACTGATATCTAGCTTATCATACACTATTACACCAAGAGGCGCCCCTCTGTTCTTTTTATCCCTACACCTACTAAAGTTATAGAGAAGACATTTTATAGTGTTGAGCGAACTTGTGTTTTAAGTTCTGCGCCCAAAGTTCGGGTTATCGAAGAATCCCGTTACGGATTTCGCTACCACGGACCATAATGGAATTTGGAATCCATAACGGGATTCTTCGATAACCCGAACCGAACTTTGGACGCAGAACTTAAAACACAAGTTCGCTCAACACTACACACTAGCACATAGGCAAGTAAACCTCCAGAATAAATTATTCCATTCCACATTTGGTTACCAATATTGGCCAAGTACCCATTCAAGGTTAGGTAACAACCAGCCTTTTCAGACTGGTTAAAATACTCTGATATCATAGTGAAGGCTATGATACAGCCAGGCTCACTTTTACCCATGGTAGATGACCATAAACTAAAACCATTCTGGACAATTATTTAATTTTCAATCTGCAGTGCATTACAAAAACAGCAAAGGCACTAAAATGTTCATACACCAGGAACGGTAAGCTGTCAGACTGAAGCAATGACTTCTACTTCCTAATTATACTAATACGGGAAAATAACAGAACGGGCTCCAGTGCCAGCTTCTCTCTGTCACCAGTCGCCTTGGTGCTGCCTACAAGCCAGCAGGGCTAAAAAAACGGAGAAGGAGCGGCAGCATGTAAGTGATGGCACTCGAGATTCTGTCCTGCCTCTTGGATGTGGCATTACAGTTATGATGTCCTCTCTGCCATCTTTTTTTATTTTAGGCAAGTTTTAAAATAATTTTCAACATCGCAAGACAAAAATATCTCTATGTTGTTGTTTGGCACCAAACGTAGGCGCTTCAGAGTACAGCTGACCCTACATGACATGAGTTTAAGGGCTTGTTCACACGACCGTTGCCCCTCCGTGCCCGTGCTGTGGACCGCAATGCACGGGCATTGACCACGGGGCAGCCGCATGCGGATTGCGGACCCATTCACTTCCATCCGTTCTGCAAAAAGATAGAGCACGTTCTATCTTTTTGTGGTGTGGAGGCATGGAACGGAACCCCAGGAAGCACTCTGTAGTGCTTCCGTGGAGTTCCGTTACGCACCGCATCTCCGGATTTTCAGACACATTCAAGTGAACGGGTCCGCATCAGTGATGCGGAATGCACACGGCCGGTGCCCCGTGAATTGCGAACCCGCCGTATGGGGGGGCGCAATACGGCAACAGCCGTGTGAATGAGCCCTAAAGCAGCAACCATAGAAATGGTCTGTGTAGGGGGAAAAAATAAGGCTTTCCAAGGACCACATTTTGGACAACCTTAAGGATTACCCATGATTAGGGTCAAGGAAAATGAAAATCTAAAATAATATAGTACATGGCAATTTCTAACAAAACTACAACCAGCCCAGTACCTCACATGGATCTAGAGATCCCCCCATTCATTGCTCCAGTTGATCGGCTAGATTTATGTAAAGCTGGAAAGCTTATGGGTGTGTCTTGTTTTCTGCAGCTCACCTCTCTTCCTATTACAGCTCAGGGGTTGTAGCCTTTCTGCTGCAGCTTTTCCCCTGCTATCACAGCTCAGGGGCGTGTCCTTTCTGCTGCAGCTCTCTCCCTATCACAGCTCAGGGGTATGTCCTTTCTACTACACCTCTCTCCTTATCACAGCTCAGGAGGCATGGCCTTTCTGCTGCAGATCTCTCCCTATCATGGCTCAGGGGTGTGGCCTTTCTGCTGCTGCTCTCTTTTTTTAACCATCACAGCTTCTAATAGTAGATATGGCTGGTGGCAGTTGAAAGATGGAACTGAGCATGTGCATCGACCTCAGCAAGATGGACAGAGAAATAAGAAAAAAACTGCAGATGGCGCTATAGTGATGTTTTTTTTTATTTTTAATAACTCGGTGACTACTAAAAATTTTAAATGACATGTAATTACAAAAATATTCAGATCCAGGTGCTGGTTTGGAAAAGGAATCACAGTTCTAACTACTTAGGGATCTGAGGAGAATGGTGACATTTGCCTGTCTATGATGGCCGTAGGAGGTTAGATGCCATTGCTTTTGTTTGTTTGCCCTCCCATTATTGCACTACACTATTCACATACATTGTCCGGCTAGTTTTTTGTCCACTTAGCCAAACCTTAGGCCCATTCTTGCAAAAGCAATCAATTCTGAGGGGCCGAAAGAAATGAACAGTGTGTGGCCGAGAAACATCTACTGTCCGAACCAAGTATTTCTGTCATTCTGTCTCTATCATTTACAAATGAATGAAACACAATGTGTAACATAAAAGTAACAATATCCTCAGTCTTCAGACAGTGTTTTTTTATGACAAAGCCATTGATGACGAGCCAGGGACAAGACCAGCCATGTTGTAACAGACACAATAGGATGAGTTTTGCCAATCCACCAGCCACAATGCAGGGATTATGTACTGTGAGAGGGGGCATGTCCCTAATGAGACCTCAGTGTGTGCAGACATTAGATCACTGACAAACCACAGTCCCAAGTCACAGTTTAATGTGTATCCCTCATGACAAATGCTTATGATCCAGTGCTCGGCTCAGTGCAATTCTTTGTGACCTTCTCCTGTAGATGGCGGAACCTAGTATATATCACTAGGGAGTAATATTTCCCTGTATATGAGAAACATTCTCCACTATATTCCTCATTTACATTACCTTCATACAATACTAGTTTTGCTGGGAGTGCTTCTTTAAAGTGGATCGGTCTTCTGACACGTCTGTTTTAGTAAAACCTTGTATTCCCCATAATAAAGCAATTCTGGAGCATCTTTCCAGTGTGGTTCTGTATGAATAAATTGACAGATGGCTGTAAGGGTAATGTCACGCTTGTGTTGAAGGATTCCGTCAGGCAGTTCCGTCAACGGAACTGCCCGACGGATCCGTTAATACGTTTGAAAACGGATTTAATTTGCAAACGGATCCGTTTGACAATGGCATTGAAATAACGGATCCGTCTTTCTGTTGTCATCCGTGAAAATGGATCCGTTATTTATTATTTTACCATTTTAAAGATCTGCACATGCGCAGAGTGAAAGTACGGATCCGTTAATGCGTCAATTTTCAATGTCGGATCCGCCCTTAATACATTTAAATGGAAATTAATGGCAGACCCGTCATTCCGTCACGTGTTTCCGCATTTTCGGATGGAGATAAAAATACAACATGCTGCGCTTTTATCTGCGTCCAAAAGGACTGAACTGAAGACAAACTGATGCAAACTGAACAGATTGCTTTCCATTCAGAATGCATTAGGATAAAGCTGATCAGTTTTTTTCCGTTATTGAGCCCCGAGGACGGAACTCAATGACGGAAAACTTTGACGCTGGTTGGAAAGAACCCACCCGTTGGGAGTGTGTCCCTAAATAATCTGATACTGTCCAATGCAGGCTGTGTAGGGACATACCCTCGCTGTTGATTGGTTCATAAACTGCTAGAAGGAATAAGAGAGGAACTGAACAATGCAGAATTATAAGAAAAGATGCTCCAGAATTTCTATTTTACAGGGAATACAAGTATTTACTACAACAGGTATGTCTGGAGAGCGGGCAGGTATAGGGGGAGATTTAGCTTTCTGCGCCAGTCTTGCTCCCCCGTGCTGCTGGAGGATGCACCTAATTTATGATGACACACGCCGTGTCCCTAACCAGAAATCTACGACAGCCAAGAGCTGTTTGACCTTTGGTAAAAAAAGTCTTTAGTTTTTAGTAAAACGCTAGTTTTACTGTAAAGCTAAGGGTACTTTCACACTAGCATTTTGGATTCCGTTTGTGAGATCCGTTTCAGGGCTCTCACAAACGGTCCAAAACAGATCTGTTAAGCCCCCATGCATTCTGAATGGATAAGGATCCGTTCAGAATGCATCAGTTCGGCTCCGTTCCGCTTCTATTCTGTTTTGGAGGTGGACACCAAAATGCAGCATGCAGCATTTTGGTGTCCGTCTAAAGAGGCAGAGCCTAACAGATCCATTTTGAATTACAATGTAAGTCAATGGGGATGGATCCGTTTTCAATGACACAATATGGTGCATTTGAAAACGGATCCGTTCCCCATTGACTTTCAATGTAATTCAAAACGGATCCGTTTTGGACTTTGTCATTTTTCTTTAAACCTAAACATAAACCTGTTTGGTGTCCGCTCCGAACATGATTTTTGAGCAGACACGAAAGTCCTGCAGAGCCGGAGAACGGAAAAGACAAACGGTGATGTGAACGAGCCCTTAGGATTAGATTATACTTACTCGGCTCCTCGGCGTCTGCGTCACTCCTAATCCCCACACGGCTGCCTCTGCATCTTCACGTTGCGCAGATCAAAACATCCGGCGACAGGGGGGGGGCTTCAGCCAATAGCAGGCCACAACGGAGACGAGCCTTTCTAGCGTCACCCACAATGCTAGGGAAGCTGGTCCCTGTCACACCCTGCAATTGGCTGCCCCCCCTATCGCCGATGTTTTGATCCGCGCAACGAGGAGATGCAGTGGAAGCCGTGCGGGGATCAGGAGCGACGCGAGTGCCAGGGAGCGGGGTAAGTATAATATGAGGGGTCCGGGCATTGGGAGGAGGGGTCATTATAGGGGTTGGAGAACACCTTTAGGCCCCTTTCACACGGGCGAGTTTTCCGCGCGGGTGCAATGTGTGAGGAGGACGCATTGCACCCGCACTGAATCCGGACCCATTCATTTCTATGGGGCTGTGCACATGAGCGGTGATTTTCACGCATCACTTCTGCGTTGCGTGAAAATCGCAGCATGTTCTATATTCTGCGTTTTTCACGCAACGCAGGCCCCATAGAAGTGAATGGGGATGCGGGAAAATCGCAAGCATCCGCAACCAAGTGCGGATGCGTTGCGATTTTCCCGCATTGTTGCTTAGCAACGGGACCCAATCTCTATTATTTCCCCTTATAACATGGTTATAAGGGGAAATAATAGCATTCTTAATAAAGAATGCTGTGTAAAATGAAGAGGAAGGGGTTAAAAATAATAAAGTTAACTTACCTTAGCCACTTGATCGCGTAGTCGCGATCTGTCCTCTCTTTCCCTGCAGCATCGATGATCTAAAGGACCTGTGATGACGTCACATCACATGGCCCAATCACCTGCTCCATCACTATGGTGATGGAGCATGTGATTGGTCCATGTGACCATGTGACATCATCCAAGGTCCTTAATCACTATCCTCAGGCTGTGGCTAGTGCTTAAGGACCTTGGATGATGTCACGTGGTCACATGGACCAATCACATGCTCCATCACCATAGTGATGGAGCAGGTGATTGAGCCATGTGATGCTGTGTTATCATTACAGGTCCTTTTCATCTTTCAAGCTAACGGAGAGGAGGCCGGGCTTCAGCGATCAAATGGAACAGGTAAGTTATGATTAGTTTATTATTTTTAACCCATTCTGCACCTGTTTAAACATTAGGGAGATGGCCAAGGGTATTATTTTACATTATAACTATGTTATAATGTGAAATAATACCAGCGGGACAATTTCTGACCCAAACATGCACTTCTGTGAAGAAGTGCAGGTTCGGGTCTGGGTACCAAAAGTGCCGATTTTTCTCCCGCGCGTGCAAAACGCATGACAGCGCTTTGCACTCGCAGGGAAAAATCGCGGCGATTCCCGCAACGCACCCGCACTGTTTGACGGAGTGCACCCGCAACGCCCGTCTGAAAGAGGCCTTAAGAGCCCTGTACCTCTTAATAAATTTGTAGCATCTTACACCAACACAGTTGTGTAGGAAATGGGAATCTTAATGAACCTCTCCCCTACGTCGACTCTCGTGTCTGCATAAACTGTAACATCTCTACCCAGGTGATGCAGGGCCACACCGCCAATCAGGCGAGGTGAGGCGATCGCCTCAGGCGGCGCGGCCCTGGTGACAAGTGGAGAGCGGCAGCGGCAGGGCGATGAGCGCTTCCATTGTGGAAGCGCTCATCTCTATAGTCATCTGTATCGCCGTCCTCAGGATAGCGATACAGATAGATGCTGTGGGGCAGGGGAGAGGCCTGCATTGCATCGCTGCCAGCCTGATGGAGGTAAGTATGCACTTCTTACTTGCACATGATTAGGGGGGCATCTATGGGGGGCACTTCTTACTGGCACATGATTTGGGGGGCATCTATGGGGGGTATCACTTACTGGCACATGATTGGGGGCATCTATGGGGGCACTTTTTACTGGCACATGATTGAAGGGGCACTGTGGGGGCACTATTTACTGGCACATTATTGGCGGGCACTATGAGGGCATCTATGGGGGCACTTCTTACTCGCACATTATTGGCGGGCACTATGGGGGCATCTACTGAGGCCACAAAGAAGGGGTATTTTATATGGGGGCTCTGTATAGGGGCATTTTATATTGGGACACATTATGGTGGGTACTATGAGGAAGGGGGGAAAGGAGCACTTTAGCAATTTATACTTGCAAATTATGGGGGACACTGAGGGCATCTACTGGGACACTATATAGGTACATTTTATACTGGTACATTATGGGGGGCACTAGGAGGAAGGGGGGAAAGGAGCACTCTGGGGGCATTTACTGGGGGCACTATATAGGGGTATTTTATACTGGCACATTATGGGGGCACTGCGGGACATTAGCTCAACTGGGGGCATTAAAAGGTAGTATTTTTTCACTGGCAGACATTATAAGGGGGCATTTTTTGCAATGTTACATTATAAGGAGAATTATTACTACTGGGGGTCTATGGGGAACATGATCACTAGTATGGGCACTATGGGAGCATTATTACTTCTGGGACACATTGGGGATATGTTCGGGGCACTGTAGGAGCACTATTAGTACTATGTGTGCTCTAGCAGAGAATTATTGCTATTAGTGGGACTTTGGGGAGCACTATTACTGTGGGGGGGTCACATTGGCACAGTATCATCTTACTTCAATTATTTTTGGGGGACGTTACGTTTACACTATTAGTGTCAGGGGCACTATTTGCTGGGCGCAGTTATTTTAGGACACTGCGTGCCTATAATTATTGAAGGGCACTATCTGCATGGCACTAGTATTATCAGGGGGTTTATCTGTTTCTGCATTATAATATTGGGGAGCACAGCGGCACAGTATTGGGGGTGGAAGGATGATTTGCCCAGAAGATGGGACAATGATGGACAAGTAGTAAACTAAGATTTTTTTTTGTCAAACCGCAGAGACAAGAAATGGCTGAAAAATTGTGGTCTGGTCTGAAGGTCTGAAAGGAGAAGATGAGGGAAGAGAACATCTACATCAAAGGAGACGTCACTGGATGTGAGAGGTATGTGGTGCTGTATTAAGCCTCATTCACACGTCAGTGTTCCACGGACAGCACACGTCCCTATTCACTTTAATGTGTGTATTCAGACATCAGTGTTTTAGCACACTCCGTGGGTCCGTGTTTTCAGCACGGATACGCGCTCTATTTTGTCCATGTTCAAGGATTCATCACACCCATTATAGTCTATGGGTCTGTGAAAACCACAGATGCCATCTGTTTTGCATCTGTATTTCACGGATCATTAGGAAGAGATGCCTTGAAAATAATTTTTCAGCTGTTCAGTGTCAGTAAAACACAGACAGCAAAAAATTGACCCACGGGCCCAACACAGATCCTTCACGGACAGCTTCACGGATGCATCACTGATCACCTTCTCATGGATTTGAACACGGATGTATAAAGGAGGCTTTATCCTATATGTTCTGTAGTGATATACGTAATGTTAACCGCTACAGGACCGCCTAACGCAGGGATGCGTCCTGCGGGCGGCCCTGTAGCTCTGAGTTGACGCGTCGGCGCGTCATCTCGTGAGAGCCGAGATTTCCTGTGAACGCGCGCGCGTGCGCGCGCGCGTTCACAGGGAAGCGCGGCACAGCAGTTCGGCTACAGCCTGCCAGCGATGGATCATCGCTGGCAGGCTGTAGATGCGAATAAAATCGCATCAAACTAGCTATATCAGACGCTGTTTTATGAACAGCGTCTGATATAGCTGCTACCTGGTCCTCTGGTGGTCCCATTTACTGGGATCGACCACCAGAGGACCAGGTAACACAGTAAAGTTGCACCAAACACTACACTAACCCCCCACCCCCTCACCTATTAACCCCTTGATCACCCCATCTAGACCCCTGATCACCCCCTGTCATTGATCACACCCCTTGTAAGGCTCCATTCAGACGTCCATATGTGTTTTGCGGATCCGTGGATTCACGGATCCGCGGATCCGATCCGCGGATCCGATCCGCGGATCCGATCCGCGGATCCTCAAAACACGGACACCGGCAATGTGCTTTCCGCATTTTGCAGATCCGCACATTGCCAGAACTATATAGAAAATGCTTTTTCTTGTCCGCAGTTGCGGACAAGAATAGGACATGTTCTATATTTTTGCAGAACGGAAGTGCAGACCCGGAAGCGCAGATCCGTAATTCCGGATCCGAGCGGGACAAAGTCTGTCCCCATAGAAATGAATGGGTCCGCAATTCCGCTCCGCAAACAGAATTTCGGACGTGTGAATGGGGCATAAGGGCCCCTTTACCGCCAGTTAGCTAGCTACTGGTAAGGTAGCTAGCGCCCAGCCCACCGCACCGCAGTCACTGATTTGGCAGAGATTTTTTCATCCACATTGATCGATGCGAATGAAAAAATCTGTGCCGTTCATTTTTTTTTTTCAGCGCAGAGGCTGAACGGAAAAAATCTCATTACCCGTCTGCTCAATATACGGAGAATCGCAGAAACTCCTAATGCTGGCCATACGTGTAATGATTGCGAAGACCCCTAAAATGCCAGGGCAGTACAAAAACCCCACATGTGACCCCATTTTAGAAAGAAGACACCCCAAGGTATTCCGTGAGGGGTATGGTGAGTTCATGGAAAATATTATTTTTGTCACAAGTTAGTGGAATATGAGACTGTAAAAAAACAAAAAAAAACAATTTCCGCTAACTTGTTCCAAATTTTTTTTTCTGTGAACTCACCATACCCCTCACAGAATACCTTGGGGTGTCTTCTATCCACAATGGGGTCACATGTGGGGTATTTATACTGCCCTGGCATTTTAGCGGTCCTAAAGCGTGAGAATCCAAATGCGTAAAAATGCCCTGTGAAATCCTAAAGGTACTCATTGGTTTTAGGGCCTCTTGCATCTTAGCTGCAAAAGTGTCACTCATGTGGTATCGCCGCACTCAGGAGAAGTAGGGCAATGTGTTTGGGGTGTATTTTATATATATACCCATGTTGGGTGTGAGAAATATCGCTGTAAACGACAACTTTTAAAAATTTTTATTCAAAGTTGTCAATTTACAGAGATATTTCTCTCACACAGTATGGGTATATGTAAAATACACCCCAAAACACATTGCCCTACTTCTCCTGAGTACGGCGATACCACATGAGTGACACTTTTTGCAGCCAAGATGCGCAAAGGGGCCCAAATTCCAACGAGTACCTTTTAGGAGGGCATTTTACGCATTTTCTTCTCACGCTTTAGGGCCCCTAAATGCCAGGGCCGTATAAATACCCCACATGTGACCCCATTTTGGAAAGAAGACACCCCAAGGTATTCGCTGAGGGGCATAATGAGTCCATGAAAATTAAACTTTTTGTCAAAAGTTAGCGGAAACGGAGACTTTGTGAGAAAAACAATAAAAATCAATTTCCACTAACTTGTGCCAAAAAAATCTTCTATGAACTCGCCATGCCCCTCATGGAATACCTTGGGGTGTCTTCTTTCCAAAATGGGGTCACATGTGGGGTATTTATACTGTCCTGGCATTTTAGGGACCCCTAAAGCGTGAGAAGAAAAATGCGTAAAAATGCCCTCCTAAAGGTACTCATTGGAATTAGGCCCTTTGCGATTTGGCTGCAAAAGTGTCACACATGTGGTATCGGCGTACTCAGGAGAAGTAGGGCAAGTGTTGGGGTGTATTTTACATATACCCATACTGGGTGAGAGAAATATCTCTGTAAATTGACAACTTTGAATAAAAAAATTTAAAAAGTTGTCGCTTACAGCGATATTTCTCACACGCAGCATGGGTATATGTAAAAATACACCCCAAACCACATTGCCCTACTTCTCCTGAGTACGGCGATACCACATGAGTGCCACTTTTTGCAGCCTGGGTGCGCAAAGGGGCCCTAAAACCAATGAGTACCTTTAGGATTTCACAGGACATTTTTACGCATTTGGATTCTCACACTTTAGGGGCCCCTAAAATGCCAGGTGAGTATAAATACCCCACATGTGACCCCATTTTGGAAAGAAGACACCCCTAGGTATTCTGTGAGGGGCATGGTGAGTCCACAGAATTTTTATTTTTGGCACAAGTCAGCGGAAATTGTTTTTTTTTTTTTTTTTTTTTTTTTTTACAAAGTCTCATATTCCACTAACTTGTGACAAAAATAAAATTTTACATGAACTCACCATACCCCTCACAGAATACCTTGGGGTGTCTTCTTTCCAAAATGGGGTCACATGTGGGGTATTTTTACTGCCCTGGCATTTTAGGGGGCCCTAAAGCGTGAGAAGAAGTCTGGAATCCAAATGCGTAAAAATGCCCTGTGAAATCCTAAAGGTAATCATTGGTTTAGGCCCTTTGCACTCAAGCTGCAAAAGTGGCACACATGTGGTATCGCCGTACTCAGGAGAGTAGGGCAATGTGTTTTGGGGTGTATTTTTATATATACCCATACTTTGTGTGAAAAATATCTCTGTAAACGACAACTTTTAAAAAATTTTATACAAAGTTGACAATTTACAGAGATATTTCTCTCACTCCAACATGGGTGTATGTAAAAATACACCCCAAAACACATTGCCCTACTTCTCCTGAGTACGGCGATACCACATGAGTGACACTTTTTGCAGCCTGGGTGCGCAAAGGGGCCCAAATTCCAATGAGTACCTTTAGGTTTTACATGGCGGCTCACAATTTAGCCCCGCCCAAAATGCCAGAACAGTAAACACACCCCACAAATGACCCCATTTCGGAAAGTAGACACCCCAAGGTATTCACTGAGGGGCATAGTGAGTCCGTCTGAGATTTTTTTTTTTTTTGCCAGAAGTTATCAGAAATTGAAACTTTTTTTTTTTTTTTTCTCAGAAAGTGTCATTTTCCGCTAACTTGTGAAAAAAATGAAATGATACATGAACTCACCAAGCCCCTCCGTGAATACTTTGGGGTGTCTTCTATCTAAAATGGTGTGATTTGGGGGTATTTATACTTTCCTGACATTCTAGCACCTGAAGAAACATGACAGGCGCTCAGAAAGTCAGAGCTGCTTCAAAATGCCGAAATTCACTTTTTTGCACCATAGTTTGTAAACGCTATAACTTTTACCCAAACCAATAAATATACACTTATTGGATTTTTTTTATCAAAGACATGTAGAACAATAAATTTAGAGAAAAATTTATATAGAAATGTAGTTTTTTAAAAAAATTTACAACAGAAAGTGAAAAATGTCATTTTTTTGCAAAAATTTCGGTCATTTTTGATTAATAGCAAAAAAAGTAAAAATGTCAGCAGCAATGAAATAGCACCAAATGAAAGCTCTATTAGTGAGAAGAAAAGGAGGTAAAATTCATTTGGGTGGTAAGTTGCATGACGGAGCAATAAACGGTGAAAGTAGTGTAGTGCAGAATTGTAAAAAGTGGCCTGGTCATTAAGGGTGTTTAAGCTAGGGGGGCTGAAGCGGTTAAGAGGGAAGGGGTTAGGTTGGGAATTTGGTATGGGGAGGGGGGGCTGCTTTTTTTAGTTTTCGCCTCAGGCAGCAGAAAGGCTAGGTGCACCCCTGAGGTGATGCACACATACATATACACAGTCAAGTCACATTATTATGACCACCAGCAAATATCCAGAGTAAGGCCTCTTGCACACGACAGTATTTTGCGGACCGTATACTGGCAGTTTTTTCAGTTCAGTATACTGACAGTATACTGAACCATTCACTTCAAGTGTTTCAAGTGTCTCCGTATGCCTTCCGTTTCCGTTTTTCCGTTTTTTCTGTTCCATTTAAGGGTCCTTTCACACTTGCATTCTGAGGATCCGGCAGGCACTTCCATCCTGCCGGATCCGTCAAAACGCAAGTCACCTGAAGCATTAGAAGACTGATCAGGATCCTGATCAGTCTTCGAATTGCTTTCAGGTTACTATGGCAGCCAGGACGCTACTAGCGTCCTGGTTGCCATAGTAAGCGGGAGCGGGAGCGGCATGCTCACATTCCGTGCGGCTCCGGGCGCTCCTGAATGACGTCAGAGCGCTCCATGCGCATGGATCACGTGATCCATGCGATCACGTGATCCATGCACTGGGGCGCCCTGGCGTCATCCTGGAGCGTCCCGGGAGCCGCACGAATGTAAGTATGCCGCTCCCCGCTCCCGCTACATTTACCATGGTAACCAGGACTTTAGCGTCCTGGCTGCCATGGTAACCAGTCAGAAAAAGCTAAATGTCGGATCCGGCGATGCGCCGAAACGACGTTTAGCTTAAGGTCGGATCCGGATTAATGCCTTTCAATGGGCATTAATTCCGGATCCGGCCTTGCGGCAAGTGTTCCGGATTTTTGGACGGAACAAAAAGCGCAGCATGCTGCGGTATTTGCTGCGCCCAAAAAACGTTCCGGTCCTGAACTGAAGACATCCTGATGCATCCTGAACGGATTTCTCTCCATTCAGAATGCATGGGGATGATCCTGATCAGGATTTTTCCGGCATAGAGACCCGACGACGGATCTCTATGCCGGAAAAGAAGAACGCAGGTGTGAAAGGACCCTTAATATAGACCATGTCCTATTCTTGTCCGCAAATCACGTTCAGTGGCTCCATTCAAGTCAATGGGTCCGCAAAAAAAACGGAAAGCATACGGAAAGGCATCCGTATGTCTTCCGTATCCGTTCCGTTTTTGCTGAACAATCTATTGAAAATTTGAAGAACAGCCCAATTTTCATTATGGAATTAATGTATACTGTATATGCCAAACGGAAAAACGGAATGGAACAACGGAACCAAAACGGAAACAAAATGGAAGCAAAAAACTGGAAAACGGATCCGTTATAAACGGACAGCAAAACACTGAAAAAAAAATACGTTCGTGTGCAAGAGGCCTAACTGCTATGTGCAGCATGGACAGAAGCTGGACAGGCTGGGAGCGACTTAATAAGGTCTTGGTAGTCGTATATATCTGGAGCCATGCTGACTGACGTGCATCCAGTTACTGCTGAAGGCAAGCTCGGATTGGCCCACAGGGGTACAAGGGATTCCCCCGTTGGGACCCTGAGCAAGGTGGGCCCCTAGTCTCCCACCCCCTGCACAAGTCGCACATAACACAGTAGACTTACTGCATTAAATACATATATTCAATGTACAGCACCTCAACCAGCCTATGTTCATATACAAAACGTATTTATTATATTTGAGTGTATATGTACGGTGGGCCCCCAAAATAAATTTTACTGGTGGGCCCTAGGTATCTAAGTCCGATACTGGCTGGAGGGTACATGGTGGGGAATCCAAAGATCGGATGAGGGACATGTGTGCAGACAGCCTATCACACACCTTATATACCCACCATGCCCGCTCACCACACATGACTTCCTTCATGTCGAAAGTAGGAAGTGGTCATTTTTGAGATTGCCATCTAAGGTCTTTAGATACCTAGCTTTGTGTCTGGTTCTCAGGTTCCTGCTGGACCTGCTATTTCTATATCGTGCTTAGACTTTTCTCTTGGCAAGAAAATCCAAAGAAACCATTTTGTGATCTCCTCTAATACTCTCCCGATGTGTTTCTCAGCATACATGGCTGGGGGGCACATTTAGGGCCTTCAACCTCCCTACTGGGTACCTGATACATGAGGAGGAAGAATGATGTCAGTGAAATGGCCCCAGGATCAGGATGTAAGGTGAGCCACAGTTTCACATGGTGGGAAACAATTGGGAATCAGTGTGGCAAGTATTTGAAAAAGATATTGTCAGCCCCTGGAAGCCTTTTTATATATATATATATACTACAAAGACAATGTAATAGCAGCCATACGTTATAGCAGCCTAGCTTACAGACTAATATACACCATGCAGTGATCATGTAAAATGGATTATCTGGCCGCTGACAACTCTTTAGAAGCCATTTGATTCATAGCTGTGAAACTCAGTATTTCATATGAATGAGCTCTACATAAAATACAGCCACTCGCGGCTTTGCAATTACGTTGCGCTAGGGTTGCAGAATTTGGGCTCCTCTCAGCATTAGGAATGCAACATTTATCAGACTCGGGCATAAGTTATATCCACCAAACAATTTAAAATCCCTCAAAGTAACCAGAAAGACATGAACATAGACCAACACTGCCTGGCCTTGTGAATCTAGTGTAGCAGGGCGTGGCCAGAGGTGGGAGAACGGAGCCTCTAGGAGCAGGGGCAACGCCCCCCCGCACCTAGAGGCTAATTAGCATATTACAAAAGTTATATTTCTGGAGTAACGGGGGCATAGATAAAAGTAGGAATAGGCTAGTTAGGTTCAGCTGACATTAGGGGTTGTCTCACTTCAGCAAATAGCATTTATCATGTAGAGAAAGTGAATACAGGGCACTTACTAATGTATTGTGATTGCCCATATTGTCTCCTTTGCTGGCTGGATTCATTTTTCCATCACATTATACACCGCTCGTTTCCGGGGGTTATGACCACTCTCCAATCCAGCAGGGGTGGCCATTATTGCACACAGTAGAAAAAAGCGCCGGCCTATGTACACTGCGGTTTTTCATATAGTGTGTAAGCATGACCACCGCTGCTGGATTGCAGGGTGGTCATAACCCCTAGATATGAGCAGTGTATAATCAAGAAAAATTAATCAGGCCAGCAAAGGAGGCAATATGGACAATCACAATACATTAGTAAAGAGAAATGAGAAATGCTGTTTGCTGAAGTGAGACAATAGCTTTAAATCCAATATATCGTAAAGGCCTCATGCACACGACCGTTGTTTGTTTCCCCATCCGTTCCGTTTTTTTTCATGGATAGGATGCTTCCCCATTCATTTCAATGGGTCCGTCAAAAAATGCGGATGGTTAACCGTTTTTGTTCCGCATCCGTGGTCTGTGTTTACCTTCCGTCAAAAAAATAGAGCATGTCCTATTTTTTTCACGTTTGCGGACAAGGATAGGCATTATTACAATGGATCTTCCAAAAAAACGGATCCGACAAAAAAAATGGTCTGTCATCCGGTTTTTTTTGATGGACGCAAAATTTGCGGACGCGGAGGCAGGCAACGGTTGTGTGCATGTAGCCAAAGGATACTCATTGTCAACATCAATTATGTCAAGAACTGATATTTCTTTAACAATAAGAAGAAACTGTACATGGCAAGACATAAAAACAGTGACACCTTCAGGTGATTAGACTACACTACACTACTTTTACTAAAAGTGTTATACTCATCGTACATACCTTCTGAATAATCTGCTGTCTACTAAAAATCCAAAGCCATATGTTGAAAAGTCTTAAGGCACTGAATCGCCAAAGACATGTGCTATACTTTTATACACAGCCCCCCAAAAATGTATAACTCACTGAGGCAGAGGGAGTCCTGAACACAGGTCGGGGGGAAAGCAGATTCTTGCTATGTACCATAGAGACACAAGCCCAACGATAATTAAATTATGATTTAGGCCTCTTGCACACGAACGCATTTTCTTTTCGTGTCCGTTCCTTCTTTTTTTTGCGGACCGTATGTGGAACTATTCATTTCAATGGGTCCGCAAAAATAATGGAAGGTACTACGTGTGCATTCCTTCTCCGTATTTCCGTATATACGTTCCGCTGAAAGATAGAACTTGTCCTATTATTGTCCGCATGTACTGTTCTATTAGGTGCCAGCTGTTCCATTCCGCAAAATACGGAATGCAATTGGACGTCATCGGACCGCAAAATACATATGGTCGTGTGCAAAAGGCCTTATTCACAGTCAGGGTTCAGTCAGTGATTTCCATCAGTGATTTTTAGCCAAAACCAGGTGCGGCTCTAAACACAGAACAGCTGCAGATTTTTCCCTTATACCTTATGTCTGTGGAGGCTCCAATCCTGGTTTTAGCTCACAATCACTGATGGGAATCACTGATGGAAATCACTGACGTGTCAATAAGGCCCCATGCACACGACCGTTGTTTGTTTCCGTGTCCGTTCCGTTTTTCTCACGGATAGGATGCTTCCCAATTCATTTCAATGGGTCAAAAAATGCGGATGGTCAACCGTTTTTGTTCCGCATCCGTGATCTGTGTTTTCATTCCGTCAAAAAAAATAGTGCATGTCCTATTTTTTTCACGTTTGCGGACAAGGATAGGCATTTTTACAATGGATCTGCCATAAAAATCGGATCCGTCAAAAAAAACGGTCCGTCATCCGTTTTTTTTGACGGACGCAAAATTTCAAGGAGGAGCGGACGCGGAGGAAGGCAACGGTCATGTGCATGTAGCCTAAGTCTTTAGGCTGGTATAATCAGATCACAATAATTCAGCAGTTTAAAAAAAAAAAAAGTACAGTAGTATTTTATACAGGGGCAAGCAAAAGTAAGAGAACCTTAAGGAATTACCTGGATTTTATAAATAAAATTATTGTTATCATGGGGCATGGTTGGTATTTATGTCATCATTAGGCTACATATTTTGTTTCCGTGTCCGTTCTGTTTTTTTTGCGGATAAGATGCAGATGCAATAATTTCAATGGGTCTGCAAAAAATGCGGACAGCACACCGCGTGTTGTCCGCATCCATATGTCTGTTCTGTAGCCCCGCAAAAAAAATAGAACATGTCCTATTCTTTTCCATTTTGAGGACAAGGATAGGCATTAGGATAGGATAGGTTACAATGAATCCGCAATAAAAACAGATACCATACGGCCGTTGTCGTTTTTTTTTTTTGGATACGCAATTTGTGGACCGCAAAACACATACGGTCGTGTGAATGTAGCCTTACAGTGAGACACAATCAATGAGTAGGACCACCCACTGGACTCCTAAGTATAAAACGGCAGAGATTTAAAGGAAAAAATTACAAGTTACACTAAATCTTTTTCCATAAGCGTGGTGGAGATAGTAAAACATTATATAGGAGAATGTAAGGGAAGTAGTCAGGGACCTCAAGCTGAAGAGACGTTGACTGATGCAACAAGACAACAACCCAAGTAGACCAACTAAAGAATGGTTGGGGAAGAAGATTTGTGCTTTGGGCAAGTCTTGAGACTAAAGGGGATTTCCAACTGCTTTACCGTGATTGGTGGGGGCCTGACACCCAGGATCCCCACCAATCAGTTGTTTGATGAGGCTGTGGCACCTCCTCGGCTTACCCTAGGCCAGTGACATCACTTTTGTTGGACACGTAAACTAAGTG
The DNA here is from genome assembly GCA_033119425.1 of Bufotes viridis. NCBI lineage: Eukaryota > Metazoa > Chordata > Amphibia > Anura > Bufonidae > Bufotes > Bufotes viridis. The sequence goes on along the minus strand of CM065596.1, from coordinate 38,053,288 downwards.
AATTGGGCTGAGCTGCGATACCAAGCATTACTTTTTCTTGTATCTGTCTACCTCAAAAACAAATGTCCAGTTGAGAAACCCCAGTGGGTAGATGTTGAGGACACTGGCAAGCCAGGAAGTCAAATATTTGAACATATTGTCAGGGGATTAATGATTTGCATTTTGACTGGGAGATCCAATATTTGACACTTGACTATTTGGGAAAAAGCGGCAGCAAAAAGCTTGACAAGGACCCAGGATGGTTGAAACATTGCTATTCATGTTGGGGAAATAAAACCGGACTTTTTTCTTCTACCAGTGGTGGAGTGCTGCAACTTTTTAGAATAGTATTCTAAGATCTCACAAGACAGGACGCCCTTGCTTTGCACACCCGACCATCAGCTGTATCTACTGGGTTTGTACTCTGACAGTGCACTGTAGCACATGTACATTTATCTTTAGTGCTGTATGATGACACTGAATTAAAATAAATATCCAGAGTTTTCAATAAAGACTGTTCTGGGTATAGGTCAAAAGGTATACAATAAATCCGTTTGTTAAAAATAAATCTAGTTGTACAAAAGCATATCACGGCTAATGACATGCACGCATGACTACTGAGGCCAATGACTAGCTGCAGCGCTCTCATGGCCAAGAAAGGGACGTCATCACTTCCAGTCAAACGAGGACTGGATATGGCAGGGATACGAGCTGTAGCGCTGGAACAGTAGGAAATTCAAAAGGTAAGTCGTGTTTTTTTTTAATATTATTATTTGCACACACGTTTCTGCCTGCTTTTAACTTTTCAGTTACCGTACTTTTCACCTTATCAGACGCACTAAAGTTTTATAGGAGGAAAATGAGAAAAAAATGATTATTCATCAGACCTCAGATCAGACCCCTAGTCTTCATCAGACCCCCAATCAGACCTCCAATCTTCATCAGACCCCCACTCTTTATAAGACTTCAGATCAGACCCCCAGTCTTTACAAGACTTCAGATCAGACCCCCAATCTTTATCAGAACCCCAATCAGACCCCCAATCTTCATCAGCCCTCAGATCAGACCCCCAATCAGACCTCCAATCTTCATCAGATCTCATTTCAGACCCCAGTCTTTATAAGAGTTCAGATCAGACCCCCAGTCTTTATTAAACCTCAGATCAGAACCCCAATCTTTATCAGAACCCCAATCAGACGCCCAATCTTCATCGGACCTCAGATCAGACAGTAAAATAAATAAAACAACGTACCTCTCCTGCTCGGGATGGTGCTGCCACTCTGCATGTCCAGCGCGCGCTTCCTATACTCACCTTTCACTGGTCTTCTGCCGGTGCTGCACTGCACTGTGACCTGACGTTACACAGTGTCAGGTCATAGTACGCTACATTCTTACGCTGTATGCAGGCAGAAGACCAGGGATTGGTGAGCACAGCCAATGCTTGCAGCTCTACACTCACCACTTCCCATGCCTACTACATACTAATGAGCTCTTCTATTATGAAAACACTTATAAGTATCCGCTTTATAAGATGCACTGCCATCTTCCCCGCACTTTTGGGGTGAAAAAGTGTGTATAATACAGTATGTCGAACAACCATTAAAAGTCTAGAGTGCTGAGCTTAGAAAAAAAAGACTACAAACAGGTACTGCACATAATTATTGTTTATTTTCCATTGTGCATATACTGCCAACATATTTGCAGAGCTGTACAGCTATTTTCTCCATTTACAACCACATAGGATAGGTCATCAGATCGGTGCAGGTCCGACACCCCCCACTGATGAGTTGTTAGCAGCAGCTGTGGTTCCAGAAGTAAACAGTGGAACACCACTGCACCCTACAATGTGTACTGACCATTTTCGGGTATGCTATGGATAGGTCATCAATATGTTCGTCGTGGAAAAATCTCTTTAAGATAATGTTTTACCAGAAGTTCCGTGTGAACTACAGATGAGAAGCAATTATGCCAAACAACAAACACGTCTTTGCTACATGAATATATATATTATTCTGAACAATCAGTGGACTAATTAATCCAGCATAATTACCTTCCCACAGGATTCCCATAATTTATTCTAATTATTTCTAATAGAATATCTACCTAGATGCCCCAAGGTCACAATAACCAGTATCAGAAGAACAAAGTCAATCGCGTGTTTTGGTTGGAAGTGTATAAAAAAATACCTTCTATGCCGTAATCTGTTACATGAGACAAGCACCAACATGACATCTCCAACTGCAGAAACACAACTCTCGTCACATAACCTGATTTTAAGTAACACAGCGATATGTCAAAATGCATAATGGAAAATGGAGCCTTAAAAGGGATTGTCCGAATAATAATAATACTAATAAAAAAAAGAAATGGCAGGGATGCTGTTAAAATGTATATTCACGTTTTTTTTATTATTTCGGCATTTATGGATTCCCCGAAATGTAGCATGCTCTGTGTATGGCATTTTTGTTCCATTGGCTCCTCCACAGGACTTAAAAAATGCCAGAAAACCCCCCACCAAGAACACTTGGAACACAATGAAAAACAGCTGAAACGCAAGGCATTCTGTGACTTGTGCAGTATCAGATAATGATGACCTATCATCAGTATCAGACTGGTGGGGGTCCGAATCCCAGCGATCAAGCTTGTTGAAGAATCCATAGCGCTCGTGCATGCGCTTTGTCCTCTTCAGTGTTTACCTGCATGTCGTGTAGATTGTAGCGGCCACGCAGTGTAATTACTGCTGCTCGTCCCATTCACATAAATGGGAGAGAAAAGAATAATTACACTGCACCGCCGCTATAATCTAGACCAGGGATCAGCAACCTCCGGCTCTCTAGCTTTAGTGAAACTACGACTCCCAGCATGCACATTTGCTTAGCTGTTTTCAGAACTCCCATAGAAGTGAAGGGAGCATGCTGGGAGTTGTAGTTTCACCACATCTGGAGTGCCGAAGGTTGCTGACCCCTGTTCTAGACAGTGTGCAGGGAACCATGAGTGCTATGGATCCGTCAACAAGGTGATTGGTGGGTGTGCCTTGTGTCAGACCCCCGCTGATTTGATATTGATGACCTACCTGTGGACAGGTCATCAATATCTAAAACACTGCACAACTCCTTTAAAAATGAAAATGGCGTGTGCCACAGGAATATCAACTACACTAATTCCCCTTGGCAAATAAAAATGAAAAGAAATTAGAAGCAATTATACAACAGTTACAAATCTAACCATGATGATTTTTTGTAATGGCAATCGTCACAATGTTTCCTCTGATAACTATTTTCATAGGAAATCATTGTGGTTGTGTCACGGTTGTCCTACCATTTTGCACTCATTGACTTTCACTGGGGGCAAGAAAGCAGAGCAGCTAGACTGTCACAGAGAAGGACTGTGGAATAAAGAATTTGCAATTGTCCTATAGGTTAACAATTATAACTTCGACCAAACAATATAAATACCACTAAACAATACCAAACCTATGGCAAAGGGAAATGTGCAATCACATGCCAACATTGAACAAAAAACCCTTAGTCGTAAATAGTATTATTACAGCATAAGATGTAATCAAGTAGCTTGGGAAAATATTAAATTACCGTTTTAGCAAGTGAAATGTAAATGCTGACAGCTCACAGCACGTATAATACTTTCTTCTTGGTTAAAAGAAAATGACAAGTGGCAATTGTTTTTGTGAACAGTTCTCGAGGCCTGGAAGGCAGGCGTAATGAAACCTGAAACAGAAATGTTACATGTGTCAAATAATGGAAGATGCCCCCATGTATGGAGCGACAATACATAAACAAGGCACAGCTAAGCTAATGAAAATATCCATTCGTATATGTATATATTGTTCTATCGGTTTTCAATTTAAAGGGCATCTGTCAGCAGATTTGTCCCTATGACACCGGCTGACCTGTTACATGTGCACTTAGCAGCTGAAGGCATCTGTGTTGGTCCCATGTTCATATGTGCCCGCATTGGTGACAAAAATAAAGTTTTAAATAATGCAAATCAGCCTCTAGGAGCAACGGGGGTGTGTTGCCGTTACACCTAGAGTCTTCGCTCTCTCTGCTCCTGCTGACTCCTCCTGCCCCCCTCTCCATAGACTTTAATTGACATGCGTAGTATGACTGTTCTGCTGAGATGGTCTTGGACGGGATTAAGGCATTTTTCAAATGGAAAAGCAATTAGAAAGGGAGGGGAGAGGAGAAGTAAACAGCTAATAACATGAGAACTAGACATTTCTCACTGATGAGACATATTACAGAAATTTGTTGTGGTCGCCTGTACTATTACATAGGAACATAGTATATAAGACCGAAAAAATACATTTGTCCATCCAGTTCGGCCTGTTTCCTACAAGTTGATCCAGAGGAAGGCAAAAAAAAACCTGTGAGGCAGAAGCCAATTTTCCCCACTTAAGGGGAATGGTTCATGCAAAGTTGTGTGAAAAGTTAGTGACCATTTAAGGGTCCATTCACAAGTCTGTAGAATGGGTCCGGATCTGTTCCGCAATGTTGCGGAACAGATCCGGACCCATTAATTTTCTGTCATAGTAAGCTTCATACTAAAGGCCCTCTGTCAGCAGATCTGTCCCTATGACACTGGTTGACCTGTTACATGTGCGCTCGGCAGCTGAAGGCATCTGTGTTGGTCCCGTGTTCATATGTGCCCGCATTACTGAGAAAAATGTAAATATGTGAACTGAGCCTCTAGCAAAAACAGCGGCGTTGCTGTTACACTTAGAGGCTCTGCTCTCTCTGCAACTGCCGCATCCTTTGCACTTTGATTGACAGGACCAGGCAGTGTGAACATGATCACATCTGGCCCTGACATCTCCTAAAGTCTAGCACTGCGCTGTGCGCTTCAGTATCTGGCACCAGCGGTTGTCTTTTGCATAGCGAGCCTCTTTCTGACCGACTCAATTCTGCAGGCTGTCACTTCTGGGCTAGTATTTAGTACTTCTGAAGTACTGACAGGGTGAACCTGAGTCCAATAAGAATCAGGCTCCGCTTTCTCCACGACTGTCAGGACTCGTTCATGTTACTCATATGTGGGAGGGCAGAGGCGGGTAGGGCAGAGCCACAACTCTCATCGGACTCATCTCTCTCGCCAGTGTGGCCCGCGCTGCAAGGTTCACCCTGTCAGAAGTGTAAAACTATTGAATGCTAGCCCATAAGTGAATTCAGCGGGTCTGTCAGTATAATCAGTGAGGGCAGCATAGTGGAGAGGACAGGATCTCTTTATGCGGAATAGTAAATGATAAAGATCATAAGTGATATGATCTCTGCCACACCTCCAGTACCGCCCAGCTAGTTTATAGCTCCTCCCACTCAGCTAGTTACATAGACACTCCCCTATCACTGCCTCCTTCTATGGACATGACCTCACAGGAAAGAGCTGCATGGACATGGTCATGTAACCACAGCCGAGAATAGGAGATAGGAGCCATAAAGGTAAAAGAAATACAGTACCAAATTACATCTTCCTACATAAATGATTATTTTAAAGGATGTTGATGCAAACTGGAAAACCCCTTTAAAGCTGAGAGCTGAACCCGGACATACCCATATTTTCACCCAGGCAGCCCCTGTGGCATGAAATGCTCCGATGCTCTCCTTTGCCCTGCAGGGCAAAGGCACTTTTTGGAGATCCGGTGACGTACCGGGCTCTCCAGACTGCAGGGCGGAGGCTTGCTCCATGCAGTGAGCCTGGTGACGTAACCGCCGGTACAGCAATACAGCGAAGGGCAAGGGAGAGCATAGGAGCATGAAATCATATCACAGGGGCTGGAGGGGTGAAAATGTGGGTATGTCCGGGTTCAGCTCTGAACCCGGACCACCCCTTTAATGTTCACGATCAGTGTTTAGTGTTTGTAAAAATAAGTCCAGAAACAGTGGAACATTTTTGCTGTGGGTTCAACTACATTATAAATATGTGGTAAATCCGCCAGAACTAAATATGGCTGTACGCTTTACTCTTTGTATCATTTTGTTCATAGAAGCTATGTTGGGTCCCCAACTGCGAAGGTAAAATTTGGACATTTCAGCTATTTCAGAAAACATTACAGTGAAAATGCAGCAACAGGTTTTTTCATGGAAACTTGACACTTATAGTCTGAAGATTGCCTGGAGGACTGAACTTGTGGTTAGTAAAATAAGCAATTAACCAGCAGACATTGCTGTATAAGAAATCACTCAGCACTACAGCCTAAACCCTGTAATTTAAGTCGACAGACACAAAAACTACAGAAATTAACACCTTTCTTCTTTTAGTTTACTTTTTAATGATGAAGGCAAATAGAATTTTAGACTGTAAACCAGCTGTAGCTTAGAATGACAATATCAGCATCATAATGGGGAAATACTGTCAGTATGAAAGGCTCCTTTGACATCACTGTATGATTTACTTTAGTCAGAAAATAAATATACTGAAAAAATGTATAAGCCGGGCAGGCTTCCTTGGAGGAATGGCCTATAACAAAAGAATTCAAAAAGAATTCCACAGTATGCAAACATACTGTATGCCAAAAACACTTTTGACATGTATGTATTCATCTGGATTTCCATGGGACCATACTGTACCAATATACCTGCTGTGTAAATGAAGCTTAGATCTACAGTTCCAAAGAAACTCATTGGAGTTTTTTTCTATCCTTTAAAGATACCTTTGAACTTAATTTTTTTATTGTACATTTACTTCCAACATACAAAATTAAGCCTTTATTAAAAATATCCTCCTAGTTTGTTGCTGTAGAGCATGTGCAATTCCTTTATATAGCTGGCTGTGCTGCTGTCCATAGATTGGAGAGCACTCTGATAGGCTTTTTGTTAGACTCTCTCTCCTCTTCCCTTTCCTTAGTGGTAGGTTGTAGACATCAGATCACAGTGTGGAGAGGGAGGAAAGCACCCAAGTTTTCAGAGAAAGCAGATCACACAGGCTGTATTGTTTTAGAGTGTAGATATACTATATGGACAAACGTATTGGGACACCTACACATTACCCCTACAGGAGCTTTTATCCTATTATCAATCCATAGGTATTAATATAGAGATGATACCCCTTTTGCAGATAATCAGCTTCTATTCTACTGGGAAGGCTTTCTACAAGATTTTAGAGGGTGTCTGTGGGAATTTTTTATCAGAAGAGTATTTGTGAGGGCAGACACAGATACTGAACGAAAAAGGCTGGCTCACAATCTCCATTCTACTTAATCTCAAAGGTGTTCAATGGGTTGAGGTCACGGTTGTGTACAGGCCCCGCCACACCAAAATCACCCCACTATGCCTTTATGGACCTTGTTTTGGGCACTGGGTACAATCACGCTGGAACAGTAAAGGGCTTTTCTCAAACTGTTCCCACAAAGTTGGAAGCATAAAGTTATCCAAAATATCTTAGTGTGCTGAAGTATTAAAGGGGTTCTCCCACAAAAAATATTCTACAGTTTTAAAACCAGCACCTTGATCTGAATAATTTTGTAATTACATATAATAAAAAATTTAGCACATGCCCCCTGAGCTCCAGCAGAGAGGACATGCCCCCTGAGCTGCAGCAGAAAAGACGCTCCCCTTGAGCTTTAAGCTTGATATAAATCTAGGAGAGCAATGACTGGGGATATCTCTGGATCCATGTGAGGTACAGGGCTGGTTCTAGCTTTGTTAGAAAGAGGTTGTCATGTACTATATCATATCTGATTCTCATTTTTTATATTAGTCGTGGGATAACCCCTTTAAGATTTTCCTTTACTGGAGCTGAGCAGCATAAACAGCCCCCCCCCCCCTTATTCCTCCTCCACAACCTTTACAGGGGGCACAATGCAATCAGGCAGGTAACATTCTGGTGGCATTGGCCAAACCCAGACTCGTCCATTAATCTACCAAATAGGGAAGTGTAAATTGTCACTCCACAGAACACGTTTACACTGCTCCAGAGTCCAGTGGCGGTCTCTATACACCAGTGACAATGGAACTGAATGAAACACCTGAATTGAGACCAAAGATTGAGAGGTGTGTGTCCCAATACTTTTGTCCAGATAGTGTATGAGGGAAAGCAAACAGACACACACAACAGTCTACAGGGGAGAGATCATATAGGCTGTATATCAATATAGAGCAAGAGCACCCACCACAGACTCTGCAGGAGGTGGGAGGAAGAAATCACATACCCCTCTGCATCAGTGATCGTCACCGGTCAGCACAATGGAGTCTCACGGACTATAGAATGTGGAAGCAGTATAGCAGTGAAGCTGTGCTAGTACTGGAGAAATAGTAAGGGCAGTAGCCTCATGGACGCACAGAACTCACATAGAGCATGTGTTACAGGTAGGGGGACACTCAAATTAAAGGTAATTTTTCCCTACAAGTTACTCAGCCTTCCTAGTGTCTTGGTGACAATTCAGCAAAGTTACGGTATGTTGTGATGTAGATGTAAAGGATGATATAATGCATAAACAGGCGGATAATGCTGCACGGGACTCTGAAGAAGCAGGGTGACAATTCTTGGGGGAGCAATGTTGGGTTTTCACCCAGTAAATGATAACCTATTATTATTATGTACAAATTAGAAAGTTAACAAAACGAGTAATCCATGGGAAATAAAAGAAAAACTGCAGAATGTGTATTGCCTGCAATCAATACTTTTTTGAATATCAAAAGATCAACATACATTAAAATCAATTTTACAAAAATTTCTGTCCCCACGTTTCCACATATTCAATGTAAAACACTTTTAAGAAATAATTTACCCAACCCAACCCATGTAACCGCCAGGAAAGAGGAGAGAGAAAATAAAAAATAAAACACTAGAAATTCAATCCTATACTCAGGGAGACCAGATTTTTCCCTGCATAGGGGCGACTCTTCGTATAATAGATCATATCTTTTAACCAGCTGGATGAAATTCTCCCATTCATTTATCTGGGGGGAGTTTTCTGTGCACCAGGGTTGAACCACTACAACTCTACTAATAGGCTTTTTCCTCCACATCTCTACCTCACCCAGAATCACAGCCCTTATTTCAGAGGGGCATACAACGCCTGTTTCCACCTCTACTATCCGCAGCACTTCATTCTAAAAAGAATGAGGAACGGGACAATCCCGTTCTCTATATTTAAACCTATAGAGCAGGGATCAGCAACCTTCGGCACTCCAGCTGTGGTGAAACTACCACTCCCAGCATGCACACTTGCTTAGCTATTTTCAGAACTCCCACAGAAGTGAATGGAGCATGCTGGGAGTCGTAGTTTCAACAAATCTGGAGTGCCGAAGGTTGCTGACCGCTGCTATAGAGTATAGTAAAGGCGGTTTGTGATGGTAAATTGTACAAGCCTATGATTATTACAGATAGAGACCTCCCAAATATTTTTATATATTTTTATATAACCTACTCCAATCAACAGTGATCTCCCTGATATCCTTACTCAAAATTCTTGTACTTTTAAATGTGATATTTCCCACCATATCCCTAATATTTTCTTATACACCCCGATAATGAAACTCTTTCCATCTGAGTGTTTACAAAATATTTTAAACATTTACACCTCTGACCATAAAAAAGTGATTTAGAAAAAATGAGACGCCCAGGAGAACAAGGGTAGACTCCTCCCAGTTGAGATGAACATCTGAAGATACCGGAGGACATACCCAGAGAATAGTGCGGTGCCCTGGAATAATAGTAAGTGCAGGGAGATCCCTGGGCGCCGCTCTACATGTCGGTATACTTCGTTTATATTTTTTATTCTAATGAGAGGTCCTCTTAAAACAACTTTGAAACATATCTGACACCCAAATTGATTCAAAATGAGCAATCTGAAAGAGTCAGAAACTCTCTAACTATATAACGCCGATATAAACAACCCCCAATATCTTTTTTAACTTGTGCCAAACTAAGGCTACTTTCACACTCGCGTTTTGGCTTTCCGTTTGTGAGATCCGTCATGGGCTTTCACAAGCAGTCCAAAACAGATCAGTTTTGCCCTAATGCATTCTGAACGGAAAAGGATCCGCTCAGAATGCATCAGTTTGCCTCCAATCAGTCTCCATTCCGCTCTGGAGGCTGCCTGCAGCGTTTTATTGTTCGCTTGACGCAACTGATCCAAACAGATCCGGCCTGGCACACAATGTAAGTCAATGGGGATGGATCTGTTTCCTCTGACACAATCTGGCACAATAGAAAACGGATCTTGGCAATGTCTTGGCAATGTTACAGATAATGCAAACGGATCCGTTCATGACGGATGCATGCGGTTGTATTATTGTAACTGATCCGTTTTTGCAGATCCATGACAGATCCGCCCAAAACGTGAGTGTTAGAGTAGCCTTAGTGTAACATTTTCGGAATAGGACATCCTTTAAACACGATGTTTATCATTTGCTGGAACAGTGTATAACCAAAATAAGACACAAAGTACACACACTGCCAGTAAATAACATCTAGGAAGATGTCTGAGATCAGGTTGTATTCAGCCTTATCATTCTTATTATTATGGATGTGTTATTCTTTGCTGGTGCTTACAGAAGTGTAAACTGTACGGCTGCTGGCAAAGGTCTCATCCTTGTTAAAATATCTCAGACCTTGCTATTCATAATTCATCACATATGTAAAATATTCAAAACTCAGAATAATTTTAATATTCGGTCTCGGAATTGTTTCCCACATGAGACACAATGTACAAGGTTTCCTTCTAGCATCACTTTTCTCTTTTTGGTCATGTCCTATTACATTTAATATGATCTGACCTCATTTTATGGCACAACTGCTATGTGCAATTAACAGACTTTCCATGATATTAGATAATAGATCCCTTGTGTATAGATCTAAATCATTCTGCTTATTTTAACTTCCAAGCAATTTGTTTTAGAACTATTATGGAAAGCCAACGATGCACGGATCGCTTTTTGTCCTGTACACTGAAATCTTTCCCAGAAATGGCCCAGAAAACGACGGTATAACTGTAATTGCCACCATTATATCATATCACCACTTTATGAACTTGCATGTTGCACAATATGCAGATAAATTACACTTTCAAGGCACGGCCTAGTTTGATTTTTTTCATTTTCTCTTTACCTTCCCCGCCTTCGGCGACCATCTTTGTTTTTCATTTTCCGTTCACATATTAGCTCTTGTTTTTTTCAGGAGAAGTTGTATAGTCGCACAGTTTATTTTAGCATAGCTATTATTGGAAAACGGCTAAAAAAAAATTTGGTTTAGTGAAGCTGGAAAAAAATGGCAATTCCACCAATGTTTTTTGGATTATTTTTTTCCCTATGTGCTGGGCGCTAAAATTTACATGATGACTGGATACATGTGCGCATCTGTCTTGGTTCCATGTTCATATTTGCCCTCATCACTGAGAAAAATTATCCTTTAATATATGCAAAAAAGACTCTAGGAGCAACAGGAGCATTGCCATTACACCTAGACACTCTGCTCTCTCTGCATTTTGATTGACAGGGCCAGACTGTATATATGTGATCACATCTGGCGCTTGTCAATCAAAATGGAGAAGGCGCAGCAGTTGCAGAGAGAGCAGAGCCTCTAGGTGTAACAGCAACACCCCCATTACTCTTTGAGGCTCATTTGCATTTATTATTCGAACATTATTTTTCTCAGTAATGCGGCACATATGAACATGGGACCAACACAGACGTCTTCAGCTGCCGAGTGCACAAGTAACAGGTCAGCCAGTGTCATAGGGACAAATCTGCTGATAGATGCCCTTTAAAATGTCAGGGCTGATTTTCAGTCCCAGTCTCACCCTGCATAATACCATGTGTCATTGTAAGTGTATGATAAGAGCTGTGTAGCAGTGAACCATTGAACTGAATGCGGTCGCAGTCCTGGGCTTCTGCCATTCTACAGTTGCGATCACGGTAACTTGTGCTCTGTGACCCCATTCAGTTCAAAGGTTGCATTGCTATACAGCGATGTTTGATTGCCACACGGCCTCAGCCTTGGACATTTTGGATATAAAGAGGGTAATTTACTAATCAGAAATATGACTAATTTAGTTGCGCCACTATCTGCAACTTTTCCCCGCTCACACCAGATCTACACCTGTTTTAGGTGTCGAAAATGGTCTAAGGCTACGTTCACACGACGACATTCGTCGCACTATTGTCGCGCTACAATTTTTATAATGGGAGTCTATGGTGTCGTATTGCGACATGCAACATGCTGCGACTGTGACACGACAGTCGCAAAAAATCCATTCAAGATTCCCATTATAAAAATTGTGGCGCGACAATAGTGCGACAAAATGTCGCACGACAAATGTTGCAGTGAAGTTGTGCCCTCTTAGTCGCGCGACAAATGTCGTCGTGTGAACGTAGCCTAAATCTCTGCTCGGAAGTTGTCTACATTTAGAATTGGTGCTGGATGCGCCAAAGCTATGGAGAGTCCTGCGCCTCTTCATAACTTCGGCGGATCCTCCGCCAGCTATGGGGCTTTATTAAGACCGGCATCTTAAACGCCAGTCCTAATAAATGTGTCCCAAAGTGTTTTCATTCCAATGCTCCCAGAGTCGATCTTTCATATTGTTCCTATGAAACTATGTTTTTGCATTTTTTCAGCAACTACAATTCGTAATACAAACTAAACATAAGAAACCAGTATAACATAATTTAAACTCTCTCAAGTCGTTAATCTCGCTGAAAGGAAACCTAGACAAAACAGCAGAGCAGCCTGATTTGTATTTTTACAAAGTGACATCTTAAGTGATTCCACTTTAAATTTAAAAAAATCTACATGACTTAAGCAATGAGCTTGAGCAGCAATTACACCCAAATATTCAAAACTGAGATAATGTGAGAAAGGAACACTTTGACATGTCTATGGCCTTGCAAGACATTGCTGCCAGGCATACAGATAAACGATGTCCCACAATGCACACATTATTCATTTCTTCTGGCTGACATCATATCACCAGTCCTAGAGATAGAGACAAAGAATGTACTCACACAACCCAAGATGACTAGATATATGTTCCTGCACTATGTACTGAAGTCTACGCAACTGTGATAACTAGAATATTTGATTTAGTGTTACGGAGGATAAAAAATGGAAAATGAAGCAACAAATTGGTACTAAATGCAGAATACGTACTACTACTACATATTACTAGTAATACTAAATATAGAATACCTAGTACTACATATTACTACTAATACTAAGTATAGAATACCTACTACTACATATTACTACTAATACTAAATATAGAATACCTACTACTACATATTACTACTAAGGGCTCTTTCACACTTGCGTTTTTGGTTTCCGTCCTAAAGTTCCGTCCCCGGGGCTCTAGGACGGAAAGATACTGATCAGGATTATCCTAATGCATCCTGAATGGAGAGAAATCCGTTCAGGATGCATCAGGATGTCTTCCATTCAGTATGTGAACGTTTTTTGGACGTTAACAAAACCGTAGCATGCTGCGGATTTGTCTCTGTCCAAAAATCCGGAAGACATGCCGTAACGCCGGATCCGGAATTAATGCCCATTGAAGTGCATTAATCCGGATCTGGCATTAAGCTTAATGTCGTTTAGGCGCATCGCCGGATCCGACACTTAGCTCTGCGCATGCGCAGCAGCAGTTCCGATCGGGCCCCAGTGTAACCATGGCATCCATGACACTACTGAAGTCCTGGCTGCCATGGTAAGTACTCCGCAGCAGTGTACTTACCTACGCTGCGGCCTCCAGGCACTCCTTCATGACGTCACAGGTCCGGGCGGCGCATTGATCTATGCGCCGCGGAGACCTGTGACGTCATGAAGGAGCGCCTGGCGGCCACAGCGCAAGTAAGTACACTGCTGCGGAGTACCATGGCAGCCAGGACTTCAGTAGCGTCCTGGCTGCCATGGTAACCTGGAAGCATTTCGAAGACTGATCAGGATTCTGATCAGTCTTCTAATGCTTTCAGGCGACTTGCGTTCTGATGGATCCAGCGGGACGGAAGTGCCTGCCGGATCCTCAGAACGCAAGTGTGAAAGAGCCCTAATGCTAAATATAGAATACCTACTAATACATCATATTACTACTAATGCTAAATATAGAATACCTACTACTGCATATTACTACTAATACTAAATATAGAATACCTACTACTAAATATTACTACTACTACTAAACAGGATGGATAAAAATCAATGATTTAAAAAAAAAAATCAAAAGAATCATTTTTTTTAATATTTATTTTATTCGTTTCACCAAAAGATACAAGGTATTTAGACATTTGAGTACATCATCAGTGCAATGGTGATACAACATTTTTACAAAATGTTAAAAAATTTGATTTTTTTGATTTAAATCGGATTTTTTTTTTATATAAAATGCTTTTTGAAGAAAATATATTACCATCCAAAGGTTATTCCATCATGAAATAAAGATTAGTTTTTTAATTATGTAGAATAAGGCTGTATATCCCTGGGTTCAGACCTGAGCGTTTCTGAGACGCACGCTTTCCGCGCGTTTTTGTCGCGCGCATTACGCGCATTTTTGTAGCGTGCGTTTTAGCGCGTTTGTGTGATTGACTGCAGTGTTGTCCAATGACCAAATATCCCTGTCTATATGAAGTTTGGCCTTTCCAGCATGTTGCAAATTCATAAACGCGCGTTCCCATTGAAGTCTATGGGTGCAAACGCGCGACAAAACGCCCCAAAGAAGCTCAAGAACTTCTTTGAGCGTAGGGCGTTTTACAGCGCGTTCAAACGCGCTGTAAAACGCTCAGGTGAGAACCATGCCCATAGGGAAACATGAGTTTTCTCCTGTTGAGCGTTTTACAGCGCGTAGAAACGCGCTGTAAAACGCGCAAGTGTGAACTGAGGGTATGTGTAATTTTCTTGGTAAATAAATTACATTAATCCGTTCACAATGTCCTGCTCTTCCAGAGGTTTTTGTAGGATTATTGGGCAGTTTCTCTGCCTACAAGATATTATCACAGATGCTTGGGTTACTTTTGCAGTTCTCAGCAGAGATCACCGGCCTCTTCTTCACAGCAAAAATGTTATAACATGAACAGAAAAAAGACCGTAATCCTAACTTCTACAAACCTATAGATACAGAATCAACCCCTTCAGTGCTCAGTTTAAAGAAGTTCAGTGAATAGAATAGAAACAATATTTTTTCAACAGAAAAGTTGTCCAAATATGAATGATTAACCTATTAAACTGGGGATAAAAAAACTAATAATAAACTTGTTATTCTAAAAGTCTTCATCTACTTGCATATTATAAGTTATACCAGCAAGAATTAGTATGTAGAAAACTTTATGTAGAAAACTAAGATTTAAATCAAGCCTTACTGACTAGTGATTTAAATCGTGATTTAAATCAGTTTGATCAGTTTAAATCAAAGCCACCCTGCTACTAAATATAGAATACCTACTAAGGCCTCTTTCACACTTGCGTTCTGAGGATCCGGCAGGCACTTCCGTCCCGCCGGATCCGTCAGAACGCAAGTCCCTGAAAGCATTAGAAGACTGATCAGGATTCTGGTTACTATGGCAGCCAGGACGCTATTAAAGTCTTGGTTGCCATAGTAGTAGTGGGGAGAGGGGGAGCGATATACATACAGTCCGGGAGCTGCACGGACTGTAAGTATACCGCTCCTCCGCTCCCCACTACACTTTACCATGGCGGCCGGAACTTTAGCGTCCTGGCTGCCATGGTAACCATTGAGAAAAAGCTAAACGTTGGATCCGGCGATGCGCCGAAACACCGTTTAGCTTAAGGCCGGATCCGGATTAATGCACTTCAATGGGCATTAATTTCGGATCCGGCCTTGCGGCAAGTGTTCAGGGTTTTTTGGCCGGAGCAAAAAGCGCAGCATGCTGCGGTATTTTCTCCGGCCAAAAAACGTTCCGGTCCTGAACTGAAGACATCCTGATGCATCCTGAACGGATTTCTCTCCATTCAGAATGCATTGGGATAATCCTGATCAAGATTTTTCCGGCATAGAGACCCGACGACGGAGCTCTATGCTGGAAAACAAAAACGCTACTGTGAAAGAGCCCTAATACATATTACTACTAATACTAAATATAGAATACATACTACTACATATTACTACTAATACTAAATATAGAATACATACTACTACATATTACTACTACTACTAAATATAGACAGGTGTGCACCTAGCTTTTCTGCTGCCTGAGACCAAAACTGAAACGGCGCGACCCCCCCCCCCCCTCAATCCTCAACTTGAACTCTTCACTAATGTTAAAAGTATACTTGGAAAACATTACTCAGAGTGCTACAAAACATACAGGGTAATACAGCACCACATACCTTTTACATCCAGTGATGTCTCTTTCTTTATCTTCTCCATTATGATTTCTTTCAGCCATGTCTTGTCTATGCAGAGTTTGGCGCACAAACATGGTAGTTTCTTACTTTTCCATTATCCTACCATCTTCTGAACGCCTCATCTAGCCACCATTAATACTTGCCCCATTGTGCTCCCCAATACTAAACTGCAAAAACATTCCCTCTTAAAATACTAGTACCACGAAGATACTGCCCCCTTCAATAATTACTGGTAAACAGCGCCCTAAACATGGTGTCCGCCAAAAATAATTGTGTTAAGCTGATGCTGTGCTAGGGAGCTCCCCACTGTAACAGTCCTCTGAAAAGTCCCACTAATAGGAATTATTCTCTGCCAGAGTGCACTATGTGGTAACAGTGCCCCCAATAGTTATAATGTCCCTTATTTTGCCCCAGAAGTAATAATGCCCCTTTAGTGCCCATACTAGTAATCATGTTCTCCATAGTCCTCCAGTAGTAACAAAGCCCACCATAATGCCCCCAGTAATAACACTACCTTATAATGTGTGCCAATACAAGAAAATGCCCCCTTATGTTTGCCAGTAAAATAATTCCCCCTTACAATAATGTGTGCCAATACCAAAAAATACCCCCCTTTAATGAACCAGTAGAATGAATGTCCGCATAGTGGCTCCCTTAGAATGTGTGCCAGTATAAAAATACCCCCTTATTAATGTGTGCCAGTACAAAAATGTTTCTTTATAATGTGTGCCAGTATATAAAGGGCCCCCTTATGTGTGTCAGTACAAAAAATGCTCCCTTATAACATGTGCCAGTACAAAAAAGTTACTCCCTTTTAGTGCCCCCAATGTCCCCATAGTGCTTTCCCCCAGTTACAAAATAAAGAACGTCCCCATAGTGGCCGCCTTATAATGTGTGCCAGTACAAAAATGTCCCTTTTTAGAGCCCCCAATGTCCCCATAGTGCTTTCCCCCAGTTACAAAATAAAGAAACCCCCCCCCCCCTATTGTGGCTGAACAGCATGCTGCCAAATAAAAATAATACACTCAAATACTTAACTCTATTCTACTGTCAGCAATGCGGTCTGGTCTATGCCCTGAGCTGTATGCAGCCCGGCTCAGGCAGCGCGATTATGATAACACCAGCCTCTGGCACCAGGACTAAAGCCTATTAGAGCAAATGGCGGGGAAGGGAGACATCACTCCCATACCGCACTGCAGCAATCAATTGTATCACTGTCCTGACTCCTGAGAACAGCAATACAATTGAATATGCAAAGCTGAGCACTTCCACTATAGAAGAGTTCATTGGCCATAGCCCTTCCGCTGCTCCCCACTTGTCTCTACCAGGCGCCGCCTGAGGCAATCGCCTCACCTCGCCTCATTGGTGGTGCACCCCTGAATATGGAATACTACTGCTAAACATACACTACATACTAAGTGCAGTTTATAGAAGCACTCCAACATTTTTACCTATTGGCATATGCTATTATAAACCATTTCAACAGGATCTCCCCGCCTTCCAAGAGCCATAACCTTTTTATTCTTCCATTCACGTAGCCGCATGATGGCATTTTTTTTGCAAACAATTTGTATTTTTTAATAGCATGATTAAATTTACAATGGGTTGTACTGGAAAAAAGAAAAATAAATCTATGCAATGTTCATTGCTCGCTAAAAAAAGGACATAACGACATAACGATCCTATAGGGGGTGCAGAGGTAGCAGTCACTACCGGGCCTAGGAGCCTGTGGGGGCCCAAAGACCCTTGTGCTGCATAAGAAGACACACAAAGCACTGAGGGAAGGGGGCCCAAGCTGAACTCTTGCACCAGGGCCGTTAGCTACGCCCCTGATGCTGGCATTTGTAGTTTTCCAACAGATGGAGTGCCAGAGGTTGCTGACCCTTGCTATATATCATCATAATTAATAATCAATCTGAATATTAATGCTCTGTGGATTGAAATACTCTGCACTGTTAATTTAACTTTACAGTTTACCATATCTTACTTGCATATGTAACATTCTTCCACTAGGCGATTTCTCAAGGAGACAAGACAGTTATTAAAAGTAGTTTCTATAGACAGCCAAGCATTCTTTAGATTTTTCCATGCATTTCTGCACCACTTTTGAGTAATGTTAGGTGGTAACCAAACCAGGTGAGCTCCAGTCTTTACAGTGAACCTGCAGTGACTCATAATTACTTGCAGCCTCCTGAACTTCTCCATTCATATCACATGTATGATGAACCTACACATAAACATTATAGCATCTATTCGATGATAATCATACCTGCTCTAGTACCTTTCACTTCCCGGGAGTGTAATATTTTATATGGTCTAGCTTTTATTATCTGTTACCTATTCAAGGAACTAAAGCCTGTATTAGACTTGCCAAGTGTTGGCCAGTTCATCGTAGACCAGCGTTTGCAGGAACTCTTGTTAGCGATGATCTGGCAGTGTAATACTGCAGTTGAGGACCTGATGAACGAGCAATCCGTTCATCGAGTAATCCAGATTTTTAAGCAGGCTTAAAAATCATTTGCCAGTCACAGATCGTGCTGTGTAATCCCGATCTGCTGCTGACAAAGAACTGGACAGCATGGGGGCGAGTGATGGCATACTGTGGAGGAGATCACTGCATGCAATAGCAGCAGTCTCCTCTGCAAGCGAGCAAGCGATTGCCAGAAAGGAATACTTCGCCTGCCTGATCTGGCTGTCTAATACAGCCTTCAACGAAACAAGAAATTACAAGTTGTCATTGTAAATAGTTTACTTTATCTTTGAACATTCACCATGTAAGGTAACATTCACAAACTATATATTTTACCAAAAACACACATAATAATATATACAGACCCTACATGGCCCATGTATTCCCTACTTTTGTATCATTCGATCATTCAAAATATAGAGAACCTACACAAAGGGCTGTGTTAGCCCAGCTCTCAGCCTGCGCTGCTCGCCCTACACGCGGGCACGGATGCCGGGCTCCCTCATTTCCTCCTGCTACTGTGCACCGTGATGACAAGCGCGGGAAGCAGGTAGCTTAAACTGTTGTATATGAGGTCCATGCTGGAGCTTACTTCCTGCTTGAGTCCTGTACTGTTTTTTAGGATGTCCACGGGTGTGTCCCTCCTCCCTTGTGAGGCAGCACATACACGCCCTCTATTTCCCCAGCCTATGGCTGGGTTGCAGGAAGTATTTAAAGGCGCTTTCTGCCCTAGGAAGGTGCCTGAGAGATCTTGGTCACTAGCTTGTCTGGTTCCTTGTGTAATTGTGTTCGGAAGTTTCTGCCTTTCTGTGTACCGGACCTTGCCTCTGGATTTAACAGATTTTGCTTGATTGCCACCTGCCTCTGACCTTGGACTTCAATTACAGACTGTGCTTGATCGCTGCCTGCCCTGACTCTGCACTTCCTGACTATGTCTTTCCCCTCAGTGCTTACACCGGTATCTCTGACCCCCTGGTCAGCTGCCACTGACCCAGGGACTGCTCTGGATTGGCACCTGGCAACTAACCTTAACGGCCCAAGCCTATCCTCACCATCAGAGGCTCTAGTGAAGACCAAGTAGTTACTTAGCCATGCCCCTCCAGGTCCACACCCGCCTGCATAACAGGCTGTATTAGGGTGTGTAGAGGACCTCAGGAAACAAGTGGTGTAGATGTATCAAAACTGATCCAGAAGGCCTCTGAAAAATGAAAGGTGAAATCTATTCAGTTGCCATGGGCAAGTATTCCACGTTTTCTTTGCACTAGATTTAACTAATGAGCCCCAGTGTGTAGGCCCATGCTTCCATTATGTGAAGAAAGGGATACTAATTCAGGAAAACCAGGCTAGAGGTTGTCCATAAAGTGCACAAATGATAATACTACGGAGTCTTCAAAAGTGCATAAGGTGACTAAATAAATGATCTATATAATGGCCAAATAATAATGCCTCATTCATTGCCATATGTTGTCCAGATAAGTGACACTGCTCAAGTTGTAAGTCTGCAAACCAAGCATCAGCCTGTAAAAAAGGCCGTGATGACCCAAAATGCCGGTGTCCCTGGGGCATTTGCCTTTGTATCTCGCTATAATATTGCCATGCCTTCCTGGAGTAAAATACACTGCACATTAGGGCTAAATTTATTTTCTAAAGTCAGATTTCACACAGTATGATTTCCATTTACGGTAGGATAGAGGAAATGTCCTAACTCTGTCTCTGTTCATATGAGGGATCCATAGGACCTTTGTAATACTTTACATCTTCTATGGTGCTATAATTTGAGGGAGTAGTTGGACCTGAGGGTATAAACTCAGTATATGTCACATCTCTTTTTTTACGTACCCACTCAATATAGAAACTTCTTAACTGCATTAACACTGCTTGAAGAATTTAATAGGTATTGTAGGGAGCCCTATAATTGTGATATTTGGCTTTCGGTGAAAGTTATGGAAAACGTTTATTACACAGTTATATTATATCATGAAAGTATGACATTTAAGTAGAAGCAGCAATGGTGATTTCCTCATCTCAAACAATTTATTGAAACAAAAGCCAAAAACAGTGGCGGTTATATCCCAACAAAAATGTCAGTGTCTCAATAACTTGTCAAGTGGCCTTGAGCATCAATTACAGCTTGACAATGACGTCTCATGCTGTTCACAGGTCGACTTATTGTCTGCTGAGGCATGGCATCCCACTCTTCTGGAAGGGCGGCCCTCAGGTCATTGAGGTTCTGGGGTACAGGGTTACAAGCCTCTATAAGGCTACTCAGCTGATTCCATAGATTTTCAATGGGATTCAGGGCTGGAGAAAGTGCAGGCCACTCTGTTTGAGGTACCCCAGTCTCCAGCAGACGTTCCCTAATGATGCGACCTTAATGAGCTGGCGCATTGTCGTCCATGAAGATGAAATTAGGCCTGTGTTCTTCATGCAGAGGCTCAATGACTGGATTAATGATGTTATTCAAGTAGTATGGGCTTGTCACTGTAGCATTCACAAAGTGTAGGGCAGTTCTGTATTGACTAGACACACCTGCCCACACCACCACCACCAAATGCTTGTCTGGTGACAATGGTGGCTGATGCATAGCGATCTCCTTGATGTCTCCAACATCGTTGGCGGCTATCATTTCTGCTCAGCGTGAGTTGACTTTTATCAGTGAACAACACTGAGGCCCACTGGTCCCTCATCCAGTATAGATGCTCCCTGGCCCGTGTAAGACGATAACGCCTGTGCCTGGTGGTGTGGTCAGGTACTCTTGCAATTCGTCTAGCACGCAGACCACACTGATGTAAATGGTTTCGAATGGTCTGACGTGACACTTGGGTGCCTCTCACCTCCCTTAAATGTGCCTGGAGTTGTGTGGAATTCATCATCTGGTTCTCCAGGGCATTGTTCACAATGAAGCAGTCATCCGTGTGGGATGTGGCCAAGGACGTCCACTTCTATGCCTTTCTGTGACTCTTCCAGTCTCTCTGTAATTCTGTTGCAATCTGCTGATGGCACTCTGTGACACTCAGGCTCAGTGGCCACTTACGTCTGATAACATCCTGCTTGAAGCCTCGCAATGGTGATCAATTGTTAGGTTTCGTCTTGGTCTCATGATGTCAAAATGTGAACAGCATGATAAGGAGGACTGTTTAAATACCAATTCGAATTTGACCAGGAAATTTATTGGGCAATTCATGGATCAAACACCTGTTGTGGATTTTGCCGTTAAGCTCCTTTTTAGAGAACTGCAAGTTGTGCAAAAAAGTACTGAAACACTGAACAGCTGGACGTGTGCATTCAAATGTTTAGAGAACGTCACATTAAGTTCACCTGTAAAGGTTAGAGTGCATTTTAGGTTTATCTTGAAATTTCACCCACAATCCAAATATCTACTCACTTTCTGTGAGTACTGTATATAAGATATTTTGAAATTTTAGAATTTATCATCATTGCGGGGCCATAGAGTGAGCTTCTTTCTTAAATGAGTCCTCTGGAACGGGCAACCCCTGTCCACATGCCCTATATGACATACAGAACCTGAAAAGGATGTACATGCATGTACAGATCAGGATAACACAATTTCCAGGCTAAGTTTTACGTTATCCAGTCAAGGAAATTGTTCTTTGATTGCAAACTTATTTTGCTAGCACTCAGTCAGCAGCCTGTGAATGGTTAACGGGCAATCAAATCTGTTTTGACTTTTGAAATGGCACTAATGTCTTTCCTCCACAAGATAGAAAGCTATTTTGGGGGCTTATTGCTACATTAAGATATAAATTGGCACAGCTGTATATGGGATTACCGGTATACTGTGCAATCATAGGATTTCCCATGAATTAATATAGTGATCTTTACACCTGCAGCAGGAAGACTAGTCATAAAAAGGTCTGTGCCCAGAGGTGATAGGTGTCAACAGTAATAAAATTTACCTGAGTGATTTGTTATCACATAACTTGCTCCATCTACTTCAGGTTTGATGCCATAAAAATTCTTACATTATGTGTACTAGCCATCTTCTCTAAGAAGACCACCTTTATGAAAGATCAATTTTTAGTGCAACTGTGGGTGGTTGTCTGAAAGAGGTTTTACTGTATTTTCAGAATTAAGAAATATTTTGGATGGGTTACCTCCCAAACTCTACTTGAGATTAGTTTATCGGCCAGAAACATTCACCCCAACTCCTGCTTAAATTGCCCATTTATGCTTACGTTCTATTCCAAACATATATCTGTAAAAATACATCTTCAATGCAAGGTAGTTGATACTCTAATGCATGAAGTACTTTCCACCAAGCTAATCCTCCACTTTATTCTAGCATTTTTAGTATCAATACATTAGTCTTCTTCCAGATGTCTACTATTGCTGTACAAATGTAATGTCCTAACCAAGGGAACCTAGAAAATATAAAGCATAGGGCTTGAATGATTACTATATTTGCTTAAACGGGTTATCCCACGAAAAATATTCTACAGTTTTCAAACCAGCACCTGGATCTCAATTCTTTTGTAATTGCATGTAATGAAAAATTTTGAATAGCCACTGGGCTATTCAATAAAATGTATCTGTATAGCGCCAGTTGCTGTATGTTTATTATCTTACTTCTTTGTCCTGCTCACTGAAAAGGTCGCACATGCTCAGTTTCATCCTTCAACTGCCTCCTGAGCTGTGATAGGCAGAGCATGGACACTCCCCCTGAGCTGTGATAGGGAGAGCATAGACACACCCCCTGAGCTGTGATAGGGGGGGCATGGACACGCCCCCTGAGCAGCAGCAGAGAAGACACTCCCCCTGAGCTGTCAGCTTGATATAAATCTAGCAGAGCAATGAATGGGGAGATCTCTGGATCCATGAGAGGTACAGGGCTGGTTCTAGCTTTGTTAGAAAGAGCTTTGTTTTAGCTTTGTTTTAAACGGGTAGTGCAGGTGATATATATTGATGGCCTGTATATCATCAATATCTCATTGGCAAGAGACCAACACCTGGCATCTTTGCCAATCTACTGTTTGAAGAACAGGCTGCGCTGCATGCGATCGCTGCTTCCTCTTTATTACGTTACATGTCGTTTCCCTTGCAGTGGCGGTGTAGTGTAATTACAATACACTTCCAAGACAACGGGCAGTGTAATGAAGAGGAAATAGCGATAGTAGCGATATTCTATGTCATTCTCTATATTTAAAAAAAAAAAAGTCAATGACTCAGCATCTGCAAGAGCAGGGCACACAGCCAGTGCCCGTGCATTGCCTACTGCAATTTGCACTGAGCAATTACGTTCCCCTCCCTGTACAATGACCTCTGGGGAGGTCACAGAGCATGCACACAACACTGTCCCATACTTGTCTAAGAGTCACCTCTAAACTACAGGCTCCTATAGTCCTTGTGGCTGCTGAAAATCGTATCTCTGGATGATGTTAGCAGCTCAGGCAAGATAGCTGCCCCAATAATCATGTAATGAAAATGGAATAAAAAAAATCTTTCAATAGAAAATAAAAAGAATTAGAAAATACAAATATGAACCGGTATATGGTTTTAATTAGTAAAACAAATGTAGGTGACGCATTCCAATTGAGAAAGTTTGGGCTAGAGGTGTATTCATTGACTCCTGAATGATGGCAATTTGTCCACATCTTGAGGCCGCAAAGCATCACCCCACCATCACATGCCATAATTGACAGCTAGAACGTGGCATATACCAGACCTGAAGAGATCCTGATTCTTAGGAATTATCCATGCTTTTCCTGTTGATGTTAAACTAGTACGGACCCTTAGCAGAGATTAGCTCTCTGGCGTGTATGACCATCTTTAGACTAATAACACTTTTGGTAGGATAATACATATTCATGTTTACTGTTAAATCTCTAAGACAGATCTCTGTCGACCAAGTTACTACAAATTCTTAATTTTAATGACGGTACCATGCCAGGCACATTATAGCATGAGAATTGTAATCAGTTTTAACAATAAGCCCTGCCAGCAGTTTATGCCAAAAAGACAATTTAATTAGCCGGGTGTTCATGTTAAAACCTGTTTGTCTGTTCCACAAAGCATAATGTGCTTTTCTTTTAATTACGCCGCAGAACAAGATGCAGAATGCTCTGGTAAATGTCATATTTTCATGTTTACCACAACTTAATTTCAGATGAAACAACTGAGCAACCACAACTAAATGTGTTATCTTCTTGGAGATTGTTTCCAGATCTATGTATTTCTTTACAATAAAGGGGCTGTCTCACTTCAACAAATAGCATTTATCTTGTAGAGGAAGTTAATACAAGACACTTACTAATGTATTGTGATTGTCCATGTTGCCTCCTTTGCTGGCTGGATTCATTTTTTCATCACATTATACACTGCTTGTTTCCATGGTTACGGCCACCCTGCAATCGATTAGTGGTGATCGTGCTTGCACACTATAGGAAATAGAGTCAGCCTCTCTGGTGGCCGGGACCTTGTGGTGCACATAGGATAATCCTTTTTACGATAGTGTGCAAACACGACCACTGCTGATGAATTGCATGGTGAGCATAACCATGGAAACGAGCAGTGTATAATGTGATGAAAAAATGAATCCAGCCAGCAAAGGGAGCAATATGGACAATCACAATACATTAGTAAGTGCCTTGTATTAACTTTCACTACATAATAAATGCTATTTGCTGAAGTGAGATAGCCCCTTTAAGGCCCGTTTACACTGCTCAACTGAGCAGATGATTGTTGGGAAGGAAGCCTTCCTTCCCAACAATTGCTTGCTCGTCGGTAGAGGCACGTATGTAGCAGTCTGCTCCACAGTATGCTGCTAATGCCATTGCTCCTCCCCATACAGTATCATTGTTAACCAGCAGCAGAGCGTGTTTAGACGGCACGATCTGCTGTTGGCAGACAATGATTTTGGTGACCTCATAAAGGATCCAATTACCTGATGAACTCATTCATTGGATAAGAAGTGGCACCTTTATACTAGCAGATCATCTCTAACGAGTGAGTGTTCCTAAGGGGCAGTATAAAGGCCCATTTAGATTTTTTCCAGAAGCATAAATTATGTTATCCAATTTCAGGTAGGGTGTCACCCTCTTCCTAAACTATTGAAGATAAACCCCCTTGAGGCAAGTGGGCCCATCAGAAAACAGTGGCACACTATCAGGACTGTGGAGTAAAAGTTGAAGCTAGTTTTGAGTAAAGTCAAAGTCGATAGAAATGTACTGACTCCAGTGCAAAAAAATTATAATATTGTGTAATTAATTTATTAAATTTTATAGGAATTTAGAAAGGTCTATAAAAGCCAATTATAAATATATTTTATGTTCTATCAATCTATGACCCATATTTATCAAAAACAGTTTGCAGGGTGTTCTAGTGGTGATAGAAAATCAGTTCTCACCTCTCCTGTCCTTATATTATGAACAGTGATAAGCAGGGTGTTTTAGTGGTGCTAGAAAATCGTTCTCATCTCTCCTGTCCTTTATGCTATAACCAGTGATGAGCAGGATGTTCTAGTAGTGATAGATAATCAGTTCTCACCTCTCCTGTGTTCTCCCCTGTCCTTATACTATAAACAGTGATAAGCAGGGTGATCTAGTGATGATAGATAATCAGTTCTCATCTCTCCTGTCCTTTATGCTATAAACAGTGATAAGCAGAGTGTTCTAGTAGTGATAGATAATCAGTTCTCACCTCTCCTGTGTTCTCTCCTATCCTTATACTATAAACAGTGATAAGCAGAGTGTTCTAGTGGTGATAGATAATCAGTTCTCACCACTCCTGTCCTTATATTATAAACAGTGATAAGCAGGGTGTTCTAGTGATGATAGACAATCAGTTCTCATCTCTCCTGTCCTTTATGCTATAACCAGTGATAAGCAGGGTGTTCTAGTGGTGATAGATAATCAGTTCTCACCTCTCCTGTGTTCTCTCCTATCCTTATACTATAAACAGTGATAAGCAGGGTGTTCTAGTGGTGATAGATAATCAGTTCTCACCACTCCTGTCCTTATATTATAAACAGTGATAAGCAGGGTGTTCTAGTGGTGATAGATAATAAGTTCTCACCTCTCCTGTCCTTTATGCTATAACCAGTGATAAGCAGGGTGTTCTTATAGTAGTGATAGAAAATCATTTTCACCTCTCCCATGTTTTCTCCTGTCCTTATATTATTAACAGTGATAAGCAGAGTTTTCTAGTGGTGATAATCAGTTCTCACCTCTCCTGTGTTCTCTCCTGTCCTTATACTATAAACAGTGATAAGCAGGGTTTTCTAGTGGTGATAATCAGTTCTCACCTCTCCCATGTTCTCTCCTGTCCTTATACTATAGACAGTGATAAGCAGGGTTTTCTAGTGATGATAGATAATTAGTTCTCACCTCTCCTGTCCTTATATTATGAACAGTGATAAGCAGGGTGTTTTAGTGGTGCTAGAAAATCGTTCTCACCTCTCCTGTCCTTTATGCTATAACCAGTGATGAGCAGGATGTTCTAGTAGTGATAGATAATCAGTTCTCACCTCTCCTGTCCTTATACTATAAACAGTGATAGGCGGGATGTTCTAGTGGTGATAGATAATCAGTTCTCACCTCTCCTGTGTTCTCCCCTGTCCTTATACTATAAACAGTGATAAGCAGGGTGTTCTAGTGATGATAGACAATCAGTTCTCATCTCTCCTGTCCTTTATGCTATAAACAGTGATAAGCAGAGTGTTCTAGTAGTGATAGATAATCAGTTCTCACCTCTCCTGTGTTCTCTCCTATCCTTATACTATAAACAGTGATAAGCAGGGTGTTCTAGTGGTGATAGATAATCAGTTCTCACCACTCCTGTCCTTATATTATAAACAGTGATAAGCAGGGTGTTCTAGTGGTGATAGATAATAAGTTCTCACCTCTCCTGTCTTTTATGCTATAACCAGTGATAAGCAGGGTGTTCTTATAGTAGTGATAGAAAATCATTTTCACCTCTCCCATGTTTTCTCCTGTCCTTATATTATTAACAGTGATAAGCAGAGTTTTCTAGTGATGATAGATAATTAGTTCTCACCTCTCCTGTGTTCTCCCCTGTCCTTATACTATAGACAGTGATAAGCAGGGTTTTCTAGTGGTGATAATCAGTTCTCACCTCTCCCATGTTCTCTCTTGTCCTTATACTATAAACAGTGATAAGCAGGGTTTTCTAGTGGTGATAATCAGTTCTCATCTCTCCTGTGTTCTCTCCTGTCCTTATACTATAGACAGTGATAAGCAGAGTGTTCTAGTGGTGATAGATAATCAGTTCTTAACTCTCCGATCTTCTCATCTGTCTCTTATTTTACATTTATAGGTAGGGTGTTCTAGTGGTGATATAAGATAAGTTCTCATCTGTCCTGTATACTATCTATCTCCATGCTGCTCTAAGGCCAAGGCCCTTAGTTACAATGCCTGGAACTAAACTGCACATGCTCAGTAGTGAAGTGCCTCCTCTAAAGACCAATGGAGAAAGTTCACCACTGGGCGTGCCTGCAGTCATCTCAGAACTGCTAGACAGAAAGAAAGCATTAAAGGGGTTGTCCAGGAATAAATTACTTTTCACAGTAGTCCACAGCCTGCTGCTGCTATGAAAAGAAACAACTTGGAATAGAACTCCGAACCAATGTTGTGAGATGCCACTGGAAGGAGGCTTCAACCACATAACTGAATATATAATATCCAGGGCACACTCAAGATGCGTAAGAATGCAACAGTCTTTATTTTTCAATTCATCAAGTAAACAATGAATCAGATTTTTTGACCTGTTTTTTTCTCTCCACGAGTATCGCTAGGGGTATATAACACGATGAGATCATGGCAGGGTAAAGTATAGACACCAAATATCCCTAGAGGTAGGATGCAGGATGAGATTATTAAATAAAAAGTTAAACATTACACAGTGCCCATTCAAATCAGAAGGTTTTCTGTGTGATAAGGACAGGGTAAGTGCTCCAGACATTCAGATGCTCTTTGTAACCACTCTGGCCCAAACATCCTGAACAGCAGACCCCCCATTAACTCAGAATTCCCTAATAGGATATTTGAAAATGAGTTTTCTAAGTTGGACACCCCCTTTAAACCTCAGCTAATATCCTAGACAAATATATTTGATTGATACGACTGATAACAAACACTTATGATGATCATCTATGAACTGATGGTAACACAATAGATGTTCTTGAGCAATAAAATCCTGTGCTACCAGGTGGAGACTTTTTTTTTTTTTTTAGACATGTTGTACAAAGTATATGTCTCTATGTAAATGGCCCATGTAACTGATACACTATAATTAGTAATTAGGCCAAAATCAGTATGTCCAATGTCGTGCTAACGGTAGTTAGAACCATTCGAATAACTGGCCTACACATAATCTAGTCCTCCGGAAATGGACTGGTTGGTCTACTAGTCCTAGTTATACAATTTGATCAGCGCACTGATTTAAAACTGTGAATAAATGACATCTCTTCATCTTCAGATGTATTGTTCTGCGAGAGGAAATGTACCATACTTAATGGAAATGTCCAGTACCACCCAGATTTCCACAGGAAATGTGCCTAATAGCTGTTCTATTAATACATGCCAGCTCACTTGGAATCTTCCACTTGGTTTATAGAATACAATTGCTAGGCAGACTAATTTTTATGCGTAATGTTAGCCTTACCCGTGCATTTATTTGATGCTTTTTCATCTGGAAAGACTGTGTTACTACAGGATCCTGATCCATGACTTTAACTATGGCAGGTAACAAGTCAAGTTCATCCGGCACGAGGTGCGGTTACTTTATACCAGGCATCCTCAAACTGCGGCCCTCCAGCTGTTGTAAAACTACAACTCCCACAATGCTCTGCTGTAGGCTAATACCTGTAGGCTGTTCGGGCATGCTGGGAGTTGTAGTTTTGCAACAGCTGGAAGGCCACAGTTTAAGGATGCCTGCTTTATACCATGGTAACTGAGCATAGACCATGAAATTCCCTAAAAGACAAGGCCTCCTATTCACTTTTTATCACTCAGACTTCATCTATGACAGGCATCCTCAAACTGCGGCCCTCCAGCTGTTGTAAAACTACAACTCCCACAATGCCCTGCTGTAGGCTGATACCTGTAGGCTGTTCGGGCATGCTGGGAGTTGTAGTTTTGCAACAGCTGGAGGGCCGCAGTTTGAGGATGCCTGATCTATGATATCTAGTAAGCCAAAAAAGATACACTCCAAAGTAAGGTGCACACTGCACAGCATGGAAAAACTTATAAAAATAAATAGTAGCTTTATTGGACATGCAAGGCTAAAACAATTAAAAACCATACCGAAATGACAGGGCATCCCCAAAAGAATACCTGTTTAAAAAGTCTAGGAGATCGCCCTCCACAATGCAAACTCTGGTAAGGGTGGGCTGGCCATAGACTCTACAGGAAAATTTTCTGGTGCGCCGATGCCCAGCAGACCGCCCAAGCGCTTCTCCTGGTCAGCACCTAGCCTGCAGTAGTGAGTGCCTTCCTGAATTCAATTGTATCACCATCCTCAGGACAGTTAAACAGCTAAATAATACGGCAGCAGTGCAGTATATTTTGCCTAACTATGGTATTTGGTTCTGCTAGGGTGGTATTTTGTGCTGCACTATGGTATCGCTGGCCCTATCTACTGTTGGCCCTGCCTACTTGTGTTTTTTACCAGGGCTACTTTAAGTTTGCAGTCCGCCCCTGCTGGTAGGTATAATAAAATGATACAACACTAAAGTAAGATTATCTATGATATCTACTATATTTTTGGCATTATTACCGTATTTTTCATCCTATAAGAGGCACTTTTTTCCCCCCAAAGTAGGGGAAAATGTTAGTGTGTCCTAATAAGGAGTGCTTCTCATTAATAGAGGAGGATCAGAGAGCAGTGAATGCAGTGCTCCCCTGCGGGCCCTGTACTCACGCTTCCTGGTCTTCCTCGGCCACACGCTGGACACTTGCGCACAGCATGAGGACATCGGTGCGCCCTGTGACCTCACACTGTATGACGTTGGATCACAGCACATTGCAGCAGGAAGACCAGGAAGCACACTGGATATCACGAGTGGCAGCGTCGTCTGGAACAGGAGCGGTAATTGATATTCTTTTGTCTGCTCTGACGTCTGATAAACATGGGGCGTAGAAAGAGTCCCAGCAGCAGTGTCTCTGTAGTTAATTATGATATTTATTTCATAATATCAATGTGTCCTACATCCAGGACACATTTCGGCAAACATGCCTTTATCCCTATCCCGTGCGGCGTGCACCGAGTGAATGCCGACCGATTCATCTCCTTGATTAACATGGGGGGCTGATCTGAGGTCTGTAACAATTGAGGGTCTGATTGGGGTCTTATTGACATTGGGGGTCTGAGATAAGGTCTAAATGGGGTCTTATTAACATTGGGGGTCTGATCTGAGGTCTGATTGGAGGTCTTATTAACATTTGAAGTTTGATTAACATTGGGGGTCTGATTGGTGGTCTGATCTCTGATCTCTGGTCTGAAAAGCTAACATTAATATAAATTATTATTATTAAAGTCCATTGCTATTTTTGGGGTTAGTTGGAAAATGCTCTAGTTTGAAGACCTATTTTACAAATGCCATACAATCTTTTGAATGTAGTAGTATAGCATCTAGCAACAAAAAAATCATAATAATAAAATAATAAAAATTAACCTGAACATACACATAAGATCTATGTTGGACAACCCCGCTTCCAGGTTTGGCCG
Source organism: Bufotes viridis (assembly GCA_033119425.1). Taxonomy (NCBI): domain Eukaryota; kingdom Metazoa; phylum Chordata; class Amphibia; order Anura; family Bufonidae; genus Bufotes; species Bufotes viridis. The sequence continues at coordinate 38,021,835 of CM065596.1, read as the reverse complement.
CCTATCTATTGTGTATGGGGTCTCCCAACTTTCCCCTGATGGCTGATGCTGGAAGAAATACATTCTGGTCATGTTGAATTTCAAATGCCCAATCCTTTGGTTCTTGGGGAGATAAGCTGCTGCTGCTTCATGCTGAGCCATGCAGTCATAAGTGTGTGAAGATTGGGAGAGATAGCGGGTAGCTGAAGGAGCGATGGTCTGAACATGGTCTCATGTGTATGGCTATCTTTACCTCTTGCTTTCATATTTCTCTATCCATTCTTCCCAATCTTAAAGTGCCTATACACAAGTAATATCAGCTCAACCCACTGATTTTGGTAGGACTGGTCAAAAGGAAAGAAGGACTCGGCATGTTGGATTCCAACATGAACTAATCCTTTGTTCTTGTGGAAGAGAAGCCACCACAGATGTCTGCTGTGGCTTGTTCTCCTCTCTCTACTGAAACAACATGGAGGAGAGATGCACCCCGGTGCATACTTGCCAACATTTAAGGTGGTAAATTGGGGGCATCTTAACCCTGTCCCTGAGAATGACCAACTCCGCCTAGGAACACCTACTTTTGGGAAGGGTTATCATTAGCTCCACCCATTTTTGATCCAGGACAGCTCGTGTTTGCAGGGAATGTCTATGAAAATCAGGGCAAATGCCGACTATGCAGGAGGATGTTGTCTTCTACAACCAGCGACACAATATAGCATTTTCCAATAATTAGTACATTTCGAATGCTGCACATGAAATACATTATATTAAACTGGACTGTGTGGTCCATGGAGTTAAAAAGTACTCATCATATGTTTTGATGTTGCCTTTAACGTCAATTGGCCAAGAATCTCTAGGTCCACATATCCAGTTGAGGTAATTCTGCTCCTTTTTCTAGTTTCATCAGACTTTCCATGCTACTAGTATACTGACAGTCTGATCTGTCGTCCTGAACCATTTGGTCTACCAAACAGGCCTGTTAGTCACTCATTTCAGAGCAGTAATCCAGACATTACATTGTACCAAGAAAAAAAATCTTTAAATTGAATATTTTAGAGTGGGGATTGTGAATGTCTATGGATAAATATACCCATTCAATGTGAACGAGAGATCAGCTCATCCCACGGACTGGCAGAATATACTGTCCACACATCATGGATTTAATCTCAGCCAGCTGCATTTGCTCTACTCTCTCATCGGTTTACATTTACACAAAAGGGTAGGAAATGGGAATGATTCAGGAGGCCAGCAATGTACAGGGAGGCACAATGAGCTCCTAGGCTGGATGTGTGCATTTCAATGGATCAATTTAGCCCACATTGACTCCTGCTGTGTCCTATTCTTTACTATCTACTCAATAATTTCCAGCCGGGTACAATGTGGAATGAGTTGGCCTAGTCGGGGTGTAAATCTGGCTTGCTTCATTAAAAGGCATTTGGCATTTGATGGCATTTTTTAGTTAAATATTTTTGAATTAATAAAAGGAGGTTAAATTGTTATAAAATTCTAAATCTAAACCATAACTCCTGGTTCGTTATCAAGGAGGATGACAAATATGGCCAGAAGATGACTATCTCACCAGGTACTGACAGCATAACCTGGTGGATCATATAAACTCCGCATAAATTGATGGACCGGACAACAACCCTTATTGTCCGAATGTGACCCCCTGAAAATAAAAAAGAAGACTCACCTGTTCACTTTCCTACCGCTGCTTTGTCCTCCACCTCTTCGGGACCCTGCAGGACAAGGTAGCGTCTGTGTCCCATAAACACTGTCTCCAATCATATGAGCTTGAATGTCACGTCATAGCTATGAGGGGGCACAGGTCCGCTTGCCAGCTCCCAGGCTGGAAATCTCCTTTAAGCCAATTAATGAGTAAAAAATCTAACTCACCAGATTTTGCATATGGATGTTTGGCCAAAATAGACATCCTCACCATTGCAGGACCATTAAGTGTCAAGGTTTAAAATTATTTTTTCACCCAGACAGTCGACCTGCAATGTAGGCAAAAGCTTTAGTCAATTTATGAGTGAGCATCCATTTTTTTCTAGTTATTAATGGGAAAATTATTTAATTGGCCTGTTACTCTAATCTCTAATGTAAAATCTTTTTCTATTGTCTCTAAGCCCAAGAAAGGGAAAAGGCCTGTTCTACTGGAACGTCCAGGATGCTATGCTTCCTACCATTTCTAATTAGAAATGTTTGGGGGGGGGGGGGGCGGTACTAGCTCTCCTTGGGGAGAGAGCGCCTTAATCGGAGTGAGGAGACTTATAGGCCATACAGGCTCCTCTGGAATTCTGGGAAGAAAGGGTTTCAAATGAGCTCTTAGGAAGCTCTGCCTCAAAATGTTGAACATTGCATGTTGCTCTACAATTCACAATACCGCCATCCAGAAGTGTTAAAGGGGACCTGTCATCATGGAAAACCAGTGGAATCTGCACTGTACAGGCTCCATGCTTACAGCTTTGCCATGTGTATGAGTCCTTAGGCTGGCCATACACATTAGACAGCTGCTACATTTCATTAACTCTTTCGAGACATGTGATGTAAAAGCACATCACATGTCAGGTCTTTAAAGATGGCGCCTGCTCTGGAGGGGAGCAACCACCATAGCCTCCAGGTGCCTGCTGCTTCAGACAGCAGACACCCAGGGCTAATGTCAGGTGGCACCACTGCACTGGAATATACTGATCAGTGGCGAACATAGAAAAGTAAGGGCCACATAGCAAGGATCAAACCAGGCCACCCACACAGGACAGAAGGGTTTCTGCCTAAACCCCTTTCAATGACCCTTGGGCCATTATTCCACTGCCTCATTTGCTAAAGGTTGTTCCTTTAGAGGGTAGAGTCCTGACCAAGTTTTCACCTCCAGTAGAAGAGGAGATAATCGCAACTAAGACTGGGCCCCATAGCAGTCGCATAGTCTACCGCTATGGTAGTTACGCCCCTGATACTGATCTGTCTTCTGTAATCAATATGACTTAATCGCAGAAGACAAATATTAATACAATGATTACATGTCATCAAGAGAGACTTAAAAAAAAAGTTAAAAAAAGTATTGTTTCCAAAGTTTTCTTTTTTTCCCCAGTTTAAAACAGGAGAAAAACTATACATATGTGATACTGTTGTAACCTTACTGACCCGGAGCACAAGTCCGTTTCACAACATAGTAAATACTATAAAAACAAATCCCATAAAATTCTTTTTCCAACTTTCCGCTGCAGTATGGTGCCATTCGAAAGTACGACTTGTACCGCAAAACATGAAGCCCTCATTCGGCTATATGAACGAAAAAAATTAAAACGTTAAGGCTTCAAGAAGGCAGGGAGTGAAAAACGAAAAACTCAAAAATGGAAAATTGCACAGGGTAAAGAGGCTTAATAGCAGACTGTAGCATTTCTAGCCCAATACTGTATAACAGGACAAACTATGAATCACAGACTAGGAAATACTAGCAATTTTATTCCTGATGTAAAGTGGAGATTTTTTAAAAATAAAAATTGCCCATTTAGTTGTCGAACTAAACATGGTATTTCACATAATGGACCTTGTCAGACAGCAAATATAGAGTCAGCAAAAAATGACATTGAGTTCTTGTTATGAAAACAGTTCTGTAGTCCGTGCAGGACTCCTTTGTGCTAATTGTTTCCTTTTTCCGTGCACAGGCCACTACCTGTCATCATCTTGTCCTTATGGCTGTCACTGCCTTTTATTTTCTGCAAAATGCCCAAAACCTCTCAAGGGTGCCCAAAGAGGTGCATGCTCATGTCAGCAGAAGTACGCTGTTAATTTTTACCAACTTAAGAAATCATGAATGCCTTCATCAAATAACCCTCCTACTCCTGGAAGGATTAAAATTCTTAGAAACAGAAAAACGATTGTGAGGCAAAGTTCAGAAGGAAATGAATCAATCTTAAAAGCCAAGATTTAGTGCATTCCTGTGATGCACGAAAAACAGTTATACTGGACCATTCCATATAGGACAGCATATATAATAGTATATACTGATTCCTATGCAGGGGCGTAGCTAACGGCTCATGGGCCCTGGTGCGAGAGTTCAGCTTGGGCCCTTCCCTTAGTGCTTTGTGTGTCTTCTTATGCAGCACAAGGGTCTTTGGGCCCCCTCAGCCTCCTGGGCCCGGTAGCGACTGCTACCTCTGCACCCCCTATAGCTACGCCCATGTTCCTATGTTTGATCACGGGTGGGGTGGAAGTAGACCATCCATCAATCTTGGGCCAGAAAGCAAAGGTGTTTCAGAAAATGGCTAAAGCTTAGTGGAGAAACTGCTGCCATAGAGGCCGTAATGTGACCAGCAAACCTTGTGCCGACAGAAAGGGTTGGCAACCGTCCCAAACTTACTGGACAATCCGCAAAAATAGACAATTTATTTTCCTCTGTCCGTGAAAAAAAAATTGAGGTATCTGTGATTTTTTTGAGGCTGGTAGTATTTGACTAGACCATTTTGGAGGTAATAATCATCATTTTACAGTTCACAGTAAGGGCCCATTCACACGTCCGCAAGTGTTTTGCGGTCCGCAAATTGCAGATCTGCAAAACACAGACACCGGCCATGTGCGTTCCACATTTAGAAGATCGCACATGGCCGGCACTTTAAATAGAAATGCCTTTTCTTGTCTGTGCTTGCGGACAAGCATAGGACATGCTCTATTTTTTTGCGGAACGGAAGTGCGGATGCGGGTAATTGGAATCTTTAAACGGGTTTAAAAATCTTTGTTTGCCAACGGCAGATGATGCTGTGTAATCACGATCTGCTGCCGGCAAACAATGATTCAGTATGGGGGCGAGCGATGGCATAGCATAGCTCCTCCCTATACTGAGGAAGAGATCGCTGCATGTAAAAGCAGCAATCTCCTCCACTGATGAGCAAGCGATTGCCGGGAAGGAATGCAATCGCCTGCATGATCTGCTAGTGTAATATTAGCCTTATAACTTATCATCTTTATCATTCATAATCGTTTTCCAATATGTTTGTAATTGTAAACAATGTTTCGATAAGCTTCCGCAATGTCACAAGATTTATTTCCATCCAGTGTTGCATTCATTTTTCACCAAGATCTTGCATTGATGATGATAGAGTCTGACCGCTGCGCAAAGCCTTCTCCAGCATATCCCAAAGATTATCAATGGGGTTAAGGTCTGTGGTGGCCAATCCATGTGTGAAAATGATGTCTCATGCTCGGACTCCCCTGCCACTCTTTCACAATTTGAGCCCGATAAATCCTGGCATTGTCATCTTGGAATATGCCCATGCCATCCATTGATGGAATAACCTGGTCATTCAGTATGTTCAGGTAGTCAACTGACCTCATTCTTGGAGCACATACTGTTGCTGAACCTAGCCCTGACCAACTGGAGCAACCCCAGATCATAGCACTGCCCCCACAGGCCTGTACAGTAGGCACTACGCATGATGGGTGCATCACTTCATCTGCCTCTCTTCTTACCCTGATGCGCCCATCACTCTGGAACAGGGTAAATCTGGACTCATCAGACCACATGACCTTCTTCCATTGCTCCAGAGTCCAATCTTTATGCTCCCTAGGAAATGTTAGCCTTTTTTTCTGGTTTTCCTCACTGATTAGTGGTTTTCTTACGGCTACACAGCTGTTCGGTCCCAATCCCTTGAGTTCCCTTCTCATTGTGCGTGTGGAAATGCTCTTACTTTCACTATTAATTATAGCCCTAAATTCTTTTTTTTTAAATCAGATAATTTTTATTCATCCAATAAAAATGATAACAATTTGTGCAGTACAAAATGAACATTGTACAATAAAATAGTACATGACATCTTTAAATTATTGGCAGAATCCCAGATGTTACATAGGTTGATGTACAATCGCACAACGATTTAGCACTGAATTCTACTGTTGTTTTTCTTCGATTTGATTTCACCAAACGTTTAAGTGATCGCCACGATCATTCAGGATTTATTTTCCGGCTACATTTCTTCCTCGAATACGATGGGTCCCCACTATCCTTCCAGTTTTTAATAATGGGTTGGACAGTTTTAACCCAATTTTAGTAGTTTCTGCAATCAAGTTTTCTCTGCTTGATGCATGCCAATGATTTGACCCTTCTCAAACAGACTAACATCTTTTCCATGACCACGAGATGTGTCATCAATATCTGATAGTTGAGTTCTGACTCCCAGCACCCCCGTCAGCTATTCCTCTTCTAGATTACACGGGCATTATCTCGGTAGCACAGTGTAATTACAAGCTCTTGCTCCATTCACTTGAATAGAGCAAGTACTTGTAATTACACCGCGCCGCCGCTGAAAGTGAGACGTCGCGCAGTGTAATCTTGAAGAGGAAGCAGTGCTTGCATGAGGTCCACCTCCTCTTCAAATAGCTACTCATCGGGGTTGCTGGGAGTCAGACCTTCACCGATCAGATATTGATGACCTATTCTGAGGATAGGCCGTCATTATATACTGGCTGCGCAACCCCTTTAACACCTTCACCACATGCATTTGGGGCCTTAGTGAGCAAGCAGTTTTTTTAATTTTTTTATTGTCCCATTCCAAGAGCGATATCTTTTTTTACATTTTACTACTTTTGCCCAATAAAACCCCTTTTTTAAAAGAAAAATCTGAAAATGTTTTTGCATGGTTGCATCTCAAGACCCATAACATTTTTTAAGTTTTCATTCTACCAAGCTGTGTGAAAGCTAGAGTTTTGCAGGACAGCTTGTAGTTTTTATTGGTGTCATTTTTGGGTACATAATACTTTTTGATCGCTTTTTATTCCGTTTTTTTTTCTTGGTAAATATAGCTCAATTCTTATCAAACTGATAAGAATATAGCCTAAATAAGGCTAGTTTCACACTAGTGGCACGGGAGTCCGTCAGGCTGTTTCGGTGGGTGAACAGCCTGTCGGATCCGTCCTGCCGCTAGTTCACATGAGCCCCCGGACTGCCGCTCCGTCCCCATTGACTATAATGGGGGTGGGGACGGCGTTCCGGCGGCAGCACGGCAGAGCATGGCGAGAGGCCGCCGGACTAAAAGTACTGCATGTCGTACTTTTAGTCAGGTGCCCTCTCGCCGTGCACTGCCGTGCTGCCGCCGGAACGCCGTCCCCACCCCCATTATAGTCAATGGGGACGGAGCGGCAGTCCGGGGGCTCATGTGAACTAGCGGTAGGACGGTTCCGACAGGCTGTTCACCCGCCAGAACAGCCTGACGGACTACCCCTTCCGCTAGTGTGAAAATAGCCTTAGTGTTTATGAGGTCAGAGATAAGAGCCACATATGAACCATCAGATGACGGGATTCAAAGAAAAAGAAAGGGAAAGCTTGAAAATAGACTGATTTTTAACCTCTGTATTAGAGATGAGCGAACTTTAAAAAAAAAGTTCGGCATTCGGGTTGTGGTAACTCGCGCATCCCGTTATGGATTCCACTACCGCGGCATATGGAATCCATAAGGGGCGGCTTCCACCAACCCGAACTGTTGAACAGCCGAAGGACCTGGGGTGACGTCACCGTCATGTGATCAGTGCAGGGGGCGTGGCTAAGCACGGGATCAAATCCAGTGCTGAGCCACGCCCCCTGCACTGATCACATGACGGTGACATCACCCCAGGTCCTTCGGCTGTTCAACAGTTCTGGTTGGTGGAAGCCATCCCTTATGGATTCCATATGCCGCGATAGTCCGCGGTAGTGGAATCCATAACGGGATGCGCGAGTTACCACAACCCGAACGCCAAACTTTTTTTTAAAGTTCGCTCATCTCTACTCTGTATCTCAGAAATGGCTGAACATTTTTAATCCGACCCCATTAGCTATAATGGGATCCAGCCACAACCCGGCAAATATGCTGAGAATCTGCAGGACGAAAACGGCTACATTGTAGCTTCTGGAAATGCAGAGAGATCCAGCAGGCTATTTCCTGCCGGATCACAAGCTTGCACTTATGTCCATCACATGACTATGGACAGATTTTGTTTATTTACCGGACACAAGCAATGAAACTCCCTATTGCATGACTGCAAGCAAAGATCTTGAAAACCATGTGGAACTGGTAGGGAAAGTGTATTGGAAAATTGTATGATTTCTTAGTACATGCAATAGAATAATACTTATATGCTAAAACAGGAATACCCCTTTAAGTGTTCAAGTACTATATTAAAAACCCAAGCAGGTGTTGTCTGAGCTGCCTGCGGCAGGATTGAGGACAGCGGAGGAGAGGCACCACCTCTGGTATATAACAAATTGCTTGTTTTTTGTACAGGTGGTTTTGGAACAGTTCTGGAGGATGAATCAGATTTGTCTGACAGCTGCTATATTTCAAAGGTGCTCAAACACAGCGCTGAATATTGGATTACCTACGCAGAACAGTCTGTCATGAACTTGATTTAAATGTTCAATTAAAATCCTCCAATTACTTGCTGTGTTGAGTTGCCAAACCGCGTCAGCGCGTTGATGGCTCTTGGAAAGGAACCTGAACGCTGAAAACTCAACACAGCTGAATAAAACCCATTATCAGTTATTATGGCGCAGATGCCCTCCAGTTCATCTGATAGCATGTACCTAAACGGACCTTCGGCTGGCTCCTCTTTCTGGATAAACATACAGGAGATGGACAGACTAAGCTGGCCAAGCTCGTATACTACGAATATTTCCCTGGATATTGTAGCAACTCTAAGGGCTCATGCACACAACCGTGATCGGCCTGGGAAACATGGTCCGTGGGTCGGACGCATCTGTCGGGCCAACTGCAGCTCCCCGAACCCAAACTGACTGTATCATAGTAATTTCTGATACAGTCATTCTCTATCGAGGGACTATTGAACTTACATGATGATATGAGCATACTGCAATAGTCCCGCGATCAGGTACGAACTGACTGTGTCATGAATTACTATGATACAATTAGTTTGGGTAAGTGATACCAGTGTTGGCCCAGGAGATGCGGCTGACATATGGACTATGTTTCCTGGGCCGATAGCGGTCGTGCCGTCACATGCAGCAGATTTTGTTGCAGGAAATTTCTGCAACTGAAAATCAGTCCTGTGTAAATGCGCCGCAAGGCTTCCTTCACCTACTTTTTTGTGGTGATTTTTGGGCTTGTTGAGTCATTTTTTTAATTATATTTTCTTTTATTTTAAGTCTATGGAGAAACTGTATACACCAAAATTGATGGAAAGCACAAAAAATGTGATGTTTGTAGTGCACTTAATAATTCCCTATTGAGTTAAAGAAAACATGGTGGTTTTTGCTGAAAAAAAAGGGGCAAAAAATCACTGTGAAAAAGCAGAAAAATATACAGCTTTTTTCCAAAAAACATATTGTGTGACACCACACTTAGGCCCCTTTCACACGGGCGTGATTTCCACGTGGGTGCAATGCGTGACGTGGACGCATTGCACCCGCACTGAATCCGGACCCATTCATTTCTATGGGGCTGTGCACATGAGCGGTGATTTTCACGCATCACTTCTGCGTTGTGTGAAAATGGCAGCATGCTCTATATTGTGCGTTTTTCACGCAATGCAGGCCCCATAGAAGTGAATGGGGCTGCGGGAAAATCGCAAGAATCCGCAAGCAAGTGCGGATGCAGTGCGATTTTCCAGCATGGTTGCTAAGAGACGGGACCCGATCTTTATTATTTTCCCTTATAACATGGTTATAAGAGAAAATAATAGCATTCTCAATACAGAATGCTCAGTAAAATGTGGATTAAGAGGTTAAAAATAAAAAAAATAAACTTACCTTATCCACTTGATCGCGTAGTTGCCGATCTCTTCTGTCTTCTTCAAGCATTAGCTGCCAGCTAAAGGACCTGTGATGACGTCACATCACATGGTCCAATCACATGGTCCATCACCATGGTGATGGACCATGTGATGAGCTCAGTGACATCATCACAGGTCCTTTAGCTGACAGCTAATGAATGAAGAAGAGATCGCAACTACGCGATTAAGTGGATAAGGTGAGTTAATTTTTTTTATTTTTAACCCCTCCATCCACATTTTACTGGACATTCTGTATTGAGAATGCTATTATTTTACATTATAACCATGTTATATTTAAACAGAGTTTATTGGTTTTGATGTTAAGACAGTGTAAAGTACAAACATCAGTCAATAACAAGTTTCAATACACTAGATCACATAGGCCAAGATAGTAAGATGAAGAATCAAGTGCTCCAGGTAGCTGATTTAGTGTCGATGAATATAACAGTCTATGTGACATAACTCACAAAGTCCGATACTTAAACATAAGAGAAAGAGAGTCAGAGGAAGAGAAAGTAGTAGAGAAGATTAGGGGACAGGAAGAAGGGAGAGATAGAGGGAGAAAAGAAGAAAAAAAATAAAAAAGGGGGGGGGGAGGGGGGGGTGTTTGCCACACACCCCATTGGTCTATGAGGCAACCAATGCCAAGAATTCGGCCTTGTCCTGAGCTGCAATCCACTCAGACCAAACTCTGTGGTACTTAGAAGAAGCATTGGACATTTCTGCAGAAATCTCCTCCATCCTCGCTATATGCTGCATTTCCTGGAGCCATTCTTGTAAGGAAGGAGTATGTACTGACCTCCAGTGTCTAGGGATCACCAGCTTAGCCTCTGCAATACAAAATCGCAAAATGTCTTTTTTGCGGGAAGCAATAGTGCCTGGCAGGATGGAGAGGAGCGCTATCTTCGGGGAGAAAGGAACCGTTTTCTGTGATACCAAGCGGTAAATATCAAAGATTTTCTTCCAGAACGGATTAATCAAGGCACAGCCCCACCAGATATGGAGCATAGTACCCCGTTCCATGTTACAACGCCAACACGTTGCTGGAACTGAAGGGAACATTCTATTTAGTCGCACAGGGTCTCTGTACCAGCGGGACAAGATTTTATAATTCTTCTCCTGAGTAATAGATTATAACCATGTTATAAGGGAAAATAATAAAATCTACAGAATACTCAACCCGAAACCGGACTTCAGTGATGAAGTCCGGGTTCGGGTCTGGGTACCAAACATGCCGATTTTTTCCACGCCCGTACAAAACGCATTAAAACGCTTTGCACTCGCGTGGAAAAATCTAGCATTTTCCCGCAACGCACCCGCCTCTAATCCGGGCGTCAAACGTGACGCCCGTGTCAAAGAGGCCTTAGTGTCTGTCCAAACGTGGTCGTAAATGGAAACGAGCAGTGTATAATATAATGGAAAAATTAATCCAGACAGCAAAGGAAGCAATATGGACAATCACAATACATTAGTAAGTGCCTGGTATTAACTTTGTCTCCATGATAAATGCCATTTTCTGAAGTGAGACAACCCCTTTACGGTTTTGATTACATTTGAAAAAAGGTCTTATTACAAAAGGTCTAGATTTAGCCCTAGTCTTTGGGTGCTGTCCCACATAGCGGGCGTTGCATTGCTGAGCCGCAGCCAAAATCTGAGTGATCAGCAAACTGTCCGCAGCCGAAGCTTCTGGCCGCATAGCCGTGCGGCGGCTGCTGCGTGGTACAGTACCCTCATTAGTGCGCCCCTATTAAAAAGCTGGCATGTGGTTCAAAGTTATTGGTAGCAAAACGTTTAAAATTTGGTGCCGTCCCTGTTAATAAATATCTGCAGGAACAAATCCAACTAGCTGTAGGTGTCTGTCTTAGCTTTGAAAGATGAGCTTGTCAGTGCATGTGCAGAACTCAGATGTGGTGAATCAGGTGTTTCCCTTCTGAACATTCGTCTAAACACAAAAGAACGATAGAAGGCCATCCAAGCACCTCCGACGCATACCAGCCTCATGCTTCACACATTCTTTATTGTGCATTACATATTGGCTGCTATTACAACGCCTGTAGACATAAACATCAATTTACTGTTTGCAGACCTAGGATATTGTTTGTGGACAGACAGTAATTGTCATAGGGTGAAATCCATTCTTCAAAATATGGAGCTGGGTAAAGTCAGGTATCACTGTAAAAAAAAGTAGTGTGTGCACTGAAGTCTATGTAAAATCATTTGCGCACTATAAGATGATCTTACAGGAAGTTAGGTATAAAAAAAACAAACACAAAATATCAGTACTTTGTATAGTTTGCAAAAACTGGTGCTGGTTTATTAATATACCGTAATTATTCTTAAAGGAGTGTCTGGTTAAGGGCTCATGCACAGGGCCGTTAGTGTTTTGCGGGCCACAAATCGTGCATCCTGGCTTGAGTGCATGCCACCATGTTTTTTAACTTCTGTAAAAATGTCCTATCCTTGTCCGCAAAACGAACAAGAATAGGACATGTTCTATTTTTTTGTGGGCCTGCGGAACCGACGTGTGGATGGGTGTCCACATCTTTTTCAGTCCCATTGAGATGAATAGGTCCACATCCGATCCCCAGTAAACGTGGAACGGATGTGGACTGAAACTACGGCCATGTGCATGAGCCCTTAGGGTGCCTTTATGTGTAGTCACAAACTTGTGTGACTGAAAATCAGCCCATTAAAAACCCTATTCAGAGAAATGAATTCAATTTTCAGTCGCAGAAATTTCTACAGCATTGCACACTTAGAAACCCGTTTTCAAATGCCCCATTAGAAAATATCAGGGGTCTTCATTCAGAACCCTAACCCTAGGTACACACCTAAGCGTTTTTCAGCGCGTTCAAACGCGCTGTAAAACGCACAACATGTGGAAAGCCATGCTTCCCTATGGGCATGGTTCACATTTGGGCGTTTTACAGCGCGTTTGAACACGCTGAAAAACGCCCAACACTGTCGCTTCAGCATGAGCTTCTTTTGGGCGTTTTAACGCGCCTATGGGCCATGCTGAAATAGGGGAGAATCACTGAATCGCGCATATGATGCGCGTTTCTTAGTTACAAAAAACGCGCGTAAAACGCGCGCCATACCCGCGATTCAGAAACGCTTAGGTGTGTTCCCAGCCTTAGGGTATGTTCACACGATGGATTTTGAAAACGCACTGAAAAAATCATGCAGTACGGTTTTCGGTGCGGTTTCCCCCCCCCCCCCCCCCATGTCTTTTTGCCACAGATATAATTGTGGATTTGACCTTCTATATTGTGGATTTTATAAAATCTCATACACTTGGCTGTAATGTACAATGCCGTGGAAATCTGCAACGGCAAATCCACGCAGTACCCACCATGTGTGAACATGCCCTTAGGCTGGGCTTCCACACATTCATTTCCAGTAAACTAAAGATGGAACCTATTACATTTTATGTACGAGATCAGCGATGTGTTCGCCCTGAACGCTCAGAAGGAGAATTGGAAGAATTCCGGTAACATTTGCTTAAGAAAAGTATTTTGATAACTTTACTCATCTCATGGAAGGCAGATGAACATTCCAGACATTCTTGCATTCTCCTTCCCGCTATCAAACATCTCCCCAGCTTTGGATGCTCTGCAAGCATATCATTCATAATCCTCCACTGCTGATGATGCAGAGCAAGAGACAGCGAGAGCCCGAGGGCAAGATTTGTCATCGGATATGTTGTGTTTGCAAAATTTCCTGGATTCACTTTGCACGAAGTCCTACAACATTCTCAAAATTCAACAATTACTTTCACATGGAAAACTGTTCCACAGATAGGAGGGTTTCAATGTTTTGAAACTACACCTCAAATATCACTATGCTGCTTGCCAAATTTTGAAAACTGCTTACACTGTTAGGCCCCATTCACACGTCCGCAATGTCGTCCGCATGTATTCCGCAATTCTGCGGAATACATGCGGACCCATTGACTGTGAATGGCGCACGGAACGATGCGGAGAGCACACACTGTGCTCTCCGCATCAGTTTTTGCGGAGCGCGCCGCCGATCTTACGGCCGCAGCTCCACAAAAAAGTAGAGCATGTCCTATTCTTGCCCGCAATTGCGGACAAGAATAGACATTTATATGGGGCTGCCGGCCGGGTGTGTTTATGGATCCGCAATTTGCGGATTCATAAACACAACGGACGTGTGAATAAGGCCTTAAAAGGGTTGTCTGAGATGATAATATTGATGGCCTATCCCCTATAATTTAATATCTGATCAGTGGGAGGGTCCGACTGACCGGGACCCGTGCCGATCAGCTTTGTAAACAGGCTGTGGTGCTCAGATGAGTGCTGCAGCCTCTTCCTAGGCTAGTGACATCACATTCATGGGTCAGATGGCCTAGGCACAGCTCAGTCCCATTCAAGCGAATGGGGTCGACTTGCAATACCAAGCACAGCCACTATACAATGTATATACCATGGTAAGATGGACCATGTGATGTGACCATGTGATTGGACCATGTGATGTGACCATGTGATTGGACCATGTGATGTGACGTCATCACAGGTCCTTTAGTTCTTAGCTGATGCAGGGAAAGAGGACAGATCGCAACTACGTGATCAAGTGGCTAAGGTGAGTTAAGTTTTATTATTTTTAACCCCTTCCACTTCATTTTACTATGCATTATTTATTAAGAATGCTATTATTTCCCCTTATAACCATGTTATAAGGGAAAATAATAAAGATCTGGTCCCGTTGCTAAGCAACCATGCAGGAAAATCGCACTGCATCCGCACTTGCTTGCAGATGCTTGTGATTTTCCCGCAGCCCCATTCACTTCTATACGGCCTGCGTTGCGTGAAAAACGCACAATATAGAGCATGCTGCAATTTTCACGCAACGCAGAAGTGATGCGTGAAAATCACCGCTCATGTGCACAGCCCCATAGAAATGAATGGGTCCGGATTCAGTGCGGGTGCAATGCGTCCTCCTCACGCATTGCACCTGCGCGGAAAACTCGCCCGTGTGAAAGGGGCCTTATACTGACATATATCTACTTGGAGGATGCCAAAAGGACACTATTTTGGCATGTGTCTATAGGCTAAATGGTAAAATACTGGGTAACATTGACATGGAAAAGGATCTAGGAATTTTAATAAACAGCAAATTAAGCTGCAGAAACCAGTGTCAGGCAGCTACTGCCAAGGCCAATAAGATAATGGGTTGCATCAAAAGGGGCATAGACGCCCGTGATGAGAACATAGTCCTACCACTTTACACATCACTAGTCAGACCACACATGGAGTACTGTGTACAGTTCTGGGCTCCTGTGAACAAGGCAGACATAGCAGAGCTGGAGAGGGTTCAGAGGAGGGCAACTAAATTATAACTGGAATGGGTGGACTACAGGTCCCAGAAAATTATGAAAATTAGGGTTATTCACTTTAGAAAAAAGACGACTGAGGGGAGATGTAATAACTATGTATAAATATATCAGGGGTCAGTACAGAGATTCCTCCCATCATCTATTTATCCGCAGGACTGTGACTGTGACGAGGGGACATCCTCTGTGTCTGGAGGAAAGAAGGTTTCTACACAAACATAGAAGAGGATTCTTTACTGTAAGAGCAATGAGACTATGGCACTCTGCCTGAGGAGGTGGTGATGGTGAGTACAATAAAGGAATTCAAGAGGGGCCTGGATGTATTTCTGGAGAATAATAATATTACAGGCTATAGATTTCCTGATTGGAGTCAGGAGGGATTTTTTTTACCTAAAGTGAGGAAAATTGGCTTCTACCTCACAGTTTTTTTTTTTTTGTTTGCCTTACTCTGGATTAACGTGCAGGATAACAGTCTGAACTAGATGGATGGATTTTTTCAGCCTTAAAATCTATGTTACTATGTATCTGTTAATAGTTTGTTTATTGTAGTTTTATATGTGTGTAACCCTGTCTGGATGTACAGCGCCATGGAATTAATGGCGCTTTCACGTAAATAATAATCATATGATGCAGCCCTAGCTTGTATGTGTGCATTATCCCTCTACTGTGGCATCATTTTATTTATTATCCTTGGAATATGACATTATATATTAATCTACTGTGAAAGCACTGTATTTATTATCCCGGCACTGTGACATCACTGCGTGTATTATTCATAGGCTGTGACATCACTGTGACATTAGCATATTACCCCCATACTGTGAGCTCCCTGTATGCAATATCTCAATACTGTGACATTACTCTGAGAATTATATCCACAATGTAACATTATCCTGGTACTATGACTGCATGATTTATCCCAGTAGAGTCCTACCACAAGGTGACTCTTCCTGTGCGGCAGCATTGCTGTGTTCAATATCCCTGTATCCATCATCTATGTGCTGTGACATTATTCCGGTGCTGTACACCGTTAGCGTCTCACTGTGTCACTTAAGACTTTCTTCCTTATTAAGGTTGCCTGGTGGTTGTAATAATCTTGCTATTTTACAGAAACTCATAAATGACAGCATGTTATTATGGAGTCCGATCATCAATTATCATTGTGTTTATTATTCCTGTGATATTACTGTGTGCATTATCACTTAGATGTGACATCACTACAATATGTGCATTTCCCAGTACTGTGACATCACGATGGACATTATTTTATGCTGTGGCATCATGCCTGTACCGTGACATCACTGTGGTCAGACATTACACCCTGTTCTATGCCTTTTCTGTGACATAGTGCGTAAATTTCTATTTCCGTGATAGGCCATTACAATGTGTGCTGTTAAATGGGACAGCTATGGGAAGTAAATGTGCACCGAATTTTGCAAATCTCTTTTTAGGATGGTGGGAAAACACAATTGTCTTCACTGAGCAATATGAACACTTCACTAATCACGTTTTATTTTGGGGACGTTTTATTGATGATGTTTTGATTTTATGGGATGGCACTGAGACACTATTTCAAGAATTCGTACAGAATCTTAATCAGAATCATATAGGTATGAGCTTCACTTCAGAAATTAATTCTGAAACCCTCACTTTTTGGATCTTAGAATCTCCTTGTCGCCAGGTGGCCGCATCGTCACTGAGGTCTATAGGAAACCTACCTCTACTAATACGCTATTACATTGGCAAAGTTATCACCCACCGCCCCTTAAAAGGGTATTCCGGTAGGCCAATATATTAGGGCGCGCAGAAACTGTTCGGATGACTCTGGGTTCCTCAAGGAATGTGAGACCTTGTATTCGAGGTTCCAAAATAGAGGTTACCCTAAAAAATACTGCATAAGGCCTTTAAAAGGGCTAAAGATACTGATCGAGTTTCATTACTGCAATCGAAACCAATAAAGGAATCCACAACAATCAGATGTATAGGAAACTTTGATAACCGTAACAAACAAGTGTATAATATCCTGCATAAGCATTGGCATGTTCTGCAGGCTGACCCTGATTTTCAAGAGGTATTGGCTAAAAGACCCCAGATTACGTTCAGGAGGGAAAAAATTTAAAGGACCATTTGGTCCACAGTTTTACAATACTAACCCTGCGCCACTTACCTGGTTGAGATCTACAGTTGTGGGAAGTCACCCCTGTGGGAGGTGTAGCTTCTGCCCATACGTCCAAAAAAGAAATTTTTCATCAATCCTAAAGATGAGAGAAAATATGACATAAGAGAGTTCATTAATTGTCAAACTAAAGGAATAATATATATCGCCCAATGTCCGTGCCCTAAATTATATGTAGGCAAGACTATACAGGAATTTCGTAGGAGAATTTGCCAACATGTAAGCAGTATTAACACAAAGGCTGATACAAGCATCTCAAGACATGTTAGAACCTTTCATTCTGGAAATCCATCATGCCTGCAATTCTGGGGATTATGTAAGAGAAACCTAGGACCACGCTGTGGAAATTTGGATAAAATCCTATACCAAGAAGAAGCCAAATGGATATATCGTTTGGAGAGTTTGAGTCCACATGGACTCAATGAGGGATTCACATTTTCGTCGTTTTTGTAATACGATCTAGGTGTATTTTCAATAAATATGATCACACTATTTCAATTGTGAGTAATATAGGCTGAACACTCTGGGATCTTTTGAGCTAGCGTAAACTATAGATTATGACATAATATATATGAGTCACTAAGGCCAACATGGTACCTGTCTAGCAAGGTGGAAGTGTGACACTCTTGGGCTCTGGTGTTTTGGGTATTAATGTATGCATGGGAACAGAGAGAGGGACTCGGAACCCCTTATATACATTACCTGAGGGATCCAAGCGCGTCTGTATACATCGAGGCGCGTTTGTTCAACATGTTACTATCTATATTTTGACACTGCTTATAATTAAGCTTGTGCCCACTATCTGAGGACCCAGGCGCGTCTTGATGTATCTAGACGCGCTTGGTTATTATGTTGCCCCTTGTGTCTGATACCTTGGTAATTAAGCCTGTACCTATTAAGGATGATATACTCCGACATTACAATGTTTTGCAACCAGGTCTGGTGCATTTAGTACTATGGACGGGGATATAAAAATTTTTTTTTTTTTTCTCTTTTTAAAAAATTTTTTCAATTTTTTTTTTTTTTTTTTTTTATATCCTCTACATGCTTTGCCCCTGATTATATGTGTGTAAACAGGGGATCGTCCATGTTGGTAGTATGTAAGAACTAGTGGTATCAGCGCTTGTGTAGTCGCAGTGTGGCAGACTTGGCAGGGGCTGCTGGGTGATTCATATATAGTGAGTAGCTTTTACCTGACTACAGAATAAGTGTTAGCGCAGCAGGGTCTGCGCAGCACATTATCTGGTAGTTACTCAATAACCAGTCATCCAACTTGAGTGTGGAATAAGTGTTTGCGCAGCTTGGGTCTGCGCAGCACGTTATCTGGCAGGCATCCAATGATTCAACCAATAAATTTAAACCTGACCAGTTCACTGGCTCTTTAAACTGTCAGTCTAATGTTCATATACTATGACATCACTGTGTACATTATCTTATGCTGTGACATCACTGTGTGCATTACTCTTTCACCAAGAGATTTAGCTGAGAATATTTTACATAAGATGTACATTATTACATCATCGTAGCAATGTACATTGATATGGAGGTCAAGTACCCCCTCACTGGCTACATGATAGTGTGAAGTCTGGGGGCTATCTTTGTGGACACATCCACTGCTTCATTGGTTCAGATTTCTGTATCTTACAGTTCACCTGTCCTCGGCTATAAAATCCTACCGCACTACTATCAGACAGGGCTGTCATGGCAGAGATATCATAAAGTGTCAGCAAAGTAACAAGAAAAATACATAAGACTAGCGGATAATGTGGGCTATAGTATACTGACACCCAAACAGTAGATCTAACCAGGACACACATGACTGTGAGCGTGCTCTGTATATTTTATATTTGCTCATATCGGGCAAGGAAGGGGAAGGAAAGTACGGTTAATACCTGGAGGATAGCATTCCAACAACTGCGTAGTATGTGTCCAAGCACGAAACCAGCGTGCTACCCTACACTGAAATAATCAATCACTTTGGTAATAAAAATATTAAATTAAAACCTGCTAAGTAACCTGTTTAGTAATCCTGACAATTACACAATTCCCATTGTCTATTAATCCTACCGTTTCAAGTAACCACCAATTCTAGTTTGCGGTAGTATAACCATTATGGGAAAGTTACCCATGGGTAGGTGGTAGCAGTCCTGTCAGGATGAAAATATGTGCGTATGCCAGTGGGATTAAAGGGGTTTTACAAGTGACAGGTTATCAGTATCTGATTGATGGGGGGTCCGACACCCGGGACCCAGCCCATCAGCTGTTTGAGAATGCAGCGGCGTCTTGGAAAAACTCTTTAATTTCATATACAGAGTGCTTCTAAGCTTTTTGCTAGCTTGCAATAAAGTAAAAAGGATGACATTGGTCAGGGAGGAGGAGACAACGGCCATTAAACAAATTAAAGTGAGGCATCAAATGCAGCGCTGGTTTTATAACCTAGACAGGACGACATCTGAATGGAGTACATACAGAATATAGTTTATCTGGGCCTGGACTGCAAAACCAAACACAGCCGCTATAAAATGTACAGCACTGTGCTTGGTATAGTATGGAGAGTCTGCAGCCCTTGCAAGTGTAAGCCGTGTACCGGGGTGGGCTCCCCAGGATACAGTGAAGTCACGAACGAGGAAAGCAACCCCAACACCAGCTTTTGCCAAAACAGAATTTTACTGCCACACTTAACCTGTTATTACCCTAAAAAAAACAAGAACCACTTATGGGTGTAGCACAACATCTTACAAAGCTCTACAGTATTCCCCCTCCCATAACTGGTCCTGTAGCATGTGCCTGAGTATTCCTTCTAAGCAAAACGGCAGCCTGGCTTGAGTTTGTGGGAATTTTATCAGCTCTCCACAAACTCAAGCCAGAGTTGGGATCTTCACCGGGGTACTCCACGGCACCTTCACGTATCCAATGGGCCGGCCGGACATGTTGCTCTTTCGCAAACTACAGCTCCTCACCATCTGCTGTAGAACCTTCTGGGTTAGCCAGTGTGTGGTGGCCCGTTGCCAATACTTCAGCTCTTCTTTGGCATAGAGTTGATGGTCTAGGTCTAGGTCTCAGCACATTCATACCTAGTGTCACATCCATTCCTCTCCGGG
Organism: Bufotes viridis; assembly: GCA_033119425.1. Classification (NCBI taxonomy): domain Eukaryota; kingdom Metazoa; phylum Chordata; class Amphibia; order Anura; family Bufonidae; genus Bufotes; species Bufotes viridis. Next base: position 38,001,467 of record CM065596.1, on the reverse strand, counting down.
ACGAATGGTCCACCAGCACGACCCCCTTCTTGCCGACATCTTGCCCAAACAGTCGGACCCGCATCTAGACTATCCCTCGGACGTCCCTCTCTCCGTTATTGGCAGCCGTCAGCCTGATGACGCTCCCGTCTTCCGGCTCTATCATATGTCCAAAGTGTCTTTCGAAGAACTCCAGAGGCATAAGGGTGCACTCCGACACTGTATCAACTAGGCAGCGTACCTTCTGGCCTTCCAACTCGGCTTCCATAACGGGGCTGCTGGCATACAGGTCCTGTTCCTCATGCATAAGGCTTAGCTTCTGTGTACCGCCGCAGGACGTCCAGCTATTGCGGCGGTCAGAAGTTTAACGTCTGCTCGGAATTTATCTGTTCTGGGCACTCTGGCCATATGGCCGTCCTGTCGACAATCCCAACAGAGGGGCCCTATTTTGACGAGCCCCCGCACCTGAGTTATCTTGGGTGGAGTGGCGCGGGGTGCTGGGGTCATTTCTGGAGGCCGGGGAGATTCTGCCTTCATCTGGGACACTTCCAGCCGAAGTTCTCTCAATTCTGTCCGCAGGGCCTGGACCACATCCTTTAAGGACTCTGAGTCTTCAGACCCTGACCGGTCCCCTGTATCATGGGTGCTACTCACCACTCTTGCCACCACAGACATATGCTCTTCCTCTCTCTCCACGGAGGCTAGGTAGACGCTGTAGAATGTCATGTCGGCCATCGTCCGGGTCAACTTGTTGGAGAGACTCACTATGAACTGGTCTCGTAGTAGCTGGTCCACCTCCTGGAAGGCTCCCATGGCCTCTGGATGTTGCTGCTGTATTTCATTTAGCATCTCCTGTAGGGCATTGGAGTACTGCATCAGGGCCTCGCCCTCTCGCTGCGGTCGGTTGAAGAAGTGGCTCCGCAATTGCACTACTTTAGCACGCCCCCGGGCTCTTTCCAGGGGTTTTTAAATTTCAATATTTTAGAATATGGCATTCATTTTTATAAGTGCAGCATGCTGTGTATGGTATCTTTGTGTGGATATTTCCTTACTGTGCAGAAACAAAACATGTAGGTTTCATATAACTTTGTAGATACAGCACTGGAAACATTTGTTAGGATTATTATTTTAAATTCCAAAATTCTTGTGATTGTCCATATTGCCTCCTTTGCTGGCTGGATTTATTTTTCCATCACATTATACCCTGCTCATTTCCAGGGGTTACAACCACCCTGCAGTCCATCAGCGGTGGTCGTCCTTGTACACTATAGGAAAATGCGCTGGTTTATGTGCAGTCCCATGGTTCTGGCCCCCAGGGAGGCCGGCGCTTTTTTCTATAGTATGCAAGCATGACCACTGCTGCTGGATTCCAGGGTGGTCGTAACCATGGATATGTGCCGTTTATGATGTGATAAAAAAAATTAAAAAACCCAGCAAAGTAGGCAATATGGACAATACATTAGTAAGTTGCTTGTATTAACTTTATCTGTATTCCCCATTAAAAAAACTATTTTAAAGCACAGTTTCTCAGAGCTCTGCATTTGGCTATTCCTCTGTTATACCTCCTGAAAATGTATAACTAAATTGTCATTATTGTTACCATTGACTTTATCAATAGAGCATGGGGCTCATTTATTGAGACCAGTGTTTTAGACGCCGGTCTTAATAAGGCCCTGTGCTGGCAGTGGATCTGCCGACATCATAACTTTGGCGGATCCATCGCCACTTATAAATGTAAGGCAGCTTTCTTGCTGTCTTACATTTAGATCATTTTCCATGCCTAACCAAGGCGTAGAAATGGTAAAAGAGATGGGTCTACCAGCCTGTCCCCTTCCCCGTCCATGCCACCCCCACTTTTTTATTCAACAAAAAGTTAACCTCAGCACTCGTCACGGTATGGGCTTTTATGGGTGCACGTCCCCTTTTGACTTCCACCCAGGTAGTCCAAACATCAATACATTAATATAAGGTGTGGAGACAGCACGCCTGAAGACACTCGTTATGCTTGAAAACAGTGATTATTTATTTACACCAGTGGTACAATTTCAGAACATGGAGTGAGCTGAATGAGCTATTTCCAAGATAGTAGTAGCTTGTATTGCTTGTTATGTTAGCTTGTGTTTGCACAAGAAAAAACCCCCCACTTTTTTAGACCTTTGTGCAGCAATCTGCGCCAGAAATACACCTAATATTGGTGTATTTCTGGTTAATAAATGAACCCCCATGTTCTTACAAAGGCTGACATTGCAATCAGTGCTGACAGCGTCAGACTGTGCAGGAACCCCGCTTATTGCATTAAGGGGAATGGTGTATTCATCCATTCATACGCACAGGGAGGCTCCAGCTACACATACATCTCCCTGCAGGAAAAATATATTATCACATAGTGACCAATTAATAGTTGTCCATGTAATCCAAGGATGGAAATAGAGGGGATGTCGCAGAGGGGTCCCAGCTCTGTGACATTCATATAAAGAGGGGCTGTCATAATGAGATGACCTCTGTAAAGTGTTTGCTGTGGTTTATTTTGCATATATTTCACTGGTAGTCCTCTAGACTGTTACAAAAAGACCACTATAATCGAGACAACATGGACACATAAAATAATATAAACTGTACAATATATAATAATGGTAATAATCAGGATACAGTGCAGTTTAATATTCTATGTGACAACTGGAAGGGAAATAAAACAGAATAACTGCGTTGCATTGCCACCTAGAGGTGATTGTTGAGATTGCAAGACTTAATTGCCTACATACAGACGAGCCACAGACAATTGCTAAAGAATCTTCCAATTTTGAATCTTTATTTAAATATATTTATCTACTTATGTATTTATTTGTCTATGTATTTATTTAACTACATTTGTATTTATTTATTTATCTATTTTTTACCAATTAATGTATTTATTTATTTAGACGGTGTGCATATGTTTGTATAACTATAGGTATTGTTGCCAACAGGTACACTGAATCTGTGCTGAGTAGTTTTTAGCATGCAGTTTTTATCCAAAGACGGTTTTTCACACCGTTTTGACGTGGCTTTTAATCTTGCCCTTTTCATTGGGAACTCTAGGAACAGATTCCACATGAAGAATGGACACGTCACTTCTTTTTTCCACAGCGCAGTCACTAAAACTGCAAGTGAAAAGTCCCATATGAATTTAACAAGCGGTTTCTTCATTTAATTCAATGGAGATGAACTTCAAGTGTCTGCAGCGCATTTTTCAGGCACAGAAACTGCGCCGAAATCCACATAGAAAAGACTCTGTGTGAACAAACGCTTACTTTGTAACATCTCGTTGTATTGTTTTCATGGCATTTTTTTAAACCAAAGGCGTTTAACCATCTCTTATTTATGTATTTGGGTGGAGCTTGTAGAGCCTTGGACCAATCACAGTCAGTTGCACGGTGGTATGTGTGATATCGCATACATACATTTTAACCCCTAATCCACCTTAGGCAATAAAGGATAATGTATTAAACACAGAGAACAAAAGAATTGTAATGGTTTTGCACACAAGTTTAATCAGGTCTGTTTGCGATTGCATTCAGTGTTCCAGCTTTTTCTGCGCTGATGCAATCAGTTTTTGATGCGTTTTTCAGGTGTTTGAAGAAAAAGTGAAGAATAAGGCCTTATTCACACGTCCGCAATGTAGTCCGCATGTATTCCGCAATTTTGCGGAATACATGCGGACCCATTGACTGTGAATGGGGCCGGGAAAGATGCGGAGAGCACAAACTGTGCTCTCCACATCCGATTTTGCGGAGCGCGCCGCCGATTTTCCGGTCCGCGGCTCCGCAAAAAAAATAGAACATGTCCTATTCTTGTCCGCAATTGCGGACAAGAAGAGGCATTTTCTATGGAGTCCGGGCAATGTGCGGTCCGCAAAAATGCGGAATGCACATTGCCGGTGTGTCCGTGTTTTGCGGATCCGCGGCTCCGTGGATCCGCAAAATACTTGCGGACGTGTGAATGTAGCCTAACACTCAACATTTCTTAAGCCTCATTCACACATCTGTGTCCGTGCTCAAATCTGTGAGCAGGTGGTCAGTGATGCCTCCGTGAATCTGTCCATGAAGGATCCATGTTCCATCCGTGTTTCACTGACACTGAACAGCTGAAAAATAATTTTCAAAGCATTTCTTCTTAATGATCCGTGAAACACGGATGCAACACAGATGGCATCCGTGTTGCATCCGTGGTTTTCACGGACCCATAGACTATAATGGACGCGATGGATCCGTGAACATGGACAAAAAACACTGAAAACACTGACCCACGGACCGTGCTAAAACACTGATGTCTGAATACACAGATTAAAATGAATGGGGACGTGTGCTGTCCGTGGAGAATACGTACAGAACATGTCCATGAAACACTGACGTGTGAATGAGGCTTTAGTAACCATCAGTAAAAAACGCATTGCATCCGGATGTTTTTCATGCAAATCCAATTTGCTTCTATGGAGCCAGGGCGGCGTAAACAACGTGCAATATAGAACATTCAGCTATTTCTCCTGAACACAAAGATGATGCGTGAAAAAGGACGGAATCCAGAAGCAATACATTTATCACTGATGGTTACTAGGAGATGTTAAAGGGAGTCTTTCACCTAATCTGAGCCTTTTGAACCGCTCAGATCAGGTTATAGACTCCTGTGCCCTAATTCTAATGGTACCTTCATTTGTGCAGTCCCTCGGCGAGATGTTCCAAAAAAGACTTTTTAAGCATATGCTAATTAGGTCCAAAAGGTGCCCAGGGGCGGAGTTCAGAAATCTACACCTCTTTCACCCCTCTGGCCCGCCCTCTATTCCTATTATCACCTCTTCCTCTCCCTCACAAATCTCGCGCATGCTGGAGGACCTATCAAAAATAATTGGTCTCTGACGGAACTGACAAAGATTGCAGATCCACAAAACACGCACACCGGCTTTGTGCGTTATGCATTTTGCCGACCGCACATGGCCGGCCCTATGATAGAAATGCCTATTCTTGTCCGCGATTGAAGGCAATAATAAGACATGCTCTATGTTTTTTGCGGGGCCGCAGAACGGAAGATATAGACGCATTCCGCAAAATTGCAGAACGGATGTGGACTCAAAACTACAGACATGTAAATGGACCCTCAGGGCTCATGCACATGACTGTTGGATGTTTTGCGGTCCATAAATAGCGGATCTCAAAAACACGGATGCCGGCCATGTGCATTTTGTATTTTATAGACCCGAGCTAATAGAACAGTACTGTCCTTGTTCGTAATGCAGACAATAATAGGACATGTTCTAGTTTTTTGCTGAACGGAAATACGGAAACGGAATGCACTGTTTTCCATTGTTCTGTTTCCATTGTTTTTTGCAGCCCCTTTGAAGAGAATGGTTTTGCATATGGGCCACAAAAAAATGGAACGACCACGGAAAAATAAAACATTCTCATGCGTGAATCCTTACCTTGTTAGATATAATGGCTCTAAACAGGAAAAATTCGGCCCGTCTGGTCTTGTGTTTTCTCCAACATAAGCCACTGGTCAAGGATTCTGCAACTGCCCGATGAACTGGACATCTGTATATGAGAAAACTACAGTGATCAATGTGATCCGTTCTGCTCTGTCTGTTCCCTTCCACATGTCCGGCAGTAATAGTAGCTCTTATAAATTTATAGCTACGTAGGTCCATGCTTATCCGCGCTCTCATCTGCCCACATACTTTGTACGATTCATCTTTTATAGCAATTTTGTAAAATTTGATTCTAAAGTAAAATTCCCTGTTAGGCCTAGTTCACACTTCAGTTATTTGGTCAGTTATTTCCATCAGTCATTGTGAGCCAAAACCAGGTGCGGGTCAAAAACACTGAACAGGAGGAAATCTTTCCATTGTACCTGATCTCTGTGTAGTCTCCGTTTCTGGTTTTGGCTCACAATCACGGAAGTGTGAACTAGGCCTTAGGCATGGAATTGTGAAATCTTCCTGCAGTGACTTCTATGCCATGTAGGAGGTGATTGCCATGAACCCTGGTATCTGCTGGCACAACCGAATTAGGGTGTTTGCGCACATAGGCTTTTACTGGAGGTTTTCTGCAGTTTTGTGTTTTTAGTGGCATTTTGTCATCTGTGTTTTCTGGTGTGGTTTTTGCAGTAAAAACAGCAGCCCCGATATTGTTCTATATTGGTGGAACTTTTCTGCCGTTTAATTTTCTTGCGGTAGCATTTCTATTGCACAACTGTCATGATTATATGATTATACCATATTGTCTGTACATGTTGATGTATGTTTTTAAAATATTAAACAAAATAAAATATCTTAAGAAACAGCAGCCCCGGTCTATGGGGTCAGCAAGCTTCGGCACCCCAGCTGTTGTAAGACTACAGTTCCCAGCATGCTCCATTCATTCCTATGGCAGTTCTGAGAAGTGCAGAGCAAGTATGCATGTTGGGAGTTGTAGTTTAACAACTGCTGGAGTGGTGGAGGTTGATGACCCCTGGTCTATAGGAAATATCAAACACAGGCCACACAAGTGTTTTTTGTTAATTAGGTGTTTTTTATTTTGCCTTCTGGAGATCTTGGCGTTTTGTTTTTTCTTTTCAGGCGTTTTCACATCCCCTTCTCTATGGGAGGAAAAAACACCATGAAGTAAACGCCAGAAGACACAATGGGGGAGATTTAGCAAAACTGGCTTAGTTTCCCTTAGCAACCAATCGGATTCCAGCTTTCTTTTTTCACAGCTCCTTTGTCAAATGAAAGATGGAATCTGATTGGTTGCTAGGGGCAACTAAGGTAGTTTTCCTTTACAGTAGTTTTGAAAAATTTCCCACAACCAAAAAACGCCAGTGCAAATTTGTGTGTAAGAACATGTAAAAATTGTTCCTCCGTGTTTCCTTATGGTTCAGCGTTACCCTAGGTACACACCTAAGCGTTTTACAGCGCATTCAAACGCGCTGTAAAACGCACAACATGTGAAAAGCCATGCTTCCCTATGGGCATGGTTCACATTTGGGCGTTTTACAGCGCGTTTGAACGCGCTGGAAAACGCCTAACGCTGTCGCTTCTACTTGAGCTTCTTTAGGGCGTTTGTGCGCGCGTTTCCGTCCATAGGATTGTATTAGAACGCGCAAAGATGAAGAAATGCGCGTTTTCTGTTCCAAAAACGCGCCTACAAACGCGCGTTTTTTACTAAGCAACCAGCTGAAAAAGGCCACTCCCAGGTGCAAGACAGAATCCTAGGCCCAAGCATGGAGGAAGCAGGCTGTGAAGCAACACCTTTCATATAGGTAGGCCTGCATTTTTAGTGGATCTAGCACCTGTCAATCACCAAAACGCGAGAAAAACGCGCGTTCATTAATGACAAAAACGAGCATACAATCGCGCGTAAACGCATGAAAAAATGCACGCCTGCAAAAAGCTTAGGTGTGTTCCCAGCCTTAGGGTGGTGTCACACACAGCTTTTTGTTGCAGTGTTTTGAGCCAAAGCCAGAAGTGGATCCAGGAGGAAGGAGAAGTATAAGGCTACTTTCATATCTGCAGCATGGAATCCAGCAGGCTGTTCTGGAAGAGCAGAGCCTGATGCAGATGCAACTGGGATGTTAGTATAACGGCGTTCGGAAGGGATCCGCAAAAATGCAGAGAATTGGCCGGAAACAAACTACTGCACGCTGCGGTTTGTGTATGGCCGATCTTCGTGCTCAGGGGTGCACCACCAATGAGGCCAGGTGAGCTACGGCGCAGCATGGCAGTGGACAGCAGTGATCGCCGGACTAAAAAGTCGGACATGCAGTACTTTTAGTCCGGCGATCTCTGGCCGCGCATTGCCGTGCTGCGCCGTAGCTCCGCCCCCACTATAGTCAATGGGGATGGAACGGCAGTACATGGGTACTTGCGGCATGGTGGATAGCCATGCTGGAAGTGTGAAAGTACCCTAATTTGTGCATGAAAAATAGTGTGCGGAGAAAAGTCGCATGTCTCCTTGAATGCGCAACTTTTAGGCTAGGGCTACACGGCGACATTTGTCACGAGACAAAAGGCGTACAACTACATGGCGACATGTATTGCGTGACATTTATGTCACACCAATGTCACGCGACATTTAGGCCTCATGCACACGACAGTTGGTTTAAGCGGTCTGCAAAATGGGGTTCCGTTGTTCCGTGATCCGTGTCTGTTTTTGGTTCCGTTGTGTTTCTGTGATCCGCCAGAAAAAAAGGAGGGAAAAAAAGTGTAATTTTAATATCTCCACCCAGGATAATGGAATATATATGCAGGTCACGGACGCGGACGCGGATGACAGTCGGATGTGCCTCTGCATTTTTTCATGGTCCCATTGACTTGAATGGGTCCGCGAACCGTTTTTCGCGGACAAGAATAGGACAGGTTATATTTTTTTGATGGACAGTAATCACGGACCACGGACGTGGAGGACAAACGCTGCATTTGACGAGTTTTCCACGGACCCATTGAAAACCAATGGGTCCACAGAAAAGCACGAAAAACGGCTCAACGGACACTGAATCAAACAACGGTCGTGTGCATGAGGCCTTATTGTAATGATAGTCTAGCTGTGGTGGCTAATCTCCGGCACTTCAGCTGTGGTAAAACTACGACACCCAAGATGCACATATGCTTGGCTGTTCTCAGAGCTCCGTAGAAATGAATGGAGCATGCTGGGAGTCGTAGTTTCAGCACAGCTGGAGTTCCGGAGGTTAGCCACTGGATGCTGTTGCACTGTGACATGCTACAAATGCGATGCAACAAAGTGGATGTTTTTTTTGCAGCTGTCGTGTCGCAGTCACAGAATGTTGCAGTGCAACCCCATAGACTATCATTATAATAAATGGCGCGCAACATTGATGCGTCACATGACGCCATGTAGCCCCAGCCTAACTGCAAAAAAAAGTTGCACTTTGCCACTCAAAACTGTCGAAAAAAAATAAGCCAGTCCTGGAGTGGAGTAAAAATAACAAATGTTTTTGCACCTAATTCATGCGTAAAAAAAGCGCTTACATAAATTGATGGAAAAAAGGCGCAAAAAATAGACAACTCCTGAATAGTGACTCATTCACACGTCCGTGATGAAATCCGTGATGATTGTCAGTGATTTGCCTGTGAAGGATCCATGTTTGGTTCGTATTTTGCTCTCCGGGTGTCATCCGTATTTCACGGACACTGCTTGGCTGAAAATTAATTTTCATAGATAGCATCTCCTCCTAAGGGCTCATGCACATGACCGTATGTATTTTGCGCCCTGCAAAAAACGGATCTGCAAAAAATATGGATGACATCCGTGTGTATTCCGTATTTTGGGGAATGGAACAGCTGGCCGCTAATAGAACAGTCCTATCCTTATCCGTAATGCGGACAATAATAGGACATGTTCTATTCCCTTGTGGAACAGACATACGGAAACGGAATGCACATCGAGTAACTTCCGTTTTTTTTTTGCGGACCCATTGAAAAGAATGGTTCCGCATATGGTCCGCAAAAAAAAAACGGAGCAGACACGGAAAGAAAATATGTTCGTGTGCATGAGCGCTAATAGTCCATTAAACATATGGCATACATGTTTTTCACGGAGCCATAGAGTACAATGGGCGTGATGGATCTGTAAAACACGGATGTGCGAATACAAATACTAAAATGAATGGGTTACGTGTGCTGTCCAAGGAGAACACATACTGCACACGTCCGTAAATAACCGACATGTGAATTAGGCACTAGGCCTTAGTCTAAAACTTGAAAATAGTCAAACGAGGCGCAAAAGCCTCCAAAACAGGCGCACTTTCAATAGTAAATGCGACTAATAAAATTAGACTTTTTAAAAGTTTTTTTTTCAAACGCTTTAGTAAGCGTGCCCCCATATGCATGTCCATGACAGCCGACGTCACAAACCGTCAGGCCTTATGCATTCCGTAGTGTCCGTGTTTTGGCCCTCCGTGTATATTCCATATATTTCTTACTCCCACCCTTAGGGCTCATGCACACGACCGTATGTATTTTGTGGTCCGCAAAACACGGATCAAAAAAATAGGGGCGACATCCGTGTCACATCCATATTGGGTCCGTTCTTTTTGCGCAGTCATTGTAACAATGCCCGCCCTTGTCCGCAAAACGGACAAGAATAGGACATGTTCCATCTTTTTCCGCAGAATGGCCATGCGGACATACTGAATGCACAAGGAGTAATTTCCGTTTTTTTGCAGTCCCATTGAAGTGAATGGTTCCGCATACGGGCCGCAATAAACACGGAAACAAAATACGTTTGTGTGCAAAAGCCCTTAAATAGGACTATTCTCTTTTGCTATACGAAAAAAATACGGATGCATAGAAATGAATGGGTCAGTGTGCATTCTGCAAAAAATGCAGATAACATACGGGTAAAAAAACAGTGGTGTGCACGAGCGCCAGACACAGGGGCGATTTATGAACATTAGGGCACAGAAAAACGGAAGAAGTTGCTCAACAGCATCAGACTCCAGCTCTCATTATTAAAATTAGGCTCCTGCTCCTCTAGGCAGACCTCACACCTAGGTAAACGTTATAGAAAATGAGGTAACAAGCAAAGTATACCCCACTTGCCATTTCAGCCCTCAATTTATACAATAGTGATTGTAAAAATGGGGGAAATGTGTGACACAACTGCAGTGACCACTCTAAGATACGCATTATGCAAAACTGTGTCAAGCTTACCCTCTAGCGGCCACATGTGGTAACAGCGCCCTGATACATCTGCAACCATACAGCGAATTATAAAAAGGAGACATTTTCCCGAAGACCAAACATAACCCAAAGGAAACCAAAATGTCCCTGCACAGGGAAGAAAACCTAAAACCTTCTCTAGCTCTCTAGTGTTGACAAAACCTCGCGCATGCGTGTTGTAGGAGTTTTCCAGAGCTAAAAAAAAAAAAAACAAAAAAAAAAAACCAGGCGCATGCGCTTTTCTTCTTTATTGCGAAATCACATCGGTCCCGCACTGTTTGGTGGAATTTTCCATCCTTCTCTCCGCGTTCCGCATAGTGTGTGTGTCCTGCGGCGGGACAGAGCGTCCTGACTGGGTTTGCGGGTCGTGCGTGACAGGAGACAAAAAAATACCGTGACGAGATGGGAGCTGTGGTGGTGTAGAGTATTTTACTGATGTACGTTATTTCCTAGGAGTCCAACAGGTGGCTCCGTGGCGCAATGGATAGCGCATTGGACTTCTAGTGGAGGAAGAGATTCAAAGGTTCCGGGTTCGAGTCCCGGCGGAGTCGCGTTTTCTTTTCATGGTTTTTAGTCTCAAATAAATTGGAAATGTTTGATTCGTTTTAAAATAAATCATGTGGAATAGGCTGTCTGCCTTTAATCGAATAAAAGTACAGAAAATATGTAGAATTATCTAGAGGAATAAATGATGCTAATGTCAGTGTTTTATAAGTGACTATAATATATGTATTATATATAATTTATATTAAATATAGATTACTATATCATTTATAGGCTGCGTTCTTATGGAGGGAGATTTATTATGGCTGTATGGCAGTTTTTTGGCGTACAAATTGAAAATGTTATTGCAAGTGCCATGTTGTGCTAAATTTTCACATTTTTACTCCTTTTCGGATGCCCTCGCTACTTTACTAAAAATTGGACGAGGCGTGAGGAGGCGGCCTGAAAACTGGCGTACATTGCGCCTGAAATCTTCTCCAGTTCCCAATACAGCATTGTAGCTGCCATTTTGAACAGAAGCCACCACACAGATGTGAGGAGAGTGTAACATGTAGGGAAAAAAACATCTTTTTCATCCTCTCTTTGATCAGATCTGACAGGGTTGCTAACCAGAATGTTTCTTTTTTTCTGGACAACTTATCCCAAAATCACAGACAGCGAACAGTTTTTACGGACAGTTTGGAAAACCATAATGAATGATAGAGATTATAAGTAATACATGTCTACAGGTTAATATCAGCATTTACTGTGAGCTGTAAAATGATTATAATTATCACCAAAATAATCTAGTCAAGTACTTCCAGTCTAAAAAAAAATCACGGACACATCTATTTTTTTGTCACGGACACAGGAAAAACAAAAAAACAAAACTATTTTTACTGACTGGCAGAGATTTCTGGACAGTTGGCAACCCTGGGCCCCGCGCTGCCTCCATAATGGAGACTCTTCCACGCACTGCTGTCTGACCCGTGCGGAGCGACTGTGAGCTTTATGTCTCATTTGGGATGTGTGACTCCATAGACGTGTCCTCATCACACGTGACATCATGGAGCTCCAGATGTTTGGACTTTCTTCACTTTAATATGAAAAAGTGTAGGCAGCAGTTTTTCCTCCATTAGTACCCATTCACATGGTGGAATTTGCCACCGCTGGGGGGAGGTGGGGGGGGGGGGCGCCCAACGCTGACCCAAATGCCCACACACTGCGGGAGGGCATGGGACCGTATAGTTCCCTGCCCCACCGACTGAACTCTATGCGGTAGTAAAATCCCGGCGCAGGCGGACGTGATGACATCATTGCGCACCTCTGCCGGGACGCAGCACACAGTCAATGTATGAGCGCCGGGCCCGTACCAGGAGTGAGTGCCTGGACACAGGTGAGTATCAGCTTTTAGTTTTTTTTGTGTGTGCCAACTTTGGGGGACATTTCTGGGGTAGCGGCAAAATACTACATTGAGGCAATGTGGGGGGAAATTACTACATGGGGGCAGTGTCGGTGCAAACTACTACATGGGTTGCAAATTACTTCATGGGGGCAGTGTTAGGGCAAACTACTATGTGGGGGCAAATTACTTTATGGGGGCAGTGTGGGGGACGTTGCTATTGGGGAGGCACAGTAGGGGCATTTCTATTACAGGGACATATTAGGAGACACTATACAGGCATTATTACCTGGAGCACAATATAGGGTGTTATTATTATTATTGGGGGCACTCTAGAGGACATTATAATTGCTATAGACACTATAGCGACATTTGGGATAATTTATCAAACTGGTGTAAAGTAGAACTTTTTTAGTTGCCCATAGCAACCAATCAGATTCCACCTTTCATTTTTGACAGCTCCTTTGGAAAATGAAAGGTAGAATCTGATTGGTTGCTATGGGCAACTAAGACAGTTCTAGTTTACACCAGTTTTATGAACGACCCCAATTATGTCTACTGGGGTCACTACTTTTTCAGCAGTATAGTACCTGGGGCGTTGAGGAGCACCACGCGCACAGTATTGGGGGTGGCAGCAGGATGACACTGTTGGGACACCAGAATGGGGAGGTTGATGAAAAAATTGAGAAATCTAACGTGTCTGTATTACAAACTCTGTAGAGACCAGATGAGGCTGAAAGAATTTGTGATGGCGGTCTGGGTCAAATGGAGGAGAGGAAAGAGAAGGTCTACATGACAGGAGAGGTCCCTGGATGTAAGAGGTATGTGGTGCTGTATTCAAAGTCTTTCTTTTTATTTTTATAATTATATATATTTTAAATTAAAAATGTAATTTGGCTCCTAAATTTTTCTGTTTAGGAGCCAATGGCTCCTGGGTATTTTTTTTTTTTAGTTTGGAGCACTGTGCGCTGCTGTGTCCTAGATGAATGTGATGTCATATGGCCTATGAAGAGACTGTGGCGCTCACGAAGCACCGCAGCCTCTTCATACAGAAAAAAATAAACTTAAACCGGGGTGGATGGGGGCGCAGAGTTGGGTAGACAGCCCCGGGACTATCATGCACTTGATCCGCCCCTGACTGTAAAGCATCAGTCTGAGGCATCCATTTACCCTGGGTTCAGACCTGAGCGTTCTGGAAACGCGCGTTTTACGCGCGTCTTTGTAAATAGGAAACGCGCGTTCCTACGCACGTTCTTGTGATTGACTACTGTGGTGTCAATCACAAAACGCGCGACAAACGACTCAAAAAAAGCTCAAGTACTTGTTTATGTGTCGGGCGTTTTACAGCGCGTTCAAACGCGCTGTAAAACGCTCAAGTGAGAACCAGGGCCATAGGAAAGCATTGGTTTTCATGTGTTGAGCGTCTTACAGCGCGTTTGAACGCGCTGTAAAACGCTCAGGTGTGAACTTAGGGTTAACGTATACTTTTTTTAATATGTTGAATGGATGGGAAGAACGTGATGTGAACCCACCCTAACGGAGGCCAAAAGATGGTCCTTTTTACCTCCATCAGGGTGGTATGCATCAGCTTACGGGTACCTGCACACCATGCAGAAAATCCGCGCCAAAAAAAAAGAATCTGCACTAGATCACATTTTTTATGCAGCTTTTGTTGTGGATTTTCAGTTTATGTTAACAACCTCATTGAAGTCTATGGGGAAAACTATTCTACAGAAGGTGCAGAATCGCAAAAACAATTGACTTGCTGAAGATTTCACAGGTCAATTTCCACACAAGCAAAATGCAAAGTGTACATGGGATTTGTGTGATCTAGTACACTTTTCTGATATAACGCAGCTTCTGCACCAAAATCCGCAACGTGTGCCGTTACCCTGCCTCTATAACTGTATAAGAAAGCACAGCAGAGGGCCACTACAAAAACACATGCTGCAACGGATACATTTAGCCCGAAATGTGTATTACGATGGGACCCTATGGGCAGCCTCATCCACTTCCCACATTTACAGCTGACAGACGGCTCAGAGGCTGAACACGTCCTGCTGTGAGACTATCAGTGGTGGGACAGCAAAAATAAAGCGTCCTTTGGCAAAAAAAAAAAAAAAGACACCGTTCTCACAGTGACGAGTTTGCTGTGTTTAGGAGGAAATCCAGTGTCAGGGTCCAAGCTGTCTGCTCACATTCACTGGGGTTGGGGGTTTTATACGATATATGTGGTGTCATTTTCTTTAATATTTTCAAGAAAAAAATAACTATGGGGTGGAATGCAAAAGAGTTATGGTCGGGGCAAATGGCGGAAGGTTGCCCAAGATGGGTGAACAGCCCCTGGCCTTTGATGCACTTAACCCACCGCTGCAGAAAACTCATAACTCATACTTTGCTGCTTTTAAGATGGTGTCAGACCCCTGTTCTCACAGGAGAACGCAGGTCCCCACCTGTGGGTAATTCCCAGAAGCACAGAAAGCACCCGGATAGGGGGTATTTATCTTGGCACAAAAGCATGCAGAAATCCAGCTTCCATAAAAATCTGTAGGTTAATTATGCAAAACGGTAAAAAGCCATGCACACAGACAACAGCACCTATGCATTTTGGGTTACTACATAAAAGACCCTTAGGCCCCTTTCACATGAGCGAGTTTTCCGCGCGGGTGCAATGCGTGATGTGAACACATAGCACCCGCACTGAATCCTGACCCATTCATTTCAATGGGTCTGTGTACATGAGCGTTTTTTTTCACGCATCACTTGTGAGTTGCGTGAAAATCGCAGCATGTTCTATATTCTGCGTTTTTCACGCAGCCCTAGCCCCATAGAAGTGAATGGGGCTGCGTGAAAAACGCATTGCAGCCGCAAGCAAGTGCGGGTGCGTTGCGTTTTTCACTGATGGTTGCTAGGAGATGTTGTTTGTAAACCTTCAGTTTTTTATCACGCGCGTGAAAAACGCGTCAAAACGCATTGCACCCGCGCGGAAAAACTGAACAACTGAACGCAATCGCAGGCAAAACTGAATGGCTTTGCCTGTGAAATCGCACAGTTTTCACTGAACGCATCCGCAACGCATCCGGACCTAATCCGGACACGCTCGTGTGAACCCAGCCTTAGGCCTTATTCACACGTCCGCAATGTAGTCCGCATGTATTCCGCAATTTTGCGGAATACATGCGGACCCATTGACTGTGAATGGGGCCGGGAAAGATGCGGAGAGCACACACTGTGCTCTCCGCATCCGATTTTGCGGAGCGCGCTGCCGATCTTCCGGTCCGCGGCTCCGCAAAAAAATAGAGCATGTCCTATTCTTGTCCGCAATTGCGGACAAGAAGAGGCATTTTCTATGGAGTTCGGGCAATGTGCGGTCCGCAAAAATGCGGAATGCACATTGCCGTGTGTCCGTGTTTTGCAGATCCGCGGCTCCGTGGATCCGCAAAACACTTGCGGATGTGTGAATAAGGCCTTAGTCTTATATTACACACACAGATCACCAAGGCGATAGTCGGGAGGGGAGCGCTCCTTCCTGGCAATCACCTGCTTGCTGGCAGAGAAGACCGTTGCTATTATATGCAGCGATCTTCTCCACGACATAGGGAGGAGCAATCGCTAATGCCATCTCTCGTCCCCATACAGAATCTGCCGACCGGAAAACAATGATTTTTTTTTTTAAACCTGATGATAGATTGCCCGATAAAGGAGCATTTGCTTAATGTAATATAAGCCTTATACATGACGCTGCATCTGGCAACAGGAACGAGCCTCCCTAGCGTCACCCCCCAAAATGCCCTGCTCCCCGACACTTGTGTTGCTCCGGATCCCCGCACAGCCGCTGCTGCATCTTCCCATCGTGTAGATGCAGCAGCGGCCGTGCGGGGAACAGGGCAAGTATAACCTATATGAGGTGCCAGGACATTTGGGGGAGGGGTCATAATAGTGGTTGGATAAGCCCTTTAAACTACAGATCCCAGTGCCAATGTTTTGGGAATGTCAAAATCAAATATACCCAACCGTCCTTCCCATCACCCAAATCTACTATCGAGGAACAGTCGCAGCAACTCCGTACACACTAGATGGTTGTATGGTCCTTCCAAAAAGTGGTGGGTTTGGTCGACATTCTTCTAATCTGTAAGGCCACCATGACACTGGGCACCATCTGATGACAGATCCACACTTTCAAGGCATTGTGACACGTAGCCATATATCAAGTATAGAATGGACACATTAAATACACAAAAGTACTGTATCCCAGCATCTGTTTATTTCAAGTAACAGGAAAAAAGGTTAAAATTACAGTATTTCTAATAAATCAAAGACACAAAAGGCAACAAATGTGGCGGCGCGGTCCTGTGAGGGGCACACCATAGGCTGTATACAGTGTCATGTTTTCCATCAAACCCCATTATAGGGCAACAGGGCCCATCGTGCGGCAGATCCAGCGAAGTCGTGCGGCTTGTTATAAAACAAAATGCAAAAGTGAATAGTCCTTGATATATATTCCGAGGGATGTGACACATGCATACGTAAATGTTACTAGCTGCCCTAGATGTAAGGATGTATGCACATGGCCAGCCCGACCAGCATGTCAGGAAGGGTAAGACACGGGTCTCATGATGGAGCGGTTTACAGATGAGTCATGGGATTTACATTGTGAGTGAAAGCCAGAGGGTCAGTAATATATACAAACCAAAAGCGAAGGGAATGTCTTTTGGAAAGTGATTATGCCAAGTAATAAATATATATATATATATATATATATATATATATATATATATATATATATATATATATATATTTTTTATTTTTCATTCTTTCTATCTATATATCTCTATCTCAAATGATACGGACAAACCCTAGTAATTATACGCCACGCCACTGGTTGGGGACCACTGCTGTAGATCTACGGACTGAATTGTAAGGCGATGAGAGCCCCCATGCAATGCTCCTGAGAAGCTCCAGCAGCCATTCTATTAGTGTCCAGCTCTTAAACATCACACAAGGTGGATATGATCCTTTAAAGTTGTTTTCCTACTTAAAATATTTTTCAAACCAGCAGCTGGATCTGAACACTCTTCTAATTGCATGTAGTTAAAAATTTACTATAGTACCTGAGTTATTCAATAAAGTTTCTGTATAGCGCCACCTGCTCTTTAGTCTTTCGCTGGCCGAGGTGGACGCACATGCTCAGTTCCTTCCATTACCTGCCACCAGTAGTATCTACTATTAGAAGCTGTAACAGTTACAGGACACGCCCCCTAAGCAGACAGCCTGGGGAAGTTTGGGAGATCTCTGGACCCATGTGAGGTAAGGGCTGGTTCTAGCTTTGTTAGAAAGATTGTCGTGTACTATATGCTGTCTGATTCTCATTTTTTACATCAATGATGGGCTAATATCTTGAATTGAGAGCACCCAACCGCTACTAAAACCGGGCTCCAGCCCACAATGTTGTAGCCTTTACTACCATGAAAAAATAACGGGAATTAGTCACTTAACAGGTGTTATAAAATTAACTTCAAGCTTAAAAATGGAATATAAAACTTTATTCCTAACTCAAACGACACAACGTACTATATATACATATGATATAACATTGCCTTCAGCTAGGTTTGCTGCGGTTGAACTCTGGCACCCCATACAGCCCACACAGTAAATTATTAAATATTCTTAACCATGTTACATTATTAACAAGATCATTAAATCTTTAACTTTGCAAAACAAACAAAAAAATTACATATATATTATCCAATTACCGAAGATACTGCAATCCCATAAATCGCCCGCACAGCAGCATATACCACACACTTATAAAAGGGACCCCTAACAAGTCCAAGCAGTCCGACATTTGAATTCCATTCCTCCATGCAGCGACCACACACGTTTAGGAAGCCTGCTTTGTCTGGAAGCTTATAGCAGCTTAGTTTCATTCCTTCGGTTTCTGCCAAAGCGGCATTTAATAAAAAGAGGTTTAAAACTAAAGTGTTCATTATCCAATATGTAAAGAGGGCCTGTCGCCTCTGCGGACATTCTATGCCACCCTTCTATTATTCCTAGAAGACGTTTGGGATTGAATTACCAACTGGGTGTTACCAATTGAGGGTGTGAGTCCCTGCACGGTCTGACACGGTCCAAAGGCCAATTTCAGACAAGTGTGAGGGTGATTTCCCGTTATGGACACTGCTGGTTTTCCAGGGGCACAGGGCATTATACAGATTTATAATGCTGTGTGTCTCTGCATGATCTTATTCTACAGAATTAGGCCTCATGCACATAGCCGTATTGCGGCCCGCAAACAGCGGGTCGGCAATAGGCGGGCACCGGCCGTGTGCTCACCACATCACGGATGCAGACCCATTCACTTGAAAGGGTCCGCAATCCGGAGCTGCGGTGCGGAACCCCATAGAAGCACTACAGAGTGCTTCCATGGTGTTTCTGTCCATGCCTCTGCACCACAAAAAACATTAGAACATGTTCTATTTTTTTTACGGTGCGGAAGGATCACGGACCCATTCAAGTTGAATGGGTCTTGATCCGTCCCGGCTGCTGCACAGATGTTGCCTGTGCACTGGGGACCGCAAATTGCAGCCCCCAATGCACGGAACAGCTGCACAACGGCCGTGTGCATGGGGCCTCGTACTGACATAATGCTGTTAGGTAGGGCATGGGGAACACAAGTAATTATGGAAACAGACATGTCAGGAGAGGGGACAGGTCCTCTTTAACGGCACCTCTAGATACTTTCTGCTGCCCTGTACTACACCTATACATTTTCTTTTGCAGATAGGTGGGTTTGCCTTCGCTTAGTGTTGTAGTTTGCATTATTAAAGTATAGGTCCAGGTGTAGAACTGATACAAACACCACTTACAATGGAAATAGTTGAAAATCCTGACTAGTCCTCTAGTCTACGCGACGCGATGGTTTCAAGGTCCATGGCCCTGTAAACACGACCAGCAGCAGTCTTCCCGCTATCCAGTCACATATTGAAGAATGCAGACACACAAAATATGTTACTGGCTACAAAAACAGCGCTTGGGTGCCTGCACGCGGTGCATATTTCTATGCAGAAAATCTGCAAGAAATCTGCACCAAAACAGCACAAAAAAAAAAAAAAAAAAAAAATCCTAACAAATCTGCACTTTTATCATGCTTTAGCCGCAGATTTCATGCTTGCCGCAGATCTCGCTCTTCCAGTGAAAAGGATGAACTCCGCACAAAAAAAAAGGATGCAACAATTGACATGGTGCTGATTTTTAAATCCACACAGCAGGTCAATTTCCGCACCCAAAAAAAAAAGTGCACAAGAGATTTAGCTAATCTCGCACACTTTGCGGGTACTGTATTACGCTGCGATTTTTCCACATGAAAACCGCACAGTGTGAAGGTAAGCCTTTAAATGCGCATTGCATCAAGTGATCCCAACTTTTACATGCACAGGTACTTTTATTTTATTTATTTATTTTTAAACGGGAGATAATTTCCAGCAATGGCCGCTGATCAACCGTATAGCAAGTCTATCGGCACTTGTTAAACAAAGCTTTTATACAGGGCATTTGTCGGGGGTGGCCGGCCACACACACAGAACAATTTCTATTATTCCAAGATGGGTTGCCGACAATTATTTTTACTGTGGCATGAGATGTGATCAGACAACAAACAAGCATTTGCTAATTTGGCAGCTGCTTGCAGGGTCTTTTACATGGGGGATGCTGATCAGAAAAGAGCATAGCTATGAACATCAGTAAAGCCAAATCAGCTTGTGTCTATTTGGTTTCTCTAGTCCAAGCCAGAGATCCCATGGCTTAAGATGGCCGTACTTTTTTAAACAGCCGTCCGCCAAATACTTGCCATCTCTCCCAAATCCCTTTTCCCCCTATGCACATGTGGTTAATGGAGAGAGCTTCTGCCAAACACCTCTGGGAACACTACCTCCCCATGTCAAAATCCAAACGCCCAACCGCTCAGAAGGCTTCCAGACACAATAGATGGTTGTACAGCAGGTTCAGCAGATGTTACTCTGCTGTCTAGGGTCCGATTCATTTTATACTTTAGGGTACGAGTACGCGGTGAGGTTTCCTAGTGTAGTTTTGGAAGCCAAAACCAGGAGTGAATTCAAAAAAGTAAATCGTATCTGTTCTTTATGCTTTCTCTCCTTTTATGATCCATTTCAGATTTTGGCTTCCAAAACCGCGTCATGAAATCGGACAGTGTGGTCATAGAAGCGGCCAGACATACAGTGGTGGTGACCAGAAGTAGTAGGTATAAGGCAATCTACGAGCATGTCTGCTGTGTCGGCTTGTGTAAAGGGACCTTAAGCGCTGAGGTCATGGTATTATGACTGCAAAACAGAGATAAGGATCATAAATTCCAGCTCACGCTCACAATGCTGACAGTGTATATGACCCTGTTTTTATCTTCCCGTGTTATCTATTAAAGCAAACGTATAACCTGCATGCACTGAGCTGCATCACAATGGTCTAGTGTCTGAAATAGTGTTTCCCAAAATCAGAAAACAAGAGATAAAAGGATTAAAGTTCTCAGGCTTGATGATTGGAGGGCTGCCATCAGATGGGGGCAGGGAGTAGCTGGCCATACACCCTAAACGTGGGACAAACCTCCTCTCGACTCTCTCCTGATGGCCGATGCTTTTATTCTCCCGTACCCTGCCGTGGGCTGGTGGAATGGAGGGGTGGGGGGTTTTTAGGGCTCATGCATACGGATCCCAGCCGTGTGCATGTCACCATTTCTTTTTCTTTACTTCTGCAGAAATGTCCTATCCTTGTCTGTAAGAAAAAAAAAAAAAAAAAAAAAAAAACAACAAGAATAGGACATGTTCTATCTTTTTTCTGGGGCCGTGGAATGGATGCGAGTGTGCTGTCCGCATCTTTTGCAGCCCCATTAAAATGAAGGGGTCTGCATCTGGCCTGCAAAAAACGTGGATCAGATGTGGACCAAACATACAGTCATGTGCGTGAGCCCTTAGACAGATATCAAATGTGTATGGCCAGCCACAGTCCTACAAATTACGGACTTGTTTTCATGCTGAATTGTGCGCAAGTCTATTGGTAGTTGAGTCAAAGACAGATTAGATGCTCTGTGATGCCATTCTGTGGCATCGTTACACCCTTTAAAACACAAACTGCATAGCCTTCATCGGAGGAGAGGAACATGGGTTACATAAGCACAGAGCAAAGCAGAGGCCGGTCGTGCCATTTATACAGAGCCAACTAGTGATCTAACTACCAACACAACGAACTCTTCAGCAATTGCCAGATTAGGAGGAAAGATTTGCTTTTCTCCTTAAACCATATTTTCCAATTTGTAAACGACATTCTGACCACAGGTATTGCCCCAGAGCCTGAAGAATTTTGGTCTTCTTTCATTTTACAACCAAGGGCCACTATATATGTGTGTCCGATAACGTCAGTGGTTAAAGGGGAGCTTTCCTCTTTGCTTGTATTATGTAGCCTTTTGATTTTATTATTCCACGCGTTTTCACAATGACCGAATATCGTAAGATCCATTCGGGTGACCAGCTATCAGCCCGAGCATCTTGGATGCCTTCTCTGGAGAGCTTCTTGAAAACTTTCTTCGGCTAAGATCTCTGTGTGAAAATAAATGAAATAAAAAATAAGAAGTTGAGCAGAAGAGTCCAATGAGATTGGGAAAGAAATGGAGGTCAGTGATTGCAAACCAAATGCAAAATGTGCTCCTGCGACCGCTCACCTTGGCGCGGAGTCACACACTGCTTTTGGTGGCAGCTTTTTGAACCAAAGCCAGAAGTGGGATGGAAAACAATATGAACTATAAAAGAACCATCCAAGTGTGGTTTTGGCTCAAAAAAAATGCAACTAAAAGTCTTAAATCTCAAATAGCTTATGCACAAAATATGCCATAAACGTCTGATAAATGCAGGTCCCAACTGGGGGATCTCGATACCCATCCCACAAGTACGCTAGTCTGTTTTCTGTGTCTTGCATAGAAGCGAACACAGCAAGAGACGCACATGACCAGCCGCCCATACATTCATACCGTCACCACTTCCAGGCAGGACAGGATCCAGGGGTTCCCCCCTCCATTCCAGACATAGGAGCAGGTCCTAAAGTTGGGAGCTACATCTATCAAACATTTATTTTTTAATCAGAGGTTTTTATTAAAGATTTCTTATGAAAACAAGTGGAGTTCAGATCGCAAATACAAGTCGATCAGATCCAATAAATCACAAATACAAGCACATTTAGTCAAGGAATAACAAAGCATAATTGCTTGTGGCTAATAATACCCATACATATATAGCAGCAGGTACAAACAAGAATAGTATGCAATTCATTGTCAGTGAATGCCAGGGGCAGCGGCAGCACTACTACAATCGTTTCCACTCAGCTAACATTCTGAGCATTTTTATCCCAAAATGCACACAATGCTGCAATTAAGAGCCAGCCAAGGACTACATACTCCAGATCTGTCTATCCAAAGACCCCAGATGCTCTCAAATTTTGAAAGACAGTTACGTTTGAGATACACCCCCCCAATCGAATCACTACATTCATCCTGGCAATAAACTCTGCCAGAACTGGAGGTAGCGGCTGAATGCACTTAGCTGCCAGTGTTTTACATCTATCAAACATTTATGGTATATCCTCTGGATATGCAATAGTATCTCTAGGTTAGTAAAGACTCTTGAAGTACATCTCCCATACTTCGGCATTGACAGGATGAGTCTGTACATAATATTGACCCCCCCCCCCCCCAATCACTATACAAGCCTTGTGTCCTCCTCCAGTCATACAGGGGGCCGTGCCAGTATTAATAAATCATCCACTATATCAGAGATTAAATTAGATCCGCTAGATCAATAACACATCAAACGGGAGAATGGCCACTTTGTACACTTTTGTGACCAGAATGACCCCTCCCAGTCCCCGGGGGCTGATCTTTGCTATCTAATAAAGGGAGTATTATGTCTAGAGTTACACAACCAAAGAAGAAAGTTTCTTGTGTTGTTCTCCAGAAGGTATTGCACTACTGGCGGCGCTCGTCTGTCCCCTCTGGCCCCTTTCAGACGAGCGAGTATCACCCTTCGCGAGTACGAGACAGCTCCTGTCCTGACCTCCCAGCACTGACGGGGGTCGCATAGCATTATATTGATTTATGCTGCTATGTAACCCTTACAGTTCTGGAATGTACTAGATAACAATTACAGCATTATGTCAGGCTTATCCAATACATTTCAGACCTATAAGGGTTACGTAGCATCATAAATCAATATAATGCTATGCAACCCCATCAGTGCTGGGAGGTCAGGACGGGAGCTGCTGCATACTCACGCTGCGAGTCCGGAGTGTGGGACTAGCTCATCTGAAACAGCTTTCTGCACATATACATAAACCAGACAGGTCTGTGCACTTACCTTTGGAATCACTGTGCGTTAATAACTGGATGTCAAACTGCTTAGCAAAGGCTGTCAGATCCGGCGGCATGATGCAGCATGATGCCAGATTCACTTGGTTGCTACTTGGCTTTACCTGCAGAAAACCAGATTTTGTCACATAGGTTATACTCATTTGTAGCTCACAGATCAAAAATAAAAAATAAATTAAAACCGATTAAACTTTTAATATGGATTATGAATGTCTTCATTTTGTGTTCATTGACTTCATTAAATAGATAAGACAAGAAAGGCTTTTCATTATATAACAAAAAAGTTAGCCTTCTTCACAGTCTGAATGATCTCTGCTTGTTGTATGGGAATGGAAATAGTTATTAAACAGGTTTTCCCCAAACATGATAAAAATAAATAAATAAAATATAGAGATAGATATATATATATATATATATATATAAATCCGGAGATAGGCAGCAGCACGTCCAAAGGGCTTGGCGGGTGCAAAATCCTCAGGAGGACGGACAATCCTCCACACATATATAGATCCCAGAGAAGAGGCAGCACTCCTGAGTTAAATGGTGATGACAAAGGCCTCATGGAGTAGGCTGAAACGTTAGTCCCCTGGCAGGATTTGCTCACTTGCCTGTAGCCATGTCATATATCCCAGGTGACCACTGCCGCCAGTCAATGGCCTCAGCAGTACATGGCCCAAGACTGCTGAGGGTAATGATTGGCTGCAGCTTCCACATGGGCTATGCGGCTACGTCACCGCTGCAGCCGTGTAACACACAGACCAGAACAGTAAAGCGAGGATTATATGATCTTTTATTATTTCTCTGCATTTAGAGGCATCAAAGTTATTTATTTTCTAATGATGCATGCAGTTGTATGAGCAGAACAAGGTAGAGATATTCAAGTTTACACTCGCTTACTGTAAGCAGAGATCTTGAAAATGCTATATATATCATAATGTGGCATAGCATTTCATTACACAATGATAAGCTGTATTTACATAGGACCAGGAAGCGTCTTCGCTGAATGCAACCAAGCCCTCCACCCAAAGGTTTCTAATGCCAAGGGGTGAAGAACAATACATCGCACCGCTGCCGTAAATTATATATATTCCACACATACAAAGTACAACGTGTCTTGGCAGGAGCTGGATGCCAAGCCTCACCTGTGCCCACAGGTAAAGCTGTTCCAAGAGTGGTTTATCTAAATCCGATGTTCCTATAGCAATGACTTTGTTGTCCTGCACAAGACTTTCCAGCTCTCCCCAGTACGGCTGCAGATGCTCCAAGGTAAGAACGACTCCATCTTCCAACGGAGGTGGTGCGATGATCACGGAATCCAACTGGGCCACGGCAAGGGTGGAACATGCTGGAGGAACACAGAGGGGCGAGGGGGTTAAGCGGGTACTGGAGAAGTGCACGTTTTCACTTATATAACTGATACGAATGACTTACTAAATAAAACTAATTCAGAGACTCAATTTACAAGGCAGAGTTCACAGATACTGTAGTGTGCCAAGTGGCCAAACCATGCATGTGTTTACTGCAAATTGCTGCAGATCAGCTGTGTTAAGAGGCTGCCGTTCTTACTGGAGCTCCAGTGAGGGCTGCAGTCTCTTCACAGCGCCATCCATTGGATAGTGGCTGTGCTTGGTACTGCAGCTCAGACCCATTCACTGGAATGTGACTAAGCTGCACCTATCTTCTCCCTCCGATCTGATACTGATGACCTGTCCTCGGGATAGGTCATCAGTATCTGATCAGTTGGGGGGTCCAACACTTGAGACCCATGCCGATCAGCTGTTTGAGAAAGCACCGGCGCTCCTGTGAGCTCCACGCCCTCCTCAGGTTACCAAGCACAGTGTTGTGCATTGTATAGCGGCTGTGCTTGGTATCTCGCTCAGCCACATTCACTTATTTGGGCTGAGCAGCACCTAAGCCACGTGACCGATGAACGTGTCGTCACTGGTCTAGGGAAAGCTGCGAGCGCAGATGCCTTCTCAAACAGCTGATCAGCGGGGGCCCTGGATGTCAGACCCCCACCGATCAGATACTGATGACCTATCCTGAGTATAGAAACCAGGTAGAAGAAGTCAGCCGGCACTCTGTTCAATAGGCGTGGTGCGCCTGTCGGAGGTAGCAGTCCCAATGTATATAGTCGAGGATGACCGGCACTCACGAAATCTTCTGAAAGTTCAATGCTTTTATTGGCCACAACTATCTGTTTGAGAAAGGCTCATATTGTGAGCCGAAAACGCGTCAGAGTTTTGCATTTAAATTTTAGTGAGTGCCGGTCATCCTCTACTATCCTGAGGATAGGTCATCAGTATTAAAGTCTCAGAAAACGCCTTTAACTGAGCCATCCGCATCTAGATTTTCTCTGACCAAGCAGATCAGAATGCCTAAGGTCCCATTCATACGACCATATTTTTAGTCCACATCCGATCCGCTTTTTATGCAGATGGCACATGGACCAATTTGTTTCTATGAAGAAATAACATGTCCTATTCTTGTCCATTTTGCAGACAAGAATAGGCATTTTAACAATGGGCTCTCAAAAACGTGGACGTCATCCGTATTTTCTGCAGATCCGCGTTTTGCATACCACAAAATACACATGGTTGTGTGAACGCACCCTAATGCGGATGTGAACAAAGCCTAAAGACCACTTTCATGCTATCTATGGAGGCAATGTTAAAATTCAATGACAATCGCTCATTACAGGATTTCTATTACTATATACAGAGCAACAGAATCTGCTTAATGTAGACGGCGGCATAACTTGCCAGAATGGAAAATGGGAGAAAAATCCACAGCGTGAAATTCACTGAAAAGTAAAATCTCTCTGCTGTGCCATGTGTGTATTTGTGGTCCTGACTTTCAACTGAATATGCAAACAAGTCAAAGGCAGATAAGGACAAAACGTAGTTCACACCCTTTAAGCGACAGAAGAAATGTCGTCTAGAAAGTATAAAGGTCATTTTACACCGACAGACATTTCAGGCAATTACTGACAACCAACCAAACGTTCCTGATAATTACTTGACAGCAGAGATGAGAGCTGCATTTACACGCAGCAATCAACTAAGATGAATGGGGACAAGTGAAGGCTACAGATACAGTTTCTAGAAAAGCTCATCAGTATACAAGGTCCATAAAGTCTAGGTTTCATGGTAAAGCTTTTGAAGCCATAGCCAGGAACTTTTGGCTTCAAAACCCCAAACATGGACACCCCAGCATGCAATAGGTCCAGGGTTTTCAAAGCCAAAACCAGGAGTGAGTTCAGAGGAGAGATAGTATATGTCCTTAAACCATCTCTCCTTATACGACCCTAACGCGATTATGTCTGGCCGTACCCTAACCTAGTACCGTAAAAACGCCAGGTGAAGCCCTTCACAGCCGAACGTTCAGGTTTCCTTAAACAGTTTTGGAAGCTAGTACCCAAAAGTGGAGAAAAAAAAAAAAAAAAGACGACGTCATATCTGTCCTTTATACTTTCTCACATTCTAGGATCCACTTTGGTTTCCAAAAATTCATCAGGAAACCTGACCACGTGGCCGTTTCTCTACATAATAAATGCTATTTGCTGAATGTTGTGGGCATGCTCGGTGACCTGTGCAGAGGTCATTCTGAGGGGAGGGGGAGGAGGGGAGCCTATTGTGAATGGTGGATGCTATCTTACACGTATAAACAGGGCGAGTCAAAAGTCTGCGAACACCCTTTTATTTCAGAATAACCAAAGGGAAAATGACATATCGGACTACTCCAGCAAGTGATTGGTGAGCAAGTGATTGGTGATGGGCCTATCTTTTAGGCTATACAGAAAACAGAATTTAAAAATAAAAATCTATAAGAAAAAAAAAAATAAAAATATTTTTCTCAGTATCTAGTTTTAACTAGCAAAACAATATGGATGCTTGTACCTTTAAACATGCTAGGAAAATGTACAGAAATTGATAAGGGGGCAATAGTTACTCGCTCTCATGTGGTCCTGGCCCCTTAGATAGGGCACCATATAAATACCTGCATGCTATGCTTGGCACAGACCACGGGGGTTCTCTGGAAAGAATGGCATGCAAGCCTGTTTGGCAGAGCGAGGACTGTGGAGGGTGAACTTGTGTACAGTATTAACACCACATGTTTGCTAATCTGAAGTCCATGAGCTCTTCAGTACTGACGCCAGCCATATGCTCTGCAAACAAAACTGGTTATTTTCAATGTGGGGTTTTACGGAAAAGCCAGTTCAGATGAGGTCAGGCATGAACAGTGCAAGCGTAACATAATCCAGGACAAGAGTTTCTTAACCTCTTACTGCAGCGTTCACAAGCAACTAGTAACCACGGGGTTTGAAAAGCAAGTTATGCTGCACGTACATGCGGTGATCCTTCCAGACAATTGCCTGCTCGCTCAGTGGAGGTGAGAGCTGCATTTACCTGCAGTGATCACCTCCACAGTATGAGGATGAGCGACGGCACTGCAGCTGCATTGGATCTGCTGCCCAGAAATGAGAAATTAGGGGTCTCACTCGTTCATAGAGTGAGTGGCAGCCCCTTTAGATGGGCAGATTATCAGAAACAAGCGTTCGTGCGGAGTAAGCCTGTATTTAGCTTTCCAGCAGACACAAAACTGTTCACAGAAATCAGCGTAACAGGGGACTTCAATGTAAGAACGCCACATATAAATTGATTCGCATACTTTAGTATTTTGATCATTATATTGGGGGGGGGGGGGGGGTGAGTTCATCAGGGCAACCTGAAAAAAAAATAAAAAAAAATAACTGGAGCAGTCCATGTCTAGCCTTGACATGCTATCAACTTACAGCAGGGCATGGTGGGAGTTGTAGTTTTACAACAGCTGGAGAGCCGCAGGTTGGCCATCCCTGCGCTAAAGGGTTATTCCAAGCTTATAAAAATACAAGTGAACGCAACGGAGCACCTGTAATTACACTGCATCACCTCTGCAATGCAGGGAAACGGTGGGAAGCAGAGAAGGCAACACATCGCTTGCACAAAACAGGTGACCAGTGCGTGTTTCGGAAGTCGGACCCCTGCCATCTGATATTAAAGAACTATCCTGCAACTGGGTCGCGTCAATATAGGAAAACAGGACAAACCCTTTAAAAAGCGTGACTGTGCATAAGTGCCAGACAATTAGGCGGGTCCAACGATCCGAACTACAGCAGTTTAGTTGGCGGCACATCTAGTTGACGTAGGTTTACGGCTCGTTTGCCCATTTGTGGTACACGTAGTACATAAGCATATAAAAACACTGACTTCTAGTACGGTTTGTGTGACTTTCGATGCTTATACCGCAGGACCTATCAGCAATGGTTTCCTGTTATGTATAAAAAAAAAAAAACTAAAAGATCACCTTAAAATAAAAAAAAAATAATAAACAAAAAACACACACACAAAACATCAAAATCTCCCCAACGAAACATTTGATAAAAGGTAGATATGCCCGACTTACTTACCCATGTCTACAGCATGCCTGATAGATGAAAGGCCATTGCCCAAAACAAACAGCTTTACTTTAGGAGGGAAAAAAAAAAAAAAGTCAGACAAATACAGAGAAGATACAACGCAAAGCAGTTATTGTGATCAGTATTCAACCATCTATCTATATAAAACACAGCAAAACCAAAATGTAGAAAAAACAAAAACATATAAGTATTTATGCCAACATTAAAGGGTGTGTCTGGTTTCAGGAGGAAGCCAGGGAATACAGAATCTGCCGATCGTCTTACTCAGCGACGTCACACCGACGACACATGACCACTGCACCAATCACTGGCCTCTTCAGTGCACCGCTGAGGCCAGTAACTGGCTGCAGGAGTCGCCTGTTGTAGCAAAGTAAACTGGTCAGGAGAATTGGAGCAATGGCGCAGTATCTACCAGGTAGGTAATGATCATTTCTTTATTGTAGGCAGATCTCCCTGGTGTCCGGTTTCCTCCTGAAACTGGACAACCCGTTGAAATATCATTTCAACCATCGAGCTGCATTTTCTTCGAGTTGTTACCGCCACACTTACCGGACACTTTCATCTCGTCTCTTTCTTCAGGGTTTATGGTTTCCAGTGCCGGGGTCATGGCACATTCCAGGGCATCTGGAGCTTCCTAAAGGACACAAGAGTAACATGTTATTTATCACCTAATTGTGGTAGCTGCTACTGGAAACAGTCAGCATTACTGCCGGCATGCACCCGACTACTAAGCTACTACACTTCTGGGGGATTTCACAAGTACCACATACAGAGTAGATGTGAGCCGAGAAGACTGAGGAATTCTGAATAATGGGTTATAAGGCACATTTGCTCAGTTGGTCTCTTTCCATCTCCTAATATACTAGGGCATGTCATGCAGTTGACAAAATACAGAATTAGAGAGAGTCCAGGGAGTGCAAATCTCTATTTGCTAACGCAGTCTGACAAG
Organism: Bufotes viridis; assembly: GCA_033119425.1. Taxonomy (NCBI): domain Eukaryota; kingdom Metazoa; phylum Chordata; class Amphibia; order Anura; family Bufonidae; genus Bufotes; species Bufotes viridis. The sequence continues at coordinate 37,971,090 of CM065596.1, read as the reverse complement.
TCACGCCTCGGCCACAATAACTGTCTGGTCTGAGACAAAGCCCTTCTACATACCAGCCGTGCCATTCTCTGAAAACGTCACATCAGCGATAAGGAAGCTATGTTCCCCTTTAATCCAAATATTTTCAGTAATCAAAACTAACCAGACGCCCTCCTCAAGGCTTTGAATGGAGCGGCACATGCTTTCCCACTGCTCCGCTCAATCCCTTCCTCAGATTTATCAGCTATCAGAGGTTGCACTACATTTTTTCGTTTTTGAGGAGTATTTTCAGCCGAAGAGGAAAATGAAAGTTGAAGTAATCAATATTTATAATACATAGGTATAAATAACATTAGGAGGCTGCTATTTATGCAGGAAACAGTCACCAGTAGGGATGAGCGAAATCGGTGAAGTTCGGGTTTGGCTCCCGAACACCATTAAAGTCAATGGGGACCCGAACTTCACTTTATTATTGTTGAGCGCGGCGACGTCATCGCAGGTCCTGAAGAAAGAGGAGGATACCGGCTGAGCGATCAAGTGGATGAGGAGAGTTTTATTTTTAACCCCTTCAACGGCCATTTTATTTAGCATTCTATCTTAAGAATGCTACTATTTTCCATCATAACCATGTTCCAATGGAAAACAATAAAATCACCCGAACTTTAGTGAAAAAGTCCGGGTACCTGAACTCGCAAAGTTCAGTACGAACCCGAACTTTGCAGTTCGGGTTCGCTCAACCCCAGTTACCAGTCTACTGTAGAATTGTCTTCTAGACATAAATAGCAAATTTAGACAATTTTACATGTCTGACTTTTGTGCAATTCAAAAAAACTCATGTTTTCTCCATCATATTTAAAATATAATGCAGCCAAAATGGCAAATTATCAGTGCTCTGCATCTCTAGTATTACACTGGCCCATCGGTACCATGATTATCCCCACAATGTTCTGCTGTGTAGATCCAGTGCCCACATATAAGATGACCGCAGCAGCGCAGAAATCTTTGCTTGGATGATGCTGATGGGGCAAAAAAATACAGGATACACAGAGCACTGAATAAACATGATATAGACTGATATGAGGCAAACACCCTGACTCACTGATCACTGCACTAGCAGGCCCTTGCACTCAGCCAGAACCTGCTGGTGCAGTGATCAGTTAATCCACAGGCTCTTACTGAGCACCTAGGCTGGAGCCTGCTGGTGCAGTGATCAGTTAATCCACAGGCTCTTACTGAGCACCTAGGCTGGAGCCTGCTGGTGCAGTGATCAGTTAATCCACAGGCTCTTGCTGAGCACCTGGGCTGGAGCCTGCTGGTGCAGTGATCAGTTAATCCACAGGCTCTTGCTGAGCACCTGGGCTGGAGCCTGGTGGTGCAGTGATCAGCGAGTCCTCTGACTCAGATGCTCAGCCTCTGGGCTCACTGATCACTGCACCAGCAGGCTCTGGCTGAGCACCTAACACAGGGAGAACACAGAAGAGTTTAGCATCGTACTTTACATTCCGGTGTCAAGACTCAGAGAGGTATGATGACCTCTTGTCTGGCAGTCACCTCCTGACGGCAGCTGGCTCCGCGGTCAGAAGAATGCAGTCACGCTGCACTCTAAGTGATCCCATTACCCCGGGGCGGAACAAAGATCAGTGCTCTGTCCGTCCACAGCTCCTTATCAGCTTGTCCCCAGACATCAGGTGGCCTCCTCAGGGGCTGCTCTCCCGTCTTCATGGATCTTTCCTCTGCCAGCCACTAGTTAGCCTACACAGTCGGGGACTCTGGAGCAGCATTGAGAAGCGGGGCCCGAAATTGGCCAATGAGCAGCCTCCCTCCCTAATCACAAGCTCCTTACTTGCTGCCAACCCTACACCTGCGAGTAAGGAGCTTAGCTATTGGATGTTTTGGGCAACAGCGTTATTGCTGTGATGCCCGTGAGATTCACAGCGGGCAGTGCGCTGGTTAACTACATGAAAAGCCTTAATGCGTATTCATACGCATTAGCCTTTTTTGTCAAAGTGTAAATTTGCCCAAACAGGCGTCTAAGACGCTTGTACAGGCGTTATTGCGACCTCTGTCAGTAATAATGGAATAGACGAAAACATTTCTGGGACAAACCCTTTAAAGCTGAGACTAGTCAGGAGTTGGCACATTGTAGAAACCATACGGTAACAGAACACAGCAGCAGGCACTGTATGGCGGCCGTGCTTGGCACTGCACCCCAGGCCCATGTGACCAATGAATGTGACATCACTGGTCTAGGAAGAGCATGCATTACTCACCAGAGCAAACAACTGATCAAGTGGGGTGCTGGGCGTTTGACCCCACCCACTTGACATTGAGGACCTGTCCCGAGGATAGGCCAATAATATTATACTCCTGGAAAACTCCTTTAAGGCATTTTGCCCATTTTTTTAAAAAGTAAAGCATAAAAAAAAAAGCTCATTGCTTTTCCTCTCTATGGTACCATGGACAATATTCATGACTAGCTGTAACACCACAAGTCACCGCAGATGCTCAACCTGCAGCCCCCCAGCTGTTGCAAAACTACCATGCCCCAATAGCTGCAGGTTGTCCAGGCATGCTGGGAGGGCCGCAGGTTGGGCATTCCTGGTCTACACCAATACTGCAAGGTCAGCATGAGAAATTCTCCACATTTCTAAGGGGTTAAACATGAGCAATAATTACCTGCAGCAGCTCAGGACTAACTTTCATGCTCCACTCATTCAAAGTTGTCCTAATGCAATCGCCCAACTGCAAAATAAAATTTAACAATTAAAAATTTGCAATTAACAATTTTACCAATAGTCAATGAGATTGTCGTATTTTGTTCTGCCCCCTCAACAACAAAACACAAGTTGTGGAAAATGGAATATGACAAAATATAAGCAGAGGAGATCAATCACGTAAGCACTGATCAGAAATCTGACAAAGGAGACCTGCATAATGCAACGGAATTGGAGCAGATTTAATATAAAAAAATAAAAAAAAAATAGGCGTGCAAGCTTTGCTTCACATTCGCCAACTGTTTTACAAACTTCTCTATACATTTTATGCCAACAAGGGGGGGGGGTGCCCTAAATGGGCCTCTGTGCCCACCCAAAAAAAAAAAAAAAAACAATGCACCAACGTTTTGGTGCATTTTTTGGAGTAAAACTACTTCACCGCTTATAGATGGCGTAAACTTAGACTAGACGAATTGCTTGGGAACAGACACATTTTTTGCCACACGGGCAAAATTCTGATACACTGAGAATTCTGGCGTAAATCTGGCGCAGGATTTACGATACTCCAAATTTATAAAGGTCCATGCTCCAGAATAGTACATTTGTCTAATATTAAGATTGGGATTCGTATTCTTGGACATTGGTAACAGCAGACATATGACCCCCGTTCACTCATGGCATCAATGGGCAATAAACAGGCCACTTAAGGGAGAGACGGCCAGGCGAGAGGACTATGCAGGAAGCAGCCAAGGAGAAGAAGGTACAGAGAGGGTGCACAGAGTGGCTTGGGCCCGCCCTGGGTGCACCTAACTGCTCGTTTGCATATAGATTAAAGGCACTTTTTCCAGAGTGGACGGTATCATTCCATTAAGCTGAGCTAGCCCGACAAGACATTGTGAATTTCCTGGTGACACACTGAGCCTAGCTAGGAATTTTCCTACCACCGATTACACAAGCGCTGGTGTACTGCTGGAGTGAGTGACATAAGAGATGCCAAGTGGCAGTATGCCACTGCCCTGGATCCTCCAATGTCAAAGTACTTTTCATTTGGAAGCCAGAGTACCAGTGTGAAGTGAACCATTAACCTGCGTATAAAGTAATAAAACCTTACGGGATATGTGCGCAGCATCGCTTCTTCCTGTATTAAAAAGGGCAGGACAAGGGTCGGTGGTTGGCACTAATGCCTGTTGGCATCCAGATCGTCGATGTAAGTGACTAATAGCAGCAGTTTCAGGTCTCCTTCATACACACCTTTCAGCTTTCTTTTTTTGTATATATGTGCAAATCCAGCCTAAATGTTGCCTCCAGGTATAAGGAACATGAATGAGCCCTTAATCTGTATCAGGCCCTTCCCATTGCCAAAATTAGCATTAACAATTTCCTGCCCTAAAAACAGAAGTGTTAATTGCCTGGGGCCAGTGCTGTATTCACATGAACGTGTGCAGGCCGGGCCCATATTGCAGCCGGCACAGACAGTAGGTCCACAATACGGACAATGGCCACGTGCGCACCGTATCACAGATGCGGACCCATTCACTTCAAATATCTGGACGATATGGAGCAGGCGGCCACGGAAGCACTACAGAGCACTTCCATAGCATTTTGGTCCAAACTTCTGCACAATAAAAAAAAAAATTAATTAACATGCTCTTTTTTTTTTTCGACGCAGACATTTCGCTGACCCATTCAAGTTAAATGGGTTTGTCACTTGGGCGGTGCCCGTGCATTGGGGATCGCAATTAATTCCAGCCATAACCAAGTCTACTTTCACACTAGCGTTTTTTGCAGATCCGTCATGGATCTGCAAAAACGCTTCCGTTACAATAATACAACCGCATGCATCCGGCATGAACGGATCCGGTTGTATTATGTCTTCTATAGCCAGGGGACGCAACAAAACGTAACAGAATGCATTTTGGAGCACTCCGTTTTGTTCAGTTTTGACCCCATTGACAATGAATGGGGACAAAACTGAAGCGTTTTCTTCCGCTATTGAGATCCTATGACGGATCTCAATAGCGGAATTGAAAACGCTAAAGTAGCCTAATCCGTTTTATTTTCCCACCATGCCCTGCTGTAGGCCGATAGCTGTAAGCAGTCTTTGCATGCTGGGAGTTGTAGTTCTGCTGGAGAGCCGCAGTTTGCCCATCCCTGGTCTAGGCGTTTAATGAGCGCCACTGTCTTTTTCTAGGCTAATGATGTCATTGTAAATCGGTCACAGGACCTAGTTGCAGTCTATTTATTTTATGCACTTATACAACGCTGACATATTCCGCAGCGCTTTACAGACATTAGCATCACACTGTCCCCAATGGAGCTCACAATCTAAGTTCCCTATCAGTATGTCTTTGGAGGGTGGGAGGAAGCCCACGCAAACACGGAGAGAACATACAAACTCCATGCAGATGTTGTCCTTGGTCGGATTCAAACCTAGGACCCCGCTAGGCACCAGTGCTAACCACTGAGCCACCGTGCAATAGGGCTAATCTATACCAAGCATGGCCGCTGTACAATGTACGGTGTTGTGCTTGGTAATCTGCCGCGGGGTTCACTAGAGCTCCGGTGAGCATCGCGGCTCCCCGAAACAGCTGATCAGCGGGGGTGCCAGGACTCGGATCCTTGTTAATGTGATAATGATGACCTATCTTGAGAAAAGGTTATCCGTTACCGGATAACCCCTTTAAAAAGCATTTACACGGCCCTATGTCCAATCCGATGGTTCGAATGAAAAGCTCGCAGGTGAGGACACCTCAAACATCGTTCCTGGGCAGCAGATAGTGCGGTCTAAACAGCGATCTGTTGCCCAGAAACAAGGATTTTGTTTGGGACGAGCGACAGCAGTAGCGATCCCTCGTCCTCTTACTGTGGAGGTGATCAATACATGTAAATGCAGCTCTCACCTCCACTGACGAGCAGGCAATTGTCATGAAGAACGCTTCCTGCCCCACAATCTGCTGCTCCTCGCAGTCTCTGAATGCAGCTTTAGAGTAAGACTGTAAAGTCATCCTCACGAGACATCTTCCTTCCTCTTTCAGACGGTTCACACGTCTGTTGCCCAAGCTTAAAGTGTAACCGTCATATTTTTTATTTGCTAGTTTATTAGAGCTCGGCATGTATACCTGAGTTAGCCTGTCAATGATTGTCAAAACATCTGCAGTTACCTTATAATAACAGCTTTCATTAATGTCCTCTGTCCCTTTCCACCGTTGCTAGGGCTTGTCTGTCTTCCTTTTAGTATAAACAGAAGACGGAGGGGCGGTCCTTCACACTGCATGGCTGCATTAGGCTTCAGAGTGAGGAGGCGTGTCTTTCAGTAATCCAATCTGATTGGCTGGCAGAGAGCTGCTGGCTACAGCAAGTGTGTATGGGAAGTGAGGGAAAGCAGTTTTGGCCTCAGAGAACTGGCAGAGGAGCCATTTTGAGAAGGTCCTTATATTGTAAATGTTTAAACAACCGTAACAAAGGGAAAGAGTCAAGGAAAACAGTGATATGTGAAGAAACTAAGGATTGCTTTATGCATAATGCTGCTGCAGCAGTAACATGTGCTAAGATTGTGTTTTTGATGAAAACATGACGGTTACACTTCAACACTAAACACGACTGACTCATCGTGTTATGAATGGAGGCTGCAGCACGGCTGGCCTTGGCCCCCCATAAAAGTGTCCTCAAACTCAAGGAGGGCAGCTTCCCACATGGAGGATAATTTCCTCTGTGGATTTGACCAGAAATGCACAAGTATATAATTTTGCAAGGGATTTGGCTGTGGATTCACTGCTGACCTCACCCTACTGAACTGCAAAGGGTTAAAGGACTTTCTGAGAATGAAAACCAATGTCCATCAGAGCAGACAGTGTGAATTTCTTTTAAAAAAAAAAAAAAAAGATAAAAAACCCCACAAAACACTTTTTCAAAGCAGCCCCGATTCAGCCTCGTGCTACTGTCTCCGCTGGATCGGAAGCATGACAAACTGTCTACACACATCACCGCTGCAGACCAATCGATGGCTTCAGTGGTTGTCAGGAAGGACATGTGACTGCACAGGTCGCCACCGCGGACACTGACTGACCGGCAGGCGGTGGTGACCTGCATGCAGATGGCTACTCCCTCCCCATGGTCTGGCTTTAGAAAGAGCGTCCAATGTACTGTGTGCAGTGCACAGCCGGCTGGATTAATATACGTACATTTAAAGGCCGTGTAGACCTTCGGGGGCATTTTACTCATTTTGGCCTATGGCATCCATATTTAGTGTCTGTAGTTTCCATCCAGCCAGAAACGACCTTCACATCTTAGAACAAGGCGGACAACATTCCTGCCGGCTGCACGGCTGACAGCTCTAAAAGATATCTGGGCGCTAATAGTAGACGCTTTTGCGGTAAAAAATAAAGTTTCGGAGAAATGTAAAAACCTCATTTTCTGGGCAGTGTCGGTGCTTTTTTTTTTTTCAGCTTCCCATTCATTTCAATAAGAGAATCAGCACAGATTCTGCTCCATGCTGCTTTTTTTTTTCCCAACATGAAAAAAGGCAAGTTCTGCTTTTTAGAGGAGTTTTTGTTTTTTCGCTGCAGAAAACGCGTAAAAAAAACAGCGGCAAAAAACTTTGTATGAACGGGCCCTATGGGTACGGCTACACAGTGATCTTCGTCACACCTGAGCAGCAGTGTTCCCACAGAAATGAAGGTCACAGTGCGACTCGCAAAAATCTGACCCGTGACCTCATTCACTTCCATGGGAGCACTGCTACACTTGGGCGCGACCAAGATCGCCATGTAGCTGTATCCTGAATGGGTGGTCCGGGATTTTAATATTGATGGCTCCCTGCTGATCAGCCGTTTCACAGTAGCTCCGACACCAGAACTGCACAGCTCCGTCGCAGTACTGCAGTTACCAGCTCTGTCCACTACACCGTGGATGGCGCTGTGTAGCTCCAGCGCTACGCTGAAACAGATGATAAGCAAAGTCAGGGCTTCAAAGACTCCCGCCGAACACATTCAGGACATCTCCTGTATTCACCTAAAAAACCACACTGGGGCATCTTTTCTGTGTTGTGGCACTCCTCTAGTTATTCCTACTGGAAACGTATGAATACATTGACAATTGGGTGTTGCGATTCTCCTTGCTAATGAAGCATGTCCCCATAGAGTCTGATACTGTCAACACCGCCACAGGCTCCATCTTCCCATTTTCTGTTCCTCTGAACAATTCTCCACTGCTCTCGGCGCCTCTTTTTATGGCTAAGATAAGATATTTTTAGTTTCCCATTTCCAATTAGGAAGCAGAAGAGTAAATCAGTCCTACGGTTGGTTGTTATTGTTACAATATGTAACTGGGTAGAATTTCATAACGATCCGGTTGCAAAAAGACAAGTAAAAAAACAAAAAAAAAAACATAAAAAACGCATACCCTGCGGCATATGATTTTAACTGGATGCCTCTGTACAGAACAGCAAAGTCAACTATACTATTCTTCACAACAGAAAAAAGTTTTTGTATATATACACACACCGACGTATAAAGGTCAGACAGAGGATACATATCTGATCGGTTGAAAGCTAACTGCTGGGACCCCGACTACAAGAATGGGGGCAAGTTTGTATAGTGGGGTAACCCCTTTAGACACCTGGATCATTCCATATGTAAAAAACAAAAAAACAAAAACAAAAAATAAGTTATTTTTTCTTGTATAACTCTTACACTAGCGTTTTTGCTGGATCCGGAAGGGTTCAGCAAAAACGCCTCCGTTAGGGCGCTTTCACACTGGCGTTTTTCCTTTCCGTCCTAAAGTTCCGTCCTCGGGGGCTCTAGGACGGAAAGATACTGATCAGGATTTCCCTAATGCAATCTGAATGGAGAGAAATCCGTTCAGGATGCATCAGGATGTCTTCCGTTCAGAATGTGAACGTTTTTTGGACGTTAACAAAACCCTAGCATGCTGCGGATTTGTCTCAGTCCAAAAATCCGGAAGACATGCTGTAACGCCGGATCCGGAATTAATGCCCATTGAAGTGCATTAATCCGGATCCGGCATTAAGCTAAACTTCGTTTCGGCGCATCGCCGGACCCGACGTTTAGCTTTTGTGAACGGTTACCATGGCAGCCAGGACGCAAAAGTCCCGGCTGCCATGGTAAAGTGTAGTGGGGAGGCAGGGGAGAAATATACTTACAGTCCGTGAGGCTCCCGAGTCCCAGGGCGCTCCACAATGACGTCAGAGCGACCCATGAGCATGGATCACATGACCATGCATCATTGTGGAGCGCCCCGGGAGCCGCACGGACTGTAAGTCTGGGTTCAGACTTGCGCGTTTTACAGAGCGTTCAAATGCGCTGTAAAACGCTTAACACATGAAGACCAATGCTTCCCTATGGCCCTGGTTCTCATTTGAGCGTTTTACAGCACGTTTGAACGCGCTGAAAAACACCATACACTCAAAAAAGTTCTTGAGCTTCTTTGGGGCGTTTTGTCGCACGTATTGTGATTGACGCCACAGTAGTCAATCACACGAACGCGTGTTTCCTATTTGCAAAAACGCGCTGTAATACACGCGACAGAAACGCGCGTTTTACGCGCGTATCAAATATGCGCAAGTCTGAACCCAGCCTAAGTATCTGCTCCCCAGCTCCCCACTACTTACTATGGCAACCAGGACTTTAGTAGCGTCCTGGCTGCCGTAGTAACACTGAAAGCATTTTGAAGACTGATCAATCTTCAAATGCTTTAAGTTGCCTTGCGTTGTTACGGATCCGGCGGACATTTCCGGCGACGGAAGTGCACGCCGGATCCACACAACGCAAGTGTGAAAGAGGCCTTACTGATAATACAACCATCTGCATCCGTTATGAACGGATCCGGTTGCATTATCGTTTTAATTTCTGTATTCACACATCCGTGTTTTAGCGCAATTTTGTCTATGTTCACAGATCAATCGCCCATTATAGTCTATGCTTCCATGCAAAAAACAGACGCAACACAGATGCCATCCATGTTCACAGACAACTAGGAGGAGACGATATTAAAATTGATCCATGAAACATGGATGACACACGGACTAAACTCGGACGGACCACTGACTTCAACACGACGTGTGAATGAGGCATAACAATGCCAGCTAAGTAAGGGCTCATGCACACGAACATTTGTACCCCCATGGCTGTATTACGGCCCACAAACAGCGGGTCTGCAGTATACGGGTACAGTTGCAGTCCGCAATTCGCAAGATACGGAACAGAAGGCCACGGAGCACTTCCGTGGAATTTCGGTCCTTGTTCCGCACCATAAAATAAAAAAAAGCATTTATTTGCAGTGCAGACTGAATCTTGCGGATTGCGGACATATTCAAGTGAATGGGTCCGCATACGCTAAAGGCGAGCACACGGCCAGTGCCCATGCATTGCCATCCGCAGCACAGGCACGGGGTGCAAACAATAATGCGCATGAGCCCTAAATGAGATTTTCAAAATGTCACTCGGCGCAGAATCTGGCCTGCGGTGCGGATTTTGAAGGATGCAGCACGTAAATTGTGCGGGTTTTCAGTGCATATTTCATCCTTTGCAATGCAGAAGGCGAGGTCTGGGGCACAACTGCATCAAACTCCACTAGTAACACGTCTGCATGTGCGCACAAAGCCCAACAGTATTTTGATGGATACGGGAGTATCAGGTACATAAGCGAGGATTGCTGAGGGGTCAGTCCACCAATGTACTGAAAGTAAAAGCTGCAAGTCATGCTGACAGGACAACCTTCAGAACAGTGATGGCAACCGCCTTCTGTACAGTACACGGGGCGCTGTATGACCAACTTCTCACATCGAGGGGGGGGGGGTAACTGTATGCCCAACTACCACTGACTCCTCACATGGAGGGGGGTGTGCAGTGTATGCCGAGAAACACCTGACATTTAGGGGGGTGTGCACTGTATGCCCAGCTACCCCTGACTCCTCACATGGAGGGTGGTGTGCAGTGTATGCCCAGCTACCACCGACTCCTCACATCGAGGGGGGTGTGGGCACTGTATGCCCAGCTACCACAGACTCCTCACATCGAGGGGGTGTGGACACTGTATGCCCAGCTACCACCGACTCCTCACATCGAGGGGGTGTGGACACTGTATGCCCAGCTACCACAGACTCCTCACATGGAGGGGGATGTGGGCACTGTATGCCCAGCTACCAATGACTCCTCACATGGAGGGGGGTGTGGGCACTGTATGCCCAGCTACCAATGACTCCTCACATGGAGGGGGGTGTGGGCACTGTATGCCCAGCTACCAATGACTCCTCACATGGAGGGGGGGGTGGGCACTGTATGCCCAGCTACCAATGACTCCTCACATGGAGGGGGATGTGGGCACTGTATGCCCAGCTACCAATGACTCCTCACATGGAGGGGGGTGTGGGCACTGTATGCCCAGTTACCAATGACTCCTCACATGGAGGGGGGTGTGGGCACTGTATGCCCAGCTACCACCGACTCCTCAAATGGAGGGGGTGTGCAGTGTATGCCCAGCTACACCAGACTCCTCACATTAAGGGGGGTGTGCACTGTATGCCCAGCTACACCGACTCTTCACATGGAGGGGGTATGCACTGTATGCCCAGCTACTACCGACATGTCGTAGTTTTATTCCGCCCGCCTCACGGCATGTTTGCCATGCTGCCGCTGGAACTCCGGCCCGCCCCTATTATAGTCAAAGGGGTCGGAGCGGACCTCCAGTGGCACGCGTTCATCCGCCGTAACAGCCTGCCACTAATGTGGAACTAGCTTTACCAGCAGCTTCCCGATTGTAAAATGGCCTAGGTTTTTTTCAGTAGCAGATTTAAAAAAAAAGCTTCAGAAGTGACGTTACTTCTTGGAAGTGGATTTCATAGGAGGCAATGAGGAAGAAGAAACCTTACTAAAAACTTTTGTAAAAACTCTTTTTAAAGGCCAAGTTCACATCTTCGGTATCCTGATCCGGCAGGGATACTGCCATTCACTGCCGGACCCCCCGTGCCTGCCATGGTTTTTGTCCGTCAGAAACCCGACAATGTTATGCCAGAAGTTAATCCGTTACTGATCTGCTGCTACTGATTTTGCAGCGTGAACTTAGCCTAAAGGGCTCCGTGCCCGTATTATGGGTCTGCAATATACAGGCACCGGCCGCATTCACCACGTGCTGCGGACCCCGACTTAAATGTGACCACGATCTGCAAAATACGGAAAAAGATAGGACATGTCGTAGGGTACTTTCACACTTGCGTTGTGAGGATCTGGCAGGCAGTTCCGTCAACAGAACTGCCGGATCCGGAAATCCGTGTGCAAACAGAAAGCATTTGTAGACTGATCCGGATCAGTCTAACAAATGTATTGAAACACCGGATCCGTCTCTCCTGGAAATACGGATCCGGTATTTATTTTTTTGCATTTTTAAAGATCTGCGCAAACTGAGTGTTTGCCAGAACACTTGGTGCCGGATCCGGCATTAATGCTTTTCAACAGAAAATAATGCCGGATCCGGCATTCCGGCAAGTGTGCTGGAATTTTGGATGGAGAAAATACCGCAGCATGCTGCAGTATTTTCTCCGGCCACATACCGTAAAAGGGACTGAACTGAAGACATCCCGATGCATCCTGAACGGATTGCTCTCCATTCGGAATGCATTGGGATAAAACTGATCAGTTCTTTTCCGGTATTGAGCCCCTGTGACGGAACTCAATACTGGAAAAGAATAACGCAAGTGTGAAAGTAGCCTTACCTTTTGTAGTGCGGAGGCATGGACCCGAAAGCCCGCGGAAGGGCTTCGTGGTGTTCCCATGGGCTTCCGATCCGTGCCTCCGCTCAAGCTACAACATGGCCAATCTTTGGTCATCAAGTCAATGGGTCTGCGTCCGCCCCACGGCCAGTGCCTGTATATTGCAGTCCGCAGCACAGAGTCCTTACGTTCGTGGACGTGCGCCCTGAAGGAACGAGGCTGAGGACAGAACGCAGGAAAGTGATAAGTGACTGCAACACATAAAAAACAAATACAATCAACCATACAAACATAAGATACACACATACTACATACATATAGAAAAACCATTGCCCTGCAAGTCCCAGTATACAAGGTAAGGTGCAGGTAAGTGCACCCGTCACCCACCTCCTCGCTGGTGGAGAGCGCACATTTCTTCTTCAGCCGCCCCCAGTTCATCAGGTTGCCGGTGTGCAGGTGAATGGTGCTGGCCCCGTCCAGCAGGGCCCTGGCTGCAGCGCTGTCGGTGCCCATGTCCCGAGTGTGTGCGGATGCCGGTGCGAGCTCCTCCCGTGCCGCCGTGCAGTGTGCGGAGCCCCGCCTGTACTCCCTGCTGTTATAAGATTGCAGCGGCACGATGACTTGGCAGTCGTTCAGCTCTAGACGAGAAGTGCTGTGTAACCGTGACTCACCCCGGGCTCCGCCAGCCCCCGGCACCGCAGCCACATGTGCGTCTCACGCTGTCGTATTATTATTGAATGAGAAGGTCAGCGTGGTGCAGCGCCACCTGCCGCCCGGGAGTGTACACAGCACGCCGGTGACGTCAGAGCGGCTGGGTGCTGAGCTCATGGTTATGTAGTTGTGGTAACCCCCATTGTGTGTGACAGTACACCATAAGTGCTTATTCACACACTGCGGGAGAGATTTATTAAAAGTGGTGCAAAGGAAAACTGGCATAGATGTCTGTAGCAACCAATCAGACCCCACCTTTCATTTTTCAGAGCTGCTTTGGAGAATGAAAAGTGGAATCTGATTGGTTGCTACAGGCAATGTCTGTGACAAGACAGTCATACAAGGACAATGGGGGACATTTATTAAAACCGACCGTCTTAGCCTCTCTGTGCTGCCGGTGGATGCGCCAAAGTTATGTGGAGATGTAGGCCCCTACATAAGGGCTCCTGTACACAGACCAAATTGTGGTCCATAATGCTCAGGCACCAACTGTCTGCCCACCGTCTGCAGATGCGGACCCATTTTTTTAAATGGGGTCCATGATCCGCATCCAATGGTCCACACCACAAAAAAGTAGTGCATGCCTACTTTTTTGAGGTGCGTAGGTACAGAAAGAAAACCTACAGAAGCACTCCGTATCACAGTATCATCAGAATTGCAGATCTATTCAAGTGAATGGGTCCGTATCATTATATCATGTGCTCACGGCCGCTGCCCGTATATTGTGGACCCGCTGTTTGTAGGTCGCAATATGGGCATGGCTGAGCAACGGCTGTGTGCATGAGCCCTGACTTGTGCTTCCTCCAGCTGCCTTGCTGGTGTAGATTTGTTATTTCCCACGCCAAAAACTGGCATAAAAAATGATAAATAAGACGGGCCTGCTGTCCCTCAATGTGCACGAAGGGTCCGTGTGTCCGTTTTTGTCTTCTATGCAGAGTGTGATCTGTATTTGACATGACGTGAATTTCCAGAGCATCTCCTATCAATGCCAGAACAGGAATGCCATCCGTGTTGTATCAGTGCTTTTCATGGACCTGAAGTCTTAGGCCCTTTTCACACCTGCGTTTCTCTTTTCCGGTATTGAGATCCGGCAGAGGACCTCAATACCGGAGAAAAACGCTTCCATTTTGTCCCCATTCATTGTCATGGGGGACAAAACTGAACTGAACAGAACGGAGTGCTCCAAAATGTATTCCGTTCTGTTTGGTTGCGTTCCCAGACCAGACAAAAAACCGCAGCAAGCAACCGGACACAATGGAGAACAGATCCGGGACCCATTGGCTTACAATGGTTTTAGTGCTGGTGTTCATAGCAACCATAGCGAGCGGCATGACACACCTCCTTCCACACCCGCAAACGTCACTCCCGGTGCGGCTCCGCTCCGTCAGAACTGGAAATGACGAGGGTATGGAAAGTTCACAGGTAGGGAAAAATAACGGAACAACTGGATCGGTTCATAACTGATGCAGTTGGTTGTATTATGAGTAACGGATGTGTTTTTGCTGAGCCCTGCCGGATCAGCTAAAAATGCAAGTATGAAAGTAGCCTTCACTGGGTGTGTTTGGTTTGGCAGAGCTTCCTTCCGTTGTCTGTCAGTGTTAAAACAAGAATGTGCGAACAAACACATTAAAGAGGAGCTGTCCCCTCTCCTGACATGTCCTTTATAGCTACTATTTGTAATAAAAGAACATGGACATGCCCCCTGAGCTATGATAGGGAGAGCATGGACACGCCCCCTGAGCTGCAGCAGAGAAGTCACTCCCCTTGATATAAATCCAGCAGAGCAATGAATGGGGAGATCTCTGGATCCATGTGAGGTACAGGGCTGGTTCCAGCTTTGTTAGAAAGAGATTGTCATGGACTATATGATGTCTATAAGATAGGCACTGTGTTACTGTAGCTAAAGAGAGGACCACACATTTCTGCATGCCTGCCTGGTGACACTGTATTAACCAATGCAGGGTGAGTTCCGTGTCTTTCTGGGGGAATATATCTATTGACCTCCAAACCCGTGATGGTATCTGGGTCTAATTGGAGGGGGCTTGGAGTAGGTAACTTTTGCCCCAAATAGATATACACTTGTGCTGTTACTACACAGAGGTGTCTATTTATTTTGCACCAATGTGCTGATGTATACAACAGTCCCCCATCTGCCTGCTTCCTTGAGAACAGGACAATTTCTGTATCTTTTTAACTAATATATGTAACGCCATTTTCCTCACAGTGGAGTTGGATTTCTGGTCCAACCAGGGTAGGTTCAGGCCCTAAGGAGCAGGAGCTGATGGGCATGCTCCCTGTCTCCCCACTAGCCTAGTTAGCTCTCCCTTCTGACAAGAAGCCAGAACTAGACACTCCTATCAAGAGGGAGAAGGATGAAGTGTTAGCTCCATTACTGTGCCTAACATACGCCATCTTCTGGTGTAACAGTGTATGACATAGATAAGACATCAATGTAGCATTATCAACCAGGGTGCCGGCTCTCAGGGTGGCGCCAGAGAAGCAATGAGTGCTTTCATCAATACAGATGGATGTGCTGATTGCTGGAGTGCCGACGCCCACATAATGCAGTAGGGCACGGAGGCTCATAGTTCCCTGCCCCGCCATAGGCTTCAGGCCTAGTAGGCCTAAGTCCTATGTGGTAGTGAAATCCCGTCACAGGTGTACGAGATGACGTCATCACACGCGCCTGGATGAAGCAGCAAAGTGAAGTGTGTGCGCCTTCCTCTGCGAGCAAGTGCCTGGACATAGGTAGGTATTTAGCTTTTAGGTTGTGTTTTTTATTTTATGTGCCAAATAACTTTGGGGGACTCAGGAGGACATGTGGGGGAAAAATATTGTGGTGGGATACTTTGTGGGGGCAATAATTATGGGAGGAATTACTATGTGGGGGGCAAATTACTAAATGGTGGCAATATGGGGAAAACTACTGTGTGGGGCAAATTACAATATGGGGGCAGTGTGGGGAAATTACTGTGTGGGGGCAGTGTGGGGGACACTACTGTATCGGAGCAGTGTGGGGGACACTACCGTGTGGGGGACACTACTGTGTGGGGGGCAGTGTGGGGGACACTACAGTGTGGGGGACACTACCGTGTGGGGGGCAGTGTGGGGGAAATTACTGTATGGGGGGCAGTGTGGGGGAAATTACTGTATGGGGGACATTACTGTATGGGGGCAGTGTGGGGGAAATTACTGTATGGGGGACACTACTGTATGGGGGCAGTGTGGGGGAAATTTACTATATGGGGGCAGGGCGAAGGGCGTTGCTATTGGGGAAGCACTGTAGGGGCAATTCTATTATTTTTGGGGACACTATACAGAGATTATTGCCTGGAGCACTATATAGGGTGTTATTATTACTGGGGGCACTCTAGGGGACATTATAGCTGCTGTAGACACTATAGGGACATTTGGGGTAATTCATCAAACTGCTGTAAAGTAGAACTGACTTAGTTGCCGATAGCAACCAATCAGATTCCACCTATCATTTTGACAGCTCTTTTGGAAATCCAGTTCTACTTTACACTAGTTTGATAAATGACCCCAATTATGTCTACTGGGGTCACTACTTTTTCAGCAGTATAGTACCTGGGACATTGGGGAGCGCCAAGGGCACAGTATTGGGGGTGGCAGCAGGATGACACTGCGGGGACACCAGGATGGGGAGGTTGATGGAAAAACTGAGAAATCTAACGTGTCTGTATTACAAACTCTGTAGAGACCAGATGAGGCTGGAAGAATTCGTCATGGCGGTCTAACGGAGGAGAAGAGGTAAGAGAAGGTCTACATGACAGAAGATGCCCCTGGATGTAAGAGGTATGTGGTCAAGTATTGGGGGAGGGTGACAGAGAAAGGACCCCCCGGGTGCCAAACACCCTAGGCATCCCACTGCCGCTATTGAATGTATATGGCCGCGTTTAGTTCGGCTGACTGCTGAATTCGCTATATGTATGCTGCTCGCTCTAACCTATGCTTGCTTCCCCATGCTGCAGGAATTCTGCCTGCCCCGAGCTTGGCTTTTGTACGACGATACATCTGTCTTCAGCCTTATCACAAGTCAGCTGTTGCCATCAGACACTTTCCGGGACGACAACAACCTGGGGATTCCCTCCCGGAACGTCCATACTTCCATGAGGGGGTTTCAAAATGAAGAGTAGATAATCTCCGCCGTCTAGCACTAAGCCAAATCTTCTATCAACCCAGCGAATCTGCTGGCTTCCGTAATGGCAAACCTGACAGAAATCAGTACAGTATAGGCAACTACATAGCTATAGGTCTTTGCATCAACATTGGCCTTTGGGTATGTTCACACAGCAGATTTTGCAGATGCAGGATCCAACGCTTATTCTGCAGCAAAAAGCACAGCCATTTCTGCCACAGTTTTTAACTTTGAATGCTGCTTACCTCCTCACGGTTTAACCCCATTGCATGGAGCTAAATCATGAATGGACATTGCTCATGGCTTCCAGCAGCGTCTGTCCAGACACCACGGCAAGCAGGGACATGTCCCTGCCTCGCTTGGTGGCAGCTGCCGCCTGCATTTAACAGCAGCGCAGCCTCCCATGAAAAATAATGAAGTGAGGACACCACACAGTCGCCGCCTGAATTTTGGCACGGAATCCATGCTAAAATTCTGGTGGCAAAAGACGCTATGTAAATAAGGCTTTACGGACAAATTTGGTGTGCATAAAGGGACACTACCATATTTTTATCACGTATTACTAGCCTATATATGACTATTCTATTTTTATTTTTTTTGTTTTCTGGATATAATTATTCTACTTCCTCCCTGGCTCATGACTTCCTCTTATGTTTGAACTTTTAGCACAGTAAACAGCCTCCCTTGACTTGACTAGAGAGGAAAGGGGATGAGTGACTCAATTAGAACATCACACCGTACACTAATCAATGCGAGAGAGCAATAGAACAGTCACGCTGTTATCCTTATTCTACTTATCTACTATTAAAGTAGCAGATAACTTCTTTCCCTCACAGCAGCATTAAACTAATTAAAAAACATACCCCTTTCTGATGCATGTCCCTTAAAAAAAAAAGACTCAGAATGGTGTAAAATAATAAAATAAGTAATAACTCACTAATCTACTGTCAGTCTCATGCCAACATTTTCCAGGTCTCTGCCAGTGTCTATTTCCTGGTCCCTCTCAAAAAGGAAATGTAATACTACAGCCAATTAGCTGGGATCGGTCCTGTGTCGGGAGGGATCAAAAAGTAGAGTCTGGTGGGGGACAGAAAAACATCAGAATGGGAGTGGTGGGTATCGATGAGGTGAGTATTATGAATTTTATTATTTTATATCATTCAGAGCTATTTTTATTACAATTTAATTTACCAAACATGCTCTTTTACCCCACTCTCTGATGTTTACCTAGTGTATTATCTGTTCATTTATTAGAATATCATTCTTATAATAAATCTGGAGAATCCCATGCACAGATGTTTTACAGTGAATTCTGAGATCCGGGAATAAGGTATGCTTACACAGGCTAGGTGAATTAAAAAGTTTATGAAGTGTGATTAAATACATGAAATGTTGGCCTGTGTTCATTAGGTACAGTAGGCTGCTGTCGGCAGTCCTGGCACGATCTGTACTCTTGTCAACCGTCCTTGCAGTGCACAAACCAACAGCCGACACCCAGTCAGGGTAGGATACAAGCTTGACATCCTTACTCATGGATATTCCGTAGGAGCTTAGAACTGTTTGTCCTATGTATCAAGTTTATACATCTTAGCCCCTCCTCCTCAGGATGTTCCATGAGGTAATCACTCGGGGATGTACCTTTCACGTTTACTAAGAAAATACCGGGCACCACCAAAATGCAAATGGGTGCAGTCTGAAAGAGTGCCATAGTACTGACAAACAAACAAATAATCAGACGCACATGAGATACACCCTTCACAGCACAATGAGGGTCTTGTATATCCTGAGTAACTACATTCAAGGAATATCACTACATTAAAAGGCTAATAATTAAAGGTAATAATGAAAAAAAAAAGATAATTAAAGGGAAATAATCAATAGGAATAACTAACTCTCTGGAAATCAGGGACAGATGGCAACTATGTACTTGCACTGCTACAAGCCAGAATAAGAATTAATATAAGACAGCAGGAGTAGACGTAGATTGCAATATCATGTGAACCGATTGCTTTGTGAATGAGAGATGCTGAAATGGCGACCTCTACTCTTCCCCCGTTAATGACCTTGATTGTGTCCCCATTGGTGGCACATATTGTAGAATATAAAACCCAGCTGCTCATATGGCTTCTACTGATATCTGCTCAGGAAATGGATTATGTTTCTGAGTAAAATGAACATGTTTTATGTCAGGAAGCTCACTATCTCGGTATCATAAAAAGCAGCTCTGTTGACTGTGTCTTACTGGCATGTGAATAATGAAAATGTAGCTTAAAGGGGTTTTCTGGGAGAAGAATATTAATCATCTATCCTAAGGATAGGTCATCAATATCCAACAGCCGGAACCCCCGCGATCAGGTGCTTGAAGTTGACGCGGCACTCTGGTCAGCACAGCGCCTTCGCACATCTTACCAAGCACAGCGTCGTACATTGTGTAGCGGCTGTGCTTGGTATTGCAGCTCATCCCCCTTCACTTCAATGTGACTGAGCTGCGCCTGGGCCATGTGACCGATGAACGCTGCAGCCTCTTCAGACAGCTGATTGGAGGGGGTGTCTAGAGTCAGACACCCACCAAACAGATATCAGTGACCTTCCCTGAGCTCAGATTAGGGCGTATTTACAGATACTAGTTTTGTGGCGTTTGAAAAAATGCATAATATTTGTCACAGGTTTCCGCAAATCACAACAAAAAAATGCCACAAAACCAGTTCTTGTAAATAAACCCTTTGTCTGAAGAGGTGGTTAACCCCTTAGTGACCAGCCTGCTTTGGGCCTTACCGACGAAGCGTTTTTCTTCTTTTTTTCATCGTTGACTTCCAAGAGCTAAATTTTTTTACTTTTTTATTTTTCCGTCTAAATAGCTGTATGAGGGTTTGTTATTTGCCGGACAAATTAAAGTTTTTAATGGCGCCATTGTGGGGTACACATAACTTTCTGATTAACTTTTATTAACTCTTTCTGGGTGGGAGTTGGGAAAAACAGCAATACTGCCACTGAGTTTTTACATTATAAATTTTACAGCGTTCATTTTTCGGTATAAATAACATAATATCTTTAGTCTCTGGGTCAGTACGATTACAGTGATACCAAATACATATAGTTGTTTTTTTTTACGTTTTACTACTTTTGTGCAATAAAACCCTTTTTTTAAAAGGAAAAAAATCTTTTTGCATCCCTGCCTCCCAAGACCTATAACTTTTTTTTATTTTTCTTTCTATGGAGTTGTGTAAGGGCTTGATTTTTGCAGGACGACTTGCAGTTTACATTGGTATCATTTGGGAGTAAATTACGTTTCTTGACCGCTTGTTATGAATTTTTTTCTTTGTGGTAACTAAAAATAAATTATCAATTCTGTCACTTTTTTACATTTTATTTTTGACGTTTACTGTAGGGGATAATGTAGTGTGCGGCGATACGAAACATATGGGGAGATTTTTTTTCATTGAAATTCACTGGAATTTTTATTTTTTTAATAAATGTTTTTTTTTTTTCACTTTTTTACCACTCAATAATGATTGCTTTTAAAAAACAATGCACTATCCCTATAGTGCATTGCATTTTAATGTCAGTTCTATACTGTCATTGACCAGCAGGCTGTGCCAGAGAGTCACATCCTGCTGTGCACTAATCAAGGCTGGCTTGGGGCCTATACCAGACCCCACCCAGTCTTTACACACATCGGCACCCCGCGATCGCATTTGCGGTTGCGGGGTGCCGATGGAAGACAGAGGGCGTTCGCTCCCTCTGTCACCGCTTTACATGCAACAGGCGCAATTGCCCGTGCCATGAAAAGCATTAAACAGTCCAAATCGGCACTTTTGCCGTTCTGGGCTGTTAGAGCAGGAGTGTGTACAGTAAATTTTATATAATTTTGTGTGGCATGAATATAGAAGAAAAATAACTTTCAGCATTATTATTTTATTTTTCATTTTATTTTTGTTTTTTGTAATTGTCTTTTTATTAAGGCATAGTACATAATAAAACAGTACATCTATGAAAGCAAATAGTCGTCCATTAAATGCATGGATAATCAGAGATGCGAGAAAGAAAACAAATGAAAAGTAAATCCAATTTCAGTGCAGTCAACATTGAGATCCATAAACTAATAACAGCTTAGCGAGAAACATTAAAGAAAACGATAAATTACGATGTTCAGCTCAAAAGAGTTATATATGCAATAATCACGTATAAAGGGAAGACACCACAAGACAGGACAGAAAGGGGAGAAGCGATAGGAAGACTAGTACCATTGATGACTATGAGCGGCATTTTATTTTTTTTACCATTCAAGTTTTAATCTTCAGTCTATGGTCATAAGGATACCTAACAATTGTAGTCATTTGGCTGCTGTTCAGGCAACACCTAGTTCCCTGTAAAGGGGTCCTCACCCTCTGATTGGTATGCCGGGAAATCTGGAGGCTGGATCAAAGGAGAGAGTCCCCTTAGATCATGTCCCGGTCATGGACTGCACAGATCAAAAGATTGATAGCCAGGATCGTAGCCTGAGGACCTGCACTGCCTGCCAACAAAAAACAGTGGGCCAGGATCGTAGCCTGAGGACCTGCACTGCCTGCCAACAAAAAACAGTGGGCATTGGTTTAAAAGTTAAACACAAAAGTGTATGTTTGGTAATGTACAACTAGGGGCGTAACTACCATAGCGGCAGACCAGGCGACTGCTATGGGGCTCGCGGCAAAAGGGGCCCAGTCTTAGTTGGGATTATCTCCTTTTCTACTGGAGGTGAAAACTTGGTCAGGACTCTACCCTCTAAAGAAGGGGTGCACAACCTGCAGCCCAGGGGCCACATGTGGCCCTTAATATCAATCTGTGCTGCCCCCAACATCTGGTGACAGACATGTATGTCTATGTCTTGTGGCTGCTCACATACATTTTTCATGTATTCTCCCATTAGTTGGGAATCCTGTAGGTGTAACCAGACATTTATAGTATATACTGTATCTACAATACACCATAAATACAGTATTTCAGTTGGTAATACCGCTTTAACTATTATTTTTGGCCCTTGGGATTCCTTCAGTCTGACAATGTGGCCCCCAACCAGAAAAGGTTGCGCACCTCTGCTCTAAGGGAACAACTTTTAGCAAATGAGGCAGTGGAAAAATGGCCCAAGGGTCATTGAATGGGGTTTAGGCAGAAACCCTTCTGACCTGTGTGCGGGCGTGGTTTGATCCTTGCTATGGGGCCCTTACTTCTCTATGTACGCCACTGAGTACAACTTAAAAATATAAAGCTGAAGCTCTATGATACAACAAAGGGATAATAAATTCAGTCATTCTGTACTACTCATCAGTTTGCAAAACTGCTTCCACATAGTTTAAACATATTGGAAGTCAGCACATGTGAAAACTGAGCGCTAGCAAAAAAAATGCAGTTTAATACAGTGGCATGGAAGAAAGCGCTATTTGTAAGAAATTACAACCCCACTTAGTACGTATGCTGGTAGTGCAATAATGCAATGCCAGTCAGCGTTAGCATTCCCTTGAGATGCCCATCAAAGTATAATGGCTAAATTCTGTTGTAACTGAAAATCTGGGATCTAGGGCTATATGCATGCTTCCCTGTACAGTTTTTTCCAAAATGAATAGGTTTCTCATGAAACGCTTATGGCATATCAAAGGCAGTGGTTTTAAAAATTAATCATGGAAGATATTGACAATGCAGGAGCACTGGGACTACATAGCTCTGTACCCTGTGTAGTGACCATGTGGCTGCTTCCATTAAAGTGAATAGGATAAGTTCTGCAGACACAACCACTAAACAGTGTACAGAGCTATGTAGTTCTGGTGCCAGCTCCTTCTATCAAGGAGTTGGACCCCGACTGATCTGAAACTGATTACCTATCCTAAGTGGACAGTAGGTGCAGTGACTCGGAGGATCACTGCTAGAGAGTTAATATTGTGATTTTCAGATAAAGAGTTAATACTCAGGTTCACCACCGTAATGTTTACTAGTGATGAGCGGCAGGTGCCATATTCGATTTCGACGAAATTCGCGAATATTCGAATGAATATTCGTTTCATATTCGTCGAAATCGAATATTCGTCATTTTTTCTAGTTATCGCGATTAACATGCGATTTAAATAATCGCATATTGCGATTTGTACTTAAGGCTACTTTCCTATTGGTTTCATATCTAGAATTAGCGAGGATGACGAATGTATTCGTCTATTCCTCAAAACGAAGATAACGAAGTATTCTACATCTTCGCTTTAGCTACCTATTCGTCAACCTCGCTAATTCTAGCAATCAAATAGGCAGGTTGACTATAGAGACAGCTGTGTTAAATTAAGCTATGCGATTTTTTTTTTTTTTTTTTTTTTTTTTATAAATAGAATACTTATAATAATTTTATCAAGTAATATAATTATTGTATTAAAAAAAAAAATTATCGCATAGCGAATTTAACACAGCTGTCTGGTAAGTCAACCTTCCTATTTGATTGCTAGAATTAGCTGAATAGCGAAGTTGACGATGACGAGACGAATAGGTAGCTAAAACGAAGATGTAGAATACTTTGTTATCTTCGTTTTGAGGAATATGACGAATACATTCGTCATATTCGCTATTCGCTAATTCTACCAAGCCAACCATAACTTCTGTGCTCATGGAGCGTCCCCATCACCATGGGAACGTCTCCATATACTAAAATGTACTGTCGGATTTGAGGAATTACGTTGAAATCGTAATGCGATCAATTCAAGTTATATTAATCGCATTGCGATTTCAACTTAGAGCTGGGTTTATAATGGGTCAGCTTGCTAGAATTAACGAGTTAACGAATATGGAATATAGCAGCAGTGCTAAGTTGAAATCGCAATGCGATTAATTTAACTTAAAGTATTCGCATTGCGATTTCAACTTAGCACTGCTAGTGCATAGCTATACTCCATATTCGTTAATTCTAGCCTATGTAAGATAGGCAGTGCTAAGTTGTAATCACAATGCGATTAATATAACTTGAATTAATCGCATTGCGATTTCAACGTAATTCCTCAAATCCGACAGTACATTTTAGTATATGGAGATTCTCCCATGGATGGGGACGCTCCACATGAGCACGGAAGTCGGCAGAAGCGGCAACGGGCACTGACTAGAGCAGCCAGGAAGCCAGGAATCCTCAGGACAGGTAAGAACTACTTTTGGGAAGTAGGAAAGAAAAAAATATAACTAAAAAAAAAAAAAAAAAAAAAAAAAAAACGAATATTCGAAATAGCGAATTTATAGCGCTATATTCGAAATATTAGCGAAGTGCCGATATTCGCTAAAAAAATTTGCTTTTCGAATATTCGCGCTCAACACTAATGTTTACTGAGATGATATTTGTGCATTGTGAAATCCTAAAAGTCGATATTTAGGAAGCAGACAGTTGGTACTGGCAGTCTTAGGTAGATTGCTGGGAGATGGGCTGGACCCACCCACTGGTTAGTGGAGAGTCCGCTTCTGAAGACCTATTTTGGTGAGCTCTGCCAAGTAGGCCCTGAGGCCAATTTTATAGGAGTGTATTCAGTGTTAGAAATGTGCTCCATGTGTCATAAGTATTTCCCATCCTGAATGCTGCTCCTATGACATAGACCCACAGCATTATAGTGATTTATAATGCTCTATGTTCCTGCATGACCTTAACTCTAATGATTTGTACTCATGGCATTTGAGATCAAGCAGGAACACACAGCATTATAAATCATCATAATGCCGTGGGGCCGTGGCATAGGGACAGGATTCAGGATGGGAAATACCTCTGACACACAGAGCTTATTTTTCGCACCGAATACGCTTGTGTGAAATTGACCTAAAGAGAAGCCTTATCTAGGAAAACAGCATTCCTGAGAGTGGAATACTGCCAGAAAGCTAAGGATTGCTCCCAGAAAGAAGAGGATATACTAACCCTGGGTTCAGACCTGAGCATTCTGTCGCGCGTATTTCAGCGCGTTTTTGCAAATAGGAAACGCGCGTTCGTACGCGCGTTCTTGTGATTGACTACTGTGGTGTCAATCACAAAATGCGCGACAAACGCCCCAAAAAGCTCAAGTACTTGTTTATGCGTCGGGCGTTTTACAGCGCGTTCAAACGCGCTGTAAAACGCTCAAGTGAGAACCAGGGCCATAGGAAAGCATTGGTTTTCATGTGTTGAGCGTTTTACAGCGCGTTTGAACGCGCTGTAAAACGCTCAGGTGTGAACTTAGGGTAAATGTATGCAGAAGGTTGAAAACTATTTAAAGGCTGTGCTTGGACTGAGACAGCAAGGTAAACGCACATTTATGACAATAGACTTTACTGCTTATGGAAAAGGTTATATGCCTCTGGCACCCAACACACTTCTGGGACAGACTGGCCATCCGAATCTATGAACTGTACCCGGCAGACTGGACTTTGCAGAAAGTGTTAATGAGTACAGAATTGCACGCTTGTGGTTAATTTGGGAAGATTGCAAAGTGTAACAAGAGAGAAGCTCAGGGAGGACTACTACCATCATTGCCACCTCCTATATACAACCTTTGGAAGAATCCTGTTGTGTTAAATATCCGAGAACTGTGCCTGCTGTTTTCATTTCTATTGTAACTCCCATCATCTACTCAGTCCAGAGAAACTTATCTGGCCTGGTCAGTGATTTCATTATTCATATGCCAGCCCTTTTTCACTTGCTCTGGCAGGAGCCCCAAAAAGCCACAGTGTCCCTGATGAAAGAAAGTCCTACCTAGAAAGCCCTAGTGTGCCCTACCTTCACTGCTCAGGGACTCTCCGGACATTACATGTGGTTGTCATTGTTTTTAATATTCCTTTGTCTAATAAAGCTTATATACTTATTTGTTCGTGGTGTGCACCTTGTTTTGGCATAAATCCTTTTTCTAGTTTTCCGTATGAACCAAAAGTGACTCTGACCAGCTTTCTCAGATTTTTATGTGTAGGGATGCTGGTAGATAAAGGGCCATGCACTGAAAGATACCTGGACAGGAATCTGGCAGTTATGGTTTGGCATTGTGACAGTGTGACATCACAACTGTTTTAGTCAGGTAAGCTGCGGTGACATCACAACTGTATTACTGTGACTTGAGCTGTTATGACATCACAAGTATGTTACTGTGAAGCAAGCAGTTTTGAAATCACAAATGTGTCACTGTGAGTTAAACTGTTGTGACATCACAAGTGTGTTAATGTAGTAAGCTGTTGTGACATCACAAGTGTGTTGCTGTGCGTTAAGCTGTTATGACATCACAAGTGTGTTACTGTGAAGCAAGCTGCTGTGACATCACACATGTGTTACTGTGAGTTAGGCTGTTATGACATCACAAGTATGTTGACATAAAAAAAAACTACCATGACACCTCAAGTGGGCCTTTAGTCAGGTAAGCTGCTGTAGCATGAGCGCCTTCATTCAGCTGGGGTGATATCACAAATGTGCTTTATTTGGCAATCTACTGTACTATAACATTTCAAGAGTCTCTGAAGCCATGAATAAGGTGGTCTAGGGCAAGCGCCACACTTTCATCAAATAAGCAGTTGGAAATCATGGCACCCATATAAAGTCCTTGTGTAGTGGTCCATTGTTGTTAATGCCTGCCCAAGGGTAAGCTATCACAAGAGTGTTGTAGTCAGGTAAGCTGCTGTGACATCACAAGCAGGGTTGGATTGGTAAGGTAAGCTGCTGTGACATCACATCTGGGGTCAGGTTGGTAAGGTAAGCTGCTGTGACATCACACGTGGGGTCGGGATGGTAAGGTAAGCTGCTGTGACACCACACATGGGGTCAGGTTAGTAAGGTAAGCTGCTGTGACATCACATCTGGGGTCGGGTTGGTAAGGTAAGCTGCTGTGACATCACAAGCAGGGTCGGGTTGGTAAGGTAAGCTGCTGTGAGATCACACGTGGGTTCAGGTTGGTAAGGTAAGCTGCTGTGACATCACAAGCAGGGTCGGGTTGGTAAGGTAAGCTGCTGTGACATCACACGTGGGTTCAGGTTGGTAAGGTTAGCTGCTGTGACATCACAAGCAGGGTCGGGTTGGTAAGGTAAGCTGCTGTGACATCACACGTGGGTTCAGGTTGGTAAGGTTAAGCTGCTGTGACATCACAAGCAGGGTCGGGTTAGTAAGGTAAGCTGCTGTGACATCACACGAGGGGTCAGGTTGGTAAGGTAAGCTGCTGTGACATCACACGTGGGTTCAGGTTGGTAAGGTAAGCTGCTGTGACATCACAAGCAGAGTCGGGTTAGTAAGGTAAGCTGCTGTGACATCACACAAGGGGTCGGGTTGGTAAGGTAAGCTGCTGTGACATCACACGTGGGGTTGGGTTGGTAAGGTAAGCTGCTGTGACATCACACGTGGGGTCGGGTTGGTAAGGTAAGCTGCTGTGACATCACACGAGGGGTCGGGTTGGTAAGGTAAGCTGCTGTGACATCACACGTGGGGTTGGGTTGGTAAGGTAAGCTGCTGTGACATCACACGTGGGGTCGGGTTGGTAAGGTAAGCTGCTGTGACATCACACGAGGGGTCGGGTTGGTAAGGTAAGCTGCTGTGACATCACACGTGGGGTTGGGTTGGTAAGGTAAGCTGCTGTGACATCACACGCGGGGTCGGGTTGGTAAGGTAAGCTGCTGTGACACCACACGTGGGGTCGGGTTGGTAAGGTAAGCTGCTGTGACATCACAAGCAGGGTCGGGTTGGTAAGGTAAGCTGCTGTGACATCACAAGCAGGTTCTGGTTGGTAAGGTAAGCTGCTGTGACATCACACGGGGGGTCAGGTTGGTAAGGTAAGCTGCTGTGACATCACACGTGGGGTTGGGTTGGTAAGGTAAGCTGCTGTGACATCACATGTGGGGTCGGGTTGGTAAGGTAAGCTGCTGTGACATCACACGTTGGGTTGGTAAGGTAAGCTGCTGTGACATCACACGTGGGGTCGGGTTGGTAAGGTAAGCTGCTGTGACATCACATGTGGGTCGGGTTGGTAAGGTAAGCTGCTGTGACATTACACGGGTTGGGTTGGTAAGGTAAGCTGCTGTGACATTACACGTGGGGTTGGGTTGGTAAGGTAAGCTGCTGTGACATCACACGTGGGGTCGGGTTGGTAAGGTAAGCTGCTGTGACATCACATGTGGGGTCGGGTTGGTAAGGTAAGCTGCTGTGACATTACACGTGGGGTTGGGTTGGTAAGGTAAGCTGCTGTGACATTACACGTGGGGTTGGGTTGGTAAGGTAAGCTGCTGTGACATCACACGTGGGGTCGGGTTGGTAAGGTAAGCTGCTGTGACACCACACGTGGGGTTGGGTTGGTAAGGTAAGCTGCTGTGACATCACAAGCAGGTTCTGGTTGGTAAGGTAAGCTGCTGTGACACCACACGTGGGGATGGGTTAGTAAGGTAAGCTGCTGTGACATCACACGTGGGGTCGGGTTAGTAAGGTAAGCTGTGTGTTAAAATAATGTGGGTTTGGGACAGGTAACATGCTTTGACATCACAACTATACAAGTGACACGTGCAGTATTTTGAAGCATTAAATATGAATAGATTTTTCTTGTTTCTTATCACCCCCACCTTACAGATCCCATGCAAGGCCCCATGCACACAACCGGAAAAAAAATTTGCATATTTTTTCTAAAAAAAATACGCATTGGATGCAAAAAATGCAGATATAACCCCGTGAGAAGACCTCTGGAATAAATAACTAGATTTATTCACTCTTTGTGTTACACATTTAAAAACTAAAGAAACACTAAGTACAGAAAATGCACCACAAAAAATATGCCGACACTGCCTCCTTTCATCTCTTCTTCACCTTTGATCCTATTTAGTCACTTTTTGTCTACACCATGAACTTTAGTAGGTCACAGGACATGTGAGGCCTGTAGTGTATGAGACACTGGGGCCATGTGCTGGCAGGCGCAGGAGGCACAATGCGGTGATGTCATCACACTGCCTGTGCCAAGCCAATGTGCTGGAAATGCTGCTCCGCTCAGTATGGGTAAGGCAATTGTTAGGTTTTATTATTTTGTAGACACAAAGGTAAGCACGGTTATTATGGAGTGGGGGGAATATGTGGACACAAGAAAGAAACACTAAGAAAATGAAGACAAAAGGATGTGTGAGAGTGTGTATAGATAGATATATATATAGTGGGTACACTGAGTAAATTTGAGTATAAA
Source organism: Bufotes viridis (assembly GCA_033119425.1). Taxonomy (NCBI): domain Eukaryota; kingdom Metazoa; phylum Chordata; class Amphibia; order Anura; family Bufonidae; genus Bufotes; species Bufotes viridis. The sequence continues at coordinate 37,941,654 of CM065596.1, read as the reverse complement.
TAAATCACCTTTATTACCAACACAGATATAGACTATCAACATAATAGTCAAAAACAATAAAAAAGTACAAAAGTACAAACACACCTATACCTCTATCTCCTGATATAGGTACCCACAAATAAATAGGTACTGAGTGAAGTAAATAAATAACAAATAAATAGTGTAAGAATAATACCTTGGGAAAAAAAGCATATAATCCATACACAGGCTAAGCCTCAATAAATAATTAGCATATATGCAAAAGCAAATACAACCATGTGAATCAGGAAAAATGGGGGGAGGGGTATAAAACCCCATACGTATCATTACCTACTGTGGCTTGGTGTGAAAGTAAGTAGGAAAACAAGTGGGGTACCATACCCCTTCTCCTATACAGGGGTATTTTTTATTGTTGTATGGGGGTGCAAAGGGGCAGGGGGATACAACTAATTCTTTGTGAGGGGCACAAAGTGGGTATTATTACTGTGCAAGGACACAATGGAGGGCACTATTAATGTGGGGCACAAAGAAGGCATTATGAATGTTGTGGACACAAAAAGGGAATTTTTACTAAGTAGTGGCACAAATAGGGCATCTTTCTCTTTGTGATGGGCACAGTAGGGGAATTATTACTATGTGTGGGCATTATTAATACTTTAAGTGGGACAAAATGGGCACTCGGGGTACTCAGAGGTGCATTAGGGGGTTGTCTGCAGAGAAGAGCCATGGCTTAAAGCAGTCTTCAAGGTGGTCTGGGCCTGGATAAACATGAATAATGCCCCCTGCATGTCCTTTGACAATAATAATGTCTAAAGAGTAATAATATCTCCTGAGTACATCTTAAAAAGTAATAATGTCCCTGAGCACCCCCACAAAAAGTAATATTGTCCCCCATGAGTACCCTCTTGAAAAGTAGCAACGTCCCATGATTGCCCCCTTTAGAAGTGATAATACTACCTTAATAAAAAAGACTGTCCCCATGTGGCCCACACCCTAATACTCACCTCACCTGATCTCCCATTTAGCGCAGTGAAGCACCTCCTGGTGCTGGTGGTGCAAGGCAATGAGGTTGCTCATGTCCTGTGCGTGGTCCGGATGTTTTTTAGGCCAGAGGCCTGGAGAGTAGCGGTGCAGGGAGTCTATAGATCGCTGCTCTACCACACGTTTTAGCTGTATAAGCATCCTGCGGCGCCCAAGTCCTCCCCTCTTTGACCCATCTGTGCAAGTGAGCAGGGGGCAGCCCCTCTTCCCCTCATCCAACTCAGTTAGATAGACCTCTGCTTGCACCCCAACAATCAGAAGCACTGCATCAGATGGTGTCTACTCCCTACTGACTCCACACAGAACAGCATAGAGAGAGGTTTATATTCCTTAAAGGAAATGTGTTATCAGAAAACGACCTGTTCTTTCAATCACGTTTTTATGTTATACATATTTTCTAAGAATTTTTGCAGATTTTTATACTTTTTTTTTTACATGTCGCTATCTATATTTTAAACAAATGTTAGCACTAGACGCTAGGCCTAAATATGTCAGGACATCCGGAACTTTGAGAGCCGCCAAATGAGCCATAAACTCAATGGTCAGGAGGGGACCTTGTTGACTTCAATAGTAGAGTTTACTGGGCATGCTCTGTGACCTGTGCAGAGATCAGGAGGGAGTAGATAAGCTGTGATATCACCTATTGTGAATGGTGGATCCTGTGTTATCTGTATAGAGGTATTATCTGTTATTGTAATCCTGCTTGTGGTGATAATGCATTGGCTACTGAAAAGTTACCTGAGCAGAACAAGAAGCCTCAAGACTCGATGACTGTACGATTTTTGTTGTTTTGTTAAAATAAAGATAGTGTCATGGAAAATTGAAAATAAAAATCGCCAGAAATTCTAAAATAAATCAGTTCAACATAAAAACATTTTTCTTTCTTTCGCCAGAGAATTAGGCTGGTATCGGTTCTGATATGATCAGTTAGAAAGACCGGAGAGATGTAAAGGAACATATTGCAGACAATGGAGCTTTTCTTTCCTGTAGCCGTCACTGTCTCCTTCCATTTTGCTGCTGATGAATGAGACACTTACTGCCAGAGGTATATTTAAGTAGCGATTGTAAGGAAATGTTAGCATGCACCTCTGAGAGTAGTTGTGAAATGTTCTGGTGAAACTGTAAATTAGTGCATATTTTTGGAACTAATGACTACACTGTGATAATAACACATGCAAAGCGGAACATTTGTGGTAGAAAGGAAAGGGCAGATGCCACAGTAAATTAGCCGCCATTCTGGTTCATCATTTTTTTTTTTTTTTACCTTAAGCAAATAGCATTTATCATGTAGACAAAGTTAATACAAGACACTTACTAATGTATTGTGATTGTCCATGTTGCTTCCTTTGCTGGCTGAAATAATTTTTCTATCACATTATACACTGCTCATCAGGGGTGTAGCTAAAGGCTCATGGGCCCTGGTGCAAGAGTTCAGCTTGTGCTCCCCCTCCCTGAGTGCTTTGTGGGAAGGGGCAGGTGAGCACATAGCCCTCCTGCAGCCTGAGGCAAAAATTGAAATGGCACCTAACCTCCTGCCCCCCGCCCCATGCCAAATTCTTGACCTTTCCCTCCAGCCAGAGGTGTAACTTGAAGATTCTGGGACACACTGCCTTCCCTGCCACTCCCAGCAAGTACTTTCTACAATACTGGTGTCTTTTTATGAGGCACAAGGGTGTTTGGGCCCACTAAGGCTCCTCCGCCCGGTAGCTACCTCTGCACCCCTATAGCTACATCCCTGCTACTTATATCCAGCGGTAAGAAGCACCATGAAATCCAGCAGTAGTGGCCGTGCTTGTGTAACACCCCAGAGTGGCATTACCACTTCTGGACCCCGCTACTGTCTTATGTTTATGATCAAATGTAATATGCCTGGTTCACCAGCAGATGGCAGCGGCAATGGCAGAGCTATCTTACATAGAATGGAGCCTTTCATTCCATTCTGACACCCCCTCTGTGGTGTGGTGGGCATTTTCCCACTTGCTGCAGGGAGGGTGGAGTTAGTTAGAGGTCAGAGAGGCGAGTACCCCTGCTAGGGGAAGTAAGCAGTAGCACGTCCCTGTTGGAGGAGCCCTGTTTAGACCAGCTAGAGCACCTTCAGCTCTGCGGGACATGGAGCCCATAGCTTGGAGCCTCAGACCCCAGGGAGAAAGTTTCCCTGGACAATGCTAGAGACAGACCAGACTACAAAGTTAAATACAGCATAAAGAAGAAGCGGAGTTCTATAGCTACCCCAGAGCCAGAGAGCAACAGACGTAGCAGAGAGGAGTTTGCCTGCCACAGTTAATGCTAACGCCTGCTGGGAACCAAGACAAAGCTTAAAGACTGTTTCTGATGAACGTTTATTCAAGTAAAGCTGCTGTTCAACTATATACAAGATCTGTACTCAATTTATTTCATCATCCCCTTCATCAACAACCCCACTTTTCATTGCTTCAGAGCCAACGCCTAGGGTCCAGCGTATCCAGGTAGGAGCACCGTGACACAGGCACAACACCTTAAGGGAGATTTAGGCTACCCTACACCACTCTGGCATTCCTACATCTGGGCACCATCTACGATATCACTAAAAGGGGCCCTGTGCCCGTGTTGCTTCACTGCAACTGGCGTCACGAAAACAAGTACTCTTTTTACTCTTAAAGGGCCCTGGGGGGAAGGCGCCCGCTGCACTTGCACACCACACTATAGTGTAAAAGCACAACCACATCTGCTGGACTGCATAGTGATCATAACCTCTGGAAGCAAGCAGTGTATAATGTGATGGAAAAATGAATCAAGCCAGCAAAGGAAGCAGTATGGAGAATCATAGACATTAGTAAGTGCTCGACAACTTTCTCTACATGATAAATGCCATTTGCTGAAGGGAGACAACCCCTTTAAATGCAAATAGGATCATTTTCTCTATTTTGGAGGGGTCTATTCAGCTAAATGAGCCTTTAAGATGTTGTACTGCATCGCTAATTTTCTGCATAGTGCAGGCATCATTTATCCTCAGCTTTGGTATTCCACGTGCTGCTCTTGACATTTTATACTCATATTAGGCCTACTTATTAATTCTCGGGCTTGTAGACTGGCACTACATAACAAGTCGATGGTGTGTTGCTTCTGCGAATGGCTTCATCAGGGAGAACTTTACCCTGGCCAGAAGCGGATTCCCCTGGTAATCAGGGTCAGTGAAACTAACTTACCATCGAAACTTCCGAACATCTTCATGGGACATTCTGAAGTGTGGCCCCTGAAAAAAATTGGGGATGGCTGTGCTCCCCTCACATCACTGCTACCAGTCAGTGGCCTCAGTGGTGATGTGTGCAGACACTCCAAGCTGCCCAGATGACCATGGCATGATTAGAAAATTTGTATGTTTTTATATGTTGTACTATTGTGAAAACTTTAATAAAAATGACTTGGTTAGAAAAAAAAAAAAAGAAACCATCTAGGACTTGAGCTACAGGGGGTACATGAACCATTTCTGCAGCAGTATTTCACTGTTCCGAAACCTCTATCCTGCAGACACATGGGTCTGCGGGATGGTTCACAGAAAGAATATAGGTTTACCAATAGGACATCCCGATTCCGAATTAGTGAGTCACAAATTGTATGCATTTTGTCAGCAGGATCAATCCAATTAAATCAGTATGGTTGGCCCTCTTGATTTACACGATACCTTATTGATGTTGCAACGTTGCCCCATGCCTGAGAAAAGTCACTTTTTCTTGATATGCAAATAGAAGTTGTTGGAGCACCAAGAGGTTGGCCAAAGCCCTCAGAACACTGATTCGTCACCATCCCAGTCAAGGAAGAGGTGAGCAGACCCTCCAACCTAAGCCGTCGCTTCCTATTCCAGGTGTACATCATCGACGCATGCGCAATAGGAATCTACGCCGATACTTAGACCAACGGTGCAAGCACAGGAACACAGAGTGAGATGTCAGGCTCTGTCAATCAAAGGGGAGCGTCTGGAGCTGTAGGTGGAGCCCCTCAGTCCTCCAAGAACCGGAAGTGTAGTGATGCATGCCCAGTCGCTGCTCCGACAGCAGAAGCAGAGCCTCTCTGCCTGTGCTGCTACTCAAGGCAGTGGCGTAAGGGCAGGATTGGCATGGTCGGCCAAGATGTCCGGCCTTGTCAATCAATCCGCAGTTTCGGGGACACCCCATCACAGGTGCAAAGCCCTGCTTGATGAGACGAGTTGATTCTTACGAAATTATTCACTTGTCTCTATTCCGAAGTTTTTTACAAAATAGCACTGGGAGTATTTCTGAATAGCTTTTATTTGAAGGAGGGAAACTAAATGCCACGTGCCCTTCTATCGCCAACTTCCACAGTTACATGTTATTGAAGTCAAAACCTCATTTTCATGTTTAGGAAGAGCCAAAAAAGTAGGCGGGTTCATTTAGGGAATAAATTATAATGAATAACTATTCATACTTCTCTTTTATTAGTAGTAGAGCTTGAAAATATTTGGAAGGCTGGGGTTATTGCAAGTTGGGGTATTTCATGCAGTCTGCCATCTGCTGGTGAAAGGAGAACATTACATGGAAGATATTCACTACTCACCAGTAGGTGGAGTACAGCTGAGAGGAGAGGAAAAAGAAGAATTGACATGTTCATGCTTTTCACATTGCTGCTGACTGGATCAGACTGTTCTGCTGTGTCTACCCCCTCTGTGTGAGATAATCCATCATAGAAGGTTAGTGTGTGCCACAGTGTTTATGTGTATCACAGTCTATTTGTTGCATATGAGTGCATATATTTGTGTGTATGTGTGTTACAGTATGCATATGTGTAAGTGTGGCACTGTGTGTTCCTATGTGGATGTATGGGCATCACACTGTGTATATGTACAGTACGTATATATGTGTCACAGTTTGTATAAGTGTGCGAACATTTGTACTTCTGTGTGTTTTGCATGCATATTCATGCGTTATGGAAGTTTTTACATGTCCATGGCCTTGAACCACCCTCTTTACAAAATCCTGCCCCCCAACTAGCATATACCCTTATGGCTATGGACACCTTTCCACTGATTTTTGTCTATTTGCTTCCAAAATGCAAAATTTAGCCACTTTCTAAATAGTCTGCATTAAAAACGTCCTACAATTTTGTTGTTGTAAAGTCTGTGTAACCCCCTAACTTAGGGTGCTTTCACACTTGCGATAAAGTTTTCCGGTATTGATTGTCCTAATGCATTCTGAACGGAGAGCAATCCGTTCAGTATGCATCAGGATGTCTTCAGTTCAGTCACTCTTACGGTATTTGGACGGAGAAAATACCACAGCATGCTGTGGTGTTTTCTCTGGCGAAAATTCCGGAACACATGCTGGATCTGGCATTATTTTCCATTGAAATGCATTCATGCCGGATCGAAGTGTTCCGGCAAAACGGCTCCGGTTTTCCGGTCTGCACATGCGCAGACCTTTAAAAATACAAAAAGAAATAAAATACCGAATCCGTTTTTCCGGATGACACCGGAGAGACGGATCCAGTGTTTCAATGCATTTGTCAGACGGATCCGCATCTGGATCCGTCTACAAATGCTTTCCGTTTGCACACAGATTTCCGGATCCGGAAATGCCTGCCAGATCCTCACAATGCAAGTGTGAAAGTACCCTTAGCTGGCTGTGCTGCTTCTGACATGCATCAGGCAACACATTGCTCCTGGTCTTGTCAGCTTTTTTTGCTCTCACCCTGGCTTCACTGTTAAAGATAGCAGGAGGTTGAAAGGTTGGAAACGGCAGATCAGAGTGTGCAGGAGAGGGAAATATCAGTGTCATCAAAGAAGGCAGATCACACAGGCTGTGCTGTATCACAGTGTAGTTCATACAAGGCTGTCTATATGGTGGATAAGTCACATAGGCTGTTTATGAGTGTAGGGAAAAAGAAGAGTATCCACAGCAGATACTGCAGGGATCATACACTCTTCAGCATCACTGTCTGCCGGCAGAATAAAGAGTAGATCCCTTATGTGGTATAGGAGCAGCATCAGCATCTGTCAGCAGAATAAAGAGTGGATCCCTTATGTGGTATAGGAGCAGCATCAGCACCCGTAAGAAAAATAAAGAGTAGATCGCTCATGTTTTATGGAAGGAGAACTCTGTACAGGAATGAAGCTGTGCTGATACATAAGAGCTAGTGAAGGCAACAGCATCCTTGACACACATACCTAACATGCATTAGGTATTACTGGCATGGACACATCCTCATAAGAAAGTTCTAGAAATATGAGCATATTGCAAACTGAATATCTAGGAGTCTAAAAAATAAATAAAGTAAAATGGAAATTGAAGATTGAAACTTGTGCAACTTTTTTTTTTAGCAATTAATATAGGTATATCACTGAGAAAGCAAATTACCCCCTAAAATATAACTTTTCATAAGTATATATTAAAATACTCCTACATCAAAAAAATTCCAAAGGAAATAAAGTAAATAGACTCAAAGGGTGGAGGGTATAACTCGATGTGGCCATTCAGGATTCTGTAGATCACGATGTAGGGGGCTCATGTCGTCACATAATTCATTGATTAGATATCAGGATGCTGCAGCAAAAATTCTCCTGTCGTATTGACTGTATCATCCATAGATGAGTATAGATCCGCTTTTTGGCATGGGAACACTATCCCTACATGGCTAATGTGTCCCTGCCTAAAAGAGGAGTAATCGCCCCAATTAATATAAGTAAAAATATTTTTTGGTGGGAAGAAAAGTCTTCTACCAAAAATAGCAGAATATGCAGTGTGCAAAATATGCTTGCTTGAAGTTATAAATGAAGAAGAAAATTTATTTTTCTCAGCAATGCGGACACAAATGAACATGGGTGCCTTCAGCTGAGTGCACTTGTAACAGGTCAGCCATTCATAGGCACAACGCCGTCAGATGCCTTTTAGATGGCATTCACATCATTGCATGCCAGCACTTTTAACATATGTGTAGCATCCCCAAGTCAGGGAAGTATGAGAGACTGACCCGGGGGATGCCAGTGATGGAGAGGCTGGCACGTGGATCCTCTGGGGCACTCTCTGGGTTCTTGAGGGACACAGCCAGGTGTAGTGTGAGGTGCCCTTGGTGTTTGTAGATTAATGTGCCAGTGGCTGGGTGTCCCTGATGTCCATGACGCCAGTGCCGGGAACGGTGGCACACCGATTTGCAAGAGGAATAATTGAGGTGCAGGCTTGGATAGTAAACCAGAACTTCACTTTACTTAACAGTAGAAACAGCATACACTCTCTTGACAGTTCCTTAGAAGACAATTGGTTTTCAGCAGGTTACAGATTACAGTTCCAATATGGCAGGCACTTGTACAGCAAGGTGATACACAGAGGGTTAACACAGGACTGCTGCAGTACAGGCGGCTTTACTCTGTTCCTGACTGGTCCTGGCTGGCAAATATACTCCAAGGCCCCAATGCCTTATCTCTGGCTTTTATCCTTGGTTATAATAATTACTGAGTACCTCCTCTGGTATTTATAGTACCTCTTGCTTTCTGGAATTCTTTGCTTTCTCTGCCTTCCTCAGCTCTACTCAGGCTGGCTACAGTGATGATCCTGCTGGTGTCTTTATCTTAATTGCAGCTTGACTAAGGAGGATTCCTTCTCCTCTAGTTCTAGGGTCTGGATTGCTCCTCCCAGGGAATGACTCTTCCTGAGGTGGACCCCCGCAGGCCACAGGGCCTGGGCTGGCTGGACTACACTCACAGTCTCATGGCCTGGACTAGACTACCTCACTTCCCCTGACTGGGCCTATATAAACTAGGGCTCCCTAGCTCCCTCTAGTGGCTAAAGTTGGGATGACACCCCCTTGCAGGCCTGCACAATGGCACACAATAGCAGTAACAGGGTGATGGTACATATATATAGGCATTACATTATATTGCATTTACTGAAAATCACATTCACCAATCTCCCCACAAATGAGGGGAACATACGCGCCCTGGTGACCCTTCTGTAGTGTCGGGCATCACAACTCCCGTACACTACATATGCCACACCTATATATATATATATATATATATATACACACACACACACAACATGCCAAGACCGCAGGGGAAAGATGTGAGGCTATGTGGGCCGATGGGGGTAGTAGTTCATTCGTACTCACGGTTAGCAGAGCCTCCCTGGGCCAGCAGTGGATGGAAAGACAACACTAAATCCTCAGGAGCCCTCTCAGTTGCAGGGAACACCAGCCAGTTGGTGGTTAAGGTTCCCTTGATGGTAGTTGGTGTTTAGGGTGCGTTGGTGGCTGGGCGCCTGTGTTCGTGACGCCAGCACCGTAAGGTGCAAATGTTGGGTGTAGTAGTAGAAATGATGAAGAGTCGGTTGTAATCAAACAGTTGAACGTTTACTGAATCAATTGTCTTCAGGCAGTCAATACAGACACAGTTAATTTGTATGGCATAAGTGATGACTCAAAAATAGGCTCAATTGTATTCCATTTATCATTTAGGCATTGCCTAACTTCAGACAAGTAATGCATATAACCCCCTTTATCACACCCCAAAGTTAATACATAGCCACAGACTACTAAACAAATGCAGACTCCTAAAAACCCAGCCCCAAGATCAGACCCCCTAACTACAGACCACAGACCAAAGCTTTAGATGCCAGATTCCATGAATTAATACAGACCCCAGACCAGACTCTCTAGATACTCACCTTGTTCTGCTTGTTCCTGCTGCTCGCAGTCCTTTTCAGTCCGTAGACAGGAGATTATCTATGGTGGCCCCTGGGACTGAGGAAGAGTGCAGGAACTAGGAGAAGTCTTGATTTCAGACTACTGTACAATATACAGTACAGACGTCCTGGACATGTTGGGGGAGACTTGGCTAATATGTGACAAAGTAACCTAAAAGTACAGTATATAAAATATTTGTATGTAAAAGACTAACAAAAAAATATAGACATTCACATGTAAAAACCTTAAAAATTTTACTCCTGAGGCTGAGAGAAAGCCCTTTTAACTAAAATTTACAAAGGAAAAGGCAAAAGAATACTTATAATAAATATGTATAAATAATAAATAAATAAATATCGCCAAAAGAAAACCCCTAAAAAAATTGGGGTCAAATTCTGGGACATATAGTAAATAAAGGTAAATAACGTAAATCTATATAGTAATATATATTTACATAATAAATAAAGGCAGAGCAGTGGTCATATGTTCCATACAGCTCCCTCTGGGTTGGGATACATGTCTATACACCTATAATGCAAACGTTTGTATCCGTTCAGAACGCATCCATTTGCATTAGTTTTAAAGAAAAAGGACAAAGTCCAAAACTGATCCGTTTTGAATTACATTAAAAGTCAATGGGGAACGGATCCGTTTTCAAATGCACCATACTGTGTCATTCAAAACGGATCCGTCCCCATTGACTTACATTGTAATTCAAAACAGATCCGTTAGGCTCCGCCTCTTCAGACGGACACCAAAATGCTGCATGCTGCGTTTTGGTGTCCGCCTCCAAAACAGAATAGAAGCGGAACGGAGCCGAACTGATGCATTCTGAACGGATCCTTATCCATTCAGAATGCATTGGGGCAAAACTGATCCGTTTTGGACCGTTTGTGAGAGCCCTGAAACGGATCTCACAAACTGAATCCAAAACGCTAGTGTGAAAGTACCCTTAGATGAATGGCTGTCATTCGTATATTGTCCACCAAATGGTCCGGCAATGTTTTTTTTTTTATTTTATTTTTTTTTTCATTTGATTTGTGCTCTTGAATAAAGCCTACATAACATCTTTAAAAAAAAAAAAAAGCATAGTCAAAATGGCTAATTAAAGTCTCGAAGTAAAGGGTTAATCCACCGAGCATATTGGTATCAGTCAGGCTCCCAGTGCTGGCCAGCTTCCCGTTCAGAGCTGCTCTGATAAGCTGTGTGATCCTCCCGGGATGAGGTGCAGAGCTGCTGATGCTGGCTACATGAGGGCTGCTATATAACAGGATCCCCCCTGCTCCCCGGTAAGGACTGGCTTGCACGTTGTATGTGTTCTGCTGGGGAGCACAGGCTGCCTCTCTCTGCATGGCTTCCAGGCGAGGACCCCCTCACAGAGCAATCATGAGCAGCAGCAGAATCAGTTTCTTTGAGGTAAGCTCCAGGATCTGCAGAACTGCAGCCTCCATCCACTGTGTGCTATCCTCTGCGCTAACCGTAGACCTGCTATATCTGACTATATGGAATATACCGCATGGAGCCCACAGCTGCTGCTGCTGCACAAAGTTTCCACCGCCATTCATCTGTCGTGGCCTGGACTTTTAACCAGTTCTGTTCCAGTAGTGGATCTATGCAGTGGAGGGTTCTGTACAAATGCAACCCTCATACCGTAATCTGTGTGTCTGTGGCTCCTTAGTGATCGCAGCATGGAAAATAGATCGATTGGTCAGCAATAGAGATGATGGTTGTTATTGTTCTGCCGCTTCTAGGGGCATTTCTTACATTTAATGTATGGGTCATGTATGTAATGGGCCAGATGAATTATTATATCCTTGTACTGCCTTGCGGTATGTAATTGTACTACTGGATGCACATGATTGAGGTATGCTAAACTCATGATACCTGCTCTCATTTACCGACACTTTTTTTGGGTTAAAGAGTGGAGAAACTTATAGTAACATAGGGGTCATTTATTAAGATCGGTGTTTTAGACTTTGGTCTTAGTAACCTCTGCACTGAAGGTGGATCCGCCAAAGTTATGAAGATGCGCCGGCCTCTACATAACTTTCGACTGATCCACCCCCGGTCTAAAGGAACCTGTGGTAGATTTAGAACATTTTCTATGCCTAAGACCTCATGCAGACGAACGTATTTTGTTTCCGTGTCCATTCAGTTTTTTTTGCAGATAGGATGCAGACCCATTCATTTCAATGGGTCCGCATCCGTAGCCCCGCTAAAAAAATATAACATGTCCTATTCTTGTCCGTTTTAGGCATTGTTACAATGAATCCGCCAAAAAAATGGATGGCATATGGATGTCATACGTTTTTTTTTTGTGGATCCGCAATTTGTGGACTGCAAAACACATACGGTCGTGTGCATGTAGCCTAAAACAGGCGTAGAAAATGATAAATGAGAGGGGCCCTAAAGGCCCGTCCTCTTTCTCACCCACACCAGGCCCCATTTTCTAGACCTGGCGTGAGTGGGGAAAAGTCGCAGATTTTGGTGCAAATAACCTCTGCGCCGCAATCTGCACCAAAAAAATTGTGTATATCTGATAATAAATTACCCCCATAGTTTGTAAGGCTAAAAAAAACTTCTGTTCAGCCTGTTAGCCTGCAGGTTGATCCAAAGGAAGGCAAAAAACCCTCATGTAGGTAGAAGCCAATTTTTCTAATTTTAGAGGAAAAAATTCCTTCCCGACTCCAATCAGGCAATCAGAAGAACTCCCTGGATCACCGACCCCTCTCTAGTAGCTGTAACCTATAATATTATTACACTCCAGAAATACATCCAGGCCCCTCTTGAATTCCTTTATTGTACTCACCATCACCACCTCCTCAGGCAGAGAGTTCCATAGTCTCACTGCTCTTACCGTAAAGAATCCTCTTATATGTTTGTGTAGAAACATCATTCCTCCGTCAGGCATGTCCAAACTCCGGCCCTCCAGATGTTGCAAAACTACAACTCCCATTATTCCTGGACAACCTACAGCTATCAACCTACAGAAGAGCATGATGGGAGTTGTAGTTCTGCAACACCTGGAGGGCCAGAGTTTGGACATGCCTGCTCTAGATGCAGAGGATCTGTGAATGAGTCTTAAGCGACTTTGAAGATGCAACTCCTTTTCCTGACTGTTACAAAAATGTTGTCGGCCTCCAAAGAAATAGTGGCGCTAATCTTTTTCAGTGCAAATTGGTAAATGTGAACCACTGTGCCTGTGAGCGGGCTAATGTCACCAATAACTGGTGGTACTGTGTAGGGCACTGCCTTCATGATTGCATTTGATTGGTTGGGGTTAGCAGTATTGTGGGTAACATACATGTATATAGGATAATGTACCCCCCCCCCCCCATTGTACATTATAAAAAAAATTACCAAATTTGTTTAGGACTTTATAACTTATTTCTTGTATGTTTGTTTGAATACACGCCTTGACTGCTGAAACTTTTTTGGAAGACAGTTTGCAATCTGAGATGTGGGTTTTGTTGTTTTGCAGCAGTTGGGGCACAGTACTCCATAATACACATTGCAGCTGCTGAAGAACCTCTTTTCTTAAGGGCTCATACACGCGAACGTGTGCCGGCCGTTCTGTGCATTAGGGACCCCAATTGCGGTCCCCAATGCACGGGCAGCATCCAGGCGGCTGCTGCAGACTTGAATGGGTCCGTGATCTGTCCGTTCTGCAAAAAAGTAGTGCATGCACTACTTTTTCGCGGTGCAGAGGCACGGCCAGAAACACCAAGGAAGCACTCTGCAGTGCTTCCATGGAGTTCCGCTCCATCCTTCCGCACCGCATCTCCCAGATCGCGGACCCATTCAAGTGAACAGGTCCGTGATGACGGCTGCACAAGGCCGGTGCCCGTGTATTGCGGACCCGCTGTATGCGGGCCGCAATACGACCACGGCCAGCACACAGTCGTGTGCATGAGCCCTAAGAGAGAGAGAGCACCACATGTTGGTAGTTGGCAGTGGAGAAAAAACATCATGCAAGTTCTGACATCAGAATTTGAAGTTTATATTATTATTTTCCAGTTGTGTATGATAGATAGATATATATAGATATAGATAGATAGATAGATGTTTTCTGCCCTAGAGATGATGATTTTAGCATACCGACTTTGGAAGAACCAGCCTAGTTGTGAATGCAGAGCGTCACAGCGTCATGATGGCGTTAAATGTGATAATGGAGATGTGAGACTAGTCGGAGTGTAGAAGCATGTGCACATCGGAGGTGTCATGCATAAAATGGTGACAGTTTGAGACTTGTGACATCTCTTGTAATGGCTGAGCATGTGCCCCTAATAATGTATATACAAGTCTATTCATTTACTGTCTTTTACGAGGCACACAGCACGTGCCGCATTATTACACAGGGGCTCCTGTTACCAGGTAGGTTGCCGGACGTTCCGCACAATGTGGAATGAGGCTTTTGTATCTTCTAAAACCCCGGGCAATGATTCTATTTCCTGGAAAAATACATGATTCTAGGAATATTTCTATTTATTATGTAGCAGGTCTGAGTGTGGGAGCAGGCACACTGGAAATGCTGAACGTACTGGAAACGTCACCGTCTACCCAGGTCTGGTTCACATCAGAACGTTTGCTTACTGTAGCTCGGCTGAGCGGGAGGATCCTGGAGGGGCACTCACCACCAATTATACATTATTGTCCTACAGTACATTAAAGGGGTTGTGCCACAAAAAAATATTCTATTTTTTTTAAGCCAGCACCTGGATCTGAATATTTTTGTAATTGTATGTAATTAAAAGTGTAGTATAGCCCAGAGGTGGGCAAACTTTTTGACTCGTGGGCCACAATGGGTTCATATATTGGAGCCGGGAGCTGGACCAAGAGTAGATGGATGGGGCGTTTGTGTGAATTAATATAAATTTAATTTTAATTTCGTAACATTAAAGGTAGAATTCAAGATAGAAAAGTATAAAAAAGAGTTCTTTTATCGAAAAATAAGCACACGCCATCACGGGCACTAGTCAGAAGGCCTCAGGGGATTACCGTATTCTTCGTGGTTTTGAACTAATGGTGGCCTGTGGATGACACTTATGGGGGATCTGTGGATGACACACTGTTATGGGGGGATCTGTGGATGACACACTGTTATGGGGGGATCTGTGGATGACACTATTATGGAGGATCTGTGGCTGACATTGTTATGGGGTTCTGTGGATGACACTATTATGGGGGATCTGTGGATGACATTGTTATGGAGGATCTGTGGATGACATTGTTATGGGGTTCTGTGGATGACACTATTATGGGGGATCTGTGGATGACATTGTTATGGGGGATCTGTGGATGGCACTGTTTTGGGGGCTCTGTGTGTCATCCACAGATATCCCCCATAACAGTGTCCCTGTGTATGTGAAATCGTGTTGGGACCCGGTGAAGTCACTGTACTCTAATACACAGGGCCCTGCACACACAAGTACCGGTATTCATAAGTAAACTTGAGGCAAGAAATGGCCGTATTTTCAGGCAGGCTGGCCAGTCGCTCACGTCCTTGCGGCGCATGCTCTGAGTGACTGGCCAGCCTGCCTGCAAGTATGCGCGTTCAATAGTGAGTAGGATACGTGCATAGCGATTCCATTCCGTGCCGCAGTCGCATGAGCAGCTCTGCGGGCTGGATAAAAAGGTGCGCGGGCCGTAGTTTGCCCATCACTGGTATAGCCACTGAGGTTACGACCACCACTGCAGCACAGATACGAGGTGTTCGGGACGGGAGCTGCTGTGCATGCGATCCTGTGTGCGCTCTCACGATCCCAGCCACCAGAGTGGAAGGCTCTTTTTTCTGTAGTGTGCAAGCATGACCACCGCTGCTGGATTGCAGGGTGGTCATAACCCCTGGAAATGAGCAGTGCATAATGTGTATTCACTTTCTCTACATGATAAATGCCATCTGCTGAAGTGACACAACCAGTTTAAGGAAAGAACGACCGGGCCTTTTGTATTACAACATGCCCGATCTTTTGCCACTGGTATTTGGCAGCACGTTTTCTCCCCATCCATGTTAAAATAAGCATAAATGATACCCGCTGTGTAAACTTCTGCATATTCCCTGACAACAGATATACATACCAGACACCAAAATATATATGACATGAATTCACAGCATATTACAAAAAGACATGGAAGACCTTGTGCCCTGTGATGGGCTATGGGGTGGATAATAAAAAACTAAAAACTGCTGATCTTCATATCAACAAAATATATAATTGAAATATCAACCTCATTTTAATTGTACTTCTGTATCCAGATACAGCCAGCAGTGTGTATATGTATATACATCTAATACAATTTCTAGATATAACCTTGGCAGCCAGGATGGAAATATCCGTGGTTTACATTGCTGGGTTCACTCAGAGAACAAGGAAATGCCTACTAGAATGCTGTTTATGTTAGAAAGCACTTTGGTTTTTCTCTCATAACTAAACAGTTTTATTACTATAAAAATAAAAAATAAAGTTTTGAACCCCTTTAACCAGCTGAAGACTGTAGACCGGGCCATTTACCCCACTTCCTGACCAGGCACATTTTCCATTTTATTTGAAAATCATAACTTCTTTGCTGTTCATTTTTTCCCTACTTTTTTCAGTGATACATGGGTTGTTTTTAATGTCATGTTTTTTTACTTTTTTGTTTTTATTTTTATTAACCGATAAAATATAAAAAAGGAGAGGGGAGGGCTGGTCTATTTTTGAAAATGTTCTTTGCTAATAGCACAATATGGGTATGGGTTATGGCCCCTAGATGCGGGACTAGAATCTGCGGTGGCGTTTCTTTATTAATTTTTTTTGTCTTTTTTTTTTTAACTCTCACCCTCCATACAAGAACTTTGGGGGACATTTGACATAACATTTTTTATTTCAATTTATTTCTGATATCTCCTGTAACTGGGACTGATATATTGGCTCCAGAGAGGTTGTTTAGAGCTGTACAACCTCAATGCAAAGCTCATCTGGGTCTGCTAAGTCCCAGCAGCTAGTACAGATTCCTGGGTCCCAAGAAATCACATGATTTCTGGGACTGGAGCAGGAAGCATCTTGAGCTCTATACACCGCTCATTGAGTGCTGTGTATACATGTGCATGTCCACAATACTGCCCCCAGAGAGGTTGTTCACAGCTGTACAACCTCACTGCAGAGCTCATCTGGGTCTGCTAAGTCCCAGCAGCTAGTACAGATTCCCAGGCCCCAAGAGATCACATGATCTCTGGGACTGGAGCAGGAAGCATCTTGATCTCTATACCCAGCGCTCATTGATTGCTGTGTATACATGTCCACAATAATTTTTATCATTGCACATGCAGGATTTGTCATCAATAAGATTTATTAGGATATCTGGTTCAGACACAAACAGCAAAGGGCCCCTATGCAAGAAAATCATGTGGGCCCTTTGTTATGCAGCAGTAAAACCTATGACAAAAATTAACAGGACTTTACATGCAATTACATGGGAATTAGGTGATGGGCCCCTTTTACTGCTTGGCCCCTGCACAGACTGCACATGTGGTACATCCAGCCAGCTTAAGTTGACATTTGGCATCTTGTTTTATTAGGGGTCCATTATCGTGTCCATGCTTGGGCCCACCAGTGGATCCTTTGGTACCCCTATGGGTCAGGGTCATCAATATAAGATCGTCGGTAGTCCAACACCAGTCATGTGTTTGAAGAGGCCGTGTACCCCAGCCAATCTGATATTGATGACGTACCCTGAGGATAAGTTTTCAATATGTAAGCACTGCACAACTCCTTTAAAGGGGTTATCTCATGAGTCTGACTAAAGTAAAAAATGAACATCAGACAATATATAATACATGACAACCTCTTTTTAACAAAGCTAGAACCAGCCCCGTACCTCACATGGATACAGAGATCTCATTCTTTTCTCTGCTACATTTATATCAAGCTAAAAGCTCAAGGGGAGTGTCTTCTCTGCTGAAGCCAAGGGGGCGTGTCCATGCTCTCCCTATCACAGCTCAGGGGGCGTGCCCATGCTCTCCCTATCACAGCTCAGGAGGTAGTTGAAGGATGAAACTGAGCATGTGCGGCCATCTCAGTGAGCCGGACAAAGAAATAAGAAAAGAACAAACAGCAGGTGGCGCCATACAGATACATTTTGTTGAATAACACAGTGGCTTCGCTAAATCTTTAATTTCATGCAATTACAAAACAAATAAGATCCAGGGGCTGTTTTGAAATATGAAGAATATTTCTTGTGGGACAACTGCTTTAACGTACATAGAAACACTGCAGTTGATAAATTCAGGGTATGTAAGCCCTGTCTCAGGAATATCTCAAACGCCCACTAGGACTGCCCACCTATAGGAGGCATTAACACAAGCCACATACATTTTCAGACCGGGACAGCCCAAATTTGCCGGTACTGTCTGTGAAAATTAGGCAGAGTGCCTGCAAATTCTGGACTTTTGGCAACTGTGCCCCTGGACGGAGATGAGCTTTCTCTGGAATAAGGTAGCCAGGTTTTTCTAATCAGGAAATATCAGGTAATCTGGAATGCTTGATAACCTTGCGCCTGGCTGTCCCATTGACAGATGGACCATAGAAGTACATTCAAAAACAGAACGGAATGAAATGAAATAATGGACACAGGAACTAAAGAAGAACCATTGTAATCATGGTCTCCTAGGGCCCCTGTGCAAAATCTGTAAGGCTATATTCACATCTGCATTTCAGCATTTTGGTACTCTGTTGCGGCAAAGTCCTAGAAGAGCATGCGGTGTATTTTGCCGGCTTTATATTTGGACACCCAATGAATTCCATTATAGTGAATATGGTGGGTACTATCTCTCCTTGGGGAGAGAGCGCCCTAATCGGCGTGAGGAGACTTATAGGCCATTCATGCTCCTCTGGAATTCTGGGAAGTTGGTATGCAAATGAGCTCTTAGCAAGCTCTGCCTCTAATGCCACCAGATGTAAGACAGCTATCCTAAAAGTCAATGTTCAGCTATCCTAAAAGTCAATGTTCAGCTCTTTAAATAAGCCTTGAGACATGACTCGGATATTAAATAAGCCAGCACCTCATCTGCAGACAGCTGTTTCGGGGTGATTGCCCCTCATCAGTGCAGAGCAGAGAGTGCTGGCTTAACTAATAGTGAATAGGGATCCGGTGGATGCTGGCAGTGTCGGGTGGCCGGAACAGAGCAGATGCCCCCCCCCCCCACCTTTCATGTGCCATCTATAATAGTGGTGTCTTCCTATGGATTCCCTAAAGCACCAGATCCTGGATGCGACTGCTATCTCTACACCCCTGATTCTGATGTTCTCATAGGGGGCGACTCAAAAGATGAATTTAATACATCCCAGGGATTTTCAGGCAAGGATTGTTCTTCTTTTCATCCGTGTTTCTAGGGAAGGGGCCTAATCCTCTAGGAGCAGGGTAAGGCTTAGTGTTGTTTCTTCATCACCTCAGTGACTGCTAGTTTCTTTGTTTCTGGAAAGATGTGCTCCTGAGGTGTGATTTACTATTTGCAATGCTGATTTACCGGTTTTGTGAGGGAAGAGATGGCAGCAATCCAGTCACTTAGTTTCTTTTTTTCTGTTTCACACGTATAAATCCTTCCAAGGATTCCGTAGCATTGCCAAGTTCTTCTTCAAAGCGTGTATATGCCTCACACATTTCAAGGCGGAGGGATGAGGTATGTCTATATCAATATGCGGAGGCTGAAAAGTCACCAGGGTTTAGGTTCATCATCTGAAGGTTCGTGTTTCCTACACAACCTGTGTGACACATGGGCTATAGCTCACCCTGCGTGAGTGGAGTCTTCTGATGGCTCACCCTATGCGAGTGGAGTGAAGCCTTCGGATGGCTCACCCTGCATGAGTGGAGCCTTCTGATGGCTCACCCTATGCGAGTGGAGTGGAGCCTTCGGATGGCTCACCCTACATGAGTGGAGCCTTCTGGCTTGCATATGTGCAAAGTTCAAAGCAAGATCCCTTCTCTCCATTACTGAACTCACCAGAGACTTAGTTGCCATCATGGCCATCACCATCATCATGGGCGTAGCTATAGGGGGTGCAGAGGTAGCAGTCGCTACCGGGCCCAGGAGCCTGAGGGGGCCCAAAGACCCTTGTGTCAGATAAGAGGACACACAAAGCACTGAGGGAAGGGGGCCCAAGCTGAACTCTTCCATGAGCCGTTAGCTATGCCCCTGACCATCATGGCCATCACCAGGCGCTGTGCTTCCTCCTTTTTAATGCTCGGCCAGGCCTTTACTGCAGAGGTTTCCAGTTGTTGTTTGTTTGTGGCCTTTCTGTCTGAAGTTTAGTCTTTAACAAGTGAAATGCATGTTCTCTTGGGTTCAGATCTGGTGACTGACTCGGCCATTCAAGAATAGTCCCTTTCTTTCCTTTAATAAACTCCTGGGTTGCTTTGGCTTTATGTTTTGGGTCATTGTCCATCTGTATTATGAATCGCCGATCAATTTCAGCACACAGTCTCTGAAAACCCCAGAATTTATCCGGCTGCTCCTGTCCTGTGTCACATCATCAATAAACACTAGGGACCCAGTGCCACTGGCAGCCACGCAAGCCCACACCATCACACTGCCTCCGCCGTGTTTTACAGATGATGTGGTATGCTTTGGATCATGAGCTGTACCATGCCTTCGCCATACCTTTTTCTTTTCATCATTCTGGTAGAGGTTGATCTTGGTTTCATCTGTCCAAAGAATGTTCTTCCAGAAGTGTGCTGGTTTTTTTATTATTTTTTTTTTAGCAAAGTCCAATCTAGCCTTTTTATTCTTGAGGCTTGTGAGTGGCTTGCACCGCGCAGTGAACCCTCTGCATTTACTTTTTTGCAGTCTTCTCTTTATGGTAGATTTGGATATTGGTACGCCTTTATCCTGGAGAGTGGTGTTCACTTGGTTGGCTGTTGTGAAGGGGTTCCTCTTCACCATGGTAATTATTCTAAAATCATCCACCACTGTTATCTTCCGAGGGCATCCAGGTATCTTTGCATTGTTAAGGTCACCAGTGCTTTCTTTCTTTCTCAGGATGTACCAAACTGTGGATTTTGCCACCCCTAATAGTATAGTAATTTCTCGGATGGATTTTTTTCTGCTTTCACAGATGACGGATGGCTTGTTTCTAGAGATGAGCGAACTTTAAAAAAAAGTCCGGTGTTCGGCGTTCGGGTTGTGGTAAGTCTCGCATCCCGTTATGGATTCCACTATAGCGGCATATGGAATCCATAAGGGGCGGCTGCCACCAACCCGAACTGTTGAACAGCCGAAGGACCTGGGGTGACGTCACTGTCATGTGATCAGTGCAGGGGGCGTGGCTCTGGATTTGATCCCGTGCTGAGCCACGCCCGACTGCATACGTGACGTCACCCCAGTCTGACTGTTCAACAGTTCGGTTGGTGGCAGCCGCCTATGATTCCATATGCGCTATAGTAATCCACTGAGATGTCGCTACACAACCGAACACGGACTTTTTTTAAAGTTCGCTCATCTCTACTTGTTTCACCTGCATGGAGAGCTCCTTTGACCTCCTTTCTCAGCAAAATCTTCAAAATGAAAGCACCACGCCTCAAATCAACTCCAGGCCTTTTATGTGCTTAATTGAGAATGAAATAATGAAGGAATTACCCACACCTGCCCATCAATCAGCCTTTGAGTCAATTGTCCAATTACTTTTGGTCCCTTTAAAAAACAGGGTGCCGCATGTTAAGGAGCTGAAATTCCTAAACCCTTCATCCAATTTTAATGTGGATACCCTCAAATGAAAGCTAAAAGTCTAAAATAAAAACTAAATTTGTGTCAGTGTCCAAATATATATGGCCCTAACCATAATAGAAAAATAGAAATGAATTGCTGTACAGTAGCACAGTCCTCCTGCATAAGAAAAACAACACCACTATCAATTTTGCATGGAAAGGCAGCCAAAACCTCCTTCCTTCCCTTATGGTATGATTTCTCTAAGATCTAGCTTTTAAGTGGAATTTTACAAATGCGTATCTACTCAACAGAATGCAGTCCTCAGACGACAACTGTTCATGCACTGACTGTGGTACTGAAATGAATTCGTCTTTTACTACCGCGTTCATTCATTACTGGATTGATGAGCTTTTATAGCGAGTCTATCAATTGTTAATTACATTTCTTACTGTTTCAACCCAAACGGTAATATGCGTGTCATGTATGTCCATGACCCAGGGGTCAAATAGCAGGGTCAAGCTTTAGTTTGACAGATATGTATCTATTCATATATAGCCATATGATGATTGTTGATTCAGTGGTCCAGATAGCCTTCCGAATAAATTCACGCCTGCTGGCACATCGATAAATGTACATTTCTTGGGGAGCACACGGCAGGGAGGCAGTTAATGCCTCGACTGATGTAAAACATGAACATCAGACATCGTATAGTATATGTCAATCTCTTTCTGACAAAACTAGAACCAGTCTTGTACCTCAATGGATCCAGAGGTCCCCATTCATTGATAAAATTGCTCCAGTAGGTGGGTCCTTTCTGGTGCAGGTATTTCCCTATCACAACTCAGGGGCATGTCCTTTCAGTTGCAGCTCTCTCCCTATAACTGTCACAGCTTCTAACAGTAGATATGGCTGGTGGCAGTTGAAGGATGGAACTGAGCATGTGTGACCACCTCAATAGTTGGACCTGCAAATTACTATACAGATGAAACACCAGGGGGCACCATTGTAATAAAGTAAAGGGAATATCTCACATTTTTTACCAGAAAGTAAATAAAAAAAACAAAAAAAAAAACTTCTTTTTCAACTTTTCACATTTTTTCTTTAATGGTGGCACAACAAAGAAAAAAAAAACACTGTGTAAACTCTCCTTTTGGAGCTCCCTTAGCTCCACTGATGCTGCTGTATCCTCTCTGCCGGGCTGCAGCAGTGATATTCTGTATGTCACTGCAGGCAGTCACTGGCCTCAGCAGTGTACAGGACAAGACCGGTGAGGCCAGTGATTGGCTGCAGCTGTCACATACAGTATACAAGTAAGTCACCATTGTAGCCCAAACATTACATCACAGCTGCAGCCCAGTAGAGAAGACTGTGAATCCATCTATTACTCCTCCCACCCATCACTGCATTCACGCTACAGACATACTGAGGCACATTTATCAAGCTCGCCTGTTTTTAGGTGTAAAATTAGACTGGCGTACATTTCATTCAGGCTGTCTTTCATTTGCTGAGTATTTATTAAGTCGCCCAGCCGTTAAAGAATTAGACTCTGCGTATTCCTATTAGTCTGACCTCTGGTGGTTCTTTTTCAGTTAGACAGGTTCATATTCACTAACACTGGTCTAATTAGTTTGCGCATGTCTCCCGGAAAGTGCAACTTTTAATGCAAGTTAAAAGTTAAAAACTTCTGAATTAGTCTAAAAAATCAAAATAAGCGGACGAGGCACAAAAGCCTCCGAAACAGGCACAATTTCACTAGTAAATTCGAAAAAAAAAAAAATAAGGCTGTCTAAAACAGTATGGCGTTGCCGATTGGGGCCGGATAGGATGTGGGTGCGTGGCGGGGAAATCGTGCGAGTGCGCACGCAATTCCAATCAGTTTTGACTGCGATTGCGTTGCGTGCGATCATCTCCTAGCAACCATGTGTGAAAATCACACCGCATCTGCACTTGCTTGCGGATGCTTGTGATTTTCACGCAGCCCCATTAATTTCTATGGGGCCTGCGTTACGTGAAAAACGCAGAACATAGAGCATACTGCAATTGTCACGCAACGCACAAATGTATTCCGGAAAAATCATCGCTCATCTGCACAGCCCCATTGAAATAAATGGGTCCGGATTCAGTGCGGGTGCAATGCGTCAACATCACGCATTGCACCCGCGCTGAATACTCGCCCCGTGTGGAAGGGGCCTATGTTTTAGACTAAAAACAGGCGCAAGCAATTTAGTAAATGTGTCCCACTATGCCTGCTCTGCAGTGCTACTGCCATCTTGGTCCACATAATAAACTATGGCCCATTTCACTAATCCTATAGTAGATGTGATACTTGACCGGCTGTCTGGACCTGCAGCAGATTTATCGTAGGGGCTCAGGCTGGATGATAAATCCTGTGCAGGGACAGACACTTTTCTATGACTTCATACCAGGGGTACTCAAATACTTTTTGTAAAGGTCCACATACCTGCAAAACAAAAAAATATATAAGGAGGGACAACACCATTGGCGTGTAGTTCTGCATTATTTTTTTTTTTTACAAATTTCCACACCTCCAAGCCTACCTAATCTCCTTTCTGCCGACCAAACAGTAAGAATGTTCTTTCAGTGCCCCCTGACAATAATGATGCCCCTTTGTTGCCCCTTAGACAGTATGATATCCCTTTAGTGCTCCACAGAGTATGATACCCCTAAGTGCACCCTCACAGCAGGTTGATCCCTTGATGCCCCCCACATTATGATGCTCCTTAGTGCCCCTAACACATTGCGATGCCTCCTTAGTTCCTCCCCACAGAGTATAAATACCCTAAAGCCCCCCTCACAGTAGTAATGCCCTCTCTGTGCCCCTTTCATAGTAGTAATGCCTTATCTGTGCCCCTTCACAGTTGTAACTCCCTCTTTGTGCCCCCTTCACAGTAATAATCCCCAATATGCCCCCTTCATAGTAATAATCCCCATTGTGCCCCCTTCATAGTAATAATCCCCATTGTGCCCCCTTCATAGTAATAATCCCCATTGTGCCCCCTTCATAGTAATAATCCCCATTGTGCCTCCTTCACAGTAATAATACCCCTTAATAGTAGTAAGACCCATTGTACCCCCTTCAAAGTAATAATGCCCATTGTGCCCCCTTAATAGTAGTAATGCTGATTCTGCCCCTTTTACAGTAATATTGCCCTCTGTGCTCCCTCCATAGTAGAAATTTCCATTGTGCCACCTTAATAGTAGTAATGCCCTCTGTGCCCCCTTCAGAGTAGTAATGCCCATTGTACCCCTTCACAGTAATAATGCCCTCTGTGCCCCCTTCAGAGTAGTAATGCCCATTGTGCCCCCTCCATAGTAGAAATGCCCATTGTGCCCCCTTCACATTAGCAATGCCCATTGTGTCCGCTCCTGAGTAGAAATGCTCATTGTGCCCCCTTCACATTAGCGATGCCCATTGTGTCCCCTCTAGAGTAGAAATGCCCATTGTGCCCCCTTCACATTAGCAATGCCCATTGTGTCCCCTCCAGAGTAGAAATGCTCATTGTGCCCCCTTCACATTAGCGATGCCCATTGTGTTCCCTCCAAAGTAGAAATGCCCATTGTGCCCCCTTCACATTAGCAATGCCCACTGTGTCCCCTCCAGAGTAGAAATGCCCATTGTGCCCCCTCCAGAGCAGAAATGCCCATTGCGCCCCCTTCACATTTGCAATGCCCATTGTGCCTCCTCCAGCGTAGAAATGCCCATTGTGTCCCCCTCAGAGTAGAAATGCCCATTTTGCCCCCTTCACATTTGCTACACCGATTGTTCCCCTTCTGTGTTAAAAAAACCAAACAGAATAAAAACCACAGTAACTACTCACCTTGTCCCGTTCCTGAAGCTCACAGTCCTCTCTCCCCTGCAGACACAGATCGCTCTGCAGCACTGTGTGGGTGGAGCTTATGTAGATTTCCAGGTTGCAGGCTGAATGGTGGAGCACGGCAAAGTCTTACCGCTTCACCATTCAGAGCGCTGCCAGCCTGAGGGAAGGGAGGAGCTCCGGGAGCTGAGCGGTGAGTGACAGGACCCAGCCCCCTGCACTCCAGCAATGAGCGCCTCCATCTGTATTGATGTAAGCGCTCATTGCTTCTGGACTTTGGCACCCCCTGAGAGCGCTAACTGGGGCAGACCGCCTCCCAATCAGTACGCCACTGCACAGGGGTCCGGACAGCTGGCAACCGCGGTCCACCAGTTGAGTACCCCTGCTCTATACTATCACCTAGATTTACTAATGTATCTGCACCAAAAATCTGTCTAAAAAGGGCACAAAATGGTGCATATCGGCGCAGTGTGAAGCATATAGGGTTTCTACACAACCGCAACCCCCCACCCCCTGACAAGCTTAAAAAGGGGTGGGGCTTAGCAGAAAGTGGGTGGGAGTTCATGAGAAAATCTGTCTTAAGTTAGGCCTCTTTCACACGACCGTGTGTCCACCGTGGCCGTGCTGCGGACTGCAAATTGGGGTCCGCAATGCATGGGCACCGACTGTGGGCCAGCCCGCATGCAGATCCATTCACTTGGATGGGGTCCACTATCCGTCCGTTCCGCAAAAAGATAGAACAAGTTCTATCTTTTTGTGGAACGGAAGCACGGAATGGTACACCATGGAAGCACTTCGAGTGCTTTCGTACTGTGGATCCATTCCAATCCGCACCGCATCTCTGGATTTGCGGACCCATTCAAGTGAACGCATCTGTGATGTGGAATGCGCACCGCCGGTACCCGGTGTATTGCCGACCCGCCATATGCGGGCCACAATACGGCCACGGGGGACCCACGGTCGTGTGAAAGAGGCCTTAGCCAACCAATATTTGTTATAGAGTCAGAGAAAAGTGTCGTCCCTGCAGCACCCTCCTCCAGCGTGCGCCCCTGTGATAGATCTGCTGCAGGTCTAGACAGCCGGTCTAAGCTTACACCATCTATAGGATTAGCCTCTACATAACTCTTACATTAATTAATGCTGAGAGCATCAGATCTTTGTACACCTTGCCGGTGGCCATTAGGAGTGCAAGGGTGGTCTCCAGGGCATCAGAAGTTTCCCTGTAGGGTCTGTGGCCAGTCCACCCATGATGCCAGCTTCCTTGCTGGCGTAGATTTAGATAATTTTCTACGCCTAAATCAATCATAGAAAATGATAAATGAGATGGGCCCCCCACGCCTCCTTTTTTTTAGAACTGGCATACGTGACATGGATGGAAAGAAGCCGCAAATTCGGACGCAAATCCCCTTTGCGACCGAGTCAGCGACAGATATAGCTAAATAATTGGCGTATATCTATTCATAAATGACCCCCATTATTTGCACAGTTAATATTCCGCAGCGGAACAGTACACAGATATTGACACTTTTCATCCTCATAGGCTAACATAGGGGATGTATTTATGTTGCGGAAAATTCGGCAATGTGGAGTCCCACACCGCAGGCCCCTCCCTCTTCATCGAGGCATTGCCCCTGTCACAGAAGGCCCGCCCACGTCCTACATGAATGGCAGAAGGAAGAGGAGGAGTAGAAGAGGACCATCCTACCTAGCAATCAAAAGAAGCTGCGCGGACTCCTGTGCGGATCCTGGGTTACTCCTGCTCCGTGAAAAGATGTCTGTACGTGCTGAGCAGGAGGGACATGCAACTGCGTTACACGATTTGACGGCGTTAAGGAGGATGTCCCTCATGGAGGGTAGAGAAGGATGTCTGAACTGGAGGGTAGGAGATAGTCCTGTGTATTGTGAGTGGGGGATGGGTGAAATTGTCCTGTGAGCTGTGGGGGAGGGGTAAGAGGTGTAACGTGTCTGGTCGCACCTTTACATATGTGTAACATGCCTGGTCATAGCCTTGCCTATGTATTTTTTATATGCGTAATATGCATTATATATGATATTTGCATTGAGGATTTGCCTGTGGCAATTCTGACAGGTATTTTACAAGATGTGCCACGAATGTGCCAAGGATTAGCCCCACTGTCCTGGCTCATCCGTGGCATTTTTCTTGTGCAATCTGTGCAGATAATGAACGCACTCATTATTGGAAAAAAATAAATAAAATTCTATACCATGTGAATGAGGTATAAAACGCCCTGTTCACATGTATTGGATGTGGAATATTAATGGCTCTGATAAGCATTTCAGTATTGAATCCATGCTGAAATCCTGATCAAATCATCAGCATGTGAATTTAGCCTTAGGGTACTTTCACACTTGCGGCGGAGGGATCTAGCAGCAGTTCCATCGCCAGAACTGCCTGCTGGATGCGGAAATCTGTGTTGAAACGGACAGCATTTGTAAACGGATCCGGATGCGGATCTGTCTAACAAATGCATTGCATGAACTGATCCGTCTCTGGTTGTCATCCGGAGAAACGGATCCGTTATGTATTTTTTTCACATACTTAAAGGTCTGTGCATGCGCAGACCGGAAGAACGGATCCGTCAATGTGGTATTTTTAATGCTGGATCCGGCACTAATACATTCCTATAGAAATTAATCTCGGATCCGGAATTAAGGCAAATGTTCCGGCACTTTGGACGAAACTGCAGCATGCTGCGGTATTATCTCCGCCCAAAACGCCGCTGTGGAATTTGTTGCAGACACGCAAAGCTGCAGATTAGACTCCGTTTAATTTTTTGCATTGGAAAGGGTAAAATCCGCCATGAAATCCGCAGCATACACGGAATGCACAAAAATCCACAACAAGAAATCTGCAGCTAATCAGTCACTTGTGAACGAAGCCTAAGGGCATGTTTAGATGGAGTTTTTTTGGGCACTGGTTTCAGGCTCAGGGCTGAATCTGTGCAGAGATAACCTCCCATTGTTTTAAATGGAAAACTGCGCTGCAGTTCATGCTGCAGAGGATCATTCATCCCGTGCGGTTTTCTAGACCGCACCAAGAATGTTGCGGACAAAATTCATCATGTGAACTTGCCCTAATGCCTCATTCACACGTCAGTGATTTCCATCCAGGGGCGTAAGTAGAAATGACCGGGCCCCACAGCAAATTTTTGAACGTGCTCTCCTCCCCAGCAACTTCTTTGCAACTCCTGTGCAACCTCCACTCCTGAGGCTAGTCAAGATCGCTCTCTAAGGCGAGGCCCGGCAGCGGCTCCGTGCATTTTCTACAGTGTCACTGTAAATAATGTCATTGTATAATACTGTTGAGGGGGCCCTGACAATAATATCTTTTAGTCCTCCTCCTAGGTGGGCCCCTTCTGACTTCAGGCCCCAAAGCAGTCTCCTGCCTTATAGCTACACCATGGTATCCATCAGTGATTTCAAGCCAAAACCAGGTGCGGCTCTAAGCACAGAACAGGTGCAGATCTTTCCCTTAGGCCCCTTTCACACAAGTGAGTATTCCGCGCGGGTGCAATGCGTGATGCGAACGCATTGTGCCCGCACGGAATCCGGACCCATTCATTTCAATGGGTCTGTGTACATGAACGTTGGTTTTCACGCATCACTTGTGCGTTGCGTGAAAATTTCAGCATATTCTATATTCTCCGATTCTCACTCAAGGCTGGCCCCATAGAAGTGAATGGGGCTGCGTGGAAATCGCATCACATCCGCAAGCAAAAACACATCAAAACGCATTACACCCGCGCGATAAAAACTGAACGCAATCGCAGGCAAAACTGAATGGACTTGCTTGCGAAATCACCCAGTTTTTACTAAACGCATCCGCAACGCAACCGGACCTAATCCGCTCATGCCCGTCTGCAAGGGGCCGTAGGGCTTATTCAGACGGCCATATGCTGTCTGCAAAAATATGGATCTGTTTTTTTTGAGGACAGTTCAGCATGTCGGCAAAAAACGGATTGCATTCCAGATTTTTTGCTGACCCATAGACTTCAATGGGGCTACATCCTGATTTTCACTGACAAGTATAGGACATGCTTTATTTGTTTTGCGGAGCTGTAGAACAGAAGAGAATAGGTCTGCATCTAATCCGCAAAAAAACAAATCCGTGTTTTTTGCGGACAGAATACGGCTGTCTGAATGAGACCTTATATCTGTGTAGCCTACGCTCCTGGTTTTGGCTCGCAATCAATGACGGAAATCACTGACGTGTGAATGAGGCTTAAGGCCTCATGCACACGACCGTTGTTTGATTCCGTGTCCGTTGCTCCGTTTTTCGTGATTTTCTGCGGACCCATTGGTTTTCAATGGGTCCGTGGAAAACTCGGAAAATGCACCGTTTGTCCTCCGCGTCCGTGGTCCGTGATTCCAGTCCGTCAAAAAAATATGACCTGTCCTATTCTTGTCCGTGAAAAACGGTTCACGGACCCATTCAAGTCAATGAGACCGTGAAAAAATGCGGATGGCCATCTGTGTGTCATCCGCGTTCCGCGTCCGTTTTTTTTTGCGGATCCCTTGGCAGGCACTTGGCAAAAATTGTCAGCCTGTCTTTTGGTAAAATCTTCTGGGTCATGTCCGCTAAAAAAAACGGAAGACACACGGAAACACAACGGAAGGCAAAAACGGACACGGATCGCTGAACAACGGAACCCCTTTTTGCGGACAGCATAAAAAAACAGTCGTGTGCATGAGGCCTAAAAGGCTTATTCCCATCTTAGGTATTTATGGCATATCCATAGGCTATCCATGGAGTATACCATCTTGTCTGACAGGCTCCTCGCTCACTTCTTGAGAGAATGGTGATTTGCATAGTCTGCTGTTTGCTCATTCCTGGCCGTTGCTTTCTTCGTATACTTCAGCAGAGAGATGGCCGCATTAAAGTGTATTTAGGATGCAGTGACCAGGAATTGGTGAACAGAGATCAGAGGACCCCAGGTGTTATAATCCAATTCACATGAATTATACCGACAATATCCTTTGAATTTCAGTGTGCAATATGCACCAAAAATCTGTGGCACAACCATGCTGTTTTAACCCCTTCCTGACATCAGTGGCGCACATACAGTGGAAGTCAGGACTTTAAAGGATTTTTCCGAGATTTAAATACTGATGACCTATCCTCTGATCGGTTGCTGTCCGACACCCGGGACCCCCGCCGATCAGCTGTTTGAGAAGGCATCGGCGCTCCTGTGAGTGCTGAGGCCTTCTTGTCGCTTTTCCTGGGCTAAGTGACGACACGTTCATCTGTCACGTGGCCTAGGTGCAGCTCAGCCCCATAGAAGTAGATATGGCTGTGCAATACCAAGCACAGCCGCTATACAATGTACGGTGCT
Source organism: Bufotes viridis (assembly GCA_033119425.1). NCBI lineage: Eukaryota > Metazoa > Chordata > Amphibia > Anura > Bufonidae > Bufotes > Bufotes viridis. Next base: position 37,911,097 of record CM065596.1, on the reverse strand, counting down.
GTGTTTGGTAAGCTGCGACAAGGTGCCTTCTCAAACAGTATCGAGTGCTGGGTGTTGGACCCCCACAGATCAGATACTGATGACCTATCCTGAGGTGGGCCCCCACTCAGGATGCCCCAGTATGAGCCAGAACAGAGAGACGCTGTTGCAGGCTTTAGTTGTCAAAGTGATGCGGCTGCTGCACGGGAAATATCTGGCCGTGGCTTCCCCTGGATCTTGTCATTAAGGGATTGACTCATCAGAGACAACTGAAGAATAAAGTGTAATCTCTTCTTGTCTATCCATCTAGCTCTCTCTCTCCCTGTACCAGGGATCAGCAACCTTCGGCACTCCAGCTGCTGTGAAACTACAACTCCCAGCATGTAAACAAGTTCGGCTGTTGTAACTCCCACAGAAGTGAATGAAACGTTCTGAAAGTTGGTTTCCGAACAGCTGGCGTGCCGGAGGTTGCTGATTCCTGCTCTATACTCTAGCTATCCATTGTGCAGTGTATACCAAAGTACTTGTGCACAATACAAAATATGTGATGTGCATATAACACTCATTCAAATTTTTTATCTTTTTTTACGAGCTTAGGGACAATTCTAATGCAACAATGTAATTCTAATGAACAGACTTGTTGAGTGCATTAAATGTACTGTTTAAGGGACGCCATCTGTTGTACCTTAATTTAGATGTGCACTCTTGATCTTAGACGTAGCATTTGTTCTAGATATAATGGCCTGAGTTTTATCTTTGATTCCCTTGTAAGCCCTCCGACCCCTCTGTGTGATGTTTATATCTCAGTGACTCAGTCATTGTCATGCGGAATTAGTAGCTGTTTCTGTATTATGGGAAAAGGTTAAACATCCTAAAAATCCCCAGGCATGTGCAGCTAACATTACCTTCTGACACTAGTGGAGCCTCAAGTTATGTGAGGAACCAACCAAGTAAAAGTAGCAAAAATATATTGAATATATAACAAATCAAAACATGGACAATCTGCTCAAATGTATGTATGTTTTCTTCAGAGCGCTATAGTTTCCACCAAGATAAAAATTGGATACATCCTATATTCACACTTAAATATGACCTCCTCAAATATCTATGCAAGAATCCAATACCTGTTAAGGCCTCATGCACACGACCGTTGTTTGATTCTGTGTCCGTTGTGCCATTTTTTATGATTTTCTGCTGACCCATTGGTTTTCAATGGGTCCGTGGAAAACTCTGCAAATGCACAGTTTGTCCTGAAAAGCGGTTCACGGACCCATTCAAGTAAATGGGACCGTGGAAAAATGCGGATGGCCATCCGTGTGTCATCCGCGTTCCACGTACGTTTTTTTTGCGGATCCCTTGGCAGGCACTTGGTAAAAATTGTCAGCCTGTCTTTTGGTAAAATCTTTTGGGTCATGTCCGCTAAAAAAAACGGATGACACACGGCAAACACAACGGAAGGCAAAAACAGACACTGATCACTGAACAACAGAACCCCTTTTTGCGGACAGCATAAAAAAACGGTCGTGTGCATGAGGCCTAAGACGGTTATTGACGCTTAGATTTGTACTGTACAAACTACATAAATTAATGGTACAAGTGAATATTAGAAACTTTGTAATTTATCCTTTTAGTAAAAAAGGTTCCTCTTTCTTCACTGGTGAGCCACTTTTTTTCTTCCCTCTGCCTCTTGCATTGATCGGTCACTCTTAATTAATAGGTAAACCTCTCCTTGAGAGATGAGAACTCACTGAGGGATCAGGTTACATGCTGCTTATATAAGTGTAGTCAGAGAGGAGGAATAGTGAGCTGCTGGAGGAAGATAGGCACAGAGACACACAGCGATGCTTACGTTGGCCCTAGCAAGCTTCATCCGAGTGCTATAATTTCCACCATGAGAAAAATTGGATCTGACAACTTTCATGTGTATTCACACTTAAATATGGCATTCTTAATACTTGTTAAGACTCTTATTGTAGATTACATTTGCACTGTACAAACTGCATAATTTAATGGTACAAATACATATAAGAAACTTTTGTAATGTAATGTATTGTATTAGAAAAGAAATGTCTCTTTCTTCACTTGTGAGCCACTTCGTTTCTTCCCTCATCCTCTTGCATTGACCAGTCACTCTCAATTCATAGGTAAACCCCTCCTTGAGAGATGAGAACTCACTGAGGGATCAGGTTACATGCTGCTTATATAAGTGTATGGAGAGGGTAGGAGTAGTGAGCTGCTGGAGTAAGATAGAGGCATAGAAACAGACAGGGAAGCTTAGGTTGGCCCTAGTAAGTTTTCTGTTTTACCCCAGTGCTAGAAAAGAGCCACTTCTTTTTCTCCCCTAGCCTCATGAATTGGTCAGTCATGCTCAATTCACATAAATTCCACCTTGAACTAGGAGAGCTCACTGAGGGATCATGCTACATGCTGCTTATATAAGTGTATGGAAAGGGGAGGAGTAGGAGTAGTGAGCTGCTGGAGGAAGATAGAGGCACGAAGACGCACAGCGATGCTTATGTTGGCCCTAGTAAGTTTTCTATATTACCCCAGTACTAGGTTCACAGCTACTCTTCCCCGCATTATTGTATAGTGTCCCTCATGCTGCTGATTCTTCTAAAGGTGTGCTATAGTGAGACAGAGGAGCAGGATCTCATCTTATTTCTGCAGTTTATGGAAGACATCATAGCAGTTTTTCTCCCCTGCTATCTCAGCGAAAGCTGCCAATTAGAGATAGAGCCTGCAGAGAGGACACCATAACATATTCTGTAAAGTCGCCTAAGATGACAGGTATGCTTTATTTATCTGTGGCTTTGTGTATGAGGGTCACTGAATGTTGGTATTATTACGTGGGGGCACGTAGGGTTTATTCCTGTGGGAACAGTGGATCTTCATACTGAATAAATACATGCAGTCAAACCAAGGTTGCTCTAGTAACTAGGATTTCAGAATTTCCATTATTCATACAGTGTTAATATAACCCATAGCCTTGGGAATCAAAGTGTACAAAAAGATGCACAAAAAATAAAAAACACTAAAAATTTTAGAAATATATCCTAGGTGCATCTAATGGCTTTTAGTATTGAGGAAACATCTCGTCTTTAAATGTCCTTCAACTTTTCAGCATTATAACCTGTACCTGACTAGTTTTACCATCTCGGTCTTTTTCTTGTTATTAAAGGGGTATTCCCATCTTGAACAATGGGGGCATATTGCTAGGTCCCGCTGGGACCCGCACCTACAACGAGAATGAAGCGGGGAGCACTGTGGCTGGAGGCCCCGGGATTTCCTGGGGTCCGTTCACCACCAATCGCTGCTCCCCGCTTCTCCCATAGAAGTGAATAGGAGCGCACCGCGCAAGCACGGCCCATGCTTCCATTCATTTCTATGGGGCAGACTGAAATAGCCGAGCCAGCACTCGGCAATTTTCGGCGGCCCCATAGAAATGAATGGAGAGTGGCTGCGCATGCGCCGTACCGTTCATTTTCCCGCTCTGTTTTCATTGTCGGTGCGGGTCCCAGCGGTGGGACCCGCACCTATTAGACAATGGGGGCATATCCTAGCGATATGCTCCCATTGTATGTGATGGGAATAACCCTTTTAAGGGGAGGTACTGGTTGAGTTGAAGAGATGCAGCTGGTGTTTGGAGACTTATTTTCAGGCAAAGAGTCTGGTTTGGCTGGTGTAGGATTCGCTTCTATTGGTCCAACTAAAGCAGGGATGCCCAACCTGTGTACATCTTGGGAGTGATTTACCACAGCTGGAGTGCCAGAGGTTAGCCATCACAGCTCTAGGTTGTCTGAACATGCTGGGAGTTGTGGTTTTGCAACAGCTGGAGGTAAGGCATCCCTGAACTAAAGCAACAACCTATGTATCGGCAAATCCTTATGAATTTTGTTATCCATTTCAGGTGGAAATCCTAGACTGCAGAACCAAGCAGCAGTTGTGCTTTCTAGATAAGGTAAGAGATCAGCAACTTTTTAGACAGACTCTTCTCTAGTAGATATTTCAATTTTCTAACCACAACTTTTCGGCAGTGTAATATTGTCATTGGGCAGAATGTGCAATAGTTGTACCATATAGATGTCAATACACATAGCTGTCCATCCAGTTCGGCCTGTTATCCTTCAAGTTGATCCAGAGGAAGGCAAAAAAAAAAACCTTTGAGGTAGAAGCCAATTTTCCCCACTTAAGGGGAATAAAAAATTCCTTCCCGACTCCAATCAGAATAACTCCCTGGATCAACGACCCCTCTCTAGTAGCTATAACCTGTAATATTATTACACTCCAGAAATACATCCAGGCCCCTCTTGAATTCCTTTATTGTACGCACCATCACCACCAGTAGTAATGCCAGATAATGTGACCCCTCACAGTAGTTATGCCAGATTAGGTGCCCGGGTGCCCCCTCAAGTTAGTTATGGCAGATTAGGTGCCCCCCTCACTCTAGTTGTGCTTTCAGCTCTCCTCCCACAGCCAGCAGTGCAATGTGGGGAAAGCAGGGGAATCAGTTGAGCAGGTGGAGCAGGTAGCAGAGAGGTCTCCCTGCTTCACTATGGAAACAAACAAACTGCCGGCCGTGTGTGTGTGAGTGCGTGTGTACGCCACCCCCCCCCCCCATATAATACCATTTTATGTAGGCTAAGGAGCGCTCTGATGGGGCACGAAATTGCCACTGTACTTCATGCAGGGCCCTGTCAGAGAGTGCTCCATGTGAGTACAGCAGGCCCCCCAGCTGTCGTTTTTAGTATGCTTTTGGGGTGGCCTGGGGGGGCAATTGCCTCCCTTCCTCGTGGCCTGCCTGGAGGGGCATGACTAAGCAGGTGCCTGGTTTTCGCTAGAGCCTCTGATGGTGAGGATAGACTTTGCCATTAGGGTAGCTGCCAGGTACCACTCCAGGGCAGTCCCAGAGTCAGTAGCAGCTGGTCCAGGCGAACCAGGAGGTACCTGCAAAGGTACCGACAGTACAGGCGTGGTTAGACAGGCAGGGTCGTTACCAGGAGCAACAAAGACAGGAACCGGAGGATGTGGCAGAGACATAGTCGAGACAAGCAATGGGTCAGGGCAGTCGGCACAGGAACAAAGTCAGACAATTCAGGTCGGCAACAGGAGGAGCGATGCAGGCAGGCAGGGATCGGACAAAGTGCGTAGTCTAGGAACAAGGCATGTAGTCAGGAACACAAGTGGTAACAAGCTCAGTTGCACAGGATAGGACCTTGACTCTGAGGCGCTTGAGGAGAGGGCTGAGCCACTTAAATACCTCCAGGAGAGGCTCCGCCCAAGGAGTGATGCGTACAGCAGCAGAGTACAAGCAGCGTTCAGGTAGACTGGAATCTCCAGAGCAGCAGCAAAGACAGGGAAGCACAGATCATGATCACAGATGAGCACGGCGCCCGGAACCATGGCAGCGAGCAGGGGGACAGCGTCGCACTGAGGATGCTGTTGCAGTTTACGCAGCAACCCCCCCATTACGCCCACTCTTCTTGAGTCCATGGCGAGAGAGAAAACGCTTGATGAGATCCGGAGCCTGAATGTTCTCCTGCGGCTCCCAGGACCTCTCCTCTGGACCAAAACCCTTCCAGTCCACAAGATAATAGGTCCTCCTGCCCCGCTTCCTGCACCGAGGACGCTGTTACATGCAGTATTTCTATTGACCTGAATTAGTCTGTGTTACGGTATAACCCGGTATAGTGAGGGTTAATACCGTTCGGGCGATTCCCCTGGAAAAGAGCACAGCAACCCACAACCGCTGGAATCCACCGAACTGGAACCATACAAAGTCCTCCTTTCCTGGAACAAGCAAGAGAACGTTCTGACGTAGCAATTCCCCCCAAGTACGAGACGAGGATCCGTATTAATGGTTAAACAGGAATTCTAACTTTATTGAGGGCTACCTGCCCGGTATTTATGCAGGTCTCCCACCTGGTGGACACTCCCCTAGGGGACCAGAAAGAAGACTGCGACACAGGGGATACAGCAGCCAATCACACACAATGGGACAATACAGACACCCCAAGCATATCCCTCCCCTCTGCCTGTGATACAATTACCCTACACCGGTTAATGTAATCATCCCAGGCAGGAGAATACACAATGTCTTCTGTCCTGGAGACAATCGAGGACTCATTCAATTATCTCTCAGGACAAAGGGAAATCGCCAATACACACGTGGGGACAATAGGACAGACATCACTATTCACTTAAAAACTACATATTCACAATCAATCCATTCAGGTTAACAACATATTAAAAATGACACGAATCAGACCAGGGGTTAACAAGTTAAAGGAAAGTCCTATTTGACCAAATGAAGCATGGCTTTTCTGGTTCAAACTGGTTTTACAGAGCCCTCTCTCCTGGAGACAATGGGGAAAATAATCCAATTATATCCAGGGATAGAGGCAGACTCCATTGAGCACATGGTTGCAAAAGGACATAAAATTACACAATGTTACAATTACTACATATAACATATACATGCAACATATCCCCAGATGGCTTAGGTCTGAGCGCTCAATATATCCAAACAGCGCTCAGATGCCACAAACACAGTCAAATCGCCATGGGGTTTAAGTTTAGCGTGGGCTGATGAGAGGGCCATAATCCTGGGGCAAGAGGCTGGCAATCTGTCCCTCCAAAACTCAGTGGCGAGTTTGGTTTCGCCACACATCTCCCCTTTTCCAAACAGACTAACAGGGTATCTGACCTTCTGCCGGTCAGTGCCCTTGTTAGTCCAGCAGCCCACCCACAAAACAGAAACAGCAGTACAGCCCACCCACAATAAATGGTTACTACACCTGAGCAAGGGATAAACCTGTCCATGTGCCTCACTACGGCTGTGTGGGGGACTGGTAGACTGCCTGAGTGGGTTGCTGAGTGGGCAGAGACCAGCGGTACTCTGCCCTGGTGCCAGCGCTACCACGGAAGTAGCCTGGTTGGAGCCTGGTTGTTGTAGGGGAGACCGACTGTCTCCCCTTTAGATAGACCACCATGCTGCTGTGGGGAGACCGACTGTCTCCCCTTTGGCTAAATGGCCCTGTTGCTGGGGACAGGACCGACTGTCCCTACCCCTGTGCTGTGAGTGCAGAGACCACGGTCCCATCTGCACTGTTGGGGGCTTACTGTCTCCCCTGGTGCGTTAAACTGCCGCTGGGGGATGGAGACTGGGCTCCCAATTCCCTGTAAATCACACGGCCGATGGGGAATGGAGACGATGCTCTTCTCTCCCTGCAAAACATACTGCCGCTGGGGAGCAGGACCGACTGTCCCTACTCCCTTAAAATCCGGCTGCCGCTGGGGAGAGCAGGTAACAAGCTTCTCTCCCAGACATACTTCCAGCCGCTGGGGAGGGAGACCGACTGTCTCCGCTCCCAACACAGTGTCCTGCTGCTGGGGAAAGGAGACTGGGCTCTCTATTCCCTGCCGGACTCTCTGCCGATGGGGAGGGAGGACAAGGCTCTCCTCTCCCAGTAAGTCACTCTGCTGCTGGGGGCCAGGACCGACTGTCTCTGCCCCCTGTAACTTAGCCTGCCGCTGGGGAGAGGGGTAACAAGCTCCTCTCCCATACATACTTCCAGCCTCTGGGGAGGAAGACCGTCTGTCTCCGCTCCCAATACAGTGTCCTGCTGCTGGGGAAAGGAGACTGGGCTCTCTATTCCCTGCTGGACACTCTGCCGATGGGGGACAGGACCGACTGTCTCTGCCCCCTGTAACTCAGCCTGCCGCTGGGGAATGGAGACTGGGCTCCCAATTCCCTGCAGGACCGGTGGAGAGACCTCGGTCCCATCTCCACCGGCCACCTGGGGTTCTTCCCAGTAGACCTCCACAATATCCTCCCAGCTGAAGGGCTCTGGACCTGGGTCTGACACTCTGCTCTCTCGCTGAGCCCTCTCACTGGAGTGGAACAGCTGCTGGTAGTCCTGTTCCAGCTCCATCTCCCGGGTCACCAGGTGGACCAGGTCTTGCTCAATTTTGTGAGTGTCGTCCCAGTCATACCTGCTCTCCCGCCACTCAAAGAGGTCCCTGAACCGGGCTTGTGTAGGGCTCCCAAACTCCAGCTCTGAAAAAGTCTCCCATAACAAGCCAGGACCATCAAACTCCTCTCCCTCTGGCATGTCATGCTCGGCTGTCGGGGTAGGTACCGAGCTTCATACCACCAGAGTGCCTGGTAGGCATCTTCCAGCCACATCTCCCGCCTTACCAGGTGCTTCAGGTCTTCTACCCACTCTTCCAGGGGCTGCTCTCCTAGGAAGGGCATCCGCAGGGCTACTCGCTTCTGCTGTCGCTGCTCGTCCTTGGGGAGCCTCTCGTCCCGCAGATACTCCACAATACCCAGTGCCTGGTACCAGATGCCTTTGCGGACTGCATCTCGGTCATCCATGACACCCTCATCATACTCCACTAGTGGTTCCATACCGGTGCTGTACTGGGACACGCTTTGCCCTCAAATTGTAAAATCCACGGTGCCTTCTGTTGCTGTCCTTCTGGCTGTAGGAACGATCCCGCTGCTTGCCACCAGTTGTTACGGTATAACCCGGTATAGTGAGGGTTAATACCGTTCGGGCGATTCCCCTGGAGAAGAGCACAGCAACCCACAACCGCTGGAATCCACCGAACTGGAACCATACGAAGTCCTCCTTTCCTGGAACAGGCAAGAGAACGTTCTGACGTAGCAATTCCCCCAAGTACGAGACGAGGCTCCGTATTAATGGTTAAACAGGAATTCTAACTTTATTGAGGGCTACCTGCCCGGTATTTATGCAGGTCTCCCACCTGGTGGACACTCCCTAGGGGACCAGAAGGAAGACTGCGACACAGGGATACAGCAGCCAATCACACACAATGGGACAATACAGACACCCCCAGCATATCCCTCCCCTCTGCCTGTGATACAATTACCCTACACAGGTTAATGTAATCATCACAGGCAGGAGAATACACAATGTCTTCTGTCCTGGAGACAATCGAGGACTCATTCAATTATCTCTCAGGACAAAGGAAATCGCCAATACACACGTGGGGACAATAGGACAGACATCACTATTCACTTAAAAACTACATATTCACAATCAATCCATTCAGGTTAACAACATATTAAAAAATGACACGAATCAGACCAGGGGTTAACAAGTTAAGGGAAAGTCCTATTTGACCAAATGAAGCATGGCTTTTCTGGTTCAAACTGGTTTTACAGAGCCCTCTCTCCTGGAGACAATGGGGAAAATAATCCAATTATATCCAGGGATAGAGGCAGACTCCATTGAGCACATGGTTGCAAAAGGACATAAAATTACACAATGTTACAATTACTACATAAAACATATACATGCAACATATCCCCAGATGGCTTAGGTCTGAGCGCTCAATATATCCAAACAGCGCTCAAATGCCACAAACACAGTCAAATCGCCATGGGGTTTAAGTTTAGCGTGGGCTGATGAGAGGGGCCATAATCCTGGGGCAAGAGGCTGGCAATCTGTCCCCTCCAAAACTCAGTGGCGAGTTTGGTTTCGCCACAGTCTGGGCTTCCTTCAAAGTCAGTGTACAACAGTAGTAGTATGTAGCGCAGGCATAAATTGATGATGCAAAGTAATACCGGCGACATGAAGTGGGCACAAGAGCTTGGCGGGGGAGCTATAATACAGGAATGGAACACTTAAGTCTGCATTTCGTGTACATAAGAGGTAATCTACCAGGAACAAATTAATTTTGTATAATCGTAAACCTGGTTGACATGCCATGCCTTATTTTGTACGGGGGACATTTAAGAAAACAAATGACATGATGGCATGGTTTCCAGCTTTGCTACCCTCAGAAGCAAAATCAAAATCCTATTAGATGACCTATTATTGCATATTTGAAACATGCTATGGCTTCTGATTTTCAAGGAAAATGTAATGTTAGGCCCGATTCAAACGTGACTAAAAATCCAGCGTCACAAACGCAACAGACCTGCATTGGATTTCACCCACTACATTGCAAATGGCAAAATCCGCTGTATAAATTCACATGCTGCAGATTTCAAATCCGTAATGCCACATCTTTTCCACTGCGTTTTTTTTTTTTTTTTTTTTTTTTTACTTGGCGTGTGGATGAGAATTCAGAAATTCTCCCGCACTATGCTAATACGGTACAACGCTGCGGATTTGCTGCACGCAAATCTGCAGCTAATCTGTCACGTGTGACCCCAGCCTTAGACAAAAAAATGCGCAATGGATATCTGAGGCTTTGTTCACATCAGGTTTTTGTCCTACGTTTCACGCATACACATAATGTATACGATAAATTGATGCCTCCAATAGATGGCATACAGTGGCATCTGTCACCATAAGGTTCCATTGTAAAAAAAAAAAAAGAAAAAAATAAACGAACAAAAAACGTCCGTTTTGTGTGTTTTTGCTAGACTCTGCAGGATGAAAAAGCATGGTGTACTACGCTTTTGTGTCTTTTTTTTTTTTTTCCAAATGTATTTCTAGACGTTGGGAAAAATGTGATGTGACCAGCCCTTTAACACGGTTTTGACTTATTGCATTTGCTTGAGAATAAAGTTATCTAACCTCAGCCCTAAATTGAAGGGAGTCTTCCCATATTAGGCCTCATTCAGACAGCCACATTAAAACTGTGTGTGTTGTGGCCGCAACAAACAGATTTTTAAGACAATGTAGAATGTGGGCCTAGTGCCCGCTGGAGAGAATAGTCTCCAATCTATAGGATATGCCTAATAGGTGCAGGTCCTATTAATGGGACCTTTACCTATTAGGAGAATAGTTACCTGCTAAAGTCCTATAACAGAACTTTCGTAAAATACTGCCTCATAGTCTGCAATCGGGATGAGGTGCCACCGCCATTCAGATTCTGCTACACCACACTGATCACATGGAAATGGTTGCTGGTGGTAGTGTTATATAGAATTATAAGTTAAAGGGGTTTTCCAATCTCACAGTGGTGGCATATCGCTAGAATATGTCCCCATTGTCTAATAGGTTTGGGTCCCACCCTTGGACGTGCACCTACTCTGAGAACTGAGTCCTGAAAGTTATGGAGGGCGCACGGTGTAGGTGTGGGTCCCAAAGGTGGGACCCGCACCGATCAGACAATGGGAGCATATCCTAGCAATATGCTCCTATTGTCTGAGATGGGAAAACCCCTTTAAGTGAACTATCACCAGCAGTGCCATAGAGAATGAATGGAGTGGCAGCAGACATGCAGGACCTTCCACTCCATTCAAAAGGAGGCATTTAATCCCCGTTCTTGTGATCTCCTAACAATCAGACACGTATCCCTGATCCTGTGGATGGGGATTACAGGCCTTAGAACTGACAACTCTTGGGGTTCTCCCCTCAGGGAATATAAAACTCTACTCACTGGTCCGCTTCTTCTGGGTCCCCCAGGACTAGAAGGGTTTGTTCAGATGCTGAAGTTTCTGCTGTGAGTTTTTATGAGGACCCGTCCTAGGTTTAAAGGGCTTCTGTCACCCCCCTTAACCCATTTTTCACTAGCTGACATTAGCTATTTGCTAATGTCAGCTGAGTTGAAATATATATTTTTTTACCTTATCTGAAGCTGGCAATTCTGTTAAAAAGGCACTTTTATAATATTCAAATCATCTTCGCTACCAGCAAGTTGGGCGTATACTTGCTGGTAGCCGCCGCATCTAGATGAGTTAGGAACGCCCCCTTCCTCGTTTGATAGACAGGGCCAGCGCTTTCTCCTCCTCGCACTGGCCCTGTCTGAAGCTGAAATCCCGCGCCTGCGCCGTACCGCTCAGTAGTCGGCGCAGGCGCTCTGAGTGAGGACGCGAGCTTTGCCGCTCCGTCCTCAGTGCGCCTGCGCCGATTACGTCACCGCTACACCCGCTTCCCTTCCGGGTGTAGCGGTGGCGTACTCGGCGCAGGCGCACTGAGGACGGGCGGCAAGCTGCGTCCTTCACTCAGCGCCTGCGCCGACTACTGGCTGTACGGCGCAGGCGCGGATTCAGCTTCAGACAGGGCCAGTGCGGAGAGAAGCTGGCCCTGTCTATCAAGCGAGGAAGGGCGTTCCTAACTCATCTAGATGCGGCGGCTACCAGCAAGTATACGCCCAACTTGCTGGTAGCGAAGATGATTTGAATATTACTAAATGTGCCTTTTTAACAGAATTGCCAGCTTCAGATAAGGTAAAAAATATATATTTCAACTCAGCTGACATTAGCAAATAGCTAATGTCAGCTAGTGAAAAATGGGTTAAGGGGGGTGACAGAAGCCCTTTAACTCCATTGAATGGACCTAAACCACAATCGGGCGCCTGCTGAGGACTGCAAAGGGGTCTGCAGGGTGACCGTGCCAAGAACGCGCGGCAAAAATCCTTAGCTGCATGAACTGTTACGTCCGCTCATATCAAAAACAATCGGACGCAGTTTGAGAGCAGATTCGGCCCGGTTTTTAGCACAGAATCCACCCTGCGCCCAAAATCTTCTGTCTGAACATACCCTAAGAAGCCTACAAATGCCCTGCAAACAAATGTGAATGGAGAAATGACTTAAAGGGTAACTGTCAAATTTTTTATTTTATTTGCTCATTTATTAGTGCTAGGCATGTATACCTGAGTCAATAATTGTCAAAAGATCTGTAATTACCTTATAATGACAGCCTTCATTAATGTCCTCTGTCCCTTTCCACTGCTCCCTTAAGACCGTTGCTAGGGCTTGTCTGTCTTCCTTTTAGTATAAACAGAAGACGGAGGGGCGGTCCTTCACACTGCATGGTTGCATTAGGCTTCAGAGTGAGGAGGCGTGTCTCTCAGTAATCCAATCTGATTGGCTGGCAGGGAGCTGCTGGCTACAGTAAGTGTGTATGGGAAGTGAGGGAAGGCAGTTTTCACCTCAGAGAACTGGCAGAGGAGCCATCTTGAGAAGGTCCTCATATTGTAAATGTTTAAACAACCGTAACTAAGGGAAAAAGTCAAGGAAAACAGTGGTATGTGAAGAAACGAAAGATTGCTTAATGCATAATGCTGCTGCAGCAGTAACGTGCCAAAAGTGATATTTTTTTTTTAATGAAAACATGACAGTTGCCCTTTAAAATAACATAGAATAGATTTTTTTTTTTTATAATTATCTTGAACTAGGAGAAGGAGGTCAAAGTGGAGTAGGAAATTATGGAGGCAGTAGACGTGGCAGTGTAGGTGGAAGCGGCAGTGGAGGAGGAGGAGATAGCCAAGACTTTTTGTTTTTTTGTTTATCCCATTTATTTATTTTTTACTAATTTGGGAAGGCCCCAAAACATTGGGAAAGAGAAAGTGCGCTGGAGTATAACAAAGGCTGGTTGAGGCCGGTATATTTGTCTACTCAGCACAAGGTATGGACAAGTCCTGTGGGATCCATGCCTGGTTCATTTTAATGAACGTGAGCTTGTCCACATTGGCTGTGGACAGGCGGCTGCGCTTGTCTGTGATAACGTCCCCTGCCATGTTAAACACACATTCGGACAATACACTGGCCTCAGGCCATGGGCCCAATTTGGAAACCCAGAAGTTGAATGGGGCACACCCATCAGTCAGTACATGTAGGCGTGTGCACACGTACTGTTCCACCGTGTTGCTGAAATGCTTCCTACTGCTAAGATGTTCCGTATCAGCTGGTGGTGCTGGTTCTTGTGGCGTGCTGACAAAGCTTTTCCACATTTCGGCCATGCTAACCCTGCCTTCTGAGGTGCTGGCGGTGCCCTGGCTGCATTGGTGGGCCCCTTCCTCCTCCTCTGCCTTTGCCTTGTGCTTCCACTAAGCCCCCGCTGTCAGGTGGGAATGCCATCAGCAGCGCGTCTACCAGCGTGCTCTTGTACTCTCGCATCTTCCGATCACACAGTGACTGAAGTAAGGATGGCACGTTGTCCTTGTAGCGGGGATCCAGCAGGAAGCCATCCAGTAATCAATACTGGTTAGAATGTGTGCAACTCGGCGGTGCAGGCCCTGCAGCATGTAGTCACTCGTGTGCCAGGCTGCCCAGAGGTAGTGACAAGCTGTCCTCTGTGAAAGGTGTATCTTCTGTGTCCTCTGTTTCCACCCAGCCACGCTCCAGTGATGCCCATGAGCTGCTTTGGGTGCCACCCTGCTGTGAACACTGTTCCTCCTCATCATCATCCTCCTCATCCTGCAGAACTGTGCCCTGGCTGGACAGTTGTGTATCTGGCCTCTGTTGGTGCAGGAACCCACCCTCCTAGCCACTTGTAAATGACTGGCCTGATCACCGTGGAAATGATCCCTCTTCCTCCTGTGCCACATCCTCTTCCATCATTGCCCGAAATGTTTTTTCAAGGAGACATAGAAGTGAGATAGTAACACTGAGGACGGCGTCATCGGCATTGGCCATGTTGGTGGAGTACTCGAAACAGCGTAACACAGCACCACGTCCCGCATGGAGGCCCACTCGTTAGTGGTGAAGTGGTGCTGTTCCGCAGAGCGACTCGCCCATGTGTGCTGCTGAAACTCCACTATCTCTTGCTGCTGCTCGCACAGTCTCCAACATGTGCAAGGTGGACTTCCACCCTGTGGGTACGTCGCATATGAGGCGGTGAGCGGGAATGCCGACGTTAAGCTGCAGCGCAGACAGACGAACAACAGCAAGGTGAGAACGCTGAAAGCGCGCACAGATGGCCGGCACTTTCTGCAGCAGCTCTGACGTATCGGGGTAATTTTTCAGGAACCTCTGCATCACCAAATTCAGCACATGCGCCAGGCAAGGGATGTGCGTTAAACCGGCTAGGCCCAAAGCTGCTATGAGATTTTGCCAGTTATCGCACATCACCAGGCTGGGCTTTAGGCTCAGTGGCACCAACCACTCATCGGTTGTTGTTCCATGCCCGTCCACAGCTCCTGCGCGGTGTGGTGTTTTCCTCCCAAACAGATGAGTTTCAAAACTGCCTGCTGTTTTCCCCTGGCTGTGCTGAAGTTAGTGGTGAAGGTGTTACGCTGACCAAATGAGGAGGCAGTAGAATAGGAAGCGGAGTAGGAGGAGGCCACGAGCAATAACCTGCAATCCCTGGTGGCGGAAGGACATGCACCAAACTGTTAACCGCCTCAGGCCTAGCCGCCACTGCATTTACCCAGTGTGCAGTTAGGGAGATATAACGTCCCTGCCCGTGCTTACTGGTCTACGCATCAGTGGTTATGTGGACCTTGCCACAGATGGCGTTGCACAGTGCACACCTGATTTTGTCCGCCACTTGGTTGGGCAGGGATGGCTCGCCTGGAAAAGTAGTGGCGGCTGGGAACCACATACTGTGGGACAGCTACCGCCATAAGCTTTTTAAAAATCTCCATCTCCACCAGACAGAATGACAGATGCCCATGGGCTGCAGGTACCAACTCTGCGCTTTTAGCAGGGGGCTGGGTGGGAGACGATGTGAAGGAACTGGAGGCACTGTCAGCTACCCAATCTACTACGCCTTGTTCTGGCCTTACCATTCGTACACCGGTATTCGGACCTACAAAATAACGCTGAACATTCTGTCGCCTACGTGCACCTGAGGAAGGTATTTCATTTGAGCGTGTAGCTGGCACAGATCGACCGCGTCCTCTCCCTGCAACAGGAGCTCCCCCAGCAGCACCAGGGCCACGTCCCTTATTTGATACTCTCCTCATTCTTTGAGGTCACCCACGGAACTAACAGACAGATTAACTATATTAATTTCCCTGTCACAGATGCAGTGCAGGTGTACCTCACACCAAAAATGGGTATATGTCACCCATTGAACTAACAGACGGATTAACTATATTAATTTCCCTGTCACGGATGCAGTGCAGGTGTACCTCACACCAAAAATGGGTATATGTCACCTACCGAACTAACAGACAGATTAACTATTATATTTTTGTGTCAGGGGTACAAAGATGGCGCATTGCACCCACAAAAAAATCACTATAGGTTACCCACTGAATAAATGGCCAGATGAGATTCCAAACACTCTTCCTCACTTCAGCTTCTTGTTCCTGCACTACTCAGATGATGGGCGGTGCTACACGTGATCCAGCTTGTATAGAGGCTGGGTCACATGATGCACCGGCCAATCATAGCCATGCCATTACTACACTAAGTGTCCACAGCTTAAAAGCTTGTTGATTGACTGTCCTGCAGCCTTTCAACAAGCTTTATTAAATGCCTGAACACCGAACTCGAACCCAAACTTTTGCTGCAAAGTTCGGGTTCTGGTCCGGGTACCTGAAATCGCAAAGTTCGGTATGGACCCGAACTTTGCATTTCAGATTCGCTCAACACTAGACACAACCCCTTCAATTTCTAATTCACTGTTTTTTTTTCCATTTTAAATAGGTAGAACCAAATATTACAGTAAGCGACATCAAACTGATGTTTCATAAGTGTTGTAAGTATTCTTTAACATTTTTTGTGTTAAGTAATTTCTATTTTTTGTTTCATGACAAGTGCCGCCTAAAAAAAAAAAAAAATTCGATAGAGGCCTGTCCTGCCCTCTTCAAAACAACCAAATTAAAAAAATAACCTAGAAATGAAGATTACTTAGAAATCCATGCCCCAGCGCAGGGGGATTACCACCATCTTTTTTTTTTGCAATGGCAGCATCCAATAATTTTGCACAAGAATCCCTATGGTTATACCCAGATATTTTTCACAAACTGATCTGAAAATTCCATCAGGACACCTCATCGTCCCTTCTGTACAGCACATGACAGAGAATTATGAAGACCCAGCGGTGTGACCTGCACACTGTAGTAGTGCCTGTTACTAAGCAATGGCATGAATATATTTGGTGCCCGGCCCAGAAAAATATAAGATGAAATAATTTCCATAGGAAACTCACTTCCTTCTTTCACTGGAGTTTCCCTCTAATGTCCGGAAGCAAAAAAATATTGGCAAGCTTAAAGGAAGGTTTACAACTGGAAACCATTTAGGGGAGTAGGATCCTATGTTAAGGCTTAGACGGGGGCAGAAAAAACAAGTCAAATTTACTATTAATGGATAGTTGATTGATAATGGTGGTTGTAAAAGTGTGGGCCCAGTATCAATCAGCAATCAAGAGTGGATTGTTAAAGGGGTTTGTCTCATCTTAGACAATGGGGGCATATCGCCAGGAGGAGTCCCGCTACCAAGCACTTTCCCCATAGAAGTGAATGGTAGATAACCGCGCATGACCGGCCACCGCTCCAATTCACTTCTATGGGCCCAACAGAAATGGCCAACGCCAGCTCTCTGCTATTTTTGGCGGTCCCATAGAAAATTACTGGAGGGTGGCTGCGCATGCTCAGCTCGCCCTCCACCACTTTCGGAGCTCCGTTGTAGACAAATTTTCTAGCGATATGCCCATAAAGCAGTCAATGTGAAACAGCATGGGCATGGCCTCGGAGAAAGCCACTACATGGGCCCCTGCCCTTAGGGTCATTTTTTATTTTACATAGGTAGCATGATTTTTGGCCAATATTGTAATGAACTGGAAGAAAAAAGTGAGGGTACAGTATGACGTAGGGCGGTCTTAATGTGGCTGAGGTGCAGCCGAAAACCACGTAGACATGAAACTTGTGCTCTCAACAGTGGCATACACAGATCTTATAGGGCCCCATAGAAAAACTTGGTATGGGCCCCCTGCCCCACCTAGTTTCCCAGTATGCATGCATCAATCTCTCCCAGGCAATGCAGAACATAAAGTGCAATACCCCAGATTTTATGTCAAATTTGTGTTTTTTTTTTAATCAAGTGGAAGAAATTAAATACAAACTAATAAAAAAAAAAAACTTGCTTTGGCCTCACCAGCTTTATCTGACTTTTATGTTAAGTAAAACCGGTTCTTCAAATATATGGCGCTCATTCTGAACACCATATTTCTCATTGTGTCTAAATCAAATAACTTGTATAAATACATTGATAAATCTCTTGCTTTTCTTCTATTACAAAGCTAGCTGACTGCCTGCAACCACCACAAGGGGGAGCTCCATGCATACAAATGTATACAATTACTATGTGTCCCGGGTACTTCGCTCTCTGGCCTTTGATCACTCAGGTACCTCAACATCCGATTTGACACTACTGCAGCCGATCACTAACCGCAGTGGTGACCTACTCACCTTGCGTCATGGCAATTGGTCATTTGATGCAAGGGGGGAGGTCAACTGGCTGCAATGGTGTCAAAGCAGATGCTGAATGAGGGGACCCCAGGAAGGCAGCTGGGGAATGAAGGAGCCAGCATCCAGTGGAGGGCAGTCAGTAGGTATACTTCTCTTTGCAAGTCTACCAGGGAAAGGAAGGGGGGGGGGGCTACTAGAACCCCCTCCCCCCAGAATTAAAAAAAAAAATTTTTAAAAATGAAGCCAACCCATAGGTGCAAATCAGAAACAGAAGCCTAAAGTTATGGCTGAACATTTTGTCTCCTCTCCCTTCCAGAAGCAAGGATCCTCGGAGGTGGAGTTAGTCCAGACATAGCCAGTTGATTAAGCTGAGTTGTTCAGGCATAACCAACCTTCCAGCAGTTTAATCTATAATAAATACGCTAGATAAACCTTTCTCATTGATTGATGGAAGAATTGAACTTGCTGAATGGATCAGACCAAACCCATTCCCTGACTCCCAGTAATAAAATCTTCCTTTCTTTGGGGAGTCCAGTTTCCAGACAAAAGTGAGTTTTTAGATTTTGGCTGGGGATGACCTTTATGTGCACAACCTTTTGTAATCATTACTGTTTCTTTTTCTTATTGTTGGCTTTCTGCTTGCTAAAGCCTGTTTCTTCTCTTGCAGATCCTCAGTGGTATCCAGCAAGACAATCAATACGGTTAGACCCCAGTATGTAGGCGAGTTTCCCATAGGAGTAAATAACTTTTGTAGGCCAAGTTCACTTTTATTTTATTTATGTTAAGAAGATACCAATAACCACCTTCAGGTAGAACCTCCTCATTTGGCATTTAGACAGGGAGTATCAGGAATCCCCATTACTGATATGTAAGGTTATGTTGTAGTACATTATTTATAACTGGTGGCGGTATTCATGGTGTGTAATTGAATGGTGAATATTTCAAAAATAAAGTAAAAAAATTAAAAATGCTATATATTTTTTTTTTTAAAGGGAACCTGTCACATTGAACTTGCAGACCTATAGAGCAGGAGGCGCTGAGCAGATTGATACATCTGTTCTATTGACCTCTTTGGTTACTTTCACACTTGCGTTGTTGTTTTACGGTATGAAGATCCGGCAGAGGATCGCAATACCAGAAAAAATGTGTTTGTTTAGTCCTAATGCATTCTGAAGGGAAAGAGATAGGTTCAGGATGCTTTCCTTTCCGTCTGTAAGCTGCGGTTTTGTGTCGGTCATAAAAACAAAAAAAAATGATCCGGCACTGAAAACGATGTAAGTCATTGCCGACGGATCCTTTTTTTTTTTTTTTTTTTTAGGAGCCTAAAAAAACGGATCATGACGGATCCGTTTTTCTCCATTTTTATTTCACACAACTGCCTCTTAACGGAACGGATGCATCCTGATGTGTAAAGTCAAAACATTTATATCCGGTATGGATACCCTCTGCTGGATCTCCAATACTGGAATTAACAAAGTAAGTGTTAAAGTAGCCTTTCCCTGGATGAGTGTGTAAACATTCAATTACTGAGTAGGACTGCCTACTGGACTCCTAAGCATAGAGTGATTAAGAATTTAAATGGTTACATGGTGTAACCCTGAACCTTTTCCCACAAAATCATCATCATTCTGCTCAGCCCCTTCTGACCTATAACATGTCTCCAGATCAGATGCCATGTTCAGTCTGCCAGGTTTCCTCACCCGGTTCACCTTCTATACAATACATGCAGAAAAATATTAGTCCCGTTGAAGGGACCTCTGCTGTACTGCAATTTAAATATATATACAATGCTTTTTTTACCCTTTATTAACGGAAGAAGTAAGTCATCAGAAATATTAAAGGGGTTATCCCATGAATAATGTAAAAAAAAATTAAAAGCATACATATTCTAGTAGATGTCAACCTCTTTCTAACAAAATTAGAACCAACCCTGTAGCTCACATGGATCTAGAGATTTCCCCATTAATTGCTCCAATTGTTCTGCTAGGTTTCTTTCAAGCTGTCACTTTATGGGTGTGTCCTTTCTGCTTTAGCTGGTGGCCGTTAAAGGATGGAACTGAGCATGTGTTTCTGTCTCGGTGAGCAGGACAGAGAAATTAGAAAAAGAGCAAACAGCAGGTGGCGCTATACAGATAGAATTCAGTGAATAACTTAGCAGATATATAATACATTTTTCATTACATGCACTTACAAAAGTATTCGGATCCAGGTGCCGGTTTGAAAACTGTAGAATATTTTTCATGGGAAAAACCCTTTAAAATTTCTATCTACAATATTATTTAGATAGGACACTAATTACTCGGAAGGAGACAGAGGTCTGGCCATCATATACTGGAGTCTGGACATTTACAAATATTTCCATGTCTTCAATACAGAGGGAAGGTCATTAAAAGATGAAGAAATCCTGCGAGAGCTTCCAGTTGGCACCACAGCTACCTTATATTTTAGAGACTTAGGTCCCCAGATTGGATGGACTATGGTAATGCATCAAACCTTTTCTATATGTCAGCCCTTTAGTCATGTAATACCTTAGAGGGGTTGTCTAACTTCAGCAAATAGCATTTATCATGTAGAGAAAGTTAATACAAGGCACTTACTAATGTGATTGTCCATATTGTCTCCCTTGCTGGCTGGATTCATTTTTCCATCACATTATACACCGATCGTATCCAGTGGTTAGACCACCACTGCAGCACAGATACGAGGTAGCCAGAGCAGGAGCTGCTGCGCATGCGTGCCTATGTGAGGTCCCACAGTCTTGGCCACCAGAGAGGCCGGCGCTTTTTCCTATAGTGTGCAAGCACGACCACCGCTGATGGATTACAGGGTTGTCGTAACCCCTGGAAACAAGCAGTGTATAATGTGTAATCAAGCCAGCAAAGGAGGCAATATAAACCATCATAATACATTAGTAAGTGCCTGGTATTAACTTTCTTTACATAATAAATGTCATTTGCTGAAGTGAGACAACCCCTATAAAGTAGTTTGCGTACTTTAAGGGTATGTCCACAGTGGGTCGGAAATGCTGTGAATTTACCGCATGTTTTTACAGTACCAGAAATGTGGATAGAATTTGAAGGAATCCAAACATTGTGAAAAAAAATCTGCAATGTAAAATGGCGTGAATTTTGAATCTGATAAATTTCTACCATGGCAGAGTGAAGTCCTTGGCAGATCCACAGAAAAATCCTCAACAAGTGCGCAGCAGAAATTCTGTTGTGGAAAATCTCGCCACGTGTTGTGGAAAATCTCGCCACGTCACGTTGCTACTGCAGCCACGAAAACAGAGACCTGCTGGGAGAACTGGGGTGGCGGCGCAGGATTTGGCAGGCTTACCACTTGCAGGCGGACCCTGGCGGTTGTCATGTTTCCTCTTGAAACCGGACGTCCCCTTTAAATCCCTGGCAGCTTCTGCCTTTTTTCCTAAAATCTTCTTCTAATTTTTGATCACTGCTGGCTGTATCTGCACCAAGATTGCGCTGTTCAAACCATAGTCAGTATTAGTAAGTCTGCCCCAGTATTCAGCTGAGGAACATGGCTCATTCCTTCTCTGCCGTTTTTCTCCTCTTCTAGGTTTTTCTAACAGAATACGCAGGGCCGCTTTTTGTATACTTTTTGTTCTACTTCCGGATGCCTTTTTTCTATGGACTAGCCAAGGCGTTTACATCGAGCCCACACTCTGTTGTCCAGTAAGTTCCGTACTCATGTTGTTCGTACCGACGTCCAGCTCTGAGACGGGATGTGTTGACCTGCTGACGAAACCTATTTTCTCCCGCAGCTTGGCGTGCTGCTGTCATTCATTCCACTACATCAAAAGATTGATTGAAACCATATTTGTTCATCGATTTTCACATGGGACAATGCCACTGAAAAGTATCGTGAAGGTAAGGTATATGGCTGCTTTCATAGCAGCCTTTCATGTGTGTAGATCTAAGCAGGGGGTTGCCCAACACCTACCTCAAAATGGGCTGTGGTCACATGACCATGTCCATGCAGCTGTTTCTTATTTTCTGTGATGTCATGTCCATGGGTGGGGCAGTGATAGGGGAGTGTCAATGTAACTGGGTGGGAGGAGCTATAGAGTAGCTGGGTGTTGTTGGTGGCGGTGCTAGAGCTGTGGCAGAGGAAGGAGAAGTGCATCATGGGGTTGGTTGGATCCAGCAACAGTAGGTGCTCTATACACGATGGGAACAAAGCAGAGTTATAGGTTTACATGGTGAAAACAGGTGAGTAGAATCCAAATTGTAACAAAAAAGCACAGGGAGGATGACCATCAAGTAAGGAACTACAAGAGCATATCCGGTAAACACTACAATAATCCTGAAAACCCCCCTTAAAGACATATTGCCCAGTTGACAGACTTTGAGAGGGGTCGCATCACTGGACCTAGAGAAGCAGGATGGTCATTTCAATGAATCGCCCAGCATCTAGGTCGTTCTCACCTAGCTGTTAGGTGTTGGGATCAGTAGTTACTTGAGAGTGCGCACACATGCCGAACAGCCTCCAGATGACCCAGCCAGACTACCAGCAGAGTGGATCACTTGATCCGCCAAGCCTGAGCAGCTCCCACAGTTTCGCTATCCACTGTCCGGACACAGTTGGCGCCTTCATTACGCTTCTCTATCTCTGCATTAGCAACCATTCTGGCACGTACGGTGCTGATGATTGCTCAATGTTCTGAATAAGTGCTGATTGGCATGCTGTACCGTTGTTTGGCGCTCCTTTTGGGCAAAAAAAATCTGCCTGTGTGAAAGCACCCTTAGTGTAGGGAAGTGTAGTCCTTTTACATGGGTAGAAATCCTGCCTGGCAATGAGCGGAGATCAACCATAACAGCATGTTGATCGGCGCTCCTTACCCTTATGCTGCTGAAAAACGTGCATTCTTTAATTGTGCATAAGTGGGCGATCACCCGTTTGCTCAATTGTTGGGTGATTGATGGCATGTTTACACGGGGCAGTGATAAGGCCAACAAACGTACGTAGGCATGTTCTTTCTTGATCAGCAGCATTGGTAACGGAGCCCTTATAGACTATAGTGCTAGGAATTTCAGCCGTAAAACACTAGACGTTTTCATATGAAATTGAATTCATGTTGACATGTTGATTTTCTACAGTAATTTGGTGTAATACAATGGGATAACTGGTCAGGTTGTTTTACAGAACTGTTTCTACTACTGGGGGTTTGCAGCGTGGCTCGCATACTACATCAATCACCCTCTGTACACTCCACCCTGTAAGTCTGAGAATGAGGTGTCTTCTATTAAACTCTTCCAGTGCCTCTTTCAAGATCCATCATGTGTTTTCTTTCATTGTCTTACAGCTTATGGGAAAAAGCAGATTAGCTTAGCTATGATCATGTTTCTGGTAAGTATTTTCACAGTTAAATATGTTTTAGCATTTTTTTGTGCCTGTCTTTATAAATATGCATCATAACACATTGCAGCTTTCATATTGACCTCTAGATGTCAGCACAACGTGCCATAGCTCACACTGTTGATTTACTGCCTGCTGCAAAACTGAATGTAATCACCCAATTATCTCCTTTCCATTTTTTACATATTGTATACATTTATTTTATATCACCACCTCTAGCACTTTTATATTCGTATAATCTTTGTGTTTTATTTTACAGATATGTGAAACTGGTAATTTCTCCATTCATGTAGCACTAAGTAGTCTGAGAATAGAAGGTATGTCATTTATTTTATTTTATTACTTTTCCCATTTGACTTGAAATGAAACTTGTAATGCTATATAGAGGGCTGGCACCAATGCTAGGGTTAGGTATCCCTGTAACTGGATAACGTAGTGTCTATTTATTTATTTTATGCACTTATAAAGGCCCCTTTCAGATGAGCGAGAATTCCACGCGGGTGCAATGCGTGATGCGAACGCATTGCGCCTGCACGGAATCCGGCCGCATTTATTTAAATGGGTCTGTGTACATGAGCGGTGGTTTTCACGCAACGCAGGCCCCATAGAAGTAAATGGGGCTGCGTGAAAATCGCATCGCATCTGCAAGCAAGTCCGGATGCGATTTTCACGGATGGTTGCTAAGAGATGTTGTTTGTACACATTCAGTTTTTTCACGCGCGTGCAAAAAGCAGTAAATCGCATTGCACCCACATGGAAAAAACTGAACGCAAACAAAACTGACTGTTTGTGAAATCGCGCAGTTTTCACTGAACGCATCCGGACACACTCGTCTGCAAGGGCCATAGCGCTACTATATTCTGCAGCGCTTTACAGACGTTGGCATCAGGCTATCCTCAGTGTGGGAGGAAACCGGAGTAGCTACCATATGTAATATTTTCATATCTCCAAAACGAGAGTAGAAATTATATGATTAGAATTTGTTGGGACTGTAGTGTTATACTGGTAGAGATATTAATGTCAGTGTGTGGATTATGGAATGGTCTGTTGTGTGACGGGCAGAGAAGTCCTCTTTGCTAATTGGCATTGGTCATATGGGTCATACATTGGCTTCACCTTTCTCCTTATCTGACTGCTCTGATGTCTCCTTATCACTTTTTTGTTTATAATCGCTACAAGTCAAGAGACTTTGCCTTCCTGAAGGGATTACTGTTACATTAGATGTAGGTAAGCAGTGTGAGGTTAACTCGCCTTGTAGCCAATATTAACAAGTTGGTGATAAGGAGACATCAGAAGCAGAACTAAGGTGAAAGAATCAAGTTAAATCATTAGTTTTCTCTGTGACGTGCCACCCTACCTTCCTGACGCCGTAGGCATGTGCCTTTTTGTAAATATGGTCTTGAACGGGATTATGTGTACCTTTGCAGCCAATAAATGGCCTCAGCAGTGATATGTCCTTGTGGCATGAAACCCAGCAGTGACGGTCCTCAGGTGTGGGTTTGTCAGGCCTTCTAAATGTTTGACCTGGCGGATTTCATGAAAATCATTGGGACTATGTGCAGCTATGAAATGACAGGGCATTGTAAGGGTATGGCCACACGACAAGGCCATTCCGTGGTTGAGATGTGGATGCCTTTGCGGTGAGCCATGCAAGCCGTAGCTGGGTCATATTAACTGATTCAAATCAATTAACATCCTGCTGCAGCTTGCATGGCGGTGCAGTACTTGGCTGCACAGGTGACAGCGCAGATATTTTCTGCTACAAATCTGCAGCAAGTCTGTGGCAAAATCTGCATTTGTTGCATGTAAATTTAACTGCAGCTTTGAGGCAGATCAAATCTGTTACTTAAAAGTGCTTTCTGGACTTGGAGTGGACAATCCCTGGGGTCCTAGCCTGTACCCCTAAAAAAAAAAAACAAAAAAAAAAAAAAAAAAAAAAAAAAAAAAACGAATTACTTGACTGTGGTCTTGCTGCTGCTACATTCCCGCCGGCTTCCCATCCCCGTGCTTCGTGAAGTAACCTTCAAGCCGCTGTGAGCATTGTGGCCTGTCATTTGATTTGATGCAACTTATAGGTCCTGTGGGAGCACCAGCAAGGCCGCAGACGGGGGAATAGGGTTTTTTTATGTCCAGGTAAAGACCACAGGGATTGTCTGCATCAAGAACAGAAACCCCCTTTAATAAGCATACTGTGAATCTCAGAACATGCCCTCAAATCCATAGCAGAAAATCTGCTATGTGTGATTGCGGTTTTGTAACCACACAGTAGCACTATGCGGCAAACTTGTTGCGAATGTCAAGTACAGATTGCAAAAAACCACAACATCTGAACATAACCTACCATGTTTATAACTCTTCTAGGTTCCAGGTCACGGAGGTATCCCTTTCCAACACGAAATCCTTTTACATGGTTGTTTTTCTTTGTGTCCTGCCCTAACTATACCTATGAGGTAGGTATTGGCAACTCATCAAATCAAAGTCCTAATCCGATTAAGCTATTGGCTATAATGTACGTTCTGGCAGAAGCAGTTGACGCACCTTTCTCCTGCTGACATAAAGCTACATTTCTCTATGTTCAAACTACATTGGCTCTGTATACATGTCTGACTGGTTGGGACTTCCCCAGCAAATTCTGTGTCCCATAAGGCAATCTTTAAAGAGGAGTCTGTCACCGCTCTGGACATGTCTGTTTTAATAGCTTCGTGCATTCCCCATGTAATAACAGTTCTGGGGCATCTTTTCTCATCACTCTGTGTTGTGCCATTCCTTTATTTCTACTAGACGTATGAATGAATTACTAGCAGTCTGAAGTAAGGGTACAGAGGAGTGTTACCAGTTGGCGGGAGGGGCATCTCTGCACAGTCTTACTCTATCCAGTCAGTGCTGCTATTGTCAGACTGTGCAGGGACACACCCCCAACTGGTTACCACCCCTCTGTACCCTTACTGCTGACAATTCATTCATAACTTTTAGTAGAAAAAATAGCAGAATGGCACAACATAGAGACATAAGAACAGATGTTCTAGAATTGTTATTACATGGGGAATGTATGAAGCTATTAAAACAGGCATGGCAGGAGAGGCGACAGGTCCTCTTTAATCTGCACCTGTGTTTCCCTCTATCCAGTGTCTTCATATTCAAAACAAGTGGGCCATTCAAATGACTGGTCGATCATGTCATACAAGGATCGAGGGACCCTCCATCCATCACTGACATTCATACGATAATGGGGAATATGGGCGGCAGGTGTCCACACATTTATGCATACATTTTTCTAGACAACTAACTTGTTTAAAAAAATTGGGCCAGCACTGGGGAGCTAGATTAGGGGAATTTTTTTTCCCCAGTAGTGCCCCAACCAATTTTCATAAGAAAGGATAACATTTCAATCAGCAGGATCAACCCTACCAGGCAGTATTCCTGGTCTAATAGAGTTGAGCCTGCTGGTAGGTGCTGTTTAACATATATATTGCATTTAAAGGGGTTGTCCAAGATTTAAAAAAAAAAATATTAAAATCTGCTTTATTTCCAGAAACCGCACCATTTCTTGTCCATAGGTGGAGTTCAGTATTGTAGCATAGCTTCATTCACTTGGAGTATGTACCAATGCACATGCTCCAAAAACGTATGCTTTCCTCTCCGATCCCCTGCTGCTGCCAGTCTGATGGTTTCCCGCTGTGCTGTTTCACTTCCTGCTCCTGTCTCGGCATAGCGGGAAATGGCTGGGATTGCCGCTCAGCAAATCACTGGCTGAGATGAGTCATTGCTGCAGCCATTGATTGACATTCACAGCCATTTTCTGCTGGGTCGAGGTGGGAGAAGGAAGGGAACAGGAACAGGGACCCTGGCACTGCTGGAAAAACAGTGGCATTGGACTGATAAGTATAAGTTTTATGTTTTGTTCAGCATTTGCAGCTGGAATACCCCTTTAAATAGTGATTAAAGAGAACCTGTTGCCACAATATGCAGTGCAATCTACAGGCAGTATGTTCTAGAGCAGGAGGAGCTGAGCAGACTGATGTTTAGTTTTTTTTTTTTATGGGAAAACATTCTGTAAAACTTGTAATTTATACATATACTGTACATTTATACTGCTCTTTCTGACTTCACTTGTACACAGGGAGATATTATCAGTGATAGCATTCTCTGCGTAAGTATGTATACATTGTACACAGGGAGATATTATCAGTGATAGCATTCTCTGCGTAAGTATGTATACATTGTACACATGGAGATATTATCAGTGATAGCATTCTCTGCGTAAGTATGTATACATTGTACACAGGGAGATATTATCAGTGATGGCATTCTCTGCGTAAGTATGTATACATTGTACACAGGGAGATATCATCAGTGATGGCATTCTCTGCGTAAGTATGTATACATTGTACACATGGAGATATTATCAGTGATAGCATTCTCTGCGTAAGTATGTATACATTGTACACATGGAGATATTATCAGTGATAGCATTCTCTGCGTAAGTATGTATACATTGTACACATGGAGATATTATCAGTGATGGCATTCTCTGCGTAAGTATGTATACAGCGATACCTGTCAGTCACTGATGGCTGTACACATGGGAGGTATATCAGTAATGTATAGCATTCTTTCTGTATGTGTGTACACAGAGATAGCTGTCAGTCACTGATAGTTGTACATGGGGGTGGACTTTCAGAAAGAGCAGAGATGTAAATGTATGAATTACAAGCCTTGCTGAATATTTTCCCACTAAACTATGTATCAATCTGCTCACCTACACCCGCTCTATAACATGCTGCCTGCAGACTGAAGTGCATTGTTTGGTGACAGGCAGTGGCGTACCTGCAGTAGAGGCAGACTACGCAACAGCTATGAGGCCCAGCAGTGAACTTGTTCTTCTCCTCTGTGTGAAAACAGTTTTTTTTTTTTTGTTTTTTTTTACAGTTTTAATGGAGACTTACAGAGGAGAAAACATTGTATTTTCATGCAGACGCCACGAGGGAGAGCTCAATCCAAAATGATTATTACAGCTTCCATGGTAGTTGTATTCATTCCTATGCACTGAGCTCCCCCTAGTGGTGGATGCAGGTAGCTTTGTAATAGAAGAGAAGCAGGAGATTTATCAGTATATTTTTGCCAGTTTTCTGTGGTGCAAATGCCTTGGGACATATGGTGTTCAGAATGAGCGCTATTATAAGAAACCACCTGTTCCACTTTTTTGACATAAAGTCAGATAAAGTAGGTGAGGCCAAAGGCAACATTTTTTTTTTTTACTACAACTTGTGTTTAATTAAAATTTCCTCCACTTAATAAAAAACCAAAACATTGCACGTGTTCTGCATTGCCTGGGAGTGGTTAATGCCTATGTTTAACAAGGTGCTGGGGGCCAATACGAAGTTTAGTTATGGGGCCCTATTAGAATTGTGTATGCCCCAGGGGCATACAAACTGTTATATTTTTTTTTTTTGAATCTTAGGTAACCTAAATTTAACAAAAATTGGTGCACAGTCTTGTTAATTTAACGTAATATTTAAACTTGGCGTCTACCATGCACATTGTTTTACTCTTCCAGCTTCACTTTCATGGATGGTGCCTAATTACGTATATACATGTACTCTTTTCTAGGTAGGAAGCTGGATTAGCTTCACTGTGATGACCCAGTGTGCTCCAGGTACGAATTCTTGCTCACACCAAACGCTGTAGTTGCTCTTAATATCAGTTCTTCGTCTCCTGTCAATATTAATTTTTTTTTCTTCTTCTTATTGCAGTTGGACTTTTTACGTTGATTGGTTTTATTCAGATGACAATTTGGGCAAAAGAAAAACATCACAGATATATCAGGGAGTTCAAGGACTATCCAAGAATACGGATGTCAATAATCCCCTTTCTACTGTGAATATGCAAAAAAAAAAACATTATTTTCGTTTACCTTTGATACTGAATTCTAGCTTTAGTGTACCAAGCATTACAATTTTTAAAAAGATTTTTTTCGTATGGCTTTTCTGCAGGTTTAAATAAATGTAACATCCATTATTGTAAATTACAGCAGTAAAAAGTTTTTACAGCTACAACAACTATTTTTAAACCAGATCCTCCATATCATATTGTAATATGTCATACGATAGGGGGCAGTAAAGGGGTTGTCTGAGTAATTATATTTTATATATATTTTTTGAATAGGCAGGGAATATAGTAAAATAAAAAGGTAATACCAACCATTCTAATTCTGTGCTGCCACTCTGATCCTCCCCGCAGGCCGTTTCTGGCTGCATAGGTGATGTACGCGTATACTGCATGTGACCGATCCAATTGGTCACTGGTCTCGGCAGTCTTGTGCCATATCACGGTGACGTGCAGAATTTGGGCACATCATTGCTGCAGCCAAAATCATGACGTCCTGGCTGCACAGGACAGGAGTGGTAGTGCTGGGACAGAGGGGACCAGAAGAGTGAGTATAACTGTTTTTTTTATTTTTTAAATAAAATAATTTTATTACCTTCCTTGTCTTTTTAAAAAAAAATTAACTTGGACAACCCCTCTATAAAGCATTGATGGCATATCGCTAGGATATGCATCAGATAGGTTCAGATCCCATCTCTGGAACTGGCTCCTATCACCAGAATGGGGGCCCCAAAATGAAGACGAGCACACCGCACATGCGTGCCTTGTTTCCTATTGACTGCTATGAGACTTTCGAGCTGTTTTTGGAAGTCCTATACAGGAAGCGCAGCCTCTCCATTCAACATTATGAGACTGTTGGAGATAGCCGGGCCAGCACTTGGCTAATTTCAGAACTACATAGTGGTGGCTGTGCTTGTGCTTCTCTCCCTTCACTTCGGGGGCCCCATTCTGGTAATAGGAGTCAGTGCCAGAGGTGGGACCCACACCTATTTTACATTGATGGTCTATTATCCTAACCATATGCTATGAATGTCCCAAATGGGAATATAGATTACACCTTCATTGAAAGTTACACTTCTATGTTGCATAGTAATTTCAGGAAATTAGCAATAATGTCTTTTTTTTTCTCGGAGATAATACAGAAAAATATATATCTGCGAAAGGGTTTAATATGCTGTTCTTTGTGCGGTCAGCATATTTTATTATAGGAGAGCATTCAGTATAACTTGTCATTTATACCAGTGTTTCCCAACCAGTGTGCCTCCAGCTGTTGCAAAACTACAACTCCCAGCATGCCCGCACAGCAAAAGGCTGTCCGGGCATGCTGGGAGTTGTAGTTTTGCAACAGCTGGAGGCACACTGGTTGGGAAACACTGCTTTATACAATGACTCCTTACTTTGGACCTTGTGAGTCCAGGAGGTGGTCTTATCAGTGATTGACAGGACTCCCTGTATGAGTATGCAGTTGACCATTATGTAAAACTGCCTACTGGACTTTTGATAGATTATTTTTCAGATACCTCTTTTCAGCAGGATCTGAGATCGGTCTAATTTCTTCTTGGCCCACTCCCCATGTAATAACAATTCTGGAGCATTTATTTTATGAATTATGACTCTGATGTGCTGTTTCTTTATTATACCTGCTAGAAGTTAAGAATGAATTGTTAGCAGTTTGCAGTCTAGGTCAGCCGTCGCGTGTCCCTGCACATTCTGACAATATCCAATCAGTGCTGCCAATGTTGTACTGTGCAGGGACACCCCCCAACTGGTAACACCCATCTAGACCTTTGTGGCAAACGGATATTAATTCATTCAAAACTACTGGGATAATAACTGAATAAATACTTGAATATTTCTGGACACCAAATACACATATTTTAAGAATCCCTGATTTCGGGTTCAGAAAATCATTACCACATTGCCATTGTAGCAAATTAAGAACTGCAATTTTTTTTTCTGTTTTTGTTAACTTAGTAACATGAGAAACCTGAATGATAAAGTGATGCTTAATACAATGAAACTGTATATTCTTTTGTCTGTCTATTGCTGGTTGACAGTCTCTTCTACCCTTAGGATCCATGCATAGATCCAGCTGCCCTAGCCTACTAGGACCCTGTATTGTACCTCCATGTGCCTCCAATTTTATATGGAGATGCAACAAATTGTTGGTTATTCTTCCCTAGACACAAGGGAACCATGTGACAGCACTGGGAATGCCTGAGGTTCTGTATTACTAACCTTTATGGACTACATGTGCCATGTGCATGGACCCTAAATGAGAGGGGTCAAGGCCTGGATGTGGGATCCCTTACTGAATGGTGTTGGTGAAAAATGTGTCTGTATGTGTCCTCCCCAAAGCAATAACTCATCATTTTAACCACCTTAATCAATATCAAGAATAAATATAATTGGAACATGTTGCTTTATTTTATTAATGTTCTCTCTAGTATTGTTTTTCGGTGTCTTGCCCCTAATAGTTAGTCAAAAAGCACAATGATGGAAATATAAAACCAAAAATGAACAGCTGGCATACATTTGCCAAACACTAGCTGAAAACACAGTTTATGTGCCCAGTCATGTAAGGAACAATAGATCAAATGGAACCAGTTTTTACAGTCCCAGCGCATAGGGGCAAAAAAACTTTTTAAAAAATACAAAGTTATTTATATAGGTCCTTGATATGTTCAAGAAGCCTTATGTACAATCTAGAAGCCAAAGCTTATTGCAGAGTTTTCCTAGAATATCACCAGAAGCCATAGAATTAAGTAATAAACTATTGCTGTTTTGTGTTGTGTATTTTACAGCAGATAGAAAAGCCATACGGTCTGTATAATTCTGTATATCAAGTAATAAAGACAGTTTTCATACATATTTCATTATGGGTGTTTTATTATATTGGATATAGAACTGGGACTGTCGGCCACTAGGTAGTACCAGGGAGTACAGTAATGTATGCTGTATGAGAACTGCTCGCCAAGCTTCCTGTAGAGTCGGCTCTGCTCATGTCACCAGCAATAATTTATGACAGGCGAGCATTGACTGTACTGTAGTGGAATTGACAGCAGGAAGAGGAAGGGGGCGAGGAAAGAGGTACTGAAAGCAGGGTAGGAGGAATGCAGAAACTTCCCATAACTCCCTAATGTGGTGGGGTGGGACAGGGGGTGATGGCACCTTCTGTACTGCTTCAGACTGTCTAGACTTCAAATACGCTACTGGAAAAAAAAAAAACTAGGAAAACTCAATGTGATTAAGCCTAGACAGTATAAACTGCTTGTGGTGTACCCTTCATTTTGGGTACAGGTTGAGGCAGAGTAACATTTATACTGGATGGCTTAGGGACAATTTTTTTTAAATTATTGCATTGCACTTATTTTGAGCTAAAAATCTTTTTTTTTCAATTTTGTCTTTATTAAAAAAAAAAAAATGGAATCCTTTTTTCTGTACATAGCTGAGATGGTGTAATTGCAGCCTGTGGATTTTTTGTCTCTTCCATCAGGCAGTGAGCTGACGGGCTCTTTACCTCTGCTCTCTGGCTTTATAAACACTTATCTAAGCACAATCCTTATGTTACTGATAAGAATGTGGCTTAAAGTGTTTATGACCTCTCAGTAGTTTAGAGAGAAGGTTTATTAGATCACATTTGACGGAATGGCTCAATATTTTTAACAAAGGCCAATTGAAAATATGATTTTTAGACAAAAACTAGTAATATGCAATCGTAAACAAACTGCCTCCAAAGGTGTACGAAGCCTTTAAACATCAATATTATTTCAATATGTACTGCATATAGCATGACTATTTACATGTCTGGTTAGTGGATAAGGTCGTTTATCTTTACTAAAGAGGAGGGGCATAGGAGGCAAAATGGAGTCAAGTATGAGCACGTAGACCATGTTTAGAAAAGGTGGATTTGCGATGCAGATTCCTACAGTAAAATATACTGTATGTTGATAGGGTTTACAAAACCCCTTCCGGTTGTAAACAGTGCTGGAACCGGAAGATGGAGACAGCTCAGAGGAGCAGGCAAGTATGAATCTTCTGTTTCAGGGGACATGCTGTGGGCTCTTGATCAAAAAAATTACTGGAAAACCCCTTTAAAAGGTTTTCATGGTTTCTACATATTAATGCCCTAACCTCAATGTAGGTCATCAATATCAGATTGGTTTGACACCGTGCACCCACAACGATCAGCTATTCTCAGCAGCTTCCCAGCCCCAGAAAAAGACATTTGAATGGGAGATGAGCTGCGAGTAAGCCGACATGACCACTACACAGTGGACAGAGCTTTCCGTGTCCCCACCAATCTGATGTTGATAACCCACCCTCATGATAGGTCCTCAATATGTAGAAAACTCAGAAAATTCCTTTTCTCATGCTGTATTTTTTTTTTTTAAGGCTAAAATAAAGTGCTGATTAATTTCATAATGTATTTTCATAGTAGTCTCTCTTACAGATGACCTTTCACCGCTCCTGACATGCCTGTTTTAATAGCCTCATGCATTCCCCATGTAATAACAATTCTGGAACATCTATTCTTATGGCTCCATGTTGTACCATACCTTTATTATTTCAACTATAAGCTATGGATGAATTGCTAGCAGTCTGCAGTAAGGGTACAGAGGGGTGGTAACCAGTTGGGGGGTGTACACGCACAGTCTGACAATGGCAGCACTGACTGGATAGAGCAGTCTGTGCAGGTACACACCCCAACTTGTTAGCACCCCTCTGTACCCTTACTGCAGACTGCTAGTAATTCATTCATAACTTCTAGTAGACATAATAAAGGACTGGCACAACATGGAAACATAAGAATAGATGTTACAGAATTGTTATTACATGGGCAATGTATGTTGCCATTAAAACATCATGTCAGAAATGGTGACATGTCCTCTTTACAACCTTCATAGACATAAATGTAAAGCATAGGATTCTGGCTGCCTGCAGCTTCCACTAGAGGGAGCTAGTGTGTATAATGTATGCACTGCACAGTGTACACCATACGCAGCAAGAGGAGCCAGCTGCAGACACCAGTTCTCTTTAAAATCCATGTCTATTCAGGCGAAACAGAGCAACAACTGCTTGAAATATAGTTCATCGTTACATGTTATAGAGCATAATGAGTAGCATAACTTGTATTTCATTCATTTAAATTCCTGCTCATGCTGGGCTTTGAAGTCCAGGAGACAGTCCGATCAGTGATTGACAGCTATCTCTGTATACACAGTCATAGAGGGAAGGCTGTTGATCACTGATAGCACTGTCTCCTTCATGTCAATGATTTCGGCCACATATGGACCTGCAACGTGAGGCCGTACCCTTGAGGTGATATAGAATTCTGAAGACATTTTATACACATTTCTTATGACTTACGTACAAGCACATTCACCCATGGCGTCTGAAAACTTTATTAGATTTGCACTTATCACAGTGTTGTAAAAAAGCATTTGTACCGAAAATCGTAATCTGGATTCCCAATTAACAGGTCGCAGCTGACGAGGTAGGATGTCATATCTTACAGCATCATCAGTGTTTTATTATACCAGTGTGTCAATATCATAACTTTACATAAATATAAGCCAAAGATGGTAGATTTAATTCACTAATCTTTATTTTTTAATAAGCATATGAAAATGGACAAGCATATCTATTCATGGTCTGCTTTAACAAGGTCAATACAAACAGTGAATTATGAGTGGCAGTCACAGGTTTTGGTGCAGTGAGAGTCAGGGGCATTAGAGGACTTTGCCTTTTTTTTTGCAAAACACTATCTTTGATTAACATTGGTCGCTATTAGATGCTATAATTGCTAACTGATTGTCTCATCCTGCCCTCTGTTTTATTTATTGGGTCCACTCTGCACCTAGGTGCCAAGAATTGCACTCTACAAAGGAGAACGCAGCATCCGGAGGGGACAAGAATGTATTTGGGATGCATCACCGCTGGAGTGTGCCAGACACTGTCCTAAAGCTTCATTAGATTGTTACATGCTCTGCATGAGCAGATGAACAACGTGTAGACAAAGTCTTCCCCCCACATTTCAGAAAAAGCACCACCACCTTCTTATCTTGTACCCTGATGCTTACTGCAAATTTCTCATGCCTTCGGTGGTGGAGCAGGTGCAACTCTGACTTCCCGTGTGGCTCCGGCAGCTCGAGGATGTAGACGAATATCCTCATCATCTGTCTGCTGTTTAGCGAAGTTTACAAATACCTGAAGATGGAAAAGCAGTCAGCTAATAATGGTGCATTCTTCACTGAAAATAAGAATCTAGGAGCACCGGGGGCATTGCCATTACGCCTAGAGGCTCAGACACACCTCATGCACTTTGATTAACGGGGCCAGGCAGACATGATCACATTTACACTGGCGGGACAAGTCAATAAATGTTGAGAAGGCACGGCAATTGCAGAGATTGCTGAGCCTCTAGGTGTAAAGGCAACGCTCTTAGAGGCTAATTTGCATATATTAAAACTATATAAAAGTTCTCAGCAATGTGGGCACCTATGACCATAGGACAAACACAGATGCCGTCAGCTGCCAAGCGCACATGTAACAGGTCAGCCAGTTTCATAGGTACAAATCTGCTGACAGATGCCCTTTAAAGGATGTTATATCACAATTGGAATTTGATGGAAAAAGATGCATTTTTCGTCAGTATTAAAATGAAGTCTGCAAGTATGAAGTCTATATTTGCTACTTATGACTGGGAATTATTGTAAACTGATTAGTGGTTATACGAATAAATATTTCGACAGACATAACGATTATCATATAAATGTCTGGAAAATGATTTGTATTTAAACACTATTGGGCTGATTTATTAGGATTGTCTACAATAAAGATAGCCTACACCTAGAGGAGACAGGCAGAAGATTTATCATAGTGGTGCACTTTCTGTGACAAATCTGGTGCATCTTGATAGACCTGTTGTAAGAAAATACTATGGTCACCATCTAGAACAGGCATCCTCAAACTGCGGCCCTCCAGCTGTTGCAAAACTACAAATCCCAGCATGCCCAAACAGCCTACAGGTATCAGCCTACAGCAGGGCATTGTGGGAGTTGTAGTTTTACAACAGCTGGAGGGCCGCAGTTTGAGGATGCCTGATCTAGAAACACAGCCAGCAAACAAAAAAAATTACTACCAATCTTCTTTAACCACTCTAATTGGTAAAAAGCGAAGGCTACCCCTAGGCACTTTACCAGAGTAAGCTGCAATGCCAGATTATGTCTGTAAAATAAGGTGGCAGAAAACTTGTGTAAGCACACTAGAAGTAGATCTACAAGAATTGCAATACCCCAATACAGGGGGTATCTGGAAATGGTTTGTAATGTTATGTACTGTTATTTAATGTTATGTACACCCAGCATGACCTGATAAAGTTGGCAGGGACAGGCTTAACCACCCCGTTTCTCCACTCATGGCAGGGGTGGGGTGGTCCAACTTCCTGTCTAGAGGGGGAGTCTAGACTGGACTTTCAGAGAGAAAGGACACAAAGCCCATGTGCTCCTTCTTCTTAGGCCTCACGTTCCAGAGACAGATCTCTGCCAGATATACAGAAAGACAGACTGACATGCCATCAAGACCCAATATCCCGCAGTGGACATTACAGCCATTACTGTCAGATTACTATTGCCTGCCATAGATTATATAGCCATAGATAGCGATGAGAGAGGGCCATCACTCCCATCCCTGCGTAAATCCATACATTGCTATCTGGGAGAGAATTGCACTGTTTGAATTGGATCTGTGTTCTTGCTATCGTTGAATGTACTACAATTCTCATGTTTCACTACAGTAAATGAGACATTTATTCTTCGACCTCTGGTTTGGTTTTTTGACTCCTAGATCATACACTTTCCATTGCAGTCTACACGATCTGCCTTGCACCCATTCAGAAACCTAACATGATGGGCATCCCAGATACCATCAGGCAGGAGCTGCAGAATCACAGTGTTCCTTTGAGGGAAGAAAGGGTGCACCCTCCTTGTGCTACACTGGCCCTAGGGAATAACAGTGAGAGGACCGCCACTACCACTTCCATCCTCTGTTCTAGCTCATCACAGGTCTCTTTAGAATGACTGGGTAAAAAGCATAGTATAAGCAAGGTCAGAAATAGGAACAGGTAGGACCCAAAGAGGGGATGAGTGTTTAATCCAGAAACTAGCCAAGGTCAAAATACCAGGTCAGTAGAAGCCAATTCAGCAGATGAGGGATTATGTCAGAAAACAAGCCAGGGTCAGTACACAGAGGCTTAGTGATCCATGCTACAGTTCAGGTACAAAGCACAGAAGTACAAAACATTCCAGGACACACCTGCAGCTGGGCAGGACTAAGTAGCAGACTTAAATACCCCGCCTAGCTCTGAGATTGGATGCTGAGTCAGGAACCTGATTGGCTTGGCTTCCAACCTCACTTATAGGTTAACCAGCCAAGGCTTGACTAGTCAGCATGGTAATGCTCCCAGCACAGAACCTTGGATAAACTCCTAACATCTGTTATACACTTTTCTCTAACTTACGCCATCTCTTGATTGGCTTGCTTTAGATCAGTATTTTACAGTAAAATTCTGGCAGACATCATTAATACATTTGGAGCATTGTAGGCCTCACATTAGTTTATAGCACAATTTAGTCAAAAATTCTGGTGTATTTTCCATAGTAAATCTGCCCCTCTATGCCTTATGGGTTCTTTATCCAGCATGCTGCACTAAATATTTGGAAAATTGTGTGGTTAAAAAGGGTAAGGAGCAAAAAAAAAAAAAAAAAAAAACAGCTACTAAAAAAGGGGAAAAAAATATAACTAAACAGGGGAGAAAAAACTATTACCAAAAAGGGGAAAATTAAGGTAACCTACCATTCCTATAAGCTGGAGGGGCCATTTTTTAAAATTGTTGTTTATTTTTCTTATGGATTCATATGAAATTTATAAGAAAATTTTGGTTCCGATTGAAACCCCTTTTATGAATATAATATGTTACAAACTTGGTACTCTGTCTCTAGAACCCCAGCATGTCTTACCTGGTCTAACGTAGTCTGGGACACAGAGTATTCCTCAATGTTGAGGCTTTGTTTGTTGGAGATCAGAAGTTGGAATATCCTGGCTAGGGACGAGGAGGAGATCTGATACTGTAACATGTTGTAGTGTTTCTCTCGCTGTACGCTGCCAGGAAAGTTTGTCTGTATGAACTTCTCTGCTGGTCCTGGATCAGGGGCTAATCCAGGTTTCTGTGCTCTGATCTTCATGGTGACAATATAACCATCTCCAAATCTGTAATACAGCATGCAGAATGATACTAGTAGTATAGTATGGGTCACACATGTTGTGCTTTTGTCTACTTCTACTGCTGAAAGGCTGCCTGGGGATTTTGAGGAGAAGTGGGGACTTTTTATTACGTCTGGTTAAATGTATTGTGAGTATTCTTCACATGGGTGCAAACTTTACTCTACAATATACAACTATTTCCTGCTTTTAGCTAATTTTTTTTACACTCTGGACACAAGAAGACAAAGCACCTAAAATCTAATAAAAAGGCAACATAAAATGATGACGCACATAGAACATGTGAATTCACATACTTATATTTTAAATGCTGAATGGTTCCAAGACATTTAAAAGTTCCCTTGACCATTATGGCGAGACGAGTACAGAGAGCTTCACATTCCTCCATACTGAAGAAGGCAAACCAGAAGACAATACAGTTATGATACAGCCTGTTCTTCAGGATTCCATGTTATTGTACATTACATTTTTATAGAAATGCACATGCCTGTGAGAGGTCAGTACCACTGCTCGGCCTTCCTTGATGATACTGACAATAGAATTCCATAGGAAGCGACGTGACTGAGGATCCATGCCTGTAGTCGGCTCATCCTGAAAGTGGAGATTGCGTTTGATAGGGTCATTTCAAAATGACTAAAACTGATACATGGATATGGATATATGTAAAGTTGTGCATCCAATGTCCACAAGTTTACATGCCTTAAAGAGAATCTGTCAGCAGGAGCAAACCAGGCAAAATAGCAGGTAGGGTTGATCCGGCTGAGTTAAATAATACCTTGTTTACGTTCTTAAGAATAATACATTTTTATTAATATTTAAATTAGGTATTTTTTGCACGGGGGGTTGGCTTGAGCCCCTTGGAGCACTACAGTTATTCCGCTCTTCACTTCCCCCGTCCCCTTGATTGATAAGAGCCAGCTGTCTCGTCTTGAAGCCAGGCATCTCCTTTTCTGGGTGGAGGATGACATCATCAGGATGACGTCATCAGTACATGTGCAGCTGCAACGAAGACCTAATTTAGATATAGATCTAATTTATTTTTCTCAGGAACCATGCCACAAAGGAACATAAATTACCCTATAAGACATTAGGCATAGTTTATTAGGGTTGATCCTACCGACAGATGCTCTTTAATAAATGAGGCAGGTAGAGCTAGAATCATTGATAAGTAAAATTTTGGAGGCTCTTTTATTCATAAAATAAGAGCAATGTCATCTGCTGCTCCTAAGGTCAGCAGTATATTGTTAGACTCAGGCAAGAGGTCTCATGCACATGGCTGTATGACATCACACTAGTCCCTTCAGATTTTTACTGTGTGCCACCATATTGTGCTTGCTAAAGGCCACCTACAGTAACATTCAGTCATTCTTGCAGATGAGCCACTGTGCCTACATAACAGTGAAAGCTATCCATGTCATAGTCCTGGAGAACTCCTTTAAAGTGAACATGTCATAAAAAATGACCTATTGTTTAAATCACATTTTTATGGTAAACATACATTTTTTAGAATTTTTGGTGAGTTTTTTTCTCTTTCATTTTCCATGTTACTGTCTATGTTTTTTTTTTAAATGTATATAATTGAAATTTTCGCACTGGCCTCTAGACCTAATAGGTCAGGATTTCCTGTTCTGTACACGTAACTATTCCATCGCTATCTTGGTATCACTGAATCCACCATTCTCTGTAGGTGATATCACAGCTTATCTACTCCCTCCTGACCTCTGCACAGGTCACAGAGCATGCCTAGAAAACTCTCCTATAGAAGTCAATGAGGTCCCCTCCTGTCTTTTGTGTCTATGGCCCATGTGGCTGCTTTCCAAGAACAGGAAGTCTTGACATATTTTAGGCCTAGCGTGCAGTGTGCAGACTGCACAATTTTAGGATTTTTATTTAAAGGGGTTTTCCAACATTTGAATACTGAAACTGGAACTATCCTTTGGATAGGTCATCAGTGGGATCCCTGCCGATCAGCTGTTTGAGAAGGCAGCAGCGCTCCTGTGAGTGTCGCAGCCTTCTCTTTGCTTTTCCTAGGACAGTGACAACACGTTCATCGATCACGTGGCCTAGGAGCAGCCACTATACAATGTACGGTGCTATGGTGCTGGGTAAGCACAGAGAAGGCCGCCGTGCTCACAGGAGCACCGATGCCTTCTCAAACAGCTGATCCGCAGGGGTCCTGGGTGTCGGACCCCCATCGATCAGATACTGATAACCTATCTAGTCTTAAAATGTTGGAAAATCCTTTTAAATATATATGGTGGCATGAAAAAATGTTTAACATAAAAACTTAATTTAAACAATAGGTCATTTTCTGATGTATTAAAGGACTAAAAATATACAGTATATATAGTACACTGGTTCATTTCATCATCTTAGGAAAGTAAATAGCAAATGTGGAGATAGGAAAAGTAATAATGTAGTGAAGAAACAAAGGGGAGTGTATAAAGCTTCACTCATCCCATATAATAATGTAAAAAATATCCAAAACTTACCAACAATACCACCGGAGGGCATCCAATAAGAGCAATTGCAGTTGATAGCTTCCGCTTGTTTCCACCACTGTAAGTGCCTGCTGATTGGTCTGCATATCTTTTAAGGCCCAATTTTTCAATCCCCCACTCTGCAACCTGCAGAATATTCCCAGGACAAGTGATTATGAATGATTAGGAATGATTCTTTCAACATATCCTAATAGTAATGACCTTACATACCGTATTTTTCGGTGTATAAGACGACCCTCACCTTTTCCATTTAAAATATAGGGTTTGGGCTATACTCGCCAAATAAGACTACCCCTCTTCAAAGCTCCTCCTGCTTCCCCCTGCCTTCCCTCAGAATCGCCAATCCAACCCAGTATACAACAACCAGCCAATCACAGCAAGCGATGTACTGTATTTTCTGTGCACACTTCATACAAAGCCTGCTTGGATTGGCTTTGTCAGCTCTCCCTGCCGAGCCCTCCCTGTCCCCAAGACGATCTTCTCCAGTCCAGGGAACTGACCATGGCAGCCAGGGCTTCAGTAGCGTCCTGGCTGCCATGGAAAACGATATATAAAATATACTGTACTATTGTTAACCCCACCTGTGGTTTACCGTATTTATTGCAAAAAAAACGATTTTATAGATATACAAATTACCAATACCGGTATCTTTGTGCTCAAGGGGCAAGGGGCTGTCGCCGTTTTGTGCCCAGCCGCGCCCTGGATCCCAGCCCTGCCCCTCTTAATTTATTCACTGCACTTCGGTTTTCAATTTTACACTTGAAATATGTAAATCATTATAAAGGGATTCACGTCTACACTGTTAAAAAAATCATTTCTGTTATTTCTGTAGATTTCTATTTGACAGAACAGAGCCATATACACTTTCAATTTACAGTTTACAGTTTTATATTTATTCTCAGTCGTTTTTTTAAAAGTTCTTTATTGTTTGTATTGTTTTCAGAGCATACAATACGGGGTCCATTTTTGGTTTTGCATTTTCTTTTTTCCCCCCAACGTTCCAATAGCCATAACTTTTTTTAATTTTCCACTTATATAGCCATATGAGGGCTTATATTTTGGGGGGATGAGTTGTACTGTTTAAGAGCACCATTCATGTCTGTTATTGGAAAATGGGAACAAAATTCTTTGTGTGGTTAAATTAAAAAAAATATATATAAACCCTACACAAATCTAAATTCTCTTTGCATCACCATTTTCTGACACCCATAACTTTTTATATTTCAGTCTACAGAGCTGTATGAGGGCTTGCTTTTTGCGTGCA
The DNA here is from genome assembly GCA_033119425.1 of Bufotes viridis. Taxonomy (NCBI): domain Eukaryota; kingdom Metazoa; phylum Chordata; class Amphibia; order Anura; family Bufonidae; genus Bufotes; species Bufotes viridis. The sequence continues at coordinate 37,868,749 of CM065596.1, read as the reverse complement.
GATTTTATTGGTACTATTTTGTGGTACGTACAACTTATTAATCACTGTTTTTGGGAAAAATGGAGAATCATGTGTTTTTAATTTTTTCCATTACGGCGATCAGCGCACATGAAATTTTTATTAATATTTTAATAGTTCAGACATTTTCAAACGAGGTGATACCTAATATGTTTTTTTAGTTTACATATTTTTATATGTAAAATTGGCAAAGGGGGTTGATTTAAACTTTTCATTTTTTTTTACTTTTACAGTGACAACTTTTAACCCCTTAGGGGGCTAGAACCTGGGATCTTTTGATCCCTTGTCCTATTCACCCTAATCGCCATTCCCCTTCATTGCTGCCAGGTGTCTGCTGTATGATACATTCTCTCAGCCACTGTGACATGCGAGTATACCCGATTTATAGCGATTTCTGATAAATTAACTCGTAACAAATTGAATTTCTTGTTGAAGTTTGACGAATCGACCGAATCAAATCTTTCAAAAGTTCGCTCATCACTAGAGGCTACACACAGCTGTATATAGATTGGCTCCTTCTTGGCAGCATCAGGCAGCCAAGAATTTGTGTAGAGGAACAAGGAATAGTAATCTGTACCAAAAATAGAGTAGCGAACCTTTATCAAGTATTTTAGAAAATCTCTACAAAACATGTATCATGCTTATTTCATGGAAACTCTTTAAAAGGAAATGAAAACAATCATAAATAATCTGTGTTTTAAGGGGTGATATGATGTTTTACCATATCCACTTCTTCTTCAGGAACTCCTCTTAAACGGGCATATAGCTGCAGATGCTCCCGGCCAGTCAATAGCTCATCAATGGCATCAAACTGCGGACAGTAGCCCATGTTCTGGTGCACATCAGCTATGTCACTCAGTATGCTATAAAGTAAAACAAATATACCCATTTACTTTTAAACATTTCAGGATCTCATGTTACTAAAAAAGCTTATACTTAAAGGCTATGTACACTTTCGGAAGCAATTTTTGTTTATGATTGCTTTTTACTCATTTTTGGATAAAAATCATATTTTCAATTGGCCTTTATTAAAAATATTGAGCCATTCTGTTACAAAGGGTTAACTGTTTTTCTAGCTGTGTGAATGTGTAACAAGCCACAGTGGTGTTAACACTACTGCACCCTGCTACTATCTCTAATAGGCTAATATCATGTCATCTTATGTATGTCTTTCCAGGTCCTCCACACTGTGCATTTTTAATGTTGTGTAACTGTTCATATGTAATGTACCTGGTTCACCAGCTGGTGGCAGCAAACATGGCAGAGCTGTACTTAGGTAAAATGGAGCTCTCCATTCCATTCTAACCCCACCTATGGAGAGAAGTGGTCTAGTTCTACTTTCTGCAGGAAGGGTGGGGACCAGTTAGAGTCAGTCTAGTTTACCCCCAGCAAGGGAAAGGGTGTACAGGGGCATGTCTCTGCTAGACGTGCCCACATCAGCCACAGCACCCTAAGCTCTGCTGGCCATGGAGGCCAAAGCTTGACGCCTCAGGAGCCAGGAGGAAAGTTCCCTGGCATAACCTAGAGTCAGACTACAGAAAGAAAGTGCAGCATACAGAAGGAGGTGAGTTATACAGCCAGCCAGTCAGTACAGCAGTGTCAGAGAGATAGATATAGCAGAGTTGAGTTTGCCTGCCAGTTTAATGCTAAAGCCTGCTGGAACCAAGACAAAGCCTGTAAACTGTTTGAAGAAACGTTTATTCAAAGTAAAGCTGCCATTGAACTTCATCTCAAGGTCTGGACTCAAGTTGTTCTTTCAAATCCCTCAATTATTTACCCTATTTATTGCTTCGGGGGCAAAGCCTGGGGTCCAGCGGTATCCAGGTAAGAGCACTATGATACACTTAAAGAGACATTTAGGGCACACTACACCACTCGGCATTCGTACTAAACCTGGGACGAGATATAGGAGGTACTTTCACTTTGTTCCCTTCATCTCTAAACTACTAAGAGGTCATAAACACTTATTTAAGCCACATTCTTATCAGTAAGATAAGAACTGAGCTATAATGAGTGTCTATAAGGTCAGAAAGCAGAGATAAGGAGCCTGTCATCTCCTCAAATGACAGAAAATCCATAGGCTTCTACTCCAGCATCTCAGCTATGTAGACAAAAAAGGATTCCATATTTTTAATAAAGACCAATTTAAAAAAAAAAAACATTTTTACCTCAAAAAAAGTTCAATGCAATAATAAAAAAGATTGCCCCCAAAGGTGTACATAGCTTTTAAAATGAAGGCTAGAAAAGTTAAAGAACATCTTGTATTCATATTGTATTTATATTGTGTCCATAGTTCTTCTGCAGACCTGTGTCTCCATGGTTACAGACTACAAACAGACACAGTGTAGTCTGATCCTGTAGTCAAAGTCTCTTTCATCTAACCCAACGTCTTGTTAACTTACATATGATTGAATGGTATAACGTAGGGGACAACTAGTCTTTTTTTCTTTGTTTATATGCCAGTAAAGAGATTTCTCTCATCCCTTTGGTTGGATACAGGGAGATGGATGGGTCTGTCAGGAAACATTTACAGAATTACCGAAAGCAGGGAAAGCAAGGAAAGGTGGTGCAGTTTCAATTCATAGCAAGTTATTCATTTTCTGCCCCTCCACCATACTCCAATAGTCTCCTGCATTAGGGTTTTCTTTAAAGTGCTTCTGTCAGCACAATCAACCCTATTAAACAAGGTATACAGCCTGGTAGTGTTGATCATGCTGATAAAAATTATACCTTTACTATGAATATCCGTAGCCCCATTCTGGATAAAAACACATTTTTATTAATATGCCAACCCAATTGGAGCACCGAGGAGCTAGCCAAAGCCCTCGGAACATCAGTCTGTTACACTCCTTCACCTTCAGTTTCCCTGGATTGACAGTGCTAAACATCATGTATAGCCATGTCTTCTTGTGTCTGCACCTGCTCTCCCGGTCTCTGTGTTCTCCTGCTTCTCTCCAAGTGCTGAGACCTGTCCTCTGTGCCATATCTCCTGGTCTTGACGCTTGCTCAGTGCAGCAGGAGATACACTAATCAAGCTTTGAGGCCGGGAGATAAAGTGTGGCACAGATAACAGGTCTGAGTGCTTGGAGAGCAGGAGTACATGGGTAAACCTGATGTCTAGCGCTGAAGAGATGGCTATACTCGATGTCTAGCGCTGTCAATCCAGTGAAAGTGGGATGAATCATGGAACTGAAGGTGAAGTTGCTTAACAAAGTGGTGCTCCGAGGGCTGCGGATGGCCCCTAAGTGCTCCAGTTAATTAATTAGCATATAAATAAAAATGTGTTTTTCTCATCAATGGGGTCACAGATATTCATAATAAAAGTATCGTTTTTATCAGTCTGATCAACCCTACCAGGCTATATGCCTCATTTAATAGGGTTGATCACGGTGACAGTTTCCTTCAAAGAAACAAGGTCTACATCCCCTGTTCAACCTACCTGGCATGTTCACTAATACTGTATCATTAGCCTGCAGATACAGCCAGACACATCTCACAGTCAATAAACACCTTCCTAGGTACTGGGTGGCATTAACACACTGACATCAGACTGCCATGTGCAATACACGTGGACAACTGTATTTTCCACCCTAATAGGCTAGATATCAAAAACATGTTTTGAAAAAGATCTGGCAGATTGGACGTAAACTGCAAAAACAAATTCATTTTGCTGATGGTGTTTTTATACTATCCAAATAAATGTGCATATTGACTTTCTGCATCAGCACATGTTTATGCAGCCGTCTGGACAGTAGGAGGGAGGGCAAGTCTTGCTGCCTGTGGCAGGAGCGTGTAATGACCGGGGGGTGCAGATTGTTTTGATGGCGCTGAATAGATGGCAGACAGAGGCACGGAGATACTCTGCAGCAATGCAACACAACTTTACTGTACAGGTATATGCATAATGTAATATCACTCCCTAGGAGGATGCATCACTTGTAACACTGCATCATATACTTACAGTCTCTTAAAGGGTGTGTGTGTGTGTGTGTGTGGGGTTGCCTCGTGGTGCTGGTTCCTCGCTCCTTCTTCTTCCAGCCTGCGATGCTTCGCTGGCCTCCAGCTACATCAACATCCAGTTTACATTGCCATGGCTAATCACAGGCCAGGCAGCGTCAAGCTCCCCTTGTGACCATTTGTCATGATGTTGGAGCCCAGTGGAGCATTGCAGATCGAGAGAAGAAGGAGTGGCAGCCGGCGCCGGGAAGCTGGTAAGTAAGCTTCACTTTGCAGGTCCTGCAGAATGGAGGGGGGGGGGGGGTTAAGCAAAACACGGACATCGCCGGCACTATATAGAACATGCCTTTTCTTGTCCGAATAGGATAGGACATGTTCTATTTTTTTCGGGAATGCGATTGCGGACCTGGGCCGGACATCGTCTGTCCCCATTGGAATTAATGGGTCCGCAAAATGCGGAACAGAATTGCGGACGTGTGAATGGAGCCTAACTATATACAGTCCATCAGGGGTGTAGCTAACGGCTCATGGGCCCTGGTGCACGAGTTCAACTTGGGCCCCCTCAGGCTCCTGGGCCCGGTAGTGACTGCTACTTCTGCACCCCCTATAGCTATGCCCATGCAGTCCATATATATAGTCCAGAAGTACTAGTCCCAAGGTGGACCTCCCTGCTACAGGGCGATGTCAGATCACCAGGTGTCCAGCTCTCTGGGTCACTTCTCACTTGCAGACATCACACTCTATCTCCTGGACCTCGGCAGGAAGTCACCTTACTTCACCCGCCCTATCCACGTCACGTGTCTCCAAGGGGTGACGCACAGACCAGGGTGCTTCCTCCTCTTCAGTTAGGCAAGGCTAATCCTTTTCCCGCTGCCTCTTCTCTCTCAGGAGACCCAGCTCTTCAGCTCTGGTAAACGCTGCTACTCATACCTAGCCAGGGACTACTTCAGGCCTCCACACTCAGCCCCTTAAAGGGGTTGTCCCATGAAAAATATTCTAGTTAAACCAGCACCTGGACAGGAATACTTTTGTAATTGAATGTAATTATTCAATAAAATGTATCTGTATAGCACCACCTGCTGCTTGTTCTTATTTCTTTGACCTGCTCACTGAGAAGGTCGCACATGCCCAGTTTCATCCTTCAACTGCTTCCTGAGCTGTGATAAGGAGAGAGTTCCAACAGAAATGACACGCCCCCTGAGCTGCAGCAGAAAAGACACTCCCCTTGAGCTGTCAGCTTGATATAAATCCAGCAGAGCAATGAATGAGGAGATCTCCGGATCCATGTGAGGTTGGTTCTAACTTTGTTAGAAAGAGACTGTCACGTACCAGATTATTAATGATTTTCATTTTTTACATTAAATGGGTTATCTGACTCCTGAAATTTCCCCCATATGCCTGGGCCCTCATACACAATGTACTTACCTTGCTCCCCAGCACCCGCATTGCTTTTGAAGCCCACATGGCCACCGCTGCATCTCCTTGTCGTGCGGATGAAAACATCTGGGGGGGGGGGGGGGGTTGGGGTGACGGGGAGGAGCCTCTCAATCATCGTGGGTGACACTAGAGAGGCTCGTTCCCGATTTAGCCTGCTATTAGCCACTCCCCCCGACGCCAGGGCCGTGAGAGGTAAGAACAACCTGTGTGAGGGGCCCTGGCATATAGGGGGGCATTTCAGGGGTGGCATAACCCCTTTAAGGCTCCATAAGCAACTCAGGCCTTACTGCAGTGCAGTCCTGTCCTAGCAGGAGAATGCACACATCATTTGGTGCTACTGCATCATGGGTCCTCTGTGTCTGCCTTAGGGCTTGAGATGACACTCTCAACATCTCCACTACTGCAGTAGGCCTAATGGCCCACAGATGCCTCCCTGCAGGGGGATGCAAGCTTTACTAGGCCATCTGCCCCCAGATGCCTCCCTGCAGTCCTTATTGCCAGGGACCCTTCTCCATTCTTGCATCAGTGGTGACATCACTATGGGGGGCATACTGTCCTGTACGCTTTCCTCATAGAGCAGTGCTTTTGGTGTGCAACAGCGCCATCTAGAGGCTGGATCTCACTGCTACAGTCCAGAACATGAGAAGAGCAAACATCTCCTACTCCTGGAAATGTAGCACTGAAGCAGCCATGACACTCAGATTCCAAAAACGAGTGGCACTCTTAAGGTGGGTGTGCTTTTTTCATCACCTTACAAGCTTATGAATACTAGAAATGTTATTAAGGCTGTTAGAAGCTTTATATATTGGCTTTCATTTGTCAGTAATTCCTATGATAACATTCATATATTAAAAAGGCCATAATAGCATCAGGAAAAAAAAACATATAAACATTTGAAAACTATTCTAAGGAATATGCGTATGTTGTCATTTGTAAGGACTCTCTGCTATGTCATGGACCTATAGCTTACTTACCAACGTTTAGGTTGGTAAAATCGGGGCATCCAAAACTCCGCCCCTGGGATCGCTCACTTATGGGTGGGGTTATCACAAGCCCCACCCATTTTCAACTTGGGAAAGCCGAATTTCCCAGGATTGTCTCTGAAAATCATTGCAAATTCTGGACAGTTGGCAACTGTGCCATTTTTTGGTGCAATTTGCTCAAAAAAATATATGTAGATGCTATGCATTGCATTTATCAACTGTTTTAGATGTTTCTCTAGCCTCTTTCTAACCTATGCATCTTTCAACAAAAGGGCATGGTTTGACAGAAAGCAGTGGGATTCTTAAACAATCTTAAAGGGGTTTTCCGAGATTCAGCTATTGATGACCTATTCTCTTCAAACCTGAGGATAGGACATCAATATCTGAATCTCGGAAAACCCCTTTAAGATGCAACAGATTTATCATCCAGCATCAGCCACTGTGATAAATCTGGCGCAGTTTAAGACTGTCTGTTAACGCTCTTACTTTTAGACAGTATTAGTAAATCTGCCCCTATATTTTCTGCTGCGTGGTGCCTCAGTGAGGCCATATAATCTAGAGATGAATACTTCTATAATGTCTCGAAATATTGCAGTCCACAAATCTTCCCAATCATACATCTGTGACAAAAAGCCTCCATGTGCCTCTGTATAAAATCAAAAGCATACAGAGGTACAGTATGGACTTGTACTTTCACAATATTTCATTTCATTCAGGAAATGGGGCGTGTCAGCGCTATATAAGATCCTGAGCCTAATAAAAGAACTGTTTCTATACTGCATCTGAAGATCACAAGAGCATCCTGCCTTTCTGTAAATCTGACCTCCCCCTCATCTGTTCTGTGAGCTCCGGAGCTGAAAACAAACATAGTGGAAGTAAGGGAACGCATGTCGTATAGTGCTGGCAGATTCCACAGAAGGGACATACTCCTTGCTTGTGAGAGAATTGTATCTAGCTGTGCAGCTGAAGAGGGGAATAATTTGGCAGGAAAATACATTAGGCAAAGTACAAAAAGACCTATTTCTTCACATTTATTATTGTACGATTGGGTGTAAGATTATTTAAACGCTTTAAAGCAGCTCTGTCACCCTGATCAACCCTATACAACCAGGCATATAGCCTGTTAAGGTTGCTGACGCTGATTAAAATGATACCTATGTTTTATCTGTAGGTAGTAGCGTTGGGGAGAAATGTGAACTTTTATAAATATGCTAATGAGCTATTGGAGCACCAGGAGGCGGGCTTATGCAGTTTGAGCTCCGCTGCAACGATGCCACTAGTGCTACATACTAATGCCCCTCCCCATCAAATCACACCCCCCTCCCTTCAGATTGACAGTGCTAGACCTCTGTCTATCTAAAGGGAGGGGGGCGTGATATGAAGGAGAGGGGCATCAGTATAGAGCACCAAGAGCGTAGCTGGAGCAGTGCTCTGCTCAAACCGCTTTAAGGTGGGCCATATGCATGAGATCTATTAGAATACATAGACACCATAGATGCAGGTTCCTTGCTGGGGTCTCCTCTATTAGTGAGCTACTAACAAATAGCAGCTCGTGCTCTGATAGATGTCACCTGTCCATGTATAACATGGTTGGCCATTCACTCGAGTGGCTGGCATGACATCTTGCAGTGGACTATTTTTTATACTTTGCTGTACATACAGTAGCATATTATGACATCATATGAATATATGTGAGCAGCATACTGTATATATATACATTTTCTGGACCCTGTTGATCATAAGAATGGGAGTCCCAAGACCCCATGTGAATGGAGAGGTAGTGCGCATATCTGACCACCAGATAGCCGAGTGATTTACTCGTCAGTCCCATAACACAGAATGGAGCAGTGGTCATACATGCGCACAAATGCCTGGTGGGGGTCCCAGCGGCTTGACCTCCAAAGACACGTACAATACATACATTTATCATCGAGGCACAGGATGGGTGATAAGTGTTGTTAATGGGAAAATCCTTGTAATATAAATGTACTACTTAAAGGGGTTCTCCGGGAATGAAGAAAATGAAAATTTAGTTATAATGGCTCAGGGGAGCAATCATTGGGGTAAATAAAATGGCCGCCATCCTATTAGTACACACAGAACCTGTCCTAATCACAGAACAGGAAGTTACTTGAGAACACTGAGCTAAAGAGCTGCCTCATCCTCCTCTCTGCTCGTCAGGCATTATGATCCTGAATACAGCTGATAAGATCTTCAGCTGAATCTCTGTAGGAATGGAGTTCATGAGGAGACATGAAGTACAGAAAGGATGGACAGGACAGACTGTGGTAATTTGGGGCTGTGGTAATGGAGACTGCATACACGTTCTGCTGCTCATCAGTCACACTCTCACCCTATTCTCATGTCTCCTCATCATCTCCATTCCCACAGAGATGACAAGCAGAGCAGAGAGGAGGATGAGGCAGCTCTTTACCTCAGTGATGTGAAGTAACTTGTCCTGCTGTGTGATTAGGACAGGTTTTGTCTGTACTAATAGGACGGCGGCCATTTTATTTCTCCTAATAATTGCTTCCTAGACAAAACAAGCCATCATAACTAATGAAAGGTATTTGGGAATATATTTATAATAAAGGGATATTTAAATATTTTTTTTTTTTTCATTCCCTTTTAAGTGAAAGGGAAAATGCATCACTTCTCATACCACTATGGTTCCTTGTCCTCCTCTCACAACTTTCTACCAACGCAATCTAACAGCCCTGATAGAATTTATGATGCCCTGAGGAATAACATGTGAAAAGGCAGCAAAGTGCAAATCGATGAGGGTGTGCAGAAATCTAATATTTACAGCAGTGGTCTAATACTTGGCTTAGAACAGGTCTTTGTAAATGGTATTGCTTGCAATCTGGTAAGCCTAATAACAATAAAGTATCTTATATTTTAAAAAAGCTGCAAGTATTGTACTTTTTTTTTATTTGATCTTTTTATTTATTTTATACATTATTTTGCTGTCATTGGCTCTTAAAAACCTAATAAAAACCTACTGAACACTAAAAAGCTGCAAGTATAATAGAACCTCTTGAGTATACAGTACATATAATGGGGTTACCTATAGGTAATAGCACAGGTTGACATACCGTCAGATACAAAGCTGCATTGGGTGTAAGATGAAGGCATTCTCATTCTGTTAGAACCTCTCCACCAATGGGGAGGTCTGGTTGGCAGGAGTCTGACTGCTGGGGCCCCTGCCGATCCCAAGAACAGGGTCCTGTGTACCCTTGTTTGACTGAAGCGGTGGTTGCTATGGGTTGACAACTTTTTCCTTTATAGGCAGTAATGTACTGGATAACATAGATTATGCAGCGTAAATAGGTTAAAGATGATACATTACTGGTGCCTGTTGGCCGGTAGTGGTATCCATTGGGCAAATGATCCAAGACTGCCTTGTGCTCTCCATTGAACGCTAACTGATGCAGATGGCTTAAAGGGGTTTTCCGAGTACAGAGCTGAACCCAGACATATCCCCTTCTTCCCCCACTCAGCTCCTCATGAGCGAACATTTCATGCTCCCATGCTCTCCCTTGCCCTGCACTGAATCGTCCAGAGAAAGGGCTTTTTCTGGAGACTCGGTGACGTATCGGGCTCTCCATGAGTAAGTCAGGCGGAGACTTCTGTCTAGCAGTGAGCCTGGTGACGTCACCGGCACTAATGGTTGGGCTTTAGCGCTGCCCTAGCCTGTAAAATGGCTAGGGCAGTGCTGAAGCCCGCCCATCTGTGCCAGGGACGTCAGCGGGAACACTTCAAGGTGGAAGCCTCTGCCTAGCAGTGCTAGAATGTAAACAAAAAAGCCCTTGCCCTGCGTGGTTAAGTACAGAGCAAGGGCGAGGGGCTGAGTGGGGGAAGAAGGTGATATGTCCGGGTTCAGCTCTGCACCCGGATACAACCCCTTTAATACAAACAGAGCCTTAATATACTCAATAGCATATTAGAAATAACACCAATTTGTGTCTCGTTTGGAGGTGAGAGGTGGTCTTACATAAAGCACAATCCTCTCCAATTTAGTAAAGCACTAAATAGAAGATACAAATGGTAAATAAAATGGAAAAAATTGTGGTAAAAATAAAAAAAATATACAATATATATATATATATATATATATATATTTTTTTTTAAAGAGGTTGTGCCAAGTTTCGAAGTTATCCCCTATCCACAGGATCGCTGGAGGTCTGACCAATGGGTCCCATTCCCCGATATGATACAGCGGCAGGTCGAGCATGTGCCCTGCTGCTCCATTCATTCTCTATGGGACCTACAGGAATAGCTGAGCACTGTACTCGGCTATCTTCGGCAGTCCCGTAAAGAAAGAATGGATCGGCAGGGTGCATGCCAAACCTGCTGCCCCATCAGATTGGGGCACCTCCTGCCTGCTGGCTCAGACTAAGGGTCCATTCACACGTTCGTGGTGTGTTGCGGAGCCGCAACACACCCGGCCGGCACCCCCATAGAGCAGCCTATTCTTGTCCGTAGCTGCGGACAAGAATAGGACTTGTTCTATTTTTTTCCGGAGCCGCGGACCGGAAGTTCGGCGGCGCGCTCCGGTAATGCGGATGCGGAGAGCACACTGTGTGCTTTCCGCATCCATTCCGTCCCCATTTAGAATGAATAGGTCTACACCCGTCCCGCATAATTGCGGAACGGGTGCGGACACTGAATGCGGACGTGTTAAGGGAGCCTAATCTTTAGTTGGCACCACTCGTGTGCCCATTTAGTTTACATCGGGCTGTGTTAAAATGAGCGCAAATTACTTGTGAATAAGTACGGTAAATTTAAAAGAATCCGATCTTCATGCTGATGCCAGTTTAGACTAAAGCTGAAGACCTGAGTAATCTGAGACAGAGTGGTCACTAAGGACGAGCTGTCCTAAAATGCGTTAGTTAAAAGGGTTGGCTACTTTCTGGCTATTTTTTTTTTATCAATGTGTCTGTAAGATGATTATATGGGACTTATTAATATAGTCTTTGTTGAAATTCTGCACCATTTTCTAAATTTAATAAGGTATTCTCCAGGGCTCGAGTCGAGTGGGAACGCATGGGAACGGCGTTCCTGCACTTTTTTCTTAGCCGGAACGCCGTTCTCTTTTCAGGGTCAAACGCCTGGTGGTGAAGCCAGGCTAGTCATCATCTCCTCTGCCGCCTACCAACTTACATCAGCGCTCGCCCCGACGCCCCCCCCTCCTCCAGCCCTTTCAACAAGTCTGCACAGACGCCCGTCGGCTTTACCTGTTAGCTGCCTGGAGTTAGTAGGGGGCGGGGCTGAAGGCGGACCTCTCCTGGTGGAGGAAGAGACGTGCGGTGCGTGCAGGCTGGGAGATGACATCAGACGTCAACCTCCTGCCCGCGCGTCTGTAGTGAGGAAGAGCTGCACTTCAGGGTCCAGACCAGAGTAGTCACCAGTGACAAGTGACAGAAGAAAAAGTCAACTCAAAAAAGTTGATAGCTGGTTAGTACTGTGGAGTTATGGATTCTTTCTCTTTACTCCTGGCAGTAGGAAGGAGGGCACTGGGCAGGATGAAGCATGGATCTGCATCTGAATCTGCACCAATAGCTAAAATTAAGCAGTGCCTGCTGGCAGCTTCTGTAGAATGTGTACAAAAACCTCCTATAGTGCTGTGCTCAGAGGGGACCTGGATTACATAACCACATATATATCTATAACAACTTTACTTTCACTGCCTCCATTCTGGGGGGGGGGGTGTAAGACTGGCAGTGGATCTTGGGTGAGTTCCCACACTTTTTCTTCCAGGACTTGACCCCTGTATTCTTCCTTGTTAGTCAAGTCTTTTGTGCTGTCCACAGAGCAGTCCTATCCATAAAATGGCTGCTGATGGAGGGTCATGTGACCAGGCAAATCACTCAGTTTCCTTCATATTGCCCCCAGTGTGCCTGCTGCCATATTGCCCCCAGAGAGCCTGCTGCCATATTGCCCCCAGAGAGCCTGCTGCCATACTACCCCCAGTGTGCCTGCTGCCATATTGCCCCCAGAGTGTCTGCTGCCATATTGGTGGATTGGTGCGCCGCTATCTGCGCCTGAAATACTTCTAATTTACAGTAGGTGTATTTCAGTATAGTAAATGACCCTCATAGTATTTAAGGCTTCACTAGGGTTCCCTGTTCCTCTAAACCAGATTTACCTGTATCCAGCCACTGTAGCATCTCCTGATGTCACCTCAATGTCTCCAGTCAGCATCTTGAATGTGGTGGTCTTTCCAGCCCCGTTTACACCCAGAAGACCAAAACACTAGATGAAAGAAATATGAATTATGTGCAGTGCACCAACAGATGATCAGATCCGGATAAATACTGCGGTTCGGTTTCTGTCCCAGCTATCAATATCTCCTATATTTATCTACATAAAACTTTGGGCTATAGCCAGTGTTTTTGTCCAGAGCTTCATTCAACAAACCGCTGGCTTCAGAGCTGAAATCTCCCAGTATATTTTTTAGGTTTATGGTTTGGCAGAGAGTACTTTGGAGATCTGCACTCTGAATCATCTTTACGACCAGGCACTCTTGTAGGACCATCTTACTGACCCTAAATATTATAGGAGCTCAACTAAACTGTTAAAGAATATCGATGGCTAATCTGCAGGACAGGCCATCATGTCAGATCCATGAAGGTCTGACTCCTGGTACTCCCGCTGATCAGCTGTAGCAGAGGTGCAGGGTATTGCATATGCATTCTGTTCAATTGAATGGGACAAAGCTGAAATACCCTGCACTGCCGCTACTAAGTCGATGGTGTGCAGGTAGATATGAGCACCACAGCCCTTCAAACACCTGATCGGCAGGGTGGCAAGTGTCGGACCCCCACCGATCTGATATTGATGGCCTGTCCTAAGAATAGGCCGTCAATATCCTGAAGTTGGAAAAACCTGGGGGGGTCATTTATTTAGACTGGCTATATGAATGGGTCCTCATCCATTCCACAATTTTTTAGGAACGGGTGTGGACCTATTCATTTCAGTGTGGCCGCAAAAGATGTGGACAGCACACAGTACTTCCGTTCCTAGAAAATAATGAATAATACGGGCCCATGGGCCCATCCCCTCCGCTGCCCGTGCCACACCCACTTTTTTAGACCCGGTGTGAACGGGGGAAAGTCGCAGATTGCGGCACAAATAACCCTTACGCCGCAATCTGCGCCAGAAAGACGCCTAATATAGGCGTATTTCTGGATAATAAATGACCCCCTTGGTTTTTACGTGCTTCACCTATACTTGCTATCAAATCCATGGCAATCTGTGTATACAAATACCGCATGTACAGGCATCATAGTATTGCTTATATTTTGTAATGTCTAGTTTTTTACTGATCACATTTAAATTTCAACAACCGAGTAAAATCTCATAGGTTACCCCAATTTTGTTTCCCTCCTGAACATACCTCTCCAGGCCGTACACCAATGCAGAGTTTGTCCACAGCAGGGGTATGTTTGCCAGCATAAGTCTGCATCAAATAGTAAAAAAAAATATGATTTCTCTCTGAAAAACTTCTCTTTATTCCATTTTTTTTTTACAAGAAGAGATTTAGCAGAAATGTCTGCTTACTTTGGAAATTGATCAGTTTTACCTTTATGACATCATTACTTGTAGGGTCAGACATAGGGCTTGTTCCACTAGCACCTGGATCTGAATATTTTTGTAATTGCATGTAATAACAAATTTAGTTTAGCTGAGTTATTCAATAAAATTTATCTGTATAGCGCCACCTGCTGTATTTTTTCTCTGTCCACCTTACTGAGGTGGATGCACACATTCAGTTCCATCCTTTAACTGGCTACTGAGCTTTGATAGGGAGAGAGCTGTAGCAATAAAGACATGTCTCCTGTTCTGCAGCAGAAAGGGCACACCGCCTGAGCTGGCAGCATGATATAAAGCTAGCAAAGTAATAGGAACAATGAAGCTCTCTGGATCCATGTGAGGTACAGGGCTGGTTCTAGCTTTGTTAGAAAGAGACGCTCATGTACTATACGATGTCTGATTTTCATTTTTTACATTAATTATGGGATAATCCCTTTAAAAGTGGTTTTCCGCTCCTTTTATACCAATGGCCTATCCTTGATCGGCAGTTCTGCAGTAGCTTTAATGGACTTCTCAGTGGTAACTTGCCCCCAAACGGCATGTGAGCCAGCAGTGAGGTGCCTCTTGGGGGCAAGTTACCACTGAGGCCAGCCATTGGCTGCAGCAGTGCACATGAACCCCATCCCTGCAGAAATTGCCAGGCGTAGACTGGAAATCCAGTGAAGACAGCCCGGGAGCCACAGAGCTGGAATAGAGCTTTGGGAAGCAGGTAAGTATAGATACTTTCACAGGTACTGCTGGGGAAGGGGGGAGGATTTCAATAAATTCTGGACATCCCATTTCCCCATAAGTATCCCAAATCGATCACTGTGCAGTAGATTGCTGTCATATTTGTGTCCTACTTTATCCAAATATGACATTACATTTATGAGATAAAAGGTCTCCAAGCTTCCTGCTGAATTATACAATTATTTTAAATATTACAATGAATTTTCTTATAATTAGACTACTAGAAATCTTGTGTCATTTGGACCATAATCTATTGTCACCTTGAAACCAACGCAATGCTTTACCTTTGTCAATTCGTTTAGTCGTAAGATATCATTCTTCCCTCCACCTTTCAGCACTCTCTGTCTCTCATGAGCAACATCTTCATCCTCTCCTTCAATGTGATCTTTCGGAGGTTCTGCAAACCTAAAGTACCCATGGAAATCAACACCAGAATAGGTATTCCTAATATATCTGTACTTAAAGGGAATGTGTCATCAGAAAAAGACCTGGTGCTTAAATTACGATTTTATGTTAAAAATATTTATTTATTTTTTAGAATTTTTGGTGCTTTTTGTTTTAGTTTTACATGTGCCTATCTATATATATATATATATATATATAAAAATAAAACCATGCACTTTTTACACTGGCCACTAAGACTAATAGTATGTCGAAACTTTCTGTTCTGTACAAGTAACTTTTCGGTGCCCATCACATTATGATCACAGGCAGGATTGCAATGACAGATATCACCTCTGTACAGATAACAGGTCACACAGCATGTCTACAAAATGATCCTATAGAAGTCAATAGGGTCCCCTCCTGTCTATGGCCCATGTCTATGTCAAAGAGAAAGTGTTGACATATTTTAGTGGCCAGGGCAAAACTTGCACGATTTTATTTAAAAAAAATATAGATGGAGACATAGGTTTAAAAAAAAAAAATAATCAACCACAATCAGTCGCAATCATTCGATTAGGGACTGCAGCCTGTTGAGTACTGCCTTGTGTGTTATAATGTACTCGGAGACATATACCATCTTATCTTTTGAGGCTTCAGGGTATATCTTACCAAGTGCTGAGAAAGAAACGGTTTTGAATAAGGAGATTCAGGCCAAAATATACAACTCCCTCAACGGCCATTGCAAAGATATTTCTTCCCAGGAACTCCCATTGGAAAGGGTTTGTGACATGTTCTTCACCTAAAGAAAACACAGCAGGACAGGTCGATTTGTAACATGTTTCTAGAAGTAAAGCGACCCTCAAGCAAAAATATTTGCATAACTGGGGAACGAACTGAACTCATTCAGTGTCGGACTGGGGTTCCTTAGGCCCACCAGAGGGAATTTTTTTCAGGGCCCAAACCATACATCATCAGTAAAGTCTAATAGGCTTTGAATCAAAGATATAGAGTAGACCATAGTGGCAAGTGATTGGCTCCAATTTTTTTTCCCTCCTGGACCTTTGGGGCCTGGTATGGCTTCAAAGACTGGGTCCACCGGAAGATCCCCTGGGACTCTGGTGGGCCAGTCCGACCTTGCCTACATGGTGACCACCTTTTTATCTTTTTAGTTGCAGATTTGCTAATTTCCAGGCTCCTCTTCTTCTATTCAAGATGGCCGCACCGCTTCTCAGGCTACATGATTCACACTATGCATTGATGGCCCAAGACACTTCCTGCTTATCCAGCCCTGATCTTGGATTGGCCAGCACTGCTCACGTGAGCTGGACGTATGCTGGCCAATCCAAGGGCAGCAGGAAGTGTCTTGGGCTACCAAGTACATGGCGTGCTCGGGTTATCTGAAAAGCAGTGGAGCCATCTTGGTTGGAAGAAGAGTAGCCTGGGAATTAGTGGATCTTCCACTAAAAAGATGAAAAGGAGGCCACCAGGTACAGTGTTTTGTTCATTCCCCAGTTAGACCGGGTGCACATCTGCGCTATTAATTCCAGTAGTGTTCTGGTGGATGAACAGACTGCTGGAATTCACTGTACCGGCGTACATGCCGGCTTTCGGCCAGACAAAAAATACTACACACAGCATTTTTTGTTCGCCTGAAAGCCGACATATCTGTGGAAATCAGCCGTATCCCTTCCGGATCCCATTACAGTGAGTGGGGATCCGGTGGCGCATAGTAGTATCTGGCTATGCTGGATATGGTAAACTCTGGCAGTCTGTTCCTCTGCTAGAACACACTGCCGGAGTTTCAAAGTGCAGAAGTGAACCCAGCCTACATGTGAATGTTTTGAAGGATGAACAGACTGCCGGAATTCACTGTATCTGGCGTACATGCTGGCTTTCGGCCTGATAAAAAATACTACACACAGCATTTTTTTGTCTGGCTGAAAGCCGGCATATATATGCCGGAAAGTGACTGGATCCCATTACAGTGAATGGGTATCTGGCGTGCACGCTGGTATCCCATTATGACGGATACGGTAAACTCCGACAGTCCGTTCCTTCCGCTGGAACACGCTGCCGGAGTTTAAAATAGCAGAAGTGAACCCAGCCTACATGTGAATTTTTTTTCTTCTACTGGAGGGTCGCTTTAATACCAGTATTTTATTAAATACTGTTTGAATCTATGCAGGTGCAGTACGGCACAGTGCTGACCCTGGATTTATTCTGCCAAAGTATGCTGCCTTCTGGCCACTGTTTGATCCCATATGGGCCCTGAATGAAACTATGTTGCCAAAGTATGACACTCTGCTAGCACCACAAGGCACTATGTGGGCACAACATGGCAGCATTAGCATGAAATGGCTCTACGCAGGGAAAGTACGGCACTGCATGGGAGCTGTTTAATTCTATGTGGGTAAATGTGGCTTTATGTAAGCAATGAAGGGCATTATCTGGGCTACTCAGAAAAAACGTGGATAGATCCGGCACCCAAATAAAAATGAATTCCTTTATTAACTCAGAACATAGTAGAAAAATATTAAAACCACTGTCACCTACGCGTTTCGGGCATACAAGCCCTTCCTCATAGCATTCCAGATGGTGTGTACCATACTCGTATGGAGGTGAGCTGATCCAGATTTCTTTTTCATTGTTATTACCTGGGCAACGTATAAGTATGGCACCCTGGGCATTGTGTTTTAGGGCCACTGTTTCACAGGTACTTTTATGTCAGACAGCTACTACAGGTGTTTTATGTCAGACATCGGGCACTGCGCGCAGTATGGCAATGACTGCCACTGCATATTATAATATCACAGTGAATATTATATACCATTATACATATTGGCATTCCAGTAAACATATGTCAGTCCTTGATATGGGGGGGATAGTAGCTGCTTCCACTTTAAGGGGGCTTCATTTTGAGGGCATTGATTATAACCTGCGTGATAGAATCAGGGGCATACCCGCAACTGTACAGATTTTTTACCATACAGAGCGGAGCTAATGTTTTACAGCAAAGAATCCCTTTGAGATGGTTCCCAGGAGTAGTGCTCATCTGTAAACTCAAGAGGAGACTTTATCCCCTGCTGACCCTAAGGGAATATCCATGCATTTACCAAAGCGGGCATACACGTCGATCACAGCTTGATTCATTGCCAAATCAATGAGTCCTCGTCCCAGACAGAAGTGAGGGAAGATTAAGAGCATATCCTTCAGCTTCTCATTGAACTTTAACAAAGACTGAAATGAATCAAACAAAACAATACATTGAAGTTTGAAAATAAAACACATACAAAAACATCACTATATGTAAAAATCACAACATTTTGTCAAATATGTTACTCTCTGATGACAGTCTGAAGTTCTGAAGGCATCCGTATGTCCGTGCCGCAGCCCCGCAAAAAAATGATTATTGTCCACAGTACAGACAAGGATAGGACTGTTCTATTAGGGGCCAGACTTCCCAAATCAGACATACTGCCTGGTAGAGTTAATTCTGCTGAATAAAGTGATACCTGTCTTGTAAAAATCTGTTGCAGCGTTCCCAAGAAAAAGACTTTATATTTTATATGTAAATGAGCACTCCAGTGCACTGATGGGCGGGGCCGGGTCCCTCAGTGCACTTTAGCTCCTCAGCTTTCCAGTGCTGGCCACTCCTCTCGGTGCACCATACTCCTCCTTTACATAAAAGATAAAAAGCTTTTTTCTCTGGAACACTGCAATCGATATTCACGAGAGGGTTATCGTTTAAAAAAGGAGGATCAACCCTGCAAGGCATTATGTATGGATTCATGAGATTGATCCTGCTGATAGGTGCTCTTTAAATAAAAGGTACAAGCTGAGTTACAAAGCAAATTCCTCAATTTTAAAGGAGGCTTCTCAGACCATAACGTTGATGGGCCATTCGATTCTCAGCAACTGAATGGGACTTAGATGCTGTATGTAGTACTACTCTTTTCATGTCACTTGGTGCCCTGACAACTTCTCCACTTGCATGAAAAAGTGAGCAGTTGTCATAATTTGGGATGAGCGAATACTTTGATTCGAATTTCAGGATAAATTTGATTTGCCGCAAAGCCAAATTTCCTAGTGCTTCAATGTAGGGATATAAAAAAAAATTATACTTACCTGATCCATTAGCTCACAACGGGCCGCCCATTGCTATCTTGATTGTAGATCTTGTCCGAAATTCCATGTGCGGCGATGCGTGTTGTCACCGCAGCCCGCGCTAGATTTCGCGCTAGACGTTCAAGAAAGAATCTTATGTATATCAGATGCCGCTGTCATGTATGAACGCGGCATTTGAGGGATACAATGACGGGGGTGGGGGGTAGGAGAGCAACGCAATCGTCGCTCCCTGTCATTACACCCACTAGTTACAAAGAAAAGCGGATTTATTTTGTAAAATTCGGCAAAGCAGCTGAATCGAATTTCCCAATATTTCGCTCAACTCTGGTCATAATGAGGCTGCAGATCATGAATGTTTCTGTATAAGGCTTCATGCACACGACTGTGTGTATTTTGCGGTCCGAAAAAAACAGATCCGCAAAAAATACGGATGAAGTCCGTGTGCATTCCGTATTTTGCGGAACTGAACAGCTGGCCCCTAATAGAACAGTACTATCCTTGTCCGTGATGTGGACTATAATAGGACACGTTCTATCTGTTAACGGAACGGAAATACGGAACACTCGCAAAACAAACGTTTTTGTGCAATAGGTCTAATGGTATAGTAAATAGGGACATACGATAACAATGCCTTTTATTGACTACATTAAAGGGGTATTCTGGTTAGATTAAGTTACACGTAGGGAATATCCTACCGTTAGGACCCCCACCGATCACAAGAATGGGGGCCCTGTACCCCCTGCAGCCCTCCTGAAATACAAGGAGTGGACGGTCACACATGTGGCCAGTCATTTCTATGGGAGTTCCGGTGATAGCCGAGTACAGCGATTAGCTATCTCCAGGACACCCATAGAAATGCTTGGGGCAGCCGCACGCATGCCCGATCGGGTGCTTTGTTCACTTCAGGGGGAGTCCCATCCTTGTGATTTGCAGGAGTCCCAGCGGTAGCACCCCCACCAATGTAATAGTTATAACTAAATCTAAATGGAATACCCCTTTAAGGTTTTTAATGATTTTACATTTTAGTTTTTTTTAGGTTTTACTTACCCTATTATTCTCAAAAAGATCCAGAATGAAGGTAATGGCACTGCTGTTTATGCCAATGAACAGATTCATACAAGATAAAGCAACATAGGCTGTGCTTGGCACATGGAAAAGATACGATGCAGGATACATCATTGGGATTACAGCCCATCTGCCAATACAAGGAATATTTAGTGTGTATCGCCCTATAAAATGGGGTCGCTTACTTTGTTACAATATTTTGGTGCATTTCATTACTTAAATGATATAAAATTAGCAAGTTCAGCAGAAAAGAAGAGGGTTTAAGGGTACTTTCACACTTGCGGCAGACGGATCCGCCAGCAATCTGTGTTGAAACGGACAGCATTTGTAGACGGATCCGGATGCGGATCCGTCTCACCAATGCATTGTAAGAACGCATCCGTCTCTCTGGTTGACATCCGGTGAAACGGATCCGTTATGTATTTTTTTCACATTTATAAAGGTCTGCGCATGCGCAAACCGGAAAAACGGATCCGTCAATGTGGCATTTTCAATGCCGGATCCGGCACTAATACATATGAAAATGAATGCCTGATCCAGCATTACGGCAAGTGTTCCGGCATTTCGGACGGAGATAAAACCGCAGCATGCTGCGGTATTTTCTCCGTTTAAAACGCCGTACTGTGACTGAACTGAAGACATCCTGAATGGATTTTTATCCATTTTAGAATGCATTAGGATAAAGCTGAAGCGTTTTTTCTGGTATTAAGCCCCGACGACGGAACTCAATGCCGGAAAAGAAAAACACTAGTGTGAAAGTAGCCTTAGAGGAAGCAGCAAATTTCTTTCAAGCAGAATCTGAATTATTACTATGTATCACAGCACAGTACCTGGAGTAAAGAAGCACCAGTCATAGGACAGAGGAAAAGAACTCCCTCTAGTGGTCATTTTCCAATAAGCAACTGTATTTATACCCCAATAATACACAAAGCCTAAAATAGGGTACGACAACACGGTCAGGTTTCCCGATGCAGTTTTGGAAGCCAAAACCTGGTGTGAATTAAAAAAAAGAGGAGACGTTGTTTCCGTCCTTTATACTTTCTCTCCTTTTATGATCCATTTTTACATTTTGGCTTCCAAAACTGCATACAGAAACCTGACCGTGTGGTTGTACCCTTAGGTTTCAGAAAAGCTTCTACATTCAAGTACATAAGAAGTAATGGGTGTGATCATCAGCTGTGCAAAGTGATGATAATATATCAACTAAGGGTTAAAGAAAATATAAACTGTGGTGTCCCCGATAGCATTTGCTCCGGTTTTAGTTTGAAATGTTTTCTGCAATTTTGTGGAGAAGAATAGTCATTGCCAACCTAGATAGGTAGAAGTATGGAGCAGTGAGTACGGAGCAGTGCCATACCCACTGACCACCTGCATTGTAGTTGTATATTGTTCACGAGGCGTTGTTTGTATTTTTACACTCTTTCGGAGTATAAGCTCTTTGGGGCACATTGACTCTGCACTGGTTTTCTGTGCACACGTTGTAATAATGGTACTGCTCATCATATTGTGCTGTGGTTTTAATTACTGTTAGTAGGAAATGTTTTACGCTCTACATATAGAAAGCTTTATAAACTCCTATCAGATACAACCGTATGACAGTAGTACTTACCCATAGAAGAAGAGCAGAGCTATGAGCGCTGGTAGGTTAGTGGAGGAAGTATACGCTTTCTTTTCAAACCCGATAAATATTAACACCACCATGATCACGCTTACAGCATAGTTTGCCTGGGAAGAGCAGAAGTGACAGTTGTACAAGAGAATGTGATTAATATCATTTATTTACGTGGCTTTGGACAAGTTGTAGTTTATAATGGCACTATTTTGGGGTACACACAACTGATGAACTTTTTTTTTTTACGTTTTGCATCTACTAAGAAATTCGGCAGTTCTGGCATTCTTATGGTTTACAATGTGCACCATATAGGATATAATTACATGATAATTGATAGAATGGGGATTTTATTTTTGCAAAGATTTTTTCCAATGTGTTTTTAAACTTTTTTTATCGAACCATTTTTAACCACTTACATGTCCCATAAGGGGACTTTAACAGGCGAGCTTCTATAATTCTCTGGTACTGCTTATGCAGTACAGTTTATTATACTGTCAGTGCTATACTGACAGCCACCAGCAGGCTGTGCCAGAGTGATGCAGTCTGATAGGGATACACTTCTGGCAGGCCTGGGGGCTTCATTAGGCCCCAGACTGCCATGTGAAGACATCAGCACCCTACAGTTTTATTATCTTTTGCCTATGGGAGAGCCCTCCCTCAAACCACTTAGATCCCATGGTTGCTATTGATCATGTCATCCAAGGAGTTAAATGGCCTGGATCAGCACTTCTGCCTAAAGCATTAGCTTGTCTCTCATATGATAGCCGAGACCCACACAGCACTTAGACTAGGCCTCCTTAAAAAGGCAGCTGCCTAGCCTAAGGCCCCTTAGTGACCATCGTAAAAAGGCGTATTGACGCTCACTATGGGGATAAAGGGGTTGGCTCATGATCCACATTTATCACCTATGTACTTAATAGATGATAAATGTATGATCGCTGGATGTCCCACTGCTGGGACCCCTACCAATCATAAGGATGGGCCTACAGCGTTCTCTTTGTCAATGGAGTACCTGTAATCATGTGTGGACACCACTTTATTTACTTCTATGGAACTGCTGTAGATAGCTGAGTGCTGTACTCAGCGCAGTCCCATGGATGGAGTGGTAGTCACTCTCCAGGGAGTTGTACCTTTCACACAGAGAGACCACACTATTGCTATGGGGTCCACAAAGAGGGGTGCTTGGTGCCTCTAAACAGGGGTATATAACTATAGGGGGTACACTGGTAAGAGTTGCACCCAAGTGCTACGGTTGAGAGGGGCCTAAAGGTCTCCCAGTCACATAAGTAAATGGCAGGTTATAGAATTTTCATTCTAGCATTTACATTTATTCTTGGGTTACTATAAAACAAAATGAGTAATTATTGAAACAGATATTAAAATCTTACACTTAAAGGGGTATTCCACTCTTTTAATCAGGGGCGTAACTATAGGGGAAGCAGCTGCTTTGGGGCCCTGACCCAGAAGGGGCCCATCCAAGAGGAGGAGAAGTACTAAAAGATTTTGTCAGGGCCCTCAACATTATTACACAATGAAATAATATACAGTGGCAGTATAGACAGTGTAGAAAACGGATGGAACAGCTGTCGGGCCTGGTCTGAGAGAGCGATCTTTACTAGCCACAGGAAAGGGGGCGGCATGAAAGGAAGGGGTTGTGAAAAAATTACTGGGGGAGGGGGCCCCATTCAAAAATTTGCTTTGGGGCCCAGTCATTTCTAGTTACGCCACTGCTTTTAATATAACATATCATATTTACATATTATTACCAAAAGACTATGATCAGTGGGGGTCTCACCCCAGGTATGCCTGTCAACCCTGGGAACCAAAGGGTTTGACAATGCTACAATGATCTAGTAGAACGCCACATGAACCACAATACTTTGTGATAAAAAAGGAATGTGTGTAACTTACTATATCCCAAGTGAAATTTGTCAGCCAGTAAACTGGTGGTGTCACCCCACTGACAAACTGAAGGTGCTTGGCATTTGAGACCCTTTCTTGAATCAAATACAGCACAAAGCTTGCTGGGATGAAAGACATGGCAAATATCACACAAATCGCTACCACCACATCCACTGAAGTAGTCAGTCTGGAAAAGAGAAAGACTTTGTCACACTGACATATATTGACCAAAAGTAAACTGGTTCTTCCGATCTGGACCTGGAAACTATAAAGAAGTCCAAAAGATGTCATTATGCTGGCTGCATAGAGACATGGCATACAAGCAAGTACACTTAAGTAAGGGCACTGTGTGGAATGCTGTATGGGGCATAAAGGCACAGGAGAAAGCCTATAGGCACTGTATAGAATGGATTATCTGGGCACTGTATAGCTACTTTTCATATAGGCACTGTATAGAATGTATTATCTTGGCACTGTATAATACTTTTCATATAGGCACTGTATAGAATGGATTATCTGGGCACTGTACAAGACTTTTCATATAGGCACTGTATAGAATGTATTATCTGGGCACTGTATAATACTTTTCATATGGGCACTATAGAGAATATATTATCTGGGCACTGTATAATACTTTTCATATAGGCACTGTATAGAATGGATTATCTGGGCACTGTACAAGACTTTTCATATAGGCACTGTATAGAATGTATTATCTGGGCACTGTATAATACTTTTCATATAGGCACTATATAGAATATATTATCTGGGCACTGTATAATACTTTTCATATAGGCACTATATAGAATATATTATCTGGGCACTGTATAATACTTTTCATATAGGCACTGTATAGAATGGATTATCTGGGCACTGTAAGCTACTTTTCATATAGGCACTATATAGAATATATTATCTGGGCACTGTATAATACTTTTCATATAGGCATTGTATAGAATGGATTATCTGGGCACTGTATAATACTTTTCATATAGGCACTGTATAGAATGGATTATCTGGGCACTGTATAATACTTTTCATATAGGCACTGTATAGAATGGATTATCTGGGCACTGTATAATACTTTTCATATAGGCACTGTATAGAATGGATTATCTGGGCACTGTATAATACTTTTCATATAGGCACTATATAGAATGGATTATCTGGGCACTGTATAATACTTTTCATATAGGCACTGTATAAAATAGATTATCCGGGCACTCTAAGCTACTTTTCATACAGGCACTGAATGGTACAATTTGTATGGGCAGTATGGGAGATGTATTGCACTGGTCACTGAACGGTAATGCTTATCTAGGCATTGCATGGTACTGTTTCTGGCAATTTGGTAGATTTATTTAGGGTCACTATAAATATATGATATATGCTATGTTTTATTGGCGGTAATGGAGTAGGAATTCACTTGCTAAGTTTGGCAGCTTTTCATGGCACAAGCATACCTTTCAGGTCAAGTGGCGAACCAGTTCTTAAAGATTTAAATCCTGCCCCTGAGTAGACTATTCGTTTTTTGGGAGATTCTGGATAATGATCCCCTGCTCTGTACTTACACAGTGACCTCTGACAGCTGATCCTTGGTGAGATTGAGTGGATGGTTCATTGCAGTTATGCCATATTCTTCAGGGTCTTTATCTTCTCCTAGGTTCGCTCGGAGAATTGCATTGTTGGCGACATTGATGAAGATCACCATAGCATGATAGCCTTTGTTGTTAAACCAAACCTAGAGAGGTAGATGCACTGCTAGGTGAATATATAGTATGTGTCATTACCGTCTCACAGAACAATGAATGCCATCAAAGTAAAGGTCTGCTCTGATTGGCATAAAGACAACAGGGGGGAAATAAACAACAAATGCAAATGTCTACTTGTAAAAAAAAATAATTGAGATTCCTCAATGTTTGATACCTTTTAATGGCTAACTGAAAAGATCATGACACAATTGCAATATTTCAAGACTACTTCATAAGGCATTTTTAAGACAGTATATGAAGATTCACCTATGAGTTAGATGAGACAAGTGATGTAAATCAGATCAATATGAGTTGAGCAGTACACAAACAGTTGCAGCTGTAAACTGTTGAAGCAATTATAGATAAGGAGTGTTGAGGTTTTATTGTCCTCTAATAGATATTCAGTCTATGAATGCTATGAACCCAAGAGGTCTGAGGGGCAGAGATGTAGAAGGACACAAATCGATGAGACATATTCATTCCCAATCTTGTCACGCGCTTGTATTCCCAGACTCTCTTGGCTAAACCGGTACAAATATATATTTTTTACTTGTAAAAACTAATACTCAGCTTTTCAAGTTTTCTCCACTGTTGCAACTCCTATGTGTATAGTTATCTACCTTTAACGGACTCCTGACTGACAAATTTACCTAGTAATGCGGTGCATTAACTGTTCCTAAATCACTGGATAACTAGTCACAAATAATAGCTTAAAAGACTTTCAACACCAAGAACCGGAAAACTGAGCATAATGTGGTGTCCGAAGTGTATAAAAAGTGTATAAAAAATTATGAAATAGGACCACAGCTGATTTCAGATTCTGACATATTTTTTCCCATTGCTGGCTATCTTTTTCTGGTACCGGGCTGTATATAGTTAAAATGAAATACTTCAGGGGGCTTCCATCTCATTTCTATTACAAACTCACATCTATGAAATATGTGGCCAGATGTAGACTGTTCCGAGGCTTGCCTTAAAATGGTTTTCCAGGAGTAGAATACTGATGACCTATCTTTACCTATCTTTAGGACAGGTCATCAATAACTGAAAGGTGGGGGTTTGACACCCGGCACCACCACCAATCAGCTGTTTGAAGAGGCTGTGGTGCTCTGGTGAGCGCTGCAGCCTCCTTACAGGATACCAGCCACAGTGCTGCACATTGTATAGTGGCTGTGCTTAGTATTAACGTAAGTGGGACTGAGCTGCAAATAGGCCTTGTGACCGATAAACATGACTTTACTGGCCTAGGAAGAGGCTGAAGCGCTCACCAGAGCGCCCCATCCTCTTCAGACAGCTGATCAGTAAGAGTGACAGGAGTCAGACCCTTACCGACCAGATACAGATCCTTACGATCAGATACAGATACTGAGGATAGGTCATCATTATTTTACTCCTTGTAAACCTCTTTAAACATTCAAGAGTCTTTTCTTCTGAGGATCTATCCTATCCTACCCCTGCCAATCAGCTGTTTGAGAAGGTACTAATGATTGCAGTAGCACTGCGGCCTTAACTCAGCTTAGTCTAGGCCATGTGATGTCACATTTAGTGGTGACATGGCCTAGGCGCAGATCATCCCCATTGAAAGGTGCAGCGCATCCCTATTGAAGTGAATGGGCCTGAGCTGCAATACTATGCAATACAATGTACGGCGCTGTGCTTGTTGAGAAGAGAGAAGGCAGTGGCACTACTGCAAGTGCCGGTGCCTTCTCAAATAGTTAATTGGCGAGGGACCGGGTGTCGTAGAATAGGTCATCAGTAGAAAAGTTTCGGAATGCAATTTTAAATGAAAGTTGGCTGACTTTGCTGATTTGGCAGAATGATCTGACCATCTAATATGTATTGTCCTGACTCTCCCTTGATGGCAGATATCAGGGAAATGTTTAAAATCTAACAAGCCTGATCCTTTAGCTCATACTTACGCCCCTCCCTCCATTGAGAACTATGAATGTTCAGCCAGGCTGAGTATTTGTGTATGGGGGAGCTAGATGGGATAGGGTGTCAGCCAAAAGAGCATTCAACCAACATTAGAAAAGTGTAAGGCCAGCTTTACTCTAATCTGTTTGATGTGATGGTTGAGCAAAAAGATGTATATTGCATTAAGCCACACAGTCATATGGTCAAAGATAGTCTGATAGCATGCAAAACAGCTGGCATCGTTAGATAGCGGAGAACAGGACACATATACTTTTGTGGAGTTTTTATTATCAGCAGTAGTGTGAGCATGAGCTTTTATACTGCCAGATCCTGCTCCTGCAAGTGATTAGGAAGTGGATCTTCACTGTGAAGTGCTCTCTGCCAGGAGCTGCTTCACCTCCCCTTCCCTCTACTCTGAGTGACAGCTGTACTAGTCTCCTGGTTGGATGCTACAGCTAGCACATCGGCTCCCTGCTTCATCATTCCTCCCCACTGCCGGCTCTCCATACCTCTTATCTGTGCGGGGGGCTCAGCCTCCTCCACAGACCAGAGCAGTTGATGTCCTACTGCTGCTAGGTAAGTATGTGGTGTTTATTATTTTTACTTTCTGTGAGGGGCAGATAACAGGGCATATTACTGAGGGCACAGCTAGAGATACTACTGGGGCACAGCTGGGCATATTACTGGGGGCACAGCTGGACATACTACTGGGGGTACAGCTGGGCATATTACTTGGGGCACATTACAGGGCATATTACTGGGGGCACATAACAGGGCCTATTACTGGGGGCACAGCTGGACATACTACTGGGGGCACAGCTGGGCATATTACTGGGGGCACAGCTGGGCATATTACTTGGGGCACATAACAGGGCATATTACTGGGGGCACAGCTGGACATACTACTGGGGGCACAGCTGGGCATATTACTGGGGGCACAGTTGGACATACTACTGGGGGCACAGCTGGACATACTACTGGGGGCACAGCTGGGCATATTACTGGGGGCACAGCTGGACATACTACTGGGGGCACAGCTGGACATACTACTGGGGGCACAGCTGGGCATATTACTGGGGGCACAGCTGGGCATATTACTTGGGGCACATAACAGGGCATATTACTGGGGGCACAGCTGGACATACTACTGGGGGCACATAACAGGGCATATTACTGGGGGCACAGCTGGACATACTACTGGAGGCACAGCTGGGCATATTACTTGGGGCACATAACAGGGCATATTACTGGGGGCACAGCTGGACATACTACTGGGGGCACAGCTGGACATACTACTGGGGACACAGCTGGGCATATTACTGGGGGCACATAACAGGGCATATTACTGGGGGCACAGCTGGACATACTACTGGGGGCACAGCTGGACATACTACTGGGGGCACAGTTGGACATACTACTGGGAGCACAGCTGGACATACTACTGGGGGCACAGCTGGACATACTACTGGGGACACAGCTGGACATATTACTGGGGGCACATAACTGGACATATTAAGATTAGGTGCATAGTTATGTTTTGGGCAGGGTTAGAGGCGTGGCCTAGTGCAGAAAAAAATTGCCGCGGAGTGCTTTGCACACCGCACAATATGTCCCTCTTTGTTCATTTACAAACTTGGGAGGTATGCTAAATATATTTGACCTAGTCTAGGCCTGACGCATTTAATCTCACGGGAATTTGTGTTGTACCTTGATGTTGTTCTCTGTTTCAAAGTTCTTTAGGAAAGTTTGCAGTTCTCGAGATATGGTCCTGGTAACAGGGCCCTGCCAGAAACACAATGATAGAATCAGCAATGACTCAATGAATCTATCAAGGACTTGATTATATCCTCTCCTTTTCCCACATAACATAATTTCATGTCTTACTCACTGCAGATACATTGGTCATTTGACCCAGAATACTGAAAAATTCTGTAATGGTTTCTCCTTGTACATCAAGAACAGGAAGCTTTGCGCCAACAGAAATACCTCCATATCTATGAGGGGAAGAGGAAGGAAATGGTGTTACGTCCTCAGTCCATGGCATGCTACCGGCCGAAGAGAAATCAGCAGTGTAGAAACCAAGTACAAGAAAACCCCTTTTATATACCACAGATATATCTATCAAGTACTGTGACCTTACATGCAGCTGTTTCAGGCTTGTTAGCCCTCATCAGTGGTAGATTTGGCATTGTTTTGAGGGCTTGGGAGGTCCATCTCAGAAAATGTTGTCAGATTAGGGTGAAAATAGAGGTTCTAATATGTTTCCTCTATATGGTGAATTACACGTAATGTACATCAGCGTTAACTGTGCTTACTATGTGTCCTAATGTCGAGACCAAGTGAGCTATGGCATAGCTGTTTTACATAGTACCGTACTTGCTTCCTAACTACCACTAGAGGTCAGCACTGACCATACAATGTGCCTGATCACAAGTAATGTAATAGTTCTTCCTTTACAACCAAGTATTTTGAAAAATATAATGTAAAATACAATATGCATTTCATGTGAGCCTTTGTAACACGTGACTTCAGAGACTGTTTTGGTACCTAAAGTTACACAATGGTCACAGCCATAGGAGTGTACTGAGTTTAGTAGGGTCCATTCTTCCGCAACAGATTTTGTTGTAGAAAATTTCTGCGCCTGAAAATCAGTTTCATACATCTGAATGAGGCTTGCAGAAATCCATGCGCTTCCCACCAAAACAACCCCATTTACATCAATGGAACAGATTTTTAGATGCAGAAATTTTCTGCAACAAAATCTGCAGCGCTTCCAGGAGCCCTGAATGAATATCCCCCCCATGATATCATCACACGTCAGCAGAATCAACCTTAGGGTACTGCCACACGTTAGGGTCGCAATGCGGTTGAGCTGTGGTCAAGTACTGCATGAGCGCCGTTTAGTCAGCCTGCATTATTAAAGGCCAAGTGGCATCGTCAATACTGCACAGCCATTAACAATGCAGACAGACTAACCAGTGCAGTCTTCATTAGTTAACAAGAGCCAGCTGTGGCCGGCACAGCCGTGCGATACTGGACCGCAGTGTGACCTCGTTAAAAATGGTGACACAACTGCGATATGTGTTCGTACCCTAAATTAAGCTAATGGATTGTGGGCTGAAAAACAGTGCATTGTAGACACAGCATAAGAGCTCATGCACACGGCCGTAGCCTGTTTTGCAGTCCACAAATTGCAGATCCGCAAAACGGATAGCGGCCGTGTGCATTCTGCATTTTGTGGAACGGAATGTCCGTCCCATAATAGAACAGTCATAATGTGGACAAGAATAGGACATGTTCCATATTTTTGGGGATGCCATAGATCGGACATACGGATCTTTTACGGCATTGAAGTGAATTGGGTCCGCATCCGACCTGCAAAAAATGCGGATCGGATGTAGACAAAAAATATGGGGCAGATTTATTTAGAAGCCAGTCTTAATAAAGCCCCATAGATGGCAGAGGATCCACCAACGTTATGAAGGGGCGCAGGCCTCTCATAACTTCGGTGAATCCAGCGCCATTTCTAAATGTAATACAGCTTTCTTGCTGTCATACATTTAGACCATGTTCTATGCTTAAAACAAGCGTAGAAAATGGTAAATGAGACGGGTCTGCCAGGCCATCCCCTTCCCCGCCCATGCCACGCCTACAATTTTAGACCTGGCATGAGCGGGGAGAGGTCGCAGATAGCCGCCGCCATCTGCTCCTGAAATATGCCTAATGTAGGAATAACTGAGTATAATAAATGACCACCTAAGTTTGTGTGCAGTGTAGCTTATGTGGATATTCGTTGGATTTTCTACACAAAACCACATTTGTTACTTGCAGATATTGTCACGGATTTGCCCCAGATCTCACTCCTTGCATTGCAAAGGGGGAAATCCGCACTGAAAATCCACACAAACAATTGACATGCTGCAGATTTCGAAATCTACACCGCAGGTCAGATTCTGCAAGGAAAACGTCTGCACCGTGTAGGTGACATTTTAAAAATCTCATCTGCTTAGCTACTGTATGATGCTGCAGATTTTCTGCATGAAAATTTGTGCGTAACAAGAACTGTGCATATACCCTTAGTGCGCCACCCAGGTCTAGAAATCAGGGCGTTTGGAGTTTCTGGGGTGTTCACTCTTCATATCATACTCACCTTTGCTCATTGACCCAATATTTGCTCTTCAAACTGAGATGAATAAAAAAACAAAAGGTGTTAACATAGACTGTCACATGCAGAATAGAAGGAACTTTCTAGATGTATTAGTGTATTAGAAGAA
Organism: Bufotes viridis; assembly: GCA_033119425.1. Taxonomy (NCBI): domain Eukaryota; kingdom Metazoa; phylum Chordata; class Amphibia; order Anura; family Bufonidae; genus Bufotes; species Bufotes viridis. The sequence goes on along the minus strand of CM065596.1, from coordinate 37,837,002 downwards.
TAAAAATGTCTGAAATCATACATGTACTGGCTATTGGCCACATGGTTGATATCACATTAAAGGGGTGTCTCACTTCAGTAAGTTGCATTTATCATGTAGGGAAAGTTAATACAAGCCACATACTAATCTATTGTTATTATCCATATTTCTTCCTTTGCTGGCTGGATTCATTTTTCCATCACATTATACCCTGCTCGTTTCCATGGTTACAACCACCCTGAAATCCATCTGTGGTGGTCGTGCTTGCACACTATAGGAAAAAGCACCGGCCTCTCTGGTGGCCGGGACCATGGGAGCTCACATAGGCTAGTGCTTTTTCCTATATTGTGCAAGCAAGACCACCACAGATGGATTGCAGGGTGGTTGTAACCATGGAAATGAGCAGGGTATAATGTGATAGAAAAATGAATCCAGCCAGCAAAGGAGGCAATATGGACAATCACAATACATTAGTAAGTGTCTTGTATTTACTCTCTCTACATGATAATTGCCACTTACTGAAGTGAGACGACCCCTTTAAGTGAGAAACAAAATATATTTCAAACTATAGCGGCATTTTTTTTATCATTGCAGTGTATTTATTTTGAGCTAAAAATCATTTTTTCAATTGTTTTTTATTTAAAAATATTGAGCCAGTTTCCCTGCACAGCTTTGAGTTTGAGGCAGGGACCCAATGGCTCCCTCTCTCTGCTCTCTGACTTATAAACACTTATTATAGCTCAATTCTTATCTTACTGATAAGAATGTGTCTTAAATAAGTGTTTATGACCTTTTAGCAGTTTAGAGAGTAGGTTTATTAGATGACTGGCACAAAGTCAAAGTACCAGTCACACAGCTAGAAAAACAGTTAACCGTTTGTGACAAAACGGCTCAATATTTGTAATAAAGACCAATTTAAAAAATTATTTTTAGCCCAAAATGAGTAAAATTCAATCATAAAAAAAATTGTCCCCAAAGGTATACATAGCCTTTAATGTGGTTGTGCAGTCCAAAGAGATTGATGAGGATAGGTCATAAATATCAGATCTGCGGAGGTCCAACTCCTGGCACCCCCGCCGATAAACTGTTTGAAGAGGCAGCGTCGCTTGTGTGAGAGCTGCTTCCGCTTCAAAATGACCTGCGCGTCGTCTCCTTTGCAGCGACGGCACACTGTCATTACAACTGCTCATCGCACACTTGAGGGAGATGAGCAGTTGTAATTACACTGTGCCATTTCTACAAGCAAGAAGACACGCAGGTAGTTTTGAAGCAGAAGCAGTGGTTGCATGAGCGCCGCTACCTCTTCAATCAGCTGAATGGCGGGGTGCCATAGTTGGACCCCCACCGATCTGATATTGATGACCTATCCGTAGTAGGGGGGTTTTATATCTTTGCACTTCACAACCCCTTTAGGATCATTATGAAACTATAAAGGTAAACATAACACAGAGGCTGCCATGGAGGGTGGGTCTAGCCCTGAGTGATCCTATCCATTCGCTCAACTGTTGGGTCTCAGTCGCAGCAACTTCCAGATCACAATGTCACAGCGATTCACTTTCAATATTTTCCGTGTAGCTGCGATCATTGCTGTGATCTTTGGCTACACAATGCGTCACTAAGTAACCCCTGCCTTACGGTAACTTTCTCCTTTCTTAACTTTCTTTCCCAAAAGTTCTTGGTCTGAAGAAACAATCTACTTAAAATCTGTATATTGACTTTCCATTTCCTAATGATTATATAAGTTGCTAGTACTACCTATTTTAAGGCACCATATGGTGATATTATGTGGGCTATATATGTCAGTATTAGGGCTCATGCACACGACCGTATGAATTTTGCTGTCCAAAAAACAGATCCGCAAAAAATACGGATGACGTCCGTTTGCATTCCGTATTTTGCAGAACGGAACAGCTGGCCCCTAATAGAACAGTACTATCCTTATCCGTAATGCGGACAATAATAGGACATGTTCTATTTTTTTCCGGAACGGATATACGGACATACGAAAATGGAATGCACACGGAGTAACTTCTGTTTTTTTTTGCGGATCCATTGAATGGTTCCGCATACGGTCCTCAAAAAAACAGATCGGACACGGAAAGAAAATACGTTTGTGTGCATGAGCCCTTATTTGAACTCTGCATGGGAGTATTATTGGGGCGTTGTATGGCTGATAGTTTGAGACCCTGAATGGCAGCTTTCTTTGTGTATTGAATAATGTCCGATTGTATCTGAAGAAGGGTCTCCAAAATGTGTTATATGTTGGATTCAATAGAGACCTGATGGATCATTCTTGGCTTGGCACTTGTGTTCTTCTTTTCACTGAAGGTTTCTTTAGCCCCCTTCGTACTTTGCAAATTAATGTCAGTAATATTGGGCACTAAATGGCAGTATTATTTGAGATGCATTTTCTATAAAAACCTGTCCTGATCAGACCCTCTGGACACTGGATATCCAGAAGAGCCAGCAAGGAAGTACTTGGGAGTTTTCAATTTTTGGCTGCACATTTTACATTGTCAGCAACTCATATTTGACTTATTTAGACCATTGTTAATGAGTAACTTTCAGGCTTTCTGAAAGCCAATGATCTAATCCAAGAGATTATAAACACTCAATCCAAGGTCACCTATAACCAGGACTATTTCATTAGTTAATCTCCCTGACCAATAGACATTCATGAATAATCTTCTTATTCCTGATAACTTAATGCGCCAACTTCAGCAGCATTGTGAATGATTAACGTTCTCCGCTCATGGTGGACCTTCACACAAGAAGGAATGTGCCCAGGAGCTGTGCAGACCTGGATTAGACACATTAGGCAGCCAGATAATTTACTACATATCTTTTAAGACATTTATCCGTCAAAGTGATGTCCAGCGCACCTGCTTCTTATCAGAGTGGGGTATGTTTTGATGAGATAATCTGAAATATTTCGCTCTGTGAGGTCCTGGAGAATCTCGGAGCTTGGTTGGATCCTCTGAGAAGATAAGAAGATGCAGTAAAAATTCATTAGGTTCTTCTGTCTACAACCAATGTCATATACAGGTCTCTTTTTAGCGTTATTAGTATTACTGTGATCTAAAGAATCATCATCTAATAAGTCAGAACTAGTGAGAAGTATGTGAGAAGGAAATTCTTGGCAATTTTCCAGGCTTTACCTGTGGCGGTGGTCGGCCCCCAGCCCCCTCTGGACATTCCGGCAGCATTATCAGCTTTTTTTTTGTACTACACACACAGGATGGCGAAGGATTAACAGGGGTCCACTCATGAGCTAATAGTATGTTGGTTACACTTGGAGACACGGTAGGGATGATCCACTCACTCGATGTGTTTACACAGGGGAGCTTTTTACTAAAAAAAACAAAAAAAAAACAGGATCATCCCTTAGTTTATCTTCTGTTTTATGCTTTTCATCTTTCTCTCTTTATATGAAAGAGTCTCTATTTTTGCAGTTTTTATATAGATATAACCTGTATAAAAGTTAAAAGGGATAGGTCATCATCAATATCAGACCGGGGTAGGTCCGATTCCCGAAACCCCCAATGATCAGCTATCCGTCTTCGATTATTATGTATAGTTATTACTTACCCCAAGGACATATCCTTCATACATCGAGTCCCGAAGCCCGGACTATTCAGGAATGCATTCGATATCGGCACCACCTGCTCACTGCCCGGCTGCTCATTACTAAAGTAATTATGATAAAAATAAATGCATTCATTATAAATATCTACAAGTACATCTACAAAAAGACCCGGAAGCTAATAAAATAATAAAAAATAGTAAAAAAACTTTTACTTCCCAATCTGACCCCACAGATCCAGCGGCACTGCTTTAATCCTCCCCACTGTTGCAGCCAAGATTTTGGTTACAGCAATGACGTGCCTGTATACCACACATGACCGCTGCAGCCAATCACTAGACTTTATTTGTATACGGCACAAGATGGCTGAGGCCAGGGATTGGCTGTGGTGGTTGCATGCGGTATACAGTCACATCACTGCTGCAGTCATGAAAACAAAGCCCTGCGAGGAACATGGGAGTTGTTGGTAGAATGAACGGGTTTGGAACCCTGAGTAGAGTTCTGTCAGTTCTCCTCTGTACTGCGCCTGTGCCGGGTACTGAACCGTAAGGCAAGAACGGAGCTCTAGGAAAACTGTAAGAGTTTAGTAACGGTTCAAAGTAAAAGTTCCGTTTTTTTTTAGAAATAAAGCCACAGATGGGGATGGGACCAAGATTGCTAGTTTCTCCTGACCTGCGCGCATGTCGCAGGTCAGCCTTTTTCACCACAACAATTCTGGAGCATCTATTCTTATGACTATGATGTGCCATTTCTTTATTATTCCTGCTATTTCTGAATGAATTACTAGACGTTTTCAATAAAGGTCCAGATAGGTGTTACCAGATGGGGGAGTGTCCCTGCACTGTCTGGCAGCAATGATTGGATAGTATCAGACTGAGCAGAGATACAGCTCCAACTGGTAACACCTCTCTGGACCTTCACCGCAAGCTGCTAGTAGTTAATTCATCATTTCTAGCATGACTAATAAAAGACATGTCAGGAGAGGTTACAGGTCCTCTTTAAGCTCAGAACAACAATGTAGAAACAAGAAGCTACAGATAATTATCTTGTTGGGCCATACATGGAACCATGGAAGGCAGAATACGGCTCTAGAGACTGCTGTGTTGCCTGCCTCTGGCATGGGCGTATACAATGTGGGACCATTACTACTGTACAAGTTCCTCTAACCTGAAGAAAATATACTGTTGTCCGTAGATCCATGGATGAAGTGTTAGGCTGGGGTATTCCCCGAAAGGAGGAACAATGAGAGTAAAGATTAGGGCCAGGAGCACAAAGCTGGCAGGGAGCACAATCTGCAAAGAGGGAAAAGTAACAAGGTATCAGGAAAAAGACGTGTGGACAGTAATGAGAAATATAGTGTACGTGACAGACAGAATTCATACATTTTACAATCCGTTAAAATGAATGCAGACTATTGGCCTGGCGTAAAATTAAAGGTCACTCCTTTGGCGTGTACACTGGGTGCATGGATGACTTTGAATCAGGGCCGTCTTTAATATTGATTGGACCCTAGGCAAGAATTTACTTGAGCTCCCTGGATCCCGCCTAACAGTAAAGTGCGATGTGCAAGTACATCACAGATCACCTCAGCAATAAAATGCATAGAAAAGTGCAGTGTGTGAGTATCGCAAGCTCTACAGCAATATAAGTCACAGGAATGTGCAGTTTGTGAGTGTATAATAGCCAGCCTACTGCTTTCCCATGGGCCCCTTTCACACGAGCGAGCTTTCAATGCATTTCTATGAGGAGTGTTTAGCGTTAATGCACGGACTGGACTGGGAAGCACCACTAGTGGCCATCTGATGGGTGGCCACTAGAGATTTTTCTTGTCAGCAATGTAAATACTGTCTTTTTTTCTGAAAAACTTAAACAAAACAATAGCTTATCTCAGGGAGACCAGCTATAGAAAACACTGCGGAGCCTCATTTAAGAGTCTCAACGCAGCAATCCAAAGTGCAAAGCTCCCTGGGAAACAGTAATATGCCAAATAAATGTGGAGCCCCAGTATTGGGTCTACAACAAAATGAAAGCCAGATATCCCTCAGAGGAAGGAAAACCAAGCAAAGGGGTGTCTGGCTTTGTGCTGTAGACCCAATACTGGGGCTCCACATTTATTTTGCATATTACTGTTTCCCAGGGAGCTTTGCACTTTGGAGACTCTTAAATGAGGCTCCGCGGTGTTTTCTGTAGCTGGTCTCTCTGAGATCAGCTATTGTTTTGTTTGTGTAGTCTCCAAGGCATTGCTCCCGGTTAGCCAGAATCCTACTCCACACTGATGAGGGGCAACACCCCGAAACAGCTGTTTGTAGATGGATAACTGGCTTAGGTTTTCCCCGTCACATCCTTAAAGCTTGTAAAAAAGTGGGATCTTGACATAGGGGCCACTAAATATGGTGGATTTGGTGATCTCTGTAATGAAGACACCCCTTTTCTTGGTTTTCCTTCCTTTGAGGGTTATTTGGCTTTCATTGTGTTGTAGACCCAATACTGGGGCTCCACATTTATTTTGCATATTTTTTTTACATTAAAACACTTATGCTATAGACACCAGAACTCGATATCGGCACCACCTGCTCACTGCCCGGCTGCTCATTACTAAAGACACCAGAACTACTACGTTTAGCTGTTGTGGTTCTTGTGACTATAGTGTCCCTTAATACAGAAAAAAAAAGAATCAGCACAAAAGTATCAAATAAAATAGCTGTATCATTATTCTAAAAATTAAAAAAGCACAACTTCTGACACAAATACATAGTATTTTGCAGATTACCTTTTTTTTTTCTTTTTACAATTTGCAGATAGTACTGTACTACTAAACCCTCCATCCACCACCCTCCCCCCACACACACTTTTCCAACCACCCAGAACCCTTACTCACATAAAACAAGTAATATATATAATATAGCGCTTACAGTGAATGACTGTAAATACTTACAGTTCTGAAGACTCCAGCGGGCTCAGGATCAGCGCTCTGGGCAGCTGGGCTCGGTGCTGGAAGTGGGCACTGCTATGCAGTTCAGGAGGGAGACCGGGGCTCGGCTCACCCTAGTGTTGCAGTGCCTCCGCGTGATGTCACGGAGCATGGCGTACGCAGAGGGCAGGTGAAGTCGGGAGGAGGAGCAAGTAAGTAAGTCCTTCACTATGCGACCCATGCCTCTCGCATAGTGAAGGATAGGATCAGGACACGGAGTCGGCGGAGCGGAGGCAAGATATTTTACGACGATGTCATTGAATTTGTGGGCAGTGGCCAGCGGGGCTCAAGAGGCAACTGCCTTGGGCCCCCCAGGAGCAACTGGGCCCAGGGCAGTTGCCCCTTTTGCCCCGCATTAAAGACGGCCCTGCTTTGAATAACAAAATGTGAACAGTGCCTTGCAGCAGTACAGCAGCATCTCTCCCTCAGTGTTTGTGCCAGACTTATGCTGTGAGAAATAGGGTAGTGGCAGGGCAAGACATCTGATTGAGGCCTCAGGCACACAAGCGTATTTTTTTTCCGCATACAATCCGCATTTTGTGCAGGTCGGATGCGGACTCATTCACTTCAATGGGGCAGCAAAAGATGCAGACAGCACACCATGTGCTGTCCGCATCCGTATGTCTGTTCCGTGGTACCCGCAAAAATATACCACATGTCCTATCCTTGTCCATTTTACAGACAAGGATAGGACTGTTCTATAGAGGGCAGGACATTCCGTTCCGCTAAATGTGGAACGCACATGGCCAGTATCCGTGTTTTGCGGATCCGCAAATTGCGGACCACAAAACAGGCTACAGTTGTGTGCATGAGCCCTGACTGACAGCACACAGCAGTGCTCTGATGTCACACCATAACAAGCTTCGACACTCAGTAGGCATGGAGAAAGGAAATATCCATGTACAAAAGGACCCAATCCTGTCTCCAGAATATGGCTCCCAAAGTGAAGAAGAGCGCACTTCACATGTGAAGCATGCTCTCCATTCACTTCTATGGGAGTCCCCATAAATAGTGTTGCGGGCACGCTTGGCTATTTTCACAACTATAGACGTAAATAGAGAGTGCACTTTGCATGCACGGCCACCTGTCTATTTAACTCTATGGCAGTGCTGGAAATAGCCTATCCAGCGCTCGACTGTTATCTTAACTCCTATAGTAGTGAATGGAGGATGGTTGTGTTTGTGCAGTGCACTCCCCTTCATTTTGAGAAGCCTATTCTTGAGAGAGGAGAAGGTCCCCAAGACGGGAGCTGCACCTGACATTGGCGGCATATCCTAGTGTTCCAGTGTCTGAGATGATAACGATCTTTTAGGCAATGAACAGAGGAAGTAAGAAAGAAGGAGGGAAAAGGGGGGAATCGGAGGACTTTACCTGGGCAAGAAAGTCTTTGTGGCTACGAGTTGCATGTTGGTAACGTTTAATAAGAAGTGCTTTAAATTGCTGGTACAGAAGATCACTGCCTTTTATCTGCCTGGATCCTTTGCCTTCCGTTTCTGTAGGACCCGGTTGGTCATTGCAGGCATCAGGTGCAGCATTTTCAGCTGTACATCTCTGAGACTTTTTTCTCAAACATGTTGGTTCATCTGGGTTGGAATATTGGGAGTAATAAGATATTTATGTAAAAGTATTTGCACACTATGCACAAAAAAGAAGCGTATTGTAGTTTTAAGCACTTGTAACTAAGAGTTGGACGCTTCTTGGCTTATAAAAGACATAAAGGTTGTACTTTGGCATTGAAAATTCTGTGCTATTCAAATAATGAAAGAAGAAATTAGATACCTTGAAAGGCTGCATGGGCATAAACACTGGAATCAACAGCGAAGCCAACAAATTAAATTCTGGCTTAAATTTGTGCCACAAAAAGTGGATATCGATATTTTATTGGAAGGAATCTGATCTACTGAACGAAGGGGTTCGTGCACGTCTCCATCGTTGATACATGCGGTTTGGCTGCACTTGTACTGCAGGTCAGAACTGCATTGAGCTGTAGTACCAGGCGCAGCTACAACCACACGCATGGCGCTGTTCCTGGGTAAAGAATGGAGGGGATGCATCACTATCCAAGCTCTTTCAGTCAGTTGATCAGTAAGGGTGACAGACACCGACCAAATGTTTGTGAAATATAAGACACACTCACATGGTCTAGAATAGTTGGCCTTGACCGATCTTTTGTTGGTTGAGAGTAAGCATGTGCTTAGATAACACTTGGACTGCATGATTCTAGAATCTGTATGCGGTAAGCAAGCGACTGCATCTAATTATAATCAATCTGTAGGCTGTGCTCATTTCCAGTTTATAGGTTGCATGATCTACCAAACATGCAACATGAGCCCAAGCAGAGGGTACGCTACTTCTAGAAATGTCTGGCAAACATTGTTTCAGGTAATAGAGAAGTATGGGTAAACTGAAGAATGTCTGGATTGACATCTACGGCAATGCGAACCGCTATCAGACAGAACAAAAATGCATTTATTTCCACAGTCATTGCACATTCTGACTTTATAAATGTATTTTATATAATTTAGATCATAATTGTGGTGTACAAAATAATAACTACTCTAGACACAGTGATATGTTTACTTCCATAAGCTGTTATTATACTAATAGACAAAAGGCAAGCTGCTTCTCAGCCTGCCTCTCATCTCCCTGCAAGAAGTCTTCTAATAAATGTGCTGTTTTACATGTAAACTATATTAAGAGGAGTAGATTTATCAAAATTGTCTAAAAGAAAAATGTTTTATTTCCTAGAATCACAGCACAGCCTAATCCTATGGCCAAAGATATATTTCTTTTAGGCACAAGAGGCCTGATGGGACCATACAAAAAGGATTCCTCTAAAAAAATCAGCTGATTGCCAGAGGTGCCATAACCAGACCAGTGGTGATTGGCTGATCGCCGCCTCAGCTTCAATAAGAAAGAGGATGTCTCCAATAAGATAGCATCTTTTAACTATATTTTCCACCAAAACATAGCTTTGTACCCTACTAGGCTATAAATTAGGATGAAGGCTTATCTGTCTGAGAAATATAAATCGGTCCAACAGTTAGATTGCAACATGATGGGACACTCAAGCCTTTTTTTCTTGGCCTGTGATGTCACATCCACCAGTCATGTGGCCTTTGAAATCTGTTTAAATCTGTTTCCAGATTTATTGTAGGCAGGATAAGAGCTATCAACAAGCAGTTAATCCGTAAGCTGGATACGGCATGTCAGTAGACTCTCTTTAACCGCCAGCAGTGCCCTTCTTTGCACCCCTTAGCAGAAGTAGATAAATACAATACATGCATGCCTTGCTTGTCCTCTACTGTGTCTTACACTCCTAGATATAACCTAAAGGCGTAAGAAGAAGATTTGATCTCAGGTGAATGACATGAACCTTCATGCCATCCAGTAGTTGCTGGTTACGATAATCAAAAGCAGACATTCCCATCAGTTTACCCATCTTATCCTGCCTGAATCACCTTTATTATCGATATTGACAACTGTAGACTTGTTATCCGCTGCTAGACTGTTTCTGGATTTCCTCTGCTGTAACATCCATTCCTCTGGTGTTAAGATCAGGTGGGAAAAAGTCAAAATATAGAGCAATTCATCAACTAATCAAACTAAGCTATATAAAATGGCTAAAACGTGTATTTTACTGGCCTCAGGATATATTAAAAGGTAATGATGTTGTCTTTATTTTTCTTACTCTGGCAGAGAATATTCATCTTTCATCAACTTCATTAAAGTTATATTTTAAAGGTACAATAAATATTTTGTTTATTGTATCTTAAAAGGGTTGTCCATTTTTTTTTTCTTCTATATATATATATACAGTATCTCACAAAAGTGAGTACACCCCTCATATTTTTGTAAATATTTTATTATATCTTTTCATGGGACAACACTGAAGATATGACACTTTGATACAATGTAAAGTAACCAGTGTACAACTTGTATAACAGTGTAAATTTGGTGTGCCCCCAAAATAACTCAACACATAGCCATTAATATCTAAACCGCTGGCAACAAAGGTGAATACACCCCTAAGTAAAAATGGCCGAATTGAGCCCAATTAGTCATTTTCCCTCTCTGGTGTCATGTGACTTATTATTGTTACAAGGTCTCAGGTGTGAATGGGGAGCAGGTATATTAAATTTGGTGTTATCGCTCTCACACTCTCTCATACTGGTTGCTGGAAGTTCAACATGGCTCCTCATGGCAAAGAACTCTGAGGATCTGAAAAAAAAATTGTTGCTTTACATAAAGATGGCCTAGGTCAGGGCTGGCCAACCTGCGGCTCTCCAGCTATTGTAAAACTACAACTCCCACCATGCCCTGCTGCAGGCTGATAGCTGTAGGCAGACTGGGCATGCTGGGAGTTGTAGTTTTGCAACAGCTGGAGAGCCGCAGGTTGGCCAGCTCTGGCCTAGGCTATAAGAAGATTGCCAACACCGTGATGCTGAGCTGCGGCGTGGTGGCCAAGACCATACAGTGGTTTAACAAGGCAGGTTCCACTCAGAACAAAAATGGTCGACCAAAGAAGTTGAGTGCACATGCTCAGCATCATATCAAGAGGTTGTCTGTTCAAAATAGAGGTATAAGTGCCGCCAGCATTGCTGCAGAGGTCAAAGGGGAAGGGGTCAGCCTCTCAGTGCTCCGACCATACTGCATTAAATTGGTCTGCATAGGTTGTCGTCCAAGAAGGAAGCCTCTTCTAAAGATGATGCAGAAGAAAGCCCACAAACAGTTTTTTGAAGACAAGAAGACTAAGGACATGGATTACTGGAACTGGAAGAGTGTGTGGTGGCAACTAGGTGAGGAGTACAAAGACAAGTGTGTCCTGCCTAGTCCTACAGTCAAGCATGGTGGAGGGAGTCTCATGGTTTGGGGCTATATGAGTACTGCCGGCTGTGGGGAGCTAGAGTTCATTGAGGGAACCATAAATGCCAACATGTACTGTGATATACTGATGCAGAGCATGATCCTCCTCCCTTCAGAAACTGGGCTGCAGGGCAGTATTCCAACATGATAACGACCTTAAACACACCTCCAAGACGACCAGTGCCTTGCTATAGAAGCTAAGAGTAGAGGTGCTGGACTGGCCAAGCATATCTCCAGGCCTAAACCCTATTGAGCATCTGTGGGGCATCCTCAAACAGAAGGTAGATGAACACAAGGTCTCTAACATCCACCATCTCCGTGATGTCATCATGGAGGAGTGGAGGAGGATTCCAGTGGCAACCTGTGAAGCTCTAGTGAACTCCATGGCCAAAAGAGTTAAAGCAGTGCTGGAAAGTCATGGTGACCACACAAAATATTGACACTTTGAGCACAATTTGGCCATTTTCACTTAGGGGTGTACTCACTTTTGTTTCCAGTGGTTTAGACATTAATGGCTGTGTGTTGAGTTATTTTGAGGCCACACCATATTTACACTGTTATACAAGATGTACACTGACTACTTTACATTGTATCAAAGTGTCATATCTTCAGTGTTGTCCCATGAAGAGCAGGCGATTGCCGGGAAGAAACGCTTTCTTCCCGACAATCGCCTCAATGATCTGGATGTCTAATATAAGCTTTAGACTGATTTAGATAAACCCTTAGAGGACCTTGTGATTTTATGTTTTTGCATTTTTGTTTTTCACTCCCCGCCTTCCCAGAGCCATCTTTTTTTATTTTTCCATCCTCATGGCTTTATGAGGGCTTATTTTTTGCAGGACAAGTTGTACTTGGCACTATTTAATATTGTGTATGATGTAGTGGGGAGCTGTACATTTTTTTTCAAATGGAGTGGAATTGGAAAGAAAACGCACTTCTGCCAGTTTTATGTTTTTTTTTTTTTTTTACGGCGTTCCCTATGTTGTAAAATTGATCTTCATTCTCTAGGTCAGTATGAATACAATGATACCACACTTGTATAGTTTTTCCTGCGTTTTAATACTGAAAATATTTTTTTTTCTTTGCGTCGCCGTATTCTGACCCCTATAACTTTTTGTGGGCAATCTGTACTTTTCAATGATACCATTTTGAACTGTATGTGTCTTTTTTGATCACTTTTTCTAAAAAATTTTGGGGGGAGGTAAAGTGACAAAAAATGGCAAATTGGCCATTTTGTTTTTCCATTACACAATTTGCCATATGGGATAAAGTACGGGTGTTTTTGCACGTAGCGATGTCCATGACGTGTATTTTTTTTTATTGGTTATGTATTTTTATTTTTGGGGATTTTTTTATATATTTTTAAAAACATTTTTTACCTGTTTTTTTTCTTTTTTTAAGTCACCCTAGGTGACTATAACTGGCAATCATTGGATTGCCCATTGTGTTCTGGGATGGCCATATAGCCATCATAGAATACGCCATTTACAATATACCAATATAGTGCTGCCACCTGCTGGCCTGTATTGGTTTATTCTGGTAATAGCTTCCGAAGCCTGCTTGAGGCTTCCATCTACTAATATAAGGTAACAGGTTCCTCGATCTTAACCAGGGAATGCTATATAGGCAGGCAGATTACAAACTGATAACAGTCAGCAAAGCTGGACAGGTAAAGTCAGGTTTAAATGGCTGATTTTGATCAATGTCTCCAAATAGTGGATTTGTTTTGTTGGAGTTTTTGACTTAAAAATTATATTTTCACATGGCATGATTTTGTTTGTTTCTTTTTTTTTTAACTTTTCCCCCCTAAATGATGCCCCTGATCTACAAGGTCAGTCTCCCATGCTAAAGGTCAGATCATTTGTACTGACAATCTGATGTACAACTGATTGGCTGCATAATATATATAGCCACTTTAAAGGCAATGTGTCATCTAAAAATGACCTATTGTTTAAATCAAGTTTTTATCTTAAACCCTTAGTGACCACCCATACGCCTTTTTACAGCGGTCACTAAGGGGCCTTAGGCTGGGCGGTCCAGTCTAAGCACTGCATGGGTCCCCTGTGCAGCAGGGAGTGGGGGGCTCGGCTCTCGCAGGACTGCCAATCCGGGCTGTTTAACGCCTTTCATCCTTTCATGCCGTGGGCAATGGCACCTGCCGCATGTAAAGCACTGACAGAGGGAGCAGACTGGCATTTGCGGGGTGCCGATGTGTCTGATATAGGTCCCAAGCCAGCCTTGAGTATTTTCCAGCAGGCCGTGCCTCTCTGGCGAAAATATGCTTTTCAATAAAAAAAAAATTCTCCCCCATATGTTTGTAAAAAAAATGACAGAATTGCAAATTTTTTCTTATTTGCAACTGAAAAAACTTAATAACAAGCGATCAAACATGCAGTAGTCATTTACTCCAAAATGATACCAATGAAAACTACAAGCCTTCCCGCAAAATCAAGCCCTCACACAACTCCATGTAAAGAAAAATAAAAAGGTTACTGGGTCTTGGCAAGATTTTCTTCCTGTTAAAAAAGGGGTTTTATTGTGCAAAAGTTATAAAACATAAAATAAAACTATATGTATTTGGTATCACTGTAATCGTACTGACCCAGAGAATAAAGATATTATGTTATTTATACTGAAAATTGAACGCCCTAGAGTTTACAATGTAAAAACTCAGTGGCAGTATTGCTGCTTTTCCCATCTCCCTCCCAGAAAGAGTTAACAAAAGTTAATCAGAAAGTTATGTGTACCCCAAAATGGCGCCATTAAAAACTACAACTTGTCTCACAAAAAATAAGCCCTCATATAGCTATATAGATGGAAAAATAGAAAGTTAAGGCCAAAAACAAGCTGGTCACTAAGAGGTTAAACAAATTTGTTTTTAGAATTTTTAAGTATTGTTGTTTTAATTTTGCATGTCACTGTCGAATTTTCTATATTTCTATAAATATTTGACCTAAAACTGCATCAGATTTTCACATAAATTCAAAAAGTAGATAAAGATCAGCGAATCAAACAAATGAGTTAACAATATTAGACTTTGTCGTTTATTTATTAAGGAAGAGGATCAATGTCACATGTCTTTGAGTGGCAAAAGTATATGAACCTTTAGGATTAGCAGATAATTTTAGGGTGAAATTAGAATCTGCTATTTTTAATCTATGGGATGACAATAAGATGTTAGTGAGCGATTTTTTTTTTTAAGAACAGGAATCTAAAGTCTGATCTTAACAACACATGTGTAACACCCCAGAGGGTTGTTACCACTCCTGCACCCTGCTACTATCTCTTATGGGCTAACCTGCATGTCATCTTATGTATTTTGTTCCAGGTCCTCTCCAAATTGTGCATTGATAATATTGTTATAGAAGTAATGTACCTGGTTCACCAGCTGTACTTAGGTAGAATGGAGCTCTCCATTCCATTCTGGAGAGAAGTTAGCTAGTCCTACTTCCTGCAGGATGGGTGGGGACCAGTTCGAGTCAGTCTAGTTTACCCCCAGCAAAGGGAAGGGTGTACAGGGGCATGTCTCTGCTAGACGTGCCAATGCCAGCCAGAGCACCTTAAGCTCTGCTGGTCATGGAGGCGGGAGCCTAAAGCCTCAGGAGCCAGGAGAAAAGTTCCTTGGCTGAACATAACTCCGACTACAGAGTGAAGTGCAGCATCTAGAAGAAGCCAAGTTATTTAGTCAGCTTGTCAGTACAGCAGAGAGAAAGAGATAAAGCAGAGTTGAGTTTGCATGACAGTTTATGCTAAAACCTGCTGGAACCAAGACAAAGCCTGAAAACTGTTTGAAGAAAAGTTTATACAAGTAAAGCTGCCATTGAACTTCATCTCAAGGTCTGGACTCAAGTTATTCTTTTAAATCCCTCAATTATTCCCCCTTTTCATTGCTTCAGAGCCAAAGCCTGGGGTCCAGCGGTATCCAGGTAGGAGCACTCTGACACACATAACGAGACATTCAGGCCACACTACACCACTCAGCATTCCTACACCGGGAAGCGTTATAGATGAGCCTGGGGGGAGGCGCCCGTTGTACATGTTTCTGGAAGTGTGTCATGGGGGGAACAAATGAGATTTCTGAGAAACGCAGAAGAGTTGTTGATGCTCACCAGGCAGGGAAAGGTTACAAAACCGTTTCTAAAGACTTTGGACTGCATCAATTAGACAGACTGTGTACAAATGGAGGAAATTTAAGACCATTATTACCTTCTGAAGGATGGATCGACCAACAAAAATCACACCAAAAGCAAGGTGTGCAATAGTCCGCAAGGTCACAAAGGAACCCAAGGTAACCTCTAAGCAACAAAAGACATTTCTCACATTAATGTTCATGAGTTCACCCTCAGAAGGACACTGAACAACATTAGTGTGCATGGCAGGATTGCAAGGAGAAAGCCGCTGCTCTCTAAAAAGAACATTGCTGCCCATCTGCAGTTTGCTAAAGATCACCTGGGCACAAGGCTATTGGAACAGGCTATTGGACAGAATGCTATTGGAACAATGTTTGGAACATCACCAGAAGGCTATTGGAACAATGTTTTTTGGGATCACACCAAAATAAAGCTATTTGGTTTAAGTGAGAAGTGTTATGTTTGGAGAAAAGAAAACACTTCAGTCCAAAATAAAAAACCTCCTCCCCTCTGTTAAACATGGTAGTGGTAGTATCATAGTTTGGACCGACCCATTTTGCTGCACCTGAGCCACAACAGCTTGCCATCATTGATGGAACAATAGATTCTGAATTATTCCAGAAAATTCTAAAGGAAAATATCAGGACATCTGTCCATGATCTGAATCTCAAGAGAATGTGGGTGATGCAGTAAGACAACAACCATCTGTACAAGTCGTTCAACCAAAGAATGGTTAGAGAACAATAAAGCTAAAGTTTGGGAATGGCCAAGTCCTGACTTTAATCCAATAGAAATGTTATAGAAAGACCTGATGGGAGTAGTTCATAGGTGAAAACCCACCAACATAACAGAGTTAAAGCTGTTTTGTACAGAGGAATGGACTAAAATTCCTCCAAGCCAATGTGCAGGACTAATTAACAATTACCAAAAACATTGCAGTTATTGCTGCATAAGGGGACTACACCAGATACTGAATGCAAAGGTTCACATACTTTTGTCACTCAGAAACGTAATGTTGGAATAATATTTTTTCCTTATTTGTTTAATTTGGTTATCTTTATGTACTTTTATTACTTGTGCAAAACTCTGATGTAGCTTTAGGTCAAATTTATGCAGAAAAACTGGAAATTGTGAAGAAAACTTTCAAGCACCA
Organism: Bufotes viridis; assembly: GCA_033119425.1. Lineage (NCBI taxonomy): Eukaryota > Metazoa > Chordata > Amphibia > Anura > Bufonidae > Bufotes > Bufotes viridis. The sequence continues at coordinate 37,820,320 of CM065596.1, read as the reverse complement.
CTGGAAAAGGAATATCTAAAATCGTGCAGTTTTCTCACTGGCCACTAGGCCTCATAATATGTTGAGACTTCTTGTCCTGTACATGTAACTTTCAGTAGCTATCGCATCATCATTACAAGCAGGATTAGAATGACAGATATCAGAATGAAGTCCCCTCCTGTCCATTGTGTCTTTGGAACATTATGCTGCATAATTTTAGGCCTAGTGGCCAATGGGAAAACTGCATAATTTTAGGATGATCTTTTAAATATAAATAGGAACATTAAAAATGAAGCAAAAAGACCAAAACAATAAAAAAAATATGTTTAACATAAAAAACTTGATTTAAACAATAGGTCATTTTCTGATAACACATTCCCTTTATAGCTGTAGACTGAAGAGCTATTAAAAATGAGAAGAGAGAAGAAAGCTTCTGCAAGACTCTTCTGATGGTCACTTATGACACTGCCAATATTAAATAGGACAAAAATAGTTCAATAATATAAGACAAATTGATAATAAAATCTAAAAAAAATATTTTATGTACATGTGCTACATCCTTCCCTGGTTTGAGACCCTGGTGTTGGAAAGAAAATAACTAAATAATAATAATTAAACTTTAGATCAAGTGAAGTTCCAGAGAACTATGTAATTTGTAGGATCTCCAGTAAGTTTCCATTAATAATAAGTCATACTTGCCAACTGGTAAGAGAAGAGGTCAGTCAATACCTGGCGTTTCTGCTCCAGTCACTGAATCAGCTGTAACTTTCAAGAAGATCTGTAGAAAAATATTTAAATAAATTAATTTGGAATATTTTTTTTCCGATGGCTTAAAGGGATGCTCTCGGGTCCTTATAATAGAACTGTTGTGTTGGGAGCAGTTAGGGAATGTATGTAGGCCCTGTCTGTAGGTCTACTTCTTGTATTTAATTTTTAGATTTTTAAAATGATCCAATTTATATTTATAGGGTTCAAATAGAGGCTCAAATGCTTACTCTGCCAGTGGTTGTAGAGTATCTTATAACATATAAAGTTCGAAAATTGCTCCTTATTGTAATATTTAAAGAGCATCGGTCATAAAGATCAATTCAACGCTATTAAACCAGTCATACTGCCTAGTAGGGTTGATCATGCTATTTAAAATGATACTTTTTTTCTGTATGTTGAACAGCTGCAGAGATATCTGTGTTTTAATTATATGCAAGTCAGCAAATCAAAGCACCAAGGGGCAGGCCAGAGCCCTTTAAGAACTTCTTTTGTAACGCCCCTCTGCTACACACAAATGGGAGGAGGAATTGTGCAGAGCATAGGGGTGTTTCAAAAGCAGTGCTTTAAGGGTTCTGGTCAGCCCCTTGGTGCTTGAATTTGCTGACTTGCATATAATTAAAACACAGATATCTCTGCAGCTGTTCAACATACAGACAAAATAAAGCTATCGTTTGAATTAGCATGATCAACCCTACCAGGCGGTATTCCTGGTTTAATAAGGTTGATCATGCTGACAGATGCTCATTAAAAGTTATAACTAAAGTACTGAGGTCAGGGGTTAGAGGATGAGTAGTATATGTAATGTGGAATTAAGCTTTGTGGTTAGGACAGAGATTAAGGATTTCAGGCCAATATGTACATTTAAAGGGAATGTGTCATGTTAAACATTGTGTTTGAGCTGCAGGCAGCATAGAGGCAGCAGAAGGAGCTGAGCAGAATGATATATAGTTTTGTGGGAACATATTCTGTATAACTTGTATTTTATTCAGTTAAAATACTGCTCATTCTGGGCTTTGAAGTCAGTGATTGACAGCCTTCTCGCTATGACTTTACATATAGGGAAAGCAGTCAATCATTAACAGGACCGACTCCTGGACTGCTAATGGCTGGTTACACAGTGTTTTCATGGTGACAAGTTTCCTTAAATTTTTTTGTACATCTTGTATGCCCTTTTGTACCAGAAAATTAGAAGTCATTTCAGAGTTGTAATGTTATGGCTATAGATATATATGGTACTTCTAGTTGACGTGATATACACATTGCTACAATGTGGGTGTAGTGGTTTACCTCCTCCAATGGTGTATCAGAGATTCCAAAACTGCTTAGTCCCAGGTCCCCCATAGTCTCCTCCAGTTCTCTGAACAGACTAGCATAGGCTCTGTATTTGAAATCTTTACCAGGTAGTAGATAAACTAATTCCTGCCCAATGCTTTCTATGAGCTTTGCCTCAGGAACATGATGGTGAATTAACTCAGTCAAACCAGCCACATCACCTGTAAGAAGATATAGAAAATAGTAGTATTCCATCACCCAAGACCCATTTTACCAGGAGAGAAATGACAAGCTGGATGATGAGTTGATGGCAAATATTTTTGTGCTGCAGACAACCAGCTCTGGACTGCCTGATGAAGAAATCGGCTCTTGCATAAATAGACCAACAAAAATGACTCTATAATACCATATAGGGATAAGTGAATTTCTTAAAACTCGTTTTGGTTCCGATCAAGACAAATTGGTTTTGGTCTGAATAAAATCAAGGTGAATCGAAAGTGCCCCAATTGTCCTGAAAAGTCATGTATGACACTTCAAGGTCTCCTAGGACTGTATTCAACCCCTTTCAAGCTCTTAAATGCAAAGACTGCATTATAATGATAAAGTGACAGTGACATAAATGTCTATGGTTAAACGGATGGCGGCCCGGTGGTAACAAACAGCCTGTTTAATAAAACACTACACTGGTAGATTTTTTTAAAATTCAAATGGTCCCATCTTTTGGTGCCAGATGCCTTCTTATCTGTCTTCTGATCTGTAAAGTGGTCAACGTAATTTTGCATGGTTCTTCTGAGATCAAGATTCTCTGGAATCCAAAGTTTTTGGAAATTCATAATGAACTCTGGTTCCTTAGAATTGATTCACTCATCTCTAGTACCATACCTATATAGTAAGTCCTATAGCCAGTCCTGTCAGCCAGGTGCCCACACAAAGGAAAGGGAGCTTTCCTAGACTAATAAAAATAGGACTCGTAACCTGGTGCAGATTTGAGTTTCAGGGCTGACTTTATTCATAAGGACAGGTAAATCATGAGGACTCTCCGAAGTACTATTTGACAATCTTACCATCTAACTCTTGCTCCAGAGGTTCTTCTTTGACTGTAGGAGCACAACTTGGACACGTACAGGAACAGTCAGATCGACAGGAAGCCTAAGAACATAAGTGCATACCAATTATCAATGTTCAAGACAGAGGAGAATATGCCATGTTATATTTCAGGATAAACTGAGTACAGTGGTTCTGAGGAAGAAATCTGTAAACTTACAGAATCTTTCTTCACTGCGTCTTTAACCTTTCTCATTCTCCTGACCAGAGTTAAGTAGAAGCCTGTTCCAAAACAGTTCTTCAGGAATAAGGGTGTTCCGCTGCAGTAAAGCTTTCCTTGAGAAATTATTGCAATTCTATCCCCCAGGAGATCGGCTTCATCCATGTGATGAGTAGACAGAATAATGGTCCTGCCTGGGAAAAATAAGTGTTACCTACTGTAGAAGATATACTATATATATGACGAACAACTTTTAGCCATTTTCATAGCATGCATACAGTGGACATTATTGAAAAATACCCACTAATACTTTTCATTTGAATGTTACTATATTTATGTTATCTCGGGCATTTTCATACATTGGATATTCATATATGTCTTCACAACCTACCTGATCTGTATTTCAACAGCAAATCCCAAATAGATCGTCTAGAATAAGGGTCTACACCTGAGGTGGGTTCATCCAAAACCACTACTTTAGATTCGCCAACAAATGCCATAGCAACAGATAGTTTTCTTTGCATTCCACCTATAATTAATGAAAAAATATTACTTAACAGAAAGCGCCCAACCTCCAAGCAGAATGCAAACTTGCTGGATGAGTGTTATGCCTCAATTTTCCTTTTTTTAAGACTAAAGTGTATCAGGGTCATAATTTTTGGACATCTGGGTCATAAAATTGGAATTGATAGCATTCTGTGGTTGTAGAGGAATTCCAAGAAAATGTATTGATGTATGTTTAGACTTTTGGCAGGTAGATCATGTGACTCAAAGAGACTCACTGGATCCTGCTGAATCTGCTATATCCTGCATCTGTTATATCAAGGGACCCCCAATGAGTCTCAATGGCTGCCACAGCGTCTGCTGTCTGGACAGGAAGTCAGTTTCTCTATTCATTCCTATGAGGCTGACATTGAGGCTCTCACAGGAATGAATAGTGAAACTGACTTCCTGTCCAGACAGCAGATGCTGTGGCAGCCATTGAGTCTCATTGGGGGTCCCTCGATATAACAGCCAAAGTATTGGAGTCTGAAAATACATAAATAAATCAATAGTAAGCTGTTAAAGAAAAGATTATGAATGCCAGCTCACTTACCATAGGGGAAAGGTAAAAATATTTTTTCTGAGGGTGCCTCTAAGTTATTTTAACATTAACGCTAGAGCTCTAGGGTGATATTTTTCCAATGAACTCATGATCTATATATGAATGTAATATAATTCTAGAGGTGCCATATCTAACTGCTGAGAGGTATGTTCATGAGAATGTGGCACAAACCTGACAAGTTCTGAGACTCCTCGTTTCTTTTGTGAGGAATCCCAATATCTTCCAGGATTACTTCCAGTTCCCTCTCAGCTTGTCTTTTGGATTTGCCTTTTAGTAGAGCGTAAAACAGAATATGTTCTTCAACGGTTAAGCTGAGGAAGTAGAAAGTTTGCATGTGAGAGTGATAATCCTCAGAAGTTTTCTTTATTCCCATGTGGTAATCTGTACGGTACAGTAGCGGAAGGCGTGTATATCTCACCCAGGTTCCTCAGCTGGCTAAGATAAATGAAATCCAGAAAGCTGCACTTGTTTCAGAAAAGCATACTTTGCTGGAGCTGTTTTGATTAGATTTCATGGGCTGGATTTTATTTGGACCGAGAGGTCCACACTCTTCCACTACAGGTATTCCCTCTAACCTGAGGGATCCCAGGTGTAGGGATCATTAGTGGGGAATAAAAAGAAATCCCAAACTTGGGGAATAAAAAGAAATCCCAAACTTGGGGAATAAAAAGAAATCCTAAACGGCCAGTCTGGGGGAATGAAGCCTGGAGAGCTGACCTGTGTGGTTAGAGCTTGGTGACTGGCTGACCGGGAGGCTGATCTTCCCTGGTGTGAACAGGACTCTATAGGTGAGACAGGAACCCCCTGTGTATTAGGTAGAGCCCAGACGGGCAAGTATTTATTCTGTTTTATGTTCTGGTATGCTTGTGCTATAACTTGGATGCCACTTTAGAAGCACAGTTTGGACTTTAGAACCCTCTCCTCATGAAAATCTGTCATTGCCAACCCTACTGCGAGTACAAATCCCTACACTTATAACAGTGAGTTCATTCAGAAGTCTCGGAAAGTGGAAGTGGCAACCTTGTTGGTGGTACCCACATCCTCCCAACAAACAGTTCACTGACTAATTTACTATGGGTGATTTTTCTTTTAATTTTAGAGTTAATCAATTACAGTTAAGGGTTTTTTTTGTCTTTTTTTATCTAAAAATGCCATGCATAGCTAACACATCACAGTTTTTTTTAAGGACGAATTAAATAAATACCAGATTTTTACTAGAATCTCTCGATGTCTTGGACTTGCCTATTTCAACAATAAGTGGGTGTTTTCTCACTTGCTGGCTAATCGCTGGTGATTATTGCCCTGAGCATGTAGATGGACAGTTACATGATGACATTTGGGAATCATGATTATCTGATGGCCATGGGGTCACAGTAGTGAATATTTTTAGGGTTGGTAATAGGTATCTTATACAGAATACTACAGCAGGGCTACAGCAGTCCATTGCATTCAGGCCTCATTGAAACACACTCATTTATAGATGGTTGGGAAGCAATGTCTTGGAACTAATTCCAGCAAAATAGTTATCACTTATATGAATCAGGGTTGTATCAGACTAATTGTTCCAGCATTAGAAAAAACCCTTAAAAACACATACTTTATTCAAACCATCTAAAAGAGGACACAGCCTCACACAAATAACAAGGAAAAGTAAATCAGGCGGTATCAATATTTACTAACAGTCACTAGACTCAGTCAACGCAGCCGGTTCCAGTAATATCAAATGAGGACTAATGAAGGAACTCCAACAAGATACAGTGTCTGGGGGATAATAGTCTGGACAGCCGCTGATTCAGTATCTTTCGCTTGGGCTCTCCCTATTAAACCCCTCAGCCCAGGGACAGCCCCTAAAGGTGGGGACTCCCTGTCCTCGAACCTAGCCTAAACACCCTATTCTGTCCCTGGAAGGGTGATGGCGGGAAAGGATCCTACTCCGGCTGCGTGAATCACTAAACTATTCAAGTGCTAATCAAAAAATAAAATCAATACTGATCTATACACTTGGGCCTTATAGTAAATACACCAGCAAAAAATTTATAGAAGGTAAACCATGTGATACATAGTGTTATCAAGGAATGTTCAGGTGATGATCGTATCTTGAATATCATCGTAGTTACAATTGACCTTTTGTCATAGACCTCAACGTTTCCCCCTAATATAGTCAGGGTTCATCAGGAGGTCAATTTACATCAATCCACAGTTATCACCGGTCAAACATGAAATAATTCACTTAGTCAGATATAACCGATGAACAAGAGCCGTCATTACAAATACAAGCCGATTGGCAGATATCGCAACTACAACTCATTAATGAAATACAGAAACCTGATAGGGCTAAGTCGCCCTAAGGAGGGGAGACGATCAATCAGTGGATGGAGATGCCCTCTGGTTTCATAGCAAACTTAGTTGCCCTTTATATGTTAGGAAATCCACTCCATGGTGTCCATCAATTACCCAGGGACATTCAGATAGGCCGCTGATACACAAGGCTAGATAGTGCATCCCAACTCATATATTAACAGATGTGCTTGTTAGACATCCCTCCTCAGGCGCGCACCCATGTCTTGGAAATAGGCTGCAACAGTAGTAGTATTGCTAGAGGACAATGTTGCATCATTTGACGTTGCATAACTATAGCCTTTAAAGGGTTTGTCCCACAAAAAATATTCTACAGTTTTCAAACTAGCACCTGGATCGGAATACTTTTTAAATGCATTATAAAAATTTTTGCATAGCCACTGAGTTATTCAATAAAATGTATCTGTATAGCGCCATCTGCTGTTTGTTCTTTTTCTTATTTCTTTGACCTGCTCACTGAGATGGCCGCACATGCTCAGTTTCATCTTACAACTGCCTCCTGAGCTGTGATAGGGAGAGCATGGACACGCCCCCTGAGCTGCAGCAGAAAAGACACTCCCCTTGAGCTGTTAGCTTGGTATAAATCTAGCAGAGCAATGAATGGGGTGATCTCTGGATCTATGTGTGATACAGGGCTGGTTCTAGGTTTGTTAGAAGTAGAGATTGTCATGTACTATATGATGTATGATTTAAATTTTTTACATTGATCATGGAATAACCCTTTTAAGGGATACTACTATCAAAATTTTTTATCACATAGCCGATATGTGAATATTCTATATCTTTTTTTGAAGAAAAAAGGGATGGATGGTTTTCCAATATCATTTTTTTTAAAATCAATTCACATATTGTACTTCCTGTCCTGGCTTGTTAACGTTCTTCTTTGTTTGGACTTCTAGCACAGCAAACAACCTCGCTTGACTTTCTCTGTCGGATCATTCACTCCGACCAGAAAGGTAATGGAGGTAAGTGACTGATAAGTGCAATGCCTTTCTGTAGGCATATTTATCTAGACCATCTAGATCGAGCTGTCATACTGTTATACCAATTCTACATCTACTGTTATTACGAGGATTACAATTGAGATAACATCTTTCCCCCACAACAGCAGCAAACTGAGAATGGATTACCCATCTATATGGGAGGTCTTATCATTTGTGTTAACTGCTACAGAAGGACAATATTTTCTATTTAATTTTCAATGGTAAAGTACTGGCAAAAATGAAAAAAAAAAAAATATTCTTTGAATACTGCTTTCTGATGGAGGTGTCCTTTTAAATGGCTGTAAAACTGTTTAAGAAGTAGTGGTTAATTAGCAAACTTTGTTTTGAAAGTACAGTCCTTCCCTGATGAGGTCTTGGGGGCTGATACTTGAATACACTTGATTGTTTGCTTAGCCCCGCAGAGGTGCCACGGCTGTGCTCATCCATGTAGAAAAGCTGTCTGGATGACATATATACATTGGGCAAGATCAAAGACAGAGCAGATATCATTTCACAATTATGGGCATTCATTTTACGCAGATGTTAGCATGACATTAAATTAACTGTTTTATTTTTTCCTCACATTTTTTCCCTGATGACCTTTCCCTGTAGAAAAAAACTTCAGCAATATTATTTCTGGCTTAAGCTACCTCCTCCCACTCCTATTTCCCATTATTTTCACAGGAGGTTATGTGCAGTCTTCACACTTCTTGAGAAAACCAAGATGATGCCGGTAAAACAAATATGAAAGGTCAGTTGTTGCGTCTGGTCAGGAGCCAGAGACTTATAAGTTATGCAGATCAGCTACATTTACCATACTTTAATAAATCTTAAAGTCTTCTTTGTAGGTGTTCTCATACTTGTCCACGGAGAAGGAAGGTCAAAACGCTCCAGGGTACATTTTTTGTAAGAAACACAAAGTAAAAATGCTGAGAAAAATCGAACAGAAATGTAGTAAGGAATATAAGCACGAGTGAGGTTTAGTTAGAACGGGATTATAACCACCATCCCTAAATTATGGGTTGTACCTACACAGGATGAGGGTTATGTGCAAGGCTGTATCTTACAGAAGCATGGTAGGTAGCAGCCGTTGTTTAATTCCAGCAAAGGAAAATTAACTGATACCATGTCGAGTTCGAAAGTATACAGAGAGGAGTGGGGATTACATGGTACCAAAAAAATAAAAAACACAAAAAATCCCTCCCTCCTTCCCAAAATCCACCCAAAAAATCTAAATGAAGGTCCAGGCCAGGTGGCACCTGCAGGTTCATGTAACTGTATGCTGGGGAAGTAGGGAGTGGTGCTTCCATCCTTCTCATCCTTGGTAGGAGAGAAGGGTGTCGTACCCTCTTTAATTCTTGTTCCATACTTCAAATCTTACAGAATTTGTCCACCTTTAACTACTTTTAGCACTTACCGATGAAAAAGAATATTGTGCTGGGGGCACATGCCAAGACTTTGTCTGATGGAATCCATATGAGTCTGAATATCTCTGCCACGTACCCACACTGTACCAGATGTAGGCGGGAATAATCCCGTTATTATAGACCTAAGTGGAAGTAAGCAGCAAAGAAATCGGAATTAAAAAGGAATAATTGTAGACATGCGTGCAATTTGACCTGAATAAGAGGAAAGATGATCTGCTCAATAGAAACACTAATTTCTAAAGAGTGCGGCCCAATAAGATATTGACAGCCCGTTTGGTCAATCAGCTGTTATCAACCGACTTTGCCTAATTTTAATCGATGGCAGTATAAAGGTGAGATCCACTTACAGTACTGTTGTTTTCCCAGCTCCGTTATGCCCTAAGAAAGCAGTAATCTGGCCTTCATAAAAGGTGATGTTCATCCTGTCCACCGCTGGCTTGTAACAATTTGGATAGACTTTAACCAGGTCTTGAACACATACTCCAGGGACCATCCCAGGGGGTTCAGGTTCAAAAAAGGGATTTGCTGAAAATGAAATAAGAAATATTCTCGTTTTATACTTTCAATCCTTAAAGAGGACCTTTCACTAAGATTTAGGTAGTGAAATACTTATACTACCTTCCTGGGCGGCCCCTGCTGACGTCCAAACAACATTTTGTTTTTCAAAATAACCCCCTGTTCGTGCGCTTCGATCCCCGTTAGTTTTCACATGCAGGGATTTCTTGTATGAGGCGGGGACTTGTCTTTTGCCTGGGGAGTGGTTTTCCTCTCCCTGGCTGTGAGCCGAGCGCTATGATTGGCTGAGCTCGCAGCCAGGGGGAGGAAAACCACTCCCCAGGCAAAAGACAAGTCCCGCCTAGTACAAGAAATCACCGCATGTGAAACCTAACGGGGACCGGATTGCATGAACGGGGGGTCATTTTGAAAAACAAAATGTTGCCTGGACGTCAGCGGGGGCCGCCCAGGAAGGTAGTGTAAGTATTTCACTACCTAAATCTTAGTGAAAGGTCCTCTTTAATTAATATCTTTCGATCAGAACTAAATCTGTGACTCAAGGCAACGTATCTCCACATAGATATTTGGTGTTGAAATGTACAAAAATTGCAGCTAGTGACTGATTTGCCACTAGAGGTTTGTCGTCTAGGCAGACATGAGACATTTTAACCCTGATTAAAGTGATTTCAGAAGGACAGGTCGTTATGTCTGTTCTGAGTGCTCCTGGAGTGCCTCTGTGCACCGCTATATACGGTAGGTTCAGCCAGACTGAGCGTGTGTGGAGATATTCTCTGTTATAGGAGACTACCTCAATCAGGGGTTTACTGGGAACTTGAAGCGGCCCTCGAAAAAAACTAAAAGTGGCCCAAATGTTGTAGGTGGGTCCAAATTAACAGAAGGTGGGGTAACACAAGTAGACGGAGCCAATACAAGTTGGCAGGGTCAGTAATACCATAGTGCAGCACAGAATACCATCCCACAGTACCAAATAGCAAAATACAGCACAAAACACCTCCCCAGAAGTTGTCCCTCTGTGGTGGCCATCAATAGCTGCCACTTTCTGTCCTCATCCTCCAATTGTCTTTAACATGGATATGGAGGGGGGCTTAGGAGGTGAAATATGGACCACAGCATGAAGCCAACCCTACCTTCAGCATGCTAACTGAGCCTCCTCAGTCATATGTACCCGGCCAGCATAGTGAGGAGGGCTCAGGTGGCTCTATGGGCATCAGCCCACTGGGAAAATTCTCTGTAGGGTCTATGGCCAGTCTGCCCCTGACCGCAATGCATAGTCCTTTGAGACACAACTTTTCTTTGTCAGATTCATATGGAATCAAACAGAAAATGGAGTGCTTCTGAAGGGAATGCAAATGAGCTCGTTAACAAGCTCTGCCTCTGATGCCACCCGATGTAAGGCGGCTATCCTATAAGTCAATGTTCAACCCTTTAAACAGGGCTTGAGACATGACTCGGATATTAAATAAGCCAGCACCTTATCTGCAGACAGCTGTTTCGGGGTGATTGCCCCTCATCAGTGCAGAGCAGAGAGTACTGGGTGGCATTAGAGGCAGAGCTTGTTAAGAGCTCATTTGCATCCCTTCCCAGAATTCCAGAGGAGCATGTATGGCCTATATGTCTCCTCAAGCCTATTAAGGTGCTCTCTCCCCAAGAAGAGATAGTACCCCCCAAAATCGGCACAAAATGGAGCCATAATACAGGCGTGTACAGAAGTATTTATTAGCAGCATTAGGGCTCATGCATACGAATGTATTTTGTTTCTGTATCTGTTCCGTTTTTTTTTGCGGATAGGATGCAGACCCATTTATTTCAATGGGTCCGCAAAAAATGCTGACAGCACACCGTGTACTATCCGCATCTGTATGTCTGTTCCGTAACCCTGCAACAAAAATAGAGCATGTCCTATTCTTTTCCGTTTTGCAGACAAGGATAGGTATTATTACAATGGATCCGTAAAAAAAACAGATCCGCAAAAAAAAACGGATGCCATACGGAACGTCATTTATTTTTTTGTGCGGATCCGCAGTTTGCGGACCGCAAAACACATACGGTCATGTGCATGTAGCCATATTTTAGTATTACTTTTTTTTACCATTATTCATCTGATCCTTGTCCTCTCTCTCCTTCTCCTGTTCATCCTTCAGTTGCTTCTCTTCTTTCTCCTTTTCTTGTTTTACTTTGTGTTTGCATCTATCTTTGTCTATAAGTTTGTTATCGGGGACGTCTTTGGGATTCTCCACTTTTTCAGGTGCGGCTTCTTTTACTTCTGCTGGAGGAGCATCATGAGGTTTATCTGTGAATTATGAGGTGCCAAAACATATAAGACATATCCTGCATTATTAAAAGGGTTCTCCAGGATTTAACAATTGATCACCTATCCGTAGAATAAGCCATCAATATCAGATTGGTGGGGGACCAATCTGATATGATTAGCTCCATTTCCCACAAGCTCAGGTGGAGCAGAGGATGGGAGTGGTAGTGACTCTGGCTGCAATGGTTAACCACATAAATCACTGTGGCAGTCTTCACATTGATGCTCACTAGCTATAGCCAGGGCTGAGGATAAGATTTAGGGTTGCGCTTGATGTCCCAAGTTGTGAGGTGCAAGATGGGATGAATATGCTCCACAATCATTAACAATGAATGTTAATTCTGACATTTGGGTCCTGAATTTGGACTTGGTCAGAGAGCCACGATAGGAGGGAGGCAGGGGGAATAGAGAAGACCCTGGAGAACAGCGATGTGACGCTGTGGGGGAGGCGCATGTCACGCTGGATAATGTAAGCAAGAGCAGTGACAGGAGAGCACACCCTTTAATCTCTCTGGGCATGCCCTGATGTTGGGGCTCCTGCCTGATGGTAGTTACAGTGCTTTTAGTGTTAGGAGTTCTGGATGCAGTGCAGGAGATGATGTAGATTCAGTGGCCGGCTAATGGTGCTGGAGTCAGTAACCAGGCCAGTTGTTGAAAATAGATAGGGCTTTCTTTAATGAAGTGCAGAATGGGAGTTGTAGTACATACAGTAGTATCATGCATAGTAGCAAACAATTGACCATGCAAATCTTCCCAGATGTATGGGTCTCTCTCTGCAGAATCTAAGGCTGGCAATAAGGTTCTTGTAAACTTTTCTGTAATTCTCAGCTGAGGGATACAGAATAAGATCCGGCTAGTTAAACCGTGTTAAAATATGAAAGGGTGTGTTAGCAAAATTCCCTTTCACAGTATTAAAGTCTCTGAAAGCCTTAAACGAGCACAGTACTTTACTGGATAAGTCCAGTGCACAGCCTTGTAGACTCTGGACCTTCTAATCCTTTCCCTGTCCTCTCTTTTAGAGTACTTCAGAGTAGCGATACCTTTCTAGCACAGAGATGGCGATTCTCTGGCCTAGTACTCTGGGGAGTGAATACATAAAGCTCCTATCTCTTCCCCAGCTAGCACTAAACTCTCCATCAGGGGCGGACCTAAGTCCATCCTCTAGAATCCTAACAGGGGAGGAGTCAGGGGTGTTAACCCCAACAGATCCTCACAAGGCTATTGAGGATACAATTCAAAGCATTACATTAAACAATTGACATTACAACAATAAACCTTTTGCAAGTACCCTGGTCTGGGGTACCGCATATCCATTGTGTAGTGGACATAACTGGTAACTGCAGCTCTGTTCCCATTCACTTCAATTTTAATAGGAATAGTGCTGCAGTAACCAACTCCGTCCACTACACAATGGACGGAGCTGTGTAGTTCCAGCACCTATCCAGCTGATCAGCGGGGGTGCGGGGAGCCGGACGCCTATCAATCTGACTAACCTAGGATTGGGTCATCAGTTGTTAAATCCTGGAGAACCCCTTAAAATCCTTAAATTGGTATGGTCCAAGGAATAACAAATAAGGCATTTTAAATATATAAAGGCAATGTCCAACTGTGGACAAGCCTGAGGAACCTGAAGTCATTCCTGGCACACAGACCCCCAGGCTTATAAAGCACCCCATTAGCTATGGCAGTATACCTTAGCCTACATTCTGTCTGGACAATCGCACATTTATCAGATGTGCATTGTCTTTCTCTCTACCTAGCCTTACCTTCTTCATCTTCGTGAGTTTCTTCCACATGTTCATGGATTGAGAGCTCAGTTTCTACAGAATCAGCTGTGGGTTTACAATGAGACATAAAATCACAGCGTACGAAATCGAACAAAATTGTTAAATCTGCAAGTGATAAATATTTTGGGTGCAGTGTTTCAGTCTTACATGACTATAACCCCTTACCACAGCAGTGTCTAAGGATATAGGTAGATTAAAGATTCAGTTTGTTGTCCTAACCCTATGTCTCAAAATCCAGTTTTGGGATGTGGTTTGTTGGGAACCTCCCTGGCACCCAGAAACTAGGGCAAATATCTTGCCAGTTCCTTAGCTATGTCCCTGCCCAATTTAATTTTTCTATTGGGTATCCCCTAATGCCGGTAAATGAGCACACATGTCCAAGTTTCTTCTAAATTTTGCAGAACATTACTAACAATGAAAGCTGAAGATCATAAGGAATATAAGAATATAAGGAATATAAATGATGGGTTGTGTTAAAAATTCTGAAATATACAAGATGTGAACAACGAGGAGCACCAGCACGTAATATAAAGGTCATGAGGGTTTTGAGTCCAAACGAACAGCTGGTGGGTATTTATGGGATTATGAGTCAGTAGAACAGTAGCCACTGTGCTGCTTATATTACACCAATTGTCCGCCAGGAAACCCTGTTCAGAGATTCGGCCAACTGATCTCAATAGATATTCCCAATTACATCTGTAACAACCAAAATAACCCCTTCAGACAAGTTTATCTGCCTCTACTCTGCTCTAGAATTAGCTCTGTTTCATTGTACTTGATCTTTCTCATTAGCATCAAAGTCATTCTGTTGACTCAGCTCCTAGTCATTCCATGGTAATAATTACAGGCCAATTAGTAGTTCAAAGCCACTTAATAATATTCCCATTGACTGTACTGGGTGTAATCCATTTACCAGGTCACACAATGACTGTACGTTGTGTGTTCATCTAAGATTAGCACAGGACATTGCTTACCATCCCCTTGCAAGGGTTCCTGAAAATTGCACCAGTAGGTGGGCAAAAGTGCAAAATACCAGGGTCTTGGTATACCGTATTCACCTAAAAAAAAACAACATAAAATAGTAAATTAGTAGTGAGCAGAGATCAACCTTGTTGGTAAAATCAGAAAATCTTAAACATCCACTAATATTAAGAAGTGGTGTCCATGGAGTCAACATTTTCCAGATTATCAAGCATCTGGATTACAGAAGTAGAAATGGTATTTGGTAAAGAATGAAATCCTTTAGAATTCAGAATAACAGTTCAATAACAAATAGTATAACAATCAAGTAGAAGGATAAAAAAAAGTAAAATATGCTCTTTACTTAGAGGAGTCTTCAAAACGGTTATTGGTTTTCATCCTTTTCTTCTAATCTTTGAGTTTCTTGGTTATCTAGCACTCCTGGGATTGGACTATCAATCAACCAATCCATCAATTGCTAGATTAAGGGATTTTAGGATAAATTCAAAGCACAAATTCACCTTTCGAGTACATGCTGAGATGCAGGGCCCAACCATAGTTACCATTAATTACTGGGCTGTGCTTGTTCTTGTCAGGGTTTCAAGCTACAAGTACAGATGCAGCCCAGCAATTAGTGGTCACCGCAGTGCGGTACTTTCATCTTGCCCGCATGTCTAAAAATACGAATTCCAGGCTTAATATGAGCCACATTTACTATTCTGGTACATGGGCCCTTATAGATTTGGATTATTGTCAATCTTATGCCAGATTTATGCTAGAATTTGCATACAAAATGTGTAGGCGTGCCAGAATTTTGTCTGTGTGCTAAAAATTTGTCCATGTGCAAAAAAAATAATCTAAGCTTACACCACCTATAAATTGGCGTAGTTTTACTCTAAAAATGCGCCAGAATTTTGGCTCATTTAGGCGAGACATAAAAAACTCAGAAAAATGCGTAAAGCAGTTTGTAAATGTGATGTAAAACATGAAGACAAAATGTGATAAAAAACTGGCGCATGTTCAATAGTAAATCTCCCCCAATGTGCCTTATCACCAGCATTTTCTACGTGGCATGTGCTGTGAAAACGCCTGATAAAATGCCCAGCGCTCAAGCATGCTGAGTTTTTTCATAAAGAAAGCCAGAAAGCAAAAAAAAAAAAAGAAATCCACCTAATGGACAAAAATGCAGGGAGCAAAAAATGTTTGTATGTCCTGTGTACGATATTTCCATAGACTTTCAGCTAACATCTGGAGATGGTGTTTTTACTATAAAAACATGCACCATAAAAAGGAGGCACAAAAGAAGCCACTAAAAACGCAAAAGTGTAGAAAAACGCCAGTAAAAGCCTATGTGTAATAGTAGTCTTAAACACATTTGGACTAATAGTTACACAATATAACAAATCTGCTACTTTGTAGCATATCTTAATTACCCGTTTTCCTCTTTATACCCCAATCATACAAGCAAACTCCAAAAAAACGTGATCGTTTACAAGCACCAACAATCATTTGTCAGCAACATATCTCCCCTTGTTATGGGATGTGCTGTATGGAGATGAATGATTGGATTGCTGCTGATCATTTGTCCTCATACAGTGATTGTTGCATATAAACAAGCCGCTATTGCAGGGATCAGCAACCTTCGCCACTCCAGCTGCTGTGAAACTACAACTCCCAGCATGCACACGTGCTCTGCTGTTCTTCTAACTCCCATAGAAGTATATGGAGCATTCTGGGAGTTGTAGTTTCAGAACGGCGGGGGTCCCAGAGGTTGCTGCTCCCTGATCTACTGTAATGCTAGGTCGTTGATCGTGCTCATTAAAGGGGGTTGTGTCACAAAACATATTCTACATTGTTTAAACCGGCACCTGGATCTGAATACCTTTGTAATTTAATGCAATTTAGTATAGTCGGTGAGCTATTCAAAAAAATTTACTTGTATAGACAAAGGCCGGGTAAGAACTTACCCTAAGTTCACACCTGAGCGTTTTACAGCGCGTTCAAACGCGCTGTAAAACGCTCAACACATGAAAACCAATGCTTTCCTATGGCCCTGGTTCTCACTTGAGCGTTTTACAGCGCGTTTGAACGCGCTGTAAAACGCCTGACGCATAAACAAGTACAGGAGCTTCTTTTGGGGCGTTTGTCGCGCGTTTTGTGATTGACACCACAGTAGTCAATCACAAGAACGCACGTACGAACGCACGTTTCCTATTTGCAAAAACGCGCTGAACTACGCCGCGTAAAACGCGCTTTTTTAGAACGCTCAGGTCTGAACCCAGGGTTAAAGTGGCCCTGGACAAAAATAACTAAAAGTGGCCCCATGTTGTAGGAGGGTCCAAATTGACAGGAGGCAGTAGGCGGGGGTCAGCAATACCATAGCAAAAATACTGTCCCATCAGATCCACAGTGCAGCACAATATATTGCCCCAAAAGGTGGCTATCGGTAGCAGCCATTTTCTGTCCTCCTCCATTTGTCTCTGATAAGATATGGAGCAGGGGGCTTAGGAGGTGATGTGCGGCCATAGCAGTTGAATTCAGGAGGACATGTGCGGCCGCTGGCCGGGTACACGAGTATCTGATTTTCACAGTATTAATTACCACCGAGAGCTCATTATGTATCCGGCCAGCGGCAGGGAGGAGGGCTCAGGCGGCATCCTAGGAATAATTTCCCTGTAACATCTATGGCCATCCACATCTGTGTATAGCACCACCTGCTGTTTGTTATTTTACTTTTTTTTTTGTCCGTCTCACTGACCTGGTCGCACATGCTCAGTTTAAATCTTCAAATGCCACCAGCCATATGTTCTTTTAGAAATTGTGGCAGTTACAGGGAGAGAGATGCAGCAGAAAGGACACATCCCCTGCTGCCAGGCTGAAGATAATCTAGCAGAGCAATTGGAGCAATGAATGCAGATATTTCTGGCTCCATGGGAGGTACAGGGCTGGTTCTAGCTTTGGTACAAAGAGACTGTCATGTTCTATATGATGTCTGGTTTTTATTTTTTACATCAATCAGAAAATTCGGTTTTCTGAACACGATTATGGGGGCGGCCATTTTGCTAGACCTGCTAGAGATATGCAT
The DNA here is from genome assembly GCA_033119425.1 of Bufotes viridis. Taxonomy (NCBI): domain Eukaryota; kingdom Metazoa; phylum Chordata; class Amphibia; order Anura; family Bufonidae; genus Bufotes; species Bufotes viridis. The sequence goes on along the minus strand of CM065596.1, from coordinate 37,802,508 downwards.
TATGGCAGGTTCATGGACCACAGACACATTACACAGGAGAAATTCAGGTCAGAGCAAGATAAATATTAAAAATGTATGGATTTACAGTGATCATAGCCTGAGAGAAACTGGGATGAGCATGGATTTTGTTATTAGAGGGTCTAGGGAATGGATGCATAGTATGGTTTCTCCACGCAGATCCCACAGGAATGTCATTTCTCAGGGATCAAGTGCACGGGCCAAGGAGCTAAATGGTTCTGTCAGCTGGTAAACGTGAAGGACGTTAATGAAAGTGTGGGAGTCCGGGTGAGGGATGAGTTCGGGGAGAGCAGATTCTTTGAGACGGTGTATACATTCTCCCAAGGAAAAATGCAATGTTCTTGGAGTAACTTTAAAAGACAAGTTATCTGGAATGTTTAAAAAAATAAGTATCACTTAAAAAGGTCTCCTCCTTTGGCCGTGCTTAGTAAATGCTGCATTACTGCTGGAACACTGGAAACGCTAGAATTCATCAGTTCTGGAGGAGCTTTATATAGGCAGCTTTACTAAATATGTAATAACTCAGCAACATAGAGAAGGTTCAAGTCTGGCTTGCATCCTGTTGACCAGATGAGTGTATTAGTAGACAGGCACATGTAGTAGATCCAGTCCTCATTAGGGTGGGTTAGTACGGACCCTGCAGGCTCGTCGCAGGCATAGGATTCTGCCAGTTCTCTCCAGTTCTCCAGATCCGGTTGTTAAAATTACAATTGGATCGGAGAACCATGTTACGGCTGAGTCCCGATCTGGCGCTCTGGCCGCGGCAGGGCAACTGGAGATGTTCGCTTCCATTGCTTTGCGCACCGCTGACAGTTTAGCTCCTTAGTTGGGTCGTATGTGTGTAGTATATATATGGTGTATTTATGTATGTGTACCGTGTATATGGTGTATTTATGTATGTGTACCGTGTATATGGTGTATTTATGTATGTGTACCGTGTATATGGTGTATTTATGTGTGTGTACCGTGTATATGGTGTATTTATGTGTATGTGTACCGTGTATATGGTGTATTTATGTATGTGTACCGTGTATATGGTGTATTTATGTATGTGTACCGTGTATATGGTGTATTTATGTATGTGTACCGTGTATATGGTGTATTTATGTATGTGTACCGTGTATATGGTGTATTTATGTATGTGTACCGTGTATATGGTGTATTTATGTATGTGTACCGTGTATATGGTGTATTTATGTATGTGTACCATGTATATGGTGTATTTATGTATGTGTACCGTGTATATGGTGTATTTATGTATGTGTACCGTGTATATGGTGTATTTATGTATGTGTACCGTGTATATGGTGTATTTATGTATGTGTACCGTGTATATGAGTGTATTTATGTATGTGTACCGTGTATATGGTGTATTTATGTATGTGTACCGTGTATATGGTGTATTTATGTATGTGTACCGTGTATATGGTGTATTTATGTATGTGTACCGTGTATATGGTGTATTTATGTATGTGTACCGTGTATATGGTGTATTTATGTATGTGTACCGTGTATATGGTGTATTTATGTATGTGTACCGTGTATATGGTGTATTTATGTATGTGTACCGTGTATATGGTGTATTTATGTATGTGTACCGTGTATATGGTGTATTTATGTATGTGTACCGTGTATATGGTGTATTTATGTATGTGTACCGTGTATATGGTGTATTTATGTATGTGTACCGTGTATATGGTGTATTTATGTATGTGTACCGTGTATATGGTGTATTTATGTATGTACCGTGTATATGGTGTATTTATGTATGTGTACCGTGTATATGGTGTATTTATGTATGTGTACCGTGTATATGGTGTATTTATGTATGTGTACCGTGTATATGGTGTATTTATGTATGTGTACCGTGTATATGGTGTATTTATGTATGTGTACCATGTATATGGTGTATTTATGTATGTGTACCATGTATATGGTGTATTTATGTATGTGTACCATGTATATGGTGTATTTATGTATGTGTACCGTGTATATGATGTATTTATGTATGTGTACCGTGTATATGGTGTATTTATGTTTGTGTACCGTGTATATGGTGTATTTATGTATGTGTACCGTGTATATAGTGTATTTATGTATGTGTACCATGTATATGGTGTATTTATGTATGTGTACCATGTATATGGTGTATTTATGTATGTGTACCGTGTATATGGTGTATTTATGTATGTGTACCGTGTATATGGTGTATTTATGTATGTGTACCGTGTATATGGTGTATTTATGTATGTGTACCGTGTATATGGTGTATTTATGTATGTGTACCATGTATATGGTGTATTTATGTATGTGTACCGTGTATATGGTGTATTTATGTATGTGTACCATGTATATGGTGTATTTATGTATGTGTACCATGTATATGGTTGTATTTATGTGTGTACCATGTATATGGTGTATTTATGTATGTGTACCATGTATATAGTGTATTTATGTATGTGTACCGTGTATATGGTGTATTTATGTATGTGTACCGTGTATATGGTGTATTTATGTATGTGTACCATGTATATGGTGTATTTATGTATGTGTACCGTGTATATGGTGTATTTATGTATGTGTACCATGTATATAGTGTATTTATGTGTATGTGTACCATGTATATGGTGTATTTATGTGTGTGTACCATGTATATAGTGTATTTATGTATGTGTACCATGTATATAGTGTATTTATGTATGTGTACCGTGTATATGGTGTATTTATGTGTGTGTACCGTGTATATGGTGTATTTATGTGTGTGTACCGTGTATATGGTGTATTTATGTATGTGTACCATGTATATAGTGTATTTATGTATGTGTACCGTGTATATGGTGTATTTATGTGTGTGTACCATGTATATAGTGTATTTATGTATGTGTACCATGTATATAGTGTATTTATGTATGTGTACCGTGTATATGGTGTATTTATGTATGTGTACCATGTATATGGTGTATTTATGTGTGTGTACCGTGTATATGGTGTATTTATGTATGTGTACCGTGTATATGGTGTATTTATGTGTGTGTACCGTGTATATGGTGTATTTATGTATGTGTACCATGTATATGGTGTATTTATGTATGTGTACCGTGTATATGGTGTATTTATGTATGTGTACCGTGTATATGGTGTATTTATGTATGTGTACCGTGTATATGGTGTATTTATGTATGTGTACCATGTGTTTTAGCACAGTCTGTAAGTCTTTGGTTTTAGCACGGGAGCATGATCTACGGGAGCGTGAAAACCACGGACACAATATGGATGCCATCCGTGTTTCATGGACTATTAGGAGGAGATCCTATGAGAATAATTAGCTATGCAGGGTCAGTGAAACACGGAGGACACACGGATAGCAAAAAACAGACACACGGATCCAACACGGATCCTTCACGGACATCTTCATGGATGAATCATCTTATCACGGATTACATGACGGACACTGACGTGTGAATGAGGCTTTAAACTGTCTGTCTTCCAGAGGGCTGAAGAAAGCATAGGTTTCTTAAAATGCCCGGAGAGCCCCTTTAACCTTTTGCCTAGTAACACATAGCTGATTGGGTCACATAGGAGTGGCTACCTTTGCCACTTTTTGAAGAGGAATGTAACCTGTCCTGACGTGTTTGTTTTTGCAATTTCTTGCATTCTCAATGTCATAACAATTCCTGTATTATTCCTGCTAGAATATATGAATACATTTTCTAGCAGTCTACAATGAAGGTGCTATGGGTGTTACCAGTTGGGGCGTTTCCTGCACAGTCTGACACTGGAAGCACTGATTAGTTAATTTTAGGCTGTTCAGGGACACCCCCCCAACTGGAAGCACCGATCTGGACCTTCATTACAAACTGTTAGTAATTCATTCATAACTTGTTGCAGGAATAATAAAGGAATGGCGCATCATACAGTCATAAGAATAGATGCTCCAGAATTATTAGTGCAAGGCAGGCCCCCTCTTTTGTGGCCAACATGTGAAATAGTCTCTTATTTGCTAGTAGTCAGTATGTACTCGCCATCAACTACGCTCCCTGACAGCTCCTGCAATTCCTGCAGGGGGCACTATAACCCTGGGTTCAGACCTGAGCGTTTTGCCGCTCGTATTTCAGCGCGTTTTTGCAAATAGGAAACGCGCGTTCGTACGCGCGTTCTTGTGATTGACTACTGTGGTGTCAATCACAAAACGCGCGACAAACGCCCCAAAAAAAGCTCAAGTACTTGTTTATGCGTCGGACGTTTTACAGCGCGTTCAAACGCGCTGTAAAACGCTCAAGTGAGAACCAGGGCCATAGGAAAGCATTGGTTTTCATGTGCTGAGCGTTTTACAGCGCGTTTGAACGCGCTGTAAAACGCTCAGGTGTGAACTTAGGGTAAAAGTGATAACACGCGACCAACATTTCCTGGCAACTTTCCAGCACCAGGAACATAGCAGCAACCTGGACCTGATGTCCTATTCATAGATGTTCTGTGCATATATTTATGTGTGTGGACCATGGATGTGCTTGAGCGAGCGCATTGAAGAATGCCTGTGTCTATGCTCTAGATCAGGCATCCTCAACCTGCGGCCCTCCAGCTGTTGTAAAACTACAAGTCCCACAATGCCCTGCTGTAGGCTGTTCGGGCATGCTGGGAGTTGTAGTTTTGCAGCAGCTGGAGGGCCGCAGTTTGAGGATGCCTGCTCTAGATTACCATGGGTGGATGTCCGTGTGTTGACAGGCAGTGCTGTAGTTCAGGCAGTGCGGCCTTTTGAGGTTTTGCTGAGAAGCGCAGAACCCGTAAGAGCATTTTCAGGAGTTGTCCTGCTGGAGTTGCCAGCCCGTCATCCACCAAGTTTCCACTGTGAGTCCAGTCATGAATAATTAAAGGGGTTTTGCGAAGATTAATTTAAAAAAAATTAAAATCACACATCAGTACATGACGATCTCTTTCTAGAAAAGCTAGAACCGGCCCTGCTCCTCACATGGGTCCAGAGATCTCTACATTCATTGGTCTGCTAGATTCTCTTCAGTCTGGCAGCTCAGGGGGCATGTCCTTTCTAATGTAGCTTTATCACTGTCACAGCTCAAGGGGTGTGTCTTTCATCGGGAAGGAGGAGGGGGGCTTTCTGCTGTAACTCTCTCCCTATCACAGTTATAGGGGCATGTTGTTTCTTGGGAGGGGGTGTCCTTACTGCTGCGACTCTCACCCTGTAACTGTCACAGCTTCTTACAGTAGAGTATGGCTGATAACCGTTGAAGTATGAAAATGAACATATGTAAACACCCAGGGGCGTAGCTAACGGCTCATGGGCCCTGGTGCAAGAGTTCTACTTGGGCCCCCCTTCCCTCAGTGCTTTATGTGTCTTCTTATGCGGCACAAGGGTCTTAGGGCCCCCTCAGGGTCCTGGGCCCGGTAGCGACTGCTACCTCTGCACCCCCTATAGCTACGCCCCTGTAAACACCTCAATATGTAGACATGCACATTACTCTACAGATTAAACACCAGGGGGCGCCACTATAATGAAGTAGAGAGAATATCTCACAACTGGAGCATTTTTGTAACAGAAAGTAAATTGCAAAAGTGACAAAAAACACAGTGGGATAATTTTGGTGGTTTGCATGTAAATGACACAGTTGTAGTAGCATACCTGGAAACACGTGGTCTATATACCATGCACAAATCCAATACACAAAAGCATCAAAAAGCATCATGATTATGGACAAGAAGAAGCTGTATTGATCGCCCTCAACCGGGCTTCTCCATATATTGGCAAACTGTAACCCAAGGCCTTGCTCCTCATATCTGGATAAATATTCTGTCCCAAAGCCAAAAGCGACAGGTGACAACAAGCTCTGCAAAACAAATGAAATGCACAAATAAGCTAAAAAATGGGGCGGACTGTGCAAAGGATATTTAAGAGCATCTGTCAGCAGATTTGTACCTATGACACTGGCTGACCTGTTACATGTGCGCTCGGCAGCTGAAGGCATCTGTGTTGGTCCCATGTTCATATGTGCCCGCACTGCTGAGAAAAATGATGTTTTATTATATGCAAATGAGCCTCTAGGAGCAACGGGGGCGTTACCATTACACCTAGAGGCTCTGCTCTCTCTGCAGCTGCAGAGCCCTCTGCACTTTGGTTGACAGGAACAGATGTGATGACATTTTCACTGCCTGGTCCTTCCATCAAAGTGCAGAGCGCGCAGCAGTTGCAGAGTGTAATGGTAACGCCCCCGTTGCTCCTAGAGGCTCATTTGCATATAAAATAAAACATCATTTTTCTCAGCAGTGCGAGCACATAGAAACATGGGACCAACACCGATACCTTCAGCTGCCAAGCGCGCATGAACAGGTCAGCCAGTTTCATAGGTACAAATGCGCTAACAGATGCCCTTTAAGCTAGTCTAATGTTTCAGAACTTCTATCTAGTACTAGTGTATTTTTACAAAGACATTCCCATCTAAAAATCTGCAAAGACTATGAAAAGCTACACAGTGACGTACTGCCAAAGTTTTCAGTCTGAAGGTCATGCGGTCCTGCCAAGCAAAGCACAGGATGTGCGGCAAGTAGAGTGTGAAATAAATAACGCCGCTGCAGGCGGCTGCCAGGTTGGCTTTAGAGAAGAAGACACTCATGAGGAACCCTTGCATGATGGTGGACAGCGTGAAAGCCATCAGAAAGAGGAACAGGATTAAGGGATTGCTGTAGTGAAGGACTCCGCCACCCTGCAAACAAGAAAAGGGAAACCAGTCAGCGGGGCTCCTTTTTTGTAGGCAGCACAAAAGAACGGAGGAAAATGAGATTTTGACACAGTATAGATAAGAAAAGAGCGGAAAGAAAGCAGAACGTCTTGCACAGAACACTTGACTTATTGGATGTATTTGAAGAATCTGGTGCGCTGGTATGAACAAAATAGTAGATAAAACCCATATTATAGATGCATGAGTTATCGCTATTAAAAACGGTGAAGAATAGGTCAATGAAACACTTGGTGGCAAAGAAAATCATTGTAAGCTGTTCATATTCGGTTCGTGCAGGAAAAAAAGTTTATTTCAATTGGTTTCTAATTGACAACATCACAAAATTATAGAGCAGTTCAATGAGGAATTTTATTTTTCGAAGATGTCTTCTCTTGAAGGGCGGGGGGGTTAGCATTACAATGAAAGATGGAAATTATATTTGCTCAGACGTTTGTAGTATCTTTCTAGGGTATGCCATCAATGTCAGATCAGATAGGTGCTGGTCCCACCTCTGGGACCCGCTCCTATCTCCATAACAGGGCCCCCGAAGTGAATGGAGAGCAGATCTCCATTCATTGCTATGGGAGTTCTGAAAAAAAGCTGAAGGAGCGTGCTCGGCTGGTTTCAGAAGTCCCATGGTGGTGAACAGGGAGCACACTGCTCCATTCACCCCTATGGGACTTCAGTGCTGGTGCTTGGCCATTTTCAGGAACTCCCATAGCTGTAGATGGAGGGTGGCCACACATGGACCGGTGCTCTCTGTTCAATTGGGGGCCTGGTATCTGACAGTGATGGCATATCCTAGTAATATGCAATCAATATCTGAGAGGGGCCAACCCCTTTAACAAACAATCAGCATTACTGGTCGACAATGAGCACTGCAAATTACTACACAGTTTATATGCTATTTACTAAGCATGTTACATAGATAATTACATAGCTTGGGATACATTTAATCATTCTGAATACTGAATATCTGTATTATTAAAGAGTAACTGGTGTTTCAGTTTTTTTCCCTGTAAATAAATAGTACAGACGAATATAAAAAACTTTGTAATATATCTTATCAGACAAAGATGAGCGTGAATGGGGCTGAGCTGCAATACCAAGTACAGCCACTATACAATGTACGGCGCAGTGCTTGGTTAGCTGTGCAGACCGCAGCGCTACTGGAGTGCTGCAACCTCTTCAAACATCTGATTTGCAGGGGTGCCGGGAGTCAGTGCTGGTGGCGTAAAAAACCGGAACGTTTAAAGAGGCTCCAAATTTAACAAACACTGGGGGAGTTTTATCAAAACTGGTGTAAAGTAGAACTGGCTTAGTTGCCCATAGGAACCAATCAGATTCTACCTTTCATTGAAAAATGAAAAGTGGAATCTGATTGGTTGCTATGGGCAACTAATCCAGTTTTCCTTTACACCAGTTTGCATAAATCTCCTCCAGCGTGCCACATTTGATAAATTTGACACAAAGTACGCCAAGGCTAGCAAAAATGACTTACAATATTACCCTCATGAGAAATTCCCATCACTGTCTAAAATAATGAGATGATTGAATAATATACACATATCCCAGGCTAATATATGACATTACACCGCCGTGTAGGTATGTACCAGTATCCGATTGGTAGATCTTACTTTGAATTCCTAGAGGTAATTGTGTGTCTATATGTCAGCTCCATCTCTCATATCGCACTGGTGTATCTGCAGACGTGTCTGGCCTGACCTGTACTGCATGAGAGAATGAAAACGTATATCCACAAGCTTTACATTTTCTAGGAATTTCAGTACGAGGAAACCTGCTCTTTACATTCCAGCACACATACCCTGATCATGTTCCACTTACCCTTCTTTCTTGTCTGATCTGACTGGGCTGATAAGGCACGTAAAAAACCTGAAGCACAGGTAGCCGACCCGTGCAAACCAGTCCCCAATAACTACAGCCAATTACTGTAGGACTGCAGTCATTTCCTTTAAAAAGCTTATAATCCAGGCAGGCACATAGCAGCAAGTAGCAAATACATGCAAACTCTTCTTATGACCCTTTCTGTTATATACCAGGCAGTTAGTGGACAGAACCTTCCTGATGCTGCCATTTTCCATTATTTATTTTCATTTTCATTTTTTACTTCAGGAGCCATAATTTTTTCAATTTTTCCATTCACAGAGATTTTATTTTTTTTGTGGGATAAATTGTCCTTTCTAATGGCACAATTTAATGGGGTTTTCCAGGAGTTTTATACTGATCAGTACCTAATCAGTATCCTACAATTGAAACCCCTGCCGCTCTGCTGTTTGGGAAGGCAGCGGTGTTCACAGTAGCGCTGTGGCCTTTTCTCAGCTTGGCCTAGGCCAGTGACATCACGCTCATCAGTCGCATTGGCCTAGGCACAGCTCAGGGGGCTGAGCTGCGATACCAAGCACAGCTTCTATACAATGTACGGTGTTGTTCTTGGTGAGCTGAGAGAAGGCTGCGGCGCTACTGACACCGCTGCCTGCTCAAACAGCTGATTGGCGAGGGTCCTGGGTGTTGGACCCTCACCAATCAGATACTGAAACCCCTTTAACCCCTTAGTGACCAAGCCTGTTTGGGCCTTTATGACCAAGCGTTTTTCGTCCTTTTTTCATGGTCTCGTTCCCAGAGCTATAACTTTTTTATTTTTCCGTCTATATAGCAGTATGAGGGCTTGTTTTTTGCAGGACAAGTTGTAGTTTTTAATAGCGCCATTTTGGGGTACACATAACTATGTTATTAACTTTTATTAACTCTTTCTGGGAGGGAGAAGGGGAAAATAGTACTACTGCCACTGCGTTTGTACATTATAAATTTTACGGTGTTCATTATTCGGTAAAAGTAACATAATATTTTCATTCCCTGGGTCAGTACGATTACAGGGATACCAAATACTTATAGTTTTTTTAAGTTTTACTACTTTTTTTCAATAAAACCCTTTTTTAACAAAAAAATGATTTTGCATTGCCACTTCCCAGGACCCATAACTTTTTAATTTTTTTTTCTATGGAGTTGTGTGAGGGCTTGATTTTTGCAGGACGACTTCTATTTTTCATTGGTATAATATTTTAGTAAATTCCGCTTTTTGATCGCTTGTTATTTCGTTTTTTTCTGTGAAAATTAAGAATAAATTAGAAATTCGGGCTTTTTTTATTTATTTTTTAACGGCGTGTACTATAGGGGATAATTTATGTAATATTTATGTAGTGCCGGTTGTTACGGACGCGGCAATACCAAACATGTGGGGATAATTTATTTTTGCAATTTTTTCATTGAAAAGCGTATTTTCAATGGGAAAAAGCATATTTTTATATTTCATGGAATTTTTTTATTTAATAAATGTGTATTTTTTCAAATTTTTTTACTACTTAATAGTCCCACATGAGGACTATAATATACAGTATTTTGATTGCTTTTAAAATGTAATGCATTATATCTATAATGCATTACATTTTAAATGCAGTGCAATTCTACCTTTGACCAGCAGGCTACGCCAGAGAGGCATAGCCTGCTGGTGAATACTTCAGGGCAGGCTCAGGGCCCTGCCGGAAGGAAGGTGAGCTTCCCAGCCCATCAGCACCCCGCGATCGCATCTGCGGGGTGCTGATGGGTGACAGAGGGAGTTCGCTCCCTCTGTCAACCCTTTACATGCGCAGGCGCCATTGCGCCCGGCATGTAAGTGGTTAAACAGCCCGGATCGGCACTCCTGCCGGCCCGGGCTGTTAGAGCAGGGTCGCGGCTCTCATGTGAGAGCCGGGCTCGCGCTCCCCGCTGCACGGGGGACCCGTGCAGCGCTTAGACTGGGCCGCCGTAAAAACGCGGCAGCCCAGCCTAAGGCCCCTTAGTGACCGCCGTAAAAACACGTATGGGTGGTCACTAAGGGGTTAATATTGCCTACAATGTAGTGGGAAGCTAAAAGAAAATTCTAAATGGGGTGGAATTGTGTTTTATTTATTTATTGTATTTTATTTTTCAGATATATACTGTATTTTCTGGCGTATAAGACTACTTTTTAACACATGAAAATCTTCTCAAAAGTCGAGGGTCGTCTTATACTGCGTGCTGAAACTTAAGAGGACCTTTCACTGGTCCACTGATTGTTAGATAATAATATGTATGTGTAGAGCGGCGCCCAGGGATCTCCCTGCACTTACTATTATCCCTGGGCGCCGCGCTAAACATACGGTATATATCATTATCTAACAATTGTTGGTCCAGTGAAAGGTCCTCTTTACTTCCAAGCCGGATGGAGAAGTTGTCCTTCTCCAGCTTCAGGGACAGGCGCCCTCTAGCTGAGCCACCGTGCGTTGCATTCCGGCCAGTCGCTCCTGAAGCAGCCCCCTCTCCCTGCTCTCAGTGGTTCTCTCATGCTCGGATCGGCTGTTTAACTTTTATTTGGTGCACGTTGGAAGAGGGGTAGTCTTATACGGTGAGTATAGCCTTTACCCCGTATTTTAACAGGAAAAGTAGGGGGTTGTCTTATATGCCCAGTCGTCTTATACGCCGGAAAATACGGTATATATATAAAAAAGTATATATATTTTTTACATTTCTTTATGGGTTTCGTTTTCACTATGTTTTGCACACGGACCCATTCATTTCTGTGGGTCTGCAAAAAAAACTGACAGCACACCGTGTGCTGTCCACATCCATATTTCCATTCCGCAGTCCTGCAAAAAGATAGAGCATGTCCTATTCTTGTCTGTTTTGCGGGTAAGGATAGGCATTGTTACAATGGGTCTGCAAAAAAACGGATGCAACATGGACGTCACATGGATGATATCCTTTTTTTTTTTTTTTGCGGATCCATGTTTTGCGGAGCACAATATACATATGGTCGCGCAAATGCACAAATGCGGCACATCTTCTGGTAGTCCATGTGCCAGAAAAGCAAATCGAGTTCAGATTCATGCTATAGCTTACACTAATTCCGTGAGTAAATTATTTAAAGCCTGTCAGGATTTGGGAGGCCACAGCTCTGCTGCTAAACCTCATTCACTATTTTCAAAAGAGTCGCACAATTTTGTGCAAAAATGTGCAACTTTTGTATGCCAGTACATCCTCTGATAAATTCCCAACATGTTTATGACCCTGATACCAAGTTTCCATAATGCTATGACATCCCTGGTGTCACTAGTGCACAATAGTATGCTCAGCTAAGGAGCCACCTGCGGGGAATCGAGAGCCACATGAGGCTCTGTAAGGGGGACCTGTCAATGCCGCAGACATGTCTGTTTCAGTAAATGTGTGTATTCCCTATGAAATAGGAATTCCAGAATATCTATTTTTGTAGAAGTTTTGGTGTCATTTACTAGGCTGAAATACACCTATTGCGCCGATCTCTGCAACTTTACCCCACTTACGCCAGGTATAAAATTGTGGAATTGACGTGGGAGGGAAGGAAACGGGCCAGCAGGACCGTCTCATTCAGCATTTTCTACGCCTGTTTTACCCTGGGTTCAGACCTGAGCGTTTTTGAAACGCGCGTTTTACGCGCGTTTTTGCCGCGCGTATTTTAGCGCGTTTTTGCAAATAGGAAACGCGCGTTCGTGATTCTGGAGACCAATAGAAAAAGGCATACCTACACTTTAACGAGCGTTTTACGCGCGTTCCCATTGAAGTCTAAGGGAGGAAAAGCGCGACAAACGGCCAAAAAACGCTCCTGAACGAGCTTATGCGTCGGGCGTTTTACAGCGCGTTTTTACGCGCTGTAAAACGCTCAAGTGTGAACCACTCCCATAGGGATGCATTGGTTTTCATCTGTTGAGCGTTTTACAGCGCGTTTGAATGCGCTGAAAAACGCTCAGGTGTGAACCTAGGGTTAGGCGTAGAAAATGGTCTAAAGGTAAGACCGCTAGAAAGAGCTGACCCTGGATGCGCCGAAGTTATGGAGAAGCTTGCGCCAGCGATGGGCCTTTGTTAAATGTGTCTTAATAAATGTGCCCTTTTGTGTTTTGCCATTCCTGTTGCAAACTGAACTGCACTGATTGCACAGCATCAGACTATGTAGGGACACGCCCCCATCTGGTGCCATTCAGTTTTCAACTGAATAATACATTTCTAGAAGGAATAACAGAGAAACAGCACAATGCAGAATAAGAATAGATTAACCAGAATTGTTATTGCATGAAAAATATAAATATTTAGTAAAAATAGGCATGTCAGAAGAGATGACAGGCCCTCTTTTAGCTAAAGGTATAGGAACACTGCTCCACTACTGCATCCTAGTACTTGCCAACCCTTGAAGGGGTTCTGCACTTTGTTTAAACTGATGATCTATCCTCTGAATAGATCATTAGCATCTAATCGGCGGGGTTCTGACACCCGGGACCCCCGTCGATCAGCTGTTTGAGAAGGCAGCGGTGCTCCTGGAGTGACGTCACGACTAGTATCAACTGGCCTGGGCGGGGTAAGCTTTGTTCACTTCAATGGAGCTTAGCCGCCCCCAGGCCAGTTGATACAAGTCGTGACGTCACTGGGCCGGCGGTAAACAGTGTGAAGGCCGCGGCGCTCCATGAGTGCTGCTGCCTTCTCAACCAGCTGATCGGCGGGGGTCCCAGGTGTCGGACCCCCGCCGATCAGATGCCGATGATCTATCCAGAGAATAGATCATCAGTTTAAACAAAGTGCAGAACCCCCTTAGTTGACTAGGGACCAATTTAAAAGCATTGGTTTGCCCAGGTTACATGCATATTGCCTTTTATTTTGTTAAGTGTATATTAAAGATTTTTTGAAAAAATGTTCTCATCTAGTGCACACAGCTCCATCACTCATAGCTGTACAGTAGAAATAATATTTACTGCCACTTCTCCAGTAGGTGGCGCTGCATCAATGTAATCTGGCACCTCCTGGCAATGAGGCGCATTGCTCGAATTCATAGCAGGCACCAGAGGACAAAGAGACTATGGGGGTCATTTATGATTAGATATACCCCACTTTTTGACGTATATCTGTCGCAGATTCAGTTCAGTACCCTTCCATGCCACGTACATTAGTTCTGAAAAAAAGGGGCATGGCGTGGACAGGAAAGAAGGAGGGCCGGCATTATCATTTTCTACACCAGTTTTTGGCGTAGAAAATGACCTAAATCTACGCCAGCAAGGGAGCTGGATGCACCTAAGTTATAAGGAGGCTGGCGCCTCTCCAAAAATTAGGCGCATCAAGCTCCAGCGCACGGGTATTAAGACCGCCATCTACAACACTCGTCTTATTAAATGACCCCATAAATTTTGTCTTACAAAAACACATTTTAGATGCTTTAGGACTTACCACAATCACAACGGTGAGGAGAAAGGTGCTGAGAGTCATGACACTAAAACTGTCTATGAACCATGTGAACCAAATGACTTCATTTGTAACCCCCAGGTTCTTCATGGTTTCTTTGAGACGAAGCTCTTTCTCCAGAACAATGTCTTTCACCAGCATGGAAATCGAATATATCCAAGACAACACCATGAAAATGGGAAAGCAGCGATTCAGTGTGATCATGAACCTACAATGAAAAAAAACAAAAAAACCTTAAAGGGGTTGTCTGGTTTCAGGAGCAAACAAACAACCCATGGGATCTGCCTGCAATAAAGAACTGGTGACTACTTACCTGACAGATACCGCACTGCTTCTACAGTTCTCCCAGCCGGGCTCCAGTGGTGCCATCACATCAACATGTGACTGCCGCAGCCAGTTACTGTCCTGTTTATATCAACTGCTGAGGCCAGTGACTGGCTGCAGTGGTCACGTGTTGTTGACATGATGTCACAACTGCAGCCAAGTGAATAGACCCTGGCTGGTAGAACTAGAGATGGGGGCCGTATCTGTCAGGTAAGTACTTACCAGTTCGTTACTGTAGGCAGATACCGCAGGTGGGCTGCTTTGCACCATAAACCGGACTACCCCTAGCATTTCACAGAGGATCAAATCAGGGGGAAGAAGGATCTAGCAAGTGGAAGACCCACCTATGCATTTCATTGCATTTCGCAAAACATAGCACGGTCGTCTGAATGTGCCCTTAAAAGAGGATGTCCCATGAAAAAATATTCTACATTTTTCAAACCAGAACCTGTATCTGAATATTTTTGAAATTGCATGTAATTAAACATTCTTAATAGCCACTGAGTTATTCAATAAAATCTGTCTGTATGGCACCAACTGAGCTGTGATAGGCAGATATCTGCAGCAGAAAGGACATTCTCCAAGCAGTGATAGGGAGTTAACCGCAGCTAGAAAGGACATGCCCCCTGAGCCGTGATAAGGAGAGAGCTGCAACAAAAAGGATATGCCCTTTGAGCTGTGATAGGGAGAGAGCTGTAGCAGAAAGGACACGGCCCCTGAGCTGTAATAGGGAGAGAGCTGCAGCTGGAAAGACATCCCCCAGAGAAATAAAAAGTTCCAGCGTGAATTAAATCTAGCAGAGCAGAGGTTAAATCTCTGGATCCAGGTAAGGCACGGACTGGTTCTAGGTTTGTTAAGGTCTTTTTACACGGACCGATGATCTGGAAAATGATTGGGCGTGAGCGTTTCTAGATATCTGCTGATGATGTCACCGTTTATGATCTTACCTGATTGACATGCTATCTACTATTTAGCAATTTATAGGAGTATATACTATATATACATTATGGAGGTCATTTATTATAAGACTGGTGTTTCAGAAGCCGGTCTTAATACCCCCTCTAGTTGGCGCCGACCTCTCCATAACTTTGGGGGATCCACCGCTGCTTCTGAATGTAAGGCAGCTTCCTTGCTGTTTTACATTTAGACCATTTTCTACGCCTAAACCAGGTGTTGAAAATAGTAAATGAGACGGGCCTGCCGGCCGTCCCCTTCCCCGCCGACGCTACATCCACTTTTTTAGACCTGGCGTTAGCGGGGGAAAAAGGACCTTTGCGTCGCATTCTTCGCCAGAAATACGCCTAATATAGTATTTCTGGTTAGTAAATGACATATTGGAGTATTTGGATTCAGGAAGTTTTTTTCTTTTTTCTGTCAGGTCAAATATTCTACATTTTGTTTTTGCTTTCCTCTGGATCAGCCATAACAGGTTGTAATTGATGGGCTTTCAGCCCTACTATGTGAGAGGTCAGATTGTTTGCGAGCTTAAGTTTAATTTATTACACAACCAACAAATATGTAGTGCTCTTAGGGATATGAATGGTACGCTTTTGTGTTTGTTGGACTAAGGTTACATTTTCTACTGCAACTACACCAAGATAGGACATTAAAATGCAAACATCTCCAGGGAGTCATGTCAAACTCTGGTCCAACTGTTGACAAGATATGTTTAGCTCACCCTGAATAGAATGTCTCCCAAAAATAACATTTCTTTAATTCGTGTGTCGGATGCAATGTACGTACTATATTAGTTATCATTTTTTCACTTGTTTATACCTAATCTTCACTTTACTATTTATTAAAAAACAGTTGCACACTGACATCAATGACACCAAATAAAAAGGGTGTGCATATGAAAGGGACATCACCTGCAAACAGCATAGCACCTAGACACCGTCTCAGAGGATACCTTCTCAGATAGGTTCTTCCACCATTGTTTCCCGATGACTAGTGAACCTTCGGATGACTTCCCACTGGGAAATTACCCCATAGGGTCTATGGCCAGTCTACCCCTGAGGGAGATGAATACTAGTCAGAGACCCAGGTAACTCTCTAATAGGAAGAGTGGTAAGGCTAGGGAAACAAGCAGCAGACCCTCCTATCCTGAGATGGGTGTTTGAGGGAATTGTCATCAAGCAGCCCCATACAAGACCCTTATTTTGAATTGATGTTTGCCATGAGCCACCTTGTACTTGCTGCAAAAATAAGGGTTCTTGTACACAGGGGAAATATTTTTACTGTGATAAGATCAGCTTGCATCATATTCAGATTCACAGACAAAAAAAACTATTGTGATTACATAAAAGAAATCAGTGTAAAGCCAAAAAATGAAGTGATCCATCATAAAAAGGAAGGGAGCCAAAAACTGTGTGCTGGCTGAGCAGAAACTTTATAGTTTGTAGAGTGGTTTTAATATCCGGAATGATTAGACTATTTTCTAATTTGTGATATTTTTTGATAGGGATTGAATGAAAATTAATTTTCTAAAATTGTGAATGTTATTAGATACGATGGTGAAAACACAGTGGTTGGGGGTCATTCCTGTTCCATATTTATTATTCGCACAAAAAACTCAAGATTGATACATGGGACACTTTATATATACTGGGCGAATACACTATGGGAGTCATTTACCAACAGATATTCGCCACTCTTTGGTGTATATCTGCCGCAGATTGTGGAGCAAAGATTATTTGCGCTGCAATCTGTGACTTTTGCCCGCTCACATCAGGTCTGAAAACAGGGGGCGTGTTGTGGGAAGGGGGAAGGGGCTGGGCTGGCAGACCCATCTCATTTATCATTTTCTACGCCTGTTTTAGGCGTACAAAATGGTCTAAATCTACACCAGCAATGGAGCTGGCGTAGATTTAGACAGGAGGTGTGTCCGCCGAAGTTATGTAGAGACCGGATCCTCTACAGAAATTCAGTGCATCCACCGCCAGCTAAAGCGGTATTAAGAAGGGCATCTAAAATGTTGGTCTTAATAAATGACCCCCTATATCTTTATATAGTATGACTAATTAAATGTCATTAAATCTTGGATATAACTAGGTTGCAATATTTGGCGTAAAAGCTAGATAGCCCATTTGTAGTTTTAGGTTGTAAGGGTGACACCTAGGTTTTGCTAATAAAAGGAATCTTCTGACATTTGGGGTCAAGAGAGGAAGACTCAAATACCACCATGTCTTTGAACAATAAATTTAAGATGTAGAGACAGTAGAGCATCACAGACAACATGGTTAAATCCCTTGTTTAGGGATCATGCAAAAATTCCTGTAAGACAATCTCATTCAGAACCTCTACTACCCCATGCACAACCCTTAAAACAATATCCAGATTCTAGGCAGGGGCGGCAAATTCAATTGGTTTGTGGCCACCTGTAGACACTTTAGGGGATGTGCAGTGTCAGGATATGGCTAAGTTCACACTTCAGTTATTTGATCACTCATTTACACCTGTGATTGTGAGCCATAACTAGGTGCGGGTCAAAAACACAGGAGGAAACAGGAGATAATTTTTTAATTGTACCTTATCTCTGAGTAGGCTTCACTATGGGTTTTGGTTCACAGGAACTAATGGAAATAACTGATCAAATAACTGAAGTGTGGACTCAGCCTACTGATGACTTATCCTCAGGATAGGTCATCAATATCAGATCAGTGGGGTCCAACACCTAGCACCGCCATGATCAGCTGTTTGAAGAGGCTTCAGTGCTTGTCCGAGCCCTGCGTCCTCTTGAATGTTTACCTTCATGTTGTCTCCATTGTAGTTCCGCTGCAGTGTTTTACAGCTCTTTCTCCAATAAGCCTTCCTCTCTGTTGGAAGAGGTGTTGGAACCCCAGTGATCTGATAATGATGACCTATCCTGACAGTAGGTCATCAATATGATGACACTGCACAAGCCATTTAACATGCTGGACTGTGCCAACTGGAAGGACTATGGCATGGCAGCCAATAAAGGGAAGTAGGAGTAGGGGGCCCAACAAATATTATGCCTAGGGCCCTCAAAGACCTTCATGTAGACCCTGTTAAAAATTGCATGACCAATGAATGGACTATTTAATTAAGTATGTACTGCATGTATGTTTTAAACAAGTAACAATGGCAAATTGACCACATTTTACTATGAGCACTGTACTATTGCATTATTTGTTACACGTCTCAGCAGGAACAATGAGTAGGACGACAACAAATAATACCCTACTGTAACGCTTAAAGTACTGGGTTGTCCAATGCTAACGTTTTCAAAAAACGTATCTGGATACAACAGACAGATGAATAATTGCCAGGATCCTAGAGGCACCCTTTGAAGCACTTGAGCTGGGAACATTTCAAGTTATCTAAAGACGAGGTCAAAGTGCAAATCTCTAAACTGTACATGTCAAGACTATCCCTCCAGTCATTACTAATGTGTCTAGAACTTTTAGTAATTTTCTCACTCACACATCATCCACGAAGCAGGGGTATGGCATCTGCTGTACATATAATCCAGTTGGCAAGTCGTTGTTTGTCTGAGTCTTTATAATGCCATGATCAATAATGTCCTGAAGGTAAGCAAAGCCTCCCCAGATATACCGGTAGTCCTCCACAGGGTCAGCCCTTGGTCCTGGGTCCCAATATCTGCAGCAAAGCAAGACGTGCTGTTACTGTACATACAAAAAAACAGTAAATCTACAACTTTACAGAACATGACAATGCAAAATGAAAAGAATACAGTACTATGCATAATAATGAGCTGCTGAGAATTTTTTTTTAGTAACTTTTGCAATTCTTTATGTTTTCTCTTAAAGTTTAAACACATGACAGGTGTCTGGCTGGCTATGGTTTGGTTTGGCTATGGTTTGGTTTGGCTATGTTAATTAGGTTCACTCCAGATTTATCAACTGAGTCGGAGACTTTTTGCAAAGTTTTTAAAATTGCAGCAATTTTACCCCAGTAAAGGAGTGAGATGGAGAAGCGTTAGACTGAAAGATGCCCCAAATTTATTAAACATTGTGTGACATTTAATAAATTTGGCCCAAATTATGGCGATGTAGACTCCTGCAAAACTGCATGAGAAATCCCACCATAATTTCTAGAAAGTCTTGAGAATATTTTGAGACATGAGGATCATTTATCTGCACTACCCTAAGATTTAACATTTTTCTTGAATCCACACACTGCCTTAAATCCTCCATTTACATTACCGACATGTCAAAGGAAGGAAGAGACTAACAAATAGCCTTCACCTGTTTTCGGGGGTAAATAAAATGCAAAAATATGCTATAGAACTAGAAATCCTCTGATTCAATGACCATAATAATCTCCTGTGACTAGTTCAGGGTCAAGATAATAAACCTGACTGAATGGGGTAACTTGAAGAATAAAGATCAGAAATGAAGACAAATGCTATAATTCTACTCTTAAAAAATGATTCAACCTCCCGACTCTCCCTAAATTTTGGAGGAAAAAAAGGATCAAGCATATTGGATTTTAAAATGCCCAATCCTTTGTTCCCTCAGTAGATCAGCCGCTACTAAAGGTGGCTTATTCCCCTCTTCCCATTGACAAATACATGCACACTTGGCCAAAAGTGCATGAACTGTATATCGGGGAGTCGGAAAAGCTGACAGATATCTAAAGTGTATTGGAAGCTTTAGGTCCAAAGAAAGATATTATATTATTATTATTTTGTCTTAAATTTGATTAAACCAATGTAGTAAACTATAGGAAAATAAATTATGCATTTTTTTATGTAAGAGATTGAGAAGTGTAAAGTTATACTTTTCATTTACTTTACCGTTGTTGTGTCAGACGTTTTAATGTTGAAGACCTGGAGAATTATTATTTGCGCCATGATTATGTGATTTTGTGTTTTTATGATGTAAAGCACAGGGTCACTAACATTGGGGGCAGAACCACATGAGATCACCGTAGGGGTAATTCTATTATCAAAAGCTGGCCAAACCTGCAGAGGTCAAGAGTATTCAAGGTCAGAGGGTCAAATAAGAGGATTTCTGTTCTATTTGTCTTTGATCTCATTAACCTGCATATTTGAACCTAGGACCACCCAACTGAATGTTCATGTGCTGTAATCCTGTTACTTAGGAACCATGCATCCCAAATAGGACTTAATCTACTTTTAGAATGCAGTTTTTGGCACTGGTGGGGCAGAAAATGATGGTTTCAAGGGTCCCCAGTGAAATCCTCCAAAAGAATATAAAATGGAACTGCAAAATAACAAGTTATATTTTTCTGATGGAAGGTGATACTTCTATATTTCCATTAATAATAAGTAATGACTAAGATGAGTCATCTTCGGTCATCTTTTTGAAAAAATTTGTTTAGATCAGAATTTATTTGCGGCGAATCGCTTTAAAAAACTGCTATTTCATGGTTGCAGATGGCCTTTAAAGGGGTGTAGAAAACTGTGCCTTGCAGTAACACACATAGGTAGTCTGCTGTGGTAGTGAAATAATACTGTGAGTCAGTATGACTTCGATTCAGCCGGTTCGCCGAATTTTTCGAAAAAAATAGTTTCGCTCTGAATTTATTTGTGGTGAATTGTGTTAAAAAACAGCTATTTCCTGGCTGCAGAGAGCCTTTATAGTGGTGTAGAACACTGTGCCTTGCAGTAACACGCATAGGGAGTCCGCTGTGGTAGTGAAATAATACTGTGAGTCCGTATGACATGCAGATGACAGGCGTCGCTCTTAGAATCACTGCACACTTCACTTGGGCGGTCATGGGGCCAAAACTGACCAAATAACCCAAGTATGAACTCAGCCTTATAGGTCGATGTTAGCGCCAAGAAGAAGCGCACTCCTTTTACACCGTCGCCAGCTGATTCCACATAGATGTCTACAGAACCTGTTCTATTAAACTCTTATACAAGTAGATCCCCCCGACAGTGGAGAGGGTGTCAGCAGTAAGTTTGTGTTGATGTCACTGATTATTTTGACCTTCCTCTGATCCGTCAGAACAATAACCACCAAAAAACAGATCCTGTCTGTTGAGCATCCGCCTTCACTTGGTCAGCATTTGGTCAGTAATCCATTAGTATTGCTAATGCCAAAAAACAGGAGTCAATCCAAAACAGAGATGACACGTGAATGGAATATTTGCATGTCTTCTGTGTTTTGTACCCACTCCTGCTTTTGGCTACCAAATCACAAGCCAAGTCTGATGGGACCATACAGGCCTTACAGCTGCTACACAGAGAGGATCCGTTGTGCGTCTTATTTTTCCTTCCTTCTGACAGATCAGAAAAAGCCATATATTGTCAATTGCATTTACCATTGTAGTGCACCAATTTCAGTGATTTTTTTGTTTTATAACCCCATCCACACATTTGTCTTACATGTGGTCCGTTGTGGGCATCCTCCATTGTATGCATTTTTTGCTGGCGATTGCTGTTAGGAACAGATCACATGTGCAAGATTTGCTACCCCGGTTCGAAATGTGCAACAGCATATGGGGTATTGAGCATTTTCTGCTTTTAAGACCTGCGTGGGATGTTTTTGTGGACGTGTGGTCCGCTGCCGGCATCCTCCATTGTATGCATTTTTGCTGGGGATTGTTGTTAGCAACAAATCACATGGGCAGGATTTTGCGCAACAGCATTTGGGGGTTTGAGCATCTCTTGTCATGTAGACAAGTCTTCTGTGTTTTGTACCCACTCCTGCTTTTGGATACTAAATAATAAGCCAGTTCTGATGGGACCATACAGGCCTTACAGCTGACAGGATCCGTTGTGCATCTCATTTTTCCTTCCTTCTGACAGATCAGAAGGGTCAATTAAATGATGATGTCAGCCAGGCCAAAAGTCCAAATAGTGGCCCAGTCAATAGGTGGGGAGGGTGGGAACAGCATAAGAAGTCCACAGAGTGGCCCTATAACATAGTAGTTAGGTGGAAGCAGCATGAGGGGACCACAGAGTGGCCCAATGACAGAGTCTGGAGGTGGGGGCAGCATCAGGAGGAGGCCAAAGAGTGGCACAATGACAGTGTGGAGGTGGCGGCAGCATCAGGAGGTCACAGAGTTGCACAATGACAGAGTGTGGAGGTGGCGGCAGCACCAGGAGGCCACATAGTGGCACAATGACAGAGTGTAGAGGTGTAGTCCAGCGGATCTTCAATGTGGGGTGGCAGGGTACTGTCCAAGTATGCCACCACCTGCTCCAGCTGCTGCTGCTGGTGAGTAGTTTCTTCACTAGGCGGGTGAAGAAAGCTGCTCATCAGCGAATCTAGACTCAAGTTAGCTGCTGAAAGAGCTGCAGCTCAAGGAGGGTGCGCTTTGTGGTGTACCAGTGGGTGAAGTGCATGTAAAGTTTCCTGGCCATTTTTAGGATGTCTTGCAGATGGGTGGAAGACTTCAGGAACCGCTTGACAACCAGATTGAACACATGTGCCATGCAGGGAGCATGGCTCAGCCCTCCTTGACGCAGCGCCGGAAACTGTGTTCTTCCCGTTGTCGGTCACCATAGTTCCAATTTTGAGTTGTCGCGGAGAAAGCCAGGATTCGATTTCTTGATGAAGGACACGGAGCAGTTACTCCGTTCGCCCAGGCTAACGATGTGTAGAACAGCATGACACCACCGTGCCCTGCACATGTGGTATGCTAGAGGGACACTGTGAATTGTCCCTGCTGTGGAGGCTGAGGCCACGGTGGAGGATGAGGAAGCAGAGGCGGTTGCTGCGGCAGGCTGGACCACCAAATCAGAGTTACGATTCTCCCAGGGCACTTTATGGTGACACTGCATATGTTGACTCAGTGCCATGGTGCCAACATTGGCACCATGGCCACGCTTCACCTTCTGCCCACAAATTCTACATACAGCCAGGTTCACCTCCCTGGCAGCTTAACAAAGAACTGCCACACCGCCAAGTAGGTGATTTTACCCACAACACTACGCACTGACTGACTGCTACCGCTGCTGCTTCCGTGAACCCGTGCACCACTACTTTCCAGGCAGGTAGGCTCCTGCGAAGCGGGTGGTCTACTCCGGGCACGTTTGGCTACCGACCTCCCACTACTGCCACCCTGCTGACTCCCGGCCATGCTAGCGACTTGCTGTCTCCGCCGCTGCCTCATGGGCAAGCTGCCACCCTCTTCTCCCGATGATGATGAAGCCCCTAATTCACCCGGCTCCCAAGTGCGATCAGCTACATCATCATCATCGAATACTGTCTGCACGTCACTGATGTCCTTCTCAACCGTCTCTGGGTCAGGAGCCTCACTGCTCGCAACACCAGCTCCCATGCCACTCTCCTCATCACTACTTGCCTGCCTAGCAGAGGGAGCGGTGGATGTATCCTCCACATCTTGGCTGGCCAGTAGCTGCTGACTGTCCTCTAGTAGCTCGTCCTTGCTGTATAGTGGGGCTAAGCCCACAGCATATAATACTTCTCTGGCTGAGGGAACAGAAAAGGACAGAGGCAGGTTGAGGACAGGTGAGGGCACAGGGCCTGCTCCCGGGCTATGCCAACTAAGGGTTGTGTCTGACGAACCCACCGACTCTTGGCTGGGGGTGTCTGATGTCACTTGGGACGAAGTGGATGACCGAGTCAACCATTCAAGAACCGCTGGGTTGCTGGTCAAGACACTAGATGACACCGGGAGCTCAGGCCTCTCACTGCGACTCCTGCTGCCACGCCCTTTACTCTGCTGCGACCTGTGCCTGCACCAGAAACATTTAGGCCTGTGCCACTGTGCTGGGCCTGGCACTTCTCTGTCTGACATAATGTTAGATCAAATAAATAAATAAAATGGAAATGAAAACACCCCAAAAAAGTCTGTAGTTTTCTCACTTCACCACACAACGGCTAATCAGCCCTTTTTTCCCCCACTAATACACGCCAAAAAGGACTGTAATTTTCTCACTTCACCACACAACGGCAAATACTTTTTTGTGCCACTAATACACGCAAAAAAGGGCTTTAGAACATATAACTGCACTGCTGAACGACAAATATATTTTTCTTTTGCCACTAATACACGACAAAAAGGGCTTTAGAACATATAACTGCACTGCTGAACAGCAAATAGGCCCTTATTTTTTTCCACTTATACACAACACAAAAGGTGTTAGAACATTTAACTGTACCGCTGAACGGCAAATATACTTTTCTTTTTTCCACTTATACACTCCACAAAGGGGCTTTAGAACATATAACTGCACCGCTGAACGGCAAATATATTTTTCTTTTGCACTAATACATGACAAAAAGGGCTTTAGAACATATAACTGCACAGCTGAACGGCAAATAGGCCCTTATTTTTTTTCTACTTCCAGACGACCCAAAAGGCTTTAGAATATATAACTAAAAACCTGAACAGCAAATATATTTTTCTTTTTTCCACTCATACACTCCACAAAAGGCTTTAGAACATATAACTGCACCGCTGAACGGCAAATAGGCCCTTATTCTTTTTTCACTTATACACGACACAAAAGGCTTTAGAACATATAACCGCACCATTGAACAGCAAATAGGCCCTTATTTCTTTCCACTTATACATGACACAAAAGGCTTTAGAACATGCACCACTGAGCGGCAAATATATTTTTCTTTTGCCACTACTACATGACAAAAAGGGCTTTAGAACATATATCTGCACTGCTAAACTGCAAATATATTTTTCTTTTGCCACTAATACACGACAAAAAGGGCTTTCGAACATATTACTGCACTGCTGAATGGCAAATACATTTTTTTTTCCCAATAGAGGAGGCTGTAACCTGCCCTATTGAACCCTGTTCTACGTAAATGCTGTGGAATGATTCCTCCCTATCCTTTACCTACACCTTGAATAATCTTTCCCTAAACTTGTAAATAGTTTTTTAGCACAATGAAGTCTTTCCTAGCACTTTCCCTAGCGCCTGCTGACATCTCTCCCTGCTCTAAGTACACTGGAAAATGGCAAAATCCAAGATGATTGAGGCTATATATTATAGGGCTGTGACATCACAGGGCTGGCTGGCTGCTGATTGGCTGCATGCATGGCATTATGGGTGATCCTGTGTTCCCAGAGTTCCTTGCTCCATGTCCTCACACGTACAGTAGCCATTTTAGGAAAAAATGTGATTCGTTACCACGAATCGTGAGGAAATTTAGATTCGATGCGAATCAAATTTTTCCTGAAATTCACATCGAATTCCACTTCGTCAACTTCGATTCGCTCATCTCTAGTAATGACAGTGGAGGAACAAAAACATATAACAAATTGTGTAGAGGCAAGTGGTGCATTTATTGTCAGCTATACTAGCTGCAACTATTTAGACGTTATGCATGGTATTTTAGATGTGTAATATGATCTAAAACGGTAATAGTAGTAGAAATAGGCTAAAGTCATTATGAGTAAATTTGAAAAGCTGTTTTCCCTTAGGCAACATCTCCATGGAAAAGCAACCTGGCAAAAATTTTAACAAAAAAAAGCTAAACTTGTCAGACTGTCAATGACTCATGGATAACCAAATGCTGCTGTGGAGCTGTAGCTAGAGATAAGCGAATTTCATGTTATGAAATTCGTTCACGCTTCGTTTGGTGGTAAAAGCAGAATTGCGTTATGGATTCCGTTACCACGGACCATAACGCAATTTTATGACGGAATGCCTTTAGAAGCATCCTGTTATTCATTCTGTCATAAAAGAAGTCTATGGCCTGCATAACGGATCCGTCCTGTTTCCGTTATGCAGTAGAGGACTCCCCTGCAAAACGGAAATGGGACGGATCCGTTTTGAAGCCTATAGACTTCTATTATGACAGAATGAATAACTGAATCCATAACGCAATTCTGCTTCTACCACCAAACGAAGGGTGAACGAATTTCAAAATATGAAATTCGCTCATCTCTAGCTGTAGCCTAAGTGAAAACTCAGTGTTTCTGAAAGCTGTTTTGCTATATTTTTACTGCTTTATTACACTAAGTAGCAGGAGCTAAAAATATGAATATAATTGTACATGATTAATCCCCTTAAGGACTGGGCCAATTTTCATTTTTGTCCCTCCACCTTCCAAGAGCCATAACTTTTTAAATTTTCTATTCACATAGCCTTATGGGGGTTTATTTTTTGCAGGACAAGTTGTATTTTAATGGCACCATTCATTATGGGGTAAAGTAGAAAACAAAAACAATTCTGCCAAGATTGTTTGGGTTTTGATAATACAGTGTTCCCTGTGACTTAAAAATGACATGACGTCTATATTCTGTGAGTACGATTACGACTATACCAAATTTGTATAGAATTTTATGTACCTTTAAAAATATATTTGCATTGCCATTGTGTGGGACCTTATTTATTATGGGGTGAACAGTAGTTTTAATTGGCACTATTTTGGGGTGGTGCAACTTTTTATTCAATTTTCAATATTCTGTTATGGCCTTCACCAGGCAGGGTAAATAATTTTATGTTTTAATATTTAGGACATTTTAAGATATAGCAATACCTGTTATGTTTATTTTTTATTGTTTATTTTATTGGAAAATGGGGAAAGGGGGTGACTTGAATTTTTTATATTTTGGTATTTTTAAAACATTTGATTTTGTTACCTTTAGTACTCTTAGGGGACTTAAACATGTGATTTTCTAATTGCTTGTTGCCACATAGACTGCAATAGGATATTATTGCAGTCTGTAGGACTTTCACTGCCTGCCAGTGAAGCTGTGCCTCAGGAATGGCTTTTCAGGCAGTTAGCCATGACAGGCCTAGGAGCTTTCACAAGGCCCCAGGCTGTCATGGCAGCCCGTGTGATTTTGCCACTGGGTCTTCGATCGGAAAGCAGAGGGAGCCCGCTGTCCAAGCTCACAGAAGCCTTGATCACCACTGACAGCGGCATCTAATGGGTTTGATGACTGTGATCAGTATGATCGCCAATCGCAGTCATTGCCAGTGGGTGCCAGCTGTATTATACATCCAGTGCCCACCATATATGAAGCGAGCTTAGCGTGTGAGCTCTCTCCATACATTCCCTGTAAAATGATGACGTATTTGTACGGCATTATGCATTAAGGGGTTAAAAGGCAGTGATGGAAATTACCCTAAATGCACTAAGAAATTGTGTTACATATAAATTGCATTTTTTTTATAGCAACCGTGGCCAGAGATGTCATCAGCAATGATGTCAGGGTCCACTGGGCTAGGAGTGGGTCATGGCACTTTAAGAATACATGCTGCATGGTTGTCAAGCTGGGAGGGAGCAGTATACTCAGAAATACAACTTTGGTACCCAACGTAACCATCTCTCCTAAATGAAGAGGGATGGGATCTTTGACATCTCAAATAATCCAATAATTATTCAAATACCTACCTATCTTTAATCTTGTTTGTTTTCTCCACTACATCAATATCCATTCGGATTTTGTATCTTATATGAGGAGGAACATGACTGGTCCAGGGGAACATGTCCATGAACACAAGACCAGCCCAGAATTTGTTTTCTTCAAGCAGGTAAAGAGCGTGATGTGTCAAATGAGAATCATCGTCGTGACCTTCAAATTTATCCAAGGTTAAGCACTGTGAAAAGAAGTTAAAGTAAAATAAATTGTTAGACTGTGTGGCCTAGGGCACAAAATAAGGATCAGGTTGGGCTTCCTCTGGGCTCTTTGGTTTCCTTTCACTTGCCCAGTCTTACTGTAGTCAGGGACAGACAACATTATGTAAGGCATAATGGAATATGTTGGTG
Organism: Bufotes viridis; assembly: GCA_033119425.1. Lineage (NCBI taxonomy): Eukaryota > Metazoa > Chordata > Amphibia > Anura > Bufonidae > Bufotes > Bufotes viridis. The sequence continues at coordinate 37,774,481 of CM065596.1, read as the reverse complement.
TTACATAAATCATCAGTTGACCCTTGTTAGTAAAATTGTGAAAGCCTCTGAGCACTATTTTGTTGCCCACCTACAGTTTTGTGGAACCTGGAGAAGAAGACAAGTAATTGAGTTTGATCGCATACCAAATGAAGCGCACATGTTATTGGAGAGTCGGAATGAACTATAAAGTCAAGGGGAAGCAATTTGGAATGGTAGCACACTTCATATACCAGTAATTCCAATCAGTTGTTTGATCCTGTCTCATGAAACACAGTGATGGTAAAGACTAGCAATTACCTCACATCAAAGCTGATGTGCTCAGGTTGTTACTCTTTTGGCAGACATCTCTTGTAAGTAAAGACTGCATTGTTTAACCTTCCTATTTTCTGACTTGGACTTTACAGGTTTAATTCTTTTTGGATGATCTAAAAGGCAATTTTCTAGGGCAGATGAAACTGAAAATATCAGATTGCTTTTTATTAATTTGCTGCATTCTATTTCCTGTTGACTAATAACCTAATAAATAGCTTTTTGTATTTTTCATTTTAATAAACCTAAAAGTAATTTCACATGTTGGAATGAGAATAAAGTAATAAAAATACAATTAATGGTATGATGAAATTCAGTGTAGCAAATACAAAATCATGACATTTGGGAAGGAGAGAATTTAAATTACAGAATTAAAAAAAGGAGGAAGGATGCGCTCACTTTTTTTAAACTTTGAAACGGGTGGCAATTCAGATGCAAATGCAGTGTCCCATTGATAAAATTAACCTACAGTATATATTCCTAAACAGTACACAACCCAGGAACATTTCTTGTTGGGGGGCTACAGGACATGCGTCCCGGGTGCAGGTGGCACTGCATGGTGCCAACAAATTACTTTGCCTTGGCTAAGGCAGTAACTGTACACTTGCCCTTGATGGAATGTTTGTCTACAGCTCTGGCAGAACTCACACCTTGTCCCCTCCAGAGGAACGATGGTGCCTCCATGGCAGAATTCTTGTCGCCCAGTGGTTTCCTCATAAAATTGCTTCTGGAGCCTTAGACTTTTCTATAGAGATGTTCTCAGCAATTCTAAGGAGAACCTCACCCTCTACTGCCCTGGCATAAATCAGCACCAATGACATTGTTCATGTCTTTATCCATCTATTTCTTCCTCTTCAGGTGTCAGCATTGGTTCATCCTTAGGAAGTGTGTGTGTGTGTCTGTGTGTGGGGGGTTCTTAGACTCAGGGGCAGACTGGGAACTTAAAGTGTCCCTGGGAAAAAATATAAAAGTGGCCCCATGTTATAGGTGGGTGCAAATTGACAGAAAACGGGCAACCCAAGTAGTCAGGGACAACGGATGTAGGCATGGCCTTCATACTATAGTACAGCACAAAATACCACCCCAGCAGAACCAAACACCACAGTGCAGCACAAAATACTGCCACCCTTGTGGAGGACAGTGATACAGTTGAGTTCAGTAGGGCACCTGCGGCTGTTGGCCATGTCGATGCATAAGTACCTGATCCTCCCGGCAGTAAGTAATGCCAAGAGAATCAGATCACTATGTACCCGGCTGGCAGCCATGAGGAGGGCTTGGGCGGCCCACTGTGCATCAGCTCACAAGGAAATTTCCCTGTAGGGTCTATGGCTGAAAGCCTCCATTTTTTTTTTTAAAGAAGGAATAGGGGAATCAGTCCATCATAAGAATCAAATTAATTTGGCCACCAGATAATATATACAGATATTTAAATATATATATATATCAATATGTATATATTATCTGGTGGCCAAATTAATTTGGTTTGTTGTGATATAGTGATCATAAATCACCGTCGCTGTCCAAAAGTAATAACTTTTTACATTTTCTGTAGACGTAGCTGCATGAGGGCTTGTCTCTTTGTGTGTCAAGTTGTAGTTTTTAATTATGTCATTTTGGGGTAGGTACAACTTATTGATTAACTTTTATTAACTCTTTCTTGGGAGGAATGGGAAAAACATCAATACACCATTGAGTTCTTACATTGTAACATTTGCAGCGTTCATTTTTACGCATAAGCGGCATGATAACTTTATTCCCTGGGTCAGTACAATTACAGCGATATCAAATACATTTATGTTTTACTACTTTTGCACAATAAAAACCCTTTCTTTAAAAAGAATATGGTTTTACATTGAAAGACACAACTTTTTTATTTGTCTTCTTTTATTTTTATTTATTTATTTTTTTACGACGTTCATCATGCGGACATGATAATTATACAGTGTGGGTTATTACGGACACAGCAATACTAAATATGTAGCGGGGATTTAATTTTTTGCAACTTTTTCTATTGAAAAGCAAGTTTTCGATGGAAAAAGCATTTTTTTAAACCTAGAGATTTTTTTATTTCACTTTTATTTTACCATTTATTAGTCCTACAAGGGGACTTTTACAGGCAATATTCTGATCTCTTCTATAATTCATTGTAATGCATATACAGTACAGAGTATTATATTGTCAGTACTATACCAACAGGCCCTTTGACGCTGTAGGGCATACACTGCAGGCAGACATAGAGGCCTTCATCAGGCACCCGGCTGCATTCCTAAGACATTGCACCCTTTGATCTTATTTGCGGAGTGCCTATGCCTAAGAGAGGGAGCTCCCTCCCCCTAAACCACTTAGATGCCGCGGTAGCTATTGCCTGCAACATCTAAGAGTTTAAATGGCCCAGATCAGTGCTTCTGCTGGTCCAGGCTTTAGAGCATGAGTCTGGCTCTCATGTGCAGCACTTAGACTAGGCTGCCGTAAAAAGGCATTGGCCGAGCCTAAGTCTCCGTAGTGACGACTGTGAAAAGTTAAATAAATTCCATTTATTTAGTCAGCTGTCTTGGGTTGGTCTGAGCTACTTAAAACTTGCATTTCGACTAGATAGAGGAAGGCATTGTGGATCACTTTTAAAGGTGGTCATACACATTAGTCTAAGGTTGATCACAATGAGTGATTTTAACGAAAACAGTTTTTTTATCTGGTGAAACTTTAACAACATGCAATCTTTTTAGCAGACCAAAGACACACTATCATCATCTGAAAATGTCGGCAGTAGATAGTCGGACGAAAGATCTTTCATTCAAAGAGATCATTCATGAATTGAAGATCTTTCTTTTAAAAAATGTCCCAGAAAGATTGTTAGTCCATTGCCTGAATTCATTGAATGTGTATGGCCAGTTTGAACAATTGTAATGGCCAATATGGATTAAAATGTCTGTAAAATTGTTGGTCACCAGATGATTATTTGTCCAACCCACTTCTGTCTAATGTGCATGATCAGTTTAATAGCTGCCAGAACTATTTAAGTTACATATTAGAACTCATGAGAAGAGTAAACGTGACCATACACATTAGTCTAAAGTGGATCAAAACAGATGATTTCAACCAAAATTTTAACCAAAATGATCTTTTGTCGGTTGAAATTTGACAATAAATGATCGTTGTAGCTGACGGATGAAGAAGTTGGTCATGTTTGAAGTTTTTGTACAATGGTCAGTTGGAAGATCTTTTGCTTCATGGATCAAAGCTATATGAAAGAACATTCCCCTAAACATCTTTGCTTTTTTCCGTGGTTTCAGCACTCCCCCCATTCTACCCAGGTGGTTTTAATTGACAGGAGGCTGCACAAGGGTTAAAACCTACTTGGTCTGAGTTTCTGAGACCATATGGAAAGGTGAGTTTTTGACATCTGTTTACATAGTGCAGTACTGCATTGTTGTTGTGATGCTGTGCATGTGGGTTGGTACCAGGGGCTTAGTCTAAAGCAGGAGTGTGTTTGGACTGCTGGGTCTCGTTGCCTGCAGGTGATGTGTTGCAGCGGCAGTGGTGGCTGCAGAGTGATGCTGGGCCAAATTAGAGTAGGACCCACTCGAAAGAGGCAACCTTGACATGGTGGGTGGGCTTATACATTTTGATAAAAATGTATTCAAATGGCCTCATGTACAGTTTATATATTGTGCCGAGAGACAATAGATCAATGCATGGCATGTGGATGTGCTATCTAGGTTGGAATACTTCCCAGACGCATCGTTTGTCCATCACTCAGTTTCATGGACCCTGTTTGCCCATTTTGAATGACTAGAGCAGCTGATATAGAGTAAGGAAAGCCACACACATTCATTAGCTGTTGGCCGAACAATCAGCTATCTCTCCTGTCTCCCACTTGGCTGAACATGTGTGGATTTTTAATTGGGACAGAGCAGAAAGCTGCTGCCAGACACTTCTGGTGGTAACTTCTTTCCCGGAAGAACAAAAGGATAGGGAGAAAATATCAACTTTATCCAATCCTTCTCTCTCTTGACGTCATCTGTTGGATGAGAGTCTGGAGATCCCCTCACACATTAGACTGCCTCCTGAACCTGCTGTTCTTGGTGGGTTCAGCCAATAATATACTAATGTGTATGGGAGCCTTAAAATGTGTGTGGCTCTATTTGCAAAATAATCATTCACCAGATGATTATTTGTTCAGCTGCTGTTCAACCACCAAATTAATTCCATCTAATGTTAACGACCGACTCATGTTATCGAAAAATTACTCTCTACCCTGAAAATAGTGTTCTAGCCTGAGCCCTATAAGAAAGGACTGAAGAAAGTGTGCTGGCAGCTTCCCTCTTTATGAGTACAGGACAGGGATAGATTGTTATGTGCCATTTACTTACATACAAAGCCTGTTTCCTTATATATCCAATTAAATGAAATAGCTCCTTTTAATTACTGAATGGAGAAATTACAAACAGGAAACAATGGATGATCCCAACCAATGAAGGATAGGTCGTAAAGGAAAGGCAAGAGAGGACATACCAGACTTGGATTGCTTATCTGCTGATTAGTGGATGCCTGACTGATTTTAAGTGAATTTCCTGTCTCTATGTTTGTTTGTATGTAAAGGGTGATTATAATGTAATATAATGACGGAGAATAAAAGCCATTGGACCATGTAATTAGAATAGGAAATATAATAGAAGACCAGCGGTCTGCAGTTGCAGCTACTTGCAAAGATTATTAAAATTTCTCCAAATCTACTCAAGGATTACTTATTAGAGAGATGCCTGAGAACAGAATCACTACTGTCACTGATTGTCATTAATGCTATCGCATTGAGAGCCCACAAGCATTAGACAAGGAATTCATTTAGGGGAAAAAGGAGTAGTAAACACTTAACATTTAACATAGAAACAGCACAAAAAGTAATAAAATATCCCATCCCTTTCTCCCATAACCTGCTCCTGTTTTGTCTTATATTACAAAAATATATATATAAAAAAACTTTCCCTCTTTGCCCTACAGATACAGGACTGGTTCTAGCTTTATTAGAAAGAGAGTGCCACGTACTAGATTATGCATGATTTTTATTTTTTTACATTATCATGGGATAACCTCTAACTCCTGTGTTCTCTCCTGGGATGTTTTTTCAAGATCCTGCAGGAAATGGTGCAGAGTAACAAACCATGGGGGCAACTACATTTCTTTTTTACTTTTGTAATCCCTCTCTAGGTGTTATGGCTGCACTCCATTTGCTTTGGTGGGAACAGCTACCACTTTGCATACCCGCTCAACTCTCCAGGTCTCTGGTGGTTTGGACCCACCAATGCTCCTTTCCTTCTGCCTGATGTGCCCAGCCACCGGACTAGCACCACTCCTTTACTCCACGCAGGCTAAGGCCTGCTTCCTCTGCTTACTCTGTTCTGTGCCCATAGGGTGCACATGCACGCTTCCTCAGACTCTTAAAGGACCAGAACGCACCACCCTAATTCTCTCCCAGACAATGGGATACTTAAGAAACCTTTTTTATGAAGCTTGTGCAATACTGTACGTTCTAGTTCTCCAGTTTCCTGCAAAGTTCCACTACTTGTTTCACTCTCCCGTGTACCAACTTGATTTTACTGCCTGATTCCTGACCCTTCTCTGCCTGACCTGACCTCTGCCTAATCTTTGTACCAACCCTGAGCTGCCTGCCCTGACCTTCGGACTGTCTTTGGATTGCTTGAACACTTCTTGCCCTGACCTTGGCTTGTCCCTGACTATGATTTTGCCTGACCCCTCAGTGTGTCACACCATTGTCTCTTGACCCCCATGGCTCAGCACTCTGCTGAACAGAGCTAGCTTGAAGAGGTAGTGGCCTGGTGGTTTCTCTGCAGAAGAGTCCAGATCCCTGTAAAAGGATCTCTGCTTCCTGAACTTCTGTTAACATGTTGTAGGTGGGAATCAAATGTTACTGAGAATTACTTTTTTTAAACCTCACCTTTTACTGTGTTGGATGATAGGAAATCATTGAAATCTTGGAAGCATAAAACATACCTTTTAATAGTTCTTCAAAAAACACAAACACACAAAGTGTCATGATCAATACAATCAACCAGAGTCTGTAGTACCAAAAGTATCATCAAATAACAATCAGTGATGCAGCAGAAAATCCAATATTCAACCAGGACAGTAGGCAATAGGGTAACTGACTCTTGTCCTATTCTCACCCTAATTGCCTTATAAACTAAGTGCAGAGCACCCTCCCTGACAAGGTCAGCTATGTCCCAGAACTTACCCATGATTTACATCCGATGTTGGGTGATTCCTATTCCACCATATGACAAACGGAGACTGATATATATGGTATGACTTACCTCCATGTACTGATTAAAGAGCCGCACAATATGATCAGTGAAATTGAACACATTCCTCCAATCAAAATTAGGTTGTCCTTCTGGTCGTAGATCTGGATTACCATTGTACAGAAAGTTAATTATGTCAACTGCAGTTAATCCATTGTCTCCAAGTTGTCGTTCGAGAAAGTCCTTCACTGTTGGGTTTTTGATAGTATCCTATAAACGAATAGAGATGTTAGATGGTGTTGGAAATTTCTGACAATCCTTAAAATGCTTCACCTATGTGTCCTAGATGTGATTCCATGGCTGTTGTCAGGCATAAAGGTCTAAGTTAGGAGAACCACTTTTAAGGGAACATTATATCTATATTTTTTTTACTAATTAAAACCAAATGTTGATAAATGTTCTTGTTTTGTAACATGTTTGTATTTTCAGAATGTAGATTTTTTAAATTCTATTTTCAGTACATCATTATTGGCTTGGCCATTTTGTCTGACCGACTGTTAATAAAATTCAGAGATATGCTTTTTAGAAGCCACATGGACCATAAGTACCTGTAGTCTAGAGATGACTGATTCTCATGGAAGAGTTTTCTAGGCATGCCCTGCGACCTGTGCAGAGGTCATTATGCAGGTGCCCATCACCAATTATCTACTCAGAGGTCCTAACTTTCATTGTAATCCTGCCTATGAGGTTACTGAGATGACTACTGACAAGTGATCTCTACAGAATAGGATCTGTCAGTCTATTATTAGGCTCATTGGCTGTATGAAAATTACAAGATTTAAAGGGGTTGTGCCTTCACAACATTCATGGCATATGACAATTGTCAAATAGGCTGCAGGTCCCACTACTATGACCTACTCCTATCTCATGAACAGGGGCCATGAATGTGAAAGGATAGCAGCCAGGCATGCACTCGGCTATTTCTGGCTGGCCAATAGTGGTGAATGGAGAAGTGGCCATGCCTGCTATCTATTCACTGCTATGGTACTCCCAAATTTTTTTTTCACAAGTCCCATAGCAGTAAATGGACACTCAGGACTGGTGCAAGGATTTTTGCCACCCTAGGCAAAAGCTAATTTTACCGCCCCCCCTTGACTCCGCCTATTGACCACATCCTTTGACCCGCCCCTTTTTTTTCTGCCACCTATTTATACAGACTGTACCCTTCATTGTGGTAAGGCCACGTTTTCTCCCTCCAGCTACATACCATGTCATGCACAGATCCCCATAAGTGTGATCCACAGATCCCCATCAGTGTCATCCACAGATCCCCGCCCAGTGCCGCATCCTAGCTAATTTATTAACTTCACTTGCCTCTGTGTAATTGCAAAGAAGCGCCTTAATCTCGCACAGGCGCACTGGCAGAGGCGAGGTGCGCTGGAAGACAGTGCATGCTCACTTTGCTCGACCATGCCTCTGCCAGTGCTCCTGTGCGAGATTACAACGCTTCTCCTCAATTACACAGAGGCAAGTGAAATGAATAAATTAGCTAGGAGACGGCGCTGCGGGCCAGGGGCTGTATACGGAGCAGCACCGGCGCAGGGGCCCCTAAGGACTAGGGGGGAATTGCCTCCCTTGCCTATATGGAAGCGCTGTCCCTGCAGCCTGGGCAGTACTGCAGCCGCCTGAGACTCTATATAGAGCACTCGGGCGGCTGCAGCATGTAAGGGGCCGGCGCTCCTGGTGATGCCCCTTCCCAAGGGGCACCCATTTGCGGCGGCCTAGTCCGCCTATAGGACGCGCCGGTCCTGTAGAGAGTGCACTTTAAGGAATATATTATACATGATGACAGAAATTTAGATTTTTTTTTTTTACAAAATTAAATATGTGCAAGAGAAATGAGAGAGGTTTTAAATTATTTTAATTAACTTCACCAAAGTTAGCCAAGAAATTTGATTTATTTTGAATTAATTTGTCACAAATTGCTATAAATCAAGTATACCCACGCCACTCTGCCTTAGGGTACGGTGGGTTGCGCCCTGCGGTGAAGAACCACGTGGCCAATTAGCCCACAGCTGCTTTTCATTTAATAATGAAGACCACACTGTATAGTCCTGGTTTGGAGGGAGGACAATATGCATATTATTGCTGTTCTTGCCTGCAATCTCCTGCAGGTTATTTGACAGTAAACACGGAATATTAATCTGCTCTGGCATACCCACTTCTCCAACTCCAGCGCTACAGGCAGGAGCCCTTCTTCTGCCATCTGCTTTTCCTCCTTTTCCACATTATCTAATATTGATGAGAATATGTCATCAGGAACATCCAGCTCCTCCTCTCTCTCTGCATCTGGCTGACTTTTCTAGGACATGGAGACTTTGAAGGATGATTTGTAAGAAGTAGAGCCAGCAAATGATGAGGATGGTCATCATTAAGACCTGCCCCCCCCTAAGGGGTGCTGACTGGATGGTATTGGTTGGCATGATGGCATGGGAATAATAAAGGCTTCCATCTTATTGGTATTGAATTACATATCTTAGTTTACAGCTGATGTAGAAATAAGTAAATTTTGAAATAAATAAATAAAACTAACACAGAATAAGTCTCTCTGCACTCTCCATGCACTCTCTCTGCAGTCTCCATCTCTAATATCCTTTTTTAAATCATTTTGAGCAACACTGTCCCTAGCATTTGAGCCCTTTCCACGTCTCCCCATATGCTAAGCTAACAGGACAATGGCAGAGACTGCGCGGGATAAGGGTTTTATAGGGCTGTGACATCACAGGGGATGGCAATATGCGGATTGGCTGTCATTTTAGGAAAAACTGATTTGTCACGAAGCGCAAGGAAATTTGGATTCTTGCCAATTGAAGTCTTCCTAAATTTCAAACTGAATTCTGCTTCTAATGCTTCGCTTCACTCAATACTAATGTGCAACATAAAAGGTTGATTTAAACAGTAGTTCATTTTCAGTCCCTTAAAGGATCCTGATATCGTTTGCAAGTTCACATGAGCGCATTCCTTCTGTTCAGCACTGAGGAATATTTTACTGATATATTTGTAATATTAATAACCTGCCTAAAGTTTTATATATCTGAATATTGACTGTAGCCAAGAATAGCTAATATTGTGAATCCAGTATCAACCTACCCGGATGACGCTCATCTGAACACTGTTTTGCATGAAGTACCACACCTGAGGCCCTACTTCTTCCCAGGCTTTGCCCATCTGCCTCAAGCGCTCAAGCTGCTCAAAGGTAGTATTAGCCTAAAAGACAAGACAACAAGCTCTGTGCATATCTTTAGATTCACATGATATACTGTGTATCTCCAACTATTCAAATTCATCCTATGGAAATAAGGCTTCCAATACAGCTGAATAATTCATTGTTAATTTACAATGCTGGCCAGAAAACCTCACATTATTGAAATACGTACAGCACAGGGTGACTTGACTGCACTTTTCTAATATGCAGTAGTTTTCTACTTAAGGGGGTTTTCCAGACTTCTGATATTGATGACCTGTCCTCAGGATAGGTCATCAATATCCGATCAGTCAGGGCCCGACATCCCACAGCCTCACTGATCAGCTGTTCCCTGCAGCCTCCGGCACCAGAACTAGCACTTTGATTGGGACGGGAAGTTCAGCTCCGTTCAGAATGTAGTGGCAGTACCAGGTACTACAGATCAGCTCCCATTCACTTCAGTGGAAACTGAACTGCAATAACCCTGCACGGCCACTACACCTTGAACGGCGCTGTGCTTCCTACTTGCTTCAAGTGCTAGTTCCAGTGCCAGAGGCTGCAGGGAACATCTTATCGGTGGGGGTGCTGGGAGATGGACCCTCACCGATCAGAAATTAATGACCTATCCTGAGGATAGGTGATTAATATCAGGAGCCTGGAAAACCCATTCAACTTCTCATGATTTTCAAGATCTTGGACACATTGAATAGGAACCGTAAGAACAGCTAAAACTTAGCAACTAGTCATGGCAGACTGCAAACATTAGACATCCAACTATCCAAGTCCATAAGACTGAAGTGGTCTGATCTACATTATAGCAACAAAAAATGCCTTACATTCTTTAGAATTTCTCGAATGGCTGGAGCATCAGGAGTGTAAAGTATTTTCCCCATGAGCAAAGGCTTTATTGCTCTCCAAGCTATTTTGGTTGCAGGGTTGGACTCCATAGTTTGCATCAGGGCATTACAAAATGGTGCTGTTGATTTAAACATGGTAGACATTAATATATGCTGCAGTTATACCAAACTAAGTATATACTGTAACTATCTAAACCAAATATATTGGCTATTAGTGGGCATGCGGCATGCAGTATTATTTTTCAGTTTGATTCTGTAGAGATCTTCATTTAGTATAGCAGTTGTGTGAGTTGTAATCAGAAACGGTTATTACCACTGGGTTCTTCCTTAGTAATCCATCCATGTAACACTAATTCCCGATGGTGTCAAGTAGTTATAGCTTTATCCGATTCAAGTGAACAGGACAAAGCTTTAATTATCTTGCACCATTGCTACTATGTAGACTGTGTGTAGATAAATACTGAAGAGGATGCTCCGCTTGTACAAGCACCGCGGCCACTTCCAACAACTGATTTGCTGGGTGCTGGGAGTCAGAACCCCACCAATCTGAGAATGATGGCCTTTGGTATGGACAGCCGCACCGGAATTCTGCTGAAAAACTGTCGGCTGTTCAGGTTCTTTCTGCCTCCATTACATCTCAATGGGCAGGCAGCACTGAGGATTGTGGAGCAGTGGTTAATAGGCACATGTCCTTTCTCGGTGCGGGTATAAGCCACTGTTCTGTGATCCTCAATTCTGCATTCCAATAAGACGTATGGGAGGCAGAAAGGATGCAGCCACTGGCAGGTATTATATTAATTATAAACTTATATTATTATAAACTTCTTACTTTATTTCAATTTTTTTTATTTCACTAGAAAGGGTTAAGTTGCACTGTTTAATACTAATGTGACTACATTTTATATGTTGTGATATATATCCTGTTCATTTGCACTGTATTTGCGAGGCTCTGTGAAAAGGGTTAATGAATACTAAGAGACTTTTGGTACTTTGACTGAGAAGCTGGTAATTTTCCACATTTACCATAAGGTTTAAAGAAGAACATCTTTTGGGGGGGGAAAGCCAGACTTGTTTACCACCAAGAGCAGACAGTCTGACCTTTTGAATATCTGGTTTTAGCTATATTGTTATGTCTGAAACCCTGTTTGGGTCTGGAAACATTGCTGTGTCATTGCCTTTGGTATCACTAAAGCTGTAATGTAAGTCTATGAGAAACAGAAAGTGTAACAAAGTATCTGTTTGTGCTGAGCTAGTCCACTCCACCCCTCCCACTAGAAGGTTCTAGTTTAGCTAGAAATGGTATATAAGGAGAGCAGCCAGAGCCCCTAGTGTTCTGCAGTTAGGGACCAGTGCTTGGAGGGGAAGACTCTGACCAGACTACTGAGTGACCAGAAGAAGATGCTGAGATGGGGACGCTGAGCCACGGATCATGGGTCATGAAAGCTAGGGAAAGCTAGCTCATACTTTTCCTCAGTACAAATCCCTTTTCTGCCAGGGAGGAGATTAGAGAAGCCAGCCCTATGCCTCGCCTGTATTGTTTTGTACCTGAATTCCTCCAGTAAAGAAGCACACTAGTTTACTGCAAACCCTGGCTCTCTGGATTTATTTCCCATTGAGGTGCACCACACCTTACCATCCCTTCCGGTGAGCAGCAACACGAGGTGACACCTCAACGGTGTCCAGGGGACCCAGCGTAGCGTTGGGGCCATCCCAAACCCGGCCAACGGCATATGGCAGGGTTCTTGCTTAATTGATCCGAGATTTATAGATTATTAGGAAAGTTACAAACATATCAGTTACTGTATAATTCTATACGAGCACCTACTGGTTGTCTTGTCATATACGTTATATGATTCTTTCTTGGTTGAGTTGACTCCCAGGAAAGCCTTGTAGTTATTATCTTCATACCAGTTAAAGGAGAACACTCTAGAACCACCACCTTCTGGATAACCACAAAACAAGTTTGAAAGAGAATTCATGAGCTGTGTAAAGGTGGATGGTCCTCCTTCTTGTACAAGAGGCTGCAGAACCCACAGAAGATCCTGGATACTTTCTTTCTGTGACAACTACAGTGAATAAACAATGGTAATAGTAGATATAGCGTAAGGGTTTTAATAGGAGTGATACATATGGTATATATTTGTAATAATCGGATACACTAGAGAAATAAATGCCCATTTCCTGGGTAATAAAAGAAGGCAGCAGTGTACGTCAGATTGCCTAAACTACTACAATCAAACCAGCAGAAGACTATGCACAACTGTGAAATAATCAGAAAACAGTCAAAAATAGCTATTGCACATACCTCTCTCAGTGAGCCTGACATATTAGAGATAACTTTCCCCAGAATCTGAGATCAATCCCTCGGGAACTGCCGTCTAGAATTGTTGGAAGCTGCAGAGACATAACATAGAAATATAAATCCAAAGATGAAGCATAACACCAACAATTTATGGAAATAAGTATCTCTACTAGACAGAGGTAATGATGGTTCAAGTGCAATGCCTTCCCTATGTGTTTCTGTTTACAAATTTTGGTACAAAAATCTATCTATCTATCTATCTATCTATCTATCTATCTATCTATCTATCTATCTACAGTATCTATCTCTATCTAATATATCTTTCTATCTATCTATCTATCTATCTTTCTACAGTATCTATCTATCTATCTATCTATCTATCTATCTATCTTATCTTATCTATCTATCGATCTATCTATCTACCTACCTATGTCCTATCTATCTATCTATCTATCTATCTAATCTATCTTTCTACAGTATCTATCTTTCTACAGTATCTATCTATCTATCTATCTATCTATCTATCTATCTAATCTATCTTTCTACAGTATCTATCTATCTATCTTTCTATCTATCTATCTTATCGTATCTATCTATCTATCTATCTATCTATCTATCTATCTATCTATCTATCTATCAATCATATCTATCTGTCTGCCGGTCTGTCCTGTCTAGCCATCTATCCCTCTGTCTGTCTATCTACCTAATATCTGCATATTTATTTACCTACCTATCTCATGCATTGCTCATCCATAACCATTTGTATTCAAAGGCATATCAATAGAACACAGAATACTGAATATGTGCTTCTCATATACAGATTCTGTACTGAATATTACAAAATTCTTGAAATATTAAGCGTGAGATTGTTGGGGACCCATCTCTGAAACCCGCACTTAGTGACATTAAAACTGGAGACCCCCTTTAAGAAATGTGGCCCTGTTGTATATTTTATCTAATGTCACAAAAAATGTGTGGAGATTTCATTGCTTAGCTTTGAGTCTGAAGTAGCCCCATGTCACGTGTTTACAGCAGAACATGTTTCTGTGTAGGAGTATGCTGAGTACGAAAATCACGAGTCTCCAACAGCTTCTTGTTTCTTCATTCATATTCATAGAGTTATTCACATGATGGCAAACTACGGCTTCCAGAGTTTGTGCATATCACACGTGCGGTGCCCGTCGTGATTTGTAATCTGATAGAAGGTATGCCTCCAAGCTGTCTGTGAATCTCAGCATAATCAGCCTCTTTATACCAGGATACAATGCAGCCTCTTTTACTTAGCTGGCACCTTGGAAGTATTTTTTTAATATTGAGCAATGCTTAAAGCAAACAGTTTCCCTCAATATTTACTAAATTCATTACACTGTAGCATCATTCAAAAAACTATTCGGAAAGGTTGTACAACAAGCATGTAGTCCTCCAGGACCAGCCTTAGGGGGAGCTCCGGTGAGCGCCAAAACTTCCTCACAGCCCACCAAGAACAGCGCCGTCCATTGTATAGCGGCTGTGCTTTGTATCGCCACTCAGCCCTATTGACTTGAATGGGACTGAACTGTGCCTCGGCCATGGGACCCATGTACAGTGATGTCACTGGCCTAGGAAGAAGACCAAGTGCTCAAGGAGAGCCGCTTTCTCTTCTAACAGCTGATCGGCGGGGATGTCGGCAGTCGGCCCTCCGCTGATTAGACATTGATGACCCATCCTGAGGATAGGCCATCAATATCAAAATGATTTAAAATGGCTGTCAGTAACCTGTCCTAGCTGGACTGGTTGCCGCCACTTGCTGAGCTGCCTAAGGGACTTAGACGACGGGGCCCCACTACACACATTATGCTCTGGCACTTGCATATACTACACATTGGTGAGCATTCCTGTCAGGCTGCTCAGCCATGATGGCATTTCGTAGGCAGGAGCACGTCATTACGATCTATTGTAGAACAGTGTAACATATAGTGAGGCCTCACCCTATCACACCCCACATAGACAAGTGGAGGCAACCAGTCCTCCTCACATTCTAAGACAGGTTGCTGGCGGCCATTTTAAATCATTCTTGGAGAACCCTTTTAAGCATAACACAGTGGCCATTAAAATCAAGGGATTGTCCGTGTAATGAATGGGCATGGTGGGGCCTCCAGAGTGAGGGCAGCTCCACATTCTAATAGATGAGGGCCCATTTGCCCCTTTCAGTTTAGCCTTTACTACTATCAAAAGGAATAACTGATAACTGCCATTCATTGCCCATTACGTCCATGTTTGCCCACGGAGGCATAATCAAATTGCTTATTACAACGTTGTCTTTGGCACAGCCCGCCTAATAACTAATTGAGCACACTTCCTTCAGATACCAGGCTTATGAGTAACTTCTTTCCTGAGGAGAAACTATTTTGAGTGACTTATGGAACAATATGTCACTCCTCGAAGATACAACTACTATTTTCCAATATCCCCTCACATGACACCGCACCATGCTGTGAGCAGGTTCCTAGTTTACCATAGTTATATATTCATTTTACCGTGACCTCATCCCAAACAGAAAATCCTCATTTATCAAAACTGTCTAACAGGAAAACTGGCTAAGTTGTCCATAGCAACCAATTACAGCTCAGTTTTCAATTACTAAAGGGCTTTGAAAAAATGAAAGCCGAGCTCTGATTGGTTGCTATGGGCAACTAAGCCAGTTTTGATAAATGAGGCCCAGTATTTTCTAAATGACTTATCAAAACTGGTGTAAAGGAAAAGTGGCTTAGTTGCCCATAGCAACCAATCAGATTCCACCTTTCATTTTTCAAAGATCCTTTGGAAAAGAAAAGGTAGAATCTGATTGGTTGCTATGGGCAACTAAGCCACTTTTCCTTTACATCAGTTTTGCTAAATCTTCCTCCCCTAAATGTTGTAAACATGCATAGCTGCCAACTGTCCCGAATTTGCTGGAACGTTCCCTGAATTTAAGAGGCAGTCCTGGCAACTTTCACGCTCAAATGTGAGTGGCTAACTCACACCGTGTCCTGAAAATGGGTGTTTTCAGCAGGTTTGGGGGCGTTCCTAGGGGTGGGGCTTATATGTCCTAATTTTACCAACTGGTAAGTATGTAGATTTACATTTAAATTACAACTGAAAACAATTACCAGGGACAGAGCAATGTCTTCTGATATACAACCATATGAAAACAATTACCAAAGATTGTCAGTGATCCTGTATATGTCGATCTGATATGGATCCGAAACAAGCTCATATGAAAGCAGCCTACGGCTTCTTTCACATATGCGTTAAAGCTTTCTGGCAGGGGAATAGCCTGCCGGAGTTACCACTTTGGTAAAGACTCAAAGAGGCATAAAAATATTTATTTTTGCAAAAAAATTAAAATAAAAAATTGAAATTACATAAAGCCCACCAATTCAGGCAGGATTAGTCAACTTTATATGTAAACTCTTCATCATTAGGTAACTATTTTTATCATATCTAGAAATGGATGCAAAGAATGGCAGAACCTATAGACAGATACATTTTGCTGCTATAGATTTCACTGTGGATCTTCTGCAAAATATGTGTTGTAAGACCCCATTCGCTAGTAATATACCATAATACCTTGTGGATTGTTGGATCCAACTGGAATGTTATGTAACTTGGAATCCCTGACCATGAATGTTTTCATGACCAGCTTTATATAGGAAAATATGTAATGTGACTTCTTCTGCAGAGCAGTATGCAAGAAATGCGTTGGTAAAAACCACCATGCCAAAATGCCATTAAAAACTGTAACACACACTTGCCCTTGAGTTTTTTCAAGCAGGGGCAATAAACCAATGGAGGTCTATGGGAAGAAATGCTAGAAAATGAAGGGGTAAACACCACATTTAGATAATGCTGATTTTCAAAAACGCCATTGACTAAAAAAAAAGTCACTACCCCCCCCCCCAAAAAAACAACAAAAAAAACGAACAAAAAAACTGCCTGTTTGTCCTACATTTAATATTTTCTATAGACTTCCACATAACATCTGAAACTAAAAGATGCATCAAAAAATGCATAATGCTTAAAGAACACCAAAAAAGACTATGGGGGAGATTTATCAAAACTGGTGTAAAGTAGAACTGGCTCAGTTGACCATAGTAACCAATCAGAATCCGTCTTTCATTTTTCAGAGGTCCTTTGGGCTCTGGGCAACTAAACCAGTTCTACTTTACACCAGTTTTGATAAAACTCCCCGATTTGTGACACCGTCCTCAAAAAGTAAAAACTGCACTAAATGTGACATTTCATTTTTTTGGACACTGATAGGTGATAACTATATATCATTTCAGTGTGTGTATATATATGTATGTGTGTGTGTATATTAGGCCTGCACAATATATCGCGAAAGCAATCGCAATCACAATTAATCGCCATATCGCAATCACAAAAATGCTGCAATTATATTACCGTATTACCATCTCTTTATAAGACACACTTTTCCCCCCCCAAAAGTGGTGGTGGTGGGGGGGGGGGGGGGAATGGCAGCGCATCTTATAAAGCGATGGCTGACTTTCTACGTGACACTGACACTGTATCTCCGGCCGCTATGCTGCACAGTGCGGCCGGCGATACATCAGTTACGGTGCGGGGAGGGAAGAGCGGCTGGTGGAAAGCCGTTATTTTAATGAACACATGTTCTTCTATCTATTTTATTTATCTGTTCTGTGCAGTGTATTAAGAAAATGGCAAGTTTTGTATCTTGTACTTTTGCACTAATTCAAATATGTATTTTATTTTGAAAAACACTGCGCATTTCAGTTCTTGAGTTCAGCATAACTACATTTCACATCATCAATCATCTGTATGTGCTTTTACCTTGAAAACCCAAGCAGATAGACCTCTAGCACAATTCACTTAAAATATCGCATCGCATATCGTTATCGCAATTTTCAGGGCTCTAATCGCAATCGCACAAAATTCCCATATCGTTCAGCCCTAGTGTATATATGTGTGTGTGTATATAAATATGTGTGTATATATATATGTATGTGTGTGTGTATATGTGTGTGTATGTATGTGTGTGTGTGTGTATATGTATGTGTGTGTGTGTGTATATATATGTGTGTGTGTGTGTATATATATGTATGTGTGTGTACGTATGTGTGTGTGTGTATATGTATGTATGTGTGTGTGTGTATAATTTATATATATATATATATATATGTATGTATGTATGTGTGTGTATATATGTGTGTGTGTGTATACATGTATGTGTGTGTGTGTATATATGTATGTATGTATGTATGTATGTGTATGTATGTGTGTGTATACGTGTATGTGTGTATGTTTGGACACTTGTCCTTCAAAGGAAGTCTGTCACCTCCAAAATTGGTTTTAAAGTAAGCATACTGCAATGTAGGGTAGGTGTCCCGAAACATAACTATACCTCTCTTGGGGAAATCTGGTCCTTTAAATCATGAGAATTTTTTTTTATATATTTATGCAAATAAGGTTTTCAGTGCACCGTGGGCAGGGTCATTCCTTTCGGTGCACCCGGCATCCTCTTTGTCACCTCTACTAACTGAAATCTCAGAGACTGATAATAAGACAAGAAGGGGAGGCCTGGGTGGCATTAACGATGGAGCAATGGTGCACCAAAAACCTACTTAAAAAAAGACATAAAAAGAAGCCTTTTTACCCCACATGATGGCACGATTACTTGTAAACTGGTTTTCCCTTTAGGCTACCTTCACATTTGCGTTGTTGTTTTCCGGTATTGAGATCCGGCAGAGGATCCTGATGTGCACAATCAAAATGGATCAGTTTAATTCCGGTATTGAGATCCTCTGCCGGATCTCAATAGCGGAATTAACAACGCAGGTGTGAAAGTAGCCTTAAAAAGACTGAACAAGACTGAGTCATAGAAGGAAATGATATTGTACATGATTTCTGTTCATGCGTCTCTCGGGGTGCACATGCTGTAGCCGCAGTCGGCCCTTTTGTGTAATAAGCGGAATGAAGCTGACAGCTGTAATAACAGTGGAGGTCCAGACAGGCGTTCGTTTTACCAGCTACAGCTGAGCAAACCAGATACCAGCACTAGAATCCTTCTCTACTCCGCAGGTACCAATGTGACTCGCTGTGTTCTGTGCCAACACAAATATGCTTCCTTTTCCTATCAAAAGATAGCCTATAAACAGGACTTGTTTTCTTTTCTGAACTATTTGTGCAAAAAAAGCACCCAGATCAGTATCCAAGTAGAAAAATTCACCCAATGCGCTTTAAAATGTAACTGTAGCTAAAAACAGAAAATACAGTTACCTTTAGGACTGATCCTAACCCATGTAATCATTTTTTATGTACTTGGTCAAGGATGTAGCTATCTTGACATTCCTCCTATCTGCTTCCTCAGCATGGCACCTACATGAAGAGGCATGAGTACAAGGGAGAGAACAAGGGGTAGGCAGAGTAGGCTGCAGCCTAGGGTACCAGTGCAGGAGCAATTTGTGGACTTTGGACTCTATTTTTCTAAATAAGTACTCTAAAACTGGTGGAGAAAAGTGCAATAAGGGGAAATAAAGAAATGATTTTACATCTGACAACTGTCATGGTGAATTTTAGGGATCAAGGGTTGTGGGATACATTCTGAAAAAGAGTGTTTGCCCTGCTCTAGGTAAAAACTCCTCCTACTATATACACATACTTACCAAAATTGTTGTTAGTAAATTTAGGATAGGTAAATTCTGCCCTGGGAACCCACCCAAACCCACCCAGTAATGTCCACTTATGGGTAGAGCTTCCATGAGCCCCAACCATTTTTGACCTGGAACAGCCCAAATTTGCTGGTTATGTTTCTGTAAATTAGGGACAGTGCCTCAAAACTCAGGACTGTTGGCAGCTATGTATACAGTATATCAGGAATATTTCTTAAAGCAAAGAGCAGGGTAGATCAAGACACTACTCCATGGAGAGGTAGTGGTGGCCTGTGACGTTAGAAGTGTTTGGCACAGGTTCTGCACCTAAGGCCCCTTTCACGCGAGCGAGTTTTCCGAGCGGGTGCAATGCGTGATGTGAACGCATAAGCACCCGCGCTGAATCCTGACCCATTCATTTCAATGGGTCTGTGTACATGAGCGTTTTTTTTCACACATCAGTTCTGCGTTGTGAAAAACGCAGCATGTTATTATATTCTGCGTTTTTCACGCAGCCCTGGCCCCATAGAAGTGAATAGGGCTTTAGTGAAAAATACATTGCATCCGCGAGCAAGTGCTGGTGCGATGCGTTTTTCACTGATGGTTGCTAGGAGATGTGGTTTGTAAACCTTCAGTTTTTTATCACGCGTGTGAAAAACGCATCAAAACTGAACAACTGAACGCAATCGCAGACAAAACTGAATGGCTTTGCCTGTGAAATCGATTCAATGACAGGGGCGGCGCAATCGTCTTTCCCCATCATTGTGCCCGCTACATACAACGGAATGCGATTTGTGAGGAAGTACTTCGTAACGAATCAAATTTCTTGTTGACGTTTGGTAAAGCAGGCGAATCGAATTTTTGATAACATCGCGCATCTCTAATTATGATGATTATCAGGGAACCAGAGGTTGGACCCCCAATGATCAAACATTGTCATAGTTCCCCTATCAGAAAATATTAATTTCCCTCCAACTATTGCATTCGTGTCCCACATGCACCTATCCTGTTACATAGTAACATAGTAACATAGTATATAAGGCCGAAAAAAGACATTTGTCCATCCAGTTCGACCTGTTTCCTGCAAGTTGATCCAGAGGAAGGCAAAAAACCCCTGTGAGGTAGAGCCAATTTTCCCCACTTAAGGGGAAAAAATTCCTTCCCGACTCCAATCAGGCAGTCAGAATAACTCCCTGGATCAGCGACCCCTCTTTAGTAGCTATAGCCTGAAATATTATTACGCTCCAGAAATACATCCAGGCCCCTCTTGAATTCCTTTATTGTACTCACCATCACCACCTCCTCAGGCAGAGAGTTCCATAGTCTTACTGCTCTACCGTGAAGAACCCTTTTCTATGTTTGTGTACAAACCTTCTTTCCTCCAGACGCAGAGGATGTCCCCTCGTCACAGTCACAGTCCTGGGGATAAATAGATGATGGGAGAGATCTTTGTACTGACCCCTGATATATTTATACATAGTTATTAGATCTCCCTCAGTCGTCTTTTTTCTAGAGTGAATAACCCTAATTTTGATACCCTTTCAGGGTACTGTAGTTGCCCCATTCCAGTTATTACTTTAGTTGCCCTCCTCTGAACCCTCTCTAGCTCTGCTATGTCTGCCTTGTTCACGGGAGCCCAGAACTGTACACAGTACTCCATGTGTGGTCTGACTAGTGATTTATAAAGTGGTAAGACTATATTTTCATCACGGGCATCTATGCCCCTTTGATGCAACCCATTATCTTATTGGCCTTAGCAGCAGCTGCCTGACACTGGTTTTTACAGCTTAGTTTGTTATTTATTAAAATTCCTAGATCCTTTTCCATGTCAGTGTTACTGAGTGTTTTACCATTTAGTATGTACGGGTGACTTGCATTATTCCTTCCCATGTGCATAACTTTACATTTGTCAGTGTTAAACCTCATCTGCCATTTCTCTGCCCAAGCCCCCAATCTATCCAGATCCTCTGTAGCAGAAAACTGTCCTCTTTAGTGTTAATTACTTTACACAGTTTAGTGTCATCTGCAAAATTGATATATTACTGTGCAAGCCTTCTACAAGATCATTAATAAATATATTGAAGAGAATAGGGCCCAATACTGAACCCTGAGGTACCCCACTAGTGACCGTGACTCCAATCTGAGTGTGTACCGTTAATAACCACCCTCTGTTTTCTATTACTGAGCCAGTTACTTACCCACATACAGATATTTTCTCCTAGTCCAAGTGTTCTCATTTTATATACTAACCTTTATGTGGTACAGCGTCAAATGCTTTGGAGAAGTCCAGATATACGACATCCATTGATTCGCCGCTGTCAAGTCTAGAACTTACCTCCTCATAGAAACTGATTAAATTAGTTTGACATGACCGATCCTCATGAAGCCATGCTGATATGGTGTAATTTGTTTATTTTCATTGAGATACTCCAAGATAGCATCTCTTACAAAACCTTCAAACAGTTTACCCACAACAGATGTTAAACTTACCGCCTATAATTTCCAGGCTCTGTTTTTGGACCCTTTTTGAATATTGGCACCACATTTGCTATACGCCAGTCTGGTGGAACATTCCCTGTCAGTATGGAGTCCGTGAATATCAAAAATAAGGGTCTGGCTAGGACATCACTTAATTCCCTTAGGATACGGGGTGTATGCCATCCGGTCCTGGCGATTTGTCTATTTTAATCTTTTAAGTCGCTGCTGTACTTCTTCCTGGGTCAGACAGGGCACTTTTAAAGGGGAATTTACTTTTACATTTTGCATTTCATCTGACAGTTTATTTTCCTCAGTGAAAACAGTGGTGAAGAAAATATTTAATAGCTTGGCTTTATCCTCATCGCTTTCTGCAACTCCCTCATTGCTATGTAGAGGGCCGACTCCTTCAGGTTTATATTTTTACCATTTATATAATTGAAAACATTTTAGGGTTAGTTTTGCTCTCTTTGGCAATTAATCTCTCGGTCTCTAGTTTGGCAGTTTTTATTAGTTTTTTACATATTCTATTTTTTTCCTTATAGTTTATCAGTGCTTCCTGGCTCCCTCCTGTTTTAGTGATTTATATGCTTTCTTTTGTCATTTATTGCTTTTTTTACGGTTCTATTTATCCACATTGGTTTCTTCTTATTTCTTAGCCTTTATTTCTATAAGGTATGCATCGATCACAATTTGATGTTACAATGCTTTTAAAAATCTCCCATTTTGTGGTTGTATTTTTATTTTTGAGGACTATGTCCCAGTTAATTGGGCCTATGGCCTCTCTAGTTGGCTAAATTTTGCTTTTTGAAGTCCGGTATTCTTGTTCCTCCCTGTAGAAACTCTCGCTTGAAGGATAATTGGAAGGTTATTACTTTATGGTCACTATTTCCCAGGTGTCCCCGACCTGCACGCCTGTTGTTCTATCAGGTCTATTGGTTAATACTAAGTCCAGTATGGCCGTCCCTCTAGTTGGGTCCTGAACCATTTGGGAAAGGTAATTGTCTTTGGCTATTGTCAAGAACCTGTTTCCTTTATGGGATGTACAGGTTTCAGTTTCCCAGTCTATATCTGGGTAGTTGAAGTCCCCCATAATAACCACCTCATTATGGTTTGCCGCTTTGTTTATCTCGTTTAGTAATAGATTTTCATGGACTCTGGTATATTAGGTGGTTTATAGTAAACTCCTATTAGTAATTTATTATTGTTTTTGGCTCCATTTATCTCCACCCACAATGACTCCACATTTTCGTGTCCCTCATAGATGTCTTCCGAGTGTGGGCTTTAGACAGGACTTTATGTAAAGGCAGACCCTCCCCTCTCCGGTTTTGATGATCCTTTCTGAACAGATTGTAACCTTGTACATTAACAGCCCAGTCATAGCTATCATCCAGCCATGTCTCAGTTATTCCCACTATGTCATAGTCCTCCTCACACATCACTAATTCCAGTTCCCTAGTTTTATTAGTCAGGCTTCTGGCATTAGTATACATACATTTGAGAGGTTTATGCATATTTTTTTGCCCTACACCTTTCCTTCTGAACTTTTCTAGTCCCTCCTTCCATTCCTCCCCAGTCCCACTACCTGCCCCTGGTCTCTATCTGCACTATCTTCCCTCCTATAACGTAATTACCCTCCCCCAGTCCCTAGTTTAAACACTCCTCCAACCTTCTAGCCATCTTTCTCCTCCAACACAGCTGCCCCTTCCCCATTGAGGTGCAGCCCGTCCCTACGATAGAGCCTGTAGCCGATAGCAAAGTCGGCCCAGTTCTCCATGAACCCAAACCCTGCTTCCTACACCAGTTCTTGAGCCACTTGTTAACCTCCTCTAATCTCCCGCTGCCTCTCTTGTGTGGCTCGTGGTACAGGCAGTATTTCGGAAAATACTACCTTGAGGTCCTTGCCCTAAGCTTTTGACCTAAATCCCTGAAATCATTCTTAAGGACGCTCCACCTTCCTCTAACTTTGTCATTGGTTCCGATATGGACCATGACCGCTGGATCTTCTCCAGCCCTCCCAGTAATCTGTCAACCCGATCTGCGATGTGTCGAACTCTAGCGCCAGGAAGACAGCACACTGTTCGGCGATCACGATCTTTGTGACAGATCGCCCTATCTGTTCCCTAATAACTGAGTCTCCCACTACCAGCACCTGTCTGGCCTGCCCTGCCTCTCCTGGTCCCCTGCTTACTGGAGCTGACATTCCCTGACCGGCAGAGGAAGTGTCTGGCTGCAGCGGTGCTGTCCCTGAGCTGCCATCCCCTCATCTGCTAAACGTGCAAAGCTTGTTGGGATGTGTCAGATCAGGGCTAGCCTCCCTGGCACTCTTCCTCTACCCCCTTTCTTACTGTCACCCAGCTAGCTACCTCACTTTCCTCATCCTCCTCTCTGTCACCCTCCCCACATCTACCCTCAAAGACTGCTTGCTCGGTGAGCAGCAAACTCTTTTGCAAATTGTCAGTGGCTCTCAGTGTTAGCAATATGCCTGTTTAGAGACTCGATGTGCGATTCCAAAACGGGTAATTTGCTCACATTTTGAACAAAGATATGCACCTCAAACGGTTGTTCCAGGACTGCATACATCATGCAAGATGTGCACTGACGGCATTGTCACTGTGCAAGACATACTAATGGGGATTACACCACAAAAATACAAAAAATACAATATAATCTAGTTACAAGAACTGACGAATTTTAGTCCCCCACTGAAGTCCCTGAATCTGAAGTCACTTAATCTTAAGTCACACTTACACAACCACACACTTAATCAACCACGCGTCGTGACCAACCTCGCGTAATATATATATCTACTTATATAAGTATGCTGTAAATGAAACTCAAATACACCAGCCTGGTTTTTTTTCCTCTGGATTCAAAAAAATCTAATCTGTTCTATCTTAAAGAAAAAATATCAGTATCACATGATCAAGAGGAACTGAATGAATACATTTCACATTTTCTAATGACATTTAGTCGGTGGTGGGAAAACTATTTTTTCTGCCCCCGGCATTACATACCACATGCATGTTGTGCAGGACATTGGAATGTACAATACTGAGAATATGTTTTTAAGAGAATCAAACTACCGTAATAGGTTGACACTTTTTATGATATGTCAGTCACAAATGCTCAATACATGCTGTCAAATGGAGCCAAAACCCTTGGTTATTCTTTTACTCAGTGTCTGGCAGTAGGAACCTCCATTAAATCAAAAACTACTGACACTCTTATTGATTTCAATGGCTGCATCTACACAGTGAACCATTAATTCTCCAGAAGCTCAGCTGCTACCTAATCTGACATGTCACTCATGCATGTTATAAAGGTCTTCAGTCAAAAACTGCTTTATTTTATTAATATTCGATTTGGGTTACATTCTGCTGTGAAAGTGCTCCAATTGGCCTAAAAATTTGTGTATGACACTCTGAGGTCTCCTAGGATTTTTTTTTTATCTCACTCTCTCCAAAATTCACCTGAATTCAATCACTAAAAATTCAGATTTTTATACAATTTGAGTTGCATCTGATCAGTTTAGAATTGATTCGCTCATCTCCACTTAATATACATTCCCAAGTTTGTCTGTGTTTAATCCTTCCATCTTTCCTTGTGCTCCTCTGGGGAGGGGCTAATATCCTGACTTACATATTACTGTAATGTGGTAACCGTAATGTCTGCAGTGGAAGGGAAAAGACGTGTATGAAAAAGTTTGGCAATTAGAGAGCTGTTAGCCAGGTCTAGATGTATTGCATGTCTTGCATTTTTTTTATTATATAGCTTATATGCCATTTATTTTAGCCTAACCTATGAAATTGTATACATTGACTTAAATCTTTTCTACTTATGTAGGCTAGACCTTCCAACACTTTCTATATTATCAAGTAGCTTGCCCTACTAGAAGGAAGGGGAATACTTACAATTTCGAACACTTTGAAGAAATCAATATTAGCATACAGCACATCTTCTATCCTCTGTAACCTCTGCTGGGACAAGACGCACATTGCATTACGCACTGTATGCATTCCTCTGCGACTGCTGAATATGAGGAATCGCTCCAGGAGACTCTGGCTGCACGCTATGTCCTTCAGAGACAGGTCCGGTATACCAGATGCAAACTAAAGAGAGAAAATGGGAAAAAAAACAACCTTATTAGATTAACAAAACCATGACCTTTTTACTTATGTACATTTCATTACATTTTTTTGGTAGTGCCCCCTGCTGTTTACCCTTCTGATCCACCTTCTACTGCATTCAGTGGTGGACTGACATGCTCAGTAGCTTTCTAGATCTCTTCTTCCTCCTTTCACTGCTGGCATAGTGATTTCATAGAGAAGCAGGTGAAGCAGACCTTTCATTCATTCATCCGTACTTTTAAATTCCTAGAAGTATATAGCTATCTCTCTAGACAGTGGAGAAAGGAATTGCAGAGGCATAACATCCAATGACTCTCCAGGGCTACATGTGAGGGACTATTTTGTATGCAGGGAAGACAGGGTTTAATAAGAGCTGATTGTAATGCAGATGCTTGATGAGCTGCTGCCCACCCACAGAAAGGGAAGAAAGTGTTTTCAATTTATGGGTTAATCCCTTTAAGGGTTATTGCTTGTATACGGATCAACAATGTTTGCAGTGTATTACCCCTTCAAAATAGTGAAAAACACATTCAGGACTAGAACAGATTCCATCATGTTCGACGATTTATAGGCATTTCTAATATTAAACATTTTTACTAAGGTAAAAAGTTAGGCGGGATCCGAAACACTGAACGCCTTGTTATCATCCCTGGATGCAGGTAAGCATTATTTAATAATACAAGGCCATCTGGCCTGGCTTGGAACGCCTGTAACATTTTTTGGCCCACACAGCACTTTAGGTCCCAGAACTTGATCATGAGGCCCCATTCACCGTGTCTGTTTTGTGGTCTGTAAAACACGGACACTAGCCGTGTGCATCCCGCCCTATGTTACAAATGCCTATTCTTCTCTGCAAAATGGACAAGCACATGTTTTATTTTAATTTTTTTGCGGGGCTCCTGAACGGACATATGGATGTGGACAGCACATGATGTGCTGTCCACATCTTCTGTGGCCCCATTGAAATGAATGGGTCCGCATCCGCAGGGGTGCACCTAGCCTTTCTGCTGTCTGGAACGAAAACTGAAATGGCGCCCCTCCCTCCTCAATGCCAATTTCTTTACCTAGAAACATAGAAACATAGAATGTGTCGGCAGATAAGAACCATTTGGCCCATCTAGTCTGCCCAATAAACTGAATACTATGAATGGCCCCTGGCCCTATCTTATATGAAGGATGGCCTTATGCCTATCCCATGCATGCTTAAACTCGTTTACTGTATTTGCAGCTACCACTTCTGCAGGAAGGCTATTCCATGCGTCCACTACTCTCTCAGTAAAGTAATTCTTCCTGATATTACTTTTAAACCTTTGCCCCTCTAATTTAAAACCATGTCCTCTTGTAGCAGTTTTTCTTCTTTTAAATATTCTCTCCTCTTTTACCGTGATGATTCCCTTTATGTATTTAAAAGTTTCTATCATATCCCCTCTGTCTCTTCTTACTTCCAAGCTATACATGTTAAGGTCCTTTAACCTTTCCTGGTAAGTTTTATCCTGCAATCCATGTACTAGTTTAGTAGCTCTTCTCTGAATATCCTTCTGCAGATATGGTCTCCAGTGCTGCACACAATACTCCAAATGAGGTCTCCCTAGTGCTCTGTAGAGCGGCACGAGCACCTCCCTCTTTCTACTGTTAATGCCTCTCCCTATACACCCAAGCATTCTGCTGGCATTACCTGCTGCTCTATGACATTGTCTGCCCACCTTTAGGTCGTCTGATATAATGACCCCTAAATCCCTTTCCTCAGATACTGAGGTTAGTACTGTATCACTGATTTTATATTCTGCTGTTGGGTTTTTACGCCCCAGGTGCATTATCTTGCACTTGTCAACATTAAATTTTAGTTGCCAGATTTTTGACCATTCCTCTAGTTTTCCCAAATCCTTTTCCATTTGGTGTATCCCTCCAGGAACATCAACCCTGTTACAAATCTTTGTGTCATCAGCAAAAAGACACACCTTACCATTGAGGCCTTCTGCAATTTCGCTGATAAAGCCCTTTGGCTGTTACTCTCTTGCCTCTACCTGATGCTGCCTGAGGCAATCGCCTCAATTGGCCTCATTGGTGGAGCATCCCTGCCCATCCGATCTGCATTTTTTGTGGAATAAAAATATGATTGTGTAAATGGGGTCTTATGTGTGTGGGGACATTGTGGTATGTTTAGCAAATCCAGGACTGGCATGGAAGGGAGTGTTGGTGTAGTATGCTATGCACACAAGGGGATATGGATCGCAGATAATCCATGTATGGATAAAGATACAAAGACGTGAGAGTATCCAATGGTCAAAATTGTGCAGCCAGAAGGTGCTGATTTTGATTTTGCAATTTGGTTTTCCCTACACGTCTGCTGGTGGGGTCACCGAGAACTAACTGCTATCACTCAGGGATCTCCTTTATAAGGCCTCTTTCTAATTTCAGAGAAATATGGAATTGTGCTGTCCGTAGTCCACTGACTATTCACTCATCAGTCGTTTTTCATAGACTGCTGGTCCGTGGTGACACGACGAAAGCATGCCCTATTTTGGTCCATGATTATGGATCTCTCACGCACTTTTAATCTATGAGCCGTGAAAATCATGGACACAACACAGATGCCATCCGTTTTGGTCCTTGGTTTTAAATGGATTTTTGCTAGGAGATATTCTGGGTGTTAATTTTCAGACTAGCAGAGTCCCTGGAATACGTATGACACATGGAGGGTAAAGAAGGACACACGGACCAAACATGGATTCTTCCCTGACATCAGAAACAAAAAATAAAGTAGGACAGCACCACTTACTGAGATTACTTAACCAATGCTTTGGCGGTGGTGCACGCAACGTCAAGTCCCGGCCTCAGGGACCCCTCAGATACAAAGGAAATTTCAGGAAAATCGCAGCACTCTCTATCTTGTATCCAATCTTTGTGTTTATTAACATAGAAAAAAGCAACGTTTCGACACACAGGTCTTTTTCAAGCTATTTCTTCCCTGACATCTTCACGGATGAACCACTGACTATCTCATCATTGATATCATCATGGACAAGGACGTGTGAAAGACGCCTAAGTTATTATTTTACCTGTATCTCCATTCACTTCAGTGGATGTCATCAGTCGCAAAGGCCAAAGCCACACTTGCCATGGTTCATGGATCATGCTTTTTCCATTTTAAAACATCTACAGACACTTTTTATTATCTTCCTCTCATATAAACTAGGGGAAGTTCAGCTCTTTACACATAATTGTAGCATAAGTCCAAACTTTTAATAGACTTCCTATCAATGGGTTTGTCCTGAGAAACCCGGAGTAGTTAACGTGTCAGAAAGTGATCACTTGATCTTAGCATTTCAGTCAGTGAAAGTGTTATCAGTACGCCACGATTAGTCTGGCAAACAAGGTAATAGACCTCGTGCGTACAGTGGACATATTTATCTGCTGAGAACATAATGGAATGTCCTTTGTTATGAATCAATATGGGAAATGAGGAATCATCAGAGTGGAACTAATGTCAGCCTGGCTGGATTCGGTTACCTATTACTGGTTCTCATTTTAAGTATAAATGTATGCTTGACTGAGAGAGATGACTGAAGCGATTGGGCTCAGGCATAATACCAGCATTCACAGCATGTTCAGCAATACGGAGACAGACAGTCATTAGACAACTTCTGTACCAGAGAGGCCAACACCGCGCGATCAATGCACAAGCCCAAACTCTCGAGACATTATTTCATTTCTTATTGCCAAATGGCAAGCAAGCTCTGGTTTCAGCCCAGAGTCAATTTCCTATATTAAGGAGCCAGTTTCATGTATTTCTCTCCTGAATTGTCCCCATGGGGGAAACAATGATTGTAAAAGGGAGTCAGGAATATTTGGATTTCCAAACTGGACGTCCAGTTAGAAGCATCTCAACTAAAGTGGAACTGTACTTGACAGCAATTTAAAAAATGAGGTTAATAGTATAAATTTGCCATTGTATGTGTACAAATCGACCCAAATGACAATGTCATTTTATTCCCCTTTTGCAGAAGTGTTAGACTTTCACCAAATTAATAAAATGCATGTCATTCACTATATAAATATACATGTACTGTGGTAACTATTTCTTAAAGGGGGCACACTCTCTTTGGAAACCATATGCTTCTTTAATCAAAACAATCACATGTACATTCAACCAAAGCTAACATAACCATAAACTAAGAAGCAAATCGCAATAAAATGACATTGATGTAATTTTATTGCAATTTGCTTTTTAGTCTATGGTTATGTTAGTTTTGGATGAATGTACATGTGATTTTTTGAATAAAGTAGCATATGGTTTCCAAAGAGAGTGTGCCCCCTATTGATATATAGAGATTTTGACACGGTATATGAACTTGGGTGAAGTTCCTAGGGTGAGCACATCTTGATCCGTCATCAGTTTGAAGGGTGTAGCCGCTGATTTTTTAGAATTTTATTTCTTAAAGGGGTTGTCCAGCTTTTTACCAGTTTTTGGTCACCCTCTCTCCCCCCAGACCTGTTGAGGAAAGCGTACTTACCTGCTCCCTGTCTTTTGGTTCCTATTTCTTTGGTCCTCTGCTGCATTTGCTGCACTCCAGTTCCCCTTGTAAACTTCTGGCATGGACGGGTATTATGTGTGCTGCTGCACCCAATGACTGGCTGCAGAGGTGATGTGTCCCCCAAGCAGCAGTTGACCCATTGTCTTCAGCGGCACACATGGCGCCTCTCCATGCCAGAACGTTACAAGGGGACACCAGAGTTGGACCAAAATAGCTGGAACCAAGTGGCAGGGAGCGGTGATGAGGGTGACCAAAAACTGTTAAAAAGCTGGACAACCACTTTCAATGCACAATCCCAAATAGAAACTTGTAGAAATAAAAGTGACAGCAGGGAGTGCAATGTTGTCACCTGCTTCACAGAAATTTATCAAATTTCCTTCTGTCAGGCACGAGATAGCTTTACCGTCTGTCAGCTTTTTACCATCATAAAATAGCATTTCCTGTTGTCACTTTTTCCAAATATGGCAACAAAAAACTAAATTACAACAAAACAAAAAAGATGAGTGCAGAAACCAAGAACCGTGGCACTGCTCGTATAGTTGAAGAGCTCTTCACCTATACAAGCAGCACAACACTTGTTTCTCTACTTTTCTCTTCAACCTGCCAGGCTTCACCACTGATTCCCTGCACGGCAGCCCGTGGTGATTTCAGTACTCCTCTGGCTATTGTGCTCCTAGCTCTGTGATGGCTAACCTCCGGCACTCCAGCTGTGATAAAACTACGACTCCCAAGATGGAGACTTGCCTGGCTGTTCTCAGAACTCCATAGAAATGAATGGAACATGCTGGGAGTCGTAGTTTCACAACAGCTGGAGTGCTGAAGGTTGGCCATCACTGTTACTTAGCTCAACACCGAAAGGTGAGCCTCCACTTTGCCATAGATCAATCAATCCCTATCCTAAGTCAGGGATCAGCAACCTCCGGCACTCCAGCTGTGGTAAAATTACAGCTCCCAGCATGCTCCATTTGCTTCTATGGGAGTCCTGAGAACAACCAAGCAAGTGTGCATGCTGGGAGTCGTAGTTTTACCACAGATGGAGTGCCGGGGGTTGCGGACCCCTGTCCTAAGTGATCCTTCCATCTGCGCTTCTCTTTGTTTATTTTTGTTTATCTTAAAACTAAAATGTGGCAATATCTGTAAAAGAAACACAAAATACCAGCTTGTGATTCACTAATATATGCCCATTTTTGCATTACAGTTTTGTTGTAGTGGTCATTTTTGCAAAAGGGACAACAGGAAGAGCCTGGGTCCCTAAACTAGCTGGAAGACCTATCAGCAGTGGCGTAATGATCACAGTCACAGCGAGTGGATCTTCAACCAGATGTGGAAAGGAAAGGGGCCCACCCAGGTAATCACCAGCTTAACCACATCCTCAGGATGCAGATCCGGTTGATATCTATGGCGGAGCAACTATTGGGACTTTGCAACACCATTTTCTATGATAAGCCACAGACTTGCCTGCCAGAAAATGTCAGGTATCTAGCCCTTGACAGCAGAAAAGAGGAAGCGGATCAAGTCCAGCACTCATTGTGGGAATGGGATTAGGTAAGTTTTAGTTTTTTATTTTAATTGCTGCAAAAGGGAGCATGAAAAGGAATAAAATGGATCATGAACTAGAACAACACTAATGTAAGGGGACATTGTTTTACATATGGGGAACAAGTGGGAAATCGTTATTGCATGGTAACAATTTTATTATATGGGGAGCAAAGGGGGACATTATTATTGTATGGGGGAAGATGGGGGCATCATTATGACATGAGGGACATAATTATTGTTTGGGGGCATATAGGTGGAAATGTTATTGTATAGGGACACAAATAGGTAGGCACAGTAGGAGCTATTATTAGTGTCTGGGCCACAGTAGATGGTCAGTGTAGAAGTAGGGAGGGTGCTGAAAGGTAATGAGACAAACATGTCTGTGCATTAGGCTTATTTCACACTGCTGCTTTTACATCTGGCAGGCTGTTCCGGTAGGGAATAGTCTGCCGGATCTCTCTGCATTCCAGCATTGCTGGAACCTACCACATCACTGTCCAGCCTCATTCACTATAATGGGGACTGGCTTAGATCCAGATGCAAGCAGGCAGTGGTTTTCATCTGGCCAATTCTCAGAATGTTTGCCGGGTTGTGGCCGGATCTCTGCTGGTCCCCTCCCCATTATAGTGAAGTAGCATACAGCAGTGCCGGATTCAGACATCTCTGGCAGGGAGCAGCCTGCTGGAGATGGTAAAAGCTAGTGTGAAACTAGCCTTACATTCTGCAGGCAAAAGTTTTGGCTGGAAGATGTCTTCATGGATACCTGGGCAGGATGGAGAAGAAAAGAGAAAGTGAACAACTCCAATTGGAGATGTCAACTGTAATTCACTGGATATTACTGTAATCACAGAGCCTGAGAGGGTGCCTGTGTACCACTATATGATCACTGTAAGGTGGTCAATTTGGCATTAGCACAGTGTTTTATTTTATCAGTATGGAGGTATTATTAGTTACTATGTGGCACTAAGGCTAGTTTCACACTAGTGGCCGTCTTCTCTGGCAGGTTGTTCCGGTGGATGAACAGCCTGCTGGATCCGTGCGGAAAACATGCCGAGAGGCGGCCAGAATAGAACTACGACATGTAGTGCACTACATGCACTAGCAGCAGCACGGATCCGGCAGGCTGTTCACCCGCCGAAACAGCCTGCCGGAGAAGGCTGACGCTAGTGTGAATGTAGCCTAATTGTGCTCATTGTGTGGGAAGGGAGGTAGATATCTCTATAGACTCTAGCATCACTACTGGGTCGCACACATCTGAGTAACATAGTGGTTGCGGTGGGAGCCCAAATCCAATATTTGTCCTGGGATCTAAAGGACTCTAGTTAGGACCTGCTGAGATAATCAAAGCTATGGCCAACCATACATGGTCACAATGAGCCCCCCAGAAAATGATTTACTCTTTCTAGCAAGGCTACTGAAAAGGGAACCACCATTCCATGGTGTCTACATGCTCTAATAGGGAATTTTAGCTATAGTTATACTATTATAACTATAATTAAAAAAATCTTACTGTATCATTTATCTCTGTATAATAGCCTTAATCCCAGTGAAACCAGTGAATGAAGTCATCACCCGATGAGAAACCTGACAAACATTTCTTTCCAAAGTGTGACTTGTCAGACCAGATAATGGGTCAAATAAAATATGTTGAGCCTTTCTCCTCCCTCTCTGTGACTCAGGATACTTTCTGTAATGTTCTGCAATTAGGCTGAATTTATGTTCCAGCAGTAGACGGTACAAAGAGGATGATTTGTCTCCTCCTTGGCCTTTCCCAGCAATCTAGTGGTCACAAGTAGAGAGAACTGCAGTGGTAACAAGTGCTGAGTCAATGTGAACATAGCGATCCCCTACTCGCCTGCATTATCTGCACCGATGACTAAGACTGGAGTGGTTTGTGTTAGTATGTGCTTTATCCAGACACCAGCTTCCCAAACCTTTCATTCTGCTTTCTAAAATGTTGACCTGGTGATCTGTGCTCGAAATTATCTCTAATGAAAGGAGAACAGCTCACATGATGTGGTGGATCATAAACCCAAAAAACAATTTCTCCTAAGCTGATTAATGGCATTGGAGACTGAGTCAGTCTCAGCATCTAGCAATGCTGTAACTATGCACAGTTGACAACTAATTAATGCATTTAATCTGGTTTACTCACCTTGTATAAATTCATATACATGATGACTACATAAGCGAGTGCAATGCTGTGTTTATATTCACAATCCTAACTCCCCCACTTCTTGTATCTGACACACTGGACCAGGGGCGGATTGGGAACTTAAAGTGGCCCTGGAAAAAAACTAAAAGTGGCCCCATGTTGTAGGTGGGTCCAAATTGACAGAAGACAGGACAAGACAAGAAGGCAGGGAGAACAGAAGTAGGCAGGGCCAGCAATACCGCAGTGCAGCACAGAATACCACCCCAGCAGAACCAAATACCACAGGGCAGCACAAAATACTGCGGCCCCAACCACATAATTCAACTGTATCACTGTCATGAGGGCAGTAATACAGTTGAGTTCAGGAGGGCACCTGTGGCCTTTGAACATCAGATCATTATGTACCTGGCCTGCAGACATCAAGAGTGCTTGAGTGGCCCCCTGGGCATCGGCCCACCGAGAAACTTCCCTGTAGGGTCTATGGCCAGTCTGTTCCTGCACTTAGCTATAATATGAAGTTAGAGAGCTACATGTTCTATTTCATATACTTTTTATGTTGTAAATATTGACATAACCTACTATATATATATATATATATTTCTGCCCCTAATTATTCAGGCAAATTTTGACTTAAAGTTACTTTTGAACAACAATCAAGTCATTTTTTTGACGGGAAATGACATAAGTGTCTCCCAAATGTTAATAAGACGATGTACAAGGCATTATTGTGGAAAAAAAAAACATTTCTCAGCTTTTATTTACATATGAGCAAAAAGTGTTCAGTCCAAAATTATTCATACCTTTCACAAACTGTCACAGTCTGTGGGAAAATCCAAAGTTCTATACCATTCCAAATAGTCAAAGCTGTTCTAAAGCATCCGAATTA
Source organism: Bufotes viridis (assembly GCA_033119425.1). Classification (NCBI taxonomy): domain Eukaryota; kingdom Metazoa; phylum Chordata; class Amphibia; order Anura; family Bufonidae; genus Bufotes; species Bufotes viridis. Next base: position 37,739,163 of record CM065596.1, on the reverse strand, counting down.
CCCTGATTCATTGGGAACAGCTGTTTTAATCAACTCAACAGGTGAAAAACAGCAGCTCTCTGCAGTTAGTTTGTGGACAGTCATGGCTAAGAGAAAGGAGCTCAGTGAGGACCTGCGGGTTCGCATTGTGGCTGCTCACAAGTCAGGAAAGGGCTACAAGGCCATTTCTAAATGTTTTCATGTTCCAGTGGCTACAGTGCAAAGTATTATTAAAAAATACAAGATGTTCCGCACTGTGGAAAATCTCAGAGGACGTGGTCGGAAGCCAAAAGTGACAACTGTGCTGGCCAGGAGAATAGTAAGAGAGGTGAAAAAGAATACAAGAATAACCACCAAGGCCATCCTGGTGAACCTGGGCTCTGCTGGTGGCAATGTCTCAAGGCAGACAATCCAATGGACACTGCACACTGCTGGGTTCCACGGATGCAGACCAAGGAGGATGCCACTTCTCCAGATAAGGCACACAAATGCTTGCTTGGCCTTTGCAAAAGCTCATCTGGACAAAGAAGACGACTTCTGGTCTTCTGTATTATGGTCAGATGAAACTAAAATTGAATTGTTTGGTCACAATGATGTTTGCTGAATTTGGCGTAAAAAAGGAGAAGCCTTCAACCCAAAGAACACCACCCCCACTGTCAAACATGGTGGTGGGAACCTAATACTTTGGGGGTGTTTTTCAGCCAATGGACCAGGGAACCTAATCACAGTAAACGGCACCATGAAAAAAGAGCAATAGATGAGGATTCTCAACGACAACATCAGGCAGTCTGCAGAGAAACTTGGCTTTGTGCACCAGTGGACATTTCAGCATGACAATGACCCAAAACACACAGCAAAAGTGGTGAAGAAAAGGTTAGCAGACAACAACATTAACATTTCGGAGTGTCCCAGCCAGAGTCCAGACTTAAATCCAATTGAAAATCTGTGGAGGGACCTAAAGATTAGGGTGATGGCAAGAAGACCCTCCAACCTGAAAGATTTGGAGCTCATTGCTAAAGATGAATGGGCAAAAATACCTGTGGAGACATGCAAAAAGCTGGTCTGCAATTATAGGAAGCGCTTGATTGCTGCAATAGCCAATAAAGGCTTTTCTAATGATTATTCAGAAGGGTATGAATGATTTTGGACTGGACACTTTTTGCTCAAATGTAAATAAAAGCTGAGAATTTTTTTTTTCCACAATAATGCCTCTTGTACATCGTCTTATTATCTTTTGGGAGATACCTATGTCATTTCCCGTCAAAAAAAGTACTTGCTGGTTGAATAAAAGTAACTTTAAGTCAAAATTTGCCTGGGGTATGAATAATTATAGGCAGATATATATACACATATACAAAAAACAGATGTCTAAATCAGGGCAGCACACCAGTAGTTTAGGAGTGCCAGCAGTACTTGCCTGACCAAGGCAGGAAATATAAAAGAAAAAATAAAAAACTCATCACCTCCAATACAGTGAAAAAGTGTGATCCTTTATTCACCTGTGCATCGTTTCGATCCGCTTACTGGGATCCTTCTCAAGCGTCCCGCTCAAAGCCGTCCGCTCTGATTGGATTGTGATCATAGCCGGGGGAAAGGAGATGCCCACAGCAGAAGATGGCGTCTTGGCACCGTTGCGAGATTACAGCTCGCTAGCCGAAACAACGGGGCTCTGAACCGGACGAACAGGGGGAAGGTATGAAAAAAAGAATACATCCCGGGCATCAGTGGGGGCCGCACTACAAGGTTTTGACATAGTTAGCCTATGTCAAAACTAATGAAAGGTCCTCTTTAAGGTTACGTGCACATCTCCGTTGTGAACTCCAGCAGGCTGCTGGAGGATTGGCCTGCCGGAGTTCACCATATCTGGTAAAGCCAGATAGAGCCGTGCATGACTGGGTCACCATTAACTACAATGGGATCCGGACACTTTATAGCAGGAATGCCTGCTTTCAGCTGGATAAAAAGCCATGCATGTAGGACTTTTTGTCTAGCTGAAAACTGTCATTTCTGCAAGAAGATTCTCAGCGGAACCCACTGTAGTCAATGGGGATTCAAAGATGCTTGGCCCTATCCGTCTATGCCAAATACATTGAAATGTGAACATATCCTGACTTGTAATTTTTTTTCCCATTTGTATCGCTTTATATTCTGGGCTTAGGAGTCCTGTTCTCTTATCAGGGGTAGACACAGGCAGCTGAGGACCCCTGTGCAAAAACAGTAGGTGGGCCCCTTGTTATCCAATATCTGGTAATAGAGAACTCCTTGTATTGTATTGTCTCTCCACCAGAAATTATTAGCCATGAATTTCATTAGCTCAGGTTTTTACTTGCAGTCTAATAGACAATAGAAAACCTCTTTTATGGTGATACGTGGGGCCTCCTTTACCTAGTGGACCTCAGGTTTCGCTATTGGTATGTGTGCCCCATCTCCAATGAAACTATACATCAATCAGCCCAACATGCTGCCCACAGATCTGAATGCATGTGCAAGGTGACAGGTTCCCTTTAAGGGGATGGACATCAGAATACTTTGCTTATCATTAAAGGGGTTATCCCATGATTAATGTAAAAAATGAAAATGAGACATAATCTAGTACATGACTACCTCTTTGTAACAAATCTAGAACCAGGGAGTTTAGGGGTAGTGTCCTTTCTCAGAGAGTGTGTCCTGTATGCTGCAAAAGATGACAGTTCAAGGATGGAGATGGAACTGAGCATGTGCTTCCATCTCAGTAAGTAGGACAGAGAAATTAGAAAAGGAGCAGCAGGTGGCGCTATACAGATAGATTTCATTGCATAACTCAGTAGCTATAATACATTTTTAATAACATGCAATTACAAAAGTATTCAGATCCATGTGCTGGTTTAAAAACTGTAGACAATTATTTGTGGGACAACCCCTTGAAACGTACCCAACATTTTTTTTAAAACTTTGGGTGTGATTGACATTTCCGCTTTAGTTTTTAACCCAACCCTAATCTTTACTAAACCTTTTTCTTAAATATTTCTTTTTATCAACTTCCCATACTGGAAATGCCAGTAGTTGTATCAGTCTAAATCTAAATGAATACCTGTCACTAAGTATCAGGACACAATGAGTAACAGATTAACACGGATTACACACAAGTGATTTCATGTTTATAGAAACAACTGGAGCAAGAGACACATTCCTACCCGGCAGAACGGCAGATTATTTCTCACATGTTCTGGGCCAAGTAAAAAACATTAGCAAACATGAAATCAAGATACAAATGACATAATAGCTTCAGAATGAGGCGTGCCCTATATTTCACAATTTGATTGATACGTAGCTTCCTGCCATTACCAAGCTCACGCCCATATGATACTGTACATAACAGCCCACACAGAGGTGTAAATTGAAGGGTCCCTATCAAAATCTGTACCAGGGCCCCCATCTACCATCTGCATTTATAATGCTGGTGTTTTCCTTTGTGGCAGAAGTACCCCAGGTGAGACTGCTACCTCAGCATCCCCTACAGCTACGCCTTTCATCCTATGGTAGTGTTGCTTCTGTGGCGCTCTGTGTGCTCCACTACCATGTGGCAGCGGTATTGCAGCAGGACCGCAATGCCTGCTGCACTAAAAAAGGCACTTTGAATAATAAAAATAGGGATACCGCGCTCTGGGGCTTTATTAGAGTTAGTACTGTGAGAGGGGCTGCGCTATGCGATATGCTGTCCGCCAAACTATACACAGGTTGATAACAATATAACTATCTTTTATACAGATGGTTTACCTGTATATACATATTGGTTGATTCCTGCTTGGCGCGAAATTGCTGATCTCAAAGACGCCAGGGTCCAGGATGTAAGCTTGCATGTAGTCCGCTTCTTTAGCGTGCTGCCTCGCGCCCCGGCCAGCGGCGCGATGCTGCAACAGGTAGGAGTTTAGCAGTTTTTGCGCTCACTAGGAGCAGCGAGTGACGTCACTCCTGTACTTACTGGTGACTACAGGTGCCAAAATTGCCTCCGACACGTTTCGAACAGATGCTTTTCTTCATCAGGGAGTGTTGCATGGCTACTTGCATCGTCTCTATTTATACACTCACTGCCTTGATTCTGATAATTTACTCCTTATGTGCCTCTATTATGCGCAACTACCAATACAGCTTTTATTCAAAGGCAAACAGCTCTATTTCGGCATTGAGGCCATTCGGTATTAATGAGTCCATATTAAATATCCATTTTGCCTCTGCCCTGGACATTTCTGTGATAAAATCGCCACCCTTTTTATTTCTCTTTATTATTTCTACTCCGCAGAAGTTTGAGCCAGCAAAGTTTGACTTTATAATGACGGACAATGGATGGCCCTCATGTCGCCTTTCTATGTTATATATATGTTCCCCTATTCTCTTTTTAGGGGGTCTCTTAGTACGGCCAACATAAACCTTTTTACAGGGGCACGGTATTGTGTATATTACCCCTCCGCTGTTACAGGTTATAAACTGTTTTATAGTTTGCCTATATGATTCATTGGTGTTCTTTATCTACATTTTAATTTTTTTGTTATGGGATTTTTTGCAGCCTGTACATGTTCTACATAGATAGAAGCCCCCTGCTCGTTCTTCTTTCTTGATAGGGTTTCTCTTGTAGATGTATAGGAATAAACTTAAACATAGTCCAGCCCCTCTCACAGTACTAACTCTAATAAAGCCCCAGAGCGCGGTATCCCTATTTTCATTATACAATACACCTTTCATCCTACCGATGATGAAATGGAAATGAATACATGGAATGAGGGAACTACAGGACCCAGAAAGATTATCAAAATGAGGGTTATTTAGTTTAGAAAAGAGACGACTGAGGGGAGATCTAATAACTATGTATAAATATATCGGTCAGTATAGAGTCCCATCATCTATTTACCCCCAGGATTATGACTATGACGAGGGGACATCCTCTGTGTCTGGAGGAAAGAAGGTTTCTACACAAACATAGAAGAGGATTCTTCACGGTAAGAGCAGTGAGACTATGGCACTCTCTGCCTGAGGAGGTGGTGATGGTGAGTTCACCAAAGGAATTCAAGAGGAGCCTGGATGTATTTCTGGAGTGTAATAATATTACAGGCTATAGCTACTAGAGAGGGGTCGCTGATCTAGGGAGTTATTCTTTTTGTCTGTTTGGAGTCGGGAAGAAATATTTTCCCCCGTAATATGAGAGAAATTAGCTTCTTCTCATTGGCTTTTTTTTGCCTTCCTCAGGATCAGCATTATGGAATGATAGGCTGAACTGGATGAACCTATGTCTTCTTTCAGCCTTACAAACTATGTTACCATGTTACTATGTATTGACTAACATCATCATTTGCATCCATAACATCTTAGTACAAATATTATTAGAAATACACAATATTATCGGATTGGATCTGGTATGGAAGCTCATGGTTACCTAGCACGATAAACTTTCCGCCATCTTGTTCTTACCTGTTCAAGCCGCACTTGAGCGTTTATGAGCTGGTACACCACAGAGTCAGACAGTCCGACATCTTTCAGCAAAAACATGGTCAGCAGTTCGTCATCCTTTAAGATCTCTCTGATTCGTATACCGCGCCCTGTATTGTAAACCGGTGAAATGATACAGTTACAATTACAGTTCCCCTATGGTGACAAGTCTGGTGTCGGGAAAATTAGTATTTCATAAATTGTCACACTGTCCCTCAAGGGCCTCAACCAACTTTCATGTGCAGCGATCATGTACAGAGGCCACATGGTCCCTATGACAGACATTGTGGCATCATATTACGAAGATATAGCCAACATGCTACTGTCTTCATTTTGTTTCATATGAAATCATATAAAGCACAGGTATACTGAGGTACAGATTGAGCCTCCGTAGCCTCACCCACGATGCTAGGGATGCTCATCCCCGTCGCAGCCTGCTATTGGCTAACCCCCCTACAAACCTCCACCCCGTCGTCGGAAGTTTTGATCCACGCGACGGAGAGATGCAATGGCGGCTGTGCAGACATCAGGAGCGAGGCAGATGCTGGGGAGCGGAGTAAGTATAACCTACAAGCGGTGCCCTGACATTAGGGGGGACATTAGAGGGGTCGGATAACCCCTTTAAGTGCACCACGGGCAGGACCGCAGCCTTTGGTGCACCATCACTATACCAATTTCACCACTCAGTGCGTCCCACTCTACTTTTATAGACAAGACCAGACTTTCCTTGCATCCTTCCTGGCTGTGAAATCCCGTGCCTGTGCCGATGGTTCACACTTTAGCAGCACAACCCTTGGTCCTAGCTTCCATGGACAGTACTATGCAGGCGCAAGAGTCTGAGCAATGGGTACTGGTGTGGGATTAAAGAGCCAGTAGTGATCAAAGTGAATGAATGCAGATTGGGAGGCACTGAGTGATGAAAGCGGAGGAGCAATGGTGCACCAAATGTCAAAGCCCCACCCATGGTGCACTTAAATCTTCATTAGCTAAATAGAATGATGAATATCTTCAAATTGCAGGAAGAGATTTTACAAAGAAAGCTACGTCTATTGTATGGAGTACCAACCTTACAAGACATTGTACCTAGTTGGAAAGTGATTTTTGAGCCAGCAGACTCCCTTTAAGCAGCAGGCGAAGGCTCTGACTACTGATGTGTGAGGAGTATATTTCTATACATACATGTTTGCTACCACCAAGGAACAAAGGGAAAATGCTTCCGAATGTCGCAGTATGAATGGAATTTAGCTTATATTCCAGGACAAAGTAACAAAACACAGGTTACAATTGTTGAAAATGTTCAGTCGTCTGGTATTTGCCATTCAACAGGGTCTTTTAAAGCCCCACTTAAGAATGGCAGTGACTAATGAAGTGGCTGTTACCGTGTAGCTTGAGGATATGCAGACATGTGGTTCTGCCTTACATGCAGAAATCTGAAGTGCAGCATTGACACCTCTCCACTTTTAATCCTTTGCTGAATGTTCTCCATGAACTTGCAGTCAGTTTTATCCCTAGTAAGTATTTGACCTTTAGACAAAATTATTTCACATGTGTTGCAAAACCAAAACTTGTTTCACGCATTGTAAGGTCATCAGGGTGCACATGAGGCTGAGTAAACCTATGCAAATGACAGTAACCTAATGTGTTTATTCAGTTTGCTTCAGTTTTTGTGACCTTTTGGTTCTTTCCTCGTTCTTAAAAGTCTCTATTTTTACCGCTTTTATTGGTCAATAGAAAGGGCACCATGCTTGGATGCTTAAGGGTGACAGGCTGGGATCTCTTGCAGTATGCTGGGTTCTGTTTGGGTTCTGGGTTTTGTGCTGGTGTCTCTGTCAAAAGTTGATGGGGTCTGAGGAAGGATGGTCGTGGTCTGTTGAAAGGTGCTGGGGTCTGCTGAAGGGTGCCAGATCTGTTGAAGGATCTTGGGGTCTACTGGTAGGTGCTGCAGACTACTGAAGTATACAAAGTCTGGTGAAGGAGGCTGGGGTCTGTTGAGAGTTGTTGGGTCTGATGAAGGGTGCTGGAGTTCGTTGAAAGTTGGTGGGGTCTGCTGAATGAGCTGGGTCTGTTGGAGGGTGCTAGGGTCTGATTATGTTGTTGTACTTCATGCATAAGGACATCATTGTCTATTTAGTTCATATATGCTTCAGGGGAGGTTGGGGGGATATTTTGGGGTGCTTTCAACAACTTCTCCCTGAATTTATTTTTCAAAAGTATATGGATAATTTTATGAACACCAGGAGTGTTATTTGATTATTTTAATAGGATTTCAGTTAAATAAGCACAATCATTATATACTAATAAGTGGCCAGAGAACAACTTGGAGCCTGTCTAATAGATGAAAAACTTGTAGCCTGCCCAATACCTTACCTTCAAATAAACTGACTCTACTACTGATTTCTGGTCCGTTCTGTTTGCTCTGCAACTTACTTCATAAAAAAGTCAGTCAAAACTTATCTAATCTTCTATATTTGCCAAGGCAATGAACTCTCATTCTAAATGAACAGATCAGTGAGTTAGAAATTACCATAAACTTTTCCAGGGTTTGTCCGAACGGTATCCATAAAATTGGATATAGTATACAGTTCCTTCCAGATTCGGCCAAGATGTTGTATTTCAGGCTTCTCCGAAAGTACATCTTGGGCATCTTTATAAGCTCTTGCAAGGCTTAGAGGAAGCAAAGAACAAATGGTTACTTGTTACAGAAAAATACTAGACCTGCAAACTGATAAAGCTTCAGAGGCCTGAGCTGTTCTCATGAAATATAGCAGGATTATTGTAGATTAACAGATGCCAGCTCAAGGTTACTTAGATTATACAATGCACACCAGCTTCCTATTGTTTTTAACAAAGACAATAATCATTTTTACGTCAAGGCTGCTTCTTCTGTAACAGAAATATAATGTTTAGTTTCCGATGCCATTTGAACATTTAAAGTAAATCTCACTTTGTCTGAGGGACAAGACTAACCCCAGCTATGAACGTATAGTGTGCACATAATGTTACTCCCTGTACTGGTTTCCCGGCAGCTCCTGAAGCTGCTAATTGGGAGCCTGGACAGGCAACCATGATGAAGAAGCCTCCATTTGAACATCCCCTTGGATCTCCAGAATGACAAAGATCATGTAAATGTAACTTTGGGGTGGGATAAGGACCTTCCCTCCAGGTAAAAGTAGTATTTTCACATTTTTAGCACAGAAGGTCACTTTAAAGCTGCATAGTCCTGCCCAATCTGCTCGCTTACTGGAAATTAGATTCACGATTCTGGATTAAAATCCTCTTTTTAATTTGTCGGCTTTAATTATTGATTTCAGTCCATTTGTATTATTTATAACTGCTACAGATACGTCTCCTCTCAACAAATTCCAAAGACCTATCCGTGAGTTAAAAATCAATTCTGAGTAAATCCAAATTCCTCCAAATGCAGTCTGGCTCTCCACCAGTGTCAATAAATGTTTAATGCAAAACCCCTAATTTTTATTTAAAGGGAACCTGTCATCAACTTTATGCTGTCCATACTAACGGCAGCATAAAGTAGAGACAGGTGAGTTGATTTCAGCGATCTGTCATTTAAAAGTTAAAAGTAAGTGGTTGCCGAGAACCAACATCACAATCATTGCAGACTGGGCCTGGAAAAGAGTCCCGGCCACCTGAGAAGAGTCCTGGTTATTCATGAATTCCTGCTCTCCTGCCCACCTGCTGATGACTGACAGGCTTCTACCTAGTTTTCTCCCTTTCTCTCTAGGAGAGAACTGCCAATCATCAGCAGATGGGGAGAGCAGGAGATTATGGATAACCAGGACTCTTCTCAAGTAGATTTGACTCTTTTCAAGGCCTGGGCTGCAATGATTATGATGCTGGTTCTCAGCAACCACTTTGTAGGAAGAACAACACACCAGTTCTCCACTGGGAAATATACAATTATACCAATCACCCACATCCTTTAAATAGAGTTTAATCTGGAAAGTTACTGCCTGGAGACACTATTCTCTAGAATGTCATGGAGTGCTGTAGCATTAAGATTTTCTTTACTGAAATTGTAGTCATTCTACACTTTCCACTCCAATTTAGAGAACATATTCAGTCTGGGTAAGTCCACTTGTGTCCACATCAGTCTGGCCAGTGCTTAGCATTGTTCATGGTGATCTCAGGCTCATGTGCATCTTCTTGGCCACAGAAACTTTATCCATAACGTTCCTACCAAAGGGTTCTAATATTGCTCAGTCCTCCTAATGCCATTTTGTTATTTAGCAATGAGTATTCCAGCATCCAGCAATGGTCAGATTTTCATATTCTATGTATTGGACATTCACTCAGGTTGTGGAAACTTGTGTGGTTACCACTTTTCAACTGATTAAAGTTGATCCTGTATGTAGGATGGTCAGTTCTCTGTGTGGTCCTTGACTCTTAACTCAGGAACCCAATGAAGGATGATGCAATAAGAGGCAGACACATAACAGTGAACTTGAGTTAAACTTTACTCCAAACGGGGGTAACAATGCTGATTGCCTTTCTTGAATGTAAAAATATTTCTGGAGATGGGATCCATAGATTTAGTCTGACTACTATATTTGGAGTAGGGAAGGATATTTTTTACTTCCTCTGGATCAGTTCAGTAGGATTATAGGTGGGACTTGATAGATCTGTGTAGTTTCCAGAGAAACTCACAATAATGGAATGTGTCGAGCCACTGTAGGAGGGCATAACAACAGTACCACAGAATGAAATTCCCCAAGGTATAGGTACTCTCCAGTAGCTGCTTGCAATATACCCAGGGACACTTGGAGTTTGGAGCCTCTTCTGATGCGGTAATTTAAAGCTAAATTGCCATCTTGTGTAGGATGTCTATTGTGGTACTTGTGGTCCGCTGCGGGCATCCTCCACCGTGTGCATTTTCGCTGGGGATCGCCATTAGCAACAGGCCACAAGTGCAGGATATGCTCCCCTGTATTTATATGCACAACTGCATTTTTGGGTTGCGCACATCCTCCTTTATGCCACCTTTCAGTTGTTTTGTGTATATATAATTTTTGGAGGTGTATAAACTCCTATGTAAATGTAGCCTGTTTTCCATCCACAGGCTACATTTGGGTGCACCAGTGGGGCCTGGGCCATATCAGCCAGTCTTGGGTGGGGCTCACAGCCCTCTCCCTCCTCCCATTGCAGGCATGGTTACATGCTGGAGGTAACTGAGGAGTTTGCTGTGAGTCGGCCTATACATTCCTGTAATTTCGCCCACTGGCCCCTGGTATTGCCCATACGGCACAGGTAGGTGAGTGTTCGGTCCCGAGCTACTTGAGAAACCTTGGCGTGGTGCTCGGGCTTAGACCTGTCCTCAACAGCAGGGCATGTTGACTAATCTCTCAATTTTAACATCAGTTTGAGGGCTTAGTAAGACCGCAGTGTGTGCCTGTCTTGCCATTTGTTATTGCTATATTGTTTTATTATTTATCACATCCACACAATTGCCATCTTGTGTAGGATGTCTATTGTGGTACTTGGGGTCCGCTGCAGGCATCCTCCACCGTATGCATTTTTGCTGGGGATCGCCATTAGCAATGGGCCACAAGTGCAGGATCTGCTCCCCTGTATATATATGCACAACTGCATCTTGGGTTGAGCACATCCTGCTTCATGCCACCTTTCAGTTGTTTTGTAATTTAAAGCTAGACTACAGCCTGATGCAGGTCAAGACAAACTGGGTTGGAGTTTAACAACCAGCAGGATCTCAAGATCTCAAGTTCTAGTTTAGTTTGCATGCTGGACCTAACTCCACTGACAGACCAGGCCATTATCTGTACAACTCTCATCAGTCTTGTGTGACTTGTCATTGCTTCATCTGACTCTCTGTATGTTTGAATGTGCACTATATGTCAACAACAATGACCACAAGACACGCAGGTCAGCCCCATATATAGTAAGGATCCACTTTTGCATGGATCATATGCAGCATAATCCACTGGCATCTTCCCAAATTTTTGAAGACTTATCTAGCCCATATGCCCGCCACTTGCAAAGCAAACAGAGTAAACATGCCAATAACAGTTAAAGGCCTAGTATCTGCTAATGCACCGATAACAACTATTGTATAGCAAATACTGAGGAACATAGCTTAAAGAGGGTTGTCACCAGGAATTCCAGTATTAAGCATAATAGTGCACAGAATCAAAGGTACTCTTAAAATATGCTTGCCAAGCCCTACCACTGTGCTTGATTTAACTCTGAAATTCCTTTAACAGCGATGCCCATTTAATTTCACTGAGAAGCCAACAGTCCAATTCACAACAATAGAAAGGTATGGCACAGGGTTGCAGGAGGTTCAGCTTGAACAGCCCTTTATATTTCCTCTGGGCTTAACGAGTGCCATCCAAGGCATTACCAGTCAACCAAGCATGGCTGATGCAGTATATTGCTGGCACCTACCAGGGCACAAGGACCACCCAGACAATGGCTGGGTCTGTACATTAATGCAGCGCCCTACCATTAATGCAGTATGCCATAGGTACTTGTCCAGTTTGGTTGTGTGATTCCTCTCAATCAGCTTCCATAGTGCTTTCTCAGACTATAGTATGAGGTACGGCTGACTATTCTGGAACACACAGGTTATCAGCCACTAGACTCATGCTCCCTCTTCCCATGGCTTAAGGAGATGGCCTCCACTTGGACCAGTGTCCTGCCACCACCTCTGGCTTTGCCATCTCATTCAGCCTAGTCACAGCAACAACCCGGATGCCACAGAACTCCTCCATCAAGCACCCCGAATGGGTTTGTAAGTGGGTGCAGCAGCTAAGCCATTTACTCAGGCATCTGATAATCTACAAACTCACTCAACAAAATCCAAAACAGCTGACCTGTAGAGAACTTCAAACCTATTCTCCTGCAGTGAGTCTCATACAGTTTGGAAGCCTACAATGGCACGTTACAGTGGATACAATTTTAAGACCCATTTTTTCTGTTACTATATGCTCGAGAGCTTCTACTGATCTCGAGCAAATCCCATATATGTTCCAAAGAAGGACACACTGCATTGTTCAAATGAGGGCAAGGGTGACTTATCAACCCAGACACTTAGTAAGTGCAATGGAAAAATGAAACGTCAATGAAGAGATTTCATCTAGGACCTTACAGTCTAAAAAGACAGCTTCATTAAGAAAAAACGGGTGTCATCTTTGACAATAAAGTTTGCAAAGTTTTAATTTCACCCTGGAACAAGTCGTCTCATTGTCCGTTACTATGCTCAAACATTCACAACATATCTAAAACATAGCTGTGTCGTAACCAGATACTTCCTTGGTTCCAATGATCTGCCTGAACGATCATTCGGATATTGACAAGAAAGTCCAAGCAGTTTAATTAAATAATCTGGAATTCAGTGGGTGCTGGGCGTGCTGAGTTCTAACAAAACATTGAGTGAGGGGAAGCTGTCTTGAAGTCATTGGGATTCATTCCTTATGATAAGGGATATCGAGTGTCTCCATCATAAAATACTGGGTGTTAATACATATCCTGTACCAAAAAGTCGCCATGAGACATCTGGAGTCTCTACACATTTGCTGTCCAGGCAGCGTCCTCCACATACAAATAAAGAAGCTCACAAAGGCTTCATACAAAGGTTTGTTGTAAAGCAGTGGCAACCCGGACTATGATTGATACCATAGCACCTATTTTCTTATCACCCCTGTTACATATTCTGTAACATCCGAGCTTTGATTCACAATGAGGCTTTTGTGTGCAACGACAATGAAGGCCACATCTAAAAATGTACTTTAACCACTACTTGCTATCTGCAACGTTCTCATTTGTCCTGTGTTTGCAGTTAGAAGGTCTGTGTCCTGTCATTTCATTTTTTTTGGTCGTTGTTCCTGCACTGTGTCTATAACATTACCGAGACTGTTTTAGGCGGCATGCATTGGACCTGCTAAGTCCAACAGATTGGTTATGATTACAGTGCATGTTTTATGTCAGGTTTTGACTGGTCGTAGACAACAAAATGTTCTACTATAACACAACTGTTGAATTGGTATACAGAATAAAGTGATTTCCTTGAGAAAAAAAATTGTCTCTAGAGATTTAAAATGTGTTCTACATGGGAAATTTTCTGTAAAATTATTGTATATATGTTATGATGATAGTAATTATGAGAAGGACCATCTGGTCTTACATAGTTCAATGATCAATAGGTATTCAAAAAATCAAGTCAAAGACCCTGAAGCTTCAGCCACCTCTGTCTTCAAGGTCCAGGTGCATCTGCTACCTGTTCATCCCATATATGCCCCTGGAAAAAACGTCTCCTTAGCTCTCTATGGACCGCGCACACCTCCACGCTCCTAAATTGCCAGTCTCCTCTCTATGCTTGCAGAGCATATTACAATGTGTGAGGACCCCATCTGTGCACTGAGCCCCATTTTAATCAAACCCTGTTAAAGTATTCAAATTGTTTTAAGATGTATTTCCTCTTAAAGGGTCTGTTCACACGGGCATTAGAAGCATTGTTCGGTGCCTCCATCGGCAGTCTTGGCAAATTTGAATGAAAGAATTGCTCTGCATGTACTGCCATTCTTCGCATCAAAATGAAGGAAACTACTAGTTACGTTTTCAGAAATTCGATTCAGCTGCTTCAAGAAGCGCATTTCTTTGTAATTAGCGGGCGATTGCGCTGCCCCACATCATTGAACCCCTCAGATGCCACGTTCATCACTGATCGCGGCATCTGAAATTAACACTGAGGGCTTTCAGGGGTTAATCATTATGGCTATGGCGGCCTCTTCACGTGCAAATGGATGAGGTGGGTATGATTCCTGTCCCCACCCCCCACCTTTCATGGAAAATTGATTCGTTACCATGAAGCACGAGGAAATTTTGCTTCGCGGCAAATTAAATTTTCCCTGAAATTCGGATCGAAGTCCACTTCAGACACTTCGTTTCGCTCAACCCTAGAAACCACAATGGAACCCTATGGGCCCCGTTATGGGTCAATAGTTGATGGCATCTGTCTTTCGATGGATCTGGCTGATCATTGTGGTTCCTCTTATAAACACAAGCCTATTCCCTAAATCTGACCTTGAATAATATTTTATTTTTGTGTCTTTTTTTTTTCAATTTGGTCGATATAGCATTACAAGACCTTGTTTTCTTTTTTTGAAGGATTAGTTGGACTTTACTTATGAGCCATCTTTTGGTACAAATATAACAGAGTGGATGATGAGCAGAATGGAAAGCAAATACCGGTAATATGTGGGGGGTTTTTAACACGTGATGGAACAGTAAAGGTGGATTTAGACACACCAATAATCGCCCAGATTATTAGGAACGACTGTTCCTGCAGACGGTCATTCCTGATTAGGGATGAGCGAATCAACTTCGGATGAAACATACGAAGTCGATTCGCATAAAACTTAATTTCAATACTGTACGGAGCGAGCGCTCAGTACAGTATTAGAATGTATTGGCTCCGATGATTTGAAATTATTACTTAACGAAGTCTTGCGAGACTTTGCATAATAACTTCAGAAATTGATTTATACTGTAAAAAACCATTTCCCGAACTCGGGTTCGCTTCCTCCCGACAACTGACCGGTCAGTCGACCCATCTAAATCTGCCTTTAGTCCCACTTCAGAACAGGAAGTCAGAGGGTAGTGGGGGTTGGTGAGAACCATCAAAAGTGTCCATTTTACAATAAAAATGACTTGTAGGCATTGAGGAAAGTGTATTTTTTACATTTACATTTTTGGTTGCTGGATAACCCATTTAAAGGGAATGTGTCACCCATAATTATTTCTGCTAGTTAAAACCAGATAGTGACACATATTGTTTCTGATCTATTTTTATTTTCTGATTGTAGATTTTATCATTCTATTTTCTGAACCCGATTATGGCGGCGGCCATTTTTTCTGAACTGGTGTTAGCAAAGTTTAGAGATATGCTTCACCCATGGCATAACCCCCTCTCCCACTTCTATGGGAGAGTTTTTAGGCATGCTCTGTGACCTGTACAGAGGTCAGGAGGGAGTAGATAAGCTGTGATATCACCTATTATAAATGGTGAGATCCAGTGTTATCTATATATGTAGGTGATATCTGTCAGTGTCATTCCACCTGTGATGATAATGAAATGACTGCTGAAGTGTCCTGTACAGATCAGGAAGTGGTGTCTATTATTGGGTTTAGTGGTTAGTGCAAAAACTGCAGGATTTTAGGATTTTTTTTAAATATAGATGACATGGAAAATTAAAAATAACCGCCAAAAGTTATTTCTAAATATATTTAACATGAAACATGATTTTAACAACAGGTCATTTCCTGATGACACATTCCCTACGGTCAAACTAATATAGTCAATTTTTGTTTTGTGCAGTTTTTTTCCGGATGACATCCACGAACTGGTGTACAATTCAGATGCATTGAAACAATTGCATTGCACGTAACTGGACAATCAAGTTCTTTTATTTTGTATTTGCCATCTAACCCGCTCAGTACTAATGCAGGGGATTGTTTTACCTGCAGATTAACTTTTACCTAAATATCAAAGACATACCCTGAGAATGCAAACGTATTGCCGTCCGGGCTAATCGCTTAATATAGGCATGATTGCTTACATGGAATTGTTGTAGTTTGAAACCACGCCAGGCGACTCTCCATGTGTAGGACTTCTAAAACACGGGTTGTTGGCATTGCAGAAAATTCCATGTAACCATGGCAACACCCCCGCCGAAGGCATCGCCTTGTTTGGAAAATGGCCTGTGTAAATGGATAAATGCAGAGGAAAGAATTAAAATATAGCTTTGGTGTTCAAAACGGCACTTGTCAAAACATCAGAAGTCTACGTGATACATTCCTTTTAGGTTCCTTGAAGGTTTTTTTTTTTTTTGCTTGTGTCTGGACTTTATCTGCCTGAAGGTATGCATATCTTAAACCCATGCAATTGAGGGGCACATCTTGACGTCTTACTCTCTACCATGACCAGTGGAAACTCTTGCATTCCTGATAAGATTGTACATATTTCAAAGCACATATAAACAACTGTCTCTTTAATATCCACAGTCTTAAAAATGGTGGAAATACTTACGACAGACATGAAATAAATATAAGATTACCCAACTACCGCTTTGGATCAGTCTTTAAGGAGTCATTGATGCTGGCTTGTTTTCCCTATGATGAAATATTCTGGATTTGCTCTGATTTGGAAACACTTTTCAGAACTTGTTGTTTAAAGAGCAAATTGCTAAATTAGTGATTTTATCAAAAAATTTCCAGTCATTTCCAATCATCTCCAAACATAGGCTGATGATTAAGCTCGAGGTTTCCTGTACCACCCCTGTTTACAGTAGTCCTTAGCCTGAAAATATTATCCAGATTGCAGACTTATAGTCTGCAAGTGGTATTTCCAGGGAAGCTATGAGGACGTTGATTTAAAGAAGACCTGCCGCATCCTCCAGAATCAGAGAGTGCCATTAACTGGCTGTAGCGGCTACTCCACAGATTCCACAGATGTTTTTTTTTTTTCCAAGCAATTAGTGCTAGTATTTCCACCATGCTCTGTCAAGGAGGTGTCAACTTCAGTTGATAATTGGATAGCATCACAGCGCTGGTTCATTGCTGGTTGAGGATCATGCTCCCTTGACAGGGCATTGCCTGAATAGCATATCAGGAGTCAAAAATGCTGGCAGCGATTGTTCAGGGCCCAGTTTAAAAAAAATGAATCTGGTGGACATGAGGTCCAGTGGTGGCTATAGCCTGACAATGGTAGCTGACATATCTGGAGGATGTGAACGGCGCCGTTTAAGGTGCCTATACACCTTTAATAGATGTCAGCTAAATGCTTGTTTGTCTGGCAGCTATGCTTCTTGATTTTGAACATGCATGTGCACATTCAGCCTTCATGTGTTTTCTCAGTGGAGAGAGGGGAGTAAGCTGCTACCAGGTACGTCTGGTGACCACGTATCTCCCTTGAGAGCAAAAAGATAGGAATTTATTATTATTGATGCAGAAGGAGAGAGGACCCTTCCCGCGAGGGCTTACAATCTACAAGGATGGGAGAAGGATACAGAAGGTTAGGGTAAGGCCTCATGCACACGACCGTTGTTTGATTCCGTGTCCGTTGCTCCGTTTTTCGTGATTTTCTGCGAACCCATTGGCTTTCAATGGGTCCGTGGAAACCTCTGCAAATGCACCGTTTGTCCTCCGCGTCCGTGGTCCGTGATTCCAGTCCGTCAAAAAAATATAACCTGTCCTATTCTTGTCCGTTAAAAACGGTTCACGGACCCATTAAAGTCAATGGGTCCGTGAAAAAATGCGGATGGCCATCCGTGTGTCATCCGCGTTCCGTGTCCGTTTTTTTGCGGATCCCTTGGGAAAAATTGTCAGCCTGTCTTTTGGTAAAATCTTTTGGGTCATGTCCGCTAAAAAAAACGGAATACACACGGAAACACAACGGAAGGCAAAAACGGACACGGATCACTGAACAACGGAACCCCTTTTTGCAAACAGCATAAAAAAACGGTCGTGTGCATGAGGCCTAAAGCTGGTCATGTTGGTATAGCAGCAGCAGGGACACTGTAGGTATTAGGCTTGTCTGAAGAGGTGGGTTTACAGGTTTCATTTCATAAGAGTCTAATATGTTGGGGTAGACATGTTAAAATTCCTTTATTCCCCTGACACAGACAGTTGGGTGGATAATCCTTTTAATTTCCAACTTTAGCCACTCCAGCCACATTGCTAACAGGTACATAAAATCACAGCCATTCATCCTTTTTAGACATCTATGAGCAGAAGATGGGTTGTGAGGAAGAGGTAAATGACAGAATAACAGCCACCTACTGTTCATGTGAAGTTAGGCTACTTTCACACTAGTGTTTTTGCTGGATCGGGCAGGGCTCAGAAAAACCGCTTCCGTTACTGATAATACAACCGACTGCATCCGTTATGAACGGATCTAGTTGTATTATCTTTTACATAGGCTAGACGAATCCGTTATGAACTCCATTAAAAGTCAATGGGGGACCGATCCGTTTTCTATTGTGTCAGAGAAAACGGATCTGTCCCCATTGACTTGCATTGTGGGTCAAGACGGATCCGTCTTGCTCCACATCCCATGACGGAAAGAAAACTGTAGCTTGCTGCGGTTTGCTCTCCGGTATAGGAACACAACTAAAGTATGAAAGTAGCCTAAGTTTGCTGTAATGTACCCGTCTAGAGCTGCCACACTCAACTGTAAGTGATGCTACTACAGAGGAAACATCTACTTGGTCTTGAAATTAGATCAATGAGTGCTACTGGTGGTGACCTATAAAAAGAGTCTCTCCTGATCTGCAGAACGTATTACCGAGTTCAGAACTGCCTGGAAACAACATCAGCACAAGGACAGTCCAACTGGAAAACGTGGCTAAAATTGGAACGCTTTTGACTCAAGCATTATTACTGAAAATCAGCACAAGACGTCTCTAATGCTCATATGGCTGAGTGGACATTAATCCCCACCACCACAACAATACTCACAGCAGAGTGCAGGCTGCCGGAGAAGCAAAGTGAAGACCGTGTAGTGTTATAGCAAATTTCTATATAAGCAAATTTAAAAATTGTAAAAACAGAGCTTAAAGGGCATTTGTCAGCAGATTTGTACCTATGACACTGGCTGACCTGTTACATGTGCGCTTGGCAGCTGAAGGCATCTGTGTTGGTCCCATGTTCATATGTGTCCGCATTACTGAGAAAATGATGTTTTCATATATACAAATGAGCCTCTAGGAGCAACGGGGGCGTTACCATTACACCTAGGGGCTCTGCTGTCTTTGCAACTGCCGCTCCGTCTGGACTTTGATTGACAGGACCAGGTGTGATGATGTTTACACTATCTGGTCCCGTTAATGAAAAGTCAGATGGCACAGCAGTTGCAGAGAGAGCAGAGCTTCTAGTGTAACGGCAACGCCCCCGTTGCTCCTAGAGGCTCATTTGCATATATGAAAACATCATTTTTCTCAGCAATGTGGACACATATGAACATGGGACCAACACGGATGCCTTCAGCTGCCAAGCAACAAACAGGGCAGCCAGTTTTATAGGTACAAACCTGCTGACAGATCGCTTTAAGCTCTGGTTTTTAACTATTTAAATTTGCTTATGTCACCCACAGGTGAGCTGGACCTGTGCTTTATATTTGGGGTATTTTCTGGATTTGAAGTAAGGATCATACATACTGCATGCTGTTCATGCAGCTGCTAAGGGGTGCTTGGAGAAATTGGGCCTAACCTACTAGATGCATCCTCATTTTAATATGGTGAAACCCCCCCAAAACAGGTCCTATAATATTAGCAAACATTTGGGGATAATCATGTACTAAGTGCTTCTATTAGGGATGTGGTAGTGTTAGAAACACCAGAAGGGGGCGCCATGCTTTGCTATGAGGCCTCGCCATCTTTGTGTTTGCTCCTGTTGGAAGCTGATTAGTCCCTGAACAATATCAACATACTTTATGCATGGGGGAGATTTCTCAAAACTGGTGTAAAGTAGAACTGGCTTAGTTGCCCATAGCAACCAATCAGATTCCTCCTTTCATTTTCCAAAGGAGCTCTGGAAAATGAAAGGTGGAATCTGATTGGTTGCTATGGGAAACTAAGCCAGTTCTACTTTACACCAGTTTTGATACATCTACCCCATTGAGGGAAAAGACAATATCAATATCTCTGTCGATTAAAAAAGGCTTTTGGGGGAAAATAATCACTTTTCTATTCTCTAAGGGGATACTGAGGTTGGGATCATACATACGGGATGCAGCGGTTGTGCTGTGGTCACTTTTTCATGGATTTACATGGATTTCTTAACAAGGTTGTTGTAATTATGAAATTATATTTTTAGTAAAGCACCAAAAATCTTAACTTTAAACATATTTTACATATGTTTCCAGAGCACATCTTTTATTTTCTGCAGTGTAACATCGAATACAATTATCGCGGAAAAATGAGTGAAAAACAGAAGATTCCTTACATTCATGTTGGCCGTACAATGGGTTTGCATTTCTCAGCCATACCAGGACAAGAATCAGTGATAAGGGCCAGAATATTTCCACAAAAAAGCGAAACTGTTGGATAGAGAAGGTTACATTTAGTATCAAAACTTAGAAAATCAGTCATTACATGTAACACATGGAGGAAAATATTCAAACTAATATAGAAATCAAGACAAAGTAGAGTGGGTTTATGAATGTGGGAGAGCGGGTGCTCCTTATCTTATGAGAACACTTCTCTTAGGGCTCTTTCTCACAAGCGGATGCCGTGCGGGTAATCCGCTGTGTGAAAGAGTGCGAAGCCCCGTTCCGGACAGCAGAGACATGGAGCATTAACATGATTGATAATGCTCCGTGCCTCTCTGTGATCTTTTTACTACTATATCAGAGTGAGAAAAAGTTGTCACCGTGATTTTGTAGTAAAAAGATCACAGAGAGGCACGGAGCATTATCAGTCATGTTAACGCTCCGTGTCTCTGCTGTCCGGAAGGGGGCTTGGCTCTCTTTCACACAGCGGATAACCCGCACAGCATTCGCTCCTATAAAAGAGCCCTTAAAGGGAATCTGTCACCCTGATCTTGGACCATTATCCACAATAATTCCTGAGTAGTACTGCAGATAAGGAGTCTAGATCACAATTTTTGTTTAATGTTCCTAATGCTCCCTCATTCCTCTACTGTCAGAGCTCAGAGCTGTTTTGAAATACATTGTCAGGACTGCTGCGCATGCTCCCATAAGTGCTCTCCATTTTGATAGCAAGGCACGGCAGTCCGGACTGTGTATTTCAGTGCAGCTTTGAGAGCTGACAGTGGGGTAACGGGGAATCTGTCACCCTGATTTTGGACCATTATCTACAGTAATACATGAGTAGTACTGCAGATAAGGAGTCCAGATCACTATTTTTTATTTTCTTACTGCTCCCTCATTCCTCTACTGTCAGAACTCAGAGCTGCTTTGAAATACATTGTCAGGACTGCTATGCATGCCCCCAGTCCTCTCCATTATGTTAGAACAACACAGCAGTCCGGACTGTGTATTTCAGTGCAGCTTTGAGAGCTGACAGTGGGGGAATCTGTCTGTATTTTTATGCGTCGTATATGAGTGAATAAAACCACACACTTCATTGGAAACGCTAGAGCAGGAGTCAGCAACCTTCGGCACTCCAGCTGTTGTCAAACTACAATTCCCAGCATGCACACTTGCTCTGCTGTTCTGGGAACTCTCTTGGAAGTGTAAGGAATGTGTCGTTGGAAATGCTAGTATTGTAAAGGGTTTGGTGACACTTCAATCGGGTATCTTTGTGGATGGCAGGACACGGTTCCCAGGCCGAGTAACAATTATTAAAATAATACTCCTGTACTCCACGGGATTGCTTCAGTATTACATTTATTTGACACAAGCGGATATCCAGTTTACAAATCACCTGAAAGTTTTCGGCTATTTGCCTTCTTCAGAGTACTGGATGAGCCGCACTTAGGGTCCATTCACACATCCGTGAATGTGTCCGCACGGAACGGGTGCGGACCCATTTACTCTCTATGGGGCAGGAATGGATGCGGAGAGCACACTATGTGCTCTCCGCATCCGCACTTCCAGAGCGCATCCTCGAACCTACGGTCCGCGGCTCCGGAAAACGATAGAACATGTGCTATTCTTGTCCGCAATTGCAGACAAGAATAGGCAGTTCTATGGGGGTCCCGACCCGCTGTATTGCGGATACGCAATACACCATGGACGTGTGAATGGACCCTAAGTAGAAGGAGGAAGAAGGGGGCTGGAGCCCAGAAGCAAAGATTGTGTGAGGTAGAATAGCCCCAGTAGTGCTTCATATATGGGCTCTGTGGCCCTAGATAGGCGCTATATTGGAATGGGCTAAGGAATTGGCGCCTTTTCCTTAGGGCATTAGCCCATTCAAATATAGCACCTATCTGGGGCTAATACTCATGTATTACTTCAGATTATAGTCTATAATCAGGGTGACATATTCCCCTTATAGGTTATATTCTAGTGCCAAGAGCTGTCTTCAGAATCTGCTGCACCTGACACCGTAAAAGAATGAAGAGGTCAGGTCAAATTATGTGCTAAAAACATTTTATAATCCCCTGGAGGATACAGAATATCAGCAAGTCAACTGTATTGATAGTCCAGTCAGATGTAATGGGGCACTACACCGATGGTTAGAAGGAGCCTGCTCAAGGATAATGTACCATAACTGTCTGTCAATCATCTATCAATCTGTATTTTATGCGTTGTATTGGAAATCCTAGAGTAGTATTCAGCAACCTCCGTCACTCCAGCTGTTGTGAAACTACAATTCCCAGCATGCACACTTGCTCGGCTGTTCTAGGAACTCTCATGGAAGTGTAAGGAAGATGCTGGGAATTGTAGTTCCACAACAGATGGCGTGCTGGAGGTTGCTGACCCCTGCACTAGAGTATTGCACTGCACTTATGTGGCAATGTCGCTTCCTGCTTTGGTCCCAGCGGTCATGTAATTGCTGAGCCTGGGGGTCTGTTGAGCTGGCTGGGTCTTATCAGACCTTGATCACCACTGCAGTGAGGTTGTAGAGCCCTGTACAACATCCGTGGGAGTTGTACTCACTCTGTAAGGGCTCATGCACGCCAACGTGTGCACCCCATGCCGCGGATCACAAATAGCGGTCCACAATGCACCTGCACCAGCTGTGTGCCCGCCATTTGCAGATGCGAACCCACTCACTTGAATGGGTCAACGATCTGCAAGATTCAGTCTGCACCGTAAAAAAATGGAACATGGATGAAATCCCACAGGAGCGATCTGGAGTGCTTCCCTGGGCTTCTGCTCTGTTCCTCTGCTTAACACCGCCCCGTATCTTGCAGATTGTGGACCCATTCAAGTAAATGGGTCCGCATCCGTGAAACAGAGTGCACACAGCCAGTGCCTGTATATTGTGGACACGCTGGTTGCGGACCTGCTGTGAGCCCTAACTGGGTCTAATATGTCAGCCCTTACAGGAGAAATCTACAATAAAACAAAATGTAAAGTTAAAAAATCATTTTAAAAAAATGCCGCAATGCATCTTCTAGCACTGTCCCCTGTGACCATAACCCACACATCCCATACATTAAAATGACTGTTATGCCGTATATATTTTTGCAACCCACTAATTGCGGATCCGCAAAACACGGATACCGGCTGAGTACGTTCTGCATTTTGCGGATCGGTAAGTCCTGGCCTCTGTTAGAAATGCCTATTCTTATTTGCAACACAGACAAGAATAGGACATGTTCTATTTTTTTTTTGCTGGGCCACAGAAATGAATGGGTCCCCATCCGATCGGCAAAAAATGCGGATCGGATGCAGACCGAAACTACGGCCTTATGGCCTTATGGAAAGGGGAAATAATAAAAAAAATGTATTTGCACATTGTGCTATTAAAAAATGTGAAAAACTTTTTTATACAGAGTAAAAACACTAAAATAAAACAGAAAAAAAAAACACTAAAATAAAAAATAAAAAATAAATAACAGAAAAACAAGCCCATGTATTACCGAAAAAAGGCCCAAAATTTGTTTATATAACCAAACGGAAAAAAAGGAACGGCTTTCAAAGACGGATGTACTAAAAAAATTGAAAATATGCATCTGGTCAGGGAGGGAAGTAAGTAGACCGGTCAGGAAGTGGTTAAACTGTAAAAGACATGACACACAGCTGACAACAAGCCATTCCATCACCTCAACCCATACAACACTTTTCACGACCCTCCTACCCCTGCTTTATGACTGTGACACAATGAGAACAGTTTTCACTTGAGACAAGTTCCCGTACCATGCCTAGTGCAAGCCGGTGTAAAAGAGGTGGCGGTGGATTCTTACACCTCCACCTGCTGTATCATGGGTGTCATCCTACACTGTGACATTTACTGTTCAAGGGGCCAAACACTCTGCCGGCATTTATAACGTTATTAGCTAAGTAAGGGGATTATCTAAGGACATGCCAAAGGCCTCGCCCACATTTCCGTTTTTCACTGACGTGTGCTGTCCGCATTTTCCATGGACAGCACACGTACTCATTGATTTAAATGTGTCTGTTCACATTTCAGTATTTTTTTACTGACTGTGGGTCAGTAAAAAAATCATGGGGACGTGCACTACTTTGATCCGTGATGCGGACCAAGCACGCCCATTGAAGTCTACGAGTCCGTGAAAATCACTGACACACATCCGTGTTGTGTCCGTTTTTCTATTAAGACTAATAGGAGATTCTTTGGAAATAAATTTTCAGGTGAGCAATGTCAGTGAATTACGGCTGGTACAAATGGACACACGGATGGTAAAAGACAGAAACACGGACCAACCACGGATCCTTCACGGAAATCTTCATGGATGAAACAACTTGGGGGGAGATTTAGCAAAACTGGTGTAAAGGAAGATTGCCATAGTTGCCCATAGCAACCAATCAGATTCCTCCTTTCATTTTCCAAAAGAGCTCTGAAAAATGAGAGGTAGAGTCTGATTGGTTGCTATGGGCAACTAGGCCAGTTCTACTTTACACCAGCAATAAATCTCCCCTTGGTGCTTTTCGAGTCAATGGAGAAATTTGTCATATCCCTGTTTTTCCTGATATCTGTCATGGGGGGCCATATCAGGCCCCCATAAACATTTGTATTTTGGTGGGGTATCCCCACGTTAAAGGTTTTCTAGGATGAGTAAAACACAGCTGCTTGCTTCCAAAAACAGCACCGCACTTGTTTATGGGTTGTGTCTGGTATTCATTGAAGTGAGTAGGGCTGAGCTGCAATACCACACACAACCTGTGTACCGGGGTGGTGCTGTATGTGGAAAAGAGCAGCCATATTTTTGTAATACTAGAAAACCTTTAATGGTGGCATATCACACCATAATGCTACCCCAATGGTAGGTGTCAGAGGCATCTGGTAATGGCTTGTCCCCACTCATTATTGGAGAAAACATGCACACTCAGATGAGCCGAATTTATTTATGGAGAGGTCCGGCAATGGCTGTTAGCTATCTCTTGGGTATGGCCAACCATTGTCAAACTGTACCAAGAGAACTTGTACCTGGCACCTCGTGGAATGAAAAGCTTACAGAATTACATAATGGGTGTGTAGGGGGTGTTATAAGTTTAGTATATTTTAAGTGCTATTTTTGCAATTATTAAAGGGGTTTTCTACATATCCTCACAATATGTAATCAAAATCCAATCAGTGGAGGCCCACCACCCATCACCCCCACTGATCAGATGTTCTCTGCAGCCTCTGGAGCTGGAACTAGCACTTTAAATGGAACAGGAAGCACAGCTCCGTTCCAAGTGTTGTGGCCGTTCAGGGTTACTGCAGCTCAGCTCCCATTCATTTCAGAGCTGAGAGATGAGCTGCAGTAGCCTAGTATGACCACTACACTGTGAACGGCGCTGTGCTTCCTGCTCCATCCAAACGCTAATTCCAGTGTCGGGGGCTGCAGTGAATGGTTGATTGGTGGGGGTATGGGGTGTCACTGGTCGGATATCAATGATGTATCTTGATGACAAGTCATCAATATCAGGAGCCTGGAAAACCCCTTTCTTGAGCCAACATTACATCCACAAAAGTATACAATTACACATTAAAAATGTCAAACAGAGATACCTAAAAATGCTTAAGGAGGAAGCACTGTACTTGGACTGATAAACAAGTATGGAGAACATGTGTTGGGCTGACAGATGACAGTTAGGGTCCATTCACATGTCCGCAATTCTTTTTTCCGCATTTTGCGGAACGGAATTGCGGACCCATTAATTTCTATGGGGACACACATTGTCCCGCCCGCATCCGCAATTGCCGATTCGCACTTTCGGGTCCGCAATCGCATTCCCGAAAAAAATAGAACATGTCCTATTCTTATCCGCAATTGCGGACAAGAAAAGGCATTTTCTATGAGAGTGTTGGCGATGTGCCGTCCACAAAATGCGGAACGCATATTGCCGGTGTCCGTGTTTTGCGGATCCGTGGATCCGCAAAACACACACGGACGTCTGAATGGACCGTTATGCACCCCCCACAACCACAAATAGAGGGAAGACAGCAGGAAATTTCAAAAACAGACTGGCAGAGAGGTAATGCTATGGAAAATTTGGGAATTTTTTTGACTGAATGTAGAATTACATTTTATGGCAACTGCCACAAAGTGGTGAACAGACATGGTCATATCAAACCTAACATTGATTTTGACTTGTTTTAATGATATAAATAATCTGGTATTAACATCTTGAGTTTATACTGAAGGTACCTTCTGCCTTTTCCGGAGGGTCCAGTTCTTCCACAGCAATAGCTTAACCTTGGCACTGAACCTCATCCTTCTGAATGTGGACCTCTAGGGGCTGAAACAGAAGGGAAAACGGTTATAGCGTACAGCTATGTGCAGAGATTATGGATGAACAGCTCCTGTACAGGATATTTAGACTGGGTGACATCCATATAAAGGCTGATAAGGATATATGCACCACCCATATGGCTCCATATCAATTCGTGGCCAACTATTTCCACTGATTTATTATATATTGATTTATTTAGCTTTACTACAAGGGTACATCTACATTGCGATTTTGGCCCTGATAGCTGTCGCGCAACCAATGATCACAGTGTAGCAGGGCTGCCATAGGAATGAATAGTGTCACAATGCAACTCACATATTTGCTGCGACCACAACATGCGAATCACAAAAAATACAGCAGTTTTGGATTTTTTGCGATTCTCGTATTGCAGCCACAGTCAACATGCGAGCCGTACTGCAACCTCATTCACTCCTATGGCAGCCCCATTACACTGTGATCTTTGATCGTGCAAAAGCTGTCTTAGCCAAAACTGCCATGTAGACGTACCCTTAGCTATTAGTGTGGCTAAAATGTCTAGATCAGGCATCCTCAAACTGCGGCCCTCCAGCTGTTGTAAAACTACAACTCCCAAAATGCCCTTAAGGCTGTTTGGGCATGCTGGGAGTTGTAGTTTTGCAACAGCTGGAGAGCTGCAGTTTGAGGATGCCTGGTCTAGACCTTCTAATTAGAATACATGTGCAAGATCATTAGTGGTCATTAGTGTTGAGCCAAGCAAAGATTTCCAAGCGGAATTCGGTGCGAAGTTTAGGAAAACTATTATTCGCAACTGAGCCAAATTTCCTCGCATTTCTTGGTAATGGATCACGTTTTCCTAAAATGGCGGCTGCACGTGTTACAAAGTGGAAGTAAGAAGCCCAGGAATGCAAGATCAACCATAATGCAGTGCAGCCAGCCAAACCACAGATAGCCATCCCCTGTGATGTCACAGCCCTAAAAAATCCTCATCTTTAATGGTCCTATGAGCTGAGCCTAGGGAGAGAAGTGGCAACCGCTCATGCGCTAGGGACAGTGTTGCTGAAAATGATTAATAGAATAATATTGGATAGGGAGAGTGCAGGGAGTGTGCAGGGAGACACTTACTCTGCGTCAGTTTTATTTATTCCTACTAGGGATGAGCGAATCGCCTTCGCATGAAACATCTTAAGTCGATTCGCATAAAACCTTGTTTCAATACTGTAGTAAATGTAGGAATTAGGGATGAGCGAATCGACTTTGGATGAAACATCCCAAGTCGATTCGCATAAAACTTTGTTTCAATACTGTACGGAGCAAGCCCTCCGTACAGTATTAGAATGTATTGGCTCTGATAAGCCGAAGTTATTACCTCGCGAAGTCTCGCAAGACTTGACATAATAACTTCAGAAATTTATTTATACTGTGAAAAAACATTTTGGGAAATGGTTTTTTACAGTATAAATCAATTTCTGAAGTTATTATGCAAAGTCTCACGAGGCTTCGCAAAGTAATAACTTCAGCTCATCAGAGCCAATACATTCTAATACAGTACGGAGCGCTCGCTCCGTACAGTATTGAAACAAAGTTTTATGCGAATCGACTTCGGATGTTTCATCCAAAGTCGATTTACTCATCCCTAATTCCTATATTTACTTTTTCCTACATCAGCTGTAAACTAAGACATGTAATTTAATACCAATAAGATCATAGCCTTTATTATTCCACATTCAGCGTGCCTACCAATACCATCCAGTCTGCACCCCTTAGGGGGGGCTATCTTTACTTCTTCCTAATCATCCTTTAAAGTCTCCATGTCCTAGAAAAGTCAGCCAGATGCAGAAAGTGTTCCTGATGACATATTCGCATTGATATTAGATGATGTGGAAAAGGAGGAAAAGCAGATGGCAGAAGAAGGGCTCCCACCTGTGGGGAAGGACAGCTCTGGAGTAGGAAAAGTGGGTATGCCAGAGCGGATTAATATTCAGTGTTTACTGTCAAATAACCTGCAGGAGATTGCAGGCAAGAACAGCAATAATATGCATATTGTCCCCCCCCCCCCCCAACAGTCATACCCCATACCAGTAACAGCCACTGTTAAAAGGTGCATTAATGGTGGCACACGGCCATTAACAATGAAGAAAGACTATACAGTACGGTCTTCATTATTAAATAGAAGGCAGCCGCGGGCCGCTCCAGAGTGGCCTGGGTATACCTAATTTATAGCGATTCGTGACAAATAAATTCCTAACGAATTGAATTTCTTTTCTAACTTTGGCAAAGTTGCTGAATTACATTTTTTAAAACGTCGCTCATCTCTGGTGGTCATGTAGCATATAGACTACAGTATGCGCATGGTCTTCAGTGGTCATGTAGCATACACAATACAGTGTATGATCATCAGTGGTCAGAACTTGTCTTGCTTTGGATAAACTATGTTATATGTACTATATAATACACGTCTGTATTCTCTTATCAAAAAACATTGAGGGGCATTTATCAACACCATATTTGTGCCATAATTTGAGACTTTTTCAGGTTCTCGTCACTTTTCGAAAGTGGCGAAAAGGGGGTGTGGTTTAGTAGGAGGGGGTGGAGCCAGATCTTTGCTGTAACTTATACCTGAAACTGGTTAAAGTGACATCTGAAGTCTTTGTCAGTCTCTGGATGGAGCATCTGATCCCAGCGCAGGGAGATCAAGACTGGTATATGGGAATGCCAGTCTTGATAAATCTCCCCCATTGGAGCTGAGGGCATTTTCAACCATATATGGATCACATTGCCAATATTTGTGTGGCTCCTGAAGCAACTGGACGCATAGCCTAGCACTTAATTGGAGACTCATACTGAGACGAGGTACCAGGGTATTAAAGGGGTCTTCCGAGTTTTTAATACTGATGACCTATCCTGAGGATAGGTCATCAGTATTTGATCGGTGGGGGTTCTGACACTCGGGACCCCCGCCAATCAGCTGTTTGATAACTCCTGTGAGTGCCGTGGCCTTCTCACAACTTTTCCTAGGCCAGTGACGTCACATTCATCTGTCACCTACCATTTGGCCAATTAACTGAATGAAAATATAAAGGGTGCAGCTAAAAGAATGTGAAGTGACAAGGGCGAGACCATGTTTAGGGTGCCTTCCTACGCGGCAGATTTTGTTGCAGAAATTTTCTGCAACTGAAAATCAGCTCTCTTCACACAAAGGCAGCTGGAAGAAAACCATGTGCATGCACCAAAACAACCCCATTCAAATGAATGGAACTGATTTGTGCGCTGGTGAGCGCTGTTGCCTCCTTGCAGATTAATAAGCACAGAGCTGTCCATTGGATAGCGGCTGTGCTTGGTATTGCAGTTCAGACCCATTCACTTGAATGGAACAGAGCTGCGCCTAGGCCATGTGACCAATAAACGTGGCATCACTGGCTTCGGCAAAGACCACGGCACTCACCAAAGTGCTGAAGTTTCATCGGGGGTTCTGGGTGTTGGACCCCCACTGATCTGATATTGATGACCTTTCCTGAGAATAGGCCATCAATATCAAAATCTCGGATAAAAACAACAACTTTAAATCTAAGTGGTAAAATTGGGAGAGCAGGCAACAGGGACATTTCACTTATGTCTTAATATATGCAGTCTTTATCACGAATTTGAGAAGTGGTTTGGAAATACTTGGGAGGTTTTGTTTCTACTTAGGAGTATGTTTTAGTCAGCAGAGATATGCTGCCTACCTTTTTTTTGACAAGTTTAGTGAAGCAACCCTTGCATAATTTGGAAGGAGGAGGCTGCTGAGAATGCAAAGACTGCAAATAGTTTTGTATTAAACCAATAAACCGTGCCAAGAGCTGAGCTCCTTACTGCATGGAAGAATGTGCAAACACATCCAGCAGGCGGAATACGACGGGGGGATTGAAGTTTTGCTGTACTCAGAGATTTTAGTAATAGAGTAGAAGAACGAGGAGGTCAATAACATTAGGAATCCAGAAGCACGCTTTCCAATATACCCGCTAAGGGAAGGTTTTACATGCTGATGGGAGAAGATTGACCCTGGGTTCAGACTTGAGCGTTTTACAGTGCGTTCCTACGCGCTGTAAAACGCTCAACAGGCGAAAACCCATGTTTCCCTATAGGCATGGTTCTCACCTGAGCGTTTTACAGCACGTACGAACGCGCTGTAAAACGCCCTACGCCCAAAGAAGTACAGGAGCTTCTTTGGGGCGTATTGTCGCGCGTATTGTGATTGACGCCAGAGTGGTCAATCACACGAACGCGCGTACAACGCGCGTTTCCTATTTCCAAAACGCGCCGTAATACGTGCGACTAAAACGCGCGTATCAAATACGCTCAAGTGTGAACCCAAATAAAACAAGTTGTTTGTCGCTCTTTTTAAAGAGCTTTCACACAAGCCAATGGAAACTGCATGGAGGACGAACGATCAATACTGTAATCTTTCATCCCCTGCAAAGATTACGTTATGTTAGCAGCACATCCTCTGCTTACACGGGTAGATGTTCGACTGACGAGCCAGCATTTTTATACCCAAATAAATTATCCAATCAGCCAGCAAACGAGCTTTTGCTCCTTTGTTGGCTGATTGCATCCTGTTCACACTGGGCAACAAGTTTTCCACAGCTTACTCATCTGCCCGATCATTGACCCGTGTAAAACACAACTTATCAATAACAGGAGGGCCTGCAAATGGTTTAAAATGTAGGCTCAACTTCAGTGAAGCCACACAAACTTTAAGGGCCCCATTCACACGACGTATTTTGTATGTCCACATATTGCGGTTGGATGCGGACCCATTCATTTCAATGGGGCCGCAAAGGTTGCCGGCAGCACACTGTGCGCTGTCCGCATCCAAATGTCTATTCCGTGGCCCACGCAAAAAAAGATAGAACGTCCTATTATTGTCCATATTTGCAGGCAAGAATAGGCATTTCTATCATGGAAAAGGATGTTCGGTTCCACAAAATGCGGAAGCCACACGGCCGGTATCTGTGTTTTGCAGATCCGCAACGGTCGTGAATGAGCCCTAACCTGTGGTGGTTACCTACAGTAAGTGTACCAAAAGGTTTAAGAGTTTATTCAACAAACAATATTCTACATTTTTCAAACAGCACTTGGATCTAAATGCTATTGTAACTGCATGTGGTTAAAAATTTTGTTTAGCCATTGAGTTGTCCAATAAAACGTATCTGTATAGTGCCGCCTGCTGTTTGTTCTTTTCCTTATTTCTCTGTCCACCTTGCTGAAGCTGTATCTTTAATTAAAGGCTGTGACAGTTACAGGGTTAGAGCAGCAGCAGAAAGGACCTGCCCGATAAGCTGTGATGGGAAGAGATCAGGAGAAAGTGCATGACCCCAGAGAAAGAACACATCCCCTGGGCTTCCATCTGGAAATAAATCTATCAGAGCTATTGGAGCAATGAATGGGGAGATCTGTGGCTCCATGTGAGGCACAGGGCTGGTTCTAGTTGTGTTAGAAATAGACTGCCATGTACTGTATGATGTCTGATCTTTATTTTTAATATTAATCATGGGATAACCCATTTAAAAGGAAATATCTGTGCTTTAAAAGTTTTAAAGCAGGATACTCCCATTGATCGAATCAGTCATCTGAAATTACAGTAACATCCATTGGCGTGACTACTGCTATAAACAGCCCTGAAATCGTATTTCTAAGAAAATCAAATAATTTCTATGAAATAAAATGTTCAGAATGAATAAAGATACTAAGCCCCAGACTTTTTCAGAAAAGTAACCCTCAGCTTAGAGGGTTGTTTTAAAAATGTTTGTATTCCCATGATTTAGTTTTTTCTTGTGTGTACATACTACTTATTTTAAACCTATAAATCCCTGCAGTGTGGAAGGGGAGGGGGATTACGCCTTACCTCCACTCATCAATGGGACTGTTAGCCTAAGAACATGTTTTCATTGTTGTCTATTTTTCAATTGTCTGCATGTAATTCAATGCATAATAGAGCTGCTAGCAGGAAACGTGTGAGTGTGTGGCAGAAGCCACATAGCATGTTCAGTATCCCAGAACTTGGACCCTGTTTAGGTAATTATGCCCTTACTCAGCAGAGGAAACTAGATTTCCCCTCTGAGGGAGGAGCTTTCTAGTTAGTATTGCATCAGCCCTTCAGTTTAGTTCTGCATGCTGTTCAAGACATACTTTAGTTTGTTTTGGGCTTTGCTTGTGGAGAAGCAGGTGCCTATGAGTATGTGTAAAGCTGGAGGCTAGGAAAGAGACTATTTCTCCAGGAGAAACATTCCTGTGAAGGAGAGAATCCCTGATGGAAGGAGGAACAGATATCCAAAGACTAGGTCTAGGATCACAAGGCCATGCGTGTTAGCAAGGTATTTGCTTTTTATGGCTACAGACCTTTACAGCGCCTTTCACATTTATATAACAGATTGGCCGACCATCTGAAGGATCTGCAACCCACTGTAGAAACTGCAATACCTATTTTTGAGCGTTTTGCATATCTGTGATTATCTTTCAAAGTGTTTAGAAGGAGCTCAGGGACTACTACTCCTATTATCATTGTTGCCATTTGCCTATATACAGCTATTGGGAAGAGACTTCACTGTGACTTGCTTTGGAACTGTGCCTTGATATCATTGGATGCACTATAACTCCCATTCTGTACTTTTGTGAAAAGAATCTTGTTTTCTATTATCAGCCTGGCTACTGACGTCAGCACTATTCGCTGGCCACAACACTTACACCTCACGCCTAGTAACCATACAACACTCATAACACCAAGGGCACCCGAACAACCATCAGGCAGGAGCCCCCACATTAGGGTGTGCCATGAGGGACATATACCCATTAGTTTGGTGGGTGACATATACCCATTTTTTGTGTGAGGTACACCTGCACTGCATACGTGACAGGGAAATGCATATGGTTAATCTGTCTGTTAGTTCGGTGGGTGACATATGCCCATTTTTAGAGTGAGGTACACCTGCACTGCATACATGACAGGTAAATGAATATAGTTAATCCGTCTGTTAGTTCGGAAAGTGACAAACTTATAAAAAATAAAATAAAGGAAAAAAACCACACAGAAAGTGTTGGCTACCTTCTCCTCCTTTACCGCCGCTTTCACCTACAACGCCACCTACAAATCCACCGAATCCTCAACCTCCAACTCCACTTTGACCTTCGCCTACTTTTACCCCCATTTTGCTTCCTTTTGCAGCCCTCTGGCCCTTACTATGACTATTTTACAGCCATTTTAGTGCGCCAAAGTTCGGGTCCCCATTGACTTCAATGGGGTTCGGGTTCGAGTTTGGCTCAAGTTTGGGTCCGAACCTGAACTTTGACCCGAAGTTCAGCCGAACCCGAACATCCATGGGTCCGCTCATCCCTACTTATTACTTTGAAAAAAAGATAACTAGGCTGGAGGCATGGAGCAGATCTCAAAGAAGTGTCCTCACTAAGGAGTCACTTAAGAAGGCTGCAGCTATAGAGGGACGTGCTAGTGGTGGAGTGGTTACAGCTTGTTTCAACTCTACTATTAAAGGACTATTTCACAATATTCCAAATAAAAAGATGCTGCTTTGTAAATAATTTGCATCAACTATTTATCAACGATTTTCTGGTACTGTCCAGTGTATAGAAATGCATACTGCTACCTGGAAACCATACATACACTGATATTAATAAATCTTTGCTGTTCATAATTTTTCTATATAGCACTTAGGGCTCGTTCACATCACCGTTTGTCTTTTCTGTTCTCCGGCTCCGTTAAGGAGCAGGAGAACGGAAAGGACAGATGCTGTACATAACTGACACCTATGGAGCCTAAAGACCCTATAGACTTTAATGGGGTCCGTTTGGTGTCCGCTCAGAACATGATTTTTGAGCGGAGTTGAAAGAACTGCATGCAGGACTTTCGTCTGAGCTCTAAAATCATGTTCTGAGCGGACACCAAACGGACCCCATTAAAGTCTATGGGGTCTTTAGGCTCCGTTGGTGTCAGTTAGGTGTTAGTTATGTACAGCATCCGTCCTTTCCGTTCTCCTGCTCCTTAACAAAGCCGGAGAACGGAAAAGACAAACGGTGATGTGAACGAGCCCTAACATGGACAGAATGGTGTGTTTATTCATGGACTGTGGGCCATATTACTTAATTAATATATTAATTATCCCTTGCAGCCCTACTCATTAAAAGGGCTGGGTCACTTTATATTAAAGGGCATCTGTCAGCAGATTTGTACCAATGAAACTGGCTAACCTGTGGCAAGTGCGCTTGGTAGCTGAAGTCATCTGTGTTGTCTCACAAAAATAAGTTTTAATATATGCAAATTAGTCTCCAGGAGCAAAGGGGGCGTTGCCGTTACACCTAGAGGCTCTGCTCTCTCTGTAACTCCTGTGCCCTCTCTACTTTAATTGACAGGGCCAGGCAGTGAAAACATCATAATGCCTTGTCCTTTAAGTGATCAAGACATGAAAATGTAAAGCATTTACCAAATAATGCGTAGCAGGGGCGTAGCTAACGGCTCATGGGCCCTGGTGCAAGAGTTCAGCTTGGGCCCCCCTTCCCTCAGTGCTTTGTGTGTCTTCTTATACAGCACAAGGGTCTCTGGGCCCCCTCAGGCTCCTGGGCCCGGTAGCGACTGCTACCTCTGCACCCCCTATAGCTACGCCCATGATGCGTAGAACTTTTGGCCTTTTTACGATCCTGACTTTCATATACATAGCAACAAGTTAAATGTTTTCTCTTACACTCTACATTCAGAACAGAATATTCTCACTATTCGTTTTTCATCTTTGCAAATATCAACATAATATTAGAGTGATACTTCTGGAATGGGACATAATCTCAATTATCCTCAAGGCTATGATCATGTACTGTGCTTTACCTATGAGCATGAGGACAGAGTGAGTACCACCTAGACACAGTGTATGTATGGGTACCACAGGTAAGAACTTGGAGTCTGCATCAACTCTTCACTTCTGACATATTTCTATACAGGTAAGTGAGATATTTAGATGGGTTTTATTTAAACATGATGTGAAAATGGTTTGCATGTAAGAAGATTAGTCACATACTAAGGGTACTTTCACACTTGCGGCAGTGTGATCTGGCAAGCAGTTCCGTCGTCGGAACTGCCTGCCGGATCCGTCGATATGGATGTAAACAATGCATTTGTAGACGGATGCGGATCCATCTCACAAATGCATTGCAAGAATGGATCCGTTTCTCTGCTTGTCATGCGGAAAGACAGATCAATCTTGTATTTTTTTTTTACAGTTTTAAAGGTCTGCGCATGCACAGACTGGAAGGATGGATCTGTTCTTCAGGTATTTCTAATGCCGGCTCCGGCACTAATACATTTCAATGTAAATTTATGCCAGATCCGGCATTTTGGACGGAGATAATACCGCAGCATGCTGCGATATTATCTCCGTCCAAAACTCCGTTCAGTGACTGTACTAAAGACATCCCGATGCATCCTGAACGGATTTCTCTCCATTCAGAATGCATTAGGATATAACTGATCAGTTCTTTTCCGGTATTGAGCCCCTTTGACGGAACTCAATGCCGGAAAAGAAAACCGCTAGTGTGAAAGAACCCTAAAGTACTTTCTGGAGCTGGAATGCCTGTATAAGTCTTGCTTGCAGTCACATGAGCATGTGCCTGCTCTTGTTCTCTTAACACGTGGTTATCTCCAGCTTCCACATCACTCCCTGCAATACTATAGAGCAGGTAACACATCATATGCCTGTTAGAATAATGTTTACATGGTAAATAACTTTACATGGTATTCCTGCTCACAGCAAGCCCTGGAAGCATCAAAACAAAGGTGCTTTACAGAGCTGGGCAAGATAATGAAAATAAAAAGTAATTACTTTTGATCTATGATGACATCCTCTGGTGAGTATTAAAAGGAATCTCCAGGCTTTTAATATTGATGACCTATCCTTAGTAATAGGTCATCAATATCCGATCAGCGGGGGTCCGACACCCAGCACCCTCGTCGATCAGCTGTATAAAGGGAAGGCGTGCGCAGTGCCATTTCCCATCTCTCTTCCTGCTCACCATAGACATAGCAGCAGTGAGCAGGAAGGGAGACGGCATGTGTGCACTGCACACGCCTTCCCTTCACAGAGCTAATGGGTGGGGGTGATGGGTGTCGGATCCCCTCTGATCTGATATTCATGACCTATCCTGAGCATAGGTCATCAATATTAAAAGCCCAGAGAGCCCCTTTAAGAACATTTAGCTATTTTTGTACTTGTCATTACCATGGAAAACCCTGGTAAGAAAAAGCATATGGAATAATTGTTTTTTTAAAGTTATAGGCTACTCAAGAGATTCACACAGTAGATTGTTCATAATGCGTACATATTCAATTTGAGGCAACACTGTGCATCTGTATATAGCCTGCTTCACTCCAGAAAATTGATTTCCTTGCTTTCTATAAACTTCCAAATACATGCAGTATAATACTGTGCACTGGCAAGGACTAACAACTTAGGGTATTATATAGGGTAATCTAGTGTAATGAGATTATATTATACAGTCGGATGATGTGCTGCTGATGCATCTATTCACAGAGTTGACCTACTTTTTACCAGTTAAATGTTTCATTTATTATGCAATGTGTATTAGATATTTTTTTTACTAATTTCACTTGAGAGACTGACTCATGTCATGGTCACCACTTGTGACTAATTACCAATTTTCCAGGAGATTTCTTTTCTCTAATAGTACCTGCTGTATTTCTAATTGAACAATGCAAAAAAAAAGTTACTGCATATTGAAGGAGTTCTCTTTAAATAATCTAATTCCATTCTGGAATTGTAGCTCAGCCCTATTTAAGTACATAAGACTGGGTTGCAATACCAGGCACAGTCCGTGGAAAAACAGACCCATTTTAATAGTCTCCTGCAATCCCTTTAACCCCACACAGATCTTCTTAGAGACATTTATTTACAAGCTTATCCATTGTAACTAATCATTAAACCCAAGGTTATATTGGTTCATCATAATAGCAAAGGATGCCCCTGTGGACCCCAAAGGTCCAGCTGAAGACAACCTTATTTGAAGCTTTGGCGCTAATCACTTTCCATTAGGGTCTATTATGTAGGGTAAGAGTAAATGGTGCTGCCTGCCTCAAATCAATATTGTGTGGACATTGTAAGCCACTGGGCGGGCGGTCTTACCCTTCTGGGATAACAAATAACCTTGTAGATCGTATTGATGATATGTTCATCATGTAAAATTATAAAAAACAAAGGCCCAGATTTACTAATCCTACAGATGATGTAAGCGTAGACCGGCTGTGTAGACATGCCCCATATTTATCACAGGGGCTCAGACTGGAAGATAATTATGGCGCAGGGATAGACACTTTTTTCTCACGCTATACCAACTATTGGTATAATGGTACTTCCTAGACCATGCCTTTTTCCTGTGAAGTTCCACCTCCTTTCCGCTAAGGCTAGCCCTACTTCCTGGTTGAGCACATAGCACATCAGGAAAAATTGGGTCACAATTGTGCCAATTTGTGCCACTTTTTGGACAGATTCTGGGCACATTAGCAAATATATGCCATAGTTTACAATGCAAATAAAATTGGCTGTGCCCATGTTCTGTGTAGTTAGAGGGTAGACCCTCAGCATTATTTACTTTAGGAGGGCCCAGGTGCCCACGCCGAACATATATTGACATGTAATAGTGGCCTAAAAAGCTAACCACCAAAATGTCCTCTCAACCAACGCCTTTATCTAAAATATGCAACACAGGGTACGGTGCCCTAAACTTAACACCCAGTTCAGTCGGCGCCAGGTTTGCTCTCATCAATGCAGAACATTGAGAAATCACAAGAAACAGACTGGAAAAATATGTGGCTTTGGAAATAAACTAACAGGTTTTGGAACATTCTGCACTTGCTGCTTATAGAATGCCAGGAATGTGATTATAAATAGCTGTCACTTGTAAACCGCCGGGCGAGTCCAAGTCAGTGGTCAGCATTTCGCAGTCAAGGGACACACGGATATCGATCACAGCCTTATAAAATTTATCTTGTCAGGATTTATACCTGTTCTCAGCTGTCCATGACTCAAGGTCTAGGCCTGAATATTATCCTCTACAAATGTATTAGAAAATCGCTTAAATAGCAATTCCATAATACATCAAGGAATCTGATAACACAAGTGCAGGAATTGAAGTTAAGGTCAAATACTGCTGTTCCCCGCCGGAGCCCATTGACTATAATAGGAATCAGCTGGGAACCAGCCACTCCTCAGGATTTATGCCAGGATTGGGCCAGAGAAAAACTGTTGCACACAGCAATATTTGTCCGACCAAATACCAGCATAAATCCTGGAGAGCGGCCGGATTTCTGCCAGTTCCCATTACAGTCTAGGGGTCTGGTGGGCGCACAGCACCATCCAAGCTATGCCAGATCCAGAGAACTCTGGCAGGCTGTTCTCTGCTGGAACAGCCTGCCGGATTGCTCAGGCTCCTTTCACACATGAGGCAAACACTTCGTCACAAGATGTTGCTTTGCTTTCTACGCTATCCCCTTTACTGGAATAAAGTTGAGATAATTTCTAAGACTTTTCAAAAAGTCTCAGTGGATAAATCTGGCTTAAACTGGTGGTCCAATATTTTGATACTGGAAGCTTACCTTTTGGATAGACCGGGGATGGGCAAACTGTGTCTCTCCAGCTGTTGCAAAACTACAACTCTCAGCATGCAAAGACTGCTTACAGCTATCAGCCTACCGCAGGGCATGGTGGGAATTGTAGTTTTGCAACAGCTGGAGAGCCGCAGTTTGCCCATCCCTGGCATAGACCATCAATATAAGATCAGCGGGAATCCAACACCCTGCACCCCTGACGATCAGCTGTTACAGCAGCCAAACTATCCAACAACTATCCACTGTGCATTGGATGGAGCTGGTAACTGCAGCCCTGCTCCCATTAAAGTGAGTGGTAGCAGCACTGAAATTACATAGCTCCATCCACTACAGAATTAGTGGAGCAATGTAGTTCTGTTGCTGGAGCTAAAAGGTAACAAGGACTGGTAGGGTTTGTGAGATGTTGGAGCTTGTTGATCTGATATTGATGGTCTATCCTGAGAATAGGTCATCAGTGTAAAGACCCTGGATAACCCGAGTAAATCAGCATGACAGGCTAACAACACCCACTTTCCCACTCACGTTTTGGAACTGGAGTGGGAAAAAATGCAAAATGCCACAACACTTTGGAGCAAATAAAAACAAAACGATGCAAAACTCTAATTTGCAA
The DNA here is from genome assembly GCA_033119425.1 of Bufotes viridis. Lineage (NCBI taxonomy): Eukaryota > Metazoa > Chordata > Amphibia > Anura > Bufonidae > Bufotes > Bufotes viridis. Next base: position 37,699,134 of record CM065596.1, on the reverse strand, counting down.
CTTTTTGATTCTAGAGTGCAGGACTTGATAAATTCCTCCTATTTTGCATTTTTACCACTCACTCCAGGTTTGGGAAGGCAGGTAAGGTTAGCCTGCCAATATGATTTAAGCCAGATCTATCAGCTAATACTACTGAAAAAGTCTCAAAAATAGTCTCATTCTTACTCCACTAAAGGAGTGGTGTAGAGAGTGGAGTATGATCTCAAGACAGAGGTGTCAGACTTATGCCTCACTCAAACATCAGTGTTTCCCGGACGTGTTCTGTACGTGTTCTCCGCGGACAGCGCACGTCCCCATTCATTTGAATGTGTGTATTCACACATCAGTGTTTTAGCACAGTCCGTGGGTCCGTGTTTTCAGCACGGATGCAAGTCCTATCTTGTCCGTGTAAAACCACGGATGCAACATGGATGCCATCCGTGGTTCACGGATCATTAAAAAGAGATTGTTTGAAAATTATTTTACAGCTGCTCAGTGTCAGTGAAAAACGGATGGCACGCGGTCAGCAAAAAACTGACCCACGGACCCAACACGGATCTGTCAAGGGAGGAAACACGGATTGAACACGGTACGTATTACCACTGATCCAAAACTAATACTGACGTGTCAATGAGGCATTACAGATGAACCAACTGGACCCAAATTATGGCAACACAGATTCCAGCAAAACTGACTTCAAAAATTCCCCTCATCATAAATTTTCAGCAATTTTTTTTTTTTAACTGCACTTTTTTACTGTTCTTTATGTACTTTTTTTTAGACAAAAGCCAGAAGTGGATTTAGAAGAAATGGTATGTGGGAAATAAATAGGATAAACTTCAGGCTTTGGGTCATAAAGCCACATGAAAAAAAAAAAAAGATTGAGAAGCCAGACTTATATCTACAATGGACCAATTATATTGTAACTGTGGTCAGCATCTTAAATGGTTTTCCTGCTTGTTTAAGGAAATTATAATGTTTATAATACTTATTTTGTGGTTATTAACTGTAACTGAGGTTTTGCAGTATGTGTTTAATGTGGTTTTCTATTGATAAAGAAATAACACCATTTTACTCCTGCCCCCAGTGAAAACATATACATCCATTACCCAGAATTTGGTTGTAGCTTCCTTCTGGCTCTTTTTGGAAGTAAGGGCTTGTTCACATCACCGTTCAGCCTTTCTGTTGTCCTGCTCAGTTTAGGAGCAGGAAAACGGAAAGGACGAATTCAACATATAACTGAGCCGAACTGAACCTAAGGACCCCATAGACTATAATGGGGTCCGTTAGGTGTCCGCTCAGAAGATAATTTTGGAGCGGAGACAAAAGTCCTGCATGCACTACTTTTGTCTCCGCTCCAAATTATCTTCTGAGCGGACACCTAACGGACCCCATTATAGTCTATGGGGTCCTTAGGTTCTGTTCGGCTCAGTTATATGCCGAATTCGTCCTTTCCGTTCTCCTGCTCCTAAATGGAGCAGTAGAACGGAAAGGCTGAACGGTGATGTGAATGAAGCCTTATCAATGGCTTACAAAACATATATATATATAGTTCATTTTACTGTTTGCAAAACAGACTTTATATATATATCCAGTATATATAGATCCAGATATACTGTATATAGAGGTCCAGCTCTATTATATATATATTATTATTATTATTTATTTTTAGAGCGCCATTCATTCCATAGCGCTGTACATATCATAAGTGGTGCACATACATAATACATGAACGAGACAAGTTACAGACTGGTACAGAAGGATAGAGGGCCCTGCCCGTGAGGGCTTACAATCTACTATATATACATACATACAGATATACTGTATATATAAATCCAGCTCTACTGTGTGTGTGTATATATATATATATATATATATATAGATATAGATCCAGATATACTGTATATACAGCTGTACTGTATATATAGATCCAGATATACTGTATATATAGGTCCACCTGTACTGTTTATATAGTTCCAGATATACTGTATATATAGGTCCAGCTCTACTGTATATATAGATGCAGATATACCGTATATAGATCCAGATATATTGTATATATATATAGGTCCAGATATACTATTTATATATATATAGGTCCAGCTCTACAGTATATATAGGTCCAGCTGTACTGTTTATCTAGTTCCAGATATACTGTATATATAGGTCCAGCTCTACTGTATATAAATAGATCCAGATATACTGTATATATAGGTCCATCTCTTCTGTGTGTATATATATATATATAAATCCAGATATACTGTATATATAGGTCCAGCTGTACTGTTTATATAGTTCCAGATATACTGTATATATAGGTCCAGCTCTACTGTATATATAGATGCAGATATACCGTATATACAGATCCAGATATACTGTATATATATAGGTCCAGATATACTATATATATATATATATATATATATATATCCAGCTCTACAGTATATATAGGTCCAGCTGTACTGTTTATATAGTTCGATATACTGTATATATATAGGTCCAGCTCTACTGTATATATATAGATCCAGATATACTGTATATATAGGTCCAGCTGTACTGTATATATATATAAAAATCCAGCTCTACTGTATATATAGGTCCAGCTGTACTGTATATATAGATCCATGTATATTGTATATATAAGTACAGCTCTACTGTATATATAGATCCAGATATACTGTATATGTATGTCCAGCTCTACAATATATATAGATCCATGTATACTGTATAAATATAGGTCCAGCTCTACTGTGTATATATATATATGTATATATCCAGATATACTGTATATATATAGGTCCAGCTGTACTGTATATATAGATCCAGCTGTACTGTATATATAGATCCAGATGTACTGTATATATAGATCCAGCTCTACTTTATATATAGATCTAGCTCTACTGTGTATATATTTCACATGGGTGAATAAATACGTTTTTATTTTTTATTTTTATATTTTGGGCAATTGCTTATTCCCATAGGGCTTTTCACCCATTCCTTGCCAATAGTCAGTGCTGCCAGACTTTACATATATATATATATATACATACATATACATATCCAGATATACTGTATATATAGGTCCAGCTCTACTGTATATATATATATATATATATATATATATATCCATCTCTACTGTATATATAGATCCAAGCTATACTGTATATAGGTCCAGCTCTACTGTGTATATATATATATAGATCCAGATCTACTGTATATACAGATCTAGATATACTGCATATATAGATCCAGCTCTACTGTGTATATAAGCATGGAAAATTACTAATAGATTACAAAAGATTCTACGTACATGACTGGAAAGCTATCTATCTATATCTATCTATCTATCTATATCTATCTATCTATCTATCTATCTATCTAATCTACATTTCCCCTATTAACTGGTTTTAGATTTGACACTACCTGACTTTATGTATACAATCTGTTATTTGTTGTTATCATAGAGAAAAAAATCATAGAAATCATATAATTTCCCCCCAAAAAAGATTCCCATAGACTAGCAAAACATGCACCCAAGAAAGTGCAGTGTGACCAGGACTGCGAATGTCTTCCTGTCCCAAGCTTAGGAACTTCCTCCCATTGTCCGTCTACTGATACACAAGCGATATTATCTCAGGCCTACATGCACTTGTGAACATTTGTGGCCAAGGCACATTGAGGTTTTCATGTTTGGAGCGACAAACCCATAAAAGAATGACTCACTTACCTTGTATTTGGGGAAAATTACAGCATTGTAAGGACCTCCGTGAGAAATGAAATGTCTAAAGTAGGCATTTCATGAAAGGAGCGCATTCTCCCGAGGTAGTTTCTTCCACACACAGCTAATTCCTAATCAGATTTCTGTAATCCTATGTCTCAACATGGAGTGGCCCTATGAGCAAACTTAAAAACACACACACACACAATACCCGGGGGAAAATGACCTAATGTGCAGGTATGAGATTTAAATCTGAAATTCTCAGCACATGATGGTCAGCATATGGTCATAGACACAGTAACGTGCTGGGAAGAGATCAAAGGACCTCTGGGTTGTACTAGTGATGACCCCATTAGAAGGGAACAAGTGTCAGGACCAATTAGGATATTAAATTATGAAAGCCAATAGTCTGCAGAATCCTAATCGCGGACACCTGACCTCACTGCGTGCTGCAGCCATTACGTGATGCACAAGTCTGAGGTGCTCCGAATCCCTACCAGCAGGTGTGCAAATATATTTCAAATATATAAACTTACTGTGACTCACATGACCAATGCAACCAGAAGGTATGTAATCATAAAACAGAAATTAAAGTGGTATAGAGCCGCCTGTTCAGATTATCTGGATAAGTAATCAATTGTTTAAAAGGAAGGTGACAATGTCATCAGAAAATAGTTTTTATGTTAAACCTATTTTTAAAGAATTTTTGGTGTTTTAATTTTTAGGCCTAATAACAGGTGCCACTTCTTGGTACTTTTCAGCAGCCATCCCCTTATCATTATAGAAAGGATTACAATAGTTGAGGTTTAAAGACACTGAGGCAGATTTAGTATAGAAAATGCGCCTTGAATCACATTTACCAACAGTTTATCACACTTTTCTAAGCTTTTTTTTTAAGCCTCATCTGACAAGGGGAAGTGACTTCGTGGAGAATGGTAATTGCCTAAATGCTTCTCTTTGTGCCAAAAAATGTCTTAAAATGTTGGCACATGTATGAGGTGATTCATTAAGGTGAAATTGAACATCAAGGCTCAATCGTCCGTTTATGTATATTCAGTTTCCACACGGTTGAAATTTTATTTTTTTAGTTATTGTTATATTTAATTAAATTAGAATATATATGTGATTACTAGACACAGGGTAGGGCAGCAAAATACCCGCGAGTGATAACGAGAAATTGAGCGTCAGGCCTTAATCATCTGTGTATTGTGTACATTACTTGTAATCAGCTTCCCCACGGTTGAAATTAAAAACAGTTTTGGGGGGTTCAGTTTCATTAAGCAGCATATGCACATAATTACTGCATCAATACCCACATTTTCTCACTGATTCCGATGAACAGACCTCGCCTTGCTGGCAGTGTCCCATCTTGCCACTGTTGCTGTCTGTCTACCATCACGCTCTGTATGGCTTCTGCTGTGGCCTGCATTATGCCACTTTCCAACCATCACGTTCTGTACAGCTGCTGCCGCCTCCATCATGCCACTGCTGCGTCCTGCCGACCATCATCTACCATCATGCTGCTGCCTGCCAACATGTACCATATTCCTCAACTGCTGCAGCCGCCGCTCCTCGTTGTTAATCCCCTACTGCCGCCACCATTACCGCAAAGCATCTGCTGCCCCTATTACTACTACTACCCATTGACAGCCTTGTATGTTCCATGCTACACTGCTCCTGTTACGGCCACTATATCCGTACTGTACCCTTTCCACATCTACCCTGTACGGCTGCTGCTCACTATTAAAAGGGATCATTTTTTTAGGCTCGTTTACAACAAGCTACTTTTTCTTCTGACAATCAATACTGACCCTGTCAAGGCATAATTCTTGGACACAGTCTCCAGAAGCCACTTTTTTTTATTTTATTTTTTTTATCCCATAACACTGTGTGTGTTTAAACATCATCTGCCCCTGATTATGGACAATTTTTGGAAGCTTTGGAATATGAAAAAGCAGAACACACGTGCTGTTGCAGTGTGTTTTTAAAAATGATGTATGTTAACGCTGTCAAACATGCATTTACCCATAGTAAATGATATCTGAGTGACTCTGATATACATAGCTATTGCGTTCCAGAGCTTGGGGGGAGGGGAAAAAATGCATAAAAATAAATGGAGAGATAAGTTTTCCTAGAGTCCTAGGAGGCTAGAGGGGTTATACACCAACTTTTAGGGCAAGTAGTGCAACTTCAGTTCAGCCCGAACTGAACTTTTTCAAAAATGCGGCAAACCAGATCTGAAACTAATCTTGACTGTTTCGCTCATCTCTAGTCCTTAAATATGAAAATACAGGAGCAATAAATACACAACCTACTACGGAAAAAAAACTCTAAATTTAAATATAGGTTGTTTTCAGGAGACATCTTTTTTTAAAAGATGTGATCGAGTACCGTACAGCTGTATAGGCGGCAGCTGGCTCTTGTTAAATGAGACTGCACTGTTTAGTCGGTCTGCAGTTAAAGGGGTTGTCCAGGTTTGTAATATTGATGAACTATCCTCAGGATAGGTCATTAATATCATATTTGTGGGGGTCCGACACCCGGCACCTCTGCCGATCAGCTGTACGAGGAGACGGCGCACGCAGTGTGCACTTGCCGTCTCCCTTCCTGCTTGCTGATGCTGTCTATGGCAAAGCAGCAGCAAGCAGGAAGAGAGAAGGCACATGCACACTGCATGCGGTGTCTCCTCATACAGCTGATTGGCGAGTGTGCCGGGTGTCATCAATATTAAAAGCCCGGACACAGATCTTGACTTCCCTGCAGGGGAACCACCAGTCCAATACCTCTTACCCTCAGTTCACACTTGCGCGTTTTACAGCGCGTTCGAACGCGCTGTAAAACGCATAACCGATGCAAACCAATGCTTCCCTATGGGACTGGTTCACATTTTCGCGTTTTACAGCGTGTTCGAACGCGCTGAAAAACGCCCAACGCATAAAAAAGTACTTGAGCTTTTTGTTGGGGCGTTTGTCGCGCGTTTTGGCCCATAGACTTCAATGGGAACACGCAACGCTTGCTTGTATTTTGCGCGTTTTTGTACACTGAAAACACGCGTTCGAACGCGCGTTTATGAATTTGCAACACCAGCAATGCACTCTGATTGGCCAAACTTCATATAGACAGGGATATTTGGTCATTGGACAACACTGCAGTCAATCACACAAACGCGCGTAAAACGCGCGTTTACTACTGCCAAAAACGTGCGTAAAATGCGTGACGAAAACGCGCGTCTCAGAAACGCTCAGGTCTGAACCCATAGTTAGAGTAATGTCTGTTCAACTGACTGACTGCTGACCCATGGGGTAAAGAGACACCAGTGCAAAACTCAGAAGGATCAGGCAAAACTGTAATCAAGGACAGGCTGACAGCAGGGTAGGCAGAGTACATACAATCCAGTAATCAGTCCAAGGTCAGGGCAGGCAGCTCAGGGTCCATATGGAGATCAGGCAGAAATCAGGACAGGTAGCCAAGGGTCAAAATCCAGGAAAAGGGCAGGAGTCAGTACACAGGCAAACAAAAATAAACAGGACACCTGTGTAGGAACTAGCGAACTGGAACCTATTACTCAAGCACCTTCCCACAGGGGAAGTAGGGTGCAGGCTGTCCTTTAAGAGCTGGAGGAAGCGGGCATGCCCCCTATGGGCAGGAAATGGCAGTGCTCACAGAAAACAAGCCACAGCCTGCAAGATGAAGAAGGGAGCTACTCTGGCAGCCAGGCCTGTTGGAAAGGAGGAAAAGACCAACAGCCTGGGCCACTGGAATGCAGGGGCGAGTGAGTAGCATGGCAGCCGTGCCCAATAGGGAAAGCAGCTGCCACTGTAATATGCCTACATGGTGAACATGACATTCCAACACCCATTTGCTCTCACTCTGCAAAGAGGCCAATGCTGTGGTGCTTATAGCATCTGGGGCCATATCTTACCACAGCACCATATAAGAAAGGGCATTCACTGGAGAACCACCAAGGTTTCACGCAATATCAATGATTGAGTACATTAAGGGGTCTCCTACACGCCTGACAATATGGCTGACTTATCAGTTGGATGTCTGACTGTTATACTGGCTGGTGCACAGGGAATAATATGAAACCATCTAGCATGTAAATGTACTATGTAGACCCACATTCACATATGACAGTATCAGGGATGCCTTATTGTACTGAGCCTTTCATGCTATTCATGGGCTATATGTGGCCAATGACATCAGTGCCCAGAACGCTCTGTGAACCCTTTGAAGTGAGTGGTAAATACAGATCTTTTGGTCACTTGAACACAAGCGAATGGTCCACACATGATGAGCAATTAATTAAGTGAAAAGGACAATAGAGGACAAAGGGACAAAGACGGAGGCTACAGGTCACATGCATAGGAGATTTTCCCATGACCCAGTCACTCTCACTTTACTACGGTCTTTTTTTTTTTCATCTCCGTAACTTGTGAAAAGTAGTGAGAGTTAAATTGGGTTCATGGTAGTTAATATAATTTACATAGTAAGGCCTCTTGCACACGACCGTATGCCCTCCGAGACATACGGTCCGTGAGCGGGCCATATGTCCCGGAGCGGCATTGATCGGGCACACGGGAGCACACAGCATCGTTGTAATCTATGATGCTGTGTACTCCTGTGCGCACGATCAATGGCAGGCAGGGATGGGGACGAGCCTCCCTAGCATTGCGGGGGACGTTAGGGAGGCTCCTCCCGACACCGGATGTTTTCATCCACGCTCAGGGAGAAGTAGCAGCGGTGGTGCAGAGACCCAGGTAAATATATTCATTGTGAGGGACCTCGGCATACGGGGGACATTTAATAGTCTTGGATAACTCCTTTACTCCTTTCTATTACATGATTATCATGTAAATTATCGTTTAATCAAGCGAAACTGCACTATTATAGAGCGTTGTAAAGGCAATGAAAGATAGAGGGACAACCGACAATCGGTAGATTTCTCGTTAGTTCAATCATTTGTGTGGGCACAAAAATCATCGTTGGACGTTAACGTTATAGGTGTAAACAGGAATCGTTCACTGCACGCCACTCAAGTTATCGCTTTGCGTAAATGCAACTGTCTGCTTTACAAACAATGGAATATGCGATCGAAATTACGATTTGGTGAATGATAATCGGCACGTCTAAAGGGTCATTGTTGAAATGTTCACTACACCAAGAAACGACTTGTTCGTGCTCAATCGTACCGATCACCGCCTTGTGCAAAATTACCTTTAGAGCCAACCTGTTCATTTACACAAGAAAGCTAGCTGAAATATCTAGCTTGAATTTTACTTTATGTATTAGGGCTCATTCACACGACCGTATCAGTTTTTGCAGTCTGCAAAACACAGATACCGGCCGTGTGCCTTCCGCATTTTGTGGAACGGAACACCCTCCTCCATGATAGAAATATCTACACTAGTCCATAAATATGGCAAGAATAGGACATATTCTTTTTTGCAAGGCCACGGTAAGGACATACGGATGCAAACAGCATACAATTTTGTAGTCCCATTGAAATGAATAAGTCTGCATCCGATCCGCAAAATTGCATAACGGATGTGGAGAGAAATATACAGTCGTGTAAATGGGCCCTAAGGACTAAATATTCAGAAACCTGTATAGCACTAGAATATGGAAACAAAGGGGCACACTTATTAAGACTGGCGTTTTATACGGTGGTCTTAATAAACCCCTGCATTGGCGATGGATCTGACAGAGTTATGAAGAGGCGCAGGTTCTAAATGTAAGACAGCTTCTGAGCAGTCTTACATTTAGACCTTTTTCTATGCCTAAAACAGGCGTAGAAAATGGTAAATCCCTTCCCTGCCCAGTTAATTAGACCTAGCATGAGCGGGGAGAAGTTGTAGCCTGCGGCGCAACTAACCATTGTGCCACAATCTGTGCCTGAAATATGCCTAATATAGGCGTATTACAGAATAATAAATTATCCCAAAAGTCTCGGACTCTGACTAACAAATTGCCATGCGTTTTAGGGCTCACGAACATAAGGGCTCAGTGCCTGTATTGCAGACCATAAACGGCCACTCCGCAATATACAGCCACTGGCTGCGTACACTCTGCTGTGCGTATACGGACTTGACTTGAATGGGCCCGCAATCGACGAACTACGACCGAAGATAGGATTCACATATTTTGGGGAGCGAAGGCACGGATCAGAAGCCCACGGAAGCTCTATGAAGTGCTTCCGTGGGCTTTTGGGTCTGTACCTCTGTAACTCAAAAAGATAGAACATGTTATATCTTTGGCCGCCATTTGCGGTCCGCAGAACAGTCACAGGGCCCTTGTGCTCCTGTGCATGAGGCCTTATGAAACTACACATGCGCCATCAGAAATAAATATCTAGTATAGCAATAAAAGGATGAGAAGCCTTTTTACCTTTTCTCTGTCCTCAGCTCAGTCCTAATGCATCCATAGTAAGTTGAAGGTCCGAGTAATCTGTGAGAGGCTGGTTAATGCTTCCCGAAAAGGATGTTAAGCAGTGCAACCTCAGCAACTGGTCCGTTTACCGTTATATAATTGGGCTGGTACTGTACTGTAGTTGCAAAGAGGAAAAGCAGCAGCCTATGTCTCATCAAAGCCCCAGGTCAGACGAACGAGCATTCAGCCAACAGCTATCTAAAGTGTACAGCCAACTTTAGGCCCAGTTCATGGGTTCCAGCATTTTTAAAACCAAGAATAGAGTAGTCTGTAGTGATAATTTCGCTGTAAAAAAATGATGAAACCCCGTCAGACCCCATTAGAAACCTAATTTGATCAGTCAAAACTGACTTCTCATGGCTAGAGTTGAGCGAACTTGTATTTTAAGTTCGGCGTCCATAGTTCGGGTTGGGGTTATCGAAGAATCCCGTTATGGATTCCGCTACCACCTCTTATCCAATCCAGTACTGAGCCACGCCCCCTGCACTGATCACATGACAGTGACGTCACCGCAGGTCCTTAGTGTTGTCCAAGGTTCGGGTTCATTGAAGAATCCCCTTATGGATTCCAAATGCAGTTATGGTCCGTGGTAGCGGAATCCATAACGGGATTCTTCGATAGTCCCAACCCGAACTTTGGACGCCAAACTTAAAATACAAGTTCGCTCAACACTACTCATGGCTCCTTTCTGTATAAAAACCATGATACGAGTTTGAACAGTCAGTAACCTTAAAGGGGTTCTGCACTTTGTTTAAACTGATGATCTATCCTCTGAATAGATCATCAGCATCTGATCGGGACCCCCTGCCGAACAGCTGTTTGAGAAGGCAGACTAATATCAACTGGCCTGGGCGCAGCTAAGCTCTGTTTACTTCAATGGAGCTTAGCCCCACCCATGGCAATTTATACAAGTCGTGACGTCACTTGGCCGGCAGTAAACAGTGAGAAGGCCGTGGCGCTCCTGGAGCGCTGCTGCTTTCTCAAACAGCTGATCGGCGGGGGCCCTGGGTGTCGGACCACTGCCAATCGGATGCTGATGATCTATCCAGAGGATAGATCTTCAGTTTAAACAAACTGCAGAACCCCTTTAACTTTAGCAGCCAGGCCACAACATGGAATGCATCAAAAGAGGCAAAAATTCTCATGACAAAAATGTAGTTTTGCCTCTGTACAAATCACCAGTCAGACCACACGGAGTATTGTGTGCAGTTCTGGGCTCCTGTGTATAAGAAGGACATGGCTAAATTACAGTGGCCGAATGGGTGGATTGCAGGTTAACAAGGTCGAGGTTAGGGGAGATCTAATAACAATGTAGAAATATATGAATGGACAGTACAGAGATCTAATGATCTTCTACATAGGCCTGAGACCATAACAAGAGGACATCCTCTACAGCGAGAGGAAAGAAGATTTCATCATCAACAAAGATGGGGATTCTTTACTGTACGAGCAATGAGACTATGGAGGTTGTGATGCCTCATTCATTGTACATGTCCAAGATGGGCCTGGATGCCTTTATTGAAAGCAATGATATCACATGCATACTAGATTGTAAAGCAAAAAGAAACAATGCAGCAGCACTCTGTAAACACAAATAAAGTAAATACAATTGTGCCATACTCACTACAGAAAATGTACAAATGCTACTTTATAAATGTGAGATTTCTGGCAAATACATTTTGTACAAAATTATTTGTGCCTGTCCGCCAACAGCAAGGCGATCTCTTTAGGACAGGAACCACCTCCGCTGGTGCCGTACTGGCCTCCATTAAATTCAGCGAACGCAGGCTCCCCGTGCATGCTGAGCCCACAATATATTATACCTCTCCTTGTGCCAAATGGCCTTTAATAAATGCAGGGAGAGCAGGCTACAGCTTTATACTCGCACTAATTAATATCAGCCTATGGGACAGACAGGTTAGTTAGGAGTGCACGACCAATGGAGTCAGCCATACCTCCAATGCAGACTGCAAAGAAAGAAATGGGGGTTAGTCAATATGTGGAACCTGCATTCCATGAATTTAATGGAGGCCATTATAGCACCGAATGCATGTAGAATCTGCATTCCCTGTATTTAATGGAGGCCAGTATGGCACCAACAGAGGTAGTATTTAGTGTAGGTTCCTATCCTAAAGAGATCGCCTTGCTGGTGGCGGACAGGCACAAATAATTTTGTACAAAATTTATTTGCCAAGAATCTCACATTTATAACGTAGCATTAGCATGAATACATTTTCTATAGTGAGTACGCCACAACTGCATTTACTTTTTTATCTGCAGTTGCATTCTAATTTTGCTAACTCTAAAAGGAACAGCACAGCTATGCAATACATGGATGGCCAACTGACTTCCTTTGGCACAGAGTTATGCTCCCAAGTGGAAATCCTAGTGATAAGCTAATTGTGAAAATGCTAAAAATAATAAAAAAAATAATCCACTCTGCTACATTCATTTTATTGTTTTTGTTTTATAGAATAAAAAAAGAATGCTGAATACTGATGTAATAAAATACTTTATATTTAATATGAAAAAAACCTTTGTAATATACATTTGTGCACACAACGCTTTTCATTTTAGATTGAGAGTATGGCTGATAGGTGGAAATCTTACTTCACAAGCATTAAAATTGGCCACGAGTGTAGAATCTACATTTTAATAAGTTAAAAAGAAACCAAGATTATATAAACCATGAACTCTGGGAATATGTTAAAAAGTTAATATATTCGAGTGTAACAGTTTAATTGTATATAACAAAAAATACATATATATTTAATACAATATAAAAACACAGAATGCACATACAAGGGACATATTTGGTAGTCATTTGGTTGTATAAGGGTAATGCGTCAACATTGTGAGAAATACTGAGCTCCCCGCCATATAAATATACAGTATTTCCAATGTACAGTGGGAATGGCAACAGATCCAAACACACTGAACGCGTAAAGCTGATGATCTGTGACAATGAAAACCTTGCCTCTATCAGGAAATTACAAGGGATGGCCTATTCTCAGGATATCTCTGATTGGTGGCGGTCAAGCACCCTGCCGATCAGCGGTTTCAGCCGCTGCTGAAACTGCACAGCTCCATCCATTGTGTAGTGGACAGTGCTGGTTACTGCAACACTGTGCCCATTCACTACAATGAAAGCAGTGTTGCATTATCTACATCCACTACACAGTGGTTGGCGCCGTCTAGTTCTGACACAGACTTCTGAAGCTGGAGCTACTCTGAAACAGCTGACCGGCAGAGGTGCGAGGTGTCTGACCCACCTGATCAGACACTGGTGGCCCATCCTGAAGATAGGCCATCACTAGAAAAACTCTTGGACAAACCCTTTAAGGCAGCCATTTTTGGACTCATGACGTGGCTTGCAGTGAAGTGATAGGCTGAGCTTTAATTTTTTAAATGTGAAGGAAAGGATACAATTAAAATACATGTTACAATCATGCTAAAACTGCCAGGCCACCGTTGAATGGAAGACATTTCCGATAGAATCTAGTGTAGGGATGTGGTATCCACGTGCGTAACATTCAAAACTAGTCAAAACTCAAGTACTGGAGTTTCTTCGAACAATCAATTGTATTTTACTTCTCTCATTTCTGTCCATTAACCATTGAGAACAAGAATCTGATAGGTTGTCAAGGTCAATAATAATCTTGCTATAAATTCATTTGGGTCAAATCCAAATGTACAGGGTTTTGTCATACCGCATGTAAAGCCCAGATCTAAAGACTTAAATTGAGGTGGATCTGGAAGTTGAGATGCCTAACTGAAAAAAAAAAAATCATCTTTGACTTGTTATTGGTATTATTGAAATGAATGTGAGCTATGGAACTGTGAGAGAAGCGACTACTCCGCCACTGAAAAATGGGACGAGGCAGTCATATCTTTTTGAGACTGATGGAGACCCCATATGGTGGACCCTCATCCCTTTGCCCCTTATGTGGGCAACCTGTAAAGAAGACCTATCAAGGTGAACATAATGTCCGATCTGCAGGCAACACATTACCGACCAGAAGAACTGACCAATCTGCAGTGGTCTTGATATCCCCTGCGTTGCCGGAGGATTGTGCCTAATTTATGCTAAGGCCCAGGTATCATCATAAAATAGGTGCATTCGCCAGCAGTTTGTGCGCCTGGAGAGAAATCTACGGCAGCTCTGAGAAAACTAGCGTAAATGAAGACACATTTATTGTGGCTGCTGGCCAAGCCAAATTTTTGAAAAGTGGCGAGGGTGGTGAAAAAAACCTACCCTTCCTGAATTTCTTATTTTTTTTAAAGTCACATTTAAAAAAGTGCAAACACATAGTCTGCGACTTTTTAATGATGCTTTTAAGGCGCTGGGAGATAACAAATCTCTCCCATAGTTTAAATCTCTGGTTATTTTAGACTTAGCCAGTGATTCGAACCGCCCACTGGACTCCTATCTGTATGCACATTCATAGGGAGTCCATTGGATGCCCAATACCAAGATGAGCAGGGATTCAAAGGAAAATAAGTTATACTGATCCTTTTCCTAAAAACATACATCAATCTTCTCAGCTCCTCCTGCTCTATAAGATGCTGCCCAAAGATGAACACATGTCCAAGGCAAAAAATTCCCTTTAAGCACAAAAGGCATTGGGGGTGTGGGACAGACTGTACAACATTGCCAATTATAGGAATATCTACACTTATGTCTTGGACCTTTACTGGGCGCATGTTGTAACTTGTGGTTGAGGTTCTTCCTACCATGAATGAGGGAGGGGATGACCATACTAAGCAAATCATGAAGTGATGGCTATAAAATAAGTAGAAGGGAACCACTACTACTTGAAGAGAAAATGATGCTACAGTTCACAAGGGGGTATATGATCTTCAGCATTTCACTCATAACCGAGAAACCACATTCAAAATTCTCCACAAATTGATGAGTTCTGATCTTGACATCTCAGGAACCCTTTTTGAGCCGACCTATTTCTTCTCTATTTTATACTTTTGCGTAAAAAAAAAATACATTTTAAGTGCATCTTCTCTGTCAAAATAACATTAAAGTGACAACACAGAAACCGGCAACGGATGAGAACAGGAGTAATAAAATATACAGGTACGATAAAGAGATGCACCTTCGAGGCTTTTATACAGGAGTACAATTTGATTGCACAGATTACACGCTTTCCTTCAGCAAATGTTGCTGCTGTCATATAGAAATGCAATTTTTTTTTTAGCTACTAAACAAAATTTACATGAAAACAGTTTGATCCATATACGAATACTGTTTTGTGGTATAAATAAGCATTGATTTTAATATATTTCACTAAGTGCACCTTAGAAGCCACTTCTATTTTTCGGAATGCATACCAATAGACTGTTTTGTATAGAAAAAGCACTTCAGTGGTTTTTTTGTTTTCCAGTTAAAAAGTTCTTATAAAAATAATTCTGACAATGGCACATGGGTCTCCTCCGTACCAGAGGGAGAAGACGGCGCTGCAGTCCTGACGTTACACAAAGTGCGCCTCTCTGTGTTCCAGTTCCTGTACGCGTTTTGGCCTAAGACGTGGAAAGGTTGGCTTCACATCTGTTTGGGGACTATCCTCGGGAGTGGGTTTTTGAGAGTTTTTGCCTTGTCCCTGAAGGTCAGTTGTCAGGTCTGAGTCTACAATAAGATTCACATTGTTGTTATTAATCTGACATTGAGCTTTCATCAGACTTGCAGAGGAAGCGTCACTCTGAGATGTCTCTTCACGTGGCTTGGTTTTATAAGACGGTGGCTTGTAAAAAGTTCCTGGCGGGGGCTGCAAAGTTCTTGGAGCCCTGTAACTGGACAGCACATTAGGCTCTGCAGAGTTATTATCTGTGGCAATGGGCTTGAGTTGAGTTGCAGAGGGTATTTTTGGCAGTGTGGCACTTACAAAAGTAGTGCTTGAGGGAAAACTGGTCGGCCCACTGTCGAGGGCTCTGATCTCCTGTGGAACATTGGTCATGATCATTGCGGTCCTCGGTGTTATGTCATACTGTTTATACTGTTTATCCCAAGTTTTACGATAGCTCTGGGAGTCGTAACATGAAAGTCTATGGCAAGAATTGATTGTGGGTAAAGGTTTGTTCTCAGAGACCTCTTCAATGATAGGACTATTGTCGAGTTTATCAGAAACGGTGACGCCAACATTCCTGGAATTCTCGTTCAGCACAGAAGGAGGAAGAAGACGATCCACAGGTAGACTTACAGGGCGAACCACTGGTTTTGTCCGAGGAGCCCGCAGGTGAACTTTGGTTACTTGCCTATAAGATTTTACAGGTACAGGGATGTTTGTGTTTGAAAGGTCTTCTGAGCTGCTCCTTCGAACAGCAACATCACCCTCTGAAATGGTATCCATGGAACAATCTAGGAGAGTACATGAATAATTACATGGTGCCTTTAATTCATTTTATAGACACATCACAGAGCAGGCCTAGAAATATATCTCATAGAAGTACATGAGGTCAGCTCCTGTCCATTGTGTCTATGGCCCATGGGGCTGCTCTCAAAGAACAAGAAGTCTTGACACATTTTGGGTCTAATGGTCTTAGGTTTAATTTGCTTATTTAACATCCTGTAAACTTAGCTACTGGCGCCAAACATTTGCCATGCAGAAAAATGTAAAATTATACAATGTCTATTCAAGCACCCATGTAATATACGATCACACAAAGTGCAGTTCTCCACTCTGTTAGAAGCAACACCCCTAAAGCCCCCAGTACTTTGGATACATCATGCTACGTAGTGAGGTGAACAAATAAAATGTCTTCTATCCCTCTGTGTGGAGAATAGGAAGTACTCGAGGGTTTACAATGCATGTGCACACCTAAATCTGAATTTATGAATTTTTCTTAAAGGGGTTCTTCAGGAATGATTTACAATGGCTGCCAGCAACCTGTCCTAGAATGTAAGCAGAACTGGTTGCCACTACTTGTAGAGATGCCTACTCCTAGGAGGGTGAGGTCACTGCTCTACAATTGATGTAATTATGTGATCCTGCCTATGATATGCCATCATAGCTGAGCAGCCTGACAGGAACAATCACCAATTTGTAGTATATATGCAAGTGCCAGAAAGTCTAAGCAAGTGCCCTCAGATTGTAGTGAGGGCATTCTCGCTCACCCCCCTAGGCTGCTCTGCGTGTGGAGGTAACCAGCCCTGCTCACATTCTAGGAAGAGTTTCTGGCATTCATTTTTGAGTAATTCCAGGAGAACCACTTTGAGAAAAAGCCGTACTTCACATTCCTCATGGCCATGGAGGACATTTAAAATCATTCCCAGAGAACCCCTTTAACATACAAGTCACCATGTATCAATCTGGCTCATCTCTCATGAAGGTTTGCTACCATAATAGAAGGTAAATTCTAGCAGGGAATTTAGGTGATTTCCAGTAGTCGCTGCTGGACCCTCAGATGAATCAATGAATGTCTATGGCTGTGTCCTAACAATAATATAATATAATAGACTCCCACACTCCACTGGGTTTGGTTTTGATTCTTGCTTTATTGAACAAACGTGCGGTTTTCCAGTTACAGGGAATAACGTTTTCGGCTTTTTGCCTTCTTCAGTACAACTGGTTGTGCCGCTTGTGTAATCAGGAAACGTGGTGGAATGCCCAGAAAGGGGCTGCTGGGTATAGTGGCGCCACAGTGCTGGTTTATGCAACAGTGGGTAGCTAAATATACTGGGTATGTGCATGGGGCGGAGTGTCCCATATAAAACCGCTGTGCGCCAAGGATAGATGCTGCGATCTGGCCAGGCTGTGTGGGAGCTGGGCGTCTGCCGCTGTCTAATGCGCTGTTCATCGCAGCATCTATCCTTGGCGCACAGCGGTTTTATATGGGACAATCCGCCCATGCACATACCCAGTATATTTAGCTACCCACTGTTGCATAAACCAGCACTGTGGCGCTACTTACCCAGCAGCCCTTCTGGGCTTTCCACCACGTTCCTGATTACCAGCGGCACAACCAGTTGTACTGAAGAAGGCAATAAGCCGAAAACGTTATTCCCTGTAACTGGAAAACCGCACGTTTGTTCAATAAAGCAAGAATCAAAACCAAACCCAGTGGAGTGTGGGAGTCTATTATATTATCTTGGCCTGAGATCCATCTCCCCCTACCCACGAATTCCATATAGTGGAGTATTGTCCAACTCTTTACCACACTGTGTCCTAACAATGTTACATCAGGTCATGGAAGATTGAGAAATGAACCTCGAAATATGATGTAGACTGCGCATAATCAATGACTCTTCTCCCAACAGCTTTACACAGTAACTTATATGGAGGAGGACGCAATCTGTTAAGAGCTTCGTACCATCAATCAATGGGGGAGATTTATCAAAGCTGGTGTAAAATAAAACTGGTCTAGTTGCCCATAGCAACCAATCAGATTCCAACTTTCAATTTTTAGAGCTCCTTTGGAAAATAAACGGATCTATCCGATTGGTTGCTATATTGCTTTGCACCAGTTTTGATAAATCTCCCCCGTGATGTCTAAAGTCATAACCGCTTAACCACTGGGCTGGGGTTGACCCAAAATGGCACAAGTTTTAGGATGTTTATATGAACAAAGGACTTGAAGGGGCACAAAATCCCTTAGTTTATGATACAAATGGGGGCATGAAGGGATTAAATGCCGTGTGTAGGATTGCGGTGCTCTAGTTGCAACACAATGCCATTCGATTTCGGCAGGACTGGACGGCCATCTAATGTACATGGGGTGTTCAGTTGCCCCCTGTCGGGGTAAAGAAAGGGTGGAGCATTTTGAATTTAACATGACGTTCCTTTTGTTCCCCATCTGCAGAGGTGTCTGTCAGTAGCTTACTCCTTCTCCTTAGGCTAGGTTCACATCTGTGGCAGAGATTCCAGAAAGAGCCTCTGTCACAGATTTTTGCAGAAAAAAACAAAACAAAATAACGCTGCAGATGGTGGACCCCATTATAGTGAATGGGATCCATTGGACACCAGTATATGCCAGATCCCACAATTGCAGAACAGAATACCCGAATTTAAACGATGGTGTGAACTTAGCCTTACTGCTGCTCGGCTGAGCCAGGTGCACATGAATATAGGGGGCCGCAGCAATCTGACATGGCTAAGGAGCTCAAGGTAATGTTTGGATCAAAACTTCAACCCGGAGGAGCATTTCAGCCCATTGGCTGGCAACTCACCTTGCTCATCTGAACCACGCTGGGTGAAGGCAGGACTGCCTGCTTCTGACGAGTCTCTTCTTTCTTCAGACTCACTTAGATTATTTTCTGCAAGATAAAATACGCACATTTCATCACTAAAAATGTAGAGTGCAATTATAGTAAAATAAAAAATATAGTAAAATAAAAAGTGTAAGTGCCCGTGAAAAAGGGGACCAAATATCTCATCAGAGCGAATACCTGCACAAATAATAAAAACATCTCAAACTATACCAGCGATAATACTCTAATAGAAAAGCTGACTCCTGCAAAAAATGCAGTTTTTTTGTTTCTTCTTTTTACTCCTGGATGCATTCACTGAAATTATTTTTTGGATATTACATACAGGAACAATTCTGAAAATGTCATAATTGAGTAGTAGGAATAATTTTCTGAAACTCTGCATGTATTACATATGGATTTTAATATGTTACATTGAAAGGGGTAAAATATATGGTGAAAATCCGTATCGCATCTCAGCTGGTCTGTGAAGGAGATGGGGTTGTCCCATCTGCAAATTCATAACATATTAATGGGATACGCCATAAATATCTCATCTCAAGAACAGTGACCACGGAGTTCTCTTTATTCGATGCGATGGGGCTTCTAAAAATAGGTGAGCGAGGCCCCGTTTTCGAGATAGGAGTCTCAGAGGTGGGACCCTCATCTATAATACATTTCTGGTAGATCCTATCGAGATGTCATAAAAGTCCGGATAGGATGACTCTCATCTACTTTGCTGCTAACTGTAATGCGCTGCAGATTTTCCACCCACAAACCCGGACGGAAAATGTGCAGCATATCTGCTACATATGAACAAACCCTTATGGGTGGAACAGTACAGGAAATATTGAAAGGCAGCCGTTTTAGAAAATTCCATGCGCTAACACTTCCATAGCAATATCACATAAACTGCATACCATTCTCCTCGACAATATCCACACTCTGGCTTCGGATTAACCTCTCCTCCACACCTTTAAAATCTAACGACGCTTCATCCAGGGAGATGGTGCGTTTTGACAGCATAAAACTCTAGGAGGCCAAGAAAATTGAATAAGATTAATCTCCGTTCAGTTGGGTGTCTAAGGCTTGTATAAATAAGTGCGACTGTGTGAATCTTACTTCGTTCCCCCCTGGCAGTGACTGCGACTTCCTTACGTGCTGCGGCTCTCTATCCTCTGTCTTGTCCACAGAGTTAATCATCTGAGGCGACACATCAAATATCTTATCATAGTGCGATACCAGAAGCTCCACTATACGGGCCTGATATGGATAGTCCACAAGAGAAGAAAGTGATACGGTAGCATCGGTCTCACGAGGTCTAAGCAGGGTGGGCCCGAATATTATTCCTAGATTACTAGCCGTCATTTTATTTTCTTCCACTTCTTCTGTGACCCTAAATGGGGAAAAATATATATGACGTATAATTATATATTGTTGGTTCCTTATGTGGAGCAGAAAGAACACGTCATGTACCACCACAAAAAGACAACCTTCACATCAAAACTGTAGAGAAAGAGGGTTTTTTTTCCGGTAGAGGTTCCATATGTTGTCAGTATGGGACACTACCGCATACATTGCATGGGCTGGGATATATGGATGGTGCACCACTGTAATACATACAGTGCTGCTCAAGACAGCAAGACAATCAAAAGATTCTGCCGGGGATGAATGGTCGTCCTTGTCCCCCAGAACAGAAGACATTGGTACATAGCAGAGCATACTGTCTCATGGAGGTGACCTCACAGAGAAAGCCCACTCTACAACCTACACAGTAGGTGTCTTCATGAGACAATAACTTTACATTTCTAATCCCATTTATTTTTAAATAGGGCTAACAAAAAAAAAACAATATACTGTATTTTTCGCTTTATAAAATGCACTGATCATAAGATGCACCTAGGTTTTAGAGGAGGAAAATAAAAAATATTTTTCGTCAGACCTCAAATCAGACCCCCAATCTTCATCAGAACTCCGTTCAGACACCACAATTTTCTTCAGACCCCCAATCTATCAGACCTGAACTCAGACCCCCCCAATCAGACTTCAGTCTTCATAAGACCTTAGTTCAGAACCCTCAATCTCTATCAGACCTCAGTTCAGACCCGCCAATCAGACCCCCAATCTTTTTCAGACCTTAGATCAGATCCCCCCAATCTTTATCAAATCTCAGATCAGGTTCCCCCCAATCTTCATCAGACCTCAGATCAGACAGTAAAATAAAAAAAACAAGTTACCTCTCCTGCTCCAAACCGCACATTCTTCCTGCACTCGCCGTTCCCTGGTCTTGTGCTAGCGCCGTGGCTGCACTGTGACCTGACATCGCACAGCGTCATGGCATGGTGCTATATGCAGTCAGAACAAAGCACAGCGGGCGTCCGGAAGAAGACCAGGGAGCGGTGAGTACAGTCAGTGCTAGCAGCGCTCCCTTTAGCTCCTGCATACTAATGAGCACATACATGATGCAGGAAATTTTTTTATTTTATATAGCGAAAAATACGGTATATAATAAATCCAAAAACTTCTAATATGCTGTGAGCTTTAAGGGAAGCATAGTATACACAGGTCACCTGCATTATTAGCCCACATGGAAGAAAAACATGACATAGTTAAAAGTCAGCTGCATTCTAGAGGGATCGTCTCCTCCTGCCCCTCTGAACAGTATGCTCCAAAATTGTAATTACATGGAGGATGCAAATACGGTAGATACGAAAACAGACATGTCAGGAGGGGCGACAGGTCCTCTTTAAACAGACCCTACCTATGAAGATGTCCCACTAGGAACTGTAAGGTGTTGTAGTTAGGCGGCGGCAGCTGTTTCAGCAAATCTCTGATCTTAAGGATGACTCTGTTCAGTTCCACTCCAGATGGTTGCCTTTTTAATGGAGGGCTACTTGCTTTGGAGTCAACTTCATCAATGGCACGTTGACTTTCTTTGGCCAGTCCAATCAACTCATTGTAAAGTCGAAACACAATCAAAGGTTCCGGCAACTGAAGAATGGTGACACAATAAGCAGGATTTAGCATTTCATGATACAGGACATAACCAATATACGTGTGCGTAGATACTATTGTAGAAAGAACAGGTCTTTCCACTCTGTACAGCAAAGGCTAACGTCAAATAACATACCTGTCGGAGGTAGAGTTTGAGGACATTACTGATGTCATGGGCGTACAGATCGGACAGCTCCACCAAGTCTTTCCCATTTTCAAATGCCTGGCACAGTTTCTCAACTCTGGACTTTGCGCCATTCACACGATAAATGCCCTGAAAGCCATAAAATAAACTGTAAGGTATCACTTACAAAACTCTATAGGGATCTCAACTTTCCAACTGTTTTTCTGTTCCCTTACAGGGTGAAGAATTTAGAAAAGTTGTAGACATGAAAGGAGGATAAAATAGCCAAACACACAAAGCAATGAGGGCAAAACTGCTCCATCCGTGGCCTTCAACAAGCAGATGGCTTTATACTTCTGACCTCGTCATGGATGTCACCTCTAGTCTGACCTCAGGTACATGACTGTTGAAAATGGGTTCTTTACTACAGCTATTTATACTGGTAAGGGCCTCTACATGAACCAATTCTGAATTTACAATCAGACTGGACAACCAAGTGATTGCCTTGATTTCTCTCCATTAGGCCAGTTTCACCAGTGGGTCTGTGTGACTGGGACAGATTTAACATTTCTAAGGCACAAAAGCAAAGTGTCTGCGGGCCCCCACGGTACCACTAAGCTCCACCCCCCACACACGCTAGCTTAATGTGCTCCCTTGGTTAGATAGAATGTAACTCCATGAATGTTCCTCTGGTGCTCCTCAGGGTCTGACATCATGTCAGAGCAATATGATACATATCAAAGCACTTCCTGAATTGTATCTCTAATGTATGCTAGTCTATACATTGCAAAAATTATTTAAATAAAGACGCAAAAATTTACAGAATAAAATGGGTCAAAGATGCATGTACTATAAAACAGAAAATGTGCCTGGTGAGGAAGGGGATACATGGCCCGCTCAGACCTCACCAGCATACAAAGCACAAACAGCGCAGCTGAAATTGCAAAAATGTGACCACAGACACCTGGCACCTAGGAATCAGAACATACTTTAAAATGTGCAGTCACTATCAGTGTATGTTCCGCCGGAAAGTCACGAGTCACCCCAATATCCGCCCAATTCTCCATTTTCTATTGATCAGATCATTACTGTACTACACAAATGGACGCTGCCACCAAATCTGCTTGCCGTCTCCTTTACCCTTTTGATTACTTGATATACTTTTCGACATATCCAAGTCGTTATAGACTCAATGTATATATTCTACTGTGAACTTCATAGACTGTGACGTACTTGCCAAAAGGTGGAAAACATAGCGGTGGATTCCCAATCTGGGTTTAATTTAAGAAACCCCCTCACCTTAGTAGATAGTGCTCTGCTCTCTATTTCGGAGGTGCACTTCTTGATAATGAAAGGAATGCCATCAGGAGCGTTCTTGGCGGCCTGAGTAAATTCTACTCCAAAGAGATGAAGTCTTCCATGAAGCTTTTTGTGTCCGCATTGAATGGCTAATGTTTCCAGGCACTTCTTATGGCAAGCAAGAGAACACTGCAATAAAGGAACCCTTTAAATGGGCTGTTGTGCCTTTATGCAAAGGGCTAATAATAACAACTGTGTAATCATTGACTTAAAGCTATGGTGAAAATAAGTCCTGGGTGGGACGGGAAATGCAGTAAACCCATACAAAGCATGCACAAGAGAAGCAATGTCCCATAGCCTTGTATTTTTTTTTGTCTGGTGCCTAAACCTGAATTACTGGCCTGGCTTACCTCCTCGCACTCCGCCCCATGAAACACCACTAGACTGTCACACTCTCGGCACTTGGAGGGAGCTCTTAGTTTTCGGAGCTTGTGTGTCTGGGATGCTTTGGACATAATGGTATTTCGGAACGGTCCTGGGGAATTGGCAATCTCAGAAACGAGGTCATTCAAGCCTACAAAGGAAAGCGATACTGCTGTAATGAGCACATAGTACACAGCAACCCCAAACATCATAAAAAAGTTATTGCAAGAAACTCATAAATTTAATCTATTCTGCAATCTATTTAAATGCCTTTTGGGTCAAGAGTACATTTTAGAGTCATCAAACCATAGGCAAACACAGTTCCTCAGCTCCAATGTCACCTGATATCTTAAAGGGGTCTTCCAAGTGTTTTATATTGATGACTTATCCTCAGGATAGGTCATCAATATTTGATTGGTGGGGGTCCAACACCCTGCCGATCAGCTGTTTGAAGTAGCGTCACGGCCTCTTCGCAGACTACCCTAGGCCACTGACATCACGTTCATCGATCGGATGGCCTAGTCCCAGGAGTCAGATCTTCATCAATAAGATACTGATGACCTATCCTGAGGACAGGTCATCACTATAAATCACTAAAACCCCTTTAAGGCACATCACATTAAAGAGGACCTATAACATCTACTGTAATAAAAATAGTTGCTTCAGAATTGTTATGACTATGTTGTGCCATCCCTTTATTATTTCTTCTAGAAGTTTTTGAATGAACTCCTAGCAGTTTATAATGAAGATCCACCTGAGTGTTACCAGTTGGGGGTGTGTCCCTGCACAGTCTGACACTATGCAATCAGTGCTGCCAGTTTCATGCTGGGCAGGGACACAACCCCAACTGGTAACCACTAGCTGGACCCTCACTGCAAACTGCTAGTAATTTATTCATAACTTCCAGCAGCAATAATAAAAGAATGGCATATCATGGAGTCATAAGAATAGCTGTGCCAGAATTATTACAAGGGGGGTGTATGTAGTTACTAAAACAGACATGTCAGGAGAGGAGACAGGTTCTCATACAGATAAGAGCACAGTTGGCTGGCTACCTTATGGCCTCATGCACACGACCGTTGCCTGCCTCCGTTCCGTCCGCAAATTTTTCGTCCGTCAAAAAAAACGGATGACGGACCGTTTTTTTTGGAAGATCCATTGTAATAATGCCTATCCTTGTCCGCAAACGTGAAAAAAATAGGACATGCTCTATTTTTTGACGGAAGGTAAACACGGACCGCGGATGAGGAACAAAAATGGTTAACGATCTGCATTTTTTGACGGACCCATTGAAATGAATGGGGGAGCATCCTATCCGTGAAAAAATACGGAACTGACGCGGAAAAAAGCATGAGGCCTATGTGTGTGTATGGGGGTTTGCCGACCCTCCCCAGACAGATATTAGGGGATAAGGAGGATCTCTGAATTTCCACTCCTGAGATCAGCTGCAAGTTTCTGGCAGAGGCTAAGGGTGATTTGGCCGAGTATACGGTCAATTATTAGTAACTAACATTCATACAAATGTTTGTTCCCGATAATTGGCCTGTGTAAAAGTGTCGCAGATCACCCGACCTAAGAGCAAAACTCTTGATTGACGGGTGACCACATCTTTCCTACAAGCACCTAAATCCCTTGTTTATTAGCAGTATACCGCCCGAAAGGCACTTTAAATGAATGCTGATTGACTTGTACATCACTGATTGGCATTCAATATTGGCCTATGATCAGGCCATGTAGGAGGAACATTGCACTGAGAACATGTGCAAGCCTGGCTGAGTGCATTGTGCACGTGTCAGGAAGAATGGCTGTCTACTGAATGCGTGTTTGGCCAGCAGCAAATAAAGGTGTACGGGTAACTTTTACAAGCCCATACAGGCCCTAATTACCGTTATCTGAAGGAGAAGGAGGCTCTCTCTCATCCAGATCGTCCGCTGATGACATGGTCCCTGTGGATGGAG
This sequence comes from Bufotes viridis, assembly GCA_033119425.1. NCBI lineage: Eukaryota > Metazoa > Chordata > Amphibia > Anura > Bufonidae > Bufotes > Bufotes viridis. The sequence goes on along the minus strand of CM065596.1, from coordinate 37,673,017 downwards.
TCCTGGGAAGGCGTCTCTTAAAGTCTCCTGAAATACAATAAAACCTTAAATCAAAGACCTATTTTATACAGACAGTTATTAGGAAACTACTAGTACTGAAATGTACCTGGACTAGCTGATGGAGAGTCCATAGAACGGGACTCACTACTGCCCCCTGCACTCTCAGAATCACTGCACATGCCACTGCTCTGGTTACCGGTGGACCAGGACCTGAATGGTGGACCTCTTATGGCTAGAAAAAGATTAAAGCAGAAGAACAGTCACTCTCTGCAAATACAAGTGGAAGGCAAATATACTGGGGCATTACTAGGACATCCTACCCTGTATATCAGTGCTGCTACTCGATCTCTTCTGCCCAATCTTCTGGGAGCGGTTATAGAAAGGACTGCCCATGTCTTCAGGAGACTGGGCGGGATATTCAGCAGAACCTTGGGATAAGTTTCCATGTGAGGCATGGGTACTGTTCTCTTCTCCTTTTGACATAAGCCTAAAAAGACCCCAAAAACACAAGATAAGAATCAGGGAGAATTGTTGGTATGTAACGGCACATACAGTGTTGCCCTGGTGTCACATCAGGCACTCACCGTCCAATCTGTGCGTGAGATCCTACTTCAATGCCGCGGTCATCTTTGGGCAGGTTCTTCACAAACTCTGAATACTGCTGACCTGGCTCATAGCGCTTGGCAATCTCACAGAGGGTCTGGCAGTTGACAGGCAGCGATACCACTTGGGCGTGCTGCAACTGGAATAAATTCACTGTTGCCTGTTTACAAAATGATGGAATATATTAGAAAGACTTCTACACATGATTACACTACAATGTGTAAAACACTGATGTCCCTCCTCTTATCAGGCTCTTGTCCTGCTCCCCCTCCTCTCCACTAAATCTCAACTCACTGATCTAATCTCTCTTCCTTGAAGACGGGCTGCCTGCTCACTGAAAGATCAGGTTCTATAGAAGCCTACGAAGAAGGATCTATGTGGCCGTTACGCATATTTTTAGAACATCACCTATTCTGGTCTGGATGAGAATATTCCTTTCTATTCATGTGAGAAAAATGCACTGTGCACGAGGAAGGTATCCATATTTTGCATATACGCAGTTTGGAGGACCGAAATATGGGCAGGACCCTGTGCATACCTGTATGGTTTATATGCATTTGTGCAGAATTTTTTGTGAACATTCTCTTTTATAAAACTCACAGGACAACGCATGTTCGCCGTTCTGAGGGTGTCTGAAGGCCGCAGTGCCCTGGTGATACTTGGGCTGAAATCAGTGCAATATTTCAGCTCTGCAGCAGAATCTGCATGTATAAAATAAGAATTTTGCCCTTTAGGCTGCAAATACATGACAACGGCTATGGAGCTGCTGACTAGAGATTAACTGAAGCAGTGGCAGACCCCATTACATCCTTGATGAACCATGAGGGAGCCCGTCGCCTTAACTACCGAAATGATGAATCAAACACAATAATGACGGTAAATGAAAATGCAGATTTTAACCCTGTTAGTCCAAACCCTACCATCATTCTTCTAATGTACCCCTCTGAGAGAGTCAACAAATCACAATGATCAATCGCAACCATCAAGGAAAATATTCTAAAACCCACCATCTCAGTGCATTCCTACTATGTGCATAGAGTATTAAGGGGCCTGCAACCTGTCGCCTGTCCAGAAGTACTAGACTTTGAAGCACTTCCATTTTAAGGGAAAGGCACTCAAGGATTAAAAGATTGTCAACCCAGCGATAAAAGACTCATTCAGCGAAATAATTAACTTATTACAAGAGAGAACACTGGTTCAACAGTCAGCGCTCAGACGCACACAGGCGATATTTGTTGTACAAGCCCTTCACTACGGAAGGAGAGCCATGGACAATGAACCAAGATACCAGACGTGAAGGGGTTTTTATACTGCTGGACGACTTTCAAAAGGAAAAAGCTACTTTTTAGCCTGACTCAGGATGATCGAGAATCATCTTTATACCCAAACGCGTTTTCATCTTCCCACTGAAGGAGCTTAACTAGTGAAGATCAGAACACTTGTCTGGTTTCAAAGAAATGTGACTACAAGACTGAGCTCATCTTAATCGAGAAGAAGGTTCTGGCAAGAAGCCTCTTGAGATACGTGCCTCTGGGGCAGCCACCTAACTCCTTCCCTGCTGAAAGGCCTGGCTACACTACAAAGTCACACAAGTCACTGGATTTGCCCCACTCCCTGAAAAGAGACTTGGCATAAAGATCATTCACACTTACATCTTGTTTTCAGGGTTTATTCCATTTGTAATATATTAAGGGAAATGTGTCATCAAAAATTACCTATTGCTTAAATTAAGTTTTATGTTAAACCTATTTCTTTCAGAATTTTTGGTGATTTGCTTTTCCACGTCACCATCTATATTTAAATAAAAATCCTAAAATCGTGCAATGTTCACACTGACCACTAGGCTTAATATATGTCAAGACTTTCTTGTTCTTAGAGAGCATCCACAAGGTCCATAGACACAATGGTCAGGAGGGGACCTCATTGACTTCTGTGGGAGAGCTTTCTAGGAATGGTCTGTGAGCTGTGCAGAGATCAGGAGGGAGTAGATAAGCTGTGATATCACCTTTTGTATTTGTAGATTGTAAACTCTTGTGGGCAGATTATGTATGTGTAACCCCATCTTGATATACAGAGCTATGGAACTAATGACGCTTTCAAATAAATAATGATAATATTCTTGTGAATCCTGGTGGATCCTGTTATCTACACAGAGGTGTTACTTATCATTGTAACTCTTCCTTTGGTGATCATGAGAACAGCTACTGAAAAGCTGCATGTACAGAACAGGAAATCATGGCCCATTAGAAGTGCGAAAATTGGATCAAAACAGGATTATATACGATTTTTCAAATGGATACATGAAAAATTCTAAAAAAAAAAATTCTAAAAAAAAAATGTATGTTTAATATAAAAACATGATTTAAACAAAAGGAATTTTTCTGATGACACATTCCATTTAAGTCACAGGGCTGAGCTACTGCTTACAGGTCAATATAATGAGGAGTGTGTATGGCCTATAAGTCTCCTCACACCAACTTCCCAAGGAGAGCCTACCCCCAAATCCTGAATTAGACCGTTCACCCAGTTAAGCCAGTACTCAACTGTGTGCAGATGAGGTGCTGGCTTATTCATTATCCAAGTCATGTATCAAGGCCTAGTTAAAGGGTCGAAGATTGGCTTAGAGCAGTGATGCTCAACCTAGGCCCACGGGCCAAATCTTGCCAGCGAAGCTGTGTCATGCGGCCGTACAGTGACCAAGGCAGAGCTTGCGGCGCTGTCAGCTATACAGGGGGTGCAGTGCCGCCGGCATCAGTCAGCAAACTGTGAGTGAGAGCGCATCTCGGCCGGCGATTGCCATTCAGTGAATCATTCACTGAATAGCTCAGGCGGAATGAGAGCAGCCAGCAGTGACAGAAACAGAGGAGGGGAGGTCACGTGGGCAGCGCCGCAGAAGGGGGATCAGCCTATGAAGTAGCATGTGTGCTCTGAGTCAGGGAGTGTGCGCGCACCTATCTCACTCACTTGTATGCTCGCCGCCGATGTGCCCCCTTCACCGTGGTAATGCCCAGATGTGCCCCCTTCCCAGTGGTAATGCCCAGATGTGACCCCTTCACCGTGGTAATGCCCAGATGTGGCCCCTTCACCGTGGTAATGCCCAGATGTGGCCCCTTCACCGTGGTAATGCCTAGATATTTGCCCCTTTACAGTAGTAATGCTCACACATGCCCCCTCACAGTGTTTCCATTTTTTTATGGCAAAGCTACCTGGTTCTGGCCCGCAAAATTGATACCATGTCTAGTGCGGCCCTTAGACGAGAAATGGTTGGGCCCCACTGGCTTAAAATATAGCTGCCTTACATCTGGTGCCATCAGAAGCAGAATTTCTAGGAGCTCATTTGCATCTCTTTATTCCCAGAATTCCAGAAGAGCATGTATGGCCCCAAAGTCTCCTCACGCTGATTAAGGCGATCTCTCCCCAAGGAGAGATCGTACTCCCCAAAAGATGAAGAGATTCCTCTGGGAGAACAGTTTACAACACATGAAATGCCTCTGGTAGATGAACGTTTGAGGCGGCATATTATGGCTCCCAGCAGATGCTGGATATTGACTGCCACAGATGGGATGAGGAAAGCTTTCAAAACTGTTCTGTGGGATAGGCTTTAAACAGGCCCCAGCCCTGGCTCGAAATAGTCAGCTCCTGCACTGATCCATGATAGGTTTGTGTGGAACAGAGCTAAAAGAGCACATAAAGTAAACTACTGTGCTGTAAAAAGTGTGGCTAGTTTCATGCTAGCGTTTGTACATCCATCAGACGGAGGCTGCTGCGCATGCGTGCCTATGCACTCCTGCTGTCCCGGTCACCAGAGAAGCCTGCGCTTTTTCCTATAGTGCGCGAGTACGACCACCACTGCTGGACTGCAGGTTGGTCATAACGCCTGGATATGAGCAGTGTGTAATGTGATGGAAGAATGAATCAAGCCAGCATTCATATTCATTTGGCGGTTACATCAAGACACGGGCAGATTAGTATGACATGGCACATGGGTTGTCCATCAGACACTCACGGCTTTCAGGGTGAGATCACATTGGTAGACAAGCTCTCGTATCTGCGTTAAAATTTCACTCTTGACATTTTCCATATCAATTCGTTTCTCTTCCACCTCTGCCACACAAGCCTTGTAATGTTCTTTAGCCTCTTCAGCCTATAAAGTATAAAAAGGTAAGTTTCATGCCCGAGCCTATTCCTACCTAGAGGTGACCGGCAGCCACTCATGTGTCCTTCATTCCATTCAATGGTAAACCAGGCAAAATGGCTTAGAGGCCTAGCCCACCCGATTGTAATGAAATCCGTTGTTTTATTCTGGAGAAAAAATACTTTTATTTCATATGCAAATGAACAGTTAAGTGCACCGTGGGCTGGCTCAAACCAATCTGTGCACCCTTGCCTCCCTCCCTCTCCTACTTGATAGACAGGACCAGGCGCAGTGACTATGCAGGAACCTGGCCCCGTCAATCAGGGAGAGAGAACATCTGTTAGAGAACGTAGGAGGAACAAGATTGCACAGAGTGGATTGGGGGCCACCATCAGTGCACTTAACTGGTCATTTGCACATGGACTACAAGTACTTTTTTTCCCTCCAGAATGAAGCGACAGATTGCAAAGCGAAAGGTATCATTACATTCAGCTGAGCTAGCCCTACAAGACATTGTGTCTGGTTTACCAGTGAATTTCCTGGTGACAGATCCCGTTGAAGCACCTCATACCTTTTGTAAAGCCTCCTGCTCCAAGCGTCGCCTCTTCTCCACTTGTTTGCTCCCGTCTTTCATGAGTCCTCCAGATATACTAAGCTGCTCCTCCTCAGCTCGGACTGTACTAGATTTTGCTTTCTCGTACTCATCTTGCCTTTGAACGTTCAATAACTTGGCTTTCCGAAGAGCAGTTTCCAATTCTTCCTGCATAAAACAATATCATAAAGCACAATGCATAAAAAACCAAAACAAAAAAACTAAGCGGGTGAATTAGATCTGGTAAATATGATCTTACTGCAAGGAAAATGGACCTGTCACCAGAACAGGCTAGGCTACCTTTAGATTATATGTAATGATAGCTGAGTGAGTGCCCGCATCAGCGACCATGTTAAAAATCTGAATAACCAAGGAACTTGGTCAGTGCCGCAAGTTTATTTCTTCTTCATAGTACATGTGAACTTGGTCTATACTGCTGAGCACCGCCAATGCATCAACACCATGCACACCCCCATAAAGAGGCAGCCGACACCAAAACTATCTCTAATCTATCTCAGTTTACACATACCTCAATCCTCAAAGGTGATAAACCGCTGCCAAAGGTGTTTATCAGCACCATTATCCCTATCGAAAATACATGCATGCTCAGCCAAGATGAGGATGTGTGTAAGGGGAGGGCGGGAGAAATCAATGTTAAGTATTCGGCCGACTCATCTAATTTCAGTGGTGGGCACTTTAAAACTAAGGGACCTTTTACACAAAAGACAAGCAAACGCTCATTTGTTGGGTGATCGCACCTTTCATGTGGCCCCAATATCCCTCATTCTGCAGCAGCACATCACACTGTGTGAACAATATGAAAAGGGAATAAGGGATGAAGGATCTAAAGGTACTAATGATCATCATCAGGATGTGTGAGAGGTCTTTTAAATGAACACCGATCAACTTGTATACAATCGAGCGGGGCTCATTATTGACCAAGCATCTACCAGTGTAGTAGGACCATAACTGAAGAAACCAGTGTTATCAGACCATCTTGTAGATGAAATATATGGATGACCATTTCAAGGGGTTAGCCCATCTCAGACATTGATGGTATATCACTAGGATATGCCACCAAAGTCTAATAGGTGGGGCTCTCAGACGTGAAGGAGAGCACACTGCTCATGCACGGCCCGCTCGCCATTCATTGCCAAAGGAGTTCCGAAAAGTGAGCAAGCTCAGCTATTTTCAGGACTTCTGCAGTGTTTAATGGAGGCCATGATTGCTTGGTCAACTCTCCTTTACTTTGGAGGACCCTTTCTGGAGATGGGAGCAGGTCACAGAGGTGGGACCAGCACCTACCTGACATATTCTAGGGATATGTCATCAATGTCAGGGATGAGAAAACCCCTTTAATGTATACGGAGGACTCCAGACTCAGGGGAAAGGAGGGTTAGACGGATTGCAACATACTTGATCCTTCTGATCTTATGGGAGATAATCCACTGACACAGGCAGCTCCTTATTCCCATCTCCCCATTGAGAACAATGCATGCCCGGCTTGGGAGGACCAGCTGTCGGCCGGACGAGTGTCCCTTATTTTTGTGCTGTTCCAGGTGATTCACTAACTGTAATGTAGCTACAAATAACACAATGCACAACTGCTGCTATAATGGCCGCTAAAGCTATAAAATCCAAGAAAGGAGGAGCAGAAGCGAAATGTAATTAGAACTCCTGGGTACTGACCATTTTCTTCTGTTCTCGTTGCCAAAGTTCTTTCATTTCCTTCCTTTGTCTGTCGAGCTCCGATCTTCGGGCTTGAAGAGGCTAGAGTCAAAGCAAGACTGTTACGCTGCTTGCATGTGGAGAGCGTATAAAAATGTGCGCTGCACGATGAATCCAACACGTCTATGATCAGCTAATGTGAGATTTCACAACCGTGTCCAGATATTCTACACAAAGGAAGAACTTTCTTTCATGGAGGTTTGCAGCATGATATCTCAAGAGCTTATTTCATCATGAAAGCCCCATTCCAGCTTTACGCTAGCCCGGAGATTGGGTGAATGTTCAGAAACCCCCGATTGAACAGCTTTTACCATCAATGAAATCTGTGGCCGCAAGTTGTGTGCGGTATTGCAGCTCTGACCCATGGACTCCAACGGAGCTAAGCTGCAATACCAGACATTAACCATGGACAGGAATGGTGCTGTTTTTTGCAATAAAGCAGCCATGTTTTTCTAATCCTGGACCACCATTTTAATATAAAATAATTGGCCATGTAAATCAATGGCAGTGTGCAATTTTTTGGGGGGACTCTGACGCAGTACACCATGAGCAAAGTTAAAGAGTTTCAGCTCTAGAGCCCTTTCGTTCTGGAAATCACAGGTGGTCCAAGATCATAGCCTTCACCAGTGTGGTCCTTTCGCATGCATGACATATGAGAAGATTAAGGGGGGATTTACCAAAACTGGTCTAACGGATAACTGGCTTAGCTGCCCACCGCAACCAATCAGATTCCACCTTTAATACTATAGAGCTCCTTTGGAAAATAAAAGGTAGAATCTGATTGGTTGCTATGCTATGCTAAGCCAGCTTAGCATAGCAACCAGTTTTGATAAATCTCCCACTAAATGTATTATTCTACCATTTAGCCGGATGACTCTTAAAGGTGTTCAATACTGATGGTCTATCCTCAGGATAGGTTATCAATATCTGATTGGCGAGGGTCTGACTATTGCCATCCCTGGCGATCTGATCCGCTGTTTAAAGAGGATACGGCGCTCCGATGATCGTTGCATCCTACTTACAGTATACCAAGCACTGCGCCATACGTTGTATAGTGGCTGTGCTTAGTATTGCAGCCCAGGTCCATTCACTTGGATTAGACGTCAAACAGACCGTGTGTGCAATGAACGGGACCTTACTGGCATAAGGAGGGGCCGCAGCACTCATTGGAGCTGATCAGCGGGGGTGCCAGGAGTCAGACTCCCGCGATCAGATACTGATGATCTATTCTGAGGATAGTCCACCAATAATGAGCTTCTGGAAACACCCTTTAAACACTGAGCTCCTTATAAAGAAATACACCAAAGTTTTGCACTTACGATTATATAGCAGACGCTTCCAGGTAACGCAAAGCCTACATACCAGCTTGTTACCAAGCTCCACATATTTTCCCAGTGACGGCGCGCCTCGTCTATGGCTCACCTGAATGAACTTGTTGCTCTGAAGTGCACTGATGGTTTGAAGCCATAACTGACTGCATTCAATGTCATTCTGGAAAGCAGTTGCGAAAATTGACTGGAATGGCATGAACTCCTGAAAACAAACACATTTATTCATGTAAGTGCCAAGCTGGACCATTTACAGCTATTCAAGGACCCGCTGCATGGCAACAAGCGGGAAAAACAGAACGTTAAAGTGCCAGTCCGTATTTACCCTCAAAACTATAAAAGCAAGCAGAACTTATTTGGTTACAACTGAACCGATCTTTGGGCGTCAGCGCTCTGCTATTACAATCTCCTTCTCTGCCTGCGTCATGACACATGCTACATACGTGTCCAGAGTAACCGCTATGCGCAGCATGGACAGAGACTAGACGGGCTAGGGGTGACTCAATAGTCGCAGATATCGGAGCCATGCTAACTGCCGTGCATCCCACAGCTGCTGGAGGGTGCGTGGGGGGAGGATCCATAGAGCGAACATGACGATCGAGGTGGTAACACGGAGGATCAATTGGGTTCAAGTCTGGGGAATTAGGAGGCCAGGGTGGTACTTGGATTCCTGGTCATGCTCTTCTAACCAGTGTTGGACATTTCTATCTATGTGACATGTCGCATTGTCTTGCTGGAAGATCCCATCCGCCCCAGGGAAGACAATGACATATCAAAAAGGTTTACGAAATGCGCAGGTCTGACTATTACATTTAGAAAACACTAATTTAAAAGGGACACTAAACTTTTCAACGATATGTCAAAGGGACATATCAAAAGTTTAGATTGGTGTCTGAGCGCTAAGGCCCCACCGATCGCTAGAACGAGGGGGGCATGTCTCGATTCCGTCCCCTGACGCTTCTATCTCCTCGCTCTAGAGATAGGTCCTTTTAATTCTCCAGTGACAGGGGGTCCTATTCACACGTCCGCAAGTTGGGTCGGCATCCGTTCCGCAACTTTGCGGACCCATTCATTATCAATGGGGCCGGAACGGACACTATGCGCTGTTCGCATCCGCCATTTCTGGATCCGCAAATTCTGTTCCCGAAAAAAATAGAACATGTCCTATTCTTGTCTGCAATTGTGGACAAGAAAAGGCATTTTCTATTCTAGTGCTGGCGATGTCGGTCCGCAAATTACGGAACGCACATTGCCGGTGTCTGTTTTTTGCGGATCCGCAAAACACTTAAAGACGTGTGAATGGACCCTAAGGGTACATTCACGCGACCGCGTGTAATCCTTTCCGTTTTGCAGTCCGCAAATAACGGAACCGTGTGTCCGCATTTTGCGGACGAATGACTTCCGTTTGTGTTCCGTATGTCTTCTGTTTTTTATGGTCCGCAAAAAACAGAAGAAAAAAAAGAGAGAAAAAAAAATGAATTATTAAGGCCTTCAATAATACGTAAACGGATCTGCAAAAAACGAATGACATACGGAAACCATTCCGTATGTCATCTGCAATTTGCGGATCCATTGACTTGAATGGGGCTGCGGACCAATCTGTGCGAACAATAGTAGTACAAGCTTCATATTTTTGCAGACTAGAAATGCGGAAACACGGATGCGGAACAACATACTGAACGTTGCCCGCACATTTTATTCACCCGCAGGAATGAATGGATCCGCATCTATTCTGCAAAATGCGGACACGGATAAAATTATACGGTCGTGTTAATGTACTCTTGGGGTCCATTTAGACGTCCATAGTCTTTTGCAGTCCGCAACACTGACGCCGCACATCGCCGGCACTTAATAGAGGATTCCTATTCTTGTCCGCAGCTGCGGACAAGAATAGGAAATGCTCTATATTTTTGCGGAGCTGCGGACCGGAAGTTTGGGGCCGCGGACTGGAAATGCGGATAGCACACTGTGTGCTGTCCGCATCTTTTCCGGCCCCATTAAAAATGAATGGGTCCGCACCCATTCCGCATAATTGCAGAACGGATCCGGACCCATTCTACGGACGTCTGAATAGTGCAAAATGGGGGGAAAAAAATGTTTTAAAAACTTTTCGCACATGTCGCCAAAAATTATTTCGGCAGTCCAACAAATAAAAAAGGAACAACCGTTAAACAACTATGTGTGCAAAATCACGACAAAAAAAAAAAAAAAAAAAAAGATATTAAAGGGTTAAAAATGAGAGTTAACTGACTGACGAGCAATGACAAAAATGCATCAGAATCACTGATCCTTTTAACAGGTGCGAGTGTAAACAGAGACCAACCTGTGGGGCGACAATGGATTTTGCGGCTTCGGCCATCTTTGCAAGATTTCTAGCGGCTTCGGCTTCTGCAATGGAAAACAGAAAACACGCTGCGATGCCGATTCAGAGAAACAAACGTAATGAAGAACAGTCAGTGGAATCACATTACTGACAGTCTGAAGCACAAGCCTGGCAACAGATTTACTTCCAAAGCTCATTAGGCACCCAGAGAAAGGCACTCACCCATATTGAGCCTCTTCTCTACCCAGGCAAGAATATCCTTGGCGTATTTTGACCACGCTTTGGCGTACGACAAGGCCGATTCAACTCCGCTATCAATCCGGAGGAGCATGCTGTCCACCTCTTCTGCCCGAAGGTGCCCTGAAAACGGCATAGGAAGCTTCAATGAGTGCTTTCTAGCGGAAGCCACCTGCTGGCTCACAAGGAGCGCTGGCCAATTGTGAACGCTCAAGTAGCTCTGATCACGGATAGTTCCTTTAATGCTGCTTGACGGTAAATAGGATTGACAAGGATTGTAGAAAGAAAGGGTCAGAGTCACAAGCAACGGCGATGAGCCCGTCACCTGCCGCATGCCCATTGTTATACTTGCATGCCCATACATAGGGCTCGCAAAGTCATCTTTTCTATTACGCACACGCACTGGAGGCAAACTGAGCGCAGGTTAAATCTGATATTAACCGAATCATGTCACTATGTGATATAAAATATAAATAAATAAAAAAGCGAAAAATAAATGAAAAGCAAACACAAAGTATGAACAACGCTACATTATATGAAGAGTGATTGACAGTCACTACAATACCCATCATGTAGTATCGGGCAGAGTAATTCGATTCTAGATCATTACTTTAACCTTTTAGTTTAAACTCAAACCAGTTACGAAGAAATAAAAAAATAATTAGGAAAGCATAAAAAGTTTAAAGGGGTTTTCTCTAGTAGGACATTTACGATCCCAGGCCATTGCAGCTGGCACCGGCTGATGATGACATAGGCTCAGAATCTGACCCCGCGTCATGTGAGCACTTCGAGCGCTTCCCGTTAACATGTTGAACATTTACTGTGCACAGGAGGAAAGGGTAAAATAATGATTAAAAAAAGAGCAGAAAAACTACTCTGGAGCATCTATCCTTCGGACTCTATGATGTGCCATTCTTTTATGAATTATTAGCAGGTTGCAATGAACCAGATGGGTGCTACCAGTCGGGGGAATGGCCCTGCACAATCCGACACTGCCAGCACAGATGGGATAAGGTCAGACTGTGCGGGGACATCCCCCAAACTGGTAACACCCATCTGGACCTTCATTACAGACTGCTGGTAATTTATTCATAACTTCCAGCAGGAATAATAAGGGAATTGCACAGCACCGAGTCATAAGAATAGATGATCCAGAATGGGGAATGCAAATAGTTACTAAAAACAGACATGTCAGAAGAGCGGACAGCTCTTAGACCAATTTACATAGACTGCATTGCTGCAATTTATTAGTAACTCAAGGAGTTGAGAATGTGTTTTCTCAATAAACAGACCACCTTTTGTGTCGGAGGAATAGAAATATTCCCAATATTACCATAAAAATAAAGATATAAAACGCAGCATTATATAAAGCACCGTAATAAACCTATAAAAGATATCTAAACTAAGATGTTACCTTGAAGATCATCTCTCTCATGAATTGACCCAGCAGAGTCCTCCACGGAAACATTTTCAAATGACTACAAAAAGTAAAAATCAATTATTCATAGTCTACCGATAAAAAAAAAAAAACTCTGTACAAGATGCATACTCTCAATCTGAGAGTCAAGTAACGCCGATCACAGGAGCTCCAGTGATCAGTGTGATCGGACCACCACTGATCAAAATTGCCAAAGTGTCACATAAGGAGTTTTCTGAAAGGATAGGAACCCTTTAATGACCTGTGCCGGAGGGGGGTATAACATAACAGTGTATAAGGCCCAAACAATGGCCAAGGTATTGTGTACATGCTCGGATGCCATTAAGCGCTTTGTTTTTCTGACTTTCATTTCTACCTTGCACGTGTAGACAAAGAGAGATCTGTTCCTAGGTCCTCACTACGTGCATTAATAAAGCAGGGCAGGCCACCCCATAATAACGGTTATTTCCTTCTCTGATGTTTATGAGCGGGCTGGCTCTTGTGTGTTCTTGATGGACTGTAGATTATAGTAAGCTGACAGAACATGATGGGTTCTGTAGTTCAACGAGGAGGACAATGAGTAACCTTAAGATCAACCTTAAAGGGGTTATCTGGCTTCTAAAGGTTAAATAAAAACAGCAGAAATGGCTCACAAATAACAAAAAACACCAACACTGACCTCTTCAATCCTCTGCCGATCCAGTAGTGTCCAAAGTTTTGGTTTACAAGCGGCATGCATGTGACTGCTACAGCCAATTAGAGGCCTCTATAGTCAACGCCCCATTATTGGCATCACGGCTACCATCGCAGCACCTGACCGCTAAGACCACTGCCTGGCAGAAGTGGTCACATGCTGGTCGCTCTAATATCAACGCAGCATAAAACAGGCGCTCACAGGGTTAGTATGGCAAGGTACAATAAGTTGGGCAGGAAGTCAATGTATATGAAGGCTCATCTTAGGTGGTGCTGAATTTGGCACAACTTTTATGTAGCTTGGTAGGTATCTATGAACATGAAGTCCAGAAGATCATTTATTAAAGGGGTTCTCCAGGCTACAGATATTGATAACCTATCCTCACGATAGATCATCAATAATAGAATGGTGGAGGTCCACCACCGAGCACCCCAGACAGATCAGTAGGGCCAGAGCATCATTGGTACAATTGGAGCACTTGCTCCAGGCCCCGCTCTGCACCATTACTGGGGGCCCACAGTTACCAGATTGATTCAACTGGTTTCTGTGGTCCATGCACTCAATTGTATCTGTGTCCACAGGATGCAGATATAACTGAACACCCAGCAGTGCTGGCGGGACAAGGGAATAATTGATTTCCTGTCCTACCAATTCTGGAGCTTTTCTGTAATGTAGGTGGTGCCATGACATCATCACACCACCAGCGACATTCCAAAGAAGCAGACCCGGCCAGAAGAGTGTATGGAGTGGAAGTAGAAGGTTGTGCACACTGTGTAGCTCCCTGTGCTGGTGTACTGAGATGCAGTATCTCAGCGCCGCCACTGCACAGTGCAGTGCGCTGCCCGCCTCCAGCTTTGTACACTACACGGTGTCTTGCAAAGCAGCAACTCAAAACAGCTGATCAGTGGGGGTGATCAATCCTGACCAGTGTTGAGTGAACTTCTGTTTTCAAGTTGGGTGTACAAGGTGTGGGTTATCTAAGAATTCCGTTACAAATGCCGCTACCACGGGCCATAACTTATGTGGTCGGCGATTACATAACGGAATTCTTAGATAACCTGAACCTTATACGCCGAATTTAAAAAAAAAAACAGAAGTTCACTCATCCCTAATCCTGAGGATTAGTCATCAATATCTGTAGCCCGGAGAACCCCTTTAAGAAAGCTGGCCACTTGTAAGCAGAGACTGGAATGACTGCTGGAGCATCTGTGATGGATCAGCAAGGGACTGAAGATGGGAATTTGTTTGATTGTTATTTAAGAGCATCTGCTGCTGTTTTTATTTGTTCCTATAGAAACTGATCAAATCTGCAAGCAAAAAAGACAGACAATACAAAAATGGAACTACCTAATATGTGCAAAATGGAAAGATCGGAAAGATTCAGCACGAGAAACTCTAAACACGGGATTTCCTACGTATATTAGGACACAGTGCAGTTCCCCTTGGAACGTCATTGAAAATATATAAAAAAATCAATATCAGAACATTCCATTTTGTGTACTGTCAGTGATTTAAGCAGGAAACAGATTTCATAATGAAAGCAGAGAACAATGTGGACGAGTTACAGCAACTGAGCTCAGTATAAACATACGTAAAGTTCAATACTTGGAAAAATTTGCATTCAAGGACGTGCTGAGTAAAACTTCATTTGTGCACATGAAAAAGTTTTGTTTAATATTTTATTTTTATAGTTCATTACAAATTGAATACTGGCGGGCTTTCTGCTCCTGTGTCCCCATGAAAATCCCTGCTCTGAGCATCATCATAGAGACGCTGTGTGGATCACAGTCCATGTCTACATGTACCAGGCACTATGGAAGCTACTCAGGGCGTGAACATTGACATGAATGGGGAAGCTCTACCTGGCAAGAACTGCGGCCGGGCTGGAATTATAAACCATTATGATGCGGTGAGTTCAGGTCAGACGAGCCACGGTTGGTCCGTGATCTGTAGTCCTCACACGGAGCATGTTTCCAAAATGGAACATGTTCTTGTGAAATTGGCCTTAGAATGGAATGTACTAGTTGCATTCAGGAAGGTCCCATTGATAGCGGACATGCAGTTTAACTTGCAAAATTGTGCAGCCATAGGCCACCGTTGGAGCTTCGGTCACATGCCAACACCACAACGGCTGACTGAGGCCACGTGACTCAGCAGTGACATGCCGCTTGCAGATTTGGCACCTCTAAGGCCAATCATTGGTTGCAGTGGAGCACATGACCCTCTGGGAGCCACAGAGCTGGAATCAAGTGGCATGGAGCAAGTAAGTGTGCTTCCTTTCATAAGTCCTGCTGGGTGAGGATAAAAATAAAATAAAAAAGTGGACACCCCTTTAAACAGAAGGAGGTCTCATTTATTAGTAAGAAATTTGAGGAAAACACTTACCCGACTTCTCCGAGATGCATGAAGCCCCAATGATGAGCCATTGTCCACATCTCCCATAAGGAAATCGGAAACACTGCAAAGAGAGAACAGAAGACCGGTAAATTAACGGATTAAGCAGAGGATGTAAATCTGTGGTCTGGAAAAACGTATTAAACATACAGGGAACTACATTCAACGAAAGCCATCAAAAACTGCGCCTCCTACTCCGGGGCAGAAACTCACTCAGTTTCTGGCATGGCTGTTCACTTTGAATGTCGCGGACCCGCTCACGGCTTAGCTGCACTGCATAGAGCTAAACTGCAAGCGGACACCCGCTGCAGCTTCGAGCAGCGTCCATGCGGACGCCACGCAAAGAAGGGACAAGTCCTTCCTCGGAGAGGTCATGGCTTTAAATCATATGACTTTGAAAACAATTGGAGGCAGACACCAAATGGCCATCGCCTGAGGTTTGGCGAGGTGTCCGCACCAAAATTACACTGGAAATTCCACCACGAGGATGGACCCCAAGACAGGAATGGATCCAAAATCAAGGAAAAAAATGTATGGAATGACTATAATGGTGGACATCATGATGGAACCTGACAGACCTCATCATAAGTCCGGCTCACTGGCGTCATATTATGGATGCAGAACAGACAAAGGCTTCTAAGGCTATGTTCATACGGCAAAATCTGCAGCATATTTGGTTTTGTAAAATGCCCATTTCAGGTACGGTAACGCACTGCTAATCGGTGTTCCATAGAGTGCTGGTAGATATGCCCCAGCATGCACATGGTCATGTTTTATGCTGCAGATTTAAATTCTGCTTCAGAAGTGACAAGCACTTGTTTAAAAAGAAGTTTGCAAAATAGACGGCTTGCTATGTATTTTGCAGGCATCCGTTATGCGGCCCATAGACTTCTATCATGATGGAATGCCTCTTAAAGGCCGACCGTTATGGCCTGTGGTAACGGAATCTATGACGGAATTGTCATAAAACCCAAACTTGTAAAACACAAGTTCGCTCATCCCTAGTGATATCTGTCATTGTAATCCTGCCTCTGACAATAGTGAGATGGCTAATGAAAAATTACCTGTACAGAACAGGACCTCTCAACATATTATTATAAACTGCGGGATTTTAGATTTTTTTTTTATAAATACAGACAAAAATTAAAAAATTCTAATTAAAAAAAGTTTAACATAAGATTTAAACAGTGGGTCATTTTCTGACGACACATTTCCTTTATCGAGGTCCCTCTGTGACAAGGGCTTTACTATTTTACAGCTTTGATGCCTTTGTTTTCTACTGTATTTTGTAGGAGATTGGGTAGAATCTCCCATATGGTTAAACAAGGACATTCGAATGGTGCTGGGAATTTTCTGGGATTCTGTTATAAGAACAGGATTGAAAAGTAGGTGTAGTAATACTGGAGTTCCCTGCTCGTATGGCACAGCACTGTTATTCCATTAGACTACAAACCATTATATTTCAAGTATTTCTTTCTGATGATTTGTAGCTTATTTTGTATGCAGGCGGCTGGTCACAGGAGGCATTGTGGTTGACCAGTCATCTGGTTCCCTCAAAGCCTTCATCAGTGTATGACCAGGTTACAAACAATCGATCTGGGCCCCTTTCATCTAGGTGTGGGAGCCCACGCTCCTTTTACTTACACGCTGCCAAAGGTGAAGGCTAAAGTGTCGATGGATGTAAAGATGTCTCCAAATTGCTCCCTCCTGTTCTCTTCATTAATGTTTTTGAAGTTCACAGCTACAGGGAAGCAAAAAAAAAAATAAAATAGTAAATGACATAAAATAAATATCATAAATAAATACCATAAAATAAAAATGTATCTTATTTTACAATAAAAGGACATTTCAATGAGTTCTATTTGGTTTGATTTCTATTGGGTTAAGATTTTCCCAATCCCTGACCATATTATTTTTGCAGCTCCAGCATTGGGGCGGATTAGAGGATCCTCCGGGACTGTGGTGGACCGGTACTGCGGTGGGCCAGTCCAGCGTTGTATTCCCCCATATAGACGGTATAATTCACATATTCTTATGGATGTATTAGGCATCTATGCCCGCAGTCCTAAATAACAGCAACTGGGACCTGAATTCTGAGACTGTTGATATTAACCCCTTCCTCCTGCTGGCACTGAGAAGCGTAACCTACAGAGCAGACACAGTATACATGGGAGCCTGCTATTCCTAAATTAATTTGAGGCCGGTTAGCACAGAGAGGTATTATAGAGTAGGTTTGCATCCAGAATGAGGTCACCTTGCCGTGGCGGATGGGTACAAATGACTTTTGATCAAAATGTATTTGCTAAAGTACCTTTTATTCATATTATACAGTGAACATAACATTAGTTCATATATTCTATGTTTGCAGAGTGCTGTTGCATTGTGTTTGCTTTTACTTTTGTATTTTCAGCCATGGCGATGCGCACTTGTGCATTTCCCTCATTTTGCAGGAGGTGCTAAGGGCTCATGCACACAAACGTATTTTTTGTCAGCATCCGATACGCATTTTATGTGGGTTGGATGTGGACCCATTCAATTCAATGGGGCCGCCAAAGATGTGGACAGCACTCCGTGTGCTGTCCGCAACCTGTTAAAGGTTCCGTCGCATTCGAACAAATATAGAACATGTCCTATTCTTGTCTGCCTTACGGACAAGGATAGAACTGTTCTATTATGAGGTGGACGTTCCATTCTGCAAAATCCGGAATGCACACGGCTGGTATCCGTGTTTTGCGAAACTGCAATTTGCGGACAGTAAAACAGGCAATGATAGCGTGCATGAGCCGTTGTTTTTTTTTGTTTTTTTGCAGTAATTCCTTCCCCCTGTATGCATTTTAAGTCTTAGTGACCAACATTTTTCATTGTCATATTCCAAGAGCTTCCACTGTATAATAACTATTTTTTGATGTAGCCGTATGAAGGCTTTTTTTTTTTTGGCTGGACACATAACCCATTGATGAACTTTTTTTGCTTTCTAGGGGGGTGGTACAAAACAGCAATACCGCCACTTTAAAGGGGTTTTCCAAAACTTAGATACTGATGACTTCTCCTTAGGTCATCAGTATCAGATTGGTGAGGGTCGCACACCTGTGACGCTGGTGGCTGTCTGATCACCTGCTTTGGCAGCCACCAGGCTGGAAACTATATGGAGGACGGAGCTGGAAAAAGAAGGTTTTAGTGCCCATGCCCAGTGAGATGAAGTAGACCGATGCCATTTAAGTGACAACGTCTTCATTTCACCATGGACCAGCTGATGAGGAAAATACTTTACGTATGGCATGTCTCCCAACAATTAGGAGAGGCCTCATCATGCACACGAACTTATTTTCTTTCCGTGTCCGTTCTGTTTTTTTTGAGGACCATATGCGGAACCATTCATTTCAATGGGTCCGCAAAAAAAAAAACGGAAGGTACTCCGTGTGCATTCCGTTTCCGTATGTCCGTTTTTCCGTTCCACAAAAAAATAGAGCATGTCCTATTTTTTCTAGTTTGCGGACAAGCATAGGAATTAGGGTCCATTCACACGCCCGTGTGTGTTTTGCGGATCCGCAAACACAGACATCGGCTATGTGCGTTCCGCAATTTGCGAACCGCACATCGCTGGCACTATATAGAAAATGCCTTTTCTTGTTCACAATTGCGGACAAGAATAGGACATGTTCTATTTTTTTGGGGAACGCGATTGCGGACCCGGAAGTGCGGATCCGCAATTGCGGACCTGGGCACCTCCGCAAAATGCAGGAACAGAATTGCGGACGTGTGAATGGACCCTTATTACAATGGATCCGCAAAAATAACGGATCCGCAAAAAAAAAAAACTGATACCATACGGAACCTCATCCGTTTTTTTTTTGCGGACCGCAAAACAGATACGGTCATGTGCATGAGGCCAGAAGCAGTAACTCAACCTCTGATTACTAGAAGGTAATGGTACTTGTGTATAAAGGGAAAAAAAACACTAACCCACCCCAGCTTATTTCATCAGCTTCAGAAGAGTTAGCGCAAGGTACGTGCACACAATATACTCATACATCAAATGTACTCTTAAAAGTAAAATTAAATGTAATTGCTTCTCTGTCAGTAGTGCATAGCAATATGATCCATTCCCTTGGCAACGTGAGTTAATAGCCTGTTAATCAAGTTAGAGAAGAAAAATAAAGCCTTTGTATCACTTGAAGGACAGTCTTTCAGTGTGGCTTTTAATCCTGTAAAAGTGACTCATGCCATGTTACAATAGGTTGTTACCCTTCCCACCATATTCTCTAAAGATTCCTCTTTAAAGTGGAAGTGGACTAGCTATTGTGTTAGAGACCACAGGTCATCTAAAGGGTCCTCAAGAAACTTAGAGAAAAGCAGTGGACATCTCCACCCACCAAGACCTACACGAGACAGCGCAGCCAGTCTAATTACTGGGTATAAGAAAACAAAGGGGGATGCTAAAACAAAACCGACAAAATCACAAAACTGCAATAATTTATATGCGCAAAGTTTATAAAAATATATCTTTCTTTGTTGGGTTCAGTGTCTAAGAGATCTTCGGGCAGTAGGGTAATAACAGTTGGGGCTGCCTGCTGGGACTCCCAGATGTCCAAACAGCATGGGTTCATGCACTGATATTAATTGAGAGAAAACCAAGCATTGAGATAAACGGTAGATCAGATCATCACGTGATCGCTGGCACCTTTACACCGGGCAATTATTGGGAATGAGCGTTCCTAGGAATGCCCCTTCCTGATAATTACCCAGATTGTCAGCCCGTGTAAAGGAGCCTTTACACTATGGTCTGGGAAAATGTGTTCGATCCATCATGAATATCCCAATAATTGCCCTGTGTAAAGATGCCGGCGATCACTTGATGAATGAGCAAACACTTGTTCATTGGGGGAAAGCATCGTTGAAGCGAACACCAAAATTATTGTTTTTTGCCGGCAGATTTGTGCCGTGTATACAATGATCTGCTGCTCAGAAAAAATGATCCTCTATGGGGATGAGTGACCTCACTAGCGATCGCTAATCCCCCACACAAGGAGGTTATTATTGGACGTATAGTGCCTGATAATTGCCTGCTGAGTGGCCGTGTAAAGCCGCCCTAACCCAGCATTTATTCCTTATCGTTTCTACTTGCAGACTGTTTCATCAGTTAGTACCATTAAGAACTGCAACGTCTGTTAAGGTGGCCACACACTTAGAGGGCTATTTTGGCTAGAAGCAATTAACACGTATCCACTGGTGAGGTGGACTTATTACCACAATGGGGCAACTTGTCTCACCCTCAGCTTTAAGATGTTGACCATAAGGAATTTGGCACTCCATCCAAACTACTACTGATTTTTGTGGCTGAAAAAACAGGGAATCGAGGTACTCCAATCTGTCAATGGGGAACCAGGTGATTATTGTTTCTTGCCAAAGTAACCCTTTACGACAACTATTCTTCATGACTCCACCAAAAACATGCTTTTAATGTGCAGTCGGCAATAAGCCATTGCCAAACCCCCCAGTTTATCTTCTAAAGGGACAAAGGATCAGGCATGTTGACACCTAAGATCAGATCCTTCTTTCCTCGATTTACCGCCAGGGACTGTTAGGAAAACCCTATAACTATATATATATATATTAAAACTAGAAATGGCAGGTTTGGACATTTATCTAACGTTCAAGGGTAACTGGAAGGAGGCGCTGTGCTGAGCTTACACGATCGGGGTAAAGCCAAATTTACACGTTTGTGTCTGTGCTTAAATCCGTGAAAAGGTGGTCAGTGATGCCTCCGTGAAGAGGTCTGTGATGGATCCTAAAAACAGAGACCCATAGACTGTGGTAAAAAAAACCTGATGTGTGAATACACACACTAAAATGAATGGCTACATATGCCATCGGTGGAGAACATTTATGTGGAAGTGATGTGTGAATGAGGCTTAACACGGTCTTTAGACCCAAGATGACCAAAGAAACACAAAGTTAAACCACAAAGAAAAAATTAACCAACAAGCAGGGGAGTGAAAAGAACATTCTTAAAGTAGACACTGGTTGAGTCTTCCTACATTACGAAGAAACCTGAAAACAAGGCCGGCCTCCCTTTCCTGTGCTCGCATCTGTTTTAGTAAATCAATTGTGTTCATGGGCTGCATTCTCCAGGGTGGTGCTCAGGCCTTAGGAGAACAAACACGACAGATGCACCTAAATATACCCTGAAAGGGTTGGCGGGAGTGACAATGAAAGAAAGGGATGTTCTTCGAGCACAACATTTTCTCAGTCTGTAAAATACAACTACAGACTGCGGCCTTTGAAGTTACGTTTGTTAAGGACTCACAAAAAGGTTGTAAAACCTGTCCTAAATGGCAAGATTTGTCGCTTCATCATAAAGGGGTATCTGTGTGGAAATTACTTTAATAAAGCCAACTAAATTAACTCATGAATGCCAGGATTTTTGTAAATATTTCCATTTAACAGGGTTTTCCAAGAGTTTAGGATTGAACATATACTCAGGATAGGTCATCAGTATCCGATCGGTGGGGGTTTGACTCCCAGTAGCCCCACAATCGGCTGTTTGAAAAGGCCATGGTGCTCTGCTGAATGCTGTGGCCTCTTCCTAGGCCAGTGACAACACGTTCAAGGCCTAGGTTCAGCTCAGTACCATTCAAGTGAGTGGGCTTGGGCTGCAATACTAAAACACAGCCACTAAGCAATGTGCGGCCCTGTGCCTGGTAGGCCGTATCGCTCACTGGAGTGCCATGGATTGATTAGACAGCTAATTGGTGGCGATGATGGACCCACACCAATCAGATATTAAAAATAGGTAATCTACTCCCAGAAAGCCCCTTTACAGACATTAGTATCACTGAATTTTGTAGCTAATATTCAATTTCTATTAGAGCCAGATCCATATTGTAGAAAAGCTGCTTCCATTTCGATATCCTGACTTCCTACCATATTACGAAAACATTTAAGGTGGTGATACACCTTCAACAGGCGACGGCTTTTCCTACTGACTCTAACGTGCCCATGCATGCTCAGTTCGGTCAAGAATGCATGTATTCCCAATGGAGATGGGGGGGGGGGGGGAGAAGCTGCCTGGTCCATTTTCCCTATGCAACATCATTTGTCGGGGGGAGACTCAGCAAGCATCATTTTTGGCCAAGTTTGTATGGGCAACTATTTGCTTTCCAAGAAACTGACCCCAATGTGTCCACACCTCAGATCAGTAGATCAGATGGTGAGTGAAGGCATTCTACCGCCGGTCATGCCTGTGCCTCACTGCCACCTTTGTGATCAATACCGCATCTCAACGTCCTTCCATCCCTGCTCTGCCACCACTCGTACAGTACAGGACCGGTTTGTCTATTTTCCGGAGTTTTATGGTCTTGTCCTATAGAGTTCATTGAAAAATACAGATGTCCAAGCATTTTTATAGAAGTAAATACCAAACAGCACATTTCGAGTCATCATAATAAAATGTTAAAATTTAATATTAAACTTAAAAAAAAAAAAACTGACTTAATGCAAACATTTTTTGTGCCATTATGAAAGCCTCCTTTATGTCTTTTCTAAATGAGAGGACACAAAGATGAAATGGTTTGATGAATATGTATTAGTCTAATACATAAGAGGTTGTGAGGCATGAGAGAATACCATGGGTGGGTCCAGACAGCAACACGGAGCTCAGCGAAACAAGAAAACAACGGGGGGAGGTGGAAGTGAACTGGGGTAAACCTAGAGCTGTACAATTTATACACAATACAGACCTTCACGTCTTCTTAATCGCCTGTTTTACCACCACAAGCTCCAAAACAAACTACTTATCAAGCTTTATGCTTCTCCTCAAAATGATCAGGCTATTTTCTGCACCAATCCCTTACTCTGGTGTTGTTGAGAATTTTTTATTTTGCTACTTTTTTAAAAAAAAGTCCTAGTGTCAAATCTGAAGTGAAACTCATTAACATGGCTAACCACGGCCACTTTTCCACCTACTTTTCGAAACCAGAGTGAGTGGTTTAAAGATGCAAAAAGTCACAAAATATGTCCTGACAGCTCCACCACTCGGGCCACTTACACCACTTAGCACCGTATGGCCCACGAGCCTCCTCCTAGTTATGCCCCTAGTGCCCCCCCTTGGGGTAAATTAGTTGTAATATAGTCAGGCTATTTGCTCTCATGTTATTTTCACACAGTTAAAAAAATAAATAGCTGAAAACAGGTAGTTTTTGGTGGCAGATTTGTAATTTCGGATAGTTTTAGTACAGTTTTTACAAGCGTTGTTAGTGGTGGTTTGGGTGAGATTTTTAGAAGCGTTTTTTTCTGCCATCTTTCTGATCCAGCTGGTGGCCCGACACATTTCTCTTCATATATTTTCCTGCGCAAATGAAGACAGAAATCAATGGCGTCTCTGAGCAATTTCTGGTTAGGCGCACGGACTGCTGGAGGATGCACCTTTAAATTTACAGCAACTTTAAAGGGCCCTTTACACGGGCCGAGAACCCATCAGATAATCACCAACGAGCGTTCATAGGATCGCTCATTAGTGATTATCTGGCGGTGTATAGGTGCTGCCGATTACTCATTTAACGAGCGAAACACTCGTTAATCGAGTAATAGAGCATTTGTTCGGACACAAAAATCATTGTTTGCCTCTGCTGCCAGCAAACAACGAGTCAGTATGGGGAAGAGCAATGGCACTGGTGATCGCTCCTCCCCATACTGTCGAGGAGATCACTGCATGTAAATGCAGCAGTCTCCTTCACTGCCAAGCGTTCCTTCCTGACAGTCGTCTGCTGTATCGTCCCGTCTAAAAGGACCTTTAAACTTAACTCTTTTGTCTAAAAAAAAGCTACTCCAGATTTCTGCAAGACTCCCTTACTGTGGTGTTTTTGTGTTGTTGTTTTTTTTGCAACTTATTAAAAAAGTCCCAGCGTTAAATCTGAAGTGAAACTCATTAACATGACTAACCACGGCCACTTTTGCACCTACTTTTCGAAACAGGAGTGAGTGGTTTAAAGATGCAAAAAGTCACAAAATGTGTGGGCAAATGTCTTCAAAAACCCGCAAAAACCCTATTCTGTGACTTTTTGAAGAGAGAACTCTGGAGTGCAGGGCATGATAAATCCCCCTTCCCCCCAGGTACATGGGGCCCTATGGATACATTCGATATACGCGTTGGGAGCTTTCCCACAGCATATGTCGAATATGCTCACAAAACATACCTAAATTTTGTCCGAACCTGATGTTTTTGCAGCAACGTCACACTCACTCGTGTTATGCGGGGCCAACCTTTCAAATCATGAAAGGTTGGACATTCCAGCGCTGAATGGGTTAAAAGGTTTACGGGTTATTCAACTCTATTTTAATAGCTGCAGAGAAAAAAATAATTGGGGGAAAAAAAAAAGGGTGGATAATCCTTCGGCTCCATTCTTTTTCGTTTCTGCATATAACCGTAAAGAAAACAGGAGCGCGCTAAAACAGCTCGTCATTCATTCCCACGAAGCCTTGAGCCCCGCGCATACTTCTGCAATAATGTGGCTTCCAACAGGAAATGGAGTCGCTGCACAAACGCTGGGCTCGACTATCATACAATAGTCCCTTCTTTCAGGACGCTTCCGTTTAGAAATATTTGTGAAGACGCAGCAAAGAGGAACTAGGCTGGCCGAGGAAGTCCAAAAAGAAACCAAAAATTTCCTCTGACTTCTGTGCTGCATGGGGATGACATGAACTGGGAAATAGGGCGTATAGATTGTGGATGTTCAGGGGGGATCGTACTTCCATTGGGTCAGAACCTGTAAGGGTAATCCTGCAGCCAGGAGACACGTGCGTAATACAGACATAGAGGAGCCTACTGAGAATTGGCCACTGACATTTTGGGATATGTCTGATATCAGCAACATACAATACAATAATGCATGAGAATGGCATTGATGCCCAACTGAAAAAAATCATCTGATTGGCTGCCATGTAATAATACATTTTCCCCCGGCAGGTGAATGCCTGACAGGACGCCGCTTACCCCGGCAACGCCAGCCATTTGCCGGACCCCCAGCAGACTGCTTCAGCAGCAGCAGCTACTATTGGAGATGATAGTAGTCACCATGACATAAGCACTCCGGACTAATTTCTTTTTGTGTGTTCAGTGGGTCCTCCCTCTGTTATTCCTCTCAGAAATGTATTAATAAATTGAAAGCTTGATGCCCCCTATACAGTCTTACGAGTTCTGACCACCTTGAAAGATTCAGTCTCTCTAGGGGACACACCCCTTTGAAAAGAGGAATGGTGACACCCAATTGTAAATTTATTCCTATATTTGAAGGAGGAATAATAGAGGACCGGCACAACACTGAGTTCTAAGAACAGATGAATTATATGTATCTTAATTACATTATGGGAAATACAAGTATTTACTCAAACACACAAGTTAGGAGTGGTGAAGATCCGCTTTAAGAAGGGTTGTCTGTATTGAGGACTCATAGGTGGCCAGATTTTTATAAAGGGTGAACCCGACCTTAACCCGCAAGCACATAGCGGTTTGCATTTCAGCCAATACACTGGATGCAGTATGGAACCATACTGGGAACTGCATATCGGATATAAGGCATGCGATACATGCTGCCATTTTTTAAATAAGGCGTCATGAGACCAATGACTAATGTTGGTTGGTTGAACCAGCTAATGTGTATGGAGCCATCTTGACATTCCCAGACGGCAGAGAAAAAAAAAAAAAAAAAGGATAGGGCTGTTGGACTTCAACATGCCCTATCCTTTCGTTCACAAGCGTTCATATGCAAGGGGAGGATAGCTAAGAGTAATAACTCGCCAGCCCAACCTGAAAAGATGGCCATACATTACCCACTTATCTTGCCTACCCCAATGAGAAGGCCAACGAGTGTAGAACGAGTACAGAAATGTCCTGCACATTAGAAATTCCCTGAATGACTAAAAAAAATGAATCATTGATAGAGAACCTTTCGCCTGCCTCCTCTTCACACCATGGGTGGTGCGATGAGGCTTTAAAACAGGCAATCATCTCATTTATAGTGTGTTTGGCATCACTCTATAGATGACAGGCCGTGAAGAGTACTACAGAATTTTTGAGAGTTTAAAGACAGACCCATGGCCAATCGTCATCTAATTTTCATATTTCTCTGACTGTGAGACGCACTTATTCCCCCTAGAAGTAGGGGGAAAGTGGCAGTGCGTCTTATAGAGTGAATGCAGGAGTTGCAGGGAGCAGAGAATGGTAGTGCTGGCTGTACTCACCATTCCCTGGTCTTCTTCCGGACAATACTGTGCGTCAGGTCACGGTGCAGCACTGGTTGGAAGAAGACCACGGCGCAGAGAGTGCCAGATCTGCAAAGTGGCAGCGCCATCAGGAGCAGGTAGTATATATATATATATATATATATTTTTTTTAATGTCTGAGCTGAGGCTGATGGGGTCTGATCTGAGGCTGATGGAAGTCAGGGGGGTTTGATCTGAGGCTGCTGGAGGATGGGGGGTCTCATGGGTTCTGATCTGAGGCTGATGGCAGTCTGATCTATAGTTAATGGAGATTGGGGGCGGTGTCTGATCTCAGGCTGATGGAGCTTGGGGGACTGATCTGAGATCTGATGGAGCTTGGGGGACTGATCTGAGATCTGATGGAGCTTGGGGGTCTGATCTGAGATCTGATGGAGCTTGGGGGACTGATCTGAGATCTGATGGAGCTTGGGGTCTGATCTGAGATCTGATGGAGCTTGGGGGACTGATCTGAGATCTGATGGAGCTTGAGGGTCTGATCAGAGGTCTGATGAGCTGAGGTCTGATCTGAGGTTTGATGAAAAAAAAATTTTTTTATTTTCCTCCTCTAAATAGTAGGTGTGTCATAGTCCAAAAATACAGTATATTGTGGGTTACACTTAGATTTCCAGAAAAGTTTAAAATGACGCCTGAATTAAAAGGAACAGAGCAATGAAAAGGATTCCAGATTTCACTTCCCTGCTTTCCACATATACACTCAACGCCTATCTGCCTTAAGTTCATAGCCACTCTGGTTATCCGTCGACTAACATACCAAACATCACACTCCTCACTTGTTCCACTGCCCACACTTGAGTCAAAAAAGGTTATCGGGATAAGAATGAAGTAGCCTAATATACAAGTCTACAGTGAATAATAAAACATAACTTATTAACTCTAATCCAAACTCAATATTGATCCCAAGATTTTTCCCAAAAAGAAAAAAAAAAAAAACATTTTCCTAGCGAGGAGCTTAAAAATGTGCCATGAGCCAGAGGGGCGCGACTGGATAGGGTGTGTTTGGTGTATAATTTCCCATCTTCAAAAACACAACATACAAAAATTTAACGCTTGACCGCACAAAGACAGAACGACTACGCCAGCCATTTAATTCCTGACATGGCCCACGAAGCCATTATCTTCTACTTTATACACAACATTGCAATAGAGCTGTCCATTCAGATTAAAAAAAAAAAAAAAAGGGAATGTCCTCCCGTGTTCCCACGGAGCCTTTTGTAAAAAAAAAGGATGTAGTCACAAGTGAAGAATGCGGATTGCATTTTGTCTGCAATCTAGAAAGCATGATCTAAGCCTGGAAAACATTGGCAGGTTATAAGGATCTATATACGCAGACACACTTTCCGCTGGTTTCTATTTAACCAGCGTCCAAAATCTGAGCAATACCAAACCTAAGCACATAAAATTAATGAGCCAAATAAAAAGACATCACACGAAAAACAAAAAAGATGGAAAGTTACCGGAAAACGACTACAAGAAAATAAAATAAAAAATAAAAAAACTAGACATCTTACCTAGGGACCATCCTCTCAAGCCTTTCCGGTGGTCAGACACAGCTCAGGGCTCGGCCAAAAGAACACAAAACTTAGTCCAACGCATAAAAAGACACATATGCACTCATACTCCAAAGATCATGTAAAAAATGTAATAAAAACAAGAAAAAAGCGACTGGCAAAGGCGAAGAATTAAAACGGTATTCACGCCAGCAGCCTCCCTGAAGAAAGCAGTAGAGAATAGAGATTGTTACACTGTAATCCTCTGAAAGCAAGAATTTATCTGCAGTGAATACTTTTCCTGTGTCAGGAAGGCTGTGTCGTCACTGTTGTGTTAGGCCTTTGAACTGTTGAGTGCTGGGGAAAACATTTGCAGTTGGAATGAGAGCTAATGGAAGCATCCAAAGTAAAAAAAAAAAAAAATCTGCATGAGGTCCAGCCCGATTACAAGACACTTGCTTTCCTTTACAGGCATGTAATGTATGCAACGCTGCCCGTTGCTGTCTTTTCTGCCTGCAAGGACGACAACGGCAATCCCCAGTACTCTACAACACGCACGCACTTTTTCCCCAGGACATCCTGACTGCACACAATGGTCGCGCACAACAATGGCCAGGGCCCCAGTGCACAATGTGAAAAGGTTTGTAGCGCTCTGTGTATCTGTCATTTCCTACTAATAGTAGTGGATTTGTTTTGTGTAAAAGGCGTTTTTTCTAGCAACAAAGGAGGCCATGCTTCAGGGCCTAGGTATAGGCTGCAAGGTGTATGGCTTTGTGTGGAACCTTTGTTTGTTTGTTTGGCCTAATGAGGACCTGTCACCTCTCCGGACATGTCTGTTTTAGTAACTACTTGCATTCCCCATGTAATAACAATTCTGGGGCATCTATTCTTGTGACTGAATGATGTGCCATTCCATTATTATTCTTGCTGGAAATTATAAATGAATGTCCAGCAGTTTGTACAGTGGGTACAGGTGGATGATACCAACTGGGCGTGTGTCTCTGCAGTCTGAAACTAACTAATCAGTGTTGCCAGTGCCACACCATTTTTTTTTTTACACTAAGCAATGCCTCTAACTCTGCCCAATGCTTACCTATAAACACCCAATCGTGCCCAGTCTCCTTAGAGCCCTCACACAATAGTAATGCCCCCTTAGTGCCCCCACACAGCAGTTTTTCACCCTTAGTGACCCTTTCACAGTAGGTATGCTCCCATAGTGCTCCCTCACAGTAGGTATGCTCCCACACAGTAGGTATGCTCCCATAGTGCTCCCACACAGTAGGTATGCTCCCATAGTGCTCCCACACAGTAGGTATGCTCCAATAGTGCTCCCACACAGTAGGTATGCTCCCATAGTGCTCCCACACAGTAGGTATGCTCCCATAGTGCTCCCACACAGTAGGTATGCTCCCATAGTGCTCCCACACAGTAGGTATGCTCCCATAGTGCTCCCACACAGTAGGTATGCTCCCATAGTGCTCCCACACAGTAGGTATGCTCCCATAGTGCTCCCACACAGTAGGTATGCTCCCATAGTGCTCCCACACAGTAGGTATGCTCCCATAGTGCTCCCACACAGTAGGTATGCTCCCATAGTGCTCCCACACAGTAGGTATGCTCCCATAGTGCTCCCACACAGTAGGTATGCTCCCATAGTGCTCCCACACAGTAGGTATGCTCCCATAGTGCTCCCACACAGTAGGTATGCTCCCATAGTGCTCCCACACAGTAGGTATGCTCCCATAGTGCTCCCACACAGTAGGTATGCTCCCATAGTGCTCCCACACAGTAGGTATGCTCCCATAGTGCTCCCACACAGTAGTTATGCCCCATTATGCTCCTACACAGTAGTTATGCACCCATAGTGCCACCCTTGCAGGAGCTGTGCCCACAAAGTGCCTCCCTTACGAAGTGTGGATTACTGACAACCTTTAGCAACATCATTTACCCAAGAGATTTATAATCTATAATAAAACTTTTGTTGTTCGTTTCACTAATGGATCCATTATTCTGGTAGGTGCTGGGTCTACAGCATACAACCAATTGGACTGGAATCAATGATTTAATATTGTGTTATTCATCGTAGCTTTTTATATGATTTAATTAAATAATTTTATTAAAACTTATACATTTACAGATATATGCCTAGTTTAGCTCAACTTTTTATTTTTAGATTATCTCCTTTTTATATATCTGTGAGCACCAGATAGGTGGAGAAGCTCTGCATATTCTTTATATTCATCCCTATTACTCAAGTAAGCCATTCTCCTCTTCTTTAAAGTTTATATATTAACCCCCCCCCCCCCCCTAATTTTTGTAATCCATCATGGTCACGCTGAAATCGGAAGATTCGCTCAGCTTTCATCTAATGTGTATGGAGCCTATAAATTGACGGCCCCTTATTCGATTGATCCGAGTTCTCTAAACCTAGCTATCTACTATTATAGTTGGGTCAGGTTCTTTGCAAATTTCAACGTCCCCCTGCAGCAGTAGCATCAACTGGTATCCATCAAATAGTCTTTTTGAGTCCCCCAGATAGGCACCCATCAAGAGTCCACCAGAGTGACTTTATGCTCTGCAACGTGTAAACTACGGGGGTCATTTATTAAGGTCGGCATTTTAGATGCCGGTCTTAAGCCCCTGCGCTGCCGGTGGATTCACTGAAGTTATACAGAGGCACCGGCCTCATATCCAGCACCGGTCTAAATGTAAGACAGCTTCCTAGCTGTCTTACATTGAGACCATTTTCTATGCCCAAAACAGGCGTAGAAAATGATGAATGAGACGAGCCTCCCGGTCCATCCCCGTCCCCACCCACATTTTTTTTTTTTTTAGACCTGGCGTGAGTGGGGAAAAGTCGAAGATTGCGGTGCAAATAAACTTTGAGCCACAATTTGCGCCAGAAATACACCTAATATAGATGACCCCCTATGTGCCAAAAAAAGAGGGGATTGTTCAGATGAGAAACTTTTTAAAAGGGTCAATGCCATCCTGAAAATACTCCTAAAACCCGCTCTCATGGTACTGATCGAGGACCACCATCCAATTCCACAAACTACAGACTACAAGCTTCTTCTAGTCCAGGTCATTCCCAGAATTCTCTGGAAATGATTTAAAATAGCAGCCAGCAACCTGTCCTAGAAACTGAGCAGGACTGGTTGCCTCCACTCACAGAGCTGGCTAGAGGTTGAGGGCCTCACTACGCACGACGCTCTGGCACTTGCTTATACTGTATACTGGTGACTTTTCTTTTCAGGCTGCTCAGCCATGATGGCGTATCATAAGCAGCATCACATCACTACATGTGTTGTGAAAATACACTATAAATGGGCAAACTGTTTGGGAGTATCCGTGTGCCTAGCTCCTAAGAGCCCTGCAGTAAGCTACATTACCCATTATACTCCCTGCCCCTTGCAGTAAAAAGCAGTGAATCATGCAGGCCATTTACAAAATGTATGACCCATGGCTCTTTTCTACATGGAAATTGTGGCATTTACATTTTTCTTTCTTCTGGGGTGAGAGTCGTGGGGCTTCCCTACACACTACACTGCTCTACAATAGATATAATGATGTGAACCTGCCTACGATATGCCATCATGGCTGAGCAGCCTGACAGGAAGACTTACCAGTAGGTCGTATATGCAAGTGCCAGGGCATAGTGTGTAGCGAGGCTCCATCCCCTCACCCCCTAGTCATCTTTAGCTCTATAAGTGGTGGCAACCAGTCCTGCTCCCATTCTATGAAAGGTTTCTGGTGGCCATTTGAAGTCCTACTCAGAGAACCTCTCTAAGAAAGTGGCACCTTTACCCATCACCTCTACGTGACAACACCTCATGGCACTAAAGTCATATGACCGATCGCACAAAATTAAACTTTAAGTGGAAGAGATTCTTCTTGGACAAGCAATAGCTGACTAAGTAAAACTATATTATAGGGATCTACATTTACTGTCTTCTCTCGAGGTACAACTGGAAAATGGCATTGTCATCTGAATCTGGCAAGAGAATATAGGCTGTTCTTCATGGCACATCTGTAGTCGGCTCCTTATCAAGGTTTCAACGCCTCATTACATCAAACAAGATGTCCTACAAGAGCGCCAAGTCAAGAAGTACAGAACACCTCGGTTGTATTCCAGGATAATCGCTACGTGATTGATGGAATTTCAGCAATGTGTCTTCAATCTCTGCACCCATGATAAATGGATGACCCCATGCCGCCTATGTCATAACTATGTAAGACATGTCCCATCTCTAAAAACCTTAAGATAACAGAAGATTATTATATTGCACTCGCCAGAACTGGCCAGTAATCGGATCATTGCCAAGAGAGGTTTTCTGCTCTCAGGAACTATGAATCACATGGAGGAAGTGAAAGAAGAAGAAAAATCTAAACGTCACAACTTCCATGTAGAAAAGAGCTACGGGCCAAAAATTCTGTAAATGGCCGGCATGATTGACTGCTTTTAACTGGAAGGGGCAGGGGGTATAAAGATTAGATAAAGTACCTTACAGCAGGGATCTTAGGAGCCAGGCACACATTGCTAACACTCTAGTTCACTGCGAACTCTGGCTGGACCACTACAACATTCACAATGACTCCTTCAGCAGTCTAATTGGCTTTAGAAGACTGGAATATTGGAGGGTCACTTACAAAGACTTGCTTTTTACACCCCCCCCCCCCCCTTCCCACCAGAGGATTCACCTTATTTATGAAGAGGCATGCACCTAGTCATAAATTAGGTGCACCTGCAGCAGTCCGTGCACTTGGAGTAAAAACTGCTCCAGCCCCCGAATGGAGTCGTTTTTCCTTCTCTTTTACACTCGTTTTCAGGTGTAAATGGTAGTAAATGTCCCGGAGCTGAAGCCCCCGCCACTCAAGTGTCAAGAAACGTTTGCATAAAAAGGTCCTTGCAGCAAAATATTGATGCACAGGTGTTTAAAAAGTTACAAAAAGAGGTCTTGCAACTTTTTACACCAAAAACTGGTGTTTGCAAATGACCTCCATTATGTCTATCCCTGCTTTTTGGGTAGGTGTCTATAGCGCTTGTCTACACAGGTCCAAATATCAATGAAAGTCACGGTAACCACCACTAAACGAAAAACTAGTTTCTTTGCCCACAGCCACCAATCACAGTGCGGCTTGAAGAAGCACTCCCACAAAAAGTTTTACTGTCTGGCCAGACAGAAAGGTACATGATGTAAATTGTGGTGAAGGTGACCTTCTTACTGGTGGCTGTACCTGTGAGCTATCCACTCCCTTAAAGAGGACCTTTCACCTGAAAATGCAAGTTAACATAAAGATATACCCTTACTTGCCGGCCCCCGGTGGTGCTTATTCAGTTCTTCTTTTTTTTTACTATGTGCCCCTGTTTGTCTGAGGTGCCCCCCGCAATATTTCCCTCCTTCTATGCTAATGACCGATTCGGCTCAACTGGGTGGTCCTGCAGAAGTTATCCCGGGCGTGTCTTTCTTCTCCCTGGCACGGAGCACATCCAATCAGCGCGCTCCGCTCTTAGCCAGGGAGAAGAAGCTCCAGTAATCGCGAGATTCGCGAGAACTGGAGCGATTTCATTCATCCTGAGCCGGCGCCATCTAGGATTCCCGCGGCAAGCATCGGAGCAGCGTGAATGCTCGCCGCGGGAATCAAAGATATAAAAGAAAAAGGACTATACTATACTAGTAGACAGGATGAGAAAACATATTCTGTTTCTAGAAATTTGTCACCAATAGGCTATATGCACACGACAGTATGCGTTTTGCAGTTGGCAAATTGCGGATCCGCAAAAAAAAAAAAAAAACTGGATGACATTGTAACAATGCCTAAAACGAACAAGAATAGGACACGTTATATTTTTTTTTTGTGGGGCTTCGGAACGGAAATACGGATAGCACATGGTATGCACATGGTCACAACTTCCATGTAGAAAAGAGCTACGGGCCAAAAATTCTGTAAATGGCCGGCATGATTGACTGCTTTTAACTGGAAGGGGCAGGGGGTATAAAGATTAGATAAAGTACCTTACAGCAGGGATCTTAGGAGCCAGGCACACATTGCTAACACTCTAGTTCACTGCGAACTCTGGCTGGACCACTACAACATTCACAATGACTCCTTCAGCAGTCTAATTGGCTTTAGAAGACTGGAATATTGGAGGGTCACTTACAAAGACTTGCTTTTTACACCCCCTTCCCACCAGAGGATTCACCTTATTTATGAAGAGGCATGCACCTAGTCATAAATTAGGTGCACCTGCAGCAGTCCGTGCACTTGGAGTAAAAACTGCTCCAGCCCCCGAATGGAGTCGTTTTTCCTTCTCTTTTACACCCGTTTTCAGGTGTAAATCACCCCTGCAGAAGTTATCCCGGGCGTGTCTTTCTTCTCCCTGGCACGGAGCACATCCAATCAGCGCGCTCCGCTCTTAGCCAGGGAGAAGAAGCTCCAGTAATCGCGAGATTCGCGAGAACTGGAGCGATTTCATTCATCCTGAGCCGGCGCCATCTAGGATTCCCGCGGCAAGCATCGGAGCAGCGTGAATGCTCGCCGCGGGAATCAAAGATATAAAAGAAAAAGGACTATACTATACTAGTAGACAGCTCTTTTCTACATGAAGTAGAAACATATTCTGTTTCTAGAAATTTGTCACCAATAGGCTATATGCACACGACAGTATGCGTTTTGCAGTTGGCAAATTGCGGATCCGCAAAAAAAAAAAACAAAACTGGATGACATTGTAACAATGCCTAAAACGAACAAGAATAGGACACGTTATATTTTTTTTTTGTGGGGCTTCGGAACGGAAATACGGATAGCACATGGTATGCTGTCCGCATTTTTTTCGGACCCATTAAAATGAAAGGGTCTGCGTCCTATCTTCAAAAAAAACAAACAAACAGACACGAAAACAAAATACGTTCGGGTGCATGAGGCCTTAGGCTACATGCACACGACCGTATGTGTTTTGCGGTCCGCAAAAAAAAAACGGATTACATTCTGTTTGGCATCGTTTTTTTTTTTTTTGGATCCATTGTAATAATGCCTATCCTTGTCCGCAAAACAGACAAGAATAGGACATGCTCTATTTTTTTTTTGCGGGGCTAAGGAACGGACATACAATTGAGGATAGTACAGAGTGTGCTGTCAGCATTTTTTGCGGACCCATCCTATCCGAAAAACAAAAACAAAAACAGAATGGACACGGAAACAAAATATGTTCGTGTGCATGTAGCCTTATGAACACAAACTGATTTGTCTGTGTCCATTCAATTTTTTTCCGGCCCATATATGGAACCATTCATGTCAATGGTGCTGCAAACCACAACCCCCAACAAAAACAAAACAAAAAAAAAAAACGGAAATTAATCTGTGTGCATTCCGTATCCGTATGTTCGCAAGTCCGTTCTGCAAAAAAATAGAACATGTTCTATTTTTGTCCATTTTGCGGACAAGGAGAGGTATTGTTACAATGGATACGCAAAAAAATGAATGTAACACTAACGTCACACTGATGTCATCCGTTTTTTTTTTGTGGATACGTGTTTTGCACACTGCGAAATACATATGGGCATGTGCATGAGCCCTAATGCATAGGATACAGCAGAACACTGGCCATCCCGATCCCATCGCTCACCTTTCACCTTTGCGATCACCGTCCCGGCTGCGCCAAGAATATCCACAGAATTAAGAGTTTGGTGCTTGCTTATCACCCCTTTCAGCACCCGCAGCAGCTCTCCCAGGCGCTCATGTACCACTTGATGTAAGCAGTCTTGATTCTCTGAAAAATAAAAGGCAGAAATGTTTTATTAAAACCAGTCAGCGAAATGTATAGACTGAAGCAGTATAAAAAACAAATAAAATTACATACAATTGACACCTGACAATACAAAGCTTCTGTACAGTTGCCCAAATGTTTACAGTTGGGTAATGGGCATATGGGGAACCCAGTGACTGGTATATGATCTACCCAAGCATTGAGTCCATGCCCGGATGCTTGCCAAAGCTGCTTTGAATACCCTTTATTCAGGGCGACAACTGGGGCAATGACTGGGGTGGAGTGTTTCCATGCGGGCTCATTCCCAATAATTGCCCTGTGTAAAAGGTGCAGTCAATCACCTGATGATCGCGCAAATGCTTGCTCATTGGGAGAAGGCATCGATGGTGGAAACCTAAATCATCTTGGCAGCAGATTGTGCCGTCTAAACAGGGATCGGCTGCCCAGGAACAATGACTCGCTATGGGGATGAGCGATCACAGTAGCAATAGCTCATCCTAATACATGTAAATGCAGCTCTCACCTCCTCTGATGAGCAGGCAGTTATCGGAAACTAACAGTTTGTTACTGATAATTGCCTACTGTGAACAGAGTCTAAGAGGGTGCTGGTCTACCCACTTATAGGACACTACTGGGGGTCAGATCTAATAGGAACTTATTACAGGACCAATTTCCCTCAGTGTAAAGTAAAAAATAATATAATAGCATAGACACTCAGAATACAGAGGAAGCCACAAACTGCAATGCTAGATCTCTTTCTGCTGTGGGTATGTGACAAATACCGCAAATATATCAGAGACATCACTGTGAGACGGAGATGGAGGGTTAGATCTGTACATTGCATGCAGTGACAGAGCCTTTACACAGGTTAATAATCAGGGCTGTTATCAGGAAGGAGCATTGCTATCCCGATGATTGCCCTGTGTAAAGGTGCCGCCAATAACCTCATGAATGAGCAACTCAGGTAAAACCATTGCTGATGTGGGCACCTAAATCAGTGTTTCTGGCCAGCAGATTGTGCCGTCTAAACAGAGATCTGCTGCCCAGAAACTATGGGGTCCACTTACTAATATTACTAAGCCAGATTTTGGTGAAATAAAAAATAAAAAAAAGCATGTGCTACAATATTTTATCGTTTTTTGTTGTTTTTATCGTCCTCACTACCTGGGAGTGGCAAGGGCCGGGCTATGGGCCACAGAAAATTTGCAGACGTAAAAAAATACTCAAAACTACTTCAGTCAGGGGTTGGAGTAGTTTTTATTCCAGGTGCACAGATTGCCGGAGGAGAGCCTAATTTATGGTGAGGCCTGCACTTAAACATACATTCGGCACATGCGG
The DNA here is from genome assembly GCA_033119425.1 of Bufotes viridis. NCBI lineage: Eukaryota > Metazoa > Chordata > Amphibia > Anura > Bufonidae > Bufotes > Bufotes viridis. The sequence goes on along the minus strand of CM065596.1, from coordinate 37,635,693 downwards.
TGTTATCAAAGACAGATGTAAAAAGCCAGTCTTTGATAAATGACCCCCAATGATTCTCCATGGGGATGAGCAGCGGTGATCCCTTGTCCCCATTTAGAGGAGTTGATTGCTGCACGTCAATGTAGCTCTCACCATTTCCGACAAGCAGGCAATTATCAGGAACGAACAGATCATTACCGATAACTACCTGCTGGGTCGGATCACGCAAAGACGCCATTAGACAGAGAACATACTGCCAACCCGTCATATCCGGCACACAGCCACAGTAATCATCTAGCTCAGGTCTCTTCGTCAGCACGGATGAATGCATTACAGGACACATTCCATGTGGTTAATATTCTGAAGCAGGTGACACTTGACACAGGATCTTGGAGCAGCCAAATCAAGATATGAAACCTGGTAAACTGCAGAGAGTTGGGAAACGGGCCACACCGAGGCCAGGACAGAGAGGCTGAACCCGAGAGCCCAGTGGAGGGGATTATAAATCCTGATAATTTAATTGCACAAAGCTACATGTAATACAAACAGGGCGGGGGTAGGGGGGTCATTCCACAATGCATTTCCAACCATCAAACTACTACTCAAAGTGGGAAGAAATGGGCAAGTGCCAATCTATCTTTATACACTTGTGTGCAAGACAATGTTGGGGGCACATATAGGTGGGCTGAGAAGTTGAAGGAACCCAACTTGGACAAGAATGACAAAGACCCCACTTTCTACCTCATGTAGACCACTAGGACTAGCCATGAACCTCCACCTGCAGTGTCCAGCAGAGAAGATCACCTCCCACTCCACGTGGCTTTGCAGTTGTGCCAATTTCAGCCTCCCCTTGGCACACACATATGATATGTGGGCTGAGAAGACAAAGAAACCCAACTTGGACAAGAATGACATAAAGGCCTCACTTTCCAACCCATCTAGACCACTAGGTCTAGCCATGGACCTCCACCAGCAGATCACCTCACGTGGCTTTGCACTTGCGCCAATTTCAACCTCCCCTGGCCACTCACAATAGGGAGCAGGAGCACTAAAAAAACGTAAAGCCTATATTGCTCAATGCCTCCAGAAGCACCATTGATTCTACAGACATTCTGGACAATGGCTATATCCGTTGTATATAACTGGAGCTCGGCTAGAAGCGAAGAGCAGAAGATTTGGCATCTTCTCACATGGAGCACACACTGCAGCGTTGTACAGTACCAGCAAAGTGGATGAGATTTACAGACATCTACACGCTGCGCAAAAAAATCCGAAGCGCACACTGGCCTGAGGTTTATGTCAGTTTATGCTGCGGATATCCACTGGGGATTTCTGCCTTTGCAGTGCATGTAGTGTCTAAGAGACATTTTGCAGATATTTCCTTGAGGATTTCCGTGCGTTTCTGCACCAAAAGCATGTAATGTAGTTGTTGGTGTCGATTAGGCCTCATGCAGACGACCCATATCGGACGGTCCGCACCGCAAAAGAGTAGTGCTTTTTTTGCGGTGCAGAGGCACGAACAGAAAACCCACGGAAGCACTTTGTAGCGCTTCCGTGGGCTTTCGATCCGTGCCTCTATTCCACACTGTATCTTTCAGATTGCGGACCCATTCAAGTCAATGGGTCCGCATACGTGATATGGATCCGTGTGTCTGTATATTGCAGACCAAAATTCGCACAGCTTTCTATGCGTTTCCGCACCAAAAATCACTTGTTACTTGTGGTTTTTGGTAAGGATTTGATGCGATTTTCCCGCAGCTCTCATCCTTGCATTGCAAAAGGGTGAAATTTGCACACACACAAAAAAAAAGAAAAAAGAAAAATGCAGTTGATATGCTGCAGATTTCTTATCTTATTTCTGCAAAGAAGAAAAAAAGCAACATGTGCATAAAAAATCTGCGCTAAAAAAACTAAAAAACTGCGTAATCTACATTGTGTGCAGATCCGGGATAAAAAAAAACTGCCTGAAGACAACACTCGGCTGCACCTTACTACATTATGTAAAAATAACAAACAAGAAAGCATATCCTTCAAGAATCTGCAGAGCACCTATAGCTCTGGTCGGTTAGTGTCACATGCACCTCTAAGACAACATCTAAGAAAACACGTCACTCCAGGAAGCCACAAGCTTGCAGCCACAGAGACTGAACAGCCGACAGATAATGTATTCATATGTGTGCAGCATATTAACCATGAAATGGCAATTCTGGGCTTGTTTTTTATGACACTGCATTGCTCAGTTCCTCTCTTATTCCTATTAGAAATGTATGAATGCATTGACAACTGGATGTCACCAGCAGGGGCTGTGGTCCTGCACAGTCTGACACTATGCAATCTACGGCACTGTTCTTGGTATTCTGTCACCAGGCCACAGCCTCTTCAAACAGCCCTATGTATGAGATATTGACGACCTATCCTGAAGACACCAATATTAAAATCCCGGAAGACCCCCCCAGCAAAGGAGGCAATATGGACAATCACAATACATTAGTAAGGGCCCTGTAGTAACTTTCTCTACATGATAACTGCTATTTGCTGATGTGACACAACCCCTTTAAGGTTATGTTTATCCATACACACTCAGCAACATTGTGTGCCCAATATTAAAGGGGTTGTGCAGCACTACAATACTGATGGCTTATCTTCAGGATAGGTCATCAATATCAGATATGCAGGGGTCTGACTCCCGTCACTCCCACCCATCAGCATTCTGAAGAGGTAGCGCCTCCTGTGCGGGCGCCGCTTCGGCTTCAAAATTACCTGCGCGTTGTTTCCTTTGTAGAGGCAGCGTAGTGTAATTACAACTGCTCGTCCCATTCAAGTGAACGCACAGGAGGCGCTGCCTCTTCAAACAGCTGATTGGTGGGGGTGACGGGAGTCAGGCCCCTGCAAATCTGATATCACTATTGTAGTACTGCACAACCCCTTTAGAGGGGTTATACAGCGATAGATCATGATGACTTACCCTCAGGATAGGTCATCATTATCAGACTGGCGGGGGTCTGAGTCCCCACACTGCAGCCGATCAGCTGTTTCAGGGAGCCGGATCTCTGGGGAGCGCAGCTGGTTCCCAGCGCCTTCCAAGCACAGTGCCGTCCACTGTATAGCGGCAGTGCTTGGTATTGCAGTTCAGCCCCATTCACTTCAATGTGACCGATCACCGTGACGTCAGACGGCCTAGGAAGAGGCCGCGTTACTTACAGAGTGCCCGGCCTCTTCTAAAAGCTAATCTGCGGGGGTCCCCTTTTGTCAGACCCCCACTGATCTGAAATGGATGACCAATTCTAAGGCTAGATCATCAATAATAATTACTAGATAACCCCTTTAACTTGTTTAGCAGCTTGTGTTGAAATAGGACCGGACTTGATGGGTTGCTCTTCTCTCCTCTTGAACGTCTTTGGCACCCATGACCATGTTGCCGGCTGACCGGTTGTCCTTCTTCAGGCCTCTTTTGGTAGGTATTAACCACTTCATACTGGGAATGCACCACAAGACCTTCCACTTTGGAGATGATCTGACCCAGTTATTCAGCCATCACAATTTGGCACTTGTCAAGATGACTCTCCTCAAAGCAGGTTCACACTCGTGTTGAACAGATCCAGCATGCTGTTTCAGCAAACAGCTTGCTAGAATTCACTGGACCTGGCCTAGCAGGATACGGATGTTCACTGCCAGAGCCCATTGACAACAACCTACAGGGATTCACTGGACCTGGCCTAGCAGGATACGGATATTCACTGCCAGAGCCCACCGACTATAATGGGGGTCGCTTTCCAGCCAAATGCTGGCTTTTGGCCGGTAAAAATACCTGGTTTTAATAATTTCTCTGACTGCACAGTTAAACAGAAGTGCGAAGCTACACTTTCCCATTTTCTCTGCTTCCTACACATGAACTTCAAGAACTAACATCTCACCCGCTGCAGAATATATCAACGGGTGGCCTGGAAAGGGCAGATTCACACAGTAAATTTGCTGGGGAAACCCGCTTCCTGTGAATTTGCCCCCCAATGTTCTTCACTTTACTTTTTAATGTTATGGTTAATCGGTGCATATGTGGTCGATGAAAATGACCCCAATGCATGAGTCAATACAATGCGCATTTACAGAGACTGATAAACAGAAAAAAAAGTTCCACTTAAAAATAGTTCAGCATCCAAAATTCACAGGCCAGGTTTTGAGCACCATACAATGGGGAGGTGGGGGGGGGGGGGGGAGTTAGCCTTTAAACGGACCAGTGACCCGTAACGGTGTCGGAGCACGCACACGGGCATGAAAAGACATTTGTTTTATGAAATGTGCAGATGGACAATAGGCCAGATCTTCAGAAGAAAAGGTCGGCACACTTTGCCAGGTACCATTTTGGCAGGTTTTAATGTACTGCAGACAAATCTGGCCTGCCTGCCAGCAAGAGACGCTACTTATTCAACACCTCCTGTGGAAGATGCACACAAACAAACCACAACGAAGTCTCGCTGAAGGTATAAACTGCTGAAAAACTGCAAAAAATACAGGAAATCATTAACAAAACTCAGCTTATGTGCTTACACATTCCAACCATACCATAACAACCTACCGGGGCATATTCACTTTCTAGGAATGATCTGTAACCTACTCATGTTCCAGGTGTTCTGAGCAAGGTTGTATTTCTATAGTGAAGCTTTCAAGGAATACATTGTACAAAGAGCCATCATCCAATTTCAATATTAGAGCAGTAAAGAGATTTCCTACAGCAAAAAGTGAGACAGGCAAAAGCGCCCAGATGTTCCTCTTCTGAGAAACCACCAAGTAGTGTAGACCACATTTATGGTACTAGTGAGATTCATATCATCGATGATCAATCTTCTCAATTCGACAGATTTTACAGGAACCCCAGGAACTTTGGAGGAGAAGTCTTCATCTGCTGTGTTATGTCAAGCTCAAGATCACATTTCATCCATAGTGACCTAATGTCTAATGGTCACTTTTTGGTCAAAACGTCACCTACTCCAAGAGGCACTGGATACACATTAGATAGAAGAAGGTTGATGGTTAAAAAGCCATGGCACGATCAACTGTCTGGTGAATGATTGTCACACCAATTGAGGGACGATCAATGTTCAACATGTAGTTATTTTCACAGAAGGGTTGCTCATGTAATGGACAACTACACCATAGACAGTCAAGGACTCTTTAAATCATGGCCAACCCCAACCCAGTCCCTGAAGTCTACTGATCACTGGTTTTGGTAGGGTGGCTGCAGTACAAGAGTTCGCACATTGAACTTGATTTCTACATTCTGGACTTTTGACAAGTAATTCAGGCACATTTAGCTCAAACGAACATTCCCTTTTTCATTCTGTGCAATAATGGAGGGCGGTCAGCAATGTGGACCCCCACAAAGCCGATACTGATAACCTATCCTGATAGGTTATCAATATCTGTAGCCCAGAGAACCCTTTAAGTTCTACAATAATGACACCTCTGTGAAACAGATTCAGTGTGAACTCCACCCAACCAGATACTACAAACAAAAACAGACAAAAAGCCGCCAATCCTGGTACTGATATAGGCGCTCAAGACAGGTTTAGACGGGCCAATGGAGCGGCCAACGTATTCCTTTCTGACGGAACTGAGTGAGACTGCTGCTCACTCAGTGAAGACGCCGCTGTGTTTGCATGCATTGATCTTCTTCACTGTAGGAGAACGAGGGATTGGTAGCAATGTCTCGTCCCATACACAATCATTGTTCCTGGGCAGCAGATCGCTCAGAAACGATGATTGGTGGTGTCTGCACGAACTACAGGATCACCCGATGAACGGGTGTTTTGCTCAGCAGCACATTTAGATGGCTAGATTATTGGGAAAGAGCCTTTGCAGGAACGGTCATTCCTGATAATCTGGACAATTATTGATTCGTCTAAATCCAACTTTAGCTTTATACAAGTCCATTTTCTCAGTTTTTGTAGTTGTCACAACAAACCACTATGTGAAGTGATGTTCCCGCATCCAGCATACTTTTGGTCACAACACTAGAGACTGTAAATAGTCTGAAACACTTCCAACTTGCACAGAATTTCTCAGAATCAGTCACTCAATGCTGGCCCTACACATAAGATTATGATCTGTCAGAAGGAAACTCATCAATAGTCTATGCAACCATCAAAACCTGCGGAAAGTGGCAACTGGTTAGCTGTGTATTCAGCTAGCCCTGCCAACAGACGAAAAAAAATCTAACCTGACTGATCACTTTTTTTTGCTAGGCAATAGGAAATTACCGTTATCACAGAAACCACAAACAAAAGATAGCTAAAATGGTCAAAATATGCCTTTTTGGACAACATTTATGTGTATGAACTAGGGGTCGACCGATATTGATTTTTTAGAGCCGATACCGATAGCCGATATTTTATACCGATATTTTGCGCATTTTAATTTTTTTTTTTTTCTGTTACAGCGTCCAACGCTTTTTAAAAAAATATATTTTAATAGTTTGGACTTTTTGGGCACGGCGATATGTTTTTTTTATTTATTGTTTATATATTTTATATGTAAAATTGGAAAAGGGTTAATTTATACTTAATATTTTGGTGTTTTTTACTATTTTAAATTTTTTTACTTTTTATTTTATTACTATTTCCCCCCTTAGGGGTAGAACCTGGGCTCTTTACATCCCTTGTCCTATTCACCCTAATAGAGATCTATCAGGGTGAATAGGACCTCACTCTGTCCCTGTTGCCCTGTGCTATGGGCACACAGCAGCAGGAACCATGGCAGCCAGGGCTTCAGGAGCGTCCTGGCTGCCATGGTAACTGTCAGAGCCCCAGCATTACACTGCTGGGGCTCCGATCAGAAGAGAGGTGGGGGACCCTGTGGCCACTGCCACCAATGATATCAATACTGAAGGGATGGAGAGGGGAGGAGGGGATGGGGAGGACGAGGACGCACTGGCCACCAATGTTTTTATACTGTGGACAGGGGGCTGAGGCGCACTGGCCACCAATGATAATAAGGTTTGAGATATTACAAACGCAGGAATTAAAGCACATTGCCCAGACCCTGCCTCTGATAGAGCGCTGCGATCCGCGGCAATTAACCCCTCAGGTGCCGCACCGAAGGGGTTAATTGCCGCGGATCGCAGTGCTCTATCAGAGGCAGGGTCTGGGCAATGTGTTTCTAATTCCTGCGTTTGTAATATCTTAAACCTTATCATCATTGGTGGCCAGTGCGCCCTCAGCCCCTCCTCCTCCTCTCTCATTGGTGGCCAGTGCGCCCTCAGCCCCGCCTCCTCTTCTCTCATTGGTGGCCAGTGCGCCCTCAGCCCCTCCTCCTCTCTTCATTGGTGGCCAGTGCGCCCTCAGCCCCTCCTCCTCTTCTCTCCACTGGCAGCACGGCACAGGGGGAGGGAGAGACACTGCCTCCTTCTCCCCTGTGCTGCTCAGGGAACATGGCCGCGATGAGACCGGCGCGCCCATGTTCTGTGATAGCACAGTTATCGGTATATCGGCCTGGTTAGGGGCCGATACCGATAACTGTGCAAATCATGTATATAGGCCGATAATATCGGCCAAACCGATAATCGGTCGACCCCTAGTATGAACAGCTTCAAGGTCCCCCGCACACAGTGTATTGTCGAAACCACAGTTTTCAGCGGGAAGAGCCATCAGTATAATGTGTATGTGAAGATCCTAGCTCTCGTCCGACAGATAATGTAGTGGGAGAAAAGAATGGGGCAAATTGAATTTTTTCACTCCATCCTTTTGTTCTCCCAAGAGAAAAGCCACCACCAGACATGTTTGACAGTGGCTTTGCCAAAACAGCTGTCTAGCTTATTTAATTTCTGAGTCATGTCTCAAGGCCTGTTTAAAGGATCAAACATTGACTTACAGGATAGCTGCCTTACATCTGGTGGTATTAGAGGCAGAGCTTGTTAAGAGCTCATTTGCATCCCTTTCCTCCCAGAATGAGTCTCCTTATTCCGACTAAGGCGCTTTCCCCAAGGTGAGAGTTCCCCCCAAATCCTCTTTCCCCTTTGAGAACATATACACCAAATCAAGCCTGTAGTGTATAGGGGAGTAAGGTGGGACAGATGTCGACAAAAAGCTGCAGATCTCCAGTCTCCTCGTCTGAACATCCGGTTTGACGTGGGTCAAGTGGTCGTTGCCGCCAATCACTGGCCACATTAGTGGGTCTCGTCACTGGGTCATGTGTCGGTTTCAAACATGTTTCTCCAATTTCAATGCCGTGGACCAGCTCGCAGTTTAAAACCATTAAATGGAGCTAAATTGCGAACAGACACCTACTGAGGCTTCCGGCAGGTCCGTCTAAGCACCTTGCAAAGAAAGGACATGTTAGTTTTTGGCGCAGTTGCTGCTTTATACCACTGGCTGCACAAACAGCAGTGCAGCCTCCTGCTAGAAACAATGGGGGACAAATTAACCAGAGTCAAAAGACACTGTGTGAATGGGGCCTTCAGCTAGCAATTCGATTATACCTACCAAATGAGAATGAACAATCGTTCGGACGACTTATATGAACAATCCCACCTGCAGTTTCCAGGCCAAACTGAACTATAATGTCCTTTTTTTTTGGAGCACTTTTCTGATAGAATAAAGCCTCCCATAGGATGTGTGTAGCATTTCAAATTGCTGGTCGGCCAAACTGACAAAATCGGCCATTTCCCCTGACTGTGATCTCATGTATGGTCAGCCTTAGATTTGCTGGTCATTTTTTGGGGGAAAATATTAAATCTACTGATAAAAAAAAATAATATTGCAAATCTGGGAAGGTGATCAGAAAGGCACCAAATGGTTAAAATGATCAGTCCAAACACAAAGACCACATTAATCAAACTAAATGCAACCGGAGGAATTCAAGATCTGCAAGAGCCAAGAGTTGGCTCAGGTAGTGAGGTGTCGGTGCCAGAGGAAAGGGATAGTGTGCAACTAGTTTGGCCACATTCTAGATATGATCCAATCCGACCTCACTTACCTACACAAACAAATAGTGAAGAAATCCGCTCACTGAGGATATAAAAAATAATAAAAGCAGCACCAACAAACAAAAGTTCTGTGGTGCTAAACAGAAAAGATGCCACGCAGTCCACAGTAGCACTGATCTCAGCACATTTGATCTGGCTGGTACAGGATGTCTCTTGTATTCCCGTTCATCTGTAGAGAAGCCACCGACAGCACAGATAACAAAGAAACAATGCACAAAGCATGATGTTTGTTTCACTGTGATAAAGGCTAAACCTTCTATAATCTAAACCCAGTCTAGTTACTCAGTGATACACACAATCTAATGGCCTCCTGGGGGGCAGACTGAGCTACGGAAACTCAAGGGGAAGTGTGGCTTGTGCCAGAACCGATAGCCTCCTACAATCAGAAACTAAACCCGAAACCAACCTGGAGAGAACCAACCATGCAGATCATGACACACAAAATGTTCACCTGCTTCTGGAAGAAAAGAGGAAATCAGGCAAACTTGAGCTTCTTACGCTTAAGCTAATAGTTCTGAGATTTCTATGGGTACTTTAAACTCGGCAGACCTGAGGTACAAATGTCTAAGACTGAGAATCAGATCCACACATCTGAATGAAGTGATTTCTGCAGCAAGTGCTTGGACATCTGCAAGTCCCATTTAGATGACTGGGACAGTCCCAGGAAATTTCTGCAACAAATTTGTTGAGGGTTAAGAGAACTTTATAACTAGCAACTCCCAAATCCCTAGAACATAAGGAAAGGGCCTTGTCCTGAGCCTGATCCACAAGGAGCCCCAGTTGTCTTCATGGAGCAATGAGAACTGGGGGAATGGGTGACACTGTGAAGTTGAGTGGTTCCTTGGCGAGATCAATAGGTGGTCTGCTGAAGTAAAAACAATATGAAGGACATCAGAATGGAGACACACTCCCAGCATGCTCCATTCATTTCTATAGAGTTCGGAGAACAGCCGAGCAAGTGTACATCTTGGGCGTTGTAGTTTTACCACAGCTGCAGTGCCGGAGGTTAGCCATCACTGCTATAGACAGTGAGGTCACTGAGGTTTGTTCATCTGTTGTAGGGTTACCTGGGTTATAAAAAATAACGGTGTGTCAGACCTGTTGAAGGGATCCTTTCAATCCCGAGAAGCGTTGTCCATTCACCAAAAAAAAGCGTTCTTCTTGTACATCTTCTGAGAGGATTGCTTCACAGTGCAACCACCTATCCAGTTTTCTCCTTGCTCCTTCTACTAATGAATACAATTTGGAAGTCGAAGTCTTGTGTACAGTACTCAGGCTGCTTACTAGGAAATGGTACCACTACTGGAAAGATGAGGAACTTCTTGCATCTCCAAACCCAACAGTCAGAGCAAGTAGCCCCTCACTGCAGAATGACGGGCGATATCCCAACATGGATGTCTTGCATAGCTCGATGTCTTCAGAACAAGTCCAGCCTATCGCCTTAGAGATAACATGTGAGAAGGTGGCATTGGTGAAGTCTGATCTTGAACTATGCACTCCATAAATTCAAACACCTCGGACAGATTTCTTTTATTGGACAACAAATGGCGCACAATCGAATGTACTCATCTGTATTGGGTGGGACATGTGGCTTTTCAAAATCACAGCAGGAAGCAACTTTATTTTAATTTCTTACGCCATATCCAAAGAAGCTACTCCAATGTGTACAGAAGACAAACTGCATAATGTGATTGGTTCCTATTCTGCAGAGGGAGTAGTTGGAGCAATGAGCACCTGTTTACCAAATCTGTGCCCCCTAGCCTTGATAAACCAAACTGATGTTCTTCATTACTCATTTAACATATAAGGTGGCACGTGCACACATAGGTATACCTTGTGGGAGCCGATATATGTGTACTGCATTTCAGTGAACAGCGGCGGACAGAAAAACGGAGCATGCAGCGTTTCTTTGTCCGGCACTATATGACATCCGGCATGTCCTACTGATGCACTGGATGTATTAGAATGATGCCATAGAAAACGATGGCATCGATTCCCCTCCAGCATTTTCTGAGCCACACGTAGGGGAACTAAACTGGAACAGTGCATATATGTGAAGGGGATCCCACACGCAAATATCTGGTGAACAATCATTTCACAAACACGGCCAATACAGACTAAAAAGTGTATGGCCGTGTCTGTGTTTACAGTTCTTCAAACTGGCCATACACGTTCAATGAAACTGGGCAATGGATGAAAGATCTTTCTTGGAATGTTCTTTCAAAGAAAGATCTTTTGTCCGACTATTAGACGCGGGGAATGCATGAAAACGGGTAGGCTGCACTCTATATTGGGAAGGCAGGGAGAAGCTGTTCTACAGTATATAGGGATAGATATACACAACACATTAAATCATCATTTCTGGGCATTAGATCTGCTGCCCCGAAACAAATGAATCTACATGAAGATGACCGATTGCAGTAGCCATTGCTCGTCCTCATACAGTGGAGGTAATTGCTGCAATAAATTCAGCCATTTCCTCGATCCAGTGACGAACAAGGAGTTATTGGGAAGGAAAGGTCCCTTCCCGATAACTTCCTGCTCCATCAGGCAGTCTAAAGCATTCTTTACTGAAATGGAGCTGTTTAGATATTCAGACGTTCACACCTGTAAACAAGTCCGGTTGGTATAGGGCACGATAATCCTTTAAAACGTACGGGAAAAACTGGTTCAAAAATCATCTTGCTCCAAGTTGTTTCTTATTTAAACATGAGAGAAGTCAGAAAAAATTCCTTAAAATAGTCAAATCTAGTGCACTAGTAGTAGTGTTCTACAGATCTATGAAACAACAACTATCGGGCACAAGCATAAATATATAGGCGTGCAATAGATGCACAAATGGCCTAGAATATTGTTGCGTGTGCGCTGAATTTGCATGAACATGCTTTAGAAAATTGGGGTCTGCTTTCGGGGGTGCACTGCCAATGAGGCAAGGTGAGGCAATTGTCTCAGGTGGCATCAGGTGTGCCATTGTGGAAGTGCAAAACTCTGCATATCCCTCCGGCCCCTTAAACAGTAGGGCTGTAGGGAAGGGCTTAAGTTGAGAATTTGGCATTGGGGGGGGGGGTTGGTGCTGATTTTAGCTTTTGCCTCAGCCAGCAGAAAAGCTTAAAAGAGATAAAAAGGTGAAAAAGCGTAAAAGAGAAATGGCAAATATATCCCGTTCTCAATCAGACCTTCATGATTTAATTGTCCTTTGGTATTAATAAACTATCCACCAAAAGCCAGCTGACCAACAATAGTCTAGAAAGCAGCTGTCCAGGTTTCTTGCCGTTGATCGAAGAGGCGATAGAGGTCATAAATTTAGGAAGAGGCACACAAAAAAATACGGGGATTCCTTTCTCAGACCATCAATGTACTCAGAGGGTGAGTAAGAAGAAGATGTTTCCAAGGCTTCCATAAGGAGTTCGGGTCATACCCTTCCAGAGACAAATGTGTCTGCTTTCTGAGGGCACTGACTCTATGAGGTTACCATGAATTTGACCCATGCTTTATTGTTTGTCCACTACAGAAAAAAGATTTAGGGTCTCCACAGGTGACAAGAGTAAAAAAAAAAAAAAAAAAAAGACATAATGACCATAAACAGGCAACATGGAGCTACTGATGGTCCACACTTGGTCACGCCTTTCTACATGTAAATAAAATGCCAGTAAAAGAAAAAAACTTGGTTCTATAGACATTAGCCTTCATCTAAAGAAGAAGGTTTGGTGGTAAAGGTCAGATTTAGGTCTCATGCACACAAGCAGACCGCAAAACACGGATGAAGTTTTTGTGCATTACAACCATAACACCTGGACCCTCTGAAGTTCTACTGAACCCAACTTAACCATCATAGAACCCTATAAGTTTGGTTCAACAGAACCCAAGTGGGGCTCCATGTGGGCCTGAGGTTGAAGATCCTAACTTCAGCACTATCAGTGCAGGTACTGACGGGGTTATGAACTGACCGAAGCAAGAAAGAAGAAGCTGAGAGAAACTCAGCATTGCAGGATGCCACTTAAGCAATATACTGCTCAGGGCTTCCTGTTTCAACTGTCCAGACCCAGACAGCCCAAGATAATTTCTGAAATTTTTCTTTAATCAAGGATGGTGGTAGTCACGATAACGCTGTTTTCCAAACTTACAGATAAATCGGAGATTCATTTTTTGTATACTATAAGTAACGTGTACTGTGGTTCATCTTTCTTGGGGTTTTTGTATAGCGGGCTAAGAACTACCGATACACTTTTTTTTTGTGGTGGTTTTTAGGCTTTTTTCCTTCATTTTAAACACAATAGAAAAAAACAGTCACAAAAAAAATGAGCCTTTTTCCCTAAAAAGCCTTGTATGAAACAAACGTTTCCAAGATTTTTTTCAACTATATTTGTCTCCAGGCCACTGACCCTGGAGGCTGACTTTACCAGGACAGGTCCTCAATTAAAGTGCTCTCTATTCGAGGAGCGGAACGTTCTTTCACTGATGGGGAAAACAATTAAGCAGATAATTTTTTTGCCCTTTCCACTCGCTTGACAAGCACAGAAGAAGCTCATTACCTTAAAATGGCAGAGTTACAAAAGCCACCACAATTTCTAGCTTGAAGTCTTTAATTCAATATAGATAGTTGTCTGATGATCATTTAGGGAAGAAAAAAAAAATTCTCTTCTGGTATCTGCTTGCAAACCCACATTGCTCAGGGACCGTGTTACAGTGACATTCCTTGCACAAGTAAATACCGGCACAGGAAGTAGACTGCAAGACATAATAACTCAGCGCTGACCTCAGTAGAACAGTACACTTCATGAAAATTAAGAATTCCTTCACTGGTTTCATTCTTTTGATGGTGAAACGTAAAAACTAAGATTGAAATTTATTTTGAACAAAGTTGTTCAGTTACTAAAGCAAAAGAAAAGTCATTTTTGTAATATATAAATTACAAAATTTCAAACATTTTTCACGCAGGAAGGGCGACAACATTCCTCAGATAGCAAACTATACATACTACACTAATAATAATAATAATACAGTAAATACAGGTATTGTGTGCGGCTTTATTCCCATTGTTGTGTTATTTACGCTGTTCTGTTTCATTACAGGAGCAGAACAACGAAAGTAATGGCAGTGCCAGGTCCGTGGTGTAACAGACACAGGCGACACTCTACACGCTATTTTGTCGCAACGGTTTTCGCCCGGACGATTCTCGGCAGATTTGCCAGATTACGGTTGGATCTCCGACGGTCCCCATTATAGATTAATGGGGCCGAATGGGAACGCAGTGGCTTCCGGCTCCAGAGAGACCCAACAGGCTGTTCCCTGCCTTAGAATACTCTTCAGATCTTACATGAGATCAGATCCTTGACATGAAGCATACGGCTGTAATACGGCACATGGCAAGCAATATCTGACAGGAACATGATGGGGTGACTTGGGGAGCATAGTTAGACTTTTTGAACATCTTCTGACTTTCAAGGAGTGTGACTGCAGTGCAGCAGGGCCAGATCCCATTATGTTGCACCGAACAGCATTATTAGGTGGTTGCCATAATTATGAAGCAAAAGGAAGTGGATTTCAATCCCTACCATATACAGAGATTGCAGTTTTTGGACCATCAGGAGGCCCTCATACAAAGATTATGTTCTTCAAGGAGATAGGAATCCATCAAAAGTGTCGGACAGCAGCTTTCTCCATTCTCCCCACTGAAAACACATACACGCTCAGCTGAGCAGAGAGGATCATGTACTCTACAGCAGGCATGCTCAACCTGTGGCCCTCCAGCTGTTGCAAAACTACAACTCCCAGCATGCCCAAACAGCCTACAGCTATCAGCCTACAGCAGGGCATTGTGGGAGTTGTAGTTTTACAACAGCTGGAGGGCCGCAGGTTGAGCATGCCTGCTCCACAGTATGTGTATGGGGAAGTTGAGAGGGATCGAAGTCGAGACAACTGTTTGGTCGACAACGATTGAAAGTGTATGGGCCCCTTAAGACAGACATGTCAGGAGATGTGACGGGTTATTTTAGTAACCATGTAAGTTTGCAGCATCTAGTCTTAAGACTATGTTGTGCCATTTCTTTATTATTCCTGCTAGAAGTTATTAATCAATTACCAGTAATTTGCACTGAAGGAGCATATGGGTTTTACCAGTTGGGGGTGTGTCCCTGCACATTGACACTATCCAACCAGTGTTTCCAGTATCATACCGTCTAGGGACACGCTTTCAGGCGAGTGAATTCCACGCTCCGGACTCAGAGTGCGAGTATGCAGCAGCTCCCATCCCGAACTCCCAGCATTATACTAATTTATGATGCTATGTAACCCTTACAGTTCTGGAATGTATTGGATAACACTGAGATAATACTGTAAGGGTTACATACCATCATAAATCAGTATAATACTATGCGACCTGGCAGTGCTGGGATGTCAGGACGGGTGCTTTCCCTGACACAAGCTGCTCGTGTGAAAGGGGCCTAGCTGGTAACACCCATCTGAACCTTCATTGCAAAGAACAGATGCTCCAGGACTGATATCACACGAGGAATGCTTACGTATGAATAGCTACTAAAACAGACATTTCAGGGAAGGTGATAGGTCCTCTATTGAAGGCTGCTTCAAAGGTCCCAGTAGATTAGTTCTGCACGTAACACTATTCTCTATCCAATCTGATGGAAACCACAATGTAACCCAACAGACCCCAGTGAAAGGGACCCGGCTATGCGTCGTGGCTTTGGTTATAAACACCATAGCACAAGTGTAAACGTTAATGAAGCTTACAAACATTTACAATACACGTCAGAATATAAAAAATGTCATAATTTTTTTTATTTTTTTTAAAGTTGATCTTCAAGTATCAGTTGTTAAAGATGAAAAATCCACATCACAAGGTCTAGACGTTTGCGTTTGTTTACATGTAAAGAGTTAATCTTACGACTCCCATGTGCTGGTTCATCCCCACTGCCCAGACACGGACAATAAAACGGAACATTTATCCCTGTCCCTTTCTTCTCTTTAATTAAAAGGTAAAAGCAGCAAATATTTGACTAAACTAACAGATTAGTCACTTGATATCATCCATTTAATTGCTGCTCCAGCATCAGCCCTACATTGAAATTCATAGATTAGCTCCCTCCCCCACCACCACGACGGAGACCACCACAATGCAGCTTTTCATCATTCCATTTCAATATGCTGTATGCCGCATTCCTCCATCTTTTGTATTTATTAGCCTGCAGATTCCGATCCCATCCAACCTAGATGTGCTCGCTCATGCATTTTAATCTCCGGAATACATTATCGCAACTTATAAACTTATTTTATTTTCTGCTGTTGAAAACAATACGGCCTACAGTAGAGGCTGAAGGAAAGCTGGCCCTGAAGCATTCGCCTACACGAGGCTAGAAAAGCACTGGTACTGCTGGTGAAGAATGGCTTCCAGTAGAAAAGGGGTAATAGTCACATGGGGGTGGGGTGCGTGAACCTTTGGTTTCCGCAACTAAAGTTTATTCGCCTTTTAGGCTCAATGTTCCAGAAGGTAATAAAGTACAGCTATTTGGTATGGTCTGCCAGTAGGCATTATTAGGCTCCAATTACAGAGATGCCATTTACAAGGCTACCATGTGCCTCAATGTCTCATGGCTACAGACAAAGACTGGACACCTTTAAAGGGAGTCTGTCACCACATTTTAACGTTTTAAACAGTTCACATAGCGCTGTAGCCTAACCATAAATGATTAAAATGGTACCTTTCTTTGTTTCTGTTGAGCTTTAAAACAGGCAAAAACGCACTTTAATTCATATGTAAATGAGGGCTCGCAAGTGCCCAGGGCGGGGTTTACTTCGTTGGAGCCCAGGCTGCTCGGCCTCTTGGGCTCATATCCCCGCCCCATCCTCTGCCTCAGCCCGCCCTTCTGTTCCCTGGTGTTCGTCGTCTTTCCATTGCGATACAGTGATCTCGCGATGCCTGCGCTCTCCCTCACTGGGCCAGGGCATGCGCAGTAGCGACAGTGAAGCCGTGCCCACAATGGGCATCGCAGTGCGCATGCCCTGGCCCAGTGAGGGAGAGCGCAGGCATCACGAGATCACTGTATCACAATGGAAAGAAGACGAACACCAGGGAACAGAAGGGCGGGCTGAGGCAGAGGATGGGGCGGGGATATGAGCCCAAGAGGCCGAGCAGCCTGGGCTCCAATGAAGTAAACCCCGCCCTGGGCACTTGCGAGCCCTCATTTACATATGAATCAAAGTGCGTTTTTGCCTGTTTTGAAGCTCAACAGAAACAAAGAAAGGTACCATTTCAATCATCTATGGTTAGGCTACAGCGCTATGTGAACTGTTTAAAACGTGAAAATGTGGTGACAGACTCCCTGGCATACTACTAGGATATGAGAAGCCCAAACTCTGGGACTTTACCTGAGAACAGCAGCCCTCCATCCCCACCGACATACAGCGATGCCATGTCCTAGGGATAGGCCATCACTTTATCAGATAGAAAAGCCCCTCTAAGATACCAGTCATGGACAATCTTAAAGGAGTTTCCTGAGAGTTTAATATTGATGGCCTATTCTCAGGATAGGTTATCTATACCTAATCGGTGGGGTTCCAACACCCGTGCCAATCAGCGCTCCATACATTATACTGCAGACCAGGCCCACTCACTTGAATGGGACTAAACTGTGTCTAGGCCATGTGACCAACGAACGGGACATCAACAACTGATTGTCGGGGTTCCGGGCATTGATAGTCAGATAATGATGAGCTATCCTGAAGAATGCTCATCAATATGGAACTCTGAAAATCCCTTCACAAGATTCTTCGGCATGTAAAGCTGGATCAGCAGAATAGGGGGGCAGTGGCGTTTAGGTCTGACAACCGTAAAACATAAGACGCAATACGCCGTAGGCTGGTTCTTCTACATGTTTCAGGTGCTGACACGACAGGCATCACTTTTTGTCTTTCCTTCCTGTTATTTAGGAGTCTCCTGGAAAAACAGTTTCAAGGTCTTCATTTGAAAGAGGTCAGATGTATGAACAAAAGGGGGGGAAATAAACAAAGCAGTCGTAGCGTCCATTCTCTGTGTGATGTAAATGACATCAGCTCCGAGTCTCGGAGAGTTCATTCAGTGCACAAGGCTGCGGCTCGCAATGTTTGTAGGTGACCACTTCTGTTCAACAATTATCCTGCAAGATCCATCGTGTCAGTCTCCACTATGAGTTGGATTGACTAAGCAATATACCTCAGAACAATGTCAGAAACCAAAAGAGTGTGGTCCAATTTATGATGGGTTTTAAACACTTACCTAAAGTTCTAAAAAGTGTCCAGTAAAAAAGGACAAAAGTAGTCGTAAACCACACCAAAATTTATTAAAGATGTGGTATTTTACTACGCCTTAATATCCTGCAGCAAACACATACAGAGTACGTTATGCCGAAATTTCATGATAATTTTAGTACATATCATTGGACATTATAAATTTCTATTTCTTCCTGCTGCACTGGATGAATTTTAGGTTATGTTCACATTATATTTGTGGCCTTCGTTTACTGTATACGCCAGGACATATACATTAGTTTTATACTGGCGGTCCATACTCGTCAATATCTCCCTGATCCACACAGCCAAATCCGCTCGAACACTAACCGATCCTCCTTCTCCAGGTCTCCGGTAATGTAGTCAAGATCCCCTGGCATCCCTCTCCTCTTGCTCGGTGGGCCTGGCCGTTAGAGGAATGCTGCTCCCTGCCGGAGGCCTTCTCCCTGCCTGCACTCCACTACTGGGCCAGTAGGGTGCACATGCTTCCTCTGGCTCTTAAGGGCCAGCGTGTGCTCATGCCAATCTTCTTCAGGCTATGGCTGTCTGCCCCACGGTATTTAAGGCACCTTCCCCTGCAGGAGGGTGCCTGAGCAATAGGTTCTAGTACCCCAATTTCCTACAATGGTGCACTATTTGTCTTGTTCATTATCCTGCGTACCAACGTTTCATTGTCTCCACATTTGACCCTTCGCTGGCTGCCATGACCTTCGGACTGACCTTGGATTGTCTCCGACTATGGTTTTGCCTGATCCCATGTGCTTGCGATGGATACCATACAGTCCCAATGGGTCTTCGTATATATGCTGAATGTACATCATAAATGGGAAGCCCAAACTCACCTGTACCTGGTTGTATACGTTTAGTAAGAAATATAGCCGGTTGACCTGGTCGTGCAAATGGCCGCCTCTATGCCATGGTCACTTCTTCTCCCAAATGCATCTCAGCTTTGAACAGTCGCTTGAGATGATAATGGCAGAGAAGCCATGTACAAGTCCACAGGTACACAACACAATAAAAGCTTTTAAGTGACAGTTCCCATTCATGGCATTTATGAGCAATTTACCTTTCGACCTGCAATCCAAAGGAAAAGGTAAACAAAAACTTCTGAACCAGTCTGTCTTCTGCTGGTCTGAATGGCCCCATGACTACTATTTAGAGCGGAACTTTGTAGGATACAGTAGATCAAGGCTGTATTCTGCAGGCTTTAAAATCAGATAACACGTAGAAAAGAATCACTAAAGGACCAAGCGAAACTCTACCAAGCTTCCATTGTCACGTCCCCTGCTCCCAAGGGCATGGCTCATCTCTCTGCTGGAGACGCTAGTTAAATGGAAAAATATTTGAGGTTTAGAAGAATTTATTTTAATATTATTCATCTGGATAAGAATTAAGTACATGACCACATATGTGCCTTGCTCCAGCCTGTTTACTTCGACCTAACAGGGTAAATCATATTTTTAGGGTTGGTAAGGCTAGATCCGTTTTTGGAGGAGCTAGTTTAGAAGCTGTTACTTTAAGTAAACCTGTGGTTTTAAAGCATGTTACATAGATACAATAAAATGTGTTTAAATCAGGTACAAAGGAGTTCAGAAATGAAGATCACCTATCAATTGTTTAAAAATCTCTTAGGAAAAGGGATGCAAATGAGCGCTTAACAAGCTCTGTCTGTAATGCCACCAGATGTCCTATAAGTCAAATGTTCGATCCTTTAAATAGGCCTTAAGACATGTCTCGGATATTAAATAAGCCAGCACCTCATCTGCAGTAAGCTGTTTCAGGGTGATTGCCCCTGATCAGTGAGAGCAGAGAGTCCTGGCTTAACTAGGTGAGAGGCCTGTCAGGATTTGGAGGGTACTATCTCTCCTTATGGAGAGCTACCTTACATCTGGTGGCATCAAAGGCAGAGCTTGCCAAGAGCCTATTTGCGTACCATCTTCTCAAAATTCCAGAGGAGCAAGTAACCTATAAAAAAAATTAAGGCACTCTCCGCCAAAAAAAGAGAGTACCCGCCAAATAAATTAAAAAAAAACTCTTAAAAAGCAGAGAAAACCAAAAATATTTCCAGTAGTGATTGCCCAACCTCACCTAGGAAGTTTGCATCTTAGGAAGTTGAGTGCTCAGTATAGATGTGCGTGCTCATCAGTAACTACTTCCCTGTCTGTCTCTGAATAGTCTCTTTCTGCTGATAAACTGCGCCCCTCTGGTTGATCGGGACTCCCATTGAACCCCCATTTGTGTTTTTCTCTTTACACTGAGCACAGTGCATTATATAACTAAGTAAGGCTCTATACACACTGCAATTGTGGCTTCTATCAGCTCTATATGCTCACAAAGCTTGCGTCTGATGGAGACCTGTGACTGGTGCTACAACGTGGCATCTTTCACCAATAGTACGGGGGAAAAAAACATAAACCACATGGTATATTTGTGATTATAGTGGTCCTCTGATTAGGTAACGACCTAATCCTATAGAGTTGTAGAAGCGGTATCCTAACGCATGATAGGGGCTAAATAGAATTCTTTAGGCCTCCGCTAAGAAAAGGCTTATAGATATGCTAAATATATATATAGCTCACATGCTATGTGTACCTAGCCCAAATAACATGTTCTATTCAACAGTCCATTTCACCAGCCTCATATATACACAACAGTCCATTTCACCGGCCTCATATATACAACAGTCCATTTCACCAGCCTCATATATACAACAGTCCATTTCACCAGCCTCATATATACAACAGTCCATTTCACCGGCCTCATATATACACAACAGTCCATTTCACCGGCCTCATATATACACAACAGTCCATTTCACCAGCCTCATATATACACAACAGTCCATTTCACCAGCCTCATATATACAACAGTCCATTTCACCGGCCTCATATATACAACAGTCCATTTCACCAGCCTCATATATACAACAGTCCATTTCACCAGCCTCATATATACACAACAGTCCATTTCACCAGCCTCATATATACAACAGTCCATTTCACCGGCCTCATATATACAAAGAGCCAAACTCACCATCCTTATATATACATGCAATGAGTCCTGTCCTAGGACTCAATCATACTTGGTTTACTTTTTACATTTCCATTTTTCACAAGTTTTTAAACGTTAATGGCTTTTCCAACACAAAGCCTCTCCCAACAGAAGTCAGGGAGGGGGATGCAAAAACTCATGTTCCATGTTTGCACAGTTCACATGTGTGTACATGTTCTGTTTTCTATTATCTGAGCTTCAGCAACATTACAAAACAGCAAAAAAGTTAAGCCTTTAACAAAAAAGGAACAAATACTGATGAAAAATGGCCAACTCATAACACAATAAGGAACTAAAGGGGATAAAAGTCAGAAACAAGAACAGAACCAATTGTAAGAAAAGACGACCAGCAAAACTCATCGAAACCTGATCAGTATTTTCATAAGCAGTGTGTAAAGCCCTTGAGCCATATGCACACCGTACGTATTATATGCCGTTTTTCCGCATGCGAGTTTGATGCGGAAATGCACTGAACCATTTTCACATGAGCGATACAGAATTAGAGTTCCACCAGTAAAAAAACTGATCATTTTCTCTCGGTTTTGCATCAGAATTTTCTGCAAATGTTTTCAGCCCTTGCATTTTTTTTTACACGGATGTGATCGGTTTTCATGCGTTTTTTTTCTTGCATCTAGGAGCAACCATCAGTGGAACCGGACAGTCCAGTTTTTTTCACTGACCCACTGACTTGAATAAACCAGTCCTGCATGGAAAAACGGATCAAGATAAAACATGCTGAGATTTTTCCAATGCTCGTGTGCATATACCCATTGAAATGAACGGGTCAGTATTTAGTCCGGACGCTGTCCACTGAAAAAACGGACTGCATCCTGACGGAAACAAGCTGGAGATGAAGACCGAGCCTCTGCACAAAGCAATAAACATACAAGGCACGTGGTATGAATAGAGTGAATGGCCGTGGCATGAAAAGAGTAGAAAACTCAGTTCTATACTGCATACCTTTAAAAGCATAAAGTTGTGGTTTATAAGCTGCACGTTCACATAAGAAAATAATTACATGAAAAAAAGTTAGCTCCGACCGTAAATTCCAGGCTGAGGAAACATACACAATCTGGAAAACGGAGAAACTCATGTTTGAACAAGTAGCGCGGAACTATTCCTTGTGGGAATAAAGCTATAAACAGAACACAGACAAAAGGTATAGAGAGCTGATGGGAGAGACGCCATCCAGACACCGCTATACAAGGTGTGGCGCTGAAAGACAAGGATGATAAGGTAAGGAGGGTCCTTACTCACACAAAGGTGCACTGGCAGATTTTCTGGGCTGTAAAAAAATGCAAGATTAAGCTCATGTGAGTTTTAATGGTGTTTTTTTTTTTTGTCAGGCATTTTTGCCAACGGTATGTTGGCCCACTAGAGTTTTACTCCTATAGAGAAGGTGATGTGAAAATAAAAATTGTTACAGCAGGTTGCATTTCTGAAAAGAAGCCAAAAAACAAAAACACCAGGGGCCAGATTTATCATTAGCTAAAGTCACTTTAATGGAGTGAAAAAGTCGCAAAAAAATGCGCAATTGGTAAAATTGCGCATTTTTTTGCGACTTTTTCAAGCTCTGCACTAAGCTCTCCAGTTTTGTTAAAGTGGGCGTGTTGTCTTATGTAAATGAATCTCTAGACAGATTTACTATTGCAACCATTTAAAAAGTCGCAAAAAAATGCGCAATTTCACTCCAGGGGGGACCATGCTTATCTTATGCGACTTTTTAATAGAACATGCGACTTTTTTGTAAAGACGTGCGACTTTTGTAAAGCCGCTGACTGAAGGATAAACTGCTACCGTCAATCCACATTTATCACAGTATTAAAGGACCATTAATAAATCTGACTAACTAAAAGTGACTTTGAGCAGATGTAAAAGTGGAGTAAGATGTAAGTGTAATGATAAATCTGGCCCCAGGGGTGTAAAAAACACTTGTGTGACCTGCATTTTTTATTTCCCACAGACCTTCAGCTGGCATTTTTTATCACAAAAAAGCACCCAAAAACACCGCCAAAAACAACAAAAGTAATATAACCCATTTAGTTAAATTCACACACAGGTTTTTGGTGGCATTGTTTGCTGAAAAACGTTGGGAAATATGTAATGCAGGAATCACAAGGGTTCTTTTTGTGTCTGGTGCTTTTGTAAAAATATATCATGTACAAGTAATGACATTTCCTTCAGAACGGGTGTAAAGTAGAACTGTCTTAGTTGCCCATAGCAACCAACCAATCAGATTTCACCTTTCACTTTCTAAAGGAGCTGTGAAAAATTAAAGCTCGAATCTGATTGGTTGCTATGGGCAATACTGAAATGTTCTCTTAGGTCAGTGTTTTAGCGTCAGGCCCTATATTTGTCTGTACATACATAGTTTTTTTTATTTCAGGGGTGGGGGTTCTGAAAAGAGCGAAACACATCACCCCTAGGAACATTACAATCCGTGTCTGTATATTATGTCCGGCTATACACGACTGACGTAGAACACAGACACGGCATGGACGAGCCTTAATGTCTTTAAATGAATACAGTCACATTTCTGGAAGAGACGGCTGGCTAAGCCTTTTCCAAACACGACCACTGAGCCATAAACCATAATGGACGCTCTGTGTGTCCCGTGACTTTAGGGCTCTTTAGCCAACTTTGGTATTGACAGGTTTATGTATCTCCTACCCTGCCTGAGGAGCTACAACCCCTAATTTCATTATAATTACACCTTTGAAATCCCTGACACAGCATGCGGTTCAACGTTACACTATACTCTGTGGAGACAGTCTCGTCATACGAACGCCTCTACGTCTTGTCCAACTGGAACGGCTCAGAATATGTCTCGTTACTTTTCACCACAAATCCAGGGGTGCCTCTCTTTACTGTGGAATATGGTTAGAGAAAATGGAATTTCTTGGACATCTGCCGCGTAGATTAACCCGATAGCAATGACATTCAGTCGTCAGTGGAGTCAAAAGGACGGGGAGGGGAGGTCTTATTTCTGCCTATTAGTTGATGGTGAGAACTTTAGCTTCATTGGTTCACTATGGCTCTAGCACAACGACTCCTCCGCTCTAGAACTAGTTAGGCCTAGGCCAAGGCCAGGAATCGGCAGGCAGTTCCTAGAGGGGCAATTCCTCAAACAAGCGCTTACGGGGGTTATGCCTGACAGCACTATGTTTTCAGGTGACTGCATATAGTTCTCACAGTGATACCTTTCACTGGTGATGCTTCACATGGTTCACTTTCTGGCCTTTTCTTCCCCCGAGAATGTCCTACAACCAAAGCATCAGTATGTGCAAACATCCAAAAGGCTGTAGCCCCAGCCTTAAAGGGTTTCTGTCATCACGTTTTGACATTATAAGCTGTCTGACATTAGCTATGTGCTAATGTCAGAGCAGCTTGATAATGTCTTTTTTTATAAAAATCCGATTTATATTTTGGCTGAAAAACATACTTTTATAATATGTAAATTAGCCTCTAGGAGCAGGGGGGCGTTGCCCTGCTCCTAGAAGCTCCATGCGGCAACCTGCTGGCACACCCCTTCTTACTTTGAGTGACAGTGCCGGGCAGCGATCCTCCACCACTGTCTCCTTCTGAAATCCCGCGCTGTCTTTGCTTCCGGGTGTACTCAGAGGTATTCAGCGCAGGCGCGGTGAGCTGAGGACGGCAGGCACCAGCGTCCTCTCCTCACCGTGCCTGCGCCGAATACAGAGCGGCGGCGCAGGCGCGGGATTTCAGAAGGAGACAGTGGTGAAGGATCGCTGCCCGGCACCGTCACTCAAAGTAAGAAGGGGCGTGCCAGCAGGTTGCCGCACGGAGCTTCTAGGAGCAGGGCAACGCCCCCCTGCTCCTAGAGGCTAATTTACATATTATAAAAGTACGTTTTTCAGCCAAAATATAAATCGGATTTTTATAAAAAAAAGACATTATCAAGCTGCTCTGACATTAGCACATAGCTAAAGTCAGACGGCTTATAATGTCAAAACTTGATGACAGAAACCCTTTAATACTGTCAAACCCTTATTAACCTGAGAAATTAAAATGGAGAGAAATCCAAAAGATCTGTATGGTAAATATCATGAAAGATTTAAACTTGGGACACACGTGGGTTATCATATGAAAGCTTATCTGGAGAACGTTCCTCCCTTTCTGTAGATGGTTAGCAGCTCAATCTAGGATGCACAGGAGTTAGCTTTTGCTAATCCCTTTCTCCAATGCATACAAACTAGTCCCTCGCATACAGCCCCCAGAGATACATGGTGTGTCACGCCCCCACAATTTCCTTCTCTACTGTCTAGCGAGAGATATAGGTATATAGTTCTATGAATTTAGAAGCAGGGATGAATGAAGTGAAGGCGTCTGGACCACTTCACCTGCTGAGATCACTATGCCGGCAGTGAGAGAATGAAGAGGAGCAGGGAAGCTGCTGAGCATGCTTGTCCGACACTGAATGCAGCAGACTGGGGAAAACAAGAACAAACAGCAGAGGGCGCCGCCACAGACAAAAACATAATGTACATAAAAAAATATATTTTTATTGCTTGAATATTGCAATAATGCTTCTTTTGAAACATCCTACTCATTGCATACTACATTTTTTTCTTAGAAAACCCCTTACAAATCATAGGGTTTCCTCTGTGTAGGAATACAAGATTAAAGCGGCCCAGCAAGAGACCATGCTGAAAGACTGTCCTACTCATTTTGCTCCCTGCAGGACTGACGCTGTGGGATGAAAGCAGTGCGGTAAAAAACGTGTGTGTCGTATGGGCCAGAAGGACATAAAGCATTTCTACAAACAGAAGATCTGAGGCTTTAGCTGACTGAACAAAGTCCACCCCCGAAGCCGTTTACAGACTGTGGTCCCTTTAAGGAGGGGAGGGGCATAATGAAAGGCCATTAGTGACCCATCAGCACAAAGCCAGTGGGACAAGCGTCTCTGCCACAGGTGGTCGCTGGGAGTGGAATGAAGTAATTAGAAGACCTGTGCGGTGGGAACTTGATGACAGCTGAATGACCTAGGCCACCCGCCCTTTCATTTCATTAACACCTCCCCGTTACAATGAAAAATAAAGGGACTTCCAGTTGTCTCAACCATCGCATTCATTCATTTAAAAATGCTCTATTAAAAGGGGGTTTCCCAGGCTCCTGATATTGAGGGCCTACGCACTCTGGGACCTCTCGAAGGACTCTTCCTAAAAGTTGACAAGCATAGGTTCAATGCATGTAAGCTGGAAAGGTACACCGCCCTGACGGAGGGCCACTCTTTTGGCCTTCACTCAGTGAATTAGGCCCTAGGAACATATATGACATATGTGCTCAAAGCTGTTCCTAGCATACAGGTCAAACGTAGGACTCAGAAGCAGTGTGCACTGAGCCCAAGACCGCCACTCCTCTAAAGGTAGTCAGCTTTGCACCGAGTCTTTCTAAGCTCTAGTTAGATCCGTAACACCTACCACTATGAGCATGTTTGAGGTCATCCGGGTGAAGGCCGAAATTAAAGCCACGAGAAAGCTAGATAACTAAAAACGCATTGGAAATAATTATAAGAAAACACAAGCCGTACATATCAACAGAGGCACAAAAGCTGCTTTAGGGCTTATGCACACGACCGCATATATGAGGTCCACAAAAAAAAAAAAAATGGGCGACGTGTGTGTTACATCCGTTTTTTGGCAGATCCATCGTAACAATGCCAGTCCTTGTCCACAAAACGGACAAGAATAGGATATGTTCTATTTTTTGCCGAACGGACTTGCGGACACAGAATCATTTTCTTCTTTTTTGGGCACCATTGAGGCGAAAAGACGGAACGGACATGGACAAAAAATACATTCACGCGCATGAGCCCTTAAAGGGGTTGCGGGTTGCCCCACAAAAAATATTTTACCTGGATCTAAATAATTTTCTAACTGCATTTATTGAAAATTCAGCATAGCCTCCGATTCAGTAAATCGTATCCGTACAGCGCCACCTGCTGTTTGTCCTTTTCTTTAGGTCTCTGTCCACCTCAGCAACATCGCTGAGGTGGTCACCCATGTTCGGTCCCATCCTTTAATAGCCACCAGCCGTATGCACAGTTACAGGGAGAGAGGTGCAACAGAAAGTACAGAGCCCCTGAGGAAGAACATACCCCTGAGCTGCAGCAGAAAGGACATGCCCCCTAGAAAGGACACACCCCTGAGCTGCCAGCTTGAAATAACTCTAGCAGAGCAATGAATGGGGAGATCTCTGGATCCATGTGAGGTACAGGGCTGGTTCTAGCTTCATTAGAAAAAGACTTGTCGTGTACCAACATTGTTCCCAGTGTTACAGTACATCAGCATTCTGTTTATTCATGGTTTCCAAACAGAAGCGCTCATTGTCTTCACATAAAATATGAATAAATGGGAAGCCATTTCTTTGTGGACCATACCAAATACAAATGGCCAAAGGCTTAAGGGTAAGCAGATGCCCTCTAACCTTTCCCTGGACTGGAAATCACAAGCACAATTATTAGTAATTTATGCACGGGCCGAGAGACTCTGGGAAAGGAGAGAGAATTAATGATTCTCTAGAGAAATGGGCGCTCAAAAAATAAAAATAATGAGGAAACTGTACTGTAAGTTAGCTCTACTCCAAAATATAGAGCAGAAAATAGCAAGGCACAGGGTCATCCATAAAAATGTGCGATATCAATTACTTTTTATAGCAGTAATACCCATATTAGATAACCAGAAAAGTGAGATTTACTCCTGATGAAGGAGCCTCTGTGCACCAAAAGCTGGCAAATGTAAATTTTTCTGGTTGCTCTCCTCCAAAAAGAAGAGACAAGCATCTGCAGGCAGCGGTTCCAGGGTCCTTGCCCCCCGTCAGTATAGAGCAGGGTACCAGGCGGTTGGATGAAATGCCTCCGATACTGCTCTGGGGGTACGGGTTCTCAGTGAGGAGATCCAGTAGCATATGGACAACTGCTAATATGCTCTACTGCAAAAAAAGAAAAAAAAATAAATCTTGAAAGTGTCATGGCCATAGGAAATTCAATTTCAGCAGCCCACACACTGTCTACATGAGGCCTTATATTTATATGCTGTCCGCAAATTACAGATCCACGAATTACAGATGTGGTCTGTGTGCTTTTTTTTGCTGACCCACCGACTTAAATGGGTCCATGGTCTTTTTGCAGAAAGGACATACAGATACGGAAAGCAAGCGGATGATCTGTGACATATGTATGTCCTACACTTGGCTGCAAAATGTGGACCACAGACCCATTGAAGTCAGCGGGTCCGCAAAAAATGCAGGTGCAACATGGAGGGTATCCGTATTTTACAGATCTGCGGACTGCAAAATATATACGGTCGTGTACGCGAGTGCTAAAGCAGACGGTCCGCTGTCTATAGTTTGTTTATGGTGACAAGATGGGCCCCTTGGACATCCCATTTGGGACATCCACCCACCTTAAGGGTCAAAAGGAACGGTAGAGTCGCAACCAGAGCGAGAGGGAAAATCTCCAAGAGGTATTCGGGAGGCTTCGAACACCTGTAGAACTGCTTCAAAGTCTGTAGTGGGGAATCGCATTCGCACCCCAGATATTCAGATAGCATCAATTGGGGGAGAATTTCAATAGGACCTACAAACCTGTCAGCAGAATAGCGGCTGCTGTTTATGGCAGCCTGTAGTCCGTTTGTGGAACACAGAGTGAGAACTCCAATTTAAAAGGGTTTTCTAAGATTTTTTTTTTCACTGATGACCTATCCTCAGGATCGGTCATCAGTATCTGATCGGTGGGGATCCCACACCCGGTGAGCTCCTCCTCTGAGCTCCGCGGTCTTCTCACAGCCCAACAAGCACAGCGCCGTACATTGTATAGCAGCCGTGCTTTGTATTGCGCTCGGCCCCATTCACTTGAGTGGGGCCGAGCTGCTCCTAGGCTACGTGACAGATGAATGTGTTGTCACTGGCCTAGGAAAAGCAGGGAGAAGGCAGCGGCGCTCACAGGAGCCGATCGGCGGACTCCCACCTATCAGATAATGATGGTAAAGTCTCAGAAAACCCCTTTAAGTTACTTTAGAGGGACTGGTTATTTTGTAATGATGGGTTAATCCTAATCCCTCCGTGAATTACTATTTTCAGCCTCTACAATATTTAGAGATAAAATAACCTAGAATATCTTTAGTACCTTCGCATAATAGAACAAAAGTCGGCTTGAAAGTCATTTTTTTTCCCTGCTTTGAAACAAGTCAATTCTAATCCTTTAATCCGTTTCTAAATGCACCGTACACATTAGCTTTTGAGTTAACCGATGCCAGGTTATGCTGGAATGCTTGATGAAAAAAAAATGATTTCATGTTAGGGAAATAATAATTGAGTTTGCTTTGTTTTCAAGTGGATATTTCCCAACATACGGTACATTAGGAGACCACAGTGGTTGTGAGAACCTGCTCCAAACCAAAGAAATAGGAAGAAGAAAAAAAACATTTACCCAAGAGCCTCAGGAGACTGAAGAAAGGCGCATCAATATAATGTATTGTAGCTCCCCTACTGATAAACTAAAGGCACATGGACCTCCTAAAGGAGACCCCTGTCTATGGCAGCCATACCTCTACGTTTTTACAGGCAGGGTCAGACTGGCCCACCAGAGTATCCCCCAGTGGACCCGGTCTCTGAGACCATGGAAGGCCCCAAAGGTCCAGGAAAGTAAAATAAAATTGGGAGATGCCTTTGAAGCCACTAGAGTCTATTTCTTTGACTCAAAAGCAATTAGATTTAAAAGAGTATTCCGGTCATAACAAGTTAGCCATCCATGGGCTAGGAGAGAACTATCAGATAGATGGGGGTCCTACCGCTGGGACACCCGCCCATCACAAGAACAGAGACCTTGTACCCTGCGGAGCCCCCTGAAATGAAAAGAACGACTGGGGGGGGAAGACTCCGGTCAACCCCGCCGATCAGCTGTTCAAAGTGGCTTGGGCGAGCGCTGCAGCCTCTTTATAGACCAGTAACATCCCATTCGTCGGTCACATGGTCTAATCGCAGGTCAGTCCCATTCAAGTGCATGGGGCTGAGCTGCGATACTACGCACAGTCGCTATCCAATGGACGGTACTGTAATTGGTAAGCTGCAAGGAAGCTGCATTGCTCGGCGGAGTGTCATGGCTTCTCGAACATCTGATCAGCAGGGGTCCCGGGCGATTGATTCCCACCAATCTGATACTGATGACATTATCCAACCCCTATAATGACCCTTCTAATGCCCCGGCACCTCATATAGCCTATACCTACCCCGCTCCCTGCCACTCGCATCGCTCCTGCTCTCCGTACGTCCGCCACTGCATCGTGGGGTGATGCTAGGGAGGCTCGTCCCCGGCGTGGCCTGCTATTGGCTGCCCACACATGGAGATGCAGCGGAGGCCGTGCGGGGAGCGGGGTAAGTATAACCTACATGCCTGGGCATTAGGGGGGGGGGGGGGGTTTCATTATAGGGGTTGGATGACCCCTTTAATATCAGAATTTCAGAGAACCCCTTTAAAGGGTGTGTCCAGGATTTGAAAAACATGGCTGCTTTCTTCCAAATCCAGCACCACACCTGTTCATAGGTTGTGACTGGCATTGTGGCTTGGCTCTACTGGCATGAAAGGAGCTAAGCTGCAATACCATAGATTTACTGTGGACAGCGGTGGACCTTTAAATGTTAGGCAACTTTCACACTCGCATTTGGTGCGGATCAGTCATGGATCTGTACAAATGCATCTGTTCAGATAATACAACCGCATGCATCCGTTCGGAAAGGATCAGTTTGGATTATCTTTAACATAGCCAAAACGGATCCGTCTTTAACAACATTGAAAGTCAGTGGAGGATGGCTCAGTTTCGTCAGACGGACACCAAAACAGTCAGTCTCCAAAGCGGAATGCAGGCAGAACGGAGCCAAACGGATGCATTCTGAGCGAATCGTTATCCATTCAGAATGCATTAAAGGGCAAAACTGATCCGTTTTGGACCGCTTGTGAGAGCCCTGAACGGATCTCACAAACAGAAACCAAAACGCGAGTGTGAAAGTAGCCTTATTTATGTTCCAAATGCCTCCAGTAGTCCCTATTACAGTAACTACCTATTATTCTCCTTTTTCATCCTTGCATTTTAAATATTATTAAATAACAACAACCCTGGAACTTTGACTTATAGAAAAAAAAAAATTCCCAGCATTTTTGGCCCGAGCTGTATTTCATGAAGATGCAGGATTTCATTTGATAATAGCCCCGATAGTGAAGCGGTCACACACATACACCTAATGACTGTTGATCTTAGACACTATAGCAACAAGTAGAGGTTTGTTCGGGAGGAATGCAGGGTATGTGAGTGGGGGGAGGGGACACAGCTGAGAACGACAGGCCGCTCTACTAACCCACAAATTCCTTTGGTGGGCTTTCATCTTTTTGAACCATCTCAAAATTATCCTTTGCGTAATAAGCAATGTGATAAAAGAAAATTCCATTTCCAAAGACGATCTGAAGAAGCAGGTTTCTGGGAGTGGAAAGCAAGATTTCAGGAAATTTAACGAGAGAAGAAGAAGAAAAAAAAAAAAAAAAAAAAAAAGATCTGGCTCCTCCAGCTGCTTACAACTCCCAGCCAATATCCTACACGTCGCCCACTTAAAGGGGTTGTATCACGAAACATATTCTACATTTTTTCAAACCAGCGCCTGGATCTGAATACTTTTTTAATTGCATGTAATTAAAAAAATAAATTGTATAGCCAGTGATCTATTCAATAAAATGTACCTGTATAGCGCCACCTGCTGTTTGTTCTTTTCCTTATTTTTTGTCCGTCTTACTGAAGTGGTCGCACATGCTCAGTTTAAATCTTCAACTGCCACCAGCCATATGTTGTTTTAGAAGCTGTGGCAATTGCAATATGGAGGGTAGTAACTAAAGTAGTCACAGTATTTTGGCTCGATGGGCCATTTACACGGGTGGTGATTGGACGAGTGTTCCCTATTATCAGCCGATGTAAAAATGTCTGTTGATGACAAATCGAGGGAGTTGTCCTGTATGTGGATATAAAAATACCCATCTGAAGCCGGCGTGTACCCTCGTGTAAACCGCCAATAATGCAAATTCTATGGGGACAAATGATTGTTTGTCTGAACATACTGATGATGACTGCTCCATGAAAGTCCAAGTAAAAGAGCGACAACCGCGACTCTAATATCGCCGATCGGTGCTCTATACGGGCAGATTATCTTGGATGACAATTTAATGTGTATGGTCGCTTTCAGACTTTTCAGAAACAAAAAATGGGTTGCTGGATTTCAATATGTCTGATCCTTTTGATCTTGGAGAGATAAGCTGCTACCCGAAGTGCCAGGCCTTGGCTTTCTCACAAGCACACTTGGCCAAATGAGCACGAGTATGGATGGAGTGTTGGGAGGGATAGCTGTTGGGCTAGCCATACACATGTGATATCCACAAGTCAGTTCATTCAACCTAAACCACCTCTCCTCAGAGACCCACCATCGAAGAAAATCTGAGATTGGATGGGCAGCACGGTGGCTCAGTGATTAGCACTGGTGCCTTGCAGCGCTGTGTTAGAATCAGGACAACACCTACATGGAGTTTGTATGTTCTCCCCAGTTTGTATGTTCTCCCCAGTTTGCATGGGTTTCCTCCTATACTTATAAGGAACTTAGATTGTGAGCCCCATTGGGGACAGCTTGATGCTAATGTCTGTAGAGTGCTGCAGAATACATCAGTGCTATAAAAATAAGTATAATTATTAATTAATGAATAAATTAAATGGTTGGCTAGTCCTGATGAAATCGGTGAGTTTGGCTAAGGTTACGTCCAGGGGCGGACTGGGAACTTAAAGTGGCCCTGGAAAAAGACCTCAAAGCGCCCTAATGTAGGTGGGACAGATGCCTGGGCTACACAAGTAGATGAGGCCAATTCAAGTTGGCAGGATCACTTCCATGGTGCAGCACAGAATACCATGCCAAAGAACCAAATAGCAAAATGAAGCACAAAATACCTCCCCAGAAGCTGAACTTCTTTGGTGGCCATCAATAGCTGGCACGCTCTGTCCTCTTCCAATTGTCTCTAATGGAGGAGGGGGCTGGTGTGAGACACAGCACCAAGCCAGCCCTAGTTTTAGCATGCTGTCTGGACTTTAATAACCCCTATAGTGCCCCACTGCCCCCGGTACTATGTACCCAGCCAGCAGCACTGGGGAGGGTTTGGGTGATCATATGGGCATCGGCCCACCAGGAAAATTCTCTGTATGGTCTGCAACCGGTCCACCCCATTAATTTCTAATCTGTATTGTAGCTTTATACGCAGTGCTACTTAGCTTCAACTAAAGTAGTGATTCCCCAACCTATTAGTCGAGCACACGGCTTTAAGAAACCATGGTGATTTTTTTTACTGTTTTATGCTATTAGTGTATTACTTCTCTTTTGCATCGTAAGAATAAGACAAGATCCTATTACAGGATTTACGGGTGGCACTGCGACCTTGAGAATAATTATGACTGCACTCTCTAGTAATGTGGCTTTTCCTCGGACTCCAATGTCCAGTGTGCACTTACCTACACCCGGCTACAAACTGTTGTGTTTACCCAGCCATGCTGAACTTCAGCTCTTTGATGTGCCATATTTTACTTGGGTTCAGTTCATAACTTTTATTTATCATAAATTCCTCCTAAATCCCTCTGTTTGGACACTAAAGCCTCTCAATCCACAAAAAAATGAAAGGTTTATCTGGAAAGAATTCAGAGGGCATTCTATCGACACCCGCCATGCCGTAGTAAACACACACAATAGACTGCGGCCAACGGTAGCTTTGTATCTCTGTAAAGCTCGACAAGTCCGCAGACCTGAACTGACCGATGTAGTTTACTTGAATGGGAAAAAAGTACACAAAAAAATCTAACCAAGACTAACTTGGAATTCTCACCCGACCCCAACCGTTTGGTTCTACCTGGTCCTTCATCCACTAAGTGATCAGGACAACTTATTTTCCTTCCATACATTGTATGTTAGAAAATCACAAAGCCCTAATGAGAATTCCAGCAGAATGAACAGCGCTCTTTTTAGAAGGTTTCTAGGTTACTGGGCAGTTCAAGGGTACAGGAACAGGTTGGACAAGTCCTACCCTCTGGTTACATGCACCTTGATAAAATGTACACACCACAACAGGCATGCAGATAACCTTTGAGGAGGGTCAGCTGGTTATCATACCCACTTAATATCTCATGTCTACTGCTCCCTTGACATATTTAACTAGTCTCCATAAACCATTTAGATATTGACAGGTCTAAACAATTAAATAAAATAGAAGGAGCTTTCCTACAAAAGAACATTTATCACCCATCAGGAGAATTGAGGTCCCTGAGTCCCGGAGAAGAGTTAATGTGCTTGAGTGACCACTGCTTTATTCACTTCCATGGGAGTGTCGGGAATAGAAGCCAAGAGCGGACACTTATGTACGCCACCGCTCCATTCAGATGGGATCTTGAGACTTCCATCTTGTGATCGGTGGGGGATCCAGAGGTCAGACTCTGAAGGAACAGGCAACTCTTCTATCCTGTGCTCTTTGTGAGTAACACCTTTAAAGGGTTTGTCTGGACTAGAGATAGTGAAGACCTGTCCTCAGGATAGGTCATCAACATGAAATCGGTGGCTGTTTGACAACTCATGGTCAGCAATTTCAGGCAGCCATGGTTTCGGAAACTAACCGTGTACAAAGTGAAAGCAGAAGGCTCAGTACATGTCAGTGTGAGATGAGCTGCAATACCCCAGCACACCCGATCGGTGGGAGTGCCCAGTGTTTGACCCCTGCTAATTAGAATCATCAATATCTGTAGGACACACTATTTTTTGTCTTGGCGTTTTCTTTGAGCCCAAGACAATGAATTAATAAGACACCTGACTTTTGCAGTTTCTAAGCTTTTTGCCAAATAGTGTGTTTGAGCACCTGGTGGTTTTTAATGGGATTTTGTTTCCCACGCCTGGGGTTTTTATTTAGGAAATAATGTACCCCCCTCTGTTGTCACATTATCTTAAGAGCAGTATGGAAAAAATAGACTGGGACAAAAAATGCAAAAACGCAATTAAAAAACACCACACATTTCCACCAAGTTTTTTCAAGGAGGGCAAAAAAACAAATGGAGCTCCATGAAACAAAAAACAAAAAGAGGAGTGAAAAAGTACTCCAAAAGAAATCTCATGTACACTTTGCTTTTTTTTTTCCCCCATGCGGAAACCGACCTGCTGTGCAGATTTAAAAATTCGCAGTATGCCAATTGTTGGTGCGATAGTGTGGATTTCACCCTTTGCAATACAAGGGTGAGATCTACAGAAAAACCCGTGTCAAATTTGCATCAAAAACTGCAGGTAACTCATGTGGTTTCTAGTGTGGAAATGCACAGTATTCTAAAGAAGTTTCTAAAATTTTATATTGATGGGCTATCGTCAGGATGGACCATCAATTTGTTATCATGCCCCCATCAATCCACCTTCAGAGTGGCAACGAAAATACACAACTCGCCCATTATTCAGTGAATGTTGCTGATCATTGCGGTACTCTTATTCACTTCAATGGGAGCAGTGCTGCCATTACCACCTCCGCCCCTACAAACCAGGGGTGCGTTGTGTCGAACCCTCACTGGTGGCCTATCTTGAGGATAGGCTTTCAATAGTAAAATCCTAGACAAAGTCTTCAAGTTGATGATAAACCTTACATAAATGTCAGACAAACCTGCCAAATGATGCCATCTCCTCCGCCCCATTCTAAATTTTCTGCTTTCCACATCTGGCTTGGCTGAATGGCAAGACAGGTTCCACCAAAAAACAACGTGGACGCTGCCAGTCAACCTTCAAACGGTTAAAACAGCAAATCACCCAAATTCGAAATCATGACTACAAACACAATGCAGACATACACAAGTATTCCAGTATTACATGTGTGGTACTGCTAAAGTAATAAAGGACTGGTAATGTAAATGGCATCACATACGGCATCGGCGTGGGAGGCCTGCCAAGTAGCTGTCCCCGTAATGAGGCAGGTAATTAAAAATATAGAAATATGCCCTTCCTGTTTAGAGGCACTAAGCTGCTACGTACTGTATACATACAAGCAAATATAAAAGATGAAGGGGAGAAGAAAAAAAAAGGGAGAAAAGTCCTGCAAAACCAGCCAAGAGCACAAAGAGCCCTCATTTACCATGTCCAAGCCAGAAGAGGGAGGCATTCTCTACGCTTCCAGCAATTTTCATTACAAAGGGCGATGGAACGGTGCATTGGTCTGAGGCGCTAATCGTTTCACACCAAGACACTTTTTACATCGACATCAAAGATAACGGCAGTCCTCCACCGCCAGTACACTCTGGAGCACTTTGTTAACCACTATTTGGGAGCTCACTGCTACCTTAATGTTCTGCTTCACAAGCGAGACTTGGACACCAACCAAGTCTCTGTCAATAGCCGCAAAGTGTTGTGTTTGCTAAAGAGTCTCTTAGGAATCCAATGAGCAACACTTGAACATGAATACCCATAATACTAGTAGATACAAAGTCGGAAAATGTCACTGCAGCTGCCCCCTGAGCAACCATGTGGTAGGAACTTAAAATATTACCAAGGTAAGAGGTCCACAACACATTACATTGACCTGCTCCATACATTGACCATTATGATGAATACCGACTGCATTTACGCAACTTGTTCGTCTAGTAAAATAAAACTTGATTTAATTGATAACAACCATGTATCTACTAGGGAAATGTTCATCAAAAATTACTTTAATCACATATAAACAGCCATATAGAATAAAACTTTACTTACTCATTCAAGGGATTGCGCACCTTTGGGGTGACCGTACCTGCAAAGAGAAGCATACTTACCCGCTTCCCGTCGATGGCTCCCCACTCCTCCTCTTCCAGGCCTCGGCTGCTCCACTGGGCTTCTTGGATGTTAACTTCCTGTTTGATGCAGCCGCAGCCAATCTCTGTCTGCAGTGGTGACCTGCTCCCCTTGAGCCATGTGTCAATTTGTCATGATGCAAGAGGAATATGTCACCACAGCAGCCAGCAACAGGAAGTTTAGATTTAGAGAGCCCAGCAGAGCTCCCTTTGCAGGTCTGCCCAGGAGGGAGGAGGGAGTTGCCAAAACCTTCCCCCAAAGGTGCACAACCCCTTTAAATATCCACGCAAACTCATAAAGCTCGCTAATGTTTTTTTTTTTTATGTGATTGGTGGAGGTCTGACACCCAGGACTGATAGTATTATGATAATCAGCTGTTTGAGAAAGCACCAGCGCTTGCAGTCTTTGCACAGATCAGCCTTGGCCATGTGACGTTGCGTTGATCGGCCTAGTCACGACTCAGTCCCATAGAAGTGAATGGGGCAGAGCTGCGATACCATGCACAGCCGCTATACAATGTACGACCCTGTGCTTGGTGAGCTGTGAGAAGGCCCTGGCACTACTGCGAGTGCTGATGCCTTTTAAAACAGCTGATAAGCGGGGGACCAGGGTGTCGGACCTCCACGATCAGATACTAAAGACCTATCCATCAGTATAAAAGTCTCAGAAAACCGCTTGAAATGATTTATTTTTCAATATGTACAGGGTGGTAATAGTTCGGTTTACGCCTCATAGTTTTGGGGTAAACAAGACCAAGTGGTCAATGCAACGACATATCAATATATACCTTGTTCAGGAGCAACAAGCAATTTTTGATTACAGCGAACGTCACCCAGAAGGATGTTTGAAGAAGCTCAGCACTCACCTGGAGACACAAAAGCTTCCTTCAGATAGAGCAGGACATCAGCAAACCTCCGGACGTCATTCACCAGCTGCATGATGTATTCCGGGTCCACCACAGGGCTGTCATAGCAATCGGAGTTAGTGCTGATACTGCTCAGAGAATTACTTTTGGTGCTTCTCCCCATTCCCCAGGTGGAAGAATTTGAGATGGTGAAGAAGTTTGAGGTAGAAAACCGTGAAAATCCCAAACCACGCCTGTTACCTCCTCCGTTCTGACGCAACATCCCAGCGTGCTTCTGAGAGGCCCTCAGCAAGCATTCAGTGCCACTCTTTGCCCATAGGCCACAAATTCAAACCTAGGAGATAGAAAAAGGAAGAAAAAAAAAAGAAAAGAAAAATACAATTAGATTTACTAAGAAAGTTTGTTAGTAATACCTCATGCCACCTATGGCCCAAGCATGAGAAGTCATGGTTACTGAAAGCTACAACTATCTGAGAATTTTTGGGTGGATTACGCAGGACAGTGGCCTCTCTGATTTGGAAATCTGTTGGGTGCCAGATCTTAGAAGCTCCACGAGTCAGCTGCAACGACGTGTCAAAAGAAATCTCCAAACCCTCCGAGATTCATATTTGAAGGCACATTTTCAGGCAGTGCTCCATGGGGAAAAAAGTACGCAAAATTGCTTTTCCCTGCCCACCCAGTGACACCTGTAGATGGCATCATGAGGTACAACTCCTCCCAAACACTGCTGTCTACAGATGGCTCTCTGATTTGGCTGGTAAGAGCTTTTTTGCCTACTTTTTTCCTATGGAGCATTGCCTGAAAAACCAGCTTCCATACCCTGTTGTCTCTCCAAGGATGAAGAGCATCTTTCTCTAGATGCAGAGTTCCTAATAGAAACAGCCTGTATTATAGGACGTGCATTGACATTTAACAAAGGTTCTTGACGACGTGGTTAACCCCTCATGACCTTTTCTGCAGAGCCCCCCAACGTGGCAGGACTTGCACTAGGAATCATTCTTACCTAATCCCCGTGGCGCGTTCCAGCTTCTTCGCTCTCTCACCAGCTCTGCAAACTGGATGTTGACTTGGGGACACCCAAGACCTGCAGAGATGGCGGTAGGAGCGATGGAGCCGGAAGGCAGCGGCAGAGATCAAGCAAGTACAATTGTCACTGCGGCCTCAACCAAGCTGGAGTCAGGTCTGCAGAGAGGGTCCTCACAGGTGAACAACCCCTTTAAAGCTAAATGGGTGAAAATGAGAGATTACTAAAAATCTAAAAACTATTACTATAGAGAATATAGCGGAACACAAGAATAGAAAGAAGACAAAACGGTTGCAGTTACTGTAATGAGTTCCAATCGGAAAGTTTGGAAACTCTAATTTTGTGACACAGACTCCTGCTGACTTATACCAGGAACCCATTAAAGGCTCAGCAGGAGAGCGATCTTCAGAACAGGAAGTCAGTCTACAGGAAATGACCCTCAACCACCAACTCAACCAGAGACGGCCTGAAACAACCAGATGAGAGCATGTTAATGTACGCTGAAACGTGGAAGTGCAAACGCTTTAACCCGTTCATACAGCAGTGTTGGGGTCGGATCACAACCCGTTCAATACTGAATGACCACCATGCACTGGCCGGCTATTAGCGGCCTCCCCCGATGATAATGGTTGATCGTCTGGAGTCAAAAAAGGCAAATTCTGATCAACGACAAAAAGCAATGTCCTCATAAACTAAATGACAAAAATGTGAGAAAAGTAGGTGAAGGTTATTCGGACAGTTTCTTCCAGAAGCAGCGCCACACCTGTCCATGGGTTCTGTGTGGTACTGCAGCTTACTGCCATTTACTTCAATGGAGCCAAGCTCAAAGGCAAATATAAAGCAGAGTTTAAAGCTGATGGGCTGAAACCTGGGACCCCCACCATGGCCTTTTCACAGCCTAGCCTAGGGTGTCAGACCCCCACTGATCAGATAGGTGATCCGTCATCAGTATAAAAAGCCTTGGAAAAACCCTTTAAACCACCAGACACAATTCATGGACTGGTTCTGGAAAAAAGCAGCCATGTTTTTCCTGAACAACCCCTTTAAGTGTTATTTAGATGCTTTATGGGTGGCTTATTTTTTTGAATAGTTTGCAATGGGACTGAATCCCACCAGTGTAATATCAACATGGCGACTGTATGGTCTTCCTATTTTCCAGGTGGATTTAATGTGGGTGCTCTAGAGTCCTCCATACTACTAAAAACCATACTGATAGTAGTGTGCATACCAGAGAGACAGTGAAATTAAAGGGAACACGTCATGTTAAACATTGGGGAGATTTATCAAACTGGTGAAAAGTAGAACTGGCTTAGTTGCCCATAGCAACCAATCAGATTCTACCTTTCATTTTCCAAAGGAGCTGTGAAAAATGAAAGGTGGAATCTGATTGGTTGCTATGGGCAACTAGGCCAGTTCTACTTTACACCAGTTTGATAAATCTCCCCTATAGTATCTAATCTGCAGGCAGCGAGTTATAGAGCATGAAGAGCTGAGCAGATTGAGAGAGTTTTATTGGAAAAGCTTCAGTATAACGTCATTTCTACATTAGGAGTCCAGTGGGCAGTTTTTGCATTAATAGCCTTCTCTGTATAAGGAACCATTCACACGACTGCATTTTTGGCGCGCACCCGATCCGCATGTTTAGCAGATTGCATGCCGGCCCAATAATTTCAATGGGACCGCAAAAAAAGAGGACAGCACACCGTGTGCTATCCGCATCTCCGGCCCCCGGCCTGCAAATAAGATGGAACCTGTCCTATTCTTGCCCGTTTTGGAGGACAAGAGAAGGCAGGTCCGCAAAAAAAAAAAAAAAAAATTATGCAACACGAATGTCACATGGACGTCATCCACATTTGTGGATCGGGTTTTGTGAACTGCAAACTACATACGGTCGTGCGAACGCAAATTAAGTGTCTATACAGATATAGCGGTCATTGCGTAGGACCGCCCACTGGACTCCCAATCATAAAACGTGAATGCATAAATTCCATGTTATACTGAAAGTTTTCCTGTGAACCTATACATCAAGGATGCTCAACCTGCTGCCCTTCAGCTGTTGTAAAACTACAACTCCCACCATGCACTTCTGTAGGCTACGGCCTAATTCACACGTCTGTTGTGTGTTGCGGATGCACAAGTTGCGGATCCGCAACACACCTTGCCACCAGCCCTATAGAGATGCCTATACTTGTCCACAATTGCGGGCAAGAATAGGACATGCTCTATATTATTGCGGAGCCGCCGGCCAGAAGATAGGCGGCGCGCTCCGCAAATGCGGAGAGCACAGTGTGTGCACTCAGCATCCATCACGTCCCCATTCAAAATGAATGGGTCTGCACCCGTTCCGCAGATTTGCGGAACGGGTGCGGACGAACATTCCGGACGTGTGAATAGGGCCTAAGTGTAGGCTGTCCAGGAATGATGGGAGTTGTAGTTTTGCAACAGCTGGAGGGCCGCAGGTTAAGCAGCTCTATATCACGAGGCTGGCAGATCAGACACCATGTTCATTCTGACAGGTTCCCTTAAAGGGAACCTGTCACCAGGAAATACACTGATAAACCAGGCATGCTGCCTTGTAGGGCTCACTCTGCTGAATATAGTGATACCTCTCACTTGGTGATCTGGTGCTTTATTGTGGAGAAATAGTACTTTTAATCCATATGCTAATGAGCTGATATGAGTCCAGCGTAGGGCTGCACGATATGGGAATTTTGTGCGATTGCGATTAGGGCCCTAAAAATTGCGATAACTATATGCGATGCGATATTTTAAGGGAATTGTGCTAGAGGTCTATCTGCTTGGATTTTCAAGGTAAAAGCACACACAGATGATTGATGATGTGAAATGTAGTTATG
This sequence comes from Bufotes viridis, assembly GCA_033119425.1. Lineage (NCBI taxonomy): Eukaryota > Metazoa > Chordata > Amphibia > Anura > Bufonidae > Bufotes > Bufotes viridis. The sequence continues at coordinate 37,593,784 of CM065596.1, read as the reverse complement.
CTAAATTAAAGAACTGAAATGCGCAGTGTTTTTCAAAATAAAATACATATTTACATTACTGCAAAAGTACAAAATACAGAACTTGCCATTTTCTTAATAGCGCTGCCCAGAACAGATAAATAAAATAGATATAATAATGACTTTCCACCAGCCCCTCCTCCCTCCCCGCACTGTAACTGATGTATTGCTGGCCGTGCTGTGCAGCATAGCGACCGGAGATACAGTATCAGTGTCACGTAGAAAGTCAACTATCGCTTTATAATATGCACTGCCATCCCCCCCCCCACACTTTTGGGGGGGAAAAAGTGTGTCTTATAAAGCGAAAAATACAGTAATATAATTGCAGCATTTTTGGGTCAGCAAATTGCGATTGCGATACGGCGATTAATTGCGATAACGATTGCTTTCGCGATATATTGTGCAGGCCTAGTCCAGCGTTTTTTCTATTTAGAGCTGTAGCCACTCCCCTATTCACTTCTTCAGTTGGGCGTGGTTTATTACATCATTTATTCATTTTAATAACTGGAGGGAAAATGAATAACAGAGAATGCTTAAGTAAAAAAAGGGGAGGAATATATTATTGAAGTTAGTAATTATAATAAGGGCTAGTTTATTCATGGGGTGATAAACACATGATGGCTGATAAGGGACATGTCGCCGTGGGTATGGCAGTTAGGCTTTAAAGTGAAAGGCAGCAAGGCTTGTATTGGCTATAATGCAGGTCATTTTTTAAACCACGCCCCTTTTACAACTGAAGAAGTAAATAGGGGAGGGGCTACAGCTCTAAATAGAAAAAATGCTGGACTCATATCAACTACTGGACTCATATCAGCTCATTAGCATATGGATTAAAAGTAATATTTCTCCACAATAAAGCAACAGATCATCAAGTAAAAGGTATAATTATATTCAGCAGGGTGAGTCCTACAAGGCAGCATGCCTGGTTTATCAGTGAATTTCCTGGTGACAGGTTCTCTTTAAAGGTGTGGGCCCCACCACCTATGGATACGGTAGTCCAGCTGACACGTGTGACTCTAGGCAGGCAGGTTGCGTGCTTCGTGTTGTTTTGTGCCCACTTGCAGTGTAAATCATTACAGAGACAGGGAGCCTGGTGAAGCGTAACCCCCAGGACGCCATCTTCCAGGCCACTGAGGAGGACTCCGCTCTAGCAGTTTTTAATCGTTTCCACCTCGTCTCACCTCTATAAAGTCACCCAAAACAATTGCTTTCAATACATGGATCCTAGAACAAGAGGTCACTACCACTGTAACGAAAATCAAACTGCATGGGCGATCTAACACACGATCCCACAAGCTGCTCTATGCAGTGGCCCTCCACTAACAGAGGTCTCCGCTCTAGGGCTTAAACATGCTCCTATAGGATGCATTTAAAGGGGTAGAATCTGGGCCACCATTTAAAGTAGTTGTCTGGTGAAAGAAAAATATTTGGAGTGGGATAATGGACACTATAATTACAATGCAGCAATGTAATAATAATGTACATGTCATGTCACAGTACAGGGATAATACACACAGTGATGTCACAGTACAGGGATAATACACACAGTGATGTCACAGTACAGGGATAATACACACAGTGATGTCACAGTACAGGGATAATACACACAGTGATGTCACAGTACAGGGATAATACACACAGTGATGTCACAGTACAGGGATAATACACACAGTGATGTCACAGTACAGGGATAATACACACAGTGATGTCACAGTACAGAGATAATACACACAGTGATGTCACAGTACAGGGATAATACACACAGTGATGTCACAGTACAGAGATAATACACACAGTGATGTCACAGTACAGAGATAATACACACAGTGATGTCACAGTACAGAGATAATACACACAGTGATGTCACAGTACAGAGATAATACACACAGTGATGTCACAGTACAGAGATAATAAACACGGTGATGTCACAGTACAGAGATAATACACACAGTGATGTCACAGTACAGGGATAATACACACAGTGATGTCACAGTATAGGGATAATACACACAGTGATGTCACAGTACAGAGATAATAAACACAGTGATGTCACAGTACAGGGATAATAGACACAGTGATGTCACAGTACAGAGATAATACACACAGTGATGTCACAGTACAGGGATAATAAACACAGTGATGTCACAGTATAGGGATAATAAACACAGTGATGTCACAGTATAGGGATAATACACACAGTGATGTCACAGTACAGGGATAATACACACAGTGATGTCACAGTACAGGGATAATACACACAGTGATGTCACAGCACAGAGATAATACACACAGTGATGTCACAGCACAGAGATAATACACACAGTGATGTCACACAGTACAGGGATAATACACACCGTGATGTCACAGTACAGGGATAATACACACAGTGATGTCACAGTACAGGGATAATACACACAGTGATGTCACAGTACAGGGATAATACACACAGTGATGTCACAGTACAGGGATAATACACACAGTGATGTCACAGTACAGGGATAATAAACAGTGATGTCACAGTACAGGGATAATACACACAGTGATGTCACAGTACAGAGATAATACACACAGTGATGTCACAGTACAGAGATAATACACACAGTGATGTCACAGTACAGAGATAATACACACAGTGATGTCACAGTACAGGGATAATACACACAGTGATGTCACAGTACAGAGATAATGAACACAGTGATGTCACAGTACAGAGATAATACACACAGTAATGTCACAGTACAGGGATAATAAACACAGTAATGTCACAGTACAGGGATAATAAACAGTGATGTCACACAGTACAGGGATAATACACACAGTGATGTCACAGTGCAGGGATTATAAACACAGTGATGTCACAGTACAGGGATAATACACACAGTGATGTCACAGTACAGGGATAATAAACACAGTGATGTCACAGTACAGAGATAATGAACACAGTGATGTCACAGTAAAGGGATAATAAACACAGTGATGTCACAGTACAGGGATAATATACACAGTGATGTCACAGTACAGGGATAATACACACTGTGATGTCACAGTACAGAGATAATAAACACAGTGATGTCACAGTAAAGGGATAATAATACACAGTGATGTCACAGTACAGGGATAATGTACACAGTGATGTCACAGTACAGGGATAATACACACAGTGATGTCACAGTACAGGGATAATACACACTGTGATGTCACAGTACAGAGATAATAAACACAGTGATGTCACAGTAAAGGGATAATAATACACCACGTGATGTCACAGTACAGAGATAATAAACACAGTGATGTCACAGTAAAGGATAATACACACAGTGATATCACAATAGAGAGATAATGAACACAGTGATGTCACAGAAGAGGGATAATCTAATAAGCGATGTCACAATAGACAGATGATAATGTACACAATGATGTCACAGTACAAGGAAAATCAAATCAGTGATGTTATATAAACAGTGATGCAGGTGAAATGCACACAGTGATGTCACTTTGCATACAACGTAACCATGGGATTCAATGACAAATTTAGAATGGGGACACAATCATTTAGCTATTGCACCTTACATACAATTCACCACTAACTGCAACTTTTCCGGGGAGACGGGCCCTCTGTTGTTGGGTCCCACAGCAGCTGCTTTGTCTGCCACCCTGGTAGTTACACCTATGCCCGTCACCTCTCCGGACATGTCCATTTTAGATACTAATCTTACATTGAATAACGCTCCAAAAATTGGCAAATCGGCTTCCGACAATATGATATCCCAGGGAGTCGCCCCAAGCACACAACTATACCTGCACTGTGAGAAAAGTGCATTACAAATGTTTGTCATCGTCATATCACACTGTCCGATGTTCGGTAAGGCCAAGCGCCATTCGCCAATAAACACGTGCTCCAGCCTATCACACGAGCCAATGCATAGTGAATGTGGGAGCAACAACTGCTACCAAACTCATTCCTCCTCCTTTCAATTCTGTTGATTATTGGCAGCACATCTCTGAGTACACAGGGGGGCGTGCCCCTGATAACCGGCATCTTGTCTCCAGATGAAAGATGCAAATCTTCCGACAAATGAGCGTTTGCTCCTTTATTATCCGATCAGTGGCTTGACTACACAGGGAAATTATCGGGAACGAGTATTCCTATCAACACTTGTTCCCAATAACCGAAATCACTCAGTGTAATAGGGCCTTAAAGGGGTTGTCCGATTTTCCGATACTGATGACCTATCCTCAGATATCAGATCATCAGACCACCGCTACAATGTTGATGGTTCACACGTAGACATTAAAGGGGTTGTCCCATCTTGGACACTGGGGGCATATCACTAGGATATGCCTCCAAGTGTCTGATAGGTGCCGGTCCCACCCCTATACTTACAAAGTGATGGAGGGTGCACTGCGCATGCGTGGCCGCCCTCCAATCATTTCTATGGGACTGTCAAGAACAGCCGAGCACTGGCTCTGCTATTTCCGTAAGCCCTATAGAAGTGAATAGTGCAGTCGCCGTGCTTGCACAGTGTGCTTCCCATTCATTTCAATGGGAAGAAGTGACACGCTCAGCTATTTTCCGCAGTCCCATAGAAATGAATGGAGGATGGCCACACATGAACTGTGAACCCTCCTGCACTTTGCGGGCTCCGATCTAAGTATAGGTGCGGGTCCCAGAGGTGGGACCTGTGCCTATCAGAAATTGGGGGAATATCCTAGCGACATGCCCACAATGTCCAAGATGGGAATAACCCATTAAAGAGGCAGCAGCGCTCGCACGGCCCCTTAAAACACGCGATCAGCAGGGGTGCCAGGAGTCCGATCATTAGGATAGGTCATCAATATCGGAAAACAGGACAAACCCTTTAAAGTCATGAGACCCAAGTGGTTGCGGAAAATACATCTTTAATATTCGCCACCACAGGAATCTACAGATGCTATTCAGCCCCTTAAGATTAGCTAGTTTCCTCAGACTTTTGTTATTTAGGAAGAGGAAAGTCAAAGCCTCAATATGATCAGCTGCCAAATCCCACACTCTCCAGGGTATTTAAATACAATCGATAGCACACACCAACAGGAAAAACACAGACGGGCGAGAGCCGGGGCTGATAACCATCCTGCACTCAGCACAAGGACCCTGGCAGGGCTGGGGGAAAGTGAAAGACGATTACAGCCAGGATAGACTCCGCTTCTATTGTGTGCAGATAGGAAAGAAAAATAAAATGATGGAGGTGTTACGATTTCATTAGTAAAAGGGCAGGAAAAAAAAAAAAGGGATTTAAAGGCGAGATCAATCAGGAGCTCAAAATGATATTTCAGTCACTGCCTACGTAGGGGAGGGTTACCTGCTATTTATTTTCCTCCGATCTCGCTGCTTGGCTGCTCTTTAGCATCAGCTTCATCAGGGCAGAGCTGTGATCTGTGACTACAGTTTAGCTACAGTGCCTACAGGAAGCTGTAAGAGTCTGAGACACGCCCCCTGTCTCCTCATTGGTTCCCCCTGCAGCACGGCCGCCTCAGATTGGCTGCTGTGTATAAACACAAGCCAATCACAGACTCGACAGGAAGTCAGGGCGACATAAGTGCTGATTACTAAACTGCCAGTGACAAAAAAAGGTTTTTCACGTGCTACACACATAATGAGCAAAATGAGGCTTAAAGGGGTATTCTGGTTGTGCGACGTTATCCCCTATCCACAGGATTGGTGGGGGTCCTACAGCTGGGACCCACTGATCATGAGAAAGGGGACCCCGTAATGAAGAGAGCAGCAGGTCGGGCACGCTCACAGCTGCTCCATTCATTTCTACGGGCGTTTTGGAGATTGCCAGCTGCTGTCCTATTGGTAGGACCCCCACTGATCAAATATTTACCCCCTATCCTGTAGGCACAACCAGAATACCTCTTTGATTGTTGTCCAGGATTTTGCTTTTGGTGGTCATCAGTATCTGACAGGAGAGGGCCCGACCTGATCAGCAGTTCTGGAGGAGCCGCGATGCTGGAAATACTGGCCACCAATTGGAAAATCATGGGATACGCCTTAGGGTACTTTTACACTAGCGGCAGGACGGATCCGGAAGGCTATTCAGCCTGCCGGATCCGTCCTGCCGCAAGTGGCCGTGCACTGCCGTGCTGCCGCTCCGTCCCCATTGACTATAATGGGGCGGAGCTACGGTGCAGCACGGCCGGAGATCGCCGGACTAAAAGTCCCGCATGTCCGACTTTTCAGTCCAGCGATCTTTGCCGTGCAGTGCTGCGTCGCAGCTCCGCCCCCGCCCCATTATAGCCAATGGGGACGGAGCGGCAGCACGGCAGTGCACGGCAAAGATCGCTGGACTGAAAAGTCGGACATGCGGGACCTAGTCCGGCAATCTCCGGCCGTGCTGCACCGTAGCTCCGCCCCAATATAGTCAATGGGGATGGAGCGGCAGCACGGCAGTGCACGGCCACTTGCGGCAGGACGGATCCGTCCTGCCGCTAGTGTAAAAGTACCCTTAAAGAAGACCTGCCACTTCTTCTGACATGGCTGTTTTAGCAAATAACGGTATTCCACCTCAAAATACCAGTTCTGGAGCATCTATTCTTATGACTAGGGGTCATTCCTCCACAGATGTATGGTAACGGGATCTTTAAGAGTTATGATCAACCGAAAGCAGAATTTACCCTAGCTAACGCAAGCTTCTATCAGTACCTACAATTGCGCCATGCTCTGGTAGCACAAGGAAAGGAAACGGATCTCACGATAAAGACATCCTCAATAGCTGATCAAGTTAGAAAAGGAGGAGATACTAAGGCCTCTTGCACACAGGCGTCATGTTTGACGCCCGGATAAGATGCGGGTGCGTTGCGGGAATCGCCGCGATTTTTCCGCGCGTGTGCTAACGTTTGTAGTGCGTTGAGCACGCGCGTGAAAAAATCCGCATGCTTGGTACCCAGACCCGAAGTCAGACTTCATCACTGAAGTCCGGTTTCGGGATGAGTATTCTGTATGTGTAATTATTTTCCTTTATAACATAGTTATAAGGGAAAATAATCGCATTCTAATTACAGAATGCAATGTTCCCCGGGCTATAGAGGGTTAAAAATAATAAAGAGTTAACTTACCTTCTCCCATTGTACGCGCAGAGCCCCAGAACGTCTTCTCTCTTGATAGTTTGGATGCTTGAGGACCTGTGGTGACGTCACAGGGTCACATGGTCCAGTCATAGAAGCATTTGAGTGGACCATGTGACCCATGTGATCCTGTGACATCACGGCAGGTCCTTCATCCATCTGTTGGATGAAGGACCTGCCGTGATGTCACAGGATCACATGGGTCACATGGTCCACTCAAATGCTTCTATGACTGGACCATGTGACCCTGTGACGTCACCACAGGTCCTCAAGCATCCAAACTATCAAGAGAGAAACGTTCTGGGGCTCTGCGCGCATAATGGGAGAAGGTAAGTTAACTCTTTATTATTTCTAACCCTTTCTCATCATTTAACAATGCATTCTTTATTAAGAATGCTATTTCCTTATAACCATGTTATAAGGGAAATAATAGAGATTGGGTCCCGTTGCTAAGCAACAATGCGGGAAAATCGCAACGCATCCGCACTTGGTTGCGGATGCTTGCGATTTTCCCGCAGCCCCATTCACTTCTATGGGGCCTGCGTTGCGTGAAAAACGCAGAATATAGAACATGCTGCGATTTTCACGCAACGCAGAAGTGATGCGTGAAAATCACCGCTCATGTGCACAGCCCCATAGAAATGAATGGGTCCGGATTCAGTGCGGGTGCAATGCGTCCTCCTCACGCATTGCACCCGCGCGGAAAACTCGCCCGTGTGAAAGGGGCCTAAAGGGGCGATTTCTGCATTTTATAAAATTCTGCTTACATTTTATCAGGACCATTTCCCATTGAAGGTAAAAGATAAGTGGAGTGCAGATATGGGGGCTCTGACCGCCTCCCAAAGGTCGGAGGTGTTAGAGAAAGGCCCGCTGCCATCATTGTGTGAACCACAATTGTACCGAATACACAGAGTGCACGCTCCTTCGCAAGTTGGGCTTGCGAGATACGTCTCAGTGCCCGGAATGTGCCACTCCAGATGCACACATTATGCATATGTTTTGGGAGTGGGCCCCTTTTGGAGGGATGTTTTAGAGATTATATTTGAGGTCTATAAGGTCCGACTTCAAGCTGATCCACTTATACGTGTGCTGGGTCTCCTACAGGACGGTTCTGTAGAGGGCACAACTATAGGCATCAGCAGAATATTGTATAATGCCAGGAAAATAATAGCCAGATATTGGACAAGCGCTGATGTGCCTACCAAGAGGGAATTTATTGCTCGCATGAACGTGATCATTGACATGGAGGGGGGAGTATATACCCAAAGTGATTCTATTTGGGGATCGTGGATAATGACAGCGGGTCTACCATCTGGGCGACTTCTGCTTACCAACATGAGGAGGCATATTCTAGGATAAGAGAATAAAGGAAAAATACAATACGTAAATCAGTACATGTATATTGTTATATACATGGGTATCGAGTGTGATGGAGAGGGGAACCTATAGCGGATCATATTTGAGTTGGTGCGGTTCAGGGGGGGGCGACGACTAGTATTACATTTATGTATGTACATATGGCATTTTTCATCTCTATCACCTGAATTGGGTTCAATTTGAAATCTTTGGTTATGTGCATTGATACCTTTGTACCTCAGTTGTGTACGTGTTTTGTATACAAAAAAAATCACGAAAAAAGATGAAATAAAAAAATTTAAAAAAAAGTCCTTTCTCAATTATTCAAACTACAAGTTTAGGCTACTTTCACACCAACGTTTTGGCTTTCCGTTTGTGAGATCCGTTCAAAACAGATCAGTTTTTCCCTAATGTATTCTGAATGGAAAAGGATCCGCTCAGAAAGCATCAGTTTGCCTCCGTTCAGTCTCCATTCCGCTCTGGAGGCTGCCTGCAGCGTTTTGCGGTTACACGCCAGTCAAAAACTGCAAGCGCTCTGGGGCTTTATTGCAGACTGCAGTAGTGGCAGCTCCGATCTAACCACCGCCTCTTGCATTATATCAGCGAGGAGCAGTAAAACAAACTGCTAAAAAAAAAAAAAAAAAGCAGAAGCTTGACTAGGAAATGAAGCAACCGTGATCTCATCATGGCGTGTGCGCCACCTGATCCGCAGGGCCTAGGATGCCCCCCAGCAGGACCAGCTACACCTACAGTCACGTAGTAATGAGCACGGCAGGCACAACTCCAGGGCTCACGCACACAAACTGATTTTTTTTTGTCTGTATCTGATCCGCATTTTTTTGCGGGTCAGAGGCAGACCCATTCACATTCAAAAGACTTGAAAAGCGTACCATGTGCTGTCCACATCCGCACGTCCCTTCCGTGGCCCCACAAAAATATAGAACATGTCCTATTCTTGCCCGAATTACGGAGAACGATAGGACAGTTCTATTGTGGCCCAGACGTTCCGTTCTGCAAAATGCAGAATGTACGCGGCTGGTATCCGTCTTTTGCGGATCCGCAATTTGCAGACTGCAAAAATGGCTACGGTCGCGTCCATAATCCCTAAGCCTCATAATTATGTCATACTGGCGTGGAAAATACTAAGGAGCCGTAACAGTAACACAAGCGATCAGCGAGACTCGTAGGAGTCAGATAGAAAACATTTATATAGTGAGAAATCTCCCGATACCAAACAGGGAAAGATTATGGAGGAGATTTATCATTAATATTATTTATCACTCGTTGCCCTTAGCAACCAGATTCCACCATTCAATTTTCAGGGCTCTTTAGGAAAATGAATGGTGGAATATGACCGCTAACAGATTCCGCTAAATTCAGCACTAAGATATAAGTGTGAATAAGAAATATCATTTTCAACAAAAAGAACAATCAAGCCAAAACCAGAAACACAAAAAACTAGAGGTCACTTATTTTCTTTTGCCGCATCCAAAACGGTCGTGTGCATGAGCCCTTGGTCTGAGTTCACACTTCCATTATTAGGATCAGTTAGTCCACCTGCACACTGAAGGTATCTGGTTTGTAGTACGCAAATCGCGAATCCACAAACTATGGATTCAGTCTGTGTGCATCCTGCAATTTTTGGTAGATCCACTGTGTAAAAAAAAAAAAAAAAAAAAAAAAAAAAAAAACTAAATAAAAAAAAAACAGACAAGCACAGGGCCGGTTCTATTATTTGCAGCCTGGCTGCACGGATGACATCGGTGTGCTGTCCGTTCTTTTTGCAGACCCGTAGAAATGAATGGGCCCGTGTGCAATTTGCAAAAAATGCCGATTAGACAGTCCAAAAATACGATCAGGTGCATGGTGCCTTAGGGCTCATGCAAAAGAACGTATTTTCTTTCCGTGTCCGTCCGTTTTTTATTTTTTGTGGACTCATTTCAATGGGTCCGCAAAAAAAACAAATCCGTAATCCGTGTGCATTCTGTTTCCGTTACAGAAAAAAATAGAACATGTCCTATTATTGTCTGCATTACGGACAAGGATAGGACTGTTCTATTAGGGGCCAGCTGTTCCGTACTGCAAAATACGGAATGAACGCGGACGTCATCCGTATTTTTTGCTGATCTGTGCTGTGCGGACCACAAAGTACATACGGTCATGTGAGCCAAAACCAGTAATGAAGCATACTCAGATATCAGGTATAATGGAAAGATTTGCGCCCGTTCTGTGTTTTTGACCCACACCTGGTTTTGGCTACCAATAACTGACGGAAATTACTGAAGTGAGAATTCAGCCTTTAGGCGGTTGTCCTATAGAACAACTTATCCCCTATCCACAAGATCACGAGAACATGTTCCCTCATGTGACAGGAATGGCAAACATGCATGCGTGACATGGACCTAACACGCCCATTGAAGTCTATGGGTCCGTGAAAAACCACTGACACAACCCGGGTGGCATCTGTGTTTTATCAAAGTGTAATGGACCATTGATAGGAGACGCTTTGAAAATTAATTTTCAGCCTAGCAGTATCCGTGAAATACAGATGATACACAGAGGACAAAAAACGGACACACAGACATCTTCATGGATGGCTAAAAAAGCAATTTTAGTAGATCTGGTCAACTATCGACTCGTTGGGCATATGTTGGGTGGAGAAAGGATTGGGCATATTGAATGGCAACATGTCTGATCCTTCGCTCTCAAGAGAGATAATCTGCCGCCAGAGGTGTTGGCAGTGGGGTATTCCCCTTTTTCAGCAAACCACCCATGTACGTGTATGAGGAGCTTGTTAGGGCTCATGCACATGACTGTATTTTCTTTCCGCTTCCGTTCCGTTTTTTGTGCGGCCCGCATGCGGAACCATTCCCTTCAATAGGGATGTAGAAAATACGGAAGTTACTCCATATGCATTCCGTTTGTCCGCATGGTCGTTCCGCAAAAAAAGTAGTGCATATCCTATTATTGTCCACAAATCACCGTCTGAGACCCCATTCAAGTTAATGGATCCGCAAAAAATACAGAACGCACACGGAACACATCTGTATGTCATCCGTATTTTGCGGATCCATACTGTAGACATGCTGTGCCCAGCCCATATTGCTCATGTATTTGGTGATTAATAAGTTAATGTTTCCATTTCCAATCCGCAAAAAAACAGATCACATACGGATATGTTTTGTGGAAAAACAGAATGGAAGACGACTTAAATCAGAGAAAAAAAAAACTCAGATGCGGTACAACGGATCTGTGAAAAACTGAGCGCAAAACAACAAGGGTCGTGTGCATGAGCCCTTAGGCCTCTTTTACACGAGCGTGAAGGATGCGTTTAGTGATTGCGTTCAGTTTTTTCCGTGCGGGTGCGATGCGTTTTGATGCGTTTTTCACGCGTGTGATAAAAAACTGAAGGTTTACAAACATCTCTTAGCAACCATCAGTAAAAAACGCGCCGCATCCGTCCTTGCTCGCGGATGCAATGCGTTTTTCACGCAGCCCTATTCACTTCTATGGGCCAGAGCTGCATGAAAAACGTAGAATATAGAACATGATGCGATTTTCACGCAACGCAGAACTGATGCATGAAAAAACAACGCTCATGTACACAGAGCCATTGGAATGAATGGGTCCGGATTCAGTGCGGGTGCAGTGCGTTCACATCACGCATTACACCTGCGCGGAAAACTCGCTCGTGTGAAAGGGGCCTTAGGAAGAGAGGACGGCTGAACAAACTACTGAAAGTGTGCGGCCAGCTTCAGTGGTGCAGTACAAAATGACCTGCACTACAGACACCTGGCAAAATGTGAACACGGCCTCTCAATGACCGCACAGGACAACGTATGCGGATTTTCCTTTTGTTCTTGGAAACGTCTGGTTAGCATTACTTCCCAGATACAAGTCGCACAGCCATGAATTCCACAGAAACCTGCTAAGAAGCAGACGTGCCAGCAGCAGTTCCAGGAGAGATTAGGTCCTGGCTTCGAATGGCCAGAGGGGACGTGCTCCTCAAATCACAGATGAGTTTCACCCTGTCTGGGCCCCTGAGTTAAGACATTTATCACTTCATCCCAATTATCCTGTCTCTCTACTATGTATAGAATTAACCGGGCTGCAGTTTCACAGTAGCAATTATAAAGCAAACAGGAGGTAAAAAGATTTTTTTGTTTTTTTTTTACAGTCATGCTGTTTCATACGGGGTCACCAGAGACCCCCACATAACCTCAAGGTTTCTCAAGGGGAAAAAAATGGATTACCCACAATGGACGCAATCAAAATTCATGCCATGGGCTTGCTACCTGTTCCCCATAGGGATAGGTTCACACAACGCTTTCTAGGGAAAAAATATATATATTTTTACAGTTTGTTTTTCCTGGACTTATTATTTTGTAATAAGCTGTAAAACAACAGGGACAGAAGAGTGCAGTCGCGAGTGACATATAGTGTGGCAGGTATTTCAGGGCAGCATATGGATATCTGCACACCCCACTCAAATGAAGGCCTCATGCATACAATCGTATGTGTTTTGCGTTCCGCAAAACGCGGAAGCTGCTCCACGTTCTGTAATTTGCGGAACGGAACGTGGCCAATTGTAGAAATGCATATTCTTGTCCGCAAAACGGACAAGAATAGGACATGCTCTATTTTTTTTGCGGGGCCACGGATAGGAGCAACGGATGCGGACAGCACACGGAGTGCTGTCCGCATCTTTTGCGGCCCCATTGAAGTGAATGGGTCCGCGCCCGAGCCGCAAAATATGCAGCTTGGAAAGGGACCAATACAACGGCCGTGTGCATGAGGCCGAAAGGTGATGTTTTTTTCCATGGTTTCCCCGTAGGACAGAAAAAATGCATGGAACTAATAAAACGTAAAAAAAAAAAACAAAAAAAAAAAAAAACGAGAAAAACTAATGAAATTCATTGCATTTTTCACAAGCAAAAAAAAAAAAAAAGCAAGCCTGGGGGTTTTGGGTATATGCACACAGTGTGTATTATGTGCAGAATTTCATATTCACAGCACACAGTACTGTCCAAGTAGATGAGATTTTCAAAATCTCATTTAGGCCTCCTGCACACGACCGCAAAAACAATGGAAGGTACTCCGTATGCATTCTGTTTACGCATTTCCGTTCCGTTCAAAGATAGAACGTGTCCTAATACTGTACGGAGCAGGAGCTCGTGGTGCCTTGGAACTGAACTGAGTTTGGGAAATGGTTTTTTACAGTACAAATTAATTTATGAAGTTATGGTGCGAAGTCTCGCGAGACTGCGCAAAGCAATAACTGCAGCTCGTCGGAGCCAATACATTCTAATACCGTATGGAGCTCCTGCAAGGGTTATTAGAACGAAGTTTTATGCGAATCAACTTCGGATGTTTTTTAATATGGAGAATCCCAATACATTAGTAAGTGCCTTGTATTCACTTTCTCTACATGATAAGTGCTATTTGCTGATGTGAGTGAACCCCTTTAAATAAAGTTCCCCTAATCTGACAGCATACATTTTTACAGTTGTGAACAACAACATATAAGAGAATAGAACCCAGGCAGATATAGTAGCCTGGAGAAAGAGTTCTGCCAGTAAATAATCAGTACTCTGAGCCGGAATCCCCCATCTGTGATGCATACAATCACACTCTATAGGCCTAGGACTAGGAGGCGACTTCCAGCTCCCAACCCTCTATCTCTGGGGTTTCCACCTGACAAAAAACTAAACCGAGGACGAGGGTGGAAACTTTCCCCAAAGGGGAGAAAATAAGCTCATGATCAAGAGCAAGAAGATAGGCTCATTCTTGTTTTGCTACATTGTTTTAGTTTCCCTTGTGACAAGTATCTTCTGAGGGTTAATTAGTAAATATTGACAAAACATTAGCAACTTGTAGAAAGAGGCTGAGTAATCCCAGCAGTCACCGCCTGAAACCCAGATAGCAAGAGTTGTGAAAGCTGCAAAAACTGTATTCAGCCCAAGTGTCGACAGAGCCCGGAGTCCACAATGTGAGGCGTTTAATCATGGAAATGAAGACGAACGCCACCGCTGAGCTGTGTGGACTGAACCAGCATACAGACAGTGGACTAAAGGGGTATTCCAGTTGTTAAAAGTTATCCCCTGTCCACAGGATGGAGGAGAACTATGATAAGTGGGGACCCTACCCCTTGGACCCCCACTGATCAGGAGAACAGGTTCCCTGTACCCCCTAAAATAAACAGAGCGGCAGGTCAAGCATGAGCACTTCCGCTCAATTAGGCCTCCTGCACACGAACGTGTGCGCCCCGTTGCCGTATTGCGGACCGCATATGCGGATCCGCAAGACACGGGCACCGTTCCGTGTGCATTAGGCTCACGGAACGAAACACTACGGAAGCACTGTGGAGCGCTTCCGTGGGGTTTCGTCCCGTACCTCCGTTCCGCAAAAAGTGAATGGGTCCGAGATCCGCTGCAGCTGCCCCGCGGTCGGTGCTCGTGCATTTGCGGGCCACAGCACGGCAACGGCTTTAATCAATATGGTAGATCTGGAGATAGCGGAGTACAGCGGCAGAGGTGAACGGAGCGGTAGTTTGCACGCCCAGCCTGCCGCTTTGTTCATTTTGGGGAGCTCCAAGGGGTATAGGGTACCCGTTCTTAGGATGACTTTTAACAAACAGAATTACTCCTCCTTTAGTCCAGGATTTAAAAAAAATATAAAAAGACATGGCTTCTTTCTTCCAAAAACAGCACCACCCCTGTCAGTGGGTTGGGTCTGGTATTGCAACTCATGTTCATCAGAGTCAATTGCAATTCCGCACACAACCTGTGGACAGGTGTGGTGCTGTTTTTGAAAGAAAGCTGCCATATTTTTTTTCAATCCTGGACAACCCCTTTTATGACAACCTGAACTAGATGATACAGGGATGTCAAACTAGTGGCCCTCCAGCTGTTGCAAAACTACAACTTCTATCATGTCCAGGCAGCCTACAGCTATCAGCGCATTCTAGGAATTGTAGTTCTGCAACAGCTATAGGGCCACAAGCTTGACATCTGTGATCCAATGTGTATTAGACACTTGCCCTCCGTTCGTTAAGTAGATGTCGGGGAGCTGAGGACAGGACATGCTGAGTTTCAAAACGCCCAATCCTTTTATTCTCCGGAGACATAATCCACTGCAAGAGTTGTCTGGAAGCGGCTTACTTTACTCTCCCTATTCGAGTTCGGGCTCATGCACACCAACGTGCCGTGTTTTGCGGTGCGCAAATTGCGGACCCATAAAACACGGATGCTGCCCATGTGCCTTCCGCAATTTTCGGCACAGAACAGGCGGCCCATTATAGAAATGCCTAGGACATGATCAATCATTTTTGCGGGGCAACGGAACAGAGCAACAGATGCGGACATCTTTTGCGGCCCCATTGCAGTGAATGCATCTGAGCCGCAAGAAATCTGTGACGGCGTCCTTAAATGCACGTTCAGCCGAGCTGAAAGCGCAGGTATATGGGGGAAATGAATGGGGGAGGACTCGTCACTGCTGAGGTCAGTCATTGGCTGCAGTGACAAATGGAACCTCGCCCATCCGGAACTTTAAAGGGCAGGGAGGACCGGATGACCGCTGAAGGCATTTTTTTTTTTTTTTTCCATGGGATCGAACGCACTGCAGGGGTGTTATAAAAAAAACAAAAAAACAAAGCTGGAAATCCCTTTAAGGTGGCCATACCCTAGAGACTCTGCTTGGCCAATTTATACCATTTTTTGCCATCAGCACCCCTTTACGGTACGAATAAGTGTGACTGGTGCTGACTCCCAGCAGATATCTGTGGAAAGGGTAATCTGGTGTGTGGGATTTTTTTTTGCTGTAGTTAAAAATTTGTTCATGTGGCATGACGGATCTGCCCCCATCAACAGACGCCCAGACCAGGCCCCAGATCAAGGCATGGGAATTTTAATTCCAAACCAAACCATGAAAAAGACAAAGTAATTCAGAAAGCGGCCACCTGAGGTCTAGCATGTATGACCAGTCATTGCTCCTAGGTAAGAATATGGCGTCGCTGCCTACAGTTCTGCAAGAAGACCCCCGCGTGCCGCTATACAGGGGCCATAATCCTCACTTTCCTGTGATTGCTGAACCTTCCCGTGATATCATCGGGCAATGACACTTCTAGGATTTCACAACCTCCACTGATCTCAGCAGAGACATCGCCGCACACGGGTGGTCATCTCTCATTAAAATCACTGTCGGGCCCCACTCATGTTAGACAGCAGTGGGGGCGTCGCCCTCATGTTATTGGAGAATAAAAACCTGGCGTCAAGGAGTGAATCATTAAAAAACACTGCTAAACTAAGAGCACAAGCAGGGCTTCAACTTTACAATCCACTCCCTGTAAAAATTCAGTCCTCGAGCAGCGATCAGAGGGCTTGTTCATAGACGTGGGGGGCATCCATCCATGTACATAGGTGTGCATGCAAACACCTACCTCCCCTATAGGCAGAGTCCTCCTGTAAAAGATACTGAACCCCATTAATAAGGGAGATATGGGGCATTAGTAACGCATGTATCGGCATATGATGAATGGTGCAGACACACACTACACACGGTATGCTATACTCTCGTGTCTATCACTGTCTGGCAGCCATATGCACACAAGGCACTTCTACTCTGCAAATCATCTGCCACCAGTCCATATCAACACATGCCGTAACATCATCCGCCACCAGTCCATAGCAACACACGCTGTAAAATCATCCGCCACCAGTCCATATCAACACACGCTGTAAAATCATCCGCCACCAGTCCATAGCAACACACGCTGTAAAATCATCCGCCACCAGTCCATATCAACACACGCTGTAAAATCATCCGCCACCAGTCCATATCAACACACGCTGTAAAATCATCCGCCACCAGTCCATATCAACACACGCCGTAAAATCATCCACCATCAGTCCATATCAACACATGCCGTAAAATCATCCACCATCAGTCCATATCAACACATGCCGTAAAATCATCCGCCACCAGTCCATATCAACACATGCCGTAAAATCATCCGCCACCAGTCCATATCAACACATGCCGTAAAATCATCCACCATCAGTCCATATCAACACATGCCGTAAAATCATCCGCCACCAGTCCATATCAACACATGCCGTAAAATCATCCGCCACCAGTCCATATCAACACATGCCGTAAAATCATCCGCCATCAGTCCATATCAACACACGCCGTAAAATCATCCACCATCAGTCCATATCAACACATGCCGTAAAATCATCCGCCACCAGTCCATATCAACACATGCCGTAAAATCATCCGCCACCAGTCCATATCAACACATGCCGTAAAATCATCCGCCACCAGTCCATATCAACACATGCCGTAAAATCATCCGCCACCAGTCCATATCAACACATACCGTAAAGATTGAGGCCTCTTGCACACGACTAAGTATTTTGCGGAATGGAACATAGAACAGTCCTGTCCTTGTCCGTTATGTGGACAATCAGACGCCCGTGTGTGTTTTGCGGATCCACAAAACACGGACACCGGCAATGTGCATTCCGTATTTTGCCGACACTCTCATAGAAAATGACCTTTCTTGTCTGCGATTGCGGACAAGAATAGGACATGTTCTATTTTTTTGTGGAATGGAAGTGCGGACCCGGGATATACGGAACCGAATGAAATTAATGGTTCCGCATACGGTCTGCAAAAAAAACGAAACGGACACGGAAAGAAAATAGGTTTGTGTGCAAGAGGCCTGACCTGTATGCGCACAATGGAAACCATATAACGGTCCAGGAGGGCCAAAGGTCCGGTTTAAAGGGGCCCTCTAGGTCTTCAGGTAGAGTAGAGGCAGAAATGAGCAGTGGATCGTGTGCTCATCCAAGAACAGAAATAATTCACACACTTGGATACCACAGACGATGCAAAGATTGTACCGCCGGTCACCTGCACCAGACCGATGTCTCTGGACCCACCAGGACTAGTGCCAACCTGATGTCTACAGCCTCCAGCCTTTGGAGAACCGCACGGGATGGATTTTTCGTCTCCGATCTTCTGCTCCCTGTAGATAAGCGGCGTTAAAATGTGTCTGGGGGCAGCTTTTCTCCCTGTCATAGATTTGCTTGAGGGAATCAGGGCTAATCATGATTGACCTGCCCTCCGAACACAGACGTCCGCTGGCAGCCACTGTGTGCTATGTGGAGGGCAACCAGTGCCACGGGGCGGCTGGCGTAACACCACAGACCATATGGTGACATGGCGCCCAATCCTACAGGAGTCAATACAACCTTCCCAATGACTTCCAGTGTCAGAAAGACGAAAAAAAATGCACAAACTCAACAAGTGCCACCATCCTGGCGCACACCTGTGCCCGCCATGAGCGACCCATTAAGCCATGAACTGGGGTGGTCCTGTCAATCCGCTGAAAGTGTCTGAAACTTCCAAATACTTCCCAGACCTGGCGGATCAGATTTCAGAGGTTTTGACATCTTGACCAGATGGGATCCACCAGCAGCTCAATCAAGTGATCACATGATCCCCCTCCTTATAATGTCCTCCAGTTCATTATAACACCCCCCATGGCCAGGCATGGTGACCCTCTGAGGGCCACGTAGTGTACACAGAACTCCAGTCAGGGGCCAACCCTTAGCTGAGCCATCTGTGGCCCCTTAGCTGTCTTGTAAACCACCACCACCCCCATGATGCCCTGACAAATCAGCATGCTGGGAGGTGTAGTCCTCATAACAGCTGGAAGCCACAGGTTGCAGATCTCTGCACCAGACCCCACAAATAGAGAGAACAAGTCCCGGTGCCGGCATTACCTGTAAAGCAGGACTGCAGCATGCCTCCCCGGGGGCGCCGGTAACTCCGTGCCAGTCGCAGTGCCGCTCCAGCTCCAGTAACGGTCCCGACACGCAGTATAAAATCACCCGCAGCAACAGCCAACCACCGCCGCGCAGCGTCTCCTCTGACCTACTGGCGCCGCTACCGCTCTCAGCGCCACACAGCGAGTGCAGACACGCCCACGCTCCCCACACAGCCACGCCCTCTCACTGTGAATAAGCCAGCCACTAGCCACGCCCATGTGCTGTCAATCACCGCCCCCTCGGCTAGGCCAGCCCCGCCTTCATTCCGCAAGTGCCTTCCAAACCAGAGAGAAACCGCCCACTCCCTGGCGTAGCCACGCCCACCGCAGACCCGAGGAGCAGGTGGCCTCTTCTCATGTCCGCATTGTGGCTTCAGAGAAATGTTAGGTCAGGAGGAAAGCACATTCCTACGGAGAGCGGTGCTGCTGCCGTAAAGGGATGCTCCTGCAAGGGGGAGAGACGATGCTGGGCTAGCCTCAGATATTCGGTGGGGATTTGGGTCAAAACATGGTTTTGGGGCTTCTGGGCTCGTTCACACACGGTTTTGTTCCTGGCGTTTTTAGGGGCAGTGTTTTTTGGAACTTTTTTTTTGGAGGCATTCATGCCCCCTATAGTCAGGGTCATTTATCAAGCCCCCATGGCAGGAAACTGGTGTAAAAAGCACAAACTATAGGAGTGTTACTTTTTAAACGCCATTTGTGCCATTTCTTTGCCATTTTACGTTGTCCTCTCCGATTTTTGAAAAAAGGGGGTGGACAGGGTGGGGGTTTCATCAGCTCTGGCAGGTTTATCATCATTTACACCAGTATTTTGGTATATGTGAGGACTGAAATGTATGGCAGCTCTGAGCTGGCGTTAATTTCATTCTGGGCGCACGGACTGGCGTAAACAGCGGTGTTGATAAATGTCCCCCGGTCAGGGGCGTAGCTAACGGCTCATGGGCCCTGGTGCAAGAGTTCATCCTGGGCCCCCCTTCCCTGAGTGCTTAGTGTGTCTTTGGGGCCCATTCAGGCTCCTGGGCCCGGTAGCGACTGCTACCTCTGCACCCCCTATAGCTACGCCCATGCCCCCGGTCTGTTCCAGCATCTGGTGGTTTTTAATGGCAATAGTTTGTGCTTCCTGTTATGTCACTTTGGCCTCATGCACACGACCAGATGTATTTTGCGGTTTGCAAAAAAACGGATCCGCAAAAAATATGGATGACGTCCGTTTGCCTTCCGTATTTTACGGAACAGCCGGCCCTTAATAGAGCAGTCCTATCCTTGTCCATAACGCGGACAATAAAAGGACATTTTCGTTCAATAATTTATTGTACCAACAATTATTCCAACATAAATCTATGTCTATTTATGTTAATACTAACCGATAAAATTCAATAAAAATCATTATTGAACAAAAAGGACATTTTCTATTTTTCGCAGAACAGACATACGGACATGGAATGCACACAGAGTAACTTCCGTTTTTTTTGCGGACACATTAAAATGAATGGCTTCGCGTATGGTCCCAAGAAAACACGGAACAGACATGGAAAAAAAATACGTTTGTGTGCATTAACCCTTTTCTCTGCAGAGTTGTAAGGGGGAAAAAAGCCTTTTTTTTAAGCAGCAAGAAAACGAATAGCGGTGTAGTATCGAAGTATAACAGGAAATGAGGGAAATATAAAAAAAACTCCACTGACCAAAAAGAAAAAACCTCAAGGTTGAAAAAAATGCTGCTACAATAAAATACCTGTTCGTCTTGCATTTAATATTTCCTATGGACTTACATGCAACATCGGAAAGTGATTTTATGCCTAAAAAGGCAGCAAAAGACACCAGCAAAAAAAAGCACCAAATACCACAAAACACCTATGTCTTGCGCCAGTTTGTTACTTTATTTTTTTGGGGGCGGTTGAATTTAGGTTATGTACACATGGATGTCTTACTGTGTGGAGTTCAGCGAGAATTCTGACCATGAAATCCATGCAGAAAACTCTACCAATCCACTTCCCATTGATTTTAAAGGGGTTGGCCAAGAGTTAAACAAAAATATGCTAACTGGGATAAAATATCACTTGTAAATATAAATCCTTGAAGGGCCATTTCAAAATCCCTAGGCCCCTTTCACATTTGCGCTGTGAGGATCCGGCGTGCACTTCCGTCGCCGGAAATGCCCGCCAGATCCGTCACAACGCAAGACAACTGAAAGCATTTGAAGACTGATCAGTCTTCAATATGCTTTCAGGTTACCATGGCAACCAGGACGCTACTAAAGTCCTGGTGGTCATGGAAAAGAAGCGGGCAGCCGGGGGAAAAGCTACTACCTTCTGTGCGGCGGCCGGGGCGCTCCTCGATGACGTCACCGGGTCCCTGCGTTGCATGGTTCACATAGCTATGCTATGTAAGCAATGCACCACATAGCTATGTGAGCAATGCGCCGTACGATCCATACGGCGCATTGCTCATAAAGCATAGCTATGTGAACCATGCGACGCAGGGACCCGGTGACGTCATCGAGGAGCGCCCCGGCCGCCACACGGAAGGTAAGTAGGTTCTCCCCCGGCTCCCCGCTTCTTTTCCATGGCAGCTGGGACTTTAGTAGCATCCTGGCTGCCATGGTTACCATTCTTAAAAGCTAAACGTCGGATACGGCGATGCGCTGAAACGACGTTTAGCTTAAAGTTCGGATCCGGATTAATGCAGAGGAAGCCCACACAGATGTGAAAAGATATCTACTCCGTGCTTGGTTGGATCTGAAGGGCCCCAATGCAGCCTGGCATGATATACAAGTAAAATGGTTAAATAGAAGAGGAACGAGCAAATACTTATATTTAAAAGGGTTTTCCGAGATTTTATTAAAGACTACCTATCCTTAGGATAGGTAATCCTTATCTGATCGGTGGGCGTCCGACCTCCGGGACCCCCACCGATAGCTGTCTTGAGAAGTATGTTCCCGCAGCGCCGTGGCCTTCTTGCAGCTCACCAAGCACAGCGCCGTACATTGTATAGTGGCTGTGCTTGGTATTGCGCTCAGCCCCATTCACTTCAATGGAGCTGAGCTGCTCCTAGGACATGTTACCGATGAACGTGCCGTCACTGGCCTAGAATAAGCAGTGAGAGGGCCATGGCGCTACTGTGAGCACTGCTGCCTTCTCAAACTGCTGATCGGCAGGGGTCCAGGGTGTCAGACCGCCACCGATCAGATACTGATAACCTATCCAGAGGATACGTCATCGGTATTAAGGTCTCAGAAAACCCCTTTTTTCCGGCCGTGCCCGTATTGAATGGGTCCGCAATCCAGAAGGACTGCATGGCCATGGATGGATTTTTCTGCTTCTGCCCCCATCCACTGTGCTTTCTCCAGGGCCGGTGGCTTCTGAGAACAGGACCCATTTGAGCATGACCATGTAATGTGTATGGGGCCGCCCACGCTAGCAGACGGATCCGGCACCTGGATTTCAACTGCCCGTTCCAGTTTTTTTGTGGGAAGAAGACCAATGCCAGAGCAGCCTGCCAGTGGCTTGCTCCCAGTTCAGGAGACGTGCATGCTCGGCCAAGCTGAGTGGGCATGTGTATGTGGGCACTGGAAGATAAAGCTGTAGGCTGACATCTACTGTGTATGGCCAGCCTTTTTATTCCATGTGTGACGCCTGCAGCTGTATGGGCAATAAATCTTGAGGTGACGTTATCAGTGCATAGTCTTGTATTAAACCTCCTGGAAGGCCTTGGGGGGCGGAAGAAACTGAGATGACCCTCCATTGATGTTTGTGAAAAAAGGATGATTTACAGCGGGTGCTAATGTCAGAGCGATGACATCATTTTGGAACTTGACCTGACCTGAAATGTTCCACGGTTAGAGGCATAGCCATAGGAGCGGGGAGATGTTACAGCTGCAGACCCCGACCCCGGTAGGAAAAGCACAATGATATATCATGCCATGTAAACAAGGTCCTTCCTCCATTAGAAGATATCTCACTATATACACATGTGAACGATGCCAGCCTATTGTTGGATGGTGTCTTGTGCATTACCTCCTGTTATCTCATATAATATACTGTCATACAGTGTAAAAATATCCATACCACACAGTGCCCAATTACAAGTACCGTACCGTATGGTGCCCAAATAATATTACCATACATTGGCCAAATGTTACATACAGTTGCCTACTTAACAATACTACTCTGCCGCCACCATACACTGCAAAAACCATATACTATACAATGCTGATGTAGCGGTGCCACATACATGCAAAATAAATACCGCTATGTGGTGCTCAAATAATACCAACATAGAGGGAACTATCACATGGCAGATTTGTCGCAGAAATTGCACTTAAAATCTGTTCCGTCCGCGTGAATGCGGTTGTTTGGCAGCAGCTCATGGATATTTTGAAAACTTCACTGAGATTAAGGCCTATTGCACACGACCATATGGCTTTTTCAGTATTTTGCGGTCCGCAAAAAATACGGATGACGTCCGTGTGCATTTCGTTTTTGCATAACGGAACAGCTCAGTCCTATTCAAGTGAATAAAGCTCAGCTGCAATACCAAGCACAGCCACCATACACTGGACGGCGCTGTGCTTGGTAAGCTATGAGCAGGCTGCAGCTCTCACAGGAGTGTCGCAGCCTCTTCAATCAGCTGTTCGGTGGGGGTGCTGGGAGTTGGACCCCCGCCGATCTGATATTGATGACCTATCCTGACAATAGATCATCAGTATTAAACGCTTGGACAATCCAGGCCATCTGAGACATCCCCTCAGAAGTGGTGGGTGATGTGCTCTGTGCGACCTCAAAGGTCACGCATCTGTATAGGAAGGCTATTAATGCTGTATATAGACATACATGAAGTGGATGGAATGTGAAGTTCAGGGTTAGGGCTCATGCACATGACTGTTGTTGTTTTGTGCACACATTGCCCCCGCACTGAATCCTGACCCATTCATTTCAATGGGGCTGTGTAAATGAGCGATGTTTTTCACGCATGGGGCTGCGTGAAAATTGCATTGCATCCGAAAGCAAGCGCGGATGCAATGCGATTTTCACGGATGGTTGCTAAGGAGATGTTATGCTAAGTTAAATGTCCATTGAGAGTTAAAAAATAATAAAAAAATTACTCACCTCATCCACTTGATCGCGCATCCGTTAGAAGGTTCTTCTATCTTCATTCAGCAGGACCTGCGCTGACTTCAGTGCAGGTCCTATTGCAGGTCCTGCAAGAAGAAGAAAGAAGACTATAACAGCTGCGCGATCAAGTGGATGAGGTGAGTAATTTTTTTAAGATTTTATAACCCTCAATGGACATTTTACTGAGCATTCTGTATTAAAGAATGCTATTATTTTCCACTATAACCATGTTATAATAGAAAATAATACAATCTACAGAACACCGAACCCAAACCCGAACTTCAGTAAAAAAGTCCTGGTTTGGGTGTGGGTACCGACATTTATTTTTTTATCACGCGAGTGCAAAACACATTAACGCTTTGCACTCGCACGGAAAAAACGGAACAACACAATCGCAGACAAATTGAATGAGAACTCGTGCGGGTTTCCCTGAACCCGCCCGCAACGCACCCGGACTGAATCCAGCACACTCGTCTGCAAGGGGCCTTAAGGTATCCACACATCAGACAACATTTGACATAAAACAATAATAAAAGGGGTTGTTTTACATCATCAAACGGCATTTATCATGTAGAGAAAGTTACTACAAAGAACTTTGTATTGTGTTTGTCCATATTGCCTCCTTTTTTGGCTGGATTCATTTTTACATCACATTATACACTGCTCGTACCCAGGGGTTACGACGACTCTGTAATCCAGCAGCGGTGGTCGTGCTTGCACATTATAGGAAAAAGCGCCAGCATCTCTGTTGGCTGGGACCATGGAAATGCATATAGGCTGGCACTTTTACAGCCAACGATGCTGGATTACAGGGTTTTTGTAACCTCTGGAAACGAGCAGGGTATAATTTGATGTCAAAATGAATCCAGCCAGCAAAGATGGCAACATGGACAATCACAATACATTAGTAAGTGCCTAGTATTAACTTTCTCTACATGATAAATGCCATTTGATGATGTAAAACAACCCCTTTAATAAAGAAAGTCTTTCCAGACTTTGGTTAGTTACTAGACGACCAGGGTAAAGCAGATTTACAAATGACAAAAACAATTTAGGATGATGAATAAGATAGGGCTGACTAATAGACAGGTAATGGTCAGAGTGCCTTTGGAATTGATGCTGGAAGGAAGAACATCGCCATCTAGAGGCAGCTGAGGAATTAATACTAGAACAAGGAAAAGCAGAAATTGTTTGTCAAGAACAACCAGTCAAGCAATTTTTAAAATTTCTCAACTTGTTTAAACAAATGGGAGCTTTAGTTTGATTTAGTGTTGTAGGTAATCAATTCCCTTTTTCCCTGCAAAACATTTTATACAAGAACTCCATTGTTGTAAGGCTACTTTCACACTAGCGTTTTTGCTAGATCCGGCAGGGTCCAGCAAAAACGCTTCCGTTACTGATAATACAACCATATGCATCAGTTATGAACAGATCCGGTTGTATTATCTGTAACATAGCCAAGACGGATCCGTCATGAACTCTATTGAAAGTCAATGGGGACGGATCCGTTTTCTATTGTGCCAGAGAAAACGGATCCGTCCCCGTTGACTTGCATTGTGGGTCATGATGGATCCGTCTTGCTCTGCATCCCAGGACGGAAAGCAAACCGCAGCATGCTGCAGTTTTCTCTCCGGTATGAGAACGGAACAGAATGCATTTCGGAGCATTTTGATGGATCTCAATACCGGAAAATATTAACGCTACTGTGAAAGTACCCTTATCCTTGTTCTGAACTGCTCATTTCTGCAGACTTTGTTCTTGTGCCTCGCAATGCGGTTCTTTCATGCAGTGCTGTATTGTGGAGATGTTATATACTAAGGGGCAATGGTTTTAAAGGGTGCTACAATTTTGGGATATACAGAAGTACTGTATGCGTTCAGACTTCTATGAGTGCCATTTTATGGCTCCATATAAGGCCTCTTTCACACGAAAGTTTGTTTTGCGAGTGTACGGCCCGTTTTTTGGGTTCCGTATACGGAACGTATATGAAACCATTCATTTCAATGGGTCCGTATGCATTCCATTTCCGTATTCCTGTTCCATTCAAATATAGAACATGTCCTATTATTATCTCCATCACGGACAAGGATAGTACTGTTTTATTAAGGGCCAGATGTTCTGTTCCGCAAAAAACGGAATGAACACGGATGTCATCCGTTCTTTTTGCAGATTCTTTTTTTGCGGACTGCAAAACCATATGGTCGTGTAAAAGAGGCCTTAGGGCCCATTCCCACGCCCGTAGTGCCGCCGTGCTCGTGTTGTGGACCACAAACAGTGGGTTTGTAAAATATTTTCCCTGTATTGCAAGTTCTAGAGATCAACTAAAAGATTCTACAGAATAATTTTGTCCAATCAACAGGCTTCTTCATTTACACAAGCCATGCTGATTGGACAAAATGATTCTGTAGAATCTTTTAGGTCATCTCTAATTGCAACATCACTGTGTTCATTATCTCTGTACTGTGACATCACTGTGTGTATTATCCTTGTACTGTGACATTACTGTGTATATTATCCTTGTACTGTGACATCACTGTGTGTATTATCCCTGTACTGTGACATCACTGTGTGTATTATCCCTGTACTGTGACATCACTGTGTATATTATCCCTGTACTGTGACATCACTGTGTGTATTATCTCTGTACTGTGACATCACTGTGTGTATTATCCCTGTACTGTGACATCACTGTGTGTATTATCCCTGTACTGTGACATCACTGTGTGTATTATCCCTGTACTGTGACATCACTGTGTTTATTATCTCTGTACTGTGACATCACTGTGTTTATTATCCTGTACAGTGACATCACTATGTTTATTGTCCCTGTACTGTGACATCACTATGTTTATTGTCCCTGTACTGTGACATCACTATGTTTATTGTCCTTGTACAGTGACATCACTATGTTTATTGTCCCTGTACTGTGACATCACTGTGTTTATTATCCCTGTACTGTAACGTCACTGTGTGTATTATCTCTGTACTGTGACATCACTGTGTTTATTATCCCTGTACTGTGACATCACTGTGTGTATTATCCCTGTACTGTGACATCACTGTGTATATTATCCCTGCACTGTGACATCACTGTGTGTATTATCCCTGTTCTGTGACATCACTGTGTTTATTTTCCCTTTACTGTGACATCACTGTGTTTATTATTCCTGTACTGTAACATCACTGTGTTTATTATCTCTGTACTGTGACATCACTGTGTGTATTATACCTGTCCTGTGACATCACTGTGTTTATTATCCCTGTACTGTGACATCACTGTGTGTATTATCCCTGTACTGTGACATCACTGTGTTTATAATCCCTGCACTGTGACATCACTGTGTGTATTATCCCTGTACTGTGACATCACTGTGTGTATTATACCTGTCCTGTGACATCACTGTGTTTATTATCTCTGTACTGTGACATCACTGTGTCCTAGCTGGATGGAGAAGAAAAGGAAAGAGAATGTCTACAATCAGAAAATACATCACCTAGGAGTCACTGGATTTATAGAGGAGCTGTTACCTCTCCTAACAGGTCTGTTATAGGAAATGCTTATATTTCACAAAAAGTCTCAGTGTAACCCAGGCCTAATAGACACATGGGTGTTACCATTCTTCTTGTGAAGTACATGTATCCAGTATGATACTGTCAACAATGATTGGACTCTGACAGTATGTATGTGAGTGGCAACGCTCTTTGACAAGGGGAATGGTAACACTCAATGGTGAATGCCAAATGCTAACTCGGAAAGTTGATGATGTCTATAGACTATGGTGTAGTTTAGTATGCCAAACCTAGTGGTCTTTGATTTAGGCAGTACTCAGAATATGTTTAGGGATGAGAGATTCTATATGTCTCATCATCTTAGTATCGGCGCAAACGCAGAGGCTATGCTTCCGCTACTGGTGCAGCAATGGCACATACACTTCTGGGTAGCAGTACATGAAGAGTCAGTGCTCCACTAGCGGAGGCAGAACCTCTGTGCCTGCACCACTACTCGGAGTAGCAGAGCAGGCACGAGATTGTCAGGGGAGAATGAGACGTCTGGCCCCATCAATCAAGGAGCTGGTGGGCGCTTCTTCACCTGCATGGACAGCCCCTTACAGGTCAAGAACTCTTGCTGAGACAAATCGATTTGTTGAATCCATTAGCTCATCTCTAAATGTGTTATATCGCAGTTTCACGCTGCCAGCTAAATGCTCATCTATGAAGAATCCATGCAACTTTATGTCTTTTTTGTGTTATATTTTTCTCTTATGTATACAAAAATCATCTTCCTTTTCCTTAGTTTCATGTGCTGCCAATAATATACAGGCTTTATGGGGAACAAACTATCTAACTCGGCCCATAGAGTTTGCATCAGACAGTGTTAAAAAAAACACCTTTAAACAAGCGCTGATTAACTTGTTATATCACAGAGTGTAAAATAACTCTTACTTTTGGCAAGATAATTAGTATTACATAGTGATATGTCTTTTTTTTAACTTCTTTTGAAGATACATTACCTGTCTAGTAGTTTTGTAGCCCTAGGTATCGGATTGCTATCAGTCTATTGTCATACATCATATTACGTAATCCAGTGGAAGACTCTCTAACAATGATCCCCTTACCATTGCTTGTGATTCATTTAGATTAATATTACTTTTTTAGATAAGTAAACAGGCATGTAGGAACATCGCCTTGTGCCGGGTTACTCTTCTGTTTATACTAGAATAGCTTTTCAAGTTACAAGGAGAGATAATAAGAGTTAAATTAATGTAGAGGAAGGACCATTCCATCAAGCCCAACCTTTCATACAAACCAAACAGAAGGCACTTTGTCTCTTTACATGCAATATTGGTCAAATAAATAAGGAATCCAAACTGCAGGAAACTCTTTTATAAACAATGCACAGGTACTGCAGAAAATGCCACCTTGAAGCGTACCTGAGTTTTCAAAAAAAAAAAAAAAAAAGCTTGTGTAATGGCTGTGTTTCTTTGTACAATCATAACTGTTAAGGAAAAGTTATGTTTGAGCTTCCCTAAAGTCTCTTTTAGCTATATTATTCCCTGTTTCAGCTGCACAGCTAGATGCATTTCTCTCACAAGCAGCGGGCTTTTCCCTTCTGCCAGTACTGTATGCACCGACCTTACTTTACACCATATTTGCTTTCTTCTAGGGAACTCAAAAAGCTGATAAGAAGGGATAAATCACACACCCTCATTTCCTCTCAGTTGTCTTCTGAGTCTGTTATCAGGGACAGATCTTTCCCTACAACAACAAGCAGTGGACTGCAAGTTAGGTAGAAGTGAGACCCCTAGTGGACATGACTTTACAGCTTTTTATGAGGTGGATGCAGACATATTTTTTAAATGAAGTGATTTATAAATTAGCTAGTTGCACAGATACAGATGGCTGGGTGTAAATTAACAAAAACAAAATACTAGACAACCTCATTTAAACTGTCTGCACGTGAGCTAATCTTTTAAGGGAAAACACAGTGAGAGTTCTTGCATTAATGGGGATGTTGCTATTTCTGCACTGGAAGAACAAAAAAAAACATTAGCTTTGATGGCTGGGATGGAAAAATGTCTACCCACATGCATCTATCTGTGGAATATCAGAAAATTTTGGTCAGCACACTTGTAGAATCGATGCATATTAGTAGGAGATTGTTCACAATGATCCAAAGAGAAAACCATGGCACTCAAATGTCAGAAATCATCCGCAGTTCATTTTATTGACTTCAGTTACTGGAGAACAGATGACATCACACACAAGTCTTTATTAATTGCAGCCTTAAAGGGGTGGGGACAGCTTACAGATACGCTAGGTCGGAGCTCCAGCATTCCATATCTGTAAGCTGTTTCCACACCTCTGTTTAGAAATGTTGGCCCGAGACCTATGTATGAAGTAATTTGTTCTGCTGTTGATACCAATGAAATGAGCTACGCAGGATTTGCTGAAATTTGAATACTGTGGTTTTCTCTTTATATCTGTGGAATTGACTGTGTTAAGCACCTGCAGAAGGTTGTGCCTAGAATGTATGGATTTGTGGGGCAATCCAGACCCACTCCCAAATGATCCTTAGAAACTATCTACCACCTTAAAGAGGTTGTCCGGTTTCCAATATTGATGACCTATCCTCAGGATAGGACATCGATATCAGATCGGCAGTGGTCCAACACCTGGCACCACCGCCAATCAGCTGTTTTAAAGAAACTGCAGCACTGAGAAGCTGTAATTACACTGCTTGCCGCTGCAATGCTGACATGGAACAAGTAAACACTGAAGAGAACAGCACTCGTAGCAATACGTTCTCTTAGCACTTCAGTTTCTTTAACCAGCTGAATGGCAGGGGTGTCGCGAGTCAAAGCCCCACTGATCTGATACTGATGACCTATCCTGAGGATAGGTTATCAATATCAGAAGCTGGACAACCCCTTTAACCACTGCTTACACTAATCCTAACCCTAAGGCCTCTTGCACACGGGCGTCATGTTTGACGCCCGGATAAGATGCGGGTGCGTTGTGGGAATCGCCGCGATTTTTCAGCGCGTGTGCTAACGTTTGTAGTGCGTTGAGCACGCGCGTGAAAAAATCCGCATGCTTGGTACCCAGACCCAAGTCAGACTTCATCACTGAAGTCCGGTTTCGGGATGAGTATTCTGTATGTGTAATTATTTTCCTTTATAACATAGTTATAAGGGAAAATAATCGCATTCTAATTACAGAATGCAATGTTCCCCGGGCTTTAAAGGGTTAAAAATAATAAAGAGTTAACTTACCTTCTCCCATTGTGCAGCGCAGAGCCCCAGAACGTCTTCTCTCTTGATAGTTTGGATGCTTGAGGACCTGTGGTGACGTCACAGGGTCACATGGTCCAATCATAGAAGCATTTGAGTGGACCATGTGACCCATGTGATCCTGTGACATCACGGCAGGTCCTTCATCCAACAGATGTTGGATGAAGGACCTGCCGTGATGTCACAGGATCACATGGGTCACATGGTCCACTCAAATGCTTCTATGATTGGACCATGTGACCTGTGACGTCACCACAGGTCTCAAGCATCAAACTATCAGAGAGAAGGCGTTCTGAGGCTCTGCGCAATGGGAGAAGGCTGTGCTCTTTATTATTTCAACCGCTAAAGCCCGAGAACATTGCATTCTGTAATTAGAATGCGTTATTTCCCTTATAACTATGTTATAAGGAAAATAATAACGATCGAGTCCCCATCCCGATCGTATCCTAGCAACCATGCGGGAAAATCGCAACGCATCCGCACATGATTGCGGATGCTTGCGATTTTCCGCATCTCATTCACTTCTATGGGGCCTGCGTTGCGTGAAAATCGCAGAATATAGAACATGCTGCGATTTTCACGCAACGCAAAAGTGATGCGTGAAAATCACCGCTCATGTGCACAGCCCCATAGAACTGAATGGGTCAGGATTCAGTGCGGGTGCAATGCGTCCTCCTCACGCATTGCACCCGCGCGGAAAACTCGCCCGTGTGAAAGGGGCCTAAAACACAAAAGAGACCACCCAGAACAGCATTAAAAAAATTCCCACAATCGTCAAAAATGCAGCACTCTCCAAAAAGCTACTTTTTGCCACCACCTGTCTCAGTGCTACGTGACCTCCTCACATGACTTAAAACTCCAGGGAGCCAATATGCTCTAGACTTTGACACCTAGGGATGTGCAGAGATCTGGATGCCAAGGGCAGAATAGTGACTGCAAGATCTCGCTTGAATACATGGATTCTCACAGATTGCATACAGCTGGAGCTCAGAGATAGATGAAGCAGAGTATGATAAAGAACTGGAACACCATGGGGCTTGTACCCAAGCAATGAATGCTGGAAAGGCTTTGCTGCATCTTCCATATACCTGATGACATCACACAAGACTTCCTGAGACCTATCACAAGACTCTACTTGGACCTCAAGCCAGGGTCAGACTAGCCCACCAAAGTTCCAAAGGATCCTCCGATGAGCCCAAGCTCCGACACAATAATGGACAACTAATAAAAGAGATCACCAAAAGTCAACTTGAGCTGACTTTGGAGCCAATAACCAGATTAGAGGTGGATATCCCCAGTCTGTACTCCATGAGAAAAGAATACGCAAAGAAGTATCCCCCAGGGAAGGAGAACCATCTCACCAGCATCACACTCAGCACGCGAGAATCGTACTCTGGACTCGTACTAGGCTTGTTAAAAAGTTTGATTTTAACTCATGGGGAGCCACTTCCCAGGGAAAACAAAAATATCAGGAAAGAAAATTCAAGTAAACTTCTCTCCCTCAACATCCTATGTCAACGAAGTTGGGAGATCCGCACACTCATTAGACTGTCAAATGAACTGGCCATTTACACTAATGTGTATGGGGGCGCGGGATGGTAGTTTTAGTTGGTAAATGTTCTTTTTCCCTTGCTAGGTAAACAGAATGCTAAAAATCCATGGAATTTGGAGGTGAGGTAGATATAATCTTGTTCTAATAAAATGGCATCATATCTACTGCCATTTTGTTGGTAAAGCCTGATAAGACTGTATGAGTTATATTAAAAATAGGAAAGTGACTCATATAGCAGCACATTCAAGATTACATACTGAATGTTTTTTTCTTTTTAATCCTGATGAATTCTGGTCAGGGAAGTGGGTTTATAGGAAGCCACTAGTTTGTGTAAAGAAAATACATAATACCTGAGAAAAGTCTACTTTTCATGCCTTCTGGAAACAGTTTATGATAGTGAGGTGTTGCCTCTAAAAATGTCATTGCTCGTCAGTGGAAGCTGGCGCAATCCCCTACTCTGGCTGCAGTTGTGCAATCTGTAAATGATCATATGCACTGTGAGATGACATTTGCTGATTCTATGAACTCCAGGATTAGGATACATAACAAATGGGTGGTGGTTATCCAGCCGTCATGCAACACCTCTTCCTGTCTCCCTGTACTAAGATGATGTGTCTTATTCTACTTCTTGGTGCCCTGGACTCTTGTGGACTATGTACATTCAGCACGCATTTTATGCTTCCTCTCTTGGGTGCATTGTAATTTTGCACTAAAGTGTTTCATTTATTCTGTACTTTGATGGCGCTTGTTGCGCCTTTATTTCTTGTGCTTTTTTCCTGACTAAACTTTAATAAAGAAATATTGAATACCACCATAATAGTGAGGTGTTGAATATTTCAGTGATTTCAACTGGTATCGCTCACACTTCTAGGACCAGGCTAGAGGAAAACTTCTTCCTTTTTTTGTCTTGAAAAAGTTCAATTATACTGTTTATTACTGTGTTACTGAATTTTATATGTATGTTGTGATATAAATCCTGTTATTATCACTGTATTTACATGGCTCTGTGGAAAGGGTTAATAAATACTGAGAGACTGTTAGGACTTTGGATGAGAAGCTGGTAATTTTCCACAGCTGCATTAGAGTTTAAAAAAGAACACGTTTTGGAGGGAAAAAGCCAGACATTGTTTACCACCAAAAGCAGACAGACAGACCTTTTAAATGTCTGGTTTAGCTATGTTGTTATGTCTGGAAACTCGTTTTTGTCTGGAAAACTGCTGTGTCATTGCCATTGTGTATCATTGAAGCTCTAATGTAAGTCTATGAGAGACAATAAGGGTTACAGTGTATCTGTTTGTGCTGAGCTTCTCCACTCCACCCCTCCCACTAGAAGGTTCTAGTTCAGCCAGAAACGGTATATAAGGAGAGCAGTCAGAGCCCCTAGCGTTCTGCAGTTAGGGACCAGTTCTTGGAGGGGAGACTCATGCCAGTGTGTATGAGTGACCAGAAGAAGACGCTGAGATGGGGACGCTGGGCCACAGACCATGGGTCACTAGCCCTGTTACCAAGGAGCCACCTGGACTACTGAGCTACAGACCGTGGGCCCTTTACCAGGATGCCAGCCTTCTGAGAGAGAGAGGGACAGCTATCTCGGGCCTTTCCTAAGCATCAAACCCTTCTTCTGCCAGGGAGGACTCTGGAGAAGCCAGCCCTATGCCTCGCCTGCATTGTTTTGTACTGTAATTCCTCTAGTAAAGAAGCACCCTGGCTAACTGCAGACCCTGACTCTCTGGACTTATTTTTCATTGGGGGGCACCACGTCTTACCATCCCTTTAGGAGAGGGTAGGGGGGCACTGCACTTGGTTGGAATGGCCACCAGAGCACCACAGCTTCTTCAGACAGCGGATCTGCAGAAGTCAGACACCCACCGATCAAATATTGATGACCTGTCCAGGGAATAGGTCATCAATATCAAAATCTTGGATCAGCCTTTTAAACAATACAGATAAAAAACATAAATTATTTTTATAATTTTGATAATTTTTAATCTTTGACTTATCTGAGTTTATGTTGCTTGCTTGACTATGTCTTCCACCAAGTTTGAGCAGAGGTCCATGTATACCTGAGAAGATTTAAGGGGTTCCCTGGGACTTAAATATTGACTGTGTCTTCTAAAGCTGCCCATACACATTAGGTAAATGGCGGCTGAAAACAATGATTCTGGTGGGACAGGCAAACCATATAATGTGTGTGGAGGCCACCTGGCTCCTCACTGAAGGCAAATTTTGGGAAAAATAAGGACTGGGCAGTTGGACTTC
The DNA here is from genome assembly GCA_033119425.1 of Bufotes viridis. Lineage (NCBI taxonomy): Eukaryota > Metazoa > Chordata > Amphibia > Anura > Bufonidae > Bufotes > Bufotes viridis. Next base: position 37,558,759 of record CM065596.1, on the reverse strand, counting down.
AGCTTCCTCGCCCTTTTGTTCTCTAGAAGATACACCGCTGCCAGATATACAGTATCGGGCAATAGTTTCCTCCCCTCTCCCTATTCAGGACACATCCATGCTTCACTGTGTATAGAATGGCTGTTGACCGAAAAAGTATCTTGCTGACATCTATGTAATGTGTATGGCCAGCCTTAGGACCACTGCTGATCAGCAGAATGAAGAGGCACTTTCTGGATGACTATTGACTAAAATGGTATCCATGCAACAACTTGAGACCAAGTGGCACACATTTTCCTGCTACTTCTAGCAATTGTCTTGGGTCACGAAAGGCAAATTTCCAGCAACTATTGGTGTCATAGCCTAGTGATGTCATTAATGTCTGTGAGTTAAAAACACCATGAAAAAATGTGAAGCCTTGGTATTCTGTAGCAGAAATTCTCACCACTGTCACCTACCATTTATAGTACCGTCGTGTTCTGCTACAGAAGGGCTTTTGAAACCCTTCAGGGTCCTGGGTCCAAATGCAACCTCTACACCCTGCATGTACATTAGGTCCAAAGTTGCAATGGTACTATATGGTAAGTTAACAAACTTGTGCGGAGAAAGAGAAAAGAGGCGGCACTCACCACTGCTGTGTCTCTTCGGTTTATTAAGTCAAAAAGTGCAAAACATGCAGAGTAAAGGGCCGCAGGTGGACGCCTTCAGACATGTGGCACGCCGAGTAGCGACGGCTGTTTCGCACGAACCTGTGTTTCTTCCGGCTACTAACATGACGCCTGAACTACGCGCGGCTCATAAAGGCGCTGGGTCAGTGTTGCCAAGCAACCAAGACGCAAAAGCACGAAAAGGAGCCCGCATAGTATAAACGCCAAGAATATGCCGGCATGCCCCACAGTGCCGCGCGTAGTTAGTCATGTTAGTAGCCGGAAGAAGCACAGGTTCGTGCGAAACGGCCATCGCTACTCGGGGTGCCACATGTCTGAAGGCGTCCGCCCGCGGCCCTTTACTCTGCATGTTTTGCACTTTTTGACTTAATAAACCGAAGAGACACAGCAGTGGTGAGTGCCGCCTCTTTTCTCTTTCTCCGCACAAGTTTGTTATATATGGACTCTATCCTGTCTGAGCACCACTATACTGCAAACCTACCAGTGGTCGTGCAAGACTTTATGAATCTATGCGCATGGTGTGGTGCTGCCCCATTTCTATTTCTCTCTTACATTGACTGCTCATTGCCTTTTTTGGGGGTTACTTGCACACGCCTGGATTGTGCGCTTTTTTTGCTCACTGCAAATTTATAAATTCGAAGATGTCTGAAGACGAGACACCTGGTATGAATTTGGGCAGAGAAGGTGCGGACGCCTTCTTTATTGAGTGCAACTTGAAGGATTCGCTGCACTCGATGAGTACAAGGACACTAGAGAGCCGCATTTTCCAGTTGGCGGACAGGGAGGTTCTTGGGGCATGTACATTTCTTGGGGCATGTTTTGCCTTAAAGATGGGTTGATTAAAAAAGACTGTACAAGAAGTGTAGACGAATTTTGAAGATGTGAGATTTCCCCTGTAGCTTGTGAAACATTTTTACTTTGTTTAGGAAGTAAGTAGGGAACAACAAAGTGTGTGAGTATACCTGATTCGTGGCTGGGGTATAAAAAGAATTATTATCAAGTAGTCATAGATTAAAGTTGATGACCTGCCTAATTTTAGCAGGACTGGCTGATGTTTTTGAGTGTCCCGAATTTCGGCTGGTAGCAAATTTTGGGTAAAGAAGGTTTGTACAATGCAAAAAGATAAACTCAGACCAGAGCCTCCAAACAATATGAATGGAGCTTCCGACCTCTTCAAACAGCTGATAAGAACGATTCCTCTGCTGATCTGATATTGACGACCTATCCTGAGGATCATTGTTTGGTAGGTAATACAGTCAGTAATACATTGACAAACAGTGGGTCTCTTCACCTGAAGAGCAGATTGGGATCTGATCAGTGCTTGTTGTATTCGAATGGAGCTCACAAGTTACAACAGGTTGAATTCAACAGGTTGAGACCTCCGCCTTGGGGGTTCACATACATTTTCAATCACTTAATCATCCAGACAGGTGGAGTGACTAGTCCCAATAAACTTTATCTCTTAAATCTTAGTTAATTTTAAATTGTATACCGGCAGGACTTGTTTGGGTGACGTGTGTAATTAGCAAGTTCATGCTCTTGCAAAAGTTCTTCCAAAGATTTTATCTTCTAGTAAAGTTCACCAATATATACAATTACTGATCCTTATTAATAATGCATTTATGTTAAGTTTACATTTTTTTACATAGGTGTTAACATTTCTATGTATTCCATAGATTTCTATACTAACTACAGCATGCATAAGGCCGCATTCACACAGTCAGGGTTTGATCAGTGATTTCCATCAGCGATTCTACAAGCGCCCTTGTAACAATTTTAGTGCCCATATTGGAGCTAAATGGTGATTGCACGGTGACCCCCACTGAAACACTTAGGGGGTAATTTATTAAACAGAAATATGCCTATATTAGGCGTATTACAGGCGCAATCTGTGGCTTTTTCCCGCTCTCGCCAGGTCTAAAAAATTGGGTGTGGCGGGATCTAAATGTAAGACAGCTAGGGAGCTGTCTTACATTTAGAAGCTGCGGTGGATACGCTGAAGTTGTGTAGAGGCGCCAGTGCAGGGCCTTATTAACAGTGGCGTCTAAAACCCTGGTCTTCATAAATGTGCCCCTTTTTGCCTATCCCAGGAATGAGCAACCTTCGGCACTCCAGCTGATGTGAAACTACAACTTCCAACATGCACACTTACTCTGTTGTTCTTGTAACTCCCATTAGAAGTGAAAGAAGTATGCTGGGAGCTGTAGTTTTTGAACAGCTGGAGTGCCGGTGTCAAGGATGGAGGACAGTTAGCAGGAACTGATAAATAACGACAGACTGGCTTGATCCCAAACTAAGGAAAACATAGGAGGGCCCTATAAATCCCTAAGAACTCGACCAAACTACTGTGCACATGTACAAGTCCCGGTGGTAGACAGATACATGCCCTCGTACCTATAACGGAGTGACACCTGAATTCCCTATAGTAGTGAGGGGAACGGCCACCGGCTCCCTGCACTGAATACGGAGGGAGTCAGGGTCACCTAGAATCAAGCCAGCAAACAAAACACAAAGTAAACGGAAAGCACTTATCTTAGAGCAAAACAACTGCAGCCTCCAGCAGCACACACTTCATCCAGGAAGTAATATAAACCGCAAGGAGAAGCAGTAAGGGAGGGAATATAAAGGAAACCAATTAATCAAGATAAGAGGCAGCTGAGGGAGAGAAAGAAACTGAGCAAAGTGAAACCAAAACAAAGAACGTCATACACAAGACAGGGAGGAACCTCTGACCGTCCGTCTCCCAGAACCGGCGGTGACAGCCAGAGCTTGCTAATCCCTGACCTATCCTGTGGAATGGAGTGGAGTGTGACCGCCTTCTTCACTCTAACAGAGGACACAAGGAACCCATTCTTGTGATCAGTGACGGTCCCAGTGGTTGATCCTCTGTAAAGAAAGGCGATAAGCAGGGGTGTAGCTATAGGGGAAGCGGCTGCTTTGGGGCCTGAACTCAGAAGGGGCCCACCCAGGAGAAGGACTACAAGATTTCATTGTCAGGGCCCCCTCAACAGTATTATACAATGACATTATATACAGTGACACTGTAGAATACAGGATGATTGCTATACAATATGCATAACATGCATAATGGTGCATTCTTCAGTAGTTCAACATGTCAACGTATATAACAGTTTAAAAGATATTAACCCAAGGTAAAACGGTAGGCTGTAGCCACAGTGCTTCTTGTGAGGGGGCAAGGGCTATTTCCAACCCTCTTCTTATTGTAGGAGGGCAGTAACCTATGCAGACTTGTTTTTCACAGGAAAAGTTGTGTAAAAATAGCCCACATAGTAATAACCCTCATACGGTAACACAAAAAAATTAAAATATCTTTAGAATGTGGTTATACAAAAAATATGCAGTCATGGAAAAATGAAAAAGTTCTTGGTGACATTTTTAAGTGTGTGTTTAATATATTATCTTTGCTATTTGGAGGGAGGCATTGTCATTGAGTTTTATGGCATTCACAGTGCAGTAGAAATTACCTGATTGTGCAGGTTGTTTTACGGCGATACCAAATTAGTATAGTTTTTTCTCTCGATTTTGCTACTTTGCTACTAAAATAATTTTTTTTTATGTCACCACATTCTGTGAAACATTACTTTTCGATTTTGTTCTTTTTTGGGTTACAGTTTATAGTATAATTTAGGTGTACATAGAACTTATTGATTAAAGGGGTTCTCTGAGATTTGGGAATTTTCCTACTCCCGGAACTCAATCGATCAGCTGTTACCGGAGTTCTGCAGAACGCTGCGGTCTCCTCTCAGCTTACCAAGCACAGCGCCGTCCATTGGATAGTGGACATGCTTGGTATTGCATGTCAGACTCATTCACTTGAATGGGACTGAGCTGAGCCTAGGCCAGGAGACTGATGAAGGTGACTAGGGATGAGCGAATCGATTCGCATAATACTTCGTTTGAAGTATTGGAACCGAATCTGAGTTTGGGAATTTTTTTTTACAGTAGAAATTAATTTATGAAATTATTATGCGAAGTCTCGCGAGACTTTACGAAATAATAATTTCGGCTCATCGGAACCAATACATTCTAATACTGTACGGACCAATGGACTTTGCTAAAACACTGATGTGTGAATACACAATAAAATGAATGGGGACGTGTGCTGTCCGCGGAGAACACATACAGCACACGTCCGTGGAAGCTTAAGTGTTACAGCCCCGCAGTCATGGGCATTTAAAGCCAAGGACGCACGTTCATGATCACTGCCCAGTGTAAACTTCTCCAGCAATCAAACGGTGAATGATAACGAGAACAGATCAGCTATGTAGTTGATCAGAGCTCTTTTAGGCAATTTATTGGTTTATGAAAAAGCTTGTTGCAAGGAAGGGGATAAGTGGCTGATTGATGGGGGTCAAACCACTGGGACCCTCACCGATCATGAGAATGACCCCCAGTATGAATGGCGGATGAGCATGCACGCTGCCACTCCAAGCTTCTCTAATGGGACTATCGGGGACAGCCGGGCGCTGAGTAGGGACAACTTAATGACTTCCTTTGTTGTAGCTATGACATGAACTAGGTACGGCGTTGTCACTGTCAGTGCGGTCGGACAAACAGAACAGTGATGTGAGAATCACTTAGAGCAGCAGTGTGAATGTGAGAAATGCTGGATGAGGCTGGAAGTAACAAACAAGCAATGCACTTAGTCAAGTGGATTTATTGCCATGTAGTATAGTGTGGGAAGAAATGGGACAATAGTTCCTGACCGTGAGGTGGAAGTCCGCATAGGTCACTAGTCAGCATATTGTTAGGGTGCTAATCGGCCATGGTCCAGTGTCCAGGCATGAATACAGCATCATCAAAAACGCGTTGCTTCATGATAATACAACTATCTGCATCTGTTATGAACGGTTCCGGTTGTATTATCTTTTACATAGCCAAGACTGATCTGTCATGAACTCCATTGAAAGTCAATGGGGGACGGATCAGTTTTCTATTGTGTCAGATTGTGTCAGAGAAAACGTATCCGTCCCCATTGACTTGCATTGTGGGTCATGGCCGATTTTGCTCCGCATCCCATGATGGAAACAAAACTGCAGCATGTGCGGATTTAGAAATTTGCAGCATGTCGGTTGTTTGTGCGGATTTCACCCTTTCCAATGCAAGGCTGAGATCTGCTGAAGATCTGCATCAAATCCACACCAAAGACTGCTAGCAAGAGCTCATGCACAAGAACGTGTGCCGGCCAGGTCCGCGCTGCAGATCGCAGATTGCAGTCCGCAATGCACGGGCACCAAGCGTAGGGTCGCCGTATGCGGACGTAGGTCCTATTCACTTGAATGGGGTCCGTGATCCACACCCATTCAAGTCAAAGGGTCTGCATCCATTATGTGGTGCACAAATGGCCGGGGGCGGGATATTGCGGACAACGGCCTTGTGCATGAGCTTTTAGGCTGAGTTCACACTTCAGTTATTTGATCAGTTATTGTGAGCCAGTACTGAAAAGTACTCAGAGATAAGGTATAATGGAAAGATATTCACCTGTTGTGTTTGTTTGACGCGCAACTAGTTTTGGCTCACAATAAGGGCTCATTCAGACGGCTGTTTGCTGTCCGCAAAAATGCGGATCCATTTTTTTTGCAGATTAGATGCTGATGGAAATAACGGACCAAAGAATTTCTGTATTGAAATCTGCAACTGTGTGCAGGTAGCCATAGGATAATACCAGACAGCGCGCTCGTGCTGTGATTGCAACAGGGCCGTTCTGGGGTCAAGTGCGGCTGTATAATCAGCAGTGGGCTCTAATTAAACTTTAATTAGGACCGCACTGTTTAGATGGTCTGTATTGTTAATGGCGGAGCTGCTCCTGGCCGCACTCCTCTGTTTCCATAGCTTCTATAACATAGGACGCGACGTAGCACGGCAAGCTAACCTTTTTCCAGTAATGCCTCATTCAGGCTACTTTCACACTTGCGATTTTACTGGATCCAGCAGGGTTCAGCAAAAACATTTCCATTACTGATAATACAACCATATGCATCCGTTATGAACGGTTCCGGTTGTATTATCTTTTACATAGCCAAGACGGATCCGTCATGAACTCTATTGAAAGTCAATTGAGGACAGATCCATTTTCTATTGTGTCAGAGAAAACGGATCCATTCCCCGTCATGCCGGATCCCAGAATGGAAAGCAAACTACAACATGTTTCGGTTTGCTCCCGGGTCTGGAACGCAACTAAACGAAACGGAATGCATTTTGGAGCACTCCGTTCTGTTCAGTTCTGTGCCCATTGACAAAACCGAAGCGTTTTTTTTCCGGTATTGAACTCCTATGACGGATCTCAATACCGGAAAACTAAAACGCTAGTGTGACGCCAGTGTTCGGTCAGTGATTTACATCTGTGACTCTGAGCCAAAACCAGGTGCGGCTCTAACCACAGAACAGGAGTACATCTTTCCCTTATACCTCATGTCTGTGGAGGCTCCAATCCTGGTTTTGGCTCACAATTACTGATAGAAATCACTGACCAAACACTGGCGTGTGAATGAGGCATAACCTGGAAGTTAGGGAAGCAGAGTAGATTTCTGTGCTATGCTGTTTGTGCCAGCCCCCATTCACTACTGTGGGAGTCACAGAAACATTGGAGCACAGGCCACTCGGCCATTTCCGTAACTCCGTCTACCCAGTGCTGGCGCTTACTGGAGGTATTCCCATCCATGCCATGAAAGGCCGAGAATAAACCTCTAAATTAAAGTGGTTTTCCCATTAATAACATGTATCTCCGATCCACCGGATAGTGGTTAATTGTATGACTAGCTGGCCAACCGCAATAAGGGGGTCCCTGAGTCCCACTGCAAGCTTGACCACTGACGGAGATAGTGAAGTGATGTACTCTACTGTCCAACCACTGCTCCATTCACACAAGGGACTCCTATTACGCCCATTATCGTGATCGGTGGAGGCCCCAGTGGTGGATAATACCATACTTTTATTGTGTAAAACATCTAAACTCCAACGTGTATTTTAACTTTAGTGACCCTTTAATTATCGGATCTTCTCAGGCAAAAATATATAGCATTGGAAATGACTAGGCCTTGGATAACCAAAGTAATAAATATATTTGGCATACTTTCTGAGGCGTGCACTGACAGTTATGGGCATAATGTCTGGCTGCTGCTACCTGTAAAATCATTAGGTGTTACGAGACCGTAAAATAAATCCTATTATCTGTTCTTAATGGGTTAATAGTCATCTAACACCGCCACTGCCAACCGATGGATGTAATATAGCTGTATACAACATAAAAATACCAGTAACGTGACTCAGGAGAAGAATTAGGCCTCGTGTGACATCATTTTATTACCTTTTTATACTATAATTACGTAACATGGGATAGTTTGAGATCTGGGTGGATGGCGCAAAGGCTTTTCAGTGTAGCTAAAGAACATGGAATAATATAAGGGTGCATGGCGGAATGGTCCTGGTGCTGTCATTCAAAGTGCAGAGCGCGCATCAGTTGCAGAGAGAGCAGAGCCTCTAGGTGTAATGGCAACGCCCCCATTGCTCCTAGAGGCTCATTTGCATATATTAAAACATCATTTTTCTCAGCAATGCGGACACATATGAACATGGGACCAACACGGATGCCTTCAGCTGCCAAGTGCACATGTAACAGGTCAGCCAGTGTCATAGGTACAAATCTGCTGACCAGGGGTGCACCACCAATGAGGCCAGGTGAGGCAGCACCAGGTAGGGGGCAGCGGAAGGGCCATGGGCAATGAGCACCTTCATTGTGACAAATGGGTTAGGTTAAGAAATTAGCATTGGTGGGGGGGCACCGTTTCAGTTTTCGCCTCAGGCAGCGGAAAGGCTAGGTGCACCCCTGCTGCTGACACGCCCACTGAAGTCTTTTGGTCCATGAAAAAACACTAAGACTGGCTTCACACGTCCGTTAAACCCGGACGTGAGCAGAAAAGAATAAATCCAGCCCGCATTACCATGTCAGGGTTTAACGGACGTGTGAAGCCAGCCTAATACAACACGGATGACATTGGTTTTCATGGACCATTGCTAGATGCTCTGGAAATCCCTTTTCAGCCTAGCAGTAGTCAGTGGAATACGGATAACATGCCGAGTACAAACAAAATAGACACTCAGACCGAACACAGATCCTTCATGGATGAACCACTGTGAAGAACGTCATCACGGACACGAAGAAATGAAAGAGGACTAATGTGCATGGATTGCGTTTCGGCAGTGTATCTTACCTGAGGGATATTCCTAATGCAACAACAGCTCTTATATTTAGGAGCCCGCGGCGAATGAAATATTTGTTTAGAGGACAATAAGGCGATATGTTTGTGACTACCCGGCGTATCCTCGACTTAATTATGCTCCGGGGAGATTACAAGTGTATTCCTGCACCATGGTTTCTGCTTTCACGTTCTCTTCCCTTGCACATTTAACTCTAACTTGCCCAATGCGGCCGACTAGACAGTAAACAGATATTGTTTGGCTCCTGACACCCACTCCAACACTCCATTACTCTTTTATTAATATCGGAGAGAGGGATTACGGCATTGTCCGCTGCTGTTCCAGGCTGCCGTGTGATGCATCAGCACATTCAACTCTACAAATAGCCCCGGCCGTTAGTTTTGTACAATTCAGCAGCTCCAGAATCAGGAATAGCCTGATGCCTGCTGTATGGCATTGAGATTCAGCCGTGCTGTAAACCCCTGAGAAAAGGAAGAATTAGCCTCAACGCGGCCTCCATTCAGAACGGAGCTGGCATTTCAAATGCAATAAGCTGGATTGGGTTTTAACTGTTTGGGCTCATATATGAAAGGGATACCGTGGCCGGCAGCTCGTCAGCAAGTTTCACAGGTTCTGCAGAATATAGCCTGTCTTGTCAGTGTTTAGTCTGGAGATTTTTCTGTTTGCAAAGAAATTTTCTACCTGGATTGTAAGCTCTTGGGTCAGGGCCTCTGTTTTGAGTTGTTTCTTAGTTTCTTACTATGTCTCCTTTTGTGTGCACAAAATACACATCAAGATTATTAGAATTAAGGGAATAAATAAATATATAGCAGGCACACTCCTATCTGGGATCTAAAGAGGCTAGGTTTATTAATTAGATATTTGGTAGTTAAAAACTTATATGAAATAAAAATGGATGATGAAGAATAGTGTGGGGGAAGATGCTGGGTGATGTGAATAGATTGGCAGTGGGGATAAAGGTGTTTGTTGTGAAAAAAAGATAAAAAGGTAAAAATTACTCTAAAAATTGCAAGTAGTCATATTTAATTCAAAAAGAGTCCATAATTAATAGCAATAGTCCATGTAAAATGAGGTAGAATTCCTTCAATTAAAATATGTATGGTTCATAGAATAGGTAGAGCTACTTAAATAGGATACAATTACCACCTTGAGTGGGGTTCTTTGTATTGAACTTGATACAGTTACCACCTTTAATAGGATGTCTTGTATTATATAATGTAGCCTTGAGTTTCACTGTATTGTGGAACTGTCATTGAGATCTAGACATCCATAAAAAATGGTAAATGAGTTCCTTTTTCTGGAATATAGGTGTTATCCAGAGACAATGAGACCATTGTTTTTTTAGAGGTAATATCGTGTACCAATTATCAGAGCTTTCTATTGATTTTTCTTATGCTGTGCAATGCTGTGGAGGAAAAGTGGCGGTGCTCTTGAGCCTGAGTGCAGGTCCCGCACTGTCTCCTGAGTCCCGCACCGTCTCCTGAGTCCCACACTGTCTCCTGGGTCCCGCACTGTCTCCTGAGTCCCGCACTGTCTCCTGGGTCCCGCATTTGCAATTATTAGAGTAATTTTTACCTTTTTATCTTTTTTTCACAACAAACACCTTTATCCCCACTGCCAATCTATTCACATCACCCAGCATCTTCACCCCACACTATTCTTCATCATCCATTTTTATTTTATATAAGTTTTTAGGAGTGTGTCTGCTATATATTTATTTATTTACTCACATTTTGTTACCTGACTGGGTGAGTCAGATTTAGCAGTTCTCCAGAACCTCATACATTTCAACTGAGCGGTAGAGCCGTCTATACTGTACTACAATATTATTAGAATGAATATAACAGAGCTAGTCACTTTAATTGTAATATGGCATAGATTATATAATATAGAATATGTTATGGAAAGGAGCACATGCTTATGGTATGGGTCACAATCCTTTTCCCTTGCCCACAACGGCTAATATGGAAACATTGATTTATACTGTTGCAGTGATCCTGTAAAGCAGCCTTAAAAAAAAAAAAAAAAAAAAAAGTTTGGTAATTCTGTATATTTGGGGACTTACCTGATTTAGCATTTCTCTTTCAGGACAACATCGCCCTCTGGTGTGCATTAGGAGTATAACATTTTATAAAGGAAGTTGCATGAATCTGTTTATCCTTGGTGTACAATACCATGCATGCCTCCCAAGTGTCCCTCTTTTGGAGAGAGAGTCCCTCTTTTTGACCCAGGTCCCTCGTTGATCCTTAAATGTCCCTCTATTTGACCTGGGGAATTAACGCTTAAATGTGCATTAATAATTTACTACACTGCTACGTTGCTTACTAAAGTGTCTGTATATTAGACCATAATTTCATTATTTTGTGCAATTTCTAACTCAAAATATGTATAATCTGATGATTTATCTGCTAATATTTAAATGGATAATGAAGCACAAGAAAAAAAAGTGTCCCAGGAGCTCTACATGCTGTAAAACAATAAAGGAACTTACACTCACCGATCCCCAGCTGCTGCAGTTGTGACGGGGGTCAGTAATTATGCCTTGGGTGGAGTTAGAGGCGTGGACTGGTATGAAAAAAATTGCCGTGATGCGTGCCGGCATATATTGTCACTCTTTGCGATTTGTAAAAGTTGCGAGGTATGTACCATGTTTTCTTTATTTTTTACATGCATTAGGACTGTCTCACAGGGGAACAGGTGAATTCTCTCATGGGCCCCTGAGTAAAGTGGGTCCCTAGTCCCTCACCCTCTGCATAAGTGGCACTACATATAGACAGGCAGTAGACAGTGTCTCAACTAGGGTGGCCAGATGGCCAGTTTTAGGCCAGACAGTCTGGTTTTCTGGCTCCCTGTCCTCTGTCTGGCGCAGGGATGTCCTCCTTTTTCAGTAGCTCACGCTCAGACAGCAGCGTTGTGCGTGAGCTGCAGCTACAAACTGACTGAGGCTACTTTCACATTAGTGTTTTTTGCGGATCCGTCATGGATCTGCAAAAACTCTTACCATAATACAACCGCATGCATCCTTCATGAACGGATCTGGTTGTATTATGTCTTGACGGATCCATTATGGACGCCATTGAAAGTCCGTTTTCTATTGTGTCAGTGAAAACGGATCTGTCCTGGCACACAATTTAAGTCAATGGGGACGGGTCTTGCTCCGCACCACATGGCGGACAGAAAAACTCTCCATATGTTTATATTAAAAACTGGGTAGATTATTTTACAAACTACCCAGTTTTTATTAGAGAGGCACTGGGCAGAGTTGCCAACCAGAATATTTTATTTTACTTATACCAAAATCACAGACAGCCAACAATTTTTATGGACAAATTGGAAAACTGTAATAAATGATAAAGATTATAACCAATCCATGTCTATAGCTCAATATACTGATAAGAACTCATTACCGGCATTTACTGCTGAAAATGATGATAACTACCACTAAAATATTTTAGTCAAGTACCACCAGCCTCAAAAAAATAACGGAGACATCTATTTTTTTCATAGACACAGAAAGAAAGTTGCCTGTTTTTTTACGGACTGTCCAGAAATTTTGGGACGATTAGCAACCCTGGCACTGGGTGGCTGAGATGATTTGTAGGCACAAAGGCAGGCCAGTCAGTATCATCAGGGATGTCACGAACCCTCTGTGCCACGTGTCCTACCTCCTCTAAGGGCATTGTCTAAGTGAACCCCTCGATCTTCACAGTACCCCTGCTAGTGGGGATGGACTTTTCCGAGGGGAACACCAGGTCGCTACCTCTTGAGGAGGATAGGCACACGAGGCAGAGTCCAGGAACACAAGTATGAGTCAGGAACACCAGAGGATATCAGGAACGTTAGCAGGACACAAGGACCTTGACACTGAGGCATCTGGGAAGGGGGGCTAGGATTGGTTGGCTAGGTCACATGATCCAACCCATAAAACACAACAGCAGCAAGCATGCTGTGGCCAGGGCTGAAAAGAAACACTGGCAGCAGATCACCGCTGAACATGGTGCCCGGGACCACGGCAGTAAGCAGGGGAACAGCGGTGCAGAGCAGCCGCTGTTACAACGGACCTGCCTTCTGGATGTCGTTGCAGGGTCCCGCATAATCCACAATCTTGTAGCATCTTGCTGCCAATGTGTGAGCGGGTAATATTTGCATGTAGCTGTACAGTGGGCGTCCAGAATTAATTTTATCGGTGGGCCCCAGTCATCCCAGTCTGACACTGTTTGCACATTGCATCATATAATATTGCACTGCTGCCCCTACAAAATATAAAAGGGACCTAAGGCCTCTTTCACACTTGCGTTGTGATGATCCGGCGTGCCCTTCCGTCGCTGGAAGTGCACGCCGGATCCGGCACAACGCAAGTGAACTGAAAGCATTTGAAGACTGATCAGTCTTTAAAATGCTTTCAGTGTTACTATGGCAACCAGGACGCTACTAGCGTCCTGGTTGCCATAGTAGCAGTGGGGAGCGGCATACTTACATTCCGTGCGGCTCGCGGGGCGCTCCTGAATGACGTCAGAGCGCCCGCGCGCATGGATCACGTGATCCATGCGATCACGTGATCTATGCACTGGGGCGCCCTGACGTCATCCTGGAGCGTCCGGGAGCCGCACGGAATGTAAGTATGCCGCTCCCCGCTCCCCTACTCTTTACTATGGCAGCCAGGACTTTAGCGTCCTGGCTGCCATAGTAACCATTGACAAAGCTAAGCGTCGGATCGGCGATGCGGAAACGACGTTTAGCTAAAGGCCGGATCCGGACTAATGCCTTTCAATGGGCATTGATTCCAGATCCGTCCTTCCGGCATGCTTTCAGGATTTTTGGCCGGAGCAAAATCCGCAGCATGCTGCGGATTTTGCTGCGGCCAAAAACGTGTCAGTACTGAACTGAGGATATCCTGATGCATCCTGAACGGATTTCTCTCCATTCAGGATGCATGGGGATAATCCTGATAAGTAGCTTTCCGTCCTAGAGACCCGAGGACGGATCTCTAGGACGGAAAGCTAAAACGCTAGTGTGAAAGAGGCTTAAACATGTGATCTTCACCTGCAAGCCTCCAGAAGAACTACAGCTGTAAAAGCATGGGTTCCTTCAGAGAGACCTAGGCTACTGCAGACAATGAACAGCTTCCCCGATCTCAGTGAGGTGAAGCCGTTCGGTCCTTAAAAGAAAACCGCCTCAGTTGTCTGCAAAACAGTAGAAACACAGAGCTATGGCGCCTGCTGCGCTTGCGAGCAGGCACCATGTTTAAAAAACCCATTTCAGCCATAGGGCTGATTGCATACATTTTCCCTTTTAGATGCCGTGGTCAAATGTGACCACGGCATCTGCGCAGTCCGGAAGCGGAAGTCGCGCGCTTCCGCTTCGGTAACAGCGTTCCCCGACTGAGAAGGGGGAACCTGTTACATTGCGCTAATAAGCTGAAGCCTCAAGCAAAAATGAAAATACTTAAAAAATTAAAAAAATAAACATCATGGGCATCACCGCGTGCAAAAATGCCCATACAATTAAAATATAACAATATTAATGGCATACAGCAAATGGCATGACGGGAAAACAATAAAAACAGCCAATTAGCCATTTTTTGTCACTTCAAATACCCAATAATTTTTTTTTATAAAAAGTGATCAAAAAGTTGCACACACTTCAAATTGGTATCACTGAAATGAACAGAACGTCCTGCAAAAAATGAGCCCCCCACACAGCCCCTGTACACATAACTAGAACCATAGGGGTCAGAATATGGTTATTAAAAAAATAAAATTCCCTCAAAGTTTTAAAAATTTTTTCCAGCATTAAATCGCAAGAAAAATTATACAAGTGTGGTATCATTGTAAACCGTACCGACCTGGAGAATGAAGATAACAGGTCAATTTTACCACATAAAAAAATAAAAATAAAAACCTTTATCAGAATTGCGTTTTTTCCCAATTCTACCCTATTTGGAATTTTTTTCCCCGCTTCCTACTATATGGTATGCAACCATAAATGGTGCCATTAGAAAGTACAACTTGTCCTGAAAAAAGTAAGCCCTTATAAGGCTATGTGAATGGAAAAATAAAAAAAGTTAGGAGTGAAAAACGAAAATGCAAAAATGAAAAAAAAAAAATCCCCCTTATGTTGTATTGCCACGTTCGTATTGACCTGAACTACATAACTATCACATAAATTATCCCCTACTGTGTACGCCATAAAAAAAAAAAAAAATGCTACAGTAATTTATTCTTAGTTGCCATCGAAAAAACGGAATAACAAGCGATCAAAAAGCGCCATTTACTCCAAAATGATACCAATGAAAAATACAAGTCATCCTGCAAAAATCAAACCCTCACACAACTCCATAGAAAGAAAAAGAAAAAAGTTATGGGTCTTGGGAACCGGTAATGCAAAAACATTTTTTACTTTAAAAAAAAGGGGGGTTTTATTGCAAAAAGGTAGTAAAACGTAAAAAAAAACTAAGGGGTTAAATGATTCCTAGAGTTGCATTTATGTAAAACCTACCACAATGCTCTATGAAAGCGACATGCTCGTGCTGGTGTTTTTTTTTTTCATTGTGGTTATATTTTCCCCATTGCTGCATCTGTGCTTTTCATATTCATAGACTTCCATCATATGACAAAAGCAAAATAAAATTATTCATTTGCTTTACACAGAACACAGTGTGTATGTACATAACCATGTGGAGGCAAACACCACTGTCTAATAGCACATGAAGGGTTAAGACGAGTAAAGGTTGAATTGAATCTAGAGGGGAGACACAATAGGAAAGATCCAGTTAAAGTTTTTTCACATGCAACTACAGTATATTGTCCCCCCAGGCGATTTTCGGCAGGCAAGCGTTCCTTAGGCCTGTGTGAACAGAAGGTTATCAGGACAGGTTCTCAGCCTAATGATAATTATTATTATTATTATTTATTATTAAAGCGCCATTCATTCCATGGTGCTGTACATATGATAAGCGGTGCACATACATAATACAGACAATTGCACTAATCATGAACAAGACGAGTTACAAAATGGTACAGAAGGAGAGAGGGCCCGGCCCGTGAGGGTTTACAATCTACATGGTATGGGAGAAGGACACAGTAGGAGAGGGTGAAGCTGGTCATGGCGGTATAGAGGCAGCAGGGTCACTGGTTGTAGGCTTGTCTGAAGAGATGAGTTTTCAGGTTTCTTTTGAAGGATTCCACTGTAGGCGAGGGTCTGATATGTTGGGGTAGCGAGTTCCAGAGGGTGGGGGATGCACAGGAGAAACCTTGGAGGCGATTATGGGAAGAGGTGATAAGAGGAGAGGAGAGAAGGAGGTCTTGTGAGGATCAGAGATTGCGTGTGGGGATGTATCGGGAAAGTAGCTCAGAGATGTAGGGAGGCGACAGGTTGTGGACGGCCTTGTATGCATTGGTTAGTATTTTGAAATGAATTTGCTGGGCAATGGGCAGTAAAGAGACTGGCAGAGGGGAGGGGCAGAGCAGTAACAGGGTGAGAGGTGGAATAATCGGGCAGCAGAGTTGAGGATAGATTGGAGGGGTGCAAGAGAGCTAGATGGAAGGCCACAGAGGAGAATGTTGCAATAGTCTAGGCGGGAGATGATGAGTTGGAGGCGGCAGGTGGTGGAAAGGACTTGGATGTGCGGTCGGAAGAAGAGGGCAGAATCCAAGGTCACTCCAAGGCAGCGCACTCAGTTGACCGGGGAGAGTGTGCAGTCATTGATTGTGATAGATAGGTCTGTTGGGGGGGTTGAGCAAGATGGGGGAAAGATGATTAATTCTGTTTTATCCATGTTAATTTTTAGAAAGCGAGAGGAGAAGAAGGAGGATATGGAAGATAGGCATTGTAGGATTCTGGATAGTAAGGTGGTGATGTCTGGACCAGAGAGGTAGATTTGTGTGTCGTCAGCATAAAAGTGATACTGAAAGCCATGGGACTCTATGAGATGTCCCAGGCCGAAAGTGTAGATAAAGAAGAGTAGGGGTCAAAGGACGGAGCCTTGCGGGACACCAACAGAGAGGTAATGAGACAAGGAGGTGGTGGTGAGGTTTGATGTGATCCAGGAGAGGGCCAGGTCAGTGATGCCAAAAGATGAGAGAGTCTGTAACAGAAGGGAGTGGTCGACAGTGTCAAAGGCAGAGGACAGGTCAAGAAGAAGGAGGACAGAGTAATGTTTTTTGGTTTTGGCTGTTAGTAGGTCGTTGGGGACCTTGGTGAGGGCAGTCTCAGTTGTGTTGTGGACATTTTATTAGGATGTGTTTTTAATGTGATGTATTGTCATTATGTCTCTCAGTGTGTAAACCATTGGAGGGGATATCTTACTGTGGATGTAGAGAACAATCAGCTGCCGGGCGCAGAGGTCTCCGCTGGCAAACAGTCTATGTGCTATGCACTGGGCTGTGGGCCAGGGGGAAATGTATTGAGCAGTGTTGTCTTGGGAAATGTATGTGCGCCAGCTAGGGCCCCCGCCCAAAGAGCGGATTTATTGGCTTGGTGTGGATGCATTTATTAAGAGAACAATATACGGAAAAGAATGTGCATTGGTTATTTCCAGTGCGCCTGATCAACCGCTGGAGATGGTGATGCTGTGGTGAGCCTTGTTGAGCATTGATCACTGATCGGTGCTGAACAAGACTACCCCTAGTGGTGATTGAGAGAAATGTTGTGTGTCATCACTTCCTGTATGTTTGTACTGTACATGAAGGGAGTGGTCAGGTGTTGGGCCTGCCCCTTCCTATTTTTATCCCTTTTGTCTATGTAAATAAACGAAGGGTCTGAAGAGGGCATCTTATCTGATTACTGGAGTAGTGCGGCCTTTCCTTACACAAAAGGAGCTGATACACGTGCTTGTGAGGATGGGGCAAGGAAATTTCTATAACAGTTGAGTGGTGGGGTCGGAAGCCAGATTGTAGCTGGTCAAAGAGGAAGCAGGAGGAGAGGTGAGAGGACAGTTCAGGATGGACGTGTTGTGCAAGTAGCTTTGAGGCATATGGAGGAAGTGATATGGGGCGATAACTGGACAAGGAAGATGGGTCAAGTGAATGCTTTTTGAGGATGGGTGTAATGGTAGCATGTTTAAAAGCAGAGGGGAAGACGCCAGAGGATAGTGATAGGTTGAAGAGATGAGTTAGGGCTGGGATAAACACTGTGGTTAGGTTAGGGATAAGGTGGGATGGGATTGGGTCAAGTGCACAGGTGGTGAGATGGGATTTGGAGAGTAGAGTGGAGAGTTTTTCTTCTGTAATGGCGGAGAAGCAGGGTTTGGAGGAAGAGGACTGAGCAGCGGTGTGGAGGGTCTGTGGGGACTGTGTGTTGAAGCTTTCTCTGATGTTGACTATCTTTTGTTTGATGTACGTAGCAAAATCTTCAGCTGAGAGGAGAGGGTGGGGAACTGGGGGACGGAGAAGGGAATTAAACGTGTTAAAAAGTTGTTTAGGGCTGTAGGACAGGAAAGATATGAGAGATCAGTGAGTGACGATTTGAATATAAGGAGGGATTGCTTCTATGCCGTGAATTGATCTTTAAAATGGGATTTCTTCTATCGCCGCTCTGCAGCCCTGGAAGCTTTCTGAGTTTTTTGGTCAGGTTGGTGCCAGGGTTGTCTGTTGATTTTTCGGGTTTTGTTGTGTGTGAGGGGAGCAACAGTGTCCAAAGCTGAACTTATTGTGGTGTTATACAGGGTGGTGGCGGTGTCTGGGTCTTGGAGGGAACAAATTGAATTGAGCGGCAGAAGAGAATTGGAAAGCAAACGAAGGTCGAGATGTTTAAGGTTCCTGCGGGGGTGTGATAGGGTATAGACCGGGGGAGCAGCAGCAGAGACGAGTGACAAGAAGGTGAGTAAGTTGTGGTCGGATAGGGGGAGAGGCGAACTAGAAATGTTAGATAGGGAGCAGAGGCGGGTAAAGATAAGATCCAGAGTGTGACCATCTCTGTGTGTGGGAGCGGAAGACCACTGTGAGAGGCCGAAGGAGGAAGAGAGTGATAGGAGTTTAGAGGCGGCTGAGTGGCAGGTGTCAATAGGGATGTTGAAGTCACCCATGATGATAGTGGGGATGTCGGCGGAGAGAAAGTGGAGGAGCCAGGTGTTAAAGTGGTCAAGAAAGGTGGTGGCTGGGCCTGGGGGGCGGTAATTGACAGCTACTTGGAGGTTGGAGGGAGAATAGATGCGAACAGAGTGTACTTTAAATGAGGTGAGTGTAATGTTGGGTGGCAGTGGAGATGGGCTGTAGGAGCAGGTGCCTGATAGGAGAAGACCAACTCCTCCACCATGTTTGCTGCCGGGGCGGGGGGTGTGAGTAAAATGAAATCCGATATACGAGAGTGCAGCAGGGGAGGAGGTGTCAGAGGGTGTCTGCCATGTTTCTGTGAGACCCAGAAAAAAAAGTTTTTGAGAGATAAACAGATCATGAATGTAGGAGAACTTGTTACAGACAGAGCGAGCGTTCCATAATGCTCCTGCAAGAGGAACCAAGGGGTCAGAGGAATGGTTATCAGGTTTAAAGGGTTGCAGAGATTTGTGGAATGAGATTTGTAGTGGGAGGTAGAGGTGACAGTGGGGATTTGGTGAGGGGGGCATGGATTTGGAGAGATATCACTAGAAATAAGGAGCAGCAGAGATGAATGGTTCATCCATACAGAACATGTCCATGTAATCTTTATTGGTAGACTCTTATAAGGGCACACTGGGAACTTTAAGTGGCCCTAGAAAAAAAAACTAAAACAGGCCCTGTGTTTAAATTGACAGAAGGCTGGACAACACAACAGACTGTATTTTTTGCTCCATAAGACACACTTTTACCCCCAAAAGTGGGAAGAAATGGTAGTGCGCCCTAAGAAGCTTATACTAAAGAGTGTTTTCATTATTGAAGAGCTCATTAATACACAATAGGAATGGGGAGCCTAAACCCCTCTCCTTCCCCCTTGAGCCACAACCTCCCCCCCCCCCCCCCCGTTTGTGTCTGTCCTTTCAATAAAGCTTCAGGCATGTGATTTCCCCTCCCTATCCCCTCCTTCCCATCCCCCCACCCGTCATCACTGTCTAAATGCTTTGTTGGACGGTTTGTGTTGATTTGTGATTGAATAGGAATGTTAGTGTAGCATGCACTGTGATGTATAGTGTAGGTTAGCCTGTGCTACATAACAATACCATGCTAGGAAAGACGATTGTAAGTATTTATTAAGTGCTGCCTCGTAGCCCGCGCTGCGTCGCAGTACCAAGTATGTATGGTTGACGATTTGATTGTAATAAAGGTGTTTTTCCAATCAAAAAGCAGTCACGTCCAGTGTCATAGTTGTCACATTCAGTGTCATAGCAGTCACATCTAGGGTCATAGTAGGGACATACAGTATTATAGTAGTCACATACAGTGTCATATTAGTGACATGAAGTGTCTTAGTATTAGGGCTCATAGTATTAGGGCTCATTCAGATAGCCGTATGCTGACCGCAAAAATGCGGATCCGTTTTTTTGCAGATTAAATGCTGTCCCATTCAATTCTATGGGGCTCTTTTTTTCCATTGCATGGCTTGGCAAAAAAAATGAAACATGTCCTATACTTGTCAGTGGAAATCAGGACATGGCCCTATTGAAGTCTATAGATCAACAAAAAAACTGAATGCAATACGTTTTTTTTTTTTCGGACATGCTAAACTGTCCGCAAAAAAACTGATCCGCATTTTTGCGGACAGCATACGGCCATCTGAATGAGCCCTTAGTATATGACATTCAGTGTCATAGAAGTGACATTTTCATTTTCTCCCGCGGCTGGGCAGTATCTGTTAATATATCTAATATATCTTTAGAAAATGAGGATGGAATATTATAGAAGACTACGCTACGTCGTGGCACAGTATGCAGTGACAGATGCCACAGTATGACTTTCATCACACTCACCGGTTTATAACATATATGCCCTGGCTTATACGTTAAGCATTGTACGTTATGTGAACAGAGTCTTAGTGATCCTTCGTCATTTTTATTACGCTAAAACCCTGTTAAACATTTCTAAACTTTTTCCAGTTCTCCTACTTCTATAGTGCTTAGGCCTCATGCACACGACCGTGGCTTGGGTCTTCATCCGAGCCGTATGTTTTGGTATATTTATGGTTTGAAAACCCCTTTAACTCGTGTTCTCCTTGTATGGCAAATTAAAGGGAACCTGCCATCAACTTTATGCTGACCTCACTGAGGGCAGCATAAAACAGTGACAGAAATGCTGATTTCAGCGGTGTGTCACTCATGAGCTAAAAGTAAGTGGTTGCGGAGAACCAGCTTTATAATCATTGCAGCTCAGGCCTTGATAAGAGTCAAACCTACCTGAGAAGAGTCCTGGTTATTATATTCTCCTGCTCTCCCGTCCATCTGCTGATGATTGGCAGTTCTCTCCTAGAGAGAAAGGGAGAAAACTCGGTAGAAGCCTGTCAGTCATCGGCAGGAGGGCAGGAGATTAGGAATAACCAGGACTCTTCTCAGGTGGCCGGGACTCTTTTCCAGGCCCAGTCTGCAATGATTGTGATGTTGGTTCTCAGCAACCATTTACTTTTAACTTTAAAAAGACAGGCCACTGAAATCAACTCACCTGTCTCTACTTTATGGGCAGCATAAAGTGGATGACAGGTTCCCTTTAAGTGACTGGATCATGATTCAGTACTTTGCCTGGTGCACGCAGAGAGCGATTCTCTAGCTGTAGTAGGAGTAAGCAATGTCCCTGTTCTCTTTCTATAAGGACCGATAGTCCCTGTCCTGGTAATAGCTGCTGCTGACACTGCTGTGGACACGTTCCACCATGAACAAATTCTGTGTGTCCATAGGATTTGCATTGGACTTGTTCAGGGGTATAAGCAGTGACGAGGGCACAGGCTGTATGCCTTCTGACTGAACGGCACTGAAGAAATAACACAGAAGGATTCGCCTGGGGATAAAGGTTCATTATGGAAATGAATTTTGCTTATAAATATCAATGTTCAGTCATCTACCAATCCACCTGGTCTCTGGTGCACAGGTGAGTGAGTGAGTGCATTCTGTATCTCCTATTCACTATGAAAGAGTGATTAATCAGGTGCAGCTACTTCTCCGCTGAGGCCATTAACCCCTGATCATAGTAGTTTGTAAGGCTGTAAAAAGACATCCATCCATCCAGTTCCGCCTGTTATCCTGCAAGTTGATCCAGAGCAGTGTTCCTCAATTCCAGTCCTCAGGGCCCATCTGCGGGTCATGTTTTCAGGATTTCCTTAGTATTTAGCAGGTGATATAATTAGTGTCAGTGCATCAGGACTCACCTCAGGTACTCATTCTGTGGGATATTCTCAAATCATGACCTGTAGGTGGTCCCTGAGGACTGGAGTTGAGAAACACTGATCCAGAGAAAGGCAAAAAAGGAGGTGGAAGATAATTTTTGTCATTTTAGGGGGAAAATTCCTTCCCAACTCCAATCAGGCAATCAGAATAACTCATAATTACTGCAAATTGGGGACGCTAAAACAAAAACAAAAAAATCTTTATTTATTATCGCTCAATTAAAAATATATACAACATATACTAAAACATATAGGGTAACGATATGGCTATCAGTGGTAACAAAAACGTTGCAGGTAATAAACTGGAATAAACCCGCAAAGCCAAATTGTCATTTGTGCACCAAACTTAAAAGGTGCACCCCCTCTGTGCTCAAGCTTAAAAAGCAAGCAAAGGATATTTGCTCATTAAAGAGGACCTTTCACCGGTCCAAAGTTTGTTAGTGAAAGCGATGTACATGCAGAGCGGCACCCAGGGATGTCCCTGCACTTACTTGTATCCCTGGGTGCTGCTCCGTTCGCCCGCTGTAGCCCCCAGTACCGGCGCACGTGCTGCTGATAATTTTGCCTTGGGCGGAGACGTCCTCTTTTGCCCTGGGCGTCTCCTTCTCCCAGGCTGGAGCGCTGGCCAATCACAGCGCTCAGCTCATATCCTGCAACCTCCCAGGGTATGAGCTGAGCGCTGCGATTGGCCAGCGCTCCAGGCCGGTACATTTTCAGGTTTAATATTTTTACTTTAGTATTTTATATAACTAAAGAACATTTTAGGGTTAGCTTTACTCTCTTTGACAATAAGCCTTTCTGCCTCCTTTTTGACTGCCTTTAACTGTCTTTTGCATATTCTATTTTTTTTCTTATAGTTTTCTTTTGTGCTTCTTCGCTACCTTCCTGTTTTAGTAATGGAAATGCTTTCTTTTTATTTATTTCTCCCTTTACATTTCTATCTATCCACATTATTCCTGTTCCTGACCCTTTTATTCCTAGAAGGTATATACCTCTCTACTGAGAATTTCAGATGCTTTTAAAAATATACAATTTTGGCTGTATTTTTTTAACTAATTTTATCGAACAAATACAATAAAACAAACCAGTTAACCATCAGATATACCTCTCTTGTAAGTCATTATACAGAATATTACATATAGGTATCCTAACATGGCAGAACATACAATTAAAGGGAGTCTGTCACCACATTTGGCCATTATAGACTAAGTACACAGCGCATTTACCTAACAGTAGCTGATTCTAATGGTACCTTTGTTTAGTCGTTTTGCAGTTCACTGGAAGAAAAAACAGACGCTCCATTGCAGGGTCGGGGCCTGCGCATTGCGATGCCCATTCTGGACATGACTTCATTGGAGATACTGCGCATGCGCAGGGTGGCTTTCCTCTTCTCCTGTGGGCCTCTGGTCCGCCTCCCATTGGCCGGCGCATGCGCAGTATCCCTAGTGAAGTCATGTCCAGAATGGGCATCGCAATGCGCATGCCCCAACCCTGCAATAGAGCGTGCAGGCGCAGGATCGCGCGATGGAGGACGCAAGAGAAGGGCGGGCAGAGGCTGGGGCGGGGATATGAGCCAAAGAGGATGAACAGCCTGGGCTCCAACGATGTGAACGCTGCCCCTGGGCACTTGCGAGCCCTAATTTACATACCGATTAAACTCTGTTTTTGCTAAGGTACCATTAGAATCAGCTACTGTTAGGCAAATGCGCTGTGTACTTAGTCTATAATGGCCAAATGTGGTGACAGACTCCCTTTAAGTGTCAAAGAATACCAATGGTGGAAAAGTAAAGAAAACAGTCAATGAAACATTAAGTCGCAGAGACTAGTGCAGTAGCAAGTGGGTGAATTGGGTAATGAGTCTGTGAGGAGGG
This sequence comes from Bufotes viridis, assembly GCA_033119425.1. Lineage (NCBI taxonomy): Eukaryota > Metazoa > Chordata > Amphibia > Anura > Bufonidae > Bufotes > Bufotes viridis. Next base: position 37,534,722 of record CM065596.1, on the reverse strand, counting down.
GCACCATGATCCCCAGATATTGGAGAATTTGGAAGCACACCCACTGTCTTTATATACAATGTTTTCATATGGGATAATGGTATTTACCAATGTTTTCCATTGAGTGTAAGAGGGGCATCTTTCCCCAATCTAGCGAAGCGCTATAGTCTTGAGTCCCAGGAATAACATCTCCTTCAAAAATATTCTAGTATAATGGGAATATATTGTGTCATCTAGAACAGTGTTCCTCAACTCCAGTCCTCAGGACCCACCTGCCGGTCATGTTTTCAGGATTTCCTTAGTATTGGGCAGCTGATATAATTAGTGTCCATCCATCAGGATTTACCACAGGTATACATGGAGGCACATTACACCTTACCCTAAACAAAATTAATAAAAGACACCAACACATAACCCAGTTTGGCTGAAAAGGCCGCAATGCTTTATTATGAGTTTAACCATAAAAATACCATAACCATTTAATTGGAATAAAATTATTCTCAATAAATAAATAAATTAATTCATAAATTAAGTCCATCCAAGTTAAACCACCATCCACTCAACATTAGCTGAGTGATTAATCCCACTAATAAAGCATGCGACAATGACGGGAAAGGATTTAGCTAAAGGGGGCGGGCGGGCGGGCGCAGGTCCAAATCTTCTCACAACTGGCACCCTCAGGCAGCGCAAGCCAGCATATAAAGGCGCCAGTTTCCCGCCGCTGAAGGCCATAACAAATCAGAGAAGAGGATTTCTCCCCCAGCAACAACGCCGGCCAATCAGAAGAGATCCAAACTTGAAGAAGCTGGTTTTGTTTAACTTCACAGGTACTGTGACATCCTGAGGTAAAACCTGTAAAGAATAGAAAAAGGGGGGAGAAAGATACACAAGAAAAACCCTAAACTGACCCAACAGAACCCCTAAAACCTATGGTGTATGTGCCCTCATGTGTCCCCAAGCTAAGCGCTCTGGGGGCCATTACATGGAGGCACATTACACCTACCCTAAACAGAATTAATAAAAGACACCAATACATAACCCAGTTTGGCTGAAAAGGCCGCAATGCTTTATTATGAGTTTAACCATAAAAATACCATAACCATTTAATTGGAATAAAATTATTCTCAATAAATAAATAAATTAATTCATAAATTAAGTCCATCCAAGTTAAACCACCATCCACTCAGCATTAGCTGAGTGATTAATCCCACAAGCCTCGCCTCACTAAGGCGAGGCCCCCACCAGCATTGCAGCCCTTTCTCTATGGCACCTTGTAGACCTAGATTAAAAATATCAATACCTATGTCAGATAGGTGTACATTATCTGATCTAAAAGACCAACAATCCAGCCTTCTAAGTCGATGTGCCTATAAGAGAACCCACCGATCAAAGGCATAAACTTGTCCAATGCTCTATTAACCCTTTTACGGATTTTCTCGCAAAGCGTTCTCCTTAAACGACCAAATTAAGCGAGGCACTATCTCCGAGAAAACCAAAACAGTGTCAGGCAACATACACCTCAGAATCGACAAATCCCTTTTCATTTCCCAAATTAACAGGCACGTTTTACCTTGCCCAAATCATTTCCGCTCACATGTAAAACCAAAACATGAGGACTAGGCCATCTAGTACAAAGTTTCTGAATTTCACCGAACATACCGCTCCAGCACAACCCTCTAATACCATGCCAAAAACGTGAACAGATGAGCTATCAAAAGATAAATTCTCGGTGTATGATCTCTTCTCAGCTCTCTTCTGAGCCCAGAACACATACGAGTGGCCCACAATCCAAATAATCATATGAGCCCCTGAAAAATAAAGAATATTTTAGTCCTATAAAAGTAAATCTGGTCTCACATAAAGCCTAGCTCTATTAGAATCCCAACGGCCTATCCTCCTAATTACGGATTCATCTAACCCACACCTAGCCGCCTCAGTAGCAGCACCAATTCTGAACGAGTGAGATGAAATTCTAAATGAACTCAACCCAAGAGCAGACAGACATTTTTTAAAACTGCCGTAAATTGAAACTTAGTCAAAGGAGAGCCATTCCTATGCACTAACAAAGGCCCAGGGAGATCTGGACGGGATGCAAGCCATTCACTAACCCTTAACACTGGGCAAAGACTAGACCCCACCCATTCGTTTAACCTAATAATTCTACCCCTCCCATATTGATCTGTCTTGGAACGCTTCAATAAAATTTCAACAAAACCCAGTTTAACACAAACATCTTCAACATACAAGCCAGAGCGCACAGAACGGCTAGCGGAAACAAGTTCACTAATCCTTAATGCGGCAAAAAGGCCAAAATAAAACTAGTCCTAAAGAGTAACACTTCATACGAATCAAGACACACAACCGGCAAAATTTCATACAAACTAAACAACAAATCCACTGAAATAGGCCTGCCAAACTAGGATTCATCACTTCTCAGGTTTGTCAGTCCGGTTCTCTAACCAGGGACAGTAGCTTGTCCAGTTTGGCCACTTCCACCTCAGGACCTTTAGGGACTTCTTGCCCTTTCTTTTCCTTTGGAATTTGGGCGCAGGTTTGGAGACAGCTTCAGGCATATGACATGTCCAGCGATCGTCCCCGACGATCATCACGGGAGTAGACGGGGGTTAAACTCAATGTGAGTCAGCTTGGTTTTCTTGAAGCCGTCTTTTTCACAGCCATGAACGTCGCCCTCCGCTTTTGCAATTCAGCGGAGAAGTCAGAAAAACACAAGAATGGTAGCATGTTCAAATCGCAGCTCTTGCCTGCACCAAGCTAGTTTCAAGACATGGGCCCTGTCGGTGGAATTAAAGGGATTTTCCAGGATTTTAACATTGAAGAACTACCCTCAGCCGGTGTCAGCTGCAATGGCCTGGGATTGAAGCCATCCTATGGCTCTGTCATAAATGTCCTACTAGCCAACAGTTAGCCCCATTAAAACTATCCAAAAATTGGACCAAATCGCCAAATCGTCTTTTAACGCTCTAGTTAACCTAATATGAGAGCGAGGAGATTTAAGACCTCTAGTCGCAAAGTACAAGCGCTCGAAAAACCCTACCCACAGGAATGATCTTACAAGCGAAGTTCAAAGAACCCAAAAGAGACTGCATCTCCCTCAAAGTACATTTCTTTTTCTTACCATTGCCACCAACAATAATTTAATTTTTTTACCTTCTCTGACGATAACCGAAACTCCATATTAACCGTGTCAATGACTATTCCCAAAAATTCTAAACAAGTACAGGAAAAACCGTCTTTTCTTCCGCTACCGGAATACCGAAACGCTCACAAATCTTCAAAAATTTAAACAACAATTCAGAACACAAACTAGAGCTAAAATCGCCAACAAACAAGAAGTCATCTAAATAATGTAACACCCCCATCAGGAACTAAACACTGAACAACCCAATCAATAAAGGAAGAAAAGCCTCAAAATAAAAACATGATAACGAAAACCCCATAGGCATACATTTGTCAAAATAGTAACAACCCTCAAACTGAAAACCTAAAGAATTGAACCCTGACGGTCTAACTGGCAATAAGCGGAAGGCTGATTTGACATCCGCCTTGGCCAGCAGAGCACCTTTCCCAAAACGTCTAACCAAAGCTAGAGCGTCATCAAAAGATGCATATTCCACAGAAGAAATAGACTTATCCACCTCATCATTCAGGAGCCTTTTTCCGGAAATGAAAGATGATGAATAAGTCTAAATTCACCCGGACTCTTCTTGGGGACTATTCCCAAAGGAGAGATCCGAAAATTCACAAAAGGTGGATCTGCAAATGGGCCAGCAATTCTCCCAAACTCAAGTTCCTTAGACAGTTTGATTCTGACAATTTCCTTATACATATCCACAGATTTCAAATTATCGGCCCAGCAGCATCCATCCCCAGGAATTCGGAACTGAAAAACCAAACTGGAAACCTTCAAAAATTAAATTAGCCATCGCTTGATCGGGGTACAGCCTTAGCCATGGCAGCATTTCTGAAACCTTCACTGGCGTCGATGCTTTTAACCACTTGTTCTCTGGTGGAAGGATGCTGCTGGGAAGACTGGGAGTTCCTTTTGAAACATCTCAGCATGGGATGAGAACCACCACAAAAAGAACATTCATGCTTGAAACGACAGTTATTTAACCATTTACAGGACGCCTCGTTAAAGGCGAAGCATACTCCCTTTCTCATCCCAGGCTGAGATTGATTAATTGGTTTAGGCGCAAATGGCTTCTGAGGCAACATCAAGTTTACCCACAAACCAATGTCCTTAACTCCCCACTTCAATGACGGGTGCACCGCTAGTTTTTGCCGGAACACCTCGTCATACTGATACCATGCCAAGCCGCTAAAATTGCGGTACGCCTCTAAAATGATATCTAAATGCTGAAACAAACCACTACACAGCACCGGATGCTTCTCACCAAGCACAGCGGAATAAATAGCAAATGCCTGAAGCCAATTATTGAATGACCTAGGCATAGAACGCTTTCTATCCTCTTCACTCTTCTCCTCCTTCTTTTCCCGTACCACATGCTCCCTGGCGGAAGGCAACAGGGACATGATATCCACAAATTCTAATCTCCATATCCTTTCCTTAACACTCATAGGCAAATGATATCCCAAAGGAGAGACTTCACAAACCAAGGCCTCCTTAACACAAACCTCCTTAACACCAATACCTTTCTCCAACATTGGCATACCACTACCTGCAGCGTTGCCAGTAGCAACCTGCTTCCTATTACCAACCCATACGTCGGATGCTGTGTGGGGCGCCTGCCTGCTGGCGACTTCCGCCAGCAGCTTAACTAGCCCAGACAACAGCATGGACTCAGAGACAGACGATACATGGAGACTCTCACCATCCACGGATTCCTCCTGGGAAACGCCAGAGGTTGTCTTCTGTCTTCCATGGGGGCTTGGAGATGACTCAACCTCCAAAGGAGGGAGCCCCTCAACAAGCTGCCCCAAAATCCCACTGGGAGCCGCAGGTCCAACGCTGTTCAAGCCGCTTCTGGCCGTGGTGCCTGCAGGGGATGGTGTACCAGCAGCTCCTTGCTGGAAACGGCGCTCCTCAGTGACGTCAGCACAACGCTGACTAGGATGCCGGATGCTGTGTGCTGCTGAGTCCTCCAGCCTGGAGGACCGAAGGGGGGCAGCACAGACGCTCTGTGCCGCCGGGTCCTCCAACCTGGAGGACCGAAGGGAAAGGATACGGCCGCTCTGTACTTCTGGGTCCTCCAACCTGGAGGACCGATGCCGCTGACTCCTTCCTGCTGCTGCCGGCGAGGCACTCTCTCTCCTTCCGCGACGGCGGCCGGCTTCAGGAGGAGGAGTATATGCGCTCCTCGTCTTCCTAGCTCTTTGCGAGGAAGCGCAGACAACTCCTCCTCCACCCGAAGACCGATGGCCGCTTCTTCAGCCGCAATCTCCGGCGCTGCTGGGCTCTCCTCAGCTGACACTCCCCCAGCCGGCGGTGCTTGATTCAGGCAGCTCCGGAGCCATTCTTCGCCGCCGGCAGACTCCGCTCTCAAAATCAGCTGCCGCAGAAGATCTTCCATCTCAGCCGCAGTCCAGCGCAGGTCCAATTCTTCTCACAACTGGCACCCTCAGGCAGCGCAAGCCACCATATAAAGGCGCCAGTTTCCCGCCGCTGAAGGCCATAACAAATCAGAGAAGAGGATTTCTCCCCCAGCAACAACGCCGGCCAATCAGAAGAGATCCAAACTTGAAGAAGCTGGTTTTGTTTAACTTCACAGGTACTGTGACATCCTGAGGTAAAACCTGTAAAGAATAGAAAAAAGGGGGGGGGGAGAAAGATACACAAGAAAAAACCCTAAACTGACCCAACAGAACCCCTAAAAAACCTATGGTGTATGTGCCCCCATGTGTCCCCCAAGCTAAGCGCTCTGGGGGGCCATTACATTCTGTGGGATACTCCTAAATCCTGACCGGCAAGTGGGCCCTGAGGACTGGAGTTGGGGAACCCTGATCTCGAATACCAAATAAGCATATGGCAGGATGAGCAGGAAGAGGAGTATTCAGTAGTTCAGACAAGAACTGAGTATTCTCCTCCCAAAACATTTTAATATAATGACAAGCCCAAATAAGAGGCCAGAAATCGGCAACGTTCGCTGAACAACGGTGACACCTAGTATGAGAGGGTCAAGGGTGACAAATAACTCAGATGTATAATACATAGTTGAATAAATCTATTATTAATAGCAGGAGCAACACAAAGGGGTGCCTCCAAAATATCAGAAAGGTCATCATCCATAAGATCAGGGATCATGGCTCCCCATTTATCCATATCTGCAAAGTGTGCAAGATTCAGTTTAGTTCCAAGTATTTATTTTGAGGGGCCACGGAACGGAAATGCGGATGCAGGCAGCTCACAGTGGGCTGTTTGCATCTTTTAGGGGCCCTATTGAAATTAATGGGACAAATGCAGATCAGATGCTGACAGAAACTAAAGCCGTCTGCATGAGCCCTAAGACCTGAGGTCTTGGAGTTGTTCCTGTCATCTAGTCATTATATTTTAGCATCAAAGTCGCTCAATGGGGTGAACTCCAGCAGGCTGTTCTCTGCCAGATACGATAAATGGAGGTGTGTATGTACATATGATATATATCGAGATCCCAACAATACATCCTCTACTGGACCTACATTTCTAACCAACCTGCATCCAGTACCTGACCATTGGTACATGTACATATAGAGACTCATGCATATATATAATCTACACATCCATGAACACATACGAGCCACAGACCTACGTGTAACTGCATAAAACTATAGGCTATATCTCTATGCACACATATAAAGTCACAGAAAGCACATATGTAATCTAACTGGTTAGCCTGTTCCTAAGATAAGGCTACTTTCACACTAGTGTTAATATTTTCCGGTATTGAGATCCGTCATAGGGTCTCAAGACCGGAAAAAAATGCTTACGTTTTGTCCCCATTCATTGTCAATAGGGACAAAACGTAACTGAACAGTACAGAGTGCTCCAAAATGCATTCCGTTCCGTTCTGCAGTTTGCTTTACGCGGCGCGTCATCTCGCAGATCGCGTCTTAGAAGTTATACTGCAGCCTGCCAGCGATGATCAATCGCTGGCAGGCTGTAGATCTAAAATAAAAGGCATCAAAGCGGTATATTAGACGCTGTTTTGTTAACAGCGTCTGCTATACCTGCTACCTGGTCCTCTGGTGGTCTCATTTGCTGGGATCGACCACCAGAGCACCAGGTAGCTATGTAAAGTAGCACCAAGCACCACACTACACCCCCCCCCCCCTGTCACTTATTAACCCCTTGTTAACCCCTGATCACCCCATCTAGACTCCCTGATCACCCCCCTGTCACTGATCGCCTGTACAAGCGCGGTCCCGGCGACTGAGCCGGGTGTCAATTAGACTGCATAGAGCCGGGGTTAGGGCAGGGGAGTTACAGCCTGGAGTGAGGGAAGGGCTGCTCCCTTGACTTCTATCGTGACTTGTGGAGCTGGAGAAGAGAACTTTATAAGGCGATTTTTCCATGCATATACATGGCAGAAAAGCGGGACAAGACTGTATGATAACACAATGAGGATGATCTATAAGGTACTTTTAATAGTGTATTAAGTGAAATGCAGGTGACAGGTTAGGGGGGCTGAAGTGGTTAATGGGGACGGATCCGTTATCTCTGACACAATAGAAAACGGATCCTTTCCCCATTCACTTTTAATGGAGTTAATGACGGATCAGTCTTGGCTATGTTAATGATAATACAACCGGATCTGTCCATAACGGATGCATGCGGTTGTATTATCAGTAACGGAAGCGTTTTTGCTGAATCCGGCAAGTGTGAAAGTAGCCTAAGGCCTCTTTCACACGAGCGTGTCCGGATTAGGTCGGGATGCGTTCAGGGAAAAACGTGCGATTTTGCTTGCGAGTGCATCAGTTTTGTATGCGATTGCGTCGCGTTGTTGCGTTTTTCACGCGCGTTTGACATGCGGATGGCATGCGTTTTTCACGCACGAGAAAAAAAACTGATCCATCCACTACATTCACCTGTTCCTGCAAACACATATAAATACTCCCAGCATGGCAAGTTTTTTGGGCCAGCTCCATTTAATTTTGGTGGAGTGGTTGTCGTGTGGTTGGTGTGTGTGTTTGGTAGTGGTTTTTCCTTTGCAGGATGTCCACTTTCAGGCTGTCCACAACTGACCATGTCTTCTTGCACTGGCTGGTCTTCCGCTGTTTTGGAGAGCGGCCAGAAATGATTGAGGAGGAACCGCGGAGGAAGCGTATGTGGGTGCATCCTATAATTTCGCAGCGGGCCAGCAAAGGTCTCTTTGTTGGCTTGTACTCCGAGCTCCGTGCGCACCCTCCCAAGTTCTTCAATTTTTGCCGCATGTCGGTGTCTACCTTTGATCAGCTGTTGGCGGAGTTGAGGCCATCCTTGACTTTCCAGGACACCAACATGCGGCGGAGTGTGTCACCTGAAGAACGTCTCCTTATTACGTTAAGGTAAAAGCCTATATATTCTCAGACTCCTACATGAATGACCCACTGTTTAGCTAAACCTTTTTTTTTCTCTGCCCTGTCTCTTTAAAACTTTACCTGTTCTATGTCTACATACTTAATAGTAGGCCCCAAGTATTGTATTTCCTTTTTTGGGGGATCACAAACTGTTTTTTTTTGGTCAGCCACTTTGGATAAAGTCATTTGGTGTACTAACAAGTAGTTGGTTTAGTCACACCTGATTCCACTTTGGCGGGGGTTAATTAGTCAAATTTGGGATGTAATGATGAGGAGACATCACCTGTGGGTATCTGGTAATGTTTTTTTTGGATTGTTTGCTCAAGGCCCTTTCTTTATTTAAAGTATGTATAAATCTAAAGTATGGAGTTTACAATCTTGTACTTTTGGCTTTTCGAAATTAAACTTGCCAGACACATTGGCATCAAATAAAATGTACATTAATGTCCTAGATGTTTTAAGTTGTTAATTTTTTTTTTCATTTCAGATATCATGCGACAGGAACTTCATTTTCCGCCTTACATTTTTATTTTAGAATGGGTACCTCCACAATTGCTGGCGTGGTACGGGCTACATGTGCGGCCATTTGGTTGACACTGAAGGCTTCAGTGCTGCCACCTCCAACCAGGCAGCAGTGGCTTGATATAGCCCAGGGCTTCCTTGAGAGGGCTCAATTCCCAAATTGTATTGGTGCCCTTGACGGGAAGCACATACGGGTTAAGAAGCCGCCGAACTCAGGGTCCAAATACTATAATTATAAGCAGTTTTTCTCTGTAGTTTTGTTGGCCTTGGCTGACACAAACTACAGGTTTATAATTGTAGATATTGGGTCCTTTGGAAGTACTGCAGATGCTCGCATCTTCAGGGCTTCCAGAATGGGTCGCTGGCTTCAGTCCAACCAACTGGACGTACCACAGCCAGCAATCCTTCCTGGCTCTACTGGGCCACCAGCGCCTTATGTGGTTGTAGGTGACGAGGGTTTTGCCCTTTCAAACAACCTAATGCGGCCCTTTCCTCGACACGGTTTGGATGCCAAGAGGCACATGTTTAATTATCGCTTAAGTAGAGCCAGAAGGTTTGTGGAGTGCGCCTTTGGAATTTTTAGTCATAAATGGCGTGCTTTCCTCTCGCCCATCCAGCTGGCCCCACAGAATGTCAATGTGGTGATCAAGGCGTGTGTAGTGCTGCATAACTACATACGCACCTATGAGTCAACACCTGATGAGGACGCCCAAGTCTACACTCCGCCATCCGTCAGAGACACTTTACTACTCGGAGGAACTGGATCTGCTGGACTGCGAGTTCGTGAATTATTTGCAGATTATTTTATGTCCCCTAGCGGGTCTTTTCCTTTGCAGCAGTAGACCTTGACTCATGGACATTTTTTTTTGCCCCTTTGTTTTTTAACCTGGATGGATATCTTTTTAGTTAGCTTTTGTTTTTGGTAGTTAGGGACTCGCAAGATAATGAGGACCCTTGACGTGGGTTGCGAGCTTACATATTTTGCAGACATATCTATGGCTTACAACACAGTATGGTCCAGGAAACTGGGGCCCAGGGTAGGCTGGTTGGGAAGGGGGGCCAGAGTAATGTGATGGCGCTGGTTGAGGTGGAATAGGTGCAGACTGCCCATATGGCGCTTCCACATTATAATGTGGGCCATATGACCGAGGAGGTGGACCATAATATCCACTTGGAGGCTGGTATTGTTGAGGAGGCGGTGGTGGAGGCTGTGATGGCTGGGAATATGCCATTTGCTGGGGGCCAGACAAGTTCCTATGTAGGCGCCAATTTTTTAGGGCCCCAAAAATTTTGCAAGAGTCGTTGGGTGGAGTGGCTGCATCCAGAACGATACTGAGAGCAGATTGAGTTCTCAGGACCCGTTCTGGAGGCAGCCTGCGCAAATAAGCGGCCAGACTACGGGCATAGAGGTCAAATTCATCCTCCTGCCGGGCTCTGGATAAATAATCCAGAACTTGCGAATTAATATTCGTCTCGGCAGGAGGCATTGCCCGTCGTCTGGCCCTGCTGGGTAGAGCCAACGGGTTGAGGGGGGGAAATCTGCTCCCGAAGCTGGTGATGGCCTTGCTGGTGCAGGGCTTGGTCCTGCTTCTGGGTCCAAGTGTGCTGGACCTGAGGGAGTGTCCTCCTCACATGCACTGGACAGCTGTGGTGCAGACTCGTCCCCTTCTTCCGGTAGGTTGTCCTCCATTCTTTTAACAAAAAATAAAAATAAAAAATTAGGAGAAGAACAGTCTTTTCGTTTCTTACTAATCATGTCTAGAGATGAGCGAACTTTAAAAAACAGTTCGGGTTGTGGTAAGTCGCGCATCCCGTTATGGATTCCACTATAGCGGCATATGGAATCCATAAGGGGCGGCTGCCACCAACCCGAACTGTTGAACAGCCGAAGGACCTGGGGTGACGTCACTGTCATGTGATCAGTGCAGGGGGCGTGGCTCAGCACGGGATCAAATCACACCCTGAAATCATACCACACCCTGAACGCCGAACACCGGACTTTTTTTTAAAGTTCGCTCATCTCCAATCATGTCACATATTACTCTGATCCTCCAATTATTGCTAGCACATAGTACTACATGAACTACCCAACAGATTACATTTCTGAAATCAGAGGTGTCCGATCTGGCCATAATAATCAATCTCAAGCCACTTGTCATGTGGTACACCCAATTGTACTCATGTAAATGACTGATTTCTATGGCTGGTACGGTTTTCACATCTCAGACAATGGGGCCATATCCGAGCAATATGCCACTATTGGGTAAGATGGGAATACCCCTTTTACTACATAAGTGTACAAACAGTGTATATGTATCAACATGTAGTGGTCATTGTGACAAATGTACTTACAGACGCAGCTCAATGACCTGACGGAGGAACATCAGTTGTTCCGGAAACATATATGGCCTTTTCTTGGCGGCCCCGGAACCACTCCTCGCCTGGTGGATCATTTTTTTCCGGAACTGGTCCCGGCAGCTCCGCCAACAGTTCTTAACCTCATCCACTTAGAAGAAAAAGACAAGAGAGGAAAATTAACCCCCATATACAATCTGACTAATGCTAACATATGACATGCACTATGCTAGGGAGGATAACGTATCACATGCACTATGCTAGGGAGGATAACGTATCACATGCACTATGCTAGGGAGGATAACGTATCACATGCACTATGCTAGGGAGGATAACGTATCACATGCACTATGCTAGGGAGGATAACGTATGACATGCACTATGCTAGGGAGGATAACGTATCACATGCACTATGCTAGGGAGGACAGCAAGGATCAAAGATGTATACATTGGCTACTTACCCAAATTCTGCCGACTTTTCCCATGTGTCTTCTCCCAGATGCTTGCAAAAAGCTCCTTGGCGATTTCCACCCAGGCCTCATCTTTTTTATACCTATCGGGGTAGTCCCCACAACGAGTATCCCAGATGCAGGGCCTCTCTTGGACGAGGACTATGAGCCTCTCCACATCCATAGGCTGTGCGTGGTGTCCTAGGCATGGCTTGTGGGATTCCGCACAATGGTCCGCAAGGGCTGAACAAGTTTGCAGCAAACTCCTGCCTCATGTGCTGTCTGGAGCCAGACACTGTGAGAAATTCTACTTCCTGTCTTAAATCCAGTTTGTGTTGCTAAGTAACTTGCGTTAAAAACGCAACGCAATGCATGCAATCCGGTTACAATGCGATTTTCACGCATCCCCATTCATTTCTATGGGGGCTGCTTTGCGTGAAAGACGCAGAAACTGGAGCATGCTGCGATTTTCACGCAACGCACAAGTGATACGTGAAAAACAACGCTCATGTACACAGCCCCATAGAAATGAATGGGTCCGGATTCAGTGCGGGTGCAGTGCGTTAACATCATGCATTGCACCCGCGCGGAAAACTCGCCCGTGTAAAAGAGGCCTAAGGGCTGTTTGTCCAAAGGTGTCAGGAAAAGAGAGAGAGCCCCAGGGCTGCACATGGCCTGTATGTTCCCATCTCGTGGACTCCACCCCACGACCACCAAAATATCTTCCAATCTGCTGACCAAGAGAATGTTGTCCATCTGCTTTTCTGACAGGGACACAAGGACCAAATGGCCCCTGGGCACACTGATAGCTCAAAGGGTGAATATCACTGTGTAATATCAGCACATAACATATCCAGTTTGTAAAATGCATAAAATATAGTATAAAATAAAAAAATGTATTAAAAAAACAGAAAGTATGAATAAAGCATTGCCATCAAATTGCCTTTATTCTCCCCCATTAAGCTATGACCCAAAGCCAGGCGGCCACTAAGGGGTCAACATTATTGTGAGGGATATTATGGTGAGGGGTCACGGTTGTGAGGGGGGGCAGGCTTACTGTTAGCGGGGGAGACTAGGGGGATATCTATTGTGTGGGGCCTTAAAGGGGCATTCTGTGCTGGAGCACTATGGGAGCCATCTTAGGCTTCATACACATAACTGTGACCATATTGCAGTCCGCGGATTACAGATCTGCAGAATACAGATTCCTTCTGTGTGCATTCCACATTATACTCACCCCCATCAATGCCGTACAGAATAACACATTCTCAGTAATCTGCGGAACAGACACGTGGATATGCAGAAAATATGGATGTGCGCATCTGGCCCCATAGAAATGAAGGGTCATAACTAATCTGCTGGAGCACTAAAGGGGAATTCCTACTGTAGAGGAGGCTGCAAAGGGTCATAACCACTGTGCAAAGGGCACTAATGGGGCGTAACTACTGTGCAAAGGGCACTAAAGGGGCGTAACTACTGTGCAAAGGGCACTAATGGGGCATAACTACTGTGCAAAGGGCACTAATGGGGCATAACTACTGTGCAAAGGGCACTAATGGGCATAACCACTGTGCAAAGAGCACTAATCGGCATAACTACTGTGCAAAGGGCACTAATGGGTATAACTTTTGTGCAGGGGGCACTAATGGGCAAAACTACTGTGCAAGGAGCACTAATGGGCTTCACTACTGTGCAAAGGGCACTAATGGGTATAACTTATGTGCAGGGGGCCACTAATGCGGCATAACTACTGTGCAAAGGGCACTAATGGGTATAACTTTTGTGCAGGGGGCACTAATGGGCAAAACTACTGTGCAAGGAGCACTAATGGGCATAACCACTGTGCAAAGGGCACTAATGGGCTTAACTACTGTGCAAAGGGCACTAATGGGTATAACTTATGTGCAGGGGGCCACTAATGTGGCATAACTACTGTGCAGGGGCACTAATGGGGCATAACTACTGTGCAAAGGGCACTAATGGGGCATTACTACTGTGAAAAGGGCACTAATGGGCATAACTACTGTGCAAAGGGCACTAATGGGGCATAACTACTGTGCAAAGGGCACTAAAGGGGCATAATTTATGTGCAAGGAGCACTAATGGGCAAAACCACTGTGCAAAGGGCACTAATGGGGCATAACTACTGTGCAAGGAGCACTAATGGGCATAACCACTGTGCAAAGGGCACTAATGGGCATAACTTATGTGCAAAGGGCACTAATGGGGCATAACTACTGTACAAAGGGCACTAATGGGCATAACTTATGTGCAGGGGGCACTAATGGCGCATAACTACTGTGCAGGGGCATAATAACTGTGCAGGGGCACTAAAGGGGCATAACTTCTGTGCAAAGGGCACTAAAGGGGCATAACTACTGTACAGATAGGTAACAAATGCATGCGGATGGCAGGAGGACAATGAAAAAAACATTCATTGCAGGTAAATCAGTGAGCGCTGGCCTCTTAGGCCCCTTGCAGACGAGCGTGTCCGGATTATGTGCGGATGCTTTCAATGAAAACTGCGCAATTTCGCAAAGTCATTCAGTTTGACCGAACTGGATGGACAAATGTCTTTTTTATGGCGCATAACTACTGTGCAGGGGCATAATAACTGTGCAGGGGCACTAAAGGGGCATAATTATTGTGCAGGGGGCACTAAAGGGGCATAACTTCTGTGCAAAGGGCACTAAAGGGGCATAACTACTGTACAGATAGGTAACAAATGCATGCGGATGGCAGGAGGACAATGAAAAAAACATTCATTGCAGGTAAATCAGTGAGCGCTGGCCTCTTAGGCCCCTTGCAGACGAGCGTGTCCGGATTATGTGCGGATGCTTTCAATGAAAACTGCGCAATTTCGCAAAGTCATTCAGTTTGACCGAACTGGATGGACAAATGTCTTTTTTCAGTCTTATATACTATGTTACTATCTACTAGAAAGGAGTTATTCTGATGCCTGATTGGAGTCGGGAAGGAATTTTTGTCCCTTAAGTGGGGAAAATTGGCTTCTGCCTCGCAGGTTTTTTTTGCCTTCCTCTGGATCAACTTGTAGGAAACAGGCCGGACTGGATGTTACTATGTTAGTTTTGTTTGCTATCACGTTCAGTTGTTATCGCGCGGGTGCAATGTGATTTAATGTATTTTGCATGCACATGATAAAAAAACTGAAGGTTTACAAACAACTTCTCTTAGCGTTAAAATTGCATCGCATCCGCACTTGCTTGCATTCACTTCTATGGGGCCAGCATTGCGTGAAAATCGCAGAATATTGAACAGGCTGCGATTTTCACGCAAGGCAGAAGTGATGCGTAAAAACCAACACTCATGTACACAGACCCATTGAAATGAATGGGTCCGGATTCTGTGCGGGCATAATGCGTTTGCATCACGCATTGCACCCACGAGGAAAACTAGCTCGTGTGAAAAGGGCCTTACTGTAAGAGGGTTTGGGCAAAGGAGACTAAACAGCATGGCCTGGCTTAATTAAAAATTTGCAAATAGATTTATTGACAGTGGAGCAAAGGAAAACTGGCTTAGTTGACCATAGCAACCAATCAGATTCCACCTTTCATTTTTCAAAGTCCCTTTGGAAACTAAAAGGATCAATCTGATTGGTTGCTACAGGCAACTAAACCAGTTTTCTTTTGCACAACTCCCGACGTCTCCTCATTTCGCAGGAAGAGAGCCACAGGATGAGGGCTCCTCTACAGTGCATGTGACAACAAACGACCACCCAAGACAAAAGCCTGCACCGTCCACCAGTAGGCCGCAGCGCCCGGCCTGACTTCCGGCAGCGGCGGGCCGTCACCATGGTGATGACACAGTGGGCGGAACGGGGCGGGGCTTAGCGACGTTCCCGGCATGCTGCAGCTCCTTGGCCTCTCTTCACAGTGACGATGGCGCCGGTGTACAGCAAGTACCTGACTGTCCGCAACTCCTCGGCGGCCGGGGCGGCGCTCATCCTGCTGTATCTGCTCAACAAGCGGAGGGGAGCGAGTGGGTGAGAGCACCGGGGACGGGGCGGGTGGCAGCCGGGGGCACGGAGCCGCCTCAGGCCGGGGTCACAGCTTCTTGTCTGTGTCATTGACACTCATGGTGTTTTTATAGTTGGTTGTGCTGGGACTTGTAGTTCTCCTGCAGTGCTGCTTGGTGTATGAGTGAATGACCCCTAATGTGGAGCCAGCCTGCAGGGCATGTCCCTCCTTGGCACTGGCAGTCATATGATGGTGGGGGATGGGCCCCTCCATAGCCAAGGAGCCTGGGGCAGGTGGGTGACCACCAGTCTGAGGGCTGACCTGGTTACTGGTGGGCACCCAGCTTTCCAAGGAGCAGATAGCACTAAGAAACAGGAGGGGGGATTCCCTGTAAGCTGGTATTTGCTGGTAGCAGGTATATAGAGGGTCTGCCAGCCCTCTCCTTAGGGGCGACCTCGCCTTTAACTGCGCTGATCCGGTCGTCCGCACCGCTAACCTTTGTATCTTTTCTTGAACTCCATCCAGAATTCTTGCGTCAGAGGCGTCGTGTGGTTTTCTTTGTACATTGCACCTTAAGACATAAAAAAAGTGCAGCGTCATACAGAATCAGCCAGGAGAGTAGAGAAGTCTGAGATCGAGGAAGATCCGCAAAAAACACCTGAGCGGAAACGTAGAGAAATTCACAGAAAAATCGAAAAACCTGCACGAAGCCTTAAAGGGGTCCTCTCACCTCAGCATATGGCATTTATCATGTAGAGAAAGTGAATACAAGGCGATTACTAATGTATTGTGATTGTCCATGTTGCCTCCTTTGCTGGCTGGATTCATTTTTCCATCACATTATACACTGCTCGTACCCAGGGGTTACGTCCACCCTGTAATCCAGCAGCGGTGGTCGTGCTTGCACATTATAGGAAAAGCCCCGACCTCTTTGCACTCCAACAGTCCAGGCGCCTTCTCCTATAATGTGCATGCACGACCTCCGTTGCTGGATTACAGGGTGGACGTAACCCCTGGAAGCGAGCAGTGTATGATGTGATTTAAAAATGAAATCAGCCAGCAAAGGAGGCAATATGGACAATCACAATACATTAGTAAGTGCCCTT
The DNA here is from genome assembly GCA_033119425.1 of Bufotes viridis. Taxonomy (NCBI): domain Eukaryota; kingdom Metazoa; phylum Chordata; class Amphibia; order Anura; family Bufonidae; genus Bufotes; species Bufotes viridis. The sequence continues at coordinate 37,517,820 of CM065596.1, read as the reverse complement.
TGCTTGAGTCAGACGGCCCCCTTTAAGGGCTCATTCAGACGGCTGTATGAATAAGTCCCCATCCGTTCTGCAACTTTGCTGCAGACCCATTCATTTCAATGGGGCCGCAAAAGATGCAGGGCAGCACACAGCGTTCCATGGCCCCACAAAAATAGGACATGTTCTATCGTAGTGCTGGGAATGTGCGGTCTGCAAAATGCAGAACGCATCCAGCCGGTATCTGTGTTTCGCAGATCTGCAAAACACTATAATCATGTGACTGCGCCTTAAAAGTGTTAAGCCTATTCACACGTCAGTGTTTGGTCAGTGATTTCCATCAGTTGTTGTGAATTAAAGCCAGGAGTGGAGGCTACACTGAGATAATGTGAAGAGAAAAGATCGGCTCCTGTTCTGTGTTTAGAGACGCACCTGGTTTTGGTCCAAAATCACTGATGGAAATCAGACCGAACACTGACTGTAAATAAGGCTGCATTCAGACGTCCGTGTGTGTTTTGTGGATCCGCATGGACACCAGACACCAGCAATATGCGTTCCGCATTTTGCGGACCGCACATCGCTGGCACTGTCATAAAAAATGCCGATTCTTGACAAGAATAGGACATGTTCTATTTTTGGAAGCGCGGACCAGAATGGAAGTGCGGACCAGCAATTCCGGATCCAGGCAGGACATAGCGTGTCCCCATAGAAATGAATGGGTCCGCAAAATGCGGAACAGAATTGCGGACATGTGAATGGGGCCTAAGGGCTCGTTCACACGGACGTTTTTTGCTTTCCGTATACGCGCCATGTATTTCAATGGGTCCAGATAAAAAAATGGAATGTATTCTGTATGCATTCCGTTTCCGTTTTTCCGCTCCACAACAATTTGAGTCAGGTCCTATTATTGTCCGCAAATAGCGTTCAGTGGCTCCATTCAAGTCAATGGGTCTGTATAAAAAACGGCATGCATTCATGTCCGTATGTCATCCGTTTTTTTGCGGCTCCATGCTGTAGAAATGCTATGCCCAGCCCATTTTGCACATGTGTTTGCAATGATTACAAAGTTCCTGTTTTTGCGGTGAAACGGAACGGAAACAAAGACAGCAGATTAAAAAAACGGAACAATGGATCCGTGAAAAACGGACTGCAAAACCATACGATCGTGTGAACAAGCCCTAAGGCTAGCGCTACACAACGACATTTGTCACCCGACACATGTTGCAGTGTAGCCCTAGCCTAAGGGATTATCCGAGATGCACTGGGATCCTGCTCTTCCAGGATCAGGTGCCGTGCATTGGGCATGTGATCCTAGCCTGGGATTATAACCCCCAACATGTGTCTGATTCTCTTACCATAGTGCTTGCGAGAGGTTAGGACTAGGAATGAGCGAATCGACTTCGGATAAAACATCCGAAGTCGGTTCGCATGAAACTTCGTTCCAATACTGTACGGAGCAGGAGCTCTGTACAGTATTAGAATGTATTGGCTCCGATGAGCCGAAGTATCGCGAGACTTCGGGCAATAACTTTATAGATTAATTTGTACTGTAAAAAGCCATTTCCCGAACTCTGATTCGGTTCCAAGCGGTACCTTGGAATCGAAACCCAATTTCGGAAATGTTTTTTTACAGTACAAATCGGAGCCAATACATTCTAATACTGCACAGCGCTCCTGCTCCGTACAGTATTGAAACTAAGTTTTATGCGAACCGACTAAGGATGTTTCATCCGAAGTCGATTCGCTCATCCCTAGTTAAGACTCGCACATGCGCTGTGGTATGTGATCCCAGCCGCATGGGATTGTGGTGCATCCCGGATATCCTCTTTAAGGGGTTTACAAGATTTGAGGGGGAAAAAAGTAATAAAAGCGCTGAGTGTTGTAAAAAAATAAAAATACTTACCGCCTAGTGCCCGCCAGTCTCTCACTTGTCCTGTAGTGATTACGTGCTGTGCATGCTCACTTGGGGGCAGTGAAGCCCGCATGTGCGGCACGAGACCGCTGAGGCCAGTGATTGACTTTAGCAGTCGCATGTGTAGGTTCGACACGAAAGGACTAAGGCCTCTTGCACACGCCCGTTGTGGATCCATTCCGTGCATTGGGGACCGCAATTTGCCGTCCGCAATGCACGGGCAACCGGGACGGATGCACACTCATTCAACTTGAATGTGTCCGTGATCCGTCCATTCCGCAAAAAGATGGAACAAGTTCTATTTTTTTGCAGAACGGAAGCACGGATTGGAACCCCACTGAGGCACTCTGTGATGCGGAATGCTCACCGCCGGTGCCCCGTGTACACGGAACCGCCGTATGCGGCCCACAATACTGCCACGGGAGCAAGGGGCTTAATGGAGAGAGTTTTGCACCTTTCTACTGCACTGTCTGTTTCGGTTCCTCTCTGCTTGCTGCCAATGAATAGACACACCTGTATCCAGATCTTACTAATTGGCAGCACATTCTTCCTCTGCTGATTGATACATTCTGCCCAAACGGATACATTGTATCTCTCTGCAGTCACAGAGGGTTTCCCTGGCTGGATACAATTGTAGCAAATGCTCAGCAGTGAAAATGATTACTTTGTGTTGACTCATGTGGTGTGGTTTCCATTTCTAATGGAAACCAGGGCGCAGGGTTGGAGCCACCGTATGTGTGCTTGATACCCCCAGTGTTGTCAGGGTTGTCAGAGGTGTCAGTTTTCCACGTTGTTCTGTACGGAGCCTGACTGCAGAGATCTGTAAGATGGTTAGGGATATAAAGGGTTCCCTCCCCTCTCCTGACATGGCTGTTTTAGTAACTACTTGCGTTCCCCATGAAATAACAATTTTGGAACTTTGTGTCATATTATTCCTACTAGAAGTTTGTGAATTACCCAACGTATTACTAATTGAATTGGTAATGTATAGAGTAATGGCACAACACAAAGTTGGGGTGCATTCATACGACTGTATAGATTCTGCAGTCGGCTAAATGCAGATCTGCAAAAAATACGGCTAACTCCCGTGTGGCTTAGTTTTTTTTTTTTTTGCGGATCCATTGTAAAAATGCCTATTGTCCACCAAACGGACTAGAATAGGACATGTTCTATCTCTAACGGACATATGGATGAGGACAGCGCACAGTTTGCTGTCCAGATTTTTTGCGGACTCGTTGGCATTAATGGGTCCACATCCAATCTACAAAAAATGTGGGTCGGATGCGGACCAAAAATAGTCGTGTGAATGGGACCTTATAGGAATAGTTGGAGTCGTCATTTGAAGGGGTTTTCTAGGAGGAAAGTATTGATGACCTATCCAGAGTATAGGCGATCAGTATCAGATGGGCGGGTACAAGCTGAAAGCTTTACCCTGGGTTCAGACCTGAGCGTTCCAAAAACGCGCGTTTTTGACGCGCGTTTTGCAGCGTTTTGCAAATAGGAAACGCGCAGTTGATGCTGCGTTCTTGTGATTGACTACTGTGGTGTCAATCACAAGCGCATCAAACGCCCCCAAAGAAGCTCAAGTACTTGTTTATGCGTTGGGCGTTTTACAGCGCTGTTCAAGCGCGCTGTAAAGCGCTCAAGTGTGAACCACTCCCATAGGGATGCATTGGTTTTAATCTGTTGAGCGTTTTACAGCGCGTTTGAACGCGCTGTAAAACGCTCAGGTGTGAACCCAGGGTTAGGGCCCTTGCAGACGAGCGGATGCACTCCGTGTTATCTGCGGCAAGAATGAGAGCCAAGCTGCGCGGTGGACATCAGAGGCTCGAAGCAGTAACATGATGATTCTGCTCCGTGCCTCCCTGTGACTTTTTACTACAAAATCACAGTGAGATAAAGTTGTCACCATGATTTTGTAGTAAAAAGCTCACAGGGAGGCACGGAGTAGTATCTATCATGTTACTGCTTCGTGCCTCTGATGTCCACCGCGCAGCTTGGCTCTCATTCTCGCTGCGGATAACACTGAGTGCATCCGCTCGTCTGCTAGGGCCCTTAGGGTCCATTCAAACGTCCGTGGTGTGTTGCGGATCCGCAACACACCCAGCTGGCACCCCCCATAGAAATGCCTATTCTTGTCCGCAGCTGCGGACAAGCATAGGACACGTTCCCATCTTTTGCGGAGCCGCGGACCCGAAGTTCGGGGCCGCACTCTGTGCTCTCCGCTTCACGTCCGGCCCCATAGAGAATGAATGGGTCCGCACCTGTCCTGCAAAATTGTGGAACGGATGTGGACCCTTTTGCGGACGTGCGAATGGGACCTTAATGTGGAATAAAACTATGTTGAAATGGCCGTCAGGAGAGAAGCCGGGCTCTGTTATGTAACTCTTCTCTCCACAGTGACTCAGCTTCAATTAGGTAAAACCTGAAAATCTACAAAACAGATGCTCCCATTATTTGCACACCATCAAGACAGCTTTATTGTCCTTCCATAGCCAGTGTAAAGCTGACGGGTGGGTGACCAGCAGTCTGAGGGCTGACCTGGTTACTGGTGGGCACCCAGCTTTCCAAGGAGCAGATAGTACTAGGAAACAGGAGGGGGGATTCCCTGTAAGCTGGTATTTGCTGGTAGCGGGTATATAGAGGGTCTGCCTGTCCTCTCCTTAGGGGCGACCTCGCCTTTACCTGCGCTGATCCGGTCGTCCGCACCGCTAACCTTTGTAACTTTTCTTGAACTCCGTCCAGAATTCTTGCGTCAGAGGCGTCGTGTGGTTTTCTTTGTACATTGCACCTTAAGACATAAAAAAAGTGCAGCGTCATACAGAATCAGCCAGGAGAGTAGACGAGTCCGAGATCGAGGAAGATCCTGAGCGGAAACGTAGAGAAATTCACAGAAAAATCTAAACCTGCACGAAGCCTTAAAGGGGTCCTCTCACCTCAGCATATGGCATTTATCATGTAGAGAAAGTTAATACCAGGCACTTACTAATGTATTGTGATTGTCCATATTGCCTCCTTTGCTGGATGGATGAATTGATACATCAGACTATACACTGCTTGTTTCCAGGAGGTTATGACCACCCTGTCCTCCATCAGCGGTGGTCCCACTTGTACACGATAAGAAAAGCGCCAGCCTATGTGCGCTCCCACAGTCCAGGCGCTTTTTCCTATAATGTGCAAGCATGACCACTGCTGATGGAGGACAGGGTGGTCGTAACCTCCTGGAAACAAGCGGTGTATAAGGTGATGGAGAAATGAGTCCAGCCAGCAAGGTCGGGCCAGGTAGGCGATGGTCAGAAATGCTTGTTACCAAGAGAAAGTTCTGCTGAGAGTGAAGTCCCCCAGCGATGAGGGCAGTCCTCCTCATTTTCTGGAAAGAATATGAACATTGTTCAGGCGCCAGTGGCGCAGCGGAGGTTCACAGGGTGGCCCATCCGGCCCCGGCGCTCAGTGAGGCATCTGGCTGCACATGACATGTTTATCCATGGACATTTCCCGTAGAATCGCAGGTAGGATCTAAATGTACACACGTCCCAGTGCACGATGCAGACCGTGCCAATAAATAGCTGTTGTATAGTGTTACCTTACCCTAAGATCAGGCGAGGTGTAATATTAAAGTCCACCTGCAGCGGCTGTGGCTTCTCTACCAGAGGATGGGTTGCCGGGTACTGATTGTGGCGCTTCTCATTAGCGTGTTCTGCAGTAATCTCTGGAGGAGAACGTGTGATGTGCTGCTGACATGTCCGTGTCCGTGCTCAAATCCGTGAAAAGCTGGTCAGTGATGCATTCGTGAACAATCCGTGTTGGGTCCGTGTGTCCGTTTTATTTTGTCCCGGTGTCATCTGTCTTTCACTGACCCTGCACAGCTGAAAAATAAGTTTCCAAGGATCTCTTCCTAATGATCTGTGACATCCGTGGCTTTCACTGACCCATAGACTATAATGGGTGTCATGGATCCGTGAACACGGACAAAATACGGCATGCATTCGCTTCTAAAAACGCGGACCGTGCTAAAACACTGATGTGTGCTGTCCGCGGAGAACACTGACGTGTGAATGAGGCTTTATGCGGCTGGTTTGTCCAGACACGTGCTGCTCTAAGGCCTCATGCACACACCTGTATGTTCTACCCCCATGTGCTGCGGTTGGCACACTGACCCATTCATTTCTCTGGGGCCATACACACATTCCTATTTGCGGATCCACGTGGCCGTTCCACATATTATAGATAATATCCTTTTCTGGTCTGTATTGCAGAAAAAATAGTCCCTTTTTTTTTTTTTTTTTTTTATTGGAGTGCGAAAAATGTGGAATGCAAATGCGCGGTATCCACATTTTCTAGATCAGTTGTATGTGCACAATATGCGGACCCAGCCGCACGCATGAAGCCTTCATGGATGTTAACGTGCGCCGATCACCTTGCCGTATTGTCAGTCGGCTGCTCTGATTATCTCGCCATTTAAAAGGGGCCTAGGGGCGCATTCACAAGCTGCTGATTTTGTAGCAGAACTTTCCGCAATTGTAAATCGGTTCCCTTCATTTGAATGGGGCAGCAGGCACATGGATTTCTGAAAGCTCCTTTCGGGGGAATGGAACTGATTTTTCATTCTGCAACAAAGTCGGCAGCGTGTGAGGGTACCCTAGCTGTTATAGCACCGTAAAGTGAAATTAGGCCAAACCTGAAAATCCTGATTATGTAGGGCAGACATGTCCAAACTGCGGCCCTCCAGCTGTTGCAAAAGTACAACTCCCAGCATGCCCTAATAGCTGTAGGCTATCCAGGCATGCTGGAAGTTGTAGTTTTGCAACAGCTGGAGGGCCGCAGGTTGGGCATGCCTGGTGTAGGGTATCGCGCCACTCCATCCCACCCACCATGGTCGTTATACCTGTAGGCTTAGCTCCTGGACAGCCGCTATCAGGACTTGCCTGAGAACCTTTACACGAAATAACTGCGCGTATATTACTTTATGTTCATGTTTGTGTGTGTGCCCATCCACAGACTGTGGTATGAGAACGCACGTACAAACAATGTACAACGTCTCCCCACAATGCCCAGGATCCATTTTGATGAGGGTCACATGACTGCTGCAGCCGCCCTCACGTGTCACCCATGCGGCACATGGATGACATGTCACTGCTGCGGCCAGTCATCGGATGTAGGGGTCACAGGACCCGCATCAAACCGGATGTTGACCTAGAGAGACTCGGGACCTGCAGAGCCAATGGGGCAGCGATGGAGCCACAACCCAGGGGTGGAGATCAGGTAAGTAGAATTACCACTGGGGGTGCGGTTATTCTTGCGGTTTGTACAGAAGCTTTAAAAAAGGGGGAACAACCCCTTTTAAGGCTAATTTAAAATTTTACATAATTTATTGGTAGAAAGTAGATTGTTGCCGCCACCATTTCTGGAAAAATAAATAGCTTGTGAGTTAACGGTATATAGCAGGGGGATTTTTATTTTGCTTTGTAGATGATTAGTTATGTTCCTTTAAGAAAAAAATAAGCGGATTTACAAAAACTAGAATTCCTAACCCAACGCTGGAGAATAGGACAAAGGATCCATTATGAGAAAAAGAACAGTTAAAGTTTAGTGTGAGTCGGGAAGTCTTAGTACTTGCCAGTAATTCACCAGGGTCTCCCTATGAAGGTTTCAGTCTTCAGTCGACCTGATTATTGGTATAGGTTACCCCAATAAGAGTAAATTCACACAGGGCAGATTTGTTGGTGAGGTGAAATTGCTGATGACTAGGGATAAGCGAAATTGTGTTTTCAAGTTCAGCGTACAAGGTTCAGGTTATCTAAGAATTCCATGGATTCCGCTACCCCCGACTATAAGTTATGGCCCGTGGTAGCGGAATCCATAACAGAGTTCTTAGGGTACTTTCACACTAGCGTTATTCTTTTCCGGTATTGAGTTCTGGTATTTTCCGGTATTGAGTTTAATCCTAATGCATTTTGAATGGAGAACATTCCATTTAAGTCCATCAGTTCAGTCCCTCTTACGTTTTTTGGCCAGAGAAAGTCCCAAACACTTGCCGGAATGCCGGATCCGGAATTAATTTTAATTGAAATATATTAAATTACCGCATTGACTGATCTGGTCTTCCGGTTTGCGCGTGAGCAGACCTTTAAAAATGTGAAAATGATTAATACCGGATCCGTTTTTCCGGATGACAACCCCGGAGACTGATCCGGTATTGCAATGCATTTGTCAGACGGATCCGCATCCGGATCCGTCTACAAATGGTATCCGTTTGCATACAGATTGCCGGATCCAGCAACGCAAGTGTAAAAGTACCGTTAAATATTCCGAATCCGAACCTTGGACGCCGAACTTGAAACACAAGTTCACTCAACAGTACTCATGAGCCAGACTACTACATTTACTATTTATTTGACCCATACTGTGTCAAATAGACCTAAAATAAAAGGGGCCAGAGGGCAATTTATAGGTATAAAAGGCGATCCAAAAGGTATATGTACCCCAAAATAATACTAATGAAAACTGTAAGTTGTTCCTGAAAAACAAGCTCCACAACGGAGAAATAAAGGAAGTCATTCACTATTGATCTATGTGGTTTTCTGGCCTCGGAAAAGTTGCAGATTTTGTCTGAAGCGCCAGTTTTATCGCTTTCCAAAGGAGACTAGCCGAGCTGCGGGACCCCCATGGCTGGACTCATCTTACAACATGTGCACCAGAAAATGTGAGCACGTTACAGCGGAAATCTACTCCATAGACAGCAACAGGTGTGACAAGTCTTTAGTAAATGACCCCCTAAAACATTTTTTTTTTTTCTTACAAAAAAGTTTTAATTATTCAGAAGTAGTAAAACATAATAATAACAATATGATAGTACTAGAATTGTCATATTAACAAATCCCATGGCGGAATTCCCCCCCCCAACAAAATGAATAAATTATACAATGTAGGAACCCCAAAATGGTTCCTATAACATTTACGGCTCTTTGCACAAAAGGTTAACAGAAAATAAAAGATGTTATGGCTTTCGGTAAGTGAAGCTGAAATATTGCTGCGTTAATTGAGGAGACAAGAAATCTGTAGATTCACTATTGTCCTCTGACGTTCGCATTACACCATCCACGATGGCGCTGTCCGTAGGGTTGGGTATGTTTGCGACCGTGTCTGTTGCTGATGCATGTGGTCATAGCTGCGGACCACTGGTCTAAACCATACGGTTCATTACAACCCCATCATGGCATCAAGCGAGGAGTTGGCGGTCACTGCTCTGCAGGGCATCCCTCTCGCACACAGCAGTAGAAGTTATTTATGGCTGCCTTCATTACACAACCTTGGACACATTCTTATCCAGCGATTTTTATCTTGTTTTCTTATATTATTAACTCACGTGAACTGAAGATGCGGCATGGCCCTAGTAAGGCAAAGGTTACCACTGAACGAATGTGCTAATGCGTTTCACAGTAGGCAGGGTGTGTGAGGGTTACTTGTCAGGTAGTGTCCAGTTCGGCGTATGAGGTTTGGGTTCACGGAGCATAACGGAATTCTATGACGGCATATACCACGGAAGCCTATAAGAGGCATTCTGTATCACATTCCTTCATAATAGAAGTCTGTGGCCTGATGTTAGTTATTATTGACAGGTCTATGGAGATCTAATATGGAACAAGAAATAGAGATATTACTAATGGAGACTTGTGAACAATAGTTACTATTACTTAAAGGGAACCTGTCATCAACCTTATGCTGACCTCACTGAGGGCAGCGTAAAACAGTGACAGAAATGCTGATTTCAGCGGTGTGTCACTCATGAGCTAAAAGTAAGTGGTTGCGGAGAACCAGCATCATAATCATTACAGCCCAGACCTTGAAAAGAGTCCAGTCTACCTGAGAAGAGTCCTGGTTATAATAATCTCCTGCTCTCCCCCATCTGCTGATGATTGGCAGCTCTCTCCTAGAGAGAAAGGAAGAAAACTCGGTAGAAGACTGTCAGTCATCAGCAGGTGGGCAGGAGAGGAGGAATTCATGAATAACCAGGACTCTTCTCAGGTGGCTGTGACTCTTTTCCAGGCCCAGTCTGCAATGATTGTGATGTTGGTTCTCGGCAACCACTTACTTTTAACTTATAAATGACAGACCGCTGAAATCAACTCACCTGTCTCTAAGGGTACTTTCACACTTGCGTTCGTGTGATCCGGCATGCAGTTCCGTCGTGGGAGCTGCCTGCCGGATCCACCGTTTAGTGTCACAACTGACAGCATTTGTAGACGGATCTGGATGCAGATCCGTCAAAAAATGCATTGCAAGAACGGATCCGTCCCTCCGCTTGTCATGCGGATGGACGGATCCGTCCTGTACTCTTTTTCACAGCTTTCCGGATCCGTCTTTCAATTGTTTCACAATGCCGGATCTAATACAAGTCAATGTAAATTAATGCCGGATCCGGCATTCCGGCGACTGATCAGGCATTTTGGATGGACATTATAACGCAGCATGCTGCGGTATTATGTCCGGCCAAAACGCCTGACAGTGACTTAACGGAAGGCATACTGATGCAAACTGAACGGATTTCTATCCATTCAGAATGCACTGGGATATGCATGATCAGCTCTTTTCCGGCATAGAGCCCCGAGGACGGAACTCTATGCCGGAAAAGAATAACGCAAGTGTGAAAGTACCCTAATTTATGCTGCCGTTAGTATGGGCAGCATACAGTTGATGACAGAACAACCAAGATGACGCAATAAGGTTATACAATGACCTTACAGGATGTAATTACCAGACACGGGCGTATTTTTTGGTCCCTGTGCCTCCCATCTCTGAGTTTCCCCTCCAGGGTTTTTCCAGCTCCCCCTTTTTGTTCACAACCTGTCTGTTATCCAAGAACCTGTTGGCCTCCCCCACCCCCCATACAGATTCTTGAGCAATTGCTTATTTAGCATTTTATGGCAGTTTGCTCTCATTTACACATCTGGTGTGCTTATTGCTCCCTCCTTATCAGCATATGTCATGCCTGTATTACACAGGGTAATTGAGCCAGTCTTTGCTGGGAGGGGAGTGTTCCCTCCCGGCAATCGCCTGCTTACTGGTGGAGGATACCTCTACTATTACACGCAGCGATCTCCGTTATATCATTATGCCATCACTCGTCCCCACGCTGTCTAGTCATTTGCCGGCGGCAGATCGCCATTAGACAGCACGATCTGCTGCCCGCAAACAATGATTTTTAACCTGTAGGATACCAGCACTCTATATGTAGAGCGCTGGAAACAGGGTCACAAATGCTAGCGCCGTACAGCTGCGGCGCTCTGATTGGGCCCGATCAAAAAATAACAATTGCCCCAATGAACGCGCTCGTTCATCATGCAGTCGGTGGCAGTATTGGGCCTCTTTCACATGACCGCATGTATTTTGTGGTCCATTTTTCACAGATCCGTGGTTCCGTTTTTTTTTTTGTTTCCGATCCGTATTTCTGCAAAAAATCTCCGTATGGTCTCCGTATGTGTTTTTTGCGGATCAAAAATGGAAACATAACATTTGTAATCATTACTGTTATGTTTGTAAACACATGGGCAAAGTGGGCACGGATCCGCAAAAACCGGATGACATACGGATCTGTTCCGTATGCATGACGTATTTTTTGTGGCCCAATTGACTTGAATGGAGCGATGGAACGTTATTTGCGAACAATTATAGGACAAGTTCTATCCTTTAGCGGAACAGATAAACAGAATGCATACGGAGTACATTCCGTTTTTTTTTTTTTTTTTTGAGGAACCGTTGAAATGAGTGGTTCTGCATACGGACCGCAAGCGGAAACCGCAGAAGTGGAAAAAAAAATGTTGGTGTGCAAGAGGCCTTACACTGCAAGATTTGTATGAACGCTCGTTAGCGCTCATCTGCCAAAAAAATTGGCAGGTGTAATACAGCCTTAGGGCTTATTCAGATGACCGTATGTGTTTTGCGGCTGTCACTCTTCTAGAAAATGCCTATTCTTGTCTGCAATTGCGGAGAAGAATATGACATGCTCTATATTTTTTGCGGAGCCGTAGTACGGAATCTTTTGAGGGCCCATAAAAATGAATGGATCCGCAGACCTTCTGCAAAATTGCGTAACGGGTGTGGATCCGTTCATATGGTCGTGTTGGGTCATGCTTACACTCTGTAGGAAAGAGGCTGGCCTGTCTGTTGGCCAGGACCATGGGAGTGCGGGTAGGCTGGCTCTTTTTCCTGTAGTGTGCAAGCACGACCCCCACTGCTGGATTGCAGAGTGGTCATAACTGGTGTTGAGGAAAGCGAGCTTGGGATGCTTCATCCAAAGTCGCTTTGTTCAAAACTTCGGAATAATACTGTACATAGATTAGTCTCCGTACAGTATTAGAACATATGGGCTCCGATGAGCCGAAGTAAGTTATTTGCGAAAGTCGCACGTGACCTTATTGAATAACTTCAGTGATTGATTTTCGGTGGAAAACCACTTTAAAACTTAAAACCAAACTCTGCTTCGGTTCTGACTGGTACTAGAAGCAGAGTTCGGTTTCAGGTTTTAAAGTGGTTTTCCACTTCAAAAATCAATTACCAAGGTTAGTCAATTAAGTCAGGTGCGACTATGCGCTCATCGCAGCCCATACATTCTGATACTGTACGGAGACGAATCTCCGTACAGTATTATTCCACAGTTTCGGATGAAGCATCCTAAACTTGCTTTGTTCAACTCTAGTCATAACCATGGAAATGAGCAGGGTATAATGTGATGGAAAAATGAATCCAGCCAGCAAAGGAGACAATATGGACAATCACAATACATTAGTAAGTGCCTTCCTTACATGATAAATGCCATGTGCTGAGGTGAGACAACCCCTTTGATTTTCACTGATCCAGTAGTTGTGAACTTGTTTGCGGAATCGCACTTCCAATGCACAGCATGCATACATAGAAATGATGAAATGCGGTGGAAGGACTTGTAGGGAAATGGTGCGGATTGCGGACCCTATAACGCTACATCCTGACTGTTAACCATCTATTAGGGAATTGTTATTTAGGCAACTAGTCAGTATATTTTAACATTCTCTCCAAATAATACATCTCCACTTTATCATTTCTTATTTCTGAGCTGGAAAGAAATCCTTGAGCTCTCGCTCTGCGGAAGGAGGCTGCTGGTTCAGTCCCAGCACATGTCCCTGTGTTATGTCTCCCTGCTCTCAATAATGCATGAACCGTCACCGGCAATGTTCCCAGATAACAGGTGCCGTGCCTACAGCGCTCCCCTTAAGCCCATCTCAAAAGCCACCTGTTTAACGGGAGGAGCAGTGCAGATCCTGAAGGCCACATCGCCTAATCCTTTATGCCAGCAAGTGGAGTAAGTGAAAGTTCAGGTCTACACCAGCACATAGCCGGCATAGGCCTGAGTTCCCGGAGCACTGCCTTCAGATGCACCCGGTTTATTAAAAGGCGCGTGCCTCTAAATTTGGCGCATTCTGTGACAATGAACTTTATACTGTGACTGGTGTAAGTAACAAATGCCTGTTAAAAATACCAGGAGGAAAGTGCTACAAAAACCTTGGCAAAAAAACATGATTTTCATTCACACTGAAGAAATTGTGTGTTAGGCCTTATTCACACGTCCGTAGTGTTTATGGATCCGCAAATTGCGGATCCATAAACACACCCGGCCGGCAGCCCCATAGAAATGTCTATTCTTGTCCGCAATTGCGGGCAAGAATAGGACATGCTCTACTTTTTTGCGGAGCGGCGGCGTGCTCGGCAAAAACTGATGCGGAGAGCACAGTGTGTGCTCTCCGCATCGTTCCGTGCCCCATTCACAGTCAATGGGTCCACATGTATTCCGCAGAATTGCGGAATACATGCGGACGACATTGCGGACGTGTGAATAGGGCCTAAAAGAGGGCTTAAAGGGGTTGTTTGGTTTTACACAGTTATTGACCCCTGAGGTACAAAGAGGAATTCTGATCCAGTGTCGACATGTCCTAGTTGGCCATTTACTTGGATCCAGGCAGAAAATGGGATACGGTAATAATATGCTGAAGGCATGTTACCTCTACGGTTAAATAATCGCTCTACTGTAAACAGTGTTTGCATAAATCGCTTGTACAAGTGAATGTAAGAAACTTTGTAAAATGCCTCTTTCTCCACTTAAAGGCACAGCTTCCCCTCCTCCTAAGGCTACATTCACACAAACGTATTTTGTTTCCGTGTCCCATTTTTATTTTTTGCAGATTGTATGAGGACCCATTCATTTCACTGGATCAGCAAAAAATGCGGACAGCCTACCGGGTGCTGACCACATCTGTATGTCCGTTCTGTAGCCTGTAGCAAGTATAGAGCAAGTCCTATTCTTCTCTGTTTTGCGGACAAGGATAGGCATTGTTACAATGGATTCACCCAAAAAAACGGATGCAACAAGGATGTCACACGGACGTCATCAGTATTTTTTGCGGACTTAAAAATACATTCGGTCGCGTGAATGTAGCCTAAAGTGGATTATTTACCTTCAGTTCACAGCCAAAATCCTTCTCGAGAGACCAGATGGATAATTAACTCACTGAGGGATCTGGTTACATGCTGCCCATAGAGGTCTAGAGAGCAGTAGTGAACTGCTAGAAGGAGAAAGGTAGAGATACAGGTACACTGCTGCCGGCTCTAGTTAGTTTTCTCTCACCCCAGTGCTGGATTCACAGCTACACTGCTTAGTATTGCTGTATAGTGTCCTCCATGCTTCTTCTGCCTTTGAGGGTATACAGAGATGGGGGAGCAGTATCGCCTCTGTGTACAGTGTATGGGAGACAGTAAAGCAGCTAGTCTCAATCCACTAGCGCAGGAAAGACTGACAATGAGATGGCACCTCTGGAGGGAGCATACTATTGATAAGTGCAGACTATAAGTCATGTAATGTGCAGGTATGGTGTTATCCTCACACACACAACGCTGAGAAGTCATCTGAAGTGATTTTTATATGTAGGATCTTCCCAAGTATTTTAGAAGTATAGAGAAGAAAGGGATGAAAATGAGCTCTTAACAGGCTCTGCCTCTGGTGCAACCGGATGAAAGGCAGCTATCCTGTAAGTTTGACCCTTTAAACAGGCCTTGAGACATGACTCTGATATTAAATAAGAAAAAGGGCCACAGCAGCATCTTCGATAATCTTTTTTATGACGAGTACTTCACAGCATGTATAGAAATAAAATGCTTTATTTGTACTTTATTTGTATACATGCTGTGAAGTACTCGTAATAAAAAGATTATCGGAGATGCTGCTCTAGCTCTTTCTAATACGATTTGGTGTGACCGTATGGGATCTGCGGTTTTTGCACAGCTGATGCATTCCGGTGGGAGCCGGTTTTGTGCTGCTTTTATCTATTTCTATTCGGATATTAAGTAAGTCAGCATCTCATCTGCAGACAGCTGTTTCGGGTGATTGTCCCTCATCAGTGCAGAGTATTGGCCTAACTGGGTGAGAGGCCAAGTCAGGATTTGGGGGGAATTTCAGAGGGGCATGTATGGCCTATAAGTCTCCCTGATTAAGGTGAACCCCCAAAGGTTTTAGAAGTAAAGTAATGATCGGCCTGTGTGTGAATCGCTGTAAGTTGCGGCATGACGATAGCCTAACATGGGCTGACTGAGGGTAACCTTTGTAGCACATTGTATTTGCTTGCCTTTCTGCCACGCTGTTCTTACCTTTTTCATTTTCTAAGCGAATTTAATTGGGTCGAAGGCTCCACGACATCTCTAACCTAGTGGTTTCCAAAGCAAACAGCATTTACACATAGCCGGCAGCTGGTTCACAGTGGCTCGATATACAGTGTCATAAGCGAGAACTGACGTCGTCCTCTTTAAAGCAAGAAAACATTCTCACTAATGTCAGAGTTGTACAGTTTTACGGAAATCTATAGAAGTTATCTGCTTATCTGTATGGCATTTCCTAGCTGCACCGAATGAGGGATTACATTGCTCATGTATAATGCTTGCTGGCCAGTGGGCACGGGAGACTTCCAGGGTACGAAGTATCTAAGACACTTGTGTTTTTTTAAAGGGAAGGCACAAAATCACATGTGACCCTAAGGCCCTATGCGCATGACGCCTGTACGCCAGTGCCTGTGGGCATCCAGCTATCTAACGTGGATCCGCACACCTTACTATATTACCAGGGGACAGAAACTTTTGTTTATATGGCAAGTGATAAACCCAGGAAAACCTTCAGAGACTCTTGGGGTCCATTCACACGTCCGTAAGTGTTTTGCAGATCCGCAAAACACGGAACGCACATGGCCGGCACTCTCTTAGGAAATGCCTATTCTTGTCCGCAATTGCAGACAAGAATAGGACATGTTCAAATTTTTTTTTTGCGGAACGATCCCTTTAAGACTTCTTACCAAAGTGGGTCATAATATTACGATGTGGATGGCACCTAATGTATCGTGGTGTCCAGAGGTCACAATAATGCCTGTACCAGCATCATGGACGGCTGTGCAGGCAGTTTTACTCCCTGGGGAAAAAAGTCTCATGCGTGTTTCTATGCTTACGGCTTTCTTTGGTTCGCGCAGTCTGCTCAGTCATCGCTGCCCACATCATCCTGGCGCAGACCGCAGTAACTGAACGGAGCTCCCAAGCTGCGCTGATACGGGGCTCCGGATCACCACGGGAACCTGCCACTGACTGAAAGCCACTTAATGTCCTGGATACGGAGGTCAGTAGTGACCGGGATATGGCAGCCAGGGCCTAAAATGACTATATTGGACGGTGCGGCAGACACCGCCTAATGGACAGTGATGCTGTCCCACTGGTACAGCGGTAGGCTATATTACGTTATTAAGGTTAATAACGTTTAATTAAAATAAAATAATTTATTTTTAGTGGTTTTATTTTGTGAAGGTGGTAGAAAAAACACACATATTATCACACTGTTTGCATGAACCCTAATAATAAAGATAACCTATTAAAACACCCCATGTAGAATGTGAAAAGGCGCAAAAAATACAGAATACTTTTTTCCCTATTCATTCAACCCACACCCAAAAAACAACAAATGTTAATCAATAATTCCCATGTAGTCCAAAAAATGGTACCAAAAAAAACAAGCCCTCACAGGGTTACATCAGCGCAAAGAGTTCTGGCTCTTGGAATGCAGCGACATAGAGACGTGCTATTATTGTGCAAAAGTAGTAAATAACACCTAAAAACTGCACATATTTGCTATCGACATAATTGTACTGAGCCACAGAATAACGGTAGTACGCTAGTTATGCCGCTTGCTGAACGTTGTAAAATTAAATGCAAAAAACAGTGGCGGAACAGCTTTTTTTTTTTTCTCTTCCGGTTTACACCTTAACGCTAAAAGGTAATATAAGTTATATATACTCCAAAATGATGTCCCTAAAAATACAATTTACCCCGCAAAAAAATAACCAAGCTCTCCTACAACTGCAATGACAGAGAAATAAAGCTATGATAAAATAGAACTAAATGCTAAAAGGCATCTTTCTTGCTCCTCCAGAAAAAACGTAGTGCAGCTCAGCGGCGCTGCATTTCGGAGATTGTGTCCTAGAAGCATAGCGCCGTAATATGGCATACAGCACCTGTGCGGCTCTGTTATGTTTCCTTGTGTTGGGTTGCATCACTAGGCTGAGAGATCTTCATGCTGGCTAAACTTTGATCTGTGTCGGGCGTGTAAGCAGTAGGCCAAAGGTTGGTGCGAAACTAGGTAAAAGAGCGTGTCCTGCACGCGTGGATTACGTATGCTTCCTAGAATGCCGGTGTCATGCTTTTGGTGACCCGTATGCATCATTTCTGTCCCATTCTTTAATGTGTCCCTGTACTTTGGCGAAATGTTTATCATAGTAACATATCACAGATTTGGATTGGTGGTGGAGCCCAAGTGCTGAGGACCCCCTCCCCTCCCCAGATCGCTTGAATGAGGAGAGAGAAGTGCTCCCATAGCACTCGGTCTCCTCGCTGCAAGAGTCTATGGACCTTTCTTAATTCCATCTCTTGCGGCAAGGAGAGAGCGCGCGATATGCGGGCACTTCTCTCCTCGTTCTACCGATCAGCAGGGGTCTCAGCTCTCAGACCCCCACCAATGAAAACTGTTGATCTGTCACTATGACATATCAAATGTTTTCCCAAAGTACAGGGCCACAGTTAAAGGGGTTGTCTGGGCTCAGCCCACCCAGGCAGGCCGCTGTGTCGCGTAGGGCAAAGGCTTTTTTGTGTATAATAACACCCTGTTGCCCAGCTGTTCCCAGTGACGTACCGGCTCTGATGGGCGGGCTTTAGCGCTGCCCTAGGCTGTAAAACGGCCGAAGATAGGACTTCACCTATCTTTTGCAGAGCGGCGTCAAGGATGGGAAGCCCTATGAAGCTCTTCCGTGGGCTTTCAGGTCTGTGCCTCTCCAATATTAAAACATAGCACATGTTCTGACTTTGGCCGTATCTTGCGGATCACAGTCCCATTCAAGTCAGTGGATCAATATGGAGTGCACATGGTCGGTGCTCGTGTAATAGCGGTCCGCAGTACGGTCATGTGCATGAACCCTTAGGAGCAATGTGTCTTCCATTTTATTTTATTTTTTCCCCCGAAGCTTTTCTCAATGCTTTTGTTTGTCCAAGGCACCGAAAGAAACATATTTGCCTTTTTTTTTTTTTTTTTTAATTGACTGGAGAACCTCTTTAATATCAGTAGCTGTTATTTTTTTATTTTTTATTTATTTATTTATTTATTTTTAATTTTAGATATATAAAAAAAGAACTTGATCTGTGAGGTGTCTGTGTAGTAGTAATCTTTGCTATTTCTTTCTGCAGGAAGAAAAATGGGAAAACGCCAGCACAAAACAATGAGGTGAGTGTGTCGTGGTCAACTCGAGAATTGTTCATGTAGCTGAATGATGTCGGAAAGAGATCATTCGCAGTCACACGGTGAAGCGGCTTGTCTGCTGGTGTCGCTCAGACTTTGAGCCATATTGATCAAAACTGTCTAAGGGTACTTTCACACTAGCGTTATTCTTTTCCAGTATTGAAATCCGGTAAAGGGTCTCAATACTGGAAAAAACGCTTCCGTTTTGTCCCAATGCATTTTGAATGGAAAGCAACCCGTTCAGTATGCATCAGGATGTCTAACGTTCCGTCCCTTGTACGGTGTTTGACCGGACAAAATACCGCAGCTTGCTGTGGTATTCTTTCCGGCCAAAATTCCGGAACACTACCGCACTTGCCGGCTCCGGCATTAAGTTCCATTGAAATGTATTAATGCTGAATCAGGTACCAAGTGTTCTGGAAAGTGCCGCTTTGCCGAATCTGGTTTTCCAGCATGCGCAATTTTAGCTTTGAAAAAATTAAATTGGGATTCGTTATTCGGATTATTCCGGAAAGACTGATCCGGTATTTCAATGAATAAGTCTAACAGATCCGGCAAAAACAGCTTTCCGTTGCTGAAACTGCCTGCCAGATCCGGACAACGCTAGTGTGAAAGTACCTTAATAGGAAAATTGGCCATCTTGCCCACTGCAACCAATAAAAGTTCAGCTTTTATATTCAAGAGCACTTTAACCCATTCACTAGATCAGACGTACATGTGTCGGGTCTATAAAGAAGGCGCCCACTCAGCAGCTGAAAGGGAGAGTCAGGAGACTCCCATAAACTCCCAACATTTGTACAGTTAGTTTAAAGGGGTTCTCCAGACACTTGATGGCTTAATCAACTCCCGGCGCCCCCGCTGATCAGCTGTTCGAAGAGATCCCTGTGCTTACTGGCGCTCCGGTGAGCACTGTGGACTCCTCACAGCGCCGTACATTGTATAGTGGCTGTGCTTGGTATTACATCTCGGGCCCATTCACTTGAATAGTACTTAGCTGCACCTAAGTCACGTGAATGATGTTTTTAGAGGGGTATGCGGCAAGGCCTCTTCATACAGCTGATCAGCAGGGGTACCTGGAGTCGAGCCCCTGTTGAACTTATATTGATGACTTATCCTGAAGATATCGGATTCCCAGAAAAACCCTTTCAAGGTGTTGTCTAGGGTTAGGTTTCCAGAAACACCTCTACACCTGTCAGACTGTATCAGGTATTGCAGCTAACCCCCATTCACGCCAGTGGAGCTGAGCTGCAGTACCAGACACAACCTGTGGACACATATTATGAAAAAATAAGAACATAGCTCCGTTCAAAGTGTATTGGCCAAGCGCGGCTACTACACCATGAACAGCGCTGTGCCTCCTCTTCCACTCAGAGTGCTAGATCGCTCATCTATATCAGGAGCCTGGAAAACCCCTTTAAAAGTCAGATTGAATATCCTTTACGGTCTACGAGCATCATGTTACAGAGCAGGAGGAGCAGATTTATACATGGCTGAAACCGCTCCACAAGACCACCCCAATATCCAGACCACATTTCATGGTTTTCAGTTGCATTATGTAGAATACATACTGGCCATCTACTTTCTGAGGACCACCCTTGGTTTGAATCTATGCTCCCTTAGGAGTCCGGTGGGCGGTCTTGGTGATCGACGGCTGTCTCTGCATGCTCTCTTCCTATACGGAAGCTGTCAATAACCAGAGATTTCCATCAATATAATAGAATTTATAATGACCCTTGTATCTAAAATTTATATATATCAGTTTGCTCAGCTCCTCCTGTATAGTGTTCCTCCATGCTGGCAAAACCGTGTTTTCAGCGTGACCGCATCCCTCACATGAAGAAATGACATCAATTCTTTTCAATGTATGATATTCCATTTTTACAGAAAGAGGGGAAAAAGGAAAAAGCAGTCGTGGACCGAGTTTTCTTTTCCAGGATTGGCCGGATCTTGAAAATATTAGTCCCTAAAACACTCTGTAAAGAGGTGGGTATTTTGACGTTTTGCCTATTAAAGGGATATTCTCATCTTGGATATCTATGTAAATCCACAGCCTATACTATAAATGTCTGATAAATGTGGTTCCCGCCTCTGAGACCCCCACATGTAGGACGGTGTTCCCCCAGCGCTGTCCTGCTCCACTGGCCTCCACCTAAATGAATGCATAGGTGACAGGGATAAAGACCCTTTACACTGCTCCACTGAGCAGATGATTGTCGGGGAGGGAAGTGTTCCTTCCAGACAGTTCCCTGCTCCTCAGTGGAGTAGAGTGCTGCACTTACATGTATGGGGAGCAGCAATCGCTAATGCTTTAGCTCCTGCCCATACAGATTCATTGTTGAGTTGTTTAGACACCACGCACCAAGATCTGCTGCCGGAAAATGGTGTGTCCGCATGAACTATCTTAATAACTGGAGAAGAATGAAGCTTTGCGAAAAAATTCATTATAGTACTGTACTGAGAGTCGTCTCCGTACAGTATTAGAATGTATGGGCTCCGATGAGCCGAAGTAAGTTATTCACGAGGTCACGCGTAATTGATTACTGCAAAAAAAGTCACCTTAAGGGTCTATTCATACGTCCGTTGTTTAGATCCACATCTGATCCCGATTTTTCGGACTAGTCATTGAATAGTTGCGGACAGAATTCGGCCCCATTGATTTTCAATGGGTCTATAAAATATGCGGACAGCACAAAGAGTGCTGCCCGCATAATTTTCTCAGTACATATTGTCCGTAAAAAAATAAAACATGTCCTATTCTAATCCAAAAATTGCGGTCCATCCAACTTTAATGGCATAGGAAAATGTATTCTTCTATCCGTTTTTTTTTTTTTTTTTTTTGCGGATCCGCAAAAAACGGATGACAAACGGAAAGAATTCTTGGAAAATAGGATCCGCAAAAAACGGTCCTATTTTCGGATTATAGAAAAACAACGGATGTGTGAATGGACCCTAAAACTTGGAGCCGAACTCTGCTTCAGTTCTGAGTGGTACCTTGCAACCAAAGCAGAGTTTGGTTCCAAGGTTTTTCACTGTAATAATCAGTTACTGAAGTTATTTTAATAAAGTTGCGCGACCTCGTGAATAACTAACTCACTTCGGCTCATCGGAGCTCATACATTCTAATACTGTACGGAGACGAATCTCTGTACAGTATTAGAACTATTATTTTTTTTTAGCAAAGTGACTTCGCTTATCTCGATTAATAACACATCGGGTAATCGGAAGCACCTTTACACTGGCAGATCGTTCCTCCGAACGCTTGTTATCGATCTGCCTGATCGATGGCAGTGTAAAGGATTGAAGAAACGGATGTAGGTACTGTACAACCTTTCCATAACTCTCATTGACTTCTATGGGAATTATTAAAGCAGCGAGCTCAGCAGTTTTCGTAATCTTGACCGCCTTAATTCAGGCAGGGGGCTGTGGTGGGGTTTGCTTTAACGTTTTTCCTGTGGTGGTCATTTAAAGGGTTGTCCGACCCTTTGCAAGTGACGGCCTTTCCTCATCCATCAGTTGTTCTGCAGTGGCTCCGAAACTACACAGCTCCGTCCGCAGCGGGCATGCTCTTCAATGGGAGCAGCGCTGTAGTAACCAGCTCCGTCCACTGCACAATGGATGGCGCTGTGTAGTTTCACACTAGAACATCTGCATAAAGGGCTGATGCACACGTCCGTTGCCGTTTTTGTGATCCACAAATTGCAGATCTGCAAAACACAGATACAGGCTGTGTGGGTTACGCATTTTGCAGAACAGAACGTCCTGCTCTCTATAGAATTGTCCTATCCTTGTCCGTAAAGCAGACAAGAATAGGACGTGTTCTATTTTATTTATTTTTTATGGGGCGGCAGAATGGACACTGGTGTGCTGTCCACATCTTTTGCGGCCCCATTGAAGGGAATCTGACCTGCAAATAATGCGGGCCAAAAAATGCGCTTGTGACCATGAGGCATAACCAGCTGATTGCCGGTGTTGGATCTCTTCTGATCAGGTAATGACGGCCTATACTGAGGACAGGCCATTGCTTGTAACAGGGAATGGACAACCCCTTTAATGCTTGGTATTTGTGTTTCAGACCGGATATCTGACGCTGATTGCGATCATGCTGGTCGCCCGCACGTACTGTGACATTTGGATGATTCAGAATGGCACTTTTATTGAAAGGTATGTCTAAACGCATTTCTTCATGTGAGCTCTCTAATGTTCTTGGATACTGTTTTTCACAGTCTGAGATTATCATGCTTAAAGGGGTTGTGCACCTTTGTGTTTGGGGGAGTGGAGTAGCAACCTCCCCTTCCCCTCCTGGGCAGACCTGCGAATGGAAACATAATGATCTATATCGCGGAACGCCCTGCTCCTTCTATCCACGCTCCCAGAATGTGAATTTCCATTTTGGCGCTGCTGCAGCCAATCGCTGATGATTGACGGCCGTTAATAACTGATGCAAAACGGCCAGAAAATGAATGCACTTAGTGATGCTAAATGGCCATGAAAAACTGACAGTCTATCCGATTTTAACGGCTGTTTTTTCTTTTTCTTTTTTTTTTCACTGTCTTCTCAATGTAACCTCGGAGATACAAATGTCCCCCCACTTAGAATATTATTTCTGTTGCAGCGGAATCATAAGCAGAAATACCGCCGTTTTCAAGGAGCACTTTTTCCAGTATATTGCTGCAATTCCACTGGTAACGCTTTGTGGAAATACCCCGGCTTGAGCGCATGGCTAACGCGTTTTTAACTTTTGCAAACCTGCAAGGAGTGAACAATTCTCGCTTTATGTTGTGAAATGCGTTATGTGTGAAGAGCCTGCGCTTCTCTTCAGAATAGTATAAATCTAACCCCAGTCAACATAGACACGCCATGGGGTACAGCTTACATGTGCCGATTATATCGATGTATATCTTTATTGCATTTGGTCATTTGTATGTTACTAACACCGTGCATGTGATGGTTTGCAGCGCAATCATTGGTCGCAGTAGAAAAGATTTTAAGAAGTACCTTTTGAACTTTATGGCCGCCATGCCTGCCGTAAGTGTTTTTATTTTCATATTGACTTTATTGCACGGTTTCAAAAATGATATATTAAACGTGATGTATTTAGCGGGTATGCCCATCTTCTATTCTTGTGACATATATTTCCGGATTATGCCATAACCGTATGGTTGGGGAGGGGGAGGACACACCTACAGATCTTGAGAACAAAGGTACCAAGAACAATGCAGCAGTTCATGGGAAAGGCCCCTTTAATATAATCAAAGCTGAGGCATTTGGCGCTGCTTTGTGCTGCCTTGGCTTGTATGAACCATATTCGTATGCTTTTAGGATGGGTTCACACTAGCGTTATGGAGTCCGTTATGGCTTTCCAGTGATAACATGGTTATAACAGAAAATAACGGAATCCATAAGACGGAAGGACGGATCTGTTTTGCTGTCCATAGACTTGCATTATGACGGAATGCAAAACGGAACCCTTTAAAAGGCATTCCGTTTGCTTTCCGTCATAATAGAAGTCTATGGTAGAACTGCCTGCCGGATCCGGAAATCTGTATGCAAATGTATATCATTTGTTTCCGGATGCGGATCCGTCTGACAAATTTATTGAAATACCGGATCCGTGTCTCCGATGTCATCTGGAAAAACAGGTCCGATTATTTATTTTTTTCACATTTTTAAAGGTCTGCACATATGCAGACTGGAAAACTGGATCCATTTTTCATGAACACTTGGTACCGGTTCCAGCATTAATACATTTCAATGAATAATAATGCCGGATACGGCTAGTGTTCTGGAAATTTTGGCCAGAGAAAAACCGCAAATTTTCTCCGGCCGAATACCGAAAAAAGGGACGGATCGGAAGACATCCTGATGCATTCTGAACGGATTGCTTTCCATTCAGAATACATTAGGACAAACTGATTTTTTTTTCCGGTATTGAGCCCCTAGGACGGAACTCAATACCGGAAAACTTTACCGCTAGTGTGAAAGTACCATTACAGGGAACAGAAACATCAAGTTCCCATCATCCTGGCTCGGCATCTGTGCATGGTTTGTCATGTACCAATCCTGGACGGTGCAGTCAGGAGACTGTCAGGTGATAGCGAGATATTGTGTTATGCATCACTCCATATTCTATGTTTGAACAGTGGTGAATCGGAGCAGAATTCATTGGAGTTATGCAAGTTATTAAAGTTGCACTGTACTTTCCGGAAAGTTTTGGTTTGTCATAGGGAATCGGGACATATCAGAAATTTTAGATTGGTAAGGGTCGGAGAGCTGAGACCCCCACTCATCTCTAGAATGAAGGGAGCGAAGCGCTAACTTAATGTGTTCTCTCTTCACCATAGGACTGAGACAGACTCAATAGATAGGCTATGGGCATGTCTCGTGCAGCGAGAAAGAGAGCCGGCTAAGCAAGCACTTCTCTTCCCTAATTCTAGAGATCTGTGTGGGGGTCTCAGCGCTCAAACCCCCATCAATCTAATTTTTTGATATGTCTCTAACAACAAAAGTTTACTGAAAGTACAGTGCCACTTCCAAGAGGACCGATCACCATTGCTGACATGTCTGCTAAAGGGGTTTTTCAATTTATTTATTTTTTTCATACTGGACACCTATCCTCTGTTCTATGGGGTCCGACACCAGGGACCCCCACCGATCAGATGTTTGAGAGGGCCATGGGCGATGAACACTGCGGCTTTCTCGCAGCTTATCCAAAGCCAGTGACACCAGTGTTTCCTACAGTCTTCCACTGGCAGCACTGTAGAATTGTAATATATAATGGACAATACAGTTACTTACGATAGTTGGATATGTCTGGAGTGGTGACAAGTCCTCTCAAAAAATGGTGCGGAGAGCACAGTGTGTGCTCTCTACATCGTTCCGTGCCCCATTCACAGTCAATGGGTCCGCATGTATTCTGCAGAATTGCGGAATACATGCGGACATATATGCGGACGTGTGAATAAGGCCTCACACTAGCGTTTTGGCTTTCCGTTTGTGAGATCCATCTTGGGCCTCTTGCACACGACAGTATTTTGCGGACCGTATACTGGCAGTTTTTTCAGTTCAGTATACTGACAGTATACTGAACCATTCACTTCAATGGGTCTTCAAAAAATACTGAAGTGTCTCCGTATGCCTTCAGTTTCCGTTTTTCTGTTCCGTTTAAATAAAGACCATGTCCTATTCTTGTCCGCAAATCACGTTCAGTGGCTCCATTAAAGTCAATGGATCCGCAAAAAAAACGGAAAGCATACGGAAAGGCATCCATATGTCTTTCGTATCTGATCAGCAAAAACGGAACGATCTATTGAAAATTTTAAGCCCAGCCCAATTTTTATTATGGAATTACTGTATACTGTATATGCCATACGGAACAAACGCAACGGAAGCAAAAAACGGATCCGATAAAAACGGACCACTAAATACTGAAAAAGCCATACGGTCGTGTGCAAGAGGCCTTAGGCTCTTACAAACGGTCCAAAACAGATTAGTTTTGCCCTAATGCATTCTAAATGGAAAAGGATCCGCTCAGAATGCATCAGTTTGCCTCCGTTCAGTCACCATACCGCTCTGGAGACGGACACCAAAACAATGCCTGACGTAGCGGAGCCAAACGTAAGTCAGTGGGGACGAATCCGTCTTCTCTGGCGCAATAGAAAACTGATCCGTCTTCTCTGGCGCAATAGAAAACTGATCCGTCATGGCTATAGAAGACAATAATACAACCGGATCCGTTCATGACGGATGCATGCAGTTGTATTATTGTAACGGAAGCGTTTTTGCAGATCCATGATGGAGCCAAAAACAACGCTAATGTGAAAGTAGCCTAAAACATTTGTTGCTTTAAATTTGCGTATATTAGGGGTCAATTCACACTCAGCAGATTTGTTGCTGACATGTACGCAACTAAAAATCTATCCATACATCTGCAGTGAATATGCCAGCCGTGAATTCACTCTGAAATGTCTGTTCTAATCTCCCGGCTTTGCTGTGTAATGACTGATGTGCCGCTTGTTTGCAGATCTCATTAGTGAATAACTTCTTAAAACTTGGCTTGAATGAGCTGAAGTTGTGTTTCCGGGAACGGCTGACCAAGCACCTTTATGATGAATATCTGAAGTAAGTGTGTACTGAAACTCGCTTCTACATGTGCGATAAAGTGGAATTTACTACATGGAATGATATATATATATCTCCATAAGGGAGGTGGTTTGTACAAAATATAATGCGTGCCGTCTTGTATGTAAATCACAGGAAAAGTGAGGAGTCATTCTGCTGTTGGGAAAGGTTCAGCATAGATTTGGGTGCTTCACCCGACCATGATCAGCCCAGAAAACACAGACCGCAAGTCAGTCGCGGTTCCCCGTACCCGAACTGACTGTATAATAGTAATTTATAATAGTTTGTTTCTGATTGAGGGGCTTTTGTAGTGTAGGCACATGATCAGGAGTCCTGCGATCAGATAGACAGGCTGTATCCTAAATTACTATGATACAGTCAGTCTGGATCAGGGGCGCGCCATGGTCGGCCCGGGGGATGCAGCCAAGGCTCTGTATAAGTGGCATACGAATATTATTTATTATTATTTTTATTTTTTTTCTTAGATCCTTTACTTATTACAAAATGGGCAACCTGGATAATCGGATAGCAAACGCTGATCAGCTTCTTACACAGGATGTGGAGAAATTCTGCAACAGTGTGGTGGACCTCTACTCCAACCTGAGCAAGGTGAGTGGCGAATTTTGTTCTTATTCGGCTAGTGGCAAACTCCTTCTTTTGAAAAGAAACAAGGGAAACTAAAAGCCACTGACATAACATTAAAAGCTGTGGGTAAAACTCCCAGGATAGACTGACATGCTGCAAAATTGAAAACCTGCAGCACAGTTCAGTTTACACTGCAGTTTTTTTTGTTTGTTTGTTTGTTCTTCGGAGCGTGGCCATTTTCTGCACCAAATTCTTTTGCGGAAAATCTGCTGGATTTGCACCACATGCAGCCGCACCCTAAGGCACCTTGCACACGACCGTATGCCCTCCGAGACATACGGTCCGTGAGCACGGGAGCGCAAAGCATCATAGGTTACTATGATGCTGTGCGCTTTGGCTCGCCCGCGGGGCTATTGTCCCCCACTCATAAGATCATATGAGTGCAGGACATATGAGCGCCGGGTCATATGTCCCATTCACGGACCATATATCTCGGAGGGCATACGGTCATGTGCAAGGGGCCTAAGGCTGGAATCACACATGCTGTTTATCTGGCAGTCCTAATTCCAGAACCCAGAAGTGGATTCAAAAGGAATAGGAAATGTACAGGAAGGACTCGCTGTATACTTCTCCCTCATGCCGGATTCACTTCTGGCATTACATCAAAAGCGGCAAAGATGTCTCCAGCCTAAAGACATGGGCCTTGATTTAGTACGCCTTCACTCCAGAATCCTGGCTTCAAAAAGTTGCAAAAGGAGGCTTTTGCAACTTTTTGGGCTGACAAAAAAAAAGCCCTTTTTACACCACTCGCTCCAGTTTTGAAATATGGATGGGAAAGCAAAAATGACAACAAATATACTCCTCATGATACATTCCCCCCCAAAGTTTTTGCATGCTGCAGTTTATTCTCTTCGTTTCTGTGTGTATTAATCCCACGCGCCATACATGTACTGCAGGCTGATCGGGCGGGAGCAGGAGCCCACCTGATCAGCGGCAGGGGTCCAGCAGTCACTGATGGCCGGTCCGCAAAATGCGGAATGCACATTGCAGCCGTCCGTGTTTTGCGGATCCGTGTTTCCGCAAAACACACTACGACGTGTGAATTAGGCCTAATTGTGTAAAACTTCAATAAATAAAAAAAAAAGTGGCTCTCAGACTATGGAGACACTAGAACATGATTTTTTTTTTTTTTTAAATGCTTTTATTCTGTTAAATGTATAAAAATAAAAAAAAGTTGACATATGTATCGCCGCGTCCGTAGCAACCTGCCCAAAAAAAAAAAATACCACATGATCTAACCCCTCAGATGAACACCGTAAAAAAAAAAAAAGCGTGTCAAAAAAGCAATTTTTTTTGGTCACCTTACATCGCAAAAAGTGTAATACCAAGCGATCAAAAAGTCATATGCAGCCTAAAATATACCGTAATCAAACCGTCATCTCATACCGAAAAAAATGAGCCCCTACATAAGACAGTTGCCCAAAAAAAAAAATATGGCTTTCATAATATGGAGACACAAAAAAAAACATTTTTTTTCAAAAATGCTTTAATGTAAAACTAAAAAAACTAAAAAAGTAATCATATTTGGCATTGTCGCGTCTGTAACAACCTGCTATAAAAATACCACATGATCTAACCCCTCAGGTGAACACCGTAAAATAATAAGTGTCAAAAAAGCCTCTTTTTTTTTTTTGTCACCTTACATAACAAAAAGTGTAATATAGAGCAACCAAAAATCATATGTACCCTAAAATAGTTCCAAAAACTGCCACCTTATCCTGTAGTTTCTACTCTAGGGGTGCATCAGGGGGTCTTCAATTGTGACATGGCAGCTTAAAATTATCCCAGTGACATTTGCCTTCCAAAAACCATATGGCGTTCCTTTCCTTCTACACCGTGCTGTGTGCCCGTACAGCAGTTTATGACCACATATGGGGTGTTTCTGTAAACTACAGAATCAGGGCAATAAATATTGATTTTGTTTGGCTGTTAACCCTTGCTTTGTTACTGGAAAAAAATTATTAAAATTGAAAATCTGCCAAAAAAGTGAAATTCAGAAAATTCGGAACACCTAAAGGGTTAAGAAAGTTTGTAAAATCAGTTTTGAATACTTTGAGGGGTGTAGTTTCTAAAATGGGGCCATTTATGGGTGGGTTCTATTATGTAAGCCTCACAAAGTGACTTCAGACCTGAACTGGTCCTTTTAAAAAGTGGGTTTGGGAAATTTTCTGAAAAATTTCAAGATTTGGTTCTAAACTTCTAAGCCTTCTAACATCCCCAAAAAAAGAAAAAAGATCCAAACATGAAGTAGACATATGGGGAATGTAAAGTAATAACTATTTTAGGAGGTATTACTAGCTGTTTTAAAAGCAGAGAAATAGAAATTTTGAAAATTGCGAAATTTCTCCCAATTTTTATTTTTTTTTAAAAAAAATTTAATGAAATATTTTGACTCAAATTTTACCACTGCCATAAAGTACAATATGTGACGGGAAAACAATCTCAGAATGGCCTGGATAAGTAAAAGCATTTTAAAGTTATCACCACATAAAGTGACACATGTCAAATGTGCAAAAAATGGCGGGTCCTTAAGGTGAAAAATGGCCTGGTACTGAAGGGGTTAATTTGCCTGTTACATTTGTGTTTGCACTTATGCATTGTAAGCTTGTCCTTCCCTGACCTGGCAGCTGAGATGTTCAGTGCTGCCACCTCCTGGTAATACTATAAAATCAGAGGAATCTTAAAAGGGGTTGTCCAAGTCGAATACAAAGTTTGGCAGCAGCTGTAAATGGCCTAACAAAAGAAGCGATACTTGCCACTTTTCTCCATGCCGCTCCAACACGGCACCACTGTCATTAAAGAGGTTCTCTGGGCTTTTACTATTGATGACCTATCCTCAGGATAATTCATCAAAATCAGAACAGAGCTATATGAGGAGATGGTGTGCTCATGTGCCATCTCCCTTATCTCTTCTTGTCTGCTGCTGCTAGCTATGGCAAAGACCATAGACAGCAGCGGTGAACAAGCAGGGAGATGGCACATGCGCACGCCGTCTTCTCATATAGCTGATCAGCGGGGGTGCCTGGTGTCGGACCCCTGCCGATCTGAAATTGATGACCTATCCTGAGAATAGGCTATCAATAGTAAAAGCCCGGACAGCCCCTTTAAGCTTCTGGCTGCACAGATCACCATGCAGCCAATCGCTGTCCTCAGCAGTGTACAAGACTTGGCAGCAGGTGCATGGAACGTCACTGCTGCAGGAAAACAAACAGAAGTGGTTCTGACCCGTGCACAGAAACCGCGGGGGGTCACACGTGCTGTTGTCAGTCGTTTACAGGGGCACGCTGATTTTTATTTAACTCGTACAACCCCTAGAGATGAAACCATCCGGTATCCTTAGACATGTGTTAGGATAAACCAGAATAACCAGTCCTCTAGTGATATTTACATATGTTCTCCAATTTTCTTTGTTGCATGTATGTAAAATTAACCGATAAATCCTTCTGTGTTGCAGCCATTTTTGGATATCGTCTTGTACATCTTCAAGCTGACAAATGCCATTGGAGCTCAGGTAAGGAAAGCCCTTGTGTCTCCTGCTGAACCCCCTCACATGTGCGCTCACCGTTACTAATGCCGCTGGCGCTTTGTTTCCCTAGGGGCCAGCAAGCATGATGGCTTATCTGCTTGTCTCAGGACTTTTCCTTACACGCCTCAGGAGACCTATTGGTAAAATGACTATTACTGAACAGAGATATGAAGGCGAATACAGATATGTCAACTCACGGCTCATTACCAATAGGTAATCTTGATTTTCGTTGCCACGAAACGCACGGCTTTTAGATAACCCTGGATAGACTTCCTGTTCTCATATTATGAAAAATATTTAGTCAGGATTCCTGTTACCGCTGTCGTTTAGTCACTTGATTAATTTTATGGGAGGACAAGCCTCAGAAACCTCCATGTTTGGGGCGGTAGGACTTTGCTAATAGATGTATAGTTGTGTATATATACCATATGTATTTTTGTTATATATAGGTAATGTGCTCCAGAGCAGCACTCCTTAAGAGGATCCCCCTACATTACACGGTTGTTGTAGTATTGGCAACTTCCACCGGTGGTGATTTGACAGCAAATATTTTATTTTTCTTACTTTTAGTGAAGAAATTGCCTTCTACAATGGAAACAGAAGAGAAAAACTGACAATTCACTCCGCTTTTCACAAACTGGTAAGAAAACTGCCAATGCATTACGCAAGCACAGCGCCGTACATTGTACTGAGCTGCACCTAGGCCATGCGACCGATGAAAAGGCCACCGCTCTCACGCGAGAGCCGTGTCTTCAAACAGCTGATTGTCAGAGCTGCAAGAAGTTTGTCTCCACCAATATGACATTGATGATCTGTACTGAGCATAGGCCATAAATCCTAAACAACCCCTTTAAAAAGTAAAAATTGTATGTCTGAGATAACTGCGGAAAACAGGTAATGGCAGTCGTTTAGTGCATCTTTTGTGTGTGCTCAGTGAAGGGCGGCAGATTGCAAAATAGCCTTATGATCACATTACCTTTGCTTTGTATTCCACAGGTGGATCACTTGCATAAATTTATTTTCTTCCGGTTTTCCATGGGCTTTGTAGACGACATTATTGCCAAATGTAAGTCTTGATCTGTACCTGGTTCCCAGATTGCACACTTGCTTTGTTAGCATGGCATCACAGGCAAATGTATGTATAGATTCTGATTTACTAGCCATTAACCCTTAGTATAAGTGAGGTTGTCACTGCCTGTCCTGTTTACTAACATGCCGCCCAGATTGATTGTCCCCCCTTGGGGCAGCATGTTACTACTCAGCGCTTGCTGCATTTGTGCCTGTGTGATAGAAAATCTATATTTACTATTCCTGCTCTTTATTTGACAAATCTTGCAGATTTTGCAACAGTCGTTGGTTATCTGGTTGTCAGCCGTCCATTCCTTGCAATAAATCACCCGCGACATCTGACCAGTTCGCATGCCGAACTCCTGGAGGTGAGATGAGTACTATCATTATGTAGTCTTTTCCATCCGAGATGAGTCTTCTGTCTGATTACTTCTCTTTCTCTGAAAGGATTACTACCAAAGTGGAAGGATGTTACTAAGGATGTCTCAAGCACTTGGGAGGATTGTACTTGCGGGACGTGAAATGACCAGGCTGTCGGGGTAAAGTCTCATTGATGAAACATCTTTTGCGTAATCCGGAGTAGTTATATAGCCACAACAAAAGCTCCTTTAGTAAAGGAGTTAGGGTTGTCTTGGGTATAGAACTTTCAAAATAACAATCGATACTTTTAGCCGGGTTTCTATACGATGCTGGGATTTGTCTTTTATCGATACTAGGCTGTGCTACTGCGCAGCCCAGTATCGGAGAACGTGGATCGCGCTGCTCTCAGCGTGGCCATGTTCGCTCAGCTGCTTCCGCCAATGTGCTGCTGCCACCAATGAGGGTGCAGAGGAGGGGAAGGGTTGTGGCCACTGCGCCACCAATAATAACCAACGTTTAATACATTAGAGATGCAGGCGGCAGAATCACATTGCCGACACCCTGCCTCTGACAGGGCGCTGCGATCCGCGGCAATTAACCACCTGAGGGGTTAACTGCCGCTGATCGCAGCGCCCTGTCAGAGGTCGGGTGCCGTCAATGTGTTTCTGCTGCCGGCTGTATTTTGTATATTAAACATTAATTATCATTGGTGGCAGTGCGCCTCCCTTCCCAGTATTAAAATCATTGGTAGCAGTGGCCACAGGGTCCCCTCACCTCCTCTCTTCTGATCAGAGCCCCAGCAGTGTAATGCTGGGGCTCCGATCGGTTACCATGGCAGCTGGGACGCTCCTGGAGCCCTGGCTGCCATGGTCATCTACCTGCTGCTGTGTGCACTATGCACAGGGCAGCAGGGAGAGGGTGAAGCCCTGTTCACCCTAATAGAGCTCTATTGGGGTGAATAGGACAAGGGATGAAAAGATCCCAGGTTCTACCCCTAAGGGGGAAATGGTTATTAAATAAACTGGAAAAAAAAAAAAAAAAAAAGTTAAAAAACACACCAAGTATAAATCGCCCCCTTTTTTTTTTTTTTGTCGCCTTGTCCCCCCCCAAAAATAGGATAGGACTGTTCGATTAAGGGCCAGACATTCCATAAAATGCGGAATGCACACGGTTTTTTGGGCTTTTTTTTTTTTTTTTCGCGTGGTATTGAATGGTATTGAGTATCGCAATACTTTTTTATGAAATCGAAACCGAATCAAAATTTTGGTATCAAAACAACCCTATAAAGAAGAGCTGCAGTCCATAACTACTTGAATACATGTAGGAGAATTGTAGAGCGGAGAATAATGCGTTGCATTTCAGTTTAGTTCTCAAATTTTCATCCTGCTCTTAGCATAGGTGACTAGTAAATAAGGCCTTATACAGGGGTCTACCTGAGGGCCGCATTAATTGAAATGCTATGGCACTTTTGCCCCAAAAAAATAATTTCTTTAAATCACTTGTGAGCAGCTCCAGTGGGTCGGGGGTGCCCTGAGAGTACTGCACGCGTTCTAGGCTCCTTGGTGCTGATAGCCAGCTTTCTCCCTATGCACAGTATAACAAGAAACTTGTCAATCATCCACAGTATTGGGGGTGTTTGGGGGGGTGTGGAGCCGTAGTTCATGAATATGAGGATTCTAGTGCTCATGTCCCACTGGAGGTGCTCACAAGGGAAACAACGGAAAAAGTTAGGGGTCCATGTATTTAAGCATGGTCTCTGTTACCATTTTATGCTACCCTCAGGTATAGCAGCATAAACCTGGTTTTTCACACGTCTAAGTGTTTTGTAGTCCGCAATTTGCGGATCCGCAAAGCAGGCATATGATAGAAATGTCTATTCTTGTCATGCTCTATCTTTTTTGTGAGGCCACAAAAGCACATGGTGTTCTGTCCGCATCTTTTGCGACCCAATTAAAATGAATTGGCCCGCACCCGTCCCGTAAAATTGCGGAACCAGCACTACCGACATGTGAATGGACCCTAATAAGTCATAATTTCCTGTTCGGTACAGGTAACTTTTTTTAGTAGTCATCATCATTATCAACACAGGCAGAATTACAATGACAGATATCACCTCTGTCGTCACAGTAGGCGATATCACAGCTTATCTACTTCCTCCCGACCTCTGCACAGGTCACACAGCATGCTTAAAACCCCCCGGTTTAGCGCCATAGTTTAGACCTAGTGGCCAGTTTGAAAACTACACAATTTTACGATTTTATTTATTTTATTTATTTATTTATTTTTATTTAGATAATGTCATTTAAGATAATAAAAAAATCCTCAAACATTTTAAAGAAATGCGCATAACATAAAAAGATGATTTAAACAATAGGTAATTTCCTTTGATTTCCAACAGTGTGGGTATTTCTTGTAATGATGTACGAATAAAGTGTAATCCTTGCATGTTTCACCGTTTATAGATTCACAGCCAGGATTACAGAGCTCATGCAAGTCCTGAAAGAACTGAATCAAGGCAAATATGAACGGACAATGGTTTCTCAACAGGAAAGAGGTAAGTATGGCGACGTCAATAATTTACCTTACATCTACAGATCTGTGAATTGATGACACATTTCCTTTGAATTGCAGAGTCAGAATCTGTTCCCAGCATTCCCTTAATTCCTGGAAGTGGAAAAGTTACCAATATTGACAACATCATTAAGTATGTTTGGGGGGCTACAGCTCCATGGTTACTATTGTATGACGTGACGTGTTTATTGACCACATAGTAAATGTGGGGAAATCCGCCATTTCATCATCCACACAGGAAAGTCGGATTATGTTATTTTACTGGAATAATTGGACATGTATATGCACAACTCAGCAGTCCGCTGGATTGCGGTATAAGGGCTCATGCACACGACCGTTGTTCTTGTCTGCATCCAAACCGCAGTTTTTGCGGCTCGGGTGGGGACTCATTCACTTCAATGGGGCCGCAAAAGATGCGGACAGAACTGTGTGCTGTCCGCATCCATTGCGCCTTCCGTAGCCCCGGAAAAAAAAATGACATGTCCTATTCTTGTCCGTTTTGCGGACAAGAATAGGCATCTCTAAAATGGGCCGCCCGTTCCGCAAATTGCGGAAGGCACACGGACGGCTTCAGTGTTTTGCGGACTGCAAAAAACGGAATGGTCGTGGGCAAGAGGCCTAATTTTTAGAGTAACTAAACCGTTATCTAAACTTTTAATATGTTCTCCCTAATGCCCTATAAAAACTAACTCTAATGTACTTTTATTAATGAATTTTCTATCTTTACTATACTTTTTGCTACCTAAAGCACAGCATTCCCTGGGAGTCTGTCACCACCATATGACAGTGCTTATAGACCTTATAGCACACCTATACATGAATGTAATGGTACCTTTATTTTCTTTAGACTTTCACAAGCAGGAAAATCGCCATTTAATCCATATGCAAATGAGCTCTCGCAAGTGCCCAGGGGCGGCGTTCGCAGTGTAGGAGCCCAGGGGCTCTGCCTTCTTTTTACTTTACTCCTCCCCAGCCTCTTCGTTTGACCGCCCACCAAGTACTTGCGTCATCGCTAGGTCTGGCAGAGATCCCGCGCACTGCCTCACCGCCCCGGGACATGCGCACTACGTGAAGTGATGCCGTGCCCACAATGGGCATCACAGTGCGCATGCCCCGGGCCTGGCATAGCACATGGGTTAGTTTTTATTAGGGCATTAGGGAGAACATATTAAAAGTTTAGATAAAGGTTTAGTTACTCTTTAAGTTCCCTTCTCCTCTATATCTGTGTATCAATCGGGGCTCATTTACATGACCGTCTGCTGTCTGTGCCCCTGCTGCGGCC
The DNA here is from genome assembly GCA_033119425.1 of Bufotes viridis. Classification (NCBI taxonomy): domain Eukaryota; kingdom Metazoa; phylum Chordata; class Amphibia; order Anura; family Bufonidae; genus Bufotes; species Bufotes viridis. The sequence continues at coordinate 37,481,519 of CM065596.1, read as the reverse complement.
TGCAGATTGCGGTCTGCAATGCACAAGCACCGGTTGTGGGAATCTAGTATTGTGGATTCGGGTCCACGATCCACAATATATGGCCAAAGATATTATATGCCCTGTCTTTTGCAGTGCGAAGACACAGACCCAAAAGCCCAGGGAAGCACTTTGTAGTGCTTCCAAATCCATGCCTCCGATTTTGCGGTTGGCGGACCTATTCAAGTCAATGGGTCCGCGTCCGTGATACGGGATGCACACCGCTGTTTGCGGTCCACAATACAGGCACGGACGGCCTACAGTCATGTGAATGAGCCCCCAAGACTAATACCTGGTGGTGGTGATTTTTATTTGTGTCCCCTTCTCTGTAAAACTGATATGCTTGGGGATTGTTGGTTGCAGACCTGCCTATTCCTATCGCCAACATGCAGAAGGGAAGTCTGTATTAAAGGGGTGAGCCCGGGAGTCATAAATTTAGTTGAAATTGTGGCGTTCATGACCAAAGCCTTTTTATATAGGTTTTTATTATGCTAGTATACTATAGTACTACAGTTTGATTGCTGGGAAAGAATAATTTGTATGTAGTTCTCTTTGGCCTGCACTTGTGTCCATGTACTATATGTAGATTCCCTCTTTGGGGACCAAACATGTAGAAGCGACTGTTGAATTTGGACTTTATTTGTACCTTTCTGGGTGATCCCCTTCCCCCTAAAATTATATTGGGTTACAGAAATGTTCTGTATAGAGAATTGTGTGATATGTGACTACGGGACGATGGATTACAACTGACCAGTTGGCCCCAGCAAAATTTGACCTTGGTATGTGGCCGTGCCCAGAGACTGTGTAAATCATAGGAATATGGTGAGCTCACACATTAAGGACAAATTACATATTGATGTTCATATTGCATCTAAAATATTATTCTTCCACCCGCCTCCTGAGAAGCGGCCTCTTCCTTAAATACTCCATGTCCTGTTGATGAATGCACGGAGATGTCTATTAAAATCTTGGCTTAACTCTAATGGCCCATCAATTGAAGAGATCTTGGTGCAGATTCTGTATTGGGTAGATATGGAAGGCTTGAAAATATGGATATGCTTGATAAAGACTCTCTGGGAGTCGAAACGTCGCTTCTTTTTGGTGGAATCAAGAATATGGATTGAAGAAATTGGAGTGCTGCGATTTTTGATAATTTTTTGAGGCTTGAAAGTAGAAAGCCAAAAGGAGTCGTTGATAAATCCACTCATTGGGAAATGAAAATCCTGCACTGTTCGGTCAGATGCAGAAATTGGCACTGCACTGTAATGGCCCCTTTTAACTCGAAAGCTTGGCATGCTAAGAAGTTTCTCAGCGAATCTTAGCAGACTATGACGGGAGCCATGACCGGGTTCGAACTGGAGGGGCGAACGATTGATCCTATTAAAGGGGCTGTCTCGCTTCAGCAAGTCATTTATCACGTAGAGATAGTTGATGCATTCTCCTATATTGTCTCCTTTGCTGGCTAAACTCCTTTTTCCATCAGATTATACTGTTCTTGTTTCCATGGCTACGACCACCCTGCAGTCCAGCAGCGGTGGTCATGCTTGCAGACTATAGGAGCGCCAGACTCTTTACGCTGGGTTCACACTTGAGCGTATTTGATACGCGCACTTTACGCGCGTTTTTGTCACGGGTATGACAGTGCGTTTTTGGAAATGGGAAACGCGATCGTGTGATTGACCACTCTGGCGTCAATCACAATACGCGCGACAAAACGCCCCAAAGAAGCTCCTGTACTTCTTTGGGCGTAGGGCGTTTTACAGCCCGTTCGTACGCGCTGTAAAACGCTCAGGTGAGAACCATGCCCATAGGGAAACATGGGTTTTTACCTGTTGAGCGTTTTACAGCGTGTAGGAACGCGCTGTAAAACGCTCAGGTGTGAACCTAGCCTTAGTGGCCGGGATCATAGCAGAGCACCTAGGGCGGCACTTTTCCTATATTGTTCAAGCACGGCCACCGATGTTGGATTGCTGGGTGGCCGTAACCATGGAAACAAGCAGTGTATAATGCGATGAAAAAATGAATCCAGCCAGCAAAGTAGCCAACATGGACAATCACAATACATTAGTAAGTGCCTTGTATTAGCATTTATCATGTAGAGAAAGTTATTTGCTGAAGTGAGACAAGCCCTTTAAGTAATGTGTACGTCTCAGATACCCAGCCGTTTTAAAAAGGACATGCCATTTGTGGGATGGGCAGAGGGGATTATTGTGTTAGAGATATCATTCTGTATCTTCTGAATTTTATGTTGGGTTGTTCAATTAAAGTTCAGTAAAAAGATGTTTAAAAAAAAAAAAAAAAAAAAACAGGTGTGCAATGGGAAGCTTTCCTGACAATATACCGTCCAATAACTTGAATTGTAAAAAAAAAATAAAACGCCGTATTGCACTTTTTTTCCGGGTGAATGGAGCCCTATGAATATGTCAGATGTGATGTATAGGCCAGGAGCTTTTCCCAGCACATGTGACTCATGGTTAGGCTATGCCCCCAATGTCTGATAGGTGCAGGGCCCACCTCTGGGACCATATTTCTTTTCTTATGCTATGATGTACTTACATGTTTCTTTTGCCTTTTAGGTTTGAGCACGTCCCCCTAGCAACGCCAAATGGTGATCTTCTAATCAGAGACCTTAATTTTGAGGTAAGCAGTTTTTCTTTTTTCTCCCAAAAATGTCACTTGAATTTCTGCCTCTTAAAGAGAGATTTTCTTTTTGATAAAGCATCATAATGTATTATTGCAATAGTTTTCGGTACCTATAGCAATTTCTGTTTAATAAATGGGGCCCAGTGAGAGGCCCGTATGATGGTCCATTATTCTTGACCCTAATGCTTAAAAAAAAAAAAAAAAAAAAAGTACATGTCTTAGGTGTTAAAAGAATACTTGCTCACCATTTTTAAACCCCCCTCCAGTCTTCCCCACTGCTGTAGCCATGACATCATGCTCTTGGCTGCAGTGATGGCGTCCCTTATACCTCACATGACCGCTGAGGCCAGTGATTGGCTGCGGCGGTCACATGTGGGATTGAGGTACGTTACTCCTTCAGTCATGTGAAATATAAGCTTTGCCGGGGGGATCAGAGCAATGATGCTGGAGCACAGGTTGTTCGAAATGATGAGTGCAACTTCTATTATTTTAACGCCTTCCCTGCTTTTTACCTGACCACCCCTGTAAACTGGTTGTAGTCACTTGATTCACCCCTCATAGAGATGAGTGAATCAATCCCAAAGCATTCTCGGGACTTGTCAGGGGCTGTCCCCGCAGGGGAAGTGCCCATCTACTGCAAGATTGAAAGGGCCGGACATGTAGCCCACCATACCACTTTCCTGCCTGCAGAGGTTCTGCTTCGGTGCAGTATCTAATCTGGCTTCCATTACCCAGACGTTTAGCAGCAATTGCGCAGTCGCTGCTCCAAAACGGAACCTCTGCTCTTGCTCTGCTAATTGAAGCAGCGATTGCGCAGGTGCTGCTACGCTTCTGGGTAGGGGACACCTGTGCAGTCGCAGACAGGAAACTGTCAGGGCCGGGTTAAATGTCCAGCCCCGTCAATTTTGCAGCACTTGAGCTGCAGGGACAGCCCCCCACTGGTGAAGAAACCCTGCTGATGAGACAATCAATTTGTTAGAATCGACTCGCTCATCTCTAGCTCAGCATAATATTGTAAAACCGAGCAGATGGAATATGAGGCACCAGACAAATACGTTCTGCATCATCCGGGGGGGGGAGATAACGATTTGTTTTCCTTGATGACCGACAGATTTTTATTATCTTGTCATTTACTTAGCTGTTATGTGTGGGTTTTTACTATGACATAAATTGATTATTATATCATTATTCGTGTCTGCTGGTGTGGAAAAGGTTGCATTTAACGTATTGTTCTGTACAGGTGAGGTCCGGTACCAATGTTCTTGTCTGTGGGCCAAATGGATGCGGGAAGAGTTCCCTGTTCCGTGTATTAGGAGAGGTGAGTTTACGCCTAATTAAGGGTAAAGCATCTTCTCACACCAACTTCATTTATTCTGAGTTTTTATAACCCTGTCAGTCAAAAATGTCCAATGAATTCATCTTTCAAAAACTTCAAGTTCAAAAAGTTCCTAATCTGAATCATGATGTCACTGCGATATCTGTTCTCTATCAAGAAAAAACTCGTGACAAAGTGTGGAATGAGTTGAAGATGGACTGTAACTTCTCACTTTAGTAGTAATTGGGGTCTCATTGCACCCCGGATTTGCCTGCAGCCAGGTCTTCTACATGGCTGATATGTTTTACATGGTTCATGTTGTAGTCACTCACCTCAAAGGGCTATAATAGGTACAGTGTATCAGAACCTTAAAGGACAAGATCAGAAGATCTATGTAAGAGCTGCATTATCGTGGGAAATTGCTAGCAGTACTTTGGATAGCTCACACACGGCTTGTCCCTGCCCGACGTTTGGTCTCTAACTGTAGGCAGTGATGGCTAACCTCCGGCACTCCAGCTATGGCGAAACTACAACTCCCAGCATGCTCCATTCACTTCTATGGAGTTCTGAGAACCGCCAAGTAAGTGTACATCTTGGGAGTCGTAGTTTTACCACAGCTGGAGTTCCGGAGATTAGCTGTCACCGCTTTAGGGAACGACCTGTCAGACAGCCCGAGCTGTGTGGGAAGAAGCCAGAGGGCAGTCACCCAGTGGACCCTTCTCTCCGGACCCGCTTAGCGTTTCGGAGTATAGCTTAGGTGGTTCATTGTAACGAGGTTACTTGCTGCTGTTTAATGCTGCCAGTTGTTAGGGCAGCATGAATCTGCTGACAGGTTCCCTTTAACGATGTCTTCTTTCTGTCTGTTTGAACTAATTAAAATATGTTTTAAATGTATAGTACTGAATATGAATTGATTTGTTTAGTGTTTTCAAATACTAAGATTTTTTTCTTTTTTCTTTTTCTAATAGTTATGGCCTCTTTTTGGTGGATCTCTAACAAAACCTGAAAGGGGAAAACTGTTTTATGTTCCTCAGGTAAAGTTTGATTCACATTTATTATTTAATGCTGACATCTTTTACTTTGCTATGTAAGTTATCAAAATGAAATCCCTTTGGCGTTTCTCACTCACACAGAGACCGTATATGACTCTTGGGACATTACGGGACCAAGTCATTTATCCAGATACGCAAGAAGATCAGAAGCGTAAAGGCATATCCGATAATGTAAGAACAATCCACTCTTATCGCTTGTTTGTGTTTTCTAGGGGAAATTATTGGGGGAAAAACATTCCTAGGAACTCTCTTTCCCGCTAGTTGAGCGTGTGCACCTTTACACAATACATTTAATCTGCTAAAGGCGTCTCTGATGTGGTCACCTAAGCCGTTATTTCTGGACAGCAGTGATCTACTGCTCAGAAATGATGATTCTCTGTGGCGATCAGCGATCTCAGCAGCAATCCCTCATCCGTATACAGCGGAGGTGATTGCTTCATGTAAATGCTGCTATCACCTCAAATGATGAGCAGACCATTTTCGGGAATGAATGGATCGTTTCTGATAATCTGTGTCGGCCCATGTAAAGCGGCCTTACTGTGCTTTGTTTTATAACTTTGCGTTTGGCTAAAACTGTTTTACGTGTTTACAACTCAACACAGGTACTGAAGGAATACCTTGATAATGTCCAGTTGGGGCAGATTCTGGAGCGTGAGGGTGGCTGGGATATTGTCCAGGATTGGATGGATGTTCTCAGTGGAGGAGAGAAGCAAAGGATGGCGGTATGTAATACATAGTGTCCCTGTGTAGTTGTCTTATGTGTATTTAATTTGTGTGGCTAGCTTAAAAGTAGTCATAGGCAAACATTGGGGTCTCGCATGTGAAACGGGTTATCCGTAATTTTTTTTTTAAATTTGTAAAAAAAAAAATGTTTATGGTCCCAGACACTTTTTGTGTGATTCAGCGGTAATGTTTTAAGCATTCCCACTATGCCAGCGCTGTGCTCCCAGGTGTAATTGGGTTGCAGGTTATTCCTAGATCTGGTGCCATACATTCTGCACATGATCCTAGCCCGGCAACAACCTGCCATGTACGCGGGTTATGCCTGCGCAGTCAGGCAGCCTCGGGGACTAACTGCTCACAGTGCCCAAAGCTACCTGACTGCGCAGGCGTAACCCGCATACATTGTGGATTGTAACCTGGCTGAACATGCGCTATTCAGGCACCCTCAAACTGCGGCCCTCCAGCTGTTGTAAAACTACAACTCCCACAATGCCCTGCTGTAGGCTGTTCAGGCATGCTGGGAGTTGTAGTTTTGCAACAGCTGGAGGGCCGCAGTTTGAGGATGCCTGCGCTGTGTGATCGAGGAAGTGCCTGCAGCCTAATTGCACTGGGGAGCGCTGCACTGGCTCGGTAGGAATGTTTTCAACGTCATCCTAGAATCACCGGAAGTGGGAAGACCCCTTTAACTTTAAAGGAAAGTGTAGTGTTAGGCAGACAAATGTGTGTAATCTAATGTGCCCTACAGTCACCACAGATATAAGATTGGCACCATAATGGTGGCCATATGTATAAGGTATTGGCTGGCTATGAAATATATTCTATCTGGTCATCTACTAGTATATGCAGCTGTAACATAGCCCCTCTCAAACACGTATAGAATATGGTCGTATGACTGATGTTTAACCTGGACATTCAAATTATCGTTTCAGATGGCACGGTTATTTTACCATAAGCCTCAGTTTGCAATCTTGGATGAGTGCACAAGCGCGTCAGTGTAGATGTGGAAGATTTTATTTACAGCCACTGTAGGACGGTAAGTGACATAGAAGGATATTCCGCGCGAGAAACATCCCTAATTATCCAAGTCATGTCTCAAGGCCTGTTTAAAATATCCAACATTGACTTTCAGGATTGCTCCTTTTACATCTAGTGGCATTAAAGGCTCAGTTTAAGGCCTCATGCACACGACCGTAGGATCGGTTCCGCGTTTTGCTGAACAGAACGCAGCCCATTGTAGAAATGCCTATTCTTGTCTGCAAAACAGACAAGAATAGGACATGCTATGTTTTTTTTGTGGGGCCACGGAACGGAGTAAAGGACGCGGACAGCACATGGAGTCCGAAGTGAATGGGTCCGCGCCTGAGCCGCAAAATATGCGGCTCGGACGCGGACCTAAAATACGTTCTGTGCATGAGGCCTAAGAGCTGATTTGTGTACCGTCTTCCCAGACTCCTCACCCCCAACTAGGGGCTCTCCAAAATAATATCCCTCGAATCCTAACCACGGGGCATGAACATGCATGTAGTGGATTTTTACTGTGGTTTTGTTTAACTGCTGCTACATAATGTTCCTCCCCCTGCCGTGAACTTGGTCCACGAGCCACTGTTCTTGTGATTGTCCCAGTGCCCACATTTATTTAGATTGGAGAATTGAGCCATTTCAAAATACCCATGTACAAGAGTTGTTCCCTCTTAGGGCCCTTTTTTAAGTAGGTTGAGAGAATTTCTGGTGCTGCATGAAAGATGTGATCTTTGGAAGATATTCTGCACGTAGATTTCCCACATGTGAAAAAGATATTTTAAGGGGTTGTCATGTCGGACAATGGGGGCATATTGCTAGGATCTGCCCCCATTGTCTGAGAGGTGTGGGTCCCACCTTTGGGGCCTGCACCTCTCTCGTAAATGGAGCTGGCTCGGCTATTTCCATTGGCCCCATAGAAATGAATAGGAGCAGTGGTCACGCAAATAGGGTGTGCTTCCATTCATTTCTGTGGGGATTCCGGCTATTTTCGGCGGGCCAGTAAGAAGGCTTGGTGGTGGCCGGATCCGGTCACGGCTTTGCTGGCCACCTGTTAGGCTTCGTTTTAGAGAGAGGTGCAGGTCCCAGAGGTCGATTGTGAGCTTTCTGTGATTACATTTGTTAGTCAGGTTTACTTGTGCTTTTCCTGCTGCTTGCTTTATTTTTATCCAGTCTCATCTTGCATTATACCAGGTTTAGAATGACAAGTGACCCTAAGAGAGCGTTTTATACATTTGAAATGTTATAGGGGTGGCACAGCCTTTTCTGAGTGAAGGCCTATCCTCAGGATAGGTCATCACTAGCTGATCTGTCCCTGCACCATCTGACCTGCTATTCGGCTGCAACTCTGTTGCTGAAAGTCTCCACGAGAACCACCCAGCGCCATCAACATTGTATTGGACAGCTCTGATCACTGAACCACTGTTCCCATTATGCCTCATTCACACAGTCAGTGTTTGGTCAGTGATTTCCATCAGTGATTTTTGAGCCAAAACCAGGTGCAGATCTTTCCCTTATACCTTATGTCTGTGGAGGCTCCAATCCTGGTTTTGGCTCACAATCACTGATGGAAATCACTGACCAAAACACTGACGTGTGAATGAGGCTTTAAGGCTACTTTCACACTCGCGTTTTGGCTTTCCGTTTGTGAGATCCATTCAGGGCTCTCACAAGCGGTCCAAATGGATCAGTTTGCATTCTAATGCATTCTGAGCGTATCCTTTTTCATTCAGAATGCATCAGTTCAGTCTCCATTCCGCTTTGGAGACGGACACCAAAACGCTGCTTGTCCGTCTGATAAAATGGAGCCAAACATAAGCGCACAATGTAAGTCAAAGGGAACGGATCCGTTTTCACTGACACAATCTGGCACGATAGAAAACGGATCCGTCCTTCATTGACTTTTAATGGTGTTCAAGACGAATCCGTTTTGGCTATGTTAAAGATAATACAAACAGATCCGTTCTGAACGAATGCAGACGGTTGTATTATCTGAACGGATCCGTCCACGACGAATCCACACAAAACGCAAGTGTGAAAGAAGCCTAAGCTGAGATTAGGCCATCACTTAGAAAAGGCCGGACAACCCCTTCACATGGAACTCTTGTAATTGAAACAATCAGAGGAACGAAAATGTGTGCATGATCAATTCTGAGAGGGCAATTTTCTATTGAGTGATGTTTTTGGGAGAAAACATTATCTAGCTACATTTCTTCTAGGCTAGGTTCATATCTGTGGCAGAGGTTCCAGCAAAAAAAAAAGACCATATTCTTTTTGGTGTTTTGCCCAGGCGGAAAGCTGATGGACCCAATTACAATCAATGGGATCTGTTGGTCACCGGCATATGCCGAGGCCGGCAATTCTGGTATTCTGTTCTGGCATACGAATTGCGCCGCATATGTCAACTTTGCGTTACTATTACGTTTACTATATAAGTGAAGCATCTTTTTGTCTGTAGTAAATATGACTTCTTTCTGCCTAGGTTGGAATAACCCTTTTCACTGTGTCACACAGAAAGTCCCTGTGGAAACACCATGGGGTATGTACAAGTCAGGGGCGCGTCCCTTTCATTTGTAAATGATATGACAACATAAATTGCTTTCACAGAATTTACAATATAAGGCCGAGTTCACACGACCGTTGGTGTCCCGTTCCCGTATTGCGGACCGCATTTGCGATCTGCAATACACTGGAACCGTTCCGTTGTGATTCCGCATCGCAGATGCGGACCCACTCACTTCAATGGGTTTGCAAATCCGGAGGTGCAGAACTGAATCACGGAACGGAAGCACTACGGAGTGCTTCTTTGGGGTTCCATTCCGTACTTCCGGAACTTCCTACTTTTGCGGAACGGACGAATGCAGACCCATTTAAGTTGAATGTGTCTGGATTCATCCCGGCGGCCGTACGGAGGTTGCCCGTGCATTCGGGACCACAAATTGCGGTCCCCAATGCACGGAATGGACCACTTACAGACATGTGCATGAGCCCTAAGGCCGAGTTCACACTTCAGTGATTGTAAATCATGTGCGGGTCAAAAGCATTATACCTGATCTGTTTGTAGGCCCCACTCCTGGTTTTGGCTCCCAATCACTGATCAGACACTGCCCCGATCACTGAAGTGTGAACTTGATCTAATGCACATTTCTCTAGACCAGTAGTGCTTTTTTTTTTCTTTGTTCTTCAGCTTTTCCTTAATCCCAGGAATTCCCATCCAGAGTTTGTCACTGAACGAATCCCCTTGATACCTGTAGCCCATTATCCTGAATGTCTTTGTCTCGTGGACAATGGTGGAGGCCTGTGTGATCTGTCCGTGTATTACATGCGTAGTCATTCACCTGAACAGTTGCAGCGTAATACTACATTCTCTTGCCCAGGGGAAATGTCTGGCTGACGGAATTGCTTATTTGCTAGGAGCTGGACATGTGTCCCTATGGTGGCTGCAAGCTGAAATGGTTGACTCGGGCGATCAAGCCACTTGAAGACACCTAGGCAGCTCTCGTGTTTTCTGTAACATTTAGTTCCATGGTGCATGAAATAGTTTTTTTCTTTTTCATTCTTTTTTTTAAATAAAGGAAATGTGTTAGGCTGTTTCGGTAGCTTTCATGCACAGCGCTCTGCTGTTTCCAGCCTGGGAGGTGGTCATCTCGCCTTAGTAACAGCGAGATAAGACAACCCCTGTAAGGGAGACATTGATGAGTATATGCTATAGCAGGGATCCGCAACCTCCGGCCCTCCAGCTGTTCTGAAACTACAACCCCCTGAATGCTTCATTCACTTCTGTGGGAGTTAGAACAGTCGAGCGTGTTTAGATGCTGGGAGTTGTAGCTTCACAGCAGCTGGAGTCCCGAAAGTTGCTGATCCGTGTGTTATAGTCTCCCTTCTAATGTGAGAAGAAACTAAGTGATGATTCCCTCGTCTCATTCGTGTTTCTCTACTATAATACTGATGGCCTATCCTTAAAGGCTATGGACACTTTTATGGCAATCTTTTTTATAATTGCATTTTACTCATTTTGGGCTAAAAATAATTTTTCAATTGGTCTTTATTAAAAATTGTCAAGCATTTTTTACATACAGGGGTAATAATTCAGTCTGTTTGCAGAATATCACTTCAGTCCCGTCAGCTGATGACTCATGTGGACCTCATCTCTGATCTCATGACCTCTTAAACACTCATTTAAGCCATATTCTCATTAGTTTGGTAACAGGTTAGCTATAAGGCATGTTTATGAGGTCAGGAGATCGGAGATAAGGCATCACATGAGCGGTTAGGCTACTTTCACACTAGCGGCACGGACCTCCGGCAGGCTGTTCCGTCGGATGAACAGCCTGTCGGATCCGTCCTGCCGCTAGCGAACGTGTGCCCCGGGACTACCGCTCCGGCACCATTGACTATTAATGGGGGCGGAGCGGAGTTCCGGCGGAGGCATGGAAGCGCAAGCTGAGAGGCAGCCGGAATAAAACTACGACATGTCGTAGCCTTAGCTGACGGAACTGAGAAGTGATACTCTGCAAACAGACTGACTTTTAACCCCTGTATCTCAAAAATGGCTACAAATTTTTATTAAGATCAACTGAAAAAAATGTCTTTTAGCCCAAAATGAGTAAATTGTAATTATAAAAAAATTGCCTTGAAGGTCTCCATAGCCTTCAAAATAGGCCATTACATACCAGAACAATAAAGATTCAGCATAGTAACAAAATCAGCTGGGGTATGAGAATGCGGACCCACAGTGATCACATCATCGGTGGTCTCAGTCTGGAAAGGGGTTGTTTTCATGAGACAATTCTTTCATGATGCTAACCATCTTAAAGGGGTTTCTCGACATTTAAGTACTGATGATTTGTCCTTTTGGATAGGCCATCAACATCAGATCGGCTGGGATCTGACTTCTTGCACCACCAGTGATCAGCTGTTTGCCACTAGGACTACACAGCACTTTACAGTGGCCAAGCCTGGTTACTGCAGCACTGCTCCCATTCTCTTGCCTGGTTCTGCAATCCGCATTTGCAGATCTGCAATACACCGGCACCGTTCCGTTGTCATTCCTCATCACTGATGCGGACCCATTCACTTCAGTGGGTCCGCAAATCCGGAGGTGCGCAACTGTATCACAGAACGGAACACTACGGAAACTCTACAGAGTGCTTCTTTCGGGTTCCATTCCGTACTTCCGTACTGCAAAAAGATGGAATATGTCCTATCATTTTGCGGAACAGACGAATGCAGACCCATTCAAGTTGAATGGGTCTGGATTCATCCCGGCGGCCATACGGAGGTTGCCTGTGCATTGGGGACCGCAAATTGATGAGCTGTTTGCCGCTAGGACTATACAGCACTTTACAGTGGCCAAGCCTGGTTACTGCAGCACTGCTCCCATTCTCTTGCCTGGTCGATCATCAATAGTTAAATCTTGAGATTCTCTTCTTAGAATAGCACTAGTTTCTTTGATGGTTAGTAGCATGGTAACATAAGGTGTTTGTATATATTTTTTCTTTCTTCATGGATATCTTCCTTCTTTTTCCAGTACTACCTCCACATGGATGGACGAGGCAACTACGACTTCAAGCCAATTACAGATGAAACAATTGAGTTTGGGTCTTAGAGCTCATTATTCAGAGCCAACTCATGGCAAAACAAAGCTATGACCTAGTTTTTTTTTTTTTTTTCAGATTTTTGCCTAATTTTAAATAATTGGAGTCTAATATGTTAATCTAATCATTAACACTACTGCACTAAGGTACAATGAAGTCCTCCAAGAGGTTTAAATCAGCAGATCTGATTACGCTCTACATAAATCAATTGCTCAGACTTTCTTGGCTAGCGACAGTTGTGTCCAGTTTACAAGAAGGAGCAAAAGATCCATCTCTTAAGGAGGCCATACACATTAGATAGAAGATGGTTGAACAGCAATCATCTGGTAAACGTTCGTTTCGCCGTCACGTCCATATTGTCCCTTACACTTGTTCAAATTGCCCATACACATTCAATGAAAACGGGCGATGAACGAAAGATCTTTCATCTGACCGTCCGACATAAACATTAAACATGGGCGATTTCTTTTCAGACGATAATGGTCTATTATTAGTTGGCTAAAATGATCATCCGTGAATGTTTGTTTTAGCTGAAATCTTCAGTTTTGATCAACTTTAGACTAATGTGTGTGGGCACCTTTAGGCCAGTTTCACACCCTGCTTGTGATGGCTGCATTTCCTAAGCTGCTTTTGATTGAAGTCGCAGCATCCTAATGATTTATGATGCCGTGAGCTCCGACCTGATCGCTGGTCTAGTGTAATGTACTCACGTAATGCATTGATTACTGTACTCTAGACCCGCAGTCAGGCAGGAATCTTTATGATGCAGTGAGTTCAATCAGAGGAGCAGAGTTCAGTCCTGAAAATGTAACCATCACATAGAGCGCGTTTCCCGGACGGAACACACTGGTATGAAATTAGCCTTGGTCGTTTTCTTAAAGGTGTTCTCCAGAATTTTTATTTCATTTCTAATGGTCCCCACGTTCATGTGATAAAGCACTTCCGTGGTAATAATGTTGAAAATATTCCCACAGGGGCCAACGCTGTGCTCCCCGGTGCAATTACGTTGCGGGCACTTCCTGGATCACGTGCCGTACATTCAGCACTTCAACCGAGTCCGGTTACAACCTGGGATGTACATGAGTTATGCCTGTGCAGTCAGGCAGCCTCAGATGCTGTGAGCGGTGCCAGAGGTTGCCTGACTGCGCAAGCGCAACCTGCGTACATCATAAATGTGCAGCACGTGATCCCGGAAGTGTCCTCAACATAATTACACCAGTGAGCACAGCACTGGCCAAGTAGGAGTATTTTCAACATTATTACTCCTAAAGTGCTTAACACATGAAGGTGGGGACCATTAAAAAGTTTAAAAAAATGTTGGATAACCCCTTTAAGGACTATAAGAAAGTACTGTTAGCCTGTGCCCCTCTTCGTCTCTAAACATTGATTGCACTGTAGCCTGGGACTAGAGATGTTTCTTGTGATTGCAGTAAAACACATCCTCTTTGTATTGTTTTCAATTAATCTCAGGTTATATAGAGATAATGCAGAAGAAAATGGACAAGATGCAATTAATTATAGGATTTTACAAAATTTTTTTTTTTGTTATAATGATGCCAAAAGCATGACGGGGATTCCAACTAAGGAACGTCACCGAATGGTTATTTCGCTGCCAGGTTGTAATGTCTGCCACGCAGGCTGTGCAAATCCTGGCGAACTCGGCCAGTGTCCTCGAAAGGCAGACCTAGAAAGCTTGTATTCCATTTAGTAGGCCTAGACTGATACTTCCTTCTTTAATTTTATACGTAACAGGCTTACACGTCCCATGTGCAGATTTCAGTGTATTTTCCAGATACTTTCTAGGTGATTAATTATAACCTATTAATTTAAGTTAGTAGCTAGGTGGATGAATTGTATGCTGTGTACCTGGAGATCACTGAGCGGGTTAATACACCCTTTTTGTAAGGGCCCTTGCACACGACCGTATGCCCTCTGAGACTTACAGTCCGTGAGCAGGCCATATGTCCCTGAGCGCCGTTGATCGCGTGCACGGGAGCGCACAGCATCATAGATTACAATGATGCTAAGCACGTCGGGCCAGCCACGGGGGCTATTGTCCCGCAGTCATATGATCTTATGAGTGCGGGACAATAGTTCCCCAGGGGCCCGACGTGCTTAGCATCATTGTAATCTATGATGCTGTGTACTCCTGTGTGCTCTATCAATGCTGCTCCGGGACATATGGCAGCTCACGGACCGTATGTCTCGGAGGGCAAACGGTCGTATGAAAGAGGCCTAAATGTGACTTGGAAGTTGAGAGCATTAACTGGATTTGTTTTAAATGGGTTGTCCAGGTTTCGGAGCTGAACCTGGACATATCCCCTTCTTCGACTCCACTCGGTCCCTCTGACATGAGCTGTGTCGCGCAGGGCAAAGGCTTTTTTTTGGTTGTTTACAAGCGTAAACTGCTAGGCGAAGGTGTCCACCTAGCGGTGCTCCCAGTGACTTCACCGACACTAATGGGTGGGCTTTAGAGCTTCCCTAGCCGCTAAAGCCATCCCATTAGTGCCGGTGACACTGCTCACTGCTAGGCCAAAGCCTCCGCCTAGCAGTTCCTATAAAGAGCCTGGTACGTGACCAGATCTCACGAAAATTCCCTGAAATGCTCCGATGCTCATGTCAGAAGGGCTGCCTGGGTGAAGAAGGGGATATGTCTGGGTTCAGCTCAGAACTCGCACAACCTCTTTAACATTGGAATATGATTTACAAAGGCATGCACTGAGTAATGCAATAAATGGGATCTGTGTAAATCTTCTGTGCCTCCTGAAGCCTTTTTTTTTTTTTTTTTTTTTAAATTGCATCTACATTCAATGCTGAACAGTCTTCCGTCGCTATGCGAAAACAGAGTTAGCACATCCCATAAAACAAAATAAGTGCTATAGCTGCAATACCAAACGCAATATGCAGCTGCACTATGCAGACATTGAATGTATGGATTATACATTGTACTAATGCTGCGTTCACCATATAAATGATTAATCCCTCACTGGATAGAGTAAGACTGTGCAGGGCCACGCTCCCAACTGGTTACCACCCCTTTGTACCCTTACTGCAGACTGCTAGCAATTCATTCATAAGTTCTGGTAGGGGTGCACCCAGCATTGAAGTTGAGCTGAACCTCGGGTGCAAGGCCACCACCCTCTTTGCACCCAGGGGCTAATTGGCATCAAATAAAAAGCCTGATTTTTACACAATGGGGCCACCTATGGACATAGAACGAAGATAGAAAGTTAGAATCCTCTGACAGCGTGCTTCGGGCATGTAAGAAGTATTCATCACCAGGTATGTGGTGACCTATTCCCGATAACAAGAAATACACCCAATGCAGTAATTATAAAAATGAATTGAAAAAAGCTGAGCACAGCCTGTAAAGAAGTTGTATGAGATTACAAAAACATGGCTGCTTTCTGCCAGCAGCAGTGCCACACGTTCCCATGGGCTGTGGTTTTGTTCAAGTGATTTGACCAGTTATTAATAAGAGACAGCCTGATTGGCAGTGCTGCTCTTTTAGGTATATACAATAAGAAAAAATCCAAAAAAAAAGCCAAAACGCTGAAGCAATCGTCTTACAAATTTGTATATCTGACATTTTATTTCCCCCCTCTCCCATGTGAGATGACCTCCCATCCAGGACAGGAAACCTGAGGATATTAAATAAAAATTCACACCCCCAACACGCCTCAGTTTCAGGTTTCCCGTCCTCTTCAAAGTTCACACTGGATAAATGGCTGAGGAAGGTCCAGGGTTGGGCAAACTCGGCCCTCCAGCTGTTGTAAAACTACACTACCCACCATGCCCTGCTGTAAGCTGATAGCTGTAAGCAGTTTTTGCACGCTGGGAGTTGTAGTTTTGCAAAAGCTGGGGGGCTGAGTTTGCCCATCCCTGCTCTAGTCCCATGGTTGAACTATCCTATGGCAGCATAAGACTCTTGTGGGAGCCCCTTGCCCCGTCTGCTGCTCCCCTACCTCTCTTCCCAGCTTTCACCCGCTGTGTGGCAGTAGTGGTGGCCGTGCGGGGCAGCTCCGGTTCGGTCTCTGTGCATGGAGCAACAAAGATGGCCGCGGCGTCCTTCACGCTGGTTGTGGGCATACGCAGTAGGACGCCAGATCAGATTGGGGAGGCCGAGCGTGCTGGTCGTGCTTGTCGCAAATATACACTAATAACACACTGAGCTATTAGGTTGTGATTTGCAGTATACAAGAAGAAAAAGATTGTTTCACCACCAAGAGCAAAACGGTAACAATGCAGTTACATGACAAGAATCTGCAGAACTAATCATAGCCTAAATAGTTGCAAGTCCAATTTATGTGTGACAGAGCCAAGAAGCTTCTCTATAAAATGATGGTGAGATATGGAGCCTGAAAGTCAAAAGTTCAAAACCTTGTTACCCTTTTGCTCGTCAGTGTAAATTGGCAGTGGGGACAGCAGCCAGCCAGTTTGTTTGCACACAGTGCTGTGCCGGGATCCCTTGCACGGAAGTTATGTTGGAGGCAGGTGATCCGATCCGTGCCGACCCTACTGAGCCCTCTAGACCACCAAGCCCGGTATTTGGCCTGAGGAGTGGGGTACAGCTGCAAGCAGGTGAGAGAATTCCTTATTTTTCTTGTTTTTACTAGTAACATAGTATATAAGACCGAAAAAAGACATTTGTCCATCCAGTTCGGCCTGTTTCCTACAAGTTGATCCAGAGGAAATTGACTAATTAGGTTCTTTTTGGCTGTTTACATTGTAGGGGCCAAAAATATCTAAAAAAGCCTCAGCAAAGGCTAAGGGTACTTTCACACTGGTGTTTTGGATTCCGTTTGTGAGATGCGTTTCAGGGCTCTCACAAACGGTCCAAAACGGATCAGTTCAGTCCCAATGCATTCTGAATGGATAAGGATCCGCTCAGAATGCATCAGTTCGGCTCCGTTCTGCTTCTTTTCTGTTTTGGAGGCGGACACCAAAACGCAGCATGCAGCAGTTTGGATTCTGTCTGACAATGCGGAGCCTAATGGATCAGTTTTTAATTACAATGTAAGTCAATAGGGACGGATCAGTTTTTAATTACACAATATGGTGCATTTGAAAACGGATCCATTCCCCATTGACTTTCAATGTAATTTAAAACGGATCCGTTTTGGACTTTGTCATTTTTCTTTAAAACTAATGCAAACGGATCCATTCTGACTGGATACAAACGTTTGCATTATAGGTGCGGGTTCGTCTGTGCAAATAAACAGACGGATCCGCACCAACGCAAGTGTGAAAGTACCCTAAGCACAGAGAATGTTCTATCTGTAAAAGTCTGCTGCCTGAAACCTCTGTCAATCACGTATTGAGAAATTGGTGTTGGAGTCTCAATCTGTGTCAGAGTATTAACCCATTCGCTACCAGCGGCGTATGTGTACAGTACTGGAGCGAAGTGCAAACATGGCACCCGCTTGGCCCGCAGCGGGCTTCATGTGGTATCGTTGTAATCGTACTGACCTAGAGAATGAAGAGCACAGGTCAGTTTTGCTGCAAAGGGAATGCTGAGGGAACAAAACCTGTAAAACTGTGGAGGAAATTCATTCTTTTTTTTTTTTTCTCCAATTCCACCCCATCTGGAATTTCCTTCCCACTACATTGTATGCCATATTAGATGGTGGCATTAGAAAGTACAAATTGTCCTGCAAAAAATAAGTCCTCATATAGCTATGTGAATGGGAAAAAAAAGTTATGGCTCAAGGAAGATGGGGAAGAAAAATTAAAATGCAAACATGAAAAAACCTCCAGTATCCTAAAGGTTAAACCTTTAAAACGGTTCTTTTAATAATTTTGCCCTCTTTTTGTGCTAATCCCGAACAGAATTTTCACTGCTTAGATGTTAGATGTTAAATTACTTAGGGCTCTTTCACATCTGCGTTGTTTCTTTCCGTCCTAGAGTTCCGTCCTCGGGCTCTAGGACGGAAAGACACTGATCAGGATTATCCTAATGCATCCTGAATAGAGAGAAATCCGTTCAGGATGTCTTCCGTTCAGTATGTCAACGTTTTTTGGACGTTGACAAAACCGTAGCATGCTGCGGATTTGTCTCCGTCCAAAAAGCCGGAAGACATGCCGCAATGCCAGATCCGGAATGAATGCCCATTGAAGAGCATTATTCCGGATCCGGCATTAAGCTAAACGTCTTAAGCTGTTCCGATCGGGGCCCCAGTGTAAGCTGGGGCTCCGATCGGTTACCATGGCAGCCAGGACGCTACTGGAGTCCTGGCTGCCATGGTAAGTACAACCCAGCAGTGTACTTACCTGCGCTGCGGCCGCCGGGCGCTCCATTATGACATCACAGGTCCGGGCAGCGCATTAATCTATGCGCCGCCCGGACCTGTGACGTCATTAAGGAGCGCCCGGCCTCCGCAGTGCAGGTGAGTACACTGCTGCTGAGTACCATGGCAGCCAGGACTCCAGTAGCGTCCTGGCTGCCATGGTAACAGTGAAAGCTTATTGAAAACTGATCAGGATACTGATCAGTCTTCAAATGCTGTCAGTCCACTTGCGTTCTGACGGATCCGGCGGGACGGAAGTGCCCGCCTGATCCTCAGAATGCAAGTGTGAAAGAGGCCTTACCTGGAATCTACGAAAGAATGGAGGGTAGATGACAATCTTCAGTTTCGGGGACCTTGTAGGGGGAAAAAAAAACACCTAGCAATGGATGCTATGGAAGCTAAGTTCTCAATCTCGATTGTATATACTTCTAGGGGTCTTCCTATCCCAGAGGGATTTGGTGCTCATTCAACAAGAGCAGTGGCCAGGGGCGTAGCTAACGGCTCATGGGCCGTTAAGGTTAAGAGTTAAGGTCGGGCCCCCCTTCCCTCAGTGCTTTGTGTGTCTTCCTATGTGGTACAAGGGTCTTTGGGCCCCCACAGGCTCCTGGCCCCAGTAGCGACTGCTACCTCTGCACCCCCTATAGCTACACCCCTGGCAGTGGCTACTACATGGGCAGAGAGAGCTGATGCTTCTGTCTCTCAGACTTGCAGAGCGGCCTCCTGGTCCTCTCCTCATACCTTTTTTAAGACACTATAGGTTGCACCTAGATGCGGTGCTGCCTTCAGGAGAAAGGTGCTACAAGCTGTAGCCCCCCCCCCCCTTATTTTGTGTTGATTCATAGTTTAGTTCTCATGGGTGCTGTCATGGGTGAGGGGAAAACCTAAATTGTTTACCGGTTATTGTTTATCTCGAAACCCATGACAGCACCCCAAAATTTCCCAACACTATATATGTATTTAATGGTGCTGCTTTATTGGCATACTTTATTTTTATTTAACAGATCCCATATAGCTCAAGATGATTATTTATTAATATTATTATTTATTATTATTATTTATTTTATTTGTTATTTTTATTTATTATTATTTTTATTTATTATTATTTATTATTATTTTTATTATTATTTTCCTTTTCCTTTTCTTTCTCTTAATCACACCTCCGGAAGGTCTTTTCCTTGTAAATCACTGAGGTGTGGTGGGGTGTGTGAACTTTTTATTTAGCCTCGGGTTTCCTGTCCTGGATGGGAGAACCATCTCGCGTGGGTGCTGTCATGGGTTTCAAGTAAAACAATCACAATTTAGTTTTTTGTGTCTATCCAGTTGCTACCACTAGATGGAGAATTTCTTCCAGGATACTTCAGATTCATACTCTGTCCGGTAGGGCGAGTGTGCGCAGATAGTCTTTTAACATTTCTTCCTTTCAGGGCTAATTCTATAGATTGTCTCTAGCACTGTACATAAATAACACGCTTCATTATTTGCATCTTTTCTTACAAAAGTACAGTTGAAGTATTTTTGTTTGCTCTATATTGCAGTGAAGGCAGTTATGGAAGAATAGGTTAGAGGCTGGTATATGCCAGTTTTATTTGATAAGCCAATTATGGGTGGTCTGCCACCTTGGCTCCTTCTTCCTCTGTCTTTGAGGCACCACATCAGGACTTCTACTATTATGTTCCTGGCTTAGCAGAAATAGTGGGACACCGTCTCATCATGGCACTTACTCTGCTGAGTCCTATCTTATCGGGGTTGTCTCACTTGAGCAAATGGTATTTATCATGTAGAGAAAGTTAATACAAGGCACTTCCTAATGTATTGTTATTATCCATATTGCCTCCTTTGCTGGCTGGATTCATTTTTTTCATCACATTATACACTGCTCGTTTCCAGGGAGTACGGCCACCCTGCCATCCAGCATCGGTGGCCATGCTTGCACACTGTAGGAAAAAGCACCGGCATCTCTGGTGTCTGGGAGAGGGTGAGTGTGCCTAGGCTGTTTTTTTGTTTTTGTTTTTTCGTATAGTGCGCAAGAACAACCCCTGCTGGATGGCAGGGTGGTCGTAACGACTGTATACGAGCAGTGAGCCAGCAAAGGAGGCAATATGGACAATCACAATACATTAGTAAGTGCCTTGTTTTCACTTTCTCTACGTGATGAATGCAATTTGCTGAGGTGACACAACCCCTTTAAGGGCGGCAAGTGATAGATGAGTGAAATTGTAGAGGTCCTGTGTATCTTATATGTTGGAGCAGTGCTGTATCGGCGTGTTCCTAGGTGATGCAGCTTTAGCCCCTGCCTCCTCCTGTAGTTTCTCCCTGTCCGCTCTTATTAGTAGGCGTGAAAGAGGGAGCGATGTATGGAGGAGGGGGGCAGCGTGAAGCCGCTTCACATAGAAATTCTGCACACAACCCTGACAGATAGCAGAGCGTTTGTGAGTCAGGGGAATAATATATAACGGCCCTTATGGTCTCGTGGTGAAAATTATATGTTCAGCAGCATTTTATGGATGGGAGACATACAGAGAAACAAGGCGGGTGGAGCTGGACGGGAAGGGACCTGAGAGCTGCCAGGAAGGATTTGATAAGTGACGGTGTAATCCTGTAGTTTACAGTAAGTCCTACCCACAGAGGAGCTGCTCAGGCCTGGTCTCCAGACTTGGGCTCATAATGAAAGGGCTCAAAACAAACGGATGCAACTAAACTAGGGTGAAAAATGACCCTGCTAGAATATTTTTGGCAGATTAGCATTCAATGTCAAAGAATTGACAGAGTGCTTCCTTACTTCTTGAGTCTGCTGATGCAAAGGCATTTTATGGCGTTCCGGTGACGTACCGGGCTCTTCATAAGGACTGCTAGGCGGAAGCTTCCACCTTTCAGAGCCAGTGACATCACCGGGAACACTGCTGAGTGGAATCCTCCGCCTTAGGGCTCGTTCAAACGAATGTTTTTTGCTTTCCATATACGGGCCGTTTTTTGCGTTCCATATACAGAACCATTCATTTCAATGGATCCGCAAAAAAAACGGAATGTACTCCGTATGTGTTCCGTTTCTGTTTTTCCGTTCCGCAACATTTTTTATAGTCAGGTCCTATTATTGTCCGCAAATCACGTTTAGTGGCTCCATTCAAGTCCATGGGTCCGTTTTTGAAAAACAGAATGCATACGGAACACATGTCCGTATGTCATCAGTTTTTTTTGCCGATCCATGCTGTAGAAATGCTATGCCCAGCCCATTTTGCACATGTTTTTGGGGTTTGCAATGATTACAAAGTTCTTGTTATTGCGGAAAAACGTAACGGAAACGCAATGGATCCAAAAAACGGAACAACGGATATGTGAAAAACTGACCGCAAAACCATACGTTTATGTGAACAAGCCCTACAGTGTGGTATAAGCAAAAGAAAACCTTTGCCCTGCGCAATACAGCGCAGGGCAAGGGAGCGCATCGGAGCATAAAATGTTCCGATGCTCATATGAGAGAGGCTGCCTGGGTGAAAATGTGGGTATGTCTGCGTTCAGCTCTGAACTCGGACAACCCCTTTAACTGGCCAGTCCTAGCGATCATCCAGCCACGTCTTCTATTCCCACTGCCCCATCTCATAGCCCTCTTTACTATTTCCAGCTCATCAATTTTATTGCTCAGGCTCCTAGCATTAGTATACGTACAATTAAGAGGTTTTTTTAATATTTTTTTTTACCCTACACCTTTCCTAATGCAGCTTGTGTGATTTCATGCTTATTTACCAGCTATAACTGTATAAAGTTTAAACACTTCTGTAATATGACCTATACATCATTAGTGGGAGGTAAATCCTTCACAACGCCTAAGGCTACTTTCACACTAGCGTTTTGGATTCCGTTTGTGAGATCTGTTTCAGGGCTTCCACAAACGGTCCAAAACGGATCAGTTCAGCCCCAATGCATTCTGAATGGATAAGGATCTGTTCAGAATGCATCATTTCTGCTCCGTTCCGCCTCTATTCCGTTTTGGAGGCGGACACCAAAATGCAGCATGCATCATTTTGGTGTCCGTCTGAAGAGGCAGAGCCTAACGGATCCATTTATTTTAAGGCCTCATGCACACGACCATATGTATTTTGCGGTCCGCAAATTGCGGATCCGCAAAAAAACGGATGATGTTCCGTATGGCATCCGTTTTTTTTGCGGATCCATTGTAATAATGCCTATCCTTGTCCGCAAACTAGAAAAAATAGGACATCCTCTATTTTCTGTCAGAACGGAAAAACGGACATACGGAAACGGAATGCACACGGAGTACCTTCCGTTTTTTTTGCGGACCCATTGAAATGAATGGTTCCGCATATGGTCCGCAAAAAAAAAACGGAACGGACATGGAAGGAAAATACGTTCGTGTGCATGAGGCCTAAGTCAATGGGAACGTATCCGTTTTCAATGACACAATATGGTGCATTTGAAAATGGATCTGTTCACCATTGACTTTCAATGTAATTCAAAACGGATCCGTTTTGGACTTTGTCATTTTTCTTTAAACCTAATGCAAATGGATCCGTTCTGAACGGATACAAACGTTTGCATTATAGGTGCGGATCAGTCTGTGCAAATAAACAGACGGATCCGCACCAACGCAAGTGTGAAAGTACCCTTACATGTCCTAGTGAATGCGGTGCCTGTATAGTCACCGGTATAATGGAAGCAGCGATTGACCGCCGTGTTAACAGCTGTGATTGGGAAACACTTGTGGTGCTCACAAAGGAAGGGGAACTCTTTTGTGTTGCCTCCAGCTGTCCTGGCATTGTGACCACCAGGACTGGCTGTTTTCTCACTTGAATGGGTCCGCAATCCGAGAGATGCAGTGCGTAACGGAAACACGGATCTGAAGCACTACGGAGTGCTTCTAGGGTGTTTCTGTCACATGTTCTATTTTTTTACGGTGCGGACGGATCACTGACCCATTCAAGTTGAAATCAATCCCCGCCGCTGCACAGATGTCGCCCGTGTATTTGGGACTGCAAATTGCGGTCCTCAATGCATGGAACGGCTGCACAATGGCCGTGTGCATGAGGCCTTATGCTGTTTTTTATCTGTTTTCATCATGTAAACAAAACCCTCAGGTTTGTTTCCATCTCATATGTAGCACTTCCTATTGCTGGATCCAACCAAACCCATGATGCACTTCTTTCTCTGCCAAAGCTCCAGCACCGCCCCCAACAACACCTAGCTAGTTTATAGCTCCTCCCACCCAGCTAGTTACTAGACACTCCCCTATTATTGCCCCGTCCATGGACATAACATCACAGGAAATAAGAGCTGGTCATGTGACATGGTCATGTGACCCCAGCCCAAAACAAAATAAAGGTAATGGTAAAAGACACACATTACTAAATGAGAGCTACCGCCATAAATGATTATCTTAAGGATGTTGATGCAAACCAGAAAATAGAGATGAGTGAGTCGAATCCAACGAAGTGGAATTCGATCTGAATTTCAGGATAAATTTGATTCGCCGCAAAGCTGAATTTCCTTGTGGTTTGTGGTAGCGAATCGATTTAACCTGAAGTAGGTTTCAAAAGAAAACATACTTACCTCCTCCATTTGCTCGCGACAGGCTGGCCGCCGCCATCTTGATTGAAGATCTCGGGCGAAATCCCGTGCGTGGTGACATAGGACATCACCACTCGGCTGGCGTGATAATGTCATCTCAGGTTGTGCGAGATTTTTTCGCAAGATGGCGGTGGCCGGCCCGTCGTGAGCAAGTGGAGGAGGTAAGTATGACTTAATTGTTTTTTACTGTTAATTTTACACTGTATTAGATGCAGCAATCATGTATGAACGCAGCATCCGAGGGGTACAATGATGGGGCGCTGCAATCGCCGCTCCCGGTCATTGCACCCGCTACATACAAAGAAATGCTCTTCGTGATGAGACAATTCATATCGAAGCAAATTTTTTTTGTACAAATCGGCGAAGCGGAATCGAATTTTCAAAAGCTTTGATCATCTCTACGAGCAAGCTAAGATTTTTTTCTAGAGTCAAGGCCTCTTGCACACAAACTTTTTTTTTTCAGTTTCTGTTCCGTTTTTTGAGTTCCGTTTACGGGCCGTATACGGAAGCGTTCATTTTAATGGATCCGCAAAAAAGAACAAAGGTACTCCGTATGCCTTCCGTCTCAGTATCTCCATTTTTCCGTTCCGTTCAAAGATCAAACATGTCCTATTATTGTCCACATAGCAGACAAGGATAGTACCGTTCTATCAGAGGCCAGCTGTTCCGTTCTGCAAAAACTGAATGCACACAGACGATCATCAATATTTTTTGCGGACCGCAAAATACAGAAAAAGCCATACGGTCGTGTGCAAGAGGCCTAAGAAATCAGAAGTGAGCAGGACATTTTGTGGATCATCCTCTGCCCGAGTCATTGGACAGTGACTAATTGGCGGCATTCCTCCCCATAGCCATCTACTTTCAGAGATGAAGAGGTATTCCGAACTATACGAGAAATAGCTGAGACTGGGTCAAAGGCTCCAAGTTCTAAAAGAAACACAAAAATTAATTAAAACTAAACATGGTTTCCCCTTACTACAGCAGATTGCCCAGGACAAACAAAAGGACTGTTCATTTTTTATTTTTGTCATTAACTAGAAGATGGGATCACTTTTTTCATTACTTCTCTGCACTTTGATTGCTAGCATCAGGCAGTGAAAATAAATGAATGGACCGGCACTCCGTAATCTTGTGGACAATTTCTTTATTCGTCACCCATATGTGACGCGCGTTTCGGCACGAATATGTGCCTTTGTCGAACAATGAGTGATAGTTGAACTATCACTCATTGTTCGACAAAAGCCATGTTCATGCAGCAGCGTCATATGGAGTGACAGTAAAAATCTCTGCACAAGATTACGGAGTGCCAGTCCATTCATTTATATTCGTATGGGGTCCCGACCTGCTGACCGTGCACCCGGACTTCGATAACGCACAGTGCCGTCTATTTTTTCGAATTGGTACGCCAGGCAGTGAAAATGTCATCACTCCTGGCCCTGTCAATCAAAGTTCAGAGGGCGGGGCAGCTGCAGAGAGAGCAGAGCCTCTAGGTGTAATGGTAACGCCCCCGTTGCTCCTAGAGAAACATTTGCACATGATAAAACATCATTCTTAGTAATGCGTGCACATATGAACATGGGACTAACACCGATACCTTCAGCTGCCAAGCGCACATGTAACAGGTCAGCCAGTGTCATAGGGACAAATCTGCCGACAGAGGGCCTTTAATGCAAAAATAAGTTCTATTCATTTCACATTACACTGTATTTACTTGCTGGAATTTTATCTTGTTTACACCAGGGTAAAGGGTAAACTTTCCAGCAGTCCATGATTGTGACATCACCAGCGTTCTCCTGAGAACTTGCATTTGTTTGTGTGGTATCAGGGGACCCAACATGGTCCTGGCCTCCTAACAGCATTCAGGCTATCTGCAGATGTTCAGAAACCTCATTCATAGTCAAGACATCCAGCTCCAGTAAACACAAGGACGGGGGTGAAGCTGCTGCCTGCTTTTCCAGAACTTTGTAAAATTGTGAGTGGTGTTATCTGCAGTATCTGGACAGCAGCTCAGCCACCAGGCGGGAGACCATACAATCTGACACCTTTTGGGTGGGTTCACACACAGGGGAAAACATATCAAGAGTTTACTTTATTCACTCCCTGCCTTTCCAGGGCCATAACTTTTTTATTTTTTCATTTACCCAGCATTATGAGGACTTGTTTTTTGCAGGGCAAGTTGCACTTTCTAATTCCACCATTTAATATTCCATACGATGTAGTGGGGAGCTGGAAAAAATTCCAAAGCGGTGGAATTGGAAAAAAACAAACCAACCACAATACCAGAACCGTTTTATGTGTTTTGTTTTCATGGTGTTCCCTATGTGGTAAAACTGACCTGTTCTATTCTCCGGGTCAGTACAATTACAGCAATACCACATACGTGTATAGCTTTAATGCTGAAATAAAAACCTTGAAAATAAATAGCTTTTTTTCTTTTTGTCACCATATTCTGATCGCTATAACTTTTTTATAATTATTGTATAATAATTGTATTGTGGGAAGGCGATCTGTTCTTTTGCCGTTTGCCTATGGGATAAATATTTATATATTTTAATAATATGCCATGCCTATGATGTTTTTTATTATGTTTTTGGATTTGGGGGAAAGGGGATGATCTGGTTTTTATATTTTTTTTAATATATTTTTAAAAACATTTTTTTTTACCCTTTTTTTTATAGTTCACATATGTAACTATAACGAGCAATCATCAGATTGCTTCTTTCATAGACTCCAATGCATTACCATTGGAGTCTATGAAGATAACATGGTCACGTTTGAGTACGGCATCTGAGGGGCTAAATGTATGCGATCGACGTTATCGTCGATCACATACATTAGTCCCTGGTGTCTGCTGTTTAAAACCTCTTTAAAGACCCATCCGTCCAGCGCCATACATGTGCAGAGCAGATCTGGAAGATATTGCGTTTTGAGTTCACTTACAGTCGGCAAAAGCTGCGCCAAATGTATCACACGATGTTTGATCATTTTGTGCATCTTTAGTCTAGAAATACTATTCCACTTTTGCAAGTTTTAAGAAAGTTGAAATGATTAATCTGTATAGAATTAGCATGCTTAACCACACCCACTTTGATACCACTTTTCGAAAGTGGCGAGGGTGGTGTAAAATAGGGGAACTCTAATTTTTAAGTCTGTGAAGGTTCTCATTTATCCAGGTCATGGTATATCTGTAAAGTACAGATATACCCTTTTTAATCCTTTAACACTTGTATCTGCAGCAACTATTTCCAGCTCTTGCAGGGCATTTTGGAGGCATTTGGTGGGTGAACTTGCATTTTTAGTATTTCTAGGGTATCGGCATAATGGCATAGTGTCATTTCATGTCTGTAGTGGGTTAATTTTCAAACTAAAAGCTTACAGTATGTGCCTATGTCCCAATTCGCTAATCACAACCATTGTCCCTAAGCATGCCTGGCTTTAGTGTTCCAGCCACCGAGCAATGTAGTAAGCCTCTTGGCTCTCTAAATATACAGTAGGTGGGTTCTTGTGTTCTCAGCTTATTTGTCTTTGCTCTTAGAAGAAAAAAAATGCTTGGCATCCATGGGAAGTAGCAACTTCTCAGCCACTACATTTCATAGGCGAGGGCAGGTTTGAGATCAGCAGAATAACCAATTGCCTGGGGCACTCCTAAATTTATGGCGCAAGTATAAAGCAATATTTCTCGTCTTGCAGTGAAACTTTTACTTTTCATTAAATGTTCATTCTGATGACTGGGTTTAATTACACTATACTTCGCATTTTATATGGGTGTCGTTATCGAGAAGAAGCAGGCCGGGTGAAACCCTAACATCCCTGCATTGTAGGACCTCAGGTGAGTGAGATGTGTGAGGTTGCAAAACATATTCAGATGTCCTTTTCTAACTTTAATGGTTGTCTCTTGAACATCTAAGGCTACTTTCACACTAGCATTTTTTATGGATCCGTCATGGATCTGCAAAAACGCTTCCGTTACAATAATACAACCGCATACATCCGTCATGAACGTATCTGGTTGTATTATGTCTTCTATAGCCATGACGGATCTGTCTTAAACACCACTGAAAGTCAATGGGGGACGGATCTGTTTTCTATTGTGCCAGATTGTGTCAGAGAAAACTGATCCGTCCCCATTGACTTGCATTGTGTGCCAGGACGGATCCGTTTGGCTCCGCTTCGTCAGGCAGCGTTTTGGTGTCCCCCCTCCAGAGTGGAACGGAGACAAACTGATGCATTCTGAGCGGATCCTTTTCCATTCAGAATGCATTAGGGCAAAACTGATCCGTTTTGGAGCGCTTTTGAGAGCCCTAAACGGATCTCGCAAACGAAAAGCCAAAACGCTAGTGTGAAAGTAGCCTAATTCTTTACATCCTTGTCTCTTCTCTGTGGACTATGTAGGAGAACCAGCTTTGGGGACCACCAAAACAACTGCAGACCGAACATATGAGTGCATGAGTAGTGGACATTACAGAAACACAGGACACATGCAACTTGCCATAAACTCTCTTTAGTAACTCTACAGCTTGGGTACAGGTTTGTTTTTACAGTGCCATAACGACTGACTGAAGCTGAGGGACCACGGAGGGGAATGCCACTGGAGTCTTTCCATGACAGGACACATCTATTGGAATCTAAATGCCCCTTTGGGACACAGATGGGCACCTTCTAACGTATACGCCAACAGCTATGACTGTAGTGCATTATATGCCTAGAACTTGCCCCTGGTAGGTACAGGGCACAGGTCCTTGCAGTGGCCAGCCCCCAAAGACTCCACAGTGCTGGAACAGTTCTCAGCAGTAGCATATCTCCAAAAACTTCGCAAGATGAACTCTTTATAGTCCTTTAACTCAATGGCGCAAGCTGGTTGTGGGCCCACAATGTGAGAAATCTCAGTTTATACAGTACTGTTCAAAAGTTTGCGGTGGGTGTGAAAAAAATGCTGCAAAGTAAGAATAGTTTCAAAGTAGAATTAATAGTTTAAATTTAAATGTATTCTGCAGCAGCACAATGGCCCCAAACATACAGTCAATGTCATTAAGAGCTATCTCCAGAGTAACGAAGAACAAGGTCCCCACCTGCAGCACGGCTGGTTGCTAGAATCCTCAGTCCCCTGTTGGAGGCCACAGCCTGCATTTAGCTGCTAGGCCTCTTTTCCGTGTCGCTTGTGGCGCATGTTTACCGCCTCTAAAACGGCCAGCTCACTATTACTCCAATCTTTAACCACCGAGGGTATTTAGAGGACCTTCTCCTAGGAGATGGTGCCTGCGCTTTAGGTTTCTAGCTTGCTAGTTCCAGTGAAGGGAGTGCTTATCTAATTGTCTGCCTGTTTACCATATCTCTGCCTGTTCATTGACTCTGGTCATCTGCTGCCTGCCCTGACTACAGCCTGACTACCTTATAGGACAATTGCTGCCATGAACTCACACCAGTTTCCTGAATATACATGAGCTCTGTCTGCACTGACCTCGGCCTGTTACCCATGTTGCCTTTTTCCTTGGTGCATCACACCAGTGTCTCTGACACCAGTGGGTCAGTGGCCAACCAGAATGGGGACTATTCCAAGATGTAGCTGCCATTGTAGGTCTCCTGTAGCAAAGGCCAAATCCCAGTACAGAGGTTAAAGGATAAAAACCAGGGGTTTGTCAGGATGCCTCTGTTAAGACTAGCCCAAAGTCAAATCGGTTAGTTAGTACAGTGGGTCCACACCCACATTTATTACAGCTAGTTATGCATAGGTAAAAAATCTAATGTTTTTGGCTCATTTTCTTCTCTTTCCCATACTCCAGACCAGATTTCTAAAGGCTCTATCTCTGGCTGTATAGCAGCTAGCACCATGATTCGAGTCTTGTTTCGAGTACAGAGTAGCCCTCGGCATCTGTTATCAACTAATCTATCAAGGCATTTATTATAGCTACTACTTTATCACCAATGTATGCCATTAGGATCTCCAGTCCATTCATTTTATTTCCAAGACCTCTGGCATTCACCAGCGTACACTTTTTATATTGAAAACCCTTGTATTGTTTGTAGGTCCACAATTATACCTGATGGAGGAAAAGGTTATTATATGAATACAGATCTTTAAAAAAATTGCTGACGTTTTTTGTTTCCATTTCCTAATATACAATATATCACTCATCCTTCATTACTAGGCTAATGTGCCAGCCACTAACTATAGGTGACTGATAATGGCAAAGGTTAAAAATTTGCATTGCCTTGATCTATATATAGAGGCTCTTTTCCAATATTATCTCAGTATTTTGTCAATTTAGCAGATAGTCCTTCTCCCAAACAGCAAATTCCTGATCCCAGCTGAAGAAAATGTCTTGTGGTGAGGTGGGCACAAAGTTCCCTTCTAATCTCCCTGATAACTACAGATGATGACAGCTCTGCTTGTTTGGGATTCTTGAAATTCCAGGGGATGTGATTAGAGGATGGGTTTTAAATATCCTTTCTTGGTCTGGATAACTTTTAACTCACAATAACACAAGTGGTAAACTACATTAATCTATAGCCGGGCCGTAATGCATAACCTCAAAGCCATTGTATAGCGCCAACTCATTTCTAAGTCTTATTTGGAACAGCAGAATTTCCAGATTTTTTTTTTGAGACGGTAAAACTTGAGAGTGAAGAAGAAGAAAAGAGCCAGGGAAGGAAGCAAATCTATGTACTATAGACTTAAAGGGATTATTCAGCCTAGGAGCCCTGAGGGTGGTGTCACATACAGCTTTTAGGGGTTGTTTTTGATGCATTTTTTTTTTAAACCAAATCCCAAAGTGGGTTGGATGGGAATGAGAAATATAAAGAAAGGCATTATACTTCTCCTTTCTGCTGGATCCATTTACGATTTTGGCTCAAAATACAGCATCAAAAACCAAAAGCTGTGTGTGACAATGCAGTTCTCCAGACCGGGGGTATCTGCAAATGTTTCGAATGTATTGTCATGTTATATATTTTCATTTATTGGCCGTGTATTCTAGCAGAGGAGGTACTCATTGGCATTGGTTGGCAGGAACAGGGCTAACCACCCTGTTCCTCCACTCTTGGTAGGAGTGGGCTGGTCCTACTTCCTGCCAGGAGAGTTAGTTCCAGTTCAGACAGTGAAGGGAGAGGAAGCACATGTCAGAGCTCCTACTCCAAGGTACAGGGGGAGTCTAACTCTCCTGAGAGACATCTTAGGTATTCAGAACACTGCTTCCAGAAAGCACCATGGTGATAGGACAGCAGAATGATCAATGGAATTACACCTTTACAAACACTGCTGCAGGTGAGGGACTATGGCACAGACACCATAACATAGAACAATCACTAGGCCAGACTAACAAGCCAGTTAGTCACCTATCTCCACAAGTTCCTGCAAGTCCCATTGAATTGCCATCCAACCAGCCATCATATCTCCTCATCTGGTGCCAGAAACTGCATTTTTAAGTCAACACTGCTGAATGTGGCAGTTATATTTAGCAGTAAGCAAAGAGAGACTATTATACTCTTACTTCTGGCTTGATTCTTCAAACTACCTTTCCACTGACTGCATTGATCCGCAGGGAGCAACGGCCTGACAAAACATCCCATCAGGAACACTACCACTCCCATCCTCTGCACCAGATCCTCAGAGGCTTGCTGCAACACCATCCTAAAAGGGGTTTTACAACCATAGAATTTATTTTAATGATGCAACATGATTAGAATATGCCATCGGATGAGTTGGACCTCTGGAATTGCCACTAAGCTCTGAAACAGTGGATGGAGTAATGTTGGAATAATAGACAAACATTGCCTGTGTGATAGCTGAATGGGTCATAGTCCCGAAGTGTTAGACCCCCAGAGATTGCAATGATGGCGGATCCTAGTTACTGTATATGCCATTATTGTCTGTGGTGGGAAAATCTTTAGGCTGGTTTCATACAGAGGGTGTCCTCTACAAAGGTTTACGACAGGTTTTTGGCATTGAATGTTGCAAAATTTGGCACAAACTGTGTTTTGCCTAAAGTTTTTTTTTACTTTTTATGTTTATTGCCGCTGTTGCCAATTTTCAAAAGTGGTCAGAGCTCAAAAAAAGTGGTTAAGGCCATCACTGCCAGTTAAATTTACAATAATGTATGCCAGAACCCTGACAAAAATTATCACTGAAGTCTACTCAAGCTTCTGTCGTAGTAGATTTCAGTTTCCGGGGCACGGAAAGTGTGTGCCTCTAAATAAAATGGGGAAAAAAAAAACATTGGCCAGATTTTAGCTGTAAGTCAATAGGAAAGTCTAAAACACACTACAAACATTTTTTGTGGTGTTTTTCTTCCCTTGTGTTGCATTTTTGAGGTCTATTTGAAGATGCAGCATGCTCTGGGTATGTTTTTCTAGGTGTTTTCCCATAGACTTCTCTATAGGAATATAGGAAAAATGCAACTAATGTGAGAGTGAGTTTTTTGTCCAGCTAAATCCAGGATCGACCTCCGTCTACATTTAGAACTGGCCCTGGATGTGCCAATGTTTTGGAGAGGTCTGCGCCTCTTCATAACTTCAGTGGATCCTCCGCCAGCTATGGGACTTTATTAAGACCGGTGTCTAAAACGGCGGTCTTAATAAAAGTTTTTGAACCTGCAAAACAGACACATACACGAGAATAGGCCTTTAGATTCTAAGAGGGACAGGTTTAGATAGGATTGCAGGACAACACTTACCAGGAAAGGTTAAAGGACCTTAACATGTATAGCTTGGAAGTAAAAAGAGACAGAGGGGATATGATAGAAACCTTTAAATACATAAAGGGAATCATCACGGTAAAAGAGGAGAGAATATTTAAAAGAAGAAAAACTGCTACAAGAGGACATAGTTTTAAATTAGAGGGCAAAGGTTTAAAAGTAATATCAGGAAGAATTACTTTACTGAGAGAGTAGTGGACGCATGGAATAGCCTTCCTGCAGAAGTGGTAGCTGCAAATACAGTGAGTTTAACCATGCATGGGGTAGGCATAAGGCCATCCTTCATATAAGATAGGGGCAGGGGCTATTCATAGTATTCAGTATATTGGGCAGACTAGATGGGCCAAATGGTTCTTATCTGCCGACACATTCTATGTTTCTATGTTTCTCTTTAAAAGAAAACCAAAGTAAATACAAAATAAAAAAATAAAGTGTAAAAAGTATAAATCTACTAAATGTAATTCTTTTTACTTCATTGTACTTGGCTGCATTTCTTCCACTGAGATCACCCAAGTGTTATGTCTTTCAACAGTATAATGCTGTGCAATTACTACTAATATCTCAATAAAAGGAGATAAAAAATGAGAGGAGGTAAGTGCCCGCCGTGACATGCCTGTTAATCATTTTATTCTGGAACTGACAGTAAAACAAACATTTGACACATCTATAGAGATATGCCGCAGCTCGTTCATGTCGGTGAGGATTTGGTGGTGAACCCTGCCAGTGGTTTAACAAGCATTCTTGGGACCATAGAGAAAACTCTGACCCCCCCCCCCCCACCTGCAAATTGTGCCCAAAAATACTATGCCCCCTTTTTGCAGATTGTGGTGCCATTCAGTGCCCAAAGTTTGAAATCCACTGTGAAAATCCACACATTTTTACATTTTCATGTATTATATTATATTTGATATGCTCTGCCATGGATTTGCATTATGTGATCCGCACAGTCATATCTGGGCCTAGCTGATGATTAAGTGACATTTATGAAGTCATCCCCTTGTATTAAATTTGATTTCAGAAAAATACCCCCGTACGCGAAATGATGAAATGTACCAGTGATGGTCTCTCCCTGCCCAGGGGTGCACCACCAATGAGGCCAGGTGAGACGATCGCCTCAAGCAGCACCAGGTAGGGGCAAGAGGTGACAGCCGAAGGGCCATGGACTAAAGGAAGGGGTTAGGTTAAGAAATTGGCATTGGGCAGGGGGGTGACGCCGTTTCAGTTTTTGCCTCAGGCAGCAGAAAGGCTAGATGCACCCCTACCAGTGCCTGCTCCTCCCCCACCTGGGCAAGAGGCCTCGCATTCAGCGGCTGGGTGTTGCAGACAGGCTGTGCAGGATAGCAACATTAGGAGCCTGCCCAGGACATGCCTCAGCTTTGTTACTGCATTTTATGCATCTTGAACATGCTGCTCCTCTGCCGTTCTCACTCTCTAGGCCTGGTCCAGGTCACATACCACTGCAGTAACTCCCCTGTGTAATACTGATACATAGCTATTGTTACGAACAACAGGGAATTTTTTGCCTGCTGGTCCTCACCTCCTTACTAACATTGTTTGAGGCAGCCTGACCTCTGAATCCAGTTTACGGTCTGGTTAGTTTAGAGAGGAGTCTTTGATTTGTTTGCTTTCTTTTAAACTATCAGTTTCTGTGCTTCTTTGTCGGGTACCGCGAAAGCTCTGCACTTTTGTTTCCGATTCTTGTATATTATTTATATTGTATCAGTGTATCCTGGGACCTGTGGTTCTACTGCCTATCCTTGAGTCTAGCATAGTCATTGTGTTTGTTGTGTATTATGTTTTCTGTTGGCTTTTTGTTTTTTTTGCTGAATTCCATTACCAACTCCCATCTGTTCCATTGCCAGACTTCCATCTCCTTCATCTGTTGGCATCATTATTCGGTTCCTGTTCTCTACTGGTGAGTTATATTGGCAGTATAGCCTCCTCTATCATGTCATGCTATGGGGCATATGGAAATCCTATGTATAACTTCCACAAATACTGTTTTCTTTCATTCATTATTCTTTTTAAGATAATGAATATGATCTAAGTACCTTCTCTGTGTCCACTGTTCTGATGGTGACGGCCATATCCTTACATGAGATAAAATTGTGTCTACAAAGGTCAATTGTGCAATGCAAAAAAGAAGTAATACAGAAAAACGGTCACGAGTGAAAAGTAAAGATACATTTAAAAAATATTGAAGTTAAAGGAGATCAGGAGCTGAAAGTCATGGTCAAACTGGCTGACCTGTTGCATGTGCGCTTGGCAGCTGAAGGAATCTGTGTTGGTCCCATGTTCATATTTTGCCCGCATTGCTGGGAAAGATGATGTTTTATTATATGCAAATGATCCTCTAGGAGCAACAGGGGCGTTACCATTACGCCTAGAGGCTCTGCTCTCTCTGCAATTGCTGCACCCTCTCCTCTGAGGCAGTGAAAATGTCATGACACCTGACCCTATCAATCAAAGGGCAGAGGGTGTGGCAGGTGCGGGGAGAGCTGAGCCTCTAGGAGTAACGGCAACGCCCCGGTTGCTCCTAGAGGCTCATTTACATATATTAAAACATCATTTTTTCGCAGCAATGTGGGCACATATGAACATGGGACCAACACAGATGCTTTCAGCTGCCGAGCGCACAGGTAACAAGTCAGCCAGTGTCATAGGTACAAATCTGCTGACAGATGCCCTCTAACATTACTATAAAATTTATACCATTTATTTACCATTGATAAAAGACATTGGCATTCAAAGAGTTTTCCAGGACAGCTAAATCTAGCATAGGCCATCTATATTTGTTCAGTGGAGATCCATCTCCCTTCGCCAGGGGCATTGATAGGGTCCCAAAGCCTCAATGCATGTGGCCGCAGTCAATGACCCCCCTCCTGCACTAGAACTAAAGACATTTTACTTGCTGCCTACTGTCACCTCTGCAAAATAGCTGAAAGAAGAGGCAAATGGACCTTCAATGCTCACCCAGACGCAGCGCAGTACATATGCTTGTGTCTGGTACACATCGGTCTTTTGTCAACGTCTCCTGTTGTTTCTGCCCTTTTTTTTAGTCTATCAAGAATCTTCCAGGGAGCAACAGACGACATGGGATCACCTGTAAAGCTCCAGGGCAGCTAAAATGGTGGTACCATTCTCCGGCCATGCTCTTTTGGCTCAGGGACAAGAAATAGGACGGTCACAGCAGGAGATTTTTCTCACCAATGATATTTACTGAAGTACGAAAAACTCTTTTCCTCGGCAGCTTGTGTCTCTGCTCCTGGCTAACTTATGTTGGTTATGTTAAAATAACCTGAAGAAGATATCAGTGCAGTCTTGAAATGCGCTGTTTGCGTGTCAACAATAACATATGCTTATACGCAAATATGTATTTCTTATACGCACTTATATAGCGCTGACATTCTCCGCAGCCAATGGGGCTCACAATCTAAGTCAGGGATGCTCAACCTGCATCCCTCCAGCTGTTGCAAAACTACAGCTCCCAGCATGCAAAGACTACTTCCAGCTATCAGCCTACAGCAGGGCATGGTGGGAATTGTAGTTTTACAATAGCTGAAGAGCCGCAGTTTGCCCATCCCTGCTCTATCAGTATGGTAGGAAACCCATGCAAACACGATCATATGGATTAATTCCTGCAGTTCTATATATTCTCCATCTTTTTATTGCATGAGCTCCGAGACACCCACAAGGATCTTTTGGTTCCAGTAACAAAAAGCGATATTATACATGCCCTAAGAGCGTAGTCGTCACCACTCCTCACATGTTTGTTTTAGTAAATAGCTGTATTCCCCATGTAATATTTCTGGAGCATCTTTTCTTATAACTGTATGTTGTACTATTCCTCTATTATTCCTGCTAGAAGGTAATGATTAAAGGTGTTATCTGGGTTTTATAGGTTGAGGTTCTACCCTTGCACAGTCTGACACTGTTCAACCAGGGCTGCCATTCTCAGACTCTGCAGGGACACACCCCAACTGGGAACACCTATCTGGAGCTTTAATCATACACCTCTAGTAGGAATAATAGAAGACTGGCTGAACATATAGTAATAAGAAAAGATGCGCTAGAATTGTTTTTTCATGGGGAATGCAGTTAGTTACTAATACAGACATGTCAGGAGAGGGGACGGGTCCTCTTTAAAGTTGTTGTGAATACCTGCACGACATCAATAGGGGAACAGATTATGTCTACACATTCCTCTTCTTGTTTTTCATATTACAGGTAATTACTCCGGGGGAATTACTGACACTTTATCTTGGCCTCAGATGTCTCTGATACCCAGAACATGGATCTCTCTCTGCCTATATGGCTAATTTCACACTATAAAATCATGATACTGTCTGCTGAGCTGTGTATCTAATCCTTGCTGAGCTGTGTATCTAATCCTATCCTGTGTGATACTGTCTGCTGAGCTGTGTATCTAATCCTTGCTGAGCTGTGTATCTAATCCTATCCTGTGTGATACTGTCTGCTGAGCTGTGTATCTAATCATATTCTGTGTGATACTGTCTGCTGAGCTGTGTATCTAGATACTGTCTGCTGAGCTGTGTATCTAGATACTGTCTGCTGAGCTGTGTATCTAGATACTGTCTGCTGAGCTGTGTATCTAGATACTGTCTGCTGAGCTGTGTATCTAATCATATCCTGTGTGATACTGTCTGCTGAGCTGTGTATCTAGATACTGTCTGCTGAGCTGTGTATCTAGATACTGTCTGCTGAGCTGTGTATCTAGATACTGTCTGCTGAGCTGTGTATCTAGATACTGTCTGCTGAGCTGTGTATCTAATCATATCCTGTGTGATACTGTCTGCTGAGCTGTGTATCTTATCCTGTAATGTGTGATACTGTCTGTTGAGCTGTGTATCTAATCCTATCCTGTGTGACACTGTCCGCTGAGCTATGTTTCTAATCATATCCTATGTGATACTGTCTGCTGAGCTGTGTATCTAGATACTGTCTGCTGAGCTGTGTATCTAATCATATCCTGTGTGATACTGTCTGCTGAGCTGTGTATCTTATCCTGTAATGTGTGATACTGTCTGCTGAGCTGTGTATCTAATCCTATCCTGTGTGACACTGTCCGCTGAGCTATGTTTCTAATCATATCCTATGTGATACTGTCTGCTGAGCTGTGTATCTAGATACTGTCTGCTGAGCTGTGTATCTAATCATATCCTGTGTGATACTGTCTGCTGAGCTGTGTATCTTATCCTGTAATGTGTGATACTGTCTGCTGAGCTGTGTATCTAATCCTATCCTGTGTGACACTGTCCGCTGAGCTATGTTTCTAATCATATCCTATGTGATACTGTCTGCTGAGCTGTGTATCTTATCCTATCCTGTGTGATACTGTGTTCTGAGCTGTGTATCTAATCCTATTCTGTGTGATACTGTCTGCTGAGCTGTGTATCTAATATCCTATCCTGTGTGATACTGTCTGCTGAGCTGTGTATCTAATATCCTATCCTGTGTGATACTGTCTGCTGAGCTGTGTATATTATCCTGTCATGTGTGATACTGTCTGTTGAGCTGTGTATCTAATCCTATCATATGTGATACTGTCTGCTGTGTATCTAAGTCTATTGTGTGATACTGCCTGCTGAGCTGTGCATGTCGTCGTGTAGCCCTAGCTTAAAGGGCTTCTGTCACCCCCGATTTAGCAATTTTGAGTAGTGGACATTAGCTATTTGCTAATGTCCGCTGAGTTCATACATATTACTATTACCTCTGTCTGTGCTCTAAATTCTGTAAAAATCGTACTTTTATGTTATGCTAATTTCTTCACTACCAGCAAGTTGGGCGGTTACTTGCTGGTAGCCGCCGCATCCTCGGACTATAAACACGCCCCCTCTCCACTTGATAGACAAGGCCAGCGAGCGCTATTCTCCTCCCGCTGGTCCTGTCTTCCCATGAAATCCTGCGCCGTAACGGTCTTCATTCGGCGCAGGCGTTCTGAGTGAAGGACGGGCACTTGCCAGCTCCTTCACTCCAGAACGCCTGCGCGAATGAAGACTGCACGCACTGAGGCGCAGATTTCATGGGAAGACAGGGCCAGCGGGAGGAGAAGAGCGCTCGCTGGCTTTGTCTATCAAGTGGAGAGGGGGCGTGTTTATAGTCCGAGGATGCGGCGGCTACCAGCAAGTAACCGCCCAACTTGCTGGTAGTGAAGAAATTAGTATAACATAAAAGTAAGATTTTTACAGAATTTAGAGCACAGAGAGAGGTAATAGTAATATGTATGAACTCAGCGGACATTAGCAAATAGCTAATGTCCACTACTCAAAATTGCTAAATCAGGGGTGACAGAAGCCCTTTAAAGCTGACTTACAGCAGTGAAGAAAAATGACTGGGTTGTTATGGAAACCTGAAGTAAAACTGTGTGTATGTGGAGACTAAGGACCTGCAAGCTTCTATTGGCTGATGAGGGACATGTGACCATGTGCATGGCAGTTGGGGGCTTGTATTGGCTAATGCAGGCCATTTTTTGGGAATATCTCAGGAACGGTACGTCCTAGAGAGCTTCCCGGACAAACTGATGTACCTGTGTTCCAAATTTGGTGAAGATCGGTCCAGTCGTTTGGTCGCGCATAAAGAACAGACAGACAGACGTTCAGACAGACAGATACTCATTTATATATATAAGAGATACAGGATACATGACGGGACACGCTTTCAGGCAGGAAATGTATAAACTGCACCAACCTGTCCTTGTGAAATTGCGAGCATGGGCTCAATCGCCCGTGTCAGAAAGATTTCAGTGAAAAGCAGTGAGCGGTAAGCAGAAATGGTTGACCTGAGATGTCTCCTTAAAGCCTTCATGGCATGTAAACTGCTCCTGTATAAACAGGAACGTAGAGAGGCTCTGGGGGGAGTAGTGATTCCGATAGGTTTGTAGTCATGACTCATGTCATTTCTTCTTGCCACCTGCTCCCCTATAACATACAATTTCTGGTTTAGAATAAAGTCACGGTATGTTTTTGAACTTTTTTCTCGGTAGCCATGTAAGGCTAGTTTCACCTGCGGGTTTAAAATGTGCCACCGAATCTGTGGCCCAGCCATGTGCAGATCTGTGCATGGGGGTTTTTTGCCAAGGGACGTTGTCACTGGCTATCATTTAGTATATAGGAGACGTCTTAAATAACACAAATATGACAAGATAAGCTTCTATCAATTGGCTTTTTGATTATTACAATGAACCAGAATAGTTCGTAGTTAGAATTTCTGCATCGCTCTTGCTACAAAAATGAATATAAATGAAATGCTAACTAGACTAGGGCATAAAAAAATTATTCTTCCCACAATTCTGCAAAAAAAGCAAAGACGAAGGGTCTCATAAAGGTAAATATACAAAATATGGGTGTTATAAAGGGGTGAGAAAAAAAGTGACCTCCACAGTGCCCGCCCCTTTAACAGTGACCTCCACATTGTGCGCCCCTATAACAGTGACAGGCTCTTTAACAGTGACTTTCATAGTGGCCTCCCCTTTAAAAGTGACCTTCATAGTGGCTGTCCCTTAAATAGTGAACTTTACAGTGCCTGTCCCTTAAACAGTGACCTTCACAGTGCCCGACCCTTAAACAGTGACCCCCCCTTTAACAGTGACCTCTACAGTGGCCACCCCTTTAACATTGACCTCCACAGTAGCCGCCCCTTTAACAGTGACCCCCCCCATTAACAATGACTTCCACAGTGATGGCCCCTTTAACAGTGACCTCCACAGTGCCCGGCCCTTTAATAACCGTGACCTCCACAGTGCTCGCCCCTTTAACCTTTAATGACAGTGACCTCCACAGTGCCCACCCCTTTAACACAGACCTCCACAGCGCCCGCCTCTTTAAAGCTAGGGCTAAAGCTATTTTTTTTTTGCCACTAATAAACACCAAAAAGGGCTCTAATTTTCTCACTACACCACACAATGGCTAATAAGCCCTTTCAAATCCTGATGATGATTCCACTGGAGCTACTGGGACTCCCAGCAATCCCCAGAATGACTGGCTTATATTACCCGTTGTGTAGTGAAGTGAGAAAACGAAATCCCTTTTTAGCATGTAAAAGTGGCTTCGTTTGGTCACGCATAAGGAACGTCAGGACAGACAGAAACTCATTTTGATGGCTAACCTCCGGCTCTCCAGCTGCAGTGAAACTGGGATTCCCGGCATGCTCCATTCATTTCTGCTGCTCAGAAACAATGTTTCTCTATGGGGACAAGGGATTGCAATAGCGATCCCTTGTTCTTATACTGTGGAGGGGATCGCTGCATGTAAATACAGCAGTCTACTTCACCTAAAGAGCAGCTGACTCTTGGGAAGGAACGCTTCCTTCCTGACAATCAGCATTCTGATCGGCACGTGTAAATCTGCCTTTAGGCTACCCCTAGGCTGGTCACCAGAGCCAAAAGCAATGCTGGATGGACTTGGCCGCTAGAGACCCAGGTTATATCTGTGGAGTAAGGTGGCAGAAAACAGGTGCAAGCTGACTGGTAGCAGACCTATCAGAATGAAAAAGGTGGTACAGAAGAGTAGTCTGCAACCAGGCTCAGAACAAGGAACGTCAGTCTAAAATACTCTCTGGTATATACCTTCAATAAAAGGCTCTGGCATAGGCCACTCATGTCATAGCCACCAATGCTACAAAAAAGTAAACAGTGTAATATATATATATAAAAAGAAAAAGATCGGACTGCACTCCAATTCGTAATCCAAAAGTGTAAAAACTTTTATTGACCCATCGGGTGGCACAAGTGCGACGTTTCGGCTGCTTGTGGAAGGCTCATGTGAGCCGAAACGTCGCACTTGTGCCACCCGATGGGTCAATAAAAGTTTTTACACTTTTGGATTACGAATTGCAGTGCAGTCCGATCTTTTTCTTTTTATATTTTAGGACAATACCTAGAGCCCGGAGTTGGACATTGCACCCTCTGTGCTAACCTTGGATGTTGCTGCCTGTGGTTTTTTCAAACTATATATAAATAAACAAATAGATAAAGAAAGGGTATGTCAAAGCAAAGGATGCTCTTTTGACCTCCATTATATGTTTGGCGTATGACTCCTCGGCTTTCTCTACGTTTTTACGTTACGTTCGGCATATGCCTAATGTGTACACTCCTATGAGGACCTCTCACCATTTCTTGATCTTTATTCTGTAAGGAGTCGTCTTTACATACAGATATCTGCATGTAAACTGTCACATGGTGTTCAGAGGTGACGTTACGTACCATGTCCCACATTAGATTATTGTTTTAGCAAGATATAACCATTCATTCCTAAATGGTACAACGCCACGTTCTTGCCCATCTTTCTAGAGGTTAATGTACAGTATGATATACATGCTTACTAAACTGGAAGTGCATGTAAACGAGTGGGTTGGGGGCGTTAATTGCTGTAATCGGCTGTGAACCAGGAATGAATTATGATGGTCACATATAAAATAAAAATATTTCACACTATTTATGGCTAAGTAAAAAGTAATTAAATGGTAAAAGTGCATGGAACCAGTCACTAGTATATATCAATACCAAAGTTAAAGGGATTACATTATTACATGAATGATGTAAAAAATGAAAATCAGATATCAATACCTAACCAGCCTTGTACCTTAAACGGATCTAGAGATCTCCACATTCACTGCTCCTATTGCTCTGCTAGATTATCTTCAGCCTGACAGCCCAGGGGGGCATGTCCTTTCTGCTGCAGCTCTCTCCCTAAAACTGCCACAGCTTCTAACAGAATACATGTCTGGCAGCAGTTGAAGATTTAAAGTAAGCAAGTTTGACCATCTCAGTGAGATGGACAAAAAATAAGGAAAAGAACAAACAGCAGGTGGCGCGATACAGATACATTTTATTGAATAGCTCGCTAACTATACTAAACTTTTTAATTACATGCAATCACAAAAGCATTCAGATCCAGGAGCTGGTTTGAAAAATGTAGAATATGCTTCGTGACACAACCCCTTTTAAAGGGTTTCTGTCACCAGAAGTTACCCTCTTAAACTGGGTAACATTAGCGATGTGCTAATGTCTGCAGAATCTAACTTTGCTATTGTTATGTTTATTGATGCCCCCCTTACTGCACAATTCTTACTTTTGTAATATGCAAATTAGCCCCTAGGAGCAGGCCCGGCGCTACCATAAGGCAGACCAAGCGGCTGCCTTAGGGCGCACCCCGTGCAGTGAAGGGGTGGGCGGAAAAATGAACCTTTTTTTTTTTTTTTAAATAAATCAATTAACTTGCGCACGAGTACTCTGAGTCCGAGTAGTTCTTGCGCCGCTGGGCGCCTGCCCCAGCCTGCGCTGCGTGCGTGTGTGCGGTGTGTGCAGTCCCGCACTGCAGCTCTCACTCACAGAGTCACGGTGTGTGACTGGCATGGCGAGTGGCGCCGTGGCCCGCGGCGGCGGGCAGCAGCAGAGACTGGAGTAGCTGGTGGTGGCTCATGCTGCGAGTCACACACAGCCAGACTGCCGACTGGAGTAGTAGGTGAGCGCACGCACGCAGAACGCATAATGTTTATTAACTTTAACTTACACAACATTAAGTCTGTGGCAGTGGCATGCAGGGGGAGAAATGTGCCATAGGGGGTTGGGGGGATGTGACCTAATAGGAGGTCATGGGGGTGATGTGCCATGGAGGGGGAGAAATATGACATGGAGGGCTGATGTGACATAGGTGATTTGACATGGAGGGCTGATGTGACAAAGGGGGCCTGATCTGAGGTCTGATTAACATTGGGATCTGAGTGCTGGTCTGACCTGAGGTGTAATGGAAAATATTTTTTTCTTATTATCCTCCACTAAAAC
Organism: Bufotes viridis; assembly: GCA_033119425.1. Taxonomy (NCBI): domain Eukaryota; kingdom Metazoa; phylum Chordata; class Amphibia; order Anura; family Bufonidae; genus Bufotes; species Bufotes viridis. Next base: position 37,437,796 of record CM065596.1, on the reverse strand, counting down.
CTAGGTGCGTCTTATTGGGCAAAAAATACAGTCCCCAAACCAGCGATTGCCTGAAGGTACCAGGACCACACAGAGGAGAAACCAGCTACCAGCTGCTGCAGACAGGACCAGAGCCAGGTGAGCTGTGGGATGATGGGGGGGGTCCAAAATGTAGCTTCGCTTGTGTTGGCAAAAATCCTTGCATCGGCCCTGCCTGTCAATCAAGGACGGCAGGGCGTGGAATAAGGTGGGAGAACAGAGAACTTTTGTAATATGCAAATTAGCCTCTAGGAGCCGGGGGCTGGGGTGGGCGTTGCTTCTGCTCCTAGAGGCTAATTTGCATATTACAAAAAATAAGAATTGTGTTATAGGCTGTAGTTTACGGATCCAGGTAGCAAAAGAAGTTAAACCCTCTGTATAATAATTGAAATGGCAATGAAGTATATTACAAAATTTCCAGTTGTTGCCTTTGTTACATACAGGGCCACCCATATCCAATAGACAACCCCCAGCAACGATGAAGTACAAGACTCGGTGTCATTTCCCATTCACCTTTATTTTGAAAATAAATCCTATAAAAATAAGTTACTTTTACAAACACAAATAAATTTATCATCTAATAATAACCATATTCATAAAAAATCATATATTATATAAATAGTACCCTTGATTGTCAGTGTATAAAAGTAATCACCATACACAACCATATCCAGAATCGATATCTCTACATAGTCCCTTTATAAAAAAAAAAAAAAAAATTCCAATATTCTTCCAGTAAGTGCTTTGTCTCTAGCATACGTACATACATCTCCCAAGCGAAACGAGACTCTGCTCGAGGTTATCTGAAGGCAGTGATTTCCAGGTAGTGTAGTTTAGATCTATGGGACGAGCGCAGTGTCCTGTGTACCGTAGTGTGTAGAATAAGAATCTTCTAAAAGCAGCTTTGTGATATTCATACGAGTGTGTTTTATTACCTAAGTGAGGCTAATGAGTAAGATTAAGCTCTTCTCCATAGAGCTGGGATTTCCATAATTGCACTAATGAGGGATGACGAGCCTGAAACAGCTGCGTGCAAGTGGAAAAAACAACTAGCATTTCAGTATGTGCTGTACCCAAGTGGGTATAAAAGGGCAAAAAGACATGATTTGTAACTGTCTACTGTAAAGGAAAAAACAACAACTTTTTTTTGTTTATTATGACACTCTAGTGTTCAGGAATTAACAAAATGTGTGCAAGGAATGTGAGAAAATAAAAAAAATACCATCACTCCCTTGTTAAATCCCTTACCCCTCCAGCACCAATCACTGACCTCAGCGGTCTCATGCCGTACATGCAACCCTGAGGTTAGTGACTGGCCGCAGCAGTCATGTGATGCACTTTTTGGCATCGCTGGAGGGGTGAGGGGGCACTGGAGCGGCAGTGCTGTTCCGGTGGGGCATTCAATAGGGGAGTAATGGTGATTTTTATTATTTTATCACATTCCCAGTTACATAACACATTTAGGGTATGTTCACACAACTGATTTAAAAAAAATCTGCCTGAAAAAATAAGTAAAAATTCAATACGGTTTTTACGTATTTTTTTTTTTAACCAATGGGTGTTCAATACAAAATTGCATTTTCAACTTGTGGTTTTTGGTGCAGAGTCACACCAAAAACTGTGCAAAAAACTCAGAGCTGGTTTTGGATGCTTTCGATTCATTTCAATGGGATATTTAGCGCATATTCCGCCCCAAGACAGGGCATTCTGGTTCCTTTTTTTCCATGTGGAAAAAAAAAGCAAGTGCTTGTTCTGATTGAAATGAATAGGAAGGTGTTTTGAAAGCTGATTTTGAGTCAGAAACCCACCAAAAACAGTGTGAACTGGCCCTTTAAGCAACATTTGATTCATTGACATCTATAACCTTTTGCATGGTCTGGCCAGAGGCAAACCACAGGTTAAATCACAAAAAATTACCATTTCAAACCCCATTGCCCTCTTTGCTTTCTATGTTGTTGCTTCCGAGTCCTTTTCTAGTTGTGAACAGTTTGATAAAAATGAAGAAATCAACACTGACATTTTCTGGTGATGATTCACAGCATCTACTGGCAAGGTAATATCTTATGGGCTGCCAGACTATCGCCCTACTGGCAGGGAGAAAAATAAATCTAACTTTTATTTTTATTTTTTTCTGAAGATAAGTATCTCCAGGGATGAATGGTAGCTGCATATGAAATGCCCATGGTCAGACAGCCCTGCATTTCTCCTATTTGGAAACTCAGGAATGATCAGGAGGCATAGAAAGGAATGTCATATACACTATATTAAAATTTTGTCGTACCCTTCCTAGCGTTTGCTGGTAGTGCTTTAAAAAGCAAGATATTCTTTGTATTGCTATTATTATAAATTCCTCATTCAGTGCTAAGTCCAGTAGCACGGAAGACAAATGTCCATCATCATACAACGTTACATATAATAGGAATGCATACGGCCATTTATAAAACTATTTTAACTTGTACCCAGTCAAATATTGACGTGATCAAGAATTAATATTGAGTTGATCAGTTTCACAGAAACCAGGAATGTTGTGTGCTGCTTCGATGAGCAGCGGGTAGTGTGCACTGAAGAGTCCATGGCTGCAGTAGTCAATGAGCAGGTATAGCGGTCCTCCGGGAGCCCTCGTCTATACGGCATTCAGCGGCATCATCTCCTTAGTCTTTTCTTTCTTCCCGTTTCTGCATTTGCAAAGGATCACCGACAGCACTACGATTAATACAATGAGACCCACTGCTATTCCTACAGCCACCAATATAACAACATCAAATTCTGGAAAGAGAAAAAAACAAGACGAAGACAAGGGTTAGATGGAGTGACGCACAACATACTTCATGTTACATAGGCAAGCAGGAAATAGAGCATGTAACGATATGTATCTCATGTGCAGTCAAGATACATATGGCGGTTATTTCCTTCTTCACCAAAGCTCCGCTTCCTATTAGCCGGGTATACTCTACATAGCAGCTGTTAAAACTACAAAGGGTTAAAGGAGACAGGTTTGAAACTTCTGACCTTGGTGCAAAACGAGTCATGTAACCACTACGTTTTATGAAGTGTCACAAATTTCAAGGGATTTTCCATCTCAGGCATCCTGTGGATATGCAATAACTGTCTGATACAAGTCAACTCTGAGACCCCCAAACATGGGTTACCTTGACTCCCATCCTACCAGGCTGAATGGCGTACAGACCGAATGGAGATGTTGCTGTACGTTGGACATTTCCAGTCAAGCCTTTGGAGTTACAGGGTTTGTCCACCCCTGGGGACATTGCTGCCCTAGGCTCTGCAGGTCACGGGTCTCCGAGTCAAAATCTGGTTTGACGCTCACATTATCACTGCAGCCACATGTCGCCCATGTGTAATGTGAGCCACTGACATTACGCCTGGGGGACACATCACGGCTGAAGCAGTCAAGTGACCTGTGTCAAACCGGTTGCTGATGTAGGTAGACCCAAGATCTGCAGAGCTAGATTTAGGTAAGGTTCTGGTGAGAGGTCTGTCGAAAACATCTCCAGGGATGAACAACCCTTTTGAGGAATTGGCTTTTTAGCTGTTTCAGTAACTCCAGTAGACTTGAATGGAGTCACGCACATGCTTAACCACCTCGGCATTTGCTCTCAGCTTAGATTTGTTGGCTTGCCTGGTAGAAGAAGGGAGAAGATACCTCCATTTTTTCTCATAAGTTGGATCCCAGTGGTGGAATTCCAACCTATAAGATATTTACAGCATAGCCTGTGGATAGGTCATAAACCCGAGATGGAAAACCCTTATGAAGAAGGTTGTTCCTGCTTAAAATTGCCCAGTACACCTCCGCGAGTTAGTGATAGAAAGCCACAACACATTACAAGTAATGCGTTGGTGTTATGAGAGACGGTAGAGTAGTGGCACTCGTGAGAAGAGTCTACACGGAAGTACATCTGAAATATTCACCTAATTGCGTGAGAACGGACTGCAAAGAATTAATAAGAGCTATGCAATAGGAGTAAGACCCAACTCCCACATGTCTGCTAAAGTCACAGGAGAGGAGTCAACTTACACTGAGGCACAAAACTCCAGTGGAGGGTAAAAACCCACTGGCAGCTGGAAAGCAAAAGCAAGTTCAGAGTCTATGACGTGTGTATGACTTATACAAGACAGGTATACATTCTTCTCCAAAGCTAGTACTGACACAAATTGTAGGGACTATAGAAAGAAAACTTTAGGAATTACAACATCATTTTTTAGTTGGAAGTGGATCTGTCATCTTAAAGGGGTTTAGCAGATATGCTCCTGTAGCTGTTCACCTCATGTAGATCTTCCCCATGATTTTTCTTTTCCGTTTGGCTTCTCCTGTCCCAGTTTCGCCATGTAAACCAATCCTTCTGGTTTGTTTCTGGTCCTGTATAGAGCACTTCCTGTTCCTGGATCCAACCAAACCCATGATGCACTTCTCCTTCCTCTGCCACACCCAGCTAGTTTATAGCTCCTCCCACCCAGCTAGTCACAGACACTCCCCTATCACTGCCCCCATGGACATAACATCCCAGGTAAGAGCTGCATGGACACGGTCATGTGACCACAGCCAAGAACGGGAGACAGGAGCCATAAAGGTAAAAGTAATAAGTTACAAAATGAGAATTAACTTTGTAAATTATTATTTTAAAGGATGTGGATGTAAACCAGAAAACCCCTTTAATGTACAATCTGATGTAATGGCAATATATTATATCGGGGGGTGATGCAACAAAAAAACTTAAGCAATCACAAAAATTTTGAAAAATAAATTTGCTTTGATTACAGCATCGAATCAATAGATAATATTTTTCAAGTTGGTTCAAAAATGACAGCCAGGTGGAACTAAAAATGCAATAAATGCTGCTCCACCTGTAACTCCTAACGTGATTGTCATTCAATACAGGTGCCTTGTTTTCACTGGTGCATTCCATCGTGGATCGCTTTCATTGTAAGTCACGCGACCTAAGCCGATGGAGTATTTTTCCTATGGTTAGACCTTGCCATAGTCAACATTATTGCTCCAATGGCTCTGCTGGATTTATTTCAATCTGGCAGCTCAGGGGGCGTGTCCTTTGCCGCTTCTGCCGCAGTTGGTGGCAGTTGAAGGATAGTACAGAGCATGTGCAGCCACCACAGTGAGGTGGACAAAACAAATTTTGAAAAAAGAGCCAACAGCAGGTGGCGCTACACAGATTATAACTTTATGAAAGGAAGGTTTGTTAGGGAGTGGTCTTTGGTCACATACCTTCCCCCGCAGATGAGGAGGTGCAGAGCTCATCAGAGTTCTCGCTCTGTCTGTGAGATTTGCGAGATGGAACTGGATGCCTGGACGAAGAAGCAGTAATTTTCCCCTTTGTCGGTATTTATGACAATTTCATTGGTTGCAGATGATTGTTGTTTCTGTGAAGACGATTTGAAAAAAATTAGGAAAAAGGGTGATATTTTTGTTCTACTGGTGAAACAGTCAGCAATGTTAATATCTCAGCTCAGACTAGGAAAGTTAGTTTTCCTTCACCTTCCAGAATGCACTTAACTAGAGCTGAATGAATAAAAAAAAGAAGGAATGCTGGAAGATTTCCGCTCTGAAGCCACCTGAATCTTAAATAATTCCCTGGATCATAATACATGCTGTTACTTGGGATGAATATAATTCTACATGGTGTTGGCATGTGTGTGGCCCCTTCCCATTACTCAATAGTTGATAGTTCAGCCCAAAATTTGGAGTTTCAACTCTAAAGACCTGATCAATAGGATTTAACCTATTAAGATAGTAGAACATGAAGGCCTGTGCTTACCTTTCCTGTGCTAGAAGCCTTCCTGTAGAACAGTGTGTAGGTAAAGTCATTGGGAAACATATCCCGCACGGTGATCGGAGTGTTATTAGCATATTTGTAGGGTGTCGGAGTATCGCTGACAACTACTGTGAGCGTATTCTGCTCTTTGTTCAGTGTGAAATTTTGGATATTCGGTTTCCCAATAATTGCTGGAAAAAAAACATGAAATAGGAACATGTCAATAACGGGAAACAAGCAATTGTAGAATTTTACCAAATATTACAGAAAATTATATATCAATAGATTACTGATATGGCGCCTGTGATATGAGATAAATTTTGAGGTTGCCTAATTTCATAGGACATGTTTAAGGTCCCCAACCGGGACATCCGAGAATCACTTCCAGTATAAATCATGGAGACAATGGACGGCAAGGAAGTCACTGCGGCTAAAGAGAAGAGGAGCTGAGCTCTCCTGCATCTCCAGGGGCCCCAGAAGTAAACTATTTGTTCTTAGAGGGGGACCTAACATCTGAAATCAGGTTGAGATATATTGGACAACCCCTTTAAGCTGCCCAGGTTTATATGTGACATCCAAGAGCTGGTTTAGACATTGGGTGGATTTGGACTAAAACAAGACCCCAAAACCCCCAAAAAAAAACACACATGCTAACAATACAACTCAAAAGAATATTCAGGGACCCTTCATTTATTCCATGGGAACCATGCTATCATAGCTCTGCTCCTAATTAAGAGAACATAAAGAACGTCCCGTACTTTGATCATAAGGTCTGAATGTCGGACCCTCAGCATAAGGAAATTCTTCAGCAGTTTCGGAATATTTTATTTCTGAAGCTATTCGAACTTCGTAGGTGTCTTGGGCGTCCTGCATGATATCAGAAACATCGCATGTGGTTTTCTTGGTGTAGATGCATTTCTTCTTCCAGTCTTGAAACAATTGACTGAAAAGACAAAAAACAGGGGCGCCTTTTATTATTCAGCTCCATGTTAGTGAGGTCGGCTGACATTCACTGTTAGTAGGCATCGCTATGACTAAGTACAAACATGATCTGGTTCGAAATGCGTAAGCGTCTTTAGCTACTATGGTTTTAAAGAGGTGACAAAAATGCTACGGATTGTATGGAGCGCTTGAGGTAAATTCTATGGATTGTATGGAGTGCTGGAGATAAATGCTACGGATTGTACTGAGTGCTGGAGCTAAGTGCTACGGATCGTATGGAGGGCTGGAGGTAAATGCTATAGATCGTATAGAGTGCTGGAGGTAAATGCTATGGACTGTATGGAGTGCTGGAGGTAAATGCTATGGACTGTATAGAGTGCTGGAGGTAAATGCTATGGACTGTATGGAGGGCTGGAGGTAAATGCTATGGATTGTATGGAGGGCTGGAGGTAAATGCTATAGAACGTATGGAGGGCTGGAGGTAAATGCTACGGATTGTACTGAGTGCTGGAGCTAAGTGCTACGGATCGTATGGAGGGCTGGAGGTAAATGCTATAGATCGTATGGAGGGCTGGAGGTAAATGCTACGGATCGTATGGAGGGCTGGAGGTAAATGCTACGGATCGTATGGAGGGCTAGAGGTAAATGCTATAGATCGTATGGAGGGCTGGAGGTAAATGCTATGGATCGTATAGAGTGCTGGAGGTAAATGCTATGGATCGTATGGAGGGCTGGAGGTAAATGCTATAGATCGTATAGAGTGCTGGAGGTAAATGCTATAGATCGTATAGAGTGCTGGAGGTAATGCTATAGATCGTATAGAGTGCTGGAGGTAAATGCTATAGATCGTATAGAGTGCTGGAGGTAATGCTATAGATCGTATAGAGTGCTGGAGGTAAATGCTATAGATCGTATAGAGTGCTGGAGGTACCTTCATTTATGCCTTATAAACTTTTGTTTGCTCCCGCTACTAATCCAGGGTTATCTTCCCTGCATTGTCCCATAATGTAGATGGTTTCATCTATATGTATGCCTTCATGCTCCTATTGTGGAACACAGGAACCTGCTTTGTTTTAGGTTTAATAATCTTGGAGTCATAAATCTGCAGTGTGGAATGAAGTATCTCTTACATTTAGTTATTTCATTACTTTGGAGCTCTCCTCATTCCAAGGTGAACCTTCAGGACTGCATGCGACACAGATCACTTTGTACATGCAGAAACAAGAACACAGAGCCGTCCCCTATGTCAATACCTTCACTATCAGCAAATCTCTCTGTGCAGGGAGTAATCAAGAAAAAATGTTCCACGCCTCGGTGGAGCAAAGATCTGACAAGGTGGCCGCAGCCCAACCTTTCCAGGAAACCTAAGGCATAATATTTCATACCTCAGACGTGCGATATCAAGATACGCAACAGAAGCGGTGATGATGTATGATTTACTGTGCCCCCGGGGTTCACCTGCGCAGGTCAGCAAGTGCAGTCCCTATTGTTAAAACCAGTTGCTACCACCCAGCTGGGCGGGGGTATATCACTGTACAACTCTTCAGGTCAGGAAATTGGGAAAACTGAATGACAACCCCTATCAGGGCAGTAATGGTGGCCTGTTACCCAGAAACCCATATGATGTAGAGCTGGATAGACATTAAGGACATTAAAAAGGCATTCCCATCTCAGACACTGATGGGGTATCACTAGGATAGGCCATCTATATCAAATAGGTGCAGGTCCTGCTATCCCAGAATGGGCCCCTCCAAGTGAAGGAGAGTGCACCAAGAAAGTGCACCCACCCTCCATTTACCGCTGTGGGAGTTCTGAAGATAGCCGAGTGCTGGCTTGGCTATTTCTGACAGTCCCATAGCGGTAAATGGACGGTGTCCGTGCAGGCACGATGCACTCTTCATTCACCATTGGGGGACTTCTTAAAAAAGTGCACTTGCTGGGCTATTTTCGAAACTCCAATAGCAGTAAATGGAGAGCATGCTGTGGCACGCGCACCTTCGCTTTGGTGGCTCTGTTCTGGAGATAGTAGAGGGTCCCAGAGGCAGGACCTGCACCCATCTGACACTGATGGCATATCCTAGCGTAGGTGGGCCAAGTCTGGGTCGTCATCTATACAAATGACAGCTGAGGCCGTGAGCACTCACCCTCTCACCATCACTGTGTACGTGTAGTTTGTAGGTTCGGGCCTCCAGTCTATTAAGGTTTTAAAGTTGATCGATGACACCTTGATGTCTGTTGCTGTAGGGAAGTTCACACCTGCAAAATTAGAACAGCATTTTAAAGGTTAAAACCCACCAAAGCCCGTTTCAAGGATATTTCATTCCTAATTGTAAAACTCCGAGGCTGTACGCATCTTAGATGGGGTGACTTTGGCCAGGAACGAGGGCTGATCGACTATATAGCAAGTCGATTGCCGCTTGTTTAGAAGACCTTTTAGATAGGCCGACATAAGGTGAAAGGGGGATGAACAATCCTTTGTACGATCATTCTTCCCCCTTTAGTTTGCATGTTTTCAGCAGCACGTCCCATTTACCGCTGATGTTGTTGTGTTAAGGCGCAAACTGTTTTTTTAACAAACACAAAAGATCGAACCTTTAGGCTTAATGCACACGATCAGGATTGCTTGTGAATTTTCCGTGCGGAGGATCCGCACCGTAGGGCATTTTAAAATCCGCAAAATGTCAATTTATTTCATTAATCCGGACCGGATTTTCTCTATTCACTTCAATGGGGAGAGTAAAATCTGAACGTGGACGCATTTCAGTGTGAATTCTCCGCACCTAAATCCTAAACGTGTGCGTTTACCCTTAGAGCATCTGTGGCCTCAACGTGAAATCTCACTCCATTTACTAAATCCAAAAGGTTAAACTGAATTAATAATTAGCCTGATGTCTCAGTCAGCTTTTACATAGGTTGATACTGGTGACCCAGGAGGAAAGCTGCCAAGACATGGGGGCTGGCATTAGCTCCAGCCGCACAACGGTATTCTCTGCTGTTTTCCCATGGGTGCCGCTGTAACTTGAAAGATAACCTTAACCCACGTGACTTCCGGGGGGTGTGCTCCTCCGCGAAAGCGGAGTACCACGACGCGGTGCCTCGTTGAAAGCACAGTACCAGGGCATGGGTAAGGTAAAATTACAGTGAGCGCTGACTCACCGCGCGTGCGCTCTCAGGGGTAAGGAGATCTGACTGTCTTTTGTCTTGTTAAATCTCCTTACCCTCACACTGTGCATGCGTGGATTGTAAAATCTCCTTACCCTCACACTGTGCATGCGTGGATTGTAAAATCTCCTTACCCTCACACTGTGCATGCGTGGATTGTAAAATCTCCTTACCCTCACACTGTGCATGCGTGGATTGTAAAATCTCCTTACCCTTACACTGTGCATGCGTGGATTGTAAAATCTCCTTACCCTCACACTGTGCATGCGTGGATTGTAAAATCTCCTTACCCTCACACTGTGCATGCGTGGATTGTAAAATCTCCTTGCCCTCACTACACAGCGCGCCAGCCAGCAATGAATCTGAAGCGCGCTGCGTAGTGAGGGTAAGGAGATTTTACAATCCGCGCGTGAGCAGTGTAAGGGTAAGGAGAACTCAATAAGAAAAAAGACCATCAGATCTCCTTACCCCTGAGAGAGTACGCGCAGTTGGGCGTACGCCCGGTGTCCATGAGTCAACTCTCACTGTAATTTTACCTTACCCATGCCCTGGTACTGCGCTTGAACAAAGTCGCCATGCCGTGGTACTGCGCTTGCGCGGAGGCGCACACCCCTGGAAGTCATATGGGGTAAGATTATTTTTCAAGTTGAGGCTTTTTCCGAGAACACCGGCACACAGCAAATTTCTGCCACAACATCTGCAGCATGTGAAGGCACTCTAATGGTTAAGGAGGCCACAGGGGCACGGATAGATTGGGCAATACCTTTTCAACTGAACTGTATTTCTTCCAGAGGCTGGAAATGTTGCAACAATTTGCTACAAAATGAAACTTTGTTTCTAGTTGTTACTTTTTAGTGTAAATAAAGTAAATAGGAGGAACCTTCACAGACAAAAGTAACGCCTCGCTGATGTTTGCTACATTTCGGCTACGTTCACGATAGCGTTTAAGTTTTCCGGTATTAAGTTCCGTCATAGGGGCTCAATACCGGAAAAAAAAATGCTTCCGTTTTGTCCCTATTCATTGTCAATGGGACAAAACTGAACTGAACAGAAGGGAATGCTCCAAAATGCATTCCGTTCCGCTTAGTTGCATTCCCATACCGGAGAGCAAACCGCAACATGTTGTAGTTTGCTTTCCGTCCTGGGATGCGGAGCAAGACCATGCACATCAATAGGGACGGATCCGTTTTCTCTGACACAATAGAGAACCGATCCGTCCCCCATTGACTTTCTGTGGAGTTCATGACGGATCCGTCTTGGCTATGTTTAAGATAATACAACCGGATCCATATGGTTGTATTATCAGTAACGGACGCGTTTTTGCCGGATCCAGCAAAAACGCTAGTGTGAAAGTAGCTTTCAAGCGCAACACCTACAGCAATGGTCAGAAGGAGATCTTTAGCACCAGGATACGACACTGAATCAGCAGGGACAGGAGGGGATGAGACATATGCTTTGCATTATGTGTTATGATGGTCCTGTTCTTTCTTGGTTCTGCCTTTTTTTTTTACATTTAATGGGGTATCTCCATCTCAGACTTTAATGGCATTTCCTCAGGATATGCTATAAAAGTCCAACGTGTGGGGCCTGCATCTATCCCCGGGCTGACTGTAGTGTATGGAGAGGTGGCCACGCATTTCTGACCCTCCCCATGCCCTTCAGAGAACGGCCGCCCACGCATTTATGTATTTTATAAGAATTTGGATTGTAAAAATAAAAACCTAATGCTGATTATGATAAGATAAAGGTATAAAAAGCAGTGAACCCTTATAAAGAGGACCCCTCCCCTCCACTGACATGTATGCTTAAGTAATCACTTGCACCCCCCATGTAATAGCAATTCTTTAGGCTCCATGGTGTGCCATTCCTTTATTATTCCTGATAGATGTTATATATGAATTTCTAGCAGTCTGTAATGAAGGTCCAGATGGGTGTTACCAGTTGTAATGTGTCCCTGTACAATCAGCCACTGGCAGCAATGACGATAGATTTAGGCTGGGCAGGGACCCCCCCCCCCCACTAGTAACACCCAGCTGGACCTTCAATGCAGACTGCTAGTAATTCATTTATAACTTCTAGCAGGAATAATAAAGGAATAGCACATCATAGAGCCATAAGAATAGATGGAGAATGTAGGTAGTTACTAAAAGACACGTCAGGAGTGGAGACAGGTCCCCTTTAAATCAGGTATTTAAATCTGGAATATTGCATGTCCGCCATAAACGGAGACTAAGGGGGGCAAAGTACAGCAGGAGAGAGCAGCTGGGGTTTCAGCCATTGGACTATGACAATTAAAGTGAAAACACTAAAAATCACAATTTTCAATGAGAGAACAGGAGGTTGTGAAGAAGAAAGCTTTCCCTACTGCCCCGCAGTCCACAGGACAATCGCATGCTCACAGCTACACATCAAATGCCTTAGTATCGTGGGAAATATCTGACGAGGGGAGAGGCCGTCTGTGGATATGAGATTCTTGGGAGGGAGATCTGTTTTGGGTCTCGGGTCTCTCCGCGGATTTCTCTTCCACTTGTTAACATAAAACCTGCCGAGTCAATTACAGTAAAACAAAGCCAATCGGTCCTCCGGAGAATGGGACTCCGACTTCAAAGGATTTAACCCTATGTGCATGTGTTTAACATGGGAGAAATGTGAGCGTGTTCACTTTATGTGACCTCCTGCTTCCTGAGATGTGAAGACTTAAAGGGACTGCTCACCTAATAACTTACAGGGCTGAGGAATGTGAAGGGGTGGGGAGAGGGGGGAGGTGAAGCTGACAGGGATCACAGGACAGAGCTCCTCAGTATGACTTCTATGTATGCGGGGACATGGATGCAATAGATTTGGGGGGGGGGGGCTGACTGTAGATGATATAGGGTGGCACCTAATACTTATTATTGGTTAGGGTACAAGCATAGATGATGGGGGTCATTTACTAGGAGTTCCCATTTTGCAACTTTTTCACGCCCATGCAACAATATTTTGTAACACCCTGAATTTTCATGCTGCCCTCAATGCTGGGGAGGTGACAGGAGCCCCAGCAAATTTTCTAAAATTGACACCAGGAAACTGAAGCTTGAAATCTCCTCCAGTCACGTTCCGGTGTAGATGTCCCTCCAGTCGCGCGGACTGGCCGAGGATGCGCCTAAGCGTCATCATAAATTAAGTGCATCCTCCGGCAGCTCAGGGATGGCGTGAAATGACGGTCCTTAATAAATGACCCCCACCATAATCCATGTGTCGTGTGTAGACCTGGTCTATGCTGACATGTCCTTTTTAGGTCTCATTCACACGTCCGTGACAAGATGGTCAGTGGTTTATCCGGGAAGATTTCCGTGAACGATCTTCTCGAAACATTTCAGCCTAGCAGTGAATATGGAATAATTTCCAGAGCATATTCTAGCAACGATCTGGGAAAACCACGGACCGAACACGCATGGTATATGGGACGTGTCTGTGGCTTTCACGGACCTATAGACTATAATTTATCCGTAATCGCGGGCATAAACAGGGAACGCCCCCGTGGTGTCACCCACGGTCCATGGAAAGCCGGTGATGTGCGAGTCCACACCCTTAAAGTCAACGGATACGTGTCCTGTGCATGGAGGCTTCACTCTGTTATTTAGTCTTTACAACTAGAGGTGAGCGAATCGCGCTTCGGATCCGAAGTCGATACCTTCCCCAACTTTGTTGTAATGCTGTAAGGAGACCTGACTCTGTACAGCATTAAAATGTATGCGTTGCGTGGAGTCAAAATACGTTACGTCCAAAGTCTACTTCAGTACTGAGGTACCAATCGGTACCGAAACCAACTTCGGATTCCTGTCTTAGGCCTCTTGCACACGACCGTATGGCTTTTTCAGTATTTTGTGGTCTGCAAGAAAACGGATCTGCAAAAATACGGATAACGTCCGTGTGCATTCAGTTTTTTGCAGAACAGAACAGCTGGCCAGAGATAGAACAGTCCTGTCCTTGTCCGTTATTCGGACAATAATAGGACATGTTCTATCTTTGACCGGAACGGAAAAACGGAAACGAAAGGCTTACGGAGTATGCGGATCCATTGAAATGAATGGTTCCGTATACGGTCTGTATATGGAATGCAAAAAACGGAACGTAACCGGAAAAAATAAACGTTCGTGTGCATGAAGGCCTCAGGCTACATGCACACGAACGTATTTTGTTTCTGTGTCTGTTCCGTTTTTTTTTTTCCGGATAGGATGCGGACCCATTCATTTTAATGGGTCCGCAAAAAATGCAGACAGCACACCGTGTACTATCCGTAGCCCTGCCAAACAAATAGAGCATGTCCTATTCTTGTCCGTTTTGCGGACAAGGATAGGCATTATTACAATGGATCCGTAAAAAAAACAGATCAGTTTTTTTTGCGGATCCGCAATTTGCAGACCGCGAAACACATACGGTCATGTGCACGTAGCCTTACAATGATTTTAAAGTCGGAGGCTCGAAGGCCGCAGTTCTTCACTGAGGTCTCACACGACCTAACAATACAGATCTCCGTACGGAATAAATACGAAGTTGGGGAAGGATTTGACGTTCAGATCTTGGATCCGAGGCGCGATTTGCTCCCCTCCATGTAAAACGCTAGAACTTTCCTAAAGAGCTTACACATTACTTCCGTTTTTCTCCCTTACGACCAAGTCTCCAATCCACTACCGTAAACCAATCACACACTCTGATCTTTAGGGCTCGTGCACACAAACGTATTCTGTGTCCGCATCCTATTCACTTCAATGGGGCCCTAAAAGATGCGGACAGCGCACCGTATGTCAGTTCCATGCCGTCCGCAAAAATATAGAACACGTCCTATTATTGTCTGCTTTACAAGGATAAGACGGTTCTGTTCCGCAAAATGAAGAACGCACGCGGCCGGTACCTGTGTATTGCTGATCCGTAAAATCTCTACAGCCGTGTGCATGAGCCCTTAAGTCCAATACAATTGATAATCTTTCATAATCTGGGTTTTGGCACAAAAATTATCTAATGAAATATTTATACAATTTATTAAACACCAGTCACAATGTATCAACCATTTACACACAGGACTGTGTTCACATGGAGCAGATTTGTGGCAGAATTCTAGGGGACTGTTCCATTCCTCTGAATGAATCCCGGGGCTTGTTTCTGACCCATTCAGATGAACAGAGTTGATTTTCCGATGTCTGCCACAAATCCGCCTGGTGTGAACACATCCTAGCTGTGGGGACAGTCCTGGATGCCTTCCTGACCCAGGCTAATCTCCCATACACACAGTATGTCCCGGCTCTCTATCATTTATAATAATTAGATCATTCATTGATAGATTCCTCTGGATTTTTGGGGTGACCCACCTTTCCAGATGATCTGGGGGTTCCCTGCATTATGAATGGGAACAGCCCGTACCCAGCCCCGGACACCTTCCACCCTCTACAGATGGCATAGGTCACCCAGCATGGCCGGGTGCTGCTCACCTTGTGCGGAGGTCCTCTGCCAGCAGAAGACGGCCACCAGCAGCAGCACGATATGGAGGCAGCGCATTCTGTGATATAATCCGGAGATTAGAGCGGTATTCCAGTAATCCGTCTGCTGTCACCCGGGCTGTGAGCTCTCTGTCTGACCCGATCCTCTCCGCCGCCTCCTTTATAGTCACCTCTCCTCACAGCCGGATCTATAGGTGAGCGGAGGCCCTGACTCACTGCGCCGCTCCTCCTGTCATCACCGCCGTCTGCCGCTAGAGGGCGCCCCCGCTCTGACAGCTGAAGCCTGCACTGGAGCCTCCTGTAACCAGAAAATCTGTAATCATCACCTCACAGAGTGCGGTCATGTGTCTGGAGGAATACCCCCATCATGTGTCCATTAACTCATCTCATGTCATCCTATTCTTTCTATCTATCTATCTATCTATCTATCTATCTATCTATCTATCTATCTATCTACTCTATCTATCTCTCTATCTATCTATCTATCTATCTATCTATCTATCTATCTATCTATCTATCTATCTATCTATCTATCTATCTATCATCTATCTCTATCTATCTATCTATCTATCTATCTATCTATCTATCTATCTTATCTATCTCTATCTATTTCATATCTATCTATCTATCTATCTAATTATCAATCTATCTATCTCTAATTATCTATCTATCTATCTATCTATCTATCTATCTAATTATCTATCTATCTATCTATCTATCTATCTATCTATCTATCTATCTATCTATCTATCTATCTAATTATCTATCTATCTATCTATCTATCTATCTATCTATCTATCTAATTATCTATCTATCTATCTAATTATCTATCTATCTATCTATCTAATTATCTATCTATTTATCTATCTAATCTATCTATCTATCTATCTATCTATCTATCTATCTATCTATCTCTAATTATCTATCTATCTATCTATCTATCTATCTATCTATCTATCTATCTATCTATCTATCTATCTATCTATCTATCATCTCTATCTATCTATCTATCTCTCTATCTATCTATCTATCTATCTATCTATCTATCTATCTCTCTATCTATCTATCTATCTATCTATCTATCTATCTATCTAACCTATCTGTCCGTCCATCTCTGATTAAATTTGTCTTTCCACCTCCTAGGTCAAATCATCTGTCAATCTTTATATTTAATCTATTTATCTATTCTTCTATTAGTAAGCTGTTCATGTATATCAAATCTTTTTATTATTCAATGTATTCATTATGTAAACTGTAGTGAAGGTAATTTCCTTCTCATCCTCCCTCAGTTGGTGCCCAGACAGAAAACCATCTGAATCTGTTTAGTGGAAGTCGTGTACGGACCCCCGACCTGTTTTCTCACAGCTTATTATGGACACTAATGACACATCAGTGGTAGCTGTGCAGCAGTTCAATCAGTCACGATCAGTGGCGTATCTATCACAAGGCAAACAAGGCATTTGCCTAGGGTGGCACTTGCAATTGGGGCGGCAAAATGCCTTGTTTGCCTTAGGGTACTTTCACACTAGCGTTTTGGATTCCGTTTGTGAGATCTGTTTCAGGGCTCTCACAAACGGTCCAAAACGGATCAGTTCAGCCCCAATGCATTCTGAATGGATAAGGATCCGTTCAGAATGCATCAGTTCGGCTCCGTTCCGCCTCTATTCTGTTTTGGAGGCGGACACCAAACGCAGCATGCAGCATTTTGGTGTCCGTCTGAGAGGCGAGCCTAACGGATCCGTTTTTTACAATGTAAGTCAATGGGGACGGATCCGTTGTCAGTGACACAATATGGTGCATTTGAAAACGGATCCGTTCCCCATTGACTTTCAATGTAAGTCAAAACGGATCCGTTTTGGACTTTGTCATTTTTCTTTAAAGCTAATGCAAACGGATCCGTTCTGAACGGATACAAGCGCTTGCATTAGAGTGCTGATCCGTCTGTACAAATAAACAGACGGATCCGCCTAACGCTAGTGTGAAAGTACCCTTAGTGATAGTTAAATATATATATTTTTTCCCCCTTGTCCTTGTCCGGTCCGAATCCGATCCAATCCTTCACTATGCAAGCGGCATCGCCGGCGCCGCCCACATAGTGAAGGACTTGAATCAAGTCCTTGATTACTTACTTCCTCCTGCTCCACCGAGTCCGTCCTGACTACATCCCCTGCTGCGCGCCTGCTTCCGTGCGTTGCCGTCGTGAGTCCCGTGCCGTGACGTCACACGTAGGTGGAGTCACAGGCTGGTGGCAATGCTAGGGCAGCAGTCTGGAGCCTGGAGGATGATTAAATAAGTATTGGGGACGGGTTATAAATTATTCAGGGACACTCTAGGAAATTGGAACAATATACCAGTGACATGGACATTGCATCTGCGTGATATTAACTTCTTGCCGACCGCCTCACGCAGGATTGCGTCCTGCGGGCGGTCGGTCCGTTCCTCTTTGACGCGCCCGCGCGTCATCTCGCGAGAGGCGAGATTTCCTGTGAACGCGCGCGCGCGCGTTCACAGGATCACGTCGGGGAGAAGGTAAGCTACAGCCTGCCAGCGCTGATCGTGCGCTGGCAGGCTGTAGAAGTTAAAAAAATGGCATATCAGACGCTGTTTTGTTAACAGCGTCTGATATGCTTGCTGATCGTTCCTTTGGTGGTCCCTTTTGCTTGGGACCACCAAAGACTTTGTAAGTGCACCAAAACACCACACAGACCCCCCACCCATCCACCCCACCCCCACCCCGTCACTGATTAACCCCCGATCACCCCATGTCACCCCCTGACACTAATTACCCCCTGTAAGACTCATTCAGGCGTCCGTATGTGTTTTGCGGATCCATGGATCACGGATCCGCAAAACACGGACACCAGCAATGTGCTTTCCGCATTTTGCGGATCCGCACATTGCCAGAACTATATAGAAAATGCCTTTTCTTGTCCGCAGTGCGGACAAGAATAGGACATGCTCTATCTTTTTGCGGAGCTGCGGCCGGATGCTTGGGGGCCGAAACCCGGAAGTTTGCAGCCGCAGCTCCGCAAATGCTGATGCGGCGGCGCATAGTGTGCTCTCCGCATCACCGCCAGCCCCATTCACACTGAATGGGTCCGCATCTATTCCGCAGAATTTTTGCGGACGTGTGAATGGGGCCTTACTACTTTTTTTGCACATTTTTGGCAGAGATTTATTCATCCACATTGATCGATGCGAATGAGGAAATCTGTGCCGTTTTGGTTTTTTTTGCACATTTTTGGGCAGAGATTTTTTCATCCACATTGATTGATGCGAATGAAAAAATCTGTGCCGTTCATTTTTTTTTCTTTTCAGCCCAGAGGCTGAACGGGAAAGAAAATCTCATTACCCGTATGCTCAATATAAGGAGAATCGCAGAAACTCCTAATGCTGGCCATACGTGTAATGATTGCGGAGACCCTCAAATGCCAGGGCAGTACAAATACCCACATGTGACCCCATTTTAGAAAGAAGACTCCCCAAGGTATTCCGTGAGGGGTATGGTGAGTTCATGTAAAATATTATTTTTGTCACAAGTTAGTGGAATATGAGACTGTAAAAAAAAAAAAATCAATTTCCGCTAACTTGTGCCAAATTTTTTTTTCTGTGAACTCGCCATACCCCTCACGGAATACCTTGGGGTGTCTTCTTTCCACAATGGGGTCACATGTGGGGTATTTATACTGCCCTGGCATTTTAGGGGTCCTAAAGTGTGAGAATCCAAATGCGTAAAAATGCCCTGTGAAATCCTAAAGGTACTCATTGGTTTTAGGGCCCCTTTGCGCATCTTGGCTGCAAAAAGTGTCACTCATGTGGTATCGCCGAACTCAGGAGAAGTAGGGCAATGTGTTTTGGGGCGTATTTTTACATATACCCATACTGTGTGTGAGAAATATCACTGTAAACGACAACTTTTTAAATTTTTTATTCAAAGTTGTCAATTTACAGAGATATTTCTCTCACCCAGCATGGGTATATGTAAAATACACCCCAAAACACATTGCTCTACTTCTCCTGAGTACGGCGATACCACATGAGTGACACTTTTGCAGCCCGAGTGCAAAGGGGCCCAAATTCCAACGAGTACCTTTAGGTTTTATATGGCTGCTCACAATTTAGCCCCACCCAAAATGCCAGAACAGTACAAACACCCACAAATGACCCCATTTTGGAAAGAAGACACCCCAAGGTATTCGCTGAGGGCATAGTGAGTCCATGAAAAATTTTACTTTTGTCAAAAGTTAGCAGAAAGGTAGACTTTATGAGAAAAACAATAAAAATCAATTTCCGCTAACTTGTGCCAAAAAAAATCTTCTATGAACTCGCCATGCCCCTCACAGAATACCTTGGGGTGTCTTCTTTCCAAAATGGGGTCACATGTGGGTATTTATACTGCCCTGGCATTTTAGGGGCCCTAAAGCGTGAGAAGAAAAATGCGTAAAAATGCCCTCCTAAAAGGTACTCATTGGTTTTAGGGCCCCTTTGCGCATCTTGGCTGCAAAAAGTGTCACTCATGTGGTATCGCCGTACTCAGGAGAAGTAGGGCAATGTGTTTTGGGGTGTATTTTTATATATACCTATACTGTGTGTGAAAAATATCTCTGTAAACGACAACTTTTAAAAATTTTATACAAAGTTGTCAGTTTACAGAGATATTTCTCACCCAACATGGGTATATGTAAAAATACACCCCAAAACCATTGCCCTACTTCTCCTGAGTACAGCGATACCACATGAGTGACACTTTTTGCAGCCTGGATGCAAAGGGGCCCAAATTCCAACGAGTACCTTTAGGTTTACATGGCGGCTCACAATTTAGCCCGCCCAAAATGCCAGAACAGTAAACACACCCCACAAATGACCCTTTTCGGAAAGTAGACACCCCAAGGTATTCACTGAGGGGCATAGTGAGTCCGTCTGAGATTTCTTTTTTTTTGCCAGAAGTTAGCAGAAATTGACACTTTTTTTTTTTTTTTCTCAGAAAGTGTCATTTTCCGCTAACTTGTGAAAAAAATGAAATGATACATGAATTCACCATGCCCCTCCGCGAATACTTTGGGGTGTCTTCTTTCTAAAATGGTGTGATTTGGGGGTATTTATACTTTCCTGACATTCTAGCACCTGAAGAAACATGACAGGTGCTCAGAAAGTCAGAGCTGCTTCAAAATGCAGAAATTCACTTTTTGCACCATAGTTTGTAAACGCTATAACTTTTACCCAAACCAATAAATATACACTTATTGGACTTTTTTATCAAAGACATGTAGAACAATAAATTTAGAGAAAATTTATATAGAAATGTAGTTTTTTGAAAAATTTTACAACAGAAAGTGAAAAATGTCATTTTTTTGCAAAAATATCGTTAAATTTGTATTAATGGCAAAAAAGTAAAAATGTCAGCAACAATGAAATACCACCAAATGAAAGCTCTATTAGTGAGAAGAAAAGGAGGTAAAATTCATTTGGGTGGTAAGTTGCATGACGGAGCAATAAACGGTGAAAGTAGTGTAGTGCGGAATTGTAAAAAGTGGCCTGGTCATTAAGGGTGTTTAAGCTAGGGGGGCTTAAGTGGTTAAAGGGATTCTGTCACCACATATAAGTTATCCCTTTAATATCATACAGATGCAATGTCCATGTCACTGGTATATTGTTCCAATTTCCTACTATTTTTTATGGTTCGTTATTCACTTTTAAATACAGAAAGGAAGATATGAAGCTCTAACAGGAAAGGGTGGAGCCTAAAAAGGAAGGGGTGGGGTTTGCAGAGAAAGGGGTTTGGCCTTGACCAGAAGGGGTGGGTCAAATTTATATTAGCGGGGTGCCTGAGTTTAGTCTCGCCTAGGGCAGCACAAAACCAAGATACACCACTGGTTACGATCCCTTATGTCAGTCCTGGTCCCTGCAGACAGTAATGACACATCAGTGGTAGCTGTGCAGCAGTTACCATCCCTTATGTCAGTCCTGGTCCCTGCAGACAGTAATGACACATCAGTGGTAGCTGTGCAGCAGTTACCATCCCTTATGTCAGTCCTGGTCCCTGCAGACAGTAGTGACACATCAGTGGTAGCTGTACAGCAGTTACCATCCCTTATGTCAGTCCTGGTCCCCTCAGACACTAATGACACATCAGTGGTAGCTGTGCAGCAGTTACCATCCCTTATGTCAGTCCTGGTCCCTGCAGACAGTAATGACACATCAGTGGTAGCTGTACAGCAGTTACCATCCCTTATGTCAGTCCTGGTCCCTGCAGACAGTAATGACACATCAGTGGTAGCTGTGCAGCAGTTACCATCCCCTATGTCAGTCCTGGTCCCTGCAGACAGTAATGACCATCAGTGGTAGCTGTACAGCAGTTGCCATCCCTTATGTCAGTCCTGGTCCCTGCAGACACTAATGACACATCAGTGGTAGCTGTGCAGCAGTTACCATCCCCTATGTCAGTCCTGGTCCCTGCAGACAGTAATGACACATCAGTGGTAGCTGTGCAGCAGTTACCATCCCTTATGTCAGTCCTGGTCCCTGCAGACAGTAATGACACATCAGTGGTAGCTGTACAGCAGTTACCATCCCTTATCTCAGTCCTGGTCCCTGCAGACAGTAATGACAACTTCCCAAACATATTAAGCTGTTTCACAGTGCCAACCCCAAAGTCCTTAAGTTCCAGGGAGTAGAAGTATTGAAACGGTCACCACGTGGCGGCGATTTTGATAAACTAGTCCAGAAAAAAGACTACCTATGGTCAAACCAACGGGCTTGAATTATCAGATCTCATTCGCCTGCTTTTCATATGAACATGGGACCAACACAGACGCCTTCAGCTGCCAAGTGCCCATGTAACAGGGGAGCCAGTGTCATAGGGATAAATCTGCTGACAGATGCCCTTTAAGCAGGAACCATCACATATACTTTCCAAAGTTCTTGTAAATTGGTGTGATGGCAGTACTTGCCCCTTCATGATTCCGACATACTTAGGGCTCATTCACACAACCGTACGGTCGCACTTTTTACCATTTACTTCTTTATATTACAGTTTGAAGTTTTTGAAGATAGTGACAGACATGACTGCAATGCAGAATAATTCATATAGAGACTGAAATTTCTAGTTTCAATTTGTAGACGGAATCTCCATGGATACAGTTATTACAGGGATGTACATTGTAGGTTCTGACTCATCCATGTGAAAGGGTCTATTCAGATTTACTCTGTGCCTTCAGATGACCTTGCTCCTGCCAGTGCCTTGCTGTTTTAATTTCGTTTCTTCCCTCAGCCATGAGTGACTGGTCATCACCCCCCACAAGACGAGCGCAGTCATCCCCTCCAATTCTTTGAACTAATGTGAGCACTTTGATGATCTAACATGGCTACAGATGGTTCATGCCCCCCCACATAAAACCCAGGAGTAGCTCATAAAAACTGAATATGAAACTTAAATTTGCACGATTTGAGCCTGAGGTGGCTAAAAAACCCTATGCCTCATAATAAGAACATGCATTATATTAATGTTCAGTGGGATTGAAGATCCTGATTTCCTGATTTTGGCCTCTTAATTTCGCATATTTAGACCCTTTTCTATGACGCTTGAAGTTTAGCTCTGGGGCCTCCCATTTCTCCTGATCATCTTTCAGATAATACTTCACCTTGATTGGAGTCACCTGTGACCATTGATTGGACATTATTTGAAAAGATCTCATAGCTGGCAATGCATATCAGAGCTAAAAGCAAAGCCATGAGGAGGAAATAACGGACTGTAGAGCTCAGAGACAGGATTGTGTGGAGGCACAGATCTGGAGAAGGGGACAAAAATGTCTGCTGCACCGAAAGTTCTATAGAGCACAGTGGCTTCCATACAACTTTCATAGAAGAAGTTAGGAACAACCAGGACTCTTCCTAAAGCTGGCCAACCCAACAAACTATGTAATCTGGCAGAAGGGTCTAGGTAAGTGAGTTAACCAAGAACTCAATGGTTACTGTGGTCGAGCTCCAAGGATCCTGTGTGCAGATGGGAGACCATTCTAGTAGGTCAACCATCACCTGCATTGCACCAATCTGGACTTTATAGCAGAGTGGCCAGAAAGAAGCTTCTCCTCAGTATGGGCTCAGTGCCCACAAACGTAAGGGCTCAGTGCCCATGCTGCAGGCTGCAAATAGTGGTCTGCAATACACGGGCAGTGTGCACTCTGTGCTGTGGATGGGGACCCATTGACTTGAATGGGTCTGCGACCTGCAAGATATTCCATAAGATAGGACAATCTTATCTTTTGCGTGTGGAGGCATGGACCCAAAAGCCCATGGGGCTTCAGATCTGTTCCTCTGCTCCTCAAAAGATATGTCCTATCTTTGGCCATATCTTGCGGATCGCAGACCTATTCTAGTCAATGGGTCTGCATCTGCAGCACGGAGTGCGCACATCCAGTGCCCATATATTGCGGGCCCGCTGTTTGCCGTCCACAATACGGGCACGGAGCACTCACGTTCACGGGCAGGAGCCCACACAGGAAAACACACAGGAAAGCCCATCTGGAGTTTGCAAAAAAGGACTCTCAGGCTGCGAGAAACAAGATGCTCTGGTCTGATGAAACCAAGATGGAACTTTTTGCTCTCAATTGTAACCACCATGTCTGGAGGAAACCAGGCACTACTCATTACTTGACTAATACCATCCCTACGTTGAAGCATGGTGGTGGCAGCCTCATGCTGCGGCAGTGTTTTTCAGAGGGTGAGTTGAAGGAAAACTTGAGCAAAGTACAGAAATATTCTTAATGAAAATCTGATCCAAGGTGCTCTGGACCTGAGACTGGGCTAAAGGTTCACCTTCTAACAACACAGTGACCCTAAGCACACATGCCAAGACAACACAGGAGTGACTTAGGGACAACTCTGTGAATGTCGTTGAGTAGCCCAGACAGAGCCCTGACTTGCACCCAAATAAAAATCTCTGGAAAGACCTGAAAATACCAATCCACCGACAGTCCCCATCCAACCTGTCAGAGCTTGAGAGGATCTTCAGAAAAAATTATTTTACTCACTTATATAGCGCTGACATATTCTGCAGCGCTTTACAGACATCATTATCACACTGTCCCCAATGAGGCTCACAACCTAAGTTCTCTATTAGTGATGAGCGGCATCGGCTATATTCGATTTCGCGATACTTGACAAATATATGGGCTATTATTCGTCAAATATTCGCAAGTTCGCTATATTCGATTACTAACATTCATTGCGATAATCGCAATGTAAAAATCACATGCGCATGCGAGAAAGGGGTGTGGTGCAGTTTTGAAACTAAGAAAGGAGGGATAAGTGAAGTGCCGGTATTCGCATCGCAATAAAAAAATCGAGTTACAATTATTCGCGCTCCACTCACTGTCAGTGAGTGGAGCGCGAATATTTGTAATGCGATTTTTATTGCGATGCGATTATCGACACTTTACTGTAATGTGCATTGTGATGTGTACTGTGTAAAAAAAACACGAATATTCATGATTATAAATATATTGCGCGATATTTGAAATATTCGCGCTCAACACTATTCCCTATCAGTATATCTTTGGAGTGTGGAAGGAAACTGGCGGCACTGCTCGGCGCTGCTAAGAACCCAAGGAGTACCCAAAGGAAAGCCATGCAAACACGTGGAAAACCTTCAAACTCCATGCAGATGTTGTTCTTGGTCGGATTGATGAACCCAGGACCGCAGCTCTGCGAGGCACCAGTGCTAACCACTGAGCCACCGTTTATCCAATTCCTGGTGTGAAAACCCTGTGGCCTCATACACAATCACTGTAATCATTGCCAAAGGTGCTTCAACTAAGACCTGAGTACAGAGTCTGAATACTTATGTCAATGCAAGATTTTAGTTTTTCCTTTTCAATTCATTAGCAAAGATTTCTAACATTCTTTTTTCATTGTTATTATCGGTTATTGAGTGCAGAATTATGGCGAAAAATGTAGTTTATTTTTTAGCGCAAGGCTGCAACATAACAAAATGTGAAACAAGTAAACCACTTTGAAGACTTCTTGAATGCGTTTTATCCTATTTACTGTCCTATAATGCTAATGAGATGTCTCAGCTGACTGTCGCAGTCTACACAGTAAAGCCAAAAAGCGATCTGCTGAAAATGGATGCACTTGAATGTTCTCTTGTAAAACAATTTAAACAGGAGTATTTCAGGATTTTTATTTATGGATAGTCACATATATATAAAAAAAATGACATTACATTTCTCTACAACAACTTGTGTCTTTGACAAAATAGGAGTATAAATACATGGGCCTTAATCAGAGTTAGTAAGAATGTTTAAAGGAAATCTGTCATCAGGAAATTCGTTATTAAACCAGACACAATGTCCGGTAGGGCGGCTAGCTCAGCTGAATGTAATGCTATTCTTCACTTAGTGATCCATTGCTTCATTCTGTAGAAAAAGCACTTTTAATCCATATGCAAATGAGCCGTTAAGTGCACTGAGGGGGCGGGTCCATGTCACTCTGTGCACCCTTGCTCCTCCTGTTCATCTGCCAGACCCTCCCTCTCCTTCCTGATTGACAGGGTCAGGTGAGATGACTATGCAGCCAGATATGAGGGCTGTGAGGAGGACGAGGCAAATTATACGACTCTAGGGTCAAATGAACTTATTTTTCTTTTTCAACATTTTGATTCCAGTAGGGACTGAGTCAGAGAAGGATATGATGTGCAGGTTTTGCTCTAAGTTTGCCCCGAGCATGGAGGAGAACATGGGGCCATGCATACAAAGACACCGTCAGAGGACTCATTTTTGAGTATTTTTACCCTATGGGTTCAGGATGGAAACAGAAGAAAATGGAGAAAGAGGAGGAAATCATGGGGTATGGGTAAAAACAGGCTTGGACTGGCCCACAGGGGTACAGGGGAATCCCCCGGTGGGCCCCTGAGCAAAGTGGGCCCATAGTTTCCCTCCCCCTGCACAAGTGGCATATAACACATTAGACTTACTGCATTAAATACATATATTCAATGTACAGCACCTCAACCAGCTTATTTTCATAAAAAACGTGTTGGATTATTTATTATATTTGAACGTATCCGTACAGGGGGCCCCCAAAATAAATTTTACTGGTGGGCCCTAGGTAGCCCAGTCCGACACTGGGTAGAAATATATGCAGACCTGCAGTAAATAATAAAGGTACATATTACAACGTCTACAGGGAGGATTTTCCCACAGGAAACATTAATATCGCTGACAGATAAGGTCCTGCCACCCTACACCACCCTACTGCTTAGTAAGCAGCATCTTAAAACTTGTTTCAAACTGGATTATACTAGGTGTAAAATAATAGCAATGAATCTTTGTTTGATCCATATAAATGACAGTCCTAATGTGCTAAGGCGAAGCAGGAGGACACTGCAGAAAATAATCAATTAGTTAGTGTTTTAAAGGGGTTGTGTCACTTCAGCAGACAGCATTTATCATGTAGAGAAAGTGAATACAAGGCTCTTACTAATGTATTATTATTATCCATATTGCCTCCTTTGCTGGCTGGATTCATTTTTCCATCACATTATACACTGCTTGTTTCCATGGTTACGACCGCCCTGCAATCCATCAGCGGTGGTCGTGCTTGCACACTATAGGAAAAAGCACCAGCCTAAGTGCGCTCCCAAGGCCCTGGCCACCAGAGAGGCCGGTGCTTTTTCCTATAGTGTGCAAGCACGACCACCACTGATGGATTGCAGAGCGGTCATAACCATGGAAACGAGCAGGGTATAATGTGATGCAAAAATGAATCCAGCCAGCAAAGGAGGCAATATGGACAATCACAATACATTAGTAAGTGGCTTGTATTAATTTTCTCTACATGATAAATGCTGTTTGCTGAAGTGACACAGCCCCTTTAGGGTATATCCATATGTATCGGTGCAACATCCACAGTAGAGCTGACCAAACTTTACACCACTAAAGCCATTTGAAATAGACCGGTTTTTGCATGACACTGCAGACAGAATCGTGGTCTTCCACTGCTTTCAGCATCTGCATTGCAAAGGTTGAAAGTTGTAAGTGAAATAAGATACATAAAGTGTCATGCTGGGGATCAAAAACCCACAGCGCAAGTCATTTTAGGCTGCAGGTTTTATCCGCAGTGCATGGATTAGGCTACTTTCACATAAGCGCTTTCCCTTTCTCGTATTGAGATCCGTCATAGGGTCTCAATATTGGAGAAAAAAGCTTCAGTTTTGTCCACATTCATTGTCAATGGGGACAAAACTGAACTGAAGGCGACGGAGTCACCAGAATGAGTTTCGTTCTGTTTCATTGGGTTCCCATGACGCAAACAAAAGCGCAGCAAGCAGTGTTTTTGAGTGCCTCCTGGGATGCAGAGCAAGACGGATCCATCATGACTCACAGTATAAGTCAATGGTGGTAGATCCGTTTTCTCTGACACAAAAGAAAACAGATCTGACCCCCCGTTGACTTGCAATGGTTTTAGAGACGGATCTGTCATCGCTACGTTAAAGGGGTTCTCTCACTTCAGTAAGTGGCAATTATCATGTAGAGAGAGTGAATACAAGGCACTTACTAATGTATTGTGATTGTCCATATTGCTTCCTTTGCTGGCTGGATTCATTTTTCTATCACATTATCCACTGCTCGTTTCCATGGTTACAGACCACCCTGCAATCCATTAGTGGTGGTCGTGCTTATACACTATAGGAAAACGCACCGGCCTATGTGCGCTCCTATGGTCCCATGCTGAACCATGACGGATCCAGCAAAAACACTGGTGTGAAAGTCGCCTCAGATTTCTGAACTCTCATCCTTGGCAGCATTTTAAAACTTGTTTTAAACGTGCAGAAAGTAATCAATTATTTTGTGTTTTAAGGGTGTTTCCATACGTATCGGATTTTCTGCAGTTGGAAATCCACAGTAGAGCCGGCCAAACGTTGCCATCACAGAAGCCACTGGACTGGTTTTTACATGGCACAGCTGGCAGAATCGCTGCAGGTCTTTCACTGCTTCCAGCCCTTGCCTTGCAATTATTATAAGCTGTGGGTGGAATCAGACATATAAATTGACATGCCGGGATAGAAAACCGGCAGCGCAAGTCAGTTTAGGCTACGGTTTTTATAATCAGTGCATGGATTCAATTTCTGAAATCTCGTCCACGGGTTCAGTTGAAGAGGATCTCCATTGCAGACTTCACTCGTTGCGATGGAGAGGGTGAAATCCACATAAGTTTCCACATGTAAGGCTACAACCGCACGGTGAGAATTCCTGATGCATTTTTGGAAAGCAGAACCAGGAGTGAATTCAAAATGAATGGGGTCCGCTTTCCGCATCAGATGCATGCACTACTTTTTATCGGTGCGGAGGCATGGACAGAAAACCCACGGAAGTACTCCATTTTGCTTCCATAGACTGCTGATCCATGCCTCGGATTGCAGACCCATTCAAGTGAATAGGTCTGCATCTGTGATACGGTGCTCACTCGGCCGGTGCCTGTATATTGCGGATCCGCTGTTTGCGGGCCGCAATATAAGCATGTGCCGCCTATGGTCGTGTCCATGAGACCTTAAAGGGAACCTGTCATTGACTTTATGCTGATCTCAGGGCAGCATAAAATAGTGACAGAAATGCTGATTTCAGCGGTGTGTCACTCATGAGCTAAAATGAACTGGTTGCTGAGGACCAGCTTTAAAATCTTTGCAGCCCAGGCCTTGAAAAGAGTCAAATCTACCTGAGAAGAGTCTTGGTTATTATAATCTCCTGCTCTCCTCCATCTGCTGATGATTAGCAGTTCTCTCCTAGAGAGAAAGGGAGAAAACTCGGTAGAAGCCGGTCAGTCATCAGCAGGTGGGCAGGAGATTAGGAATAACCAGGACTCTTCTCAGGTGGCCGGGACTCTTTTCCAGGCCCAGTCTGCAATGATTGTGATGCTGGTTCTCGGCAACCACTTACTTTTAACTTTTAAATGACAGACCGCTGAAATCAACTTACCTGTCTCTAATTTATACTGCCGTTAGTATGGACAGCATAAAGTTGTCATCTGTTCTGACAAGTCTGTTTAATACTATAAGTACTTGCATTCCCAATGTAATAACAATTCTGGACCATCTATTCTTATGACGTTAAAGTTGTGCCATTCCTTTTATTCCTCCTAAAAATTATGAATTAATTGCCAGCAGTTTGTAACAAACTGTGCAGGGACCCCTCCCCACATGCTACAATTTTTTCTTATAAAAAAAAAAAAAAAAGACAATAAATAATAGCAATAACTAAATAAATAATATCAAAGTTACAATGTAAGTGTGTAATACACATAACAGTAGACAAAGAAATATAAAACAAGAGATCACGACTAACTGGTCCAGCCGCCACATATATCACACCTGCACCTGGTAACACCCATCTGGACCTTCATTGCAAACTGCTAGCAATTTATTCATAACTTCGAGCAGGAATAATAAAGGAATGGCACAGTGATGTCGCAGACAGGGATAATGAATACAGTGATTTTTTTATTTATTTATTATGCGCACTTATATAACGCTGACATATTCCGCAGCGCTTTACAGACACTAGCATCACACTGTCCCCAATGGAGCTCACAATCTAAGTTCCCTATCAGTATGTCTTTGGAGGGTGGGAGGAAACCCACGCAAACACGGGGAGAACATACAAACTCCATGCATATGTTGCCATTGGTTGGATTCGAACCTAGGACCAGGGCCGGTGCAAGGATTTTTGCCAACACAAGCGAAGCTACATTTTGGCGCCCACCCCCAGAACTCCCCCTAACACCAGCATCCCACCCAGACCCTATTCCAATCGCCTGAATGCCGGCCTCGCAAAACCCTGCAGTCCACTTACCGCACCCACCTCCTGTGCATATATGTTTCTTTAACTTATTTTTCATTTATGTAAAAAACAAACTACATGTCACATTTCTCCCCCTCCATGTCACATCACCCCCCCAATGTCACATTTCTCCCCCTCCATGTCACATTGCTCTCCCTCCTTTTTACATCACCCCCTTTGTGTCACATCACCCCCTATGTCAGCCATCAGCCCCCATATACCAGCCATGAGTCCCCATATATTCAGCCATCAGTCCCCATATATTCAGCCATCAGCCTCCATATATTCAGCCATCATTCCCCATAGATTCAGCCATCAGCTTCCATATATTCAGCCATCAGCCCCCATAGATTCAGCCATCAGTCCCCATATATTCAGCCATCAGCCCCCATAGATTCAGCCATCAGCCCCCATATATTCAGCCATCAGTCCCCATATATTCAGCCATCAGCCCCCATAGATTCAGCCATCAGCCCCCATATATCAGCCCCTATATATCAGCCATCAGCCCCCAGCGCAAATAAAATAAAAAAACTCACTTACCTCTCCTGCTCCTGGACGCCACCGCTCCTCGCCATCGCGATCCTCTTCATCCTGCTGTTGGCTGTGGATCGCGGCGCAAAGTGTGCGGTCACAGAGCTCCATCAAGCTGTGCGCAGCCCTGCACAGCCGATAACAGAGCCGAGGACCAGGAAGCAGTGAGTACAGAGCCTTCACCGCTTCCCGGTCCTCCGGTACTAATGAAGCACTTCCATAATGGAAGTGCTTCATTAGTATTCACCCCATGAGACTCAGGGGCATTTTCTCCCCACTTTGGGGGGGGGGGGGGGAGTGCGTCTTATGGGGCAAAAAATACGGTATTTAAAAAAAAAATTGTAGGCATTTCTACAATGGGCCGCGTTCCGTAACGTGGAACAGCTTCCGTGTTTTGCGGATCCGCAGATTGCGGACTGCAAAACACCTACGGTCGTGTGCATGAGGCCTTAAAAAGTTTATGGTACACACATTGGGAAGGTCCATTTAATTGGATGAGCGGTTGCTGCCCCTCCGACGCCCCCCCCCCCACCATCCACGGATAGCCACACCGCTGCTCTAATTTTTTCCTAACATGTATTTGGTAAATTAGCAGGAGAAAGGACATACAAGAAATAATGACTACAGAATCGGACTACACATGTTTTAGTTGTTGTCTGTCACAATGGAGACACATAATTCATCATTTCAGCAATAGGTTCCAAAGGTGGATATAAATTTTAAAGGAAATTATACATCAGTTTTTTTGTAAATCGTGTTTATACCAATATAGTTTTCAAAATGATTCAGTATTTTTAAATTGATGTGACTATCCATATACCATAACTTTAAAAAATATATTATTGTCCACTAGTGCCTTCACGATAAGGGGACATTCACATCACCATTTAGCTTTCCGTTCTTCTGATCCTTCAGAAGAAAAGAGAGAGCAAAAAAACAGGATTCTGTAAAAACAAAATTGATCCTGTTGCATCAGTTGTCATCCGTTTTAACCATTTCCGTCTGAGATCCGTTTTTTTTTTTCAAAAGTACGGCATGCAGGACTTTTTTCCCGTCTAAAAAACAGATCTCAGATGGAAATGGCTCAAACTGATGACAACTGATGCAACAGGATCCGTTTTTTTTAATTTTTTTTTACAGAATCCTGTTTTTTTTGTCTTTCTCTCTTCTTCTGACGGATCAGAAGAACGGAGAACTAAACGCTGATGTGAATGAACCCTAAGCTGGCATTCCCTGTTTCCTTTTGTTCACTTATTAACAAGGGCTTAGCTATAGGAGGTGCAGAGGTTGCAGTCTGGGGATTTTGGCCCCTTTGGGCACTACAGCCCAGGTGACCATTGTGCCTGAGGGGGCGAGAAAGACGTTTTGCCACATAACAAGACACCAGTTTAATAAATGGCACACCATAGGTGGCATCTTATAAAGCGAAAAATACGGTAATTGGCAGTGCGCCACTGCCTATATTAAGATTTTGGTCAACACGCAGTTCCCTTCCATAATATCAGTAACAGAAAGACTGTATTGAGATATTTACGAGCAGTGTTATTACAGCTCCTCTGTCTCATTCACTTGAACGGGATAGAGTGCAACTACAACTGGTCCTTTACATTCAAGTGAATGGGACGGAGGACATGTCATTTTACTGCTCGCCAATATTTTAATATAGTCTTTAAAGGGGTATTCCAGTTTTGTGATATTGATGATCTACAATGTACATTGATACTACAGTGTAGACAGTGAGCAGTTAAACAGTGAAGCGGTGGTTTCTTCAAACAGCTGATCTGCGGAACAGTCATCAATATCGGAAGCTGGACAACCCCTCGGTTGATTTTTTCTATGGAAGTGATCTAAAGATGCGGGTGAAATTTAAGCTCAGAAATGATATTGCATAACCACAGTAGTATCCTGTGAACTTGTGAAATAACATTTATTTTTCCGCTTACTGTGTCTGCGGCCAGAGATTTTAACAAGTATAACATTTCAACAGCTTTCTATCTTTTTGAAAGATTTATCGGCATGATACATGGTAAACCCCTCATGTGAACTGCTTGACTGTACAAAAGCAAATGATATCATGTCTGCTGAAAACTCCATTATTTCTTTAAAAACAGCAGAGAAAAACACACAGATGGTCCCCGACAGCTTTAGTTTTCTGCCTTTGTCAAGGGCTTCTCTATATGTGTGTGTGTTATTTTAAAGAAATGATCAAGTGAGTATAATATACGAAGAATCCTTTTATACAGTGCCTTAAAAAAGAATTCATACCCCTTGAACGTTTCCACTTTTTTTCACATTACACCCACAAACTGAATGTATTTTATTGGGATTTTGTGTGATAGACCAATACAAAGTAGCAAGTATGTGTGAAGTGAAAAGAATATGATATGTAGTTTTCAAAACTTTTAATAAATAAAATTTTTAAAAGTGTAGCGTGCACATAGGCGTGCGCATGGGGTGTGCCGGGTGTGCCTGAGCACACCCTAATCAAGCCGTGCTCCCAGGTCCGTCGCCCCCACCCGCCCACTGATTTCCCTTTAAGGCTGTGAAAACTAATCAGCGCTTCCATTTTGGATGCGCTGATTAGTATCGGAGGACCAGGAAGCGGTGAAGGATCTGTACTCAGCGCTTCCTGGTTCTCGGCTGTTTGCTGTGCAGGGCTGCGCACAGCGTGAGTCGCTCTGTGACGTCACTCTGTGCGTGCCAGCGGACAGCAGGAGGAAGAAGATCTTGGGAGGTGCCGGTGAGGAGCAGCGTCCAGAAGCCGGAGAGGTAAGTGTTTTATCTATTTTATCTGAGGCTGCTGGGGGCAATCAGGGCATAATGGCCAGGCTGCTGGGGGCTGAGAGGCATAATATGGGGAAGGAAGGGGAGACGACTGAGAGGCATAATATGGGCTGAGAGGCGTAATGGGGGGCTGAGGCATATATTGGGCTGAGAGGGAAATGGGGGGGGGGCTGAGAGGAACAATATGGGCTGAGAGGCATAATATGGGGGCTGGGAGGCATAATGGGGGGCTGAGGCATAATGGGGGGCTGAGGCATAAATTGGGCTGAGAGGCATAATGGGGGGCTGAGGCATATATTGGGCTGAGAGGGATAATGGGAGGGGGGCTGAGAGGCATAATATGGGCTGAGAGTCATAATATGGGCTGAGAGGCATAATATGGGGGGGGGGGGGCTGAGGCATAAATTGGGCTGAGAGGCATAATGGGGGGCTGAGGCATAAATTGGGCTGAGAGGCATAATGGGGGGCTGAGGCATATATTGGGCTGAAAGGCATAATGGGGGGGGGTGGCTGAGGCATATATTGGGCTGAGAGGCATAATGAAGGGCGCTGAGGCATAAATTGGGCTGACTCGGCGAGGCAATGGCATAATGGGGGATGAGAATCCTGAGAGGCATAATGGGCGCTGAGCGACATAAGGGCTAATAATGGGGGCTGAGAGGCATAGGGGCTGATTTTGGGGGCTAATGAGAGGCATGGAGCTGATATGGGGGTGATGAGAGGCATGGGGCTCTTATCTAAGGTATGATTGGGGGTTATTTACATTGGGGTCTGATCTGAGGTCTTATTGGGGTCTTATTAAGATTAGGGGTCTGATTGGGGCTGTCAGCTGAGGTCTGATTAACATTGGAGGTCTGATCGGTGGTCTGACCTGAGGTCTGATTAACATTGGGGGTCTGATTGGTGGTGTGACCTGAGGTGTAATGAAAAATATTTTTTTTCTTATTGTCCCCCTCTAAAACCTAGTCTTATGGGCTGGTGCGTCTTATAGGTTTCCTTCCTGAACTGAAGAGCGGTGCCCACTTCCAGGCCTGAGTTCAGCTGCCCAGAGCACTGATGCTGAGCCTGCTGGAGTCTTCAGAACTGTAAGTATTTACATTCATTCAATGTAAGTGTTATTATATATATTACTTGTTTTATGTGAGTAAGGGTGCTGGGTGGTTATAAGTTCAATAAGTTGTATAACGCATTATAAAAAAGTATGTACCCTGTCCCTGCTACAGTCCTAACCCTCCTCAGTTGTCCCCTATATAATGTACCCTGATACCCCTCAGTTATATATTATAACTGAGGGGTTTCATGGTAAATTATACAGGGGGTAATATAACTTTTATTTTTGTTTATAATGATAATTATGAGTGCGGGTCTGTATGTATGTATGTATGTATGCAGAGTGTATTTGTGTATATATATGTGTGTATTGTGACAGGACCATGGGGAAAGTGATAGAAGGAGTATACATTTCACCTAGGTTCCTGTCTTATACGTTCTAAAAGCAGCCAGGGAATTGACAGCAAGGAAAACTAGGTTTTCCCATTGCAAGGGTTTTGTTAAAAACCTGGTTAGAAGGGCCTGGCTGCTTGGAGCAGGGAGAGTTGGGTGGGTCTCTGCTCCATTTAGCCACTCCAGGTATTCAGGGTAACTGTGGCTAATCACCTGGAACCTGGGTGAGCTATATAAGGGCAGACAGCTCACTAGCTGTGGTCTCTGCTCCTGGGAACAACTCTGGTGTGAGTAAAACAAACTGTGTGTTTTGTTGATGGAGCTGGGCACAAGGCTCAGTCTCATGTAGTGAGGAACTACTTCTTGTTTAGACGTAGCGGCCAGACGGCCAGGTATTTCATTTATTCTTGAACTGTTTTGTTTTATATTTTGACCTGCAAACATCAATAAAACTGGCTGAGGCCAGTTGCATCAAACTTGCGTGGACTGGACTGTGATTAATGTGCCTATAGCGCCCGTCTATCCCAGGAGACGGCGATCCCGGAAGCTAATCCCGTTACAGTATGTAATATATATATACATACATACACACGTGCACGCGGTGAGTGTGTTTGTGCTTTAGGGTGCATTTGTATTAAATATAGTCCACCTGTTAATAATTTATTCTTAGTATAGCTACAACTTTTCTGTGGAGGCCTCAGAGGTTTGTTAATGACCATTACTGATTAATCAGCATAACGAAAACCAAGGAACACACCAGACAGGTCAGGGATAAAGTTGTGGAGACGTGGAGAAGGTTAGGTTATAAAAATTATCCAAACTCACAACATCTCACGGAGCACTGTTCAATACATCATCAGAAAATGGAAGGAGTATGGCTGGCCATCTTCCTAGAGAAGCAGCCAAGAGCCCCATGGCTGCAGAGATCCACAGCTCAGGTGGGAGAACCTGTCCACAGGACAACTATTAGTCGTATACTCCACAAATCTGCCCTTTATGGAAGAGTGAAAGCCATTTTTAAAAGCAGTCCCGTTTGCAGTTTGCTAAAAGCCATGTAGGGTATACAGCAGACATGTGGAAGAAGGTGCTCTGGTCAGATGAGACCAAGGTTGAACTTTTTGGCTTAAATGCAAAACTCTATGTGTGGCAGAAACAACTGCACATCAACCTGAACACACCATCCCCACCGTGAAACATGGTGGTGGCAGCATCATGCTGTGGGAATGCTTTTCTTCAACAGGGACAGGGAAGCTGGTCAGAGTTGATGGAAAGATGGATGGAGCTAAATACAGGGCAATCCTGGAAGAAAACTTGTTAGAGGCTGAAAAACACTGGGGAGACTGGGGCAGAGGATCACCTTCCAGCAGGACAATGACCCTAAACATCCAGCCAGAGATACAACAATGGAATGGTTTAGATCAAAGCAAATGCATGTGTTATAATGGCCCAGTCAAAGTCCAGACCTAAATTTCATTGAGAATCTGTGAAAATTGCTGTTCACAGACGCTCTCCATCCAATATGACTGAGCAGGAGCTATTTTGTAAAGAAGAATGGGCAAAAATTTTAGCCTCTAGATGTGCAAAGCTGGTAGAGATATACTCCAAAAGTCTTGAAACTGTCATTGGTCCTACAAAGTAATGACCGAATACAAATGCACACCACACTCACCAGTTGCATATGTTTTGTAGCGTAAAGCCGGAAAAAAAAATTCTAAATGCGGTGAAATTGGAAAAAAATTCACTTCCGCCATTGTTTTATGGGCAGTCCTGAGCAATTGCCCAATTTTGGGAAGAGGTTAAAGCTGGTCCAGCATCCATGCTTCTTGTCCGTCAGCAGTCACCTTTTATTAAGGCTTTCTTTGCATGTCCATACCGGAAACAACATTTTTTTCTTACATCAATAGGAGAACCCTTCAAAGCAGAAGAAGTCTTGGAGGAGGAAAACATTCTTTGGGAGGTAAGGGTTGACTAATCATGGTGTGGGATATTCTATGTATAGGACATTTCAGACACATTTCATCCACCCAGTTAATGATTCATTACCCTTAGAAGCGGACAACAAAAACATTCAGAGGGTGTTAAGAAGAGCAGTATGCTTTATTAACACAAGGATAGGAATTCCTCAGTGTGAGAACCCTGGAGCTGCTGGAATACCAAAACCAGGGATGAGGGTGGTCAGGTGGTCCAGGATGTATGTATCTTGACATAAACCAGATTTGCTGGCAATCCAACACCCCCCTTCCCTCGGACTGGCTCACGAAGACATATGTCAGACAAGTCCTCTCAATCTAGCTGCTGATAAGACAGGGGTACCAGCCGGTGATGGCTCCTCTAGATCTATAGGAATGCATTTCTAGTGGGGAGTGCACTTATATTATAAGCAGTATCTACAGCATTTTCTATGCCCCTACTCCCATGAATACCTCGTCTTACAACCTACAGATTGTATAATGGATCTTTCTACAGATGTTCTCATCTTCACCCAGAAATACCTGGAGTCCACCAGCGATAGTTATAGCATTGTAGAAAATAAAACTTACATTGGCTGTATTTATACACATGTATATCACTTGGAAAAGAGGCAATCATTCTCCAATTTAAGGAATAACCCAGGCCATGCAGGTGAGCTTCACTCATACAGAAAATATTTCATAGTTCATGCAACGAAAGGAAGAATAAATATAAAATGAATAGTAATAGCAGGATCTGTGATGGTCTACTGCAGGGAGGGGCAGTGGTGGTGGGGAGGATCTGACTGATTCCTATTAGTATTTAATGAGGACCCGTCCCCTCTCCTTACATGTCTGTTTTAGTGACTACTTGCATCTCTGTTGTAATAATTCTGGAGCATCTATTCTTATGGCTCTATGATGTGACCATGACTGGGCCTGGTGGGGTGAGGGGGCCCACTGCACTCACATGTAACGCAGGCCCCATTCCCTAATTAGTCCTGCTGTAAGTTATGAAAAAATGACTACCAGTTTGCAACGAAGGTCCAGATGGGTTTTACCAGTTGGGGGCATGTCACCACAGTCTGACATTATCCAATTAGCACTGCCAGTGCCAGACTGTGCAGGGACACACCGCCAACTGGCAACACCCACTGGACCTTTATGGCAAACTGGTAGTAATTAATAACTAATAGTGGGAATAATAAAGGAATGGCATAACACGGAATCATAAGAATAGATGCTCCAGAATTTTTATGACACAAGGAATGCAAGTAGTTGCTCAAACAAGTCAAGATAGGTTACAGGTCATGTGTGCCATGACTGTAGATTACTCAGATAGTCACACAATGCACGCTTTAGGACGTCTGATGTCAAAGTAGCTGTTAATCATTGACTGCACGTGTCTCCGAATATCATGTAAAATAATGTACAATGCATTCGGAAAGTCTTCAGACCCTTTCACTTTTTTCACATTTTGTTATGTTGTGTCCTTGTTCAAAAATAAAAGAAAGTTTCCCCCCATCAATCTGCACTTATTACCCCATAATTAGTTTTAGGGTCCATTCACACGTCCGTATGAATGGTCCAGATCTGTTCCACAATTGTGCAGTCCGCGAAATGAGGAACACACATTGCCGGTGTACGTGTTTTGTGGATCTGTAATTTGCGGACCGCAAAACACCTACGGACGTGTTAATGGACCCTTAAGCGAAATAAAGTATTCAAAGTGGAAGTTCCGAAATAAAGGAAAACTTTGATTAGCAACTAATCTAAGTTTTCTTGCGCTTCGTGGTAACGAATCAGGTTTTCCTAAAATGGCGGCTGCACATGGTACAAAGCGAAACTAAGTGCAGAGGAGACAACCTCGGGAACTCGAGATCACCCATAATGCCGTGCAGCTCGCCAATCCACAGATAGCCAGCCCCTGTGATGTCACAGCCCTATAAAGCCCTCATCCCACACGGTTTCCGCCATTGTCCCGTAAGCTGAGCATAGGGAGAGAAGTGGCAAGCGCTCATGCACGATTAATAGAAGAATATTGGAGAGGGAGAGTGCAGGGAGAGCGCAGAGAGAGCACAGGAAGAGTGCAGGGAGACTTATACTGCATATGTTTTATTTATTTATTACTACATTTACTTACTCCTGATGACTAGGGATAAGTGAACCCGAGGTTTTCAGGTTCAGGTTCGGCGCTCGGGTTCTGTTGGAATTCTGTGACGGAATGCCAAACAGTAGCTTTTAAGAGGCATTCCGTCATAATAGAAGTCTATGGGCCGCATAACGCATCCGTCTGTTTTCCGTTATGCAGAAGTCCTGTCCTGCATAATGGAAACCTTGATCGGAGTCCCCCCAAGAGTGTAACGATTGCGATCGCAGAGGGTGCGACCATGACTGGGCCTGGTGGGGGGAGGGGCTCACTGCACTCACATGTAACGCAGGCCCCATCAGAGCGCTCATCACAGCAACATTACATACGGTCGGTCCGGTATCTATCAGGCCCCTCACTTCACCCAGGAGGAGCAATGTGGGATAAAGCTCAAGACACCCGCACTGCTACCTCCTGCGCCTGGGTCGCCTCGAGATCTCAGTAATAACGGCAGTCCACTCGGTGGTACTTCTCGTAAAATCCTTTTATTAGTAGCACAATGCCAAACCCTACCCTTGAGCTTTATCCCACATTGCTCCTCCTGGGTGAAGTGAGTAACTTCTATTAATCATCTTTTAAAATCCATTTATACACCAGATGTGAGCTTCATCTTAATAAGGAAATTGTATGAAAATCTATCTGTTATAATTGACATCGAACATTTACCATCTCTAATGGTGTCACTCCACCTGCTGGAAACTATTCACTTTGGTTTATGCTAAGGTAGTCTCCATGGTCCTTTGCACCGTGACACTAGCGGTCCTATTTTACTATCACGGCTTCCCATCCAACCTGACAGAGTTTGAGAGGATCTGCAGAGAAGAATGGCAGAACAAAATAAATCCAGGTGTGCAAAACTTGTGGCATTGTAATCACTGCCAAAGGTGCCTCAACTCAGTCCTGAGTAAAAGGTCTGAATACTTATGTCAAAGCAATAGTTTAGTTTCTCCTTTTCGATAAATTAGCATATAAAAAAAAAATGTAAAGGGTCTGAAGACTTTTTAAATGCACTGTATATGTTCATACGGGAAGCTGCTATTGGGCAATTTCTTGCTCCATAAGTTCCATCCATGTGTGTTTTCCATGGTCATATTTTTGAGCACAAGGAAAGCCCCTGCATATGATGGTCTAAGTTCAGTTTGGTGTTCAGAGCCTTTAGGCTCATGGAGCCCATGAGTTGTTTCTCTAATAAAACCTTATATTTCATATGGCCCTTGAGGCCTTTTAAACCATTCTGCATCTTAATATAACAACATGCAAAGTGACATAGGTCATTATATCAGTCTACAAGATGCAAACATTAACCAGCTGTCAGTGCAAGCAGATCATTAATATGGAATTTAAATCCCAGACTCTGGGTCGGATTGAGCAATAAATGCTGAACAAAGTTAAAAGGTTAATTCATTATTGGAAAAAATCCCAAAACGTGGTCCTATCTGGAGCCATGGATCGTTCTTTATAGAAATGTGTCTGCAATTTCACTTCCTTTATTTTAATAGGGACAAAACCAGATCTTACTTATAGAAGCTCTGTCACCCGGATCAACGCTGCCCTACAAGGCATATAGCCTGGTAGGGATGATGACGCTGACAAAAATGATACCTTTCTTTCTGCTGTCGGTGGTCCAGTGGTGGAGAAAAATGAACTTTCAAAAATAAGCAAATGAAGTATTTGAGCACCAGGAGGTGGGCTTATGCGGTTTGAGCACCACTCCAGCGACTCCCCTGGTGCTCCATAATGACACCTCTCTGCTGTACTTTACGCCTGCTGCCTTTAGATTGACAGCGCTAGAGCCTTTGGTCTAGTGCTGATATTCCGTGCCTGCGCACCCGTGCCCAGAACGACACGTGCACACATACATCATCGGCCTCATTACCGACTTGGGAAGATGCATAGTGCGCACGTGCCGTCACGGCACGGGTGCGCAGGCGCGGGATATCAACACTAAACCAAATGAATAGCTGACCAGAAAATATTTCCAGCCCAAGGGTAAAGTAACACCTGGTATCTAAGGCCTCATGCACACGAATGTATTTTGGGTCCGCGTCTGAGCCACATATTTTGCGGCTCGGGCGCGGACCCATTCACTTCAAAGGGACCGCAAAAGATGCGGACAGCACTCCGTGTGCTGTCCGCATCCTTTGCTTCGTTCTGTGGCCCCACAAAAAAAAAATAGCATGTCCTATTCTTGTCCGTTTTGCGGACAAGAATAGGCATTTCTACAATGGGCCGCGTTCCGTTCCGCAAAACACCTACGGTCGTGTGCATGAGGCCTTAGGGACTCCCATAAATAACACCAAACCTAAAGGGGTTGTTTGACAAAAAAAATTCTACAGTTTTCAAACCAGCACCTGGATCTGAATACTTTTGTAATTGTATGTAATTGAATATTTTGCATAGCCACTGAGTTATTCAATAAAATGTATCTGTATGGCGCCACCTGCTGTTTGTTCTTTTTCTTATTTCTTTGTCCTGCTCACTGAGATGGCCGCACATGCTCAGTTTCATCCTCCAACTTAAGGATGAAAGGACTTATTAACATTGGGCGTCTGTTCTGAGGTCTGATTAAGGGCTCATGCACACGATCGTATTTTCTTTCCGCTTCTGTTCCGTTTGTTTTGCGGACCATATGCGGAACCATTCACTTTAATGGGGCTGTAGAATATACGGAAGTTACACCTTGTGCATTCCCTTTATCGTTTGTCCGCATGGTCGTTCCGCAAAAAAGTAGTGTATGTACTATTATTGTCCGCAAATCACGGTCCGAGGCCCCATTCAAGTCAATGGGTCTGCAACAAATACGGAACACACACAGAACACATCCGTATGTCATCCATATTTCATCCGTATTTTGCGGATCCATACTGTAGAAATGCTATGCCCAGCACATATTGCTCATGTGTTTGGTGATTAATAAGTTACTGTTTCAGTATACGATCCGCAAAAAACGGATCAGATGCGGAAACAATACAGATATGTTTTGTGCAATAACGGAATGGAAGAGGACTTAAATTAGAGGAAAAAAAACCTCGGATACTGAACAACGGATCCGTGAAAAACAGACTGCAAAACAGCAACGGTCGTGTTCATGAGCCCTAACATTGAGGGTCTGAGCTGAGGTCTGATGAAAAATATTTTTTTTCCTCATTTTCCTCCTCTAAAACCTAGGTGAGTCTTATAGGGCGAAAAATACAGTATCTCATATTTTTTTATTATCTATCTTTCCTTCTAGTATTATGTGTACTATCTATCTATCTATCTATCTATCTGATAAAGATCATTTATTGACCCGTGCGGTGCAACATTTCGGCTCTGAACCTAGAGCCTTTCTCAAGCCTTTCTCTAGGTTCAGAGCCGAAACGTTGCACCACACGGGTCAATAAATGATCTTTTTTTTATTTATTTTTTGGAGTGCAGTTCGTTTTTCCATATTATTATCTTGGGGCTTATGGTCAGTCCCCATTGAACATTGCACCCGCCCAAGCACTTTTGTCCAGTGCCGCCATTTTTCTTATATATCTATCAGATATATATATCTTGTTTGGTATCTATCTATCTATCTATCTATCTATCTATCTATCTATCTATCTATCTATCTATCTATCTATCTATCTATCTATCTATCTATCTATCTAGTAGAAGCCAATTTTCCTCATGTTAGGATTCAGACTAGCTCCCTGTGTCACAGACTCTTGTCCAAAAAATTACTAACTTGCAATATTGTTACTCTCAAAAAATACATCCATCTTGGACTCTTTATTGAGTTCAACATCATCACCTCCTCAGGCAGAGAGCTCCATAGTCTTATTGCTTTTACAGAAAAGAACCCATGTCTATGTTGGTATAGAAATCTTCTTTCCGCCAGATAGCTAGAATGTGACTGATGTGATGGTGGTCCACATTACTCTGACCAGCTCTTATTATTCAAAGATGCAACTGTCTTAATTGTTGATAACTTTTTATTTTACTTGCCAGATGCTAATTGTGTTCTGACATCATAGTAAATGACCTTGATAAAAACCAGACGTTCTTGTGTCATTTTAACAGCAACATTTAAACACTACATCGTAGGCAAATCATTAATTGTGCCTGGACGTAAGGTGTTCTTCATTAAAGTCTGTGGAGACATTTTCTTTTTTTTACTTTTGAGGCTTAAAGGGGTTTTACCATCACATACAATGGGGGCATATTGCTAGGATATGCCCCCATTGTCTGATAGGTGCGAGTCCCACCTCTGAGACCCGCACCTACAACAAGAACGGAGAGGGGAAATGAACGGAGGGCGCACTGCGTATGTTCAGCCCTCCATTCATTTCAATGGGGCCACCAAAAATAGCTATTTCCGTCTGCCCCATAGAAATGAATGGGAGCAGGTGCGCTCCTGTCCATTTCTATGGAAGCAGCGGGGAGCAGCGCTTGATGGTGGATGGACCCCGCAAAACCCGGGGTCCTCCAGCCACAGCTCTCCCCGCTCTGTTCTCCTTGTAGGTGCGGGTCCCAGAGGTGGGACAAGCACCTATCAGACAATGGGGACATATCGTGGTGATATGTCCCCATTGTATGTGATGGGAATACCCCTTTAAAGGAGCTTTTCAGGATTTTAACCCCTTCCTCCTGCATGCATTTTGAGTTAGTGACCAAGCT
Source organism: Bufotes viridis (assembly GCA_033119425.1). Lineage (NCBI taxonomy): Eukaryota > Metazoa > Chordata > Amphibia > Anura > Bufonidae > Bufotes > Bufotes viridis. The sequence continues at coordinate 37,394,077 of CM065596.1, read as the reverse complement.
ATATTTTTTTAATTTTTTAATAATTCCCTTCCAAAATCTATAACTTTTTTATTTTTACACTGATTCAGCCATTTGAGGGCCACCATTTTTGGGTACACATAACTTACTGATTGACTTACTGATTATCTTTTATTAACTCTATCTGGGAGGGGGATATGAAAAAACAGTAATACTGCCATTCAGTTTCTATGTTATAAATTTTGCGGCATCGACAACAGGACAACTTTATTCCTTATTCTCAGCACGATTACAGCGATACCAAATACAAAGAGAGTTTTTACATTGTTGCATCCCAAGACGCATAACTTTTTCATTTTTCTTTCTAGGGGGCTTGATTTTTGCAGGACAACCTGTCGATTTCATTTGTACTATTCTGGGGTACATAACACCTTTTATTCCATTTTTTGTCGTTGTTGGATAAGCAAAAAGTAGCCATTTTTTAATGATGTTCACCATATGGGATAAATTACATAATTGTTTTGTGCTAATCATTACGGATGCGGCGATACCAAATATGTGGAGGGAATTTTATTTTTGCTATTTTTCCCAATGGAAGAAGGAATATTTTTTAAAATTGGATTTTTTTTTAAACTTTGATAAAACTTTTTCACTTTTTCAGTTTTTATCCCATCTCCCAGAACCCCTGCCGATCAGATGTTTTCATAAACTTTGGAACCAAAACCACACAGCTCCCCACAGCGTGTCGTGGCCAGTCCTGGTTACTGCAGCCCGGCTGCCATTCTCTTAGCATATTCATCTACCTGTTCTTTAAACATAGCAGGGGAAAAAATGAAAGCTGTAAAAGCAGAATGGAAAAAATTGCATAATGACTCCTGTATTCCACTAGACCCCTGCTTCTAATTTTTACTCCAAATGTCCCTCGGCGGGGATACAGTTACTTTTTTAGGTTTTGAAATGGAAATTGTTATCCCTTAGTATGAGCAGATAGCAAATGGACATTCTTAGAAAATTCTTCTGAAAGTAATGTAATCTCTCCTGTGAATGAAGTCAGCCTAAGGAATCCACACTGCCAGGAGTGAATGAAAGGTCCTGACAGAAGATCTGGTAGATTAACGAAGGTCTCTGGATTTTCTGAAAACCCAGTTAGTCTTCAGACCCTGTTGAGGAGAGATTACAGTGTACTTACTGCACCCTTGATGCTGACGTCTCCGCTGTACCCTGACTGTCTGTAGTTTCTTCCGCTCGTGTCCAAACTGTTCAGCTGCGTTTACTATACTAGTAGCAGCTTTAGAAGTGACTGTCTGACTGTATCTCCCTATAACTGTTATTAAACAGCATACATGTGATATTCTTCATTAGGGTTTGGTGGTCCTTGCCCTGAAAAACGTACCATATTTTTCGCACTATAAGACGCACCTAGGATGTAGAGGAGAAAAATATGAAATAAATATTTTTCATCAGACCATATTCCTCCGCAGGCCTCATAGATTTCATTGGTTCTGGAAATGGCCATTTTCCATTGTTGTGTGAATGTATTCTAAGAAGTGCATGCGTGATGTTTCTTTCCCTGTAATCTATGGAAACGGACAAGAGCACTGCCATGGCTGCTCAGTCACTGTCGAAGACTGGACGGTTCTCCTGCTATTCATGTCATGTTCTATCAATATGATGTCAATATCTCCCAAGCCCCCTTATATTCATGTCAGTGGGCTCTGATTGGATTAAATTGGATCAAATTCCCCATAAAAAAGTATTCTGAGCAAATATTACATTCAGCACATTAAACTCAGTGAACCATTTGATAGCTGTTTGCCTGATTTTTATTTTGGACTGATGGCAATAATTGAACAAAGAACATAATGAACTCTACCTTGTGAACCAGGCTACTTTCACACTTGCGCTTTCCCTTTCCACCATTGAGATCCGTCATAGGATCTCAATAGCGGTGGAAATGCTTCCGTTTTGTCCACATTCATTGTGAATTGGGACAAAACTGAACTGAACGGAATGGAGCGCTCCAAAATGCATTCCGTTCCGTTTGGTTGAACCCCCATCGCCGACAAAATAACTCCGCAAGCAGCATTTTTCTGTCCTCGATGTGGTGCGGAGCAAGATGGATCCGTCATGACAAACAATGTAAGTTATTGGGGACAGATCAGTTTTCTCGGGCAAAATAGAAAACGGATTTGTCCCCTATTGACTTCATGACGGATCCGTCTTGGCTATGTTAAAGATAATACAACTGGAATCATTCATAACGGATGCAGACTGGTTGTATTATCGTGATGTAAGCTTTTTTGCTGATCCATGACGGATCCAGCAAAAATATTAGTGTGAAAGTAGCCTTAGTACGGCAGAATTGATATTTAATATTCATTTCCAGGAAATATGAACCTACGTGTGCCATCTGATGCATTGGTTACACACCTTGTTGAGGGAAATGAGTCAGGACATTTTTTACATTCGATAACACGTATGCCACCTTGTTTATTTAGTGGGAAGGACTCGCCTTTTTAATTTACAATCACCTCTGTCTGTTTGATAACAGATGCCACTAATTACATAGAGTTAATATAGTTATTTGCAGTCTGTGGGCTTCTATTGGGAAAAGTCATAAACTTTTAACAGTACCTCCTCTTGGTCTTCATAGCTTTTCAGTTTTAGATTTTTTTGTAATCCATTTACATGCTTTATTTATTAAAAAAATGATTTCTTGAGGAGTGTTCACATTTACCAAGGGTACTTTCACATTAGCAGCAGGGGAGTCCGTCAGGCTGTTCCAGCGGTTGAACAGCCTGTCGGATCCGTCCTGCCGCTAGTTCACGTGTACCCCCAGCACTGCCGCTCCGTCCCCATTGACTATAATGGGGGCGGCATTCCGGTGGAAGCACGGCAGCGCACGACAAGAGGCCGCCGGACTAAAAGTACGACATGCAGTACTTTTAGTCCGGCTGCCTCTCGCCGTGCGCTGCCTGAACTCCACCCCCGCCCCCTTATATATAATCCCACCAGTGGCGTAACTACCGGGAAAGCAGGGGAAGCAGCTGCTTCTTCTTAAGTTATTCTGAAGACAGGGAGCGCGCCACCCTTGCGCCATTGCCGGCTGCTGATGGAGAGCCAGGGACAGCATGTCGGGTATGGAGCCTCTGCTAAGCAAAGACCATGTGCCCAGGTGATGCCAAACCAGAAGTGCCCTGCAGGCTTCTCTCTGCTGCTGGGAGTTCAGTGTGGAGGTTTATGAATGGAAAAACTAAGGAAAACCCCGTTTCTGACCCTTATGTTAGAGCAAATGAAAGTTATGTTTTAACACTTAAACACCTAAAGGAAAAAAAAGAATTTTAAAAACCTGCTGTTTCTCTATATGACCTTATGTTGATAGTAGTGTTAATAGAGTCCCAAAGGTCTATAAAAGCAGCTACCCTACTTTTACAGACCCTTTGAGACTCAATTAACACTACTATCAACATAAGGTCATCTAGAGAAACAGCAGGTTTTTAAAATTCTTTTTTCCTTTAGGTGTTAGAGCAATCAAATGAAAGTTATGTTTTAACACATCTACCACTGCTTATTCTATTACTCTTATATATGCAGACGGTGTGCGCTTTTATGTACATGGCGGAACAGCAGGCAGAAACAGTTGTTAAGCGATGGGGGGGGGGCATACAAAAATTTGCTGTGGGGCCCAGTCACTTCTAGCTACGCCCCTGCATCCCACAGAACCAGATACCACAATGCAGCACAAAATACATCCCTAGAAGCTGTCCCTCTGTGGCGGCCATCAAAGGTGCTGCGTTCTGTTCTCCTCTTCCAGTTGTCTCTAATATGGATATAGAGCAGGGGGCTTAGGAGGTGAGATATGGGCCACAACACCAAGGCAGCTCTGCTTTATCATGCTGCCTGGATTTTCTCTAATAATAACCCCTATAGTCCCCCCAGTAGTTTGTACTCAGCCAGTGGCAGTGAGGAGGAGTGAAGTGGAAAAAATCACAGAATAATGGTCTAAATGGCAAAAAATGCTGAAAACCCCAAATGCTGTTGCGCATTTCTACCCGGGGGAGCAAATCCTGCCCATGTGATCCGTTGCTAACAGCAATCCCCAGCAAAAATGCATACAATGGAGGATGCCGGCAGTGGACCACATGTACCACAAAAACATCCTACACAGGTCTTAAAAGCAGAAAATGCTCAAAACCCCATATGCTGTTGTACATTTATAACCGGGGTAGAAGATCCTGCACATGTGATCCATTGCTAACAGGATCCCATGTGCAGTGAAGTGGCCCTATGGGCATCGGACCACCAGGAAAATTCACTGTAGGGTATATGGTCAGTCTGCCCCTGAGAATACTTAAGAGGTGATTCCAAAATCTTTGGTGATTTAGAGATTTGAAGGGCTCAATGCCAACAGCCCTGGTGGTCTAGGGTACTAAATGAGTTTATGGTAATGTCCTTGGGTCTAGGGCAAGGAATCGGTTAACATCTGAATTCTTACTTATTTAGAGAATAAATAGTTTAATAGTTGTATCCCTGGTAGTCTAGGCACAGAGCAAGTAGATAGATGTATCCCTGGTGTCCAGTGGTTACTCACCATTCCAGTTTTTGGCATTGTTGCTAACACAGAAAGCTGAACACTGGGTGATTCTTCTCATCGGGTTCATAATCGAGGTAAAAAAACCTGCTTTATATTTGGTATTGTTTAGATGTTTATTGGGAAGCATGTGTACTGACAGTATTTGGATGCATTAATGCAATTCTGTGCAACTGCCAGTATGTCTGGGAATTAGTGTTTATGTCCAGACTATACAAAAAGAAGAACTTCATCTGACAAACAGTTTCCATGTGGAGTTTAAACTTCGGTCACCGCTCGCAAAAAAGTGGATTTTTGACCCTAATACAGCTAATAGAAGCCAAGCCACCCATGACCTGTCTGGTTGGACCATATGTTAGCTTGAGGCGATATGATATCAGGAATTTTTGTTAGTAAAATTCTGATTCCATTCCTTGCTGTTTCATATGACTAGATGTGGCATGGGCTACGTGGTGACAATTTATTAAAAACTTGTGACCGTGACTTGACTTAAGGAAGCAGAATCCCTCAACAAAATTTCTGAAATGGAAGGGACTTTTCCAGTAGTCGCAAAGTCTATTGTGACAACGAACGGAAAAATGAACCTTTTTTTTTTTTAAATCACTTGCAGCGAGTTGCGCCGCAGCGCCGCCGGCTGCCCACCCTAGCCTGCGTGTGCAGTGCTGCCCCGGCTCTCCCTCACAGAGCGGCAGCATGGCAACACGGTGAGGGGTCACTCAGGGGGTGTGTGACTGGCGAGTGGCTCTGCGGCGGGCAGCAGCAGGGACTGGAGCAGCTGTTGGTGACTTGGCCAGCCCAGACGGACTGTCGACTGCCCTAGAATAGGTGATGAGCGCAGAGCGCATAATCTTTATAATTATTAACAACATTAACGGGCGGGTAGGGTCACGGGTGACATGATGGGAGGGGGGACAAATCAAATGTCTGTAGTCTGTGCCATGGAGGGGAAGAAATGTGACATGGGGGGGGAAGAAGTGTGACACAATAGACACTGAGCTTGATAAAGACCGTGGAGGTCGAAACGTCGCTGTCAATTTTGGGTGCTAATAAAGAAGTAAAAACTTTACTGATATAGGAGCGCCGCGGCTTCTCTTTGATATTGACTTTACCTCGGATCCGGAGGGCCAGGATCTATTTACCGGAGGCACCGCCACTTAAAAGGAAACGCATGAGAATACCCAGTGAGTAGTGCTGTCCTATTCTTTTGTTCTCTGACACAATAGGGGTCATAATATGATCATGGGGGGGGGGGGGGGGGCGCCAACATGTAGCTTCGCTTGTGTTGGCAAAAATCCTTGCACCGGCCCTGAATCCATCATCATCAAAGGCACTCTGAACCAACACCAGGCAGGAGAACTCCAAGACCAGGGTGTGCACTGAACCGAAGGGAAAAAAGGTGTGCCCTTTCCTTTTCTGCACAGGCCAGGAGAGTATTAGCATGATACTACCAACGTTCTTATTACTATCACTCCTATCCTCATCTTTGGTTGCTGCAAATTCAATGACTGGCAGTAACAGTGATGCATTGAATGCACCGGTGACATGTTGAAACAGGGGAAGTGGGGTAAGTATTAAATTTTTTTTTTTTGTAGCATTTAGGTGTATTATGTTAGGGTTTCTGCACACAATGCAGATTATGGGCGTTTTTTCAGTGTGAATTTTCGTGTGGAAAAACAGCAGAGCAATACAGTACCAGCAAAGAGTATAAGATTAGATAAATCTCATATACACTTTAAGGGGCATTTGTGAAGCTGAAATACACCTAAACTAGGCATATTTCAGACGTAGATTGCGACGCAGCGGTCAGTTGCTCCACAGTCTGCAACTTTTCCTCGCTCATGCCAGGTTTAAAAAAGTGGCCGTGGCATAGGTGGGGAAGGGGGTGGGCCATCGGGCCCGTCTCATTTACCATTTTCTACACCTGTTTCAGGCATAGAAAAAGGTCTAAATCTAAGACAGCAAGGGAGCCGGCTTACATTTAGAAGCGGCGCCTCTACATAACGGATCCACCGCCAGGTATAGAGATTATTAAGGGACCCCCTTTGCTTTTTTCTTAGGTGCAGAAATAGACCTGCTATGCAGATGTTGAAATCTGTAGTGTGTCAGTTGTTGTTGCATTTTCCTTGTCCTTTTCAAATCTCAAGCAAAAAATGCATAAAAACCTCACCCAAAAAATAGAGCAAATTTATGTGCTTTTTGTGCAGTTTTGGTCCGAATTTTATATGGATTTTCTGCACATAAATCTGCGGCAGGCACCCTTAAGTGGCTGGACAATCCCTTTCCATCTATCCGTTGGTGCTTAAAGAAAATGTGTCACCAAAAAGTTAGCTGCCAGTTAAAACCAGATAGTAACACATATTCTTTTTTTCTATCTGATTTTATTTTCTGATTACAGATTTTTTATTCTACTTTCTGAACGTGATTATGGAGGCGGCCATCTTGCCTGAGCTGTTCCTAACAGCATTTAGAAAGCATTAAGGAAATTGCTTTACGGCAGCCCCATGTTCCATAGGCACAATGGTCAGGAGGGGGCCTCATTGACTTCTTTGGGAGAGTTTTCTAGGCATGCTCTGTGACCTGTGCAGAGGTCATTGTACAAGAAAAGAATAGATATAAAGATAATAGATAGATAATAGATAAATAATAGATTTGACAATCACCTGTTGTGAATAGATGATCCTGTCTTATCTATACACAAAGGTGATATCATTACAGGCAGGATTAGGCTACATTCACACGACCGTAGTGTATTACGGATCCGCAATACACCCGGCCGCACCCCCCATAGAAATGCCTATTCTTGTCCGCAGCTGTGGAAAAGAATAGGACATGTTCCATCTTTTGCGGAGCTGCGGACCGGAAGCTCGGGTCCGCACTCCTCAAATGCGGAAGCGGAGAGCACATAGTGTGCTCTCCGCACCTCGTCCGGCCCCATAGAGAGTGAATGGGTCTGCACCCGTTCCGCAGAATTGCGGAACGGATGCAGACACATTTACGGTCGTGTTAATGTAGCCTTAGAATGACAGATAAGCAGATAACTGCAGTAAAGTGATCTGTACAGACCAAGAAGTGGCGCCTATTATTATTCGTATCAGTCAGTGCGAAAACTGCACGATTTTTTGGTTTTTGTTTAAATATATTATTGTTTAAATTCTTTAAAAATATGTTAAACATGTTAAAAATGTGATTTAAACAATAGGTAATTTTCTGATGACACATTCCCTTAAATGTGGAGGCATTTATGGAAGAGTAATAGTCATCTGAGTGTGAAAAACAGACAGAAGACCAGTGATGAATGCAAGTGACAGCCACTACTGACTACACACTGTATGAAAAGACAATCATTCTTGCAGATATTACTGCAATATGTGTGTCCCCATGACATGCCTGTTCACCATTCACTTCCAATTGCCTATCCAATTTATTGGAAATGGAAAATTCAAGGAATGCACATAGTCCATGTATTTCTAGTTTTACTTCATAATGATCATTTTCACGTAAATAATTTATAACTATTTTGTAACTGATGATGAATTATTGAAAGATAATACCCGATCAATAACCCTTTTAGGTAAAGGCAGTTCTAGCCTTTCTGCTCCCTGAAGGGGAAACGTTCCCCTCCTCCCAGTACTGGATAGAAAGGAGAGAGGAGTGCATGTGATACACAGCACGCCATGGTCACCATTTTAAGATGCAATTTCCACCCTTTAGTACCCTGGTGACACTTTCGTGTTTCCTAAAGACGTCCCTCACCATGGTACCATACTATATTAAAGAGGGTGGCCCATCTCATACATTGGGGGTATATCGCTAGGATATGCCCCCAATGTCTGATAGGTGCAGAACCCAGAGGACCCGCAAAGAGAAGGAGAGCGGATCGGCTACAAATTTCCATTAATTTCTATGAGAGTGCCAAAAATAGCCAGCTATTTCCGTAAGCCCCATAGAAATGAATGGAGCAGTGGCTGTGCTTGCGCGGTGCACTTCCCATTCATTTGAATGGGACCTCCAAAAAGTTTTGGCACTCCCATAGAAATGAATGGAGGGTGGCCGCTCATGCGTGGTCTGCACTCCTTCAGTTTGCGGGCTCCGTTCCTAGAGACAGGTGAAGGACCTAAAGTTCACCTCCGAATTTCTGCAGATACAGGTTAGGTCATGAAAATAACAGAATGTTATTTCCTTTGGGTAGTTTTTACAGGATAGACTTACTTACCGGTTACAGGAGAAGTGGAGACTATGCAAGTTGTGCCCGTCTTATGTTCAGGAACACTTTCTGCAACACCAAACGCTCGATGTTCCAGACTTGAATTTCAATTTGCATTTTCTTTCGAGACAGTTGAGTTTCCCTTCATTTAATCCCATGGACAAAACTCACATACTGTTAGGTCTGGCAATCATGGAGGTTACCACTAGTGTTAAGCGAAGCATTCAAAGCGGAATTCGGTCCAAAGTTTAGGAAAACTTTGATTTGCAATGAACCCGAATTTCCACTCGCTTCGTGGTAACGAATCAGTTTTTCATAAAATGCAATCTGCATGTGTTACAAAGTGAAAATAAGAAGCCTGGGAATGCCTTTAGGGGGGCAGATCTTAAGGAGGACCATCCCTATCTTTTGCTGGCTTTACTTCTTCCAAATCATCCTTGTCCTAGAAAAGTCAGCCAGATGCAGAGAGAGGAGGAGCTGAATGTCCCTGATGACCTATTCTCATTGATATTAGATGATGTTGGAAAAGGAGGAAAAGCAGGTGGCAGAAGAAGGGCTCCCACCTGTAGGGCAGGAGAGCGCTAGGGTTGGAGAAGTGGGTACGCCAGCATTGTGTCTCCCCACCAAACCGGCAGAAACCCCTTACCAGCAACAGCCCGTGTTTAAAAGTGCCGCTTGGCAATTAACAATGAAGACCGACTATACAGTGCGGACATCAATATTAAATGAAAGGCAGCTGGACAAGTTAATTGTCCATCACTAATGCTTTACACTGCAGCTCAGCTTGGTCACATTGGCTGCTGTGTATTATCTCAACTCACTGTTTCACAGCTAGGAAAGCAGTGCACGAAGTGCTAGGTTTTATTAGGGTACGACCACACAGTCAGGTTTCTGCATGCAGTTTTGCAAGGAGGTAACTACCAAGAAAGAGAATCATCTCGCCAACAGCAGTGGCTTCTTATCAGTCAAGATCCGACTTTGCAACAAGCCTTGGTCTTTGACTGGGAATATAGCCAAACCAGATATCCATCTGTAGACAGCTGTGGGGCACTTGCCCCTCATCAGTATGGAACAGGATTCTCCCTGGCTCATAGGTAGCTTCTTCCAATAGGTGGCGTTGGTGAGATGGTTCTCTTTTTTGGGAAATGTCTTTTTGCATCTATTTGTTTCTCATGGACCATTGCCATACATGACTAGTCTCTTTAAGGACATTCAGCACCCTCCCTAAGCGGTTTCCAAGGCATCGCACTCCTACTCCGTAATGATGAGGGTCAAGCCCACCGAAACAGCTGTCTACAGATGTATATTTGGTTTGACTATATTCTCTGGTCAGATCTCAAGGATTGTTGGAAAGTCGGATCTTGACTCATAGAGAGCCACTTCCAACAGTTGGGCTGGTAAGAAGATTCTCTTTCTTGGGAGATACCCCTTTGCATATTAATTTCCCATGGAACATTGCTAATAATTCCACACCATGGAGTACTTCCAGTCTTCACACAGGACTGGCCTCTTTAGGGAGATCCAGCACCCTGCCTAAGCTCCTTGCAGTATTGAAAGCCAAAACCAGGAGTGAATTAAAAAATGAGAAGTTGTATTGGTCCTTTATACTTTCTCTCCTTTTATGATCCACTCCTGATTTTGGCTTCCGAAACTACATCAAGAAACCGGGCAGTGTGGTTGTAACCTTACAGAAGGAAATATAGTACTCCTCTATAAATGGGTTGTCCTATATTAAGAACGGGCATCTGTTTTGTGCCACTGATAATGAAGCTGTGGCCCCAGTCTTGCTCTGCCGGGAACAGAGCATGGTTTTCTCCAATCACTGCTATGGAGTTTCTGAAAATAGTTCGGAAAGCACACTCAGCTATTTTTGGAAGTCCCATAGAAGTGAATGGAGATAGCCATGTAAATGTGTTCGTAACTCCATTCTGTTTTGCACAAGAAAGGCTCCGCACTTATCGGACATTTATGGCATATCCTGTGGATGTGTCATTAATGTCCAGATGGGCAAGTCATGGATGCCTGACACTCCTTTTACCTTGCGTATAGTTTATGCCCTTGGTATTCGATGACAAGCACACAGTGAAACAGAACAAACATATTGTACGCGCAGCCATAAAATGAAAACCCGGAACTTTTAACGTCATGTGTTTTAGAGCATATCAAATTTATGGTGTCATTCAGACGTTTCTGTTGTGAAAACCACAGTCTGATAAGTGAAGTGAGGAACATTGTGCGAGGACTATTTGCCTTACAATTATCTGCAGGTCTGAGCACCTTTCAGTCAATAAATATCTGAACATTCAACAAAGGTGTGTCCAGACAAGCTAGAAGATTGGGAAACTTTTAAATTGGAACAAATGCACTTAAAGGGGCTTTCCCTGAATGACAACATACCTCGCCTTATCTTCAGGATTAATCTAAGAGTCTGTTGGGGCTTTAAAGGAAATGTGTCACCAAAAATGTTACCTGACAGTTAAAACCGGATAGTAATACATCTCCTTTGTTCTAATCTGTTTTTATTATCTGATTGTAGATATTTTATTCTATTTCCTGAACAGGACTATGGGGGCCGCCATCTTGCCTGAACTGTTCTATTGCTTTACGGCAGCCCCATGGGCAATAGACACAATGGTCAGGTGGAGACCTCATTGACTTCTATAGGAGAGTTTTGTAGGCATGATCTGTGAGCTGTGCAGAGGTCATTGTACAAAGAAAGATTAGAATTCACCTATTATGTATCCTGGATTGAATCGTGTAATTGTTGTTTCTGTTAATTTTTTACATAGTGTAGGGAGAAGGGTATTAAATATTTTTGTAATATACCTCAGGGAAAGATGTTTCTTTGTACTTGAAAACATGATGTAAAAGCTTTCTTAGTATAGCTCTAAATGAGCATTGCTATGGAGGGTCTGTCTTCAGTCTTCAGATCTAGTGAGCGGCGAGCGCAGAAGATGCCTGTGTGTAACAAGTCGTATAGGCAGTGAGATTTAGAGCACATATACATAGTCAGGGACTGGAGTATGGACATGAGGCAGGCTGGAAGCCTCTGTATGTTACACACAGGCATCTTCAGCGTTCAGTACAACTGAAGACTGAAGACAGACTCTCCTTAGCAAAGCTCTAAGGAATAATGTTTAGCATCCCTGTTCATACACCATATTAAAAATAAAATGAAATGACAATTGCACTTTAAAAAGTTGACACATTCCGTTTAAGGGTATTATGAGCATGGGAGTCCTGTTTTCTACATTTGAATGCAGGGCAGACAAGCGTGTACGCAATCGTTCCATCCAAAGTCTGTGGGACTGCCGACTACAGCCAACTACAGGGATTGACTATTGCCACCATAGAGATCATCCCTGAATAAAATATAGCTGAGTACAGCGCTTGGCTATCCCCATCAGTGGCATAGAGATTAAATGGTGAGGCAATGTGCATGATGTATTCAACCAAGAGACACAGGACCCTGTTCTCATGATTGGTGGGAGCGACAATGGTCAGATCCCCTCAGATAAGACGATTATCACCTATTCTGTGGGGCTTTGGACAACCCCTTGGTGCTCCAACTAGCTAATAAGTATATTAATAAAAGCACAGTTTTCTCTGGAATGGTGTATGGCACAGATATAAATGAGGTATCGTTTTAATCAGAATGATCCACCCTACCAAGCAGTTTGGCAGGCTTAAAGGGCTTCTGTCACCCCCCAAAAGCCTTTTTTTTTTTTGCCTCACTAAAAAGCTTATAGGGCGATTATTCTAAACATATTCTTGTTAACTGTTTTTGTAGGTTAATTTTGCTATAAAACGTTATTTTATAATATGCAAATTACCTTGCTACCAGCAAGTAGGGCGTTTACTTGCTGGTAGCCGCTGCATCCCGCTTGTAAAAAAACGCCCCTCCTGTGGTTGATTGACAGGGCCAGCGAGTGCTCTCCTCCTCCAGCTGGCCCTGTCCCTGTTTAAAATCTCGCGCCTGCGCCATACCGTTCTTCAGTCGGCGCAGGCGCACTGAGAGGAGTACTCTCGCTCGGCCGCTCCTTCCTTAGTGCGCCTGCGTCTTCTCTTCCGGGTGCGACTGAAGAACGGTATGGCGCAGGCGCGAGATTTTAAACTGAGACAGGGCCAGCTGGAGGAGGAGAGCGCTCGCTGGCCCTGTCAATCAACCACAGGAGGGGCGTTTTTTTACAAGCGGGATGCAGAGGCTACCAGCAAGTAAACGCCCTACTTGCTGGTAGCAAGGTAATTTGCATATTATAAAATAACGTTTTATAGCAAAATTAACCTACAAAAACGGTTAACAAGAATATGTTTAGAATAATCGCCCTATAAGCTTTTTAGTGAGACAAAAAAAAAAAAAAGGCTTTTGGGGGGTGACAGAAGCCCTTTAACAGGGTAGATCATGCTGACAGATGCTTTTTAAGTTACTGGCTTGTCGAATGGGCTTTTCTAAGGCAAGGTTTTTTTTTATTAAACAATTAGGCAAAATTACTGCATCTCTATTAATATTTCGGATCAATTCACCCAGAAATAACCAGGTTTGGTCTTATATGGATCACTTACATTCATTCACTACAGATTAACAAGATTAACTGGTTTACCCTACTTTCTCATGAAACGTATCATGTCTATACTTAATTGGAAGAATTCAATATGGGTTTTAACTTTCACTTTGAATTCTTCCCTTGGTTGCAGAATGTGATGCAAGATTCTTAAAGATTATCTAGACTTATCATTGTCACAGCAGCATTCTGCATTTTTAATGTTGTTATTCATCACCCCACCCTCCTGAAAAGGAGAATTAGAACAATTACCAGGAGCAGAGAGCATTCCTTCTCTGACAAGTAGAAGCCGGGCCCACTTCCGTGCTACGGATCTCAGTCCCTATAAGGAAAGATTTCTCTATTTGCTTGAGACATTTTTGTCATTGATGACATTGTTTCAGGCGGAAACAAATGACAGAATACTTATTACCTTTAAATAATTTGCATAAGAACAGGAGGATTACAGAATGAGTAGTAACAATGTATCACCGTTGTTGGCGTCATCTGTTTATCTTTAAGGGGTTTTCCGAGACTTATGTACTGATGACCTTTCTTCTGAATGGGTCATCAGTATTTGATCAGTGGGGGTCCGACACTCCGGACCCCACCAATCAGCTGTCACAGTAGGAAACAATGAGCCCTGTGCTACAGCCTAGAACTGTCCCTACCTAATTAATTGCATGATCTGCCCTAAATGGAGGCCCACAACTGGACGGCAGTCCCTTTCCTAAAAAAGTGCTGGTCCTGAATCAGGAAAGGAAACACAAACAGGCAGAATAACAGATGACTAGTGACAGAATGACACAGCAGACAAAAGATAGAACCAAAAACATACCACACTGAGGTCAATACCAGGATCAGAACCAGAAAATAACGTCAAATCCAAGGGGTCAAACATGAGTCGGAGTCAAGGTACAAGCTGAGGTCAGGAATCCAGTAGCAACTTCACAGAACACAAAACGGCAAATGGCTTAGAGATGTTTCACCAGCTATTTGACTGAAGAACGTGACATCACATGGCCTAGGCTAAGCTGTGAGAAGGCCTCGGTGCAACTGTGAGCGCCAGTGCCTTCTTAAATAGCTGATCGACCGGGGTGTTGGACCCCCCACAGATCAGCTACTGGTCATCAGAGTATATAAGCCTCGGAAAACCACTTTAAAGTAATAAAACCTGATCTGAACCCTGCTAATGAATTGTTTCAAGTATTTTTACTGTTCATATAAAGCTACTTTTAATTTTCATGTATCATGAAAGTTGAATCAATCAGATTAAAGTTGGAGCAAAACCATCAGCTGTTTTGGGAAGCCACCAGAGCTGGAAATTGTACAGCAGAGATAGAAGCAGAGTTTTGCATCCACTGTACAGGTGCCGTGCTGGCGTACTGCTGTGCTCCTATTCAATATGGATGCTAAAATGCAGTACCCCAGCACTGCAAACTACACAGTGGACACATGGATCACCAGTGGCTGGAACCACCGCTAGTGAGCAGCAGAGGTAGAGCGGGGGCTAGCTACTGGTCCAGGAAGAGAGGGGTGAGTAACATGGCACCTGTGCCCGTCAGATATCTAGCCCTGTAAATCAAGGGCGTATTGCGGGTGGCTAAGACTACAGGGGTGTTCAGAAACTGGTGCTCCAAGGGCTTTGGCCAACCCCTTGGTGCTCCACTTTGCTAATTAGTATATCTCACAGATATAAATGGAACAGTGTATCGCACAGATATAAATGAGGTATTGTTTTAATCAGCATGATCCACCCTACCAAGTAGTTTGGCAGGCCTAATAGGGTAGATCATGCTGACAGATGGTCTTTAAGTTACTGGCTTGTTAAATGGGTTTTTCTAAGGCAACAAATAAATCACTGAAAAATAGTGCACCACAATGATAAGCAACTGACAACACTGGCTAATCCCTCAAGCTGATGTTAAAAGCTGAGACTTTTGCCAATATCTTCCAGCCAGAAACAAATCAGAGCCCCTTCATGCACCACATCAAGGTCTCGCAGCATGGCATGGGGTCCTACCACTAGACTACGTATGGTGTGTGAATAGGGTCTGAGAGGTGCTGAGATCCAGCTCACAGCCCAACTCCCACTTACCTGCCTTTTAGGACCACTAATGCAATCGGAGGTAAATGAGGCCGCACCTACAACAGACCATGTGACACAGGCTCCCAGGTGCAGCAGAATGTTACCAGCCATACGCATTGGAACATATAAAACAAAAATCCCCGTCACCCAGCGCTGGTATCTTGTATTACCCATACGGGCGATATATGTTTGTAGCATTTTGTGTAGGATGTTTTGTGGTGCATGTGGTTCGCGCCGGCATCCTCCATTGTATGCAATTTTTGCAGGGGATGGCTGCTATCTGCGAACCACATGCGGAGGAACTGCTCCCCCAGTTAGAAACACGCAACAGTGTTAGGAGTTTGAGCAGTTCCTCCCATTTAGGCCACGTTTATTTCAGCGATTTTTTTTTAAACAACTAGGCAAAATGACTGTATCTCTATTAAAATTTCTGACAATTCACCCAGAAATAACCAGCTTTGGTCTTATATGGATCACTTACATTCATTCATTAGAGATTAACAAGATTAACTGGTTTACCCTACTTTCTCACCCTTATTTCTCATGAAACGTATCATGTCTATACTTAATTGGAAGAATTCAATATGGATTTTAACTTTCACACTTAATTCTTCCCTTGGTTGCAGAACGTGATGTAAGACTCTTAAAGATTATCTACACTGATCATTGTCACAGCCAGGGGCATCGCTACGGCTTTTTATCCGGGGCTAGGGCCCGAATCAAACTACCACCCCCCTGAACCTCGCCAGGGCGTCTTTAATGCGGGGCAAATGGGGCAGCTGCCCAGGGCCCAGTTGCTCCTGGGGGGCCCAAGGCAGCTGCCTCTTGAGCCCCGCTGGCCACTGCACACAAATTCAGTGAGGACCGGGAAGCGGTGAAAGCTCTATACTCACCGCTTCCTGGTCCTCGGCTCTCCGCTGTGAAGGCTGCACATATGTGAGGTCACGCTGTGCGCGCCAGTTCACAGCACAGACTGAGGAGGAGGAAGGCCGAGCGCGGGCTGTGAGGAGTGGTGGCGTCCGGAGCAGGAAATGTAAGTGTTTTTTTTGTTTTTTTTAACTTATGAGGCTCATGGAGGCACTGGGGGCTAATGGAGGCACTGGGGGCTGAAGAGAGGCACTGGGGGCTGAAGAGAGGCATATGGGGGCTGAAGAGAGGCACTGGGGCTGATGGAGGCACTGGAGGCTGATGGAGGCACTAGGGGCTGAAGAGAGGCATATGGGGACTGATGGAGGCACTGGGGGCTGATGGAGGCACTGGGGGCTGAAGAGAGGCATATGGGGGCTGAAGAGGGGCACTGGGGGCTGATGTTAATTCATATTATGCAAATTTCAACACAGTGGGCTTATGCCCCGGATGTTTTCAGACCCTAGCAACGCCCCTGGTCACAGCAGTATTCTGCATTTTTAATCCATCCACTGTTGCATCCACTGTACAGGTGCCTTGCTGGGGTACTGCTGTGCTCCTATTCAATATGGATGCTAAAATGCAGTACACCAGCACTGCAAACTACAAGGTGGATGGGGCCTTCCAGCCACTGTATAGTTTTTGTTGCAGGTGGCTGCCCAAAACAGCTGATCAGTGGGGGTGCGTGAAGGAAAACTAATGAATATCACTCAACATCTAGCAACCATCAGGGTAAAACAGATTGCATCCAGATTCAGTTTTTCCTGCAAGTCCCATTAATTTCTATGGAGTAAGGACTGGGTGAAAATCGAACAATATAGAACATGTTTAAATTTTTCTTGAAAGTGAAGATCATCAGTGCACATGTTGTGCACAGATCCATCCAATATTTTTAATGCATGTACTGTCTCCTTGTTTTCTCGATCACTGCATACCTCATACATAGGCAATACTCAGAATATCCCAAGACATTTACTTCTATGTATGTGAATGATATTAAAGGGGTTATCCAGGACTATTAAATATCCCCCATACGCACGGGCCCCTCACAATGAATATACTTACCTGGCTCCCCGTGCTGTTCCTAGTCCCCGCACCACCGCTTCTGCTGCTTCTCCCGGTGTCGGGGTGGGGGTGGGGGGGGTTTCGCAGCCAATAGCAGGTGGGGATGGGGATGAGCCTCCCTAGCGTCGCCCACGAAGCTAGGGAGGCTCGTCTGCCATTGGCTGCTCCCCCCTTACACTGGATTTTTTCATCCGCGCACGGGAAGAAGCAGCAGGGGCTGTGGGGGGGACCAGGAGCGATGCGGGGAGCGAGGTAAGTATATTCAGTGTGAGGAGCCTGGGCATATGGAGGACATTTATTAGTCTTGGATAACGCCTTTAACAGTTCTTTCTATAGTGGATTAATGGAAAAGGATATGACTACAGGGTCAGGCAACACAGGGTTGTTTGCAGTGTGTAGCCATGGAGACATATAGGTCTGCTTAGGAGCTGTAGACAAAAAACGGCTCTTCATTTTTTATTTTTTTAAAGTGCTTTGGAGCCGTATAAAAAATGTGTACATAGCCATTATAATAACCTGAGTGTAATTAGGATTTATATTAGGCACATTTTGTCATAGCGTAGAAACTACAGAGTCACAACTTCATTTAATACCAAATATAGCTGCTGAATGAAGTAACGTGCGCAGAGATCTTCTCAGCGACCGAATATCTCAGGAATTCCAGGAGCTTGTTAAGCATCTCCATAAGGTTTTACACTACCGTAAGTTCAGTCATTGTCATAGTATCCCTTCTGTGTAGTTAGTCAGCATCATGGGGGGTTCAGATGACCTCATCGAAGAGCCCTCTGCAACAGTGCTACAGGGTACTGCAAAAAACTGCTTCTCCATTACTCACATGGAAATCCTTTAAATTGCTTTCCGGTCTGTAAGAAAACAGCTGCTTTTCTAATAGCAAAGAATGAGATATTAATTTTCACGATCCAGTGTTTCCTTAGAACTTTAAATGAAGAAGATGAACTGCTGTGTTCCAGGATCATGGATATAGGGGTTTTACTCAAGCCCTGGGTCACCACCCAGAATGATATGCAACATCATCTAACCCTTTAAAAGTGATCTACTGGATAGGCCATCATTATCTGATCATTAGGGGTTCAACACCTCACAACCCTGCTGATCCCCTGTTCTGCGGTGGTTCCCATGCCAAACCTTCACAGCTCCGTCTATTGTGTAGTGGACAGTCCTTGTTACATTGGCGCTTCTCCTATTCACTTCAATGGGAGTAGTGGTGCAGTAAGCACTTCATATGGTGGAAGACCTAAGTCAAAACAGTCAGTTTAGAGACAGTGGATATCTAGACAGTGAAGTGTGCGTAGGCAGCAGAACACAGTTCTTAAAAAACCTACCCAGCAAGATATATTTGAAAAGCATTCCAGTGTTTACAGGAGGTGCATACAGAATCTCTGTGGAGATAAACTGCTTACAGTCTCCACAGCAAACCTGTTCAGGAGATTCAACTCTTCTGGTGCTAGACAGACCTAAAGAGGAAGAATCTGGATATGCCCACTATAATACGTCCAACGGAAGAAACCTGTAGTACCATTAACTGTGGGTACAACAAACTGTGAAAAAGGTGCAGTGAAAGAAATTGTTGCATGCCTATTTCTGAATGCTTACATGTGGGATAGAGAAGTGGGAGGAAAAATGCTTTAAAGAGGCACCTTGGCCTGTTAACTATGCCCTTTAGCCATATAACCTGTAAGATCTGTTGAAAATTGAACTTTGTTTAAGCATTGCCAGTCCATGCATACTGAGAAATGGAGAAATGTAATGTTAATTGCTTCATAATTGCCTCCAACCCTGCAGGGGACCATGCCTTGCACCTTACAATTTATCACCATCAAGGGAACCCTGAACCACCATCAGGCAGGAGAAACCCAGAACCAGGGTGTGCCCCAAAAGGAAGAAAGGTATGTCTGTCTTTGCATGACCCTGGGGGTGTCAGAGTGAGTAACCGCTACAACCACCATTCTTGCTACTATAATTCCTTTCTTCTCTCCTCTCTGCTCTCCTGCTCATACAGCATGTGAGATATCGGACCCCTGCCAATCTGATAGTGATAGCTGATCCTGAGAATGAGCCATCTCTTGCCCTTAAAGTATATTCCCAAGGGTATCAATAAGGCTGGGTTCACACTATAATCTAGCCCCCCCTCTGGGCTTTCCATTGGTGTTATACTGAACATTTAAATACCCTAAAACAGTATTCAAATGCATACTGCGTTGGATACATTCACTTCAATGATTCATCTTTAGACTCCATTTGATTAGCTTGCTGTTCTTTTTCATCTTTGTTCCCCAGACAGAATCCTTTGGACTCCATTTATCTCACTGAAGTGCATGGACCCATTGAGGGTTACATTGGTTTACCATTTTCGCAGTATTCGGAAACATACCCCAGATGGAAAGCCCATTGCGAGGCTAAAACTCAGTGTGAGCCCTCCCTAAATTATAATAAATTGTCTTACCCTATTTTTGTACTGGTTTTCTCTCAAGCTTGCCACCCCCAAGGTGGACTGTCCTGTGCACATTTCTTGAAGAAGAGTTCTTTACCTTGTATACTATTCCTAGCATTCCTAGTAACAGGAGGCACTGGAACGTTACTATGAAAGTAACATATGCAAGCTTTATAGACATTGATATCGAAGGAGAAGTAGAGCGATTCTCTATGTACACGTATATTCAGTTTACATGGCTGGTGACGCTAGGGAGGCTCGTCCCTGTCATGGTCTGCTATTGACTGCTGCCTGATCCACACGATGGAGAGATGCCGGGGCAGCCGTGCAGGGATCTGAAGCAGGACAGGTGCCGAGGAGCAGGTAAGTATAATGTATATGAGGGGTTCATTATAGGGGTTGGATAACCCCTTTAAAGCAACCTACTGGTTCAAGACAAAAGTCACATTAACTGAGGAATAAACAGGGCACTTAGATGGTGACCTCCTTTCATTTTTTTAACTGCAGATTCGTCAATTCTGAGCTTCTCTTCTGCCATCCAAGATGGACACACTGCCTGATGCACACTGTGCATTTGGTAGCGCAGGGCACTTTCTGCTGCTTTTGGATTGGCCAGCACCGCTCACGTGACCAGGGCTGGCCAGTCCAAGAGTAGGGCTAGACAGGCAGGAAGTGTCTTGGGCTACCAAATGCACCATATGCATCAGGTAGTCTAAGGGTACTTTCACACTAGCGTTATTCTTTTCCGGTATTGACTTCTGTCCTAGGGGCTCAATACCGGAAAAAAACTGATCAGTTTAATCCTAATGCATTCTAAATAGAGAAGATTCCATTTAGGATGCATCAGGGTGCATCAGTTCAGTCCCCCATATGCTTTTTGGCCAGAGCTAATACTGCAGCATGCTGCGGTATTTTCTCTGTCCAAAAATCCGGAACACTTTCCATTGAAATGTATTAGTGCCGGATCCGGCATCCAAATTACTGCATTGACGGATCCGGTCTTCCGGTCTGCGAATGTGCAGATCTTTAAAAATGTGAGAAAGATAAATACCAGATCCGTTTTTCCGGATGACAACTGGAGAGATGGATCCGGTATTGCAATGCATTTGTGAGACGGATCCGCATCCGATCCGTCTACATATAGTATCTGTTTGCATACAGATTGCCGGATCCAGCAACACAAGTGTGAAAGTACCTTAAGAAGCGGTGCGAACATCTTGGATGACAGAAGAGGTGCCTGAGAATTAGAAGCTCTGCAGCTAAAAAGATGAAAAGGAGGACGCAAGGTAAGTGTTCTGTTCATTCCACAGTTAATTTTTCTTGAACCAGAGGGTCACATTAAGGGTAAACAATGGGTGTTAATGGAGCGGCGACCATGTACATGCTCACCTCTCTCCATTCATTTCAATGGGAGTTAGCCAAGCACTTCAATAGAAATAATGGAGAAATCTGCACACATGCATGCCACCTCTTCATTCATTCATCAAAATCATTTATTTTTCTTTTTGTAAAAACTGAAGTACATGCATTTTTTTAAATGAATTGATAAATTTTGGTAAATATTCCAATGTAAAGGAAATACTGTATATAAAAAATAGAAGAAAATGTATTTCATGTGTATGATGAATAAACCTTGATGTTAACACATCGGAATTTGGAGTGAGTAATATCAAGGCAGAGGAAACCTGTTAAAGTCCTTGTGGTTTATGCCTTTCGGCCATACATCCAAACATATACTTGTGGCATTATGGAATTACAGGGATTTATGCTCGAGCTACAGACAATTAGTCATAGTTGCAGCCCTCGGCTGTTCTAACAGAGAGGCTGTGTTTTACTCTATGGGGTTTCTTTAGCTGATTTTTAGCTTGTACGCACAGTAGGAGTCATTCATCACCAGTACACTCCGCATATCACAGCTAGCGGAAGACTTTGAAAACCAGTCAATGGAGCTTAGTTTACTTTAGGAGAAAGCTGCTTTTACTAAATGCTTGAATAATCTGCTTTTTGACTATGAAGTTAGAATTTCCAGGACAGAAATGAATTTAGGTTTAGTATTGTAGCACACTGTGAAAAAGGTGAATAAAACCCTACGACCAGAAGGAGCGAGCGGTTGGATTAAAGTTTAGAGGACATCTTCGCTCGACTGGACTGTCTAAATTAGTCTATTTTGACATCTGCGTTTTTGCTGGATCTGTCATGGAACAGCAAAAACTCTTCCGTTAGGATAATACAACCGGCTGCATCCATTATGAACGGATCCGGTTGTATTATCTTTAACATAGCCAAGACAGATCTGACACTAAAACCATTGTAAGTCAATGGGTGCCGGATCCGTTCTCTTTTGTGTTTTCTTTTGTGTCCGGCACTATTGACTTACATTGTGTTTCATGCCGGTTCTGTTGCTCTGTATCCCATGACACACTCAAAAACAGTGCTTGCAGCATTTTTCTGTCTATCATAGGAACGCATTGAAATGGAACGGAATGCATTCTGGTGCACTTCGTTCTGTTCAGTTCAATTTTGTCCCCATTGACAATGAATGGGGACAAAACTAAAGAGTTTTCCTCCGGTATTGAGATCCTATGACGGATCTCAATAGCGGAAAGGAAAGCGCAGATGTGAAAGTAGCCTTAATAGTAAATTGATGTATTCCACATACTGTAAGAACTCTACTTAGATCTCTGTGTTTTGCTGTTCCTCTGTTCTAGAAATTTCTGAATACATTGACAAATTTTCCTTACCCTATTAGATACTGTAATTCTCTCTTAATAGAGAGGGGTCCTACGTCTCTGGAGGACCAGTCCTGTCCTCCATTATTCAGAAAACCTATTCATTTGAATGGGTACTACATAATGCTTTATTTTCCCTGTACTGGTGCTAGAAAATTGTGCACTTGCCGGTAGGTTCCCCTAGATAACAGCTGGGCTTCCCAGCAGGGGGACACTTTGTGATCTGTCAAGGGACCCTTCTAACAATTAGGAATTATTCAAAATGATCACACCCATTAAAGAGGACCTGTCCCCTTGTCTGAGAGGTCTGTTTTAGTAACTACTTGTATTCCCCATGTAATAAAAATTCTGGAGCATCGATTCTTATGACTCTCTGTTATTCCCGCTATAAGTATATGATTAAATTGCCAGCGGTCTGAAATAAAGGTCCATCTGGTTAGGGTGTGTCTCTGCATAGTCTGACACTTGTATCCCTGATTGCATATGTAACACCCCACAGTGGTGTTACCACTTCTTTACCTTGCTACTATCTTTTATGGTCTAACCTGTATGTCACATATATATTTATTTCCCGGTCCCTCCACACTGTGCATTTATAATAATGTTATGTAACTGTTCATGTAATGTGCCTGGTTCACCAGCAGGTGGCAGCAAACATGGCAGAGCTATAGTTAGATAGAATGGGACTACCAATTCCATTCTCCCCCCTTTAGTCAGAAGTGGGCCAGTCCTGCTTGCTACCAGAAGGAGGTGAGGCAGATCTGGTTTGTGCTGGTTGAGACTCCATGTTGGAGCCGCCAGGATTCTAACCTATTCCTTGGCTGAAGAGAAGTCCGACTAAAAAGCGAAGTACAGCATAAAGAAGAGGCCAAGTTGCCAAGTCAGCTTGTCAGTACAGCAAAGTGAGTGAGAGAAAGATAGAGCAGAGTTGAGTTTGCCTGCCAGTTTAATGCTAAAGCCTGCTGGAACCAAGACAAAGCCTGAAACTTTTTGAAGAAACTTTTATTGAAAGTAAAGCTGCCTTTGAACTTAATCTCAAGGTCTGGACTTAAGTTATTATTTCAAATCCTTTAATTATTCCCCATATTTATTGCTTCAGAGACAAAGCCTGGGGTCCAGCCATAATCCAGGTAGGAGCACCGTGACACATAAAAAAATAGATAGCCCGCACTATACCACTCAGCATTCCTACACCTGGGTCACATTATAGAGAGGGCCATAGGGGGAGGTGCCCATTGCACATAGTATCAGACTGTACAGGGACCCCCCCAACTGGTAACACCAAGATGGACCTTTACTGCTGAGTCTTGGCAGTTCAATTACAAATTATACCCGGAATAATTAAGGAATGGTACAACATAAAGTCATAAGAATTGTTATTACTTGGGGGTTGCAAGTAGTTACTAAAACAGGTATATCAGGAGAGGAGAGCCTCTATAATATGAGATATATTGATAGCTTAGATATGGGGGCGAGTACATATAGAATAGATTTCTCATTGGTTTGATTGCAGTACCTGACAGAGCAGGTTGAAAGTAGAAGAGGTGATGACACTATTATAGTAAGTGCAGGTGTTTTCCAGCATTCGGATGATGGATTTGTAGTTCCCACATAACCTTGTATGACATGGACTGGCAGGAGAGTTGAGAAGTCATCTCATTACAGCTTCTGAGTGGCTCATTAGATAATGAAGAACCTTCTTTACTTGTGAGTCACCTGTCGCTGTCCTTCACCATGACTTATACGTATATAGAAAGCAGCAGTACGATGACATCACTGATCTATTTTACATTACATATACATTACATAATGCCAGTGCACTTCAATACTTGACCTCAACAAGATGTTACTCAGAGGAGAAAGCATCTTATAAATGACATTGTAATCCAATCCATCCAGTCGTATGAACAGTAATTCATGTCTCAGATGCTTTGGTGGTTTGGAGAAATTTTTCATCCATCACTTTTACTGATACATGATGAGAGGCGCAGACGGATACGTTTGTGGCTACAGCTCAATATGAAACCTCAATGGGATTTACATTACGGGCAGAGGTTTACCAGGCTTGGATGAGTCAGATTCTGCTTTTTACTACCTGCAGCCTTGTTCCTTAGGCTGTGTAGTATACCGTATAACAGCAAAATGCTGAATCGTGTACCTCTACCAAAAAGCACTTAGCAACACCCAAAACAGACAAAAATATACAGCAAATTCTTCACTCATTACTGTGAATTTGATGCAGTAAAATAAGGGTTGTACGCTGATATTAGACTTTAGTTGCGTTATACATTTATAATATGTCGGTGGCAATTCTCCATCTGTAACTAACATTTATATAATAGGCATGCTATGATCCAATTATACAGAGATGAATTGACTCTAAATAGGTGCCACCACCATTTATCTCTTGGCAAAAACAATCTACCAAAGAGTTCCTCCACCTCTATCTCTTGCACATCTGAATGGCTATAGCCAGATTGCCAATGGGGGCCAAGTTTGGAACTTGTGAATTGCTAGCTGGGTCTATGGCTGGCATTTTGGGGTCGGGATTCTTGGTAGAAATGTGGGAAACACTGTGACTGGCACTGGAGGAGAAACCAACTATGAATAGTCTTCTGTCTGTTTCCTATAGGACAACTCATTTTTGTTCTAGATTTTTGGGCTTACGTTGAAGAACATGGGCCAGTGGTAGGTATATACAGCACAGAGAACAGTTTGGAGTGAAGAAACAACCTCGGTTTATTCTGCCATACTCACGGATATGGCTGGTGGAAGGGATCTCCAGTTTAACCTGAAGTCTGTAGGCAAAGATGTCCAGTATCCTGTTTACTATAATAAGTTTCTCTAGAGAGACACCATGACAAGAGAAGAAGATTGTGCTGTCAGATGTGAAGAACATCCAGATGTAGAAGGGATCTTTTTACAACCTGCTGTTGAGTTTTTCTGGAGAGACACTATGACAGGTGAGGAATGTGACACATGTGAAGAACATTCAGATGTGGTCAGGTCTTTTTTAGGTGGTTGGGGACATAGTGCAGGGTTATGACCTTTTCTGTAGACCTGAGAACAGAATATGCAAGTTGCTTAGGACCCAGAACTTTGTTGTTAATGGATTTTAGTACCAGCTTCACAAGGCACATCATAGCAACTAATATAATAGCCAAAATTCAGTAGTTTGAGACTTTTCGAGAATATTTTAGATATTTTTGGAAACTAGATTACGAATTGATTCATGAAGCAGAAGACTACCATCGGGCTTGAAATGGAGACATTAAAGATACAGACATCCATGATTTAGTGGTTTACGTTGTAGAACCGTCATTGAGACCCTCTTTGGACCAGCCAGCCTCCAGGGATTGAGCAGCCTCTTCTCACACTCTCCTACCACCTTGATCTCCCCCGATATACACTTTTGGCCTCCTTGTTGTTTTCATATGAACTGGCATTATATCTTTTGTCAAATTGAAAATATATTTTTTCTCAGACATGAAGCTGTGAAATACCAGATCAATGAAGGAATGTGATTGTGATAAGGGAAAATAATTAACCCTTTGTATGAGTTGCAGAAACACTGAATATATGCAGGAAAACTGGTTCGTCCACTTGTGTCATTCATTAACTTGTGCAGGGTCAAGCACCAAGAAATGTCGATCCAGAAATGTCCTACTTATGGCCCTGCCATAAATTCCATCTGTTACTGAGATCGTGAATTTATTGAACTAGAGTTTTGAAATGCAGCACCAGGAAACATTCGGGCCTCAGGTCTTATACTGTATATTATATAGTGTACGGCCCATTCAGCCATGAATCACCTTATATACACTTTACTGAGCTCACACTGACACATGGAGCCGTCTGCCAACAAAGATGTGAGAGCTTTGACTCACAAACGTAACTCTCTGCACATGAGTCACATTTTTCTGTCTTGCTGACTTATGGAACATTCAGTCTGGTAAAATGTTCCGGGTTTCCACCGCCGTGCAGACAGAGTAAGCACTTATGTGGTTGTACAATAGAACCAGTCGTGGCTACCGTCTCTTCGGGAGGTGAATAATTTAAACAGAAAATCTAGGCCTAAAGCTGGCCATACAACATAGCTCTCTGTCAAATACTTGTTCGGTTGACAGCCGTCTGCCCCGAATCCTACGCACAAAGGAACATGCATGCATGTGTTCTGAATGGGAAGAGGGAGAAAGTCACTGCCAGACACCACTGACAACGACATATCTGCTCTGAGAAAAAAAAGGATTAGACATGCGGAAATAAGACAGTCTAATGTTTCTTAGATAAGCAGCGAATGTCAGGAGGTCCCCATACTTATAAGACTACTTTCACACTTTCCGGTATTGAGATCCATCATAGGGTCTCAATACTGTAAAAAAGCTCTTCCATTTTCTCCCAATTCATTGTCAATGGGGAAAAAACGTAACCGAACAAAACGGAATGCTCCAAAATGCTTTCCGTTCCATTCTCATACCGGAGAGCAAACCGCAGCATGCTGCAGTTTACTTTCCGTCCTGACACAATACAAAATGGATCCGTCCCCCATTGACTTTCAGTGGAGTTCATGACGGATCCGTCTTGGCTATGTTAAAGATAATACGACCGGATCCGTTCAAATAACGGATGCAGACGCTGCTGGATCAGGCAAAAACGCAAGTCTGAAAGTAGCCTCAGATGCTCAGATGTTCAATATCAGTGAGATGATCTGACATTGTTTTGATGTATATGGTCAGCATAAATGGAGAATGTACATTAATTAAAGGGACAGATTGTACACCATAAGTGTCAGCTGAAGACATTATTCCTCCAGAGTTAACATGCATGCTAGGCTGAGTTCAATGTGCATGTTAATGTCAATGGGGAATTTATTTCAATTGAGACGCTTCTGTCAATGGCTTTCATTCATGTGGGAATATAGGATCAGGCATGCTGAAATCCAGCGTGGCTTATTTCTCTTGCGTGGCCCCCAATACACATTAAACACTTATTTAAGCTAATATTTGTATCAGTTTGATACGACTTGAGCTATAACTAGATGATGTCGTTTCTGAAGAAACCACAGGATGTTGGCTTGAACTAAAACTGTGGGAGGAGCAGCACTCTATCGAAAATCAATGAGAGAAATTTGATTGGCTGCTGGTGGCTCCACCCACTTTTTCTAACCTTGAAATGGAAACACCCAATGACCACACTTGTGATATTTGAGTTCCTTGACATCAATAATGTGAGAATGACAGCATTTTTAGTTTTTCCCATTTAAATCAATCAAAAAAATCTGATTGGCTGTTGTTGGCTCCGCCTACTTTTAAAATTTTAATTCCAGTCACCCAGTGGAAGAATGGCAGCAATTTAAATATTCCTATTGAATAGCAATAGGTAACATTACCTAATATTTGATTGGCTGTTTTAAGCTCCGCCAAGTTTTCCGAATTTTAACCCCAGGCATGGTCTGTGCCAAGTTTGGGGCCTCTGGCTTTAAAACTAGTATTTGAAAGTTTTACATTGAAGTCAATAGGTGAAATCTGATTGGCTGTTTTAGGCTCCACCCACTTTTCCTAAATTTTGACCGCAGTCACCGAGTGAGTAATTGTGCTAGGTTTGGGACACTTGGCATTTAAACTTTGATAATAGCAGCAGTTTATCTTTTTTTCATTAGGTCAATGTACTCCTTAAACTGTGGGAGGCGTAGCGTATAGAAAATAGCTAAATTTTCATTGGCGGTTGCTAGCTCCTCCCGCGTTTGGTTGTCCCCCAAAATTCACCATTTTTATTCGGGTTGACACCAACATTATGTGGTCCGAGTTTGGGGAGTGTAGCTTCAAAACTGTAAGAGTGGGAGCGATTTGAAAATTTTCCCTGTCAAAGTCAATGGCGAAAAAGGGGTCTTCAGTGGTCTGCCGCAGGGGCCCAGAGGGTGGGATCTCTTATTAAAGCTCAAGCAACATGCTTCACTATGGGTCGAAGAAGTGTGGAAAGTTTGGTGTATGTACCCCCAAAACTGTAGGAGGAGTAGCGTATACAAAGAGAGGGGGCGCTAAGAATAATAATAAGATGAACTATAAACAAAAAATCGAAGACCAATATGTTGGCCTTTCAAGCCAACATAATAAAATGCCCCTGAAGGTGTCCATAGCCTTTCATTCTAAATGGAGAAGTATTGGTGTGAAGAATCTCCCCAGTAGTGTTCAGCTTTCCAAAAGGACTGCAAGGTTCAAATGACAAGCCCAGACAGAATAAAAATAAGCGAGAAGGCTATTCAAAATATTACCGGCCAATTGACCAAGGTCACTTTTCATATATTTAGAAAAAGGAAGATAATGGACAAAGTCACTGCTGCTCATAAGTATCAACAATGCTTATTCCACATTTGTCAAAAACACTGGACAAATTATGCCTTCATTTCACAATGAGAGATCAGAACCAATAGTCCAACATGGTGGTAGTGTGAAGACGTGGTGATGCTTTTCTGCCTCATGACCCTGGCAACTTGCCATAATTGAAGAAACAATGAATTTGTGAAGGAAAGTACCAGAAACCTCTTAAGGAGATTATCTGGTCACCTATTCATAAACTTAAGCTTAATTGTCTAATGCAACAATGCAGTGATCCAAAGTGCGAAAAGGTCTGGGGTTTTGGATTAAAGTTATGGAGTGACCTAGTAAAAATCTTGAATTGAACTCATAAGAGATGTCAGGGCAGGTCCTGAAATGAGCACTTTATCCATGAAAATGTTTCCATATGCCTGAATGGAGGCAGTTCAGTGCAGTATCATTCCTCAATAATGATGTAGAAGATCAGTAGTAAATCCTAGGAAACATCTATGACAAATTGTCCTCCCAACAGGTTAATTGGCCCTACAGGATGTGCAAATGGACATATACAAAGTTACTACCTGATCAGCAGAATGAGTGAAGAACCGAAGGTTGCAGTATCGTGCTCCAGCTATAATCAAGCCTGGTTGCCTCCACATCACTTTAAGGCCATGAACAAGGTCCGAGAGGACCCAAAAAATTGGTCAGGATTATGATGTGGTATTTCCTATATACAATGAGCATAATACTAAGGTTTCCTTAGATTTCAAATGAGGAGAAGGTCCTACTACTGGGCACCTATTGCAAGACAACCAGAGTGCCTGACAGGATTATTGTACTGAACTGAAGGATCTGATAAAGCTTCTTCATTTTAGTGATCAGTGGAAGTCCTAGTGGTCAGACCTCCTCATATAGATATGCCATACATTTGGATAGAAACACTTTGATCTTTACCTACACAAGTACATTTATTTGTTGCAGTTGAAGGACCCTTTGCCCCACTGCAAAATGTCAGACTCAGAATCACTTTTTTGTAAAATCTTTACAATGTTTATCACAGCTCTCAGAGATATTGTTTCTCACTGAAGAGACACAGCATTGTCTGAAGAATTATTTTCAGCTAATGCTCCTTGGGAAACAAATATGGAAAGTAACTCATACTAGTCAAACCAGAGACACCCATCTGTAGACTGCATAGTTTCTGGGTTCTTGTCTCTCACCACTACAGAGCTAGGTACTGTGTTTGGCTAGATAAGATGTCCTTCCCTTTACTGAAACGGTCTTCAGATGGGTGTCTCTGGTTCGGCTACTTTGCATATTAAATTATCACAGAAATAACCAAACCAAATGTACAGAAGTACTACCAATATCCAATCACAGGAGGGTATTAACAGTAAAAAACTATCCATCTGGCAATTGCATTATTATTAATAAAAAGAACAATATTGTAAACTAATAAAATATACACTTTCTCCAGTCAAGGAGACAAAGATTTCATGAGCAATTTGAGGAAGTCTGCTGTCGGTAAATGAATCGCAATTCCAGAATGAGCTGACCTTGTCACCCTTGTAGAGAGGTTGCTGATCTTTACATGAGCCAGTGGCTGTATGATCTGTTCCAGTGAACAATAAGCTGTTGAGTGCTTTGTCTGGCAGTGAATCAGGGATTAAACATGGGTGGTGATTACAAATACGTGACATCAATAGATATTTATGTTTCAATGGAATGTTCCAAGAATGGTTCGAGCTTCACATGAACGGTTAATTCACATGTTTCAAATTGTAAAAAAAATATCAATGTGTTAAAAATTTTAGCCCATAAGTGACAGTGAAAACATAATGTTTGAAATCTTTGCTAATTTTTAAAAAAAGGAAAACTAAAATTACAGTGGATTCAGAAAATCTTCAGACACTCCCATTGTTTTTTTACATTGTTACGTTGGGGTCTCATGCTAAAATAAAAAGGGTCAACATTTTCTCCATCATTCTGCACTCAGTACCCCATAATAACCCTATAATTACAAAGTAAAAACAGTACGCTCAAATTCTTTGCAAATTTAACAAAAATGTTTAATTGACATAAGTATTCTGACCTTCTACTATGATACTTGAAATTTTGCTCCGGGGGCCTCCCATTTCTCTTGATCATCCTTGAGATGTTTCTACACCTTGATTGGAGTCCAACTGGGGTAAATTCAGTTGATTTGACATGATTTGGAAAGACACACAGCTGTCAATATTAGATCTCACATCTGACAATACATATCAGAGCAAAAAAAAAGCTGCCTTTAGAGATCAGAGACATGATTGTGTGGAGGCACAGATCTGAAGAAGGATACTAGAAATTTTCTGATGCACTGAAAACTTCCAAGAACACAGAGGGAGGCCACAGAGCAAAATTTCAAGTCTCATAGCAAAGGATCTGAATACTTATGTCCATGCAAAATTTTAGTGTTGAGCGCAGCAAGCTTTGGATCATAGATCCGAAGTTGCTTCAGTCAGAACTTTATTTGAATGCTGTATGGACATCTGTCTCCGTACAGCATTCAAATGTATGGGCTCCGCGGAGGTGAAATTAGTTATCTGCGAAGTCTCGTGAGACTTTGATCAATAACTTCAGACTTCGATTTTTCAACTTGAAAAATTTTTTAAACCAGGATCCGAAGTCGACTTCGGTAAATACCAGCCAACTTCGGATCCCAGTTTTAATTTATTTTTTTGAAGTTGAATAATCGATGTCCGAAGTTATTCACTGAAGTCTCAAGTGACTTTGGAGATAACAAATTTTATCTCGCCGGAGCCCATACATTTGAATGAAGGATCTCTGTACGGCATTCAAACGAAGTCCTGACCGAAGCGACTTCGGATCTATGATCCAAAGCTCACTTCGCTCAGACACTATGACATATGAAATTTAGCTCTGGGTGCCTCCCAGGGGCGTAGCTAACGGCTCATGGGCCCTGGTGCAAGAGTTCAGCTTGGGCCCCCTTCCCTCAGTGCTTTGTGTGTCTTCTTATGCGGCACAAGGGTCTTTGGGCCCCCTCAGGCTCCTGGGCCCGGTAGCGACTGCTACCTCTGCACCCCCTATAGCTACGCCCATGGTGCCTCCCATTTCTCTTGATCATCCATGAGATGTTTCTGCTCCTTGATTGGAGTCTAGCTGTGGGAAATTCAGTTGATTGGACATGATTTGTTGCACTGAAAATTTCCAAGAACACAGTGGGAGGCCCCCAGAGCTAAATTTCAAGTGTCATAGCAAATGATCTGAATACTTATGTCCACACAAAATTACAAACATTTCTAAAATTCAGTTTTCACTTTCTCACTAAGTGCAGAATGACGGGGGAAAACGTACTTTTATTTTTCAAGGCTGCAACATAACAAAAGGGGAAAAAATGAAAGGGTCTAAAGACTTTCTGAATGCATTGTGTTTTGCATAGCAATATTATTGATAAACTTTTTGGGATTTGTGTGGTAGCATTTTTATACATTGTATAGTAGTATTATTTTTTGCTTTGTATAGCAGTATTATTTATGATGTTTTTACCTCTGTGTGGCAGTATTAATTAAACGCTTTGTTGGTAATATTTGGGCATTGCATATAGCATTATCTATTTGTTCCAAGGTATAATGTATGTACGGTGTTAATTATTTTATACTGTACTGCGGTATTATTTCTACACTAAATGGTGGTGTTATATGGACAGTGTGAGATACAATGAAATCTGAACAAAAAAATTTACCAAAAGATGAGGAACTACATACATTTCTGGGCACAAATCATGCTGTGTCCATGTTTGTTTTAATAAAACATCATTTGGTCTGCACCAACAATTCACGGTTGAAACGATATGAAACAAAGCGATTACACTTTATTATCTTAACATTATGTGAAACATTTCAGCAGAGCATTAGATTCACAGTAAATAATTCATGCTGCTGAAGATAATCTGACATCTTGTGGTTGTGCTATAGCCGGTGTGGTAGATATGCTAAGACCAAGCTATCAACATTGTGAAACCATAGTTTACAGAACTGATTAATGATACACACCTTGGGGAGATCAAAAGTGCTGTAAAGTAGAACTGGCTTAGTTGCCCATTGCAACCAATCAGATTACACAGTTCATTTCTTGGAGCTCCTTTGGAAAATGAAAGGTGGAATCTGAGTAGTGGATAGGGGCAACTAAGCCATTTTTTCTTCACACCATGTTTTGATAAATCTCCCCCAAGGTACTTTGTACAAGGAGAATCTTCCATGGTGGCACATACAGCTCATCTTTTTAAGATCATAGTCACAAGGATAGCTGTCACTTTTCAGATGCATACAGAGTGATGCTAACCATGCATGCTCCCCATTGGAATAGGGGTCTACAGATTCAGAACCGTTCAGAGCCACCTTGGCTTTGATCATTGCTTTCCACTGTGATTGTATGAAATCGCAATGAAGCAAACATCTTGCAAAATAGACTGTAATTTGCAAACCATTTGGGGAAAGGTCCAAAAACTTACAGATGATGGCATGGAGCTCAAGAAGCACAGCAGTGTTAACTTGCATTTGACAGTGTCACGGTGCAGTGTGGGGAATGCACTCCACACCGAACACATAAGGGAAGGGAAAAGGTACTAGGCCTGGAAACTATGGATGGTCACCACCTAGTACCACCTACGCCGAGACCTGACTGCTATCAGTATGAACAGACCAAGATGGTAGGAATGTTCATACGCAGGAACTATCTCACCCTAACAGGGCCCTGCAGATAGTGTCAGGACACGGATGGCCTATTCTTTCCCAGATGAAGCAATAGGAGACCCTCTCAGGCCTAATACCAGATGGTAGGGGAAAACAACAAACAAAGAAGGAAAGACACTTAACTTCCAAAGCTATGCGGATGAGCAGGAACTCAGAGGAGAACCAACACCAGAACTTTCACAAACAAGGAGCTATCAACCTCATAGCATGATGGGTAAGGCCAGACTAAATAGAGGAGAAGGAATGACCACTTAGGTTACACCTGAGACAAGAGATGTGGTAATCTCCAGCAACAACACAGCAAAATAAAACCAAAGAGGCTGTCAATTACGTGCAGCTAGTCTCCTCAATCTTCTGGTCCTGGTCACAGGCGGGACCGTGACAGACAAACAACATGTTGGATGGATTAATATGGTAGATTTTTAGACACTTTTGTCTAACCTTCACCACCACTTGATTGACATAAAGGGGCTGTGTAGTGCATAGATATCGATGACCTCAGGATATCAGATCAGCAGGGTCCTGCTACTGGCACCCCCCTGCCGGTCAGCTGTTTGAAGGGGTACCATAACTGCTTCTGCTTTGAAATTACCCGTGCGCATGATTTGCAACAGGTGCGCAGTGTAATAGTAACTGCGCATCCTTTTCAATTTGAATGAGATGAGCAGTTGTAATTACACTGCACCACCTCTACAAAGAAGACGAAGAACAGGTGATTTATAAGCGTAAGCATCTCTTGCACGAGTGCTGGTACCCCATTCATTAACGGGGTGTTAGGAATCAGACCCCCTGCTAAACGACAGTCCCTTATTGGACAAGGCGCAAAGAGAGGAGAATCTAGAGTTGCAGGCACTCTTAATAACTTTGCATCACCTAATTTTGAAGGGTTATCCACCTTATGGAGCCTTTTGACTTGTGCAGGGAAGCATACTTACCCGCTCCCTGAACCTGGGTTCCAGCTACTTCAGTCCCCCTCTGCCGCATTTTGGTCCCACTTGTCAACATCCAGTTTGACTGGGTCATGTGTTCCTCTCTGTGACCCACTGATGTGATGCATGGGGGATACGTCAACCGGATGTCGACAAACAGGACCAAAGCGTGATAGCAGCAGAAGGTGCCTGAAGATGCCAGACCTTGCTCATCCACTTTTTGGAACAGTGGTGAGAATAGCGAAAAAATGAACAAAGTCAGACATTTGGTGCAAGACCCATAATGAATCGGAATGGCATTATACTGTTCACTTTGCCCTAGGTATAGCATTAGACAAAATATACTGGGCATTGTGCATGGATCTTGGCACTAGACTTTTATCATGTCCTAATGGTTCACATTTCACTTACAAGGGCTAAACAGACAATGGGGGCAATTTGTCAAAGACGTGTTTTACACCGGTCTTTGAAATTTCCTACATTCCTGGAGGATGTGACTAATGTAGGACGAGGTGCAGGCCTTGTCTCAAATGAGGTGCATCCTCCGGCTGTCTGAGCGCCAGAATCCATTCTACTGCAGTTCCAAGCTGAAAACCAGCTCAAATAAAGAGAAATGTGACTGACCTGCTGGCTTTGACTACTCTCTACCCTCATCGTGCACCCTTTTCGGAAAGTGTTTTGGACAGTGCAGAAATGCCAATTATGACAAAAATATGTTGCAAACATGAGTTTTGCAATATTTCTCTGCCAAAATAGAGGCACAGAGAGATTATAAATTCTCCCCTTTAGCTTTAGTTGAAAAAGAGCTACTCTCCAAAATTTACTTTGTTGACCCGTATTTTGCTTAGTGTTTTGGACGGTGTAGAAGACAACTTTCCATCAGAATGAGGAAAACTGCCTCCTCTAATTACAGTAGATATCATATATTTGGACAGTGCAAAGTTCTAATATGTTGTATACATTCTAACGGGGTTTGATGGGGTTTTTCAAAAACCATAATAGAGCAAAAGTATATTTTCAAAAACCTGTGCTAGAACTGAAACGCATTGTGCCGTGTTCAGTGCCGCAGTGAGAATAAACTACTGATTCCTTTTCTACCAAAGTTTTGGTGACCTTTTCACCGGCGCTAATGTGCTTCAGTGGAGATCTGTACCTTCAGATTACTGGTTGCTTTTGGCTGACAGTCACATAGTTCTTTGAAGGCTTCATTTTCTCAGCGCTGTTTACACCAGCGGTTTCCAAACACCAACATCATGTTCCAGATTGGTATTTTTTGCATAGATTTTAATCGTCTTGGATTACAAAGCCCTCATTGTTTTTAGATGGATGCCAGGTTTGATTTACAGACATAAGACGTATTTGGACTTTTTCTGCTGGCATCATATTCTGCTATCAGTGCAGGCATAGGAGCATTCCTAAGTGACAAATCTTCTCAAAAACAAAGCCATGCCATAAACAATGAAATAATGATGAATGATTCTTTCCCGAGAAATTTTTGTAATGGGTTAAATCATGTGAACAGTTACTTTTTTCGTTGTCCCATCAGCAGAGCCCTGCCATAAAAAGAACTTCCAAGTGACCATCTGGCACAGCGGGTACGGCCGCTGAACCTCTTGGCGATCATCTGTTAGTGCTGGGGGAAGCTGCAATATGCTGGTGACTACATAAAAAATGATTCCACAGAATAGCTCTAGGCTAGCGTCCATAGTGGGGCCCCATTTGAATAGGCCATCAGTATCAAAATAGACCATCAGTATCAGACTGGTGTAGTTCCAACACCTGGCACCCCTATCAATCAGCTCTTTGGCAGGTTGTTGGAAACTATACAGTGGACGGAAGGCTCCATTCATTGTGTAGTTCCATGGTCACTACACAGTAAATGGGACCTTGTGCTCCCAGTTGTGTCCACTGGTGACTGCCCAAATCCACAGATCATGGGGGTGTGGGGTAACAGACTTCCACAGATCTGATATTGCTGACCTATCCTGAGGATAGCATACAAACACATGTTGACGGCAGCATATCCAGAAGTGAACTTTAATCACAGTGGGTCCATGAAAAAATGTGCAATAACGCCAATAAAGTGCAACGTTTCGACTACATAGTAGTCTTCATCAAGCATGCTTTAAAAAGACTACTATGTAGTCAAAACGTTGTACTTTATTGGCGTAATTGCACATTTTTTCATGGACCCACTGTGAATAAAGTTCACTTCTGGATATGCTGCCGTCAACTTGTGTTTGTATGCTGATCGGATGACCAAGGTGGATCTGAGGTTGTGGATGGGCTGATGGATTCCAGTTAGAATCTACGTAGTATTTGAGTGCTGCTCTAAATATAGTATTTGCTATCCTGTGGATAGGGCATCAGTATCTAAGTACTTAAAAACTCTTTAAACCAGACACAATGCCTTGTAGTGCTAGCTCAGCTGAATGTATTGATGGCTTTAACTTAGCAAGATATGCAGAAACCTGGTCCTATCAATCAAGAAGGAGAGAGAGAGGATTGCAAAGGAAGCAGGAGGAACAAGGGTGCAAAGAGTGCTTTGGGCCTGCCCTTGGTGCACTTAAAGGGGTTCTCCGGGATCTCTTGAAAATCTTACTGTGTGCTAACCTGTAGAGGGAGGATAGTCTGCTCAGTACTTACCACTCTGTTGTGCCGCCAATGCCTTGGTTATTACATGGGAAATTTAAATAGTTGTTGAAACAGATATTTCAGGGGAGTTGACTGTCCTCTTTAATATCTAGTATGAATGGGTGAAAACAACTATAACCCCTATGCAACATGACGTCTTGTATGTGGAACACAATGTGTTAATATTCTAGTATCATAATTTGTATTTATAAATGCAGCCATGACAGCTAAAGCCAAGCCTAATAATCAGAGTATTGTCTGTTAAAGGGGTTATCCCACTTCGCATTTTCATACTTAGCTGCTGCAAGCCCACAATTCACTTCCTGGATTATGGCTGGGGGCGGGCTTCATCTTGATTGAAGTCTTCTCCCGGCCGGGCCGTGCGCTGGACTGAACGAGCACGCCACCGCGCATGCGCCATGGTGATATAGTACAGTGCGCGTTTGCAGCTCTGTACTATACTGCATAGGAAAAAGTCACCATGGCGCATGCTCGGCAGC
This sequence comes from Bufotes viridis, assembly GCA_033119425.1. Classification (NCBI taxonomy): domain Eukaryota; kingdom Metazoa; phylum Chordata; class Amphibia; order Anura; family Bufonidae; genus Bufotes; species Bufotes viridis. The sequence goes on along the minus strand of CM065596.1, from coordinate 37,356,414 downwards.
GTGCGCGTTCAGGACAGCTCGCGGACCGGCTGGGAGAAAAGGAGTCGTCTTCTGCGCAAGCGAGGCCACCGTGATTCGAGTGAAGAGCGGTGGCCATAACCAGGGGAGACCGAATGACAACAATCAGGTAAGTGGGGATGAATTTCTTAAAAAGGATGGGAATTGGGTAATTAAATATATTTACAAAAATGATCACTGTCAAATCATTAACAGATTTAACAGTGATCATTATGATTGGAATACCCCTTTAAGGTTATTAGTGGTCCTACAGGTCCTACCTTCTAATCCAATTCTCGCCAACCAGGTTTTTACATTTAGCTTCCATTTGCGAACACAGTTTATTCTAGACACCACCACTATACGTTTTGTTTCCTACCCTGCACTGAACTCTGGTGGCCAAGAGCTCTATGTAATATTGGAATCTCAAGTATCTGTCATCCATCAGAGTGAACACGTAAAGTCTGTGTCTCCCAGTCTCTCACCGTCTGAGATATTTTATTGTTGGAATTTAATTACTGTTAAGTGCAATGTAAATATGAGCGGGGGAGAAAATGTGGTATCCACAATCCCTGAACATGTCTGTCTTCATGTACTATGACCTCTTAAAGGCCAGCCAGCTGGGCATCCAAGCATGCTGACGATACATGAGCTACTATCTCAGTGATACAGATGGGTGCTTAGTCTTCCTGGAACACCAATGTACAAGCATTGTCCATTCCCAATGTTTCTGTGGGTTTTCATTGTGTCCCTTTTATGTTTGATGGGCTTTTTCGGTTCCTTCATGCGAGATTCCTTCTTCAGATCTCACGTGAGCACACCAGAGACCATAATCATACGATGCATACAGCGCATGTGCAAGATCTCAAGAAGAAATCGCACATGAAAAAAATGAAGCCCATCAATCACACGTCAAGGGGCAGGAAGAGGGTGAGGGAAGCTTGACCATAAAAGTGAAAGCCACTGCCCCCTTTACTTCAAAATTCTCATTTGCACACAGCCTGCAGTGGAATAAAAACTATGCTTGGGGTTATTGATTCTTAGCCATTAAGTGTGGATGTAAACTGAGATTTGGCATGATCTGCTCTACTACACACTGTCCATGATTAAAAGCGGTGCTGTTTCAAGAAAAAAAAAAACAGTTTCTTATCCTTTTTATAATCCCTGATGACTCTTAGTAATTGTATATGAAATTGGCAATATTTCTACATGCATTCTACAGGATATGACATAAATGCCTGATAGGTCAAGGTCCCACTCAGGGGCATAGCTATAGGGGGTGCAGAGGTAGTAGTCGCTACTGGGCTCAGAAGCCTGACGGAGCTCAAAGACCCTTGTGCCACATAGAATACACTAGTATTCTAGAAACTGCATGCTGATCTAGTTACATCTCTGGCTAAAGAGAAGATGTTAGCTCAATAATTTGGCATGGGTGGGGTGCTGTTTAAATTTTTGCCTCAGGAAGCACGAAGGCTATTGGCTTCCCTGGCCACAAAGCACTGAGAGAAGGGTGGCCCAAGCTGAACTCTTGCACCAGGATCCATGAGCCTTTAGCTACACCCCTGGTCTCACTGTTTCCTGAGAATACGGCCTCCTGTGGAATATGCCATAAATGTCGGGATGGAAATACCCCTTTAACATCTACATTTCTATTATAACTCCCTCCAATATTATTTCTTGTGTATTTTAATTCTAGGGTATTTGTACTTTCTTCAAAGGCAGTAATACTTAAGGAAAAGTCTAAAGCAAAAAAAATAAAAAATGAGCTATAACCTAGAATTCATATGTATGCACAGTGTAAATGTCCTATGCTCCCTTTATGTGGTGTTACAGTCAGGTTTCTACATTGTAGCATCAAGTGACTTAAATATCTATGACACATATTAACACACAGTTCATCTGACTTAGCCCCACAGCAAATGCAGACGTCAGACTGGACCAAAAAAATTATAAATTACTCATCTCTCTCCTCCTCCTGCGGGCACCTTCGCTATTTGTGCAGCACTGTGTCTGGACAAGGCCTACACTGTGACCTAATGTCGCACAGCGTCGGGTCATAGTGTGCTCATACACATACTATGTCCTGTTCTAAAGCTGTGCGCTGCCAGGATTTAGTGCAGAGCAGACTCCCATAGAAGACTTGGTGAGTAATAGTAGTGCTAGGACTTGGAGCACCATACTCACCACTCCCTGAGCCCTGAAAATAAATCCATTTGTCCTCCTCCTGAGCCCTTCTCTGAATTTGGGCCCTGTAGCAGCTGCTTCCCCTGCTTCCATGGTATCTATGCCCCTGCACAGAATAATTTTCTACCAAAGGAAGCCAAGATGTTAAAATTCGGAAGGAGGAATAAAGCATCATGTGATCTAAGTAAAATATAAAAACCAAGCTACTGAAGCATCTTAAAGGAAGTGTGTGACGTATATTTTTTGTTTTTATTTTGTACTTGTACATTTTTTTACAATTCTAATTTAGGAACAAAATTATGGGGGCGGCCATCTTGTCTGACCTGTTAACAGCATCCATTCTAGAGATATAATAGTCTGGACCTCATTAACTTCTATGGGAGAGTTTTCAGAACATACTCTGTGACCTGCTCAGAGGTCAGGGTGGAGTAAATGAGCTGTGATATCACCTATTCTAAATGGTGGATCCTGTGTTATCTTAGTATAGGTCATATCTGTCATTGTAATCCTATTTGTGATGATAATGACTGTTAGGCTATTATTAGGCATAGTGGCTTGAGCAAAAACTGCAGGATTTTAGAACTTTTTTTCTTTTAAATATACACTCATCAACATGGAAATTGCAACACCAAGAAGGAAAGGTTGTGGAATTATGGAAATCACTGGATCGATAGACATGTTAATGATATGCAAATTATATAAAATGAAAACAAAATATTCAAAACATCTCTATTGATCCAGTATAGAGTATGTGTGCCACATCCAGAAATACACTCACTTGAATGCTATCAATGAGTTTATTAATGATTGTCAGAGGAATGTCATGCCACAGTGAATGCACTTGGGCACGCAAATCATCAAGATTCACTGCTGGCAGCAACCCTTGCAATTGCCGACCGATGATGTCCCAGATGTTATTGATGGGCAACACGCTGCAGGCCATGGTAGAGCATTTAGGCCACCCAAGCTGCTCACTGTAGCACGAACAACATGTGGCCTTAGATTGTAAACCCCATTGGGGCTTGATGTTAAGGTCTGTAAAGCGCAGCGGAATATAGTAGTGCCATATAAGTGCATAAAATAAATAAATAAATTAATGTAATGCCGAGTTGTTTCTGTACCTGAAATGAAGACTAGAGGTGTCCGGCTACCATACATTATGCCACACCACAGCATAATCCTGAGAGTAGGACTGGTGTGATGTTCTCTTGTGAAAACCTCTTCACATGCTCTTCAGACCAATCTGGTCTAAGAAGAAAAGCAGGACTCATTTCTGCAGAAGACAGGCTTCCATTCCAGCCTCCATTGTCATGTTGCTGTGCACCATGATAGCCGTGTGAGGTCAGTGGAACACCTGCACCTGGACTTCTGCCTTGTAGCCCAATGTCATGCAGATGCCATCTGATGGTTTGTGTAGACACTGTTTGCTGCCAAGGCTTGGGATGTGATGTCCAATTTCACTTGCAATACAGAATAGATCACTAAGAACCATTCTTCTAATCAGACCATTCGTCAGTGCAAAGGTTTTCCTCTGTGCACCTCTTTCTGTCATTTCAGTTCATCGTTGTTTGCCCAACCGCCAGGACACACAACGTTGAACAGCGCTGACATCTTGGCCTAGGCCTGTAGCGATCGGCCGGAGTGATAAACCAAGTTCTCTCAGTTTAAGGATTCTGTCCCTCTGAGTTTATGCAAATGACAAGTAAACCACATATAACATTGGCAAAAATCTTTTAAAAATATGTTTAACATAAAAACTTGATAAAAGGAGTGATAACGCGTTCCTTTATATCCCAGATTTGTTAAATTCTGTGTTCACTGGCATGATGGCAGTCTTTTATGTGGCTCAGATATTGTCTAATTTTATTGAACTATTTCTGAAAATATGAAAATAAAATATATAGAAATATGTTGTATCTGCCAGTTACTATTGAGGGGTCCCAGTTGGTTAGGCTCCCATCGGTCAGACATTTATGACATAATCTATTCATATGCCATACACATCCACTTTAGGGCGTACCCTCCAATCTGTTACTAAGGAGCAACTGCAACATTTTTAAATCTTACAAAAAGTGTAAAAGTAAAGTTATCTTACAGTTTTTGTTATATGATCTACACTATGGTATGATGCTTACCAATGGGAAGGTTACAAGATGAAGAAACCACATGGTTCATAACACCTATCATGGAGTATGGTGATAATACAAAGGTTACTACTCCCTATGTTGATGTATATGAAGTTACTGACACTGAATGTTTCATGAGTGTATGATATTTTTCTATTTTCCTATAATCCCTTTATAAAATGGATTGCAGACATTACCTTAAAAGCAGAAAACATTTTTTATTGCAATGATCCCAGTTTTTACTACGGAAATGTAATCTGCGTAAAAATACCAGACATACGTATGTGATGCATAGCATGGATTTAATTACTCAATAGTATGTGCATTATTCAGCCCTTTCCCATACATTACATCTATGGATTAGCTGACTGTGGTATTACTTGGTAGGAAAACAACAGAGGAATAAACGGTCCCTTATTCCCATGGACCCACTAAAATGTCCCCAGCATTGAAGAAATAAGATAGAAATCAGATGCTCTGCAATACACTCATGGGTGACTGACAATCATGTTTAGGAAATGGAAGACAATGGAAGTCCGTGCCGTTGAAGCCATAGCATCAGATCATAATGCTAGGGGCAATTTCAATATGTAATCTCCATATGGTTTGTTGAACCTTATTTTAATTAAAAGACTCCATATGTCAACAGGCAAAGGAGTTTGTAGGTATTTCTGATGACTGAAGCTGTAGATTAGAAGGAAGCCTGAGGCCGGCCAGATAAATATGATATGAGGTGGTATAACCTGTCGATTATGGTGGGATTGGCTAACTTCTGTGTATTGAGGTCTCCTGACTTCCTCCATGTCGACAGATGTCAGGGAAAGATTAATTGGGTATGCTGAGTTCCAAGCTGCCCAATCCTTTCACTGCGTCTGGCAACAACTTCGTCCCCTGTCCCCCAGGCGTCCATGCTTATTGTGGACTCAGGTCAAATAAGCTTTTGGCATTGTATTTATGGCCAAAGGGGTCACTAGCAAACTGCACAGTGACCTCTTTCACGCGGGTCCCTACACTAGTGGGTACAGTACTAGATGGCAACCACTGCTGCTACAACACTGCATCCACGGGAGAAGGGTGCTAGTATCAAGAAAAAATAATAGCAGGGACAGGATGCAAATATGCCATAAGTGTACAAAAGGAGACAAGGATCACACCTGTTATACATTGAGCTATTGCTTTTTGTACTATCTTATAAATACCGAATCTTCCACGTAGTCTTTATTCATGCACCTTCTTGCATGACAAAGATGCTGTTGGCCACATTGTTTTACTGTGGAATTCAATGTATGTCTAATGCAGTAAGTTCTTCAACAGTAACCTTCATTTATTTTTTTTGGGGGGGAAAGACTACTACAAGCAAATATGAAAAACTTTGTAATATATCTCAGCAGAGAAAGATGTTTCCTTTTCCTCTTATCAGTCCCCTCTCCTGATCCTTCCCCCTGCACTAACTGTAAATTCACTGCTCTGATCTCTCTAAAGAAAACATGGGCTGCCTGCTCACTGAAGGGTCAGATGAAAACAGAAGGATTGCAAATGTAGAGATGCTGACACAAAGACTGCTGATTTGTAAGTAATGTACAGTTTTAATCAACTGCTGGATGTGCATCTAAACTTCTTATAACTAGTGTTGAGTGAGAATATTCTAATTGCGAATTTTAATCGCGAATATCGCCACTTTGAGAATTTGCGAAGATTTAGAATATAGTGCTATATATTCATATTCACAAATATTCTAGATTTTTGTGAAATTGCACATATTGCGCCAAAATATGCTCATCATTAATTGCCGATTTGCGCAGTCGCAAATATATTGGAGCACTCTATCTGCATACAAAGCTATTGTAATGTTCTGCCGTGCCAACAATTTTTTCCAGTCTCAGGAAACTTCTAGCAGCTTGAACAATGTAGTAAAAGTGACCTACAAATATTCGCAAAATATCGCAAATTCGAATATTGCCCCTTCCGCTCATCACTACTTATTACTGCTGTATGATTATCTCCATTATTGCTGCTACTTCTGAGAGTATATGTTAGGACAAACTAGAACCACAGCCAGGGAACACCAAAACTGCTACCAGCCTTACAAAACCACTCCAGGTAGTATAAAATTAAGGCTTAACCCTAGATACTCACCTACAGCTTGCTTTCTGATGGACCCAGTGATACACCTGCAGAGCTGATAACGGGAAACTTGTAAGGAGACACTAGTAGCAGATCTTTAAGAATAACCAGGGAGGTACAAAGAGAAGAAAACAAGCAGGGTCAAAACTAGGAAAAGACATACATGGTGAATGCAGAACATGAATGGAAAATCCACAGGGAAGGCCAAGGTCAGATACCAGGAGAGTCAATATAAACAGGTACAGGTACAGCAGGTACAAAAGTAAATTAAAAAACAAACCAGATGTAAGATCTCTAGATGTCAGAATGAAGTTGAAACAGTATAGAGCCAAGAATACTAACTGCAATCACAGACATGGTTGATAGGAAACAGCAGACTTAAAGGGAACCTGTCATCAACTTTATGCTACCCATACTAACGGCAGTATAAAGTAGAGACAGGTGAGTTGATTTCAGCGGTCTGTCATTTAAGAGTTAAAAGTAAGTGGTTGCCGAGAACCAACATCACAATCATTGCAGACTGGGCCTGGAAAAGAGTCACGGCCACCTGAGAAGAGTCCTGGTTATTCCGAATCTCCTGCCCACCTGCTGATGACTGACAGTCTTCTACCTAGTTTTCTCCCTTTCTCTCTTGGAGAGAACTGCCAATCATCAGCAGATGGGTGAGAGAGCAGGAGATTATGAATAACCATGAACTCTTCTCAGGTAGATTTGACTCTTTTCAAGGCCTGAGCTGCAATGATTATGATGCTGGTTCTCAGCAACCACTTACTTTTAGCTCATGAGTGACACTCCGCTGAAATCAGCATTTCTGTCACTATTTTATGCTGCCCTCAGTGAGGTCAGCATAAAGTTGACGACAGGTTCTCTTTAAATCCCCCGCATAATTCTGGGAACAGAATTTTTCATTTATTTCTAAACCTACCGAGGAGATTTGGAGCAGTGCATCAGAAAAATCAGGTTCAGGTTGGAAATTTATAATGGCTCCATAAGGTTCTATATTATGTAGCTGTAGGCATTCCATTTGTCACCATATGATGCTTTTGTACAGTCCTATTTGTATATGTAATCCAACATCCAATAAAACAGATGGCATATGGAAAACGATAAACTTCCAAGGTGCCATATTACAGTTCCTTAGAGCTGTAGAACAGTCATGTGCATGGCCTCTAAGTATGGTTTCAGCTTGAACTGTTAAGTTCAATTCCTCAGTGTCTTGGACCAGAGGTCCTTTAGTCATAGTCATGTCTAGACTAGTATATCAGTGTCAAGGGATATTGTTATCCTTCTTGGAAAATCTTGAGTTTTATCTTGGTTTAGTTCATCAATTTCAACCCAAACGCCCAGTGTTCTTTTTCTAAGGCCCTTGTGATTATAATGTTATAATAAGTTATGTTTAGGTTGCCATCACACAAAGTAGCCAATTTTATGTTCCCTGGCACCATCAAGCATTCCGGCAATTTTTGTCTGCTTCTCTTGTGTTCAACACCGAACCACCAGAGACACAATAATGACAAGAGATCATGGGAAAGGCTACATCGAGAAGCTTTCAATTCTATCCGTACCTTTGTCCTGTTTTAGAGATTTAAAAATTACATTGAAAACTAGGCTGTGGAATCAGTCACCAAATTGGGCATATAGGCTGCTCCACTAAATGAAAGAAAGAACCATGTCTAAAGACCTCCATACACATTAGGGTACGGCAAGTTTGTCCGACAGTCTAATGTGTGTGGGGAGCGCCCGACTCTCCCTTGGCAGATAATGTCAGGGAGAAAAGGATCGGGTGAAGTGATTATTTTCGGCCAATCCTTTAGTTGTCCCAGGAGATAGGCTGCCTCCAGAAGTGTCTGACAGTGGCTTTCTCCCCTCCCCTCACTGACACCCCCTTATACACTTGGCTGAAGAGAATATGTTAGTGTATGGAGCAGTCGGAAGAGAGTTGGGAGAGATATCTGATTGTTTGGCCGACAGGTATAGAATGTGTATGGCCAGCTAAAGGCAGCCCGACTCAGTTTAGTACTGTTCCAAAATTGTGTTGAAAATTATGGTATTAAGGTTCACTTTAATAAAAAAAAAATTGAAATGTCTTCTGTTCCATTGCCATCATCATGACTGAGTGTGCTTAGTGATTAGTGAATAGGTTGCAACTGTAGCTGCTTCGTAGTGATATAGATACAATTCAAAGCTGAAACCCTCGGTCACCAGACAAAAAAGTCAAAGCATGTGCCTCTAGGGCCAAAGACATAAACTTTTTACTTTATCGCACTTTGAAGGGTTAACTTGCACTGTGATTTATGCTGTTGTGTGCACTTATACCATTTCATATTATTGAACTGCACTTGTGTGTGTATTGTAATATATCCTGTTAATTTGCACTGTTATTAAACTGTAGCTGCGCTGCACTGTGGAAAGGGCTAATATACAGCTAGCTAATACAGACAGACTTTATAAGTTTCTAAGTATATAAAGTTTTGGAGGAGAAAAAAAACAGAAACACTGACCATCTGACTTGTTTAGCTCTGTTGTTTATGTTTGATGTCTTGTTTCTATCTGGAACAACTGCTTAGTCATTCCCATATACTTGCCCTCAAGCTCTATACAAGTATATGAAAGACTAAAATTGTAACATTGTTTCTGTTTAGGCTGTGCTTCTCCACTACACCTGTCCTGCTAGAATGTTCTAGTTCAGCTAGAAACTGTATATAAGGAGAGCAGTCAGAACCCCCAGTTGTCTGCAGATGGGAATCCATGTTAAGTAGGAGAGAATCTGCCACTCTGCAGATAGCGACCAGTGCTTAGTAGAAGAGACTCTGCCAGACTGCATAAGTGACCAAAAGATGCTGAGAGAGGGATATTCTGCCACAGATCCTTGGTCACCAGCCCTGTGACCAGGGAGCCAGTGGATGAGTCACAGCCCCCGGGCCACCATCCTTTGTCTAGGGAGCCAGCCTTCTGAGAGAGAGAGAGAGAACTACTCCAGGCCTTTCCTTAGAACAAAACCTTTTTCTGCCAGTGATGAGACCGAAGAATCCAGCTCAGTGCCTTGCCTCCAGTAAAGAAGCACACTGCAGACCCTGACTCTCTGGACTTATTTCCTATTGGGGTGCACCACACCTTACCATACATTCCAGAGAGCAGCAAAAAGTAGTGACACCTCAAAGGTGTCTAGTGAACCCAGTATAGCTTGGTGTGCAATGTGGTTAGTCACTCATACATGCACAGATACACATGCACATAGTTATCCAGAATGTACTAATGTGATATACAGTGAAAAAAATGTATATTTTACATGGCAAACTTCTTTCTATAAACCTTTATATTTTGCACCTTTGTGTACAGTTAAGTGATTGAGTGATTACAGCCTATGGAATTTTAATTATGGCAGGGCTCACATGTTTGGGACAAGAATCTGTAGTATGGTATTTATTTTGTCTTTCTTTTTTCATAGGGGATGATTTTTGTGATAGCAATCCAATCGTGTTAACTTTGTGGTAGTAGGTATCGGTGGATGAGAAATCCTAGAAATTTTATGGAGCTTTTCTGACATGGTTAAAATATTTTTGTATTCTTTATTCCCTTGCTGAGCTTTCAACAATGTTCTCTTGTGGGAAGGGCTTATGTGGTCGTATCCTCATGATAATTCTCGTATTGTTCCCTAAAAGCACATGGCTATCATTGGGACATTTTGCGGGTCCATTTTCATATCAATGTCCACCTTTTCACTGTCACCACTCACTGACACACTAAGTCATTTAGAAGTGGGTATAGATAAAAAACTATACTTTAGATTCACAAAATTCAACACTATATTATGTATGGGAGAAAATCTTGGCATCTTTAATGTCTTCTTTCAACCATTACCAGAACCTGCTGGAATATTTCCCAAGACTTTATGGTTCTGACAGTAAAGTAATACTTCCGAGCTTTGATATAAAATTGTATTTCCTTTAACTGTAACCAGTGACCCCGAGTTCTCTGTAGGGTCTGCCAAAAGAGTATTTGACATAATTTTTTATAGGGGCTATTTACATAATAATATGAAAGTATCTTCCTCAGCCTTCTCTTCACTAAGGTGAATAAATGTATTTTTGTAAGCCTTTCCTCATAACTGAGATCTTCTATAACTCTTCTTCATTTGGTTGCCCTTCTTTACCCTTTTTTCAGAACTCTGATATCTTTCTATGGACTGGTGCCAAAAACGTGACTGCATAATTCAAGATCCAGCCATACTAGTGATTTATAAAGCGGGATAATAATACTCTAGGAGTCTAGGAGGCAACCTGTTGATGCAGCAGACTGGCATTGTAATGTCACCCAATGGTGATCCAAATATTCCTATAATAGATTCTACTGGGCTTATTCTACAGTCTACGAGCCATTACATATATAAAATGTGATTCTCAGACTTCTGCCTTTATGCCTTCTGCCTTCTGTCTTTATGCCTTTTCTGCCTTCTGTCCCCATTTTTGTCTACAGTGTTCAAGAACAAGAAAAGAACTATGAAAATTAACCAAAAATTGGTAACTGTGTCATTGAGTATTAACTTGATTGATAGACTTCCTTCCACACAGTATTTCCGTAACTATAAAACTAGCCTTAATATATTTTCTGCCAGTTACTGTACTCCAGTTTCTGAGCAATAGAATAATGTAATATTGCGTTACTCTTTGGAGATGATTAAAATGAGGTTCCTGCTACTCAATAGTTGCCATCCAACCAGTAGTTCCCAAAACTATTGCCAAAGAACGCCTCTCATCTATTTCCCAGTCTCCAGGAGAGTAAACCACCGGCTTACACTGGAAACATTTTTTGTGTGATCTCATCTTTAACCACATCTGTCAGTGACCAACACTCACAAGTGATTGAATGGAATGAGACAACGCTGTACATGTTCTGTGGATGTATACTAGATTTGGGCTACAAAACTCTAGTCTTGTGGTAAACCTCCTTTGGTATTCCCTCCATTGAGATTATACATCATGACTCTTCTTGTGGATTTTACAAATCATAAGTCATTAATTATGTTATGTTAAGCATAATTCATCTGGTTGGGGCTCTGAGTTATGTGACTTATGTTGGGTTGTGTGAAAAGTGTATTTATTTGTTTAATGACAAGGCAGGTCTTTATGGTATAAGACAGCGATCTACAGAACAATGTGTCATGTACCAAAAAGTGCAGTAGTAGGCATAATACAGTATATCATTTTTGTCTACAGTGTTCCTTTAAGTTGTATTAAAGTAGTAGTATTAAGTAGTATTATAGTCCCACATGAACAGCGCTGGCCAATCCAATCCAAGAGCAGGGCAGGACAAATAAAAAGTGTCTTGGGTTACCAGTGCATACTGTGCATCAGGTCGTCTGGGAATCAGTGCGGCCATCTTGGAGGACAGAAGAGGAGCTCAGAAATCGATGGATCTGCAATTGAAAAGATGAAAAGGAGGGTGCTAGGTAAGAATTATGTTCTGTCCCCACTTAATGTGAATTTCAGATTCAAATATAACTAATGTATTTACACGACTATTGTTCCTCTTTCATTACTTTACTAGCATGGACAAGAATAAATGGATATAAAATGAAGGTAAAAGATAGCTGCCATCTTCCAATCCTATGAACGCACATGAGATAAATTTAGCCTGATAACTAGGTTCTACGCTGGATGTTCACCATTAGCCCGAGGCTCTTCCTGTGATTGAAATCAGGTTTACACTTGCTTTTTTCTGCTATTCAACTGCAGCCACCTATGAATGAGCCCTGTACCAAACATGTTGTGACGGCACATGGTCAAAAGGAAATACTACCCTCGCTGCAAGTGCTGTCCCCTCCTTTCATTTTCTGCTAGATGCAGAATAAACTAACGGTAGATGCCTTCTGAATTACCAAAGAACTGAGTAAACATGACTTACTGCACATACTGAACTGTACAGAACTGATATTTATAGCAAGACAGTCATATTCATCCAAGCTCTGCCACAAGAATAGACCCTTAATACAACAAGACTCCATTGGTCCAGCAGAAGACAACCCTATTAGTAGATGACATTGAATTCAAACTTGTCAGACTGTGTAAATGGTGCATTCCTAAGGTGACCTCAAGAGATCTCATCCTACTGATTATGGACAGTCTTCATAAAGAGCAGCAAAATCAAGATACTCTGGAGCCAAACAATGTAAAGACTTAGGCAGGCTCGGACTGGCCCACAGAGGAACAGGGAAATCCCCCCAGTGGGCCCCTGAGAAAAGTGCGCCCACTGTCCACCAGCACAGCATCTCAAATAGCCTATATCAATATAAAAAACTGGGAAGACTATCCAGTTTATTATTATAGATGCATCGGAAGGTTAAGATGGCCTCTAGGAATAGGCCAGCCAGTATCCTCTCTTCCCTCGGACCCACATTTTGAAGTTGTTGCAGAGACCCCCAAAATCAATCATCTTGTAGCGTCGTGTTGCTGTCTGCCTCTGTGTGGGCAGGTCATATTTGGTTGTCGCTGTACAGTGGGCCCCCAGAATGAATTTTACTGGTGAGCCCTAGGCATCCCAGTCCGACACTGGACTTAGGGGTATTTATCAAGTGACCTGTGGCAGTTATATGGAGACAAAAAGCCTCAAATTTGGCTACTAATTTGTGATTTTTCTCACCAGCTACCAATTTTTTAAAGTGGGTGGGGTTTTGTAGAAGTTGATTTGGATCTCAAAGGTCCAACAAGTGAATTTACCCCTTAATGCAATATTATGTACATGGATGTCATATGCATGCACGGGTATGTACTGTATGGAGTGAGATAAGTCGCTGAGCCATGTTGTTCAGTACCCACCTGTAGTACCTGGTATCGAAGATATTGTAGCTCTGATTCCTGTCATCTAAACCCTCAAACGTACTAAAAATTTAAATCACCTTTTTCCCCAATATTGCATATAAAAATAAACGTGTCTGCAGATGTCTGAACTAGTAAAATATAAAAGTATTTGTTCTGCAAATGGTGAATGGTGTAATGGAAAAAACATAAATATGCCCGAATTTACATTTTGCTGAGAAAAATGTAGTTTTAATATATGCAAATGAGCCTCTAGGAGCATTACAGAAAGAGCTAAGCCCATTGCTCCCAGAGGCTCATTTGCATATATTAAAACATGATTTTAACAGGTTAGCCAGTGTCATAGGAACACATCTGCAGACAGATGCCCTTTAAGAGGACCTGTCACCATGAAATGCAATGTTATCTGCAGGCAGCATGTTATAGAGCAGGAGGAGCTGAGCAGATCAATATATTGATATATAGCTTTCTGGGAAAAGTTCAGTAATACTTGTAATTTATGCATTTATATCTCTGCTATTCTTGACTTTTTTGTTCACGGGGAAGATGTTATCATTGACTGACAACTCTTGCTGTATACACACTTACACAGAGAATGCTGTCAGTCACTGATAACACCTCCCAAGTGAACAGTGAAGTAATAAAAAACAGAGACTTACTGTAAATGTATAAATGACATTTTTTACTGGATCGTTTCCCACAAAACTCTGCACTCTGGTTGCAGAATTTATTTTACAAATTTTTCAGAAAAGACAAGAATATAAATTTTCTACATAATCTCCCTGCCTTTCAACATGTTTTGTCCATCTGTCAACAAGCTTTTGTATAGGTATTCCCTCATTAAAAAAAATGCATTAGGCTTAGCTGTGCACCACGAATGCACCGCTGTCTTCACCTCTTCATCAGATGTGAATCTTCATCCTCGCAGGGCCACTTAATCCACTGTCACTCGTTTATCCAACAGAATCAGTTGAAGTACACAGTTCACACTTAATGTCTTCATTAATCGTGGATGTGGACGGACCTCTTATTCCCTCTTCATGGCTGACACTTACGTGCCCTTCCTTGAATTTCTTTACCCAGTCATATACAAAACACTTTCTCCTTACTGTGCACAAAGTCTTCCATAAATATCTGTACCATACGCACCCTCAGATCACAAAAAAATGAATCACTGCATTCTGCTCTGCTTTCGTGCAAATCTTCAGTGTGACAGCCATTGTTTTTTGTACTGCAGTCTCAATGAACTGACATTTTAACACATTCAAATCTGCACAGCAGTGACTGGGGACATTATATCGAAAGATTATGTATTTGTCTTTTCTGAAAATTGATTGAAATAAATTCGACAGCCAGAGTGCGGATCATTTTTGACTCGCCTTCGTATATATCAATCTGCTCAGTTTTTCATGTCCTATAACATGCTGTCTGCAGATTGCCCTACAGTTTGTGGTGAAGGGTCACCTTTTAGGACAGACCAATATATACCAAATTTATTAATCCCTTCACTACCGAGCCACTTTTCACCTTAAATCCCAATCCGATTTTTGCAAATCTGACGTGTCACTTTATGTGGTAATAACTTTAAAGCTATTTTACTTATCTAGGCCATTCTGAGATTGTTTTCTCGTCACATATTGTACTTTATGACAGTGGTAAAATTGAGTCAAAAAGTTTCACTTTTATTTATAAAAAATGCCAAATTTACCAAAAATTTCCATTTCTCTACTTTTATAATAGATAGCAATAACTCCAAAAACAGTTATAACTTTACATTCCCCATATGTCTACTTCATGTTTGGATCATTTTGTGAATGCCATTTTATTTTTTGCAGACTTTAGAAGGCTTAGAAGTTTAGAAGCAAATCTTGAAATTTTTCTGAAAACGTCCAAAACCCTACTTTTTAAGGACCAGTTCAGGTCCGAAGTCACTTTGTGAGGCTTACATAATAGAAACCACCCATTTTAGAAACTACACCCCTCAAGGTATTTTGGAAACTACATGATAAGTTGGCAATTTTCTTATGACTTTTTGATCGCTTGGTATACTTTTTGTGATGTATGGTGATAAAAAATTGCTTTTTTGACACTATTTTTTTTATGGTGTTCATCTGAGTGGTTAGATCATGTGATATTGTTATAGAGCAGGTTGTTAAGGACCCAGCAATACTTAATAGGTCTACTTTTTTTAAAAATTTATTTCACTTTAGCACAATAATAGCAGTTTTGAAGCAAAAAATAAATCACTGGCACTTTTTTTTTTCCGTTGTTCAACTGACGGGTTAGGTCATGTGATATTTTTATAGAGCAGGTTGTTACGGACGTGGCGATACATAATATATATACTTTTTTTTTAAGTTTTACACAATGATATAATTTTTGAAACTAAAAAAAAATCATGTTTTAGTGTCTCCATAGCTTGAGAGACATAGTTTTTTTTATTTTTTGGGCGATTGTCTTAGGTAGGGTATCATTTTTGCGGGATCAGATGAAGGTTTGATTGGCACTATTTTGGGGTGCATATGACTTTTTGATTGCTTGCTATTACACTTTTTGTGATGTAGGCTGACAAAATGGCTTTTTGACACCGTTTATTTTTTATTTTTTTTATGGTGTTCACCTTAGGGGTTAAATCATGTGATATTTTTATAGAGCAGGTCATTACGGATGTGGTAATACCTAATATGTATACTTTTTTTAATTTATTTAAGCTTTATACACTAATATCATTTTTGAAACAAAAAAAATCATGTTTTAGTGTCTCCATAGTCTGAGAGCCATAGTTTTTTTTATTTTTTGGGCGATTGTCTTAGGTAGGGTATAATTCTTGTGGGATGTGATGACGGTTTGATTGGCACTATTTTGGGGTGCATATGACTTTTTGGTCACTTGCTATCACACTTTTTGTGATGTAAGGTGACAAAAAATGACATTTTTTTTACGGTGTTCACCTGAAGTGTTAGGTCACGTGGTATTTTTATAGAGCAGGTTGTTATGAACGGTGCGATACTGAAATGGATTTTCTAATTCAGTCCTTATGCATCACAGTTTATTATTCAAGATTAGAGAGAACACCTATAGCCATTCCATGAAAATTATTCTATCAACTGTACAATACTAGGAAATCCTGAAAAATATTTCAGTTTGAAGACTGAAATTAAGAAGCACTAGTTTAAATCACCTACTATATGATGACCTTCTTTTTGGTAGCATCTCGTAGCATGGTGAGACAGCCATGATGAAAATCTGGAAGTGGCAATGGAGCAGGAGTTAGAGATTGAAAGGCCGTCTGATGACATCACTGGTGCTCTCCACTGCCGACTAGACTACACGAGAAACAGAAGACTAAAAAAATGACCAGCCATAATTATTATTACAGCATTTACCCAAGCCTTCAACTTTAGATGACATAGAATAGGATGACATGTATTCTAATTTTATTATTGAAATTGTTCCGCTAAGCGGCCGGACTGTTCCAGTAATAGTAATAGGTCTGCGGGGATATCCAAAAACTACCGTCCCCTTCCTCACCTGTCTGTCTGAAAAACCCATTGATTTAATACCCTGCCCAGAGTTGACAAGTCAAATTCAGGAAATGTGACCTATGCCTCGGCCCTCAGTCGAAACTTACAAGAGCATCAAACTTTTCTTACATTTCTGGCAAAGTTGGCTAATACCGTTAACTGGGAAACCCCCCTTGACTCCATGTGTTTCCCGATAGCTTCAGAATTCCACTGGCTTAGTAACTATGTCCAATGTCTATGATAGCTCCTCTGTCATGTCCAAGTGCCAGGAAACAGGCGGCTGGAGTGTGCCTGACAAAACAATCGCTTACTGTACATGTGCTAAAAATGGCTGCTCGGTCATGACCTATGACTCCATACTTCCATCATGGTGCTTCCAAAGAGCAGTGAGGTAGGTGACCTCAGCTTTACTAGT
The DNA here is from genome assembly GCA_033119425.1 of Bufotes viridis. Taxonomy (NCBI): domain Eukaryota; kingdom Metazoa; phylum Chordata; class Amphibia; order Anura; family Bufonidae; genus Bufotes; species Bufotes viridis. Next base: position 37,339,229 of record CM065596.1, on the reverse strand, counting down.
TTTGTTATTTGATGAAAGCAGTGTAGCATTATGAAGGCAAGCAAAGAATGAAACTGAAATGACTAAGATAAATCCTACTCAAAACATAAGTATATAGAAGGGACATGTATTATTTGAAGGGGCTTTGTACATCTCAGACATTGATGGCATATCGCAAGAATATGCCATCAATTTCAGATAGGTGCGAGTCCCACCTCTGGGATCCTCTCCTATCTAGAGAACAGGTGTGAAGACGTAGAGGGGGCGGCATATGTGCTGTGTGCTCTCCTTTACTTCATGGGCCTCATTCTGGAGATAGGAGCAGGTCCCAGAGGTGGGAAGTAGACCTATCTGACATTGATTTCGAGCATTCAGTAGACTAACGTTCATATCATTAGCTTTGGTGAATTAGAGTTAGGGCTCATACGCAGCCTTAGCATACCTCACTTCACATTGGGGTAGGTTTGTTAATATTGCCTAAAAAGAGGTTTCCAGGAGTACAATATGGGTGACCTTTGCTCAGGATAGGTCATCAGTATCTGATTGGAGGGAGCCAACTCCCAGCACCCCAACCAGTCTGTTGTTTAAAGAGGCTGCAAGCTCTGGTGAAACCCCACAGATATTGATGACCTGTCCTTAGGATAGGTCATCAATATTCTCCTCCTAAAAAACCCCCTTGAATTTAGACATCTCTAAACTGGAACAGCCTGGAAGACATTGCATCAAATGCATCACAGTGACTTTGTGATAGATTTGGTGTATCATGCTAGATATGTCCTTACACCCCCTCTTGGTTGTCTTACTTTACACTAGGATATTGATGCATTGTAAGCTGTGCCCCTTTATCTAAACACATTTCAAAACTGTCTCGAGGTGAAAAAAAGTATATAAAACACATAATAAATCTGCACAAATTAAGGCAGAATTCTGGCTTGCTTAGCTTAGTAAATTCTAAATGATGTCTTTATAGTCATGTGTCAGTATCTATCTATCTATCTATCTATCTATCTATCTATCTATCTCTCTCTCTCATATCTATCTATCTATCTATCTATCTATCTATCTATCTATCTATCTAATATCTATCTATCTAATATCTATCTATCATTTGAAGAATACTTGTATTCAGAAATGTATAACAATGGTTGTTTCCATATGTGTTTGGACATTTCTATGAAGGCGTTAGGACACAATTATTTTAAGAAAGGAACATCTAAGTAAATAAATCCGACAGCTAAATAAAACGATGGCAGTTACAGAAATAGAAGCTTTTGTGTATTTTCTCATGGCTGGAAAAAATATGAATCACCTTGTTGAAAAAGAAAAATCCAGCATGGGTGGTAAGCCAGATCCTCTGGACGGTCGTGCGAGAGCCAAAAAGCTGTCCGTGTTAAAGCAGACTGGGAACATGATGTGCAACCAAAGGGAAGCCACATGCAGGCGCCAGACACGTGGTTTTAATAAGAACTTGAAAATGAAACTATAATGTTCGTTTTCCGTCTACCAGGAGATTTAAGTTCATGGGAACTTTTGCTAAGATCCCATTCTGTATTACATAAACGGTCTGAAACATCTTCGCTTCCATCTGTAGCACATTCTATGTGAGCATTTTAGAAATCCCCTACTCTTGGGGGATCTTAATCCAAGTTCACACTGTAGATTATTCCAATTTTCGTTCCGCAATGCAAGAGCACCATCCGTGCGGCTGCCGCAGATGAATGCAGACTCAATTAATTTGAATGGGTCCATAATACATTTGCACAGCAAAAAAAAAGAACATGTTATATTTTTTTTACAGTGCGGAGGCGTGGAGAGAAACCCCAAGGAAGTGCTCCATAGTGCTTCCATGGGATTCCGTGTCTCCATTCCACAAGGCTCCATCTGGATTGCGGACCTATTCATGTGAACGTGTCCACATCCGTTATACGGTGAGCACGCGACCGATGCCCGTATATTGTGGATCCGCTGTTTGCGGGATGCAATACGGACACGACCGGGCAACAGCCGTGTCCATGAGCCCTTAAAGGGCATCTGTCAGCAGATTTGTACCTTTGAACATATGAACGTGGGACCAGCACAGGTGCCTTCAGCTGCCAAGCGCTCATGCAACAGGTCAGCCAGTTTCATAGGTACAAATCTGCTGACAGATGCCTTTAAGTGCCGCAGTTTGCATTTTGACACAGTATGGAAATGCATGCAGAAATATAATGAGGTGCTTTACATGGCGGCAGCATTTAGTCCCATTGAAAACAATGGGAGAAGGTTTTTATGCGATGTTTTTCACTCTGTGTTGCATATGCACTGTGTGAACAAGGCCTTATATACACTTATGTATATTTGTACAGCTGTTTGATAGTCCAGTACAAATCAGTTCCTGTTCCTGATGGATTAGAAGAATTTATAGTCATAGGATGATTTTTGTTTTACTTTAGTCGATATTTTTTTTTTATCACATTGCCTTATAAAATGTTAAAAAAAATCCCCTAGACCAGGACTGGGCAAACTGCGGCTCTGAAATTTGCAGCGAATAAATTTGGATTGAACCGAAACCGGCTGAATTGAATTTTTGAAAAATCAGCTTATCTCTAGTGGAGACCATGTGAATGTAAATGAATTAGGTGTCCACCCTCTATCTTTTCCTTGCCTCTTGCGGGAGAAAACCAACGTACTTGGAAGAAACACGTAAATACAGACGCTTTGTAGATTTTGCCCTCTGTCACATTTGAAGCCACCATCCCAGTGCTGCAAGGCACAATTGCAGGCAGTGCTAACTATCATTCTACAGGACTATACTTTAGGATGCATGCAGACATGCAGGCTTTGTTCACGCTTTTAGGCAGTCATTGAAGCCAAAACCATTTGGGGATCATAAAAGTAGAGGCAATATAAGGTAGATACTATTTATCTTTTTTGCCTAAAACATGCTCAGGATATGTATAGCATGTGTATGGGCAAATTCCTATCCAAACTGATTTGAATAATCTGTATGGGTATGGCAAAAGACGACTCAATCACAAATTTTTTTATTTGGGTTTAATTTGGCTGAATCGGTCGACCGATTCGGTTTTGGTCAGAATAGATTCTACCCGAATTGAAAATGCTCCAATTGGCCTGAAAATGTGGGTGTGACACTCTGAGGTCTCCAGCAATCAGACAGCCAAAGTTAATCAGACCTCAGCTCACAGCCCCAATCAGACCCCCTTTGTTAATAAGATCCTTAATCAGACCTCAGATCAGACCGCCAATGTTAATAAGACTTCAGATCAAACCCACAATCAGACCTCAGTTTAGACCCCAATGTGAATGACCCCCATTGAGAACTCAGATGAGACTCCCATACCTCATATCAGCCCCCCATGCATCATGCCATCCCCCCACCATATATCAGACCCCAGCCTCAGATCAGCCCCAGCCATAAATCAATCAGCCCTCAGCCTCATTGCAGCAGCCCCCAGCCTCATTGCAGCAGCCCCCAGCCTCATTGCAGCAGTCCGCAGCCTTATTCCAGCAGAGCTCAGCCTCATTGCAGCAGACCCCAGCCTCATTGCAGCAGACCCCAGCCTTAATGCAGCAGCCTCCAGCCTCATTGCAGCAGACCCCAGCCTCATTGCAGCAGGCCGCAGCCTTATTCCAGCAGAGCTCAGCCTCATTGCAGCAGACCCCAGCCTCATTGCAGCAGACCCCAGCCTTAATGCAGCAGCCTCCAGCCTCATTGCAGCAGCCTCCAGCCTCATTGCAGCAGACCCCAGGCTCAGATAGCAAAATAAAAAATCCACTTACCTGTCCTGCTCCGGACGCTGCCGCTTCTCTGCTTCAGCGCTCTTCTGCCTCCTCCTCCGTCGGCTCTGCTGTGAACCGATGCGCACAGCGTGAGGTCACAGAGTGCCCTCGCGCTGTGCGCAGTCACAGCACAGCTGACAGCAGAGGACCAGGAAGCGGTGAGTACAGAGCCTTCACTGCTTCCTGGTCCTCCAGTACTAATGAGAGCTTCCATAATGGAAGCACTCATTAGTATTTGCCCCATTTTCCTTCCACTTTGGGGGAAAAAAGCAGATCTTATGGGCGAAAAATATGGTAATTTGTTTCTCTCTCTCTTTCCCCAAAATTGACTCAAAAAGTATCACCAAAAATTTGGTTTGAGATCTATCACGAATTATTATTTCTTAGTTTAAAAATCGATTTGCTTCTTTCTTATATAAGATATGTACATAATAAAACGGGAACACATTCTCATTACAGGTCCTGATACTCTTGACTTTACTGACCTCCTGACAAACTGTGAACTTTTATTTCCTCTTCTTCATTCTTTGCAGTTTTACGAAATATTTAAAGTTATTAATAAGCTGAGGAAGATGTCTGCAAAAGAGGAATAAGGGAGGTGCTCATCTAAAGGGAATCTGTCACCATGATTTTCGACTTTTATATGCAATACTTAATAAGTCCAGATCATAATTTTTTTATTTTCCTAGAGCCCTCGGTTCCCCTGCTGTCAGCAGTCAGAGCTGCACTGAAATACACTGCTGTGCACAGTAGTCTGAACACTGATTTTCAGAGCAGCTCTGAGTGATCTGGAATCCTTATCTGCAGTACTTCTCCTGTACAGCAGATAATAATCCAAAATCTTGGTGAAAGACACCCTTAAAGGGGTTCTCCGGCCTCTTAATATTGATGACCTATCCTCAGGATAGGTCATCAATATCAGATCGGTGGGGGTCTGACACTTGGCTGTATGAGGAGACGACACACAGTGTGCACGTGCCATCTCTCTTCCTTCTGCTATGTCTATGGTAAAGCAGCAGCGAGCAGGAAGAGAGATCAGAAACAGCACGTACACACTGCGCCCACCATCTCGTCATACAGCTGAACGGCGGGGGTGCCAAGTGTCGGGCCCCCGCTGATCTGATATTGATAGGTTCAGGATAGGTCATCAATTTTAAAAGTGGATCGGTCACCTCTCCTGGTGTGTCTATTTTAGTAACTACTTGCATTTCTTGTGTAATAAAAATTCTGAAACATCTATTCTTAATGTTGTTCTGTTCCTCTGTTATTCCTGTTAGAAGCTTATGAATAAAGGTCCACTTGAGTCTTACCAGCTGAAGGTGGGTGTCTCACTGAGCGGTATGACACTGGCAGGACTAATTGGATAGTATCAGACTGTGCAGGGACACCACCCTAACTGGTAACACCCAGCAACACTCTCCTGATACTTGGAATATATAAGTTTATTAGTACCAATAAAATAAACACTACTGTAGATCAATGAATAAAAGAGAACTAGTACATGTATGACCAAGTAATATAATAAAAATGATAAAAATACTGACAATCCTACCTATATCTAAATGAAAATAGTATATAAGGCCTCAAAAAGTCAATGCTGGATAAAATAGGGGAACCTCCTAATTAACGTCACTGCACTGTAAAAGAATCCGTGAAGTCATATGGCAATGATCTTTCGTATCCAATAATCTAAAACAGCAACCAATTCTGATGGTAAAGTGCCAGAAACGCTGAATGTATTCGCAGTGTCCGAATATAATGGTGATACAGTGTATTCAAAAAAGTTTGTAACAGTTTAGCGGCATCCATACAACCATATAAGCAAGATGTCGAGGTTGGAGACCCAACGAATATATGAATTGAATGAATGTGGAATTTGATCTCTTCGGTTTCCTGTGAATTTGATGGACGCCCACCGTCGACGGTATAACCCCTGCCAGTATCTTTAATTTCTGGGGGGTTTGTCCCTTGACGATGGGTTTCTATCTCTTCGCGGATCCCCTTGAGCCCATTCATCTGACTCTCGACAAGTATGCAACACATTTCCATATATTAAATCATTTTAAAATCGCATCAACATTGGAGTGGTTGGAATACATGTAGTAAGCAAGTTCCTCTACATTGTAGGCAGAGGTGTTCCTCTAGAATATAACTCATACCCTAAAAACCCAGGATTACCTACAAACGCATTGAAATCGCATCGGTATCACATGGGTACTCTAGCGTTTTGTAGTACAATATAAAGTAGAGAGTGTATACATGGGAACCTATAGGGAAGAATATATATGAAGGATTGCTGAAGAAGTATAAATTATACTATGTTTTAGTTTTCATTTATTCACTCTTTATATACTTTATTAGTCCACTATAATCAGTATGTAAGATGGCATATATTGAAAGAAAGCGCATTAACGATGAATCGATAAAACTGATTTATTTGCGGAATAATCCATACCAGATCTTCGAGAAGACCATGATCCCTATATAATGGGTGACTTTATGGGGGACTCAGAACCACTGAGGAAATGGTAAGGAAGGAGGAAAGAGTAACTAATAACCCCGAAACGCGTTTGGTGGAAGATACCCCTTATGTACCTTATGTATTGGAACAGCATTTGATTTAAAATAGGATGCCGAACAAACCCTGATGACCGGACCCGACACGCAACGAATGGAAAAATACTGCACTGCTATACACGACATTACTGGCCAAGACACGGCGCGGAAGATGGACGAATTGGGCTCGTGAGACTCCGGCTCCAAGTTACAATAGGAGCGGTATCCAGAGTCGCCGAGGGGTACGGAGAAGGCATAGAAGAACATCGCGAACAACATATCCAGCAAAGATCGTATGCAGAAAGCGCAACAAGTGGAACAACTCAGTGGGACGCCGCTGACTTGTGAGTACAGCGGGATGCCGCTAAACTGTTACGAACTTTGTGGAATACCCTGTATCACCATTATATTTGGACACTGCGAATACATTCAGCGTTTCTGGCACTTTACCATCAGAATTGGTTGATGTTTTAGATTATTGGATACGAAAGATCATTGCCATATGACTTCACGGATTCTTTTACAGTGCAAAGACGTCAATTAGGAGGTTCACCTATTTTATCCAGCATTGACTTTTTGAGGCCTTATATACTATTTTCATTTAGATATAGGTAGGATTGTCAGTATTTTTATCATTTTTATTATATTACTTGGTCATACATGTACTAGTTCTCTTTTATTCATTGATCTACAGTAGTGTTTATTTCTATTTTTACCCAGAAGAAAATGTATACAGAAACTTCTACCATAAATAATAGAGGAACGGCACAACACAGTCATCAGGAGAGACACTGTAGAACTGCTATTTATTGGGAGTACTTACTAAAACACATGCCAGGAAAGGTCACAGTTCCTCTTTAAAGGGGCATTCAAGTTTCAGCAAGTCATCCTTATGCATTGGACAATAGAAGGAATTTTCCGGTTTTCTGATACACGTTCTGCAGCAATTATTCACAGTTTTCAAGATCCTTGCTTTTGTAAGTTGAATACAAAGGTTTATTATTTACTACCATAGGATGATAATGTCCCGATCATTTTAGCATATTATTAGAGAGATGAGATAACGTAGTGCAACCAGCAGACATGCACCTGTGTAAGCATCCCGTGGCCATGACCGATTTCCATTCTTTGGAATCAAGCGGTAAGATCATGATACAGATAGATAATGTAAACTCGTTATATGTAATGATCTACCAGAACATTACATTAAATAAATTGCTATATATATATATATATTTACTTCCTTCTCACACCACATGGACAGTCAAATTTTGAAGTTGTCAAGTGTTTCCTCTGAGAGCAGTGTATGAGAGAGGAAGAGAAGCTGAGCTCGATGATATATACAGTAGGTTTATATGATTTGGAGCAAATTTTTCTGAGTAAAAAGTAGAGTAAATCCAGGCAGGACTCATAGAAGAGACAATGAGAGTCCTGATAACCCCACCCACACAAGCTAGTCTTCATTTATATAGCACTTTACAATGCAGAGGGTACATGTACAAACCAAATCAGACATCACAGAGTTACAAACTAATACAAAACACAAAAGCTAGGACACGGCTTGCAAGAGCTCACAATCTATGAGGAAATTGGGGTGACACAAAAGATAAAATTGCTAATAGAGAGTTCTTCTTGTATCAGTGTGTTCTCATTGTGTGTGGTAGGGATCCTTTAAGGATTTAATCAGTTTTTCTTCAAATCTGCAAATTCTGCCAGTGGCTCAGCCTGCTGGAAGACACTCAAAGCTGGCTTGGGGACTACGCCAGGCCCTTTGCAGGCCTTTACACACATCGACACCCTGCAATCGCATTTGCAGGGTTCCAATGGGCAACAGTAGGAGTCTGCTCCGTCTGTCACCACTTACATGCGGCGGGCGCCATTGCTTGCCGTATGTAAGGGGTTAAACAGCCTGGATCAGCACTTCTGCCGGTTCGGGCTCTCCGCTGCATGGGGGACCAGTCCAGAGTTTAGACCGGGCCACTGTTAAAAAGAGTTAAGAGGACTTTTACATATCGTTTTTTTACCACGGACTTTTGGCACAGACATCCACACCGAAATCTAACAGGCAGCCGTGTCTTGAAGATTGTGACGCTGCGGTTAAAAGCTGCGGCTGCTCCAAGAATGGATATGCCCCTTCTCTCACCACAATTCTGCTATGAAAAACCCCGTGTGAACGGCTCCTAAGGGGAATTTGCCTTTTTGCATTCCTTGGTTGGCTGCGCCTAGGCCTGTGATGACTATCCTCCGGCACTTCAGCTGTGCTAAAACTATGACTCCCAAGATGTACACTTGCTGGGCTGTTCTCAGAACTCCATAGAAATGAATAGCCCATGCTGAGAGTCGTAGTTTCACCACAGCTGGAGTGCCGGAGGTTAGCCATCACTTTCCTAGGCAATTAACTCCCAGGGTATCTGCCCTGTGTTTCCTCCATACCATCCAGCCCTCGACTAGCAGCTTACCTACAATAGAATATTGTGGGAAATATATGGACGGCTCTGCTTTACCAAACTGTGGGGAGTTGAAGGCTGGGGCAAGAGCGTATAGGTCTAAACAGCTATAAGGCAGAAAGACCAGTAGCAATCACCTAGTCCTGATCTTTTGGATCATGTTGGAATTTTGTCTCATAGTTTTCATATACGTACACATGAATTTTTAACGCTACCTCATGCACACAACTAATTTGCTTCCATGTTAAAATCATATTTGTTCTAAAAATCCATAAGCTATCAATTTAACTATCAGCATGTCGTCCTGGGAATGCATGTCATAATAAAACTGTCCAAAAGACAGAATAGCCTTTCCTTCCTTTTTTTCCCTAGAATTCTCGCCCCCTCATCTTACATTATGATTCATTGAATACATGACTATCCGTTCTGCAGCCTCATGAGAAAGAGAGACTCTAATTCTATGAACAGATGTTCGGAAACCTTTCATAGGAGACCACAAGCCTGGGAGTACACATCTTTCCAAGTGTGGAAATGATCACATATTGTCACAAATGACCAGTTTCATGAGTTTACTGTACAGAATTTTACTGGACCGTCCAGAATCAAGGAAAGAGTATTTCTATCTATCTATCTACAAAAAATAAGAAAAAATAAAGAGCAGCAAACAAAAGAATTCAGCGAGTGCAATTCTCTCAAGAGACCGGCGGTCAAGGTCCACTTGAAAAGATTGAGTAAAAGAAGGCAGCACCCCAAAGGTTCAGTGGAAAAATAGTGGGTGCTTTATCAACCCATATAGCAGCAACGTTTCAGCTCTACTCAATGGAGCCTTTGTCAAGCTATAGTGACAAGTGCAAAGTGCAATACATGTATAGCAATCCCAATTAAAAAATGTGTTACATCCTAATTGGGTGCAGTGTGCACCTTTAGGGTGACCCCTGGGAGGTCACTTTACGCCCTGGATTTGTATTGTTGCACTTGAGGCCGTTTACGGTTGTCATGGTGATGATGGAGTCACCGCTGACAGGGTTATGTGGGTGGCGATTCCGTCCTGAGCCTGGAATGAGGGTGACTGTGGTGGCTCACAAGTTCACTTAATTTCCTCCAACCCGGCTTGTGTATAATTTATTTATAAGGGCGGATGTGTATGGGCTGACTGGAATTATTTGTAATATATTCGCGGTCAGGTGATCTTCCAGTGGGCGTACCTGCAGGTTTTTGGGCAGATGCATGCGCAATGGACTACCCTGAAGCCGCTGCCATCTTTGTTGTGGTCTCCTATGTCTATAATGTTAATTTCGTCTCTCGCGAGAGGACAGACTTGCGGCGCTTGCGCAGACCGCACTTCCTGACGCCGACTGGGTCCTGGCTATCTCCGACACCATGTGAGACTGCTCAATTGTCTTTTTATTAATTTTTAATTATCACATCATGTACACCTGATTTTTCTTTTATACTACAATTATGTTTTTGCCACCAATTATGGACACTATACGGATTTTATGTGGATGTGGATAAAAGAGGTGATTGCAGCAAAAATTCCAATGCACTGAGCTCCCCCTAATGGTGGCTTTAAGCAGTCATATTTGGGGGAAGAAGGGAAGCAGGACATTTATCAAGGTATTTGTGTCAGTTGTCTCCTGTGAATACATTAATAAATATAGGGGGTCATTTATCAAGCTGGTGTAAAGTAGGATTCCTCCTTTCATTTTCCAAAGGAGCTGTCCAAAATGAAATGTGGACTCTGATTGGTTGCTATGGGCAACTAAGCCAGTTCTACTTTACACCAGTTTGATAAATGACCCCCATAGTGTTCAGAACGAGAGCCATATTTATGAAGTGCCTGTTCCACTTTTTCTGACATAGAAGTTGGATAAAGTGGGTGAAGACAAGTGGGACTTTTTTATTACAATTTTTTTAAATAAATTTCTTACGCTTAATTAAAACAAAAATCTGAAATATAGGGCTTTGTGCCTTGGATTCTGCATTGCATGAAAGTGATTGATGCATACTATGAAACTGGGTGAGGCAGGGGAGTCCATAAAAGTTCTGCTATGGGGCTCCTATGAGATCTGTGTATGCCCCTTCATCTGACATTGCTTCTTCTAATCCCATTGACTGATGCACTGAAGTTAATGGGAGGTCACATTCACTGAGGACTTGTTTATTACTCCCTGAAAGACACAAAATAATGTGTTTTCTGATACCAGACCACGTTTCATACTATACAGAATATGTACATTCAGAAAAGCATATCTCAGGGTTCTTTCATTGCAGCAGATTACAACCCAAGAAGAAATTTTTGGGAAAGACCCAACAGGAAATTATTCTCTGGGTGACCAAGTGACATAGAAATGAGGTCTAATATGACTTAAATCAATAGCTGGCAAACAGATTTTATTTGGTTCTAGAAACTGAAGGCAATAATAGCAGAAACAGGGGATTATATTTTCCTGAAGTTACGTAAAAGAGTGGTCCCAAACCTCCTCTGATCAGACACAGGGAATAAACTGTGATAACAGGACAACCATCCCTTCCGTACTGCACTTTATTATCAGTGTCCAGTAGTGATCAGATAAATGTGTCATTTTTGTGTTTTTAGTAGACGGTTTAGTTCTTATACGGTAGTTAGAAAAGTAAGAAGAGGGTTTGTTCAATGAACTGTGCCTCAGAAGACATATGCCATTGTAACTAGAGATGAGGGGAGTCCTCTCCTGCCAAACGGAAACTGGATGGATCCGTTTTGCAGCCCATAGACTTCTATTATGACGGACTGATTAATGCAAAGGCATTCCGTTACGCATTCTGTCATAGAATTGCGTTATGGTCCGTGGTAACGGAATCCATAACGCAATTCACCTTTAACAAACAAACGAAGTGTGAACAAATTTCATAAGCGGAAATTTGCTCATCTCTATATATAATATATGCATCTAACTTGTTTACGTAAAGCAAACTAACAACATTTACAAGATATCTCTGGGGTAAGGTATGGGACTGAGTGTTTCCAAGAAAAGATGATGGAACAGTAGGTCATCTACTGAGACCTGCATAAAGTGTGGGAACAAGTAAAGTAAAAGCTTGTGCAAGTCATCTTCTCAGTGGAGGTGGTGGCGGGTGATGAGTAATACTGGACTTCAGGGGAAAGTAAATTGCTTTAGGGTTGTACATTTGTGTCGAATTTCTTCTGCTGTATTTAGCCAGATATTACATTTAACACAACACAATAAATGCATAGTCCAGAAAATAGAAGGGTTGCCAGTAAATCGCATACTTCTTTTTTGGCAGCCAATCTGGAAGCATTAGGCTGTGTAAAGAAATATCATTTTGACAAATTTTATGAAGAAGGATCCTCAAATTTACAGTAGAAATAGCAATACTTTATTTAAACTCATTGCTGCTAGGTATAAATGCCAAATGTACAGTACATATATAAGGAATAAAGACTAAATACTGTGCTTGGCTTCACTCAGGACTCAGGAGTAGAGATGAGTGAATCTTCCAAGATTCAATTTGCTTTGGGATTCACCAAATGTTTCAAAAAGTTTGGTTCGGGTCCGATTCTATTCGTTCTGAACCAAAGTTGCTCCAATTGCCCTGGAAATTGGTATATAACCCCCTCTAATCCTCTAAAACACAGATTTTTTTTTTAATGAAAGCTTCTCGTCTTGTAAATTTTTTTATGAATTTTTTCATTTTCCCTTGCCTGCCCCCTCAGTTTGATGCAGCATTAGGTGTAGCTGTATCGACTTTTATTGTGTCTGCCACAAACTGCGGTTATTGCTTGGCCACAACTGACTGGAATTATCTCCTGCCTAGTGGTGAGAGAACACTATTGATTACTTATGCGCTGAGCGCCATTTTACAAGATTCGTTCTAATCAAACTTGAAGAGATTCGGGTTAGATTCAGTGCCTAAAAAATCTGATTAGATTTGCTCATCTCTACTCAGCTCTACTCAGAAACTACACAATTATGTCAAAATAGTGAGTCTGGACAATCCCAACAGGAGTCACATAGTTACTGTGCCAGTGAGAGTCCTACAATTAGTGTTAGTGTTCTTGTGTCTGAGTAGAACACTTTGGGATGCTCGGGTGATCTACATAGCACCCAAGCACAATGGCAGTTAATGGGAGAACCTGAAGATTAAACCAGGCACCCCCTGCTCTGAAGAGGGGAGGGTGACGGGTCCCACTGAGGTCTCTGCAGAAGATCGCTGTACATTGAGGGAATCACACAGTGTGAGTCCGCAACTTAAGAGTCCCTGCTCTGACTTCATATATAGCTATGTCCATATATGGAGTCAGTGCTTGGGGACACCTAGTGTATTTAAATCTAATTTAGCCTCTATTTCTGAAAAGTTTCTGCCAGGATTTGAACTCACAACCTTCTGCATTACAGGCAAAGACCTTAGCCACTCAACTATGAAGCTGAATGATAAACTGTGGCAAAAAAAACTCATAGTCGTTTGTCATGTAGTAAGTATTCCTATACAGCAGAAGGATCATTCTATATTTCACTGCAGGTTAACATGTAGCTGTATAGCGTAGTGTTTAAGGTTCTTTGCTCTAATGTAGAAGGTTCTGAGTTCAAATCCCGGCAGAAACTTTTCAGAAATAGTGCGGTGCATGGTGACATCATACGTCATAAATCTCGTGCGGTGCATGGTGACATCATACGTCACTGGGCACGGGATCTCGTCCACGATCTTCAATCAAGATGGCGGCTGGCAGAAGGGTTTTCTTATTGGTCCTTTTGTTGTTCCCCCTTTCCGAACTTGGAGGGTGAGCCCTATTGGATTGGTCAGAGGTAAATTTTTCAATAAACCCTGCTTAATTTATGATTTGTCTGCGCCTCATTCATCCAGTGTGCCTAGTCTGAATTCGCTGATCCCGACGGAGAAGTTTTCGCTTAAATATTCCTCTGTGGATCAGGCGATTCAGACAATAATTCGGCCAGGCAGGGGTGCCTGGTTGTCCAAAGCGGACATTTCCGACGCTTTTAAGCTTCTCCCGATCAGGCCTTCTCTTTGGCAGTGGCACAGTGTCAAGTGTAGAGACGGGTATTACTTGCCACTGAAGCTTACTTTCAGTTCCAAGAGTAGCCTGTGGCTGTTTGACAGGTTTGAATTTGATTCTCACCAAGGTGGTAGGTTGCCAGTCGGTTTTCCACTACCTGGATGACTTTCTTCTGGTTGAGAATCCGGCTCGGCCCCTGTGGATCTGTGGTCACTGCGTTTTCACCAAATTGAATGTCCCTGTAGTGGCCCATAAGATGAAGGGTCCGGATACTGCTGTCATTTTTTTGGGTGTCCGGCTGGACACGCTGTGCATGCAGGCCTGTTTACCCCAGGATAAATTAGAAAGGATCAGGCTAGCCATCCGTGCCATGCTTCGGGCCAGCTCTGCCACCAGGAGGGAGCTGCAGTCTTTGCTAGGCATGCTTAATTTTGCCATGAGGATTATATTGGAGGGCAGGTCCTTCATCTCCAGGTTACTTGTGCTGCTGCCTTCGGCTCCTGATGCAGAGTCCTTGGTTCGCCTGGACCCATGCGCACGAGCGGACCAGGCGATGTGGGAGGAGTTTCTAGTGGAGCATCCAGACGCCACCAGTAGTTTGTCCTGACATACAGGGGCAGACTGGCCATGGACTCTACAGGGAAATCACATCCATATATAGCTATTAGAGATGACCGAATTTTTGAAAAGTTCGATTTGGCTGATTTGCAGAACTTTACAAAAAATTTGCTTCGTGAATTTTTTTGTAAGTAGCAGGTGCAATGACAGGGATCTGCGATAGTGCCACCCCCCCATGATTGCAACCCTCAGATGCTGCGTTCATACACGATCATGGCATCTGAGTGTAAAAACAGTGTAAAATTAACATTTAAAAAAATGAAATCAAAGTTAAAGCCTCCATTTGCTCACGACGGGTTGGCCGCTGCTGCCATCTTGCTTGAAGATCTGGCGAGAAATCTCGTGCGGTGCATGGTGACATCATACGTCACTGGGCACGGGATCTCGTCCAAGATCTTCAATCAAGATGGCGGCTGGCAGCCCGTCGCGAGCAAATGGAGGAGGTAAGAATGAATTTTTGTTTTTTGTTTTTATTACACTATTTTAGGTTAAATCAATTCGCTAACACGAAGCACGAGGAAACTCGTCTTCAAATTGCTTTGGCGCTTGATACATTTCTTTGCTTCTCTCATTCGCATTCACAGGATGTCTCGGGCTTCGGATTTAGTTGAGTTGGTCTCCGTTCCGCCTTCCCCTGCCAGGTGCTCCAGACACAGCGGTACTTTTTCCCTACAAGCATGGATCATCCCCCGTCTGACAGCTGAATTACGGCGTCGTGGGGTTCCGTTTCCGGCGACTGCCCACAAAGCTGAACTGTTTCGATTATTGTTTCCCGGCCGATGCTGCGGCCTCCGGAGTCAAGCAGGTCTCTCTGCAAACTGTGGCCACTTCCCTTACGCAAATCCATACATTGTTGAACTCTCTTAACTCTTCTGTCTTTGCAACAGGATTTGCAACAGCGTATGGAGCGGGTGGAAGTGGCAGCCTCCGGCCCCCCGGCCGTGGCTGTCCCGGTGGTTCCCGCAGCCCCCCCAGTGCTCTCAGGTATCCCTGCTTCACCTCCCTCTATTACTCCAGCTCCCTTTGTTTCCCCTAGCATCAGGAAGGACATCCTGGAGGGGAAGGATGTGAACCTCGCTTCCTTGCTGTTGGCATCACAGGACATGACCGAGAACAAGGCCTTTGCCTGCAGGGACATTTCGATGATCCTTAAAGCGTAGGATCCCCGTCTCTACCGTAAGCTGTCCCTGCCTGAGTTCATGCTGGCGTTTAGCGTGTACAGAGACGTGGTCTGTTCGGTGGCGCCCAACAGGAGGGAGGAGTTGGACCTGTACCGAGTTGTGAGGTTGAGTCACAGGTATGGTGGTTGGGCATTCTACGACTACTACAATTCTTTTTCGGCTAAGGTAACGACACCCTGGCTCAGGGTGACCAACTGGGGCGGCGTGGACATGGAGCTGTTCTGCCGTCATTTTGCAGGTTTGAGGGCGCCGGTGTGTGCCATCTGCCAGTCCTCCTTCAATGCAACCACTTGGTGTTCCCTGCCGAGATCCCGTCCGTCCCGGGTTCTTCCAGATCGGCTGCAGCCTCTCTCCCGAATCCTAAGCAGACGGTGCAGCTGGATAAATTGAGAAGGCCCATTCATTTTTTGGGCAAGGCCCATATATGCAACGACTTCAATCATACCGCCTGTAACTTTGGGCAATGCCGCCTCCTGTATATCTGTACCTTGTGCTTTCGGGCCCGCTCCAAATCGGCTTGTACCTTGTGGCAGGGGGATTCAGCGTGACTAAGAAGGGTTGACGTGGATTCCTGAATCACTGTCTGGTGAGTCACCCGTCCCCGTCTTTTGGTGACTTTCTGTGACTTTCTGGTACAGGCGTTCACCCTGGGGTTCCACACGGGGTTCATCACCTTGCCTACCTCCTCTTTTGAGTACAGGAATCTGCTGTCGTCCTCCCTGGATCCGGACGAAGTTGACGGATTGCTACATCAGGAGAAGGGTTTTCTTATTGGTCCTTTTGTTGTTCCCCCTTTCCGAACTTGGAGGGTGAGCCCTATTGGATTGGTCAGAGGTAAATTTTTCAATAAACCCTGCTTAATTTATGATTTGTCTGCGCCTCATTCATCCAGTGTGCCTAGTCTGAATTCGCTGATCCCGACGGAGAAGTTTTCGCTTAAATATTCCTCTGTGGATCAGGCGATTCAGACAATAATTCGGCCAGGCAGGGGTGCCTGGTTGTCCAAAGCGGACATTTCCGACGCTTTTAAGCTTCTCCCGATCAGGCCTTCTCTTTGGCAGTGGCACAGTGTCAAGTGTAGAGACGGGTATTACTTTGCCACGAAGCTTACTTTCAGTTCCAAGAGTAGCCTGTGGCTGTTTGACAGGTTTGACAGGTTTGAATTTGATTCTCACCAAGGTGGTAGGTTGCCAGTCGGTTTTCCACTACCTGGATGACTTTCTTCTGGTTGAGAATCCGGCTCGGCCCCCTGTGGATCTGTGGTCACTGCGTTTTCACCAAATTGAATGTCCCTGTAGTGGCCCATAAGATGAAGGGTCCGGATACTGCTGTCATTTTTTTGGGTGTCCGGCTGGACACGCTGTGCATGCAGGCCTGTTTACCCCAGGATAAATTAGAAAGGATCAGGCTAGCCATCCGTGCCATGCTTCGGGCCAGCTCTGCCACCAGGAGGGAGCTGCAGTCTTTGCTAGGCATGCTTAATTTTGCCATGAGGATTATATTGGAGGGCAGGTCCTTCATCTCCAGGTTACTTGTGCTGCTGCCTTCGGCTCCTGATGCAGAGTCCTTGGTTCGCCTGGACCCATGCGCACGAGCGGACCAGGCGATGTGGGAGGAGTTTCTCAGTCAGGGGAACGGTGTGCCCATAGACTTCAGAGACTTCGGCGGATTCGCCTTGTGTGGTTACAGATGACACAGCCTCAAGGGGCTACGTGGCCATTTTTGGCCCCCACTGGCTAGCAGCCCCCTGGTCGGAAGAGGTTTCGGAGATTCCAGAATTCTCAAGGACATCTTCCCTTTTCGAAATTTACCCTATGGTGGCTGCGGCCACAGTTTGGGGACACTTGTGGTCGGGTCAAACAGTAACATTTCTCACTGATAATCAGACTATCTCCGATATCATCACTAAAGACAGATCCAAGTCCCTAGTCATTATGTCCTTCCTGAGGAGGCTGGTATGCTTGTCTCTTCAGCATAGTTTCAATATAGGCTGTTCGTTTATTCCCAGGAGGGGGAACACTGCTGCGGATGCATTGTCACGATTTAATTTCCCCCTTTTATTCCAACAGCATCCAGAGGCAGACGTTACAGCCAGTGCCACCTTTCTATCTACTGATTCTGGACTGACCTCTCATTGTGCCACCGCCTGTCACATCATTGAGAAGTCGTTATCTGAGAACACTAGGAGGGCTTACACCTCAGCCTGGCACAGATTTCTAGAATTTCAGGAGAGGTACCCGAGACTAGACTCAGGCAACATCAAATACATACTGTCATTTGTATCGTATTGCCACACCAACCTGGGTCTTTCACATAGTACCATCAAGCTGTATTTAGCAGGGGTGCAACATCACATGTCCCTCCGGGACCCCGACAGGCCATCTCTTTTTTCAGCGCATCTGGTTAAGGCCATACTCAGAATCCAGAAGCTGCAGTCAAGGCCTAGACTCACCCGCCTTCCCATTACGGCAGGGATTTTCCGGGATCTTGATCGAGGGCTGTCGAGGGCACCTTTCGGTGTACTGCCCAGCCTGGTTTTGAAGGCGGCTATCTACTTAGCCTTCTACGGGTTTCTAAGGCCCGGAGAGTTCATGGTTACCAGGCTGCAGGGTCACGCTCTTGCCAGGAGACAGTTGGCTCGTCATCCCACCTTCTTTTCACTTTGTTTGGAAAACTCAAAGACACTGCAACATGGCAAAAGCATGGAGGTCAAGTACTTCCCTTCACAGAATGCGTGGTGTCCAGTCAGAGTTCTGGACCAGCTGCTGGCTGTTCTCGGTCATTCCTCTCCGGACAGTCCCCTGTTGCCTTTCTCAGGAGGTCCAATCAGTTCCGCACATTTCATTAGACATGTCCGCATCCTCCTAGCCAACAGGGGTCTCAACCCCAAGCAATATTCCGGGCATTCCTTCAGGATATGGGCAGCTTCTGCGGCATCCAGGCAAGGTGTTTCAGTGCATTTCATTAAACAGTTGGCGAAGGCGGAGTTCAGGGTGTTATGCTAGGCATGTGCCTGATCCACAGCTGGAAATGGCGCAGGCATCCTCCAAACTTCTGCTGTAGTTGTTACTTAAATAAATGTATCCCCTTTCCTACTGAGTGTTTTTTGCCCCCTTATTGCATACTGACCATAGGTACCGTGGCACACCTCAGGTCAAGGTTAGGTAGGGTCATGCTCTGCATGTTACAGGTACGAATCAGTGGGGCTCAGACTACAAGTTTGAGGCCAATTATTGGCAGAATTTGTGGGAGGAGCCCTGCACATTTAAACCCCCCTGGTTCCCCCACTCACCCGTCGGGACAATCGAGTCATCCCACCCTCCGGTACCCCTTCCAGCAGTATTACTTTGAGTATGCCCCCTTATTGCATACTGATCATAGTGACCGTGGCACACCTCAGGTCAAGGTTAGGTAGAGTCATCATCTGCATGTTACAGGTACGGATCTGTGGAGCTCAGACTACAATTATGATTCTAAATGATTTTCAGTTCTTATACTTTTTTTTTTTGCTGAATCTGACTTAAAAAAAAATAACATCTGGAGCCCTGGAATCCCAAGTGAGATAAAGAATGATTAACTATGGTAGGATGATGAAGGTGTCTGTATTGGGCTAACTTCATTCCGATCATTCCGTTTATTTGTCAGTATCACTTGACTAAATCAAAATCAATGCTTTTGGGTATGATGTAGTTCTGTTGCTAATTTCTCATAAAGCTGCCCTAAGGCTTGACTGACAAATCCTGTTACAATGCCTTTCAAGTGTTTAAGTCGCAGATTGCATTGTAAGACTTGATAACGCTAGCCTTGTGATTCAGCTGTGTCATGTTCATCAAACTCTCTGCATGAATACAAGCAGGGACCGCATGGCGCCATTTGGTATAAACCATGTGTCCCAATTTAGTAGAGATGAGTCAAACAGTAAATGAGGGGAAGAAATGTTAAACTCACGGGCTCTTGAACTTTGAGATCAAATAATATTATTATTGGCTAAAAAAGGTCAGAACAACAGTCACTAATTATAATAATGAGGTAATTATAATATGAGAATGCTAAACCTAAAACACATAGTATAGAAGAAGAATAACAGAAAAAGACCACATCCATCTAGTCTGCCCTTACTTTATTCCCTTTTTCATTTTTTTCTTAGGATAGATATATGTTTACTCCAGACATGTTTGAAGGGTTTTCAAGGATTTGGTCCTTTTTAATCAGTAGTGTGTGCCACCTGCTCACCGCTGCTCAAGTCCGGCGCCCTGGCTCTGTTCACCAATTGTCCGGTCCCTGGCTTGTCTCCTTCCTGGCTAGTGTACAGACAGTGTCACGTGTGCCACTGCAGCCAATGGGTGTCCTCAAGTGCCACGTCACTGCAGCAACCCCCTGAGGAATCGGGTGGGAGTGGTAGTGGCCTTGATGAAGTGTTGTGTCACACTTTACTCCCTCGGGCTGCTGCTCCCTGGAGACCGGCGCCTTAGAAGTAAGGTACTGAAAAGGAGGCCAGAGTTAAGCGCAACGTAGAACTTCAAATACATTCAATAGCAGGAGCAAGAATCTGGAGGCAGGTTAAATGCACTAAACTTCCACTGACCTTGTAACGTTCTGGGTGATGGATGTCTTAGCCATAGTGCCTCAGCTTACAGCAGAGGCTGTAGATGCTGATGTAGCCGCTCACTCTGCTCTCTTTATCCTCAAGGATTACTTGAGACTTTTTGAGATCAATCTCTCTGGAGATAAGTTAACAGAAGCAGGAACTTTGCAGGTTTTTCCCTCTCTTCTTGACAGGGAGCAGGTCCAGCCTACTCCTACCAAGAGAGGAGAAACAGGGTGGTTAGCCCTACTCCTTGCCGATCTTTGCCAATAATCCCTTACTGGGAGATACAACCAGGAGTAAAACCATAAAATACATAATGCACAGAAATACAGTTTATGGTACCCCCAGATCTCGGGTGCTAAATCACTGCTGGGTCACAATAGGGACACGTCAGTGGTTAGGACAGTCATTGGTTGCAGCGGCGCACGTGACCCCGTCTGTACCCTGGCTGGAAGTAAACAAGCTGGGAATTGGAAGATCAGTGAACAGAGCCAGAGCAAGGAGCAGGTGAGTATGATTCTTTAATTAGGTGCCACATGCTACAGGGCTAATTAAAAAGGGACCATATCCTGCAAAAAACCTTTAAAGGGAACCTTTCACCTCTCCTGACATGCCTGTTATAATAGCTTCAAGCATTCCCCATGTAATAACAATTCTGGAGCATCTGTTCTTATGGCCCTGTGCTGTGCGATTCCTTTATAACTACTAGAAGTTATGAATGAATTGCTATTAGCCTTCAGTAAGGGTACAGTAAGGGTACAGAGGGGTGGTAACCAGTTGGGGGGGGGGGGTGTACCTGCACAGTGTGACAATGGCAGCACTGATTGGATAGAGTGAGCCTGTACACACCCCAACTGGCTACCATCCCTCTGTACCCTTATTGAAGGCTAATAATTCATTCATAGCTTCTAGTAGAAATAAAGGAATGGCACAACATAGAGCCATAAGAATAGATGTTCCATAACTATTATTACATGGGGAATGCTTGAAGCTAATAAAACAGGCATGTTAGGAGCCATGAATGGTCCTTTTTAAATTCACTTACTGTAGATTTTCTAACCACATCTGTTGTAAGTTTGTTCTAAGCATCAAGTACTCTTTCAGTAAAATAATATTTTTTGACATCGCTTCTGATTCCAATTTCAGATTGTGCCCCCTTTATTCTTATATTCAGTTTTGTATAAAAAGAAAAAATGAATTCCCTGCTGAATCTCATTTAAACCTTTAACATTTAAATGTTTAGATAATGTTGCGCGGTTCCTTTCTTTCCTCCAGGCTATACGATTAATTTAATTAAGTTGTTTATAAATATTTGCTTGTTTTTGCTTTTTGAGTAAATTGTTTGGAGAAAATGTTCTGTAATGTCTATTAGGAACACAAACGTACCATAAGTGAAAGAAATAGTAGTAAATACAAGAAAAAAATATCCTTGAGCAAAAAGTCATCCACTTTTTTGCAGACACAGTTGCCCATAATATAATACTCTTACTGTCTCTCTCCTATAGTCAGAAAGTTTATATTGTAACACGCCTGGTATATAGATAAAAACTAAATATCTAAACTTATGCATTTAAATTCATGGAGAGGGCAAAATCAGACAAAAGACACGGCATAGTTTAGGATTCATTTGGTACATATTTACCAAATAATTGATACATTGACATTTTCCTCATCATGTTTAAAAACTGATAAAGCTGACAAAATGACAAAAAGCAGCACATTTTTGCACTAAATGTGGCCTGTGCAAAAAAACAAACAAAACCAAAACCAAAATGCAACTTTTGTATGCCATGTTGCCGTTGATAAGTTCACCGTATTGTATGGAGATAGACAGGGAGAACGTCACCTTCAAGTGTTACTGAACTTTCAAAAAACTTTTGGTATGTCATGGAGACATATCAAATGATCAGCGGGGGTCGCAGCACTCTGACCACCACCGATCACAAGACCAAGGAGAGGGAAGCGTTTACACTGTAGCACACTTTCTCCCCTTGCTGCAGGAGGGTCTCATAGAAAGTCTATGGACCTGTCTTGATCCCGTCTCCTGCAGCGAGGATAGAAAGCCCACTATATGAGCTCTTCTCTCTCCTCGGTGTAGCAGTGGTGTTCTCAGCACTCATACCTCATCAATCAAAATCTTTGATGTGTTATTATGACGTATTAAAACTTTTTGGAAAGTTAAGAGACACTTTAAGGCTGGGAACACACCTAGGCGTTTCTGAATCGCGCGTATGACGCGCGTTTTATGCGTGTTTTTGGATGCGCGTTTTTGTAATTAAGAAACGCGCGTCATACGCGCGATTCAGTGATTCTCCCCTATGGCAACATTGTCCATAGGCGCGTTAAAACGCCCCAAAGAAGCTCATGTACTTGTTTGGGCGTTGGGCATTTTACAGCGCGTTCAAACGCGCTGTAAAACGCCCAAGTGTGAACCATGCCCATAGGGATGCATGGCTTTTCACATGTTGAGCGTTTTTCAGCGCGTATGAACGCGCTGAAAAATGCTCAGGTGTGTTCCCAGGGTTAATCTATCCTTTAAAGGAGGTGCCCCATGAAGGCTTTTATCACAGTAGAATCTGCTTCTGTAAACCCTGGTGACCAGCTATCAGGGGATGCCAAATTTAAACAGATATTACAATAGCATTACACGGCTGACATTCCCTACAAAAGGTCCAGTTTCAGTTGGACATCTTTGGGCAATGCTTTTTTAATACAAGGCTTCCCTACAGTAGGCTGATCACAGGGGGTCCCACTGCTGAGACAACCAGAAATTGTCTGCAATCTGTGGTGGAATCTACCATCAAATCTTCAATTCTCTTGAAGTGCTACCACAGGGCTAATGAACCGTTACATAGTACCTATTGAAATCAGTGGTTTGTCAGTCTAATGCATGCTGCAGCGTCCTCCAGAGTCAAGGACTATCCATGTCCATGCTCTAAGTGAGGGTCCTGAACAGAGGATGCCCTCTATTATCTCATTAATTCTGTAACAGGAGCCATGATTTTGGCTTCCACAACTGCGTCAGGAAACATGACCTTGTGGCCATACCCGTAAACCGGTTATCTTTTGATGCCCTTCCTCTAGGAAAAGGAGAATTAGCCTGCTTCATTGCAGATCATTGTCGTACTAGGAAACTGAACAAAAATAAATCGTCATATCCACTGCAGAAAATAACAACAAATATTGGACACTCAGTATGTAACTCGATACAGTTTCTATAACCAATGGTGTTTAATAGATTTCACAGAATTTCTTTCAAAGTCTACATTTCAGAAGGTCCCAAGACTCTCAGCAGCGGGAGTCCAGCCAGAAAAACAAACCCACTCTGCATCCTATGGTTTAAGAATGAATGGTGCAGATCTTTTTCCCACGGAAATCACAGGAATTTTACATCACTTCTCTCTCAATTATCAAAAGAATGTAGCATGACATAATCAATGCCTAATGGTCCTTATATGTTTCACATATTCTACTAATTAGCAACAGATGAGATGCCAGGAGGCCACAGAACAGCTGTCCAAAATGTTCACAATTCACTTAATGAAACAGAACAGAGTGAGGGACATTTATCAGGACTGGCGTACCCAAACTCAAGTCCTTATCTCCCTGCTCTGGAGCAAGATGCACCTAATTTATTAGGAAGGAGATGCCTCTTAACAAATCAGGTGCATCTCTGCCCTGCGCCAGACACTGAAGCCTACACCAGCTACAAGCAGGTGTAGGCTTCAGCTATAACTTCTCGCACTTTTTGCAAAAGTTATAACAAATTCGGAAAGCCGCGCAAAGTGCAGAGAAGCTTAAAAAGTCAAAAATAATGGTCTACATATGACATACATGATCATCTGCAACTTTTTTGCGCCACTATTGTGGCATAAACACATTTAGAAATGTCCCCCAATAAAATATGTCAAATACGTCAAGACTTCCTGTTCTTTGACAGCAGCAACATGGGCCATTAACACAATGGTCAGGAGGGGACCTCATTGATTCTATAGGAAGTTTTTATATTTATCTATCTAATGTGTGTCATTATAATCCTGCCTGAGATGATAATGAGATGACTTCTGAAAGGTTACCAGTACAGAACAGGAAGTCTTAAAATATTTTAGGCCTAGTGGCCAGCGCAAAAGCTACACAATTTTAGGATTTTCACCCAAATATACTGTAGATAGTAACATGGAAAATTATAAACAAAAACATGATTTTAAAAATGAGTCATTTCTTTTAAAAAATTTAATAACTTCATCATTATTTCATTGCAGGAATCAATCTGTTTATAGAAAATAGGTTGATGACTACTATCCGAATGCCAATGATTACCATCATCTATATAGGCTTCTTTATGTTAGAATTACTGTATATCATGTAATTAGGTTGGGCATAGATTAGAAAAAATTGACAACTGTAATGTTCTAAATTATTTTTTTCAATGATCAGATCTATAAGACTAAAAAATGACTTGAGTGTATTCCATGCCAAAGAAATGTAAGAGCTTAATAACTTGTCAAGATATACTATGTATTAGGGTCAAATAGATACAGAAGAAAGGTTTAGACTTGTTGTCTGTTTCCTCTTTTCTTGAATCTATTATTATTTTTGGTGACAAAATAGAAGGTGGATCATATCACCAAAAAAGAGACCGGAGCCCTAAGACTCCTGCATATAACTAGGCCATAATCATGGACCCTGTGAGACTGTGTGACCCCATATAAAATCAGATCGATGCTCTAAATCAGTGTTTTCCAACCAGTGTGCCTCCAGCTGTTGCAAAACTACAACTCCCAGCATGCCCGGACAGCCTTTGGCTGTGCGGGAATGCTGGAAGTTGTAGTTTTGCAACAGCTGGAGGCACACTGGTTGGGAAACACTGCTCTAAAACATTACAGAACCCACTACCCAGATGGCAAATAAATGAATGCATCACAACTGGATGAATTGGGCATTGCCTTCTGATTTCAGTACTATGAATTCATTCTGAGCAGAGTAATTGTGATGACAAAGTGGAATAACTAATATGTTCACCTTCTGGGTTCTCTATAAGCTGGTATAGTATACGTGAGGGGCACTGTATTCAAGAAAAGCCACGGGCATGACAAAATGAAAAGAATTTGTCAATGGTAAATTGAAGATCCTTTAATCCAAAAATAACCTCGATGTTGGATTACCAGCGAGAAAGTTCTGTTGGGTAGGCACAGCAGAGAGGACACAGGCGAATATTGTTTTTGTGCTCAGATCTTTTCTGCTCTTTCCTTAGGTCATATGCTTCATGCTTCCAATTCTGCCCTGACCAATGCACCAATGACTTCCTATAATTTTTAGCATGAACAAATCACATCCCTTTAGTATGTATGTATGTGCGTACTGTGAAAATGCTCCAAAATGAGAATGCTTCCAAAAATAGAAATGTTAATAGTTTATTTTTATAAATTAACAAAATACAAAAAGAATGAACAAAAGAGAAATCTAAATCCGATCAATATTTGGTGCGACCACCTGTTTTTGAAGGAACTCAGAGGTTGTTCCAAACATCTTGCAGAACTGAGCACAGATCGTCTGTGGAAGTAGGCTTAGGCCCCTGACAGACGTACGTGAGGGAATTAGTTCTGGATGAATTGCAGATGCGTTCAATGAAAAATGTGCGATTTCGCAAGCAAGTCCATTCAGTTTTGCCTGCGATTGCGTTCAGTTGTTCAGTTTATATTGCGCTGGTGTAATCCAATTTAATGCGTTTTACACGTACGTGATAAAAAACTGAAGGTTTACAAACAACATCTCTTAGCAACCATGTGTGAAAAACTCATCATGCAGCCCTTCACTTCTGAGGGGCCAGCGTTGCGTGAAAAACGCGGAATATAGAACGTTGCGTGAAAACCACCTCTCATGTACACAGATCCATTTAAATTAACAGGTCTGGATTCAGTGCAGGCACAATGCGTTCACCTCACGCATTGCACCCCCACAGAATAGTCGCTCGCGTGACAGGGGCCTTACTCAAATCCTTCTGTCTCTTCATGTAATCCCAGAGTAGATGATGTTGAGATCAGGGCTCTGTGGTGGCCATATCATCACTTTCAAGACTCCTTGTTCTTCTTTATGCCGAAGATAGTTGTTAATTTTATTGGCAGTATGTTTGAGATTGTCATCCTGCTGCAGATTAAAGCTAAACTATTAAAGGGGTTGTCCGGGTTCAGTTATCCCCTTCTTTCCCCACTCAGTCCCTCTGACATGAGCATCGGAACATTTCATGGCTCCAATGCTCTCCCTTGCCCTTCGCTGAATCGTGCAGGGCAAGGGCTTTTTCTGGAGATCCGGTGATGTACCGGACTCTCCATTGGTAAAGCTAGAAGGAGGCTTCTGCCTAGCAGTGAGCTTGGGGATTTCACCGACATGAATGGGCGGGCTTTAGTGCTGCCCTAGCCTTGTAAAACTGCTAGGGCTGCACTAAAGCCCGCCCATCAGTGTCGGTGATGTCACCGGGTACACTGCTAGGTGGAAGCCTCCGTCTAGCAGTGTAATATAAACAAACAAGCCCTTGCCCTGTATAGCGCAGGGCAAGGGAGAGCATCAGAGCGGGGCTCCACTCAGCGGGGCTGAAGATAGTTCTTAATGATATTGGCTTAATGAATTTTTGAAAGCATTCTTACATTGCAGCATTATTCTCAGTCACAAAACCTCTGTCATCTGTCAGGGGCTTGAATATATTAGGCAGCTACTTACCAGTTAGTAGTTGAAGTTGATTTGTTGGTGGTAAATTGGGCAAGTACAAGAATAAATGTTAAAAGGAAGAGATAAG
The DNA here is from genome assembly GCA_033119425.1 of Bufotes viridis. Lineage (NCBI taxonomy): Eukaryota > Metazoa > Chordata > Amphibia > Anura > Bufonidae > Bufotes > Bufotes viridis. Next base: position 37,312,273 of record CM065596.1, on the reverse strand, counting down.
TTAAAGGTTTTGTCTCATCATGGACAATGGGGGCATATTGCTAGGATATGCCCCCATAGTCTTATAGGTGCGGGTCCCACCGCTGGGACCTGCACCTATATCGAGAGCGGAGCCCCGGAAGTGAAGGAGGGTGCACTGCGCATGCGCAGCCGCCCTCCATTCATTTTCTATGGGGCCGGCGAAAATAGCCGAGCGCTAGCTTGGCTATTTCCGTCGGCCCCATAGAAATGAATGGGAGCGGGGCCGTGCACGCATGGTATACTCCCATTCACTTCTATGGGGAGCCGGCTTGGTGGTGGCCGGACCGGAGTCCTCCAGCCACCACCTTGCATGGCTCCGTTCTCTATATAGGTGTGTGTCCCAGCAGTGGGGCCCGCACCTATAAGACAATGGGGGAATATCCTAGCTATATGCCCCCATTGTCTATGATGAGACAACCCCCTTAATTACTATTATGTATTTCCATTAAAATAGGACAACTTGGTTTTTTTTGCTTGGTTTTTGGCTTGTGTACATCTAATAACTCAGCATTATTATGAACCCATTCTATGGTTAACAGTTGGATGCAGAATAAATAAAGCACAAGTGCTCCATCTGTTCCTACTTAAAGTTTAGGAATTTGAGCTCACGATGGGTTATTTCCTTTAGTCTAGCCTTATGTTTATTTACCCTGAACTCATTACACATTTCAAGTGGCCCTATTGAAAGCAGTTGGAAAATAAAAAAAGGACATCGGAGACCTTAAAATAACATAATAATGGCTCTGAGATAATAATTAGAGATCAGCGAAGTTATGAAAAATTTGGCTGCTTCGCTGAATTTCACAAAGAAATTCAATTTGCGATGAATTATTTAGTCACAAAGAGCATTTCTTTGTATGCAGCAGGTGCAAAGACGGGGAACGGCGGTTGCTCCTGCCGCCGTCATTGAAATCCGCGGATGCTGCGTTCATTGCTGATCGCGGCATCTGAGGCTACAAATTAGGCCTTTCAGGGGTTAATCAGGGTAAAAAAAATAAAAACTCACCTTATCCAATTACTCACGGCCATCTCAATTGATGACATCGCGCCCAGCCAGCACGCCAGTGCGGTGATGTCATACTTCACCCTGCGCGAGATTTCTGCAATCAAGATGGCCACAAAGGCCTCTTTGCGCACAAATGGATCAGGGAAACATGTATTTTTTTTTTTTACTGCCATTTCAGGGAAAATTTACTCATTACCAGTGGCGTACACACAATCCATGGGGCCCCGGTGCGAAACTGATCCATGGGGCCCCCTCCCCATCGCCGCCCCCCACCCCTAACCTGCCTTCACCCCCTGTACGCTAAAAACATCCTATATTGTGCTCCAGGCAGTAATCCCTGTATAGTGTCCCCAAAAATAATAGAATTGCCCCTACAGTGCTTCCCCAATAGCAACGCCCCCATGCTGCCTCCATATAGTAATTTCCCCACACTGCCCCCATAGTAATTTGCCCCACACACACACACACAGTCATTTCCCCACACTGCCCCCATACACTAATTTCCCCACACAGTAGTTTCCCCACACTGACCCCATATAGTAATGTCCCCACACTGTAGTTTCCCCACATTGCCCCATATAGTAATTTGCCCCCATAATCATTTGCCCCCACATGTCCCCCCACACCGTAGTTTCCCCACACACTGTCCCCCACACCGTAGTTTCCCCACACAGTAGTTTCCCACACTGCCCCCACACAGTAGTTTCCCCACACAGTAGTTTCCCACCGCCCCACACAGTAGTTTCCCACACCGCCCCCACACAGTAGTTTCCCACACCCCCACACAGTAGTTTCCCCACCGCCCACACAGTAGTTTCTCCCACACTGCCCCCACACAGTAGTTTCCCCACATTGCCCCTCACACAGTAGTTTCCCCACTCTGTAGTTTCCTTCACCCTGTAGTTTCTCCCACACTGCCCCTATAGTAATTTGCCCCCACACTTCCCCTCACACAGTAGTTTCCCCACATTGCCCCCACACTGTAGTTTCCCCACTCTGTAGTTTCCTTCACTCTGTAGTTCCCCCACTGCCGTATAGTAATTTGCCCCCACAATCATTTGCCCCCACAAAGTAATTCCTCCATTATCTCCATAATAATTTTTCCCCACATGTCCCCCAAAGTTGTCACATAAAAATTAATAAAAAAGAGATAAAAAAACCTAAAAGCTAAATACTTACCTGCGCTTGCTTGCAGAGAAGACGCTCACACTTCTCTGTGCTGCTGCGTCCCGGCCCCGGTCGTGCGTGATGACGTCATCGCGCACGCCTGTGCCGGGATTTCACTACCGCATAGGCCTCAGGCCTATTAGGCCTGAAGCCTATAGCGGTGAGCGGCGGCAGGGCAGGGAACTATGCGCTCCCTTGCCCCGCCGCAGTATGGTGTCAGCGCTTATTCTGGCACCCCAGTGAGGGCCCCGGTACAGCGCTACTGCAGGGGTCCACAGGCGGCCGGGCCCCCTGGAGTGCCGGGCCCGGTCGCAACTGCGACTGCTGCGACCCCTGTATGTACGCGCCTGCTCATTACCACGAAGTGGGAGGAAATTCGGCTGCACTGAATTTCGAATTGAAGTCAATTCGTTTGACTTCGATTCGTTCAACACTAATAATAATGTTTGATATTTAAAAACATTTTAAATTAGGAATCAGAAGTGGGCTTTGGTACCATCTGGTACCTAAGTACCAAAGCCCACTTCGAATTCGCTGAAGTCTCGAGCGACTTCGGGCGATACGAAGTTGGCCTACACAGAGCCAATACATTTTAATGCTCCTGCTTACAAGGAGACTTCCTGTCTCATGATGGGTTCAGTAAACAGGAGCCTGTACTAAGCTTTCAGACTCATTAAGGTTTTATATTAAGGTTCAGGCCAGCAGGTGGCAGCACTGACCTCTAAGATACCTATTTCTATATAGAATAATGGAGCAAATTACATTATTCTATACAAATTTAAATCTGGTGATTGCAAGCTAGAGTCCATTTGGAGGCCTAACAAAAAGTAAAAAAAAAAAATTGAAAAATAGTTCAAGTTCAAATCACCCTTTGCCCAAAATCAAATTAAACAGTTTTAAAAAAAACATCATAGGCATCTGTCACATTCGGGTGTGAGAGGGAAACACTACACTGAACATAGGAGGGAAAGGGGAATAAGGCCTGGAAACTAGGGAAAGGAGATGGACACCTCCTAATAAAACGCTATTAAAAGTCCTGACTAACTACCAGTATGAACAGACCCCAGAGGTAGGTGAGTTCATACACCGTAACCTAGTGTCCTAACTGACCCTATATGACCCTGAACTAATGTCTGGACTGAGACAACCTGTTCCTCCAAGAGGAAAGACGAATAGGAGTCTCCCTCAGGCCTTAATACAAAAGACATGGAAATACAACACACCGAACTCAAACAAAATACAAAAAGTGAAATAAAAGACTTAATTTTAAAGGAGCAATGAAAGCACCAGGAACTTCACCGAGATCCACACCCCAGCAATCAACAATTTAAAGCAAAAGCTATAAACCGCACAGCATAGTGGGAAAAGCAACAATAAATAAGGAAGGTTAAATGACCACATTAGCAACACCTGAGGCAAGGGGTGTGGCCATTACCAAAAACAACACAGACGCCTACTAATCCACAAGGAAACCTGTCAGATCAAACCACGTGTTGCAGTCTCACCGTTCTCCTTCCACCTGTCGTGGGAAAGTCCATGACAGCATCACTGCATGCAAAAATGCCAATTAAAATATTTTAAAAAATGTATCCCATATTGTAAATGACGTAAGGGTTAAAAAAAAAAATGGCCGATTCGCCATTTTTTCATCACTTTACCTCCCAAAAAATTACCCATAAACACCCCAAAATGGTGTCAAAAACTATAGATGGTTCTGCAAAAAATTAACCCTCATCCATCTCTGTACACATAACTGTAAAAAAGGTATGTGGGTCAGAATATAGGGATGAAAGGAAAAAAATAATTTTTTCAAAAGTTTTTTTTTTAAGTATTAAAGGGATTCTGTCACCACATATAACCCCCTATGAGCTAAACATATGCTCATGTCCAGGGTTATAATAGGATCCCTAAGGTGGCCTTATAAACCCCATTTGTGGCTTTATTGTGCTAAAAAACAGGTTTTACTAACCTGTCAATCGATGAATTTAGGTGCCCAAGGGGCGGTCCGTGGATCCATGGTGCCCGGCCGTTCGGTGCCCAGCGTCGCCTTCTTCACCCCTGCGCCGCCTCTCCCTTCGTCCCCCTCCTCCTGCTTTTAGATCCTGCGTGTGCGCACAGGCTCGGGCTTGAGCGAAGTGCGCATTAGGCCGGCGCATGCGCACTTCGCAAACAGAAGCCGATGCCAGCAGTCCGCACGGGCACAAATCCTGTGCGCACGCGCGGACTGCTGTCATCGGCTTCTGTTTGCGAAGTGCGCATGCGCCGGCCTGATGCGCACTTCTCTCAAGCCCGAGCCTGTGCGCATATGCAGGATCCGAAAGCAGGAGGAGGGGGGCGGAGGGAGAGGGAGAGGCGGCGCAGAGGTGAAGAAGGCGGCACTGGGCACCGAAAGGCCGGGCACCATAGATCCACGGACTTCCCCTTGGGCACCTTAATTCATTGATTGACAGGTTAGTAAAACCTGTTTTTTAGCACAATAAAGCCACAAATAGGGTTTATAAGGCCACCTTAGGGATCCTATTATAACCTTGGACATAAGCATATGTTTAGCTCATAGGGGTTATATGTGGTGACAGAATCCCTTTAAAATGCAAGAAAAACTATACATATGTGGTATTGCCGTAATTGTACTGACCTGGAGAATGAAGAGCACAAGTCAGTTTTACTGCATAAGGAACACTGTAAAAATAAACCCATAAATTGTGGCGGAATTGCGTTTTTTTCCAATTCCACCCCATTTGGAAAAACAAGCCCGCAAACTGCGATGTGAAAGAAAAAAAAGAAGTTATGGCTTTGGAAAGGCAGGAAGTGAAAAACGAAGATGGGTTAGGAAGGGGTTAGTATTAGTGAGTTCTGCTAGTAGCTGTACAAGAGAGGAACAAATTTATGCTGAACTATGACAAATACAGTAATCTAAATATACAAATGTAAAAATAATTCATTATAAATGTCATTAAATATTGCTAAAAATGTATCAGACAGGAAGTTCATAAGTTCTTGTTTCTTATGAATTTGTGGAAATGACTTCAATCATATTCACACAACAAAATTGATCAATGAATGATTTATGTAAATTCTCTGTAAATGCAGCCCACGCTATTTCCTTAAATATTTCATACATTTAAACAGGACATTTTACACAGTATCAGAAAATACTAAGAAATATGGTATCTCCGTGGCAACTAATAAAAATAAACACATATGAGGGAACGTCCCAAAAAAACTTCTGTAGATTTCTTTCATATAGACACATACGCGAGGACACTTTCATATCTCACCACTACATCCCAGAATGATCTTAAGGGGGGCTGTGCCACCAATAACCGTTTCAGCCCTGGAGGATTTTCTGTATTTGCTGTGCTGTTTTTTCCTCTCTGCCTTTCCAGATCCGTAAATTTTTTATTTTCACACAACTTTTCACACAGGGCTTTGTTTTTGCGGGACAAGTTGCACTTTCAAACAGCACCATTTAATGTTGCATAAAATATAGTGGAAACTGAAAAATAATTCCAAATGGGGTGGAATTGGGAAGAAAAAACAAAAAAAAAATCTCACCACAGTTTTATGGATTTTGTTTTTACAGTGTTCCCTGTGCGGTAAAACTGACCTGTCACTTTAACACTCTAGGTCAGTACGATTGCAGTGAAACCACATTTATATAATTTTTCTTGTGTTTTAATAAAGAAAAAATAAAACTGTTGTAAACATTGTTTTTTTTCTTTTCATCACCATATTCTGACCCCCCCCATGCCTTTTTTATAGTTACATTTATGGAGATGTTTTATTTGCAGTTTTTATTGATACTATTTTCAAGTGTGTAAGACTTTTGATCACCTTTCATTCAATTTTGGCAATTCATTGAATAAAAGGTTCACAGTGTATCACAAAACATCTCCAATTGAACACATCAGGGCATGTGTCACTTCAAGGGAGACTGACTGTAGGACGGTATCATGCCAACTCGAAGCACCATATGGCACATGATATCCATGTCTCCATAGTACATAGCCACATGAACTCTATGGCGCAGATTTACTTATGAAAATGCACCAGTTTTGTGGCACAAAACTGTTTTACATTACATTTATCAACCGTTCTGCACCCGTTTCTAAGCTTTTTCCTCCTCATGCTTCAAGTGGTGTCTCGAGAAAAGGGACATTGCCAAATTGCATCACTGTGTGCTACAATTTTTGGCATAAAACTATGCCAACTTTTAGTTGGTGTAAATATAGATTTGACAGTTTTTTTGGCGCACAGACAATTTTTGGAACTCCCATAGAAGGGAATGGAGAGCATGTCGCGTATGTCACTTTGGGGTCCCTGTTCTAGAGATAGGAGCGAGTCCCAGAGGTGCTATGCCACCAATGTGGGAGGTGACACAACCCCTTTAATGAGGATGTGGCAGGTGGTTCCCAGAAACTTACAATGAACAGTACACTGGCTGCATGCTGCTTATGACACCTCTGAAAAAGTTAGGGTTGGAACAATTTCAAGCATTGCATACTCCTCAGTGGATTTTTACTGAAAATGTGGCAACATCTTTAAGGCTGGGTTCACACGAGCGTGATGGATTTTGGTCCGGATGCGTTGCGGATGCGTTCAGTGAAAACTGTGCGTTTTTACAGGCAAAGCCATTCAGTTTTGCCTGTGATTGCGTTCAGTTGTTCAGTTTTTTCCGCGCGGGTGCAATGCGTTTTGATGCGTTTTTCACGCGCGTGATAAAAAACTGAAGGTTTACAAACAACATCTCCTAGCAACCATCAGTAAAAAACGCAACGCACCCGCACTTGCTTGCGGATGCAATGCGTTTTTCACGCAACCCCATTCACTCCTATGGGGCTGCGGATGCGTTTATAACGCATAAGATAGAGCATGCTGCGATTTACAAGCGTTGCAGAAGTGATGCATGAAAAAAAACGCTCATGTACACAGCCCCATAGAAATGAATGGGTCAGGATTCAGTGCGGGTGCAATGCATTCACATCACGCATTGCACCCGCGCGGAAATCACGCTCGTGTGAATGCAGCCTAAGGCTTGTGCTTGAAGACTAACCTGAAAAAAGTGGGAGCAAAAAAATGATGCCATAGTCTACTGCTCAACAAAGCACCTCATCAGAGAAGGCGATTATGTCAGTACATAGAGTAGATATGTGCTTAGAAATTCAATGTAATTTTATTATGTTGGAAAACTTCCCTTTTTCACTTCCTTGAAATATAAATGTAATAAAATGTTGTATTATTCTATGCTTGCACTATTTAATTCTAATCTTCTCTAAATTATATTAGGAAATGAAACCCTCCTGAGTCACCTGGACTGGAATCCACTAGGTCATGGAGCGATCTTTTGAGAAACCGAGCGAGTAGCCACCTGCTGCGATCTTTTGACCCCAGACACAATAGGAAGAAAACCCCCAATAAATCACCACATTAAATAAGTAATAAAAAATCAAATTTTATTTTGTAATGTTAAAAATACACAAATAACAGACCAATATATCTAAAATGGATCCTCATAGAGCAGGTGGACAGTAATCACACTCCACAGAGGTTTGTACCCATAAACCCTATTCACAATGTGCTAGTAGCCAATGTAATATGACTACAGCCATATGTCTGACCAGTGAATGTCACAATAAATGAATGGAAAAAGTAAATACAATCCATCCACAATATATCAACATAAGACAGGAACGCATGTCCCAATATTCAAAAGGTCGGTTACCAAAATACAAAGGGTAAAGATACAGACCGATGTGGAGGTAGTGCCTCCTCAACCCCAACGTACATTTCGCTTCCCGCTTCTTCCGGGGGGCGTACATTAAACTCACGATTCCGGGTATAAATATGCTGTAACCACTCCCTCCACAGCGGTCCGCAATCACATAGCATTCAACATATCGCGATACCCTCACAACAAGGCTGGGTTGCAAGGCGTACGTCACCGGAAACGGAAGTGATCCGACCGCCATATTTGTGAAGGGCAGGTATGTGATAGATAATACCATATAAGCGTCTCAGTCTATACATAACATATTATCCATCTATTAGCCTGAGAAAAGTCCCACATCATATGAAGTACAAAGATATGTATATAAATACATTCCTCTTGCGCAGAGGCTTATATCGGAATACACATCACCGGAACTAAGAGTCATCCGGTCGCCATATTCATTATGGGCATCCAAGGGAAATTAGGATACATGTATAGACATTATATCTCAGCCAGCATTTTTCAGTTGTCAGTCTAATTAAATACAACAAGTCCCACAACCTGTCGGACGGTGTCAGGGCATCAGGGCTCAATCGATCCATACACCTCCCACAATCCAAGTTCTCCTCATCTATATCCCCTGTAAACACAGGAGGATAACATTGTCTATCCCCACACATAATTATGACAAATCAGTACAAGTGACATAGTATCAAAATATAAATACAATATAACTACCTAAGAAAATCCCAAAATTCTTAAGACATTTCATAATGTTACCACATTATTAACCCTAAAATACAGTATACGCGTCATGCCATTAATAAATACTAAAGTGCTGAAAATAGTGCAAAAAGTGCAGAGTGAAGTGCAGCATGCTGTGAAGGTGAAAAAAGTGCTAATATAATCACACCAAAATTGTTAATCCATTATAAAATCGTGTACTCTGATTTAATAATTGTAATGGGAACGAGGAAAAAGAGGGGAGGGGAAGGTTGATGTCAGACACAAGTTAAAAATTATTAATTAAATTATATCCATTCAGTCGTTGGGAAGTTGTCCACATCATTTCCTTTTGATAATATGCCCACAGATAACATAGATGATATCGGTCAAAGTTCTCCATCTCCTTCCACCATATTACCTGTGAACATAACAAAAGGAACAAAAGAATATAAGTATGAATGAGGGAGGATAACCAGCATATTCAACCCGGAAAGTATAGTCGGAGTAGTACATAGACCCAAATAAAAATAGAATTAAAAATTAAAAATTAATTGACACTGAGGACACACAACCATAAAGGGCGAGGCTCACTAAAGAAAAGGCACAAAACTATTCACTTCATTGAGGCCATTAGGTCTCATTGTATTTAAACGATATATCCATTTAGTTTCCCGCTGGGCAAGGATGCGTCTCCAATCGCCACCTCTTGGGGAGATCAGCACCCTGTCGATACCTCTAAATCTAAAGCCGGACCCATCGGAATTGTGTGTTTCACGAAAATGTCTTGGGACTGGTTGGAGTGTATTTACATCAAGGGCTTCTCTAGATGCTTCAATCGCGAGAACATGTTCTCTAATTCTCCTTTTAAAAGGACGAGAGGTCAGCCCTACATAAATTTTATTGCAAGGACACATTGCCCAATACACGACTCCCATCGTATTGCAAGAAATCGTGTGTAAGATGTTATACTCTCTCGACCTATCTGCGTTCCAAAATTGTGTTGTTCTATCCATATTACAACAGGCGACACAGCCACCGCATGGTTTAGATCCCCACTTCTCTCCTCTTGAGCCAAAAATCCGGCCCAACACTGGTCCTTGGTAGTGGCTCTTCACCAACACATCTTTCAGATTTTTGTACGCCTAAAAGTCACAGATGGTTGGCTACCTATCATTTCAGATTGTGTAGGATTCAGTTTCAACACCTCCCAATACTTGCACAGGGTATTTCTTACCTCATCTGCTCCATCCGTGCAGTCCGTAATAAACCGGATCTTCTCTTCAGGCTGTTGTTTTCTACGTTGATTTCGCGTCATGGAGAAGAGGAGGTTATTCGATTCGAGGATTTGGCTCGCTGATATGCCTTTTCGATGTCCTGTTGTCTGTACCCCGTTGGCAGAAACGTTGTCTTAACAGATCGGCCTGATGTTCAAATGCTTGTTCCGTTGAACAGATGCGTCTCAGACGAAGGAATTGTCCAACTGGGATATTCTTGATCAGATTTCTCGGATGTGCTGATCTTGAGTGTAGTAATGCGTTAACAGCTGTCTCTTTCCGAAAAGATCGGTCATAATCCAACCATTTCGATCCACCGACAACCGGATATCTAGGAAGTCAATTTCTCTGCTATTTATCCTGGAAGTCAGTTTAATATTCAAATTATTCCCGTTCAGTCCCTCAACAAATTTGTCAAAGGTTTCCACAGACCCCCGCCAAATGATAAGGATGTCATCAATATAGCGACCCCAAAAGAGGATACGCTCAATCATTGGCTGGGGGTCTGTGAGGAAGATGCGTCTCCCACAGCCCCAGGAATAAATTAGCGTATGAGGGCGCGCAAGACGCCCCCATCGCCGTTCCCTGGAGCTGTAGGAAAAACGCACCCCTGAAAAGGAAAAAATTATGCGTCAATACAAATTCCAGGAGTTGCAGTAGAAACTTACATTTCCCATCCTGTATGCCCGAGGATCTCAGAAAAAATTCCACGGCTGTCAATCCATCTGAATGTCGAATGCAGGTATACAGCGACTCAACATCACAAGTTGCTATCAACATATCCGGTTCCAGTTGCATAGATTCCATTTTCCGTAGCACATCACTTGTATCCTTTAGGTATGATGGGAGGGTTTCCACTACAGGATTTAAAAAATAATCTATAAATTTACAGATAGGATCACAAATGCCATTAATGCCCGAGACAATGGGTCGTCCCGGAGGACAAGTTGAATTTTTATGAACCTTTGGTAGTAAGTAAAAGGTTGGAATTGTTGGTTCCTCCTTTAGTAAATATTGCATCTGTTTATTTGTAATCCACCCCTCCTCACAGCCTGCTTCCAGGATAACCTTCAACTCTGCCACAAATTTAGACAGAGGATTGTATGTAAGTTTTTTATAACATCCCGAACTTCGGAGTTGCCTAAAGGCCTCCTTCTCATACATTTTAACGGGCCAAATAACTATGTTCCCGCCTTTATCGGCGGGTTTAAACACCACATCTTTCCAGCCCCCTAATTCCTTTAAGGCTTGTCTCTCTTTCCAACTGCAGTTGCCCCCATGTTTCTTTGTGTCAATTTTCTCCAATTCCTTCTCAACTAATTGCACAAAGAGGTCAATATCGGAAAAGAGAGAGAAAGGAGGAAATTTCTTTGATTTAGGAATCAAAGTAGTGGGAAACCCACCTTTTGTATCTTCCTGTTCCTCCAGCAATGACACCAGTGTTGTAAGAGCCTCGTTCTCAGCCACTGTGGGAAAATTCGGATCCACTTTTTTCTCATATAATCGTTTAAAAACAAGTTTTCTTGCAAACAGATGTAAATCCTTTATTGCTGTAAAGGTATCAAAATGAGAGGTGGGACAGAAGTTTAAGCCACAACCAAGAATACTCAGCTGAGCTTCAGTTAATACATGTTCAGACAAATTAATTACCTGGAGCCCATCTTGGCTTCCCTGTTGTTTTTTCCGGGTTTGTCTTGATGTGCCATCAAATTTTCTCTTCATATAACGTTTGGTCGACACGGGTCTATGATCTGATGGACTCGTGGATTCACCCCCTGTCGAAACCACCGAGGAAAAGGATGTCGATCTCGATCTAGACAGATCGGTTTGTATCTTCCATTTATACACTCGGTTCTGTGCCACATCCAACTTATCTCTCTGTAACTTTTTACTCTTAGTTATCTGAATTTGTTTTTCCCATGTGGCAAATTGGGTATCCATTTCTTTTCAGACACAATAGGAGCAGCGATAGGCATTGACACCCTTGTGACAATTGTTTAGTTGTAGTGTGTGTGTATATATATATCTATTTACAGTTCTGTGGATATGTGTATATATATATATATATATATATATATATATATATATATAGTACAATAGCCAGCTGTAGACTATATTGTTGAATAAATATATTTTATTACAGCACCATGTGTAGAGTCATAAGTAGAGTCTCATTCCTAATACGCACGTCAGGACAGTAAAGGAACAGAACGTTAAACAAAGAGGTGGAGTCAGAAGCAGCCTATAATATGCATACTATTTATTAATATTCGGTACTGACATTAATATTGATTTAATTCTACCCAAATTGAAACTGTTTCAATTGGCCCAAAATTTTGTGTATGATGTAAATATATATATATATATATATATATATATACATACATACATACATATGTATATTTTCTCTCTCCCTCTTTCCAAAATTCAAAAAAGAATCAAATCAGCAAAATATTAATTCTAACAAATTCTGATCCACCTTGAATTTTTGCTAAATTGAGGTTGAATTTAATTAGCAAAGAATTGATTAGCCCATCTCTGGTAAGTACCTCTTTCAAGCTCCGTACCTGTACTATGCAATGCTTCCTGCAATGCTTCCATGCTTCCTGCCATATTGCAATAATGGGAATTCTAGGTATTGAACTCACTGACCTCACTCTTGATAAAACATCTTGTGGCATGAATCAGTAAAGGCAGGATGTCTACACACAGGTGTCTTGAGCTTTATCCTGTGTCCCCCCCCTGTAAAGTGAGTACAGACTCCATCTACCTAACTTCTGTCTCTAAAGAATCAATATTAGAGTCATTACTCACTTGGGGCTATCATACTCGATTATGGCTATACCCTCCACCACATAGCCATTCGGTGACTCTGGGGTTTGGCGCCTCCCTTGGTGTTTGTTCTGGACATACAGCCCGTTATTTAACTGGTTATTTGTCCAACCATCCTATTCACGATCATACCAAACCCCATCATAACAAACATGTACATATGATCAATCCTGCACTACAGTACTGTGCAAAAGTTGTAGGCATGTGTGGAAAAAATGCTCTAAAGACTTTCAAAAATAGAAATGTTAATAGCTTGAATTGAAATGTATTCTGCATCAGGACAATGACCAAAAACGTACAGCCAATGTCATTAAGAACTATCTTCAGCATAAAGAAGAACAAGAAGTCCTGGAAGTGATGTTATTGCCTCTACAAAGCCCTGATCTTAACATCATCTAGTCTGTTTGGGATTACTTGGAGAGACAGAAGGATTTGAGCAAGCCTACATCCACAGAAGATCTTTAGTTAGTTCTCCAAGATAATAGAATAGAGACTAGATGAATAGAGGGATGATATGCAAATCCCATGTGATTTATTCAACAATATTCCAGTTGTATATTAACATTTTTGGCAATAAGCCTTCTTCAGATACCTGGATGCCACCCTGGATAGGAGAACTGTAAAAGATATGGGCTTGCAGTAGGTAAGAGAGGAAGCTCACATTGGTTGTGCATGGATAGACAGACATGGTGCCCTGGACTAGGGCCTGAGCCCTATGAAATAGTGCCTGAGGACAGGTCATCGAATGTACTAGCATTGCACAACCCTTTTAACTAGTAACAATCACCACCTTGAGCAGCTAAGGTGGTCAAAGCTCTACATTCCTGCTGAGATCCATCAGAACAGAGAGGCTAGTGCTATCTATTCATATGAACTCAAAGCATATATTTTTCCTCTGTTAAACAGAGACATGTGGCTATCATGACTAGGGTTGAGTGAACTGAAGTATCCAAAGTGGACTTTGATCCGAATTTCAGGGAAAATTCGATTTGCAGCAAAGCCGAACTTCATGGTAACGAAGCAATTTTCCCTGAAATGGCACAAAAAAAACTCATACTGACCTCATCCGTTTGAATGCGAAGAGGACATCTTGACTGAAAGTGCAGCGCGAAATCTCGTGCTCAGTGACATATATGATGTTTCCACGCCGGCCAGTGTGGGATCTTAAATCAAGATGGCCGCGGCGGCCTCTTTGAGTTCAAATGGATAAGGTGAGTATTATTTTTTAACCTCTAAAAGCCCTCACTATTGTTGTCATTCCCCGTCATTGCGCCCGCTACTTACAAAGAAATGCTCTTCGTGACAAGGTCACTAAGCAAATTTTTTTATGAAATTTAGCAAAGCAGCCAAATCAAAATTTTCAAAATTTGCTCTTCACTAATCATGACGTAGCTGTAGGTGGTGCAGAGGCAGGAGTCAAATCTTGGCCCTGCTGAGCGAGAAGACCAAAACACAGCAGTATCATAAATAGCTCATGATAGGTGAGGGCCCTGTTACAGATTTTGCATTTAGGCCCAGGAACGTTACAACTCTGATGGCTTCTGAACCTCAGCTCTAGAGTATGGAATATTAGATAAGTATTTTTTAAGTCGACAATTTTTGGTGGGAAAATTAATAGGAGGTCAGGATAGATATTGTCTTTCTGTCCGAGCCTTTTTTGCTTACCATGAACAATACCCTATGTCAACAGATAATGTGATGGAACATAATACTATTAGACATTTGCTTAGTGGTTCACCAAGGACAAAATACTTACTGGCCATCAAACATACAACGTTTGCCTGTGAATTGCCGGGGTCTATGCCAGACATACTTATCTACAATGAACTGAATGATATCCAACTGGGTCATGCACAACAGAAAATAATTGGATTAAAATAAACTATTCACCAATGTTCTGGGCACATAACCCACCGCTGAGTCATCAGGGGACTGAACATAGCTTGTGTCACAAGGGATTTGTCATTATAGACTATTGGGTCACCACAGAAATTAGGCGGAAGCTCCTGCATCTTTGCCTTGTGTCTTTCTTGGATGTACAGAAATAATTTTCCAACTATGAAAACCATTGCTGAACAAACACCAGCACCCATGTAGAAAATGAATCAAACCTTCTCTTTTTTTCATTGCAAGAACCACAAGATACAAAAACTAATTATAATGAAACATGTCAGCTATGGTGTGATGCCTTAAATGGAGTCTTTCCACAGTAAATTCGCTGGTAAACCAGGCACAATGTCTTGTACGGCTAGCTCAGCTGAATTTTTTTTTTGAATTTTAAGTACAAAACTCGGCTACGTCCTTCAACGTGTTTTCAGGGATTACTATGGTATTTAACAGATATGCTCAGGTAGTTTCTTACCTCATGCTTACCTCTTGACCATTTTTCACCATGTAAACAGAGTAAAGACTCTGATTTGCTTCTATCCTGTATGTAGCACTTCCTGTTGCTATATCCAACCAAACCCATGATGCACTTCTCCATTCTATGCCACAGCTCCCGCACCGTCCCCAACAATGCCCAGCTAGATTATAGCTCATCCCACCCAGCAAGTTACATAGACACTCCCCTATCACTGCCCCGCCCATGGACATCACATCACAGATAAGAAAGAGCTGCATGGACATGGTCATGTGACCACAGCCCAGAATGGAAGATGGGCACAATAAATGTGAAAGAAATAGATTACAAAATTACAGAAACCTTGATAAATGAGTATTTTAAACAATGTTGATGCAAACTGAAAATCTCATTTAGGGTGCCTGCACACAGTGCAGATTTTTGTGCAGAAAATAGGCAAGAAGAAAATAGGCACCAAGACCACACAAAAACACACATAAATTCACACTATTTAATGCATTGTTTATTGTTTTTTTGGTGCGGATTTCATGCAGTTTTGCCGCTGTTCTCACCCGACCAATGAAAAGGGTAAAAACCGGACAAAAAACAACAATTCACACGCTGCAGATTTCAAAATCTGCACAGCAGGTCAATTTCTGCCCCTAAGACAAAAAGCAAAGTGCTCCTGAGGTTCGTGTAATCTCATACACTTTGCTGGTATTGTATTACCCTGCATTTTTTCCTCGCAAAATCCACAGGGAAAAATCGTGCGTAATCCACAAAGGGTGAAGGCACCCTAAAGGGGTTAATCTAGATGTGAAAAGTTACATATTAATTGTACAGACACAATTCTGGGATTTTTGTATTGATTTGTCTAGTATGTATTGTCGCCCAGTATTGGGGTCATAAGAAAATATACTGATGCTGCAAAGACACAATTAAAAAAACAAGACATTACTTGGTTTAAGCTCAGTAGTTAGCACTGGTGCCTTGCAGCGCTGGGGTCCTAGGTTCGAATCCGACCAAGGACAACATCTGCATGGAATTTGTATGTTCTCCACATGTTTGTGTGGGTTTCCTCTGGGTACTCCGGTTTCCCCCCACCTCTAAAGATATACTGATATGGACCATAGATTGTCAGCCCCATTGGGCACAGAGAGTGATGGTAATGTCTGTAAAGTGCTGCAGAATACCTCAGCTCTATATAAGTGCATAAAATAAATAAATAAATAAGCTTCTCCATCTTAAAGGGGTTTTCTGAGATTTTTGGTGACCAGTACCTATCGGTGAGATGACAGACTGTTGGAGCCCTGATGGATATTCTCCTTCTACATGTATACACTATTTTCCATTACATACAGTAAGTGTAAGCGTGCTTCATTTTGGAAACTTGGAGAGGTATTTTTAAACTCTTAGCAGTAACCCTTTCTGCAGCACGTTTTCTTTTTGCATTGCCGGAAAGTTACACAATAACGAGCACATAAACACACACTTCGAGGAGGAGAATGCATTCAGTCATCCTGAATGTAAAATTCCAGTCTGAACATTTACATTGGAATAATCCATCGTCGGTTTATTACATATCCGCCTAAAACCACATCCTGCCCGTAAAATGCAGCACCAAATGACTGGACAGAAAGAGCACATGACGTAACCTTGGCCATTTCCCTCCCATTGTAAGAATAGCACCATTTCCACTCGGCAGGGCTCGTACTTGAACTTGCTTCGTCACATTGTTTACAACCCTGGACTATTGCTTATTGGATTGTTTCTAACTGCACGTTTTTTATTTTTATTTCAAAGGAGATGAATCTGGGTTCATAATGACTTCACTTCATTAAAGGGGTTGTAGGGAAGTAGAACATTGATGGCAGATGCTTAGGATAGGACATTACTGCTTAATTGGAGGGGGTCTGAACCGTAGGATTCCTGCCAATCAATTGACATGTCATGACCTTTTCCTTTCTTCCACAGATAGCTCATCCATAGGTATGGCTTTGTCTGGTACTGTTGCTCAGCCTCATGTACTTGAATGGGGCTAAGCTGCAGTACCAGGAACAGCTACACTTGTATGTATGACACTGTGCCTGTGTAAACCATGAAGGGTCCACAGCACTCCAGTAGATCAGCAGAGATGTTCAGATATTTAGATTCGCACTGCTGATATCCCAAACCAGAAATCCAAAGCAGCTGGGAAGAAGAAGTTCCTTCTCTCTACACAATCTGCTTTGGATTTCTGGTTCGGGATATCGGCAGCACAGATCTAAATATGTGAACTTGTTGGTGGTGAAGGTGGCCTACTTCTATAGATCCTGCAGCGCCAAAAAACAGTGGACTCTGGACAATAAGTTTTTTTTTATTCTTTGAGATCAGCAGAGATACCAGAGGTTGGCCTCCAAGAAGTTTGTCACCAAACATTGATCATCTATCCTAAGCCACCAATAATTTACTCCTGGAGTAAAAACATTCAGTGATGGTGTCATACATTTAAAACAATGAAATACGGAAGAGGTTTTTCTTAATTTTCTGTATAGATGGAAGGATTCCTTGGCCAGTTAATTCTGTGCCACTAAGTTACACTGTAGAGGGAGTTTAAATTGAAAATTCATTCTCGATTTCAAGTCTGGTGATCAAAATAAATTCATCAATCAATATCCCATCTTCAGAATCTAGTGATTATAACTTGTGATATAACTTTCAAGACAGGCGTCCATTTGTCCACTGAATCAACCATCACAACATCCTCTGGCAGAGAGCTCTATAGTCTCACTGCTCTTACCGTAGAGAATCCCCTATGTTAATGGTGAAGCCTTTTCCTCTAGAGCTAATTATGGTCTCAAAAGTTTGATTGTCTGGTTCACCGAACTTTTGGGAAAAATATGGTTCGATCTGAATTTATTCGCGGTAAATCGCGTTAAAAATGTAAATGTAAATTGAAATGTAAATTCAGGCATATTTATATTTTTTCCATTACATTATTCACCATTTGCAGAACAAATACTTTTATATTTTACCAGTTCCGACATTTGCAGACACATTTATTTTTATATGTAATATTGGGAAAAGAGCTGATTTAAATTTTTAGTACTTTTGAGGGTTTGGTTGACCGGGATCAGAGCTACAATATCTCCGATTCCAGGTACTACAGGCGGGTACTGAACAACATTGCTCAGCTCCTTATCTCACTCCATACAGTACATACCACGCATATGACATCCATGTACATAATATTGCATTAGGGGTTAAGTCACCTTTTGGACCTTGGAGAACCAAATCACATGCAGTCCATATGACATGCAGATGACAGGCGTTGCTCTTAGAATAACTGCACACTTCACTTATTTGGGCAGTCACGGGGCCCAAACTGACCAAATAACTGAAGTTTGAACTCAGCCTTACAGGCCGATGTTAGATCTAAGAAGAAGCGCACTCCTTGTACACCGTTGTCAGCTGATTCCACATAGACGTCTACAGAACCTGTTTTATTAAACCCTTATACAAGTAGAGCCCCCCAGCAGAGTGGAGAGGGTATCAGCAGTAAGTTTGTGTTGATGTCACTGATTATTTTGCCCTTCCTCTGATCCGTCAGAACAATAACCCCCAAAAAACGGATACCGTCTGTTGAAAATTCACCTTTACTCGGTCAGCATTTGGTCAGTAATCCATCAGTATTGCTAATGCCAAAAAAAACAGGAGTGTATCCAAAACAGAGATGACACGTGAATGAGGAGACCACAGAGTGGCCCAATGACAGAGTCTGGAGGTGGCGGCAGCATCAGGAAGAGGCCACAGAGTGGCACAATGACAGTGTGGAGGTGGCAGCAGCATCAGGAGGAGGCCATATAGTGGCACAATGACAGTGTGGAGGTGGCAGCAGCATCAGGAGGCCACAGAATGGCACAATGACAGAGTCTGGCGGCAGCATCAGGAGGCCACAGAGTGGCACAATGGCCGAGTGTGGAGGTGGCAGCAGCATCAGGAGGAGGCCACAGGGTGGCACAATGACAGTGTGGAGGTGGCAGCAGCATCAGGAGACCACAGAGTGATCCGGTGACAGAGTGGGGAGGTGGGTGGCAATACCAGTACCAGCTGAAGATGGTGAGTGAAACAAGAAGCACTTGGCATCAGATGTGTGGCATCAGGCGGGTGGCGGCATCAAAATAGTAGCTGAAGCAGGTAGCCAGAAGAAACCTCTCCCTTTTGTTAAATGGTTGGTATGGCACCGTGGATGATCTAGTCTGATGCATCAAGCATTGGTGAGTGGAAATCCTGTCTGATCCACGCCTGATTCATCTTGACAAAGGTCAGTCTCTCCACATTTTGGGTGGACAGGCGAGTTATTCTTGGGGTAACTATGGCCCCGCCACACTAAACACCCGCTCTGATGCCACACTACTGCCGCTGAACGGCAAATATATTTTTCTTTTGCCACTAATACATGACAAAAATGGCTTTAGAACATATAACTAGACCGCTGAACGGCAAATAGGCCCTTATTTTTGTCCACTTATACACTCCACAAAAGGCTTTAGAATATATAACTACACCGCTGATCGGCAAATATATTTTTCTTTTGCCACTAATACACAACAAAAAGGGCTGTAATTTTCGCACTTCACCACACAATAAGCCCTTTTTCCCACTAATATAAGCCAAAAAATGCTTTAGAACATATAACTGCACCGCACAAGGGCAAATAAGACATAGAAATATTTCTTTGTAATAAACCCTGTTAATGGCTGTATCAAACAGCACTTGCACCCCAATAACAAGAATGGTTTGCTGGAATTACAGAGCTGTATAATGGTAATTTGGGTCCCCAGTTAGTGCAGCAAGGTGTAATAGAATTGTTCCTATTACCCAGGCTGTAACCTCCCCTACAGAACACTGACTAGCGATCTTGTGTAGAGAATAAATTATGTTCTTGTCATGAGCGTCTTTGCCTCTTTTGATACATCTCATGGTTTTATTTGCCTTGGCAGCAGCCCCTTGGCATTGGCAATTACAGTTAAGTACACTGTTCAGTAGTATCCCCAGGTCTTTTTCAGTGGCAGTTTTGCCCAGTGTTTTTACTATTTACTGCATAATTTTACTTTTTTTCCCCTCAGGCTAAGGGCATGACCTTACATTTATCCACACTGAACATTGTTTGCTATTTCTCCACCCAAGTCTTCAGCGTCCCCAAATCTCTCTGCAGTATTATATTATCCTCCGCTTTCCAGAGCTAAGTACCATCTGCAAAGATCTGAATACAGTAGATCCCCCTCTGCGTCCATGTATAAATTTAACAATAACTGAATCAATTAATACATGGGCAAAATTCTACCTTAAATGTCTATATGATTAAGGGGATCCAGCTGGCCAAATCATGAGATCAGATGTGTCCTTTTCTACTTTCCTCGTGGCTGGACATGTTCTGATATGTGTGTCATCATGAGATGACCAGGTTTTCAACAGAACATGATATTGTGTCACAAGGTGTCTATCTTGTATGTGCCTGTACGGTATGCGGTCACCCAGTGGTTGTGTACCTACAGCCTGTCAAAGGACTTTGTTTGAGAAATTTGCATCTCTGAGCAAATTAGAGCTAAGGTAAGGTCGGGCTGCTATATTTGCGTGCTTGAACTTGATTTTCATATACTGCAAACTAAGTTAGATATTTTGCGGTCAGATATCTTAACACTTTGATTTCTGGATTCCTGATCCCCTCCACGTCTTCTTTCATATGTTTTGCGTGCCGGCGACCGGAATTTCCTAAATTACAGTACCTTTGATCTTGGGAAACTGTAACAGTTGAATTTACAGGAAGTGGTTTGATCTTTTTTGTTACTTTTTCTTTACTACGCATTTAACCCTTTATTTCGGTGCTAAAATTACTTCTAAAACATAAACAGAGTATTATTTATTTCACTCACGTATATAGCGCTGACATATTCTGCAGCGCTTTACAGACATTATCTTCACTTGTCTGCAGTAGAGCTCACAATCTAAGTTCCCTATCAGTCTGTCTTTGAAGCAGAGACGGATTTGCTATAGACCCTACAGGGAAATTTCCTGATGGGCCGATGCCCAGAGGGCCGCCTAAGCCCTCCTCTCGGCCAAAAGCCAGGTACATAAAGATCTGATGCCCTCAGCATTAATTAATTTAGGCAGTATTTCGTGCTGCACTGTGGTATCTGGGGCCACTTTTATTATTTTTTTTCCAGGGCCACTTTAAGTTCCCAGTCGGCCACTGCTTTCAAGTGTGTGAGGAAACCCACACAAACACAGTGAGAACATGCAAATGTCGTGCAGTTGTTGTCCTTGGTTGGATTTGAACCTAGAACCCCAGCTCTGCAAGCTACCTGCGCTAAGCACCATGCTGCCCATAGTAATATTAACCATATCCTACCAAATTTAAAAGGGATTGTTCATCCACACTGGCATTTTGGGTAGACTTCCCCACGCATTGAGGCCAGACCTGTGGAGAGAATCATACCTACCTGGTCCTGCTCCTTTGTTCTCCCAATGCCAACAAAGCTCTCTGGTCTACCAAAATCTGGTTTGATACAGGTCACATGGCCACTACAGTCAATGACTGGACACAACGATAATGTCTCCCCATGTATCACGTGACCCAGTGACATGACGCATGGAGGACATGTCACTGCTGCTGTCAGTCATTGGCAGAAGAGGCAATGTGACCTGCATCAAACTAGATCTGCAGTGACAAGAGAGTGAAGGAGTCAGAACCCAGCAGGGGGAATAAATAAGTATCATTTCCTTTACAGGTCTGGCCACATTAGGCGGTCTGCCCGAAAGGCCCGTGGTGGTGAACAGACCCTTTAAGTCCTTTTCTATGGGCCATTGATCAGGCAGACTTGTGTTGATAAGTGCTTGGTTCTGATCATTGCAACGTATAAACAGGGTAGCGATCTGCCAGCAAATGTGAAAATGCTTGTGTCTTTTACACAGACAGATTTACCGTATTTCACTTGATAATGGATTTGCCAGCAGTTTTGGCCCCTCTAAACTGCTGATAGCATGTCTCCCAACTTTTTGGACAGTCAAAGGGGACTCTTATGGTTCACTGTGTGAAAAAAGCATTTTTCCTGCATATCGATACATTGACTTGAGCCAAACGTAGGGACTGTCCTTCCAAAAGAGGAACATTTGGGTTAATAGTGCACCTTCAGGCACATTTCTCTCTTAAAGGGGATGTCCAGGGTTTATTTTGTTTTTAAATCCACACCAATGGTTCCTGCTCCCCAACGCTTATTCTGACCTTCCTGATTTCTCTTCACTGGACTTCCAGTCCCTGTTTGTCAATATCTGCATGTACTAGGTAACATACACTGCTGCCACCAAAGACTGGCCTCAGTGATGAAGGGTCCCCAAGCATTATGCCACTGCTGGGTCAGGTGCCACTTGGGAATACGTCAGCCCCTGAGACCAGTGATTGGCTGCAGCGGCGCACATGAGCCCCCCCCCCCTTCCCCTCCCCGTCTGAGCGGAAGTTGATATCCATAGACCAGAAGTCCAGTGATGAGATTGTTAGCTGCTGCAGATTTACTACAGTCTCATTTTATGCCAATATTGAACTAATATTTCTTAACTTCGTAGTAACACTAGAAATCAGGATACGTGCCCATCTTTATTGTGCTTCTATTGTGGTGACATTTCATGCAGATGATTACAATGACCTCATTAACTTTTAGGAAGTCATTCACTTTTTCTTTTGTTTCAGTGAGGTGATGCAGTGTTTCCATACTACTATCATGATGGCCGCATGAGGAAATCAGGCAAGCAATATCTATCATACTTAAAGGGGTTTTCCCATCTCAGACAATGGGGACATATCGCTAGGATATGCCCTCATTGTCTGACAGGTGCGGGTCCCACCTCTGGGACCCGAATCTAAACTGAGAACTGAGCCCCGAAAGTTATGGAGGGCACTCCATTAATTTCTATGGGGCCTCCGAACATAGAAAAGCTCTGGCTCGGTTACTTCCATCAGCCCCATAGAAATGAATGGGAGCGGTGGCCACGCAGGCACATTCATACTACTACGGGGAGAGCGCTTGGTGGTGGCCTCCTGGCCGGACCCTGGAAAACCCAGGGTTCTGTGGCCACCACCTTTCCTGCTCTGTTCTCGTGTAGGTGCAAGCATCAGAGGTGGGATCCACACCTATCAGACAATGGGGTGTTTCCTAGCGATATGCCCCAATTATCTGTGATGGGAATACCCTTTTAAAGGGCATCTGTCAGCAGATTTGTACCTATGAAACTGGCTGACCTGTTACATGTGTGCTCGACAGCTGAAGGCATCTGTGTTGGTCCCATGTCCATATGTGCCCGCATTGGGATAGGTCATCAATATCTGATTGGTGGGGGTCTGACACCCCGTACCCCTACTGATCAGCTTCTCTGCAGTAACTGTGGTGCTGGATGTCAGCACTAGAGCTACACATCTCTGCCCATTGTGTACTAGATTGAGTATCTTGTTGTAGTATTGCTCCCATTCACATCGATGGCACTTTGTGCCCTCCCTATGAGGCTACTTTCACATCTGCGGCAGGAATTTTCCAGGTCTGGCACTACAGTATAGTGGGGTCTGGCAGAGATCCAGCCATAATCTGCAAATTATGGACAAAATCCTCTGCACGTAGTCATTCTCTGCCGGAAATGGTGGCTGGATCGTAGTGCTGCAGATGTGAAAGTAAGTACACCAATTAAGTACCGGGTATCCACTCCCGTTTAGGAGCCAAAGATCAAAACACTAAACACCGAATATCATTGAATACAACACTCAAAGCGTTTTAGAACAAATTATATGTCTTTATTTCATACATGATTAAAGTATAAAAAATAGTAAACAATTGTGGCAAACAGAACAAAAATGAGGAAACAAAAAATGGAGGGGACCGCAGGATCAACACACAGAGGGCACACACACATAAGTGCATAAAAGGTATATGAAAAACACCACTCAAAAATTACATCATGATAATGGGGCCCTGGGAAAGAAATCCCAAAAGACAGGCTTATCCTCAAAGAGTGATAACAAGATGGTAGTAAGAATAATAACATATACCCTCGTAGTGTGCTGGATCCTGCGGTCGCCTCCTCCCAACGCCGTTTCGCCCTTACAGGCTTCTTCCGGGGATTGTAGTATTGCTCCCATTCACATCGATGGCACTTTGTGCCCTCCCTATGAGGCTACTTTCACATCTGCGGCAGGAATTTTCCAGGTCTGGCACTACAGTATAGTGGGGTCCGGCAGAGATCCAGCCATAATCTGCAAATTATGGACAAAATCCTCTGCACGTTGTCATTCTCTGCCGGAAATGGTGGCTGGATCGTAGTGCTGCAGATGTGAAAGTAGCCTAATCCCGCTCCTTAGCTGCCATACAATGTACAGAGCAGTTTTTTGGTGTGCTGTGAAAAGGACGCAGCTGATCGTCAGATGTGCTGGGAGTTGGATCTCCACAAATCTGATACTGATGGCCTATCCTGAGGATAGGTTGTGAATATTTAATTTCTAGAGGATCCCTTTAAGCTAATTAAGAAGACAGTATGCAGTAGGCTCTTAAGCTCCCTCCAATGGCCACCTCTTTGGATCCATTCGGTTTCTATTGACGTCCGGGCAGGTGATCACATGTCATCTAAGCCTAGGACTGACCTTACCTATGATACCATCTACAAATAGCAAGGTTATAATTTATTTTTACATTTAGCAATTTCTGGGACTGAAAATAAAGTCCATTTTATTAAATGGTGTTTTTTGGTTTCAAGTACATGAATTTTCCAGCCTCCCTTCCGTGTGTTTGTATAACTAAAGGCTCCATTTTTTTAAAAGATAGTCTTGCACTAACGTACTAAAATAGTAGATATATCTGTGTATGTATATACAGAACATAGATATACATATATACCGTATTACATATAAACATATATACTTTATTGAATCCTTTATCTATGATTAAAATGACAGTATGTGGTAATTATGTAAAATAGGGATACTTTGCTTTTATAGAAAAATGTTTGAGGTCTAGATTTTGAAATATGGAAACCCTGTACTTTTTCAGCTTCCTCCTAATAAGCATGACAGCTTACATCCTCTTTTTAAAAGACACTACTACTTTATAAAAAAATGAGCGGAGCAGCTTTGGCCATGCGATCAAGAGATTTTATTGCAGCAATACTGACATCTGCTGGTGAGAGTTTGGAATTGCAAATATAGAGAATCGCTCACTCTCACCTTCTCAGGGCAGGCGCTCTAATCCGAATTTGATTCACCCTTCAAACGTTAAATCAGACAAATAGTTAAAATGTAGGACTGGAAATAACAGTCTGTTTATTAATTCAATAAAATCTCTTCATAAAATCGATTCCCACATTCACAGAATTTTTTTTTACAATATACCTAAAAAGCAATAAAATCCATGAGATGGTAAAAAGGACATAACACAAAAATCAAAGATCAGCTATACCATATCGTTCCTCCCATAAGCCTGGGTTGATTTACGATGATCCGGTGATTATATGGGATATGACCTGGTAGGTTGGAGACTCAACAGTATAGCTGGTCAAATACTTTTTCGATAGTGACTCCAGGTATCAAAGCCTATGGACAATTGTCTCATAAAAAAAAGGAACTTCTCCATTGTATAAAATCACTTCAAATATGGAGCTTTTCGGATTATCCCCAGACTGGGTTCATATTGGTAATAATCCATAAGTTACCATATCAACTGCCTCCGTGATTGTAGGGACCCCCTCACCTCCTTCCCTTTCCTCATGACGAAACTGGGCAGTCCTTCACTGTTAGGGCAAGCACCAGTACGCATTTAGGAGGCGCCTCTCTAGTCCTTAAGGGAATTAATATAGGGTGAGATTTGAGGGCCATAGACCCAGTGTCCCCTCCTTCCCTGTTCCCTCACCCCTCCCTTTTGTTACTAGATAGGGGGCAGCTGATATAACCATTGGTATACTAGTGGTTCCTCGCCTATACGTTGTACACTGTTACTTATATATGTATATTCAGAGGATTTTTAACGTATCTAATTAAAAGTGATGTTTTAGGCACCTAATTTTTGTTTTGTTGTTCTAATAATCCCTGATATCAAAATCTACAGGGGCTCTGGTGATGGCCACCGCAATTTTTACAATAGTACGTTTATTGGAATGCTAGCACTGACATAGAAAGTCTCCAATTGTTGGAATATTGTTGCTAGCTCTTCAAGTCCCGAATTCAATGTTCACATGTCTCTGCCCGTATCCTCTTGTTTCCCCTAATATTCCTCATGTACTCGCTATCGGCGTTGTGATAATTGTTTGTCCCACATTCGTGGGCTTACATCTGCCTATACCACCGTGCCGTATCGTCTTTAACCGGTCTCTCCTCCGCTTGCACGCCAGCGTCCCGGCTACCGTGCTGTTGGCGTCCCTCGTGCGCTTGATGTCTGAGGCGTCACTTGACTTTGTGCGGGGTTAGAGATCCTTGTTCCTGGTGGATGCTAGCGGGGTGAGGTAATTAAAGGTACTTGAATACTTGGTTGCAAGAAAAACGAGGTCTTCCTTGTTACAGTGCACTGTTTCTTCGTGTTATGTTGTGGGGTGTTACACTAGTTCTACGCCAAACGCGTTTTGGGGATTGCCTTCCCCTTCCTCAGTATCCTTAGGTATACTTCCTTAGGTATATTGTAAAAACATTTCTGTGAATGTGGGAATCGATTTTATAAAGAGATTTTATTGAATTATTAAACAGACTGTTATTTCCATATATGAGTGCCAATCCTACATTTTAACTATTTGAGAGTTTGAAAGAGTAATTAAGGCTTAAAACACATTCACACTGCGGCTTTGAACAGCAGAAAACGAAGAGAGGTGGATTCT
Source organism: Bufotes viridis (assembly GCA_033119425.1). Lineage (NCBI taxonomy): Eukaryota > Metazoa > Chordata > Amphibia > Anura > Bufonidae > Bufotes > Bufotes viridis. The sequence goes on along the minus strand of CM065596.1, from coordinate 37,285,320 downwards.
GTGAGGCCACCAGTGACTTTCCAGCTCGGAATCTAAAATTAAAGTACAATCCTAGTCTGCTGTATTTGTGGAAAAATTATATTCATCTGCTCCCCACTGCTATATTCTCGCTCCCTGTCTCCCTTCACTGGTCTTCTGGTCCATGTCTCGCAGTGACAGGTACCCAACTGGCACATGACCCAGCAGCAGGGCTGGGACAAGGTCCACCACCAACAGAGACTGAGCTGCCCAAGTGCGCCCCCCCCTGTCCGCCACACTGCCCCCCACACAGTAGTGTCCGCCACACTGCCCCCCACACAGTAATGTCCGCCACACTGCCCCCCACACTGCCCCACACAGTAATGTCCGCCACACTGCCCCCCACACAGTAATGTCCGCCACACTACCCCCCACACTGCCCCACACAGTAATCTCCGCCACACTGCCCCCCACACAGTAATGTCCGCCACACTGCCCCCCACACAGTAATGTCCGCCACACTGCCCCCACACAGTAATGTCCGCCACACTACCCCCACACTGCCCCACACAGTAATCTGCGCCATACTGCCCCCACACAGTAATGTCCGCTACAGTGCCCCCACACAGTAATGTCCGCCACACTGCCCCCACACAGTAATGTCCGCCACACTGCCCCCACACAGTAATGTCCGCACACTACCCCCACACTGCCCCACACAGTAATGTCCGCCACACTGCCCCCACACAGTAATGTCCCCACACCCCCTCAACCACACAGCAGTGCCCCCACATAGTAATTTGTCATGCTCTCCCTCTCTTGTCATTCTCCCCCTCTTGTCATAATCCACTCCACTTGTCATGCTCTTTCTGCCCCCATGTTGTCATGCTCTTTCTTCTCCCCCCATGTTGTCATGCTCTTTCTTCTCCCCCATGTTGTCATGCTCTTTCTTCTCCCCCATGTTGTCATGCTTTTTCTTCCCCCCATGTTGTCATGCTTTTTCTCCCCCATGTTGTCATGCTTTCTGCCCCCCATGTTGTCATGCTCTTTCTTCTCCCCCATATGTTGTCATGCTTTCTGCCTCCCCATGTTGTCATGCTCTTTCTTCTCCCCCATGTTGTCATGCTTTCTGCCCCCATGTTGTCATGCTCCTTCTTCTCCCCCTCCTCTCCTCCTACCTCTGCTGTAGCGTGGCCGAGCTCTGCATGGTCTGCGCCTCCGCGGGTACAGGAGGAGGAGCTTTTGTCTCCTGTACCGAGCCGACTTACTTGAAGTGCAAACTGTGTGCGCACTTCCTGTCAGTCCGGCCGGGTACAGGAGACTGATGCTCTCTGTACCTGCGGACCGGACAGAGCTCGGTCACGCTATAATCAGGGAATGACAGGAGGGAACGCTGAGCGGTTCCCCCCTGTCAGTCCCTCTTCCTCTGGCCGGCCCCTGCCTGCGCCCTGAGGCTGGAGCGCCCTGAGGCTGGAGCCTCCCCAGCCTCTGTGTTGGCCCGGCCCTGCCCAGCAGTAACATGCCTATTGGGGACACGTCACTACTGAGGCCAGCCAGAGGCACATTGGGAGACGTGTAGCCATCTGTCAAAAGGACTGGGACTAGAAGAGCAGGGACCTAGGAAGCCAGAACTGAGCAGCGGGGAGCAGATGAGTATGATTTATTTCACGTGAACAGCAGTCTAGGGTTCACATTTAAAAAGAAAAAACAGCTGGACAACACCTTTAAGGGATGGAATTTAAAAATAAAAGTTAAATAAAAGTTAAAATAAAATACCCTCCCCCCAAAAAATAAAATAAAAATTATAATCACAATCATTCTTTTAATGATTGGCCTTACAGTAATTTCTAATGGCACCATTTAATATTGCATATGATATAGTGGGGAGAAAAAAATTCTAAATGAGGTGGAATTGAAAACAAAATGCAGTTCTGCCACAATTTTTATGGATTTTTCTTTTAAAGTGTTCCTTATGTGGTGAAACTGGTATGTTGTCTTCATTCCGTGGGTCATTATATTTACAGCAACACCACATTTTTATAGTTTTTTTGTGTTTTAATACTTTAAGGAGTTCTCATGGAATTAATAAAAGAATATTAAAATAGCATAAATATTACTTCAATCTAAACAAATTCCTAAATAGCGTGTATTATTTATAATGGCTTATTTTCTCGAGGGGGTAATCAACAGGGGAAATAAAATGGCCACTGTCCTATTAACACACATAAAAACCATCCTCATCTCTTGACAGGACGAGTTACTTCAGAGCAGTGAGCTATTGAGCTGTCTCAGCCCTCCTCACTGCTCTGCCTGTCATGAATTAAACACAGCTAATAACATCATCAGCTCTTGTGTGCACTGTGATACATTACCACACTCCCCACGTGTCCATCCTCTCTGCATTTTCACTTTGTTCCTTCCTAAACGCACAGAGCTGAAGATGTTATCAGCTATGTATCAGCTGTGTTTAATTCATGACAGGCAGAAAAGTGAGGAGAGTTGAGACAGCTCATTAGATCGCTGCTCTGAAGTAAAGCTACTTTCACACTAGCATTTTGGCTTTCTGTTTGTGAGATCCGTTCAGGGCTCTCAAAAGCGGTCCAAAACGGATCAGTTTTTCCCTAATGCATTCTGAATGGAAGAGGATCCGCTCAGAATGCATCAGTTTGCCTCCGTTCAGTCTCCATTCCGCTCTGGAGGCTGCCTGCAGCTTTTTGCTGTCCGCCTGACGAAGCGGAGCCAAACGGATCCGTCCTGGCACACAATGTAAGTCAATGGGGACGGAGCCGTTTTCTCTGACACAATCTGGCACAATAGAAAACGGATCCGTCCCCAATTGACTTTCAATAGTGTTCAAGACGGATCCGCCATGGCTATAGAAGACAACATAATACAACCGTTCATGACGGATGCATGCGGTTGTATTGTTGTAACGGAGTGTTTATGCAAGCGGTTAAAAGTCCATGAACGGTGTTATCGCCAATCATACACTGCCATCGAGGGTCTTACAGCAGATGTCGGGAAGAGGTTAAAGGGAATCTGTCAGCAGGTTTATGCTGCAATATCTAAACTGTGGAGTCCTCCTATTTATTAGCTATGGATCCTCCACCCTCCCTTCCAGCACTGAATGACGATTTTTGCCTACAGAATACTGTGCATAAGGAGAAAGCTGTCACTCAGCAGCAGATTTCGGGGGACTCAAAAGCACATGCAACAACAAAGCAAATTTATGCAATAAAAAAGTAAGTGACCAAGCGTTGCAATCAGGATGTCTTTCATTTCTTTATGCTGCACTCAGGGCAATGGTGGCTCAGATGTTAACTTTCTGGAGCTCAATGCAAAATCCATAAAAGGTTCCCACTTAGCATGTGCTATTCATAATACCAATGTTTTCTTATGTGTTAGAGGGGTTATATGGCCACTGTGCTCATAGCTGATAACCTACTGTAGGAACTCCACAATCAGAAGCTTATAAGCTATCCTGTGGATAGGCAATACATTGGTGGGACAGCTACTTTAAAGTATAGTGTCTGATGGCTACAGAGCCTTAGGACGCCATCTATGTCTGTGCAAATCATCGGACCACTCCTGCCTTCTCCGCTTGGTGAGGCCTACTGTGTCCTGGTATTGAGCTGTGCGTAGGTGCTTTATCTTATAGGGCTGCTGCCCGGTCAGATACGACATCAGCTTGTTCTATACATCCCAATCAGGGCCATCCTAGGGCATCTAGGAGGTTCCTGATACGGGATCGCCCCTATCGGGGTGGCCATTCCGTTTTAGGCAGGGCTACATTAAGATAGGGTTATACCTAGGGATAGTCCCCCCAATCTTTTACTATACTAGCCCTTGCCATTTCTTTTGCCCAATATTGTGAGGGTCGACTCTTTCACAAGAGGAAACTCCTCTTTGTTTTTTTCTTTTCTAAGTAATCTAAGTGTGCCTATTTGGGGTAATTTATATGCTCATTTTTACCTAGAATCACAAATAAAGGCTGTTTTAGAGTATGGTTTACCTGTGATTTTGATTCTTCTTCAGAGACAGTGGTACTCTTGTAAATTGGCTGTTTCTGGTATAGCTGCTAAGGCCGCCAATTCAAATGCCCCTTTAATTGCCATGCATTTTAATTATAGATGTACAGTTAAAATCTAAATTATTCAACCCCCATTGCAAATTAGGTTTATTAGTCAAATTTTCAAACTCTCAGCTGTTTTCAATAAACCAACAAAACAAGAACAATGTAAATATCTCAACACAACACCAACGTAACAAATGGTTTCTCCAAATTCAACGCAAAATTCACTTTTAAGGATTATTGCAGTCTTAGACTTATTTAATCCCTTCATGTCAAGCGTCTTTAGGACCTGCTGCAAATGTGATACATAGACACCAGCTTCTGGCAGTGTTAATGATGAATCTTAGCCAATTCCTCATGGGCAATTAAACTAATGACAGTGCAAGAATCGATGAGTGATTCGATTCTGAACTAACCTGATTAGTACCAAATTTCTAATGAACCATCATTTTTGTGATGCAGGGAGAGAAAGGGAGGAGACAGAGAGAGAGAGAGAAAGATGGAGGGGAAAGAGGAAGAAGGGGGAGAGAGAGAGAAAGGTGAGAGAGAGAGGGGAGAGAGGGGCATTGCTTGACCTGCAATACTCTGCACATCCACTAGGCATACAGGGCGCTCTCTGTAACGAGAAAGATTACCCCCAAATAAATCATACTTTTTGCTGAGAAACCCAGAGTAGCATTCTAGTCTAACGCTCTCTCTTTCTCCCCAACTTTGATTTAGGTAGAATCAATTCAGGTCTGAACCAAATTTTTAGAAAAATTCAGAAAACCTGAAATATCTACAGTGGGGAAAATAAGTATTTGATACACTGGTGATTTTGCAAGTTTTCCAACCAACAAAGAATGGAGAGGTCTGTAATTTTTATCATAGATAAACTTCCACTGTGAGAGACAGAATCTAAAAATAAAATTCAGAAAATCACATTATATGATTTTTAAATAATTAATTTACATTTATTGCATGAAATAAGTATTTGATAAAATAGAAAAACAGAACTTAATATTTAGTACAGAAACCTTTGTTTGCAATTACAGAGGTCAGTGTTAGCCCAGTGCTCTGTGCCTGTGTTGCTGGTCCTACACGTGGGCAGGGGCGATGGGCTCCCTTATTCCCTCCTGCTGCCATGCGTCGTGCTGACAAGCTCAGGCAGCAGGTAGCTTAAGTGTTGTATCTGTGCAGTGGCGTTGCGAGGGGGGTGCGGGGGGTGCGGTCCACACCGGGTGACACCAGTCTGATGGGGTGTCACCAGGGGCGGACTGACTATTGGCAGACGCGCGACGGAGATGAGCGCTTGCATTGCGCTCATCTCCGTGCGGAGCAGCAGCAGAGGAGGGAGAGGTGTGTCCTCTCTCTCCCTGTTCCTCTGATAGGCTGCCGGCCTAGTGCTGGCAGCCTATCAGAGGCCGGCTCAGCGGCGCGATGACGTCATCGCGCCGCCGGGCCGCACAGCTTCGAGACACAGGCCGGAAGAGGCCTGCATCGCATCGCTGGAGGTAAGTACAAGTGTTCTTTTTTTTTTGTTTTTGTTTTTGTTGGGGCTACTGGCACTAAAGGGGACTACTGGCACCTAAAGGGGCTACTGGCACTAAGGGGCTACTGGCACTAAAGGGGCTACTGGCACTAAAGGGTGCTACTGGCACTAAAGGGTGCTACTGGCACATAAAGGGGCTACTGGCACCTGAAGGGGCTACTGGCACTAAAGGGGCTACTGGCACCTAAAGGGGCTACTGGCACCTAAAGGGTGCTACTGGCACCTAAAGGGTGCTACTGGCACATAAAGGGGCTACTGGCACATAAAGGGCTACTGGCACCTAAAGGGGCTACTGGCACTAAAGGGGCTACTGGCACTAAAGGGGCTACTGGCACTTAAAGGGACGCCTACTGGCACTAAAGGGTGCTACTGGCACATACAGGGGCTACTGGCACTAAAGGGGCTACTGGCACCTAAAGGGGCTACTGGCACTAAAGGGGCTACTGGCACCTAAAGGGGCTACTGGCACTAAAGGGTGCTACTGGCACTAAAAGGTGCTACTGGCACATAAAGGGGGCTACTGGCACTAAAGGGGGCTACTGGCACCTAAAGGGGGCTACTGGCACTAAAAGGGGCTACTGGCACTAAAGGGGGCTACTGGCACTTAAAGGGGGGGCTACTGGCACATAAAGGGGGCTACTGGCACATAAAGAGGGCTACTGGCACATAAAGGGGGCTACTGGCACTAAAGGGGGCTACTGGCACTAAAGGGTGCTACTGGCACATAAAGGGGGCTACTGGCACTAAAGGGGGCTACTGACACATAAAGGGGGCTACTGGCACTAAAGGGGGCTACTGGCACATAAAGGGTGCTACTGGCACTAAAGGGGGCTACTGACACAAAGGGTGCTACTGGCATTAAAGGGGGCTACTGGCACTAAAGGGGGCTACTGGCACATAAAGGGAGCTACTGGCACTAACGGGGGCTACTGGCACATAAAGTGGGCTACTGGCACTAAAGGGGGCTACTGGCACTAACGGGGGCTACTGGCACATAAAGTGGGCTACTGGCACATAAAGTGGGCTACTGGCACATAAAGGGGACGGCTACTGGCACATAAAGGGGACGGCTACTGGCACATAAAGGGGACGGCTACTGGCACATGAGGGGGACTAATGGCACATGAGGGGGGCCTAATGGCACATGAGGGCCTAATGGCACATGAGGGGCCTAATGGCACATAAGGGAGATGGCTACTGGCACATAAGGGAGACGGCTACTGGCACATATGGGGGGCTACTGGCACACAATAAGGGGAGCTACTGGCACATGGGGGAGGCACAAGAGAGGCACTTATTACTAGCACATGTGGTGGCATGGAGAGGCACGTGTTACTGGCACATTATTATGGGACACTATGTGCGCCTCAATCCTGGGGGTGAGAAAAGAGAAATGATGGGGGACAATCACAAAATGTCTGTTTGTGCCATGGAGCCTGGAGGGGAAGAAAAGAAATGTGCCACCCATGGGAGGGGGGTGACATGATGAGGGGACAATGATGAAGAGAGGGACAATGTTGGAATCTGTACTATGGGGGGGGGGGGGGGTGACATCATGTACCCCCCCCCCGGCACAGTCAGACTTCAACATTGTCCCTCATCATGTCACCCCCCCCCTGATGGTACAGACTCCAACATTTCCCCCATTGGGGGTCATGAAGGATCGGAGCTGACGGCTGACATGGGGGGGCATGATGGATGGGGGCTGACGGCTGACACGGGGGGCTGATCTGAGGTGTGATTAACATTAGTGGTCTGACCTGAGGTATAGTGGAAAATATTGTTTCTTATTATACTCCTCTAAAACCTATGTGTGTGTTATAGTCTTATAGGGCGAAAAGTACAGTCTTCAAGCGATTGAAGCATAGCGAAGATACCAGGACCACACAGAGGAGAAGCCAGCTGCTGCACACAGGACCAGGTGAGCTGCGGGCGGGGGGTCGCCAAGATGTAGCTTCGCTTGAGCTTGCACCGGCCCAGGTCACGTCACTCACACAGGCACAGCACAGCCTTAACCAGCCCAGACTTGTTGCTGATGTTAATGGATGCTATAACATTGCACCATCCTTCTGAACATACACATCTGTCATCCGCCTTACCTCATGATCCTGGAGCTGTGCTGTACAGTGGCCGCTGAGCTCTACAGCACAGCTCCAGGATCATGAGGTAAGGAGGATGACAGATGTGTATGTTCAGAAGGATGGTGCAATGTTGTAGCATCCATTAACATAACAGCAGCAATTCCTCTTTAGTTATATGTGAAGACACTTCGTACACACCGGACTGTAAGTGAATTAATAACTAAGGCCCCTTTCACACTACCGTTGTGAGGATCCGGCGTGCACTTCCGTCGCGGAAATGCCCACGGATCCGTCACAACGCAACACACCTGAAAACATTTGAAGACTGATCAGTCTTCAAAATGCTTTCAGTGTTACCATGGCAGCCAGGACGCTACTAAAGTCCCGGCTGCCATGAAAAAGTAGTGGGAGCCAGGGGAGAAGCTACTTACCTTCCGTGTGGCTCCTGGGGCGCTCCACAATGACGTCACAGCGCCCCTACGTCGCATGATCACATTATCCATGTGATGTAGGGCGCTGTGACGTCATTGTGGAGCACCCTGGGAGCCGCACGGACGGTAAGTAGCTCCTCCCTGGCTCCCACTACTTTCCATGGCAGCCGGGACTTTAGTAGCGTCCTAGCTACCATGGTTACCATTCAGAAAGGTAAGCGTCAGATCCGGCGATGCGCCGAAACAACATTTAGCTTAAAGTCGGATCCGGATTATTGCTTTTCAATGGGCATTAATTCCAGATCCGTCCTTGCGGCATGCCTTCAATTTTTTTGGCCCAAGGAAAATCCGCAGCATGCTGTGGATTTTTCAACGGCAAAAAAACGTTTGAATACTGAACTGAAGACATCCTGATGCATCCTGAACGGATTGCTCTCCATTCAAGATGCACTGGGACAATCCTGATCAGTATCTTTCCGTCTTAGAGCCCCGAGGACGAAACTCTAGCACGGAAAGGAAAAACGCAAGTGTGAAAGAGGCCTAAGCACTAGTGAGTATCTGTTATTTTTGGTTATATGACTAAAACATTATTGCTTCGGGGGTCTGGGGTGACACCATTTTCTACCGCACAGGGTGACACCAGCCCTAGCAACGCCACTGTATCTGTGGTCCATGCTGGAGCTTACTTCATGCGTGAATCCTTAACAGTTGTTAGGGCATGCACGGGTGTGTCTCTCCTCCCCTGTGAGGCAGGACATACACGCCCCCTATTTTCCCAGCCTATGGCTGGGTTGCAGGAAGTATTTAAAGGCGCTTCCTGCCCCAGGAAGGCACCTGAACAATCTTGTTCACTAGCTTGTCTAGTTCCTAGTGTGAAGGTCTTTTGGAAGTTTTTGCTTTTCTGAGCACCGGACCCTGTGTCACGTGCTGAAGGCTCAAGGCAGACCTTCGGGACCTCATGCAAACAGGACTTAGGCGAGAAACAGATCAGGGACCAACAGAGTACTTTATTACACATGTAATGAAAGAAAAAGGAGCAATATAGTGGCTCACCCGTTTACTATCATAGAAATGGTGCTCTTGTCTGTTTGACTCACCCAGTCAAAAGAATAAATAATATAATATTTAATGACAGGCACTCTGAGAAATTATGTCTCAAAATACATATTTTATTGGATAAAATAACCAAGAATAGACACCCAAAATAAAACCCAAACAAAACAGATATAAAAAATAAATAAATATATGAAATGGTAAAAATATTGCAATGGTGATATTGACAGCTAAATGTATGTTAAGTGCCTTATGCATTGTTACTAATTATTAGCACCCATATAGTTGTACATCACCACCACAGCATGAAACACATTAGAAAAAGATATAACGCATTGTATCATTTCTTAAAATGCATATTAATAAAGTTGCTTTCTTTGTGATAATGTCCCCTTTAATAAAACGTCACTTGCAACAGTTTGTGCCAATTAGATGTATCTAAATACTTATTTATCCATCTTATACATGTACTTCGCAATCTTTCTTTTCACACTGATCTATCATATCAGTAGTAATAGTTGATAGTGCGCAAAATGTCAATAAAAGCCTTCAATGAAAAAGTCACTTTTAGCTATGTTTATAAACCTTTTGTTTGGTTAGATAAATTGGATGCATTTACTGGTAGTTGTACATATAATGTATCAAAATAATAGCAGTGTGTCTTTTTATTTAGAAGACAGTGTTGTAAATAAATTGGCATACCTGGGGGCGAACTTGGTGCCCATGACAGTCCCTCTTATCTGAAGGAAAAATTCAGACTAAAAAAAAAAATTGTTATGGGTTAAGATGTATTATATTCCCTCCGCTACATATTCTATTTGTTCTGTATGGAAGTGACAACTTTTCCCAAGTTGTGCCTTTATAGCTGTCATTCCCTGATCATGATTGATTATAGTGTAAAGTGAATTAACATCTAGAGTACCTATGATCCATTGAGGTTCATAGCTTAGATTCTTAACAATTTGTATAATCTGTGTAGTGTCCTTTATATAAGATTTCGTGGTTTTCACAATGGGTTGGAATAACCTGTCTATGTATTGGGATAAGTTGGAAGTTAAAGATCCAATATCGCAGATAATTGGACTTCCAGGTGGGTTTTCTTGGTTTTTGTATATTTTAGCTAAACAGTAAAATATAGGCAGTCTGTTTTCTGTGTTTAATATAAGTTGGGCTTCCTGTTCTAGAAGGATTTTCCTCTTTAGTCCTTTTGTACAACATTCTAATAATGTCTGATTAGATTCTTTGCTGGGATCTCCTTTAAGTTTTCTCTATATAGTCTCCTCTAATAATTGTCTTCTACCTTCCTGATTATAATATTCGGTCTCAAGAATCACAATAGCCCCCCCTTTGTCAGCAGGCCAGATAGTTATATTTTCTTGTGTCTGCAGTTGTTTTATGGCTCTAATTTCTTGTGCTGAGAGATTATTATTTTTATTTGCATCTTTCATCCTCCTTATGTCCATCTCTAAGCATTTTCTGAAGGTAGCTATTTCTTGACCTATCTCCTATCTTATGTATATACTTGTCGTCACTGTTTGTCACATATGTAATAGGATTTTTTTAAGAAATATTTTTTTGAGGCCAAACTTCCTTATACATTTTTCCACCCCTACAAAAGTGTCAAATGTGTTCATTTTAGTTGTGGGTGCAAATTTCAATCCCTTATTAAGTAATTTCACTTGAAACTCTGTAAGTGTGATTGTGCTTGAATTTACTATTGCATTGTGATCACTTCTAATATCTACCATCTGTTCTTTGTGTGACTTCTTTTTTCTTTGTCCTCTCTGAATTATTTTCTTCATGTTCCCTAAGTGTGTTCCCTGCGATGTTGTCTTTGTGGGGTCTCTTGTATTGTAGCTGGATTTTGAATGTTGACATGGATTTCGTGCATAAATTGTCTTGTGATGGGATTGAGTTCTGTGGTCCCGATCTTGATCCATATATCTGTTTCTCAGGTTGCATTGATGAGATATCGGTGATGACGGGTGGTGTGCGTGTTCTGGGGACATTGTGATATTTGTTGACTCTGTGATTTGTGGTGTGATGGTGCCTTGTCTAAAAAATGATCATTTGTAAGTGTTTCAAATCTATTAGTGACTGGAACATTGAATCTCATCTGTATAGTGTTATTTTCTAATTCTTTCCTTTGTCTAGTGTCCTCTCATGCATAGTGCTAAGTTTCTAATTCTTCTTTTTTCTGCTGTGTAATTTTTAGGTTATTTCTATAATTTTTAGTTTTTTTGTTCATTATCTCTACATGCAGGTAGAGCAATAGTAGTAGGCCTACCACAGAACCAAGTGCACCGGCAGACCAGAGGCAAAACCCAAAGGGGCGTGCCTGGTGGTGGGGATGAACTGGGCTGAGGGCTCACTGGTCGCACGTCCAGGAAGGTCCCGGTACACTTGCCCCCTGCCTGCAGAGAACCACACTGGTGAAACCACCAGCGGAACAGACAACAGAACTGGAACCTTAGCAAATACAGGACATGGATCAGACAACAAGACAAATGGCATCTAGCACAGAATCAGATGCCTGGACCCCAATCAGAAAAAAAGCATGGTGGTCTCAGGCAGAGCTGCACACATAAAAGAGATCCTCCCTCCGGGGAACCCAGGGACCCTCTCGTGAAGGCAGGACAAACACAGGATCAGAAGCAGTAGGCACTGCAGGACAGATATGGAATAGACTAGATCAGAACTCAGAAGCAGTAGGCACTGTCAGGCTGGACATAGGAGAGGGTGGATCCGAAGCAGTTTGGCACTGCTAGGTTACACAAAGAGCAGAGTAGATCCAGACAGAGAACAGGTACAAAAGTACAGGCAAGGCATGGACAAGGATAACAACATAAACATCATCATAGGACAGGTACAGAAGATCAGCCAAGGCTATCACATCAACAATGCATTACCAGGTGACACCACAAACAAGGGCAGATGGCAAAACCCCCTGGGTCAGCAGCAAGACACAAGATTGACTGACCACAAGCCCCACAGCTCACAGATAGATATAGCTGCATAACCAGGGCACCTGATAAGCCACACCCAGGAACAGACCAGGGGATGTTAACCCCATCAGAACAGGAGTACCAGAACCACAGAACATACAATCACAAGTTTATCTAAACTCAGTCCCTGTTTACACTCAAGTCCACAGCCAGCGCGCATCGCAGAACCAGCATAAATGGGAACACCCACAGCCAGTACACTAAAGACATGCAGCCAGCCTGCACGCCACCAGAGACAGGAGCCACAGAGATGCAGACACGGGAATCACAAACACTAACACAGGCCACAGTTCACACACTACACCGCAGCCAGCACGCAGTCCTTAGCAACCAGCATACACAGGTTTTGGCCTGCAGCCAGTATGCAAGAGAGCACGCAGCCAGCCTACATGGCCAAAACTGTCACAGTGAACTGCACTGTAACACCCTGCTTCTTGATTTAACAGATTTTGCTTGTTTGTCGCCTGCCTCTGATCTTTGACATCGATTATAGGCTTTGCTTGATCGCTGCCTGCCCTATCTCCGGATTCCTGACCGCGTCCTTCCCCTCGGTGCTTGCACTGGTATCTCTGACCCCCTGGTCAGCTGCCACTCACTCGGGGACTGCTCTGGAGTGGCACCTGGTAACTTCTCTAACGGCCCAAGCCTATCCTCACCATTAGAGGCTCTAGTGAAGACCAAGTAGTTACTTAGTCATGCCCCTCCAGGGTATAGCCAGTCAGTGGCGCAGTGGTTCCACACCCACTTACATAACAGTCAGACGTTTCCTGTAGTTCTTGAACAAGTTTGCACACACTGCAGCAGGGATGTTGACCCTCTCCTCCATAAAATCTTCTACAGATGGTCATTGGCGAACTTCAAACGGGCCTGGACATGTGCTGGTGTGAGCAGCGGGGCTTTACGTGCTCTGCATGGTTTTAATCCATGACATCATAATGTGTTACAAACGGTAATCTTTGAGACTTTGGTCCCAGCTCTCTTCAGGTCGTTGACCAGGTCCTCCCTTGTAGTTCTGGGCTGATTTTTTCTCAGAACCATCCTTACCCCACGAGGCGAGATCTTGCATGGAGCCCCAGACTGAGGAAAATTGACAGTCATCATGTGTTTCTTCCATTTTCTAATATTTGCGCCAACAGTTCTTGCCTTCTCACCAAGCTGCTTATTGTCCTGTAGCCCTTCCCAGCCTTGTGCAGGTCTACAATTTTGTCCCTGGTGTCCTTAGACAGCTCTTTAGTCTTGGCCATGGTGGAGAGGTTCGAGTGTGATTGGTTGAGTGTGTGGACAGGCGTCTTTTATACAAGTAATGAGTTCAAACAGGTGCAATTAATACAGGTAATGAGTGCAGAGTAGGAGGGCTTCTTAAAGAAAAACTAGCAGGTCTGTGAGAGCCAGAATTTTGTTGGTTGATAGGTGATCAAATACTTATTTTATGCAATAAAATGCAAATTAATTATTTAAAATTCATACAATTTGATTTTCTGGATTTTTTTTTTGATTCTGTCTCTCACAGTTGAAGTGTACCTATGATAAAAATTACAAACCACTCCAAACCACTTCTTTGTAGGTGGTAAAACTCTAAATCTCACTAAATCTCCAGTGTATCTTATTATATAATTTTCTCCACTGTATATTGATAATGGCTGCGGGGTATTTCGTGTGCTTTAAGGCCTTCAGCAATAGAGACCCACTGAACACTGGATTCTATGCAGGGGGTTGAATAACTGTGAGACTGCATTAGTCATTAGAAGTGGCATTTTGTGTTGAATTTGGAGAAACTGTGAGATTGAGAAACAGCTCCCATTGATTGAACACTGTGTGTGGATTAAATTAAATGTTCTGGACTGATGTTTTGCTGTTTGGCCACAAGATGCTGCTGTTTCCTAGGTACAGCTACTGACTGCATATATATTTCCATATTCATAAGAGGTGTTGTTTTCTCATAGCATGGAGAAGGAGCAACCATCTTAGGAGAGCCGAGGAACTATGTGTGAGCAGACAAACTGATGGATCCAGGAGTGAGAGGACCCCCTCAGTGACCACTAGTGATGAGCGTAAGGGGCAATATTCAAATTTGCAATATTTTGCGAATATTGGGTAGAATATTATTCATATATTCGCGAATTCGCAAATTCGCTTTTATTTTGTAATGTAATGTAACAAATGGAAACAAAAGAGCACAGCAATAATACTGCTGTTTCTCTCAGAACTGTAATAAACTGTAGAAAATGGCTGTGAGGAGGTTCTTATATAGTAAGGGGTAGGCAACTTTCCTATTGGTTGCCAGGGATGTTGCTAAACTCAAAGAAATTGCAGCCTTTTCATTGGCCCACAAGCAAAAAGGGAAGTTACTGATGAAAAAAAAAAGTAGAATATTCGAAAATACTTATATATATCACTATATTCGAAATATTCGCAAATTCACAAAGTTGCAATCTGAGTGAAGCTGGTCGTTGTCCAAGACACAGATCTTGTCCAGGGAAAGGAGGACTGTGTCCAGGAAGGCTGACAAGAGCTGAGGAACAAAGCTGCATACTCTGCGGGACCTCATGTTTGGTGAAGAGACTGGTTGTTCGGTTCCGAGGCATCAGTGGATAAAGAGCAGACCGGGTTGGTAAGATCGTGCACGCAACTTACTGCAGTATTGGCGCCTGGAGACTAAGACCAGGCCTGTAGTTAGATAGTTAGGGTCTCTGCTTTGTGTCAGGTCTAAGGAGTTGCTACTGGTACTACAAGGACTCCATTACTAAAAGGGACATTGCACATTTGGGAGCTGATAAACACCCCCAGGAACTCCATCCAGTTCAGCGTTTTGCTCAGTAGTAATCATCAGACACGTGCTACCGGACTAGTTATGGGAGGGGGAATAATATAGAGCATGGTAAGAGTGTGAACTGTTGTGTTGCACTGCAGGCCAGTCCGTACTAAGCACCCAACCAATTATTAGTGTTAGTTTCAGGGTAATAATAGGTATGGCGAGGCGGTTTTAGTTGTGCCCGCCAGCAGGTAAACTACAGCGAAACCTCCACTGGCATCCACCAGGGGAGCGCCGTGCTATGCAACACAGGGGTCTCAGCCTTCGGGCTGGGTGTATGTACATCTATTTTATGTTCTCAGCTTTTGTGATTGTGTTCATTATCATGTGTTAGTAAAATTCCATTTTGCAAAAGCTGGTGTCAGAGTTGCTTTTCTCGTTCATGACTTCGATGTATCCTGGGGAGCCCACCCCGATACACGGCTTACAAAACCATTTGTCATATTGTTCTTGTTTATTGCAAACAGTTGAAAGTTAGTATATTTCACTAACAACCTAAATCGCATCTAAATAATTTTTATTACAACTGTATCATTTATTCTAATCAGTGATGTGCGAAGTGAGCTTTGGCTGTTACAACCGAAGTCGCTTCATTCATAACTTTAGATAAATACTGTACGGAGATCCGTCTCCATACAGTATTAGAATGTATGGGCTCTGATGAGTGGAAGTTAGTTATTAGCGAAGTCGCGCGTGACTTCGTTGAATAATAAATGTGGAAAACCACTTTAAAACTTAAAACCAAGCTTCGGTTCAGTGGCACCAGTCATGCGTGACTTGGCAAATAACTAACTTTCGCTCATAAAAGCCCATACATTATAATACTGTATGGAGATGGATCTCCGTACAGTATTAATCCAATGTTATGAACAAAGCGACTTCCGATGTAACATCGCTCATCTCTAATTCTAATAAGTTACCTGAAACGTTTAATTGACTAGCACAGCACTTTGCACACATTACACACGCCATGCACATTGTTTCTGCTTCTTTTCCGATCTGGTATGACTTATCTTTTATTTCAAATTTGGGGACAACATGTTCTTTATATTGAAAAAGAAACATTTTTGTATTTTGATCAGACCCAGCTGAAACAAAATTTCATGCATTTTTTTTTCTCAATATGCTTCTCATCCACTAGGGGTCATCATCAGCCAATGCATATAATCACAATCGGCCAATGGAAGGTTATGTAAAATGAATATCTGACTGCCGTATACGTGTTTAGGATGAATCAGCTTGTAAATTGTCAGCAAATGTGCACCCTTGGTGTTGTATGAAATCGATGCAATTTGGATCTGTTGTAGGATATTCTTATGACAATCTTGTATGGACAGATATATTGGCCTGCAGCCATGTTTCTCTCCAGATGCTCCAGACAAATGAATCTGAAGCATGTGGCACGGCATTAACCACTCATCTGCGTCTACACATCAGCTTAGCAGTACACTGTTGTTTTTAGTGATTGGAAATAGAGTCAAGAAGGAGGTCACTGGGTTAAGGAAATTGAGGTTAATGCTGCTACAAAGCAGATCAGCGCCCTGTGTGCCAACTGGAAGGGTGCCATGAGTTATGCAATATTGGCTTCCTACTAGCATAAACCTAAATAAAACTGTCTATGTTGCTTTGGACGAAATCCTGTTTAAAAATATCGGAAAACATTGCTTCATAGGGCAACCTCCTTATCAAGAAATAGGTGTAATTCTATCTATAATCTATCTATCATACCAAGTCTAGTACATGAGCATAGGAACCATGCAGATAGCAGATTTTACACAACTGTACTTAAGCTATGTCTATGTACGGTATAAATATATCAGGGGACAGTACAGATATCACTCACATCATCTATTTATCCCTAGGACTGTGACTGTGACGAGGGGACATCCTCTGCATCTGGAGGAAAGAAGGTTTGTACACAAACATAGAAAAGGATTCTTTACGGTAAGAGCAGTGAGACTATGGAACTCTCTGCCTGAGGAGGTGGTGATGGTGCGTACAATAAAGGAATTCAAGAGGGGCCTGGATGTATCTCTGGAGTGTAATAATATTACAGGTTTTAGCTACTAGAGAGGGGTAGTTGATGCAGGGAGTTATTCTGATTGCCTGATTGGAGTCGGGAAGGAATTTATTTCCCCTAAAGTGAGGAAAATTGGCTTCTGCCTCACAGGTTTTTTTTTTGCCTTCCTCTGGATCAACTTGCAGAATAACAGGCCGAACTGGATTAACGGATGTCTTTTTTTAACCACATGAACTACTGTATGTTACTATGTTACCACTACATGGCTAACTCTGGGATTGTACATTGACACAAGGTCAGTCATCAGATCTCCACAAACCACTGAGATCGGTCTCCCCTTAGTCCCAGCTGCCACATTTCAGTGATAACAGTTACGATATTCTTAGGCTAGTTTCACACCTGTAAAATGCTGTTCCGACATAGAACAGGCTGCCAGAGATCTCTGGTTCCGCCGTTGCTGGATACTGCTGCCATTGTTGGACCCGGGAAATATGCTGAGTATTGGCAGGACAAAAACCACTGCATGCTCCAGACAATTTCCAGCATTATCAGCAAGATCAGCCTGCCAGAACAGCTGGCCTCAGATAGGAAAGTAGCCTTAGCTACTCTCCTGTAGATGTGTTGTCCTTAACTCTGGTCTTCTCAGCTTACTCTGAATACTCCGAAAAACCCATTCATTCACTACACGAATAATAACGCTATATAAAGAGAAAATATTACCTCCACACCAGGATGACGTATTGTCCTGCCAGCACATATTTACTGAATATTCTCTACTCTACAGTGCTTGGATGTTATTCTTATGTAGACCAAATAATAATTCCACATGATGATTGCATGAAACAATTGCATACGCCAATTTAACCAATACTATTACTGTACAGCGACCATGTAGAGGTCAGATATCAGTACTACATCGGAGCTGTGTGGATGCAGGTACAGCCGAAAGTGTCCGTTTCTGGGTCACTGCGCCCAAAATATGTGGCTTGTGCTTGGATGTCTGATGTAGAGAAGTGAGGAGCGATCGAGCATGCGATCCAGCTTCTACTTCTCCTGGCCAATGAGGTCCACAGAGTCAGCTCAACTGGGAGGACAACTAATCTAGAGAGCCCGCAGCGTCCTAGACTACAGATAATCCGTGAACTATGGCTTATTATTGTCAGCAGAGAGAGAGACTCAGATGAAAGTTGCCAGAGTACAGCTGTAGGGAAGGGAGTCAAAAAAAGGAGAGAGAGGCATTATCAACTAGCAAACATCTGAGTGTCATCTTCTGCTACATTGCCAGCCACCATACCCAGGAGCGTAGCTAACGGCTCATGGGCCCTGGTGCAAGAGTTCAGCTTGGGCCCCCTTCCCTCAGTGCTTTGTGTGTCTTCCTATACGGCAGAGGGTCTTTGGGCCCCCTCAGGCTCCTGGGCCCGGTAGCGACTGCTACCTCTGCACCCCCTATAGCGACGCCCATGACCATACCCCATTATCTGGGATGAAAAATTACACTTTGTGTGAACTGCTGCCGGATGTGCTGCTATTTGTTTTTTGCTGCTTTGTCTCTCTGCCCCGTTCCTTCACATCACTTATTTACTGCACCGAACCCTAGGAAGCAATGGCCTTAGGTAGGACACTGTGACACCACGTCTCATCGGGGTCACTACCACTCCCATTCTTTGCACCATCTCCTCAGGGGCTCACTGCAGTAGCATTTTCCTCTTCCTTTTGATCAGTAACACATGTGTCAACAAGTAAATGGTCACTGGGGCAAGTATTGTTAAGTTCTTAGCACAATATGTTGTTATAATCAATACCACTGCCTAGATTTTTCTGTAGGTTTTGTATGTCTAGTATGGACATAGCACTTCTCCTTCTCCTATTGATCACTGCCCAGTAAGGCTACTTTCACACTCGTCATGGACGTATCCATTCAGATAAAGCAACCGTCTGCATCCGTTCAGAACGGATCTGTTTGTATTATCTTTAACATAGCAAAGATGGATCCGTCTTGAACACCATTGAAAGTCAATGGAGGACGTATCAGTTTTCTATTGTGCCAGATTGTGTCCGTGAAAACGGATCCATCCCCATTGACTTACATTGTGTGCCCGAACGGTTCCTTTTGGCTCAGTTTGATCAGACAGACACCAAAACGCTGCACGCAGTGTTTTGGTGTCTGTCTCCAAAGTGGAATGGAGCCTTAATGGAGGCAAACTGATGCATTCTAAGCAGATCCTTTTCCATTCAGAATGGATTAGGGCAAAACTAATCCATTTTAGACCACTTGTGAGAGGCCTGAACGGATCTCACAAACGGAAAGCCAAAACGCGAGTGTGAAAGTAGACTAAGTTGAAAAATTTAGGGTCGCTGTTTCAAGCAAATTAGGTTAATCTCACCATAAATAAATCTAAATCTAAATTAGAGGCCTCAGGAGGCTTAGTGGGGTGCATACTCTATGAGCATTACACTCCTCCTCTTCCTATTGATCACTGACCAAAGAATCAAGCCATGAACTGATGATATGTTTTGTTGGCTGGTGGATTCATTTATTGACCTCATTCAGATCTTTGTGTTAGTCACAGTTTTGTGACCTTAATATTTATATTGCTATTGATTTTTCCATTGGAGTGGAGCATCGTTGGAGATTTGTAATTCCTTGATGACCAGATATATATTAATTGGAAGGGGTTGAAGAATTGACTCTGTGTGAAGAATCCTAATTTCAAAGCCTTTCTACTTTCACACACACACAAAAAAAAAATGCAAAATCGTTTTTTGTTTTTTTTACATCAAGGTGTGTTATGTAATTTTATTGTTTTATGACATTGTATGGGCACATTTTAGTGGCCAAAAAATCTAAAGCACTTCCAGCTCTACTGAACCAAACCTAGATTACCTTATAAGCTTATAATGATCCAAGTTCGGACCGTAGTGGGGCTATAATATGGATACTATAATGTTCCAGCATTGCTGCCATCTGAACGTGACCTTACCACTTCAATCTAGACTGAGTAACATGAGAACAATGGTGAAGGATTATTACAGAGGGAGGCATTTCCATTGCATCTTCTCAGACTCAGGAATGACCATTCTGGAGATTTGTAGTTACTGAGATAATGAATTGTTTATGCAATTTGTAATTATCCTCATACTATCTGTATCAGGGCAAGAGCATGCCAGTAAAGGAGCAGGCACGCAGTGTCATACTTGATTCCAGCTCTACATTTTCACATTTACAGAATTTAGATTTTGTAACAATTGCATCATGCTGTATGACAAAAGTTACACTAACAAGAAAAAAGTCGAAGACATAAGCAGATTTAAGTATTTGAAAACCTTCTGGATTAAACTGCTCTTGAAAACTGGAACAAACTGAGGTCATTGGGTAATAGACCCCCCCCCCCAAAACCTACAGAAAGCAGTGTGCATAGGCCATTGACAAAATTATTAAAATTATATTTTCATATTATATTATATTTTTATATTCAAATATTTTGAAACATTCTACAAATTGTTTTATAACTCCAAGAGCTTGCATTTTTAAAGCTTTCTATGGATATTGTATCATTCAGATGTAGATGGATGGCCAATCAGCTCTTCACGAAGGCCAGGAGACTAATAGCAAAGATACAACTATAATAACTAAAATATAATACTATACTATACTAACTAATAGCAAAGAACTGGACGGGCAAGATTATTTCTACATTAGCAGAGGTTATGCAGATGGTTGACAACTTCTACTCACTCGAATTGTGTATGGATGAGAAATACATATTTTATGTATTCATGTAAAGAATTTAAGGGGGAGATGACTATAAGGACAGCAAGCTTACCCTTAGCACTTACATTGGTCATTAGCATGTGAAATGAAGATCGAGATCAAATATCTCATTATCTTCAAGTGTTTATCCTTTTTTAGTAAAACATAGCTGTGTTTTTGTGACTGTTGTTAAATGTTTAGTTCTTGTTTTGTGGAATAACTGTTTAGAAAGCCGGAATTGCTAAGCATTATCCTAAAATCAAAGTAACTGGTATATTGATGGCATCATCTCTATTTAAATCATGTCAATTAAAAGAAAATGACCAAAAATGTCTACTTTGCCAGAATATGTTAAACTATTTGTTCTCTATTCCCATTGAAAGACAAAATAATGGCTTATCTCACGCTGACAACCCGTGCCATAGGTGCCCCCTCTAGAAAAGCAACATCTGCGCCATTTTTTGATGGTTGATTCCTAACCATCTAGTTATGTCGGGATTGGGAGCATAGCCAAGCTGAGGTTAATGAAGCAGGCTGACGCCAGGGCCTAATCTATCTTTGGCTTTTTACTAATCAGCCAAATGGTATCGAGGTTTGCCTGCAGATGAAGAAGGGGTTAATTCTTACAGTACGGGAAAACGAGCGGTTGTCATGGGCAGAGTCTATAGGATACCACTCTGTAGGGATAGAGTCGATGCGAGAAGTGTTCTGCAAAGAAAAATGTGGGATCTGGAAAATGCTGAGTCTCCATAGAAACAAAGGAGAAATCATTGACAACCTCAGTATACCATGAGCAATACTCAATGGTAAGTGAGATTATAAATAAGCCATGGGCTAAAGGGTCAAATGATTGACAATTTATAAACAGAGGAGTGAGTATACAGTCATTATGAAGTGGGAGGATAGATACCTTGTGTCATCGCTTCCATCCCTACAAATGTAGACTGCAGCTATTATTATTACAGAGGCATTTCCATTGCATTGTGCAAAAAGGAAAGTTAGATAAGAACCTCTAAACAATATGAAAAAGGGGTGGGGGGTGGTGGGGGGTCAGGGGCGCGTAGCGCTACCATGGCTGCAATGTAAAAACAAACAAGGACTATAAGTAGCAGGACACGTTGCCTTCAAAGGGGTTATCTTGGAAATAATATTGATGACCTATCCTCAGGATAGGTCATCAATATCTGATTGACGGGGGTCTGACACCCCTGCTGATTAGCTCTATGAGGAGACGGCACCGTCTCCTCATACAGTTGATCAGCGGGGGTCCCAGGTGTCGGACCCCCACCAATCTGATATTGATGACCTATCCTGAGGATATCAATCAATATTAAAGGGAACCTGTCACCATCAAAATGAGAATTAATCTGCATCATGTTATACAGAAGGAGGAGCTGAGATGAGTTATATATACTTTTGTGGGAAATTAACCGTATAACTTGTATTTTATTCTTTTAAATTTCTGCTCATTCTGGGTTTTGATGTCAAGGATGTAATTGTCAGCTATCTCTGTATACACAGTCCTAGAGAGAAGGCTGTCAATCACTGATAGGACCGCCTCCTTGACTTCAAAGCCCAGAATGAACAGGGATATACTGTATAGTAAATGGGAAAATTACGAGTTTTACTGAATCTTTCCCCATAAAACTATACATCAATCTGCTCAGCTCCTCCTGCTTTATAACCTGCTCAGACATCATGTTCAACATGACAGGTTCCCTTTAAGCCACCACAAAACACATTAGATGCATTTTATTACCACAGGAAAACTGCTCATCAACATTTTGGCCTACAGAAAAGCCTTTCTCCACTTACATAATAAGACAGTAACATAGTTTATAAGGCTGAAAAAAGACATCTGTCCATCTAGTTCGGCCTGTTATTCTGCAAGCTGATCCACAGGAAGGACAAAAAAAAACCCTCTGAGGTAGAAGTCAAATTTCCCTCCCGATTCCAATCAGGCAATCAGAATAATTCCCTGGATCAACGACCCCTCTCTCGTAGCTAAAACCTGTAATATTATTACACTCCAGAAATACATCTAGGCCCCTCTAGAATTCCTTTATTGTACTCACCGTCACCACCTCCTCAGGCAGAGAGTTCCATAGTCTCACTGCTCTTACCGTGAAGAATCCTCTTCTATGTTTGTGTAGAAACCTTCTTTCATCCAGACGCAGAGGACGTCCCCTCGTCACAGTCACAGTCCTGGGGATAAATAGATGATGGGAGAGATCTCTGTACTGACCCCTGATATATTTATACATAGTTATTAGATCTCCCCTCAGTCGTCTTTTTTCTAAAGTAAATAATGCTAATTTTGATAACCTTTCAGGGTACTGTAGTTGCCCCATTCCAGTTATAATTTAGTTGCCCTCCTCTGAACCCTCTCCAGCTCTGCTATGTCTGCCTTGTTCACAGGAGCCCAGAACTGTACACAGCACTCTATGTGTGGTCTGACCAGTGACTTGTAAACCGGTAGGACTATGTTCTCATCACAGGCATCTATGCCCCTTTTGATGCAACCCATTATCTTATTGGCCTTGGCAGTAGCTGCCTGACACTGGTTTCTACAGCTTAGTTTCGTGTTCACTAAATTTCCTAAGTCCTGTTCAATGTCAGTGTTATCCAATGTTTTACCATTTAGTATGTACTGATGACTTGCATTATTCCTTCCCATGAGCATAACCTTACATTTATCAGTGCTGTGTAAATGAATAATAAAAAAAACCTAAACCACATGTTTTTCATCTATTTAATGGCACTGGTATATTGTCAATTTGCTTGGAAAAAGCTTCTGTGGAAGACAAAGCATTGCTGGGTGTATTTCCTGCCTGAGTAAAATGCATTAATGGTGTATATACTGATGTCGATTAGACTTTTGTGTCTAGAACAGGGTTACACTTCTGTCCTGTATTGCAGTTCTAGTCTATCTTTCACTCAATATGACATTATTGAAAATGATTCCAAGGTTGGATGATTAGTTTGTTCAGAAGAGTTATTTTGCCAGTTTCCTAAGCCCATTAAAGCCCTTCCTCTCCATCTGCTCCTCACACCTTCTCACTGCCTACTCACATGCCGTGCACAGCTCCGCCATTTCTCCAATACAGCATGAAAAGAATAATCTCTTACAAATACATATTATTATTATTTTCCGACACACAGCTATACTACAGTATATGTATACATAAGGCTGTTACTAGGTCTACTGGATGATATACTTGTTCCTTCATTCACCTACATGGGCTCTCATTTTCAGAAGTAACAACAGTAACTATGCTATCGAGGTGTCACTATGGATTTCATTAGAAGAAAAGATGTGTGCAGGGTTTCAAGGACATACAGTATATGCTTGCTTTACTTTTTATCATTTACAGGGGTATTAGATAGGTCATCAATATCAGATCATCAGGGATCCGGCCACTTCGAGCACTCCTATGTCCCCATTAGGACTGAGGACATGAGCCTGCTGTGTGTCTTGTTCTTGCCTTGTTTAGGCTTCATGGACAAGTCTCACCCTGTACGCAAATAAGTAGAGACTTGCCAATGAAGCTAAACAGGGCAGGGAGATGTTTCCCAGCTCAGACTCTGAAAATGGACTCTCAAATTTCACAAAGAGGATGCAGTTCTTTAACCCCTTAAGGACCGGGCTCATTTTCACCTTAAGGACCAGGCCATTTTTTGCAAATGTGACCAGTGTCACTTTATGTTTGAATAACTTTAAAACGCTTTTACTTATCCAGACCATTCTGAGATCGTTTTTTTGTCACATAATGTACTTCATGACACTGGTAAAATGGGGGGGGGGGGGGAAAATCATTTTTATTTATAAAAAAATACCAAATTTACCAAAAATTTTGAAAAATTTGCACATTTCCAAGTTTCAATTTCTCTGCTTCTATAATACCACCAAGAATAGTTATTACTTTACATTCCCCATATGTCTACTTCATGTTTGGATCATTTTGGGAACGCCATTTTATTTTTTGGGGACATTACAAGGCTTAAAAGTTTAGGAGCAAATCTGGAAATTTTTCAGTAATTTTCAAAAAAAACCTTTTTAAGGACCAGTTCAGGTCTGAAGTCACTTTGTGAGGCTTACATAATAGAAACCACCCAAAAATGACCCCATTCTAGAAACTACACCCCTCAAGGTATTCAAAACTGATTTTAAAAACTCTGTTAACCCTTTAGGTGTTCCACAAGAGTTAATGGCAAATGGAGATAACATTTCTGAATTTCGATTTTTTGGCAAATTTTCTATTTTAGTCCATTTTTTCAAGTAACAAAGCAAGGGTTAACAGCCAAACAAAACTCAATATTTATTGCCCTGATTTTTTAGTTGATAGAAACACCCCAAATGTGGTTGTAAACTGCTGTATGACCAAACGGCAGGGCACAGAAGGAAAGGAACGCCATATGTTTTTTTTGGCAGATTTTAATTGCCTTTTTTTCTTACAACATGTCCCATTTGAAGCCCCCTAATGCACCCCTACAGTAGAACCTTCAAAAAAGTGACCCCATTTTGGAAACTACGGGATAAGGTAGCAGTTTTGTTGGTACTATTTTAGGGTAAATATCATTTTTGGTTTCTCTATATTACTTTTTTTGAGGCAAGGTAACCAAAAATAGAAATTCTGAAATTTCATCTCCATTTGCCAATAACCTTTGTGGAACACCTAAAGGGTTAACAAAGTGTGTAAAATCAGTTTTGAATAACTTGAGGTGTGTAGTTTTATAGATGGAGTCACTTTTTGGAGTTTCTACTGAAGGGGTGCATCAGGGGGGCCTCAAATGGGACATGGTGTCAAATAACCAGTCCAGCAAAATATGCCTTCCAAAAACCATATGGCGTTCCCTTCCTTCTGTGCCCTGCCGTTTGGCCATACAGTAGTTTACGACCACATATGGGGTTTCTGCAAACTAGAGAATCGGGGCAATATATATTGAGTTTTGTTTGGCTGTTAACCCTTGCTTTGTTACTGGAGAAATGGATTAAAATGGAAAATTTGCAAAAAAATAGCTGTCTTGGGACCATCTTTATTTTTTGTTATTTACATCGTTGATCTGACTGGTTAGATCGTGTGCTATTTCTATAGAGCAGGTTGTTATAGACGCGACAATACCAAATATGACTACTTTTTGGGGCGTTTTGTTTCAAATTAA
Organism: Bufotes viridis; assembly: GCA_033119425.1. Taxonomy (NCBI): domain Eukaryota; kingdom Metazoa; phylum Chordata; class Amphibia; order Anura; family Bufonidae; genus Bufotes; species Bufotes viridis. The sequence goes on along the minus strand of CM065596.1, from coordinate 37,259,443 downwards.
CTCAAGGTAAATAGACTTGTTGGACGTATAGAAAGCTGTATAGTAATTAACTGCCTGAATAAAGTACATTTAAAAATTGCGTTTTATTAAAGCTATATATTAAAGTTGGTTCTCCACCAAAATAAACAGATCAGGCTGGTGGTGCAAGTTGGAGTCTGGAATTTGTATAAATATGTCCAGCTCGATAGAACCCCACCAATAGTTTCTGAGGGCTAAATGTGGGGCCCACGCATAAGGTGGGACAAAGTAGCCAGGCCACTCCAGTATACTGACACCCACTACATGTAAATCCCAATAGTTATTGGAATGTAGGTGCAGTCACTTAGCGGTCTAGTTATTGGTAAATCTCCCTTTAATTATACATATTAATTTATGAACTCAGATTAATGGGCTCAACATGGATGTACATAACATAGGTGGCGCTCAGCATTGCTCACATTAACTATATGTCACTGATAGGAGCGCTGTCATTCGCTTGACGCGTTTCTTTACCGCAATAATGCGGTTGTTCATCAGGAGCAGTTGAAGAGCACTACTCAATTAGAACCGCACACCTAGTGATGAGTGTGTGGTTAATGAGCATGGCGCTGCATACCTCTGATAATGTGTATGCAGCAAAGTGTAGGTTATAGTTTAAACACACCGACCGCAGTGATGCACACCTCCGATGACGTGCGTGCAGCAACAATGTTGGTAGTGTATTTGGTTAATTATATCGCTGCACGCCTCTGATATCGTGCGTGCAGCATATTAGAGCCTCCGGCATATGATAGCCATAGCGCGGGCGATCCCCGCGCTGTTTAAATGGAGAACTCTCCGCCCCCATCACCGCCCAGCCTCCAACACAGGAGCCAATGAGCCTGTCATAATACTCATGCTATCGGCGTATGGGGTATGCATGTGATCGTGATGAATGCTTGAGAGACCTGCAGTCTCAAAAGAGACACCTCAATTTAGGTATTGACCTAATACATGTCGTAGACCCAGCTAGAATTGTTAACACGCAAGGGTCTCAGAACAAGTAAACAGTGACCATCCATAATACATATAGATGCTATAGAGGATATTAGGATGGTCACTTAAAGCGCAGCCAGGGGTGGGATCGCAAGTTGCCAGATACATAACTAAGCAATCCTGTCCAGTATCTTTGCATAGTGAGGGGAACACGCACCCAAGAGGTACCCACAAAACCACATATACTGCGTTCCAATGCGGTAATTCCAGTCTGAATGTTGTTCTAAACTGGGAACCGCAGGTGTATCACAGTTGATAGTATATAGGTCATGGTCATGTGAAAGAAGGGGCGTACCCCTACAAATGAAGCAAGCATAAGATATTGAATCATTGAGGCCTTTAGGTTTAATGGTATCAAGAGTGAAAGTCCATTGGGCCTCTTTTCTCAGGAGTATGATATCAGTGTGTATCCCCAAGGTATTCAGACGCGGCGATACCTAATATGTATACTTTTTTAAATTTATTTTACTTTCACACAATAACAGCGTTTTAGGGGGGGGGGGATATGTTTTAGTGTCTCCATAGTCTGAGAGCCATATACATACGACTTTTTTGATCACTTTTATTGCCTTTTTTGGGAAGTAAGGTGGGCAAAATTTCAATTTCATCATAGTTTTTAATTTTTTTATTTTTGATGCCGTTCACCGTTCTTGAAGATCCAGTGGGTCTGATGGCTGAAACGGCACAGCAGCCCCCGATGGGAGAGGGAGCTCCCTCCCTGTTAACCCCTTCCATACAGCGGTCCCTATGTGCAGACACTCTGCTATCCGCTCGGCCATCCCAGATCGCGCGCCCACCAGTAACGCCGGTGGTGGTGGTGGTGGGGGGCCGGGCTGGGATTAAAAATAAAAAAAAGTCATTTTGAAGTTTCTGATCTCCGCGGTCACAAACTGCAGGGATCAGAAACTGCCGAAAGCGCTGCAAACCGCAGGTCTGGATTGATCTGCGGTTTGCAGCGATTACTGCTGACTGGACCCGTACCAATCAGATATTGATAATCTATACTAAGGAGAGGTCACCATTATTTTTCTCCTAGAAAACCCAAAATGCCATAAGAAAATGGAAGCTCTGATTTTACTATAAAATGTCACAAGTTAGGACCCATCCAAAGTGCTTAATATTCATTCAAAGGCTAAGTACACCATCTGGGCAATTTTTTTATGATTCAATTTTTCTCATTTTAAATTGATCTTTATTAAAACTAATATAACCCTTATCTGTAAATTACTGAAAGGTCATAAACACTCAATTAAGCCACATTCAGTCAAATAAGAACTGAGCTATAATGAGTGTTAATGAGGTCTGAGATCAGAGAAGGAGCCGTCAGCTGAGATGCCTGACAGAACAGAGTGAAAACAGACAGCATACTACTAGAGAATCTCAAGGCTGTACAGAGAAAAAGGCTCAAAATGTTTTAATAAAGACAAATTAAAAAAAGATTTGAGCTCAAAATGACAATCCAATATTAAAAAAATTCCCCGAAAGGGGTAAATAGCCCTTAATAAAATGACTATTATCTGTTAGGCTAAACGTTTACCATTACATGTGTAACTTTTATTTACCATATTCAAATAAAGTTTTCTTTTAAACTATTTGGGTGGTTCTTGAGTTTGTATATTTTAATTTTTCAAATATTCTGTTATTGTTCAAAGATACGTATAGTATTTTGCATACACACAGTGCAGCAGGTAGAGTAACATATGATGTGTCAGCATACCGTAAAGTACTGACCTTATTGTGTAGCATGAAAAATGGTTCATGATGGGTGATGGCAGACTCTTGCTGGAAAATTTCGGCCTTCAAAACTATATTTATCGCATGATCGACAAAATTTGGCTGATCGTTTACTGTTGTGCTCAAGGACCAGGGAGTTAGCTTTTTTGAAAACTGGCTCCCTTGTCAGCCAGTTTAGTCGGACATCTCGCATGTGGGATTGTTTGTACAAACAATCCCATAGACGGCTGATCAGGCAGCAGGTGGGTCCAACTGAAGGTTTGGCTCATATGGGCTTTAGAATTGGATTAAAGATGTTCATCTGTTGCTGCATTCAAAAACAAGTCTGCAGATCAGTGCTGGGACAGATGGGGAAGACATATGCCCCACACAGGTGATCTCCATTATCTGGAATGTCCAAGGCAAAGCCCTCTGCAGGATTTGGAGCATCCACTTTTTGAACCATGCAAGCCTTCCATGTATTTCTGGGCCACTTGACGTGAAGAAGGTTAATGGCGAGATCTGGTGATCTGTTCAACATGTATGCAGCTTACATAGCAGCCGTTTAAAGGAAACAAAATGTCAACTTTGAGGGGTTGGAAAGCCATGGTCATCTTGTAAAGGTCTTTTAGGGGTGAAAGTTTGGAATCTAAACCACCAGTGGCCACATTAGGAGGGTTGGGCTACAATCATGAGGGTTGTAGTCAATTTGAATCAGAAAAATATAGCCATACATCGTCTCAAAGATATGTCAGTGGTAGGGTTAATGACATTGAACACTAGTTTGGAACTTTATAATCCAAAATGTTTGAATCTTAACCATTTGATTGCATAGACAGATTGTAATTCTGGCGTCCATAGCAAGTGCTATCGTGCCTGACTACTATCTTGAAATGTGATGAGATGGGATGATGAGACTTGCAAATTTACATTAAGTGGTGGATAAATTGGAAAATCTAACAGACCTATATTGTAATAGGTAGGACAAGTACAGACAAAGAGCACAATCAGTTATCCCAAGGTAGACATCTATAAAGCCAGGCTATGTTTAATATAATGAAAAACAGAATTTGTGCACAGAAGCATATGGTGAGTACCATGGATCAAGAGAAGGAAAAATCACCCTGGGAACATAAATAACATGAAGCATGAAGAGAACATAATGTAACACAAGCCAGCATTATATGCAAGAGCAGAGCCAGTAAATCACTAATGGCATATTGCGCAGACACCAGTATTTACTAGTGCATACTGCACAGTTCTGACAAATGAATATTTTACATTAGCAAAGCTTCTCATTAAAACTTCAAGTCTCAAATGGCTTAAATGTGTCAAGACAGCTATCAGCAGTCTTCACCCTTCAACCACTCTACAGGGATCTGGACTCTGCTGCAGGGGAACCAAAAGGCTTCCACCTTTTGGAGTAGTGTCTTTTCAATAGTGGTTGCTAACTCTTGGGGGTCAAGAGACACTGGTGGGAGGCCGAGGGATCAGGCAGAACTGTAGCCAGGGACAGGCCAAGGTCAGAGCAGGCAGTGTATGAGCAATTCAGCAAACAGTCCAAAGGGCAGGGCAGGCAGCAGAGGGTCAGAACTAGAAGTAGGCAGAGGTCAAGTCAGTGAAGGGTTAAATCTGGAAACAGTTCAGTACATGGACAAGCAGACAAGGCTAAAGCAAACCTCTGCAGGAAACTAGAACCTATTTCTCAGCCACAGGGACAGGTGCCTTAAATACCCTGAGAGGGCCAGCCATAGGTTTGGAAGGTTAAGGTTCTCACTGGTCCTTTAAGAATGTGCCATATGGGCAATGAGCGGTGAAGCCACTGAGAGAGAGGCCACAGCCACAGTGGAGGGGGAGGATCAATGCTGCTTCATTGACTGGGGCCGCCAGGAGGGAGCAACAACATGCCGGCGACCACGAACCAGCAGAAATGGAGCTTATATTTTAATTGCTTTTTTGGGGTTTTAATTCAGAGCCACTGACACACAGTGAAAGTCACAGGTCACAGGGGGCAGTTTATCATGAAGGTAATATTTGAAGTCAGTTTTGCTTGAGTCTGTGTTGGTGTACTTTATGCCACATTTATCAAATGTCCCATGTTGTTTAATAATTTTGTCTTATCCTTAAACCTAACACTTTTATCTAGAAAAGCTCCTCTCGTTTTCTACTCCACCCTCCTACTCGAGTGACTTTTTTTTTGCGACTTTTTAAAAAATGTCTCAGTGATAAATATGGAGTGAAACGTATTAACATAGCTAACTACACCCAAATTCCCACTCATACTCATACCACAAGCTGGAGTGAGTGGTGTAAAAATGCAAAAAGTAACAAAATGTTTTCTCATGTGAGCCCAAAAAGTCAGAAAAACCCAATTTTTTGACTTTTTAAAGTCAGAATTCTGGAGTAAAGTCATGATTAATCAGGGTTACAGTATCCAGATGTTCGCTGCAAATCTATGACAGTAGAAACGTGCATTTTTTATGGAGTTTTTAAACAGTTGAGTTGCATTTTTTTGAGTCCATGGAGTTTTTTTTTATTTCCTAATTTCCTACAGACTTATCTATACAGAAATGAAAGTCTAAGGCCTCATGCACACGACCGTTCCGTTTTTTGCAGATCCGCAAAACACGGAAGCCGCCCGTGTGCCTTCCGCAATTTGCGGAACGGAATGGGTGGCCCATTATAGAGATGCCTATACATCTCACAGGGGTTTTTTGCCTTCCTCTGGATCAACTTGTAGGAAACAGGCCGAACTCGATGGACAAATGTCTTTTTTCGGTCTTATATACTATGTTACTATGTTACTATGTATACATGTCCAAAAAAAGGACAAGAATAGGACATGTTAAAAAAAATTTGCGGGGCTTCGGAACGGAGCAACGGATGCAGACAGCACACGGAGTGCTGTCCGCATCTTTTGCGGCCCCATTAAAGTGAATGGGTCCGCACTCAAGCGGCTCGGATGCGGACCAGAACAACGGTCGTGTGCATGAGGCCTAAAAAAACTAAAAACATGCTTGCGTGACCAAAACAACGCTTGTAAAAACTGCAAGAATTGCATGTTCTAAACTCAGGATAGCCCATCGATATCTAATTGTCAGGGGTCTGACACCCAGCACCCCTGAGGATCAGCTGTTCTACAGTAGTTCAGGCATTGGAACTAAACAGCTCTATCTACCTTTTTTTTAGGTGCCTGAGCTACTCCAGAAGAGCTGATCAGCGTGTGTGTAGGCTGGCGGACCCATTCTGAGCACCAACATAAAAGTACAGAAAAAAACGTTAATAGTACAATAAGCACCAAACCCAAAAGGCACTGTCTACCTAAAATAGCGTTTGAGGCTACTTTCACGCTTGCGTTTGTAATTCCGGTATTGAGAAGCGGCAGAGGATATCAATACCAGAATTAAAGGGATCGGAAGTTTTTATGACTGGACACAAAACCGCAGCTTGCAGCAGTTTTGTGTCCGATCACAAAGCGGAATACTGCCGGAATAGAAGACATCCTGATTCATCCTGAACGGATCTCTTTCCATTCAGAATGCATTGAGACAAAACATAGCCGTTTTTTCCCTGTATTGGGATCCTCTGCCGGATCTTAATACCGGAAAACAACAACGCAATTGTGAAAGTAACCAAAGACATGATATAACATGTTTACTACTTTTACTATGTCTGAACTGGGGATATGTATCTCTGTAGCAGAAAAAAAAAGCATTTGCACAGAATTCTAGATCTATTTAGGTCTTATATTAAGGATGGTCATGCAAAAGTGGGAATTTCAGTCTGTAAAATACCTAAAGGTGGAGACATGAGGTCTAACTTGTTCTACAGTCACATTTACTTTAATGTATTGATATTCACTCCTACATCTTCTAAAAATAGAGGCAGCAATCTGGCTATGAAGAGCCGTGAGTGTGGATTATACAATCTCTGTAATGCACAAAGAGGCTCCATATCGTTTCCATGGATATTGCTTATCAAGCCAAGAGAATGCGCATGGCAGAAAACATAGCGTGAAGTCTACGAGCGCAACAGGAGAGCTGGATTTAAAGTGTGCCCAAACCTTCAAGTACACTGTATTAACACCTATGGTAATTGTGCTAAAAATAATATTTCTAATGTACATAACTTTTTTTATTTTACTTTTTCTTGCAAAATAGGCACTTCAGGTTCACTTTTGAAAGGGCATCTGTCAGCAGATTTGTTCCTGTGACACTGGCTGACCTGTTACATCTGCGCTTATCAGCTGAAAACATCCGTGTTGGTCCCACTTTCATATGTATATGTGGTTTAATAATAAATAACAAGCTAATCACACATCCATCATGGTTATAGTATCACATTTTTATGAAACATATATTGCAGACATGATTGCATACACAAATAAATTAAAAAGGTTATTAACACCAACACACCCCTTGAGAAAGCTGACGGCGAACACGCGTCGGGCCGTGGTCTGACCTGAGGCTGGACACAATTATTTGGTTGGTACTATATAGATACATCCTTATATACTTTGTATTATACTGCATCACTTATTTTTTACATGCTGTTTGATCTGTACTATGTATAGCCATACCATTAGGCTGTGTGTATAATACTTATTTATACTTTATAGTACCTCTCTAAAAATACTTTTTGCACTTGCACGTTATTGCATTTCTGCTGCTGTGTGGTCACCACCACCATGTTGGTGTTTTTGACCTTTTGCATTTATTTGTGTATGCCAATCATGTCTGCAATATATGTTTAATAAAAATGTGATACTATAACCATGATGGATGTGCGATTAGCTTGTTATTTATTACAGAACCACATATACTTCTATTGGTGTTCTATTCTATGGTGTTTATGGGTTGATTAAAGGTGGGGATATAGGTTTGGTTTCCATGTTGATATGTGCCCGCATTGCTGAGAAAAATGATGTTTTATTATATGCAAATGAGCCTCTGGGAGCAACGGGGGCGTTACCGTTACACCTAGAGGTTCTGCTCTCTCTGCAACTGAAGCGCCGCCCCTCTCCACTTTGATAGACAGGGCCAGGTGTGATGACATTTTCACTGCCTGGTTCTGTCAATCAAAATGCAGAGGGTGCAGCAATTATAGAGACAGCAGAGCCCCTAGGTGTAACGGTAACGCCCCTGTTGCTCCTAGAGGCTCATTTGCATATATTAAAACATCATTTTTCTCAGTAATGCGGACATATATGAACATGGGGCCAACACAGATGCGTTCAGCTGCCAAGTGCCCATGTAACAGGTCAGCCAGTGTCGTAGGTACAAATCTGCTGACAGATGCCCTTTAAAATCCAATGTGTATGGGAGCACAGATTCGCCTGCGGCTGTACTAATCTCTGTAAAGGTCGTAGCTCCATAGCACAGCGCTGAGCCTGTTTGTCCCAGCGCTGCTCCGCTAAAGCCTGGCATAGGAGTGTTATGTTAGGCATTAGCAGAGCGGGCACAAACAGGAGAGCGATGTCTTATTTGAATGCCTGACCTGCGCTCGCTCTGCTCTGCTAATACCTTACATTCAGGCTATTAGCTGAGTGGAGTGAGCGCATACAGTAGCTATCTAATGCTTGGATGTGCTGAGTCCTCCAGACTGAAATACCTTTCTTTGTAGATCCTCTATGCTCTGGCTGATAGATGAGGGCTCAGAATGAAGGACTCCCCTTTATTACTCCACATTAAATGAGTTTTCTAAACCAGACAGCCCACTTATGTAGTTTGAAGGACAGTAGATTGCAATGATTTACGAAACTATAGAAACATCTTAAAGGGGTTGTCTCATCTGAGACAATGGGGGCATATTGCTAAGATATGCCCCCATTGTCTGATAGGTGCGGGTTCCACCGCTGGGACCTGCACTTATATCGAGAACGAAGCGGGCCAAAGTGGTGGCTGGGGGAGTCTGGCCACGACCAAGCGCTCTCCCCAAAGAAGTGAATGGGAGCAAACCGCGCATGATTGTCCATTTTCCGTCGGCTATTTTCGGCAGCCACAAAGAGCGACCACCTATCAGACAATGAGGGCATATCCTAACGATATGCCCCCATTGTCTCAGATGAGACAACCCCTTTAAGGTTAAGGTGTTCCTAAATCAACTTTTACACATAATGCACGCTGCATTTGCTCAATTTTTATCTCTCTGATTTGAACGTACAGACTGGAGAAAATGTTGACCTTTCCTTTAATGGATGAATGATAGGCTTAATGAAGCCTTCACATTGCATAGTTGTGTTTACACTCGTAGCAGTAACATTATAAATTCACAATTTTCTACATTTGAATGGTTTAATCGAATGCCCTTAGAACGACCTCCACAGTTCTTATGACCTCAGCCACATATACAGTAGCTGGCGTCTTGTTTCTGTAGTGCAGCTGCTCTGCGATTACGCTCAGTATCTATTCATCTTTTACCATCTCACTCTGTACATTGTGAATCTAATCTGAATGTAACAAGAACTGAAAATGACAGATTGGCTTAAGGGAGAACATGACCGGTCAGTTTAATTGTTTTGTTTTCATTTTATTTTAACTGGATGATGTATTTTAAAGGAACATTTCTTATAATGGGCTGGGAGGGGAAAAAAAGAGCTTGTTAAAGAAATATTCTATTTTACAAATGTATATCTACTCTATCTATCTATCTATATCTATCTATCTCTGTCTGTCTATCTATATATCTATCTAATATATATCTATTAGCTATCTATCTATCTTCCTGTCTATCTATTATCTATCTATCTATCTATCTATCGATCTATCTATCTATCTATCTATCTATCTATCATCTGTCCGTCCGTCCGTCCGTCTGTCTGTCTATCTATCTATCTATCTATCTATCTATCTATCTATCTATCTATGTCTGTCTATCTATATATCTATCTATTATATATCTATTAGCTATCTGTCTATCTTCCTGTCTATCTATTATCTTTCTATCTATCTATCTATCTATCTATCTATCTATCTATCTATCTATCTATCATATATCTATCTGTCTCTCGCTCTATGAGTATTATTCAGTTGAAATAAAGCAGCTGGCATGATTGTATGCTACATTACCTGTAGAAAGCATTGTTAATACCCCAAAATAACTCTTTACTAAGCTTGATACTATCAGTAGTGATAAGTCAGAACAACTGGACTTGTTATATTTTTTGCTCTAAAAAAGTTTCGTCATCTGATTGGCTTTCTCAATTAGAATGGCTTGTACAAGAATTCTCCAGGCATTAATTACTAGTGACTCGTCCCTCACTCATGGAGGTAAGATTTTCATTGTATTTGTACGACTGAAGCTATTAGGTGTGAATAAACTGCCTTGTGAGAGGTTTTAAAAAAGCATTGTAAGTGGTAGACAGAAGAAACTAGCAAAACATCTTCAAGGAAAAAATACAACAAGTCCAGTTGCTCTGACTTAGTACTACTGATATACTATGCCCTACATGAATAAGAACCTTCACAGACATAAGCTTATTTTTGTTTTGTCATCTGGTTGACTTCTGTAAAGCGCAAAAACCCATTGTAGCTCAGGGCTGGAGATGAGATATGTCATCAATGTCTGAGATGTGAATACTCCTTTAACCACTTCCCAACCATTGCCAGAAGTTGGATCTTTATAGATTGTGACAGCTCACAAGCACAGCATGCTCCATAGCCACCGGGTTTCTTCTCTTTCAAACAGCAGCCACCCAATTATTGCCAATTGTCTGCAATTGGCAATAACACCAATCGCAGACATTTATAGTAACCTCTCAGACGCCATGGTCAGTTTTAACCACGACATCTGAGGTGGCTTTCCTAAGGAGCACTGCGCTCCCAGCACAAGAACTGCTTTCCTGTGCTGAGATCAGGGAAGTCGTTCTTTGTTGGTGATAGACCAGAGCCTGCAGCTGGCAGTGCTGCATTGGAATATACTAAATTTCTCATACTCTATTGTATTAAATCACATAAAGTGTGTAGAAAAAGCAATCTAAACATAAAAAAATAATATAGAAATTCATGACACCCCCTTTCCCTATAATAAAAAAAAACAACAACAAAAAAAATAGGCATTGCCGCAAGCTAAAATGGGCAAGCTATTAAAATATAAATGTACTTATACCACGCAGTAATTGGCGTAATGAAAAAAAAATATCAAACTGGCAGTTTCACAATTTTTTACATTTTTCACCTCCCCAAAATTTTTTATAAAAAGTTATCAAAAAGGCATATACACTCCAAAATGATATCAACAAAAACTACAGCTTGCACTGAAAAAATGAGCCATCACTCAGATCCATAGATCTACTGTAACTATAATGTTTCAGTTCTTTTCAGGCGGGTGCAATCAGTTTTGATGTATTTTTCACACGTGGGGAAAAAACTGAAGAATAACAATCTACATCTCCTAGCAACCATCAGTGAAAAACACTGGTTTGAACCTGGATGCCCTCGATTTTTCCTGCAAGCCACATTCACTTCTATGGAGCCCGGAATGAGTTAAAAATGCACAATATAGAACATGCTCTGATTTTAATGCAGAAATAATGTTTTTGCACAGACCCGTTGAAAAGAATGGGTGACACTCTCTTGTTTGAAAAAGGCCCAATCGTACTGACCCGGAGAATGAAGGGCACAGGTCAGTTTTACCACATAGGGAAGACTGTGAAAACAAAACCCATAAAACTGTGTGTGCGGAATTTTAATTTTTTTCCAGTTCTACCCTATTTGGATTTTTTTCCAACTTCCCACTACATTGTATAAAATACTAAAGGGTGCCATTAGAAAGTATAGCTTTTTCTGCAAAAAACAAGCCCTCATACTATGTGAAAGGACAAATAAAAAAGTTATTATCATATTCTTTATGCTATATATAACTCCATTACAAGCATGCATTGTTTTTATGCAGATGATCTACAGCCCTGGTTACAATTACAAGGAGACAGGGTGTTATAACAAGATGAAATTTTCTGTTGATGTCCACTTAATCAACCATATCAAAAAACCATATAATACAATTATCGGACACAGTTTGGTGCTTAAAGGGGGTTTCTCGTTTGCATCAATATACTTTAAAATAATCATCTATGAAGGTTGCTGTCAATTTGTAATGCATTTCTTGTACCTTTATTGCTCCTATCTTTAGTTCTGAGCTGTGGTCACATGACTATGACCATGTACTTTCTTATTTCCTGTGATGTGACGGTATGTCAAAGTAGCAACAGGGGCGGTGATAGGGGAGTCTCTATGTAACTAGATAGGTGGGAGGAGTTATAAACTTGCTAGGTGTTAGGGGCGGTGCTGGAGCTGTGGCAATGAAAGGAGAAGTGCATCATGGGTTTGGTTGGATACAGCAACAGGAAATGCTACATACAGGATGCATCCAAACCAGAGGGGTCTGTTAACATGGGGAAAACAGGTTAGGAGAGAACTAATTGAAAAGAAAAAGCATGGGGAAGATGTACATGAGGAAAGCAACTACATAAGCCTATCTGTTAAAAACAATAGTCATCCCAGAAAACCTCTTCAACCCCTTCCCAACATCTGCTACACATGTATGGCGTATATCGTATCTTTTACTTTTTTTGTGAACAATCATTTTTATTCAATAGTTTGAAATATTGCATACAATGTGCGGAATTACAAACAAAATATCAAATGGTAAATATACAGTTTATTGGCACTTTGTAAAAAAAAGGGGAAATACATAAGAACATAATATAAATCATAATGTAGGCGCAGTTTAAGAGTTAAATAATGATTAAAGGATAGAATGATAAGGTGATAGGTTACCTTTAAATGGACCATAAAAGGAGACTGATCGTAACAGTAACAATATAGTAATGCCCGGTTAATTGTACATATGTAACTACTCAGGTTCTGATAAATGAGTTCTTATCAATCTGGCACGATTGACTATTTAACCACAACTTCTAAGATTCCTTAAAGAGAGACTTTTTGCTTCTAGAGGAAGCCCAAATTCCCTCATAAACACAGTTGTTATCTATTATTCTAGAAATTCTATTAACATTGGGGATAGAGTACGATCTCCAACATGCCGCAATTCTATTCCTAGTAGCAATAATGGAATGAATGACTAGAAATCTTGTATTTTTAGACAATGAGTTCAGACCTATGGATAAAAGGGCTAGTTCTGGAGATGGAGATATCCGAATGCCCACGATGTTCGAGACAAGAGCAAAAACCTCAAGCCATAACTTTTTTACTTGAGAACATTCCTACCACATATGGAGGTAAGTACCTGTATCCCTGTGGCATCTCCAACAAAGCGGTGAAAAGCTATTAAATATTGTGTGAAATATTGTGTGAACAGCAAGTTCACAAATTCTGAGAGGAGCATCCATCATTCATGTAGGAAGACGTTTCTCAACTCTCGTTATTTGATTCCATATTTTGAAATAGTTGAGCTGGACAGTAGTCATGAAGTGGTGTACCAAAAACACTTTGTGTCAATAAATGTAGATATATGTTCATTGAGTTTAAAAAAACTATTTTCAATTGTTACCCACTTTTTGCAATTATAAGGTGTTATCAATGACCTGAGTTGGGATAAGATGTTTGCTTTATAGTAATGAGAAATCGAGGGGAAGTTGAGACCCCCTTGATCAAGGGGTTTGTATAATATAGACGATTTGACTCTAGGCTTACGCTTACCCCAGGAATAGTGGTTGATTAATGATTGTAACTTTTTTAGGAAATATTCTGGAACTGAAATCGGCATAGTTTTGAATATACAGTCGTGGCCAAAAGTTTTGAGAATGACACAAATATTAGTTTTCACAAAGTTTGCTGCTTAACTGCTTCTAGATCTTTGTTTCAGTTGTTTCTGTGATGTAGTGAAATATAATTACATGCACTTCATACGTTTCAAAGGCTTTTATCGACAATTACATGACATTTATACAAAGAGTCAGTATTTGCAGCGTTGGCTCTTCTTTTTCAGGACCTCTGCAATTCGACTGGGCATGCTCTCTATCAACTTCTGGGCCAATTCATGACTGATAGCAACCTATTCTTTCATAATCACTTCTTGGAGTTTGTCAGAATTAGTGGGTTTTTGTTTGTCCACCTGCCTCTTGAGGATTGACCACAAGTTCTCAATGGGATTAAGATCTGGGGAGTTTCCAGGCCATGGACCCAAAATGTCAACGTTTTGGTCCCCGAGCCACTTAGTTATCACTTTTGCCTTATGGCACGGTGCTCCATCGTGCTGGAAAATACATTGTTCTTCACCAAACTGTTGCTGGATTGTTGGAAGAAGTTTCTGTTGGAGGGTGTTTTGGTACCATTCTTTATTCATGGCTGTTTTTTTGGGCAAAATTGTGAGTGAGCCCTCTCCCTTGGATGAGAAGCAAACCCACACATGTATGGTCTCAGGATGCTTTACTGTTGGCATGACACAGGGCTGAGGGTAGCGCTCACCTTTTCTTCTCTGGACAAGCCTTTTTCCTGATGCCCCAAACAATCGGAAAGAGGCTTCATCGGAGAATATGACTTTGCCCCAGTCCTCAGCAATCCATTCACCATACTTTCTGCAGAAAATCAATCTGTCCCTGATGTTTTTTTTGGAGAGAAGTGGCTTCTTTGGTGCCCTTCTTGACACCAGACCATCTTCCAAAAGTCTTTGCCTCACTGTTCGTGCAGATGTGCTCACACCTGCCTGCTGCCATTCCTGAGCAAGCTCTGCACTGGTGACACTCCTATCCCGCAGCTGAATCCTCTTTAGGAGACGATCCTGGCGCTTGCTGGACTTTCTTAACAAGAATTGAACCTCTTTCCTTGAAGTTCTTAATGATCCTATAAATTGTTGATTGAGGTGCAATCTTAGTAGCCACAATATCCTTGCCTGTGAAGCCATTTTTATGCAACGCAATGATGGCTGCACGTGTTTCTTTGCAGGTCACCATGGTTAACAATGGAAGAACAATGATTTCAAGCATCACGCTCCTTTTAACATGTCAAGTTTGCCATTTTAACCCAACCAGCCTGACATAATAATCTCCGGCCTTGTGCTCGTCAACATTCTCACCTGAGTTAACAAGACGATTACTGAAATGATCTCAGCAGGTCCTTTAATGACAGCAATGAAATGCAGTGGAAAGGTTTTTTGGGGATTAAGTTAATTTTCATGGCAAAGAAGGACTATGCAATTCATCTGATCACTCTTTATAACATTCTGGAGTATATGCAAATTGCTATTATAAAAACTTAAGCAGCAACTTTTCCAATTTCCAATATTTATGTAATTCTCAAAACTTTTGGCCACGACTGTATATACCTGCTGGCCTGTATTGTAATATACCAGCAATTAGACTAAAAGCCTAGTACATGCTCTCTGGGTCATTACTTACATGGAACGCCTTCCCCGATCTCCACCCAGGGGAGGCGTTCCTGCCCAGGAAGCACACGCTTCCGGGTTTCAGGCTTCTCACACTTGACAGGGCACCGAACAGCTCCCCTGTGAGCCATTAAGTCTCTATGGCTACCTTGGGCCTTCTGAAGAATTGAATAATCAAATCCACCCAAAGCATGTGTATAACTTAATGGAACAGATCTTCTAATAGGTGTAGACATTCACTGACAAGAAACAAGCAGAGAAAATGGTAAGCAGGCACCAGCTGTATTGGCATACTTTATGTGTGCTAAACCCCTTTTACCATGGCCCCATTATACTACAGTCTGGAGAATGTACCTTATGGAACCGTTGATTTTATTTGGCATATTAAGAATGGATGATAGAATAATGCATTAGATTTTCTCAAAATCACATTCAGATTACTTCCTTGTGAGAAGATATTGTGCACGGAATTTTTTATAAGGCATTAAAAATTGAAATGCCAGCCATAAGACTTACAAGACCTCATCCAAATATCTTAAAGTATGTAAGTAAGGAATTTACCAGCACTGGAATTTATTCGAATTTAAACTATTAATTAAATGTAAGAAAATAGGGCCAAAGGACATCTCCAGGCAAAACCTGAGGATTCAGGCTTTATCTATGCACCCACAGGGGATAGGTAATGCAGATCTATGGTGCTATTACAGCGGTTATCCAGGAACTGATAATGATAACCTATCCTCAGGATAGGCAATCATTATCACATCGACTGGGGTTCGGGCCCCAGTACCCTCACCAATCAGCTGTTTCAGGGAGCCGTACTGAAGACTTATCTTGAGGATAGGTCATCAATAAAGAGGACCTATCTTGCCAGCATCCCATTATATCTGGTGCTTCTGTGCTTTGTGGGCACTTTTTTCTGCAGGTTTCCCTGTTCCATTGCAATTGGCACTGTTAGCCTTGGTGCCCAATGTGGTAATGACTGAATAAATTGACAACTGGGTCGTATTCACTATCCGGAGTCAATTGGGCAAGAACCTGAGCTATTATAACACTGTCCAATCAGCTAGTCAGAGAGGCTCCAGCGGTGTGATCTTGTAAGATATTGTACTGTACAGTAAATCTCATGAAATCAGATACTTGGAGCTGCTCTGACACCGGACATCCTGACCAGACAGTGCCATTGTGGTTTAGGTTCATGCCCCATGGATAGTGAGGGGTGGAGACTGCCCATTTATCCCATGACTAATGTAAAAAATTAAAATCAGACATGATATAGATATCTTTTTATAACAAAGCTAGAACCAGCCCTGTACCTCACATGAATCCAGAGATCTCCCTATTCATTGCTCTGCTAGATTTATATCAAGCTGGCAGCTCAAGGGCAGTGTCTGTTCTGCTGCAGCTCAGGGGGCGTGTCCATGCTCCCCCTATCACAGCTCAGGGGGCGTGTCCATGCTCCCCCTATCACAGCTCAGGGGGCGTGTCCATGCTCTCCCTATCACAATGCAGGAGGCAGTTGAAGGATGAAACTGAGCATGTGCGACCTTCTCAGTGAGCAGATCAAAGAAATAAGAAAAAGGACAAACTGCAGGTGACGCTATACAGATGCATTTTATTGAATAACTCTGTGGCAATCGCACATTTTTAATTACATACAATTACAAAAGAAATCAGGTCCAGGTGCTGGTTTGAAAACTGTAGAATATATTTTCGTGGGAGAAACCCTTTTATTTTTTATTGTCAAATTGGATGCTGATAAAGGGGAGATGGGGGACATGTTTGTTGTTTGTTTTAGTTTTTGAGGACATGACAGGTTGTCATAGTTTTCACACTATGATACTTTAGCCATTCTTGCCCTTGTATGGCCAATATAGAGAGAGTAACATTATTTTTAGTCTCTGAAGAACCAATACGTTAATTGGAAATTTTCACTTACCCTCTATATCCCTTAATGGCAGCTCTGTGGGTATAATGGCACCTATATCAGATGCTAAAATGTGTCAAACTCACAGAAGAGTATACATCTCCGGGTGACAAAAAGATTCCAGCTGATGCATGGTGGCTCAGTGGTTAGCACTGTTGCCCTGGGGTCATGGGTTTGAAGCCAACCAAGCGAAACATTTGTGTATAGTCTGTATGCTCTCCCTGGGTCTGCATTAGTCTTCTCTAGTGGATTCAGTTTCTTCTTGCACTGGTTTCCTATAAACCTGACCTTAGTGTATCTGTAGTTTAAGACTCCCAGAAATGTGTTAGACAAATTGCAACAGTGTTATTTCAAACTTTATGCAACTAAAACTTATACATTGTAAAATAAAAACATATGTAATCTACAGTTGTGTTCAAAATTATTCAACCCCCACTGAAATTGAGTGTTTTGGCCAGTTTGACATTGATTTTGAAATTTTTGATCATTTCAGTCATCTTTTTTACAATTAAATCAAAGAGGCACTTGTAAGTCAGACAAATATAACATAACATTTATAATGAAATAACCACAAATGTCTTTTCTGTGCTCACATCATTATCAGTTTTATTCAACCCCCAAGTGACATTCAATCTTAGTACTTAGTACAACATACTTTTCCAGTTATAACAGCTTTTAAACGTGAAGCATAGCTTGACACAAGTGTCTTGCAGCGATCTACGGGTATCTTCGCCCATTCTTCATGGGCAAAAGCCTCCAGTTCAGTCACATTCTTAGGCTTGCGCGCTGCAACAGCTTTCTTTAAGTCCCACCAGAGGTTCTCAATCGGAGTTAAGTCTGGTGACTGCGATGGCCACTTCAAAATGTCCCAGCCTTTAATCTGCAACCATGCTCTAGTGGACTTGGAGGTATGCTTGGGATAATTGTCCTGATGAAAGGTCCAACGTCTCCCAAGCCTCAGGTTTGTGACGGACTGCATCACATTTTCATCCAATATCTCCTGGTACTGAAGAGAATTCATGGTACCTTGCACACGCTGAAGCTTCCCTGTACCTGTAGAAGCAAAACAGCCCCAAAGCATGATTGACCCCCCGCCATGCTTCACAGTAGGCAAGGTGTTCTTTTCTTGTTCTTCCTCCTCCAAACATAGCGTTGATCCATGGGCCCAAACAGTTCTAATTTTGTTTCATCAGTCCACAGAACACTATCCCAAAACTTTTGTGGTTTGTCCACATGTCTTTTGGCATACTGCAGTCGACTCTTCTTATTCTTTGAAGACAGCAAGGTGGTGCGCCTGGGAGTTCTGGCATGGAGGCCTTCATTACGCAGTGTGCGCCTTATTGTCTGAGCTGAAACTTCAGTACCCGCATCTGACAAATCTTTTTTCAGTTCCTCAGCAGTCACACGGGGACTTTTCTCCACTTTGCGCTTCAGGTAGCGCACAGCAGTTGAAGTCAGCATCTTCTTTCTGCCACGACCAGGTAGCGTTTCAACAGTGCCCTTTGCTTTGAATTTGCGAATGATGCTTCCTATGGTGTCTCTTGGTATGTTTAACATCTTTGCAATCTTCTTATAGCCATTGCCCTTCCTGTGAAGAGAAATCACCTCTTCTCTTGTCTTCCTGGACCATTCTCTTGACTTCACCATGTTTGTAAACACACCAGTAAATGTCTAGAAGGAGCTGAGTATCACAGTCATTTTAAATCTGCCAAATTGGTGCTTATTATGCTTGATTGCTGCTCCTTGACATCCAGAGGTGTTTTCATTACCTGATCGAAAACACTTGAATGAACCTCTGTTCTTAAGAGTGGTAGTCTTTAAGGGGTTGAATAATTGTGTCAATGAAGAAATCACAAAAAAAAACCATTTAATACTGTATTACAAAAACAAATGCTGTCATTTTAGTTGCATTTGGTTCTTTAAAAAGTCCTTGTAAAGTCCTGAACACAATTACAAATGTGCACTAAATTCCCTAATACCCTTTACAGCATTGGGGGTTGAATAATTTTGAACACAACTGTAAATTCTGCATCATTTTCAAGATCCCTGCTAGCCATCAGCTAATGGAAACATTTTTGTTGACTGAGTGAGATCTTGGGCTGCTTCTTCTGGTACCAGAATTTCAATGATTTTTTATTCATCACTGTTATGGCCAACACAATCTGTCAAATTAAGCAGTGATACATCTATTGTCCTCGTTCAAGTGTGTAACTAGTCAGATTTCATGATTGATTTTGTGAAGTTGGTTGACATTCCATTTACACAGTTTTTTAAATGCTTTTTAAAAGGCAACTTTTTCTTAAAATTGAACACATATTGTTTTGGTGTGTGTGTGTTTTTTATTTAATTTAGTTTTTACATCTGTTTTCCTGGCTTTTCTAAAATCCACTAAACCTATGGCCAAAAGAAACATTTACCAGATCATGCTGCATTTTGAAAAAAAAAAAAAAAAAAAAAAAAAAAGGACAACAAAAACACCACATCTAGTTAAAAAACAAAAACAAAGGAAATGTCGCTTTTTAAAGGTCTTTTGCACACACACTTTTTTGTGACATTTTTAGTTTGTAAAATTTTTTTTTAAAAAGGTTTTTTGAATGGTGTTTTCAATGAACACATTCTTGCCTAGACTATACCTAGAGCATTTTGCATTTTGAAAATAAGTCATTGAACCCCCAAAAATTAGGAAAAAATGCTATAAAATTACACTATGGATTTTTTATTTCACAGCACCGCTTCTTCGTCTTTCCTCTACAAGAGGACATAGTTTTAAATTAGAGGGGCAAAGGTTTAAAAGTAATTTCAGGAAGTATTACTTTACTGAGAGAGTAGTAGACGCATGGAATAGCCTTCCTGCAGAAGTGGTAGCTGCAAATACAGTGAAGGAGTTTAAGCATGCATGGGATAGGCATAAGGCCATCCTTCATATAAGATAGGGCCAGGGGCTATTCATAGTATTCAGTATATTGGGCAGACTAGATGGGCCAAATGGTTCTTATCTGCCGACAAATTCTATGTTTCTATGTTTCTATGTTACACATCGTCTCCTGTGGACCGTTGGTGTAGTGTAATTACAAGTAAATGGTTTAAGTACTCATCGTTACACTGTACTTCTGAGATAAAGTGCAGTGTAATGAAGAGGAAGCGGCACTCACATAGAGCTCCTTCCCCTCTTCAAATAGCTGATCGGCGGGTTTCTTGAGAAGGCTACTCCAGTTTTCCCACCCCACTCCCACTGGAGTGAATGATAAATCTGGCATGAATCTAATTACCATAACGAACAATGTCCACATGTAAACCATATTTTAAAGTAGCAAGGATGGAATATCTATGGTGAAACATAGCAAATTTCAGCTCAAAACAACACCAAAATTTGTGTCTTATGTATGCTAGAAAGCTTGCATACAAACTTGATACATTTCTACCTAGCACTTTTGGATTAATGCCCGAATTTCCCAAAAAGCAGAAAATGATAATGTGCAACAGTATTGGGATCAAATTTGTGATTCTTTTTGTCACTTGCCACATTTTAAATTTGACAAAAAAGTGAGCATAGTCTCCATGTAGGTGAACTTTTGGGCCCCTTTCACACGAGCCAGTTTACACGCAATGCGTGACGTGAACACATAGCACCCGTACTGAATCCTAACCATTTAACTTAAATGGGTGTATGTACATGAGCATTTTTTTTTCACGCATCATTTCTGCGTTGCGTGAAAAACGCAGCATGTTCTATTGTGAGAGATAGGTTTTATTTCTCTCTCTATATGTACTGTATTACTCTTTTCTGTCCAGAAGATGGCAGCAAATGTGTGAGCCTCGTGTGCATTTCTTTGTTATAAGGTCACTGTGGGGGGAAGGGGGAGTTAGGTTGCCATTTTTAAATGTGCCAATGAAACTCAGGGATAAAGTTTGGCAAACTACTCCCATTTTGTCAAAGAGCCAATAACTTTTCTTTAAGGACCACTCTTTTTGTCTACCTCATATCCCCTATATAAGTGTATTTTACATCAATTAAGGATGGCATATTTTCCATGATACCAGCCTGTATTGGTCTCATTGAGAAAGCTGTATGAGCCATACTTACAATCCTAATTAATTTGGCACCACACAAGGAAGAAGAGAATCGCATGAACTGCGGTAACAAATTGGCATCCCTGGCTGGGCAGACAGCTTGCGTAGCTTTCTATTCAAATTAAACGAAAGGACTTGCGCAAAACCATCAGACAAGGTCACACTCTGCAGCAAGGTAATAAAGCTTTATTTCTTACATACCTTCTCTAAGTCTTTTGTTATCGCGATAGAAGGGTTAAAATTATAGCTGATCTGTCCTTTAGAACAAAAGAACTCATTTGAATATTCCTTCTTTGTTTGCTAGGACGTGCTGGAACCAAACAGGAATTGATAGACAGCTGAGTCGGATATTCGTGACATAGAATTGGATCCCAGCCAAGCTCTGATGACGAGAGTTTTGGAGATTCATGAGTAGTGACCAGGGGTCCTCATGATGGGAATTGAGTAGGAATAATTTTACCTGATGAGTAGAATTCTCAATTCAGAGGACTTACCTATGCTGTTTTGTAGAGAATTAGTTAAAATATGGAGTGTTTTTTCATGTTGTTAGTGAGATTTAGAAGGTTTAGTCCAATGTAGAGCTGGGGATTCTTTCTCTCCAGATTGTAGCTTCAACAGTGGGTGGGGGAGGAAGCATTTAGGTGATTAGCCTGTTACATTGTCTGAATATGCATCAGGACAGGGCAGAGAGTGTGGAGAAAATTTTCACTAGACCTCAGAAAAATTGGGTGGATTTGGGCTTTGAGCATACCTTAAATATGTATGAGAAAATCTTAAGTGCTGCCTTTGTGGATGGTCTTAAGGATCACTTGGAAAGGTCTAGTATTAGCTAGTCCTGAGTGAAGTTCACTATAGCCCTCTATTTTGTTCCTTCATTTTCTTGAAGTTGAATTGAACAAAGGCCTAAGGTGGGCGTGGCTGCCTATCAGTTTTCCCCACAAGAAGAGGGAAGGAAGACTTTGTATGTACTTGCCCACTTCCTCACCTGTGGGAGGAGCTACAAATGTTCAGCCTCTTAAGTGCAATAACAATCCAGAATCAAATACTGGATCCTTATTATCTATACAATCCTTAGGTCCGCTTCCATTGCCTCACAGCAAACATGTTCCATGATCTCTCATGGCTAAGGGTAGTATCACATGTGTAGAAGTAGATAGTAATGCAGTTCCTACTCCTCTCACCAACTGTTCACCGCCTTAAGGGTTTGTCAAATTTTTTTTTTTTAAACTATTGGATTTTGGTGATTAATATCACCTTGTTGGCCCTGTTTTAATTTCTAATTGTTTAATAAATAACCCCTAAAAGCCACCTTAAAGTCCCCAGTATTGGCTATTCATGTAAGATAAAAACAGAGAGAGAGGACCGCGCTTCATGTGTGGTGTTGTTACGAATGGTGACGCAAGAGATATAATAAAATCTGCTTACCAGAGGCTGTTGTGAATGAGTCACAACAGCTATATGAGCTCCTGCTGGTATATTATCCCGACCAGCACACGGGGGCTTGGCTGCAGCCTGGGTTCCTTCCTGTACTCAGAGAGTGTGAGTGCTGGAGTGGAGGTAGATCATAGGAGAAAAATGGAGATAAGAACCTTATTTCCGGCGCTGCCAAGGATGACGGAATGATGCGATGTCTTTAAAAGGTACTTTATTGTCTCACGTGTCAGGGTGAAACTCCCGCCTTCAGGACAGTAATACTGTATTACTGTCCTGAAGACGGGGGGACTTTCACCCCTGAAACGCGTAGACGAATAAAGTACCTTTTAAAAGACATCGCATCATTCCGTCATCCTTGGCAGCGCCGGAAATAAGGTTCTTATCTCCATTTTTCTCCTATGATCTACCCCCAGTATTGGCTATTGTTACCTGAGATAAAATCAGGTTGCTATGCTCCTTCCGTCTACCAGATGAGGATGGAGCACGCTGCGTGCACTGGGAACTGATAGTGAGTCAACATTGTAAGGGAATGTATAAAAAGCCAGGTTCTTCCTGACAGGAGATAACAGTGCTGGGCTGTGTGTGTGAACTTCTCCACATGCCTGTGCTTGGCAGACACTCCCTTAGCAGTTCTGGAGAATGTACAGCTCAGGGAAGATATGCCGGCTGCTCAGTGTATAAATGAAAGCCTTATCTGATAAGAGGAGAGCTTGTAGGAGGACTACAGGCTTCAGCCAGACCTGGGAACTTCACTGCAAGACCCCCCTATACAGAGCTGGTCTTCACTAACTTCACTGCAGGCGTCCTATGGATTAGCCTCAGGGCTGAGGGCGGCCATCTTAACAGAATAGTGAAATTTCAGTTTTATGCAGACTGGTTGCTAAGGGCTGAATCTTATTAAATAAGGGGTAAGTAAGTCTAATAGTTATTGATATAAGAATATTATCATATTAGTAACTACATATATGAAAACTGAAATTAGGGTCTAAATGTGACAGTTATCCTTTTAAAGGTGCACAAATTTAGATCCGACTACTCTGCTGCCTCTGGAGGGGGGAAGGAGTAGTGCCTTCCCACCTCTAAAAATAAAAAGTAAAAATTCTAATTCACATGACTGTCTCCAATTAATAACCAAATTTTTTGAGTTTCTGGTAGATAATTTCAGGTTCTTGGAAGATGGATAATCTCAGACAGGATGTGCTGTTCCTACTTATTCTGATGTCAAGAAAGAACCACTCCCTCTAGCAATGTTAGTGCGGGAGACAGAGCTGAAGACACCCGCTGAGGTTTGTAAGATGGCTGAGGGTAAGAATCCAGGTATATCTTCAGTATCACTAATTATTATGGTCTAATCTGGTGAAGCAGAGATTTTGTCTCATAATGAATGCGGAGTGTATGAAAGATGTTTGATGCCCTGATGCTGCCTGAGAAGGTAAAGACTAAACTATTACCTGAAGTCTATGCTAAGTGGAAGTCTGTGTGATATAGGTTGTTTAGGGCCAGTAAACTTCCAAAAGTTTGTCTTTTTCAGATACAGGCTACAGAGGCTGAAATGAAACATCAAAGGATAAACGTACAGTCGTGGCCAAAAGTTTTGAGAATGACACAAATATCAATTTTCACAAAGTTTGCTGCTTAACTGCTTCTAGATCTTTGTTTCAGTTGTTTCTGTCATGTAGTGAGATATAATTACACGCACTTCATACGTTTCAAAGGCTTTTATCGACAATTACATGACATTTATGCAAAGAGTCAGTATTTGCAGTGTTGGCCCTTCTTTTTCAGGACCTCTGTAATTCGACTGGACATGCTCTCAATCTACTTCTGGGCCAATTCCTGACTGATAGCAACCCATTCTTTCATAATCACTTCTTGGAGTTTGTCAGAATTAGTGGGTTTTTGTTTGTCCACCTGCCTCTTGAGGATTGACCACAAGTTCTCAAGGGGATTAAGATCTGGGGAGTTTCCAGGCCATGGACCCAAAATGTCAACGTTTTGGTCCCCGAGCCACTTAGTTATCACTTTTGCCTTATGGCACGGTGCTCCATCGTGCTGAAAAATGCATTGTTCTTCACCAAACTGTTGTTGGATTGTTGGAAGAAGTTTCTGTTGGAGGGTGTTTTGGTACCATTCTTTATTCATGGCTGTGTTTTTGGGCAAAATTGTGAGTGAGCCCTCTCCCTTGGATGAGAAGCAACCCCACACATGAATGGTCTCAGGATGCTTTACTGTTGGCATGACACAGGACTGATGGTAGCACTCACCTTTTCTTCTCCGGACAAGCCTTTTTCCTGATGCCCCAAACAATCGGAAGGAGGCTTCATCGGAGAATATGACTTTGCCCCAGTTCTCAGCAATCCATTCACCATACTTTCTGCAGAAGATCAATCTGTACTTGATCTTTTTTTTTTGGAGAGAAGTGACTTCTTTGCTGCCCTTCTTGACACCGGACCATCGGCCTCACTGTGCGTGCAGATGTGCTCACACTTGCCTGCTGCCATTCCTGAGCAAGCTCTGCACTGGTGGCACTCTGATCCCGCAGCTGAATCCTCTTTAGGAGATGATCCTGGCACTTGCTGGACTTTCTTGGACGCCCTGAAGCCTTCTTAACAAGAATTGAACCTCTTTCCTTGAAGTTCTTGATGATCCTATAAATTCTTGTTTGAGGTGCAATCTTAGTAGCCACAATATCCTTGCCTGTGAAGCCATTTTTATGCAACACAATGATGGCTGCACGCGTTTCTTTTCAGGTCACCATGGTTAACAATGGAAGAACAATGATTTCAAGCATCACCCTCCTTTTAACATGTCAAGTCTGCCATTTTAACCCAATTAGCCTGACATAATGATCTCCAGCCTTGTGCTCGTCAACATTCTCACCTGAGTTAACAAGACAATTACTGAAATGATCTCAGCAGGTCCTTTAATGACAGCAATGAAATGCAGTGGAAATTTTTTTTTGGGGATTAAGTTAATTTTCATGGCAAAGAAGGACTATGCAATTCATCTGATCACTCTTCATAACATTCTGGAGTATATGCAAATTGCTATTATAAAAACTTAAGCAGCAACTTTTCCAATTTCCAATATTTATGTAATTCTCAAAACTTTTGGCCACGACTGTAGAAGTGATGATTGAAAATGGACTCTGGAGGGTTGGTAATAAACTCTTCCTTCAAGGGGCACTCTACCTAAAGAGGATGGATTTTGAAAATGGGCAAATCAAGAGAGAGAAGTTGTAATTGGGTTCTGTGGTGGATGGCTCCTGGGTTCAAAAATGCTACTGAAACAGTGCTGCTGAAAGTGCAGAGTTGGCACCTACAGCCCATGCCCATCAGTCTTTCACCTCGTTCCCTTACAAATCAGCCAAGCACTACCACTAGGTTAGTTGAAGGTAAATGCTGTAATTATGAGGGGAGAACTATGGGAGTTCCAGGAAGGGATATGCCAAGGTCATCTCACCCATTTCAGAGACTGCGGATTGACTACATTCAGAACAAAAGTGGCACAGTGTGAATATATCTGTGTCTGTATTGATCTCTTTCCAGGATATTTGGAGATTTGGGCTGTAGCAAAGGCTACAGCTAAAAGATACTGACTGAGGTTCTCCATCTGGTACACACCTAACCGAAAGTGGCCTAAGTCCGTATGAATTACTCTTTGGGAATGCCCCTATTTTGGTCTCTTTTCCCTAACAGCTCCAGATACAGCGCAGTAGTGTTTCAAATCATGTTGTATGCCCATACCACTAGAGTTGACCGAACCTGAACTGTAAATTTTACATTTTACTGAATGTTCGGGTTCGAGGTTGGTGTTCGGCCATTTTATGGCGCCTGTTGAAAAGATGCAGGATAGCCAATCAACAAACGTTGAACTAGTCTGCCCTTAGAAGCCATCACAGCCATGCCTACTACTGTGCTGAATCCCGTCGCGGCTCCAGACTTAATAAAGGGGTCCACAGCACCCTGAAACACGTTGTCCACAAATAAACTGAAACTGCTCAATCAATTGGTTGTGTTAAGTGTGCCTCCCTCGGTCCGTATGTTCAATTCAATAGGTCCAGCGTCTTCTTATCCTTCTACTGTTCTACCCTAGTGGTGGGATGACTCTTGCTTAAAAGCATTGGACGAATCGAGGCGGCACCAACCGTTAACTTTTTCTACCTGACTTTCATTGTGGTTGCACAAATTTGGTGCAACCTCAATAGGTGATCAAACCACATTCTACCTAACTTTTTAAGTCACCAAGCATATTTACCCTATGAGCGCCTCTCTTTTTCTCTCTATCTTTGTGGCTACCATTTACTAATGGCATGGCTGTGATTGGCCAAGTGAAGCATGTGACCCAGCCTCTATATAAGCTGGAGTCACATAGCGCCGCACGTCACTGTGCTCTAACTAGTGTAGGGAAAGGCTGCTGCTGCTGCTGCTGTGAAGGACAGATTAGGCAAGAATTCAGGTGTTCTTGGTGTACTGCAATCTTCAAACTACAGCGATCATATAGGGTGCTATGCTACATTTTTGTACCCAGCCCTGAGCCCATTGACACTCCAAAGAAACTTTTAATCCATCTGTTAGGTGGGTGTCAGCGGCCATTTTTGCAAATGCAGTGCCCTGCATATCTGACAGTCCAATAAAAACGTTAAATACTGCAGTTACCTTGCTGCTGTAAAAAAGCACACTTTTTGTGCTAGATAGCATATTTGTGTTCTACGCTGCATTTCAGATATTCCAATTAACCAGTGAAACATTGCATTTTAATAGTTGGTTGCAAACAACACTGTTATAGTGCCACATAGCACATTAGTGTTCTACGCTGCATTTCAGATATTCCAATTAACCAGTGAAATGCTGCATTTTTATAGTTGGCTGCAAAAAACACTGTTATAGTGCCAAAAAACACAGGTTTTGTGGTAGATTGCACATTTGCCGCCTAGTCTGAATTTCAGATATCCCAATTAACCAGTGAAATACTGCATTTTTATAGTTGGTTGCAAAAAACACTGGTTTTGTGACACATAGCACATTTGTGGCCTAGTCTGCACTTCTGATATTCCAATTAACCAGTGAAATACTGCATTTACATAGCTGGTTGCAAAAAGCACAGTTTTTGTGATAGATTGCACATTTGCGGCATACGCTGCGTTTCTGACAGTCCAATTAAACCGTTAACTTCTGCTGTTACATTGTTGGTTGGAAAAATATCTAATTATCTTATTATTGTCTGAACGTGTATTAAGCACGGCAGGGGGCGTTATAACAGACAAGCACAACTGCCTGTCCACAGCCAACGTGGACAAGCTCACGTTTATTAAAATGAACAAGGCATAGATCCCACAAGACTTGTCTGTACCTTGTGCAGAATAGACATTTATACCAGCCTCAACCATCCATTCTTGTACTCAAGTGCACTTATTCTTTGTTTTATTTTTTGATATGCCCCAATGTTTTGGGGGCTACCCCAATAAAAATAAAATAAAAAAAACAGTGTTGGCTACCTCCTCCACCTCCACACCTGCTTCCACCTACATCGCCACGGTCACCGCCTCCTCAACCTCCTATTCCACATCCACCTCCTAGTTCAAGATTGTTATTTTAATTTTTTTTAATTTTTTTTAAGTTATTTCCCTATCCACATTTATTTGCAGAGCACTTGCCATGCTCTTAAGCACATTTTGCTGCCTTTTGCAGCCCTCTAGCCCACATTTTAGAGCTATTTTAATCCCCAAAAGTTCAGGTCCCCATTGACTTCAATGGGGTTCGGGTTCGGGGTCAAGTTCGGGTGAAGTTCAGATCCCGAACTCAAACTTTTTTGCGAAGTTCGGCCGAACTCGTGGAGCCCGAACATCCAGGTGTCCGCTCAACTCTAAACACCACCAAACAGTTTTAAACATAATGAGTGCAATCCTCCGTTCCTGTCCATTTTTGTAGCTGATCTCCCTGAGATCAGCTATTGTTTTGTTTGAGTAGTCTCCAAGGCATTGCTCCTGGTTAGCCAGAATCCTACTCCACACTGATGAGGGGCAACACCCCACAAACAGCTGTCTGTAGATTGATAACTGGCTTAGGTTTTCCCCGTCACATCCTTAAAGCTTGTAAAAAAGCGGTACCTTGACATAGGGGCCACTAAATATGGTGGATTTGGTGATCTCTGTAATGGAGACACCCCTTTACTCGGTTTTCCTTCCTTTGAGGGATATATGTCTTTCATTGGGTTGTAGACCCAATACTGGGGCTCCACATTTATTTTTGCAAATTACTGTTCCTGTCCATTGGAAATCCTATCCAACAGGATTTAGGGATATATGTTTTAGGATCATGTGTAAGTGACAAAGATCCCCTAGGCAAATTTAGAATGTTGGTAAGGGAAAAACCTCAAAGTTCAGTTGCATCTCTGACTCCTACACCCTTACCTATAATTGGCATTAAATATTTGGCCAAATTAAAAATATGAAGACAAACTGACCTTAGAGACAGGATTTTATACAGGAAAGCCCTTTGGTGTTTTCCCTCCAGGATATTGTTCTTACATAATTTAGCTGAATAAGACAAGTAGTGACTCTGATAGTTCCTGACAGTTGGTTTATCAACCAAAATTATCAAAACGCAGATATCTGGTGCTTGTTTGGAGATTTGAAACTCCGATCCAGGAAGAATGAAGTGGCCAATGTACCCTGATCAAGTAATGATGCTATTTGTTCTATTCTCGCCTCCTGAGTGGGATTAAGTCAGTAAGAAACACAATGTCCGGTCACAACTAAGGAGGTAACTCCTTACATACTTTAACTCTTATGTATACATTAATGCCATAGAAGTCCCTAGAAAAGTTCCTGATGAATTTAAAGCTAAAAGTCAGATAGCTGCAGGATTTGAATCAATAATTGCCATGAGTAGAAGTAAAGAAAAAAAAAAATTGTAGATTGCATTGACTTCTCTATTGTCATCAACAGATATTCATGGATTACACCTCTGATGCTGTGAAGGGAAAGACAGAACAACTGAGCTCTTCTTCAGTTATGACTCTACAGAACCAACTGGTCCTCGTCAGCAGAAAGAGGAGCAGTCTACAAGATCGTTGAAAGTTCCTACTGCATCTACATTCCGAACAACACTGCCCCTGACGGAAGCATCACCAAGGCTTTGAAAGGACTGACGGCTTTATCGAACGAACTGGCGGAAAACTCTTAAATCAATAACCCATTTACTTCATGGCTAGAACAGTGGTTTGGGAACTGGTCTAGTGTGTTGACTAATCTGTTAATTACTTGTTCAATTCGACCATGCCTGCAAACACCATGTACATGCATTGTGACAATGTCAAAAACAAAGATTATTATGAGAATTTCTTTGAGGAACGCAATTCCGTCCTAAAACAAATAAAACCTTGTTGATGGTTGCAGAGTAAGTAGAACAAGATGAACGCAAACCCGAAAGGGAGTTGGGGGGACCTGGTGAAGCAATAAGGAAATTCCAGATTTTCGCCGTTTAGGGTGTTGGGATAGTACCTCACTTTGCTTATTCATCTTTTATCTATTTACCTCAAAGAGGGAATTGCGAGAGATAGGTTTTATTTCTCTATATATATGTGCTGTATTACTTTTTTCTGTTCACAAGATGGCAGCTAACCAGATGTGTGAGCCTCGTGTGCATTTCTTTGTTATAAGGTCACTGTGGGGGGAAGGGGGAGTTAGGTTGCCATTTTTAAATGTGCCAATGAAACTCAGGGAAAAAGTTTGACAAACTACTCCTATTTTGTCAAAGAGCCAATCAAAGAGCCAATAACTTTTCTTTAAGGACCAACCTTTTTGTCTACCTCACATCTCCTATATAAGTATATGTTACTTGAATAAAGGATGGCATATTTTCCATGATACCAGCCTGTATTGGTCTCATTGAGAAAGCTGTATGAGCTCATACTTACAATCCTAATTGATTTGGCACCACACAAGGAAGAAGAGAATCGCATGAATTGCGATAACACTATATTCTGCGTTTTTTACACAGCCCTGGGCCCATAGAAGTGAATAGGGCTTCAGTACCTGCTCTTTATTGCTTCTGTGCAGCTCTGCCTGGGGTCGCTGTGCTCCTACTGCCTTTGGTGCAGGTATCTGCTTCTTCTGCCTCTGCCTTGCCTGTTCTTGCTTGTATTCTGTTTCTAGCCCATTGGTCTGTGTACTCTTGTACTTGTGGTAGCATTTCTGGTACCTTCTGTTATGCCGGACCAGCTGCCTCTGGCTTGGTGTTCTCCTGGAGTCGCCCCTGGCAACTACTGTGAATCAAGCCTGTCCTCACCACCTGAGGCTTCAGTTAAAAACCAGGTGTTACGCCCCTCCAGTGCGTAGCCAGTCAGTGGCAATAGTGGGTTCACACCCGCTGGTCCGTTACAGTCCTGCTTGTGTGAAAGAGGCCTTAGGCTTCCTTCATGCAGACTTTTTTGTAGCAGTTTTTTTGGCCAGTAATGTCAGATGTTTTATAAAGGTATTTGTGGAGGGTGTTGTATTTTTTGTGTTGCATTTTTCACACATTTTTGATATGCAATTTTTCAGGTGCTTCTCTTTTAGTCTATAAAAAAATGCCTGGAAAAATGTCGTACCTAAAAGTATTATGTGTAACATCACCTTAAATAAAATATCTTAATAAGAAAGAGGCTATTTGTAAATTGCTAATGTGTTCTAGATTGAAATGGTTAGGGTTATTTGGCCAAAACACCAGAAGATACAATTGGTGAAAAGATCCACCAAAGGCTCTAAATCCCTTCAAGACTGGATGGATTTGAATGGGCTGTACAAAAAAAAAAAAAAAGAAATAAGAAATTCCCTAAAAAAAGTTGCCAACATTTCACCAGGTCAATATTAGAAACTTACAGTAAGTTATACACTGGAGGTACCGTAATTTCTGCTGAAGGGGGGTATACCAAGACTAAAAAAGATCATATCTTGAGATATCTACATATGAAAAAATAAACATCATTAAATGTAGTATCTTTATATTTCCATACAACTGTATAAAGGCATGTAAATATGCAGAAAATATTTTTGAGACTAAATACATTTCTGGGTACACATTTACGGGATGGAAAATGTAGTTTCTTGCCTGTCGCAAAGAATTAGAAGGTTTCTTTACTTCATGTCCACCATAGCTTTTAAAGAATTTTCTCATGAAATCAAACTTTTCCATTTCCTTTTTTTATCAAGACTCAACCTTTTCCCAAAAGATTTTTTTTTACTTTTATTAAAACATACTTGAAAATCTGCAGCACTAAATGCAGCTACGGCCCATGATACAAAGCTGTGTTAGCGGGAAGACTTTCACATCTTTGTCAACTCTACCTCCTAATGCAAAAGAAATGGTTTTTTGAGATGGTTTTTGACTTTGGGCCATGATAATTGCTTTGCTTCTGGCATTACTGTGTAGCTGTAATGGATTTTGTATTCCTCTGAGACATCAGGATATATAGGTAGGCAAGAAGACTTTCTTTTGTACAAAGTAAGCTGTAAAGTTCAATATAGAAATGTGCAGTTTTGTCCACTAGATACATTTCAGTTATCAGTTCCTAAAAGAGAAATGTCACACCTATTTGTCAAAACTTTTGGTTTTTGGCATCTTTTACGAAGGATTTTGAAATGGAACTAATACAGATGACTCTTCTCATAAGCTTCAGGAACCCAAAGTTCTATGTTCCCAGTGTCCTACACAAGCCCGACTACCTAAGAACAGTTGATATCTTAAGTCCTTACATTCTTCTCATATTGGTCATTACAGCATCTGGAAACTGCCATGTTATTCGAAAAATTCAATTTACTGCCTGTATAACGAAAGAAAATAACATAAAACAGAAGCAGAAAATGCGTTATCCATAATCAGTGCCTGGAGCAAGCCAGACCGAAAGAGTCATCAAGATATACTTATTACATAAGGTTCGTTGGATCAAACATATCCTGAGTTTTATGAATGATTTTCTTGTGCGTCATTAGTGGTCTGGTAGTGAATTACCCGATTAAGAATAAACCAATGTGACTGGGACCAACTATCTGAGAAAAATGATAGCATATAAAATTTGTGTGCTCCAGTTTTAGTTAAAGGCTATACATGTCCTGCGGACTACGAAGAAAGAAATGGCCACCCTCCGCCTTTACAATCTGTTTACATGGGGAACTCTCTTTGTAAGGGATCTAGAAGTGGGTGAAGTGCAGACTGCTATGTAAATGTCTAACAATATATGTCATTGAGATCAGAATTTAGTGAATCTGTCAGCAGTTTTGACCAATTCATAAACAGCTAACAGCACTAGGTACTGTAGGGGCTAGGGAGAGCAGGACAGACATACCTTTTGTGTGTTTTGTGAGCCATCAGAATATGAACTTTTATAGGTGTCTTTAAGAAGGACATTTTTTATAATTAAAGGAGCATTCCGGTTGTTTGAATTTATCCCCTATCCACAGAATAGGGAATAACTATTAAATTAGTGGAGGTCCTACCGCTGGGACTCCTACTGATCACTGATCAGAAGAATGGGGACCACGTACTCCATGGAGCCCCTTGAAATGAACAGAGCAGCCGATCGCACATGTGTGCAGCCGCTCCATTTATTTCTATGGGAAATCCAGAGAGAGCGCTGTAATCCACTATCTCCAGAACTCCTAAAGAAATGAATAGAGCGGCCACGCGCATGTGCGACCGGCTGCTCCACTCATTTCATGTGAGCTGCAGGGGGTACGCGGCCCTGTTCTCATGATCGGTGGTTGTCCCAGTGAAAGGACCCCCACTGATCTAAGAGGTATCCCTTATCCTAAGAATAGGGGATACTTGAAACAACTGGAATACCCCTTTAAGGTTCATTTTCGATAACTACTCAGATACATCCTAAAGGTTTCTCTAATATTATGCAAACACATAGTTATAGAAAACAGTTACCTCCAAAAAACATGTGCTATCTGTCAATAAGAATAGGTTAATATGATACAATTCTATCAGACTTGCCCTTCAGTGGGTAAATAATTAGCAATTAGTTGACATACAGATGAGGGTTTTATACTAATTGATGTGTGTCCAGACTTTTAGGATATTTTTACTAATTCCTATTTTACGTCTGATTTCTAAGAAACTATTTCATTCTGTCTCTATTGCTGCTCTTACTAGATAGATGATTTATTTATTTCAAATGCTTTCAGTGTGCTTACACTTTACGTCTACCCATGCATATGATTGCTTATATGTTGCGCAAAAAGCACCATTTCAAACAGGAGAGGGCACATCAGGTTTGAAATGGCTTGCAGAAGCTAAGCCATATGCCAATTTGTAAGGTATCCGGTGTGTAAATACAGTGACATTAAAAAAACACGTGACCCTCTCGGGCCCCTGTTTTTTTTAAGAAAAAAATGTGAATTGGACGTGGACCGAAAATATGGTATGTGAACGCGCCCTTTATGTGTTTTTCAGGCTTCTTGGTTTTGTATGACATTCACGTTATTGCTCACTGCTGCTCAGTTGGGGTGGAGACATAAATGGTCGCACTACATTTTTTCCGAAGGAAAAAATTTATCTATCTGAAAACTGAATCCCTAGTGGCTGTCACTATAAGGTCTCAAGCACACGACTGTATTCGTTTTGCGGTATGCAAATTACGAATGCGGTCCGTGTGTAATCCACATTTTCTTGTGGTCCCATTGACTTCAGAGGGTCCGCCAGAACAGAACATTCTCTATCTTTTGCAACACGGAGATGCGGATAGCACACGGATGTCCATATTTTGTGGATTTTCAGACCTCAAAATGGATACAGTCATGTACATGAGACCTAATGGGGGCAATATGGCTGTCATTATATCTGGGAAAATCTATTGCCTATTTTCCAACCCTCCTTGGTTTTTCTTGTCTCCCTAAAATGTAAGCCCTCTTAGATCCCAGCAGGACATAAAGGTAGCATTTCCTGCGAGAGCACTGTTTATGGGGGTACACTCTCTTGCCTTAGGGCAAGGTGAAGGGGCAGACTCTTATGTTATATACCCCACATTTCAGGCTGTGGCACAATGTGGCTCTAATACTATGGTGTAATTGTGGAGGGTACGAAACTGACATTGGAGGTAAGCAATGTACCTATCACCTCCAATGCCCTGGGGAACTCACAGTATGTGCAGTCTCAGGGGGCCTCATCTCTGTCCTCTCTGTGATCTCTGGGCAGTGCTCTCCATACATAAACCATACAGGAAAATAGACCTCTTGGTGGTCCTGAGTCCTTACATAAAAAACTGATAGCCAAGAGGCTAAACCCTTAGGCTACATTCACACAACTGTAAGTGTTTTGTGACGTCCGTTTGGCATCCGTATTGGATCTGTTTTGTTTTGCGGATCCATTATAACAATGCCTATCCATGTCCGCAAAATGGACAAGAATAGGACATGTTCTATTATTTTTGTGGGGCTACGGAATGGACACACGGATGCGGACAGCACACGGTGTGCTGTCCGCATTTTTTGCAGACTCATTGAAATGACTATAATACCTAAACATTCATTCTATCCTATGGGTTTTTAGGTATAATAGTAATCTAATGAAGGTTACGTTTAAACATAAGGGTCAGAAACAGGGTTTTGTTTAACCTCTTGACTATTAGTTTTTCCATACACAAGCCTCCACATTGAACTCCTAGCAGCAGATAGAAGCCTGCAGGGCACGCTGGGACTTCTGGTGTGACTTCACCTAGGCACATGGACTTTGCTCAGCAGAGGCTCCGTTCCTGCCATGCTGCCCCTGGCACTTCCATCAGCAGCTGGCAATGGCGCGGGGGTGGCACGCGCTCCCTTTTTTCATAATAACTGAAAAGGCAGCTGCTGCTGTATGTTCAGCGTGTGGAAGAAGGGGTGTGTGAGAGAAGCGGCAAATGGCACGGCAGCCGCTGATATTGCCAAAACAGCAGCCTCCTCATAAATAACAAAGCTCTGTACTGTGCGGAGCTTTGTTATTGGAGCTTTCAGGCACCAGCGGTATGGCTGTGCTGCCTGGGCCTTTCACAGCGCTCAGTGCGCTCATGAATGGCCGTGACATTATCATGCATATTCATGTGCATTAGACATTTTGTAGGGAGTAAAACTGCCTGTACAGGCGTCTATGATGCTTGTACAGGCGTTACTGCGATCTCTGCCTTTGGTGACTTTTTTTAACACCCATGTGACAATATTTTGTTGTACAGCCGCTTTTACACCATCCTCGCCACTCCCAAGTGGCAATTGATGTTGAAGGCCGGCCTGGGACTGAACTGTGCTTCCGAAGATTCTACTGGGAAATACAGGGAACACTTGCATGCATTCATTTAGCTCTACCTCCCAAAAGCCTTATGTCTGCATCACTGCCACTGTGCCATTTTCTGAAATTGTGGTAAAACACTGTGATATTGTTGAAATACAGAAAACCACAGCATAAAACTCACTGAGGTATAAAAAAGAAACACAATGTGGCTGTAATGTACACAGTCTGCAATACACTAACCTATTATTATTATTATAGTTGCATAGAAACAAAGGAATCATGATGATTATTGGCGAGTGTAAATGTATCTTTACTGGGAAGGGGGTGGGGGGGGTGTTGGGGGGCTGTAAATACAGCCCTGCATATACAAACCACATATACTGTACTGGCATATTAATTACACACCATTTAGAGTCTACACTTACAGTAGATACACCTACACTATCCATACATTATACATTATGAGACTTCCGATCCCACATGATACGTGTCCACTTATTTCTATAGATGTTTCCAGTTTGACAGATCAGAAAGTTCCCTCACTCAGGTTCCATTTAACTATTATCTTTCTGTCATATCCGGTTCCACTTTCTTGTTATTTACTACGAATTCAGTTCAATAGATTAAGTCAGTAAAACTAGAGATGAGTGAATTTCTTGAAATTCATTTTGGGTCCGATTCACATAAATCAGTCATCAGATTCAGTTTGGCTCTGAATAAATTTGACCTGAATTGAAAATGCCCCAACTGCCCTGAAAAATTATGTATAACACTCTGAGGTCTAGTAGAACTGTATCCAACCCCTGCATTATCCTCTGAATAGGTCATAGGTCAGTATTTGATCAGTGTGGGTCCGACACCCAGGACCTCCCCTGATCAGCTGTTTGAGAAGGCACCAGTGCTCGCAGTAGTGCCACGGCCTCACCAAGCACAGCGCCGTACATTGTATAGAGGCTGTGCTTGGTATTGCAGTTAAGCCCCATTCACTTCAATGGGACTGATGTGCGTCTAGGCCATGTGACCGATGAACGGGACATCACGTAGCCTAGGATAAACTGAGAGAAGGCCAATGTGCCAGTGCGAGAGCTGGTGCCTTCTAAACAGCTAAACGTTGGGGGTCCTAGGTGTCAGACCCCCACTAATCTGATAATGATGACCTACCCTGAGGATAGGGCATCAGTTAAAATATCTTGGAGAACCTCTTTAACACCAAAACAGCATAAGTAATGTCAAAGTGACAGCAACATATATGGCTAGGGGTAATCAGATGATAGCCGGAGGTAACAAACAGCCTGCTTGCTAACAAACTGACCTGTCGGATTTTTTTAAATAAGAAAAACTGTGCAAAACTGACCCCTTCTTGTTGGCGGATGCACCTCCAGTTTGAGCAGTTCATCCAAAATGAATCAGAAGAGTTAAGAATTCGCTAGAATTCGAATTTTTGTTTTGAAATTTGTAACACATTTGATTAGTTTAGTATAGATTTGCCCATCTGTAAGTAAAACATCTAGTACTTTGCCATGCCAAGAAAAAAAACTAAAACTTTTCCTATCGAACTGAAGAACATCTTTAGCCCAGAAATTTCCAGCAGTGAAACTAAAAGCAATGAGAACAAGCTGCAGGTACAGCTGCATGAGCCGAACAGAAACAATATTATTCCGGGTTGCCGTGGAAACTGCTTTCTGCTCAGAATTATTTTCTTTATATACTTTGAGAAATTAATGCAAGAGGTGAAACAGGTCTGAAGAGATGGGGAGTCGGGAACAATAAAGAGATACATCTCGTTAAAAAGAGTTTGCAAGAAAAACGAGATAAAGCCGTCAGATTACATTGTTTTAAGAGATTATGAGTAAATCTTTGTAAGAATTTATTTTGTTATTTTGCTAGAAAGGATTTCTGTATACAATTATTTATCGGAGCTTATCAGAGCCGTACGTACAGACACAGGAGTATGGAGTCCACGTGGAGACACCAATCAGGGCTTCCAATGGGCGAGGTATTATTAAGATATTCTCCCCTCGATGCAATATTTGTGTGGGAGAATATCTTCAATATGATGTCCTATGTAAGGCTAGTTCTCTGAATGCCCGCTAGCCCTATTGACTATAATGGGGTCCAGCAGAGATCCAGACGCTACTCTAAAAACATGCAGGCATTCGGGGGGCCCTGTGATGCTTACAGCCATTGAATGGCGACATTTGTTACTTACTTTCAGGCAGGGGTGCACCTAGCCTTTCTGCTGCCTGAGGCAAAAACTGAAACAGCGCCCCAACCAACCACCAGCACTACTGTTAAAGACATACTTGGAAAACATTACATACAGAGCTACGAAACATTCAGGGTAATACAGCGCCACATACTGTGCCCACTGTGCTTCCCAATACTATACTGCAGAAACAGATAATCCCCCTTCTGCTGCCCCCCTCTTGCCCCTACCTGGTGCTGCCTGAGGCAATCACCTCACCTGGCCTCATTGGTGGTGCACCCCTGCTTCCAGGGCTGATAAATCCCCTGTGATGATCACGATGGGTGTAACTACTTGTATAGCATACATATGGCCCAACAACCATGGAGCCTAATGCATATGCCTTCTTCTCATTTTTTTGCACTGTACATGATGACAGTTTAATGTGTATTATTTCTCTGCCATGATATTCTGCTGAACTGTGTGAGTATTATCCTATTATTCTGAGATGACTATGCGTATATCTATCTTCTATATATATACAAAGAAGGACGTATATACTGTATGTGTTTGTGTGTATGTATGTATGTTGGATTTTTGGCAACTGTTGTGTCACAGTCGCAGCATGTCACATGTCGCAGTGCGACACCATAGCATATCATTATAAAATTGTTGAGACAAAATGTCGCATGACACATGTCGTCATGTAGCCCTAGCATTAAAGGGGCAGGGCAGTGTGGAGGTCACTGTTCAAGATGTGTTCACTGTGGATGTTACTGTTAAGGGGGCAGGCCGCTGTGGAGGTCACTGTTAAAGGGGAGGACACTGTGGAGGTCACTGTTAAGAGGGCAGCGGCCACTATTAAAGGGACAACTGCTGTGGAGGTCACTGTTAAGGCAGCAGGGTACTGTGAGGTCACTGTTAAGGGAGCGGGGTACTCCGGAGGTCAATGTTAAGGGGGTGGGCCACTGAGGAGGTCACTGTCAAGGGAGTGGGGTGTTGTGAAACTCACTGTTAAAGGGGTGTGCTGCTGTGAAGGTCAAAGTTGAGGGGATGGGCTGCTGTGGAGGCCCTATTTAAAAGTGGCGGGGCACTGTGGGGGGGGGGGTCAGTGTTAAGGAGTGGGGGACTGTGTAGTTCACTGTTAAAGTGGCGGGGTGCTGTAGAAGTCACTGTTATGGGGGATACTGTCGATATCTTTTAACGACACACACAAACATTAAATGAAATAGATGAAATATACCCGTGCAAGGTCCTTCTGCTAGTGTATGTATATATCATCAACTTGATTTGAATTGACATATCCATTATTTCTCTTCTTGGCTACAACATTACACTGGAGTTTTGAAAAATTTAATTCAGCACCTTCACCGAACGAATCACTTTTCATTGTATGGAGTGGGCGCATTGATGGGGAATGGCGATCACGCTGTCCACTGTCATTTAACCCCTCACTCATTTCACTCAAAATGATACTCACCTGAGCCACTTGATCACGGAGAGTTCATCCGCTCCCATCTTAACTGAAGAAAACTCACCAAAAAAACGGCGGCGAGCGTGATGATGGCACCACGTGATCACGCTGGCCGTACGCGAACAAGTGGATGAGGAGAGTATAATTATTTTTAGTTTCAGCCACCATTTTAGGAAAAATCAATTCATTACCATGAAGCGCAGGGAAATAAGGCTTCATGACATATAACATTTTTCCTAAACTTTGGATTGAATTCCGCTTAGTATGCCTCGATTCACTCAACACTAATCGTGACCATGGGACCAGCAGCCCTCTGCGGCAATTATTATGAACTCACCTATTTTCTTGTTATGACATATATTATATTTTATCTTATGGACCTATGACTCTAATGATATGGACCTATTCCCCAGACTATAGCTACCAGCTAATTTCTGTATACTAATTACACTATCATGGCCATATAGCTATTTTGCCTAGGATTCTATTGTATTCATTGTCTAGGATTGTCCTCTATTGCATGATTTTTGCATTATTCATTTATTGTATGTTTTATTTTTGCAGCTTTATGTAGACTGAGGAACATCTGACAAGACCAGAACGTTTAACCTGTATGAATATCACTGGAAATTGCAATTATACTGTTGTCTGGACTTGATATAACCAATGTGCAATAAATAAAATTATTTTCTGGATGCCGTGGTTCTCCCTGAATGACAATTTGGGTCTGCGGTAATGGAGAGAAAGCACTGCTGCTCATTAGCCACATCCCCACCTCCTCTCTGTACTTCATGTCTCCTCGTGAATTCCATTCCTACAGAGATTCAGCTGAAGATTTTATCATTTGTATTCTGGATCATAATCCCTGACAAGCAGAGCAGAGAGAAGTGTTCTGCTGTATGATTAGGACAGGTTTTGTGT
Source organism: Bufotes viridis (assembly GCA_033119425.1). NCBI lineage: Eukaryota > Metazoa > Chordata > Amphibia > Anura > Bufonidae > Bufotes > Bufotes viridis. The sequence goes on along the minus strand of CM065596.1, from coordinate 37,219,118 downwards.
GTACTAATAGGACGGCGGCCATTTTATTTCTCCTAATGATCGCTCCCTAGACAATCGAGGCATTATAACTAATGAAAGACATTTGAGAATATATCTATAATAAATAATATTTAAAGTGTAACTCCTCTCAGTGCTCTCCCCAGCACTCAGGGCTGTGCAACTCCTCTCAGCACTCTCCCCAGCACTCAGGGCTCTGCTCCTCCTCCCAGTGCTCTTGCAAGCACTCAGGGCTGTGCTCCTCCTCCCAGTGCTCTCCCCAGCACTCAGGGCTCTGCTCCTCCTCCCAGTGCTCTCCCCAGCACTCAGGGCTGTACTCCTCCTTTCAGTGCTCTCCCCACCACTCAGGGCTGTGATCCTCCTCCCAGTGCTCTCCCCAGCCCTCAAGGCTGTGCTCCTCCTTTCAGTGCTCTCCCCAGCCCTCAGGGCTGTTTTCCTCCTCCCAGTGCTCTCCCCAGCACTCAGGGCTGTGCTCCTCCTCCCAGTGCTCTCCCCAGCCCTCAGGGCTGTTCTCCTCCTCTCAGTGCTCTCCCCAGCACTCAAGGCTGTGCTCCTCCTCCCAGTGCTCTCCCCAGCCCTCAGGGCTGTGTTCCTCCTCTCAGTGCTATTCCCAGCACTCAGGGCTGTGCTCCTCCTCCCAGTGTTCTCCCCAGCACTCAGGGCTATGCTCCTCCTCCCAATGCTCTCCCCAGCACTCAGGGCTGTGCTCCTCCTTTCAGTGTTCTCCCCAGCACTCAGGGCTGTGCTCCTCCTCTCAGTGCTCTCCCCAGCACTCAGGGCTGTGCTCCTCCTCTCAGTGCTCTTCCCAGCACTCAGGACTGTGCTCCTCCTCTCAGTGCTCTTCCCAGCACTCAGGGCTCTGCTCCTCCTCTCAGTGCTCTCCCCAGCACTCAGGGCTATGCTCCTCCCAATGCTCTCCCCAGCACTCAGGGCTGTGCTCCTCCTCCCAGTGCTCTCCCCAGCACTCAGGGCTGTGCTCCTCCCAGTGCTCTCCCCAGCACTCAGAGCTGTGCTCCTCCTCTCAGTGCTCTCCCCAGCACTCAGGGCTATGCTCCTCCCAATGCTATCCCCAGCACTGAGGGCTGTGCTCCTCCTCTCAGTGCTCTCCCCAGCACTCAGGGCTGTGCTTCTCCTCCCAGTGCTCTCCCCAGCACTCAGGGCTGTGCTCCTCCTCTTAGTGCTCTCCCCAACACTCAGGGCTGTGCTCCTCCTCTCAGTGCTCTCCCCAGCACTCAGGGCTGTGCTCCTCCCAGTGCTCTCGACAGCACTCAGGGCTGTGCTCCTCCTCTTAGTGCTCTCCCCAGCACTCAGGGCTGTGCTCCTCCTCCCAGTGCTTTGCCCATCTCTTTTTTATAATACAGAGGAAATGGCTTCACATGACAACACTGTGAGAAAAGGCTGCAGAATAGGAAAGTGGGAGTTAATATCAGGTAAAACTGAAAATCATTACATTTTAAAGCACAAAAGAATTTATATTTCTGTAACTTTATTTTAGTTGTTCTCTGAGAATCCCTTCAAGAACTGGAAAGCAATTATGTCTAAGTATTTTTTTTCTAATATTATTGTAAAACAAGAGTTATCTTTTTCACAATTACAATCAACAACTGATGGGCAGTATAGATGATATTTCGCCTAATCTGGTTGCTAGTCTGTATGGATTCATTATATCCATACACCACAAAAATGACAGGATGGACTTTTTCTTATAAAAATTTTTTCAAAAGAGAGATCACGTTCCGACATGTCAACCGTCAGTAGGTAAGATAGTAAGTGATAATAGAGTAATAGCAAATCACCGAAGTTGTTATCACCATAAAATATAACTTTTATTGTGGTTATTTAAAAATACAATTAAATCAAGGAAACCTCCAATCCGAGTAGGGGGGATTAGCAGTGGGCCGGAAGATAAATGTCCCTAGTCTGTCCACTGTATACTAAGCACCCTGCCTACAAAATGGAATAGCCGCCTCGATAGGGGCGATCCCGTGTCTGGAACCTCCTAGTGTCCCTAATGAGGCCCTGACACAGGATAGTACCCACCACCTGTATAAAGTGCATAGGTCACACACGAGAGTCAGTCTGTAGTCAGTATCGATAAAGGACCTGGGGAATCACACAGAGCGCGAGGCACAGTAACCAAGGGTGATGCCTCTCACTCCTGGTGGTTCTCCCAGTTCAACAAGGCACTAATCAGACACTCCAGATGTCAATACAAACATATAATAGTCCCTAAATAGTATACAATATCCCGACGCGTTTCACTACAACCGTGTGTTATGTTATAGATCATCAGGGGACATACAAAAAATCAAGGTGTCACAATGTCACAGACACCAGATATTATTAAAGATGCAAATTGTGCCAGAGGTATTTGTTTCTCCCGAATGCCTTTAGGATATATGACCGGCAGGGGATTATGACATAAGATATGCCTAAACAACAGGAGTTATATCAAACCACACATATCAGAGTCACAGTTAGCACTAGAGATCAAAATAGTGATAACAGGTCAAATAGTGCAAAGTAAGGAAGGCAAGATAACTTCCCTTATTCATCAGCGATGTGATGAAGGTGCTACCGGAATACACAGATGGATTCAGTCTGTCAGCCAGGACGTCAGAGCTCTGGTGTCTCCTGTTGTTGGGGCCGGAGGTGAGTAGCGAACGCCACTAACCTTAAATAACGCGCGCTGATGTGTCAACTTCCGGTCACGTGATCGCAATCTGTCACGTGAACAGCCGGAAGTGACGCACTCGGCAGGACGCTGCGTTCCACAGCGGCTCCCAGTGCGTTCCACGTCACTGCACTGCGTTCCACAGGCATTCTACATGCGTTCCACCTGCTTCAAATCAAGCAGAGGGTGATTAATATTGAAAACTAGGTAAATTAAGATAAATTATCCTTGATTATTCATACTATAGGGATAGTGATATATCCATTACTAGGTACCCTGAATATAGGGGTATAAAGGATGGGGGCTAAAAATGACTAGTTACATAGAGGTATCTGGGGCCCACAGTGAAGTGAGTAACCCCAGGTACCTACAGCAGTATAGTCAATGGTGCAATATTGCCGCCACCCAACACAGATAAACAGAAGACCCATCATTTAGATAAAACATGTATAGTCAATATATTCATTGAGTCCCAAAGGGGCCCGAGTTTCCAGCCTATAAGTCCAACGTGCTTCCTTTTGTTTGAGAATTTGATCAGCATTCCCTCCTCTGATTGACGGTCGTATAACTTCAATGACAGAGAAAGAGACGTCTACTTTATCATCTCTATGTTCAAGAAGGATATGTTTGGGGATAGGTTTATCTCTTTTATTCCGAATGTCCCCAATATGTTCCAATATCCGAATCTTGAGCTCCCTGCAGGTCTTTCCCACATACATCTTTCCACATCCACATCTCATTAGGTAGATGACTCCCCTTGTGTTGCAGTTGGCAAAGCACCTTTGTTTAAATGTGGTCTGGCCCCTAGCATCACAAAAAGAGTCACCCAGCCTGATATATTTGCAGGCCTTACAGTGTCCACATCTGAAAGTGCCAGTAGATCTGTTAAGGAGCCAACAATCCTTTTGTGGGGATTCAAAATGGCTATGTACCACAAAATCCCGGACATTTCGACCCCTTCTATATGTAATCGAAGGGTGTTCAGGGAGAAAATCTTTTAGATCTGGATCCGTTTTTAGAAGTGACCAGTATCTGTTTAGTATCTCCCTAATCTGATCTGAGGCCGCGTCAAAAGTTCCAATGATACGTATAACCTCATCAGTTTTCTTATTCTGGGGCTGCAACAGAATGTGTCTTTCCTTCTCACGGGCATAATTTGCCGCTTGGGTTAGACAGTACTCAGGGTAACCCCTTACCCTGAATCTGTGGAACGCAGCGTCCTGCCGAGTGCGTCACTTCCGGCTGTTCACGTGACAGATTGCGATCACGTGACCGGAAGTTGACACATCAGCGCGCGTTATTTAAGGTGAGTGGCGTTCGCTACTCACCTCCGGCCCCAACAACAGGAGACACCAGAGCTCTGACGTCCTGGCTGACCGACTGAATCCATCTGTGTATTCCGGTAGCACCTTCATCACATCGCTGATGAATAAGGGAAGTTATCTTGCCTTCCTTACTTTGCACTATTTGACCTGTTATCACTATTTTGATCTCTAGTGCTAACTGTGACTCTGATATGTGTGGTTTGATATAACTCCTGTTGTTTAGGCATATCTTATGTCATAATCCCCTGCCGGTCATATATCCTAAAGGTATTCGGGAGAAACAAATACCTCTGGCACAATTTGCATCTTTAATAATATCTGGTGTCTGTGACATTGTGACACCTTGATTTTTTGTATGTCCCCTGATGATCTATAACATAACACACGGTTGTAGTGAAACGCGTCGGGATATTGTATACTATTTAGGGACTATTATATGTTTGTATTGACATCTGGAGTGTCTGATTAGTGCATTATTGAACTGGGAGAACCACCAGGAGTGAGAGGCATCACCCTTGGTTACTGTGCCTCGCGCTCTGTGTGATTCCCCAGGTCCTTTATCGATACTGACTACAGACTGACTCTCGTGTGTGACCTATGCACTTTATACAGGTGGTGGGTACTATCCTGTGTCAGGGCCTCATTAGGGACACTAGGAGGTTCCAGACACGGGATCGCCCCTATCGAGGCGGCTATTCCATTTTGTAGGCAGGGTGCTTAGTATACAGTGGACAGACTAGGGACATTTATCTTCCGGCCCACTGCTAATCCCCCCTACTCGGATTGGAGGTTTCCTTGATTTAATTGTATTTTTAAATAACCACAATAAAAGTTATATTTTATGGTGATAACAACTTAAAATTTTTTTCAAGCATTGTTTTCTTTTATTACAAAACACATAGCACAGTGTAATGTAACATGTTGACCACTTAAATTGCATATTACATAACAATGCTACAAGTGGCTACAATATACATCTTAATTTGGGATGAGTGATTAAATCAGGTTTGGATTGTTGTATATAAACCTGATCTTTTTAAAAATGTAATTAAGAATATCGGCTCCGTCCTACTGTAACCTGTATGGCCTCTGCGGAGGTCTTTCCAAAGTTTAAGCAAATATCGCGAGACTTACTTCGTCTCACCTCTATCAAGTGTCACTTTGTTTATTCACATAAATGACAGTATCAAAATACTAAGCTGAACTTGGCTTTGTACCTCATACATTTATATATATATTTTTTTATTTGGTAAGGCCCAAAACTAGTGATGAGCGGCATAGGCAATATTTGTTTTCGCGATATTTCGGGAATTTTTCGCATAATATTCGCAATAAATTTGCAGTAATTTCTAGCACACTACCTAACACCCTGCACTGGAATCAGCTACACTATATCACTATCTAACCTACACTGACTATCTCCCACTAACTATCTGTATTATATATATATAAGCTAACTAACTATCTAATGTAATTGGATAAGGAATAGGATCCAGATAAAAGCACAGAGCACAGTAATGTCACTGCTGTCTCTCTCAGAACTGCAAAAAAATAGCAGAAACTGGTTGCTGGGGAGGTTCTTATATAGTAAGGGGTAGGCAGCTTTCCTATTGGTTGCTAGGGATGTTGCTAAGCTCTGCCAAAGATATTGCAGCCTTCTCATTGGCCCACAAGCAAGAAGGAAGTTTACTGATGAAAAATAAATCTAGAATATTCGCGATTATGAATATATCGCACTATATTCTATATCTTCGAATTCTCGATGTGCCGATATTTGTGATAAAAATTTGCGATTAGAATATTCGTGATCAACAGTACCCAAAACATTGGGAAATGGCAAACATAACGAACAAACTATGCTGGAGTATAACGATGGCTGGGTGTGGCCGGTATATCTCTCTACTCTTCCAATATAACAAATAATAATCTTGAACCAGGAGTTGGAGGTCCAAATGGAGGAGGAGGTGGATATGGCGGATTAAGTGGAAGAGGCGGAGGAGGTAGCCAACACAGTTTTTTGCGTTTTGTTTCTTTTTGATTTGGGGAGGCCCCAAAACATTGTGAAGTGCAGCAGGTATACCTCTCTACTCAGCCCAAGGTAAGGACAAGTCTGGTGGGATCCATCGCTGGTTAATGTTACTGAACGTAAGCTTGTCCACTTTTGTTGTGGACAGGAGGATGCGCCTGTCCATGATCACCCCCCTGCTGTGCTAAACACACGTTTGGACAATAAACTTGCCGCAGGGCAGGCCTGCACCTCCAAGGCATAAAGGGCAAGCTCAGGCCACCTCTATCAAGTGTCACTTAGTTTATTTGCATAAATTACGATATCAAAATACTAAGCGAAACTTGGCTTTGTGCCTCATTAAAGAAGCTGAGTTCAGCCTCGTATATTTTTCTACAGTAATTTATGCGAATAAACAAAGTGACCTGTGATAGAGGCGAGACTAAGTAAGCCTTGTGATATCTGCTGAAACTTCGGAAAGACCTCCGCGGAGGCCATCGTTTTTACATTAGGACGGAACTGATATTCTTAAAGTAGTTTTAAAAATAATTTGGTTCGCATACAGCAATCCGAACCCGATTCGCTCAATCCTAGTCTTACTGCTAATGCACAGAATGCATGCTGGAGCAAATGTAACTTTTTTTTTTACAAAGAAGATATTCATGATGAAATAACATGGTTACATAAACAATTTCAAGTCAAATGCCATGGTAGCCATTAATGGCCTTATTTCAGTCTCATAATTGCTTTCCACTGTGACATCCAACAAGGCAGCAAGCCAGCAGTAATTTATTCTGACGTTTTCTAGCATTTCCTTGGACGTATTGTCAATTGTAAACAATAAATCGCTTGTTTCTTAAGCTTAAAAAGCTCATAATTCTACATCTTTTATAATTGCCATATACCGTTATGTCACCTACATAATACAGGTAATATTAATAGGATCTGAATATCATCATGAAAAGGGAATTGTAAAATTTTACATAGTAGCATAGCAACATAGGTTAAAAAAAGACATCCGTCAATCCAGTTCAGCCTGTTATCCTGCAAGTTGATACAGATGAAGACAAAAAAACCTCACATGAGGTAGAAGCCAATTTTCCTCATTTAACCCCTTAAGGACCGGGGGTTTTGGGATTTTTGCGTTTTTGTTTTGCGCTCCCTGCCTTCCAAAAGCCATAACATTTTTATATTTCCGCTCACATAGCCATATGATGGCTTGTTTTTTGCGGGACAAGTTGTACTTTTTAACGCTACCATTTATTTTTGCATGTAATGTAGTGGGAAACGGGAAAAAAATTCCAAATGGGGTGAAATTGCAAAAAAAAAGCAATTTCACCACAGTTTTACGGGTTTTTAAATTACAACGTCCGATTTGCGATAAAACTGACTGGTTAATTTTATTCTTCAGGTCAGTACGAATCCGGCAATACCTAATATGTATAGTTTTTCTTGTGCTTTGATAGTGAAAAAAATTAAAAGTGGGAATTTTTTATTTCATTTTTTGTCGCCATGTTTTGACCCCTATAACTTTTTTGTAATTATGCGTACGGAGCAGTGTAGGGGCTCATTTTTTGTGGGCAATCTGAACTTTTAATTGATACCATTATGGGGTGCGTATGATGTTTTGATCACTTTTTATTCATTTTTTTTTAGGAAATGAAGCGTCCAAAAATGGCGAATTAGCCATTTGGACGCTTTCTTTCCGTTTTTATGTTTACCGTATGGTGAATATTTTTTAATATTATTATAGTATGGGCGTTTTTGCACATTGCGACACCCATTATGTGTAATTTTTTATTTTTTTATTTATTTTATTTTTATTTTGGGGAAAGGGGGGTGATTTGAATTTTTATATATATATATTTTTTTTTAACTTTTTTTTTTTTTTTTACCACTTTCTTATAGTTCCCATAGGGAACTATAAGATGCAATCATCAGATTGCTATTCTCATATATTCCAATGCAATAGCATTGGAATATATGAGAAAATCGCATATTTCCTATGGAGCCTATTACAGTCATAGGCTCCATAGGAATACTAGTAGTAACCTAGGTTTCATTCACTGAAACCTAGGGTACTAATGCATGCTCGGCTCCTCCTTGTGGCCATCAGGGAGCCGGAGCAAAACCGAAAGTGAAACTTTCGGTTTTTGCGCGATCAGATGCCGTGGTCAGGATTGACCACGGCATCTGAGGGGTTAAATGTCCGCGATCGGCATCGCTGCCGGTCGCGGACATGAGCTGCGGGTGTCAGCTTGATAAATCAAGCGTTTACCCGCAGCTCATGCGCCCGCTCCGTGCGGGAGCGGGCGCCATCTTTAAAGTCCGGACGAAGGGCGTACATGTACGCCCTTCGTCCTTAAGGGGTTAAGGGTAAAAAAAATTCCTTACCGACTCCAGTCAAGCAATCAGAATAACTCCCTGGATCAACAACCCCTCTCTAGTAACTATAACCTGCAATATTATTACACTTTAGAAATGTATCCAGGCCCCTCTTGAACTCTTTTAGTGAACTCATCAGGCAGAGAGTTCCATAGTCTCACTGCTCTTACCGTAAAGAATCCTCTTCTATGTTTGTATACAAACCTTCTTTCCTCCAGATGCAGAGGATATCCCCTCGTCACAGTCCTGGGTTTAAATAGATCATAAGAGAGATCTCTGTAGCAGCAGCAGCTGCCTGACAGAAGTTCCAAAAAGATAAGGATCGCGCTGCCTATAAGTGTAGGAATCCTTCCCAGATAATTTTCTTTTTTCTTTCTCTCCAATGCGCAGATATCTCGCTTTCTAGCCAAACAATAGATTTCCAGGGGCTAGTGTACTCCCGCACACCCTCACCCTAGAAGGAAGTATTTTGCACAATAGTGAAGTTCCACTAGGTCTTTTCACTTAAAAGCACATTTATTGTACTTACAAGATAGACATGGACAGAATGCCTTGTAAAAAAATTCAAATGTCCGTATCTCCAAAGTCCATCCGACCCGGGTTTCGCCAGTCCAGCTTCGTCAGGGGCGAGAGTACCTCCCCTCACAGATGCGGTACTTATGGGCCAATGGTCACAACACTTGACCACCCTCCCATTCAAAATAAACTTTTTTTTTAAATCTTTTTCTATTTATAAATACATTAAAAGAATACATGTTTTAATCCATTAGTAACTTAACATAATACATATCAAAATATAAAACAGGATAGCGGTCTTTACATAAAAACATTGATTATTTTACCATCCATAGCGTTCATTCTATCTAGATCCAGGCTAGTCACCACCCCTTTTCATGCCTGACACAGGTTTCTACAGTTTAGTTTGCTGTCCACTAAACTTCCTAAGCCCTTTTCCATGTCGGTCTTACCCAGTGTTTTACCATTTAGTATGTATTTAGTATGTATGGATAACTTGCATTATTCCTTCCCATGTGTATAACTTTACATTTGTTAAACCTCATCTGCCACTTCTCTGCCCAAGCCTCCAATCTATCCAGATCCCTCTGTAGCAGTATCCTGTCCTCTTCTGTGTTCATTACTTTATACAGTTTAGTGTCATCTGCAAACTATTGATATTTTACTGTGCAAGCCTTCTACAAGATCATTAATAAATATATTGAAGAGAAACCCTTTAAATGTTTTCTTTGCAAAGCAATAGACATGCACATGATGAAATCTGAAAAAGCTCCTTGCTTTCAATGCATGACTCTGAAATTGCCCATGGACATCATGTACAACTTGATGGGTCTACTATCCAAATTTCTTCCTTGAATATAGTGATTTAATAAATGATCACTCTCTTTTAACCAATAGTACAGGCACATTTAGGAAACTTTTCAATATTTCTTATCAGAGGAGAAAATGCCTTTCTTTACTTATCAGGCTCCTTTATTCTATCCGTCACCAATAAATTAGCATTCACTCTGAATTGTGCCCAAAATCCCAGCTCACTGAGGGATCTTATTACATGCTGCCATAAAAGTCTATGGAGAGTGGGGGGAGGAGCCAGGTGAGACAGAAGCAGAGAGACCATATAGACATGCTGCGGTAGCTTATACTGAGTGTTCTACTGTCTCAGTATCTGGATTCACATCTATACTACATAGTACTTTTAGTACTTTTCAAATGCCTTCCTGTAGGCCAGCAGAATTTCTTCTAGTTTCTGTGTGTGCTGTGTATGGGACCCACCCTACACCCCCCCTTTCACTCAAACGACTCATTAATGCCCATTCACAAACTATTTACAAATTTACTTATAAACTTATTTAAGGCCTCTTTCACACTAGCGTTGTTTCTTTCCGTCCTAGAGTTCCGTCCTCGGGGCTCTAGGACGGAAAGAAACTGATCAGGATAATCCCAATGCATCCTGAATGGAGAGAAATCCGTTCAGGATGCATCAGGATGTCTTCCGTTCAGTATGTGAACGTTTTTTTGACGTTGACAAAAGCGCAGCATGCTGCGGATTTGTCTCCGTCCAAAAAGCCGGAAGACATGCCGCAATGCCGGATCCGGAATTAATGCCCATTGAAGAGCATTATTCCGGATCCGGCATTAGCTAAACGCCGATTCGGCGCATCGCCGGATCCGACGCTTAGCGCTGCGCATGCGCTGCAGCCGTTCCGATCGGCGCACCAGTGTAAGCTGGGGCTCCGATCGATTACCATGGCAGCCAGGATGCTACTGGAGTCCTGGCTGCCATGGTAGCTAACGCAGCAGTGTACTTACCTGCGCTGCAGCCGCCGGGCGCTCCATTATGACATCACAGGTCCGGGCGGCGCATTGATCTATGCGCCGCCCGACCTGTGACGCCATTAAGGAGCGCCCGGTGGCCGCAGCGCAGGTAAGTACACTGCTGCTGAGTACCATGGCAGCCAGGACTCCAGTAGCATCCTGGATGCCATGGTAACAGTGAAAGCATGTTGAAGACTGATCAGGAAACTGATCAGTCTTCAAATGCTGTCAGTCCACTTGCGTTCTGACGGATCCGGCGGGACGGAAGTGCCCACCGGATCCTCAGAACGCAAGTGTGAAAAAGCCCTAAATAGCTATAAGTCACATAAACGAAATAAACAAACAAAACTTAACTTATAAGGCTAGTCAAATATAAGTGGCTCGGAGGGTGGGTTCCTGCACCAACATAGGCCAGGTACACAATTGTCCAGCCAGGGCACAGTTCTGGAGGAGGAGGAGGAGAAACCGTGTTCACAGCAGGGTAGCACCCAAAGCAGCTCACGGCTATCACTTGAGCGTGGCTGGGGGGATACGGAGGAAACAGATGATACAACTTCCACAGAGGACAGCTTGTCGTTGCCTCTGGGCAGCCTGGCAAACATGAGCGACTACATGCGACTACAGGAGGAGGAGAAGAAACCGTGTTCACAGCAGGGTGTCACCCAAAGCAGCTCACAGCCATCACTTGAGCGTGGCTGGGGGGATACAGAGGGCACAGATGATACACCTCCTACAGAGGACAGCTTGTCGTTGCCTCTGGGCAGCCTGGCAAACATTAGCGACTACATGCTGCAGTGCCTGCGCAACGACTGCCGAGTTGCCCACATTCTAACCTGTGCAGATTACTGGGTGGCCACCCTGCTGGATCCCCGTTACAAGGACAATGTGCCGTCCTTAATTCCATCACTGAAGCGTGATCGGAAGAAGCCAATGCTGGTAGACGCGCTGCTGATGGCATTCACCCCTGACACCGGGGGCTCAGTGGAAGCACAAGGCAAAAGCAGAGGAGGAGGAGGAAGAAGTCTCCAACACAGCTGGGTCACCGCCCGCACCTTAGAAGGCAGGGTTAGCATGGCAGAAATGTGGAAAAGCTTTGTCACCACGCCACAACAACTAGCACCACCAGCATATATGGAACGTCTTACCAAGAGGCAGCATTTCCGCAAAATGGTGGAATAGTATCTGTGCACACGCCTACACATACTGACTGATGGGCCTGCCCAGGGTCATAGCTACAGGGGAAGCAGGGAAAGCAGGGAGCGATCTTTAGTAGCCACAGGAATGGGGGCAGCATGAAATCAAGGGGTTGCAAAAAATTACTGGGGGAGGGAGGCCCCATTCAAAAATGTGCTCTTGGGCCCAGTCATTTCTTGTTACGCCACTGGGTCTGCGGCATTCAACTTCTGGGTCTCCAAGTTGGGGACATGGTCACAGCTTCACCTTTACGCCTTGGAGGTGCTGGCCTGCCCTGCAGCCAGTGTATTGTCTGAATGTGTGTTTAGCACGGCTGGGGGCGTTATCACAGACAAGCGCAGTCACCTGTCCACAGCCAATTTGGACAATCTCAAGTTCATTAAAAAGAACCAGGCATGGATCCCACAGGACTTGTTCGTACCTTATGCAGAATAGACATGTATATCTATTTTACAGCATAACTACAGCACCCAACAATGTGAACGCCGCCGAATTTACAGAATATAATTCCCAGTCAGGTATGCAGTGCAGGGGTACTTTGAAAGAAAGAAAGCGTACAGATCCCCTAACAATCTGAGGGCTACCTAATTTACTGAATATATTTCCAAGTGCAGGGGTACTTTATGGCCCAAGAATGTAACATACGATTTTTTTTAGAAATTTACCTTCCCGTCACCTATGCAAAGCAGGGGTTTGTATATGGCAAAACTGGGAAAATGTCACCCAGCAATGTAACAGATGATTTTTAGAGATTTACCTCCCTGTCACTTATGCATGGCAGGGGTTTGTATACGGCAAACTGGCAAAAAGGCCAAAAAAAAAAACACGTTTTTTCAGCGTTGTATGCAAAAGTGCTCTGTGGCACAACAGTACAGGTTTATTCCCCCAACTACAGAAATGCACTATGTCACCGCAAAATTTTAAAATAGGTTTTTCAGCGGTGTATGCAAACATGATCTGTGGTACGACAGTACGGGTTTATTCCACCAACTATTGAAATGCACTATGTCACCGCAAAATTTTAAAATAGGTTTTTCAGCGGTGTATGCAAACTTGCTCTGTGGTTTGACAGTACGGATTTATTCCCCCAACTACAGAAATGCACTATATCACTCCAATTATAAAATAGGTAATGTAGGGGAACTTGACCTGCCAGAAAAAAGGAATTTTTCCTCCACTGAGGTACCAAAAAATAATTTGACTAATGTCCCTGGCAGGCTGGCACACATGCAGGTCACATGTAGTTCCAAGGACACTGCAGTTGCTAAAATGGCCACCGGCTGCGACCTCAGTAACAGATGGATTAAAAATTATTTTGCAGCATCACTGGGCTCAGGGCTGGGTATAAATATGTAGCATAGCACCCTCAATAATTGCTGTAGTTTGAAGATTTAACACCACCAAGTTCAACAGATTTCTTCCCTAATCTCTGCCTCACAGCAGCAGCCTGTCCCTACACTAAGAGCAGCAGAGTGATGTGCAGCGCTACGTGACTCCAGCTTATATAGAGGCTGGGTCTCATGCTGCACTTAGCCAATCACAGCCAAGCCAATAGTAGGCATGGCTGTAATGGCTTCTTAGGGCAAAGTAGTGAAGCGCCTGTTGATTGGCTGCCCTGCAGCCTTTCAAAAAGCGGGAAGAAATCATTGAACAACGAACCTGAATCCGAACTTTTACGGAAATGTTCGGGTTTGGGTCCTGGTGTGGAAAACCTTAAAGTTTAGTACGAACCCAAACTATACAGTTTGGGTTCTGTGGTAAGGTGCAGGGTGCTGTCGTGGATGGCAGGTATGTGTCACCGAGGTTCATAGCCTCGGTGAGGTAAGAGCCCGTTTTTGTTGATGTCAGCAGCAGCTAGTGCTACTGACAGAGATTAAATAGCATGGCTGCAAAGCCGATCCGGGCCGGCTCTTACCTGGAGCAGCTAAAGTGTAGGGTGGGTGGCTGCTCCCCACGACCCAGTCCTGGTTTTGGGCTGGGTTTAAAAGCTCAGCCAGCTCAGCAGCTGGGGGAAGTGATTATCCTGGAGCTGCTAACAGGGCTGGGAGTTCTCTGTCCTGGAGGAAAGAGCTCAGCAAGGAGGTGTTTTGTTCCTGGCTACCTGAAGCTGGATTCTCCTGCGGCTGGGCCGACAGCGTGGTGCGAACCTTCACCTACACCTCCCAGGTGACTGAACCTGTGTTGGCCTGTTTTTGTTTTGCCACGTTATTTCCGTTGTGTGTGAACTGTCACCAAGAGACTGTTTTCATTTATGGTGTGCAAGTGTGAATAAAACACTGTTTGTTGCACAATCTGGACTCCTTGTTTTGCCTCTAAACTGCACCCGTACCGCTGTCTACCGGAGCGACTCCCCACATTTTGGTGTCGGATGCGGGCATGCGCAGTGAGGCTGGCGTGAACGCCGAACTTTGTTTTTGTGCTGAGCAAAAGTGAATGTCCTATATTAGGCCGGCAAAGTTGCAGCCTGTGATCTCTGGCAACATGGAGGCTGCTGTGAAGGCTCTCGTGGAAGCTAACGTGCAGCAGCGGGAGACCAACCAGTTACTGCTACAACATGTGATGGCGTTACAGGCGGCAGGAGCGTCCCACCACGTCCATGATGCCCGGAAAGCGGTCCGTGCGGCGATCCCAAAAATGACCCCCGCAGACGACGTTGAGACGTACCTGGCGGTTTTTGAGAAGGTCGCCGTGAGGGAAAAGTTACCCCGTGACCAGTGGGCTGAGGTGGTCGCTCCTTTCCTGGCTTCCGGACCCCAGCAGGTGTTTTTCGACTTGTCGGACGATCAAGCGGCAGATTATGACACCGTGAAAGGAGAGATCCTAGACAGACTGGGCGTGAACGTGCTGGTCCGCGCCCAAAGAGTCCACCAGTGGGACTTTAAAACGACTGAACCCGCTAGGCCGCAGTACTACCATCTCCTGCACAGGGTGCAAAAGTGGCTGCAGCCCGATCTACTAAGTCCCACTGCCATGCTGGATCGACTGTTGGCGGACATCTTTTGGAGGGCCCTGCCTTATCCCCCCCCAGCACTGGATCGGCCAGGTATCCCCCACTAATGCCCTGGAGATGGTCGACCTGGTGGAGCGCTACGAGGCCACCAGAAACCTGCAGGGGACTCTTGCGGGGAAGGGGTCAGTCAAACCCGGAGGCCTCTGCCCCAGTTCCGACGTCCGGCGACAGAGCGGCCTGCACGGAATATACCCCCTGCGAGTCCGCCTCCCGTGGTATGCTGGAGGTGTCAGGAGCCAGGCCACATCAGGGCCGACTGTCCGCATCGGGATGAGCCGATGGATATGAACTACGGGGTCGTCACTCCTGTATGCACGGAAGCTGTGCGCAACTGGCACCCGTGAGGTGCAGGACCATAACCACCTGTGTCAGGTAGAGGTGGGAGACTCTCTGGCGGTGGCTCTGCTGGACTCCGGGAGTTTAGTCTCCCTGGTAAGGGCTGCCCTTGTACGGCCTCACGGAGTATACTGGCCGTAAAGTCGGGGTCCTGTGCATCCATGGAGACCTGAAAGACTACCCCACTGCACTAGTGACTTTGTCCACCGCGGCTGGTAGGTGGACCCACGAGGTGGCTGTCGCTACTAAACTCCCACACGAACTGATACTTGGGAGGGACTTCCCGGTTTTCCGGCGCTGTGGCCGGTAATAAAGGTATCTGAGGGACCCGAGACAGGGGTGACCCTAGTGGAGTGGCCTGATACCACTGGAAGGCCAGAACCCTGGGAGCCCGAGTCTGAAGGGCCGGCGGTAGGGGTGACCACTGCTCCAGCGGTAGAGGGGAGACAACCCCACTGAGTGTAATGGTGGGAGACACGGAGGACTTGCCACCGGGACCTGAGTTGGCAGACCTCAATGTCTCCGGGGAAAATTTTGGGACCGCACAACACCGGGACCAAACCCTAACCAGGGCCTGGGAGAATGTGCTGGAAATTGATGGGAAACCCCAGAAACCAGGGGCTGAATTAATGTTCCCACGATTTATTGTTCTGCAGGATATGTTGTATCGGGTGAACCAAATCCGAGGTGAACCTGTTGAACAGTTGGTGGTGCCCACAGCGTATCGCAAGCTTGTCATGGAGCTTGCCCACCAACATGTTCTTGGGGACACCTGGGGTGGCAGAAAACCCAGGACCGCATACTGCAGCGGTTTTATTGGCCCAGTGTGTTCAAGGAGGTAGAAAATTATTGTAAGTCCTGTCCGACCTGTCAGATAACTAGCCCCCAGCCACATTTCCGTAGTCCTCTGGTACCTCTGCCAATTATTGAAGTACCGTTTGAGCGAATCGCTATGGATTTAATTGGGCCTGTACCAAAGTCTGCCAGGGGCCACCAACACATTCTGGTAGTTCTCGACTATGCCACTCGGTATCCGGAGGCGGTGCCTCTGCGACATACCTCAGCTAAGCTCATTGCCAAAGAGTTAATGGAGATGTTTTCCCGTGTGGGCCTGCCAAAAGAGGTTCTGACAGACCAAGGGACCCCTTTATGTCCAAAGTAATGAGGGAACTGTGTAAATTGTTGCATATAAAGCAGTTACGGACGTCCGTTTACCATCCGCAAACAGACGGTCTTGTGGAGAGGTTTAACCAAACTCTAAAAAATATGTTAAAGAGGGTGGTGTCTAGAGATGGGAAGGACTGGGATCTGCTTCTGCCCTATCTCATGTTCGCAGTGCGAGAGGTGCCCCAGGCCTCTACTGGGTTCTCGCCCTTCGAACTGCTTTATGGCAGACACCCTCGGGGCCTGTTGGATATCGCCAAGGAAGCATGGGAACAACAGCCTGTCCCCCACAAAAGTGTCATTGAGTATGTCGCCCAGATGCAGGAACGGATGGAAAGGGTGTTGCCCTTGGTCCGGGAGCATATGGAGGCAGCGCAACAAGCCCAGAGTAGGGTGTACAATCGTCAGGCTCGGTGCGGGACTTCAATCCGGAGATCGGGTTTTGGTTCTGGTACCCACCCTTGACAGCAAATTCCTAGCTAGGTGGCAGGGCCCCTATGAGGTGATCGAGAAGGTAGGGAAGTGAATTACAAGGTACACCAGCCAGGGCGGCGCAAGCCGAGCAGGTGTACCACGTGAATTTACTTAAGCCGTGGAAAGATAGGGACGCGGCCGACGACCACAGCCCCCGGCCAGGGCTTCTAGAGTGAAAGGGTCCAGCCCCACAGTTCGAGGCCTGTGAAGCCGTAACCACGGTAAAATTGCAGACAGCCTGTCTTCCAAACAAGTTCAGGAAGTCAGGAGTTCCTCAGTCGGAACACGGATGTGTTCTCGGACCTCCCTGGCCGCACGTCTCTCATCCGACAAGACATCGTCACTGAGCCTCAGGCCAAGGTCCGGTTAAAACCATACCGGGTACCCGAGGCTGCGGCGGGCCATCGCGGAGGAAGTGCAGTTAATGTTGAAGCTCGATGTCATTGAGGAGTCGAAAAGTGAGTGGGCCAGTCCCATAGTCCTAATACCCAAGCCGGATGGGACGTTGCGGTTCTGCAACGACTTTCGCAAGTTAAATGAAGTATCCAAGTTTGGCGCGTATCCCATGCCCCGAGTAGACGAGCTTGTTGAAAGTTTAGGACAAGCCCGTTATTTTTCTGTGCTGGACCTCACTAAAGGGTACTGGCAGGTACCCTTAACGGAGTCGGCTAAGGAAAAACCGCATTTGTTACCCCGCAGGGCCTGTATCACTACAAGGTGTTACCCTTTGGCCTGCATGGCGCCCCGCCACTTTCCAAAGGCTAATGGACATAGTGCTGCGACCACATCGTCGGTACGCCTCGGCCTACTTAGATGATGTAGTCATCCACAGCACCGACTGGGAAAGCCATTTACCCAAGGTGCAGGCGGTAGTGGATGCCCTGAGGAAAGCCGGACTGACCGCTAACCCAAAGAAGTGCTCCATAGGGTTAGAGGAGACAAAATATCTGGGATATGTAATTGGGCGGGGAGTTATCAAACCTCAGGTAACTAAGGTAGAGGCCATTCGTAACTGGCCCCGACCGGTCACCACCAGGCAGGTAAAGTCGTTCCTGGGGATTGTAGGTTACTACATGAGGTTTGTGCCCCACTTTGCCACAATAGCAGCGCCATTGACAGACCTGTTGAAGGGGCGAAAGTCTGGGAGGGTTAGCTGGAGTGAGAAGGCGGAGGAGGCTTTCTCCGCGTTGAAGTCGGCCCTGTGTGGGTCCCCGGTTTTGGTGACACCCGACTTCAACAAGGAGTTTGTCGTACAGACCGACGCCTCGGAGGTAGGCCTCGGTGCGGTACTGTCTCAGGAGGTCAACGGGAAGAACATCCCGTTGTCTTCCTGAGCCGTAAGCTCAGTCCCGCCGAGTCCAGATATAGTATAGTGGAGAGGAGTGCCTGGCTATCAAGTGGGCACTCGAATCTCTCCGCTACTACCTGTTAGGGAGGAGGTTCCGTCTGGTGACCGACCATTCCCCCTCAAATGGATGAGTCAGGCCAAGGAGAGGAATGCTCGGGTCACCAGGTGGTTCCTATCCCTGCAAAATTTCAAGTTCTCCGTGGAACATAGGGCAGGTCGCTTGCAGGGAAATGCAGATGCCCTTTCCGCGTCCACTGCCTCACATGTGTCCACCCCTCAGGGTTGAACAAAGGGGGGTGTGGTAAGGTGCAGGGTGCCGTCGTGGATGGCAGGTATGTGTCACCGAGGTTCATAGCCTCGGTGAGGTAAGAGCCCGTTTTTGTTGATGTCAGCAGCAGCTAGTGCTACTGACAGAGATTAAATAGCATGGCTGCAAAGCCGATCCGGGCCGGCTCTTACCGGGAGCAGCTAAAGTGTAGGGTGGGTGGCTGCTCCCCACGACCCAGTCCTGGTTTTGGGCTGGGTTTAAAAGCTCAGCCAGCTCAGCAGCTGGGGGAAGTGATTATCCTGGAGCTGCTAACAGGGCTGGGAGTTCTCTGTCCTGGAGGAAAGAGCTCAGCAAGGAGGTGTTTTGTTCCTGGCTACCTGAAGCTGGATTCTCCTGCGGCTGGGCCGACAGCGTGGTGCGAACCTGCACCTACACCTCCCAGGTGACTGAACCTGTGTTGGCCTGTTTTTGTTTTGCCACGTTATTTCCGTTGTGTGTCAACTGTCACCAAGAGACTGTTTTCATTTATGGTGTGCAAGTGTGAATAAAACACTGTTTGTTGCACAATCTGGACTCCTTGTTTTGCCTCTAAACTGCACCCATACCGCTGTCTACCGGAGCGACTCCCCACAGTTCGCTCAACTCTATTCATGAGTTCTTGGCTTTCCCTGCATCCCCCTGCCATTCATTTACAGCCTTTTCCCAACTAAATTATCAGCAGGGTGCAAAAATCAGGAGCTCATGAATATATAGGACTCAATAGCATACACCGGAGCTGTTCAGTACAATATTTTGGCAAAATGCCTTAGCCAATTAAAGAAAGTGACCGAGCATTTAGCAAAGTGGATCTTCCATTAGTTTATGTTGCCCTTAGTTAGAACACCATAAAACTGGTGACAGATATCCTTTGTTTCAGCGATAGGCAGGGGTCTCATTGCTCACGCCCCAACAGATCCAAACCTTTGCTACGTTTCTCTGACATATGAAACATTTATGTAAAGTGTAGTTATTTTTTAAATGAAACGGAAAAAATAATTCCTATACAAGAAAATAAAGTGTTCTCAAGTAAAAGAGTAATCTTCATGAAAGCTTTACATTTCTTTCTTGTCTCTATGGGAACACAGAACACGTATTTCTCAAGAAATGCATTGTTTTGATCTAAAAAAGACTGATTTCCATCAGATGCATGGTATAAATATTTATAAGTCAGATTCTAAACAATGCAAAAAGTTTGTATTTCCAAATTAGACAGATTATAAAGCACCAGCCAGGATGTTACTTTTATTTTATATAATTTCTAAACAAGTTTTATATCCAACATCCCAGGAATACAAACAATTTACTTTCACAATCATCCAATCTTTGTTTACCATGCATTTCATATATAGTATATAACATTAAGTTACTTCTGTTTTCTATAATATAAGCACTATGTAAGTGTATATAAATAAATAATATCTGATCTTTAGCTAAAGGAGTACTCTGACCAAACTTATACACTGGGGAAGATTTTCTGATATGGTCTAAAAGTAAGACAGTGTAAACTTATACATAGAGCCTTAAACTGCATGGGTTTCTGGGAGAGATATTCAAATTAGCTTTCCTTCCAAAAGAAAAAAAAAGTTAAGCCTCTCTGATGCCAGCCAAAGTAAGGCTACTTTCACATAAGCGCTTATGCTGTATGGTTTTGAAATCTGACAGGGGGTTCGAATAATACAATCGGCTGCATCCGTTCAGAATGTATCCAGTTGTATTATATTGAAATTATTACCAGAATAAAACGTATCTGGCTCCATTGACCCTGTGCTGGATATCAAAACCGGAGAACACAGGTGTGAAAGTAGCCTTAGATATGCTAATTTGCATACATTTTCGCCAGAAACCCAGAACACCATTGCCTGGTCTACAATACTGCTCATGCATACTAGGTGCACTGCATAATGAGAAGGAAATAAACCAGACAAAAGCCTCTCAGCAAAGTTAGCCAGTTTCTCTTCTCTGCTCAAAGGTCATAACCGAGAGAGATCTGTGTGCGGATGTGATGCTGGCTTAGCTATTAGTCAAAGTTATGCTTTAAGGCCATTTAAAAAAGGCTAAGCATTGACTTTGGGTAGTTATGTTACATCTGGTGGTGTGAGATGCTCAATTTTCTTTTATTTTTATGAAAAATTGATTTTCACAATTCTTTGGCAGTTGAGCGTTATGTGTGGCCCTATAGCAGTTGCATGATCTGCCTTGATTGCAGGTATGCCAGTACATTGACATCACAATACAAGGATAATAAAATAGTCAAAGAACAGAAGTGATGAAAATAGTAGAGTAGCAACACTAGGATAATATGCACTGTGTAGGACACGTATATAAAACAAAAACCTGGACACCACTTTAGCCCTTTCCTGATACAGCAATTTTCTGTTTTAGCGTTTTTGTCTTTTGCTCCCTGCCTTCGCGGAGCCATAACTTTTTTTTTCCCATTCACATAGCTGTAGGAGGGCTTGTTTTTTGTGGGACAAGATGTACTTTCTAATGCCACCATTTATTATTGCATACCGTGTAGTGGGAAGCGTCTAAAAATTCCTAATGTGGTGGAATTTGAAAAATAAAATGCAATTCCGGCACAGTTGTACAGGATTTTGTTTTCACGGCATTCACTTGGCAGCAAAATTGATTAGTGCTCTTCATTTTCCAGGTAAGTATATATATATCCAAAGATAGAAGCAGCACACCGAGGTAGTGAAAAAATGGTGGACCTCTTTTATTGCCCTTGCATATACATATAGTTTTTCTTTTGTGTCCTAATACTGGAAAAAAGTTGAAACTTTTGAAAAAAATATTTTTTCTTTTAATCGGCGGATTCTGACTCATGGGATATGTTTTTATATTTTAATAGTACAGGCGTTTTGCATGCAGTATTGCCCATGATTTTTTTTTTTTATTGTTTCTTTTTATTCTGGGGAATGGGTGGTGATTTAAATTTTTGTATATATTTTTTTATATTTTTCTAGACTTTTTAAAAAAAAATTTTACTTTTTGTTACGTCCCCAATTGGACCCTATCTTGCAGTCATCAGATTGCAATTTGTATAGAATATTAGAACATTACAGTTCAGTGCTGCCAACTGGTGGCCTGAACTGCAATATACCAATATTGAGCCTGAAAGCCTAGTCCAGACTCAGGCTAATTACTATGCATGAATGCCTTCTCCGACCTCCATACGGGGGAGAAATTACTCAAATTTCGATTCAAGTTCGATTCAGCTGAATTTGTCAACTGATATAATTCGGGTCCTTATCTATTCTACCCAAACCGAGAGTACTCCAATTGGCCTAAAACTTGTGCATGACTCTGAGGTCTCCTAGAATTCATATTGTTTCTCTTTTTTTCTAACGTTTGTAATTGTTCTCTCTCTCTCTCTCTCTCTCTCTCTCCAAAATTCACCCAAATCAAATCACCCAAAATTCAGATCGACCTTAAATTTTTATAAAACTCAGGTTGAATCCAATTTGTTTAGAATTGATTTGCTCATCTCTACTGTCAACTATTACATACCAGGTCTCTGATTGGTTCATAGAGGAGGGGGAGTCTTAAGTGGGAAAACCTCCATTATAATAGTCATATGGACACGGGCAGGGCCGGTGCAAGGACTTTTTCCGCCCTAGGCAAAAGAAAAGTTTGCTGCCCCCCCCATGTGACATCACAATGCCACACCCATATGATCTGCCATATAAACTAACGCCAGTGCTGCAGTGCCGCCGTGTTTACATTAAAAAGCCTGCAGGGAAAGGCTATAAAGACCAGAGCCACTACATTAGGCTGCAGTGGTTCTGGTGACTATAGTGTCCCTTTAATGTGAGGTAAATTAGAGACTAGTGCCACGAATTATATACTAGATTGCCTCCTTACACCCAGATAAGGATGATGATGGGCTCTGTCTGCAGTCCGGCTCCACTGGTCTGGTGTAGAACAGGCTTTCTGGAGGCTGTCTGTAACTGTGGTCATAAAAATCAATGTTCTGGGAGAACAGGAAAACAGCTCAATTTTTTGGGACTCTTTACACAGCTCAAGGTCTGGGCCCCAGGGCCTGACGGTGAGTATGCCCATAAGGCCCACCCATAAGTCCACCTCCATTTTCCACCCATGAGTTTGTTCACAGTGTGTGGAGTGTGTAGGGGATGTGTTATTTGTTGCTGTAGAGAATCTAATGTGTGTGCTTATGGACTGTAATGTATAGGGATACCAGTCTGTGTAGGTGAATGCAGTGTGTGTGTAGTGGACTGCAGTGTGTTTTCTTGTAAGGGATATAAAGAAGTTTGTGTTTGTGTATAAGGGATGTATTGTGTGTTTCTGAATGTGTGTATGGAATGCGTTGTGTGAATCTGTGTTTGTATGTGTAAGGGCTGCATTGTGTGTGTCTGTAAGGGGTGCATTGAGAGTGTGTAAGGGGTGCATTGTGTTTCAGTGCGTGTAAGGGATGCATTGTGTGTTTCTGTGTATGTAAGGGATGCATTGAGTGTGTGAAAGGGGTGCATTGAGATTCAGTGTGTGTGTGTAAGGGTTGCATTGTGTGTGTGTGTGTGTGATGGATGTCAATCCCCCCCCTTGTCATTCTCTTTCTCCCCCTTGTCATTCTCTTCCCCCCTTGTCATTATCCCCCCCCCTTGTCATTCTCTTTTCCCCCCCTTGTCATTCTCTCCACCCTTGTCGTTTTGTCAGTATCTTTACCCCCCCTTGTCACCCCCCCGTCATTATCTTTCCCTCTCTTGTCACTCTCTTTCTCTACCCTTGTCATTCTCTTTCTCCCCTCCTTGTCATTCTCCAACAACCCCCCCTTTTCACTCTCTTCCTCCCCCCCTTGTCATTCTCTCCCCCCATGTCATTCTCTTCCCCTCTTGTCATTCTCTTTCCTCCTCTTGTCATTCTCTTTCCTCCTCTTGTCATTATCTTTCCCCCTCTTGTGATTCTCTCTCCCCCCTTGTTATTCTCTTCCCTCCTCTTGTCATTCTCTCCCCCCCCTCCCTCCCCTACCTCTAGTGTAGCGTGGCCAAGCTCTGTATGGTCCGCAGGTACAAGAGCTTTTGTTTCCTGTACCCGGGACGACTGACAGGAAGTGCACACTGTGTGCGCACTTCCTGTCAGTCCGGCCGGGTACAGGAGACAGATGCTCTCTGTACCCGCAGACCATACAGGGCTCGGCCACACTACAATAGAGGGAGCGCTGAGCGCTTCCCTCCTGTCAGCCCCTCTCCTCTTGCTGCTCCGTGCGGCTGCAGTTTGAGGGGGGTCGGCGCTCCTGGCGGCACCCCTTCCCAATGGGTGCCCTACGCGGCTGCCTAGTCCGCCTATAGGAGGCGCCGGCCCTGGACAGGGGTTGATCTGATGAGAGAATACTTTTAAAGTGTTTGTTTACCCCCAGGGTCTTTTGGGCAGCCCCTCAGTGTGGCCGGGCCTATAGAGGGAATCATACTTAACAGGTCCACACTCCTTTGCTCAACCACCGCATCTGCAGACCTTGGTCTTTCCACATTAACATCTGGTTTGAATCTGGTTCCCTGGCCACTGTAACCAATTTTAGTCAGTGACATAAGACATGGTGGACACGTCACTGTTGCGAAAAGTCATTGGCTGATGCGGCCAAGTGACCCGCGTCAAATCAGATGTTAAAACAGGGAGACCTGAGACCTGCAGTGGCTGCAGAGGAGCAAATGAGCTGAAACAAAGTGGTTGGGATCAGGTAAGTATGATTCCCTATGTAGGTACAACCTCTGTCTGAAAGATTCCTGGTGTGAACACAACCCTTTAAATCTAAATTAATCTGGTCAGTGGGGAATCTATTAGGTCCCATAACTATGTATATTTATTGTTAGTGGACATGTGTATTATATAGGGAAAGTTTTTTGACATTTTTTACTACTTTTATTTTAGTTGACCCTTTGGTTATTTTTTATATTTTTTTTTTATTGGCTGATTTATTGCCAGGGTTTGATTCACAGGTATTAGAAGATTTATGACACTGATGAACCTTGAATATAGATTAGACTTTTGCAGTCTATGCCAGTCAGACCAAAGAAATGTCATCTTTGCTAACCTCGAAATATTCTTATTGTCATATTAATATAAATGGCCTTGGCAGCTCCATTTGTGGACATGGATTTGTTTTTTAAGTGTTATGCAAATTGTGCTCTGAGATGGACTTAGGAAGTAATAGGTTTCTTGTATGCAACTTGTTTGCTACGAAGATAGGAAATCTATTCATAAAGCCATTACTCTATAACATTTTGTTTTATAAGGTCAAACAGTGTTCTTTTAAATGTGAAGCCTGTAGTACAAATGTCCTGGATATAATTAGGAATTCACTGTTCAGCTTTTCTCCTTTACTGAAAATCAGTGAGAAACAGTGGAGCAAATCCTGTTGGGAAGCCTTTTTCAAGTCTCTTACCCTATCCTTTAGCTTAGTTGGCCATATCCATGAGATGAATGTTTCATGAACATAAACAGTAGCCTCATGGTTAGGGTTGAGTGGATCAAAGGTCAATGTTCAGGTTCGGGATCCGAACTTGACACAAACTTGAACACGAACCCCATTGAAGTCAATGGGGACACGAACTTTGGTGCACTAAAATGGCTGTAAAATAGTCATAGTGAGGGCTAGAGGGCTGCAAAATGAAGCAAATTGGGGGTAAGAGCAGGACAATTGCCCTGCAAACAAATGTGGATAGGGAAATGGCGTAAAATAACACAGAATATAAAAAAATAAAAAAATAATAGTCTTGAACTAGGATTCAGAGGTCAGAGTGGAGTAGGAGGTTGAGAAGGCGGTGGACGTGGCGGGGTAGGTGGAAGTGGCGGTAGCCAACACTGTTTTTGTTTTTTTTTTATTTTTATTTATTTTATTTGGGAAGACCACAAAACATTAGGAATTAAAAAAGAGACAATGGCTGGGTGCGGCCGATATATTGGTCTACTCAGCACAAGGTATGGACAAGTCCTGTGGGATCCATGCCTGGTTTATTTTAATGAACGTGATCTTGTCCACGTTGGCTGTGAACAGGCTGCTGCGCTTGTCTGTGATCACCCCCCCTGCCGTGCAAAACACATGTTCGGACAATACACTGGCCGCAAGGTAGGCCAGCCTCTCCAAGGCATAAAGGGCAAGCTCAGGCCATGTGCCCAATTTGGAGACCCAGAAGTTGAATGGGGCAGACCCATCAGCCAGTATGTGTAGGCATGTGCACACGTACTGTTCCAACATGTTGCTGAAATGCTGCGTCCTGCTAAGATGTTCCGTATCAGCTGGTGGTTCTGGTTGTTGAGGTGTGCTGACAAAGCTTTTCCACATTTTAGCCATGCTAACCCTCCCTTCTGATGCTGGCGGTGACTCAGCTGCGTTGGCGACGTCCTCCTCGTCCTCTGCCTTCGCCTTTGTGCTTCCACTGAGCCCCCGCTGTCAGGTGGGAATGCCATCAGCAGCGTGTCTACCACCGTGCACTTGTATTCGCGCATCTTCCGATCACGCTCCAGTGACGGAATTAAGGACAGCACATTGCCCTTGTAGCGGGCATCCAGCAGGGTGGCCACCCAGTAATCAGCACTAGTTAGAACGTGGACAACTTGGCGGTCATTGCGCAGGCACTGACATATCGAGTCATTTTTCAGGAACCTCTGCACCACCAAATTCAGCACATGCGCCAGGCAAGGGATAGGCCCAGAGCTGCTACAAGATTTCGCCCATTATCACACACCACCAGGCCGGTATTGAGGCTCAGTGGCACCAACCACTCATTGGTCTGTTGTTCTATGCCCGTCCACAGCTCCTGCACGGTTTTTCCCCCAAACAAATCAGTTACAAAACAGCCTGCTGTCGTTTCCCCCTGGCTGTGCTGAAGTTAGTGGAGCAGGTGTTACGCTGACCAGATCAGGAGGTGGTAGAGGAGGAAGAGGATTAGGAGGAGGAGGCAACAGGAAGCAACGAGAAACGTCCTGCAATCCTTGGTGGCAGAAGGACATGCACCAAAATGCTATCCGCCTCAGGTCCAGCCGCCACTCCATTTACCCAGTGTGCAGTTAGGAAGATATAACGTCCCTGCCCGTGCTTACTGGTCCATGTATCGGTGGTTATGTGGACCTTGCCACAGATGGAGTTGCACAGTGCACACCTGATTTTGTCAGCCACTTGGTTGTGCAGGGCAGGGATGGCTCGCCTTGAAAAATAGTGGCGGCTGGGAACCACGTACTATGGGACAGCCACCGCCATAAGGTTTTTAAAAGTATCTGTCTCCACCAGACAGAATGACAGCATTTCAAAGGCCAGGAATTTTGAAATGCTGGCATTCAGGGCCAGAGATCGCTGGTGGATAGGGGGGTACTTTCTCTTTCTCTCCAGTGTTTGGGTGATGGACAGCTGGTCCTTGGTCTGCCAGGGGGGTTGGTCAGACTCTTGTGTATTTTAGGCAAAAAATATATTACCGCTGTAACTGGGAATTTATTGTTCAAATACTCAAGCTCGGGTTCAGGTCCGGGTACCCTAACTCGCAAAGTTCGGTAGGGACCCGAACTTTACAGTACGGGTTCTCTCAACACTATTCATGGTTGTTTCAGTGGTCGAGAGGATTTACCTCTGGTGCCAACTTTTCTCCCACAGGAAGAAACGATCGGGCACATTGGAAATCCAGTATGCTCAATTCTTCTTTTCCCTAACATCTGCTGATGGGGGATAGTTGGAAGGCATACATACAAATTAAATGGATGGTGTTTGACCAGCATTAGGTTCTGTTCCCTCCATAATTTTCTTGTAATCCCATCACTGTTGTTGCCAATTCTATTGCATTATGTATGGATGTGTATTTGCACTCCATTGAATTCTACAGGGAGAATACAGATTTGACTGTCTTTACTAACGGTACTCGTGAAAGTAAGGTTCCACTGGTTGACATTAAGATAGCTTTTAAAATCCAAAAGGCCTTGTCTTTCTCCCTTCCAAACAATGAGGCAGTTGTCAATGAATCTCTTCCAGATGTTCAGTTCGCGAAACGCTGTCACTTTATTAAGGACGGGGTTTATGTTTTCTTTTTCCCACGCCCCCATAAAGATATTAGCGAAACTGGGGGCGAATTTCGCCCCCATCGCCGTCCCAGTGCGCTGAAGGTAATAGCTATCATTGTACCAAAAATAATTGTGACAGAGGCAGAACTCAATGCACTCAAGGATTAACTTCCCCTGTTCCTCTGTCATCAAAGGGTCCTGCCGTATCTCTTTCTCAATGGCCTTAAGGCCCAAATTTTTTGGGATCACCGTATATAGGGATGTTACATCGACTGTAGCTAACCACATATCATCCGAGCAAGCACCAAACTCTTTAATCAAATTTAAAACACTCCCTGAGTCCTTCAAGTAGGATGGCATCAGTGGGACATACTTCTGAAGGAAAAAATCGACATATTCTCCTACCCTACTTGTAAGGGAATTTATGCCCGACACAATTGGTCTGCCAGGGGGGTTGGTCAGACTCTTGTGTATTTTAACAAACGTAAAAACAAAGGTGCAATGGCACACTGCAGCTAGAGCTCCGTCCTGCCACTATGCTGGATGTTAGATGAGGCATTAGTTTATATTTTGGCCAAATTATGTAAGCCACCCACCACTTCACGGTTGCCTCTCGAGTGGTCCCTAACATTAATTCTTACCTTTTATGGGCCATATCAGCCATACAAAACCCAGGGAGTGCAGGTGCAGCATGCATGCCAGATACACTCTGCTTGTAACCCCGTCTGGTGCCATACAGCGTTCATCAGATCAAGGGATGCAAATACCAACATGCATGCTGAGCCCACTAGTACTTCTCCTGGAACCAAATGGCTTCTGGTAAGTTCAATAAAGCAGACTCAGTTTTATACTGACTTTAAAACCAGCCTACAGGGCGGATTCACTAGTCAGGTGTGCATGACTGCATGGAGGTCACCACGCCTCCCATATATGCTACAAAGGAAAAAAATGGAGATTGCAGTCAGCACAGCCCAATACGCAGGTGCACGTTGCTATGGTGAAATACACATACAAACGTAAAAACAAAGGTGCAATGGCACACTGCAGCTAGAGCTCCGTCCTGCCACTATGCTGGATGTTAGATGAGGCATTAGTTTATATTTTGGCCAAATTATGTAAGCCACCCACCACTTCACGGTTGCCTCTGGGCTGATATGGCCCATAAAAGGTAAGAATTAATGTTAGGGACCACTCGAGAGGCAACCGTGAAGTGGTGGGTGGCTTACATAATTTGGCCAAAATATAAACTAATGCCTCATCTAACATCCAGCATAGTGGCAGGACGGAGCTCTAGCTGCAGTGTGCCATTGCACCTTTGTTTTTACGTTTGTATGTGTATTTCACCATAGCAACGTGCACCTGCGTATTGGGTTGTGCTGACTGCAATCTCCATTTTTTTTTCCCTTGTGTATTTTAGGCAAAAAATATATTACCGCTGTAACTGGGAATTTATTGTTCAAATACTGAAGCTCGGGTTCAGGTCCGGATACCCTAACTCGCAAAGTTCGGTATGGACCTGAACTTTACAGTACAGTACACTATTCATGGTAGTTTCAGTGATAGAGAAGATTTACCTCTGGTACCAACTTTTCTCCCACAGGAAGAAACGATCGGGCACATTGGAAATACAGCATGCTCAATACTTCTTTTTCCTGACATCTGCTGATGGGGGATAGTTGAAAGGCATACATGCAAATTAAATGGAGGGTGTTTGACCAGCTTTAGGTTCTGTTCCCTCCATAATTTTCTTGTCATCACTGTTGTTGCCAATTCTATTGTATTATGTATGGATGTGTATTTGCACTCCATTGAATTCTACAGGGAGAATACAGATTTGACCTGTTGTTTATTTGCCACAATATGAATCTGCGGTTTGGGTCTATATTTTAAACAACATTGACAGAATGCAGATCACAGACCTGGACAGCAACCAGCGAGTGTAGAGGAGGTATCAGACTTTGTTACTGAAATTAGCTGAGAGATGCTGTGGCTGTGACTTATGGGGGTACTAAGGGTACTGTCACCTGTAGCATTTTAGGCTAGTTTTACACTAGCAGTAAATTCTTCCAGCAGGCTGTCCTGGCACAGGAATAGCCTGCCGGAAAGACATTGTATCCAGCATAGCCTTATACTATCTAACCCGGGTGGATCGCATTGACTATAATGGGATTCGGCAGGGATCTGGCCTGTTTCTGGCCTCAGTGACGGGATTTGACCAGACAAAAACGGCACTAATACTGGAAACAGGCCAGATCCCTGCTGAGGCCCATTATAGTCAATGGGGCCCTTTTGGTGCCCCAGCCTTTTCTAACTATGCTGGATACGATGTCTTCCAAAATAATTAACGCTAGTTATACACTAGCCTTAGGCAGTTTTATTAATGCCCTGTTTGAAGCCCATGTCAGAAGTGGATCATAAAGGGAGGGAAAGTATAAAAGACAGATTTTATTTCTCCTCTTCTTTTGAATCCTAGTTTGGCTTCATAAAACTAATAGAAAGAGTGGCTCATGTGAAATCAACCCCATGGGGGAACTGTGGATTTTATCCAAAACGATAAATGAGCTTTCCATTATACCACTTACCATCACATTTTTCCAATTAAATAGCCATACTTTGGATATTAGAAATAATAGAAGTTATGTAGGATTCTGCTTCAAAAACCGCCATTGGCTACATGTACACTACCTCCCACTGATTTCCATATGAGACCGCGATTTATGGCCACGGCCATGCCACTAAAGAAGGAGTCCTTTCTTGATGCGGTTATTGCAATAAACCATGTTGAAAAAAAGAATGAGAGGCAGCTTCTGGACTTTGCTTTTCTTCTGTGTGGGAATTGACCTGCCGTGCGGATTTAGAAATTCACAGCATGTCAATTGTGCTGATTTTGTGTGCAGATTTCACGCTTTCCGATTTGGTGCAGAAACACAGAGAAATCCGCACCAAAATAAGAGTGGAATTTCTGTTTTGAAACTAGCACCCGTGTGAAGATACCCTTAGTGTACGGCCACACGGTCAGGTTTCCTGAGGCAGTTTTGAGAGTCAAAATAAGAAGTTTATCGTAAAAGGAGAGAAAATATAAAGGACAGAGACAACTCCTCTTTTTAAATTCACTCCTGATTTTGGCTTCCAAAACTGCATACAGAAACCTGACCGTGTGGCCGAACCCTTAGGCCACCTGTACACGGCTGCTGGTGAACGCACATAAGATCCTTTCCATTGAAAAAGATAAAACCGCAAACAAAATTAACATGCTGCTGATTTTGAAATATGCAATGCAGGTCAATTTCTGCACTGAATAAATCTGCAAATTGTACATGAGATTTGTGCAATCTCAGACACTTTGCTGGTACTGTAATATGGTGCGGTTTTTCAGCACGGGAATCCTCGTGGAAAAACTGCACGTATTCCACAATGTGTGCAGGTAGCTTTATGGTGCAATCATACATGCAGGTTTTGCTGGGGTTTTTCATTCAGTTTTTTCAGTTGCCATTTTTTTTCCCTATTTCTTTGTCCTGCTCACTGAGAAGGTCGCACATGCTCAGTTTCATCATTCAACTGCCTCCTGAGCTGTGATAGGAAGAGAGCTACACAAGAAGGACACGCCCCCTGAGAAAGACACTCCTCTTAAGCTGTCAGCTTGATATAAATCTAGCAGAGCAATAAATTTGGAGATCTCTGGATCCATGTGAGGTACAGGGCTGGTTCTAGATTTATTAGAAAGAGACTGTAATGTACTATATGATGTCAGATTTTTACATTTGTCATGGGAGAACCCTTTTAATGCCTCTTATATAGAAATTTTATTGCTCCATAAACAAAACCGAGTTTTCAGGGTTAACCGTATCTCTGTTACTATAATGGAGGGCACTTGTGGGACGGAGCCCATTTTTTCTTTTTAACCTCATGTAAAAGCAAAGAATAAAATGTGCATAGCTACAATATATGAGAAGATAACTACTAGTATCAAGAATAGAACAACTAACTGGTCTAACCTACTATACAGTGGACATATAGTGCTATGCATTGTCTAAACAACCTCCTATTATAACACAAGACTAGATCAGCTCCATCCCCAAGGTTCTAGGTCCTAAGGTCCTAAAAATCAACAAATTGTAGTTAGCCTATTTCTTGGGGTGGTGGAAATGACAGATGAAACTCCTAAAATCTAGTCCCGTGTGCTTTTGTTACACAGCAAGGACACAGATTTCTGTGACATCCTTCGGTGAGCTGCTGCAGTTTGATAAGAAGGCTGGAGGATTATATATGACTTAGTCACAAATCATAAATCTATTGCCAGTAAGCTATTTTTATTTTATTATTTTGCAAAAAGCTTCAGTGGTGCACTCACAAGGCCTACTTCAGTGTCATCTGTGCATTCCAGCTATTTGCATGCATGTTACTGTATGTAACACCTTACTCATATTTTCTATACAGTGTGGCACATTTATGAAGACTGCCCAGGCAGTGAGGTGCCAGGGGATGTGTCAAAACCTCTACTCTAGAATAATGGCTCGCAAAGCTACCAGACTCATGCAGCCAAAGCGAGAAGTGACCCCTCCAATATGACTCTGTGAGTTCCCTGCTCAGTTGTCTTTGGTGCTTTTCAAGAGTCGACGTTGTTTACGGTAACAGATTTCTTGTTCCAGCATAAAGGGGTTTCCTCAGGATAGGTCATCAGTATCTGATTGGTGGGGGTCTGATACCCGGGACCCCTGCCAATCAGTTGTTTGAGAAGGCATCGGTGCTTACAGTAGCACCTCGACCTTCTTTCTGCTTACCCTATCTGATTGGTGGGGGTCTGATACCCGGGACCCCTGCCAATCAGCTGTTTGAGAAGGCATCGGTGCTCACAGTAGCACCTCAACCTTCTTTCTGCTTACCCTATCTGATTGGTGGGGGTCTGATACCCGGGACCCATGCCAATCAGCTGTTTGAGAAGGCACTGGTGCTCACAGTAGCACCTCAACCTTCTTTCTGCTTACCAAACAGCACTGTGCATTTTTCAGCCTTACAAACTATGAGTCTCACTATTTGGATACGCTACAAAAACTGATTGTGAGAACATGATTTAAATAATCTATGTATACACCTACAGCCAGGTACTACAAGCCTTGTACATTAAATTTGTTGAATGTACTGTATTGATTTCATTTTTTTCGTCTCTTCAGACATTACTGACTCCTGAGTAACTCGGCTTGCTTTGACTTCCGTTGCACCATATCACTAATGGTTGGTTGCTTGCCTGCCATCTCCGTAAACCTAAACTCTAAACCCAAACAACCTTCTTATCTCTGTATCACATGTCGTAACTTTACTTAACCAGCATTATTCTGGGAATAATCCTGTATGATCTGGGGAGAACCACTTCCTCTGAAATCCTTGGACCTACAGAGTACTTCTCGTCAATGAGAGTAATGTTCTTGGGCTATTCCATGGAATTTCTGTAAAAATTAGCAGCAATATCTTTATACTCAATTAGTTCTCCTCCAGGAAGAAAATTGCTTCTCTTGGGCAAGTTTCACATCTTCAGCACAGCCGACTGGTAGGCTTTTCAGGCAGAAAGCAGCCTGCTGGAGTTCTCTGGATCTGGCACTGCCTAATCGTGCCATCTGCTCACCAGACCCCATTGACTTCAATTTTATCAGGTTGAGATCCGGACCCTCTCTGGCACTCAACACACAACTTTTTTGTCTGGCTGATTCCTAGCACTCTCTGCTGAATCAGTCTGCCTGAATGCTGTGACGCAGAGGTGAAACTAGCCTAAAAGACCTAAAGGTATAGAGTTACCCTGTGAGTCAATGTCTGAACTATTAAAGGGGTTGGCCTATCTAAGACATTGATGACGTTGAGTGCGTCGCTAGGATATGCTATCTTATGTCAGATTGATGCAGTTCTCATCTCTAGGACCTGCTCCTATCTCCAGAATGGTGCCCATGAAGAAAACAGAGAGCAACCATGCATGCAGGCCACCCTCCATTTGCCACTATAGAAGTTCCGAAAATGCCCAATCTCTGGCTGAGCTATTTCTAGGAGTCCCAAAGTGGTGAAAGTAGTGGAGGCAGCACTTATGCAGTGCACTTTCCATTCCTCGATATGTAATTTTCCGAAAACAGTGGAGCACACTCGCTCCGCTGTTTTTGTAACTTCCATAGCAATGAATGGAGACCACACTGTGTATGCGTGGCATGCTCTTCTTCACTTTGAGGTCCCCATTCTGTAGATAGCAGTGGGCCCCAGAGGTGGGACCCACACCTATCTAACATTGATGACATATCTTAACGATATGCTGTCAATATCTGAGATGGACCAAACCTTTACAACCCTATTAAGGAGCCTTGTAACATGACTGGGTAACATAGTAACATAGTAACATAGTATATAGGACCGAAAAAAGACATTTGTACATCCAGTTCGGCCTGTTTCCTACAAGTTGATCCAGAGTAAGGCAAAAAACCCCTGTGAGGCAGAAGCCAATTTTCCCCACTTAAGGGGAAAAAAATTCCTTCCCGACTCCAATCAGGCAATCAGAATAACTCCCTGGATCAAAGACCCCTCTCTAGTAGCTATAGCCTGTAATATTATTAGATAACAATGGTATTGATCGGCACTCTAATTTGGATCCACATGTAAGAGTGTGAAGCTAGAATAAATATTTATTATATCAATTGGTAACAATGTTTGACAGATGTAAATAGACGGCGATTGTATCTCTATATCAATAAATTAAAAGAATCAAGAGTCTAAAATAAATAGCTCAGATCCATATAGTCCTTTAGAAAGGGTAAAAAAAATGTTCATTCACTTGCTGCAATGTGCTAGATACGCTGAACGCTATATAGGTGGTTCCCGTCTATAGCAATATATACTGTTGCGCATAAATCCAAGATATTTAGATTAAGTTCTATTTGCGTGGAGGAGTGTCAGTAAGGAAGGTATACAGATAACGATTTGGCAATTCCTTAGCAGTTCCTTAGCGTACTAGAGACGGCGGTATCTGCTCAGTAATCCCGCTGGCTCCGTGGTAAGATCTTCCGGTCCTAGTAGTGGTGTCCCACGTGTCTGTGCCGCGCTTACCTGCTGGGGTGTAGCACTTTTTGATCAGAGCACCTTGCGCATCGGATATCTAGTGACGCCACCCCTTTTCCTTTGCTGTAATATTATTACACTCCAGAAATACATCCAGTCCCTTCTTGAATTCCTTTATTGTACTCACCATCACCACCTCCTCAGGCAGAGAGTTCCATAGTCTCACTGCTCATACCGGGAAGAATCCTTTTCTATGTTTGTGTACAAACCTTCTTTCCTCCAGACACAGAGGATGTCCCCTCGTCGCAGTCACAGTCCTGGGGATAAATAGATGATAGGAGAGATCTCTGTACTGATCCCTGATATATTTATACATAGTTATTAGATCTCCCCTCAGTTGTCTTTTTTCTAAAGTAAATAACCCTAATTTTGATAACCTTTCAGGGTACTGTAGTTGCCCCATTCCAGTTATTACTTTAGTTGCCCTCCTCTGAACCCTCTCCAGCTCTGCTATGTCTGCCTTGTTCACAGGAGCCCAGAACTGTACACAGTACTCCATGTGTGGTCTGACTAGTGATTTGTAAAGTGGTAGGACTATGTTCTCATCACGGGCTTCTATGCCCCTTTTGATGCAACCCATTATCTTATTGGCCTTGGCAGTAGCTACCTGACACTGGTTTTTGCAGCTTAATTTGCTGTTTATTAAAATTACTAGATCCTTTTTCATGTCAGTGTTACAGAGTGTTTTACCATTTAATATGTATGGGTGACTTGCATTATTCCTTCCCATGTGCATAACTTTTCATTTGTCAGTGTTAAACCTCATCTGCCATTTCTTTGCCCAAGCCTCCAATCTATCCAGATCCCTCTGTAGCAGAAAACTGTACTCTTCAGTGTTAATTACTTTACACAGTTTAGTTTCATCTGCAAAAATAGATTATATTTTACTGTGCAAGCCTTCTACAAGATTAATAATAAATATATTGGGTGTGGGTCACCAGAAAAGGGGCGGATTTGACGCGATGACGTGAGCTACGCACGTTGCGCTCTCCTCTCCTCGCCTCCCCCCCTCCTGCCTCGCTCTCTGGCTGATGCCCTGCCACTGTAGATGCCGTGGACGCCGAGCACCTTCCTACAGCGCACCGCCGTGTCTTCCCTACCTCCGCCGCTGTGAACCTTCGGTGGGCTCCTGCTGTGTCTCCTGCCTCTCCTCTTTCCTTCTGCCTCCTGCCTCGTTCCTCGATTGATGCCCTGTCGCTGTAGGTGTTCTGCAGACACCGAGCACCTTCTCCTCCGTGTCGCCGTGCCTTCCCTCCTTCCGCTGCTGTGGTGAACTTACAGGGGGCTCTTTGTTGTGTCTCCTGTTTACCTCCTGCCGCCTTCTGCCTCCTGCCGCCTGCTGTCTGCCGTTTCGGCTGGCCCAGTGCTGGCTTGGGCTGCTTCTGCTGTCGGTGAGCTGTCCCCCTTCCTGTGCCCTCCATCTGCCCCCGTTCTGGTGGGTGAAGACGCCGGTCACGTGAGCCTCCCTGTTTGATTGATACCTATGTGACGATATGATGGTCTGTATTTGGCTTTGTTCTCCCCCCTGTATTCTGTACATTTTTTCTGCTGCCTTTGCCCCTTGTGAAATGCTGCTCCTTGCAATCTAGGGTGCAAAGGAGAAGGGGGGAGGAAAAAGGAAAAAAAAAAAAAGAAAAAAAAAAGGGAGAAAGGCTGGGAAAAAAAAAGAAAGGGAAGGAAAAGAGAGAAAAAAAAAAGGAAAAAAAAAGAGAAAGGGGCAGGAAATATAAAAAAAAAAGCGAGAGGGGGGGAAAAAAAAGGAGGAAAAAGAAAAGAAAAAAAGGAGGGAAAAAAAAAAAAAAAAAAAAAAAACAGAGAAGGAGGAAGAAAGGGAAAAAAAAAAAAAAAGGGGGCAATGGCACCCAAGCGGCGTTCAGTGGATACTTCTGGAGCAAAGATAGGGGTTAAAGCCCCAGAGGGGAAAATTGATAAATATTTAAAATCCCCTGCTTCAAATGAAAAGGGACTGTTTAGGGGGAAACCGAGTGTAAATCCCAAGAAGAATGCAGCTACCCCTCAAACAGAAGAACCCTTTGAAGATGGGTCATCAGAAGTAGATCAGGAGGAAAGCTTGCCGATACAAACTGAGTCTGAACATGACCCTTCGGCCTTGGAAAAAATCCTGGGCGCTGTAAAAAGTAATGGTACCTTAATACAAGGGATGGCCACCCAATTGGGGTCAATGCAGAACGATATATCCCTAATAAGGGAAGATCTGGCCAAAATCCGAGAGCGAGTTCTTAATGTGGAGAAGATGGCTGACTCCTTGCAATCTGATGTTGATATGTTAAAATTAAAGATCGGGACTCTTGCCTCAGAAAATCATCAATTACAAACTAAGCTTGAGGACTTGGAAAACAGATCGAGGCGATATAATATCCGTATAATTGGGTATCCAAAAGGAGTGGAAGGCCGGCAGCTGATTGAACAGCTTAAGGATGTGATTTTTAAAAATTTTGGAAATGAATGTTTCTCCTCTATGTTTCAAATAGAAAGAGCACATCGCATTCCAGGGGGGAAACTCATTCCAGGAAAACCACCGCGAGTGATCCTAATGAAGCTGCTACTGTCTACAGACAGAGACACGATATTGAGAAGAGCAAGGGAATGCACCCCTATTAAATATCAGGGTACTAAATAGTTATTTTTTCCCGATTTTGCTCGGGAGACTCAGGAAAAAAGAAGAAGCTTTATGGAGATTAAGAAACACCTGGCTGCTAAGGACAATAAATACTCACTATTGTACCCAGAGAAGCTAAGAGTGGTCTACAACGG
Organism: Bufotes viridis; assembly: GCA_033119425.1. Lineage (NCBI taxonomy): Eukaryota > Metazoa > Chordata > Amphibia > Anura > Bufonidae > Bufotes > Bufotes viridis. The sequence continues at coordinate 37,181,704 of CM065596.1, read as the reverse complement.
GACTTCCTATTTCTTTGAAAAATCGGAGCAAGCACGAGATTGGATTGAACGAATGGGCATCTGAAATATTGCGTCTTGGCGATTGGGGGAACGGGGGGGGATGGGTTTGTGGGAGGAGAATGGTTGGAAGGTAGAGGTTTGCTGACAGGATCGGGCGGACCAATGGAGGGGGAGGGGAATGGGGAGGGGATCTTGCCTTGCAGGGGTACGTTTTTTTTTTTTTTTTTCTCTTGATTGATGTCAGTTAGAATCGTCTCATGGAACATTAGAGGTCTCGGGGAAAGGGTTAAGAGACAAGCCATCATGGATGCAATTAAAAGATTTCTCCCCGCAATTATTTGCATAGTGGAAACTCACCTTACTAAGGAAACTGTGTCCCGTTTGACAACGGGATGGCAGGTACAATCGTATCACTCCACCTTTAGTAGTGCCTCAAGGGGCGTTTCGGTCTTAATTCATCACTCTGTAGATTTTATGTTAATAGAATCCTCTATAGATGAGCAGGGCAGATTTATTTTTTTACATGGCAGACTTGATGGACAGAGTTATACTTTAGCTTTTTTTTATATACCCCCGCCGTTTTCGATGTATGCACTCAATCAACTATTATTATTTTTGGAGAAAAGGCCAGACGGTCAGCTTGTCCTGATGGGAGATTTTAACGCTGTTATGGATCCTAAAACGAACAGACTGACCCTGGATGCAGACTTGGGGAGGAACATGGGTTCTTCTCTATTACATCAGTATTGTTTAGAGGTTGGTTTGGTGGATATATGGGGTCATCTTGGTGGAGGAAAGAGAGTGTACTCCTGTGTTAGTAGGGGCGGTAGAGCAATGTCCAGAATTGATTTAGCACTTACTAATGAGAGTAATCTGAATAACATCAAAAGGATACAATATGGAGTAAGTACTATCTCAGATCATTCACCCGTATCAATTGAGGTTCGCACGAGGGGGAATAAAGATAATAGGGGGCTTGGTTTTAAATTGAATCCATACTGGCTTACCACTATGGACAACTATCATTCTACCAAGCTACTTATATCCTCCTTTTGGGAGGTGAACTTTCCCTCTGCCAACATCAATTCGGTATGGGATGCCCTGAAAGCGTACCTGAGAGGGGTTCTTATTAGCGATATTACTGCTATGAGGAGAATATTTAGGAAAAAAGAGGAGGAACTGGTAAGGACTGTGGCGTCCACAACAGAGCGATTTACCAATCAGCCTACGAATTATAATAAGGAAGAGATGCAGAAAGCTAGTCGTTCTCTTGAGGAACATGTAATTGAAAAAGCAAATCATAGATTATTCTTTAAAGGACAAAAGTATTTCTCAGAGTCTGGGCGTCCCGGTAAACTTTTAGCCAGAATAGTTTCACAACAGGAGACGAAAAAGAAAGCTATCGCCTCGATTCGTAATCTAGATGGTGCGATTATACGTGACCCAGAGGGAATCAGAGATATTTGTTTACAATATTTCGTTCAGATATATAGGGCTTCCCCTGGCATCTCCTCTGACCTGGCAAGGTTGTTCCTGGAGAGAATTTCGCTTCCAGTGTTAACTAAGATTCAGAAAAATTCTTTGGAAAAAGAAGTGACCCTCCTAGAGCTTCAGGAGGCCCTGAAGGCTATCTCTGGGAACTCATCGCCAGGCCTAGATGGTCTCCCGTACGAATTTTATCGCAAATATGGCGATTTTATTCTTCCGCATTTACTAGAAGTGTTCTCTCAAGCACTACAGACAGGGGATCTTCCAAGGTTTATGATGGAAGCCTTGATAGTTTTGATTCCGAAAAAAGATAAAGATACAGTTGTTATATAAATCTCCGGCCGCCAGGATTAGGATCAATGATATGCTGACTGAGAGTTTTGAACTAGAGAGAGGCACCCGGCAAGGTTGTCCTCTCTCTCCCCTTTTGTTTAACATCTATATTGAACCCCTGGCGGTTAGTATAAGGCAGGACCCGAGGGTAGCTGGCTTTGGGGTAAGGGGGAAGCAGGATCGCATATCCCTTTATGCAGATGATATTCAATTTTTCATTCATCAAACAGAAAGTACTCTTCCTCGAGTTATGGAGTTAGTTAATTTATTTTGCAACTCCTCCGGTCTGGAGGTCAACTGGACCAAGACTACTCTTCTTCCAATAGATGAATTGCGAGGATCCTTTGACGATTCGATCAATCGATTATTGATCTCCGAGACAATGAAGTACTTGGGGATAGTGATTTCCGTCAAGGCTCAAGACTACTTGCAGCTGAATTTGATTCCTTTATTGCAAAAGTTGAGATCAAAAATTAAGATATGGCAAAGAATTCTGCCTGCAAGAGCGGATAGAATTTCGTTAATAAAAATGGTGATGCTGCCCCAGGTTCTTTATGTTCTTCGGAATTCTCCTATTTGGATTGAAGATAAGTACTTTAGATTGATAGAGCGGTTGATTAATGATCTACTATGGGGGAGGAAACGGGTGAGATTAAAGTCAGTTTACTTTTCTATGCCCTACAAGCAGGGAGGTCTTAATCTCCCCTACTTTAAGGGTTATTTTATGGCATCATAACTTTGCTTTTTTGAGGACTGGGAAAATAGCCATCTCTGCAGGAAACTGGTCAAAGATTCAGGCTTCCCGGACTTCTTTACAGTACTGGAGTCGGAGTATTTACTTAAGTTTCAGAATGATCACCTACTTTTCTGCAGAATGGCTATGAAAGCCTGGATGGTCATAAAGAGCTGGTTTAAAGTTAGGGCATCACTTACTTGTACCCCATTGTGGTATAATTTGAAACTTCTGAGTCTTGATGACCCGAACTGTCAGCAATATTGGAGGAATAAAAGGATTAACTATTTGAGTCAAGTGGTTGAAAATGGACAAATCTTGACCCTTGGGGAGTTAAAACAAAAGGAAAATGTAGGTGAGGTGGCTTGGTATGCATATTTTCAATTGCGGTCTGCACTTTCTAGTACTTCTGATAATCACTTATTTAATATAGACACCCCTGATTTTTTGCAAAATTTGATTAAAAAAAAGGATGATATGAAAGTTAAGGTATCACACTGCTATAGGCACTTGATAAAAAATTTTTTTTGGGATAGTCTCTCTCCAGGGCAAAGATCCTGGTCTACTTCACTGCTAGGTTTGGGTCCTCCGGATTGGGAGAATGTAGGTAATAGTTTAAGTTATGTTTCGCACAATTTTAATCACATTGTGGTTCAGTTTAATATTATGCACAAAATATATATAACACCCCTGTGGCTCTACAAGAGAGGATTTGCAGCTTCCTCTGAGTGCCCTCGCTGCGGGGATCCCGGGGCAGACCATTTACATCTGTTCTGGGATTGCCCGACAGTGAGTAAGTACTGGAGGCTGGTTCAAAGAACTCTAACCCAAAGACTCAATATCGATATTCCCTTATCTCCCAAATTATGGGTTTTGGGGGATTTATCGGAGGTTAATTGTCAGATTATGAAGGGTCGATTGCTGACTAAAGTGATTTTTTTAGCTAGGCTTCTTATAGCTAGAAGATGGCTTTCCTCCTCCGTTCCAGATTATAATAACTGGCTCAATCTGGTTAATAAGGTCAGAAGCTACGAGAGGATTCTGTACAGACAGCGAGGATCCTATGAAAAGTGGGATAATATATGGAAGGAATGGGACGATTAACGAAATGGTGTAATTTTTTATGTTTTTTCCCCCCGCAAGGCAGGGGGGGGGATTGGTTGGGGGTGGGGGGGTGGGATGCTTTTGCAACTATGTTCTTCTCATAAGCTGTATGTTATGATGCAAATTGAAAAATAAAAAAGTATTATAAAAAAAAAATATATAATAATAAATATATTGAAGAGAATAGGGCCCAATACTGACCCCTGAGGTACCCCACTAGTGACAGTGACCCAATCTGAGTATCTACCATTAATAACCACCCTCTGTTTTCTGTCACTTAGCCAGTTACTTACCCACATGCAGAAATTTTTCCGAGTCCGAGCATCCTCATTTTATATACTAACCTTTTATGAGGTACAGTGTCAAATGCTTTGGAGAAGTCCAGATATACGACATCCATTGATTCGCCGCTGTCAAGTCCAGAACTTACCTCCTCATAGAAGCTGATTAAATTTGTTTGAAGCCTGAAGCCATGAAGCCATGCTGATATGGCGTTATTTGCTTATTTTCATTGAGATGCTCCAAAATAGCATCTCTTAGAAACCCTTCAAACACTTTCCCCACAACAGATGTTTAACTTACCGGCCTATAATTTCCAGGCTCTGTTTTTGGACTTTTTTTGAATATTGGTACCACATTTGCTATGCGCCAATCCTGTGGAACATTCCCTGTTAGTATAGAGTCCGTAAAGATCAGAAATAAAGGTCTGGCTATGACATCACTTAATTCCCTTAGGATACGGGGGTGTAAGCCAACCGGTCCTGGCGATTTGTCTATTTTAATCTTTTTAAGTCGCTGTTGTACTTCTTCCTGGGTCAGACAGGGCCCTTTTAATGGAGAATTTACTTTTACATTCTGCATTTCATCTGACAGTTTATTTTCCTTTAGTGAATATAGTGGACAAAAAAATATTTAATAGTTTTGCTTTATCCTCGTTGCTCTCTGCAACACCCCCCTCATTGCTATGTAGAGGGCCGACTCCTTCAGATTTATATTTTTTACTATTAAATAATTGAAGAACATTTTAGGGTTAGTTTTACTCTCTTTGGCAATTAATCTCTTGGTCTCTAGTTTGGCAATTTTTATTAGTTTTTTACATATTCTATTTTTTTCCTTATAGTTTATCAGTGCTTCCTGGCTCCCCTCCTGTTTTGGTGATTTATATTCTTTCTTTTTGTCATTTATTGCTATCTTTACGGTTCTATTTATCCACATTGGTTTCTTATTGTTTCTTAGCCTTTTATTCCTCTAAGGTACATACCTCTCACAATTAGATGCTACAATTTTTTTTAAAAATCTCCCATTTTGTGGTTGTATTTTTATTTTTGAGGACTTTTTCCCAGTTAGTTAGGCCTATGGCCTTGCTTAGTTGGCTAAATTTAGCTTTTTTGAAGTTTGGTATTTTTGTTCCTCCGTTTAGAAACTCTCGTTTGAAGGATAATTGGAAGGTTATTACTTTATGGTCACTATTTTCTAGGTGTCCCCCAACCTGCACATCTGATGTTCTATCTATTGGTTAATACTAAGTCCATTATGGCCATCCCTCTAGAGGGGTCCTAAATCAGTTGGGAAAGGTAATTGTCTTTGGCTATTGCCAAGAACCTGTTTCCTTTTTGGGATGTACAGCTTTCATTTTCCCAGTCTATCTCTGGGTAGTTGAAGTCCCCCATAATAACGACTTCATTATGATTTGCCGTCTCGTCTATCTCGTTTAGTAATAGATTTTCTGTGGATTCTGGTATATTAGGTGGTTTATAATACACTCCTATTACTAATTTATTATTGTTTTTTGCTCCATATATTTTTACCCACAGTGACTCCACATGTTTATGTCCCTCACAGATGTATTCTCGAATTACAGGATTTAGACAGGACTTGACATAGAGGCAGACCCCTCCACCTCTCCGGTTTTGACGATCCTTTCTAAACAGATTGTAACCTTTTATATTAACTGCCTGGTCATAACTATCATCCAGCCATGTCTCAGTTATTCCCACTACTGGGGATGATTTTAACAAAGCTAGATGCCTCCAAAATAAAGAGATACCTATCTGTAGACATATATATATATATATATATATATATATATATATATTTTTTCCTTCGTCAATAAAGAGCAGTATGCTGGTTAGCCCTGTGTTAGAGGGTGTAGCTACCATGGAAACAGGGGGAAGTGGCTACTACGGGGCCCAGGAGGAGGAATAATTTATTTTCAAGGCCCTGGGAGTGGTGAGTATGGTGCCCCTAGTATTAGCACTGGAATTACTCACTGCTCCCTCCCTGGATTTCTTCTCCGGACACCTGCAGTGCCCTAAGTACAGGTGGCACACCTCTTCCGGATGGGAAATAGGAGTGCACTATGACCTGATGCTGTGCAAAATCAGGTCACAGTGTCTGCCTAGACAGAGTGCTGCATGAAGATTACCTGCAGGAGATAAAGAGGGGTGAGTATTTGATTTTTGGCCTGGTTTGAGGTCTGCGTTAATGGGACCAAGGGGGGGGGGGGTTGTTATGTGATGAGACCTGTTCAATAATTTGCAGAGGTGCAAAGTCTGTTCTAGATATGCCATTGCTTTGGTGTTTTGATTTTCCTTGATCACCATTACCTACATTAGCTCTCATGCAGAAGGAAAAAGACTGTCTCTAAAACTACCTATACTGTAGATATCTATTGTATGTACCATTAACATTTACAAAAAACAGGTGCACTCTGCAGTCTTACTAAACCCTCATACTGGTGTTAAAATTGAGAATTTAGCCAATATATCCTCATGTTTAAGGACATATCGGAGCCAATGTGCCACGCCAAGGTATCTCAAGTAGCTCGGGACCTAACGCTGACATACCTGTGCCGTATGGGCAATACCACAAGCTAGTGGGCGAGTTACAGGAGCGTAAGGATCTGCTCCCCTGGTATAGACACACGACTGCATGTGGGGTGGAGCACTTCCAGCCTTCTAATACCACGCCAGTTTAAAGTTTTTATATAGATATGCTTGGAAGTGTAAACATTCCAAATCTTAATGTCCTTTATTTCCATCCACAGGCAATATTCTGGTGCACCTGTGCGGCCTGGGCCTTATCAGTCAGTCTTGGATGGGGCTCAGTGCTCTCTACCTCCTCCCATTGTAAGCATGGCTGCATGTCGGAGGTAACTGGAAATTTGCTTGGAGTCAGACCTTATGCTCCTGTAATTCGCCCACTGGCTCCTGGTATTGCCCATACGGCACAGGTAGGTCAGCGTTAGGTCCCGAACTACTTGAGATACCTTGAAATGGTGTTCGGGCTCCGATATGTCCTTAAACATGAGGATATATTGGCTAAATTCTAAATTTTAACAACAGTATGAGGGTTTAGTCAGACCGCAGAGTGCACCTGTTTTTGTAAATGTTAATGTTATATTGTTTATTACATCCACACATTTGCTATCCCGTGTAGGATGTCTATTGTGGTACTTGTGGTCTACTGGGGGCATCCCCCACTGCATTTTTGCTGGGGATCGCCATTAGCAGTGGATCACAAGACAGGATATGCCCCCCCCCGATATAGATGCACCACTGCATATGGGGTGGAGCACCTCCTGCCTTCTAATACCACGCCAATTTATAGTTTTTATATCTATTGTATATACCAATTATCACATAGACTGCCCAAAAAATAAAATATATTAAAATCCAGGCCTGTTATATTAGGATAAAAAGTGTTTATGCAATGATTTTATACGATAGGAAAGGTGAGTGTTCTTGTGTGGTCTTAATGGTTTTCACAACGAGGGAGCCTGCAGTTTTAAAAGCTAAGGAAACATTGCAAGCAAGCACATCATCTCATCTACATAATTGTGCAGTCTGTGCTCACATGGCTGTGAAATTATTAGTAAAAGAAAATATAGTATTTTAAGTGATGTAGCCAGCGGTTAAAAGTAAAACTAGTTCAGCAGAGGAATGCACTCATTACCCATTCCATTTCAAGTGTGCCCTGGGCCATGAGGCCTTGTCCTAAAGACTGTAATCACTCTTTATTTTTAATAGAACTTTAGAGATAAAATTATATTTTCCCATCTTGGTTATCACCGTCTGTTTCATCTGATATTTTTTTATCAAAATATAATGAACCATTGCTTGTTGCTTAACTGGCATGCTAAGTGAAAGCACTTAGCAGAATATCTTTAATATGTATAATTTCAAAGGCAACAGTAATCTTAAAGGGGTTGTCCATGTTATAACAAAACTCTCCAGTGCCCCCAAATGTAATAAAATATTAAAAGAATAAATATTTATAATTTAGTCCTTGCAATTCAAGCAACGCAGCGCAGGCCCTCCCTCTAGTTTCAGTTTACAGGTTGAAGTAATGATGTAGCTGTACTGTATATGGCACATGTCTGCTGCAGCCAATCTGTGGTCTCAGGCGTATATGGAACAAGACATAAAAGGTGGACATTCACCTTAACCTGCATTGCATTTCCCCAACAACTCCTCCTCTTCTCCATACATTTAATCTGATATAGATAAAAAAAATTAACATCCTGGCATCATAACCAACACACAACTTTTTCCCGTTAAAGGAGTATTATGGGACCCTCTGCGACCTCACCTGAATTTGAGCAGAGGTGGTGGGAACCAGTAGGGTACCTTCAATGGAGACAAACCATGCAACTGCAAAGGGCCTGGCTAGAGGAGGGTCCCAGATCTGAGCTCCTTCTTTCCCCAATGTTTAAACACTGCATTTTTATGCAGCCACCACTAGAGGGATCTCAGTGCAAAGAGTTGATTACAGCCTCCATTGAACACAATGGTAACTGTATAAACCCCTATGCACGGGGCCTCCTCTAGTGGCAGCTGCAAGCAGACAGCTTTGTAATATGTGAAGTGAAGTTGTCTGGCAATAAAACATTGAAAATATGGCGTTCAGGAAGAGCCCCATATCTTTAAGCACCAGTTGCACTTTACTAACATAGAAGGTAGGTAAATGGGTTAAGGCCAAGGTGTTTTTTTTTTATAGTAAGAGTAGTCTGTCAGAAGGCATTCATTTTATAGTCAGTGTGGTCCATCAGGAGGCATTCATTTCCATTATTTGATGAAACTACCTCTTCTATTATTTTAGTTTTTCTCCTTCGATAATGGACAGTTTGTGATTTTTATAATTTATTTTGTGCCATTAAATTTTTTGCAATTACTAAAAAAATTTTTTAATGATACTTCTGCTCATATCCTTAAAAAATGTTATTAAGGTTTTTAGTCAGAGAAAATTCTCCGATTAATAATAGTAGGCTCTTTAGCTTACTGGTTAGAGCATCTGCATCCAATACAGAAGGTACTGGGTTCATGGCCTGCCGGTGACAATTTAAAAATCGAGATAGAATAAAAGTGAAATATATAGTTAAGTTAAATACACATGGGTATCCTCAAGCCTTGGGAATACCCTTATCCTCATAGTGCTGATTCCATATTTGGCATAGGAGTCCCTTCTCTCTGTCTGTCTCCATACATGAGATAAGAATATGCACAATGCTTGGCGATACCCCTGTATATTAAACTTTTATTCTATCTCGACTTTTAAATTGTCACAGAGCAGAGAGCAGAACAGGGACTCCTAAACTATAAATTAAGTCAGTGCAGGGACTCCTCTAAACTATAAATGAAGTCAGAGCAGGGACTCCTTAACTATAATTAAAGTCAGTGCAGGGACTCCTAAACTATAAATGAAGTCAGAGTAGGGACTCGTTAACTATAAATAAAGTCAGAGTAGGGACTCCTAAAATATAAATGAGGTCAGAGCAGTCAGAACAGTAGTTTTCGATCTGTGACATTTTAATGGGCTAGAGTCTTAAGTCCTGCCCCTCTCCAAAGCTTACTGTTCAGTATGTGTCTGTGTGAGGTCATGCACCTAGCTGGGATGAAGATCGAGAGGACTTGGGAAGGAAAAAGTTCTTTGTCTGCAAGCTCTCTCCTAAATTCCTTATGGCAGCAGTGTTGGGAGCACATTGTAGACTTAGCTGTGGATTAAAAGTACTTACTGTATATTCACTGTATAGGTGCATAAAGAAGGTAGGTGATAAATATTGTTCGCGGGATATAACCACTTTGAAAATGTTCATCAGATCCTAGTTAAAAGAGTTCACAAATCATTGTCTGTGTTTTTTTGTTTTTTTTTTACATAAAGAGCCACATTAACTTTTAAATTTAATGAAGCTTTCTTTCAACAATTTTACAGATGGGAATACAAAAGGTCTCATAGATTTTATCTTTATTTTTTGTGATGTTTTACACAATAAACTCACACAGTAGCATCGATTTTACTTAGATAAAATACATTTATAGCAATTTACAAAGTTTTTTTAATTTCTGAAAACATTTGCATAACATTTTATTAAACACAATACTTTACATACAGATCTTTTTTTCGTTGAAAAACATAGTCATATTTTATATTCTTTATTCAATAAAGCACAGCCTCACAAAGAAATCAGTGCCCCCGCCCCCCATTTAGCAAGTAAGAAAATTAGAAATTTAAAAAGATGTCATCTGGTACTTGATTGTTTCTAAATTAAGGTATTAGTAGAATGTAAACAAATGTGACATTTACAAAAGGCATTTTAGTTATCAAATATTCATGCAGGTGTTTACTTGAAACAACTGATATATCTTTTTTTTTATAGACCGATGTTTCACCATTTAGTGTTATTATTTTACGCCCTCTATAAAAGAAAAAAAGAAAAAAGTCAGTTTTGGCACTTTAAGTATAAAATGACTTACACGAACAAAGTCCGTGTAAAGAGCACAGTTTCAGGGATTACTGAAACAATCAGAAATCATGTTTAAGACTTTGGAAAGTTTGAGTAGAAAAAAGTCACATACCTGATAAACTGTACTAAGATTACAACTTTTTAAAACTATGAATTAGAGCCACTTTATATTCCAATGCCCAAAATGGGGATCAATACATTATAAATGTGGAAAATGGAAAAAATTATTTTTCTTGGTAGTTTTTTCCTAAATGTTTCCTATTAACCAACACGGCCAATAAAAGGTCATTATTAACTGTGTGTTAGGTAGACATAAGATGGACAACACATTCATTCAGGCCTACATCCACATTGGTCTTCATCCATTGACAAAATCAATTTATCAATAATTCATTTTCTCTTTAAAAATACTTTTCCCACCTAAATTCTGTAAGGTGTGTCAAAAGTGCTTAGTCAAGGGACATTTATAACGGGGATAGTGTTTCATATTACAAAATGTTGTATGATGGACAAGACATTTGATAAAATGTTTCCAGTCTGTATGGTAGAGAAACCTTTAGTGTAAAAACATTACCATCCAAACGACTCGACTGTGATGCAATTCTGCTTCTTTTGTAGCAAAGTCCACACATTTACCACAGTATTTACCACTAACATTTTCCTTTTACATTTTTTGACTTCCACTTTTTTTTGTAAGCATGTGCTACCGTTTTCAACATTACTAGATATTTGTTTTTTATAACTTTACATTTGTACTTAGAAAATATAACTTCATCTTCTACAGTTTGGTCTGGCAGTGTTCTCTAAATGTTATATTGGTTAATGTCTAGGAACCAATGACCTCTAAAGGTCACCATGATGATTATTTTTACATACTTCTTAAACCCTGTTTTTTATGAGATTATGAAAGAGGAACAATCATGGAAAGTGGCATGACATCCAGAACATATGGATGTCTCCACTGCTGAGCACCTTTTCTTTAGTATGATGTGCACTCTTAATAAAAAGCAGGTTACAGAAGAACTAGCCAACAAAATTAAACAGTTATACCATTGTAAGTGAATCACACCCACACTATGTCAAAGTAAACCGTGAGGACAGATCTGCACAAAATTCTGGTAAGTCAAGTGCGATTATTCCACAATAACAGAGCTGAATGTCATATTCTGTACAACAACAGTCACTACTGTCCTAGCAGAAGAACTGTTAAAAGAACTACAGAATAATCATGTGCTTGTGCAGATATGCTATCTAAACTTGTAACAAGCACCATCTCTTCATGTTAGTTCAAAATCTGCAAAAATAAATATCTTACATAAAAGAAAATTAGCTTTTTTTGCAATTGAAACAATTTCTGAGATTAGGGTTAAGAACATTTCAGAATTGGCACATTCATAAAATAAAGTGTCGTTGTTCCTTTCCTTCTTTTTTCCTACCAATATGGATTTGCTTTTTCATACATGTAACTGATTGTATGATGCTTTTATTCCTTCGCATTGGTTTAATTTATTTGCATTGTGCTTTTCTTTTGTCCTATTATGCACAAGTTTTTTTTATACTCTATTGTTCATGTCAGTATTCTTTATCCACACACCATCTGACCACTTGTAATTTTGGCACATGTAATATCTTTTTCTGCTTTATCTCCTAACTAATAAGAGCACAAACTTTATCAAAGTAGAATATACTCTAAAAAAAAAAGAAAAACTTTTGTTTTCTCATTCTTTGTATGTGCGTGTTGGTGATGTTCCTTTGTAGAAGATGTTCCGGGTGCTTTCTGGGCTGTTACTCCTCTCAGGGATTAAAATGATGTTTCCTTTTCTTCTTAGAGTAGAGTCACGACTTGATGATATGGATAAAGTCTCTGAGCCAATTTCGCTCCCTTCTACAGGTGTCACCCGTATTGTGGTTATTCCATGAAGAAGGTGGTCATTATCAATGTTGCTCCTCTTCCTTTCAGTGGTGCCAAAAGTGTCTTTTAATGACTCACAACTTTCAGAGTCCCTGTTGAGGTCATTCAGTTCATAAGCTTGACGCAAAGTTCCTTTCTCAGGAGCTTTCCATTTCCATGAGCCACTTCCTTCACCCTCTAAAGGCATTTGAATAATTGGCCTATTATTTTCAGGATGGGCTTCAATCCGGACAATATTTGTAGGTTCATGTTCTGTCAAAGCTTTGTACCTGATTGATCCAGTACAACTGACAGTACTCCCTTCTGAGCTTTTTGGGCTACCTTGAAGCATTCCTTGCTGTTTTGACATAGCTATGACTTGCATAATCCTTGGCTGACTATTGCTACGGCAAGCAACACTTTTCTCCGCCACCTTTAGCCACTTTGATCTGGCAGAACTACATTTGGGAGATGTAGTTAGGATATTTTCATGGGTTTCTTCGGGAATGTGTACTAGTTGAGAGGAGCCAGGGCGTGATTGTATAGAAACTCTAGGTCCACCAGGAATACCTGTATTATTGCATCCTGGTATACTACCAGGTTGTAATTTAAGATATGGATTTCCTGGTCCTATATGGTCTCCATTCACACCGACCCTCACAGGCTCAGAGCTTGATCTCATTTCTATTACTCTTTGAGGCGAGAGTCCAGTTTCGGTTTCAATGACCTGCAAAGAAAGTTTACGACTTTCATTTTTAGTCTTCCATTGAGATAACAGTTGTTTAGAACGAGCAGAGTCCATTGATGCATGGATAGTTGCATTTCTCCTTGCTGGATCTTCTAATGATGGGGTATGGACTCTGGGTAAAGTATTGCTAAAAGTGACCATGTTCTCCTTGCCCATGGGACTTCTAGGGGTTATAACTTCTACATCAGTACTTGCTCTTTTAATATTTGTCAAAGAACCTGTTTCACGGTTATTTCTATTTAAGATACTTTCAGAAGGATGTGAAGAAATACCATCAATGCTACTGCCATTTTTCCCTGGTAGTATCCTGCTTGTGTCTTGACTAAGGTCTGTTAATGATCTTAATGGTTCTCTTAGTGGAGGAGGAGGCTTCTGTGGAATATTGTCTTCACTGGGTTGAAAGTTTCCAACAGCATAAAGACCCTGGAACATTAAACATTGAAACAATTAGAAAACTGCTATAATCTTAAAGAAACAAGACATGTAATTGAATAATGCAACTGCTTTTACTATAAAAAGACACATAAGAACTAACAAATGTTAGAATAACACACCACTTGGCTAATGAAAGAAAAAAGTCATGCATATCAAACTACGATAAGGGTTGACTTTATTTATTATAGGGGTTGTCTCAACATCAGATATACTTTTTAAAGCAGCTCTGTCACCCGGATCAACCATACCCTACCAGGCTATATGTATATAGGCTGGTAGGGTTGATGACGCTGATTAAAACAATACCTGTCTTATGTCTGTCTGTGGTATGGTTGCAGAGAAAAATGAACATTTAAAATTATGCTAATTGCCTATTGGAGCACCAGGAGGCAGGCTTATGCGGTTCAAGCACCGCTCCAGTGACCCCTTAGACTTTTTTGCTTTGTTGACTTAAAATGGACATTTTTCAGTTCTCTAGACATGTCTGTTTTAGTAAATACTAGTACTGTATTCCCATTAAAGCACCACTCCAGCGCCCCAGATGCTTCATAATGATGCCCCTCTGCTTTTCATCATGCCCCCTGCCTTTAGATTGACAGCGTTAGACTACACTTGGGTCCAAAACGGCACATGTGCACAACATCTACCAGTGAAGATGTTGTGCGCATGCGCCGTTCTGGACAGGAGTGAGGTTTAGTACTGTCAAACTAATGGCAGGGGGACATGATGAAAAGCAAAGGGCCGTCACTGGAGCGGTGCTTCAATGGAAATACAGTACTAGTACTGACTAAAACAGACATGTCTACAGAAATTAGAAAGGTCCTTTTAAAGTCAACAAAACAAGTCCACCACAAAACAGGAGGTCTAAACACATTTTGCTACAAAATGTTTTTATTTTCTTTCCTAGGTGAGGTTTTCACCTAGGAAAGAAAATAAAAACATTTTGTAGCAAAATGTGTTTAGACCTCTTGTTTTGTGGTGGACTTGTTTTGCTGACTTTATTCTGTCCTACAAAAAGAATAAAAACACTGAATGACTTAAGAATGAACTTGCTTAAAATACAGTAAATGTGTATTGCCATTTGATATACTGTAATGTCTACACAGAAAACCTCCTTCACAAAAATTGTACATATAAAATGATAGATTCTTCATAAAAGATCATTTCACTGGAAGTCTGTTTTATCATTTGATATCATAATCTTTTAAAATCTGTTTGTCTTTTTTTTTTCTATTATATACCGTCAGCTGCCTACTAATGTATACGGTGCCAATGTGGGCTACAGCACAAAGAGAAATAAAACAATAAACATAAATAATATAAAAGTAAAATATAAATATATTGACAAGATTTATAGACATGCAGATGCAGCAATTGTTAAACTTGACATTTAATGAATTAAGTGGTAACTGTACATCCACACAATTTTGCAATAGTACAAGTGACTATAGGAAATTTTGTAAACTATCTAATCAAAGAAAAATGGATTTCTCCTGTTATCAGCTGTTTTCCTTTCCCTTCTTGCTTCCTATAATAGCATTCACTGTGAACTCTCTGCTAAATCCGTCTTGAGGTCAGATTACAGATGTCAATGGTGGTCTATGGTAAGGGCAGGAGGAGGACTCAGTAGGAGCTGTGTGAGACAGTATAGACACACAGACAAAGAGACTGCACCAGCTAAAAAGACAGTTTCTATTTTTGCTCAAATGTTTTATTTACATCAATAGAGGTCTGTACTTTACAATGTCTTACATAGTTCTTCTCAGTTAGCAAGAGAAAGCTATGTAGCCAGTGGCGGATAACAATTGGGACATTCAGGTCAATCGCCATGGGCCCAGCACCACTGGGGGGCCCAACGCTGACCTGAACGCCCACATACTGCGGCAGGGCACGGGAGCGCATAGTTCCCTGCCCCGCCGCCTATTACAGCCATAGGCTTCAGACCTACAAGGCCTGAGGACTATGCATAGTGAAATCCCGTCGCAGGCGGGTGTTATGATGTAATTGCGCGCCTGTGTCGGGACGCAGCACTGTGATGTATGTGTGCCTGCCTCATCCCGCCTTCCTCTGCGAGCAAGCGCCTGGCCCTGGACATATGTGAGTGTTTAGCTTTTAATTTTTAATTTATTTTTGATTTTTATTTCATGTGCCTACTTTGGGGACATGTGAGGTGGGGACACACAGGAGGACATATTAAGAGACATTGGGGGAAATTACTATATTGGGGCAAATTACTATGTGGGGAAAAATTATTATAGGAGGGACTACTATGTGGGGGCAAATTACTATATGGGGCAGAGTGGGGGCAAATTACTATGTGGGGGCAAATTACTATATGGGGCAGTGGGGGGCAAATTACTATATGGGGCAGTGGGGGGGAAATTACTATGTGGGGCAGTGTGGGGGAACCTATTGTGTGGGGTAAATTACTGTGTGGGGGCAGTGTGGGGTAAATTACTGTGTGGGGGCATTGTGGTGGAAATTACTGTGTGTGGGAAATTACTATGTGGGGCAGTGTGGAGGAAATTACTATGTGGGGGCAGAGTGGAGGAAATTACTATGTGGGGGCAGTGTGGGGGAAATTACTATGTGGGGACAGTGTGGGGGACATTACTATGTGGGGGCAGTGTGGGGTAAATTACTGTGTGGGGGAAGTGTTGGGTAAATTGCAGTGTGGGGGAAATTACTATGTGGGGGCAGTATGTGGGGAAATTACTATGTGGGGCAGTGTGGGGGAAACTACTGTCTGTCGGGAGTCTGGGGGAAATTGCTATATGGGGAAGTGTGCAGAAATGACTATGTTGGGACAGTGTGGGGGAAATTACTGGGTGGGGGAAACTACTATATGGGGCAGTGTGGGGAAAATTACTATGTGGGGGCGGTGAAGGGGAAACTACTGTGTGGGGGCAGTGTGGGGGAAATTGCAGTGTGGGGGAAATAACTATGTGGGGGCAATTTGAGGGAAATTACTATGTGGGGGCAGTAAGGGAGAAATTACTGTGTGGGGGCAGTGTGGGAAAAATGACTGTGTGGGGGCAAATTACTATGGGGTGATTGATTACTATGTGGGGGCAGTGTGGGAGAAATTACTATATGGGGGCGTTGCTATTGGGGAAGCACTGTAGGGGCAATTCTAATATTTCTGGGGACACTATACAGGGATAACTGCCTGGAGCACAATATAGGGTGTTATTATTACTGTTATTATAGCTGCTGAGGACACTATAGGGACATTTGGGGTAATTTATCAAACTAGTGTAAACTAGAAATGGCTTAGTTGCCCCAGCAGCCAATCAGGTTCCACCAGTCATTTTTGACAGCTCTTTTGGAAATCCAGTTCTACTTAACAAAAGTTTGACAAATGACCCAAATTATGTCTACAGGGGTCACTATTTTTTCAGCAGTATAGTACCTGGGACATTGGGGAGAACAACGGGCACAGTATTGGAGGTGGCAGAATGACACTGTCGAGACACCAGGATGGGAATGATGATGGAAAAATTTAGAAATCTAACGTGTCTGTGTAGTTTGTTACGAAATGCGGCTGAAAGAATTTTCCATGGCGCTCTGGGTCAAATGGAGGAGAGGAGGAAAGAGAAGGTCTACAAGACAGGAGATGTCACTGGATGTAAGAGGTATGTGGTGTTGTATTCACCTCCATGTCTTTTTTATTATAATTATATGTATTTTAAATTTGGCGACCACGTTTTATAGTTTAGGGTCCTTGTTGGGGTAATTTGGGGAATTTTTTTTGTTTGAAGATGTCATATGGCCTAGGAAGAGACTGTGGCGCTCACGAAGTACCGCAGCCTCTTCATAAAAAAAAAAAACTAAACTGAAATGGAGGGAGGGGCCCAAGCTGGGTAGACAGCTCCAGGCCTACCATGCACTTAATCCGCCCCTGTATGTAGCAGATTGTTGTCTACTTTTTGTGTGCTCAATATGGGAGATAGTTTCCACCCACAAGCTCTGGGAGAACAGCAAACTATAGATACAGCATGCACACGGAAAACTGGTAATAATACCAGACACAAGTCACATAATGGTCAAATATAGTGTTATTCGACATGAATACAAAGGGTAGTATTGATTTATGCAAAATTTGTTGAAAGGGTAGCTACAATTTAAATGCACTATTTAACAAAAAAAAATCCCTTCAAATGACATGGCGGCACTGACTCGATCTGGAGAAGAAAAAGTTCAGTCTCCAGAAGCGTCAAGGCTTCTTTACTGGGAGAACTGTAAATCTGCTGAATAGTCTACCTCTGGATGTGGCCACATCAGGAATAGTTGACAGTTTTATAAAGAGCTTAGATGAATTCTTAAAATTAAACATTATTCTGAAAAATGTGTAGAAGTCTGGGTCCCACTCCCCTTTTTCTAAAATTCACATCCTCACCTATCTCTTTGTTGAACTTGATGGATTTATGTATTTTTTTACTGTATTAACTATGTAACTATGTAACATTTTGGGGAGGAATTATCATGGTGGGACTTTTCCAGGTCACCTTTGCTTTGACTTTGAGTTTGCAAAAGGGGCCCCAAAAATATCAAAAGTCATTTGATATTTGTACAGTATGATGCATCTGTAAACCTAACATTTTTGTCTATAAATGCTACTCCAGTTTTTCTACACCCTCCACCACTAGAGTGATTTTGTGACCTTTTTGCAACTATATAAAAAAGTTGCAATCATGATAAATCTGGCAGGAAATTAATTATCATGCTGAACTATGATCACTTTTAAGCCATTAGGTGGTGTTAAAAAGCTCTAATTTTGGTGCAAATGGCACTTTATGACAAAATTTGGAACTTTTCCACACTAGAAAACTGGCTTTCAAACTTGATACCTTCCCTACCCTGTGTCCAGCTAAGGTCTGCTACATCTGTTCATGTTAAAATAGGTATGCCATTTTTTTTGCTTACCAGATAGATAGCTATTCCTCCACCCAGGAGAAAGCCGCTGTAAACATCTATGGGATGATTCTTGTACTGAGTAATACGAGTAAGCCCACATATAATCCCACAAATTATAAAAGAGAACACAAGCAATGGCTTCAGCAGTTTAGAGGAATCTGTAAGTGTTGCATTGAAATACATCTGTAGAGTAAAGAAAAGAATTACATTATAACTGTGAATTTGTACAGCAGGATTTACATCACTCTGTGTCTTTATGTGGATAAACCCTATGGAATACCCTACTTACATTCCTACCACAAATGGGCTGGATTCTGGATGAGATTTTCCTTGCCAGCCACTGGTCAAGGTAATCTTTCAGCAGACTAAAATACAATTCATATTCCACAGTCCTATAGACTTTAAATGGACTGGCAGCATGCATTCTCGACCATTGCACCACAGTCAATCATGGCAGATAGGACCCTATGAATAGGTGATAAGTGTTAATCATGGTACAACCTCTTTCAATGTGAAAACGATGACTTATCCTCGGGAGAGTCCTGGCATCCCTGTCAATCAGATGTTTTAGGGAGCTCTGGTGAGCACGGTCATCATCAATATAAATTCCTGGGTAGCCCCTTTAAATTTATGTTTATTCTTCAACAGGATAATGACCCCAAACTATCTTAATCGTAAAGAAAAACAAGGAGTCTTGGATGTGATGATATGGCCACCACAGAGCCCTGATCTGAATATCATTGAGTCTTTCTGGGAGTACATGAAGAGACAGAAGAATTTGAACAAGCCTACATCCCTGTCTAGTGGCTTCAAAAGGAAGAAGAACTGATGCTGTTTAGAAGGCGAAGGGTGGTCACACCAAATATTGATTGGATTTTGATTTCTCTTCTGTTCATTCACTTTGCATTTTGTTGATAACTATTAACAAATGTTTGAAAGCATTTTTACTTTGCAGCATTTATCTCACACTTGCCTAAAACTTTTGCGCAGTACTCTATGTACAGTCAACAGGAAGACTCTCTTTCCTGACATAAAGAATAGTTTCTAAAGATTTCTCACCAAGTAGAACAGATTGGAAAAAATATCACCAATATTCCTTTTTGTCAATAGTGTCCAGGCATATTTATGCATATTGTATGTCATGTGTAGGTGATATAATATGGCTGAGGCTGTATTGTTCAGAAGCAGCAGCAGCTTCCATGGAAATGACTAGCGCAGAGAATTCAATATAGGAATATATACAATCTAGTAAGTCATATGTCTCAGCAGTTTTTAGCCTTGGCTCCAGTACACTGGGAGTTAATGTGTGGGAGTGGGCAGAATATGAAGAATTAATTGATAGTTAGAAGGTTTGGCTGCCTGCCTCTCCTGTTTCAGCTGTTCTATCTGTAGGAGGGAAAAAGATGTATTTCCAGCACAGTTAAAAGCTTGTCATCAGTCAATCAATGTCTGATTTTGTATTCCTTCTAAAGTTATCTGAGTATTTCACATGCAAAGTATGTAAAACGCAAAATGTAAAACGTTCAAATTGTGTATTTATTGTATATAAAATCTGCATATACCAACATACAGTTAAAACCAGAAGTTTACATACACTATATAAAAAGACACATATGCATGTTTTTCTCAATATCTGACATGAAATCAGAATAAACCCTATCTATTTTTGGTCAATTAGGATTACCATATTTATTATTATTTGCCAAATGCCAAAATGATGAGAGAGAGAGAGAGAGAGAGAGAGAGAGAATGTTTTAAGACATTTTTATTACTTTCTGCAAAGTCAAAAGTTTATATACATTTCATTAATATTTGGTACCATTGCCCTTAAACTGTATGACTTGGGTCAAACGTTTTGGATATCCTTCCACAAGCTTCTCACAATAGTTGGTCGGAATTTGGGCACGTTCCTCCTGACAAAACTGGTATAACTGAGCCATGTTTGTTGGTCGCCTTCCTTGCACCTGCCTTTTCAGCTTTGCCCATGAATTTTCAATAGAATTGAGATCAGGGCTTTGTGATGGTCATTTCAAAACATTGACTTTGTTATCCTTAAGCCACTTTGTAACCAGTTTGGCAGTATGCTTCGGGTCATTGTCCATTTGGAAGACCCATTTCCGCCCAAGCTTTAACTTCCTGGCTGATGTCTTGAGACGTTGCTTCAGTATTTCCACATAATCTACTTTCCTCATGATGCTATCTATTTTGTGAAGTGCACCAGTCCCTCCTGCAGCAAAACAACTTCACAACATGATGCTGCCATCCAGTGTTTCACAGTGGGGCTGGTGTTCTTAGGCTTCCAAGCTTCTCCCTTTTTCCTCCAAACGTAACGATGGTCATTATGGCCAAAAAGTTCAATTTTAGTTTCGTCAGACCACAGGACATGTCTCCAAAAATGTAGGTCTTTGTACCTGTGTGCATTTGCAAACATTAATCTGGCTTTTTTAATGTTACTTTTGGAGTAATGCACACCAAAAGAGACCCTATGGTGCCCAGGACTTAAATTGCTTACAATCAACACATTAGCTCAACCCCCTGAAGAAGCCACATATGTGGTGAAACATGTTGGGGAGCTATTAGGGATTGTTTTTTAACTAAACGAGGTTGTGGTGCAGTAAGGGGTTAAGGTCCGTACTGCAGACGGTTCCCCCATTTGAGCACTGGTGGAGATAACCAGCGCTCCTACACTGGCGTTGACGTTTTAAGACTGACTCTGTCACTATGTTGCGAAAATAGTGTTACTCTGTTTACAATTGTAAATCAATCAACAGTGATATAAACATACAGAGAACCCTCCTCGCTGTTTTTAAAGGGTTCACTAGTTTGGCAAGAGGCATATTTAAATGTCACCCTTTTTTATAAATGAATTGAATAAAGATTAAACTTTTTATTAGCCATAAACAGGACATTCTTTGGCCTTAACAGGTCATTATGTGTTGATTTTGGAGTAATGGCTTCTTCCTGGCAGAGTGGCCTTTCAGCCCATGTTGATACAGTACTCGTTTCATTGTGGCTATTGACACAATCTTACTAGCTTTCGCCATCATCCTCACAAGGCCTTTTGCTTTTGCTCTTGGGTTGATATGCACATGTCGGACCAAAGCACGTTCATCTCTGGGAAAAGGAACCCATCTCCATCCTGAGCAGTATGATGGCTGGACATTCGCATCTTGTTTGTATTTGCGTATAATTGTTTGTACAGATGAAAGGCACCTTTAGCTAGCTCGAAATTGCACCCAAGGTTGAGCTAGACTTGTGCAAGTCCACAATTCTCTTCCTGATATCTTGGCTGATTTCTTTAGACATTCCCATGATGCTACAAAAAGAAGTAGTGTGTTTGAGGTGTGCATTTAAATAAGCCATAAAAGCCATATTTAGAGTGCCTTTATGTTCAGCCGCATTCCTCTAGTGGAGTAGAGAAGTCAGGGGCAATCCAGACCTTGTTTTTTTTTTATAATAGTCAACCGGCCAGCCTTCTCAGTTGACAGGCAGATGCGCTTATGAGTTATTATGCCCCCACCAGCACTAAATGCACGCTCTGATGAAACGCTGGCGGCGGGGCAGGCCAGCACCTCTAAGGTGTAGAGTGCCAGTTCGTGCCACATGTCCAGCTTGGAGACCCAATAGTTGTAAGGCACAGAGGGATCACTGAGGATGCTTACACGGTCTGCTACGTACTTCTTCACCATCTTCCAAAATGTTTCCCTACTTTTGACACTAGGCCACGCATAGGGTTGAGGGTGCTGGTGGGGTGTCATAAAACTGTCCTAGGCCTTGGACAGTGTTGCCCTACCTCTGTTGGAACTGCTGTGTGTTCCCCCCGTCTCCCCTCCACAGTTGGCCAAGGAACTACGTACTCTGCAGCCAGCATTGTCAGCTGGAAATTTTTGGAGCAATTTTTCGACAAGGATCTTCTGGTATTGCGCCATTTTGCTCGTCCTCTCCACCACAGGAATGAGAGATGAGAAGTTACCTTTGTAGCGGGGGTCGAGAAGGGTGAACAACCAGTAATCGGTGTTGGCCAAAATGCGTACAACGTGAGGGTCACGGGAAAGGCAGCCTAACATAAAGTCAGCCGTGTGTGCCAGAGTCCCAACAGACATGACTTTGCTGTCCTCATCAGGAGGATGACTCTCAATCTCCTCATCCTCTTCCTCCTCTTCTACCCATCCACGCTGAACAGATGGAATAAAACTTCCATGGTACTACCCTCTGTAGCAGAGGCAAACGTCTCCTTCTCCTCCTCATCATCATCCAATATGCGCTGAGAAGACAAACTGAGGGTGGTCTTGCCCTTACCCTGTGTACTGTCTTCCCCCATTTCCACCTTTTCCCCATGCAAAACATCCGCCGTAATTGTGAGCAGCGAGCGTTTGAGTAGACACAGAAGTGGGACGGTTATGCTGATAATAGCGTTATCGCCGCTCACCATCTGTCTTGATTCCTCAAAGTTGCGTAAAACCTCACAGAGGTCAGACATCAATGCCCACTTATCGCTTGTGAAGAGCGGAAGCTGACTGGAAAGGCGACGACAATGTTGCAGTTGGTATTCCACTACTGCCCTCTGCTGCTCACAAAGCCTGGCCAACATGTGGAACGTCGAGTTCCAGTGCGTGCTCACGTCGCACAACAGTCGTTGAGCTGACAATTACAAGTGCTGCTGCAGCATTCCCAGACCGGCGGTAGCTGTCGATGACTTGCGGAAATGGGCACACACGGCCCGCACCTTCACCAGTAGCTCAGGCTAATTGGGATAGGTTTTGAGAAACCGCTAAACCACTAGGTTGAACACGTGGGCTAGGCATGGTATGTGTGTGAGCTTGTTGAGCTCCAAAGCCGCCACCAAGTTACGGCCATTATCAGACACAACCATGCCTGCTTGTAGGTTAAGTGGTGAGAGACACAGCTCAGTCTGGTCCGTTATCCCCTGCCATGGCTCTGTGGCGGTATGCTGTTTGTCACCTAAGAAGATCAGTTTAAGCACAGCCAGTTGCCCCACTGCAGTGCTAAACTGCTTCCAGCGACTGACTGATGGCTGACTGGTGCTGCAATATGATAATTCAGAGGTGGAAGTGGAGGAGGGGACGGAGGAGGATAAGTGTGTGTGTGTGTGTGTGTGTGTGTGGGGGAGGGGGTTGCAGCCACTAAGGTAGGTGGCGGCGGAAACCCTAATAGAAGTAGGGCCCGTAATTATTGGCGTTTGTAGCACCTGTGCTATCCCAGGGTACAACTCACTCCCGGCCTCCACAACGTTCACGCAGTGTTCCGTCAAGGAAATATAGCATCCCTGGCCAAAAGCACTTGTCCATGTGTCAGTCGTGTTGGTCGGCTGGGGACAACGCAGGACAGCCGCCGCTATCAGGTCCACAAGCCTAAATGGCAACATTTCCAGGGCCAGCAATTTTGAAAAGTGCAATTTTGAAAGGTGTGCATTTAGTGCTATGGCCTGTGGGTGGGTGGCAGGGTATTTGCGCTTTCATTCAAAGGCCTGGGGTATAGACATCTGTACGCTGCGCTGGGACACAGAAGTGGATGTGCTAGCTAAGGTTTCTTGTGAAGGTCCAGGTGCATGGTGGGAGGCATCCTGGCCTGCGTCTTGGACAGGGGATTGGCCAGCATGTAACACATGGGAAGAGGAGGCAGTGGTGTGACCCGCAGACACTGATGGTGGACCTAGGTGTTCGGCCGACCTACTATGGTGCTTTGATGCCATGTGGCGGATCATGCTGGTGGTGGTGAGGTTGCTAGTGTTCACACCCCTGCTAATTTTGGTACGGCGCAGGTTGCAAATGACAATTCTTTTATCGTCTGCAATTTCCTCAAAAAAGCGGCAGACTGCGGAACACCTACCTCTTGGCAAGAGATATTTCCGCAAGGGGTGCCCCAGGGAATAGTTTTGGGCCTGTTTGGTGTGGCCCGCCTTCTCCCTTTTGCCACCCAACTGCCTCTTCCATCCTTTTGCGATGCTGCGGATCCCTCCCCCTCTTTACTGCTGTCCTCGCCCAACTTTCCACCTTCCTAGGTTGGGTCAGTGACTTCATTGTCCACCACCTCCTCTTCCACTTCCTCATTTTGGTCAGCCTCCTGACTTGTTGACCTAACAACAACCTCAGTTATTGACAACTGTGTTTTATCCTCATCATGAACCTCTTGAGAAACTAATTGCGGTTGATTATTGGCAACTGTGTCTCATCATCATCACCTTGTGAAACACTAATTGCCATTCCCCACCGTCATCTTCTTCTGACTGTGAATGCTCAAGAGTTTGGGAATCAGGGCATAAGATCTCCTCATGTCCCTCTTCAAGCTTGGTGAGATGCCAATTTAAGGAATGGCGATGAAAAGAGCTCCTCGGAATATCCGAGTGTGGGATCACTTGTTTCCCAAGACTCCCTATGGTGGGAGGAAGGAGGATCAGGGTGAGGATTCTGTTGACCAGACTCTTGGATACTGAGACTTGACTTTGTGGAATACAGGGTGGTGCTTAATCGACTGGAAGCATTATCTGCTGCAATCCAACCGACCACCTGGTCGCACTGGTCTGATTTCGAGAGCGATGTCCTGTGCCGCTCTGCAAACTGGGACATGAAGCTATGTATCATGGATAAGTGCGTTTCTTGTGCTCTGGCAGCAGGCACAGTTTTACCGTGCCCAGGGCCATGGCCTCTGCATGCACCATCAGCAGCACGGCTACTTCCCCGTCCCTTACTGCTCGCCTTGCGCATATTAAATGGTATATATGCTTTCAAGTATGTCACACATACAGTCACACATACAGTAACACAGATATTTTTAGGATGCCCACATCTTATACAGGAGGTATAGCGCAAGTAATGTCGCTGTCACCACCGGCTAATAAAAAATTACACTGATGCAATTTTGGACTCAGGAGTGGTTCATAAAAGTAGAAAAAAAAAGCAGACAAGCGCAGGCAGCAGGTAGCCTATTAACAGTTGTATACGCCCCGTGCCGGTGCTTCCTTATACTTGCTGGCACGGGTGCAGCTATGTAGTCTCTGTGTCATGCTGTAGTGTAGGAGGGAAACCCCACACCAAACATAGGAGGGAAAGGGGAAAGGAAATAAGGCCTAAAAACTAGGGAAGGAAGATGGACACCTCCTAGTGAAAACCCTAATCAAAGCCTTGACTGACTACCAGTATGAACAGACCCCCAGAGATAGGTGAGTTCATACACAGGAATACCTAAAGTCCTATCTAACCCTAAAGGCCCCTGGTACTAATGACAGGAATGAGACATCCTGTTCCTACAAAACAACAAGGAAATGCAACACACAGAAAAGCCAAAATACAAAGGGAAAGGTAACACTTAAAACTTCCAAGAATCTATGGCAGCAACAGGAACTCAGCCGAGATCCAAACACCAGCTATCCACAGGTCCAACTAAAGCTATAAACCGCACAGCATTGTGGGAGAAACAACTATAAATGTCCACAATAGCAACACCTGGAAGTTAAGGATGTGGCCAGTTCCAAAAACAACACAAACGCCTATTGATCCACAAGGTAAACATGTCAAATCGAACCACGTATTGCCAGTCTAAAAGATCTCCTGCCACTCACTGTCGCGGGGAGGTCAATATGTCTCAGTACGTCCATGACACTCTGGCATCCTTCTTCCAACTCTGAGTGGAGCTTGCGCTCCGGCTCAGAGTCAGGTACTGTTTGTTAGGGCATGGGTTGTCGTGTCTCTCCTCCTTTTGTTAGGCAGCATGCACATATCCTTTTTCTTCCTCAGACTATGGCTGGTCTGCAATTTGTATTTAAAGACTTTTCCTTCAACTGGAAGGCGCCTGAGCAATAAGGTTCCTAGCTAGTCTAGTTTCTTGTTTGAGTTAAGGTTTTCTGCTGTTTCTTATCATTCTGTGTAACGGACTGTGGATAACGTTTTACAGACTTTACCTGATTGCCGCCTGCTGCCTGACTACGCTTTTGTCTGATTAGCCTTTGTCCTCCCAGTATCCACTGTGTGTATTGTCTCAACTGGAGGTAAGTCATACTCAGGTCCCGATTCCTTCATGTTTGAGTTACCCTCTGAAATAGCACCTGGTAGACCCTTCAGGAAATTCTCTCCTCACCATCAGATCTATTATGTGAAGAATGAGGAGTGTGCTCAGACATTGCCCTCAGAGGAAGTTGGTCATGTGGGCACTGGGCAGCGAACTTCTCTTTTTTTTCTTAATTCACTCTTGGTTTTATTTTCCAAAACTGCATCACAAAACCTGACCATGTGGCCGTACCCTGAATGCGCCACTGGTCACTCAATGAACAATCATAAACTTGTTCATCAGGTGAAAGCATTGTTGTTGTAGCACTCAAAATCATTGTCTATGGCCATCCTATTGTCCTATGTAATCTGTATGAGGACACATGATCACAGTAGCCATCACTCATCTCCATACTTAGGAGATGATTGCTGCATATAAATGGAGCTTTCATCTCAGTTGAGCAAGCAATTATCAGGAATTGTTTGCTCCCGATAATTGCTTTGTCAGTAAGGCTGTTTAAAGGCCTTAAGCCTTTTCTTGATCCATCAGGAGAGAACTTTGACTCATTCATGGCTCTATACAGTTCCTGCCTGGAGCCTTAAGACTGCTATATACTCCCTAGATGTATTGCAGCTCCACATACTGTATAAGTCTTATATTTAGTGACAAAGACAGGATCAGATCTTGTGCGGTTGGATCAGCAAATACTTTCTCAGAATAAGGTTTTTCTTTTCTTTCTGTAAAAGAACAGGATCTGATCCCAAAGTGGGTTCTATTCTATACAACTCTTGCATAGCGTCATACTACTTCCGTATGCACTGAGCCAAAAAGTACTTAATAATGGATAGAATAAATCTCAGCTTAATTTTCTTCCAATTTTTCAAAGTATATTAAATACATCAAATCATGTCCCGGAGAATCAGATTTTCTGTTCTTTCACATTGATTTGTAATTAATTTATCATTTAAAAAGTCTATCCTCTTTGCTGTTCTAAATGTAGTCAGGTTATCCTGGGGTTTAGATTTTAAAACAATATCTAGGGATGGACTTGAGATATAATCGATGATCCTCAATGACGTATATATGTCAAAAAATTTAGAAAAACGGGAACGGTGCTTTCTGTAATACGATCAGGCGAGGAGAATGTTCTTGCTAAGTCAATTAGGTGCTAACCGAATGTAGAAACCTCTCATGTGTAGAAGGAGCAACTGTCGAGTCTACTTTCCCAGGCTCCTCAGCAGAGGAGGCTGTTTGAGATCACCATAAGGTACAAGAAGAAAAGATGTACACCACATTCGGCGCTGTCAGTTCCAAGGATGACCAAATTTGTGGATCCAATTCATAGGTTCATGAAAAAGGTCTCTTTGATCTAAAGAAGGGATCCACTGCCCAAAATGTATCATGGGTTTGAGACCATTTATTTGTATTTTCAATGTCTATTTATTTATTTTTTATTTTAATAAATTCAGACTTTGTTTTTCATGAACACGTGGTTTAAATCCACTAATTTGGTCATTCTTGGAGTCGACAATACCAAATGTGGTGTAATTTTCTTCTTTTGCCCTATGGTGAATTTTCTGATATGTCATTCCATTAGTAGCAGCTAATTCACATTAGTGTCTCAATGAAATCCATGGTCATAGAATTTGAAGTATGATCAGGCAATCTCTGTGCTAAAAGCTGGAAGAGCATGATTTGTGAGTGGTCATAGTACAGGCATCGTTTTGTCCAATTCTCAACAAAAACTGACTGATTTATGACATCACATGATCATATATCCTCGGACAGAATTCTGGCTGCAATTCACGTCCTGTGGATGACCTGCAGTATATACCAGCCTCAAAAAATAATATATGTGATGATGAACAAGAAAGGGTAGTATTAATATGGGCAGTACAATTGCATTTTGGGCTTAAATTAGCAAAACGAAAATCTACTTACAGAAATGTAAACAGCTGCAAATGCTGCCAGGGTGGCGTGTTGAGAAGGGAATGATTTCCTGCCAAAAAAGACAAGCAAAATTATAGTGTATTTGTAAAAGTTCCTTTAGAGACATAACTAATTACGCTTCAAGAAGAAAGCCTTAATTAGTTTACATTGGTTTCTGAATTTGGTAACATATTATAGATTTTCAAACTAACATGGTTTAACCTTAAAGGTTCCAGTTATGTAAATTACTTGCCAAGCGCGGTAAAAATACCAGGTTTCATTTAACTTATTAGGAGGGCATTGGTTATTAACCCCTCTGTCAAATCAATGTGTCTTATGATTAGGTTGCATTATTTTTGCTGTGAGGTGGACTGTTATATTAGAGATACCATATGTTCCAAGTATTTTGCGGAAAAGTAAAATGTTTACATTGTAAAAGTATTAAAATGCAAGGCTTTTGATTAAAGATGAGATCTGATTTTTCTTAAATTAATAACTGGTCCAAAAATGATTTTTTTTATGTGGTAGATGCCTTTATCTCTGTCTTTTGATCTGTAAATTGGTGGCCATCATTTTGATTGATTCATCCAAATGAATCGCAAAAACTTCTGATTCGTTTGAGTCTGAAATTTTTGGATATTGTTAGCAAACTCGATTGGTTTAGAACTGATTCACTTATTTCTACCTAGGATTGCACAGGGATGGCAACTTTGCAGTCAGGTACAACTTATATATAGAATAACTCTCTCTCTTATACCTCAGATGTCTATTTTAAGCAAAAAGGTTTGTACAAGATTAGAAAAACATGTATGCTTTCTTCCCCAAAAAGCGCCACTCTTGTGTATGAAGTGTCTATTGTGGCAGCTCATCCCCTTTCTAGTAAATGGGGCTATGCTGTAATACCAGACACAACCCACGGACAGCTGCTTATTCTGGAAAAAGTAAGCCTTTTTCAACATTCAAAACATTTAAATACAGAGCATATGGCTATAACACACTGGGGCAATAGTAATGGAATTGGCTAGATTGGGGCAATAGTAATACAGATCACTAGATGAATTAAAATGCTCAGGGGGTCTACGTGTAACTCTGCAATGGCATTTCTGAACATCTTTGCTGAATTTGTGGCTTCACAGAGATCACGCAGATGCAGGACTGTGGAGTCAGCTGTTCGAAACAGACCGCCTAGAGAAAATGATCTCTGTATACAGAGCACACAGTAGCACCATGTATGCAGATCAGGAGGTGGCCATGATGCTTTCTGCTCTCATCCTAAAGAGTAAATGATAACCAGGTGCCAGGAAAGTGTATAGGTGTCTGGATCTTAGCAGACCAAGATCAGCTTTGCAGTGAATCTCCAGAGACTGTATTTCTTCTGTAACATTTCAGCCAAATCAATTCCAACTAAGAAACCCATTCCTTTTTTTCATTAAAAGGCTTATTTTTTTTATTTTGCCTTGAAAGCAAATAGCAATAGGATGCTTACAAACATAGAAGTCAAGAAAGAGAACAGCATATGCAATAAACATTCATCCACACCGGCACCCCTCCCCCCCACATACACCTGGACCAATATATATTTATTAATACCAGTTTTCACTATAGACTGATATGCAAAGAGATATCTCCCACGGATAGGGAACCATCTCTCTCACTAATGTCACCTTCTGGCAGTGGTTTCCTATGAGTCAAAGTCAGATTTTTTAACAAGCCTTGTAACATGACAGGGGAAAATAGTCAAGCAAAATATTCATCTGTCGACAGCTGTGCCCCTCAGCTTAGGCAAGGTGCTTACTCTTCTTAAAGAGACAAGCTATGTATGGAGACGGTATGGAGACTTATCGGCAATGCTCCATGGGAAAAAAATATGCAATGAGGTATCTCCAAGGAAAATAACCATCTTGCTACCTAAAAAGTCAGCATTTGACTCATAGGAAACCACTTCCAGAAGGTAGCGCTAGTGAGATGGTTCTCTTTCCTTGATCAATGCCTCTTTAAAAAAAAAAATTACCATGGAGCATTGCTAATAGTTCTCTGAACATAGCTGTTCTCTTTAAGGAGAGCAAGCATCCTGCCTAAGCACAATAGATCGAAAAAATTATGTACATATCTATTTCTTCCAGCTCAATCCATCTAGACCACAATTTATCAAACTTATAAGGGCATACCATATAAAGCAACAACATTGTATATAGTGTAATGGGAGCTGAACTGCAGTATGCCAGCACCGCCACTACATGGTGGACAGAGCTTTCTGCTTTAAATAGTGGCTTAGTTGCCACTGCTAGAGTCTACCAAAAACAGCTAGCTAATCAGTGGAGGTGTGGGATGTTGGAGCCTGACAATCTGAAATTTAAAAGCTGGGATATTCCTTTAAATAATTCTTGGGGTAATAATTTAGAAACCTGACTTTCCATCTCTTTATATTGACCGATATGTAGATATTTTTTTTTCATGTGCCAGTTTCTTGAATGAATTTTAGCCTCAGCATTAAAATCTTAATATACGGTAGGTACTTGGAGGAAAATAATAAAATGTGTTGTAATCATTTGCTTTACCTTCCAGCATTTATGATGGCTAGGTCTTGCCCAGAGCAAATATCCTCTAGCACATATGGATTTTCTTTACAGGAAACATTTAAAGAGGTGTAGTTCGGTTTGCAGACTGTCAAGAAATAAGGGGTCTGGTAACCAGTAGAGAGTTGGATAATATCAGTAATGAGAGCAGTGGAGCAAAGTCCAAACACGTGGACACCTTGGAGAAAAACCAAAGAGAATTCTTAGTGCTGAATACTTTAGACATTACATTTTTAGGCAACAGTCATTAAACTGACTTCAATGGAAGAATCTGAGCTTGTTAAAATTTAAACATCTTAAATATCAAATGGAAACAGATTTTCTGAAAAAAACACACATCCTTGAAGAACAACTAGACCAAAAGAAGACAAACCAGACAAGAAAATACTTTGCTTTTGAACAACTTGGAACAAATTTTTGACCAAGTTTCTCCATGCCTATGTGTCTTCACTTATCAAATATGACCAAAATGCTCTTAGCCTTGTATAAAACTTCTGCATGTCCAGCATCTGTTCACCACTGTAAGGATATGACCACATGGTCAGGTTTCTTAATGAAGTTTTGGAAGCCAAATCAGGAATGGATCATAAAAGGAGAAAAAGTATAAAGGACAGATACCTCTTTTATAAATTTATTTCTGGTTTTGGCTTCACAAACTGCATGCAGAAACCTGACGATGTGGTTTTACCCAAAGGTTTCCTCAATTGCTAACCTGGAATAACGTTCACATTTGGAACTTAGGGTACTTTCACACTAGCGTTATTCTTTTCTGGTATTAAAATCCGGTAAAGGGTCTCAATACTGGAAAAAACACTTCAGTTTTGTCCCAATGCATTCTGAATGGAAAGCAATCAGTTCAGTATGCATCAGGATGTCTTCCATTCCGTCCCTTGTATGGTATTTGACCAGCCATAATACCGCAGCTTGCTGTGGAATTTTTTCCGGCCAAAATTCCAGAACATTACCGCACTTGAAATGTATTAATGCCGGATCCAGTATCAAGTGTTCCGGAAATTGCCGCATTGCTGGATCTGGTTTTCCGGTCTGCGCATATGCAAAAATTAAATGCCGAATCAATTATTCCAGATGATACCGGAAAGACGGATCTGGTATTTCAATGAATAAGTCTAACGGATCCGTAAAAACAGCTTTCAGTTTGCATACGGTTTGTCGGATCCGGCAGGCAGTTCCGTTGCCCAAACTTCCTGCTGGATCCGAACAACGCTAGTGTGAAAGTACCCTTAGATGTTTTTCTGAATACAAGGCAATTGGGAAACCTTGGTTTGACCTTTGCAATAATGTTATGTAACCAAGGTAGACATGCAATGCCACCTATATGCTTCACGTGTATATTGCTTTCTGCATTTTTTCTACTATGTTTAGACCTTTATCACCTACAGTTAGTTACCTCTGTAACATGGATTCTACACCGTTTACTGTTCTCACATCATCTTATATTTACTTATTAAAATGGCATTTAAAAATAGACAAATGTAGACAGAAAATAATTTGTGTTTGGTGACTGTGGTTTGGGATTGTGCTTGGACTTGCTTGCTTGGAGAGAAGAAGAGAAAGCTGAACACTGAAGTTATAAATTAACTTTATGTATGGTGCTGAAAGTGGCTATCTTATGCTTTGCAAGCTTAAAGGGAACATGTCATCAACTTTATGCTGCACAAAATAGTTACAGAAATGTTTATTTCTGCAGTCTGTCACTCTGATAAACTGATATTAAAGGTGGTTCCCAAGATTCTGATGCCCTATCTTGAATATAGGTCATCAATATCAGATCGGAGGGGGGTCCGACACCTCTGCTGACCAGTCATTTGAGGAGGCCACAGTGCTCTGGTGATTGCTGTAGCAGATTATTAAGCACAGCACTGTCCTTGGTATTGCAGGCCATATGACTGAAGAAAGTGAAGTTTTTTTTTTTGTTTCACTCACTTATATAGCGCTGACATATTCCGTCATGCAAGCATTGGGAGAAAATACAAACTCCAAACAGATGTTGTCCTTGGTTGGATTCAAACCTAGGACCCCAGTGCTGCACAAGGATAGGTCATCCATATCAGAATCTCAAAAAAACCTTTTAAGTGGTCGGTGAGATTTTGCTGCATGATCACAGGCTACCTGAGAAGAATTATGGTTAATCATGAGCTTCTACTGTCTCCACTTACCTGCTGATGATTTATGATTTACTCCTTAGTATCTGACTAGGAGAAAACTGTGAATCATAAGTGGGTGGAGAAGTGGAAGCTCGTGTCGTGATTAACCATGACTCTTAATATTAGCTCATGAGTGACAGGGTGATAAAATCAGCATGTCTGTTACTACGCTAAACTGCCCTCAGTGAGAGTAGCATAAAGCTGTTGAGAAGTTCCACCATAAAAAGCATCTAAGGAGCATAAATACAATTGCAAAATCACTTCTTTTAGTAAGGAACTATAACATAGCACATTTTGTACAGCTGATCAAATAGCAATTAAGGAACCAATGGGATATGTACTGTAGAAATTTAAAGAGCGCATCATAATAATATTAATAAAAATGGTATTAATAATGCACCCCAATTTTCTTAAGTGCTGTTCAATCACTTCTTGTCAAGTCTAAGTCATTTATTAACTCCATTTTGCGCACTGCAGACATTGTTAGTTTTTCTTTTAATAATAGTTCATATCTGGTATGTCAAAACGCTTAAAACTTATACGTGAGTCAAAAACGAGGTCAACGCTTATGTCTTGACTTGTATACAGTAAAACCACACTTCACAAGGGAACAATATAATTGAAAAACTGTGATACTGAAGTCATTGCACTATTAGCAGCATTTTTGAAGGTATGTTTCATTTCTCCTTACATACGTCTGTTCTGAAATGGTATAAAACCTCAAGCATCCAGGTTGTTAGTTACTTTGTATGGAAGTGATGAAATGACCAGCAAATTAAAAGTTCTGTTGTCTAACTAATAATCGTACATTGACATTTTTATTCAAGGACAGTGAATACCAGAGATCTGCAACACCTAGGGTCTCAGAAGACCACAAGGAAAAGCAATGTTTTAAAGTGCAGGTGGATCTGACAGAACCATGTATAGACAGGCTAAAGTACATACTTAAAAGGAAATACTGTAGGAGGTGACAATTAGAGATGAGCAAATTTCTCAGTACGTCAAATTTATTTAAAAAATTGGTTCAATCCGAATTTATTTGTGGCGAATCGCGTTAAAAAACAGCTATTTCCTGGCTGCAGAGAGCCTTTATAGTGGTGTAGAACACTGTGCATTGCAGTAACACGCATAGGGAGTCTGCTGTGGTAGTGAAATAATACTGTGAGTCAGTATGACATACAGGTGACAGGCGTCGCTCTTAGAATCACTGCACAGTTCACTTATTTGGCAGTTACGGGGCCAAGTGTGGCACTTCCTGAAAAGTGGTTTAAAAAAATAAAATAAAAATCTTTATTGAAATTGTTAGATAAAAAAGGGCAAAGCAGTTGTTTCTGTTATAGAGACAGACAATAGTGGGATGTTATGGAAGATGGGATACAGCAAATATTCACCCAGCTTCCAATTAACCCGTCACCACACTGTTGAGTGGTTGATGTGTTAGATATGGCCCCCAACTAGATCATGTACAGATGTAGCAGGGGTAACACTCAAACCCATTTTCGACCAGTTGTGAGGGTCCAACAAGGTGGAGAGCCAGGAGTCATCCCTTTGACGAATGGTGACAATTTGGCTGTCACTATGCAAGCAAGGGAGCATGCATCGGGCCATTTGTGCAAGAGACTCTGTAGCTCCTATGGCTGCTCCCGGTACTCCTCTCTTGTCACCTATGTATAAAAAGCACCTATTTTGCTATACATTGCTTGTGCTCCAATGTCCTCCTCCACGAGTTCAGCCCCAATTGGGCTCATGTGGCCGTGAGTAGTGATGAGCAGCTTAGGCAATATTCGTTTTCACGATATTTCGTGAATATTTGGCCTAAAATTTGCTAAAAATTCAGAAATTCTAAAATTCGCGATCTCCAGTCATTATTTACTTGATTGTGAAAATCGGCGATGTAATAGGCGCATATTGCGTGCGCAATACAGGCGTGGATCGCGTTTGCTACATTTTCAAACTGCTAGAAGTTTCCTGAGACTGGAGAAAATGGTTGGCAGCAACTTTCGTGACTGTTTGGAAGAACTCCTGATCACTGTAAGTAATTTTACATTACAGCACTGTTTTTGATTACATTTCACATGCATGGCAGAACAATAGCTTTATATGCAGATAGAGTGCACCAATATATTCGCTATCACAGCACAGTAATTCCTATCACACTACCTAACATCCTGCACTGAAACCTACACTGACTATCTCCCACTTACTATCTGTATTATATACAGTATATGAGCTAACTATCTAATGTCATTGAATAAGGACCCAGATGATTCAGCAAACCACAGAGCACAGCAATGACACTGCTCTCTTCTCTCTCTCTCTCTCTCTCAGAACTGCAAAAAACAGCAGAAGATGTCTGCTGGGGAGTTTCCCATATAGTAAGGGGAAGGCAACTTTTCTATTGGTTGCTAGGGATGTTGCTAAGCTCAGACAAAAATATTGCAGCCTTCTCAATAGCCCACAAGCAAGAAGCAGTAAGGGTACTGATGAAAGAAAATCTAGAATATTCGCAATTACGAAGATATAGCACTATATTCTAGCGAATTCTCAAAGTGGCAATTTTCACGATAAAAATTCACGATTACAAAATTCGCAATCAACACTAGCCGTGAGATCTAGGTGCCACGTCTCCAGTCCCCTGACCAGCCAGATTTACCAGCATCTGTTCCAGGACATGAAGCAGTGGAATGACTTTGTTCATCCCATAGTCCTGGTAACAATAATGTTGTCTCCTCAAAGCTGACAATGGCTGACATCGAAGTTACACAGGGGAGTACTCCTGTCCGCTTGGATCATCAATAAATCGTTTATGGCCTTTCTCTGTTGGTGTAGTCGGTCCAACATATGGAGGGTGAAATTCCAACGGGTGGAAACGTTGCATATTAGCCTATATTGGGGGATTGCATTCTGCCTCTGCAGCTCAAGTAGGTTGTGCTTTGAGGTGCACAAATGGCTGAAGTGCATGCAAAGTTTCCTGTCAATTTTTAGGATGTCTTGTAGATGGGTTGAGGACTTCAGGAACCACTTGACAACCATATTGAACACGTCTGCCATTCAGGGCGCATGGCTCAGCACTTCTTGACGCAATGCTGACACCATGTTCTTCCCGTTGAGGGTCACCATGGTTCCGATTTTGAGTTGTAGTGGAGAATGCCACGATTCGATTTATTGATGAAGGACATGGAGCAGTCCCTCCCCTGTATGACTTTGTCTGCCAAGGCAAATGAGGTGCAGAACAGCATGACACCGCCGTGCCCTGCACATGTGGTATGCTGGAGGGGCACTGTGAATTGTCCCTACAGTGGAGGCTATTTACATGGTAGAGAATGAGGAGGCAGAGGCGGACATTGTCGCAGGATCAATGGCGTAAGAACGTGGAGGCGGAAGCGGCGTCACCTGGCCAAGTTGCTGGTGAGGCTGTGCGGGAACCACATTTACCCAGTGGACATGTATTGTCCCTGACCGTAGTTACAGCTCCACCTTCTGTTCTACATATTTGTGCAGGGCTGGTACTGCCTTTTTGGCAAAGAAATGAAAGGGAGGGACTGCAGCACCAGCAACTTGGCAAGAAGCACATTTAGCTTCTGCGCCGTTGGATAAGTGCATGTATACTGTTGTCTCTTGTCAATCACTTCAGTTTGCTGACGGAATGACTGACATTGAGTAGGAGGAGAAGCAGGAGCATCAGGACCAGCAGATGATGGGAAGGACAGGCAGCTCTCTTCGGCTGAAGTGTTGGAGCCTGGACTGCCTGAAATCGGGTGCGTGCCAATAGGTGATGCAGCGGTTGTTGTGGCAGGCTGGACCACCACATCGGGACCACGATTCTCCAGGCCACTTTATAGTGACGCTGAATATGGCAGCATTGGCACCCTGGCCACGCTTCACCTTGTGCCCACAGATTCTACAAATAACCATGTTCACCTCCGGTGGTTTAACAAATAACTGCCACACTGCTGAGTAGGTGATTTTATCCCCAACACTTCGCACTGACTGACTGCTACCGCCGCTGCCTCCGTTAACCCCTGCACCACTACTTTCCGGACAGGTAGGTTCCTGCGAAGCGCATGGTTTACCCCGGCCACGTTTGGCTCCCGACCTCCCATTGCTGCCACCCTGCTGACTCCCGGCCACGCTAGCGACTTGCTGGCTCCGCCGCTACCTCGCAGGCAAACTGCCACCCTCTTCTCGCGATGATGATGAAGCTGCTAATTCACCCGGCTTCATAAGTGCGATCAGCTACATCATCATCATCGAATACTGTCTGCACGTCACCGACGTCCTCCTCAACAGTCTTTGGGTCAGAAGCCTGAAGGCTCGCAACACCAGCTCTCACGCCACTCTCCTCCTCACTACTTGCCCGCCTATCGGAGGAAGCGGCGGATTTCTCCACCACATCTTGGCTGGCCAGTAGCTGCTGTCTGTCCTTTAGTAGCTCGTCCTCGCTGTATAGTGGAGCTGAGCCCACAGCATATAATACTTGTCTGGCTGAGAGAACAGAAAAGGACAGAGGCATGTTTCGGGCAGGTGAGGACACAAGGCCTGCTGCCAGGCCATGCCAACTAAGGGTGGTGCCTGACGAACCCACCCACTCTTGGCTGGGGGTGTCTGATGTCACTTTGGACGAACTGGATGACCGAGTCAACCATTCAAGAACCGCTGGGTTGCTGGTCAAGACACGACCGCTGGATGACACCGGGAGCTCAGGCCTCTCGCTGCGACTCCTGCTGCCACGCCCCCTTACTCTGCTGCGACCTGTGCAGCAGAAACATTTAGGCCTCTGCCACTCCCCTGTGCAAGGCCTGACACTTCTCTATCTGACATACTGTTAGATTAAATAAATAAATAAAAAGGAAATTAAAACACCCCAAAAAAGTCTGTAATCTTCCCACTTCACCACTCAACGGCTAATACGCCTTTTTTTCCACACTAATACATGCCACAAAAGGCTTTTGAACATATAACTGCACCGCTGTATAGCAAATAATATATATTTTTTTGCCACTAATATACGCCAAAAAGGGCTTTAGAATATATAACTGCACTGCTGGACGGCAAGTATATTTTTATTTTGCCACTAATACACCCCACAAAAGGCTTTAGAACATATAACTGCACCGCTGAATGGCGAATATATTTTAATTTTTCCACTTATACACGCCACAAAAGGCTTTAGAACATATAACTGCACCGCTGAACGGCAAATATATTTCTTTTGCCATTAATACATGCCAAAAAGGGCTGTAATTTTCTCACTTCACCACACAATGGCAAATACTTTTTTTGTGCCACTAATACACTCCACAAAAGGCTTTAGAACATATAACTGCACCGCTGGATGGCAAATAATATATATATTTTTGCCAATAATACACGCCAAAAAGGGCCTTAGAACATATAACTGCACTGCTGAATGGCAAACAGGCCCTTACTTTTTTCCCTTATACATGCCACAAAAGGCTTTAGAACATATAACTGCATTGCATAACGGCAAATACGGTATTTTTCACCCCATAAGACGCACCTAGGTTTTCGAGGAGGAAAATAAAAAAAAATATTTTGAACCAAAAGGTGTGCTTTTGGTTGGTTGCATCGGGCCCCATTCACTGTACTAATCGTAGCCAATGTTGAACTATAATAATGTCCATAGTGTCCATTAATGTTCACTTACAAATATCCCTATCAAGCAGGAGGAGGAGGCGGCAGGAGGAGGAGTCAAGAGGCCGGACGGGCACTGGCAGCGTAACTCAGTATGTCACGCGCCCACGGCGCCTGCTTCATTCATAAAGTGGGCGGAGCAGGCACGTGACGTACTGAGTTACGCTACCAGTGCCCGCCCGCTCGGCCTTTTGCTTTCTCCTCCTGCCACCTCCTCCTCCTGCTTGATAGGGAGATTCGTAAGTGAACATAAATGGATTACACAGTATTATAGTTCAACATTGGCTACGATTAGTACAGTGAGCAGGGCCCGGAGCAATGGAATACAATGACTGCACAACGCCCCGCTGCCATTACAAAAGTAGATGCCGGCTGCCAGCCCCTCCTCCCTCCCCACTGATACACCCGCCGACCTTGCTGTGCAGCATACGGTCAGTGGTGTATCAGTGCAACCTGCAGCATTCACCCCATAAGACGCACTGCCATTTCCCCCCGACTTTTTTTGGGGGGGGGGGGGGAAGTGCGTCTTATAAGGCGAAAAATGCTGTATATATTTTTTTTCCACCAATACACACCAAAAAGGGCTTTAGAACATATAACTGCACCGCTGAACTGCATATAATATATATTTTTTTGTCACTAATACACACCAAAAAGGGCTGTCATTTTCTTACTTCCCACACAACGGCTAATAAGCCCTTCTTTCCCACTAATACAAGCCAAAAAATGCTTAAGAACATATAACTGCATCGCATAAGGGCAAATAAGACATAGAATTGTTTCGGATCGAATTCCACTTCGTCAACTTTGATTCGCTCCTCTCTAATGACAATAACCGGCATGCATGTAAGGTGGACATTGGAGACAGGCATCCTCTTGGAGAGGTAGTAGTAAAATTAAAAGTGAGAAAACGAATTGGATTTTTTAAACATGATTATACTAAATGAAATCCTATTCTAAGAATTTATAAAATATAAACTGAAACATAGTAATACCTTGTTGCAATAGATGCTGTTTCAATGGTTTTATGCTAAGGGAGTTTTTCCATCTCAGACTGGTAGAAAATCACTAGAATATGCCATCAATGTCAGATAGGTGGGAGTTTAGCTTCTGAGATCTGTTCCTATCTACATAACAGGCCCCCCAGAGGTAAAAGAAAGCGCACCGCACAAAAGCGGCCACCCTCCACTTACCAGTATGGTATAGAAATTCTATAGAAATAGTGGAAGGCTGGCTTGTTTTTTTGGGGAATTCCCATAGAGCTGAATAGAGAGGTGGCCACGCATGCCTGGTATGATCTCCTTTCACCAATATGGGCCTTCCAAAAACAACCGAGCATGCTCGCCTGGCTATTTTCAGAACTGCCATACAAGTGAATGGAGAGCACGTCACACATTTTCAGTGTGCTTTCCTTCATTTTGGGGGGCCCATTCTGGAGATAAGGGCAGGACCTGCACCTATCTGACGTTGGTTGCATATTCTAGAATATGCTATCAATGTTTGAGATGGGTATGACCCTTTAAGGTACAACTTCAACAGCTGTCGGTCAAATGCTCATTTGGGAGACAGCTATTGCTTCTGACTGCTCTATACACATACACACCCTTAATGGCAAGAGAGGAGAAAGTCGATACTCTGGTGGCAACTTAGCTCCCGGAAGAACAAAAAAATAGGATCGGATGTCAAAATTCAAAATGCTGTATACATCTTGATGATATCTGGAGAAAGTCAGCAGGCTCCATACAGATTACACTGTTGGCCGGTCCCACCTAAAATTGAGGGTTTGGCCAACAGTAGCCTAATGTGTATTGGGGCCTTCAGGTAGGCCACATAAAATCATTGTCGGCTGAACTCATTAGGCAAACTGATATTACTCTCAGTCCCCTTATGCACATGCCTGCTTGGACAAGAAAGCATGTATCCTCAATGGGAAGAGCGGAAGCTGTTTCTACACTCCTCTAAGCAGTTCAAATGCAACTTTGTCGATCCTTTTTACCTTCAGCATCTGCCATCTGTTCAGCCAAGATACATCTAATTTGAATGGCCAGCTTTAGGATATCTTCCCATCAAGCTTTAGGTATGATTTATATATTTTTTCCCCCAAAAAGCCATGGGCAGCATTGTGGCTCAGTGGCACTAATGACTTGCAGCGCTGGGGTTTGCATGGAGTTTGTATGTTCTTCCCATGTTTGCATGGGATTCCTCCTATGCTACAAGAAACACGCTGACAGGTTAATTTAATTCCTATAAAATTGTACCATGCCCATGCCAAAAAGTGAAGTGAATGGTGACGATCTGAGCACAGAACGGCAGAATATGTTGGCACAATGTGAATAAATACAGTAAAGAAAGTCAAACTAATAAACATTAAGCCCTTCATGCCCTTAGATAAATTAGAGATTAGGGCTTTATAGGTTGACTCTCACTAGTTGAAGAGGTTTTCTAACCTTCTGGAAAATAGAATAACAACTAAGCACACTTAGTTGTTATTCTATTCATATGTCTGTCCTAGGCAGGACAGACATATGAGAATCTGTCAGCAGTTTTGACTATGTTATGCTGCTGACAGCACTAGGTAGGGACTAGCAAGAGCAGACTAAACATACCATTTGTGAAACTTTTATCCTCAGGAGTTTTTTTTTCTGTAGGGTGCTGTTCTCTCAAGTGCCCAGGAGGTGGAGCTTCACTGTGAAATGCTCACGGTATTGAGTTGCTTCACATCTACTTTCATCTGCTCTTTTGACAGCTGTAGCGTCCAACCAGGAAACCATTCCACCACCCAGAGCAGAGATGTGAAGAAGCTCAATGCAGAAAGCCATTCCAATGAAGCACTTTGGGCACTTGAGCAGAACCTGGCAGAATTAAACTTCATATTCACATCACTCCTGATGAATAAAGCTCAACAAAAGGTACATTTGTATTGCTCTTCCAGGCTCTGCCTAGTGATGTCCACATTTTAGAGTGGCAGAACTGCCAATAGACCGACTTTAGATAATAATTTATTATATTGAAACATGCCTATAAACCTGACTGCTCTTCTTAGAAACGAGTTGAAGTTGCATCCGCCAGCATTGATGTTCGCTTCTGCTCCGATCCCATTTTTCCTCTTAGACAGACAACAATACAGAACACCTTCACCCACCATTATCTAAGAAAAAAATTACAGAAAATAGAATCATGAGTAAACAGGAAATGTTCCTTACTTGCTTGCCTTCATAGTACATGTACAAATTAGATTTCATCATCTGCTCATGTCAACATGCCTCTCCATAGTGGTAATTTAATGGAACGTTCTGGGTTACCTTGCACGGATGTAGAAGCTTTTGTTTGTATTCACAAGGAAGAGATATTTTTGCATTATTTAGTACTAAAATGTGGTTTGGTTGTTAGCTAAATCACAGTCATAGACAATGACAAGCAGAACCGTATAATGTTGCATCAGCTTGGCTTTATGACGGATTGCTATTTTTCAACTAATCTAATCCGTTTCTATGATGAGGTAAGTTCTAGACTTGACCGGGGTGAATCAATGGATGTCGTGTATCTTGGGTTCTCCAAAGCATTTGACACTGTACCATATAAAAGGTTAGTATGTAAAATGAGAATGCTTGGACTAGGGGAAAATGTGTGTATGTGGGTAAGTAACTGGCTGAGTGATAGAAAACAGAGGGTGGTCATTAACGGTACACACTCAGATTGTGTCACCGTCACTAGTGGGGTACCACAGGGGTCAGTGTTGGAGGGGTCACTGTCACTAGTGGGGCACCACGGGGGTCAGTATTGGGCCCTATTCTCTTCAATATATTTATTAATGATCTCGTAGAAGAGTTATCAGCAATTACCACCACTAAGTGTTCCGTATTTGTGTGTTACTAGTTTAGTTAGATTGTGTGTGTCTATAATTGTGACTTTAAGGGGTTGTCTGGTTTACGAAGTTAGATCATCATTATAGGAAGCAAGATAACCCCTTTAAAGGACATGGACACCTTTGAGGGGCAAAGTTATCATCATAACATTTTTACTCATTAAGGGCTAAAAT
This sequence comes from Bufotes viridis, assembly GCA_033119425.1. Classification (NCBI taxonomy): domain Eukaryota; kingdom Metazoa; phylum Chordata; class Amphibia; order Anura; family Bufonidae; genus Bufotes; species Bufotes viridis. The sequence goes on along the minus strand of CM065596.1, from coordinate 37,138,945 downwards.
ATTTTTTTGTTGGTCTTTACTTTAAAAATTTCAACAGCATTTCCTGTACACATTTCACTTTTAGTGCATCTGCAGACTGTGGCTTCCCTATTTCCAGTGAATCTGTCAGAAAGCTGCTCTTTAAACAGGACCTGTGCCCACTCCTGACGTCTGTTTTAAGAAATAATTATATTCCACATGAAATGATGATTCTGGAGCATTTCTTCTTATGATTCTATGTTTCGCCATTCTTATTCTATTCTTGCTAGAAGTTTATGGATAAAGGTACAGATGTGTGTTACCAGTTGAGGAAGTGTCCCTAGTACTGTACAATCAGTCATACCAGTGTCAGAATGTGCAGAACCCCCCCCCCATCTGGTAACACCCATCTGTACCTTTATCCATAAACTTCTAGCAGGAACAAGAGAGGAACAGCACAACACAGAGTGTTATTTTCCCACATTGTTATTGCATGTAAAATGCAAATAGCTACTAAAACAGACAAGTCAAGAGAGGGGGACAGGTCCTCTTTAAGCCTGATCTGTAGCCCTTATTACTGATCTCCTGGCAGGTCACAGACATTTATTTAAAGAGAACCTGTCACCAGAAAATGCAGTGCACTCATCCAGCATGTTATAGAGCAGGAAGAGCAGAGCAGATTGATATCTAGTTTTGTGGGAAAGGATTCAGTAAAACTTGTAATTTATACAGTCAAACTTCTGCTCCTTTTGAATTTAATCCCCCCCCCCCCGTGATTGACAGCTATCTATGTATGCACAAACAGAAAATGCTATCAATCACTGATAGGACCGATCTATATTCAACTATTAGTGATTGACAGCTATCCATGTATACACACATTTAAAGAGAATACTATCAATCACTGATAACAGCTCCCCTGTGTACAGCTATCAGTGACTGACAGCTATGTATATACACTTACACAGAGAATGCTATCAGTCACTGATAACACCTCCCCTGTGTACAGCTATCAGTGACTGACAGCTATCTTTGTATACACATCCCCTGTGTACAACTGAAATCAGAAAAAACAGAGATATAAATGCATAAATGACAAGCTTAACAGAATCGTTTCCCACAAAACTATACATGAATCTGCTTAGCTTTTCCTGCTCAGTAACATGCTGCCTATAGAGTGCACTGAATTTTCATGGTGACAGGATCCCTTTACCTAAATTAATATCAAAATGTTAAGAATTTAGATATAATGAGTTTTTATGAGCTGTTAGAAAACTAAAGATAAGGGCTACAAATCGATCCACCAGAGCAGCATTCTGACTGATTCATGGGAATCAGCATTCTGACTGATTCATGGGAAAGCAACAGCCTGCACAAATACTGGAAGTGAAAGCTGCAAGGGAAAAATGATAAAAAGTTTTAATATACACCAATTAAAAAGGAAAAAAAGATTTCTTGCTCAAAATGAGTAGAGGGTGATAATAAAAAATAGTTGGACCCAAAGGTATCCATAGCCTTTAAGGCCCACTCTCTGAGGTGCAGCCACAATTGAGCAAAACTCTTATTTATAGGATGATTCATCATTTATGCGTCACACCAGCACATTACTCTGTGTAACCACAATGTCAACCAACAATTAATCTGTATGGGGACGTATGAACATAGTAGGTTGCCCACACAGAAGGGATGATCTGCTGCTGGTACAGCACCTTAAAAAGTATTTATACCCCTTGAACTTTTCCACATTTTTTCACTTTACACCCACAATCTTAAACAAAGAAGCAAGTATGTGTGAAGTGCAAAGAAAGTGATACATGTTTTTAAACATTTTTAACAAATAAAAATGTGAAAAGTGTGGTGTGCATTTGTATTCAGCCCATCTGAGTCAGTACTTTGTAGGGCCGCCTTTCACTGCAATTATAGCTGCAGGTCTTTTGGGGTATGTCTCTACAAGATTTACACATCTAGAAGCTGAAATTTTTGCCCATTCTTATTTGCAAAATAGTTCAAGCTCAGTCAGATTGGATGGAGAGCGTCTGTGAACAGCAATTCTCAAGTCTTGCCACAGATTCTCAATTTAGGACTGGATTTTGACCTGACCAGTCTAACACAAATGAACATGCTTTGATGTAAACTAGAGATGAGCGAATCGAATCCCATGAAGTGGAATTTAATCCGAATTTCAGGATAAATTAGTTTCGCCTCTCAGGCAAATTTCCTTGTGCTTCTTGTTAGCAAATTGATTTAACCTGAAATAGTGTAAAAAACGAAAAAATGTCATACTTAGCTCCACCATTTGCTCACGACGGGCCACCAGCAGCCATCTTGATTGAAGATCTCGGCCAAAATACCGTGCGTGCTGACGTATGACGTCACCACGCTGGCCGGTGTGATGACATAATCTTCAAGCAAGATGGCAGCGGACGGCCCATTGCAAGCAAATGGAGGCGGTAAGTATGATTGAATATTTTTTTTAATTTTAATTTTAGACAGTTTTTACATTCATCTGAGGGGTACAATGACGGGGGTGGCTCTATCGCAGCTCCCTGTCATTGCATCCACTACTTACAAAAAATTTTGCTTCATGACGAAGTAATTCGCTATTAGGAAATTTTTTGTAAAATTTGTCGAAACAGCAGAATCTAACTTTTCAAAAATTCGCTGATCTTTAATCTAAACCATTCAATTGTAGCTCTGGATGTATGTTTAGGGTTGTTTAGGGTTGTTGTCCTACTGGAAGGTGAACCTTCACCCCAGCCTCTAACAGGTTTTCCTTCAGGATTGCCCTGTAATTAGCTCCATCCATCTTCCCATCAATTCTGACCAGCTTCCCTGTCCCTGCTGAAGAAAAGCATCCCAACAGCATGATGCTGCCACCACCATGTTTCACAGATGGTGTGTTCAGTGTGATGAGCAGTGTTAGTTTTCCACCACATATAGCATTTTGCATCTTAGGCCCAAAAGTTCATCTTTGGTCTCATTAGACCAGAGCACCTCCTTCAACATGTTTGCTTTGCCCATTATATGGCTTGTGGCAAACTGGACTTCTTCTGGCTTGCCTTCAAAAATTGCTTTTTTTCTTGCCACTTCTCCATAAATGCCAGATTTCTGGAGGAGACAACTAATAGTTGTCTTGTGGACAGATTCTCCCACTTGAGATGTGGATATCTACAGCTTCTCCAGAGTGACCATGGGCCTTTTGGCTGCTTCTTTAATTATTGCTCTCCTTACCTGGGCTGTGAGTTTAGGTGGAAGGTCATGTCTTGGTAGGTTTGCAGTTGTACCATACTCCTTCTATTTTCGGATGATGGATTGAACAGTTCTCTGTGAGATGTTCAGAGTTTGGGATATTTTTTTACAGTTCTCCACAACTTTATCCCTGACTTGTCTGGTGTGTTCATTGGTTTTGATGATACTGTTCGATGACTGAAGTTCATTAACAAACCTCAGAAAAACTGTAGTTATACTAAGAATAAACTAAACACAGGTGGACTCATTAGGTGACTTCTAATGGCATTTGGCCATACTGGATTTTATTGTATCAGAGTACAAGGGGTTGAATACAAATCCGCGCCACACTTTTTTTTATTAATTAAAGTATTTTAAAACCGTGTATCATTTTCTATTCATTTCATATACATGCTTGCTAATTTATGTTGGTCTATCACATAAAAACCCAATAAAATACATTTAAGTTTGTGGGTGTAAGGTTAAAAAATGTGGAAAAGTTCAAGAGGTATAAATGCTTTTTAAAGGCACTTGTATATAGCTAAACAATTGGGCAATAATCAGGAATGAATAGTTTGTTCCTGATCTTTGCCCTGTGTTTCAGCCCATGGAAATGGTCCCTTTGATAGCAACCAGACAATATTATCAATAAATGCATAAATCCAAGTGATTCCTAAGGTTCATTTACTTTTTCTTATAACTCTATTTGATTAAACAAAAAAGGGTGTAGTTTCAGGTAGCCATACACATTAATGAATGTCAGCAGAAACTGGACCAATTGACCAATGTGAATGGGTAGCCAACTATAGTTTAGGCTTCAGGGTCCTGATTTATCACTAACCAAATTTATGCCAAAAGGACACTTGGCTAATAGTTGACTAATCATTCCAATGGACACGCATACACGAGGAGTGATTTTCTGAGCATAGTGAATACATTCAATATGCACCCAGGATATTTCAAGAATAGTGTTTTCCTTTATATAAGTGACTAGTCAGACTCATGTAATATTGACCCACATACTAATAATCTTATTTTAAAGTGCATCCCCTGTGGAAGCCTATCGGAGCATCTAGTTTTAGTTCCACTGAACCCATCTTGCCAATGGTAGTCAAAATAATTTCCACCATGACTAGTGGTGCTGGAAAAGTTTTTGGACAATTTCTGGACTGGTGCTCCTACACCATCCTTGGCACATGACTCTAATCAAGGTGAGTGGGGACAGAAGATAGACATTTCACTTTCTACAGTTCAGCTTACCAAGGTGTCCTGGCCTAAAAGGTGATATTTTACACCAAAAGTTTGGCACAAAATTCTGTCACTGATTAATCAATAGTTGGTATAATGTTATAAAAAAAGGTTTCTAGTTATGCACCAAATTTATCATTCAGAATAAGCCACTGATGTAAATTTTGCACTGTCCCTGTGTATACAGTTTTGAGCATCTGTCTTTAAGAAGGATATACTGGAGATGGACTTTCGGTTATTCAATTTGGAAAGAAGTTGGTTAGGGCTGATACAATTACAATGGACTGTACAAATATATGAATAAACAGTACAGAGATTTTTCTAATAACCTTTTTATGGTAAGACCTATAACTATGGCAAGAGAGCATCCATCTAGAGGAAACAAGGCTTTACATCAACCATCAACAGGAATTTTTTAATGGCTGATTCTTTGAACAATTTTAAGAGGGTCCTGGATGCATTTCTTTAAAGAGTTAGAATATACGTTTTAGTTACTAGATTTCTGGAGATGAGCCATTGACCCAGGGATTTATTTTAACTTCAGATTTGGACGCAATTTTCTCCCAAATATCTGCCAATGGCCATCTGATTCATATGGGTTTTTGCCCTTCTCTAAATAAACATAGTAGGTGCTTCTGATGTATGAGGCAGCTCTAGGGATGTAATTCTTAATTGACTTGGTTAGTCACAGCTATCATTCATAACATGTTATTGCAGATCTAATTTTCATTGTCATTCTGTCTTCTTTTTCAATATGTCTAGTTTTATGATATAATGTAGAAAATTGTTTAATAAATGCGAGCAAGACCTACTTCATCACAACAAAACAGGAAAGTATGAGTCATTTATTCTGCAGTTTCAACTTCGTACTCCCACAGCCCCTGTAGCCAAATCTTATTATGTAATAATTACCACTGACTAACAGACTTGACAACGTTTCAATAAATGTTCCAAGGACACTTTTAACTGTCCTGACATATTTATCATGAGGAATATAGGCTAATTTGTTACAGGGAAATACACCTACACCATGACATTGTGAGTGGTTATAAATTTTCTTTGCGTGGCTCCAGAAAGTGTAGACTGATCAGTCAGCCTATGACAATGAAACCTATGAAGACTTTCAGTTATGCAAACAAGACAAATATTTTTGAAGCATTGGTTGTCAGGTAAAAGAACCCAATAACTAATAGAATATTGTGAGCAGGATTGGACTAGCCCACCAGAATAGCAGATAATCCATCAATGAGTCCAGGCTCTGACACAGAAACCAAGGTCCAGAAGAAGACAACCCAATTTATTCAGAGATTCTGAGACAATTATTAAGGACCTATTTTACCTTTGGATTACATGTCTTGTGAGTGCAATAGAATTAAAGGAGTTTTCAAGGACCAACATAGTGATGACTATATTTATGACAGGCCATCAACATGAGATCGATGGGTGTCTTACACCAAGTACCCACACTGGTCAGGAAGTAAGCAGAGTATGGATTTGGAACACAACACCACCTTAGGGTTTGTCATCAAACTCAGATCGACAGGAGTCCACCTCTGACTACACTGAGGATGGAGCTATGTAGTTCTGGTATCTGATTCCGGCAACACAGGTCCTGCACAAAGCTAAGTGTCAGGGGTGCCAGGAGTCAGACGCTCCAATCTGATATTGGTACCCAATCCAAAGCATAGGTCAACAAAACTTAGGTCCCAGAAAACCGCTTTAAGAGTAGAATGACCCAAATTTACTATTAGTTTGATAGTCTAGACATGTAGACAGCGAATCTTTACATGTGCCAGAATCATCACAGCGGTTCAGGTTGTATGATAAATCTGGCACATCTATAGACATGAATATAGGCATGGATCTTTAACAGTATTGGAACCCTTTCTATTTTTTGGATTTACATACTTGTTTTTACTTCAGCCTAAGATTCTCTTCCGTGTACTGTGGATGGCTAGGATATAAGAGTGGTGAGCTGACTTTTTTATTTCATTTGCATCTATAGACAGCCTGTCTAAAAGTTTAAGACAACTTTTAATTGTTTTACCTTCACATTTTTACACTGGAGATTTTGGTGCGTTTCAGCTCAAAAAAGTTGTATCTTAGGCCTTGACCATTTCTCATTAAGCAAAAACCCTTTTTAGCTTCTCTACACCCCTTGTCAAGCGAGTTTAAGAAAAAGCAGATGCAACAGCCAGGTGGCTCAGCATTTTTTGCCAAAATCGAGACCTAAACACAATAGTAAATCTAGACCAACGTCTAAATGTTTATGGTATATAATGATTTTTGTGTAGAAGTAGAAACATGATGAGACATGTAATTTATTACAACTAAACACCTTATTATACCGACATATTGATTTTGGATCAACAGGCTGAAGATTATGTCTACATCTATTGAGGGTCCTAGAAAATATCACATATTACTCACTGAATCATTAGAAATTTGTTCACTGGTATTTTGACAGCACAACAGAGGACAAATACTGTAAGTATGGCTTGACATGTTATGCACATTGGATATGGTGTCCCTCAGCTTCCTGTAACCATGACACAAGAAGAAAAGAATTGCTTCTTAATCAATTTAATGTCTTTTTTTGGTATCTATGTCGCACAGAATTCATGTACTGTGGCCTTAGAATTCTATGCCTCAATATTGTGCCTGTATATCACAGGTATTCTTTATTTTAAGTAGCACAGAGTACCTACAGGTCTATATTGTAGACCCCATTGTGTGCATGAGCCACTATACTGTGGCTAATGTGCAGAGGGGGAGATGGATAATCAGAGTAAGCTATTTTTTTGGAAGGAAAGGTTTTTTCTTTTACATAATGGTATGTGATTCGATTTTTTTCTCACTAAATAGTGATCTTTAATACAGAGAGTAAAAAATGAACTAAGGCCTCCTTTAAATGGGTTGTCCCATCTCAGATATTGATGGCAAATAGCTAGGATATGCCATCAATGTCAGATAGATGTGGATCCCACATATGCAACCTTATCCTAGCTCCAGAGCAGGGCCCCGGAAGTGAAGGAGAGCATACCACACTTGCACAGCGTGTTCTCCATTCGTCACTATGGGAGCTCCGAAAACAGTCGAGCAAGCATGGTTGGTGATTTTTGGGGCTCCTAGAGCGGTGAATGGAGAGTGCACCACATGAGCACAGTCTCCTTCCATTCACCTCAGTGCTCAGTTGTTTTTGGAACTCCCATAGAGGTAAATAGAGGGTGGCCATGCATATATAGCTTTTCTCTGTTCACTTTGGGGGTCCCATTCTGGAGATAGGAGCGGGTCCCAGAGATGGGACCTGCACCTATCTGACATTGATGCCATATCCTAGTGTTATGCCATCAATGTCTAACATGGGCCAACTGCTTTAAAGGAAGTCCATGACCATTTTTTCACACATTAAACAGTTCCTGGTGCCCTGTAGGTGACACATGGCTGTTTTGAGCCATATGCAAATTATATCACTAAGGCTTCTTTCACATTTGTGTTGTGAGGATCCGGCATGCACTTGCGTCGCCGGAAATGCCGCCAGTTCCGGCACAACGCAAGACAACTGAGGCATATTGAAGACTGATCAGTCTTCAATATGCTTTCAGGTTACCATGGCAGCCAGGACACTACTAAAGTCCCGGCTGCCATGGAAAAGAAGCAGGGAGCCGGGGGAGAAGCTACTTACATTCCATGTGGCGGCCGGGGCACTCCTTGATGACATCACCCGGTCCCTGCGTCGCATGGATCACATAGCTATGCTATGTAAGCAATGCACCACATAGCTATGTGATCCATGCGACGCAGGGACCTGATAACATCATCGAGGAGCGCCCCGTCCGCCTCACGGAAGGTAAATAGCTTCTTCCCTGGATTTCCGCTTCTTTTCCATGGCAGCTGGGACTTTAGTAGCGTCCTGGCTGCCATGGTTAGCATTGTTAAAAGCTAAACGTCGGATACGGCGATGCACCGAAACGACGTTTAGCTTAAAGCCGGATCCGGATTAATGCTTTTCAATGGACATTAATTCCAGATCCGTCCTTGCGGCATGTCTTCAGGATTGTTGGCTGGAGGAAAATCCGCAGCATGCTGTGGATTTTGCTACGGCCAAAAAACGTGTCAGTACTGAACTGAAGAGATCCTGATGCATTCGGAACGGATTTCTCTCCATTCAGAATGCATTGGGATAATCCTAATCAGTATCTTTCCGTCCTAGAGCCCCTAAGGGGCCTTAGCAAAAAATATCAACACAATTCGCAAACTAATCAAGGTAGTAAATCACATTTTTATTATATAATTAATCAGAATAAAACAGACAGTATAAAATACATACTAGCAGAGGCTTTCATTTCTATTTCTATCTGTTTGATTCATCTATTTTACATTGCATGTGTTTTTCTGATTGATTGTACAATAAAGATGTGATTTAATACGATGATTATTTTTGCATTATGCTGATACTTTTGCTCAAAAATAAATGTTTATTCACAACTCGGGCTTATTTTTGTATGTCCAATTGTTATTAATGGATTGCCCATATGCAACTTGATTGAAAAGAGCCCAAGGGGTCAGGACTAACAATACCAGGCACTCCCCGTTCCTCCCCACTGTGCTTTCTCTCCACCTCCTTCAACTCTCATTATTAACAAGACCAAGATAAAATCCTGTGCAAGCTCTCTACTGACTCATCTTATGCCTGCACAGTCAGCACTGTTCAGTGAGAGGCCGCATTATCGGGTTCACTACACTTGAGCAACAAGCTTGTACTGTGTTGGGTATTGCACAAGGTGAGTCCAGCACTGTGCTTGCTGATGGGAGGGGGGGGGCAGGGTTCAATATAAATGGAAGTACCGGTACCGTAGCCACTGCCCAGGAGGAACACAGCTGAGGATGGGAGTGCTAGGGGCTATGGCTGCAACAGTTATTCTTATTCACATAAATCACAGTGGCAGTCCTCACATCAATGCTCCCTTGGGCTGGGCAGTGACAGGAGAGTGCACCCTTTCTTTTCTTTGGACACACACTCATGTTGGGGTACCCTTTGTGTTAGGAGTTTGATACAAGTGCAAGGCAGAAGATGTAGGTGCTGTGTCCGGTGAATAGTTCTGGAGTCAGTAACCAGGCCAGTTGTAGAAAATAGACAAGTCTATCTTTACTAAAGTGCAGAATTGTAGTTGTAGTACATGCCATTGTATCAAACACAGTTCCACACAATTCACAGTGAAAATCTTCCCCGACAGCAATGCATGGATAGAGGCAGTGATTGGGGTTGTAGTACTCCTACTTCTACTACTTCTCTCTATCATTCCAAAGTCTCTCTATGAAGAATGTAAGGTTGACAATAAGGTTCTTGCAAACCTGTCTATAATTCCCAGGCTGAGGGGTACATGATTAAGATACGGCTGGCCTGGAAAGTGTGGAAGGGTGTATTAGCAATGTTCCACTCACTGCAGTAAAGTCGTTGTCAGCCTTAAACAGAGAATACTGTACTAACTGACTCCAGTGCTCGGCCATGCAGATTCCACACATTCTAGTTCTTTCTTTATCTCTCTGGAGTACTGTAGAGGAGAGATGACTTTCTTGAAGCAAATATCTCAGAGATTGATTTGGTGAGTGATTCCTTAGGACTCAGACCTAGTCTTCTGAGGAGTGAGCACATGTAGCTCCTCTCGCTTCCTCAGCTAACACTAGAACGAAGTAGGGGCAGACTTAGGTCCATCTCTTAGCCTCCTAGAAGAGAAAAGTCAGGATTGTGAACCCTGACTGATCCATACAAGATGTATGGGTACAATACAACACATCACAACATTATGTAGAACCAAATAACATTAGATATCAATAAACAATTTTGCAAGTACTCTGGCAGACTGCACTATTAGCCCTGGGAAACTCCACTTATCATCTAATATGGTTCAAAAAGCATTTTTTTCTGGGGCTATGAAAATAAAAGGACCTAAGTAGTGTTTGTGATACTGTCTAAGTCAGGGCACCAGGAACTGCTTAATGCATGTGGCAAAAGACTCCCTCTGACAGCTATGGACAAAAATCGAAGGGGCACATTTATTAAGACCGGTGTTTTAGATGCCGATCTTAATAAAACCCTACGATGGCGGTGGATCTGCTAAAGTTACGAAGAGGCACCGGCCTCTTCATAACTTCGGCAGATCATCCGCCAGTTCTAAATGTAAGACAGCTTCCTAGGCGTACAAGATGGTAAATGAGGCGGACCTGCCAGCTGGTTCCCTTCCCCACCCGCACCACGCTCACTTTTTTAGATCTGGCGTGAGCGGCGAGAAGTCACGCCTGAAATTCGCCATATATAGGTGTATTTCAGCATCACAAATGACCTCTTAAATATTTATCTAAATACAATTTGCCTAAACATGCTTTGTATTTTTGGCACTGTTTCATTTATTTTACTGTTTGTGTTGTTTCAGCGCATCTTATTCATACAGTATTTTCGTGTCCATTCATTTTTGAAGATACAACTACAGATACAAATAATGATCAGTAATAATTATGGACGGTCATAGAAATGAAAAACATTTGTCTTTACTAAGAATTCCGTCTTCAGGCAACCATAACTTTTATGAGGAGATAGTGGCCATCTATACATCATCTGGACATGCTAATTATTGAGTTATGCAGGCTCCACAAGAAAAATACAGGGGGTCATTTATCAATGAACAGCATTTTCCGCAGGCCTCGTCATGAAGTGGGTGCATCCTCCGGCAGTCCAGCTCTTAGCTGCAGTAGATGTCAGCGGTAAACTGGTGTAAATTATAGTGAATATGCAAGGGCCATTGGGCCCGTCCTCACCAAACCCCCCCTTCCCCCATCCCTTTAACAGTGACTGCCCCTTTAACAGTGACTTTCACAGTGGCCACTCCTTTAACAGTGACTTTAACAGTGGCCGCCCCTTTAAAAGTGACCACCCCTTTAACGGTGACTTTCACAGTGGCAGCCCATATAAAAATTACCGCCCCTTTAATGGTGACCACCTGTTTAACACTGACTTTTATGGTGGCCGCCCCTTTAACAGTGGCTTCCACAGTGGCCACCCCTTTTAACAGTAACCACCCCTTTAACAGTGACTTTCATGGTGACCTCCCCTTTAACAGTTTCTTTTATGGTGGCCGCCCATTTAACAGTCACAGCCTCTTAACAGTGACTTTCACGGTGACAGCCCCTTTTACAGTGACTTTCATGTTGACCGCCCTTTAACAGTAACTTCCATGGTGGCCGTCCCTTTAACAGTAACACAAGGGGGGGTCAGTCAGCACGTCCCTGTATGCAGGTGCACGTAGCTATGGCAATTATACATACAAACAAAAAAATGCAACAGCACTCTGCAACCAGAACTCTGCCCAAGATAGAAGCTATAAGAGGACATTAGTGTACGTTTTGATCAAAAGGTAATAAGCCACTCGCCACGCCAAGGCTGTCCCGTGAGTGGTCCTAACGCTAAATCTGACCTGTTATGGACCATGACAGCCACATAAAATCCTCTTTAACAGTGAACGCCTCTTTAACCGTGACTTTTACAGTGGCCACCCCTTTAACAGTGACTTTCATAGTGGCCGCCCTTTAACAGTGACTTTCTTGGTGGCCGTCCCTTTAACAGTGAACACCTCTTTAACCCCTTAAGGACCGGGCTCATTTTCACCTTAAGGACCAGGCCATTTTTTGCAATCTGATCAGTGTCACTTTAAGTGGTGATAACTTTAAAATGCTTCGACTTATCCAAGCCATTCTGAGATTGTTTTTTCGTCACATATTGTACTTCATGACACTGGTAAAATGAAGTAAAAAAAATTCATTTTTATTTATTAAAAAATACAAAATTTACCAAAAATTTGCAAAAAGTAGCAAATTTCCAAGTTTTATTTTCTCTACTTCTATAATACATAATGATACCTACAAAAATAGTTATTACTTTACATTCCCCATATGTCAAATTCATATTTGGATCATTTTGGGAATGACATTTTATTTTTTGGGGACTTTACAAGGCTTAGAAGTTTAGAAGCAAATCTTAAAATTTTTCTGAAATTTCCAAAAACCCACTTTTTAAGGACCAGTTCAGGTCTGAAGTCACTTTGTGAGGCTTACATAATAGAAGCCACCCAAAAATGATCCCATTTTAGAAATACACCCCTCAAGGTGTTCAAAACTGATTTTACAAACTTTGTTAACCCTTTAGGTGTTCCACAAGAATTAATGGAAAATAGAGATAAAATTTCAAAATTTCACTTTTTTGGCAGATTTTTCATTTTAATAATTTTTTTCCAGTTACAAAGCAAAGATTAACAGCCAATCAAAACTCAATATTTATTGCCATGATTCTGTAGTTTACAGAAACACCCCATATGTGATCGTAAACTACTGCACCGGCACACGGCAGGGCGCAGAAGGAAAGGAATGCCATACGGTTTTTGGAATGCAGATTTTGCTGGACTGGTTTTTTGACACCATGTCCCATTTGAAGCCCCCCTGATGTACTCCTAGAGTAGAAACTCCAAAAAAGTGACCCCATGTTAGAAACTACTTTTTGGGCAACTGTCCTGTGTAGGGGCTCATTTTTTTCGGGATGAGATAACGGTTTGATTGGCAATATTTTGGGGTGCGTATGACTTTTTGATCGCTGGCTATTACACTTTTTGTGATGTAAAGTGACAAAAAATAGCTTTTTTTACATCGTTTTTAGTTTTAGTTTTTTACGTTGTTCACCTGAGGGGTTAGGTCATGTGATATCTTTATAGAGCAGGTTACTACGGACGCGGAAATAGATAATATGTATTCTTTTTATTTAATTATGTAAGCTTTACCCAATGATTTCATTTTTGAAACAAAAAATATTAATGTTTTAGTGTCTCCGTAGTCTGAGAGCCATAGTTTTTAAGTTTTTGGGCGATTATCTTGGGTGGGGACTGATTTTTTCGGGATGAGATGGTGGTTTGATTGGCACTATTTTGGGGTGCGTATGACTTTTTGATCGCTTGCTATTACATTATTTTGTGATGTAACGTGACAAAAAATTGCTTTTTTTACATCGTTTTTATTTTTAGTTTTTTATGGTATTCACCTGAGGGATTAGGTAATGCGATATTTTTATAGAGCAGGTTACTACGGACGCGGCGATACATAACATATATACTTTTCTTTTATTCCTGTTAGTTTTACACAATAATATCATTTTTGAAACAAAAAGAATATAATGTTTTAGTGTCTCCATATTCTGAGAGCCATAGTTTTATCAGTTTTTGGACGATTATCTTAAGTAGGGTCTTATTTTTTGCAGGCGGAGATGACGGTTTGATTGGCACTATTTTGGGGTTCATATGAATTTTTGATCGCTTGTTATTACTTTTTTTGTGATGTAAGGTGACAAAAAATGACTTTTTTTACACTGTTTTTATTTTTTACGGTGTTCACCTGAGGGGTTAGGTCATGTGATATTTTAATAAAGCAGGTTATTACGGACGTGGCAATACATAATATGTATATTTTTTAAATTTACTTAAGTTTTACACAATAACAGCTTTTTAAAAAACAAAAAAATTATGTTTTAGTGTCTCCATATTCTGAGCCATAGTTTTTTTATTTTTCGAGCGCTTGTCTTAGATAGGGGCTCATTTTTTGAGGGATGAGGTGACGGTTAGATTGCTACCATTTTGGTGGGCATACGCCTTTTTGATCGCTTGCTGTTGTACTTTTAGTGATGTAAGGGGACAAAAAAATGGTTTATTTAGCACAGTTTTTTTTTTTTTTTACGGTGCTCATCTAAGGTGTTATGTCATGTGATATGTTTATAGAGCCGGTCGATACTGAAGCTGCAATACCTAATATCTCAACTTTTTCACCAATTTTTTTTAACTTTATTTGGGGAAAATGACGTTTTATTTATTTTTTACTTGAAACTTTTAATTTTTTTCGGGGGAAATTTTATGTTTTCAATTTTTTTTTCACTTTATTTTTTGTCCCACATTGGGACTTCAACTTTTGGGGGTCTTATCCCCTTTACAATGCATTCCAATACTTCTGTATTGAAATGCATTGGCTGTATGAGTAATACAGTGTGTGTTATTCATACAGCTTCCTGCTTGTGAGATCCAGGGGGCTGGATCTCACAGGATCGTCACCGGAAGGCAGCTCCGATGCTAAGGTAAGCATTGGGGCTGCCTTCCCTGCTATCAGGTCCCCGCCACAGCAGCACGGGGACCCGATAGCCCCCGCACCCGCCGCCCGATTATATGGAAAAGCCGCAAACCGCAGGTCTAAATTGACCTGTGGTTTGCGGCAATCACCGATGCGGGGGGGTCACAGGACCCCCCCCTGCGCATTGACACAAAGTGCCTGCTTAATGAGTTGAGCAATCACCTTAAGTACCAGGACATCAGGGTGTACCTGTGTCCTAAAGAGGTTAACCGTAACTTTTACAATGGCCGCCCCTTTAACAATGACCATCCCTTTAATAGTGACAGCCCATTTAACAGTGACTTTCATAGTGGCCGCCCCTTTAACGGTGACCACCCCTTTAACAGTGACTTTCACAGTTGCCGCCCCTTAACAGTGACTGCCTCTTTAACAGTGAGTTTCACGGTGGCCGCCCCTTTAACAGTAGTTTCCACGGTGGCCGCCTCTTTACCAGTGACCACCACTTTAACAGTGACTTTAACGGTGACTGCCACTTTAACAGTGACCGCCTCTTTAACAGTGACTTTCACGGTGACCGCCCCTTAACAGTTTCTTTCACGGTGGCTACCCATTTAACAGTGACAGCCTCTTTAACAATGACTTTCACAGTGACAGCCCCTTTAACAGTTACTTTCACGGTGACCACCCCTTTAACAGTGACTTTCACAGTGGCCGCCCCTTTAACAGTGACCGTCCCTTTAACAATGAACTCCACAGTGCCTGTCCGTTTAAGGGTAGATCTACACGACGACATGTGTCGCGAGACAATATTTTGGATGGATTTTTTTGCGACTGTCGCATCGCAGTTGCAGCATGACGCATGTCACAGTGCGACACTATAGATTATGATTATAAAATTTGTCACGCAAAGTTGGTGCGACAAATGTCGTCGTGTAGACCTAGCCTAATAGTGGCCTCTGCCCCCCATGCATGTAGCAGTGTAGATGTGCCGTCATACGTCATATCACTTAATATTTCAGGAAAAGAATGAAAAGAACTGGTAAAAGCTGTGATCAGTTGTTATGGCAACTTGGAGTAGGACCAGCGAGCTCTATTGGCTGATAAGGGACATGTGACCATGTGTATGGCAGTTAGGATTTAAGTGAAAGGCAGCAAGGCTTGTATTGGCTATAATGCAGGTAATTTTTGGGGAATATCTCAGGAACGGTACGTCCTAGAGAGCTGAGACCCCACAAGATTTCTTTCCTGGTAGCAAGAGATTTGTATACCAAGTTTCGTTGAAAAAGCTGGTTGGGTTTTTGAGTTTTAGCGGAACATACATACATATATATGTCCTTTTTATATATATATATATATATATATATATATATATATATATATATACAGTTGTGTTCAAAATTATTCAACCCCCAATGCTGTAAAGGGTTTTAGGGAATTTAGTGTATATTTGTAATTGTGTTCAGAATGAAATCTTACAAGGACTTTTTAAAGAACCAAATGCAACTAAAATGACATCAATTGTTTTTGTAATACAGTATTAAATGTTTTTTTTGTGATTTCTTCATTGACACAATTATTCAACCCCTTAAAGACTACCACTCTTAAGAACAGAGGTTCATTCAAGTGTCTTCGATCAGGTATTGAAAACCTCTGTGGATGTCAAGGAGCAGCAATCAAGCATAATAAGCCCCAATTAGGCAGATGTAAAATGACTGTGATACTCGGCTCCTTCTAGATATTTACTGGTGTGTTTACAAACATGGTGAAGTCAAGAGAATGGTCCAGGAAGACAAGAGAAGAGGTGATTTCTCTTCACAGGAAGGGCAATGGCTATAAGAAGATTGCAAAGATGTTAAACATACCAAGAGACACCATAGGAAGCATCATTCGCAAATTCAAGGCAAAGGGCACTGTTGAAACGCTACCTGGTCGTGGCAGAAAGAAGATGCTGACTTTGACTGCTGTGCGCTACCTGAAGCGCAAAGTGGAGAAAAGTCTCCGTGTGACTGCTGAGGAACTGAAAAAAGATTTGTCAGATGCGGGTACTGAAGTTTCAGCTCAGACAATAAGGCGCACACTGCGTAATGAAGGCCTCTATGCCAGAACTCCCAGGCGCACCCCCTTGCTGTCTCCAAATAATAAGAAGAGTCGACTGCAGTATGGCAAAAGTCATGTGGACAAACCACAAAAGTTTTGGGATAGTGTTCTGTGGACTGATGAAACAAAATTAGAACTGTTTGGGCCCATGGATCAACGCTATGTTTGGAGCAGGAAGAACAAGGCCTATGAAGAAAAGAACACCTTGCCTACTGTGAAGCATGGCGGGGGGTCAATCATGCTTTGGGGCTGTTTTGCTTCTACAGGTACAGGGAAGCTTCAGTGTTTGCAAGGTACCATGAATTCTCTTCAGTACCAGGAGATATTGGATGAAAATGTGATGCAGTCCGTCACAAACCTGAGGCTTGGGAGACGTTGGACCTTTCAACAGGACAATGATCCCAAGCATACCTCCAAGTCCACTAGAGCATGGTTGCAGATTAAAGGCTGGAACATTTTGAAGTGGCCATCGCAGTCACCAGACTTAAATCCGATTGAGAACCTCTGGTGGGACTTAAGGAAAGCAGTTGCAGCGCGCAAGCCTAAGAATGTGACTGAACTGGAGGCTTTTGCCAATGAAGAATGGGCGAAGATACCCGTAGATCGCTGCAAGACACTTGTGTCAAGCTATGCTTCGCGTTTAAAAGCTGTTATAACTGGAAAAGGATGTTGTACTAAGTTGTACTAAGATTGAATGTCACTTGGGGGTTGAATAAAACTGATAATGATGTGAGCACAGAAAAGACATTTGTGGTTATTTAATTATAAATGTTATGTTATATTTGTCTGACTTACAAGTGCCTCTTTGATTTAATTGTAAACAAGATGACTGAAATGATCAAAATCAATGTCAAACAGGCCAAAACACTCAATTTCAGTGGGGGTTGAATAATTTTGAACACAACTGTATATATATAGATATATAGATATATTCTATCTATCTATCTATCTATCTATCTATCTATCTATCTATCTCCCATTTATTTTGTGCCATACATTTTTTACAATTACTAAGCATATAAAATATATAAATCTAATTTAGTCTTTTTTTTCTGAAATGTATCTGTCAGGATATTAACTCACAACCTTTTGCATTAGAGGCAAGAACCTTAACCACTGGGCTATACAACCCAATGATAAACTGTGCTGGAAAAACCTCATAGTAGTTTCTAAAGTAGTAAGTGTTCCTATACAGAAGGAATACTTACTGACACAGAAACTACTGTGAGGTTTTTAGCCCAGTGGTTAAGATGCTTGCCTCTTATGCAGAAGTTCGTGAGTTCAAATCCTAGCAGAACCTTTTCTAAAATACACATTAAAATAGATATATGGACATAGCTATATATGGAGTCAGAGCAGGGACTTCTAAGCCCGAACTAGAGTCCCGACACCCTCCCCTCTTCAGAGCAGGTTTTATTGGTTTAATGCAGAGCACCTGAGCTTTGGGAAGTGTTCTTCTCGAGCACCAGAGCACCCGAGCACTTTAGTGCTCGATCAACACTAGTATTTACCATTACCAAGAGAATTATATACTCAGAGCAGTGATGGCACCAAGATGCTCTATGGAAAAAGACAAGCTGGTAGAGGCAGTGTGATGCTCTGGTCAGTGTTCTGTGTTCATATGTGTTCTGCCCACTTTGTAGGACCATCTTTCACTGCAATTACATCTGCAAGTCTTTTGGAGTATGTCTCTACCAGCTTTGCACACCTAGAGGCTGAAATTTTTGCCCATTCCTCTTTGTTGGAGAGCGACTGTGGAGAGCAATTTTCAAGTCTTGCCACAGATTGTCAACAGGTCTGGACTTTAGGCCATTCTAACATGAACATGCTTTGATCTAAACCATTCCATTGTAGCTCTGGCTGTACATTTAGGGTTGTTTAGGTTTGTTTTTCTGCTGGAAGGTGAACCTCCACCCCAGTCTCAATTTCTTTGCAGCCTCTACCAGTTTTTTTTCTCCAGGATTGCCTTGTACAGTATTTAACTTCATCCATCTTCCCATCAGCTCTGACCAGCTTCCCTGTCCCTGCTGAAGAAAAGCATCCCACAGTATGATGCTGCTACCACCATGTTTCACTATGGGGATTGTGTGTTCAGGGTAATGTTTTCCACCACACATAACGTTTTGCTTTTAGTCCAAAAAACTAAACTTTGGTCTTGTCTGACCAGAGCACCTTCTTCTACATGTCTGCTATGTCCCCTATATGGCTTGTGACAAACTGCAAATGGGACTTCTTATGGCTTGCTTTCAAAAATGTTTTTTTTCTTGCCACTCTTCCATAAGGCTAGATTTGTGGACTACATGACTAATAGATGTTCTGTGGACAGATTCTCCCACTTGAGCTTGGCTGCTTCTGTAATTCGTGTTCTCCTTGCCTGTGCTGTCAGTTTAGGTGGATGGCCATGTCTTGGTAGGTCTGCAGTTGTACCACACTCCTTCCATTTTCGGATGATGGATTGAACAGTCCTCCGTGAGATGTTCAGAGCTTCGGATATTGTTTTATAACCTAACCTTACTTTACACACGTCTCCACACCTGTCTGGTGTGTTCCTTGGTTTTCATGGTTCTGTTTGATCACTAATGTTCTCTAACAAACCTCTGAGGCCTTCACAGAACAACTGTAGTTATACTGAAAATAAATTACACACAGGTGGACCCTATTTACTACAGTAATTAGAGGGCTTTCTAAAGGTAATTTGTCACACTGTATTTAATTTAGGGGTATCAGAGTATAGGGGGCTGAATATAGATGAAGGCCACACTTTCCAGATTTTTATTTATTAAAATTTTTGAAAACTAGATATAATTTTATTTTCTCTTCACTTCAAACATACTTGCTATTTTGTCTTGGTCTATCACATAAAATCCCAATAAAATACATTTAAGTTTGTGGGTGTAAAGTGAAAAAATTCTGGAAAAGTTAGAGGGGTATCAATATTTTTTCAAGTCCCTGTAACTGTTCCTTCACAGTTATGATTGTAGTAGGAAGCTCAGCCATTATGCAAATTCCGTTCAGTTATTTTCGATGAGGTCTATCATCTTCTGAAAACCCCAACACGTATGTTCATAGATCTGGGTCCACACACTGTGCCTGAAATCATGCTGACATGCAGATTGGCACAGTTTATGGACTGCTGCCTGCCGACCTATAATTTACAATTTAATGACTTTGCAAACTCCTGCATGCAGCAAGATTGGATGTGGCACCGATCCTGCACTGTGGCAGGGAATTGAAACAGTAATAATGATTTCACATGGATTTCCTTTTGCAGAATGGGCTTAGAAGTATGCAGGCAGAGAAGGAGTGATCTGCATCTTCACAATGTCTGTCTATACAGATGACTGGTAACAGTGATCTATAGGCCCATACTATTGGATGATTATTATTATTAGTAATATGCATATGGGAGCAGCAGGGAACACAAAGATAACATATATTACATACAATAGTTTAGTAAAATGTAATAAATTAAAAATAAAATAGTAATTAAAAAAACACTTCCTCCCAAAAAGTGCACACCTCTCCAAACCCATATGTCCACATTTTAGAGGTTCTGCATGACATGAACAGGTATTGTATGGGTGTCAGGTGATATGGGTATTTTCTGGACTTTTTTCACCCAAAAGTGAGGGAAAAATGGCAGTGCATCTTATAGTCCGAATGCTAATGACCGCTAACATTATGGAAGAATGTGAGAGGTGCGGGGAGTGATGAGGGAAGCGCTGTGCTTGCTCTACTCACTCTCCCAGGTCTTCCTGCGAGCCCTGCTCTGCATTGTGTCCTGACTGTGTACAGCATTAGGACATAGTGCACGTAGGCCCGCTGTGACATCAGATCACAGTGCAGTGTGGGCTCGATGAAGGCCAGGGAGTGGTAAGTGAATGGCAGTTCCATCCGGACCAAGTGAGGTAGGTTTAGTTATTTATTTTTTTAATGTGTAATCTGAGGTCTGATGGAGGTCTGATCTGAGGATGATATGGGCTGATTTGGGGTTGATGAGCTTTGGGGTCTGATGACGGTCTAATCTGAAGCTCAAGGGGTCTGATCTAAAGGCTGGTGGGGGGCTTATCTGAAGCTGATGGGGGTCTGATTTGAAGTTGATGGAGCTTGGGAGTCTGATTGTGGGGTCTAATCTGAGGTCTGATAAAGAATGGGGTTTGATGAGGACTGGGGGGGGGGGTCGGATCTGAAATCTGATGAAAAATGATTTTTTTCTCTTATTTTCTTCCTACAAATCCTAGGTCCCTCTTATAGTCCATTGTGTCTTTTAGTCTGAAAAATACAGCACATTCCTGTCAGAACACAGATTATACTGTGCTCCAAAGTAATAATAGTTATCTCAGCCACCAATTTTTGTTCCTTTACTAGAAAGGTTTCTGCGCTTGGATGAATATTATCCTTGCATAGAAACTACACTCCAATATAAGGGTGGGAGACTCATGTAAAGATAAAATTGTGCTTTTATTTTCAGTACTATAGTGACCTTGTAGGTTACACAAGGTACACATGTTTGCCTTTTTCATGCGAGAAGATTCATTTTCAGTGTACATTTTATTCATTACACAAAGCATAGTATGAAAAAGAGGAAAAGTTATATTTTTTCAGGTTTTATTTTCCCTCAATAAGACCTGAATTGAGATCTGCTCTGATTTATATAATAGGAAATAGGAAAGCCCTATGTGTTCTGCAAAAAAACAGGAAAAGAAACGGGAAAAAAAACACCTTTAGAATCCAGCGTTCAAAAAGGTGAATTTTTCCTCTCGTCATTAAGTCCCAACACCCCAGGTCATGAAAGGGTTAACATTCAATCCGTTTTTAGCTACACACAGATCTATATGTTTTTGTCAGCTCCACACAGTGTGGGTCTAGCTTTAAAGGGAATCTGTCATCAGTTTTGATCTTGCAAAGCTGCTGATAGAACTAGGTAGGGGCCTTGGGCAGCTGGTTGAGCATACTTTTGGCCATGCTTTGATTAGCAGCACCATTGTGCAAAATAACTTTTAATCTGGTGGGTGCCGATCCTGCAAAACCGCTGACAGCACTGAGTAGGGTCCTGGGACAGCTGATTCGCCATTCTTTTGTCCTAGCTTTGATTAGCAACATCACTGTGCAAAAGAGCAGTAAATGCTTCTGCCACAAGTGCTCTGAGGGCAGTGCCTCACACTAAATGTCCACTACCCCTCTGACAGCTCTGATTGAGCTGCAGCATTTGTCCGGTTTCCTAACTAGGCTGTTTTCATAGCTTTCTCTGAGTTCAGGACAAAGTGACTGAGCTATGGTGGCCAACTCTCTGCTGTAAATGGGGACTAGACACCCGGGTTCTGACCAATATCAGCAATTAAAGACTGTAAATAAGTTGAAAGGTGAAAGGTAAACTATAGATGTTCGAAATCTGAATGTAAGATCTTGAGATGTTGGTCAGATATAGAGATATTTCACCACATAATCCTTTACTTTTAATGTCAATAATATATTAAAAATATATATTTTTTAGATTTGTTTGAATCAAATATTTTATTATTTATTAGATTATTATAATATTTTTACAGTCGAACATATGAGAAATTTGAAAACAATATGTATTATGAGTATTGAATATTATACCTGAGGGGATTTTTGTATGTAACTTTCCCATCTCCAGTTGGCCTTTTTTACAAGAACACTGCAATGCAAGGTAGAATTCAAAAATATCCAGGTCCTAAGCCAACAAAGGCGATCCATAACACCACAATACAATGACAATGTCTTTATTTGTCTTTATTTATATATTTATGTCATGAACATTTTCATATTTTTTGGGGAAATTTTAGATAATGTAACAGTCTCTGCTCAAGGAATTAGGCAAACAGGCAGGAAAGGGTGTAGTCTGGGAGCAGAGAAGCAGAAGAAGACTTTGCTTGAGAGTCAATCACTGAGATTTGTGCTCTGTTTGAATCCCGCTCTGGGACTACGTTTTGCCAGTTATTCCACATGCTACCTGGTTCCTTTGTATTTGTTAGTTCTCTGTGCTTATATAGTGAGTATTCTTGAGTTTCTGACATAGCATGTTTATCTGACTTCTCTTTGCCTTCTCCTTGCTGGCTACTATGTTTTTCCTTGGACTGTTTAGTGACCATTATCTTGCTTTTGCGACTCTGTCGCTTAGTCCCGACTTGTTTCTGTCATTGCTATTTGATACTATTTTTGATGTGACATTTGGGGGCACATTTATTAAGACCGGCATGTTAGACACCGGTCTTAATAAAGACCTATAAGTTCATATAAACACCGCACTCGATTTCAGATATTTTTGAAATGCACTTATTTTTATTGTTGCATATTAATGCCACCATTCATTTTACATAATTATTTGGCCGACGTTTCGGTCATATAGACCTTTATCAGGGCCTTAGCAACATGGAAACAGGAGACCGGGTGGCGCCACCCGGTCTCCTGTTTCCATGTTGCTAAGGCCCTGATAAAGGTCTATATGACCGAAACGTCGGCCAAATAATTATGTAAAATGAATGGTGGCATTAATATGCAACAATAAAAATAAGTGCATTTCAAAAATATCTGAAATCGAGTGCCGTGTTTATATGAACTTATATTGAAGAGGGGACACCCTATTACACTGAGCACCGAAATTACCTTATAAGAAGGTGTGCTGATCATATATATAATAATTAATAAAGACCTATAGCTGGCGGTGGATCTACCGAATTTATGAAGAGGTGCTGGCATTCCAGCGCCAGTTCTAAATGTAAGACGGCTTCCGAGCTGTCTTACATTTAGGCCGTTTTCTACACCTAAAACATTCATGTAAAGTGGTGAATAAGATGCCCATGTCACACCAGAATTTTAGACCTGGCGTGAGGGGGAGAAGTCGTAGATAGCAGCACAACTAACCATTGCACCACCATCTGCGACTGAAATATGCCTAATACAGGTGTATTTCAGAATTATAAATGACCCCTTGATCTTTTTTAAAATTTTCTACATTGTAGATTAATATTGAATACATGATGATGAAGGAACACATATGGAATTAAGTAGTAAACAAGAAAATGCTAAATATACCAGAATATGTTTTAGATTCCTCACAGTCACCCCCCTTTGCTTTGATGACAGCTTTGCACATTCTTGGCATTCTCTCAGTCAGCTTCCCGAGGTAGTCACCTGGAATGGTTTTCCAACAGTCTTGAAGGAGTTCCCATAGGTGCTGGGTACCTGTTGGCTACCTGGTGAACACATAATATATTCCATTCTACTTGCAGGGACCTTTCAGGGTTATTAAGTTGTGAGAGTAGGGTGACTATTCTGCTGTAGGCAGGGACCTGTAATGATAGAGGTGTTTCAGGGAAAGCCCATCAGCTCTTGATGAACTGGATAGCTTGCGCCAACTCTGGCAGTGGGTGTGCACTTTTACTGGACAGATTACTTGTGTCCCATCAGTTTTGCTGTGTCCCATCAGTTAGGATATTACTCTGGGGTAGAACTTATGTCTATTACTACTCCCATGCTTTTATTCCATTTTTTTCCCCCCCTGGAATATTTTACGTTCTGCTTGTATTGTTGCTGGTCTATAGAGTAACTCTGGTAGGAAGCCTACTTTTGGGAAGATTTACAACTGTTCCCTTGTTCGGAGATGGTTTCTGAACTGTAGCAACAGTTTTTTCTATCTCATCTACAATTGTGGGGTGTTGAGCAGTCTCAAATGCTTATCTCTTCTTGTTTCAAGCTACTTTGCCTGCACTAAATGTATCAG
Source organism: Bufotes viridis (assembly GCA_033119425.1). Classification (NCBI taxonomy): domain Eukaryota; kingdom Metazoa; phylum Chordata; class Amphibia; order Anura; family Bufonidae; genus Bufotes; species Bufotes viridis. The sequence goes on along the minus strand of CM065596.1, from coordinate 37,114,512 downwards.
TGCTACTGCTCTCTATTGTACAATGCAAACTCATAAGAAGCACATTTCATGTTTGATGAAAAAAGAACCTTATAAAACATTTTATTTGAGTGTCAGCTTATTCTGCCTTCTTGTTGTACACTGGTAGATTGATTATTCCTGACTCCTAGCAGTATAAAGGTACAGGACTGAACTACATGCACTTATACTTAGAAGTTCTATGCTTAAAAACGCGTGGGTGGAAAATCTACTCTGCATCGATGTATCTCTTCACAATCTTCATTGGGATGATGTCGTCTCATTTATCCCTTTTGTCGCTGTGCTATAATATATGTAAGACTTTTATTTTCCAGTCAAGAGCTATAGATCACAAATAAAACCTGGATATACTTACTGTTGCTGCAGGTCCTGCAAATGCCAAGCAAAGCAACATGAGGAACGGGATAGATTCTTGAGTAGGTTCAATGTAGGGCATACTAAGGCTTCTGTCATAACAACTAAAGCCTGAATGTACTGGCTTGAAGACATCTGTCAACTCCAAGAAGTAGAGGCTCACCACCGATGAGGCCAGAATAGGCAGCTATAGATAAGAAAAAGAAGAGAAAATTAAGTCAATATACGTACTATGTACACAAAACAGAACGCTCAGCACTGCACAATCATGCATATTAAATATAGATTGCATATTTAAAACAAACAGTGTGATAAAAATGAAAGTTAGATGTCTGCTGCTCTGCGAAGTTTCGCATAGTATGTATTAGTTGCTGGTAGCTACCTGCTTTCCTTGTGAACCATTTACTCTTCTTAGAGACTTATGATCCCGTAAAGCAGGCATGCTCAACCTGCGGTCCTCCAGCTGTTGTAAAACTACAACTCCCACAATGCCCTGCTGTAGGCTGATAGCTGTAGGCTGTTCGGGCATGCTGGGAGTTGTCGTTTTGAAACAGCTGGAGGGCCATAGGTTGAGCATGCCTGCCTCAGGGGAAAGCACTCCCTTATTGACTATCATCTACCCCATCCCAGTAATATAGTCCGGCAATGCCAGCAGCAGCTACTGCACATGTCTAAAAATGTGCACAAAACAATGTCAGTCTAGAGTCCCTAAGGCCATTCAGAGGTAATGGTCCTGAAGACTCGCCCTCCATCTGTACAGATCATGTGCTCATCAATGATAACTTTTATAATCACTGCACACATGAGACAAATCATCAAAAAAGTCAAATAGGTTATATGTTAATTACCAAATTATAAAACCCTAGCAACAAAGGATTAGCTGGAGAGTCGGCTAAAATTGGAGTTTTTTTTCTAGAATGATGGGCCAGTGAGATCCAGGCACAGGGCCTTAAATGGATTGTCCAGTTTTTGTAGAAAAATCTATACTCATGTGTTCCCTGATGCTCAGTTCTGTTTTCCTGGCTCTCTTCATTGGATTTCCTGTCCCTGGGTGTCAACTTCCTGTACAGGGGGGGGGCTCACCTGTGCCTCGGCAGCCAATGACTGGCCTAGGTGGGGAAGTGTCCTTAAGTGGCACATCACTACTACTGAAGGTTACATGCTGTTTGGACACATGTCACTGCTGAGTTCAGTCATTGGCTGCAGTGGTGCAGGTGACCCTGTCCATAAAGGAATTTAACAGAGAGAAGTCCAGAGAGCAGAATGGCTCCTGTTGGGTAGAGGGCAGAAAAAAAAACAAAAAAAAACAAAACTGGACAACTCTTTTAACCTACTTTCCATACACTTGTGCAATATAGTTTTGCACTCCTCATATTTAAAGGGGTGTTCCAGGAGTACAATATTGATTACCTATTTTCAGAATAAGTAATCAGTAACAGATCAGTAGGGATTTGACTCCCAGCACGAGCGCCGAATCAGCGGTTTAAAGGGTCTGCAGTGCTTGGACGAGTGCCCTGGCCTTCTCACAGCGTGGTAAGGACAATGCTGTCCCTTGGATAGTGGCTGTGCTTTATATTGCATTCCAAGACTATTCACTTAAATGGGACTGAGCTGCACATAGACCATATGACCAATGAGCGTGATGTCACTTGCCTAGGAAGAGGCTGCAGCGTTCACCGGAGCACTACAGCCACCAAACAGCTGTGGGGCTGCTGGGTGTCGGAACTCCCGCCGGTCAGATATTTATGCCCTGTCCTGAGAGTAGGTCATCAATATTGCATTCCTACAAAAACCCCTTTAATAAGACCCTATTAATCTTTTTTTTTTAGTAATAACACATTTGTACACATAACATGTTTCTATAAAACAAGTTCAAAACTGTTGTAAAGAGAAATAATTTTTAAAAAACAATTTAAGTTTAATTATATATGCTATTGGCTACATCTCAGAAAGAAAATAATAGCAATTATAAAGCAATATTTACAGAATATGTTGTGAAGGTTTACAAAATAATTTAAAGTATGATAGAAATAACATCATAATATATAACAGACCCTTGATGTAACCAGGTTCTAAATGAAATATTGGCCACTAATTGACCAGTAGGGGTTGGAGATGTCTAAAGCCTTTATAACATTGTAGGTTATGGCAGTAGAATTTTATAAATGTCTTTTGCCATACTGATGAAACTGACATTCTGTTGGAAAGAACTAGAAACAGAAGTAGTTCAGACTCTGCAGTATAAATGTTACCTAAATGCAGCTCTATGCTTCTTTCCTCAGGGTAATGACACATGGGTCTAAAAAAAGTGACATCACATTATGCTCTGAGAATAAAATGCCATGAAAATATGTATATTTGTCCTATAGCCCACAGCATTGCTGAAAAAAAATATGTACAAATAGTCGCAAATACAGTATACCTTTTAGCTATGTCATAAATATCTGTATTGTCGGTGATAAATCAAGCTTAAAGGGAGTGTCAGTATTTTTCTCCATTATTTGACTAATGTACAATCTCTACATTATCAAACGTTTGTATGTACCTTTTCATTTCATGCTTTTTTTTCTACATTGTAAATTTATATTCATTAAGCAACCAAAAGTTAAACAAATCAGAATTTTTTTTTATTTTTGATTCCTAACCCTTTGAGGACATGGCAATATTTGTTTTTGCATTTCCATTTTTTACTTCCCTCTTTTTGAGAACCATTACTTTTTTTTTATTTTTCCGTTCACATGGCCATGAGAGGGCTTGCTTTTGTGGGCCAAATTGTAATTTCTAATGGCACCATTTACTGTTCCATACAATGTAGTGGGAAATTGATAAAAATTTCAAAATGGGTTGAAATTGGAAAAACACACAATTCTGCCACAGTTTTATTTTTTTATTTTTTTTACAGTGTTCCCTATGCGGTGCAACTGACCCATGCCCTTCATTCTCTGGATCCGTACAGTTACAACAATACCGAGAAAGAGAAAGTTAGATTTCCAGGTATTTAAAGTACTTTGGATTTGAAAATTTAAGTTTGGTTCACATCGATTTGTACCCAAATCCAATCTTGTGGTCAATTTGGACAAATTGACAAAAAATGTACTTTAGGAAATTTGCTAGAGTTCAGGCCTTTATGGACAAATTGCTGCAGAGAAGCCTCTACTAATAAACAAGAGGAAGAAGATAATGGATTGGACCAAGAAACACAAGGAATGGTCATTACCAATAGACATCTATTCTTTGGTCTTATCCTTGATGAGTCAAAATTTAAGATTTTTCTTTCCAACCTCCATGTCCTTGTGAGATGCAGAACAGGAGATTCAAAAAGTGGTTTCTAGATGTGTGGTTCCCACTGTGAAGCATGAAGGAGAAATGTATGATAGAGTGGGGGTGCTTTCCAGGTTACATGTTGGTGATTTAGTCAAAAATTATGGCACATTTAACTAATATGGCTACCACAGCGACATTACATTGCATCTGGTTTGCATTTGAGGGACCATCATTTGGTTTTCATCAGGAAAATGGCCCCAAACACACCTTTGGGCTATGTAAGGTCTATTTGTCCAAGAATGAAGTAATGGAGAGCTGCCTCTGATGACATGGCTTTAACAATCACTCAACTTTAATCCAATTGAGATGGTTTGGAATGAGCAGGCCCAAAGAGTGGAGGAAAAGAAGCCAACATGTGCTCAGCAGCTATGGGAACTCCTTCAAGACTGTTGGGAAACCAAGGGGGCGACTGTGAAGAATCTAACATTTAAAATATATTCTGGTATATTTAGCACTTTTTGGTTTACTACTGAATTCCATATGTGTTCCTTCATCGTCATGTCTTTAATATTAATCTACAATGTAGAAAAAAAAAAAACATGAAATAAAATGTTATGTCCAAACTTTTGACTGGTACTGTATTTATAAAAGCGAGGCCCATATACACAATAAGTAAATATCTATCAATCAAACTGAGCAGGGCAGGCAGAAGCTGCACAGACTCTTCCCCCAACCATGTCCCTGTGCCAAGCTCATTTTTGAAACTATGATTTCTCTAACATGTCACAGTGTTTCAGAGTAAAACATAGCTGTCTGTAATGAGGGAACCTTTTGGGGTTCCATACTGTCCTTGCATGAAATGGATAACAGTTTCTCTTTAGAACTATGGAAATCTTTGGCAGGATAATGCCTTCACATGGGGCAGGAGAAATCACTACTGGTCATGATCACATTGTTCTCAATATTTCTTTATGTACAGATCACTAATACTTCAAAGCTTTATATAGATGCTAATATTGTTTTACTTTTAAAGGTACATTTATTGAGAATACAGGAGAACATATATGGTTTCACTCATTGCAAACAAAAAAATGTAATTGTGTGCAAATGTCATAAACATGTACTGAGCACATATATAATTCAATAGAGCAAATCATTGAAAACAAGAAGTCTCAGTGACCTGTTTCTATAATGCCAGGAGGCACTGTAGTAAGGAATAAAAATATAAGAAGTGCGTAACAAGGAACACATCTGTCAAGCTGTCCATACACATGCCATAGAAGGAAGGGACATGGACATACTTTATGTTCCATCACCATGCAGCTCATTCCATATACTGTATAAATGCGTAAAATAAATAACAACATTTTTGAAAGGTCAAACTCTCCTATTCATGTCACACAATTATTGTTGGATTGGTCCAGCAGTGAGAGTTTAATCAGAGCAGCTAGCACTACATAATTATAAAGTTAGCAGCTGTAAATCAAGAAGCTCAAATACTGTTCTTGCACAATGGGCCTATATGGTTGGTGTCTGCCCCTAAGTAAGGTACTGTGACATCACAAGTGGGTTTCAGCCAGCTAACTGCTGTGAAATCCTGCATTGAGGAAAGTTCTGTTGGTGTAGTTGAAGCTCAGCTTGGTAGTTGTTGGATGGACAATCATATAGTTAAAAAAAGTTTTCCAGAATTTTTAGATTGATGGCCTATCCTGGGTATATATCTGATCAGTGGGGTTCTCTGTGGCTCCGGTGCTTGAAAATAGGAGCCAGAACTATACAGCTCAGGCCACAGTGTAGTGGATGGAGCTGGTTTCTGCAGGGCTGCCCCCATTAAAATGAATAACAGAAGCACTGCAGTAGCCAGCTCCATCCAATACACCGTGGATAGACCTGTGCAGTTCCAGAGCCAGTTCTACTCAGGAACAACTGACTAGCGTTGTTGGGGGCGGGAAATAATACCTCCACCAATCAGACATTGATGGCCTACCCTAGTTTTTTGCCCTCAATAAGTCCACACTCAGCCAGAAATACTGTGCAACAGAATTCCATTTACTACTTTAAAATGGAAATGCTACATAAGGAGGTAAAAATAAATTATGAACCGGCCTGGATGGCCACACAGGACAAACAGAAACAAAGACGGTCTGTCTTCAGCCAGCACAGTGTTTCTACGTGCAATGGTTGCAATGACAGTAATGACTGTCACTTCTCTGGCGTCACTGACACCTGTCTGCTGCAGGGGCAATATACTATATGTAGGAGACACAGTCTCCTTGCTTAATTCCACCCAGCACAATCTCTTCACACTGGCCCTTTGTCAAACTACCCAAGCCTTAGGTCTGCTGTATGGACACTTAGAGCTGTAGCCTACACTAAATTGAAGGAACAGCCGCTTTTAATTACATCTGAAGCATCCCTGGTAACTGTGGCACACATTCTCACCACTGCAACGGAAGGCATTAACACCTTCTTATAAGCATGGTAGATATGGCTGGTCTTTTTTCTGCTTCCAGTCCCGACTGAAGTGACACAAAATGGTTTTAGAAGGGAAAACCACAGCAATTTACAGTTATAAAATAACAAAACAACATGGTCAGAGCAAAATAGAAAAAACATGCGTGCATTAAATGCATGTCAAAGATGACCAACTGAGGAATGACCACAACCCATTCTACTCAATGAGTTGAAGAACATTTCCTCTAGTGTTTTCTTTCATATATTCCTTAAAGTGAACAACATGACCATATCTAAATATAATGAAAATAAAGAACTATGGATTGAAAGTAAGGGTCTCATAAACAGCAACAGTTATTTTATGTCAAGCTCAGCAAAATTCACTTGAGTGTGCAGTTCCTGACAACACATATGACCAGGTGTTTCCAGAAGAAGAAGCTATGCTTTTCTAATCTTGGACAACTCCTTTTTTCCTTTTTTTTTCCACATTAGAACATCACTAGCTTCTGTGTGAGATAGTATTTGATACTTGCAAGTTCTGATGCTTCATGCATTTCTGGTTTAGCAACATAACTGTTGCAAACAGGGAATTCAGCCTTACATCTGAATCTGGTTTACTTGGGTAGACTGGTTACCATACTTTAGGGAGTCGTTTTTGATTTGTTAGCCTTCCTTTAAATCTTTAGTTCTTTCACTTCTTTGCTGGGTATAGAAAAAGTTCTGTGCTTTTGTTTCTAGATGTTTGTTTCATAATTTATTGGTATTGTATATATTATTTTATCCTGGGACCTGTGGTTCTGCTGTCTTTTACTGAGACTAACATTGTTATCATGTAACCGTCGATTCTGTTTTCTGTTGACTGTTTTGCTTGGCTGTCTCTCTGGATTATATTTCAGAGTAGGAAAGGTTCATCTGTGTAATTATTTCTGCTGCCACTCGCTGCTGTCAACCCGAATACCATTATTGACTACCTTCTGTTCCATTGATAATCTTCCATCTTCTTCATCAGTTGCCATATTCATTGGGTTCCTGTCATCTATTGGTGAGTTAATTCTGTATATTTGTTGTCTGCCAGTGTTGATACCTGCTTCAAATATTTTTCTTGTCACCATCCGGTTGTTATGCAATTCGTTCCAACTGTAAATCCCGAGGGCTTCTGTGAGGTAATGCCTCTATAGAAAAAGTGTTAGCACAGTACTTCAATAAACTTTATACCCGATTGGATGGAATTATTGTACAGGGCTTATATTCTTATAACAGAGGCCTACAGTTCTGAACTATCTAAGGGCGGGTTAGCACTTGTGTTAGGGTATTCCGTTATAGAGTATTCCGTCATAATGGAATTCGTAGATGGAATGCAAAATGGAAACCTTTAAGAGGCATTCTGTTTTGATCTGTCATAATAGAAGTCTATGGGCAAGTATGACGGATCCGTCTGGTTTACGTTACACAGGATGGAAAACAAAGTCCTGTCGATAGGACTTTGTTTTCCATCCTCACCTCAGTGCTGGATTTCCAGATATACTGTACTATATACTCTGTATTGCTGCATAATGTCCTCCATACTGCTGGCGTTTCTCAGGGGATTCTATAGAGCAATAGGGAACCAAGATATCCTAGTCTCTGTATGTGCTGTGTAGGGGAGACATCATAGCATCTATTCTATGGCTTTTCTGAAGTTAAGCTTAGGGAAAACTATAAGTTAACGATGTTGGCTTCAGGATGCAAGTCATGTAATAGCAGGATGTATTGTTTTTCCTCATGTATACATATGGCAACTTATTCTAAAAAGTCCCTTAAAACAACAGGTACTTTTTAACCTGTACTTAACTAAACTGGTTACACCACTTAGCTGAAATTCCACCTTTGAGTGCAGTAATTGAATGGTACAATGTGGAATGTATAATAATCTAATACATAGTTGAGATTTCCAGGACTACCAAAAAACAGAGCTATCACATTGGAGTGGCCACACTGTTAGTTCTGATAGCTGATAATGTCATTTAGGCTACTTTCACACTTGTGCTTTCCCTTTCCACTATTGAGATCCGTCATAGGATCTCAATAGCGGGGGAAAACATATCCGTTTTATCCCCATTCATTGTCAATGGGGACAAAACTGAACTTAATGAAACTGAACGAAGCGGCGTTTTTCTGTCTGCAATGTGGTGCGGAGCAAAACGGATCCGTCCTGACACACAATGTAAATCAATGGGGACAGATCCGTTTTCTCTGACACAATAGAAAACAGAGCTGTCCCCCATTGACTTTTCAATGGTGTTCATGACGGATCCATCTTGGCTATGTTAAAGCTAATACTACCGGATCCGTTCAGAACGGATGCAGGAGTTTGCATTATCAGAATGGAAGCGTTTTTGCTGATCCGTGACAGATCCAGCAAAAACGCTGGTGTAAAAGTAGCCTTAAACTCTCAAAGAGTCATCAGAAAACATGCCCTGATCACTATGCAGAGTAAATCCACTCTAGTGAGTCTGTCACATGGCAGAGTGGACTATTCTGTAAGGCTGGGAACACACCTAGGCGTTTCTGAATCGCGCGTATGACGCACGTTTTACGCGCGTTTTTGGATGCGCGTTTTTGTAACTAAGAAACGCGCGTCATACGCGCGATTCAGTGATTCTCCCCTATGGCAACATTGTCCATAGGCGCGTTAAAACGCCCCAAAGAAGCTCATGTACTTGTTTGGGTTGCGTTTACATAGCTGCTTCAAACGCGCTGTAAAACGCCTAAATGTGAACCATGCCCATAGGGATACATGGCTTTTCACATGATGAGCGTTTTTCAGCGCGTTTGAACGCGCTGAAAAACGCTCAGGTGTGTTCCTAGGGTAAGAAAGAAGGAAGTAATGGCTGAGGTGCCTCAAAGAGCAGTCTTATTACCAAGTGCTGTTAGTTGGGATGTGGGTAGACTCCTACGATACCTAGAGCACAGTGGACATTAATAGGGTGGATGATGCAAATATACTTCTTGAAGGTTTTGGTTGTGGCACCAAGAAACCTTGGGCATAAAACAAAAACTCCATAATAAGTACACTTTGTTCCAGGTGATAACAATGCTAGACCCTCAATATTATAAGGTGCTAATAAACTAGAATGAATCACTATTTGGGGTCTCTTGTCTATTTAGAGTCTGATATCTATCTTGGTGGTTGCTAATGTCTAAGGCGCTGGATTCAAAGGCATTTGGGGAGCTGCACATGTCTGTATTACAGATGAGCAAATTTGTTGAAATTCATTTTGGGACCAATTTTAATGAATCAGTCAAAAAATTTGATTTGGATCCAAATCAATTCTACCCTAATCTAAACAGCTCCAGTTGGCCTAAAAATTCATATATGGCACTCTGGGGTCTCCTGGGACTCAGACTTTTTCTCCCTTGTCATTATTTTAAATTTTTTTCTTTTGAATATCCCCCCTCTCTCTAAACCTCATTTCAAGCTCTTTAGTGCAATAGACAGTATATTTGCTTAATTAAAACAGTAGAAAAATTGCAGCTTTTATTTTTTTGTAAGAAATACAGGCCCATCTAAACATCCCTTGGCTGAGAACACACCATAAACTCGCATCAATGCATTAAAATGCGCTAAAGTGTGCACTTATAAATGCTTGCAATATAACAACTGTTTTTTAGGTAGGAAATACAGGCCCAGTTAAACATCCCCCAGGGGAGTACACACTGTACACTGGTATTGACCCACTAAAATACAGTAAAGTGAGCAGTTATACAGTAAGGGTAAGAAGTACAGGTCCAATTGAACGTCCCCTGCTACATACACACCGTTCACTTGTTTTGATGCACTAAAATGCATTAAGGTGCACACGTATAAATACTTAAAAATTAGCAACTGTTTCTTTGGGTAAGAAATACAGACCCAAATAAACATCCTCTGTTACAAATACAGTGCACACATTTTTTCGATGCACTAAAATGCACTAAAGTGTACACTTATAAACAGTAATAAAATGGCAACTGCTTTTTTCCTGGTAAGAAATACAGGCCAAATTAAACATCCCCTGCTACAAACACACTGTACATTGGTATTGATGCACTAAAATAAGATTATTTGTACACTTACTGTATAAACAGTAGAAAATTTGCAGCAAGTCTTTGGAAAGAAAAAGGTGCGATTGCCCAGTGTATATATGCTACTGGTAATGCTGGGAATATGCCTATAAAACATTTATGAACCGGAGAAGCATTGGAACAAGTTTTAGGAAAAAAAGGCTAGCAGTTGCACACTAAAAAGGTATGGTATCTCTTTACATGAATTTTGGGCTGTTAGTGCAAGCAGCTGCCCTCACTGTAAGACATACAGGGGGGATTTATTAAAACTGGTGTAAGGGAAAATTGGTTTAGTTACCCAAAGAAAGCAATCAGACTCCACCTTTTCATTTTTCATTTTAGAAAGTGAAAGATGGAATCTGATTGGTTGCTAGGGGCAACTAGACCTGTTTTCCTTTATACCAGTTTTGATAACTTTTTACCACAGTACACTAACTGGCTCCTTGCTCTCCCTAATGATAAACCCCGACATTCTGCACAGTCCCTGCAAGACCCTAATATAGCAGACTTCTGTCTGTAATTGGTGTCTGACAGAGACATGGTAGACACATCCTATCCCATCAGTAGCTGAGCTAACATTGGCATCTGTGCTTCACAGCTGGTGCGGAGTCTGATAGATCGGCCAATATCCTCCCTCTATTATTGGCTGTCAGGCTGCCTGCAAAACATTGTGGGCAAACCCGCCGGCCCGCCCGAGGTCATGTGATCCTCTGTCTTCATCCTCTTTGTCCTGTTTCCCTAACTAGTGTACTTTATTGTAAATATAAAATGGCAGGCACTGTTTTGCTCGGTTCATCTGAAGCAAATCACCAAAACTTTGGATTCACTTGGAAGAAATATTTCTGTGAAATTCATGATAAATCCGATTAATTTAGAATTGATTCAGTTATCTCTAATCTGTATATCTTGGTACGGTATTTATTTGAAATTTGGCAAGTATAAGTTTATATGTGTATTACACATTACTTTAAGGGTATGCCCATAACGATTGGATAGTCTACAGATTTGTTGACATGAAATCTACAGCAAATAACAGTACTAGCAAAGCGAATAAGAGTTAAAGTGTAACTGTCTTGTTTTCATCACAAAAATCAATTTTATCATATGTTACTGCTTCTGCAGCATTATGCATAAATCAATATTTAGTTTCTTCACATTCCACAGTTTTCCTTGAGATTTTCCCATAGTTATGGCTGTTAACCCCCACAATATGAAGATCTTCTCAAGATGGCTCCTCTGCCAGTTCTCTGAGGCCAAAACTGCCTTCCCTCACTTCCCATACACACTTGCTGTAGGCAGCAGCTTCCTGCCAGCCAATCAGATTGGATTACTGAGAGACACGCCTCCTCACTCTGAAGCCTAATGCAGCCATGCAGTGTGAAGGACCGCCCCTCTGTCTTCTGTTTATACTAAAGGGAAGACAGACAAGCCCTAGCAACAGTCTTTTAAGGGAGCAGTGGAAAGGGACAGGGGATACTAATGAAAGCTGTTATTATAAGGTAATTACATATCTTTTGACAATCATAGCTCTAATAAACTAGCAAACAAAAAATATGACAGTTACACTTTAAAGAAATGTCATCCACAGTCTGTGAACTGTGCTGTGGATTTCCATCATAGATTTCACTATTTGCAGTACACAGGGTTAAATCCACAACTATTAGCTTCAAAAGACTCACATTTCAACTTACTAAGATATCTAGAGACCAACCTACACGTTCTTGATTATGTATAACCCTGTGTTACAAAGTACAGTTAAGAACCTTGCATGAACAATGCTAGTATGAACGTACCTTATAGCCTAAAATGTAATGTACGTATAGAGTATGTAAAGCTAGATGTTATAAATTATCCACCTTTTTAGAACTGGATTATATGTAACCACGGCTTTAAGAATATACGGTGACATCAGCTCACCAGGCACCAGTTTTCTGTTGCAGGGTAGAGTTTATAAAGACAATTTAGTTCAACTTAACTCAGACTTAAAGACACTTTGGAGACATAAAGGGTGAACGCTGTAATGCTCTAGACACTACTCTTTTAAGAGACTTATTTCGGCAGCACTGAATTGCTTGTGGCATTCAAAGCTTTGCTAATTACTTCAATAATTATAGTAAGTGCTGCCTTCTTTCTGAACTCATTTAAGACACGGATGCTGTCTCTTCAATAATTATAAAACTGTTTGTTCTAACAGTAGATACCAGCTTCTCGTTCTCATATGGCAAGATGGATTAGAAGAATAAATTAAGCTTTTTATTTTGTTATGCGGTTCACACAAAGGTAGCAATTTTCCAAAATATGAGATTACAAACAATGCTGTGTGTCACTCTTAAAGGGGTTATCCGGGTTCAGAACTAAACCCAGACATATCCCCTTCTCTCCCTACTCAGCATTTTTGACATGAGCATCAGAGCATTTTATGCTCTGTTGCTCTCCCTTGCCCTGTGCTGAATCGCGCAGGGCAAGGGCTTTTTCTGGAGATCTGGTGATGTACCGGGCCCTTCAAGGGTAAGTTAGACAGAAGCTTCCGCCTAGCAGTGAGTCCTCCTATGTCATCGGCACTAATGGGTGGGCATTATTGCTGACCTATCCTGTAAAATGGTTAGGGCAGCGCTAAAGCCCGCTCATCAGTGACAGTGATGTGACCAGGAACACTGCTAGGTAGAAGCCTCCGCCTAGCAGTGAAAAATGTAAACAAAAAGCCCTTTGTCTGCGCCATACATCACAGGGCAAGGAGAGCATCGGAGCATGAAATGCTCTGATGATCATATTAGAGGTCCTGCCAGGGTGAAAATGGGAATATGTCCGGGTTCGGCTCTGAACTGGACAATCCCTTTAAGAAAAAAGATATTCTCTTTATATCTTGGAGGAATGTATGAAAAAATTAAATAAATGGACATTGTAATTTCCCTTGTCATTAGGGTATGCCCATACACACTCTAAAACTGTCAGAACTGGGTAGGCAGGGCTATGCCCCATAGACAAGAGGAATATTAACAAACAGTGATGAAACATTATTTTACTTTTATGTTACTTTATTGACTGTCACAGACCTCTTAAGCATGCTTGAGGGTCTTTAATCATTTTCTTAAAGGGGTTGTCCCATATTCTCTGGAAGCACCATAGCGCTGAATGGAATGGGAGCACCAATGTATTCAAATAAGGAAGAGGGTGGGGAATAAGTTGCTAGACCATCACTGATCAGAGACTTATCAGATACTAGGGGAATAAATTGTCTTCCTTGGACAACCTCAAAACAGAGACATAGTTCTAATGTTGTTAAGCAGTAAAAAAGCACTGTCAAGTAAAAGAGGCAGCTTCACCATTCTCAGATTAGACATCCAAATTTTCTCACGCTTTGTGGTAGCGACTAATTTTGTTTTCTAAAATGGCTGCTGCACATGTTAAAAAAAGTGAAAATATGAAGCCGGGAATGCACTATGACCAATAATGCCATGCAGCCAGCCAATCAGCAGATAGCCATCCCCTGTGATGTCACAGCCCGTTAAAAGCCTCACCCTGCACGGTCTCCGCTATTTCACTGTGAGCTGAGTTTAGGGAAAGACGTGATAAGTGCTTATGCGCTAGGGACAGTGTTTCAGATAGCTATTTATTGAAGAATATTGCGACAGTGCAGGGACAGTGAGAGCATAGGAAGAGCATAGGGAGACTGCAGGGACAGGGCAGGTTGACTGTAATCGCTGTGTGCATTTTTGGAACTGCTGCTACAATCCCCCCTGTTACTAGTTTATACATAGAATTACTGTGCCTCAGTATTAAAGGGCGGTCTAATATATTGCCATGTTTATCTTGGTTGAACTGCTGCCACAATCCCCATTAATTTGTTAGTTTATACATAGAATTACTGTGCCTCAGTATTAAAGGGCGGTCTAATATATTACTCTGTGTAGCTTGTTGAATGGCTGCCACAATCCTCATTAATCTTTTAGTTTATACATAGAATTACTGTACCACAGTTTTAAAAGGTGGCCTAATGTACCGACACGTCTATCTTGTTGAACTACTGCCACAATCCCCATCAATATGTTAGTTTATGCATAAAATTACTGTGCCTCAGAATTAAAGGGTGGTCTAATATATCTCGGCGTGCATGCTATTGAACTGCTGCCACAATCCCAGTTAATCTGTTAGTTTATACATAGAACTACTGTGCCTCAGTATTAAAGGATCGATCTAATATATCGCTGTGTGTATCTTGTTGAACTGCTGCCACATTTTTAGTTAATCTGTTACTTTACTAATATAGTTACTGTATACTATGGCCAAAAGACAGTTGTCTATGTCCTGTGGCAAAAATGTTGCTGTAGCCAGCACAAATAGCAGCAGAAAAAGGGGTGTTGGTAGCAGCAGCTTCAGCAACAGGCTACTGCTGCCGCTGTCATCCAGCGGTTGTGTTTTGACCAACAATCCAACTGTACTGGAATGGTTGACTCGCTATTCAACAACATCTCAAGTGACAACAGATACACACATCCAGGAATCATTGGGTTCCTTCACACTTAGTTGGCATGGCCCAGGAATTGCCTCTGTGCCCTCACCTGTCCTGAACCTGCCTTTTGCTGCCCCTTCTACTAGCCAAATAATGTACTGCATCCGTTGGCTCTGCTCCCCTATTCAGCGAGGATGAGCTTTGTGAGGACAGTCAGCAGTTACAAGCCAGCACAGACTTGGAGGAGAGGTCCGCTGTGGACTCCTCCAGGCATGCAACTACCGATGATGACAGTCGGGTGGGAGCACATGCGAGAGGTCAGGGACATACAGGGGAGGGAGAGAAAAGTGACACCCAAACATATGTAGATGATAATATAGCTGATCGCATGTGGGAGAATGGAAACCATCATCATCAGTGGGCCAGGGTGGCAGTGTGCCCGTGAGACAGCAGCGTGGAAGCAGTGGGAGATCTGCAGCCAAGCATGGAGGGGCACACTGTCTACTACTTGGGACACTACCTGTGAAGAACACTCTAGTAGTGCACTGGTTCATAAAAAGCAGCAGAAGGCAGGCATCAAGCAGTGGTGGAGGGAAAATGCCATATTTGACAGTTTGGAAGTTTTTCACCAAGTCGCTGGGGGATGTTAGCATGGGAGTATGCCTCACATGGTCATGGTCAGAAGGTGAGGCACGGCCAGGATGCTAATGTTGGCACGACAGCCCTGCATTAACACATGAAACACTGCCATAAAGTGGCGTGGGAAAACCATGCCACTCATTTAGCCTGATGCAGCAACTGCTGCCTCTCCCACTAGCCCGTACTCCTCTCCAGTGGTCAGTGCTTGACAACATCAGCAGAAGGAAGCTGTTGTTCCTTACCATCAACTTCAGTGTTGTCTATTGCTCCTGATGCACCTCCTTCTCCTCCTCGTTACTTGTTTCGACAGCAATTGATCACCTTGGCGATTGCAAAAAGACAAGAGTATGTGCTTCCCATTCTATGACTCTGCACATTTCAGAGAACTGATGGTTTGTGCCCACCCAAGGTGGAGAGTCCAATGCCGACATTACTTTTTGAAAAAAGCTGTACCAGCCCTACACACGTATGTTGAGCAGACGGTGGTCTAGTTCTTGGGCCTCTCGGTGTCTGGTAGAGTTCACGGCAGCGCTGAAGTATGGAGCTGTAACTATGCTCGAGGACAATAGATGTCGTTTACAGCCCACTGGGTAAATATGGTTCCAGCCCAGGCATACTAGCAACTTGACCAGATGATGGCAATGCTTTCTCCGGGTTGTAATCGTGGGATTTCCACACCAATGTCCTCCTCTGCCTTCTTATCCTCCACCCAGGGCTGGGACAAGGTCCACCACCAACAGAGGCTGAGCTGCCCAAGTGCGCCCCCCCCCCTCCAACTTGTAGATGACACTGCTATAGGGGATCTGTGATGGATGACACTGTTATTGGGGAATCTGTGGATGACACATACGTGTCATCCACAGATCCCCCCTCCCCATAACAGGGTCCGTGTAGGAATGACCCCCAATACAAGGGGTGAGGCTGTGGGGTTGTATCTGCTCTTTTGATGACAGCGCCAGCGGGGCCCGTGCAGTGACTGTATTCTACTGCACCCCCCCCACACACACTGTATATAATCTTAACTACATAACTGTAGTGATTTACTACAGTTATATAGTTAATAAGATTATATCCAGTGAGCGCGGGGGGGGGGGGGGGTGGATGGGTGTTGTAGTAGAATACAGTCACTGCACGGGCCCTGCTGTCATTATGAAATAGCATATGTGACCCCCACCTCTTTTATTGGTGGTCATTCAGTAAATTAACCCTGTATTGGGGGTGGGGGGGAGTCTGTGGATGACAAATATGTGTCATCCACAGATTCTCCCCATTACAGGGTTCATTTAGTGAATGACCACCCAAATTGTGGTGACCCAATACATGGGAGTTGCATCTGCAGAGCTTTTGTATAATGCCACCCCACACTGTAGTGTCCCCCACACAGTAATGTCCGCCACACTGCCCCTCACAC
The DNA here is from genome assembly GCA_033119425.1 of Bufotes viridis. Classification (NCBI taxonomy): domain Eukaryota; kingdom Metazoa; phylum Chordata; class Amphibia; order Anura; family Bufonidae; genus Bufotes; species Bufotes viridis. The sequence continues at coordinate 37,097,839 of CM065596.1, read as the reverse complement.
AGTAATGTCCGCCACACTGCCCCCACACAGCCCCCACACAGTAATGTCTGCCACACTGCCCCTACACCCCCCTCAACCACACAGCAGTGCCCCCACTTAGTAATTTGTCATTCTCCCCACCCCCTCTTGTCATAATCCCCTCTTCTTGTCATGCTCTTTATGCCCCCTGTCATTCTCCCTCATCTTTTCATGCTCTTTATACCCCCCCCATGTTGTCATGCTCTTTCCTCTCCCCCTCCCCCCATGTTGTCATGCTCTTTCCTCTCCCCCTCCCCCATGTTGTCATGCTCTTTCTTCTCCCCCATGTTGTCATGCTCTTTCTGCCTCCCCCATGTTGTCATGCTCTTTCTGCCTCCCCCATGTTGTCATGCTCTTTCTGCGCCCCCCATGTTGTCATGCTCTTTCTCCCCCCATGTTGTCATGCTCTTTCTCCCCCCATGTCTGTCATGCTTTCTGCCACCCTCCCCCTCCTCTCCTCCTACCTCTGCTGTAGCGTGGCCGAGCTCTGCATGGTCTGCGTCTCCGCGGGTACAGGAGGAGGAGCTTTTGTCTCCTGTACCTAGCCGACTGACTTGAAGTGCAAACTGTGTGCGCACTTCCTGTCAGTCCGGCCGGGTACAGGAGACTGATTCTCTCTGTACTTGCGGACCGGACAGAGCTCGGTCACTCTACAATCAGGGAATGACAGAAGGGAGCACTGAGCGGTCCCCCCCTGTAAGTCCCTCTCCCTCTGGCCGGCCCCTGCCTGCGCCCTGAGGCTGGAGCCTCCCCAGCCTCTGTGTCGGCCCGGCCCTGCCTCCACCTTTTCCTTACCCTCTCCTCTAGGCAAGGTTCACAGTGATCCTCCAGCATATCACCTATGTAAAGCTAGGCATTATTACTTGGTCATATTGGACAAATGGAGCCACACTGGGGAGGAACTGCTTGGCATCATCGATAAAGAAATAAAAAACTAGCTGTCTTCTTGCCAACTGGAGATAGCAACCATGATTACTGACAACAGGAAGAACATTTTGTTCTGTGCTGCGTTCGTTCGATCTCATTGTCACCAGGTTCCTCAAGTCCTGCCCCTCCTTGAGCTGCAAAGGCAATATGCTCTTCCCCAACATCACCTTATATGCAACAATTCCACTCATTAGAACTCCACACTTCATTTATTAGACTGCCTGTATGAGCAGAGGACGGTGGTCAATGATTTGTTAATGCAGCAGATGGACAGGTCTACACCCCGGTGTAAGTTCCACGTTAGCCAGTGGCAGCTCATGCATGACACGTGCTGTTAGCTCAGGCCCTTTGAGGAAGCCAATTTATTCAGTTGTCAGAACTACGGGATAATTTATGTCATTCCAATCCTTCACATCCTGGAAGGGATGCTGATAAATCTGACTGACAAAGGGACAGAATACATGGCACCTCCATTTCATGGTCACCTGAGCCCTTAGAAGGATGATCTGGCAGTGGAGGAAGAAGAGGACATAAACGCCCAGGAATTTTATACACAACTAGGGGATTTATTTGCACAAGTGACAGGAGAGAAGCATGAAGAGCTGGAGGACAACAACGAAGATGACTCAGATGACCTTGACAGAAGGTCAGACCATGGCAGTATGCAATGGAGATGGAGAAAGGGAAACCCACCAAGTCCCTCGCGCAAATGGCCAGATGCATGCTGTCATGTTTGTCTAATGACATCTGCATTGTAATGATTCGGCAGAAGGATGACAACTGACTGTCCACATTGTTAGACCTTTGCTACTAGTCAAAAATGGGGGCATTTTTTAGACCTTCTGTGAGGGGTGCAAAAATGGACTACTATAGAGACATGCTGTGTAGACAGTGACTATTGTCCATGTTACTTCCACTGCAGATGGCCCCCATCCCCACTCTGTCACAGAACCACTACTGTCACTGCTACTGCTGCCACCCTCCCCACTCTGTCACAGAACCACTACTGTCACTGCTACTGCCACCCTCCCCACTCTGTCATGGGGCCACTATTGTCACTGTTACTGCCACTGCTGCTGCCACCCTCCCCACTAAGTCCACGGCGATAAATTAGATCTGACAATAACAGTGACCTGTAATGTTGATGCACAGTAAGGCTACTTTCACACTCTCGTTTTGGGCGGATCCGTCATGGATCTGCAAAAACTGATCCGCTACAATAATACAACCGCATGCATCTGTTATGAACTGATCCGTTTGTATTATCTGTAACATAGCCAAGGCGGGTGGGAGACGGATCTGTTTTCTATTGTGCCAGATTGTGTCGTGTCGTTTCGCTCAGTTTTGTCAAGCGGACAGCAAAACACTGCAGGCAGCGTTTTGGTATTCGGCTCAAGGGCGGAATGGAGACTGATCAGAGGCAAACTGATGCATTCTGAGCGGATCCTTTTCCATTCAGAATGCATTAGGGCAAAACTGATCCATTTTGGAGCGCTTCTAAGAGCCTATAGCGGATCTCACAAACGGAAAGCCAAAATGTGAATGTGAAAGTAGCCTTAATCTACAGCTAACAGAAGGGTTTAAAAGGAAAGTTTCTGAATTGCCACAACATGCATTTAAAGAACATTTTCCACTACTTTTTTGGGCACAGCTTCTGCAGGAACACGCATGGGTTTGTGGCATTACTGAAGAGTGCTGTTTGCTTTTATTTTGTTTAACAGAAGGAATTAGCTATGAATCTTGGTGCACTGCACAGTGATGTAGATGGTGATAAATTACACCTGTAATACTGACGGCACAGCATCTACAGAATGGATTAAGGGCTCTTTCACACTTGCGTTTTTGTTTTCCGGCATAGAGATCCGTCGTCGGGGCTCTATGCCGGAAAAATCCTGATCAGTTTTATCCCCATGCATTCTGAATGGAGAGAAATCCATTCAGGATGCATCAGGATGTCTTCAGTTCAGGACCGGAACGTTTTTTGGCCGGAGAAAATACCGCAGCATGCTGCGCTTTTTGCTCCAGCCAAAAATCCTGAACACTTGCCGCAAGGCCGGATCCAGAAGTAATGCCCATTGAAAGGCATTAATCCGGATCCGGCCTTAAGCTAAACGTCGTTTCGGCGCATCGCCGGATCCGACGTTTAGATTTTTCTGAATGGTTACCATGGCAGCCAGGACGCTAAAGTCCTGGCTGCCATGGTAAAGTGTAGTGGGGAGCGGGGGAGCAGTATACTTACAGTCCGTGCGGCTCCTGGGGTGCTCCAGAGTGGCGTCAGGGCGCCCCATGCGCATGGATCACGTGATCACATGGATCACGTGATCCATGCGCTTGGGGCGCTCTAAAGTCATTCTGGAGCGCCCCGGGAGCCGCACTGACTGTGAGTATACTGCTCCCCCGCTCCCCACTACTACTATGGCAACCAGGACTTTATTAGCGTCCTGGCTGCCATAGTAACACTGAAAGCATTTTGAAGACTGATCAGTCTTCAAATGCTTTCAGGTCACTTGTGTTGTTACAGATCCGGCGGGCATTTCCGGCGACGGAAGTGCACGCCGGATCCTAACAACACAAGTGTGAAAGAGGCCTAACTATGAATATGTGTATTTCATTATGGTGGAAAATGGGTGCACTAGAACGTAATGCACACGGCGATACACTCTCCCTGCACTCTCTCTGCAGTTTAAGTTCCAAGGCCCACACTGAGAATGGGCCACCAAGTGGGATGAATATGATTAGACAGAGTGGCCTGGGTATACTTGATTTATCGTGATTTGTGACAAATTAATTTGGAACGAATCAAATTTCTTGTCAAAGTTCGGTAAATTGGCCGAATCAAATATTTCAAAACTTTGCTCATCTCTAATTGTAACCTTGATATTTATAGCATGTGCATGCTTGTAGCGACTGCATTTAAGTTTTCTTAAATTTTCAATATTTGCGTATTGGTGTGAAAAGACACCTATAAACCTTTTCATCCTGCTTAGGTTTTGTCAAGCATTTAATCATTTTAAGGGGTTGTGCCAACCAGGTGGAGGACTGAGAGTGTTTATTCTCAGTCCACCAACAAATATTATACAATAACAGTATTATACAATGACATGATATACAGTGACAGAATATACAGTGACATAACATACAGAATATACCTGTAGGAAACATACGGAGCGGCTGCCAGGCCTGGTCTGAGAGAGCGATCTTGACTAGCCGCAGGAGTAAGGATTGCACGGGAGGAGGGGGTTGCTGGGGTGGGGAGCCCATTTAAAAATTTTCTGTGGGGCCAGTCAGTTCTAGTTATGCCACTGGCACAACCTCTATAAGGGACATTTTCATGAATTGAAGGTAAAAAATTAAATAAAGAAATGCTAAGCTAAAATAATTGTCTACTAATTTAACCATTATACTGTATATATATATATATCCAAATACCATACTGTATATCCAATTTCCTGATTTCCCCTGGTGTCAGAAAACTATTTATACATTTATCAGTATGTCAGAAAATATAACTAAAATAATCTAGAACAATGCTTCTTAATGTTCCAAAGCCAAGTATCTTCAGTCAAATAAATGATGTCAAAGTACCACCAAAGCCATGATCATACAATGTGCTGCATTATGTAAGGGCAATGAGAGATGGTGTGTGGCCCACCGCTGGTTGAAAAAACTGACTTTAGTTATTATATGAATCAAAAGTCGTTATAGTTAAAGGTTTTATGAGTAGGAATTTGGATGCAGTTCACAGGTAAGAGGTATAAATGTAATTGTGTCATGTTTTCCTCCAGTCAAAAGCACTAAATGTGTCAAAATATGATTTCTAATAAAATAATTCACATCATTTTGACAGTAGTAGGTTGCAAGATATTGATCTTCATATGTGCTCTTTATAAATTAATAATTATGGTAAAGGTACCGTATCCTATGACACACGGTAACTGTGAAAATGAGTCATTAAAAATGATGCATAGTGGAGATAATCCTTCTCTGCTTCTGACTGTTACTACACGTCAGAGATATTCCACGTTGATTTGCAGTACTATACAAGTATTCCTAGTATTTGCTAATATTTGGTAATAAAGTACACAGAAAAGCAAAGAGATACCGCATGCAAAATTTGTACATGCAGTTAATAGAACTGGTCTACTCTTACTAGTCTGTTGACAGCACCTATGGCATCAGTCTACCCTCAGACACCAGTCTATTGGACTGTTGGCCCACCTCAGGCACAGGTCTACTGGACCGTTGCCCCACTTCAGCATCAGTCTACTGGACCATTGGCTCACCTCAGGCAATAGTCTACTAGACCATTGGCCCACCTCAGGCACCAGTCTACCCTCAAACACAAGTCTATTGGACTGTTAGCCCACCTCAGGCATATGTATACTGGACAGTTGCCCCACTTCAGCATCAGTCTACTGGACCATTGGCCCACTTCTGCACCAGTCTACTAGACCATCCCCCCACCTCAGGCACCAGTTTCCAGGTGCCACTACAATCCCTGCATCTCATAATGTTATTCCCTCATCCCCCTATCCCAAAAAATGCTCTTAGGTGTCGATCATGTACTAAGATAATTTAGACAATGATATCCCGTCACAGGGATAAAAATGATGATCCTGTATCGTGACCATGCTGCCAGGAAATACTCGGCAGCAGGGAGTTGGCTCCACAGATTGTCTTAATTTGCACTAAACATTAACGGGGTGGAATGCTCCCTTCATCATGTCCAGTCATATTGAAAACATACATACAATGTTGGGCAAATTAAAAGAGAAAAGCTCCTCCCAGGGGAGGCGTGTAAAACTGTCACTTAATGCATACAAGGCAATTCAAATATTTTTAAATATTAATAGAATATTATCAGACTTTCACCTCCCCTATATTGAAACTTATTATACTAGGGGCACCATTTTTCTTGTATTTCTTTAAAGGCGTAATAAAGTCAGTGATGTCAAAGTACAGGGATAAAAAAAAAAAATACTGTGACCAGAGTGAAGTGCTATCACATAAATAATAGTCACACTGATATCAGTGCAGATGTAAAAATACAGTTATGTCACGGCATGGGTATAATGATGATGTCACAATACACTAATGATATTATTGACCAGGGCTAACACACAGTCTTGTTGTCACAGTAGACTAAAGTGCACAGTGATGTCATAGAACAGGGACAATGACACAGTGATGTCACAGCTAAGGACTAATGATTGCAGTGATGTCACAGCACAGATATAATGGCTGTAAGGACACCTCAGGCCATAGTAGCCAAGTGTAACCTCTGCAACCCTTATAGATATACCTCTGTAGGGAAGTGTTGTTCTATGTCATAAATGTGTATAAATTTAAAAAAAACTCAACCACTCTGGTCACCCCGGATCCATTTCCAGTCCTCGGATGGCTGGAAGTGCAACATGCCTATTCCCCAAATATGACAACTGCCAGCCAATTTGTGGCATCAGCGTTACTGTGTACAGGTGAAGTACATGACTGCTGAGGCCTCTGATTGGGCGGCAACAGTGATGTGAGGGGAGCTGGCATGTTACACTTCTGGCCCGGTGATTACCAGAAGCAGTGGGGACTAGGATGTGCTACAAGAACCAGGATGAGTACAGACAACAACCCCTTTAGGCTCCATTCACACGTCCGCAAAATGGGTCCGGATCTGTTCCTCAATTTTGCTGAACAGGTGCGGACCCATTCATTTCCAATGGGGGCGGAAAAGATGTGGACAGCACACTATATGCTTTCCGCATTTCCGGATCCGCACTTCCGTTGCCGCAAAAAAATAGAACAGGTCCTATTCTTGTCCGCAATTGCGAACAAGATTAGACATTTTCTATTATAGTATCGGCGATGTGCGGTCCGCAAATTGCGGAACCCACATTGCCGATGTCCGTTTGACTTACGGACGTGTGAAGGGACCCTTAAGAAATGTATATGCTTCAACCTGGACCCCCAAAAATTAATTTTTGGAAGGTTAAGTCCATGTATTTAAGTTACAGATGTTCTGTACCTTTTGATTACTGATGATCTATCCTTTGGGCGGGGGTCCGGCACTCGGGACCCCAGAAGATCAGCTGTTTAAGAAGGCAGAGGTGCTTGCATTAGCACTGCAGCCTTCTGGCTGTTTCCCACAGGCCCTGTGACGTCAAGACTATTATCACTGGCCTCGGCACGGCTCAGCCCTATTCATTTTAATGTGTCTGAGCCGCGTGCAGGCCTATGATAGTAGTCGTGACATCACTGGCCTGCGGGAAACAGGGAGAAAGCCGAGGCGCTACAGTGAGCGCCACTGCCTTCCCAAACAGCTGATCGATGGGGTCCTAGCAGACAGACCCTGCCAATCAGATGCTGATAATCTAGCCAAAAGATAGATCTTCAGTAATCAAAAGGTGTAGAACCCCTTTAAGGTTATCTAAGCAACCTTGGAGACCAATAGACATGTCAGTTGACCTCCAGTTTTATGAGAATCTTTACCTGTTTGTGTAAAAGCTGAGGTCGGTATTGTAAGTAAATTGTGTGGAGTAACGTCAAGTTCTGTGCAGTATAATTGTGGATGAAATGTAGGAGCAACATGGACTTTCTATTTTATGTACAATCCAGTTTGGAAAACTGTACAGTGTTAAGGACTTCATCTGAAATCCACTGCAAGGTATCTGACAGACTAAGGTTATAGGCATCTTCTTGATTTCCCTGGAGTGTATTTTTTTTCCTGAGTCTGTCACCTTCGGCAGGTTCCTTTAAATGATGGAACTTTTTTTTAAAATTACTTTATCACTTTGCAAATTCATGGCAAATCATCTATAACGTGTTATAATTTCTTAGTGAAATGGTATATTTTATTAAAAAAATATAATAACTACTTTTATTATATGGCATCTGAGCATCAGCTTCCAAGGCTTGGTACGGGCCACAATGAAGAAGTTGTTAGCCAGCTGAGACTCTTAGGGTTTACACTAGCAGCATAGCTATCCGGCAGGCTGTTCGCAGTGATCGCCGGACTAAACAATCGGACCTGCAGCACTCTTAGTCCGGCGATCTCCGGCCGTGCACTGCCGTGCTGCGCCGTAGTTCCGCCCCCCGTGGAGGATGGAGCAGCAGCAAGGCAGTGCACAGGTACATGCTGCATTCCGGATCCGGTAGGCTGTTCACCCGCTGGAACAGCCTGCCGGATAGCTATGCCGCTAGTGTGAAAGTACCCTTTCATGCACAATGTTGTGATGCTATGAATCATATGCTGATACCTTTCTGATACTTTTCGACTGAAAAGGGTTGTTTTGTTGAACACATAAGAGCAAATTTATCAATTTTAGCTCAATTGGAGCCATAACTAACTTTTATATGAAAGTGATTAAAGTTGATACCTAATTTATCAAATGTCCTACAGAGCATAATCAATGAGGCTTATTGCAGATTTACAACATTTTGAAGGTAACTGCAACATTTTCCAGAGATTGCAACATTTTTTGTGCCAGTTTGTGGGAGAAAAGCAGGAAGTACTAAATATTACCAGCTCAGCAGGAACCTACGACTTTTTAACAAGAACTTGCAATTTTGATTAATGCATATGAGTTTTCAGGAGTTTACACCTGTCTGGGGTATTCTTATAACATCATCTATTTGTATGTTTTCTCTGATAACACATTCATAAATGTGGCAGTCATAAAGCCACATTATTTACCACCCACTTTTCTAGGTAGATGTCTATTTTGCCGTGAATCCTTCTTTTTGGAGTAAATACTAACATAGGTATGTGATAAATTTGGCACACTTTAGGTTACCTGTAAGTTTTAGTGCATTTAGCATTCCGTTTTGGTGCAGATTGATCAATATAAATCCTCCATGGTATTAAAGGGGCTGTGTCACTTCCGCAAATGTCATTTATCATGTAGAGAAAGTGAATACAAGGCACTTACTAATGTATTATGATTGTCCATATTGTCTCCTTTGCTGGCTGGATTCATTTTTCTATTGCATTATACACATAATCCAGCAATTATAGGAAAAAGCGCTGGACTCTCCAGTGACCTGAACAGAGGGAGCAGACATAGGCACATATGTGCAGCAGCTCCCATCCTGGTCACTTCATATCAGCGCTACAAAATTGCTGCAACCCCCGGATATGAGCGGTGTATATTGTGATGCAAAAATAAATCGAGCCAGCAAAGGAGGCAATATGGACAATCAAAATACATTAGTAAGTGTCTCGTATTAATTTTCACTACATGATAAATGCAATTTGCTTATGTGAGACAATCCTTTTAAATATGGCAGTAGGGGTCTCACATGCAGCCTACCCGCTTCAGCCCATGCCTAACACACTTTTAGTAAAAGTGGCAAGGATGTCAGAAAATTACAAAAAGTTGCAACGTGTGGAACAAAACAAGACTTGTTCCAACATTTATGACTAATGAATGCCATAGAAAAATTCCTCCTTTATTTACTGTGCACAAGTCACTTTTCTGCTCACTACCCTGACAGTCTGAAAAAAATATTTTAATAAAGTTATTGATTTAACTGTTAATGTTAACTATTATAGTGACCCACTTATTGGGGAATTGTATCTATTTTTATAAAGCAGCTATATTTTCACTATTTAAAATGGTGCAGGTTTAACAGGAATCATCTCAAATCCTCTACAGTCCAAATGGGAAACCAACCAACTTAGCAGGATTGAAACTTTTTCAAGATGGAGGTCTTCTAGTTGAATAAATGACAGAGAAGTATCGACGTTTTAAATCCTTACCACCTTCTCTCATTATAAATTTCAAAAGCCTTTGCAAAAGTTAAGCTGAATGCCATCATGATTGGTGATTCTTACATAAGTAGGAAAATGTGAGTGCAAGGTACAGTATAATGAAGATGGGACATGGTCATTATTATACAGGATGATCAACACAATTCATCATAAGGAATCACTGTCAAGTAGATCATATTTTTCCATTGTGCTTCTAAAAATATCATTTAAATCCATTAAACGAATCCACTTTCTTAAAGAGGTTTATTTTAACATTATTATATACACTGACCAAAAATATAAACGCAACACTTTCGGTTTTGCTTCGATTTTGCATGAGCTGTGCTCCAAGATCTGAAACATTTTCTACGTACACAAAAGACCCATTACTCTCAAATATTTTTTAAAAATCTGTCTAAATCTGTTAGTGAGCACTTTGCCAAGATAATCCATCCCAACTCACAGGTATATCCATCCCGCCTCATATGTGCCCGCATTGCTGAGAAAAATGATGTTGTAATATATGCAAATGAGGCTCTAGGAGCAATGGGGGCGTTGCTGTTACACCTAGAGGCTCTGCTCTCTCTGCAACTGCTGCGCCCCCTCTCCCCTTTCATTGACAGAGCCAGACATTATGATGTTTTACCTGCCTGGCCCTCAATCAAGGAGGGAGCATGTGTGTTTGTGCATAAAGCAGTGTGCTGCTACTTGTAGTCCTCATTTGCTTTTGCATTGCAGCCATGGTGGCTTCCCCATTTAGACTGTGCACTCCAGCCCATCTGCCTACAGAGTTTAATCAAAGTATCCCATTGCTGGATTCCACATTGCCCTGAATTTTATAGGTCAAAAGCCCCAAGAGAGTCAGGTCCTGTCTGATAGCTGCCATCTTGTTGTTGGTAGATTGGCTCGACATATTTTTTTATCAAAAATATGCCCGACGAGCTTCTAATTTTTATATAGTTTGAAGGCAGTAATGCAGTTTACTTTTATTCATGTTTTCAATGTTTTCATGTGTCTTTGTGCATAAAGCAGTGTGCCGCTTCGGGTAGTCCATATTTGCTTTTGCAATGCAGCCATGGTAGCGTGCACCTGAACACCCTTTATACATAGTTTGGAGGTGCTGGTCTAACTATCTTTTGCATTGTAAATGAACTCATAACTATGGATATCATCCTGACTTGAAAAAGTCGCAAAATGGGGCTTTTGTGACTTTTTGGTCTCACTTTCCTAAATTGTTTGTAATTTTTTTACATTTTAACATCACTCACTCCAGTTCTGAAATTTTTATAAAAAGTCACAAAAGTCACAATCTAAGGAGGAAAACTGGAGGAGTTTTTCTAGACAAAAGTGTTAGGTGTAAGGATGAGATAAAATTACCAAGCAACATTTGAGGCCTTTGATAAATGGATCACCAAAGAAATAGCTAAATAAATAGCAAAGCCACACATATAATGTAATAATCGCATTCATTATTTCACCAAAGCCAAAAATTAAATAGACAACACATGTATAAAATTTGTTAGCAGCTTAACAGACAAAGTTCTATGGCAAGAACACAATAATCTCTTCTCACCAGTCCCCACCCGACTAGCACATACCAAATATACACTAGAGATAGTAAAGGCTGTATGCCGTCACTAAACAAACTTACAATAATAGTACAAATAGTGCTATTGATAGGACCAAATAACCTGTTTACAGGGCTCCCTAAAAAGTATCAATCCCTGCCTAAAGTATCAGGCATGGTGCCATATGTCTAATACATGCTTTGCCAGCATATGCTTACGCCTGCATGTAATACATACCAACAGACTGCCGACGGTCCTAGTACCGGTATAACGTCAGGGGAGAGGAGGAGGAGAGGACCATCAACCCAACGCGCGTTTCGCCTCGCTTCTTCACCCTAAGTTCACACCTGAGCGTTTTACAGCGCGTTCAAACGCGCTGTAAAACGCTCAACACATGAAAACCAATGCTTTCCTATGGCCCTGGTTCTCACTTGAGCGTTTTACAGCGCGTTTGAACGCGCTGTAAAACGCCCGACGCATAAACAAGTACTAAAGCTTTTTTTGGGGCGTTTGTCGCGCGTTTTGTGATTGACACCACAGTAGTCAATCACAAGAACGCGCGTACGAACGCGCGTTTCCTATTTGCAAAAACTCGCTGAAATACGCGTGACAAAAACGCGCGTTTTTAGAACGCTCAGGTCTGAACCCAGGGTCGGGGGGGTGTATGGTATGTGCTATTTAGGTGGGAAGGGCTGCGGAGAGATTATTGTGTTCTTGCCATAGTACTTTGTCTGTTAAGATGCTAACAAATTTTATACATGTGTTGTCTATTTAATTATTGGCTTTGGTGAAATAACGAATGCGATTATTACATTATATGTGTGGCTTTGCTATTTATTTAGCTATTTCTTTGGTGATCTGTGTCGAAACACACATATTACATTACTGTGGTTGTTGTTTTGGTGAAACCTTTGATAAATGTAGCATAAGGTACACCAACACAGACCCAAATTCTCCCTTTAGACTGTTTTTCGGAAAATTCTTCTTGGGATCCTTCTTGCATCTGCCAATGGTGTTTTTAGGATTTCCATGGCCAAAACTTACTGATTTTACCTTTCCATGTTCTATATAACTTACAAGCCTCTGTAAAATCTGTAAAGGACCACCCACGTAACAAATGCGTTATTATTAATCTTCTTGGCAGAGGCTTATGGGCCACTCAGGCCAACAAAACATGTTATTGATGTAGCAAGTGACTGGCCATGGTGTTGACCCGTCATTGCTACATCTAGTGATTTTCTACAGTGGTCAGATGTGAACTTTTCTGGGAATATATTGGAATAGGAATGTCAGGGGTATATAGCTCCTTCTATTATAACTCATTTTTATACCTTTATCAGATCATTATAAAAAAAATATTATACGATCTAAAAATCCTTTTAAAGTCCAGGGGTGCTTATTGCCCACTAATTGCCCATGTAGGCCTTGTTCACAAGCTTAGGATTCAGTCTGGATTTAGGCACAAATGTCCATTTTCCCTCAGATGTATGTAATAAGGCTTTTTATGCCCCATGCTGGGAAAAATCCACATAAAAAGTATGTTTGATGTAGAAAATTCATGGTATGCCCCCAGAATAATAATGGGTCTAATCCACCTGTGAATCTGTGGTCAAATCTGCAGCAGAAAACCACAGATTTGACCACAGATGAAAAAGTTTCAGCCTTGGATTTCTGTCTTTAAAAAGTTTGGACATAGCCTTAGTGATCTTTTAAAGGGTTTATCCAGGAATTTATATTGATAACCTAATCCCTGGATAGGTAATCAATATTAGAATAATTGGGGTCAGGCTCCCAGGACCCCCACAGATCAGATGTTAGAAGAAGAATGTCACTCTGTGAGCGTCTTGGCCTCTTCCTAGGCCATGTGACATCACCGTAAATCAATAGTATGGCCTAGTTGCAGGTTCACTTGAATGGGGATGAGCTGCAGTATCAAGCACAACCACTATACAATGTACGGCGCTGTGCTTGGTAAGCTGCTGATAGCACACCACCGTTACCAGAGCTCTGAAAGGAGCGGCATCTCCCTCAAACATCTGAGTCCTGGACCACTGCCGATGTAATAATGATGACCTGAGGCTAGGTTATCATTATCAATTTCAAGATAACCCCTTTAATAATGAGCCTACTCCTTTTTCTTACAAACCTGTGCTCACTATTATAATCATATGGGTGGGCGTCAAACAAGATCAACACATTTGTATCCTAAAAACCATCTGTTCTTGTGAGCATTTTGATGTCCATATTTAGCTTCAGATAGTTTCTTCGGTTTTGATGTCACATTTTTAGTTTTTAATGTTCCGTGCACCTTAGTGAATATAGTAATTTTTTTACCTTATGCAAGCCAGGATACCTGACAAAAGTGTTTTGGGTGAAAGCATACTATATAGGGGTAGAAATTCAATATAGGAGTTGCTCTATATTGGCACTAAATCTTCTATCTTCATCTCTATTTACTAGTATAATGTGAACCTGATTCTGCACCATATTACTAACCCTGTTCACCTTAACCAACTGCTTTACAGAAAAAGAATTAATTGAAATATTTGGTATATAGTCATCACTAAATCAGAAAATTAGAGGGTTTGTGGAAAACTCAGGTACACATATATTATTACTCATACCTTTGTATAGATGTGTAATTATGACCAGGCCTGTAGATAATAGTTACCTTTTGAAAGAATGAATGGAACATGGGCAAGTATATGAGCACCATCTAAGCTAAATGGTGAAGGAGACAGAATCGAGTACCAACATTATTATAAGGAGTCTGTCAAACTGGTGTGGGAATATTGTAGCATTGAATGTACTCATCAATGGAATAACCTTTAGGGTACGGTCACACGGTCATGTTTCTGAATGCAGTTTTGGAAGTCAGAATCAGGAGTGGATCATAAAAGGAGAGAAAATATAAAGGACGGATACCGCTTCTCTGTTTTAATTCAATCTTGATTTTGGCTTCCAAAACTGCATCAGGAAACCTGAAGGTGTGGCCGAACCCTTACACGTTACATTCTTCTTTTTCATAAAATGCATTTCACACATGAAGATTGGCTGAATCCAGTAAAATGGGCTTAGGCCACACATGCTGTAGAGAAAGCAAGCTTTAAAAGAATCTAAAGAAACAACAATTTGAGCAATTAAATCTCAGTGTTTTTACTTTTCTTACTGCTATAGATAAACAACGATGGAAATAAAGCAGTTACAAGTTGGTTGCAACATACAGCACTGTGACTAGACACGGTAGAGAAATACATTTCAAAATGTTTCTGATGAATTCTACAAATACCAATATGTTTTGGTATAAGCATCATTCATTTTTGACCAATCTTATTAAGAAGGGGAACTGGTGTTCAATATACTCTTGCAATTCTTTATCTCAGCCAGTGCATGACCACACTACGGATTATTCTTCATACTAAACCTCCGTGGATCAACAACTGTGGAATTGAAACCACAGGTTATAAGTACCACGCTTAGCTTCAGTACAGATCATCCCCTGTTCCTGTCTTGTGGCAATGTGTGCAGCATTCACACCTTTCCTAGGCCTGCTCTGCTAGGTCAGTGGTATCTCATTATTCCCTGACTACCTAGCATTGAAAACAGATATAGATAGATAGATAGATAGATAGATAGATAGATAGGCAGATAGTGGATAGAAATAGATTATAGATAAAGATGGATAGAAATAGAATAATAGATAAATAGATTGTAGATAGATAGATAGATAGATAGATAGATAGATGATAGATAGATAGATATGATAAGGACTAGATAGATAGATAGATAGATAGATAGATATGATAAGGACTAGCTAGATAGATAGATATATAGATAGATAGATAGATAGATAGATAGATAGATAGATATGATAAGGACTAGATAGATAGATAGATAGATAGATAGATAGATAGATAGATAGATAGATAGATAGGCAGATAGTGGATAGAAATAGATTATAGAAAAAGATGGATAGAAATAGAATAATAGATAAATAGATAGATAGATAGATAGATAGATAGATAGATAGATGATAGATAGATAGATATGATAAGGACTAGATAGATAGATAGATAGATAGATAGATATGATAAGGACTAGCTAGATAGATAGATATATAGATAGATAGATAGATAGATAGATAGATAGATAGATATGATAAGGACTAGATAGATAGATAGATAGATAGATAGATAGATAGATAGATAGATAATAAGAGATAGATGTAAGATAGATAGATAGATAAGAGATAGATGTAAGATAGATAGATAGATAGATAGATAGATAGATAAATAGATAGTTTAGTAGATAGAGTACATATGTGTTTCACAAGGAGCAGCAGTAGAAGGAAGATATCAATAAACCTATAAGTTCTTCTCTCCTGTAGTTTTAACCAAGGCCACATGACATGTTAGAATGTGACATGAATGACAATAAATGTGGCCTACTGCTGAACTCCCCCATACTCTGCCATTACCCTGCTGCAATTATGGATGAATATTCCAGCAGACTCAGCATGGCCTTCAAAACAAGCAAACATATCTGACCTTCATTAATTCCTTCAAAACACCTTATCTAATCTTGTTTGCAAACCACCAGAATCCTTCATCCCCTTCCCTGTGATAATGACTGTGATCTATAATGATATATGAGTCGACAACTACCTACTATACAGTAACAAAAAAGGCTGTCTGCCAAAACCCCACTAGACACCTGAAATCTACATATTGCCTAAGCTCAATGTCTATGAACACCCTCTTAGATGGTGTGCTGCCTTATAGCATAGGTCAGCTTCTGAAAGGATGGATCATCTCATCTAGGTATATTTATCATAAGAAATAGGGGAGAATGAATCTGCATTGTATGTAACAATCACTGTTTACACATCATTCTGCTATTTACTAACACAGCATTACATTGTCTGTCTATCTATCTATCTATCTATCTATCTATCTATCATTCTGCACACCACCTACACTATGTCTAAAGACATGTTAATTCAGACAGTTTTCAGATGATGCAAATCATTATATCCAATGTCTAATCTCCAGCAAGTGATACAGAAGCACATAGAGGCACAGTCTCCATTCATTCATTGTCCATAAATGAAGAAGAAAAAATTCCCTGCAGCGGTTGGAATTCCAATTTTAAGAGATAAAGCCCATGCATACATCACCATGCAGTCAGAGGAATAGGATGCTCTGTTCACTTACCTCCACAAAATAAAAACATGGGAGCAATGTAACGCTGTCTTTTGTCACCCTCATTTTTTGCCTTTCCTTTGCAGACATGTTTGTTTTTGTCGGCAGATCCCTCTCTTTCAGGCAGGCAGATTCAAAATGATTTTCCTTTTGCAAACCTAAAGCTCAGTGTTGATGTACCATTCCCTAGTGCCACCTATGGAGTGTGCAGCACTTGCTGCTTTTTTTTTTTTTTTTCCCGTCTCTTCTCTCTCGCTCTTGCTCAGTCTCTCCTTCTCACCCCCCTCTCTTTCTCCCTTTTCCCTCTCCCTTGCAGCAATTCAAGTTCCCACACAGTCAGAGAAAATTATTTCATTACGCCTTACAGAAACAGCAATGGCTTCCATACAAAATACCCTCTTGCTCTGCTCGACCTCCCAATAAGCTACTATTCACATAAGTCATTAGAATTCACGGCTTATAGTCTATAGATATGACGTCAAAGGAGCCACAGAGAGCGAAGGGAGAAAGTGCCCTGGGTTCTGTGTGATAGGAGGTTATGGATGCTCCAATCTGATCAATCTTTCCTCCTACTGTAACAGATGAGGCTGAAGATGCCACTGAAGGCCACAGGGACTCACGTAGAGGTCAAGTGACCACAAAGCAAATGTCATTTAATCCTTCTATAAGTAATCACGTGTTATTCAATACAAATCTTAGATTGGATGCTGTACAGAGACCAATTAATGTATGGATCATCAATGTATGAGAATTTAATTCTATAATGATAGATACTATAGGTAGAAAATAGATAGATAGATAGATAGATAGATAGAAAGATACAAGATAGATAGATAGATAGATATAAAGTTACAAGATAGATAGATAGATAGATAGATAGATAGATAGGACATAGCTAGATAGATAAAAGATGGATAATAGGTAAATAGATACATAGAAAGATATATAATAGATAGATAGATGGATAGATAGATAGATAGATAGATAGATAGATAGATAGATAAAATATAGACAATAGTTGAATAGATAGATAGAAAGATGCAAGATAGATAGATAGATAGATAGATAGATAATGAGAGAGATAGATAGGTAGATATAGATAGACAGACAGAAAGGTGTAGTGGAAGCAGTTAAAGCTGCTGCTTTGGGGCCTGAATTCAGAAAGGGCCCGTCCAAGAAATGGAATGGGAGATTTTATTGTCAGTATTATAAAATTACATTATATGCAGTGACACTATAGGAACGGTCTAAGCGGCTGCTGGGTATGGTCTGAGAGAATGATCTTGACTAGCCACAGGAATAAAGGTTGCACAGGAGAAGGGGGTTGCGAACAAGTTTCTGGGGTGGGGGGCCCATTTGAAAATTTGCTGTGGGGCTCAGCGTTCATCCTAGGTCCTCGAGTGGTGGGAGGGGGGGGGGTCTGGATGTGGAGAATTCATAATTTTTTTGTTGAAAATATTCTCCTAGGTAGGAATGAAATTTTGTACATATCTCTTTATGACTGTAACTCATATCCATTGACAAGCTTGTGTGAACTCCTCACTGACTGGGTCCACCGGCTGCTGTGGTTCCACATATTAATTGTCAGAAATTAGACAGTAATTGTACAGGATTACAAAAACATGGCTTCCTTCCTCCAAAATAGATGCCGCACCGGTCCAGAGGTTATATTGCAGCTTCGCTCTACTGATCTCAAAAACACAGATATATTACCAGATGCAACCCATGGACAAGTGAGAAGCTGTTTTTGGAAAAAAGCAGCCATGTTTTCTCATCCTTTACAACCCCTGTAAATCCCTGTTAGTAGCGCCCGCTTGACGCCATAGTATTATGACATGGGGAGGACATGGGACATCTGGCTAGGTTCTGCAACAGCCGGTGTCAGTGTTAACCCTGAGATACTGGTACCTACGTGGTTTTACGGAGGAAAGGGGTTTTAATTTATAAGCCCATAGGTGCCACCCCCACTAGGTTATTGCAGGGGGTCAGTGGATTGCCATGGTAGGCCTCCAGGTCAATCATGGGGAGCTTATTAGACCCTTCCTAAGACAATACGTAGTAGGCTGCCTGTCAGGGGTAATACACTACAATGCAAAAGTATTTCATAGCATTATCTAAGCGATCAAATGATCACATAGTGGTATAGTGTATAGTCATAGTGGGACTGAAAGATCTATACTATAAAATTTGTTTTTACAAAATGCTGTGCTAAAAAAAAAAAAAGAAAAGTGCCAAAAAAGTTGTTTTTGTTCATAACATAACAAAAAAGTCATATGTGCCCTGAAATGTTATCAATGAAAACCACCAATTGTTTGCAAAAAAGAAGTCCTTATATAATTCAGTGGACAGAAAAATACAAATGTTACAGGGACTTGGAATGCAGCAACACAAAAATGAATTATTTCGTAAAAAAAAGGCTTTTATTTTACAAGAGCAGTGAATTATTAGTTTTTATGAGGAGGTGAGTAGTAGCGGCTGTGGATGTAGTGTTTCTGGATTTTGCAAAGGCTTTTGATACTGTCCCTCCTAGACGTTTAATAGGTAAAGTAAGGTCTATAGGCTTGGAAAGTATAGTTTGTAGTTGGATTGAAAACTGGCTGAAGGACCGTGTCCAGAGAGTTGTGATCAATGATTCCTATTTGAAATGGTCCGGTGCACCCATTTTTGCCAATTTTTGGTGTGAGATTCACATGCACTTTATACGTGACAGGGAAATTAATATAGTTAATCTGACTGTTAGTTCACCGGGTGACATATACCTATTTTTGGTGTGAGATACACATGAACGGAATACGTGACAGGGAAATTAATATAGTTAATCTGTCTGTTAGTTCGGTGGGTGACCTCAAAGAATTAGGAGACTATCAAATAAGGGACGTGGCCGTGGTCGTGGTGATGATGGTGCTGGTGGAGCTCCTGTTGTAATGAGAGGACATGGTCGATTTCAGCCAGCTACACGACCAAATGAAATATCTTCCTCAGGTGTACGTAGGCGACAGGATGTTCAGCGTCATTTTGTAGGCCCGAATACCGGTGTACGAAAGGTGAGGCCAGAACAAGTACAGGCGATAGTAGATTGGATGGCTGACAGTGCCTTTAGTTCCTTCACATTGTCTCCCACCCTGTCCCATGCTAAAACCGCAGAGTTGGCACCTGCAGCCCATGGACATCTGCCTTTCACCTCACCCCCTTGCAAATCAGCCAAGCAGTCAGAGCCCCAAGTCATGCAACAGTATCTTATGCTTTTTGATGATTCTGCTGGCGGGGTTTCCGTGGGCCATCCACCTAGCCCTGCCCCAGAAGTGAAAGAGATTGAGTGTTCTGATGCCCAACCACTTATGTTTCAGGATGTGGACATGGGAGGACCACCGCAGCACGCCTCTGATGATGCGACTTTCTGCCGTGTGCAGACCGGCAAGGAGGGCAGGGGGGAAGAGTGGGTGGAAGATGATGTGGAGGATGATGAGGTCCCAGACCCCACATGGAATTAAGGTCATGCGAGTGACATGTGCAGTTCGGAGAAAGAGGTAGTGGTCACACAGCGCCAGCCGCACAGCAAAAGAAGGAGCAGGGTGCAAAAGCAGAGTGGCCAATCCCTAGACAGTATACATGGTACTGCCCACCGAACCCAGGGACTGAGCACACCAAAGCCAACTTCAAGGACTTCCCTGGTGTGGCAGTTCTTCAAGCAATGTGCTGACGACAAGACGCAAGTGGATTGCACGCTGTGAATGGAACCAGAGATCTCAGGCTCCTCTTGCTCCCTCTTCTACTGCAGTCTCTGCCTCTTCCTCCCCCTCTGGAGTGACAGTGGCACCTACCAGCCCGCAAACAGAGGATATGGCAACAACACCACCACCATCACCCAGCATGTCCACACTGTCCCATGGAAGAGTTAAGCTGTCCATCCCCCAAACACTGGAGAGAAAGAGGAAGTACCACCCTACTCATCAGCGATCCCTGGCCCTTAATGCCAGTATTTCAAAATTCCTGGCCTTTGAAATGCTGTCATTCCGTCTAGTCCAGACAGAGACTTCCCAGCCGCCACTTCTTTCTGGGCGTGCCATCCCTGCCCTGCACAGGGATGGCACGCCCAAGCGTGGGTCACTATTGCTCCAATTTGCAAGCTGCTAGAAGTTTCCTGAGACTGGAGAAAATGGTTGGCACGGCAGAACATTACAATAGCTTTATATGCTGATAGAGTGCTCCGATATATTCGCGATTGCGCAAATCGGCAATTAATGATGCGCATATTTTTGCGCAATACCTGAAACCTCACAGTTTAGCAGGTCAGACTACATATTATTGATTGGTGCACTAAGTATTGTTGTGTACAGCAGAACCCATCACACTACCTAACACCCTGCACTGGAACCTATCAGCTACACTATATCACTATCTAACCTACACTGACTATCTCCCACTAACTATCTGTAATATATATATATATATAGTCAGGAAACCGGACAGCACTCCAGATAAAAACTGTGATTTATTCACCCATGAGGTACATTGAGGCAACGTTTCAGCTCATACAAAGAGCCTTTCTCAAGGCTCAACTAACTAACTAACTAACTAACTAACTATCTAATGTAATGTGACACAGGAAAGCACAGAGCACAGCAATGACACTGCTGTCTCTCTCTGAACTGAAAAAAACTGCAGAAAATGTCTGCTGGGGAGCTAATAGTAAGGGGTAGGCAACTTTCCTATTGGTTGCTAGGGATGTTGCTAAGCTCAGACAAAGACATTGCAGCCTTCTCATTGGCTGACAAGCAAGAAGCAGTGGAGGGATCATGGGTTCAGAGGAAAGAAATCCACATAACTACCTATACGTGGACCAGTAAGCATGCGCATGGAATTTATACCTCCCTAACTGCACACTGGGTAAATGCAGTTGTGAGAGATAAGTTTTATTTCTCTAGATATATTACCAAGGTCTCATTATGAAAGAAGTATGGCACGTGCATACTTAGACTTCTAGTTAATTTGGCACCACACAAAGAAAATGAGAATCGCTTAAGTTTCGCTTACACAGTGGCGGCTGGGCCTGAGGCGGATAGCAATTTGGCGCATGTCCTAACGCCACCAAGGATTGCAGGACATTTCTCGTTGCCTCCTCCTACTCCGATTTCTCCTCTACCGCCTCCTCATCTGGTCAGCGTAACTCCTTCACCACCAACTTCAGCATAGCCAGGGGGAAACAACAGCAGGCTTTTGAAACTCATCTGTTTGGGGGAAAAACCCCATACTTCGCAGGAGCTGTGGACGGGCATGGAACAACAGACCGATGAGTGGTTGGTGCCACTGAGCCTCAAGCCCTGCCTGGTGGTGTGCAATAATGGACAAAATCTCGTAGAAGCTCTGGTCCTTGCCGGTTTGACGCACATCCCTTGCCTGGCGCATGTGCTGAATTCGATGGTGCAGAGGTTCCTGAAAAATTACCCTGATATGCTAGAGCTGCTGTAGAAAGTGTACACCATCTGTGCGCGCTTTCGGCGTTCTTACTCTTCTGCTGCTCGCCTGTCTGCGCTGCAGCGTAACTTTGGCCTGCCCGGTCACCACCTCATATGCGACGTACCCACAAGGTGGAAGTCCACCTTGCACATGCTGGAGAGACTGTGCAAGCAGCAGCAGGCGATAGTGGAGCTTCAGCTGCAGCATGCACGGGTGAGTGGCTCTGTGGAACAGCACCACTTCACCACCAACGAGTAGTCATCTATGCGGGACGTGTGTGCCCTGTTGCGCTGTTTTAAGTACTCCACCAACATGGCCAGTGCCAATGACACTGAGCGTTACTATCTCGCTTCTATGTCTCCTTGAAAAAACACTTTGGGCGATGATGGAAGAGGATGTGGCACAGGAGGAAGAGCAAGAGGGATAATTTCCACGGTTATCAAGCCAGTCATTCACAAGTGTCTCGGAGGGTGGGTTCCTAAACCAACAGAGGCCAGGTACACAACTATCCAGCCAGGGCACAGTTCTGGAGGATGAGGAGGATGATGATGAGTAGGAACTATGTTTACAGCAGGGTGGCACCCAAAGCAGCTCATGGGCATCAATGGAGCGTGGCTGGGGGGATACAGAGGAAACAGACGATACACCTCCCACAGAGGGCAGCTTGTCAGAGGAGAGGAGAGGCAGAGGAGAAGGAGGAAGAAGGAGGAGAAATAAATAAATAAAGGAAAAAAAATAAAAATAAAAAAACACCGCTTAAACCTACACCGCCACTTCCACCGCCTCCTTAACCTCCTCAACTTCCTACTGTACTTTGACCTCCGCCTTCTAGTTCAAGATTATTATTTTTATTTTCTATTCTATGTTATTTTAAGTCATTTCCCTATCCTCATTTGTTTGCAGGGCAACTGTCCTGCTCTCACCCCCATTTTGCTTCCTTTTGAAGCCCTCTAGCCCTTACTATGACTATTGTACAGCCATTTAGTGCACCAAAGTTCAGGTCCCCATTGACTTTAATGGGGTGCGAGTTCAAGTTCGGGTCAAGTTCGAGTCTCGAACCTGAACTTTGACCCAAAGTTCTGCCGAACCCGGCGAACCTGAACATCCATGGTTCCATTCATCCCTACTAATAATAACTAATTAATAATAAACGATAAAATACATACAGTATATCCACCAGATTGGAGTCAGTATATAAAATGCCAATCAGGAATAAAGGATCACTACTGACTTCTGTTTGCAAGGTTGTTTCAGCCGCATATAAGCCAGATGTTGCTACTACAGACGTCTTCCACAATTACGAGGCATTGTCCCTGGATGGCCTCTCCTCATTATTCAAACATGTAGGTCAGTCCTTTAAAGAAGCAGGGCTGCTGTAAAAGCTCAGGTCACTGGATTAATGCTCTGGGTATTTAAAGCCAGATTTCCTACTTGTGGTGTATTTTTAGTGTGCGGACTATTTATACTAGGAAGCTCAGATATACAGTATCATTGAGTATATTTTTAGAAATTAAATAATTTACACAAAGATCTACATCTAAAAAATAAAGTTATATAAATATATAAGTGCATGCTATCATGACTGATGCAACCAACACGACATGCAGCAGCACCCTGCTTTAAAGGGAATCTCTCACCAGTGACCTCCCTATCCGACTGTTTGCATAGGCTCATAGCTGTGTTTCACCTGATTTATATGCTGTATTTGTTTAGTTCATCCGAGGCTCCGTTCCAGAGTGATGAGACTTTTTCATGATATACGAATACCTTTGGTGCAATGAGTAGTATTGAGCGCGAATATTCTAATAGCGAATTTTAATTGCGAATATCGCAACTGCGAGAATTCGTGAATATTTCAAATATAGTGATATATATATTCGTAAAAACGAATATTAGTTAATATTTTTTCATCTGAACCCATTACCTGCCTGCTTCTTGCTTGTGGGCCAATGTGAGAAGGCTGCAATATCTAGTGAATTAGAATATTCTTCATTATTAATTATAGTTTATGTTATGCGAAAAATCGGTAATTAAATATGCGCATTAATCAAATCGCATGAGGGCGTTAAGCAACTTTCCTATTGGGTTGGCTTGGTAGAATTGTGGAATATGTAGAATATAGCGCTATATTCTACATATTCGACAATTCTATGAAACCAAGCCAACCCAATAGGAAAGTTGCTTACACGATTTGATTAACGCGCATATTTAATTACCGATTTTTCGCATAACATAAACTATATAGTAAATAATGAAGAATATTCAAAATGAGTAATGAGTCATTACTAACTTGTGGGTCAATTCCATTCTAGAATATTCGTAATTTTTTTCCATCTGAAGTCCATGATTCCTCCCTGCTTAAGTCGCTTTTGGTCCAATGACTGTTCACATTAAAATGGAAAAAATAATGAATATTCTAAAATACAAATTTATGGCACTATATTCTACAGTGCTATATATTCGTGTTTTAGAATATTCGCATTACGCTAATTTTAAATTGCTGATTTTTCGCAATCAACAGAATAATCTCGAATACAAATATTCGCGAATGTATGACGAATATCGTTAATTCGAATATTGCCCCTGCCACTCATCAATAGCAATGAGGGCTTCAAAGTTGCTCTTGTTGCACCCAAGCTCTGTTCCTTTCTTTGGTTAGCCCTTCCCTAGCTGCTTTAATTGACAGGGCCAGGCAGTGGCAAAGCAGCTGGCCAAAGAAAGGAACGGAGCTTGGGTACATCAAGAGCAATGATGATGCCCTCATTGCACCAAAGGCCTAATTCAGATCAATAAAAGAAAACCAGCGTTTTAATCAGGTGAACCACAGCGATGTGGATATGCAAACAGTTTGATTGGGAGGTTGCTGGTGACACATTCCCTTTAGCCCTTTCAGAACCTTGCAATTTTTCATTTTATCATTTTTGTTTTTGACTCCCTACCTTTCTGGAGCCATAACATTTTTATTTTTTCCCTTCACGTAGGCGTATTTTGCAGGACAAGTTCGTTTTTATGGTGTTCCATACGTGGTAAATCTGTGCCCTTCATTCTCTGGTTATATAGATACCACATTTATATAGTTTTTCTTGTGTTTTAATACTAGAATAAAAAAAAAAAAAAAAAATTGGGAAAAAATGTATTTCTATTTTTCATCGACATCTTCTAACCCCCATAACTTTTTTTTATAGTTACCGCATTTTTTCCCTATAAGACGCACTTGACTCATCTGGCCATAAGACGCACATCATCTGGCCATAAGACGGTTTTAGAGAGGGACAATAAGAAAAGAATATTTTTTGTTAGACCTCAGATCAGATGAGCAATAAGACCCACAATGTTTATCAGACTTCAGCTCACAGCCCTGATTAGACCCCCAATCTTAATAGGACCCTCAATCAGACCTCAGGTCAAACCTCCAATGATAATAAGACCCCAATAAGACCTTTGATCAGACCAACAATCCAACCCCAGCTCAGAACCCAATGTGAATTACCCCCAATTAGACCTCAGATAAGAGCCCCAATATAAATAAGACCCCACATTCAGACTTCAGACTGAGACCCCTATACCTCAGATAAGACCCCTATGCCTCAGATCAGATCCCTATGACACAGAGCAAATAAAATAAAAAAAATCAACTTACCTCTTCTGCTACGGATGCCACCGATCCTTGGACCCAGATCTCTTCTTCTTCCTGCCGCATGCTGTGCTGTGACCCGATGCGCACAGCGCAAGGTCACATATCATCCTCAGGCTGTGAGCAGTCACAGCACAGCTGATGGCAGAGGACCAGTACAGAGCCCGGGAAGTGCTGCATTCACCGCTTCCTGGTCTTTATGTACTAATGAGTAGGGATGAGTGGATCCGTGGATGTTGTGGTTCAACACGTTCGGCCGAACTTTAGTTCAAAGTCCGGTTTGGCTACCTGAACTTGACCCCGAAACCCATTGAAGTCAATGGGGACCCAAACTTTGGGGCACTAAAATGGCTGCAAAATAGTCATAGAAAGGGCTAGAGTGTTGCAAAAGGAAGCAAAATGGCCTTAAGAGCAGTAAAATTTGCCCTGCAAACAAATGTGGATAGGGAAATTACTTAAAATAACATAGAATAGAAAAAAAAATCTTGAACCAGGAGGTGAAGGTCCAAGTGGAGTAGGAGGTTGAGAAGGCTGTGGAGGTGGCAGTATAGGTGGAAGAGGCAGAGGAGGAGGTAGCCAACACTTTTTTGTATGGGTTTTTATTTATTTTTAATTTGGGGAGGCCTTAAAACATTGAGAAATGGCAAAGAGAATGAACAAACTGCACTGGAGTATAAGGCCTCATGCACATGACAGTGAATAATGACCGTGTGACGACCGGTTAAGTAACGGACGTCACACAGCCATTTTTAGCACCAATGAAAGTCTATGGGGCTATCAACATGGGCGTTTTTTAACGGCCAGTAAATAGTGTCCGTCCAAAAATAGGACATGTCCAATTTTTGTCTGTTTCCCGGCCAGACGGACCCCATTGAAATCAATGGGACCGTTTTTAACGGCTGATTGACTGGAGTGCACCATCTATATGGCCATTTGCTGAAATGATATGCCATTCTTTAATAGAACGAAACTGGTGACACTAAGAAAATAGCAGGTTGAAATAAAAGAGAGCCAAAATTGTAATATCGCTAGAAATGCTATGGCAGTGGTGGGACTTGGAAGATGAGGTGGGAATCTTCACCTTTCTTGTCCTCCTAGTCATCAGTTAATTTTCTCCAGCATTACTTTCATTCATTTCTTGAATTTTTAAAAAAATATTGTCAATGAATTAAATGTTTTTTCCAATGATACCAAGTGGAAATTTGAGCCTGCACTGTCCAATCAGTGCTGCCAGCGATGTGCAGGAAGACATCACCAGTTGGTAACACCCAGCTGGACCTTTACGGAAGACTGTTGAAAATTAATTCATAAACTTCTAGCAAGAACAATAGAGGAATAACACAACATAGAGTCATAAGAGTAGATGCTAATAAATTGTTATTACAAGTGGAAAACAAGTAGTTACAACAACAGGCATGTGAGGAGAGGTGACAGGTCATTTTTAAACTTTCCCATTCATGATCTGGTAGTCAGAACTACCGCCTTTATCTCCTACCTCCTGCCTCCTTTATAGTAAGGAGAGAAAACTGAGCAAGGATAACATGCAAACAACCACACAACTTTCACCAGGCCCATCTTATTTATCATTTTCCGTAGCTGTTTTAGGCATAGAAAATGTTCTAAATCTAGGCCAGCAAGGAAGCTGTCTTAGATTTAGACCAGCAGTGGATGCGCCGAGGTTACGGACAGGTCGATGCCTCTACCACCAGCGTAGGGGTTATTAAGACACCCTATTCTGGTGGTAACCCTAATTCAGATGCCCCAAAAATAATATGCCAACCACAGATGCCCCAAAATTATGCACAGCCACAGATGACCCCAAATGATATGCCAACCACAGATGTCCCAAAATGATATGCCAGCCACAGATGGCCCCAAAATGAAATGGCAGCCACAGAAGCCCTCAAAATTATACACAAGCCACAGATTCCCCTAAAATAATATGCCAACCATTAATGCTGGCCTATCACATTTGGGCACTAATGGTTGGCATATTATTTCACAGAGGCCCCAAAATAAGATGCCAGCCACAGAAGCCCTCAAAATTATACACCAGCTACAGATGCCCCCAAAGTAGTATGCCAACCACTAATGCCCCAAAATAATATGCCAGCCACAGATTCCCCCAAAATAATATTCCAACCACATATTCCCCCAAAATAATATTCCAACCACATATTCCCCCAAAATAATATGCCAGCCGCAGAAGCCCTCAAAATTATACACCAGCCACCATTTGAATGGGCTTGGGGCTCGGGGCTGCTGCACCCCTGTTAGATCTGCCCGTGGATGCAACTATTAATTCATCAACTGATGATTGTTTGGATAGTCTAAATTACGGATTTGCCCTCCTATAAGAAATTTTCTTAACTATTAAATCTACTTAGCCAATAAAAAGTTCCTCTTCATTATATAATGCAGGCCTCTACAGAACAATGAGAGTTCATCATGTAATCAAGCACAAGAAGCAAGACAGAAATAGAGAGAACTCTGTTAACTCTCAAGGAACTTTGAGCTGTTGTAGAATAATGAATGGGAATTTTCGTTCCTTTGAGCAGTTCCCTCCCCGTTAGTTCCACTCATGGTCAGTGAGTTCTGCTCATTAGTTAATGATGTATGACTCATATGGCAGACTGCGCAGGGTTCTTGTACTTGACGAAGTTACCATGTTGTCACGCACATCTGTTTTATGAAGCAGGCAAACTGTGACCCACTCATCCTGAATATTAAGCTGCTGTGGATTGAGATCTTATAGGAACTTTATCACTGTTGCACTGATGTCTATATTGTGCCCATAAGCCTTGAGAACAATACTCAGAAATGAGATGTGTTGTATAGTGTTGTGTGTTACCTACCACAAATACAATGATAATTATGTAACGATATTAAGAAAATAATTTCTTACCAAGGAAACAATTGCAAAAATGTACATAGATGCTGGACAGATGGGTGAGAATTTTTCCTTCAGTGTCTGACAACAGTTGGAGATGCAGACTTGACAGGGAATTGTTCCTTCACATTTTAGAGTCCATCCCTTAGCACATTACAGACATCAGTGCTTGTCTCAGTATTCATAATTCTGTGCAGCCGTCTCTGGATATTACCCTATTATCATTATCACCTGGATCAATGACCTACAACATAAAGGGCTTTTGGGAAATTTCCTCATAGTCATACGTTGTCTTGTGCCTCGTCACTGGAGATCAGATGCCTTCCCCTCCACATGTGATTGTCTTGAGTACTTAAAGAACATCTGTCCCATAAGCCCTGATAGGATTGCTCATAGTGACTAAAATGAGCCCTTTCTCTGTGCAATCAATATTACTGATGCAGAAAATGTTAAATTATTATATGCTAATATGATATATGCAAACAAAGTGGTCAGAGTACCAAGGGATTGGCCTAGCGACTCGAAGCACTGATTCACTTCTGCCTCTTCCTGTTGCCACTCCCTCTTCCAGTAAGAGCAGTGAGGATGCCTGGCCCTATAAATCTCACTGTGGCAATGGGGAGATGCAGCGGTGAAGCTGTGTGGGAGAGGCTAGGCCAGCCCCTCAGTGCTCTGAGCACCTTATTTACATATTAATAAAAATAAGAATTACCCTGCATTGATAATATTGATGATGATGACCAGTGATGATCAACACTTCCAGGCAGTATGCCTGGTTTAATAGGGGGGGGATCCTGGTGACAGATGTTCTGTACATGGCATCATTCAAATGGAGGAGCTGATGGCAGTCAAGCACAAACCACTTGGCTTTTTTTATTTTGCTGGATTTGGTCCCATGGGACATAATTAACTCCAGATGCAACTTGTCATATATTTTTTTAAAAATACTACATCTCATCTGTCATAGTCTTAGAAGTTTGTGAATTTACCACATTGCCCTTTGTTCCCCAATGATTCTTCTTCATTTTTCTTCTTGAGTCTTGACCTTTCTTTTTCTCTATTTTTTCGTAGAACCACAAGCAAACAAAACCCCTCTTCTAAAGATTTTTACCATAACCCCTCAAAGAGATTTCAGTTTGGTGATATTGATGACTATTACCATGCTCTAATCGTTCAGACACAGGAGCTCACTATTAGTAACAACCAGGAGGTTTAGGGGTACCTCAGAGCCTCTTCAAATGCGACATGGTGCCCAAAAACCATCCCAGCAAAATCTGCTTTCCTGAAACCATATGGTGCTCCTTCGCTTCTGAAACCTGTTGTGTGGTCATGCAGAAAGTAATGACCACATATGGGGTGTTTCTATAAACTGTTTAATCAGAGTAATAAATATTGAGGTTTGTTTTGCTGTTAACCCTTGTTGTTTTAAAGGCAAAAAATTGATTAAAATTGAAAATCTGAACAAAAAAAACGGTGTTTAAATTTCGCTTCAATTTTGCTTTCATTCGTGCGGAACACTTAAAGGGCTTCTGTCACCCCCCAAAAGCCTTTTTTTTTTTTGCCTCACTAAAAAGCTAATAGGGCGATTATTCTAAACATATTCTTGTTAACCGTTTTTGTAGGTTAATTTTGCTATAAAACGTTATTTTATTATATGCAAATTACCTTGCTACCAGCAAGTAGGGCGTTTACTTGCTGGTAGCCGCTGCATCCCGCTTAGTAACGCCTCTCCTGTGGTTGATTGACAGGGCGTGGCGCTCTCCTCTCAGCTGGCCCTGTCTCCGTTTAAATCTCGCGCCTGCGCCATACCGTTCTTCAGCTGGCGCAGGCGCACTGAGAGAGTACTCTCGCTCGGCCGCTCCTTCCTCAGTGCGCCTGCGTCTTCTCTTCCGGTGCAGCTGTGACGCCATTGGTGCACTGAGGAAGGAGCGGCTGAGCGAGAGTACTCTCAGTGCGCCTGCGCGACTGAAGAACGGTATGGCACAGGCGCGAGATTTTAAACGGAGACAGGGCCAGCTGGAGGAGGAGAGCGCTCGCTGGCCCTGTCAATCAACCACAGGAGGGGCGTTTTTTTACAAACGGGATGCAGCGGCTACCAGCAAGTAAACGCCCTACTTGCTGGTAGCAAGGTAATTTGCATATTATAAAATAACGTTTTATAGCAAAATTAACCTACAAAAACGGTTAACAAGAATATGTTTAGAATAATCGCCCTATAAGCTTTTTAGTGAGGCAAAAAAAAAAAAAAGGCTTTTGGGGGGTGACAGAAGCCCTTTAAAGGGTTAACAAAGTTTGTAAAATCAGATTTAAATAATTTTGAGGGTTTAGTTTAAAAATAGGACCATTTATAGGTGATTTCTATTGTAATTTCTATTGTGTCTATGTAAATCCCTTAAAATCACCTCAGAACTGAATTGGTGGCTTTTGGAAATGTTCTTGAAAATTTGAAAAATAGTTTCTAAAAAATAAAATGACATTTACAAAATGATGCCAACATAAAGTAGACCTATGGTGACCGTAAGCAACTATTTGTAAAATATCACTATCTGTTTTAAAAGCAAAGGAATTAATATTATAACATTATTAAAAGCCAGGCTTCACCCTAGGTCAATGCCAAATCTTTCCTCTCTATAGGGAAATCAGGGCTTCCAAAAATTTCTTAGCAGATCAAGTAATTGGCTTGTTCAGTAAATTAGAATCTCAGTTTAAAATAAAGCGCACGCTCATTATATGAGGTCATACTTGCTAAGAAAGAAGACACATTTGCCGGGAAGCTGACTTGGAGTGAATCCAAAAAATAAAAAATAGAGAAGTAGAATCTTTTGTCATATTCTTTTCCAATTTATGAGCCACAGCTTATACTGTCCTAAGAAAACTGCTTAAAAAACTGCATTATGTGATTGTACCTTAAGATGTCTCGTGTATGGGATATGAAACAAATCTGATAATTGCAGATATTAAGTATTCATTCATTTTGTGATAACTATTTGTACGACAAAAAAAGTTATCATTTGAATAAAATATTTTGGATTACTAGACTTCCACAGATTTCGATGAGGACATATCTGCTATTTGTACGTGGGATGATTTTTTGTGTGTGTAATTTTTTGGTTGTTTTACTGTACTCACCGATCCTGGGTTCATGCATCCTGGAGGTGCGAAATGACCTCCTGCTCTTCCCTTCCCAGTATGCGCCACTGCTCTGTCCCTTCAGACTGTGGCCTGGTTGCTGGCAAGGTCTCTCTTCATCTGCCTGTAGGGTGCGCATTCCCCTCTGGTTCTTAAAGTGCCACATACATGATGCACCCTAATCTGCTTTGGCCTATAATGGGCTATCTTGGGGTACTTAAGGCACCTTCCCCTACTGCTGAGTGCCTAAGCAATAGGTTTCCTGTTTCCTGTATTTTTACCCTTCACTGCCTGACCTGACATGTTGCCAGACCAACACATTGACTCTTTGCTGATGTAGCCTTACGATTTAGTATTCTCCATGTACTTTGCCTGTCCTGACCTAGGGTTTTCTGACTACAATTTTGCTTGTTTTCTTGTGTTCCCTGCACATGTGTCTTTTACCCAAATGGTCAGCTGTCAATCATATAGAGACTAATCCAGGAGGTAGTGACCCAGTGTTTCCCCTGCACAAAGTCCAGACTAGATCTCTGTCTAGGGATTAAAGGGTACTGCCAGGATAATGCTCTTAGGAGTACCATAAAGTCTTATCTGTTGTGTGTGTGTATATATATATATATATATATATATATATATATACACACTACTCACAAAAAGTTAGGGTGAAACTTATCCAAAAGGAAAAAGTTCACGCTACAGTGATATTATATCATGAAAGTAGGGCATTAAGTAGAAGCAGCAATGGTGATTTCCTAATCTCGAACAATTTTTTGAAACAAAAGCCAACAACAGTGGTGGTTATACCCCCACAAAAATGTCGATGTCTCAAAACCTTGTCTTGTGGCCTTGAGCATCAATTATAGCTTGACAATGATGTCTCATGCTGGTCGCATGTTGACTTATTGTCTGCTGAGGCATGGCATCCCACTCTTCTTGTAGGGCGGCCTTCAAGTCATTGAGGTTCTAGGTTACAGAGTTACAAAACTACACGGCGACTCAGCTGATCCCATAGATTTTCAGTGGGATTCAGGTCTGAATAAAGTGCGGGCCACTCTATTTGAGGTACCCCAGTCTCCAGCATTCACAAAGTGTAGGGCACTTTTGTATTGACTAGACACAACTGCCCAGACTGTAACACCACCAAAGACGAACAGTGGCTGACGCATGACACTCTCCTTGACATCTCCAACATAGGTGGCCGTCATTTCTGCTCAGCATGAATTGACTTTCATCACTGAACAGCACTGAGGTCCACTGGTCCCTCATCCACCATAGATGCTCCCTGGCCCATGCAAGATGATGATGCCTGTGGTCAGGTGCCCTTGTAGACCACACTGATTTAAATGGTTTTAAATGGTCTGACGTTACACTTGGGTGCCTCTCACCTCCCTTAAATGTGCCTGGAGTTGTGTGGCCTTCATCATACAGTTCCACAGGACATTATTCACAATGAAACGGTCATCAGTGTGGGATGTGACCAAAGGATGTCCACTTCTATGCCTTTCTGTGACTCTTCCAGTCTCTCTGTATCTCTGTTGCAACCTGCTGGTGATGACAGTCTATGACACTATAAGCTCAGTGGCCATGTAAAAATGTGAACAGCATGATGAGGAGGACTGTTTAAATACCAATTTTAATTGAACCAGGACATTTATTGGGTGATTTTATGGTTCAAACACCTGTTGTGAATTTTGCCTTTAAGCTTCTTGTTAAAGAACAGCAAGTTGTGCAAAGAATACTGAAACCCTGAACAGTTGGACATGTGCATTTAAAAGTTTCCCTGTGTCTGTTGCAGTATTTGTGACTGAAGCACCTACATTCAAAATTTAGTTTTGTATGTTCAATGTATATCAAAAGTACATAACCAAATACTATTAAAAATAACCCAAATCACTGAACCAGTTGGAGCTACTTCAAATGAACTTCATGGATATAATATGCCAGACAGTCTTTTGTCAGTACCATTCATAGCCGCTGGACAAACCTTTATTCAAATGTTTTTAATGAAAAAGAATATTACTTGATGCCTCACCGTATAGATTTTTGAATTGTCAAGTACCATATTCTCTTTCAAGCTGATGTCAAAAAGTTGGCTCATTGATCGTGACAAATTGAGTCGACTTGAGTCAACCTGACTAGATTTTTCTAATATCAGTTAGCTGAAACATCAATTATGGTGAAATTACAAATGTAAATATCCGTTTTCCAGCAGTTTGGGTATCATAACCAAAGCTAAAATTCAATGGCAAAGATTCTTCCTTCTTCCATGCTCTTATTATCTGCATCTCACTCTAAGGCTCTTGTACACAATGTGGTCAGGTCATCTTATGTGCTGGGCTAAACCCTTACATAAAATATCGATAATGTGAACAGGCACATTTTTCACTTGCCGATAGCAATCTAATTGAAAAGCACTTTTTAATCAGCCACAGTCAGACTCTTTGCAACCTAAAATTGACTGAAAATGAGCAACAGAGTGCACTCCAGGATCTCAATACTTATTAGATAGAAGTAGGCTGATGTCTGAAGAACAGTTGATTGGTGAAGAATAGTGTTGGGCGCGAATGTTCGAATTGCGAATTTTACTCGCGAATATCGCAACTTCGAGAGTTCGTGAATATTTAGAATATAGTGATATATATATTAGTATTTTTGAATATTCAAATTTTTTTTTCATTAGTAACCTGCTTTTGGCCCAATGGGAAGGCTGCAATGTCTTTGTCTGAGCTTAGCAATATCCCTGGCAACTAAGAGGAAAGTTGCCTACCCTTTAGTATATAAGAACCTCCTCACAGCCATTTTCTACAGTTTATTACAGTTCTGAGAGAGACAGCAGTGTTGCTGCTGTGCTCTCTCGTTTCCATTTGTCACATTACATTAGATAGTTATATATATATATATTCATATATATATATATATATATATATATATATTACAGATAGTTAGTTGGAGATAGTCAGTGTAAGTTAGATAGTGATATAGTGTAGTTAGGTTTTGCTGTCCATACATACATGCTACATACATAGTGCTGTATATATATATGTATGCTACATACATACATAGTGCTGTGATGTCACAAGGTCACAACAATACCACCAATCACTAATATGTAGTCAGACCTGTTAAAATGTGAAGTTGCACGTATTGCGCCAAAATATTTGCATCATTATTGCTGATTTGCACAATCGCGAATATATTGAAGCACTCTATCTGCATATGAAGCTATTGTAATGTTCTGCCATGCTAACCATTTTCTCCAGTCTCATTAAACTTTGAGCAGTTTGAAAAATGTAGCTATAGTGACCCACGCCTGTATTGCGCGTGCATTATGTGAATGTTACATTGCCGATTTTCGTAATCTAGAAAATAATAGCGAATTCGCGAATATATGATGAATATTCTACTAAATATTTGCAAAATATTGCGAATTCGAATATTGCCCCTGCTGCTCATCACTAGTGAAGAATAGTTAGGCCAACACAGTCATACATATTTTAATATACTGTATATTGGCCATTACTTTTGTTTAAACTGGACACATACACTATGTTTAATGGCACCAGGCAAAGGGCAACCGAAAGGAAGATCTCTGACCAGTCAGCTAAAATGGTTGCTTCATTTCAAGATCTAATAAATCTCAAAATGTCTGGAACACAGGAATTGAATGTCCATCACTGATCTGTAATGTTGCATTGCCAATTAGATAGTTAATCTATTCTAGTTAATATTGTTTCAATAAAAAAGACAACTAGTGGATTCTATTTTCACTATAGAATTTGTAAGCCGTCTAACAGAAATCAATTCATATCATCCTGTAGGTTATGTTGTCCTAGATAGTTTTATATTTGCCAGTTCCTTTTAGTATTTTGGGGATTATTGCATAATTAATTAACCAATGGGCCTATAACTCATAAAATCAACTGAATGTGTGGTGATGCTTATACGTTGTATATGCACCGATTAGAAAGATATCAAAACACTGCCATAACTGCTGACGATATAAATTCATCTTTAGTAATTGATCATTAAAAAAATATTTCTAAAATACGCATACATAAGTGCTCATTCAGACGAATATAAGGGCTCTGGGCACGTTTTGTGGACCACAAACAGTGGGTCTGCAACATACAGGCACTGGCTGTGTGCTGCAAATTGGTCTGCGCTTAGTAAGATAGGGCGAAACATAGGGCATGTCCTATCTTTTGCAGAACGGAGGCACAGATTGGAAGGTCACAGAAACACTCATTCTTCTGCACTGCAAAAGAAAGGACATGTCGTATCTTTTTCTGAATTTTGTGGATCAACAATTCAAGTCAATGGGTGCGCACCGTAATAAGGGATTTGCGGTCTGCAACATAGGCACAGAGGCCTTACATTCATCTGAATGAGCCCTTAAAGCAGGGTTAGAGAACCTCCGGCTCTCCAGCTGCTGTGAAACTACAATTCCCAACATGCTCCATTCATTTCTATGGCAGTTCACAGAAGAGCAGAGTAAGTATGCTTGCTGGGAGTTGTAGTTTCACAACAGCGGGAGAGCTTTAAAGGATAGATCAACAATATTAAAAAGCCCGGACAAACTGTCAATGGACAGATATAATTCTACCACATATACTGTACAAATAAGAAATATGTAACTTGCAAAAAATATAATACAGACTGTGTAAATTTTCTCACGAGAAGAAGCAAGTATACAGATAAGAGTGGTGGCACAAGGAACTCTGAGTATGTTTTGCTGTCACTTCCTCTTTCTCTTACTGCAAGTTATATAATTATAAATTGTATATGTGGTAGCATCTTTTTTGTGGTATGTGGTAGAATCTTTTTTGCATAGTGTTATGTCTGTTCCTTTATTTGTTTATTTATTTATGTGGATTTTAAATGTATTTTTTTATTGATTAACTAAGGAAGATGAATTTATATTGTCAGCATTATGGGCAGTGTGTTGTTATATTGGCGGTTATGATTATTACTAGAGACGAGCAAATAGTAGTTGACGAAGTGAAATTCCATCCGAATTTCAGGAAAAATTCGATTTGCACCGAATCCAAATTTCCTCACGCTTCGTGGTAACGAATCACATTTTTTTCTAAAATGGCTGCTGCACGTGTGAGGACATGGAACAAGGAGCTCTGGGAACGCGGGATCACCCATAATGCCATGCATGCAGCCAATCAGCAGCCAGCCAGCCCTGTGATGTTACAGCCCTATAAATAGCCTCAGCCATCTTGGATTTTGCCATTTTCCAGTGTACTTAGTGCAGGGAGAGACGTTAGCAGGCGCTAGGAACAGTGCTAGGAAAGACTTCATTGTGCTAAAATAATGATTTACAAGTTCAGGGAAAGATTATTCAAAGTGTAGGGAAAGGATAGGGAGCAATCATTCTACAGCATTTCTGTTGAACAGGGTTCAGTAGGGGAGGTTACAGCCTGGGTAATAGGAACAATCCTATTACACCTTGCTGCACTTTAATAATTGCCATTATACAGCTCTGTAAAACCAGCAAACCTTTCTTGTTATTGGGGTGCAAGTGCTGTTTGATACAGCCATTAACAGGGTTTATTAAGGAAATATTTCTACCTCTCATTTGCCCTTGTGTGGTGCAATTATATGTTCTAAAGCATTTTTTGGCTTGTATTAATGGGGGAAAAAAAGGGTTTATTAGCCGTTGTGTGGTGAAGTGCGAAAATCACAGCCCTTTATTGTCATGTATTAGTGGCAAAAGAAAAATATATTTGCCGTTCAGTGGTACAATCATATGTTCTAAAGCCATTTTTGGCATGCATTAGTGGCAAAAAAATATATTTTTACAGTTTAACGGTGCAGTTATATGTTCTAAAGCGTTTTTTGGAGTGTATAAGTAGAAAAAAAATATGGGCTTATTTGCCATTCAGTGGTACAGTTATTTGTTCTAAAGCCCTTTTTGTCATTTATTAATGGCAATAGAAAAATATATTTACAGTTCAGCGGTGCAGTTATATGTTCTAAAGCCTTTTGTGGAGTGTATAAGTGGAAAAAAATAAGGTCCTATTTGCTGTTCAGCGGTTCAGTTATATGTTCTAAAGCCCTTTTTTGTGTGTATTAGTGGCACAAAAATAGTATTTGCCATTCAGGGTGCAGATATGTGTTCTAAAGCCATTTTTGTCGTGTATTAGTGGCAAAAATATATATATTATTTGCCGTTCAGCAGTGCAGCAATATGTTTTAATGCCTTTTGTAGCCTGTATAAGTGTAAAAAACTAAGGGCCTGTTTGCCATTTAGCGTTGCAGTTATATGTTCTAAAGCCCCTTTTGTCCTGAATTAGTGGCAAAAGAAAAACATATTTGCCATTCAGCGGTGCAGTTATATGTTCTAAAGCCTTTTGTGGAGTGTATAAGTGGAAAAAAAGGGCCTATTTGCCATCAGCGGTGCAGTTATATTTTCTAAAGCCCTTTTTTGAGTGTATTAGTGGCACAAAAAAAGTATTTGCCATTCAGTGGTGCAGTTATATGTTCTAAAGCCCTTTTTGTCATGTATTAGTGGAAAAAATATATATATTACTTGCCGTTCAGCAGTGTAGTTATATGTTCTAACGCCTTTTGTGTCCTGTATAAGTGTCAAAAAATAAGGGCCTATTTGCCTTTCAGCGGGGCAGTCATATGTTCTAAAGCCCTTTTGGTCATGTATTAGTGGAAAAAATATATATATTATTTGTTGTTCAGCGATGCAGTTATATGTTCTAACGCCTTTTGTGGCCTGTATAGGTGTAAAAAAATAAGGGCCTATTTGCAGTTCAACGGTGCAAGTTCTAAAGCCCTTTTTGGCGTGTATGAGTGGGGAAAAAGAAAAAGGGCTTATTAGCCGTTGTGTGTTTAAGTGATAAAATTACAACCCTTTTTGGTGTGTTTATTAGTGGCAAAAAAATATTAGCTATTTACAAGTTGTATTAATTTGATAGATACGTACGTCCTATTAGCCATTCTGCGGTGAATTGTGATTGTTATATTTATTTTTTTGGAGTGTATTAATAGGAAAAAGAATATGTCTGCAGTGAACCGACATTGTTATACAGCTATTGTTGGGGTGTATTAATGGGAAAAATAAGTACGTGTTATTAGCCGTTCTGCGGTGAATTTACATTGTCATACAGACATTGTTGCGCTGTATTAATAGCAAAAATAAGTCTGTTTTATTAGCCATTCTGCGGTGAATTTACATTGTCATTCAGTTTGTTTGTGATACAGACTTTTTTGGAAAAATTGGTCGGTAGATTTAACTATGGACAAGGACAATACATGTCCTTTACGGCCCACTGGGTAAATGTGGTTCCCAGCCAGCCACACCAGCAACTTGGCAAGGTGAAGCCGCTTCCGCCTCCACATTCTCACAGCGTTGGTCCTGCAACAATGTCCACCTCTGCCTGCTTATCCTCCACCGTGTCCTCAGCCTCCACTGCAGGGACAATTTACAGTGCCCCACCAGCATACCGCATGTGCAGGGAACAGCGGTGTCACTCTGCTCTGCACCTAGTTTGCCTGGGCAAATGTAGTCACACAGGAAAGGAACTGCTCCGCGTCCTTCATCAAGAAATCAAATCCAGGCTTTATCCTCCACAACCTAAAATCGGAACAATGGTGACCGACAACGGGAAGAACATGGTTTCAGCGCTGCGTCAAGGAGGGCTGAGCTATACGCCCTGCATGGCGCATGTGTTCAATCTGGTTGTAAAGTAGTTCCACCCATCTGCAAGACACCCTAAAAATGGCCAGGAAACTTTGCATGCACTTCAGCCACTTGTACACCGCAAAGCACACCGTACTTGAACTGCAGCGGCAGAACACCAACATAGGCTGATATGCAACGTTTCCACCCGTTGGAATTGCACCCTCCATATGTTGGACCGACTATACGAACAGAGAAAGGCCATAAACTATTTCTTGGTGATCCAAGCGGACAGGAGTAATGTGTAACCTTAATGTCAGCCAGTGGCAGCTCATGCATAACACCTGACGTTTGCTCAGACCCTTTGAGGAAGCCAGGACTACGGGATGAACAATGTCATTCCACTGCTTCATGTCCTGGAACAGATGCTGGTAAATCTGGCTGGTCAGGGACTAGAGACGTGGCGCCTAGATCTCATGGCCTTATGAACTGGAGGAGGAGGAGGACATTGGAGCACAAGCAGTGTGTAGTGAAATGGGTGGTTTTTCTACACAGGTGACAGGAAAGGAGGAGCAGGAGAAGCCAGAGGAGCTACAGGGCAATGAGGAAGATAAGGCAGAACACTCAGACACACAGTATGCAGTTTAGATGGAGACAGGGAGTCCCTCTGAGTCACTTGCACAAATGGCCCAATGCATGCTCACTTGCTGGTGTAGTGACAGCCGAATTGTCACCATTTGTCAGGAAATTGCTTCTTGCTCTCCACCTTGTTGGAACCTCACAACCAGTCCAAAATGGGAGCATTTTTTACACCCGCTGAGAGGGAGGACAAACTAAATTACTATAAAGACATCCTATGTAGTCAGTTGGCTGCTGCCTATCTGTGTCATCATCCATCGTCTCGCAGGTCTGACCGGGGGAGCCCTCTGCGGTCACGGTCCACTGCCATGGCTGCTGGGGAGGGGTGGGGAGGCAGGAGCAGTACCAGCTCCATCAGCAGCAACCTGAGTCTAGAGTCACCCGCATAGTGAAGAAACTACTCACCAGCAGCTAGACATAGAGCAGAACCTGAACCAGCAGGTGGTGGCATACTTAGAGTGCACCCTGCCAGCCATCATTGAAGATACACTGGACTACTCGGTAGCCAAATTGGATTTGTGGCTGCAACTGGCAGATTTTGCCCTGGAAAAGTAGTGTGGCATTAGAGCGGGTGTTTAGTGTGGCGGGGGCCATAGTTACCCCATGAAGAACTCACCTGTCCACCCAAAATGTTGAGATACTGACCTTTGTCAAGATGAATCAGGCATGGATCAGCCAGGATTTCCACCCACCAATGCCTGATGCATCAGACTAGATCATCCATGGTGCCACACCTACACTTTGACAAAAGAGACCGGTTTCTTCTGGCTACCTGCCTCAGCTATTCTTCTGATGCTGCCACCTTCCTGATGCCACACATTTGATGCCAAGTGCTCCTTCTTTCACCCACCATCTTCAGCTGGTACCGGTATTGCCACCCACCTCCCTACTCTTTTACCGGGTCACTCTGTGGTCTCCTGATGCTGTTACCACCTCCCCACTCTGTCAGTTTGCCACTCTGTGGTCTCCTGATGCTGCTGCTCCAATCTCCACACTGTGATTGTGCCACTCTGTGGCCTCCTGATGATGCTACTGCCATCTCAACACTCTGTCATTGTGCCACACTGTGGCATCCTGATGCTGCTGCCACCTCCACACTCTGTCATTGGGCCACTCTGTGGTCTTCTCATGCTGCTTCTATCTCACCACTATGTCATAGGGACACTCTGTGTACTTCACATGCTTTTCCCACCATCCCCACTTCATGACTGGGCCACTATTTTGCGTTTTGGCCTGGCTGAAATCATCATTTATTTGACCCTTCTTCTGATCTGTCAGAAGGAAGGAAAAATTAGACGCCTAACAGATCCTCTATGTGTAGCAGCTGTAATGCCTGTATGGTCCGATCAGAATTGGCTCATGATTTGGTAGCCAAAAGCAGGAGTGGGTGCAAAACACATAAAACATGCAAATATTCCATTCACATGTCATCTCTGTTTTGGATCCACTCCTTTTTTTTTGGCATTAGAAATACCGATGGATTACTGACCAAATGCTGACCGAGTGAAGGCGGATGCTCCACAGACAGGATCCGTTTTTTTGGGGTTATTGTTCTAACGGATCACAGGAAGGCCAATCAGTGACGTCAACACAAACTTTCTGCTGACACCCTCTCCACTCTGTCGGGGGGCTCTACTTGTATAAGTGTTTAATAGAACAGGTTCTGTAGATATCTATGTGGAATCAGCTGACGACGGTGTAAAAGGAGTGCGCTTCTTCTTGACGCTAATATCGAACTGTAAGTCTGAGTTCATACTTGAGTTATTTGGTCAGTTTTGGCCCCGTGACTGCCCAAATAAGTAAAGTGTGCAGTGATTCTAAGAGCGACGCTTGTCATCTACATGTCATACTGACTCAGAGTATTATTTTGCTACCACAGCAGACTCCTTATGTGTGTTAATGCAAGGCACAGTGTTCTACAACACTATAATGGCTCTCTGCAGCCAGGAAATAGCCATTTTTTAAAGCGATTCGCCGTGAATAAATTCGTATCGAACCAAATTTTTTTGAAAAATTCGGCGAACTGGGCGATTTGAATTTTGCTCATCTCTAATTATTACATACAGCGGTATGTGTACAAATTGTTTCTATAACATTTTGAATCCTAAATTCATAATTTCTTTACAACAAAATCACTAAAACAAATATAAATAGATATGAATAGTATGCAACTTACTAATTGTGTTGAGTATTCTAAATAATTGTGCAATATACACTAAATATATACCGCATTTTTCGCCCCATAAGAAGCACTTTTTTTCCCCCAAAGTGGGGGGGGGGGGGGGAAATGTTAAGGCGTCTTATTGGGCGAATACAGTGCAAGGGAAAAAAATGGCCCAAGAATTGCATGTTGCCGGCACATCGCAGACTGTGTAGCATAGGGATAGCAGCCTGCGATGTACCGGACATCCGTCTTTTCACTGACTTACTCTGTCTGCAGAGTGAGTGCCGAGGGGGCTGCAGGAATGTGCTGCTGGAGAGCCAGGGAGGCTGAAGGTAGGATAGCTCGTGTCTGACAGATTCCCAGTAGCAATGAGACAAGGGGCTAGTGAGCTGGAGCAGGTAGACGATGGGCGGAGCAGGATTTCCTGTCACACATGGCTGCTCTGCCCCAACGTCTTCCTAAATGCCTGCTCCTGTGAACCTGTGTCTCCAGGTGTCTGTGCTGCTGTGAAAAATTCTCTGGAGTGCAGCTAAACGACTAACAAAAGTTACCTACAGTGTCCCCCTAATAAAGTGTCCCCCCAAAAGCCTATCACTTGACATCCTCCTCCCACAAGTGTGTCACCAGCAGATCCCCCTCCCCCATAACAGTGTCACACAGCAGATTCCCACCATAACTACACCACAGTACATCCCGGCATAACAGTGCGTCACAGCAAATTCTCGCCATAACAGTGCGTGGTAACAGATCCCCTCATAACAGTGCGTCACAGCAGATTCCCCCCCATAACAGTATGTAGCAGCAGATCCCCCCGTAATATTGTGTCAGCAGCAGATCCCCATAACAGGGTGTCATCAGCAGATCCCCCCATAATATTGTCAGCAGCAAATCCCCCATAACATTGTGTCCGCAGCAGATCCCCGCCCCCATAATGTGTCATTATTTTAACACACCTTTGGTTTAAAATATTTTTTAGCTGGGGGCGTCTTATGGACAGAGGAGTATTATATGGCGAAAACTAAATATATATATATGTATACTGTATATATATATAATATATGTGTGTGGGTGGTACATCCATCAGAAACACATGCGTGACGTTTTGGTGACGTTTCTCGAGCATGAGCACATACATATAAATAGTGATGAGCGGCAGGTGCCATATTCGATTTCGACGAATTCGAAAGAATATTCGTTTCATATTCATCGAAATCGAATATTCGTCATTATTCTAGTTATCGCGATTAATATGCGATTTAAATAATCGCGTATTGCGATTTTAACTTAGGCTACTTTCCTATTGGTTTCATATCTAGAATTATAGCGAAGATGACGGATATGACGAATGTATTCATCATATTCCTCAAAACGAAGATAACGAAGTATTCTACATCTTCGTTTTGGCAACCTATTCGTCAACTTCGCTAATTCTAGCAATCAAATAGGAAGGTTGACTATAGAGACAACTGTGTTTAATTCGCTATGCGATTTTTATTTTATTTTTTTAATAGAATAATTATATTACTTGATATAATTATTATAATTATTCTATTTATAAAAAAATATATATATATAATCGCATAGCGAATTAAACACAGTTGTCTCTATAGTCAACATTCCTATTTGATTGCTAGAATTAGCGAAGTTGACGAATAGGTTGCTAAAACGAAGATGTAGAATACTTCGTTATCTTCGTTTTGAGGAATATGACGAATACATTCGTCATATTCACTATTCGCTAATTCTACCAAGCCAACCATAAACGTCCTTGCTC
The DNA here is from genome assembly GCA_033119425.1 of Bufotes viridis. Taxonomy (NCBI): domain Eukaryota; kingdom Metazoa; phylum Chordata; class Amphibia; order Anura; family Bufonidae; genus Bufotes; species Bufotes viridis. The sequence continues at coordinate 37,054,059 of CM065596.1, read as the reverse complement.
ATGGAGCGTCCCCATCACCATGGGAACGTCTCCATATACTAAAATGTACTGTCGGATTTGAGGAATTACGTTGAAATCGCAATGCGATTAATTCAAGTTATATTAATCGCATTGCGATTTCAACTTAGAGCTGGGTTTATAATGGGTCAGCTTGCTAGAATGAACGAAGTTAACGAATATGGAATATAGCGGCAGTGCTAAGTTGAATTCGCAATGCGATTAATTTAACTTGAAGTATTCGCATTGCGATTTCAACTTAGCACTGCTAGTGCTATATTCCATATTCATTAATTCTAGCCTATGTAAGATAGCAGTACTAAGTTGTAATCGCAATGCGATTAATATAACTTGAATTAATCGCATTGCGATTTTAACGTAATTCCTCAAATCCGACAGTACATTTTAGTATATGGAGACGTTCCCATGGTGATGGGGACGCTCCATGAGCACGGAAGTCGGTAGAAGCGGCAACGGGCACTGACTAGAGCAGCCAGGAAGCCAGGAACCCTCAGGACAGGTAAGAACTACTTTTGGGAAGTGGGAAAGAAAAAAATATAACAAAAAACAAAACAAAAAAAACCCGAATATTCGAAATAGCGAATTTTTAGCGCTATATTCGAAATATTCGCGAATTAGCGAAGTGCCGATATTCGCTAAAAAAATTCGCTATTCGAATATTCGCGCTCAACACTACATATAAATCCATTTAAACTAAAAGCATACTGCCCATTTTCTATACCTGTTGCATAGATTAATTTCTATATGTATTTTCTACAAGTTAAGTAGCAAGTTAATATTTGGTACGAACTGATCTCCGCATGTTCTGGTTTAATGGAGATTATGATGATCTCAAGATAGATTAACTAGACATAAATTTAATTTAATAGGTCCTATAGAATGAAATGTCTAAACAGTCAATTATACTTTAGTTCTTAGAAACCATTGCACAATAAAGACAGTAATTCTATTACTTTAAATGACCTGTAAGCCTGAACAATACAGAACAGTCTAGATTTCGAGCACAGCCCTTACAGGGGTCCTTGTTTTTTTTAGAAGGCTGCACAATAAATAAGCAATGGTGCATATTTAAGCAGATAGGTGGCTCCGAGCCACAGTGCAGAGCATAGATCCGGGACACCTGATCTTTATATTGTACAGCTTGATGACTGACAGGTCAGAAACAATTAGTTGATGGGAAGTAAGCTGAAACCTTTTTAACCATTGCTCCAAAGTTCTGAACAGTAGGTAATTTGTGTGCAGCACACTGAGTCATATTAGGATCTGGAATCGTCAAATGATAATATAAATGTATTTAGCATCTTGGTGAGAGCTGAAGCTAGAGGAGCTGTCCAAGGTAGGAACATCAACCACTTCCTCCAATTCTCTATTTTCCTCACTGCCTTGCAGTTTTGTGTCTGGAATTACACCCATACAGAGTAGAAGGAAAGTGCCTGCTATTTCAAACCATAATGAACATAATTTAAGTCTTTCTACAAGCAATAACTAGATATGTACTTATACGTATGTTGTGTTAACAGGTAGAGCCCATGGGATCACCCCCTAATTCCTCTAATAATCATTAAAGTGTCTGGAAATTATTTAGTAGTGTCAAGAGAGTTTAAGGTCAAGGTGACATTTTTCCTTTTACTTATCGCCTTTAGATGATAGGATATCATTAGTGTTCATTTTTAGGCTGGTACATTAGGTCTTCTGAGATGGTTACAATGTACCTCATGTAAAGTGTTATCTGAACCGCCTCTTAAAAGTTCCTTGCAATGACTTTTGTGTGACCCTAAACACTAACTTGTATTCTGTGTAATGCCAAGAGTTTCAGTGACTGATCTAAATGTTTCCTTTATAATTCATTCATTAAAACAACATTGTAAAGGTATTATTTTTCATGGATAAGTGAAGTAAAGGTGTCCAATAAATGCATGTTATCATGTACTTAGCAAATAGCCAATAGTAATATCATCATCAACACAGAACAAATGGTAGTGCTGCAAGAAAATAACAAATATTAAGAATATTGTAAGAAAATAACAAATGTAAGCAAACAACAAAAAAGTAGTAAAGTGAAAAAATATTAATATTAACTATTGACTGTTATTAAAAAATAACAAATATAAATAGTATTGTAAAAAAATAACAAACATTAGTAACATTAAGCAAATACATTAAATAGTATTGTAAGTAGAGATGAGCGAATCGAAGCTGACGAAGTGGAATTCGATCTGAATTTTAGGAAAAATTTGATTTGCACCGAATGCAAATTTCCTCGTGCTTCATGGGTAACAAATCAATTTTTTCTAAAATGGAAGCTGCACATGTGAGGACAAGGGGCAAGGAACTCTGGAAAGGCAGGATCACCCATACTGATGTGCATGCAGCCAATCAGCAGCCAGCCAGCCCTGTGATGTCACAGCCCTATAAATAGCGGCAGCCATCTTAGATTCTGTCATTCACCAACGTACTTAGTGCAGGGAGAGACGTGTCTGCAGGCGCTAGGGACAGTGATAGGAAAGACTTGATTGTGGTGAAAAAAAAAACTATTTAAAAGTGCAGGGAAAGAATATTTAAGGTGTAGGGAAAGGATAGGGAGGAATCATTCCACCAGCATTTCTGTTGAACAGGGTCCAGTCAGGGAGGTGACAGGCTGGGTAATAGGAACAATCCGATTACACCTTGCTGCACTGACTGGGGATCCAAATTTCCATTATACAGCTCTGTAATTCCAGCAAACCGTTCTTATTAGGGGGCAAGTGCTGTTTGATACCGGCATTAACAGGGTTTATTACAAGAAAATATTTCTACATTTAATGTTCCCTTGTGCAGTGCAGTTTTATGCTCAAAGGCATTTTTTGGCTTATATTAGTGGGAAAAAAGTGCTTATTAGCCGTGGTATGGTTAAGTGCGAAAATTACAGCCCTTTCTGTCGTGTATTAGTGGCAAAAGTTAAATATATTTGCCGCTCAGCGGTGCAGTTATCTGTTTTAAAGCCCTTTTTTCTCTGTATTATTGGAACAAGAAAAAAAATATTTGCCACTCAGCGGTGCAGTTATCTGTTTTAAAGCCCTTTTTTGCTTGCATTAGTAAAAAAAAGGAAAAATATAGTTGACGCTCTCCAGTACAGTTATATATTTTAAAGCCCTTTTCCCCGTGTATTAGTGGAAAAAGAAAAAAAATATTTGCCGCTTAGCTGTGCAGTTATCTGTTTTAAAGCCCTTTTTTGCATGTATTAGTGGAAAAAAGAAAAATATCTTTGCCGCTCAGTGGTGCAGTTATCTGTAGAGTTGAGCAAACCCGAACTTTGCGGTTTTCAGCACCCGGACCCGAACATTCATGCAAAAGTTTGGGTTCGTTGTTCATTGGTTTCTTCCTGCTTTTTGAAAGGTTGCAGGGTAGCCAATAAACAAGTGTTTCACTACTTTGCCCTAAGAAGCCATCACAGCCATGCCCACTATTGGCATTTGACCCAGCCTCTATTTAAGATGAAGTCATGTAGCGCCGCATGTCACTCTGCTGTTCTTAGTGTAGAGACAGGTTGCTGCTGGTGCTCTCAGGGAGAGATTAGGGAAGAAATCTGTTGAACTTGGTGGTGTTAACTCTTTAAACTACAGCAATTATTGAGGGTGCTATGCTGCATATTTGTACCCAGCCCTGAGCCCAGTGATACTGCAAAATAATTTTTAATCCATATGTTACTGAGGTGGGGTTCGGCTGCCATTTTAGCAACTCCAGTGTCCTTGGAACTGCATGTGACCTGCATGTGTGCCAGCCTGCCAGGGACATCAGTCTAATTATTTTTTGGTAGCTCAGTGAAGGAAAAATTAATTTTTTTTGGCAGGTCAAGTCCCCCTACATGACCTATTTTATAATTTTGGGGTGACATAGTGCATTTTTGTAGTTGCTGTAATAAACCTGTACTGTCGTACCACAGAGCACATTTGCATACACTGCTGAAAAACCTATTTTAAAATTTTGCGGTGTCATAGTGTATTTCTGTACTTGGGGGAAAAAACCCGTACTGTTGTGCCACAGAGTACTTTTACATACAACGCTGAAAAAACATTTTTTTTTGCCAGTTTATATATACAAACCTCTGCTCTGCATAAGTGACAGGGCAGTCAATTTCAAAAAATCATTTGTTGCATTGGTGGGTGACATTTTGCCAGTTTTGCTGTATACAAACCCCTGCTCTACATAAGTGACAGGGAGGTAAATTTAAAAAATCATCTGTTACATTAGTGGGTGACATTTTGCCAATTTTTGCAATATAGAAACCCCTGCTCTGCATAAGTGACAGGGAGGCAAATTTCAAAAAATCATCTGTTACATTAGTGGGTGACATTTTGCCAATTTTTGCCATATACAAACCCCTGCTCTGCATAAGTGGCAGGGAGGTAAATTTCTAAAAATCGTCTTGGGCCACAAAGTACGCCTGCACTGCATACCTGACTTGGAAATATATTCAATAAATTAGGTAGCCCTCAGATTGTTAGGTGATCTGTACCCCTTCTTTCTTTCAAAGTATCCAAGCACTGCATACCTGACTGGGAATTATATTCTGTAGATTCGGCGGCGTTTACATTGATGGGTGCCGTAGTTATATGCTGTAAAATCTCCATGATGTCTCCATGATAAATCTGCAGCCTGGTGGGCCCCATGTGGCTTTTATACACTTTTAAAATAATCCTTTAGCGGTGCAAATAGATGCCTGATGAAGTCCCGCTCCATGACCCCTTTTTTTATTCAAAATACCCCTGCTCTGCATACCTGACTGGGAAATATATGCTGTAAATTAGGTGGCGTTCAGATTGTTGGCTGATCTGTACCCCTTCTTTCTTTTAAAGTACCCCTGCACTGCATAACAGACAGGGAACTTAGTTCATTACAATTGGCGGTTGCATTGTTGCCTGACATAAAGTCTTTTTTGGCTGTGAAGCGAAAGGAAGTCGCCAACAGCAATGTGTTTTCTTTTTTTTTTTTATATAAATTGGGGTAAACCCAAAACATTGGGAAACATAAAAAAGAAAACAAAGAGTAAGTGTGTTGTAGCATAACAAAGGCTGGGTGAGGTCGGTATACATGTCTATTCTGCATAAGGTACAAACAAGTCCTGTGGGATCAATGCCTGGTTCTTTTTAATGAACGTGAGATTGTCCAAGTTGGCTGTAGACAGACGGCTGCGCTTGTCTGTGAAAACGCCCCAGCCGTGCTCTTCCCAACATAAAACAGATAAAAAAAAATGCACCAAACGGATATGCCACTGACTATACTAGCTAGTCAAACAAGCAGATATTAAAAGTTGAGACTGTTTGCCAATATATTCATGTCAGGAACACATCGGAGCCCCTCATGCACCACGTCACGGTCACTCAGCATGGCATGGGGTCCTACCACTACGCTAACTATGGTGTGAACACGGTCTGAAGGTGATGGAATACTGCTCACAGCCAAGCTTCCACACAACCGCATAGCAGGACAACTAATGCAATGTGAATAAAGCAAGACTGCAAACCACACCCATATCAGACCGTGTGATGGAGGCTACCAGGTGCAAAATAAAAAATTTTCCAACATAAAACAGACCCACAGAATTTAGGAAGTCTTCAAATCTAGAACATCATTTGCTCATCCACCATATAAGCTTTGGATGTCTAAAAAATGACATTCCAGAGTCTGTGACTTCAACCTGTTTGTTTGTTCTTTAGCTGTTACATACTTTAATGGAGAAATCTGCATGTTTCTGTCTAATATTTAGCTTAACACTATTGGGCATAGATTACTATAAGGTGTGTACAGTTATATTGAGTGTTTATAGATATCATTGAACAGATTCTCCATTTAAAGGGGTTATCTGGTCAGCACAATTTTTAAGAAAACAATTAAAGAAAAGTAATTTCACCCATACTGTCTCATTCCGATGCTTCTTGGATCCCCCGCCATTCTCTACTTCTTGGTCCCTCTTGACACACAAATGTGTTACTGGCTGTAGCAGTGACCCATTTCAGTCTCAAGCAGTTTCTACAACCCCTTCAAATATAGGGCTTATGGTGAAAAAACACAATTCATATAACTACAGCATTAACCAGAACTGCTCTATAAAATAACACTTGCTTTCCGAAATGTTTATTAGCTTCAGAGAAAATATGAACAGCAAAGGCGCATATTATCAACTTCTCGATGCAATGGTCCAAATAATTTTTATACCAATGGACTCATGAAAACAATCCAATGTCCATTTACCCTATTAGACCACAAGACCATAGAGGAGGGTCTTCAACTTGGGACCCCTCTACAAGCTAGCAAACAGAGCCATTCTATGAAAGCACTCCAATTCCGGCATGCTTGAACTGTCCTTGCATTAACATTCCTATTAAAGGTCATTATGTGATACCATGCTTCTCCTGTAGTGTCCACTGTAGGAGAAACAATTGATCAGCTTGAGCTGTGGCTGTCACATTCCACAGGAGCTTGCTTCTGATACAACCCCTTTAACACTGCACAATATCTTAAAATTAGATTAAAAGGTCAACATATATTGTGAGAACCTAAAAGATACATTTCTACTAGTATGTCTGACCTATAGCCTTAAAAGAATTCTCTGGAATTTTTCTACTGATGGCCTATCCTCAGGATAAGCCATCAAAATCTAAACCGCAGGGGCTCAGACAACCTGCCGGCCTCTGTCAGCTGTTGCAGTAGCTCCAGCGTCAAAGCTCAGTATTGGAATTATACAACTCTGTGCATTGTGTAATGGGCAGAGCTGGGTACTGCAGTGTTGCTCACATTAATTTCCATACTGTTACTACAGCTGGTGCCTGATAGTGATGATCAGATATTAATGGTCTATCCTGTGGATTGGCCATCAATAGTAAAATCCTAGAATACCCCTTTAAGAAGGTTACCCTTAAAGGCAATTCCTATAAGTTAGTAGGAAGTCTATTTGAATATCTAGTAAAAGAAAAAACTACTTTCCTGTTCTGCTCAGCTATTCTTTATTTGTTACTGCTGATGAACTTTAATAAGTAAGGCTATTATATTTTAATTGAATGAAGGCCCAGGGGAAATGCTGAAATGCTGCCAAGAGCAGAATATCCTACAATGCTTCCCTGCTTGATATAACTAGAGGAAACTGGGATGCTAGAATAAGCTCCATATAATTCAAACAATTCTAAGGTTTATTTTAAGGCTATGTACACCTTCAGGGATTTTTTTATTATTTATTATTATTAAAGTATAACTGTCAATTTTTTCTTTTTACTATTGGATTTTGGTGATTAATATCACCTTGTTTGCCCTGTTTTAATTTCTGATTGTTTAATAAATAACCCCTAAAAGCCACCTAAAAGTCCCCAGTATTGGCTATTGTTACCTGAGATTAAAATGAGGTTGCTATACTCCTTCCGTCTACCAGATGAGGACGGAGCACGCTGCGTGCACTGGGAACTGATAGTGAGTCAGCATTGTAAGGGAATGTATAAAAAGCCAGGTTCTTCCTGACAGGAGATAACAGTGCTGGGCTGTGTGTGTGAACTTCTCCACATGCCTGTGCTTGGCAGACACTCCCTCAGCAGTGCTGGAGAATGTAGAGCCCTGTGAGATATGGCGGCTGCTCAGTGTATAAATGAAAGCCTTATCTGATAAGGCTCACAGAGGAGAGCTTGTAGGAGGACTACAGGCTTCAGCCAGACCTGGGAACCTCACTGCAAGACCCCCCTATACAGTGCTGGTCTTCACTAACTTCACTGCAGGTGTCCTATGGATTAGCCTCAGGGCTGAGGGTGGCTATTTTAACAGAATAGTGAAGTTGTAGTTTTATGCAGACTGGTTGCCAAAGGGCTGAATCTTATTAAATAAGGGGTAAGTAAGTATAATAGTTATTGATTCAGGAATATTATCATATTAGTAACTACATATATGAAAACTGAAATTAGGGTCTAAATGTGACAGTTATGCTTTAAGAAACATGCTTATCAGTAACAATATAATTGAGCTATATTGAGTGTTTATAAGGTCAGAAATAAGGAGCCATCAGATGAGCTGCCTGACAGAACATTGTAAAACATTGGTATAGATAATCTCAAGGCTGTACAGAGAAAGGGTCTCAAACTGTTTAATAAAGGACAGTTAAAAAATTATATTTTTAACTACAATGAAATCATTTAAAAAAGTGTCCCCATAGCCTTTAAACTTGTTCTACAGAGACTGGGTTCATATATACTGTGTATCAATGACCTGGTATACTCCACAATTTTGGATAATCACAGAAAATTGTCATGAAATGTGTAGGCGTGGTTTACATATTCATGGTTTGTGATGCAGTTTTTGAAGCCAGAAATGGATTCTAAAAGAGGATGTATTCTCCATGTATGATCTATTCCTGAGTCTGCTCATTCCTTGGGTCATCGGTGGCACCTTTCTACAGGACTATTATCGAGAATAAGAGTTTCTAGGAACGTTTCTTCACAGTATTTGCCCTAATCATAGGGGGACTGGCCATAAACCATACAGGGATATTTTCTGGTAGGCAAATGCCCAGGGTTCTGCATGAGCCCTCCTCATGGCCTACAGCTGGATACCTAATTATCTGATGCTCTCAGTAGTAATTAATGCTAGGCTGATGGCCACATGTGCCCTCCTGAATTCAAGTTTAAACTGTCCTCAGGATGGGGATACAGTTCAATACTGTAGTGAGGGAAGCAGTATTTTGTGCTGCACTGTGGTATTTGGCTCTGCTAGGGTCTCATATTGTGCTGCACTATGATATTACTGACCCCAACTACTTCTGTTGTCCCTGCCTATTTGTGTTGCCCATCTTCTGTCAATATAGACCTGCCTACAACATGCGGCCCCTTGTAGTTTTTTTTCAGGACCAGTTTAAGCTCCCAGTCCTCTCCAGACCCTAATCATTATATGACCTACAAAAACAATTTTCCAAAAGGAAAAAAGGCAACGCCCATCAAATATATAAAATAAAATCCAAGTTTATTGAGCAATGCAATTATGACATGTAACTGTAAATGATCCTGATTCTGAAAACATCAGTTCTTGGAAATCATAACCATAAAGTTATTGTGCCAAGTACATAACAGTATAACAAAAAGGGGATGTTCAGATAAAAATCATATAGATCACTGGAACACTTTGTTATGCCAAGTACATAACCCCCACATCATAAAATTCCCCCAAAGAGATGGAATAACATGTACCGTGGCAAAAAGGGGGTTGATCTTGTATGTACCAATAAATAATAACCATGGACTTATATATCAATAATGTATCAGTATCTCCCAATTGGGGGGGAGAGCTTCTAACTCGTGAACCTACTCTAGAATATCTAAATGGTATACTGAGTTCCAAAGTATAGACCAATTAAATACTACCATGGTATCACTATCTAAGAACTATTACCCACCCAAGGACGTGATAAGGGAACGTGGATCAAGGAATTTTTTTCGTAGGCACTACAGTGTATTTTGGCATACCCTAGTTATTATGTTTGAGGCGTTTGTTGGTGTCTTGCCCTAATCATTGTCTTGTGTAAAGGGGCCTTTAGGTCCTTTGCAGTCAATTCAAGTGCATATGTCACCTAAACAGACACTTGTAAATGATATAAAAGAGTGCATCTGGTGAGGACAGTTGCACCCAATAAATGGAAACAGTCACGTTGAATGTGATGTCTGAGCTGATAAGACCGCCTCCTTGACTTCAAAGTCCAGAATGGGATTTAAATAAATGAAATACAAGCTATACTGAATCTTTTCCCATAAAAATATATATCAATCTGCTCAGCATCTCCTGCTCTATAATATGCTGCCTGTAGATTACATTGCACATTCATGGTGACAGGTCCCCTTTAAATGTCTCTCGATCCCCAGCAAAACAGATTGGAGTCCCTGAATAAAACCTCCATTTTATGCATTTTTGCATATTCTCAATCTTCTCTAATCTACGATTGATATGTTTTTTGGCTTTAAGAATTCCAAAGCTTAGTAGTTAAAACAAATGCTTATCGGTTACCATGACATCAATTGAATCTGGAGATACGTTAAAACCTGACAATTACAACCTGGGAAGATCATCAGTGGCGGAAACACTGATGGTTATAGAAGCATTTATTGTACATGAAATTGGATGAGATCAGTATTATAAATCAACAAATTCTTATGTTCTTGTATGATCTTTAGGGATGTTCTTAAAGGGGTTGACCATGTTCAGAGCTGAACCCGGACATACCCAAATTTTCACCCAGACAGCCCCCCTAATATGTTCTCCTTTGCCCTGCACTGAATCGAGCAGGGCAGAGGAAATTTTTCGAGATCAGGTGACGTACCGGGCTCTCCATAGAGACTGTTAAGCGGAGGCTTCCACCCAGCAGTGAGACCGGCACTAATGGGCGGACTTTAGCACTGCCCTAGACTGTAAAAAAGCCAGGGCAGCACTAAAGCCCACCCATCAGAGCAGTTGGCATCAGCAAATAGCCTGCTGGGTGGAAGCCTTCGCCTAGCAGTGTGAAAATATAAACAAAAAAGCCCCTGCCTTGCGCAATACAGCACAGGGCAAGGGAGATCATTGGAGCATGATCATAATAGGGGGGCTGCCTAGGTAAAAATATGGGTATGTCCGAGTTCAGTTCTCATTTTAATTTTTATATTAATCATGGCATAACCCATGGTTTGTCCCACCATGAGAACTTATCACCTATCCACAGTGTACAATTGGTGTGAGTTTGACTGCTGAGACTCCACAATCACAAAAACAAGCTCCTGGAGCCCTCAGTATGAATGAAGCAATGGTCGCACTTGTAAACTGTCGCTTCTTATAACTTTTTGGGTCTGAAGAAGAGAACTCGAGTATCTCCAGGAGTCCCACAGAGATAAATGTAGCTGCAGCTCACATGCATTACTATCATGTCCATTTTTATGTACGGTGGTGTATTCTTTGGACCTCCATCGATCAAATAAGGGATAGGTGATAAATTGATGGGACAAGTAAAGGTACATACTGGCCAGTGATCTTACTATGTCTCTAACAGTGGCTGAACTTTCTAAAGATCAGTCTAAGGCATCATTCGCATTAATGTTTCAGTACTGTGGTCCGCAAACCACGGATCAGCAAAATAGGCATACCTTATGTGTGCAATCTGCATTTTTTTTACTACCATCATTAGAAATGCACGAATATAAGGACTCCCTACACTTTTTAGGGAGCAGACTCCAGAGGTCGCCTCGCCAGCAAATTGTAATATTCTTCCTGGTTCAAGAGACAGGTTTTAAGATACAGTAAATTGTGTTAATTTTTTAAAAAGTGTGGTATGCGTTTTGCCTAGTGGTAAAGCCAGCCATCATCATGACTGGACTGATGATGCCCCAGTCAGGGTTGCCAACCATCAGAAATTTCTAGTCACTCTGTAAAAATAGGCAACTTTTTACCTGTGTTCCGCGAAAAAAATGTGTCTGCAATTTTTTTTGAGGGTGGTGGTATTTGACTAGATTATAAGGTGGTAATTATTAGTGTTGAGTGAAATTCAAGATCAGATGCCAGGATTAGAGATGAGTGAATTTTTAAAAAATTTGATTCGGCCAGTTCACCGAATTTTTTGGAAAAATTTGCTTTGATCTGAATTTATTCCCGGCGAATCACATTAAAAACGGCTATTTCTGGGCTGCAGAGAGCCTTTATAGGGGTGTAGAACACTGTGCCTTGCAGTAACACGCATAGGGAGTCTGCTGTGGTAGTGAAATAATACTGTGAGTCAGAATGACATGCAGATGACAGGCGTTGTTCTTAGAATCACTTCATACTTCACTTATTTGGGCAGTTACGCGGCCAAAACTGACCAAATAACTGAAGTATCATGCACATAAACGTTTTTTTTTTATGTTTACGTTCAGTTTTTTGCATTCCGCATACAAACCGTATACAGAACCATTAATTTCAATGGATCCACAAAAAAACGGAATGTAGTCCGTATGCTTTCCATTTCAGTTTTTCCATTTTTCCGTTCCGTTCAAAGATAGAACATGTCCTATTATTGTCCGCATAATGGACAAGGATAGTACTGGTCTATCAGGGGCCAGCTGTTCCGTTCTGCAAAAAACGGAATGCACATGGACATCATCCGTATGTTTTGCGGATCCGTTTTTTGCGGACCGCAAAATACTGAAAAAGCCATACGGTCATGTGCAACCGGCCTTACAGGTCGGTGTTAGTGTCGAGAAGAAGCACACTCCTTTTACACCCTTGTCAGCTGATTCCACATAAATGTCTACAGAACCTGTTTTATTAAACACTGATACAAGTAGACCCCAACCGACAGAGTGAAGAGGGTGTCAGCAGTAAGTTTGTGTTGACGTCACTGATTAATTTTCACCATTTTCTGATCCATCAGAACAATAACCCAGAAAAAATGGATCCTGTCTGTGGAGCAAACGCCTTTACTCGGTCAGCATTTGCTCAATAATCCATCAGTATTGCTAATAGAAAAAAAAACAGGAGTGGATCTAAAACAGAGATGACACGTGAATGGAATATTTGCATGTCTTCTTTGTTTTCTACCCACTTTTGGCTATCAAATCATAAGCCAATTCTGATTGGACCATAAAGGCCTTAAAGCTGCTACACAGACAGGAGCCGTTGTGTTTCTCATTTTTCCTTCCTTCTGACAGATCAAAAGAAGTGTCAAATAAATGATGATGTCAGCCATGCCGAAAGCCAAAATAGTAGACCAGTCATGAAGTGGTGAGGTGGAAGCAGCATGAGGAGACCACAGAGTGGCCCAATGACAGAGCCTGGAGGTGGCAGCAGCATCAGGAGGAGGCCACAGAGTGGCACAATGACAGAGTCTGGAGTTGGCAGCACCATGAGTAGGCCACAGAATGGCACAATGACAGAGTCTGGAGGTGGCAGCCGCGTAAGTAGGCCACAGAGTGGCATAATGACAGAGTCTGGAGGTGTCGGCAGCAGCATCAGGAGGATGCCACAGAGCGGCACAATGACAGAGTCTGGAAGTTGCAGCAGCAGCATCAGGAGGAGGCCACAGATTGGCACAATGACAGAGTCTTCAGTTGGCAGCAGCATTAGAAAGCCACAGAATGGCACAATGACAGAGTGTGGAGGTGATCGCAGCATCAGGAGACCACAGAGTGGCAAGGTGACATAGTGTGGAGGTGGAAGCAGCATGAGTAGGCCACAGAGCGGCACAATGAAAGAGTCTGGAGGTGGCAGCAGCATGAGGAGGCCACAGAATGGCACGGTGACAGCAGCATGAGTAGGCCACAGAGTGGCACAATGAAAGAGGTGGCAGCAGCAGCAGCATCAGGATCTGGCCACAGAGTGGCACAATGAAAGACTGTGGAGTTGGCAGCAGCATGAGGAGGCCACAGAATGGCACAATGACAGAATCTGGAGGTATCTGCAGCAGCAGCATCAGAAGGAGGCCACAGAGTGGCACAATGACAGAGTCTGGAGGTGTCAGTAGCATGAGTAGGCCACAGAGTGGCACAATGACAGAGTCAGGAGTAGGCCACAGAGTGGCATAATGACAGAGTCTAGAGGTGTCAGTAGCATGAGTAGGCCACAGAGTGGCACAATGACAGAGTCAGGAGTAGGCCACAGAGTGGCACAATGAGTCTGGAGTTGGCAGCAGCATCAGGAGGAGGCTGAATAAATTTTGTTTTTCGACCAAAATACGTCACAAAAGATTTCACCACATATTACTACAGTGCTGAACGCTGAATAAAATTAGTTTTTCGCCTGAAATACATCACTAAACGTTTTAGCACATATAACTGCAGTGCTGAACGCTTATTAAAATTTATTTTCCACTGAAATACATCAATAAAGATTTTACAACATATAACTGCAGCGTTGAATGCTGAATAAAATTTTCTTTTCAACCAAAATACGTCACTAAAGGTTTTGTCACATATACCTGCAACAGTGAATGCTAAATATATATTTTTTTTCTACCAAAATACGTCACTAAAGGTTTTACCACATATAACTGCAAAAGTAAAAGCTGAATATATTTTGTTTTTGTACTGAAATAATAATAACCGCGGAAGTGAAATGCGTATGTATTTTTAATTTTGTACTAAAATAGGCCACTAAACTCTTTCACCACAAATAAATGCTACAGTTAAGTGCGTATATATTTTTCCTTTTTGTACTGAAATAGGCCAGTAAACGCTTTCAACACATATTTTACAGAGCCTGGAAATTATAGGCCGGTAAGTTTAACATCTGTTGTTGGTAAACTGTTTGAAGGGTTTCTAAGAGATGCTACCTTGGAGTATCTCAATAAAAATAAGCAAATAACGCCATATCAGCATGACTTCATGAGGGATCGGTCATGTCAAAAGAATTTAATCAGTTTCTATGAGGAAGTAAGTTCTAGACTTGACAGCAGAGAATCAATGGATGTCAAATATCTGGACTTCTCCAAAGCATTTGATACTGTACCTCATAAAAGGTTAGTATATAAAATGAGGATGCTCGGACTAGGAGAAAATGTCTGTACGTGGGTAAGTAACTGGCTGAGTGACAGAAAACAGAGGGTGGTTATTAACGGTACATACTCAGATTGGGTCACTGTCACTAGTGGGGTACCTCAGGGGTCAGTATTGGGCCCTATTCTCTTCAATATATTTATTAATGATCTTGTAGAAGGCTTGCATAATAAAATATCAAATTTTGAAGATGACACTAAACTGTTTAAAGTAATTAACACTGAAGAGGACAGTTTTCTGCTACAGATGGATATGGATAGATTGGAGGCTTGGGCAGAGAAATGGCAGATGAGGTTTAACACTGACAAATGTAAAGTTATGCACATGGGAAGGAATAATGCAAGGCACCCGTACATACTAAATGGTAAAACACTTGGTAACACTGACATGGAAAAGGATCTAGGAATTTTAATAAACAGCAAACTAAGCTGTAACCAGTGTCAGGCAGCTACTGCCAAGGCCAATAAGATAATGGGTTGCATCAAAAGGGGCATAGACGCCCATGATGAGAACATAGTCCTACCACTTTACAAATCACTAGTCAGACCCCACATGGAGTACTGTGTACAGTTCTGGGCTCCTGTGAACAAGGCAGACATAGCAGAGCTGGAGAGGGTTCAGAGGAGGGCAACTAAAGTAATAACTGGAATGGGGCAACTACAGTACCCTGAAAGGTTATCAAAATTAGGGTTATTCACTTTAGAAAAAAGACAACTGAGGGGAGATTTATAAATAGATCAGGGGTCAGTACAGAGATCTCTCCCATCATCTATTTATCCCCAGGACTGTGACGAGGGGACATCTGTACACAAACATAGAAGAGGATTCTTCACGGTAAGAGCAGTGAGACTATGGAACTCTCTTCCTGAGGAGGTGGTGATGGTGAGTACAATAAAGTAATTCAAGAGGGGCCTGGATGTATTTCTGGAGTGTAATAATGTTACAGGCTACAGCTACTAGAGATGAGTTGGTGATCCAGGGAATTATTCTGATTGCCTGATTGGAGTCCGGAAGGAATTTTTTCCCCTTAAGTGGGGAAAATTGGCTTCTGCCTCACAGGGATTTTTTACCTTCCTCTGGATCAACTTGTAGGAAACAGGCCGAACTGGATGGAAATATGTCTTTTTTCAGTCTTGTATACTATGTTACTAACTGCACCAGTGAAATGCGTATATTTTTTTCTTTTTGTACTGACATAGGCCACTAAACGCTTTCAACACATATAACAGCAGAAGTGAACTGAGAGTATATTTTTCTTTTATGTACTGAAATAGGCCACCAAACGCTTTCACCACATATAACTGCAGAAGTGAACTGCGCATATATTTTTGTTTTTGTAATGAAATACGCCACTGAACGCTTTCACCACATATAACTGCAGAAGTGAACCGAGAATATATTTTTCTTTTTGTAATGAAATACGCCACTAACTGCTTTCAACAAATATAGCTGCAGAACTGAGCTGCGTATATATTTTTCTTTTTCCACAGATATAAGCCACTAAAGGCTTTTCAACATAGCACTTGCACCCCAAGAACAAATTGCTGGAATGACAGAGTTGTATAATGCCTATTTGGATCCCCAAATTATCTTTCCCTGCATTTGTAAATCGCTTTTCTAGCATTGTCCCTTGCGCCTTCTGTCCCTAGCACTAAGATGCTGTGAAATTATTCCTCCCTATCCTTTCCCTGCACTTATAAATCATTTTTTATGTTTTATTTTTATTTTTTAAATGAGGTTTTTGCAATTGCTGTCCCTAGTGCCTTCTCACGTCTGTCCCTGCACTCAGAATGCTGGAAAATGTCTGATTCTAAGATGGCTTCCATATTTATAGGGCTGTGACATCACAGGGCTGGCTGGCTGCTAATTGGCTGCATCATGCATGTCAGTCTGGGTGATCCCGCCTTCCCATACTTCTTTTCTCCATGTCCTCACATGTGCAGCAGCCATTTTAGGAAAAATGTGATTTGTTACCACGAAGTGCGAGGTAATTCGCATTCATTGCGAATCGAATTTTTCCTGAAATTCGGATCGAATTCCACTTCATCAGCTTCAATTCGCTCATCTCTAGCCGCAATCATGTATGAATCCGTTCAGTTTGCATCAGTTTGTCTTCAGTTCAGTCCTTTCACGTTTTTTTAGACACAGATAAATGCGCAGCATGTGTATTTTTATCTCCGGCCAAAAAAGCGGAAACACTTGACGGAATGACGGATCCGCCATTGAATTCCATTGAAATGTATTAAGGGCAGATCCAACATTGAAAACGGATCCGTTCCCCCACTCTGCGCATGCGCAGACTTTTAGAAATAGTAAAATAATAAAATAACGGATCCGTTTTTACGGATGACAACGGAAAGATGGATAGGTTATTTCAATACAATTGTCAAAAGGATCTGCAAACGGATCCGTTTGAAAATGAAATCCGTTTTCAAACGTTTTAACAGATCCGTCAGGCAGTTCCGTTAACGGTACTGCCTGACGGAATCCTTCAACGCAAGTGTAAAAGTACCCTTAAGGACCCTTCAACCAAAGACAGAGGTGAATTTGAAAGGAATTAAAAATATAAAGGAAGGAGTTATACTTCTCCCTCCTGGTAAATCCATTTTTGGCTTTAGTTGAAAATTCTGCAGGCAGATCTGCCTCAAAACTTCGTCCAAAAAAACTCTGTACCCTAAGGTGCAGATTTGAATGCAGAAGATCTGCATGAAATGTGCACCATTTGGTGCATTTTTATGTGGTCTCTGTTACTGTGAACAGTTAAGCATGTTGAAGGTGAAATGATCTCCAAAAGGCACAAAATTAAAGATGACACATTACCTTTGTATTTTAAGCAAAAACATGTTTTTTATTTTCATCTTTTACATTTTTAAAATAACAAAAAAGGAAAAGGACCCGAAACAAAACTTTGGGCACCCTGCATGGTTAGTATCTAGTAGCACCCCCTTTGGAAGTACTGCAAGGCCATTAAGAATGCAAACCGCCTACAATATTCAGTGTGGTCTTCATTAGATAAATATGAGGCAGCTGCGGCCTACTTGGCCCCGTGGTTCTTGACTGCAGCTGGCCACAACCAGAATAGATCACGTCTGTGTGGTTGTTCCCTTTTAGCTGAACAAGCGTTCCGACAACAGCTGATGTGTATGGTCAGTCTTTGGGTAGTTTTTTGGGGAATAAAGTCACTATACTTTTTGAGCCAAATCGAGGAGCGAATACAAAAAGGAATGGGAAGAATAAAGCAAGAACTTATATTTCTTCTTGCTGGCTCCACAAAAAAAAAATTCCAGCCTAAGTAGGATACAGAAAATATGTTGCGACAAATCTGTTCTAGAGCCATTATTGCAGAAGTACAACATTTTACATACAACTTTATTCTTGTGGATGTCTTAGCCCACATGTAATTATTGTTTGGAAAGGGATGATTAGAATTAATTATTTTAAAGCAAAAAAAAAAAAAAAACATTATCGATCCATGCCATATGGGACTCTTGGGATTAGCAGAGATGGGTGGGTGTGATCTGGCTCAGAGAAACTGCTGCTACTTGTAGATTTGGAATGCCATGTGTCACTTACATAATCACTTCATGAGAACGAACACGTTCTAAACACAATGTACTGTATGAATAGAGCAGACTGCTTCAGCCTGATTTAATCATCATATGCTACATTGTAAAAATGATTTTCAAAAGAGAATTACCAAAGCTCAAAGCTCTTGAACAGCAGCAGAAGGAATTTAATTAACCATTAGCACAGCTAATACTATTGTTTGTGCAATGCATTTAAAATGTATTGGGTTATTTTTCTATTTCCTTATGACTCTTGACAAAATATATTAGCGATAAAGCGGGGGTTGAACTCTATGTATGTAGAATATACATCTTACTTTAAAGTAACTGCAAAAAAGACCCTGCACACAGCATTAAAAGGATTGTCCCCATTAAGCAACATAGCAAAAGGCAGGAACAATATTAGAATAATAAAAAAAAGGTATAATCTCTGTTGCGAATGCTCTCCATGGCCATTCTCCCCGCCAGGATTTGTTGATGCAGAGATGAGGCAGGCAGTCCCCTTCCTTGGCAGTCTTGTGATTGGCTGCAGCTGTCATTTGCGGTGTATAGGTATTTCATCCCTGCAGCTGAAAACCTGACATCATGGCTGCAGTGGTGGGGAGGATCAGAGTAGTGAAGTAGATGTGATTTGGAAGTGAGTATAAACTTTTTTTTTAAATTAATTTAAAACCTTCTCTATCTTAAAAGAGGTTCCTCGTGAATTAAGAAAATAAAATTACTGAAAATACTTAAATATTACTATATTATAAATCTATTCACAAATACCTTTCATTAGCAATAATGGCTCGTTTTGTCTAGGGAGCAATCATTAGGAGAAATAAAATGGCCGCTGTCCTATAAGTACACATCAAACTGTCCAAATCACACAGCAGGACAAGTTACTTCAGAACACAGCTAAAGAGCCGCCTCATCCTCCCCTCTGCTCTGCTGATAAGATCTTTATCTGAATCACTGTGGGAGATACCTGATTTATAGAGGTTCATGACAAATTAATTCGTAACAAATAAAATTTCTTGCCAAACTTCAGCGAATCGACTAGTAGTAATAGTAGTAGTAGCAATAAGAGAAAACTGAAGGATTTTAGGATTTTTTTTAAATATAGGAAACGACATAGAAAATTTAAAATAATTTCTAATCACCCAAAATTCTTCAAAAATACGTTTCATAAAAACTTGATTTAAACAATAGGTCATTTTCTGATAGCAAATTCCCTTAAATTCCTTTACAAAAGCACAAGGCTTCTGGAATATCATGAATGAAAAGTTCAACGATTGTGATAAATTATTCATTTTTGAGAAAAGCAAAATCATCTAACCAATCTAAACCAAAATGACCCACCAGAAATAAACACTTGTGAACATAGAGACTAAAACTGCAGAATTACTCAACAGAACATACAAAACATACTCCTGAGGCTTCTTTGATCTCGGTACTGTGATAACTGGGTAATTAGGGTCACTCTTCAGTGAGAACATTATAAAAAGTCTGCTGTTAATCACCACTTACTGGAAATTTACTGGAAGTAAAAGTAGGAAGGTATTTGAAGCAACCATGACAACTATTGCAATGGGCGGCCTCCCTCCGGGGACCTCTATGTCGCGTCCCAGATGTAGGAAATGCTGAATGTTATATTGCAGACTAAAACGTCTCTTTATGTGTGTCACGGTGCTCCAGCCTGGATACGCCTGGACCCCAGGCTTTGGCTCCGAAGCAATAAATAGGGGGAATAATTGAGCGATTTGAAGAAATAAGTCCAGACCTTGAGATGAAGTTCAATGGCAGCTTTACTTTGAATAAACATTTCTTCAAACAGTTTACAGGAATTGTCTTGTTTCCAGCAGGCTTTAGCATTAAGCTGGCAGGCAAACTCAACTCTGCTCTATCTTTCTCTCACTCTGCTGTACTGACAAGCTGACTTGGTAACTTGGCTTCTTGTTTATGCTGTACTTCACTTTTCAGTCAGACTTCTCTTCAGCCAAGGAATAGGCTAGAATCCTGGCAGCTCCAACATGGAGTCTCAACCAGCACAAACCAGAACTGCCCCACCTCCTACTGGTAGCAAGCAGGACTAGCCCACTTCTGAACAAAGGGGGGGGGGAGATATGCAATGGTGAGTTCCATTCTATCTAACTATAGCTCTGCCGTGTTTGCTGCCACCTGCTGGTGAACCAGGCACATTACATGAACAGTTACATAACATTATTATAAATGCACAGTGCTGAGGGACCTGGAAATAAATATATAGGTTAGACCAGACATGCTCAACCTGCGGCCCTCCAGCTGTTGTAAAACTACAACTCCCACAATGCCCTGCTGTAGGCTGATAGCTGTAGGCTGTTCGGGCATGCTGGGAGTTGTAGTTTTGCAACAGCTGGAGGGCCGCAGGTTGAGCATGCCTGGGTTAGACTATAAAATATACAGGTTAGACCATAAAAGATATTAGCAAGGTGCAGAAGTGGTAACACCACTCTGGGGTGTTACACTATTCTCCTTGTTTCTATGCTGTCCCATAGATAAAATGTATTGCTATGACGCCATCCATCAAAGGTTAGCATCGAACATGGTTACCAGAACCGTAATGGATTTGAATGAGGCACCCTATTTCACGAAGCGATGAGAGTAATTCAAAATCAGTTTTAGAAGCACTTTTTTCATTCTAATTACAGAATCGTGAAGTGCTAATTATAGTCGATAGAAATTGTATTATTAATACGATGAAGAAAAAGAATGATGAATAAAATATATCAAAATGAAAACGAAATGAAAATAAATTTGTACCCACTTCTGGCAAGACACACACCCATAACATTAAACCCACTGACAGTTGAAATAACATTGATTAACTCATTACAATGATGCCGCTCAAGAGTGGAGGCTGACGAAGACAGTGTGAGGCTCTGGGCAATGTCCTTCTTGAGAACCTTCGGTTATGTGGATGTTGCTTTGACATAAACCTACCTAAACATTATGGCAGACCAAGTACAGCTAGTGTTCCCTGCCAGACTGCAAAAAGTTAATGGAGTTGACTTAGTCTCTGATTTCACCTAATCCTAAAATGATCAAGCATCTATGGGGTATGCTGGAAAACCAAATCCGATCCATGAAAGTTCTACTTAGCAACTTAGCAGAACTTAAAGGGGTTGTCTGGGTTCAGAGTTGAACTCGGACATATTCTCTTTTTCCCCCACTCAGCTCCTGTGACATGAGCATCGGAGCATTTCATGCTCCGATGCTCTCCCTTGCCCTGCGCTGAGTCACGCAAGGAAAGGGCTTTTTTCTTTACATTTCTCACTGCTAGGCGGAGGCTTTCACCTAGCAGTGCTCAAGGTGACGTCACCGACACTAATGGGCAGTCTTTAATGCTGCCCTAGCCGTTTTAAAGGCTAGGGCAGCACTAAATACCGCCCATTAGTGCCAGCGATGTCACCAGGCTCACTGCTAGGTGGAGGCCTCCACCTAGCATACCCATGAAGAGCCCGGTATGTCACCGGCTCTCCAGAAAAAGCCCTTTCCCTGCGCAATTCAGCACAGGGCGAGGGAGAGCATCAGAGCATGAAATGCTCCGATGCTTATGTCAGAGGAGCTGAGTGGGGGAAGAAGGGGATATGTCCGGATTCAGCTCTGAACCCGGACAACCCCTTTAAAGGAACTATTGCCAATGTCTTGGTGTCAGATACCAAAGGATACTTCCACGGTTCATCTTTGATCAGTCTGAGCTGTTTGGCCAGCACAAGGGGACCTACATAATGTTAGGAAGATAGTTCAAATATTATGGATTATCAGTGTATATGTTTATTCGGGTACAGATTGTAGAGTTACTGTATATGTTAGGACTGGAGTTCCTCCACAGGTATACCTTTCACAGGCGCAGAGTGAACTGAACCTAAAGCTTTTGTTGGATTTTCTTTATTTTTCAATCATAAGCAAGTAATCTGACTAATAATGTTAGCTTTTTTATGCAAATGATAAAAAAAATCTGACTTTGACCATTATCTGATCTGCATAAATAAAAGACTTCTTTCTGTTTCTATCCCAGCGAAAAGGCCTATTTTGCTAATGTTTATGCTTTTAAAATAATTTATGATTCTAATCATTATCAAATTGGGACAACTAATTGTAAACCTAGACTTTTCTAAACAATTTTAGGTTTCCAGCGTTTGTTTGGTTCATAGATAGAAATAAGCAGGGTGGATTTGATTTAAATCAGACTGATTTAAATCACGATTTAAATCACAATTTAAATCACTAGTCAGTAAGGCTTAATTTAAATCATAGTTTTCTACATAAAGACTAATTCTTGCTGGTATAACTTATAATATGCAAGTAGATGAAGACTTTTAGAATAACAAGTTTCATATTAGTTTTTTTATCCCCAGTTTAATAAGTTAATCATTCATATTTGGACAACTTTTCTGTTGTACTTAGGAAGGAGAAAATTTTTTTCTATTCTATTCACTGAACTTCTTTAAACTTAGCACTAAATGGGTTGATTCTGTATCCATAGGTTTGTAGAAGTTAGGATCAAGGTCTTTTTCTCAATTCTGTTCATGTTATAACATTTTTGCTGTGAAGAAGAGGCCTGTGATCTCTGCCGAGTTAAATTCAGTTTTGAGAACTGCAAAAATAAACCAAGCATCTGTGATAATATCTTGTAGGCAGAGAAACTGCCCAAAAATTTTACAAAAACCTGTGGAAGAGCAGGACAATGTGAATGGATTAATGGAATTTATTTACCAAAAAAAATAAACATATACAGCTTTATTCTACATAATTAAAAAACTTATCTTTATTTCATCATGGAATAAGCTTTGGATGGTAATATATTTTCCTCAAAAAACATTTTATATAAAAAAAAATCCGATTTAAATAAAAAAAATCTGATTTAAATAAAGAAAAACAGATTTTTTTTTTGTTTTTAAATAATTGATTTTTATCCACCCTAGAAATAAGCAAAAGTGGTTTAGAAGTTTGACCCAAATAATTCTGAACTATTTGAATCTAAGGAATCTTAGTTTTGTGTGATTCGATCCGGTAGAAGGAAGGATGAGGTTGAGGCAGAGGAACAGACTTTTCCAGGCAATCAGAGCACTTTTGATTTGGGTTGAATTTATTCAGACCGAAATCAAATGGATCCAGAATTGAATTTTAAGACATTCAGCAATCTACACGCTTCCCTCTTGGCAACTTGGCTGTGATTAAGGTCCAGATATGGACTGAAACGTTGGCCTGTGCAATTTAATTTACTGATGGAAAAATAAAGCATTTTGAAACTCTGAAAAAATCCCTTTGTGCCGGGGTTACTAACAAACTGAATTTTAAGACATTCACTCATCTCTATTCATAGAGTCTATAAAAGGGGTTGCTTGACTTCAGTAAGTGGCATTTGAAATGTAGAGAAAGTTAATGCAAGGCACTAATGTATTGTTATTGTCCATATTGCTTCCTTTGCTGGCTGGATTCATATTTTCATCACATTATACACTGCTCATTTCCATGGTTACAGACCACTCTACATTCCATCAGTGATGGTCGTGATTGCACAATATAGGAAAAAGCACTAGTCTATGTGCGCTCCCATTGTCCCGGCCACCAGAAAGGTTGACGCTTTTTCCTATAGTGTGCAAGCACGACCACCACTGATGGATTGCAGGGTGGTCATAACCATGGAAACAAGCAGTGTATAATGTGATGTAAAAATGAATCCTGCTCTTTTATAAAGCACAAGTCCAGCTCACCTGTGGGTAATTCCCAGAGGCACGGATAACACCTGGATCGGGTGTACCAATCTTGACACAAAAATATAGAGAGATCCAGCTTTCATAAAAATTTGTAGTTTTTTATGCAAAAAGATCAAAAGCCATACACACAGACAACAGCATCTACGCGTTTCAGGTCGTTGTATACAGACCTTTACTCGTGAAATTGTGTGCATGGCGTTTTATCTTTTTGCATAAATAAAAATTGAATCTTTATGAAAGTAGGATTTCTCCATATTTTTATGTCAAGAGCTGCTCTTTTACACAAGGCATGCTAACTCACCATGATTTGTAGACTCTTTGGAATTTCTTTTTAATGAAATAACTTTCAACAAGTAAATATTTCTTACTGTCTGAACATTTTTATATGTACGAGACATGAAATGTCTCATAAAGGGACATGAAATGCCAGTAGCTCCCTCCCTCCTGCCATTACCTCCTCAATATTAGAACTTTAATTCTTGTTAAATTGAAATCACAATGTAGTTTATAAAAATTATAGCAAAAACAGGGCCTTAATAATAAAGTCGAAACCCATGTATTGGTACAGAGGAACTAGTCTTTAGAGATGTCTGCTGCTTTGGGAATGTGTCAGTAGAAAATTATTATATCATATAGTTGAAATCAAAATTTTATGTTAGACATATTTTTTATAATTTTGGGTGTTTTTTTAAATTGCCCATGTCTCTATCTATATATTCTATATTTTTTGACCACTAGGCCTAAACTATGTCAAGACTTCCTGTTCTTTGAGAGCAGCTACATGGGCCATAGACCCAATGCACAGGAGGGGACCACATTCAGCTCTATGGGAGATCCTTCTGTGAATGCTCTGAGCCCTGTGCAGATAAGCTGTCTTATCACCTATTGTGAATAGGTGATATCGGTAATGGCAATCCTGCCAGTGATAATAGATAAAAGTTACCTGTATAGAACAGGAAGTCAAGACATATTATAAGGTTGAGTGATCAGTGCAAAAACTGCACAATTTGATGTATTTTTTAAAAAGTAAAGCACTTTCATTAATATCCATTAGTAAAGATGACTATGATTGCCTGAGCGAAGGATTCTCGGGATTTATTCTTTTACAGAAGGTTGTGATGTGGTGTCACAGGGAGCTGCCTTCCACATCCATATGTGTCAGTTTGTCATTGGTCCCAGCCTCATCCGCCTTCCCTTCCAGTTCTGTATTGCTCGCCTCTGTAGTCTGTTGTCCAGTCTATATCACTATGCTCGTTCTCCCCTCATGACCCAGTCCCAACACCTAGAGGAGGGAAGGCAGCTTCCTATGACACATCACAGCCATGTGAAAAACTACACAACTCTTGATCACACGACTAATCCTCTGTTCAGGTAAAAAGGGCATACAGTATTTGCTAATGGAAATAATGAGTAAGTGTCTTACTGTTATATTATAAGAGCAATGGCCATGTATTTTGTGTCTCCAGAAAACTCCTTTATAGAAGAGCTGACATGTCTGTTTAGTAACCACTTGCATCCCTCTTGTAATAACAATTGTTGAGCATCTAGTCTTACAGTATATCTCTATGTTGTGCTATTCTTTTATCATTTCTACTGGAATACATGAATTATTTACTTGGAGTTAGCAATAAAGTTACAGGTTAGTGATACAGTCTGATACTATCCAATCAGTGTTGCCAGTGTCGGACTGTGCAGGGACACCCCCCCAGTTGGTAACACCCAGAAGGACCTTCATTGCAAACTGGTATCAATTCATTCATAGATTCTAGCAGGAATAATAAAGGAATGGTACAACATAGAATTATAAGAATATATGCTTCAGAATAGCTATTACATGGGGGATGTAAGCAGTCGCTAATACAGACATGTCAGAGAGATGTAACATCCTCTTAAAATGATAAAAAGTTCTGGTTGCCTGCTGGGGCTACTAAGGAGATCTAAGAATCTCACTGCATTGGTTTTGTGTATAAGGAGCATGTGAATAGCTTGTGATGTGGGAGGTGTAAGAGCATTGCTGTCAAATCAGAGCTTCCTAACCCCCTTCAATATTCATGTGTGTCTCTCTGCCTAATCATGTTCTTGTTTTCATATTTTTTTTCCCCTAATCTCTGGCATTGACTCCTGATTCCCTCTCCTGACTTAGCTCTGTCACAAGATATTAGCAAAGTATAGACTTGCCAAGTGATCATATATTCAAAGCTATATATATGTATACACCTATATCGAGAATGGAGCCATGCAAGGTGGTGGCTGGAGAACTCCGGTCCTGCCACCGCCAAGCCGGCTCCCCATAAAAGTGAAGAGAAGTGAATGGGAGCGTACTGCGCATGTGCCGCCTCTGCTCCCATTCATTTCTATGGGGCCGACGTAAATAGCTGAGCCAAATGAATGAAGGGTGGCTGCTCATGGGCAGTGCTCCCTCCTTTACCTGCAGGGCTCTGTTCGCGATATAGGTGTGGGTCCCAGCGGTGGGACCCGCACCTATGAGACAATGGGGGCATATCCTAGCGATATGCCCCCATTGTCCATGATGAGACAACCCCTTTAAGACCAGTGTCTAAAATGCCAGTCTTAATAAATAGTGATGACCAGCAGGGGCAATATTCAAATTAGCGATATTTCGTGAATATTTGGTAGGATATTCCTCATATATTAGCAAATTCGAGAATTCACGAATATGGTCTTGTTTGCGAAAATCAGCAATGTAATATGCTCGTAATGCGCGTGCAATACAGACATGGGTCACTTTATCTACATTTTTCAAGCTGCTAGAAGTTTCCTGAAACTTGAGAAAATGGTTGGCACGGCAGAACATTACAATAGTTTTACAAACAGATAAAGTGCTCCAATATATTCGCGATTGCGAAATCAGCACTAATTAATGATGCGAATAATTTGGCGCAATAAGTGCAACTTCATTTTAACAGGTCTGACTACATATTAGTGATTGGTGCACTAAGTATTGTTCTGAACTTGACAGCACAGCACTGTAGTATGTATGTATGTAGCATACATACATATATACATACAGCACTATGGATAGCAGCTACACTATATCACTATCTAACCTACACTGACTATCTCCCACTAACTATCTGTAATATATATATATATATATATATATATATAAAGGCTAGCTTACTAACTAACTAATTATCTAATGTAATAGGCAATCAGATAACTTCCTGGATCAATGACCCATCTCTACTAGCTATGACTTGTAAAATTTTTACTTTCCAGAAATACATCCAGGCCCCTCTTGAACTCTTTTAGTGAACTCACCGTCACCACCTCCTCAGGCAGAGAGTTCCATGGTCTCACTGCTCTTACCGTGAAGAATCCTCTTCTATGAGTAACCTGGTACTGATCATCTTCAGGGTATTGTAGATCCCTCATTCCAGGTATCACTTTGGTTGCCCTCCTCTGAACCCTCTCCAGCTCTGCTATGTCTGCCTTGCTCACAGGAGCCCAGGACTGCACAGCATGTGTGGTCTGACCAGTGATTTGTAAAGTGGTAGGGCTATGTTCTCATCACAGGAGTCTATGCCCCTTTTGATGCAACCCATTATCTTATTGGCCTTGGCAGCAGCTGTCTGACACTGTTTTTTGCAGCTTAGCTTGCTGTTTATTAAAATTCCTAGATCCTTTTCTATGTCGTTGTTACTGAGTGTTTTACCATTTAGTATGTATGGGTGACTTGCATTATTCCTTCCCATGTGCACAACTTTACATTTGTCAGTGTTAAACCTCATCTACCATTTCTCTGCCAATGCCTCCAATCTATCCAGATCCCTCTGTAGCAGAAAACTGTCCTCTTCAGTGTTAATTACTTTACACAGTTTAGTGTCATCTGCAAAAATTGATATTTTACTGTGCACGCCTTCTACAAGATCATTAATAAATATATTGAAGAGGATATGGCCCAGTACTGACCCCTGAGGTACTCCACTAGTGACAGTGACTCAATCTGAGTGTGTATCCTTAATAACCACCCTCTGTTTTCTGTCACTCAGCCAGTTACTTACCCACATACAGACATTTTCTCCCAGTCCGAGCATCCTCATTTTATATACTAACTTTTTATGAGGTACAGTGTCAAATGCTTGTAGAAGTCCAGATATACGAGATCCATTGATTCGCCGCTGTCAAGTGTAGAACTTACCTCCTCATAGAAACTTATTAAATTCGTTTGGTATGACAGATCCCTCATGAAGCCATGCTGATATGGCGTTATTTGCTTATTTTCACTGAGGTGCTCTTAGATAGCATCTCAGTAAGCTGGCGGTGATGCTGGCCTGTAGTTTCGGGCTCTGTTTTTGGACCCTTTTTGAATATTGGCACCATTTGCTATGCTCCATCATCTTATGTTAAGTATTATATTTCACCCACATGCTTTATTCACATCCAAACTGCCATGAGTGAATAAGTGAGTGAGAGAAAGGAAGCAAAATCTCTACGGTCAGTCTATGGGAGACATCATAGTATTTAGACTTCACCTACTAGCTTAGGGAAAACTGACAATTATAAATGGAACCTATAATAGGGAAAGCTGGTGAAAAATGCAGAATACAGGTAATGTAATGGTTAGAAAATTGTAATCACCCATGTATACACATATAACAGCTTATTCTGGAAATGTGTAGGTATGCTTCACCTTTAAATATTTGCAGCATCTTAAAAATTCTGAGATTTGTGTTTAAAGCACTCTTGCCAACCTATCCCAGTACGGCATGAATATTCTGTTACCTATTATGTTCATACTTTGTCTATACATTGCATTATTGTAGTAATTGGACAGTAGTGTTGTTTTTCAATCATGGATTGTCAGACCAGAGGCAAAACCCAGAAGGGTGAAGAGCCAGTAAGCCCTGTTGTTCACAGAGCCAGTGGTGGTGGGGATAAACTGGGCCAAGGGCTCACTGGTTGCACCTCCAGCCCCTGAAACACAGTTTCTTTGAGGCTTGGAACCCAAGCAAACACAGGACACGGATCAGAAGGGCACTGGTGACAGGAGCCAGGGATATATGGACGTGGGGAGACACAAACACAGGCCATAGTTCACACACAAACACCGCAGCCAGCACGCAGTCCCAAGCAACCAGCATACACAGGTGTCAGCCTGCAGCCAGTAAGTGAGAGAGCTTGCAGCCAGCCTGCATGGCAACAGTGACAAGAACTGGCGATCTGTTTAGGCAGTAGATCACACAAGACACCGCAGCCAGCACTCAGCCCCAAGCAACCAACATACACAGGAGTCAGCCTGCAGCCAGTACTCGAGAGGGCATGCAGCCAGCCTACACGGCCACAACTGTCAGTGAACCGCATAGTGACAATCTACAACCAACCCAACTGTTGAAGATTTTACTGTAGCCTACATGAGATTCTTTAGGAGGCCCCTGCTCCCACACAACCACATGCTTCAAAGTTTAGAATAAAATTACACTTTAGTCACCTCCCCTGGCACTCCTGTTTTTGCAGTTCTTTCCTAGTCCCTCACCGGTCTCTGTACACGTGCAATCTGGCAATGAGGTATAATCACATTTAGGCTACAGTAGTGACATTTACGACACACCATTGCTGGAGGTTAGGTGTACAGAGTACAGTGAATGGAAATGGACCACAGAAGTGTTGGGCAGGTGAACAGTTACACTGTGTGGACATGCATAGAAAATGTTGTGTATCCAGCTGTGAGGCATCCATTTGGGGAAGGTAATTTCCAGTTCC
This sequence comes from Bufotes viridis, assembly GCA_033119425.1. NCBI lineage: Eukaryota > Metazoa > Chordata > Amphibia > Anura > Bufonidae > Bufotes > Bufotes viridis. The sequence continues at coordinate 37,024,512 of CM065596.1, read as the reverse complement.
AGCATGGCAATTGCTCTATACTAAACCCTGAAGCTATTCTATATGTTTCAAATTAAAACAACCCTCAAACGCAAAAAAAAAAAAAGATCACATTAGCTGTTCAATGAATGGAACACTTACCTGGTGACCTGCTTTCCACTATATTAGCTGCAAATTCCTGAACTCCTCTTCTTTCATCCAAGATGGCCACACCTCTTCTCAGACTACTTGATGCCCAGTGTGCATTTGGTAGCCCAAGACACTTTCTACTTGTTCATGCCCGATCTTAGATTGACCAGCTCTGTTTATGTGAGCAGTTCCGGCAATCCAAGGTCAGCAGAAAGTGTCTGTACAGTGTGCATCTGGCAGTCTAAGATTCAGTGCTACCATCTTGGATCAGAGAGAAGGAACCTGCAATTTATGAATCTGCAGTTAAAAAGTTAAAAAGGAAAGCACAAGGTATATGATCTCTTCATTCCCCAGTCAGTGAATGTTTTTTTTTTTTCCTGGACCAGAGGTTTGGCTTAACTGGATTCCTGGCTGTATGTAAAGCCAATGCCCAACAACAGAGATGTTTATTAATGCTTAACATAATTTATGGTTGGACTTTATGCATTATAGAAATTACATTGGATTAGATAAAGCAACAAGTGTACTGTTTCTTCCTGGTAGAAAAAGGGCATCCGCTGTAATAATTAGGGATGAGTGAATCTACTTCATTGGTACATCCAAAGTCGATTCGCTAAAGTATTTGTTGTAATACCGTACGGAGTTCCTGCTCCGTACAGTATTAGAATGTATTGGCTCCGATGAGCCAAAGTTATTACTTTGCAATGTCTCACGAGACTTTGTGTAATAACTTTGGGAACTAATAATTACTGTAAAAAACCTTGATACTGAACTCGGGTTCGGTTCCGATTCGCTCATCTGTACTAATAATGTCCTGAAAAGTTGTGGATGACATTCTGGGGTCTCCTAGGACTGTATTTGTAGGCAACTCATTTCAAGCTCTTTAACACCAAGACAGCAAAGTGACAGCAACATATACGGCTATATGTTTGGCGAAAACAAACAGCTTGTTTCTCAACACACTGCATTGTAGGGTTTTTAAAGTTTTTTGTAAAAAAAAAATAGGGGGATATTTATCAAACTGGTGTAAAGTAGAAATGCCTTAGTTGTCCATAGCAACCAATCAGATTCACCCTTTTGTTTCCTAAAGGAGCTCTGAAAAATGAAAGGTGGAATCCAAATGATTGCTATGGGCAACTAAACCAGTTCTACTTTACACCAGTTTGATAAATATCCTCCATAGTCCGTAAAATGTCCCTCTTTGTCAGGAAATGCCTTCTGGTGTATACACACACACACTGCCTGGGGTCATGTATTCCTCCTTCTTCATCTTTCCTGTTTCTGATTTGAAAAATATCTGGTGTCATTTTGAGAACCTCAATTGAGTCAAATCACTAAATATTTTCATTTGGATTTCTGGATAATTTGGACCGAATTCGATAAATTTAAATATCAGAAATGGAATCAATAATACATTCAACTCTATAACTCCAGGTGGTTAGAGGGAAAAACATGCTTGGCATGAACATCCATTAGCCATGGCACATCTATTTTCAAATACAACTTACTGTATCCATGGATTTTAAGGATACCATTGATTACAATAATTGACTTAATATAATATGAATATTTTTGTCATTGGGGAAACAAGCAATTTTCACTACATTGCTCTATGTATAAACAGCTGCCCTGTGGTTTTCAAAAGTATGACCCAAGGATCAATAGGTTTTGAGAAAGTATCAATAATGACGAGGTTTACCAAGAACAGCAATATCTGAATGCTTTCAAAAAGGAGAGTGTTTAATAAGGTTACACACAGGGATTTCTGTATATAAACCTATGTTGTATTGTTTGGAGCAGCTCATCGCTAAATGTATTTTGCGATGGTTAGAGTCAGGAACAAACCTAACCAGCACCTAGGAAACAGTTGTCTTACTGCACAGGGTACAGGACATTTATATTCAGAGAACTGTCCAGTGGATCTGCACAGAATGAGTTCGGCTGCCTGACAGCTGATGAGTCTGACATGTTATGTGATTGCCATTGACAATGGTAGCAGTGATTTAGAAGGTTTATGTTTGTCTTTTCAAACATTCTTCTGAAAGAAACAGAATGACTTCATACTCTGATATAATCTTTATATGATGAGCTAATGACTTTGCTGATCTTTTCCAAAATTGTACAGTGGTCATACATTGACAGCAGATACTGGGGCAAACAAGGGCTAGGCATGTTGAATTTTAGCATCTGTTTGTTCTCAAAGGGAGATATGCATGCTAGCAGAGGTATCTGGCAGAAGCTTGTTCCCCTTGTCCCCGACCATGCATACAGGGGTGAGGAAAAAATTGAAATGGTGGCCCCTCCAGCCCTACGGTTAAAGGCATACTGTAATACAGTTGACTATAAAGAGATGAGCTCTTCCACAATGGAAGCACTCATTTTCCATGGCCCTGCCACAGACCCCACTTGTCTCCAGGTTTTGCCGCCTGAGGCAGTCGCTTCACCTGGCCTCATTGGAGGTGGACCCCTGCGTGCATACATGTATATGGAGGATGGGGGTCAGAAGCAACAGTTATTCGCTGACAGCTATCTTAGGCTGGGTTCACATCTGCGATTTTGATTCTGGCAGTCTGTTCCGGTGGAGGAATGAACTGCCAGAGTTCACCGTATCAGGCATAGAAGGATACCACAATGCACTTCTGGATCTCCATTCACTGTAATGGGATCCAGCCACTTTCCGGCTGTTAGCCGGACAAAAAATGCTGCATGTAGTATTCTTTGTCTGGTCGAAAGCCGGCATATATGCTAGATAGAGTGAATTCCGGCAGCCCGTTCCTCTGCCGGGACAGCCAGCCAAAATTAAAGCACAGATGTGAACCCAACTTTAAAGGGGGTGTCCACTTTTCTTATATTGATGACCTATCCTCAGGGTAGGTCATCAATATCAGAGCTGACTACAAGTACCTCCGCCAATCAGCAGTTTAAAGAGAACACATATACGAGCTCATAAGAGTGCTATGTTCTCTGTGACTTTGCAATGGGAAGAAGGTGTAATTACAGCTCCTCTGTCCCATTCACTTCAAGTGAATAGGAAGGAGCCGTCCCATTGAAGCGAAAGTGACGGAGAAGCTGCTTGCTGTTGCAATGTCGATGGCAAGCAGGTAAACAGAGAAGAGAACAAAGAGCTTGTAGGAAGGCTGCCTTCTCATCAGACAGCTGGTCGGTGGCCTACTGCCAATCTGCATCTGATATTGATGACTTATCCTGATAATAGGTCATCAATATAACAAAAGTGGATAACCCCTGTAATTATCTGGCCAGCCTAAGGTCATGTTCAATCACAGTAGTTTTAGATGCATAGCCAAGACCATACCAAACACCTGAAAAGTATAAGTTAAAAGCTATGTCCACATTCATAACCAAGTTATTCATTGTGACTTTGGATCATGTAATCCCCCTTCCCGTAAAAAACTCAGGGTTTTCTGTGTGGACAGTCAGTTTCTCCACTGATTCCTATGAGAATTACATTGAGGGTCTCAGAGAAATAAAAGATAAACTGAGTCTGACTTCTTTTTCACACAGCAGACGCTCAGGGATCCGCAGAGCCTGATCAGGGTCACATGATTTCAAAGCCAAAAAATGGAATCTAAAAGAAAATATCAATAAATAAAAGTCTAAAATTGTAATATGGTATAAAAGAGAGAGAGCCATAGCCTTATTGAAGCATGGAGGACCGTGTCCAATATTTGGCATGAGGAGACTTATAGGCTATACAGTACATGCTCCTCTGGAATTTAGCATGTATGGCCTATAAGTCTCTTTACACCGATTAAGGGTACTTTCACACTAGCGTGATCTGGCAGGCAGTTCAGTCGGAGGTGCCTGCCGGATCCGCCGATCAGTGTGACAACTGACAGCATTTGTAGACGGATCCGGGTGCGTATTCGTCTACAAATGCATTGCAAGAACAGATCTGTGTCTCCGCTTGTCATGCGGATGGACGGATCCGTCTTGCAGTCTTTTTCAAAGTTTTCCCGGTCTGCGCATGCAGGATGGATCCATCCTTCACTTGTTTTGCAATGGCGGGGTCGGCACTAATGCAAGTCAATGGGAATTAATGCCGGATCCGGCATTCCGGCGACTGATCAGGCATGCCTGACAGTGACTGAATGGGAGGCATACTGATGCAAACTGAATGGATTTCTATCCATTCAGAATGCATTGGGATATGCCTGACCAGTTCTTTTCCGGCATAGAGCCATTTCGACGGAACTCTATGCCGGAAAAGAATAACGCAAGTGTGAAAGTACCCTAAGGCGCTCTAAGGCACTCTCTTCAAAAGTAGACATAGTACTCCCCAAATCCTAACCTAGGCCTCTCACCCATATAAGCCAGTACTCTCTGCTCTGCACTGATGAGGGTCAATCACCCTAAAACAGCTGTCTGCAGATGAGATGCTGGCTTATTTAATATCCGAGTCATGTCTCAAAGCCTATATAAAAGGTGAACATTAACTTATAGGATAGCTGCCGTACATCTGGTGGCATTAGAGGCAGAGCTTGATAAGAGCTCGTTTGCATCCCTTTCTTCCCAGAATTCCAGAGAAGCATGAATGGCCTATAAGTCTCCTCACACGGACTAAGGCCCTCTCTCCCCAAGGAGATATAATACCCCCCAAATACAGGAGGCTGGAAATAGAAAAATGTAATTCCCTGTGATCAATGTTTCAATGTTTAATTCGGCTATCTCAGAATTAACAGACTATACATGTAAAGGAAAAAGTTTCATTCAGAAGACTTCACAGGATGTAACAAGGAGTATTCAAGGAGAATAGGTAATGTATGGTCAGAAATAACCAAAGGTAAATTAGTCCTGTAAGTCTTGCGAGTCCTCCAAGTGGTTGGGTTTAATTCAATGCAACCAAAAATAGCTTTTATATGAAAACCCTCTTTCATATAGCCGGGCAGGGTACAGAGGCTAATCTCATCTGTCACTGATGCTCTGGTTCTATTGATGATCTTCCTCTTCTCCACTTCTGGTTCCCATTAGCTTTCAGAGCAGAAAAAGTTTTAGCTTATGACTTTAGTTGCACATTTTATTTTTATTTTTTTTGCATAGTCGATTTTCCTCTGGTAAATTCTTGCCATCTGAACATGGCCTTCATATTGAATGAATACAGATGTCTCCGCCCTTAACTTAGCTTAAATTTGGTTAAAGACTAATTTCATATAGGAAACACAGTGCCTGTAATCTAGTAATTGGCTGGATTCTGAACAGTTGAGTCTCCACTGATCAGACTTTTAGGGTACGTTCACACGACGACATTTGTCGCGTGACAATAAGTCACACTATTGTCGCGTGACAATTTTTATAATGGGAGTCTATGGTGTCACATTGCGACATGCGACATGCTGCGACTGCAATGTGACAGTCGCAAAAAATCCATTCAAGACACCATAGACTCCCATTATAAAAATTGTTGTGCATCATTGGTGCGACAAAATTACGCGCAACAAATGTTGCAGTGAAGTTGTGCCCTATTTGTCGCGCGACCTAATGTCGCACGACAAATGTCGTCATGTGACCGTACCCTTAACTCTATCCACAATTTAAGGGTCCATTCACACGTCCACAAAATGGGTCCGGATCTGTTCCGCAACGTTGCGGAATAGACCCAGGCCCATTTGTTTTCAATGGGGCTGGAAAAGATGTGTGCTGCCCGCATCCGCACTTCCGTTCCGAAGAAAAGGCATTTCTATTTAAAGTGCCGGCCATGTGCGATCCGCAAAATGGAATGCACGTGGCTGGTGGCCGTGTTTTGCAGATCCGCAAAACACTTGCGGACATTTTAATGGACCCTAAGTTTAAAACTTGGGTCAACCTCATCAACTATCTCTATAGAACCAAACACTTTGAGGCATTATACCAACATGTTGCTGTTTTTGCCACCATTTAATGCTTTATATGCCCTGATGTGGTGCTACAAGGGAGTTGAACATGTTGTGATCAGTTTTTATTTTCTACATCCTAAGAAAAAGGGATTGCCCAAATGTGAACACAAGAGCACATCAGCGCTTTAATTCTGGTATTCTAGTCAAGCATAGGAAGGGATCATCTGAACTTACAGATCAAGAATATGCCAAAAACTGCTGGTGCCCACATATCGCATTCACAATAATGGGGTCCATTTGGGTCTCCTGCCTTAGGCTAGATTCACATCTAAATTTAACTGATCCAGCAGGCTTTTCCTGCAGAGAAACAGTCTACCGGAGTCCACTGGATCTGGCCTAAACGGATACTGCCATGCCCAACGGACGCCAATGACTATAGTGGAATCCAATGGAGATCTGACCAGTTTTTGGCATGATTGTCAAGTTTTAACCAGACAAAAAAAAAAAACGCATTCATGTCAGAAACTTGCTGGATCCCTGTGGGATCCCATTATACTCAAAGGGGTCTGGTGGTGAAGAACAGTATCCGGCTAGGTCGGAGTCAGTGAACTCCAACAATCTGTTCCTCTGCTTATAGTCAATGGGATTGGTTAGGCTCTGTTTGGGTCAATAGGCACTTTCATTATTTTCTCTGTTTTGCTCATGCAATAAAGAAGAAGAATGGATAAAAGAACAATTGAGTGAATTCTGTCTAATAGATCAGGAAAAAGACATTTACTCTAGAAGAAAGTATGGATCTTACAGTATATGCTCCGAATGTGGAGTGTATTCTGCTGATGACATTGGGAGCTGCAAGGAATTTCATGCAAGGAATTATCATGTACATGGATTTTTTTTACAAGTCCCATACAGAAGAATACAACCAATGAGAAATTTTAAAATCTGCTGCTTTTGAACTCACCCTGAGGGCTTATGCACACGACCGTATGGCTTTTTCAGTATTTTGCAGTCCGCAAAAAACGTATCCACAAAAAATATGGTTGACGTCCGCGTGCATTCCATTTTTTGTGGAACGGAACAGCTGGCCCCTAATAGAACAGTACTATCCTTGTCCATTATGAGGACAATAATAAGTCATGTTCTATCTTTGAAGGGAAAAACGGAAATACAGAGTACCGTCCTTTTTTTGCGGATCCATTAAATTGAATGGTTCCGTATATGGTTCATATACAGAACGCAAAAAACGGAAACAGAACGGAAACAGAAAGAAAATACGGTCGTGTGTATGAGCCCTAAAAGGGTATGTTAACTCAGGATGTAATTTGAGTAGAAAAAAAGGATGCAGCAGATTTTTGCATGGATCCACAGCAGAATTAAATTCGTGTGGATTTCTCGCAGATTTTGATAAGGATACACTGCTGCTTTTATGCAGCCCATAGCAACATAAATTGTTGCGGATTTAAAATTGGTACAGACTTGGTGGATTTGGTAAAATCTCATCTTCTTTCCTGCTTGTGTAATACACTGCACATTTTTCACCCACAAAACTTTGATGGAAAAATCTGCAGCGTACCCACCCCATGTGAACACACCAAATGAGATCACTTTGCATAGCATATTTCAATTATAAAAATATAAGAAAAAATAAGATATATATATATATATATATATATATATATATATATATTTTTTAAATGGATGTTTTAATTGATTTATATTTCCATGTGTCAGCCCCCTGGGGATATATGAGTGGCACTTATCCCGCAGCACGTGCATCCTGCTGTCCCTTTAAGCTGGCATTTCTACATGAGTGGTTGCCATGGAGATGTTGATTTGTAATAGCCGTGCTCCACTTTGTCTGTGCATCGATGCAAAACCTAAAGCAGTTGTAACATTTAAGACTTTTCGCTGCAATCAATGTCATTATTAATTCTCTTCCCGTATTTTATTGTTTTATCCGATGGGAGCAAAATATTTTCAGGCAATTTATTTGCATTGATGCAGCTGTCACCGTCTAATGCAACGCTAGCCGTCTAACGTCAATGAAAGAAAGGGTTGTGGATTTATCCACAATGGTCTTTTGCCACCTGGTGGTGGAAATGAGGTAACACACGTAATGGAATTTTTCATTGAGTGATTTAGCCTTATAGAGTCAAAGGATGAATATGTTCGTTGATTTTCCAAGAAAATGTTGCTCTAAGAAGAGAAAAGGAATCAATGGGAGTCCAGAAATAATAGAAAGAGACTGTGAATTCATGCAGATTCATATAACATGATGTTTTATTTGATAAGAACGAAAATCCTGTGCTGCCATCCCTGATAAAACCAGATACTTTATTTAGAAGATTACATGCAGGAACAAACTTGACACGTTTCGGGCTATTCGTGCGCTTTGTCAAAAGTACAAAGTTCCAGAACATACAAAGGTTAAAATAGACATATGCTAAAATACGGCGCCAGTCAGGATCGTTAATTGATTGGATACATACTAGTTGGAGGAACGAACAGGTTCAAAGAATGAAATGGAGTGAAAATTCCTGTAATCAGTCTTTGTAGGCATTGTTCACACCAGCAGCAAATGAATAGCGCCGTAAATGATCAAATGTTGCAAAAGTAAAATATAAAATATATATATATTGGTGGAACTAGCATTCACATGTATCATCACAGGGAAAGTAACATTATGCGGCAACAATAAATACATAAAATGTCACATGGAGTCCAAAAAAAATGTTTCTTTTTCTTTTTGTTTTTCCATGATAGTGTGGGTCCTACACATACATACATGTAAAACCTTTTCAAACATAAATACTTGTGTAAGTTCCCATCATAAAAGATATAGATATATATGTGTGCGTGTATAACCCACCAGAAAAACTGTTCCATGTGAACAGCATCCAACAGATATGCACAGCGACTGATGAGATTAAAAGGGTTATCCAACCCCTATAATGCCCTCCAAAATGCCAGGCACCTCATACAAGTTATACTTACCCCGCTCTCTGGCACTCGCCTCACTGCTGATTCCAGCATGGCCACCGCTGCATCTCCCCGTCGGCCAGATCGAAACATCCGATGACGGGTGGGGGGGGTGCGTGCAGCCAATAGCAAGCAACAACGTGGGAGGCTTGTCCCCATAACGGCATGCTATTGGCTGCTCCGCCCGTCACTGGATGTTTCGAACAATGGGGAGCTCGGGCGGTGGCGATGCGGGTGCTGGGGAGCAGGGTAAGTATAATCTATATGAGGGGTCCAGGCATTTTGGGGGCAATATAGGGGTTGGATAACCCCTTTAAGATAATATTGATATTAAGTGTGAATAACAGCATGAAACAATGAACCAAACTTTAATAATAAAAAAAATCACATCTTGTCTCTTGCTTAATCCTTCAAATGTGAAAATCCAGAAGGTTTTTCTGGCTAAACGTTTTCTTTTGCGATCACCACCCCTCTGGGGGTTAATATCTCGTTCAAGGCCTCAGAAAGAAAAACCAGACGCATCATCTCCATGAATATCCGTAAAGTGCTTGGATACCGCAGAAGCATTGATTGCTTTCTCATTGTTGACATCTGAAAGGTGTCCGTATCCTAGTTTCCAAAGTCTTCGTGGTACACCCCACATACGTTAGCTTCCAAACACTGCAGCAGACGAGGTATATCACATAAATAGTGTTACAGTTTATGCATGTAGAAATATATGTAGAATTATTTCCATTGTTATAAAAGGAAAAAAAACGTTCTGACATTTACACACAAGAAAAGACTAGGGGCAATAAAAGGTCCAGTGGTGGCGGCTCTTTTAGATACACAAGTAAATCCACTGTTCAGTATCTTAGAGAAATAGAATATAATAGAAATAGAAATAGATATAGAACAGTATGATTTGTACAATCCTGCAATATTCTAAAATAAAAGTAGTAAAAAAACTATTCCTTTCTTTTCCTCTTTATTTTCTGAAAGGTGATCTCTAGTAGCTAGTAGTGATGAGCGGCATGGGCAATATTCTAATTCGCAATATTTTGCAAATATGTGGGCGAATATTCATCATAAATTCGCAAATTTGAGAATTCGTGATTATTTTCTTGATCCCGAAAATCAGCAATATAATATGCGCATATTGCGCATACAATACAGGCGTGGGTCACTATAGCTACATTTTTTACGCTGTTAGAAGTTTCCTGAGACTGGAGAATATGGTTGGCACGGCAGAACATTACAATAGCTTTATATGCAGATAGAGTGCTCCAATATATTCTCGATTTCGCAAATCGACAATTAATGATGCGCATATTTTTGCACAATATGTGCAACTTCACATTTTAGCAGGTCTGACTACATATTAGTGATTGGTGCACTAAGTTTTGTTGTGAACTTGTGACATCACAGCACTATGTATGTATGGACACTACCTAACACCCTGCATGGGACCTATCAGCTACACTACATCACTATCTAACCTACACTGACTATCTCCCACTAACTATCTGTAATATATATATATAAGCTAACTAACTAACTATCTAATGTAATGTGACACAGCAAAGCACAGCGTACAGCAATGACACTGCTGTCTCTCTCAGAACTGCAAAAAAAAAAAAAAGAAATGCAGAAACAGGCTTCTGGGGAGGTTCTTATATAGTAAGGGGTAGGGAACTTTCCTATTGGTTGCTAGGGATGTTGCTAAGCTCAGACAAAGATATTGCAGCCTTCTCATTGGCCCACAAGCAAGAAGCAGGGAGGGATCATGGGTTTAAAGGAAAAAAAAATCTAGAATATTCACGAATACGAATATATAGCACTATATTCTAAATCTTCGCGAATTCTCGAAGTGGTGATATTCGCAAATAAAATTTGCAATTCAAATATTCGCGCCCAACACTAGTAGCTAGCAATTTTGTCCTCTTTTTACTGGAAGAGATTTTTTTTTTGCTTGTTTTAATGACCATTTTCCTCCTGGTCCCACTAGAGGAAATTATTCTCGTGGCCGAACCCTTACAGTATGTCCTCCATAAAGTTTAAAAGGTTTTGAATCAAAGAAAAGACACTAGTGGCAAATGACACACTGGTGGGGCCAGTCCAACCCTTTCCATAGGCTTTAAGAATTGTTATTCTAATGAACTGCAAATATCTTACCTTCTTCAAAATAAGCAGTCATGGGTGCCAAACAGGTTGCAGTAATTATAAAGGAATACATTAAAATGCAGGGCATACAAATGCTTGTGCCTCCCCTTCATTGCTTATTCTACTTTTCAGAACATATTACTGCTCCCCGGTTAGCAGGGGCGTAGCTAACGGCTCATGGGCCCTGGTGCAAGAGTTCCACTGGGCCCCTCTTCCCTCAGTGCTTTGTGTGTCTTCTTATGCAGCACAATGGTCTTTGGGCCCCCTCAGGCTCATGGGCCCGGTAGTGACTGCTAACTCTGCACCCCCTATAGCTACACCCATGCCGGTTAGTAAACCTCTGGACCATATTCTACGATCCTCATTACTAAGACCAGAGGTGACTATTTCTGCCTTCTAGATTTGTATTCCCTCATTCACCCTCCTCTTGTCTCTCCTTCTCTTTCTGTATGCAGGCTTGTTAACTTGTACAGACAACAATGTGTAAATTGTTAATGAGTCAAAATCTAAATGGACCCTGTGAATAATTTCCTAAATCTGCCGAGGTTTGCCATTCCTTTAATAACAAGGAATTCAATATTTTCAGGCTAATTATGATTTTGGAGATGTTCCCTCTCTTTCTTGTGAATGCTCAGTGAATACAAATCTCAATGCTAAGCAATGGTATACAGCAACACAGGATCTCTTTTTGCCTATAGATAACATGGTTTCATCCATTTTATCCACTCAAGATGCTTTAAAATGTTATATCACTACAGAGCTCAATCGTTTTATGCTTTTTCTGCCACAAAATATAGCATTTTTATGTTTAGAAAATCCATACCATCTTCAGAAGTGCCCTCTTGTGGTTTTTCAGGCTGTACATTAAAGCACGCAATATGCTTCATTAGGGCACGTATCTAGTTTTCCTCTAAACTGCTCATTTTTTATATCAAAGCACATCACATGGGACTCTCGCGCAGCATCAGCTATATTTTGCTTATATTGCCTGTAAAAAAGGCGGTTGTTCAGGCTGCTTTTTTCCAAAAACACCACTATCCATGTCCATGGGTTATGTATGTATTGTTGCTTAGTTCCGTTAGAGTCCATTGAGCAGAACTGCAATACTGCACACAACCAATGGAAAGGGGTGGTGCTGTTCTTGGAAGAAAGGAGCCATGTTTTTTCTAATCCTGGCATACATGCTTTTGTTTTGTTTTTACAGTCCTTCCCCATGTTTGATAGTTATGATGCCCAATACTTTTTGGTACTATGTATGCTGATAAAAAATAAAGGTCCAGAGGTGTATAGACAAGCTTTCTGCTCCATGGGCGATGTCCACACCATCACTGTGATACTGTCTGATTGTGAAGGACTACATTAGAGTGATGTACAAGTCCAAAGTGGTGAGACCAGGCTTCGGGAAGACCAGCTCCTCCTGTTTGAATGCCTCCTAGCTTTACTTCCCTATAGCAACCAATCAAATTTGATCTTTTAATTTTCAGAGCTTCTTTGAAAATGAAAGGTAGGATCTGGCTGCTACAGGCAACTAAGCCAGTTTTCCTCTACAACACTTTTGAGAAATTTCCCCCTTAGTGTTGTAGTTTCTGCAGAGGTCACTGCCATTATCCTGTAATTAGTGTTGAGGGAACTGAAGCATTCGAAGTGGAACTCGGTCCAAAGTTTAGGAAAACTTGGATTTGCAACAAATCCGAATTTTCTTCTGCTTCGTGGTAACAGATCAGTTTTTCCTAAAATGGCAGCTGCACATATTATAAATCGAAACTAAGTGTAGAGGAGACATTCTCGGGAACAAGATCACTCATAATGTCATGCAGCCAGCCAATCTGCATATAGCCATCCCGTGTGATGTCACAGCCCTATAAAACCCTCATTCTGCGTGGTCTCCGCCATTGTCCTGTGGCAAGCGCTCATGCACTAGAGACAGTGTTGCTGAATTAATAGAAGAATATTGGAGAGAGAGAGTGCAGGAAGAGCGCAGGGAGATTCTGTGTCAGTTTTATTATTTATTCCTCCATTTACTTATTCCTATATCAGCCGCAAATGTAATTCAATACCAATAAGAAAGAAGCCTTTATTATTCCGGTGCCAGCGTGCTAACCATAACCATCCAGTCTGCGCCCCTAATGGGGGCCAGGTTTTAATAGTGACCATCCTCATCTTTTGCTGACTTTACTTCTTCCAAATCATCCTTCAAAGTCTCCATGTCCTAGAAAAGTCAGCCAGATGCAGAAATAGGAGGAGCTGGATGTTCGTGAGGACATATTCTCATCTATATTAAATGATGTGGAAAAGTAGGAAAAGCAGATGGCAGAACATGTAGGACAGGAGAGCGCTGTGGTTGAAGAAGTAGGTATAGCCCCTGCATTAAAGGTGCCGCGTGACTATTAGAAATTTTGACCAACTATACAGTGCAGTCTTCATTATTAAATGAAAGGTAGCTATGGCCTAATTCTTCAACTCAGCATGGCTGCTCTGTGTGGCAGTACGCTAAGACAGAGTAGCCTGTGTATGCCTGATTTATAGCTTCTATGGCACACCAAAAAGACAAAATAGTGGCCCAGTCATGAAGTGGGGAGGGTGGAAACAGCATGAAAAGTCCATATATTTGCCCTATGACATAGTGGTGAGGTGAAAGCAACATGAGAAAACCAAAGAGTGGCCCAATAAAAGAGTATGGAGGAGGCAGCAGCATCAGGAAGCCACAGAGTGGCACAATGACAGAGTGTGGAGGGGGCAACAGCAGCAGCATCAGGATGAGGCCACAGGGTGGCACAATGACAGTGTGGAGGTGGCAGCAGCAGCAGCATGAGGATACCACTGAGTGGCACAATGACGGAGTATGGTATTGGCAGAAGCAGCAGCATCAGGAGGAGCCCACAGGGAGGCACAATGACAGTGTGGAGGTGGCATCAGCATCATCAGGAGGCCACAGAGTGACACAATGACAGAGTGTAGAGGTGGCCGCAGCAGCCCCAGGAGGATGCCACACGGTGGCACAATGGCAGTGTGGAGGTTGCAGCAGCATCAGGATACCACAGAGTGACAATGTGACATAGTGTGGAGGTGGCAGCAGCATCAGGATATCACAAAGTGGCAAGGTGACATAGTATGAAGGTGGCAGCAGCAAGCAGCATGAGGAGACCACAGAGTGGCAAGGTGATATAGTGTGGAGGTGGCAGCAGCATTAGGAGACCACAGAGTGGCAAAGTGACATAGTGTGGAGGTGGCAGCACCATCAGGAGACCACAGAGTGGCAAGGTGGCATAGTTTGGAGGTGGCAGCAGCATCAGGAGACCACAGAGTGGTAAGGTGACATAGTGGGGAGGTGGCAGCAGCATCAGGAGACCACAAAGTGGCAAGGTGACATAGTGGGGAGGTGGCAGCAGCATCAGGAGACCACAGAGTGACCCGGTGACAGAGTTTGGAGGGGCTTGACAATATCAGTACCTGCTTAAGATGGTGGTTTAAAGAAGGAGCACTTGGCACAGTGTGAGAAGCGGCATCAGAATAGTATCTGAGGCAGGCACCCAGAAGAAACTGGTCTCTTTTGTCAAAGTGTTGGTGTGGCAGCGTGGATGATCTAGTTTGATGCATCAGGCATTGGTGGGTGGAAATTCTGGCTGATCCACACCTGATTCATCTTGGCAAAGGTCAGTCTGTCCACATTTTAGGTGGACAGGCAAGTTCTTCTTGGGGTAACTATGGCCGCCGCTACACTAAACACCTGTTATGATACCACACTACTGGCTCGGCAGGATAGCTTTTCCAGCGCAAACTCTGCCAGTTGCAGACACAAATCCAGTTTGGCTGCCCAATAGTCCAGTGGATCTTCAATGTGGGGTGGCAGGGTACTGTCCAAGTAGGCCACCACCTGCTGGTTCAGGTCCTGTTCCACGTCTCCATGATGAGTAGTTTCTTCATTATGTGGGTGAAGAAAGCTGCTCATCAGCGACTCTAGACTCAGGTTGCTGCTGATCGAGCTGGAACTGCTCCTATACCCCCCACCCTGCCACAGCAGCCATGGCAGAGGAATGTGAGTGCAGAGAGACCCCCAGTCAGAACTGCGAGAGGATGAACTATGGAGTAGATAGGCAGCCGCCATCTGACTACATAGGATGTCTCTATAGTAGTTTAGTTTGTCCTCCCTCTCAGTGGGTGTAAAAAAGGCCCCCATTTTGGACTGGTAGCAAGGGTCCAACAAGGTGGAAAGCCAGAAGTCATCCCTTTGCCGAATGGTGACGATTCGACTGTCACTACGCAAGAAACTGAGCATGCATCGGGCCATTTGGGCAAGTGACTCGCAGGGACTTTCTTTCACCATCTCCAGCCTCATCTTCCTCATCGCCCTGTAGCTCCTCTGGCAGCTCCTGCTCCTCCTCTCCTGTCACCTGTGTAGAAAAACCACCCATTTCACTACACATTGCTTGTGCTACAATGTCCTCCTCCAGTTCAGCCTCCAAAGAGCTCATATGGCTGTGAGATCTAGGCGCCACGTTTCCAGTCCTCTGACCAGCTAAAATTACCAGAATATGTTCTAGGACATGAAGCAGTGGAATGACGTTGTTCATCCCATAGTCCTGGCGACTGATAAATAACGTGGCCTCCTCAAAGGGCCTAAGAAAACAGCAGGTGTCACATATGAGCTGCCACTGACTGATATCGAATTTACACTGAGGAGTACTCCTGTCCGCTTGGAAAGAAGAAAACGTTTATGGCCTTTCTTTGTTCGTATAGTCGGTCCAACATATGGAGGGTGCAATCCAACAGATGGAAACGTCGCATATCAGCCGCTGTTGGGGGATGCTGTTCTGCCCCTGCAGCTCAAGGAGGGTATGCTTAGCGGTGTACAAGTGGCTGAAGTGCACCTGGCCATTTTTTGGATGTATTGCAGATGGGTGGAAAACGTCAGGAACTGCTTGACAACCAGTTTGAACACGTGTACCATGCAGGGTGCATGGCTCAGCCCTCCTTGATGCAGCGCCGACACCATGTTCTTCCCATTGTTGGTCACCGTAGTTTCGATTTTGAGTTGTCAAAGAGAAAGCCAGGACTTGATTTCTTGATGAAAGACACAGAGCAGTTCCTCCTTTGTGAGAACGTAGAGGCGGAAGCGGCTTCATCTGGCTAAGTTGCTGATGTGGCTGTGCAGGTACCACATTGACCCAGTGGGCCGTAAAAGATGTTAGTTACGGCTCCGTGCACTTTGGCAGACACCGACAGGCTCTGTTCTACATACGTGTGTAGGGCTGGTACTGCCTTTTTGGCAAAAAAATTATGGCTTGGGACTTCATATAGCATCACACAAGCAATTGTTAAATACTCCATGTCAGGCAAACAGTTCATTGCAAAGTTTAGTAGAGTATTATTTTGATACTAGAGTTATTACATTGCTATTGTTGCTTCTGGAATTGTATGATAAAGAACCCCTAAAATATCCAATGTGCAGTTTTTTTTAAAAAAGAATTTCTTTCCATATGGTGGCACAGTGATAACCTATCCGATGTGAATACAGGAAATCCACCTGACTCTGCAAATAGTACCAGACCGCTATCTTCTGTCATCCAAATAAAGGGGACAACTAATCGTGAGTAACATACCCACATTAGTGTGTGGTGATTTCCCGGTTGTTCCTATATGGATATTTGTTGTGACCATCGCAGTACATATTGATCCAAATCAACCACCTCAGTACGGTATTTGCGGTGGACTGCTACCATATATGAAGTACTGGTGAGTTATACAATATATATACGGTTGACCCTATGGAATATTGGATTATAAAGTGATTAACTACACATGTACCTTTACAAAAAGCATCTGGATTCAGTACCAATATACATAGTAATATTAAATAGGACATCCAGACGAAACATTCGAGACAATATTTCTACAAAGACGGTTGCAAGTAGCTGAGTCTGGATGAATTGTCCAAAACAAGGCCTTTAGAAAAAGAACGCCATCTAGCCACTTGTGTATATATACTTCTGACAGAAAACTTTGGACATTTTTAGGACTTGGGATCCTTCTTTTTTTTTCTTATTGACTTTTTATGTGTCGTGTCTTGACCAGCAACCCAGCGGTTCTTGAATGGTTGACTCGGTAATCTACTTCGTCCCAAGTGACATCAGACACCCCCATCCAAGAGTCATGGGTTCGTCAGACACAACCCTTAGTTGGCATGGCTAGGGAGCAGGCCCTTTGCCCTCACCTGTCCTCAACCTGCCTCTGTCCTTTTCTGTTCCCTCAGCCAGAGAAGCATTATATGCTGTGGGCTCAGCTCCACTATAAAGAGAGAACGAGCTACTAGAGGACATTCTGCAGCTACTGGAGGAGATATCCGCCCCCTCCTCCGCTAGGTGGGCAAGTAGTGATGAGGAAAGTGGCGTGGGTGGTGGTGGTGCGAGTGGTCAGGCTCCTGACCCAGAGTCCGTTGAGGAGGACATCACTAACGTGCAGACACTACTCGATGATGATGAAGCTGATTGCACTTGGGAGCCGGGTGCAGAAGAGCTTCATCATCAGGAGAAGAGGGTGGCAGCTTGCCCATGAGGCAGTGGCGGAGCCAGCAAGGTGGTAGCATGGCTGGGAGTCAGCAGGGTGGCAGCAGTGGAAGGTCGGGAGCCAAACGTGCCTGGGGTAGATCACCTGCTTCGCAGCAAAGTACCTGCCCGGGAAGTAGTGGTGCATGGGCTGATGGAGGCAGCGGCGGTAGCAGTTAGTCAGTGCAGACTGTTGGGGTGAAAATTACCTACTCGGCGGTGTGGCAGTTTTTTTTCAAAGCACTAGAGAAGGTGAACGTGTCCATATGTCAAAGCTGTGGGCAGAAGGTGAAGCATGGCCAGGGTGCCAATGTTGGCACTACAGCCCTGCGTCAACATATACAGCATCGTCATACAGTGGCCTGGGAGAACCGTGGCTCCAATGTGGTGGTCCAGCCTGCTGCAGCAACTGCTGCATCACCCAGTGGCACACATCGGGTTTTAAGCAGTCAAGGCTCCCCCACCTCAGCAGAAGGCAGCTGTCAGTCATTCCTATCTTCTGCTGGTCCAGATGCTCCTGCTGCTCTTCCTCCTACTCCTCGTCAGTCATTCCGTCAGCAATCGATCACCAAAGCGATTGCCAAGAGACAGCAGTATGCGTGCATGCATCCAACAGCACAGAAGCTGAACTCGCTCCTGTCCAAGTGGTCGATTTTGCACCTTTCAGAGAACTGATGGCTTGTGCCGAGCCGAGGTGGAGAGTCCCAAGCTGTCATTTATTTGCCAAAAAGGCAGTACCAGCCCTGCACAAATATGTAGAACAGAAGGTGGGCCAGTCCTTGAGCCTGTTTGTGTCTGCCAAAGTGCACGGCAGCTCCGACGTGTGGAGCTGTATCCACGGTCAGGGACAGTACATGTCCTTTATGGCTCGCTGGGTTAATGTGGTTCCTGCAGAGCCACACCAGCAACTTGGCCAGATCACGCCGCTTCTGTCTCCACGTTCTCACGCCGTTGGTTCAGCAACAATGTCCGCCTCTGCCTCCTCATCCTCCACCATGTCCTCAGCCTCCACTGCAGGGAAAAGTCACAGTGCACCTCCAGCATACCACATGTGCAGGGCACGGAGGTGTCACACTGTTCTGCACCTCGTTTCCCTGGGCAAACTGATTCACTCAGGGGAGGAACTGCTCTGTGTCTTTCATCAAGAAATCGAATCCTGGCTTTCTCTGCGACAACTGAAAATCGGAACCATGGTGACCGACAACGGGAAGAACATTGTATCGGCGCTGCGTCAAGGAGGGCTGAGCCATGCACACGTGTTCAAACTGGTTGTCAAGTGATTCCTGAAGTCTTCCACCCATCTGCAAGACATCCTAAAGATGGCCAGGAAACTTTGCATGCACTTCAGCCACTCGTACACCGCAAAGCAAACCCTCCTTCAGTTGCAGCGGCAGAACGGCATCTCCCAACATAGGCTTATATGCAACGTTTCCACCCGTTGGAATTCCACCCTTCATATGTTGGATTAACTATGCGAACAGAGAAAGGCCATCAACGATTTCTTGATGATAGGTAAATGGTAGACAGTGGCTCCACCCACTTCGCAAATATGAGTTGGTGCACACCTGCCGGTTCACCCTTAACCGTAAGGAAAGATTAATAGTATAGTAGATGCAGGGGCACACAGATATCTGGTCAATGGACTAAACGTGGAAATACATTTATTAAAAGTAATAACATATAAAATCAAATAAAAATATAATAAAAATATCCTAGGATGGATGTAAATCCACTAGGGATCTTATGCGGTAAACAAGTAAAAATAAAAACAAACCTCAACCATACAGTCTAATAATGGATATTCTACTGGTAAGATACCATGTAGGAGCTATAAAACTCTGGAGTGTCTGTACAGATCCTTCTATATGTAAACCATGTAATGCGCCGTCTCACTAATGAGATAATGTCATGATCTGATAAGTAAGTCTCTATTGTAGCAAGTTAGAGTAGGTGGTAGTCTATCGTTAATCCGGACATACCGTCCTTAAGACCGTAAGTAGATAGAAGAGTCCTCCAACGGAGATGTGTCTTATCAGATCCACATTAGTTAGTGATTTATAGACATAGATGTTTACTTTACCGTCCCGCGTCTTGAATTAATAGCCTTCCTTTATTCCCTTGTGCCGTATAAAGACAGTCAGGTACCTTTTCCCTGCCAGGACCTGGCGCGGCGTCCCACGTGGTCACTGTCGTCACTAGGTGGCGTCCCACGTGACGATGGCGGGAGCGTCCGATTGGCTAAACGTATCTTGGACGCAGGAGGTGGGCGGGACGGCTATTCAGATGGCGTTCTTTAACATCGATGTTACGATCCTCTATGTTAAGGTTTATGCAAGGAAGGATAATGGTGGTATGTCCTCCTTTTGACGTGTATCCTTTAGATTGCTTGCCTTTTACCCAAACGCGTTTCGGGCGTATATCGACTGGCCCCTTCCTCAGTGGTTAACTGGCAAGACTTTCATGTTCCTTTATATAGGTACCCCCTCCCTAAGGATCATGGGGTATCTAGGGTGACATTCAAACCATGGATATGGAACTTTCTCCTACTAATAGTGATCGTATTCATTAACACTACTCATATCAAAAACACACATAAATACAGATTGAGATAAAATTTTGCATATATGGCAGGTCATATATAGACATACGAACAATTTTGGGTAAAATATAAGTGGATAATCAGTAGTTACCGATTGTATCCAATATACCATAGGACCATATGTTACAACTTAAAATTGGTGGGAGGTTCTATCTTCAGATGATGGAACTTGAGTAACGGAGATATAGGGAGGGGATTCGTTAGAGAGGGAAGATCGGCATGCTGGAAAACAGCCGGATGTCGATGTTCCGTCGCCCGCGGATCCCAGCCCCATACTATAAAAACCCAAATATTTCCATCTCAGCATTTAACCCTCTAGGGATCAGGGATTGAAATTCAAAGATCCTTCTTGTTTCAGTTCTAGACATTTGTGCTATCAGGTTGCCTCCCCTCCACGGTTGTACCACCTTTTCTATGGCCATAAAGGAGAGGCTAGAGGGGTCACCACCATGTACCTCCTTGTAATGTTTAGATACAGAATGTAATAGGTAACCTCTTTTTATGTTGTTTATATGTTCAGCCACCCTCTTTTTTAGAGACCTCTTCGTTCTACCCAGATATTGTTTCCCACATGGGCACTCTAACAGGTAGATGACATTGATGGAATTACATGTCAATCCATCTCTAATGTCCATGTGGAAGTCATTCTGGGTTGAGGAGGCTTTTGTTATCTTTCTCGGATTAGGGCAGTTCCTGCAGCACACACATGCTCCACATTTAAAAAAACCTTGTGAGGATAACCAATTCTTAGTAGGCTTAGATGGTCGGTGTCCTACTGTGGGTGCCACCTTTAGCCCTAGATTTGGAGCCTTCGTATACACTATTTTTGGTTCTTTTGTGATTTTTGTCCCTATTACTTTATCCTCTAGGAGATGGCCCCAATGTTTCCTAATTATCTTCTCTATCAACTTATACTGGGAGTGAAAGGGTAAGATTAGTCTCAGTGTATCTTCTTGTTCCTTAGTTATTTTTTCAGTGGTTTTTTGTTGTTCATTAAAAAATTCCCTTCTATCCATAACCTCCACTTTTTTCATAGATCTTTCTTTTTTGTATTGTTCCGATTCGGTGCAATTCCGCTTCAACCTTCTCAGCTGGCTGGTCGGGATATTTACCAGCCATCTGGGGAGGTGACAGCTGGAATATCTAATATAACCGTTTTTGTTTGTCGGTTTGAAATAAGTGTTACAGGCTAACTTGGTCCCCCTCACACATATGTTTAGGTCTAAGAATTGTATTTCTGTTAGACTTACATTCGAGGTAAACTGTAGACCCATATCATTCTCATTGATATTATTAATGAAGTCATCTAGGGATTCCCTTGTACCACGCCAAACAAAGAGGATATCGTCAATATACCTACGCCATAGGGCCAGGTCCGCCCCCAGCAATGGTGCAATTGTCTCACACTCCCATTGGGCCATGAATAAATTAGCATAACTAGGGGCGAACCTGGTCCCCATGGTGATCCCCTCTGCTGCAAGTAAAATTCTCCTCCAAAGTAAAAATAGTTATGTGTGAGGATGTAGTTTACTCCATCCATTATATACTTTATTTGTTGTTTCTTTAGGGACTTATGCGCAGTTAATTGTTTATTAAGGGCCTCCAATCCCCTTTCGTGTTCTATGACCGTATACAAGGCCCTTACATCAAGGGTCCCCAGTAGCCACCCCTCTTCCCAATTAAGATTTTCCACTGTTTTAATTATATCGGTTGTGTCTTTGACATAGGATGGAATTTCTTTCACCACAGGCTGTAGTAGTCTATCTATATATTGAGATAGATTAGATGAGATAGAGTCAATTCCTGATATTATTGGTCTCCCTGGGGGGGCCCGTAGGTCCTTGTGGACCTTTGGGAGGCAATAGAAAGCAGGAATTCTTTTTTGTGTATTCAGGATATATCTAGCCTCCTGTTCTAGAAGGATACCCTCTTCCACTCCTTTCTTACAATAGTCACCCAATTCTTGATAAAATGTCTGTGTAGGGTCCCGGTTTAGTTTCTTATATGTACCTTCCTCCCCAAGTTGCTTATCGCACTCTTTGTCGTAATCCTCTTTGTTTAAAATGACCACTGCTCCCCCCTTGTCCGCAGGGCGGACTATGATATCATTATTTCCCTGTAATTGTTTTATGGCTTCTATTTCCTGTCTATTTAAATTATTTCTAATTGGGTGGATATTAATATTTCTTATGTCTCTTTCGACATTCTTCCTGAATGCTGATATTTCAGGACTAATTTCCTGTATTGGAAATTTCTTTGATTTTATTTTTAGATTCGTATGTATATATTCATTTTTAGTATCATCTGAGTTCATCACTAAAGGGTTCTTCATATAGTATCTTTTTAAGCATACTTTCCGTATAAATTTCTCAACCCCCATATACGCAGTGAATTTATCTAATTTCCTTGATGGTGCAAATTTCAATCCTTTATTTAATAAGGCTTTTTGTGAAAGTGTGAGTTCTGTGTTGCTTAGGTTAATTATGTTCGTTGTGTCCTGTGTGGATAGTATCTTCTTTTGCTTTGAGTGTCTACCTCTTCGTACCTGTTTTCTCTGTTGTGGTATTGTGATCTCGTGCGTATCTGATCGTGTCCCCTGTGTTGGTGTTGGTGTAGCCCGTCCTGATTGTGGCCATATTGTCGAGGTCTCTCCTGTGCTGTATACCTGTCCCTGTCCTGTTGTTGGTGTCTCAGGTTGTGTTCGTGCTGTGTCTGGTGTCTCAGATTGTATTCGTGTTTCTGTGTCTGGTGTCCTGTGTCCTTTTGTGACGGAATTGGTGTCCGTATGCGTCTCGACCTGGTTCTGTGATGTGGCGGGGTTTGATCTAAAAAAGGAGATGGAGTCAGTACTTCATATCTATTATTCACCGCTACGTTATATTGTTCACCATTCATCTGCCTCCCCTCTCTCTCCAAATCATCCATTTCTTCATTCATTTGTGGGCCTTCCCTCATAGTGATATTTCTTGTTTGATTATAGTTATAGTAGTGGTTTTTCATTTTCTTTGATTTCTTATTAATAATTTCTTTTTCCAATGTATCTAAACTCTTACAGATACGTTCCTCCCATTTGTGTATCTCTTCACCATCTGGAAACTGATCTATATTCTTTTTCAAGGCGTCTATCTTTTCAGCTAACTCTTTTATCATTTCAGTACGTCTTTTTATAATCATCTGAATTAGAATATTAGATTGACTCTTTAGGAATTGGTCCCATTCTTTACTAAACTCTTCATTCATTAGGTCTGCTGCAGGTGTCTTTGTCAGGGTTAACCCTTTTGGGGTCAATCCCTTCTGTAGATATTGTGTGAGTGATTTAATCTCCCACCTGTTACGTAGTTTTGTTACGTAGCACCCACAGTAGGACACCGACCATCTAAGCCTACTAAGAATTGGTTATCCTCACAAGGTTTTTTTAAATGTGGAGCATGTGTGTGCTGCAGGAACTGCCCTAATCCGAGAAAGATAACAAAAGCCTCCTCAACCCAGAATGACTTCCACATGGACATTAGAGATGGATTGACATGTAATTCCATCAATGTCATCTACCTGTTAGAGTGCCCATGTGGGAAACAATATCTGGGTAGAACGAAGAGGTCTCTAAAAAAGAGGGTGGCTGAACATATAAACAACATAAAAAGAGGTTACCTATTACATTCTGTATCTAAACATTACAAGGAGGTACATGGTGGTGACCCCTCTAGCCTCTCCTTTATGGCCATAGAAAAGGTGGTACAACCGTGGAGGGGAGGCAACCTGATAGCACAAATGTCTAGAACTGAAACAAGAAGGATCTTTGAATTTCAATCCCTGATCCCTAGAGGGTTAAATGCTGAGATGGAAATATTTGGGTTTTTATAGTATGGGGCTGGGATCCGCGGGCGACGGAACATCGACATCCGGCTGTTTTCCAGCATGCCGATCTTCCCTCTCTAACGAATCCCCTCCCTATATCTCCGTTACTCAAGTTCCATCATCTGAAGATAGAACCTCCCACCAATTTTAAGTTGTAACATATGGTCCTATGGTATATTGGATACAATCGGTAACTACTGATTATCCACTTATATTTTACCCAAAATTGTTCGTATGTCTATATATGACCTGCCATATATGCAAAATTTTATCTCAATCTGTATTTATGTGTGTTTTTGATATGAGTAGTGTTAATGAATACGATCACTATTAGTAGGAGAAAGTTCCATATCCATGGTTTGAATGTCACCCTAGATACCCCATGATCCTTAGGGAGGGGGTACCTATATAAAGGAACATGAAAGTCTTGCCAGTTAACCACTGAGGAAGGGGCCAGTCGATATACGCCCGAAACGCGTTTGGGTAAAAGGCAAGCAATCTAAAGGATACACGTCAAAAGGAGGACATACCACCATTATCCTTCCTTGCATAAACCTTAACATAGAGGATCGTAACATCGATGTTAAAGAACGCCATCTGAATAGCCGTCCCGCCCACCTCCTGCGTCCAAGATACGTTTAGCCAATCGGACGCTCCCGCCATCGTCACGTGGGACGCCACCTAGTGACGACAGTGACCACGTGGGACGCCGCGCCAGGTCCTGGCAGGGAAAAGGTACCTGACTGTCTTTATACGGCACAAGGGAATAAAGGAAGGCTATTAATTCAAGACGCGGGACGGTAAAGTAAACATCTATGTCTATAAATCACTAACTAATGTGGATCTGATAAGACACATCTCCGTTGGAGGACTCTTCTATCTACTTACGATCTTAAGGACGGTATGTCCGGATTAACGATAGACTACCACCTACTCTAACTTGCTACAATAGAGACTTACTTATCAGATCATGACATTATCTCATTAGTGAGACGGCGCATTACATGGTTTACATATAGAAGGATCTGTACAGACACTCCAGAGTTTTATAGCTCCTACATGGTATCTTACCAGTAGAATATCCATTATTAGACTGTATGGTTGAGGTTTGTTTTTATTTTTACTTGTTTACCGCATAAGATCCCTAGTGGATTTACATCCATCCTAGGATATTTTTATTATATTTTTATTTGATTTTATATGTTATTACTTTTAATAAATGTATTTCCACGTTTAGTCCATTGACCAGATTTCTTGATGATGCAAGCAGATAGGAGTACTCCGCTGTGTAACTTCGATGTCAGCCAGTGGCAGCTCATGCATGACACCTGCCGTTTCCTCAGATCCTTTTTTGGTTGTTTGAGATCTGCACACCTACTTAATGGTGAGTGCTCATAGAGAGAGGGTCAATATGTAGGAGAAAATCTATGGCACACACATATATTGATATTCAAGGTTTATTCACTTGTTTTGAACACTTTGTGTCACATTACATCCAATATTATTTCAAGACAAAGCATGGAATTGTATACAGTGGTCCCGACGTTTCGGTCATTTCTGACCTTTATCAAGGGATCTAGGAAGGAATATTATAAATAAATATAAATATTAGGTAACACAAAAGCTGAGGCTCAGATCGGGAAACTATGCAATGTTAAGAATTGTGAGCAAACGGTCATAGCTACCCTATCTGTGGATATAGCATCCAATACAAATGTCTCAAAGTACCTTTTCATACGATACAGAAACAGCGAGTAATATCATCGCTCAGATCAACCTTGGAAACAAATTTCTACATATCCCGTCTCAAGAATGGAAGACAAGGGATTATGTTCGTGACCTTCGACGACTAACGTCTATCAAACTGCATTGCAGTACCCTGACCAAATAACATAGAAAACGACTGTAAACCAAGGGGACTACGCTCTCATTTACATCCGACGTTATTTAAAGAGGACCCGGACTTCTGTGACCGCTTTGAGTGGATTCTCAATAAGTGTTCGCTAGATCTGATGCTATTAACCAACGAGAAAGCCCACCAAACGATTGGCGATCTAACTAAACAAATTAAGACTATTGAGGATCAACTTAAAACTGTTCTGCCACAAGAAGAATGGAATACCCTCAAAGAGAAAACATCTAAACAAATCACGGAATATCAAAAAAATACAGAGGCAACCAAAAGATCCAAATTCATCCATGACGCAGAAGACTACATACTCAATAGAATATACAAGTGGAGAAACCCTAATTTTCAAGTCTCACGTGATCATCGTTACCAACAGTTCTCTTCTGGACACAGCTCGTCTGGTTCCGTCAGTGAGAGATCCTATCGACCATATCATAATTTTTTAGGGAGAGGCCGCACCAGAAAAAGATACGGAAGAGGCGACCGGGGAGGAGTAAGAGGAACAGATCTAGAACAACGCATTCAGATCTGATCTCAGGTAATATAGATAACCTAGTCATTAACATCTCTTCCCATATTCTGTCACCAGCCCAAACAGGGATACTACAGAAGGGACTTTCATTTTGCCCTACTCATTCACTTAACACGTTCCTTCTGGAACAAGAACTGCAAAGATTTTATCGCCCAATTAGACTTAAGGCCCATTTTAGTACAACGAGGAACCCAGCAAAGATACCGAGTCAGGCTGCTAGAGACTACTTTGGGTCTCAGAAATAAAAGCTCCTTTATGCCACCTAAAACTTGTCATCCAATGGAAACCTACATCTCATTCACCCAACGATCTATACAGGGTTTACTTAAAGGGAACCTGTCACCTGAAACAGCGGTCCTAAACCGCCGGCAGGACCTTCAAGAGTACAGCAGTGGGATTCTGAGCACATATATCTTATAAAATTCCGATGCGGCAGTAGTAAGAAAATCGATCTATAATCCCCGGCTGGCGCGACTCTCTGCCCAGGCTTGAAGTCAAGGGGGCGGCAGCCTTCTTGCTTCAAGTAGCGGTGACAACGCCCCCGTCCCAGCCCCTTCGCTGTCACTGACAGCTGGCTGTTCTGAGAAGCCAGCCGCATAAGCGATGTCAATCAAAGCGAAGGGGCCGGGAAGGGGGCGTGGTCACCGCGACTTGAAGCAAGAAGGCCGCTGCCCCTTTGACTTAAAGCCTGGGCAGAGAGTCGCGCCGGGGATTAAAAATCGATTTTCTTACTACTGCCGCATCAGAATTTAGTAAGATATATGTGCTCAGAATCCCACTGCTGTACTCTTGAAGGTCCTGCCGGCAGTTTAGGACCGCTGTTTCAGATGACAGGTTCCCTTTAAGTCCCATTCTGATGGCCACTTTAGACATTCCCGGAATCTAACCGTAGAAGAACTAAGAGCGATTTCAGAGTTACAACCGAATAAAGAAATTATAATCAAACCAGCGGATAAGGGAGGAGCAATTGTTATGGACAAATCCATGTATATTAAAGACATACAAAAACAACTAAGTGATCACACCGCCTATGAATTACTGACACGGAACCCCACACCTAACATCACCTAACATCACTGGCAAGATAATAATTTTACTGCAACAATATTGTTGCTTTAATGTGATAGATGATGATACAATCTCCTTTCTTACTAAACAATACCCCATTACACCAGTCTTCTATACTTTGCCAAAAATACACAAAAACCTACAAAATGCACCTGGTAGACCCATAGTGGCTTCAACAGAGTCGGTGTTATCCCCCCTATCTATTTATCTCTATGGACGTGAATAGTCTGTACACATCAATCACGCACGATAAGGGTATCAGGGCCACTGCAGAACATCTATCCCGACACTCCATGCTCAGTTCCATACAACAAGAATTTTGCATTTCATTACTATCATTGGTCCAACATGAGAACTTTTTTCTATTTGGGGACAACTACTATGCTCAGAAACGGGGGACCGCGATGGGGCCAATGTGGCCCCACCATATGCAAATGCATACATGATTAGTTTTGAGGAAAAATTTGTTTATACCCACCCTCTCTTTAAACAATACGCCAAGATCTGGCTACATTTCATAGATGACATTTTTTGTCTCTGGGGGGGCCCCATATCCAGCATACTACAGTTCCATCAATACCTTGATAACGTCTACCCCGAACTCAGTTTCACCATATAGACAAATGCCAATCAGATCAGCTTTCTTGATACAATAGTACTCATGGACCAAGAAGGACACATAAGATTTGACTTATACAATAAACCAACTGATAGAATTAGTTTGTTACATTACACTAGTAGCCACCCAAGAGCAGCCAAAATGTCTCTACTAAAGTCCCAATTGACATGAGTAGACAGGATCGTATCAGATCCCACCATCAGTGAAATGAGAAAAAGGGAAATGTCCATGAAGTTCTCACAGAGAGGATATCCCCCACACATGATTGAACCCGAACACAAACGTCCAAGCGAGTCAGTAGTAAAACCTAAATCAATGAACAGGATACCATGCATTTTGACATACCATCCACTTACACAGAAAATCCAAAATATAGTCCGCCAACAATGGCACATACTGGCTCAGGCCTATATTAATGTCAAGGAATTTCAATCTCCACACCTCACATGTTATAAACGATCACGGAACATCAGGGACCACTTAATCAGAGCTGATATTGGCCCTATATCGAAAACTCCATTTCAAAGATTTCTTGGAGTCCCCAAAAAGGGCACTTTCCAAAGCCTCCATTGTGCCCAGTGCTCAAGTGTCATAAAGGGAAATGTAATTACACATCCACATTCCGGCAAGAAGCACTACATTAAGGGTTATTTTACCTGTGATTCGACATATGTGGTATATCTTATCAAGTGCCCGTGTGGACTCATTTATGTTGGCGAGACAATCCAACATATCCGGGATAGGATCTCGAAACATAAATCTGCGATTAGAACTGAACAATTGCTCTTACCAATTCCGGCACATTTCAAGGAGTGCAACCACCCAATTTCAACACTACGGTTTCAGGTTCTGGAACAGGTACAGGGAACCGGACCTTACTCCTCAAACAACGCAAATCATTTTGGATACATTGCTTGGATACCTTATCTCCAAAGGGACTCAACAGAGAGTGTGACTTTTATTATAATGTTTGATCTAGTGCAGATGTCCTTACATAATGTCTAATTTATCATTCCTTTTATCATTCCTTTTTTCACAGATGCATTAGCCCGGAACTCCTCCTGAGCTATTTAGTAATTTCTCCATGGGTGAGATTCCCCCCCCCTTCTCCCCCCATCCCTCTTCCAACCCTTTGCCCCTCTCCCATTCCCTTTTCCTCCCCTTTCCCCCCCTCCCCCCCCTGTTTTGGAGCACAAGCAATGTGTAGCGAAATGGGTGGCTTTTCTACTCAGCTGACAGGAGAGGAGGAGCAGGAGCCGCCAGAGGAGCTACAGTGCGATGAGGAAGACGAGACAGAGGACCCAGACACACTGTAGAGGTATGCAGTAGAGATGGAGGCAGGGAGTTCCTCCGAGTCACTTGCACAAATGACCCGCTGCATGCTCACTTTCTTGCGTAGTGACAGCCGAATTGTCACCATTCGGCAGAGGGATGACTTCCGGCTCTCCCCCTTGTTGGACCCTAGCTACCGGTCCAGAATGGGGGCCTTTTTTACACCCACTGGGAGGGAGGACAAGCTGAACTACAGAGACATCCTATGTAGCCAGTTGTCCGCTGTCTATCTGCGCCATCATCCATCCTCTCCCAGGTCTGACCGGGGGGGCCCCTGCACTCACATTCCACTGTCATGGCTGCTGAGGAGGGGTGGCAAAAGCAGTACCAGCTCCATCAGCAGCAGCCTGAGTCTACAGTTGCTGATTAGTAGCTTTCTTCACCCATATATTGAAGAGAGTACTCACCAGCAGCAGCAGCAGATAGACCTGGAGCAGGACCTAAACCAGCAGGTGGTGGCATACTTGGACAGCACCCTGCCAACCCACATTGAGGATCCGCTGGACTACTGGGCAGCCAAACTGGATTTGTGGCCGCAACTGGCAGAGTTACCTTGTAAAAGCTGTCCTGCCCTGCCAGTAGTGTGGCATCAAAGCTGGTGCTTAGTGCGGCGGGATCCATAATGACCCGAAGGAGAACTCGCCTGTCCACCCAAAATGTGGAGAGGCTGACCTTTGTCAAGATAAATTAGGCGTGCATCAGCCAGGATTTCCACCCACCAATTCCTGATTCAACTGATTAGATCATCCATGTCGCCTTACCCAATCCTTGAAAAAAAGAGACAGGTTTCTTCTGGCTACCTGCCTCAGCTACTACTCTGATGCTGCCACCCACCTGATGCCACACATCTGATGCCAAGAGCTCCATCTTTCACCCACCTAAGTAAGAAGGTACTGGTATTGCCACCCACCACCCCACTCTGTCACCGGGTCACTTTGTGGTATACTGCTGCTGCTGCCATCTCTCCAATATGTCACCTTGCCACTCTGTGGTATCAGGTGCTGCTTCTACCATCTCCACACTATGTCAGCTTGCCAATTTGTGGTCCCCTAATGCTTCTGCTGCCATCTCTACACTATGTCACCATGTCACTTTGTGGTATCCTGATGCTGCTGCTGCTGTCGCCATCTCCACACTATGTCGCCTTGCTATTTTGTGGTCTTCTGCTGCTGCCATCTCCACACTATGTCATCTTGCCATTTTGTGGTCTCCTGATGCTGCTGCCATCTCCACACTTTGTCACCTTGCCACTCTGTGGCCTCCTGATTCTGCTGCCACCTCCAGACTTCTTCATTGTGCCATTCTGTGGCTTCCTCATGCTGCTGCCACCTCCACACTCTGTCATTGTGCCATTCTGTGGCCTACTCATGTTGCTGAAACCGCCACACTCTGTCATTGTGCCACTCTGTGGCCTACTCATGCTTCTGCCACCTCCAAACGATGTCGTTGTGCCACTCTGTGGCCTACTCATGCTGCTGCCACCTTCAGACTCGGTTATTGTGCGCTCTGTGGCCTTCTCCTGATGCCGCTTCTGCTGTTACCTCTACACTCTGTCATTGTGCCATTCTGTGGCTTCCTTTATAGGGGTGTAGAACACTGTCTCATCTATCTATCTATCTATCTATCTATCTATCTATCTATCTATCAGAAGCAAGGAAAAATGAGTCGCACAATTGATTCTGTCTGTGTAGCAGCTGTAAGGCCTGTATGGTCCCATCAGAATTGGCTTATGATTTGGTAGCCACAAGCAGGAGTGGGTAGAAAACACAGAAGACATGCAAATATTTCATTCACATGTTATCTCTGTTTTGGATCCACTCCTGTTTTTTTTGGCATTAGCAATACTGATGGATTATTGAGCAAATGCTTATGCTCCACAGACTGGATTCGTTGTTTGGGGGTTATTGTTGTGATGGATCAGAAGAAGGGCAAAATGATCAGTGATGTCAACACAAACTTACTGCTGACACCCTCTTCACTCTGTCAGGTGGCTCTACTTGTATAAGCGTTTTATAGAACAGGTTCTGTAGACATCTATGTGGAATTAGCTGACAAGAGTGTATTATGCTTCTTCTTGACGCCATCATCTACCTGTAAGGCTGAGTTTATACTTGAGTTATTTGGTCAGATTTGGTCCCGTGACTGCCCAAATAAGTGAAGTATGTAGTGATTCGACGCCTGTCTTCTGCATGTCATACGGACTCACGGTATTATTTCACTACCACAGAAAACTCCCTATGCGTCTTACTGCAAGGCACAATGTTCTACACCCCTATAAAGGCTCTCTGCAGCCCAGAAATTTACGTCTTTTAACGTGATTCATCGCGAATAAATTCAGATCAAAGCAAATTTTTCCGGAAAATTCGGCGAACTAGATGAATCGAATTTTTTAAAAATTTGCTCATCTCCAAATATATTTTTTGCCACTAATGCATGCCAAAAAAGGCTTTAGAACATACAGTATAACTGCACCGCTGAACGGCAAATAGGTCCTTATTTTTTTCCACTTATACACGCCACAAAAGGCTTTAGAACATTTCACTGCACTGCTGAACGGCAAATATTATATCTTTTTTTGCCACTAATACACGCCAAAAAGGGCTTTAGAACATATAACTGTACCGCTGAACTGCAAATAATATATATTTTTGTGCCACCAATACTTGCCAAAAAAAGCTGTAATTTTTCCACTTCACCACACAACGACTAATAAGCCCTTTTTTTCCCCCACTTATACAAGCCAAAAAATGCTCATATAATGAACATATAACTGTACCACACAAGGGCAAATAAGACGTAGAAATATTTCCTTGTAATAAACCCTGTAAATGGCTGTATCAAAGAGCACTTGCACCCCAATAACAAGAACGGTTTGCTGGAATTACAGAGCTGTATAATGGCAATTTGGATCCGCAGTCAGTGCAGCAAAATGTAATAGGAGATGGCTGAGGCTTTTTATAGGGCTGTGACATCACAGGGCTGGCTGGCTGCTGATTGGCTGCATGCATGGCATTGTGGGTGATCCCTCGTTCCCAGAGTTCCTTGCTCCATATCCTAAGACATGCAGCAGAATAAAAAATGTGATTCGTTACCACGAAGCGTGAGGAAATTAGGATTCTGTGCGAATCAAATTTTTCCTGAAATTCCACTTCGTCAACTTCGATTCACTCATCTCTACTAATATATATAATCCCTAATATCAATCAACACAGACCGGAGGTGGAGATGAGCGTAATCAGGCAGCGTGTCACATGGGCTCGGCTTGTCCAAACCTCAGACCACGGCGTTGGAGCCCCGACAGGTTAGTTGGTGACAAATATACATCTTAGTCTTCCAAATTTCTCTTTGCATACATTAATAGGCTAAATGTGTCCTGAATCTGGATATATTTACTAGAGATGAGCAAATTTTTTAAAAATTAGATTCGCCGGTTGGCCAAATTTTTTGGAAAAAATTTGGTTAGAGCCAAATGTATTTGCGGTGAATGTCGTAAAAAACGGCTATTTCCGAGCTGCAGACAGCCTTTATAGTGGTGTAGAACACTGTGCTTTGCAGTAAGATGCATAGGAAATCTGCTTTAGTAGTGAAATAGTACTGTGAGTCAGTATGACATGCAGATGACAGGCGTCGCTCTGTTAGAATCACTGCCCACTTCACTTATTTGGGCAGTCACGGGACCAAAACTGACCAAATAACTCAAGTATGAACTCAGCCTTACAGGTCGATGTTAGCGTCAAGAAGAAGCGCACTCCTTTTAAACTATCGTCAGCTAATTCCACATAGATGTCTACAGAACCTGTTCTATTAAACTCTTATACAAGTAGATCCCCCCGACAGAGTGGAGAGGGTGTCAGCAGTAAGTTTGTGTTGATATCACTGATTATTTTGCCCTTCCTTTGATCCGTCACAACAATAACCCCCAAAAAACGGATCCTGTCTGTTGAGCATCTGCCTTCACTTGGTCAGCATGTGGTCAGTAATCCATCAGTATTGCTTATGCCAAAAAAGACCACAGAGTGGACCAATAACAGATTCTGGAGGTGGCGGCAGCATCAGGAGGAGGCCACAGAGTGGCACAATGACAATGTGAAGGTGGTGGCAGCATTAAGAGGCCACAGAGCAGCACAATGACAGGGTATGGAGGTGGCAGCAGCATAAGGAGGCTACAGAGTAGCACAATGATAGAGTGTGGAGGTGGCAGCAGCATCTTTTTTCCACTTATACACGACACAAAAGTCTTTAGAATATATAACTGCACTGCATTTGTGGGAGGGGCGGATGCTCTTCTTAAACAAGCCACTGCCTCACTCCTGGGCGTGTGTTCTTCAGGTGCACAGGTGCTGCTGGGTGTCATTAGTGAACTAGCTTCTCTGGTGGCAGGATCTCTTTCTTTGCAGCATGGAACCAGAACGGAGGTTTTGTTTTGTCTTTTTTTTCTTCGCTCTCTGCTATCTTAGCAATGCACGCGGGGTAATACGTAAGTAAGTTGGGCCGTGGCCATCCCTCCTGGCCGGTCGGAACCCGACTTTTCTAGCGAACGGGAGGCTTCGCCTCAGAATCTTCTGCCTCAGGTTTGTTTTGTTGGGGCTAAAAAAATTCTATTTCTTTTTCAACTTCGTTTGTTTGATAATAAGAATTAGTTCCAATATATCTTGCAAATTTATGTCGCTTGTTTGTCGCATGGAAAATTACTTCAGCTTATACGCAGTTAGGGAACAGTCACCCGGGCTGCATGTGACGTCATGATTGAACATCAGACTCAGCTGTTGTTTGACCTATTGCTGTAGCTGTTCCTTGCCATGTGACTCCCCCTCTCCCAGCCACCACCATCTTTAGAATTCATGTTTTTTTCCCTGCTTTATGTACTAAAACCCTGATGCACTTCATGCTCTGCTCTTATTCTGAGGGGCATTTCCACGTTCGGCTCTACTTCTGTCTTATACCTGCTTGCACCTCGCTTTATACGCCTCACACCCTTAGATGTATCCGCACGTCTTTTATTGTCCATCACTTTCACGCTGCTCGTTCCAGACGGCCTTTACATTTTGCTTTACACATGTTTTACTCTCTGCTCACTGGAGCTGTGTCCACATGTCTGCTATTTTCATCATGCTTTATACTTCAATCACATTCGAGTTGCATTCACCCGTTGGCTGTTCACACTTGGCTGTTATATCATGTTGTTGTGTGTGGTTAGAGCTGCGTTTATGCGTCGGCTAGTATACCATGTTTGCTCTGCTCACAGTCAGAGCTGCGTTCACATGTCTGCTGTTACAACAGGTCATAC
This sequence comes from Bufotes viridis, assembly GCA_033119425.1. NCBI lineage: Eukaryota > Metazoa > Chordata > Amphibia > Anura > Bufonidae > Bufotes > Bufotes viridis. The sequence goes on along the minus strand of CM065596.1, from coordinate 36,989,709 downwards.
GAGGCTTGTTTTCAGAGGTGCATTCACGTTCGCTGTCACATCATGTTCATGCTCCACTCACATTTAGAGCTGCTGTTATACCTATTTTCGTTCTGGGCTCACTCACAAAGGAGCCTTCACACTTACGCAGTCAAATTCACGACCAGTGTTGCGTCTATACGTCTATTGGCATATCATGTTTGCTCTACTCACACCCAGAGCTGCGTTCACACGTCCATTGTTACTACAAGTTCTTTCCAGGCCCATTTCAAGAGCTGCGTTCATGTCATTTTCACAGCATGTGTAACGCTCCATTCACAACCAGAGCTGCCGTTATACCAATTGTTTGCTCTGCCTATACCCAGAGTTGTGTTAACACTTCTACTGCTACAACAGGTTTTATACCCCACTCGCCAGAGCTGCTTTCCATGTCGGCTGTCACTTCGAGTTAATATTTCATTCACATCCAAAGCTGCGTCCGCATGTCTACTTTTACATCCTGTCCTCTACTCCATTCACTACTAAAGCTGTGTTCATGTGTCCGCAGATGCATCACGTTAATAGTCCGCTCACGTTCAGTTTGCATTCTTACGTCTGCTTTATACCATGTTTTTCATGCTCTAGCCATACTCAGAGCAGCGCTCATACATTGTTACTCACATCCTGAGCGGCATTCACCCATCTGCTGTTACACCATGTGTTACATTCGGCTCCCACTCAAAGCTGCATTCTCCTGTTACTTGCTACACTCAGTAGTCTCAACGGGGCACTCCGCACCCACTACTTAGTACTCTCCCGGTAAACATGGCTGCTTTCTTTTCAGGCGTATGTTTTTCCTCGGTGGTGTGAAAAAAAAAATAAAAAAATCCTTTTAAATCCTGATTCGTGTTTACTCAGATTGGTCTCCTTTACTCCTGGTTTGCATTCACTCAGATTGGTCTCCTACCTAGTTCAACAAAACAGCTTCTCAGCGGAGGCCAGTGGGCCTGCCATGTTTTACAAGTTGTTCTTTTGTTTGTTGGGAAGGTACTTACTCCATGCCTTCCCCTATGGCTTCGGGGTCCGACGCTGCTGCCATGCCGGGTCCGCTACTGGCCCTATGCGGGTCCGACGACTGCTTCGGCCCTATGGCTTTGGGGTCCGACGGCTGCTACGGCCCTATGGCCGGGTCCGACGGCTGCTCGGCCCCATGGCTTCGGGGGTCCGTCGACTGCTTCGGCCCCATGGCTTCGGGGGTCCGACGACTGCTTCGGCCCCATGGCTTCGGGGGTCCGACGACTGCTTCGGCCCCATGGCTGCGGGGGTCCGATTACCTGTTTTCAGTCCTGCCTGGTTGGTTGTCCATCCATGGTTCCAGGCTGTTTGGGCCCAAATGTCTCACATTCATATCTGCTTCCCTGATCACCTGCATACGGCCCATGTTTTAAACTAAAGTCTGTCACCTGCGGGGTTCAGTCAGGTTCACTTGTTACTTAACTAAGTTTCCTGCTCCTTACGTTCTTTAGGTGTTAAATCCTATTAATGTCCAGTGTCTGCCATGCTCCAGGATCACACTTCAATTACTGGAGCCCAAATCTTTAGGGTCATCTGCCATGTTGGTCAGGTCACATTTTTCAACGATATTCGCCTGCCACGGTATTCTGGCCACGTAGGTTAATGGTAGACTCAGATACCAGGTCGGTTTTCCCGGTTCAGGATTAAACCATTCTCAGGGATTCACAGAAGAATGCAGGGGCCATGGCAAGCAGATAGATGATGTCTGGGGAACTATTCAAAGATTCCCTTCCTACTTTCATGGTTTCTTTTGCCCCTCACTTCTTGCATAGTCTAGGCAGGCAGGTTTCTCTTTCGGTTCCACAAACTCCGGAGGCCAGGGCAATTGTCAGTACTAGAACCACAGGTCACCAGGTTCAGTTAATATTTCATGCTCCATTCCACAGCGTATTCCCAGTCCTTCATTCCGCTTCGGGGCACTATCTGCAACATCGAGCATCATGTCTCCGGTTTCGTCATTTGCAAGCTGTGATGTACGTCTCCTTATGGTTTTGCCGCATACTTCCTGAATGTGCGGTCAAGATTGCCGATGCCTTACAGTTGGTCACGGATTTTTTGCACTTTCATTGTGTTTCTTTATGACCTACTTGGCTTGGCTTTTGCCCCCTTTTAGGCCTACCCACGGCTATGGCTAAGGGCACAATTCAAGCCATTAAGTTAGGTTTAGCTAGCACACGGCTAGCCGGGTTAGGTTGTTCTTGATGTTTATCTCCCTAGGGTTCATCAAGCATCGTTGGCCGTAGCCATGACCACAAATATATTTTTCTTTTCTCCACTTATACACGACACAAATGTCTTCAGAATAAATAACTGCACCGTTGATCGGGAAATATATTTTACTTTTTTCCCACTTATACCCGACACAAAAGGCTTTAGAATATTTAACTGCACCGCTGAATGGCAAATATATTCTTCTTTTTTTCACTTATACACGACACAAAAGGCTTTAGAATATATAACTGCACAGCTGAAAGGCAAATATATTTTTTCTTTTTTCCACTTATTTACACCACAAAAGGCTTTAGAACATATAACTGCACTGGTGAATGGCAATTATATTTTTCTTTTGCCACTAATAATTCTCACTTCACGACACAACGGCTAATAAGCCCCTTTTCCCACTAATACATGCCAAAAAATGCTTTAGAACATATAACTGCACCACACATGGGGATATAATACTTAGAAATATTTCTTTGTAATAAACCCTGTTAAATGGCTGTATCAAACAACACTTGCACCCCAATAACAAGAATGGTTTGCTGGAATTACAGAGCTGTATAATGGCAATTTGGATCCCCAGTCAGAGCAGCAAGGTGTAATAGGATTGTTCCTATTTTCCAGGCTGTAACCTCCCTGACTGAACTTTGCTCAACATAAATGCTGTGGAATGTTTCCTCTCTATCCTTTCCCTACACCTTGAATAATCTTTCCCTGCACTTGTAAATCGTTTTTTTTTTTTTAGCACAATGAAATTTTTCTAACACTGTCCCTAGTGCCTGCTGATTTCTGTCCCTGCACTAAGTACATTGGTAAATGGCAGAATCCAAGCTGTCTGAAGCTATTAATAGGGCTATGGCATCTAAGGGCTGGCTGGCTGCTGATGATTGGCTGCATGCATGGCATTATGGGTGATCTCGCCTTCCCAGAGTTCCTTGTTCCATGTCCTCACATGTGCAGCAGCCATTTTAGAAAAAAATTTGATTTGTTACCACAATTCGTTCGCCAGCTTCGATTTGCTCACATCTCTAATATTTACATTTATATTCATGGATTTCATGTAATTCCATCATTGAGCAATGTTTGCAGTGTGGCACTGCATATTATCCAGCTGAAAGAGACCACTGTCAGTAGAGAATGCCTTTGTCCTGATGGCTTGTACTTGGTCTGCACCAATGTTTAGGTAGGTGGTACATATCAAAGTAATGCCTACATTTATGCCTGGACCGATGTTTTCTTGCCAGAACATTGTTCTGGGCATCATATTGCTTCCTCCTGTGTGCCTTCTTCCTATATTGCTTTGTCCCCAGATAAGTGATGCACAAGTCCTCACCATTAAGATGGTGAAAGATGGCTGACAAGATCAAGCCACATTCTTATATTGCTCTATGGCCCAGTTCTGATGCTCATATGTCAACTGTGGGTGTTTTCTGTAGTGGACAATCCACAAGTTGTGGTGCACTGTGTGTTGTGAAAGCTTTATATTATAGCCAGCATCAACTTATTCAGAAATTTGTGCTCCAGTAGTTCTTCTGTGGGATTGGACTGGATGGACTACTTTCGCTCCCCTTACTCATCAATTAGGTTTTAACAGCCATGACCTTGCCCTTCCTTTTGGTAGGTCCCCATCACCCATCACATGTTGGATCTTGTTAAAGCCATCTATGTGAACATAAAGGCAAATAAATAAGTTTCATGCTCAACTTATCTTTGAGTTTTACCCAAAAAAATGTTCTTAAAGGAATTGTGCCTCAAAGCATTTTCTACATTTTTCAAATCAGCACTTGGATCTGAATACTTTTTTAATTACATGTAATAAAAAATGTAATATGTATCTGTGTAGCGCCAGCTGCTATTTGTTCTTTTACTTATTTTTTGTCCCTCACACTGAGGTGGTCGCACGCGCTCAGTTTAAATCTTGAACTGTCACCAGCCATATGTTCTTTTAAAAGCTGTGACATTTACAGGACGAGAGCTGCAACAGAAAGGTCATGCCCACTTTGCTGCCAGGCTGACGATAATCTAGCAGAACAATTGGAGAATTGAATGTGAAGATCTCTAGATCCGTGTGAGGTACAGGGCTGGATCTAACGTTAGAAAGGAATTATTTACTATATCATGTCTGATTTTCATTTTTTACATCAATCATGGCATTTAATTATCTTTTGAGACAGAGCCATATGTCCCACATGGGAACCCTTTTATTTATATATATTTTGTGCTTCTTTCTTTTTTCTGTTACACTATATACACACATATATAATGTTTTAAGGCACATTACAACTCTTTATACAAGGAGAAACCACCTCCATCAGCAAAGTGCAGGTATTTTCTTGACGGTAAATTTCAGGCTTTCCTTTTTCACTGCTGATCCAGTGTTCTAAAAAGTACAAATGTAAAAGGGCATCAATTGACAAAGCCACTGTGCAAAATGCATTTACTCTGCAGGCGAATGATGTCGTTATAATGGCTTCAGTACTGAGAATACCCCCTGAAACAGCAGAAACTATGTTTTCTCCACTGCGGGCTCCAAAAAATCTTATTTCCTAAACAATAGACAACCACAATTACAAGAAATTGAGTGAACAAAATAGCAGGTGGTGCTCCGAGAGTACACAGAGAAATAATGGTGGCCTTGTATGAGCTAAAACATTCTCTGGATTTTCATCGGTAAATAAAGAAAATTTCCTGATAAAATGACCCTAAATGTCCATCTACAAGAAACCGGTCAAACTGTTCCTTTTGGCAAAAATTTCATCTGTGAATATACAGTAAATAGCACCCCCAAATATATTCATCCAATGATTTTTTTTTAATAAGCACTTATAATGATTTAATTGCTTTTGATCCGTTTTTTAGATGGGAAAAAAGTCGGATGGAAATGGCTCAAGCGGATTACAATTGATGCAACAGGATCTGTTTTTTTTTACTGGATCCTGTAAAAAAAAAAAAAAAAGATCCTATGCTATCCTATGCATAACTGAGGCAAATGGATCCTTTTTATTTACAGGATCCAGGAAAAAACTGATCCTGTTGCATCAGTTGTCATCCTGCATGCAGGACTTTATCCCCATCTAAAAAATGGATCTCAGACAGAAATGGCTCAAACGGATGACAACTAATGCAACGGGATCCTGTTTTTTTCCTCTCTCTTCTTTTGGTGTATGCAGGCAGACAGAAATTTATGATTGAAAGGGGTTGTCTGACTTCAACAAATGGCATTTATCATGTAGAGAAAGTGAATACAAGGCACTTTCTAATGTATTGTGCTTCTCTATATTGCTTCCTTTGCTGGCTGGATTCATTTTTCCATCACATTATACACTGCTCATATCCAGTGATTATGACCACCCTGCAATCCAGCAGCGGTGGTTGTGCTTGCACACTATAGAAAAAAGCACCAGTCTATGCATACTTCCACAATCCTAGCCACCAGAGAGGCCGGCGCCTTTTCTCATAGTGTGCAAGCACGGCCACCACTGCTGGATTGCAGCGTGGTCATAACTCCTGGATACGAGCAGTGTATATTGTGATGGAAAAAGTAATCCAGCCAGCAAAGGAGGCAATATGGACAATCACAATACATTAGTAATTTCCTTGTATTAATCTTCTCTACATGTTAAATGTATAGGCCGGCGCTTTTTTCTATAGTGTGCAAGCACGACCACAGCTGCTGGATTGCAGGGTGGACGTAACCCCTGGAAACGAGCAGTGTATAATGTGAGGGAAAAATGAATCAAGTCAGCAAAAGAAGGCAATATGGACATTAGTAATTGCCTTGTATTAATCTTCTCTACACGTTAAATGCCATTGGCTGAAGTCAGACATCCCCGTATGGCTGTGTAAGAGAAAACATTTGATTTGGAGATCCCTATCAGTAAAATAGGATCACTGATCCTTATAAAATCGAGTTACTACATTGGATCTGTTTAGAAAAAATTGAAGGGGTTCTGCAGTTTGATACAACTGATGATCTATCCTCAGGATAGATCATCAGCATCTGATCGGCCGGGGTCCGACACCCGGGACCCCCGCCGATCAGCTGTTTGAGAAGGCAGCGGCGCTGCAGCAGCGCCACGGCCTTCTCACTGTTTACCTCTGCTAGAGCCCCGCCCAGTGACGTCACGACTTGTATCCAAGTGGCGTGGGCGAGGCTAAGCTCTGTTCATTGAATGGAGCTTAGCCCCGCCCACGCCACTTGATACAAGTCGTGACGTCACTGGGCGGGGCTCTAGCAGAGGTAAACAGTGAGAAGGCCGCGGCGCTGCTGCAGCGCCGCTGCCTTCTCAAACAGCTGATCGGCGGGGGTCCCGGGGGTCAGACCCCGGCCGATCAGATGCTGATGATCTATCCTGAGGATAGATCATCAGTTGTAACAAACTGCAGAACCCCTTTAAGTTAAAAGAACACAGAAACCCGAGGTCAGTTTAAGATTTACAGATGAACTGTGCAAATTTCTAGTCACATCCGTCACCATTCTGAAGCACAACCCACAATCTAATTACAATACAACATACACAATGTTGTGGCATTTTATTACAAAGCTGGTGGTGGTTGGGGGAAGGGGGGGAGCACAGGGGACACTGACCATGTGAGAGAATGTCTGACAAATTTCTGTCAACATCCTTGGCTGGGACTCACAGTGTTCAACATTAAGGGTAACCTGTCATGCTAGACATGGTGTCTAAACTGTAGAGCAGGAGGAGCTAAGCACATGGACATGTCGTTTTGTGGGAAAAGATTCAGTATAAGGCCTCATGCACATGGCCATTGTACTGCCGTTCCGTGCATTGGGGACCACAATTTGCGGTGCGGAGGCACAGACAGAAACACCACGGAAGCACTCCGTAGTGCTTCCGTGGGGTTCCGTGCCTCCGTCCAGCACCACAGCTCCGGATTGCAGACAAATTCAAGTGAATGGGTCCGCATCCGTAATGCAGGGAGCACACAGCCGATGCCCGGATATTGCGGACACTCTGCGGGCCGCAATATGGCGTCATGCCTCACTTGTATTTCATCCAGTTATATTCCTGCTCATTCTTCTTAAAGTCCAGGAGGAGGTCCTATCAGTGATTGACAGATATCTCTGTATACACAGTCATAGAGGGAAGGCTGTCAATCACTGATAACACCACTGCCTTGATTCCAATGATTTCTATATCGAAAAATACAAGGTGGCAAAATTTTCATTGACAATTGAGAAAACTCATGTAGAGTTCCACCACTGCCAAATATGAAAAGTGCCTAAAAGAAGAAATAGTCTTAATTATCAGTGGAACAGAAAAATGCCCTAACATATTAATGAAATGAGCTTGTATTTCCTGAGAAGTTCAATATAACTTAATATACCCGTAAGATAGATAGACAGTATGCATAAACATGTTAAAGGGGATATCCCATGATTTATGCAAAAAATGAAAATCAGACATCATACAGTACATGCAATCTCTTTCTAACAAAGCTAGAACCAGCCCTGTACCTCACATGCATCCAGAGATCTCCCCATTCATTGCTCTGCTAGATTGCTCAGTATGTCAAGCTGAAAGCTCAAGGGGAGTGTCTTTTCTGCTGCAACTCAGGGGGCGTGTCCATGCTCTCCCTATCACAGCTCAGGAGGCAGTTGAAGGATGAAACTGAGCATGTGCGGCCTTCTCAGTGAGCAGGACATAGAAATAGAAAAAGAACAAAGAGCAGGTGGCGCCATAGAGATAGATTTTATTAAATAGCTCACTTGCTATATTACATTTTAATTAAATGCAATTACAAATGTGTTCAGATCCAAGTGCTGGTTTGAAAAATGTATTACATTTTATGTGGGTCAACCCCTCTAAATATGTGCAGGTAACATATTTGGCACACAAATGTTAACAAGAGCAGTAAGACAATTTCTTTAGGTTGGCAAAGTTCATTTTCTAATCCCAAGGTGTATTCTTCATGCAATCTGCTACCTATTCACATTTGTAAACACTTCTGCCAACTAATGAGCCATATTACATTGTGAATTAAATACATTGGACATATAGATAGTAGATAGTTGACAAGACACTGTAGAAGATGATAGATAGATAGATAGATAGATAGATAGATAGATAGATAGATAGATAGATAGATAGATAGATAGTTAGAGAATTTGTATAGATATGAATGGATGTCCTCCCACACTCCAAGAACATACAGATAGGTTAATTAACACTGAGACTGATGTGAGTGATGATCGCTGTACAGCGCTGCAGGATATTTAAGTAATATATAAAGGAATATAGCAAATACTACATAGATGAGTAGTAATAATGCTCTAGCAGTACATACAAGCCTGGAATCAGCTAAGGGAAAACAGCTCCAGTGAAATGTCCCCTTTGTTACAAAGTAAATTGCTTCGTGTTCATAAGAAAAAAGAAAATGTTTGTTTTTTCCCATTTATTGGGTTTCCGCCACTATAAAGAGGTCAATTCCTCTGCTGCTACTAAACAGTCTTTAGCATCACCATATTAATGGCCACTTTTACAATGTCGCTGGCATAAACTGTGCTGTGTCCCAGGAGAGACATTCATATACCGATCGCATTTCCTTCCTTTAAACTCTGCACAGAAAGGGTACAGTCACAGAGTCAGGTTTCTTGATGCAGTTTTGGAAGCCAAAATCAGGAATGGTCCATAAATGGAGAGAAATTAGAAAGGATAGATACAACTTCTCCTCTTTTTTTGAATTCACTCCTGGTTTTGGCTTCCAAGACTGCATCAGAAAACCTGACCGTGTGGCCATTCCCAAAGGATTTCAGGGTTTCAGACAAACTTGTATGGTCCACTTTATGGCCATATTTCTTGGACAGACCATGGCTCATGTCATAGTGATTTATGAGGCTGTCAGTTCCAGCCTGACCGTGGGCCTACTCCTCCTGTACTCAACACTTTAAGCTTGTTTCTCTGGACTTAGTCTTGGCAGTAGGGGATCCTAAATCCTTTTGTGCTGAGTTTGTTCCTCAGCAAGATTTGTTTTAAAGTATTTCTATATTAAATGTGTACTGTGCATATGCCACACTGAGAACATAAAGGGAGTCTTTTATTATCCAGAAATATGCCTATATTAGGCGTATTTCTGGCACAGATGTAGCGCAATGGTTAGTTGCGCGGCAATCTGTGATTTTTCCCAGCTCATGCCAGTTCTAAAAAAATTGGCTGGGAAAAAGGAAGGGCCTGTTTAGACAATGAAGTGAGGAAGCATGTCCTATTGTTCTTGCTTCAAGGCCCTTAGGGATCAAACTCTTCTGTGAGACCACTACTTCTGAGAGGCTACAAAATTACCAAAGATGCAGATTCTTGAAAGCTACAGTACAGCGTTTTATAGTCAGAAAAATTACCATCAAACTACAGCTTGAAATACCCTGCTGCAGATGAGGGACTATGCTCAGTGACCAATCATCTAGATTGCATCAAGGTCAGACCAACTCAAAGCCTGCATTACACAGTGGACACCTACAACTATAAGTTCCAGCTTACAGCTATTAGCCAGAAGTTCAGGAGAGAAACATCAGCAAGATATCAGAGATGCCATACCTCATCATCTGGGAAGAGAAATTGCACCTTGTACAAACTACTGCTAAATGTACTATAATTTATCTTCTTCAACTGAATAAAGAAAGACTTTTATTCTTTTTTTTCTCAACTGATTCTTTAAACCACCTTTCCACTGCACCGATCCTCAGGGAGGTACAGCCTGAGGGAGTTCATCGTGACACAACACCTCATCAGAGCCACTACTAGTCCAATCCTCTGCAATGGCTCCTCATAGACTCGCTGCACAAGCACACATCCGCATTTCTGGTGGATTCATGTGGCCATTGCACAAATTATACAACACGTGGACAAGAAAATCCCTTTCTATTAATGGAAGCGAGAAAAATGCAGAATGCACATGGAAAGTATACATATTTTGCAAATCCATTGGTGGCGGACCCAAATATGGACACAGGGTTGTTGAATGGATTATTATTATGACAGGAGTTGGTGGAATGGTGGTTGAATAGTCAGTACTACTACACAGGGAATATACAGTAAGCTTGAAGCCAACTAGTGCACAAAAGATGGAGCATATGGATATCTTGAATGAGTGTCTGCTTTGGACCTCTATTTGCCAGAGAGGACAATGTCTGCATAGAGAGGCTCTTGCCATGATACACTGATGATTGGAGTCATTACAGGAGAAATGTAGTTACGTTGGCAACTTCTCTTGGTTCTACCAAATAAACGTTGAAGAATCTTGCAGACGAACCCCTGCAATCAGCTCAATGTCTGAGATCTGCCTCAGGAAGGAGATCCATGGTTGACCATGTTTACTGTTGGCCTATTCTGTAGATATTATTAATTTTCCTTTGTATGCCTAATCTCTGAATTTGCAAGAATAATCTTATTGTTTCACACAAAATCCACACATTTTGCTCAGGTAACTTAATCTGCACAAGTTCGGTCATCAGCGAAGCTGCATCAGTCAAACCGAAAATTCTGTATTTTGCAGATTAACAGTTCATGTTTAGATTAATCTGTTGATGATTATCTCATCATTTTGTTCTGTAGATTTATATTCAATTAAGGGTATTTTAAAGTATAGATGTCCTCATTACCTAACCATGGGTCAATGCAAGTTTATTACCCTAAATAGATATTTTCTCCCTAATACTGTAGTATATGGAGGCCTATGGAGATGAAACCAAGTGCTGGAGGTAGTTAAGTATAGCTTCCTTCAGAGGTCCAGCTGAGTGGGTGAGAATTAAAAAAAAAATGTGGACAACCCCTTAAAAGGTGATTTCCGGGTCTTTAATACTGACCTATCTTTAGGATAGGTCATCAACATCAGATCAGCAAGGGTTCAACCCTTAGCACCTATCGACTGATCAGCTCTTTTGCAACTCTGTACATTGTGCGGTGGTTGGTTAATGTATCTACCATTTACTTGAATGGGACCAAGCTGCATCTGAATCCTGTAAACATCTTGGTCATCCATATTAAGAGGGCTGTGCCAAGTTTATAAGTTAACTGATTGGATGGATTCCAGCTGCCAACCAAGAACGGGGTTCCTGTTTCCCCTATCTGATGGAGTAGCAATTTGAATGTGGATAGGGGATAACTTATAAACTTGGCACAACCCCTTTAAAGTCCTGGAAAATCCCTTTAATGACTGCTCTAATTTCTGATTTACTAATATGTGGTTGTTGAATGTTTTGGGTGGAAATACTCTGTAAACTGCTGCCATCTGCTTTAAAATCACAATGGTAGCTGTAGCCCTTCTCTAAATAAGTTGCTGCTATGACAAGAATTGAAAGCTTCTATTCCCATGTAAAAGAGATATGTCTTTTTACTATTATGCGATATAACAGCATTATGTGCTTCTGTAAGATTAGAGCAATTTTTTGCTCAAAAGCAGGCTTTTCCACACTTTAACAGTCTGTCATGGGTCCTACTGGGCTTAAAGTATTTCTCTAGTCTATGCATCTCCTGTTGAAGTTAGGAGGGGTTATGGCTGCTATAACAACTCTGTTTGAGCGTAGCACTTATATTGTTATCAGCTTTGCCTTGCAGCTGGAATAAGATTTAGGTCTAGGAGTCCAAATAAGGACACTCGCAAAGCAGCTTCTGTGCACCATCTGTGTTAGGGAGGGTGCAAGATAAGCCAAAGGAAAACAGAATGGGGGCGTCACTGACTCATTTATTTGTTTTTTGAGCCCCATTGATTAAATTCTAATACTGTTATCATAAGAAAATTCTGTAAATCTCAAGCCAAGCTGGCAATATCACACTATATATAGGATTTCACACTTGAAAGGAACACTGCTGATGCTTTACATCATGAACATATCCCAGGTGACAATTTCTGCAGAATATTCAGGCTTAAACTTGCAAGCTTCTTTTTCTCTAAGAAAGATGTGATCTGGAGGGTGGGGGTGGTGGGGGGTTGGAATGGAGTAATTGGAGTCAACACCCTCACTGAAATTCATGGACATATTCCTTGGTGCAAACAATCTTTAATTTTTCCCCCTAGGGAGAGGCACACATAATAGGGCACAGTCTATTTAACCCATGCAGCAGAACAAAAGCTGAAGACTACGTGGCACACTACAAGTTCCATCAATGGTAAATCTTAGCACCAATTCATGCCATAGTTCGGTAGTAGGCCCCCTGGCCAATGAGTGACCTGTCCACACTCAGAGGTAGAAACAATATACTTCAAAAGTCTTAGCTTTATTCACACACGTGGCACTTGTAGTCTCTCTTTGTAGGTTTCAGGGCTTGACGTGGAAGTAGTGTGGTGTCACCAAAGATTGAATGCTCTATTAATCTTTTTCCAGGCTACTAGGTTTCTTAAAGGGGTTCTCAGGGAATTAGGAAAATGAAAATATCTAGATATTACCTTATTATAAATATATTCCCAAATATCTTTCATTAGGTATAATGGTTTGTTTTATCTACAGAGCAATCACTAGGAGAAATAAAATGGCCGCTGTCCTACTAGTACACACAGAACCTGTCCTAATCACATAGCAGGACAAGCCACATCCCCACCTTTTCTTGGTACTTCATGTCTCCTCATGAACTCTGTTCCTACAGAGATTCAGCTGAAGCTCATATTAAACAGTATTCAGGACCATAATCCCTGACAAGCAGAGCAGAGAGGAGGATGATGTAGCTCTTTAGCTCAGTGTTGTGAAGTCATTTGATCTCCTTGTGGGATTAGGACAGGTCTTGTGTGTTCTAATAGGATGGTGGCCATTTTATTTCTCCTAATGATCGCTCCCTAGAGAAAATGAGCCATTCTAACTAATGAAAGATATTTGGGAATATATTTCTAATAAAGTAATATTTACATATTTTTACTTTCTTAATTCCTGTAGAGCCCCTTTAACTCTATCAGGTGGACCACTAATGACTTACTGGATACAGACCCTGTCTGGCTCTAGTTCTGTATTGCTAATACAACAGTTAGTTAGGCTCCTCACCTCACAATCACTTTTCCGAGATCTCCACAGCCCACTGACACTTTCAATAACTTTCTAGGCTCTAACTTTCTTCTTGGCGGGCATCTCACTCTACTAGTGTGACTTACACTACTCAATTGAACCGCTGCTCAGGAAATGAGGGCAAACCTAGACATATAAAGGCTGGTCTTTCTCCAACCAGAGATGCTTCAACTCTTCACTTTAATGGTTGCAAAGTCAGCTTTGCTGTCTGTGCCTCTGCCTTTATTTAATATTAGGACATAACAGATTAAGAGGGGCCCCTTTTTTATTATTGAGGGTATATGCACAAAGTAAGATCATAAAATCAGCTTACCACTCCTAGAGCATAAGTTACATTGCTTGATATTCCAGTAGGTAGTGCACAGGAACAGAACATCTGTGTCCATAGCTGGTCAGATAAGTCCAAATCTTAATTTTCTATAGTCTAGCACCTGCCAAAGTAAAATGAAAGCTATGGTTTATTAGACCATGTTAAAAAAACTGGTATTCCCCTACAAAAATGTTCAGTCATTTAAGACCATCAGTTTGGTCCTTAAAGAAGTTGCCTCACTTCAGTAAATGGCAGTTGTGGTCGGATCGGCTGTCAGAAAGGTGTACCTAACCTATCTAACCCTATCTACAACAAGCAGTGGAGTTATGCCATAACTGCTCTGGTAGGGCAGCCTAAAGGGGCCAAAAAGAGCAGACTTTAGTTTAGAGCAAAATATATACATACCGTTACGACACCCACTTTTGAACGCAAAAGACATTCACGATGAAGGTGTGGAATATACCGTACATATCACAGTGACTTCCATCTACCTTACCTCTTGTCATGTGCACCGTAGTGATGTCGCGAACATAAAATTTTCCGTTTGCGAACAGCGAACGCGAACTTCCGCAAATGTTTGCGAACGTGCGAACAGTGCGAACCGCCATAGACTTCAATAGACAGGCGAATTTTAAAAACCAAAGGGACTCCTTCTGGTCACAATAGTGATGGAAAAGTTGTTTCAAGGGGACTAACACCTGGACTGTGGCATGCCGGAGGGGGATCCATGGCAAAACTCCCATAAAAAAATACCTAGTTGATGCAGAGTGTGGTATTTGTAATCGCATTGCGATTAATACAGGTTATATTAATCGCATTGCGAATTCAACTTAGAGCTGGGTTCCTAATGGTTGTATTGCTAGATTTCTAGCAATACAACAATTAGGAACCCAGCTCTAAGTTGAATTCACAATGCGATTAATATAACCTGTATTAATCGCATTGGGATTACAACTTAGATCTGTTCCTAATGGTTGTATTGCTAGAATATAACGAAGATTTAGAATATAGTGCTATATTCTCAATCTTTGTTATATTTTAGCGATACAACCATTAGGAACCCAGCTCTAAGTTGAATTCGCAATGCGATTAATATAACCTGTATTAATCGCATTCTAGCAATACAACCATTAGGAACCCAGCTCTAAGTTGAATTCGCAATGCGATTAATATAACCTGTATTAATCGCATTGGGATTACAACTTAGATCTGTTCCTAATGGTTGTATTCCTAGAATATAATGAAGATTTTGAATATAGTGCTATATTCTCAATCTTTGTTATATTCTAGCGATACAACCATTAGGAACCCAGCTCTAAGTTGAATTCGCAATGGGATTAATATAACCTGTATTAATCGTATTGCGATTACAACTTAGAGCTGAGTTCCTAATGGTTGTATTGCTAGAATATAACGAAGATTGAGAATATAGTGCTATATTCACAATATTCGTTATATTCTAGCAATACAACCATTAGGAACAGTTCTAAATTGTAATCCCAATGAGATTAATACAGGCTATATTAATCACATTGCGATTACAACTACTAACACTGCACATCTAAGATGGATGCCGTCCATGCTTTTTGATAGGAGGTGGGAGAGTCTGGGAGGGAGACTGATGTACTAGCCCTAAAAAGGGCTTTTTGGGGTGCTGTTAGGATGCTGTCCTTACAGCAGAGATCTGATGAGTCTTTCAGGACTGGAGTGGACACTGAATACACTAGCCTAGCTATCGATTTCCCTATTAAATCAGCAGAAACTATACTCTCCCTCCTCTCACTAAGACTGCAGCTTCCGAATGAATCTAAAATGGATGCTGTCCAGGAGATGGGAGGGTATGCTAATTGACTGGAATGTGTCTGCTGACTGTGAGGTACAGGGTCAAAGTTTATTCAATGATAGGGGGTGGACCTAACATCGCATATGTTCGCCCGCCGCGACGAACGCGCACAAGCTATGTTCGTCGGGAACTATTCGCCGGTGAATAGTTTGGGACATCTTATTTGCGAATTCAACTTAGAGATGGGTTCCTAATGGTTGTATTGCTAGAATATAGTGAAGATTGAGAATTTAGTGCTACATTCTCAATCTTCGTTATATTCTAGCAATACAACAACCATTAGGAACTCAGATCTAAGTTGAATTCTCAATGCGATTAAAATAACCTGCATTAATCGCATTGCGAATTCAACTTAGAGCTGAGTTCCTAATGGTTGTTGTATTGCTAGAATATACGTTATATTCTAGCAATACAACCATTAGGAACTCAGCTCTAAGTTGTAATCGCAATGCGAATAATACTTACAATTATTAATCACTTTGCGAACCCATTTGATGCCTCTATTTGATTGTATATGACGGTTGACTATGACTACCACCAACATTCTGCTGACTTCAAAGCAAGATATCTGAACCCCCCCGGGGCCATTTGGGCGTTTTTGATAGAAAACGCATCAAAAACGCATCTGCGGTTTTATAATTTTTTCATTTTTTATTTTATTTTTTTGTGTATTTTGCCACATTTGGTTGCATATTTACATTTGGTGTAGGGAAATATGGTAGTCTAGAGCATTACTCTGCCCAAATCTATATTCAGCTACATGGCTTAGAAAATATGCAAACAATGATCCTAGGTTTTGGTATAGACACATGATCTAGACTACCATATTTGCCTATACAAAATGTAAATATGCAACCAAATGTGGCAAAATACACAAAAAAATAAAATAAAAAATGAAAAAAATTATAAAAACGCAGATGCGTTTTTGATGCGTTTTTTATCAAAAACGCCCAAATGGCCCCTGGTTGGTTCAGATATCTTGCTTTGGAGGCAGCAGAACGTTGGTGGTCAACCGTCATATACAATCAAATAGAGGCATCAAATGGATTCGCAAAGCGATTAATAATAGTAAGTATTATTCGCATTGCGATTACAACTTAGAGCTGAGTTCCTAATGGTTGTATTGCTAGAATATAACGTATATTCTAGCAATACAACAACCATTAGGAACTCAGCTCTAAGTTGAATTTGCAATGCGATTAATGCAGGTTATATTAATCGCATTGAGAATTCAACTTAGATCTGAATTCCTAATGGTTGTTGTATTGCTAGAATATTACGAAGATTGAGAATATAGCGCTATATTCGTTATCTTCGTTATATTCTAGCAATACAACCGTTAGGAACTGAGATCTAAGTTGTAATCGCAATGCGAATAATACAGGTTATATTATTCGCATTGTGATTTACAATTACTATTACTGCAGCTTCAGAATGAATCTAAGATGGATGCTGTCCTTGCGTTTAGATAGGAGGTGGGAGGGTCTGGGAGGGAGGGTATGCTGATTGGCTGGAATGTGTCTGCTGACTGTGAGGTACAGGGTCAAAGTTTGCTCAATAATAAAGTATAGGGGCGAACGCGAACATCGAATATGTTCGCCCGCCGCGGCGGACGCGAACAAGCTATGTTCATCGGGAACTGTTCGCCGGCGAATAGTTTGGGCCATCTCTAGTGCACCGACACATCGTTCCTGGAGGTAGCTAATGCTGATGCAATTGAAAGAGTGGCCGGTAATCAGAAACGATTTACTCCTATGTTGACTAACAACATATGAACATATTACGAGAAGGTCTGAATCCTGAGAGCTGCAGACTGAAACAAACAATGGTGAATCTGTTGGAAGGGCCTAAATGAACTCCAATCATTCGCCAAGGGCCCTGATCGGACACTAACTGTTCCTGGTGGCAAAATACTTCACCTCTACTTATTCCCCAGGCCACACTTTTTTTTAAATAAATAAAGGACCCAAAATTTAGAATATGGCGTATGCCATCTTACTCTAGTAGTAGATTAAGCTAAAAGTGTAAACTCACCAGGCCTGGGGAACTATAGACACGAATACATGGCTATTTCAATTAACGAGCTAATGTTGCCTGTATTAAGGACAGAGAACGTACACACCATACCTGCAGTTGTGATAGGAAATAAGCTCAAGGTCGTGATAAACTATGTATGCTGTGCCTGTAGTCGTGATAGGACTTGTCATGTCTGTAGACGTGACAGACTTCGTAAATTGCGCCTTATTACTGTACCTCCTACTGGAAGCCGGACCGATACCCAGGACTTAGACCTGACACCAACACCCTCAGTCCGAGTTTGTAGATGAAGTAAGCATACCTGTAATGAAGACATAATATACACACAATACCTGCAGCTATGACAGGAAATAAGCTTAAGGTCATAATAGACTACGTATGCTGCGCCTGTAGTCGTGATAGGACTTATCGTGCCTGTAAATGTGACAGACTTCGTAAATCGCTTGTAGTCGTGACAGGACCTCCTGTGGACGAAACTGACGCCATAAGATAGTGTTTTTTGTTTTTGTTTTTTAATTTTTTTGGAACAACCCCTGGAGAGACAGAACTTGAGAAACGTGAAAAATTAGACCACAGGGTCAGCTTGCTGGGAGAATGAGTCTATAATGCAAGGACGGGCAAGAGAAAAAGTAACAGCGGGGAGCGAGAGGAAGCGAGAATCTAGAGAGGGTAAGTGGGAGAAAGTGATCCCCTGGGAGAAGGTGATGTCCGAAAAGGCAGGCTTGGGATGACTGCTTATAAGGAAAAACAATGAAGACCCAACAACCTAGAAAATATCTGTCAGAGAAAAAACAATAATGTTAGTGGGGCTCTAATGGCAAAAGCCACGCGTACGAGCCACCACAAGAAAAATTGTATTGCGAGCTGCAGATGACTGAGCCATGTGAGTGGGCCTGAAGTCAGAAAAAGACATGGAACCTACTAGTGGTGGGACCACGCGGCTGACCTCGAATGTGTGTAAATTTAAATGGAGAAGCCATGCGTGAGAGACTCTAATGGCGGAGCCATGCGTGAGAGACTCTAATGGCGGAGCCATGCATGAGAGACTCTAATGGCGGAGTCATATGTGTAAACTCAAACGGAGAAGCCATGAGTGAGAGACTCTAATGGCGGAGCCATGTGTGTAAACTTAAACTGAGAAGCCATGCGTGAGAGACTCTAATGGCGGAGCCATGCGTGCAAGACTCTAATGGGCGGACTTTTTTTTTTTTTTTTTATATAAACCACTTATGCAGCACCAGTATGACTTGGGGACTCACATAACCATGACCCTCTCCGACAGTGAACCTAGGACACTAACCAGCCTACAACCCTATTGTACCCCTAACAAACAACATGAAGAATGGTCATAGGACCCCCGAAGCCATGAGGCCGAAGCGGTCATCGGGCCCCCGAAGCCATGATGACCGCCGAAGCCAAGAGACTGGATGACCTTACAGTGACGATAAGTAATTAAAACGTGAGCCAGACCTGATGGGATATGCATAGACATTAGTGATCCGAACCACGTGCATAAATGAAACATTAAACCAACCGCGAACCATGAAATTTAAACAGATGGGAGAAAAACAAGAGCCAGAGGCATTGCAGTTCGTTAAGAGAAGACCCTTATCATGACAAATGAATGAACAACTTGTGAAACATAGTAGGAAACTTATTCCTATTGGCCCACTGACCGCTAAGGAGCTATTTGGTTAACTGGGACAGGAGACCAATCTGAGTGAATGTGAACCAGAAGTAAAGGAGACCAGTCTAAGTGAATGCAAACCAGGACAAAAGAACACCACAGATTTGTTTTTGTTTTTTGCTCTTTTTTACCGAAGTGAACAGAATAAGTAGGCCTATGGTATGTAACAAACCACCGAGTAAAGAAACGTAAGCCTGAAAAGAAAGCTTCTATGTTTATCGGGAGAGCAGTATCAGAGCGGTGTGCTGACTGCCCTAGTGAGAATACAGAGTAACCATGATGTAGCAATGAAAAGGAAAATGCAGCTTGAAGTGGAAGCAGAGTATAACACATGATGTAAGAACAGGTGGGTGAATGCAGCTCTGGATGTGAGTGGTGCCTAAAAACATGGTATGGGCACAGCTCTGAGTATGAGCAATCTGAAAGTGAGCAAAGTATTAATGTGATGCAACAGCAGACGCATGAACGCAGCTTTAGTAGTGAATGGAGTATAGGACAAAATGTAAATGCAGACACACAGACGTAGCTTTGAAGGTAACAATTCTAACCACAATAATTTGACCATTAGCGCCCAACCCCCTTCGCCCCAGAGTGCTACAAGTCACGGAGCCTGTAAGCAAGTCGGATCCTACCGTGAATGCCAGCACTCGCCTGGCACCTTCTGCCATTGCCCAGGCACGAACGGACCTCCACATGATGCTGCAGGAGTTTTTTTTATTTCTTTTTTTTTTCAGAACGATGGTCACCACAACACCACCTTGTGTTCGCCTAAGAAAAACATGAACGTGGTTGAACATAAACCCTAATGCAACGCCAATTAATTGAACATAGCACGAAACCGCTGACACATGCGTGCATATAAAATAATGTTTATAGATTAAACACTTACATACAAGAGCATCGGAACTCAAATACAGACGCCTTAACCAAATCTACTTGTGCCCCCATATACAGACCACTAAGACACATTTACCAACACCTTGCATGTCTGGCGCTAACTGCGGATGTGTGCCCCACATGTAAAACAGATAACCGTAAACAGGCAACCATTAGCGCCCAACTCTGCCTCATCCCAGAGTATTACAAGTTGCAGACCGCAATGTGGGTCTCGTGCATGTGGGTCTCATGCAAACAAATCTGATTCTACCATGAACACCAGCACTCACCTGGCACTTTCTGCCGTTGCCCAGGCGTGAACGGGCCTCCACACGATGCTGCTGCATTTTTATTTTATTTTTTTAAATCGACCATTGATACACATTTACATTCACTTAAACACAGTGTGCATAGCTTAAGCCAACTGCAGACACGCGCCCCGCATGTAAACCAGGTAACAGAAAACATACAACCATACCTACTCTAAGCATATGCTACCCCAATAACTGTATACAATGGCCCCCACAGGCCTCTGAATAGCCAGACAAACAATACTAACAATCATCGTTCGACCATTAGCGCCCAAACTCTGCTTCATCCCAGAGCGCTACATGTGGCGGACTGCAGCGTGGGTCCCGTGCAAACAACTCCGATCCTACCATGAATACAAGTGCCCTCCTGAGACATTCTGCCGTCGCCCAGCCGTAAGGAGCCTCCACACCATGCTGCTGTATCCTAGAGCTGACCCAGGGGTAGTGAAATCAGCTGAATTGGCGTCAGACTGGGCCCACAGGTGCCTATAAATAGCCTAGTAATCAGCCAGCCTGGGCCCACAGGTGCATATAAATAGTCTTGTAATCAGCCTCCCCTCCCACAAATGCAGCAAATATATTTGCATAATACTAATCACGTAAACAAAGTTAATATAAGACACTTACTAATATATTGTAATTGTCACTTTCACACAAATAAGTTTTCCATGTGGATGCAATATATGTAGTGACCACATGGCATCCAGACTGAATCCTGACCCAAGAGTAGAGATGAGCGAATATCTAAAAAATTCAATTCAGCCAGTCCAAAAAAAATTGGTTCGATGCGAATTTATTTGTGGCAATTCGCATTAAAAAACATCTATTTCCTGGCTGCAAAGAGCCTTTATAGTGGAGTAGAACACTGTGCCTTGCAGTAACACGCATAGGGAGTCTGCTGTGGTAGTGAAAATACTGTGAGTCAGTATGACATGCAGATGACAGACGTCCCTCTTAGAATCACTGCACACTTCACTTACTTGGGCAGTTGCAGGACAAACTGACCAAATAACTCAAGTGTGAACTCAGCCTTACAGGTCAATGTTAGCGTTAAGTAGAAGCACACTCCTTTTACACGGTCAGCAGCTGATTCCACATAGATGTCTACAGAACCTGTTCTATTAAACGCTTATACAAGTAGAGCCCACCCGACAGACTGGAGAGGGTGTCAGCAGTAAGTTTGTGTGGACGTCACTGATTAATTTGACCTTCCTCTGATCCGTCAAAACAATAACCCCTAAAAAACGGATCCTGTCTGTGGAGCATCCGCCTTCACTCGGTCAGCATTTGGTCCTTAATCCATCAGTATTGCTAAAGCCAAAAATAACAGGAGTGGATCCAAAACAGAGATGACACGTGAATGGAATATTTGCATGTCTTCTGTGTTTTGTACACACTCCTGCTTTTGGCTACCAAATCATAAGCCATTTCTGATGCAAAATAGGGACCATGTCATGCAGGCCTTACAGCTGTTACATAGACATGATCTGTTATGCGTCTAATTATTCTTTTCTTATGACAAATCAGAATAAGGGTCAAATAAATGATGATGTCAGCCAGGCCGAAAGGCAAAATAGTGGCCCAGTTATGAAGTGGGGAGGGTGAGAACAGCATGAGAAGTTCACAGAGTGGCCCAATGACAGTGTGGAGGTGGCAGAAGCAGCATCAGGAGGCCACACAGTGACCCAATGACAGATTGTGGAGGTGGTGGCAGCAGCAGTATCAGGAGGAGGCCAGAGGGTGGAACAATGACAGTGTGTGGAGGTGACGGCAGCAGCAGTATCAGGAAGAGTCCAGAGGGTGGAACAATGACAGTGTGGAGGTGGCAACAGCAGCATCAGGAGGCCACAGAGTAGCACAATGACAGACTGTGGAGGTGGTGACAGCACCAGGAGGAGGCCACAGGGTGGAACAATGACAGTGTGGAGGTGGCAGCAGCAGCAGCATGAGGAGACCATAGAGTGGCACAATGACAGAGTGTGGAGGTGGCAGCAGCAGCATCAGGAGGAAGCTACAGGGTGGCACAATGACAGAGTGTGGAGGTGGCAGCAGCGTCATCAGGAGATCACAGAGTTGCACAATGACAGAGTGTGGAAGTGACAGCAGCATCATCCGAAGTCAGCCAAACGGTGGCAGCAGCAGCATCAGGAGGCCATAGAGTGGCAAGGTGACATAGTGTGGAGGTGGCAGCAGCATCAAGAGTAGGCCACAGGGTGGCACAATGACACTGTCACTTCCACACTCTGTCATTGTGCAACTCTGTGAACTCCTGAAGTCTATGACCTGCATAACGGATCCGTCCAGTTTAGGTTATGCAGGAGAGGACTCCCCTGCATAACGGAAATGGGACTGAGACATTTTGCAGCCCATAGACTTCTATTATGATGGAATGGATAACGGAATGCCTCTAAAGGCATCCCGTTATGCATTCCATCATAGAATTGCGTTATGGTCCGTGGTGACGGAATCCATAACACAATTCACCATTTTCCACCAAACGAAGTGTGAACGAATTTCAAAATATGAAATTTGCTCATCTCTACTCCAAACCCCCAATCAAACACCCATTAGACCTCCAGACCCCCAGTCAGACCTCCAGACCCCCAATCAGACCCCCATTAGACCTCTAAACCCCCCAGTCAGACCTCCAGACCCCCAATCAGACCCCCATTAGACCTCCAGACCCCCAATCAGACCCTCAGCAGACCTTCAGACCCCCAATTAGACCCACCATTAGACCTCCAGACCCCCAAGCAGATCCCTAGTAGACCTCCAGACCCCCAGTCAGACCTTCAGACCCCACAGTCAGACCTTTACACCCCCATTAGACCTCCAGACCCCCCAGTCAGACCTCCAGACCCCCAAATAGACACCCATTAGACCTCTAGACCCACAGTCAGACCTCCAGACCCCCAATCAGACCCCCATTAGACCTCTAGACCCATCAGTCAGACCTTCAAACCCCCAATCAGACCCCCATTAGACCTCCAGACACCCAGTCAGACCTCCATACCCCCCATTAGACTACTCCAGACCCCCAGTCAGACCTCCAGACCCCTCAATCAGACATTTAGACCCCCCAGTCAGACCTTCAGACTCCCATTAGACCTCCAGACCCCCCAGTCAGAACTCCAGACCCCCCATTAGACCACTGCAGACCCCCAGTCAGACCTCCAAACCCCCTAGTCAGACCTCCAGACCCCCCAGTCAGACCTTCAGACCCACATTAGACCTAGAGATCCCCCAGTCAGACCTCCCATTAGACCACTCCAGACCCCCCAGTCAGACCTCCAGACCCCCCAGTCAGACCTCCTGACCCCCCAGTTAGACCTCCAGACCCCCGCACTCAGACCTCCAGACCCCCCATAGACCACTCCAGACCCCCCATTAGATCTCCATATTAGACCTCAGATCAGACTGTAAAATAATAAAGTATTTACCTCTCCTGTCGCCACTCTCCCTGTCCTGGCTGTCTTTTCTTCTCAGGGCCCGTGCTGCAGTCAGAGTGCTCTCTGTACGTCTTGACGCTGCAGGCAGCCAGGACACAGTAGCACGGGTCCTGAGAAGAGCTAGCAGGAGGAGGGGTAAGTACTGTACAGCGCTTTCCCCCTCCTCCTGCAGACTAGTGAGTGCTTCCATTATTGAAACACTCACTAGTATTCCCTTCATAAGATGCACTGCATCTTATGAAGGGAAAAGCAATAAGCGCTTCCATCTGTATTGATGGCAGAGCTCATTGCTTCTGTTTTGGCACCGCCCTAAAAGCAGTCACCCAGAGAGGAATGCCCCCCAGCCCCGGGCATGCCACTGGGTGGCAGGGTGCTGTCCAAGTATGCCACCACCTGGTTCAGGTCCTGCTCCAGGTCTGGCTGCTGCTGATGCTGGTGAGTAGTTTCTTGACTAGGCAGGTGAAGAAAGTTGCTCATCAGCGACTCCAGACTCAAGTTGCTGCTAATGGAGCTGGAAATGCAGCTACCCCCCCCCCCCGCCACAGCAGCAATGGCAAAGGAACGTGAGCGCAGAGGGGCCCCCAGTCAGACCTGTGAGAGGATGGATGCAGCGGCCAACTCATTACATAGGATATCTTTAGTAGTTCAGTTTGTCCTCCCTCTCAGCTGGTGTAAATAAGGTCCCCATGTTGGACCGGTAGCGAGGGTCCTACAAGGTGAAGAGCCAGAAGTCATCCCTCTGCTGAATGGCAATTCAGCTGTCACTAAGCAAGCAAGTGAGCATTCATCGGGCCATTTGTGCAAGTGACTCGGAGGGACTGCCTGCCTCTATCTCCACTGCATACTGCCACGGTGTGTCTGGGTCCTCTGCCTCGTCTTTATCATCACCCTGTATCTCCTCTGGCTGTTCCTGGTCTCCTGTCACCTGTGTATAAAAACCACCCATTTTTCTACACATTGCTTGTGCTTCAATGTCCTTCTCCTCCCCCAGCTCAGCCCCCACAGGGCTCATGTGGCCGAGAGATTTATGCGCCACGTCTCCAGTCCCCTGACCAGACAGATTTACCAGCATCTGTTCCAGGACATGAAACAGTGGAATGACATTATTTATTCCTTAGTCCTGCCGACTGACAAATAATCTGGTCTCCTCAAAACGCCTGAGCAAACGGCAGGTGTCACACATGAGCTGCCACTAGCTGACATCGAAATTACACAGGGGAGTACTCCTGTCCGCTTGGATCATCAAGAAATCATTTATGGCCTTTCTCTGTTTGTATAGTTGGTACAACACATGGAATTCCAACAGGTGGAAATGTCGCATATCAACCTATGTTGGGGGATGCCGTTCTGCCGCTGCAGCTCATGGAGGGTGTGCTTGGTGGTGTACAAGTGGCTGAAGTGCATGCAAAATTTTCTGGCCATTTTTAGGATGTCTTGCAGATGGGTGGAAGACTTCAGGAACAGCTTGACAACCAGACTGAACACGTGTGCGATGCAGGGCGCATGGCTCAGCCCTCCTTGACACAGCACCGACACTATGTTTTTCCTGTTGTCGGTCACCATTGTTCCAATTTTGAGTTGTCGTAGAAAAAGCCAGGATTTTATTTCTTGGTGAAAGACACAGAGCAGTTCCTCCTCTGTGTGACTCCATTTGCCCAGGGAAACGAGGTGCAGAACAGCGTGACACTGCCGTGCCCTGCACATGTGGTATGCTGGAGGGGCACTGTGAATTGTCCCTGCAGTGGAGGCTGAGGACACGGTGGAGGATGAGAAGGCAGAGACAGACATTGTTGCAGGACCAACGGTGTGAGAATGTGGAGGCGGAAGCGGTGTCAACTGGCCAAGTTGCTGGTGTGGCTGTGCAGGAACCACATTAACCCAGTGGGCCATAAAGGACATGTATTGTTCCTGACTGTAGTTACAGCTCCACACATCGACGCTGCCGTGCACTTTGGCAGACACCGTCAGGCTCAAGGACTGGCCCACCTTCTGTCCTACATATGTGTGCAGGGCTGGTACTGCCTTTTTGGCAAATAAATGACGGCTTGGAACTCTCCACCTCGGCTCGGCACAAGCCATCAGTTCCCTCAAAGGTACAGAGTCCACTACTTTTAGAGGGAGGGACTGCAGCACAAGCAACTTGGCCAGGAGCACATTCAGCTTCTGTGCCGCTGGATGAGTGCACAGATACTGTTGTATCTTGGCGATCGCCTTGGTGATCAATTGCTGACGGAATGACTGACGAGGAGTATGAGGAGCTGGAGCATCAGGACCAGCAGAAGATGGGAAGGACAGACAGCTCCCTTTAGCTGACGTGTTGGAGCCTTGACTGCCTGATATTGGGTGCGTTCCACTGGGTGACGCAGCGGTTGCTGTGGCAGGCTGGACCACCACATCAGGGCCACGGTTCTCCCTGGCCACTTTATAGTGACGCTGCATATGTTGACGCAGGGCTGTGGTTCCAACATTGGCACCCTGGCCATGCTTCACCTTCTGCCCACAGATTCTAAAAATGGCCATGTTCACCTCCTCCTCCGGTTTAACAAAAAACTGCCACACCGCAGACTAGGTGATTTTACCCCCCAAGACTCTGCATTGACTGACTGCTACCACCGCTGCTTCCGTGAACCCCTGCACCACTACTTTCCTGGGCAGGTAGGCTCCTGCGAATCAGGTGGTCTACCCTGGGCATGTTTGGCTCTCGACCTCCCACTGCTGCCTCACGGGCAAGCTGCTACCCTCTTCTACTGATGATAATGAAGCCCCTAATTCACCCGGCTCCCAAGTGCGATCAGCTACATCATCATCATTGAGTACTCTCTGCACTTCACTGATGTCCTCCTCAACGGTGAGAAATTCAGGTTAAGGCTACATTCACATGACTGTATGTTTTTTGTGGGCCGCAAATTGCGGATAAGCAAAAAAAAAACAATGACGTCTGTATGGCATCCGTTTTTTTGCGGATCCATTGTAACAATGCCTATCCTTGTCCGCAAAATGGACAAGAATAGGACATGTTCTATATTTTTTTTTTTTTTTTTGCAGGGCTATAGAACGGACATATGGATGCGGATAGCACACGGTGTGCTGTCTGCATTTTTTGCGGAACCATTGAAATGAATGGGTCTGCATCCTATCCGCAAAAAAACGGAAGGGACATGGAAACAAAATCAGTTCATGTGAATGTAGCCTAACTGGGATTTAAATCGAGGCATTTTTCATCTGCTGCCTCTTTTGGGAGAAGAGTTTTCAGGGATATTCCCAGGGGTTAGAGATGTAGTAGTCTCTAATGGGGCCTCTCTGCCACATCATTAGAGTTCTGCATTGTGGCCCAGGATCTTCAAGTTATGACATGAAATTTAACTAATATGGAAAAGGTTGTTGCCATATGAAGGGTCAATTTACAGTAAAGCATTTTCTATCAAACCATCTTGTATCCTTACAAATACTTCACAGCTGATTTTAATTCAATTTATTGTAACATTTTCAGATAAGAATGATAAGACAAATACGTGGATCGACCAAAAGAAGTTACACCATCATTCACTGTTTTTTCTTTGTGGAGGTAGGTCATGTGTGGTATGTACATTGTATTATTATATTCCATCATTTTCCTTAACTTGAAACTGGCAAAAGTAATAATAAATAAAAACTTTTCTGAAAATAAGCTAATAAAGATCAGACTTTTTTTTTTTTAACTGTGGTTCAATAGAATAATTAATAAAACAAACTAATGAAACTGGCCTGGACAAAAATGATGGTACCCTTAACTTAATATTTTTTTGCACAACCTTTTGAGATCAAGGCTGAATGAGGACCACTTTAGAATATGTATGATACTGCCCCCTTTTAAATGCTCTTTCACAATTGCAGTATACTGTAGGAGGTCTCAATCTATACCTCCTTCAGAGAGGCGACCCCTTTCATTTTCAAGATTTTATTTTACTCTGGAAAGATTCAAGACATTCTGTGCCAGATGCAGCAAAGCAGCCCCAAAACATAACCAAGCCTTCTCCTTGTTTCATAGTAGGTACAATGTTCTTTTCATTGTTTGAGAACATAGAGCTAAATAAAAAAAGCTCCAGATTTGTCTCATCTGTCAAAAGGACATTCTCAATTGAAGGTTGAAATTAACTCATCTCTACTCATATCTATCGTATTATTTATATATCTATATATTATCTATCTATCTATCTATCTATCTATCTATCTATCTATCTATCTCATATCAATATCTATCTGTTATTAAATAAAGTAGTTTAGTAACCCCTAATAGTATGTTGATGAAAGCAAATACTTCCCATAAACCGCTGTACTACTACGGCGCAGTGATGGCGTGGGACCAGAAGTTGCAAATGAATATATCAGAAGTTGATGACTCATCAATGAAATTATGTAAAGTTATCACTGGTTGGGCATTTCCCTCCCAATAATTGTTGATTACGAGTGAGGCATTATGCATGAGCAAACAAATAACACAGGTTTTGAATTTATATTTCATTAATTTTAATGACAGGCAAGCACCTTAGTAATTCAATATACTGTAATTCAATCAACTAACTCACCAAATGTAACTGTTTAGACTTAGCTGAGTGAACACAGCCAGGATTGATTGCTTCCAGCCCTGCAGCAGATATCTGTCCTATATATCTGAACAGGGTTTGTAAAAATCCCATGCATACAGATGTAGCTGAGCTAAAATAGACTCTGATGACACATGTCACAGTGTTATCTTGGTTATCTTGTTATAAAAGCCATTGAAAAGTGAGTTATCTTTTTCTTGCCATTCTATACTTACAGGGGTTGTCTCATCACAGACAATGGGGGCATATCGCCTATCTCCTAAACAGAGCCCCGCAAAGTGGTGGCTGGAAGACTCCGGTCCGGCCACCACCAAGCGCTCTACCCATAAAAGTGAATGGGAGTGCACTGTGCATGACCGGCTACCTCTCCCATTCACTTCTATAGGTCCGATGGAAATAGCCGAGCCAGAGCTCAACTATTTTTGCCGTCCCCATAAAAAATGAATGGAGGGCGGCTGCACATGTGCAGTGCGCTCTCCAACACTTTTGGGGCTCTGTTCTCGATATAGGTGTGGGTCCCATACCTACAAGACAACTGAGGCATATCCTAGAGATATGCCACCATTGTCTGTGATGAGACAACCCCTTTTATACGTTTAACATCATATTTAACTCTGCTGCATCTGAATGTGATATCACCATTAAGATGAACAGTAAGACCTAGTTCACACATCAGTATTTAGTCAGTGTTTTGCCTCAGTGATTGTCAGCCAACCCCAGGAGTGGATCCTACACCCTGCAGAGACACCCCTCCCCCACAACTGGTAACACCCATCCGGACCTTTGTTTGTTATTCCATGGGCAACGCAAGTAGTTACTAAAACAGAAATGTCAGGAGAGGTGAGAGGTCCTCTTTATGGCTTCTTACACCTTTTATCAAAAATGGGAACATTCTTTTTATTGCAAGCATACTCTTTTGATAGCCAATCAAGGATTTTATAGTAGAAAATTTGCTTTTGCTGCCCAAAATGATGAATCATAGCACAGCTAGAATTTATGATGTTGTGAGTCTGGGTAAGTTAAACCCAAAATGCTAAATACATAAATAATAAACTTGTGTGAAGTGGCCGGAAGGTGGTTTCACATGCAACCTTTTTTTGGAAAAACACTGCATTTCTTATGACAAGATAAATATCTGGTGTAACCTCCTTGTGAAGCAAAAACTGCAACTAAACATTTCTGGTAGTTGTTGATTAGTGCAAGACATTGGCTTGGAGGAAATTTAGCCCATTCCTCCCAAGAACTGCTCTGTTCAGGTCCTTCCATAACATTTCTGTTGATGTTGTCTGTGCAGGTAGGATTATTTAGAGAAAGGAAGATGAGGTTCACCTATTATTTGTTGAGAAAGAGCTAAGTGGACTAAGTATGCTTGGTGTCCTCTCAGCAAACCCTTTGTAGACCTCTTCAGTATCCATCCATATCCATGAAAAGATTGTGAAATTCATTTGGACAAAGGTCCATCATAACTGGTTTTGTGTCACGGTGGGGAGGGATAAGTGCAGCCCTATCAACCCGCACCTCTATCACTACCTACTTGCATGGCCCATCCTACTCAGCGGCGTACAACTTGGAGACGGTCCCTAACTTAGATAAGTGCAGGGGCCTAAGGACAAATAGTAAAACTGTAAACAGGAATTAAGGTCAAGCCAGAAGGTCATGCAGGTACACAAGGAGTAATCACAAATACAATGTTTAAATACAATCCAAAGTCAAAAGCCTAGAGGTCAAGTCAATACTAGAGAGGTTGCAGGGTCAAGGTCAACAAGCCGAGGTCAAAAGACATACAAGAAATCCAATTCAAGAGCACGCTGGTGAGGCTAGCAAAGACCATTCACATGCAACCTGTGACCAGCAGGCTGCCTGTTTAAATAACAGAACAATTGGGTCACGTGACATGACGTGGTCAGCGTCACGTGACACAAATCCAGCCCAAACCATCTTAGAAATCACAGAAAAAACTATATATAAACCATCCTGCACGGTATTAAATGTGCGGATGTATATGGCTACATAATACAAAATCACAGAAAATAATGCACTCTACAAAAGGATGCAGGCATAACATATGGACTAAGCCCTCACTAGATAAAATCTGAGACACTTGGTCAATACATTTTGATCAAAATACATCTAAGCCCACCCACCGGCAACAAGGTGGTCTCAGTTCAGGCGGGTTACTATACTAACCTATTTATGCTGTGGCGCATTTTTCAGGAGCACAGTCCCCGCACATATGGTGTGCTGCCGGTGGGTGGGCTTAGATGTATTTTGATCAAAATGTATTGACCAAGTGTCTCAGATTTTATCTAGTGAGGGCTTAGTCCATATGTTAAGCTTGCATCCATTTGTAGAGTGCATTATTTTCTGTGATTTTCCAAACCATCTTAGCACTGATTCATTGCGATCGGTGCTCAGTTACCTCTTTCAGCTAGGAGGATGACGGCTGCGCTGAGGAGGCGTGTGCCGCTGGGTCCTCCCAGCCCCCTGTTCCCCATGGAAACGAGGACCCAGGCCACGTCCACGCTCCTGCACAGATGCGGGATGCCGGCAGTGCAGCAAGGAGGAAGCGCGTCACCCACTCCCCGTTATATTTTGTTTGTCAGTATTAAAAGGGTGTTCCTGTTATATCAAGTTATGCCTCTATACACAGGATGTGCTCAGCCGCTCCATTCATTTCTATGGGAGTTCCGGAAATTGCCAAGTACAGTGCTTGGCTATTTCCAGGAACTCCCATAGAAATGAATGGAGCTGCTGCACGCATTTCTGAACAACAGCTCCATTTAATTCAGGTTGACTCCACGGGTTAAAGCGATCAGTGGGGGTCCCAGCGGTAGGACCCCCATCGATCTAATAGTTTTTCCTTATCCTGTGAATAGGGGATAACTTGCTATAACTGGAAAACCTTTAAAAAACTATTTGGAAAACCATTAACCTGTGCTGTCATTTTATTTAAGACCACATTCGCCACGATCGGTTGTTGTACTCTGTGTCTCTCTGTCGCTAACATAGCGGAAGCTACTTAATTATAGTTCTTTATATTACTTCTAGTCAATTAAGGGGAAAAGTGTCAAAGGTGTTTCTTTGGGAGTGGAAGATAAATTAATCTTATTTTCCGGCTGAATCACATCTGTTTGTGTGATACAGACTATCCCGGCTGTGACAGCTCGACACTCTGCGTCGTTCAGTGGTAATTATTCAGGTCTGCCTGAGGTTGCTATAAGCATCCATGATTTATTAGGAGGTAGAGTAATGAGTCAAGCAAATTACTGCAAACGTCTCTCATTTTGGATTTAAACGACTACTTACAGCCTTTTAGATTTTCCTAGCCAGAAATTTGTTTCCACTTCCTCCATGAACTGATCATTGAAAGCAATGTGCATGTTTGTGTACAGTAAGAATGACTAGGTTCTCCTATTTGGATGGTCTCACAGCAATTCATTACTTCTAAAAGTAGAGATGAGTGAACCAGTGTTTCAAACAATTTAGATTATTATTTATTATCAAAGCGTCTTTCATTCCATGGCACGGTACATATGATATGGTGAATAGATAGATAGTAAAAAATAAGTACAATAAACATAAACAAGAGAAATTACAAACTGGTATGGAAAGAGGGAGGACCCTTCCCGCGAGGGATGGGAGAAGGATACAGAAGGTGAGCGTAAAGCTGATCATATGGTGGTTTAGTGGCAGCAGGGTTACTGTAGGTTGTCGGCTTTCCTGAAGAGGTAGTTTTCAGGTTTCTTTCACGGTGAGTGTCTGATATATTGTGGTAGAGAGTTCCAGAGTATGGGGCTGCATGGGAGAAATGTTGGAGGCGATTTTGAGAAGAGGACATAAGAGGAGAGTAGAGGAGAAGGCCTTGTGAGTATCGGAAACTGCATGTAGGAAGGTATCGGGCAATTAGGTCACAGATGTATGGAAGAGACAGGTTGTGGACGGCCTTGTATGTATAGAATGCACATTTTTTGTCATTTGATTTGTGAGAATTTTTGCAGATGGTATGAACGAGATTAAAACACTTTCCATTCAAGTCGGAATAGAATCACTCCCCCAATTTGGGCAAATTAAACCTGAAACAAATGTTCAGAAATTCACTCATCAATGTTTAGGAGTTCATTATAATTTCTCATCAAATGCCAGTATTTCCCCCCAGTTTGGTCAGGTTTACCTTCGTTTAGACAAAAGCAGCACAAGGTTGAATTTTAGTCTAAGGGTATGTTCACAAGACTGACATTTGATATAGATTCTAGAACTTATCCTGCAGAGAAATCCATGTGAAAAGTGCAGCTATGTTCAAGTGCTATCTGCATTGCCTATCATTGACCGTGGAGTTTCACCATGAGGATTTGAAATTCTTACCAAGAATGAGCATGGAAACCACGGTGGGTATCTGTACATGTATTAGCC
The DNA here is from genome assembly GCA_033119425.1 of Bufotes viridis. Taxonomy (NCBI): domain Eukaryota; kingdom Metazoa; phylum Chordata; class Amphibia; order Anura; family Bufonidae; genus Bufotes; species Bufotes viridis. The sequence continues at coordinate 36,956,942 of CM065596.1, read as the reverse complement.
CCATCAAATGGGCCAAATTCAAGGTCAAAACTGCTACATGACAATCTACAAATCCTCAGAGTCAGCCTCTGATTAGTGATGAGCGGGAGGTGCCATATTTGATTTTGTGATATTTCACGAATATTCGATTGAATATTTGTCATATATTCGTTGAAATCGAATATTCGTAATTATTCTATATATTGCGAATGTTACGCGAATTTATATTCACATTGCGAATTAAACTTAGATCTGAGTTCCTAATGGTTGTAACTTGTATTGCTAGAAATGAAGAAGATAACGGATATCACGAATATAGCACTATATTCTCAATCTTCGTTATATTCTAGCAACAACCATTAGGAACTCAGCTCTAAGTTGAATTCACAATGTGAACATATACTCGCATTGCGAATTCAACTTAGAGCTGGGTTCCTAATGGTTGTTGCTAGAATATAACGAAGATTGAGAATAATATAGTGCTATATTCGTGATATTCGTTATATTCTAGCAATACAACCATTAGGAACCCAGCTCCAAGTTGAATTCGCAATGCGAGTAATTCAGGTTATATTAATCGCATTGCGATTACAACTTAGTCAATTTTGTGAGATCGTGATTCTCACATCCGACAGTACATTTTAGCATGGAGCCGTTCCCATGCACACGGGAATTTCGGCAGAAGCGGCAACGGGCATTGACTGGAGCGGGCAGGGAGCCAAGAATCCTCCGGACAGGTAAGAACAGCTTTTGGGAAGTGGAAAGACAACCAGAGAGCAACAAGGATTAACAACCTAAAAAAAAAAAAGAATATTCAAAATAGCGAATATATAGCGCTATATTCGCAATATTTGTGAATTTGCGAAGTGCTGATATGTGCTAAAAAAAATTGCTATTCGAATATTTGCGCTCAACACTACCTCTGATTTCTCCTTCGAATTCTATAGCAGTTACTGTGTGAGCCAATCCTGAAGAGGTCTTCTCACTAACAACACCTAGGATAAGGGATGAGGGTTTGATCACTGGGATCTGACACTGGGACTCCCAGCAGTGATAAATACTGAGGTCCTGGAGTTCCATATGAGAATGAATCTGGGGTGTGAATGTGGGACCTTCACTCAATTCACTTCTATGGGGCAGAATTTGAGGCTGGCTATCTCTAGCAGTCCAACAAAAATGAATTAAACAGTAGTCATGCACTACTGCTCCATTCTCATAGGAGACTCTAGGCCCCCTCTGGTAGACATAACTTTGTGTAAGGAGCACTGTCCCTCACATTTTGATATGCTTCACCATGAGGCGCCTTTGTGTTCCATTCCTCATTAGTTTTCTCCAGTGACCTAATGTGAATTATGCTATCATGTAGTACGTACATTTGGAGTTTATACCCTGTGGTCACCAAAACGGGAAATGTACACAAGATGACATCTTTTGGAGCAGAAGGAATCATCACAAGGAACATGACTGCAGTTATAGCAGATGGTAAATTCTCTTTGGTCTACAGGTTGATTTTGTCACTTAGTATTATACAAATGTAGTGTTGGCCCTACTATCATAGCCGAAAACAAGACTTCTTGTTGCCCAGTTCAGGACTGTGAGAACACAACACCATTTCTCAGAAAGGCATTAGTGAAAAAAAAGGCCGTTAAAAAAGTCTGTGTTTAACGGACGTTTATTTTTCACTGTCGAGTGCATGTAGCCTCAGCCTCATTCCCTAAAACCTACCATGCTAGCTATTGAAATAACAATCAGTCAGTCCATAACTATCCATGATCATATATGATTCAACCGATAAGATGCATGTTCTGTCTGCACATGTGCATCTGTACGGGTGTGTAACATAGCTTCATCAGACACAGTATCTGACTGTCGAAAGCAATTTAAAGACAATCATGCCCCCCTCTCCTCATTCTCGGCAGCAGCCTACTCCACCTACCTCAAAATTCAGGGAATAATGGAAGTTTTTTGGTGCCTGCCACTGCTGACTCCACATTGATTGATTGCACATTTATAAGTTGCTGTCCTTCTACCTTCGACATATTTCATAGTGTTGAAAAAAGATACAAGAAGAAGAAATTTAGCCTATAATTCTAGAGCAGGCATCAGCAACCTTCGGCTCCCAGCTGTTGTGAAACTACAATTCCCAGCATGCTCCATTCATTTCTATGTAAGTTCTTAGAAGAGCAGAGCAACTATGCATGCTGGTAGTTGTAGTTTCACAACAGCTGGGAGCCAAAGGTTGCCTACCCCTGTTCTAGAGGAAGAAAAACCATCTATGAAGGGGATACAATTTACCTCATATATTGGAATAATTCATTTCCAACTCCAAATTTGCCAACCAGTCTAAATCCCTGAATCAACTTCCCATCTCCAGAATCTAGTGCACATAACTAGAGATAATATCATTTTCAAGAAAGACATCAAATACCAAAATTCAACTAGTGGCAGCATGGTGTCAGCATCCCATTGTTTTAGGTAGCCCTGCAGTTTATAGGTCGGCAGTTTAGAGCCGCAACCGCACCAAGAAGGGACATGTTCTTTGGTTTTTGAAGCTGCTGTGGGGGTCCAATTGCGATTTCGCTTCATTTAATGGAGCTAACCTGCAAGTGTGTCTAAAGTGAGCAACGACAGCAGAAACTGGGGTGGTTTCTGCCACAGTATATGCAGCAGATTCTGCAGTGTCAGAACTCGCCCTGTAAATGGGCCCATATAATATCATGTGGCAGACAGTTTCATAATGTCACTGCTCTTACAGTAAAGAATCCCGTGTCATAAACTGGACAAAGAATTCTTAACTGGTGTAACGTCAACTGTGACATAGGCCAACACTGTAAGTTCATCTAGGGGTATTACTTATAGTTTTAATGGCATCTGGGTTTTCCAAGGTTGCCTCTTATGAGGTACATATATGGGGTCATTTATCAAACTGGTGTAAAGTAGATCTGTCTTGGTTGCCAATAGCAACCAATCAGATTCCACCTTTCATTTTTGACAGCTCCTCTGAGGAAAAAAAGGAGTAATCTGATTGGTTGCTATGGGCAACCAAGCCAGTTCTACTTTACACCAGTTTGATAAATGACCCTACTAGTATATTGCATACTGAAATTATATTAGGTGTCAAGTAGACTGCTGAATTACTGTTTGGGTTGCAGTGACCCGGTGGTTCACAGCCAAAAGGGGATTTGTGACTTTAATATGTATGTTATGTCCCATTCTTGTGTATGTGTGGCAGCTGCAGAGAGAGCTGAGCCTCCAAGTTTAATAGCAACATTTGCATATAATAAAACATCATTTTCTCAGTAATGCGGGCACATATGAACATGGGACCAACACAGATGCCGTCAGCTGCTAAGCGCACATGTAACAGCCAGTGTCATAGGTACCAATCTGGTGACAGAGGGCCTTTAAAGCTCTCCCTATAAGACACTCTGACAGTAGGTATTCAGTTTTTCTGTTTTTGTCATAGGAGTATAAAACTGGAATTTGTGTATTAATGTCCATATTATTTATACTATAGAATTTATATAAAAGTGCCGTATTCCACAGTGGCATAGAGAATGGTTTGCATCTGTAAATAAGCATATCGTTCATTTTCTCCCTTAAATCTTATTAGCAGAGATCGAGATACGCTTTCCTGTCATGCTTTGGCAACTCTTGAAATGGAATTTGCCTTGCATGTCAGTCTATCAGCGCGGTCTGGTAAAGGGCATCTATCTTGCTCTAAATTTAATTGCTCTGTTTATGTAAACTATTTAAAAATTGTATATTTTTTTAATGTGTACTTTAAAAAACATATTTTCCAGCTGTTGACATGTATCCTTATTGATTGCATACACCAGTGGCATCACTTTTTTTTTTTCCAGCGGTATGTGTGGTGGATTTGCAGGCTGCTGAGAAGAGACAGAGCAGATGACTTGCTGTCAGAAAAGCTAAATGTTAATAAATATATATTTCACTGTATAGCAAATTAAGCTTCATGCCTGTCAAACGGTATGAAAAATCACATCAATCTTTGCAATCCTGGAATCATACCGTATGTCTTGCTCTGAGAATGTGAAAAGGTTCAGCTAACAAGATAACTTTAAATATGCACTTGTCAGAATAACAGGAGGAAAAGCAACATCTGTCCTTAAAGGGGTTAGGCAGAGTTTTAAAACTGATGGGCGATCCTTAAGACAGGCCAGCAATATTAGATTGGTGTGGGTCTATGTCTCTCCTGCCAGTCAGCTGTGTGGTGGGGCAGGGGTGCTCGGAAGCTGCTGCAGCCTCTTGTTTGCATCCAGCTATCCACCATTGTTCACTTGAATGCAACAAACAGGGGTGCACCTACCCTTTCTGCTGCCTAAGGCAAAAACTCAAAGAGCATCCCAACCCCAAATGCCAATTTTCTAACTTAACCTCTTCCCTCCAGCCCTACTGTTAAAGACATACTTGGAAAACATTACCTAAAGAGCTACAAAGCATACAGGGTAATACAGCGCTACATACTGTGCCCACTGTGCTTCCCAATACTATACTGCAGAAACAGATAATCCCCCTTCTGCTGCCCCCCTCTTGCACCTACCTGGTGCTGCCTGAGGCAATCGCCTCACTTCACCTCATTGGTGGTGCACAACCACAACAAAACTGCAAAAACCCAGAAAGGTAGCTACTATCAGATCCCCATCTATTTATTCTGATTGAGTATCCTAAATATAGGCCATCCGTTTAAAAAGAAACAAAAAACAGCATAACCTCTCTAATAAAAAATAATGTTAATACATAGAAAAAAAATAATGCAATTAATATTACTGAATTATAGTTACTGTGGACCACATATGATTGCAGTATATACTGCTCATGCACACGGCCCTATTCCAGCAATTTTTTGCACTTTGATTAAGATGCATGAGCCTTGTACTCCAACTTCATATGGAGGCCTATTTTTTTTTTTTTTGCTGTTTGCTTTCCTAGGAATGGATTAAAAAAAAAAACATTATTATCAGGTGCCATGTAACGTATTATGTATAGAGGCCTTCATTTTCCCCAAATGCATGGCTTCTCAAAGATAATATCATCTCCAAACAGAGATGCATGGAGGTTGTTCAGACTTCATAAGCTAGTATCTGCTGTGTGCATGAGCCCTAAGAATGGTAGGGTAGACCACATATACAACAATCATTTTTTTTACTAACCATTTTATTGTTTGTATAAGGGTCATTGGGGCACAAGCTCCAGTGACCTCCATTTTTAACTTCTTCAGAATGCAGAGACAATTGAATAGAATGGCGGAATGTTGTCAGCTCCCCGCTCAGCCATTCTGTCTCATAGGCTACCTGGGCTGAGAGTCCTGCATAGCCTGGCCAATATGGAGGCCACTAAAGGACCGTTATTACTGTGAGGGGCACTAAGGAGCGCAGCAAACTCTGAGGCAGTGAAGCAATGATTATCTTGCATTTCAAAAGTTGAGGGACTACTTCCTTTACCATCCTTCACCACTCCCATCCTCTCGCCTTCCTATCGCACTGCATATAGATTGATAATGGCTAGCCAGGATGGATAAATGGAGATAGATAGCTGGATAGATAGACAGATACTAGATTGATTGAAAGATAGATAGATCGCACTTTAAAAAACACAATAAAAAAGAAAATGTCTGCCTTACAAAAATGTCAACTTGAATCACATCATATAATGGTCTAAATAAATGGATTTAAAAAAAATAATAAACATTTACTTATGTTTCTAATATCCCCTTCCCAAGGTACGGGAGGGATGCTTGATGTAGGCTCAGGATCTTACTCCGATCCATACGCGGTGGGTGCAGCTATGTTATAAAGTTTATAAAGTTGACACCTGCTGACAATGATAAAGTTCCTTAAAGTTCCTTTGATGCTGTGGTCAGTAGCAGAAGTCCAAGCTGAATGGGAGCACCATGGTGCAATTTTAGGTCTCTGGTCAGTTACTTTGGTAGATCGGGTGAAGGCTCCCAAGACTGCCATTGCAAACTGTAGGAAGCCTGTCAAAATCCCATAAAAGCAATCAGATGTTTGTATATGCAACTCCCCTGAGGGGACAGAAATTTACATTTCAATGGTTTTGATTTGAAAATATATATATATATAAAAAAAATATCAAATCAGCCCCTTTCCCAATTTTGTATGTAAAAATAAACAAACAATAACAAAGCATAACTGGTGTGGGCACATCCAAAAATGTACGAACTATTAAAGGGAAAGTGTCATGACAAAATTACCTATTGTTTAAATCCCATTTTAAGTTACATATATTTTTTAAGAATTTTTAGTACATTTTCTATTTTTATTTTCCATGTTAATATCTATATTTAAAAAGAAATAATGGGAGCCATTGCGTTTTAGACACTGGTCTTAATAACTGCTATATCTGGCCGTGGATCAGCTGAAGTTATCTAGAAGCGCAGGCCTCAACATAACTTTGGCGCATCCAGCGCCAGTCTAAATGTCAGAAAGCTTCCTTTCTGGTGTTGATTTAGACCATTTTAACACCTAACACAGGCGTAGAAAATGATGAATGAGACGAGCCTGCCGATCCCCTCCACCACGCCCACTTTTTTAGAACTGGTCTGAGCAGGGAAAAGTTGCAGATTGCAGCGCAACTAACAGTTGCGGCAAAATCTGCGCCTAAAATATGCCTAATATTGGCGTATTTTTGGATAACAAATAAGCGCTCACACAGTCTATAGACTGAAATATAAAAAAAGATATGAGTGTCAGAATATTGTGAAACAAAGAACTTTTTTTAAAGGTTTTTTTAAGTAGTAAAACATACAACAGTGTGGATAGTGTGATATATTCCTATGGGTAGCTAAGAAGCCGTCAGATGCCATGTTCATCTCTGATCGCGGCATCTAAAGCTACAATTTAGGCCTTTCAGGGTGGATCAGGGTTAAAATAAAAATACCTATTCCATTTGCTTGTGTAGAGGCTGTTGGCTCCATCTTTATTGAACACACCGTTGTCACGTCAATGGTGACGTCACTGCGCCTGGCCAGCACAGCGGCGTGGTGACATCAAAAGTCAACCCGCATGAGATTTTGTTCCATTTTTGGAATCAAGATGGCCACAATGGCCTCTTTGTGAGCAAATGAATGTGGTGAGTATGTGTTTTTTTTTTTTTATTATCAAAGTGACAGACTTACATTAAACAATTTCTCAATATAACCCCCAGCCAATTAATGGCCAATTCAAAAACATTAATAATCCCTTGGTGGAGCGAAGAAAAAAATAATAAATTCCCCTGCAACCATACAGACTATGGTTTATATTTTGGACCATACTTCCAACTTATATTGGGAAGTGTATCTGATCTTTTCATATACCTTCACTTTATTAACCAAGCTGGCCATCCACCCACGTGCTGTAATCACTCAAGGCACTTACCCTAGGGAAACCCGAGTTAAGCCCCCCTGCATCCTTGCTATTTGAGCAGAGGATAAGGGCTAGAGGGCTGCAAAAGGAAGCAAAATGGGGGTAAGACCAGGACAATTGCCCTGCAAACAAATGTAGATAGGGAAATGACTTAAAATAACATAGAATAGAAAAAAATTAAAAAATTATAATCTTGAACTAGGAGGCAGAGGTCAAAGTGGAGTAGGAGGTTGAGGAGGCGGTAGACATGGTGGTATAGGTGGAAGCGGCGGTGGAGGAGGATTAGGAGATAGCCAAGACTGTTTTTGTTTTTTTCCTTTATTTATTTGTTATAGATTTGGAAAGGCCACAAACATTGGAAAATGGAAAAGAGAACGCAAAGAGAAAGTATGCAGGAGTATAACAATGGCTGGGTGCGGCCGGTATACTTGTCTATTCAGCACAAGCTATGGACAAGTCCTGTGGGATCCATGCCTGGTTCATTTTAATGAACGTGAGCTTGTTCACTTTGGCTGTGGACAGGCGGCTGCGCAGGTCTGTGATCACCAAACCCCCCCACCACCGTGCTAAACACATGTCCGGACAATACACTGGCCGCAGGGTAGGCCAGCACCTTCAAGGCGTAAAAGGCAAGCTCAGGCCATGTGCCCAATTTGGAGACCCAGAAGTTGAATGGGGCAGACCCATCAGTCAGTATGTAAAAGTGTGTGCACACCTACTGTTCCACTATATTGCTGAAATGCTGCCTCCTGCTAAGACGTTCCATATCAGCTGGTGGTGCTGATTGTTGTGGCGTGCTGACAAAGCTTTTTCTCATGTTGGCCATGCTAAACCTCCCTTCTGAGGTGCTCACGGTTCCCCAGCTGCGATGGCGACTTCTTCCTTATCCTCTGCCTTCGCCTTGTGCTTCCACTGAGTCCCATCTGTTAGGTGGGAATGCCATCAGCAGCGAGTCTACCAGAGTATGCTTGTACTCGCGAATCTTCCGATCAAGCTCCAGTGACGGAATTAAGGACGGCACATTGTCCTTGTAGCAGGGATCCAGCAGGGTGGCCACCCAGTAATCAGCACTAGTTAGAATGTGGGCAACTCGGTGGTCATTGCGCAGGCACTGCAGCATGTAGTCGCTCATGTCTGCCAGGTTGCCCAGAGGCAATGACAAGCTGTCCTCTGTGGGAGGTGTATCGTTTGTGTCCACTGTATCCCCCCAGCCATGCTCCAGTGATGCCCATGAGCTGCTTTGGGTGCCACCCTGCTGTGAACACGGTTCATCCTTCCCCTCATCCTCCAGAACTGTGTCCTGGCTGGACAGTTGTGTACCTGGCCTCTGTTGGTGCAGGAACCCACCCTCCGAGCCACTTGTGAATGACTGAATAACCATAGAAGTGATCCCTCTTCCTCCTCCTCTTCATCCTGTGCCACATCCTCTTCCATCATCGTCAAAGCATTTTTTTCAAGTAGACATAGAAGTGGGATAGTAATGCTGAGGACGGTGTCATCAGCACTGGCCATGTTGGTGGAGTATTCAAAACAGCGCAACACGGCACACACATCCCGCATGGAGGCCCACTTGTTGGTCGTAAAGTGGTGCTGTTCTACAGAACGACATCACCCATGTGTGCTGCAGCTGAAACTCCACTATCGCCTGCTGCTGCTTGCACAGTCTCTCCAGCATGTGAAAGGTGGGGTTCCACCTTGTGGGTACATCGCATTTGAGGCGGTGAGTGGGAAGGCGGAAGTTACGCTGCAGCGAGCTACTACGAGATTTTGCCCATTATCGCACACTACCAGGCCGATCTTGAGGCTCAGTTGCACCAGCGACTCATCGGTCTGTTGTTCCATGCCTGTCCACAGCTCATGCGCGGTGTGAGGTTTTTCCCCCAAGCAGATGAGTTTCAAAACAGCCTGCTGTCATTTCCACCTGGCTGTGCTGAAGTTGGTGGTGAAGGTGTTACGCTGACCGGATAAGGAGGCGGTAGAGGAGGAAGCAGAGTAGGAGGAGGAGACAACAAGAAAAGTCCTGCATTCCTCTGTGGCTAAAGGATATGTGCCAAACTGCTATCCGCCTTAGGCTTAGCCGGCTCTGTATTTACCCAGTGTGCAAATAGGGAGAGATATAACGTCCCTGCCGTGCTTGCTGTTCCACGTATTGGTGGTTATGTGGACCTTGCCACAGATGGCGTTGCACACCTGATTTTGTCAGCCACTTGGTTGTACATGCCATTACTAGGCATGACTGTAATGGCTTCTAAGTGCCCACAGCTTAAAAGCTTGTTGACTGGCTGCCCTGCAGCCTTTCAACAAGCTTTATATGCCTGAACTCCGAACTCGAACTATTGCTGCAAAGTTCGGGTTCGGGTTTGGGTCCGGGAACCCGAACTCCCAAAGTTCGGTACAGACCTGAACTTTGCACTTCGGGTTTGCTCAACACTAAATGACCCCCGACCTGCCATGCCATGGAGCAATCCCCTGTAAATATGTGATATTTTAATCTTCCCTTCCTGTGCCTGAGACTCTAATCCCCAAATACTCAAAGGATTCCTGTGGTCCCAATATCCTCACTCCTCCTGTATTAACCAACGTTAAATGCTATAGGTGCAGCAGAATAATTGTATTCCAGTTAATCTCCAACCCCGACATGTTCGGTAAGGTATTCGGGGTATCACCCAAACAAAATGGAATATCGTCAGCATATAAAGACACTTTTCCTACACTCCCATATTCTCCAAAACCTCTTATTAAGCCATCTTGCCTGATCTTTCAGGTCAAAGTTCTAAAAAAAGGTAAAATAAAAGGGAAGACAGGGGGCATTCCTGAAGCATAATTTTTGTTAGCAAAACAGAAGAGGTCAACACACCATTGCGCTAATTCGAGCCGTCGGGTTTGTGTATGACATTCGAGTCATCCTAATGAAGTGTTCCCCAATAGTGATGAACGGCAGGGGCACTATTCGAATTTGCAATATTTCGCGAATATTTGGTAGAATATTTAGCATATATTCGCAAATTCGCTATTATGTTCTTGATTGCGAAAATTGGCAATGTAATATTCGGGTAATGCGTGCGAAATATAGGCGTGGGTCACTATAGCTACATTTTTCAAACTCGAAATTTACTGAGACTGGAGAAAATAGTTGGCACGGCAGAACATTACAATAGCTTTATATGCAGATAGAGTGCTCCAATATATTCGCGATTGCAAAATCGGCACTAATGATGCAAATATTTAGGTGCAATACGTGCAACTTTATATTTTAACAGGTCTGACTACCTATTAGTAATTGATGCACTAAGTATTGTTGTGAACTTGTGACATCACAGCACTATGTATGAATCTATGTATGTAGCATACATACATACATACATACTGTGAGGCAGTGACAGGTCTCACTGGTAAGTTACCGGTAAGGAAGGGGTGGAAAGTTCTGTCCACACCCCTATTTCACCACAGATGGGAGAGCTGGAGGTATCAGAATGGGATAAAGCACCTCCCTTTCTCTCATTCAATGGAGATGCTTTGAAGGAGAGCCAGGGAGGCTCTGGGAGAGAGTTTGAAGTAGAAGCGTGGGATGGCTGTGTGAGGTGGCCTCAGCTGGGCAAGGCTGAGGGACCACGAGGCTGAGTATAGCCTGGTCTTGGGGAACAAAGCAACGCCTAGTAGTGGGTTGCATGGGTCCTAGTCAGGCGGACTAGTGAGCCCAAATCCCCAAGGGACTTTGTTGCTGCACAATAGTGAAGTAGGGACACTGTGTGTGTTTAGTTAGGGCCCAGCCGGGCAAGGTGTTTATTTTCTGTATAGTTTATGTTGTGCTGGAACCAAATAAATGCACTGTTTGGACATTGATACTGTGTGTCCTGAAGATAATTGTGAAAGTGACCCCCGAAACCGAGCTAACCCCCCACAATACATGCATACACCACTATGTATGTAGCATGCATGTATGGACAGCAGAACCTCAGCTACACTGTATCACTATGTAACCTACACTGACTATCTCCCACTAACCATCTGTATTATATATATATAAGCTAACTAACTATCTAATATAATGCCCATTATTTCATAGTATCGACCTCTAACCTCATATCTGAGGTGACGTGACATCATCTAATTCTTGGAATTTAGATCGCACTTTATTTAGGTCATGTCTAATAAGCGATACATCCGTTTTTACTGATCCCATTTGTGTTGTTAAATTCTCTAAGGCCTCATTAGTTCTCTTGACATGTGTAAGGATTTCTCCCAAGATATGCGCATCTTCATTATTTATTTCTGATATATTAGTAGATGTAGATATCCCCAATTGACCCGTTTGTACAACTTTTCCTTCAGCAAGCTGGTCATGATTATTTTCTTTGATGCTGTCTCCCTAGTCATTCTTAGAGGCAAGTGTTATTTTGGTCACTGGTGATTTTAAATATTTGTCAATCTTGGATGGGCCCCTTCTGGTCTACCTCCGTCCTGAGTGACATTTGGGTGAGGATAGTTCACCAGATTTTCTACTACTTTTAGGGGCCATACTCTAGCATCCAATATATATATGTCACTTTATGTCAGGCACTCCAAACTTCTAGCGACCACTACCTCTTCTAGCTTCCTCAACTCCTCTTTTCCTGCAGTTGTGCTCCCCTCTCCACACTCCCTCGTCCTCTTACCGAACCAGCAGCACTAACGGCACAATCAAAGCAGGTCGGCACAGAAGCCGCGGGGAAGTATCAGTTCAAATCAGGGGGCGAAGAGGCCAAGCCAGATCATACCTCGTCTTCTCCTCATGCCTTCCAACCACCAGAACCGGGGCATACCACCAATCCTCAAGGGAAGCCTGGAACAAGGAGCACCGCCAGACGAAGTAGATGGGAACATACACAGGCCGCAGTCCCAAACATTGGGCGGGGTATGCGCTTGCAGACAAGCGGGTGAGGTGGGCAGGGGGGCAGGGAGTGCGTCATGGACTAGTTACGTCATGCTGCTACGTTCACGTGATGTTTTTGGTTTTTTTAACCGCCATTTCTGGAAAAATAGATTTGTTACCATGAAGCACGAGGAAATTTGGCTTCCAGTAAATCAATTTTTTCCAGAAATTTGGATCAAAGTCCACTTCATTAACTTCAGGATTATGTGGATGGTACAGTGAGAGATTCGATATCCCCCCATACCATGTCCATTTATGCTATAACCTTCTTGTTAATGAGAACCTGGAAGAGATAAGGAAAGATGAAGTTACCTATGACTAAATCATAGTAATGAGGTTCTGTGCCTGTGCTTATATACGTATATGTATTTCTTTTAAACTTTATTTTTCCTAGCAAACTCTATGTCATTATAATTAGATTGTTTTTCAACAGAAATGTTTCTTCTGCCTATGTAAATGCGTTGTGCTTTATTAGGCTTGTTATGCAGATTTACCTAATCTCCAAAATCCCTCTGTGTTTGTGATCTGCATCCAAAAACATACAGTATATATGCATCTTCCCCTTAGCTCAGTAAATGAACATTTTATGTAAAAAAAAAAAAAAAGGAAATGGCAACAAGTAACTGCAATGGGGATCTGTAAGTCTGTAAGAAAAACAAACATTTACAAGAGCTGACAAGAACGAGAAAGCAAGATTGAAATAAACAGGTTTTGCCGGATCCAGAATGGAACGTGTCATCTTTAGCTTGTTTGCCAATTATATGGACAGCGACACTGGGGAGAAATCATTTTAGGCTCTTCTGAAATTCATGTTTTGCTGATGTGTAACATATATTTGAAGTAACTGAAAACGACACATCCACTTTACACTAATAAACAGGAACATATTTAAAGGGGTCCACCAGTTTCATTTAAAGGGAACCTGTCACCATGAAAATGTCAAGTAATCTGCAGACAGCATGTTATAGAGTAGGAGGAGCTGAGCAAATTGATATATAGTTATATGGGAAAAGATTCTTTAAAACTTGTATCTTATTTATATTTCAGCTTATTCTGGGCTTTGAAGTCCAGGAGGCGGTCCTATCAGTTATTGACAGCTCTCTCTGCACACATCAGTCATAGAGGTCAGGCTCTCAATCACTGATAGGACCGCCTCCTTGTCTTCAAGGTCCAGAATGAGCAGGAATATAAATCTATAAAATACAAATTTGACGGATTATTTTCCCATACAACTATATATTAATTTGATCAGTCAATCATACTACCTTCAACTGTCGACAGGACTTTCTTTTCCGTCCTGGATAACGCAAACCAGACGGATCCGTTATGCTTGCCCATAGACCTCTATTATGACGGCTCAAAATGGAATGCCTCTAAAGGTTTCCATTTTGAATCCCGTCTTACAAATTCCAATATTTTCTGTTATAACATGATTAAAAAACATAACGGAAATTGTAGCGCTGATGTTAACCTGCCCTAACTGGAGAATGTTATCTTGCATGTCTATGAATTGGATTTGGAGCTCTGTATTAAAATTAATTAATAAATAAATAAATAAATAACTAAACCCTGACCATTGTAAAGATGTATTAAGAACAGAAATATTCAGAATAGAAATTTAGACCAAAAATACATTATGAGAAAAGGTAAGGATTGACTTTAAGGAAATATAGAGCTGCCGGGGGGAAATCTCCGGCATCGGCTTCTATCTCCAGCGCAACGGGAAGGGTAATGGACTGACCCTCATGTTTTAGTGACCGCATCGGTGCTTTGTATCGCGGACTGTCACATATTTGGTAGCTGCAGGATTTCAATACCTGACACTCACCATCAGTGATTCACCATCTTGGAACATTCGTTACATTTGATATCCCTGTGGAACTTTATTTCATATACTAGGCATCATTTGTTCATTACCATAGCTCTGTATGATGTATTGGAGCTACATTCGGGCTTTTATGTATTTTATGTAGTTTTATTAAAATTGTGTTGCGACTTTATCTAGTGTTACCGGATATTTTGAGTGCCCCCCGGCAGCTCTATATTTCCTAATTGTTTTTCTCCTTGGGATTTGGGTGTATCCATCAGGGTGAGCACCTGTCCTGCCGGCAGTTCTGAGTGAGCCGCTGATTTCTTTCTAAGGATTGACTTTTGTCACTATTTTTTTGAAAAATAAAAACTGGTCAGGCAGAAGTTTCCACTTGATGATTAACCATGGTGATGATTACATGCGGGCTTTGTTTTAAGGCATTGCAGTCGTATTATAATTCTAATAATTTGCTTTGCAACTGTTGTTGTGATGGAATTAATAATTTCAATGGAAAAGCAATTTACTGTTTTAAACATCTGCTTCTAAAGTCATTTCTCGCCTTTGGCGTTAACCACTTTGTCTCTCTCTTTGAAATGTTGCTGTCATGTACAGTTTCTGTTCTACTTTGAACCACTTTCCTCTCCCTGGTGTGTAAATCTTCAAAGTAAAGAATTTTTGTTTGTGTATCAGATGTTGCGGCCCAAATCCCTGTGTTAATTAAAATGATCCATGCATAAAAAAGAGTTCCCGGACCAGACACATGCAAAACTTTCATAAGAGGTTAATAGGTTTGTGGCATATGCTATCATAATTTACATGGCATCTGTCAGCAGATTTGTACCTATGACACTGGCTGACCTGTTACATGTGCGCTTGAAGCAGCTGAAGGCATCTGTGTTGGTACCATGTTGATATGTGTCCGCATTGCCTAGAAAAATGATGTTTTAGTATATGCCTCTAGGAGCAACGGGGGTGTTACTATTACACCTAGAGGCTTAGCTCGTCCCCTTTGCACTTTGATTGGCAGAGCCAGGCAGTAATACTGTGATCATGCCTGGCCCTGTCAATCAAAGTGCAGAAGGAGCGACAGATGCAGAGAGAGCAGAACCTCTAGGTGTAACAGCAACGCCCCCGTTGCTCCTAGGGGCTCATTTGCATATATTAAAACATAAATTTTCTCAGAAATGCGGGCACATATGAACATGGGACCAACACAGATGTCTTCAGCTGCCAAGCGCACATACAACAGGTCAGCCAAAACTGTTGACAGATGCCCTTTAAATGTTATATAATTATCTCAACCTTTTAGCTCACCATTATTTAGACCTCTTAAAGGGCTTTTCCACTTGTTTTTTACTGATGACCTATCCTCTTGATAGGTCATCAGATTGGTGGGGGTCCGACACCTAGGACCTCTGCTGATCGGCTTTTTGAGAAGGCATGGGTGCTAACAGTAGAGCTGCAGCCTTTTCCCTGCTTACCAAGTACAGGGTTGTACATTGCATAGCGTCTGTCCTTGGTATCTCAGCCCCACCTCAATTCACTTCAATGGGGCTAAGCTGTGTCTAAGCCATGTGGCTGATAAACGTGACCTCACACGGCCTAGGAAAAGCTAGAGTAGGTCGTGGCACAAGCGAGCACTGCTGCATTCTCAAACAGCTGATCGGCAGGGGTCCCAGGAGTTGGAGCCCAACCGATCAGATACTGATGACCGATCCTGGGGATAGGTCATCATCTGTAAAAAACACTTGGAAAACCCCTTTGAGGATTATCTATCAAAAAATGCCAAACTGTATAGATAAAAACAATGTCACACTGTATAGATAAAAACATATCAAAATATTGCAGTTTTCACACTGGCCACTAAACATTCACCAAAAATCCTGTTCTAGATCACTTTTGAGCAGTCATCCCATTATCGCAGGATCACACCATTGATGATTGGCTTCTCTTACCTTGCCTTCTCAGTGACCTCTGCAAATGTCACAGAACCTGCTGACAACACTGCAGAAGTCAACGAGATATTCTCTGACTGAGGTTTCCTATCTGGCTGCTGTAAAACATATCTCTGGACTGCTGTTCACAGTCCAAGCCACTCTGTGTAGCCTTTCTCCTTTTGCTTTCTTTGGTAGCCCCTTCTTCTTCCTAATTGACAGTGCCAGGCAAGATGACTATGCAGGAACCTGACCCTGTCAATCAAGAAGGAAAGGGACGGGCTAGCTGAGAAAGCTGGAGGAACAAGGGTACACACAGTGGCTTAGGCCCGCCCTTGGTGCACTTAGCTGCTCATTTGCATATGGATTAAAAGTACTTTTTCCCGACTGAAGTAACGATAGTCTAAATGAAAAGCATCATCACCTTCAGCTGAGCTAACCTTACAAAGCATTGTGCCTGGTTTAGCAGTGAATTTCCTGATGAGAGATTTCCCTGGGTGCTGGAGTCCTTGCATTCTTGAGGTGGTGTCCCCCTACCCTCCCGTGGATGAATGGTAGCTTTCTTCTTACACCATGTATAGGAAGCAAGCTTCCAGGTAGTGGAGAGGTGTTAGGGGGAGCCGGAAACTCATAAACATGGGGATTCCCAAGTGCAAGCACGGCGTTGTGCAGAAGGAATTGGCAAGAGCTGCTCAGTAGGAATTTGAAGAACATGACTGCACAAAAAAGTGACCCTGCATTTGAATCACGGTCTCTGTCTCTAGTTTACCCCACCCTCAGATAGGGCAGCAAAAACTAGTGACAAACACCATTTAAAGGAAATGTGTCAGTGATTTTTTTTTCTACCAGTTAAAACCAGATAGTAACACATATCCAATGAGCGTAACTATAGGGGGTGCAGAGGTAGCAGTCGCTACCGGGCCCAGGAGCCTTAGAGGGCCCAAAGACCCTTGTGCCACATAAGAAGACACACAAAGCACTGAGGGAAGGGGGCCCAAGCTGAACTCTTGCACCAGGGCCCATGAGCCGTTAGCTACGCCCCTTCACATATCCCTATTTTCTAATCAGTTTTTATATTTTTGATTGCAGATTTATTAATTCTATTTCCCGAACATGATTACGGGGGGTGGCCATCTTTCCTGAGATGTTCTTAGAAGCAGTTAAAAAGCTTTTAAAGAATTGCTTTACGGCAGCCCAATGGTCCATAGACACAATGGTCAGGAGGGGACCTCATTGACTTCTATGGGAGAGTTATCTAGGCATGTTGTATGAACTGTGCAGAGGCCATTGTACAAGGAAAGAAGAGATAAGCTGTGACAATCACCTATTGTGAATGGAGGATCCTGTCTTATCTATACACAAAGGTGATATCATTACAGGCAGGATTAGAATGACAGATAAGCAGATAAAGTGATTTATACAGACCAAGAAGTGGCGCCTATTATTTGACTTAGTAGCCAGTGCGAAAACTGCAGGATTTTATGGGTTTTTTATGTTTACAAATTGATATTTAAATTGAAAATTAAAAATAACCACCAAAAATAGTAAAATTTTTGTGATTTAAACAATAGGTCATTTTCAGAAGGGAATGCTATACATGAAAGGGCTGACACTACTTGCCGTTTAATATAGCTCTGCCTCCTTGCTTTGCCCAAAAAATTTCTGCCTCTTGCAATAGAATTTTCTTATCTGTTAAAATAACGATTTCTCTTTATGCATCCAAGCAGACGTGCTGTAATGACATTTACCACTAACTTCTTAATTAGGCGACTTTGTTGATGAGAAAGCTTAAATGTACTTTTATTATGCTTGGAACCAACTAGCCAAATAACTAACTTCCTTAGAAGAAACAGATCATCAAGATTTACAATGTACTCAAGGTTTCAGTTCATGGAGGCTTATTTTAATTAGAGATAAGAATTTGTTTTTGTAATATGGATTTCAGTCCCAGGGACGTATCTGTATTTCACAGGCTTTATAAAAAGCTAAAAGACTTTGGAAAGTTTTTGGGTAATTAAGCAAAGTTTATCAAAAATTCGATTTGCTGCTTCGACAAATTTTACGAAGCAATTCGATTTGTTAAGAATTACCTTCCTGATGAAGCACATTCCATTGTATGTAGCGGGAGCAATGACAGGGAACGGCGATTGCACCCGCCACACAATACTGAACCCTTCAGATGCCGCGTTTATTGCTGATCGTGGTATCTGACATTAAAATTGGGGCATTTCAGGGGTTAATCAGGGTAAAAAAAAAAACATACAGTACTCACCTTATCCATTTGCTTGTTGTTGAAGAAAGCGAGCGAAATCTTGCACGGTGACATGATGACATTATCACGCTGACTGGACATGGTGACGTCATAACTGATGACATCACTGCGCCCAGCTAGCACAGTGACGTGGTGACATAACACATCACCACACAAGGTATTTTGCACAGTTTCTTCAATCAAGATGGCTGTGACAGTCTCTCCGTGAGCAAATGGATGAGGTGAGTATGTATTTAGAGTTTGGGTTTTTGTTACTGCCATTTCAGGAAAAACAGATTTGTTACCACGAAACACAAGGAAATTTGGCTTTGTGAAAAATCAAAATTTTCCTGAAATTGGGAACAAAATCCATTCATTTGACTTTGATTCTCTCATCTCTAATGTGAATAATAACGTGATGTTGGGTTGTAAACAATGTATTGCCATAACCAATAAGAGATTATTTTGGAATTTTGCACAAAAAAAACTTTCAATATAAATCTGAAGTTATTTTAACAAGTGGGATAACTTGAATGCAAACATATGTACTGCATAAAGAAATGATAAATCAATTATCTCACAGAAAACACCTTTTTAAATTAAAGTTGGATGATTACCACGATCTAGCTCTTCTCGCACCTAGATATCAATGATATTTAGGCACACCTTTCATTTGTATTGCTGTTCGTGTAATCCATGGCTGTGCCAAGCCTACCAGAGGATTTCATAGAAGGGGATCCTGAGTGGGGAACCCCCCTCTGTCATGTCCATGTGCACTAATACCCTATATGGACAGGGGTTGTCATTGTTAGACAATTTAAAAGGGGTTGTGGAAGAATGAGGAGGGGGGGGGTTGCCAAAGGACCCTTTACATGAGTATATAATCATTTGAAAAATTGTGAAATCAAGCAAAAGTGATCAATTTGAGTAATGCAAACGCAATGAACGATAGAACTCTGCGCATCTAAAGGGTTGTTGCTCGAAAGTGTCATGAGAGTGTCACAAACTATCACTGACCCTGTTGTGCCCGGGTCAGAAGGTCACAGTGGGTGGCTACACGCACGGTTTCTCAAGGCAGTTAGTGGCTACGCGTTTGGTTTCTCAAGGGATTGCTCCATGACCTAATGGTGAGAATAGATTCCAGTCCAGGTTTTCCTGCTTAGGTTTGTAATCCTTTTTGCCCCATTTTGGAATCTGTAGCTTTTGCTTTCAGCTGTTCTCTGTCAACCACTCCCAGCTACTATATATTCTCCCTTTCTGCGTCTCTTGTTGTCAGATATAGACCTTCCTTCCAGATTTTCTATTCTGACCTCACGTGGATAACTGTTGCTGTGGAGCCGTTAGAATTGGAGCTGTTGGATCTTCTGTTCACTCCTGTTGTTGTTTTCCAAGAAGCCTGTAAATTATATTTCAGGCTGCGCCCAAATTCCTCTGGTAATGAGGAACAGTGGGTGGGGATTGTTATCTCCCTTCTCCAAGGAGATCCTCAATCCTGGGCTTTTTCATCACCAGCTGGTACCCAGGCCCTCTGGTCGGTAGATCAGTTTTTTGAGGCCCTGGGTCTCATATACGATGACCCTAACTGAGTCTCCCTAGCTCAGTCTAGATGACAGCGACTTCAGCAGGGAGATCGGTCAGCGGAGGTTTTTTTGTTCTGAGTTCGAAGGTGGGCCACTGATACTCAGTGGAATGACCCTGAGGAGCCAGTTTTACCAGGGGTTGTCAGAGAAAGTAAAACACGTGCTTGCACTATATGAGACTCCAATGTCCCTTGAGGCAGCTATCTCGCTCTATCTATAAGAATTTATAGACGCCTTAGGGATAGGCCGAGAAGTTCTTGTCCTCCTAAAACTTTTCTCAGGCAGGAGTCTGTTTGTTCTGACTCAGACGAACATATGCAACTAGCCACTCATCAGGTTGGTCCTCCTGGGGTTCACCGTAAGACAAGGGATTGTTTTTTTTCTGTGGTTGGTGGGGTCATTTTATTGGAGCTTGTCCATCCATACCAAAAAAAAGAAACAACCTCAAGAACTACCGACCCCAGGTTGTGTGGAGAATAACAACCTGGGTGTATACATCTCCTCCATACAAACGTCTCAGTTTGTCTTGCCAGCTATGGTAGTCTCTGGTAATAAAACAGATAATCAGTTTTTGTGGACAGTGGGGCTGGGGTTAATATGGTGGATGCCTGATTTGCTCAGACTGTGGGTTTGTCTTTTAGTCTTTTATCTAGATCAATACCCATATTCGCCATTGACTCGGCTCCTTTTACTCATGGGAAACTAACACACATTGTACATAACATACATCTTCGGGTGGGGGCCCTCCATAAGGAGTTTAATTCTTGCTATGTCCTTGAAGATCTTGCCACTCCCATGGAATTAGGTCTTCCCTGATTGGTAGCACATATTCCTGTTGCTGAATTGATTGGCAGGCCAGGGAGATATTGGAATGGAGTGAGCATTGTATAGACAATTGCCTAAGTAGCAGTTGCTCAACCACCTCCATTACAACCTTACCAGCGTTTGTGTCCGACTTTGAAGATGTTTTCTCTGAGAAGGGGTGTCAAGAGTTACCACCCCATTGTCCGTATGATTGCCTGGTTAACCTGCTCCCTGGAGCAAAGCTACCTAACACTAGTTTATATAATCTTTCTGGCCCGAAAGACAAGTCATGAAGGACTATATTTCTGAGAGTCAGGCTAAAGGAGATATCAGACCCTCTTCTTCACCCTGGGCTGCAGGGTTCTTCTTTGTGAAGAAGAAAGATGGGGGCCTGCGTCCTTGCCTAGATTTTCGTGAACTAAATCGAATAACTATCCAAGACCCCTATCCTCTTGCTCTCATTCCCAACCTTTTTAATCAGATTGCTGGTGCAAAATGGTTTTCCAACATGGATTTAAGGAGAGCCTACAATCTGATTCGCATCAAAGAGGGGGATGAGTGGAAGATATTTAACACTCCTGAGGGGAATTATGAAAACCTGGTCATGCCATTTGGCCTGAATAATGCTCCTGCTGTCTTTCAACACTTTGTCAACGATATCTTTGTCATCTTGTCGGCTGATTTGTAGTGATATATCTTGACGATATTTTGATCTATTCACCCGATCTGGAGACACACAAGGTACATGTCAGACAGGTGTTGCAGATTTTACGGATGAATAAGTTATATGCTAAATTAAAGAAATGGGGCTGCCAAGACTTTTTTCAGGGGGTAGCGCTGCCACTGCACCAGACGCCGCCCTGACCCTTTAAATCCCTGAAGAGCCACATGAAGTGGCGAAACGCGTTGGACAATCCTTCATTAGGAAAGCGGGGTACCATAGAGGATAGTAGCTTGGTGTAGGGACCATTAGACGGACCCAAGGTTCCAGAGGCTGCGGGTCGCCCTTTTCGGGGCGGGTGCTCCAACTACAGCCATACAGGGATTTCCCGCATTATTTAGGGCCCTGAAGGGACAGAACTTAGTCCGCACCCGTTCCAGTTTGGTAGGGAACCCCCCCACAGCCTTGGTTCACCTCCAATCCGTTATACCCTACACCAGCCTATTAGATTCCCATAGGTACAGGGAACAAGTTATTAATGTAAGAGTGACCACCTGTATAACCTGTGCATGTGCTATAGTCACTCATACTCGTTCGGCAGAGTCTCTGTTGCCACTGGTCATTGCAAACAGGCCGTGGACACACCTGTCGATGGATTTTATTACTGACCTACCTGTATCTGCGGGTAATACTGTTATCCTGACAGGTTTAGTAGAATGGTGCATTTCATTGCCTTACCCGCGTTGCCAAGTGCTAAAACCCTGGCTCAGGTTTTTATCAGTGAAATTGTGAAGCTTCGCGGGGTCCCTTCCGAGGTTTTTTTGGATCATGGAACCCAGTTTATTAAGAAATTCTGAAGAACTTTTTGTTCTCGTCTTAGGGTACATCCTCCCTCTGCCTAGTGGAAGGGTACTCTTCTTCCATCCCCCTTGCACCACACGTGTGTTAACTGCCATCTAAGACGTGATAGAAAGATAATGACTTGAATAACGACTAGTTTGTCGCTCGATTAAATAAATTACTTACTTACTCCTGTAAGGGGGCATTTACAAAAGACAGCTTTGAAGACAGTAATCCATGAGTAACACAAGTAATGTAATTCATACTAGGGGTTCCCCATAGTGGTGACTATAAGAAGAGAACTTCTATGCAAATAATGCAGGGGTCATACAATATGGCAATTTTTTTTATTGGTCCCATTCCACTGTGTCAATTCTCTTTCCTTGTGACCAGAGTCTTGAGATACGTGGTCGTCAAGTCAGTTAAAAATTTAAGCAAACCATTTAATGTTGGTCCATGGTGGTCTCTTGACTAGTTCTAAGTGTCTCTACCCTGATTCGGTTGTGTCTTCCCTGAGTCTGCCTTATAACAACTGTGTTACGGTATGACAGGTCAAAAAAAAAACACCCCCATCATCAGAGTTCTCAGACCTGTTGTGACTGAATTCCCTGATTACTACTCAAATTCTCTGTTGCACCACATCCTGATCCTGCTCCACCTCTGTTATCTGACCCTTGTCTTCACCACACTTATTCTCCATGGTGCTGTGGCAGAGGTGTAGCAGGATATAACAGAGGTGGAGCAAGATCAGGATGTGGTACAACAGAGAATTTGAGTAGTAATGGGCACCATTTTGATATGACCTTCAAAACTTGACCCATAGCTTATTTGACCATGCTAACATCTATTCCATGTGCCACATACCCAGTTCTATGTGACTTCCATTATCAACCCTTGAACTGCTGACTACTTTTCTATGGTCTCAACTTCCCAAGCTCATCTTTCACCACCACTGGTAAATTCTGATACTGACTGTTGCCTTTGCTTTGTGTCTATTTCGATTTCTGCTAGACATGATCCAAACAATCAGTCATTGGACCAGCTTATGGCACCTTTTCCTGAGTAGTGCATAGATGGGTACTGAAGGCACCCAAGTCCTACTCAGTAAATAAAAAAAACAACTGAGATGAGACCAAAGTATTTTAATATGCATAAGGAACAGGTGAAGAAGGAATGGTTGTAACCAAACCTGCTCAGTACTGTTGGGCAGAACTTTCCACAGCCAAACCAGAAGTTATCAACTTTTGAATGTACAGTAGAAACGTCAATTATTTTTGCATTTTTTCTTTAAGGTTACAGTATGTCTAGCATCCTCATTATAGAATGCCTGTTTTTCCTCAATATACTATTGTGAAGTGTATACCTAAGGAGTCACAAAGCAGCATCGAAGCCCCTGATGAGATGCACTGTGAAGTTTAAACAACTTCAGACTCTGAACAGACCGCAGAAGTCACCTAACAGAGCAAAGCTGCCATCACATATTTTTGTAATTGCCCAGTTGGACAGCTGTTTTGAATGCAGCGAATTGCTAGTTCAGAAAATATTCTCATCCATGTCCTCATTTAACACTGTTATGGCTGACTTCATTTCAGTGAGGCTTTTTAAAAATGAGTCTGCATGGAAGTAAATTAATATCTTTGTACCTGAGCCATAACTTCAGGACCCATTATTGTATTAAAAAAAGAATTATGTTTTTAGGTAAGAATCAGCAATTCATTTCCCAACATGTCACATTTCTATTCCAAGATTGTTAATTTATTAATCCACTACTTCAGGAAGAGTTGCTGAAATGTCTTCTACCACTTGGCAATTAATATGACAATGTCTACAGCTCTGTAAAGCCAGGGAGGCAAAGTTTCATTATTTTGGCATAAATATATTTGAAAGTGGATGTGATTTCTCCTGACTTTAGATTTATTAGTACTTGGTGAATGCCTTTGAAATGGCTCTTCATTTAATACTATGAGTATGGCCAAAAGTGGTGGATTTTCTTTGCAGCAGATTTCACCCTATGGGCTCATGCACACGACCTTATTTTGTTTCCTTGTCTATTCCATTCTTTTTGCTGATAGGATGCAGACCCATTCATTTCAATAGGTCCGCAAAAACTGTAGACAGCAAACCATGTGCTGTCCGCATCAGTATGTCCGTTCCGTAGCCCCGCAAACAAATAGAGCGTGTCCTATTTTTTTCTAGTTTGTGGACAAGGATAGGCATTATTACACTGGATCCGCAAAAATAACAGATCCGCAAAAAAAGAAGAATGCCACCTGGAAGTCATCTGTTTTTTTTTACAGACCGCAAAACACATACGGACGTGTGCGTGAGGCCTATGCAGGTAGAAATTCACAGCAGTTGACATGCTACAGATTTGTAAGGGTTTTCCCATTAATAATTTAAAATATGAAACTAGGACATCATATAGTACAAGCTAATCTCTTTCTAACAAAGCCAGAACCAGTCTTGTACCTGACAGGGGTCCAGAGATCTTTACATTCATTGCTCCAATTGGTCTACTAGATTTATCTCAAGCTTACATCTCAGGAGGCATCTGCTTTCTTGGGTGCATATCCTTTTGCTGCAGCTAATGGCAGATGAAGGATGGAGCTGAGCATGTGTGTCCACTTCGCTGGCGCTACACAGCTGGATTTCATTAAACAACTCAGTAGTAATACATTTTTAAATACATGCAATTAGGCAGGAACATATTTCAAATGGTGTGGAATTATTAAAAAACACAATTCTGCCACAGCGTTCCCTATGTGATAACACTGACCTGTTCTCTTTATTTTCAGGGTAGTACAGTTTCAATGATACCATGTTATTTCTTGTGTCCAAAAAATTTGAAAAAACTATTTTTTTATTTGCATCGCCATATTCTGACTCTCATAACGTTTCTATTTTTATGTGTACGGAGCTGTGTGAGTACTCCTTTTTGGCAGTGTGATCTGTCTTTTTCATTGATACCATTTTGGAGTGTGTATGACTTTTCGATCATTTTTTATTCAATTTTTTTCTGTTTTGCTGTTTGTCGCATGAGATAAATATTTTTATACCGTATTTTAATAGTATGGGCATTTTCACATGAGGTAATGCCTATGATGTTTATCTTTTTATTGTTTATATATTTTATTTGGGGGAAAAGGAAGGTGATATTATTTTTTTTTTCAGTTTTTAAATATTTTTAAAAATATTTATTCCCTCCCCCCACTTTTTAATAGTTCTCATAGGGAACTACAACAAGTCAAGGAAAATAATGCGCTATAGCAATATATGCAAATATAACATATGGACTAAGCCCTCAAACTATATATTTTGATCAAAATATGTGCCCGTCTACCCAGCGCCAGGGTGGTCTCAGGTTAGGCAGGTGCTACTCTATACCTACCTAAGCAGTTGTGCATCTACAGTGCCTTGCAAAAGTATTCACCCCCTTGACTTTTTTCGTGTTTTGTTACAGTACAGCCTTTACCCCTTAAGGACCGGATTTTTTTTTTTTTTTTGTGTATTCGTTTTGCGCTCCCTGCCTTCCCAGAGCCATAACTTTTTTAGTTATCGGTTTACATAGCCATATGAGGGCTTATTTTTTGCGGGACAAGTTGTACTTTCCAATGCCATTATTTAATATTGCATATGATTTAGTGGGAAGCGGAAAAAAAATTCCAAATGGGGTGAAATTGCAAAAATAAAAGCAATTCCATCACAGTTTTACGGGTTTTTAAATTACAACGTTCAATGTGCTATAAAACTGACCAGTTAGTTTTATTCTACAGGTCAGTATGAATCTGGCGATACCTAATGTGTATAGTTTTTCTTGCGTTTTGGTATCTTTTCATTGATACCATTCTGGGGTGTGTATGACTTTTTGATCACCTTTTATTTTTGAGGAAATGAAGCGTCCAAAAATGGCGAATTGGCCATTTGGACGCTTTTTTTCTGTTTTTCTTTTTACTGTATGGGGAATGTTTTTTTTATATTTTTATAGTATGGGCGTTTTCGCACATTGCGACACCCCTGATGTGTATTTTTTTATTTATTTTTTTTATTTTATTTTCATTTTGGCAAAAGGGGGGTGATTTGAATTTTTAGGTTATTTTTTTTTTTTTTTTACTTTTATTTTATACTTTCCTATAGCTTCCTATAGTTCCTATCGTTTTTTTTTTAACACTTTCTTATAGTTCCCATAGGGATCTATAACATGCAATCATTAGATTGCTATTCTCATATATTTCAATCTCTAGTAGCTATAGCCTGTAATATTATTACACTCCAGAAATACATCCAGGCCCCTCTTGAATTCCTTTATTGTACTCACCATCACCACCTCCTCAGGCAGAGAGTTCCATAGTCTCACTACTTTTTACCGTAAAGAATCCTCTTCTATGTTTGTGTAGAAACCTTCTTTCCTCCAGACGCAGAGGATGTCCCCTCGTCACAGTCACAGTCCTGGGGATAAATAGATGATAGGAGAGATCTCTGTACTGACCCCTGATATATTTATACATAGTTATTAGATCTCCCCTCAGTCATCTTTTTTCTAAAGTAAATAACCCTAATTTTGATAATCTTTCAGGGTACTGTAGTTCCTTCATCTCAGTTATTACTTCTGCCCTCCTCTGAACCCTGTCCAGCTCTGCTATGTCTGCCTTGATCACAGGAGCCCAGAACTGTACACAGTACTCCATGTGTGGTTTGACTAGAGATTTGTAAAGTGGTAGAACTATGCCCCTTTTGATGCAACCCATTATCTTATTGGCCTTGGCAGCAGCTGCCTGACATTGACTTCTCATCATAAATGAAGCCCTATGTTCCTATGGAGCCCTGTCACAGGCAGGCTCACCATAGGAACTAATGTGCGGCAGCTTCTTGTCATTCAGGACAGATGCTGCTGCATGCTGCATCTGGCTCCCCCTATCCTGGCTGGGGCATCCAGTGCACGACCAGGAATATGCGCTCCTGCTTTTTAACCTACTGGATCCAGTGTCAGAACTTCTAACAGTAGATACAGCTGGTAGAACTGATCATGAGCATCCATCTCAGCAATGTTACTGAGGTGGACAGAGAAATAAGGAGAAGAACAATCAGCAGGTGGCTCTATACAGATACATTTTATTGAATAACTCAGTGGCAATGCTACATTTTCAATTACATACAATTACAAAAATATTCCGTTACTGGTGCTGGTTTGCATAGAATATTTTTCATGAGAAAGCACCTTTGATATAGCAGCATCTTTCAGGAAATCCTTTAACAAAAAGATAAATAGATAGATAGATAGATAGATAGATAGATAAAAATTTTCCTTTTTAATATGTCAGAGTATTATTGTGTTAACATAAACATTCGATGCATATTTTAGCATTTTCTATAATTCTAGGTTATCTGAATAATATGTCTGGAGTACATGTACAAATGTTCCCTTGCAGATGTTTTCAGCAGGAGAGAGTAAAAAAACATCTGCTCTGGTGTGAACCTGCTGTGCCGCTACATTTCAAATCGTACAAGTAGTGTTCTTCTCACAATACCAAAATAAGTACTTTGTACAATTACATGCTCAACTGCCATTGTCAGTAATTTTATATTTCCACTGCGCACAGTCTTTTAAAGGCACGTGCAGTGTGCTGATTGCCACTGCTAATGTTCATTGATGGACACACACGAACAAGTCATTGTCTTACATTAACTTCCCATCATTTAGACTTTATTATTCATTTGGTGGTTGGATTTCTTGAGTGTTATCGCAGTGAACAATTCATTTGTCTTTTGCAATGACTTTTACAACTTACATAAAGCCACTTGTGAATAGCTATAATTCGTGAGACTGATATAAAATATTATAACATGATGTTGTATCATATGACTCTTTATGACATGCTAGACCTATTAGAAGATACTTCTAAAATACTCTGGGTTAATCAGTTGCATGGAGCGTAACCTGAAAGCCAAGCTCCAGCGGTCATAACTATACTGGATACAGAGATTGCAGTTGAACAGGGATGAGCAAACCTGAACTGGATAGTTCGGGTTCGTACCGAATTTTAGGGTGTTCGTGACATGGACCCGAACCCGAACATTTGCGTAAAAGTTCGGGTTCGTTGTTCGCCGATTTTTATGGCGCATTTTGAAAGCCTGCAAAGCAGCCAATCAACATGCATCATACTACTTGCCCCAAGAGGCCGTCACAGCCATGCCTACTATTGGCATGGCTGTGATTGGCCAAGTGCAGCATGTGACCCAGCCTCTATTTAAGCTGGAGTCACGTAGCGCCGCACATCACTCTGCTCTGATTAGTGTAGGGAGAGGATGCAGCTGCTGTGTTAGGGCGAGATTAGGAAGGGATTAACTCAGCCAAAACACTTAATTAAGTGATTGATCTACAGCTGAGAATCATTCAACTTCTGCTAGTTAATTGCTCACTGTTTTTAGGCTGACCAGAGCGTTTTTCTGTCACTTTTTACAGGGGTGATCGGCGACGGCCATTTAGTGTCTTGTGGTGCGCCAGCACAAGCTGCCACCAAGTCCATTAATCCATCAATAGTAGGTTTTTTTTTTTTGCTATATCCTAAATCAGGGGCTTGGCTGTGCTTATTGTCACCCCTAGAAAGTCAGGATGGAATTTTCTATATTTTATTGAGGGGTGAAAGTCACTTCCAAAAATAGCAATCCCCAAAATCTGGTGTTCCAGCTGTGGCTAGCCAAGTGTAATACTGTCTGGCAAATAATATATTTTATTTTTCTGGGGTGAAATTCAATTGCAAAAATAGCAATACCCTAAATCAGTGGATCCAGCACGTTCACAACATTATCTCCCACCCAGTCTTCTGAAGAAAGCGCACAGATAGGGCCTGAAAACCAAGCCCATCAGGCTGTCACATCACCCCCATGCATATCAGGGAAACTGTCTGAGCCCCAAGTTATGCAGCAGTCTCTTATGCTGTTTGAAGAGTCTGCTGGCAGGGCGTCTTACTGCAGTGTGCAGACTGAACAGGAGGAGGTCAGGGAGGAAGTCTGGGTTGAAGATGATGCAGAGGACGATGAGGTCATAGACCCCACATGGAATGAAGGTCGTGCCGCTGACTTTCATAGTTCAGAGGAAAAGGCAGTGGAGAGACCGAGCCAACAGCGAAGCAAAAGAGGGAGCAGGGGGCAAAAGCCGAACAGCCGCCGCCAAGAGAGTTCGCCTGCTACTGGCCACTGCACCCCAAAGGCAGCTTCAAGGAGTCCCCTGGCATGGCACTTCTTCAAACAATGAGCTGACGACAAGACCCGAGTGGTTTGCACGCTGTGCCATCAGAGCCTGAAGCGAGGCATTAACATTCTGAACCTTAGCACAACTTGCATGACCAGGCATCTACATGCAAAGCATGAACTACAGTGGAGTAAACACCTTAAAAACAAGAAACTCACTCAGGCTCCCCCTGCTCCCTCTTCTGCTGCTGCCTCGGCCTCTTCCTCCGCCTCGGGAGGAATGTTGGCACCTGCCGCCCACCAAACAGAGGATGTGCCACCGAAACCACCACCTGCGTCACCAAGCATCTCCACCATGTTACACGGCAGCGTTCAGCTCTCCATCTCACAAACCTTGGAGAGAAAGCGTAAATTCCCATCTAGCCACCCTTGGGCCCTGGGCCTGAATGCCAGCATTTCTAAACTCCTGGCCTTTGAAATGCTGTCATTCAGGCTGGTGGACACAGACAACTTCAAACAGCTGATGTCCATGGCTATCCCACAGTATGTTGTTCCCAGCCGCCACTACTTCTCCAAGACAGCCGTGCCTTCCCTGCTCAACCAAGTATCCGATAAAATCAAGTGTGCACTGCGCAATGCCATCTGTGGCGAGGTCCACCTGTAAGTAGGCAGAAAGTTAGTAGAAAGTTTTGTCACCACGCCACAGCTAACTGCAGCACCACCTGATACGGAACGTGTTAGCAGGAGGCAGCATTTCACTAACATGGTTGAGCAGTACGTGTGCACATCCCTTCACATACTGACCAGATTTCCATAACAACCCAGCCATTTTTCTTCACTGCTGTAGGTCAGCTTTAAAGGGGCAGGGCACTGTGGATGACACTGTTAAAGGAGCAGAGTGCTGTGGAGGTGACAGTTAAGGGGGTAGGTAGGGTGGCCATTCAGGCCAACCTCAAAAGACTGACTTAAAACCCCACCCCCAGGTCCCGCTAAGCAGCACCCCCTACCACTATGCAGGAGACGGGGATTGAAAAAATGAAGGTAATAATCAGCTTCTGTCAGCTGCAGGGGTGGGAGGGAGGGTGACTTCCTCCCTGAAGCTCACACTCAGACAGAAGTTAAGGGTACGGTCCACTATGGAGGTCAGTGTTAAGGGGCAGATTGCTATAGAGGCCACTGTTAAGGGGACGGGGTGTTGTGGAAATCACTGTTAAGGAGATGGGATACTGTGGAGGTCACTAATAAAGGGGCGGCCCCTGTGGTGGTAACTGTTAAAAGGGGCGGGCACTGTGGAGGTCTCTGTTAAGGGGCAGGGAATGGTGGGGGTCACAGTTAAGGGGACGGTCCACTATGCAGGTCAGTGTTAAGGCCAGGGTGCTGTAGAGGTCTCTGTTAAGGGGGCGGGGTGTTGTGGAGGTCACATTATAAGGGAACTGAGCTCTGTGGAGGTCACTGTTAAGGGGTTGGGTTATTGTGGAAATCAGTGTTAACGAGACAGGGTACAGTGGAGGTCACTGTTAAAGGGGCGGGGTACTGTAGATGTCACTGATATAGTGGATACTGTCACAATCTTTTAACAACACACACAAACATTAAATGAAATAGATTAAATATACCCATGCGTAGCCGGGTCCTTCTGCTAGTATAGTATAATATATAATATACTTATATTCCTATTCTATGATGTTAACAAGAACTCTTTAATTGTACGGCCACACAGTTTTCTGATGCAGTTTTGGAAGCCAAAACCAGGAGTGGATGGTAAAAGGAGAGAAAGTATAAAGGATGGATACAACTTCTCCTCTTTATAGAATCCACTGATCACTCGTGGATCAGTTCAAGATCACAAGCATTTTTAAAGGGAATTGTTAATGAACACAGACTCCTTTAGGAGTTGTCCAGGAATTTGATATGGATCTCCTATCAATCGGATAAGCCATCAGCATCAGAACAGTGGAGGTCCGACTCCCTTCCCCTGACGATCAGCAGTTCTGCAATAGATCTGATGCAGAAAATGACGGATAGCTCTTTCTATTGTGTAGTGGACATAGCTGGTAACTGTAGTGCTGCTCCAATTTAGTTCACTGGCAGCAGTGCAGTAGTTACCAGCTTCTTCCACTACACTATGGATGGAGCTCTGTAGTTCCGGTGCCCATTTCCAGTGCCAGATCTACAAGGAAACAGCTAATCGGTTGAGGTGCTTATCCTGAGCATAGACCATCCAAAATCCTGGACAACCTCTTTAACCTCCAGTTAGATTAAGGTATCCCCTATCCACAGAATAGGGATAACTATTACATCGATAGGGGTCCTACTGCTGGGACCCCCACTGATTATGGAAATGGGTGACCGTTCAGAAATGAATGGAGCGGCTGATTGCACATGTGTGTGGTCACTCTATTCATTTCTATGGAAGCTCCAGAGATTACCATAGAAATGAATGGAGCTGCTGAATGCATGCCCAACTGGTCGCTCTGTTTATTTCAGGGGGGCTGCAGGGGGTATGAGGCCCCCTTTCTTGTGACGGTTGGGACCCCGCTGGGACCACCACGATCTAATAGTTATCTCCTATCCTGCGGGTAGGGAATAACTTAATCAAACCAGAATACCCCTTAAATTTAGAAATGGATACACTTGGAGAAAGATGTCAGCTAGTGCTTTTGCCCCCATGGAGCAAATTATTAAACTCAGATTGCCATAATACAACCAGTCCAGAAGGCTACACTTCAGGTCAGTCAATAGTGATTTGGGGTGCTCAGTGGATGCACCTCCTATCTTGCATATTTTAAGACATCTGCCAGATACCTGAGTTATAGGGGTGAAATATTCTCCATACTTACCACCATTGCAGTTGGTAACTTAGGGACAAATAGACCCTGCCCCAGGAATGCCCCAAACTTTACAAGAACAACCATTTATGGGGACT
The DNA here is from genome assembly GCA_033119425.1 of Bufotes viridis. NCBI lineage: Eukaryota > Metazoa > Chordata > Amphibia > Anura > Bufonidae > Bufotes > Bufotes viridis. The sequence goes on along the minus strand of CM065596.1, from coordinate 36,924,669 downwards.
CGTCTCTAAAAATTATGGTCAGTTCCTGCAAATTCAGGACTGTTGGCAACCTTGATTTCCCTTTACAATTCTTTACCCCTTAGGGGTAGCTTGGTAGTCCCATCTGTCAAGTTTATGACAGGATAGCATTATACAAGTATACTAATCAGTCGCTAAGTCTAGAATTCTCATTTGTTTGAAAGATGTGATTCTGACCTAGCTTTTTAGTCTAAGTCAATGTACTGTTAATCTAATGTTCTTTATTGCAAATCTGTCACAATTTGTGCTATGCTTTCAGAGAAGACTGGAAAATTACTCATATAAAACCCTAAATAAAAAAGACATTTCGCATCTCGTAACATTTCACATCAATACTTCTTTTTGGAGAATATATTCTGACAAAAGATGTCCACCCACATCAGTTTGTAAGATGGAAGTTTCTGAATGTTTTAGTATTCATTGCTATTGTTTATATTCATGGAAATAGAAGATGTTGAGTGTTTACAGCAATTAATAAAAAAAAATTGAATGAATAATTAGTTGGTATGATTTCCTGCATTTTAGGAGATTTCTATGCTTCAGGAACAGAGTCTTCCATTTTTATTTTGTACTTCATCTGTAATCTCAATGTTATAAGTTCTTAACTATATGTTCAGTACCCAAGACCTGGGGGTATCTGCAAATGATTTTATTGTAAATAGTTTGTATTGTTATGTATTGTATTTTTGTATGTTTGGCTGTATCTACCAGTTAAGTATACAGATGTCAATGACTGGCAGGAACAGGGCTATGCACTGTGTTCCTCCCCACTTGGTAGGATTGGGCTGGTTCTGCTTCCTGCCAGGTTCAGAGACACAGAGGAGAAGAAGCACGCTACAAAGCTCCTGCCCCTGAAAGGTATTCTCCAGAGAACAACTAAAACTTACCTTCCAGTAAATCTTTGAGAAGTCAGACAGCAGAGTGACCAGATAACACCTGTGTCAAAGACACTGCTGGAAGGTGAGGGACTACTGCTAAGACACCCATCACTCAGACTACCACTAGGCCAGTTACAAGTGCAATCCAATGCTAGTGAATGTACTTGAAGTTATAATTTGTACTTAGTAAAAGAGACTGTTGTATGTTTACTTCATTCTTAAAAACTACATTTCCACTTCACCAATCCCCAGGGAGTAATTGCCTGAAGGAGTGCACCTGACACAACAGTTCATCAGGGTCACTACCACGTCCATCCTCTGCCACAGCTCCTCGTGGGTTCACAGCATATAGACACCTATAGTTTTGTATATAAAGTTTGGACACCTCATCAATTCAGACTCAAAATAACTCTAAAATCGTTTTTACCCTGGGTATTGTGGTATCCAAATAAAATACTGTTGCAAAATGTAAGCGTGTGGTTTTGCCATAATTAGTGGCCTTGCTCTTTGGTATACATGTATTTTGGAGGCTGGCAGTAGCTCCTGGAGATAAATACATATATGGTACTGCATCCTTGCAGTCACCAATAAGAGGGCAAATTTCAGCAGAATTTAATCCCGTCTGTTTAACCCTTTAAACAAAGGGAGGGTGATCCCTTTGAACCATTCCTATGTACCTAGATATTGAAAATAGAGCTTAAAGGGGTTTTCTCAACATTTGTGGCATATCGCTAGGCTGTGCCTTCTTATCTCCATAACTGGGCCTGAAGTGAAGGAGAGCATGCTGCACTTGCATTGTTTACTCACCCACTCACTGTAATGGAACATAAGAAAATAGAGCATGCTCACTTGGCTATTTTTTAGAAGTAACAGTAAATAGAGAGGACCATTCTGGAGATAGGAGAGGATCCTAGAGGTGGCATATGCTAGAAGGGTTGCCACCTTTACCAACAAAAAAGAAGGGGTTATGCTTTAGGGGAGCTTGGCTTAACATTGAGTGTTACTGGACCCCGATCATTTTTTTAGATTTTTGCCTTTTTTAAAAGAAATAAAACAAATGTTCTTCCTGCCACATTTAATATAAAATGCAGTCAAAAATGCTACTCAAGCCTGCTATATAAACAAGTGCAAGAAATGGGTTCTTATGGAGAAGCAAATAAGCACAAAGACAGGAAAAATCCATCTGTCCCCTGTACCTATTTCAGTACTTCTAAACCATGCAGTCGTATGCAGGAGCCCAGTTTTCACCTGGTTTGTCATACTGAACTTTTTTTTTTTTTTTTTGGGGAATACTAATTGAAAATGATCATTTATGGTGAGAAATAAGAGAAAATGTATTTTTCTGATGGAAATCTTGTCCATCTGTCAGAAATCTATCAGATCTTCATCTCTAGTGATATTCTCTATTACTGCAAGGTGTAACAGGTATCACTAGAGAAGCGCTTCACAAGCTTAATGCTAATCTGATACTGTGATGAAGGAGCTAGTAAATGTCTTGGCTATGGCGACAATAAAACTGCCTAATTAGGTGCAGCGTGCGTGCAGCGCAGGGAGTGAGAAGGAAGCGCAGGCACAGCACCACATGTATCAAGACACAGGTCCTGCCACCCACTGAAAGATGGAAGCGCCAGCCGCCAGCATCACTGCAAGGCAAGTTAAGTGGCGAGATGATAAAAATCATCTCGCCACTAGAGATGAGCGAATCGAATCAGACGAAGTGGAATTTGATCCGAATTTCAGGAAAAATTCGATTTGCAATGAATGCGATGTGTTAACGAATCGCAATTTTTCCTAAAATAGCGGCCACACGTCTGAGGAATGAGGACATGGGACAAAGAACTTTGGGAAGGCGGGATCACCAAGATTGACATGCATGCATGCAGCCAATGCAGCCAATCAGCAGCCAGCCAGCCCTGTGATGTCACAGCCCTATAAATACGGCAGCCATTTTAGATTATGCCATTTTCCAGTGTTCTGAGTGCAGGCACAGACGTGAGAAGGCGCTAAGGACAGCAATTGGAAAAAGCTAATTGTGAAAAAAAAAAAAATATGAAAAAACGATTTAGAAGTGCAGGGAAAAGAGAGGGAGGAATCTTTTCACAGCATCTTAGTGCAGGGAGAGACATCAGAAGGCGCAAGGGTCAGTGCTAGAAAAGCGATTTACAAGTGCAGGGAAAGATAATTTAGGGATCCAAATAGCCATTATAAAGCTCTGTCATTCCAGCAATTTGTTCTTGCGGTGCAAGTGCTATGTTGAAAAGCCTTTAGTGGCTTCGAAAAGGAAAAGAAAAATATATACGCAGTTCACTTCTGCAGCTATAAGTGGTGAAAGCATTTAGTGGCGTATTTCAGTACAAAAAGAGAAATATATGCGCAGTTCACTTTTGCAGTTATTTGTGATAAAAGCTTTGTGTCCTATTTCAGTACAAAAATAGAAATATATACGCAGTTAACTTTTGCAGTTATTTGCGCTAAAAGCATTTAGTGTCATATTTCAGAACAAAAAGAGAAATATATACGTAGTTCACTTTTGCAGTTATTTCTGCTAAAAGCGTTTAGTGTCGTATTTTAGTACAAAAAGAGAAATATATATACACAGTTCACTTTTGCAGTTATTAGCGCTAAAAGCATTTAGTATCGTATTTCAGTACGAAAAGATAAATATATACGCAGTTCACTTTTGCAGTTATTTGCGCTAAAAGCATTTAGTGGCCTATTTCAACACAAAAAGAAAAATATATATGGAGTTAACTTCTGCAGTTTTTTTGGGTTAAGAACTTGTAGTGACCTATTTCTGTACTACAAGAAAAATATATACGCAGTTCACTGTTGCTGTTATTTGTGGTAAAAGCGCTTAGGGGCCTATTGAATTACAAAAAGAAAAATATATACACAGTTCACTGTTGCGGTTATATGTGGTGAAAGCGTTTAGTAGCCTATTTCATCACAAAAAGAAAAATATATACATAGTTCACTTCTGCAGTTATTTGAGGTTAAAAGCGTATAGTGACGTATTTCTGTACTACAAGAAAAATATATACGCAGCTCACTGTTGCCGTTATTTGCGGTTAAAGCGTTTAGTGGCCTATTTTAGTACAAAAAGAAAAATTTATACGCAGTTCACTTCTGCAGTTATTTGGGGTTAAAAGCGTTTAGTGACGTATTTTGTACTACAAAAAAATATATACGCATTTCACTGTTGACGTTATTTGTGGTAAAAGCCTTTAGTGGCCTATTTCATTACAAAAAGAAAAATATATACATAGTTCACTTCTGCAGTTATTTGAGGTTAAAAGCGTATAGTGACGTATTTCTGTACTACAAGAAAAATATATACGCAGCTCACTGTTGCCGTTATTTGCGGTTAAAGCGTTTAGTGGCCTATTTTAGTACAAAAAGAAAAATTTATACGCAGTTCACTTCTGCAGTTATTTGGGGTTAAAAGCGTTTAGTGACGTATTTTGTACTACAAAAAAATATATACGCATTTCACTGTTGACGTTATTTGTGGTAAAAGCCTTTAGTGACCTATTTCATTACAAAAAGAAAAATATATACGCAGTTCATTTCTGCAGTTAATTGGGGTTAAAAGCATTTAATGACTTATTTCTGTATTACATGAAAAATATATACGCAGTTCAATGTTGCCATTATTTGCGGTAAAAGCGTTTAGTGGCCTATTTCATTACAAAAAGAAAAATATATACATAGTTCACTTCTGCAGATATTTGGGGTTAAAAGCGTTTAGTGACGTATTTCTGTACTACAAGAAAAATATATACGCAGGTCACTGTTGCCGTTATTTGCGGTTAAATCGTTTAGTGGCCTATTTCATTACAAAAGAAAAATATATACGCAGTTCACTTCTGCAGCTATTTGGGGTTAAAAGCGTTTAGTGACGTATTTCTGTACTGCCTGAAAAATATATACACGATTCACTTCTGCAGTTATTTGGGGTTCAAGGCATTTACTGAGGTTTTTCTGTACTACTTGAAAAATATATGCACAGTTCACTGTTACCGTTATGTGGTGAAAGCGTTTAGTGGCCTATTTCAGTACAAAAATAAAAATTTATACTCAGTTCACTTCTGCAGTTATTTGGGGTTGAAAGCGTTTAGTGACGTACTTCTGTATTACAAGAAAAATATATGCGCAGTTCACTGCTGCCGTTATTTGTGGTAAAAGTGTTTAGTGGCCTATTTCAGTACAAACAAATATATATTCGTTGCTTTTAGGGGTGTTTTAATTTGCTTTCAATTTATTTTGCTCAGCTAAAAGAATGTCTGATAGAGAAGTGCCAGGTCGTGCACAGAGGAGTGGCAGAGGCCTAAATGTATCTAGCGCAGGCAGAGGTCGCAGCAGAGTAAGGGGGCGTTGCAGCAGGAATCAAAGCGAGAGGCCTGAGCTCCCGGTGTCATCTAGCGGTTCTTGATTGTTTAACTCGATCATCCACTTCAACTCAAGTGACATCAGACACCCCCAGCCAACAGTTGGTGGGTTCTTAAGACACAAACTTTAGTTGGCATGGCCCGGGAGCAGGCCCTGTGCCCTCACCTGTCCTCAACCTGCCTTTTTTGTTCCCTCAACGCGAGAAGTAGTATATGCTGTAGGCACAGCTATAGTTTTCAGCGAGGAAGAGCTACTAAAAGACAGTCAGCAGCTACTGCCCAGCCAAGATGTGGAGGAGACATCCGCTGCTTCCTCCGCAAAGCAGGCAAGTAGTGATGAGGAGAGTAGTGTGGGTGGTGGTGTTGCGAGCGGTCAGGCTCCTGATCCAGAGGCCGTTGAGGAGGACATCAGTGATGTGCAGACACTGCTCTATGATGATGAAGCCGATCGCACTTGGGAGCCGGGTGCAAAAGAGGCTTCATCATCAGGAGAAGAGGGTTGCAGCTTGCCCGTGAGGCACCGGAGGAGCCAGCAAGGTGGTAGCATGGCTGGGAGTAAGCAGGATGGCAGCAGTGGGAGGTCGGGAGCCAAATGTGCCTGGGGTAGACCACCAGCTTCGCAGCAGCTTACCTGCCCGGGAAGTAGAGGTGCAGGGGTTCAAGGAGGCAGCGGTGGTAGCAGTCAGTCAGTGCGGACTATTGGAGGAAAAATCCCCTACTCGGCGGTGTGGCAGTTTTTTTTCAAAGCGCCAGGAAGTGAACGTGTCCATATGTCAAATCTGTGGACAGAAGGCGAAGCGTGGCCAGGGTGCCAAGGTTGGCATTACGGCCCTGCGTCAACATATGCACTGTCGCCATGCATCGGCCTAGGAGAACTGTGGCTCCGATGTGGTGGTCTAGCGTGCTGCAGCAACCGCTGCATCACCCAGTTGCACGCACCGGGTTACAGGCAGTCAAGGCTCCACCAACTCAGCCGAAGGGAGCTGTCTATCATTCCCATCTTCTGCTTTTCCAGATGCTCCTGCTCCTCCTCCTCCTACTCCTCGTCAGTCATTCTGTCAGCAATAGATCACCAAAACAGTTTCCAAGAGACAGCAGTATACATGCACGCATCCAACAGCGCAGAAGCCGAATATGCTCCTGTCCAAGTTGCTGGTGCTGCAGTCCCTCCCTTTCCAAGTGGTGGACTTTCAGATACCTGATGGCTTGTGCCAAGCCTAGGTGGAGAGTCCCAAGCCAAAAAGGCAGTACCAACCCTGCACAAATATGTACAACAGAAGGTGGGCCAGTCCTTGAGCCTGTTGGTGACTGCCAAAGCACACAGCAGCACGTGGAGCTGTAACTATGGTCAGGGAATATACATGTCCTTTACGGCCCACTGGGTGAATTTGGTTCTTGCACAGCCACACCAGCACCTTGGCCAGGTGACGCCGCTTCCACGTTCTCACGCCGTTGGTCCTGCGACAACGTCCTTCTCTGCCTCCTAATCCTCCACCGTGTCCTCAGCCTCCACTGCAGGGACAATTCACAATGCCCTTCCAGCATACCACATGTCAGGACACGGCGGTGGCACACCGTTCTGCACCACATTTTCCTGGGAGAACGGAGCCACACAGGGGAGGAACTGCTCCGTGTCAATCAAGAAATCAAATCCTGGCTTTCTCCGCGACAACTAAAAACCATGGAACCATGGTGACGGACAACAGGAAGAACATTGTGTCGGTGCTGCGTCAAGGAGGGCTGAGCCATGCACACATGTTGAATCTGGTTGTCAAGCGGTTCCTGAAGTCTTCCATTCATCTGCAAGACATCCTAAAAATGGCCAGGAAACTTAGCATGTACTTCAGCCACTCGTACACCGCAAAGCACACCCTCCATGAGTTGCAGAGGCAGTACGGCATCCCCCAACATAGGCTGATATTCGACGTTTCCATCCATTGGAATTCCGCCCTCTGTATGTTGGACCGACTGCACAAACAGAGAAAGGCTATCAACGATTTCTTGATGATGCAAGCGGATAGGAGTATTCCCCTGTGTAACTTTGATGTCAGCTAGGGGCAGTTCATGCGTTACACCTGCTGTTTGCTCAGGCCCTTAGAGGACACGACGTTATTTGTCAGTCGTCAGGATTATGGGATGAACAACATCATTCCACTGCCTCATGTCCTAGAATCTCATCGGCTGAACTGGAAGAGGGGGAGGAGGACATTGGAGCACAGGCAATGTGTAGTAAAATGGGTGGTTTTTCTAATCAGCTGACAGGAAAGGAGGAGCAGGAGCAGCCAGAGGAGCTACTGGACGATGAGGAAGACAAGACAGAGTATCCAGATACACCGTGGCATGATGCAGTGGAGATAGAGGCAGGGAGTCCCTCCGAGTCACTTGCACAAATGGCCCGCTGCATGCTCACTTGCTTGCAGAGTAACAGCCGAATTGTCACCATTTGGCAGAGGGATGAGTTCTGGATCTCCACCTTGTTGGACCCTCACTAACGGTCCAGAATGGGGGCCATTTTTACATCCACTGAGAGGGAGGACAAGCTGAACTACTACAGAAGCATCCTATGTAGTCAGTTAGCCGCTGCCTATCTGCGCCATCGTCTATCCTCTCGCAGGTCTGACTGGGGGGCCCTCTGCACTCACTTTCCACTGTCATGGCTGCTGCGGTGGGTTGGGGTGGCAGGAGCAGTATCAGCTCCATCAGCAGTCGCTGATGAGTAGCTTTCTTCACCCGCATAGTGAAGAAACTACTCACCAGTAGTAGCAGGTAGACCAGGAGCAGGTCCTGAACCAGCAGGTGGTGGCAGCACACTGCCAACCCACATTGAAGATCCGCTGGATTACGGGGCAGCCAAACTGGATTTGTGGCCGAAACTGGCGCAGTTTGCCCTGGAAAAGCTGTCCTGTCCGGAAAAGTAGTGTGGCAACAGAACGGGTATTTAGTGTAGCGGGGGTCATAGTGACCCCAAGGAGAACTCCCCTGTCCACCCAAAATGTGGAGAGACTGGCTTTTATCAAGATGAATCAGGCGTGGATCAGCCAGGATTTCCACCCACCAATTTCTGATGCATCTGATTAGATCATCCATGTCGCCTCACCCAATTCTTGAAAAAACAGACCCGTTTATTCTGGTTACCTGCCTCAGCTACTACTCTGATGCTGCCACCGGCCTAATGCCACACATCTGATGCCAAGTGCGTCCACGCTGTGAATGCATTAGATACCGGCATTTCCTGCTTGAGAAAGGGCTCCAACTTGGACCTGAAATTTTTCAGTTTACTCTGGAAAATTCAGTTTATACGAATTGTGGATATAGTCCATATTATCGTGTTGAAATTGTACCACTAGCGTGAATAATAAACTATTGTGCACTAAGCATCTATTGGTGTGCTGTCTCTGAAATTTGTGTTATATATTGACTCCTGGATGACTTGGGTGGAAGTCATCAAAGGGGACGTGCACCCATGAAAGCCTCATCTTGATGTGTGCTGAGGTCCATTACTGAATTAACTCCACCTCCACACTCTGTTATTGTGCCACTCTGTGGTCTCCTCCTGATGCTGCTGCTTCTACCACTGCCTCCAGACTCTGTCATTGTACCGCTCTGTGGTCTCCTTATACTGCTTCCACCTCCAGACCCTGTCATTGGGCCACTCTGTGGACTTCTCATGCTGTCCCCACCCTCCCTACTTCATGATTGGTCTACTATTTTGCCTTTTGGCCTGGCTGACATCATCATTTAATTGACCTTTCTTCTGATCTGTCAGAAGCAAGAAAAATTTGATGCACAATGGATCCTGTCTGTGTAGCAGCTGTAAGGCCTGTATGGTCCCATCAGAATTGGCTTATAATTTGGTAGCCAAAAGCAGGAGTGGGTACAAAACACAGAAGACATGCAAATATTCCATTTACGTGTCATCTCTGTTTTAGACCCACTCTGGGTTTTTCTTGGCACTAGCAATACTGATGGATTATTTAGTAAATGCTGATCGAGTAAAGGCGTATGCTCCACAGACAGGATTAGATTTTTGTGGGTTATTGTTCTGACAGATGAGAGGAAGGGCAAATTAATTATTGACGTCAACACAAACTTACTGTTGACACCCTCTCCGCTCTGTCAGAGGGCTATACTTGTATAAGCGTTTAATAGAACAGGTTCTGTAGACATCTATCTGGAATCAGCTGATGAGGATGTAAAACTAATGTGCTTTTTCTTGACGCTAACATCGACCTGTGAGGCTGAGTTGATACTTATTTTGTCAGTTTTGGCCCTGTGATTGCCCAAATAAGTATGCAGTGATTCTGCGAACTGGCCAAATCAAATTTTTGAAAAATTCACTCATCTCTACGCGCCACCTTCTGTATGTATGTGTAGGGCTGCCCACCGCTGCTGATTAATATGTAGACCAGAGGTCGCACTACATTTTAGCCAGAAGAGTAAAAATACTCCTTTTAACAATTTTGATGAGTATTTTTAGCCGAGGAGGAGTACGAATGTTGCGTATATAATGCATAGGCCCAAATAACGTTACGTGGTTGATATTTCTGTAGGTATACTATTACTAGTCTCCTGTGCAGAAATGAATGTAGACAATTTTACATTTATCCAACATCATACACTAAATATAAGACCACTGCTGCCATACACAGCGCCCACCTGACGCTGCCATACTCTGCGTCCACCTGACTCTGCCATACACTGCGCCCACCTAACGCTGCCATACACAGCGCCCACCTGACGCTGCCATACACTGCGCCCACCTGACGCTGCCATACACAGCGTCCACCTGACGCTGCCATACACCGCGGCCACCAGACGCTGCCACACACTCTGCCCACCTGACGCTGCTATACACTGCACCCACCTGACGCTGCCATACACTGTGCCCACCTGACGCTGCCATACACAGTGCCAACCGGACGCTGCCATACACAGCGCCGACCTGACACTACTATATACATATTACATACACTGCTCTACCACACGCCTATTACACAGATAGTTTACTATAATAACATTGCACACACAGATCTGCTACATTTCTATTACACCGATAGAACTACTGCTTGCACATTACACACAGGAAACTGTACAATAGACTGGTTACACTGACATAGCCCTGCTTTATACACACCTTCCATACATAAAATACCTCTGCATTCTCCACCTGCACAGCCTGTGTACCCCTAACTCCTCCCATACACATGGCTGATCACATAAATGTGACATCACCACAGGTCCTGCAACCACAATGTAGTGTTTAGTCCAGTCTCTGGAGCTGCTCCTGGTGAGCGAGATGTCCATGATGGGTGGGGCTTCTCAGGAGAGGGGCGGGGCTTCATGTGTGGTGGACCTGGCAGCTTCTGATACAGCGCACCTAACAGAAAAATACCATGCGCAAAAATATGCATGAGTCTTTTTCCAGGGAGTAAAATGGCCTGAATAGGCGTCTATTATGCTTGTACAGGCATTATTGCGACCTCTGATGTAATCTGTAACTAGGCAGGGGGCCACCGAGGATTTCCCTGGCTCCTGGGTGGGCCATTCCGAGCCTGCTGATCGAGGATTTAGATTATAAGCTCCATAGCTTATAATCAGCGAGTGATGATAATGTCTGTAAAGCGCTGCGGAATATGTCAGCGCTTTATAACATATTAAGATAAATAAAAGAATCCCCCATTAATAACATGTGACTGCCACATTTTATCTACTTAAAAAAAAGAGAAAAAAGCATGGATCACCCTCCCCCCATGCTATGCATTGATCTGTTATTGCTTCTCAGCACCATTCATATCGCTTCACAGCATAAATGACAGTATACCAAGCCCTAATGTACATGATTAAAATGCATAGGCTTACTCACCATAGAGGCCAAGGTTGCCTCTATAAGTGAATACCTACTCTAAATTTGTGCAGTGCTGCAAGGCGACCACCAGAGCCGCAATACCACCCCAGAAGGCAGCGCAACCCAGCAGTCCAAAAGCACCCCTGCTGTCAGACTAAGCCCTCATGGCACTGGGCATCACCAACCCACAGGCACAGCACCACAGCTTACTCACCATAGAGGCCAAGGTTGCCTCTATAAGTGGATACCTACTCTAAATTTGTGCAGTGCTGCATGGCGACCACCAGAGCTGCAATACCACGCCAGAAGGCAGCAAAACCAGGCAGTCCAAAAGCACCCCTGCTGACAGACTAAGCCCTCATGGCACTGGGCATCACCAACCCACAGGCACAGCACCACAGCAATAACAGCCGCCATGCAGCACCGCACCATGTGAAAAGATTTTAAAGCTCACTATGTGGTCTCAGGAACTACAAACTGGGACCTAGTAGGAGGTTAATAACCCTTCTATAGTCTCCTGCTAATTAAATGCAACTTGGGTGAATGGGAGGGGTGCTGATACTATCTATTCCCCCTCCCTGTACAATGGCCTCTGCACAGGTCACATAACATACCTAGAAAACTCTTCCCCAGAATTTAATAAGGTTCCCTCCAGTCTATTGTTCCCTCCAGTCTATTGTGGCTGCTGTAAGCAGATGTTTAAATGATGTCAACAACAGTTCAGGCAAGATGGCTGCCTCCATAAACTTGCATAGAAAACTGAATGAAAAAGCTACAATCAGAAAATAAAACCCGATTAGAAATATTAATATGTATCACATTTTCTTTAAATAAGTTAAATGTGGCATCTCAACGTGGTTGCCATACATTAATGGCATAGTCAATGGATATCCACATCCACAGTTTACCATAGACATAGGATATCCACACCCACAGTACATGCAAATATGGGTATACATATCATCCCTAGACCAGTATGAAAACAGAAACTGAGATGGCCATTCAACCTCTTTCATTTCTGGATGCACATGCCAAAAGCTGCTTACCGGCAGTCTACTCTTTGTGCCCAATAACAGCTCTATCCATCTTCAGTGAGTGGAACCAGTGCTCACCAGAAGTTTCTGGGTTTTATAACATTACCACTGTGGATGCAGAAAATGTGATTTCCATGACCCATATAAGAATATTTTTAAATTTTTTCCCATTGCAGCTTTATTTTCACCCCAATGCCATTGTTAGTTCTCCTAAAAGACCCATTTAGACATTTCATGACAATTGCAACAGCCTTATTGAACACTACTGGTAGAGTACATGATGGCTAAACATCAGCCCTGGAATATTGGATATGATAGATAAACCAGCAAGCATGAGTATTTTTCCCTGGAGAGTAGTAATAAGACTTGATCTTTAAGCAAGCAGCAGGTTTCAAATAGCAGCATAACCGTATCTGTTGGTTAAAGGTGATCATATAGAAATGTGTGTTTGCTTCATAATCTAGTTGAAGACAATGTAGATAAAGTGTTCCCTTCCAACCCCCAAAGAAAGGCAGAGCTGCCTATGGGAGGTGGGGGATTCATTACACAGCTTTACAATAGATGGTAATGATGTAACATAGTAACATAGTAACATAGTATATAAGACCGAAAAAAGACATTTGTCCATCCAGTTCGGCCTGTTTCCTACAAGTTGATCCAGAGGAAGGCAAAAAACCCCTGTGAGGCAGAAGCCAATTTTCCTCACTTAAGGGGAAAAAAATTCCTTCCCGACTCCAATCAGGCAATCAGAATAACTCCCTGGATCAACGACCCCTCTCTAGTAGCTGTGATCCTGCCTATGATATGCCATAATGACTGAGCAGCCTGACAGCAAAACTCGCCAATATGTACTACTGTTAATGCAAGTACCACAGCGTAGTGTGTATTGAGGCCCCGGGCCCTAGCTCTGCAAGTGGAAGTAACCAGCCCTGCTCACATTCTAGGACAGGTTGCTGGCGTTCACATAGTGGAATTTTCCATTGGAATTTTGATGTGAAAACCGCATCAAAATTACGGAACTAGTTACATGGTGTCTGCCTCTCATTGTTTTCAATGGGAAACAGCACTGCAGTTTATGAGCCGGCCGTTGAAAGCTGTAACATGTCCTCTTTTTGTGCAGTGTAGGAGGAGATGCTGCTTGAAGCCATACAAATGATCAATGGGTGTTCATTACCTAATCGCATGACACAGTAATTAGTTACTAAACATGTGCACTTTTTGCTCATCATAGAACCAACTAGGTCACTGTTTCCTCACAGACTAACCATTGTTGCAACTGGAATGTTTTTTGGTGGTGTACAATGTTTACACATCACAGTTACACAGTTTTAACTGCCAGCTTGTTGTTTCTTTTCCATGACAACAAATAAAAATTTTATGTTTAACAAAGAGTTTTTTTTTAACAAGTTACCTCTGCGTCAATGGGTGTCAAATTCTTACCCTCACTGGCCAATATATTTATAACCTGGTGGGAGAGATGTTTCTTGTTTTCATCCAGCAATCCATTTGTTCCAAATTCAATTTGGTATGGCCACTAGAGATGAGCGAAGTTTTTTTTACAATTCAATTCAGACACTTTTTTTTCAAAAAAATTAGCTTAGTTACGAATTCATTTCTCACGAAGCGCATTAAGGGCTCATGCACACGAACTGTGCTGCCCATTGCCGTATTGCGGACCGCATTTGCGGATCTGCAATACACGGGCACCGTTCCATGTGCATTCCTCATCACGGATGCTGACCCATTCACGTCAATGGGTCCGCAAATCCAGAGATGCGGAACGGAATCACAGAACGGAACACTACGGAAGCACTACAGAGTACTTCCGTGGGGTTCTGTACCGTACTTCTGTTCCGCTAAAAGATAGAACTTGCTGTTGAATGGGTCTGAATTCATACCGGCGGCCGTACAGAGGTTGCCTGTGCATTGGGGACCGCAAATTGTGGTCCCCAATGCACGGAACGGCCCACCTACGGCAATGTGAATGAGCCCTAAATCAGCTATTTCCCGGCCTGCAGGGAGAGTGTATCTCGGTGTACTGTGCATTGCAGTAACATGCATAGCTAGTCCTTTCTGGTAGTGAAGCAGTTACTATGACAGGCAGATGGACACCCCAATAACAGTAGAGTTAGAAAGCTTATTCACCCCAATTTCAGAATCAAGGGCTTATAGAATTGTTTGTCTATTAAACAAGGAGGACACTGTTTAATTATATAGCTATGTGTCCTACACAGGGATTGATGCAAACTGTGCTGTCTCCTATGGATCCCTTCAGCTTCAGATTACAGTCCATTCCCTGTACCTGCAATCTCCCTATGCTCTCCCTACAGTGTGTAAAATCTCTCCCTACGATCTCCCTACACTGGCCCTGTACTCTCCCTATCCAATATTAAAGGCTTCTGTCTGCATGGAATTATGGGTGATCTCTGTAGCCGCCGTTGCAAATCAAATTTTTCCTAAACTTTGGATTGAATTCCACATCGAATGGCCGCTATATCGACAATCTGAACTTTATTTGGTTGGAAAATGTGTCTGTCACAGCAAAATTTAGTGCTTTCCTGAACAGTAACGTTAATCATAGGTTCAGTACTGCCTTCCTAGATTTGATGCTGGCACGGGACTCTGCACTGGGCATTGTAAAAACAGTTACTTATCACAAGGAGATGGCAGGAAATACCACTTTGCTTGCCATCCCAGGCATGTTATATACAAGATTCATGATTTATGCCAGACTGAACTATTCAGATAATGCAGAATTTGTCAGCAATCTAAAAATATTTTACAAAGACTGCAGAACAGAAAATATCCAGATTAGTGTTTCCAGAGGATCAAATCTGTTACCAGTAATATTACACGGGATTCCCTATTGGCACCTATTGCAGAGGCTGATCCCACAGTTTGTTGTGAAGTGACTAGGTGAGGTAACCAATGCATAGTTAGCGCCCCAACGGGCACATATTTGGTTTCCTTTTGTGGTTTGACTGCTCAACTTTGATGCCACTATGTTGTTTAGATCAAAAACAGTAAAATCTTATTTGGATTTTTAACCTGTTGGAGTATGTGAACCCGTCATCTTCTAACCCAACCCCCATACCTACTTTTTGCACTCCTTTGTCCTTTTTTGCCCTAATCTGCCGTTTTTTACTCCTATGCAGCTTGCAGACCACCAAAGGTTTCTGGCTTCTTCCAGATGGACCAACCAACAACCTTATCTTTTACTTATCATTAGAGCCCCTTTAAAACATCCGGGGTTCTGTGAGAGACTTTTGGTGGACTGTCTATTCTTCAAGTGCCTAAGAGGAGGTTTTATTCTGGGCTATAAAAAAATATAAAGAAAGCATTTGCTTCTTGAAGGGGGGGGGGGGGGAGTATAAGCAATGAGGAGGAAGTTGCTCACATTGTACAGATTAAAAAAAACTAGTGTGATTTGCTAGGTTTATCCTATACCCTGTATGATTGAGACTATATGTTTACATCTGAGAAGCCATAGGAAGGAGCCAAATTCTTACTCTACCTACTTAATGCATCCATATCGGCTGCATTCTATAGAAGGGAGAGCTGCCATCCCTTCCTAATTCAGATTCGTTCAGCTCTGTTCTTCAGTTCAGGACAAGGGCTTCTCTGTCTCGCTCTACACAGTGGGAGGATCTGATCCTTTCTGCTGGGATTTCTGGTTTAAATTCCAGCCTCAAATAGTGGGAAAGAGAGGATGGCTTTGCAATGGGGCAGGCTCACCACTTGAATTTCTTTTCCAAACAGCAGCACTGTGGCAAGGAAGAAGAAGAAGAAATAAAAGCTATCTTCTGTTTTTCGCCACCTGGGAAGCAGCTGGAACCATGTGCATTCTATTTGGCAGCTACAATGGATCAGTGATCAGAAAGGAATAATTATTGTGTGGCTTGAGCTTTCAGCATCAGTCTTTGAAGGCAACTTACTATGTGTGGGCATCTGATCTGATTCTGCCAGGGAATCCGGACAACCATTTTAATTAAGTAGATGATCTTGTTTGGTGGAAGCTGCTTTCTGGGTGAAGGAAACAAGGGAGTTAAACTCAACAAAGCCTTGTGTCATTGTGTCTCCTGCATAGAGATGTAGATTTCAGCACTGGCGGCATGGACAGCTCCTGAGCTCCGGTTGTGCCTTTGATGTGTGGATGGTTCTTTAAATGAGTTTTCAATTTTCCCTGACGATCATGCTTTATTTCCAGATGGTGATTATGGCAGGGACTGTAATGCTGGCTTATTACTTCGAGTACACGGACACGTTCACTGTGAATGTCCAGGGCTTTTTCTGCTTTGACAGTTCCTACACCAAGCCCTATCCAGGACCTGATGAGAACAGTGATATCCCCCCAGTTCTTCTCCTCTCTCTGGTCACAGGGGTACCAGTACTGGTGGTAAGCATGTTTTTTTTTATTTTTTTTCTCCCACTTATTATAGCTTA
Organism: Bufotes viridis; assembly: GCA_033119425.1. Lineage (NCBI taxonomy): Eukaryota > Metazoa > Chordata > Amphibia > Anura > Bufonidae > Bufotes > Bufotes viridis. Next base: position 36,908,063 of record CM065596.1, on the reverse strand, counting down.
TGTTCTCGGCTAAGAATATAGACAGCTAGCACCTTGATCTGATCATATAACGCACATACATGCATGCTATGTGTGTCATCTCCATGCTTAGAAACTCATTGCAGCAGCTAAAGAAGCCTAGGCATTGCAGGAAGGGGTTAACCTTACTCATCTCTGCACTGATTATTAATTGTTTCTGCGACTGCAGATTCTCCATTTTGTGAATTATAACCTTTTTTTTAGGACTCTGAATGTTCGCTGCACTTTATTTGCATTTTTAAAGCTGCATGGGGTTTTTGTGTGTATTGTGGCATGGTTTTAACTGCCTGCAGCTCCCTCTTCTGACAATCTCCCTTCTCTGATTCCTCCTCCTCCTCCCCTTCTCTTTTTTTCTGGACTTACTGCTGCTCTCTCTGTGTCAAGTCACAGTGATCCTTAATGTGCTGTGTCTTTGTGCAGAGCAGATCTGCAGTTCATTGCTGTGGAGTCTTGGGTCAGCATTAAGGCTCATTATGCGTTGGGCTAAAATAGGGAAGATTGCCCTTTTAGATGAATCCTTTAGAGGCTGGCATGCCACCTCGCATCCATAACCTGACAGACTCTGCAGCTTCCCTTTTTAGAAAGCCATGTAGGGTGTAATAAAATAAAGTGAAGCCCATCGGTGACCTGCTACATAATAGCGGTTTCATCAACTGTCAGCTCCAGTGTGGAATTAGGTCGCAAGCTTCTTCATTCACAAAACAACCCCCCTGTCCACTTATTATAGGATTGAGGGGGTTATGCAGATTCAAGACCTGGTTTCTTTGTAACCTTAATGAATTTGAACTTTAACCCATGCATTGCCTTACAGAAGCAGATAAATGTATCACCCCCTATAGACAAGGCGTGATCTGTCAGGTCTGCTATAGTATGCCTTATCATAGCATTGACATGCATTAAACTCCACTTTAAGTGGTGGTATTTGTTCTAAATTCTCCAAGATATGGTAATTGCACAGTGTGTTTCACTTACTTTACCCCTCACTAAGTGGTTAGTGTGCGCGGATTTATCTGACATGGTAATTGGGAGTCATTTATGACAATTGCTGTTACATTTAAGGGGAGAGAGCAGTGAGGTGATGTATTCATTATTCCTTGTCATAACTGGTTCACATCCTTAGGTAACCTTGGAAAATACCGCAGGAGACCATAAGGATACTATGGTGGGATATACCCTGTGTGTATTTATATATATATATATATATATATATATATATATATATATTATATATTATTATTATTATTAAGTTAATTATATAAGTATATATATATATATATATCTATATTGCTGCATGAAGCTGTAAGTTTATTGTGCCCTAGGCCTGTAAGTGAAGGGTTAAAGATGAAAATGAATTCTAAGTAGGCTTCGTGCATATTAAATTAGTATAATATCTAAAATAATTAAATACAGTCCAATATTCTATGATATTTGTCTAGATTATAGGCATATGTTCACTAGGGTCTGATCTGGTGGTTCCGCCTGTGACATTTCTTCTGTTGAATAAAATGGGTTTTCCTATTAAAATATACTGTACATGGCACATGGCGTGAAGCCCCTTCCGGTACCGTAGTCTTTTTTCCACTTGTTCTACTGTCAGTAACTCTAATGCAGTGTCTGATTATGGAATGAATGTGGTACATAGTATCTTGGATTATATTATATGTATTATGGTGTGTGGTTCTTTTGGTTCCGTAATGTTTGTAAAGCATTAGAGGATGTACAGAAAAAAATGGTATATCCAAGTAGAAAGCACATGTATGAAGACTTCTAATCAGAATGAATCTTTATGTGGATTGTCCAGTCTGGGTCCTCTAATGATAAGCTGATCACAGAATATCCTGAGGCAGGGATCCAAGCAATCATCTGAAATCTGTAGAGCGACTCGATAGTGTTCGGTTTCCCTGAAGCACCACCACAGGAGAAATGAAGCATTACAGAGTCCTCAATGAATTTAGTAGACTATCTGTGTCAGGTATGGACGTGCTGGGTCCTCCAGGGAGACAAACTCTCTTTGTAGCCGCTCTACAATCAGGTCCCCGTCAATTCCCTCTATTATCTCAAAATTTTTCAAGAGAGTATCTCTGAATGAGTTTTCTAAACTAGTGTAGTGAACCCTTTTAACCCCTTAAAGATCGGGCCCATTTTCGTTTTTTGCATTTTCATTTTTTCCTGCCCACATTCTAAGAGCCATCACTTTTTAAACGCTCCGTTCACGTACAAGGGCTTATTTTTTTGCAGGGCAAGTTGTATTTTTTATGGCACCATTTAATTTACCATGTCTTTTATTGGAAAACGGGAAACGGTCCTGACAGCAATTCTGATATATCTACTTTAGTGAATACATTTTTGGAGCATCCTCTCTAAGAACGTTGCATTGTGTTGTTCCTCTGTTGTCCCTACTAGAAATGTATAAACAATTCGACAATTGGGTGTCACCAGTCAGGATTTGTCCCTACCCAGTCTAAGGCAGTTTTACATGAGTGTTTTCGGCCTGGGAAACATGATGGCTGCATTTGCTGGGACAAACACTGCTTCGCTGACCCAATCTCAGAGCATCACAATGATTTATGATGCTGTGAGTTTCTGCCTGACCCTCAGGTCTACTATACTGGCATTATGTGAGTACAGTGCAATAACCCCACAGTCATTCATGAACTCACAGCATCTTAAGTCATTATGATGTCGAAAGTTTGAGTCAGGGGAGTAGTGTTGGTGTGGAAAATGTAGCCAACCACGGGGCGTATCTCCCAGACTGAGCGAGCCTGTGTGAAACTCTCCTGAAAATCTCCAACCAGGCACTAACCACTTTGACAGAGGTAATAGTTTCACACAGTTGTCAATTCATTCTGGTTCTGAGAAGGTTTTCTCCAGAATTATTTCAAGGGAAAATTAAAGGGGTATTCCCATCTTGGTGATCATAGTGTATTTAAATATATATCCGCTGTTGAACATTTTCATAAATATATTTCATAAAAAAATTCTTACTGTTGTCCCGAAAATTAGATGTTTCATTCTCCTTAGTTTATGTTGGTATCCCATGGACACGGCCACCTCTCGCCTGCCACATCTATGGGCCGCGCTTGCGCACAAGACCTTCTGTGATGCAGTGTCCGGCCTCTCATTGCAATTGTAAACGCACATGGCGCCGAATGGCCGCGCATGCACTGATCTATATTCCTTTGAGCCGCGTCTAAAATAGTAAACGCTTCACAAAAGAGTATAGATCAGCGCATGCCCGGCCGCCCGGACAGTTCGTTCAAGTAATTGGAGAGCGAGGACAAGCTGCAGTAGGATAGGAGGACCGGGACAGAAGTTCAGAAGAGGTAAGTATATTTTTTACATGCACCACCAAATCCACCAACGATATTACAATATATGACAATAAAGGGGTTCCTCAGGAATTCAGGAGGAACTCCAATTTGGAATGTTGGAATATAGGGGGAATATGTATTGTACTGTATTGAACAAAGGGGACGCATTCATACAATGGATGGACATAGAGGGGAGGACATTTTGAATAGGAGGGGCACAGGGGGCACCAATACGGAGTGGAGGGAACAAAAAGGCTGCCAGACTGATGACGCATTCTATCCACATGAACAAGCACGTAAGAAATCACTTCTCAGTGTGATGTCATAAGGGGGCGTGGCCGGCCTTTACTTAAACTGCCTAAGCCCGCCCAGCCTAAGCAGCAGGAAACCAGGAAGTGAACAGCAGAGCCGGCTGCGGATGAGGAAGATGGGAAAACCCCTTCAAGACATTTAAAAAACAGACACGGCAGTAGAGCAGACAATTTCTCTTTAAAGAGTAAAAAAATGAAATAAATCCCTTTTAAAATGCCTACATGCTCAGACAGACTTCCTAGTTAGGCTCAGGCAACTCTGTACATAATGGTGGCAGTGGTAGCAACACTCATACAGAAACACCTTGGAAACAAAAAATATAAATATTAGGCCCAGATTGTGTGTGACAATGTCTTCCCAACATCTGTTATCACTTGAGAATCAGCAGGTTCGGCTTAGAACGGATCAGTTTTTATTATCTTTAAAGAGGACCTTTCACTGGTCCAAAGTTTGTTAGTGAAAGGTATGTACATGCAGAGCGGCACCCAGGGATGTCCCTGCACTTACTTGTATCCTTGGGTGCTGCTCCGTTTGCCTACTGTAGCCCCCGGTACCGGGGCACGTGCTGCTGATAATTTTGCCTTGGGCGGAGACATCCTCTTTTGCCCTGGGCGTCTCCTTCTCCCAAGCCTGGAGCGCTGGCCAATCGCAGCGCTCAGCTCATATCCTGGGAGGTTGCAGAATATGAGCTGAGCGCTGCTATTGGCCAGCGCTCCAGCCTGGGAGAAGGAGACGCACAGGGCAAAAGAGGATGTCTCCGCCCAAGGCAAAATTAGCAGCAGCATGTGCGCCGGTACCGGGGGCTACAGCGGGCGAATGGAGTGGCACCCAGGGATAATAGTAAGTGCAGGGACATCCCTGGGTGCCGCTCTGCATGTACATCGCTTTACCTAACAAACTTTGGACCGGTGAAAGGTCCTCTTTTATATAGCCAAAATGGATCCGTCTTGAACACCATTGAAAGTCAATGGAGGACGGATACATTTTCTATTGTGCCAGATTGTGTCAGAGAAAACGGATCCATCCCCACTGACTTACACTGTGTGTCAGGACAGATCAGTTTGGCTCAGTTTCGTCAGACGGACACCAAAACTCTGCAAGCAGCGTTTTGGTGTCCGTCTCCAAAGCGGAATTGAGACTGAACTGATGCACTCTGAGCGGATCCTTTTCCATTCAGAATGCAAACTGATCCGTTTTGGACCGCTTGTGAGAGCCCCTGAACGGATCTCACAAATGGAAAGCCAAAACGCGAGTGTGAAAGTAGACTTAGATGGAATCTGATCTACCTACCTGAATCCAGTGGTATCTCTCATTTGCATCAAGTACATTTTTTTCCTCAACCTGAGCATATAGATTATTTTTACTTCTACCAGGGTAGTTTGATGTTACAGATGGTGGTGGCCATTTAAAGATTCACCTCAAAGCATTTTGTTTGCAGACTTTATACAGAGCAGAACCGAAGCAAGCAGTTTATGGCTTCTCAATGGCTTCAATACCCCTTGTGTGTGTAAGATTCTAGATATTATCTTTGGGGGTCTCATGTGTAATCTAGTCATTGCATCTTAAGGCTGTATTAGACAGCCCGATTCTGCAAGAGATTGTAGGGAAGGAAGCATTCCTTCTCAGCAATCGCCGCCTCACTAGCGGAAGAGACCGCTGCTATTGCATGCAGCGATCTCCTCCACGGCATAGTGAGGAACGATTGTTATACCATTGCTTGTCCCCATGCTGTCCAGTTGTTTGCTGGCAGCAGACTGTGATTAGATACTAGTGATGAGCGGCAGGGGCAATATTCGAAATCGCGATATTCGTCATATATTAGTTAATTCGCGAATTCACTATTATTTTCTAGATTGCAAAAATCGGCAATGCAATATTCGCATAATGTGCACGCAATACAGGCATGGGTCACTACATCTACATTGCTCAAACTGCTCGAAGTTTAATGAGACTGGAGAAAATGGTTAGCATGGCAGAACATTACACTTGCTTTATATGCAGATAGAGTGCTCCGATATATTCGCGATTGCGCAAATTGGCACTAATGATGCGAATATTTTGGTACAATACATGCAACTTCACAATTGAACAGGTCTGACTACATATTAGTGATTGGTGCACTAAGTATTTGTGACATCACAGCACTATGTATGTATGTATGTATGGACAGCAGAACCTAACTACACTATATCACTATCTAACCTACACTGACTATCTCCCACTAACTATCTGAATTATATATATAAATTAACTAGCTAACTAACTAACTAACTAACTAACTAACTCATGTGACAAATGGAAATCAGAGAGCACAGCAATGACACTGATGTCTCTCTCAGAACTGTAATAAACTGCATACAATGGCTGTGGGGAGGTTCTTATATAGTAAGGGGGTAGGTAACTTTCCTATTGGTTGCTAGGGATGTTGCTAAGCTCAGACAAAGACATTGCAGCCTTCTTATTGGGCCACAAGTAAAAAGTGAGGTTACTAACGAAAAAAAAGTAAAATATTCGAAAATACGAATATATATCACTATATTCTAAATATTCGCAAATTCTCAAAGTTGTGATATTCATGATTAAAATTCGCAATTCGAATATTCGCTCCCAACTCTATTAGATATCACAAACTGCCACCAGCAAAAGATAATTTGTAAACCTGTCAAAAGATTTGGATTGCCCAATGAACGGGCATTTGCTCGTTTATCGGGTAATCAGTGGCAGTATTACACTGCCAGATCATCACTAACAAGCATTTCTATGAATGCTCATTAAATGTGGCCTATCTGGCCCAGAAAGAAGATTAAATTGACAAATCACGAGTCTAGATGGCATACACCTCTGTATCCTAAGAGAATTAAAGAGGACCTTTCACCGGTCCAAAGTTTATTAGTCAAAGGTATGTACATGAAGAGTGACACCCAGGGATGCCCCTGCACTTACTTGTATCCCTGGGTTCGCCCGCTGTAGCCCCTGGAACCGGCGCACGCGCAGCTGCTAGTTTTGCCTTGGGCGGAGACATCCTCTTTTGCCTTGAGCGTCTCCTTCTCCCTTGCTGGAGTGCTGGCCAATAGCAGCGCTCAGCTCATATCCTGGGAGGTTGCAGGATTGGCCAGCGCTCCAGCCTGGGAGAAGGAGACGCCCAGGGCAAAAGAGGATGTCTCCGCCCAAGGCAAAACTAGCCGCAGCGCGTGCACCGGTACCGGGGGCTACAGCGGGCGAATGGAGCAGTACCCAGGGATACAAGTAAGTGCAGGGACATCCCTGGGTGCTGCTCTGCATGTACATAGCTTTGACTAACAAACGTTGGACCGGTGAAAGGTCCTCTTTAAGTAATGTAATAGATAGACCTTTATTCCTGATATTTAAGGACTCTAAAATGAAAGGGTCAGTCCCGCAGGATTAGAGATTAGAAATGGGAGTCAAAAACTGAGCCCAGAAACCATAGGTCGATAAGTTTGAAATCTGTTGTGGGTAAACTGTGTTTTTTATCTCCTAAAATTAGTAAAATTGGCTTTAACCTCATGGAGACCAACTTTGCAGGACAACATAGTGAACTGGATGGACATATGTCTTTTTTCAGCCTTACAAAGCGCCATAGCTGGTAGTGGATCCTCCGGAGTTATGAAGTGGCGCCGGCCTCTACACAACTTTGGCTCATCCAGCACCAGTTCTAAATGTAGACAGCTTCCTTGCTGTCTTACATTTAGACCATTTCCTTTGCCTAAAACAGTTATAGAAAAGGGTTAATGAGACAGGCCTGTCCCCTTCCCTGCCCACAACTGCTTATTTAGACCTGGCGTGAGCAGAGTGAAGTCGCAGAAAGCGGCACAACTAACCATTGCGCCACGATCTGCTCCTGAAATACGCCCAATTTAGTCATATTTCAGCATAATAAATGACCCCCTATGTTACTATGTTCGTGTACCAATTAGTCCTTTTTCTGGATGTTCCAATCTCTGCTTTGTGCTTGTTTTAATGTTGGATTATGGTCACTGTACTTGACCAATGGTATGCTGTAGGCCTCTCCATGTCCTGGCCGGTGAGGCACCTGTGAAAATGTAAAAGTCCTAGTTTAGACCATAGTTCTGGCATGTACACTATAAAATGAAGGATGGCAATAATTCTTCAAGTCAAGTGAAGCATTAATATTGACCTAATGACTGGACAGGTGACATGATTGTGTAGACATGCTGTATATACAGTAATAATGCATGCTACTTGTCTTGTATGTAATATGATAGAGAAGGAGCGGAGTGCTGGCTGCCTCCTCTAACTGCATAATAAGAAAACATACAAGTTGACAGCTGCAGACGAAATCAGCTTTGTCCCAATTATCCTTCGTTGTCATGACAGTAAAGGTTAGAAAACATAATGTACCGTTTGTATGAAGATTTTATTTTTGAAAAATAACAATAAAAACACAATCTTCTCTCTAAACCTCGTAACATTTATTTTCACCCACTGTCATTTTTGTTTTGGGTTACTTTTTATCTATACATGATGAGATGTTTCTCCCATGCTTATGGTCAGCTAGGTTTATAATCACAAGGAGGTTTTTCAGTCTTTTTGTGCTGTATCATTCACTCCTAATGAGCTCTGATATAGATTTATAAAGATATCCATTCATGATGGTATTCTTGGTCTGATCATCACATTGGGTATATGTACCTAATCACAGGTAAGGGCTATTATACCTTGAGTCCACCAGAAGAGAAGAAAGAGAAGAGATCCACCATCCAGCTTTATAGAACATGTGCATGTCCCTTTTAAATGACATCTGTCAGTAGATTTGTACCTATGACACTGGATGACATGTTACATGTGGCATCTGAAGGCATCTGTGTTGGTCCCATGTTCATATGTGTCCGCATTACTGAGAAAAATTATGTTCTAATATATGCAAATGAGCCTCTAGGAGCAACGAGGGCGTTGCCATTACACCTAGAGCCTCTGCCCTCTCTGAAACCGCTGTGCCCTCTGCACTTTGATAGACAGGGCCAGGTGGGATGACGTTTTCACTGCCTGGCCCTGTCAATCAAAGTGCTAAGTGTGCAGCAGTTGCAGAGAGAGCAGAGCCTCTTGGTGTAATGGTAACGCCCCCGTTGCTCCTGGAGGCTCATTTGCATATATGAAAACATCATTTTTCTCAGCAATGCGGGCACATATGAACATGGGACCAACACAGATGCCTTCAGCTGCCAAGTGCACATGTAACAGGTCAGCCAGTGTCATAGGTACAAATCTGCCAACAGATGCCCTTTAAGGATAAGATACTTTATTAAACTACATGTGACATTTGATAAATGTGACATACTGTATGTAAAGTACTCCACCACAAAACTGACTTCAAATATTCCCCTTGTGATAAATTCCCCCCATGACTTCTCTTTTATTAGTGCTACAAGTGTCAGCTTCTGTATACGTGCATATGTCTATTATGTTTATTCGTAGACCTTGCATGTAGATTTTTCCAACAGGGTTGTTTTCAGCCTTGAGGCGTGCATGATTAAAATCATACAGCTATGTACTACTATTTAATTATAGGATATAGCCTGACTGTTATCTGGCAGCTAATTATCTATTCATTTCTATTCCCGATTTCCATATTGGACAGAATAGTTTATTGGCCTCCAAGTAGGAAGAGATCAGAGTTGCAAACCAATAAATTGTGTATTTTTGATTCAATGTCAACACAAATCTGAATTAGTACCTTCAAGTAGCCCCATAGGAAACTTTTTAAAGCAATCCCCTGCAAGGCCTCATTAAGATTCATTAAAAATATTTTCCTACCATGCTATGCAGTAAAATGTGGAATATAGAAAGGAAAAGCATGAATTAAGTACAGACATTTTAAAATGAGGGATTAATTGATTTAACATGGCACATGAATATGGAATATGCCCTGTAAGATTAGCTCAAAAGCTACAGTATCTTTAACTGGATGTCTGGTCCTTATTTATGTTCCTTATTTTAAAGTAGGGTTTTCCAGGAATTGGACTGATTGAGCAGTGAAATGTTAGATCAATGCCTGACCTGACAAAAAACAGATTCCTAGAGGGGGAAGTTCATGGGGATTTTGAGAAAGCTGAATGAGAGGGTTGATAACCCATAAAATAGTCCCTGTACAGGGTCACCCCATGCTAAAAGAAAAAAGAAAATACAAGTGTGGTCACACTTGTATTTTTTTTAGCATAAATGGTAAAAGTTATATTTTATTTCAATAAGGGTGACCCTATGCAGGGACTATTTTTGGGTTATCAACCCTCACTGTTAAAACAGGCAGAATGCTTTGTAGGACTGAGCTCAGCTGAATGCAGGGAGGTAGCTATAGGGGGTGCAGAGGTAGCAGTCACTACCGGGCCCAGGAGCCTGAGGGGGCCCAGAGACCCTTGTGCCGCATAAGAAGACACCGATATTATAGAAAATACATGCTGGTCAAGTTACATCTCTGGCTGGAGGGAAGGGGTAGGTCAAGAATTGGGCATGGGGGGGGGAGCAATTAAATGTTTACCTTAGTCAGCAGGAGGGCTATGTGCTTCCCTGCCCCTGTCTACAAAGCACTGAGGGACGAGGGGGCCCAAGCTAATCTCTTGCACCAGGGCCCTACTCCCCTGGCTGAATGTATTGATACCTTTCGCTTGGTGATCTGTTACTTCAGTCTGGAAAATACACTTACAATCAATATGCAAATGAGCAGTAAAGTGCACCAAGGGTGAGCACAAGCCACTCTGTGCACCTTGCTCCTCCTATTTTCTCTGCCAGTCCCTCCTTCTTCTTGATTGACAGGACCTGGTTCCTGGATAGTCATCTCACCTGACCCTGAATAGATGTCACCCGATCAGTTATTTTATCTGTACCCTCTGTATTTCAGTCAAGCTGCTAGCTCTTTTCCACTCCACTTCTGATGGAACATCTGTAACAAGTGCAAGACAATCCTTGTTCTTGGTGCACTAATAAAAAGGCATCTGCACTGCGTGCACAGTCCTTCTACATGGAGAGCCTTGAGATTTATATAATTGTGTAAACAAATAGATGAATGAATGGATAGATAGATAGATAGATAGATAGATAGATAGATAGATAGATAGCTGAAAAGTTGGGATCTGACTTCTTTCACTTGGATTTGCACCCAATATTTATTCCTTCTTTACTGCTTATATTTTGCTGCTGTCTGGATAGATAGACAGGCAGACAAACAGACAAGCATAGAAAGATAGATTGTATCAGCCTATATCGTAATATGTACAGGGCCAATGTTTATACCATCGTGACTTCAGGTGTCCAACCTGTAACATACAGTACTTTATAAGACTAATAAAACATACTCTCCAATCCATCAGGTTCATCTCATTATCTTGCAAAATTGTTCCAGATAAAGACAAAAACTCCCACGAGGCCATCAACAATCGCCTGGATCAGCAATCCTTCTCCAGAAATCTAAAAACTATAACCTGTAATATTATTACACCCCAGAAATATATCCAGGTCCCTCTTGAACTCTTTTAGTGAATTCACCTTCATGACGTCCTCTGGCAGTAAGTTTCATAGTCTCACTGCTCTTAGGGTATGGCCATACAGAGCGGGCGCGATCCGGACAGTTGAGGCCATGCTGCAGTCATGAACCACGCAGCCAATTAGCACACAGCTTCCTTTCATTTAACTAATGAAGACCACACTGTATATTCGTTCTTCAATACCGTGCGGCCATTAACAATGAAGACGGACTAAACACTGTGGTCTTCGTTAGTTAAATGAAAGAAAGATGCGGGCTAATTGGCTGTGCAGTTCATGACCGTAGCATGACCGCAACCCGACCGGTTCATGGCCTTTCCGTGTGACTATGCGCTTACAGTAAACGACTATTGTACAGCATTGTCATTTAAATGACTATACGGAAAACATATGGCTCTGTTATTTTGGCAAGAATTTTTTTTGCAATGATGTCAATGTTAATTAGTATGGATCTTTGTAGGCTGCATCACCCTCTGTCATCTGCTTGATATTAGGGAAACCCTTGAAACACAAAGAGATTGCCCAAAAAGATTGTAATACTTGTACAATCAAGGTATTGTCCTTAAAGGGGTATTCCCATCACAGACAATTGGGGCATATATCGCTAGGATAGGCCCCCATTGTCTGATAAGTGTGGGTCCCGCACGGAGCGGGGAGAGTGGTGGCTGAAGGACCTATGTCCCTGCTGTCTGTGATGGGAACACTCCTTTAATAACAATATCTATATTATTATACTGACCCAAAACTCTTCAGTTCCAAGTCATAATTAGTATCCAGTAGTAGCTAATGATCCAGTGTGATACTAAATATGACCTAGTATCCAGCAATCGATTAATATCCAGTGTCATACAGTGTCTTTACCCTCACTTACTATATTGTTATCCCATACCATGTAGAATCTAAGCCCTCGTGGGCAGGGTCCTCTCTCCTTCTGTACCAGTCTGTAACTCGTCTTGTTCATGCTTAGTGCAATTCTCTTTTCATGTATGTGCACCGCTTATCATATGTACAACACCATGGGATGAATGGGGCTTTAATAAATAATAATAATAATAATAATAATATAATAATAATGCAGTGTGATAGAAGCAGCATTTGTATGAATGAACAAAACATTTCCAAACGAATGAAATCCTGATTAATTAGACTGCTGTGAAACTGGAACTTTTCAAACCTCCAGGGAATTTTTATTGAGCCCCTAATGAAAACAGAGCTTCATAAGCATGATTTAATCACTCTTCCAATGACACAAATCAATAACAGCAAAGGCTGAGGTTTGTGAAAATATGACTTACTTATAGTTGAATGCAGTCATCACTGGCAGACGTGGGGCAAAAATGAGAAATAATTCCTATCCTAAAGCCTTAAAGGAAAGGAGTTATCTAACACCTAAAATGCCCCCCCCCCCCAATGCTCAGGCCCCTTACTTACTTACCTCTTTCCCTGGCACCCGCACCACTTCTAATGCCGGCACGGCCGCTGCTGCATATCCTGTGCACTCGGATAAAAATATCCGGCGACGGGCGGTGGCAGCCAATAGCAGGCCACCCTAGCGTCACAAACCTCCCTAGCGTCACCCGCGATGCATCAGAGGCGACGCAGGTGTCAGGGAGCGAGGTAAGTACAATCTGTGTGAGGGGCGCGTGCATTTGGGCATGGGGAGGGGGTATTATAGGTCTTGGATAACCCCTTTAAAGAGGACCTGTCCCTTCTCCTGACATGTCTGTTTTAATAGCTACATGCATTCTCCATGTAATAACAGTTCTGAAGCTTCTTAATATGTAAGTCTCCAGCAGATCAGCGCTCATCTTCTACTAAGATCATTAGCGCAGGGTCAGCGAAATATATGTTTCCTATCCAATAGTCACAAAGGCAACAACATAAATTAGACAATTACATTGCATTTAAAGAGCATCTGTCAGCATGAGCAAATAAATCTATTAAACCAGGCATACTGACTGAATTTCAAAGGGTTATCCGGGAAATAATATTGATGACCTATCCACAGGATAGGTCATCAATATCAAATCGTCAGGGGTCAGAGTCCTGGGACTCCTGTCAATCAGATGTTTCGGAAAGCTGTGGTACTCACCAGAGCTCTGGAGCACAGCTCTGTACATCATATAGTGGCAGTGCTTGGCATTGCAGCTCTGCCCCTTTGACTTAAATATTGCTGAGTTGCAACTAGGTCATTAAAACCAATGTATGGTCTGATGTGTCTTCTAACAGCTGATTCTGGGGCCCCAGGTATCAGACTCCTATTGATAAGATATTGATGACCTATTCTGAGGATAGGTCATCAATATTATTTCCCAGATAACGATTACTCTGTATTTCAAATAGGTAGCCCTGTTGTAGGGGAATATGTTTATGTTTATTGCATTTGTTAATTAGGTGTTCGAAGCACCAAGGGGTGAAACTAACCACTTGGAGTATCACTTTACCACGCCTTTCCCCCTTATCCACTCCTACCCCCCTTGACTGACAGGGCCAGGCATCTTTACTGTGAGTGCACACAAAATTTGATACATAGGTCGGTACTAGAGATGTCTACCTTGACAATATTTGCAAATACCACATGAAAAACTCATAATTTAAAAAGCAATAAAAAAGTGATATTCACCTTAACTATCTCTCGTTCCAGGATTTTCAAGTCCCCAATGGCCTCTACTTCTTGGTCATTTTAACACCAAGGAAATGAATACTTAGCCAATCACTGGTCATACCAGTGACCCACATAAGCCACTGATTGGCTGAGCAGTCATTTCCTATGTCTCATGGAAGGTGCATAACAGGGACCCATGGAGCCCCATAGAAAAACTTAGAATAGGTCTCCACACCATCATGAGTCTGACCACCTTTGGTAGTATGAATATGGGAAACATATGTTGGTTTAACTAATGCACATGGATAATGCACACAGTGATGTCTCAGTAGTGGGATAATGTACACAGTGAAGTTAAAGCACAGGCATAATGTTCTCAATGATATCAGTACAGCAATAAGGCTCACAGTGATATCACAATAGTATAATAATATGCATGGTGATGTACAGAAATGAATCAACGTTACAGCACATAAATAATGCACAAAGTAATGTACTCTTCCATCATCCATAGTTACTTGCATCTGTTTAAGGTAAACCAGAAAGTAGAAAGATCTGTGATTGACATGCAAGAAATATGGGGGCCATTTACTATGCTGAAATACGCCTAAATTAGGTGCTATCTGCAATTTTTCCCTGCTCATGCCAGGTTTAAAATTATGGGTGTGGTGTTGCCCTGTCTCATTCACCATTTTCTATACCTGTTTTAGGGATAGAAAAAGGTCTAAATGTATGAAAGATCAGAAGGGGTCCTACATTTAGAACTGGCGCTTGATGCGCCGAAGTTATGGAGAGGCTCTGCACCTCTTCATAACTTCGGCGGATCCAACACCAGTTTAGGGCTTTTTTAAGACCGGCCCTATGTGTACTGATTTGTAACTCCACTTGAGTTTTTAGATCTGGACATCGTGCATTATTACTTGTTCACTGTCTTATATTGTTTTCATAATGGTTTTCATTGACCGCTGGTGGGAGATGCTCTGGAAATCCCCTTTCAGCCTAGCAGTGCACATGGAAAACGGATGATACAGGGAGGACAAAAAATGAGCATGTGAATCAAACATAATCCCTTTATGGACATTGTCATGGATGGGACATTGAGGGTACAGCCACACAGTCAGGTTTCCTGATACAGTTTTGGAAGCCAGGACTGAATTTAAAAAAGAGGAGAAGTCATATCTATACTTTATACTTTCTCTCCTTTTATGATCCACTTCCAAAACCGAGTGACCGTACCCTGACAGTCTTGTCGTAGATGTCACTGTGCATAAATAAATGAATGGCAACAACGCTGCAGTAACCAGTTCCCTCCACTACACAATGGACAAGCTGTGTCTTTCCACTGCTCACCTCTGGTGAAAGAGCTACACTGAAAGCTGATCCATGGGGGTGCAGGGAGTCCGACCACCATGGATCAGATATAGATGTCCTATCCTGAGGGTAGGTGATCAATAACAAAATCCTGTCCAACCTCTTTAAGGTTTGTTTCACAATAGCACTGAAACGTTTCGGCAGGCTGTTCAGGTAGAGGAACAGCCCGCCGGGGTTCATCATATCAGGCGTAGCCGCATGCTACCTTTCCCCGAAGGAGCCCATTAACTGTAATGGGACCTTGTGGGTGGGGACCTAGCCTGTTGATGGCAGAATCTTGGCACTAATGCCAGAAACAGGATCCCCGCCAGGACCCATTATAGTCAATCAGGCCTGGTGGTGCTCTAGAAGTTTCTGGCTATGCCGGATACAATGAAGTCCAGCAGGCTGTTCCTTTGACGGAAGAGCCTGCTGGAACATTTTAGCGCTAGTGTGAAACCAGCCTAAAGATGCACCAATTTATCACACATTGTGTGACATTTGATACATTTGGCACTGTTTATTGCATCAATTGACATTCAAAATTCCCCTCATGATAGATCATTCATTATATTTTAGAGACCCAGAAAACATGAGTAGAAAAGAGACATATGTCCACCAAATTTGGGGAGGGCATGGGTGAAAGAAGGAGGAGAGGTAGCTTAGTCTCTTTGTCTCTTTGGCTATATCGTTATTGTTCAGTGGATTACTAAATAATCTTAAATGCCCAGCATCAGCCTAATCCATTTTTGATGATTTGGTAGTCTTCTATAGTGAATAGATTGTCTGGCTGGTGTTTTGGAAGCAATACAGACTGCTGCAGCCCCCAGCACTGCAGATCAGAGAAGAGCTGGCCAGGACATTAGGGATTTGGCTCACTCTGATACTGCATGCTGGAAAATACTCAAAAAAATGTTTCAGCTATCACATAATAAATGCCTTCCCTTGTTCAGATGATGCTCCCTTCAGTGATCTAATCAGAAATATTGAAGTTCTCATGCATTCAAACTGTATTTTCTGCTGTGCAATCACTGGTGCTTTGTGTATTAATTACATTCAGATTTTTCCAATTGGGTCTTTGTTCCTCTCTGAAGAATACAGCAAGTGCGTAATGGGGTTAATTACAAATTCTGCGTCTACTGTTGTGTTCGGCTGCAGCAAAAAAAAAACATTTCAGCGGAAATTTCCATGACTATATTCTAGACCTTGGCAAGTCTTCACATGTAAGGAAATGGATTATGGTAATGACTGATGCAACAATATCTCACGCAACAACGACTGATCCAACAATAGTGACAGACAATAGTAATAGCGCTAGCTAATTTGATGGGTAACAGCAAAGACATAGCTTGAAGCTACTGGGCATGACGGAAAATATCTGATGGGATCCTAAGATCATCATGTTACTGTACATTTATAGCACTGCTGTTCTTCACTTTCAATATGGTGTGATGTAGCTTAGTGTACGAGTATTGTCAATGTCACAGCTACCCATGAGGTGTAAGTTACTCCGTTCAACTTTATTATGCTGCAATGTAGTATAGAGGAAGTATGATCTGTAGTCGTGTGATGGGTGTCGCATGCAGCTCTGGCTTAAAGTGGCACATTTGATATGGCATAGAAACATATCAAAATTTTTGATCGGCGGAGGTCTAAGGGTCCAGTCATACAGTCAGGTTTCTTGATGTAGTTTTGGCAGCCAAAAATCAGGAGTGGATTATAAAAGGAGAGAAAATATATGAATTCTCCTCTTTTTTTAATTCACACCAGTTTCGCGCTTCCAAAACCACATTATGAAACCTGACCGTGTGGCTGGACCCTAAGCGCTGCGACCCCATCAATCTCTAGAATAGGGAGAGAGAAGTGCTCGCTTAGCACACTTTCTCTCCTCTTTGCAGAAGACGTGAACAAGACAGACTCATAGACTTTCTATTGAGTTTGTCTCAGGGAGAGAGAACTCGCTAAGTGAGTGCTTCTGTCCCCTCTTTCTAGAGATTGGTGGGGGTCTCAGCACTCATATACACCAATTAAAGCTAATATATCCCTAAGACATATTAAAAGATTACTCAAAGTACTGTATCACTTTGAAGGTGCAACAAGTGCTCTTAGCTAAGCAACGTGCCAGTACAGCTCCTGTGCAGTCTGCTATTGTTGAAAGCCTCAGCTAGCTAAAGGTGGCCTAATAGATTATCTGTCAGACACCTTTTGCCATCTCTTGGAGGAGAGGTGGAAAATGCCAACAGGACCCAAATGGACATAGCACTCAGCCTAGTGCTTCTGCACCTAAGGGTCCATTGACATCTGGGTTGAAGCATTTGTCATAGATTCTGCCATATCCTGTCACATTTCTTGGAAAAAATGTTTACATCATGGAACCAGATGGACCATTTTAGAAGTCAATAAGGTCCATCGGGTGCCATTGGTACCGGTCATGTAAAGGATTTATTACAGCTTGAATTCCTTTTTTGTGCTATGTGATGGAACAGAAAAATGAAATTTCCAATGTTCCAATTCCAATGTGAATGACATAAGGACACTTAGTTGTCTGAAACGCGTAAACTGGAACCTAGGAGATTCTGTTTCCACACCTGTATGTATTGAATGCTCAAATAAAGCAATATGGACTTTTGCAACCAGTGCTGGATTTTTTCTCAACTAGTCCATATGAACATATAAGCCTCATTGCATATCCAGTAATAATGAGTAGAGGTAGAGCGGTTAGGTTAGAGGAGACTTTATATTACCCAGTCATTTCATGTGTGCTAGATTGTTCCTCTGGGAAAATACACTTAAATATGCTTGGCTTTTTGTTTCTGAAAGGGACATAGCAAATTGTTCTGCCAAGCTGATCGTAGATGGATGTGTTGGTATAGCAACAAGTACAGAATGTTTTTCTTGATTATAGCCTATACCGAGCATGTCATCTCCAAATGCTGAGGTGAGAAAACCCCTTTTTATATGGAAAAATGTACAAAGTCTATTTTTTGGCTCTCTTTATTTCAATTATTCATGAGGTAAAAAGAAAGACGTAGGTAGATAGATACATAGATAGACAGACAGATATTTATATATTAGGAGGGGAAAGTAATGCACTTTAGAAGCAACTTGTGGTGCAGTTCTTCTCATCTGAGTGCTCCATGGGAGGTTTTGGTCACTTGTCTGGTTCTAAATATCCACTATAGCTAAAAAAAAATGAATTTCGGTAGATAAAAAGATGAGAAGATGTGAAGGGATATGTACAGGAATTGTAATTAATTAATCAACCTTTCAATTTCTTCATATATGCAGGTTGAACAGTAGACTATTATATATTTTAGTTGTATGATTTTGAGATATATTGGCTATTTGAGTTCACACTCCATCTGACCCTTTGTAGATTGACCCTGTTCTCCCTTCTTTTGTTTAAAGGAGTCTGCCACTGGGAAATATACTTATATACCAGGCACATTGCCTTGTAGGGGTAACTCTGCTGAATGTAACGATACATTTCACTTAGAGATCTGTTGCTTCATTCTGGAGAAAAAAGTACTTAGCATAAATATGTAAATCATTAGTTAAGTGCACTAAGGGTGGGCCCAAGCTTCTCTGTGCACCTTGCTCCTCCTGTTGCCTCTCTCTCCTTGATTGAAAGGGCCAGGATCCTGCAAAGTCAACTATCCTGTCCAGTTTAATCAATAGAACAAATGGCTGGCAGAAAAAGCAGGAGGAATAAAGGTGCACAGAGTGATTTTGGCCCACCCTCAATGCACTTGACTGCTCATTTGCATATGGCTTAAAAAGTAAATTTTCTACAGAATGCAGCAATGGATGGCTGAGTGAAAAGTATTACATTCAGCTGGTCTAGTCCTTTGTGCCTGGTTTATTGGAGAATTTTCTGGTGACAGATGTGCTTTGAAGGAAATATGTTACCCCTTTTAAAGTGTGCTTTCTGTGGACAGCATAAACTAGAGACAGATAACTGGTTCACTTTCTTTAATTGACCAAGTCTTTGTTCGAAACTCTCTATTGAACTGCTTCACCGAGAGCCAAGCACCGGAGTCTGCTCAGAGAATGAGCTCAGAAGTCGTCATATTCATGTTCTCCTGACAACAACCCCCCTCCCCAACCTGCTGCTGATTGACATCTTTTTTCCTTTAGAAATTAGCAGGGAGAGCTAGAAGCAGGGAGGCAGGGAGAGCTAGAAGCTCATGAATATGGGGACTCTCCAGCACATGCTGACTATTTTAATAGAGGCAATCTTCTAACCAGTTAGCCATAACTCGCCTTTTAGATCTACTCTTATATTGGTAGGCAGGTTAATATTTTATATGTAAATCTGTCACATTCCGCACATGCACTTTGGATGGCGTTTATAAATGTTAAACAAAAATAATTTTTTAAAATCTAAAAACTGTTTCCCAAAAATGTGATTAAATAAATGATATAATCACTTTACAACCTAAGACAAGAGAAATAGAATTGCTTAAGGCAACTATTTATTTTTGTACCCAATTTTAATAATAGTGATGTGCTGGAAACTAGTACAATTTTCCAGACTTCCTGGATTATCAGATAAGAAAGTTAAGATTAATAATATATGTAAACTTTTTGAGCTAGGAACAGGGATCCTCTTAATAAAATTTGAACAGGGGATGTCACCTCATGAAGCAATCGCAACACACAGACTCTTGATATACAGCAGTAGTAGAAACATCACCCCACAGTCATAGTCAGTAGGTTCATCACATCCTTCCACAATGTCTGTAACTCATGACTAGGGATGAGGGAACCCGAACTGGATAGTTCGGGTTCGTACCGAATTTTGGGGTGTTTGGGACACGGACCCGGACCCGAACATTTTCAAAAAAGTTGGGGTTCGGGTCCATTGTTCAGCGATTTCTTCTCGCTTTCTGAAGGGCTGCACAGCAGCCAATCAGCTAGCGTTTTACTTCTTGCCCTAAGAAGCCATCACAGCCATGCCTACTAATGGCATGGCTGTAATTGGCCAAGTGCAGCATGTGACCTAGCCTCTATTTAAGCTGGAGTCACGTAGCGCCGCATGTCACACTGTTCTGATTAGTGTAGGGAGAGGACGCAGCTTCTTTGAGGGCGAGATTAGACAGGGAAAAGTCAGCAAAAACACCTAATGAAGTGATCGATCTACAGCTGTGAATCATTCAACTTCTGCTAGTTAATTGCTCACTGGTATTTAGGCTGCACAGAGCGTTTTTCTGACACTTTGATCGGCGGCCATTTTGTGTCTTGTGGTGCACCAGCACAAGCTGCCACCAAGTCCATCAATCCATCAATACTATTTTATTTTTTTTTTTGCTATATTCTACATCAGAGGCTTGGCTGTGCTTATTGTCACCCCTAGAAACTCAGGATAGAAATTTCTATATTTTATTAAGGGGTTAAATCCAATTGCCAATATAGCAATCCCCTAAATCTGGTGTTCCAGCTGTGGCTAGCCAAGTGTAATAGTGTCCGGCAAAGGATATATTTTGTTCTGGGAAGAAATTCAATAGCCAAAATAGCAATACCGTAAATCTGGTGTCCCAGCAGAGGCTGGCCAAGTTTAATAGTGTCTGGCAAAGGATAGATAATTTTCTGGGGTGAAATTCAATTGCCAAAATAGCAATACCGTAAATCTGGTGTTACAGCTGTGACTGGACAAGTTTCATAGTGTCCGTCATAGGATATATTATTTTCTGCGGTGAAATTAAGTTGCAAAAATGGAAATACCGTAAATCTGGTGTTCCAGCTGTGGCTGGACAAGTTTAATAGTGTCCGGCAAAGGATATATTTTTTTCTGGGATGAAATTCAATTGCCAAAATAGCAATACCATAAATCAGTGGTTTCAGCTGTGGCTGGCCAAGTTTAATAGTGTCAGTCACAGGATAGATTTTTTTCTGGGGTGAAACTTAATTGCCAAAATAGCAATACCCTGAATATGGTGTTCCTGCTGTGACTGGACAATTTCCCTAGTGTCCGTCAAAGGATATATTATTTTCTGGGGTGAAATACAGTTGCAAAAATAGAAATACAGTAAATCTGGTGTTCCAGCTGTGGCTGGACAAGTTTAATAGTGTCCGGCAAAGGATATTTTTTTTTTCTGGGGTGAAATTCAATTGCCAAAATAGCAATACCATAAATCAGTGGTTTGAGCTGTAGCTGGCCAAGTTTAATAGTGTCCATCACAGGATAAGTTTTGTTCTGGGGTGAAATTTAATTGCCAAAATAGCAATACTCTAAATCTGGTGTTCCAGCTGTGACTGGACAATTTCCCTAGTGTCCGTCAAAGGATATATTATTTTCTGGGGTGAAATACAGTTGCAAAAATAGAAATACAGTAAATCTGGTGTTCCAGCTGTGACTGGACAAGTTTAATAGTATCTGTCAAAGGATAGATTTTGTTCTGTGGTGAAATACAGTTGCAAAAATATAAATACACTAATACAATAGCAAGATCAATCCAAGCACGATAATTTTGTAGAAGATACCTGCCTTGATATGAGGATGGCGATGTGGTAGTTGATGTACCATCTTGGGCGGTCCGGGTTTCCTTGGTGAGGACAGGAAGACTGGTGGGGGACTGATGATGTATTGAGTACTTGCACTTTGGGTATTGAATTTGATTACTCTTATGGTAATGTTTATGTAATGATATGTGCATAGATATTAATCATGCACTTTAGCACTGGCACTTTAGATTTGGATTGTGGGTTTTTATTATTATATACACTTTACAATGTTTTAAACAAGAATAGCTTTGATGATGTTAATAAGATAATTATTGTCACTAATGATGAGTAATACAATAAATTAGGGAATTATGCATATCTACACAATATTGATTTAGGTCACGATTTGGATTAGTGCAATCCTTTTATGAAATTCACGGGCCATTAGGTCTTTCACCTTTTATACTAGTTACTAGTTACACAGTCCTTTAGTTAAGTAATTGTCACTGTTTTATTGTCACCTTGTATTAAGGTTCAATGCGATAGTACCGTTTATTTTCACCCCTTGATATCAGTCTGGAACCTGGAAGTAGAGCGCATCGCGGTTGTCTCTGTCAGCAGCCCTTGCACCCGCCCCCCAGTGCTGAGGCTTTTGGTGACATCAGTACCAGAAATAGTCGGGTCTGCCTTCGCTGAGGCTGAAGAGAGGGTCGGGCGGAAGCGAACTCCGTTGACGGACTCGACGGGCGATGCGCCATGATTACGTCCTGGTATCACATGATTAGGATCGCTATACCCATAGGCCAGTAAAGGATTATAAAGAACCCTGTTGATATAGTAAAATCTCTCCTCCTGACGAAGCAAACGCGAAACACGCGTTGAGGGGTGCGCCAGTCCTGCCCAGATACTTTCACTTTCCACTGGATAGGTATGCATTAGCCCTGTTTCACGTAGGGTATTATCATCGATTGATGGTTGTTTTACAGCTGCACTTTGTCGACCTGAGAAGTCGTAACCAGGTAGTTATTGTAATTGAGGGTGTATAATGGTTGGTGGTTTTAAGTGCATTTAGTGGGTGGTAGTATGTAGCCTAACAGTGATTTGATACATGGGGCAGGGTCTGTATGGCGCTTGAAATTTGTTTCTCCTCTTTATGTGAGTAATATGATGTTTTTTTAAGTTGTTTAATAAAGGAATCATGTTTTAAAGGGATATAGTGTACTGCATTGTTGTTAAAATATAAATACAGTAAATCTGGTGTTCCAGCAGTGACTGGATAATTTTCAAAGTGTCCGTCAAAGGATAGATTTTGTTCTGGGGTGAAATACAATTGCAAAAATATAAATACAGTAAATCTGAAGTTCCAGCTGTGACTGGACAAGTTTAATAGTGTCCGGCAAAGGATATTTTATTTTCTGGGGTGAAATTCAATTGCCAAAATAGCAATACCGTAAATCTGGTGTCTCTGCAGTGGCTGGACAAGTTTAATAGTATCCGTCAAAGGATACATTTTGTTCTAGGGTAAAATTAACTTGCAATACCCTGAATCTGGTGTTCCAGCTGTTGCAGGCCAAGTGTCAATCTGTCCGTAAAAGGGTATATTACACTCAGAGTGCATCTACAAGTATATTTCTTTCCGTAAAAGGGTATATTACAAAAAGTGTTACATTACAATTGCTGAAAGCATAATCCTGTAAATCTGCACGCACTATTGTGCATCTCATAGTGTATTTCTGTCCGTAAAAGGGTATATTACACTCAAGGTGTATATACAAGTGCTGAGAGGGTAATCCTCAATAACTTCACACGCTACTGTGCATCTCCCATTATATTTCTGTCCGTTAAAGGGTATATTACACAAAGTGTTAAAATACAATTGCTGAAGGCATAATCCTACATATTTGTTCACACGCTACTGTGCATCTCCAAGTGTAAATCTGTCCATAAAAGGATACCTTTCATCCAGGGCCTAAATACTAGGCCTACAATTGATATTCCCCTAAATCAGTGGTTACTGCTGTGCCTGGATTAGTGTAATACGGTACATAAATAAATAGGCAGATAGTGTTGGGTGCCTGTAAAAAAATGCCTGAATTTGAAATCAATACATTGGGCCAAATATATTTTTTCTTATTGTGGTGCTTGGTGAACAGTAACAATGAGGAAAACATCTATTAAGGGACGTGGACGCAGTCGTGGTGGTGTTAGTGGACCCTCTGGTTCTGGGAGAGGACGTAGCTGTTATGCCACAGCCACACAAAGTAGTGAACCAACTACCTCAGGTCCCGGTACCCGCCAGAATTTACAGCGATATTTGGTGGGGCCCAATGCCGTTCTAGGGATGGTTAGGCCTGAGCAAGTACAGGCGCTAGTCAATTGGGTGGCCAACAGTGGATCCAGCACGTTCACAACATTATCTCCCCCCCAGTATTCTGCAGAAAGCGCACAGGTGGTGTCTGAAAACCAAGCCCATCAGTCTGTCATATCACCCCCATGCATATCAGGGAAACTGTCAGAGCCTCAAGTTATGCTGCAGTCTCTTATGCTGTTTGAAGACTCTGCTGGCAGGGTTTCCCAAGGAAATCCACCTAGCTCTTCCCCAGTGGTGGAAGACATAGAATGCACTGATGCACAACCACTGATGTTTCCTGATGATGAGGACATGGGAATACCACCTCATCCGAGTCCGCACGTCTCTGATGATGACGAAACACAGGTGCCAACTGCTGTGTCTTTCTGCAGTGTGCAAACCGACAAGGAGGGCAGGGAGGAAGACTGTGTGGAAGACGATGCAGAGGACGATGAGGTCCTAGACCCCACATGGAATGAAGGTCGTGCCACTGACTTTCATAGTTCAGAGGAAGAGGCAGTGGTGAGACCGAGCCAACAGCATAGCAAAAGAGGGAGCAGGGGCAAAAGCAGAACACCAGCCGCCAAGAGAGTTCGCCTGCTACTGTCCACCGCCACCAGGGACCGAGCACCCCAAAGGCAGCTTCAAGGAGTTCCCTGGCATGGCACTTCTTTAAACAATGTGCTGACGACAAGACCCGAGTGGTTTGCACGCTGTGCCATCAGAGCCTGAAGCGAGGCATTAACGTTCTGAACCTTAGCACAACCTGCATGACCAGGAATCTACATGCAAAGCATGAACTGCAGTGAAGTAAACTCCTTCAAAACAAGGAACTCACTCAGGCTCCCCCTGCTCCCTCTTCTGCTGCTGCCTCTTCCTCCGCCTTGGGAGGAATGTTGGCACCTGCCGCCCACCAAACAGAGGATGTGCCACCGACACCACCACCTGCGTCACCAAGCATCTCCACCATGTCACACGGCAGCGTTCAGCTCTCCATCTCACTAACCTTGGAGAGAAAGCGTAAATTCTCATCTAGCCACCCTCGAGCCCTGGGCCTAAATGCCAGCATTTCTAAAATACTTGTCTTTGAAATGCTGTCATTTAGGCTGGTGGACACAGACAGCTTCAAATAGCTGATGGCGATGGCTGTCCCACAGTATGTTGTTCCCAGCCGCCACTACTTCTCCAAGACAGCGTGCCTTCCCTGCACAACTAAGTATCCGATAAAATCAAGTGTGCACTGCGCAACGCCATCTGTGGCAAGGTCCACCTAACCACAGATACATGGACCAGTAAGCACGGCCAGGGATGCTATATCTCCCTAACTGCACACTGAGTAAGTGTAGTGGCGGCTTGGCCCCAGGCAGAGAGTTCTTTGGCGCACGTCCTTCCACCGCCAAGGATCGCAGGGCATCATTCTTTGCCTCCTGTAGCCTCCTCCTCCTACTCGGCTTCTTCCTCCTCTGCTTCCACCTGCTCATCCAGTCAGCCACACACCTTCACCACCAACTTCAGCACAGCCCGGGGTAAACATCAGCAGGCCGTTCTGAAACTCATATGTTCGGGGGACAGGCGCCACACCGCGCAGGAGATGTGGCGGGGTATTGAACAACAGACCGACCAGTTTTTTCTGCCGGTGGGCCTCAAGCCCTGCCTGGTGGTGTGCGATAATGGGCGAAATCTCGTTGCAGCTCTGGGACTAGCCGGTTTGACGCACATCCCTTGCCAGGCCCATGTGCTGAATTTGGTGGTGCAGAATTTCATTCGCAACTACCCCGACATGTCAGAGCTGCTGCATAAAGTGCGGGCCGTCTGTGCGCGCTTCCAGCATTCACATCCTGCCGCTGCTCGCCTGTCTGCGCTACAGCGTAACTTCGGCCTTCCCGCTCACCGCCTCATATGCGATGTGCCCACCAGGTGGAACTCCACCTTGCACATGCTGGCCAGACTGTGCGAGCAGCAGCAGGCCATAGTTGAGTTTCAGCTGCATCACGCACGGGTCAGTCGCACTGCGGAACAGCACCACTTCACCACCAATGACTGGGCCTCCATGCGAGACCTGTGTGCCCTGTTGTGCTGTTTCGAGTACTCCACCAACATGGCCAGTGGCGATGACGCCGTTATCAGCGTTACAATACCACGTCTATGTCTCTTTGAGAAAACACTTAGGGCGATGATGGAAGAGGAGCTGGCCCAGGAGGAGGAGGAGGATGAGGGGTCATTTTTAGCACTTTCAGGTCAGTCTGTTAGAAGTGCCTCAGAGGGGGTTTTTTTGCAACAGCAGAGGCCAGGTACAAATGTGGCCAGCCAGGGCCCACTACTGGAGGACGAGGAGGATTAGGAGGAGGTGGAGGAGGATGAGGATGAAGAAGGTCCTCAGCGGGGTGGCACCCAACACAGCTCAGGCCCATCACTGGTGCGTGGCTGGGGGGATACGGAGGATGATGAGGATACGCCTCCCACAGAGGACAGCTTGTCCTTACCTCTGGGCAGCCTGGCACACATGAGCGACTACATGCTGCAGTGCCTGTGCAACGACAGCAGAGTTGCCCACATTTTAACGTGTGCGGACTACTGGGTTGCCACCCTGCTGGATCCCCGGTACAAAGATAATGTGCCCACCTTACTTCCTGCACTGGAGCGTGATAGGAAGATGCGCGAGTACAAGCGCATGCTGGTAGACGCGCTCCTGAGAGCATTCCCAAATGTCACAGGGGAACAGGTGGAAGCGAAGGCAGAGGAGGAGCAAGAGGTCGCCAACGCAGCTGTGTCACGGCCAGCTCCTCTGAGAGCAGGGTTTGCATGGCAGAAATGTGGAAAAGTTTTGTCACCACGCCACAGCTAACTGCTCCACCACCTAATACGGAACATGTTAGCAGGAGGCAGCATTTCACTAACATGGTTGAACAGTACGTGTGCACACCCCTCCACGTACTGACTGATGGTTCGGCCCCATTCAACTTCTGGGTCTCCAAATTGTCCATGTGGCCAGAGCTAGCCTTTTATGCCTTGGAGGTGCTGGCCTGCCCGGCGGCCAGCGTTTTGTCTGAACGTGTATTCAGCACGGCAGGGGGCGTCATTACTGACAAACGCAGCCGCCTGTCCACAGCCAACGTGGACAAGCTGTCGTTCATAAAAATGAACTAGACATGGATTCCACAGGACCTGTCCATCCCTTGTGCAGAAAAGACATTTATAACTGCCTCCCCCTCAACCATATATTATTGTACTCCGGGGCACTTCTTTATTGAATCCTCTTTTTTTAATTTTACCATTATATTGCGGTGCAACCAAAAGTTGAATGAACCTCTCCTCCGTCTAGGTGCCAGGGGCCTAATTTTCTGAATGGTGGGTGACATGAAGCCTGATTCTCTGCTATGCGACCTCTGTCCTGTGTCTGGGTGCCGTGGGCTAAATATCTGGAAGTGGCCTTCTCTATTGCTGGGTGACATGAAGCCTGATTCTCTGCTATGCGACCTCTCTCCTCCGTCTGGGTGCCAGGGGCCTAATTATCTAAAAGTGGCCTTCTCCATTGGTGGGTGACTTGAAGCCTGATTCTCTGCTATGGGACCTCTCTCCAATTGATATTGCTTAATTTTTATTTATCTTATTTTATTTTAATTCATTTCCCTATCCACATTTGTTTGCAGGGGATTTACCTACATTTTGCTGCCTTTTGCAGCCCTCTAGCCCTTTACTGGACTATTTTACAGCCTTTTAGTGCCCAAAAGTTCAGGTCCCCATTGACTTCAATGGGGTTCGGGTTCGGGATGAAATTCGGGTCAAGTTCGGATCCCAAACCCGAACATTTTCGGGAAGTTTGGCCGAACTTCTCGAACCCGAACATCCAGGTGTTCGCTCAACTCTACTCATGACAAAACGACATAAGATGTAAAAAGTCATCATTTGGAGAGAGTTATCTGTGGATGAACAGCCTAATAGGACTAAGAAAACATTGGCGCAAAATAAAAATTTGTGTAAACTTATTATTAGCAACAGTATAGACGGGGAAGCTAAAGCTTCCATCTATTCATCATTGGTGAGGTTTGGAATTATACTCTGCTACACACCCTCAACTTGCAAAGGCACTGTAGCTATTTTTGACTGGACCAAGTTAGTATATATGGCTAATATTAATTCCTTGGGCCCCTGCATTCTAATATTGAATATATTAAAGATTAAGAAGAGATGGGAAACCGGGTTGCTGGATATTGCTGAGTTAGAGCACGGGACAGCTGGAGATATATACTTATACTATAGAAGTCAAAACGCTGAATATCATTCAAGTCTTGAAACTGTTCAAAAGACATGAGGATGTTATTCTGATATAAATCAGACCTACTGCTGCACCCAAAATCTAGAATTTTGCAGATTTATGATATGTCTTAGTCCGCTATTGCCCCACAAGGGAGTCTGATTTATATCCTTCACACATATCGACACTCTCATCTAACCTATGAATAGGTAGGAATATACAAGGATAGATACCGGGTGCTGTAATACCACCCATAGTGTATTGATTGACAAAAAGTGCAGGAAGTGATGTTCCGTATTGGGCAAAGGCGCAGCAAGAAGCCAATGTCTAACATATCTCAGCTGCTCAGCTATATAACTTAAAGCCTGGCAATGCAGCTCCCCCCATGTATTTGGCCTTTGTAAAATATCAATACAAAGCTTAGCTCTATCCCCCCGCCCCCCCCATATAAAAGTATCAACGTACTAGAAAATTTAGTAGAACAATGCATGTGAAAAATACAAAACAGCAAAGTAAACCAACTGTGGTTAAGCTACAATATCTGGAGCATTGAACTAATATCATAGGCCCACTGAATCTAAGGGGTATAGAAAGCGTAACCACATCACATGAGGAATGATATTGAAAACCATTTCCAAAGGGCACAGTGGTGCCTGAGGATTGGAAGCTTTGCAGAAATGTGGCAATCATGCTCCTCTAAAAAGAGTCTGGAATGGGGGCATCTAGAAAGAGATCACAGAGCCATTTTTCAATAAACTCCTTCTGTGTTGCTGACACTCTGGTCTATCACACATGCAAATAATGTGAATATTGTTCCTCCTGAGACCATTCTCTAGATTATCTGCCTTTTAAATCCAACAGTCAGCTTTGTGCACAAGTCTTGTACTGATGCAGGAATTGGAGCTGTACGGTCATCCACAGTGGAAATGCACTCTTCAGCAAGTACACCTGATCTCTCAAATTCTGAAGATCATGTCTAAGCAGCCCCACATCTACTTTTAATTCATCTAATTTGTCAGTCAGGGAGGCAATGTATGACTATCAATATCTGGTCCAAGACCTGTCTCTGGGTTAGCACCATCTCTGGAGAGTGTTCATCTGGTGAGGTACTGTTAGTCTAGAGGAAGGAGACTGAGGTACCTGAGGATTGGCGCCATTTGAGGCTCCTCTCTTGCAACCTCCCTGAGGTGCTCAATGTCTGTGGACCGCCTAGTGAGGCTCATTGACATCACTTGTTTGTGACCTTTTTGATGTTAGGATCTGCAGGAAATGTTTGGGAGGTGAGGTGGGCTCTGTGGCACTGAATATAGAAAGAAAGATTAGCAGTAATAACGTGCACAATTTGCACTACCCTCTAAGGTCAGGATATTGAAAAGTAGCTGCAGCTTCCCCTGACCGGTGAATTCATGAGATCAGACATCAAGCGCGGCCACGTCTCCCCTGAGTCATACTTAAACATTTTAATACTCTTACTATATTTTATCTAGATTTTATGCCTGCTCATTCACCTCTATATCCTACAGTGCAATTACAGTACCAATAATCGCCTACCAAAACATCTTTTCCACCATTCTTCAACATGTATGAATTGACCAAAATTTTGATAGAATTTTTTTTCGAAGTGGTGCACAGAATTATAGTATCAGCGGAAAAACTCTATTTTAAGTTATCATAGCTTTATAGGTTTGAATAAATGCTTGCAGCTATCTCTAGAGAGCTGGTGCCAATGCTTTTGTAAATGTAACTCAAGATTTCTAGCAAAAAAAAATGATTATCAAAGTCTGGCAGCAAAGCATAAAATGTAATACATCCTTAGTCAGGACTGAACATGCAGTCAGATATAAGCTGTTTTCGTGTCTTGGAATTTTCTATAATCCACAGAAATGTATGTATCCAAAAATATTAAATTGTTAAGAGAGACTGGATTTGGAAGAACTACAAATAGATTGAATCAAGATTTGGTAGACCTTCTGGGCAAAAAGTATGGTGGAGTCCTTCTCCACAGTAAAAATGTTATCTAATGGTAGTGGACCGACCATGGGATCAGGGGTGTAGCTATAGGGGAATCAGGTGAAGCCACTGCTATGGGGCCCAAACTCAGAAGGGATCCAACAAGAAGGAGGAGTAAAATATTTTATTGTCAGGGCCCCCACAAGAGTATTATACAATGGCATTATATACAGTAACATTATATACAATTACATAACATACTGTACAGTATGTACATGTAGGAAACAGATGGAGTGGCTGCCAGGCCTGGTCTGAGAGAACCCGTTCAAATATTTGCTGTGGGGCCCAGTCATATCTAGTTCCACCACTACTTGGGATCTGAACTAATTAGCTTCAATGAGCGCCATGGTCCCTGGGTCCCCAGTGATGTCACGATTAGTATCATTGGCCTGGGTGGGGCTAAGCTTCATTCAAGTGAACAGAGCTTAACCCCGCCAAGGCCAGTGATACTAGTCGTGACGTCACTGCGCCTGCGGTAAACAGCGAGAAGGCTGAGGAGCTCCTGCAGCGCCGCTGCCTTCTCAAACAGCTGATCTGCGGGGTCCCGGGTGTCAGACCCTGGCCGATCAGATGCTGATGATCTATCCAGAGGATAGATCATCAGTTGTAACAAACTGCAGAACCCCTTTAACTAACACCAGTTCTCTCTCCCCCCTCTTGTCATTCTCTCACCCCTCTTGTCATTCTTCACACTCCCCCCCCTTGTCATTCTTCCCCCCCCTTGTCATTCTCTCCCGCCCCTTGTCATTCTTCCTCCCCCCCACTTATCATTTTCTCCCCCTCTTGTCATTCTCTCCCCCCTCTTGTCATTCTTCACTCCCCCCCCTTGTCATTCTCTCCCCCCTCTTGTCATTCTACACCCCCCCCTTGTCATCCTTCACCCCCCCTTGTCATTCCCTTTCCCCCTCTTGTCATTCCCTTTCCCCCTCTTGTCATTCTCCCTCCCCCTTGTCATTCTCTTTCTCCCCTTGTCATTCACTTTCCCCCTTGTCATTCTCTCTCCCCCTCCTTTGTCATTCTCTTTCCCCTCTTTTCATTCCCCCCTCCCCTCCTCCTCCCTCCGCTACCTTTAGTGTAGCGCGGCAGAAACTCTTTATGCTCCACGGGTACAGGAGCTTTCGTTTCCTGTACCCGAGGGGACTGACATGAAGTGCACACTCTGTGCGCACTTCATGTCAGTCCGGCCGGGTACAGGAGACAGATGCTCCTGTACCCGCGGACCTTAAAGAGCTCGGCCACGCTACAATGGAGTGACAGGAGGGAGCGCTGATCGCTTCCCTCCTGTCAGCTCCTCTCCTCTTGCTGCACCCGGGCGGTGCGCCCTCATGGACACGCCAGCCCGGGGAGTGCTGCAGCCGCCAGAGGCTCAATTCAGAGCGCTCGGGCGGCTGCAGCATGAGGCGGGGCCGGCGCTCCTAGCAGCACCCCTTCCCAAGGGGCGCTCTACGCGGCTGCCTATTCTGCGTATAGGACGCGCCGGCCCTGCGTTTTGCTAAGCATAGAAACATTATGTGGTGGAAGCTCCTATGCAATTGACCCACTGTATGATTTATATTTGATGTATAATGCCCACCACTGTTCCTTCAAGGTATGCTATAAAGGTCTGATCAGTGGGTGGAGAGGCAACTTCTGCGACCCACATGATCTTGAGAACAGTGGTGCCTACATGTGCAGCCACTTCTCCCATAGGTGAAAGACCTTGTAGAATGAATCAGATACTCAATGGATAAAATGCTCACTGCAGTTAATTTAGCCTTAATATCCCTTTAAATCACAGGGTGGCACAGCATATTCAGCCAAGAGGGGACTTGCCAAATAAGAATATCATCTGTGACTTTGACTAGGCTAATGTTGCCATATGGAAAGTAACTGAGTACAAACAGTTTTCTATTATGTAATCCATAGCAACTGAACTGTGACTTGATGCAATATGTAAATGAAAACAGAAGTACAATTGCATGTCTGGGCTACAAAAGAACTATATCTGCTTTGGTGTTTTCTGTGGACGAAACATTTTTATCTACGCTCTTTAATATTGCATCTATTAATTGAGATCAGTAAATCACTATAATTATGCCAGTTGGAATGTAATCCAAGGACAAGTGAATCATTAAAACCGGGACAAGAAGCTTAATCAGGATGGTAGCCTTCCGTTCAAAATAATTGCTAAGAGTTTCAACTGTTTTTTCCCCGAGTCCTTTAAGATAACAGTACAGTAAACACTGATCTATGAGTTAGGGCAGGTTCACAAATGGTGGATTGGAAGACTTTCCGTGACTATTGAATCTCTGCAATGAATCTGAGCAGGGTGATATATAGTATACTTGTAATTTATTAGTTTAAAATGCTACTATTTCTATGCTTAGGAGTCATTAGGAGTCACGTGAGCAGTCCTACTGCATGGCTAAGCCTAGAAAATTATCATATTTTTTAGTTTTATAAGATACACCGGATTATAAGATGCACCTAGGTTTTAGAGGAGGAAAATCAGAAAAAAATATCAATCACACCTTTATCAGACCCCTATTTTTTATCAGACCCCCCAAATTAGACCCCCAATCTTCATCAGACCTCAGATCAGACCCCCATATCAAACCTCAGATCAGACCCCAATATCAGACTTCATATCAGACACCAGGTCAGACCCCCCCAGATCAGACCTCAAATCAGACAAAAAAAATAACTACATGAACTTACCTTTCCGGATGGTTCCGCCACTCACATCCAGCCACTCTTACTTCACTCACCATTCTCTGTTCTTCTCCAGGCCCGTTCTGCACTGTGACCTAACGTCACACAGTGACACTACGTTCTGACACTGTATGCAGTTATGACTATGCAGCGCAGGTCCAAAGAAGACCAGGGAGTGGTGAGTACAGCCAGTGCTAGCAGTGCAATACCCTCTTTTCCCTGCGTATCCTGCATACTAGTGAGCGCTTCAATAATAGAAGCGTTCACTAGTATTTGATTTATAAGGTGAACTGCCATTGTCCCCCTACTTTTGGGGGAAAAAAGTGCATCTTATAAAGTGAAAAATATAGTAGTTGCCTTTTAGTAAGTAGGACCACCCTTGTGACTATTAACCATAGAAAGGACAGAGGTTTAAACTAATAAATGGCAAGTTCTAGTAAATATCTTCCCATATATGTGCTCAGCTCCTCCTGCTCTATAACATGCTGCCTGCATATTGCACTGTATTTTCATAGTAAGTTCCATTTTGGGTTACCTCACTAGAGCATTGTGTTTTCTTTAAACAGCTGATCCGCGAGGCCTTGGAAACACACCAATCAGATATTGATGACGTATCCTGAGGATAGGTCATCAGTTTAGGAGGCCTAGAAAGCCCCTTTGATATATTTATACACATTTATAATTCACACTATAAAAGTTACTGGAAGCCTAAAAAAGTAGTTAATGTCAATAAATTATTGTTTTATGTAATAGAACAAGGTTAACATTGTATTGATATCCATTTGTGCAGGGCTTCATTATTTTATCCATTCCATTTTCTGACATTTCTTTCACAAACGATTCAACTTATTGAACTCACCTCCAAATGTACAGTATACTAACTGGATTGTAGACCACTGTTGCAGCCATCTGTACACTGAAAGCCCTAGACAGTAGTTTTCATGACCCCCTGGGAACCCGCAAAGGAGATTACTATTGCCCAAAGTTTATCTATTCATAAAAATGTATAACAATCCACTTTAGTGATATTTTCAAAAAGGTACAATACATTTTGAAAATCTCGTTTGATATGTTGCAGCCTCTTTCTAAAATAAAAGAGGCTCCCTCATCATTCTGCACTCAAACCCCCTTAAAGAGAGAGTTAAAACAGAATTTTAGAAACTTAGTTAGCAAATTTATTAAAAAGGAAAAAACAAAAATGATGCATGGAATTAAGTATTCAGGCACTTTGCTATGACACTTGAAATTTAGCTCTGTGATGTTTCTACACCTTGATTGAAACCCACCTGTGGTAAATTCAGTTGATTGGACATGATTTGGAAAGACACCAGCCTGTGTATATCAGGTCTCACAGCTGACAATGCATATCAGAGCGAAAAACAAGTTATAAGAAGAAAAGAACTGCCTGTGGAGCTCATAAATGTGATCTTGTGGAGGCACAGATCTGTAGAAGGGTACAAAGAATTCTGAATGTCACCAAGTATACAAGGACCTCCATAATTCTTTAAATAGCAGATGTTTGCAACTACCAAGACTAATCCTAGAGGAGGTCACCCCACCAATTAAAGGGGTTGTCTGGGTTCAGAGCTAAGCCTGGACATACCCAGAATTTTACCCCCTCTCCTTTGCCCTGTGCTGAATCACGCAGGGCAAAGGCTTTTTGTGGAGTTCCGGTGACGTACCGGGCTCTCCTTAGGGCTGCCAGGCAGAGGCTTCCGCCCAGCAGTGAGCCCGGTTACGTCACCGGTACTGATGGGCGGGCTTTAGCGCTGCCCTAGCCTGTAAAACAGCTAGGGCAGTGCTAAAGCCCACCCATCTGAGCCGGTGACATCACCGAACACACTGCTGGGTTGAAGCTTCCGCCCAGCAGTGTGTCATAGTAAATAAAAGATCCTGCTATACTGCGCAGGGCAAGGGAGAGCATCAGACTATTAACTGCTCCGATGCTCAAGTCGGGGGGGCTGCCTGAGTGAAATTATAGGTATGTCCGGGTTGAGCTCTGAACCCGGACAACCCCTTTAAGTAATCAGGGGAGAAGGGCCTTGGTAAGAGAGGTGACCAAGCACCCACTGTTCACTCTGGCTGAGCTCCAAAGATCCTGTGTGCAGATGAGAGAAACTTCCAGAAAGTCAACCATCACTGCAGCACTCTACTAATCTGGGGTTTACAGCAGGGTGCCTATTAAGAAGCCTCTCCTCAGTAAAAGAGAGCCCAAATGGAGTTTGCAAAAAAGCACCTAAAGGAGACACCATTAATATACCGGTATTCGGGCCTACAAAATAAGCTGAACGTTCTGACGCCTACATGCACCTGATGAAGGTGTTTCATTTGGACGTGTAGCTGACACAGATCGACCATGTCCTCTCTCTGCAACAGGAGCTCCACCAACACTAGCAGCACCACGACCAGGGCCACGTCCCTTATTTGATGCTCTCCTCATTCTTTGATGTCACCCACCGAACTATAAGATGGATTAACTATATTAATTTTCCTGTCACGTATGCAATGCAGGTGTACCTCACAAAAAAATTGGGTATATTTCACCCACCGAACTAACAGATGGATTAACTATATTTATTTCCCTGTCAGGTATGCAGTGCGGTTGTACCTCACAACAAGAATGAAAATATGTCACCCACCAATCTAACAGACGGATTAACTATATTACTTGCCCTGTCACATATGCAATGCAGGTGTACCTCACACAAAAATTGGGTATATGTCACCCACCAAACTAACAGACGGATTAACTATATTTATTTCCCTGTCAGGTATACAGTGCAGGTGTACCTCACAACCAGAATCCCCAGTAGGTATGGTAATAATAATAATAAAAATGGGGTATAAAATAGAGTATAAAAATTGAGTATAAAAAATGTTTAGGCATGGATATATACATAGATTTAAATATATATATATATATATATATATATCACTGAAACACTTGATTTAAGATTGAAATTCATGAGTTGAGTAAAGTGTAATAACTAAAAGCTAAAAGTAGAATCGCTCAATTAGGAGTCAATAGAACATATTAGAAATGGTGGTGCTACATTATCCTCTGAAAATTAGAAATGATTGAAACAATTCATAAAAATTCACACTTGCAGAGGATATAAAATTAGGAAAAACATCAAAAATTCATGATAATTCGCAGTTTTAATATAGCATGAGGTGGCTGGTACAGGTAAGGTATAGAGGTGAATTTGTTTGGGGGAGCCAGGGGAGCACTCATAGTGAGTTAGGGGTGGCACAGAATAGCTAGTATACATGATGGGTGAGGGATAAGAGTTTGGATAGGTAAAAATGAATAATACATATATATCGGATTATAAAGATATTAGATATTACCTTATGGACGCCGACAGGAGGACAAAAGAGGCTGCTGAGCGTGCCTTGGTTGTTCTGTAGCGCGGCTCACCACGTGTGTGAGCGCGTGCGTTATAGTTATGGTTTGAGCGGGGGGTGCTCGGCATGTGAGAGGGATGATGCTGGGGAGTGGAGGCCGAGGCATGACCTCAACGGGGGTGTAGCGTTGTTAGGCAGAGTGTTTGATGTGGCACGTGTTAGGACATCAGGAGATGGAACGGGCGCTGGAACCAGCGGGGTTATGGAAGGGATGATTGCAGTGTGCATATAAGTTAAATAAATGGAATAAGTAAATAAATAAAACAGGCGCTGGAACCAGGGGGGTTATGAGAGGGACTGATGCTGTTTGCATGAATAAAAAACTGATTGGGATGGTAAATGAATAGAAATGTATGTGTGCTGCTACTCACTATGTGATGAATGTGATGATAGAATAAAAGTAAATAAGAATTGAAAATAATAATGGATATGATGCATGTAAGTAGAAATCGCTGCAAGCATGTGTAGGTATATATAAGTCTCATTGGGATTGTATTATATGAGTGAAAGGCTATGTGTGATGAGTGCATCACACATAGCCTTTCACATAGTCCATTTGTCTTTTTGTGCCTTTGTTTGAGACAGGTTTGAAAAAATCCATGATGATCATGGTCCCTGAAGGATGCTGAAGGGCATATGTTGCTTCCGGGGTCAGGGCCCCGGGTAGCGGTAAAAAAGCCTGTTTGCTGATTGAGTGTGTAGTGATTGAGTGTGAATCATTGAAGTGTGGACTGGAAGATTTAATGTCACTATTATCATGAGTTGTGATGAGGGAATCTTCAAAATATATGAAAAGGTTAGAACTGAGATTTTTCTGATTGGATGTTGTTGGTTCGCTGTCGTGGTGGACTGGTAGACTGAAGTCGGGGTCAGATGGTTTGGTTGTAGCTGGAGACAAGGAGCCAAATTTGGTTGGGGAAAAACAGAGACGATTGTTAGATAGGTGATGTATATCAAAGTCCAGGATTGGGCTGTGGCTGTTGGGAATAAACCACTGTAATGATGGTGGTCTGTAATTTTGGTTGGATTCCTTGGTGGTAACTATTGTGGGATTGTTTGGTTGTAGTGTCAGGTTGGGGGAATTCAGATCTTTCAAAGGTTATGTTGTTTGAAATACTTGTGTGGTTTGAGCGGAGGGATTCATTGATCGATCAGAAAGGTTTTTAGGGCGGCTTTTGTTTGTTGTTGGTTGTCTTATGGGTCGATTGGTATTGTTGTTTTGAAGATGATGATTGTTGGTTTTGAAGATGATTTTTGATGTTTGTCGCAATTGGGATGGGGGAGAGTTGTGGAACAGGATTGTGTTGGATATGTTTTGGGAATGAGGATGGATTTTCTGATTTTTTTAACCAAAATTTGACATTATTAGTACTGAAGTCGGCTCTACCTCGTTTCAGTTTATTAGATTTGGTTTCGATTATCTCCTTTTTGAAATGGAGTATACATGTGGTTATTAGGCGATCATACTTTGTGAAATCTATATGCGTTGCGTATTGTGCAAAGGAGGCTACTTGCTGATCAATCTGCATTTCGAGAGTGTTATAGAGTTTTTTTCTTTTGGATGATAGTAGACTAAGCATGCCACGTGCACATTCCAAAAGATAGTTATCCTATTCTTTAGAGAACATGGGGTCATTTTCAAAACTACTTCTATATCTAAGTCTGAAACCTCTAGGTACCAGTTTTTCTTTTAGATAGAGGTCCAGAAGTAACCAGTCCATATGATGCTGGATCTCTTCTTTTAGGGATTTCTCTAGGTCGAAGAAGAGTTGAAGAAGGTCTTTACTTTCGATTTTTGCTGTTTTGCTGCAGTCTCTAACGGAGTATCTTCTGTCTGTAATAGTATCACCACTCATCCATATGGATATTAATTGGGTGCATTGTTGTATTTTCTTTGAGCAGTAATCCATAGTCGTGCTAAGGAGTAGTTCGCTTGATACCTAGAGCCGCCGTGCACCCGGTCCGAAAAGAGGTTTATCTTTTTTGGGACCTTAGTCCTGACTGAGTCAGGAATATACAGCAATAATGGAAAAAGAAAAAGAGGGAGAGGCGCTCATAGGGTAGTGAGTCCAAAATTCACCTTCATGGGTGATTCGGTTCTGCTCACCTTTTGTTGTTGTGCATGGAAGGGCACAACATCCATACAGGTGGTTTGTAGTGACCTCAGTGGTCGGTCGGTGCTGCCGACCGACCTGTACAATCCCTTTGGCGAAGGTGCCTGTTCTCCTCAGGGTTGTTATGAAGACTGTGGAGTGTTATGTGCCAGGGGCACAATTGGAGGTACTTCTTTTGGCGCACAAATAAACAATCTTAAGTTCAGCACTTTTGGAGTTAGGTTCTTTTATTAGTGACAACGCGTTTCGGGATATTGCATGGAAAAATAACATTCCCTTTAGCCAATTCAAGCATATCCGACGAAACTGCACGAATGTTGAAGATTTCAGACAACAGAACAAAGTGAATGAAAACAGATTCTACAGTAAGGGATATCCTAGAAGTCTTGTTAAGGCCGCACTCCAACGGGCACAAAAACACACCCAAGAGGAATGTCTACCACTGGAAACCAACCAACCAACCACCCACCCACCAAGAGCCCAATAAAAATACAAAACATCATTCATCACCACTTTCAATATCAACCACTCCATCCTAAGGAATATACTGCAGAAACACTGGCCCATACTGCAAGCAGACCCTTTTTTGAAAAACCATATCCAATCAAAACCACACTTAACATTTAGAAGAGCCCAAACGATCAAGAATCTTGTGGCCCCAAGTAAATTGCGTCCTGTGAAGAAACACCCCCCACCCAACTTGAGTCTTTTTCCAAAAGTATTAGGCAGCTACAG
Source organism: Bufotes viridis (assembly GCA_033119425.1). Taxonomy (NCBI): domain Eukaryota; kingdom Metazoa; phylum Chordata; class Amphibia; order Anura; family Bufonidae; genus Bufotes; species Bufotes viridis. The sequence goes on along the minus strand of CM065596.1, from coordinate 36,868,945 downwards.
ATGTGGACATCGCCAATGCAAGTGCTGCCATAACATCATGACCCGAGTCAACAAATTCTCAAGCAACATCACAGGGGAACAATTCCCAATAAAGCATTTCTTAAACTGCTCCTCAACATTCGTGATCTACCTACTCGAATGTAGCTGCGGATTGCAGTACATTGGTCGAACCACCCTCACATTGAGAGAAAGAATGAATAAGCACCGCTGGAACATTACTAACGGTTTCCTCAAACATGGCGTCTCGCGTCATTTTGTCCAAATACATAACAAAAACCCAGGGGAAATTTCCATATTACCTATTGAACAAATTCCAGCTACAGTTGACAATCGCTATCAGAAACAGTGGAGGAAAGAAATGTATTGGATTTTCAAACTCCAGACAATAGAGCCCTATGGATTAAATGAATCATTAGAGAGCAATTGTATTTGACTTTATTGTCTCAGCTTCACATAATAATACTCCTTTGTCCTTAAACTACATATCAAATTTCAATTTATTTTCCTCCTCATCTACACCAATATCTCCACCCCACTCATCACACATAGCCTTTCACTCATATAATGCAACCCCAATTAGACTTATATATACCTACACATGCATGCAGCGATTTCTACTTACAGTATATGCATCATATCCATTATTATTTCCAATTCTTATTTAATTTTATTCTATCATCACATTCATCATATAGTGAGTAGCAGCACACATACATTTCTATTCATTTACCATCCCAATCAGTTTTTACTTATTCCATTTATTTAACTACTGATGCCCCCTGCAATCATCCCTTCCATAACCCCCCTGGTTCCAGCGCCCGTTCCATCTCCTGATGTCCTAACACGTGCCGCATCAAACACTCTGCCTAACAACGCTACACCCCCGTTGACGTCATGCCTCCGCCTCCACCTCCCAGCGTCATCCTCCTCACATGCCGAGCGCCCCCCGCTCTCACCATAACTATAAAGCGCGCGCTCACACATGTGGTGAGCCGCACTACAGAACAACCAAGGCACGCTCAGCAGCCTCTTTTGTCCTCCTGTCGGCGTCCATAAGGTAATATCTAATATCTTTATAATCCGATATATATGTATTATTCATTTTTACCTATCCAAACTCTTATCCCTCACCCATCATGTATACTAGCTATTCTGTGCCGCCCCTAACTCACTATGAGTGCTCCCCTGGCTCCCCCAAACAAATTCACCTCGATACCTTACCGGTACCAGCCACCTCATGCTATATCAAAACTGCGAATTATCATGAATTTTGGATGTTTTTCCTAATTTTATATCTTCTGCAAGTGTGAATTTTTATGAATTGTTTCAATTATTTCTAATTTTCAGAGGATAATGTAGCACCACCATTTCTAATATGTTCTATTGACTCCTAATTGAGCGATTCTACTTTTAGCTTTTAGTTATTACACTTTACTCAACTCATGAATTTCAATCTTAAATCAAGTGTTTCAGTGATATATATATATATATATATATATATATATATATAAATATCCAAAGATTGAAGCAGCACTCCAGAGATGTGAAAAACAAGTGGACCGACCTTTATTCCCCTGCAACGTTTCAACTGCTCAATGCAGTCTTTCTCAAGCATACAGAATGGTGTTCACATAGGGTATATATACCCATGATGCATAGCAATACAATTAAACATGATTAAGTGTAATAAACAAATAAAACCATATCATATACATAGAAACAAGTAAAAAAGTGAAAAAAATACTTCAATGTGTCCATATAATTCATATCCTTAAATTGCATATATTTCATGTGTCATGATTTATACAAAAAAACTAAAGTGCATAAGTGCTTATTAGGACAAATCAATCCCCATATGTGTATGTCCATCAAGGCATATCCAACCTCTTAGGATGATTATACAACACCTGAGTGAAAACTAACTCACAGCAAGGGCTCCCTGGCTACGAGAGGAGCACTGCGATTGGATGCACTCGCTGCCAGAGAGAAGAGACACCGCCCACCATAACTAAATGAAACCTCCTACTATAACCAAGTTGCCTCATTAGCATAAGAGGCGCAGAAGTTACCGGGAGCGCTGCGGGCGAACTGGGGGGGGCGTTTGAAAAAAAAAACCTGTGTGCGGACATCAGCGGCAGCAGCCTTGTAAGATGGTATAAGTATCCCATGAATATTTTTTTGCTGAAAGGTCCACTTTAAGCCCATGCGGTTTTAATGTATGTAGGCAGTGAACCCACCTCAGTTCTCTCTGTTTAAGAGCCAAAGACCGATCACCACCCAGACGGGGTAAAGAAACCTGGTCTAGAATGGTAAATCTGAGGTCTTTCTCATTAGTGATGATCGAATATGCCCATATTCGAATTCACGATATTTCGCAAATATTTCGTAAAATATTTGCGATATATTCGCAAATTCGAATATTCGTATTCGTCATCATTTAATCGCCATCTTTTTTTTATAAAATCGCGGATAATCGCATAATGCGTATGATCATGCGCATAGAGTGTGAAAAAAATCACATTACGGAAAAATCGCATAAAGGCAATATTTCAATTTTCAAGTCAATGCGCAGGCATGTCAGCAAGTGTTAGATATTCGCATCGCTGTCAAAAAATCGCATTACGGAAAATCGCAAAAAAGGCAGGATTTTGGCTATGGCTTTGAAAAAGAGCCTTGATGCAAAACAACACCTTAAATGAATGAAACTCAGAGTCACTCAAACTCATTTATCAACACAAGTGAACTGAAGTTCTTGAACTTATTGTGTATCATCTAATTTAACCAACGCGAATATTCGCAATATCGAATTTATGGCATGATATTCGAAAAAATTCGACTCAATCAGTTGGTTTGGTGAACATATCAGTAACTAATCTTTCCCCCTGAATGGAGACAGTGGTATCCAAAAATTGGTCCCGTTCATCTGAATAAACCAGCATGAAAGAAATATCAGGATCCAAGTGATTCATTGAAGATTTTTTGAATCACTTGGATCCTGATATTTCTTTCACGCTGGTTTATTCAGTGAAAAACGGACATCAAAAAATAGAACATGTTCTATCTTGTCCGTTCTTCACTGAACAGGACCTGCTGAAGGATCTGCGATGTGTGCTATGACGTTACTGAGCGCTCTCACATGGTTACATCAACATGTATATTGCAGGTCCTTCAGCAGGTCCTGCTCAATGAAGAAAGAAGAGACTGCCCCAGCAGGAGCAAGAAGATGAGGTGAGGTTATTTTTAACCCCTAAATGGCCATATAGATAAAGTGTACCTGTTTTTAATGGCCGTTAGATGGGTGCACTCCTGTCAATCGGCCGTTAAAAACGGTCCTATTGATTTCAATGGGGTCCGTCTGACCGTGGAAACGTCAAGAACATGTCCAATTTTTGGACGGACACTATTCACTGGCCATTAGAAGAACGACTATGTAATTAACCCTATAGACTTTCATTGGTGCTAAAACTGGCCGTGTGACGGCCGTTACTTAAGCGGCCGTCACACGACCATTATTCACTTTCATGCCTTAAACACAGGAAATAAGTTTTACAAAATATGTTCGTTAAAGTCCTACCCATAGTAGTTTATCAGAAGTGTATATATATATATATATATAGAGAGAGAGAGAGAGAGGGAAATAAGGGAGAGGAGTAAGCAGCTGTAGACATTAAAGGTCGGAGCAGTGGTGGTATACCAGTTGAAGGACTCTAGTTTTATGTTTTTCAGGAGGAGTTTTCAGTGAGCGATTTTTGAAGGTTAGCAAATATGGAGAGTATTAGATGGAACGAGGAAGAGTTGTAGAATCGAGGGAGTCAATTTAGAACAGAATTGGGTAGGGTTTTTTAGGCTAAACTGAGAATTTTTTAGAGTCTCTCTCTGTTGGATGGGTGAACTGACATACCATATATTGACATAACTATAGAATCCTTTTAAAATTCAACCTGATTCATTTACTTACTAGCTGAAATTTTAATAAGTGAAATAATCCCTTACTTGATAAAGAAGTGAAAACTGAAATCCTTTTTGTGTCAAAACTTCTTAGCTCAAAATTTTAAAACTGCCTGACCTCCTCCTCCTGTGTGTGTATGACTCAAGCAAGTCTTCGATTAAAAGTGACAGGAAACACATTATTACATTTCACATCCCAGTCCTTTCATTTCACTTCTTAGCAGATCATTCTGACACATAAATGTCATAGACAATGCGTACACTCCATGTAGCCCTTCTCTTGGGATGTCATTTAAGGCCGTTTAGGCTCCACACGTTTTACTCTAGAGGACTCTTAGCCTACTTCATAAAAGTGCGAAAAAAAACTTCTCAGTGTCAAGGCAGATCCTTTCAAAAACTCTTCAGCTCAGCTGATGGTATAATGGTGTAAATTTGCGCATTATATATTGCATGTTTTACTGTTTTATATACAGTGTGAGGTTAGATACATATTCTTTGTAGAAGTATTAAAATATAAGGTTTTTGGACCTTCACTCTGTATTCTAAAGGAAAATACACTATATTGGATAAAATATGAATGTCACATTAGCTATCACTCTACCTAAATTGTGATGAGACCTCAATAATATCCCAGACAGATTAGTAAGGCAGAAGTAGCAGATGGCATCGTTCATCCATTGTTCAAAACTGTTAATCTCTTGGATCACACAGATTACAGTTTGAGTTCTGAATTCTACCCTGCACAACTCTCACATGCCAAGAAAATGCAAGAGCTGAATAAACACATGGAAAAAGTAAGCAGCAATGAATGAGCATAACATAAAAAAATCAATTCAAAAATGTTGAGTCCAACACACCTACAAAGACTGTGAGAAAATCAGTACAGTCCAGAATTTAGAAAGGTTACCCCACAAAAAGTATGACTATGCAACAAATAGGGAACCTTAAATGAAGTACAGTATTATCATACATGCAATTAAAAAAATAAAAAATAAAATAAACATATATATCATACTGTGTAAAAATGTAGAAACCAGCGGCTCATCCCTCACCGTTCTATGGAGATGGTGCAGTCAACTCATCGGCCCACCCTTAGGCCCAAAAAATCCTAGTATGAAGAATGCTAAAAGGGGCACACTCATTCAGGGACACTTCCTTATAAAAATCGTACATACATTTATTGCACATAAACGCATCTAAAAAATAAAAAATTAAGAATAAAAACAATAATTGCAAACTGGCAATATACTGAAAATAGCAATAAGCTAGAGATAGCAGCAATAAATAATAGCAGCACTAAATTATAGCAGCATTAAGTTTCATCCACTTTTTGTCCATGATAGAACCACAGCATTCATATTCTTGGCATCAATCCAATTGTACTCCTCAAAATTGTAGCAATCTTATTATTGGTGACAATAATCCTTGCAAATATGGGGCGTTGGCATGGATGGGGGTTGAGAGCTTTTAAGGGCCCTTTCACACTGGCGTTTTGGTTTTCCGGCATAAAGATCCGTCGTCGGGTCTCTATGCCGGAAGAATCCTGATCAGGATCATCCCCATGCATTCTGAATGGAGAGAAATCCGTTCAGGATGCATCAGGATGTCTTCAGTTCAGGACCGGAACGTTTTTTGGACGCAGCAAATACCGCAGCATGCTGCGCTTTTTGTTCCGTCCAAAAATCCGGAACACTTGCCGCAAGGCCGGATCCGGAATTAATGCCCATTGAAAGGCATTAATCCGGATCCGGCCTTAAGCTAAACGTCGTTTCGGCGCATCGCCGGATCCGACGTTTAGCTTTTTCTCAATTGTTACCATGGCAGCCAGGACGCTAAAGTCCTGGTTACCATAGTAAAATGTAGTGGGGAGCGGAGGAGCAGTATACTTACCATCCGTGCGGCTCCCGGGGAGCTCCAGAGTGACGTCAGGGCACCCTATACGCATGGATCACGTGATCGCATGGATCACGTGATCCATGGGCATGGGGCGCTCTGACGTCATTCAGGAGCGCCCGGAGCCGCACGGACTGTAGTATACCGCTCCCCGCTCCCACTACTACTATGGCAACCAGGACTTTAATAGCGTCCTGGCTGCCATAGTAACCTGAAAGCAATTCGAAGACTGATCAGGATCCTGATCAGTCTTCTAATGCTTCAGGCGAATTGCGTTCTGACGGATCCGGCGGGACGGAAGTGCCTGCCGGATCCTCAGAACGCAAGTGTGAAAGGACCCTAAGAGATAAAAGATCCATGTTTAGGCTATATGGGGGAAGCTGGAGGAGGAGGCTGGGAGGGAGAGAGGGCTGGAGAGGGCAGAGGAGAGACAGAATATGGGGAAATCATTGATATCACCATTGTAGCTAACAACTAGGGCTGAGTGAATTGACTTCGGATGAAACATCCGAAGTCGATTCGCATAATAACCTCAGAAATTGATTTATACTGTAAAAAAACATTTTCTGAACTCTGGTTTGGTTGGAACCGAACCCAAGTTTGGGAAATGTTTTTTTACAGTATAAATTAATCTCTGAATTTATTATGCGAAGTCTCGCGTGAATTTGCGAAGTAATAACTTCGGCTCATTAGACCCAATACATTCTAATTCTGTACTGACCGCTCACTCCGCACAGTATTGAAACAAAGTTTTATGCGAATCGACTTCACTCAGCCCTAGATTTCCCAATACTCTGTCTTTCCTCTGCCCTCTCCAGCCCTCTCTTCCTCCCAGCCTTCTCCTTCAGCTTCCCCCATATACCCTAAACATGGATCTTTTATCTCTTGAAAGCTCTCAACCCCCATCCTTGCCAATGCCCCATATTGGTTATCTGAGAGTCTGTGAGCCTGCCCAGAAACCGCAATCAGTTATTTTAGCATTTTAAGACACTCTGCTCTTATTCACACATTTTGGGTGCCTTTTGTTCTCTAGCAATGAGCATATGAAAGAGATACAGCATATTCCAGGACCTTTATCTGTGAGAATCAGAGTAAGACAAAAGAAGCTAGATACATACTAATGATGTGTACACACGTACAGTCACATACCCTTCTTTGATTCACACAAATAAATCCCTCATAATCTATAAAATATAATGCAATATAATTCATATATTATTTTCAAAACCTGTATTTCTTACACTAATATGTTCCCTGCCTTTAAAAAATAATAACTCAGATAACCCTTTTAACATTTTGAAATGTGTCTGCATGGAGTCCTTTAAGAGGAGTCATAAATCGTGTCAAGTATGTTAACAATGTGCGCCATTTTTTAGCATCCCAGCCATTACATGGAAAGTGTCTACCATGCCACTACTTTACCGTTTTTAATAAATGTGGCAGAATTTGCAGCTTTCTTGCTGTCTTCTAAAATGATGCATATTAGGACAATATAGATAAATTTCCATGGTCTGTAGCCTAGATACCGAGGGCTTTTCTGTCATCATAAGGGTATTTACCGACTTGTCAGAATCCAATGTGTCTGTACAAGAGGATCTGTTACAAAAATCTCCAATTTCTGCTGCGGATGTGAAGTGGCTGGGCCAACGTATCCGTACAAGGATTAGCCTCGATTTTGTGTGGATTCCACAAGAAGAATGAACATGCTCATTCTGATTTTATTCCTCTGTATTCACTTGCATTGGATGCGTAATTATAGCAGGATTCTAGAAATCTGGAAGGTGAGAACTGAGGGCCTAGAAGCTCATACAGAACCCTATCATAAGGATTTCTTATATAGTACTCATAACAATTCTTTTGGCCCTACTGTATCTCCATACGCCTCTGATTTTATATGGAGGCTAAAGTGAAGTTCTTAAAAATTCGATTCAGCTGCTTTGCTGAATTTTACAAAAATTTGCTTCGTCACAAAGCGTATTTTGTAAGTAGTGGGTTCAATGACGGGAAGCGATTGCACCGCTCACTGCCATTGAACCCCTCAGATGCCGTATTCTGGCATCTTAGATGAATACTAGGGCCTTTCAGGGGTTGATCAGTTTAAAGAAAAAAGTTGTGCTTACCTTATCCATTTGAGCGTGAAGAGGCTGCCATGGACATCTTGCTTGAAGATCCAGGGTGAAATTATATGGGGGAACTTCAAGCAAGATGGCCGTGGCAGTTTCTTCACGTTCAAATGGATGAGGTGAGTATGATTTTTTTTTACAGTTTTACCACCATTTCAGGGGAAATTGATTCATTACCATGAAGCACGAGAAAATTTGGCTTCGCGGCAATTCAAATTTTCCCTGAAATCTGGATAGAAATCCACTTTGGATACTTCGATTTGCTCAACACAAATAGAGGCACATAGAGGTTTTTTGTGTTTTGGGGGGATTTTTGTATTACATAATATTAATAATAATATAATATTATATTAATATAATATTAATATTAATAATTGTATTAATAATATAGGCCTACAGGAAATTCCCTGGGCCACTGTTCTTATTCTTTGCACACTGTATGTATGCCTTGTCCATTACAATGTCCCATGCAACAGCAAAATATCTCGTCTAGCAAGGACTCAGCAGTGGAATAACGGGGTAATGCTGATAAATGGTGGGTGATTTAATTATTCAAGATGGTGAATGCAACCATTAGTTATGTACAGTTAGTCCAGTGAAGCAGAATAAACCTGTGGATTCATTTACCACTGCAACTGGAATCCTCTAGCCGTTGTATCAGAAGTGGACACATTTATTCTGCTCCATTGATGCTCAGCAGGTATAAGACATTCAAATTATTACTGAGCTTGGGCAATATCAATATATTCTAACAGAGATCGTACTATCATGCAGTGAGGAAAATTGCCAATTTGAAGCAGGTGGGTCTCAAGTTCACAGTTATGTCAGCAAGAGTCACATTGCAAAGAAATAGGAATGATATAGTGGAAAAACAGCAACTATTGACATAAAGTACATCTGATTCTAAGAGTAGTGATGAGCGGCAGGGGCTATATTCGATTTTGCGATATTTTGCGAATATATGGGTGAATATTCGCCATATATTCGCGAATTCGTGGTTATTTTCTTGATTGCAAAAAATTGGCAATGTAATATTCGCGTAATGAACGCGCAATACAGGCGTGGGTCACTTTGGGTACATTTTTCAAGCTGCTAGAAGTTTAATGAGACTCAAGATAATGGTTGGCATGGCTGAACATCACAATAGCTTTATATATGCAGGTAGAGTGCTCCAATATATATTCGCAATTGCGAAAATCGGCAATTAATGATGCGCATAGTTTTTGTGCAATACATGCAACTGGGTCACATCACAGCAGAATATGTATGTATGGACAGCAGAACCATACATTGATCGGCTGCTGAAGTGGAGGAGCCTAGGTCATGGCGGTGACAGGTGTCAAAGATGTTGCCTATGCTAACTGCCATAATATGTATTGGCCTGTAGCATTCTGTAGTCAACATGTAAAGGATAATGTAGATTTTGGAAGATATTCAGCTGTCTGGCCAATGCAGTAAAATTGATCTGTCTGAAATAAATCATTGTTATAATTAGAGTGTATCATGAATTTCGATTGTGATTTACTGCCTGTAAAGACGGTTAAAATAAAAATAATAACACCTTATTCTTGTATTATTTAAAATTGTCAATGATACCATCCCCTCATGGGAACAAACAGGCAAATAATGGAGGTGTAATGTTTCTGTGCACGGTGTGTGCAACAATGTATCACACCACCGTGTTCTGTGTATCAGAAACTAACATCCAGCAGGGGTCAGTAAATATAAACACCTCAATTACATTGGCTACAATGTTATTGAGCCAAGTGTGATCTGGATGTAGATTCCCCTCCACACAGATATACTGTAATTACCAGGGTAAGACCCTGCTGAGAATGATGTCTATTCACCCAGAGTTCAGAGGGTCCTTGGGCTATTATGTATCGCCTCCAAAGGAGACCTAAGTACACGTGACTACAAAAACCAACACTCCTTGTGAGGAGATATTTTGCATGAGGAGCTTGAGTGGGCGGGCGCGCACGGCCATAATAGCGCCGACATTGTGCACGCTACATGTGCTAATACACCGCCACAGATGTTCTAATTATCATTCATAACTTACCTGTAATCGCTGCTATAGGCTCCTAATGAGGCGCTCGCACAAAGAGCGCAGAAACGCGTAGAGCTAGGCAGGTTAGGGTGGTGACATCTACATATTAGATCAGCTGTTTTAGGGCACCATGATATCTGTGTGACAGTCTGACTCAGAGAGCACAAGTCCTGGGTACGGATGTTACTTACACAACAATAGAGTGGGTGCCCCTAGTGAGTTCAGACTAGCACGGTGACTGCAAAATATCTCTTTACAAGGAGTGTTGGTTTTGGTAATTGAGGTGTTTATATTTACGGATCTCTGCTGGATGTTAGTTTCTGATACACATAACACGGTGGTGTGATACATTGTTGCACACACCGTGCACAGAAACATTACGCCTCCATTATTTGCCTGTTTGTTCCCATGATGGGATGGTATTATTGACAATTTTAAATAATACAAGAATCAAGGTGTTATTATTTTTATTTTAACCGTCTTTACAGGCAGTGAATCACCACTAATGAACTGAGACGGAAACCTTCTTCTAAAGATTTTTTTCAGTTAGTGTATCATCAATTTCCTAATAATTGACCAAGAGTGGAGCTAAAAACTAAAGCCATATAATACATTCTAATGCATGTGTTTTTTTAAAGGGAACTTGGCCTTGAAACTGCTTGTATTCCCTTATCATTCATATGATGTTGTCTCCAATGGTGTACTATTCTTCCAACTCCTGGATGCAGAGAAAAACATCTTTATTCCCCATTCATGACACATACTTATTAGTGCTTTCAGGTCAAGGAGACAGGCTCTTTATTCTCCAAGTCAAGTTAGCTATGGCAAAATCCCACCTCCTATCTGTTGATTAACATTTATGATTCCACAGGCAACATCAGTGCGGGAGGTCAGAGGAATGTCAATCAACAGGCAGGTTCTCTTTATAACATTCACATATCCTGAAGAATGGCATATGTGTTTCGATCTCCACCTCATCTCTCACTCATAGTGTACACATACATTCACATTAGCGGGACAGAGGTGCAATACCAGGCACAGCAGCATGCACCGATAGGTGGCAATGTGTAGTATCCCAGACCTGGGGATACTAAAATTGTATATAGTTATTTTAGTTAATTTTATTTATTTATTTTTTAATGCTTCTGGCTGTAGTGATCAGCAAGGAATGGATGGCAGAGGTTGGCTAGGAACAGGGCTAACCACCTTGTTCCTCCTCTCTTGGTAGGAGTGGGCTGGTCCTGCTTCCTGCAAGGAGGAAGGAGTTCCAGTCCAGAGACAGAAAGGAGAGGAAGCACAAGCCTGAGCTCCTGCTCCAAAGAGAATTTTCAAGAGCGAACAACCCACCATTATCCGCAAAAAAGTCTTGAGGTGCTAGACAGCCGGGTAAACTTCTACAACCAGCATTAAAGACACTTCTGCAAGGTGTGGAATTATAGCCAGGACACCCGTCACTAGCCAACGGTTAGTCCAGCGGTCTGTGCCGGCGCTGATTTCCCTACCTGCGGGAACGGGTGCCCTCTTTCCCTCCTGCTGCCATGGGCTATGCTGAAAAGCGTGTGAGGCAGGTTGCTTAACTGTTGCATCTATGCTCAATGCCTTACTTCCTGCATGAGTCCTGTACTGTTTGTTAGGGCTTGCATGGGTGTGTCTCTCCTCCCTTGTGAGGCACAGACACGCCCTCTATCTCCCCAGTCTATGGCTGGATTGCAGGAAGTTTTTAAAGTCACTTCCTGCCCCAGGAAGGCACCTGAGCAACTCTTAGGTTCCTAGCTTGTCTAGTTTCCTGTTTGAGCGAAGGTGTTCTGTTGATTCTTGTCTTTGTGTGTACTGGACTTTGGATTATGTTTTACGGACTTTGCCTGATTGCCACCTGCCCTGATCCTGATCTACGTTTACGGACTTTGCCTGACTGCTCTGACTTCTGCCTTCGTACCCTGACTACGCTTCCGTCTGATCAGCCTCTGGCCTCCCAGAATCCACTGGGTGTATTGAGTCATCTGGAGGTCAGTCCAGTAGGTTCACACTCTGGTCCAAATTCCCTTGTATTCCAATTCCCCTCTGAGGTAGCACCTGGTACTCCCATCAGGTAAGACTCTCCTCACCATCAGAAGTATAGTGTGAAAAACGAGGGGTGTGTTTAGACATCTCCCTCAGAGGCAGTTGGTCACGTGGGACAGCGGGGTCTCACCCGCTGCTCTTAACAGCCAGTACCTCCTAAGCGCTAAATTGTCACCATGCAACCTGACTTCATAATCTTTACTGGTGCCAGAGAAGATTTGCACCTAAATTCTGCTGCTACTGAATGTATTTGAAGTTCTACGTTGCACTTATTAAAAATACTTTGGGGATTATTTATCAAACTGGTGTAAAGTAGAACTGGCTTAGTTGCCCCTAGCAACCAATCAGATTACACCTTTCATTTGGACAGCTCTATTGGAAAATGAAAGGAGGGATCTGATTGGTTGCTATGGGCAACTAAGCCAGTTCTACTTTACACACGTTTGATAAATGTTTCCCCTTATTCAATGTTTTATTCTGACCTCATTTTTAGTACTACTTTTCCACTGCACCGATCCCCAGGCAGGTGAGAGTGTACACCGTGATTCAACACTTCATCAGGGACACTACCCCAACAGTGGAAAAAAATGGACATTATAAACTGATAAACTGTTTTAATGGCTATTTACATCAGTGTGTGCATTTTCTGTCCGTCTATCCATTTTTAGTGTCCGTTTTGCATTTTTTTTAATGTTTAAAATGGATACATTTTATTTTCTTTTTATTAATCCCAACCCTGCAGTGCCCTCAGTATATATTATGGCCCCCACAGTGCCACCAGTATCTTTAACACTCAGTTCACACTTTCGCGTAAAACGCTGCGTTCGAACGCGCAAAAAAACGCACAACAGTACAGGAACCATGCATTCCAATGGGGGTGGTTCACACTTGCGCGTTTTATGCGCTGCTCAACGCGCCTAAAACGTCCGACGCATAAGCAAGTATGTTCGCGCTATCGGGCGTTTTTCGAGCGTTTGGTGCCAATATACTTCAATGGGAAACGCGATACGCGTGTTGTTCGGGCGTTTGTGCAGCGTAAAACGCGCCTATGGACGCGCATTTTTCAAAGTTTGCAACATGCTGGATCAGCCACCATGGAATTTTACACCTCTAAAGCACTCAGATTGGCCAAACTATATATAGTGAGGGCTGTTTGGTCATTGGCCAACTATGCAGTCAATCACATAAACGCGCGTCAAACGCGCCTACACTATTTACCAAAACGCTTGAAAAAAACGCACGTTAACGCCCGTCTTGAACGCGCAGAAAACGCTAGGCTTCAAAACGCTCAGGTCTGAACCCAGTGTAAATGTCTACGTAGTACCACCAGTATATTAAATCGATCCCTGTATATTAAATGGCCCCATAGTGCCCCCCGTATATTCAATTGTCTCTCTCACTCTCTTTCTCTCTCTCTCTCTCTCTCTCTCTCTATATATATCAGCCACCCACCCCTAGTCATGAGATACTGCTAACTGCTCACCTCACCTATGGCATAGGTGGGAACATTTGCCCCGCACAGGACGAAGCAGGACCTTACGCTTCCAGCATGATATTGTAACATCATAAGGTCAGGTCCTGCAGCCTTCAGGGCAGAGCAAGTCCTCCGTGCTGCTCATGTCACAGTTTTTAAGGGCAATAAGAAGGGTGCACTTCTGTCTAAATGGCCAATAAAAATTGGCCACTAATTTTATTGTGGTCTGTCTGTCTGTCAAACCAGTCAAAAATAGAACTCTTTATATTTTTTGATGGCTGCCATTCACTGGCTGCTAAAAAAAAAAGAGCCATGTAAATAACCTCCTAGACTGCAGTGGTTCTGAAAACGGCCACGTGATGGCCATTTTTCACTTTCATGTGAATGTACCCTAAGACCCTTTGTTTTTCTGATCAGCGGGTTAGAGCCTAATGATCAAACATTAATAGGGCATGCGTATTTAGTCCTGAAAAACGTATTTAAAGGAGTTGTCACAACAATTATGGCATATCACTAGAATATGCCATAAATGTCAGATATGTGCAGGTGTCATCTTTGGAACCCACTTCAATATCCAGAACGGGGCCCTCAAAGCAAACAGAGAGCAGCCGCGCAATCATGGTCCCCATCCATTCTCTACTATGGGAATTAAAAAAATACAAAAGGGATATTCCAGCTATTTAGATATCAGTGGGGGCTGAAACAGCCCATGATCAACTGTTTAAAGTAGCTGCCAACAGTGGATAGAGCTGGATGCAAAAGGTTCTATCCACTGTGTAGGGGCTGTACCAGCGTATTGCAGCTCAAATGAAATTTGCCACAGCCACTACACAGTGCAAGGAGCCTTGTGTATCTGCCTCCATCCACTGTTTAATTTCTGCCACTATTGGCTGCTTAAAACAGCTGGTCAGTGTGTGTGCCAAGTATCAGACTCCCACCAATCTGATAATGATGACCTATTCGGAGAATAGGTCATCAATATCTAAAACCTGGAATAACCCTTCAAAGTGCTAAATGATTAAAGAAGTAAAATATATAAAATATATAAAAGATATAAAGTATATAAAAAGTATGAAGCTTTCTACTATTCTTTGTGCCTTACTTTCCTGTGGGTTTATGCTATCTGCTTGTAGTCATTGAATAAGAACCTTCTTTGCTCTCTGTCCTGGTTATGTTAAAGACACATAGGTACATGGCTTGTTACCATACAGTTGTCCAATATCTCTGGTGACAAGCTAGCCACCTGTGTATCTATAATATGACAGGACCAACTTTTATTTTCTGGATATAAACATTGAAAGTTTCCAATGAGTGACCTCAAACATTTGAAAACTGTATAGACTTGATATAGGCAGAATATCAGAAATCGTAATTTCTATACAGTGAGGGTACGGCCACACCACAGTTGAGATGTGGAGATGGTGCAGCTTTAACCACATTGCTACGTGGTTCATGCCGCGCCTCGTCCATCTCCGCTGATGCACGGCTGAGTCATGTGGTTGTGAACTGCCATCTACTGAAACTGGAATAACCTTTTAAAGAAGTGTGTTATCTTTAAAAGTTATTCTGTATCCACAGGGTAGGGAAAAACAATCTGATTGATAGGGGGTCCAACCATTTGGACCCTCACTGATCCTGAGAACAGGGATCCTATACCTCCATCTGAATGGAGCTTGCACATTGTTACTCAATTGACTCTTAATGGAACTGCCGAAGATAGCCTAAACCAATCCCCGTTCTCAGGACTGGTGGGGTTTCCAGCAGTCACATCCCAATCAGATAATGTAGTTATCCTTTATCCTTTAAATAGGGTATAACTTTTAAAGATGGCCCACCCCCTTTAAGGATGAAAGGCACATTCTCATCCTCTTCATAATGTTTCCATCAATGCTGATGCAGGAATGTAAGACATAAAAGTAACAAAAAACAACCTGGATTCCTAAAGGCTCCTCCTCTGGGCTGCAAATAGAATACAGTTGTGCTGCATGCGACCATGAGGGTGCTCTCGGCCTGTTACAACATGAAACAATGCATTTTAGACTCTTAATTTGCAAAAATGAATTCAGAAAAAAAAAAACTGAATCCATAATTTGCTCAGCAAGTGAACCGATAAGTCAACTTTTACACACAGCAGCAATTAGATCTTGCTAAGTATCCTTTATGCCGGCAGCATAGATTCTTAGAAAATATTAACCTTCACGGCTGCTAAATACTGCAATTACAGCTAAAGAATAAAAATACATAAATTTGCCTGATTACATACTTATTGAGTGATGTTTATTTGATGTCTTTATGTAACCACAGTTGTACATATAGCACTGAAGGACTGGAGAAATCTTTCATACACAGTGGAGTCCCATTATTTGGACCACCAGCTAATATCTAGTGTAACTGCCATGTTCAGCACGGATAACAGCTAGATGGGCTGGTAGTGACTCAATAAGGTCCTCAATCGAGATCGCCTTGACGTTTGGCAGATGGGCTAAAAAAATTTTGTGCAAAATAATTTGCCAAGCATCTCACTTGCAAATCTAGTGTAGAATTAGCACCAGAATGTTTTCTATGGCAGTGTTGTACATTATTTGTGTTTGCAGAGTGCTGCTGCATAACCCCCTTTTTTTCCCTGTATGTTTCAAGCCATGGCAGCGTGCACCTGTGCATAGGGATGTGCTGACTGTCCCCCTTTTTCAATAAGATCCTGGTCATTAAAAGGGATATGGAGCCATGCTGACTGCAGTACACCCAATTATTGCTGGAGGGTGCATGAGGCAGGATCCATAGAGTGAACATAGCGATCGAAATGGACGCACAGATGCTCAGTCGTGTTCAAGTCTGGGAAGTTTTGGTCAATAAGGAAGTTTTGGTCATGCTCTTCCAACCAATGTCGGACATTTCTTGCCATGTTACATGTTGATATGTCTTGCTAGAAGATGAAAACCGCTCAAGGAAAGACAATCAGCATGTACAGTAAGAGTGTATGTGAACTACAAGGATTGATTCATACCAAAATCGGTTGAGAGTGCCTTCCACATGAATAAGTGGGCCGAGACAATGCCAAGAAAACATTCCCCAGACCATAACGCTGCCACCACCAGCTTGTGTGTTTCCGGCAATAGTAACAGGATGTTTATTCTCTAATGATTTTTGCCCGACATACCAACGTCCATCGGTTCAATAAAGTAGAAAATGTGACTCATCAGAGAACGCAACCCTTTGACAATCAGTGGTGGTCAATTGACCATCTGTATGCCCCATGCTCAGTAGGGTTCACTAAACTTTTGTTTTAGACACACGTCTGGTAGCCCCTTGGTTCATTTTGGAGATGAGCTGCTCCACTGTAGTGTGTCGGTCCACCCTTGCACACCTTTGTAGCCGACATTTACCTCTCACATAAATGGCATGTCAGATTTGACAGTTTCAACATTGCTTATTCACAGTGGTGCCATTTCTTCACTCACGATAGACTTTCACAACATCAGCATGGAAACACTTCACAAACTGCGCAGTTTCTAGAAATACTGCCACCCGAAAATTAACAATCATCCCTTTTTGCAACTTTTTACCTATGACAGCAAAGAGGGATATGTGTGCAGACAGTATATTGCACACCTTATAGACCCCAACTCGACTTTGGCTATGACACCCTTCTCATCCCCATAGATCACAGCATTGCAATGAAACTGGACTGTAAGTGAATGGGGTTGTCTTGCTATCCACAAGTTTACATGACCTGACCAAAATTGCTGGATTTCTTTTGCATTAGTTGAGTTGTAGTGCAGCCCCATTCTTACTGTACATTGGTTGTGATTGCTTGTGCTGTATGCAGATCTAAACTACAGTATGATCTTTGGCAATGAGACTACAATTGGGGAAAGATGAAAGAAGCATGGCTTTGGTTTCCAGATTTCTTTGCTCAAGCTAAACTTGCCTCTGGCTATTGTTTGCAGATTTACAAGGCATTGTGACCACTACTGCTGGAATATATGCACATTGCATTAAAACGGGTGCAATATTTATTAAAGGGGTTCTCGGGGAATTATGAAAATGAAAATACTTAAATATTACTTTATTATAAATAAATTCCCAAATACCTTTTACTAGTTATAATGGCTCGATTTGTCTGGGAAGCAATCATTAGGAGAAATAAAATAGCCGCCATCCTATTAGTGCACACAAAACCTGTCCTAATCACACAGCAGGTCGAGTTACTTCACAACACTGAGCTAAAGAACTGCCTCAACCTCCTCTCTCCTCTGCTTGTCAGGAATTATGATCCTGAATACAGATGATAAGATCTTCAGCTGATTCTCTGCAAGAATGGAGTTCATGAGAAGACATGAAGTACAGAGAGGATGGACAGGACAGACAGTGGTAATGGAGACTCCATACAAGAGCCTCTGCTCATAACCCCCACCTCACACTTCATGTCTCCTCATGAACTCCATTCCTACAGAGATTAAGCTGAAGAACAAAAATCAAATGTATTCAGCAGGGGCGTACATAGAAGTCACTGGGCCCCATAGCAAGAATCTGAATTGGGCCTCTAACCCCACCCACTACCCACCCCTAGCCCAACCAACCTCCTTTCCTGTCAAACCCCCATTTGTCAATAACGAAATATATACATGACCTACTGAAACTGTTAGGGATAAATCTTATTATTTTTTTTTATTAACCAACTTTTATTATCTGAACTCTCATACACCGTCATACACCGCTGATATGACAGTGCTATATGGGAGTAAGGCACTTTTTTGTTGCACGTTTTTGTGATGTAAGTGGCACAAAAACTTTGCGCCACCTTCAACGTTGTGCAGATTAAAGCCCATCTAGAAGAGACCATACATCTGCAGAATGTTGCTGCTTCGGCATGTGCCTGCCTTTTCACAGTAGTTATGCCCCCTTAGTGCCCACACAGTATTTACACTCCCTTAGTGCCCCCATCCAGTAATGCTGACACCTTAGTTCCCCCAGTACAGTAATACTGACCCTTAGTGCCCCATCCAGTAGTTTTGCCCCTTTAGTGCCCTCATCCAGTAGTCCTGTCCCTTTAGTGTCTCATTCAGTAGTTTTCCCCCTTTAGTACCCCATCTAGCAATGTAGTCCCTTTAGTGCCCCATCCAGTAGTTTTGCCCCCTTTAGTGCTCTATCTAGTAGTTTTGCCCCCTTTAGTGTCCCTATCTAGTAGGTATGCCCCCTTTAGTGTCCCATCCAGTATTGTTGCCCCTTTACTGGCCCATCCAATAGTTTTGCCCCCTTTAGTGCCCCATCCAGTAGTTTTGCCCCCATTAGTGTCCCATCCAGTAGTTTTGCCCCCTTTATTGCCCCATCCAGTAGTTTGGCCCCCTTTAGTGTCCCATCCAGTAGTTTTGCCCCCTTTAGTGTCCCATCCAGTAGTTTTGCCCCCTTTAGTTCCATATTCAGTAGTTTGCCACCTTTAGTTCCCCATCCAGTAGTTTTGTGCCCTTTACTAGTGTCCCATCCAGTAGTTTTGCCCCCTTTAGTGCGCCTTATCCAGCAATAAAAAATAAATAAATCAAATGCTTACCTTGCAGCCTCTCCAGAAGCAGGCACCCCGCTCTCTCCAGCAGCAGGCACAATGTGATAACATCATCACGCCTGCTGAGCTGGAGAGCGCACAGGCAGAGTCCCATCCTGTGTGCTCTTTGTAAAGAGCAGCAGGAGGGATAGCATAGCAGGAGTGAGGGCAGGGGCCCGCCTGCCCGAACGTTGGAGCCGGAGCCCAAGCCCAGAAGAATAAGTGTAACTGTCTGTCTTGTGAAGAGGGGGTGGAGCCATCCATGAGCTCTGGGCCCCCCTGTGCCGCGGGCCCCATAGCAGTGGGTCTGTCTATATGGGTGGTATGCCACTGGTATTCAGGACCATAATTCCTGACAAGCAAAGCAGAGAGGAGGATGAGACCGCTCTTTAGCTCAGTGTTGTGAAGTAACTTGTCCTGCTGTGTGATTAGGACAGGTTTTGTGTGTACAGTACTAATAGGATGGCGGACATTTTATTTCTCCTAGTAATTGCTCCCCAGACAAAAGGAGCCATTATACCTAATGAAAGGTATTTGTGAATATATTTATAATAAAGTAATATTTAAGTATTTTAATTTTCTTAATTCCTGGAGAACCGCTTTAAGTATACGAACAGTGCTTAAAATTAATGGAGGGCAAAGGGGCAACTTCCCTTATGTCTCCACCCGAACCCCATTTATGATCAGTTAGGGTCTGACTTCCAGACCCCACTGTCCCTGAGAAAAAAGGGGGTCACAGTGACTAGCCATAATTCTCCGTTGCTGCTTTATCCCTGCATGGTGGAGCATGGCCACCTGCTTTACAGTGAACTGCATTGTGCCCCCCCCCCACTCTAACACACACTCACACTTGCAAAAGATAGCCTTTTTACCTGCTTCCCAGCGTTGGCTCCCGGATTTGTAATGATGTAAGGGGAACCAATCACTGCAGTGACCAGAGATTGGCTGCAGCGGTGTCAAACCGGATGTTTTCAGCAAGGGAGCCCAGTGGAGCATTGCAGGCCAGAAGAAGAAGGAGAGTGAAGCCAGCGCATGTCAATTTCTTCTGGAGATGTCATCCCTTTCAATGTAGAGGGCATACTGGAAATGTATCTGATTATATTTCATCAAGAACAGATAGCAATAATGTAAAAACTGTACATTATCTTTAGCTCAGCCTATCCATAGTATTTCTGTTCTACTGAAGGTCTCAATATCTACATCCTTTCTCTTTTAGCTTCCTGGGGGTCTTTGCAATGATATGAGTTATTAATTCAAATACATGAATAAATGTCACATTTATATAATACACGTGTATGCCTATTAAATAATTGGTATTCTGGTGGGATTTGTTCAACATAATCTCATTTTTACCTATCAAGTCCAGTGAATATGTTAATGGCTTCAGAAAAACTTTATCTGCCTACACAATATGTGATTGCCGAACAGAAGCGAGCAATGGTTTTCATAAACACGAATGTCCCAGAAGTGTTTTATCAGCATACATTACCAATGAGACGAAAATAACTTTAATTAGAGATACAGCCAGAGGAGCCGAGCTGAAATATATTGTTCTGGCTGTTGTATCGCGTTCAGTGTGGTAATAAAATGCTTTGTGTAAGTGCATAATGCATAGGAAACGAGAGGTTGGAGCATTTCGATGTGCTTCAGCTGCATTTTGGACCAGCTGCGGCCCTGGTGTAACAGCTGGGTGTGTGGAAAAACTCCCTTA
The DNA here is from genome assembly GCA_033119425.1 of Bufotes viridis. Classification (NCBI taxonomy): domain Eukaryota; kingdom Metazoa; phylum Chordata; class Amphibia; order Anura; family Bufonidae; genus Bufotes; species Bufotes viridis. The sequence continues at coordinate 36,848,146 of CM065596.1, read as the reverse complement.
CATGAAGATAAGGAAATTTAATTTTCATTGAGAAGACACACAGGTACAATGGGTTACGATCCCTTGAAATAATTGGGAACTGTAGTTAAAATGGGTTGTGATTTGAACCCTATAGCCCATGCTCATAAGCAACATATCAAATCTAAACTTTGGGTTCTATAATTTCTCGTTTTCTTGCCAATATCAGATATTTACACCACCTTGAGGTGGCATCAAACCCACAATTAAAGCACTTGACCAAGAACTGATAAAGAAAATCGTGAATTTATAATTTTTTATCAAATAAATACATAAAATACACTTAAACCAACATAAGAAGGACACACCTAAGATAACACGGTGACACAAAGCTACTAGGTAATATTAGAGCACATATTGTACCCTGCCAGCTATTCCCACAGCCATACCAAAAACAGGTCTCTAGACTAAGGGTGTCTTAACACGAATGTAATTTTGGGTCCGCATCTGTTCCACAATTTTGCATCTGTTGTTCCATTCTGTGGCCCTGCAAAAAAAATAAAGCATGTCCTATTCTCGTCCTCAATAGTTGAAAAAATAGACATTTTTTATATGGCTCCGGCCATGTGTAGTCCTCAAAATGCGGAACGCACGCAGCTGGTATGCGTGTTTTGCAGATCCGCAATTAGCGGGCCGTAAAACACTTATGCTCATGTGAATGCATCCCAATCCTGGGGGCCAGCAACAAATAGGTAACAGCATGTGACTGAAATAACGAAAGACAAAATATACCAACCAAAGTGGAGCACCAGACGCCCCTCTGGTACACTTTGTCTTTTATTTTTCAATTGCATGCTGTTAACTATTTGTTCCCTTATTTTCCAGGTGCATTTGCATTGGTTCTTGTCCCAATGGCAATCTAATTTCCCTTTCTCAAATGCATCCTCTTTCCCCAAGAACCTGCCTTCTCAATGTTGCTGCAGGGACCCCCTTAATCAGTCCTCCTGCAGAGTCTTGCTGCTGTCTACCACTGTGGGAGAAGATAATATTTGCATGTAGCTGTATAGGGGGCCCCCAGAATAAATTTTATTGGTGGGCCCTAGGGTCCGCAGTATGACAAGGCAGCATCCAGACCTATTATTAGAGAACAGGACTTTTTTGAGCCCTGTTAGTGAATCATTGGCTTGGGTTGGGACAGAAAGCCTAGCTTCATCATTTGGCCTGCTCACAAGGGAAAAAAAGAATTGTATACAGGTTTTGAGCGACAAGATTATTTATGGCATGTGAGTCTCAGGGGTTTCTGCATAGACAGCACAGGAGGTTCTCAGCACAAGGTCCATCATTCCTAGGTATTCAGGTTTATGGGAGGCAGATCCCTATTTAGTGGCAGTAAAAGGAAACCCTTCCAGGCCTACATGTATGAAGAGATATCTACATCAATGTGACCAATAAACACATTCAGAATCATAAAGGGAGTAAGGTTTTACAAGCCAAATGTTCCCTATTTTCACCTCCTCGGGCTATACGTGTTAAGGCCGGTTTATTGGCCTGTATTTGCGGGAGGGGCGATGCTGACTATATCTGGCCGGGCGTCCCCTCCCTCAGTGAACGTCGTCTCCAGCGTATGGTGTGGGAGCTCTACATACCGTCCTCAGGGAGCAACAAGGGTGCAGCGCTACACGACAGTTCCAGGCCCAGACTTTCTACGGTCCAGATAAGTAGCTGCCTCATCCAGCAGCATTGTTGCTTTAAGTCTGGCAGGCGGCGTGTTGGCTCCCCGGGTAAGGGGGAGCAGCACCGCACCGGAGCGGTCTGCCAGGGAGACACGCTCTTCTCCCCACGCGGCATGACACGTAGGGTGCAGGGCACAGCGTGTGAACGAACGATAAAGTATTGCACAGGCTGCTGTGCTGTTAGACAGGCAGGGGGGAGGGGCGGACAAATTAGGCTTCAGCAAGTTGTTTCTATCCAGGGAGCGCACAGGTGAATTCTCTCAGCATGGGGGAGTAGTAAGGTTCAGGAAGGGTGTGTGTTTAAAAAAAAAAAAGGGTGTGTTATAAAATAAATGAAATGTCTGGGAAAAAAAAAGATATACATTTATTATGGGGAAGGGACATTGAGTCTAGTGTTCTAGACAGGGTATGTTAGGCTTCTTAATATGGCTTTAGTGTAAGATTACAGTATGTGGAAAGCACGTCACAGGAGTCGCTTACAGGGGTCACTCGGCCACGTATTCAGCTCTGCTCTGCAGCTGGCTGTCATGTGTTTTCCTCATGCAGAGCTACTAGTGAGGTGGGGTGCATAGGATGCACGGTGTCTGTTTTAGTCAGTATCTCTAACTGCACTATTCGGGCATGCACTCACCTCTGCCCCTCACTCTGGTCTGCTGGCTGGGTTCCACAGACACACATATTTGTGGCTCTGGCGCCCTCTATGTATAGGGGCACTGTTAGGATGTTTGTCCGCACTGCGGATTTGGCGCCAGATTCCGAATAGGGTTACGCTTGACGCACGTTTTTACGCATACGTATTCGACTCGTTATTTCATCAGTTCACCATGATACCACGTTAGTGGCATTGGTAAAGATTAAAGGGTTTCTTGCGTTTATCTCTCCAGGATCAAGTGTTTATATATGCCTTGATGTTCAGGTGATTGCTGACTTTCCATGTGGGACCACTTTCTCAGGCATTGGTACGGTATTTCTCTTTTATTCCAGAGGTATACAGCAATTCTCCTAGTTTCCTGAGGCCACGTCAAACTCAGGTTTTGCTGCCCTTTTTTGGCCCCCCTTGGCTAGCTGGTGGGTGGCCGAGTGAGGTTGGTTGATCCCGGGTTCCACAGATTTCAGCGTTGTTTGAACTTTATCCTATAATGGTGGCTGTGCATGCAGGGGGTCGGGATGGGCTGGTTACATGGTGTATGTTTATGTCAATGTCGCGGTCAATGTCGCGGTTACTGATATCTTTTGTTAGGCGTCAGGTGCTTCGCTCGTTACTATACATGTACCCTAATCCAAAATATAGCAGCCGGTGCCTTGTCCCGAGCTAATTCTCTTTCACAAGTTTCCCGAAGCGGACATCTACGGTGCCACAATGCCTCAGTACGCTTCACTACTTCTGATCCCATTACCCTGGCTGCAGCTCGCTCGTTGGTAGCGAAATCGCAATTGGAGGTTGTAATAAAGCTCTTTGATCAAGTTTGTTGTCCTTTTTGACCCCCTTCAGGCGTCCCTTCAGCGTCGCGGTTCCGGAATAATTCTAACCGCTTTTAGGTATCCAGTAGGTAGGGGTCATTCCTTCATGTTTAAGCCCCGACCACAAGTGTTAAGGCCGGTTTATTGGCCTGTATTTGTGGGAGGGGCGATGATGACTATATCTGGCTGGGCGTCCCCTCCCTCAGTGAACGTCGGCTCCAGCGTACCCACCCTACCCACCCTTACTTTTACTATCTCACACCAGGGGATGCCCCCCTTCAGGCGTCCTTTCAGCGTCGCAGTTCCGGCATAATTATAACCGCTTTTAGGTATCCAGTAGGTAGGGGTCATTCCTTCATGTTTAAGCCCCGACCACAAAGAACATTATCAGGATATGGGGAAAGGTGAATGACAGTTACATTTAAAGAGGACCTTTAATTGGTCCAGACATTATGAAATAAGTAGCAGGATATGTAGGGCATAGAGCAGGGACCTAAGAGCGTTTACTATTTTTTCTGGGCGCTGCTCCGTTCGCCCGCTGTGCCCTTGTTGAATTCACAAAGGAGAACGTCACAGCCAGGGAGAAGGTGAGTTTTTTTTTTCTCCCTGGCTGTGACGCTCTCCTTTGTAATTGGACCGCACTACAGCCAGGGAGAAGGAGATGTCCATTGAGAAACAGGGCAGTCTCCTCCTCCCTGTACCGATGCTATTCATTAGCATACCAGGCGGGAGAATTCAACAGGAGGCGAACAGAGCGCCGCCAAGAAAAAATATTAAGCGCTCTTAGATCCCTGCTCTACGCCCTAAATATCCTGCTACTTATTTCATAATGTCTGGACCCATGAAGGTCCACTTTGAGGGTGCTTTCACACTAGCGTTTTCCGGTATTGAGTTCCATCACAGGGGCTCAATACTGGAAAAAAATGCTTCAGTTTTATCCTAATGCGTTCTGAACAGAAAGCATTCCTTTCAGTATGCATCAGGATGTCTTCAGTTCAGTCCCTTTACAGTTTTCCGGAAAATTCCGGAACACTTGCCGGAATGCCGGATACGGCATAATTATCCATTGAAATGTGTTAATGCCTGATCCGGTATCAAGTGTTCCAGAAAAACAGATTCCGGTTTCCCGGTCTGTGCATGTGCAGACCTTTAAATCTGTGAAAAAAATAAATACCGGATCTGGTTTTCCGGAGGACACCCGAGAGACGGTATTGCTATGCATTTGTTGGACGGATCCGCATCTGGGTCTGGAAACAAACGCTATCCGTTTGCATACGGATTTTCGGATCCTGCCGGAATCCTCTAACGCAAGTGTGAAAGTACCCTAAGGCAAGTTTTAGAAATGGAAAGGTTTAGAGTACAAAATATATTTTTCATTATTTCTATTTTTTTATTTTCAAAGGTCAGTAAGACAGTAAACCATATATGTATTTGTATCGTATCTGCATGGAAGCTATTCTGTTATTTCAGGCTGGAGAGATGTATACTACACTGTTCTTTAATGTATTAACATTGCACATAACTCCAGGGCTGTGAGCAGCAGAAACATTGTACATACATATGTGGGAATGATATAGGCTGTTCTTGTTACTAGCTGCAATTTTATAAGCTGTGGACCTTTGGTTTATTGGTTGTTCAACCCTTTGAAGCCCATGCTATTTTGAGCCTTTTGTGACCAGACAATTTTTTTGATGTGTTCTGCATTTGCAGGCCCAACAGAATGATAAAAAGGTTTTTAAATTTTTTTTGTCAAATCACGTTTTAGATAATTTTTTTTAGCATTTCTGCCTAGTTTCAGAAATAGTGGGGCACAATTCCTAATCCTAACATTTAGTTAGCAATCTTAGGCCGCTTTCAGATGAGCAAGTGTCACACTCCAAACTCGCACTGCTGGAGTCACATAGTATTATATTATTATATGATGATATGTAACCCTTACCGTTCTGGAATGTATTGGATAACACTGACGGGCGTGATTTCCGTGCTGGTGCAATGCGTCAGGTGAAAGCATTGCACCCGCACTGAATCCGGACCCATTCATTTCTTTGGGGCTGTGCACATGAGCGGTGATTTTCACGCATCACTTTCGCAGCTATATTGTGCGTTTTTTAAGCAACGCAGGCCCCTTAGAAGTGAATAGGGCTGCGGGAAAATCGCAAGCATCCTCAAGCAAGTGCGGATGCAGTGCGATCTTCCCGCAAGGTTGCTAAGAGACGGGACCCGATCTTTATTATTTTCCCTTATATCATGGTTATAACCATGTAATCACCATGTTCACATGGTCCATCACCTCATCACATGGTCCATCACCATGTAATTGGACCATGTGATGAGCTCGGTGACGTCATCACAGGTCCTTTAGCCGGCAGCTAATGCTTGAAGCAGATAGAAGAGATCGCAACTACGCGATCAAGTGGATAAGGTGAGATAATTTTTTTTATTTTTAACCCCTCCATACACATGTTACTAAGCATTCTGTATTGAGAATGCTATTATTTTCCCTTATAACTATGTTATAAGGGAAAATAATAAAATCTACAGAATACTCAACCCAAACCCGAACTTCAGTGATGAAGTCTGGGTTCGGGTCTGGGTACCAAACGTGCCGATTTTTCCCACGCGGGTGCAAAACGCATTAAAACGCTTTGTACTCGCGCGAAAAAATCGTGCATTTTCCCGCAACGCACCCACGTCTTATACGGGCGTCATGTGTGAAAGGGGCCTAAGGGTTACATAGCATCATAAATCAAAATAATGCTATGCAACCCTGGCAGTGCTGGAAGTTCAAGACGGGAGCTGGACTGCAAGTCTGGAGTGGGACACTCGCTCATCTGAAAGTGGCCTAAAGATACCAAATTTATCTCAGTAGTACTTCTTGTTAGACATGTTAGACAGTGTTGTCTAATTTATATTGGATGACTTACTTTGCATTAACATTTTACCCTCTAGATCATGCTCCCATGTCTAGCAGGGAGTAAAATGCATTTACAACCCATAATAAATGTGATTTAGGTTTTTTACACAAAATAGGGGTGATCCAATGAATAAGACATCATATAGTGCATTGTAGTCTCTTTGTAATATAGCTTGAACGAGCCCTGTACTTCACATGAATATATAGATCTCCCCATTCATTGCTCCAGTTGCTCTGTTCGATTTTTTTCTGGCTGGCAGCTCAGGGGAGCTCAGGGGGCACAGCCTTTCTGCTACAACTCTCTTCCTGTAACTGTCACATCTTCTAACAGTAGATATGGCTAGTGGAAGGATGGAACTGAGCATGTGTGACCACTTCAGCGATGTTACTGAGATGGACATAGAAATAAGTAAAAGAACAAACAGCAGGTGGTGCTATTCAAATAGTTTTTTTTTTTTTTTTTAAAGGCATTGGTGACACTAAATTTTTCATTACATGTAGTTGTAAAAGTATTCAGATCCAGGTGCTGGTTTGAAAACTATAGAATATTTTTGGTGTGGCAACCCCTATAAGTCAGAATTCTGCACATTTTGTTTAGTAATTCTCCCCCATTGAGTGAACAAGCCTTAACACCACTACACTGGTAACAATAAATAAATACATTCCCAGAAGACTCACTTATGGGAAGTGTTTACATAAGTCCCACCAAGTTAAATTATGCAGCAGCGTTTACAGTTGTGTTCAAAATTATTCAACCCCCACTGAAATTGAGTGTTTTGGCCAGTTTGACATTGATTTTGATCATTTCAGTCATCTTGTTTACAATTAAATCAAAGAGGCCCTTGTAAGTCAGACAAATATAACATAACATTTATACTGAAATAACCACAAATGTCTTTTCTGTGCTCACATCATTATCAGTTTTATTCAACCCCCAAGTGACATTCAATCTTAGTACAACTTAGTACAACATCCTTTTCCAGTTATAACAGCTTTTAAACGTGAAGCATAGCTTGACACAAGTGTCTTGCAGCGATCTACGGGTATCTTCACCCATTCTTCATGGGCAAAAGCCTCCAGTTCAGTCACATTCTTAGGCTTGCGCGCTGCAACTGCTTTCTTTATGTCCCACCAGAGGTTCTCAATCAGATTTAAGTCTGGTGACTGCGATGGCCACTTCAAATTGTTCCAGCCTTTAATCTGCAACCATGCTCTAGTGGACTTGGAGGTATGCTTGGGATCATTGTCCTGTTGAAAGGTCCAACGTCTCCCAAGCCTCAGGTTTGTGATAAACTGAATCACATTTCCATCCAATGTCTCCTGGCACTGAAGATAATTCATGGTACCTTGCACACGCTGAAGCTTCCCTGTACCTGTAGAAGCAAAACAGCCCCAAAGCATGATTGACCCCCCCCCCCCCCGCCATGCTTCACAGTAGGCAAGGTGTTCTTTTCTTTATAGGCCTTGTTCTTCCTCCTCCAAACATAGCGTTGATCCATGGGCCCAAACAGTTCTAATTTTGTTTCATCAGTCCACAGAACACTATCCCAAAACTTTTGTGGTTTGTCCACATGACTTTTGGCATACTGCAGTCGACTCTTCTTATTCTTTGGAGACAGCAATGGGGTGCGCCTGGGAGTTCTGGCATGGAGGCCTTCATTACGCAGTGTGCGCCTTATTGTCTGAGCTGAAACTTCAGTACCCGCATCTGACAAATCTTTTTTCAGTTCCTCAGCAGTCACACGGGGACTTTTCTCCACTTTGCACTTCAGGTAGCGCACAGCAGTCGAAGTCAGCATCTTCTTTCTGCCACGACCAGGTAGCGTTTCAACAGTGCCCTTTACCTTGAATTTGCTAATTATGCTTGCTATGGTGTCTCTTGGTATGTTTAACATCTTTGCAATCTTCTTATAGCCATTGCCCTTCCTATGAAGAGAAATCACCTCTTCTCTTGTCTTCCTGGACCATTTTCTTGACTTCACCATGTTTGTAAACACACCAGTAAATGTCTAGAAGGAGCTGAGTATCACAATCATTTTAAATCTGCCTAATTGGTGCTTATTATGCTTGATTGCTGCTCCTTGACATCCACAGATGTTTTCAATACCTGATCGAAAACACTTGAATGAACCTCTGTTCTTAAGAGTGGTAGTCTTTAAGGGGTTGAATAATTGTGTCAATGAAAAAATCACAAAAAAAACATTTAATACTGTATTACAAAAACAATTGATGTCATTTTAGTTGCATTTGGTTCTTTAAAAAGTCCTTGTAAGATTTCATTCTGAACACAATTACAAATGTACACTAAATTCTCTAAAACCCTTTACAGCATTGGGGGTTGAATAATTTTGAACACAACTGTATCTGCATTGTGCGGATGAAACCTCTAAATTCCACTATGAAGAATTTACTAATTGTACTCTGTGGCTGAATACACCCATTGGGCAAATGTAGCTTTTAGATTAGTGAATTTTGGAGGAATGTCGTAGCATTTGATGTAAAAAAAAAAGTGATGTATATGTGATCATTCACTTATTTTGTACGTTCGCCTGAAATTGCTGTGTTGCGCTGAATGTTCTTTACGGTTGTCTGCTTGACAGAAGTGGGAGCTGCCTGTTCAGTGTACTGGAAAGCAGTTTTGTACATAAAATCACAATATTACGAGGGGCAGGGGGTCACTTATAGTTATGTAGATGTAATTGTAACAAACCCTGGGGTGCTGGCTGCTAAAAGAAGCACGTTCTCCCAGTTGGCCTGCTTTTTGTAGTACTTGATAGCTTTTGAGAGTAATCCTAAACTACAAATTCAAAATGAGTTAATGAATATTTGCTATGCCTCCCTTCTTCTGATATGAAGAAGAGAAAAAGAAAAATACAAACATAGCGCCCTAACCCGTTAAAGACGCAGCATATTTTTGACTTCAGGACACAACAATTTTTTTTTTTCCATCTATACTTTCCAAAAGCCATAACTTTTTCATTTTATTTCTTGTTTTGTTTTTTGCTTGTACGATGAGCTGTAATTTTTAATCTTATGAGTTGTTTGATGTATATTACCTTATTGATTAACTTTTTTGGGGAGAAATACTGGAGCAAAAGAGCAATATTGATTTTTTGTATTACTGGCAGTATTCGAAGAGCCGACATGATTACAGTTGTTCTTTTTTAATACTTTTGCACATGTGGGGGCTATAACTGTAATTTTTCTGTTGACTAAGCTGTGAGCGGGATTGTATTTTGCAAGATGTTTCATAGTTTTCATTGGTACCATTTAAGGGGACGTACTACTTTTCTTTGTGAGGAGAGATAAACAAAAATCAGAAGTTTTAAAACCGTTTCCTAGTTGTTGTTTTTTACAGCATTCATCATGTGGCTGTATATGCGATGATAAACTTATTCTGTAGATCGATACAGTTATGGCAATACCAAATATATATACAGTAGTTTCTTTATGTTTTTCTACTTTTTTGCATAAAATAAAATCACCTTTTCTATAGAAATGAGAGGGCTGTTATAGCTGGCTCTGATTGCTGATAGTATACTCAGCTCATGCTGTAAACCTTGTAAATATGTAATTTCTTCATAATGTGCATAACTGTACATCTGAATGCAACCTACGCCAATGAAATCCCTTAAAAGGGTTTTCCTTTCCTTCTGTTTGAGAAGGCACCGATGCTTGCAGTAGCGCCGCGGAATTCTTGCAGCTTTGCCTAGGCCGTGTGATGTCACATTCATCATTCACATGGCCTAGCCGTGGGTCAGCCCCGTTGAAGTGAATAGGGCTGTGCTGCAATACCAAACACAGCCGCTATCCAATGTACGACACTATGCTTGGTGAGCAGAGAGAAAGCAGTGGTGCTGATCAGAATCCGACCAATGAGATACTGATAAATTATACAGAGGTAATATTTTAGAACACCCCTTTAGCTATTAGGTATATGGACCCTAAGGCTGAGTTCACATCTCCATAAAGGAGATCCAGCAGGCTGTTCTGACATAGAGTAGCCTGGCAGATCTCCCAGGATTGCCGGATTCTCTACTTCACCGCCGGATCCATTGACTGTAATGAGTAGAGATGAGTGAATGAAATCCACTGAAGTGGAATTCGATCCGAATTTCAGGATAAATTTGATTTGCTGCGAAGCCGAATTTCCTCGTGCTTCGCGGTAGCGAATAGATTTAACCTGAAATAGTGTCAAAATTAAAAAAAAATCATACTTACCTCCTCCATTTGCTTGCGACGGGCTGGTCCCCACCATCTTGATTGAAGATCTTGGGCAAAATCCCATGCGTGGTGACGAATGATGTCACCACGCCGGCCAGCGTGATGATGTCATCTCAAGCCGCATGAGATTTCATGCCAGATCCTCAATTAAGATGGCGGCAGCCGGCCCGTCGTGAGCAAATAGAGGTGGAAACTTTGGCGCTATCGCAGCTCCTGTCATTGCACCCGTAAATTCAAAAAAATGCACTTTGTGACAAAGTAATTTGTCACGAAGCTAATTTTTTTGTAAAATTCTGCAAAGCAGCCGAATCGAATTTACTAATAAATGCTGGGTTTTGGCCGGACAAATACAGTTGCATGCAACAGTTCTTTGTCCAGATGACAGCCGGCATTTGTGCAGGATCAGGCAGCCGGATCTCCCTGATGGAGATGTGAACTCAGCCTAAGGTCAAAACCAAGCTGTACAGTTATGACTCAGCCGCACTGTGGTTGAGTACACAAGGTCCACGCGGTCCAATCCAACTAATTAGGACCACACTGTTTAGTCATCTCCACTGTTAACTGCGTTGTGATACGTGCAAACCATTGACCATTAACAGTGCAGGCCTTTAATGACCATGCAGCACTCGCAAAACTGCATGGCTATTAGCAATGCAGACCGACTAAACAGTGAGGTCCTAAATAGTTAATCACAGCCTGCTGCAGCTTGTATAACAGCATGGTACTCGACCTCAGCACGGCCACATCTCAACCACATTATGATCGCGACGTTTGGTTGTACCCCAACAGAGCCAAAATTATATAAGCACTCATTTGCTACTAAAGGTGTCAGATATACTTCTCTGAGGCCCTTCCCTTTGAAACATGGTACATTCAAATAAGAGAGCACATAATCAGAGTAAAGAAACCAAACACGAGATTCAGCAAATTTATGTTCACGTTTACTCTATAGAGGATTTAATTAGCAGCATAAAACTCTGCATGTGTTACATGCAGATTTGTGTGTTTTGCTGTGGATTTCCACCTTTACGATGCACAAGGTGAAATCTGCAGCATAACTTGAAATGCTGCAGTTTTAATATCCACACCACAGATCAAATTACTCTGCTGATATTTTTCCACATTATATGAATGCGATTTTTTAAAAATCTCATCCAATTTGATAGTACTATAAAACACTGCAGATTTTCAACATGCAATTCCACAACAGAAAATTCACAGCGTATCCACCACTTGTGAAGATAAAAAAATGACAGTTCACTTTTGAATCAACATTAAAGATCCATTTATAAGGGCCTTTGTAACGTAATGTAAATTCAAAAGATTTGAGAATAAATAAGCTTACTCAGGCTAAGTGAGTAAATATATTTACCAAGTGTGATTAAATAACAGATAACCCAGACAAATCCCATACAGAATAATAAAAAGTAAATAAACATCAGAAGCCTAAATATAGGGTAGGGTTCCGGTCGATCATGCTATAACACATGGCTGTCTACCACATTATAACTTATAACCAGGGTGTACAAGAAATAGGGCGAATCAATACTTACACCCTACCTAAGATGAAGTTCCAGATGGAATCCCCATTAATTGTTAGTGCAGACCACAGTAATTTCCATCAGCAGCTCCTCCAGTGTGCATCACGCATGTCTCTGAGATCAGGAATGAGAACAGGAATGTATTTTTATTGCACAAAGGGGGATTAGTACTATCTCTAACCCAATACATTACAAGAGACATCATTAAACAGAATGGTAATAATAAAAGGGAGCAGAATTAAAGGGACAAAACCAATCATTAATAAAAAATACCTACAATACAGGCTTGTACTAAACACATATAATATCTCAAACAATTCTGTATGTAGAACCTTGTTGAAAAAAGAACTTCAGAAGGGCAATTCGGTTTTTCCTGATTCCTGATTCCATCTTGCTTGCAGAAATCACACTGGTTACCACAGTATCAGCAGAAACGCTTCTTTACCAGGCACCTAATCACATCTCTAATAGAGGAGAGCTACTCTGTAGGGAGGCACAAGTAAATTATTGATCTCTCAAAACAGAATAGCATCTGTATTTGTGACCTAGTGCGTGCAAGGAGTCAATGCAACATCCCAGGCATATTCTAACAGATGTCTTGTTATACAGAAAGCCAGAAGACTATTAAAGGTTTTGTCCAGTTCGGAAAATACGCTAGTAGGAAATTCATCATCATAGGTCATCTATTGGCCGGAGCAAAAAGCATCTGCTGAGTCCCATGCCTTGAACTCTAGTACATTTTTGAGTCACATGGAAAGCACATTCATTTAAACTAAAACTATGCAATGCTTCATTTCCCTAGTGAGGGCGCTGCAGGGGCATATAACACTTGCTACAAGGTTCCACATTCACCTGGAGTCGAGCAATCGGCCAATACTAAAATCAGCTTATTGTTGGGAGATCTTTCTAATGGAAGGTATCATCCAAAATTGAGAACCACTTTAAGGAAGTTGCGGAATAGACTACTTCCGGCAAAATAAAAACAACTATGGGGCGCATTACTATGCCTTTTAATTCGGAATTATGTCACTGAAAAGTTGAAAATGTTGTTCCATGCTGTATTTGCAATTAAATTTGTGTCTTTTTGGCTCCCTCACCACTTCGGAAAAGGGGCATTGCAAGGGTGGAGAGGGGATGGGCCACCTCTTTTCTGGCATAAATAAAGATAGAAAGCTACAGCAGCCAGGAGACTGCCATAGATTTAAGTGTGTTTCAAGGCTTACCAAAACATGTGACAAATACACGAGAGGTCTATGTCTCAACATAACTTTGTAGAAACCTTCAGCAGCTCAGGGGGGACCAAGACAAGTGGTCTTGATAAATTTCCCTCTATATTCTTCAATTATATGTGCAAATTTATACTACGGACCATACTATAGACATGTATTAATAAAAAGAAAAATGTTGGTGCTCTCAATAAAAGAAAAAAAATGAGTCTTACTTTTAATAGGTAAGTTAAATAAAAGAAATTAGGTCAATTAGCAAGCATTTACAGTCCTTAGTTCTCTTCATCAGGCATGGTATAACAAAGTATCTACAAAAAAAAAGTAGTATAATAAAACAAAAAACAGAACCACCGGAGGAGCTTAGGAATGGGAGCTGAGCGGCACGTTATTTTGTTCCCATCATTTTTGATAATGATCTGGACTAATGCTGGCATGGCGATAAAGAGCTTGATCGGGTTGGACATAGTTCTAGGAGACCTCAGAGTCTTATGTATGACTTCTCAGGGCACTTTTGATTTGAACCAAATTTATTTGGACCAAATTGAAACTGTTGGCCGATTCAACTGAATCGGACCCAAAGCAAATTTTGGGAAGTTCGATCATCTTTAGTTTATTGTCAAGTTAAAGTTTGCCAGAGCTGTACTTTGTTATATGAAGCTTGATAATGAGAACTAATGATACTTTCACATTAGCGTTTTTTGCGGATCCGTTATGGATGTGCAAAAACGTTTCCCGTTACAATAATACAACCGCATGCATCTGTCATGAACGGATCCCTTTGTATTATGTCTTCTATAGCCATGACTCCGTCTTGAACACCATTAAAAGTCAATGGGGGACAGATCGCTATGGGAGCGCAACCATACTGAACGGAATCCTTTTTGGGGCATTCTGTTTTGTTCAGTACAGTTTTGTCCCTATTGACAATGAATGGGGACAAAACTAAAGAGTTTTCTTCCGCTTTTGAGATCTATGGATCTCTAGAGCGGAATTGAAAACGCTAATGTGAAAGTAGCCTAAGTTGTCTTAAATGTTTGCTGTTTGATTATTTTTTATTATTATTATTTCACTTAGCCATTTAAAGTGTCATAATTGTGAGATCAATAATACTTTTTTAAGAAACGGGCAAACTACTAGCAGCATAAACGGTATTCCACAATTGCAAACTGAAATCTTTGCCTTTTTGGAGAACTGTAAAATCTACTCTGAATAGATGACTTATAAAGAGCTAATGCATAGTAATCCTCATCTTTAATTCTGGACATGAAGTATAAAATGTTGAAAGTAGCTGAAACAGAGAGCATCACCAAGAATGTTTGTTTGAAATTTTGCTTTGAAATTTTTGGTGCAGTCCCAGGAGGTGAATGTGGAAAGTTGAAGGTAAGGTCATCCATGCATTGTTAAGTAGGAGAAAAGGGTGCTGAAGCCAACAATCCTGTACAAGATGATTGTTTCTGACTAATTTGACACATGACTTGGAACCCTGGAATTATGAAAATGGGTTATAAAATAATAATTTGAATCTTTTTGCAGTTTATAAAGATTCAGAAAGCAGCATAGTGCTCCTCGATAAATGCATTATTTCGATCATAGTAAAAGAGTTTCCATGGTTGAGAGATTATTTGCATAAAGTGCTAACATAAGTAATATTACGACTAAAGATAAGCAAAGGAAATCAATTCTACATAGATCAAATTTATTAGTAATTTCCAAAAGATTGTTATTTTGGCAAATTTTAAACTTCTGTGATCCATCCTGCATTAAAGGGGTTCTCCAGGATCATCAATATGACATCGGCATGGATGTGTCGGGTGGTGGACCCCTGACTTCCATGACACATCCTGGTGAGTGCTGTGGCTTCCCCGCAGTTTACCAAGCACAGCTCTGTCCATTGGATAGTGGATGTGCTTGGTATCACAGCTCCGCCTCATTCACTTTAATGTGACTGAGCTGTGCCTAGACCAAGTGACGACGATTGTGACATCACTGGCCTAGGAAGAGGCTACAGCAAACACTATAGAACTGCGGCCTCTTCATACAGCTGATCAGCAGTTGTGCTGGGAGTTTGACCCTCACAGATCTGATATTGATAACCAATCCTGAGGATGAATTATTAAGCTAAACTTCGTGGCACTCTGCTTGGTTGATGCTAGGAGTCTGGTTCCCACCCCATTCACAGTAAATAGAGAATACTCCAGCAGCTCGATTGCAAAATGGTGAATCTTTTATTAGGATTGCGGCTGTACAATTAAAGTGTGACGTTTCGGCCACATCCGGCCATTTTCAAACTACAGCAAGAACATAAATACACAAAATATATAAGTAGAAAGGAAAAAAACCAAGGCAGTGGATATGTTTGAAGGCTGATTTATTGGCCTGTATTTGTGGGAGGGGCGTTGGTAGCACATTTATACCAGGCAGGCGCCTCCCTTGGGTGTGACGACGGTGCTGCCTAGTTGTGTGAAGTTTGAGCCACCTGTTGCAGTACATGGGCTGAATCAGCAGCTTCCATACCCAGTCGGCGTTCAGGATCCCAGCTGAGGTCGTTTCGGTCAGGTGAGGGTTTGCTGCTTGCTCATGCAGCATCGCCCCGTTACAGTCTGGCTCGCGATGTGTCGGCTCCTTTGGTGAGGAGGAGCAGCACTGCACAGGAGCGATTCTGCCTGGCAGCCCATGCTTGGCACCCATGCGGCAGCACGGTTAGTCCGGCCGGCGGTGTGTCAGCTCCTTTGGTGAGGATTAGCAGCACTGCACCGGAGCGATTCTGCCTGGCAGCCCACGCTTGGCGCCCACGCGGCAGTATAATTAGGCAGCAGGGGTCAGCGTGACTCTGTCTCGTTTTCTCGCATGTTTCTATGTCTTGCACAGGCCCCCTTGCTTAGTTTGTCTGTGTATATCTGTATGTCTTTCTTGTCTGCTTTCACTTCACTGCTCGCCAGCAAACCTCTCTCGCTATCCGCAATTTTTTCTGCAGACAGACTAAAGCCTTGTTCACACTGACATCCAGCATTATCCCCTTACTTGCATTATAGAGGGTAAGGTTCAGGCAGCTCATTAATCCAGGTGGAGCAGAGTTGCTGTTTACAAAGTGTTATTGTTTCTTTAGTATAAATGCTATTTTGCGATATGTATATTGAGTAGACAGTAAGCTCCTCTGTGTTGAGGTATCTTCCAAGCTAACTTCTCTCACTATCCGCAATTTCTTCTGTAGACAGAATAAAGCCTTGTTCACACTGACATCCAGCATTATCCCCTTACTTGCATTATAGAGGGTACGGTTCAGGTAGCTGATTACTCCAGGTGGAGCAGAGTTGCTGTTTACAAAGTGTTATTGTTTTTTTAGTATAAATGCAATTTTGCGATATGTATATTCAGTAGACGGTAAGCTTCTCTGTGTTGAGGTATCTTCCTTTGTCTTGTTTCATTTGTTTTGGAAATATAAAATGTGTGTGTGCCATTTTAAGGTGGTGAACCTGAGTTTGTGTATTTAAAAAGCACATGTGCAAGGTGCTGGGGATCCATCTTCAGTTCAGAGTGTTATCTGGACACTGGGGGGGCTATTTGCTACAAAGGTAATTGCAGAGACCTATGAGGACCATTTATTTTGTTATGAGCTTGGCTTTCGCCAAGAACCAAGTTTAGTTTGTTTTTACGGCATATACACCCACATATCAACAAGGCGCATGTGCTGATGGTGGCAACGTTTGTATGTACTCACCTGTAGCAGCGTGGTGTGGTGCAGGTGGTTTTTATTACTGCATGCCTCGTGTTAGTGTCAGCATACTTCCGCGTCAGGATTGTCTTTAAATGTCCTTTTTTGCTTTTCAGGTCACGTCACAGCTCGCCATTCTCAGTTGATGTGGTCAATCACATCTTTTGCTAAGGTAGTAGAAGGAAAAAAAAAATCACATTACAGGTAGATTTCCCATTAGGTTACGGGCTTTGCTACTTGATGTTTTATTTTTAGGTTGTTATAGGTTCAGAATGTTGGGTAAGTCGCGTTTCCATCAGTTTGCGTAGTCACTACATCAGACCTGACCCGTCACTCAGGCCTCGGCGGTTTTAACCATTTAGTTGCTTTCTGATAACTGCATGCCTCATGTCAGTGTCGGCACACTACCACAGCCAGGATCGTCTTTGCATGTCTTTTTTGCTTTTCAGGTCACATCACAGCTCGCCATTCTCAGTTGGTGTGGTCGATTACATCTTTTGCTAAGGTAGTAGGAGAAAAAAAAAAAATATATATATATATATCTATATATATATCTATATATATATATATATATATATATATATAAAACTTTATCAGCTTACAAACTTGCTACTTGACGTTTCTTCAAAGGTTGCTATAGGTTCAGAGGGTTGGGTAAGTCACTTATTCATCTTTTTCCGGTATCACAATGTCAAACCGAACATGTCGTTTAGGTCACGGCGGTTTCAACTATTTGGTTTTTCTGGTGCTTCCGCCGGCGCTACTGGTGTTGGGTGCGGGTATTCGCGGGGCGAGTTTTGGTCTTGGATATCGTGATTTCGAGATTTTTAAAATATGTCGAATATGTGACCCAATATTCGCAATTACGTATATTCGCTCTTCAGATGGATAGTGAGTGATAGGGAAACTGCATCTTAAATAAAAAAATACAAAAAAAATACAAAAAAAAAATAATTTTAATTTCTGACATAATTTTCCCCAACCTTAGTTGCTTCTTAAACAACTTCCACTGTTCCGGTCAGAGTAAATATTTAATAGGTTAAAAATGTACTGCGAATGTTGGTCACTTGAATATTCGCATTAATCTATTCGCGGTTTGTATTCCCTTACCTACCTAGCGTTAACAGGTTGTGTCAGACTCCAGTACGCTGCATGTATTGCGAAAATTCATATATGTCTTTTTGCACCCTTCCATCCGCACAAACGACTCCCGACATTTCAAGCTTTTAATACATGTAAAGCTGTTTAAACATTATTAATAACGTACAGATTCTATGCACACGCGAATATAAATTAAAAATTTATCGCAAGTCATGATTTTGAATGCGAAATAACGAATATTTCGAAATCGCGAATGTGATGCGGGTTGTTCGTCAAATGTCGCAAAGTCGAGTGTGAGTCTTTGAGCTCATCACTACTCAACACATCTCAGTCGTGCGGCATCTCCGTATGCCAGTGTCCAATTTAGGGTTGAAACCGACAACTATCAGGCTTTTCCTTCAGGTGAGGTGCGGCATATGCTGCCTCTAGGTACGAAAGTTCTGGCCCATATTATCCGGAAGCGAGGTCGGTGGCGCTCTGCATGTTAAATAGGTTCATAACTCATCTAGTCAAGAGATGTTCTTGCATTTCAGAGTTTGGTCGTGTTAGTGTTGTTGCTGGCACTGGTTTTGTTGCCATTTTTGGCCCCCAATATAATAATTTTCTTTCCGACATTCCATTGAGGGTGCCCGGTTCGTGTCTTTCAGCAATTACTTTCAGGCATTCCTCCTATGCAGCGGTTATGGCACAATTCAAGCCGTTTAGTTTAGTTAGTTAGGCAGGTAGACGGTTACATGTCATGTAGCCCTGACCACAAGTTTGAAGGCCGATTTATTGGCTTGTATTTGTGGGAGGGGAGTTAGTAGCACATTTATACCAGGCAGGCACCTCCCTTGGGTGTGACGACGGTGCTGCGTACCCTCCCAACCTGCCTTCTTTTTCATAAACACCTTGCAGGGTATGCCCCCTTTCAGGGTATGCCCCATTAGTTTAGTTAGTTAGGCAGGTAGACGGTTACGTGTCATGTAGCCCCGACCACAAGTACAAGTTATACAAGTTATCAAGGTGGTAGTAAAATAATTCTGTCTTTAATGTCCAGGTTATATGGATCCAGATTTTACAGGGTCCCAATGTGCCATCCCTGGATGCCTATTATATCAGGATGTTAAGGAGGATGCCAGAGTTATATATAATAATTATAATGTTATACTGAAAATGTCAATGCAGCAGATAAAAGTATAAATATAAGGGTGAAAATAAGTGACAACATTAATTGGAGTAGCAACATTAATCAGAGTTACCCAGTGACCTGTACAGTACATAGCCAGAGGTAAAGGCCAAAGTCTTATGGAGCAAAAATTACCTGGTGCCTCTTGGAGAGAAGATCAGGAGGTAAGTAATAATCCTGAGGATGGTTTATCAGTATCAAAATCTCGGAGAAACCCTTTAATTGCTGCAAATGGTGGCCACTATTTTAAAGATCAAAAGACAGAGAAGAAGGCATCTGCTAGCAAAAACAGATCATTCTTGACTTTTTTTATTTATTTAAATAAAATCTGTGTTTTTAACATAAAAATTCAACTATTTATTACAACCAGCTACCATCTGCTTGCCTAAAACCATATGTGTCACTGTCTCTTTGACGTTACCAGATATAGTCCTAGGAGACTTCAGAATGTTGTACATGACTTTTCAGGGCAATTGGGGTATAATTTATTTGGACTGAATTGACTTTGATGATCATTTTGATCAAATAGGACGTGAAATGCATTTTGGGAAATTCACTCATCTCTAGTTATAGTTCGTATATTTCCTAATACTGGTATACGAAACACATCATGTTGATGAATTCGGTGTAGAGTAGCTATTAAGCTATGCCAGTTGTTCTTGTCTTATGCCAGACTCTTGCAGTGAGCCCAGAAGACATGAGTGGTGGTTGTGGCACTGATGGTGGTAGTAGTCTCATGTTGCCATTCCTTGATCTAAAGCTCTCTGGGCTCTGCAGTGATGGGAGGGGTGCATCCTTTCTTTTCCTTAGGGCACACTTTGGATTTGGAGCTACTGCCTGGTGTTAGGAGGGATGCCCTTAGTGTAAATGGGTTTCAGGGTGCAAAGCAAAGGTCATGAATGGTTGCAGACAGTACAATACTATTTGCAATGATAAGGCTGATCGATTGATTAACTATCAACAAATACATGTACTGGCAAATGTAAGCACAGTTCTTATTATACATATTGCATAAGCCAATTTCTCAAGACTGTGTATAGGTGGTGTAAACAGCAAAAAGGTCCCCCTGAGTCCCTTTCCTGACAACTTGTGCAGTACTCCACATTAGGTTAAGGGGTGCGATTTCCTGCTCTCATTTTCTTTATATGTGGGCTTCAATACTTTAAACAGATAGACAGTTTGTCCTTCCTAATATGGTGAGGGACTTGCCCTAACCAAAAATACAGGGAAGTCTATAGCCACAGTATAGGTGTTACCTTTTCTGACAGATTATCAGCACATTCCCTTGTATAGCCACTAAACTTTCTGGAGCTGGCACACATGTTGTCGCTTTACTAGCAGGCCAAGGCTCACAGTGCCAGAGTCTCCCAGTTTAGGTCTGTTCTTTGCTGCCCACACACTAGCATTCAGCAAACTATCATGTTTTGTAAAGTACTTGCTTTATTCAAAGTGCTTTGATTGTCTTCTTTGCACTCCGGTCACATGATGATTTTGCCTGAATTTCTAAAAGGGTTCCTGACATCACGTGTACATTTCTCATGATACCGTGTGGCTTTATTGATGGAATGTCATGAAACTAGATGACCTAGCTTGGTTCCACCCCTTTCATCTTCATAGCTCCTGCAAGTCCCGAGTTTCCTTTAATATGCATGCGTCACTCCTATAGTGTACTGCATTTGCGCCAGTACTGTTCAAAGACTGAAGAATCAAAGATAAGGTTTAAATTGAAGTATGATGAGGAGAGAAAGGTAAAATTCTGAGATACAGTGCGGTTAGGGGAGTCTACACTTTTTATTTATAGTGGAGGAGTAGCAAGATGGAAAGCATAAGTGTTGTGTCGTGAATCTTGGTACAAGAGGTCAACTGGGTGGTTCTCCAGCAAGCTGGGATGCCTGCAAAGCAGGATGAGATTGCTAATGCCACGCTTCCATACTTCAGTAGAATTGTGTAGCCAGGGGTATGTGGGGGTAGATAGTCTAAATGGACCTCCACATGTCAATAAATGAATGAACCCCACACATCCTTGTGTCCTTTCTTTGTTAGTGCACCATACATTAATCAAGTGAAAGACTTTTAGATTAAAGTATAACAAAAATGCACACCTGTAGCTTAAGCCATGCCTCTCTGGTAGAACTTCCTGCTGCGTGTGTGAGGTCATATCCATGCACACCTAGCTGTTCTATAGCTGAAGATGGAGAAGAGTGGGGAAAGGACAAAGTGCTTTGTCTGCAAAATCTCTCCTACTGTATACCGCTTATGGGAACAGTCTGGGGATTACCTTGTAGACGTATGCATCACTATGGATTAAATGCATTTGTGTCATTTATGTTTTTTTACGGGTTTAGTGTCTTAAAATTGTTCTCAGGTTCAGCCTGTTTTATTCATTACTGTATTCATTGTGTTGCAAGTTGTGGAAGAAATTCAATTTGGGTTTGAATCTCTCTCTCTCTCTCTCTCTCTGTTTCTTTCTCTCTTGAAAATTTTTACCCAATTGAATCTGAAGAAATTCTAAATTACAATTCTTTCAAAAATTTGGGGTCAACACTGATCTCTAATCTAAGTAATCTCTAATCTAAGTATGTAATATTTTTTTGCAGAAGGGGGTAGAACATTAGTATTAGTAAAACACAAGACTATAAGGTCATCATAGGGGATCAAATTGTGTGAGTGGAAGGGAGGGGTCTCTCAGTCTTCCTACGTACAGGCTACAGGGTAAACAGGGCCTCACCTTACTTTGCTAAATTTTTTTCCTCCTCTGTGTTTGTATCGTTAGTAAGATGATATATGTAATCATTGGATTAACATATAAATTTATTGATATACTTTCAGCCTCCATACATTTTGACATTTAAATCATGGGAACCCCCTGCCCAATGAGAACTTGAGGTTGCCACAGCGTCTGCTGAGTGGACATCTTTGAGAGTCTCAATGTCAGTTTCATAGGAATAGACTTGGAAATTGACTTTCTGTTCATACTGGAGTCATTGTTGCAACCACCACGTCAATTGGAGCGAGTCTCACAATCTAACAGCCAAAACTATTGGAGAATGAAAATACATTAGTAATGTATGCCAATTTGCTTACAAATGGGGAAGGGGGTTTTCTTCTGGTACTGTCTCTTTAATTATATTACCCTGCCTGCCCCCTATTTCTAGATAGATAGATAAAAACAGGGGCAGGCAGGGCAATATAATTATAGAGGCAGTACCAGAACACTGAAAAGTTAACTCTTTAAAAGGGTTATCCCACAAGACATATTCTACAGAGTGTAATCGTATGTAATTAAAAACTTTGTATGGCCACTGAGTTATTTAATATAATGTATCTGTATAGCGCCACCTGCTGTTTGTTCATTTTCTTATTTCTTTGACCTGCTCACTGAGATGGCTGCATATGCTCAATTTCATCCTTCAACTGCCTCCCGAGCTGTGATAGGGAGAGCTGAGACACGCCCCCTGAGCTGTAGCAGAAAAGACACCCCCCTTGGTCTTTCAGCTTGATATGAATCTAGCAGAGCAATTAATAGGGAGATCTCTGGATCCATGTGAGGTACAGGGCTGGTTCCAGCTTTGTTAAAGATTGTCATTACTTTTTTATGTCTGATTTTCATGTTTTACTTTAGTCATAGGATAACCCCGTTAATATGATATTATCATAATGAAACAATTCTGTGGCAATGTCAAATAAACAATGGTACAGTATATCATACAGTAATGGGTTTTTGAGTAGTTTGCTAATAATGTGCCCTTTGATAAACACATCAGGCATTATTTTCTGAATGGCTTTTGCTGATCATTAAAATTCCTATTACATTCAAGTAGAATCTTTGAAAAAAAACAGATACAGATGTTTTATGGCTTGACAGCCTTGTTAGCATGAATCGTGTTGTACAATACAATGGATCTTCCTCCTACACTGACACACTTTTGTTGAAGGTGAAGTGTGCATAAGACATATGGGTTCTATGTGCTTGCCTGCGTCAGAAAATCCAAGTGCTTTTTTAAAGAGCAGTTACAACCATGATAGCCCTTAAACACTGCGGGATTTATATAACAGGTGGGCACAGTCAGGCCTCAAGTACATCAGGGTTGGGGGAAGAGAGCTGACATTCATGTCTAAGGCACAAATCCATATCAGAGTCTCTATTGCCCCCTCTTAGACGGAGCTTTTGATGGACCATGCTATGATTTTTATCCGCATGAACTTTGAGAAACATACATATCTGCGTGCTTCAATACAAGAAGCCAGATACAACACGGGCCCCTGTTTTTTTTTTTGGGTACTGTATTCTGGATATGCAGGAGCAAGGTAGCTACATTGCAATGGATGTTTTCCCATGTATTGTATCACATGGTCAAGAGCTTACAACTGCTATGGATGTCATTGTGAATATTCTGTCTAGTGTTCAGCGAAGTTCTTGAAATTTTTATTCGGCTACTTCGCCAAATTTTACAAAAAAAATCCCTTTGTGACTAATTACTTCATCATGAAGCGCATTTCTTTGTAAGCAGTAAGTGCAATGACAGGGAATGGCAATTGTGCCACTTCCCATCATTGTACCCCTCAAATGGTGCGTTCTTTGCTGGTCATGGCATCTGACATTAATATTAAGGTCTATAATTTAAAAAAAATAAATTAATAAAATTATACTTACCTCATCCATTTGATTGCAAAGAGCCCTTCGCCACTATCTTAATTGAAGATACAGCGAGAAATGTCATCACGTCAACCGTGATGACATTGATCATGTCAACTGTTTTGAGACGTCATACATCACTGTGCATGAGATTTTGCACAAGATCTTCAATAGAGATGGTGATGGTGGGTTCTTCATACTCAAACAGATGAGATGAGTATAATTTTTTTTTTACCCCATTTCAGGTAAAATCGATTTGTTACCATGAAGCACAAGGAAATTCGATTTTGCGGCAAATCAAATTTTCCCTGAAATTCAGATCGAAGTCCACTTTGATTTTCTTAACACTAATTCTGTCACATGTTTAAAGATAGATAATTGAAGCCAGGGGCGTAACTACCATAGTGGCAGACCATGCGACTGCTATAGGGTCTAGAGTAAGGGGGGGCCCAGGTGGGATAATCCCCTTCTATTCTGGGGGTGAAAATTTGGCCAGGACTCTACCCTCTAAAGCAGGGATGCACAACATTTTCGGGTTAGGGTCCACATTGTCAAACTGAACCAACGACAAGGGCCGAAAATAAAACTTAAAGGGGTATTACCTACTGAAATATTGTATTTATGGCATATTAAACATACAGTATATACCAAAAATGTCTGGTTACACTTCCAGGGCTCCCATCTAATGGGAGAATATATGAAATATACATGTGAGCAGCTACAAGACCTAGACATACATGTCTGGCACCAGATGCTTGGGGGCCTCTCAGAATAGTATCACGGGCCGCATGTGGCCCCCAGGCTGCAGGTTGTACACCCCTGCTCTAAAGGAACAACTTTTAGCAAATTAAGCAGTGGAAAAAATGTCCCAAGGGTCATTAAAAGGCGGAAACCCTTTTGTCCTGTGTGGGGGGCCTGGTTTGATCCTTGCTATAGGGCCCTTACTTCTCTATGTTTGCCACTGATTGAAGCCAACCTGTCTCATTGCATGGCATAGAGCAGAAGGGGCTGAGCAGATTGATATATAGTTTTGTGGGAAAAGATTCAATGTAATTCATATTTTCTCCATTTAAATTCCTGCTTTTGCTTAGGGGTCCAGTGGGCAGTCCTACTCCATTATTGACTGCTATATATGTAGTCATACAGGAAAGTTACTGAGTAGGATGCCTACTGGGCTCCTAAGCATAGAAAGAACATAATATGTTATCATGAATCTTTTACTGCAAAACTAACAATCTGCTCAGGAGGAGGATTGATAAATACACTATTTTAAAGTGTTTATACGTCCCATTGGTCCTGCCAGTCTAGTCATGATTCACCAGTCTGATCCCCACTGCTCAGATCCCTGCAGCAGTCACACATTTAATTAATAATTTATTAATAATTTACCATACATGACTGCTGCACACAATCACTGTATTCAGTAGTCATGGGTGTATGAACAGCAAGTGGCTTCTGAGGATAGTGATTGACTGCAGCAGTCACGTAAACGATGAGGGGCATGTGACTTCTTCAGGCCCAGAGGGTAACAGAGTAGTGGGAATTAGTTCAGTGACAAAGGATGTAAGAAACATTTAAAAGGTGAGTAAAGGCTGAGCCATAACTTTAATATTTCATGCAACCAAGAAAAACCAGTGGGGATGGGAGAAATATACTGTAAGAAAGTCAATGAATACTTCTTTTATGGCATGTACTAGTGTTCAACAAGACATCAAAACTCAGAACATCAGAGGATCCACATGAAACCCAATCTGCAATTATGTGTGTAAATTCATGTTTCTAATTGTGTGCACTATGCTGTGTGTTAGCTCAATTAACATGAATGATGCACTCACTATTTATTCAGTATAGGACAGTTTAGGAAAAAACTTTAATTACAACATCATTGTGTTTCTTATTGCTGAGAAATGAAGAGTGAGGGAGATGGAAAGATATAGTAAAGCTAGAAAATCTTGAATATCTTGAATCACAAGCTATGTGTCTGTAGAGGGAATGCTATAGTTAACAATTACTAACTGTGTAATTACTAAGTTCTGTGATCACAGCAGCCTCAGCACACAGTTTTTTTTTTCTCTTTCTCAACAGTGTAAGGGCTCTTTCACACTACCGTTTTTCTTTTCCTTCCTAGAGTTCCGTCGTCGGGGCTCGCAGACGGAAAAAGACTGATCAGGATTATCCAAATTCATTGTGAATGGAGAGAAATCCGTTCAGGATGCATCAGGATGTCTTCGGTTCAGTATGTGAAAGTTTTTTGGACATTGACAAAACCGCAGCATGACTTCCAAAAATCAGGAAGACATGCCGTAACGCCGGATCCAGAATTAATGCCCATTGAAGTGCATTAATCAGTATCTAGAATTAAGCTAAACATCGTTTCGGCGCATCGCCGTATCCGACGTTTAGCTCTGCGCATGCGCAGCAGCAGTTCTGATCGGGGCCCCAGTGTAAGCTGGGGCTCCGATCGGTTACCATGGAAGCCAGGACGCTACTGAAGTCCTGGCTGCTATGGTAAGTACTCCGCAGAAGTGTACTTACCTGCGCTGCGGCCTCCGGTGCTCCTTTATGACATCACAGGTCCGGGTGGTGCATATTCTATGCGCCGCGGGGACCTGTGACATCATAAAGGAGCGCCCGGCGGACGCAGTGCAGGTAAGTACACTGCTGCGGAGTACCATGGCAGCCAGGACTTCAGTAGCGTCCTGGCTGCCATGGTAACCTGGAAGCATTTCGAAGACTGATCAGGATCCTGATCAGTCTTCAAATGCTTTCAGGCGACTTGCGCTGTGACAGATCCGTCGGGACGGAAGTGCCCGCTGGATCCTCAGAATGCAAGTGTGAAAGAGGCCTAAAAATGCATGGAAGAGTAATCTGAGCTACTAGGTTTGTAGAAAAATTATTTGGGAACCAGGCTGTAGGTTTGCTTTATGTATGACATGGTAGACGACATTAAAGGGAATCTGTCCTCATGATTCAGGGCTCTTATCTGCAGTTATACATCAGTAGTCCAGATCAATATTTTGTTTATATTTCTACTAGCCCCCATTCCCCCATTAGAGTTTAAATCTGTGCTAAAAATACATTCTTGGGACTGCTGTGTATGGGCACAAGAGTCCTCTCCATTGTGTTGGCATGGCAAGGTAATCTGCAGTGCAGCTTTCAGTGCTGACAGCGGGGGAACAAGGGCGGTATAAAAATAACAAATGGTCATCTGGAGTCCTTGTGTGTAATACTACTCAGCTCCTACTGTAAAGAATCACGGTAATAGGTTCCTTTAAAGCTTGGTTCACATATGGCAGTTGTTTTGTCAAATTTAATTTACTGCCATGGTTTTGCACATCGTTCTATGAGCACATTTTTTTTTAACTAGAAATAAGCTTCAACTCTGCATTAGCAAAACTTGGGAAATTACTAGAAGTATAATAGGAATATTAAATATAAAAAATGCTTAAATTAATGTGCTATTTCACTTTATCAGAAGACTCTCATAATTAGTTATCTTTGCTTCAGACTACCTTGGAGCTCTGTGTGTAGCAACTGTAGTTAAGGACAGACAAGGAAAGTTAGGCTAGAACCCAGCCCGCTTTGCCTACCTACTTGCAGTACAAGCCCTAGATAGCTAGACCGCAACTGGTTAATGGTACCTACGCTATTTAAGTGCAGAGATAAACAACAAGCAAAGCCAGATAAACACAATACCAGAGTCATATGTAAATAGGTCCGAACCAGACAGGCTATACAGTTCCAAATGGGAGACAGACTGGTCAGAAGACAAGCCTGGGTCAGAAGCACCAGCAATCCAATAAGGCACAGGAGCAAGAACCAGTGACACAGCTAGTGAGTCTAAAGACTACCACTGGCAATGGTGTATGGCCAGGAAAGGATTTAAATAGACGGTATAGTCCCTGGATCAGAACCTGATAGGCCAGGATAGGCACTCCATTGGTCAGAAACACTAGTACACAGGAATAGAGCAGCTAAGCTAATCAGCTCAGATCATCTGATGACCAAGCAAAAAACGTGTCCATCAGGTGAAATCATTGTTGAAGAAGACACCGAAATACAGCAATTAATCTGTCTGAGGACAAGCGATAGCAGTAGCCATCTCTTTTCTCATACAGTGAATGGAATTGCTTCATGGCAATGCAGCTCTTTACCACCATTGACGAGTAGGCAATTATTGGGAAAGAACAGTTCCTTCCTGAGAATTGCCTGCTAAGTTGGTGCATGAAAATGCACCTTTAATGTGCCACCAATCATACAATGAATGAGCAAATGCCTGTTAAGTACCAAACTCACAGGAAGTACCAAAATCATTGTTTCTGAGCAGCAGATCGTCCTGTTTATAAAGGAATCTGTGCCCAGAAGAAAAGAATATGTATGGGGATACGCAATCTTTTGTCCCCATAGAGAGGAGATGATTGCTGCATGCAAATGTAACTCTTATCTCCACTGCTAATCAGACATTTATCAGGAACGTTCAGTTCATTCCAAATTATTGCCCGTGTATTGGCCATAGTAAGCCTTAACCCATATTTTTTAATTCCCACAATTTATTTATTTGGATGTCTGTACATGATATTATGTTGGATAACAGCATGAATATTGTCATCTCTCATGACATAATGCTATACAAATATAGTCACAAAATGTTACAGTACAATTATCACCTGCTGATTACTTATTCTAAAGCACGATCATGCTGAGATGAGAAAAATAAGAAAAGCGTCCTTATAAGACGTATAAGAGATATTGGAGATTTATTTTTGTTTATTTGACACTTAAACATACTTGCATGTGTGAAAGAGCCTTGAATTGAATTGATATAGTCGCTTTCCCCCCTCCCCTTATATTCTTATCAACTGTGTGCCAATTAAAAGTTAGAGAATGAAGGAATTGTTCAAATTTCGAGTCAAGTTTTTTATGTGGATAAACCGGTTGGCTGATTCGATTTGGGTCCCACTCCAAATCAATTCGACCCAAATCGAAAGTGCTCTCATCGGACTGAAAATTTGTGTATGACACAGTTTTTTTTCTCTCTAGTCTGTCATTTCTAAAATGGAAATGGAAACACAATTAAGCTGCAATACCAAGCAGAGCCACTATAGAATTTATGTTGCATGTTAGAGGACACAACATTCACCCCTATAATGAGGAAAGGCCATCAATTTTTAACTGCATGAATGCCTTTTAACCCCTTACTGACCTCCGCTGCACTTGTATGGTGCTGTTGGGTCTATAAAGATGGTGCCATGTTTCTGCTTTTTTAAACAGCAGACATTTGGAACTAATGTCTGTGATTGGCAATAATGCTGATCACAGACAGTTAACTCTTCAGATGCTTTGGTCAATTGTGACAATGGTATCTGAGGCAGCTTTCCCCAAAAGTGATGTGCTCACTGGGCCCAAATGGTTCCCTAATACATTTTTTTTTTCAATTAAATTTTTTTTTTTTCAATTCCAATTTTTAATTTGGAATTTAACCGTTTTCCCACTACATTGTATGCAATATTAAATGGTGTCATTGGAAATTGTCCTTATTTATACTGTTATTTTTCTGACCCAGCTTCCTTGACCTGCTGTTGGCACTCACTTAGTTTTTATACACTATGCCATCTAACCCTAGCCTATTTTCTGATTATGTATATGTATTATGATCGTGTGAATTCAGACCAAATCCATATTTTCCATGTCATTGGAAATTGTCCTTATTTATACTTTTATTTTTCTGACCCTGCTTCCTTGACCCCGCTTCCTGTTGGCACTCTTAGTTTTTTTAAACTATGCCATCTAACCCTAGCCTATTTTCTGATTATGTATTATCATCTTGTGAATTCAGACCAAATCCATATTAGCCATGCAGTTAGGGTAGGTCCCCATTGTAAAACTGAGCACACACTGAGGCCACAGTTCCTTTTTAGATGATATAACATCTACTACCTGATCTAGTACTAGAGGAACTCACTATGCATGGATTTATTTAGCTGCTGTTGAATTCAATAAAAGCTGTTAACCCCTTAGTGTCCACCCATACGCCTTTTTACTGCAGTCACAAAGGGGCCTTAGGCTAAGCAGCCACCTTAAAATATTGTCCCGGTCTAAGTGAGAGCGGTGGCTCGGCTCGCACATAATAGCCCAGACTGGAAGGAGGCGGTTCCATCAGTGATTGATAGCTCTCTATGTATGTACAGTCATAGAGGTAAGGCTGTCAATCACTGATAGGACCGCCTCCTTGACTTCAAAGCCCAGAATGAATAACCTACTAGTCTGTGTAATAACAGCCTATTCATTAAACTAGAACCCGACGCGTTTCCCCCCCAAAGATACAGTGAGGGTTCATCAGGGGTCCGGAATTGTGTAGTACAGGGAACCAACAATATAATTAAAACAAATGCCAATCATGTGACTGGTACCAAACAAAAATATAGAGCAGTACCTTAGAGTCAGCGCAAGTTTAACATCCAACTTAGATAGGGAACTAGTCACTTACGACCTCTGACAACGATGTGTTCACACTGGCATGGAGCAGATGGTGGCCATCCACCATCTGCTCCACGCCAGTGTGAACACATCGTTGTCAGAGGTCGTAAGTGACTAGTTCCTATCTAAGTTGGATGTTAAACTTGCGCTGACTCTAAGGTACTGCTCTATATTTTGTTTGGTACCAGTCACATGATTGGCATTTGTTTTAATTATATTGTTGGTTCCTGTACTACACATTCGGATCCTGATGAACCCTCACTGTATCTTTGGGGAAACGCTGCCGAGTTCTAGTTTAATGAATAGGCTGTTATTACACAGACTAGTAGGGAATAGATTATAAGGGACATTTAAGGACAGGCTAGCGCTAGGCACGAGGACGAGGGGCTCCTACCACTAAGGGGTGCCCTCGGGCTGAGTAGCTACCAGGGTAAGCATAGGGGAAAGTAGTAATTACCCAGTCCTGGTCCTTATGTTGTAATTTGGTTGCTAGGCGGTTGTTCACAACTTTAGGTCCTTAGGACCGGTTTTATATTTTGTGTATTAATAAAAGTTATATTTTAGGATTATTTGCTCACTGTGATTGTAAATATAACCTGCATTAATCCCTAATCATCATTTCCTCAGTGATATTTGTCCCAGAATGAATAAGTTTCAAGTTTTTCTGACTCTATTTCTATAAAACTACAGTATATATCAGTCTGCATAGCTCCTCCTGTTCTATAACATGCTGCCTGCAGATTACAATGTATTTTTATGGTAACAGGTTCCCTTTAAGTGATAGCTTATCCTCAGGATAGGACATCACTAGCTGAACAGCAGAGGTCTGGCACCCCGCACCTTCACTGATCAGGTGTTCAGCATACCGTACAACTACAACATTGTAGTGGACAGCGCTCATCACTACAGTGCTGCTCCCTTTAAATTCAATGGGACCAGTGCTGCAATGACAAACTCTGTTCATTACAATGTTGACAGTGCTCTGTAGCTCCGGAGCAAGAACAAAGCTACACTGAACACATGATCGGCAAGGGGCAAGCTAGTGATATCCTATCCTTGGGATAAGCCATCACCAAAATAAGGGTGAACAACCTCTTTAAATTACCACAACACAACACAAATCCATTAAAATGTTAAGGTTTGTTTTAACTGTGTATTTTATGTGTTGAGCACCAAGTTAACGTTCGCTTCATCTGTAATTTTCTTCATTAGTAGCCTGTCTGGTGCATAGGAGAACCCCTATTTTCCTAGCCTTTCTTGTTCTCACCCAGCTTCACAACATTTTAATGGCCTTCAGATTGGCACTCTGACAGCTCCACTGCCACACTTATTAGTACCGTAAGTCTATGGAACAAGCAACTCATCTAAATTTGGTAGAATTCATTGTTACTGATTTACTTCATATTTTCCAAGAAATAAAAGGTTGTATCAAAACAGAAAAACATCATGTAAGGCAATCTTCTGCTGTTAGCTTATGTCAAATGCTTGCTCTAATCTTTTCAATGTCAAGAACAAATGAGGTGTTTACCAAGAAGTCGTACAGAAGCCCCTGTAAGATGTGAGATGTGACACTGCGACAATAACAGTACAAGCCCAGTGATCTTCCCAATTTAAGTGACTCGCTCAGTTAGATTTAAACACAAGATTTACTTTGGTGTAACTTGTAAAGTGCAGAATTATCATCTGTTAAAAAATATAGTTAATAATGCGTAGGCGGCCGGTATCATATTGTATATAGCAACCCTTGTTTGACATCATAATTTAGCACAATTTTATATTTTTTATTTACATTTCTCATTTCTTTCTTTTGTCTTTCAAATGGCCATCATGACAACAGAAGGGTTGTAAAGAAGAGGAAAAAAAGATGCCTAGCTTGGGTCTAAAAGGGGCGGCACCATAGAGGACATTTATGGCATATCGATAGGATTTGCCATAAATGTCCTATAGGTGCAGTTCCTACCTCTCGGACCTGCTACTATCCCAAGAATTTCGCGCCCACCGTGAACTGAGAGGATATCAAGCATTCACAACATCCTATCTATTCACTGCTATGGGACTTCCAAAAATAACTGAGCCAGTGCTAATTTTTTTTAAAGTCCCATAGCAGTGAATGGAGAGTGTCCATGCAGACATGGCTTACTCAACACCTCAGGGCCCTGTTCTTGAGATAGAAGCAGAAGCCAGATCTGACCCTATTGAACATTTATGGCATATCCTATCCTATCAATACACAATAAATGTTCCAGATGTAAATATTTGTTTAAAGACAGAACAGGAGTTTATTTTGAAAGATTTTTTTTTTATTCAGTAGTATATTTTAATGGAGATATTTTTGTGGTACATATAATGCATTAAATAGCTTTTGTAAATTTTTTGTGGAGGGAAAGGGTGGAAAAAGCAAAAAAAAAAAAAAAAAAAACAGCAATCTTGCATTTTTGGGGGGGATCTATTTATTCTGTCATTCATTGAGCAATATGAGTAATTTGTAACTCTATTTTACCAGTTGTTACAGTTTTGATAATACCAAATGTTATGGCCATTGCCACTTTTGCATTAAAACCCTTTTTCAAGACCTATGACATTCTTATGGAGATGATGGAGCTTTGTGAGGGCTTGTTTTTTCAAGGTATCCCCTTTAGTTTTCATTGTTACTATTTTGGCTACATACCATGTTTTGATTACTGTTTATTCTTATATTGGGGAGGCAGGATGAATAAAAAGCAGCTATCTTGACATTGCTATTTAGATTTTCTTTATGGCTTTTATCATGCAAGATAAATAATGAGTTAATCTTATAGTACAGGTCGGTAGGACTGTAGTCATTATAATTATGTACCTTTTTTTCCTTTATTTTTTTTGATAATAAATTATAAGCAAACATATTTTCTTCTTTTTCAAAATTGTTTTCAGCATGTTATCTGACATTAACCATGCTTTGATCACTTAGACTCTGTTACATGGCAGACCTAGAGGCTGATCCCCGGCAACCATAGCAACCCAAATGAACATGTTGTGGGGGCGACATTGGGCTTACCGAGCCCCCATCCTCTGTAAACTCAGTTGCAGTCAGCATGGACCATGGCTTCTGAGTGGTTAAATAGCTGGAATGGGAGAATGTTACAGTGAACTCACTGTGAATGGCATGGGTGCAACTACTCAGTCTGTACCATCCCTATGCCGTAATAGAGCAAAGAGGAACTAACCACTTCCAAAGCCACAACATTATGACATCGTGTGGGAAGAGGTTAAAGGGGCTCTTCTGGACTAATGCATTGACGGCCAATCCTGAGGAAAGGAGGAAAAGCCATAAATGTTTGATCTATGGGGTGCAAACCTTAGGACTAGAGATGAACAAATCATTAAAAATTAGATTCAGGTTTGATTCAGCTCCACATCAATTCTACCTGAATTGAAAGTGCTCCAATTTTCTTGAACATTTCTGTTCGACACTCTGAGGTCCCCTAGTACTTGTAGTTTTTCTCAAGTCTTTTACTTTTTTCTTTATTCTTTTATTTTTTCCTCTCTATCTCTCTCCCTAAAATTCACCTGAATTAAATCATAAAAAATTTAGATTCAGATGCAACTCAGATTTGATTCATTTAGATTCGCACATCTCTACTTCAGATCCCTGACCATAATTGTGCTACAAAAGTGCTGCAAAAACTAAGCCACACGATCAACAGAAAGCATGGACAACAATGGTTAAATAAATTAATTCATTGATTATTTGGAGCCATGCAAACAGCATATACATAAACATCAAATGCCAGACCTGTAATGAAGTAGTTAACCTGCATTAAACTAATTGAAGTAGTGCATGTGTGACCTGGTAATTACTGGATCTGCCAAGCTGAGCACCAATTAAAAGTTGCGTAAATGATTCCTAAATGGGTATCTTTTTTCTTATGTTTCCGTTTTAGATAATCGTTGGAGAAACTGTAGTCTTTTGCCTACAGGTAGCGACGAGAGACTTTGAGAACCAGGAAAAAACTCTTTTAACTGGAGACTGTTGCTATATTAATCCACTGGTGCGGAGAACTGTCAGATTCCTTGGTAAGAATTTATTACTTTGATGTTTTCATCTAATGGTGAATTTTAAAGAAATGTACTTCTGTGAAGTGTTATTCTTGAACCTTTTGCATAGTTAGACTTTTATTTAATAATCTGTCATTTGTATCATATTTTCCAAGCAATTAATGCTCCCTCGCTACTGTAGGGAATGTACTGTAGATAGACTTGATTTATTGGATAGCCATATCTCCATTGGAAAAAAACATGATCAGTGGTTAACTAAATGGTTTTTGTAACTGTGAAACGGGAATGTGTGGTAATAACTGAATCTCAAAGTATGTATAGGTTAAACTGATAACCAATGTCTATGTGTAAGGACTCATAATGACTAGATTTGTGTGCATGGAGGCTTCTCAGACCACACAGAGTCCCTGTGGTTGCTTATTATCGAGATCTGTAATTCGGTGGCCAATGGAACATAGTGAATACTTGGAAGTTATATGAAGCCCTGCTACAGTATAGTGAGGCCCTGTAGATTAGCGAATAACCTTTTTTTTTTTAAAAAAAAAACATTCTAAACTCAGATTTGTCCCAAAAAATTACAATTTGAAGTCTGGCTCCACATGCAAAGTTAAAGGGGTTCTCTGGGAATTAAGAAAATTAAACTACTTTTTAAAAGTGGAGATAAAGGTTGGTAGGGCTTACCGGAAGTTCAAAAGCAACCCAATGGGTTGACTATAATTTACACCAGCTCGTAGCAGGAAAATAATATTTTCTAGGGCATGCACTGATCGAAGATATGCCAAATTAATAAGAGGAATAGCCTCTTAATAGGTTCAGCACACTTTACTACAACAGCCTTTAGACTAAGGGGGTAATGGATCAAGATCCAACTTTTTGACACTTTTTGTAATGGTGTGCCTGTTTGGTTTGAATCCACTTTTTACAACAAATGTAAAAAAAAAAGTTGCATGTGATTTGTTCCATTTTTCACATGAATGATATGGTGATTTCTCTGTACTAGATAATGTATCAAATACACTGTGCAGATAGGTGGAGTGATTTTGCATGTTTTGTCACTGGTGTAGACATTTGCACCAGTATATGAAGTATTAGCACCACTTTTAGTGTGGCTTGCGCCATGCCTGAAGGTTTACTTTTTCTAAGGGGCAGACAGATGTTTTGCTGATGGCTCTATGTTTTTATCTTTGGGACTTTTTGTAAAAAGTCAAAAAAAGACAAAAGTGTACTCCACTTCCCTGGTGGTGTACAAACTAATAGAACCTTTGTAAGAAATAAACCTTTGTAATAAATAAAGATTAGACTTTAGACCGAGAAATTACCATGTCATTTGTTTGACCAATAAAAGATTTGTCATGCAACATTTTTTAAAAGTTATTTAAAACTTTGGGGGCAGTTTTTTTTAATTATTGCATTGTACCTATTTTGATCTAAAAATCATTTTTTCAATTGGTCTTTATTTAAAATGTGCAATCCTTTTTGTGTACATAGCAGAGATGCTGTAGTAACATCCTGTCTTTGATTGAACATACATCTGTAACTGCGGTAAAAATAGATGTAAAAATGGGCTCCTTTCAGGTCAGCCCCAAAACCTGGCAAATCTTACTAGGTTCAAAATAGTGAGGTCATATACAAGCCATGTCTACAAGATGGGCATTTGCAATGACAGGCTGTCAGCTGGGATATATGGAAGGGTTCATTCACATTTCTGTGTTATTTTGAAGTCTGTGAAAAAAGCGGATCCATGTTTTCTCTGTGAAAAAAGGACTCAACACAGACGCCACACAGTGTTGTGTCTGTTATTTTCACAGACCCATAGACTTCAATAGGCATGTTTGGCTTGCATCGCAGACAGCACACGTCAGTGAAAAATGGAAATGTGGACAAGGCTTAATCTTGGCGTTGAGTTTATTTGCATCTTTATTACACTGTCACGATTGGCGTATTCTAAAACAGTAGCATGTCGTGCTATTGCTTTGGTGGGATAAAACAGTATTCATCTTGCTGAAGAAATAATGCCAACAAGCAGAGCCTGCCATACAGCTAAAACAGCAAATCAATACAACATCAAATATTAAAGTGTGTACATGACATTTTCCCTTTAAAGTTGTTTGCACAGCTCTAGTGTTTATTCCATTTGTTTTAATCAGCAGAGGCAAGTTTAAAAAAAATGGTGGCACATACAGTCTCTGCTCCGGTAGGAGAAGCAGAGTCTCTGTGCTTGCCCTGCTACTCAAAACAGCAGCGCAGATGCAAAATTGCCAGACAAAATATCCGATCCTGTCAATCCAGCAGCAGAGAAAGCATTGCTAGTAGTGATGAGTGAAGTATTTACAAATTTTATTTGGCTGCTTCGCCGAATTTTACAAAAAAATCCACTTCATGACGAATTACTTTGTCATGAAGTGCATTTCTTTGTAAGTAATGGGTGCAATCACAGGGAGCGGTGATTGTGCCGCTCCCCCTCAGTTTACTTCTCAGATGCCGCTTTCATACATGATCAATAATCCAGTGATAAAATATATTTACCTGATTTGTTCACAATGGGCCGGTTTCCGCCATCTTGCCTGTAGGTCTGGCACGAAATGTCGCGCAGCCCCAGATGACATCATCATGCCAGACACTGTGGTGATCTCATATGTCACCACTAGAGATGAGTGAATTTTAAAAAATATTAGATTCACCAGTTTGCAGAATTTTTTGGGAAAAATTCGGTTCGATACGAATATATATCTAAATTAATTTAAAAAATGGTGGATAGAACACTGTGCCTTGCAGTAACACGAATAGGGAATCTGAAATAATACTGTGAGTCCATATGACATGCAGGAGACAGGCGTTGCTCTTAGAATCACTGCACACTTTACTTATTTGGGCAGTCACGGGGCCAAAACTAACCAAATAACTCAAGTATGAACTCAGCCTTACAGGTCAATGTTAGTGTCAAGAAGAAGCGCACTCCTTTTACACCATCATTATGTGATTCCACATAGATGTAAACAGAACCTGTTTTATTAAATGTAGAGCCCCCCGACAGAGTCGAGAGGATGTCAGCGGTAAGTTTATGTTGACATCACTGATTATTTTGCCCTTCCTCTGATCTGTCAGAACAATAACCCCCCAAAAAAACTGATCCTGTCTATTGAGCATCCGCCGTCACTCGGTTAGCATTTGGTCAGTAGCCCATCAGTATTGCTAATGCCCAAAAAAAACAGGAGTGGATCCAAAACAGAGATGGCATGTGAACGGAATATTTGCATGTCTTCTGTGTTTTGTACGCACTCCTGCTTTTGGCTACCAAATCACAAGCCAATTCTGATGGGACCATACAGGCCTTACAGCTGCTAAACAGATGTGCGTCTAATTTTTCCTTCCTTCTGACAGATCAGAAAAAGGGTCAAATAAAAGATGTCAGCCAGGCCAAAAGGGCAAAATAGTGGCCCAGTCTTGAAGTGGGGAGGGTGGGAACAGCATGAGAAGTCCACAGAGTGGCCCTATGACATAGTGTTGAGGTGGAAACATCATGAGGAGGCCACAGAGTGGCACAATGACAGAGTCTGGAGGTGGCAGCAGCATCAGGAGGCCACAGAGTGGCATGACGACAGAGTATGGAGGTGAAAGCAGCAACATCAGGAGGCCACAGAGTGGCACAATGATGAAGGCCGGAGGTGGCAGCAGCATCAGGAGACCATAGAGTGGCACAATGACAGAGTCTGGAGGTGGCAGCAGCATCAGGAGACCACAGAGTGGCACAATGACAGAGTGTGGAGGTGGTGGAAGCAGCACCAGAAGAAGGCCAAAGGGTTGCACAATGATAGAGTGTGGAGGTGGCACCAGCAGCATCAGGAGGCCAACAAGTGGCACAATGTCAGAGTCTGGAAGTGGCAGCAGCATCAGAGGGTCACAGAGTGGCACAATGACAGACTCTGGAGGTGGCAGCAGCTCCAGGAGGTCACAGAGTGGCACAATGACAGAGTGTGGAGGCAGCAGCAGAAAGAGGAGGCCATAGAGTGGCACAATGAAAGAGCATGGAGGTGGTGGCAGCAGCAGCATCAGGAGGAAACCACAGGGTGGCACAATCACAGAGTGTGGAGGTGGCAGAAGCATCAGGAGGTCACAGAGTAACTCAATGACAGAGTCTGGAGGTGGTAGCATCATAAGTAGACCACAGAGTGGCACGATGACAGAGTGTGGAGGTGCTGGCAGCATCAGGAGGAGGCCACAGAGTGGCACAATGACAGAGTCTGGAGGTGATGGCAGCAGCATCAGGAGGAAGCCACAGGGTTGCACAATCACAGAGTGTAGAGGTGGCAGCAGCAAAAGAAGGCCATAGAATGGCACGACGACGAGAGATTGTGGAGTTGGCAGCAGCATCAAAAGGTGGCACAATAGCAGAGTCTGGAGGTGGCGGCAGAAGCACCAGAAGGAATCCACAGGGTGGCACAATCACAGAGTGTGGAGGTGGCAGCAGCCTCATCAGTAGGTCACCGAGTGGCACAATGACAGAGTGTGGAGGTAGCAGCAGCAGCCTCAGGAAGAGGCCACAGGATGGCACAATCACAGAGTGTGGAAGTGGCAGCAGCAACATTAGGAGGCCACAGAGTGGCACATTGATAGTGTCTGGAGGTGGCGGCAGCAGCAGCATCAGGAGGAGGCCACAGAGTGGAACGAGGACAGAGTGTGGAGGTGGGAGACAATAACAGTACCTGCTGACAATGGTGGGTGTAAGAAGGAGCACTTGGCATCAGATGTGTACCATCAGGTGGGTTGACGCATCAGAATAGTATCTGAGGCAGGTCTCTTTTGTCAAGGTTTGGGTGAGGTAGCATGGATGATCAAATCTGATGTATCAGGCATTGGTTGGTGGAAATCCTGGCTGATCCATGCCTGATTCATCTTGATAAAGATCAGTCTCTCCACATTTTGGGTGGACAGGCTAGTTCTTCTTAAGGTAACTATAGCCCCCGCCGCACTAAACACTTGCTCTGATGCCTAAATATTTTTTATTTCGCCACTAATACACAGCAAACAAGACTTCAGAATATATCACTGCACCGCAGACCATCAGTTAGGCCCAAATTTTGTTCTACTTTTACACAACAGGCTTTTCAACAGATATATTAATGCTGGACGGCAAATATATTTTTATTTTGCCACTAATACACTGCAAACAGGGTTTTCCAATATATCACTGCACCGCAGAACATCAATTAGACCCAAAAAAATGTCAACTTTTACACAACAGGCTTATCAACAGATATATGCAACTCCGAACAGCGAATATATTTTTATTTCGCCACTAATACACTGCTAACAGGGCTTCAGAATATATCACTGCACCGCAGAATGGCAATTAGGCCCACATTTTTTCTACTTTTACATAACAGGCTTTTCAACAGATATGCAACGGTGGAAGGCGAAAATATTTTTATTTTGCCACTAATACACACAAACTGGGCTTCAGAGTATCTCACTGCACCGGAGAACGTCAATTGAGCCCACATTTTTTTCTACTTTTACACAACAGGCTTTTTAACAGATATATGCAACGCTGGACATTGAATATATTTTTATTTCGCCACTAAGGGCCCAAATTTCTTTCTAGTTTTACACAACGGGCTTTTCAACAGAGAAATATAAAGCTGGACGGCGAATATATTTTTATTTCGCCACTAATACACTGCAAACAGGGTTTCCCAATATATCACTTCACCGCAGAATGTCAATTAGGCCCAAATTGTTTCTAGTTTTACACAACTGGCTTTTCAACAGATATATGCAATGCTGGATAGTGAATACATTTTTATTTTGCCACTAATAAACGGCAAACAGGGCTTCAGAATATATCACTGCACCGCAGAATGTTAATTAGGCCCAAATTTTGTTTTACTTTTACACAACAGGCTTTTCAACAGATATATCAATGCTGGACGGCGAATGTATTTTTATTTCATCACTAATACACAGCAAACTGGGCTTTACAATATATCACTGCACCACAGAATGTCAATTAGGCCCAAATTTTGTTCTACTTTTACACAACAGGGTTTTCAACAGAGAAGTACAACGCTGGACCGCGAATATATTTTTATTTTGCCACTAATACATGGCAAACTGGGCTTCAGAATAGATCACTGCACCGCAGAACGTCAATTAGGCCCACATTTCATTCTTCTTTTACACAACAGGCTTTTCAACAGAGAAGTACAACGCTGCATGGCGAATATATTTTATTTCGCCACTAATGCACTGCAAACAAGGCTTCC
The DNA here is from genome assembly GCA_033119425.1 of Bufotes viridis. Lineage (NCBI taxonomy): Eukaryota > Metazoa > Chordata > Amphibia > Anura > Bufonidae > Bufotes > Bufotes viridis. Next base: position 36,807,697 of record CM065596.1, on the reverse strand, counting down.
AAATTTATCACTGCACTGCAGAACGGCAATTAGGCCCAATTTTTTTTCTGCTTTTACACAACAGGCTTTTCAACAGAGAAGTACAACGCTGGGCGGCGAATATATTTTTATTTCGCCACTAATACACGGCATACAGGGCTTCCGAATATTTCACTGCACCGCTGAGCGGCAAAGATATTTTTTATTTTTTCACTATTACATGGAAAAAAGGGCTTTAGAACAGATAACTGCACTGCTGAGCGGCAAATATTTTTTTTCTTTTTCCACTGATACACAGAAAGAAGGGCTTTTAAACAGATAACTACGCCGTAGAGCAGCAAATATATTTTTCCTTTTTTCACTAATACACGTAAAAAAGTGCTTTAAAACAGATAACTGCACGGCTGAGCGGCAAATATTTTTTTCCACTGCGCAAAAAAGGGCTTTAAAACAGATGACTGCACCGCTGAGCGGCAAATATATTTTTCCTTTTTCAACTAATACACACAAAAAGGGCTTTAAAACAGATAACTGCACCGCTTAGCGGCAAATATATTTTTTATTTTTCCACTAATACACAGAAAAAAAAAAGCTTTAAAACAGATAACTGCACCGCTGAGTGGCAAATATTGTTTTTCTTTTTCAACGAATACACGCAAAAAAGGGCTTTAAAACAGATATCTGCACCACTGAGCGGCACATTTTTTTTTTCTTTTTCCACTAATACACAGAAAAAAGGGCTTTATTAAAGACTTTTAAAGACTATTAAAGGCTTTATTTAAGAGCGGCAAATATATTTTTCCTTTTTCCACTAATACACGTAAAAAAGGGCTTTAAAACAGATAACTGCATCGCTGAGCGGCAAATATTTTTTTCTTTTTCCACTAATACACGGAAAAAAGGGCTTTAAAACAGATAACTGCACCGCTGAGTGGCAAATATTTTTTTTCTGTTTCCACTAATACACGGAAAAAAGGGCTTTAAAACAGATAACTGCACCGCTGAGTGGCAAATATTTTTTTTTCCACTAATACATGGAAAAAAGGGCTTTAAAACAGATAACTGCACCGCAAAAGGGCAAATAAAACGTAGAAATATTTGCTTGTAATAAACCCTGTTAATGCCGGTATCAAACAGCACTTGCACCCTAATAAGACAAGTTTGCTGAAATTACAGAGCTGTATAATAACAATTTGGATCCTCAGTCAGTGCAGCAAGGTGAAATCGGACTGTTCTTATTACCCAGGCTGTCACCTCCCTGACTGGTGGAATGATTCCTCCCTATCCTTTCCCTACACCTTGAGTCATCTTTCCTTGCACTTGTAAATCATTTTTATTCACCACAATTAAGTCTTTCCTATCACTGTCCCTAGTGCCTGCAGACAAGTCTCTCTGCACTAAGCACTCTGGTGAATGGCATAATCTAAGATGGCCACCGTATTTATAGGGATGTAACATCACAGGGCTGGTTTGCTGCTGATTCGCTGCATTCATGTCAGCATGGGTGATCCCGCCTTCCCAGAGTTCCTTGCCCCATATCCTCACACGGGTAGCAGCCATTTTAGGAAAAAATGCAATTCGTTACAACGAAGTGCGAGGAAATTCGCATTCGGTGTGATGCAAATTTTTCCTGAAATTCGGATCAAATTCCACTTCATCAGCTTCGATTTGCTTATCTCTAGTCACCACGCATGGGATTTCGGCCAAGATCTTCAAGCAAGATGGCGGCGGGCAGCACGTCGCTAGCAAATGGATCAGGTATGTGTATTTATTTTATTTTTTTAAACTATTTCAGGTTGAATCAATTCACTACTACAATGCACCATGAAATTCGGCTTCGCGGGAATTCGGATTGAAGTCCTGAAATTCAGATTGAAGTCCACTTTGTGTACTTCAAATCGCTCATCACTTATTGTTAGCTTTGTGGACTCCCCATCACAGGTTCAGAACACTGCTTGATGAGACAAATTGAGTATTACAAATCAATTTCCTCTTCTCTAATCAGGATGCAACTGATATATGGGAAGACACCCTACTACTACTGGCTTCTTCGTAGAGATTGTAGAGATTCTCTTTGTATACCTACTGTACTGTATGTCATATATCGTGCGCATCAAGATGTGTAATATGTAGAACAACACTGAGGGACGTTTACTAAAGGTTTTACACCACTTTTGTGGTGTAACAAAGTTGCAAATGAGGGAGAACGCCATATTTGCGTCATTTGTGACTTTTTAAGCCTCTTGACACTTTTCTGAAATGGCGAGAAAAGGTGTGGGGCCACAGCCAGCTGAATTTACTGTAATATATCAGAAACTGACAAAATTATAGGTGAAGGCTATGCAGCTCCAGTTTCTGGCACACTGACTGCCAGAGATGAAACCAATTTATTAAAAGGCAGCTGCTTCTTAAGAAATTAGTCGCATCTCACTGCAGCACAGGGAGATAACGACTGGCATACGGAAATGCCAGTCTTGATAAATCTTCTCAAGTGGATCAGTTTGGCTTGAAGAATTTCTTGAAATATGTTGCTCAAGTTAAAGGGGTTGTCCTGTTTACAAAATCTGAAATTCTAAGTTAAAAGGGTGGAGTCTCCCATTTATTTCTTTATCTCTTGGCCAGAGTGGAGAGTGGGTTTAAAGAGCTCTGGAGGACCATCACACAAACATCCGATTGAATTAAACAGGCGCTTTGCAATGCTCAGCCTCTCCTGTGGGGGGGGGGGGTGCGGGGGGGGGGATTGAAGACTTATTATTACCAGGTTTTCTACACAAGTAACAGCTGATTGATCGTGGTTCCATCAGGGAACGCTTTGTAATCTTATTATTGTCGTGGGAGCATTCTAATAAATAGCCATTGTACAGTATGGAGAACCTCTTTAAGTGCAGCATAAGTTGTGGCCTTCTGAACTATTATAGAAAAAAGTGTAAATATGCTGTATATCATGTCTTTTGTCAAATAGCTTACTAGGTGGAATACAGAAAAACGCTTTTGTACTTATGACAAGAGTGCTGCCTTCTCCCATACTGCATTTTTCACTGATGAGAGTGTAGGACACTCATAGGGTCACTCACAAATACAGTGAACTTTTAGCATGAGTGGGTGATTGCACAAACAGCAGTCCTTTTCGGCTAATAGCTCAGAAAATCTGTACTTATAAAGTGCTATCCTTAAATAGATTTTCTCAGCCCGAGCAATTATGGCATATGACTAGGATGTCTAATTTGGAGGGGTCTAACTTCTGTGACCCTGACTGATTGCTAGAGCGAAAAAACAGAGGTGCTAGGAAACCAATGTGCCACTACATCTCTTGCAGGCTCCTCTGCATTGTAAGCCCATTATAGTTAAAAGCCAACCTATCGGCCTCTGGAAAAAAGTGAGTTGAGCCACCAGGAGATAAAGTAGCAAACCACTGTGCCCTCTCCCACTGATTGGACCTTTAACAATATTTTTGCAGAAGTTAACCCATTTAACTAGGACATAACATTTTTGAGAGATCCATATTGAAATATAAATATGGAGTTAAATGTATTCAGATTTGTAGCTAAGAAACTGGTTGACCTATTGCATGTGTGCTTGGCAGCTGAAGGCATCTGTGTTGGTCCCATGGTCATGGACAGATGCCCTTTAAGCACGCGCTTCCAGACTTCTTACTGGCATCCCCTGCAGCCAATGAGGATGTTAATAATTAAATTCAATATGCCGGGTCTCTTTGAAGAGACCCAGGGTATTGAAGCTACAATTTTTATTTTGGCCAGCAGGTGGCAGGCCAACATAAGAAATCAGCAGCTTTGTACAAATCATGGGTCTAAAAGACCCATGAGGGTTCAGAATTTAAAAAAAAAATGGATTTTGTATGCTCAAAAACGAGCTTCAAAATTATTTAAAAAAGGAAAAAAAATGTTTACAACTATATATAAAATTTTTAAAAATATAAAAGTTTAAATAGAATAAAAAAATAAATACATGAATAACAAAAAATATAAACATCATTGGCATCACCGGGTCCGAAAAGGCCCATACTATTAAAATATAAAAATATTTTTCCAATACGGCTTCCAATACGCTTCTCTTACCCAAAAAATATAATAAAATGTGATCAAAAAGTCACACACATTCCAACATGGTATCAATGAAAACAGATTGTCCTGCAAAAAAAATTAACCCGAACACAGCTCAGTAGATATAACTATAAAAAATACTTATTTGGGTCACAATATGGTGATGTAAAAAAGTTTTTTCAAAGTTTACATTTATTTTTACACTATTTAGACATAAAAAACTTATACATATGTGGTATTGCTGAAATAGTACTGTCACAGAGAATGAAGGCCACGGTTCAGTTTTTCCAAAAAGGGAAAACCATGTAAACAAAACCCGGAAAATGGTGGATAACTTTTTTCTCCAATTCCACCCCATTTGGATTTTTTTCCAGCTTCCCACTACATTATATGACATATTAAATGGTGGCATTAGAAATTACAACTTGTCCCGCAGAAAATAAGCCATCATACAGGTACGTGAACAGAAAAATAAAAAATATGACTCAAGAAAGATAGGGAAGAAAAATGAAAACGCAAAAATGAATAAACCTCCGGTATCCTAAGGGATAAATGATATTTAGTTTCTTCTATGTATATTTGTCCTTAAATCTGTGTTTATGTTCCTTTCAAGAAGTTACAATTTTCTCTACTTTATGGTGTAATAATCATTAAAATTGAAGTAGTAATTAGCAGACCTTAATTACCTCTAAATCTCTGCGCTCATGATATGCTTATTTACCAGATTCAGAAGAAATTTTGCAGTATTTATTTCTCTAGCAATTAATAGAGTACTTAATCAATTTGGCTAATAATGTGATAATAGTGCAAACAACCTACTTACAATTTAACAACCCATCCATTTTACTGTCTCTGAAGATCTTCTTGCCATAGTTCTTGATATCATGGAGAGCAGCCTGTGGGAATTTTTGATTGTCCAATTAATTTATGTCAAATAAAATCACACATTTTTTTTTTCTTTAGAGTCCAGTCATGGGTTAATAATATATTCACATATGTCAGATTTTACCATATATACCTCTTGTTTAACTCTTTCCTGATGCGGCGATTTTCCATTTTTGCGTTTTCGTTTTTCTCTCCCTGTCTTCCCAGGGCCATAACTTTTTATTTTTTTCCATTCAAATAGCTGTATGGGGGCTTTTTTTGCCGGACAAGTTGTACTTTCAAAGATGTAGATCCAAATGGAGTGGAATTGGAAAAGAAAATGTAATTCCACCACAATTTGATGCTTGTATCCTTTTTTTTTTGTGTTTTTTTCTATGCTGTTTACTATGGGGTATAACTTTTGCTATGCATTCTCCAGGTCAGTACGATTCTATTTTCTTCTATTTATTGCCATATTCTGACCCCTATAACTTTTTTAAAGTTATGTCTACAGAGATGTGTGGGGACTAATTTTATGTGGCATTATCTGTATTTTTTTTAATACTATTTTGAGGTGTGTATGACCTTTTGATCTATTTTTATTCTTTTTTTGGAGAGAAAAAATGATATAAATAGCAAATTGGCCATTTTTCTTTTTCTTTCCGTTACTTCATTCACCATATTGGATAACTTTTTGCTGAGCTCCAAAGCCGCCATTAAGTTATGGCCAATATCAGACATAACCATGCCTGGTTACAGGTTGAGTGGCGAGAGCCACAGTTCAGTCTGGTCCCTTATACCCTGCCACAGCTCTGCGGCGGTGTGCTGTTTGTCACCGGTGTGCTGTTTGACACTGATTGTGGTCCTAGGCGTTCGGCCCACCCATTAGGGTGCTTTGTTGCCATGTGGCAGGTCATGCTGGTGGTGGTGAGGTTGCTAGTGTTCACACCCCTGCTCGTTTTGGTACGGCACAGGTTGCAAATGACAATTCTTTTATCGTCCGCACTTTCATCAAAAAAGCATCAGACTGCAGAACACTTACGCCTTGGCAAGGAAGATTTCCCAAAGGGGGTGCTCCGGGGAACAGTTGCGGGCCTGTTTGGTGTTGCCCGCCTTCTCCCTTTTGCCACCCCACTGCCTCTTCCAGCCTGTTGCGGTGCTGCGGATCCCTCCCCTCTGTACTGCTGCCCTCGCTCGGCTTATCTTCCTTCCCAGGTTGGGTCAGTGATTTCATCGTCCATCACCTCCTCTTCCACTTCCTCATTCTGGTCATCCTCCTGACTTGACCTAACAACAACCTCACTTATTGGCAACTGTGTCTCATCCTCATCATCAAACTCTTGAGACACTAACTGCGGTTGACTTTTTGGCAACTGTGTCTCATCATCATCATCCACCTCGTGAAACACTAATTGCTGTTCCCAACCGTCATCTTCTTCTGACTGTGGATGCTCAAGAGTTTGGGAATCAGGGCATAAGATCTCCTCATGTCCCTCTTCAAGCGGGTTTGACTAGAGGCCCAAATTAAGGAATGGCGATGAAAAGAGCTTCTTGGAATATCCGAGTGTGGGATCACTTGTTTGCAAAGACTCTCCAAGGTGGGAGGAAAGTGGATCAGGGTGAGGATTCTGTTGACCAGACTCTTGGCTACTGAGACTGGACTTTGTGGAAGAAAGGGTGGTGCTTAACCGACTGGAAGCATTATCTGCTGCAATCCAACCGACGAACTGCTCGCATTGATCTGACTTTGAGAGTGGTGTCCTGCGCCGCCCTGCAAACTGGGACATGATGCTAGGTATCATGGATGAGGGTGTTTCTTGTGCTCTGCCAGCAGGCACAGTTTCACCGCGCCCAGGGCCATGGCCTCTCCATACTCTATACGGCCAGCTACTTCCTCGTCCCTTACTGCTCGCCTTCATCATATTAAATGGTATATATGCTTGCAAGTATGTCACACGTACAGTAGCGCATTTTTTTTTAAAGTGTATGTGCAAATAAATTACAGTCAATGTCACAGATATTTTGGATGCGGAAACGTTACACAGGAGAGATACCACAGGTAATGGCGCTGCTGTCACCAGTGGCTAAGAAAAAATTACATTCAATGTCATTGATATTTGGGATGCGGAAACGTTATACAGAAGAGGTACCACAGGTAATGGCGCTGCTGTCACCAGCGGCTAAGAGAAAATGACAGTCAATGTCACTGATATTTGGGATGCGGAAACATTATACAGGAGAGGTACCACAGGTAATAGCACTGCTGTCAACAGCAGCTAAGAAGAAATTACTGCAATGTCACTGATATTTGGGATGCGGAAAAGTTATACAGGAGAGGTACCACAGGTAATGGCGCTGCTGTCAACAGCGGCTAAGAAAAAATTACAGTCAATGTCACAGATATTTGGGATGCGGAAACGTTATACAGGAGATCGAGCACAGGTAATGCAACTGTCCGTAGCAGACTCCGTCTATAGAAAAAGTACACTGGATGTCACAGATATTTTTAGTATGTGCACGCGTTATGCAGGAGATGTAGTGCAGTTAATGTCACTGTCCACAGCGTCTACGGAAAAAGTACACTGGATGTCACAGATATTTTTAGGATGCGCAATCGTTATACAGGAGATGTAGCGCAGGTTATGTCACTGCCCGCAGCATATACGGAAAAAGTACACTAGATGTCACAGCTATTTTTAGGATGCGCAAACGTTGTACAGGAGATGTAGTGCAGGTAATGTCACTGTCCGCAGCGGACTCTGTTTATGGAAAAAGTTTCACTGGATGTCACAGATATTTTTAGTCTGTGCACACGTTAAACAGGAGATGTAGTGCAGTTAATGTCACTGTCCACAGCGTCTACGGAAAAAGTACACTGGATGTCACAGATATTTTTAGGATGCGCAAATGTTATACAGGAGATGTAGCGCAGGTTATGTCACTGCCCGCAGCATCTACGGAAAAAGTACACTAGATGTCACAGCTATTTTTAGGATGCGCAAACGTTGTACAGGAGATGCAGCGCAGGTAATGTCCCTGTCCTCATAACCTGCAAATAAAGGTCAAATTTAGTCTGGAGGATTTTGTACAAAATGGATATGGCATGCAATGGAGGAGTCGACTATAGGAGTACAGATTCAAAGTCTGTACAGAAGACAGAAAATTGCTTTGTCGGGTTTACTGTCTTTGCAAAATCCCACAATTTAGCATATTCGAACCAAAAGAGGATCCTCTCCAGGCAGGTCCCTTGTAGCATTTCAAATGTTGCCAATATTTCTCCATCAGCCACCACCTGCACCAACCAGACTCCTCAGCAGTCCAAGAGAGGAAAGTGGAGTGCACATAGGCCAGTGTTTTTTCCTATAGTGTACAAGCACGACCACCACTGCAGGATTGCAGGGTTGTCGTAACTCGTAACGTTAGAAGTGTATAATGCAAAGGAAAAATGAATCAAGCTAGTAAAGGAGGCAATATATACAATCACAATACATTAGTTAGTGCCTTGTATTAGCTTTATCTATATAATAAATGCTATTTGATGAAGTAAGACAACTTCTTTAAAGTACAAAGAACTAAGTTCAATCAGCTCACCGCCTTTGCCAGTCCTTGGTGCGCAGATTCTTAGGAGAAGCAAATCCACTGTAGAAACAAAGTAGTGGGTCCAGCATTCGGGTGTTGAATAAAACCATGCATTTTTTTATTTTTTATTTAAAATATTTAAAAAAATGGCACACAGCATAAAATCTCCCTACACTAGTCAACGCGTTTCCGACTCAGTCCTTATTCATGACATAAAACAAGTGAATCTCCTTTGCTTTTAAAAAAGACTGTACTCACACAGGTGCAAATGTCACATGATCCACTAATGATAGGAGAGTAAGGTGTTTGGTGGAAGCTAAAGGTAATATCAGGGTTTTAACCCTTGCAAATCCAGGAGAAAATGTAGTAATATAGTATAGCAGTATTATCAGTGGTTTTTATCTATGATATATAGGTATAGTAGTCTATCAGCATACCAGTTTATGTTATTTAGATTTAACAGTGTGTTTACAACCATACTTTCATGTTTTGCTATATTTTCTCCTGGATTTGCAAGAGTTAATACCCTGATCTCACCTTTAGCTTCCACCCAGCACCTTACTCCCCTATCATTAGTGGATCATGTGACATTTGCAGCTGTGTGAGTGCAGTCTTTTTTAAAAGCAAAAAAGATTAATTTGTTTTATGTCATGAATAAGGACTGAGTACAGTACAAAACGCATTGACCGTTATAGGGAGATGTCCTGCCTTGTGCCATTTTTGGACTTTTTTAAAGTCCAAAAATTAATGGTTTTATTCAAGACCCAAGTGCTGGACCCACTACTTTGTTTCTACAACTCCTTTAAAGTAACCCAAACAAACTTACTAATGGCACCCTGCAAACTTTTAAAGAAAGCTGCCAGTAGCAGAATGGAGAGAGTTCAAAAGAGATAGATATTAATTTTGACTGCACTAATACATCAAAACCATAAGATTGTAGTTTAAGAAGTAAATGCCAGAAAGTTCCCCCAGGTACTTAAGAGACTTAGATAGCCATTGGAAAGCGAATCTATCTTTCAGATGAGTAACTAGGTCAGAATGAGGTTAAGTATTTCAGTAATTTACTTTGAAATTGCTAAAATTTCCAAACTTCTCAATTTTTTGGCAAATACATTTTGTATCTTTAGTATTACCAGGTACTGCGCACTAGTTTCACCAGTACTAATCCTGTTAACCCGCTGGAGATATACCACTGACTTATATCAATATGATGATCAAGATTACCTTGCTATTGAGTTCTCCTCCGTAGTACTTTCAGCTCCTATTACAGGCCTAAAGAGAGGGTTTTCGGTGGATCGGGTTTTCTTTCTTCCACAGGAGTACGCCCCGGCCGGTGGAGAAACTCCGTGTTAGTGAGTTTGGAAGCTTGCGCTCACAAGGAGCGACCTAGTGTCGTCACTATCTGAGCTATGGATCACTGTAAGTGCCAAAAACCAACGCATTTCGGACAAAAACATCAACCCTTCAAACTTCCCTCCATGTTTGTCTGTATAGTGCCTAGATAATGGGTGTCCCTTATGTTTTTTTCTGGATGTTGTATATATGTTCTCCCAGTCTTTTCTTTAATTGTCTCTTTGTTCTTCCAACATAAATTTTTCCTGCTGGGGCATATGATGGCATATATTACCCCCCGACTATTGCATGTAATATGCTCTCTAATATTATATATATATACATAATCCATATTATGTATCTGGAGTTGTTTTTGGGGGGATTTTTTGCACCCTATTCATTTTTTGCATGGATAAAAACCTTTTGGTACATTTTTATTTTTTATTCTATTATTGGCTACTACTGTGCATTCTCTTATAGAAGCTACCATATTCCCTACATTTCTTGCTTTTCTATACAAATCTATACAAATACAAATCTAGGGACATCTGGAATGTAGTCTCCAATAATCCTGTCTTCTTTTAAAATACCCCAATATTTATTCACTATTTTTCTAAACTGTTTTGTCTGGTTTTTTTTATTAATAATTCTTTATTATAACCTTTTGATTCAAATCTTTTCTGCATGTCCTCTGCATCTATTTTATATTCTTTTATTTTAGTACAATTTCTTTTAATACTTAAAAATTGACTCCTGGGTATGTTATCCAGCCACTAGGGTAAGTGGCAGCTTTCTTTGGAAAAAAAGCTATTAACGTCTGTAGGTTTATTAAAAGTTTTAGTGCAAATTTTTCCTTTTTCAATATATACAGTCAGGTCTAAAAAATGAATCTCTTTTTCACTAGAAGTTGGTGTAAATTCTAGATAAAAATCATTTTTATTTATATCCTTAAAAAAATTCCAGGACCATATTCCCCCCCCCCCCCGCCCCCATATGAAGAGCACGTCGCCTATGAAACAACGCCATATGACGAGGCCCGCCCGGAGCTCGCCATCTGGGTGTATGGTCAATTGTTCCCACCACCCAACAAATAAATTAGCAAACCACGGTGCTAACCTCGTTCCCATTGCGGTGCCCCATGTCTGGAGATAAAAATTGTCTTGTTATTTAATATTATTCCTCTGTAAAATAAACAAAATACATTCCCCTATAAATTCTATTTGTTGTTTTGGCATATCTCCTTTTCTATTCAAAAACTGTTGGGCAGCTTTGCATCCCTTTTGGTTCTCAATTACAGTCTACAGGGATTTTACATTAAGTGTGCCTATTATATATCCTGATTTCCATTCAATATTATTTAATACTTATAGCTTATGTTTATTGTCCTTTAAATACGTAGGAAGGGATTGGGCACATGGTTGTAAATATTGATTGACATACCTTGAGAGGGAACAGGTGAGACATTCGATTCCAGACACTATGTGTCTCCCCGGGGGGCACTGGACTGCTTTATGTATTTTTGTATTATGATTAAAAAAAAATGCTATCTTAGGGTGTTTATTTTCAATGAATGCTGTCTCTTTTTATGTAGGAACCCTTGTCTTTGTCCTTTTTGAACTAGCTCCTTCAGTTCGATTTTAAACGTCTCTGTTGGGTCTCCTTTTAACTGTCTTCTCATCTCTTAATATATTTTGTGCCTCTTTCTCATAGTCTTCTTTGTTTAAAATAACAATGCCTCCACCCTTATCCGCCGGGCGGATGATTATAATATTGATCTCTGGCATTGCAATAATTGCATCTTTTTCTATTTTCGTAATGTTACTCATGTATTTAGTTTTTTTTTGTTTCTTTACTTTTCTTATATCTTTACTAACTTGATTCATGAAAGTTTTAAATGCTGGGGATTATTCCTGTAATAGCTGGTATTTAGATTTAGGTCTTAAACCAGCATGCTTATAATTGCCCTCAGAACCTATATTATCTTCCTTATCCCTATCCAGTCCTTTGTTTTGTTTATTTTTTTTTATAAAATATTTCTCATGAATTTTCTTATTCCTATAAATGCCTCAAATTTATTAAAGAAGTTAGTTGGAGCAAATTTTAGGCCCTTCTTACAAATTTGATTTTCCCACATTATTAAGGGGGTATTCCTATCTCAGACAATGGGGGCATATCGCTAGGATATGCCCTCATTGTCTGATAGGTGCGGGTCCCACCGCTGGGACCCGCACCTACAACTAAACGAAGCGGGGAGGGCTGTGGCTGGAGGACCCCGGTCCGTCCACCACCAAGCGCTGCTCCCCACCTCTCCCATAGAAGTAAATGGGAGTGCACCGCGCATGCGCGGCCCATGCTCCATTAATTTCTATGGGGCAGACGGAAATAGCCGAGCCAGCGCTCACCTATTTTTGGCGGCCTATTTTCGGTGGCATGCACAGTGCGCCCTCTGTTTATTTCCTCGCTCCGTTCTCATTGTAGGTGCGGGTCCCAACGTTGGCGATATGCTCCATTGTTTGAGATGGGAAAATCTCTTTAAGGTGCGCCTACTTAGATTGTATATTTTTTGTCCCTCAATCCCCTCTTCCATTTACTTTCTTACTTGTTGTTGCTTTTTCTTTTTGGTGAGTTTCCCCCCTCTACTTCCCCTTTTGGATTTCCTTTTTTCAAGGCCTGAAAAAATCCAGTTTTACCATTCTTTTCATCAGTTTTTTCCTGTTTTCATTTCTATTAATACTTCTGTTCGTTTTTTCCTTTTTATTTTCCTTTTCTATCGGTTTTTCTTTTTATAGCATGTTTGTTGTTTTTCAATTCTATTATCTCTTCTCTATCCTCTACATCATTTACTCCCGTTTCTAAAACCTGTTTTTCCAATATCCCCGCCTCCATTTCTTCCCACTCATTGCTATCCTGTGATAGGGGGTTATACCGGTTTTGAATTGGAATCTCTTAAGCGATTCTCTTTTCTTTTATTATTATTTCTGGAGAAAGTTGAACAGCTGGGCCCTCATTTATGCTCTCCTTTTGCTCGGTATGTGTAGTGAATATGGACAGTCGGTCCTCCTGTTCACTACATACCTCCGGTATATATTTGTCTACAGTTTCAAACGAATTAAGGTTATCCATCATTCCACTTTCTCTATTATAGTGGTGTTAATTGGCAAAGAATATTCAATTATTATTTTTTTCTCTTCTATTTCTTCTTCTTTTTGATATATTCTTCTTTTGATACTATCCACTAATGGTTTTATACTGGGATAGTCTTTCCAGGGCCTTCATTTCTCAAATAACTTCCTATTTCTATTCAATATCTTTGTCTCCTTTTATTAATAATGAATCTTATTGCTTTCCTAGAGAATTTGTGGAACATTCGGTTCCATTCTTCAATAATCTCGCTATTACCTATATCACCTGACAACATTTTTTCCACCTTAAATCCTTTGGGGATTATATTCTATTCTAGATATTTTTGTAGGGATATAATCTCCCATAAATCTTTCATCTCTGTAATCAATAGATATTATAATTGTTGTAATGTACTTCTAATAAACGGGAAATGAGGGTTACTTTCGTCTTGTCTGTTTTTATGTATATTTCTATGGGATCCATAGAGCCTGTGGAAGAAAGAAAACCTGACACCCTGTCTTTAGGCCTGCAATAGGACCTGAAAGTACCACGGAGGAGATCTCAAAAGCAAGGTTATCTTGATCTTCATATTGATACGAGTCAGTGGTATATCTCCAGCGGGTTAACAGGATTATTAGTGGTGAAGGTAGTGCACAGTATCTGGTAATACTAAAGTTAAATTAAGTGTCTGGTAGCAGCATTTTTTGCAGGACTGCTGCGGTACTGCCTCAAAATTATTGTGGAGCATAAGCGCCAGTGGAACAGTATAAAATCTAAATACATTTTGTACAACATTATTTGGGCATGTCTGCCAAACATCAAGGCGATCTCTGTAAGACTGGAACCTAACACTAAATACTTCCTGTTATGTGTCATAACAGCCACAATAAAATTCAGTAAGGGCAGGTTTGAGGTTCCAGAACCTGCACTTCCTGAATTTTATGGTGGCCGTTATGGCACATAGTATTTAGTGTTAGGTTCCCGTCTTACAGAGATCGCCTTGATGTTTGGCAGACAGGTCCAAAAAATTTTGAACAAAATGTATTTGCCAAGAGCCTTAAATTTACAAAATAAGTGTAGCATTAGCGCCAGAATATTTTCTATAACTATGGCATTATTCTACTTTATTTGGTTTGCAGAGTGCTGTTGCATTGTTTTTTTTTTCTTTGTGTTTCTAGCCTTGGCAGCGTGCACCTGCACATTGGGAAATGCTGACTGACCCCCTTTTTTTTGTGTATTGGACTGGAAACATAAAGCAATAAGTCATCAACATAGAAGGACAATTTATGGTGGCTACTGCCCTGTTTTATACGACTACTGTAAGAGGAAGGCAAGTGCAGGGGGAGTCTTTCCACCCTGGGGAGTCTTTGATGGTGGAAAAAACCTCCAGCACTAAGAAATCCTCCTCTAATTTAAAGGTGGTCCCCATTGTAAGTGTAGGAATGGTTGTTTGGTTTACATTGGTAGCAACCTTATCATTAAAATCTGTGGGCTACATATCTATGAATGGGTCTTGAGATTAGAGCGAGAACTATGGCCTCTTTCACACTTGCGTTCTGAGGATCCGGCAGGCACTTCTGGCCTGCCGGATCCGTCAGAACGCAAGTCGCCTAAAAGCATTTGAAGACTGATCAGGATCCTGATCAGTTTTCAATATGCTTTCAGGTAACCATGGCAGCCAGGTCGCTACTGAAGTCCTGGCTGCCATGGTGCTCGGCAGCAGTGTACTTACCTGCGCTGCGGCCGCCGGGCGCTCCTTCATGATGTCACAGGTCCCCACGGCGCATAGATTAATGCACCGCCCGGACCTGTGATGTCATGAAGAAGCGCCCGGAGGCCGCAGCGCAGGTAACTACACTGCTGCGGAGTACTTACCATGGCAGCCAGGACTTCAGTAGCGTCCTGGCTGCCATGGTAACCGATCAGAGTCCCAGCTTACACTGGGGCCCCCGATCGGAACTGCTGCTGCGCATGCGCAGCGCTAAACGTCGGATCCGGCGATGCGCTGAAACGACGTTTAGCTTAATTCCAGATCCAAGTTAATGCACTTCAATGGGCATTAATTCCGGATCCGGCATTACGGCATGTCTTCTGGATTTTTGGACGGAGACAAATCCGTAGCATGAAAAAGCGTTCACATACTGAATGGAAGACATCCTGATGCATCCTGAACAGATTTCTCTCCATTCAGAATGCATTAGGATAATCCTGATCAGTATCTTTCCATCCTAGAGCCCCGAGGACGGAACTCTAGGACGGAAAGCAAAAATGCTGATGTGAAAGGGGCATTACCCAGTTTTCTATAGCATTTTCTCAAGTTTTCAGGTTTTTGACCGAAGAGTATGTCACAGTTGCCATGTAGGCTGGCTGCATGCTCTCTCACGTACTGGCTGCAGGTTGGCACCTGTGTATGCTGGTTTCTTGTGAATGTGTGCTGGCTGCAGATTTGTATGTAAACTGTTGTCTATGAATGTGTGTTCTCCCCGTGTCTGCATCTCTGTGCAGTTTTTGTCACTGCTGCCGTGTGGGCTGGCTGCAAGATTCCTCACGTACTGGCTACAGGTTGACACCTGTGTATGCTGGTAGCTTGGAACTGCATGCTGGCTGTGGTGTTATGTGTGAACTGTGGCCAGTGTTTGTCACTTCCCATGTCTGCATCTCTGTGGCTTCTGTCTCTGGTGCCGTGCATGCTGGCTGCATGCGCTTTGTGTACTGGCTATGGGTGTTCCCATATACGCTGGTTCTGCGATGTGTCCTGGCTGGGGCCTTGTGTGAACAGGGACTGGGTTAGGATTCACTTGTGATTGTGTGTTCTGTTCTGATGGAGTTAATATTCCCTGGTCTTTTCCTCGGTATGTTTTATCTGGTGTCCTCGTTATCCAGCTATATCTATCTGTGAGCTGTGGGGCTTGTGGTCAGTCTGTCTTGGGCCTTGCTGGGTGTAGCCCCTTGCTGCGGACCCAGGGGGTTTTGCCATGTGCCCTTGTTTGTGGTGTCGCCTGATAAAATGTGTTGTTGTGGTTTTGTCTGTTCTTCTGTACCTGTCCTGTGATGATGTTGATGTTGTTATCCTTGTCCATGCCTTGCCTGTTCTTCTGTACCTGTTCTGTGTCTGGATCCATTCTGTTCCATGTCTAGCCTATCAGTGCTCTATCTGCGTCTAATAGCCTGGAATTGCTAACCTGCTTCTGATCCTGTCTGTTCTATTCCCAGCCTGGCAGTGCCTACTGCTTTTGATCTAGTCTGTTCCTTGTCTAGCCTGGAAGTGCCTACTGCTTCTGATCTAGTGTTTTCCTTGTCTGTACTGTTCTGCTTCTGTTCCTGTGTTTGTCCTGCCTTCAAGAGAGGGTCCCTGTGTTCTCCGGAGGGAGGATCTCGAGTCTGTGTGCAGCTCTGGCTGAGACCGCCATGCTTCCATTCCACATGGGGTCCAGGCATCTGCTTTTTGGCTGTTCCCCATTTGTCTTGTCATCTGATCCATGTCTTGTGTTTTGTTTGGGTTCCAGTCCTGTTTCTGTGGTTTCCTGCAAGTAGCGTCCAAGTGTACCGGGACCTTCCTGGAGGTGCGACCAGTGAGCCCTCGGCCCAGTTCATCCCCACCACCAGGGGCTCTGTGAAGAACAGGGCTCATTGGCTCTCCGCCCTCTGGGTTTTGCCTCTGGTCTTCCAGTGCACTTGGTTCTTAGTGAAGAGCAGCAGGGGCAATATTCAAATTATTATTTTCTTGAATGCGAAAATCGTCAATGTAACATGTTTGCGCATTCAATACAGGTGTCGGTCACTATTGCTAAATTTTTCAAGCTGCTAGAAGTTTCCTGAGACTGAAGAAATAGGTTGGCACGGCAGAACATTACAATAGCTTTATATGCAGATAGAGTGCTCCGATATATTTGCGATTTAGCAAATTGTCAATTAATGATGCGCATATTTTTGCGCAATGCGCGCAGCTTTACATTTTAGTAGGTCTGACTACATATTAGTGATTGGTGCACTAAGTATTGTTGTGAACTTGTCTGTAGCAAGTATGTATGGACAGCAGAACACTACTTAACACCCTGCACTGGAACCTATCAGCTACACTATATCACAATCTAACCTACACTGACTATCTCCCACTAACTATCTGTATTATATATCTAAGCTAACTAACTATCTAATGTAATGTGACACAGCAAAGCACAGAGCACAGCAATGACACTGCTGTCTTTCTCTGAACTGCAAAAAACTTCAGAAAATGGCTGCTGGGGAGGTTCTTATATACTAGGGGTAGGCAACTTTCCTGTTGGTTGCTAGGGATGTTGCTAAGCTCAGACAAAGACATTGCAGCCTTCTCATTGGCCCACAAGCAAGAAGCAGGGAGGGATCATGGGTTCAGAGGGAAAGAAATCTAGAATATTCGCAAATGCGAATATATAGCACTATATTCTAAATCTTCGCGAATTCTTGAAGTGGCGATATTCACAATTAAAATTCGTGATTTGAATATTCGCTCCCAACACTATTGGTTCTGTGGTAGTTCTACCACTATTACCGTTTATGTAATAAAGTACTCTGTTGGTCCCTTGGTCTGTTTTGTCTGTGTCCTGTTTGCAAGATGTCCCAGAGGCCTGCCTTGGGCCCTCAGCACATGACAGAGTATCCATAGCTGATTCCTCGCATCAAGTAAGATTGTTAAGGTAGAAGGGGTTTGTGACCGTTTATGAGAAGACAAGGCTTTAAATCTGATGTAGAAATTTAGTAAGAGAGTATTTTTATTTCCTAAGATGGGGGCTTTATTAAATATGTTTACCACAAATTACACATAAAGCTTATAAGCACATAAGGAACTACAATTTAAAGCTTCCCACTGGAGTGGCAGGGGAGTAGGGTCCATTTTATGATCATATGATCTAATTGGTTATGATTATGAATAGCCTCACAGAGTCAAGGCACACTACATTTTTCATTAAGTTGAGATTTAACCTCCAAGTCCATTCTCTAGCGGCTGCATTAAGTATCAACAGGGTAAGGGGAAAAGGAGTATAGTCAGATCATATCATATTACCAACCACAGAAAAGGGCTGCCAGGAGAGCAGTTGGGGGCTGACAAGAAAAAGTCAATGTGGCTTTACATGTTGTAAACAGAAGAGTAATAAGTATAATCCTTATACCCTATATCAGATGGAGAATTTGCCACTTCTCTACCAGGCGAATATCCAAGAGTTCAGGATTGAAGACATTAGGTTGAAAATTGGAGAGAGTGGACCTGCCTGAATGGGAGTTTTAAATCTCCTCCCATTACAACCAACCTCTCTGTAAAGTAGCATACGGTAGTTCGTAAGTTTGAAGAAAAATATCTGTCCATCCAGTTCAGCCACTTATCCTGCAAGTTGATCCAGAGAAGGGCAAAAAAAAAAACACTGTGAGGTAGAAGCCAAATTTCCTAATTTTAGGGGGAAAAAATACTTTCCTGATTCCAATCAGGCAGTCATAATAACTCTCACTGGATTAATGACCCTTCTCCAGAAATCTATTAACTATAACCTGTAATATTATTGCACTCCAGAAATACATCCAGGCCCCTCTTGGACTCTTTTAGCGAGTTCACCATCACCACCTCTTCTGGCAGAGAGTTTCATAGTATCACTGCGCTTACAGTAAAGAATCCTCTTCTATGTTTGTGTAGAAACCTTCTTTCTTCTAGAAATAGAGGATGTCCCCTTGTCACAGTCACAGTCCTGGGTATAAATAGATCATGTCACTTAATAAGGCCTATACCTGGTGGTGGATCCACCAGAGTTATGAAGAGATGCATGCCTCTATATAACTTTGACGGATCCACCGATGCTTTTAATTGTAAGACAGCTTCCTTGCTGTCCTATATTTAGACCATTTTCTATTCCTAAAACAGGTGTAGAAAATGGTAAATGAGATGGGCTTGCCGGCCTGTCCCCTTCACACCCCACACCGCGCCCACTTTTTAAGACCTGGCTTGGTGTAGGTGGGGAAGTGGACCTCTATTGTTATTATATTTCCCCTCAGTCATCTTTTTTCTAAACTAAATAACCCTAATTTTGATAATCTTTATGGGTATTTTAGTTCCCTCATTCTTTTTATTACTTTAGTTGCGCTCCTCTGAACCTTCTCCAGCTCTGCTAAGTCTGTCTAGTTCACAGAAGCTCAGAACACAGTATTAATTTGCAAAGTTGCAGGTCTACTGTATGTCCTCATCATATGCATCTTTTGATGCAACCCATTATCTTTTTGGCCTTGGCAGCAGCTGCCTAACACTAGTTTCTACAGCTTAGTTTGCTGTCCACTAAAAATCATTTTTCATGTCAGTGTTACCCAGTGTTTTATCATTTAGTATGTACTGGTGACATGTATTTTTCCTTCCCATGTGTATAACCTTTCATTTGTCAGTGTTAAACCTCATCTGCCACTTCTCTGCCCCACCCTCCAATCTATCCAGATCAATCTGTAGCAGTATACTGTCCTCTTTCATGTTAATTACTTTACACAGTTTAGTGTCATCTGCAAAAATTGACATTTTATTGTGAAAGCCTTCTGCAAGATCATTAGTGCTATGCCACTAGTGACAGTGACCCAATCTGAGTGTGTACCGTTAATAACCACCCTCTGTTTTCTATCACTGAGCCAGTTACTTACCCACATACAGACATTTTCCCCCTGTCCAAGCATTCTCATTTTATTTACTAACCTTTTATGTGGTACAGTGTTAAATGCTTTGGAGAAGTCCAGATACACGACATCCATTTATTTGCCGTGGTCAAGTCTAGAACTTACCTCCTCATAGAAACTGATTAAATTAGTTTGACATGACCGATCTCTCATGAAGCCATGCTGATATGGTGTTATTTACCTTTTTTAATTGAGGTACTCCAAGGATCTCTTAAAAAACCTTTAAACAGTTTACTCATGAAAGATGTTAGACTTACCGGCCTATAGTTTCCAGGCTCCGTTTTTTACCTTTTTGAATATTGGCATAACATTTTCTAAGTGTCAATCCTGTGTAGACGGAGAGCCACTGACCCCACGTTTTTGTTGAAACTCAATCCTGTGTAATGCTTCCTCTCAATATAGAGTCCTTAGATATCAGAAATAAGGGTCTGTCTATTACATTACTTAATTCTCTTAGGATACGGGGCATGGGACCAGCTTACTTCAGCAAGCCCAGCCTCAGTCAGTGTTCAAAACGGCAGGACGTTAGTGTGAGGACGGTCTGTGAGGAGCGCAAACCTGGTGCCGCCTTCTCCTTCTTCTAGGGTAGAAGCTAGAATGGATTTAGTAGAAGTAGGCTTGTGACATCACTGGTCACATGCTCTTTAATGTTCATTTGACCAAATGTGTATAGGACAGAGCTTTCTTTCTGCACAAACTTCTACAGCTCGTGGAGGTTATTTGGGAGAAAGGGGTTGTATATGCCTGCAAAGGCTATGTGAGGGAGGGTCTAGTGTTGTCCAGAGCTGTCCTGGGGAACATGCTGTATGATGATTCGCTCCATTACTCTCTGTAGCTTTTTGTGAGGGAGGAGAACTCATTCTTGTGAGTGGAGGAGGCATGTGGCATATTCTGGGGGCCATGAGATTGAACATCTGTGTGTTTGGGGCTTTATGATGTATAAATCCGTGAGGGGAGTGTCCTATTTTAGCACAAAAAGAAAAATATATACGCAGTTCAGTGTTACAGTTATTTGTGGTGAAAGCATTTAGTGTCCTATTTCAGTACAAAAAGAAAAAATATATATGCGCTACACTGTTGCAGTTATTTGTGGTGAAAGCGTTTAGTGGCCTATTTGAGTACAAAAAGAAAAATATATACGCACTTCACTGTTGCAGTTATTTGTGGTGAAAGCATTTAGTGGCCCATTTCAGTACAAAAATAAAAATATATTCTCAGTTCACTACTGCAGTTACATGTGTTGAAAGCATTTAGTGGCCTATTTCAGAACAGAAGGAAGAATATATACGCACTTCACTGTTGCAGTTATTTGTGCTAAAGGCGTTTAGTGGCCTTTATCAGTACAAAAAGAAAAATATATACTCATTTCACTATTGCATTTATTTGTAGTGAAAGCATTTAGTGGCCTATTTCAGTACAAAAAGAAAAATATATATGAACTTCACTGTTGCAGTTATTTGTGGTAAAAGCATTTAGAGGCCTATTTCAATACAAAAGAAAAATGTATTTGTCACTTTTAGGGGTGTTTTAATTTGCTTTTAACTTATTTAGTTCAGCTAAAAGTATGTCAGACAGAAAAGTGCCTGGCCATCCAGAGAGGACTAAATGTTTCTGGTGCAGGCAGAGGTCGAAGCAGAGTAAGGGGGAGTGGCAGTAGGAGTCACAGTGAGAGGACTAAGCTCCCGGTGTCATCTAGCGGTCGTGTCTTGACCAGCAACCCAGCGGTTCTTGATTGGTCATCCACTTGCAGTCGGTGGGTTCGTCAGACACAACCCTTAGTTGGCATGGCCCGGAAGCAGGCCCTGTACCCTCACCTGACCTCAACCTGCCTCTGTCCTTTGTTGTTTCCTCAGCTACAGAAGTATTGTATGCTATGGGCTCAGCTCCACTATACAGTGAGGATGAGCTACTATTGGACAGTCAGCAGCTACTGCCCAGCCAAGATCTGGAGGAGACATCCGCTGTTTCCTCCACTAAGCGGGCAAGTAGTGATGAGGAGAGTGGCATGGGAGGTGGTGTTGCCATCGCTCCTGACCCAGAGACCACGGAGGAGGTCATTAGTGACATGCAGACAATATTCGATGAAGCTGATCGCACTTGGGAACCTGGTGCAGATGGGGCTTCATCATGAGGCAGCAGCGTAGCCAGCAAGGTGGTGTCAGTGGGAGGTCGGCAGCCAAACGTGCCCGGAGTAGACCACCTGCTTCGCAGCAGCCTACCTGCCTGGGAAGTATTGATGCAGGGGTTCACGGAGGTAGCGGCAGAAGCAGTCAGTCAGTGCGGACTGTTGGGAGGAAAATCCAGTGGGCAGAAATCCAGAGGAGGTTAAACCAGTGGGCAGAAGGTGAAGCATGGCCAGGGTGCCAATGTTGGAACTACAGCCCTGCGACAACATATGCAGCGTCGCCTTTTTCTCCAGTCTCAGGATAAACTCAGGAAACTTCTAGCAGCTTGAAAAATGTAGCCAAAGTGACCCAAGCCTGTATTTCGCATTACGATTTCGCATTATGCGATTTTTACATTGCCGATTTTTTGCAATCAAGAGAATAATCTTGAATACGAATATTCGCAAATATATGATAAATATTCTACCACATATTTGTGAAATATCGCAAATTCGAATATTGCCCCTGCCGCTCATCACTAGTTATTTGGTCAGTTTTTGCCCCGAGACTGGCCAAATAAATGAAGTGTGCAGTGATTCTAAGAGCGACACCTGTCATCTGCATGTCATACAGACTCACAGTATTATTTCACTACTACAGCAGACTCCCTATGCGTGTTACTGCAGGGCACAGTGTTCCACAACCCTATAAAGGTTCTGTGCAGCCCAGAAATAGCCTTTTTTTTAACATGATTCCCCGAAAATAAATTTGTATCGAAGCAAATTTTTCCGTAAAATTCGGCGAACCGGCCAAATCAAATTTTTGAAAAATTCGCTCATCTCTAGCTATCACCATACAATGTTATGTACCAATAAAATGTTAAGTATCCTAGAGTATCCCAGAGACACATGGTGGGTCTTATGGGTGTAACTGGCCGTGGGTGTGGACTTTCTGGGCCAATTAATCAGTTTAACTTTGGGCTAAAGCTAAGGGCGTTGTCCCGGTGGTTCCTTGGTGGTCACCCTATAAACCCTATACAAGGATCTGGATTTCACCACAGGGAACCAGCCAGGCTACCACTTCTTGGAGTAGTGCTGGTGTCGTTGGCTGCTGACTCATAGGGGCGAAGCACCAAGGACTCGGGCAAAAAGCGTTGTCTGAACGCAGTCCAAATTCAGAGTAGGCTGAGTACTTTCGTATTCCAGATAGCAATTCCAAGGTCAGGGCAGGTAGAGTACGTGCATAGTCCAGGTCAAATTTCCAATGTCGAGGCAGGCAGTAAAGAGCAGAATCGGTAGATAAGAAAGGTACGGTACATGGGTATTCAGACAATAGATCACTTTCTCTGGTTACTAGAGACTACTCAACCTCAAAGCTCAGGTGCATGCACATCCCAGCTAAATAGAAAGGTTAATCAGCTCCTTAATCAACAGCTGGGCTTAAAGCACAAGTTAAGGATTAACCCCTGCAGTGCTGAAGGAGAGTTCACTGAGCACTAGTCCTAGTTCTTGCAGGGAGAGAAAAGTGATGTCCTCACCTGCCCAGAACAGCAAGACAGCTGTGGGCATGGACTACCGATGTGGCACTGGGATAAACATACAGCAGGTTGAGAACTTATGACCTAGGGCCCTCAATTGTTAAATGGTTTGTGTGGATTTGCAAATTTAATCTGGGTTAATTTTGCATAATGCATGCCTTATTTTTATGCATTGCTGCTCATTGATATGCTTTTCTTTGTGTCTTTTGTAGGGATTTATACTTTTGGACTATTTGCTACAGATATATTTGTAAATGCTGGACAAGTTGTAACAGGGAACCTGGCACCACATTTTCTTACAGTTTGTAAACCGAACTACACAGCACTTGGTTGCCACCATCTTACACAGTTCATCACAGATGCCAATTCTTGTACTGGAAATCCAGATCTTGTACTCAAAGCGAGGAGGACATTTCCATCCAAAGAAGCAGCTCTCAGTATATATGGAGCAATGTATCTGGCTGTGAGTAAATCTTAATTATTCTTGTTTACTTATTAACTAAATAGTGATATTTGAAATCTGTTGACTAATGTTATTTGGATCCTTAAATAATTAAGCAAAGTATTTATGGCAATATGTGGGAAATACACTTTTTAACTAGACTCTTTTATCAATACGTTTTTGATAGCACTAAGATATAGACATAGCAATGATGGTTTCCCACATGCATTTTGGTGTAGTTGCCATTTTTCTCTTAACACTCCTCTACACCTGGTAAAATATTAATGTTGAATATTATTACAGCAAAATAAGTGATAAATCAATGGAAATACACTGTAAATGGCACACTATTGGCGACATGACTCTCTGGCATTGGAATGGTAAAATAGCTATATCTACTGGCATAAAATGTAATACTCTCATGCAGATGAGGAGTTAAGTATCTCCTGACATAGAGACCGCTACACAAGACCCTTGCCAAGGATATGCTCAACCAATGCTTTACATGCAGTAATATGATCTAGTGAAGGTACAGTATGTGTGAGCAGGTTGGCTTCTGTGGGATGTCTATACTTTCCACCTTGGTGTGGTGAGGGTCTTTTAATCTTAAAATGAGATAGATAGAACATGAGAGTGGCTAGTCCCTTTCAAATCTTAACTTTTGGATCTTCACAAGAACACATGCTGGGACATTTATCAAGACTCGAGTTTTCCACACCAATCTTGATCTCCTGTGAGCTGGAATGAGATGCACCTAATTTATTAAAAAGCAGCTACCAAAAGGGGTTGTCATCTCAAATATCTGAGGTTTTGTCCCAACTTTGAGAACACCTTAACCTACTTCCAGAATGGGCCACCAAAAGTGAAGGAGAGTGCATGCACAACATGCTTTCCATTTATTTCTATAGGAATTCAAAAATATCCCAGCTAGTACATTGGACTATTTTTGGAAGTCCCATAGAAATGAATGTAGGAAGGCCATGCATGTACAGTTGCTCTTTTCTCACCTTGGAGGTCCCGTTCTGGAGACAGTTTCAGGTCCCAGAGGTGGGATCCACACCTATCTGACATTGGTGGCATATCCTAGTCATATGCTACCAATGTCTAACAAGAGACAACCACTATTAAATTAGGCATATATTCGGTCCTGCATGTGCCAGAAACTCAATTCTACGTTAGCTAGGGGTTTGCAGTCATGTGAGCAATAACTTATGCCAATTTCTGGCGTAAATTATAGTAAATACAACAGGCTGTGAAAGCTCTGTTCATTTCTCACCACTTTAGAAAAGTGGCAAGAAATTCAAAATGATGCAAATTATGCGACTTTTTAACAGCACTTTTATGGCATAAAAGGCATACATAATAAGTCTCCACCATGGTTTTCTCTTTCTAGCAAGCATTTGGGAGGTGGTCACAAAGGAATAATTAGGTAGAACATTTTAGCACTAGTTCAAGAGATTACCTCTCATTTAAATATGTGTATTTTGCCGCAATGCCTTTTATTAAATATGAAATATTTCTGGTGGTAGAAATTGTGAACTCTGTTTTCTTTAAAGTTTACCTAAACTTTCACTTTGACTTCATTAAAACCTATTGTACATGCGATAAAAGCATTTGTAATACACTTTAATTATTTATTTATTTTTCCTAGCAAAATAGACACTGAAGTTTAAGTACCCATTTGGTTTTGCAATCCATACACCGGTACACTGCTGTGTACAGGTGTACGGAGTTTCCCTTGAGGCTGCACTGAGCGCTGTACAGGACAAAGAATATATCTCTGCTCCTGCTTGCACCTGTTCTGTGCTTCTAAACTCGGACATACTGTAGATGTGTCAGGAAATGTTTAAAGTCTGTGACTATAACCTTTGGAGGTGTTTCACCTATCACCTTTGCTGGCACCCCGGTGAAATCCTTAGGATTTTGAGTGCAGCGGGACTACCCCCCCCCCCCCCCCAGGGCAATCGAGTCCCAGTGTTTAGGAATGTCAAATGTCATGTTTTGGCCGTAATAGTTTTGTGTCACAGTGCTCCCACCTGGATACTGTCGCTCCCGGGGTTAGGCTCCGTAGCAATAAAGGAGTTGTAGTTGGTGGAATAAGCATCAAATTTGTGTCATCAAGACAATATTTTATCTTTCTCTTGGCTACATCAGGCTAAGGGTAAACTTACATACTTAGCTTTCTCTCTGCTGCTGTGCTTATCTCTGACTTCAGTCTTGTTACTGGACTTTCTAGCAGTTCTTGTACTTTTGAGTGGGGTGACTGTAGCCTTTGACCCCCCTTGTAATACGCTGTCTGAGAAGTGCATGGAGCCTGGGTGCTTTACAAGCTGCTTCCTAGGGCTGCTTTAGTAGAAGGGGAGAACGCGCCATGTCTGTTTACTTTGGACTATTAAACTCAACTCCCTCTCCAGCTTCCTGCAACCCCTCTCTTGGTAGGAAGCAGGCTAGCCCTCTTCTGCCCAAAAGGGTGGAGAATGGAAATGTAAGTTCCTTTCTATCTAAAGATACTCTGCCAAATACACTACCACCTGCTGGACAACCAGGCACATTATGTGCAATAACAGTTCTATAACAATATTATTAAGGCACAGTATCACAGGACCTGGAATTAAAATCACAGATGACATCCTGTACTAGCCATTAGAGATAGTAGCTAGGTGTAAGAATGGTAGTGCCCCTTCTGGACAGTCATTTGTGGTGTATCACGAGAATAGGGTTACAAAGGTGCTAGGAAAGCTGTGTTTGGCTTTTTTAAAGGAAACCTGTCATGTTAAACATGGTGTTTGAGCTGAGAGCAGGAGGAGCCGAGTAGATTGATATATAGTTTTATGGGAAACTATTCAGTGAAACATCTAATTTATAAATTTATATCCATGGTCATTCAGAGCTTTGAAGTCAAGGAGGCGTTCCTATTAGTGATAAGACTGCCTCCTTGACTTCAAAGCCCAAAATTAGCAATAATTTTAATGAACGAAATAGAAGCTATACTGAATGTTTTCCCATAAAACTATATATCATTCTGCTCAGCTCCTTCTGCTCTATTACACACTGCCTGTAGCTACCTAAAAAATGAAATGAAGTTCCACTTTTGTCCATCTATATGGTTACAGCCATATGGCTTTTGCTGATTGTCTACTAGTGTACATTTTTAATAAATAAAACTATTGTTTAATAATGTATTTTTACCTCACATTGCCTAGTCAGATATCCATTATTTGTAACAGTCTCCATAATCTAACACAGTAAACTCGATATTTGTACAGCACTATAGAAAACGTAAGCACTATATAAATGGATAAAATCAATAAGTTTCAACTGTCACAAAAGTCAGTAATGACAGGAAGATGCTTGAAAATCATTTATTTTCCCTCGGCTTCTCCATCAAATCAGTGGAAATGTTCTACTATTGATATTATTAGAACTTATAATCCTTATTTACTGAACTTACAAGAATCCACTGCTTTTATTTGCTGGCTTTACAGTTCACCTTGAGTTCAGAACTTTGCGACATTGCTGCAATTTTGCCTCAAGAGCTCAATAAACATTTGTGAGAGAGATGAAAGCAGAAGAACATTTGCAATGTGGAAATACATCTTATCCAGCTATTTTATGCATTCAATAATATCAAAACTCCAGCTAAGCAAGCCAGCTACCAGCAATGATGAATGTATTTCATTGCACGTAAAATTTTAATCAACCTTTGAGGTTAACTGAAGTGCTTCTGATGGTGTATAGCCAGTGGCACATTAGTTTCCACTGTCACTTTCCAAATAGCAAAGGAGAGACGTTTTACACCTACTGGACCAACTTCTGAGACTAATCACAAAAGCCAGACCCTAAAATAACCAATCAGAACTACCCTTTTTGTCTGTGTCTGACATTTCAGACACTGTGCCACATTGTGTTAGGATTTGACTCATGTTTCTATTATTAGTGATTGTTGGAAGATGCATTTCATACATTGGGTGTTCATTTGGACCAAAAATAAATAAACAAAAATAAATAAAAAATGTATCTAACAGTATGGATATGAGCTAAAAATTATGCTAGGAGTTCAACCATAGACACCTAAAGTGTTATATTTGACTGTTTATGTTAAGTAGCTTTATGAAAACCAAGCATAGCCATTGAATTTGGGAGCTTGGTAATAATGATGACCATGGGCAGACTGGGAACTTAAAGTGGCCCTGGAAAAAATTAACTAAAAGTGGCCCCAAGTTGTAGGCGGCAGGGCAACACAAGTTAGCATAGATAACAGAAGTTGTATTGGCCTGCAATACTGTAGTGCTGCACAAAATACCGCACCAGCAGAACCAAGATACCACAGTGCAGCACAAAATACTGCCACCTTCACCACTGTATTCAACTGTATTACTGTACTGAGGCCAACAGCTAGGTGTTTAAGTACCTGATGCTCCTAGCAATAATTAATACTTAGTGCATCAGACCGTTATGTACCCAGCCAGTGGCCGTGAGAAGAGCTTGGGCAGCTGCCTGGGCATCGGCCCACCAGGAAATTTCCCTGTGGGTCTATGGCCACTCCGCCCCTGATGATGGCCCAAGGTCGGCCAGATAACTCATCAACTAAATCTGGCCATACACTTTAGTGTGGAACCCCTTTAATTATCACATGTTGATTGCAAAATTTAATTAAACCTTTCTTTTTAACCATAACATTTTTCTGAAAAGCAAAGAACAGATGTATCAACACCTGCCTCTCTTATGGCTTATTGAAACGAGCTTTACTAAATGAAATGTGGGATAAATGAGGATCAAGATGAAAGTGACCTTGTTAGATGCTGCAGAGCAGCTGAGACCAGTTGGCATTTTGAAAAAGGAAATAAGGAGACATAAATTACGGGAACATTCTCGAGAATATGCACCCGCTTGCTGACATTCCAGTGTAATGCTTTCTTACCTTTGAATAGACAAACACATTCATAAACCTGTAGGTAAATAGTTGTCACTCTTGAATTGTTGGTGTCAGTACACTTGACACCCAAGTTCCATATTCAGCTCAATATGCTTTTTAGTGTGGCTCTTACACTTCGAAACCTACCAAAATCAGCATGTATTAGGCTACCTTTACACTAGCGTTTTTGCTGGATCCGGCAGGGTTCAGCAAAAACGCTTCCGTTATTGATAATACAACCATCTGCATCCGTTTTGAACGGATCCGGTTGCATTATCTTTAACATAGCCAAGACAAGAGATTTGTCATGAACTTCACTGAAAGTCAATGGGGGACGGATTAGTTTTCTATTGTGTCAGATTGTATCAGAGAAAACAAATCCGTCCTCATTGACTTACATTGTGTCATGAGGGATCCGTTTTGCATCCCAGGATGGAAAACAAACCGCAGTATGCTGTGGTTTGCTCTCCGGTATGGAAACAGAACGGAAATTATTTTGGAGCATCCTGTTCTGTTCAGTTATGTTTTGTTCCCATTGACAATGAATGGAGACAAAACTGAAGCGTTTTTTTCTTGTATTGAGACCCTATGACTAGTGTTGAGCGAACAGTTCGAGAATAGTTCGGGTTCGTACCGAATTTTAGGGTGTCCGGGACCCGGACCCGAACCCGGACATTTTCAAAAAAGTTCGGGTTCGGGTTCGGTGTTCGTCGATTACTTCCCGCTTTCTGAAGGGCTGCACAGCAGCCAATCAGCTAGCGTTTTACTTCTTGCCCTAAGAGCCCATCACAGCCATGCCTACTAATGGCATGGCTGTGATTGGCCAAGTGCAGCATGTGACCCAGCCTCTATTTAGCTGGAGTCACGTAGCGCCGCACGTCACACTGCTCTGATTAGTGTAGGGAGAGGACGCAGCTTCTGTCAGGGCGAGATTAGGCAGGTTAAAGTCAGCAACAGCACCTAAAGAACGGATCAATTTACAGCTGAGAATCATTAAACTTCTGCTAGTTACTTGCTCGCTGGTTTTTAGGCTGCACAGAGCGTTTTTCTGTCACTTATTTTCTGGGTTGATCGGCGGCCATTTTGTGACTTGTGGTGCGCCAGAAGAAGCTGCCACCAAGTCCATCAATCCATCAATACTAGTTTTTTTTTTTGCTATATCCTACATCAGGGGCTTGGCTGTGCTAATTGTCACCCCTAGAAACTCAGGAAAGAAATTTCTATATTTTATTAAGGGGTTAAATACAATTGCCCAAATACCAATCCCCTAAATCTGGTGTTCCAGCTTTGGTTAGACAAGTATAATACTGTCTGCTGTCTGGCAAAGGATAGATTATTTTCTGGGGTTAAATTCAATTGCCAAAATAGCAATACCATAAATCAGTGGTTTCAGCTGTGGCTGGCAAAATAGAATAGTGTCGAGGTACGCACACACGTACAGACGCACGTGCACGATTCTTGAATAGTTGTATTATCGCGATAATAAAACTAACAGTGTAAAGTTGACTGTATTGCTCTAAGTTATATTCGCGTACGAATGTAACTTCTATTACAACACACCAATACTAAAACTGACTAAGAGACAGCTTTAAGTTCTATTCGACGCGATTGCAACTTTGGAACTTAAAGTGGTGTACGATTTTAAAAGTTGAGTACTAAAAAGTTGGAATCGCAATGCGATTCTTATGTATTTGCTTAATCGCATTGCGATTACAACTTTGAGCTACCGATCACCATGGGAACGCCTCCTTCAGTAGAATGTACTGTCGGATGTGAGAATTAAGTTGAAATCGCAATGCGATTCTTATATATCTGCTTAATCGCATTGCCGTTTCAACTTAGCATTGCGAAATAATTCCATCGATATTCGTTAACTTACTGACTCAGAAAGTTAACGATACGGATGGAATTATTTAGCAATGCTAAGTTGAAATCGCAATGCGATTAAGCAAATATATAAGAATCGCATTGCGATTTCAACTTAATTCTCAGATCCGACAGTACATTCTACTGGAGGAGGCGTTCCCATGGTGATCGTTAGCTCAAAGTTGTAATCGCAATGCGTTTATTGCGGTATATTATCCCTCTGGGTGTCTTTTACAGCCTTTTTAGTGCCAAAAAGTTCGGGTCCCCATTGACTTCTATGGGGTTCGGGTTCGGGATGAAGTTCGGGTTGAGTTCGGATCACGAACCCGGACATTTTCCGGAAGTTCGGCCGAACCTCTCGAACCCGAACATCCAGGTCTTCGCTCATCTCTACCTATGACGGATCCCAATACCGGAAAATATTAACGCTGGTGTGTTTTATTATTGATTTTGGTTTAAAATTTTGCTGCATTCACTGAAATCTGCAATTAAAATCTGCAACAGATATGGCAGGGTGTAAAGTTAAACATTTGCAGAATATCTACAATCTACATGCAATTCAGTTTGAATGCAGCTTGATTTAAAAAAAAAAAAAACATTGTTCTGTACTTTTTTTTTGCAGAATTTCTGTTCAGATCCCGCAAGCAAAATTCTGAAACAAGCTAAAATCGGTCTTGACCTGACTCTTTTTTATATTTTACAGCGGTTCTCAGGGCAACCTATACTAAGAACAGATCATCAATATCAGATTGGTGGAGGTCTGATATCCAGCACTCCCAGTGATCAGATGTTTCAAGCTGTTGCGGCAATGGAAGCTATCAGTGCATGGATTAGGATGCAGAAAGCTCCATACACTGTATGGTGGTCGCGGCGGGCTACTACAGCTCAGCTCCCATTCAAGTGAGCTAAGCTAACCTTCAGCACGCTGGTGCCAGAAACTACACAGTGGACAGAAGCTTCTTCTTTTCCTCTGTACACTGTTAGTTTCCAGCGTTGTTGCTCCTTTGACTGATGAAGGTTCTAGATTCCCACTGATCTTATGTTGATCACTTATCCTGAGAATAGGTTATCAATATCTGTAACCTGGAGAACCCCTTTAAGTATGTTGCAAGCAGGGCTGGGACAAGGTCCACCACCAACAGAGGCTGAGCTGCCCAAGTGCGCCCCTCCCCCCGCCATTTAGATATGTATGTTTGTTATTAATCAGACATCCACCCCCGGGCGTTCCTTGTTATTTTACCCCATCCAGAACCCCATCAGACCTCAGATCAGACGGAAAAGAATATTATATTTATTTAAGAACTATCTTACTTCACTTCAGGGCAGACTCTCACGCTCTATCCCTGCTGGGGTCTGGACTGGCTTGTGACACAGTGCTGTACTGCTGCCTGCTGCTTCCCGTGCTGCTACTGGTCTTCAGAGGGCGCACATGTGACCTGACTGCGTACAGCGCATCAGGTCAAAGTGCGCACTGTACTCAGCCAGTCAGGCAAGCGACTGAGCAGAAACCAGAGCAGCGGAGCGGCCGAGCCAGGAGGCAGAGCGGGGAGGGAGCACGTAAGTTAGTGCCAAGTGCTCACTACTCCCTCCGTCCTCCAGGCGGCAGCAGCAGCGATGTGGTCAGTGGCCTGCCTGCCGCCAAGAGGCTGGGGAGCTGGCCTGCGCCCTGAGGCTGGAGCCTCCCCAGCCTCTGTGTCGGCCCGGTCCTGGTTGCAAGCTTTGTCAGTTGTGCTCCAAATGTATTAAAGGGCATCTGTCAGCAGATTTGTACCTATGAAACTGGCTGACCTGTTACATGTGCGCTCGGCAGCTGAAGGCATCTGTGTTGGTCCCATGTTCATATGTGCCCGCATTGCTGAGAAAAATGCTATTTTCAGATATGCAAATTAGTCTCTTGGAGCAATAGGGGGCGTTACAATTACACCTAGAGGCTCAGCTCTCTTTACAACTACTACTCATTTTTGTCAGCAATGCGGCCACATATGAACATCAGACCAACACAGATGCCTTCAGCTGCAAAGTACATATGCAACAGGTCATGCAGTTTCATACGTGCAAATTTGCTGACAGATGCCCTTTAAACATCATTCAACCACTTGTAAATTTGGTGACAACTCTGTATATAGAGAATGGCAAGCCAAACATGTTACCCCAGCTTATCTATAAGCATTAGGCTGTGGTTCCACATAGGTAGAAGTGTGTTACACAATTGAGGACCATGTTGCAAAACTGTTGTGATACAGCAATTTTCGGCAGTCCTATAGAAATGAATGATAGGCGGCTGCGCATGAGCGGTCCTCACTTCTTCACTTTACAGGCTTCGTTCTAGAGATAGGTGTGGGTCCCACCTCTGAGACGTTTATGGCATATCCTAGCGATATGCCCCTAATGCTTGAAATGTCACAACCCCTTTAGGAAAGTCGTGTCAATGAAACAAAATTGCAGAGCAAACACTGCATATCTTTGCTGCAGCAAGTGTACACTGCCCATTTTGCTGCGAATCAAGAAACATTACTGGTGCAGCGACATTCGTATATCTCCGCCAATGTGCCTTAAGAATAGTAATGATTAGAGATGAGTGAATCCATTTAACCTTAATTTTCCAAAGATTTGGTTCAAGATTCCGGCAAATTTCTCATCAGCCATTTTTCCCAGGAAAGAATTATTTATTTAGTTTATACACTTATATAGCGCTACTATACCCCGCAGCACTTTACAGACATTAGCATCATACTGTCCCCAATGGGGCTCACAATATAAGTTCCCTTTCAGCACTTTATAGACATAGCCCTAATGGAGCTCACAATCTAAGCTCCCTATCAGTAGGTCTTTCTAGTGGGAGGAAAGAGGAGAACCCGGAGAAACCCACGCAAACAGGAGTAGAACATACAAACTCCATGCAGATGAAGGACAATCACATGACTTCAGGCAGTTGTGTGCATATACATACCAGCAGGCATTTGCCACTAAAATGAAATTTTTTCTATTTTTTACACAGAAAAAATGCACAGTTTTTGTTACCACCAGCAGCCATGCATTTACCCATAGCCATTAGATTACTAATGCTGTCTTGGAATGAGTTGCATACAGTCTTTAGAATGTCGTTCCTCAACTTTTCATGGCAATCGGAATGCTTTCAATTTATCCAGACCTGAGTTGAATGGCCTAACCAATTCGGCCAAACTAAATTTCAAGAAATTTGCTCATCACTAGCCATCATAATCAGTGTCGGACTGGGGTGCCTAGGGCCCTTCAGTAAAATGTATTTTGGGGGGCGACCGTACGGTTACATTCAAATATTACCTGCTCACACAGCAGCAAGATGCTACCAGATTATTGAATATGGGGGTCCCAGCAGCAACTTTGAGATGGTAGGTCCTGGGGAGAAGATGACACTGGTAGCTATAATAATAAACTAGGGAGTTTCTTTAATGATCTTTAAATTTCTTTATATGAACATAGGCTGGTTGAGGTGCTGTACATTGAATATATGTATGTAGTGCAGTAAGTCTACTGTGTTATGTGCCACTTGTGAAGGGGGTGGGAGACTAGGGTCCCACCTTGCTCAGGGGCCCACCGGGGGATTCACCTGTACCCCTGTCGACCACTCTGAGCCTGAACATAATTAAGTTATCATAAAATATGCAATTGCTAGGGAGGTTACTGTTTACATTACGCTTCACCATCGGTTAACTAAAATAAAAATAATAAATTAGTTTCTATAAACCCCAATACGCAGGCTCCCTGTGACTAATGGCAAATTCAGTCCTGTAATTCAATTAAAGATAGTGTAGTCACTAGTCAGTAATTTAAGTCAATTGCATCTATGCAGTAAAGTTTTAGGCTGTTCTACAATCTGATTTTCCTTCCAGAGTGGAGTCTGCGGGGTTTGCAGCCTCCTCTGTTGGCATTTCTCTCCAATTAGCAGATTCACACACTGATGGCTTGTGCCAAATTTAATGTTCAATTTCAAAAAGTGCAGAGCTCGTAAAAGTGAGAGGTTTGACTGACGGGATTCTAAATTAAGTGACAGCTTTGACTTCCAGCAAATGGCACAGAATATTCCATATGCTTTTAAACTCTCAAAACGATGCCATAGTGATAGGAGACGCTTTAACTATTTCAGTTCACATCCTGATTTTCAGATTACAGCCTTGTGTCCCCATAGATTGTTATTAGTTTCATTATTTTCATTATTTTATTATTATTATTTTAACGGCTGCCAGAACTCCACAGAATATCTGACTGCGAAGAGATTGGTTTCCTTCACTTTCTTGGCAGAGTAGTTACAGGATTAAAGAAGCATGAACAATGGAGCATGAAAGTGAATCAGCTCAAAATAGAGAGATAACTTTTATTAAGGAAAAATTCCAAATTTGACAACTTCTTTTAGAAGGGCTTCATTTGTATTAAGTTCTTTGCTAAACAGGAATTAAAGGGATATTCCGCCAGAAACATTTCTCACTTCTCCAGTGCATAGGTGATAAATAGTGATAAGTGAAGTTTTGAAAAATGTGATTCAGTGGCCTGTCGTCAAAAAATTTGATTTGTTAAAATTACTTCGTCACAAATCGCTTTTCATTGTATGGACACAATGACAGGGAACGGCGACTGCACCTCCCCCGGCCATTTAATCAGGGGTATAGCTATAGGGAAAGTAGGAGAAGTGGCTGCTTTGGGGCCTGAACTCAGAAAGGGCCCGTCCAGAAGTAGGACTGAAAGATTTTACTGTCTGGGCCCCTCAAAAGTATTGGGTAATCTGTTTGGAGTTTGTACAGACTTCATGTGCCGCTGCTTAGTGCTTCCATATGACATGTGCATTAGAGAGGAGTTCCCTCCTAGAAGGATTGCTGCTAGGGGAGAGGGCACCTTGTGACCAATGAAGGACTGTCGAAAGCCAGAGTGCCTCAACTAGTCCCACTTCACTGGAGAAAACTTCCATGGCAATATAAATTCTTTAAATTCGGATGTTTGAAAGGGGTTGATGCGCCATTGCAAACATTGCTTCCTCAACAAAGTCTCCTTTGTAGCAGTGGTGCAGTGTAGTTACAACTGCTCTGTCCCATTCAAGTAATTGGGACAAGCAGGTGTAATTACTCTGCACCAACACTGCAATGGAGACATCACGCATAGTAAACTTTGAAGAGGAAGCAGCGCTTCCATGAGTACTTTGACTTGCAGCTGATCAGTGCAAGGAGTCGGATCCCCGGCGATCTGATATTGATAAATTAACCTGATCTTGAGGATCAGTCATTAATATTATGCCACTGCACAACCCCATTAACTTGGACATATGCAGCATTGGTTTGTGAACCACAACCTTATATTCTAGTTTGCTGCTTGTTTTGGCTATACCTCACCTGTCTATCTCTATAGATATATGGGGGTGCTGAATTTATGTAAATAAAATGGGGTGTTTTTATAGTAGTGGATTTGATGCTGTAAGTGTATGTAGGGGTTTCTTTGCCTATTTGTTGGACTGGTGTAGTAGTACACAAGCATAAAGGGATATGCTCACGGTAAGAGTTAATGCGCAGAATATCCACATGAAAACAGAATGAAAAACGTCATAAAAAAAGTCTTTCTAATAAACCCCCCAAGAGGGAGAGATATAGGGTCACATTTATATAGACCAGAGTTTTAGACGCCGGTCTTAATAAAGCTCTATTGCTGGCGGTGAATCGCTGAAGCTATGAAGAGGTGTCGGCCTCTCTATCTCTCTATAACTTCAGCGTATCCAGCGCTACTTCTAAATGTAAGACAGCTTCCTAAATGTATGCCCCTCTTGATACGCCCTATTTTCTTATTGACCTTGGCAGCATCTGTCTGACACTCGTTTCTACAGCTTAGTTCGCTGTTCACTAAAACCCCTAAATCCTTTTCCATGTCAGTGTTACCCAGTGTTTTCTGTCTGGCCAAGAATGAATTAATATTCCTTTACCTTGTCTATATACTCCTTCCATTCCTGAAAAGTGGGGTATTTAGCCGAGCCCCAATACTTCACTATTATGATCTTTGCAAGGGCGATCCCCCTAAACCAGAGCAGTTGCTCCTTTTTTTGTTTATTAGTCTCCGAAAAATTGCTTAGGATAACATAAATACATATATTGGCATAAATACTTTATGCCAATATTCCCTAATACCTAGACATTCCCATAGTAGATGTTTATAGTCTCCCTTGTTCATTTGACATTTATAGCATTTCTGTTCTTTATCTTTATAGATAGTGGATATTAATAGTGGTGTATAGTATAGATGGTGTTTTATTTTAAAAAGTGTCCACCTATGTGCTTGAGAAACTGTAGACTTTTTAATATTCCTATAAATAGTATCCCAAGAGATATATTTATTACATTGCAAATCTCTTTCCCATTTGGCTTCACTTTTATTTGTGATCTGTTTTGTGTATTCTTGCTTCAGCTTTGCGTAAATATGTGATATAACAGGACTATTTTGTGTCATTTCATAACACAAACCCAAAAAGTGTTGTTCTTATTTTCAGTGTACTTTACAGCGTGTCAGAAAAAAATATTTAAAAAAATATTTAATAGCTTTGCCTTCTCCTCATCGCTCTGTAAAGGGCCAACACCTTCAGGTTTATACTTTTTACCATTTATATAATTGAAGAACATTTTAAGGTTAATTTTTTTCTCTTTTTATTTTTGAGGACAGTGCCCTAGTTAGTGAGGCCAATGACCAAATGTAGCTTTTTTGGTACTAGTTTGGTACTTTTGTGCCTCCCCGAAGAAACACACTTTTGAATGACAATTGGAAGGTTATTATTTTATGGTCACTATTTCCCAGGTGTCCTCCAAACTGCACATCTGTTGTTCTGTCAGGTCTATTGGTTAATACTAAGTCCAGTATGGCCGTCCCTCTAGTCGGGTCCTCAACCAGTTGGGAAAGGTAATTGTCTTTGGTTATTGACAAGAACCTGTTTCCTTTACGAGATCTACAGGTTTCAGTTTCCCAGTCTATATCCGGGAAGTTGAAGTCCCCCATAATAACGACCTCATTATGATTTGCCGTCTCTATTTCCTTTAGTAGTAGATTTTCTGTTGATTCTGTTATATTAGGTGGCTATAACAAACTTCTTTAAGTACTTTATTATTGCTTTTGCCTCCATTTATTTTTACCCACAATGACTCCACATGTTCATTTGTCTCACTTAAACCTTCCTGGGATGTGGGCTTTAGACAGGACTTTACATAACGAAAAACCTCTCCCCCTCTCTGGTTTTCATGATCCTTTCTAAACAGACTGTAATCCTGTGTGTTAACAGCCATTCATAGCTATCATCCAGCAATGTCCCAGCTATTCAGACTCAGGTTACATTATCAATAATTTTATGATCTGTTTCATCCCTTCTGAAACACTTTGGTTTCTACATGATATTATTGATGATGTTTTAACATATTAACCCTTTCCGGACCTCCAGAGTACATGTACGGCAGAATTCTGGTCTTTAAAGATGGTGCCCACTCGTGAGCTCTGCAGGCGCCATAACCATCGTCTTTCTTCTGTTTTAAACAGCAGAGGCCCAGGGCTAATGTCTGCGATCTGTGGTAATGCCAATCGCGGACATTTAACCCTTCAGATTCTGTAGTCAAATGTGACCACAGCATCAGTAAGAGCCTAAACCAGAAACTGTGAGCTTCCTAGCCCGGACCTCCTTTCTCTGGCTGAGATTAGGGAAGTTGGCCAACACCAGGAATAGACCTAAGTCTGTAAAAGGGTTTCAGGCCGATAACAAGTATATTTCAATGCAGAACTGCAGGTGGTAGAACTGCACTGGAATATACTGAATTCAGTATCCTGTAATAGATATTCATTACAGAATACAAGATTCAATATAATGATTTCATGTAGGCTTGAGTGAATTAGGCATTAGATCATAGATCTGAAGTCGATTTGTTCAAACACTTCATTTTAATGCTGTCCGGAGACCTGTGTCCATACAGCATTAAAATGTATTGCCTCCATGGAGGCAAAATTAATTTCACCCAAAGTCACGTTAGACTTCAGTGAATGAATTCGGTATTAATTTCTGCATCTATAAAAACATTTAAAATTTGGAATCTGAAGTTGGGTTTGGTACCGGCTGGTACCTCAGGACCAAACCCGACTTTGGTTTGCTATTTTAAAATGTTTTTAAAGATGCAGAAGTGAATACCAAATTAATTCACTGAAGTCTTGCGTGACTTCAGCTAAAACAAAATTTGCCTCCAGAGAGGCAATACATTTTAATGCTTTACGGAGACAGTTCTCAGGACAGCATTACAACAAAGTGTTTGAATAAATTGACTTTGGATCTATGATCTGAAGCTTAATTCACTCAACATGAATTCCATCTTATAGTCACTTATTGTGACTTTAAAAAAGTAAAAAATGAAAAATAATAAAATAAAAAAGGCTTAAAAAATATAAATTTTTAAATCACCCCCTTTGCCTAGAATAAATTTTTTTTAAAAACATTAAACATCATTAAACATTTTTTCTAATTCCACCCCATTTGGAAATTTTACAGCTTCCCACTACATTGTTTGCTATAGGAAATAATACCATTGAAAAGTACAACTTATCCCACAAAAACAAGCTCTCATATGGTTCTGTGAATGAAAAAATAAAAAGTTATGGCTCTGGGAAGGCAGGGAGTGAAAAACCAAAACGTAAAAATGGAAAATTGCAGGGTCCTGAAGGGGTTGAATATATTTGCATATACTGTATGTAATGTCCCTAACCATTAATGACTTCCTTGTCATTACATTATTATACTGATCTAATTTGTATCACCCTGCCAACAATAACAATAATTATTGTACAGTACTTGCGGTACTGCATTCAGAGAACAGTACATGTGACTTTGATTAGTATCTGAAAACATGAGACTTTTAGTTCCACCTCTCTCTCATTTTAGTAAACTGTTCTTGTTTTGCTGTGACTAAGAACACACTAGACTTTTGAAATGCGTAAGCGATTTTTAGCAGGATGCTGCTACTCTCTTTTTGTATTGCTTTGGTTTTATTCAAGATAAAATAAAAAATATATGCCGAATTCTAACACAGTGCTGGGTAATTTTTTTGGTATAATTGGAAGGTGTATTAGGGGAACCATGTGTGAGGAAAACAACCTATAACTGACACTTTAACTTAAAGGCTATGTACACCTTTGTGGGCAGTTTTTTTTATTATTGCATTGTACCCATTTTAAGCTAAAATAATTTTTCAGTTTGTCTTCATTAAAAACTTTGAACCACTTTCTTTGTGCAACTTTGAGTTACTCTAGTAGCAGGATCAGAATTTTTGCTCTGTTCCATCAGGCAGCTCACCTGATGGGCGCCTTATGTACCTCTGATCTCTGACCTCATAAACACTTATTATAGCTCAATTGTTATGTTACTGATAAGAATTTGGGTTAAATAAGTGATTATGACTAGAGATGAGCGAATCAAATCTCACAAAGTGGAATTCGATCCGAATTTCAGGATAAATTCGATTTGCCTTGAAGCCGAATTTCCTGGTGCTTCGTGTTAGTGAATTGAGTTAACCCGAAATAGTGCAAAAAAAAACAAAAACATACCTCCACCATTTGTTCGCGGCGGGCTGCCAGCCGTCACCTTGATTGAAGATCTCAGCCGAAATCCCGTGCCCGGTGACATATGACATCACCACGCCGGCCAGCGTGATGACGTAATCTTGCGCCGGGTGAGATTTGGCGCCAGATCTTCAAGCAAGATGGCGGCGGCTGACCCGCCACGAGGAAATGAAGGTGGTAAGTTTGATTACTTTTTTTTTATGATAATTTTACACAGTTTTTACACTCAGATCATGTATGAACGTGGCATCTGAGGGATGCGATGATACAATGAGCAGCTCCCTGTCATTGCACCCACTACTTACAAAAAATTTGTCGAGTCAGCCGAATCGAAATTCGCTCATCTCTAATTATGACCTTTTAGTGATTTTGAGATAAGGTTTATTAGATGACCAGCACAAAGTAAAAGTAACAAGGTACAGTTTTTACAGCTATAAAACCAGTTGAACCTTTGTGACAGAACATCTGAATATTTTCAATAAAAATTATTTTTAGCCTCCTTTGCCCCTGAAGTTGCCTTTAAACAGGAATACACAAGGGTTATACATGAGCTTAACATTAGTCTTTAAAAAATGAAAATATGCTTAAATATTGTAAAACATGGAGATCCAAAATATGAAGAAAACAACTTCAATTATTACAGACAGATTTAAGATATGTAAATTATGCTGACTAGAGCTCCCGTTCTTCTCACTTGGATGATCTTTTTGATACTCTATATTTTTTATTACACAGTGTGTGAATACATTTAAAAAATGTATAAACCTCAGCATTGTCCTCATGTATCAAAGGATGAACAGATTTCAGGTTTAATAAACGCACCAAATAAAATGCACTGCAATGATGCAAAAGGGTTATATACAGAGGATTTATATATACCGTAGAAAGGATATGTCAGGTATAACTGCACTGAAGAAAATGTGAATCGTATGATAATAGGGACAAGGGACATATATGAAATTCTTCATACCCTCTAGATTCTATAAGTGTCTCCCAATCTACAAATTATACTTCAGGTCAAACATTGCAGGATGTGTTACAAGTTAAAGCTAATGTCAATGGATATGTGTAGGTTAATGTTGTCCCTTTCCCTACCTGGAGTATTTTAGGCTTGAAGGGAGACTAGGAGAGATTTCTAAACATATGGTACTTCCCCACTTTTTTAATGGTTACTTGTAGTTAAAGGGGTTTTACAGGATAGACCATCACTATCTGCTCCCATTTAAAGAATATAAATGAATAGAAGCAGCACTGCAGTAACATGTTCCATCTGCAGTACCCCAGAGGACTACTGCAAAGGGATAATTATTATCTGTAGTAATATATTGTTAAAACACTTTATTTTCATTTTGTAAACAAATAGCCATGTATGGGCAAAATAGGGTTAACATTGGCAGACTGATTAGGTTTCCAAAATTATGGACTTGGTCCACCCCCTGGTTGGTTTGTAAGGGAGTCTAGTCTGAGCAGAACTATAGGAAGGGCATGTGAGAGAACCCCTGCAGACCAGGTCCAAGTCCAGAGAACATCTATCTTTAAGACTACAGCTGCAAAGGGATAAACTCTACTACCAGAGTACCCCTGAAAGAGATCAGATGTCTATGGAAGGTTCAGTGCCTAACAGGCCATGCAGGATTCCAACAGCAAGGCATTTGCTTGTTTGTGACATTGTTTTGCTGCTAATGAAAAGGATTATTGCTTTTGGCATCTACTACATTTTAAGACCGACTGGTCATCCATATCTAAAGTCTGCACTCCTCAGCCCTGGAATTGCAGAAAGGGTTAACAAATATAAAATTGCATGTCAGGGAGTATTACAATTACCATCATAGTTGCTGACCATACACAGCTATTGGGAGGGGACCATACTGTAATCTGCTTAGGAACTGTGGATCTTACTGCCGTATGTACTATTACTTTCATCATCCATCAAGTAAAGATGTTTATTTACTGCAACTAACAGGCTTGGTTGTTGACTCCACCATCAATCTGCCTCTGCCTTTTCAGTCCAGGCTTGTGACCAGCCAAACCATTTACTAGTGTTGAGCTAATCAAAGTATCCGAAGGGAAATTCA
This sequence comes from Bufotes viridis, assembly GCA_033119425.1. Classification (NCBI taxonomy): domain Eukaryota; kingdom Metazoa; phylum Chordata; class Amphibia; order Anura; family Bufonidae; genus Bufotes; species Bufotes viridis. Next base: position 36,765,544 of record CM065596.1, on the reverse strand, counting down.
ATCCAAAATTTGATTTGCATCGAAGCCTAATTTCCTCGCGGTTTGTGGTAGCGAATCAATTTTCCCTGAAATGGCAGGGGAAAAAACATACTCACCTCATCTATTTATGCACAAAGAGAACCCCGCGGCCATCTTTATTGAAGATGCCATGCAAAATCAGAGCGTGTGATGACATCATCACGTCACCGAATGAGATCTCGCATGGTGTCTTCAATCAAAATGTCTGTGATCAAATCGATAAGGTGAGTTTTTTGTTTGTTTTTTCACCAAATTAACTCCTGAAAGCTCTCAATGTTAATTTCAGATGACAAGATCAGCGGTGAACTTGGCATCTGAGGGGTTTAATAACGGGTAGGGGAGGGCTTTCAATGCGCCCGCTACAAAGCAAATTTCTTTGTGAAATTCGACAAAGCAGTTGAATCAATTTTTCTATTACTTTGTTCATCTTTACTGTTCACACTCATGGGCACCCCAACTACCACCTGGCAGGAGCCCCAACACCAGGGTGTGCTCCAAGGGAAGAAAGGGTACAATCTCCACTCACCACACAGCCCTAGGGAATGCATGAGGTGGAGCAAGCTACTGTGAACTGTGAGTACTACTACCACCACCATAAGCACTACCTCTCCTTCCATGTTCCTTGCCTCTCCTCCAGGTTTCTGCACATCCACTACACATAGTGGAACTCAATTCCAGAGTGACTGAGGAACAAATGATCTTTGAGAGTGTGGGGTGTCGGATCTCCACTGATCAGATATTGGCCATCAATTACTGAAATTTAAGGACATGTTTATACTTCATCTAATTGCAAGATTACAGAAGAGGCTTATTCAGTTATTTTGCAAAGTATAGCCTAGCACAAAGTCCAAGTAAAATTTAAGCTGTATTTGAATATGCTTAAAAATGCATCCAACATTAATGCCAAGTAACAGAATACGCTGTCACATGCAGTTCCTTTGACTGGAAGCATCTCATACACATTCAACAACCAAACCTGTGGTTCCTGAATTTCTATACAGGCACATGAGATATGATAATGTAATGCACCTAGGCTGTTTAAAGAGGGTCTGCCACCTGCAGTAGAGGCAGAAATTCTATTTAGCGATTATAAAATTTACAGCTCTTGTAGACCTCTTGCTTTTGTTTATTTCCTGGTGGGTATAGACTGGGCATGAAACCTTTTTTGGGAAAATCTCCCAGCATAAACAATAATCGTACTTACAGATTTGTCCTTCCTTCACTTTCATTTTTGCTGGACATGTCCTGATATGTGTGTCATGAGATGACCAGCTTTTAAAACAATATGATTTTGCGCTATTGTGCCATGAGATTTCTATTCTACACACGTCTGTTTATGGGCACCCAGTGGCTGTGCTGTAAATGCAGCCTCTCAAGGGTTCTTCATGTCAAGAAATTGTGTTGAATTGGTTTCATGAGAAATTAGAGTCTTTAACCAAATTAGAGCTAAGGTATGTATGGACACATCTGTATAGACATCTATGAACCAAACAAAAAATGTATATGTCTGGCTGGCACGTGTTAGTATATAGTTATCCTTTTTTTTAGGAAGAGAAGCTTCATGGTAAGGTAGTCCCAGAGACACTTTACTTAGCTGTGTTCCTGAGTTTATAGAGAAAGATTAACTTTTTACCAATATGTAAAGGAGTTGCCAGAGGAAAACGTATGTAAGCAAAGCTGTATCCTAACTAGAAGAAGGAGCATTTTTATGGCATATTGACTTTTACATTAGTTTTTATATTCACTGATTTCAAATGTACTTATATTCCTTGTGTATAATACTTAGAATATAATTGGGTGATGCTAATACAGTATTCTGCATGATGGTACTTTTTGCAATTGACTTTTAGAAAGATTTGCATAAATTATTGCTGTATTGGATGGATTTTCAGCTGGAAGACCATGAAATCCTGCTGCATACAAAATGTATTTTCTGTAGTTCTTGATGTTATTTGCATTTATAGGATGGCCAACTTAAGGTTTACCTCTTGTTTTATGGTAGGATGATGATGCTTTCAGTTCCCAACTTTGGTGCTGGTTGGCCAAGATTCTTAGCATTAGATATTAATGAATGTCTTAAATTTGATTCTGGTTCAACCGAATAACTGGTCTGACTCAATTTGGTTCCAATAAATTCTATTCCAATCCAAAGTGGTCTCATTGCCTGAAAACCTACTCTCTCTCTCTTGCTCTCCTGTCCTGGATTCTCCCATACTAAATCATTCTGATTCTAACACATCCAATTTAAAGGCTATGTACAACTTTGGGTATTTTTTGTTGTTATTGCATTTTACTTATTTTGAGCAAATTTTTTCAATTGGTCTGACTCTTTATTAAAAATATGGAATCATTTTTTCTGTACATAGCTGAGATGCTGTAGTAGTAGCCTGTGGAGTTTCTCTCTTTTCCGTCATTTGGGGAGCTGAAGGGCTCCTTATCTCTGCTCTCTGACCTTAAAAACACTCATTATAGCACAGCTCTTATCTCACTGATAAGAATGTGACTTAAGTCTTTATGACCTCAGAGTAGTTTAGAGATAAGGTTTCTTAGATGAGCACAAAGTGAAAGCCCCAGTTACACAGTTAGAAAAAAAGATAACCCTTTGTGACAGAATGGCTCAATATTTTTAATAAAGGGCAATGGAATATAAGATTTTTAGCCAAAATGAGTAAAATGTAATCATAAACAAAAATTGCCTCCGAAGGTGTACATAGCCTTTCAAATATAAAATAAAAATTCAGGTCAAATTTCAGAACAGATTTGTTTATCTATGCTCAGTAAACTTCAATAAGACTTCCCAAAGTGAAAAACTTTCCCAAAGCCAGTATTTGTGGTAAAATAATAAATTGCATACAATATACAGACCCATTTAATCCCCTGTCATATCCACTGCTGCTGGTCCTCACCTCTAGTTTCTAACATGACAAGGTGATACTACAGGGTGGCCCACGAAAAAGTAGCCTGCCTCCAGTAATAACATAAAAAGATGAAAGAGCAAGTGGATTTTTTTTTTTAAATTAGGCTACTTTCACACTAGCGTTTTTTGCGGATCCGTCATGGATCTGCAAAAACGCTTTTGTTACAATAATACAACCGCATGCATCCGTCATAAACAGATCGGGTTGTATTATGTCTTCTATAGCCATGCTGGATCTGTTTTAACACCATTGAAAGTCCATGGGGGACGGATTAGTTTTCTATTGTGCCAGATTGTTTCAGAGAAAGCAGATCCATCCCCATTGACTTACATTGTGTCACAGGATGGATCTGTTTGGCTCTGCTTCGTCTCCAGAGAGGAATGGTGAATGAACGGAGGCAAACTGATGCATTCTGAGCAGATCCTTTTCCATTCAGAATGCATTAGGGCAAAACTGATCTATTTTGGACTGCTTTTGAGAGCCCTGAACGGATCTCACAAACGGAAAGCTAAAATGCTAGTGTTAAAGTAGCCTTACCCACAAGGCACAAAAGATGCTGACAGTGGCCCCCATTCACCTCTATGCATCTTTGGGCAGGTTCAATTATGTTGGCTGATACTGCTTCCAGCTCCTTCACAGTAATGCTGTAGAAGAAAAAAATGTCCTGCTTTTTCCAACAAGATGGGGCAACATGCCGCACCTTATGAACTGTTTATGGAGGAGCGAACTGTGAGCAAAAGGTTATGGCCACCACGTTCTCCAGACTTGTCCAACTGTGATTTTTATCAGTGGGAAAATTTAAAATAAGATGTGTTCCCTAACAATCCACATCCCCTGGATAAACTCCAATGTGCCCAAAGATGCAGAGACATCTTTTGCGACTTGTGGGTAATAAAAAAAACAACAACAATCCACTTGCTCGTTCATTTTGTGATACTATCGCTGGAGGCGAGCTACAGTACTTTTTCATGGGCCACTCTGTATAATGAATTCATTGTTACTTGTAGTGCTACATGTTTCCTTTTAAAGGCATTGTCCAAAAGTTTTAAAAATTGAGGCACATGCAGGGTATGGCACAAAATAACAACATAGTCATTGCTTACCTATTAATTTGCCCACTGCCCCAGTCCTCCACACTTTTGAGGCCAGAGACCAGTGCAACTAAAGGTATCCTGTTGAAAATACTGACAGGGAGGATCGGAAAGGTATCACTGTGGCAACAGGCAACTTAACAGGTAAGTAATGCTTAATTTATATTTTTACATCTTCCCCTGCCTGTCCCCCAATTTTATTATTCTCAGACAACCCCCATAAGAGTTGTATCATTAAATGTAGAAATAATTAGCTGCTATTAAAAACCATGATGTGATTTTTCATAGTGTCATATGGGGTAGTTGATGCATCTTTCAAATATTTTTATTCTGTCACTCATAAAAGTATAAAAAAGTATAAAAATATAGGAGAATAAAGGATAAAAAACAAAAAAACATCATAACACTGAAACAATAATATAAAACAAAAGTGAAAGCTACCCTGGTTGACAAATATACAATGTGCATGGGACTAATGGGATAACGTGCTATATGTATGTACAGTATATTCCCCCATATTACCAAAAAATAATCCCTTGTGTCCAAAGTATATTGAGATGCTATCATTATACATAGGTGAAAATGAAATTTAGCTAACAAGGGATTTTTATTAGGGTATTAAAATATTATCTGTCCCACAAAAAAAAACCATAAAAATAATTTATGTAAAAATAGAAAAGTAATCACCTTTTAGAATGCTTGATTCCAAAAGGTGATGTTTTTTCTTAACCAGGGCACAAATGATCAAGATTGATGTTACAGTTAGAGTTCCTTAAGATGGGATTTAGCTGATCTGTCAGGGTTTTCCTATGAGAATACAATAGGGATGAGTGAACATCTTGAAATTAATTTTGTGCCCGATTCATACAAATTATAATTTATTTATTATATTTTTGTCAAAATAGATTCTACATAAATCAAGTAGGCCTGAAAATTGACATATGCCACTCTGAGGTCTCTTAGGAGTCAGATTTTTTGTAATATTTTCATATTTTTTTTTTATTTTTATTTTTTTATCAATTTTCAGTCTTTCTCTCCCTCCTCCCCCATAAGTTCTTTAATGCAATGACAGCAATAGCAAAAAATGTCAGAGTGACACTGACATATATAGCTATGGGTAAATGCATGGTTGACACTGGTCTTAATACCTCTTGTGCTGGTGCATGATGCAGCTAAGTTATTTAGAGGCGCTGGCCTCTACCTAACTTTGACGTATCCACCGCCGATCAGTCTAAATCTACGCCAGCTGCCTTGCTTAGCATAGATTTAGAACATTTTCTACGCCTAAAACAGGCATAGAAAATGATAATTGAGATGGGCCTTCCCCACCTTCTTTTTTAGACCTGGCATGAGTGGGAAAAAGTCACAGATTGCGGCACAAATAACCTTTGCATCTCAATTTGCGACAGATATACTGCAGAAAACTGTCATATATCAGCTAGTTATTAACCCACTGTGTGTTTAAGTAGAATAAGGAGTAGCAGCTTGTAGAGGTGGTGGCAGCAATAGTTATATAATATGGAAGATGATGGTAGGCTGGCTGAGAGCGGCAGTGGTGTGATTGGGTCGGTGATCAATAACCACCAACATCAATGGTAGATTTTTATCACCAGCCTCAGCCGGAGGTGTGTGAAAATCCTCACAGATCCATGCCTGATTCATTTTAAGAAACGTTATGTTTTGTACACTGACGGAGGACATATTTGTTTGGGTGTGATGACGCCACCTCTCTGTTCTGGCCACTGCTCCAATTCTGCCCGTAGCCCAAAACTTCATAAGGTCAGGTAACATGGTATGTGCAGTGGAAAGGTCACAGTCATCTAGAAAACAAATCAGTTTAAAACTTTTTTTATTGGACAGCTGAGTAGAAATATGAATATCATACAGCAGAATTAAATTTTGGTTAAGTTGCAGAAGTGCACCAAATTTCCATAATGATGAGACAATTTTTACAAATGACTGTCTCGGCATAAAAAGTTTAATTGATGACATACAGAAGAATTACATGTTTATGAATGACGAGACAATTTTTATGGACACCTGCTTAGCAAGAAGTCCAACTGATGGCACACTGAATTTTAGAGAAGAATTACATTTTAGAGAAGGAGCAGAACGGCACCTCTAAGGACACATAGCCAAAAGTCTGTCTGATGGGATATGGCAAAAGCTGTGGCTGCTCGCATAGAAAATTTAAACTTAGAGAAGATTTACATTTTGAGGCCAAATTTACCATGACAAAGTGGTACAGTAGCAACTGCACCACCAGCAACTTGACCAGGTGGGTGTTCAGGTGAATTTTTGTGAAATTCAGAATAAATTGAATTGGAACCATATGGATGTTGACTAGATGTTCAAAGCAGTAAAACATCTTTAATATTTCTCTACAAAAAAGTATAGCACCCAATTAAGATTTTGTGTGACCATTAGATCTTGGCTGTAACAATTTACCGCTGCAGAATATTATCCCGTTGGCTTTTATTCAAAAGCATTTAGAGAAGGTGATTATTTTCCTTTGACTCCCTGTCATCAATAGTGGTGCCAGTATGTTAGGATTCTAATCAAAATGACATTTTTATGGTGTGTTGCCTTTCAGAGCAATCATTAAACTAATTTTCAATTCTGTTAAAAAAGTGGAACAGCTCAATTTCAGTGGGTAATTTCCCATGTACTTCTCATTAAAATGAGGCAGGAATCTCTGTCTGCTATTCCGTCTAGCATAATCTAACAGCAATTACTTCTGCAAAAACTTCTTACTTCTTACAAATTCTGAACAAGGGTACGGATTTTCATAATACTGGATATCACGTTGGCTTCATATTAGTAGTTTTTGTTCACAGTTTCATTAAGAAAAAAAGGTCCGTAAATGTAACTCTTTCTCTGAATAATCATTGTCAATGGGAGTCTGTCACCACATGCCTGGAAATAAAACCTATTGACTGTGTAGATATCTGCTTGTAAGTTGAAAGAAATGCACTTGGTCCTGTGTTGATATGCGGCCCCATTTCAGAGAAATAAGTATTGACCAACAGTGCCAGACAGTGTAGACATAATCATGCCTGGCCATGAAATATAGCGGACGCGCAATACAGGGGGCTATAGATTTCCAGGCTAATGCACAGTACTGGTTCCATCTGGCTAGCGATCTCTAGCCTTGTACTGCACAACCGTTTGAGGGCCAGATGTGATTACATCTACACTGCCTGGCCCTTTCAGTCAAAGTGTTTGTGTGTGTGTGTGTGGGGGGGGGGCGTGGAACATAAGGTAATAGAGCTTCAGGTGCAACGACAATGCCCTTGTTGCACCTAGGGGCAGATTTGCATAAACTACAAAGGCTTGTTTCTCCAATATCAACATGGGACCAAGTAAGTTTCGTTCAGCTGACAAACATGCATCTACACTGTAAGAAGGTTTTATTTCCAGGTATGTGGTGACAGATTCCCTTTAACAATAGCCATTATATCAAAAATAGTGGTGTGCGAGCATGCTCGGCCAAACACCAGTTCGGCTCGAGCATCGCAATGCTCGGCACATCGTGGTGTTCGGCCGAACACCGCATGTGCTCGAGTGCGATGCTCGAGTCTCCTACCTGCACGTTTGTTGGCTGCTACACAGCCAATAAACATGCGGGTAAGTACTGCTACTAACTGTAATGCCGTGGCCATGTTGGTAACTGGCATTACAGTGATTGGGTGGCCGGAATGCGTCATCGGGGGCTATATAGCACCCGATGACACGTGTTCAGCTCAGTCTTAGGGAGAGCTGTGCTGACGAAGGGACAGATAGAGGGAAATAGTAATATTTTAGGGAAAAAACTTGTTAGAGACCCAAAAGTTCTTTTAAGGACTATTGTTGTATCTTGCAGCATTAAAATTATTATCGCAACATACGCTAAATTGCGTGGAATTGTTAGAGACCCAAAAGTAATTTTAAGGACTATAGTTGTATCTGGCTGCAATATATATTATTAGCGCAACCTGCTCTAAAGTGCGTGCAATTGTTAGTGCTGCTTCTGATAGTGACACAACCTCTGCTACATCTTTTATTTTACATCTGCGCAGCCTAAATATATGTAACATTAAGCGCAATAGTTTAGCCGCTGGTGACAGCGACATTACCAGCGCCACATCTCCTGTATAACATTTGTGCATCCAAAATATCAGTGACATTCATTTAGTGTAATTTTTCATTAGCCGGTGGTGACAGCCACATTACTTGCGCTATACCTCCTGTATAATGTTTGCACATCCTAAAATTATCTGTGACATTCAGTTTACTTTTTTTTATAGACATTATCTGTGCTACATCTCCTGTTTAATGTGTGCGTGTCCTAAAAATATATGTGACATTCTGTGTACTTCATTTGAGCATACACTTACAAAACCTGCGCTACTGTACGTGTGACATACTTGCAAGCATATATACCATTTAATATGATGAAGGCGAGCAGTAAGGGACGGGGAAGTGGCCGTGCTGCTGATGGTGCACGCAGAGGCCGTGGCCCTGGGCACGGTGAAACTGTGCCTGCTGCCAGAGCACAAGAAACACACTCCTCCATGATACCTAGCTTCATGCGGCACAGGACACCACTCTCGAATTCAGACCAGTGCGTCCAGGTGGTCGGTTGGTTTGCAGCAGATAATGCTTCCAGTCGGTTAAGCACCACCTTGTCTTCCACAAAGTCCAGTCTCAGTAACCAAGAGTCTGGTCAACAGAATCCTCACCCTGATACTCCTTCCACTCACCATGGAGAGTCTTGCCAAACAAGTGATCCCACACTCGGATATTCCGAGGAGATCTTTTCAGCGCCATTCCTAAATTTCGGCCTCTCGACAAGCCCACTTGAAGAGGGATATGAGGATATCATGTGGCCTGATTCCAAAACTGTTGAGCATCCACAGTCATGCCGGAACGGCAATTAGTGATTCATGAGGTGGGTGATGATGATGACACACAGTTGCCTATAAGTCAACCGCAATTAGTGTCTGAAGAGGTTCATGATGAGGATGAGACACAGTTGTCAATAACTGAGGTTGTTAGTAGGTCAACAAGTCAGGAGGATGACCAGATTGATGAAGTGGAAGAGAAGGTGGTGGACGATGAAGTCACTGACCCAACCTGGGAAGGTGGCAAGCCAAACGAGGACAGAAATACAGAGGGGGAGGGATTCACAGCACTGCAACAGGCTGGAAGAGGCAGTGAAATAATAGGTTAGACGGACCACGCTGCTGGAAATTCCAGAAGATCAGGAAAGTCACGCCAGACATTCCTGATCTTCTGGGATTTCCAGCAGCGCGGTCCGTCTAACCTATTATTTGTTTGTGTGTGAATACTGCCACTGCACCCATTGGCACCCGCGACGCAACTACCGCATTGAAGTACAGGTTGAAGTCTGGACATTTTTTCTGCTATATTGGAAGAGGCAGTGGGCTGGAAAAATGGAGAAAGTGGGCCACACCAAACAGGCCCGCAACTGTTCCCTGGAGCTCTCCCTTGCAGAAATCTCCCTTGCCAAGTGGTAGGTGTTCCGCACTCTGGCGTTTTTTTGAGGAAAGTGCGGACGATAAAAGAATTTTCATTTGCAACCAGTGCCATACCAAAATGAGCAGGAGCGTAAACACTAGCAAACTCACCACCACCAGCATGATCCACCACATGGCATCAAAGCACCCTAATAGGTAAGCCGAAAGCCAGGCTCTACAATCAGTGTCTGCGGGTCACACCACTGCCTCCACTTTCCCCTGTGTTACGTGCTGGCCAATCCCCTGTCCAAGCTGCAGGCCCGGATGCCTCCCGCCATGCACCTGGATCTTCGCAAGCACCATCAGCTAGCACATCCACTTTTGTTCCCCAGCGCAGTGTACAGATGTCTATACCCCAGGCCTTTGAACGAAAGTGCAAATACCCAGCCATCCATCCAAAGGCCATAGCACTAAATGCGCACCTTTCAAAATTGCTGGCCCTGGAAATATTGCCATTTAGGCTTGTGGACACTAAGGCACTAGGACACTAGGGACTAGACTGAGCTGTGGCGGTCGCCACTCAACCTACAACCAGGCATGCTTGTGCCTGATAATGGTCGTCACTTGGTGGCAGCTTTGGAGCTCGGCAAGCTCACACACATACCATGCCTAGCTCACGTGTTCAACCTAGTGGTTCAGCGGTTTCTTAAAACCTACCCCAATTTGCCTGAGCTTCTAGTTAAGGTGCACTCTTGTGTGCCCATTTCTGAAAGTCATCAACAGCTTTCGTCGGTCTGGCAACGCTGCAGCTGCACTTGCAAATGCCAGCTCTCCGACTGTTGTGCGACGGTAGCACGCACTGGAACTCGAAGTTCCACATGTTGGCCAGGCTTTGTGAGCAGCAGAGGTGGAATACCAGCTGCAACATGGTCATCGCCTTTCCAGTCAGTTTCCACTTTTCACAAATGATGAGTGGGCATTGATGTCTGACCTCTGTGAGGTTTTAGGCAACTTTGAGGAATCAACACAGATTGTGAGCGGCGATAACGCTATTATCAGCGTAACCATCCCACTTCTGTGTCTACTTAAACACTCTCTGCTCACAATTAAGGCGGACGCTTTGCATGGGGAAAAGGTGGGAATGGTGAAAGAAAATACATAGGATAATTGCCAGACCACCCTCAGTTCATCTTCTCAGCTCAAATTTAATGATGATTATGAGGAGGAGGAGCAGGGGAAGGTTGCCTCTGCTACAGAGGGTAGTACCCATGAAAGTTTTATTCCATCTGTTCAGCGTGGATAGGTAGAAGAGGAGGAAGAGGATGAGGAGATTGAGAGTCATCTTCCTGATGAGGACAGCAAAGTCTTGTCTGTTGGAACTCTGGCACACATGGCTGACTTTATGTTAGGCTGCCTTTACAGTGACCCTCGCGTTGTATGCAATTTGGCCAACACCGATTACTGGTTGTTCACCCTTCTCGACCCCCGCTACAAAGTGAACTTCTCATCTCTCATTCCTGTTGTGGAGAGGATGGTGCAATACCAGAAGGTCCTTGTGGAAAAAGTGCTCCAAAAATTTTCAGCTGACAACACTGGCTGCAGAGTACTTAGTTCCTTGGCCAACCGAGGAGGGGAGACGAGGGGAACACACAGCAGTTCCAACAGAAGCAGGGCAACAGGCCAAGGAACTGGGACAGTTTTATGACATCCCGCCAGCACCCTCAACCTGATGCGTGGCCAAGTGTCACAAGGAGGTAAACATTTTGGATGATGGTGAAGGAGTACATTGCAGACCGTGTCAGCGTCCTCAGTGATCCCTCTGTGCCTTACAACTATTGGGCGTCCAAGCTGGACACGTGGCACGAACTGGCGCTTTACACCTTGGAGGTGCTGGCCTGCCCCGCCGCCAGAGTTTTGTCAGAGCGTGTATTTAGTGCTGGTGGGGGCATAATAACTAATAAGCGCATCTGCCTGTCAACTGAAAATGATGACCGATTGACTCTTTTAAAAATGAACAAGGCCTGGATTGCCTCTGACATCTCTACTCCACCAGAGGAAAGTGGCTGAACATAAAGGCACTCTAAATGTGGCTTTTATGGTGTATTAATAACGCTGCATTCCCATGCACCCCTTCCACAACTGAAAAAGTTATATGGTTTAATCTCCCTTTTCTCATCCTCCTCCTTCATCATATCAACATGCTTATTAGGCTTCCCTCGCTCCTAATGTTTTAGAGGGTCAGCTCAGCAGCAAGCCCTCACCCATAATGTTTTTGAGGGTCACCAGCAGGCCCTCAACCATAATGTTTTTGAGGGTCACCAGCAGGCCCTCAACCATAATGTTTTTGAGGCTCACCAGCAGGCCCTTGCCCATCATGTTTTTGGGGGTCACCAGGATGCCCTCAACCATAATGTTTTTGAGGGTCATCAGCAGGCCCTCATCCCTAATATTTTAGAGGGTCACCAGCAGGCCCTCGTTCATAATGTTTTTGAGGGTCGCCAGCAGGCCCTCGCTCATAATGTTTTTAAGGGTCACCGGCAGGCCCTTGTTCTTAATGTTTTAGAGGGTCACCAGAAGGCCCTTGCTCCTAATGATTTTGAGGGTCACCATCAGGCCCTCACCCATAATGTTTTTGAGGGTCACCAGCAGGCCCTCAACCATATTGTTTTTGAGGGTGACCAGCAGGCCCTCAACCATAATGTTTTTGAAAGTCACCAGCAGGCCCTCGCCCATAATGTTTTAGAGGGTCACCAGCAGACCCTTGTTCATAATGTTTTAGAGAGTCACCAGCAGGCCCTCGCCCCTAATGTTTTAGAAGGTCAGCTCAGCAGTTCCCAGCAGCGACATGCGAGTCCAAGATGCATCCAGACATCCTCCCCATGCTGTTCCCGAACAATTTCAGTGGTGTTTCCATCAATTTCTGACCTTTTCCTGTGAACCAGACACCCTCCCCTCTTCAGAGCAGGGGTGCCTGGTTTAATGCTCGGGTTCTCCCATTGACTTCCATTGTTCTTGGGTGCTCGGTAGAGAAACCGAGCATCCCGAGGTGTTCTACTCGAGCACCCGAGCACTTTGGTGCTCGACCAACACTAATCAAAACCTCATCTACAGGAAACAGGAGTAACCTGTGAAACATAATTTTTGTGTTAAACATATTTTGGTAAAATTTTAGGTGTTTTTATTTTTTAATATTCCATGTCACAATCTATATTTTAAAAAAATGTATAGAACCCTGCAATTTTCACACAAGCCACTAGGTCAGAATTACAATGACAAGTAACACCTCTGCATAGATAACACAGGTTCCACCATTTACAATAGGTGATATAACACCTTATCTAGTCTCTTGTGACCTATGCAGACCTCTGTGACCACAGGTCACAGAACATGCCTAGAAAATGCACCCATAGCCATCAACGAGGTCCCATCCTGTCTTCCTGTCCATTGTGGCTATGGCCTGTAAAGCTGCTCTCAAAAGAGAGGAAGTCTTGACATATCGTAGGCCTAGTGGCCAGTGTGAAAACTGCAGGAGTATTATTTTTTTTATCTAGATAATGACATTGAAACATTTAAAAAAAATTCTACAAACATTCTTAAAAAATATATTTATAGGGCATCTGTGAGCAGATTTGTGTATGAAACTGGCTGACCTGTTACATGTATGATTGGCAGCTGAAGGCATCTGGGTTGATCCGATGTTCATATATGGTCACATTGCTGAGGAAAATGATGTTTTATTATATGCAAATGAGTCTCTAGGAGCAACGGGGGCGTTGTCGTTACACCTAGAGGCTCTGCTGTCTCTGCAAATGCCATGCCCTCTGCACTTTGATTGACAGGGCCAGGCAATGAAAATATCAACATGCCTAGCTTTGTCAATAGAAGTGCAGACGGCGAGGCAGTTACAGAGAGAGCAGAGCCTCTAGGAGTAAAGACAATGCCCCCGTTGCTCCTAGAGGCATTTGCATATATTATGACACATTCACTTTAATTTAACATAGGTGTAGTGGACAACTCCTTTAAAGAGAAACTTCATGTCAACTCGAACTGCTATGATTTATTTGGAAGTCTTTCAGATGGTTTTGCAATGCCAGAGTGTAGCACATATGCTCATCTACCACTAGAATCACTAAATTAACTATACCTATATGCAAATGAGCAGTTCAGATTTTTGCATTACTATATGCATGCTTAGTCTTCCAATCCATAGCTACCAGATCCCTGTTCAGTCTTAGCAGACGCAGATCTGTTCTGTAAAATAAGCTCGATTATTGTCAAGAAATTGTATAATCCAGTACAGTGTCTCTTGGTTCTTTAAACCAGAAACCACCACGTGAAATATTAGCTCTAAACCAGGGCTTAAAAAAAAAAAAGTATCAAGTCCTTTGCATAAATTCTAAGCTTCGAAAAGGATTTGCGACACTTTTATAAGATGAGGTTTTGCAAGTGGCGAAATGTTTCCATTGGCATATGAAAGTCTTTAGATTTTCACAGATGGAATTACTGGCCACAGACAAAGGCATGTACAATATATCCTCATACTCCTGAGCTTCCCCGCTACTACAGCACAATGCAGTTTAATTCAGTTTAGATACCTCTGCATTGTCTCCATCCATTAAGGACTTGCCTTGTGCATAAAACATTTTTGTCACTGACAGAAAATATGACAGCTTCAATGTCTACTTGGCCACGTGTACTATGCTGAAACAGAATTTTCAGGGTGAAATTGGAAAGCTATATACTAAGACTATTTTGAAAGTCCTCATAGTACAAGACAGTGGGGCAGATTTACTTATCCTGTCTAAAATGTTGACAGGTTAAAGGGCATCTGTCAGCAGATTTGTGCCTATGAAACTGGCTGTCCTGTTACATGTACACTTGGCAGCTGAAGGCATCTGTGTTAGTCCCATGTACATATGTGCCCGCATTACTGAGAAAAATGGTTTTAATTTATGCAAATTATCCTCTAGGAGCAACGGGGGTGTTGCCATTACACCTACAGGCTCAGCTCTCCCTGCAACTGCTTGCACCCTCTGCACTTTGATTGACAGGACCAGGGAGAGTTAATAAGATCATGTCAATCAAAGTGGAGAGGGTGAAGCAGTTGGAGAGAAAGAGAAGTGTTGACCAGGGACGGATTAAGTGCATGAAAGGCCTGGGGCTGTCTACCCAACTCGGGCCTCTCCCTCCATTTTAGTTAAAAAAAATTCTATATGAAGAGGCTGCGGAGCTTTGTGAGCGCCACAGTCTCTTCCTCGGCCATATAACATCACATTCATCATTGACATGGCTTAGGTGCAGCGCTGTCCCATCTGAGTGATTGGGTCTGAGCTGCAGTACCTAACCCAGTTCTATCAAATGGACAGCGCTGTGCTAGGTAAGGAGCAAAGAGTCTGCGGCGCTCACTGGAACATCGCAGTCTCCTCAAAAAGCTGATTGGCGAGGGTGCCAGAAGTCAGACTCCCACCATCTCAACTCTCTGAGTACAGATGTCATATATGCTCTCTGCAGTCCTATGTAACACCCCACATAACACAGTGAATTATTGTGTTATGTGGGGTACTACATAGGGCTGCAGAGAACATCTACTATGTTATCTGAACACAGAAAGTTATCACTGTTATCTGGGCTGTTACAAATTTGCCAAATTTAAAATACATATGATTATAATAAAAAAGACTTGAAGGAGAATACAGCACCACATACCTCTTACATCCAGGGGCATCTCCTGTCATGCAGACCTTCTCTTTCCTCTTCTCCTGCGTCTGACCCAGAACACCATGACAAATTCTTTCAGCCACATCTCGTCTCTATAGAGTTTATTACTCAGACACGTTAGATTTCTCAATTTTTCCATAAACCCCCCATCCTGTTTCATCCTGCTGCCACCCCCAATACAGTGACCTTGGTGCTCCCCAATGCCCCAGGTACTATACTGCTGAAAACTAGTGACCCCAGTAGACATAATACATAATGGAGTCATTTATCAAACTGGTGTAAAGTAGAACTGGCTTAGTTGCCCATGGCAGCCAATCAGTATCCTTCTTTAATTTTCCAAAGAAGCTGTCAGAAATGAAAGGTGAGATCGGATTGGTTGCTATGGGCAACTAAGCCATTTCTATTTTACACCAGTTTGATAAACTATCCCAAAGATCCGTATAGTGTCTACAGCAATTACAATGTCCCCTAGAGTGCCCCAGTTATAATAACACCCTATATTGTGCTCCAGGTAATAATGCCTGAATAGTGTCCCCAAAAATAATGTCCACTAATATGTCCTGCAATAGAATAGCCCCTACAGTGCCTCCCCAAAAGCAACATCCCCCACATAGTAATTTCCCCCCACACTGCTCCATATAGTAATTTCCCCCACACTGCCCCCATATAGTAATTTCTCCCACTCTGCCCCCATATAGTAATTTCCCCCACACTGTTCCCCTATATAAATTTCCCCCACACTGCCCCCATCTAGGAATTTCCCCCACATTGCCCCATATAGTAATTTCCCCCACACTGTTCCCCTATATAAATTTCCCCCACACTGCCCCATATAGTAATTTCTCCCACACTGCCCTCATATAGTAATTTCCCCCACACTGCCCCCACATAGTAATTTCCCCCACACTGCCTCCCCATGAAGTAATTAGCCCCCATACTGCCCCCATTAAGTAATTAGCCCCCACACTGCCCCCCATTAAGTAATTAGCCCCCACACTGCCCCCATTAAATAATTTGCCACCACACTGACCCCAATTAGGTGACTTGCACCCACTCTACCCCCTATTAAGTGATTTGCCCCCATGTAATTATTTTCCCCACAGCAATATGTCCTCTTCTGCCCCACAAAGTTGCCATCGGGCTTTTACTACTACATAGACTTCAGGGTATTTTATTCAGAAATAACAGCACAACATATGACTATACCTTTCAATAAGATCAGAATCTGCTTCTGGATTTCTCCTCTCTCAACTCTCTCTCTGTACATGTGCAGCAAATGTCCTCCTTTTCCTGCCTTTTCCTTTTAAGCAGTACTTTTTTAACAACTTAACACTGTGTCTGGAAACAGGCAATCACATAATGTACACACAATGTCCAACACACCCACGCAACAACTACTTATCCTGTTAGTCCCATGGCTGGCTTGAGTTTTTCAAACTTGTACTTGGGTAGTGGTTTCATCATAGCTAGAGATGAGCGAATCGAAGTTGACAAAATGGAATTCGATCCGAATTTCAGGAAAAATTTGTTTCGCACCGAATCCGAATTTCCTCACGCTTCATGGTAACGAATCACATTTTTCCGAAAACGGCTGCGGCCGGAGCAAGGAACTCTGGGAAAGCAGGATCACCCATAATGCCATGCATGCAGCCAATCAGCAGCCAGCCAGCCCTTGATGTCACAGCTCTATAAATAGCCTCAGCCATCTTGGATTCTGCAATTTTCCAGTGTACTTAGTGCAGGAAGAGACGTCAGCAGGCGCTAGGGACAGTGCTAGAGAATGCGTTATTTCGCATTCAATATCAGGACTTGCGATTAATTTTTCAAGTTATATTCGCGTGCGCATAGAATCTATTCATTATTAATAACGTTAAAACAGCTTTACATGTATTGAAAGCTTGAAATGGCGGGAGTCATTTGTGCGAATGGAAAGGTGCAAAAAAGACATATACGAATTTTCGCAATACATGCAGCGTACTAGAGTCTTGGTAGGAAAGGGAATAGAAACCGCAGACAAATTTTCGCAGACAGTTTTTATCTAATAAGTCTTTACTCTGACAGGAAAAGTGGAAATTGTTATAGAAAGCAATTTGGTTGGGGGAATTATCTCTGAATCTTTTATTTTCAATACAGTTTCCCTATCACTATCCATCTTAAGAGCGAATATTCATAATTGCGAATATGGGGTCATGTATTCGACATATTCACGAAATCTCTAAACTTACGATATTCGAGATTAAAATTCACTTTGCGAATATTCATGCTCAACACTAATGTTGAAAAGGCCTCAGAAAGAGAGTTTACAGCCTGGGTAATAAGAACAATCCTATTACACCTTGCTGCACTGACTGGGGACACAAATTGCCATTATACAGCTCTGTAATTCCAGCTATGTTATTGGGGTGCGAGTGCTGTTTGATGCAGCCATTCACAGGGTCTATTACAGGGAAATATTTATATGTCTTATTTGCCCTTATGCGGTGCAGTTATATGTTCTAAGGCACTTTTTGGCGTGTATTAGTGGTGGAAAAAAAGGTTTATTAGCCGTTGTGGTGAAGTGTGAAAATTACAGCCCTTTTTGTCCTGTATTAGTGGCAAAAGAAAAATATATTTTATGTTCAGCGGTGCGGTTATATGTTCTAAAGCCCTTTTTGGCGTGTAAAAATGGCAAAATAAAAATATATTTGCCGTTCAGAGGGGCAGTTAGATATTCTGAAGCCGTTTGTGTCATGTATAAATGGAACAAAAATAAGGGCCTATTTGCCATTCAGCGGTGACGTTATATGTTTTAAAGCCCTTTTTGTCGCGTATTAGTGGCAAAAGAAAAATATATTTGCCTTTCAGCGGTGCAATTATATGTTCTAAAGCCCTTTTTGGCATGTAATAGTTGCAAAATAAATATATACTTGCCAGTTAGTGGTGCAGTTATATGTTCTAAAGCCTTTTGTGGTGTGTATAAGTGGATAAAAGAAAAATATATTTGCTGTTCAGCAGTGCATTTATATATTCTAAAGCCTTTTGTGTTGTGTACAAGTGGTAGAATGAAAAATATATTTGCCGTTCAGCAGTGCAGTTATATATTCTAAAGCCTTTTGTGTCGTGTATAAATGGACAAAAATAGGGGCCTCATTTGCCCTTCAGTGGTGCAGGTATATGTTCTAAAGCCTTTTGTGGAGTGTATAAGAGAAAAAAAGAAAAATATATTTGCTGTTCAGCGGTGCAGTTATATGCTCTAAAGCTCTTTTTATTGTGTATTAGTGGCAAAAGTAAAATATATTTGCCTTTCAGCGGTGCAGTTATATGTTCTAAAGCCCTTTATGTTGTATATTAGTGGCAAAAGAAAAATATATTTGCCTTTCAGCGGTGCAATTATATGTTCTAAAGCCCTTTTTGGCATGTAATAGTGGCAAAATAAATATATAGTTGCCGGTCAGCGGTGCAGTTATATGTTCTAAAGCCTTTTGTGGTGTGTATAAGTGGATAAAAGTAAAATATATTTGCTGTTAAGCAGTGCATTTATATATTCTAAAGCCTTTTGTGTTGTGTATAAGAGAAAAAAAGAAAAATATATTTGCCGTTCAGCGGTGCAGTTATATATTCTAAAGCCTTTTGTGTTGTGTAAAAATGGACAAAAATAAGGGCTATTTGCCGTTTAGCGGTGCAGTTATATGTTCTAAAGTCCTTTTAGGAGTGTATTAGTTGCAAAAAAATATATATTTACCGTTCAGCGGATATGTTCTAAAGCCCTTTTGGGTGCGTATTAGTGGGGAAAAATGAAAAGGGCTTATTAGCCGTTGTGTGTTGAAGTGAGAAAATCACAGCCCTTTTTGGTCAGTATTAGTGTATTAGCAACTAGCAGAGTTTGCCTTGTAAAAGCTGTCCTGCCCGGTCAGTAGTGTGGCATCAGAACGGGTGTTAAGTGCGGCAGGGGCCATAGCTACCCCAAGAAGAACTCGCCTGTCCACCCAAAATGTGGAGAGACTGACCTTTGTCAAGATGAATCAGGGGTGTATCAGCAGGAATTTCCAGCCACCAATGCCTGATGTATCAGACTAGATCATCCATGGTGCCACACCAATACTTTGACAAAAGAGACCGGTTTCTTTTGGCTACCTGCCTCAGCTACTATTCTGATGCTGCCACCCACCTGATGCTACATATCTGATGCCAAGTGCTCCTTTTGTCACCCACTATCTTCCGGTAGTACTGTTATTGCCACCCACCTCCCCACTCTGTCAGCGGGTCACTCTGTGGTCTGCTGATGCTGCTTCCACCTACTCACTATGTCACCTTGCCATGGTCTGCTGATGCTGCTGCCACCACCTCACTCTGTCACCGGGTCACTCTGTAGTTTCCTGATGCTTCTGCCAGCTTCACACCATGTTACCTTGCCACTCTGTGGTCTCCTGATGCTGCTGCCACCTCCACACTATGTCACCTTGCCACTCTGTAGTCTCCTGATGATGCTGCTGCCATCTCCACACTGTCATTGTTCCAGCCAGTGGCCTCCTTCTGATGCTGCCGCCACCTCCACACTGTCATTGTGCCACTCTGTGGTCTCCTCCTGATGCTGCCGCCACCTCCAGATTCTGTCATTGCGCCACTCCGCGGGCTCCTCATTCACGTGTCATCTTTGTTTTGGATCCATTGTTTTTTTTGGCATTAGCAATGCTGATGGATTATTGACTAAATGAAGACCGAGTGAAGGTGGATGCTCAACAGACAGGATCCATTTTTTGGGGTTATTGTTCGAAAGGATCATAGGAAGGGCAAAATAATCAGTGACGTCAACACAAACTTAGTGCTGACACCCTCTCCACTCTGTCGCAGGGCTCTACTTGTATAAGAGTTTAATAGAACAGGTTCTGTAGACATCTATGTGAAATCAGCTGATGACGGTGTAAAAGGAGTGCGCTTCTTCTTGGCGCTAACATCGACCTATAAGGCTGAGTTCATACTTGAGTTATTTGGTCAGTTTTGGCCCCGTCACTGCCCAAATAAGTGAAGTGTGCAGTGATTCTAAGAACGACGCCTGTCATCTGCATGTCATACTGAGTCACAGTATTCTTTCACAACCAGAGCAGACTTTCTATGCATGCTACTGCAAGGCACAGTGTTCTACACTACTATAAAGGCTTTCTGAAGCCAGGAAATAGCCGTTTTTAACGCGATTTGCCAGATCGAACCACATTTTTTTTTAAATTTGGCGAACCGGTCAAATCGAATATTTGAAAAATTTACTCATCTCTAATTTCAATTTTAAGAATTTGAGTTTTATTAAGTGCTGGATACTTATCTTTTCTTAGAAAAAAACATTGCAGAACGTCCTATCAGATGCCATATGTGTTGAGGTAGTGCATTGCTACTAGGGAAGAAGAGGCCCTAAAGCACACTGTCCACATACAATCCACATTTTTTACGAATCAAATGCGGAGCCATTGATTTTTATAGGGCTGCAAAAAATCTGGACAGCACACGGATGTCATCCATGTGCTGTCCGCAACTGTGAGGTCGTGGTGCAAATTATAGGAAATGTCCTACTCTTGTGGACAAGAATAGGCATTTTGACAGTGGGGCCCACGAAAAGTGCGTGATGCTCACTGACAGTATCCCTATTTTGCAAATCCGCAATTTGCAGACCATAAAACGGATACGGTTGTGTGCAGGAGGCCTTAGGCTACTTTCACACCAGTGTTTATGCTGTACCCGTCATAGATCAGCAAAAACGCTTCCATTCTGATAATACAACCACCTGCATCCGTTATGAACAGATCCGGTTGTATTATCTTTAAAATAGCCAAGACGGATCCGTCATGAACTTCATTGAAAGTCAATGGGGGGGGGGGGGCGGATCTGTTTTCCATTGTGTCAGAGAAAATAAACCTGTCTCTATTGACTTACATTGTGTGTCAGGATGGATCCTTCTTGCCCCGCACTACATCGTGGACAGAAAAATGCCGCTTGTATCATCATTCTGTCTGTTATAGGGACGCAACCAAACGGAACAGAATGCATTCTTCTGTCTTAGGCACTTGACATTGTATGCACAATGACTTTATACGGTAGTACCTAAAGGCACCAGGGGCCATAACAGTCTCTTGCACTCAGCTCTAATGTTTCAGTGAGTCTTAATAGTCTAGAAAACCCAATAATGAGTCACCTATGTCTGTCTTGTCCTGCAGGTGCTGGATTATTAGTGTGTACGAGACCCACTAATGCTCCCTTCCCCTGGATCCTGACATCAACCAGCTCACTTATTTCCATTTAATAGGTGACTGTAAGACAAGATGATAGAATTTGACATTGTCCAGAGAGACATAAAGCATTGCCCTGACAATCTCTACCGCGCATTGGAAGACTTTGGGATACAAATTGGTTCTTTGATTACTGCGGTAATGTAAGAGTCTGCCTTCATTAATGTGATTTTGTACAGGTTTTTTTAGTTTTTTTTTTTCTTACTACCATTCTGGGCAGATGTATTAACACAAACAGTGATGGATGACAGCAAGCTTGTGAGCAAAGCCCTATGGTTTTACCTTATGCAAATATGATTATCATGTCTAATGTAATGCAGTTAACTGTAACGCAGGGCAATTTTTCTTTCTCCCCTGCTTGACAAATAGCATTCCCTTTCTGCACATTGAAATGTGGGTGGCTGCTATGGCGACTGTGGGCTCTTCTTGTAGAAAATAAGCCTTTTAAATGTTTTTTTTTTCTTATTGAATTGATTCTAACTGAATATTATCACAGTCATTGCGAGCTGATTATCAAAGATCAAATGTTAGATTATTGCCGCAAACACAATGAAATTTAATGTATTCTGCGTTTGACAAGACAAGCATAAAAATCCAGAAATAAACAATTTGTTCCAAACGTATCCTCGTGGAAGAGGCTGAGGGGAATTGAAAGAACTGGGAATACAGTAATTGTGGATGTGCTACAAAGCGCTCATCGTTTTTCTTTCTGTTATTTAAATGGGGTTTTCCAACAGAATAAAAATTGGCGGCAGTGAGATCAGAAGGGCTTAAAAACATAAAACAATGGATATTCAACCTCAACAAGCCCATACTGCTGCTGTCTAACTGTTGCTGCCTATCCCAACTCAACGTGTCAATCACTGACCACAATTACCACTAAGACCATTGACTGGCTGACCAGCCTGTCCTGGCATTTTCAACATGTCGAGCTGGGACAGGAAATAGAGAGCAGTGGGGTTCAAATCAATATCGGAATGGCAGTGCTAAGGGACTAGTGATGGTGATAAGGGATGAGCGAACTTCTGTTTTCAAGTTCGGCCTACAAGGTTCGGGTTATCTAAGAATTCCATAATGGTCCGTAGTAGCGGAATCCATAATGGAATTCTTAGATAACCTGATTCTTGTACGCCAAACTTGACAACAAAAGTTTGCTCATCCCTAATAGTGAGTATCTTATCTTTTATGGCCAGGTGCTGCAAGTTGATTTTCACATTGTCACCATGCACTTTTTGGAAAAAATGGATATAATCGAGATTGGGGTGTGTGCCATGATTTTTTTTCTGTTTTACTAACTTTTTTGTCACTGGGCACCACTAAGTCTCTTAGATGCCTATGTGTGCAACTTAACCCTAATTAGCAAAATAGTGGTGCCATCCATATTCTTGGATTTGGATTGGATCCATTCTTTAATGTTTTAAAATCCTCTGAGCCCAAATCTACATTTTAATTTTGCACTGGAAAACCCCTTTAATAGGGTGTAATTCAAATATTTTTAAATTTTTATGGCCATATACCATGTATTGCATTAATGGTAAATCCTAAATCTAGTAGTGACTACCCAATTACCCGAGACCAGAACCTTACACAATCTATTCATGGCCTCTGTTTGGCTCAGTACAGCCATTATGCTAGGAAGAGATGAACGAATTTCTTAAAAATTCGATTCGGCAGGTTCGCAGAATTTACCGGATAATTTTAGTTTGATCCGAATTTACTTGTGGCAAATCGTGTTAAAAAACAGCTATTTCCTGGCTGCAGAGAGCCTTTTATAGTGGTGTAGAACACTGTGCCTTGCAGTAACAAGCGTAGGTAGTCTGTGGTAGTGAAACAATACTGTGAGTCATTATGACATGTAGATGACAGGCGTCACTCTTAGAATCACTGCATACTTCACTTATTTGGGCAGTTATGGGGCCAAAACTGACCAGATAACTCAAGTGTGAACTCAGCCCTACAGGTCAATGTTAGAGCCAGGTATAAAGAACCGTGCAGAGGCCCAAGATCCTACTATAGTGTGAAAGAGTGCACTCCTTTTTTACCAATTCACTGATTACACGTATATTTCCACAGAACCTGTTCTATTAAACGCTTATACAAGTAGAGCCCCCCGAAAGAGTAGTGTGGGTGTCAGCAAAAAAGTTTGTGTTGACGTCACTGATTATATTGCCCTTCCTCAGATCCATCAGAACAATTACCGCCAAAAAACGGATCCTGTCTGTGGAACATCCGCCTTCACTAGGTCAGCATTTGGTCAGTAATCCATCAGTTTTGCTAAAGCCAAAAAACAGAACATTAAGCCAGGCACATCCTGCTCTGCAGAGGGAAGGGTGTCTGGTTCATAGGAAAAGGGCAGAAATTGACGGAAACGTCACTGAAATGGTTCGGGAACAGCATGGAGATGATGTCTGGATGCATCTTGCACTCGCAGGTCGTATACAAGGAGATATATAACATATACCAGCTGTACATGTATAATTATATACAGGAGATACCCAGGTTATACCAGCATGATTCATATCACTATATACAAGGAGATATATAACTTATACTAGCTGTACAAATATAATTATATACAGGAGATACCCAGGTTATACCATCATGGTCCATATCAATATATACAAGAAGATGTCTAACTTATAACAGCTGTACATATATAATTATATACAGGAGATGCCCAGGTTATACCAGCATGGTCCATATCACTATATGAAAGAAGATGTCTAACTTATACCAGACATAAATATATAATTATATACAGGAGATAGCTAGGTTATACCAGCATGGTCCATAAAAATAGATATTATGTAAAAAGGCTGAGATGTACCTTTTCTTCAGAATGTTATTCCGATACAAGGAATGCATTTCACCTCATGCTTTGCTTCTTGGACGGACAGTTGACTACCTGAGATATCTAGTAGGGGAGGAGACTCGAGCATCGGTCTCGAGCACACGGGGTGTTTGGCCAAACACCGCAGAGTGCCGAGCATCACGATGCTGAGCCGAACAGGTGTTCGACTGAGCAAATAGACCATTATTTTTCGTCCACTTATACATGCCACGAAAGTCTTTAGAACATATAACTGCACCGCAGAACGGCAAATAATATATTTTTTTTTTGCCACTAATACACATCAAAAAGGGCTTTAGAACATACAACTGCACCGCTGAAGGGCAAATAGGCCCTTACTGTTTTCCACATATAGATGCCACAAAAGGCTTTAGAACGTATAACTGCACCGCTGAACTGCAAATATATATTTTTTGCCACTAATACAAGCCAAAAAGGGCTGTAATTTTCTCACTTCACCACACAATGGCAAATACTTTTTTGTGCCACTAATACACACCAAAAAGGGCTTTAGAACATATAACTGCACCGCTGTATGGCAAATATATATTTTTTGGCCACTAATACACGCCAAAGTGGGCTGTAATTTTCTCACTTCATCACACAACGGGTAATAAGCCCTTTTTTCCCAGTCAGCAATACAAGCCAAAAAATGCTTTAGAACATATAACTGTAAACAGAACCAAGAGAAAAGAAATACCACTAACAGGCCGCACCTCTATAGATAAAATAATAGTTTATTGAAGCACACATAGATTAAAAATAACTACAACAATACATGGACAAGCTCCCCCAAGTGGGTTAAATAATGTGCAAAATGCAGCCAGTACGGCCATCAATAGGTATGAAAAAACATACAAAGGTAAAATGGCATGAAATAATATACTTATCAAGAAAGCAGTGGTGGCACAAGGCAAATAGAGACACAGAAAAGGGGGGGGGGGACGGTCACACATATCGCTAGACCGTGTGCTAGCTTCCTCAGAGGTCCATGTGTGTGTGCATGTCAGCTTCACAGTAATTTATACAGAGTCAAGGTAATCATTGAATCAATACAACTGTGGTCAGATACTAGGGGGGGGGAGAGGGGAAGGAAGGGAGGAAGGGTGGTGATACCTATTATTTTCCCGGTGCATGGTCCATGCGTGTGTGATGGCGCTGGTGGACACCGGCGGGATGGAATGACACAGGTGCATGTGCAGAAATGGCGCCCGGGTAGTCGCGATGTGCTCCAAAGAGCGGAAACGCATCAAGGCCTCCCAAGCGCCAACGGGTGCATGCGCAGAGACATGCGCAAGATGGCGCCCGAACGGATGTGGATGCCACAATGCGCTTCAAAAAGCGGAAGCGCATCTAGGCCTCCCAAGTGCCGCTGGGCGCACGCGCTCATCCCTGCGCAGAAAAGCGCCCGGGTGGAAATAGATGCTGCGATGCGCTCCAAAGCCTGGAAGCGCATCCCGGCCATCCAGATCACTGCAGGGCGAGTACGCAAGACAACATCCCTGATTGGATAAACCAGAGCCAACAAAATGAATGCAGGCTCCGGTAATCCAAACAGGCATACCTGGAAGAAGAAGCATGGCATGTTAAATATGAAGTGATATAAATAAAATCGAGTCAACATGCAGATAAACACAATCTCAATATATACTATTCAAATAAATTCATGATCTATTGAAAGAGAGGAAAAAGAAATAAAATAAGAAAAATAATAATAAAACATTATAAGTACATAATTAGCATAAATAAGTGAATGAATAGATACATACATGATGAATGTGCAATATATATAGGGTACAATGCATAAATAAATGTGAATAACAGTGTATATTCATATATGAATTGGTGAATAAAAATACAATCAAATAAATAATTAATTATGAGTGAATAACCACAAATAATATGATTTTTCACATATCATTACATGTAGTAGCGGTGCTTTTACGGAAGAGCGATGTCACTATTCGAGAGTCCCTTAATTCGATACGGAGATCCAAGAAATCTACTTCTGTCTCTAGAGATCTTGTGTGTTAGATAAATGTTGAGCAAGTTTTCATTAAGATTACCAATGAATTGTTCACAATCCTCCCTAGATCCCTGCCAAAAGAAAAGAACGTCATCAATAAAACAATACCAGCCCACCACATGATGCTGGAATTGGTTTAATGGGTACACCCGTGTCTCCTCCCACCAACCTAAAAACAGGTTGGCATAGGAGGGTGCACACCGTGTGCCCATGGCTGTACCGGAAACTTGGTTGTAAAATGTACGGTCAAAAACAAAATAGTTGTGAATCAGCACAAACTCAAGTAAACTCACCAAAAAGGTGTGGTGGGCTGGATCGCCAGTAGTTGAATTAGACAGGAAAAACCTGGTGGCAATCAATCCATCATCATGGGCAATATTGGAGTAAAGTGACTCAACGTCTCAAGTAACCATCAAAATGTCACGGATATAAGATCTCAGGTCCAATACAAAAGGCTGCAGAAAGAAATCAATATAAGTGCAGGCCTGCTCAAACAGACCACCAATACCCGCCACAATTGGGTGGCCAAGGGGGTTAACTAAGTCCTTGTGGACTTTCGGTAGCATGTAGAACGTGGGTGTGATGGGACAACTCACCTCCAAGAATTGGAGTTCTCGTTTCGTGATGATCCTAAAATTGAAGGCCTTTTTCAAGAGCTGATCTAATTTCTTCTTAAATGTAATAGTCGGGTCTGAAGGGATGGGGGTATAGAAGGTCTTATTACCCAGTTGTCGTTTGGCTTCATTCATATACATCCTCATATCCCATAATACAATATTCCCACCTTTGTCAGCTTCTTTGATTACAAAGGTTTTGTTTTGTTGTAGTTGTCGAATAATATTGAATTCTGTTGTAGCCATGTTCCTGCCCCTGATGGTGTTGTTCTGCAGTTTTCGAAACTTCTTGTAGGACTATTTGAAAAAATAGGTTTATGTTAGGAAACACACTTAATGATGGTGTGATGGCGGAAGGCCTCAAAAGACTAAAAGATCTCCTACCCAAGCCAGTCTCGTTTTCTCTGAGAAGGTCCACCAGGTCCAGAAAGACTCTTCATTCGTCCTCCGCCAATTCTTGTAGTAATGTTGGCTGAGCGTAAAGTAATTTAAGAAGGACAATCCCTTCTGTTGGACCAGAAGTATGAGAGGAGAGATTTATCACCTGTAGTGATCCGTCGGTCTGATGATGTTCCATTCCTAGACCCGCTTCCTGTTGGATGGTGGGTGACTGTTGCCCTTGCGGTGTTGGGGTGCCCTTTTTCTGGGATTTGCTTAATCCCCTCTGATTTCGCTGTCTTCGCTGTTTTCGGATAAAAAATCCACATCACTATTTATGTTGGCAGAAGTATTGGCGAAAAACTTTGTTGTTGTAGTATTAGGGTAGTTGCCCTTTGTGGGTGCCCGTGTATTGCCACTGTGTTTCCACCTAAAGGCCTGTTTTCTCTCAAAGTCATTTCTATCCTGATGGAATTTTGATCTTTTACCCACCATAATCTACTTGTCTGTCTTGTCTGCGCCTGTGTCATTCCATCACGCCGATCTCCACCGGCGCCATCACACACGCACGGACCATGCACCGGGAAAATAATAGGTATCACCACCCTTCCTCCCTTCCTTCCTTCCCCTCTTCCCCCCCTCCCCCCTAGTATCTGACCACAGTTGTATTGAATCAATGATTACCTTGACTCTGTATAAATTACTGTGAAGCTGACATGCACACACACATGGACCTCTGAGGAAGCTAGCACACGGTCTAGCGATACGTGTGAGGGTTCCCCCCCCCCCCCCCTTCCTTTGTGGGTCTCTATTTGCCTTGTGCCACCACTGCTTTCTTGATAAGTATATTATTTCATGCCATTTTACATTTGTATGTTTTTTCATACCTATTGATGGTCATACTGGCTGCATGTTGCACATTATTTAACCCACTTGGGGGAGCTTGTCCATGTATTGTTGTAGTTGTTTTTAAACTATTATTTTATCTATAGAGGTGCGGCCTGTTAGTAGTATTTATTTTCTTTTGGTTGTGTTTATGCTTATTTTTAATACCAAGGCCGGCACTCTGTTACTATTCATATAGGTGTGCCCCCTGTTGTCTATTACATTAGAACATATAACTGCACAGTGCACAACACAAGGGCAAATAAGATGTTGAAATATTTCATTGTAATAAACCCTGTTAATGGCTGTATCAAACAGCACTTGCACCCCAATAACAAGGCTGTAAACCCCCCTACTGAACCCTGGTTTGCTTCAATACTGTAGAATGATTCCTCCCTTTCCTTTCCCTGAACTTCTATACAGCAAAAAAATAAGTTTTAAAGTATTTTCTAGCACTGTCCCTAGCGCCTGCTGACGTCTCTCCCTGCACTGGAAAATGGCTGAGACTAATTATAGGGCTGTGACATCACAGGGCTAACTCGCTGCTGACTGGCTGCATGCATGGCATCATGGGTGATCCCTCGTTCCCAGAGTTCCTTGCTTGAACATGCGCAGCAGCCATTTTAGGAAAAAATGAAATCCATTATTACGAAGCATGAGGAAATTCATATTTGGTGCAAATCGAATTTTTCCTGAAATTTGGATCGAATTCCACTTCGTCAACTTTGATTCGATCATCTCTAATGCTAGGTATAGGCAATTCTAAAAATTGTTTTGGTCATATGCACGCCAAGTAACACAAAATAGGATACCTGTCAAACCTAATGTAATTGAGCTGAAATTGACAAAGCATTATCTGCTAGTGGTGCTTGGTAAATGATCACACAACCAAGGTGGTACAACAATTATTTTGGGTTTTTAAGCAAAGTATATATCAAGACAGGGTTACCTTAATACTGGGTGGCGTTGCCTCTTGCTGTGATTCAGGCTATCCCTCTGGCATGGCATGGTTAGAGATGAGCGAAGTTTTGAAAAATTTGATTTAGCAGCTTAACCGAATTTTGAGAACAAATTCAATTCGTTACAAATTAATTTGTCACGAATTGCTATAAATCAGGTATACCCAGGCCAATCTGCCTAAAAGTAACAGTAACCTGTAATACTGACACATAGTAACTCTACAGCTAACAGAACAGATTAACTATGAATATTGGTGCACTGCACACTTATGTACACGGCGATAAATTAGACCTGCCTGTAATACTGATGACACAGTAACTCTACAGCTAACAAAATGGATTAGCTATGGTGCTCTGCACAGTTATGTAAAGCAAGATAAATTGTAGCAGACTCTGTAGTACAGCAGTCTCCTACACTCTCCATGCACTCTCTATTAACAGTTTGCACTTGCAGCAACACTTTCCCTAGTGCATGAGTGATTTTTCACATCTCTCCCTATACTCAGTAGAGATGTCGTGAACATAAAATTTTCCGTTCGCGATCGGCGAACGCGATTTTATGCAAATGTTTGTGAACGGGCGAACAGAGCGAACCGCCATAGTCTTCAATAGACAGGCGAATTTTAAAACCCACAGGGATTTTTTTTGGCCACAATAGTGATGGAAAAGTTGTTTCAAGGGGACTAAGACCTGGACTGTGGCATGCCGAAGGGGGATCCATTGCAAAACTCCCATGGAGTGTGGTAAGTTGAATTTGCAATGCGATTAATATATCCTGCATTAATCGCATTGCTAATTCAACTTAGAGCTGGGTTCAATAACGGTTGTATTGCTAGAATATAACGAAGATTGAGAATATAGTGCGATATTCTCAATCTTCGTTATATTCTAGCAATATAACCATTAGGAACTCACATCTAAGTTGTAATCGCAATGCGATTAATATACCCTGTATTAATCGCTTTGCGATTACAACTTAGATGTGAGTACCTAATGGTTGTATTGCTAGAATATAACGAAGATTGAGAATGTAGCGCTATATTCTCAATCATTGTTATATTCTAGCAATACAACCATTAGGAACTCAGATCTAGGTTGTATTCTACACATTATTATGGGTGATCTTGCGTCCTCTGGCTTGACATTGAGACATTGAGTATTTGTTTTTAACCTTACAGTATATAAGGTCCATGAGATGCATTTGTCTCTGGAAAAAAAGGCGATTAACAGACTGTGTATTTGCCATAAACAGAAAGATTTTATACATGAATAATTCATTTTCCTATTTTGAATAATATTTTTGTTAGATGGAATCAACTGTTCTTGAAATTTCCATGTATGAATTATTATTTTTCCTGGCACTTGTCGAGTGCAGATTAATGTTGATAATTGCCAATTGTCGGCTGTTGTGATTGACTTCTATAGAATCAGTAGGTTACTCATAAAAAGCAAGAATTATTTATTCCACATACTGTTGGTGGCTGAGGAGCAATACTATCTTTATTGAGGTTCTGTCATGTCACCATCTACTTCCGATATAATTTGCAGTAAGTGTGTACAGTTTTAAATGCAACTTTTCATGTACTGTACTTTGATTTATATGTAAAATAGTGTTCAAAGGAAACAATGTATTTGTTAAAAAAGAAACTTTTGGTCACCAACTGCTCAACATAAGGCTGGCAGGTGAAAACCCCAGTGATCAGTTCTGATTACCACGGAAAGGTTTAGGGCTCTTTCACACGAGCGGATACCATGCGTGGAATCCACTGAGTGAAAGAGAGCCCTATTCAGATAGCAGAGACACGGAGCATTAACATGATTTATAATGCTATTTGCCTCTCTGTGACCTTTTTACTACAACATCATAGTGACAACTTTATCTCTCTTTGTTGCCTATGAGTGAGTAAATGGGCTGCAAGGTAGAACCCGTTGAAGGGGGTCTAGACCATAAATGTAAGATATTTTGATTGGCCTTCACCTTGAGGATCATTTTTGAGTTTATGAAATGCTTAATCTGAAGGTATTTGTAAAAGTCTTTGTTAGGGATTTGGTATTTATGGTGGAGATCTTAGAGATCTTGGAATGAACCATCAATGAACCATCAAAAAGCTGAGACATTTTAACTAGGGATTTATGCCTCCAGGATCTAAGGTCCAGGTTTAGCAAGAAAAATTCCAATATTTCTATCGGCGTCTCCTCTAGAAGCGAGAGTGCTTTTTGTGGGCTGAATACATTAAAGCATTTCCAGCTTGCATTTGCTAAGGTGATGGGAGAGAAGAAAGGGTGGAGGATGGGTCTATGGATGCTATTATATTAATAAGGCTTTAAGGTTGCCTGAAGGTATAAGAGCAGATTCAATTTGCCTGCATGGACTAGGGGGCTTAGTTGACCACCATTCTCTTAGTTGGGATGTCAATGTGGCTATATAGTAATCGGAAATAGTGATGAGCGGCATAGGCAATATTCAAATTTGCGATATTTCGCTAATTATTGCCGAATATTCGCCATAAATTCACAAATTCGAGAATTCGGATCTCCAGTCATTATTTACTTGATTGTGAAAATCGGCAATGTAATATATTCGCGATAAAAATCTGCGATTAGAATATTCGCGATCAAGACTAAGGGGTAGGCAACTTTCCTATTGGTTGCTAGGGATGTTGCTGAGTGCCAAAATTTGTGATAAATTCGTGATAAATCCGTGATAAATTCACGATTAGAATATTCGCGACCAACACTATTTGCAAATACAAATATATAGCACTATATTCTAAATATTCGCGAATTCTCGAAGTGGTGATATTTGCAATGAAAATTCACGATTTGAATATTCACTCTCGAAACTAATCGGAAATATTAGAAAGGCTCAGGCCGCCAAAACGCTTTCTATTGATCAATAGTTTTGTAGTTATACGGGGTTTCCCATTGGCCCAAATGAAGAAGTTTATTTTTTTGGAAGCCCTTTTAAAGAAGGAAGTGGGTAATAAAATGGGAAGAGTTCAAAATAAAAATAGTAATTTGTGAAGCAAGAACATTTGAAAAGTAGCAATACATCCTACCCAAGAGATCTCATGTTTGGCTAGGGAAGTTAAGTCTGGGGTGATCTTTTCAAGGAATGGGAGATAATTAGTTTTATATAGGGATTGGACAGAATTGGTAATAGTGATTCCTAAGTATTTTATCTGTTGGGTTTGCCAATCCAAAGTGAAATAAATTTAATGTTGCGTCCGTGCTGGATCTGGAAGGTTTAGAGAGAGTACTTGGGATTTGGATTTAATTAGTTTGTAGTATGAAAGGTTTCCGAAATTCTGGATGACCTCCAATGCAACAAGTAGGGAGGAGACTGGGTTGCTTAAAATCAGTATCACATCATCCGCGCATAGCGATGTACAGTGGGGATGACCACCAATGTTAATACCCGTTATGTTTGGGTCTGAGCGAATGGCTTGGGCTGGGGGTTCACTAGCCAATATACATGTCAACTGGGAAAGTGGGCAACCTTGGCTCGTTCCAATAGTGAGTAGAAAAGGTTCTGACAGTGTTTCATTAACTAACACTTTGGCAGGGCAGGAGTATAGAGCTTTGATAGCCAGAACTTAGAATACATAGGACCAGTTTAGTCGGTCAAACACCTTCTCCGCATCCGTCACAAAGATCGCCTGCTCTCCTCTTTTTTCTACATAGTCTAGGATAAGATTTGCTCTCTTAGTATTGTCATGGAGCTGTCTCCCCTTAACAAAGCCTGACTGATCAGCAGAGATAAGCTCGGGTAGGATGTTATCTAGTCTGTTTGCAATGGCCTTAGAATATATATTTACTTCTGTGTTAAGTAATGATATTGGTCTGAAATTTTGGGGTTTGTCCATTTGTTTATCCGTCTTAGGGATATTGACAATTGTAGATTCTAGCATCTCCTTTTGGGAAATTTCCTTGGTTTGCTGCGAAATTGAATAATGTTAGTAAATGTTGGAGGAGAATATCAGTATAAGCTTTGTAATACATGTTAAAGAGACCGTCAGGTCCTTGGGATTTGTGTAAGGGGAGAGAGCTGATGATCTTCCTAACTTCTTCCAGGCTGAATGGCTTGTTAAGGGAGAGAGCTGTGGAACAGTCTTTTTATGGACAGCTTATTAATTTCTTTGATGCTCACTTTTCAAGGAAAAAAGTAAAATGAGTATTATTTTTTATTACATTAATCTCGCATGGGCAGCATGGTAGCTCAGTGGTTAAACCTGTTGCCTTGCAGCCCTGTGTTCGAATATAATCAAGGGCAACATCTGCATGGAGTTTACATGTCCTCCTTTTGATGGTGAGGGCTTCCTCTGGGGAAACTGTTTTGCTTAAACACTCCAAAAACATACTGATAGGTTTAGTTTGGAATTTAGATTGCGAGTCCCATTGGTCAATGTTGTGAGTGATGATCTCTTTAGACTATACCACTGTGGAATATGTCGGTGCTATAAAATTAAATAATGCTCATTGAACGTCATGCGCTTTATGCTGAACAATAGAAAATACGCTCCTGAATACATACCTGAATTATTATATGAAAATATTATCCATTATTCACTTTAAGTGTACCCTAATTACACAGGAAATAAAAATAGAAAGAGCAGTGTCAATTCCAAAAGGCTGAGCGAATTACTTTTTATGACAAGCTATTTTCATGACTTGATTTGTGTCCAGATTCTCAAGACAGCTTTCTGCTGTAAAAAGGCTCCGCAGTTTTGCCAAATTGAAAATGCTCACGTTTATTATGCAGCACATAGCAGTTTTGCGCAACTTTGCCCAAGGTCAATGTCAGCATTGTCAACAACCCACTTCTATCCCTGTCTTCTTGTATTTCAATATATGTGTGAAAGCGTAATCGTAATGATAAACTCAACCGGACCAATGTGCTTACCCTACAAAAAAAAAAAGTGTAATTCTAAAGAAATAGCCCCATACAATACAATGTCTTTCTTTCACATTACTTTACAATTCAATGGCTGCCTCTTAACAATGTCCATTAACTGAATCAATTCCAGGCAATGGCTCCAGAAGATTAAAAATAGCTTCATCTATGACATATTGGGATCATCATATAGTGAATCATGAATCATGACCCATTGACTGGGTATAGGTACAAAGCGGTATTTCAGTATTTAATATTGGTGGCCTATCCTCAGAAGTGACCTTCAATATCTGATCAGCAAGGGTCTGACAACCTACACCCCCATCAATCAGCTGTTTCAGACTAGCTTTGGTGTCGGAAATAGACAGCTAAATCCATTGTGTAGTGGACAGACATTCTAACTGCAGCACTGCTCCCATTCACTTCAATGGAAACAGCTTCGTCCACTACACAATGGATGTAGCTGTCTACTTCTGAAACTGAAGCTGAAAGTCTAAAACAGCATGATTGACAGGGGGTGGGGTGTCATACCCCTGCCATCCTGAAGAAAGATCATCAATATAAAAATCTTCTTTCCAACCAGTGCCATACAGGTACAGCACTAG
Organism: Bufotes viridis; assembly: GCA_033119425.1. Lineage (NCBI taxonomy): Eukaryota > Metazoa > Chordata > Amphibia > Anura > Bufonidae > Bufotes > Bufotes viridis. The sequence continues at coordinate 36,730,874 of CM065596.1, read as the reverse complement.
TCAGGTCTTTAAAGATAAAGCCTGCAAAGCAGGTGCAATAGCCACCAGGTTTCTGCTATTTCCCATAGCAGAGATCCGGGGCTTATGTCTGTAAATGGCTTTACATTTAATACCATAGTCAATCATGACCACAGCATCTGAGGCAGCTTTCCCCCAGAAGCATTGCACCTCTGGAGCCCGAACTGCTGCTCTGCACTGTGATCAGGGGAGCCATTCATTTCTTGTGATAGTTTCAGTCCCTCTGAAAGATCCAAGGCTATCACAGCGGTAATTGCTATGGAGGTGGCAGGGCTCTATAGAAACATAGTACAACTCCCATAGGCAGCAATGGCAATTCATTGCAGTCTATGGGACAAACGATCAAACAATTGCTTGTTAGGGGACGTAAAATATGTGTAAAAATAAAATTAAAATCATCCCCTTCCCCATAATAAAAAAATAATAAGTAAATAAACAATAAAAAAATAAAGATCCTTTGCATCAAGATGCTGCAGCATCTACATCGTATGAAATATTAAATGGTGCCATTAGAAATTACAATTTGTCCTGCATGTGTTCCTTCAGAGCAATATATATTTTTTGAATAATCATTTTTAGCCACATATAACAGTTAGGGCTCCGGCACAATACCGTATGTATTTTGCGGTCCGCAAAACACGAATCTGCAAAAAAGATTGATAACATCCGTGTGACATCCGTACTGCATCTGTATTTTTTGCTGATCCATTGTAACAGTCCCTGTCCTTGTCCACAGAATAGGACATATTCTATTTTTTTGAGGAACTGACTTGCAGACATATGGATACGGAAAGTACACAGAATCATTTCCAGTTTTTTTTTTTTGCGGCCCCATTAATATGAATGATTACGCATATGGGAAAATCGGAATGGACACTGACAAAAAATACATGTGTGTGCATGAGCCCTTACTAGATAGAATGGAGACATACTCTATCTTGCTACATTGTATTATTGTCCCCATGCATGACAAATTAAAAATGAAGCAACTTTGCAAATAGTCTTAATTAACAATCTCCTACGTTTTTCTGTCTACAGTTCTACAAATAACTCTGTATAATCTCATCCTGCAGTCACACTTCCGCTCATTATTTTTCTACTCTGTGTTAATATACTGTACTTTTGGTAGGCTAGCAAGAAACTGTTGGAAGTTGCTTTATTTTTCATTGCAGATACATTGGAGCGATAAATAAAAAACTGACTGCCAAGGTGAACATAGAGTTGCAAGAAAAAGTATTTGAACCCTTTGGAGTTACCTGGATTTCTGCACTGATTTCTAGTAACATTTGGTCTGATCATTATCTAGATCCCAATTATATACAAACACAATCTACTATTAACACACAAATGGTTGTACTGTCCATGTCTTTTATTGAGCACATTAAAGGGGCTGTCCAGGTTCAGAGCTGAATCCAGACATGTCCCCTTCTTCACCCATTCAGGCCCTGTGAGTGACGCATCAGACTTCCCCCTTTGCCCGGAGCTGCATTGAGCAGGACAAGGGCTGTTTTGTTTACATTAACACACTGCTAGGCAGAGATTTCCATCTAGCAGTGTTCCCGGGGATGTCCCTGGCACTAATGGGCAGTCTTTATCGCTGCCTTAGGGTGTTATACAGGCTAGGGCAGCTCTAAAGACCACCCATTAGTGCCTGTGACATCACCGGATAACATGCCCATCAGATGCTCAGGACGTCACCGGTAGAGATGAGCGAATAGAATCCCACAAAGTGGAATTTGATCCGAATTTCAGGATAAATTCAATTCACCTAGAAGCCGAATTTCCTCTTGCTCCGAGTCAACAAATCGATTTAACCTGAAATAGTATAAAAAACAAAAAATTCAAACTTACCTCCTCCATTTGCTCGCAACGGGCCACCAGCCTCCATCTTGCTTGAAGATCTCTGCCAAAATTCTGCGTGGCACGAGATAACGTCATCATGCCGGCCGGCGTGATGATGTGATCTCGCGCCGCACGGTATTTGTCCGAGATCTGGAAGCAAGATGGCGGTGGCCGGCCTGTAGCGAGCAAATGGAGGTGGTAAGTTTGATTTAATTCGTCACAAAGCAAATTTGTTTGTGAAATTCGGCGAATCAGTCTAATCGAATTCTCCATAAATTTGCTCATCTCTAGTCACTGGATCTGAAGAAAAGCCCTTGCCAAATGCTCTGATGCTCCGCTCATGGGGCTGAATGGGTGAAGAAGGGTTATATCACGGTTCAGCTCTGAATCCAGACAACCCCTTTAAGTAAACATTCACATTACAGAGATAAAAATAAAGTGAACCACTGAATTTGTTAACCTGTAGATCCCCCTTTAGCAGCAATCACATCCATTAAATGTGTCCTACAGCTACAAATAAGATTTTGCACCATGTTGAGGAGGCATTTTGGATCAGTCCATACTGCAAATGTTTGTCAGTTTGTTAATAATTTTGGAATATTTTGTGTGCAGAACCCTCTTTTAACTTTAAACCATAGTCTTTAACTTATAAATTGTATAATGTGTAACATGTAGTCCTTGCCATTATCTCTGAACACTCTATTACAGTGTTTCACCTAGGACAACTTCTTACAGTAGTCTTCTACATGTACAGTTCCTTCCAAATGTCAATGTAATAAAACTACTAACTATAAATCACAGGACAAAGTATATATAGAATATAATAGTAAATCCTAAATGGTGTGTATGTCCACCAGCAGTAGCAATAATATATCTATAGTATCTTTAAAAAGAACTGAAAAGCTACATGCCAAACTGTATAAGTGGAAAGGACATGGTTCTTGCCGTCATGACTCTGCCAAGATTTGGTCACTTCCCTGGACCAGCAGAACTATATCAGTATAATTTCTGTGGTCGTTATCCTTGACTATATGATGTATCATCTTGATGACTGTCCTTTAGATCTATGGTCTTCAACCTGTGGCTCATGAGCTACTGCAAAGCCATTAATTGGAGTATGCTCTGAAAGCTTGTAGTTGTCACGGCATGCTGGATTTCATAGTTTTGCAACACCTGCTACAAACCAGCAGCAATATTGTTGTGACATGGGTAAAGGGGCTGCCCATAAGCAAGATTTTATCACCTATTGAAAGGACAGGGGATAAAAATGTTAGCACTAGATAGGTCCAACCATTGTAACCCCATGATCACAGAACAGATGTCCTAAGTCTCCCATATTAATGGGGTTCTCCAGGATTTTAATATTGATGACCTATCCTCAGGATCGTTGGGGGTGATGGGGGGGGGGGGTAAAAGTATATCGAAACAAGCAGACCCATTGAAGTGAATGGGACGGCTTGTAATTACACCTGCTCACTGATGCAATAAACAATAAAGGAGCAGATAAACAATAAAGGGAAGGCTGCGCTTGCACAGAGACCTTTTCTTCAACCAGCTGATTGGTGGTTGTGTCGGACCCCCTCCAATCGGATATTGATGACCTATCCTGAGGTCAATTTTAAAATCCCGGAAAACCCCTTTAATGGAGCAGTAGCCATGGCTACCTCTGTCAGTCCCATGGACAGTAAGTAGAGTGCTAGTGTTCGTGTGTAACCACCACTGCTTTGAAACAGGGGACTCGGTAACTCCGCTGTCATGATCAAAGAGGGTCCAAGCAGTCAGACCCCCAGTGACCATTTATTACCTATTGTTTAGATGATAAATGTTGTTCATGGGTCAACCCTTTTAAATGCAAACTGTAGAATCCACTGGAATTAGTTGTTGTCACCAGAGGAATTTTGAGTTAGCCATACACTACTACAGGGAAAATTCATTATTAAATAGTATCCCTTCAAATGAATAAGTGACGATGTAATGTATTGCAGCGCATTGGAGTTCGGAAACTTCCAGAGCAGGAGTTACTATTTGCATCATCTCTCTTCTCAGGCTAAGAGGCTCATTCAGATGACCGTAGTGTTTTGCAGATCCGCATTCCCATTGAAATGAATAGATCAGCACCCGTTCCGCAAAATAGCGGAACGGGTGCGGACCTGTTCATACAGCCGTGTGAATGGGCACTAACAGTGAGAGGTCACTAATAGGGATTTTCTCCACCGTATATGTATTAATGTAATTGATGCATATGATCTTTAATTTACAGATGTACATTACCAGCACCATTAAAGCCAAAGGGACACGACTTGCCAAACCTGTCCTTTGCCTGGGCTTGATGTGTCTGGCATTCCTAACTGGAATAAACAGAGTGGCAGAATATCGCAATCATTGGTCAGATGTCATAGCCGGGTTTCTTATTGGGATATCAATAGCTGTGTTTCTGGTATGTATAGAAATGTCTATTTAGTGAATTATTCACAATGCTGCAATGCTATTTTATTGAGATTTTTTGTGATAGACCAACACAAGGTAGCAAGTATGTGTGAAGTGAAAAGAAACTTTTTTAAATAAAATTCTGGAAAGTGTGGCGTTCATTTGTATTCAGTCAAAACTTTGTAGGACCAAGTTTCATTGCAATTAGAGCTGAAAATCTTTAGGGGTATGTTTCTACCAGCTTTGCACATATAGAGGCTGAAATTTTTGCCCATTATTCTAGCTCAAATTCAGTCAGTTTGGATGGAGAGCGTCTGTGAACAGCAATTTTTAAGTCTTGCCGCAGATCCTCAATGGGATTTAGGACTTTGACTAGGCCATTGATCTAAACCAGGGATCTCAACCTGCGTCCCTCCAGCTGTTGCAAAACTACAACTCCCAGCATGCTGTATGTGTGTAACAGAACTGTATGTGTATAACATAGCTGTATGTGTGTAGCAGTACTGTATATGTGTAGCAGTTCTGTATGTGTGTAACAGAAATGTATGTGTATAACATAGCTGTATGTGTGTAGCAGTACTGTATGTGTGTAGTAGTGCTGTATGTGTGTAACAGAACTTTATGCCTGTGATAGAGCTAATGGGTGTAGCAGAGCTGTATGTGTGTAACAGTACATTTAATGAGGTGACCACATGCACCATTTCTGGTTATTACATTGGTCAGCAGTTGACACAGTAAGGGTAACAGGAGCTGACCAAAACTATTCCCCCACACACACACAGTACACCCTTAAGTTACTGACCTTGACCCTTCCACTTCAGTAAAACACCAGTAAATCATATTCCTTTTTAAAAAGGGCCAAAAGGATATTTCTTCAAATGTTATATTGTTTAAACCTGGGCTGCATTTTATAGTCCAATGCATCTTATAAAGCGAAAAAAAAAATACAGTAGGTGACTTCCAAAGGCAATTGGTCACACTCTATTTTATTTAGGGGTATCAATGTACATGTGGCTATACAAATGCACGCCACACTTTTTAGATTTTTATTTATTAAAAATGTAAAAACCATGTAAGAACCATTTTCTTTTCACTTTGCACATACTTGCTACTTTGCTACTTATCCCAAAAAAATACATTTAAGTTTGTGGGTGTAACATGAAAAAATGTGGAAAAGTTCAAGGGGTATGGATTCTTTTTTAAGGTAGTATATATACACTGACAAAAAAAAGTTCAAGTTTCCAAGTGAAAAAGTTAAGACAACATGATGGTTCAACAGCTGTAATTGTTTCCTTTCAGAGCTGGGGTACTTCAACCCATCGGATGCATTAGCATGGAGCTTTTATGTTGTCTCTACATACACGTTCTTGCACGGATTTTGTCTAGGTGGTCTGATTTCTTTGCCTACTGCAATACTACACTTAGTTGGGTAAATGGCTTCTCAATAAAAATGGTTCTGCCATGTATTTGTGGTTACAGATATATGTTTTCTATTTGTCTTTCTTAGGTTTTGTGTGTAAGTGTGTGCAAAATAAAAGCAAACCATACAGCTGCTACGAGGGCCCTTGAGGATAGGGAGTGAGCCCTGGGTTGTCCAATTCCTTTTGCTCCTAGAGACATGTTGGACTCCATCCTTTAACTTCTTTTTTTAGAAAAATAGGCAGTTGGGGAATTGGCCCAAGAGACATAGAAAGAGTCGGGAGAGGAAATTAACACCAGGAAATGTAGTACTTGGTGAAAGAACTTGTACCATAAAGTGACATTTTGACGTTTGTTATAGGACCCCCCTTCTTCTATAAATGCTACTGTCTAAAATGTAAGCATATGCATAAAAGATATTATATATTATAAAATGTATGTTTTACAACAGGTCGTCTGTGTGGTTAACAATTTTAAGGGAAGGCAGGCAGAACAGGAAAAATCACCCATTGATAATTTGGCACAGATGCCAATGATCAGCATTCCCCGGGTAGAAAGTCCTTTGGAAAAGGTAAGTCCTTGATGTTCACTTCTTACTTTATCTTATGTCTTTGAAAGTGCCTTTAGATCATGTAACAAAAAAATAGGCATCTGACACAAAAACTAGTTGAAAGTTTTCTTTTTTTATTAAATATTTCTTTAGCACATATGGTATATCGCTGTGGCTGGCAAGCTGCTTTATCCCTTTTCTTCTGCCAGCATAGAGTCAGAATAGCAGAGTAATTTCAGACAGACTGAATGCCAGGGATCCACCGATTGACTTTCAAATAGGATTGTCATTTGCCAGGCAGTAAATCTACAGTATGACAACTAAGATGCCCATCAAATACGAGATGGGGCAACGACACTTGTGAGCATGCAAAAAGGGATTTGCCTTGTAATTTCAGCTTATTTTCAATATAGTGTAAGAACAGGGATATTAAACATTTTTGTAGTATACTTAATAAGGGAAAGATGTTTTGTATTCTAGAAAACGGTGTAAAAATGTCTTCTCAGTGAAGCTTCAACATCATTCCTAAGAAGAGTCTGTCTTTAACATTTTACTGAGCGCTGAAGATGCCTGTGACTAACATACAGAGGCTTCCAGCCTACATTGTGTCATTACCCCCACCCTGACCCACCCTGACCATGTATATGTGCTCTAAATCTCACTGCCTATGTGACTTGTTACACACAGGCATCTTCAGTGCTCAAAATACCTGAAGACTGAAGACAGACGCTGGCACTGCGATAGCTAACCTCCGGCACTTCAGCTGTGGTAAAACTACAACTCCCAAGATGTACACTTGCTTGGCTGTTCTCAGAACTCTTTAGAAATGAATAAAGCATGCTGAGAGTCGTAGTATCACCACAGCTGGAGTGCCGGAGGTTACCCATCACTGTGTCTAGAGCTTTACTAAGAAGACTCTTTAAACCGAAATGACAGCTACACTTTAAAGGGAATCTGAGCTCATAAATATTCGGGACTCAAGTCATCATTATGAAGCTTTTCAATACAAGATTATGGCAAACCGGATGGGTCAATTAGAGAAGGTGACCCAGCATTTTGCTAGGGGATCTGTCAGTCACTTGTTTATGTTGCCCTTAGGACACCATAAAAATATAAAAAGGCTATGTAAATTATGCAATCGCTTCATTGCTCCAGTAAAAAAAACGAAACCATATTTTATTTGTACAAATCTTAAGCAGACCTATGTGTCTCTATGGTTATAAACCACAAACTAACCGTGTGTGTTGTCTGATCCTGAAGACTTGTGGTACTCCTCTTTCTTTGCCCTCTACAGTAGAAACCAAGAAGAAGAACTGGAGAAACAAAGCAAATCTAGTAAAGTCCTACCGGCCCCTGTGTTGCTACAATAGCCTTTGGTGGTCCAGCAGGATATACACTATTAGAAAGGAAGATCTGTCCAGCAACTTCAAAAGGAATTAAAATAAAAACTACTTTATTTGATACTTGTAAAATCCATCAGGGAACAGGTGTATAAAGAGGAACATAAACACGTTTTGAATGTTTAATGCACACTTACTGTAATAACGAACGTGGTAAGTCTTCTAACATGTAAACATTTGTGTCACTGTCTAAACACCTGTTCTCCTGATGGATTTTGCAAGTATGAAATTGTCATTTTCTATAGCTTGTAAAGTTGCTGGCTGGATCTTCTCTTTGAGCTAAATTAATACATGACTGCTGGTATCCACTACATACAAGATAGTTCTAATCAAGTGTATATACAAATGATTTTGCTTTATTTTAGGTGCTTGAGATCAATACCAAGCATTAGTTACAAATATGCAGATAGCCTGTTTGAAGAATTACATTGAAATAAATGTAAGCAGGAGACTTTATAAAATGTTCTCCCTGGACTAATATGTTGGAGACCATTCCATACTGGCTTGTACTGTAGACTGAGCAGTGTGAATAGCAATTCTTAAATGAAATAATATAATATAATGTAATGTAAATACTTCTGCAGCAAGGAGCTGGAGCAGAGGATGGGAGTGGTAGTGGCACTGATGATGATGTGTCACGGTGGACTCCCTCATACCGTTGCTCCCTGGAGTCAGTAAAGAAGGGGTAGTCCCTGCAGTTGTGGGCTCCCTGCCTGATGGTAGTTCGGAGGGGCTCATGATTCTTCTGATGTCTATGTGGGTCCAAGACAGGACACGTGATGGAAATGGAATTGCCAGCATGTGATGTTAAGAGAGTCAGACACCAGGCTATATTGAACTCAACTAAAGTCTGTATTTACTGTGTGCATAATAGAAGTTAAAGTACTTCCAGCAGTTATCACTACACAGTGCAAATTCTTCCCAGATTCACAAGCATGAGCTAGGCAGTGTATGGCAGCAATGGCCTTCTGGTTACCCCTACTCTTACTAAAAACCCCGTTATTGAGATATCTTGCCAGCAACTACAATCTGGCAACCATGGCTGTAGTGTCCACTAGTCTGGGGTACATAGGGTGTCTTAATTTGTTTCCCCTTTGTAGTAGCAGGGTCTGGAATGCTTTAAGCAAGATATCAAACCAGGGGACAGAGCCAGCCCACACCCCATGTCTGGCCATACGTGGCTCACGTTGATTGTGCAGTACATTACATTAGCATTACAGGCATTACATAAGAAACCAAATTTTTCAGGTAGCCCTAGGTCTAGGGTACTGCACTTCTGTACTACAAATGATCGGTTCTGTAAGGTAATTAATTAATTAATTTAAACGCAGCCGACAGAATGTGAACAGCAAGACTTGTAGAACTCTTTATTACTTCAACATCACTCATGTTTTGTAGAGCATGAAATTATTTTAGCAAACACAAAAATTGCTGTAGAAAATCATTAAAAATATTACTTAATTAGTGAATTAAACTTCACATCCACATCTATTGAATTGTGGACCTGGCCCAAGTCTGTACAATATGTTCACTGCAAAACAACATATATCAGATTTATTTGTATTAATATTTGGTGCATCAATCCAACAACTATTCATACACATAAATTGTTTTATTTATAATATTTCAGATATGTATTAAACTGTAACGATTAATATGAAAATGAACAGAGATTATACAGATTGTCCACTTTGGACAATATCTTTTAGTTATAAGGGAGAAATGTGAATAGGCTGATCACAAGATGGACTCCAAGGGAAGACCCCAAGCAATCAGCTGTATTGGATCTTGCAACAAGTGTTCAATTTGCCTGCAGTGACACCACAGGTGAAATGAAGCATTACATAGTTCCCCTTAAAATTAAAGGGTTTGGTCCATCTCATACATTGGTGGCATGTCGGTAGGATATGCCACCAAAGTCAGATGGGTCTGGGTCCCACCTCTGGGATCTGCAACTATCTCTAAAACGGGGCCACTAAAGCGAAGGAGAGTGCACTGCGCATACTCCGGTTTAAACATCGGATCGGCGAGGGTGCCAGGAGTTGGACCCCCACCAATGATGTATTGATTACCTATTTTGATTACTAAACTCCCAGAAACCCCCTTTAAATCTTGACTTGCACATACTTGTTTTGAGGTCTTAAATCCACATGTAGATTAATATGCATGAGAACATTTGTACTTGGTGTTTTTAATTTAATGCAGTGAAGGCAAATTGTATTTTTCTCCGTATGCAGTCCAAATTATACATACATTCATGCAGCCTTTCAAACATTGAGTCAACAATACATGTCATTTCTCCATGGCAACCACAGAGCGAGGCACTGTGCTTCTGTTACTGTGCAATCAACCAACCAGTGTGTGTAATTGGTCTATCTAACCCTTCCCATTAGTACCCTGTTAACAGTACTTGAATTTAAAGGGTTGGTGCCCACTCTTGACATTACATTGTCCATGAATGTTTGATAATTCTACAATACCACCCGTCTGGAAGGGCACGGGGCCAAGAAAATTATGATTATTGAATTAACTGCAGATTTCCATAACATGAATATCAGCATAAGGAAAACATATTGTTGAAATAATATTAGTAATTAACACTTGAAGGTTTGGCCTGTTTTGAACCAATTATTTATTTTTATTTTTTCTGCCTTCCAAAAGCAATAGTTATTTTTTTTCCATTGATGCAGCTGTTTGAGTTGCTTGTTTTTTATGAGATGTCTTTTTAAAGAGCAAATTTTCGGGGTACATATATTTTATTGATTACCTTATATTAAAAAAAAAATTTCCGGTAGATAAAAAAGAAAACTATTACTATTGTCTTTTTCATATTTTTTCTGCTGTTTACTATGCAGTGAAAATAGCAAGGCAAATGCCAGGTAGCGGATTAGCTTGAGTTATATTTAATCCCTTTTACATTACAAAACAGGTTTTAGGGAAAAAACACATTTTTGAGAGCCATAGCTAACTTTTTCCATATAAGAACTTTTTTTGAGGGATGAGTTGTAATTTTTATTGGTACCATTTTGGGGTGCATATAAGTTTTGAAATCATTTTTAAAAATCTTTGTTGGGGGATAGAATGGTGAAATATGGGCTAATCTTCTATTGCTTTTTGTTTTTTATGTTTTGTTACGTAGTGTTGTGTGGCAAAAAAAAATACGCTATTTTATATGGATCGTCTATATGCAGTTGTCTTGTACATGTTTTTATTGCTTTTCATTTTCATTAAAATGGGAGTTTTGAAGGGTTTTTAAATGTTATTTCATTTTTGTAAGCGAATTTAAGGCTACATGCACACGAACGTTTTTTGTTTCCGCATCCGTTCCTTTTTTTTTCGCGGAACGGATGCTTCCACATACATCTCTATGGGTCCGCGAAAAATGTTGGCTAGTCAACCGTTTGTTTCCGCATCCGCGGGCCGTGTTTCACGTCCACGAAAAAAGTAAGGCATGACCTATTCTTGTCCGTGAATACTTTTTTGCGGACCCATTGAAGTCAATGGGTCCGCAAAATAAAACGGATAACCAACGAAAGCCTTCCGTTTTGCATCCGCATCCGTTTTTTTGCGGATGGTTGCTTGTAAACCAGGGCACTTGTACAGGTACTTTAAGAAACTGGTTCAAGCCTTCAGTTTTTTTGCGGATCCGCAAAAAAAAACGGAAGACACACGGAAACAACCTACAAAATTTGCAGACACACGGAATGGATGTGGATGTGAGACAAAAAGGAAGACGGATCCACGATTTGCGGACAGCAAAAAAAAAACTGTCGTGTGCATGTAGCCTAAAACTGCAGTGATTTGATCTCATACATAATACTTTGAAATATTCAGTATTCCAAATCATTATTGGCTGTCATTGTAATACTGACAGGCAACCTATTAGGCCCTGCCATACCCATGGCATAAATATAGGCATTATTAAACCCTTGGGTGCCATAGTATCTCACTAGCAATCCAAAATTGCATCACAGAGTGCTGATGTTAAAGAAAGGGAGTAACTCTCATCTGTCAAGCGTCTTAGATGCCACGGTTGCTATTGACTGCGGCTCCTAAAGGGGTTAAAAGGCCAGGATTAGAGATCCAAGCTGTCACCACTTCTGCTGTTGGTTGCACGGGCAAAGCTCCTGTGCCTGCACGATCACCACAATGTACCTGTATGTCATGGTGCTTTAATACATGGTAATTTTTGATGTCCAGGTAGGTCATGATCCGTTAAGGGGTTAGCAAAAAAAACTTGCAGTGACCAGTATTATAAAATTGAAACCACAATTAATTTATAAAATCCAATGTATGAGCATAAACACTTATGAACATAACCATAGTATGGTTCGATCGAAGTTCAAATTTATAAAGCATAATACAGAACCTACAGAAGTCTAGAATCCCATACTGGACCTCTGTGTGCCTTCTGTTTCATCAAGTTTTTTTAATGGATTCTATTCGGTAGAGATTTTCTCTCCTAGAAGCTTTACTTGTATGCAAAAGTTGACTTAAAAAGACAGAAACTATAAAACATAACTAGCATAAATCATGAATAAATCATTTACAGTAGATACTGTACATGCTGTAACATGACAGTACTAGTAATTCTATGAAAATAATAGTGACATAATGAGGAGTCACTTATATAACAACCAGATCCCAGAAGACATTTTAACCCCTTAAAACCAGCCTTTTTGGGCCTTCAGATTCAAGATTTTTTTTCTTCATTTTTCTATTATTGCATTTCAAGAGCTGTAAGTTTTTTTTTCCATCAACAAAGCTGTTTTAGAGGTTTTTTTGTGAGAGTTGTACTTGATATCAAGGGCAGATTGTCCATAGACCTTAGAGGGAAATTTCCCAGAGGGCCGATGCCCGTGGCCACCTGAGCCGTCCACACAGCCAGTCAGTGGAAGTTTTTGGGGATGTATTTTGTGCTGCTAGTGGCAGAATTTTGTGATGGACTATGGTATTTGGTTCTGTTGGGGTGGTATATTGTGCCACAATATGGTATTGCTGGCCCCGCCTTCCATCAATTTGAACCCGACTACAAATCAGGGCCACGTTAGGTTCCCAGTCCGCCCCTGCTTGATATTGGCATCATTTTGAGGTACTTTTTGGGGTTTTTTTGCCATGGACTATGCAGTATAAATAAAATGTTGATTCTGTGAGTCGGGACAACTACAACAAAAACAAATTTATATCTTGTGTTGTGTTTAGTACAGTTTGCTGACTAAAAGAAAGTTTGGGCGGGGGGCGGATATTGTGATGGGTGGGTGGAGCCCTGGCATCATTACTCTGATCAGAGGACTCCCATCACATCCCAAAAGAAGGTGACACCTCCAGTAGACTGGTGTATAGGGGGGTTTTAGGTATTTTAGGTGTTTTTGAGGGCTTTCAGTTTTTTTGGGCTGGTGTTTATATGTAAAAATAAGACCTCCAGTGCTAGATGTTTTATGAAAGTCTATGAAAGATATTAAATGCAGGACAAACAGACATTTTCTTGTGATGGCGTTTTTCTAGGTGCATTTTTTGGGGTCACAGTTTTTTTTTCCAGCATTCTCAGAATGTGGTGCTTGTTATTGTTTGTTGTATTTGTCCTTTAGATATACATTTTTTCCCTCTGCTTGATAAAAAAAATAGCCAGTATGTTTTGTGCTTTTTAATTACATTTTTGTACGTACCTTCCCCTTACTGCTCTACAGAGATATAGTCACATTACGGGAGATTATATACTTTGCTGTACAACATGCATCACAAGGGCATGCAAAAAACAAAACAAAAAAAGAACACTACTCTATGAGGGCAAATGCTCCACAAAAATGCCTACAAAAAAGGTACAAAAACTGCTGAGAAAGTCAAGCATTTAAAAAAAAAAATATATATATATATATATATATATATTGCAACACACTCAGGTTTCACAATGCAGTTAGTTTTGGAAGCCAAAATCAGGAGTGGATCATAAAAGGAGAGAGAACATTAAGAACAGATATGACTTCTCTTTTTTGAATTCACTCTTGGTTTTGGCTTTCAAAGCTGCATCATGAAAGCTGAAAGTGTGGCCTTACTCTTAGGATGTGAAAAGGCAGCAAACTTGAGTAGAAAATACCAAATAAGTATAAATAGTATAATAAATGTCATTGCTACCCATAGTTCGGCTCAACACAACTGATGACTCTGTTAGAAAGACTGCATTGATTGGGTTGTTAATATCACCAAAATGTAGTTCACGACCATGAAGTCTTTATACACATGGGTCAGAGAACAGTGGTATACCATAAGTATATTATGATGTCCTTATAAAGCTCTCACTGGGCAGGGAGACCCTAATGAAAATATTCCCAAGTGGACTGTGACAAACCTTATGTGAAGCAAATAGTGATGTCAAGCCACTGAAATTGAAAGAAGGATCACAGGAAATTGTAGGTTGAGCTGTACTCTCCTTAGTATATGCATGCTTAAACCTTTCATGCCTGCCATATGTTTATACAGATGTGAATAAAGCACTTAAAGGGGTTGTCCCATCTCAGACAGTTGGGGAATATCGCTAGGATATGCCCCCATTGTCTGATAGGTGCGGGTCCCACTGCTGGGTCCCACACCTATATCGAGAACGGAGCGAGGAGAGCTGTGGCTGGAGGACCCCAGATTTCCCGCGGTCCGTCCACCACCAAGCGCTGCTCCCCGACTCTCCCATAGAAGTGAATGGGAGCTCACCGCTCATTAGTGCGGTCTAAACAGCTATCTGCTACCCAGAAACAATGCAGCTGTATGAGGACATGCTATTGCAATAGCGATCCCTCGTCCTCATACTGTGGAGGTTATCGCTTCACCCCCACTTCATAAGCAGCTGACTGTCGGGAAGGAGTGCTGCTGCTCTTAGTCCCATCTAAATGCACCTTTCTGGTCTCACAAGGCAGATTTCTGCCAAATTTTATAAAAGGGGGAAGAATAAAATGGCTGACACTAGAACTATGCCGTTTTGTCTGATAAGATATATTATAATGTTTCTAATTGATTATAAATTGTCCATAAAGCTTCATGTCAACCAAACAATCCAACTTCTCAGAAAGTTTAGGTATGTCATGTGGAGTCATTCTGATATTTTGATATATAAAATATATGCCGATACTATGAGTGAATTAGACATTTGCCCAGTATGCTTTTTCATTTTGACTAGTGGACCCTTTGGGAAGCTAAGATCAGAATTAGTAGTGTCCCTTTTTAACCATTTTTTTCTTTTATGTTGAAATATGTTTTATGTAAGACATTGTGATTAATGGACCTTCTTCAATTGTTAATGAAGGGTTAGCAAACATTCTGATAGTATGATGAATAACCACTGCAGTGTAGACTGTAAAGCCAGAAGCCCAAGGGAGCATTAAACATGGCTTAATAAAAGGTACTGCTGATTTCTATCTCATTGTAAATTAACACATCTCGACACCAGACAGTTTCTCGAATAGGCCGCACAGCTCAGAGATTAATACTCAAAGACTTGGCAAGACATATTCGAGATTTAGGCCTCTTGCACACAACTGTACGGCTTTTTCAGTATTTTGCGGTCCCCAAAAAGCAGATCCGCAAAAGATACGGATAACGTCCATGTGCATTCTGTTTTTTGCAGAACGGAACAGCTGCCCCCTGATAGAACAGTACTATCCTTGTCCATTATGCGGACAATAATAGGACATGTTCTATCTTTGAATGGAACGGAAAAACTGAAATACAGAAACAGAGAGCATGCAGAGTACCTTCTGTTTTTTTTTGCGGATCCGTTGAAATGAATACTTCCATATATGGTCCGTATATGGAATGCAAAAAAAGGAACATAAACGGAAAAAAAAAACGTTCATGTGCAAGGTCTAAATAGAAACAAGTGCAAAATCACCAGTCACCCTTTATTTCTACTGGAAAATAAATATAAAATGTTGACCTCCAGAGCTTGGACATTGCAATGTCCTCAGATTATTTTAGGTTGTCTGTGTACAAGGTACAAGTTTACGGATACTCAGGCTAAAAATTCTACAAATAGTTCCATATACTGTACATGTAAGCTCAGTCTTAGCACTTTTACTTGCCTTTGACTATACGAGGAATGATGATAGACGCTATAGGGAAACTTCCTGGTGGTTCAAAGCCCAGGAGGCTCTCTGAACCAGACCACCAGCCATGGTAGTTAATGATCTGACGCTCCCCTCTTGACTCTTGAATTCAACTGTATTGCTATCCTGAGGCAGCTGGAGTAGGAAGACAGAACATGGCAGCTGGCACTGGCCACCACTGAGCGGCAGGTTTTGTGAAAGTATTTTGTGCTGCTAGGGCAATATTTTGTGATGAACCGTGGTATTTGACTCTACTGGGGTGGTATAATGTGCCGCAATATAGTATTGTTGACCTCGCCTATCTGTGTTGGCCCTGGCTTCCGTCAATTTGGACCTGACTACAGAAGGGAGCCATTTTAGTTTTTTCGTCTTAAGTTCCCAGTCTCCCCCTGACTACAGATATAGCAGCAACATTAGTTGCCCAGTCTAAGGTTTGGAGGAGAACCCCTAGATATTTATTAGGACTACTTTAATTGAATTGTATGTTTATACTGATAATATGTGAATTGCATTGGTTCATTTTATGTTACCATGGCACCATGTTGTTGCTGCCTAAAATATGACTTGCACTATGCTCCTAAAGGGGTTGTCCAGCCTTTTTTAAGTGAGCCTATCCTCACGATAGGTAATTGCTAGCAGATCTGTGGGGTTTGACGCATTACACCCCTGCCTATAAGCTGTTCTGTGTAACTTCGTCACCAGAACTACCCAAAACTGTGAATTCTGTAGTGGACAGGGCTCGTAACTGTAGCACTGCAGTGATTAGCGCTGTCCATTACAATGTTGACTGTGCCGTGTAGTTCCGTTTATGGAGCCACATAGAACAGCTGATCATCGGTGATGTAGGATGTCAGACCCTTGCTGATCATAAAGTCGTATGTATCCTAAAATGGTACAGAAAAAGGCTACAGCTTATCCTGCAAAACAAAAAATACAAGCCATAACACAAAGTTTTCAGCAGGAAAAAAAACATGACTCTCAGAATATGGCAACATAAACACAATGTTTTGTTAAAGTGTAGTAATTAAGGTTGAGCGGTCCCGAACTGTAAAGTTCGGATTCATACCGAACATTACAGTTTTTCGCACATGGACCCGAACCCGAATATTTCCGTAAAGGTTCAGGTTTGGGTTTGTTGTTCGGCGATTTTTACCAGCTTTTTTAAAAGGCTGCAGGGCAGCCAATCAACAAGCGTTTCACTACTTTGGCAGAAATATGTAAATAGGGATTGACGGCTCTCTCTCCTGTTGTTATGGATTAAGGTGCTCAGGTAAAAAAGTGATTCACCCAATCACTGGAGGTAAAATCAATGCAGTAAGAATATTTATACCGGGACTCTAATCATATGGACTACAATGTTGTGGATAATTAGTATCAATACCAGTATTTTCTAGAAATACACAATTGTATTATTATGATCCTAACTTTTAAAAACAATCAAAATTAAAAAGGATAAAATGTAAGGAAAATATAAAAATGTAAAAAATATAAAAACCCAGAATGTAGACAATGTCAATGGTTCATAAGTCCAGATGGTTCCTATAAGGAATAAACATATAATAGATTCCCACAAAAATATAGTCTCTAATTTTTATGTTTTTGTGCAAAAAGATATGTATAATAGATTCCCACAAAAAATATAGTTTCTGTGATGTGCGCAAGAAGAGTCCTCAATTTTCACAAGTAATCAAGCATGGATATAATTCATAGTGATATCCAATATGAATAAGCTGAAGGTTCTGCTCATATATCCAATGTTTCACTACTTTGCCCTAAGAAGCTATCACAGCCATGCCTACTATTGGCATGGCTGTGATTGGCTAAGTGCAGCATGTGACCCAGCCTCTATATAAGCTGGAGTCATGTAGCGCCGCATGTCACTCTGCTGCTCTTAGTGCAGGGACAGGCTGCTGCTGGTGCTCTCAGGGAGAGATTAGGGAAGAAATCTTCTGAACTTGGTGGTGTTAACTTTTCAAACTACAGCAATTATTGAGGGTGCTATGCTGCATATTTGTACCCAGCCCTGAGCCCAGTGATACTGCAAAATAATTTTTAATCCATCTGTTACTGAGGTGGGGGTCAGCGACCATTTTAGCAACTGCAGTGCCCTTGGAACTGCATGTGACCTGCATGTGTGCCAGCCTGCCAGGGACATCAGTCTAATTATTTTTTGGTAGCTCAGTGGAAGAAAAATTCCTTTTTTTCTGGCAAGTCAAGTCCCCCTACATTACCTATTTTATAATTTTGGGGCAACATAGTGCACTTCTGTAGTTGGGGGGAATAAAACTGTACTGTTATACCACAGAGCACATTTGCATCCATCGCTGAAAAACCTATTTTAAAATTTTGAAGTGACATAGTGCATTTCTTTAGTTGCTGTAATAAACCCGTACTGTCGTACCACAGAGCTTGTTTGCATACACCGCTAAAAAGCCTATTTTTAAATTTTGTGGTGACAGTGCATTTCTTTAGCTGCTGTAATAAACCCGTACTGTCATACCACAGATTACGTTTGCATAAACCGCTGAATAACCTATTTTAATATTTTGCGGTGACATAGTGCATTTCTGTAGTTGGTGGAATAAACCCGTACTGTCATACCACAGATCACATTTGCATACACCGCTAAAAAACCTGTTTTATAATTTCGGGGTGACACAGTGCATTTCTGTAGTTGCTGTAATAAACTAGTACTGTCGTACCACACAGCACGTTTGAATACACCTCTATAAAACCAATTTTAAAATTTTGCGGTGAAAAACTGCATTTCTGTAGTTGGGTTAATAAACCCGTACTGTTGTGCCACAGAGCACGTTTGCATACAACGTTGAAAAACCTGTTTTAAATTTTTGGGGTGACATACTGCATTTCTGTAGTTGCTGTAATAAACCCGTACTGTCATACCACAGAGCACGTTTGCATACACCACTGAAAAACTGTTTTAAAATCTTAAGGTGAAAAGATGCATTTCTGTAGTTGGGTTAATAAACCCATACTGTTATGCCACAGAGCACGTTTGCATACAATGTTGAAAAGTCGGTTTTATAATTTTTGGGGTGACAGAGTGCATTTCTGTAGTTGCTGTAATAAACCTGTTCTGTTGTACCACCCAGCACATTTGCATACACCGCTTAAAAAACTATTTTAAAATTTTGCGGTGACATAGTGCAATTATGTAGTTCTTGTAATAAACCTGTACTGTTGTACCACAGAGCATGTTTGCATACAACGTTCAAAAAACAGTTTAAAAATTTTCCGGTGAAAAATTGCATTTCTGTAGTTGGATTAATAAACCCATACTGTTGTGCCACAGAGCATGTTTGCATACAAGGCTGAAAAAACAGTTTTATAATTTTTGGGGTGACATAACGCCATTCTGTAGTTAGTTGGGTTAATAAACCTGTACTGTTGTGCCACAGAGCACGTTTGTATACAACGCTGAAAAACCAGTTGTATCATTTTTGGGGTGACATACTACATTTCTGTAGTTAGTTGGGTTAATGAACCCGTACTGTTGTACCACAGAGCACGTTTGTATACAACGCTGAAAAACCTGTTTTATAAATTTTGGGGTGATATAGTGCATTTCTGTAGTTTGGTTAACAAACCCGTACTGTTGTGCCATAGAGCACATTTGCATACAATGCTGAAAAACCTGTTGTATAATTTTTGGGATGACATAGTGCATTTCTGTAGTAAGTTGGGTTAATAAACCCGTACTGTTGTACCACAGAGCACATTTGCATACAACGCTGAAAAACCTATTTTTTAATTTTCTGGTGACATTTCTGGTGCATTTCTGTAGTTGCTGTAATAAACCCGTACTGTGATGCCACAGATTACGTTTGCATACACCACTGAATAACCTATTTTAATATTTTGCGGTGACATAGTGTATTTCTGTAGTTAGTGGAATAAACCCGTACTGTCATACCACAGAGCACGTTTGCATACACCACTGAAAAACTGTTTTAAAATTTTCCGGTGAAAAACTGCATTTCTGTAGTTGGGTTAATAAACCCGTACTGTTGTGCCACAGAGCGTGTTTGCATACAACGCTGAAAAACCAGTTGTATCTTTTTTGGGGGGACATGCTGCATTTCTGTAGTTAGTTGGGTTAATAAACCCGTACTGTTGTACCACAGAGCACGTTTGCATACAACGCTGAAAAACCTGTTTTATAATTTTTTGGGTGACATATTGCATTTCTGTAGTTTAGTTAATAAACCCGTACTGTTGTGCCATAGAGCACATTTGCATACAATGCTGAAAAACCTGTTTTATAATTTTTGGGGTGACAACATACTGCATTTCTGTAGTTGAGTTAATAAACCCGTACTGTTTAGCCACAGAGCACGTTTGCATACAACGCTGAAAAACCTGTTTTATAATTTTTTGGGTGACAACATACTGCATTTTTGTAGTTGGGTTAATAAACCCGTACTGTTGAGCCACAGAGCACGTTTGCATACAACGCTAAAAAACATGTTTTATAATTTTTTGGGTGACAATGCATTTTTGTAGTTGGGTTAATAAACCCGTACTGTTGTGCCACAGAGCACGTTTGCATATAACGCTAAAAAACCTGTTTTAGAATTTTTGGGGTGACACACTACATTTTTGTAGTTGGGTTAAAATACCCGTACTGTTGTGCCAGAGAGCACGTTTGCATACAACGCAAAAAAAAATGTTTTATAATTTTTGGGGTGACATACTGCATTTCTGTAGTTTGCTGCAATAAACACTGGTTTTGTGCTACATAGCAGATCTGAGGCCTACCCTGTATTTCAGTCATTTTAAGTAACCTTTTGAACTCTGCATTTAAATAGTTGGTTGCAAACACACAGGTTTTGTGGTAGATAGCACATTACTGGTGTACGCTGTATTTCTGACAGTCAAATTAAACCGTTAATTTCTGCTTTTATATTGTTGGTTTGAAAAATCAAATTTTTGGTGATAGTGAAGTAATTGTATTGAATTGCTCTGCTACACTGTTGTGTGACCTAAAGAAATGTATTCTGTTTATGACACGGGCACTGCCTTATGGTTAGTGAACTTAATTGTTGACTATTGGCAGTTAAATTGACACTGGAGATAAACCGTCTGTTACTTTGGTGGGTGAACGCAAATAATGAGGAGAACATCAAATATGGGATGTGGGCATGGTCGTTGTGGTGTTGGTGGAGCTTCTGTTGCTGGGAGAGGACGTGGCCGTTCAGCGCCAACTACAGGTCCAAGGGAAACACCTTCCTCAGGATTGAGTAGGCGACAGAACCTGCAGCGTTATTTAGTAGGCCCGAATGCCACTCTACGAATGGTGATGCCAGAACAAGTACAGGCGCTAGTAGATTGAGTGGCTGGCAGTGCCTCCAGTACCTTAACATTGTCTCCCACTGCTTAAAGCTCAGAGTTAGCACCTGCAGCGCATGCCCATCAGTCTTTCACCTCACCCCCTTGCAAATCAGCCAAGCAATCTGAGCCCCAAGTCATGCAGCAGTCTCTTATGCTTTTTGATGACTCTGCTGGCAGAGTTTCCCAGGGTCATAACCATAGACCTGCCCCACAAGTGGAAGAGATTGAGTGCACGGATGCCCAACCACTTAGGTTTGAGGATGAGGACATAGGAAGACCACCGCAGCACGTCTCTGAATGATGACGAAACAGAGGTGCAAACTGCTGCGGCTTTCTGCGGTGTGCAGACTGACAAAGAGGGCAGGGGTGAAGACTGGGTGGAAGATGATGTTGAGAATGATGAGGTCGTACACCCCAAAATATACCACTTAAATCTATGTTATTCATGGGTGGTGAAAAAATCATATTTTTTAACGCCAGGAATTACCTTTGCAGCCTGCGCTGCATATGTGCCGGGGACAATAATATAGTTAATCCGTCTGGGAGTTTAGGGTTTGACATATTCCAATTTTTTGCTGACAAGTAACCCTGCACTGCATAGGTGACAGGGATCGAAAATTTGAAAAATCTTCTTTTAAATTGTTTGGTGGAATATTACCATTTTTGCCGTGTACAAACCCCTGCTCTGCATAGGTAAAAGTGACCGAAAAAGCGGAAATCTTCTTTTAAATTGTTGGGTGAAATTATACCATTTTTGCCAGGTACAAACCCTTGCTCTGCATAGGTGACAAGGACCGAAAATTTGAAAAATCTTCTTTTAAATTGTTGGGTGCAAAATTACAATTTTTGCCGGGTACAAACCCCTGCTCTGCATAGATGACAGTGACCGAAAATACGGAAAATCTTCTTTTAAATTGTTGTGTGAAATATTACCATTTTTGCCAGGTACAAACCCCTGCTCTGCATAGGTAACAGTGACCGAAAATGCGGAAAATCTTCTTTTAAATTGTTGGGTGCAATATTACCATTTTTGACGTGAATAAACCCTTTCTCTGCCTGGGTGCTAGGGGCCTACATCTTTAAAAATTGTCTGTTCCATTGATGGGTGACATGAACCCCGTTTTGCCGTGAATTAACCCCTCCTATGCCTGGGTGCCAGGGGCCTACATTTCTAAAAATCGTCTGTTCCATTGGTGGGTGACATGAACCCCGTTTTGCCGTGAATAAAGCCCTTCACTGCCTGGGTGCCAGGGGCCTACATTTTTAAAAATCACCTGTTCCATTGCTGGGTGACATGACCCCCGTTTTGCCGTGAATAAACCCCTACTCTGCCTGGGTGCCAGGGGTCTACATTTTTAAAAATTGTCTGTTCCATTGGTGGGTGACATCAAACCCGTTTTGCCGTGGCATGTGAATAAACCCCTTCTCTGCCTGGGTGCCAGGGGCCTACATTTTTAAAAATCGTCTGTTCCATTGGTGGGTGACATCAACCCAGTTTTGCTGGTGAAAAACTCCTGCTCTGCCTGGATGCCAGGGGCCTACATTTTTAAAAATCATCTGTTCCATTGGTGGGTGACATGAAACTCGTTTTGCCGTGAATTAACCCCTCCTGCCTGGGTGCCAGGGGCCTACATTTTTAAAAATCGTCTGTTTCATTGGTGGGTGATATGAACCCCGTTTTGCCGGTGAAAACCTCCTGCTATGCATTGCTGACAGGGAACCAAATTTGGTAAAAACGTCTGTTAATGATCGAAAGATGCGTGACTACAAACGCACGCTGGTAGATGCGCTGCTGATGGCATTCTCACCTGACGCCTCCTCAACCTCCTACTCTACATCCATTTCCTCCTCTTAGATCAAGATTTAGATTTTTAATTTGAATTTATTTTATTTTAAGTCATTTCCCTATCCACATTTTTTGGCAGGGCACTTACCCACATTTTGCTGCTTTTTCAGGGTAAAGTTTGGGTCAAGTTTTTGTGAAGTTCGGCTGAACCCGGCGAACCCGAACTTCCAGGTGTCCGCTCAACTCTAGTAGTGATTGTGGAAAAGCAATTAAAAAAATAAAAAAATGATAAAAAAGGAGGTTTTGCTTTAATTGTATCAACCAGAAATTTAACTGTCATTTAAACCGCCATAAAAGGCCACTTATTCCTTCCCAGAAAAACTTAATTATTCTTTTTTTTTTTTATGGATATGTACCCCAAAATAGGGCCATTGAAAATACAACTAATCTTACAGAGAGATGATAAAATGTAAGAAATCGCAAAAACATAGAGTCCAAGGCTGGCTCAGGAGTTAAGGGATTAAATAAGGTTCTCCAGGGCATTGACAGTGCTTGATACATTTTCACATTCACAACTTTTCTCAATAAATTTATGATTCAGCTCAAGTTATAAACAGGAGTTAATTACCGTTTACATCAAATCTCATCACTGTTGATATCTGTTTATAGTTCATGAGGGAAGGCAATTTAGTTTTAGTGTGAAGCATTATGATGGCAATATATATGTATAAATTAGCAAGTTCCTGAGATATGACATTTGGATAGACTTCAACCCTTTCAAGCGACTTAAACCAATTTTATGATGAAACCTCTCTGAGACAACCACCCAAAACTGTACTGAAGAACAGTCTTCTAGAGGGTGGTCCTCTCAAAGAATATAGCCAGTATGCAAAGTGTATGAGGCAACTGAAAATGTTGCAGATCCGCAAACATTTGTAGATCCGCAAAACACGGAGACCGGCCATGTACGTTTGTCATTTTGCAGAACAGAACTACCAGCCCTATGATAGAAATGCCTATTCTTGTCCACAATTGCGGACAAAAATAGGACATGTTCTATCTTTTTTGCGGGGCCATGGAACAGAGGTACGGATGCGGACAGCACACAGTGTGCTGTTCTCACCTTTTGCTGTCCCATTAAAATGAATGGTTTTGCTGTATCGACAATCACATGTAATTGTAGATACAGAAGTAATGCTCATTGCATGTGACAATAATGAGCAGAGAAGGCCCAAAAGGGGCAAGAGGGGCTTGCTCACATCTGTTTTTCAGGATCCATTACAGATTTGATGGATCATGGTTGCCATGGATCTCATAGGCTAAAATGGGTTTTATTTTGATTTTACTAAGTAGAATGGGGCCAGTGTGAACGATGTCTTATGAATAGAGATACACAATAGGTACAGTAGTTAATTATTTTACACCTTTTTGCACCTAAGCAGAGGATGTGTGGTTGACCATAATATGTTAACCTGGAACTTAGAATGCTATACTAGTATATTAATATATTCATAGTAAGACTAAGATTAAAAAGGTTGTCCAGGATTTTACTATTGATGGCCTGTCCTCAACACCCCACATCCTGACCGATCAACTGTTCTGCAGTAGCTCTGACACCAGGAGTCAGCCCTGGAACTACTTACAGTACATGTAGTTTGGACCATTGTGTGGTGGACGAAGCTGATTACTGAAGCACTGCTCCTATTGAAATGAAATGAGGACATCCCTAAAGTAACTAGGTTAAGCCATTACAGATTGGATGGACCTGCGTAGTTTTGGCTCCAGAGCTACTGCAGAACAGTTGAATGGTGGACTCTGAGGTGTTGGGCCACCACCAATAAGATTTTGTTCCAGTGTAAAGGCCATTAATAGGAAAATTGTGGACAAAGACTTTTAAATGGGTTGATGCTGTTATTTAAAACCAGCCCAAAGCCAGTAAGGGTAATAAAATAAAAAATAAAGCTATATTCACCAGATAAACCACCACTGTTTCACCGCAGTTCTGGACCTCCATACCTATCTTTGTTAAGTCAGCATTGACGTGTCTGCATACCTTACATGACCACTGCAGATCACAGGCCTCAGCGGTATGCAGCACAAGACCGCTAAAGCTAGTAATTGGCTGTTGCGATCATGTAGAATATACAGCACATCGACCAAAGACTGGCAGGAAGGACCAGAGCTGCGGTGATGGGAAGAGTGGGGGATTAACTGGTGAGTATAGCTTCATTTTTTTATGTCATTACATTCAGTGGCTTTGGGATGGTTTTTAAATTGCTCAAACAAACCCTTCAAGGTGTTTTATTATCAGACATAGAATATTTCTAAAGAAGAGTCTTTAAATCTGCATCTACTTGTAAATAAACGACAATCCAGTTCAACTTCTATGTCTGACATAGACCACACAGGATCATAGCGGAGAAAGTTATGACGAAGAGGCGGAAAATTCCAACTCAGTCAGGAATCGGTTTGGAAGACTCCTCTCTTGGATCTCAGAAACTAATCGCTTCAAATATCTACATAAATCAAGGCAATAACTGTATGTGCGCGAGAGCGCACCTGTGTGAAGGCATGTGGTGCTCGTTTGAGATTGCTGTGGTGATGGCATGTGCAGAAGGTGTATTTCTTAATGAAAACTCGGTCCTTGGTCATAAAAATGCTTCTCTTTTTTGTTTCTAATCTCAGACGATACCTTTAAGGCTCTATCAACATGGTGTATGGGGTATACAGTTGAGTTATACTTTTTCATTTCCTCCTTTGTACTCTGTGTGCAAAAAAGTATGTAACTTTATGAAACAGTTTGTCATACAGCTAGATATATCTGCCTATTGGAAAAAAAATACAGTTTTTGCTGTACTGGAAAAAAAATTATATAAATGTAAATATTTGTTAATTTTTTATATGTTAGATATGCCCTGAAATCACATGAAAATAGAGCCTTACTGATGATGATGAGACTTGCAGTGGCACAAAATAGTGAACATCGAGCAAAAGAAGAAAACTGTAATCCTTAGGTTACAATTACTAGCATGAATGACAGCAAAAAGAGGACTAAAGATATTTAGAGCATTAAATGGAATGTGACATCAGAAAATGCATTATTGTTTAAATCACATTTTTATGTCCAACAGATTATTTGAGAATTTTTTGTCGGTATTGTTTTAATTTTCCATATCCCTATCTATATTGAAAAGAAATGTCTAAAATGATGCAGTTTTCACACTGAGCACCAGATCAAATTATAAGATGAGACTTCCTATTCTGTAAAGGTAACATTTTAATAGTCATCGAATTATCATAGGTAGGATTACAATGACAGATATCACCTTTGTATAGATAACACAGGATCCACCATGCACAATAGTTGATATCGCAGCTTATTTGATTCCTCTTGACCTCTTCACAGATCATAGAGCATGCTCAGAAAACTGTCCCACAGAAGTCAATGGGGTCCTCTCCTGTCCATTGTGTTAGTTGTGGTTAGTTGCGCCATAGTCTGCGGCTTTTTCCTCCGCTTTTCCTACGCCAGGTCTACAAAAAAAGTGGGCTTGGGCAGGGAAGGGCTGGTATAAAAAGGTCTAAACATAAGACAGCTCGGAAGCTGTCTTACATTTAGAAGCAGCGGTGGATCTGCCAAAGTTATGGAGAGGCTGGCACCTCTTCATAACTCCGGCGGATCCACCACCAGCACAGGGGCTTATTAAGACCAACATCTAAAGCACCAGTCTTAACGAATGACCCCTAAGATCTCTAAATATTCTATAGATAAATTAAAATATCCGGTGATATCTCTAATCCTAACATAATTGGAAGCAACAAGCAACCCTTCCAATGCTTGAAGTAAAGCAATAGTGATAATATTATTCATATTAATTTAGAAATGTTTTAGTCCAGGCTTAGGCTAGTTTCATGCTAGCGTTAAAATCTTTTGGCAGGCTGTTCTGGCAGAGGAACAGCCTGCTGGAGTGCATCATAACCAGCACAGCAGGATACTGCCTGCACCACTGGAGTCCATTGACTATAATGGGGCCTGGGGGATCCAGGTGAATCCCAGGATTAGGGCCAAATCTCTGCACTGATGCCAGAAGGGTCATAATATGGTCATTGGGGCCTGGTAGTGCTGCGTCAGCGTCCTTTCTGGATATGCCGGGTACAATGAACTCTGGCAGGCTTTTCCTCTGCTAGAACAGCCTGCAGGAATATTTTAACACTAGTGTGAAACTAGCCTTATATGGATGATGCTCGACTCATGGAAAGGGGAGTTTATTCAGGTTATGCAAAATTTGCAAAGATATTGTATCCGTGGCGAACAACTGGCTTAGCCTAGGTTCACATCACATTTTTGTCTTACAATTAACGTATACTAAAAGCATATGTTGAACTGATGCTTCAGATGGATGCCATACAGCGGGATCTGTTACCATAGAGTACTATTGTAAAAAAAAATTATATGTTAACTTAAACGTTGTTTTGTCAGACAATGCAGTATGGAAGAGTGTAGTGTACTTCGCTTTTGCATCCTTTTTTTCATAACATATATGTTAAACGTAGGGCAAAAAAACATTATATGAACCCAGCCTACGGTACAGAGGCTGACAAAAAGCCCATAGACAGGATCCTGCTGTGACAACTGTATCGACATTCACAGTTAGCTGTACTTTTCAATACAATGGTTTACAAAAAAACTCATAGCACGTGGTATACTTCTTTTTCATTTCTGTCAATGGTGGAAGTATGCTACCGTATAGTGACTTCTGGCCATGCATTGGGACATTTTAAACTGTGCAAATGACTGTCAACACCATATTCAGATTCTGGTTTGTCCAGTATCCACTATCAAACAGTTTTATAGGACCACGCTGCTTTCTCCACCCTTCAGGAGACAATTCCTCCCTTGTTTCATTCACAGGTATGTGCTGGACACAGGAAAATTGTGCTCTTCATACAATCCATTAAGCGCGATGAAAGTGCGAGCGAAACCTGGGTCGGGCAGAATCTCGAGGGTGTTTTATCATTGATATGCCTTTTATTTATGGATGTTTGTGAGTATAATAAATCCTCGTATTAGCAAGTTGGTCGATTGTATTTCACTATTGGTGCCCTCTTCTGGTCTGTCACAGAGCCATTCACACTGAGAGGACTGTGGATTGTATGAAGAGCACCATTTTCCTGTGTCCAGCACACACCTGTGAATGAAACAAGGGAGGAATTTTCTCCTGAAGGGTGGAGAAAGCAGTGAGGTCCTATACAACTGTTTGGCTGATTTGTGTGAACATAACCCACTTCACTTTTGGGACCTGCAGCTCAGGTGTACAGGCAACGTACCGGAGATTGTTATCTTTATTTCAGTATCCACTAGTACTGACTTCAGATACCTAATTAGTGTTGAGCAAACTTGCCATTTGCAAGTTCGGCATTCAGGTTATCTAAGTATTCCACAATTAATTCCGTTACCACGGACCATAATGGAATTCTATGGCAGATTGCACCATGGAAGCCTATAAGAGGCATTCTGTCATAATAGAAGTCTGTGCTGGCCATAGACTTCTATTATGATGGACTGCAATACGGATTGCCTCTTATAGGCTTCCACGGTGCATGCTGTCATAGAATTCCGTGATGGTCCATGGTAATGGAATCCATTATGGAATTCTTTGATATCCCAAAGGTTGAACTTGCAAATCACAAATTGGCTCAACACTATACCTAATAATTTATTGCTGCACTGGTCCCCGTTCAGTCACTACATATGGTCACACAGTGGTCTAAAGCCTTAGATGAACCAGAATTTAAATTTAGTGTCTGATTATCAAGTGTAGATCCATGGTGATCCAGAAGAAGTCATTCATATTTAGTAAACCAGTCATTCACCAGTGATCCCTGGCAACACAATCAGAGATTCGATTCAGCTGCTGCGCCGAATTTCATGAAGAAATTTGCATTGTGACGAAATACTTTGTCACGAAGTGCATTTCTTTATGAGTAGTGGGCACAAGGATGGAGAACGCCAATTGCACTGCCCCCATTATTGAACCCCCCAGATGCTGTTTTCATTCCTGATCGCGGCATCTGAGATGAAAAATTAGATCTTTCAGGTATTAAAAATAATAATAATACTCACCTCATCCGTTTGAGCATGAAGAGGCCACCACAGCCATCTTTTTTGAAGATCAAGAGCAAAATCCCGCATGGTACATGGTGACGCCATAATGCTGGATGACGTGGTAATGTCATATGTCACCGTGCTCAAGATCTACAATCAAGGTGGCTGCAGGTGGGGTTTCTTTTATGCCATTTCAGAGAAAATTGATTGGTTACCAGAAAACACAAGGAAATTGTGCTTTGAGGAAAATAAAATTTTCCCTAAAATTTGGATCAAAGTCCACTTCGGATATTTCAAGTCGCTCAACACTAAACACAAAGTCCACTTTCCTACCTCCAAGACCTAACCCATTATGCAAAAAGTCAGATGGGCCAAGCAACCAACTTAGGAACCTATGTTCTCGAGCCCCTGTTAGATTTTCATTAGAATTATTGGTGCTTTATTTGCTCTAGGATTACACTGAATAACTGTTTATGATACTTTTTACCTTTTTTTTTTATCCACTGTCAACGTGTGATTTTCAGTGCAGTGCGAAGTGTTGGAAAATACAAAGATTTTGAAGGGTAATGAAACTGCTGATTGAGAGACTGATTGTGCAGTACCCAGTAAATGAGTTAAAGACTGCATTTGAGTGTCAAACAGCTTGTGGCCATGTCTACACATTTGCAGCTAGCGTGCATTAACACAGCCAGACTTGTAGCTCTGTGCTTTCCAGCAGAGCTTTATTTCAATAAGCTCCACTCAGTTTTTTTTTTTTTTTTAACTGGCTTTGTGTCCCCATGATGCATTTTAAGGTGATCTACTGCCGATCTGCTATATTGTATGCCTGATTTAAATGAACGGGATACTTAGAGATTAGTACACCATGGAGCGTTCACCATGGAGCGTTCATCACGTCAAGGCTTCTGCTTTAGCTTCATGTTCAGTACAAACAATGGACTGGGGAATTACAACATAGATTAGCTGCAGTTTCACATTCCTACAAAATGAGTTTTTCTCATGCCAGACCGATTTTATGGCGTGCCTTTCTTTGAATAATTCACCTTTCTGAATTCAAGGTCTAAATTACTGCATGCTTTTAGCAGTGAATTTCCAATATAGTTAGATGACTCATTTGCCAGAGTACTGGATTATAATGTGAGCTGTACGGGACTGTCTGAAACACATATATATGCCATATTTAAGATTAAAGGGGTTTTCCAGTTTGTATCAATATCCATTCAAATAGTTTTTTGGAAGGTAGCAGTAATTTTGCAATGTATTTCTTTTACCTTTGCCGTAAAGCAATTTTCTTAAAGGGGTTATCTGGGACTAAATATTGTCTCCCATATGCCAGGCCCCTCACTCTGAATTTACTTACATGACTCCCTGCACCGCTCCTGGTCCCTTGACCACCGCTGCTGCTTCTCCCTGTGTGCGAATAAAAACATCCAGTGTCGGGGGGGGGGGGGGAGGCAATGGCGGGCGGTAACAGGGACGAGACTCCCTAGCATTGCTGGTGTTGCCAGGGAGACTCATCCCTGTTCACGCCTGCCATTGGCTGCTCCCCACTGACACCGGATGTCTTCATCCGTGAAGCGGCGGTGGGGGGCTAGGAGCAGCGCAGATACTCAGATAAGTATATTAAGTGTAAGGGGCCCAGCATATGGGGGAGATTTTTAAATCTCAGATAACCCCTTTAATGCTTTCTAAATTATGTTAAGAAAAGCTCAGGCAAGATGGCCACCCCCATACTTATGTTCAGGGAACAGAATGAAAAAATCTGCAATCAGAAAATAATAACAAATTAGAAAAAAAGTAAATGTGTCGCTATTTGGTTTTAACTGCCAGAAAAAAAATTTGGTGACACATTTCCTTTAAAGGGATTGTCCGGGCTTTTAATACTGATGACCTATCCTCCTCCATAGACATACAGCGGCGAGCAGGAATAGAGACGGGAGATGGCACGTGCGCACTGCTGCATACGCCATCTCCTCATACAGCTGATCTGCGGGGGTGCCGGGTATCGGATCCCCGCAGATCTGATATTGATTACCTATCCTGAGGATAGGTCAACGATAAAAAAAGCCAGGACAACCCCTTTAAGGACTGTTAATTGTAGTTCTGAGGAAAAGTACCTAAATTGGTAGCTACTGTATCAATCCTGCTTGTGCAGAAGTAACACTTGAGGGCATGTGTTTGGGAGCTGTAGCCAGCTCATTTATAATTTAGTACCTGACAAAGGAGCTTGTTCATCTGTAAAATTCATTGTCGTATACGCTGCCAATAAGAGAACTCTTTTATTGTGGAAAACTCTGGAACCTCAATTGTTCAATCTGGATGAGCAGGACTGACACAATATGTCCCAGGTTTAATGTCTTTCTCAAACTGGATACCTGGAGCACCATCCTGAGGGAGAGCAGCTGAAGCGTAGAATCTAAGGAAGAACGAACGATGCTCCTTCATTTAACCACAGTTCCCTATGAAGTATTTTGTTTTGTTCATATTGAAAGCCATGTTAATTGATTGTCATAATTATAGTGTTCCTTAAACTGACTTTCTCTTGATATTGTTTCCAATAATTGTAAAACGTCACATTACAGATACAGCTCTTCTCAGATGTACACTTGAGACATGGAGTACTGCAGTGATTTTGAAATACAATGCATTTAGAAATTCTTCAGATCCTGATTCACAATTTTAAGATTTTGTTTTGTTACGGCCTTGTACTATAGTGTTGAGCACGAATATTCGAATCACGAATTTTAATCACAAATATCGCCACTTTGAGAATTTGCGAATAATTAGAATATAATGCCATATATTCGTATTCGTGATTAGTGTTGATTGCGAATATTCTAATCGCGAATTTATCACGAATAGTGGCACTTAGCAACATCCCTAGCAACCAATAGGAAAGTTGCTTACCCCTTAGTGTTGATTGCGAATATTCTAGTTGCGAATTTTTATCGCGAATATATTACATTGCCGATTTTCGCAATCAAGTAAATAATGACTGGAGATCACAAATTCTCACGGATTTATGGTGGATTTGGCCAAAAATTCGCAAAATATCGCGAATTCGAATATTGCTTAGGCAGCTCATCACTATTGTACTAAAATAAAAACAAATTAAAACAAGTTTTTCCCCCCATCATTCTGCACTCAGTACCCCATAATGACAAAGTGAAAAGAGAATGGTTGAAATCTTTTACTAATTTATTGAAAAGAAAAAAGCTAAAATATTGCATTGACATAAGTATTCAGACCCTTTACTCAGGACTTAGTTAAAGCATCTTTGGCTGCAATTGTAGCCTCCAGTCTTCTTGGGTATGACACAAGGTTTGCACACCTGGATTTGGGGATTTTCTGCCATTCTTCTCTGCATATCTTCTCAAGCTATGTCAGGTTAGATGGGGACCGTCAGTAGACAGACATTTTTTTTAGATGTTCAATTGGGTTCAAGTTAGGGCTCTGGCTGGGCCACTCAAGAACATTCACAGAGTTGTTCCCAAGTGACTCCTGAGTTGTCTTGGCTGTGTGTTTAGTCATTGTATTTTTGGAAGTCGAGCCTTTGGCCCAGTCTTTGGTGCAGACCTCTCTGATCCGGTTTTAATTAAGAATATCTCTCCATTCAGCTTTACCTCAACCATAACCAATCTTCCTGCTCCAGATGCAGAAAAATACCACTACAGAATGATGCTGCCACCACCATGCTTCACTGTAGTGCTGGTATTGTGCAGGTGATGAGCAGTGCCTGGTTTCCTCCAAACATAAGGCTTAGAATTAAGGCCAAAAGGTTAAATCTTAGTTTCATCAGATTAGACAATCTTTTTTCTCACAGTCTGTAGAGCTCAGCCAGAATGACCATTGGGTTCTTAGTCACCTCGCCTACCAAGCTCCTTCTATGATTGTTTAGTTTGGTTTTGTGTCCAGCTCTAGAAGTCCCATAAGGGTGGATGTAAACAATGCCTATTAAGGCTCCTTTCACATCTGCGTTGTAAGGATCCGGCGTGCACTTTCGTCGCCGGAAATGCCTGCCGGATCCGTCACAACGCAAGACAACTGAAAGCATTTGAAGACTGATCAGTCTTCAATATGCTTTCAGGTTACCATGACAGCCAGGATGCTACTAAAGTCCCGGCTGCCATAGAAAAGAAGCGGGGAGCCGGGGGAAAAGCTACTTACCTTCTGTGCGACGGCCAGGGCGCTCCTCGATGACGTCCCTGCGTTGCATGGATCACATAGCTATGCTATGTTAGCAATACCCCGTACGATTCCCAAAAGCTATATTCCAAAACGATGTTTAGCTTAACGTCGGATCCGGATTAATGCTTTTCAATGGGCATTAATTCCGGATCCGCACTTGCGGCATGTCTTCAGGATTTTTGGACGGAGACAAGCATGCTGAGGTTTTGTCAATGTCCAAAAAACGTTCACATACTGAACGGAAGACATCCTGATGCATCCTGAACGGATTTCTCTCCTTTCAGAATGCATTGGGATAATCCTGATCAGTACCTTCCCGTCCTAGAGCCCCGAGGATGGAACTCTAGGACGGAAAGGAAAAACGCAGATGTGAAAGGGGCTTAACTCCTTACATAAAATATAGAAATGCATTTACTACATAAAAAGTAAATTTTTGAACCTATTTGCAATGTACTGTGGCATTGCCCTGAGATGGTGCATAATGAATCCATGTTCTATGCAGGGTTGGAATGAGGCATAGGTAGAGTAGGCAGTCATGGAGTATTGGAGTAGAAATTAATGGTTCAGAAAACATACATTGTCATGAAAGCTCTTTAGACAACTGCTCAGATTGTTGTAGGTGCCGCCATGGTATAATATTGGTGAGGGAATGACATTAATCACACAGGATTACATTTTCAGTGTGTTCCAGGAGACCACTGTAATCTGGACCAACGGTGTAAAGGGACCATTTTGAAACCCATGCCTTAGGCAAATGGGAAGTTTATCCAGGCTTGGTTGAATGTATTCATAATAAAGATCCCATAGATTATTAGTCAAAGTTATAGTATACCTCCAGTATTATACATAGGCATACAGAGAGTTTTTTTATCTATCTGTTAGAAAAAGTGTGCCTGGAAATGGCCTGGGCAGAGGCAGTGGCAAAGGTGTAATGACGCTGCCACTTGTGTCTGGAAAGTGAACAATAAAACTGTTGGGGGTGTTCTTACTTGTCATCAGATGAACCAATCCTCTCTGCTGGTGGTCTGTCTGGACCATCTAAAGCATATGTGCACAAGAGAAAATAGCAGGGCAGCACCGCGCCAAGCGCTCCTTGCTGGTAAGATTCTGAACGGCAGTCGGTGAGTAGCAGTAGCGGTGGTGCCAGCCAAAAATAGAATCTGTTGTAGTGTATCAAAAGAGAAAGCAAAGAAAGAGGCGGCACTCACCACTGCGATTCTTCGTTTCTTCGTTTATTGCAGTTGCTGCACATACATTTAGTACAGGGCATGGGCGGACGCCTTACATCACGAGGCACATGAGGCAGCGACGGCCGTTTCGCGCTGTCTTGCGCTTCTTCCGGCTACATTCAATGATGTCTACAACATGCGCGTCTTAAAGCAGGCTTCATACGTCAATTGCTAGGCAACGAGGACACCCGTTCATGCGCAAGTACCGACATACATAAAACAATAATATGCCATAGATTGCACTCGACTATGGAGTAATACATGTGTATATACTATGACACAAACTTGTCATAATTCTCAGGCTGTTGGTAATACATTTACGTAGGAACTTAGGATGATATCAGTGGCAGGAAGGTTGGTGCCTCGTCTCTTTGGATGTAGAGAGCCTCTACACCCGGATACCACATGGCCTGTGTGTGGCTATAGTTCTCGAGACGCTTCGCAACACTGACAAAAGCGAGGTCTATGGAGAGTTTATAGAAGAAGCATTGAATTTTGTTTTAACGAACAATACTTTCAAGTTTGGCCATACCTGGTATAGGTACCCCCGTGGCTTGCACCTTTGCAAATATCTACCTTAGCAAATTGGAAGATAGGTATGTGTTTGACATCAGTAACCCATTTATTCATCTGATACACAGATTTGTCCGCTATGTGGATGATGTCTTCATGGTGTGGAGGGGAACGCGGGCAGAATGCTCCGACTTTGTGGCCTATTTAAATTCCGTGAATGATATGAATATGCTATTCACTTTGAATTTTGGGGGGACCACTCTTGAATTTCTTGATGTGCGCATCTCTATTGTAGATGGGGCCATCATTATGGAAACCTTTCGCAAGCCCACCGCGTCTAACTCCCTTCTGCACCATAATAGTTTCCATCCACATAGCGTAAAAGAGGCTATCCCCTATGGTCAATTTGTACGCCTTAGGCGCATTAATAATACTGACGCTGGTTATGATAGACAGTCAGCTGAGTTAAAATCAAGATTTCTCCAGAGGGGTTATCCCAGGAAAGTGGTTGATAGGGCCTACACCAGAGCTCGATCTAGAACACGGCCTGACCTCCTGTATGGAACAGGTTTTGGAGACAAAAAAGGGGAGAACAGCGATAGATTTGTCTTTGTTTTCAAGTTTAGCCCCCTAGCTAACCATATTAAACACACGATTGTAAGTAATTGGGACCTACTCAGAACAGAATCTGGTTTGGGAGCTATCATGCACAACAGACCCCTGATTACTTTCAAGAGAACATGCCCCATTAAGGACAAATTAGTGAGTAGTGTGTATAAGGAGGTCTACACTGGCAGCACTTGGCTCACTAGCCGTAGACCAATTGGTAATTTTCCATGTGGTAATTGTTCTTTTTGCCAGTATAATTGTCGGAAAAAGATTTTTTCCATATGTGGAGTGCGCCACAAAGTGACACAGTTTATCAATTGCAGGACGCAATTTGTGGTATATGTGATTCTGTGCACTTGTGGCGCTTTCTACATTGGAAAAATGATCAGGCCCCTTTTTGAATGATTCAGGGAGCACCTGAATTCAGTGCGCTCTGGTAAGGGCTGCCCCAGACTCATCGAGCATGCACGAAAGGATCACAATGGTGACACGACATGTCTTAGTTTCGGAGGTTTAGAGGTTATCCCCCCTCCACGCCGCGGTGGGGACAGACATCGTCTTCTACTTCAGCGAGAAGCTAGCTGGATCATCCGCACAGACGCGATGGGCCTGGGTGGCCTAAACGAGCGTAATGACCTTAGTGTTTTCATTTAAGTTGATCGCGCCCCTGGTGGGATACTGGGCGTTATAATATATTACCAACAGCCTGAGAATTATGACAAGTTTGTGTCATAGTATATACACATGTATTACTCCATAGTCGAGTGCAATCTATGGCATATTATTGTTTTATGTATGTCGGTATTTGCGCATGAACGGGCGTCCTCGTTGCCTAGCAATTGACGTATGAAGCCTGCTTTAAGACGCGCATGTTGTAGACGTCATTGAATGTAGCCGGAAGAAGCGCAAGACAGCGCGAAACGGCCGTTGCTACCTCATGTGCCTCGTGATGTAAGGCGTCCGCCCATGCCCTGTACTAAATGTATGTGCAGCAACTGCAATAAACGAAGAAACGAAGAATCGCAGTGGTGAGTGCCATCTAAAGCATGTTCACTGTGTTTGCGTGCACTCATGTAACCACTGCTCCCAACACCTGCTAATAGCTGGGTCAGAATACCTTAGATGGTGGGCAATCGGTCAAAACAACAATCCTGCTTCTCTTACTCCAATGATGCACTCATTCTCAAAGTCTGTAAACTAGGCAAAAAGTCATTATATTGTAGAGACATGTCTAGAAGTCAACAATCTCTCACCAAGAGGTGCATTAACCAACAGTAGCCTCCGAGAGACTCTTTATAGGGCAGCAGGAAAAACACTTTTGCGTCTTCTTGTGGCCAGACCCATTGTCTTCTTCAGACCACACCTGTAATCATTTACATATCTGCCGGAGACATAACTGCATGCCAAGTTTTGCAGCAATCCAACATTTCTATCTAGGTACTTTACTTTTTTTAAGGCTTTGAAACATTAGCAACAGGTTCCAGTTGCAAAATATAAACTGATATCCTGAAGCAAGAGCCAGGATGAGTTGCAATCCTGCAATTTTATATGAAGACCCATGAGAACAGGGATTTAAAGTGGTCTCATAAAGTGATAGTATATCATTAAAATAAGCCATCACATTCTGACTGGTGGTAGAGTTTTATCTTTTTTAAGTCGATATCTTAGACTATTTTGACGTTAATACGACTGCAATGACCTACTTTCACAAGGCTATTAAATCCTTTTCTCCTTTCTTATAATGTTGTAACTGATCACACTTGTGTAGTGCCTTGTTATTTTGGTTTCTATGAAGTTGAAAAAAGTCATAATGAGGGTCATATGACTTAATTGTCAATGGCCTAATATCATTTTTGAAGCTGGCCTCATCCCAGTAGTGTTGATTGCGAATATTCTAATCGCTAATTTTTGTCGCGAATATCTGCACTTCTAGAATTCGCAAAAATGTAGAATATAGTGCTATATATTCATAATCACGAATATTCTAGATTTTTTTTCATCAGTAACCTCCCTTCTTGCTTGTGGGCCAATGAAAAGGCTGCAATATCTTTGTCAGAGCTTATCAACATCCCTAGCAACCAATAGGAAAATTGCCTACCCCTTACTACAGATAAAGATAAGAAACTCCCCAGCAGCCAGAGTCAATTACATTAGATAGTTAGTTAATTAGCTTATATATATAATACAGATAGTTAGTGAGAGATAGTCAGTGTAGGTTAAATATAGTGTAGCTGATATGTTCCAGTAAAGGGTGTTAGGTAGTGTGATAGGAATTATTTACTGTGCATTTTCTCCAGTCTCAGGAAACTTCTAGCAGCTTCAAAAATGTAGCAAAAGTGAGCCACGCCTGCAATACGCACATATTACATTGCCGATTTTCGCAATCTAGAAAATAATGACGAGATCACGAATTCTAGAATTTCGTGAATTTATTGTGAATATTAGGCCAAAAATTCTTGAAATATCGCAAATACGAATATCGCCCATGCTGCTCTTCACTACATCCCAGTACCTTTTTGCAGGGCAATAGTTTCATCTTATTTGCATGCAAATGGTAAAATGGTAAAAATAAAACATATTAAAAATGGAGCAATTAAATAAAAGGTATTTCATTTCTAGAATACTGGTTTCATACATCATGTCACATCAGATAGGGATAATTAATGATCATTTATATAGGGCAGAAGCACTACCTGCTTCTTCACTACACAGTATGGAAAAGCTAGTGTACTGTTAGCTCACACATTTTATCTTTAGCTACATTTGACAGTTCTGGTATTTTCATTTATTTTATACCTTGAAGTAAAGAGATACAGTAGCTCTTTTGTGTATTAGGAATAAATATGCATTTGTTATTCAGGACTAAAAAATAACTGTTTACATTTTTCAGAAATGAATAACACAGATGAAGATAAGAAAGTTTGCAATCTATCTTATTAGCGAAAAATGCCTTTCTCCATTTATCAGGTTCCTTTCCTTTTCCCCCTGCATCCTGCACTGATCATTCATTCTCATTTGACTGCTAAAATCCGTCTTCAGTCAGAGTGGATTATCAGCTTGCTGAAGGATCAGGTTACACACTGTTTATAGAAATCTATGGACAGGGGAGGGATAAGAGGTAAAAAGAGCTGCAGGAAGGAGACAAATACACATAGAGATGCTGTTGCTGGTTGTAGCAAGTGTTCTATCTAGCTCCGGCATTGAATTCACAGCTACTCTGCTCTGTACTGCTCCATAATGTCCATTATATGCTGCTGTTGATTCTAAGGGTGTGCAATATATGGGAGAGATCATAGCAGCTAGTCTTCACTCCTCAAGGCGCTGAGCTGAAAAAAAACTGAAAATAAGATGCAGAGCCTGTAGAGGAGGAATAGCTTAAAATACAGGACACATGTCATATAATGGCTAGATATAGTGTTATTTCTCAGGTGCACACATATGACAGTTTATCCTGAAATGTCACCAGAATGAGATGTATGCTTTGAGGGCGAGGTGCGCTGGAAGACGGCGCATGCGCACTTCACTCGACAATGCCTCTGCCAGTGCGCCTATGCGAGATTACGGCGCTTCTCTGCAATTACACAGAGGCAAGTGAAGTGAATAAATTAGCTAGGAGGCGGTGCTGCGGGCCAGGGGTCCTATATGGAGTGTCACCGACGCGAGTGGGCCCCTAAGGACTCGGGGGCCCAGGAGCAATTGCCCCCTTTCCCTATATGGAAGTGCCGGCCCTGAAGCAGTGCTGTAGCCACCTGAGGCTCTATATAGTAGCCACCTGAGGCTCTATATAGAGTGACCGGCGGCTGCAACATGAGGGGGGCCGGCGCACCTGGTGGCGCCCCTTCCCAAGGGGCACCCTACGTGGCTGCCTAGTCCGCCTATAGGACGTGCCGGCCCTGACTAGTGCAGACATTAAAATATGGCTATATTATAGCCATCTGAAATCTTCTAATACTTGTATAGATCTATAAATAGGAAGTTCCCAGGTATGTAGTTGACATGACAACATGCATCAGCAATAAAGTCTCCAAGGTCACATGAAAATATCTAAGCAAATAAAAAAAACATTGTAGTGTACAATACAAAAACATAAAATATCATATCTATGTTAAAATATAATTCACAAATCAGACTTTCATTCTTTACTTTTCAGATTTTCCACCTTTATTAGTGAGTAGTAGGCCTCCTAAGAACCTCTTTCTGACTTCGGTTTGTATTTGTCTCTTTAGAACCATCTCACCGCCTTTGCCGAAGTCACATGATGTTGAAATAGATGCCTACTCGCTGCACTGGACCTCCTCCCTCTTCACAGTTCACTCATCTCAACCGAGACATATTTGAAAAGAGCGAGAAGTACAAGCTAAAGTATCTGGTCTATATAATGATTTTTACAGTCTCAACAATATTGTCCGCATCTGAAGGTTGTTTTGTAATTATAACTTGTTTTCCTTACTTTTTCAGAAAACCATTGAAGGTGTGTTAGAAATGTGAGCTAGTAAATATGTCAGATTCACACAATTCTTGGTCCTTAGAGCTTTCTAATCAATCATGTACAGTACCCTACCCACATTTCCAATTTTGGATTTTCTAACAATCACCTTAAACAAAAAGTTTGTTCAAGCTAATTTAGCATGACCTCTCTCCCCATTTAGTAATAATTTAGTCTGTACAAAATGAAAAAAAAAGAACTTATTTATGTTTTGTGCTAAATACGGTTTGCACATGGTATTTTGCTATATATATATATTTCACTATATGATTTATACTTTGTGTTATATCAAGACTGGTGCTTATGTTTTGAAGGGAAAAATGCAAATTTTTACTGTAATAATTAATGTATAATAATTAAAAATTTATTTATTTGGAAACGTGTCTGGTGTTGATCAAAGGAAAGGTTTCTTTTTCATGTCTTCACTGGCTATGCTTCAATGAATCTGGGAAAGAAAAAATTAGTAAAATGGTTATCAAAAGTAAAAAAGAAAATATCAATTTAGCATAAACTCATAGGACAAGTAGGGCTTTCACCATTTAACAAAAGATACGGAGGCTCAAGATTGGCTTCTCGTTTGCTTTCTCTGTCCACTTCTATATTGTAGTAGTTCTATACTATGAAAATGTTTAAACAAACAGTACATGACAACTTTTTATCCATTAGTTTCTTCATGTTCTTGATCATTGGTCTCATGTACAATGGTTGCTAGGTGGAAATGTTACATGTACATAGACCTTGAAAGACATATACCTCATAGTATGAAAAGTAAATTTACAAAGACCATAGGGTAAAGTTGGCCAGACACAGTAGATAGAAGTAGGTTGACAGCTAAAAAAAGCATTGAGTGAACAACCTTCTGGTGAAGGACCATTTCTCAGATGTAGGCATAAGCATTTTAGTCCATACTGGCCATTACAGTTCTTCAAATAAACCATACATGTTCAGTGACACCAGGCAAAGGATGAACAATATTCCTGGGAGCTTCAATCAGACAAAAGTTTCAACCATGGATAATTTTTTTCAGACTATGGCAGGCTTTCATTAATTCCCTAAAAAGATTCTTCTTTGTTACATATCACTCAATAAATGATTGTTTTCGTTGAAATCATCAGTTTTGGAATAATGTGTATGGGTTTCTGTAGGGTACTCCCAGAAACCAGTTAGTCTTAATGAGTCAGAAATTCAATTTTAAGCTGGCTTTGTAGCAGTCAAGCCATGCCATCACCATCTCTGATTGTATTAGTTAATGGAGAATCTCCTTAATTTCCTATTCCAAAGGCAATTAACATCCATATGTTGTATCATTGCTACCATTAATCAGTCTAATAGTAGCAAAATATGCATCAACTTGCTAAATTCTTATGAAAAATAAAACAGCACTGGTAAAACAATAATCTACATTGATTAGGGGTTTATGACATAACAAGGCGGCACAGTGGCAAGCCTTAGTCTTGGGCACGAATCCAACCAAGAGTAAACACTGCATGGAGTTTATATATTCTCACATTGTTTGTGTTAGTTTCCTCCAGGTTCTCTGGTTTCCGCTTGCACATGGCAGTTGGCATCTTATGAAACTAGCCCTGGTGTGTGTCCGAGATTGGGAAATTATAATGTTAGCATTTGCTTGTTCATCTGGCAACCAGTGGCAGTATGACACTGCAAGATGATTGCTAACAAGTTTTCATACTAACACTTGTTAGCGATCATCGGGCAGTAAATCCATGTAATACACCCTTAACAGTTATCCCCTATCCAGTGCATAACAAATAACTTGTTGCAACCAGAATACCCCTTTAAGTATAAAAACTGGGTGATCTCTATATAAGACCAGTTTCAGACTAGTGTGTTCACTCTGAGAAACACACTCCGTGTGGGAGTTGTCTTTCCTATTATGGACACTGCACATCTGAACTTGATTCTTAACATTATAATATATCAGGATGTTGTGAATTCCTTCCTGACTGAGTCTACACAACTTTAGTCATATAATTCAATGACTATAGTACCACAGATTCATGATTAGGAAGGAATTCACAACATCATAAATTATGATGCTGCAAATCGACTTTAGATGAGCACTGTCCATAGCAGGAAATACAACTCCCACACAGAACGTGTTTCCCAGAGTGAACACTGCACAATATGTTGGTAAAATATAAGCAAAAAAAAGTCATCATTTTTGTTTAGTGTCCAGATGTTTTTAACCACACAGTCACAGTCTTTTCATACTTATTCAGTGAACAAAGTGTTGACGTAATTTGGTCTAGGGTGGTTTCACAGACAGTGCTTTTTAAAAAAAACAACAAATGTTTTTGGATAAAAGCCAGAAATAGATCCATCATGAAGGTTTTTTTGTTTTTGAATCCACTTTTGGCACTGGCTTAAATAATTGCATGAAAATCTGTCACTAAAAATCATTTTTTTTTAAAATACTGTATGTGAAAGCATAATAAAAGATATAGTTTACCAATACTGTACATTACTGTGTGCCAGATATTCCTAGAAAGTGTGATACAGTGTATGACCCTAGAAACATGACTATATGTAGGTCTGTATTTAGAGGTTATGCTGCCCTAGGCACGTTTAGTGCTCACAACCCCTATCAGTTCAGTTAAAGCTGCCAATTGACTTGCGGGTATACAGTAGCTACTGATTTTGACCATGCGGTAACAAATGCTGTTGAAAATGCACTTGGTTTTACCACAATTGGTGTGGTTTTGTGATGTGGTTATTGGTCATGCAGCTTACTTAAGTGCAAGTGATATACATTTATTTTACATTTTCAACTTGGAAAAAAATCTATGACAATATAACCACAGTACAAAACTGCAGCAAACTCTATAAAACTGAGTGGTTTAAAATGCCTTTTTTTAATAAAATATCATTAAAATATAAATCTATTAGACAAGTCTGAAGGCATTTTCCCTTAAGACTCATTCACTCAAGTAAAAAACAGACAGGACGTAGACATTATCCGTGAGCGGTCCTTATAAAAATGTGTCCATAATTACACATGCCGGAGCACAAACTAGTTTAACATCACTTATCTGAACATGCCCTGACTCTTGCTAGGTGCATGGCCACCTTTACTCTGTGGCCACTGTGTGTGTGTTTTTATTATACTAAGAACCTTTACTATTTTCATGTCAGTGTGTGGATTATGGAATGCTCTGCTATGTGACAGGCAGAGAATTCCTCTATGTTAGTTGACAATGTACATGTATCATATACCAGATTCACCTTTCTCCCTATCTGACTGCTTTGATGTCTCTTTATCACTTACTTTTGTTAAATGTAGCATCAGGTAAGGGGATTTAACCCTAACACTGCCTTCCTCAAGAGATTACCTTTACATTAGCTGTAGGTAAGCAATCTGAGGGTTAACTCGCCTGATTTGTAGCTACAATAAACAAGTGTTAGGAAACACCAGAAGAAGCATTAAGCTAAAAGTCATCAGTCTTCTCTTTGAAGTTTTGCCCCCTCCTTTCTGCTGCCCTGGACACATGCCCCTTATGTGTCTTGTTGCAAATATAGCCCTGACTATGTGCTAATTTGACATTTTCTACAAACCATTGAACAAATTTTAATGGAATACACTTGTTGCCCGATCTGTTGCTTAATTCGTATGAAACATAATAAGGATTATAACTACCACTGAGATATTAAAGGCTGACTGGAAATAACTCTCATTACTCAACAATCAATCTTGGGTCAGAAGATCTTTTTATAATTTTACTCAAAATTTGACTTCAAATGGAGACAAAGAAAGATCTGCTTACTACAGTGAACACATTCTTGTATTATTTTTAGGAATTTCAATTATATTTTACATTTACCGTTGCTTCCCTTTTTATTTTTGATGAATTGGAACAATAAGATAATGGTAATAAGAAGGAAGATCGCCTTCAACCTCACAGTTACTATTCTAGAGGTATTTTAATATGGTTTATTCTTTATTGCCTTAGTATTTGGTTTCTCGCAGACAATAACTGCCTAAATGTGGCTTTAATTCCCTTGTCCTCAACTTGGTACTGTAAGTGATAACTTTAGTAACTGGTTCTAGCAGGCTGGTGGGCAAAGATTTAAAGTACGGTTGTCCAGAGTATATATATATATATATATATATATATATATATATTTAACATCAATTAGAGATCTTGAAAATTATAAGGAATTGACACACAAAGTTATAATAGATAGGTAAATTACATTTATCATTTGAAGAATAGAGATGAGAAAATCAAAAAATTTGGGTCTATTCAGAATATTTAGAGATTTGGTTTGAATTTCT
Source organism: Bufotes viridis (assembly GCA_033119425.1). Taxonomy (NCBI): domain Eukaryota; kingdom Metazoa; phylum Chordata; class Amphibia; order Anura; family Bufonidae; genus Bufotes; species Bufotes viridis. The sequence continues at coordinate 36,686,568 of CM065596.1, read as the reverse complement.
AAATTTTCAGATCAATAGACAGAACAGATTAAGACGAAGACCCCAGGAAGTGTGTGTGTGTCTACCTCTCAAGAAGAGAACCATCTCACTAGCCTCATCTAACGGAAGTGGCTCCCTATGAGTCAAGATCAGACTTTCCAAAAAACCTTGGGATTTGACAAAGGAATATAGCCAGGTCAGATATCCATATGTAGACAGCTGTTTCATGGTGTTTACCTCTCATCAGTACAAAGCAGGATTGTGGCTGGCTGAGTGTAATGCCTTGCAAGCAATTTAGTCAGGGTACTGAATCTCCTTAAGAGTGCATCCACACGACAATATGTATTTCGCAGTCCGCAAAATGGGGATCCAAAAAAAATATGGATGATGCCCTTGTGACGTCCTTGTTGCTGCATTTCTTTTTTTTTTGCAGATCCATTGTAACAATGCCTATTGTTCTCAGCAAAATGGACAAGAATAGGACATTTTCTATCATTTTTGCGGGACTATGGAATAGACATACAGATGTGGACAGCACACAGAATGTTGTCCATATTTTTGCAGACCCATTGAAATGAATGGGTCCGCATCCAATCAAATTACAAAATGCAGATCGGATGGGGACCAAAAATACGGTTGTGTGACGGGGCCTAAAGAGGAGATTCATTTGTATACTTGTTTCCCATGGAGCATTGCTAATAAGTCTCCATACAGGGCTGATCTCTTTTAAAGAGATTGAGTACCCTGCCTAAGCCACCAAAAAGCAGATATTTTTCACACCTTTAAGTGTAGTTTGTTATCACTAGTAGCTATCAATTTAATATATTGACTATATTGGCTTTAAAGAACTTGCAATGAGATGCATAAATCCTGGGAGACCCCAGAGTGTAATCTGCAACTTTTTAGAGTAATTGGAGCCCTTTCAGCTCGGATTGAATTTATTTTAATTTCAGATCCAAATCGATTGACCAGTGTGGCTGAATTAAATTTGAAGAAATTCCCTCATCATTGAGAAAGATCCATCGCTATTTGATGAAACCTCAATACCCCTTTAAATGCTGACACTCTACTGACACCAGGGTGAATTTATATTTATGAAAATGACCTTGTAATTTTTGTAAACTGGATTCTTTCATTTTACAGCTTTTCACCAAACTGTTATGTGAGTTTTGTCGACTGAACTAGAACTAACACATTAAAAATTATTTTGGGTACAGTTATGGAGAATGCCTAAGCATTTGTGCGACAGAAAGCTGGCACGTACGATACAGTCTGCTCAGGTATATCAAGATGTTTGTCAGGAAATACAGGTCTAAAATTAGACACCTTTTTTCATACTGCAAATTATATCTGAATAGACGGTGGAATATATATATAGAGCCATGTGATGTATCTGCAATTTTAAATACCGCTTTTGACATAAATGGATGTGCATTGAAATCACATTCGAGAACAGTCGAAGATAATTTGTTACTGATTGCTCCTCTGGAAGTTGTTATAATGGGTACTTGGCAATGTTAAATATCCCTTTAGGTAAGCAGCAAATGCAAAAAAGTAGACTGCAACATGAATTAAAGGGGTTGTTTGAGTGTTTAAAGGGAATGAGTCACCAAAATGACACTGTTTAAATCAAGGTTTTAGGTTTAACCCCTTAGTGACCACCCATAGGCCTTTTTACGGCTGGCACTAAGGGGCCTTAGGCTGGGCCGCCGCCTTTTAACGGCGGCACAGGTCTAAGCGCTGCACGGGTTCCCCGCGCAGTGGGGAGCGCGGACCCGGCTCTCACATGAGAGCCGGGGCCCTGCTCCAACAGCCCGGATCGGCAGGAGTGCCGATCTGGGCTGTTTAACCCTTTAAATGCCGGGCACAATGGCGCCTGCGCATGTAAAGTGCTGACAGAGGGAGTGTACTTCCCCTGTCACGCATCAGAACCCCACAAATGCAATCACGGGGTGCTGATGTGCTGGGAAGCCTTACCTAGCTTCCGGCAGGGCCCTGAGCCTGTCCTCCAGTAATCTCCAGCAGGCTGTGCCTCTCTGGCGCAGCCTGCTGGTCAAAGTTGGAATAACACTGCTATTAAAATGTAATGCATTATAGATATAAAATTCCATAAAATAAAAAATATGCTTTTTTTTTCATTGAAAATACGCTTTTCAATGAAAAAAATAGCAAAATAAATTATCCCCTATATGTTTGATATTGCTGCGTCCGTAACGACTGGTACTACATAAATATTACATAAATTATCCCCTATGGTACACGCCATAAAAAAACTATAAAAAAAAAGCCAGAATTTCTAATTTATTCTTAGTCTCCATCGAATAAAACCGAATAACAAGCGATCAAAAAGCGGCATTTACTCCAAAATGATACCAATGAAAAATACAAGTCGGCCCGCAAAAATCAAGCCGTCACACAACTCCATAGAAAAAAAAAAAAAAAAGTTATGGGTCATGGGATATGGCAATGCAAAATCATTTTTTTGGTTAAAGAAAAGGGGGTTTTATTTCAAAAAAAGTAGTAAAACATAAAAAAACTATATGCATTTAGTATCACTGTAATTGTACTGACCCATAGAATAAAAATATTATGTTACTTTTACCGAAAAAGGAAAGCCGTAATTTTTTTTCTAAAAAGGGCAGTATAAATACCCCACATGTGACCCTATTTTGGAAAGAAGACACCCCAAAGTATTCCGTGAGGGGCATGGCGAGTTCATAGAAAACATTTTTTTTGGCACAAGTTAGCGGATATTGACTTTTTTTTTTCTTACAAGGTCTCATATTCCACTAACTTGTGACAAAAAATAAAATTTTACATGAACTCACCATACCCCTCACGGAATACTTTGGGGTGTCTTTTTTCTAAAATGGGGTCACATGTGGGGTATTTATACTGCCCTGGCATTTTAGGGGTCTCTGCAATCATTACATGTATGGCCAGCATTAGGAGTTTCTGCGATTCTCCTTATATTGAGCATACGGGTAATGAGATTTTTTTTTTCCGTTCAGCCTCTGGGCTGAAAAAAATAAATAAATGAACAACACAGATTTCTTCATTCACATCAATCAATGTGGATGAAAAAATCTCTGTCATAAAATGTGCAAAAAAAAAAAAAAAAAAGAAGTAAGGCCCCATTCACACGTCCGCAAAAATGTCCGCATCTATTCCGCAATTCAGTGTGAATGGGGCCGGCGGTGATGCAGAGAGCACACTATGTGCTCGCCGCATCAGCATTTGCGGAGCTGCGGCTGCGAACTTCCGGGTTTCGGCCCCCAAACATCCGGCCGCAGCTCCGCAAAAGATAGAGCATGTCCTATTCTTGTCCGCAATTACGGACAAGAAAAGGCATTTTCTATATAGTTCTGGCAATGTGCGGATCCGCAAAATGCAGAAAGCACATTTCCGGTGTCCGTGTTTTGTGGATCCGCGGATCTATGGATCCGCAAAACACATACGGACGTCTGAATGAGCCTTACAGGGGGGTAATTAGTGACAGGGGGGTGACAGGGGGTGATCGGGGGGTGACATGGGGTGATCAGGGGTTAATCATGGGTTAATCGGGGGTTAATCAGTGACGGGGGGGGGGGGTTGGATGGGGGTCTGTGTGGTGATTGGTGCACTTACATATGTTTCCTTTGGTGGTCCCAAGCAAAAGGACCACCAGAGGAACGAGCAGCAGTTAACAAAACAGCGTCTGATATGCGTTTTTTTTTAACTTCTACAGCCTGCCAGCGCATGATCAGCGCTGGTAGGCGGTAGTTTAACTTCTCCCCGACGCGATCCTGTGAGCAAGCGCACGCGTTCACAGGAATTCTCGCATCTCGCGAGATGACGAGCGGGTGCGTCCAAGAGGAGTAAATCAGCCGCCGCCTGGACGCATCCAGAGCTGGTTAAGAATTTTTGAAGATGTTATTTTTAATTTTCCATGTCACTATTTAGAAAAACCATATAAACCTGCAGTTTTCCCATTGGCCACTAAGCCTAATAATATGCTACACTTCTTGTTCTATAGAAATCCCTAAACTGCAGTTAAGGCTGTACTATACTGGCCGACATTCCCAGCAACAAATCGTGCTGTCTAATAGCGTTCAGGAAATAGAATAAGTAAATCTGCATTCAGAAAATAAAAACAGTCTAGAAGAAAAGGTATACAGTGCCTTGAAAAGGTTTTCATACCCCTTGAACTTTTCCATATTTTTCATGTTACACCCAAAAACTTGAATATAATTTATTGTGATTTTATGTGATAGAGCAACACAAAGTATCAAGTATGTATGAAGTAAAAAGAAAATAATACATGGTTTTCAAAATTTGTAATTTCCTCCATCCATCTTCCCTGTTCCTGCTGGAGAAAAGAATCCCTACAGCACAATGCTGCCACCACCTTGTTTCATGGTGGGGATGGTGTATTCAGGGTGATTTGTAGTCTGGTTCCCGCTGTACATAGCGCTTTACATTTAGGCCAAAAAGTTCAACTTTGGTCACATCTAACCAGAGCACCTTCTTCCACATTTGCTGTCTCCCATACATGGCTTATGGCAAACTGAAAACTGGACTTCAAAAATTGCTTTTTTTCTTGCCATTCTTCCATAAAGGCCAGATTTGTGGAGTACATGGCTAACTCTCCCACCTGAGCTGTGGATCTCTGCAGCTCCTCCAGAGTGACCATGGGCCTCTTGGCTTCTTCTCTAATTAGTGCTCCCCTTGCCTGGGCTGTCAGTTTAGGTGGAAGGCCATGTCTTGGTAGGTTTGCAGTTGTGCCATACTGACCTGTCTGATGTGTTTCTTGTTTTTCATGATGCTGTTGGATCACTAATGTTCTCTAACAAATATCTGAGACCTTCACAGAACACCTGCAGTTATACTGAGAATAAATTACACACAAGTGGACTCAATTTACTAATTAGGTTACTACTGAAGGCAATTGGTCACACTGGATTTTTTTAGGGGTAGGGCCAATCTATGATCCGAAGTGCACTTCGGTCAAATCTTCATTTGAATGCTGTACAGAGACCTGTCTCCATACAGCATTAAAACGCATGTGCTCGGGAAGGTGAAATTCGTTATCAACAAAGTCTGCTATGTTGAATAACTTCGGCCATCGATTATTGAACTTGAAAACCACCTCGGTACCAAAGCCGACTTCAGATTTAAGTTTTAAAATGATTTTAGTACGTAGTTATTCACTGAAATCTCGGGAGACTTCAGAGATAACTAATTTCACCTTTTGGGAGCCCATACATTTGAATGGTGTACTGAGACGGATCTCCGTTCAGCAATCAAACAAAGTTTTGACCGAAGCGATTTCGGCTTTTTGATCCGAAGCCCGATTCTCTCAACACTATTTAGTGGTATCAGAGTACAGGGAGCTGAATACACATGCACACTACACTTTTCAGATGTTTATTTATTTAAATTTTTGAAAACCATGTATCATTTTCTTTTCACTTCACACATACTTGCCACTTTGTGTTGGTCTGTCACATAATATCACAATAAAATACATTTATGTGAAAAAATGTGGAAAAAATGTGGAAAAGTTCAAGGGTTATGAATACTTTTTCAAGGCACTGTATGTGTTCCTATCTGGTTTAACCTGCCAGATAGAATTTCTGGTGACACATTTTCTTTAATACTGACCACCTAACCTCAGGATAGCTTCACAGTATCTGATCGGTGGAAGACTGATTCCCAACACGCCCGCCGTTCAGCTCTTTGAGGAGGTTGTGGTACTCTGGTGACCACAACAGCCTCCGCGCAGCTTACCAAGAATAGCGCCATTTATTGGATAGTGGCTGTGCTTGGCATTACAGCTCAACCCCATTAACTTGAATGGGACTAAGCTGCACCTAGGCCAAAAGACTGATGAACATAAAGTCACATAGTCTACGAACAGGCTGTGGTGCTCACAGAGTAGTCTCTTCAAACAGCTGATGAGAGGAGGCACCAGGCCCCGGATCCCCACCGATCAGATACTGAAGACATGTCCTGAAGATAGATCCTCAATATTAAACTTTCCGACAACCCATTTAAAGATCTCTCCTTGCAAATCTGTTTTAGTGAATACTTGTATCCCACCTGAAAGTACAGTATGGTAAGGCAGATAGGCCCCCTTTATCTTATTTCTGCACCACACCATACATGTATGGTGCTTAGCACACATTTACAGTGCTGTAATGACTCAAGAGCTGTACTGTCGCAGAGGTGTCGGTCTTGTTGTTGTGCGCCGGGACACGTTAGCCGTGCATGCTGGTTGCCAGGGGCAATGCGTTGTTGTTGCTGCATGTTTGTGCTTTCATCCTTCTCCTGGTTTTTTCGCTGTCTGGTTCTGGAGGGGTTAACTTTCTGGCTAGGTGTGTTCTGGGTGTAGCCTAAAGGCTCTACTTTATCTGGTGCTGTGAGCCTGAGGTCAGTTGTACTCCGGCCTCTGTTGGTGCTGGAGCTATGCTCATGTCCTGGATATTCCATCTGTCCAGTGTGAGGGCCACCTAGTTCGACATCAATGTCTCTCCTATCTCTTTCCCTTGTTTATATGTTCTCTACCCATCCTCATCTATTGTGTTGTTTGGTGTGGTTTATGTTCTGCGGTGTTGTTATGTCTAGTTTGGTGTTTCATGTCTGGTCTGTTTGGTGTTTGTAGTCCATCATAGTTGCTAGACATTCCCCTGTCTGTCTGTGCCTTCGGTCAGAGGGCGTCTGGGTTCCCCGGAGGGGAACTACTAGTCAGTGAGCAGCTCTGCCTGGTGCCTGAACCCCATGCATCCTGTCCGCATGGGGTCCAGGTAGTTATTGGGGTTGGTGTTCCATCCTGTAGCTTCAGCAGGTAAGTGCAAGTTGTTCCGGTGTGTTGTTTTATCACTGGGTTCTTACCTGCTGATCCAGTTGCTGCTCACTGTCTTCCCTTATCCTTGCTGCTACGCCTGTGAGACTCCTGTTCATCTTTGTTGTAGAGGAAAAGGTTGTCTCTAGTTCCTGACAGTATTTCAGGGATCATCAGGGTCCGAGGTTCCTGTGTATGAGCTCACATACCATCTGGGTCTGCTTATACATTTAGGAGTCACGGCCAGAATTAGGGTGGCTTTAGGAGGTGACCTGCTCCCTGTTCCTGGTGTCAAGGTCTAGTCTCTATTCCATCTTCCCACGATGCCGGTGGGGAGTTTTCCTATGCCATTACTTACAGTTTCCAGCTGCATTATTCAGCTGGCACTGTGCTCTCATTGCCAGAATCGTAAAACAAATCCAAGCAGTTTAACCCTTTAGATGTTTCTATAAATTCTGACCATGGCATCGGAGTGGTTAGAGAAAGACCGTTGATTCCCTCTCTCATCCTATCACAGGGTGCTACGGGGTTTCAAAGGTAGTCAGGGGCCTAAGAATGGCAACTAGACCTGCCTGTAAGGATGACTTTGATAGGGTAAAATAGGCATTATGTTGGTTATTTTACAGTAACTGACATAATACACTGGAATGCAGAAGATCAGACATTCAAGCCCCTAATAAGACAAAGAAGAAAAAATTCAAGTAAAAAAAAAATATTGTCTTTTTCATGCGTCAATATGATTATTTACTCAATAAATATAAAAAATATCAATTTTTTTTTCTCCCTTACGGTGAACAAAAAAATGCAAGAATGCCAAAATTGCAGTTTTTTTTTTTGCACGGAGTTTGTGTGTTCTCCTTGTGTCTGCGTGGGTTTCCTCCAGGTACTCCGGTACTTCCTCCCACACTCCAAAGACATACTGACAGGGAACTTAGATTGTGACCCCTATTGAGGACAGCTTGATGCTAATGTCTATAAAGCGCTGCAGAATATGTCAGCGCTATAAGGTCTTATGCACACATCCAATGTTTGTTTCCGCATCAGTTCCATTTTTTTTCACGGATAGGATGCTTCCCCATTTATTTCAATGGGTCCATCAAAAAATGCGGATGGTCAACTGTTTTTGTTCCACATCCATGGTTCATGTTTACATTCCGTCAAAAAAATAGAGCATGTCCTATTTTTTCACGTTTGCGGACAAGGATAGGCATTATTACAATGGATCTGCCATAAAAATGGATCCACCCAAAAAAAACGGTCCGTCATCTGTTTTTTTTGGCGGACGCAAAATTTGCGGACGGAACGGACGCGGAAACAAACAACAGTCCTGTGCATGAGGCCTAAAAGTGCATGAAATAATAATAATAATAATTAAAGCACACAGTGATCGCTATAGAAACAAACCATAAAAAACTATGGAAGAATGGCTGTTACCAAAAAAAATGGTTTTTAAAATTTCACATTAGATGTGCCCTAAAATGATGCCACTGATATATACAACTGATACCACAAAAAAATCTCCTACAGTTATGTTAGTAGAAAAACAAAAAAGTTAAACTTTTGAAATGCGGAGATGAACAGACAAAACAAGATCTGCATCCTTAAGTAGCAAACTAGGCTGCGTCCTTAAAGGAAGTCTGTTATTAAGAAATCCACCGGTAAACCAGCACATTGCCTTGTAGGGATAGCTCAGCTGAATGCAATGACACCTTTCACTTAGCGGTGTGTTGCTTCATTCTGGAGAAAAGAACTTTTAATCTATATGCAAATGAGCAGTTAAGTGCGCTGAGGGCACAAACCACTCTGTGCATCCTTGCTCTTTCTGCTTCCTCTACCAGCCACTCCCAAGGCCAGACAAGATGACTATATATTATGCTTTGTGACAGTAAAGTGAATACCAGCTCTGTAGTTAAGTTTAAGCGTAATGTGGCATGCACTACTATTGGGGGCAGTAATTTATTTTGACTACAAAATGTGTGTATCCTCTGCCTACAGACTGTTTCATTCATTCATACTAGGCAATAGAAGCAGGAGCTTCATGATAGAGTAGTAGGATTAGCATTTTTACTTTTAACTAATACACAATGCAAAGGGGTTGTCCCGCAAAAAAAAATAAAAAAAAATTGAAATAAATCTAGCAGAGCAAAGAATGTGGAGATCTCTGGACCAATGTGAGGTATATGGTTCTAGAGATTGTCATGTATTATTATTTGATACCTGATTTTTAACATTAAAGAGGACCTTTCACCACTCCTGCCATGCCAGTTTTAATGCATTCCCCATGTAATAACTATTCTGGAGCATCTACTCTTACGGCTCTATGTTGTGAAATTCCCCTGTTATTTCTACTAGAAGTTATGAATGTATTGCTAGCAGTCTGCAGTAAGGGTACAGAGGGGTCGTAACAAGATGGGGGTGTGTACCTACACAGTCTGACAATGGCAGCACTGATTGGATAGACTAGTCTATGCAGGTACACACCCGAACTTGTTACAACCCTTCTGTACCCTTGCTAGCAATTAATTCATAACGTCTAGTAGAAATAATAAAGGAATGGCACAACATAGAGACATAAGAACAGATGTCAGGAGCGGTGAAAGGTCCTCTTTAATCATGGAATAACCCCTTAAAGAAACTAAGAAAGGCCTAATGTAGCAATGCATTTAGTGTATGTTCCCAAGGAAAAAAAAAAGACAGGAAAGATAAGAGGCCGTAAATTAAAAAAAAAGAATAACTAGAGATCAAAAGTTATATATATATGACTGTGACTGGAAAGCAAGGCATGGCAAACAAGCAAAAGAAGGGGTGTATATAAGGTAGAAGGAGATATTAAAACAAATAAAGGGAATGAATGCAACGGCAATGTCACATCAATCAATATTTCTGATGTATCATTTTTAAAGAGAATGACAAATGAATCTGTTGAGAAGTGAGTTAGTAATTAATTTCTTATCTATGGCGGTTATTGTAAATGCCTATCCATGCTGGCAATTGTGCAGCCCTGGGGAACTCTGCATTATGCCAGATTTAATGGAATTATTCATTTTAATTAAATACAAAATTCTTAAGCAAGACAAGTAGTCACTCCGCTAAAGCCGCTCCACATGTAATCCTGATAACTGATGATGAAATGATGCTTCATTCACCAAATCACATTGTACCCTTTTTGCAGAAGTATTATCTTGCTTAAAGGGATCAAACTTTAGGGGAATTTATCATAGCACTGGTGTACAAAAATAGAAATGTTTTGCTCAAGCAGCATTTTGTGCAAAAATGTGCCAGTATTTTACACCTTTTTAACCACTTTAAAAAAAAAACGCTGGGGTTTCACGAATCAGTGCAGGGTCTCTTCGGCCATTAGGGTTGTCAACAGTCCAGAAATTTCTGGACAGTCAGTAAAAATAGGTGACTTTTTTTCCCTGTGTCCGTGAAATAAAAAAATAGATGTGTCAGTGATTTTTTTGAGGCTGGTGGTATTTGACTAGATTATTTTGGTGGTAATTGTCATCATTTTACATCCTCACAATAAATTCTAGTAATGAGGTGTTATCAGTATATTGCGTTATAGACATGTATTATGTATAATCTTTATCATTCACTATGGTTTTCCTATTTGTCCATCAAAAATGTTGGCTGTCCAGGAAAAAGAAAAAGTCTGGTTGGCAACCCTGTCGGCCACACACATTTACTATAATTTACTGGTATATGGAGAGCTGAATATGCTACAAGTTTATTAAAAAGCCTGTGCATCCATGTACCCTTCTCCATCAGTCATTTTACTAATCCTAACATTTGAAGCGTCCTTTTGTTAGAATATTTGTCATTTCTTATATATTATTTTTACACCTGACTTTTCTGATGCCTTGTTCTCTGGCACCCCTCTAATTTCTGCTGAACCGTCTTCTAGGCTGATCTATGCCCAAATCAAAGTACTAGATGTCAGAAGGGTGCCAGAAAACAAACCATCAGACAGCCAGGCTGACAGATTTTTCACAGTGCAGCGTGAAATATAGGGGCTGCAGGAAAATGCAGTGCAAACTTTTTCATAAAACCCTATTAAAAATGTTCATTTAGCCCTCAAATACATCTAAAATCATAGAGAATGGTATAAATAGCAACTATCTAAATCACTTTATTTTAAAAAGAAATCTGCCTGCATCCACCTGAAAAAAAAAAAAAAAGCTGTGAAGTCATGGCCACTAGGGGTTTTAATCCCACCTAGTTTGCAGTTCACTACCTGTTGTCAGGCAAGATCCATCTTAGTAACTGAGACACAGAATACAGCTCACAGGAAATGGGAGCATGTCAGAGCTAGCTGAGATTGTGCAGCTGATAGAAGAACTGCTTCTCCACTGATTCTAAGCATCACAGGAGCCTCCTGCCATTCTGTAAGTGTGATCTATCCCTCCCTATCTGTTCAGTGAGCTCCGAAGCTGAAAACAAACATAGTGGGAAGTAAGGGAAAGGATGTCACAGCAGGACAGTGCTGGCAGATTCCACAAAAGCGAGAAGTCCTGCTTGTGAGAGAAATGCATCTGGCTGTGCAGCTGAAGAGGGGAATAATTGGGCTAAAAAAGACATTAGAGAAGCCCAATAAAGACCCATTCCTTTTCAGTTATGTTTCTACGATAAAGCAATTATGCAAACTAAGTTTGAAAACTCAAGTACACTTTAAGTATGTGGTATAAACCTTACAACCATTCCAGATAAGAGTTCAGATAAAATAAATGAACGACCACCACCTTTTTCCTATGGCAGCCACTGGAAACAAGGCTCAAATGTAAAGGTATTTATGTACAATGAAACATATTTGAGATGAGGATGGGGGTGGTCTCAAACCACAAGGCCACATAAATAATACTTGGTGGAACTAAAAGTTTGTCCAGGGAAATTTGGTCTGGATAGAGGGGTATTATTCTAAAAGTGGTGATATTTTGGAGAAATTTCACTCTATACATTGCATTATACTGGTATGTGTCACATAGATTTCAAATTAGTCCAATTGGATATTTATAAGATACAATATCAACATCAAATATCATGTCATGTGTGATCAATGTGGGTTTAGTTGATGAAACCCACTGATCTTGAGAAAAAAGGTTACAATTCACTGGAAAATGACTGAAATTCCATGGCCACCTCTCTACGTAGAACAATACAGATATATATATATATATTTTTTTTTTTCCAGATTTTTTTACTTTACTCACCTGGTTGCTTGTCCAAGCATAACTCTCACGTGATTCTGCTTAAGTCCATTTTTAATAGTGTTCAACATGAGTCCTACAGTGACCTGGCTTTGTAAAGGGACCAGATCCTTAGTTGTGTCAGATGTGTGTCTCATTTGGCCTTCTGAAGAATTAAGTCTCGGTGATGACTGATTTCTCTATTAAAAAAAAACAAAAACACAGGAATATTAAGTATTAGGGTTGTACAGGGTACAGTCCCACCACAGTCTTGGTGCCTTATGAGTACAATGCCACAAAAGAGCACACCAATGGTAAAGATCACCAGAACCAAAATAAAAATCCTTGATGTTTACTCAGAAATAATTGTATCAGATATCAGAGATTTAACCCCTTCTACCCCGTGACAGTTTTCGCTCTTCTGACAAGGCCATTTTTGGCAAATCTGACATGTGTCACTTTATGTCGTAATAACTTTAAAATGCTTTTACTTATCTCGGCCATTCTGAGTTTGTTTTCTTGTCACATATTCATGACAGTGGTAAATTTGAGTCAAAATATTAAATTTTTATTTGTAAAAAATACCAAATTTACCAAATTTTTTTAAAGATTAGCAGATTTCCAAATTTCAATTTCCTCTACTTTTATAATAGATAGTTATACCTCCAAAAATAGTTATTACTTTACATTCCCCATATGTCTACTTCATGTTTGGATCATTTTGTGAATGCCATTTAATTTTCTAGGGATGTTAGAAGGCTTAGCATTTTAGAAGCAAATCTTGAAATTTTTCAGAAAATTTCCAAAACCCACTTTTTAAGGACCAGTTCAGATCTTAAGTCAGTTTGTGAGGTTTACATAATAGTAACCCCCCAAAAATGATCACATTTTAAAAACTACATGCCTCAAGGTATTCAAAACTGATTTTACAAACTTTGCTAACCCTTTAGATGTTCCACAAGAATTAATGGAAAATGGAGATGAAATTTCAAAATTTCTATTTTTTGGAAAATTTTTCATTTTAATATATTTTTTCCAGAAACATAGCAAGGGTTAACAGCCAAACAAAACTCAATATTTATTGCTCTGATTCTGCGGTTTACAGAAACACTCCACATATGGTCGTAAACTGCTGTATGGCCACATGGCAGGGCGCAGAAGGAAAGGAACGCCATATGGTTTTTGGAAGGCAGATTTAGCTGAACTAGTTTTTAGATGCCATGTCCCATTTGAAGCCCCCCTGATGCACCCCTACAGTAGAAACTCAAAAAAGTGACCACATTTTGGAAACTACGGGATAAGGTGCCAGTTTTTTTGGTACTATTTTGGGGTACATATGATTTTTAATTGCTCAATATTAAGTTTTTTTGTGAGGCAAGGTAACCAAAAAATTGATATTTTAGCACCATTTTTATTTTTTACAACATTTATCTGACAGGGTAGATCATGTGCTATTTTTATAGAGCAGGTTGTTACAGATGCAATGGTATCAAATATTTCTACTTTTTATGTTTGTTTGTTTCAGTTTTGCATAATAAAGCATGTTTTTGTGTCTCCATTTTCTGAACACCCAATTTATTTTTATTTTCTGACAATCGCCTTGTACAGGGGCTAGTTTCTTGCAGGAAGAATTGCCATTTTTATTTGTACCATTTTTGGGTACGTATGATTTTTTGATTGGCTATTTTGGCACAGTTTTTACTTATTTATTTATTTATTTATTTATTTATTTATTTATTTTACAGCGTTTACCTGAGGGGTTAGGTCATGTGACTATTTTATAGAGCAGATCATTATGGATGTGGCAATACCTAATATGTCTATTTTTTCTTATTTAATTAAGTTTTACACAATAATAGCATTTTTGAAACTGAAATAATGATGTTTTAGTGTCTCCATAGATTTTTTATTTTTTGACCAATTGCCTTAGGTAGGGTCTCAGTTTTTATTTTTATTTTTTTACAGTGTTCACCTGAGGGGTTAGGTCATGTGAAATTTTTAACAGGTTGTTACGGATATGGCTATACATACTTTGTTTTATTTATTTCACTTTAACACAATAATAGCAGTTTTGAAACAAAAAAAATCATATTTTAGTGTCTCCATTGTCTGAGAGTGATAGCTTTTTTATTTTTTGACCTATTGTCATAGGTAGGGTCTCATTTTTTGTGGTGAGGTGATGGTTTGATTGGTACTATTTTGATCGCTTGGTGTTGCAATTTTTGTGATGTAAGGTGACAAAAATTGCTTTTTTTGACAAAGTTTCTATTTTTTTTTTACGGTGTTTACCTGAGGGGTTAGGTCATGTGATATCTTTATAGAGCTTTTTGTTACGGATGCGGCGATACCTAATATGTATATATATTTTTTATTTATTTCGCTTTAGCACAATAATAGCAGTTTTGAAACAAAAAAAAATTATGTTTTTGTGTCTCAAACTTCTGAGAGCTATAGTCTTTTTTTGAGCGATTTTCTTATGTAGGAGCTCATTTTTTGCAGAAAGAGGTGATGGTTTTATTAATACCATTTTGTGGGACATACACCTTTTTGACCGCTTGGTGTTGAACTTTTTGTAATGCAGGGTGACAAAAATGGCTTTTTTTTACACCATTTTTATTTATTTATTATTATGGTGTTTATCGTACAGGGAGGATCATGTGATATATTTATAGAGCCGGTCATTATGGACGCGGCGATACCTAATATGTGTGTTTTTTGTTTTGTTTTTTTCAGTTTTTTATTATAAAATAAGGGGAAAGGGGCGTTTTTTCTTTTTTACTTTAAAAACTTTTTTTCAATTAAAAAAACTTTTTTTTACTTATTTTTCTTTACTTTATTTCTGACTTTCACTTTTGGGGGTCTGATCCCCTTTGCAATGCATTACAATCATGGACTGCCATACCCCTGCAGTGATCGGACGTGCACCACTCCGGTGCCCGCCCGACACTATGACGTACCATTACGTCAAATTGCGGGAACGCAGTGGCTTCCATGACGTAATATTACGTCATGTGTAGGGAAGGGGTTGAGCTATAGGATAAGAAAAGGTAGCAGTTGCAATGGGCGCCTCCCCCTTTGGCCCTATATATAACGCTTCC
This sequence comes from Bufotes viridis, assembly GCA_033119425.1. NCBI lineage: Eukaryota > Metazoa > Chordata > Amphibia > Anura > Bufonidae > Bufotes > Bufotes viridis. Next base: position 36,671,482 of record CM065596.1, on the reverse strand, counting down.
CAGGTGTAGCAAATGCCTAGTGGTGCAGCCTAAATGTGTCTTTATGTGTATCACAGTGCTCCTACCTGGACACCGGTGGATCCCAGGCTTTGGCTCCGAAGCAATAAATAAGGGGAATAATTTGGGGATTTGAAAGAAATATTGAGTCCAGACCTTGTATGTAGTTGAACAGCAGCTTTACTTGAATAAACGTTCATCAGAAACAGTCTTCAAGTTTTTTCTTGGTCCCAGCAGGCTTTAGCATTAAACTGGCAGGCTTCTTCAATAACTCTGCTTGCTTTCTCTCTCTCTGCTGTACCGATAAGCTGAATAGGTAACTTGGCTTCCACTGTAAACTGCACTTTCTCTCTGTAGTCTGACTCTAGATGATGCCAGGGAACTTTCCTCCTGGCTCCTGAGGCTTCAAGCGTTGGCCTCGATGGCAAGCAGAGCTTAGGGTGCTCTGGCTGGGATGGGCACGTCCAGCAAAGACGTGCCCCTGCACACCTGTCTCCTATCAGGGGGTAAACTAAACTAACTGGACTTCTGCCCAACTCTTCCTGCAGGAAGTAGGACTTGCCCACTTCTCTCCAGAGGGGGGTTAGAATGGAATGGTAAGTTCCAGTCTATCTACATACAGCTCTGCTGTGTTTGCTGCCACCTGCTGGTAAACCAGGCACATTACATGTGAATATAACATTAGAAATGACAGTGTGGAGGACCTGGAATAAATGCATAAGATGACATGAGGTTAGACCAATAAAGACAGTAGCAAGGTACAGAAGTGATAACACCACTCTAGGGAGTTACACAGTCCCAACAGGATCCCGATACGTTCTCTGTGGCCCCTCTTCCATGTACGAAAACACTAAAATAAATGGCACACAGTAGGTCTGAGGGCCCTTGGACCTTAAGGTCATTCCTCTTTGTTCTAGTTTTTTAGACTAGTGGACCACTAGTGTTGTACCTCCAGATTGGTAAAACCTATCGTAAAGTCGCTGTTCAGCGACAGGGGCAACCCTCTAAACAGTATCTATCTGCATGTGGTTCAGTAATTTCTATGCCTCTATGCAGAGATGTTTTCATGAATATTTTACATTAATTTCAGAATATTAATCTTTCATTTGCAGCACTGAAATGTTGAACTCATGCATTTAAATGTATTTAAATGCGATATTATACATTATGTGTTGTTGAGTTTTTGCCATTAAGAGTATTTTTCTCATTATTGTCATAACTTGTAAACTCAGAGGAAACAATTACAATTTCATGAACCTGTTCTTATCCTCAGGAAAATTATTGTAATTTCACATTTTAAAATTATTTGAATAAGAGGGGTCCAAACAGGTGTGTTGTCATGATAGTTAGCACTAAGGATGAACGAACTGGTTCTACCCATTTGGGATTCGGTCTTAACTTCTCAAAAAGTTTGGATTCAGACAAACCCTAATTTCTTGTGATGAGAGAGTGAGCGAAAGGAGAAGTTTGCATGGTTCATCGAGAGATTTATACGTTTTGTGGAAAGTTGTAATTCTCTTACGGTATCTCACTTTCAGTTGAATGTTTTTTTGGAGGTCTCCCTGGTTAATCTGATGTTTATTCAAAAAGGTAAAATACAATTGCTAAATGTGTTGTTTGTTTTTGTTATGCAGATGATATATGCTCAGGTGAATAGGAAGGAGCAATAATAATACCTACTTGCCACTGCACTGCAAGCAAACAGTAAGGAAAACTTAGCAGTAGTGTTGCGCGAGCATGCACGGCCGAATCGGTGTTCGACTCGAGCATCACAATGCTTGGCACATTGCGGTGTTCGGCCGAATACCACGTGTACTCGAGCGCGATGCTCGAGTCAGTGTATTTAAATCTAATTTAGCCTATATTTCTGAAAAGTTTCTGGTGGGATTTGAACACAATTTTCTACATTAGAGGCAAGGACCTTAACCACTCAGCTATAAAGCTGAATGATAAACTGTGTCAGAAAAACCTTATAGCAGTTTGTCATGTAGTAAGTATTCCTATACAGCAGAAGTATAATTTTATATTTCACTGCAGGTTAACATGTAGCTGCAAAGCTTAGTGGTTAAGGTTCTTGGCTATAATATAGAAGGTTGTGAGTTCATATCCCGGCAGAAACTTTTCAGAAATAGAGGCTAAATTTAATTTAAACATATATATATATAGGTTTTTAGCCATAATATATTTACATATAGTATTATTATATATTTAGAATATATGCTATATTATAATATATGTAAATATATTATGGCTAAAAACATCAGTAGTAGTTTCCCACATATTATGCACTTATATATCATAAGTATGATTATATATATATATATATATATATATATATATATACACACACACACACACTTTTTTATTTTAGTTTTTAAGTAATTACACATTTATTTTGTGTCATACATTTTCTACAATTAACTAAATATACTTTTAATATACTAAAAAAATATAAAATATATAAATTTAATTTAGCCTCTATTTCTAAAATGTATCTGCTGGGATTTGAACTCAAAACCTTCGACATTAGAACCAAGAACCTTAAACACTACGCCATACAGCTACATGTTAACCTGCAGTGAAATATAAAATGATACTTCCGCTGTATAGGGAAACTTACTACATGACAAACCTCAGAAATAAAGGCTAAATTAGATTTAAATACACTGGGTGTCCCCAAGCACTGACTCCATATATGGATAGAGCTATATATAGAGTCAGAGCAGGGACTCCTAAGCCGCAGACTCACACTGGGGGATTACGTCAATGTACAGCGATCTTCTTCATAGACCTCAGTGGGACCCGGCACCCTCCCCTCTTCAGAGCAGGGGGTGCCTGGTTTAATGCCGGGTTCTCCAATTGACTTCCATTGTGCTCGGTAGTGATGAGCGTCAGGGGCAATATTCAAATTCGCAATATTTCATGAATATTTGGTAGAATATTCGTCATATATTCGTGAATTCGCTGTTATTTTCTTGATTGCGAAAATCGGCAATGTAATATGTGCGTAATGCGCGCGCAATACAGGAGTGGGTTATTATAGCTACATTTTTCAAGCTAGTAGAAGTTTCCTGAGACTGGAGAAAATAGTTGGCACAGCAGAACATTTCAATAGCTTTATATGCAGAAAGAGTGCTACGATATATTCGCAATTGTGAAAATTGGCAATTAATGATATGCATATTTTTGCGCAATACGTGCAACTTCACATTTTAGCAGGTCTGAATACATATTAGTGATTGGTGCACTAAGTATTGTTGTGAACTTGTGACATCACAGCACTATGTATGTAGCATATATGTGTGAACAGCAGAACCTATCACACTACCTAACACCCTGCACAGCTACACTATATCACGATCTAGCCTACACTGACTATCTTTCACTATCTGTATTATATATATATAAGCTAACTAACTAACTAACTAACTAACTATCTAATGTAATGTGAAACAGGAAAGCAGAGAGCACAGCAATTACACTGCTGTCGCTCTCAGAACTGTAATAAACTGTAGAAAAGGGCTGTGGGGAGGTTCATATATACTAAAGGGGTAGGCAACTTTTCTATTGGTTGCTAGGGATGTTGCTAAGCTCAGACAAAAACATTGCAGCCTTCTCATTGGCCCACAAGCGAAATGGGAGGTTACTGATGAAAAAAAAGTAGAATATTTGAAAATACGAATATATATCACTACATGCTAAATATTCACCAATTCTCGAAGTTGCGATATTCGCGATTCGAATTTTCGTGCCCAACACTAGTGCTCGGGTGCTCTGTAGAGCACCCGAGCATCCCAAAGTGTTATACTTGAGCACCAGAGTATTTTAGTGCTCGATCAACCCTACTTAGCAGCAATATAAGCGCTGCATTACTTTACACAGCAGATTAGCAGAGACGCTTATGTAACAAAGCTAGAAAAAGAGCTAAACCAGCCTCACATCTGCAACCAAATCTTTTAGAACAAAAGCACTTAATCAGAGAAAAATAGAAGAGATCAACATTTCTAGTTGCAAATCATTAGAGGGAACCTCTGGGTGGGTTCTATTTCTATTATTGAGACCAGTTGAAATACGTGACAACTATTGTAGGCTAGACAACACTCCTCTGGATTTCTGGGTAAAATATATGATCATGTCTAACATGTGCCCATCAGATAGGGTTAAAAAAGCTAATTTGAATATCTTTCTCAAAAAACCAGAGGGGCATCGCCTGGTCTACAATATTACACACACATAAATGTCATACCAGGTGTATCACCTGGACTACAATACTGTGCACACATCCTTGGCATACTACTCTCGTTCTCTCAGAATGGTGCTTAGCATTTATAATATAACAGTGTGAATATATGTCATGAGATTTTATCTGTCTTGAAGATTTTTGGCACAGGGATGGGAGCATGCAGCATTTGTATAACTATTAATATAAAGCCTAATTAATTCTTTGAAGCAAACATATTCTGGATTATTGTACATTGTCCGCATCATTTCTTTGATTACAAAATTACAATGTAATCCTGACCTGACAAGTCTAGTTTTGAGATCCTCAAAATTCTAATTTTCTGTACTACAATTGCAGACAACATTATTATGAAAAATATAGATGTACTCTGGTGTACAAAGCTGTGGGATAGTCATAGCTATGTGTATGTTCTTAGCATACAGTTAAAGGCAATTGCCATGTCCTCTGCACTTTGATTGACAGAGCCAGGCAGAATGACATTTACACTGTTTGGCCCTGTCATAGTCAAAGTGGAGAGGACATGGCAGTTGCTGAGAGAGCAGAGCCACTAGGTGTAACAGCAACTCCCCCATTGTTAATAGAGGCTAATATATTAAAACATTATTTTTCTCAGCAAGTCGGGTACATATGAACATGAGACCCACATAGGCGCCTTCAGCTGCCAAGCACACATGTAACAGGTCAGAAAGTTACATAAGTACAAGTCTGCTGTCAGATGCCCTTTAAAGGGGTTGTCCAGGTTAAGAGCTGAACACTGACATATCCCCTTCTTCCCCTACTCAGTCCTTCTGATATGAGAATAGGAGCATTTCATTCCTGGCCGTGTCAAAGTTCAGAGGGCACAACAATCACAGAGAGAGCTGAGCCTCTAGGTGTTAAATCAATGCCCCCCTTGCTCCTAGAGATTTATTTGCATATATTAAAACAACATTTTTCTCAGCAATACGGGTACATATGAACATGGGACCGACAGAGATGCCTTCAGCTGCCGAGTGCACATGTAACAGGTCAGCCAGTTTCATAGGTACAAATATGCCGACAGATTCCCTTTAAATGTCTTTTAAACTTTTGATTGTGAACAGTCTCTAGAAACACAATTCCATTGCCAGGTGCAAACACAAGAATGCAAATCAACAAATATTCTCTTTAGGATACAGATCAACAAGTTGTTACACTAGGTGCCCTTTATACGTGATGACTTAGACATACTCCGATATGAAATCCAGTGGCTGTGCTGAGATCACTCTGACCTGGTTCTGAGACTGGCACATAGTCCAGACCACACTAAATCTTTTCTGTCTGCTACAATCCAGGAACTCTGGTACAAACTCTTAAAACTTTACCGTCTCCTGAACTTTGGTTCTACTTCCCTCTTGCTGATATACAGCACCTAGACCTTCTGCATGCTCAGCCTGTAGGGGGAGTGCAGGTGTTACATAACCATTGACATGCAAAACCATGTCTAAGGTGTCCAAAGGCAGCATGGAAGGAACAACTTTTCAGACCACGACACTGGTCTGACAATTACCTAAAGAGGTAATTGTAACTCTATCCCACATATCATCCTTATAACTAGGAGTAAACTGATTCATAATTGGTCACAAGAAGCAGGATCTGTGCTATTGAAACATTACAGAGAAGTATGGTTAACAAACAAGGGATTCATAGAACACCAAAGAGAAAATCTGTGTTGTGCACTGGTGATGAGAGGCATATTTGGGCAAATATTCATCATAAATGTTCAAATTTGCAATCATTTTCTAGATTGCGAAAATCGGCAATGTAATATGTTCGTATTGCATGTGCAATACAGGCGTGGGTCACTGTTGCTAAATTTTTCAAGCTGCTATAAGTTTCCAGAGACTGGAAAAAATGGTTGGCATGGCAGTACATTACAATAGCTTTATATGCAGGTAGAGTGCTCCGATATAAATTCGTGATTGCGCAAATCGGCAATTAATGATGCGCATATAAGTGCAACTTCACATTTTAGCAGGTCTGACTACATATTAGTGATTGGTGCACGAAGTATTGTTGTGAACTTGCCTGTAGCACGTATGTATGGACAGCATATGGACTACCTAACACCCTGAACTGGAACCTATCAGCTATATCACAATCTAACCTACACTGACTATCTCCCACTAACTATCTGTATTATATATATAAGCTAACTAACTATCTAATGTAATGTGACACAGTAAAGCACAGAGCACAGCAATGACACTGCTGTCTCTCTCAGAACTGAAAAAAAAAAAAAAAACAGCAGAAAATGGCTGCTGGGGAGGTTCTTATATAGTAAGGGGTAGGTAACTTTCCTATTGGTTGCTAGGGATGTTGCTAAGCTTAGACAAAGATATTGCAGCCTTCTCATTGGCCCACAAGCAAGAAGCAGGGAGGGATCATGAGTTCAGAGGGGAAAAAAATCTAGAATATTCACAAATGCGAATATATAGCACCATATTCTAAATATTTGCGAATTCTCGAAGTTGTGATATTCATGACTAAATTTAGCGATTTGAATATTCGCGCCCCAAACTATTGTGCACTGGCCCTCCAAAAAAATAACGCAGTAGATTCAATTTTGTCTGGCATCTTTCACTTCAAAGTATGTATATGAATTATGAATGAGATGTGTGCATATCCTACCTTGCCACTCCTAGTTTGGCCTCTTGAAGAGCTTGAACAACTATGTTGTGTTTTCATAGGGTATGGATGAAAAGCAGGAAACCCCCAAACATCCTACAAAGAAAATCAATGAAGCACATACAGTAAACTTGTTACTTTTTTTTTTGCATACATCTGTATAGTTTGCTACTTCAAAGGGTTTTCCAAGATTTTTATACTCATGATGACCTATACAGGGTTGCCAAACAAAATTTTTCTTTTTTTCTGGACAACTTTTACGGACAAATTAGAAAACCATAAAGTAGAGATGAGCGAATTTATGGAAAATTTGATTCGGCTGATTCGCCTAATTTCACCAAAAAATTTGCTTAATGACGAATTACATTTTTTTGTAAGTAGTGGGTGCAATGACAGAGAGCTGCGATAGCACCACCCCGTCATTGTTCCCCTCAGATGCCATGTTCATACATGATCGTGGCATTTGAGTGTAATTTTACACAGTTTTTAACAATAAAAAATCTAACTTATCGACTCCATTTGCTCATGACGGGCCAGCCACCGCAATCTTGCTTGAAGATCTCGGCCGTAATCCCATGCAGCGCGAGGTAACATCATCACACCAGCCGGCATGATGACGTAATCTAGCACCGCATGGGAATTCAGCCGAGATCTTCAAGCAAGATGGAGGCTGGCGGCCCGTCGCAAGCAAATTGAGGAGGTAAGTTTGAATTTCTTTGGTTTTTATACTATTTTAGGTTAAATCGATTCACTGACATGAAGCACAAGGAAATTCGGCTTCTAGGCAAATCGAATTTATCCTGAAATTCGGATCGATTTCCACTTCGTGGGATTCAATTCGCTCATCTCTAATTATAAGTAATACAGGTCTACAGCTCAATATACTATTATGAACTCATTAGCAGCATTTATTGTGATCTATAAAATGATGAAAATGACCACCAGATTAATCTAGTCAAGTACCACCACACAAAAAAAAAAATCACGGACACAGAGAAAAAGTTGCCTATTTTTCTGGACTGTTCTGAAATTTCTGGACGGTTGGCAACCCTGGACCTATCCTTAGATAAGTCATCAGTATCAGGCATCAGACCGGAAGATAGGTCATCAGTATCTAGGAAAACCTCTTTAACCATACTAAGTTCTTTGAGATCTATAATTTTAATGCAAAATTCTAATTTTTTAACAAACATTCTATGAAGACTTGACATTTCTTCCATTATTTACTTATAATTTTGTATTGCCACTGAGACAGGGGACATATTTTTTTTATAATTGGTCTTTAGTGGAAACCCATACAGTATGCAAATTAAGAAACTGTGCGGCCATGAGAATCCAGACATCTGTGAATTTGTGTGCTGGACTTTTTACAAGGACAGTGATGTACCATCAGGTCTTTGCACATACATATCATTGTTACCCATCTGGATAACATTGATAACTCATCCTATAGATTACAACTTTGTTTCCTGCATTGGCCAAGAATGTAAGTGTGACTGCTATGTGACCCTTGAGGAGACAGTGCCCAACCCTGGATGGTCCCATGCTCCTCACTATTCAGTAGCTAGAACCTGAGGCCTATCTCTGGAGGATCTGTATTAGCAAAAACGGGCCTGAGAAGATAAAGTTTCATTAAAAAATGTGTAATGGGGAACAAAACACCAGGATCTTCTGACCGAGAAGGAAAAACACAGTATGATAATAAGGGGGTAATTTTTTTTTTTGCAACAGTGCCTAATGATGTTTAGGTATCATACCGATATTACCTATGATTTAGCTATGAAATATATGAAAACTTGGAATACTTTCCTGCAGAAGTATCCTGACATATAATGCCTGAAACACTATTTGATGTTAAAAAAAAATCAAGAAGAAAAATGTATGTTTTTCTGAAGCTCAGAATATGTCTTATTACACTAGTGGGAATGGAAGATCGTAAAATACCAGGATTGTTATGACAGTTATGCTGATAGAACGGCTGAATTATTTTTTTTTTGCTTTTAAGGTTCTGTATGAATAATATAAAGTAAAGGAATAAGCCCAATTTATTTATGTATAGGCTTGTGCGATCCTGCTCCTGAGTTATAGAATGGGAGTGGATTATGCAGTGGATTATGTTCATTAGAGGTACACCTTACCAATCTCCTGCCCTCAGAAAATTAGTCTGTGTCACGCTCGTGTGTGGAAGGAAAACAGCACACCGAGCATAGGAGGGAAAGGGGATACAAGAATAAGGCCTGGTAACTAGGAAAGGAAGATGGACACCTCCTAGAGAAAACCCTAACTCCAGGCCTGATTGACTACCCGTATGAACCGGCCCCAAAGGTAGGCAAGTTCATACACCATATACCTAGAATCTCACCCTATAGGACCCTGGAACTAATGTAGGACTGAGTCTACCTGTTCCCCTAAAGGAAAGGAGTCTCCCTCAGGCCTAATGACAAACAATAGGCAAAGCAAACACACAAATATATCAAAATGAAATACAAAAGGGAACAGAAACACTTATCTTCAATGAAGCTTTGGTAGCACCAGCAACTCAACTGAGAACCAAACACAAGCTAACCACAAGTCCAACAGAAGCTATAAACCGCACAGCATAGTGGGAGAAATAACAATAAATAGGGAAGGTTAAATGTCCACAATAGCAACACCTGGGGATAGAAGGTGTGGCAAGCACCAGAAACAACACAGACGTCATTTGATTCAAAAGAAAACATGTCAGATCAAACCACGTGTTGCCAGACTCACAGATCTCCTGCCACCTGTTGCAGGAATGTCCATGACAGTTTGTTCCTAAGGTCAGGATTTTGAGGATACATACAAAAAGAAAAAAAAACTTATGGAATATAATTCTCTGGTCCAGCTACCTACAGCATTGGTTTTTGCGCAAGGCCTGTACGGACCCTGGGGTGTCCTCCTTTTCTGTGGCTCCACGCTCAGACAGCAGCATTGCACCACAGCTACAGACTGACTGACTGAGGATTTCTCTCTCACCCCAAGTCAGTAACTACAGTTGGTCAACATGTCACTCTGTGTTTCCTGGGCAAATTATGGTTGTGTGAATGAGCCCCATAACTGTCATACTGTGTTGTCATAACAGTGACATCCACAGTGCAGTCATAATAAAGACACCCACAGTGCTCCCATAACAGTGACATCCACCGCGTGGTCATAACAGAAAAATTCACAATGCGATCATAACAGAGACATCCACAGTGCAGTCATAACAGTGACATCGGCAAAATAGGAATGGTCAGCACACCACGATGTTATAGAAGACCTGGTGCTCTGTGATGTGGGAGAATAGCCCACAGTACAATAGAGCAAGAATTCACGGCACTCAGGATTATGATGCAACAAATCAAAGGATTTTTAATGTTTCCATCCACAAAATTAATAATAATATATACACCGCCAACGTTTCGGTCCTTCCCGGACCTTGTTCACGGCCAGGTGCATGTAGACTGTGTGTTTGGCGTGCCATTCCACGCCAAACACACAGTCTACATGCACCTGGCCGTGAACAAGGTCCGGGAAGGACCGAAACGTTGGCCGTGTATATATTATTATTAATTTTGTGGATGGAAACATTAAAAATCCTTTGATTTGTTGCATCATAATCCTGAGTGCCGTGAATTCTTGCTCTATAACAGTGACATCCACAGTGCAGTTATAACAGAGAAATCCACAGTGCTCCCATAACAGTGACATCCACAGTGCTCCAATAACATAGACATCCACAGTGCAGTCATAACAGAGACATCCACAGTGTGGTCATAACAGTGAAATCCAAGGTGCTCCCATAACAGTGACATCCACAGTGCAGTCATAACAGTGACATCTACAGTGCAGTCATAACAGAGACATCCACCATGCAGTCATAACAGAGACATCCACAGTGCAGACATAACAGAGACATCCACAGTGCAGTCATAACAGAGACATCCACAGTGCAGTCATAACAGTGACATCCACAGTGCAGTCATAACAGAGACATCCACCATGCAGTCATAACAGAGACATCCACAGTGCAGTCATAACAGAGTCATCCACAGTGCAGTCATAACAGAGACATCCACAGTGCAGTCATTACAGTGACATCCACAGTGCAGTCATAACAGTGACATCCACAGTGCAGTCATAACAAAGACATCCACAGTGCAGTCATAACAGAGACATCCACAGTGCAGTCATAACAGTGACATCCACAGTGCTGCCATAACAGTGACATCCACAGTGTAGTCATAACAGTGACATCCACAGTGCAGTCATAACAGAGACATCCACAGTGCTGTCATAAAAGAGACATCCACAGTGCTGCCATAACAGTGGCATCCACAGTGTGGTCATAACAGTGACATCCACAGTGCTCCCATAACAGTGACATCCACAGTGTCGTCATAACAGTGACATCCACAGTGCTCCCATAACAGTGACATCCACAGTGCTGTCATAACAGTGACATTCACAGTGTGGTCATAACAGTGGCATCCACAGTGTGATCATAACAGTGGCATTTACAGTGCTGTCACAACAGTGACATCCACAGTGCCCCCATAACAGTGACATCCACAGTGCCCCCATAACAGTGACATCCACAGTGCAATCATAACAGTGGCATTTACAGTGCTGCCACAACAGTGACATCCACAGTGCGGTCATAACAGTGACATCGACAGCACAAAGGCTGATCGCTATGTTTTGACATGCACAGTACTGCATCACACAGAAGACCGTACACTGACATGAGCAATGGTGTCTGGCAGTCCAGGAGCATGTGCAATGTGCAGGCGCTGGGAACAAGGAAGGATGGCAGAAGGAGGTGATGATGCTGTCTTATGCTTCAGAGAAGAGATAGAGGACCGGTTTGTACCAGATTCCCAAAAACGCTACTGGGGGGTTGAGAACCCCTTAGGGCCAGAAAACCCCTTTGACCATGGCTATTGCTAACCATGGCTAATTGTCTATTGTGTTGTGGATAGAGCTGGTTACTGGTCACTTTCACAGGAGCAGAGCTGCAGAAACCAGCTTTATCCGCTCCATAATGGATGGGGCTGTGTAATTCCAGTGCTAAAGCTACTCCTGAGCAACTGTCTGTGAGGGTGTGGATGTTGGATCCCTGCTTGCTGATCTCATATTTATGGCCTGTTTTGAGGATAGGCCATCAATATAAAAAAAAAACAGGAAACCACTTTAATACTGAAATTAGTGCCTAAAAGAATAAATACTGTATGTATTCCTTGTTATCATTCTAGGGGCATTTACGGCTGTGATAGACATATGTGCTCTTTAGTAAATGAGCTGGATTGCCTATTGAAGGCTTGGTAACTAATGAGCCAACACCCAAACTACAGCAAAGCTATATCTTTACCAAAAATAATACATATACAATAGCTGTTTATATACATTATTTTTAGGAATAATTTATGAAGTTGATGTTTTAAATCCTTATCTGAAACCTTTATGAATTAGATAGCGCTATACAATGGCTAACAAATAATGTATTCCGTCATTTCATTATTTTAATGTGCACTCATTCCATACATGTCTAGAAATTGACCAACTGAGCGGCGGAACATGCTGCATAGCATATAATTTGGCATTAAGCTTGACATTGATGATCCACATGTGTTTACACAGGAGCTTAATATGGAAAACAAATTTAAATATGTAGATGATATTTGCATTTTCTAATTTTTTTCATTCTGTCCATAATAACTGAAAGAGCTACGGTCTTCAACAAAAAAGCCAGACTCTCAACATACGGGCACTGCAGATTCCCTGCGAGTCGGACCTATTCTAGGTCATCAAAATTAGAAACCGGACAAGCCCTTTAATGAGGTTATCCCATGACTAATGGAAAAAAATGGAAATCAGAAATCATATAGTAAATGAAAATCTCTCTTTAACCCCCTTAAGGACCAGGCTCATTTTCACCATAAGGACCAGGCCATTTTTTGCAAATCTAACCAGTGTCACTTTATGTGTGAATAATTTTAAAACGCTTTTACTTATCCAGGGCATTCTGAGATTGTTTTCTCGTCACATATTGAAATTCGTGACTCCGGTAAAATGGAGTGAAAAAAAATTCATTTTTATTTATAAAAAAAATACCAAATTGACAATAAATTTGGAAAATTTAGCAAATTTCCAAGTTTCAATTTCTCTACTTCTATAATACATAGTAATACCTCCAAAAATAGTTATTACTTTACATTTCCCATATGTTTACTTCATGTTTGGATAATTTTGGGAATGCCATTTTATTTTTTGGGGATGTTACAAGGCTTAGAAGTTTAGAAGCAAATCTTGAAATGTTTCTGAAATTTTCCAAAAGCCACTTTTTAAGGACCAGTTCAGGTCTGAAATCACTTTGTGAGGCTTATATAATAGAAACCACCTAAAAATGACCCCATTTTAGAAACTACACCCCTCAAGGTATTCAAAACTGATTTTACAAACTTTGTTTTAAGGTGTTCCAAAAGAGTTATTGGCAAATGGAGATGAAATTTTAGAATTTAAATTTTTTGGCAAATTTTCCTTTTTAATCCATTTTTTCCAGTAACAAAGCAAGGGTTAACAGCCAAACAAAACTCATTATTTATAGCTCTGATTCTCCAGTTTATAGAAACACCCTATATGTGGTCGTAAACTGCTGTACGGGCACATGGCAGGGCGCATAAGGAAAGGAACGCCATGTGGTTTTTGGAAGGCAGATTTCACTGGGATAATTTTAAGCTGCCATGTCACATTTGAAGCCCCCCTGATGCACCCCTAGAGTAGAAACTCCAAAAAAGTGACCCCATTTTGGAAACTACGGGATAAGGTGGCAGTTTTGTTGGTACTATTTTAGGGTACATATGATTTTTGGTTGCTCTATTTTACACAGTTTTTATTTTTTGTTATTTACAGTGTTCATCTGACAGGTTAGATCATGTGGTATTTTTATAGAGCAAGTTGTTACGGACGCAACAATATCAAATATGATTTTAATGATTTTTTTTGTTTCTCCTTATTCTGAAAGCCATAATTTTTTTTATTTTTGGGTCTTATGTAGGGGCTAATTTTTTTCATATGAGAGGATGGTTTAATTGGTACTATTTTAGGGTGCATATGACTTTTTGTGTTCACCTGAGGGGTTAGGTCATGTGTTATTTTTATAGAGCAGGTTCTTATGGACGTGGCGATACCTAATATGTGTACTTTTATTTATTTATTTTACTATAACACAATAAAAGCATTTTAGAAAAGAAAATATAAATTTTAGTGTCTACATAGTCTGGGAGCCATATTTTTTTTATTTTTTTGGCAATTGTCTTATGTAGGGGCTCATTTTTTGTGGGATGAGGTGACGGTTTGATTGGTACTATTTTGGCTTACATATGACTTTTTTGATCACTTTCATTACCTTTTTTGAGAAGTGAGGTGGGCAAAATTTCAATTTCATCATAGTTTTTCATATTTTTTTTTCATAGCATTCACTGTGTGGGGAAAATAACATGACCGTTTTGAAGATCAGGTCGTTATGGACATGGTGATATTACTATATAGTGTACTGTAGTGTATTGTGACTTTACACACAGGCTGATCAGGCTGCTGCCTTTAGCAAAAGCCTGATCTTAGCATTACCATGGCAACCCAGAAGCCTGTGAAGGCGTCCAGTTGCCATGGTAACCATCAGCCGCTGCCACAACAGAGCAACAGCTAATGGGGGAAGGAGGGAGGGGGGGACCCCTCCCTCTGGGTCAAGTATTGGCTGGCTGCAATGGCACAGCAGCCCCCAATGGAAGCGGGAGGTAGCTCCCTCCCTGTTAACCCCTTTCATATAGCGGTCCCTATGGACCGCCGCATGGAAGGGGTTGAACGGCTGACATCTGTGCTGACACTTTGCTTAAACCACCCGGCCATCCTGAAAGATGAGGGGGGGGGGGCGGGGGATCTCAGACAGGGTACTGCGGGTGGGGGATTGTGCTCCTGCCTGCCCACTCGCTCGCCTCACAGGATCTACGGAAGGTGATTGGCGGTGTAAATTACACCACCGATCACCCTCCTATTCCAGGTCATCGGGTCGCCGGAGACCCGAATGACCCGGAAACGGAGCAAACATCAGGTCTGAATTGACCTGCGGTTTACTGCGACCACCGATACAGGGGGTCACAGGACCCCCCTCGGCATTGTCACAGAGTGCCTGGAGAATGATTTCAGCACTCTGTTCCGATCACCGCCCGCCACGTGGCAGTGATCGGAAATACACAGGGCATACATGTACGCCCTGTGTCTTTAAGGACTCGGACATAAGGGTGTACCTGTACGCCTTATGTCCTTAAGAGGTTAAAGGGGTTATCCGGTAATAATTATTGATTTCCCAGCCTCAACATAGGTCATAAATATCAGTTTAGCGGGAGTCTGACATCTGGGACCCCATCGATCAGCTAGGAGAATCAGGGTGCTGCGTGAGCGTCATGGCCTCCTCCTAGGCTATGTGATGTCGCAGTTCATCGGTCACATGGCCTAGTTGCAACTCATCCCCATTGAAGTGAATGGGGCTGAGCTGCAATTGCAAGCACAGCCGATACGCAATGTATGGCTCTGGGCTTGTGGAGCACAGTAGCTCCCTGAAACAGCTGATTGGAGGGGCGCTGGAACTTCAACCCCCACCGATCTGATAATGATGACCTATTCTGAGAACTCCTTTAAGGAAGCTACAACCAGCCCTATACCTCACATGGATCAACAACGCTAAAGTCCCGGCTTCCATGGTAAAGTGTAGTGGGGAGGCAGGGGAGAAGTATACTTACCGTCAGTGCGGCTCCCGAGTCCCGGGGGCGCTCCACAATGACTTCAGAGCGCCCCATAAGCATGGATTACATGATCGCACGGATCACGTGATCCATGCATGTGGGGCGCTCTGACGTCATTGTGGAGCGCCCCGGGAGCCGCACGGACTGTAAGTATCTGCTTACCTGGCTCCCCACTACTTACTATGGCAACCAGGACTTCAGTAGCGTCCTGGCTGCCATAGTAACACTGAAAGCATTTTGAAGATTGATCAGTCTTCAAATGCTTTCAGTTGTCTTGCGTTGTGACGGATCCGGCGGATCCTCACAATGCAAGTGTGAAAGAGGCCTAAGTCTTAAATATCTGGGATCACTATCGATCACTACAACAGGCTCTCCCCCATTCATCCTTGCTGCATAACAAAAGTGAGGAGGCATATGGAGATGCCACTCCATTGAAAGTCCAAGGGACTAACAGAGACAACTGAGTGCAGTGCCTGAACAGAGGTGCAAGCTTCACTGTCACGCTATTCTAACTTTTTATTGTGGAGTTGCAGTGAGGAAGAACTTCAGAGACCCACTCCAGCAATCATATTTTTAGCACCTATTCTATGGTTAGGCAATAAATGTCCATTGTTAGACAACTCCCTTAACTGCTCGTTATTATACTCACATACAGCTTCCTAAGATACATACAAATCCATAGTGTAGATCACATGCTAGTGATCAAGTTCTGATGACCAACAGAGCAACAGAAAAAATGTTATCCAGCCATCACATACACCAAAAATGTTCTCCTCTTTTTAGGTTTTACTGATAATTTTATGCATTTACTATAATTTACTGTATATTAATTTCCCTCCATCTGCTCAATTTTCTACTGCATGTAGATTCAGAAGAAGACTGGGCAGATGGAAGGATCCCATGACTGTAGGATCAGGCTACAAGGATAGTTTTTAGACTGTAACCATGGAGATACATAGTAAAAACATTACAGTATACGCGCTGCTGAAATCAGTCTCTGAGGGATAAGTATGCTTGGATTATATCTTTATGTACTGTTACTAAAGATTTTGTTTGGTAAGTAAATAAAAAGTGTCTTTGTGGAATCGGCTGTTGCAGACCTATACTATGTGATTTCACCGAGGGCGTCTACACGGAGATTTCCTATCACTAGTTCCTAACTGCAATCAGAATAACTCCCTGGATCAACAATCGTTCTCCAGAAATCTAATGACTATAACCTGTAATATTATTACTAGTGATGAGCGAAGTTATGAAAAATTTGATTCAGCTGCTTTCCCAAAGAGTATTTCTTTGTATGTAGCAGGCGCAATGACAGGGAACGACAATAGCACCTCCCCCTGTCATTGAACCCCTCAGATACTGATCTTGGCATCTGAGATTAACATTAAGGCCTTTCAGGGTTTAATCCGGTAAAAAAAAACAAAAAACATTTGCTTGCTAAAAGGCCTTTGCGGCCATCTTGATTGAAGACACAACATGAAATCTGACGACATGATGACTTCATCACGCTGGCTGGACGCTGTGACATCATCAATGATTACATCACTGCGTCCGGCCAGCAAGCTCGCATGGTAATGTCACACATCACCCCGTGTGAGATTTCATGCAGTATCTTCAATCAAGATGACGCAACGGCCTCTCTAAGAGCAAATTATTAAGGTCAGCAAATGGATGAGGTATCTATTTTTGTTTTTTGCTGCCATTTCAGGAAAAATAGATTTGTTATCACAAAGTGTATTTTTGTTTTTTGCCGCCATTTCAGGAAAAATAGATTCGTTACCACAAAGTGTGAATTTTTCAAATTACTGTAGTCCACCCATTACAGTTATTACTTTAGTTGCCCTCCTCTGAACCCTCTCCATCTCTATGTCTGCCTTGTTCACAGGAGCCAAGAACTGTACACAGTACTCCATGTGTGGTCTGACTAGTGATTTGTAAAGTGGCAGGACTATGTCCTCATCACAGGCATCTATGCCCTATGACCCATTATCTTATAGGCCTTGGAAGCAGCTGCCTTACACTGGTTTCTACAGCTTAGTTTGCTGTCCACTAAAATTCCTAAGTTAAAGTTTTTCAATGCTTCCTCGCTACCCTCCTGTTTTAGTGATTTAAATGCTTTCTTTTTGTCATTTATTGCTTCTTTTACATTTCTATTTATCCACATTTTTCTTGTTCCTTACCCTCCTATTGCGATAAGGTATGTACCTCTCACAATTAGAGTTAAGGATGGTTTTAAAAATGTCCCATTTTGGTGGCTGCATTTTCATTTTTGAGGACACTGTCCCAGTTAGTGGGGCCAATGGCCTCTCTTAGCTGGTCAAATTTTGCTTTTTTGAAGCTTATTTTTTGTGCCTCCCTGAACACTCTTTTGAATGACATGGTAGGAAATTGTTCTGCATTGCTTTTTTGAGTTGGAGCAATTAAAAATGTGCCACATCTGTCCACGATTTGAGTGTAGTATTGAACTTCAGCCCTACTGAAGTGAATGGGGCTGAGCTGCATTAACACATATACAACCTGGTGACAGTTGTGGGACTGTTTTGGGAGGAGAGAGGTATATATTTCAAATTATCACCCATTTAAGCCATGGATAGTTAACTTCTCACCTGACTGTGTCCAGCATTCTCCTTCCCAGGTGATGTAGGATATATCCTGACAAGTTTTGAGTTGTCTTCACATGTCCCACTTTTTGAACTTTCTTGGTTATTCTGGCTCCAAACAAATTTTTGACTGTCTGTCCTTGAGAACCTATTCACTGCAAAGACATGACTGGCTGGAAATGAATTACGATGATGACCTTTCTGAATCCTCTGAGGTTGTCCTTCAAGCCCTTTCACCTTACTATTGGCACTCTTCAAAAGCATGCTATTGTCACCACAGGAAATGAGCTTTACAGGCGGTGCTAGCCTTTGATTCGAAAGTTGGAAGATACATGTTTGAATGTGACCATGAAAAGAAGATTTTGCCACATTTTCAGAATAGTTTGAACACGATTTCCAGGCATTTTGGCCTCTGAGTTTTACTATAGCATCTTTATAATTTTCTATTAAGTCAGCAGCATGTCTTCCGGTTGCATCTTCCCCGTTGATCTTTTTATTGTTATGGATTGTACACAGCATGGAAGCAGGGCTGTTAGTAACAATTTGTTGTCTTTCACTTTGATCTGTGGAGATGTTGACCTTTTCTTCGGATGCATCAGGTGATGTATCCAGCTTGTATCTGCTTGATATATTATTTGTGATACATAATAGTCTTTTCACTCTGTTGCCTTTTTCTCCAGTATTAATATCCTTCGCAGCTGTGGAATATTTCATTGTAAACTGTCCAGATGGCTTTGTCTTGGATTTATCTTCTTGGGCATTGCTGATGCCTTTTAATTTAGGACTATCAAAGATATTAGTTAAGGACAATACTTTATCATCGGTTTTGTACTTGGCAGTAGACATCTTGAGATATAACGCTGGTGATAAAACAAGGCTGTTTATGTTGAGGTGTCGGCATCTCCATTTAGACGATCCAGACAAACAAGTGATGAAGTCTTCCTCTTGCATTCCAAGCACACAAAAAAAATTAAAAAATATATATGTTAAAAGCTTAGATTACAAATTCTAGATGTTGACTAAAGCACCACCTCTGTATTTTAAAGGGTTGTCCAGTTTTAAGGGAACTGAACAACACAGAGGATCTGCCTGCAATAAAGAAGTGCTCATTACTTACCTGGCAGATCCACATGGCCACCTAGGTTCACGCACCTACCCTTTGTATACTTGGCTGCAGCAGTGACATCATATCAACAATAAATGACTGCTGATGCACCCTTGAGGCCAATGATTGCCTGCTGCAGTCACATGTTATCGACATGATATTACCACTGCAGCCAGGTAAAGAGAGGCCAGCTGGGAGTACTGATGCAGGGATGCAGGATCTGCCAGGTAACTAATGATCGCTTATTTATTGCAGGCGGATGCCATGTGTTGTCTAGTTTACTCCTGAAATTCTTTTAAAATCACAGCTTTCTCTGGTTATAGCATTTTTCGATAGATCTCTCAATAAAAGGTGACAAACTGCAAGAAGAAAAAGTGTGAACAAAAAAAAGCCACTAAAAAACTTGTAATAAAAAATACTTGAATTTCAAATTGTATTTTAACAAGCCCAAAAAACTGAAACAAAAAATTATGGGTAAAAAAAGCAGTAAACATAGAATGCATTGCCACACAGTTCTAAAGCATAGAGAAAGTTGAAGCAATATTTTTTGTAAGACTCTGTTCACATCTGTGTTGTTGTTTCCGTAATAAATGAACACTGACTGACAGACGCCATTGTCCTATAACAGTGGTGGCAAATGGCACGGATGCCAGAGCTGGCACTCAGAGCCCTCTCTGTGGGCACCCGCACCCTGAAAAAAGTCTATAGTGCACCAATCTGTCTTAGACTTTTCCTGCCATTCATCAGTGTAGAGCGCACTATGAACAGCACAGGAAGCACTCTGAATGTAGGCAGGATATTATAGCTCAATGATAAATTACATGGAAGATATACTATATTGGTTTGTAGTATTCAGGTTAAATTGCCGTGCTGGCACTTTGCAATAAATAAGTGGGTTTTGGGTGGCAGTTTGGGCACTCGGTCTCTAAAAGGTTCGCCATCACTGTCCTATAACATGGCGTGCTGGTCTCTACTGCAGTGTCCATCATTTTCATGTGAAGGACAGTGGTACATGTGCTATTCTTCCCATCAAAAACAATAGAATAAGTGAAAGAGGCTGCAATGCAGATATGAACATAGCCTTAATACAATGTGTCATTTCTAGCTCAAGGCCTTAGAGCAGAGGCATAACTTAGAGCTCTTGGGCCCTAAAAAGAAACCAGGCCCCCAACTCTCCAGGCGCAACTCTGGCCTTCTTATGTAATTAAAAGGTTTTCCGAGTGTTTAATATTGATGACCTATTCACAGAATAGGCCATCAACATCTCGTCTGACTCCAAGTAACACTATTGGTCAACTGTTTGAAGGAGTTGTGACACGCCAGTGATGCTACGCCTAGGCCAGTGACATCACACTATTCGGTCACATGACCTTGATGCAGCTCAGTTCTGTTCAAGTGAACTGGGCCTGGGCTGCAATACCAAGCACAATCTCTATAAAATGGATGCTGCTGTGTTTACTATGCATTGGTGTACAATGAAAGATAAGGACAGCACCACTTACTGATCACTTCTCAATCTATTAAACGGCGGCGGTGCTCGCGATGTCAGGTCCCGGCCCAAAGGACCCCACGAAAATCCAAGACATAGAAAAAACCTCAGCACTATTGATCTTCAATCCACTTGTAGATTTATTAGCACCGAAAACACAGCAACGTTTCGACTGCAATGAGTCTTTTTCAAGCTAGTTACCTAGCTTGAAAAAGACTTATTGCAGTCAAAACGTTGCTGTGTTTTTGGTGTTAATAAATCTACAAGTGGATTGAAGATCAAGAGTGCTGCGGTTTTTTCTATGTCTTGCTATGCTTTGGTGAGCACTGCAGCCTCCTAAAACAGCTGATCAGTTGTGGTGCTGGGTGTTGGAACCCCACTGATCAGATATCCTTAGAATAGGCCATCCCTAATAAACACCCAGAAAGCGCCTTCAAGGATCCTTTGGGTCCCCTCAGACACAAGCATCCAGGTCTTGGAGACATGCAATATGCATGAGCCCTTAACGACTATGTCCAGCCCATTTTTTCAACCAAATTAATTTTATTGTTCCAATGAATCTAAATGAAATATAAAATTTACAAGCAGTGTTGGACTGGGGTGCTTAGGGCCCACCAGTAAAATTTATTTTAGGGGCCCACCATACGGATAGATT
Organism: Bufotes viridis; assembly: GCA_033119425.1. Taxonomy (NCBI): domain Eukaryota; kingdom Metazoa; phylum Chordata; class Amphibia; order Anura; family Bufonidae; genus Bufotes; species Bufotes viridis. The sequence continues at coordinate 36,649,940 of CM065596.1, read as the reverse complement.
CAAAGATGACCTGATCACACAGCAGCAAGATGCTACCAGATGATTGAATATGGGGGTCCCTGCAGCAACTTTGAGAAGGTAGATCCTGGGGAAAAGAGGATACTGGTAACTTTCCTCTATAGTCGTCTCAGCTCTGATCGTGTCTATAATAATAAACTGGGGAGTTTTTTTAATAATATATCAAGTTTTTTATATGAACATAGGCTGGTTGCGGTGTTGTACATTGAATATATGTATGTAGTGCAGTAAGTCTACTGTGTTATGCACCACTTGTGCAGGGGGTGGGAGACTAAAGGTCTACCTTGCTCAGGGGCCCACCGAGGAATACACCTGTACCCCTGTGGGCCAGTCCGAGTTTACAAGAGATTTTGATTTGGATATTTCCTTAGATTTTGTTTCTACAACTCCTGTGCATTTCTAAGTGCCTCCAAGATAACAGACAACAAGCAATCCCTGTATAGTCTGCTCTTGCAGTAATAATCCCTATCAGGGAAGCAGGAGAAGCAACTGCTTCAGGGCCTGAGCTCAGAAGGAGCCCGAGAGCAGTACTATATGATTTTATTGTCAGGCCAGGCCCCATCAACATGCAGTAACATTGGGGCTCTGCCACCTTAATTCATGAAAGGAAGGGCCCGCAGCATGGGGCTCATAAGCCACTTTAATATGTTGCTGCACATGATGCTGACTTGTCCTCGTTATCCCCTGGGCCAGTGGCGCACTATGATCATGAGTGACGTATGCAGTGCCTGACCAGGAAACAGGATGACCAGACCGGGAGGAGAAGAGCACATGCAAAGAAGGGGCACCAGCGGCAGACTTCTGCAGGTATGTGCCGTGCCTCATGGCAGAGAGATGGCATCCTGTAGGTTCCAGGCATGAGGGCAGGGAAGCTGGGAAAGGAAAGGTATGCGTTAGTGAGGCCAGGTAAAGGGCACAACTGTGAGTGCAGGGCAGGCTTCAGCATGTAGCAGCCTGGCAGTCATCCCAACCTCTGCCAAGTCCTTCCTCTGTCAGTCTTCTGGACTATAGCATGCAGTACATGCCAGCCTCCCTTCTCTGCCACTGCTGCTCGTCTGTGTACTAGTGCTTATTTTGCACTAGTACAAGTGCTATACAAGTTATTACTCCTTTATAGTACTATTAACAGATACCGTACTCCATAGATCAGGGTGTATGTCATACATCACCCCCAGAGACCTCGTTTTAATCCCTTTCTGACACGAGTGCTAGGAAACTTGGTAGGAAAGGGGTTCCCATACTAAGTTTTGATTGATCTGTGAGATCAATGTATGCCCCTGGAAGTGGACCAAAATATTTTCATATTATAGTATAGTAGATACTGTTTTAGATCAACAAGTTGGCCCCTGGCTCTGCATGGAGTTCCACATTGTGGCATCAAGGGCATCCAGCTACTGTACCTCACTAGGGGTACAATAATACACTAATTATTGGGAATATTTAGCTCATATTTGTGTGAACTTTTTGTAATAGACTAATTTAAACAATAATTCTTCTGATAGTTTTGCTTTTCTTAATATGTTTCTATTATGTTTTGTTAGAGACAATGTTCTATTAATCTTTCCTGTTTATTCACATTATACAAGGGAATGCTTGAATGGAATTCATTGTTCAAATTGAAATAGCAACAATACAATATAATTGCTTGTAGCATAAACTGAGGACAATTTAACACGTAACCCTATTCACTGGCAAAGTGGCAAATTCTTTTTTATTTGTTCAAAACACTAAGAGTAATTAAACTTCAAAGCAAAGTCATTGCTAATTCTCTAATAAAGATGCAAATTAAAAGAGTGACTTGCATAGCAGATTGGCATGATAAATTATAATAAAATTCCCTACAGGCAGAAATAATTTTGTGAAACAAAAGCATGTTAAACTAACACTTAATTTGTTGAATAAGGGAAAGAATGGTCATTTTTTAATAATTGTTTTCTCTGTTCCCCTGAGATTTGAGAATTGGCACACTGGTATAGGATTTGAGGTGATAGTAGCTTTAATTGAGAAATTGGAAGCCATTTCTTGTCTTATAGTGATATTGAGTTATCTCACCAATACCTCTCATGCTAGACCAACATTTTTAGGATCCGTATTTTGAGTTAACCTCTAACCACAAGGGACAGCGTCTCAACTGATCACATTTTTGGCTATATCTATCTTCTTAGGTGGCTTCATAGTTTGAATTCTCTATAATACAAGAATTTACGGTATATAATAAGAATGATTAATAAAACCAATGGCGTACACAGAACATTGTCAAGAAGAAGTTTACATACACATATGCAACACAGTTCCACACATAATACACACAGAACCATACCTGTAATCCACACATAGTAATAATATTAATCATTATAGACCCAAGTCCTATGTGTCCTATGTATATGTTTATCCTTGCTTCCTATTTCAAGTTTCATAAGCGGCAGTGAAAATAATAGCTGTTTTTCAAAAATGCACAAGGGACAACAAACTCATTTGTTTTTTGCCTTCTACGATGGTTTGAGGGCACTCAAACTTCCATCCAGGGAAAAAGCCTCAAATGGCCAGTGTAGGCACCACTCAATGAGGGGAGTTGAACCAATAAGCTGTGGCTACAACATAGCAGAAAGTAATATGCTGCCCCCTGTTGATAATGATTCATACCTTCACATATTTGAGAGCTAAAATAACCCTGTGCCCCTCAGTAGAAGAGAAGAGCTAAGTAATCTTCTGGACATTTCTCCACCATCTTGTATACACTGCTATGATGGAGAACAGGGGGAGGTTGTGCTGAAAGTATGGAGGGGAGGATCTTAGTGTATTTTCATATTATACTTAGGGAGACATTCTAAAATCATGTGGAAAAGGGCATAGTAAGGGGTCAAAGAACAAAAGCAGTTAAAGGTCAAGGACAAGAGAAGAGATGATATTTCAACACTGTAGAACCCAAGGTAAGCAATATTATAGTTAGTATTCAATTACAGTGGTCTTGACACAAAGACCAGAAACATGGGCAAGAATACAAAGTAGAAATATGCAACACTAAAGACCTAGTATAACCACATGTTCCGTGTTATTGTCAATGGCTCTTGAGGAAACGAAACCATTATCATTTTAAAGCTTAGTGACCCAGAAACAATAGTGTTTCTCAATGGCTGACTAGCTTCCTACTTGTAGTTCACATTTCTTTCTTTATTCTTCAAAAGCCAGTCATGTGTATCCCCTATAATTTAGTTGAAGCAAAGCTCAAGGTTACATTAAGACACAGCAGCAATGTTCAGGGACTGAAGGATGACTTGAATTTCAATGAAAACTGGATAGACCATATCTAAATGTGACTGGAACAGGACATGTGGCACTTGTGAATAATTGAAAGCCGGAGTGCTGAATTTTAGTCAAATGTCCCAAGATGACTTTATAAAATGTTTGCACATGCTTTCAATAATTTACCTGGAAATGACAGCATATTTCTATTTAATGGCTGAAATACAAACGCAGTCAAAGGAATTTTCCTCAGTAATGGACATGCTCTCTTTTTACGGGTTCCTGATGTACTATTTAAAATAAAAATACAAAACAGCTACGAACCCTAGTAATAAAAGACCACTGCAATAGTTCTATCAGGATGCATCATATCCAAATGGGAAGCTAACTCTGTAATATGGTGCATTTAGTAGCTTCAACTTAACATCCAACCTCCAATCTCCATTGCATTCAACAGATCATACTGGGGGGCAACATGTTATTTCAACATGTTCTTCTTATAGGACACTACCTTCCATATAAGTTCATCACATTTATTCTATGCAGGAGATTCTCTGTTCAAGACTAGATACTTTTAATATGAAATTGACATATCTGTAAGGAAAAAGCACAATGTGGCACAAGATTGAAAAATAGCTGAAGTATCCAAGGTTGGTTTATAGCACTTAAGACTTGTTCATCAGAATCTACATGGATGAAGAGGTGAAAAATGCTAAATGTTGATGAAGTTAAAATAATACTACTGTTGTTACTAAATAGTGATGAGCGGCAGGGACAATATTTGAATTTGCGATATTTCGCGAATATTTAGGCGAATATTCATCATAACTTTGCAAATTTGAGAATTTGCCATTATTTTCTTGCGCACGCAATACAGGCATGGGTCACTTTTCCTACAAGCTGCTAGAAGTTTCCTGAGACTGGAGAAAATGGTTGGCACGGCAGAACATTACAATAGCTTTATATGCAGATAAAGTGCTCCAATATATTCGCGATTGTGCAAATCGGAAATTAACCCCTTAAGGACGCATGACGTACCGGTACGTCATGGTTTCCGAGTCCTTAAGGACCCATGACGTACCGGTACGTCATATCTTCAAAATGCAAGTGCGGCACGGCAGGGGTTAATTGTAACAGGATGTCCGCTGATATCATTCAGCAGGCATCCTGTCACAACGCCGAGGGGGGTCATTTTACCCCCCCGTATCGGCGATCGCAGAAAACCGCAGGTCAATTCAGACCTGCGGTTTACTGCGTTTCCGGTCCATTCGGGTCTCCGTGACCCGATGAACCGGAAAAGAATGGTGATAGGTGGTGTGATATCACACCACCAATCACCGTTCTTGAATTGGGGACGGTTGTGGCGGTGCTGGGATCCGATTGGTCCGGGGAGAGAGGCGGGAGATTCAAACTCCCGGCGCTCCTCTCTCCCCTCCTCTTCCTGCTGCTGCTGCTGAGTGAGGATCGCACCCGCACAGCTCCAGCACCGCTCCAGCACTGCTCCAGTCACCCCCCCCCCCCGGCTGGCTCCCATCACCCTCCGCCATCAGGTAGGTTAGGGTCAGCGAGGAGAGGTATCTTAGGCAGGGCTAGAAGGGATAGTTAGTGTTAGTAAAAGTTTTTTTTTATTTCAGTGCTGCTTGTGGTGGTTGGGGTCCACAGCACTTAGCTGTGAGACCCTAAACCCACCCAGGGGTGCTGACCCAAGTCCCCCACAAGCCCCCCCACCACCACTTTTTTTTTTTCGTGCGCTTACTGTGGTCGGCACTTTTAGCGTCCGGCCACCGTTAGCGCATCGCCCACCCCACCGCTGATCAGTGCCGGACGGCTGATCAGCTAGTTTGAACTTAATTTTTTTTTTTTCTAACACTTGTCAACTTTTTTCTTATTATTAGTACGTGAACACCCGCCCCCACACACACGCACATACAATAAAGTTTGTCACACACGCACATACACGCACACACATACCCATGGCCCGCCGGATGTTCTCGGCGGAGGAGGCATATGCCCAGATGCTCTCCGACACCGAGAGCGCCAGTGAGGATGAGGATGACCCCACGTTCCTCCTTTCATCCGCATCCTCCTCATCATCATCTGATGATGATGATCCCCCAAGGCGGCGGAGACGCCGCCAGGCGGAGCCAGGGCCCCCACATGCTAGGGAACCCGTGGCCCACACCAGTACGAGCAGCCCTGGGGTTCGTACTGGTTTCCCGGCCCACCAAATAAGCGCACCGGAGCCCCCACCGGTGAACTTAGCTGGTGTCCCCCAGTGGACTATGAGCCTGCGATTCCGGATTTTGTTGGCAATCCTGGAATCCAGATTCCCACAGTGGGGTTCACTGAAATAGACTTTTTAGTTTTTTTTCAGTGACCCACTGGTGAATCTGATGGTGGAGCAGACGAATCTGTATGCCCAACAGTTCGTCGCTTCAGCACCCAGGCTCCTTTTTGGCTAGACCCGGTGGCTGGACGCCAGTCAGTGCAGCCGAGATGAGGACGCTTTGGGGCCTCGTGCTGCACATGGGTCTAGTGCAAAAACCCAGTGTCAGGCATTACTGGAGTGGGGACGTCCTCTATCAGACCCCACTGTACAGTATGGCCATGACACGTCCCAGATTCGAGGCCATCCGGAAATGCATGCATTATGCAGATAATGCAGCATGTCCCCCCCAAGGTGATCTTGCCTATGACCGGCTGTATAAGATACGGCCGATCATCGATCATTTTGGGGCCAAGTTTGCACAGGCCTACGTACCTGGAAGGGAGGTCGCGGTTGATGAGTCTCTCGTTGCGTTCAAGGGGAGACTCAGTTTCCGCCAATACATTCCCACTAAGCGAGCGAGGTATGGCGTGAAAATGTACAAAATTTGTGAGAGTACCTCAGGGTACACTTACAAATTTCGTGTTTACGAGGGACGAGATTCCCGTATTCAACCCCCAGAATGTCCCCCCACTCTGGGTGTTAGCGGGAAACTTGTGTGGGACCTTGTGCACCCACTGCTGGATAAGGGTTACCACCTGTACGTGGATAACTTTTTATACCAGTATTCCCTTGTTCAGGTCCCTTGCCGCCAGATCCACGCTCGCTTGTGGGACCGTGCGGAAAAATCAGAGCGGCCTCCCTACCTCCCTCCTCCAGGTACCTATCCCCAGGGGTGAGACCCGTGCCCTTACCAGCGACAACCTGTTGTTGGTCAGGTATAAGGACAAGAGGGATGTCCTTATCCTGACCACAATCCATGGTAACGGCACCACCACAGTCTCTGTGCGAGGTACCACGGCAACGGTCCTCAAGCCCGATTGTATCGTCGACTACAATCGGTATATGGGAGGAGTTGATCTATCTGATCAAGTCCTCAAACCATATAATGCCATGCGGAAAACCCGGGCATGGTACAAAAAGGTTGCGGTCTACATGGTACAGGTTGCCATGTACAACGCTTTGTACTATCTCGAAGCGCTGGCAGCACAGAGACTTTCCTCCAGTTCTATGAGGCAGTCCTCAAGGACCTGATCTTTTCAGACCGGGAAAGAGCAGGTCGGAGTACCTCGGGAATTGGAGGCGCCCGGGTCGCTCCCTGGCCAACATTTTCCAGGTGTGGTCCCCCATACTGGAAAAAGGGACGAACCCAAAAAGATGCAGAGTGTGTCACAAGAGGGGGATTCGGAAGGACACCACCACTCAATGTGACACTTGCCCCGATCATCCGGGCCTCTGCGTTATCAATTGCTTCAGGGAGTATCACACTTCCATGGAGTACTAAATTTTTATAATTCCCGACAGTCCCCTAGAGAACATAAAAACTATGGCTCTCAGACTTTGTAGACACTGGAACAAATTTTTGTCACAAAAATATTAGTTTTAGTGCAGGCATCCTCAAACTGCGGCCCTCCAGATGTTGTAAAACTACAACTCCCAGCATGCCCAGACAACCTACAGTGGGAATTGTATTTTTACAACATCTGGAGGGCCGCAGTTTGAGGATGCCTGCTTAGTGTCTCCAAAGTATGAGAGCCATATATATTGGGCATACGTAATATATTGGCCACGTACGTAAAAAACTTGTCTATAAATATACCCCATAAACTAGCCCTTCGATAAATGCCGTCCAAAAAATCTAATAAAAACTATGTAAAAAAGCCATTTTTATTTTCACCTTGGATCCCAAAAAGTGTAATAAAAAGCCATTAAAAAGTCATATGCACCCCAAATAGTGCCAATCAAACCGCCATCTCATCCAGCAAAAAATGAGCCCCTAAATTAGATAGTCGCCCAACCCAAAAAAATAAAAATTTAGCTCCCAGGCTATGGAGATACTAAAATAATTTTTTGTTCCTCATATGATGATATAGTATAATTTGTTTAGATTTTACATGAAGTAGACATATTAGGTATCGCCGCGTCCGTAACAATCTGCCCTATAAAAATAACATTTAACCCAACCCCGGATGAACAGGGTTAAAAATAAAATAAAAACTGTGTAAAAAAGCCATTTTTGTCACCTAACATCAAAAAAGTGTTATAGCGAGCGATCAAAAAGTCATATGCACCCCCAAATAGTGCCAATAAAACCGCCATCTCATCCCGCAAAAAATGAGCCCCTATATTAGACAGTCACCCAACCAAAAAAAAAAATGTAGCTCCCAGGATATTGAGATACTAAAATTATTTAATTTGTGTTCCTCAACTGATAATATAGTGTAAAATCTAAACAAATTATAAAAAGTAGACATATTAGGTATCTCCACGTCCGTAACAATCTGCCCTATAAAAATAACATTTAACCCAACCCCGGATGAACAGGGTTAAAAAATAAAATAAAAACTGTGTAAAAAAGCCATTTTTGTCACCTAACATCAAAAAGTGTTATAGCGAGCGATCAAAAAGTCATATGCACCCCCAAATAGTGCCAATAAAACCGCCATCTCATCCCGCAAAAAATGAGCCCCTATATTAGACAGTCACCCAACCAAAAAAAAAAATGTAGCTCCCAGGATATTGAGATACTAAAATTATTTAATTTGTGTTCCTCAACTGATAATATAGTGTAAAATCTAAACAAATTATAAAAAGTAGACATATTAGGTATCTCCACGTCCGTAACAATCTGCCCTATAAAAATAACATTTAACCCAACCCCCGGATGAACAGCATACAAAAAAAAAAAAAATGGAAAAACACAATTTTTGGGCAAAATTTCCATTTCAATCCATTTTTCCGGTAATAAAGCAAGGGTTAACAGCCAAACAAAACTAAAAATTTATTGCCCTGATTCTGTAGTTTGCAGAAACACCCCATATGTGGTCGTAAATGGATATATAGCCACAAGGCAGGGCATAGAACGAAGGGAACGCCATATGTTTCTTGAAGGCAGATTTTGATGGATTGGTTTATTTACACCATGTCCCATTAGAAGCTCCCCTGATGTAGCCTAGACTAGAAACTCCAAAAAGTGACCCCATATAAGAAACTACACCCCTCAAGGTATTCAAAAATACTTTACAAACTGTATTAACCCTTTAGGTGTTCCACAAAACTTAATGGCGAATGTAGAAACAATTTTAAAATTAAAATTTTTTGTTATCTTTCCTCAAAAAAGTGTAATATAGAGCAACCAAAAATCATATTTATCCTAAAATAGTACCAAAACAACAACCACCATATCCTGTAGTTTCCTAGATGGGGTCACTTTTATGGAGTTTCTACTCAAGGGGTGCAGCAGGGGGCTTGAAAGGGTACATGGTGTAAATAAACCAGTCCCGCAAAATCTGCCTTCCAAAAACCATATGGCGTTCCCCTTCTTCTATGTCCTGCCGTTTAGCCAAATAGTAGTTTAGGACCACATAGGTAGTGTTTCTGCAAACTACAGAATCAGGGCAACCCATATTGAGTCTTGTTTGGCAGTTAACCCATTTTGTCCAGTAATAAAGTAAGGGTTAAAATGGAAATTTTTCCCAAAAATTGAAATTCTGAAATTGTTTCTCCATCTGCCACTAACTCTAGTGGAACACCTAAAGGGTTAACAAAGTTTGTAAACCCAGTTTTGAATACCTTGAGGGGTGTACTTTCTTAGATGGAGTCACTTTTTTGGAATTTCTATTCTAGGGGTGCAACAGGGGGCTTGAAATGGGACATGGTATAAACAAAACCAGTCCCGCAAAATCTGCCTTGCAAAACCCATATGGCGTTCCCCTGCTTCTATGTCCTACCGTTTGGCCAAACAGTAGTTTAGGACCACATATGGGGTGTTTCTGCAAACTACAGAATCAGGGCAACCCATATTGAGTCTTGTTTGGCAGTTAACCCTTACTCTATTACTTGAAAAAATGGATTAAAATGGAAATTTTTCCCAAAAATTGAAATTCTGAAATTGTTTCTCCATCTGCCATTAACTCTAGTGGAACACCTAAAGGGTTAACAAAGTTTGTAAACCCAGTTTTGAATACCTTGAGGGGTGTACTTTCTTAGATGGAGTCACTTTTTGGAATTTCTATTCTAGGGGTGCAACAGGGGGCTTGAAATGGGACATGGTATAAACAAAACCAGTCCCGCAAAATCTGCCTTGCAAAACCCATATGGCGTTCCCCTGCTTCTATGTCCTACCGTTTGGCCAAACAGTAGTTTAGGACCACATATGGGGTGTTTCTGCAAACTACAGAATCAGGGCAACTCATATTGAGTCTTGTTTGGCAGTTAACCCTTACTCTATTACTTGAAAAAATGGATTAAAATGGAAATTTTTCCCAAAAATTGAAATTCTGAAATTGTTTCTCCATCTGCCATTAACTCTAGTGGAACACCTAAAGGGTTAACAAAGTTTGTAAACCCAGTTTTGAATACCTTGAGGGGTGTACTTTCTTAGATGGAGTCACTTTTTTGGAATTTCTATTCTAGGGGTGCAACAGGGGGCTTGAAATGGGACATGGTATAAACAAAACCAGTCCCGCAAAATCTGCCTTGCAAAACCCATATGGCGTTCCCTGCTTCTATGTCCTCCCGTTTGGCCAAACAGTAGTTTAGGACCACATATGGGGTGTTTCTGCAAACTACAGAATCAGGGCAACCCATATTGAGTCTTGTTTGGCAGTTAACCCTTACTTTATTACTTGAAAAATGGATTAAAATGGAAATTTTTCCCAAAAATTGAAATTCTGAAATTGTTTCTCCATCTGCCATTAACTCTAGTGGAACACCTAAAGGGTTAACAAAGTTTGTAAACCCAGTTTTGAATACCTTGAGGGGTGTACTTTCTTAGATGGAGTCACTTTTTGGAATTTCTATTCTAGGGGTGCAACAGGGGGCTTGAAATGGGACATGGTATAAACAAAACCAGTCCTGCAAAATCTGCCTTGCAAAACCCATATGGCGTTCCCCTCCTTCTATGTCCTACCGTTTGGCCAAACAGTAGTTTAGGACCACATATGGGGTGTTTCTGCAAACTACAGAATCAGGGCAACCCATATTGAGTCTTGTTTGGCTGTTAACCCTTGCTTTGTTCCTGGAAAACATGGATTATATTGGAAAATTTTCCAAAAATTGAATTTCTTAAATTTTATGTCCATTTGCCATTAACTCTAGTGGAACACCTAAAGGGTTAACAAAGTTTTTAAAATCAGTTTTGAATACCTTGAGGGGTGTATTTTCAAGAATGGGGTCATTTTTGGGTGGTTTCTATTATGTAAGCCTCACAAAGTGACTTCAGACCTGGACTGGTCCCTAAAAAGTGGGATTTGGAAAATTTCTGAAAAATTTCAAAATTTGCTTCTAAACTTCTAAGCTATGTAACATCCCCAAAAAATAAAATGGCATTCCCAATATGCTCCAAAAATGAAGTAGACATATGGGGAATGTGAAGTTATAACTATTTTTGGGGGTATTACTACGTATTAGAGAAGTAGAGAAAATGAAACTTTGAAATTTGCTAATTTTTTAAAATTTTTGGTAAAAATTGTATTTTTTTATGCAAAAAAATTAACTTTTTTGACCCAATTTTAGCAGTGTCATGAAGTACTATATGTGACGAAAAAACAATCTCAGAACGGCCTGGGTAAGTAAAGGCATTTTAAAGTTATTCACACATAAAGTGACACTGGTCAGATTTTCAAAAAATGGCCAAGTCCTAAGGGTGAAATAGGGCTGAGTCCTTAAGGGGTTAATGATGCACATATTTTTGCGCAATACGTGCAACTTCACATTTTAGCAGGTCTGACTACATATTAGTGATTGGTGCACTAAGTATTGTTGTGAACTTGTGACATCACAGCACTATGTATGTAGCATGTATGTATGGACAGCAGAACCTATCACACTACCTAACACCCTGCACTGAAAAATTACAGCTACACTATATCACAATCTAACCTACACTGACTATCTCCCACTGACTATCTGTATTATATATATAAGCTAACTAGCTAACTATCTAATATAATAACACAGCAAAGCACAGAGCACAGCAATGACACTGCTGTCTCTCTCAGAACTGCAAAAAAACTGCAGAAAATGGCTGCTGGGGAGTTTCCTAGATAGTAAGGGGTAGGCAACTTTCCTATTGGTTGCTAGGGATGTTGTTAAGCTCAGACAAAGATATTGCAGCCTTTACATTGGCCCACAAGCAAGAAGCAGGGAGGGATTCATGGGTTCAGATGAAAAAAATCTAGATTATTCGCAAATACAAATATATAGCACTATATTCTAAATCTTTGAGAATTCTCGAAGTGGCGATATTTGTGATTAAAATTTGTGATTCGAATATTCGCGCCCAACACGGGTTACTATCCAACGGTAATGTTATTTTCCAGAAAGACAGGTCTTGCTTTACCACCTGGCAGTCTGATAAATGAATCTGGCATTAGTTGTCAAGAGAAGACCTTCTGAACACATGTTTACTGCCAACTGTAAACAATTGGCAAAGATAGACTAATAGTCTGTGAATGTACTCACAGTTACAAGGCGCCTTATGCAATCAGGAAGGTAGACATTAGCCCCTACAGTGCTCTAAACCACCAGGGATGTTAGCATTGACTTTTGCAATACACTAGACAAGGATTGCTGCTATTAACATAATATTTTATAAGGGATTTACCAAGATTAACAAGATTAACACTTAACACCTATACATAGATTAGGTAGGGTCTGAACGGTGGGTATCTGACTGTTGATCCCACTGGTCATGTGGATGTAGGTCCCATATCTCCCGCTTGAATGAAACAGTGGTCAAGTATTCGCACTACCACTGCATTCAGTCTTAATCAGACCGCTGAAGATAGCAGAGTACATTGCTCAGTTATCTTTGCTAGTTCTATATATTTTGAATGGAGCAGCAGTGTTCAAGCTTGACCGCTGCTCCATTCAAATGGGAGAGATGGGACCCAGGTTCTTGAGATCATTAAGGTCCCAGTAAACTAATTCCCACTGATCAAACAATTATCACCTACTCAGTGGACATGTGATTAGTTTAAATCTTGTTAACTCCCCTTTAATTACCATAGACCACGAAAGACACTACTATTGTCCCTATGCCCCTAGACCACCAGGGAACCTATAGTTTTTATACAATATTTATTTAACTTAAGTAGTATCTAATTTCTCTTCCCCAGGGACTTGACCTTAGCAGCTTTTAGCACAACTGACTCAAAAACCTAATCTCTGCTCTGAATGTAGATGGAAGATTTGCTATAAAAGTTGTATCTTGGGACATGGTTGGACTGTGGTTGCCTGACACAGTACTCACTGTGATGTGCAATAACAATTAAAACTCCAGTTTTCCTGGAAAATACATGTTGTCATTTACCCAGTTCCCAATATAGACTACAAGTCACAGAATAAGTGACCTCAATAACATGGAGTGTTGTCAAGCAAACCGTCTTTGATATTTTCTGCTTTATGTCTGCTACAGCAATGGCCCACAGCAGGTCTCGGACCCAGCGGTGTGGATCCGCCTCCCACTCCCCTCTTCTTCTCGGTGGGCAAAGTTGCCAGGGTTGCTCTGTCTGTCCACGAGGGCTGTAACCTGTTTGTCATCTCAGCGTCTCTTAGTCTGTATCCGCACTCCCTCTGCCTCTTAAAGGGCCTGGGCCCACACTCTAAGCACTGGCCACAGCAATTGCAGACGACCCTTATATCATGACAAATGGTCATATCACACAAGGTGATCTGGTCACTGCTGCGGCCAGTGATTAGCTGCAGACAATGTTGAATGTTTACAGCGAGGGAGCCCAGCAGAGCATTGAAGGCTGGGAGAAGAAGGAGCAGAGAGTTAGTTCCGGGAAGCAGGTAAGTAATCTTCCCCTTACAGGTCCGACCAAGTGGGAGTTTGCCAACCCCCCTCCTCTGCTTTCTTGCACAACCCCTGTAACCACTTCAGCCCCCCTAGCTTAAACACCCTTAATGACCGTTTATTGCTCCGTCATACAACTTACCACCCAAATGAATTTCACCTCATTTTCTTCTCACTAATACAGCTTTTCATTTGGTGGTATTTAAATCTTGCTGACATTTTTACTTTTTTTAATATTTTACTTTTTTTGATGAAATTTTTGCAAAAAAATGACATTTTTTACTTTCTGTTGGAAAATTTGTCAAATAAACCTACATTTCTATATAAATTTTTCTCTAAATTTATTGTTCTACATGTCTTTGATAAAAAAAAAATGCAATAAGTGTATATTTATTGGTTTGGGTAAAAGTTATAGCGTTTACAAACTATGGTGCAAAAAAGTGAATTTCCGCACTTTGACTTTCTGAGCACCTGTCCTGTTTCCTGAGGTACTACAATGCCCAGACAGTAGAAACACCCCATAAATGACCCCATTTCGGAAAGTGGACACCCTAAGGCAGGCATGTCCAAACTCTGGCCCTCCAGGTGTTTCAGAACTACAACTCCCATCATGCCCTTCTGTAGGTTGATAGCTGTAGGTTGTCCAGGAATGATGGGAGTTTTAGTTTTGCAACATCTAGAAAGGCCGGAGTTTGGACATGCCTGCCCTAAGGTATTCACTAATGGGCATAGTGAGTTCATGGAAGTTTTTATTTTTTGGCACAAGTTAGGTGAAATGGAATTTTTTATTTTTTTTTACAAAGTCTTATATTCCACTAACTTGTGACAAAAAATAAACTTTTACATGAACTTACCATACCCTTCACAGAATACCTTGGGGTGTCTTCTTTCTAAAATGGGGTCACTTGCATTTTAGGGGCCCCTAAACGTCAGAAGCAGTTTGGAATCCAAATGCATAAAAATGTCCTGTGAAATCCTAAAGGTACTCATTGGATTTAGGGCCCCTTTGCGCATCTTGGCTGCAAAAAAGTTCCACACATGTGGTATCGCCGTACTCAGGAGAAGTAGGGCAATGTGGTTTGGGGTGTATTTTTACATATACCCATACTGGGTGTGAAAAATATCTCTGTAAATGACAACTTTTTCCATTTTTTTATACAAAGTTGTCCATTTACAGAGATATTTCTCTCACCCAGCATGGGTATATGTAAAAATACACCCTAAACACATTTCCTACTTCTCCCAGTACGGCAATACCACATGTGTGCCACTTTTGCAGCCAAGATGCAAAGCCCCAATTCCAATGAGTACCTTTAGGATAGCATTTTTACGCATTTTCTTCTCACGCTTTAGGGCCCCTAAAATGCCAGGGCAGTATAAATACCCCAAATGTGACCCCATTTTAGAAAGAAGACACCCTAAGGTATTCTGTGAGGGGCATGGCGAGTTCATAGAAGATTTTTTTTTTTTGGCACAAGTTAGCGGAATTTGATTTTTTTTGTTTTTTCTCACAAAGTCTCCCTTTCCGCTAACTTGTGACAAAAATTTCAATCTTTCATGGACTCAATATGCCCCTCAGTGAATACCTTGGGGTGTCTTCTTTCCAAAATGGGGTCACATGTGATGTGTTTGTACTGCCATGGCATTTAAGGGTCTCCGCAATCATTACACGTATGGCCAGCATTAGGAGTTTCTGCTATTCTCCTTATATGGAGCATACGGGTAATGAGATTTTTTTTTCCGTTCAGCCTCTGGGCTGAAAGAAAAAATGAACCGCACAGATTTCTCCATTCGCATCGATCGATGTGGATGAAAAAATCTCTGCCAAAAAATATGCAAGAAAAAAAGCAAGCCTGTTTTACAAATGGGAGGCTAGCGTAAGTACAGAAGCTGCTGCGATTGATAAAAAATATCAAAACAGATTTTTTATCGCCGCAGCGCTTGTGTAGTGATTGTGCAGTGATACAAAAAAAAATTTTTTTTTGTCACTGCGGCGGGGCAGGCGTGGGTGAACGCACGTGTGGGCGACCGATCAAGCCTGATCCGGCAAACACTGCATTTTGGGTGGAAGGCGAACTAAGGTGACAGTAATACTATTATAGATCTGACCGTGATCAGTTCTGATCACTTAGGCCCCTTTCGCACGGGCGAGTTTTCCGCACGGGTGCAATGCGTGAGGAGGACGCATTGCACCCGCACTGAATCCGGACCCATTCATTTCTATGGGGCTGTGCAAATGAGCGGTGATTTTCACGCATCACTTCTGCGTTGCGTGAAAATCGCAGCATGTTCTATATTCTGCCTTTTTCACGCAACGCAGGCCCCATAGAAGTGAATGGGGCTGCGGGAAAATCGCAAGCATCCGCAACCAAGTGCGGATGCGTTGCGATTTTCCCGCATTGTTGCTTAGCAACGGGACCCAATCTCTATTATTTCCCCTTATAACATGGTTATAAGGGGAAATAATAGCATTCTTAATAAAGAATGCATTGTTAAATGATGAGGAAGGGGTTAAAAATAATAAATACTTAGGGTTATTCACTTTAGAAAAAAGACGACTGAGGGGAGATCTAATAACTATGTATAAATATATCAGGGGTCAGTACAGAGATCTGTCCCATCATCTATTTATCCCCAGGACTGTGACTGTGACAAGGGGACATCCTCTGCGTCTGGAGGAAAGAAGGTTTGTACACAAACATAGAAAAGGATTCTTCACTGTAAGAGCAGTGAGACTATGGAACTCTCTGCCTGAGGAGCTGGTGATGGTGAGTACAATAAAGGAATTCAAGAGGGGACTGGATTTATTTCTGGAGTGTAATAATATTACAGGCTACAGCTACTAGAGAGGGGTCGTTGATCCAGGGAGTTATTCTGATTGCCTGATTGGAGTCGGGAAGGAATTTTTTTTCCCCTTAAGTGAGGAAAATTAGCTTCTGCCTCACAGGGGTTTTTTGCCTTCCTCTGGATCAACTTGTAGGAAACAGGCCGAACTGGATGGACAAATGTCTTTTTTCGGTCTTATATACTATGTTAAAAGTTAACTTACCTTAGCCACTTGATCGCGTAGTCGTGATCTGTCCTCTCTTTCCCTGCAGCATCTATGATCTAAAGGACCTGTGATGACGTCACATCACATGGTCCAATCACATGGTCCATCTTACCATGGTGATGGACCATGTGATTGGACCATGTGATGTGACGTCATCACAGGTTGTACTGTCTTTTCAGAACCATTTGCATAGTTTAATGTTATGTGTATTCATATGTGTGCCTGCAGCACCATCTAGTGACCTTTTGCTGTAATCACTTTGTTAAAGTCATGAATATTAATTAGGTGACACAACTTCCTGCTCCCAGGGCTTTGTGGGAAAGAGACTGAGCCTGCTGCCATATTCCTTCACCTCATGGAAGGAGCAGCTGCACATTATGTGCCTCTTGACTCAAGCATCGTCGGTAAGGGTTTAATCAATGTTTTCCTATAGCTTTGTGTACCTGTGTGCTGTACATTCAGTCCTTTGTATGTTCTCTTTATACAGTTTACCTTATCTACTGCCGGTTAATAAAGCCACAGATTACAGATACAAGTCTCAATTTATTAACTAGTAGAATGGTGATATCTGCCTGTTGAACTGCATATAGACCCGGGGTACATGTTGTGAGAACAGGACAGTAAACGACGACTTCTAGCAAGAGGGGCACATCTGACTACACAGAAGTCTGTTACAGTCCACGCAAATACCTGCAAACGGACACCACAGCGACTTCTATACAGTCCAGTGCTACCAAGGGATAGCTGCTTCAAGCAATTTAGACATATTTGATTGCATACCGTGACCGCTCTTTAAGCACAGCGACCTGCATTCCACAGTACACGCAGTTAAGTGTCTTTACCAATACCATGTCGCGAAGCACAGTATTGAGCTACAAGACAAGATCAGAGAAGAATGGTTCCTCCAAGTCGGCTTCCGTTAGCAGCGCAGCCGCCATTGCCAGCGCAAAAGCAGAAGCAGCAAAGGTCAAAGCAGCCTTTGCTGAGCAAGAAATGAAGATGAAAGAAGAACAGGCTTCACTAGAAATGAAGATGAAAGAAGAACAGGCTTCACTAGAAATGCAAAAAGTCCTCTTAGATGCAAAGCTAGAGAAACTCGCTGTAGAGAAGGAAACGGCAGCCGCCATAGCTGAAGCAGAGTTCTTGGAAGCAATAGAATACCCAGAAACTAAAAGTCACAGCAGTGTGCTTAGCCCAGAACTCGACCAGCAAGATCCTGCACGGCGCACTTCAGAGTACGTCCTTCAACACTCCAGACCAAACAGCAATGCTGATCCATTCCCAGGAACCGAAGTTGTCACCTATGCCACAGAAAAATCATACCATCCAAAAGAAAGAGTCACACATGGAACCCAGTCCTGCAAACAAGAGAGCACAGAGCCACATGACAAAGCTCGAGCTAACTTCCCTGCATCCAAAGGAAGCCAGCTTCCAGTCCAGCTTGCAGAGCCACCTTATTCCACAAGACAGTATGACACGGGCTGGCCTAAATCAGAGACTCCATACAGGTATGATCGCACACCACAGCCACACCGTGACTCCACACCTCCAACCAACCCTAGTTATAACCAAGCCACAACAGACTTTGCCAGGTTCTTTACTAAACGAGAGCTAGTTACAAAGGGACTGGCGAAGTTCAGTGATCGCCCTGAAAACTATAGAGCATGGCGGTCCTCCTTTTATAACATTACAAGAGACTTGGGCCTGTCATGTAGGGAGGAGATAGACTTCCTTGTTGATCGGCTTGGAAAAGACTCTGTGGAACATGCCAAGAGAATTAGAGACATTAATATAAACTACCCAGAGACTGGTCTAAAAATGATCTGGGATAGACTTGATCAATGTTATGGTTCTGCAGAGGTCATAGAGGATGCGTTGTTTAAAAGAATTGATGAATTCCCTAAAATAACTAGCAAAGGTTTCCAGAAACTTAGGGATTTAAGTGATCTACTGATGGAATTACAGGTTGCCAAAGCCGAGGGGATTTACCAGGGCTTGCGTTCCTCGACACTGCCAGAGGCGTCAAGCCGATCGTATTAAAGCTTCCCCACAACCTGCAGGAGAAATGGGTCTCCCATGGGTCAAGGTACAAACATACCTACAATGTGCCATTCCCTCCGTTCAGTGTGTTTGTTGACTTTGTAAGCCTAGAGGCCAACATCCGTAATGACCCTAGCTTTGACCTATCACAGTCTTATGTCACTCCCTCTGACCACAGACCCTACAAAGGATCAGTAGCAGTGCACAAAACTAACATTTCACCTGCAGATTCTTACAGGTATTACAGCTCCTCTAGCCTGGAAACAGTCAAGGATCCTGGTAAGCAGTGCCCTCTGCACAAGAAGCCACACCCTCTTCTGAAGTGCAGAGCCTTTAGAGAAATGTCCATAAGAGATCGCAAAGCCTTCCTGAAGGAGAACCGCATTTGCTACAAGTGCTGCTCATCAACATCACATATTGCCAAGGACTGTCAGGTTAGTGTAAAATGCACAGAATGCAACAACACAGATCACAACACGGCTCTACATCCTGGGCCTTTCTCATGGGCCTTATCACAGAGTAACAGTGCCAGAGAGCATGGCGGGAGGAAAGCAACTCTGAAGCTAACCCACCAGCAGTTACTTCACAATGCACCGAAGTCTGCAAGAGAGCCATAGGTGGCAGGTCCTGCTCAAAGATCTGCCTAGCAAAGGTATACCCAAAGGGCTGCAGAGACAAAGCCATCAATGTATACACCATCCTAGATGACCAAAGTAATGCGTCCCTAGCCAAATCTACTTTCTTTGATATTTTCAACATTAAAGGGCCCAGCACTCCTTATTCTCTAAAGACTTGTGCGGGCACTGTAGAAACAGCGGGGAGGAGAGCTAGTGGCTACCTGATTGAGTCCATAGATGGTAAGACATGTCTTTCCTTACCAACTATTACCGAATGTAACCAGATCCCTGATAATAGACATGAGATCCCTACACCAGATGTAGCTAAGCATCACCCCCATTTGGAGCGTATAGCCCATCTCTTGCCAGAGCTTGATCCTAACGCTCAGATAATCTTACTCCTTGGGAGAGATATCTTACAAGTTCACAAAACCAGAGAACAGATTAATGGCCCACACCATGCTCCTTATGCCCAGAGACATGACTTAGGATGGGTCATAATAGGAGATGTCTGCTTAGGAAGCATACACAAACCAACTTCCATTAATAGCATGCTTACTAGCACATTAGAAAATGGACGTCCCTCTATCTTCCAACCATGTGAAAACAACTTCCTCATAAAGGAATTGCCACATAGTACTCACCTACCTTGTTCCTTCATAGGCTCTTTAAACCACAACATAGCTTGTGATAGTGACAAAGACCACCTAGGTTGCTCAGTGTTCCAAAGGACCAGGGAGGACAATCAGGTAGCAATGTCCCATGAAGACAGATTGTTTTTAGAGACCATGGAAAAGGAAATCACTAAGGATGAGACAAATAGTTGGGTCGCACCTCTTCCCTTCAGACCTCAGAGGCAACGTCTGCCTAACAACAGAGAGCAAGTCTACAGGCGTTTTGTCTCTCTAAGACGTACCTTCCACAAGAAGCCAGAAATGAGAGACCACTTCTTTACTTTCATGAGAAGAATATTTGAGAACGGTCATGCTGAGGTAGCCCCCACCCTTAAAAACTCAGAGGAATGTTGGTATTTACCCATATTCGGGTTTACCACCCAAAGAAACCAGGCCAAATTAGAGTAGTGTTTGACTCTAGCGCCAAATATGAAGGCGTCTCCTTAAATGATGTCCTGCTCTCAGGTCCTGATCTTAACAACAGACTCCTAGGAGTGCTGCTTCGTTTTCGTAAAGACTCCGTTGCCTTCATGGCGGACATCCAGCAGATGTTTCATTGTTTTCTCGTTAAAGAGGAACATAGAAACTTTTAAGATTTCTTTGGTTTATTGACAATGACCCCACAAAAGATATCGCGGAGTACCGCATGCGGGTACATATCTTTGGTAACAGTCCCTCTCCTGCAGTTGCAATTTATGGTCTTAGACACTCTGCTCAGGAAGGTGAGATAGAATACGGGTCAGACGTCAGACAGTTCGTAGAAAGAGACTTTTATGTAGATGACTGTTTAAAATCACTACCCACTGATGAGGATGCAATAAGTCTCCTTAAGAGAGCTCAAGAAATGCTTGCATGCTCAAACCTGAGACTCCACAAAATAGCCTCTAATAGTAAGCAGCTGATAGAAGCATTTCCCTCTCAAGACCACTCAAATGACCTGCAGAGCTTAGACTTAGGGACTGACTCCCTTCCTATACAACGTAGCCTTGGTCTTCTCTGGGATCTAAAATCAGACACGTTTACCTTCCAAGTCAGTGAGGAAGAGAAGCCCTTTACCCGTAGAGGTGTCCTGTCTGCCATAAACAGTCTTTATGATCCCTTAGGGTTCACAGCTCCCGTCACAATCCAGGGTAAAACACTGCTTAGAGACCTAACTCAGGAAACATTGGATTGGGATGACCCACTTTCCCCTGGAAAAAGGAACACATGGATAGAGTGGAGAAACTCCCTAAAGACTTTATCTAGCCTCCATGTTCCACGATCTTACGCTCCTGTGCCATCCACAGAAGTAAAAACACAAAGACTTTATGTATTCTCTGACGCATCTGTCAAAGCTATTGCAGCTGTAGCTTATCTTAAAACTGTAGACAACAAAGGTCAATGCCACACAGGGTTTGTCATGGGCAAAGCAAAACTTGCACCACTTCTCGAACATACAATACCCAGGCTGGAACTCTGTGCCGCCGTACTAGCCGTTGAACTAGCTGAATTAATTACTTCAGAGATAAACCTTGAGATCCAAGACACCGAGTTTTATACAGACAGTAAAGTGGTCCTGGGCTACATTTACAACCAAACTAGGCGTTTTTACGTCTACGTTAACAACAGAGTGTTAAGAATCAGGAGGTCCACTTCCCCAAAACAATGGCACTTTGTACCCACTGACCATAATCCAGCAGACTTAGCAACCAGGTCAGTTGCCGCCAGTCATCTTAAGGACACAGTCTGGTTCACAGGTCCCGCTTTTCTATACAACCCAGAACATTCTTCTGACTGTGACCCATATGAGCTGTTAGATGCAGATTCTGATAAAGAAATCCGCCCTCAGGTATCTGTGCTACTTACAGTAAAGTCATACAATCAGCTTGGTAGTCACCGTTTCATCAGGTTTTCCACCTGGAAGTCACTTGTGCGAGCTATCACCTGCTTAGCACACATAGCCCATTCTTTCAAGCATACCCCATCTGTTATGGAAAGTAACTGCAAAGGCTGGCACCATTGTAAGAATGGATACACAGTAAGTGAGCTAGAACAATCTAAAAATCTAATAATTTGTTCCATGCAACGAGAGACATTCGCTAGGGAACTCGACTGCATCAACAACAAAAAACCTGTGTCTAAGGACAGTGTGTTAGTGAAGCTTGATCCAGTCCTTGATGAGAATGGCCTGCTGAGAGTGGGAGGGAGGCTTAAAGAAGCCAAATTAGAGTTCAAAGAGAAACACCCTATCATAATACCTGGTCATCATCATTTAGCTTCCTTGCTTGTAGAGCATTACCACAATAAGATAAAACACCAAGGCCGACTATTTACCGAAGGAGCTTTACGAGCTGCTGGGCTGTGGATTGTTGGAGCAAAAAGATGTGTTAACAGCTGTATCTTTAAATGTATCACTTGCCGCAAGCTACGCGGGAGTTTACAAACACAAAAAATGGCCAATCTCCCTCTGACAGGGTTAGCATGGATCCTCCATTTACTAATGTTGGTCTGGACGTGTTCGGTCCCTGGTCCGTTGTCACACGTCAAACTAGAGGAAGTCACGCTAGCTCCAAGCGATGGGCAGTCATTTTCACCTGTATGTCCATTCGAGCTGTCCATATTGAAGTTATTGAATCTATGGATACGTCTAGCTTCATAAATGCCCTCAGACGCTTTATTGCAATCAGAGGTCCTGTAAAACAAATCCGCTCTGATAGAGGCACAAACTTTGTTGGAGCCGTCAATGAACTAAATATTCTCTCCAACCTGGATAGTAACAATGTTAAAAGGTTCCTTAGTGAGCAAGGATGCACTTGGATTTTCAATTCCCCTCATTCTTCTCACATGGGAGGAGCTTGGGAAAGAATGATTGGCATAGCCCGCAGAATCTTGAACTCTATCTTCATGCAAGTCGGCAGTGCAAGACTCACTCATGAGTGCCTTACAACCTTTATGGCTGAAGTCTCAGCCATTATTAATGCCAGACCCTTGACTCTGATATCAAATGACCCAGGGGATCCAATATTGCTCACGCCTGCCTCTCTACTTACCCAAAAGACTGGTACAGTGAATGCTCCTTCCGGAGAGTTTGGCACCAAAGACCTCTACAAGCGCCAGTGGAGACAAGTGCAAGTTCTTGCCAATACTTTCTGGGATAGGTGGAAGAAGCAATATCTTCCAACTTTACAGACAAGAACCAAATGGCACACAGTTAAGCCCAACCTGAAACCGGATGACATTGTTCTTGTTAAAGACTCTCAAGTTCAACGAAATTACTGGCCTTTGGGTCTCGTTACCAAAGTATTCCCAAGTGAAGACGGATGTGTCCGTAAAGTTGAGGTCAAGATTTCCAAACAAAATGAGACCAAACTGTTTATCAGGCCCACTTCCGAGCTAGTCCTACTGTTATCTGATGAGGACTCTAATAGTGACATCGGCTGATGTCAAGCGGGGAGTGTACTGTCTTCTGTTCAGAACCATTTGCATAGTTTAATGTTATGTGTATTCATATGTGTGCCTGCAGCACCATCTAGTGACCTTTTGCTGTAATCACTTTGTTAAAGTCATGAATATTAATTAGGTGACACAACTTCCTGCTCCCAGGGCTTTGTGGGAAAGAGACTGAGCCTGCTGCCATATTCCTTCACCTCATGGAAGGAGCAGCTGCACATTATGTGCCTCTTGACTCAAGCATCGTCGGTAAGGGTTTAATCAATGTTTTCCTATAGCTTTGTGTACCTGTGTGCTGTACATTCAGTCCTTTGTATGTTCTCTTTATACAGTTTACCTTATCTACTGCCGGTTAATAAAGCCACAGATTACAGATACAAGTCTCAATTTATTAACTAGTAGAATGGTGATATCTGCCTGTTGAACTGCATATAGACCCCGGGGGTACATGTTGTGAGAACAGGACACAGGTCCTTTAGATCATAGATGCTGCAGGGAAAGAGAGGACAGATCGCGACTACGCGATCAAGTGGCTAAGGTAAGTTAACTTTTATTATTTTTAACCCCTTCCTCATCATTTAACAATGCATTCTTTATTAAGAATGCTATTATTTCCCCTTATAACCATGTTATAAGGGGAAATAATCAATTCTCCAGTAGACCCGAAACCGGACTTCAGTGATGAAGTCCGGCTTCGGGTTGGGTACCAAACATGGCGTTTTTTCTCCCGCGGGTGCAAACGTTTGCACCCGCGTGGGAAAAACGCACATATTCCCGCAACGCACCCGCCTCTTATTCGGGCGTCAAACATGACGCCCGTGTGAAAGAGGCCTTACAGATACTATAAAAGTACAAACGCTGATTAGCGCTACGCTAATCAGCGAATCAGTGACTGCCGTGCGGTGGGCTGGGCGCTAACGCTAACTACCTACCGAAGGGGCCTAAACTAAACTAAGACTAACAGTCAATCCTAGTGGAAAAAAAAAAGTGACAGTTCACAAAAGTGACACTGATCACTTTTTTCCCTTTCACTATGTATTGACAGGGGGTGATCAAGGGCTTAATTGGGGTGATGGGGGGTGATCAGGGCCTAATATGTGGTGTTTGGTGCACTTACTTAGGATCTGTGCTCTGTGCTGGGTCCAACCGATGAAAAGGACCCAGCACATGGCACAGAGCCATCATGATATTTATAAATATAACTTATATTGACTTTTTCCATAGGTGATTTTAAAAATCACCAGCATGCCAGCGCTGATCATTGGCTGGCAGGCTGGTGACTCACTTCTCCTGCGTCCGGCGGTGCGTTCCACCGGACGCATGAAGCGCGAATTCTCGTATCTCGCGAGAGGACGTGCCCGCGTGTCCAGGAGGAATAAACCGACCGCCGCCAGGAAGCGATCCTGCGTACGGCCGTCGGGACGTGGTTAAAGCACCTTCCCCTGTGGGAAGGTGCCTGAGCAATAGGTTCTAGTGGTCTAGTGTCCTACTAATGTGTGCTATTTTGTGTTTGCCCATGTGCCAAGTTCTTACTGATTTCTAGATTTGATCCTATGCTGAACTTGTACTGACCTTCAGCTGCCCTCCCTGACATTGAACTGTTTATCAGATTGCACATACTCTGCCTGCAGTGACCTCTGCCCTGCTTGACTACAATTTTGCCTGATCATTCTGTGCTTTGCATCATTGTCTCTCAGTGTTACCTGTCAATCATAAAGAGACAACTTCAGTAGGTTGCAGCCCTGCAGAGAAGTCAAGATCTCTATACATGGGTTAAAGGGTGAAATCTAGGGGACTGCCAGGATAATGCCTTAGGAGTAGCCCCAAGTTAAATACAGTTGCAAGAAAAGGTATGTGAACCCTTTGGAATGATATGGATTTCTGCACAAATTGGTCATAAAATGTGATCTGATCTTCATCTAAGTCACAACAATAGATAATCACAGTCTGCTTAAACTAATAACACACAAAGAATTAAATGTTACCATGTTTGTATTGAACACACCATGTAAACATTCACAGTGCAGGTGGAAAAAGTATGTGAACCCCTAGACTAATGATATCTCCAAGAGCTAATTGGAGTGAGGTGTCAGCCAACTGGAGTCCAATCAATGAGATGAGATTGGAGGTATTGGTTACAGCTGCCTTGCCCTATAAAAAACACACACCAGTTCTGCGTTTGCTTTTCCTAAAAAGCATTGCCTGATGTGAATGATGCCTCGCACAAAAGGCCTACGATTAAGAATTGTTGACTTGAATAAAGCTGTAAAGGGTTATAAAAGTATCTCCAAAAGCCTTGCTGTTCATCAGTCCACAGTAAGACAAATTGTCTATAAATGGAAAAAGTTCAGCACTGCTGCTACTCTCCCTAAGAGTGGCCATCCTGTAAAGATGACTGCAAGAGCACGGCGCAGACTGCTCAATGAGGTGAAGAAGAAACTAGAGTGTCAGCTAAAGACTTACAAAAGTCTCTGGAATATGCTAACATCCCTGTTAGCGAATCTACGATAC
Source organism: Bufotes viridis (assembly GCA_033119425.1). Classification (NCBI taxonomy): domain Eukaryota; kingdom Metazoa; phylum Chordata; class Amphibia; order Anura; family Bufonidae; genus Bufotes; species Bufotes viridis. Next base: position 36,624,070 of record CM065596.1, on the reverse strand, counting down.
GTAAAACATTAAACAAGAATGGATTTCATGGGAGGATACCACAGAGGAAGCCACTGCTGTCCAAAAAAAAACATTGCTGCACATTTACAGTTTGCACAAGAGCACCTGGATTTTCCACAGCAGTACTAGGCAAAATTATTCTGAGGACAGATGAAAACAAAGTTGAGTTGTTTGGAAGAAACACACAACACTATGGGCCAGATTTATCATTACACTTACATCTTACTCCACTTTTACATCTGCCCAAAGTCACTTTTAGTTAGTCAGATTTATTAATGGTCCTTTAATACTGTGATAAATGTGGATTGACGGTAGCAGATTATCCTTCAGTAAGCGGCTTTACAAAAGTCGCACGTCTTTACAAAAGTCGTTAAAAAGTCTTTACTTTTTAAATAGTTGCAATAGTAAATCTGTCTAGAGATTCATTTACATAAGACAACACGCCCACTTTCACAAAACTGGAGAGCTTAGTGCAGAGCTTGAAAAAGTCGCAAAAAAATGCGCAATTTTACCGATTGCGCATTTTTTGCGACTTTTTCACTCCATTAAAGTGACTTTAGCTAATGATAAATCTGGCCCTATGTGTGGAGAAAAAGAGGCACAGCACACCAACATCAAAACCTCAACCCAACTGTGAAGTATGGTGGTGGGTGCATCATGGTTTGTGGCTACTTTGCTGCGTCAGGGCCTGGACGGATTGCTATCATCGAAGGAAAAATAAATTCCCAAGTTTATCAAGATATTTTGCAGGAGAACTTAAGGCCATCTGTCCACCAGCTGAAGCTCAACAGAAGATGGGTGTTGCAACAGGACAACCACCCAAAGCATAGAAGTAAATCAACAATAGAATGGCTTAAACAGAAGAAAATAAGCCTTGTGCAGTGGCCCAGTCAGAGTCCTGACCTCAACCCGATTGAGATGCTGTGGCATGACCTCAAGAAAGCGATTCACACCAGACGTCCCAAGAATATTGCTGAACTGAAACAGTTCTGTAAAGAGGAATGGTCAAGAATTACTCCTGACCATTGTGCACATCTGATCTGCAACTACAGGAAACGTTTGGTTGAAGTTATTGCTGCCAAAAGAGGTTCAACCAGTTATTAAATCCAAAGGTTCACATACTTTTTCCATCTGCACTGTGAATATTTACATGGTGTGTTCAATAAAAACATGGTAACATTTAATTCTTTGTGTGTTATTAGTTTAAGCAGACTGTGATTGTCTATGACCAATTTGTGCAGAAATCCAAATAATTCCAAAGGGTTCACATACTTTTTCTTGCAACTGTATGTTTGGTTGACACACCCAGTGCCGTGACAACATAATTAGCCACCATAATGATGACAGATAATATTTTATCACTAATAGACACAATCTATTTTTACAATATACCATTTCTTTTTGAAGAAATTGACTATAACATTTCAGAGCCACCAAAACAGTGCTAGAAGTGATGTCTATATTGGCATCGGCCTCCTGTTTGGATGATTAACATTGTAAAATAATTCATGGCACTTGAATGTTCCCTGAGCTTGCTAAAAGTCAAGTGGATTATACAATTATAAAATGCAATTATAGAAGTCATTATTGTTGCTTAGCAATGCAATAGTGTTTGCCTCCATCCAACTCGGATTCCATTCTCGCCTTTCCACCTTCCAGCTTTTAACAAACAACATTCCTTGTAACATTTAACAGAATGTTCTTAAAGGGGTTTTCCACTGAATCACTTACAATATGTTTAAGGACTTTCATTGAGAGGTTTCAACAAATCCCAGGCCTCCTCGATGCTTGCCAAGAATGGGAGTGAGCTACACCTAGGCCATGTGGCTGATGAACGTTGGCATCATTGGCCTACGAAGAGGCCGCAGCCTCTTTAAATAGTGATCGGCTGGGTTGCTGGGAATTGGACACCCTCTGATCAGATACTGATGACCTATCGTGAGGATAAGTCATCAGCATTAAACACTAGGAAAATCCCTTTAAAGGAATGTTACTATAGATATATATGAAGAGCAATAGAATGACTCACCATCATTGCTTGGAGAAGAGATGTCCCAGCCTTCACACACAAATTCATCTTTTTGAGATCTAACAATTGCAAATGATATAACATATCATCATCAATACACTTTCATCTTGACATGATTTTTAAAATAGAAACTGCAGAAAAAGTAAAAATGTGGAACTTGCATAGGATAATGATAAATAGTAAATACATCTGTATCAGGTGTCGTAACTGCCATATCCATACATAGAAATACACAGAGGGCATAGACTAAGCCAACAAATGTTACATTAATAATTTGTTTAAAAGTAAATTATGAAAGCATTTGAAGAACGACATGCAAAAACTCTTGGTTCTGAGTTTGAATTCGACCAATGGCAACATCTGCATGGAGTTTGTGTGTTCTTTCGGGTTTCCTCCAGGTACTTTCTTCAAACACTCCGAAAACATACTGATCGGTTCCTTTGGAATTTACGTTGTGATCTCTAATGGGAACAGTGAGCGATAGCAATCTGTATACATAATATGTTGCCACTGCATATATGAGTTTAAATAAAAAAAAAAACAATGAGCAAATGTGTTTAACCCCTTCAGTACAAGGCCCCTTTTCACCTTAAATCCCAGGCCAATTTTTGCAAATCTGACATGCGTCACTTTTTGTGGTAAAAACTTTGGAACACTTTTTCTTATCCAAGCCACTCTGAGATTGTTTTCTCTGGACACTTTGTATGTCATGTTAGTGATAAACTTGAGTCAATAGGTTTTATAAAAAAAATCCCAAAATTAGAGAAAATGTTAAAAATGCATTATTTTCTAAATATGAATTTCTGTGATTTTATGGCAGATAGCGATACCTCCCAAAATAGATACTACTTTACATTCCCCATATGTCTACTTTACGTTGGCATCATTATTTAAATGTCATTTAATTTTTTAGGATGTTAGAAGGCTTAGAAGTTTAGAAGCAATTTTTTAAATGTATAAGAACATTTCCCAAACCATTTTTCTAAGCACCAATTTCGTTAGAGTGATTTAGAGGGGCTTAATGGAAACCACCCATAAATGACCTCATTTTAGAAACTACACCCCTCAAATTATTCAAAACTAATGTTACAAAAATTTTACTAGAATGGTTTTTGGGCACATTTGAATTGACACTAGTACACTACCATACCTCTACAATGGAAACCCTCAAAAAGTGACCCCAGTTTGGAAACTACACCCCTCAAGGAATCTATTTAGGGCTGTACTGAGCACTTTCACTCCCTAAGGGCTTTTTCACATGAGCGGATGACAGATCCGCTTCATGAAAGGGTGCCAAGCTCTGCTCTGGACAGCAGAGAGAAAGAGCTTGATGGATTAGTTTATGGGCGCCATTATTTTTTATTTTTTGAGTGACTGTCTTATGTGGGGGTTCAGTTTTTTGTGGGATGAGGTGATGTTTTCATTAGTACTAAGGATGAGCGAACTTAAAATGTTCAAGTTCGAGTTTATGTTCGGGTTGGGGTATATGCTGAATTGCGTTATGGATTCCGTTATCACGGACCATAGCGCAATTCCATGAAGGAATGCATAACTGGATGCCTTTAGAGGCATTCCGTTATTGATTCTGTCATAATAGAAGTCTATGGCCTGCATAACGGATCTGTCCGGACTTCAGCACAACGAACACAGACGGATTCCGTTATGCTGGCCATAGACTTCTATTATGACGGAATGAATAACGGAATGCCTCTAAAGTCATTCAGTTATGCATTCCTTCATGGAATTGCGTTATGGTCCGTGATAACGGAATCTATAATGCAATTCAACATATACCCTAACCCGAACACAAACTTGAACTTCGAAATATGAAGTTCACTTATCGCTAATTGGTACCATTTTGGGGTATATATGACTTTTTGATCACTCGATATTATGCATTTTGTAAGGCAAGGTGACAAAAAAATGACTGTTTTGGCATAGTTTTTTTTTTTTTTTTACAGTGTTCACCTGACAGAGTAAGCTGGTTGTTACGGACGAGGTGATAACTAACGTGTCTATTATTTTTGTTTTGCTTTCTTTCCAGAAATGGTTTTGGAAAATTTCTTGAAAAAGTGAAAAATTACTAGCTTTCTAACGTCCTAAAAAAATTAAATTAGTGTACGTTTTGATCAAAAGGTAATAAGCCACTCGCCACGCCAAGGCTGTCCCGTGAGTTTTCCTAACACTAAATCTGACCTGTTATGGGCCATGACAGCCACATAAAATCCTCCTAACGCTGAATCTTACCTGTTATGGGCCATGACAGCCACATAAAATCAAAGCTGAATGTGCATTCACAGTACCTGCTAGTAGCCATCTGGCTCTAGGAAGAGTGCATAGTGGGCTCAGCATGCATGTTGGTACCTGCAACCCTGGATCTAATGGAGGCTGTTACAGCACCAGAAAGGGTTAATAAGTATGGTTTATCCCAGCATGCATGCTGGGCCCACACTCCCTGGATTTTATGTGGCTGTCATGGCCCATAACAGGTAAGATTCAGCGTTAGGAGGATTTTATGTGGCTGTCATGGCCCATAACAGGTCAGATTTAGCCTTAGGATCACTCACGGGACAGCCTTGGCGTGGCGAGTGGCTTATTACCTTTTGATCAAAACGTACACTAATGTCCTCTTATAGCTTCTATCTTGGGCAGAGTTCTGGTTGCAGAGTGCTGTTGCATTTTTTTGTTTGTATGTATAATTGCCATAGCTACGTGCACCTGCATACAAGGACGTGCTGACTGACCCCCCCCTTGTGTTTCTGTTTAGTATGTGTTGGAGGTGTGGCAACCTCCTCTTCAGTCGTGTACACCTGACTAGTTTGTCTGCTCTAGAGGCTGGTTTTAATCAGAGTGAGTATAAAGCTGAATGTGCATTCACAGTACCTGCTAGTAGCCATCTGGCTCCTGGAGGAGTGCATAGTGGGCTCAGCATGCATGTTGGTACCTGCATCGCTGGATCTAATGGAGGCTGTTACAGCACCAGAAAGGGTTAATAAGTATGGTTTATCCCAGCATGCATGCTGGGCCCACGCTCCCTGGATTTTATGTGGCTGTCATGGCCCATAACAGGTAAGATTCAGCGTTAGGAGGATTTTATGTGGCTGTCATGGCCCATAACAGGTCAGATTTAGCGTTAGGACCACTCACGGGACAGCCCTGGCGTGGCGAGTGGCTTATTAACTTTTGATCAAAACGTACACTAATGTCCTCTTATAGCTTCTATCTTGGGCAGAGTTCTGGTTGCAGAGTGCTGTTGCATTTTTTTGTTTGTATGTATAATTGCCATAGCTACATGCACCTGCATACAAGGACGTGCTGACTGACCCCCCCTTGTGTTTCTAAAAAAATTAAATGACATTTACAAAATGATGCCAACATATAGTAGACATGGAAAATGTAAAGAAATAACTATTAATGTCAGCATGACTCCATGGGCCGGGACGCAGGCATCACCAGATTCAGGACAGAAGAGGCCTGAGGCCTGCATTGCAGATGGTATCATGGAACAGGAGTACAATAGGGGGGCATTTTTAATAATAGGTACACTTTAGAGGCATTATTATTACTGGTAGTATTATCGGGGGAATTCTCAAAACTGAGTATATTAGGGAGCACAGAAGGCACTGAATTGGGGGTGGTAGCAGGATGACACCAGGATAGGGAGTTTTTCTTGAGAATTTGAAGAGGATGATGGAAAACTAAAGATCTAAGATTTTTGTGTAGCAAATTCTGAAGAGATGTGATGTGGCTTAATGAAGACATCAGCATATCTGGGCCAAATAGAGAAGATTACGAAATAGAATGTCTACAACAGGGATGCACAACCTTTTTTGGTCTGAGGGCCACATTGTTCCATTGCTCTATTTCAAGGAACTGCAAATAAAAAAAAAAGGAGATTGGCACTCATTTGCATTGGACTATTATTAAAGTGAATGGGAAGGAATAATCGTTGCGGCAGTCATTCCTCCCTCTTTCAGTTCTACTGATTATTGGTAACACATCTCTGATTACACAGGAAGATGTGCTGACTACGAGTGTTGAGTGAATTTGATCCAGAGAAAAATTTGATTCGCCACAAAGCCGAATTTCCTCAAGCTTCGTGCTAAGGAATCAGTTTTACCTAAAATAGTGGTTGAAAATAAAAAAAATTTATACTTACAGTACTTCATCCACTTCATCATGGAGAGGCAGTCTGCTCCAGTCTTGGTTGAAGAAAACCTGCCAAAGGACCTGCAGCGAATGTGAAGACGTCACCATGTGTCATCAGTGTGACCACGAGGGGATGCAATTTATTTTGCGCTTTTTACTTTTTATTTCTTTTAGATGTATTTAATATTTTTTTATTTTATTTGTATTTAATATTTTTTTTATTTTGTATTACTTATTGTTATAAATTTATTTTTAAAAGGTATGATAGACTGGGAGTGGCTCACTTAGGAAGAGTGATGGAAATAGGGTGCTCTAGCGTCCAATATGGGTCCCACCTTACCCCAAAGACAAAATTAATAAGTATACGTGAAAAAGGACGGGCACTCCAGTTCTGGATCAGACTGGGAAAGAACGATGTTTAATTACACTTAACGAGATAATATAATGTACACACAGATCTAAGGCTTTGAATGACAGGTGAAAGGTGCAGAAGCAAATGAGATGACCGTAGGTTATAGTCCGTCCATTTGCCCGTCCATCAATCCTCTGCATCAAAATATAAACGTATAATAATCACATATAATAATAGTAAAACTCCACCATTAAGCTCCTAAAAATCGATATCAAAAGAATTCATCCAAAATTGGCAGTGGTATGGTTAGCTAAATGATTCAGTCCATCTAAAATAGTCAGAGCACAAAATTATTAGTCAATTAATAATGGTATCCACCTATCCAGAGAGTGATATTAATAATGATTATAATATTGTCCCATCCAGGCGGTTTAATGATTAAAAGTCAATATTCCATCCAGAAAAATGTTAGTAGTTGCTGTAACTTCCACTTATCAATATATGCCGCCTCTATAATGCATGTGTCTTTATATAATCAGCAGGGTTAGTGTTTTATCCAGCAGAAAAAGATAAAATAATCTGTGATACTTTATCACATTAATAAGATACAGTCCTACCCGCTCAGAAGAGTGTCCCTTTGTTGCGGCGGTGTGGGGTTACGTTCACTGTCGATGCACCGCTCCCTGCTCTAGTTACCCTCAGTGGCGTCCCACTTGGGTTTGCACGGAGCGTCTGACCTGGGGAGCGCGCAGTCTGCAGCGGGCTCGGCTGTGGATCCGGTCGTCTATGCAATGCAGTAATATTCCTGCGGCCGCAGATTGGTCGTGACTCCGGAGTCTTCTTGTAGATAAATTTCACAGACCGGGGGTCTTAGTATACCAGACGCGTTTCGGGACCTTCACGTCCCTTCCTCAGTGGCTAACAGTGGCAAATGGACGGACTATAACCTACGGTCGTCTCATTTGCTTCTGCACCTTTCACCTGTCATTCAAAGCCTTAGATCTGTGTGTACACTATATTATCTCGTTAAGTGTAATTAAACATCGTTCTTTCCCAGTCTGATCCAGAACTGGAGTGCCCGTCCTTTTTCACGTATACTTATAAATTTATTTTTGCCACATAATATGTCCCACAAGACATCTTTAAAAGACCTCTGGGGGGCACTGGCTTTTTCTTTTGCACTTTTTCCTTTTGTTTATTTGTATTTTGTTATATTTTTATTTTATTTATTTTTTTAATATCAAAGTGTCCCATTACAGAAGAAACCAGCCACAGGGCTTTGTACAAGGCACAGCTGATCAAGATTGTTTCCTCTGGGGGCAGAGCCTAGCCGGGGATGGAGTGAGACGCGCGCCTTCACAGCTCCTGCCTATCTCCTGTAATTTCTCCTGCCAGGCTGCTTAAAAAGCGCCTTTCATCGGGACTACGGCTGTGCCTTCACTTATAGGCCCTATACATACCAGGACTGCCGTCCAGCATGCCGAAGAAGGGGAAGACGCCAGTACCCTCAGGCCGGGAGGTACGGGAGTATCATGGCGCGGGGGAGGAAGTCCAGCAGCCGCGCGCCACACTGCAGTGGAGAAGCTGCAGAGATATGCCCGTAAGGAGCGCTCAGGCTCACATGACAGGTGGGGAGACAAGGGGGCCGAAGATTCAGAGGGGGAAAGATCTGAGCAATCCTCTGAGGAGGACATGAATGAGGAGGAGAGACAGACCGATGTGGGTCAACATGTTAATGGCGACAAGGGTCGCAAGACAACTGGGGCAGAACAATCAGAGCCTACACTAAAAGATGTTATGGCAGCGATAGCAGGATGTAATGCTACCTTGCAGAGTCTGAATTTACAGTTTGGCAGCCTGAAAGAGGACTTGTCCGTTATAAGGCACGACCTGCGTAAAGTTGCAGAACGTACTACTGAAGTAGAGCGCAGAGTGTCAGAATTGGAAGATGATATGAAGCCCCTAAAGAAGGCCGCTAGAAATGCTGCTAAAAGTATCGATGTGCTTTTTGCTAAAACAGATGATTTAGAAAATCGGTCGCGCCGGAATAATATTCGTTTAGTGGGCATCCCTGAAAAATCAGAAGGGGCAAATCCCACCAACTACATTGAAAAATGGCTGGTTGAAAAGTTTAAAGATAAAGGCCTCTCCCCGTTATATGCCATTGAACGTGCACATAGAGTTCCCACTAGGCCCCTGCCTCCGGGAAGGCCTCCCCGCCCGATAATCGCTAAAGTCCTCCATTACAAGGACAGGGATATCATACTTAAGCAAGCTAGAGATCACCCGGACCTCCTGGTCAATGGATCGAAAATTTCTCTTTTCCCGGATTATTCGGCGGAAGTACAAAGACGCAGAGCCCGCTTCCTAGATGTTAAGAAGAAGCTCCGTGGATTACAAATTCAGTATGCAATGATATTTCCGGCGAGGCTTCGGATTGTGGCTTTAGGAGCAACGCATCTTTTTGATGATCCGATGAGGCGGTACAATGGCTGGAGCTGCATGAAAGGCGGATTCGGGATCAGGATCAGAATACCTGAACAGTTTCCTTGTTGTTTATGTGGACAGTGTACTACTTTGGGCACAGCTGTCTTATGTTCCTGCAGGCTTGGATTATGGACATGCGCTGCGGCAGGTGGCGTAGTTTGTCGCGCAGAAGAAAGTCGTGAGTAGTGGACACAGTTGTCCCCAGTTCTGTTCGAGTGATGCCTGTGTTGAACTGGACTGGAAAACAGAGCAGGCGTGGTTGGGCTATAAGTTCCATGGCCCTTAAATGGTTAATGGATATACTCGCAGTATGCTTAATATGTTGGTTGTTGGTTTCCGAAGGGAGGGGTGGGGGGGGGTCATATTCCAGTGTCGGTTTGTCTTTTTGCCTTATGGGTCTCGGGGGATAGGGAGACTGTATGTACTTACCAATCCTATATGTTCTTTGTTTATTATACAATATGTCACCGGTTAATGTACTCAGCTGGAATGTGCGGGGTATGTCGGAGGCGACTAAGAGGCACAGTATCTTTCAATATATATCCAGATATCAACCAGCGGTCTGCTGCCTCCAGGAGACGCATATGACTAAACAGAAACTGCACATGCTGCAGAAATCATGGGTAGGATATTCCGTGCATTCGGCCTTCTCCACATATTCTAGGGGAGTTAGCATTTTAATCCACAAAAATGTAAGATTTGAATGTTTTCGTGAATATACTGATAGTGAAGGTAGATTTATATGTCTGCACTGTAACTTAAATGGTGTTTCTCTGGTCTTGGCGACTATCTATATTCCGCCGCCGTACTCGGTGGTTCCTCTGAGATCTGTCCTGGAATTTATAGCATTGTTTCCTGACCTACCGGCACTTATAGTGGGAGATTTTAATACGGTGATTAATGAAGCACTGGATAGGTGCAGAGTTGTGCCGGGGGTGGGAGGGGACGCTGTAACCTCTTTCGGCAGGCTATTGGGTGAGGTGGGATTGTATGATGTATGGAGGGTGAAACATCCAGATGTCAGAAGATATTCCTGTTGTTCTTCCACCTATATGTCTCTATCTAGGATAGATATGGGACTGGTAAATGCCAAAATGCTATCATATGTTAATACAGTGGAATATATGCCGCGGTCGATTTCTGATCATTCTTTACTCCAAATGACGATAGTGGAGGATGGAGGGGTCAGACCGCGAGTAAATTGTTGGCGGCTTAATCCCTTTTGGCTCACCTTAATGGGAGACAAATTGGAGATAACTGCCCTGTTGCAGGACTACTTCAAACATAACGCCGGGACGGCGTCTATACATACAGTGTGGGAGGCCATGAAGGCTTATCTCAGGGAGTATTTATAAAGTCTATTAGTAAGATCAAATCTAAATCTCAGGAACAGGATAAGCAAATGCATAAGAATATGAGATTGGCGGAGGAAACCTTTGTGTCTAACCCATTTGTAGAGAATGGTTCGCAACTGAAAGCTAGACAAGAGGAATTTAGATGCTATATGCTCCAGCTGTCCGAGAGAAAAAGGATGTTTTACAGGCAGCAGTTTTTCGCTGAAGGGGAAAGGTCGGGCCATATGTTGTCCATGATAGCGCAGGCACAGAAGGGTTCCTCTTGTATTGCTGGCTTACTAGATGATAAGGGCATTTTGAGACAGGATACAGGTTCAATCCTGCAGATCCTGGAACAGTTTTATGAAACTTTATATAAGTCCAAACTGTTATGCTCAGATTCCGAAATAGAGAGTTTTTTAGCAGAGGCGGCCCTGCCTAACTTGTCAAAAGAGGATTGTGAATCTTTGGAGGCCCCTATAGAACTAGAGGAATTACAGGATGCAGTGCGATCTATGGCTAATGATAAGGCACCGGGATTGGACGGTCTCCCTGTGGAGGTGTATAAGAATTTCGCGGACACCCTGCTGCCAGAACTACTTAAAGTGTTTAATCATTCCCTTGAGATAGGTGTATTGCCTGCTTCTATGCAAGAAGCTGTAATTGTTGTTTTGCCTAAACCAGGCAAAGACCCGAAACTGCCGGATTCTTATAGGCCTATATCCTTGTTATCAGTAGATGTTAAAATTCTAGCAAAGGTCTTGGCCAAGCGTTTATCCAAGGTGATACTGACTGTCATACACCCGGATCAAACTGGTTTCATGCCCCAAAAGTCGACAGCAATAAATGTACGGAGGGTGTTTGCTAGTTTGCAGGTGCCATCGGATAATGTGGGTGACAGAGCAATCTTATCCCTGGACGCGGCCAAGGCCTTTGATAGCATTGAGTGGAAATTTTTGGGGAGTACGCTGGAACATATGGGTTTTGGGCAGAGATTCATTGCCTGGGTAAAGGTTCTGTATTCGGGCCCTAAAGCATGTATCAAGGCAAATGGTGGGGTGTCCGCGAGATTCCAGCTCCAGAGGGGCACTCGGCAGGGATGCCCGTTATCCCCACTCTTGTTTGCATTGGCGATAGAGCCGCTGGCAGCCACGATAAGGGGTGCTAGGGATATTCACGGTTTTAGGTATGGAAATATTCAAAACAAGGTGGCCTTATATGCCGATGACACACTGTTATTTCTGGGAGATACGGCGAACTCACTAGCTGCAGCCATGTCGGTTATCGATAAATTTGTCGGGTTTAACTATTAACTGGCATAAGTCAGTGTTGATGCCCGTAGATGATCAACCCATGTCACGAGTGATAGTGGACCGTCAGATTCCTTGTGAACCCAAGGTCAAGTATTTGGGCATTCACATATCGCCCAATGTTAAAAGTTTTACTGATATGAACCTCATGCCTCTGCTTCGGAAATTTAGAGATAAAGCTAAGGCCTGGTGTAAGCTGTATCTGTCCGTAGTGGGTAGGGTTAATTTGATAAAAATGGTAATGATGCCACAGTTGTTATATGTTCTACATAACTCTCTGGTGTGGATATCTAGAGATAAATTTGATCAAATTAATACCATTTTTAGGGAATTAATATGGCGCAAGGGACAACCTAGAATAAAATTGGAAACTTTACAATACTCTAAAACGGAAGGGGGTCTGGCGCTACCAAACCCCTGGATATACTATTTATCTGCCCAATGTCAGCATTTTAAAGGGTGGCTTGACCCTGAGACTACTGATGTGACCAGGCAAATTTTGAGATCGCAGATTTTGGGGAAGGACATAATGGTATTGCTGGAGGGTGTGAATCCCACAGCTGCAGGGCTGAAAGGCTCCCTTTACCGTACCATATATACTGTGTGGAATAAAGTGAAAACACTTAGAGGAATCAATGGCGTTACACCGCTCACCCCGCTATGGGGGAACTCTGTACTAGCAGAATTTAACACATTGCAGGGATTTGAAGAGTGGAAGAAGAAGGTAGTGCTACGACTAGAACATTTAGTAGAAGGAGGTGTTTTTAGGACTTTCACATCTATTCAAGATCTTTTTGGTATTCCTAAAACTCACTTCTATAAATACTTACAAATACGGCATGCGTATGATGCCACGCTTAAAAGCGGTGTGCAACTGTCTCAACGAGACACAGCGCTACAGATTGCCCTGGGTAGTGGTGATAAGAGAGGGTTAATTTCCATGTTGTACAAACTACTATTGGAAAAACAGCTTGAACTATATCCCTTGAATAGAATGCGTAAATGGGAACAGGATGTTGGGGAGATCTCTAGGGATCACTGGGCTGATATTCTAGAGGCTATCCCGTTGACTTCTTTAAGTGAGGGGGGTAAATTGTCACAGCTGTTTGTTGTTCACAGAGTGTACAAGACACCGATCTTTTTACATCGTATAGGGTTCAGGTCGGATGACAGATGTCCTAGGTGTCTTGTGGATTCTGCTGATTTAATACATATGCTGTGGAAATGTGCCAGATTACAACGGTTCTGGGATGCAGTGCTGGAGTCTGTCAGGAAAGCATACAAGGTGCAAATACCAAAAGATCCCAAGGTCTGCATACTGGGGTACGTTACTGAATTGATTACAAATGATCTCAATAAAGTTGCGATAGGGCGATTGCTTTATGTGGCAAGGAAATTAGTGGCACAGCACTGGATCCAAGCTGAACCGCCAGGGTTTCAAGAATACTTACTGAAGGTCAATACCATGCTCTCATATGAAAAAATTGTATTTCAGAAGAGAGGCTGCCCTGCTAAGTATGACAAATTGTGGAGTTCCTGGAGGGAACAAGTGTCTTTCGTCGGGACTAGTGGCTAGACAGCCGACACTGGAATAGGGGAGGGTGGGGGGAAGGGAGGGAGGTGGGGGGTTGGGCACTTATGTTGTCATATAATTATAATTCCTGAATGTATCACATTTGATGTGCTTTGCAGATTGTCTGTACTAACTGTGTACGCTGAACACTGTTTGACCGCTGATGAAAATGTGCGGTTGATTTTGCTTTATAATAATAAAAAAGATCTGATTAAAAAAAGATTGTTTCCTCTACCCCAGAGACACCCGGCCATCACATGATCACCGGGTCTGGCTGATGAAGTGGCATAGCTGCTTCCTCTATTCACAGCATAGCACTCATTGAGCACTATGCACCTATGTAAGGAGAAGGCAGAAGGGACAATAAACCACTTCTGTCTTCTCCTCGGGTGCCCTCCTGTCACTGACAGCTGGAAACCCAACCTGCTCCTGCTAGAGTGCAGGAGTAGTAATCCAGCGTAGTGTGGTGCTTTAGTTAGAAACACAGCTTATCTCACAATTAGTTGTGTTTCTGGCCAGCAGGCCGGGGGTCGCAAATAGTGGCTGTGTGGACACATGCGGCCCGCAGGTTGTCCACTCCTGGGTCTACAATAATATGAGACATAACTGTATGTAATAGTTATGAGGTGCCGTATTCTCCAGTGAATTTGTTAGGGCTAAAAGACTAGTATGACTCACCTCACTATCTTAATTAGAGACAAGTAGAAGAGGACAGAAACTGGTAGCTGGCACTGCCCCCACAGAAGAAAAGCTTCTGAGGTAGTATTTTGTGCTGTGCTGTGATATCTGGTTCTGTTGGGGCAGTATTTTGTGCTGCACTCTGATATTTGGTTCTGCTGTGGCAGTATTGTGGGCAGCACTGTGATATTTGGTTCGCTGGGGCAGTATTTTGTGCTGCACTCTGATATTTGGTTCTGCTGGGGCATTATTTTGTGCAGCACTGTGATATTTGGTTCTGCTGGGGCAGTATTTTGTGCAGCACTGTGATATTTGGATCTGCTGGGGCAGTATTTTGCGCTGCACTGTGATACTTGGTTCTGCTGGGGCAGTATTTTGTGCTGCACTGTCATATTTGGTTCTGCTAGGGCAGTACTTTGTGCTGCATAATGAACTGAGTGACAGATTTGGGGGCAGACCTACCACTGGGGCTATCTGTGCAGCTGCACGGGGTCCTGTTAGGCAATAAGGGCCCATGTCACAATAACAAATGCTATTAAGGTAGCCTTGGCTCAAAATTACTCTGATGCAGAGAGAGTGAGTTCCTCGCACTTGATAAATTATGTGTTCAACATCAAATAATTGTTAAACATCAGGGGTCCTCTGCTGATAATATCTGCCCATGGACAATCTGGTACAGTGGGAGAGAGGAACCCACCCACAAGGACTTACACTCTTCAAGGAAAGGAGTCAATAGGAGAGGGAACCAGCTGTACTGTAAAGGCAGCAGGGTTATTGGAGGATGAAGAGGTGAATTTTCAGACAGAATAAAATCAAAAGAGAAAAAATACTGGAGCAATTGCTGGGATCGTATTCCTTTAATATTTTAATTCATCACTTTTATGTTTTTAGTACAAACCTTTCAAAGTATCTGTAAGTAAGCTCAAGTGTATTTTCAGAAGTGCATCCTGCTAGAATATTTAACACTTAAGTAAGATTCCTCTTAATTTCAATATTATTAAATCTCTTCTATGATATGATTCAATTTGATTCCCATTCTGAAAAATGATGTGACCCAGTTACTGACAGCCTGTAAAGTACAACCATTTCCTTTTACATAGGTACTTGATGGGCTGTAATTTAAGAGCATTGATTATGAGATACAATTACAGCGTGGCTTGTGGTCTTTGATGTTGTGCATGGCAAGGCCAAAACACTGAAGCTCACAAATGCTAGACTGATATTCATGTAACCTAGTTGTCAGAAGATCAGAAGGGCGCTGTTCTGCCCATTTCTTGCTGTTTAGGAAAAGCGTTAAATACCAGGTAATATAAAATTGTGATTTTAAAAGTGGGTGGATGTGGCGTCCCTGTTGTTGGAAGGTACACATATATTAAATGATGGTCTTTGATAACACAAGTGATACATAGGTCTGCATATAAGCTGTAGGCAAAAAAACTATTACAGATTTTTAGTCATGATTAGATATGCAATTTGTGATATATTCTTCCTAGAAACCAAGAGTAGTGTCACCCGGTATACAATGCTCATGAATACTTTTTGGTCTTCCTAATAAAAAAGAGCACCCCAAAGAGTACCCCACAAGTCAACCAAGTAAGACATCTAGAAAGATAACTAGTGTGCATGTTCCATTAAGAGATGTGTAAGTTTGGTGGGATGTTGTGGTTCTCTTGACTCACTTTCAGTTGAATGTTATTTTGTAGGTCTCTCTGGTTCATCTAACATAGATGCTAAAATTGCTGAATGTGTTGTCGGTTTTTGTGACACAGATGCTGTATACTCAGATATTTTTCAGCAAGTAGGTAAACAGTAAGAAGAACACAGCAGCAATATGAGCACTGCATTATTTTGTACACAGCAGATTGGCAGATATGTCGTTCTGCCTTTTAAACATGCTTAAAGAGTAACTAAACTTTTGAATACATTTTTGTTAACATGTCCTAAATGCCCTAATAACAGTTTTTGTAATATACTTCATTAATGTGTTTTGTATTTTTAATAGATCCCCCCACCCCCCAAAAGCGCACATTTTTCTGTGTGCTTAAAATTTACTTTTCTTTACACTGCTGACTTCTCAGCTGTGTACTGAGTACAGAGTTTACAGGTTCTCAATAGGGCTGCAGTGCAGGGTGTATAGGCAGAAGCGCACATAACTGCTCCTGCCTGTGCACCCCTGGTGGTTTACTAAATGCTGGCATAGCACATGGGTACCCTATAACCACGTGCTATGCCAGGATTAGCTGAGTGGAGCGGGCTCTTGCGTTGCTAAGCTAAGAGATGACATGCAGGAGTTTTAGCTTAGTGAATCAGGGACATGCAGGAGCCACTCAGCTAATCCTGACATAGCACATGGTAGTATCCATGTGCTATGCCAGCATTTAGTAAACCTCTGACGGGCAAGAGCAGAAATGTGCGCTCCTGCCCGTATTCCCTGCACTGCAGCCCCATTTAGAAACTGTAAACTCCATACACATCGCTAAGGTTATCGGTGTACAGAAAATGTTTAAAAAAAGCTATTCAAAAGTTTAGTTACTCTTTAAATAGCAAAGCTAGAAAAATAGCTAAGCCAGCCTCACATCTGCAACTAGTTCCTTCAGGACAAAAGTCCGTAATCAGAGAAAATCAGATGAGAACAACTTTTCTAGTTGCAAGGCCTTAAGGGGAACCTCTGGGTAGGTACTATTTCTATTATAGAGACCAGTTGACAAATGTAATGACTGCTGTAGTCTTGACAATGCTCCTCTAAATGTCTGGGTAAAATATATGCAAATTATCATGTCTAACATCTGCCGGCATCATATATGGCAAGGAAAGCAAATTTGAGTATCTTTACAGAAACCCAGAGGGACATTGCCTGGCCTACAATACTGCACACATTGACTTGGTGTACCAGATGCTTCGCCTGGCCTGCAATACTGCTCATGCATGCTTCTCCACATTGAGAAAGAGTAACCCTTAGACAATTCATATATATTGTTGAAAAGCACACATTTGTGTATTAGGCTATCTCTCTTGTGCAGCAGTACATCCTGTATCTCAGGAAGATTAAGAACATTTACTGAAATTATGTTTAACCATTGTTGTTTTTACTATATCATAAGTCTGTATTGTATGCTAAAATATGAATGAAATGGCAAGGACACTAAACAAACAAGTAATACGTTCATGAACCAACTGATAAAGCTGAAATGAGTCTCATTGTGCATGCAGAAAAATAAGCCAGAAAGCTAACAGACAACATGAAGATGAGTTAGAAGGGTAATCTCCATTAGGCAATGCCAAAATGAAACACTGATCAGATTAGTTTCTAACTCCCAAAATACAGCCCACTCTCCTTCATCACCGCTGCTCAGAGCAAACACTCCATATGGTAGGGCCTTTTATCCTGAGCAGTACAGTATTGCCATTGCTACATAGTTGCAAATTATCTCATGTCAATGTCATCGTTCTCCAAGAGCAAAATCTCACCGTTGTTAAATAACAGAAGGCTTGTTTTAGCATATATAAATGTTACTTAAGGTAGAAAAGCTTTTAACTATTTATGTTATTGACTTTATATTTGATTGTGATGCTTATGTAACTTCAGATATTGATTTCTCAAAATATCATACACAATTGAAAGTAAAGAAAAAAGATCTGCCAGCTGAAAGTGCTGCCTTAAAGAGTACTGATTACTATTTACTAGTCACTGACATCTGCATGAGTTAAAACCAGTGGCATATTCTACAGTATTTGGAGAGGAATGCAGGACGTTTTCTAGCACTGTGCTATAAATAAGCCTCTTTTTATATGTCGGCTTTGCATGTTCTTTGTAGCAAGAGAGGGGTCTGTGCCAACCTTCCTTCTGCTTCAGGACTTTATCGAGAAAGGCTGCTTAAGACTTGCCTGATTTCCATATCAAGTTGATACACAGCATGCCAAGCATAATTATTCAAAAAGCTACATTGTTCTATAGTATTATTTTTCCTTTTATCTGGCAGCCTAAGGAAGGGTTCTGTCAGTTCCCCTAATGTTTCCATATTAGTAAAGAATTGTAATCTCCATAAAATAATTATTTTTTTGGGAAATTAAACAACATGGTTTCTATTCTTCTTGGTTGATATTTCCAGGAGGAACAGACAAGACAGAGATAAAATGCATTTAATTCATTTTATGGGGTATGCAGGTATTCACTAAATTGACATGCATAGAGAGCTGAGAGGTAGATGGTCACTTAAAAAAAAAAGCTCATGTTGCAGGTTTCTATGCAAAGTAGAGCTGACCTCTTGGAATTCCAGAAAAAAAGACAACCCTAAACCATCTTATTTTCAGAGAACACTAAGAAAAAAAGGGATTTCAAAGAGCAGACCACCCCTTTTCAAAAATATTTTTCCACTGTATTTAATTAATGATGACAAGAACAAAAAAAAAAAAACATATGGGAGAAAAAAATCTTGATGCAAGAGAAAACAAATCAACAAATTTCCACTTCGAAGAAGGTACTATTTCTCCATATGGAGAGTGCCTAGAAGGCATAAGGAGCCTTATAGGCCAGGCAATGCTCCTCTGGGAAAAATAAATGGAGGATCCCGTGTTATCTTAACAAAAAGGGTTACTTTTAATTGTAATTCTGTTTGTGGCGATAAAGTTAACGGTTACTAAAAAGTTACCAGTAGGGAACAGGAAATCAGGACCTATTATTAGACCTAGTGGCCATTGTAAAAATTACAGGATTGTATACATTTTTTAGAAAAATCTAGATAGTCAATTGGAAAATTAAAAAAAACTAAAATTAAAAAAAATATATGTTTAACATAAAACCATGATTATATGTCACTTTCTGATGACACATTCATTTTAAAATGTCAAGCACTGACTTATAGGACAGCTACCTTAAACCTGGAGGCATCAGAGATAAAAATTTTTTGCTAATTAGCATATCATTTTTTCAGAGTTCCTCTTATAAAACTCCACACTAGAGATAAGCAAATTAGTTCAGAATTAATCTCAAATGTATAAGAGAGCTGAGTTGCCTTGAAGAGTACTCTTGGTGGTGCTTTTTATCATTTGGGAGACCAGCAAGTATGCATGAGGATAAGATAAGCTTTCCTTAACAAAAAAAAAGAAAAAAAGAATACTATGTGCCTGTCTGATGCCATCAAATGTAAGAATGCAAAATACAAACATTTGCATAGATGTAAGAATGTAATATACAAAAATTTTAATATATGTTTACCTGAAAGGCAGAGCAGCATTGGCTCTTCCTTTCTGGGAGCACCCCCAACAGTACACACAGCTAACCAGTACAATTTTCTCTTGAGATACCCAGTACTCTTGTCCTTCAAAGCAGAACTGGAATGCACGTCTAATTTCCAGAGACCCAAATATTACATGTGGGTGTCTGGCAGTCGTAGGAGACCAGAGACTGTAATATACCAATTATCAAAGCAATTGAAGCATATTTAATATGGGTAGAATGGCTTCAGCTCGAATCAATTTTTTTTTAACATTTGCAGAATAAGACACAAAACAAATTTCAAGAAAAGTTCTCATCCCTATTTCTGATGCCTACTAGGAACTTTCCATAATAATAAATAGTACCAGCCGAATCCTGACAAAGGCCTCACCCAGTTAAGCCAGTTCTCTCTGCTCTGCACTAATAAGGGGCAATCCCCCAGAAACAGCTGCCTGCAGATAAGAGGCTGGCTTAGCTATTATGCAAGTTATGCCTCAAAACCTGTTAAACGGTTGAGCATTGACTTAAAGGATAGCTACCTTACGTCTGGGGGCATCAATGGTTCAGCTTTCTTTTGTTTTTGTTTTTAAAGAGATTGTACAGTTTGAACTTTCTGAGAATATTGATGAAGTGTAGACTTTTGCAAGGCATCACATAATACTACAGTATATTAGGTCAAACTATTTTTGTCTATTGAGGTGCCACCATCCTTTCAAAACTCTGTATGTACTGACCAGAGTTATACTATGAAAAAAGGGCAGTCCTAAATTTCCTCTTGACCTATGCAAAAGAGGTAGTGTTATGCAAAACAATGCATTCAAACAGGAATTTAATCCAAAACTGAATCTCCTCGTGCTTTGTGGTAACTAATAATTTTTCCTAAAATGCCGTTTAGCGTTGTCTTAGAAAGAACGGAGAGAAGAAAAAAAAACGAATTCACTTGCTCGCGCAGAGACTGGAAGTGTGAAGACGTCACCATGCTCTCCCAGTGTGATCATGTGGTGACGTCATCACACTCAACACAGGTCCTTTCCACTCGAGAGGAATGGACTGCTTCTGTGTGAGCAAGTGGATGAGATAAGTTTTATATATATATTTTTAACTCGAAAGGCCATATTGCACTAGCATATTACTGTTTAACACCACTTCTGTCTAAGCGGTTGTTAAAAACAGTCCCACTGATTGATAGGGTGAATAGGGTTTTAACACAGCGATTCAAGACAAATTAATTTGTAACAAATTGAATTTCTTGTCAAACCGGTGAAGCTGCTGAATTGAACTTTTCAAAACTTCGCTCATCTCTAAAGAGAGGGATGGTCTAAAAGGATGTCATGAAATAAGATGGTACTCTGAGAGGACGTGATGTCCCTTTAACACTTTAATGCTGGTCTAATCAGCTTCGAAATGATCATGATTTAGGGCAATACTCTTTAATCATGCAAGATATTAATTTTTCTAAGCAACACTATTGCAAATATGGAGTTGGAAACGGTATACAGTAATAACAAAAGATATGCAGTCACATAAGACAGAGAAACCAGCGAGATTCCCTGGATCATGGCCCCAGGAGTATGTCCACATTGGCGACAGTCAACAAACTACAGTAGCAGAAATCAAGAGTAAGGTACTAAGTGATAAGGCAAAGTCAATGCTTGTCTAGACAGTAAGTCAAAGAGGAAATATGGCCAGAGAAATGTTAAGGGGTTATTTAAAGCACATTTTCCCAGTACAGCAACGTCTTGTCCATAAGTTGTATTCAGTATCACATCTCAGTCCCATGCACTGAGCTCCATAATTACTTCTTCATTATGTTCTACAACTTATTTCATACCAAATGGGAATATATACAGTACAGCAGAAAAAAATGCATTGTATAAACCCCAACTTTTCTCATATTATATGTGTATATCCTACATAGGCACATTTATTCTGGTCTAAGCATAATAAAAAAAATAATTATATCTCCAATCTATCCCTTAAAAGATTAGACCCTGTATACAGACATGTAGTACAACCGGGGGTTGATCTGTTATTATATACCAATGGTTTTGGTTGCCATGGGAATCAGGAAGTCTCTCTTTATCGCAGCAGTTGGTATGCTTTAGTTAGAAAATCATCTTAAATCCCTATGCCAAGTGTTTGGCGTGCTCATGAAAATCTAACCTGTAGACTGAGGGACTCATACCATTTACCTGCCATTATTCAGGAAGACCTCTAGAGCAAAAATATGGGGCATTAATACTGTATGTCAAAATGTTCTTTTCTTCTACTATGTTATAATAGAGAGGTTAAAAATAATAGCGAATAATAATAGACAATTTATTACATTTAAATAACCAAAATTGTCCCCTTTAACTTTTTGGTTAGTTCGAATAGAACCTTCTGTAATTTGTGATTTCCCATTAAAAGACTTAAAAATAACATATTGATGAAATAATGCAATGTAATATAAAGCTTTGGTGTACTGCTAAACCTATTTACATAGTGGTGAGTTACGGATTTTTACAGGATATACAAGACTATGGCATATCTTATGAAAATGTTAGTCTGCATACTGGACTGTCTCAGTAACACAGTAGGGACAAGTAGGAGGACCACCTTATATTAAATTGTTACCAATAATGAATGATATTTTTATTGTACACTGCTGAACATTTTACAAATTTACTCTAGGCCAGTGATGCAGAACCTTTTAGAGACAGAGTGCCCAAACTGCAACCAAAAACCCACTTAATTATCGCAAAGTGCCAACCCGGCAATTTACCCTGAATACAATATAGTATATCTTCCATGTACTTTATCATTTAGCTATAATAGCCTGCCTACATTCAATGCGCTGCCTGTACTGTTCATAGTGCGCCCTGCGCTGATGAATGGCAGGAAAAGTCTAAGGCATATTGGTAAGCCATAGACTTTGTCCAGGGTGTGGGAGCCTACAGAGAGGGCTCTGAGTACTGCCTCTGGCACTCGTGCCATAGGTTGGCCACCACTGCCCTAGGCTATTGTTAATATTAATTGTCCTAAATCTTCTAATCTAAGGTTTGTCCACACTGCTGTCCATTAGAAGTGCCATCATATTTGACAGCAAGAACAGTGCAGCATGCAGGGCTTTTCTTATGAAAACATTAGAAGCCATAATGGAATCCTTGAAGACCTCATTATAAGTGGGGTTCATCAGTTGCTGCTAGGATCCATTGTATGATGGATCTGGCATAGCGTTGTGGCATCCATTATGAAAAAAAGCCATGAAACAGATGACAACATGCTATGAAATGATTACTAGTACATGAGAATAGTTCTTGTACATTGCCTTTGAAGTCAATCTTATTTTGTGAGAGGCAATGGCTACCCCTTTTATATCAACTGCATCAGCTATAACATATATTTACTGTATTTTTCACTCCATAAGACACTTTTATTCCATTATAGAAGAGCTCATTAGTACACAGTAGGACAGAGGAGTGGTGAATGTAGTGCTTCTAATGCTGTCTGTTACTCAGCACTCCCTGGTCTTCTGCCGGCACCACGCTGGAAGAAATTTGACCTCCTCCATTAGGAGGACCATGGCATATATTGATGTGGCGTGGATACAATAGATAGAATTTCAACCCTAGCCTGAATACAGGGAGGAATTAATACAATAGGTTTGTGATAGACTTCCTCGGGAGGAAGGGGGCTGGAGACTGGGAGGGAATATCCATTGAAATTGTTTTGTGTTTCTTTTTAATTAAAGTCTCTTAAAGGGCTTGTGACATAACTTCAAAATTAAAGACCTCATTAAAAGTCCCAACATTCCAATGCTTTATCTTCCATTCCCACCGGACCAGAGGTGATAAGGTCCTGTTCTTGGTCACTTTACCTCTGCAGCCAATACAGCAACATTTTGGGCATCTATGCCCTTCATTGGGCTTAATACAAATATAAAATATTGAAAAAGAAATTTTCAATATGAATAAAGACAAAAGTTAAATATTATAAATGTGAGACAAAAACATGACAGACTGGCAAACATGATACCACAATAGTAATTTTGCTTTACCTCTAAGAGACAAAACCCGATAAGAACTAAACACTACTCTTGAAAGTACTATGTAGTCTTTAAAACAAGGTAAGCAGGTTTGAATTCCTACATTTACGATTGGGTGGGGCAGTGAAACCCTTTGCCTAAGTCATCAAACTTTGTCTATTTTGATACGGCCAGTAAATGTCCCTGACTCCTGACTAATAGGTGGGGTTTTCTTCTATTGTACTTTAATTTCCACTATACTATATGGGTGGCCTTTCATCACTAGATCTTTGGGTTTAGACTCAAAAGACATAACAAGACGCACGTTTGTGAGGGTTTTTTCGACAGAAACAAAACCTCCACTTCAGCTAAAATACATTGTATAATGGTTGTAAGCATGATGCATTAAAGCGTAAGGACAGGAAGGAACAATATTAAAATGTTACTGCATCTGATGCAATATTATGATATATATATATAATAATAATAGCAACATAAAACATACTATGTATGATTTTCAGAAAAAATGATTGATAGTATTGTAGAGTTTTTAAAGAAAATGGTCTCTGTTTACTTACAGGAGTTGCCTGGGTGTTTAATATTGTTGACTTATCCTTAAGTGTTGGGCCCCACTAATCAGCTGTTTGTGGAGACCATAAAGTGCCACGGCCTCCAAGTGCCATCCATTAGATAGTGGCTGAGCTAGGTATTGCATTCACTTGCATGGGACGGACTGAGCTGCACCTAGGCCATGTGACCAATGAATGTGACGCCACTGCCCTAGTAAGTGCTGTTGCACTCACCAAAGAGCCGTGGTCTCTTCAAGTAGCAGTGGTGCT
The DNA here is from genome assembly GCA_033119425.1 of Bufotes viridis. Classification (NCBI taxonomy): domain Eukaryota; kingdom Metazoa; phylum Chordata; class Amphibia; order Anura; family Bufonidae; genus Bufotes; species Bufotes viridis. The sequence goes on along the minus strand of CM065596.1, from coordinate 36,600,098 downwards.
GGGAGTCAGACCCCTGTCAATCTGATATTGATAACTTATTTTAAGAATAGGTCAGGGACATTTACAGGCTATCTGAAAATAGACAAAGTTTGATGACTTAGGCAAAGGGTTTCACTGCCCCACTCAATCTCAGCAGGTGGGTATTAGGTCTAAGATTGATATCAACAGATTGGATTAGGAGGTCTGGTCAGGGCAAGCAAAGTCAAGCAAGGCAGGTCAAAGTCAGAAAATACAAACAGGAAAATAGCCAGGACTGTAACCACAGGGCTGATAAGCAACCACAGGTCGATTGGAGTGGTTCCCCTCTATGGTGCTTTGAATGACATGACTTAATGCGGCAGCTGGTTACATATTTTAGGCAAAGGAGAGCTATGGTACCCCATCATTATAGTGACTCTATGGCTCTGGACATGATGTTCGCTAAGCAAATGAAGGACAAGGGCTGACAGAATCACAATACTCAAAATATGCAATGAGGACAGCACAGCTTCTACTCCCTCCTCACCTCCCTCGCACAGAAGTCATTTTCTTATGTCCATGAAACCCATATCTACTGTTTGGAACTTGAAACTGATTTTGCCTCAGCTGAGGTAAAATGGCTGCCCACAAAATCATGTTAAAAAATGTATTAATTGGAGAGCAAATTTCGTTTGGTGGTAAAAGTTGAATTGCATTATGGATTCCATTACCACGGACCATAACAAAATTCTATGACTTAATGCATAATGCATTATGCTCTCGTGCATAACGAAAACGTTACGGATACGTTTTGTAGTCCATAGACTTCCATTATGACGGAATTAATAACGGAATGCCTGTAAAGGCATGCCATTATGCATTTTGTCACAGTATTGCGTTATGGTCCGTGGTAACGGAATACATAACGCAATTCAACTTTTACCAACAAAAGAAGTGTGAACGAATTTCATAAGCGTAACTTCGCTCATCTCTAGTATTAATAAATAATTATAAGAATCAATGCCATTTAATGCCTAAAAATACAGAAAATTAATAAAACAAGTAAATGTGTCCAAAGTTCTGGTAAGAGGCATGGATTATTTTTTTAAAGATATTCCTCCTCTTGGTTATGAATTATTGCTGGTCTCTGCAGACTGCCCTTACATACTCATTCACATTGTAGACCTCTTGCAAGTAACTGGCTGTGTTTGCTTGTGCCGTTACCCTCCTGTCACATGTGCATGTACGCTGGCTAGGTTTGCTCTTCACTTGTAACTTCTCGGTATTAAACATGTCTTTGCAATCACATTCCCTCACACAATAGGAGAACACACCAGTTTTTTGTAGGCCTCATTTTAAAAATCAATCTTTTAAATGGGAGGAGGAACAAATTACCACAGACGATATACAACTTTTAACCAATAGACACTCAAGCCAATGTAGCAATACACATACAATTTGTTCTCCAATTCATCTTCCATTTGTAGTGCACGGGCAGTTTTGTTGAGGGCATCCAAGTACAAGAAATGGGTAAAGGTGAAGTTTTTATGCTATAAAGACTATGGACAACTTTGCAGACATTTTTTTTTATTGCATTTTAATCATTTTGGGCAAAAAAAATTCCTTATTTTAGTTGGTCTTTATTTAAAATCATTTAGCTGTTTGAGATACAAGGGTTAAAAAATGTGTCTGTTTGCAGACTATCACTTCTCAGTCCCGTCAGCTGACAGCTCATGTGAAGCTTTATCGCTGATCTCTTGACCTCACAAACACCATTTAAAGGGATTGTTTTTTTACTGATGACCTATCCTATGTATAGGTCATTAGTATCTGATCAGTGGGGGTCCGACACCTGGGACTGCCACCGATCAGCTGTTTGAGAAGGCAGAGGCCTTCTCCGTGCTTACTAAGCACAGAACCGTACATTGTACAGCGGCTGTGCTTGTTATTGTGCTCAGCCCCATTTACTTCTATGGGACTGAGCTGCGCCAAGGCCAGTGACCGAGTGCCCAAAGTGCAACCCAAAACCCACTTATTTATCGCAAAGTGCCAACACGGCAATATAACCTGAATACCACAGTCCGATATTGTATATCTTCCATGTACTTTATCATTTAGCTATAATAGCCTGCCTGCATTCAGTGCACTGCCTGTGCTGTTCATAGTGCGCCCTGTGCTGATGAATGGTAAGCCATAGACCATAGTCTTTTCCCAGGGTGCGGGTGCCCACAGAGAGGGCCCTGAGTGCCATCACTGGCCTAGGCCATGTGACACATGAGAGAGAAGGCGAGAAGGCACATGAGAGAGAAGGCCATGGCGCTAGTATGAGCACCGCTGCCTTCTTGAACAACTGTTCGGCAGGGGTCCTGGGTGTCAGACCCCCACCATTCGGATTTTCTGGGTAACTATTCACAGTAATATTCAGAGTGATGAGTTTGAGAGGTACTGTATGTCATCTGAGAAACCAGCAAAAACATTATCTATCCCAGTGACACGTTTTTATTTTATCAGAAACCCTTTTTCTGGGGGGCACTAAGGGGGGCATTATCCATATTAGGGGGACTACTGGGGCTATTATTTATAACTCAAAGGGGCGAATTTTTTATACTAGGACACTAGGGGTGGGGCATTATATATATATATATATATATATATATATATATTACACTGAGGGCACTGCAGGGTTTGGGGTTTTAACTAAAAAACAAATAAAATGCATCAATTTTTTAAATGGCAGTTTTTAACGGCCGTTAAAAATATGCATGGTGAGAAAACAGATGCATACACTGATGCAAAATGGCTGTAAAAAAACTGATAGTGTGTCCGTTTTTAATGGTCATTTTTTTTTTTTACTGCCGGATGCATGTAGCGTAATTGGTGTCTATATTTGATGGTTCGTAATAATTTTAAATTTTAAAGTTTGTAGAAATCCCAATAATTGTCTTGGGTCAATGTGCCGCTGATCACCAAAAGCAAACATTTATTCATTGGGTGATCTTACCTTTCATTCGGCATCTGAAATCATTTTTCTGTATATCCGGCTACAAACAATGATATGTATGGGGATGAGTGTAGGGATCAAAATTGCGATCGCTCCTCCTCATACAGAGGGGATGATTGCAGCAGGTAAGGGCAGTTCTACCGTTTTCTAAGCCATCAGGATATTATCGGGTACAAATTGCCTGAGAATTGGCCCATGTAAAAGGACCAATATGCTTTAAAGAAATAAATTAATAAAGAAACTTTTAATTTACAATAGTTTTTTTTCACTATTTCATATTGTTCTATGACCAATCAGATAATCCAGTAAGACATCTGACTGTCCTGCACCTACAAAGTCCCACCTCTACTGTATAGCTGTAAGGGAAATAAAAGACACAACCTGATCAGTCTTTGAGGACACTTACCTGTTTTCAGGCTGCCTGGACGTCCTCCTCTGTGTTTTAAGCATTTCTTTGCTCTGCTTTTCCACTGTGGAAGCCGTGATGCCTCTCACTTGAGTAATGGACCCTGTTGCAGGTCGGTGGAGATCAGGTTCTGTCCTTCTGCTCAGGTAACACTCTGGTAGCTAAGCATTTATGGTGAAAGCTTCCCCTAAACTAAGCAGCATTATACGACGGGTAAACAAAGGCTGATTATGGAGATCCTTCATTACACTAACTCTGCTGATGACAGAGGTGGCAGGTAAGTGTTTCCTTATGAAGTCATGTGTGTGCTTTCAGCATAATCCTATAGATTTACTTTACTTAAAATGACAAACAGGTTTTATTTTTTTTGTTGGCCGTGATGTATAGCCATGTTCACACAAGAGTTAAGATATCATAGGGAACTAAAACACTATTGATTGGGAGAACTGATGAACTTTGTCCTCCATAGAAAACAACCATGTAATAACAGAACTGCCATAGACACTGGATTCTGGAATATCAGTGTGGACGAAGAGGATATTCAAATGTGGCAGATTTGTTGCAGACATTTCTCTGGCTGAAAATCAGTTCCGATCATTTGAATGGGGTTGTGTTTGCCCCTAAAAAATGGATTTCTACATACACCATTCAGATGATTGGACAGTTGAAGAAACTTAGGGTACTTTCACACTTGCGTTGGTGCGGATCCGACTGTTTATTTGCACAGACGGATCCGCACCTATAATGCAAACGTTTGTATCCGTTCAGAACTGATCCGTTTGCATTAGTTTTAAAGAAAAATGACAAAGTCCAAAACGGATCCGTTTTGAATTACGTTGAAAGTCAATGGGGAACGGATCCGTTTTCAAATGCACCATATTGTGTCATTAAAAACGGATTCGTCCTCATTGACTTACATTGTAATTAAAAACGGATCCATTAGGCTCCGCCTCTTCAGACAGACACCAAAATGCTGCATGCTGCGTTTTGGTGTCCGTCTCCAAAACGGAATAGAGGCTGAACGGAGCCAAACTGATGCATTCTGAATGGATCCTTATCTATTCAGAATGCATTGGGGCTTAATTGATCCGTTTTGGACCGTTTGTGAGAGCCCTGAAACGGATCTCACAAACGGAATCCAAACCGCTAGTGTGAAAGTACCCTTAGTATGAACGGGTACTAATTAGGGAGAGGGTAGACTGCTAGACCCCTCTGGTGGCAGCTCATCTCCCAGAAGAACAAAAAGGACTGGACAAGACCATGAAAATGAACTGCTCAATCTTCCCACCTTCTCCCGAAGAGGGTCTGATTGGCCCACCAGATGATCTTCTGGTGAGTCCAGGCTTTGATGCAATAATGGGCCCCAAAAAAAACAAAAAAAAAAAAAACGATTTGGAGCTGTCTTTGGAAATAATCACTTGACATGAGGGTTTTCTTTATTAGATTTTTTTTATTGCATACAGCCTACCAAAGATAAACATATCAGTTCTAGTGATGAGTAGCATAGGCAATATTCATCTTCGGTCATAATTTTTTTTGCACATAACGTGCAACTTCACATTTTATCAGGACTGAGTAGATATTACTGATTGGTGCACTAAGTATTGTTGTGACATCACAGCACTGTGTCTAACAGAGACACTAATCCCTATCACACCACAGTAATTCCTATCACACCACCTAACACCCTGCACTGGAACCTATATATCTATCTATCTCTATCTCGAGATTGTTATATATATATATATGTAATTAAATAAGGATCCAGATGAGTCTGCAAAGCACAGAGCACAGCAATGACACTGCTTTCTCTCTCTCAGAACTGCAAAAAAAAATAAAAAATGCAGAAAAAGGCTGCTGGGGAGTTTCTTATATAGTAAAGGGGTAGGCAACTTTGCTATTGGTTGCTAGGGACAAAGATATTGCAGCCTTCTCATTGGCCCACAAGCAAGAAGCAGTAGTACTGATAAAAAAAAAAAAAAAAAAAAAATAGAATATATTTGCCATTACGAATATATAGCACTATATTCTAGGTTTTTGCGAAGTGCCGATATTCGCAATAAAAATTCACAATTAGAATATTCGCTATCAACACTAATCAGTTCTAAATTAATCAAATTCAACCCACATTTTTCAAACATTCAGGGCAATTCCAAATATTTAGCAATTCGATTTGGGCAAACTTCTCAAAATGGCATCAACAATTTTTCTGGTGGGCCCAGGCTTTGATGCACTAATGAGCCCCAAAGGTCCAGGAGAAAAAACTGTTTGGAGCGGTCTTTGGAGATAATCACTTGATTCAATACCTATTAGACATTATTGATGACATGGGGTTGGGCTGGGCCCTAAGAATAACTATTGTTGATCCATTCTGAGGGACTATCCTTGTCATGTGGACATCCACTATTAAAAAGGTTGTCCAGGATTTTGATAGTTATGGCCTATTCTTCAGGATAGGTCATCAATATCTGATTGGTGGGGGGTCTGACTCCCAGCACCCCAGATGCTCAGCTGATTGAAGAGGCCGTGCTGCTCCAGTGAGAGCTGTGGCCTCCTCATAGATTATCAAGCACAGCACTGTACATGGTGGCATAGTGGCTGTGCATGGTATTGCAGGTCAAGCACATTCACTTGAATGGGACTGAGCAGTGTCTAGGCAATGTGGCCAATGAACATGATGCCACTGGTCTACGAAGAGGCCGAAGTAGTCATGTCAGCATTGTGGCCTATTCAAACAGCTGATTGGAGTGGGTGCCTTGAGTAGGACCACCACCAATGTGATATTGAACAACCTATTTAATTGTAATGTGAACTTGGTTACCACTGTACACACTGGACATATTATTAATAGCTCTAGTAAGTTATTTGTGAAGCAAAGCATAAGAAATACAGCCAAAGTCAGCCCCAAATGTGGTTCTTTTGCTAGACTTCTGGGGTCTAGTTTTGTAAGAACCTTGGCAACTGAATGATCCTTTGGTACTCTGGAAGGCCATTCAGGTCCTGACTCCTTGGTCCTGACACCCTTGCTTATTAATGTACAGAGCAACTTTATTTTAAAACATGGATATTATAGAATAGTGGTAAAAATATCCACCAGTAATGATGGAAAAGTGAAGTTCATTGTCAGATTTGAAACATTTGTCACTGATTTCCATATTCACTGATCCTTTTGATGCTTTTATGTCATTTCTTTTCATTTTAGTGCTGTGATCCGGGTTGTCCTGCTTTCTACACTTCTGTCTTCTAGTATTATGTCCCAGTCATGTCATAGCATTTATGTCTGTTCCCGTAGAACCCTATAATTCACTTAGCTTATTTTCTTTTCAAACTCTGATTTTGCAGTGTATTTTCTCAGAAAAATGTTGATCTTGACAAGAACATATGTACATACTTCAACAGATGCAAACTAAACACATGAGAGCGGATGACATGCTATACTGTTATTGTACACAATGCCTTCAATTTTTTCTTGTATGTCAACTCGTGAAGACAGTTTTAAGAACAAAGAACTGCTAACGAGCTGTATAATCACATTATAGCTGCCGTGCCGAACTGTGTAGATCTCAGCAGTGGGCCTTAACAGCAGAACTTTACAATTCTGGTGTTCTTCTGACAGAATGAATAGGATTTTCTTGGATGTTACTACAGAAGATCGAACCTTTAAAAATTCATTTTACTTCAGCTTTGCAGAATTTAAAAAATAAATAAATCAGTTATGAATCAATCCTACCCAAAATAGAGAGAAAGGGAGAGCCTAGTCTTCTAATCTGGGTTTCTCTGCAATTTACATGCGTTGTCTAGAGGGGTAATCTTTCTCATTATGGAGAGAACCTAGTATGCATAGTAATTGTGTGGAGTATTGTAGGCCAGGCAATGCTCCTCTAGGTTTCTGGGAAAGCTACAGTATTCAGATTAGCTTCCCTAAGCCTATTTTATGCCAGAAGATAGATGTGCTAATTTTCATTTATTTTTCAAGAAACCCAGAGGAACGTTTACTGGGTTACGATATGCCTCATGCATACTCGGATTGCTCCATAAAAAGAAATAGTAGTCTAACCAAGACCTCTCAGACAGTCAAGCAAAGTTTCTTCACTCAGCTCTGTTAAAGGGTAGCCACCCAGAAAGAGCTTGGCTCCTAATAAAAGACACTTTTTTTTCCAAAAGAAAAGGAAAACAAATAGTAGCTTGCATGTCACCTTTCCAGAGAAGTTTTATGTCAGGATTAGGGGATATGAGTTATGAGGTCCCCCCAAGGCCTCTCAATTAGAAAAGCTAACTCTGCTTTGTTCTGATAAAAGGGCTTTCGTCCAGAAAGAAGTAGTAACAGATGTGAGTCTGGCTTAGCCATTTTCCTTGTTTTGCTACAGTACATACAGTATGTTTGCTACATAAGTATGGCTGAGCAATGACTGGAAGGATATGCTGTAGTTGTGACACACTCAGCTTTTTAAAGGGAACCTGTCACGGGGATTTTGGATATAGAGCTGGGGACATGGGCTCCTAGATGGCCGCTAGCACATCCGCAATACCCAGTCCCCATAGCTCTGTGTGCTTTAATTGTGTAAAAAAACTGATTTGATTCTTATGCAAATTAACCTGAGATGAGTCCTGTCCGTGACTCATCTCGGGGACAGGACTCATCTGAGGTTAATTTGCATAAGAATCAAATCAGTTTTTTTACACAATTAAAGCACACAGAGCTATGGGGACTGGGTATTGCGGATGTGCTTGCTGCCATCTAGCAGCCCATGTCCTCAGCTCTATGCACAAAATCCCAGTGACAGGTTCCCTTTAAAATCTTTTTTCAAAAGAACGCTGAATTACATGTTTTTCCCACATGGCTGTCTCTTTACTTGTCAGAAACTAATTGCAAAATATTTTGACTTGTTAGTATTAAGAATGAGAGAATCCATTTTGGCTTAATTTCAGATGAACTCAATCAGTAAATTATGTTCCAGAGTTTAGCCCCAAAAATTTCTAGACTATCTAACTTATATAACTGTTTCAGAGATATCTAACTAAAGGAATTTCTGATGAACTAGTCTGTGTTTTTGACAGGGAGATGATAGTAAGTTGCTGCTAGGTCCCTCTTGCAGCATCTTATCTATCATGGAAACAAAAGGTAATTAAAAATTTTGTACAGGCATTGAAAAACTTGCAATAGATTGTGCAAATGAAATGCCCATGTATAGCGCCACCTCTTGCTTGTCGTTTTCCTGATTTCTCTGTCCACCTTGCTTAAGTGGTCGCACATGCTTTGTTCCATCCTTCAACTGCCACTAGCCATATCTACTGTTAGAATCCGTGACAGTTACAGGGACAGAGCTGCAGTAGAAAGAACACACCTCCTGCACTGATATGGGGAGAGAACTGCAGCAGAAAGGACACACACTCTTAGCTCTGATAGAAGAGAGCAGCCAGACTAAAATAAATCTAGTAGAATAATTGGATCAATGTATGGGAATATCTCTGGATTTATGTGAGGTACAGGGCTGGTTATAGCCTTGTTAGAAAAAGAGTGTACTATACATGCCCGATTTTCATTTTTTTACCTTAAACATGGGATAACCCTTTCAATGTTATTTCTGGAAAATATTAAAAATTCTTGGTGACTGCAGATTAATTTAAATCAAGCAACATAAGTTTTAATTTTAATCCTATTAAACAAATGCTCCTGTGTTTAGATGCTGCAGTTATATGTCAAATGTTACTGATGTTCAGTAGTCCAGTCCCACTCATTGGTCCTTAAGGGGTTTGTCTAGCAGCAACCTGCCTCTGCAGTGACGCCCCTCAGCCAGTTGTTGGCGGAGCAGGCAGTGCCTGCATTTCTTGTGTTTCGAACTGGGACCAGGAACCAAAGTCCAGTGGGATAAGTATCAGAATGGCAGTGGACGGGGTCAGAGGAGTAATGCTTCTATTTTTTTTTTTTTTTTACGCTATTCTGCGACAAAAAACCGCTATCCTGCTTTCAATGCTCACGGGTGGCGGAATGTTTTCTGCTATTATACAAGCCAGACGGAATCGGCTCCATAACAAGAATGTAACAGAAATATCTAGATGCAGAGGTAATGATTCAAATTGAAAAGTTAATATTTTTTTTGCAAGAGTCTTTGAAGAAAATTCATCATTTAACTGTGAGACAACCTCTTGAAATAATAATTCACAAGCTATTTCTTCTGATTAGTGATTTATTTGATTATTCTGCACGTGTAAACTTTTCATCGCACTGACCCATAATAATCATCCAATGGTGTTTGTATAATTTATTGAGCCATGAGAGACACTTCTTATGAAATAACAGATTTATTTCTTGAAAAATAAGCAGTGGAGAAGCCGCAGGAATAGTTTATATGTACATGTATTATTTCCTTTGTGACCCTTTTACAAATACATCCGTTTTAAAAGAACGGCGTAATACAGTTCACTATTTCTTTAAAGTGCCAAGCCTTGTCTCGTAAAAATGTTCACCAATCTGGTGATTAAAGAGGTGTTCTGGTTGTCAAACATTATAACCTATCCAAAGGGTATAAACTATTTAATTAGTGGGGTTGCTGACCCCCCACGATCACTGATTCCCCGTAACACTCAGAGCTCCCCCTAAAATGGAGTGGTAGTAAATAGAGCCCCCCAAAATGGAGAGACAGCTGAATAAAGCACTCTGTTATGTTCAAAACTTCAATAGAGATGAATAGAGTGGCAGTTCGCTGACTCGACCTGCCTCTCCGTTCGTTTCGGGGGGGTCTGAGGGTTACTGGCCACCCTTCTCCTGATCGGTGGGGAGCCCAGCGGTAGGACCCCCACAATCTAATAGTTATCCACTATCCTCTGGATAAGGCATAACTTTTAACAACTGGAATATTTTTTACGTATTAAGCTTGGCCTGTCTCCTCAAAGCTCCAGCATAAGAGAGTCACATCTTTCTGGAACTGGAAGTATTTTTCTTATGAAAAGAAAAAGAAAGTGTAATACTTTTTTTTTTTTAATAACAAAAACCCATAGCATGATAAGAGAATACTGTACCTTTTTTTCTAGAGTGTACCACAGTTGAAATGGGGTTTTCCAAACTTGGACAAATCTACGTGAAATACACCGATATTCCACAGAATTAAGTGAAAAACCTGTCCTGGATTACTAACACTCTAATGCTTGCTGATGGCTTTTTAATGACAGGATTTAGACACTCCAGGCTCCAGGTTAAGCTGAGCTCACGGGAAGCTTTGGCTGTGTTGTGAAGTTACTGTGACTACAATTTACACAGGCTAATTGTGACTCACGTCTCTAGCTTTCATCCAACAGTCATACCATTCATGGGTAATCCACTTAGTAGTCGTCAGAAATTGTTTATTTGCCGTAGTAGAAAGCAGAAGAGAAAAAACACGAGCGGTAGGAATATTGTCGCTGTGCCAAACTAACAGTGAATAGATTTCATTTACAAACAGAATCCCAGGTGACATTGCTGTTAATAAGCGATAGAAAACTGAACAAAGGATATGCAACAGAACCAATGATCTGCTCATCACGTCCGCAGTCTTTCACCCTCCAGTGCACGCCAGCGTGAGACCACGGATGACTTCAACGTAGGGTACAACAAAAGAAATGGGTACAGAGAGTTAATTTGCTGAGCAGAAGTGACAATACCAGGTTGCTTTTGAGCAGGGAACCTTTTGGGATTTTTTGCCTTAAAGGGGATGCCCAGGATTTTACTACTGATGGCCTATTCTAAGGCTAGGCCACCCATATCCGATCGGTAGGGTCCATTACCCCGAACCCCACCAATCTGCTTGTTTTGAGGTAGTTCTGGCACTGGTGGAACTACACAGCTGTGTCCACAGTGTAGTAAATGGAGTGCTGCTCTCGAAGAACTGAATAGAGGCAGAGTTTCAGTTACCAGCTCTTTACACTGTACATTGGATATGCTTCCGGGGTTTCGCACGCTTAGATGCCGTGGTCAAGATTGACCATGGCACCCAAAGTGATCAATGTCTGTGACCGGTGTTATCGCCGTACCGGACAAACTGCGGGTGTCTTCTGTATGAAACAGCAGCCATCCCATGGCTATGGTTCCTGCTCTGCTCCGGGTGCGATCTTTAAAGACCCGGGCGGCGCCGTACTCGGGAAGGGGTTACGTTTTTAAGCAAATGTTTGTATAATGAGCAATGTTCATTCAGTTTCTGAATTTTTAGATTAGCCCTCCGTTGGTGGGAGACATATAACAGCTGGCCATTCCATTTGGTTATGTTCTATGCTTTTCAAAACGTGTAATATGAACATGAGACCAACACAGATGCTTTCCGCTGTCAATCGCACAAGCAACAGGTCAGCCAGTTTCATAGGTACATATCTCCTGACAGATGCCCTTTAATCAAAATTGTGGGTCACAGTTGACCACTGTGAACCCAAATTTACCAATCACTGGTGAAGGCACAACAAGCACAGTGAACTATGGTCAGAAACAGAGCGGAATAGCTTGTCTCATCAATAATTAATAAAAATTACTCTTTGTATTGAAGAAGTTCAATCCATTCCCCATGGAGCTATTTGCTAAACCCTGCAGTCTGGTTAGAGATGTTCCACGTCATGGCATTTAAATGCCATATTTTGATAGCATGCCCGCAGAAGACTTGACAAAGCTTATTTAAAAGTTTAGAAGAGACTGGTCCTTGCTGTCCAATTTATTAGCTGCTCGGAGGATGTTAACGCTGAGCGGGGAAACAGAGAAACTAATAGACTCTGTATTATTTGCTACTGCTGAATATATAATACAGAAAGGTTGCAGAGCAGGAAGATGTCATTGACAGAACATTTTCTCCTTGCAAAATATATTGTCGCATAAATATGTATCACATCTATGCTCACCATCCCCGGATTACTTCAATTTTCATTCGTAATATCTGAATAAGGTCCTAATTTACATGCAGATAATCTTCCACTTTTCTCTAGTATGTTGCAGTGTAATACAATAGAAGCGCTGTGTCACTGCCCGCTGTGAATGTCTCCCCAAGCACTATGTAGAGATTAGCTCACTTGTCATACTACCACCCTCTTAGGCCTCTTTCACACTAGCGTTTTAGCTTTCCGTCCTAGAGATCCGTCCTCGGGTCTCTAGGACGGAAAGCTACTGATCAGGATTATCCCCATGCATCCTGAATGGAGAGAATTCCGTTCAGGATGCATCAGGATGTCTTCCGTTCAGTATGTCAACGTTTTTTGGACGTTGACAAAAGCGCAGCATGCTGCGGATTTGTCTCCGTCCAAAAATCCGGAAGACATGCCGCAACGCCGGATCCGGAATTAATGCCCATTGAAAGGCATTAGTCCGGATCCGGCCTTTAGCTAAACGTCGTTCCCGCGCATCGCCGGATCCGACGTTTAGCTTTTGTCAATGGTTACTATGGCAGCCAGGACGCTAAAGTCCTGGTTGCCATAGTAAGATAGGGGAGCGGGAGGCGGGGGCGGCATACTTACATTCCGTGCGGCTCCGGGGCGCTCCAGGATGACATCAGGGCGCCCCAGTGCATAGATCACGTGATCGCATGGATCACGTGATCCATGCGCGCGGGGCGCTCTGATGTCATTCAGGAGCGCCCCGGGAGCCGCACGGAATGTAAGTATGCCGCTCCCCCGCTCCCCACTGCTACTATGGCAACCAGGACGCTAGTAGCGTCCTGGCTGCCATAGTAACACTGAAAGCATTTTGAAGACTAATCAGTCTTCAAATGATTTCAGTTCACTTGCGTTGTGCTGGATCCGGCGTGCATTCCGGCGACGGAAGTGCACGCTGGATCTTCACAACGCAAGTGTGAAAGAGGCCTTAGGGAACTTTACATAAACACCCTCTGTGTCAATTTGGTGTTATTTTTCAACTTCTCAAATTGGCTCTTTGGAGGCTAACTAGTTTGGTGGTGAATGAGATTCTGTTATCTAAAGGGTCAGTCCTACAATAGCAAGGGGCCACCTTTAAAGGGCATCTGTCAGCAGATTTGTACCTATGAAACGGTCTGTCCTGTTACATGTGCACTTGGCAGCTAAAGGAATCCGTGTTGGGCCCAAGTTCATTTGTGCCCGCATTGCTGAAAAAAATGTTTTATTATATGCAAATGAGCCTCTAGGAGCAATGGGGCGTTGCAGTTACACCTGGGGGCTCTGCTCTCTCTGCAACGGCCCGGCTTTTTTTTTTTCTCCAACAGGGCCAGGTTTGATAACTGTTTCACTGCCTGATCCTGTCAATCAAAGTAGAGAGGACGCAGCAGTTTTAGAGAGAGCAGAGCCTCTAGATGTAACGGCAACGCCTCTGTTGCTCCTAGAGGCTCATTTGCATATATGGAATCATTTTTCTCAGTAATGTGGACACCTATGAACATGAGACTAACACAGATGCCTTCAGCTGCCAAGCGCACATGTAACATGTCAGCCAGTGTCATAGGTACAGATCTGCTGACAGATGCCCTATATTCAAAAGTGTGGTTCACAGGTGACTACTGTGAACCCAAATTTATCAAATCACTGGGAAGGCACAACAAGGACAGCGAACTGCGGTCAGAAATGGCGCGAAGAGCTTGTCTCTTCAATAATTAATAAAAATGACTCTCTGTATTGAAGTTCAATCCGTTCCCCATGCAGCAATTTGATAAAACCCTGCAGCCTGGTTAGAGATACTCCATGCCTTTTAAAAGGGTTGCAGGGGATTAAAAAAAAAATTGACTTTAAAAAAAAAAATAAAATAAAAAATAACAGAGCCCCTCCTTTCCATGGGCTGTGTCTGGTATGGCAGTTTAGCTCTATTCTAAGTCAACTTAGCTGAGCTGCAATACCAAGCCCAGCCTATGGACAATGTAGGTGCCGTTTCTGGAAAACATGACAGATCTTTAAAGGGGTTGTCTAGTAGGGAAATATCTTTAGAAAGGACTCTTAGCGGGAAAAAATAAATAGAGGAGGGATACCCATCCACAGATCCCATACTTGTCTCTAGAGATGCCTGCTCCACCAATTACTACAGTAGCTACAGCAGTAACTCGCTTCAGTCAGCGATTGGTTGAGTTGGCATTTCCTGTGTGCTTAGACTGGACCCAGTAAACAATGGAGCAGGAAGGATGAAAGCTATTATCCCTGCTTTGATAATAATACCCATCTGGACCTTCATTGTAAACTACTAGTAATTCATTGATAACTTCTAGCAGGAATAATAAAGGAATGGCACAACATAGTCATAAAAATGTGTGCTCCAGGATTTTTATTACAAGGGGGATGCAAGTAATTACAAAAAAAAGGCATGTCAGGAGAGGCGACACTCTCTTAGTCAACACCTTAAGTGTTTGATTCTCAATTCAGTACATGCACAGATATTAGAATGACAAAATATTCTTATTAGTAATAAATACTACATAATATTTGGCTGGGTAGCAACCCGGTACTGTTACAGTGAATCCATGTTGCATCAATGAATTGGTACTTCAGGTTACTCTCTTAGCACAGACACTAAATTCTGGCAAAACAAACTTTACTCTAGAGTCTAGACTGTAATTCACAGAAGTTTATAACAGAATCACGATGTGTGTAAGGGGCATTGTATCAGCGCACAGCAGCCATCAAGAGCTATACAAGAATCACACTCCAAGGGAATGTGTTCCACAACAAGAGCAGTTGCTGAGGGCACAAAAGACAAAGATTGTAGAACTTATAAACCACAGCAGACCAACAAAGTGCATGATAAAGCAATAAAAAACAAAAATGTTTAATGTGTCAGTGGAGGTTCTGATGGCCACTTTAGGCTACTGAAAACAAACTTTGTGAAACCTGAATCATACATTTTCCAAGTAATGACACGTAATCCTTTAAGGACTGGGCCAGTTTTTGTATTTGTATTTTTTCATTTCGACCTTGGACAAGGCACTTTTACATTTTTCGTTCGTGTAGCCATATGAGGGCTTACATTTTGTGTGACCAGTTGTATTTTTAATGGCACTATTTAATGTACTATATATCTCATGTTCGAAAAGGGGGAAAAAATGTCTGTCTAACCCCACATTCACAAGTAACAGCACCATCTCAGGTTTTAAAAAGACCGGTATCAGAGTCACTGCCGATCCTGGTCACTGCCAGTGGATGTATGCTGTATTTTACAGCCGGCACCTGCCACGTATGGAGTCAGCTTAGCGTATGAGCCTGCTCCATACATTTCCTGCACGTTAATGCAAAACATGTACAGCATTATGCATTAGTGGATTAAAGGGGCTGTACCCTATACATTACAATGCCCAATAATCTAAAATAGGAACAGGAGATAACTTTCTAATATTCAACCCCTATCTATTCTGCCCCCTTGTAAAAAACATGATGCTTGTGGGAGCATGAGGAGCAGTGTATGAGCATGTCCTGTTCTGTATGTCTAAGGTAGCATATATAGGAATTTCAGAGACATAGGGGCAGATTTATAAAGCAGTCTAAAAAAAAAAAAAAAACTAAGGAAAAAAAAACGAATAAACTGTCATTGTTGCTTGCAGAATACTTGTGAACCTCCTCTCATCCGATCCTTTACATAGTTTTCTTCTGGAAAATTCACGCACTTCTGAGTGACAGGCAATATGGCCATGGCGCCTGGTTGTGCCAACTATCTTCCCCAAGAACAAATCTACACAATTGTACAATAAAATGTACAGTGTTGAAAAATTCAATTGCTTGTATTTACCAGGGATATTTAATTTGCGGAGGAAATTAAACATTAAAAAAGTTGCTTTGCCTTACGGTAAATAGACTTCATGGGGGGGGGGGGGGGTTCTCCTACTTAGGACCCTCTCTTCAATAAGTCAGACTTGCAAACACATAGCGGCTCTTACAGGCACTTCAATGGCTGCCATGTAATGCTACATTTCCCCTGTAGTGTCCAAATGTATAGCCAACAAAAAGATTCCATCATAAAAATCAGCCGTTTGATGGGGATGCAAGGTCAATCGCAGCTTCCAAATTAAAAAGGGCGTATTTGTGAGATATTATGTGTACAGTATACAATTCCCTGATGCTTCTTATGTGTAAAATAAAAAAGATTTATTACAGGATTTTAAAAATTCTATGCAAAATGGAATCTGGAATTAGAACTTGCAGAGAACCACATTAAACATTTATCAATTTTTTTTTACCTTTTTGTTGAAGAAAATCATTTTACAATCCTGGCATAGAGATTTCTTGTGTTTTATTAATTTCCCATTCTTCCAGTTGATTGCACCCATCCAGGACACAGCAGCACCAGCACTTGCATTCTTCATAAATTCCTTCAGTGTTTTGTCTTCTGCAGTATTAACCCTAGTTACACTCTCCATTCTGCAAGGATTTTTGCAGGAATGCTTAGGTCTTTTAAAGAGTAAACTTTTGAATACATTTTTGTTGACATGTCGCTAATGAAAATCCCTGAAGAGGGTAACGAGGTTTGCGGGGCTGAAATTACTAACACAAGAAAAAAAAAAAAGACGCCTAAAAACTGTCAAAAACTTTATTAGTTACAATTAAAATATGGGTGTCCAGTACCCAGGGGGAATGGGGTGACCAACCCTATAACGTGCACAGAGGACAACAATAAGTGGGTATACCTCAATGCATCCCTATTCAAGGGGATAATTCAGTAGAATAGACCTCTGAGCTGTGATGGTGTGGGACCAGACGCACTAGGTGCACCAATAAGCTGCTAATGGTGTGCAAATGGGCAGCAGAGGCGGAACACACACGGACAGGGATCGGTTGGTGGAGATCCCGACCAACACTGAGGGGTATATCCACAGCTAAATGAAATAGTGAGCCTACTGAGAGCCCTAAAGCTGACTACCCACACAGGGTGAGAAGTCCGTAGGTCAGTAGACCCAACATTAGTCTCTCAGTAGGCTCACCATTTCATTTAGCTGTGGATATACTCCTTAGTGTGGGTCGGGATCTCCACCTACCTATCCCTGTCCGTGTGTGTTCCGCCTCTGTTGCGAGTTGGGTA
The DNA here is from genome assembly GCA_033119425.1 of Bufotes viridis. NCBI lineage: Eukaryota > Metazoa > Chordata > Amphibia > Anura > Bufonidae > Bufotes > Bufotes viridis. The sequence continues at coordinate 36,582,761 of CM065596.1, read as the reverse complement.
CATAGTCCTGCAGCTGGTACCTGCCTGCACATTGAAGAGAGCTCTCATCTCATGTGGGGCAGCTGTATAAGTCTGCAGATATCTTCCTGACACCTAGGTGTTTATAGAACGTACCAGTGTGCACATTCCATGCTGCCCATTTGCACACCATTGGCAGCTTATTGGTGCACCTAGTGTGTCTGGTCCCACACCACACCATCACAGCTCAGAGGTCTATTCTACTGAATTATCCCCTTGAATAGGGATGCATTGAGGTATACCCACTTATTGTTGTCTTCTCAGTGCCCTGTGCCCGTTATAGGGCTGGTCACTGGGTACCCATATTTTAATTGTAACTAATAAAGTTTTTGACAATTTGTAAGTGTCTTTTTTTTCTTGTGTTAGTGACAGGTCACTAATGCCCTAATAACAGCTTTGTAATACACTTTAGTAATGTATTTTGTACTTTTAATAGACTTTATCCCCCCTAAAGTGTACCTTTCCCCGTAAAATCCACTTTTCTGTACACCGCTTACTTTTAAGCGTTGTATGGAGTAGGGAGTCTACAGTTTATCAATGGGGCCGCAGCACATGGAGTACAGGCAGGAACAGGTACCCTGTAACCATGTGCTATGCCAGGATTAGCTGAGCGGAGCTTCTGTCTGCTTCGCTAAACTAAGAGCCCTGCATGTTAGCTCTTAGTTTAGTGAAGCAGGCACAGACAAGAGCTGCTCAGCTAATCCAGGCAAAGAACTATGTTGTATACCAGGAGTTAGTAAACCTCCAGGGTGCATGAGTAGGAGCATCAATGTGTGTTCTTGCCCATACTGCTTGTGCTGCGGCCCCATTGGTAAAGTGTCAACTCCATACATCGCTAAATACAAAATACATTAATAAAGTATATCACAAAAACTATTACGGCATTAGGGATGTTAAAAAAGTATTCAAAAGTTAAGTCACTCTTTAAGGTATTACAATATTATATTTTAAGATATTTTTAATCAATGATTAAAATGCAAGCATTACAATAATTAAGGGCAGTAGGGGGGCTGCTAACACGCTGCAGAAGAAGTAGGGGAGACACAGATCCTCCACTCCTTGTACATGACCACAGGGGGATGGCTAACATGGACTTCAGGACATGTTTTCAAACCCCACTCAACAAGCATGCTTGTTCTCTGACTGTCACATATAGGGTGGGAACTTTTTCCCCCCAGAGAAGTGAGAAGATGAGCACTTGCTCATCTAATCACCCCTCTACAAATAATTAGGCAGTATATTGACACAACGACTGGATTACGGTAGCAAATAAGTTGCACCAAACACTTGCAACACAAAACACAGAAAGATGAATAAAGTTTACATTTTACACAGGCCCAAGCCAGTCCATTCCCGATCTTTAGCGTACAATATGCTGACTGCTTCTCTAGTGATACCCATTACACACTGCAGCAATAGTGATAATGATTATCACTGCAGAGAATAAGCTTGTTTTTAATTAGCTTTACAAAACAATCAAAAAAGTCCTGTACACACTAAAAATGGTAACAATGAAAACATTATCTCATACCAAAAATCAAGCCGTCTTACAAATCAGTCGATGGAAAAGTGCTTTTATTGTTCCACTGCAGTAGAACATAAAAAGACTATACAGGTTTAATACGGTCATAAATTGTACTTACCCGTAAAACAGAGCTAATGGTCATTATGCTGAACCAGAATGAAACATTTTTTTCTTTAAAATTTTTGGTTGGTTTAAAACCTGGGTACCTCCTATAGTCCAGAAAATACGCTAAATTCTTGCTTAGGCCTATAGATAAAATTATGGAAATATCGGGTTGTGATTAAAACACGGAGGTCCAGGACTATCTGTACTGCATGCAACCATTGCACTATAATTCTGCCTCTTTGTAATATGCTTATGACGCTGAATCACTTGTTATGTTTAATTACATGCTCAGTGAATCGGATTCATTATATTCTTACTGCTGTGTGTTTATATAACTGTGTGTACTGAAGCATAATTCTTCCACTGGCTTTTTGTAAGGGTCATAATAGGTCTTTTTACATTGTCCATGCATCGAGAAGTAAAAATTCTGCAGTTACACAGAAACACTTGGATATCTGTGCAAACTACTACTTTAGGAGTATCTCGTATAGTCAGTCACTAATCATGGAGTGCTACTCTATTATTACACCTACAGCTAACTTCAGAATTCTGATTGTCTCCAGTTACCCATGAGCATTGTGGGAGCTTAGCTGACATTAATGGTGTATTCTGGCAATTTCAAGTTATCTTCTATCCACAGAATAGGTGATTACTATTAGATCGAAGGATCCTACCACTGAGGCCCTCCCACTGATCATAAGAACAGGGACCTCGTACCTTGCAGGGCCACCCAAATGAACAGAGTAGCAGGTCAAGCGTGTGTAATGTTGCTCTATTCATCTCTATGTGACTGCAAAGTATAGTGCTCGGATAGTGAATAACGTTAAATGACTGGAACACCCCTTGATGAGGGATAACGGGAACATTAAAAGTGATGAGCTTCATGAGCATCCAGACTGAGCACTGGCCCATTCATTTCAATGGGTATATTAACATGAACACCTATTTTCACTGACCATCTCCTTGTTCAGGAAAAATCACTGAACGTTCTATCTTCATCAGTTTTAATGCAAGACTAGTCCCATTCAAGTCAACGGGTCAGTGAAAGAAAACTGCCACACACAGACAGCATCTGTGTGCAGTCCATTTTGCAGATGCAGATGGTTTCTAGCAGATGCTGGGTGTTATTCTTCTGTTTTTTTTTTTTTTTTTATGTGTGTGAAAAAAAAACAAACAAAAAAAAAAAAAAAAAAAAAACGGATGACCAACTAAAGCCATCAGGATGGAAAAAAACTGAAAAACTAAACACAATGGCAGAAAAAAAACAATTCAGCTTATATGCAAAGTCATTCATCTATCACTGAACAGACCCATCTCTATTTCTTGTATGCAAGGAGGTCTTAAGCCCCTTTCAGACAAGCGTGTTCCATATTCCGGACTCACAGCGTGAGTGTGCAGCAGCTCCTGTCATGACCTCCCAGCACTGAGGGGTCCTATAACATTATATTGATTTAAGATGCTATGTAACCCTTAAAGTACTGGAATGTATTAGATAACGCTGACACAATGCTGTCAGTGTTATCCAATACATTCTAGAACTGTAAGAGTTACATAGCATCATAAATCAATATAATGCTATGTGACGCGAGTATAATGCTATGTGACGTGCTGGGAAGTCAGGACGGAGCTGCTGCATACTCATGTTGTGAGTCCGGAGTGTGGAACTCGCTCATCTGAAAGGGGCCTAACTGAGAAATTTCTTAACTGGTTCTTTCTGATGATTTTCTTTCAGGTCTTCAAAAATTCTTCATTATCTTGCGATTCTGTGCAGATTTTCGGACACTGGACTTCACTGTATAAATAAAATGTGTTTATATTGTGTCTATCCGGCGCTTTTCTAAAGTTTTACTGAAATGATCATTCCAAAAAAATAAGTAAAAAATAGAAATCACTTGCTTGTAAGTTGTTCAGAATCAACCAAAAGGTCACACTGACATTGCTTTCTCTTTCTCCCAGCACTATAATCTAACACAAATGTTCTGTGTACAGCTCTTATCTATCATAAATGCATTCTGTAGTCTTGTTCGCAAGCATCAAGTCGCCTGCTGTCAACCGCGGCGCAGCTCCGTAACAACTCCATGCACTCACAAGACAGGTCGTATTAAACACTTTAATTAAAAGGTTTTCTTTTACATTATGCTTAAAACAATTACTAAATACAAAATAAGTTGAAGAGTACACATAATAGGTGATGTACACAGCTCGATCGAAGTGTCTTTCATGCATATAAAGAAGTCTTGGCAGCCGAATAATTGATCCTTAATTAACCGGGTTGATTTTGGAGCCTGGAAGACTACGACAGGATCGACTTTGGCAGTGCTTAATTTACAGGGCACGTTCTGAGCAGTCTCCAGTTGGTCCTTCTTTAAGTAAGGTCACTTCTTTGGTCACATGGACTACTATACATATAATAGTATATCACAGATGAGGCTTGTTCGTGGGATTCAGGACCCCTCCTCTTCTTGTGCGTCAAACTGTTCATCATATGACTGAGATGAAAGGAAGGTCTCCCATGTGGCAAGGCACTGCAGGAAAGAAGACAGATGTACCCATGAAAACTGAATTTATGCACCGAGAGGAATTTAAATGATCTGCTAAACATATAAAAGAAAAAAAAGGAAGCTATGAAAAATAAAGGTGATCCTTAAAGAGAATGTGCCATCAGAAAATGACCTTATTTAAATCAAGTTTTTGTATTAAACATACTTTTAAATAATCTCTAGGGTCCCCATAAGCAGCCTTGGGTGCGAAACGTACGTCGACAGGGTCCTTTGCCCCGCTCTGGTCGGCATATTTTGTCTTTCATAATCCTAATAGCATGCTGTTGTTGCTGGCCCCAAGATTAGTCCAGAGACCTTAGATTTGGTATGGCTGTAAGAATGGTCTGCAGGGTACCATATGTGCTATAATATTATGTAGTACCTTATATGTTGTTTTAAGTGTATTTTACCTATTTATCTAATAAATAGAGTCATGATTCTGTTTATCAATTGGTGGCCTAGTGAATTATTTGGGGATTTTCTGTTAACCCCTTAGGCTATTACTGTCGGTTTTTACATAACACATTTTGAGCCGGTCAAGTTTTTGTTCGCCGCATCCCAAGATCCATCTTTTTTGCAGGACTCCTTGCGGTTTTCACTGGTATCATTTTGTGGTACATAACACTTTTTGATCGCTTTTTATTCAGTTTTTTTTGGGTGGCAAATAAGCAAAATGCAGCAATTCTGTCTTTTTTTTTTACGCCGAACACCGTACTGGATAAATTACACGATAATTGTATAGTGCGGGTCTCTACAGATGTGGCGATACCAAATATGTGGAGATTCTATTTATGCACGGTTTTAAATAATTTTTTCTAACCATTTAATAGTCCCACAAAGGACTATAATAGGCGATCTTTTGATGGTTTCTAAAATATATTGCACTATTCCTCGCCCCCGGCATGTGAGTGGATAGATGGCTCAGATGGGCATTTCTGCTGGTCCAGACCATTAGAGCAGGAGGGCGGTTCACATGTTACAGCCATGCCCCCGCTCTCCATGCAGTGCTTAGACTGGACAGCCATAAAAAGGCAATGGCTTTACCTACGGCCCCCTAGTGGCCGCTGTAAAAAGGCGTATTGCTGGTCACTGAGGTGTCAATAGATGCAGCCCTAGGTTTTTACTTTACAGGCCGTATTACTTTTGAATATATATATATATATATATATATATATATATTTCCCAGAAATCCTCCAAATGAGTAAAAGTAAAATATTAATCTAATTTTTTCCCTGGCAATATATGATCTCGAGAACCATGGATATCCTATACATCTTATGTACATTCTCAGCACTATGACAGACAATCGCTGACCATGGCAGAAACATGCTGTACACACATTATTTCTCAATCAACTTATCTATACATTCCACTTATATTTCCACTAGGGTACAAATAAATACAGAGTACATATACATAGCAAGGATATAGAAGAAAAGAGGCATTTCTCACGTATGTGTAATATACACATGATCTGGACTGCTGACACCCACATTTATCTAGACCAAAAACCTGTACAATAGGTAAACTATTTTGTTTTACAGGCTAACCTTTGGGGGCTTTTTTTTAATGATTGCATTTTACTAATCTTGGTCTAAAAAATAATTATTCAATTGGTCTTTATTAAAACTATTCAACCATTCTGTGACAAAGGATTAACTGTTTGTTTAGCTGTGTGAATCCTACTTTTACTTTGTGCAGGGGTCCATCTAAATTACTTATTTAAGCCTCATTCTTATCAGTAAGAGAATAATTGAGTTATAATGAATGTTTATAAGGTCAGAAATCAGATCTGAGCTGCCCGACAGGAAACCCTAAAATACAGAGCCTGCTGATAGAGAATCTAAAGGCTGTACAGAGAAAGGGGCTCAAAGTTTGTAATAAAGACCAACTGAAAAAAATAATGATTTTGGAGCTCAAAACGAGTATAATGCAGTAAAGAAATTTGTCCCAAAAGGTGTACAGATCTGTTTATATCTTTTTTTTTTTGTTGCAAAAAAAAAAAAAGACTTTTGGCAATGCTGGATGCATGAGGGCCTATGGTTACATTCAGCTTTTGGGTCAGCTGCTATTAGGTTGCCTATGCCAATTGTGAAGAGAGCCTAAACCAGGCTTCCAACTTTACAGCAAACATATGGGGCTCATACTGTAAAGCAAATCTTGTCATAGATTTTAATTCCACTCAAGTAGAAATACATAACCAGGATAGGATGCACAATGCTTGCATCTTAAAGTAAACATTTAGACATGTAATAGTCAACTGGTTATTACTTGGTAATTTACTATTGTATCAAATATATACATATTCTTTTTAGAAAACCAGTTGTAGTATCTAGAGGCAGTGCCGGATCTACCCTGTTACAATTACATGGAGCGGAGGGAAAGTGTGGTTAATGGTATATGAAATTATACCATTTTATCTCCCACTGCTGTCAACATATATAATTGTCTCTCCAACTAAATATCAATATCTCAGATGCCTGTGTCATTTTGACAAAAGTTCTTTTAAAAATTGCTCAGTTTACTCCACTCAGAAGATGTAATTATAAAAAACAGCACTTACTAAAACCTTCCACTGTAGATTGAGGAGACATTAAGAACTAAAAAGCAAAGGCTATGGACACCTTTCAGGATTTTTTTTTTTAATGATTGCATTTACTCATTTTGGGCCTATGCAAAGAGGTATTTACTAAAAAAGAGAACCATCTCACCAGTGCCACCTCTTGGAAATGGCTCCCTACGAGACAAATCTGACTTTCCAAAAAGCCTTGGAATTTGATTAGGGAATATGTAATCCCTTGTCAAATACCCAAGGCTTGCTGGAAATGCTAGTGAGATGGTTCTCTTCCTTAGGAGATACCTCTTTGCATACTTGTTTCCCATGGACGATTGCCAATAAGTCTCCATACCCTAGAGTACTTCCAGTAAGTCTCCATACAGGACTGATCTCTTAAAGGAGATTAGGCACCATGCTTAAGCCTCATTTTTTGCTAAAAATGTTTAATAATTGTTTTTTGTTAAAGATTTTCAGCGGTTAGTGTGATACATATAATTAGAAATCAGTCTATTTGCAGGGCGTCTCTACGGAGGTCTTTCCGCTGACGTCTCCTGTGAAGCCTTATTTCTGATCTCCCAACCTCAAACACTCATTAAAGCTAAACTCTTCAAATTGATAAGAATATTTAAAGGAATGTTTCTTAGGTCAGGAGATGAGAGATAAGGCTTCACATGATCAGTCAGCTGACGTAACAGATACTGCAAGGTAGCATAGTGTGAGGACAGGCCCACCCCTCCTTATCAGCGCTCCCGAAACCTTCTTTAAGTTTGGCTTCGCAAACGTGACCCTATTTTGGGTCCATGTCCGAAATGCATTTTTTGTCGATCGCACGCGGACCCATTCATTTCTATTGGACCTTAAAAAATGCGTACAGCACACGGATGCCATCCGTGTGCTGTCCCGCAAATTACAGAGCATGCCCTATTCTTGTCCATTTTGCGGGACAGAGGAAAGTACGGGATGGTGTCCGTGTTTTATCCATATTTTGCCACCACAAAACGGCAACTGCTGTGTGCATGAAGCCTACCTGACAGATGGCCATCTATACAAATACACAAAAGGCTTTCAATCGCCCATAAAAGGGATGGGAAAGGCAAAGGGAGCACTCCCATCATGGATACACCACACTCAAATTACTTGCCCAGTGTATTCTTTAACCACTCTCACCTTTTACACAATCTTTGCTTGCTGTCAGAGAATGGAAACAGAAAATAAGGTTTGATGAGAGTCTGTGGAGAGGATGTCGACTGAGGAGGAAGACCAGAAGGAGCACTGACCAGAAGATAGTGAAACTTCCTTTGGTTATCTGGTCTGCTGACATCTCCACAAAGAATGGAGGTGGTGGAGCAAATTCATCGGCATTGAGACAGACAAAAACCACAGAACCGCCAGTCCAGAAAGTGGGACTGACATTTTTAATGAAGGTTCTTTAAATAAATGCAGAGTTTACTAAGAAATTACATTTGCCAAATGTTCTGTTCTCATTGGACAGCCTCGTTAATAAGTTTCCTTAAGCAAATAATCCACAGGATATTCATGCCAAGAGAGGCGCTGATGTCTCTATGGCTTGGCGGCTGAGGCCCTGGAGGAAAACTTTGAGAAGCGCTGGTCAGTACTGGATACAACTGTAACAAATACTCAGCAGTAAGAAACGCTAGATCAGTAGAGATTTTTCAGCCTGCAATTTAAATGTCTCAGTCGCCTGACAACAAGCAGAGATCTTGAAAATGAAGTTACATTTCAGAACTCTGCAGAACTTTTCATTACACAAAAATAACAATTATTTGCATACAAAAAATCCTTTTAACGAACTGCACTGTGTACCGGACTACGTAGTCCTACTTGACATTGGAATCATTGTGTGTCAATGAAGTGCCATACAGCTCATTCTGAGAATATTACTACTTTATCAAAACATCCACTTATTATGCAGCTACATAAACTATAACTGCAAAGTGAAATCAGCATGCATTCAAATGAATCGCTAAAACACACAAAAAAAAATTACTCAAAGAAAAAAAAAAAAAAGGATTAGTGGCACGTAGCGTCCATTTATCATCAGAAGAATGTAAATGGCTTCTTATGAGGCATCAAACCCAACCACTGATTGTAATAACCGTACCATGTAGCTACACTCAGTATTGCTCCATTTCAAATAACTGTAATCATCTCAGGACCCAATGGATTTTGTCATTTTTAAAAATGTTCTTTATCTTTTTCTTAGTGATGATCTGTCCTTTGGATAAGTCATCAGTATCTGATCGGTGGGGGTCCGACACCCGGGACCCCCGGCAATCAGCTGTTTGAGAAGGCACTGGCACTCCTATGAAAAGGGTAAAAAAAAAAAAAAGTATATATATATATATATATATATATATATATATATATAGTGCAGGGCAAGGGCATTTTTGTTTACATTTTTCACTGCTAGGCGGCGTGTTCCCATTGACATCACCGGCACTGATGGATGGGCTTTAGCGCTAAAGCCCACCCATTAGTGCCGGTGACATCACTAGGCACACTGCTAGGGAGGAGCCTCTGCCTAGCTTATCCATGGAAAGCTCGGTACATGACCGGATCCTCCAGAGAAAGCCCTTGCCCTGTGAAATTCAGCGCAGGGCAGGGAGAGCATCAGAGCATGAAATGTCAGAGGGGCCGATGGCTATGCCATATCACAATCTCCTCCTATCAGATAACAATGAAGAAAAAGGCTGGTGCCAGTAGGATGGCTTCTCACCAGCGCTGATGGCTTACCTACACATAGGTACAATGCTGTTGATGGTGTGTAGAAACATGGACCACGGCTGCAGATTTTCCTGGAGTACTATTGGGTTCCATTAGCTAAGGTCAAGGATCATCAAGAGCACTGCTGTGGTCTAGGGTAAATTGAAGGATCTGGCCTGGACGGTCAAGAAAATGTGCTGGGGAAGCCTTTGAAATAATCAGTGGTTTTATTGACCAAGGAGTTTGTAGAATTTAAATGTTTAAACTGTGCATCTGTAAGAACATATTCTCAGGAGTGGGGAAAAAAACCCTCTTTAAAAGGGGTTCTCTAATTTCCGCAAATAGGATTTATCATGTAGTCAAAGTTAATACAAGGCACTTACTTAGTTTGATTCATTTTTCCATCACATTATACACGCTCGTTTCCAGGGATTATGACCACCCCGCAATCCAGCAGCGATGATCGTGCTTGGACATTATAGGAAAAGGCGCCGACCTCTCTGGTGACCGGGACCATAGGAGTGTTTCTAGGCTGGCACTTTTTTCCTATAGTGTGGAAGTATGGCCACTGCTGCTGGATTGCAGGGTGGACATAACCTCCTGGAAATGAGCAGTGTATAATGTGATGGAAAAATAAATCCAGCCAGCAAAGGAGGCATTATGGACAATCACAATACATTAGTAAGTGCCTGGTATTAACTTTCTCTACATGATAAATGACATTTGCTAAAGTGAGACAATCCCTTTAAAAAGAGGACCTGTAACATCTGGCATGTTTATTTTAGTAACTAAAAGTAAGTATTTGCTTTCCTCATGTAATATTCTTATGACTTTTTGTTGTACCATTCCTTTATTATTCCTGCTGGAAGTTACGAAGGAATCAATAGCACTTTGCTATGAAGTTAAAAATGGGTGTTACCAGTTTGGGGGGGGGGGGGGGGTCGGGTCTATCCCTGCACGGTATGGCATCATCTGATCAGTGGTGCTAGAGGTCAGACTGTGTCAGGACACAGCCCTAACTGGCAACAACCTTCTGGAACTTCATAGAAACTTCTAGGAATTCATTCATAACTTCTAGTAGGAATAATAAAGGAATGGCAGAAGATAGAGTCATAATAGATGCTCCAGAATTGTTACTACACAGGTAATGCAAGTAGTTTCTAAAACAGACATGTCAGGAAAGGTGACAGCTCCTCTTTGACGCCTTTCTGTCTCACACATTTTTCAGTTTTTTCATCCCTGCCTTACAAAAAAGTAAAAACGGAATATAAAAAACCCACCCAATTGCACCTTTGCTGTTTGGTTTTAGTTGACATTCACCATATTCTGAAACCTATAGCTTTTTTTTTTTTTTTATCAAGTCGATTGAGCAGGTTAGCCTTTTTGCCAGGTGGAGCCTTCTGACCACTTTCTTTTTTTATTGTGGGGAGAGGTGGGGGACTTTTGGGGTGTTGTGAGGTCTTAAAAAAATTAAATAAAATCTGGCATTGTGTATTTTTTGTTTTAAAGCGCACAATGCAATATAAACACCAATTATTTTATCCTGATATTTTTTATTGTTTAGTAATCATTTAATTAATAAATGGACCAATAAATGTTCCAACAGCAGGGATCAGAGAGATCTCCGATCCTGGCCACTGCAGATAGGTGTTGGTTATATAACACGCAGTGTATGGTCAGCTCAGCCCTGAGCCTGCTCCACACCCCCCCTACTGCACCATGATGTACATGTATACCAAATGTCGGGAAAAAGGTTAAAGGGCATTTCCACGATTACTATGCTTTATAATGGCTATGATCATGTAATTGCATCCCTCAAATACATCTTCCCTATACTTTCTATTTTTCCTTTTTGGACTCTCCTGACCTATAAACAAATCCCCCAGGTTTGTTGCCATCCTGAATATAGCATTTCTTCCTGTTGCTGTATCCAACCGAACCCATGATGCATTTCTCCTTTACCTGCCAGTTGCCACACCTCTATTACACCAACGCCCAGCTAGTTGATAGCTCCTCCCACCCAGCTAGTTACATAGACACTCTCCTATCACTGCCCCACCCATGGACATGACATCACAGGAACTAAGAAAGGGCTGCATGGACATAGTCATGTGACCACAGCCCAGAATAGGAGATCGGAGCAATAAAGGTACAAGAAATATATTACAGAATTACAGGGACCTTCATAAAGGATTACTTGAAAAGGAAGCGGATGCAAAACGGAAAACCCCTTTAAGGAGGAAGTGGCAGCTCTTTGGGTAAACACTTCCTACTGACAAGGAGAAAAGAAACATCCAGTGAACTATTTATTCACAGATTTTCAGGTGGAATAATAGAGAAATGGTATAATAGAGGTACACCCACACAGAAAGTGTAAACGGAGCCAATTTATCGCCAGGGATTTTTGTGAGGCAGATCCGGCAACGTGGAGAAGATTTTAATCTCCCTCATCCATACGTAACAAATAGGCAGCATAAACTGCACAGTATTTATGCTGCGGATTTCACCCCTTACAATGCATATAAAAAAAATAAAAAAATTTTTGAAAACCAGGCCTCCAACTTGTATCTCATCGGACTTCTCAAATAACAAATTCTACAGCCCACCTTACACAAATTGCATGTATCTTCATAAACTAGACACCTTGGTCTTCTATCTAGAATTAAGGGATGGCTGCCTGCCCAGAAAAAAAAAAGTAACATTAGCAAAAAAGAAATCAAAGATATGAAACCGCGCACCTTTCAGACAGCCATATTACAAAGACAAATGGCATCAGGCACATCCAGAAGATTAAATGCGAATTTAATACAATCTACGACGTGCCGAATCATTTTTCAATTGCCCACCCCGAAAATAAGTTGGGAACTGGACTGAGAAGACCTAAAGATTGCGGTATTTCATTATCTGCCTGACACAATAGGGAACGTATCTATGGAGTTCCATTAAAATAAAATGCAAGCAGCGCAACTGTAAATAATGTAGAATGCCGCTGTGGAGCATCCACGTGATAGTCTTATCTAAGTCAAAGCCTTGAACATTGATTTTTGTCAAATACTAGGAAAAGCTTATAGAATAGATACAGGAGGGTGAAGTCGTAGGCGGAGGCATGTAGAGGCAAGCAGTGCAATAAAGAGCGCAGACTGAAAATATAACAAGTCAATCGGAGTTCGTTTAAAAGGCCTTTACGAAGGGCGATGCACAGGGGAAGGGGCAAGCAACCTTTAGACAGTTTGCATATTCTTGACATCACATCCTTTGCTTACACGAGGTGAAGTGATACTAACTATCGATTATTATTGTAGCTGCATAAAACATCCGATCAGCCAACAAATGCGCGTTTGCTTGTTTGTCCGTGATTTATGGGATGCTTAGACGAGCTGATGATCAGCCAAATTAACATGCTTCCTGATGATCACTCTTGGTGCCTCGGCTCCTTCTGTCTATTGAGAAGCTTGAGTCAACTGGGATAGATTCATATGGACATGCTACTGCAATGTGCAGGAGCTTGTGCAACGAGTCCCCATGTATTTCTGTAGGACTCCTTCTGTCTAGTGAGAAGCTTGAGTCAACTGGGATAGATTCATATGGACATGCTACTGCCATGTGCAGGAGCTTGTGCACAGTCCCCATGTATTGTTGTAGGATGTTCTGTTGGGTACTGTATTACGGAGATATTCTCCATTTTCCAGGGGTGATCCTCTCTCTGTGATATTGCATATTATGGAACGTGGTGCAATTTTATTCAGATTCCAAATGTAAAGAATAACAGGATCGAAAGACTGCAGATATACCTAAGAGGTCCCCGCTCTATAGGATGTATCATGCTGAAACAAATTATAGTGGTTCTCCAATTTCTTTAATTCTGCTATAACCCTGCATGAGAACTGCTGCAATATTTTGTCACAAAGCGGATGTGAAGCTGCTGTGTCTGCTGAACAGATTTGGCCTAGGGCTATTTCTAAGTGCGTTATCCTTACCCTTTAACCCCTGTACAGGGAGCTGGACTCCACTGCAGGGGAACCACCAGGCCGATACATCCTTGAGTAGTTTCTGTTCAGTAGACTGCTGGCTCATGGCGTTCAAGACACACCAGTGTGAAACACTGAGGGGTCAGGCAAAACCGTAGTCAGGGACAGGCAGAGTTTGTACAATCCAATAACTAGCCTGAAGTCAGGGTAGGCAGCTCAGGCCAGTATGAAGAACAAGCTAAGGTCGGGTCAGGAAGCGAATGGTTAAATCCAGATGAAGACAGGTGAAGAGCAGTACAAAGACAGACTGACAAGATAACAGCACAACTTTGCAAGATACTAGACTACTAGAATCAATTGCTCAGGCACCCACCCTAGAGGAAGGAGCCTTAAGTACCACACGGTGGCCATTAATTGGCTGGGAAAGACAAATGTTGGCTCACTGGCCCTTTAAAAGTCAGAAAGAGCTTTCTCGAGTGCAAAGAGGAGGGCAGGGAAGGAGTAGGCCACAGCCTGCACAATCTGAGAGGTGTTGCATTGTCATGAGGGCTGAGCCCACAAAGAGGGAAAGGCAAGATGCCACATAAAACACTGAGGAAGAAGGCAGCAGGATGGGTGAGAAATGCGGTGGCTGCGACCAGTGGGAGATCTGGAACGGCACTGGGCAAGGACCTCTGCCATAACACTTAATACACTTGCATTAAAAATGAAGACATTTTGGAACAAAACTGAGATTTGGCACAACTTGGCTGCTGGTGAATCTTTGCAGAACATCCAGTATGGGCATGAGAGTGTAAATATACGTTGTGCAACCACAGCCCCTTTGAACTCAACTTCAAGATTTACATTTTTAATGCACATATATTACAAATATGTGGTAAATCTCTCCACAGCTTTTTTCTATCCTCCAGGCTCGCTCAAGCGCATCTAGCCTAAAGGTAATTAACTACCCTATATATTGGCATGTATGATAAATTATCTGACAGCCTTTATAAAATATACCATGAATTATCTCCGGCCTGCTACATTTTTAAATCACGAAACACAATTAGATGCTGAAGGAAATAATAAAAAGAGGTTAATCTTAGGCTAAGCGTCCACTTTCCAGTTCTGCCAATCAAACACCATTCAGTCTAATTAGCTAATTTAAGACTGTATGTTATTCCTAATTAGGTTGGCCCATTTCTATGAGGTCCAAAAAAAATGTTTTTTTTTGGTATTAAGAACAAAAGTAAAGCACAGACGGACAAAGCCCAGATAACAACAGGGATTTTCATTAAATATTCTGAGTGTAATATACAAAATCATACTTTCACATTTTAATTAGTATTTGACCAGTGGCGTCACTGGAGAATTCCCAGCGGCTTTATTTTAGCTGTGCCATGTTCACTGCGGCCTCATTATTAGAGACAGGTGGCTACATCTCCAGCTGTGAGTATTAGAAATTGAGGTACACATCTGTTCAGAGCTTCGGGATGCTTAAGGTTTCCTTAGTTGGGAATCAAAATGTCAGTCTGATATTGCTCAAGTAGAATAAGTTCGACATAAATTGTACTGCATTAATGAAATGGGGAAAATCCAAAATTGGTCTCTGGGAAGACAATCGGTGGCATGCCAAACCATGAAGTGCATGTGTCTCCTGCTATTAATAAACACTTTGGACTGCACACACAGTGCTATGTATAAAACTCTTCTTTTTTGTGAATTTCGGCTTATAGGCCTACATTGGAGGCTCAAAGGGGTTTTCCTGGAAAAGATATTAATGACATATCCTTTGGATAGATCATCCATATCAGATCTGCAGAGGTCCGGCACCCGGGACCTCTTCCGATCACCTGTTAGAAGAGGCTAAGGGCTCAGCGAGTGCTGCAGTCTACTCCTAGACAAGTGATATCACCGTACCTCAGTCACGTAGCCACGTTGCAGCTCAGCCCCATTCAAGTCAATGGGGAGGAGCTGCAATATCAAGCACAACCGCTATACGATATACGGCACTGTGCTTGTAAAGCTGCAGGGATCCCATAGCGCTCACCAGAGCTCAAGTGAGTGCAGCAGCCATCTGAAACTGCTCCCTGGCAGGGGTGCCAGGACTCAGACCCCCGTTGATGTGATACTGATTGCTTATTTTGAGGATAGGTCATCATTATCTTTACCTTTAAAGTTGTTTTTCATGTGTTTTAGGCTACATGCACATGAACGTATGTTTTTTGTGGTTTGCAAAAAAAAAAAAACGTCCGTATGGCATCTGTTTTTTTTTTGCGGATCCATTGTAATAATGCCTATCCTTGTCCACAAAACGGACAAGTATAGGACATGCTCTATTTTTTTTGTGAGGCTACGGAATGGACATATGGATGCAGATAGTACATGGTGTGCTGTCAGCATTTTTTGCTGACCTATTGAAATGAATGGGTCCGCAAGCTATCCGCTAAAAAAAACAAAACGGAACGGACACGGAAACCAAATACGTTTGTGTGCATGTAGCCCTATACTGATAAACTATCCTCCAACTCACGGCACTCCGGCCGGTCAAGTGTGAGAGGAGGCCACAACAGTCCAATGAGCACCATGGCCTATTCATAGGCAAGTGATGTCATGTTTAGCAGTCAAGGGGCCTAGGCACAGCTAAGTCCTATTCAAGTGAATCTATGCCGTGCTTGCTAAGCTGCAAGGGGGCCGCAGAGCTCACCTGAGGATTGGCTATCAGTACAAAACACTCAAAACACCTTTAACTTACCAGAGGTTCAGTAATGTGACTTCCTCGTAGGTTCTTCTAAGTCGTTTTTTTCTAGCGCATGACACATTTGTTGCCCCACATCAGTATAAAAACTATAGACATTATGACAGCATGCAGTGCTAGAAATATTGATGAATAAGGAGGATGAGGTGAGTCATAACCACACTCTGTAAATGTGCTAAAGGTGTCACTAACCAGAAAAAGCAGGCTGAAGATCCCCAGAGATCTCTGAACTATCAATAAAGGTTACTAACATACATTTACATTAATATCAGTTACCAGACAATCAAAAATGAGAAAGCTGGTGGTCAGTAATCTGCAGATCTCAAGACCAGCGATTGTGAGATATCTGGCTCCCTATGGTCATTCAAAGCAGATACAGGACAAAAGAGCTTTTATTAGCGGGGAGTCTGGCACATGAAGGGGTCTAGAAGTCGTCTGACTATAAATCGTTCAGTTTTGAAAAAGGACGTCTAAGGGTGTGACATGATAAACCTGTACAAATATATAAATGGACCAAAATATTGAGAGAAGCTACCGTATTTTGAGTTATACCCCCTCAAAAAATGAGGGACAACTGTACGCCTGGAGAAAAAAAAAAAAAGAGATTCAGTCATATGAGGCGACAAGTATTCTTTACAGTAAGGGCTATGACTCTCCTACGCCAAGAGATGGTCAAAGCAAATGCATTAGACGCTTCAAAAAAAGGTTTAGATGACTTTTTATTTCAAGATAACATTGAGGCTTATGACAATGTATAGAAATCATGTTCTACATACGCTTTCCCTTTGACTCATCCTTTCCTTAAAAAGGAAGATGGACATTGATCCAAGATTTATTCTAATTGCCACATCTGGTTTAGGGAAGGATTTTTTTCTTTCAAGAGTTTTTTTGCCCTCCCCTGAATCAATATAGCAGGATTACAGGTTGGACTTGATGGGATTTCTTCTTTTTACAACCTTAACTACTGTATGTAACCACTTTATGTACACTACCCACAATTTTTCTAGAGGGCTCCTCTTAAAGAAGATAGTATGCATGTTATATGGAACCAAAAATATTATCTAGTTAAAAGGGTTATTGTTCTGAAAGAGGTGGTCTTTAGGAGATGAATCATTATATCCATTCACAATACATTTGGAAAGTATTCAGACCCTTTCATTTTTTTTTCACATTTTGTTTTGTTGTTAGGCCTTGTGCTAAAAAAAATAAAAAAAAAAATGAGATAATGAGAAAGTGAAAACAAAGTTCAAAATCTTTGCTAATTTATTGAAAAGGCAAAACTAAAATGTTGACTCTGTACTTATTTGAAGCACTTTTGGCAGTGATTACAGCCTCCGGTATTCTTGGGCATAATGCTACAAGGTTTGCACACCTGGATTTGAGGATTTTCTGCCATTCTTCTCTGTAAACCCTCTGACGCTCTGTCGGATTGGATGGGGACCATGGGTGGACAGCCACTTTCAGGTCTCTCCAGGTGTTTGTTTGGGTTCAAGTAACAGCTCTGAGTGGGTCACTCAAGGACATTTACAGATTTGTCCCTAAGCCACTCCTGTGTTGTCTTGGCTTTGTGCTTAGGGTCACTGTTTGGTTGGAAGGTGAACTGTTGGCCCAGTCTAAGGTCCAAAGCACTTTGATTCAGATTTTCATTAAAAATATGTCTGTACTTTGCTCCATTCAGGTTTCTTTGAACTCTGACCAGTCTCTCTGTCCCAGCAGCTGAAAAACACACCAATAGCATGATGCTGCCACCACCATGCTTCACTGTAAGGATAGTATTGGGCAGGTTATCAGCAGTGCCTAGTTTACAACAGAAATGACGCTTATAACTGAGTGCAATCAGTTTAATCTTGTCTTCATTAGACCAGAGAATATTGTTTGAGTCCCTTAGGTGATTTTTTATTTTGTTTGCAAACTCTAGGCGGCTTTCATGGGTCTTAACTGAGGAAAAGCTTTTTATGGCCAATCTGCTATAAAGCCCAAATTAGTGGAGAACTGCAGTGATGGTAGAACTTTTGGAATTTTATCTCACCTGCACACAAGATCTCTGGACCTCAGCCAGAATGATTATTGGTTTCTTGGTCTCTTATCTTACAAAGGCACTCCCGCAATTACTTACTGGAGTTTGGTAGGGTGGCCAGCTCTAGGAAGAGTCCTGGTGGTTCCAAACTCTTTCCATTTAGGAGGCCACTGTGCTCTTGAGAACTTCCAGTACAGGATAATTTTTTTGTACCTTTCTACAGATCTGTGCCTCCACACAATGCTGTCCTTGAGCTCCACAGGCAGTTCTTTCCTCCGCATGGCTTGTGTTTTGCTCTGATATGTATTGTCAGCTGTAAGACCTTATATAGGAAGTGGGGTGTCTTTACAAATCGTGTCCAATTTACTGCATTTACCACAGGTGGACTCCAAAAAAGGTGCAAAAGTATCTCAAAGATGATCAAGAGAAATGGGTGGCCCCCAGAGATAAATTTCAAGAGTCATAGCAAAGGGTTCGAATACTTATGTCCATGCTAAATTTTAGTTTTTAGTTTTTAATATATTTTAAAAAGAAATTGAGTGCAGATTGATGGGGGAAAAACCATTTTATTTTTTAATCTTAGCACAAGGCTGCCACGAAAAATGTGAGGAAAGTGAAAGGGTCTGAAGAGTTTCCGAATGCACTGTATGTTATCTTCTTAGAATAAGATCAGATTTTAAGTACAAAGATCTTTTCGTGAGGCGATTTGTAGCATACATAATTTCATGTCATTAATCTTGAATAGTTTCCAATGAGCAGTTCTGTGCAGTGTTAGTAAAAACAATGCGTTAAGACACGGCTTATTACACACCATAATATAAAATTTAAAAGAACTCTACTTCTACAAGGGCGAAATTCAATAGTGAAAGAACACTAACAAAAGAGCAAATACTAGATTACAGTTTGTAGAGAACTAATTGGCCTAAATTGGCCAACCTTTTAATACAGCCATTCATTAAAAAAGAGGACCGAGACGGGAAAGGAATCATCTATAGAAAGATAGATAAAATGATCATTCATGGTCACATCAACCACACACTCAACAATCTTCTGAGGATGGTACTTTCTTATATTCCACTTATGAGAGACAAAGTAAAAGCGCAAAAATAAGAAGTGAGAGATCTTCAAGGGGCTGTTAAACTGTGCACATCTATTAATTAGGTCTTACAATAAAACACCGATTATATATTACCTCTTCATAACGGTTGATCCTGCTGTCGGCCATGTTTAGAAACGTATCTTTTAAGTCAGTACGCATGTTTTTTTTCCATCGCTCCCAGTCAGCTTTCAAAGCATTATTGGCACATTCTACTTTATCTTCAAGTTTTTCAATCTCATCCTTCAACTGCAAATAGAGCATATACTCACATAAAATACAAGTAACATGTCTAAAGACAGCCAGATCTTCTAATGCAACTAAAGCAGTACAACACAATGAGATGTATTAGCCAAAGTAAGGCACAGCCATAGTCGTGAGAATGTTGCTGTGAAGGCCTTATGGGGCTCCAGGGAGCGCTGCTGCCTCTTTGTTTTGTTGACCCACAGAAGTTCCGGAGATTGGGCTCCGAATAATTCTACGTTGATGGTCTGTCTGGAAAAGTTTTTAAGAAGAGTTTCATATGGATGTGCAGCATAGGTTGTAGTTATGTATTATGTTCTGGCCAAGTTAGAAAATAAGAAAAAGTATATATTAACCACTTCAGCCCCCCTACCTTAAACACCCTTAAAGACCAGGCCACTTTTTACAATTCCGCACTACACTACTTTCACCGTTTATTGCTCCGTCATACAACTTACCACCCAAATGAATTTTACCTCCTTTTCTTCTCACTAATAGAGCTTTCATTTGGTGGTATTTCATTGCTGCTGACATTTTTACTTTTTTTGCTATTAATCAAAAATTTCCGAAATTTTTGCAAAAAAATGACATTTTTCACTTTCTGTTGTAAATTTTTTTTAAAAAAACTACATTTCTATATAAATTTTTCTCTAAATTTATTGTTCTACATGTCTTTGATAAAAAAAGTCCAATAAGTGTATATTTATTGGTTTGGGTAAAAGTTATAGCGTTTACAAACTATGGTGCAAAAAGTGAATTTCGGCATTTTGAAGCAGCTCTGACTTTCTGAGCGCCTGTCATGTTTCTTCAGGTGCTAGAATGCCAGGATAGTATAAATACCCCCAAATGACACCATTTTAGAAAGAAGACACCCCAAAGTATTCGCGGAGGGGCATGGTGAGTTCATGTATCATTTCATTTTTTTCACAAGTTAGTGGAAAATGACACTTTCTGAGAAAAAAAAAAAAAGTTTCAATTTCTGATAACTTCTGGCAAAAAAAAAAAATCTCCCACGGACTCACTATGCCCTCAGTGAATACCTGGGGTGTCTACTTTCCGAAATAGGGTCATTTGTGGGGTGTGTTTACTGTTCTGGCATTTTGGGCGGGCTAAATTGTGAGCCGCCATGTAAAACCTAAAGGTACTCGTTGGAATTTGGGCCCCTTTAGTGCATCCAGGCTGCAAAAGTATCACTCATGTGGTATCGCCGTACTCAGGAGAAGTAGGGCAATGTGTTTTGGGGTGTATTTTTACATATACCCATGTTGGGTGAGAGAAATATCTCTGTAAATTGTCAACTTTGTATAAAATTTTTTAAAAGTTGTCGTTTACAGAGATATTTTCACACAAAGTATGGGTATATATAAAAATACACCCTAAAACACATTGCCCTACTTCTCCTGAGTACGGCGATACCACATGTGCCACTTTTTGCAGCCAAGATGCGCAAAGGGGCCCTAAAACCAATGAGTACCTTTAGGATTTCACAGGGCATTTTTACGCATTTGGATTCCAGACTTCTTCTCACGCTTTAGGGGCCCCTAAAATGCCAGGACAGTATAAATACCCCACATGTGACCCCATTTTGGAAAGAAGACACCCCAAGGTATTCTGTGAGGGGTATGGTGAGTTCATGTAAAATTTTATTTTTGTCACAAGTTAGTGGAATATGAGACTTTGTAAAAACAAAATAAAAAAAAAAAAATACAATTTCCGCTGACTTGTGCCAAAAATAAAAATTCTGTGGACTCACCATGTCCCTCACGGAATACCTTGGGGTGTCTTCTTTCCAAAATGGGGTCACATGTGGGGTATTTATACTCACCTGGCATTTTAGGGGCCTCTAAAGTGTGAGAATCCAAATGCATAAAAATGCCCTGTGAAATCCTAAAGGTACTCATTGGTTTTAGGGCCCTTTGCGCATCTTGGCTGCAAAAAGTGTCACTCATGTGGTATCGCCTGCTCAGGAGAAGTAGGGCAATGTGTTTTGGTGTGTATTTTACATATACCCATGCTGCGTGTGAGAAATATCGCTGTAAACGACAACTTTTACATTTTTTATTCAAAGTTGTCAATTTACAGAGATATTTCTCTCACCCAGCATGAGTATATGTAAAAATACACCCCAAAACACATTGCCCTACTTCTCCTGAGTACGGCGATACCACATGTGTGACACTTTTTGCAGCCAAGATGCGCAAAGGGCCCTAAAACCAATGAGTAACTTTTAGGAGGGCATTTTTACGCATTTTTCTTCTCACGCTTTAGGGCCCTAAAATGCCAGGGCAGTAGAATACCCACATGTGACCCCATTTTGGAAAGAAGACACCCCAAGGTATTCCATGAGGGGCATGGCGAGTTCATAGAAGATTTTTTTTGGCACAAGTTAGTGGAAATTGATTTTTATTGTTTTTCTCACAAAGTCTCCTTTCCGCTAACTTTTGACAAACAGTTTAATTTTTCATGGACTCATTATGCCCCTCAGCGAATACCTTGGGGTGTCTTCTTTCCAAAATGGGGTCACATGTGGGTATTTATACTGCCCTGGCATTTTAGGGCCCTAAAGCGTGAGAAGAAAATGCGTAAAAATGCCTCTCCTAAAAGGTACTCGTTGAATTTGGGCCTCTTATGCATCTTGGCTGCAAAAAAGTCACACATGGGTATCGCCGTACTCAGGAGAAGTAGGGCGATGTGTTTAGGGTGTATTTTTACATATACCCATGCTGGGTGAGAGAAATATCTCTGTAAATTGGCAACTTTGAATAAAAAAATTTAAAAAGTTGTCGCTTACAGCGATATTTCTCACACCCAGCATGGGTATATGTAAAAATACACCCTAAAACACATTGCCCTACTTCTCCTGAGTACGGCGATACCACATGTGTGACACTTTTTGCAGCCAAGATGCGCAAAGGGCCCTAAAACCAATGAGTACCTTCAGGATTTCACAGGCCATTTTTACGCATTTGGATTCTCACGCTTTAGGACCCTTAAATGCCAGGGCAGTATAAATACCCCACATGTGACCCCATTGTGGAAAGAAGACACCCCAAGGTATTCTGTGAGGGGCATGGCGAGTTCACAGAAAAAAAAATTTGGCACAAGTTAGCGGAGATTTTTTTTTTTTTTTACAGTCTCATATTCCACTAACTTGTGACAAAAATAAAATTTTGCATGAACTCACCATACCCCTCACGGAATACCTTGGGGTGTCTTCTTTCTAAAATGGGGTCACATGTGGGGTTTTGTACTGCCCTGGCATTTGAGGGTCTCCGCAATCATTACACGTATGGCCAGCATTAGGAGTTTCTGCGATTCTCCGTATATTGAGCATACGGGTAATGAGATTTTTTTTTTCCGTTCAGCCTCTGCGCTGAAAAAAAAAAAAATGAACGGCACAGATTTTTTCATTCGCATCGGTCAATGTGGATGAAAAAATCTCTGCCAAAATCAGTGACTGCGGTGCAGTGGGCTGGGCGCTAACTAACTGGTGGTGATAGGGGACCCTTATGCCCCATTCACACGTCCGCAATTCTGTTTGCGGAACGGAATTGCGGACCCATTCATTTCTATGGGGACAGACTTTGTCCCGCTCGATCCGAATTACGGATCCGCGTCCGGGTCTGCACTTCCGTTCAGCAAAAATATAGAACATGTCCTATTCTTGTCCACAATTGCGGACAAGAAAAAGCATTTTCTATATAGTTCTGGCAATGTGCGGATCTGCAAAATGCGGAAAGCACATTGCCGGTGTCCGTGTTTTGAGGATCTGCGGATCGGATCCGCGATCGGATCCGCGAATCCACGGATCCGCAAAACACATATGGACGTCTGAATGGAGCCTTACAAGGGTGTGATCAATGACAGGGGGTGATCAGGGGTCTAGATGGGGTGATCAAGGGGTTAATAGGTGAGGGGTGGGGTGGGGGTTAGTGTAGTGTTTGGTGCAACTTTATTGTAGTTACCTGGTCCTCTGGTGGTCGATCCCAGCAAATGGGACCACCAGAGGACCAGGTAGCAGGTATACCAGACGCTGTTCACAAAACAGCGTCTGGTATACATGTTTGATGCGATTTATATCGCATCTACAGCCTGCCAGCAATTGATCATCGCTGGCAGGCTGTAGTCTAACTCTCCAGACGCGCGTTCACAGGAACTCACGGGTCTCGCGAGAGGACGCGCCGATGCGTCCACTCAGAAGATCCCGGCCGCCCGCAGGACGCAATCCTGCGTACAGCGGTCCGGGACTGGTTAAAAAAAAAATAAAAAAAATATTATATATATATTTTTTGATCAGTATCGGACTCCAATTTCTTCTTAGACCTCAGATCAGACCTCTGTATCAGACCCCAAAGCTCCATTAGACAAAAAATAAATAAATGAACCTCTCTCTCTCTTGCTCAGGACCATGCTGACACTCACCGACCCATAGTCTTCTACCATCGTCTGATGTCATACAGCGACGTGCACTACGTTCTAACGCCATATGCAGTCAGGACACTTGCAGTTCGGCGTACGGAAGACGACCAGGGAGCAGTGAGTACAGCCAGTGCACCGCTTTACTCACCACTCTCCACACCTCCTGCATACTGATGCAGGAGCTTCCATAAAGGAAGTAGTAGTTAGCATCCACACCATAAGACACACTGCCATTTCCCCCTGCTTTTTTTTTTAGGGGAAAAGTGAGTCTTATTGTCTGAAACATACATTATATGGAGAACTGTACTGGGACACCCCTTTTAAATCACTGCATCATCAGGTGTTTTAGTCCGATAGTATAGCATCCTGTGGCAACTCTGATTTGATATTCAGTTGCTGTAGCTTACGTCCTGCATTGGAGTCTTGCAATGCAGTACACAGGAAAGGTCATGGGTAAGCAAAAGGGGTGTGGTTAGCGCCGATATGCTGATGTCAGGACACATTTCACTGCTATGACATGATGGGACAGCAGACACATGACAACCCAGGAAGTAGAATTCAAGCATGGGACTGTTTGGGGAACATCCTTTTCTGTTCTATGTAGAAGAACTTGACCCAACTAAAGAACTTAACCTAACTGAAAAACTTTTCGATGAACTAGAATGGAAATTGCGACCCAGGCCTCTCATCCAACTTTAGTGTCTGACCTCACAAATGCTTTTCTGGATGAATGTGCAGAAATCTTCTGGATAAATGTGCAAACATTCCCACAGACATTCTCCAAAATCTTGTGAAAAGCTTTCCCGAAAGAGGGGAGGCTATTTTAGCTGCAAAGGATGGACCAACTCCACAATAATAATATATATGTATACACAAAACACAAACATGACATACTAAAAACGTTATTACAAATGTGACTAATTCCAAGCACAGCCATCTAATTAAATATCAGTTTTCGACGCACTCCCCAATGAAAACCATCTGCATCTGTTGTCTACAAATACACACATGAAAAAAAATCTTTGAGGTATTGGATGTCTCCTGGGTGAAAACGGCCCAAAATGTACTCACAGATTGTGTTTTCCGAATAGGAGAGTGAAATTGGCAGAGAATAAACTCTGCACACGATGTTGGCATCTGCAATTGTTTAGTAATTGGACAGCCTGAATGATCATATTTGGAGACACGGATTTATTTTAGACTTGTGGTCTCTAAAGGGAAAGACGTTTGCAAAGCGATAATTTAACATCAAGGTTCCAGTTACAAATATTGAACATGGCGTTAATTCTGGAAGACAGGATCGGCATATTTTGTACAGTAACAGCTATAAGGGGTTAAAGGGGTTATCCCACCGCTGAAATGCCGCCCCCCCCCCCCCCCAACGCATATGCCTGGGCCCTCACTCCCCAGCACCTGCGTCGCTCCTGTAGGCCGCACGTCCGCTGCTGCTTCTCCTCGTATTGTGTGTGTGGAGTGAGGGGGCGGCAGCCAATGACAGAAGGCAACCCCTTTAAGTTGACATCTACAGAAACTGGTAGTTGTCATATTATCAGATATTCTGAATTACTGGAGGTAAGTCGGTTTATCAAATGCACTTTAGAGAATTGATACAAATAACTGTGGATCACTACAGCTGATCAGTCAGGATAAGGTGCTCTTGGTCCTTGTGACCCGCCCAGCCACCAAAAACAATCCAATAGAATGAATATGAATAGGACCAGGCACTCAAAAATGGAATCAAGTCAAAAATCTATTTATTGGGATAATGACCCCTAAAACGGCAGTAAAACTGAATAAGGCCCCTTTCACATTTGCGTTTTTCCTTTCTGTCCTAGAGTTCCGTCTTCGGGGCTCTAGGACGCAAAGATACTGATTAGGATTTCCCTAATGGATTCTGAATGGAGAGCATTCCGTTCAGGATGCATCAGGATGTCTTCCGTTCAGTGCGTGAACATTTTTTGGACGTTGACAAAACCGCAGCATGCAGAAGACATGCCGTAATGCTGGATCCGGAATTAATGCCCATTGAATAGCATTAATCCGGATCCGGCCTTAAGCTAAACGTCATTTCGGCGCATTGCCGGATCTGACGTTTAGCTTTTTCTCAATAGTTACCATGGCAGCCAGGACACTAAAGTCCCGGCTGCCATGGTAAAGTGTAGTGGGGAGCGGGAGAGCAGTATACTTACCATCCGTGCAGCTCCCGGGGCGCTCCAGAGTGACGTTAGGGCGCCCCATGCGCATGGATCACGTGATCGCATGGATCACGTGATCCATGCGCATGGGGCGTTCTGACGTCATTCAGGAGCGCCCCGGGAGCTGCACGGACTGTAAGTATACCGCTCCCCGGCTCCCCCCTACTACTATGGCAACCAGGACGTTAATAGCATCCTGGCTGCCATAGTAACGCTGAAAGCATTTCGAAGACTGATCAGGATCCTAATCAGTCTTCTAATGCTTTCAGGCGACTTGCGTTCTGACGGATCCGGCGGGACGGAAGTGCCTGCCGGATCCTCAGAACGCAAGTGTGAAAGAGGCCTAAAAAAATTAGATAAACAACGTTATACAAATGTAACAACAACAAAATCGCAGATAACTGAGGAAGGGGTCATCTAGAAACCCAGAAACGCGTCTGATGTAATACTTTGTTCCGGCATGCTGGCATAGTGACTGCCCTAAAATAAATTTTAACAAGTCGAGTTAAGATACCGACGATTTCAAGGGAACTTCCGTTCAACTTCCCAGAAAGACACGTGAGCGGATATCAATTTGGCGTCGAATTCAAAACGAAGGAAAGCGAATATCTTCAGACGCCGAATTTTCACAAGGATGAGGAGGCAATGTTCGGGTGCAGGTAATACTGGTACAGTTGCGTTCAGTTTGAGGGACGCCACCCAGACGAAATATTGCACTGTGTCCATTCGATACTTACCGAAGTCCCTATGATTGTTTACGCATAATCGCTTGACATTCTGAACATGAGCATACCATGAAACTGTGAATTTACGATTGTTTGCACGTAACGTGCCCGCTTTACAATTCGAATATAAGCATGCTATGAGACTGCGAAATTATACTTGCTTAAAAGTGGAAGTCAATTATTGCCGTTTTTCCAAGAATTGATATTTACAATACCATTACCGGATTGCGGTTTCCAATTATAATTTTGGGCTGCGGTGTTGTTATCTGAGATTTTATTATTGTTACATTTGTATAATGTTTATGTAATTTTTTTATTCAGTTTTACTGCCGTTTTAGGGGTCATTATCCCAATAAATAGATATTCGACTTGATTCCATATTTGAGTGCCTGGTCCCATTCATATTCATTCTATTGTATTACTTTACAGAATTGCCAGCCAAATCTGGAATTTTCTGGTAAGTGGGCGATAATCTAATGTCTATGGGGAGCTCTTGACACTCCCCAAACATTGTCCGAATTTAAATGTCCGACTCTTTTGTATTACAAAAACTGCTGGTTCCTATGAAATAACTGTGAATGTAGCCTAACCATTGCATGCCAGGCACACTGCACAAGACCTGGGTGTTTCATACGTGCTCTAACCCAACTTTCTAAATTTGGCCCTAGTCAAAGTCGCTCACTGAATTGGGCAGCCATAGAAGTTGCGACCAAGCAGCTGAAACCAAACGCAGGTTACTACTAACTGCTGATGTTTATTTGCAAGCTCACATGAAACGCATAGTTTTATGTGCTTCACTTGTACTTGCAGTGAAACCATGGCAATAAATCAGAAATCGGTTGCAGTAACTTGACCACAAAATGGATGGGCACCCTTACACATAATCTCTGGTTAACTCCGTCCCAACATTTGCCGTAATCGTACATCACAGCGGGAATTGACTTCACGCAAACTGATGTACTAATACGCCATGATGATCGAGTGGGCACAGGAGCTGTGCACGCCTGATCAATGCAGGGGCCTAGCAGTGACTGACAGCCGGGACCCTGTTGTATCCTCCGGCATCGCTGTAAACACCAGTGTCGGTGGATTAACCCCTTATATGCTGTGATAATGCAGATCGCTTCATACATGAGGGAGGGGGCTCCTTCTGTCTCCCCATCGGCCCCTCATCTTGTGGTTACAGGCGGCCAATGGCTGCCATGGCAACCCCAGGCCTCACAAAGGCTTTGGGGTCTGCCGTGTATGGAAGCCTATGCGAAACTGACAGTTTCAATGTAGTACAATACATAATGTCATCAGAGAAAAAAAAAGTGAAAATTTTTTTTTATATAAAAAGTTCCCTTCATCAAGCCATATATAATAAAAGAAAAAAAAATACAAAAATACAAAAAAATATACATATTAAGTACTGCTGCATCCATAAAAACACTGTAAAAAATAAAAAATAAAATGAAAACTACCAAAAACAACCTTTTTGTCGTAAGACAATCAGCAGGAAGAAACAAAAACGGCTTTCAGAAAATGGCAAACACAAAAACATGATTTTTATTTTTTTATAAAATGCTTTTATTGTGTAAACCTGAAACAAGAAAATAAAAATAGGCATATCTGGTACTGTCGCATTCGTAACAACTGGCTCTATAAAAATATCACATGATCTTTCCTGTCAGGTAAACGCTATAAAAAAATAAAATAAACGTGGTGACAGAACAGTCATTTTTTTGGTTACCCTGCCTCACAAAGCATAATATTGAGTGATCAAACCATCATGAACTCCAAAATAGTACTAATGAGATGGTCACCTTATCCTGTAGTTTCCAAATTACGCTCATTTTTTGGAAATTACTCCTGTAAATGTTAATCAGTGGGTCTTCAAATGCGACATGGTACCGGAAAATTATCCCAGTGAAATCTGTCCTCCAAAATTCCTATGTTGCTCCTTCCCTTCTGCGCCCTGCCATGTGCCCATACAGCAGTTTACGACCAAATATGGAGTGTTTCTGTAAACTGTTGAATCAGGGTAAGGACTCATGCACACGGCCTATCCGTGCATTGGGGACCAAATGCACAGGCTGTGTGCGGATTCCGCAGACGGATCCAGACCCATTTAGCGTGAATGGGTCTATGGTCCGTCCGCACCGCAAAAAAGCAGTGCATCACTGCGTTTATTTTTTTGTTTTTTATGGCAGTCATCTGACAGGAAAGATCATGTGATATTTTTATAGAGCCAGTTGTTTCGAATGCGACAATATCAAATATACCCATTTTTATTTTCTTGTTTCAGGTATACACAATAAAAGCATTTTATTAAAAAAAATTTAAATAATCATGTTTGTGTTTTTTTCTGCTGATTGTCAGTCGTTATGGATGCAGCAGTAATTAATATTTCTGCTTTTTATTTAGGTATTTAGGTATTTTTTTATCATTGTATTTTTATTGAAATACAACAAAACAATTCTGTTTCAACAGTATGAACAATTATACAAATTAAGGTGAGCAGGGCAATATATATGACATAAGCAACAGATGAACGTATGCGATCACTTCACATTTTATGTGCAATGTAAATCAGACAACAAACCATAAGGCCTCTTTCACACAGGCGTCACGTTTGATGCCCGGATAAGAGGCTGGTGTGTTGCAGGAAAATGCGCGATTATCGGCATGTTTCGTACCCAGACCTGAAGCCGGACTTCATCACTGAAGTTCCGTTTCGGGTTGAGTATTCTGTATATTTTATTATTTTCCCTTATAACATTAGTTATAAAGGAAAATAATAGCATTCTCAATACAGAATGCAAAGTAAAAATAAAAAAATAAACTCACCTCTTCCATTTGATCATGTAGCTGCCGGTGTTCTGTTCTGTCTTCAGGAGGAGGGGGATGAAGCACCTTCAGTGACATTACTGGGTCACATGGTCCAATCACCTGCTTCCATGATGGGGCCTACGTTGCGTGAAAAACGCAGAATATAGAGCATGCTGCGATTTTCACGCAACGCAAAAGTGATGCAGGAAAATCACCGCTCATGTACACAGCCCCATAGAAACGATTGGGTCCGGATTCAGTGCGGGTGCAATGCGTTCACCTCACGCATTGCACCCGCGTGGAAATCACACCCGTGTGAAAGGGGCCTAAAGGTTGCATGAGAAACCTCTGCCTTGTCGTATTCTAGGATATGAGGGACTCTCGTGAGGGAGCAGCTACAATAATCTGATCTGGGGGGGGGGGGGGTGATGGTCTAAGCTGGATCCTATTTGAGTAACCCTATGGTAACAGAACAAAGACGTAGACAATACAGACAATGACACATCAGGGGAAGGGGGAAAGGGGGGAGTATTCCATTCCTCCGGACTCTTCTCAGGATTGCCTACTAGCTCAGTGGTTGTCCCAACCATCCCAAATAGCATGAAATAGGTCTATTTTGTCCTGGAACATTGCAGTTGTATGTTCAAGGGTCCGGATATTTGACACCCTAGCATATAGATCAGATACCTTTGGGGGGCCAGGGCGTTTCCAGAGCCGGGAAATAAGGCAGCGGGCAGCAATCATCAGTACTTGTATTAACAGTTTAAGCGAGTGTTTCCTTATATGCGTTAGGGTGACATTAAGTACCCCAACAGACGTCCGAACTCTTATAAAATGGAGTGAAGGTTTAGGAGGGAGACAGAGTTTAGTGAGGGTAAGAAGCACATTGTCCACATATAGTGACAGCTTAAACTCCTTATCCCTGACCATAATTCCCCTGATATCTGGGCAAGCCCTGATTCTAGATGCAAGGGGTTCAATACACATTGCAAATAGTAAAGGGGATAAGAAGCACCCCTGCCTTGTCCCATTGGCTATGTGTATTGGTCGAGACTCAGCATGTAGAAGCTTGATTGTCGCCGTGGGGAGGAGTATAAGCCTCGTATGGCCTGAACAAAAGCCGCTGTTGGAGGCAATGCTGAAAAGGCACAAACTTTACTAACAAATAACACCATCTAAAATCTGATCTGTGATTTATGCAACTACAATATCTTGACAGCTCATCTGCCGGTCAATTAAAAGAAAGTGCCAGCATCAAACAATGACGAGCACAAGGCTAATGCCTGTGGACAACATCTGGACAGTAAGTGCTCCAGTGACAGCCAATTAATGAGGCAGCCATGGAAGAAGTAGCGAACAGTGACAGACATAAATAAAAGACGGAGAGGGCAGCGATAGACTTGGGAGTAAAGGATCAAAAAACATCAAAATCGACTTTCTTCACAAAAACATCAAACAGCTGATAGGCTGCTCTGCATGTCTTCAGAAAACAGTCCAAGTGAATTACAGTCAGGCCGCCGTTTATTGAACTTCCGCTCATGAATTTAATCAGAAAAGCAAATTCAAAGGCGTTTTCTTATTTGAAATTACAGCCAGTGATTTTAGCATCCGCAACTCCCAGAGTTAATGGAAACATGTACAATCCAGGATTTCTTCATTCAGTTATACTGTCCAGACACGTGGAATGTGATGGAGTTCCAGACTGACTTGGGGGTCCATACTAGACACATCTCAATTACATGAGCTAGGTAAAAGTATTTGCAATCTTCCTATGGGTATCTTTTCTAAAAACACTTATTCAGATGGTGGTTATTTAAAGGAAATGTGTCATCAGAAAATGCAGGCTGATAATCAAATGTGTATCGAGAGACCCAGACTTCACAGTATCATTGTTTACAGGTCCCTATGAATTTTGTCACAGCCATTCATAAGCAATGTTTGCAGTGTAGTAGGGCGCATTATCCTGCTGAGAGAGGCCAATTGCTGGAGGGAAGACCATTGTCATGAAGGGTTGTACTTGGTCTGCATGTTCAGGTAGTTTGTTGGGGTCAAAGTAACATCAAAATGAATGCTGGACCCAAGGATTCCTAGCAGAACATTTCTCGGAGCACCATGGTTGGCTTGCTTTTTCCCCACAAAGGATCATAGTGCCATCTCATAACCACAGTCAATCACCTTCCGAATAGTCTAAAGAAAAAAAAGAGACCAGGACACCTTCTTCCATTGCTTAATTGTCCAGTCATAACTCTCACTGTAGGTGCTTTTGGTGGTGGACGGAGGTCTCCATGGGGACTGAGTGTTCTGACGCATTTCTATTATTGCCAACATTAACCTTTTAAGAAGTTTGTGCTACACTAGATCTTCTGTGGATTTGGACTCGGTGGGTTGACCTTTGCTCCCCAAGTGCACCAATGAGCCTTGGGTGTCCAGGACTGTCTCTGGTTCACTGGTTACTCTTCTTTGGACCACTTTTGGTAGTTACCAATAGTTATATACAGGGAACAACTCATAAGAACTGTGTTTTGGAGTGGTTGTGACCAGTTGTCCAGCCATCACAATTTGGTCCCTATGAAAGTGGCTCATATTATTACACTTGCTCATTTTGACTGCTCCCAACACATCAACTTTAAGAGCTGACTATGCACTTGCTGCCCAATTTTGCCCACCTTATAATAGGTGTCACTGAAATAAAAATAATCAGTGCACATATACAATATGCATATTATCATCCAATACATGCAGTAGGATATTATAGTATTGTAATCTACAGAGTTTGGATGACATGGATCATACGACCCATTATATTAATGGGCCTATGGAGACTGGATAAAGGGACACAAAAAGACTCTCAGCAAAAAGTACATATGTAACAAAAGAGCAAGAGAGTAAAATTCCCTTAAAGGGGTTGTCCGGGTCCAGAGCTAAAACCAGACATATCCTCATTTTCACCCAGGCAGCCCCCAATGCTCTCCCTTGTCCTGCGCTATACAGGTTAATGGCTGTTTTGTTTATATTCTTATCCTGCTTGGCGGAGGCTTCCACCTAGCACTGGTTCTGATGGGCGGCTTTAGTGCTGCCCTAGCAGTTTTACAGAAAACGTCAGAAAATTTTGAATTAAGATCAAATGGAAAAAATTAAATAATTTTAGCTCAAAATATGAGTAAATTGTAATCATAAAAAAATGCACCATAGCTTTTAAACTGGGATCCAACAACAAATATAATCCAGAACCAATCAGGTCCCATTAATACTGAATTAGGTACCCATACAAGTTACGATCAAGCTGCTGTAATGTATGCAGATGACCGCCAACTACCATGGTTTTTCTAAAATACAGATAAGGCACATGGTTTTTAGTGTGCTTTCCATGTACTGGCAGTGAACCCATGGCAGGACACAGCAGTGTATTGGCTGGCTGAATGAGAGGATTTAAATGCAGCTCAGGGACGTATGGCTGATTTTAGCCAATTTGCATATTTTTGCAGCATTGACTGAAATGAAGTCTCCATACATCTACTAGATCTCTCAAGGAGAACCAGAACATTCTCCTGAGCTTACAAGGTAAAAGATAAGGGACAGAAAAAGGATCTTGGGTTAAAGTTGGATTTAGACAAACCAATAATTCGGCCAGATTATCGGGCACCACCGTTCCTGTGAACGCTTGTTCCCCATAATCTAACAATCTAAATGTACCGGTGATCACCTAAAGAATGAGCACAACGCTCGCTCATTGGGTGATCCTATCGTTTGTCAGGCACCACCAATCATCGTTTCTGGGCAGCAGATCGTGCTGTCTAAACAGCGATCTGCTGCCCAGCAACAATGATTCTGTATGGGGACGAGGAACTGCTACAGCGATCCCTCGTCATACTATAGAGGAGACTGCTGCATGTAAATGCAGAGGTCTCCTTCATTGAGCGAGCAGCCAACTGTCAGGAAGGAACACTTCTATCCCGACAATCTGCCGCTCCATCGGCCCCGTCTAAATCCGTCTCAAAGGTAACCTGTGTTTAAAACAGGGAAGAGTATGTGATAAGACGTTTTCCTACCCGGCAGATGTAAAGCTGAAAAAGACAACTGCTTTAACCTAAGCTTTAGTAGGGCTTGCTAAGCAGACAATGAAAGGGCCATCAGTTAGGATTCAGCTTTAGTATGTAGCTGGAGCTGACAGCACTCTATTGACTGTGGTCCTCCACAGCGGAGAGCTTGGTAAAGGTTCAATTCCTCCGGATAAGATGATCTCAACGGAGTACACCGATGCTCATGTATGAATTCACCATCTATGGGCTTTCTGCTACATGTATGTATCAAGAAAAAGTTATTTCCCTGCTGTAGACTGATATAAATGTAGCCTGATATATATACTGACCCATTGGGATCTGTTAGCTTTTGTAATATAGATTTTGTAACAGTTGCTCCATCATAGCAGCACCATGAAAGAGCATGCTTTAGTGACTAGGGTTCAGGTCAGACTATTGTGATTTTTGATGTTTTACCTTGAGGTAGTTGTATGCTTAGTTCGTGCTTATGATCAGGAAAAGAAGACTTTTTTGGCCAAGCAGTATATAGGTCAATTAACCTAGCAACATATAGGACATATAGCAATGAATCGGATCAGATGTAACACAACTATATAGTACCGATAGGAACAACAGAGCCACTTTAGGGCACGAATAAGCCAGCAAACTACATCAGAAAAATAGGTGGCAGTAGTGTTTGTAGGTAGCAGGACGCGTTCTTGAACCATAGGATTAGGAATTAGGAGTAATAGATAAACAAGTTCTTTCCAAATGGTCATTAGCTTGTGGTGAGTGCTAGTTCAAAATGGGTGGAAGTGTTTGATAAAATGTATCACAGCCAGAACCTAGAAACGCATTAGTGGTGGTCTACAGACAGCCTGACAGCTGTGGTACTTGATGTTGCAGGTACTGGCAAGAAAGTTTTGGAGATTTTAGCTGTAGACGTCGAAGAACCTCCATTGGCATATACATGAGACACCAGCATCTGGTCAACAGTAGAAGTCTGCCCAGATTGGGGCAGAACACTGGCCCGGATTCTCCCCAAATATTAATCAAGGGTGGAGGAAGCTGGGACAAAGTGAGCAAACAATGAGGTACCTGTAGTTTTGCTTAGTGTAACAAACTGGAGGGTAGGAAATGTTTGCTAGTTTTACCATGATGCCATAATAAACTCCTTTATACCAATAAGGATTTTTTTTTTTTTTTTTTTTTTTTTTATTAGCTCCCATTCCCAAGTAATAAGTGCTGGAATTTTTGGCATCCAATATGCTATTCAGGTCATGCACTGTCAAGGGACATGGTCCTCAACAGGGTCTAAACCAGAACTATGACACCGTCCAAATTTATCACAGTGACTCATGCTGGTAGATAAGTTTGGTGCAGCTTTGGACACTTTTCAATGTATACCCCCTGTACATTAGTAAAGCCGCCCCCTGTGCTTCACTCATTTTGTACTGTACACATTTTCACTACTAGCTTTAACTGAGTGTGTGAACAAGCTGCTACTACTAACTACTACTAGCTTTAACTGAGTGTGTGAACAAGCTGCTACTACTAACTACTACTAGCTTTAACTGAGTGTGTGAACAAGCTACTACTACTAGCTTTAACTGAGTGTGTGAACAAGCTGCTACTACTAACTACTACTAGCTTTAACTGAGTGTGTGAACAAGCTGCTACTACTAACTACTACTAGCTTTAACTGAGTGTGTGAACAAGCTGCTACTACTAGCTTTAACTGAGTGTGTGAACAAGCTGCTACTACTAGCTTTAACTGAGAGTGTGAACAAGCAGCTACTACCAGCTACTGCTAGCTTTAACTGAGTGTGAACAAGCAGCTACTACTAGCTTTAACTGAGTGTGTGAATAAGCAGCTACTACTAGCTACTACTAGCTACTACTAGCTACTACTAGCTACTACTAGCTACTACTAGCTACTACTAGCTACTACTAGCTACTACTAGCTACTACTAGCTACTACTAGCTACTACTAGCTACTACTAGCTACTACTCTAATTTTTGCTTTAGATGTGAATACAGAAGTCAACCTCTTGTAATTCAGTATACATCTCAATAGGAAGCAGCACAGCTGTGGTCGCGCAGAGATGTGGCATCTCCCTTTCAGCGCAGTGTCCCGTGAAATGAATGGAAGGCAGAAAGGACATGGCCTGTGTCCGTCCCTTTAAAATGACTGGCATACTAAACATATATGTAAAGATGAATGTTCTATGGAGGAGTACACATTATGGGAGTCATTTATCAAACTGGTGTAAAGTAGAACTTTCAGTTTGGACAGCTCATTTGGAATCTGATTGGTTGCTATGGGCAACTAAGCCGATTCTACTTTACACCAGATTGATAAATGACGCCTAATATATTTTGAACATTATTACAACACAATTTTCTCCTTGAAATTGCAGTGAAAAACATGAATGATAAGGGCTATGAAAATAAACATTACTGGTGAAAACGGGCAACAAGGACAAGACAGCTTTGATACATGACATCTATTGTGTATTCTGACCGTCTTTCGAAGCAGGCAGCACGCTGTGCTGTGTGGTCCACGTAAAGTTCATCAATCAAACTGAACAGCCCTCAAATGCTCCTACAGAAACAGGATTTTACTTACAATGTCTTTGTCAGCTTTTCTGTTCACCAGAGCGTCCACTTTGGCATCAAGTTCTGCCTGAATCAGATCTCTTCTTCTTAGCACTCCCTAAAACAAAAATGAACCTAAAATTAATACATCACTATAATACAAGGGGGTCTGTAATTATATGTATGTCCTTTGTCACAAGGTTCATGATATATCTGCCTAAACCAGGCCATTTTTTGTCTTTCTGCATCTTACGCTCTCTATATTTAAAATATATATATATATATATATATATATATATATTTATTATTACATATTAGTAATTTTTGCACTATAATACAAAGTGTGTGTGTGTGTGTGTGTGGGGGGTGCGTCTTGAGGGGAGAATACTAATGAGTGCATCCATTATGGAAGTGCTCATTAGCACAGGAGGATCAGGGAGCAGTGAATGTAGCGCTCCCTGTGCGGTTTCTGCACTCACCACTTCCTGGTCTTCGTCTGCCACACACCGTACTGTGATGCGCGTACAGTATGAAGATGTTGGCGCGCTCTGTCACCTCATGCTGTGTGACATTGGGTCACAGCACAGTGCAGCAGTAAGACTGAGGGGTCTCAGGAATGGCGACATCTGGAGCAGGAAAGGCAAGTTGATTTTTTTTTTTTCCGCTTATATGAGGTCTGATAAACATGGGGGTCTTATAAACATTGGGAGTCTGATCTGAGGTCTGTTTGGGTGTCTTATTGTATTAACATTGGGGATCTGTGGTGAGGTCTGCTTAACATTGTGGGTCACATTAGCGGAGTAATATCTCTGCATTCGCCCGTCCGATTCTCTGCATATTTCCTGGGTTGTTGCTGAATCTCCGCCGGTCCCCATTATAGTTAATGTGCCCAGACTGCAACGTTATAGCTTTCTGCATTCCGTCATTGCCGGTAGATCTGGCCGGGGAAGTCCTCATGCAGATGACCGTTTCTCATCCAAGTGTTATCTGCACCCTGGATCCATTTATTTCTATACCAGCTATAATTTTTGTGGATCCATGTAGCCATTCTGCAAGATTTTTAGCGTGTCGTATTCTGGTCCACATTGCAGACAAGAATAATTTCTGTTGATGTGAGAAAGATACAAAATGGAACGGAAGACATCCTGATGCATACTGAACAGATTGCTTTCCATTCAGAATGCACTGGGACAAAACTGAAGTGTTTTTTCCTGGTATTGAGACCCTTTACCGGATTTCAATACCGGAAAAGAAAAATGCTAGTGTGAAAGTACCCCAAGTTTATGAGGCCTGCTCTATTTTCACACTGAAATATTTTACCAACATAAATTAGTTTCTTAAATTGCAATATGCAATTTTTTTTATTTATGCGCCAGTTTTAAAAAGAGACTGGTCCAAAAAGACAGAAGCTATTATGGAAACTACAGACAAGAATATGTACCAGAAGATATGCCGAAGAATCATACGCACTGTAGCGGCTCAGAAATGCTGTACGTTTTACCCTCTCCGTGATATGGAAACCCAGCCAGATCACTTCAGTAAAATTTACAGTTAAGCCCTGTCAACATTTATTTGACTCCAAAAACACAAAAGGCCTTGCAGCCTGTAACGGAGATTGCTAGAGGGAGGACATGTCTAGATGAGCTTACCAGAGTGTTAGATGAGCCAGGAAAATGTGAATTAAAAGACAAAGCTGCTGGCATTAATATACAAGGAGAAAACAAACTCGCTGCCCTGATGAGAACTTAGATGAAATACTTGCAGTTGTTTAATACTGGATCACTAAACAATGATGACTTAGGTGCACCTTTCAAGTATCGGGTAGAAGTTAGCCATGAAAAATTTAGGATGTTCTAAGGACACGGATTTAACAAAGTACTGGACACATTCTGTAAGGGAATCTGCTCTGATTTAACATCATGCAGAAGATAGATTTTCCATGGTGTGGCTAAAATCTACCAGGCTACCACGTGCCAAAGATGTTTTAATGGATGGAGTTCTGGTAACTGAGCCATTTTACACTGAAGTGGTCACTGTCATATTTGAGAAGACCTGCTTAGCAGGATGATTGGTATTGGGCATTAGATAAATAGACCCTGACCTTATATACCATATTTTTCAGGCTATTTAACACACTGAACCATACCGCACATAGGATGAAGAGAAGGAAAATATTTTTATCAGACCTCAGATCAGACCCCCATTTCTCCTCAGATCAAAACCCCAAGATCAATCTGATCTCAGATCTGCAAAGCAATGGGGTCTGACACCCATCCCTCAGCTCCACAAGAAAAAATAAATAAAATGACTTACCTCTCCTGCCTGGTCTTCTGGGTCCTGCGCTACACAGTGACCTGCCCTACCCTCATGCGCTGGGCTGGCATACCAGATTCCAATATCCCCTAGGTCCAAGGATGCAGTCAGGAATTCCAAACACAGAGAAACACTGGTTTATTGAACAACTCGCTACGTTTCAGTGATATTATACTCCCCTTCACCAGGAGCAAAATAAAAACATCTTGCAAAATGAGAAGCTTGACCTACTAGAGAAGTGATGGCGAACCTTTTACAGACCTAGCGCCCAAACTGTAACCCAAAACCCATATATTTATCGCAAAGTCCCAATACCGTAATTTCCCCTGAATACTACAGTCCGATATAGTCTATCTCCCATGTACTTTAGCTATAATAGCCGCCTACATTCAGTGCGCTG
The DNA here is from genome assembly GCA_033119425.1 of Bufotes viridis. Lineage (NCBI taxonomy): Eukaryota > Metazoa > Chordata > Amphibia > Anura > Bufonidae > Bufotes > Bufotes viridis. The sequence goes on along the minus strand of CM065596.1, from coordinate 36,543,748 downwards.
CTTGTGATGTTCATAGTGCGTCCTGCGCTGATGAATGGCAGGAAAAGTCAGTTGCAGTGCCTTAGGTTGCTGTCCCACTGTAGTGCATGAAGACTCATGCAGATCAGCACAATAAGACCCTCAAACGCCCCCCAGCAAGCAATCCATGTTCAAAGTCACTCACACATTTCACCCCTCTTTTGGTGTCCAGTAAGAACTTAATTATTATTATTTTTATTTTTTGCAGCAAGTTTCAGCCACATCATTAGCAAACTTGATATTTGTATTAAAGGGGTTATGGGATAAATGTCTGATCGGGGAGGGTCAGCCTGATGGGGTCTCTGACGATTATGACAACCAGAGTCTCCTGGCTTGAATGGAACAGCATGCGTATTTGAGATAACAAGTGTTCATACTCTGCTATCCACAGCAGTCCCAAAGAGTTGAATGGAGCAGCCGACATGTGGTCAGACATCTACTAGTTAAACAGTTGTCCTCTATCCTGTGGAGGGAAAATGTTTGTTATCGTGGAACAACCCTTTAAAACGCGTCAATCTCGATTAAAACCTAACTTTTACTGGTGAATTTATATAAAAATTTATGTTCTCATCATGTTTTTTTATGATCAACTTCATGATTATAATTTAAAAAATACACAGACTGAAAGACAAAGGGGTTTCATTTATTAACACCGGTGTTTTAGATGCCGGTCTTAAGCCCCTGCACTGGCGGTGGATCCACTGAAGTTATATAGAGGCGCCGCCTCATATTCAGCGCCGTTCTAAATGTAAGACAGCTGTCTAGCTGTCTTACATTTAGAACATTCTGTACACATAAGGGTACTTTCACACTTGCGTTGGTGCGGATCCGTCTGTTTATTTGCACAGACGGATCCGCACCTATAATGCAAACGTTTGTATCCGTTTAGAACGGATCCGTTTGCGTTAGTTAAAAGAAAAATGACAAAGTCCAAAACGGATCCGTTTTGAATTACATTGAAAGTAATGTTTTCAAATGCACCATGTTGTGTCATTGAAAACAGATCCGTCCTCATTGACTTACATTGTAATTCAAAACGGATCCGTTAGGCTCCGCCTCTTCAGACAGACACCAAAATGCTGCATGCTGCGTTTTGGTGTCCGCCTCCAAAACAGAATAGAGGTGGAACGGAGCCGAACTGATGCATTCTGAACGGATCCTTATCCATTCAGAATGCATTGGGGCTTAACTGATCCGTTTTGGACCGTTTGTGAGAGCCCTGAAACGGATCTCACAAACCGACTCCAAAACGCTAGTGTGAAAGTACCCTAAAACAGGCGTAGAAAGTGATGAATCAGACGGGCCTGCCCGCTGGTGCCCTTCCTCATACACGCCACACCCACCATTTTAGACCTGCCGTGAGCGGGGAAAAGTCGCAGATTGCCACGCAAACGACCTTTGCGACACAATCTGCGCCAGAAGTAGGCCCAATATAGGCATATTCTGATCGTAAATGACCCCAAAATGTTATTTTTTTTTTTTAAATATACCAATTCAGTGACCATCCTGTGTCTACAGGGGCCGCGGATCTGTATAAATGGTTAGGGTATCACCAATCGCAACCTGATCTCTATAGCAAAAAGTCAATATGACAATTCAAATAACTAATCAAAAAAAAAAAAAAAAGTCTAAAATTGTAGGCTGATGATACATGGGGCATTCTTCATGTACCACTAATTCAGATATTATAACTCATACTGACAGGTTCACTTTAACAGTCATACAATAGCTAGAAGCATTGAAAAATTTATCAGGAAAGGAACGCTACTAAAACCTCCAAGTCACTAGCTTAATCTGCTAATCATGTTACCGCCATTAATTCAGTGCAATCCCTTGTGTAACATAAAACGTCCAAAGCAAAGCAGTACTTACAGAAAGGGTTTCACTGTATAGAACATACTCATGAATAATTGGAATCAGATCGTTGGAGAGCTTAGAATTCAAGGCTTCGGTGACCTTGCAGCACTTGTCTATGGAGCCCGCCATCCCTCTCAGAGGGTCTACCAGGTCCTCTTCAGAAGCCGACCATAAAGTGTAGATAGGGCCATATTCCTTCATCTCCTCATAATAATCTATGGAGCCAAAGATGACATTTAGAATAATAGTAGAACATAAAATGGTCAATATGTTCCATTGTTAAATGGTCTACAAAGTAGTCCAGCCAGGAGCAGTTATCACCTAGCAATTGAATAGGTGGAGATCCGACAGATGGAAACCTCACTGATCGCCAGAATGGGGCAATCTTACTTCCCCTTTCTTCAGGAGAGACCTCAGCTAGAAAACTGGCGAATGGAGCACAGCACTCGGCAGTTTCCTTTAGTATTCTAGAGACTGAATGGAGCACCAGGGTAGATGCCCGACGGCTGCTTCATTCAAACTTCCATGGTCTTGCAGCTGAGAGGTATGGAGCACAGGGTTCCCTGCTCTAGGAATCGGTGGTTGTCCCAGCAGTTGGACTCCATGGGAGTTGGTTTACAATCTGCTTAGTCTGCAGTTTGAGGCAGGGGCGGACTGGCCATAAATCCCTACAGGGAAACTTCCCAGTTGGCAGAAGCCCGGGGGGCTGCATAAGCCCTCCTCATGGCCACTAGCCATGGTTAGTAAGGCTACTTTCACACTAGCGTTTCGGCTTTCCGTTTGGGAGATCCGTTCAGGGCTCTTAAAAGCGCTCCAAACCGGATCAGTTTTGCGCTAATGCATTCTGAATGGAAAATGATCGGCTCAGGATGCATCAGTTTGCCTCTGATCAGTCACTATTCCGCTCTGGACACAGACACCAAAACGCTGTCCGCCTGACGAAGCGGAGTCAAACGTTTTCTCTGACACAATCTGGCACAATAGAAAACTGATCCGTCCCCCATTGACTTTCAATGGTGTTGAAGACGGATCTGTTATGGCTTTAGAAGACATAATACAACTGGTTTCGTTCATGACAGATGCATGCGGTTGTATTATTGTAACGGAAGAGTTTTTGCAGATCCATGACGGATCCGCAAAAACCGCTAGTGTGAAAGTAGCCTAATGATCTGATGCTCCCCTCCTGACTGCTGAATTCAACTGTACTGCCATCCTGAGGCAACTGGTATAGGAGAACAGAACATGGCAGCTGGTGCTGACAACCACATTGGGGCAGTTTTAGGGGAGCCATTTTGTGCTGCTGGGGCAGTATTTTGTGAAGCACTGTGGTATTTGCCTCTGCTGGGGTGGTATAATGTACTGAAATACGGTATTGCTGGACTTTCGTATTTGTGCTGACCCTGCCTTCTGTCAATTGGGCCAAACTACAAAATAGGGCCACTTTTTTTTTTTTCTTCCAGGGCCGCTTTAAATTTCCCAGTCCGCCCCTGGTTAGTCCAGCACTAGGAACCCCAGCAAACAAATACCAATCCCCTCTCCTGTGGATGGGGCATGGCGTCAAATTACCGGAATACCTCTCTAAGTAATAAAATAGAAAATACCTTTTTCTTCTTTAAGAATTCTTTGTGATACTTTGTCTAATACAGATATTTTCTGCCCAAAAGCTTCCATATATTCTCCCAATTCTATAAACTCATCAGGGCGATTTTTAACTCCCCTTACAGAAGACGCTACAGCTTTGATTGTCTGCCCCATTCTGCTGAACAGTCCAGGACCTTGCTTTTTGTGAGATGTCAGCTCCTGGAAGTGAAGGAAAAAAAAATAGTCATCATTCAGGAATATAAAGGTGGCCATACACCTTCAGTAGTTGTCAGCTGAACACTCATTCTCCTGCACCCTCCCCCCCCCATACACATGCATGCTTGTGCTCCAAATGAACAGACAACATTGGTGACGATTTATCTCCACTGAGAACAAAAGGCTCGGACATGTAAAATTCAATATGCCCGATCCTTACTTCCCCTGACATCAATGGGGACGGAGCAGCAGTACGGCAGTGCATGGGTACTTGCGGCATGGCGGATCCGGTAGGCTGTTCACCACCTGGAACAGCCTGCTGGATAGCTATGCCGCAAATGTGAAAGTACCCTAAGCTATACAATGTACAAGGTTTATTCTAAGACAATCCCTTTAAATCCACCATCAATGGGACCTGATTGCCAACACGGTCACAAAGTCTTCAGCTTCTAGTTTTGTGTGAGGGAATTAAATGAAAACTCACATTAAAATATTCACATTCTTTTCATAAAAAATAAAATAAAAAGGATTTTAGTTTCCTTGAAAGAAGTGTTTAAAGATTAAAATTCATACGGGGAAACCGCTTGTGCAGAAATAAAACATATCCCATTAAAGGAGTAATGATTGAGGCTAGAAAAGTTTTTAAACTATTACCAAACTCTTACCCAGGCTTGAGCGGTGAGGAAAATCTTGAAGTCTTCATTAAAGGTTAATGTCGGATGATCAGCTATTCTGTTCAAAAATTTATGCAGCGCCTTTCTCCGAGTCTCGATGAAATCGTCATTAAACCTTTCCACCATTCCTTTGACTATGAATTTCTCTGGTAAAGGCTTGGGAAGAGAAACATAAGCAGCGAGACCTTATCAACACACAAGCTATTTACTGATGATCAAGGTCTTACTTTTCAGACTACACAGCAGCAGTGTCTTGGAGATGCCGCCATGTCGCCCAAGGAATATCAATATATTCCTGCGTGCCAATATCCTCAGGCAAAAGTTCTGAAAACCAGAGCTTGAAATAATCATGAGAGAGGCTGGCCAAATGTTGCTTGGTTTCAAACCGCATCATTTTGTATTGGAAGTTGACATCGTTTTAAAAGAGAGAAGAATTGGAATATTGTACATAACCTGGGGTTGTGCCACCATTAAGTGCCATTTTAATATACTGTAATGTGGCATGAAAAATGAGTCACTTTTGTACGTTCCAGCCCTAGATGTGAAATATTCTCTTTACTTCATTATAATGGTCGCCCCTGCTGTTTAATCTGTATAGCACGGTGCAAGTCCACCTACTGAGTTGGTTGCACGTTACAGATGCTGAAGCAGAAGGACATGACCCCTGAGAAAGGCCACACTCTCTAAGCTGCCAGCTCGATATAAATTTAGCAGAGCAAGTAGAGAAATGAACGAGGAGATCTCTGGATCCATGTGAGATAGAGGGCTTGTTCTAGTTTTGTTAGAAAGAGATTGCTATGTACTATATGATGTCTGATTCTCATGTTTTACATTACTGAGGGCATGACCCCTTTAAAGATAGGATTTTTACAAGTTTTTTACGCAATGCTAGGAGAGGAGTCTTTCTTTTATTATGTGTTCCAAGTCTGTGATCTGTTCCTGGCTTTGGCTTGAAAAACTGCACCAAAAAACCTAAACTTGGAAACCCAGCCTAAGAATTTGGTTCTTAATCTTAGATTTTGATAAAACACAACAAACTAACCGTTGTGCCACCATCTGCTCCTGAAATACGCCTAATTTAGGTGTATTTCAGCTTAGTAAATTGCCCCTGTAATTTTTTGGGCCAAGTCTATCACTTGTATTATGGCAGAGTGCCCTAGACCAAAGGAGAGTCTACTGAAGCTAACTCAGCGCATCACATATCTCAATGATGCTGAGGGTTTGGTTCAGCAGACCCATGGTCTTCAGTACAATGCAAAGGTGCACCAATAATACCTTGAGTGAAGCTGGCCTTGCTCAAAGAGCTGAATGCATCAATTAAAATGCACCTTCATTCTAATAAATAAAAGCCATGTATAATTGATGGGCATCATATGGCTACCTCAACAACTGTACCACCTCGCATGCACGTTGGGTTTCATTCCAATGTCACACAGAGCAAATGTAATGGGGTTCTCCTGGAATTATTTAAAATGACTGCTGGAAACCTGTCCTAGAATATAAGGACGACTGATTGACTCCACTTGTTTGGCGGGTGAGGGGCCTCACTACACTGCTCTACAATAGATGGTAATGTTGTGATCCTGCCTACAATATGCCATCATGGCTGAGCAGCCTGCCCGGAATGCTCAGTAACGTGTAGTATATGCAAGTGCCAGACCGCAATATGTAGTAAGGCCCCAAACCATCACCCTCGCAGGCGGGTCTTCAAGTGGTGACAACCAACTCTGCTCACGTTCTAGGACAGGTTGCTGGCAGACATTTTAAATCATTCCTAGAGAACTCCTTTAGGCCTCTTCACACGAACTATACAGATTCGCTCAGGATACGTTCAGTGTAACTCGCACCATTTTGCAAGCAAGTTCAGTCAGTTTTGTTTGCGATTGCGTTTAGTGTTTCAGTTTTTTTGCTGGAGGGTTCAATCCGTTTTGATGCATTTTTCACGAGCGTGAACAAAAACTGAAGGTTTACAAATAACATCTCCTAGCAACCATCAGTGAAAAACGCATTGCACCCGGCCTACATCCGGATTATATCTGGATGCAATTGGTTTTTCCACTGAAGCCCTTGTCACTTCTATGGGGCCAGGGCTGCGTGAAAAACGCAGTATATAGAACGTGCTGTGATTCTCACGCAACGCAGAACTGATGCGTGGAAAAAAAGATAAAACGCTCATGTGCATAGACCCATTGAAATGAATTGGTCAGGATTCAGTGCGGGTGCAATGTGTTCCATTCACGCATCGCACCTGCGATGAAAACTTGCTCTTGTGAAAAGGGCCTTAAGGATTTTTTCCATTTGTGTTTCGTACGAAGAAAAGTAATTCCAAATTGTATTACAGACCCATTCATTACTATACCTGGGTTTCAGTGTGGCACCATACCGTCACCTCCACAGAACTTACCGGAATTATTAAAGTAGGATGGGCCTCTTCAAGTCTGCTCTTTAGCCACAAGAAATCCTGATAACGTCTCCTAACTTCGAATTCACTAGAGTCAAACTCACTGCGAGTTGTCTGGAGATAGAACAATTAATACTTAATAATAAATCGATCACTGCAGCAAACAATATAGATCAAGAAAAACTCAGGAGCGCGCTGACGCGTCATGGCGTTCATACAGCGGCTGTACATCTGCAGGGATCTAGGGAGCAGGTTTTTATTATTATACTGTACAGTAGGTCCAACTCTGCATATAACCAACTGTGCAAATTACTTCTACAACAATTTCTGCAGAGCCGACCCGGGGAGGTGTGTTAAGGGTCATACAAAATCTATTTTTGACTGCAAAGCAGTTAGATGGTTATTGAGGGAACAATACAATGCTGTGTTAATAAACATAATAAAATACCTCGGAGGATTTCACCTGTAATAATCCATCCTTGTAATGGAGCACAACACTGCGTTTTGTAAATTATAAGTCTTCTTACATACCTAGCTTCCCTGCAGGTGGCCTAAAAGAACTGTACAATTGCTGGTATTACATGAACATGTTCCAGGTCATTGGTCTCCTTTCATCGCTCTACTGACATATCTATTTTAAAGGGGTTTTCCAACTGTTTTTCACTGAGGTCAATCAGCATCTGATCTTTGGGGGTGCGATCAGAGACTGATCATGGCGCGGCCTTCTCCAGCTTTTTCTAGGCCATGTGACATCACTTTCATCTGTCACTTTGCCGAGGTGCAGCTCAGCCCCTTAGAAGTAAATGGGGCTGAGCGGGATACCAAGCACAGCCACTATACAATGTTTGGCGCTGTGCTCAGTGATCAGGGAGATGGCCATAGCACTACTGTGAGCGCTGGTGCCTTCTCAAACAGCTGATCAGCAGCAGCCACAGTTGTCGGACCTCCACCCAGGGGACAGGTCATCCGTAAAAAGGAAAAAAAACAAAAACTGGAAAACCCCTTTAAGGAAATGCTTTTATTCCCTATGAAATCATTCTGGGGCAAACAAATTGATCCAGACGAGTTCTAGAGCAGAGAGGGGCTTTCCCTGACGCTTGATTGACAGGGCCGGACACCTGCTGCTCTGAGTAGCGGCTCTGCTGCCGCTATCGGATCAGCAATTGTGTATGCACCGCTACCAGGCCATTGCCCTCTTGACTTCATGGGGCAAATTAGCAAAGGACATTGTTAGAAAGCGATTTAGGAGATCAGAGATAAGAGCAACATATGAGCCGTCAGATGACTGGATTCAAAGATTAATAAAAAACAATTACAGAAATTATTTGTAGAGCTAAATAAATAAAATGCAATCATAAAAAATGCCCACAAAGGAGTCCACAGCAGGGCGGAGACTGCCTGACTCGGTTATACTGGGCGGAGACTGCCTGACTCGAGCAACAACAAAACATTTTAAATCATCCATACAAACATGTAGTATATAATGCAAGGTGCGTGTTGCTATTATCCTAAGAATAAGAATACATGAAAGTGATTTTAGATTCCTTTTACATTTTCCACAAGTACGGTGAGACAAGCAACCAAGAAATTCTAGAAGTTAATACAGACCTTCGTTGCAATCCTGTAGGTAATAAAAGTTTCAATGGCGGTAATATGACTTTCAGGCTCATCGACTGTAATGAAGAGGTCCTTGACTTCAGGTTCATCCTCAAACTTAACCTGGTTTATCATGGATGATGGAGAGGCCAGCATCAGTGGACTGAATGAACTGCCATCATGGAGATTAGCGTCCTATAATAAATAGATAAAGCGCGATCACAATGGATATATCACCGGTAAGGCCTGTTAACAATAGATGCCAATAGCGGATAAGAAAAAAAAAAAAGTAATTTTTTTTAAAAAGATTTATGGACTAAACAAAGAACAAACCAATTGTGACCGTAAACATTGTCAGGACAGTCAATGGTGGATTGTGCCTGTACCTTAGGTTCGTTTGCATTAGAACTAAAATGTAAAGTTCAAAAAAAGTCTGATATCATGTTCAAAGGACCTAACGTCACTACTGGAAGGTTCCCACAATTTATTGCATTCCCCATGAAATAACAATCCTGAAACATCTTTTCTAAGAACTCTGCATTGTGCCATTCCTCTGTTATCCACATAATTTATTTGAAAGCGCCATTAATTCCATTGCGTTGTACATCAAGGGGGGGGGGGGGGGTTACACATACATAATATAAAAATAAAATTACAATAAACAAGAAACTATTAACAGACTAAGGAGGAGAGGACTGTGCCCGCAATAGAGCTTACAATCTACATATGGTGACAACTGGCCATTACCATTCCCCTTGTCAAAGGGGCATGGTAACACCCAGGCGTTGATTTTTCATAGATATATAGGAGGAATAACAGAGGAACAGCACAATGCAGAGCACTTAGAGAAGATGGGCCAGCATTTTTCTCATAGGAAACACAAGTGTTTATCAAAACAAAGATGTCAGTTGTGGTGACGGGTCCTCAGTAAAGTGCTTCTCGGAGTTAAATATTGATGGCTCATCCTCAGGATAGGTCATCAATGTCAGACTGGTGATTACAAGACTGTCAGCACCTCTGCTGATTGGCTGTTTGAAGAGGTCATGGTGCTTGGACAAGCCTTACGGCCTCTTCATACTATTACAAGCACGGCGCTGTACACTGTATAACAGCTATACTTGGTATCACAGCTCAAACCCATTTACTTAAATGGGATGGAGGTGCAGATAGGCGACAAAATCAATGGACGTGACATTACAAGCCAAGGCTCCAGTGCTCGCCCGGATGCTGCAGCCTCTTCCAACAGCTCCCAGGAGACAATCCTCCACCAATCAGATACTGATGACCTATCAGAATAGGTTATCAATAGTTAAAGGGGTTATCCCGTGAAATCAGACATTATATAGTACATGGCAAGCTCTTTCTAACAAAGCTAGAACCAGCCCTGTACCTCACATGGATCCAGAGATCTCCCCATTCATTGCTCTGCTAGATTTTATATCAAGCTGGTAGCTCAAGGGGAGTGTTTTTTCTGCTGCAGCTGAGGGGGTGTGTCCATGCTCCCCCTATCACAGCTCAGGGGGCGTGTCCATGCTCCCCCTATCACAGCTCAGGGGGCGTGTCCATGCTCTCCCTATCACAGCTCAGGGGGCGTGTCCATGCTCTCCCTATCACAGCTCAGGAGGTAGTTGAAGGATGAAACTGAGCATGTGCGGCCTTCTCAGTGAGCAGGTCAAAGAAATAAGAAAAAAAAACAAGCAGGTGGAGCCATACAGATACATTTTATTGAATAACTAAGTGCCTATGCTAAATTTTTCATTACATGGAATTACAAAAGTATTTAGATCCAGGTGCTGGTTTGAAAACTGTAGAATATTTTTTGTGGGACAACCCCTTTAAAAGGGTATTCCCATCACATACAATGGGGGCACGCTTGGCCCCTGCTCCCATTCACTTCTATGGGGCAGACGGAAATAATCGAGCCAGCGCTCGGCTATTTTCAGCGGCTCCATAGAAATGAATGGAGGGCGGCTGCGCATGCGCAGTGCGCCCTCCGATCATTTTCCCGCTCTGTTCTCATTGTAGGTGCGGGTCCCAGAGGTGGGACCCACACCTATAAGACAATGGGGGCATATCCTAGAGATATGCCCCCATTGTCTGAGATGGCAAAAGCCCTTTAAAGTTCCCCAAATTTAATATAAAACTGGCTCAAGCTTCTACTCAAGTGGTTATCTATAGTTGTCTACTGAGACTAAAGTAAACTTGTCGGTAAGGGTGAGAGCAGATCGGTTCTTTTCACCAGGCTTAATATTCAACTAATTTGGGTGGGAGGAGAAGGACATGGGTCAAAAATTAAAGGGGTTGTCTCACTTCAGCAAATGGCATTTATCATGTAGGGAAAGTTAATACAAGGCACTTACTAATGTATTGTGATTGTCCATATTGCCTTCTTTGCTAGCTTGGTTCATTTTTCCATCACATTATACACTGCTCGTATCCAGGGGTTAACAAGGTAGATACGAGATAGCCGGGATGGGATCTGCTGCGCATGCATGCTCCCACAGTCTCAGCCACCAGAAAGACCGATACTTTTTCCGATAGTATGTGTTATACCCCAGAGTGGCATTACCACCTCTTCTGGACCTCCACTATCTGTAATGTGTGATCCCGTGTTATTATTCATATTTATTGCCATGTCCTACAAAGTGTATATGTTAATTTACTTGCCAATGTAATGTTCAAGCGTTATGTGCCTGGTTCACCAGCAGGTGGCAGCAAATAATGTTATGTTGCTATTTCTGCAAGGAAACCATTACCAGTCTCCTTTATGATGTCTTCCATGGAAAAATAGCTAATTTTGACCAATTAAAATGTCTCTCTCAGAAGACTGAATCCCTACTTTTCTTGAAGCACAATATGTCCATATTTTGCAGATCCGCGATTTGCAGACCTCAAAATGGATACAGTCGTGTACATGAGACCTAATGAGGGCAAAATGGCTGTCCCAATATCTGGGACAATCTATTGCCCATTTGCCAACCCTCCTTGGTTTTTATGGAGTCTCCCTAAAAATGTAAGCCGTCTTAGATCCCAGGAGGACATATACGACATTGTACCAATTACAAATTGTGCCAATTACGATGAACTCACTTAATGTGCTTACCAATCATAAAAGTCGTCCATGTGGTGACAAGCTACTAGTCCAAGTCACATTCACTTTATGAAGTTCTGGACAACCGGGCTTCGGGTCACTTTCTCCATGTGTACAGAGCGTCCACTCCAGTGAAGAACGTGCACCCAAACTCATAGCCAACCCAACACATCACCATCAGTCCCCCCCCCACCCCCCCAAACTCCATGTCAACATGCGCTGTGCCCGACTGGCCAAGCACGGAACCGATCAATTTATTCATCTGACCAGGGCAAGCATGCTCAGGCATATAGTGCCCTGGGAAGAGTCTGTTAGTATCTGGTTACTATGGAGATTGGGCGCACCTTCTTCACTGGAGCGGACGCCGTGAGCACATGGAGGAAGTGACCCACAGCCGAATATCCCTTATCCCGCCAGGCGCCACCTGGTGAGAATCTCGTGCCACTGCAGGACTTTTCCTTCTCACTTCAGAGCGGTGTGCCGAATGGTCCGGCTGCCCGCTCAAACCGTTCAATAACAAAGCTCCTTGATGTAAGGAGCTTTGTTATTGGTCATTTCACGCACAGGCAGCATCGCTGATGAAAGACAAGGGAAAGTCTAAGGCGAATTGGTACACCTTAGAATTTTTTTAAGGTGTAAAATTGCCTGACACGCATCTATGACGCTTATACAGGCGTTATTGCAACCTCTGCTTGGAATAATAAGATAATTTAGTCATAGATCGTGGAAGTAGTGTCTGCCGGCCGGGCCAGCCCTTCGAGCAGGGTATCGTGGAAACCCAAATGACATTTACAGCTTAGCTACTAGGTCACACGTCTGACAGCGGAGCCTTGCTAAATTATCGCCTGTTTCCAAGGTCAGTCGGCACAAGTTTTATAGCAGCTGTGGTTATAAATGAGCCGAGATATGAAATAATTCAAAATCAGTGCAATGACAGTAAAGCAAAATCTGTGCAACTTTACCCAACTCTGTATGTAGATTCAAAGCATGAAAAGGTAATACAGAGGATCTAGTCTTTAAAGGGAACCTGTCACCTGTACTATGCTGTCCTCAGTGTAGTGATAGACCCCCTGATTTAAGCGGTCTCTTCTGCGATGGCAGTCACTACCTTTAGAGTACTGACATGCTCAACCTCACAGCATGTACTAGAGCTGCAAGGAAGATAAGTCTGCCGCTCCCGCCTCCAGACGAGCGACAAGCTTCTTTCCTACGCGCAACAGGAGGCAAGGGAAGGCGGGACTCAAGTGACTGTCACTAACTGACCGCTGGGGCCGCCACATCAGTAGCATAACTAAAGTTGTTCAGAGCAGGCTGGGCCCCATTCACAGTAGCAGCGGGGCCCAGACACAGATCGAGGCCCACCCCCCCCCCCGCATGTACGCCTGCCGACTCGCTATCAATCTATGATCTTACTGCCTAGTCTCACTGTCAGCAGATTTGTATCTATGAAACTGGCTGACCTGTTGCATGTGCGGTTGGCAGCTGAAGGAGTTTGTGTTGGTGCCATGTTCATATTTGCCCACATTACTGAGAAAAATGATGTTTTATTAAATGCAAATGAGCAACAGTTGAACCAATTAAGTTGCCCACAGCAGCCAATCAGATTCTACCTTTCATTTTTGACAGCTCGTTTGGAAAATAAAAGGTGGAATCTGATTGGTTGCTCTGGGCAACTAAGCCAGTTCTACTTTACACCAGTTTGATAAAGGACCACAATATTTAAAAAAAATAATAATAATAATTCTACTGCAAAAAGTGCCGAAATAAATAATGCTTTCTCAGAAGTTATTGGTTACTTTGTGATGAGAAATAGTTTTGGACCCTGGAAAATTACAGAAAATTGTGGGAATGACACCAGAATGAGACCCCAAGTTAGAAGGTCCATGTCTTGCTATGATGGAAATTAATGTTACAAAATTCTAGGTCATATAGATGGCGTAAAATATTCTGCTTTAATTAGAACACTAATGAGGAGTTTGTTTTTGCGCTTGCTGCTTGCCTTCCCCTTCCATATGGTTGCAGAATTCTCGCCTGGCTAAATTATTAAACATATTTCCAATATAAATTCTTCCACAGAAGTGAGAAAGTTTCACATTTCAGCAGTAACATAAGGCTTCCCGAACTTCACGGAGACAGTCCTAATGATGACAGTTTGAGTTGTCTCCATTACTTTCTGTTCAGGGCTCGGCAGTCACTAGATTGGCTTTGTGAAGAATGATCTACAGCTCGTCTAGGAGTTGTCGCATCATGTATTGTTCATCCCAGGTGTCATAGCGCTCCGCATAGTCTCTGGATGTATAGTAAATATATCTTATTTTCTTTAGTTTTGATAATGGTTTGTTTAAAATCAATTTGGACGTAACAAAAGGGAAAAAAAAACGTTTGTAATCCTATACTGGTTTACGGTGATGGTCTACTTTTACATATTGCTTTTAAGGAAGGATTTCAGCATTATTAAACCAACCATACTGCCTAGTAGGGTTGATCATGGGGACTAAAATGAGCCCTTTGTCTCTGCAATTGGTATTACTGAACCCAAGACACCCTTATTTTCAGTTATATGCAAACGAGGTCCTTGGAGCACTGAGGGGCTGGCCTAGTCCCTCACAGCACCAAACTGCCTCCGCCTGTCCTCATGCCACATCCACCTCCCAGTGAGAGTTTGACAGGACCAGGCATACTCACCGCTCCAATGCCTGGCCCTGAAATCTTGCGCAAGTTCTGGTGGCAGTACTATAGGTGCCTGTGCAATCAACGGTATGTCGGCGCCTGAGCAAAATTCAGGGCAGGACAGCAGAGCAGCAAGAATCTTTGGTGCTGTCAATCTCACCAAGAAAGGGAGAGGAGGAGGTGTAGCGGTACTCTGAGGGCTGGTCCTATTTGCAGATATCTAAAACTAAGAAATTCACTGCATCGGTAATACTGATTGCAGAGAGAAATGTTTCTTGTTAGCTGCTGGAGAGCCATGGTGGCACAAGGGGGCGGGGGGAGATGGAAGAGACCGGAGGGGATCAGGTAATTATGACACTATGGTGATTTAGCACATGTAGTAGCTTAACGGTCGTAAACTTTGTTTTTTAAATTTGCTGGACTACCAAAATAATTTTTACAAAATTTTTACCTGACACATTGGGCTTTTTAATATGTTTTATCAATGTTTTTTTTTTTTTGTTTTAATTTTAAAATCTTTTTTTCAAACTATAGTTCCTTATTCTTTAAGGCTGGGTTCACACGAGCGTGTCCGGATTAGGTGCGGATGCGTTGCGGATGCGTCCAGTGAAAACTGTGCGATTTCACGGGCAAAGCCATTCAGTTTTGCCTGCGATTACGTTCAGTTGTTCAGTTTTTTCCGCACGGGTGCAATGCGTTCTGATGCGTTTTTCATGCGCGTGATAAAAAACTGAAGGTTTACAAACAACATCTCCTAGCAACCATCAGTGAAAAACGCAACGCACGCGCACTTGCTTGCGGATGCAATGCGTTTTTAACGCAGCCCCATTCACTTCTATGGGGCTAGGGCTGCGTGAAAAACGCAGAATATAGAACATGCTGCGATTTTTACGCAACGCACAAGTGATGCGTGAAAAAAAAACGCTCATGTACACAGCCCCATTGAAATGAATGGGTCAGGATTCAGTGCGGATGCAATGCGTTCACATCACGCATTGCACCCCGCGGAAAACTCGCCCGTGTGAATGCAGCCTAAAGATGCAAACTGGCCCCAAAACACACTATTTTGTGTCTTTTAATATAGGATATGTATAGTTTTACACAAATGGGGCGATAATGGGATGACTTTGGGCGTTTTTCTTTTTTAACTTATTTTTGTCATATAATATGTCCCCCAAGGGACAACGGCAGAGCTAATCAGGTTCTGCTAAGACCCTGCAGCTCTGCTATGCCTGAGACACTCACCGGGCCACATCCACTTCCTCTAATCTCTGCATAATGTTCATTGAGCGCTAGGCACTGAGGAATGGAGAAGGCGGAAGCAGTAAAAACCGCTTGTGTCCTCTCCTTGGAGTCCCCGACAGCCAGGGACCTGACCTGCTACGGCTAGATTGCGGGGGCTTTAATGCCGTACACGTACGGCACTCAGGTCAGAAAAACAGCTGATTGCATGGGCAGACGATCAGTTGTGTGCCAGTCCAGAAGGACGGGGGTGGCTGTGCAGGCCGCGAGTTGAGCACCCCCCTGCCATACATAATGTAAAAGGTTCCCATAAATATTTTTTGGAAATATTTTTTTTCATTTCTTTTTGGAAACGTGTAAAAGGAGTGTAGGTTTGATTGGATCAACCTGGCCAACAGAGAAGCAGATCAGTTCTAGGCATCTTAGTTCATGGTAGCATGCACACACAAGACCCCGCAACTATAATGGATGCCATCTACGGCACATGGGCAGGTACAGCAGTTCCTTTATCGGCACCAGCCAGCCGTGCAGTCCTTGTTTTACACATCATATATGTATCTTAAAAATCTTATGCCTCAGCATTGAAGCTTTCTACTGCTAATTACATTCCCTGGCGCTCAATATATTTAGATAAAGGGTTTCTGCACTTTAGCACAGCCTTCAAAATACTAAACTGTGTGCTGCCATGGTTACTGCTAAGAAATGTTTAAGCCATGCATCTAAAAGGGAATGTATAGCGCTTTCTAATTAAAGCATCAGTCAGGATCCTAGCAGCGCCTTTTCTATGCGGTGCTGTGGAATAACAGAACGGGCCTGTCAATCATTGCCACATGAGTCATCACACTCCTATTTACAGGCACAAGTACAGCAGGGTCTTATTTTTCTAAAAATGTCTGGATTTTAACCAATGAAGAACCAAAAAAATTGTTTTTAAATTATTTTTTATTAGATACAGTCAGGAAAAGATGCTCAGAGTTGGGAAATGTTAAAGGAGTTTTCTCCCCCAAAAAAATTCCCCTCAAGATTAGGGATGAGCGAATCGACTTTGCATAAAACTTCGTTCCAATACTGTACGGAGCAGGAATTAATTTGTACTATAAAAAAATCATATCCCTAACTCTGATTCGGTTCCTAGTGGTACCTTGGAACTGAACCCAAGTTCCGGAAATGGTTTTTTACAGTACAAATTAATTTATGAAGTTATAACCCGAAGTCTCGCGAGACTTCGAGAAGCAAAAACTTTGGCTCATCGGAGCCAATACATTCTAATACTGTAGGGAGCTCCTGCTCCGTACAGTATTGGAACAAAGTTTTATGCGAATCGACCCCGGATGTTTCATCTGAAGTCGATTCGCTCATCCCTACTGATGATCTATCCTCTGGATAGGACACCAGTATCAGATCGGTGGGGTCTAACAACTGGGATAGCTGCAAATCAACTGTTTGATAAGGCAGCAGGACCCCCATCGATCAGAGGATTGGTCATCAGTATAAAACTCTCGTAAAACCCCTTTAAAGTAGTTTTCCGAGAGTTTAACAGTGATGACCAATCCTCAGGTCTGTGGGGGTCTGGCAATCATATACCGATAACCTACCACAAGGATTGGTCATTAGTATTAAGATCTCGGACAAACTATCACACAATTTCTGGCATTGCCTTAACAACCTATAGGTGAATGTTCTAGGAAATAATAATGATGACCTATCCTCAAACCCGTTGATCAGCTGTTCCAAGGAGCTGCCACCCTCACCGAAGCTCTGGTGAGAGCGGCAGGCTCCCAGGAGCTCTCCAAGCACAGCGCTTAGTGGCTGTGCTTGGTATTGCAGTTCAGCCTCACTCATTTCAATAGAGCTGAGCTGCAACTAGGCCATGTGTCACATGGCCAAAGAAGAGGTTGTGGTGGTCCCGGGTGTCGGACCCTTACCAATCTGATATTGATGACCTATTCCAAATACAGGTCATCAATATTATTTCCAAGATAACCCCTTTATCTCCTTTTTAAGCCTGTAGACATTGTTGCTTAAAGGGTTTTTCCAGGATATACAAGCTCCATTCAGACGTCCACAAATGGGTCCGCATCCATTCCGCAATTCTGCGGAGAGGGTACGGACCCATTCATTCTCTATGGGGCCGGATGTGATGTGGAGAGCACATTAGGCCCTTAGTCAGATCATCAGGACTAAGGGCGTGAGGAGACTAACAGTGTAAAGGTGTCCATACACCTTCAATAAATTTCAAGCGCCATCTTTCCTGAATGTCCCCCAACCAGATGATTAATAGAGGAGAAGCTGCTGCCAGACTCAAATTCGAAATTTAAGGCTCATGTGATGCCTATCATGGCTGCACTCTGTGACCACTGCCGTTCCTCTCCAGCTGCCTTGATCACCTTCATCACAGGATAAGGAGTCACGGTATTGTTGTTGTTTGTTCTACCGTGACACGTTGGCCGTGCATACTGGTTGCCGGTGGCAACGTGGTGTGTTCAGTATGCACGTGCTCTTTCCCTTTAAGTTGTTTCCTCCTTCTGTCTGATGTGCACGGGCTTAATGTCTTCCTAGGTGTGGATTTGGGTGTGGTCTCTAGGCTCTATATATACACTTGTTTTGTGAGCCTGAGATCAGTTGTTTGTCTCCAGCCTTGGTGTGTTTTGGAGTGTTGAAGTTCCTGGATTCCATCTGTCCAGTCTGAGGGCCATCCTAGTAGAACATACTGTCACAGTGGGGAGTGGGGGAAACTCACCACCATATTATGTGAACTGTAACCAAGTCTGGAAACAGGGAAAGGGAGCCGATCATGAGTAGAACATCAATGTCTCCCCCTTGTTTCCATGTTCCTTCCCCTACCCTTACCTATTGTTGTGTTTGGTGTAGGTCCATGTTTTGGGTGTATAGATTTTGCGATCTGCTGCTTAAACGCAATAACTGCTTACTGCCCAACTGGCTATCCGTAAAAAAAGAGGGAGGGTATGGAAGAGAAAACAGGAGGAGCAAGTGTGCGGGGGGGGGGGGGGCGGCGAGATGTGAAGGGCCTGCTGCACCTAATGAGGAAAGCTGTAGTGACAATCTCCCGATTACCAACAATGTAGAGGGAGGGGTGGGGAGTTAGAATCTTTTTATTAACTTCGGTAAAACTAGAGTAAAAACCTCTATTGCATCATTCCTGCCCCAAGACGAGCTTTACTACTGGGGGCGTGAGGGCGATGTATAAATCCATGCGCTCAGGTATATCATGGGCTCAGCTATTGCTGCTGGACCTGGTAAAGATCTGTCTAGGCACCAGGACAGGAAGCTTCCCTCTAATGGCTGAGATTGGGAAAGCCTCTGATCTCCACTGTTTTCAGTGAAACTGTTGTTGCTGTTTCCAAGGCAACCACAGAGAACTAAAAACGGAGGTTTTCTAGGAGATGAGGCAATCCTGGGTCCTAAAAGGATCCATACACATTGTTTGATCACTGTTAGGGTATTTTTATAGTGCTGGAAAAGCACTTAATTGTTATTTCTCATCTTTCTATATTTTCTATTCTCCAGTTTTCTGCGATTAATACAGCCCAAACCACTTAGCGTACAGAATCTTTTCAAACTGCTTTTTGAAGCTCCTGGAGCTGAAAGGTGCGCTAAGTATTTTTGTAGCCGATCAGATTTGTTGCTTTTAATAAACGGACTTAAAAAAAAAAAAAATAAACCCCCGTAGAAATAAATGGCGGAATGTTTAGACATTGAAATTTTAACTGCCATGGATGATGTTACAGTCCGTCTGGCTACCAATACAGCACACATGCACGGCCCGTGGGCCCACTATAACACACACAGTCAGCGATTTTTAAGCACTATTGGGAAGATTTCTCAAAACTGGTGAAAAGGAAAGCTGGCTTAGTTGTCCATAGCAGCCAATCAGATTACATCTTTCATTTTTCAGAACTCCTTTGGAAAATGAAGGAAAGAATTTGATTGGTTGCAATGGGCAACGCGCAGGGCAAGGCCATTTTGGTTTACAATAGCACACTGCTGGGCGGAGGCTTCTGCCCAGCAGTGTTCCCGGTGACGTCGCTGGCTCTGATGGGCGGGCTTTAGTGCTGCCCTAGCTGTTTTACAGGCTAGGGCAGCGCTAAAGCTAGGGGTCGACCGATTATCGGTTTGGCCGATATTCATGATTTGCACAGTTATCGGTATCGGCACCTAACCAGGCCGATATACCGATAACTGTGCTATCACAGAACATGAGCGCGCCGGTCTCAGGAGGAGGGGCTGAGGGCGCACTGGCCACCAATGGAGAGAAGAGGAGGAGGAGGGGCTGAGGGCGCACTGGCCACCAATGGAGAGAAGAGGAGGAGGAGGAGGGGCTGAGGGCGCACTGGCCACCAATGGAGAGAAGAGGAGGAGGAGGAGGGGCTGAGGGCGCACTGGCCACCAATGGAGAGAAGAGGAGGAGGAGGAGGGACTTAGGGCGCACTGGCCACCAATGATAATAACGTTTAAGATGCGACCTCAGGTGAGGGGTTAATTGCCGCGGATCGCAGTGCTCTATCAGAGGCAGGGTCTGGGCAATGTGTTTCTAATGCCTGAGTTTGTAATATCTTAAACGTTATCATTGGTGGACAGTGCGCCCTCAGCCCCCACCTGTCCACAGTATAAAAAACATTGGTGGCCAGTGCGCCCTCCCCCATCCCCACTCTCTTCTGATCGGAGCCCCAGCAGTGTAATGCTGGGGCTCCGATCGGTTACCATGGCAACCAGGACGCTCCTGAAGTCCTGGCTGCCATAGTAGGTTCCTGCTGCTGTGTGCCCATAGCACAGGGCAACAGGGACAGTGTGAGGTCCTATTCACCCTGATAGATCTCTATTAGGGTGAATAGGACAAGAGATGTAAAGAGCCCAGGTTCTACCCCTAAGGGGGGAAATAGTAATAAAATAAAAAGTAAAAAAATTTAAAATAGTAAAAAAAAAAATATTAAGTATAAATTAACCCTTTTCCAATTTACATATAAAATATATAAACAATAAATAAAAAAAACATATCGCCGTGCCCAAAAAGTCCAAACTATTAAAATATTTTTTCAAAAGCGTTGAACGCTGTAACAGAAAAAAAAAAAAAAAAATCTAAATGCGCAGAATATCGGTATAAAATATCGGCTATCGGCCTGAAAGTTCACAGAATATCGGTATCGGCTCTAAAAAATCAATATCGGTCGATCCCTAGCTAAAGCCCACCCATTAGTGCCGGTATCATCACCGAGCTCACTGCTAGACGGAAGCCTCAGTCTAGTAGTCCCCATTGAGAGCCCGGTATGTCACTGACTTGCCAAAAAATGCCTTTGCCATGTGCAATTCAGCGCAGAGCAAGGGAGAGCATCGGAGCACGAAATGCTCTGCTGCTCGTATCAGGGCCGCCAGAGAGGTGAAGATGGGGATATGTCCGGGTTCAGTTGTGAACCCAGACAACCCCTTAAGGTACCAGAAATATTCTGGCCCAGATGTCTGGAGCGGGGGAAAGATGGCTATAAAAAAAATATAATAAATAAATAAATAAATAAAGAAGTGCAAAACTCCGCAGCCTGGCAGAAAGTCGAGCAAGCACTTGTGGGGTTATTAATCAAACTGCTGTAAAGTAGAATCGGCTTCGTTGCCCATAGCAACCAATCAGATTCCACCTTTCATTTTTGACAGCTCCTTTGGAAAATGAAAGGTGGAATCTGATTGGTTGCTATGGCCAACAAGGCCAGTTCTACTTTACAACAGTTTGATAAATGACCCTACCGGTTTACATTTATTTAGCACGAAATGTCAGCTAAAATAAGAGCATGGAGCAGCAGGAAAACACCAAGACAAGATGCTTAATATAAACTCAGTTCCTCCAATAAATCTTACATTTCTAATGGACCTGTGCCTAACATTAGCGTGGAGCGTCAGGCAGCTTTTAATGACAACTTTGCTACGACTCACTCATCTTAAATGACGGATCACTACTAAGGTTGACAATGAAACGGCAACCATACTGACCCTCACAGATGGATGCTGTGGGTGCCTAGCAGAGAGGACACATACTGTGGAAGGGATCCGTCATGTCTGCCTGCTTTATAGGAAGCATCTAGGAACACATGGGAACAAACCGTTTTGGCTGGTGCCTCACTGTAATTAATTCTGATTAGTGACTTCCAAGACAGAAAAAAATATGTATATTGTAAAGGATATGAACACATTGATACGACCACACTGTGATACTGCTATCCTAACATGTATGCCCCCAACATAGACTGACCGCTAGTGACTCCAAAACGTCTAGCGTCTTAGGTTACAGGTTTCTGGCTCATAATTAAAGATTCTCATTCTTATTCTCCTACTGCAGAACAAGAAATACATTAAAAAGGCAAAAAGAGCAAACATAACGGTGCAATGTCACCACCTGGTGGTAATTTAGATGTACTACAAGACATCAACATTTCCAATACACAGGATATAAACACCTGAATATTACTTTTTATACATTTCACTTCAAAAACATTAGCATTAAGAAATGTATATCTTCTTTATTCTCTACTTCGTCCCTTTCCAGAAGACTCTGGAACGTCTGAAGTTTCACAAGCAGTCACAAGAAGCAGGGACAAAAAGGTGCGGAACACAAGGTAAGGGAAGGTGAACACAACCAGACAGAATAGGACAGCATGGTCGGACCGTACTTATCTGAATCTCTACTCAGTCGCTGCAGGTATTAGGTCTCCTCAAGCCAACATCCAGTCTGACGCGGGTCACGTGGCTGCTGCAGTGACTTGGTCACCCATGCGCCACGTGACCCAAAGTGGCACCGTTTCTAGAAAACGACTGGGTAGTGTCTCTCTTTGGTTTGTCCTTGCTTAAAGGGGTTGTCTCACTTCAGCAAGTGGCATTTATCATATAGACAAAGTTAATACAAGGCACTTACTAATATATTGTGATTGTCCATATTGCCTCCTTTGCTGGCTGGATTCATTTTTCCATCACATTATACACCGCTTGTTTCCTTATTTACGATCACCCTGCAATCCATCAGTGGTGGTCGTGCTCACTAATACTAAACTGCCGGCAGAGGGAGCGCCCTGAGTTGTGGGAACGGTCCATAAAAAGTGTGGATTCACTCATCCCTAAGGCTACATTCACACGACCGTAGTGTATTACGGATCCGCAAATTGCGGAATCCGCAATACACCCAGCCGCACCCCCCATAGAAATGCCTATTCTTGTCCGCAGGCTGCGGACAAGAATAGGACATGTTCTATCTTTTGCGGAGCCGCGGACCGGAAGTTCGGGGCCGCGCTCCGCAAATGCGGAAGCGGAGAGCACCTAGTGTGCTCTCCGCACCTCGTCTGGCCCCATAGACAGTGAATGGGTCCGCACCCGTTCCGCAGAATTGCGGAACGGACGCGGACACATTCACGGTCGTGTGAATGTAGCCTAATTCACATCCTTCCGGTTCTCATGCATCATGTGACCAGCACTCTCTAGCTAACGCATCGCTGTATTCGTGGACAGGAAGTCAGTTTCTGCATTCTTTTCTATGGGAGCCTCGATGTCTGTCTCATAGGAATGACTACAGAAATGGACTTCTCCAATTGCAGATCAGAGGGCTGGTCACATGACACAGCTGAGGACCAGAAAGGATGGGACAACTCACAAATACAGTCATCGGTAAGAAGATTGCCTTCACCACAATTTACATCAGGTACCTTACTAATGGGTCAGAGAATTAAAAAAAAAGTTGTGGGAGTGTTTCTTTTCCCCCTTCCCGACATGTGACATAATAGTATGTCCCGTTAGTAAGCCCACGCTTCTGGGTATGCTCCAGCTCCCCCATGTGGGAATCAGAGGATCCAGAGCGTCTATGCGGCAGCCTACAAACGTTGCCTATTGCAGGGCTCCATAGAAACACAGTAAATGTCTCATAGACTCCAATGCTAATGCATTGGAGTCTACGAGAATAGCAATCTAACGATTGCTTGTTCTAGTCCCCCATGAGAAATACCAAAAAAAAAAAAAAAAGAGTGTATAAAAAAATGCTTATAAGAATATACGGTATATAAAAATTCAAAGTCCCCAAAATGAAAATCAAAACTCAAAAAATGAAAAAAGTTCACATCATGGGTATCGCCGCATATGAAAACGCCCGTACTATCAAAATATAAAAATATTTATCCCAGGTGGAAAAAGGTGAAATAAAAAGTGTCAAAATGGCCAATTCACAGTTTTTTAACTTAATAAAAAAAGTGATCAAAAAGTCGTACACACCCCAGAATGGGATCAATGAAAATTCACACAGCTCCGTACACATAATGGCAAGAAGGTTAGATGTCAGATAATGGAGACAAAAATAAAAAAAATTCAGTACAAAAACGCAATAAAAACTATACATATGTGGTATCGCCGGATTCATACTGACCTGGAGAATGAAGAGCACATGTCAGCTGCAGGCCGTAAAAAATAAAAAACAACATACATAAGGGTTCATTCACACGTCCGTAGTGTATTGCGGATCCGCAATACACCGGGCCGGCACCCCTATAGAAATGCCTATTCTTGTCCGCTATTGCGGACAAGAATAGGACATTGAGAATGAATGGGTCCGCAACCATTACGCAGAATTGCGGAACGAATGCGGACCTATTCTACGGAATTGTGAATGGACCCTAAAACTGTGGCAGAATTGTGGGGGTTTCTTCCCCCCCAATTCCACCCCATTTAGAATTTTTTCCCCACCTATTACATCCTATGCAAAATTAAATGGTGGCATTAGAAAGTACAACTTGTCCCGCAAAAAAAACAAAAACAAGCCCTCATACGGCTATGTGAATGGAAAAATAAAAAGTTATGGTTCTGGGAAGACAGGGAGTGAAAGACCAAAAGGCAAAAACTAAAAATCACCTTAGGAAACCCAGAAAAAGGGTTAAGATTTATCAGAATATGAAGTTATATCAGGAGAAAGCTTCCACATGACATTGACCTTAGCCTTCTGATGACGTTCTTCCACCCCCCCAATGCTCAGATCACAACTGCAGCAATTAAGTGAGACATCAAGTGTTTCAGAAACGGTATGATTTAATTTGTAACAAAAAAAATCCATTTTCTTACCACGTTTAATTATATCTGAAATTTAATAGAGATGTAATGAGATTGTAATTAGCTGCAGGATGAGAGAGGATCAGTGGTTTTGGTCAGAGGTAAAGGACATCGTAATCGCTGCAATCAAATTCAGTCTGGTCCCAAGAGCCCAAGTTCATATACCAAGCATTCCACAACAAAAACACATACGGTAAGGAGCGCTTAGACCGAGCGCCAAAAACTGTTTGAACGAGGAGCTGCCATGTAATCCACTTTTTCTCTGCACTAGATTTGGTCCGACGTGGCGGTTTCCCTTTTCTTTTGTCTGACCATTAATTTGGCAATTTAAAAAAAGGCTCTAAATAAAAACTAAGTGATACTAACTGATCCTCTGCTGTTGCCATTAAGATCCAAACAGCCCAACAGGGCATCACCAATGGTTTTAAGAGACCAGGGTCACCTCCTCCAAGGGGTCCAAGCCCACCTCGTCATCTCTAGAACTATCTTGCGCTTTCTACTCTAGCTCTCTTCTTAGGGTACTTTCACACTTGTGGCATGGCTACCCGGCAGGAGAACAGCCCGCAGGATCCGCCATGCCGCAAGTACCGCTCCGTCCCCATTGACTATAATGGGGGTGGGGGGCGGAGCTACGGCAATGCACGACCAGAGATCGCCGGACTAAAAGTACTGCAGGTCAGACTTTTTAGTCCGGTGATCACTGCCGTGAACTTAGTTTTCTCCCTTTCTCTCTGCCAACCATCAGCAGATGGGGGAGTGCAGGAGATTATGGATAACCAGGACTCTTCTCAGGTAGATTTGACTCTTTTCAAGGCCTGAGCTGCAATGATTATGATGCTGGTTCTCAGCAACCACTTACTTTTAACTCATGAGTGACACACCATTGAAATCAGCATTTCTGTCACTATTTTATGCTGCCCTCAGTGAGGTCAGCATAGAGTTGATGACAGGTTCCCTTTAAGGGGGTTGTCTATGACCTATCCTCAGGATAAGTCATCAATATCAGATCGTTACTGCACCCCTGCCGATCAGCTGTTTGAGATGGCGCGGGCTGTGCTCACCTGCCGTGTCCCTTCTCTGTTCCTGCTCTCCGCTGTATGTCTATGGGACAGCAGCAGCGGACGAGAGATGGGAGACGGCGCGTACACACTGTGCACGCCGTCTTCTTATACAGCTCATCAGTAGGGGTGGCGGGTGGCAGGCCCGCGCCAATCTGATATTGAGGACCTATCCTGGGGATAGGTTATCAATATGAAAAGGCCCGGAGAACCCCTTTAATCCAATAGAAATGTTGTCGAAGGACCTGAAGTGAATATTTCATGGGAGAATACCGGGTGGGGGTCGCAGCAGATAATGAAAGCAAAAGGTTCACATACTTTTACCATTCATAGCTTTAATATTTTTTACTACTCAATATCGTTATCTATATCTACTTTTAGGACTCAGATGAGAAACATAGAAAATTTGGAAGGGTCTCTCTCTCTCTCTCTCTCTCTCTCTATCTATCTATCTATCTATCTATATATTCTATTACACATGGAGACTCCTCTAATGCTGCATCAGAAGTGCAAAAAGGACAGTCGGTGGCCGATTCGGCATTTTAAGCACACATTTGTATCCCTGTAAGATTAGTTTGTATTAGCTCTAATGTCAGTCTTTTGTATTTCATTGTGCTGAGCTTATGAAAAGACCTTTATGAAGAATCTTTTGCAATTAACTGTAGAGTTGATTTATCCAGTAGTCTTCATTCAGCACAGATAACAGATTGCCTTGGAAACTGTGGGCCGTAGAACAATATGCTAAAGTCTCCTATGGTGAAACCCCTTTTATTTTATTTTTTAAATAAAGAACTACTCCCAGGTTCAGTTTTATAAAATGCACTTCTTAACCACTTGAAGACCACAGGTTTATACCCCCCTAGTGACCAGGCCCTTTTTTACAAATCCGCACTACACTACTTTCACTGTTTATTGCTCGGTCATACAACTTACCACCCAAATGAATTTTACCTCCTTTTCTTCTCACTAAGGCCTCTTTCACACTTGCGTTCTGAGGATCCGGCTGGCACTTCCATCCCGCCGGATTCGTCAGAACGCAAGTCGCCTGAAAGCATTAGAAGACTGATCAGGATCCTGATCAGTCTTCGAAATGCTTTCAGGTTACTATGGCAGCCAGGACGCTATTAAAGTCCTGGTTGCAATAGTAGTAGTAGGGAGCGGGGGAGCGGTATACTTACAGTCCGTGAGGCTCCCGGAGTGCTCCTGAATGACGTCAGAGCGCCCCATGCCCATGGATCACGTGATCCATGCGTGTAGGGAGCCCTGACGTCACTCTGGAGCGCCCCGGGAGCCGCACGGATGGTAAGTATACTGCTCCCCCGCTCCCACTACACTTTACCATGGCAACCAGGACTTTAGCGTCCTGGCTGCCATGGTAACCATTGAGAAAAAGCTAAACGTCAGATCCGGCGATGCGCCGAAACGACGTTTAGCTTAAGGCCGGATCCAGATTAATGCCTTTCAATGAGCATTAATTCCGGATCCGGCCTTGCGGCAAGTGTTCCGGATTTTTGGACGGAGCAAAAAGCGCAGCATGCTGCGGTATTTGCTGCGTCCAAAAAACGTTCTGGTCCTGAACTGAAGACATCCTGATGCATCCTGAACGGATTTCTCTCCATTCAGAATCCATAGGGATAATCCTTATCAGGATTTTTCCGACATAGAGCGCCGAGTACAGAACTCTATGCCGGAAAAGAAAAACGCCAGTGTGAAAGGACCCTAATAGAGCTTTCATTTGGTGGCATTTCATTCTTGCTGACATTTTTACTTTTTTTGACGAAATTTTTGCAAAAAAACAAAATTTTTCGCTTTCTGTTGTAAAAATTTTCAAACTACATTTCAATTTAAATTTTTCTGTACATTTATTGTTCTACATGTCTTTGATAAAAAAAAAATGCAATAAAGTGAGTTTCTGAGCACCTGTCCTGTTTCCTGACGCACTACAATGCCCAGGCAGTAGAAACACCCCATAAATGACCCCATTTCGGAAAGTAGACACCCTAAGGCAGGCATCCTCAAACTGCGGCCCTCCAGCTGTTGCAAAACTACAACTCCCAGCATGCCCGAACAGCCTACGGGTATCAGCCTACAGCAGGGCATTCTGGGAGTTGTAGTTTTACAACATCTGGAGGGCCGCAGTTTGAGGATGCCTGACCTAAGGTATTCGCTAAGGGGCATAGTGAGTTCATGGAATTTTTTATTTTTTGTCACAA
The DNA here is from genome assembly GCA_033119425.1 of Bufotes viridis. Classification (NCBI taxonomy): domain Eukaryota; kingdom Metazoa; phylum Chordata; class Amphibia; order Anura; family Bufonidae; genus Bufotes; species Bufotes viridis. The sequence goes on along the minus strand of CM065596.1, from coordinate 36,516,047 downwards.
GTTAGCGGAAATTCAATTTTTTTTTTTTTTCAAAAAATAAAAACTTCCATGAAGTTAGCGAACTTAGCGAATACCTTGGGGTGTCTACTTTCTAAAGTGGGGTCACTTGTGAGGTTTTTCCACTGCCCTGGCATTTGAAGGTCTCCACAATCATTACCCGTATGGCCAGCATTAGGAGTTTTTGCTATTCTCTTTATATTGACCATACGGGTAATAAGATTTTTTTTTCCGTTCAGCCGCTGGGCTGAAAGAAAAAAAATGAACGGCACAGATTTCTTCATTCACATTCATCAATGTGAATGAAAAAAAATCTCTAAAAAATGTGCAAAAAAAAAAAAAGAGGGGAAAGCTGTAAAGCTGCGATCACTAAGGGGCCCTTAGGCCTCATTCACACGTCCGCAATTCTGTTCCGCAAAATTTTGCAGAACGGAATTGTAGATACATTCAATTCTACGGGGACAGACTTTGTCCCGCTCGGATCCGGAATTGCGGATCTGCACTTCCGGATCCGCAAAAATATAGCAATTGCGGACAAGAAAAGGCATTTTCTATATAGTTCTGGCAATGTGCGGATCCGCAAAATGCGGAAAGCACATTGCCGGTGTCCGTATTTTGTGGATCCGCAGATCCATGGATCCGCAAAACACATACGGACGTCTGAATGAGCCTTACAGGGGGGTGATTAGTGACGGGGGGGTGACATGGGTGATCAGGGGTTAATCAGTGATGGGGAGGGGGTGTGTGTGTAGTGATTGGTGCACTTTACTTATGTTTGCCCTGGTGGTCCCAGACAAATGGACCACCAGAGGAGCAGACAGCAGGCATATCAGACGCTGTTTACAAAACAGCGTCTGATATGAGTTTTAAATGCGTTTTTTTTTTCGCATCTACGGCCTGCCAGCGCATGATCAGCGCTGGCAGGCTGTAGTTTCAGTTGTCCCGGTTACTATCGCATGAACGCGCGCGTTCATGCGAAATCTCGGGTCTCACAAGATGACGCCGATAGGCGTGAGTGAGACCTGAGAGAGCCGCCGCGCTGACGCCCATCGGCGTTAGCGTGGCGGTAAGTGGTTAAGGTGTACCTGCCATTGTTTAATATGACTTCTCAGAATAAGCAGTGAAGTGTGTAGATGGGGAATAACACTATAACTGGACACTATATGACTTATATTCTGTATTTTTACCAATATTGTCCCCCTCTGCAGGCTCAGTTTCCAATTGTCAGTTTTTCCTGAGCTTGTGGGTGGACACTAGCTGCTATGAAGTCTCCCATACACAGTGCACACAGATAGGGAGATACTGCTCCCTTATCTCTCTGTAATATTATACAGCAGTACTAAGCAGTGTAGCTGTGAATTCAGCACTGGGGTGAGACCAAAAACAGAGCAAGCAGCAGAATCTGTGCTGGTCTCCCTCCAGCAGATTACTTATCTTCACCCTCTCCTCTCCATAGACCTCCATGGTCAGCATTAGGGATGAGCGAATCAACTTCGGATGTTCGCATAAAGCTTCTGTTTCAATACTGTACGGTAGTAGAATGTATTGGCTCCGATGAGCCGAAGTTATTACTTCGCATAATAACTTCAGAAATCAATTTCTACTGTAAAAAAAAAAACATTTTCCGAACTCTGGTTCGGTACCACTTAGAACTGAACGCGAGTTTGGGAAATGTTTTTTTACAGTATAAATCGATTTCTGAAGTTATTATGCAAAGTAATAACGTCGGCTCTTTTGAGCAAATATATTCTAATACTGTACGAAGCGATCGCTCCGTACAGTACTGAAACTAAGTTTTATGCGAATCAACTTCGGATGTTTCATCCGGAGTCGATTCGCTCATCCCTAGTCAGCATGTAACTTGACCCCTCAGTGAGCCAATATTCTGGAGTGTTGTTGTAAATTGAGGGTGAACAATCGATTCAGGAGTAGTGGTGAGCGACAGGGGCAATATTCGAATTTGCGATATTTCGCGAATATTCTAAAACCCGAATATATAGCACTATGGAATATTTTTTCCCATCTGAAGTCATGATTCCCCCCTGCGTAAGTTGCTTTTGGACCAATGACTGTTCACATTATATTGGAAAAAATGACGAATAGTCTAAAAAACTAATATATAGCACTATATTCTATAGTGCTAGATGTTCGGGTGTTGGAATATTCGCATTACACAAATATTACATTGCCGATTTTTCACATAAAAGAGAAAAATTAATTAAATAATGAAGAATATTCTAATTCACTATAGACTACAATATTGCAGCCTTCTCACATTGGTCCACAAGCAAGAAGCAGGTATGTATACTAGGTAATGGGTTCAGATTAAAAAAAAAAAACTGAATATTCGTTTTTACGAATATATATCACTATATTCGAAATATTTGCGAATTTTCGAAGTGCCGATATTTTTCTTTAATAAGACATAATAAAGTTTGTTATATTTGTGTGTATTTAAAGGGAACTAGTCAGAAGCTTTTTGCAGCCCCAAGCTGCCACTTTTCCCGGACCATTCCTCTGCTGTAGTTTCTAAACTGTCCTTAGTGGCTCATTTTGATGCTCTGCTGTATGCAAATGCCCGGTTTGCAGTCAAAGAGGTGGAGATGCTGGTGTAGCCATGACATGCTGTCCATGCTCCAATTCCATCCAATCTGGCTTAAACGATGTCCATCAAGACGGGGAACATCATCACAAGATTGGATGAAATCCTGCACATGCCCCATCCCTGTCCTCAGGGATCTCAATCAAGCCAGACTGGGTGAGATTAGGATGTGGACATCTTGAGTAGATTCTCCAGCATCTCCACCTCCTTGACTGCAAACCGGTATTTTGCATAGATCACACGTGAGGATTAAATTTGTTTTTTTTTCACAAAATTAAGCATCTGTTTGGGCTATGGAGACCGCTGGATGTGGATCGACCAGGAAGTAGTAATGGTTGGGGGAACCTTCTGACAAGCGCGTTTCGATGTTCTATTATGGTGTAAATATTGCCTAATAAAAATAGCTGTGTTATTTTGTTCTGCATTTTTGATGGAACCTTCAGTGAAGGACTTTAAAGAACATCCAACCAGATATGAATGCAGCCAGACTAAGGTCTCATTACAGTATACCTACTGGAAGAACTGAAGCTTACCTTAAGATATTCCTTCTAAGGGTTCATGCACGTAGCAGTATTACAGCTCCCTTTTGAACAAAGCCACAGTGGAACTACCATAGTGATCATTGGCAGGAGTTCTTCACCTGGTATGGACTGTCCCCACAGGTGAAGAAACGCCCACCTGCCTTTTCATGGACAGGGCTGGACATCTAGACCGGCCCAGACAATCTAGGCCCTGGGCCGCTGCTCTAAGTGACTTGTTACTACTGCAGCACTGGGCCCACTGACATCAATAGGAGCATCACTGCAGTAATAAGCCTCCACTACAGCGCTGACTGTGCTGTCCCGTTCCATGACCGCCTTCAGCCGATGGAGCTACACACAAACAGCTGATCGGTAGCAGTATGGGCTGTTGACCCGTCTACCATGGAAAAATAAGATTTGGTTTGTGGGCATATTTCATCCATATTTTGCTGCGGAATACACAAATTCAGCACTAAAATACACAGGAAAACATCCTAATGGTTGGTGCCAAGGGCAAATCTACTCAGTTGTGTTATGATTGTTGGGCCACCTGGACACGAGTGTGAACAAAACGCACAGAAGATCTGCACCAAAATTACTAATTGCAGATTTTGGTGCAGATTTGATGCAATTTTGCAGCAGATCTCACCCTTAGGGCTCATGCACACGACCGTATTTTCTTTCCACTTTTGTGCAGCCCATATGCAGAACCATTCACTGCAATGGGGCTGTATAAAATATGGAAGTTACTCAGTGTGCATTCCGTTTCCATTTGTCCGCATGGCCGTTCCGCAAAAAAGTAGTGCATGTCCTATTATTGTCCGCAAATCATTCAAGTCAATGGGTCCGCAAAAAATACGGAACGCACACTGAACACATCGGTATTTCATTGGTATTTTGCGGAATTATACTGTAGAAATGCTATGCCCAGCCCATATTGCTCATGTGTTTGGTGATCAATAAGTTACTGTTTCCGATCCGTAAAAAAACGGATCGCATACGGAAATTTTTTGTGGAATAACAGAATGGAAGAGGACTTAAATCAGAGAAAAAAAAACTCAGATGCAGAACAAGGGATCTGTGAAAAATGGACTGCAAACAACAACGGTCGTGTGCATGAGCCCTTAAAATGGAAAAAGAGTGAAATCCACAGCTAAAACCGCAAAACATAAAATTGACATGCTGTGGATTTGGAAATACTCATAGCAGGTCGATCTTAAATTACAGTTTAAGGGTGCATTCACACGACCGTATAAATGGATCCTCATCCATTCCGCAATTTTGCGGAACGGGTGCGGACACATTCATTTCAATGGGGCCGCAAAAGATGCGGACAGATCCGTTGTTCTGTTCCGCGGCTCCGCAAAAAAGATAGAGCATGTCCTATTCTTGTCCGTGGTTGCGGACAATAATAGGCATTCTCTATATAGTGCGGTCTGCAAAATGAGGAACGCACATGGCCGGTATCAGTGTTTTGCGGATCCGCAATTTGCGGACCGCAAAAAACTTACGGTCGTGTGAATGCACCCTAATGCTCGGCCAGTAGGAGATAATGTACTCAACTATCTCTGAAAATAAACAGCATTCGACTTTTTTCAGTACAAATTTAGCATTGAGTCTCACAAATTGCTAAGTGATTAGGGAGAGGTTGATTGTGTTAGGAGGCATGATCATATAAATATAGAAAGCGATGATTGCAGCTAGTAGTAACAGATGAAAGGCTTTTCACAGTAATTCCGGTTAAAATAATGATGTTCGACATTAAGCCCTATAAAAATGTATTGTGCTTCTCCAATAAAATAGCACTTCAGCAATGCAAGCCTGTGATGTCAGCAAGGTAGGGCCTGTGACATCAGCATGGTAAGGCCCGTGATGTCAGTCAAGTGACAGCAGCTTTAGCTTTGCTCACTACGTTTCATGCATTCCGTGGTTGTATGCAGTTTTGTGCCGAGGCTTTATCAGGGTTAAGTGGGAGTCAACGCTTTAAGAGGAAGGGGTGGGTGTCCAGTCTGACTACCTGCTAAAGAGGGAGGTGTCCCTGTAACGACCGGGGGAAGAGGAGAGAAAACTTCCACAACTAACAAGGAGCTCAGTTCTGACTACAATGGGCAGTATGGTGGCTCAGTGGTTAGCATTGTTGCCTTGCGGGACTGAGGGCCCTGGGTTAGAGTTTAAGAGTACAGCTACACAGCTATTTTGGGTGCAACACGTGTCACAGTGTATAGGGCTGCAATAGGAATGAATGGGGTCGCAATCAGTCACACGTTTGCTGCAGCTGAAACACGTAAATCACAAAAAAGCCAACACTGCTGGATCTGACATCATGACTAGTGTTGAGCGAACTTGTGTTTTAAGTTCTGGGTCCAACGTTCGGGTTCAGGTTATCAAAGAATCCCTTTATGGATTCCGCTACCACGGACCATAACGGAATTTGGAAACCATAACGGGATTCTTCGATAACCCGAACTTTGGACCCCGAACTTAAAACACAAGTTCGCTCAACACTAATCATGACCATTCGGCTGGGGATTCTGACAAAGAGCATCATGAAATCAGAAAAAGAGAGACGCGCACATAGGCAGGACCACTAAAGAAAAGGTGAAAAGGGACTTGATTAGAGGTGCTCACCTTGTGTGGTTGCACAAGGAGCGCAACACCCAAACCTGCGTGTAGTTAGTGATGCTGATGCAGCCAGGCTTGATCCCTCAGGCACTATGTGCAGGCTGAAGAACTGAGATAAGGGATTATATGGGACGAGCTGAGGCGTGACCAGGTAAGTTCCAAACGAGGTGGTCTTATTTTAAAAATAATCTTTATTAAAGTAGGTTTCTTTTTCAGGTGGCGATGCGCTTAGGGCTCGACCAGTCCCTTCAAGTTCCCCACACAATGTGCACTGAGACTCTTTAGTGTGTTGGTGCACCCTGTGGAGCTTTGCAATCCTTGACTGGCCTCCTCGTCGAGCTCAGGCGCAACGAGGTGGGTGCCCAGACCAGGGAGGCCTGGTCGTGAAGTCAGAGGAAATACACCCTCCACAGAGGGCGCCATCACGTGATCATTCTCCCATTCTCTGGTGAGAGAGAGAAAAAGTAGTGAAAGTACATTGATAAGCTGAAGAGCCTAGCAGGGGAAGGGAAAGGGGAAAAAAAAAATTTAGACACTGATAACTGCTTTAAGAACATGCCGTTTTATCTGGTTCCCTTGTGACATACCAATCCTCACCCAACTTAGGGCTCATGCCTCCCTTGCAGCTCTGGACACGCTCCAGCTAAACTACCTATATGCTTACATTAAAACGACTGGTACTGCCCTCTTTCTCACCCCAAGACCCATCCCCATTTAGTAAGATGGTCCTGCAAAGAGTGGAACCGACTAAGAAGATTTCTAAGATCTACTCCTGGCTCCAGTCTCCCCTTCTGCCCTCAGACTACTGGTTTCTTAAAAAATGGGAAAGAGACCTAGGACTTACTTTCTCAGATAAGGAAATAAAAATTTTACTTTCGTTTCCAGGGAGGATCTCTAGATGCGTCAAATTACAAGAAAATCTATATAAGATGCTGACACGGTGGTACTACACGCCGGAAAAAATATCTGAGATCTTCCCTGGAAGTGACCGCACATGCTGGAGGTGTGGGAGGCACACTGGAACACTGTTTCACATATGGTGGCAATGCCCAGTGGTGTCCACTTTTTGGACTAAAATCCACAAAGAGCTGACCTCTGTCTTCGGACGGGAACTGTCTCTGACTCCTGCCTCTTACTTATTGAACCTCTTTACAGACTGTAGCCTCTCTAAAAGCGAGTCCATGCTCCTCCATTCTTTGCTGGGAATGGCTCGACTCTTCATAGCAGGTTTGTGGAAATCCACCGAATTGCCATCTATTCTACACTGGAAATACAAAAGGTGATAAAGTCTTTAGGTTTGAACAATTGCTGGCCTGGGAAGGTGACTCCGTCAGTAAATTCCAATTAATCTGGACGCCTTAGATACGTTATAGAAGCGAGTAACGGATAATTGACCAGACCTCCCCCCCTATCCTTTTTACCTTTCCTTGTGACCCATTCTCCCTCTCCTCTCTTCACTCTCTTCCTTCTCCTTTTCCTTTCTGCACAGTTCTGTTTTTGTTCTTTTTTTTTCATTTTCTTCTTTGGTTTTTCCGCCCTGAACCAGTTATTAGCAGTTTGATACCAGTTCAGATTGTTATATTTTGTTAAATCCTTATGTCCCACGAGCAACATTCTATGTCAACGTAAACCTATCTGATGTGATGCATATATTACATTTATCTTTTTGTACAATTCTCTTCTTTGGGACATATTAAAAATTTTCATAAAAAAAAAAAAAAAAAAAACACGTCGTTTCCAGCACTGCTGTTAGGGTCCTCACCACCAGCTTTTGTTCACGGTGGTCATGTACCAGTACACGACACGTGACCACTGCAGACAATCACTGGCCTCAGCAGTTGACATGATGTCACAGGCTGTAGCACACAATATATGGTAATGCATGCATTTCATAGTTAGGCCTGATTCACGGATGTGTGCTGTAAGTTTTCTCCACAGACAGCACATGTACCCATTCATTTTAATGTGTATTCACATATTTGTGTATTAGCACCTTCCTTGGGTCCACCGTTTTATCATGGCTCTATTTCATCCATGTTCACAGATCCATTACGCCCATTATAGTCTGTGAAAAACAGAGACCCAACACGAACGCCATCCAATTTATTGTAGATTCTCTGAAAATTAAGGAGCTATAGTAGGCGAGCACTCATACATTCAGCATCCACTGAGGAAGGGATAGCGCAATATACCAAAACGCGTCTGGTTGGAAGGTAACCGCTACAAAGCCCTGTGAGAGAACTGCATGGCCATGCAGAAAAAAACTCTAGACGAAACAGAAACAAACATTTCATTACCTCTGCTCCTAACATCTTTTAAACAGCAACTAAGGTAACAGGTGCTATCGCAGCTGAAAATCCAGCGCAGATCCTAGTTTCTTTGGCTCAAGGAGTGCGACGCGAGACGCCAACAACTCTCCGCTTGCCCCTCGCCAAGCCACCAGGGACTATCCGGAAAATACGAAAGGAGGGAGGTAAGAGAACGACTCTAGTGACTTTGGAGAGTCTATACATTAATATATCAGCTGGACTTTATTGTGATACTGGACTAACATAAAGGACCCTATAAGCGGCGCGATACATGTGCGAAATGCGATATATTGCATTAGGAATCACGCAGGTGCTACAGTAACTATTTAGGTGCTTTAAAACCCGTAAAGCCCCTTTTTTATATGGATTTTAGTAACATCATAACTACATGTTGGGACTAAAAGCTGCTCTGAATGGCTCCATAGTCCGAATTTGAAGACGGATGTATAATTACTGATTGCTAATTGGAACCACTCAGGACGACGGTCCTATACATTGTCTGTCTGATTTAACTAGATAACTTTTTATGTGTATTGTATTTTATGTTTTCTTCATTTGAATAAATCTTTTATACATATTAATTGGATGCTGAATGTATCGCCTACTATACAGGGCTCCAGACTAAAAAAATTACCTAGGAGCCATTGGCTCCTAAACTAAAAAATTTAGGAGCCAAATAAAATTTTTAGTCGCCAAATTTAAATATATATTAAAGATATATATTCATGATAGAAAAAATTGCCTCATTAACACGTCAGTGTTTGGTCAGCCAAAACCAGGATTGAAGCCTCCATAGACATAAGGTATAAGGGAAAGATCTGCACCAGTTCTGTGTTTACAGCCGCAACTGGTTTTGGCTCACAAATCACTGATGGAAATCACTGACCGAACACTGATGCCACAGTCACACACGGGTTCACATTATGTTTCGGTCATATGTTATATTATACTATGACCGAAACATAACGGACGCCTCAGACAGATGCCATACTGCGGCATCCCTCACCATAGCGTTCCATTGTACAAAAAGTGTATAATTTTTTGTGACAAACACAGAACCAGAGATAGGTGCACACTGCCGTGACACTAAACCCTCACACTGATGTTAAAAATTGAGAGTTAGTTCGACATATCCTACTAGGAGGACGTGTCTTAAGCCTCGGGCACCAGCGTCAAGGTCTCTCAAGTAGCCCGTGGGCCCTAACACTCACCTACCTGCGCCATATGGGCGATATCAGGGGCCAGTGGGCAATTACAGGAGCATTAGGACGACTCACAAACATCTCCTCTGTTACCTCCAGCATGTGGCCATGCTTGCAATGGGAGGTGGGAGGTGTCTATGAGCCCTACCCAAGACTGACTGATATAGCCCAAGACCAAGCAGGTGCACCCAAATGTGACCTGAAGATGAAAAGCAGGCACATTTAAATTGGAGTTTTATACACCTCCATACATATATATATAAACCATCAAAAAGTGTGGTGATAAGAAAGCAGGATGTGCTCATACCCATATGCAGTTGTGCATTTCTGTAGGGGAGCACATCCTGCACTTGTAGTCCGTTGCTAATGGCAATCACCAGCAAAAAATGCATACAATGGATGATGCCAGCAACGGACTACAAGTACCACAATGGACATCCTACATAAGATAAAATTTATGTGGATGTGGCAAGAATTCAAAACAAACACAGAACCAGAGATAGGTGCACACTGCCGTGACACTAAACCCTCACACTGATGTTAAAAATTGAGAGTTAGTTCGACATATCCTACTAGGAGGACGTGTCTTAAGCCTCGGGCACCAGCGTCAAGGTCTCTCAAGTAGCCCGTGGGCCCTAACACTCACCTACCTGGTTTATATATATATGTATGGAGGTGTATAAAACTCCAATTTAAATGTGCCTGCTTTTCATCTTCAGGTCACATTTGGGTGCACCTGCTTGGTCTTGGGCTATATCAGTCAGTCTTGGGTAGGGCTCATAGACACCTCCCACCTCCCATTGCAAGCATGGCCACATGCTGGAGGTAACAGAGGAGATGTTTGTGAGTCGTCCTAATGCTCCTGTAATTGCCCACTGGCCCCTGATATCGCCCATATGGCGCAGGTAGGTGAGTGTTAGGCCCACGGGCTACTTGAGAGACCTTGACGCTGGTGCCCGAGGCTTAAGACACGTCCTCCTAGTAGGATATGTCGAACTAACTCTCAATTTTTAACATCAGTGTGAGGGTTTAGTGTGACGGCAGCGTGCACCTATCTCTGGTTCTGTGTTTGTTTTGAATTCTTGCCACATCTACATAAATTTTATCTTATGTAGGATGTCCATTGTGGTACTTGTAGTCCGTTGCTGGCATCATCCATTGTATGCATTTTTTGCTGGTGATTGCCATTAGCAACGGACTACAAGTGCAGGATGTGCTCCCCTACAGAAATGCACAACTGCATATGGGTATGAGCACATCCTGCTTTCTTATCACCACACTTTTTGATGGTTTATAATTTTTTGTGGACTTTACAGGATGGGAAGACGTGGTACACTACGATCTCCCATTCTGCAAAAAAAACGTATAAATTAGCATATATGGTTTTTTGTACAATGGAACTCTATTGGATGGATGCCACAGTATGGCATCTGTCTGAGGCGTCCGTAAACATACGTTTTTTTTTTGTATATGTTAATTGTATGACAAAAATCCAATACTTCCATTATTTTCATTGTTCTGCTCATCAAACGGAGCAGAACAACAGAAATAAATAGTGGTGGTGTGAACAGGGCCTAAGAGGTGGGTGTGCAGGGAACCATCACCGGTCTAATAACATGAAGCAATTATAGCGAAGTGATAAAGTCCAGTCCAATATGGCAGAACCTCCCTGTACGTTATCACTTGGCTATAATAGCCTGCTGTGTATTTACTACACACTGCAACACATACATCACTGCACTACATACATCAGTGTGAGATGAATGTAGTGCAGTGTGGGATGTGTGTAGTGCAGTGTGGGATGTGTGTAGTGCAGTGTGTGATGTGTGTAGTGCAGTGTGTGATGTGTGTAGTGCAGTGTGTGATGTGTGTAGTGCAGTGTGTGATGTGTGTAGTGCAGTGTGTGATGTGTGTAGTGCAGTGTGGGATGTGTGTAGTGCAGTGTGGGATGTGTGTAGTGCAGTGTGGGATGTGTGTAGTGCAGTGTGGGATGTGTGTAGTGCAGTGTATGATGTGTGTAGTGCAGTGTATGATGTGTGTAGTGCAGTGTATGATGTGTGTGGTGCAGTGTGTGATGTGTGTAGTGCAGTGTGTGATGTGTGTAGTGCAGTGTGTGATGTGTGTAGTGCAGTGTGTGATGTGTGTAGTGCAGTGTGTGATGTATACATGTGTACTGTATGATGTATGTGATGCTCACACACTCCACTACATACATTACACAAATGGATACACAACACCTTGCAATGTCTCCTGCTGTGTATTTACTACACACTGCAACACATACATCACTGCACTACATACATCAGTGTGAGATGAATGTAGTGCAGTGTGTGATGTGTGTAGTGCAGTGTGTGATGTGTGTAGTGCAGTGTGTGATGTGTGTAGTGCAGTGTGTGATGTGTGTAGTGCAGTGTATGATGTGTGTAGTGCAGTGTATGATGTGTATAGTGCAGTGTGTGATGTGTGTAGTGCAGTGTGTGATGTGTGTAGTGCAGTGTGTGATGTGTGTAGTGCAGTGTGTGATGTGTGTAGTGCAGTGTGTGATGTGTGTAGTGCAGTGTGTGATGTGTGTGGTGCAGTGTGTGATGTGTGTGGTGCAGTGTGTGATGTGTGTGGTGCAGTGTGTGATGTGTGTGGTGCAGTGTGTGATGTGTGTGGTGCAGTGTGTGATGTGTGTGGTGCAGTGTGTGATGTGTGTGGTGCAGTGTGTGATGTGTGTGGTGCAGTGTGTGATGTATGATGTATGTGATGCTCACACACTCCACTACATACATTACACAAATGGATACACAACACCTTGCAATGTCTCCTTCGTCTGCGGCCCCATCTTGATGCTTCGGCTCCTCAGTGCGCCCGGCACTCCTTCCTTCAGACACCCAGCCGGGCCCTCCTCCTTTCATCTCCCGCCGGCTTTCTCTGGTGCAGGGCGCTGTATGGCTCCGGCGCACGCCCAAACTAACCAATAGCAAAGCTCCTTACTGTATGCTTTTGCTTTGCTATTGGTTACTTCAGGCTGCGCTGCCTGTGCCGTGTGCCGCTGCGTGGTGCGTCTGCTGAAGTTTTTTTTTTTTCTTAAAGCTGCAGCGCAGCGTGGGACAAGTCGCAAATGGCGATAAGACTTAAATTTCTTATCGCCATTTGCAAATTCCTAGTCGCATTGGCGACCATTTTGGTCGCCATCTGGAGCCCTGCTATAGCTCCATATTTTTACCACTTATCTTTTAGAGGGTAGGGTGTTCCCTCTTTTGGGCTAGAAGCACCACGCCAGAGCTAACCAGGAGTGAGCCACCACTGTTATTATAATACGTTTATTTTTCTCTGAAAATTAACTTTTAGGGCTCTTTCATACTTGCGTATTTCTTTTCTCGGTATAGAGTTCCGTCGTCGGGTCTCTATGCCGGAAAAATCCTGATCAGGATTATCCCAATGCATTCTGAATGGAGAAAAATCCGTTCAGGATGCATCAGGATGTCTTCAGTTCAGGACCAGAACGCTGTTTGGCCGGAGAAAATACCGCAGCATGCTGCGCTTTTTGCTCCGGCCAAAAATCTTGCCGCAAGCCGGATACGGAATTAATGCCCATTGAAAGGCATTAATCCGGATCCGGCCTTAAGCTAAACGTCGTTTCGGCGCATTGCCAGATCCGACGTTTAGCTTTTTCTCAATGGTTACCATGGCAGCCAGGACGCTACAGTCCTGGTTGCCATGGTAAAGTGTAGTGGGGAGCGGGGGAGCAGTATACTTACCATCCATGCGGCTCCCGGTGCGCTCCAGAGTGACGTCAGGGCGCCCTACACGCATGGATCATGTGATCGCAGGGATCACGTGATCCATGTGCATGTGGCGCTCTGACGTCATTCTGGAGCGCCCCGGGAGCCGCACGGACTGTAAGTATACCGCTCCCCTCTACTACTATGGCAACCAGGACTTTAATAGCGTCCTGGCTGCCATAGTAACCTGAAAGCATTTCGAAGACTGATCAGGATCCTGATCAGTCTTCTAATGCTTTCAGGCGACTTGCGTTTTGACGGATCCGGCGGGACGGAAGTGGCAGCCGGATCCTCAGAACGCAAGTGTGAAAGAGGCCTTAGCTGTGCAGTGTCTGTGGAACACGTATGACACAAAGACCGCAAAATACGGACACATGGACCAAACATGATTCTTTTCGGAAATTTTCATAGATGAATCATTAACAATCTTATCAAGTATTTCATCACGGACATGTGATTGAGGACTTACTTCCTAAGGCTACCTGCACACGTTGTGGATTACGCACAGATTTTGTGCAGAAAAAACGCAGCGTAATACAGTACCAGCAAAGTGAATTAGCGACAAATCTTACGTACACTTAGCTTTTTTTCTTTCCGTGCGCAAATTGACCTGCTGTGCAGAATTAGAAATCCACTGCATGTTGTCAGATTTTTTTGTGCAGATGTTACACTGTTCAATGCAAGTGTGATACCTATGAGAAAATCTGCACCGGATTTGGTGCGGAAATGCACTGAAATCTGCAGAATAAAAAAAAAAAAACCTGTGGCATCATCTCAGTGAAATGCACAGCCTGCCCACGTTCTGTGGTTTGCAAGGGGAGACGAAAAATACAAGAAAGTATGTATACTACATTAAAAAAAATCATAGGATCCTTTTCAGTTCAGGTGAACCAAGGATTATAGTGGGTTAATAGCAAGAACCCTTTCTTGAGAAAATCATCTGTTGGCTACAAGTTTCAGAAGCAAAATTCTCACAAGCCCCGCAGCCGCCGTCTCAGGCAGAGAACGCCCCCCTTTTCCTGTGTCACATCAGCAGCACAGGCAAACTTTGGAACGGTGAAGATCTGAGCCTCCAGTGCAAAGTACAGAAGAAGCAACGGATAAGATTGTGACATCAGGGCCCGGCCCCCGGACTGCCAGCTGTACGGATCCTCCACAGAAAAATGCAGCAGAATCTGGACACCAGTAAAACCACGGAGGGAGCAGAATTCCTGGGGTGTGGAGTCCACCGCAGACAGAAGAGAGGACAAGATCACATATCAGGGAAGAAGGGCAGGGCAGAGAGCCGGAGCACTCACATCCTATAGAAAGTGCTCCGAGTCCAGCCCTGGAAACATTATATGGAGACTTATTATTAGGCTTCCTTTCATCTGTTCAGTTCTCAGCCTCCAAATACAGTAAAGGAAACATTAAAGGAGGTGTCTGGCAGGGTTCAGAGTTTATGCATGGAAGAATGAGGTTAACTTCAAAGCAAAGGTAATATCAGACAAGAAGACACAGAAATAACGCCAACGTAAAACCTGGTTTCCCAAGAGTTAGAGGGGTAGTCGCGTATAGACACATCGCAGAGGGGCTTCACAATTAGGATAGATTTCCACAGTCAGGTTTTCTGATGCGGTTTCTGTAAAGGAGTTTCCCCAAGACCTTTTAACTGATGGACCTCTCCTCTGGAGAGGTCATCAGTATCCGATTGGTGGGGATCTGACGCTGGAGACCCTCGCTGATCAGCTGTTTGAGAAGACGCCAAAAAAAAGATTGACATTCCTCAGTGGTTGATACCTTTTTAACTGAAAAGATGAAGACAAAATTGCAAGCATTCGAGGCTACTTGAAGCCTCTTCTTCAGGAGAGAAGCCTGACAAAGAGGCCTAAGTTGCCTCGAAACTTGCAGTTTTGTCATCATCTTTTCAGCTAAAAGGTATCAACCACTGAGGAAGCTCAATCTTTATTCATCATTTATTTTCCGGCTAAGGCCCCTTTCACACTTGTGTTGTTTGATTCCGGAAGCCAGCTCCATTGCCTGAACTGCCTGCCTGATCAGGAAAACTGTATGCAAACACATGTCATTTTTTCTTACTGATCAGGTCTGAAAAATGCCTGATCAGTCAGAAAAATGCATTGCAATACCGAATCCGTTTTTCCGGTGTTATCCAGAAAAACGGATCCAGTATTTATTATTTTTCATGCGCAGACCTGGAAACCCGATCCGTTTTACCAAAACACTTGATACCGGATCCGGCATTAATACATTTCAATGGCGGATCTAGCAATCAGGCAAGAGTTCCGTAAAAGTAACTGAACTGAAGACATCTTGATGCATACTGAATGGATTGCTCTCCATTCAGAATACATTGAGACAAAACTGATCAGTTTTTTTTCCGGTATCGAGCCCCTAGGATGGAACTCCATACCGGAAAACTTTAATGCAAGTGTGTAAGTACCCTAACACTGTACAAATTATATATATATATTTTTTTTTTTTTTTTTTTACTTTGAGAAGACTCTAGCACTCCTGTAAGTGCAGTGGCCTTCTCGCGGCTTACCAAGCATAGCGCTGTTCATTGTATAGTGGCTGTGCTTGGTATTGCAGCTCAGCCCCATTCAATTGAGTGGGACTGAGCTTGGCCTAGGCGACGTGACTGATGGTTGTGGAAGAACTGCCTAGGGAAAGCTGCAAGAAGGCCGGGCACTTACAGGAACGTTTGTGCCTTCTCAAATGGCTAATCAGCGGGGACCCTGGGCGTCAGAACCCCACCAATCAGATACTGAGGACCTATCCAGAGGATAGCCCATCAGTTAAAAAGTCTCGGAAAATCTCTTTAAACCTAAAGTCAGGAACGGATCCTAAAAGTAATAAAAAGGATGACACCCAGAAAAGAAAGGCTAAGGGGGCCTTAAAGAATAACAATATTTTTGAATACATTTTTGTTAAAATGTCCCTAATGGCAAATTAACACTTTTTGTAACATACTTTATTAATGCATTTTGTATTGCTGAGGAGTACGGGCAAGAGCGCACATTACTCTTGGCATAGCACATGGGTACCCTGTAACCATGTGCTATGCCAGGATGAGCCGAGCGGAGCGGGCTCCTGCTTCTGCCTGAAGAACTGGAATCGACTCCAGTCAGGAACAAGAGTAGGTTTCGGGATTAGCGTGTGCCAGTCTTCTGGCATGGTCTGTGGAGGTCCCGAGACAGTTTTGCATACAAGAATAGGCATTTTGACAAGGTAGACCGTGAAATGTGCGTGATGCACACTGGCCTCATCTGTATTTTGCTGATCCACAATCTGAAGACTTTTGGTTTGGTTTCAAAAACAGCATCAAAATACCTAAAACTTGTGAACCCAGCCTACATCAGAGAAATAAGCTGCAAAAGATCGAATCCCTCTATGGAAGGCTGACTACTCAGTACTGGAATGGATGCCACGTAAGGCTATGTCCGGACAAGTTGTTGGGACCCCATAATAGTAAAAAACCCAGCAGTGTTAGATCTTTTTGAAATTCTATGGTTGTGGACGTTCCCATTCACTTCCATTGTGATGGAAGAGGTGCCCTGCGATCTTTGGTCACACGACGCTCGTCTCCCCAGCGTCTATCTTCTGGCAGGGAGAACACATACTCCTGATCGACCTTCAGTCTTGGAACAGTTAAACTCAATACAGAAATTCAATAAAAAGTGCAGCGTTCTTTATAGCTACAAGACACGGACCAGGAACTAGAACTTTGGATAGGGATTATCTTCTAATAGCTATTACCCAACCCAGATCCCAGCAGTGCCTGACCGCGGCACATCCACACCCTGCGCAGGCCAGGGCGAAATCAGTCTGGTGCAGATCAGGGATCTTCAGGATCACGAGGACGTTTATGGAGCATAATCATTAGGTCACAACAAGGAAGGAACCATCTAGGTACGTCCACACGTGACTGATCTGCGGTGGACTTTTCGACGTAGAACGGTAGCAGCAAAGCGGATGAGATTTTACGGAATTAGTGAAAAATCTGCGAGGGACTGGCCTTGCTGCTCATGAGACTCCCTCTTGATTGATAGGGCCAGACATCTCACCTGGTCCTGTCAATCTGGTGTCTGACCCGATGCTCCGAGGAGTGGTGCAAGTGCATGAGCCGCCCCACTTCCAGGTGTGCCCAGCCATAAGCGGCGCTCGCGCCACTATTTAAAGCAATGACAGGCGCAAGATGTTAACGAAGGCCCCTTTGCGGTCCGTCCTGCCACAGCTTTATCCCGTGTGGACTTATAGCCCGCTCCGACACCGCCGGAAACCATAGTGGCGGATTACCCCCACTGAATGTGTCTGAAGCCACAGGTGGACGGCTGCATTTGAAACCATGACAGAAACCAAAGACTCTGCCTCGGATTTCTGCCATGGATTCCGTGGTGGATTTTTTTTATTGGGAAAATCTGCTGTGTGACCTTATCCTAAAGTACACGTGTAATGGTAAGCATGGGAATCCTAACTAATGGCCCATTCACACGGCCGTTTTGCGGAACGGGTGCGGGTGCCAATTTTGCATTTTAATGGGGCTGCAAAAGATGCGGACAGCACAATGCATGCTGTCCGCATCCGTAGATCAGTTCGACGGCCCTGAAAAAAAATTGAATGTGCGCCCATTTTTTATAAGAGTGGCGGCCATGCGCGGTCCGCAAATTGCGGAACGCACACGGGCTGGTATCCGTAATTTGTGGACCGCAAAACACATACGGCTGTCTGAATGAGCCCTTAAGCTGTGTTCACACAAGAGAAGCGTTTCCGTTTCATCACAGGAACAGAAAAAAATAATAATAATTAAGGTGATGGATCATAGGACGAACACCACCGAAGCCCACCAGACGCCACTGGTTTCCATCATTCTGCCAGACAAATTACCTCTGCACGCAGCAGCATTTTCCTTGCTTTTTTGCCGGAATCTGCGACAGAAGCTCCTGACGGAAACTCCACTGCAAGTGTGAACGTAGCCCAAGTCATCAGCTCCTGGTAATGTTCACCTGCAGTGTTGGATATATCCTCACGTGCCGCGTGGCATCAGTAGTGAAATACATGGCGTCAATGTGTTTTTCCTCTACGAGACGTCACTAAAACCCACTCCGCAAAACTGTGGCAATCCGTGGGCACTTCCGCCGTGCAGCAACTGCACACATTAAAGGGGTTGTCTAGTTTTCCCACATGGATGACCTGTCCTCAGTCTAGGTCATCAATATCCGATTGGTGGGAGTCCGAGCCAGCGCTGCATTCTCTTTGTTGTTTACCGTGCAGGTTAACAGTGAAAAGCACACAGCGCTCCCACAAGCGCCGCGGTCTCTTCAAAAAGCTGTATGGCGAGGGAGCACAGGTCATCAATACGGGAAAACCGGACAACCCCTTTACTCAAAGTGGCTACAGCTGCAGATGCGTTCAGTGAAAACTGCGCAATTTCGCAAGCAAGTACATTCAGTTTGGTTTGCGATCGCGTCCAGTTTTTATCGCGCGGGTGCAATGCGATTTAATGTGTCTTGCATGTGAGTGATAAAAAACTGAATGTTTACAAACAACATCTCTTCGCAACCATTCGTAAAAAACGCATCGCATCCGCACTTGCTTGCGGATGCGATTTTCACGCAGCCCATTCGCTTCTATGGGGCCAGCGTTGCATGAAAATCGCAGAATATAGAACATGCTGAGATTTTTACACAAAGTGATGCGTGAAAACCACCGCTCATGTACACAGACCAATTGAAATGAATTGGTTCCGGATTCCGTGCGGGCGCAATGCGTTCGCATCACGCATTGCACCCGCGCGGAAAACTCGCCCGTGTGAAAGGCCTAAGGAATGGAATGCATTATGGAGCCTTCCATTCTGTTCGGTTACATTTTGTCCCCATTGACAATGAATGGGGACAAAACTGAAGCATTTTTTTACCGGTATTGAGACCCTATGACAGATCTCAATACCGGAAAGTATTAACGCTAGTGTGAAAGTAGCCTTACCCGCACACATTGCAGATTACATATGGTTTAGTTTCCGAACAGATTCTCATGCGAAAAAAAGCAGCGTAATACAATACCGGCAAAGTGTGTGAGATTTCGCAAATCTTATTTAGGTGCCTGCACACGACGCAATTTATGCCTGGGTTTTCAGTGTGGATTTTCATGCAGAAAACCCGCAGCATCACACGGTACCGGCTTGTGTGAGAGATTTCACAAACCTCAGATGCACTTAGCTTTTTTTCAGAGGTTTGGAAATGGACCTGCCGCACGGATTTTGAAATCTGCAGCGTCAATCGCTGTGTTTTTCAATTCTTTGCGCAGACTTCACTCTTTTTAATGCAGGGGTGAGATCTGCGGCAAAACTGCATCGAATCCGCACCAAAAAACGCAAGTCCGGAAGTTCCTTATTTTTCACTAGCGCCGACATATTCCGCTATCGGTATGTTTCTGGAGGGTGGGAGGAAACCGTCAGAAACACGGGGAGAACATACAAACTCTATGCAGATGTTGTCCTTGGTTGGATTCGAGACTAGGACCCCAAGAGCTAACCACTGAGCCACCGGAAATTCTTGCATCCATACTGCGTGAAGGGATCCTTAGACCAGCGGTCCGCAGCCTCCCGCTGTGGTGACATCACAAATCCCACCTGACACTTATAGCCGAGTAAGGGTCCACGCTGGGAGTTGTAGTGTCACAACAGGTGTAGGTGCCGGAGGATGACTCACACTGGGCACCGCACCCCCCCATTACTGACCCCCAGTTTGGGAACAGTTCCAGTCATGTGTCCATCCACAGCGGAGGACCAGACAGTGACTGTGCAGAGCCTACAGATGTTCTCACTGGTGGAGGGCCCCTGGGGGCCCCTGGACCAGGGGCGGGACCTGTGTGTCCACATCACCCTGTGACCACCCCAGCTCAGCTTGTGGACACTGATGAAGCGCTTGCTCCTGGGCTCCATGATCCCGGCTCAGAAAACTTTCTGCGGAGCCAGAAACTTCTCGCCCCCAGTGCCCGTACCTTACTGAACACCTCCAGGTCGTCCTCCTCCTCGTCAAACCTCAGCGCGTCCGGAGAGAGCGGTAGAGCGGTGAGCAGAGCGCTGTGCCCCGGGGGAATACAGCCGGGAGACGCGGACAAACACGGAACGCTGGACCCCGGCTCCATCTCTGCTGCTGGCCGGCCCCCAGAGTGACAGCAGGCGGCGCCGCGCGCCTCTCCCCGCCCCGCTCCTCCATTGGGCTTTCCCTGAGGCGTGACTGCGCATGACCGGAAGAGCCGCGGGAGCGGCTTCTCGCTGCTAAGCAACGAGTGGCGCTCAGAGGGAGAGGGATAGTCAAGGCCTCATTCACACGTACGTGGATTTTCGCGGACCACGGTCTGCTGAGACTGCACGAGCGCACGGCCTCATTGGTTGCTATGACGCCGTGCGCTTCATGACGCCGCCGCTGTACAGTAATACACTCCCATATAGATCATACATAGGTGTGAATGGGGCCTAATGAGGCTGGACGGGCGAAGCTTTACACACATCTCTATGGCCTTGTCTGGCGGCAGATGGGTCCTATATATTCCCCCTGCCCAGGGGGCGCTGGTTCATAATGCACAAAGAAAAAAGAGGGGCCCCTAGCACTAAATGGTGGCACCCCCATGGATTATGCGTGGATTTTCATGCAGAAAAACCGCAGCATCACACGGTACCGGCTTGTGTATGAGATTTCACAAACCTCAGATGCACTTTGCTTTTTTTCTGAGGTTTGGAATTGGACCTGCCGTATGTATTTTGAAATCTGCAGCATCAATCGCTGTGTTTTTCAATTCTTTGTGCAGACTTCACTCTTTTTAATGCAGGGGTGAGATCTGCGGCAAAACTGCATCAAATCCGCACCAAAAAACGCAAGTTCGGAAGTTCCTTATTTTTCACTAGCGCTGATATGTTCCGCTTTCGGTATGTTTCTGGAGGGTGGGAGGAAACCGACAGAAATATATTCCTCCTCCTCAGGGGGTGCTGGTTCATAATGCACAAAGAAAAAAGAAGGCCCCTAGCACTAACCCTAAGTTCACACCTGAGCATTTTACAGCGCGTTCAAACGCGCTGTAAAACGCTCAACACATGAAAACCAATGCTTTCCTATGGCCCTGGTTCTCACTTGAGCGTTTTAAACGCGCTGTAAAACGCCCGACGCATAAACAAGTACTTGAGCTTTTTTTGGGGCGTTTGTCGTGCGTTTTGTGATTGACACCACAGTAGTCAATCACAAAAACGCGCGTTTCCTATTTGCAAAACGCGCTGAAGTACGCGCGACAGAAAACGCGCGTTTTACGAACGCTCAGGTCTGAACCCAGGGTAAATGGTGGCGCCCCCCACCCACCCACCCATGCTGGTGTTAGAGCAGCTGTCATAATTCCCTCTGACTTCTCACTCCTCCCTGTACCATACTAACACATCCACACCAGGATCACAAGGCTGAAGTTGGTTTCTTTTCACCTGATTTGTATTTTTATATAATTTTTTTAAAGAATTCTGAAGAGACCTTATCATCAGTAAAAAAAAAAAAAAAAGTTGCAGTAAGCATCCTAAAGGGAAATCAGTTAAAGGGGTTGTCCAGGTTCAGAGCTGAACTCAGACATATCCCTATTTTAACCCTCTGCCCCCCAGAGATGAGCAGCGTTTTACAGGCTAGGGCAGCGCTAAAGCCGACCTATTGGTGCCAGTGACATCACCGGGTTCCCTGCTAGGCGATAGCCTCCACCTATCATTCCCCATGAAAAGCCCAGTACGTCACCGGATCTAATGAAAAAGCCCTTTTCTTGTGCAATTCAGCGCAGGGCAAATGAGGGCATGGAATGCTTCAATGCTCATATCAGGGAAGCTGATGGGGATATGTCCGGGGTCAGCTCTGAACCTGAACAACCCCTTTAAAAGTGTCATTAAAATACAAATGGCGGGCCTAAAAAAGCGTAATTTAGAGGAATTTGGTCCAGTGATCTCGCACTGCCAACATACAGAGGGCGATGTCCTGCATTAGAAAGAGTTCAGTTCAGCCTGGCCCAAGCAGGTTCTGGGCACAAGGACTGGCATCTTAGTGGGCAGACGGACACTTTTCACTGATTTGAATAAGTAACTGGAGTTTTTATAGGGTTAGGGCTCATTCAGACGGCCGTATGTTATTTGCAGTCCGCAAATATCTGGATCAGTTGTTCAGCAAAATCTTCTGCATATCCGCAAAAAAACGGAATGTATGTCTTCCGTGTTCTGCGGATGTTCAAAAATACAAAAGGTATAATTTTAAGGGCTTATTCACACAACCATATATTTCGTTCCACGTCCGCTCCGCATTTTTGCAGATCAGACGCAGACCTATTCATTTCCATGGGACTGAAAAATCCACAGATAGCACACCGTGTACTAGCCGCTTCCGTATGTCCGCATAAAAGATAGAACACGTCCTATACTTGTCCACAAAATGCTGTCTGTGGCCCTATTCAAGTCTATGATTCCGCAAAAATGCGGATTGCACATGCCTTCTGTTTTTTGCACATCCGCAAAATGCGGAAGAGATACGGAATAGTGATGAGCAAATATTTGGGCGAATATTCGTCATATATTCTAAAAATCGCGAATTCGTAATCTCTAGTCATTATTTTCTTGATTGCGAAAATTCGCATAAAAAAATTCACATAAAATTTGCATAAAATTTTGCATAAACTGGTATTTAAAAGATACCTTTTAAATACCAGTTTATGCGAATTTTATGCGAATTTTTATGCGAATTTTCGCAATCAAGAAAATAATGACTATAATGACATTATTTTCTTGATTGCAAAAATTTGCATATAAAAAATTGCATAAAATTCGTATAAAAATTAGCATAAACTGGAATAAAAAAAAAATATTCGCAATTGCGAATATATTTTGCGATATTCTAAATATTCGCGAATTCTCGAAGTGCCGATATTCGCAATTAAAATTCGCAATTCGAAAATTAGTGATCAACACTTATACGGAAACAATATTTTGCAGACATGCGGAAGATTATGCAGAACAACGGATCCAGATATTTGCGAACTGCGATTGCGGTCCCCTAGAAATAAATGGGTGCATTCTGAGCCGCAAAAATGCGGAACGGATACGGAAAGAAAAATACGGTCATGTGAATGGGCCCTTAAATTAATTTGGGCCAGTGATCTCGCATTAACAAAATACAGGGGGTCATACTCTGCATTTGTGTTTCAATTCATTTAACCCTTTAAAAACCCTAATTACTTATTCAAATCAGTGAAAAGTGTCTGTTTGCCCACTTTGATGCCAGTTTTCATGCCCAGAACCTGTTTGGGTCAGGCAGAACTGAACTCTATCTGATGCGGGACATCACCCTCTGTATGTTGGCAGTGCAAGACCATTGGACCAAATTCCTTTAAATTCCACTTTTTTACGCCCGCCATTTGTATTTTAATACTGCTTTCAAATTATTTACTTTTAGGACGCTCACTGCAACTTTTTCTATTTCTGGTGATAAGGTCTCCTCAAAATTCCTACAAAAAACACAAAATAAGAAACCGATGAATAAGGCCTTTTTCACAAGGGCGCGATCTCCGCGCTGCTGCAATGCGTGATGTGAACGCATTGCACCCGCACTGAATCCGGACCCATTTTTTTCTATGGGGCTGTGCACATGAGCGGTGATTTTCCCGCATCACTTTAGCGTTGTGTGAAAATCGCAGCATGCTCTCCTTTCTGCGTTTTTCACGCAACGCAGGCCCCATAGAAGTGAATGTGGCTGCGGGAAAATCGCAAGCATCCGCAAGCAAGTGCGGATGTGGTGCGATTTTCCCGCATGGTTGCTAGGAGATGATCGGGATGGGGACTCGTTCTTTATTATTTTCCCTTATATCATGCTTCACCTGCTTCCATGATTGGACCATGTGACCCAGTGACATCACGGAAGATCCTTTACCCCACCAGCTGAAGACAGAATAGGAGACCGACAGCTACGCGATCAATTGGAGGAGGTGAGTTCATTTTTATTTTATTTTTAAACCTCTATTGCCCTTTTTACTTAGCATTCTATATTTAGAATACTACTATTTTCCTTTATAACTATGTTATAAAGGAAAATATACAGAATACTCAATCCGAAACCGGACTTTAGTCATGAAACATGCCGATTTTTCTCACGCGCGTGCAAAACACATTACAACAGTTTGCACACGCACAGAAAAATCATTCATTTTCCCGCAACGCACCTGCCTCTTATCCGGGCGTCAAACATGGCGCCCGTGTGAAAGAGGCCTAAGAAACCAACTTCAGCCTCATCCTCCTCTCTGCTTGTCAGGTATTATGATCCTGAATACGACTGAGAAGAACTTCAGCTGAATCTCTGTAGGACTGGAGTTCACGAGGAGACATGAAGTACAGAGAGGACGGACAGCACAGACTGTGGTATTTCAGGGCTGTGGTAATGGAGACTGCATACAAGAGCTGCTGCTCATTATCCACATCCCCACCCCCTCTCTGTACTTCATGTCTCCTCATGAAATCCATTCCTACAGAGATTCAGATGGAGATCATATTAAACTGTATTCAGGATCATCATCCCTGACGAGCAGAGAGGAGGATGAGGCAGCTTTATACCTCCTTGTTCTGAAGTAACTTGTGTAATTACAGTAGGACAGGTTTTGTGTGTACTAATATGACAGCGGCCATTTTATTTCTCCTAATGATTCCTCCCCAGACAAAACAAGCCATTATAATGAAAGGTATTTGGGAATATTTTTACAATGCAGTAATATTTAAGGATCTTCAGTCATTTTATTTCTTAATGCCTGGAGAACCCCTTTAATAAATTTGGCGCATTCGGCGCAGGTGGGCTTTATGCTAAGACGGGCATTTGCAATGTCTGTCTTAGTGTATCTCCCTCAGTGACTTCAACTTCAGATAATGTATCTTCAAATTAAAATAAAGCAAAGGGCTCTGATATAGAATGAGAGTTATAGAAGTATTCCCATCTCATAATGTAACGTTAGGCTCCTGGCTGTGCCCACTGCAGGTTCACAGTGCAGAGAAACACTATGAAGGGGCCATGGCGCTAAACCAGCAATCACAGGGTTGGAGGGGTCTTAGATATGCCTTCACTTTATGAAATGTTAATATCCCTTTAAAGGGCATCTGTCATCAGATTTGTACCTATGAAACTGGTTGACCCGTTCCATGAGTGCTGGTCCCATGTTCATATGTGTCTGCATTGCTGAGAAAAATAATGTTTTATCACATGCACATAGATCTGAAGTAGGTGTAGTCTGGGACATAGAAGAGCTGAAGTAGGTATAGTCTGGGACATAGAAGAGCTGAAGTAGGTGTAGTCTGGGACATAGAAGAGCTGAAGTAGGTGTAGTCTGGGACATAGAAGAGCTGAAGTAGGTGTAGTCTGGCACATGGAAGAGCTGAAGTAGGTGTAGTCTGGCACATAGACAGGCTGAAGTAGGTGTAGTCTGGGACATAGACAGGCTGAAGTAGGTGTGGTCTGGGACATAGAAGAGCTGAAGTAGGTGTAGTCTGACACATAGAAGAGCTGAAGTAGGTGTAGTCTGGCACATAGAAAAGCTGAAGTAGGTGTAGTCTGGGACATAGAAGAGCTGAAGTAGATGTAGTCTGGGACATAGAAGAGCTGAAATAGGTGTAGTGTGGGACATAGAAGGCTGAAGTAGATGTATTCTGGCACATAGAAGAGTTGAAGTAGGTGTAGTCTGGCACATAGAAGAGCTGAAGTAGGTGTAGTCTGGGACATAGAAGAACTGAAGTAGGTGTAGTCTGGGACATAGAAGAGCTGAAGTAGGTGTAGTCTGGGACATAGACAGGCTGAAGTAGGTGTAGTCTGGCACATAGAGGGCTGAAGTAGGTGTAGTCTGGCACATAGAAGAGCTGAAGTAGGTGTGTAGTCTGGGACATAGAAGAGCTGAAGTAGGTGTAGTCTGGGACATAGATGAGCTGACGTAGGTGTAGTCTGGGACATAGACAGGTTGAAGTAGGTGTAGTCTGGCACATAGAAGAGCTGAAGTAGGTGTGGTCTGGCACATAGAAGAGCTGAAATAGGTGTAGTGTGGGACATAGAAGGCTGAAGTAGATGTATTCTGGCACATAGAAGAGTTGAAGTAGGTGTAGTCTGGCACATAGAAAAGCTGAAGTAGGTGTAGTCTGGGACATAGAAAAGCTGAAGTAGGTGTAGTCTGGCACATAGAAGAGCTGACGTAGGTGTAGTCTGAGACATAGACAGGCTGAAGTAGGTGTAGTCTGGCACATAGAAGAGCTGAAGTAGGTGTAGTCTGGCACATAAAAGAGCTGAAGTAGGTGTGTAGTCTGGCACATAGAAGAGCTGAAGTAGGTGTAGTCTGGGACATAGAAGAGCTGAAGTAGGTGTGTAGTCTGGCACATAGAAGAGCTGAAGTAGGTGTAGTCTGGGACAGAGACAGGCTGAAGTAGGTGTTGTCTGGCACATAGAAGAGCTGAAGTAGGTGTGTAGTCTGGCACATAGAAGAGCTGAAATTGGTGTAGTCTGGCACATAGAAGAGCTGAAGTAGGTGTGTAGTCTGGCACATAGAAAAGCTGAAGTAGGTGTAGTCTGGCACATAGAAGAGCTGAACTATGTGTAGTCTGGCACATAGAAAAGCTGAAGTAGGTGTAGTCTGGGACAGTAGGTGTAGTCTGGTATATAAAAACGGAAGTAGGTGTAGTCTGGCACATAGACAGGCTGAAGTAGATGTAGTCTGGCACATAGAAGAGCAGAAGTAGGTGTGGTCTGGCACATAGACGAGCTAAAGTAGGTGTGGTCTGGGACATAGAAGAGCAGAATTGGGTGTGGTCTGGCACATAGAAGAGCTGAACTAGGTGTAGTCTGGCATATAAAAACTGTAGTAGGTTTGCTGTGGCACATGGTGTTTGGAAAATAAGTGATCTAACACAGAAGTGTCGGCACATGGTTGTTGAAGAAGTGGTCTGATATACAGAAAAGCTGGAGTAGTTTAGCACATAAATGAGTTGGGCTAGGAGTGTCCTAGTACAGAGTTTCCCAACCAGCGTGCCTCCAGCTATTGCAAAACTACAACTCCCAGCATGGCCGTGCAGCTAAAGGCTGTCCGGGCATGCTGGCAGTTGTAGTTTTGCAACAGCTGGAGGCACGCTGGTTGGGAAACACTGGCCTAGTAAATAGAAGAGATAGGGAAGAAGTCATCAGAGACAGAGCATTAGGATATGTTCACACATCAGCTTAAAGGTTTTCTTGGGTACCTATCCTCAGGACATATCATTATCAGATCAGTGGGAGTCCTACACCTAACAACCCCCACTGTTCAGCTGCTTCAGCTAGCCACTGACTCCAGATGTTAGACGGCGGCAGAAGCACAAGTTTCTGTCCGCTGTTTAGTGGCTATGCCATGGTACTACAGCTCAGCTCTCATTCCCTTGAATGGGAGCTGAGCTACAGTATGTTGGTGCCAGAAACTACTCAGTGGAGCTTTTCATCCACTGTATTATTTCCAGTGGCTCTCTGATCGGTGGGGTGTCAGACCCTCACCAGCCCTCATGGCTTTACCCTCGGCTAGTGGTCAGGCATGCCGAGGAGCTGGAGTAGGTATGGTCGGGCACATACAGGAGGTTGGGGAAGAGATAACCAGGTACACAGGAGAGCTGGAGCAGATGAGGTCTGACATGTAGAATAGCTGGACATGGAGCAGGTGAACAATAAACCAGGATTTACCGTATATGCCAATAAAAGTAGATGCAGAAAAGTTGCCGTCAGATTTGTTCTCTGTTCTTTATTATTCTGCTGAGCTAATCCCATTATAAGCATACCTCTTCTAAGTGAAGGATGGTAACAGCAACTGCAGATGTAACAAGTGTCAGCAGACTGGTAAAACCTTTATGGTAATTAGTTTTTCGTATGGCAATAAGCATGCAATGCCAGTTGTCTTGTCTGTTAGCTTCAGAGTTAAGAGAGCCATTGTCTGCGCCTCCTGCATTGAAGTCAGCAGTGGCCTTTAATTATATGGCTGTTTATGTGATGTTCTGAATGCAGTGCAGACACGGTGACATTATAGCTGGCAGCTGTTACAGTGGCGCTCGAAAGGAAGATGCGGTTTCAGAATCCAATCAATTTTACATTAGAAAATGCTTTTAAATCCTTTCTTTAAATATCCTGAATTATGGATGACTGAATATGTTGAGAGTAGTCAAGTAAACTATTCAGAAACAAAGCTACAAGGATGGAAACTTTCTTTTGCAAATCATTTTATTAAAATGCAGAAATAAATCACTAGGGTTATGCAAAGCAAGAGCCCCTCGTTCTCACTAGGAGGCTTTACAGTCAGCAAATATAAAATCACTTACTTGCAAATAAGAAAAGACAATATTGTCGAGATTCCCATGTATATACATTGACCAGGGCCAGACTGGCCTACCGGTAGGCCGCCAGCCCTGGGGCGGCTAGGGCCGGCGCTTTAACATGTGCCCTGCAGGCTGTGGACTTGACTATTGGTGGCCGTGTCTCCCTCTCCATGGAGACAAGCTACCGCCCGGCCACTCAGCTGATCTATGGGTCAGGCAGGCTTTCCACTGCGCGTCCTGTGCAGCGCAACCTCTCAGCCTGCTCTCAGTGATCTCCCTCGGTCACTGCCGCAGTGAACAAGGGAGATTGCCGGGCTCAGGCTGAGGCTGCACAGGACGCGCAGTGGAAAGCCTGATGGCTGCGCGCAGACTGGATTTAAGGAAAGGATACCTCCAGGCGGTGCCGGGAAGCGAGCTGGGCGGTGTACAGGATCAGCGACACAAGTACGGGGGGGCAATAATGGAGGGCTGTCTGGTGGCAAAATTAACTTGTGTGTGGGGCAAATTACTTGGGGGCAGCTGGGGCAACTCGTGAGGGCCGTGGGGGCAAAATTCTTAGTGGCAAATACAATGGAGGGCTGTCTAGGGGCAAAAATTACTTAGTGGGGTCATGTGGTGGGCAAACTACATAATGGAGGGCCGTGTGGGGGCAAATAACTTTGTGAGGGCAAAATGAACTTGTGTGGGGGCAAAATTACTTAGTGGGGGCAGTGTGGCAGGCAAATTACATAATGGAGGGCAGTGTGGGGGGCAAACAACATAATGTGGGGCAGTGTGGGGGCAAATTACATAATGTGGGGCAGTGTGGGGGGCAAATTACTTAATGTGGGGCAGTATTACTAATGAGGGCATTCTAGAAGGACATTACTATTGGTGGGACTATGAGGAGCACGATTCCTATGGGGGGCACTATTATTTCTTCAGGACAGTACTTGGGGGTATTGGGGAGCACAGAACAAGGTGGCACTATGTGACAATTGGATGGATGCACAGGCACGACATACAGGTCACAGACCTTTGTTACCTTGCAGATTATTATACACTGACGAGCAAAAGGGTAACAATGTTTAGAACTTTTGACTTTCAGGCTCCATATCTCACCATCCACTACAGCTTTGAATGTGAGACTACCAACATCATATAGACAATCATCTTGTCTATCTCATATATTCAGTTGCGTGCCTAAGGTGTTTGGCACCCGGGGTGGATCCTTTCTCTGGCACCCCAAACCAAACCACCCCCCCCATACTAAAAATTTTACCCCTCACAGTAGTAGTGCCCTCATTGTACAACCTTCACAGTAGTTTTATCCAGATATGTGCCCCCTCACGGTAGTTATGCCCACACTGTGATCCCTTGCAGTATTTATGCCGTCACTGTACGACTTTCACAGTAGTTATGCCCACATTGTGCCCCCTTAAAGTATTTATCCCTTCACTGTGACCCCTTCACAGTGGTTATCCCCTTTTTGTGCCCTCTTCACAGTAGTTATGCCCTCTCTGTGTCCCTTCAGAGTAGTTATGCCCTCATCGTGCCACCATAACAGTTATGCCCCTTTACAGTAGTAATGCCCATTGTGCCCCCTTTACAGTAGTAATGCCAACACTGTACCCCATAGCAGTTATGTTCACCCCTTCACAAGAGTAATGCCCTGTGTGCCGCATTCACAGTAATAATGCCCTTTGTGCCCCCTTCATAGTAGTAATGTACATTGTGCCCCCTTCATAGTAGTTATGCCCTCTGTGTCCCCTCCATACTAATAATCCTCATTGTGCCCCCTTCATAATAATAATGTCCATTGTACCCTCCTCATAATAGTAATGCCCATTGTGCCCCCTTCATAGTAGTAATGCTCATTGTGCCTCCTTCACAGTAATAATGCCCATTGTGCCCCTTCATAGTAGTATGCCCTTTGTGCCTCCTTCATAGTAATAATCACCGTTGTGCCACCTTCACAGTAGTAAAGTCATATGTGCTCCCTCTGTCTTAAAAAAAAAAAAAACAGTAATTATTCACCTTGTCCATTCCTGAAGCTGAGATCCAGCTCTCCCCCTGCAAACACAGATCGCTCTGCAGCACTGTGTGGGAGGAGCACAGGCAGATTCCCCGGCTGCAGGCTCCTCCCACACAGGCAGGCAGCGTGATTTGTGTTTGCAGGCTGAATAGTGGAGCAGGGAGAAGTCTCCCTGCTTCATCATTCAGTGCAGGAGAGACAGAGCGCGGGGCTCCCTGCGCTCCAGCATTGAGCGCTTCCATCTGTATTGATGGAAGCTCTCATTGCTTCTGGTCTCTGGCACCCTCTGAGAGCAGGCACCTTCCCCCTTAGCACACAACTGCATAACTTGGACTTGCAACTATTTAGTATTTCAATGTTTAATATTTAGTTAATATTTTGCAAATCCACCTTTGGTTTTCAACACTGCATGAATCCTTCTGGGCTTGCTCTTGATCAAATTCAAGCATGCCTCGACCGAAATCTGTCCCCAGGTCTCTTCTACATGTTCCTAATGTTGGTGCACACTGGTCAACTCACTTGAGTACGAATACACCTTTTTCTTCAACTCTACCCACAAGTGTTGAGATCTGGGGACTGTGGGGGCCAATCCAGCACCTCTACTTCACTGTCATTGAACCATTTCTTCACCAATCTCGACATATGCTTTGGGTTGTTGTCCTGCTGGAACACTATGTCGTCCTTTTCATACCCATAGTACTTGAGTATTTGCAGTAACTCGTCTTGTAGGATACTCACATATAGCTCAGCATTGAGACCACCATGGATCCTGGTCAAGTATCCAATGCCTTTGGCTATGAAACAACCCCATATAATCAGGCTTCCTCCACTGAACTTGACCAATCCTTAAATTTCTCGATCCATTAGCCTCAATTCCCTTTGTTCCTTCCAGACCCATTTGCACCCATCAGAGCCCAGTCTATTGACTTTCGTCTCATTGCTCCAAATCACCCATTTCCAATCTACTGTCGACTGTTCTTACTTTTTTGCAAACTCGAGCCAACGCTTCTTATGACAAAATTGAAGTCGAGGCTTTTTTATCTTTTTTGGGCCACCATTCCAGACTTATGTAATGTGCATCACATGGTGCTTGCATGGATGTCTGTCATCTCACTGTTATGAGCAGACGAGCCACCTCCACTGCCGTTTTTGTCGTGACAGAATTGATAGACTTTGTGGTGAGCCGACTTGTTGACTCCAATATTTTGCCTGGATGTCCACCTCTTAGCTTTGGAATGGATGGATGGACTTCATTTCGTATTCTTCCAACTGTCAAGGCACTGACATGATGCCGGTTGTCAATTTTATTGGCTGAGATACCGCTATTGATGAGCTGGATGATGTTGTTTCTATTTTCTTGGGTAATCTTCTTTGTGGCTGCTCCTCGATTCGAAGCAGTGACCTTTCGCTTGTGAATCAACCTAGTAACACACTGAGCTATTGGTGAATGTGAGAACAGGTTGTAATTTGTAGTATAGAAGAAGAAATAGATTGTTCCACCACCAAGAGCAAAACAGTAACAATGCAGTTACACAACAAGAATCTGCATAACTAATTATATGCTAAATAGTTGCAAGTCCAATTTATGTATGAGATAACGAAGATGATTGTCTATAAAATGATGGTAGTAGTCTCATGTTTGAAAGTATAGTGGATGGTGAGATTTGGAGCCTGAAAATCAAAAGTTCAAAACATTGTTAACCTTTTGTTCATCAGTGTACACTTTGCTGCTGATGTGATCTTTGTTGATTAACCACTCCTGGGAAAAGTAAGAATGGTCTTGAAAATCCGTCATTCGTATAAATTGTCTCTGACTGTGGATTGCTGGAGTCCAAGGTCTTTGGAGATTATTTTTTAACCTTTTCCAGTCTAATGAGCATAAACAACTCTTCTTCAGAGGTCCTCAGAAGTCTCCTTTGTTCGTGCCAGGAAACACATTCACAAACATGTTGTGAAGATCAGGCTTTAAAGTGTAACTGTCATATTTTTATTTTATTTGCTAGTTTATTAGAGCTAGGTATGTATACCTGAGTTAGTCTGTCAATGATTGTCAAAAGATCTGGAATTACCTAATGATAACAGCTTTCATTATTCCCTCTGTCCCTTATTACTCCCTTAAAAGACAGTTGCTATGGCTTGTCTGTCTCTGGCTAAGGCCTCTTTCACACTTGCGTTGTGTGGATCCGGCATGCACTTCCGTCGCCGAAAAATGCCCGCCGGATCCGTCACAGCGCAAGACAACTGAAAGCATTTGAAGACTGATCAGTCTTCAAAATGCTTTCAGTGTTACTATGGCAGCCAGGATGCTACTAAAGTCCTGGTTGCCATAGTAAGTAGTGGGAAGCCAGGGGAGCAGATACTTACAGTCCGTGTGGCTCCCGGGGCGCTCCAAAATGACGTCAGAGCACCCCACGCACATGGATCACGTGATCCATGCGATCATGTGATCCATTATCACGGGGCGCTCTGACGTCATTGTGGAGCGGGACTCGGGAGCCGCACGGAAGGTAAGTATGCTTCTCCCCTGCCTCTCCACTACACTTTACCATGGCAGCCGGGACTTTAGCGTCCTGGCTGCCATGGTAACCATTCACAAAAGCTAAACGTCGGATCCGGCGATGCGCCGTAACGACATTTAGCTTAATGCCGGATCCGGATTAATGCACTTCAATGGGCATTAATTCCGGATCCGGCGTTACGGCATGTCTTCCGGATTTTTGGACAGAGACAAATCCGCAGCATGCTACAGTTTTGTCAATGTCCAAAAAACGTTCATATACTGAACGGAAGACATCCTGATGCATCCTGAACGGAATGCTCTCCATTCAGAATGCATTAGGATAGCCCCAAGGACGAACTCTAGGACGGAAAGTAAAAACACCAGTGGGAAAAAGCCCTAAGAAGACAGGAAGACGGAGGGGCGGTCCTCGAAACTGCATGCCTGCATTAGGATTCAGAGTGAGGAGGCGTGTCTCTCAGTAATCCAATCTGATTGGCTGGCAGGGAGCTGCTGGCTACAGCAAGTGTGTATGAGAAGTGAGGGAAGGCAGTTTTGGCCTCAGAGAACTGGCAGGAGCCATCTTGAGAAGGTCCTCATATTGTAAATGTTTAAACAGCCATAACTAAGGGAAAAACTCAAGGAAAACAGTGGTATGTGAAGAAACTAAAGATTGTTTTATGCATAATGCTGCTGCAGCAGTAACATATGCTAAAATTGATTTTTTGATGAAAACATGACAGTTACCCTTTAATAGATCCTTGTTCTGTAAACAGAACAAGTCGCCTACTCACACCTGATTGTCATCTCATTGATTGAAAACACCTGACTCTAATTTACTTTCAAATTATCTGCTAATCCTAAAAGTTCACATACTCTTGCTACTCACAGACATATATATATATTGGATCCTTTTCCTCCCATAAATAAAGTCTAATGCTTTTAAATCATTTTTTTATTTGGTTACCTTTATCTACTTTTAGCACTTCTGTTAAAATCCAATTTAGTTTTAGGTCACATTTATGCAGAAATATGGAAAATTCTGAAGGGTTTACAAACTTTCAAGCATTACTATAATTTAGAGATTCACTCTGTGTGCGAATAATTCTATTATCTATGACAAGAATATATGTACAATAATTCAGCTAAGTAGTATGTGAATGGGGGGCAAACTATTGTAATAGTAATTATTTGTCTCTGTGGGCTGTGTAAAAAGCACTTTAAAAAAGCACCAATGGATATATATATATATATATATATATATATATATATATCATAAATTGGTGCTAAAGGGGTTGTACAAGAACCCCTTTAACGTCACACACTTGGTCGGACCTGTAAAGGGAAGTTTATTTACCTGCTTCCTGGCGCTGGCTCCCTGCTCTTTCGCATCCAGGCCTGTGATGCTCCACTGGGCTCTCTAGCTGAAAATGTCCGGTTTTATGCTGCCTGCAGCCAATTATTGGCCGAGGCGGTAACCGACTCCTCTTACATCATGACAAATGGTCACATGACGCAAGGGGATCTGGTCACTGCTCGGGCCAGTGATTGGCTGCAAGCGGCATCAAACAGGATGTTTTCAGTGAGGGATCCCAGAGGAACAGGGATTCAGTGCCCAAAAGCAGTTAAGTAAGTTTCCCTTTACAGGTCTATCCTGGTTTCCACATTTTTTCACGTTACACCCAAAAACTTAAATGTATTTTATTGAGATTTTATGTGACAGACCAACACAAAGTAGCAAGTATGTGTAAAGTGAAAAGAAAATGTTACATGGTTTTCAAATATTTTGAATGAATAAAAATCTGGAAAGTATGGCCTGCATTTGTATTCACCCGCTGTATGAATACTTTTTCAAGGCACTGTACCTTGGACTCCATAGTTACAGGGGTTGCGCAGGCCATATATCGTCAGGATTCGAGCGCTACTTCCTATTCATTACACTACACGTTTTTTCCTGTGGAGTGGTGGCGTAGTATTATCGTCAGGATTCGAGCGCTGCTTCCTATTCATTACGCTACACGTTGTCTCCTGTGAAGTGGTGGCGTAGTATAATCATCAGGATTCGACGCTGCTTCCTGTTCATTACACTACACGTTGTCTCCTGTGGAGTGGTGGCGTAGTATAATTGTCAGGATTCGAGCGCTGCTTCCTGTTCATTACACTACACGTTGTCTCCTGTGGAGTGGTGGCGTAGTGTAATTGTCAGGATTCGAGCGCTGCTTCCTATTCATTGCACTACACGTTGTCTCCTGTGGAGTGGTGGCGTAGTATAATTGTCAGGAATCGAGAGCTGCTTCCTATTCATTACACTACACGTTATCTTCTGAGGAGTGGTGGCATAGTATAATCGTCAGTATTCGAGTGCTGCTTCCTATTCATTACACTACAGGTTATCTCCTGTAGAGTGGTGGCGTAGTATGATCGTCAGGATTCGAGCGCTGCTTCCTGTTCATTACACTACACATTGTCTCCTGTGGAGTGGTGGCGTATTGTAATCGTCAGGATTCGAGTGCTGCTTCCTATTCTTTCAGGGAGTGGTGGCGTGATGTCCCCCAGTCAGAGCGTATTCATTCAGTTCACTACACGTATATCCTGTGGAGTGGTGGCGTAGTATAATCGTCAGGATTCGAGCGCTGCTTCCTATTCATTACACTGCACGTTATCTCCTGTGGAGTGGTGGCGTAGTATAATCGTCAGTATTCGAGCACTGCTTCCTATTCATTACAGTACACATTGTCTCCTGTGAGTGGTGGCAAGTATAATCGCCAGGATTCGCTGCTTCCTATTCATTACACTACGGTTATATCCTGTGAGTGGTGGCGTAGTATGATCGTCAGGATTCAGCGCTGCTTCCTGTTCATTACACTACACATTGTCTCCTGTAGTTGTGGTGTAGTAATCGTCAGATCGAGCTGCTTCATCATTCGCTACAGTGATCCTGTGAAGTGGCGTGTATATCGCAGTATCGCTGCTTCCTATTCATTACACTACACGTTGTCTCCTGTGGAGTGGTGGCGTAGTATAATTGTCAGGAATCGAGAGCTGCTTCCTATTCATTACACTACACGTTATCTTCTGAGGAGTGGTGGCGTAGTATAATCGCCAGGATTCGAGCGCTGCTTCCTATTCATTACACTACACGTTATATCCTGTGAAGTGGTGGCATAGTATAATCATCAGGATTCGAGCTCTGCTTCCTATTCATTACACTACACGTTGTCTCCTATGGAGTGGTGGCGTAGTATAATCGTCAGGATTCGAGCACTGCTTCCTATTCATTACAGTACACATTGTCTCCTGTGGAGTGGTGGCATAGTATAATCGCCAGGATTTGAGCGCTGCTTCCTATTCATTACACTACACGTTATATCCTGTGAGTGGTGGCGTAGTATAATCGTCAGGATTCAAGCGCTGCTTCTTGTTCATTACGCTACACATTGTCTCCTGTGAAGTTGTGGTGTAGTATAATCGTCAGTATTCGAGCGCTGCTTTCTATTCATTACGCTACACATTGTCTCCTGTGAACTGGTGGCGTAGTATAATCGTCAGTATTCGAGCGCTGCTTCCTATTCATTACACTACACGTTGTCTCCTGTGGAGTGGTGGCATAGTATAATCGTCAGTATTCGAGTGCTGCTTCCTATTCATTACACTACACGTTATCTCCTGTAGAGTGGTGGCGTAGTATAATCGCCAGGATTCGAGCACTGCTTCCTATTTATTACACTACACGTTGTCTCCTATGGAGTGGTGGCGTAGTATAATCGTCAGGATTCGAGCACTGCT
Organism: Bufotes viridis; assembly: GCA_033119425.1. Taxonomy (NCBI): domain Eukaryota; kingdom Metazoa; phylum Chordata; class Amphibia; order Anura; family Bufonidae; genus Bufotes; species Bufotes viridis. The sequence continues at coordinate 36,479,369 of CM065596.1, read as the reverse complement.
TCCTATTCATTACAGTACATATTGTCTCCTGTGGAGTGGTGGCATAGTATAATCGTCAGGATTCGAGCGCTGCTTCCTATTCATTACACTGCACATTGTCTCCTGTGGAGTGGTGGCGTAGTATAATCATCAGGATTCGAGCGCTGCTTCCTATTCATTACACTACACGTTATCTCCTGTAGAGTGGTGGCGTAGTATAATCGCCAGGATTCGAGCACTGCTTCCTATTTATTACACTACACGTTGTCTCCTATGGAGTGGTGGCGTAGTATAATCGTCCGGATTTAAGCGAATGGAGTGAGCACTTGTCATTATACTGCACTGCCGAAACTTCCTAGATAACGGGCAGTGTAATGAACACGAATGGACCCCTGTTTACAAATTAATCACCAATGATCTATTGAGAGATATAGCAGTAGGAGAGTCACGTGGCACGGTACTGCCCACAACCGGGGAAAGGATCGGGGGTTACAGGGACAACATGATGGGATCCAGTTTTGGAACAACCAGCTATCACAAGAACGGAGATCCCGAGATGCCCCATAAGAATGGAACAGTGGTGCACATGCTTGACCATCACTTCATTCACTGCCGGAGCTATTGGAAGGCACTGGCACAATTAAAGTAATTTCTATAACTACATAACTCACAGAAAAAAGATGCACCACATGGATAAGCAACTGACAACACTGGCTAATCCCTCACTCTGGTGTTAAAAGCTGAGAGATTCGCCAATATTTCCAATCAGGAACATATCGGAGCCCCTTTAGGCACCACTACACGGTATCTCAGCATGACATGGGGTCCTACCACTAGACTACCTATGGTGTGTGAACAAGGTCTGATCAGGTATTAAGTAGCCTACAGCCCCATCCCACTCACCTGCACTGCAGGACCAACAATGCAATGGGGAACACATGAGGCCGCAAGCTACACCTACACCAGACCATGTGACACCGGCTTCCAGGTGCAACAGAATGTTTACAAGCCATATGCAATAGCACATTCAATACATATAAAACAAGAATCACAAAAATAAACGTGGCCTAAATGGGTGGGACTGCTCCAGACCCCAAACACTGTGGCGTGTTTCTAACTGGGGGGGCAGTTCCTCCGCATGTGGTTCGCAGCGAACGGCTATCCCCAGCAAAAATTGCATACAATGGAGGATGCCGGCGCGAACCACAAGCACCACACAAACATCCTACACAAAATAAAACATGTGCGGATGAAAATATATAAACACATAACTCACAGAAAAAAGATGCACCACATGGATAAGCAACTGAGCAGTCCCACCCATTTAGGCCACGTTTATTTTTGTGATTCTTAATTTCTATAACTGCCAAATAGGCTGTCAATAGACAAATGGAGCCCCTCTCATTGTTTTCACCCAATGGGTTTAAATGGCTGTTGCAGCTATCAGTCACAACTGACCATCAATGGTGATGGCATGTACATAGCTCGTGAAGTCACTGCACCATAAATGAATGGCAAGGAACCACAACTAGCGCAAAGCAATAAGGCTCTGCTCTGTGCTGAATCATAACACTATGAACACCTTACAGATGGTGAGGGATCTGGCAACAGGACCAGAATTCTATTTAAATGAATAACCTGAAAAACTTGAATAGAGGGAGAATATTTATAGCTTAGAGGACTAACATAAATCAATCTCTAGGTCATTTTAATAGGGCTATTAGCATCGCAATGTTTGTTCTGGATGCAGCAATACGTAAATGCATAGTAGATAATATTGATTTATACTGCATGCTATTGTGTGTATGATTACTACATATATAGCTATATGTTCTGTGCTGTGAATGCAGACTATTAATAACCCTACAACCCCGGACAACTCACTGCTTGGAGAAATGCTGACATAAACCAGAAGAATAATGAAAGTATGGAAACGGCTAGGAAGAAGGAGAAACTAATGGAGCCTAAAGTATTCTGGAAGGCGAGCGAGCACGATTTAATGTTTCCTGTGCGCTAATTGCCAATGAAATTAGGTAGTGAATGCTTCTGCTTCCAAGTTGTCTAGTCAACATAATTTCCATCAATACCCTTCAAAACAAGGCAAGCCGTATACTGCAATTTTAACCTTCATATCATACAAAGAGGGGGACAGAATCAGTACATGATGCGTAGTAGGAGGCTTAACACCACCTGCAGTTAGGTGAAAGAAAGCAATGGCTTTGGCCTGGAGTCATCCAATGGTTCCTTTAGGTTACATTTACACAACCAAGCTCTCACGGTGTCTGTGTTGTCGGCCAGGGGCGTAACTACCAAAGCATCAGACCAGGTGACTGCTATGGGGCCAAGGGCAAGAGGGCGCCCAGTCTTAGTTGCGATTATCTCCTCTTCTACTGGAGGTGAAAACTTGGTCAGGACGGAGGACTCTACCCTCTAAAGGAACAACTTTTGGCAAATGAGGCCATTTTAAAATGACCCAAGTGTCAGTGAAAAGGTTTCAGGCAGAATCCCTTCCGTCCTATGTAGGGGGCCTGGTTTGATTCTTGCTATGGAGCCCTTACTTCTCCATGTACACCACTGTTGTCGACCACAAACTGTAGATGTGCAAAAGATGTGCACTGGCTGTGTAAGCTCCACATCTTGTACAGACCCATTGACTTCAATGGGTCTGCGATCTGCAAGATAGGCCTACAGCTTTATACTTAATCTAATTAAAATCAGCCTATAGGGCAGACAGGCTAGTCAGGGATGCAAGACTGAAAGGAGTCAGCCACACCTCCAATACAAACTGCAAAGAAAAGGGGGACAGTCAGCACATTCCTATGCGCAGGTGCACGCAGCCATGGCTTGAAACATACAGGGAAAAAAAGGGGGTCATGCAGCAGCACTCTGCAAACACAAATAATGTACAACACTGCCATAGAAAACATTCTGGTGCTAATGCTACACTAGTTTTGCAAATGAGATGCTTGGCAAATTATTTTGTCCTTTCAGTCTTGCACTCCTTGCTAGCCTGTCTGCGCTATAGGCTGATTTTAATTAGAGTAAGTATAAAGCTGTAGTCTGCTCTCATTTGTATTTATTAGTGGCCATTTTGGCACCAGGAAGAGCACAGAGTGGGCTCAGCATGCATGCCGGTACCTGCATCCCTGGATTCAATGGAGGCTGTTATGGCACCAGAAATGGTAAAAAGCAGAGTGGACCCAGCATGCATGTGGAAACTGCACTCCCTGGATTTTATGTGGCTGTTATGTTGCATAACAGGTAGGATTTAGTGTTAGGAACCCGTCTAATCGAGAGCGCTGTGATGTTTGGCAGACGGGCTCAAATAATTTGTACAAAATAATTTGCCAAGCATCTAATTTGCAAAAGTAAGGTAGCATTAGCACCAGAATGTTTTCTATGGCAGTGTTGTACTGTACATTATTTGTGTTTGCAGAGTGCTGCTGCATAACCCCCTTTTTTCATGTATGTTTCAAGCCATGGCAGCGTGCACCTGTGCATAGGGATGTGCTGACTGACCCCCTTTTTCTATGCACCAGAAAGTGCCATATGTACGGAGCTATTTTCAATGCTGCTCCCTCCTGGCACCTGACATAGTATAGTATTGCAACACATGCCATGTGGGACTTCATATCTACAGCCCCACTTGTGCTTTGTCTTGTGCATATTATTCACCAGAGCCCCTTAGGGCTAATTACCAATCGTGCCCCAGATTGTAGACTTTAAAACATAGCTTTTGCGTCATATTATAAAATCTAAAAATAGAAAAAATAAAGAAAATTTGGTTTAAAACTCTCTGGTTCCTATGCTAAAATGTTTATTATTGTAGACATACTGGACTGGAGGGAGTGCACTTTCCCCACCAAGTCCTATTGTCACTTTTAACACTGTGCCCTATGGTCAGTTACTTTCACTAATATACCTGACAATTTGCTGTGCCTTGTCTACTAAACGTTCTATCCTATAGGTATAGCAATTCTGTAATGAATGGTTGGCAGAGAAGACCAGACCCTAAAACCTAAGGCCTCTTTAAGACAGGCATCCCAGATTTGCTCCGGATGTGTCCTGGGTGCATTGCAGGAAACCCGCACGAGTGCGCACGCAATTTCAGTCAGTTTTAATTGCGTTGTGTTGTTCAGTTTTTTCCATGCGAGTGCAATACATTTGGCACGCGCCTGATGAAAAACTTACTGTGATACCCAGACCCAAACTTCTTCAATGAAGTTTGGGTTTGGTGTTGTGTAGATGTTATTATTTTCCCTATTTTCACCACGTGCTACAGCCAATGCAGGCAATGCTGGGGGCTTCTGGAGTATGGTGGCAGGCTGAAAGCTGAAGCAGGCAGTGCATGATTGAGTCACTGCCACGTCCCGCCCACTCAGTTCTGTCTGCTGCTGCGAGTGATACACTAGCCAATCAGCAGCAGGAGCTTAGCCTGCTAAATGCTGATTGGACAGTGCAGTGCCCAGCAGAAAGAATAGAGCGAGCGCTAGCCTGGCTGTAGTGCTGGTAGGGTCAGAGACATTGGTGCTGGTACATGTATTGTGTGTGCACACATTGGGGAAGGGGACCTTACATGTACTTTGGTCCCCCTTCCCCCTGTCACGGGCCCCATAGCAGTTGCGTGATATGCCGCTATTGGCGGTACACTACTGCTTGTGGCCTATGAAGGTGATCAGCGGTACAGGGAGCCATAGGCTTCTATGCCCTCCTACAGTATCCTGTGGACAGAGATAAAGTGTAATTCAGGAGAGGGACCCATGGCCATTGGTCAGGTACATAAGAACCTGATGCTCCGAGTGGCAGAGAAGAGGGTTTGTGTGGCCCCTGGGCCCAGCGAGAAGTTTTCATGTCTGCCCCTGGAGTTTTTAATATGCATGCATTAGCAGATATCCTCCATTTTAAAGCATACCTGACTATTTTTAAAAAAAGTGTACATAATGTCTGTGCTTCTTTGTACTGTGAAGAGTTATGTTTGGGCTTCCCTAAAATTTCTTTCAGTCATATTATTCCTTGTTTTAGCCACACAGCTAGATGCATCTCTCTCAGAAGCAGGAGTGTCTCCCTTATGCCAGTACTGTATGCAGTGACCTCACTTCCCTTACTTCCCACTACATTTTTTTTCTTCTAGGGAAGTGAAAAAGCTGACAAGGAGGGATAAATCACACCTCCAGAAAGGCAGGAGGCTCCTGTGATGTTTAGAAGCAGTTGTTTTATCAGGTTCACAATCTCAGCTAGCTTTGACACAGCCCACATCCGCTCAGACGTCTTCTGAGTCTCTGTTCCTAGGGACAGATCTCCCCTGACAACAGGAAGTGGACTACAAGTCAGGTGGAATTGAGACTCCTAGTGGCCATGACTTTACAGCTTGGATGTGTGAATGCAGGCAGATTTTTCTTTAAATGAAGTGGTTTATAAATGTGCTATTTAAACCATTCTGATGAAATTAAATTGTGTGAAGGTACACTGACTATTTAAGAAACATTGACAGGTTAGGATTTCTAAATTCCCACCAAATGCATACTGATTTTGCATCAGTCCCAGGAAGAAACCTGCAGTCAGTGAGGCCCGAAGGAATAGGCAGCCATAGGAAGTTGTAATTCCTGCAGCTGCTCGGTTAATGCATTGAGACTGGAATGGAACATGTAATGAGTTCATGTTACATAATTGCCATATTAGCAATTTTGTTATATGACTGGTAGAGCTCTCACATACGGCTACTCTTTAATCTTGTGACTGTGATTTTGTAGCTGATCAAATACTCCTACTTGAAATGCTTACTTTTAAGTCATTCCTAAGATTTTTGTTAAGTTTTCCCATCAGAGGAATGCACAAGTAAGATGAATGTTTAATATATACAGTACAGTGTGCCATTTTCTGGATATGCAGTTTACAGTTTTACTTCTTTCCAAAATATTATTTTAGATTGTTTAGATCAGTAATTTCTAACCTCCAGCTCTCCTGCTGTTGCCAACTACAACTCCCATCATGCCCTGATAGCCACAGATCTCTCTAATTTCTTCACCTTATGAATGATCATCTGATAGGTCATCCTCCTGACCGGGAGTTTGGCCCCCACCTATCTGATATTGATGACCTATCCTGAGGCTAGTTCATCAATATAGGAAACCGGCCAAACCCTATAAAGGCGTATTACCATATGAGACAGTTATGGCATATCGAAAGTATGTGCCATCAATGTTGGATACGTAGATACTTGTTCCACTTCCAGAAGTCCCATCTAGTGGGAGAATCAGGGTACCATTCTCCTCCATTCACGTTCCAGAAAGGAAGAGACCAAGCATGTCTGTGCCCAGATGGGCTCAGGGGCATAATTAGAAAATGCTGGGCCCCATTTAGTGGTGTACATTTAATAGAGGCAAACAATGTGACTGCTATGGGGCCCGGCTCTAAACTTGTTCTTCTTTTTCCCGCTTGAAAATCCTGCCACTAGGGGGAACTTAATGGGGGCAATAGGGGCATATTGCTAGTATATGGGACCCACAGCTATGCTGAGAACGGAGCGGAGAAAGCGGTGGCTGGAGGACCACTGCCAAGCTCTCTCCCCATACAAGTGAGTAGGAGCGCACGACGCATGCGCAGCCACCGCTCCCATTCATTTCTATGGGGACGACGGAAATAGCCGAGCCAGCATTCGGCTATTTTCAGCGGCCCCATAGAAATGAATACGGGTGGCTGCGCATGCGCAGTGCACCGTTCACCACCTTGCTCCGCTCCGTTCTCTGTGTAGGTGCGAGTCCCAAAGGACCTATCAGACAATGGGGGCATATCCTAGCGATATGCCCCCATTGTCTGTGATGGGAAAACCCCTATAAATCTTATTCACTGAGCTCCCCCTAGTGGTGGCTGCAGGTAGCCAAGTATCTTTGTAATAGAAAAGAAGCAGGAGATTTATTAATGTATTTTTGCCAGTTTTCTGGTGTAAATACTTTGAGAAATATGGTGTTCAGAATGAGCACCATATATTTGATGCATTTGTTCCGCTTTTCTGACATAAAAGTCAGATAAAGTTGGTGAGACTGATGGCACAATGATGTTAGTGCATTGTGTCTGTTGGGGAAAATAGACGCTGGGGAATGAGCTCCCCTTCCACTGTGGGTCCATACCTATGGCAGCTATGGCAGTAGTTATGGCCCTTGATGGAGTGCCATGTGGCCCCTGGGCCGTAGGTTGTGCATCCCTGGGCAAGATTCAATAAGCTTACTAACAGAAAATAGGCAGAGGCTTTTGTGGATGTAGTGTGCACAAACAGCTTTTCTTAGGAAGACTACAAGCTGCTGATGTGCCAACATGTATTCTTCTATGTATGAAGCAGCAGATACCAGTTCAAAAGCAAGCTGAATTATTCTGCTATGGAAGACAAGGCGGGACTTTAGTCCTGCTGCATACTTAATGGGGTATTTTCATCACAGACAATGCGGGTATCTCGCTAGGATATTCCTCCCATTTTCTTCTGGGACCCGCACCTACGCCAAGAACGGAGCAGGGAGAGCGGTGGCTAGAGGACCCCGGGTTTCCTTGTGTCCACCTACTTCCAAGCTCTCTCCCTATACAAATGAATAGGAGTGCACTGCGCATGCGCAGCCACAGCTCCCATTCATTTCTATGAGGCTGACAGAAGTAGCTGAGTGGCCCCACAGAAATGAATCCAGGGAGGCTGCGCAATGCGCCCTTCACCGCCTTTCCCCACTCTGTTCTCAGCGTAGGGACCCGCACCTATCAGACAATGGGGCATATGATATGCCCCCATTGTCTGTGATGGGACAACTCCTTTAACTATACCAGGAATCTCAAACCCAGAGCTCTCCAGCTCTTGTGAAACTCCCACTCCCAGCATGTTCTTGTAGTCACTGGCTGTCTGGGCATACTGGGGGCTGTAGTTTCTCCACAGCTGGAGAGCCACATCTTGGAGAATAACTATTACTAGTAAAGCAAGCAGTTCTGAATAGACTAATAGCAAATTGCTTTGCAGTGATACATGCCAGCATACTTGATGATCACAGAAGCAGATCCCTTGAGATCTGTTGGATGCCATAATAAAGGCAAGTCAAAGAATATGAACAGTTAAGTGCACTGAGGGCGGGCCCAAGTCCCTCCATGCACCCTTGCTCCTCCTGCTTCCTCTGCCAGCCCCTCCTCTTCCTTCTTTATTGACAGAGCCAAGTTCAGTCATAGTCATCTTGCCTGGCTGTACCAATCAAAAAGGAGAGGGAGAGGCTGCCAGAGGTGCAAGGGTGCCCCCTTCTAAGCACTTTACTGTTCATTTGCATATGAACTAAATGTATTTTTTTTTTCCAGAATGACACAATGGATCGATAAGAAAGATATCATTACATGTAGCTTAGCTAGCTCTACAAGGCACTAAATTCCTTGTTAAACAGTGAATCTCATGGTGACTGATTCCCTTTACTAAAGATCTGTAATCAGATTTGTACCTATGTAACTGGCTGATCTGTTACATATGCGCTTGGCAGCTGAAGGCATTTATGTTGGTCCCATCTTCATATGTGCCCGCATTACTGAGAAAAATGAAGTTTTAATATATGCAAATGAGCCTCTAGGAGCAACGGGGGCGTTACTGTTACGGTTCTGCTGTCTCTGCAACTGCCGCGCCCTCTGTACTTTGATTAACAGGACCAGGCGTGATCACATTTACACTGCCTGGCCCTGTCAATCAAAGTGGCGAGGGTGCGGCAGAGGCTCATTTGCATATATTAAAACTTCATTTTTCTCAGCAATGTGGGCACATATGAACATGGGACCAAGACAAATGCCTTCAGCTGCCAAGCGCACATACAATCAGCCACTTTTATAGGCACCAATCTGCCGACAGATGCCCTTTAAAAGAGTTCCCTTACATATACAGATACATCGAAGACATGTATAAAGACAATATATTGCATGATATACTCTAAAACGAGGATTACGTTTGCTTTCATCTATGGATAGAGATTATGATTAATTTGTAGCAGTGCTGTTTTTACCACAGCAGTCTGTAAAGAATACCAGTTATTATCTCAGCAGTAAAGTACATTATCAGCACAGACATACAGTAAATCTCAGCCTGCACCACAAGAGGTGATCATATCCATCAATTCTTCCATAACTAGTATCTACATAGACACCATAAAATGTAAAGTGAGCACAAAATGTGAAAAATCACAGCAGCTTCTTGGCAGAGACGTGGCTATTTATTATGCAATATCACCCATATGAAAAGTATGCCATTTTGGCAGTGGAATTTACATTTCCCAAGCTTGAGATAGTTGAAAAAGACAAAGAGGGAGATTTATCAAAACTCGTGTAGAGGAAAACTGGCTTCGTTTCTCTCAGCAACCAATCATATTCCACCTTTCATTTTTCAGAGCTCCTTTGGAGTTTTTCTTTGCACCAGTTTTGATAAATCTCCCCCAAATTGTTCTGATGAAATGCTGCACTTTCTATATGAGCGATATCGCATAATAATACAAAAAAAAAAAAAAGCAGTTGTACACCATTGGTACCATTTAGTACTTCATATGATGTAGTGGTAAATATTACAAATGGGATGGAAATGGAAAGAAAAACCCTATCTACCATAGTTTTTTGATGTTTTTTATTTACGGTTTTCCCTATGCGGTGAAACTGACCTGTGCCCTACATCCTCAGGGTCAGTATGATTACAGTGATACCACCTTGGTATATTTTGTTTGTGTTTTTCTTTTCATTGCCATATTCTCTGTATTCTCTGACCCCCACAACTTTTTTTATAGTTAGGTCTACGTTGTGTGGGGGCTAATTTTTTTGTGGGGTGATCTTTACTTTTTTTTTTATACCATTTTGGAATGTGCATGACTTTTTGATCACTTTTCATTAAAAAAAAGGATTTTTCAGAGGTGAAGCGATGAAGAAAATTTAATTGGCCATTTTAATTTTTTTTTCCCATGAAAGCATTCAGAGTACAGGAGACATTTATATTTTAACAGTACAGGTGTTTTGAGACATGACAATGTCTATAATCTTTATTTTTTTTAAATTATTTATATATCATTATAGCCACTGAGGAAGAAACAAAGCGCTGTTCTGAAGCACATCTGGCTCGTAGCAAACTAGGTGGAAGTTATTTGCGTCTGTAGACACCATCTTTTGATTGGCTATAACATCCATTAAGCCTTTTAGTGACTTATTACATTCTGACAGAGAAAGAAAGAAGAGCTGTGTCAGCGGCGTCTGACATTGCCCAGTGCACATCGGCAGCGGGCTTTCCCCGCAGGGGCAATTGATTCCCAGTGTTTAGGAATGCCGAGTGGTATGTTGTGGCGCTAAAAGTTTGTGTCACGGTGCTCCTACCTGGATACTGTTGCTTCCCGGGGTTAGGCTCTGCAGCAACAAAGGAGTTGCTGGAATAAGTTCCAGACTTAGTGAAGTTTAACAGTTTTGCTTGAATAAACCTGCGATAAACTTGGCTCCAGCAGGCTAAGGGTAAACTGGCAGGTAAACTTAAATACTTTTCCCTATCTCTTTGCTGCTATGCTAAACTCTGGCTTTAGTCTATTAACTGCAAGGAGCTGGGCTGCTTTACAAGCTGCTTCCCCTGGAAGACTTCTGCTGCAGGAAGGGTGAACGCCCCCTCACTGCACCATGTTCTCCTTCCAAAGTTCAACTAACTACAGCTTCCTGCCTTGGTCGGAAGCAGGACTAGTTCACTTCTGCCCAAAGGGGGGGAGAATGGAATTGTAAGTTCCATTCTGACTAAAGATCTCTGCCAGGTACACTGCCACTCGCTGGACAACCAGGTACATTAAATATAATAACAGTTTTTGCATATAACAAAATGACACTTTGCTGGTAGTAGTACAGTTGATGGTGTAAGCCAATACAATTGCAGCAGGCTAGCAATAGGAATATAGGAGTGGTAGTGTCTCTCTGGGCCACTATACATGCCTGAAGATTTCAAGATTTCAACTCACAGCAAACAGACAAACCAACAAAGAGGGTGAGACATGCTGTTGAGCACAATATATATTTAGGGTAGGGCTACATGGTTGCGGCCACGATCGCAGAGTTGGGGTGATATCAAAAAAATGTATGTGATTGCAGCGCGAGTCACAAAAGTCCAGTAGTGTCCGGTTTTTTTTAGACTCACGCTGCCATTCAATTTGATTCTATGGGATCACCACTACTCTGCGATCCTGCTCGTAACAGCAGTTTTGCAACTTGTGTTGCCATGTAGCTGTACACTTATCCTTAAATGGGTTATCCCATTACTAATGTAAAAAAAGGGGACATCATATGGTACATGGCAGGGGCGTAGCTAAAGGCTCATGGGCCCTGGTGCAAGAGTTCAGCTTGGGTCCCCCTTCCCTCAGTGCTTTGTGTGTCTTCTTATGTGGCACAAGTGTCTTTGGGCCCCTTTCAGGCTCCTGGGCCCGGTAGCGACTGCTATCTCTGAGCCCCCTATAGCTATGCCCCTGGTACATGGCAATCGCTTTCTAACACTGAGAACCAGCTCTGAACCTGACATGGATCCAGGGATCACAGACAATTGCTCTGGTTGTCTGCTGTTTAAAACAGCAGAAATATGGGTGCTACGGAGCGGGCGCCAACTTTAAATACCCGACCAGTACTGTACATCTACGGCTCTGGTAATGAAGGGGTGAAAGGGTCACTAACTTTTCAAAAAACATTTTATATGTCATGGAGACTTATCAAAAATTTAGATTAGTGGTGGTCTGAGTGCTGAGACCCACACCAATCCCTAGAACTGAATCAAGACAGGCCCATAGTCGCCTATGGAGCCTGTGTCATGGACGTTCCTGTGGCAGGTGCCAGAAGATCAGTGAGACTGGCAACATGTGGTTTGATCTGACAGGTTCTTTGTGGATCAATTCGTGTCTTTGTTATTTCTGGTAATGGTTACACCCCTTGCCTCAGGTGTTGCTTATGTGGTCATTTAACCTTCCAAATCTCACTTTGAGAACCTGGTCATGCCTTTTGGGTTTTCCAATGCTCCTGCAGTTTTCCAGCATTTTGTCAATGACATTTTTCATCACCTGGTGGGGAGGTTTGTTGTTGTGTATATGGATGACATACTAATTTATTCTCCAGACGGGGAGACTCATCAGGTTCACGTTAGACAGGTGTAACAGATCCTAAGAGATAATAAATTGTATGCAAAATTGGAGAAGTGTATTTTTGCTGTACAGGAGGGGCATTTCTTGGGCTACCAGTTGTCATCTTCAGGTTTTCGGATCAATCTCAGTCTGTGATATATTGGACTGGGATCGATCCGAAAATCTGAAGACTCTTATGCAGTTTTTGGGCTTTACCAACTATTACCGAAAATGTATTAAGAATTATTCGACAGTGGTGAGACCCTTAACTGACATGACTAAGAAAGGGACAGATGTCTCAGTGTGGTCTGATTTGGCATTGCGAGCCTTTTCTCCGGTTAAGGAGTGTTTCTCTTCTGCCCCTATAGTGGTGCAGCCGGATGTGTCACAGCCTTTCATTGTGGAGGTTGAGGCATCCGAGGTGGGTGTAGAAGCAGTCTTATCGCACAGCCTGTCACCTGGTAAATGGCGTCTATGTGCATTTTTCTCTAAAAAAAACTCTCTGCTGCAAGAGAAATTACGATGTGGGTAACAGAGAGTTGCTGGCCATTAAGTTAGCTTTTGAGGAGTGGCATCATTGGTTGGAAGGGGCGATTCATCCAATCACTGTGTTCACAGATCACAAAAATCTGGCTTACCTGGAATTGGCTAAACGACTGAACCCGAGGCACGCCAGATGGTCTTTGTTTTTCACCAGATACCCTGTCATCATTTTCACTGTCACTTATTGTCCTAGGGTTAAAAACGTCAAGGCAGATGCCTTGTCACGTAGTTTTCCTGGAGGTGGTGATTTTAAAAGCCAAGTCCAATACTGTCGGAGGGGGTAGTGATATCTGCTCTATACCCTGACCTAGAGGTGAAGGTGTTAGAGGCTGAGGGAGACGCACCAGATTCTTGTCCCTCTGTGAAATAGTTTGTTCCATCTGAATTGCGTCACATGATGTTTGAAGAACATTACTGTACGGTTATTACAGGACACCCTGAGAGCAGATCCACTGCTGACCTCATTTCTCGTAGATTTTGGTGGCCGTGGTTGCGTAAGTGTGTTGAGGACCATGTGTCAGCCTGTAGCACTTGTGAACGAGCTAAGGTGACACATACTTGGCAATCCGGATCTCTACTTCCGTTGCCCATCCCGTCCAGACCATGCACTCATTTATCCATGGATTTTATCACTGATCTACCTAATTCTTCAGGAAAGACAGTGATTCTGGTGATAGTTGATCGCTTTAGTAAAATGGTGCACTTTATAGCATTGCTGGGCCTATCTAATGCTAAAACTCTTGCACAAGTGTTTGTTGATAACATTGTGAAACTACATGGCATTCCCTCTGATGTGGTCTCAGATTGTGGGACTCTGTTTCCAAATTCTGGAAGGTGTTTTGTACTAGACTGGGGGTACAACTGTCCTTTTCTTCCGCTTTTCATCCTCAGTCGAACGGACAGACGGAACGCACTAATCAGAGTCTGGAGACTAACTTGAGATGTTTTGTCTCTGAGAACCAGGAGGAGTGGTCTTCATTTTTATCTTTAGCAGAGTTTGCCATAAACAATTGTAGACAGGAGTCCACTGATAAGTCGCCGTTTTTTGGGGCATATGGATTTCATCTGCAGTTTGGCACATTTTCTGGTTCTGATACTTCTGGTATTCCTGAGGAGGAATGTTTTCCGTCATCATTGTCATCTATTTGGCGGAAATATCGTCAACAAGTACAAATGTATGGCTGACAGGAAACTTATGAATTGTCCGGACCTAAGAGTGGGTGATTCTGTGTGGCTGTCCACAAGAAACATTAAGTTGAAGGTACCTTCTTGGAAGTTTTGTCCAAGATTTATTGGTCCATATAAGATCACTGCCATTATTAATCTGGTAGCCTTTCGTCTTGAACTTTCTCAGGCTCTTTGTTGAAGAGATATGTTGAACCTTTGGAACTGTCTTCCTTGCCACCCTCTTCTGTCATGGTGGACGGTAGTTTAGAATTTCAGATCGAAAAGATAATTGACTCTCGAGTTCTCCGTAGATCTCTTCAGTATCTTGTTCACTGGAAGGATTATGGACCAGAGGAGAGGATGTGGGTACCAGCATCCAAGTGAATGCCAGTTGTTTGGTGAAAGCTTTTCACAGGTCTCACCCGGAGAAGATCGGTCCTAGGTGCCCGGAGGTCATCTGTAAAAGGGGGGGGGGGGGGGTGTACTGTCACGTACGTTCCACTGACAGATGCCAGGAGATCAGTGAGACTGGCAACACATGGTTTGATCTGACAGGTTCCTTGTGGATCAATTTGTGTCTATGTTGTTTCTTGTAATGGCCACACCCCTTGCCTCAGGTGTTGCTTATGTGGTCCTTTAAACTTTCCTATTTATTGTGCCTCCTCCCACCATGCTGTGCGGTTTATAGCTTCAGTCTTGTCCATTGCTGGTATTTGGATCTCAGCGGAGTTCCTGTGTTTCCATAGCCATTTGAAGTCAAGTGTCTTCTTCCCCTTTGGTTTATTGTTTGGGTTTCCTTGTGTTGCTCTTTTCCCTGTCATTTGTGTTTAGGCCTGAAGGAGACTCCTGTACGTCCTTCCGTTTGGAGGAACAGGTTGTCTCTTGTCCTGACAATAGTACCAGGGTCCTACAGGGTGAGTTAGGTGAGTTAGGACTCATACACGTTCCTGTGTATGAACTCACCTACCTCTGGGGTCAGTTCATACTTGCAGTCAGTCAGGACTTTGATTAGGGTTTCTCTAGGAGGTGACCTGCTCCTTTCCCTAGTTTCCAGGCCTTTTCCCCTCTCCCCTTTCCCTCCTATGTTTCGTGTGGGTTTCCCTCCCACACTGAAACGTGACAGCCTGTCTGGAGCAGTGAGAGAGCGCTATCCGTGCGATTCTCTCCCCTTGTTTTAGGGATCAGTGAAGGTCTCAGCACTGAGAACCCCACCAATCTAAACTTTTGATTTGTCACTGTAACAAATCTTTTTTTTTTTTGAAAAGTTAGTGATCCTTTAATAAATTTGTCACATATTAGTTTGAGTTCACATCTGCGGTGGAGGCTCTGTTCAGGGCCTCTGTCGCAGATTTCATTAAAATGATTGCACAAAAAACTCTTTAATGTCGGAACCCTTACCCCTCAGCTTTTTCAGGAGGCTGCGGTACTCTGGTTAGCAGCTGCCCAAATGCAATACATTGTATACATTGTATAACGGCTGTGTTTGGTATTGCAGCTCAGCCCCATTCACATGAATGGGATTGAGCTGTGCATAGGCCACGTGACCGATACACGTGATATCACTGGCCTAGGTAAGCTGCAAGATTGCCATGGTGCTGACTAGAGAGCCGCGACCTCCTCAAACATCTGATTGGCGGACCCCCACCGATCAGATCCTGATGACCTATCGCAAGGATAGGTCATCAGTTAAAAACAGTCGGAAAACCCCTTTAACGCAACAAAGACATTACAGTAAGGGCTCATGCACACAAACATGTGCCTTACTGCGGACCTCAAATTGTGGTCTGCAATGCACGTTGCCGTATGTGACGCAGGACTCATTCACTTGAATGGGGTCCGCATTCCGCATCCAATGGTCCACACCACAAAAAAGTAGTGCGTGCATTACTTTTTTCTGGTAGGAGGCCCGGCCTCCATTTCGCACCGCACCTTCCGGATTGAGGACCCATTCAAGTGAATGGGTCCGCATCCATGATGCTGTGCACGAACGGTCGGTGCCCCTATATTGTGGACCCTCTGTTTGTGGGTCGCAATACGGGCACCAGCCGAAAACTGTTGTGTGCATGAGCCCTTTATACAGTGCTAGATGTCAGAGGCTTCTATCGGAAATAGACAACGGGGAATACTCCCGATGGAAACAAAGGACAAATGTGTACAAGACCTTATTTATCTGCTTGTTTGATTTGCCAAGATTTTAGCATGCACCATGTTTGTGATAAATGTCAATGTTCGATTTCTTTGATATCAATTGAATTTTTCAGTCCTGGAAGATAGGTTTAAGTGTGTTTTTCTTGCTTCTATTATTATCACATGAAGAAATGGGCACGACTAATAGCACAATAGGAATGATTACATGTATTTCACATGCAGTGGCCTGAATCTTACACAAATCAAAGGGCTGGAGCAAGCAGTCATTGTAGAGATGTGATTATGTAGCTTGTAAGTTCTCCATGCTCATTATAAATAGTGAAAGGATTTTGATGTTTGGGCTTATTTGGCCTCTAAGAATAGGATAAGACTTGAGCTCTGATTAAAAGCACTATTTAGTTAGAGTGGCCAGAGAAATGCACAGTATCCTATGGGCTGTAATCACAATGCCACACAGTGTTGAGTCAAATAGCCAGGAACTGAAAAAATAATGCCCAGCAATTGTATTTGGCCCCCCCCCCCCCCCTTATTTTTATCCAACAGAAAATAAAAATGTGATTTTCTCTAAGACTAAAGGAGCTCCTGGAGTAAATAAGGAGCTTCTATTATAACTAATGCCTTAAAGGGAACCTGTTTCATTGAACATAGTGTAGCACAGGCGTGCTCAACCTGCGGCCCTCCAGCTGTTGTAAAACTACAACTCCCACAATGCCCTGCTTTACGCTGATAGCTGTAGGCTGTTCAGGCATGCTGGGAGTTGTAGTTTTGCAACAGCTGGAGGGCCGCAGGTTGAGCATGCCTGGTGCAGCAGATTATAGATCAAGAGGAAAGAGCAGATGGATACAGTATATCATTTTGTAGGAAAAGTTTCACTATCACTTGCATTTCATTCATCTAAATTCCTGCCTATTCTATGAGCCCAGTGGGTGGTCTTATCTTATATAGAACCACCCACTGAACTCCTAAGCCTAGAGTCTGCACGGTTTTAAATGAATAAATGATTTTATACTAAATCTTTTTCCACAAACTTATATAACAATCTGCCCAGCTCCTCCTCCTTCATGCTGCCCACATATAGGGCTGCCTGTACAACAGGTTCCCTTGTCCCATTAACAACCAGAAAATTCCGATGTAGTTGCAATTAAAGGATTTATATTTTTTTAAATCTGAGAACAGTGTAAATTAATAAAATAAGTCATAATCAGCTTGCCGATCCTATGCCACTCCTACTCACCCTACCGATCCCCTGCCACTCATGTTCTGACTCTTTATGTTCTCTGCCTATCCAATCAAACCTTAGTACCCATTATTGGAGTTCACTTATTCCTCAGTGTGTTTTAATGCTGTCTGTCTGCTGTTATCCAATATGGATTGTTTTTTACCCCGTTTGTGTTTTGGGTTGTCCATTACCTCAGTATTAGCACAGACTGTGTCCCTGCATTGCCATTTGGATACCTTGTTGAGACTTCTGCAGGTTATTCATGTTACCCCATTCTCATTTGCGTTTTACCATTGCAATCAATGGAGAGGTGGCTACACTTGCTCAAGGCTTTCCTCATTAAACTGTATGTGACTTACAGAAAGAGCTGATTATATGGACCCACTTCTAGTCAAGCTTTAATGTTACGACAAATGACAAAATTAAAAATGCAAATCATGACCTATAAATCACATCATATATGCTATGAACACTTGCTGCAGAACAAAACAGGTAAGTCACTATGGCTAATACTGAGTGCCCGACTAGCTGTTTCTTTTCCCTTAACACCAATTAATTATATCACCAATGATTTCATTAAATGAAAAACAAATCAGATACATATACAAATGCTATGGGTGATTCATTTGCTATGGGACAGTGATGTATGAAAGCTAAAATACCTGCTCCCAATGCCAGCCATAATGCCTAATTACAATACCAGTACAGTGACCCCTCACAATGCCAGTCACTATGCATGATCACAATTACCAGCCATAGTGCCCCATTACATTGGTTGTCGAAAGTTATCTCTTTATATTGCCAGCCATACTTCCCTATTATTATTAGGGACAGGTCTGTCTGTAGTATTCCCTTTCTAAAGTTGCCAACAGTCCTGGTTTTGCCAGCCCAGGACAATCCCCAAAATTAGCCCACAAAAGAAACTGAGTTTAAGTGATTTTGAGTTTTTAATTATTGATAAGTCTGCCCTTTACTAAGCTTACCAGGCAGTATGGTATACTGCTAACATGAAGGCCAGGTAAACTCTAGGTCACTTGCAGGTACAGGCAAATTTATACTCACCATTGATGCCAGCAAGCCTCATACCTTTGAGTGTCCAACAAGATGCCTCAGAGTTTACTGGCCTCTGGTCGCACCTACACAATGTCCCCGTCGGGGACTTGCTAGCAGGCAACACAATCCCTTCCTTTGACTCTATGAGTTGGCAACTCTGTCTGGATGGCTGGACATACCGACATTATGCACATTTTTCTAAGATATGTCGGCTTTTCATGTCCAAATATACCCCTAGGGAGCTAGATTGGTTTGAGACTTTACTATCCCTACCCCAGACCCGGGGCATCTTCTGTCCTCCCTATACCAACGGATTGTGAATGCAAGAGCTCTAGCTAAACCACCCTATCTACTCTCATGGGAGAAAGACCTCAATACCTCCTTCACAGATCAGGAAACCAGGAAGATCTTATTTAGATATCCATGGGTTCTCTAGATGTATTCGGACGCAAGAGAATTCGTTAGAACTACTTACTAGATGGTACAGATCCCCAGACATAGTGGCTAAAATGCTTCCTTTCTCTGGAAGGGGCTGCTGGAGATGTGGAGAAACCCTTGGGTCCCTCTAGCATATATGGTGGACGTGCCCTGCCATCCAGACATATTGGAAAACAGTAGTGATGAGCGGCAGGGGCAATATTCGAATTCGCGATATTTCGCGAATATTTGGACGAATATTCGCCATATATTCGAAAATTCGCAAATTCGTAATCTCCAGACATTATTTTCTTGTTTGCGAAAATTCGCATAAAAATTTGCATAAAAATTCGCATAAAAATTTGCATAAAAATTCGCATAAAAATTCGCATAAACTGGCATTTAAGATACCTTTTAAATACCAGCTTATGCGAATTTTATGCTAATTTATGCGGATTTTTTATGCGAATTTTCGCAAACAAGAAAATGACATTATTTTCTTGCATGCGAAAATTTGCATATAAAAAATTCGCATAAAGCGAATATTCGCAATTGCGAATATATTTTACGATATTCTAAATATTCGCGAATTCTCGAAGTGCTGATATTCGCGATTAAAATTCGCAATTCGAAAATTCGTGATCAACACTAGAAAACAGTAGAAGCAAACATTAAATCTATATGCTATTTCCAAATAACACTTACTCCGCAAACAGTTCTTCTAAACATGACGGACAAGGCGTGCAAGCTGTCTAGAACCTTACTTCTAGCTTTTCTAATTACAACAGCAAAGCTCTTAGTCCCGCTACATTGGCTGGACCCAAACGCACCATCCATACAGGAATGGTTTGCAAAGCTCCACCAAATTTTCCAACTAAAAGAGTTCTCAGCTCATCCAGATGCCTAATGGCTTCTGGCCCACCCACCCCATCACGTGAAAGGGTGATACTAACTGATGCTATCTGTGTTTTAGCTACCTTAACGCACTCCTGATAGGGTCATTGAACCATGCCCCTGCTCTGACATTAGTTGGGACCTCAGTGCATTGTATTCTATTGTATAGTTGGTTCACTTTGCACTTATTCACGTTAACTTAATGATGCCTACAAATGCCTGTTTATTGTCCTATGTCTCTCTACCCTACCTCCCCTCCTTCCATCTGCCTACCACCTTTCTTGCTAGACGACTCCCCTCCCCTCTTCCCTAACATTCCTACCCCTACTTATTATATATGCCTCTCGAGGCCTTGCACTGATACCCTCTGATCATAGGCCAACTTAAAATGTGTTATGACTATCGTTATACTGCCTATATTTGAGCTGTATTGTGGCCTCCTCCTTACATGTTATTGTATTACATTACTTGATAAATAAATATTATAAAAATAAAATAATACTGCTTACATTTAGGGTGGATCCTGCATCATACTATGCTGGGGACAGATCTCTAATTAAGCCAAACAGCACAGTGGGTCATTTGATAGTAGTTATCAAAGAATACAAAGAGTTCTGAGTGGAGAGGGCGCAGCAGTGCAAAATTTTAATATTTAGTACTAGAAGATAAATGAATTTCTGACATATTGAGTAAACATATTTCACTGAGATTTATAATTGGGTAGTGATAAACCAATAAAATGGCAAGTAATCAAAACAAGCAATGAGAATAGTAGAGAGATCCCTGTGTGCAAGAGCTTACAATGTAAACAACTATTTACAAACGCACAATTCATGATTACATACATATACATACTTGTAAACATCCGATGCAAATTATGGATTATTACGCTGCAGATGCTAGCTCAATAACAACCGAAAAGGCTATATTTTATAGGATATAACCTTTTTTCCTTTTTCTCCATAGGCCTTCACATAGAACATATTAAACAAAGGTTTCCTGCTCAGTATTTACTATATGTCTTGCGTTTGCACAGTATATACTGTATGTTCTGCATTTGCTCAGCATTTACTGTATGTTCTGCATTTGCTCAGTATTTACTGTATGTTCTGCATTTGCACAGTATATACTGTATGTTCTGCATTTGCACAGTATTGATTGTTTGCTCTGCATTTGCACAGTATATACTGTATGTTCTGCATTTGCACAGTATTTACTGTTTTCTCTGCATTTGCACAGTATATACTGTATGTTCTGCATTTGCTCAGTATTTACTGTATGCTCTGCATTTACACAGTATATACTGTATGTTCTGCATCTGCACAGTATATACTGTATGTTCTGCATTTGCTCAGTATTTACTGTATGCCCTGCATTTGCACAGTATCTACTGTATGTTCTGCATCTGCACAGTATATACTGCATGTTCTGCATCTGCACAGTATATACTGTATGTTCTGCATTTGCACAGTATATACTGTATGTTCTGGATTTTCTCAGTATTTACTGTATGTTCTGCATTTGCTCAGCATTTACTGTATGATCTGCATTTGCTCAGTATTTACTGGATGTTCTGCATTTGCTCAGTATTTACTGTATGTTCTGCATTTGCACAGTATATACTGTATGTTCTGCATCTGCACAGTATATACTGTATGTTCTGCATTTGCACAGTATATACTGTATGTTCTGCATTTGCACAGTATTTACTGTTTGCTCTGCATTTGCACAGTATATACTGTATGTTCTGCATTTGCTCAGTATTTACTGTATGCTCTGCATTTGCACAGTATCTACTGTATGTTCTGCATCTGCACAGTATATACTGTATGTTCTGCATCTGCACAGTATATACTGTATGTTCTGCATTTGCTCAGTATTTACTGTTTGCTCTGCATTTGCACAGTATATACTATATGTTCTGTATCTGCACGGTATATACTGTATGTTCTGCATCTGCACAGTATATACGGTATGTTCTGCATCTGCACAGTATTTACTGTATGTTCTGGATCTACTCAGTTTTTACTGTTTGCTCTGCATTTGCACAGTATATACTGTATGTTCTGCATTTGCACAGTATATACTGTATGTTCTGCATTTGCTCAGTATTTACTGTATGCTCTGCATTTACACAGTATATACTGTATGTTCTGCATCTGCTCAGTATATACTGTATGTTCTGCATTTGCACAGTATATGCTGTATGTTCTGCATTTGCACAGTATATACTGTATGTTCTGCATTTGCTCGGTATTTACTGTATGTTCTGCATTTGCACAGTATTTACTGTATGTTCTGGATCTACTCAGTTTTTACTGTTTGCTCTGCATTTGCACAGTATATACTGTATGTTCTGCATTTGCACAGTATATACTGTATGTTCTGCATTTGCTCAGTATTTACTGTATGCTCTGCATTTACACAGTATATACTGTATGTTCTGCATCTGCTCAGTATATACTGTATGTTCTGCATTTGCACAGTATATGCTGTATGTTCTGCATTTGCACAGTATATACTGTATGTTCTGCATATGCACAGTATATACTGTATGTTCTGCATTTGCACAGTATATGCTGTATGTTCTGCATTTGCACAGTATATACTGTATGTTCTGCATTTGCTCGCTATTTACTGTATGTTCTGCATTTGCACAGTATTTACTGTATGTTCTGTATTTGCTCATTATTTACTGTATGTTCTGCATTTGCACAGTATATGCTGTATGTTCTGCATTTGCACAGTATATACGGTATGTTCTGCATTTGCACAGTATATACGGTATGTTCTGCATTTGCTCGGTATTTACTGTATGTTCTGCATTTGCACAGTCTATACTATATGTTCTGCATCTGCACAGTATTTACTGTATATTCTGCATTTGCTCAGCATTTACTCTATGTTCTGCATTCGGGTGTCGTAGCATTTTTGTTTCTAAATGATTAAAATTCTGGGTGTTCCTGGATTTAAAATGTTTGAGGCATTTTTTATATGTAGTTATAATGCTTGCACAACATTACAACGCTTTCTTCTGTTTCCATTGCCTGTTCTATCCTTAAACTCCCACTATTCAGGCCCATCATATTTAAACTGATGCTGGGACCGTGTTGTCATGGATGCTAGATCATTTGGATCCCTGGATGATTGGATGTCGGGCAGAAGCAATTTTACTGCATCTAATTTTGTTGAATTACTGTATACTAAACAGGAAACGGTTAAGAAACAAAGAGCTCGTTCCTCATTTATGCGTTGACGCTTCCGACGTCCACTAGATGGTGCTGTTGTATAAAAATCCTTCGCTTTTCGTCCATCCTTAACAATGACTAATTTACCTTTGATACATGTATGTATATAATTAGGTATTTCAAGAAATGAAGTGAGTTTACAATTGCTAATTGGACATTTCTAATGAGCTGGATTTCAGTTAAAGATCATTCAACGCAATCTGACAAACTTTCATAACTATAAAAATTTCACACTTACCCCCGCCCTTCATTTAACTGTCACATGTGTATATATATATATATATATATATATATTTATTTATTTTTTTGCCTGGTGCTTCTTGTCATTTACATTCTGTTTTTGTTATATGCGACATTCTGTTCTGACCGGAATTCCTTTTGTTATTATAGCATGTCCCTGTCACACCGTAAATTATAAGGAAAATGATTGCGATATTGTGGTTGAGGGCAGGTGAAGTCAAATACCTTTTTATTAAAACAAAGGCTTAACAATGTAAAATTAGCTGACGAAGAAAAAGAGTTTAGCGGCAGGCAGATGTAGATGAGGAATAAACAGGTTTTATCTATTTATACCAGCAGCGCCACATTTTTTCATTGTGACATAGCAACAAACTTTCAGTTTTTCGCTAATGTCTTAGTGGAATTTAGCTAAATTATTGCTTTTGAAATATATATTTGTATTAAAGGGGTTGTTCATAATTATCCGCTCCGTACCGTTTAGTTCCTGCTCTGTGGCTCCTGGGCTCTCTGCACTGGACTTCTGTTCCCTGTTTGCTAGCTTACAGACAGACGGAGTTACGTAAACTGCTGCAGCTAATGACTGGTCTAGCAGTGACGGCTGTTTGGGGACATATCACTGCTGAGGCCTGTCATTGCCTGCAGTGGTGCACATGTGTGTGGAGGTTTGACAGATGGGAGACCGGAAGTTTAGTGAGAGCAACCCAGCAACCTAGGAGCCACGGAGCCAGAAAGGAGCAGCAGCCATCAGGCTTCTCTTCGCAGATACCATTCGCTAGGGGGCAAATAAAAAGAAAATCTAGACAACCCTTTTAAGATGAGCAAAACATAACAATAATGAGAAAAGACTTCAACAACCATTAAAGGGGATGTTTCACCTAAGTCTTGATGGCAAATCAGTGGAATAATCCATCAGACAGGTGCCAGAGGGTGCACTGAAAAGTCAGTCTGCCTTGGATTTAGATACTGGGCTGAATCTATGCCCTAGCTGCAGGAAAGCCTGATTATGGTCGCTGTTATTGTCCGATAGGTGGAAATTCACCCACTGTGACAGTAGTTGCTGTGCAGGCTGGCTGCATGCTCTGTCGCGTGCTGGCTTCAGGCTGACACCTGTGTATGCTGGTTGCTCGGTGCTGCGTGCTGGCTGCGGTGTTGTGTATGTGAACTGTTGCCTGTCACTGGCTGCATGCACTTTGTGCACTGGCTGTGGGTGTTACCATGTATGCTGGTTCTGTGATGTGTGTTGGCTGCGGCATTTTGTGTGTGAACATGCTCTTAGTATGGATGCAATTAGTGCGTTGTATCACTGTGCGGTTCCGTCTCTCCTTGTTGTTGTGTATTCTGTCTGTCTGTAACCTTGTATTGGCTACGGTTAATCCCGTGTATCCTCTTTGTAGTTTGGGTTTACTTGCTGCAGCATTCTGTGACTGGTGTGAATTGTATGTTCTATGGTTCTTGTTACTCTTGGTTTTTGTGGGGTTAACATTCCCTGGTGTGGGCCTGGCTGTGGTTCATCAGGTGCTCTCCTTATCCAGCTATTTATTTCTGTAAGCTGTGGGGGTTGGCCTTTCTTTTCTGTCTTGAGCCCCGCTGGGTGCAGTACCTTGCTGTTGACACGTTTTTTTTTTTTTGTCATCTGCCCCTTCTGTGTGGTGTTGCCTGGTAAAGCATTGATGTTTGCCTTGCATTCATGTCCGTCTGCTCTGTTTGACCATGTTTTGTCATTGTTCTGTTTGATATCTGTCTTTGTCTATTGTTTGCCTAGTCTGTATTATGTTCTACCTCTGTATCTTTGTCCATGTCTTGCCTGGCAGTGCTTACTGCTTCTGATCCTGTCTTGTCTGTGTTAGCCTGGCAGTGCTTAACTGCTTTTGATCCTGTCCTGTTTGTGTTCTGCCTTCGATGAGAGGGCTTCTGGGTTCTCTGGAAGGAGGACATCTATGTGTAGGACACCTGAATGTCTGTACATGTCTCTTTGTTCTGGTTGTTTGGGTTCCAGTTAGGTCTGCCTTTTGTTACTGTTTTTGTTCCTGGACCACTGGTTTTTTGACCAGCAACCTTGTCTCTGGCAGGTAAGTGGCCATCCTGGAGATGTGGCCTGGTGAGCCCTGGTTGAAGCCTATCCCTACCATAAGGGGCGTTGTTAAGAACGAGGCTCACTTAGTCTCTGTCCTCTGGGTTTGGCCCCAAGTTGAAGCGGCGCACTTGGTCCAGTGGTGCTTTTGCCACGGTATCCTTGCCTGATTGTCCAGTGGTTACTGTCATGTTCATTTATTTCATGGGTAATAAAGTATTCAATTGGTGTCCTGGTCTGTTATCTGTCTTGTCATGTTTGTGAGATGTTCTGGAGGGTCTTCACCAATCCTTAGAACAAACTGATAGTGGCCATAGGAAATTGTGGTGCTACTTAGGGTACTTTTACATGGGCAGATTTCTTCCTGTAATGATTGCTGATGGCAGTGGGGGTTATAACATAAAAGAATAGATACTCTCCTCAGTGATCCTCCGCTGATTCTGAAGCTATCCTCGCCTGTCAACACTTCCTAGTTTTGTCTCAAAACACAAATGTCTGGAAATGCCCTCTCAGCCAGTCACTGGTCATAGCAGAGACCATTAGCCAGTAATTGGCTGAGCGGTAAGTTCTTATGTGTCAAGACCGGACCAAGAGATTTCAGCGGGAGTTCAGGCATCATTGATACAGGAGTGGTGGGACAGGGGTGAGGTGAATACAATTCCTTTTATTTTTATAACCACCTCTGTCAACAAACACAAGGGTGTTTGACATGAGCAGATAATTGCTTGAATGAATGGCTGCATTAATGAACATTGACTACTTACAATCATTCATGCGGATGTTCGTTAACATTTTTGTTGACAGCACATCCTCTGTTTTCACAGAACAATATATTGTCAACAAATGGCCATATTTCAGCCCAGATTAAAAAATCAGATCAGCCGGAGAACTAGTTTGATAATTTGCTAGCTGATTGGGGGAATATAAACACTCTGTAATGATCATGCGAACAAATATTCCTACGCACATTCATTCCCGATCATTGTCCATGTGAAAAGCCCCTTAAAGGGACTCTTAGACCTTTTCATAAAAATTTTCTGTCACCCATTGGAGATGGCAGCATCTGTGGAGCAATGAACAAGTAAGTACAGGCAAAACTATCTTTCCTACACAGCACAGAAGATGCCACAGAAGGACCCCTGTAAGACTCCTGACAGCTTTCTTTGGAGGGTGCTTTTTTTATGTCCATCGTCTATAATGAGTAGGCCATGCAGCCTCTGAAAAAAAGCCAGAGACTAAAGGTGCTGAAAGGACATGGCGCTTTTATAGCACCAAGGGTTTTGCTTACACATGGCTTCCTTCAAGGCTTGTGTAATCAAAACCTTGGTCCGGCTTTACGGGTGGAGCTCCATGCCATATTTGATATCATTCTGGTGAGTGCATTATTTCTGTGAGTACTATACTCCTGTCATTTAAATCATATTGAAGGTCCTGCAGTAGCATTAGCTGCCATTCAAATGTATAGTTTTACACATTGCAGGGATCCTGTGAAAGACAAAGGAATGAAAGTATCTGCTTTGGGACTTATAGTTCATCCCTGGTGTTTATAGAGTGTGGTACGATTTCTTCTGAAGAAATTGACTTTTCAACATCCCAGTGTTTAAAAACTCTGGACCATGACTGCACCAACATTTGCATTGGGGTTGGCACCATCCCAAAACCAGGAGGCCACCTTGAATAAGCCTCCCATGTACATGCTAAATTTTAACTTGCAGTACACCTCAGGCCATTGTGCTGATGTAGCCATTGGATTTATATGTTTTTGGCCATGATAGTTTATTGTATTTAGCTTGCTACCATCTTCATACTTGTACATGGCATTTATGCTGTATCTTTGCTCGGTAATATTGCTGTATTGTACTTTGACATGTAGTTAGTATCCATGGTGTGGATCTTGCCTCTACTGTTTGCATTTTGCTCCTTTAACATAGTGTGTAACATTAAAACATAAAGATTATGGGGGTCATTTCCTATACTGACATACTCCTAAATTAAGAGTCTTTCATGCACAGATTGCCCCGCTCACGTCAGGTCTAAAATTGTGGGCGTGATGTGGGAGGATAAGGGGAAGGCTGGCAGGCCTGTTTCATTTACCATTTTCTACGCCTGTTTTAGGCATAGAAAATTGTCTAAATGTAAGACAGCTCAGAAGCTGTCTTACATGTAGAACTGGTGCTGGATTCCCCGAAGTTATGGAGGGGCCTGTGCCTCTTCATAACTCCAGTGGATTCACAAGGGCTTTTTTAAGACTGCCATCTAAAACGTAGCATGTAGCTATCAGCCCTAAGATGTTACATGTTGGGCGCGTTCTCACTACAAAGTAAATGTTCCAGTTGGCTAGGCATGGGATGGGTACTTTAGACATGGTCCACTGTGATTTTGATGAACATTCATGGCTATGTTCACACATGGACAAAACCCAGATTTTGTACTTAGGCACTGGTGCAAAAAAGTCTCAGTAACATCTGGGACAGATCTTGCAGATGTGTGCATTTACAGATACAGCTATAGCTCCATAGCTCCGTCCCCTGCCCCTATTATAGTCAATGGGGATAGAGCGGCAGCACGGCAGTGCACAGGTACTTGCGGCATGGCGGATCCGGCAGGTGAACAGCCCGGATAGGCCAGATAGCCGTGCCGCAGGTGTGAAAGTACCCCCATAACAGTGTGTCATCCACAGATCCCCCATAACAGTGTCATCCACAGAGCCCCTATAACAGTGTCATCCACAGATCCCCCATAACAGTGTCATCCACAGAACCCCCATAACAGTGCGTCATCCACAGATCCCCCATAGCAGTGTCATCCACAGAACCCCCATAACAGTGTCATCCACAGATCCCCCATAACAGTGCCATCCACAGATACCCCATAACAGTGTCATCCACAGATCCCCAATAACAGTGCCATCCACAGATCCCCCATAACAGTGCCATCCACAGATCCCCCATAACAGTGTCATCCACAGATCCCCCATAACAGTGCGTCATTTGCACTTATCACATGTATTAATTGCAAAAGGAAGGCTGCCTTATACTGTGAGGCAGGATGGAATCATGGCAGCGGCCAGCAACAGTCACTTACTTGATGATGGATTGGTGAAGATTAATAAATAATTCTTCTAGTCTTCAGGGGCTGGGGCAGGGGCCAGTGGACACAGGGCCTCAGCATACCACCTCACACTAGACCAGCTATCTAGCAGGGCACTGCAGCACGCGGGGCACATCTTGAGCGGCTCCACACACAGCCCCTGACCTCTCTGTGCTGTGCCTCTGCCGGGTACGACTCACTGGGACTCCGCCCCTCCCATGTGGATGAATGAAGATGTCTGCTCTGCAGCGGCCGCCCCGCCTCCAGCGCCTGCAGCCACACCAGCCAGGTATTACTGCACGGCCGGGGGCCACCTGCAGCGTAAGTAAGGGGCCAGCCACAGCCGACCCGGCAGCCAGAAACACAGGGGGGAGCGGAGCGGTCCGGTGCACACACTGCAGGTGCAGAAGGCATGATCACATGAGACAGCCTGAGCCTCCTCACAGGTCGGCCGGCCGTGCGGCAGTCAGGGCTACCGGCCTACCGGGAATTTTCCCAAAATCCCGGTAGGCCAGTCCGGCCCTGCTTGTCTCCCTGCCTGATCCTGCGGGTGCGCACTAGGCTCAGCAGGTCATCTCAGGGTTGAGCGAAGTGTGTATCACGCCGGCGCATGTGAACTTCGCACAAGGAAGCTGCTGCCAGCAGTCCGCACGGGCGCATCAGGCTGAGCCTAGTGCGCACGAGCGGGATCTAGCAGAGAGACGAGGAGGATTGCGAGGCAGCACTGAGGTGTAGTAGGCAGCGCTGAAGACAGGAAAGGCGGCGCTGGGCACCGAATGGTGAGTGGTGCGGCTTGGCACCCTGGATCAACGGACCTCCCTTGGGCATCTTAAGTAAGTGATTGACTGGTTAGGGTTAAAACCTGTTTTTTAGGAAAATAGATCCACAGTTTGATTTAATAAGGCCAACTTAGGAATCCTCAGATTACCCTGGACATGAGTATATGTTCAGGTTAGAGGGGTTATATGTGGTGACAGAATCCCTTTAAGCCAGCTAGGACGCTGACTTACATTTACACTGGCGCTGGATGCTCCGAAGTTATGTAGAGGCCGGCACCTCTTTATAACTTTGACAAATCAACCACCTGATATAGGTGTTATTAAGACCGTGGTCTAAAATGCTGGTCTTAATAAATGACCCCCTTAATTGCCAATTCATAGTAAATCAGGCTGATTCAGCTTCCGAAGAATCACTGCAGAAGACAATATCTTAATATCAGCTCATCTATAATTACGTCCCCTGTGTTTTACAATTGAAGACATTTCCAGTGTACTGTAGGCGTGGCTTAGAAAATAAGATTTATTCAACAGATTTTTACTGATTATAGTTATTGCCCAGCTACTTCCAACAGTAACTTATTTTACTATACAAAGGTGTAGCACTCGCTGATTGAAATGGGTTGTCCTCGTATCTTCCAAAAGCACTGCCACTCCTCTCCACAGGTTGGGCGTGGTATTGCAGTTCAAACCCCTTTCAGTTCAATTGAGCATAGCTACAGTACCAGACCCGGACAGGTGTGGTCCTGTTTGTGGAAGAAAGCATCCATGTTTTTGTCTAATCCAGGAAAACTGGCTTTAAAATGAACTGTTGTCCAATATGATGGATAGTACATCACCAGGGCCCCTTGAGAGAGTCATGGTCTTCCCCTGGCATCTTCCCAAGTAAGACCCTTACTTCATGAATCTGATACCTTGAGACATCTTGCTATACCACACTGAGCACTACCACAATTACTGACGCAACCCAGCTACATCTGTACTTGCCATAGGTACAACATATCATTGTCTCTGAAAGACCTTACATTTCCTTTAATGTTTGCATAATGTTATTTGTGTTCCTTACAATCTGATAATTCAAGAAGAAACAAAATGCAATTGGAACAAATAATCTGATTGCTATCTTCTTTTGAGATGCTCAGGATACAGTATGATGATATAGTTGTACATTCAGCTTTCATCTGTAACCTTTGAAATAAATTGGAATATCGTCTCCCTCTACTTTAGCACAACTACTCACATACACACCGGGAGATCATAAACAATAATTCCAGAAAGGTCACTCATACAGGACGAGCTTGAAGCTTACAGCAATCATTGCACATGACTATTAAAAGGTCAGGTTTGGTGAATCATATTTTTGCATTACAATATATTGCAGGTAACATCGCTGTTTTTAAGTTCAGTTCACACTTAAAGGGAACTTGTCACCACGATAATGCAGTGTAATCTACCAGCAGCCTGTTATAGCAGGAGGAGCTGAACAGAATGATATAGAGTTTAGTAGGAATAGATTCAGTATAACTTGTATTTCTTTCATTTATATTACTGCTCATTCTGGGCTTTGAAATGAAGGAGGTGGTCCTATCAGTGATTGACAGCTATCTCTGTATACACAGTTATAGACTGCATAGTCGTCAGCTTGCTGAAGTGAGAAAACCCCTTTAAGGACTGGCCTTAAATATGTACAGATTTTTTTCTTATTTCCTGTGATGTTATGTCCATGGGCAGTGCAGTGATAGGGGAGTGTCTATGTAACTAGCTCGGTGGGAGGAGCTATAAACTAGCTGGGCATTGTTAGGGGCAGTGATAGGGGAGTGTCTATGTGACTAGCTGGGTGGGAGGAGCTATAAACTAGCAGGGTTTTGTTAGGGGCAGTGATAGGGGAGGGTCTATGTGACTATCTGGGTGGGAGGAGCTATAATCTAGCTGGGCATTGTTAGGGGCAGTGATAGGGGAGTGTCTATGTGACTAGCTGGGTGGGAGGAGCTATATACTAGCTGTGCATTGTTGGGAGCAGTGATGGAGTTGTGGTAGAGAAAGGAGAAGTGCATCATGGGTTTGGTTGGATACAGCAAAAGCAAAGAACTACATAAAGAATGTAAACCAGAGCAATTTGTTAACATGGTCAAAACTGGGTCAGGAGAGTCCAAATTGTATACGCATATCAAATGAAAACCATAGTAATGCTGAAAAACCCCTTTAATTTGCTTTTTTGATGACAGTGCCTCATCACAATGGCAAAGATAGTTGGTTACCCAAGGTAGACATTTCAGGGTAAATGGCAATTGATATTGGCTATCTTCCTGAAAGAGGTCTTCCCATCATGAAAATGTATGGCAAATCCATGGGAAATAACAAAATTGCTTGAGAGTTGGAAGTCCCACCTCTAGGACCCTCACCTATTGGGATAACTATGGAAACCTGTTTTCACTTCTCTATATTCTTTTCACAGAAGGCAATGATCAGATGGCTGTTCTTGCATACAGCTCACACATTTTATGTCTATAGGACTTGAATGAGCCTATGTTCTCCCACTAGGCAAGGGTTTCAGAGGTAGGCCCCTCCTATGGACATGCCATAAATATTTTTAATGGCAATGAAAGAGCCACATCTTCTCCATTGTGTGACCAATACACTTGCACCAACTGCTGCTTTTGAAACCTTTGAAACCCAGTTGGTTGCCTAAGTTCTCAGTAAACCTATTTTACATTTTTGGCTACTTTCACACTAGCGTTTTGGCTTTCCGTTTGTGAGATCCGTTCAGGGCTCTCACATGCAGTCGAAAACTGATCAGTTTTGCCCTAATGCATTCTGAATGGAAAAGGATCTGCTCAGAATGCAAGAGTTTGCCTCCGTTCAGTCACCATTCCCTGACGAAGCGGAGCCAAACCATTTTCTTTGACAAAATCTGGCGCAATAGTAAACGGATGCGTCCCCCATTGACTTTCAATGGTGTTCAAGAAGAATCCGTTGTGGCTATAGAAGACATAATACAACCGAAACCGTTCATGACGGATGCGTGAGGTTGTGTTATTATAACAAAAGCATTTTTGCAGATCCATGACGGATCCGCAAAAACGTTAGTGTGAAAGTAGCCTTATACGCTGGCAATTGTAACCCTTATTCATTTCCCTATCTGCCGTTATCACTGCAATTTAGTTACTTCGAAATAAAGATATTTAGACATTGAAGCGGTCAGCATTTTTCATGGTCACTAAGAAAGTAGTATACAATATTTGTCCTCCAGCAACCAGATCCTATTTCCAAATGACATTGACTTAAAGCAGTGAAGAAGAGGTCAAAATTCTACAAGACACATATAGGTTAGTGCACGGCACCACATTTGTAGCAGGGGTGTAGCAATAGGAGGTACAGAGGTAGCAGTTACATCAGGGACCTGGCATCTGCTCCCTACTGCCACATAGGAATACCCCTGTATTATAAATAGGACATTGTAGCTCGAGGAGGGCCTTGTGTCAGATTTTACATTGGGGCCCAAGGGTTTGTAGTAACATCTCTTTGACCAACAATGTGATCTACAGAAATGCACCCACATATTCACATCTGAAATGATATACAACAGATATGATTGAATACTATGAAAGTGAATATTCTATATTCAAGTAACCGCAAATCGTTCTTAGTTACTAATACAGAACCTTTCCAATTAGATAATGAATGCAGATCATCTCTTGTATAATGTAATGTGTGACTGGTACAAACAATTATTAATTATTAATAACTAGCTCCATAATCTAATCTGTTTACTTAATATCATTGTCGCCAGCTCTGGCGCTAGGTGCGCGGCATATTTTATTTCTAATTAAAACCGAATAAAAGCTTCCTGCTGACATCATCTGCTCTAATTGTATTTAATGTGAAATAATCTCCATGCTTAAGAGTTGTAAGCGTTTCCTTGATTTTATATTTAGAAGAACGCTTTTCCAGCTGTTCAGGTCTCCTGCATTACATTACCTGGTTTGTTGTGTCTTAAGTTGTGTTATAATTGTTTCCGCCTGTTAAAACATATTTAAATGCTATGTGCTAAAATAAATATATTATCAAAATGTAATGTCTATTTTCAGGTAAACCTATCTTTTAGGACCATGAGGTCATATCATGCTGAGTGTATAGAGGATCTACAACTACAATGCATTTAGAAAGTCTTCAAGTTTTCCCCCATCCCGCTGCACTCAATGCCCCATAATGAGAAAGTGAAAACCTTATTGTAGAAAGTTTAGCAAATTTATTAAAAAGTAAAAATTAAAATTTCACATGGAATAAGGCTAGTTTCACACTAGTTTTCACACATGTCGTAGTTTTATTCCATCCGCCTTTCGGCATGTTTGCCGTGCTGTTCACCCGCCGGAACATCCTGCAGGAGAAGGCTGCCGCTAGTGTTAAACTAGCCTAAGTACTGTATTCAGACCCTTTGCTTTGAGACTGAAAATTTAGCTCTGGAAGTGTCCTATTTCTCTTGATCATATTTTAGATGTGTCTGCACCTTGTTTGCAGTCACGCGAGGTAAATTCAGTCAATTGGACATGATTTGGAAAGACACAGCCCTGTCTTTATGAGGTCTCATAGCTGACAATGCTTATCAGAACAAAAACCAAAGAGGAGGAAAGAACTGCCTGTAGAGTACAAAGACAGGATTGTGTGGAGGCACAGATCTGAAAAAGGGCACAAAAAATTCTGCTGCACTATAAGTTCCCAAGAGCGCACTGGCCTCCATAATTCTTAAATGGAGGAAATTTTCTTCCTAGATCCAGCTGACTGACCAAGCTGAGAAGGTATGCCCCATTAGTGCCCCCACACAGTAGTTATGCCACCTTAGCGCCCCCACACACTAATGATTCCCTTTAGTGCCTCCCTTACATTCTGTTCTCCCCAGCATTTGCAATGCAGGGACATCATTGCACCTGCTAAGCTGTAAGAGTGCCCAAGCTGAGGACAGCCCATGTACTTTTCTACTTAGCCCAGCAGACACAATGTTGTCACTGCATCACGCCTGCTGGGGAGAGCACAGACAGGCAAATGAGGGCTGGGCTGTAATGGATGACAGACTTTGACCTGGGGCAATTATTGTTAATGAGAATTTCCAATCTTTTAGGATGACCTCAGAAATGATTTTGTGGTGTCCTAGCGCCTGTAAACAGACATCTGCTAGTCCTTAGCAGACACGACAGGAGGACAGACAAGCAGTTTCAATAGAATTATTTAAAATGTGTGATAATTGTTACATATAAATTCATGTCTTTTTAATGTGAAAACTCACTATATCATTGACTGCCGCTCATTTTTACAAATTTATCTTCATGTGTAGAAGGACCCTTATTTTCTACCACTATTGAGTATGGGCTCATTTACACGAACGTATGGGTTCCGTTTCCGTATTGCGGACCGCATATGCGGATCCGCAATAAACAGACACCTATCCGTGTGCATTCTGTATCACGGATGCGGACCCATTCACTTCAATAGGTCCGCAAATCAGGAGGTACAGTGCGGTGTGGAACGGAAGCATGGAATGGAACCCTACGGAAGCACTAGGTAGTGCTTCTTTGGGGTTCCGGGCCTTACTTCCGTACCGCAAAAATATAGAACATGTCCTATCTTTTTGCAGAACAGAGAGATGCGGACCCATTCAAGTTGAATAGGTCTGGATCCGTCCCGGAAGCCTCACGAACGTTCTCCGTGCATTGGGGACCGCAAATTGCGGCCCCAATGCACGGAACAGAACAGATACGTTCATGTGAATGAGCCCTATGGCAGAGCTTTTGTTTCCTACTTTGCAGCTGCCTTTGCACCTTATAGTCATTGTTTAGGTATTTGTCCTCTAGTTATAATTTTTGGAAGGGTTCAGCAGAATAATGGAGCACATTCATTATTTAGGCGCGGGACTCTACATAACTTCAGCGGATCCCCCACTGCCTCTAAATGTAAGACAGCTTCCTAGTTGTCTTACATTTAGACCATTTTCTAAGCCTAAAATAGGCATAGAAAATGGTAAATGAGACGTCCTCTTCCCCGCCCGCGCCACGGACACTTGCTTGTACCTTAGCACCGCAATGTGCACCAGAAATATTTATAATTTGGGTGTATTTCTGTTTAATAAATGACCCCCAATGTGCAGTATCCCAGACCTGAGGGTATCTACAATTGTTTTATGTGTTATTGTCATGTTTTGCCATGTTAATATTACACACGTACACCACGAGGAGAAGTTGTAAACTAGCTCGTGTGGAGGAAGGAAGCACATGCTCCAACTACTTGGGACCTTATACAGTTCTCCTGTGAGACCACTACTCCAGAGAGATTCATTGAATTAAGATTACTTCAATCTTAGAAGCTACAGTGTGATTAGTTTCAGAGTGATCTTCAAAACACAGCTAAAGAACCTGCTGCAGGTGAGGGAATACAGATCGGACACCCATCACCTAAACAACATCCAGGCCAGACTAACTCTAAGCCTGTATTACACAGTGGACACGTATATATCCTACTACAAGTTATATTTTGCACTAAGTAAAGAGAGAATGCTAAATCTAATAGCAGTGGTCTCCTCCGCTAGTAAGCAGGCAAATTGTGGTTATTTTTGTACAATGGTACACCATTGATGCTATTTATCTACAGTTAAAGGGATTATCTCATGTCTAAATCCCTGCTCTGCTCTAGGAGCCAGAATCTATAGCCACTGTGTACTTGAATGAGATATTTTTACATTCATGGCTTAGCCTCAGGATAGACTATCAATAACTAATTGGCAGGGGTCTGGCATCATGCTCTGGTTCTGTAGCTCTGGTTCTGTAAGCTCAGCTCTGTCCATTGTATAGTGGGTGCAGTTGGTTACTGCAGCATCGCTGCCATTCTCTCCAGCTGATCTTCAGGGTTGTGGGTTGTCAGACCCCCACCAATGAGATAATGATGGCCTTTAATGGACGCCATGTAATACAAAATTTTCCTAGCAGTGGTTTTGCTTTTATTTTTTTAGTCTATTCAGCCCTCTTAATTGGCAGAAAAGGATCCTGGGGCTGAATCCATAGAACCTAGTGAGCTGAAAATCCAGCTAGTGTCCAGAACGGAGACACCCACCCTATCTGCAAAGCTACCTAATCCATGCTGATACACACATCCACCATTGCTTTCTTGCAGACCAGAGATCCCCCATTGCTTTCTTGCAGATCAGAGATCCACCATTGCTTTCTTGCAGACCAGAGATCCGCCATTGCTTTCTTGCAGAACAGAGATCCGCCATTACTTTCTTTCAGACCAGAGATCCGCCATTACTTTCTTGCAGACCAGAGATCCACCATTTCTTTAATGCAGACCAGAGATCCACCATTGATTTCTTGCAGACCAGAGATTCCCCATTGCTTTCTTGCACACTAGAGATCCCCCATTGCTTTCTTGCAGACCAGAGATCCGCCATTGCTTTCTTGCAGAACAGAGATCCACCATTTCTTTAATGCAGACCAGAGATCCGCCATTTCTTTCTTGCAGACCAGAGATCCGCCATTGCTTTCTTGCAGACCAGAGATCCGCCATTGCTTTCTTGCAGACCAGAGATCCGCCATTGCTTTCTTGCAGACCAGAGATCCGCAATCGCTTTCTTGCAGACCAGAGATCCGCAATTGCTTTCTTGCAGACCAGAGATCCGCCATTGATTTCTTGAAGACCATAGATCCGCCATTGCTTAGTTGCCATTAACTCTTGCAGCTTGTACGCTCAGATCCCAGGCAGTGGTTGTCATGACCCGCCTAGGAACCTGAATAGGAAATAACTCACTGTATATTCTCTCATTGAAATAACTGGCTGTCTAATGCATTATTATTATTATCATCATCATTACTAATAGTGAACCAAGGGGCTGAGGGAAGTCACCTGAATGCCTGGCACATGTAAATTACGATCTCAGTACTTTTATATACAGTACAACAAGACGCGGACACAATTGAGCTGGAAAAACAGCATAAATACTGTATGTCATTAGGAAAACTTAGTGGTCCCACATTTTTAACAGCTTCTGATGGCAGGTGTTCCACGTCATCCTCTCTGTTGTAGAATAATTAGCAAAATATCAGTTAAAATACATGAATCCATCTGGAGCTGCTTAATTCTGCTGGACAGTGTACACCGCTGTGCATAAATGGTTTATAATAACCCTATGAGCCGTATACTCTGGGAATGTTAATAAACGGTGGTTACAGTAATACGATGTGTAGAATTCTTATAGCGTCTGAATAGCTGATGTGAGCTTCCCGGCACAACTATGCATGCTATAGTCATACGGTTTACTCCATATGATTAATATTCACATGCATTAAATGGATTAAACATGGTTTGATATTTAATTTCTGTAGGATGAATAGTTTACATTATCGTTTGTAGTGATAAGGAAAATAATTATATATAGCATTGCTAATAATCAATTGCCAGTAGAGATCAGTAAATCGAGTCATAAGAATCAATTTGTCTCATCAAGCCGAGTTCTGCATCTGTTACGGGGTGTCCTGACGGGGTGAGGACGCTCCCCTTCTGATTGTTTGACAGGTCTGGACATCTCGGCCAGCCTTGACAATTCCGCGCCTATGCTGCTGATGCGAGTAGTATGAACAGTAGTATGCGCATGAACAGTAGTATGCGCATGAACAGTCATTGGACTGATGGCAGGCACAAGATTTTCACAGCCGTCCGAGATGTCCGGCCCTGTCAGTCAAGTGTCAGGAGGAGCGTCTTCAGTTTCGGGGACACCCTGTCACAGGTGCAGAACACTGCTTGATGAATTCCAAGGATGGTTTGCGGGTTCACAATGAGGGAACCAGCGGGAAGTGACATATTTCCTTTATATATTTCTGCCTTTTCACCATTAGAAATGTAGAAATCAATAAATGTAGATCATAAAGTTTGCATGTTCCTCCTGAGGATAGTTTTCATGAATACAATCCCCACACGGGAGCACTGCAGGAGCAGACAGTGCTTCTTTGACCATGGCAGTCATCCCTTTTACAGAGGACTTGTCTCCTCTCCTGACTTGTCCATTTCTGTAACTACTTGGATTCCCTTTGTGATAACAATTCTGGAGCATCTGTTCATATAACTCTGTGTTGGGTCATTCCTCCATTATTGGTCCTAGAAGTTTATTCCTGGATTGCCAACTGGGTTTTACAAGCTGGGGGTGTGTTCTTAGACCAGTGATGGTGAACCTTTTACAGATCGAGTGCCCAAACTGCAAGACAATCCTCACTTATTTATCTCAAAGTACCAACACGACAATTTACCCTGAATACTACAGTCTAGTATAGTATATCTTCCATGTACTTTATCATTTAGCTATAATAGCCTGTCTGCATTCAGTGCGCTGCCTGTGCTGTTCATAGTGCGCCCTGTGCTGATGAATGGAAGAAAAAGTCCAAGGCATATTGGTACACCATAGACTTTTTCCAGGGTGCGGGTGCCCACAGTGCAGCCTCTGCCACCCGAATCATAGGATCTCCACCACTGTCTTAGACACTCTGACATGCCCAGCACTGACTGGATACTGTCAGACTGTGCAGGGACACCCCTTCCACTGGAAACACCTAATTTCAAATTCATTAATAAACTTCTAGTAGCAATAACTGAGGAATAGCAATGCATACAGTTATAAAAAAAAAAAAAAAAGATGCTCCGGAATTGTTATTAGAAGAGGAGTGCAAGTAATCACTAAAACAGACATGTCAGGAGAGGTGGCAGCTCCTCTTTAAGGTTTTTTTTCTGATACTTTACTACTGATGACCAATGCTCGGCCTTCTAGGAACTTTGCCTAGGCCATGTGACGTCATGTTCATCAGTCACGTGGTCTAGGAGCATCTCAGTCCCATTGAAGTTAATGGGGCTGAACTGCGATACCAAGCACAGTCGTTATGCAATATATGGCGCTGTGGTTGGTGAGCTGACAGAAGGCCATGGAGCTTACTGGAGCTCCGGTGCCTTGTGAAACTGCGGATCATCAAGGGTCCCAGTTTTCAGGACCCTTGTGGATTAGATACTGATGACTAGAGCTGACGAAGTGGAATTCATTTAGAATTTCAGGAAAAATTCGATTTGCAACAAATGTGAATTTCCTCGCGCTTCGTGGTAACTAATCGCAATTTTCCTAAAATGGCGGCTACACGTGTGAAGACTTATGACATGGGGCAAGGAACTCTGGGAAGGCGCGATCACCCAGATTGACATGCCTGCATGCAGCCAATCAGCAGCCAGCCAGCCCTGTGATGTCACAGCCCTATAAATACAGCGGCCATCTTACAGTCAGACATTTTCCAGCGTTTAGAGTGCAGGGACAGACGTGTGAGGCGCTAGGGACAGCAAGTGAAAAATAATTGTGGGAAAAAAAGACAAAAAAAACAATTTAGAAGTGCAAGGAAAGGACAGGGAGGAATAATTTCACAGCATCTTAGTGCAGGGAGAGACGTCAGAAGGCGCTAGAGACATTGATTGGAAAGTTATTTACAAGTGCAGGGAAAGATTGTTTGGGGATCCAAACAGCCATTATACAGCTCTGTCATTCCAGCTTTTTGTTATTGTGCTGCAAGTGTTATGTTGAAAAGCCTTTTGTGGCTTATATCTTAGTATCTTATTCAGTACTACAAGAAAAATATATTCTCAGGTCACTTCTGCAGTTATTTCTGGTGAAAGCGTATAGGGGCGTATTACAGTTAAAAAAGAAAAATATATATGCACTGCACTGTTGCGGTTATTTCTGTTGAAAGCATATAGGGGTGTTTTACAGTAAAAAAAGAAAAATATATACACTCACCTAAAGAATTATTAGGAACACCATACTAATACGGTGTTGGACCCCCTTTTGCCTTCAGAACTGCCTTAATTCTACATGGCATTGATTCAACAAGGTGCTGATAGCATTCTTTACAAATGTTGGCCCATATTGATAGGATAGCATCTTGCAGTTGATGGAGATTTGAGGGATGCACATCCAGGACACGAAGCTCCCGTTCCACCACATCTCAAAGATGCTCTACTGGGTTGAGATCTGGTGACTGTGGGGGCCATTTTAGTACAGTGAACTCATTGTCATGTTCAAGAAAGCAATGAAATGATTCGAGCTTTGTGACATGGTGCATTATCCTGCTGAAAGTAGCCATCAGAGGATGGGTTCATGGTGGTCGTGAAGGGATGGACATGGTCAGAAACAATGCTCAGGTAGCCCGTGGCATTTAAATGATGGCCAATTGGCACTAAGGGGCCTTAAGTGTGCCCAGAAAACATCCCCCACACCGTTACACCACCACCACCAGCCTGCACAGTGGTAACAAGGCATGATGGATACATGCTCTCATTCTGTTTACACCAAATTCGGACTCTACCATTTGAATGTCTCAACAGAAATCGAGACTCGTCAGACCAGCCAACATTTTTCCAGTCTTCAACAGTCCAATTTTGGTGAGCTCGTGCAAATTCTAGCCTCTTTTTCCTATTTGTAGTGGAGATGAGTGGTACCCGGTGGGGTCTTCTGCTGTTGTAGCCCATCCGCCTCAAGGTTGTGCGTGTTGTGGCTTCACAAATGCTTTGCTGCATACCACGGTTGTAACGAGTGGTTATTTCAGTCAACGTTGCTCTTCTATCAGCTTGAATCAGTCGGCCCATTCTCCTCTGACCTCTAGCATCAACAAGGCATTTTTGCCCACAGGACTGCCGCATACTGGATGTTTTTCCCTTTTCACAACATTCTTTGTAAACCCTAGAAATGGTTGTGCGTGAAAATCGCAGTAACTGAGCAGATTGTGAAATACTCAGACCGGCCCGTCTGGCACCAACAAACATGCCACACCCCTAAATGCATTGAAGCAACTGCCATGTGATTTGTTGACTAGATAATTGCATTAATGAGAAATAGAACAGGTGTTCCTAATAATTCTTTAGGTGAGTGCATATGCACTTAACTGTTGCAGTTATTTCTGGTGAAAGCTTATAGGGGCATATTTCAGTCTAACAAGAAAAATATATTTTCTCTGGTCACTTCTGCAGTTTTTTCTGGTGAAAGCGTGTAGGGGTGTATTACAGTAAAAAAAGAAAAATATATATACGCACTGCACTTTTGCAGTTATTTCCGGTGAAAGTGTATAGGGGCGTATTTCAGTCCAACAAGAAAACTATATTCTCTGGTCAGTATTACAATTATTCCTGGTGAAAGCGTATAGGGGCGTATTTCAGTACTACAAGAAAAATATTTGCTGCACTTATATCTTGAAAAACCTTTATTGACGTATATAAGTAGAAAAATTAAAATATATTCAGCGTTCAGCACTGCAGTTGTGGGAAAATCCTTTTTGTGGTATGGACCAAATTACGTTGTGGTGAAATTTTCTTTTTACGTTTCACACACTGCGCGCTTACGTGACGACTTCCTAAGATCGGCGCACCAATACAGGTGAATACACTATGCACTAACCCTGCACAAAAATGCGAACTAATTCACACCAGCCCACATCTATCTGCGGTATTGCTTACTGGACACTACAGGGACTTTTCTGCAGCACAGAAACTGCACGAGGACCGCGTCTCGCTCTTTCAGCGCGGACCTACTTCCTCCGATAGGTTCCATTCACTGCAGATAACTCCGCCTCAGGCGCCGTTGTTTTTTTGAAACTGACAGTCTACAACTCTTTTAAAAAATATTTAGGTGAAAAAACAATCTTGTATTCAGCATTAAGTGATGCACTTGTATGCGGTAAAATCTCCATGATGTCTCTATAATAAATCTGCAGCGTGGTGGCCCCTGTTTGGCTTCTACACACTTTCAAAATAATTCTTCAGCGGAGCAAGTAGATGCCGGATGACCGGGACACTCCATGACCTTCCCAGGAGTTTGTATTCGGCTATGCTGTTATATGTGGTAAAATCTTTTGTGACTTATTTTGGTGGAAAAAAAATCTTGTATTCTGTGTTAAGCTCTGCACTTATATGCGGTAAAATCTTTTTGGAATTATTTTGGTGGAAAAAAATCTTGTAATGTGCATTAAGTGCTGCACACAGAAGACATGCAAATATTCCATTCACATGACATCTCTGTTTAGATCCTTTAGCTATACTGATGGATTATTGAGCAAATGCACTTATATGCGGTAAATTCTTTTGTGAATTATTTTTGTGGAAATACAAATTTCCACCTCCTCCATTAACTTCCTCATCTCTTCATTAACATTGGACACCCCCCTCCCCTACCAGCTATATATATAAGTGGTGCCAGAACCACCTAGGAGTGAGAAAAGGTGAATGACACTGCCAGCACATTGAAGGGAATTACAGCATGATACCACAATAAATTTCATATAACATTTAGCAAGAGTTTAAAGTGCCCACATATAGCACATAGTGGGACACTGCATCAAGATGAATCAGGCGTGGATCAGCCAGGATTTTCACCCACTAATTCCTGATGCATCAGACTAGATCATCCATGGTGCCACACCAACAATTTGACAAAAGAGACCGGTTTCTTCTGGCTACCTGCCTCAGCTACTATTCTGATGCTGTTACCCGCCTGATGCCACACATCTGATGCCAAGTGCTCCTTCTTTCACTCACCATCTTTAGCGGGTATTGCCACCCACCTCCACAGTATGTCACCTCTGTGGCCTCCTGAAGCTGCCGCTACCTCCAGACTCTGTCATTGTGCCACTCTGTTGCCTCCTCCTGATGCTGCTGCTACTGCCGCCACCTCCAGACTCTGTCACTGTGCCGCTCTGTGGTCTACTCATGCTGCCGCCACCTCCAGACTCTGTCATTGTGCTGCTCTGTGGTCTCCTCATGCTTCTGCCACCTCCAGACTCTGTCATTGTGCCGCTCTGTGGTCTCCTCCTGATGCTGCCACCTCCATACTCGGTGACTGTGCCGCTCTGTGGTCTCCTCATGCTGCTGCCACCTGCAGACTTGGTCAGTGTGCCACTTGGTGGCCTCCTCATACTTCTGCCACCTCCAGACTCTGTCATTGTGCCACTCGGTGGCCTTCTCCTAATATTGCTGTTGCCGCCACCTACAGAATGTCTCATTGTGCCACTCGGTGGCCTACTCATACTGCTGCCAACTCCAGACCCTGTCATTGGGCCACTCTGTGGTCTCCTAATGCTGCCTTCACCTCACCGCTATGTCATAGAGCCACTCTGTGGACTTCTCATGCTGTTCCCACCCTCCACTATTTTGCCTTTCAGCCTGGATGACATCATCATTTATTTGACACTTCTGATCTGTCAGAAGGAAGGAAATATGAGAGGCACAACGGATCCTGTTTGTGTAGCAGCTTTAAGACCTATATGGTCCCATCACAATTGGCCTATGATTTGGTAGCTAAAAGCAGGAGTGGGTAGAAAACACAGGAGACATGCAAATATTCCATTCACATGACATCTCTGTTTAGATCCTTTAGCTATACTGATGGATTATTGAGCAAATGCTGACCGAGTGAATGCGTATACTTCACAGACAGGATCAGTTTTTTCTGGATAATTGTTCTGATGGCTCGGAGAATGGGAAAAATAATCAGTGAAGTCAACACATACTTATTGCTGACACCCTCTCCACTCTGTCTGAGGCCGCTATTTGTATAAGCGTTTAGAACAGGTTCTGTAGACATCTATGTGAAATCAGCTGATGAGGGTGTAGAAGGAGTGCGCTTCTTCTTGGCACTAATATTCCTGTAAGGCTGAGTTGATACTTGAGTTATTTGGTCAGTTTTGGCCCCAATTAACTGGTGTGTAGTGATTCTAAGAGCGACGCCTGTCATCTGCATGTCATACTGACTCACAGTATTATTTCACTACCACAACAGACTCCCTATGTGTGTTTTGCAAAGCTCAGTGTTCTACACCACTATAAAGGCTCTCAGCAGCCAGGAAATAGCAATTTTTAATGTAATTTGGCTCGAATATATTCGGATTGAATCAAATTTTTCCTGAAAAATTCGGCGAACCAGCGAATCGAATTTTTGAAAAATTCGCTCATCTCCACTGATGACCTATCCAGAGGATTCGCCATGTAATCATTCTGGAGTATCTATTCTAAAGGCTCTACGTTGTGCCATTCCTTTATTGTTCTTTCTAGAAATTATGACTAAATTGCTAGAAGTCTGCAGTAATGGTACAGAGGGGTGTTACCAGTTGGAGGTGTGTCTTTGGGCATTGGTATAAAATCTATAAGAACCATGAAGAAGAGGAAAACAAATTTACATAATATATAAAAAAATTCATACGAGAACAAAAAATCGATTCCTCCTCATGCTACCAGTAGTGACAAGAACATTATCAAAATGCAAAACCAGAGAAGAATCCGTCAAGAAGGATAAGGAGACAGTAATTGTCTGGGACCACCCCTTGCAACCCCA
This sequence comes from Bufotes viridis, assembly GCA_033119425.1. Classification (NCBI taxonomy): domain Eukaryota; kingdom Metazoa; phylum Chordata; class Amphibia; order Anura; family Bufonidae; genus Bufotes; species Bufotes viridis. The sequence goes on along the minus strand of CM065596.1, from coordinate 36,435,026 downwards.
TTGCCTTTTTGGCATTTTTTTTGCTGTTGCCTCTCCAGTGCACCTGATGTCACTTTTATTTGCACCAAAGCACTTGACATTGATTCACAGTCGCTTAAGCTTCCTACTTCGACAAATTGATATCTCTGAAGTTTAAGTGACTTGGGGTTATAGTGGGATGCTTACGTGTTCCCTTAATGTTTGAGCGGTGTATATTTCATATTGAAATTCAGAAATTACCCTCAGACATGGCCAGCAGGCCTTCTGATTCTACGTCATCACATGACTTTAGTGTCAATTTCTGGGTAGTCACTTGACTGAGGTCACCTAATGCAGATACCACTTATGGCGGATGATGTCTATCTGAGTCTACAGTTACTTAATGGAAGGAATATAGAACCTAAATTAGCTGCTGATGGGATACTAAAAGAGTCCAGCAGGAGGCAGTACAGTCCTTCAGGTCAAGAAAACATGACATTTCTCCCCCAGCGTTCTGTGTTTTAGCATCAATATACATTCAGAGTCAAGAGCTGCATATCAATGGCTCAGAACTAAAAGGCAGGAAACTATGGAAAATCATGGATAAGGTCAAAACCCATGGTTCTGATGACATTCCTCCTGCATGAATGATAAGGGGCCAGTCTGTAATTTAGACAGTTTAATGTCTCCAAGTGGGTTTCACTAGAGTCAACAGAACTAACATGGGAATGTAAATCTCTAAACTGTAGATAAAATCGACTTTTCTAACAACTATCACTATGTCATTTTTAATAACCGAGAGCTCGAATTTGAATATCTCCAGTTTATAAAATGAGCCACAAGCTAACCACAGACTGTAAATAAAATAATGACACACGTGCAAAGAAAAAAAAAAAGGATTTACAGATAACATAGTAACATAGTTTATAAGACAGAAAAAAGACATCTATCAATACAGTTCGGCTTGTTATCCTGCAAGTTGATCCAGAGGAAGGCAAAAAAAAAACTGTGAGGTAAAAGCCAATTTTCCCCACTTAAGGGGAAAAAAATTCCTTCCCGACTCCAATCAGACAATAAGAATAACTCCCTGGATCAATGACTCATCCCTAGTAGCTATAATCTGTAATATTATTACACTCCAGAAATACATCCAGGCCCTTCTTGAACTCTTTTAGCGAACTCACCATCACCACCTCCTCAGGCAGAGAGTTCCATAGTCTCACTGCTCTTACCATAAAGAATCCTCTTCTATGTTTCTGTACAAACCTGCTTTCCTCCAGACTCAGAGGATGTCCCCTCGTCACAGTCACAGTCCTGGGGATAAATAGATGATGGGAGAGATCTCTGTACTGACCCCTGATATATTTATACATAGTTATTAGATCTCCTCTCAGTTGTCTTTTTTCTAAAGTGAATAACCATCATTTTGATAACCTTTCAGGGTACTGTAGTCCCCCCCATTCAAGTTATTACTTTAGTTGCACTCCTTTGAACCCTCTCCAGCTCTGCTATCTCTGCCTTGTTCACAGGAGCCCAGAACTGTATACAGTACTCCATGTGTGGTCTGGCTAGTGATTTGTAAAGTGGCAGGACTGTGTTCTCATCACGGGCATCTATGTCCCTTTTGATGCAACCCATTATCTTATTGGCCTTGGCAGCAGCTGCCTGACGCTGCTTTATACAGCTTAGTTTGCTGTTCACTAAAATTCCTAAGTCCTTTTCCATGTCAGTGTTACCCAGGGTTTTACCATTTAGTATTTATGGGTGACTTGCATTATTCCTTCCCATGTGCATAACCTTACATTTGTCAGCCACAGGTGAGCTGACCCTCTAAAATATTGTGGGTGAGGGCCTGCAGTAGAGCTGACCCTCCATGTAGAGGGATATGAGGAGATCCTGTGCACTGATTCCCAAACTCTTCAACATCCACTGTCAGAAGAAGATGATGGTGGGAAATAGCAATTAGTGTTTAATGAGGTGGATGATGCGGATAAGACACAGTTGTCAATAAGTGAGGGTCTTGTTAGGTCAACAACACAGGTCAGGAGGATGACCCGAGTGAGGAAGTGGAAGAGGGGGTGGTGGACGATCACATCACTGACCCAACTTGGGAAGGTGGCAAGCCAAGTGAGAACAGCAGTACAGAGGGGGAGGGATCCACAGCACCGCAACAGGCTGGAAGAGGCTGTGGGATGGAAAAAGGGAGAAGGCGGGCCACACCAAATAGGCCTGCGTACAGATGTCCTTAACCCAGGCCTTTGAACATAAGCTCAAATACCCAGCCACCCGTCCACAGGACATAGCACTAAATGCACACCTTTAAAAATTGTTGGCCCTGGAAATGTTGCCATTTAGGCCTGTGGACACTGAAGCTTTTCTCAGCCTTATGGTGGCGGACGTCCCTCGTTACTCAGTCCACAGCCGCCACTATTTTTCTCAGTGTGCCATCCCTGCATTACACCAGCAATTGTGTCCCATAAAACATCACCCGTGCCCGGACCAATGCAGTTATTGGGAAGGTCCACTTAACGACTGACACACGGACAAGTGCTTTTGGCCAGGGATGCTACATTTCCGTGACGGCACGCTGGGTGAACCTTGTTGAGGCCAGTAGCTAGTTATATCCTGGGATGGCACAGGTGCTACCAACGCCAAGGATTGCAGGCCCCCATTCCATCAGGATTTTCACCTCCACCTTCATTAGTTTCAGCAAACCCCCTTTCTCCTACTCCTACTCTACTTCCACCTCTGAATTCTCATCTTGCAGCACCAGTCAGCCATCAGTCAGTAGCTGGAAGCAGTGTAGCACGGCAGTGGGGAAGCGGCAACAGGTCGTGCTGAAACTCATTTGCTTAGGTGACAAACAGAGCACCACCGCAGAGCTGTGGAAGGGTATGAGGGACCAGACTGAACTGTCGCTCTCGCCACCCAACCTACAACCAGGCATGGTTGGTTGTTGTGTCTGATAATGTCCGTAACTTGTTGGCAGCTTTGGAGCTTGGCAAGCTCACACACATGGCAATCATACAGCATATATGTCCCATGCACAACAAACATCCCAAACTTATACATTAATATAACTAAAAACATAACACACGAGAGTGGAGGTAAACCAATGGCATGGCCTGTTAATTAACTCATAAATAACCAAATAACCATAACATATTTTACAACTATAAACCATAATAACAATATTAATACCAACAATAATACAACCACAAACCATAATAATAATAGAATAGAATGTCATTGCGGATAAATTTATAGCTGACAACGCTGGCGGCAGAGTACGTAGTTCCTTGTGCAACCCAGGAGGGGAAATGAGGGGCACACACAGCAGTTCTAACAGAGGCAGGACAACACTCTCCAAGGCCTGAAACAGTTTCATGACACCCCGCCAGCACCGTCACCCTGAAATTTTGGAAGATGGTGAAGGAGTACATAGCAGACCGTGTCAGGATCCTCAGTGATCCCTTTGTGCCTTACAACTATTGGGTGTCCAAGCTGGACACGTGGCACAAACTGACACTCTACGCCTCAGAGGTGCTGGAATGGCCTGTCACCAGCGTTTTGTCAGAGTGGGTATATAGTGTTGCTGGGGGCATATTAACTGATAAGCGCATTCGTCTGTCAACTGAAAATGCTGACAGGTTGACTCTTATAAAAATAAACAAGGCCTGGATTGCCCCTGACTTCTCTACTCCTCCTCCTCCTCCATCATATCAACATGCTTTTTGGGCTGCCCTCGCTCATAATGTTTTAGAGGGTCAGCTCACCTGCAGGCTCTCACATATAATGCTTTACAGGATCAGCTCACCTGCAGGCTCTCGCAATTAATGTTTTTTAGGTTCAGATCACCTGCAGGCCCTCACATATAATGTTTAACAGGGTCAGCTCACCTGCAGGCCCTTGCAATTCATGTTTTTTACAGTCAGCTCACCTGCAGGCCCTCACATATAATGTTTTAGAGGGTCAGCTCACCTGCAAGCCCTCACTATAAATGTTTTAGAGGGTCAGCTCACCTGCAGGCCCTCACATATAATGTTTTAGAGGGTCAGCTCACCTGCAGGCCCTCACATATAATATTTAGAGGGTCAGCTCAACTGAAGGCCTCACATATAATGTTTTAGACGGTCAGCTCACCTGCAGGTCCTCACCTACAATATTTGAAAGGGTCAGCTCACTTGCAGGCTCTCACCTACAATATTTGAGAGGTTCAGCTCACCTGCAGGCCCTCTCATATAATGTTTAACATGGTCAGCTCACCTGCAGGCCCTCACATATAATGTTTTAGAGGGTCAGCTCATATGCAAGCCCTCACATATAATGTTTAACTGGGTCAGCTCACCTGCAGGCCCTCACATATAATGTTTGACATGGTCAGCTCACCTGCAGGCTCTAACATATAATGTTTTAGAGGGTCATCTCACCTGCATCCCCTGGGAAATTATGTTTTTTAGGGTTAGCTCACCTGCAGGCCCTCACAAATAATGTTTTACAGAGTCAGCTGTCCTGAAAGCACTCGCATATGATGTTTTAGAGGGTCAGCTACCCTGAAGGCACTCGAAAATGATGTTTTAGAGGGTCAGCTGCCCTGAAGGCACTCACAAATGATGTTTTAGAGGGTCAGCTGCCCTGAAGGCACTCGCAAATGATGTTTTAGAGGGTCAGCTGCCCTGAAAGCACTCACAAATGATGTTTTAGAGGGTCAGCTAACCTGAAGGCACTCACAAATTATGTTTTACAGGGTCAGCTGACCAGAAGGCCCTTCCAAATGATGTTTTTGAGGGTTACCGCACCTTGAGGCCCTCAGCTACATTCTTTTACTCAGTTTCATCGCGCCCAAGCCACGGCCTCTGCAGCATCACGGCCATTTTCACGGCCCTTACTTGCCACCTTCATAATATAAAATGTTATATATGCCTAAAAGTATGTCACATGTACAGTAGTGTAGGATTTGTGAGTGCCTGCGCCAATAAATTTAAAAAAAGGTATTTGGGATGCACACACATTACACAGGAGATGTAGCCCTGATAATGTCACAGACTAGCATACAACATCTACGAATAAAGTACAGTATATGTCAGTGATATGTATTAAAAACACACACAGTATATGTGGCCCAAATTATTTTAATTTACGCTACAGACACTGTTTTCTGATGTAGTACACAATTTGTCATAGAAAGACACACAGTGTGGACACTACATTAGGCCCAGATTATTTAAATTTGCGCTACAGACACTGTTTTCGGATGCAGGGCAGTATATGTCACAGAACCCACAGAATATGGACACTATATTAGGCCCGGATTATTAGAATTTGCAATTCAGACACTGTTTTCTAATGTAGTACAGTATTGGTTACAGAACACCACAGATTATGGACACTATATTAGGCCCAGATTATTGGAATTTGCTATACAGACACTGTTTTCTGGAGTAGTACAGTATTGGTTACAGAACACCGCAGATTATGGACACTATAGTAGGCCCAGATTATTAGAATTTGTAATACAGACACTGTTTGCAGATGTAGTTCAGTATTTTTTACAACAAGCCACACACTGTGGACACTAGATGTTGCCCCGATTATTAACCCCTTAAGGACTCAGCCCTATTTCAACCTAAGGACCCGGCCATTTTTTGCAAATCTGACCAGTGTCTCTTTATGTGGTGATAACTTTTAAAAGCTTTTACTTATCCAGGCCATTCTGAGATTGTTTTTTCGTCACATATTGTACTTCATGACAGTGGTAAAATGGAGTAAAAAAAAAATCATTTTTATTTATAAAAAAATACCAAATTTACCAAAAATTTAGAAAAATTTCCTATTTTCCAAGTTTTAATTTCTCTACTTCTATGATACATATTAATACCGCCCAAAAAAGTTATTGATTTACATTCCCCATATGTTTACTTCATGTATCGATCATTTTGGGAATGTCATTTCATTTTTTAGGGATGTTACAAGGCTTAGAAGTTTAGAAGCAAATCTTGAAATTTTTCAAAAACCCACTTTTTAGGGATCAGTTCAGGTCTGAAGTCACTTTGGGAGGCTTACATAATAGAAACCACCCAAAAATGACCCCATTCTAGAAACTACACCCCTCAAGGTATTCAAAACTGATTTTACAAATGTTGTTAACCCTTTAGGTTTTCCACAAGAGTTAATGGCAAATGGAGAAAAAAATTCAGAATTTCGATTTTTGGATCATTTTCCATTTTAATCCATTTTTTCCAGTAACAAAGCAAGGGTTACCAGCCAAACAAAACTCAATATTCATTGCCCTGATTCTGTAGTTTGCAGAAACACTTCATATGTGGCCGTAAAATGCTGTATGGCCAAACGGCAGGGCACAGAATGAAGGGAACGCCATATGGTTTTTGCAAGGCGGATTTTGCTGGACTGTTTTTTTTGCACCATGTCCCATTTGAAGCCCCCCGATGCACCCCTAGAGTAGAAACTCCATAAAAGTGACTCCATCTAAGAAAAAAACGGTTTTACAAACTTTGTTAACCCTTTAGGTGTTCCACAAGAGTTATTGGCAAATGGAGATGAGATTTCTGAATTTCTATTTTTTGTTACCTTGCCTCAAAAAGTTGTAATACAGAGCAACCAAAAATCATATTTCTCCTAAAATAATACAATCAAAACTGCCACCTTATCCTGTAGTTTCCAAAATGGGGTCCCTTTTTTGGAGTTTCTACTGTAGGGGTGTATCAGGGGGGTTTCACTGAGACATAGGCCTCTTTCACATGGGCGTCATGTTTTACGCCCGGATAAGAGGGTGCGTTGCGGGAATATGCGCGATTTTCCCACGCGGGTGCAAACGTTTGTAATGCGTTTTGCACGTGCGTGAGAAAAATCGCCATGTTTGGTACCCAGACCCGAAGCCGGACTTCATTACTGAAGTCCAGTTTTGGGTCTTCTGGAGAATTTATTATTCTCCCTTATAACATGGTTATAAGGGGAAATACTAGCATTCTAAATAAAGAATGCTTAGTAAAATGAAGTGGAAGGGGTTAAAAATAATAAAAGTTAACTTACCTTAGCCACTTGATCGCGTAGTTGCGATCTGTCCTCTCTTTCCCAGCATCAGCTATGAACTAAATGACCTGTGATGACATCACATCACATGGTCCAATCACATGGTCCATCACCATGGTAAGATGGACCATGTGATTGGATCATGTGATGTGACGTCATCACAGGTCCTTTAGTTCTTAGCTGATGCTGGGAAAGAGAGGACAGATCGCAACTATGCGATCAAGTGGCTAAGGTAAGTTAACTTTTATTATTTTTAACCCCTTCTACTTCATTTTACTATGCATTCTTAATTAAGAATGCTATTATTTCCCCTTATAACCACGTTATAAGGGAAAATAATAAAGATCGGGTCCCGTTGCTAAGCAACCATGCGGTTAAATTGCAACGCATCCGCACTTGCTTGCGGATGCTTGCAATTTTCCCGCAGCCCCATTCACTTCTATGAGGCCTGCGTTGCGTGAAAAACGCACAATATAAAGCATGCTGCGATTTTCACGCAACGCAGAAGTGATGCGTGAAAATCACCGCTCATGTGCACAGACCCATAGAAATGAATGGGTCCGGATTCAGTGCGGGTGCAATGCGTCCTCCTCACGCATTGCACCCTCGCGGAAAACTCGCCCGTGTGAAAGGGGCCATAGTGTCAAAAAACCAGTCCAGCAAAATCTGCCTTCCAAAAACCAAATGCGTTCCCTTCCTTCTACTCCGTGTCGTATGGCCATACAGCAGTATACGACCACATATGGGGTGTTTCTGCAAACTAGAGAATCAGGGCAATAAATATTGAGTTTTGTTTGGCTATTAACCCTTGCTTTTTTCAGTTTTTCATAACAAAGCATTTTGAGAAAAATTGTTTTTTATTGTCTCCACATTCTGAAAGCCATATTTTTAATTTTTATTTTTTGGGCAACTGTCTTAGGTAGGGGCTCATTTTTTGTGGGATGAGATGATGGTTTGGTTGGCACTATCTTGGGGTGCATATGACATTTTGGTCGCTTGGTAATACACTTTTTTGTGATGTAAGGTGACAAAAATGACTTTTGACATGGTATTTATATAATTTTTTTTTCTGTGTTCACCTGAGGGGTTAGGTCATATTTTTATAAAGCCGGCGATACCTAATATGTATACTTTTTTTAAATTTATTTAAGTTTTACACATTAATATTATTTTTGAAACAAAAAAAAATCATGTTTCAATGTCTCCATAGTCTGGGAGCCATATTTTTTTATTATTATGGGCAGTTGTCTTATATAGGGTATCATTTTTTGCAGGATGAGATGACGGTTTAATTGACAATATTTTTGTAATGCATATTATTTTTTGGTCGCTTGCTATTATAGTTTTTGAGATGTGAGGTGACAAAAATGTTTTTTTTTTACATTGTTTTTATTTTTATTTCTTACGGTATTTACCTGAGGGGTTAGATCATGTGATATTATTATAGAGCAGGTTTTTACAGACCAGCGATACCTAATGTGTATACTTTTTTTTTAAATTTATTTTACTTTAACAATAACAGCATTTTAGAAAAAAAAAATAATGTTTTAGTGTCTCTATAGTCTGAGAGCCATATTTTTTTATTTTTTGGGGCAATTGTCCTATGTAGGGGCTCATGTTTTGCGGGGTGAGATGGCGGTTTGATTGCTACTATTTTGAGAAGGATACGCCTTTTTGATTGCTTGTTATTACACTTTTTGTGATGTAACGGGACAAAAAATTGCTTATTTTACACCATTATTTTTTGTTTTACGGTATTTGCGTGAGGGGTTAGGTCATGTGATACTTTTATAGAGCAGGTTTTTACGGATGTGGCGATACATAATATGTGTAGTGTATTTAATTTTTTTAATTTTTATTCAGTGATATGTGTTTTTTATTTTTACTTTTTTTTCACTGTTCTACTTTTTTTTTTTGACCCAGACCCACCTGGTTCTTGTAGATCCAGTGGATCTGGTGTCTATATAATACAGTACAGTACACTATACAGTGTACTGTACTGTATTTTTTTTACTTTACATAGTCTAAGCAGACTTGTGCCTTTTGCACAAGTCTGATTAGACTTTCAGGACCATAGAGAGCAGGACGCTTCTAAAAGCGTCCTGCTGTCATGGTAACCATCAGCCGCTGACAGAACTGCGATCCCATCCTGTCGGGGGGCTGCAAAGGCACAGTAGCCCACCAATGGGAGAAGGAGGGAGCTCCCTCCCATTTAACCCCTTCCATACAGCAGGCCGTACGGATTGCGGCATGGAAGGGGTTAAAACTGCTGACATCTGCAGCACAGATGTCAGCAGTTTTTTAGCAAAGTGTCAGCAATGTGCTGACACTTTGGTAAAACCACTATACCACCAACGATGTTACAGAGGAGGCGAGCGGGGGACTGTACCGTCGCCCGCAACCACTCCCCCTGCACCCCTGGAGCCACAATATGATTGGGGGCTGCAGGGTGGGGTTAAAATTTAACACTTTGGGGGCATTTACTCTGTGACTGCGGGGATCAGAGATCGCACAAAGTGCTGCAAGCTGCAGGTCTGAATTGACCTGCGGTTTGCAGCGATCGCCAATACAAGGTGTGTCACAGAACCCCCCTGGGCATTGTAACAAGGTACCTGCTGAATGATTTCAGCAGGTACCTTGTTCTGCTCACTGCCGGCTGAGCAGCAGTGATCGGAACTACTCATGACGTACCGGTACCTCATGGGTCCTTACGGACACGGGAATCATGATGTACCGGTACGTCATAAGTCCTTAAGGGGTTAAATACACAGTCTGCAGATGATGTACAGTATATGTCACTAATAATAAAAATATCTTGCTGCTGTCAAACACACACAGTAGTCCTTAAGAGGACTTTGGGGTCTTTGAAAAGCTTTTGGTAGTAAAAACAGCTAATTTCTCTCCCTACACTATCTCTTACTTCCGAAGCACTGTCCCTGAGACTGCAGGAGGTAAATAGATTACTGCTCTAAAACACACACACACACACACACACACAGTAGTCCTTAAAATGACTTTTGGGTCTTGGAAAAGCTCTCTCAGAATAAAAACTGTGAAATTTGCTCACAGTTTTTATTCTGAGAGAGCTTTTCCAAGACCCAAAAGTCATTTTAAGGACTACTGTGTGTGTGTTTTAGAGCAGCAATCTATTTACCTCCTGCAGTCTCAGGGACAGTGCTTTGGAAGGAAGAGATAGTGTAGGGAGAGAAATTAGCTGTTTTTACTACCGGCCAGCCATTCCGGTCAGCCAATCACTGTAATGCTAGCAGCCAACATGGCTCCTGGCATTACAGTAAGGGCAGTACTTACCTGCACCTTTATTGGCTACTTAAAACCCACGAAATGTGCGGGGCGGAGACTCGAGCTTTGTGCTAGCGCACATGCGGTACTCGATCGAGTACCGCCATGTGCCGTACATAGCGATGCTCGAGCCGAACAGATATTCGGCCGAGCATGGTCGCTCATCACTAAAGATTACCATTGAATCTATTAATTATTTAAGTATACAAAAGCCCTCTACTGAAGAATTGTAACAGCTGTACTGCTGTAAAGTGATTTTAGTAAAGTTCCCCTCTGTTTTACAACTAAAGACTACTCTTTATTACTACTACTCTCAACATTTGCACCTTACCAAGCTGGCGTCACGAACACAGGGGCCCGGCCCCCAAAGACCCTAAACGACCAACACCACGGGCACCTCAACTTCCATATGGCTGGTGTTCCCTGTAACCAAGAGTGCCCCGGAGGATTTCTTTCTGTCTTCCCATCCACTGCACGCCAGCCCCAAGGGACAACTTATCCGTGAGTACTACTATCCTTGGCACCTCACACACATCACCCCTAAGGTATCTGGCCGTCGCAAGATCAGCAGCAGGCACTTAACCATAATGTTTTAGATGGTCAGCTTGGCAGCAAGCCCTCGCCCATATTGTTTAAGATGGTCACCGCAGCAGCAGGCCCTTACCCATAATGTTTTAGATGGTCAGATAAGCAGCAGGCCCTCACCCATAATGTTTTAGATGGTCAGATAAGCAGCAGGTCCTCACCCATAATGTTTTAGATGGTCAGATATGCAGCAGGCACTCACCCCTAATTTTTTAGATGGTCAGCTCTGCAGCAGGCCCTCACCCCTAATGTTTTAGAGCAGGGATGGGCAAACCGCGGCTCTCCAGCTGTTGTAAAACTACAATTCCCACCATGCCCTGCTGTAGGCTGATAGCTGTAAGCAGTCTTTGCATGCTGGGAGTTTTAGTTTTGCAACAGCTGGAGGTTCACCAGCAGGCCATTAATTTCAAGGGTGTATATGATACCCTCCTTTATCTGTAAAAAAGGTGTATTGTAGTGCCGGTTCACTGTAATTTTTGGCAGCCCTTTCACTTAGTGCATAGGCTTTATGAGTGTAGGAGTCCCACTATCTGAACAATTGTACCACAATGTGAATGAGGCCCTCTTTTATATGATATACATGTTGTATCGGAGTGCCTCTTCCTTGAAATTTTTGGCAGCACTTGCACTTTATATCCAAGTAAATATACAGGAAAGAATGTTTCCTAACAATTTTCCTCTAAATGCGATTTTATCTTCGGTTTTGTGCGTATTATTGACAGTCTGTAAGAGTGGCGTACAACTCGGACAACATCGTTCCCAGCAGCGACATGGGAGTCCAAGATGCATCCAGACACCCTCCCCATGCTGTTCCAAAACCATTTCAGTGGTGTTTCCATCAATTTCTGACCTTTTCCTGTGAACCAGACACCCTCCCTTCTTCAGAGCAGGGGGTGCCTGGTTTAATGCTCGGGTTCTTCCATTGACTTTCATTGTGGTCGGGATGCTCGGTAGAGCACCCGAGCATTCCGAGGTGTTCTACTCAAACACCTGAGCACTCGAGCATTTTGTTGCTCGACCAACACTACTTTTTACCAATTATATAATTGAAGAACAAAGAGTTTTGCTCTCTTTGTCAATTAATCTCTTGGTCTCTAGTTTGGCTTTTATTTGTTTTTTTATATATTTTATTTTTTTCCTTATAGTTTTTCAGTGCTTTCTTGCTACCCTCCTGTTTTAACGATTTAAATGCTTTCTTTTTGTCCTTCATTGCTTTCTTTACAGTTACTATTTATCCACATTGGTTTTTTCTTGTTCCTTAACCTTTTATTCACATAAGGTATGTACCTCTCACAAATAGATTTTAGGATGCTTTTAAATATATCCAATTTTGTGGCTGTATTTTTATTTTTGAGGACTTTGTCCCAGTTAGGCCTATGGCCTCTCTTAGTTGGCTAAATTTAGCTTTTTTTGGTATTTTTGTTCCTCCCTGAAGAAACACTCTTTTGAATGACAATTGAAAGGCTATTTATGGTCACTATTTTCCAGGTGTCCCCCAACCTGCACATCTGTTGTTCTGTGAGGTCTATTGGTTAATACTTAGTCCAGTATGGCTGTCCCTCTGGTCGGGTCCTGAACCAGTTGGGAAAGGTAATTGTCTTTGGTTATTGCCAAGAACCTATTTCGTTTATGAGCTACAGTATACAGGTTTCAGTTTCCCAGTATACAGTGCCTTGCAAAAGTATTCACCCCCTTGACTTTTTTCGTGTTTTAGTGCCTCACAACCTGGAATTAACATAGATTGTTTGAGGATTTGCATCATTTAATTTGCAGAACATGCCCACAACTTTGAAGATTATAATTTTTTTTTTATTGTGAAGCAAACAACAAATAGGAAAAAATAACAGAAAAGTCAATATGCATAACTATTCACGCACCTAAAATCAATACTTTATAGAGCCACCTTTTGCAGCAATCATAGCTCCAAGTCGCTTTGGATAAGTCTCTATTAGCTTGCCACATCTTACCATTGGGATTTTAGCCCATTTCTCCTTGCAAAACTGCTCCAGCTCCTTCAAGTTGGATGGTTTCTGCTTGTGAACAGCAATCTTTAAGTATGAGCACAGATTTTCTATTGGATTCAGATCTGGGCTTTGACTAGGCCATTCCAATATATTTACAAAATATGCCTGTATTTAGCTCCATCCATCTTTCCCTCAACGCTGATGAGTTTCCCAGTCCCAGCTGCTGAAAAACATCCCCACAGCATGATGCTGCCACCACCATGTTTCACTGTGGGGATGATGTTCTTTGGGTGATGTGATGTGTTGGGTTTGCGCCAGACATAGCGTTTTCTTTGATGGCCGAAAAGTTCAATTTTAGTCTCATCAGACCAAAGAACCTTCCTCCATAAATTTTGGGCGTCTCCCACGTGCCTTTTCGCAAACTCACAATGTGCGTTTTTGTTTTTTTCTGAAAGTAATGGCTTTCTTCTGACCACTCTGCCATAAAGCCCAACTCTATGGAGTCTACGGCTTATTGTCGTCCTATGTACAGATACTCCAGTCTCTGCTGTGGAACTCTGCAGCTCCTCCAGAGGTACCTTAGGTCTCTGTGCTGCCTCTCGGATTAATGCCCTCCTTGCCAGGTCCATGAGTTTTGGTAGGCAGCCATCTCTTGGCAGGTTTGCTGTTGTGCCATGTTCTTTCCATTTGGTTATGATAGATTTGATGGTGCTCCTGGGGATCATCAAAGATTTGGATATTTTTTTATAACCTAACCCTGACTTATACTTCTCAACAACTTTGTCCCTTACTTGTTTGGAGAGTTCCTTGGTTTTCATGGCAGTGTTTGGTTAGTGATGCCTCTTGCTTAGGTTTTGCAGCCTCTGGGGCCTTTCAGAAACGGTGTGAATATGTAATGACAGATCATGTGACATTTAGGCCTCTTGGACATGAAGGTTTTTTTTTTCCATTTATGTTCCGTTTTTTTGCGTTCTATATACGGACCGTATATGGAATGATTCATTTCAATGGATCCGCAAAAAAAAAAAATGGAAGGTACTTCGTATGCCTTTCGTTTCCGTATTTCCGTTCAAAGATAGAACATGTCCTATTATTGTCTGCATAACGGACAAGGATAGTACTGTTCTATTAGGGGCCAGCTGTTCCATTCCGCAAAAAATGGAAAGCACACGCACGTCATCCGTATTTTTGCATATCCATTTTTGGTGGACTGCAAAATACTGAAAAAGCCATATGGTCATGTGCAAGAGGCCTTAGATTGCACACAGGTGGACATCATTTCACTAATTATGTGACTTCTGAAGGTAATTGGTTGCACAAGAGCTTTTTATGGGCTTACTAACAAAGGGGGTGAATACATACACACATACAAATTTTCTGTTTTCTATTTCTAATCAATAGTTTTATTAATATATTTTTCTCATTTCACTTCACCAACTTAGACTATTGTGTTCTGATCCATCACATAAAATTCAGATTAACAAAACATTTAACTTAAGGCTGTAATGTAACAAAACACAAAAAAAGTCAAGGGGGAAGAATACTTTTGCAAGGCACTGCATATCTGGGAAGTTGAAGTCCCCCATAATAACAACCTCATTATGATCTGCTGCCTCGTCTATCTCGTTTAGTAGCAGATTTCCTATGGACTCTGGTATATTAGGTGGTTTATAATAAACTCCTATTAGTATTTTATTGTTGTTTTTGGCTCCATGTATCTCTACCCACAGCAACTTGAGCAACTTGTTAACCTAAATCCCTAAAATCATTTTTAAGGATGCTCCACCTACCTGCAACTTTGTCATTGGTTTCGATATGGACCATGACTGCTGATCTTCTCCAGCCCCTCCCAGAAATCTGTCAACCCGATCCGCGATGTGTAGAACTTGAGCGCCAGGAAGACAACACACCGTTCGATGATCCCATTTTTCGTGACACATCACCCTATCTGTACCCCTAATAATTGAGTCTCCCACTACCAGCACCTGTCTGGCCTGCCCTGCTCTCCCGGTCCCCTGCTTACTGAAGCTGACATTCCCCTGACTGTCAGAGGAAGGGTTCCGGCTGCAGCAGTGCTCTCCCTGAACTGACATCCCCCTCATCTGCCAACCTTGCAAACTTGTTGGGGTGTGTCAGATCAGGGCTCTCTTCCTTCTACCCCGCTTTCTAACTGTTATCCAGCTAACTACCTCACTTTACTGAGCCTCCTCGCTACCACCCTCCCCCACATCTACCCCATTGAGTGCTTGCTCAGTGAGCAGCAAACTCTTTTTCATATTGTCAACGCTTCTCAGTGTTTAAACTGGCCCACTTAGATACGCAATTCCGAATGGGCAATTTGCTTACATTTTGACCAAATATACCTCAAAACAGCTGTTCCAGGACTGCATACATTAGACGAGATGTGCACTGGACTGTGTTGTCAATAATGGAACACATACTAAATGGGGATTACGCAAGAAAAGAGAAAAAATACTATTTAGTGCAGTGATAAGAATCTAACTTACTGTAGTCCCCTCCTAAAGAAAGTCCCTGAATCTCAAGTCACATAATCTAAACACAATTAATACAAACATACACTTGAACTCAAACACTTGAACGCTCACAAACTCACGTTGTTTGTCTGCTTGTATAAGTGCAGCTCTTAAACCAGACTGTGAGGGCATGGAGGCAGGACTCATAAGCTTTCTCTATAAAACTTTGCATTGTTTACCCAGCTTTTCACATTAAAATACTGATTCAAACAATAGAAAGCTGATATATTTCTGAACACAAGGGGACATTTACTAAGACCAGTGATCTTAGTCCATGTCTGCTGCCGCTTAATGCACCTAAGTTATATAGAGGCGCCAGCCTCTACATAACTTAGGTGCTTTACCGGCAGCCATGCGACTTGCTTAAATCTCCGCCAGCTCCCTTGCTGGTAAAAAAAAGTGCAGAAAAAGCAACAGATTTTGTCGCAAAGCACCTTGCAACAAAATCTGCATCTTAAATATGCCAAAAAGTGGCTCATATTTTTATATAAATGACCCCCACAGCCTCTACCTATCTACCCTATGCTACCAGATCTGGATATCATAGGATACCTTTCAGCGGGATAATGATCAATATCACAAGACACACATCATAGCAATCTGATTTTATGTACAGTATATAGCAATGTGTTCAATGTACTCCAATGACCCTCACAGTCACTATACAATATCTTGGTCCGTTTGAGTACATTTCGGATATAAGTCAAATGGGTTTCTAACAAGCGTTAAAAGCTTTCAAAGGTGTCATACATTTACACTTTATATTTTTATACTAATGCACTGTACTTGATTTCTATCCAATCAAAATTCCAAACCATTAAAACCTTAAAGAGCACCTGTGACTACAAAATTAAATGTAATCTGTTAGCACCATGTTATAGAGCAGGAGGAGCTGAGCAGATTCAGTGATTGATAGCTCTGTGTGTATAAGGCCTTATTCACACATCCGCAATGTAGTCCGCATGTATTCCGCAATTTTGCGGAATACATGCGGACCCATTGACTGTAAATGGGGCCGGGAACGATGCGGAGAGCACACACTGTGCTCTCCGCATCCGATTTTGCGGAGCGCGCCGCCGATCTTCCGGTCCGCGGCTCCGCAAAAAAAATAGAGCATGTCCTATTCTTGTCCGCAACTGCGGACAAGAAGAGGCATTTTCTATGGAGATCGGGCAATGTGCGGTCCACAAAAAAGCGGAATGCACATTGCCGCTGTGTCCGTGTTTTGCGGATCCGCGGCTCCGTGGATCCGCAAAACACTTGCGGATGTGTGAATAGGGCCTAAGTGTGCTGTGAGAGATAGGTTTTAATTCTCTATATATATATGTATTGTATTACCCTTTTCTGTCCACAAGATGGCAGTTAACCAGATGTGTGAGCCACGTGTGCATTTCTTTTTCTTAAGGTCACTGGGGGAATGGCAGGGTGAGTTGGGTTGCCTTTTTCAAATGTGCCAATAAAACTCAGGGATAAAATTGGCAAACTACTCCCACTTTGTCAAAGAGCCAATAATGTTTCTTTAAGGACCACCCTTTTTGTCTACCTCACATCTCTTATATAAGTGTATGTTAGGGTACTTTCACACTTGTGGGAGGACGGATCCGACAGGCTGTTCATCCTGTCGGATCTGTCCTGCCGCTATTTCGCTGTAACGCCGGACTGCCGCTCCAGCTCCATTGACTATAATGGGGGCAGGGGGCGGAGTTATGGTGTGGCACGGCAGTGCACGGCGAGAGGCCGCCGAACTAAAAAGTCGGACATGCAGTACTTTTAGTCAGGCGGCCTTCCGCCGTGCACTCCTGTTCTGCGCCGTAACTATAGTCAGTGAGGACAGAGCAGTCCGGCGGCATGGCGAAATAGTGGCAGGACGGATCCGACAGGGTGCACAGCCTGTCGGATCCATCCTGTCGTAAGTGTGAAAGTACCATTACTTGAATAAAGGATGCCATATTTTTCTTGATACCAGCCTGTATTGGTCTCATTAAGAAACCTGTTTGAGCTCATACTTATAATCCTAATTGATTTGGCACCACACAAAGAAGAGAATCACATGAATTGCGATAACAGCGCATACAGAGATAGCTGTCCGTCACCGATAACTCCTCACTCCTGTACCAATAGCTTTTCACAGGAAGTGAAAAAAAACTAAGATATAAATGTAAAAATTACAGGTTTTACTGAATCTTTTCCCATAAAATATATATCAATCTGTTCAGCTTCTCCTGACAGGTCCTCTTTAAAGGCTAGTATTGATTTCATGTTTCATGTGCTAAAAACATGTTTCTATTTGAGTTTAATTAAAAGTTTTGCTTTGTTTGGCTTTAGCAGCTTGTATGTACTCATCTACTTTGCAAGCTGCAGAATGCCATTCTGAGCTGAATCCATCACAGGAGCACTTTAACAGCTTAGCCTGCAGCCCCACCCTGACCTCTCCTGAAGCTAGTGTAAGATTCCATTTTTTTTACATGCAATTTAATAAAATTCTACCCTTTAGACTGCTATTGTATGTGGATATAAAAGTATGCAACTATTTCCTCCCTATCTCTCAATACATTTTGCAGCATATCTTGCACCGGCACTGGTCATTCAAGAGTTTAATAAATGACCTAAGTTTAGAATATATTTTAATTAAAAACTCTGGGATCCTTTGTGTTCTCTAATGATAATTGCAATCATATTCACAATGATGTGTGGGCATCTTCTCAGTTTCTTAATGGCTGGATTGAGCTTGACCTGCTAAATGTCCTTAATACTAAACTAAAATGTTCTTTGTTGCTTTCTGAAGACATTGTTTAGCCATGGAAGTAATTTACTTTCATAGACCGAGTAGCAATATTTTCAGAACAGAGGGCACTTGAGGGACATAGCACTTGACATGCAGGAGAGTAGAATACTGAAATATAAATGTATCTATGAATATGGAGGTGCATGATTAAGTGATATGCACCATAATAATTCATCTGTTCATTTGCATTCTGAACAGACTCTGAGATATTATGACTTATGGAGGTTAGGGAGTCATGGAATACAATCTTTAGCCTAAATTTTTACATTTATTTAAATTAAAGACAGAATATGTGAGTTTCTGAGTACTTGATCTGAAACTTTGGTCTGTTGTACAGCAGATAAAAACGGAATAAGCTTTGTGGAAAGAATGTGTCAATGTAATGGTCAGCATTCCTTTATTGGGTAGTAATATAATGCCCATCTGAAAAAGAAGCACAAAGTTCTCAATGTGGTCAGCAGTATTTCTTCCCTGGACTGGTGAACGTACGTTAGATCCTTCTACCCTAGGATCGGTAAACATGTTATCAAAAAAATAGAGACTGCCCTCTAGGGAATTCATCTGTTTATTAATAGTATTTCACTTTTTCATTGTCATAGATGCATTGTTGCACACTGGTAACAAGTCCAATGGTTTAGGAAAAATGAACAGGTTCACTGTCATAGAAAGTGCAATGTTTCGAATGAGCAAGTGCCCTTCTTCAGTCTGCTTACAGCTGGATTGAAGAACAGGTCCAATGGTTTAGGAAAAATTAACAGGTTCACAGTCATAGAAAGTGCAATGTTTAAGATGAGCCAGTGCCCTTCTTCAGGCTTCTTACAGCTGCATTGAAGAACAGGTCCAATTCTTTAGGAAAAATGAACAGGCTCACTGTCATGGAAAGTGCAATGTTTAAGATGAGCCAGTGTCCTTCTTCAGGCACTGGTTGCAGCTAGGTTGCAGAACTGGTTTCCAAAAAATCAATGGACATAGGTATAGTGGCATACTTGAGTACTATGAGGGCAGTCATCTCAAACTGGCACACTTAAATTTGTAACATCCCATGATTTGAGGTGAATTAAACTTTTCTAAAGGAACATTCTGGGCAAACATTGTCTTATGCAGCATGCTGGATCTGGGAGGAGATGGTGCATGACACGGGGATTCTCCTCTTTAGTGTTCTTTGACTAAGGCCTCATGCACACGGCCGTTGTTTGGGTCCGCGTCCGAGCCGCATATTTCGCGGCTCGGCCGCGGACCCATTCATTTCAATAGGGCCGCAAAAGATGCGGACAGCACTCTGTGTGCTGTCCGCATCCGTTGCTCCGTTCCGTGCCCCCGCAAAAAAAATAAAGCATGTCCTATTCTTGTCCGTTATGCGGACAAGAATAGGCATCTCTATAATGGGCCGCGTTCCGTTCCACAAATTGCGGAACGGAACGCGGAGCAGCTTCCGTGTTTTGCGGATCCGCGGTTTGCGGACCGCAAAACACCCACGGCCGTGTGCATGAGGCCTTAAGGTGTTATGCCCTACCCCTTAATTCCTGCACTAGACATAAGGGAGAGAAGATGTTTTGTCCTGACTGTTTCTTTGAAAGGATGGTCTCAGTCCAAAGAGTAAAATTGGACATATATTAGTCAATAAGAAATTAGAGGAGCAGCCAGACTTTCGTTGTGGTAGCCATTTTGCAAACACAATAAGTGATGCCATGCTTGTCATTAACTGTGACTTAGCTTCCTGGAAACTGATGTTAATTGTCATTAAATCAGAATGTTCAGTCAACAACAAAGTAACAAATTAAGAGATACTGAAATGCTAATTCAATATGGATTCACTTCCTGTTGTTACTTTTGCTGGAAAAGCAGCAGTCATTTTTCATGGTGGAAACACCACCAGCAATGTGCAAAATACTGCTAGGAATTTTCGGCCTTTCTCATTGATTTCAAGGAGAAAAACACAGCTAAAATACACATGAAAGAAGTAACATGCTACTTGTGATAGATGGCCTATCTTGTAGCAGATATTATCTGTTTTGGGATTTTATGAGTATGTCATATGGTCCATTGTATAATATTGTACTTATGATAATGAAGGCTTTATGGTTCAAAAAAGTCTGCAATAGTCTGTCTTGGGATAAAATTCCTCAGTTGTAATCCAATTAGCATCTGCCTATCAGAAGCTAACATCAGATGGTGAGTCAAATTGGACCTTTGGAACTGTTAATTAGGTATGCCCTGTTCCTCCCACTTGATCCTATAAAAAATTCATGAAACGCCTAGACACTGTGATACCATTCACAGCACGTGGTTTAGAGGCTACTTGGCTACATACAGGAGTTTGAGTAAATATACTATAAGCTGTAAATAATTCCTGTTAAAACCTACATGTTAATAATTTTCATAATCACATTTAGTACATCGTGTACATCGCAGGAAGTCAAAATACCCCATACCTGACTGCATGTGTTCCCACATAACAAGGATTTCACCTTCTATAAATCCTATATATTTCATATTTGGTGTCTATGCCATCTGTATGGGGGAACATGAATTATGGAAGCATGTCTGCTCATATAACTCCATTGGAGCAGACTGGAAGACATATTTTGTTAATATTTCATATCTGCCAGCTGGATGGGGATGTGTGGTGAGCATGAGAAATGAAGCACCACCCTCAGGCTTGGACCAGGATGCAAGAGGCTGTCCTTCAGCACAGGGGCAGTTTGGGAACTTAAAGCGGGCCTGGAAAAAACCTAAAAGTGGACCCAATATTATAGGTGGGTCAAAATTGACACAAGGTGGGGCAACCCAAGTAGATGGGGCCAATACTTTAGTAGGGTAATTAATACCGCAGTGCAGAATAGAGGACTTCCTCTAATAATAATGTTCTCCCAGTACTATGTACCCAGCCAGTGGCAGTGAGGAGGGCTCAGGTGGCCCTACGGACATGGACCCACCGGGAAAATTCCCTGTAGGGTTTATGGCCAGTCCTCCCCCTGAAGGGGCATAAAAATATGTGATTGCGGACCTATCCTTCGACAAAAGTTGGGGATGCAATCTCAATGAAATGTGTACATCCTCTTCCCTGTCTCCGGGACAGTAAAGGACTTTTACCATGTAAGATGCCTATTATTAGACGTTTTTCTCCTTTTTATTTTCATTACTGTTTTAACATGTACATATGTTTGTTTATTTCTTTATTTTTTTGCAACTCAGTACTGTACTTTTTTGCATATTGAAGCCAAAACTTTAATGGTTTGCCTTATTGCCCTAATAGACTCCAGCATCCATCTAAAGTATAAGTGCGGCTTGTGTTATTGTGTGCTTGTTTAATAATAGGGCATTGTTGGGGTACCTATTGGCCCATAATTCAGTGGGTGGTGGCAGTGTGTTCTTCGATACATGGACTGTGTTGGGGTGTGATTTATGCTCAATTTGCATCCTGATTGAAGGGGACTGCAAGATTGAGTAAGTGAATTAACCCCTTGCAGTCGCACCCACATTATATGCCAGGTAGGTTACGTACGTGACTTCTCAAACATATCTGAAAACACACAGCCATATTCGCATAACAGCATTTTTACCATTGAAATTGGCGGAAAACAGTTGGTCACATTTTTGATGCATAAAATGACCATTTTACTTGACTAAAATATGACACAGATTTTAGCCATATGAACATAGCCTAAAGATAATATATGAATTATATGAAATCCACTGTAGCAACCCCCCTTCCCCCATTTTGTTTGTTCTGGAGCCCACTTAGCTTGCAATTTATTATCTCAGTATCCTGAAAAGCCTTCTAGAAGAATTTCAATGACAATACGGGTATGTCGACACAGATATAAATTGCTAAGGAAAAAATTCATGACAAAATCCAAGTTATATTTGGATCTGTCATGTATTTAGTTGTGGATGTTACCCTATGCATTGGAAAGGCTGGTACCCATAGTGGAAATTCTCCAATTCAAAAACCACACTACATGTTATTTTCCATGCAATTCCACACAGATTTGTTATGCAGTGTGTGTGGATGATTTTAAAATCTCATTGACATTGCTGTAACTGTAAAATTCTGAAGAGTTTCCACCTGCAGATCTGCTGTAGATTATTGACAAAGTATATATACATTTGCTCTTTAACTTTATCAAATTGAAGAAGTGGTTGTGTATTGCAAGGGAATTTTTAAGCACTAATTGGTTCTATTCACTTTAATTTTGTCTATTTTATATTACTTTGTAATTCCTTGAAATGTAATACCCATTCCCCATTGTGCTGATAAGCCTACATTCCTGAGTGATCTCAGAGACATGCGTGATGCACACTGGAGGAGGGGCTGATGGAAATAACTGTGGTCCGCACCAACAATTTGGGGAAACTCCACTTGGAACTTTATCCTTGGTAGGATGCAAGTATTGATTTGCTCTATCTTTTGTACATCCTGGGGTGTCGGTCATGTGTTATAATGTGGTAGACAGCCATGTTATAACATAGCCGACCGGATCCATACCCCTAGGCTAGTGATGTTTATTTACTTTTCAATATTCTGTATGTGATTTGTCTGTGTTACCTTATATTTAATCACACTAAATATATTTATTCACTTAGCCTGTGTAAACATATTCATTCTCAAATAGTCAAATTCACTTTACAATACTTGGTGGCAGCATAGGGAATTTAATTATTAATATGCTTATTACTGCTAATGTGTTACATGGAGAAGGTAGTTTGAATCCGCCACTCCGAATGGGAACCCAGGCATTCGTGGGATTCTAATAGTCTGTGGGCTAATTATTAGTGGTTGCATATTTTGTGCAAATCTGCACTAGCCGAGAGTGGAGCTGTAGTAGGCATGGTAGAATCTAGCAAGGTTGTTTTGGAAGTTGTAGAACTGAGTAGATGTTAGTGAACATCTGTAAGACTGTGTAGTAAGAGCTTGCAAATTGTGTACATCTCCTGTGATGTTGATGGGGTTCTGATAAGTTGCAAAACAGAGCAGTGTTAAGATGTTAATTTAAGGAACTGGCAAGAAAGAAAAGTACCCAAGTGTCTGCAATGATCATAACAGCACTTGTGTTAAATATTCATAGATGAACTGTTTAAGTATTTGTTGCTCTAATGCTGTGTTTGTAAACACATATGGCTATAGCATTAGAGATTTGTTTGTTTTGTAGAGGTAAGTGTGATATATCAGGGACTGTTTGTCAGTTAGTAATGAATAAGTATTGTACCTAGTGTGTGCCAATAGATCTATGGCTAGCACTAAGAATATGATGGTTTTAGAAATATATATCTTTGTTCTGGTTTCTAGAGACAGTTGAAATTATAGACAGGAGTCTGTGAGATGGTATGTTGATCAGAAAGATTAAGTATTATCTGGTATTATTATGAAGTAGAAATGTTATGGAAGAAATGTGGCCTACATTTGCCCTACATTTAAACAAGTGTTGGTGTGTCTGGTGTGTCCGGGCTATTAAAGGACATAGACACATAGATAGTGGTATTTCATGGTCCCATCCCCCTTCTAGTATGATTGTATAGCTCTGTTTATCTCTCTTTTCTGAAGTCTCAGGATAGTTGGTTGAAAGAAAAGAGTCAAGAAAGGGGGGCTGACTCCTGCGGTGGGCGGTGTCTCTTTTATATTACTTTTAGTATTCAGTGTAAAATCATTCCTTGTAATTCCTTGTAATGTAGTACCCATTCCCAGTTGTGCTGATAAGGCTACATTCCTGAGTAATCTCAGAGACAAGCGTGATGCACACTGTAGGAGGCGCTGATGGGAATAACTGTGTACTGCACCAATAATAAGGGGGGACTCCCCTTGGAACTTCATCCTTGATAGGATGTAAGTATTGCTTTGCTCTATCTCTTGTACACCCTGGGGTGTTGGTCATGTGTTATAATGTGGTAGACAGCCATGTTATAGCATGGCTGACCATATCCATACCCCATACACTTAGTAAATATATTTATAAATTTAGCCTGCGTAAGCGTATTCATTCTCAAATCGTCAAATTCACTTTAAAACAGGTTGAAATCGAAATTATTTTTTGCATGGTTTGTTTATATCAAATGAACTTCTCTCTAATTCTCTAATAAAGAACATACAAAACTGCATAGATATCCAAACTTTCTAATTCAGAAACTCAATAAATACTAGCAGCCTTGTAGTCACAATAGGAAAAGTAATATGTTGTATAGGGAGCTCCCTGCCAGGTGAATATTGGATGCTTGTAAAGTGCCAATATTTTACTGAAATTAAGGACAATGAAGGAAATGTATCATTGTAGGTATATTTGAAGTTATTTTTTAGATTGGAGTACCTATGCTCACCTGCGCCAAATTTATGAACATGGCACACAATTTTTATAAATTTGGCACAAGTGGAATTTTGTTGTGCCTATTTCGATCAAAGTACTTATGAAGGTTACTTTATGTGGATTTGCAACTTTTTTTTACAACTTTTTAAAAAATCCTACTTCAAAAACATCACATAAAAGTGATTTTTTGACCAACTTCTCACATCACTTCTCAAAGTGGTGCAGGAAGGCGCAGTTCACCAAAAGTCCCAATATTTTGTGCAAAATCCCAGAGAACTGGGCTCTAAGGCTGCCCATACATGGTCAGGTTTTTATTAGGTTTTCAGATGCAGTTTTGATTCTACTTCTCCTCTCGTCCTTTTTTTTTAAATTTACACATAGTTCTAGTTTCAAAACTACAGCTGAAAACTTGATTGTGTGCGGGAACCCTAAAGGTGCTGCTGCCACATGTCCAGGACTGCAGGTGTTTTAATGCAGATTACAGAACAGATACTACTCTTTCTATGAATCTGCTTCTGGTTTTAGTTTCAAAAACTGCATAAAACCTGAATGTATTGCAGCAGGGCTGGATTTCCACGTTCCAGGTTTTTTCATGCAGTTTTTGAAGCCAAAACCAGAAGTGGATCCATAAAAAAAGAAGTAGTATCTGTCCTTAATGCTTTAGGAGTGGATTCAAAAAGACAAGAGTCAGTCTATCCTTCATATATGTCCCCTGTTTATGATCCATTTCTGGATTTGAATCCAAAACTTGAATGTGGAAACCCAACCTAAATTTTAAGTTGTATGGTGCTATTACACATTTTTCCTCATCAAGGGTGCTACATGGTGATTATCACTGATTGCTGTCCTGCACCTGAACTTGCAGCAGTTTCAGGTTCAAGTACAGGTGCAGGTGTAGCATAATCCACATGTGGTACCTGTGGCTCTGCTGCACATGTAATAACACCCTAAAATAAGCTATACCTCAACATTTTTTAAAAAGAAAAATCAAAACCTTAATAAACATTTTTTAGGAGGTCTGCAGGCAAAGTTCATTATACTTAATAGAAAGTTTTCTGTGGTCTCCTGTTAACATCAGGGGAAGAAATTAGCAAGTCTTTTCCTAGTCGATTTCAATTGTAATTTACACCTGTAAACAGGCATAAATGTTGGTGAATTTTCTGGAGCCGATGGATCCATCCATATTGCATCCCCACCACACCCTGCTACTCTCTGGTGGTGTGAAAACATCACGCGTGTCTACATTTTGTTGCAAAACGGAGTCCTGCAACTTTATTAGAAATAACCCCCAGTGTCTCATAGTGCAAGCATTACGAATGTAGGTAGGGACAAACAAGAACAAGTACAGTGAGCCCCAAAGCTAGATAGCTAGACTGCAACTGGTTTAGGGTCCCTACACTATTTAAGTGCAGAGACGGATAAACAACAAAGACACACAAAAAAAAACAATACCAAAGTCATACGTAAATGGGTCAGAACCAGACAATCTATGCAGTACCAAACAAGATCAGGACAAGACAGACAATACAGTACCAAACAAGAGAGAGAGCGGTCTGAAGACAAGCCGGCGTCAGAGTAATCAGCAATCCAATAAGCACAGGAACATGGAACCACGAACACAGCTAGTGAGTCAGAGACTATCACTGGCACTGGAGTATGGCCAGGAGGGGGTTTAAATAGAGCACCGAGTAACTGGATCAGAAACTTATAGGTCCATGACTCAGCGCTCCATTAGTCAGCTCCATTAGTTAGCAGCTGAGCAATTGGCCACTGGTAGTCTCTCCCCGCACACCCTTGCTGCAGGGAGAAACAGAGAATTGCATTCCTATTACTAAGGATGCTGTTTTGTCACCAGGAGGCATGGCTCAGCAGTGCATCTCTCCCGGCACGGCCGCGCCGAGGATTGCGCCGCTGGAGCCCGGGCAGGTAAGTTTCCCACAGCAATGTTTGAAGTATAAGAACCAGCTATCCAGCCACAAGAGTAATCCACATACATAGATTCTGGTCCAGCAAGCATAGTACAAGTTGAGACTGTTGGGGAAAAAACCCCACCTCTATGATTGTCGGGGTTCCATATTGATGTAGTATGAGCGCTCATGAGAGCTGACACATACACACAGCTGAATCCGATTCTCTCCCTTATTCTAATAAAAGCATTCATCTTTATAACACTGCAGATAATCAGACAAATCTGGCACACCACCAAGGGGGTGGAAGTCAAAACGAATGATTTGATTCGTTATTCATAAAAGGAAATACTTCCGCACTATACTAACAGAATTCTAATAATTAAAAAGTTTCTCCTGCATTTTATCTTACAGTTGATATTCTTCAGCAGTACATCATGAAACTCAGAAGGAGCATAACTTTCTTTTGTATGTCAAACTCTGATAAGGAAACGAGGGAGCTGCTATCTTGACCTTGCAGCTAAGAACTTCTGATCTATATACACAGAAACTCCCTACATTCTTCCAGCTGGCTAATTCATTTTTCACATATGCACAAGGTAGAAAACATGTTTATACAAAATGGATTCTTATCCCTCACAAGACCAAGGACAAACAATCCAGCACCACTATATGAATAAAATCTTTTTCTTCTTTATTAGAATATTAAAGAGTCACAAATAACAGCAGTGACTACAAATGGTAACTTGATCTTAATTATAACATACAAATAAGTCAAGTAAATATAGGATAAAAACAGAGAGGGGCAAAAAACAGGTGAAAATAATAGCTCAGTAAAGAAGCCTCCGTTAACCCTTCTCAAGCCATTACAAGGACATACAAAAACAATACAAAAATACACATGTATATATGAAAACAATAGTTTTCAAACAGTTTCAACAGGATATATATAAAAAGAAACTAAAACAAAATGTCTCGAAATAGTAGAAATGTTGCAGCCTTGAGGATCAGAGAGGTTGTGCTACGAAACATGTTTTACATTTCTAAAACCAGCACCTAGGTCTGAATACTTTTGTAATTCCATGTAATAATAAATTTAGTATATCCACTGAATAAAATATATCTTTTTAGTGCCATCTGCTGTTTATTCTTTTCCTTTTTTTTGTCCATCTCACTGAGGTGGTCACACGCACTGAGTTTAAATCTTCAACTGCCACCAGTCATATATTCAATTGAAGCAATTGGAGAAATAAATGAGGAGATCTCTGGATTCTTTTGAGGTAAAGAGCTGGTTCTAGCTTTGTTAGAATGCCATGTACTATATGATGCCTGATTTTAATCTTTTACATCAATCATAGCAGAACTCCATTAACCCTCTGCCGACCGCCTAACGCACGGATGCGTCCAGGCGGCGGCAGGTTTGTTCCTCCTGGACGCATCCGTGCGTCATCTCGCGAGAGGCAACATTTGCTGTGAACGCGCGCGCGCTCACAGCGTCGCACAGCTCGGCAGTTATACTACAGTCTGCCAGAGATGATCAATCGCTGCCAGGCTGTAGGTGTAAAATAAATCGCATCAAACAGGTATATCAGACGCTGTTTTGTTAACAGCGTCTGATATACCTGCTACCTGGTCCTCTGGTGGTCCCATTTGTTGAGATCGACCACCAGAGGACCAAGTAGCTCTGTAAAGTAGCACCAAGCACCACACTACACCCCCTGTCACTTATTAACCCCTTATTAACCCCTGATCACACCATATAGACTCCCTGATCACCCCCCTGTCATTGATCACCCCCCTGTATGGCTCCATTCAGACGTCCATATGTGTTTTGCAGATCCGCAATGTGCTTTCCGCATTTTGCAGATCCGCACATTGCCAGAACTATATAGAAAATGCCTTTTCTTGTCCGCAATTGCGGACAAGAATAGGACATGTTCTATATTTTTGCGGAACGGAAGAGCAGACCCGGAAGTGCGGATCCGCAATTCC
Source organism: Bufotes viridis (assembly GCA_033119425.1). Classification (NCBI taxonomy): domain Eukaryota; kingdom Metazoa; phylum Chordata; class Amphibia; order Anura; family Bufonidae; genus Bufotes; species Bufotes viridis. The sequence continues at coordinate 36,406,652 of CM065596.1, read as the reverse complement.
AGATCCGAGCGGGACAAAGTCTGTCCCTATAGAAATGGATAAGTCCGCAATTCCGTTCCGCAAACAGAATTGCGGACGTGTGAATGGGGCATAAGAATCCCTTATCACCGCCAGTTAGTTAGCTACTTGATAAGTAGTTAGCGCCCAGCCCACCGCACCGCAGTCACTGATTTTGGCAGAGATTTTTTCATCCACATTGATCGATGAGACCCTCAAATGCCAAGGCAGTACAAACACCTCACATGTGACCCCATTTTAGAAAGAAGACACCCCAGGGTGTTCCGTGAGGGGTATGGTGAGCTCATGTAAAATTTTATTTTTTGTCACAAGTTAGTGGAATATATCAATTTCGCCATGCCCCTCACGGAATACCTTGGGGTGTCTTCTTTCCAAAATGGGGTCACATGTGGGGTATTTATACTGCTCTGGCATTTTAGGGGCCTTAAAGCGTGAGAATCCAAATGCGTAAAAATGCCCTGTGAAATCCTAAACGTACTCATTGGAATTAGGGCCCCTTTGCGCATCTTGGCTGCAAAAAAGTGGCACACATGTGGTATCGCCGTTCTCAGAAGTAGGGAAATGTGTTTTGCGGTCTATTTTTATATATACCCATACTTTGTGTGAGAAATGTCGCTGTAAACTACAACTTTTTAAATTTGTTTATACAAAGTTGTTAATTTACAGAGATATTTCTCTTACCCAGCATTGGTATATGTAAAAATACACCCCAAAACACATTGCCCTACTTCTCCTGAGTACGGCGTTACCACATGTGTGCCACTTTTTTGCAGTCTAGGTAAAGGGGCGTAAAGTCCAATGAGTACCTTTAGGCTTTACAGGGCTGCTCACAATTTACCCCCGCCCAAAATGCCAGAACAGTACAAAACCCCCACAAATGACCCAATTTTGGAAAGAAGACACCCCAAGGTATTCTCTGAGGGGCATATTCAGTCCATGAAAAATTGAACTTTTTGTCACAAGTTAGCGGAAAGTGAGACTTTGTGAGAAAAAACTATAAAAAATCAATTTCTGCTAATTTCTCATGATGACGCGCTGCCAAGCACTCTGGATTGGATATTAGAGAAGCACGCAGAATCTTTGGTAATCGATCTGATAGGCTGTCATGACACTTAGCGAGGAAGAGACAGGATATTGAGCCTGTCAATCTAACGCTCATTATTTATACATCCAATGAAGCGGTGACACTCAAAGCTGCCCATCCCCCTGAAGAAGCCATAATGTTGGTGAAACATGTTGGGGGGCAGATTTAGATTTTAGATCAGAACGCTACTCCGTCAATTTCTCATATATTAGCTCAAATTAGATAGCGATCTTATCATCGTCTAAGCTCAGAGGTGCTGGCGTTTGGAGTGGCACACAGGACTTAGTCACTGCCATACCCCAGCATTATTAAAAGGACTACTCCTCATACAAGTGGTAGTTTGGGAGAGCGCACTAACAATAGCGCCTCCCTGGCTACAGCTTTAGTAAACAGAACATGCTGTAGTTGGCTGTAGATCAAAAGTCAGCCTCACGGCTTACACAAAAGCTGCCACAACTGAGCTATGAGATAGAAGTGAATAGGCAGGAGATTGTGCACATCTCCTCTACCTACTGTATCACTGCAGATATTGGCAATCACTGGCGGAGTGGTGACTGTATTTTTAATCTCCCTCTTTTTGTTTGGTTCTAAATAGGACACGCATCAAATATTTTATATGTGTTACAATAAAAGTGAAGTTTTATTTTATTTCATACCTGGGTCAAGATAGGTTGCACAGCCTAGTTTAGGCATCTGTTTGTTTATTAAGTATTCACAACCTTACCCAGGTCAGGTCTTTAGGTAATTAGGTAAAACTACAACTCCCACAATACCCTGCTGTAGGCTGATAGCTGTAGGCTGTTCGGGCATTCTGGGAGTTGTAGTTTTGCAACAGCTGGAGGGCCGCAGTTTGAGGATGCCTGGGATAGAACATGTCCAATACTTGACTACAACATGTGGACTACGGACCCATTAAAGTCAATAGGTCCACACCATGATGCGGAGTGCACACGGCCGGTTACCTGTTTTGTAGATCAGTAGTTTGCGGACTGAAAAACACTTACAGTCATGTGAATGTCCCCTTGCAGTAACATGTTGCAGTAACCCTTAAAGTAAATGAATAAACTGCAGTTACCAATAAACTGAATAAGATTTGCCAAATCTCACGTACACTTTGCTTTTTTCTTCAACGCAGAAATTGACCTGCTGTGCAGAATTTACTATCTGCAGCATGGCAGTTGTGTCTAGGATTCCACACCTTAGTGTTTTACCCATAGAGTTCAATAGGGTTGTTAACATAAACCGAAAATCTGCACTAAAATCGGCATCAAAAACTGCATAAAAACACACCAAATATACAATAAATAATACAGATTTCTGTACATTTTTTGGTGCTGATTTCCTGCAGATTTTCTGTGCACAAATCTGCACTGTGTGCAGGTACCCTTATGCTGAAGCAATTCAGTTCTCTCCAGTTGAATCACCAGTTTTTCAGTCCTAGAGAGCAATTGGGATAATCTCTGGCCCGAAGACAAGAACCAAATGCTGCCATAGCTTGAAAATCCATGTTGGAACTAAAATTTATCCTAATTCTAAGTGATTTCACCAACTGGGACACCCTTCAGAGTATGTTTGGGATAAGATCTGCAGTAAGTTTTCTGTATTTAGATGTACAAATAGTATGATTCACCTGTCCCTTCAATGTAAGATCCAAAAATGCAATTGAAAAATAATTAAAATACTTATTTTATTATGGATTAGCGATTTTAAATTCAGGTGCCTGACACACTTGGTTAGTTGGCTGCCTACTAGAAAATCGAATATGTGATAAATGTGTAACAGCCACCAGCTCAGCAAAATCCATGTCCTGTAACTGACTAGTGTATTCTGCACAACCAGAAATAAAAATCTCATTGTCATTGGATTTAGAAAAATGATGTTTTCCAGTCAGATCCAGTATAAATAAATTTGTATGAAAAATTGTGGAAAAAAATATCGAAATAAGCCTTAAAGACAATAAATGTGTTTTGTGACTGGGTGAGTTGTTGAGAAGAGATTTAGAACAAATAGTTTATCAGGGGTTAATGCCTGTTGTGCAAGTGGGTAGGCAGTGTACAGCAGGTGCATCATCTTCTGTGCTTCCTCCCACTCCTCCTGTATTTTTTTTACCCCTTTTTTGGTTTTAGGATTCTTATACTAAGAATGACAACTTGTCCAAATTAGTAGTTGACTCCGGTATGGCGTCCCCATCCATACTATCCAATGGTGAATCAGTTCATGCAGCCTCAGAAGAGCTAACACTAGTTCCAATCTATGGCAAGATCATTTTTTGCCATGTTGTAAGATAGATTTGGGTGTAGTTATAACCTGTTATAATCTGTTCCCGTTGACCCTATTCCTACACTTGATCATGTGTATAGTCAAAAATATCCCTTCTGAATTTTCCTTTTATACCTTCAGTAACATAATCTAATTTGCCACACTTGAACGAGTAGTTTCCATCTAGTCATCATATTTAGGGTTTTGAGGAAATGTCTGAAGAGTTTACTGTACACCATCAATCTGATTTTTAACCTCCTTCTCATAGTGCAATACCCAGCACATAAGGGCAAAAGGTATAATAATAGACATGCATGATTGATAAAAGGTTAACCTATGGGAGTTGTGCAGGACCAACTCTGATGAAAGCATATGCAAGTAGATAGCTGCTGCTCCCTTTTCCTTGGTGGTTAAAGGACAGATGAACATGGGACCAAAACAGATGCCTTCAGCTACCAAGTGCACATGTAACAGGTCAGCCAATTTCATAGGTACAAATCTGCTGACAGATGCCCTTTAATGAACTTTTACATCTGCTTACTAAAGTAATAGGAAAGAAGACAAGGAAAGATGCTGGTGCTGATGCCATTAGCTGGTGGGCATAAGAATATCCTTTATTAATATTAATGAGCAGCAATTTTTGACACAAATGGTTGGAAATAATAGTACATGCTTATACATAGACAAAAATTGTGCCAGTAAAGACGCGCGAAGACCTCATTTGTATAACCTCATGGTGGTTAAAATGGTTAGAGAAACAAAATGGAGGTGTTCTCTAATGAACTATTGGAGTTCAAGAGATGCATATATCATATTTACCAAATTGAGACATTTAAAACCCATGTCACGTCCCTCCCATGACAGAGGTGAGAAGATCTGAGAGACTAGTGGCACGTGAGAGTATCTGATTTTTTCGTCTTACAGTGTTGTTGTTTGGTAATAACCACACCTCTTGTCAGGTGCAGCTTGTGGGTCCTTACTGAGGCTCTATTTTTAGCATGGCCAACCTGTGGCTCTCCAGCTGTTGTAAAAGTTCTGACTCACATTGATTACCATGCGGTTGATATTTTCTGCTGGAGTTGGTTGAGCTGGTGTGTTGTTCCTTTGGATCTCTTGCTCCTATATTCTTCTTTAAGCTAAGTGCATTTTGTTTTGCATTTTGTTGTTCGCTTGTGTGTGTGTTGTTGCCTAGGCCTCAGGGAGACGCTAGTCTCATTCCCTGCCACCACTCCTAGGGCCTTTCAGGGTCTCCAGGGCTAAGGTTCCGACGTATAAGTATTTCCACCTTCTGGGTCTACTCATACTGGCAGGAGTCAGGGAAAGGTCTAGAAATTCCTAGCAGGTCACCATCCCTTTCCCTGAACTTTGAGGCCTCCAGTCTATTCCTTCTGTTTGTTATCTGGTGTTATCCCCTCCCAATTACCCGTGACATTATCAACTGCCAAAAAAAAATCATTTTGTTTGCGTTAGTGCAGCGATGGATACTGTTTCTGCACTGGTTGTTCGCATACAGGGACTGTCTTTGGAGGTGGCTGACCTACGCACGGCTGTCTCGCAGTTTCAGAGACCACAGGTGGCGGCTATCAGCAGCAAGAACCAGGCCTGCCCTGAACCTAAGGTCGCTCTCTCGGATAGGTGTTCTGGGGGAAGTGACAATTTTATTCAGTTCAGGGAGTCGTGCAAACTTTATTTTAGACTTAGTCCTAACTCTTCTGGGGACGAGAGTCAAAGAGTGCGGATTATTATTTTGTTACTGAAAGGTGACGCTCAGTCTTGGGCTTTTTCTTTGCCGACCGGATCACAATCACTCCGGTCGGTAGATGAATTTTTCAGAGCTCTGCGGCTTATCTACGATGACCCAGATCGGGTCTCCCTGGCCGAGACTAAGTTACGTGGCTTACATCAGTGAGAGCGTTCTGCAGAGTCCTATTGCTCTGAATTTAGGATATGGGCTACTGATACTGAGTGGAATGACCCAGCCCTCCATAGTCAATTCTGTCAAGGGTTATCCGAGAACCTGAAGGACGCCTCTGCATTTCATGAATATCCAGAGTCATTGGAGGCAGCCATGTCTCTGGCTGTACGTATTGATAGACGCCAGATGGAGAGATCTAGGGTTCACCTCGCTCGGGACGCACTCACATATGGGGAAGCAGCCTCTTCCAACACTTTGGGTAGGGAGGCACTTGAGCTAATGTCTGATGAGCCAATGCAGTTGGGGGAATTTACTCCTGGACCTGGTGATAAAAATGTTAGGGTTAAGAAAAGACTATGCTTTTTCTGTGGTAAAGGGGGACATTTTATTAACGTATGTCCTTATGTTAAACGTCAAGGTGAAAAAGATAGAAAGAAAACTAATGTGTTTAGTCCTCTTCTCCCTTTTCTCATTTACCGGTAGTACACGATTTCTCCTGCCTGCCAAGGTGGCGCTAGACTCCAAAACTGTGGGAAGTATTTATTGACAGTGGGGCAGGGGTTAACCTAGTGGATGGCCAATTTGTCCGTATGTATGGTTTGACAACAAGCGCATTAGACAAAAATATTTCCGTGTTTGATTCCACCCGACTCTCACAAAAGTGTTTTTCACAAATGGTGTAGGACATTCGCCTAAAGATGGGAGATTCTCATCAAGAATCCATTTTGTGTTTTGTGCTGGAGAGTCTGCCTGCTCCTCTTGTGCTAGGTTTACCGTGGTCAACCAAACATAACCCTACCGTTGATTGCCTATCGAGACAGATTCTTGATTGGAGTGATTTTTGCATTGACAACTATCTTAGCATGTCGCATTCTGTTGTAACCACTAAAATAGTACCTTCTTTTATTTTTGATTTTTCGGATGTATTCTCTGAAAGTAGATACCAAGAGTTACCTCCACATCGAGAGTATGATTGCCCCGTCAACCTTATTCCCGGAGCTAGTTTGCCCAAGTCTCGGTTGTATAATCTTTCTGAACCCAAAAGAGTAACCATGTGAGAAAATATCACCAAGAGTTTGGCTAAAGGTCATATTAGACAATCCAAATCCCCAGTGGATGCAGGGTTCTTTGTTAAAAAAAAGACGGAACTCTTAGGCCATGTTTGGACTTCCGTGAGCTTAATCGCATTACTGTCTGTGATCCCTATCCCGTTCCTTTGATCCCAGATTTGTTCAATCAGATTGTGGGTATGGAGATGCTTCAGGATCATGTGAGTCAGGTCTTACAGATCCTAAGGGAGAATAAATTGTATGCTAAGATGGAGAAGTGTGTATTTTTGTGTATTTGTGGTCCCGGAAGTGTAATTCCTGTTTTACCTACTCTCATCTTCGTGTTTTTGTATGGATCCGGAAAAAGTCCGTGCTGTGTTGGACTGGGATCGACCCAAAAATCTGAAAGCACTCATGCTATTTTTGGGTTTCACCAACTACAGATATGACTAAGAAGGGTGCAGATTTCTCAGTCTGGTCTGATTACATGTCTTTTCAGCGGTAAAGGAATGTTTTGCTTTTGCTCCTATACTGGTGCAACTTGATGTGTCACACAGCCATTCATTGTGGAAGTTGACGCATCCGAGGTAGGGGGTTGGAGCAGTTTTGTTGCAGGGTCCTTCTCCTAGCAAAAGGCGCCCATGTGCTTTTTTCTCTAAAAAAAACTCTACTGCTGAAAGAAATTATGATGTATGTAATAGAGAGTTGCTGGCCATTAAATTGGCTTTTGAGGAATGGCACCATTGGTTGGAAGGAGCAATTCATCCCATTATAGTAATTACTGATCACAAAAATCTGGCTTATCTGGAGTACGCTCAACGTCTGAACCCAAGGCAGGCCAGATGGTCATATGGTCATTGTTTTTTTTACCAGATTTAATTTTGTTGTCACCTATCACCCTGGGGTCAAGAACGTCAAAACGGAGGCTTTGTCGCGTAGCTTTCCCGGGGGCAACAGGGGTGTGTGTGTGTGTGTGGGGGGGGGGGGGGCGGGGGATTCGGAAGATCCTGGCCTGACATTTGCTGATGGGGTAGTTGTATCCGCCCTTTATCTTGAACTTGAGGCAGAGGTGTTGGAGGCCCAGGGAGATGCACCTGATTCTTGTACTCCAGGGAAGTTGTTTACGGCACGGTTTGAAGAACATCACAGTACTGTTCTTACGGGACACCCTGGGAGCAGATCCACGGTTGATCTTATTTGCCAGAGATTCTGGTGGCCAGGGTTGCATAACTGTATTGAGGGCTATGTGTCAGCTTGTGAGACTTGCGCGCGTGCCAAGGTGACACATACTCTGCCTTCAGGATCTCTACTTCCCTTGTCTGTCCCGTCCTGACCGTGGACTCATTTGTCCATGAACTTTATCACAGATTTGCTTAATTGCTCACTGAAAACTGTGATTCTGGTGGTTGTTGATTGCTTTAGAAAGATGTCACCATTATCAGGTCTACCTAATGTTAAAACTCTTGCACAAGTATTTGTTGATAACATCGTAAAACTACACGGTATCCCCTTTGATGTGGTGTCTGATAGGGAGACTCAGTTTGTTTCCAGATTCTGAAAGGCGTTCTGTACTCGCCTGGAAGTCCAATTGTCCTTCTCTTCGGCTTTTCATCCTCAGTCGAACGGACAGACTGAACACACTAACCAGAATCTGAAGACTTATTTGAGATGTTTTGTCTCGGAGAATCAGGAGGAGTGGTCTTCATTTTTATCGTCAGCCGAGTTTGCCATAAATAACCATAGACAGGAGTTCTCTGATAAGTCGCCGTTTTTTGAAGCATATGGGTACCATTCGCAGTTTGGCCCCTTTTTTTGGTACTGAGACTTCTCGTATACCTGAAGAGGAAATATTTTTCTCTTCGTTGTCATCTAGATGTATGGCTGGCAAGAGACGTGTGAGTGGTCCGGACCTGAGAGTGGGTGATTCTGTGTGGTTGTCCACAAGAAACATTAAGTTGAAAGTATCTTCTTGGAAGTTTGGCCAACAAATAAAATATTTTTTGTTTTATTTTAACACGTCCTCATAGGCTGAGAATTGATACGTTTGTTTTGGACGTGCAACACAATACTTTACTTTTTGTGATTTGACCAAGGTTTATTGGGCCATATAAAATCTCTGCCATTATTAATTCAGATGCTTTTCTTCCGCAAGTTTTAGAAATTCAGAATGTTTTTCACAAACATTGCTGAAAAGATATGTTGAACCTGCTGAACCATCCTCCTTACATCCTGCTCCTGTCTTGTTGGAGCGTAATCTTGTAATTCTGTAAAATTTTAGATTGCCAGGATAGTGAACTCACAAATTCTCCGTAGATCTCTCCAGTATCTCATGCACTGGAAAAGTTACGGTCCAGAGGAAAGAATGTGGGTTACTGCGACCGACGTTAATGCCAGTCGCCTTATGAAAGTCTTTCACAGGGCGCATCCTGATAAAGTCGACCCTGAGTGTCCGGAGGTCACCCATAGAGGGGTGGGGCGGTACTGTCACGGTCCCTCCCATGACAGAGGGGAGAAGATCTGAGAGACTGATGGCACATGAGGGTATCTGACAGTCTCTCTGTTTTCATCTTGCAGTGTTTGGTAATGACCACACCTCTTGTCAGGTGCAGCTTGTGGGTCATTACTGAGGCTCTATTTAGTTCTGACTCACATTGCTTACCATGCAGTTGATATTTCCTGATGGAGTTGGTTGAGCTGGTGTGTTGTTACTTTGGATCTCCTGCTCCTCCATTCTTCTTTAAGCTAACTGCATTTTGTTTTTCATTTTGTTGTTTGCTTGTGTGTGTGTTGTTGTCTAGGCCTCAGAGAGATGCTGGTTCCTTCATCTGAGGAGGAACCAGTAGTCTCATTCCCTGCCACCACTCCTAGGGCCTTCCAGGGTCTCCAGGGCTAAGGTTCTGGTGTATGAGTATTTACACCTTCTGGGTCATACTGGCAGCAGTCAGGGAAACTTCTCATCACTCTCTCTTAGTTTTGAAGCCTAGACTCCGGTCTATTCCTTCTGTGCTTTATCTGGGGTTATACCCTCCCCATTATCCGTGACTCCCCATCCCCGGGTAAGACCAAAAATATGCACTTTTGGCATGATTTGCATAAACCCCACCAATTTTGTGGTCTGGTTCCCTTGATTATCTAAGTAAAATTGGGACTGTAAAGTGTACAGTCAAACAGAAACGGTCAGTTTTCCTGATGAGGTTTTGGAAGCCAAAATCAGGAGTGGGTCATAGGGAGAGAAAGTATAAGGACAGATACGACTTCTCCTTTCATGATCCACTCATGATTTTGGCTTCCAAAACTGCATCAGAAAACCTGAACGTGTGGCCGTACCCTAACACATTGTTCTTGCACAGGAGCAATAGAAAGAGATAGCAGCTGTACCCAGCCATGGTGCCACATAAGGAGGTACCAGTATTATAAATGGCACATGGTAGGTAGGGACCCAGTTTTATGATTCACCTCTACACAAGTGTTTTCCATCTGGTATACCTGGGCACCAGCTGTACTGTAACAACTAGTGTCTGCTATAGACTTTGCTGTATACTGTGGACTCTGTTATGCTAAGGGTAGATTAACATAATCAGTTTGTTTTCCATTCTTCTGATCGTCAGAAGAACAGAAGCAAACAAACAAAAAGAGATCCTTTATTTTGAGCATCCGTTATGCTTATTTTGCATCTGTTTTATCCATTTCTGTCGAAGATCCATTATTTGAAATGTAAGAAAAAGCCTTTCATGGAAGACTTTTTCTCCCATTTATTTTTCCATATCACTATCTATTTTTAAACAAAAAACATAAAATCCTGCATTTTTTGCAACAGCCATAAAGCTGAATAATAGGCGTCACTTCTTGATCTGTACAGATCATTTTACTGCAGTTATATATTATTCTAAACCTGCCTGTAATAATGAGGAGATATCACCTCTGTGTATAGATAAGACATGATCCGCCATTCACAATAGGTGTAACACCTGTAGATAGGGACAGACATGGATAGTGATCCCTGACCTTGAACCCAGCCCACTTTTCCCTACCTACTTGCAGTACGAGTCCTAGGTAGCAAGACCTCAACTAGTTGACAGTCTCTACGCTACTAAGTTGCAGAGACAGACACCAAAAGACATAACATCACAAAGGGATAGTCATACAAAATGGGTCAAAACCAGGTGGACAACACAGTACTTAAATGAGAGACAGAAAGTGGTCAAAGGACAAACCGATATCAGAACCAGTACAAATTATGTGAGACACAGAGTGGTCAAAAGACAAGCCGAGGTCAGAAGCACAAACAATCCAAATAATCCAAGAACCAGAAACCTAGCTAGTGAGCAAATTCGGGACTATCACTTGCAATGGTATCTGGCCAGTAAGGGGTTTAAATAGAGCACCAAGTCCCAGAATTAGAAATAGAGATGAGCAAAACGAAGCTGACGAAGTTGAATTCACCGTGAATTTCAGTAAAAATTTGATTCTGAACGAATGTGAATTTCCTCGCGCTTCGTGGTAACGAATCGCATTTTTTCATAACCTGGCAGCTAGCTTTATACAATAGCAGCTAAAATGGCGGCTGCACATGTGAGGACATGGGGCAAGGAACTCTAGGAAGGTGGGATGACCCATAATGCCATGCAGGCAGCCAATTATTGTTGACCGCGAATATTCGAATAGCGAATTTTTAGCGCGAATATCGGCACTTCGCTAATTCGCGAATATTTCAAATATAGCGCTATAAATTCGCTATTTCGAATATTCATTTTTTTTGTTTTTTTTTTAGTTATATTTTTTTCTTTCCCACTTCCCATAAGTAGCTCTTACCTGTCCTGAGGATTCCTGGCTTCCTGGCTGCTCCAGTCAGTGCCCGTTGCCGCTTCTGCCGACTTACGTGCTCATGGAGCGTCCCCATCACCATGGGAACGTCTCCATATACTAAAATGTACTGTCGTATTTGAGAATTATGTTGAAACCGCAATGCGATTAATTCAAGTTATATTAATCGCATTGCGATTTCAACTTAGCACTGCTATATCCCATATTCGTTAACTTCGTTAATTCTAGAAAGCTGACCCATTATAAACCCAGCTCTAAGTTGAAATCGCAATGCGATTAATATAACTTGAATTAATCGCATTGCGATTTCTACTTAGCACTGCTGCTATATTCCATATTCGTTAATTCTAGACTAATAGGTAAGATAGCAGTGCTAAGTTGTAATCGCAATGTGATTAATATAACTTGAATGAACCGCATTGCGATTTCAACAGACATGGTTTACTATGGTTGCTAAAACGAAGATGGAGAATACTTTGTTATCTTCGTTTTGAGGAATATGACGAATACATTCGTCATATTTGCTAATTCTACCAAACCAACCATAGTAAACCAGGTCTAAGTAGAAATCGCAATGCGATTAATTCAAGTTATATTAATCGCATTGCGATTTCAACTTAATTCTCAAATCCGACAGTACATTCTAGTATGGAGACGTTCTTGGCTTGGTAGAATTAGCGAATATGACGAATGTATTCGTCATATTCCTCAAAACGAAGATAACGAAGTATTCTCCATCTTCGTTTTAGCAACCTATTCGTCAACTTCGCTAATTCTAGCAATCAAATAGGAGGGTTGACTATAGAGACAGCTGTGTTTAATTCGCTATGCGATTATATTATTAATTTTTTTTTAAATAAATAGAATAATTATAATAATTATCAAGTAATATAATTATTCTATTAAAAAAAGCAAAGTAATATAATCGCATAGCGAATTAAACACAGCTGTCTCTATAGTCAACCCTTATTTGATTGCTAGAATTAGCGAAGTTGACGAATCGGTAGCTAAAACGAAGATGGAGAATACTTTGTTATCTTCGTTTTGTGGAATATGACGAATACATTCGTCATAATCGTCATCTTCGCTATAATTCTAGATATAAAACCAATAGGAAAGTAGCCTAAGTTAAAATCGCAATACGCGATTATTTAAATCGCATATTAATCGCGATAACTAGAATAATGACGAATATTCGATTTCAACGAATATGAAACGAATATTCTTTCGAATATTCGCGATTTTCGTCGAAATCGAATATGGCACCTGCCGCTCATCACTACAGCCAATCAGCAGCCAGCCAGCCCGGTGAAGTCACAGGTCCTATAAATACAGCATCCATCTTAGATTCTGCCATTCACCTGTGTACTTTGTTCAGGGACAGACGTGTATTCAGGCACTAGGGAGAGTCAGTAAAAGAACAACTAATTGTTTAAAAAAAAAGCTAAGAAGCGATTCACTAGTGCAGGGAAAGGATGGTGAGAGGAATCATTTCACAGGCAGGGAGAATCATAAGAAAAACTTCATTGTGCAGGGAAACATTACATGGGGATCCAGATAGTCTCATAATACAGCTCTGTCATTCCAGCAATTAGTTCTTGGGGTGCAAGTGCTATGTTGAAAAGCCTGTAGGAGCTTATATCTGTGGAAAAGAGAAATATATACTCTGTTCACTGCAGCTATATATGGTGAAAGTGCCCTATTATAGTACAATACCAGAAAAATAAATGCAGTTCACATTTGGTGTTATTACCGGTAAAATCGTTTATTGCCAGTTCAGTAGAACCCGAGAAAAATATACGCTGTTTACATTTTGGTGTTATTTGCGCTAAAAGCATATATTGCCAGTTCAGTACAACCTGTAAAAAATATATCCGGTTCACAATTGGGTGTTATTAGCACTAAAAGCTTTTATTGCCAGTTCAGTACAACCCAAGAAAAATATACGCTGTTGACATTTTGGTGTTATTTGCGCTAAAAGTGTATATTGCCAGTTCAGTCCAACCCATGAAAAATATACCCTGTGTCACATTTTGTTGTTATGTGCACTAAAAGCGTATATTGCCAGTTCAGTACAATCCGTGAAGAATATACCCTGTTCACATTTGGGTGTTATTTGCGCTGTAAGCGCTTTTTGTCATATTTCTAGAGAAAAATACACACCGTTGACATTTGTTCTTATTTGCGCTAAAAGCGTATATTGCCAGTTCAGTACAACCCGTGAAAAATATACTGTGTTCACATTTGGTTGAAATTTGTGCTAAAAGCATTGTTTGTCATATTTCTAGAGAAAAAGAGAAAAATACACACGGTTGACATTTGTTGTTATGTGCGCTTATAGCGTATATTGCCAGTTCAGTACAACCCGTGAAAAATATACCCTGTTCACATTTGGTTGTTATTTGTGCTAAAAGAGTTTTTGGTCATATTTCTAGAGAAAAAGAAAAATACACACCGTTGACATTTTGGTGTTATTTGCGCTAAAAGCGTTTATTGCAAGTTCAGTACAACCCGTGAAAAATATACCCTGTCAACATTTTGGTGTTATTTGCGCTAAAAGCGTGTATTGCAACTTCAGTACAACCCCCTGGAAAATATACCCTGTTCACATTTAGGTGTTATTTGCGCTAAAAGCGTATATTGCCAGTTCAGTACAACCCGTGAAAAATATACACTTTTGACATTTTGGTGTTATTTGCGCTAAAAGTGTTTATTGCCATATTTCACTACAATACAATACATATTGATGCAGTTCACATTTGGTGTTGTTTGTGGTAAAAGCGTTTATTGTCATATTTCTAGAGAAAAAGAGAAAAATATACGCAGTTCACTTTTGCTGTTACTTACGCTGAAATTGTTTCGTTGCCAATTTCAAATACTTTGCTTTAGTTGCCTATCTCAGTAAAAAAAGAAAAATATATTTGGCGCTTTTAGCGGTGTTTTAATTTGCTATTTAGTTGAGCTAAAAGTATGACAGACAGAGAAGTGCCAGGCCCTGCACAAGGGAGTGGCAGAGGCATAAATGATTCTGGTGCAGGCACAGGTCGGAGCAGAGTAAGGGGGCGTGAGAGCAGGGGTTTCTTCCTGAGGCCTCAGGTCCACATGTCAGCTAGCAGTCGCGTCTTGACCAGCAACCCAGCGGTTCTTGATTGGTTGACTCGATCTTCGACTTCTACGCAAGTGACAGCAGCACCAGCAGCCTAAGTCTAGAGTCGCTGATAAGCAGCTTTCTTCACCCGCATAGTGAAGAAACTACTCACCAGCAGCAGCAGGTAGACCTGGAGCAGGACCTTAACCAGCAGGTGGTGGAATACTTGGACAGCACCCTGCCAGTTGTCATAGAAGATCTGCTGGACTACTGGGCAGGCAAACTGGATTTGTGGCCGCAACTGACAGAGTTTGCTCTGGAAAAGCTGTCCTGCCCGGCCAGTAGTGTGACATCAGAGTGGGTGTTTAGTGTGGCGGGGGCCAAAGTTACCCCAAGAAGAAGTCGTCTGTCCCACCAAAATGTGGAGGGACTTTCCTTTGTCAAGATGAATCAGGCATGGATCAGACAGGATTTTAACCCACTGATGCCTGACGCATCAGATTAGATCATTCATCTCCACACTGTGGCCTTCCGATGCTGCCATCCCCACACTGTCACCTTGCCACTCTGTGGTATCATGCTGCTGCTTTCATTTCCACACTATGTCACCTTTCCACTCTGTGGTATCATGCTGCTGCTGTTGCTGCCATCTCCACACTATGTCACCTTGCCACTCTGTGGTATCATGCTGCTGCTGTTGCTGTCATCTCCACACTATGTCACTTTGCCACTCATTGGTATAATGCTGCTGCTACTGCTGCTTGAAGGTCTTGGACTGATCACCCGTCCCACGATCTAATTTGGGTTTTGGAACCGACACACCCAACTTGGAGTGCTGCATTAATCTGCAGGTTACCATCGTACAGTTCTACGATAACTTTCCTTCTGCATCTTTTTCAACAATCTGTGCCCTCAGTATTTAATATTTCAAAATTTTTACTGAAAAATTGTAATTTTACATTGAAGTGACATTCTGCAGGTTACCGTCGTACAGCTCTACAGATAACTTTCCATCTGTATCTTTCTCAACAATCGGTGCCCTCAGTCTTTTATCCAGACTCTGTCATTGTGCCATTCGGTGACCTCCTGATGCTGTTGCCAACTCCAGACTCTGTCATTGTGCCACTCTATGGCCTCCTCATGCTGCACCCACCTCCAGCCTCTGTCATTTTGCTACTCTGTAGCCTTCTTAACGCTAACATGGACCTGTAAGACTGAGTTCACACTTGAGTTATTTGGTCAGTTTTGGTCCTGTGACTGCCCAAATAAGTGAAGTGTGCAGTGATTCTAAGAGTGACGCCTGTCATCTGCATGTCATACTGACTCACAGTATTATTTTACTACCACAGCAGACTCCCTATGCGTGTTACTGCAAGGCACAGTGTTCTACACCCCTATAAAGGCTCTCTGCAGCCTGGAAATAGATGTTTTTTAACACAATTCACAGCGAAGAAATCTGCATCGAAGCAAAATTTTGGGAAAAATTCGGCGAACCAGCCGAATCGAATTTTTGAGAAATTCGCTCATCTCTAATGAGAACCTGATAGGTCCATGACTTGGTGCTCCATTAGTCAGAACACCCACAGAGGAATAGAACAGTCGAGCAATCAACCCACTGCTAAATTCTCCCAGCACATGCCCACTGTGGGGAGAAACAGAACACTGCATCCTGTTGCTAAGGATGCTTGCTGACATATCACCAGGGCATGGCTTTGCAGCACGTCTTTCCTGGCGCGGTAATACCGAAGCTGAAGATCTCGCCTCTGGAGCCCGGACAGGTAAGTTTATGACAATAGGTGATTGTCAACGCTTATCTATTCTTTCCTTGTACAATGATCTCTGCACAGGTTACAGAGCATGCCTAGAAAACTATCCCGTAGAAGTCAAGAGGTCCTCACCTTGCCATTGTGTCTATAGACTATGGGGGTGCCATCAAGCAATTTTTTTAAATGCTTTGTAAATGCTGTTCAGGCAAGATGGCCACCCCCATAAACATGTTCAGGAAATAGAATAAAAAAAATATTATTAAATTGTAATCAGGTAATAAAATGAGATTAGAAAAAAATTATATGTGGTGCTTTCTGGTCTTAACTGGCAAATAAAATCTTTGGGTCAGAGAGCACTTTATTCACTGCTTTCCTCCTTGGCTCTGTATGTAGCATCATCTTCACTTGATTGACTCCTCCCCGACTGTTGCTAGGTAGAACATCAAAATCAAATGAACAGCAAACCCCCTTGCTGAACACTTAACAACACCCCCCCCCCCCTGTTAGTTGCCTGTAACCGCATTTAACAGAGCATCCACATGTCAGCCTGCACAGCCTAATGGGACCATTTAAAAAAAAAAAAATCCATTATATTGGTAAGTGGGCTAATCTTCAGTTTCCTGCAAAAAAAATGTTTTAAGCCCAGGCAACCCCTTTAAAAAAATCTGGAACATTCTTAATAAAACTAGTGTAAATATTATTTATTTTATAACATCTGACCAAACGATGCAAGTGAAATAAAATATCAAATGCAATGTAATTAACACAGAAGGTTATGCAGGTTTGAAAATGTAGCACCTACCTGTTAACTATAAGGTTTTTTATTACGTAATTATGTATATGCCTTTCATAACCAGAATCAACAAGCCAGACATTTAATCATCATGTGTATAGAAAAAAGGGAGAAAAAAAACAGATGGGGGGAAAAAAACAGTACACATCAAAGTAATTAGCTTGAGTAAGTCTCTATTTTACATTACCCCTGGTGTTTCTTTAACACATAGCAAAAAGTGATAGCACTAGTAAGAACACATTAAATGTAAGCTGCAAAATACTTTGCAAGTCTAGGTGAAACGCGTTTATTCAAAGGAACCATGAATTGGAAATTTGCTTTTTATTTCCTTTTCTTTCATTGAGAACAAAAGAACAACATTTTAGCATGAACCGAGCAGGCTCTGCCTTTCCATCACTGACAGTTAATAATTAAATCAAACAGTATATTCAACAATAGAACATATGCATCAGCTTCTTTCAAATTGCATTTCCTTCCTGTTAGATCCATTAGTGTAAACCAGACTGCCTTTAGAAAACCCCTTATTGCGGCTGTCTTTTAGTATGGTTCCTGAAATGGATAATGCACTGCATATTATGGGCAATTACACAGAACTCCCTTGTGATGGAGTTTTGGAGATTTAAACGAAACAGCTGGAAATTGAAGAGTACAGACTAACGAGGAAATAAAAAATGAAAATGACTGGAACATTCACAACGAGACTTACAAAACCAGAGTCTGGATGAGTGATAGGAAACACTCAGCTTGTAAAATGTCATTGTTTGTCAAGATTGGATTAAAACATACTTCCCCCTAGCCACTTTGTAGCATGAAAAGACAAAATAGACAAAATATACAGTAACACAGTTCAACCTCTGTTATCACTGGATATTACTTGCAAGTTCCTGCACGTTAATGTTTTTGAATAGACACTTTTTATTTTTTTTTGTAATATATATATATTAGGGATGAGTGAACCTTTATAGATTTGATTAGTTTCAGGTTTGCAATTTTAAAAGAAAAAGTCATTTACTAATTAATTCTACAAGAGAGAGACATAGACACTAGTATGCTACGGTAAGTTTCTCTGCAATATATATGGACATACTGGGCACCCTCTGTAAGAAAAAATAGTACCTCAACCAAGGTCTTTCAGCTCTGTTCAAGGGTAGTTACCCAGTAAGAGCTGGCTTCCTGGTATGAGACAGGTTTTCTTTCCTTTTGGAAAGCAGACTAGCTCGAGATCTCTCTTTTAAAGAGAAGCATTAAGTGGAGATGCAAGCACAGCAATAGAAAAAAATCATAATATGAAAAAGCACTTATTAAACAGTTTGAGGCTACCACCCAAAAATAGGAGAGAATTAGCCTATTAAACACAAGGACTCAATCTAATTTTACATCTAAAACAACTAGAATATTCCACCCAAGATTATACTTCTCTCAATGAGACATACAATCTAGCTCTCCTTCCAGAAAGACAAAAGAACTAAAATGTCTCAAGAGAAAATTGCCTTGCTTAGCTAACTGGTCTTGGGGAGTATTCTTTGTGGTGCTCTTTATAATTAGGGAGACCAAAATGTTCATGATAAATGAATGATCAACAATGAACATTCAACCTCAGGTTAACCTTTAGACAAGTTGGGGTCTTAAAGGCTACAGCACTTGCTTAAAATTTGTTAGAAATGGGAAATCCCTTTAAGTGTCAGATTTATATATTTTTTAGCTATTGGCCCCAACCTCAGTTTAAATGTTCACTGATCTCTAGACAATTTTTAGACATAATCAGTCAGCACTCTGGAAGAAGATGGCTTGTGATGGCTTCTTAGGGCAAAGATATAAAACGCTTGCTGATTGGCTACTGTGCAGCCCTTCAAAAAGCGGGAAGAATCACCGAACAACGGACCCGGACCCGAACTTTTATGAAAATATTCGGGTTCGGGTCCGTGTCCCGAACACCCCAAAATTTGGTACGAACCTGAACTATACAGTTCGGGTACGCTCAACCCTACCCGTACTCAAACCCGAACCCCATTCAAGTCAATGGGGACCCGAACTTTGGTTCACTAAAATGGTTGTAAAATAGTCATTAGTGTTGGGCGAGCACCAAAGTGCTCGAGTGCTGTACACCAAAGCGCTTGGGTGCTCTATATCCATATATGGAGTCAGAGCTTGGGGACACCCCAGTGTATTTAAATCTAATTTCTGAACATTTTCTGCTGGGATTTGAACTCCCAAACTTGTACATTAGAGGCAAGAACCATATCTACTCAGTTATAAAGCTCAATGCTAAACTGTGTCAGAAAAACCTCGAAGTATTTTCTGATATAGTGAGTATTCCTGTTCAGCAGAATACTTATTTTATATTTCTGTGCAGGTTAGCTCTATAGTGTAGTGGTTAACATCCTTGCCTCTAATGTACAAAGTTGGGAGTTCAAATCCTGGCAGAAACATTTATATATATAGATATATATATGTTTTTAGCCATAATATATTTACATATATTATTATATATTTAGAATATATAATATATTATAATATATGTAAATATGTTATGGCTAAAAACATCAGTATTAGTTTCCCACATATTATGCATTCATATATATCAGATATATATATATGTAGTCCAAAGACGAGGCAGCACTCCACCATATGAAAAATAACTGACCCTCTTTATTCCCCAGGCAACAATTCGGTCTTCTCAATGAGACCTTTGTCAAGCTTGGCAAAGGTCTCATTGTAAAGAACAAAACGTTGCCTGGGGAATAAAGAGGGTCACTTATTTTTCATATGCACTTATACTAAACCTCTACCGCAAAAAGTTTGCATGAATATATTGCTCGAATTTAGAGTGTAAAACAAGTGTGAAAGTTCTATAAGAACTGCAAACAATCTCCATAGGTGCAGCTTAGTAAGTACGTATATTGAACTTCCACTTTATCTAAGCTCTCATTGAACTTTCGCTCTACCAAGTCCTTACAGCGAATGTATTGCGATTTTCTGGAAACCACCCAGTTACTTTGTTTGCTCAAAGGGATATAAGAATTAATATCAACTGATATATATATAATCCAACATTAGAACTAATCCTCAGATTCACAATATAGTGTGCACACTTTGGATCAAGCCTGTGTTTTTGAACATGTGTTTCTATTGATTTTGGAAGCTGTCTGAGGAACTGCTTATCTGGAATCTTTTTTGTATATTTTCCTTGAAACAATCGTTTTTAGTTTATTGAGTATTGGCCAATACGTATTGTGTAACATTTTGTGTTTATGTGATTTTAGCAGTGCGAAAAATAAATTTTTTTAATTTTATCTACGTGACCCATGTATTTGTGAGTGCCAATCCATTTACACAAATATTCTATATCTGGTAAACGGGGGCTTACTTTTGATCATGCACCTGGACAGATTTCCCTCTATAAAGTAGAGCCACCCTTATTTAGATATACTCACTTGGAAAAGTATTGGCATCTGGGGAACATGTACTGTGGGACAGCCACCACCATAAGGTTTTTCAAAGTGTGCGTCTCCACCAGACGGAATGACAGCATTTCAAAGGCCAGTAATTTTGAAATGCTGGCATTCAGGGCCAGGGATCGCTGATGGGTAGGGGGGTACTTCCTCTTTCTCTCCAGTGTTTGGGGACAGGGGGGAGCAACAGTCCGAGACTGCAGCAGAAGAGGGAGCAGGAGGAGCCTGAGATCTTTTGTGGTTTTCGAGGTGAGTACTCCACTGCAGCTCGTGCTTTGCGTTTAGATGCCTGGTCATGCAGGTGGCGCTCAGGTTTAGAACATTTATGCCTCACTTCAGGCTCCGATTGCTCATTGTCTGAAGAACTGCCATGCCAGGGAACTCCTTGGAGCTGGCTTTAGTGTGCTCGGTCACTGGGTGCCACTCTACCACTCTACTTTTGCACCCTGCTCCCTCTTTTTCTCTGCGGCTGGTGCTGTGTGATCACTACCTCTTCCTCCGAACTGCACACATCACTCGCATGACCTTGATTCCATGTGAGGTCTAGGACCTCATCATCCTCCACATCATCTTCCACGCACTCTTCACCTCTGCCCTCCTTGCCTGTCTGCACATTGCAGAAAGCCGCTGCAGTTGACACCTGTGTATCGTCATCATCATCAAAGACGTGCTGCGGTCCTCCAATGTCCACATCCTGAAACATAAGTGGTTGGGCATCAGTGCACTTAATCTCTTCCACTTCTGGGGCAGGGCTAGGTAGATGGCCCACAGAAACTCTGCCAGCCAAGTCATCAAAAAGCATAAGAGATGGCTGCATGACTTGGGGCTCAGACTGCTTGCCTGATATGCAAGCGGGTGAGGCGAAAAACAATGGGCTGCAGGTGCAACTCTGCTCTTTCATCAGTTGACTGGGTAGGAGACAATGTGAAGGAACTGGAGGCACTGTCAGCCACCCAACCTACTACCGCCTCTACTTGTTCAGGCCTCACCATTAATACACCAGTATTCAGGCCAACAAAATAACGCTGAACGTTTTTTCGCCTACGTGCACTTGAGGAAGGTGTTTCATTTGGGCATTTAGCTGGCACAGATCAACCACATCCTCTCCCTGTAACAGGAGCTCTCCAACACCAGCAGCACCACGACCAGGGCCACGTCCCTTATTTGATGCTCTCCTCATTCTTTGAGGTCTCCAACCGAACTAACAGACGGATTAACTATAATAATTTTCCTGTAACTGATACAGTGCAGGTGTACCTCACACAAAAAATGGGTATATGTCACCCACTTAACTAACAGATAGATTAACTATTATATTTTTGTGTCAGGGGTACAAAGATGGTTTATTTCACCCACAAAAAAATCACTACAGGTCACCCACAGAATAAATAGCTAGATGAGATTCCTAACACTTTCCGTCACCTCAGCTCCCTGCTTTCCGTCCCTGCACTACTCAGAGCTGATGGGCAGTGCTACACGTAATCCAGCTTGTATAGAGGCTGGGTCACATGATGCACCAGCCAGTCAAAGCCATGCCATTAGTAGGCGTGGCTGTGATGGATTCTAAGTGCCCACAGCTTAAAAGCTTGTTGAATGGCTGCCCTGCAGCCTTTCAACAACTTTATTAAATGCCCGAACACCAAACTCGAACTTTTACGGCAAAGTTCGGGTTCGGGTCCGGGTACCCAAACTTGCAAAGTTCGGTACGGACCGGAACTTTGCAGTTCGGGTTCGCTCAACCTTCGTGGCGAACCTATGGCACGGGTGCCAAAGGTGGCACTCAGGGCACTCTCTATGGGCACCAGCACCATGAAAAGTCTATGGTGTACCAATATGCCTTAGACTTTTCCTGTCATTCATCAGAGTAGGGCGCACTATGAATAGCACAGACAGCAAACTGAATGTAGGCAGTCTATTATAGCTAAATGATAAAGTACGTTGAAGCTATACTATATTTGACTGTAGTATTCAAGTTAAATTGCCATGTAGGCACTTTGCGATAAATAAGTGGGTTTTGGGTTACAGTTTGGGCACTCCGTCTGTAAAAGGTTCCCCATCACTGCCCTAGGGGTTTGTGGCTGCCATCCCTTGATTGACACAGAGAATCCACACTATCTCTACTTTGACCAGCGGGTCCTACCCACTGGTCGTATCACCATCAGAGTACATCTCTGATGGATTTACTGAAAAGGGGAAACACTGGTCTGCAGATACACTGAAAGTGAAAGCTGTACGGGAAAAACAGTTGAAATTAGGATGCAATAATAATAAAATGGTCCAAAAGCCTTTGAAGACTCAGAAAACCCCTGTCAATCTAATAGTATTATGAGTTGAGATACCCTTTAAACAAATTGGTACTTTACATAGGCATATTTAATATAATGGGAAACTATAAAATCTAAATGTTCATTTGTTTAATATATGGCTATTGTCCGCATGAATGTAAATGTTACACTATACGTGTGCTTTCCTTAGTTTTGCGAATCTGTCACAATTTTCAGACACTTACCATAGACTCGATGTCTCCCAGCTTCTGTGTTTTATCATGAATAATCTACGAGAAGCAAATGTGCATATTTTGTGGATTAAAATCCCTTTTGTAAATGAACAGATGATTAAATATTAATGCAAATCTGCATAACTTTCTGGAAAGCAAAATTGTTCAAAAACACATTGTAATTGAAAGAAAATATTTAACTGGCTTGTCACAAGGATTCATTTTAACACAATTGTAAGTAATGACATTAGAACACAGTGGGGCTTATTTACTTGTAAAGTACAGAAGTTTTGTTATATAACATCAACTCATTAACTTTTGCTTTTAGATTTGTTGAACAGCTTATATGCATCCTTTATATTATGAAATCTTAGCATAAACTAAGAACATTTTTCATTTAAAATCCCAACTATGTTCTTTTCCTAGTTCCCAGAGATGGCAGATCGTGATCTACCGTTTGTGCTGAGTCTGTTGAAAGAAGTGGCTTTTGAATGGAGAATGGGAAGAGGTGGCATGAAGATGATGCATTAAATGGGTGAGGTGGAGGAATATGGCACAAACAGTGACAGTAGAAGCAAACAGCTGAGAAACTGGGGGACAAAATATTTTTTATTAGGCATCTGTGACTGGCACATCACTGTTATGGGCACATAGCTGTAATGAAGACATCTGTGACAGGCACAGGCTATAACAGGGGCAGCTGTAGAAAGGGTGTAATAAGCCAGAAATATTTGCCCACTCCCTTATTTAGACCATATGCCAGACATTTGAGTAAGGCTTGTAGACTAAAAATCCACTTGTAAGACTACAATGAATAAATATCCTATTTTCATCTAGATCAGATACTCTTCAGTTCACTCCCTATGTATGTGACACACACGATGATATCTTGAAAGTTGTGAAAGCTCCCATTGCCACTTTGTCATTGACAGCCCATCTAGTTCCCATCACATAATTTGAAGCATTAGCCCAGATCTTCCATTAGAAACATGTATTCTTAATATGTACTGACTAATATAAAATGTTTTGTCTATCCAAAGCTGAACAATTGGTTCGGAAAAATGTTAACTAAGATTTATGGAATTTCTCTAGTCTTTAAAGGGGTGTACCAGCTCAAATCATTTACCTATAGGTGATATATAGTGTTGAGCGAATCGTACTTCCTGAAGTGGAATGTGATCCAAACTTGAGGGAAAATTTGATTCGCCGCAAAGCCGAGTTTCCTCGTGCGTCATTTCTTCATGATTAAATGAATGAGGGTAAGATTATTGCTATCAGATGCCGCGATCAAGTATGAACACGGCATCTGAGGGGTACAATGATGGGGAGCTGCAATCGCTGCTCCCTGTCATTGCACCCACTACTTACAAAGAAATGTGCTTCGTGACAAAGTAATTAGTCACAAAGCAAATTTTTAAAAAAAATTTGGCGAAGCAGCCGAATTAAGTTTTCCTATACTTCGCTTATCTCTAGTAATATGGGCTTAGATTAATGGGGGACCAACTGCTAGGACTCCAATTGGAACAGGGGTTTCTGCTTCCCAATTTCTCCGAACTTGCTAAACTAGTGTCAAGAGGAGTTTGAATGGAGCAGTGGTCGAGCGCTCTGTCACTCCATTGAAAGCCTAAATCACTGCCAGAAGCAGTCAAAGGACCAGAGACTATATGCAGAGAGATATCAGGTGATTAGGACAGACCTGTATAGGGGGAACTGATTGTGGACAGGCATGTATCTCATTATCTGTATTTTCAAATGTATTCTTTGGGCAATGGATTACCAATATAAAGACTGAGCGCAGTAGAGAGTGGGGAGGTGGTAGAGGAAGAAGGCAAGAGCTGGATACAAGATTGTTACACTGAAACCACAGACCAGAATGTTGCTGTAGTCCAGGTGGGATATGATAAAAACACGTGCAAGCAGTCTAGTTTATTCAAAGGATTGTTTTTGGACTGGAGGCAGCAAGAAGTGGGACATGTCCCTGCTGCATTATGTTGTACTTAGGGTGTGTTCACATCTGCACTGGAGGCTCTGTCAGGGTATTCCAAGCTCCTAATATTGATGACCTATCTTCAGAATAAGTTATCAATATCCAATTGGTGGGGGTCTTACCCCCCTCCATAGCCCCACCAATCAGCTGCCTCCAGCACTGGAACTAGCTCATGAATGGAGCAGGGAGCACAACTCCATTCAAACTGTGGCTGTGTTGGGTTACTACAGCTCAGTTAAAACTGAAGTGAATAGGAGCAGAGCTGCAGTAACTCAGCATGGCCACTATACTTTGAACGCAGCTGTTTTTCCTGTTCCAATCATATTGCTAGTAAGCTGCGGGGATCAGCTGATCGGTGGGGGTGCAGAGTATTAGACCCCCACCAATTGTATATCAATGACCTATCCTGAGGGTAAGTCATCAAACTTAGGGGCTCAGGGATGCACCTAGCCTTTCTGGTGCCTGAGGCAAAAACTGAAATGGCTTTTCCCCCTTCCAAATGCAAATTTCTTAAACCTAACCCCTTCTATTCATCCCATGGCCCTTCGGCTGCCCCCTCTTGCCCCTACCTGGTTCTACCTGAGGTGATTGCCTCACCTGGCCTTATTGATGGTGCACCCCATATAGGGGCCTGAAAATCCCCTGAGCAAAATAGTACAAAATGCAGCACTATTTTGTCGGGTAAGCTGACAATTACTAGGACAGAAACCTGATGGCTTCATTATAGCCATTGAACACTGTTGCAGTCTGTCGTATGAAAGACATAGTACTTATGTCATTTTCGTTGTTCTGCATATAGCTACAATGCCTTGCAAAAGTATACACCCCCTTGACTTTTTTGTGTTTTGGTGCCTCACAACCTTGAATTAACATGGATTGTTTGAGGATTTGCATAATTTAATTTATAGAACATGCCCACAACTTTGAACATGACCACAACTTTGAAGATTTTTTTTTTTTGTGAAGCAAACAACAAATAGGACTAAATAACAGAAAAAAAATTAATGTGCATAATTATTCACCCCCCTAAAGTTAATACTTTGCAGAGCCACCTTTTGCAGCAATCACAGCTCCAGTTTGCTTTGGATAAGTCTCTTAGAGCTTGCCACATCTTACCACTAGAATTTTTGCCCATTCCTCCTTGCAAAACTGCTTCGGCTCCTTCAAGTAGGATAGTTTGCGCTTCTGAACAGCAATCTTTAAGTCTGACCACAGATTTTCTATTGGATTGAGATCAGGACTTTGACTAGGCCATTCCAACACATTTACATGTTTCCCCTTAAACCACTCAAGTGAAGCTTTAGCAGTGTATTTGGGGTCATTGTCCTGCTGGAAGGTGAACCTCTGCCCTGGCCTCAAATCACGCACATGTTTTGCTGTATTTAGCACCATCCATCCTTCCCTCAACTCTGACCAGTTTCCCAGTCCCGGCTGCTGAAAAACATCCCCACAGCATGATGCTGCCACCACTATGTTTCACTGTGGGTGATGTGATGTGTGGGGTTTGAGCCAGACATAGCATTTTCTTTGGCCGAAAAGTTAAATTTTAGTCTCATCAGACCAGAGAACCTTCCTCCATACATTTTGGGAGTCTCCAACATGCCTTTTTGCAAACTAACAACGTGCCTTTTTGTTTTTTGTTGAAAGTAATGGCTTTCTTCTGGCCACTCTGCCATAAAGCCAACTCTATGGAGCGTACGGCTTATTTTAGTCCTATGTACAGATACAGTACTCCAGTCTCTGCTGTGGAACTCTGCAGCTCCTCCAGCATTGCCTTAGGTCTCTCTGATGCCTCTCTGATTAATGCACTGCTTTCCCGGTCCGTGAGTTTTGGTGGGCGGCCGTCTTTTGGCAGGTTTGCTGTGCCAGGTTCTTTCCATTTGGTTATAATAGATTTGATGGTGCTCCTGGGGATCATCAACGATTTGGATATTTTTTTATAACCTAACCCTGACTTATACTTCTGAACAACATTGTCCCTTACTTGTTTGGAGAGTTCCTTGGTCTTCATGGCATTGTTTGGTTAGTGATGCCTCTTGCTTAGGTGTTGCAGCCTCTGGGGCCTTTCAAAAAAGGTGTGTATATACAATGACAGAACATGTGACACTTTGGTTGCACACAGGTGGACCTCATTTCAATAATTATGTGACTTCTGAAGGTAATTGGTTTCACCAGAGCTTTTTATGGGCTTCCTAACAAAGGGGGTGAATGCATATGCACATGCCAATTTTCTATTTCCTATTTCCAAACAATAGTTTTATTTAAATATTTTTTCTTATTTCAATTCACCAACTTAGACTATTGTGTTCTGATCTATCACATGCACTTCAGATTAACAAAACATTGAACTTAAGGCTGTAATGTAACAAAAACAAAAAAGAGGGGATGTAGTGGTATACGTCCTCAATTTTACAGTAAATATAATTAGAGAGGTACGTTAAAAAAAAAAAAAAAACTTTATTGGTGGTATCAAGTTGATAAAGAGACCAGGGGTAATGCCCCAAAATATTAGTTGCGGCTACTACGGCCAGAACTAACAGACACAGAGATAGAGAAAAAGTTCCTTACTCAATTTCTGTGATCATAATATAGCATAATATAGCCACTAAAGATGCTTGTGTAAAAGGTTTGAATTTGGGTGGAATAAAATCCAACAGTAGACCAGTGTCCCCAACCAAATATATATTGTTTAAGGCCTCATACACACGAACGTTGTTTGGTTCCGCATCTGAGCCACATATTTTGCAACTCAGGTGTGGACCCATTCACTTAAATGGGGCCGCAAAAGATGCGAACAGCACTCCGTGTGCTGTCCGCATCTGTTGCTCCATTCCGTAGCCCCACAAAAAAAATATATCATGCCCCATACTTGTCCGTTTTGCAGACAAGAATAGGCAGTTATATTAATGGCTGTCTGTGCCGTTCTGCAAATTGCGGAACGCACACGAACGCCATCCATGTTTTATGGATCCGCAATTTGCAGACCACACAACACACAACGGTGGTGTGCATGATTCCTTCGGTTTATTCCGACGTTTAGTAGATAATGTTGTAATAACTCAGGATTTTTTCCCTTTATTTATTGCATTTTCATGTTTTTATTTTGTGCATATTTGGTGTTCATTTGAAAAATCCACAGTCCATTTTATTTTGCGCTAATATTTCATTAAATGGTACTGCCTTTGTCTCCCTCTGACACTGACATACATATTTATTACACACGGATGCATTGATCAGTTGATGTTTGGACAGAATTATATATCATTATGGGAATAGCTTACATACAGTAAGACATAAATGTTGTATCTGATTGAACTGTAGGAACTTTCAAGTGCATATTAAATTGATACATATGCCCGCCAATTATGATTCATGCCTGTCATATCGTTTTTAATTGAATCTATTTTTAGGCAGTTTAGGCAAATGTAGTATGATTTACAAGCGTACAATACATGATAGATTAAAATGGCTGATGATTGCCTGCATTTCATTCTTAAAGGGGTTTTCTGATACATTTTAACTGATGACCCATCCTATGGATAGGTCATCATATCAGATCGGTGGGGGTCCCACACCGATGACCCCTGCCGATCAGCTGTTTGAGAAGACACTGGAGCTCCTGTGAGCGCATTGGCCTTCTCGCAGCTTACGAAGCACAGCGCTGTGCATTGTATAGCGGCTGTGCTTGGTATTGCAGATCAGCCCCATTCACTTGAATGGGACTGAGCATTGCCTAGGCCATATGACCGATGAACGTGACGTGGCCTTGGCTAACCTGCTAGAAGGCCACGGTGCTCACAGGAGTTCCAGGGCCTTCTCATTGATCAGAGAATCGGCGGGGGTTCTGAGTGTTGGAATTTTTTGCAACTCACATTGCAATCCCATTAATTTCTATGGGATCACTACTGCTCTACGATCCTGGCCGCGACAGTTGTCGGGCATGTAGTGTCTGTATGTAGCCCAAGCCTTAAAGGGGTATTCCAGTTTTGGGATAATGATGACCTATTCTCAGGATAGGTCATCAGTATCTGATTGGTTCAGATCCGACTCTTGGCAAACTGACCACTCAGCTGTTTAAAAGGGCTGCAGTGCTAGTGTGAAAGCTGCATCCTCTTCAGAGTTTGCCTGTATACCATCTACATTGTGGTGATGTAGTGTATTTACAACTCTTTGTCCCAAATACGATGCTGTAATTGCACGAAACCACTATTATGATGCACACGGCGTGCTGGTAACAATTGAAGTGGATGTAGCTCTCGCACTATCACTGCAGGCCCTTCAAACAGTTGATCGGCGGGGGTTCCGAGGGTCGGACCCACTATTTCCTCAAAGCTGAGTTTTCTGGAATTAAAAGTGTTAAAAATTCTAAACCCTGCTGCAGGTAAAGCTGTAAATGGGCTTGTTAATGCTCGTTAGTATGTTGTTTTAACCCTCTTTCTTTCCAGAATGCACATCTTAGAGGGAACACTGGCCAGACCTCCACCAATCTGATATTGATGACCTATCCTGAGAATAGGTCATCAATATCACTAAACTGGACAACCCCTTTAAGGCCCCCATACACATTAGAGTATTGTCCTACAATATTGTCCTATGACCAACAATCTAATGTGCATAGGAGTGTTGAATTTCAACACCTGCTCCTTTTTTCTGCAAGGAAATAGGCTGCTGAAAAACGTGTCTGGCAGAGACTTTCTCCTCACTCCCCATTAAAGGCACATACACCTTTAAAGGCTATGAACATCTTTGGGGGCAATTTTTTATTATTGCATTCTACTTTTCTTGGGCTAAAAAAATATTTTCCAATTAGTCTTTATTAATTTCAACAGTTTGTCTTCTACAGCAGCAGTTATTTTGACAATAATTTTGTGCACTACCCTCAGTATTAGTGTAGTAATCATATATATGCTGCTTTACATATATTCAATAGTGTTGAGCGTGAATATTTGAATAGCGAATCTTTATAGCGAATATCAGCACTTCGCAAATTCGCGAATATTGCGAATATAGAGCCATATATTCACTATTTCGAATATTCTTTTTTTTTTTTTTAAGTTGTTAATCCTTGTTGCTCTCTGGTTGTCTAACTTGTCTTCCCACTTCCCAAAAGCTGTTCTTACCTGTCCAGAGGATTCTTGGCTCCCTGCCCGCTCCAGTCAATGCCCGTTGCCGCTTCTGCCGACTTCCCGTGTGCATGGGAACGCCTCCATGCTAAAATGTACTGTCGCATGTGAGATTCACGATCTCACAAATTTGACTAAGTTGTAATAGCAATGCGATTAATATAAACTGAATTACTCGCATTGCGAATTCAACTTAGAGCTTGGTTCCTAATGGTTGTATTGCTAGAATATAACGAATATCACAAATTCACGAATATAGCACTATATTCTCAATCTTCGTTATATTCTAGCAAGCCAACCATTAGGAACCCAGCTCTAAGTTGAATTTGCAATGCGAGTATATGTTCGCTTCGCGAATGAAACTTAGAGCTTAGTTCCTAATGGTTGTTGCTAGAATATAACGAAGCTTGAGAATATAGTGCCATATTCGTGAATTCGTGATATTCGTCAGCTTCGTTATATTCTAGCAATACAACCATTAGGAACTTAGCTCTAAGATCAATTCGCAATGTGATTATATGTTCGCTTCGTGAATGAAACTTAGAGCTGAGTTCCTAATGGTTGTTGCTAGAATATAACGAAGATAGAGAATATAGTGCTATATTCATGAATTCGTGATATATTATAGACCGGTGTATTGGTCTATATGCTGATTTAAATAGATTCAACAACCCCAAAAAATAAATTGTAACCATGTGGAGACAGAAATAAAGAGAAACAGATTTAGGTCTAAATTCGTTATCACTCACAGATAATTTTGTACGCTACCCTGTGCATTGGTGCAGTAATCGTATATCCTGATTTAAATATATTCAACAACCCCCAAAATTTTTTTTAACTGTTTGGAGATAGGAAAAAACTGATTTTGCCCTAAAATAAAATTATTAATAACTAATGCCTTGTCCACTACCCTACGTATTTTAAAAAGGATATCTGTTAAAATGGGGAAAAAAATGACAGAAATCTCTTTGTAGGTAGCTGCTTTTTAGGTTTGCAGCAGCTGCAGTTCTGATAATAGGCACACCCACCCTCAGCTCCTCACTCCTCACTCCCTGGCTGACAGCTTTCCCTGCCTTTCCCTATTATAAACACACAATTCTTCTTCTTTGTAATTCTAGCATTTACCTTCAATATCCCTTGCAGTAGAATACAAGCTTAAAGGGGTAATCCGGGAAATGAAACAATTAAAATACTGAAAATATATGTTATTACAAAAAAACTTTTAAATTCCATTAATTATTTATAATGCCTCATTTAGGCTAGGGAATAATCAGTGAGGACACTATAATGGCTGCTCTTACAAATCTGTCCTGCAAGTGACTCTTCTGGACGGCCAGATACGGAACAGCGCTCAATGTGACATCTGATTTCTTAGCGCTGTGAGACTGCATTTTTTGTAAAGATAATGGTGAGATAAAAGATCTGCTGTGTCCATGTGCTTGAGAAGGTTGAGAAGACAAATCAGAGACTGAAGGGGGAGGAATAAGGAGCAGCCACGCTGATGTAGGGGGAGGACGCAATTAGAAAACACTTCAGCCAACTAGATAAGGTAAACACACTGCCTTCTGCGTGTCTGCTCCTTATTCCTCCCCCTTCAGTCTCCGACTTGCCTTCTCAACCTTCCCAAACACATGGACACAGCAGATCTCTTATCTCACCTTTATCTTTACAAAAAAATGCAGTCTCACAGCGCTGAGAAATCAGATGTCACATAGAGCTCTGTTCTGTATCTGGCCGTCCTGAAGGGTCACGTGCAGGACGGATTTATAAGAGCAGCCATTATAGCGTTCTCACTGATTGTCCCCTAGCCTAAATGAGGCATTATAAATATTTAATGGAATTTAAAAGTTTTTTTTGTAATAACATGTATTTTCATTGTTACATTTCCCGGAGAACCCCTTTAATTGTGATTTTCGACTGTCCCTGACTCACTAAGATGGTTTTTCTGACAGACACTGTAAGACCCACCGATATGTGCAGTAAAATGTCGCTACACACCGTTTATTGCATTTGTCCGAAATGAACCTGAAAAGGTTCAGGTTTGTCTGGCATCCGAAAAAATGCTAAGTTTGTAACAAACCCAGTTCATTACGAACTGGTTCGCTGATCTTTACATTGTATCACAAAATAAAAGTAGGTAAAAATAAATCACAGAGCTCTCTCAACCAATACATACAAGTATTGCAAATGCTGACACGATAATATTTTAAATAGCTAGTGAGGTGCTTTTGGAACACAGAATGTACGTTATGACAAAATTATCCTTGATCTTGAATCTTTGTCAGTTTACCTTATACTAAATACTGGATCCTG
This sequence comes from Bufotes viridis, assembly GCA_033119425.1. NCBI lineage: Eukaryota > Metazoa > Chordata > Amphibia > Anura > Bufonidae > Bufotes > Bufotes viridis. The sequence continues at coordinate 36,374,484 of CM065596.1, read as the reverse complement.
GAAGATTGGTGACTGTGTGTAAAGCTAAGGAAGGGAGATACATGTACAGCTGAAATCATGTCTTTATGCCATCTAAGAGCAGAACGTGAAAACAATTTGAAAACCTGCATTTTACCCTGTGACTTTCTGTTGTTTCCTGTATAAGATCTATAAACAATAAAAACAAGAAATAGGTCGATTAAGAAGTAAAAAAAAATATCCATCTTCAGAATGAATTACTCTTAGGATATGTTCACATAGAACAGCCAATTGACTGCAATGATACCTTTCACTTAGTGATTCATTGATTTATTCTGGAAAAAAAATTACTTCTAATCCATATGCAAATTAGCAGTTAAGTGCACTGAGGGTGGGCCGAAGCCACCCTGTACACCTTTTCCCCTCCTGCTTCCCCTGTCAGCCCCTACCTTTACTTCTTGATTAGAAGGGCTAGGTTCTTGCATAGTCCTCTTGCCTACCACTGTCAATCAAGAAGGAGAGGGAGGGGCTGGTAGAGGAAGCAGGAGGAGCTACTGTGCACAGAGTGACTTGGGACTGCCCTTAGAACATTTAAATGCTCATTTACACATAGATTAAAAGTACATTTTCCCTAGAATGAAGCAACAGATCACTAAGTGAAATATATCATAACATTCAGCTGGGCTAGTCCTACAAGGCATTATATCTGGTTTACTAGTGAATTTCCTGGTAATAAAACACCTTTAATATCAATGGGATCATGATCCTAGTGTGAACAGAACTGAAGTTGAATCAATTGAATTTTCATAGTTTTTAACTGCTTTATGCATCTTTATTTATAATGCTTTATTGGGGTTGTCCCATGAAAAATATTCTCCAGTTCTCAAACCAGGATCTGGATCAGAATAGGTTTTTAATTTCCTGAAATGAAAAATTTTGTATAGTTATTAGTGAGAGAGCACCAAAGTATTCGGGTGTTCGGGCCGAACACATAGCTATGTTCGTGTGCTTGGCTGAGCACGCGAGTATAATGGAAGTCAGTGGGGACAACCAGGCATTCCCTGCTCTGAAGAGGGAAGGGTGCCTGGTCCATTAGAAAAGTTCAGAAAGTGACAGAAACACCACCAAAATGGATCGGGAACAGCATGGGGACAATGTCTGGATGAATCTTGGACTCCCAGGTCGCTGCTGGAAACCACGTTGTCCGAGTTGTACACCACTTTTACAGACTGACAAAAATACACACAAAACCCTCCCCCAAAAAATCTATTTCACAGGAAAAAATGTTAGTAAACATTTTTTCCTGTATATTCAATTGTATATAAAGTGCAAGTGCTGCAAAAAAGTACAAGCAAGAGGCACTCCGAAATAGCCTGTATATCACATAAAGGAGGGACTCATTCACATTCTGGTACAATTGTTCAGGTAGTGGGACTCCAACACTCATAAAGGTATTTAAAACTGATTTTACAAACATTGTTAACCCTTTAGGTGTTCCACAAGAGTTAATGGGAAATAGAGACAAAATTTCAGAATTTCGATTTTTTGGAAAATTTTCCATTTTAATCCATTTTTTGAAGTCACTAGGCAAGGGTTAGCAGCCAAACAAAACTCAATATTTACCATTGCCCTGATTGTGTAGTTTATTTAAACACCCCGTGTGTGGTCGTAAAGTACTGTACGGGCACACGGCAGGGAGTGGAAGGAAAAGAGCGCCATGTGGTTTTTGGAAGGCAGATTTTGCCGGACTGGTTTTTAGACACTTTGTCCCATTTGAAGCCCCCCTAATGCACCCCTAGAGTAGAAACTCCAAAAAACTGACTCTAAGTAAAACTGATCTAAGAAACTACACGCCTCAAGATATTAAAAACTGATTTTACAAACTTTGTTAACCCTTTAGGTGTTCCACAAAAGTTGATGGCAAATGGAGATAAAATTTCTGATTTTCGATTTTTTTGGCAAATTTTCCATTTTAATCTATTTTTTCTAGTAGCAAAGCAAGGGTTAACAGCCAAACAAAACATAAGACTGTTGCCCAAAAAATAAAAAATAAATATGGGGAGACACTAAAAAAATCATTTTTTTCACAAATGCTTTATTATGAAAAACTGAAACAAAAATTCCCAAAAAGTTGTCATATTTGGTATTGTCGCATCCGTAACAACATGCTCTATAGAAAGAGCACACGATCTAACTTGTCAGATCAACTATGTAAATAACAAAAAAAAAAAATAACGGTCCCAAAACAGCTATTTTTTAATTTTTTTTCCATTTTAATCAATTTTTCCAGTAAAAAGCAAGGGTTAACAGCCAAACAAAACTCAATATTTATTGCCCTGATTCTGTAGTTTGCAGAAACACCCCATATGTGGTTATGAACTGCTGTATGGACAAACGGCAGGGCGCAGAAGGAAGGGAATGCCATATGGTTTTTGGAAGGCCATATGGATTTTTTATTTTTTGGGCGACAGTCTTATGTAGGGGTTCATTTTTTGAGGGATGAGATGGCGGTTTGATTGGCACTATATTGGGGTGCATATGACATTTTGGTCACTTGCTATTACACTTTTTATGATGTAAGGTGACAAAAATGGTTTTTGACACCGTATTTATATATATATTTTTTTTTTGCTGTGTCCACCTGAGGGGTTAGTTCATGTGTTATTTTTATGGAGCAGGTTGTTTTGGACATGGCGATACATAATATGTATACTTTTTATTTATTTATTTAAATTTACACAATAATATAATTTTTGAAACAAAACAAAAATCATATTTTAATGTCTCCATAGACACGCCGTGGATCCCACATGCAAACACCGGCACTTCATGCTTGAGAAAGGGCTCCGACCTTGGCCCGAAACGTCGCAGCTCATATAAATTTGAAAAGATTACAGCCATTACAATTTTGTAAACATCCCTTTTCTGTTGAATCTGTACCACTGGTGTAATAAAAAGCACTATGCACTAAGCATTTCCATGACTCCTGGTGTGCTGTCTCCAAACTTCGTGTTATATGATTGCTTCTGGAGGACTTGGGTGGAAGTCATCAGGGGACGTGCACCCTTAAAAAGCCCTGTCTTGACGTGTGCTGAGGTTTACCGCTGATTGAACTTAATGTCTCCATAGTCTTATTTATTTTTATTTTTTTGGGCTATTGTCCTATGTAGGGTATAATTTTTTACAGGATAAGATGACGGATTGATTGGGACTATTTTGGGGTTCATATAAATTTTTGATCGCTTGCTATTACACTTTTTGTGATGTGAGGTGACAAAATAAATTTTTTGATACTGTTTTTATTTACTTTTTTTACGGTATTTACCTGAGAGGTTAGATCATGGGATATTTTTATATAGCAGGTTGTTACGGACATGGCGATACATAATATGTATACTTTTTATTTGTTTATTTAAATTTACACAATAATATAATTTTTGAAACAAAACAAAAATCATATTTTAATGTCTCCATAGACACGCCATGGATCCCACATGCAAACACCAGCACTTCATACTTGAGAAAGGGCTCCGACCTGGGCCCGAAACGTCGCAGCTCATATAAATTTGAAAAGATTACAGCCATTACAATTTTGTAAACATCCCTTTTCTGTTGAATCTGTACCACTGGTGTAATAAAAAGCACTATGCACTAAGCATTTCCATGACTCCTGGTGTGCTGTCTCCAAACTTCGTGTTATATGATTGCTTCTGGAGGACTTGGGTGGAAGTCATCAGGGGACGTGCACCCTTAAAAAGCCCTGTCTTGACGTGTGCTGAGGTTTACCGCTGATTGAACTTAATGTCTCCATAGTCTTATTTATTTTTATTTTTTTGGGCTATTGTCCTATGTAGGGTATAATTTTTTACAGGATGAGATGACGGATTGATTGGGACTATTTTGGGGTTCATATAAATTTTTGATCGCTTGCTATTACACTTTTTGTGATGTGAGGTGACAAAATAAATTTTTTGATACTGTTTTTATTTACTTTTTTTACGGTATTTACCTGAGAAGTTAGATCATGGGATATTTTTATATAGCAGGTTTTTACGGACGCGGCGATGCTTAATATGTATACTTTTTATTTATTTATTTTACTTTCACACAATAACAACATTTTAGGAAGAATAATCATGTTTTAGCGTCTGCATAGTCTGAGAGCCATATTTTTAAATTTTTTTGGGCGATTGTCCTTTATTGGGGCTCATTTTTTGAGGGATGAGATGGCAGTTTGATTGATACTATTTTGGGAGGCGTACGCCCTTTTGATCGCTTGGTATTACACTTTTTGTGATGTAACGTGACAAATAATGGCTTTTTTTGCACCATTTTTTTTATGGGGTTCAACTGAGGGGTCAGTGTAGTGTATTTAATTTTTTTAATTTTTATTCAGTGATTTGTGTTTTTTTTTTCACTTTTTGTACATTTTTTTGGAGCCAGACTCACTTGGTTCTTGAAGATCCAGTGGGTCTGATGTCTATATAATACAGTACAGTACACTATAGAGTGTACTGTACTGTATTTTTAACTTTTCACTAGTCTGGTCAGACTTCTGCCTTTAGCAGAAGTCTGATCAGAGTTACATTACCATGGCAAGCAGGACGCCTCTGAAAGCTTCCTTCTGCCATTGTAACCATCACCCACTGCCAGAACTGAGCAGCGGGTGATGGGGAGGGAGGGGAGCTCCCTCCCGTTGCGATCCCATCCTGTCGTGGGGCTGCAAAGGCACAGCAGCCCCTGATGGGAGAGGGAGGGAGCTCAGTGCTAGGAAAGACTTGAAAACTCATATTTTCCTCAATAGAAGTTCAGAGAAAGAGCATTAGAAGTGTAGGGAAAGGATAGGGAGGAATTATTCCACACTATAAAAGGACAACAGGGTCCAATAGGGGAGTGTACAGCCTGGGTAATAGGAACAATCCTACTACACTTTGTTGCACTGACTGCGGATCCAAATTGCCATTATACTGCCGCTCATTTCAGGTTTTCAATACCTCTGTAATTCCAGCAAACCGTGTTGATGGGGTCTTTTTAGCAATTGTGCGGGCAGTTATATATATGTTCTAAAGCCTTTTTTTGTCGTGTATTAGTGGGGGAAAAAAACTTTATTTGCCGTTTACTGCCCCATTTACTGTATATGCAACACTGGAAGGCAAATATATTTTTATTTTGCCACTAATACATGGCAAACTGGGCTTCCCAATATATCACTGCACCGTAGAATGTCAATTAGGCCCAATTTTTTTTTACTTTTGCACAAGAGGCTTTTTAACAGATATATGCAATGCTGGACGGCGAATATATTTTTATTCCGCCACTAATACACGGCAAACTGGGCTTCCCAATATATCACTGCACCGCAGAACGTCAATAAGGCCCACATTTTTTTCTACTTTTACAAAACAGGCTTTTCAACAGATATATGCAACGCTGGACGGAGAATATATTTTTATTTTGCCACTAATACAAGGCAAACAGCGCTTCCCAATATATCACTAAACCGCAGATTGTCAGTTAGGCCCAAATTTTATTCTACTTTTACAAAACAGGCTTTTCAACAGATATCTGCAACACTGGACGGCGAATATATTTTTATTTTGCCACTAATACACGCATACAGGGCTTCCAAATATAACAATGCCCTGATGAACGGCAAAGATATTTTTTCTTTTTCCACTAATACATGGAAAAAAGGGCTTTAGAACAGATAACTGCATCACCGAGTGGCAAATATTTTTTGTCTTTCTGCACTAATACATGCAAAAAAGGGTTTTAAAACAGATAACTGCACCGTAGAGCGGCAAATGTATTTTTCCTATTTCCACTAATACATGTAAAAAAGGGCTTTAAAACAGATAACTGCACCGCTGAATGGCAAAAAATTTTTTCCACTAATACACGCATAAAAGGGCTTTAAAACAGATAACTGCACTGCAGAGCGACAATTTTTTTTTCTATTTCCACTAATACACAGAAAAAAGGGCTTTAAAACAGATACCTGCACCGCGTAGCGGCAAATTTATATATATTTTTTCCACTAATACACGGAAAAAAGAGCCTTAAAGCAGATAACTGCACCGCTGAACGGCAAATATATTTTTCTTTTTTCAACTAACACACGGAAAAAGGGCTTTAAAACACATAACTGCACCGCTAAGCGGCAAATATATTTTACCTTTGCCACTAATACACGACAAAAAGGGCTGTTATTTTCGCCCTTCACCTCACAACGGCTAATAAGCCCTTTTTCCCCACTAATACAAAAATCACAGAAATAAACGTGGCCTAAATGGGGGGAACTGCTCAAAACCCCAAACACTGTTGCGTGTTTCTAACTAGGGAAGCAGCTCCTCCGCATTTGGTTCGCAGCGAGCGGCCATCCCCAGCAAAAACTGCATGCAATGGAGGATGCCGGCACGAACCACATGCACCACAAAACTTCCTGCGCAAAATAAACCAATGTGCCAAAGAACTCTGCGGCCTCAATTTTCTCCAATTGCATTGTTGGCCCTGCAGTGCAGGTGAGTGGGATTGGGGCTGTGAGCTGGACCTTTTAGACCCTGTTTACACACCATAGTTAGTCTAGTGGTAGGACCCCATGCCATGCTGAGAAACCTTGACGTGGTGCATGAGGGGCTCCGATATGTTCCTGACTGGGAGATATTGGCGCATGGTTCAGCTTTTAACATCAGCTTGAGGGATTAGCCAGTGTTGTCAGGTGCTTATCTTTGTGGTGCACTTTTTTTCAGTGATTTATGTGCCCCACTAATACAAGCCAAAAAATGTTTTAGCCCACATATAACTGCACTGCACAAGGGCAAATAAAACATAGAAATATTTCCTTGTAATAAACCCTGTTAATGCCTGTATCAAACATCACTTGCACCCTAATAAGACAGGTTTGTTGGAATTGCAGAGCTGTATAATGGCAATTTGTATCCCCTGTCAGTGCAGCAAGGTGTAATATGATTTTTCCTATTACCCATGCTGTCACCTCCCCGACACAAATGCTTGTGGAATGACTCCTTTCTATCCTTTCCCTACACCTTGAATAATCTTACCCTGCACTTGTAAATCATTTTTTTTCATCACAATCAAGTGTTTCCTATCACTGTCCCTAGCGCCTGCAGACATGTCTCTCCCTGCACTAAGCACGCTGGTGAATTGCAGAATCTAAGATGGCTGCCGTTTTTATAGGGCTGTAACATCACAGGGCTGGTTTGCTGCTGATTCGCTGCATGCATGTCAGTATGGGTAACCCTGCCTTCCCAGAGTTCCTTTCCCCATGTCCTCATCCATGTTGCAGCCATTTCAGGAAAAAATGCAATTACGAAGCGCGAGGAAATTCGGCTTAGGTGCAAATTAAATTTTTCCTGAAATTCAGATAGAATTTTACTTTGTCAGCTTCAATTCACTCCTCTCTAATAATAATACTTATAGATTGGCATTAAGTAGTTTATTTTGCAACTTAAATATTTGGAAAAAGAATCGTGTTTTGAATTAGCATCAGAAGCTTTGCATTTACCAGACATTTTTTTTACTGTGGATTTATACCCTTAGGGAGCATTACTATATAATCTGTTTTCTATCAGAATGTATTTGTAGGCTAAAAAGTGGCCACTATACGTGTAATTGTTTAAAATCAAAGGATTTTCAAAATATAACTTTAAAGAAGGATATTTTATTTTTAAAGTGATGATGATTATAGTTAATCTTTGTATTTTAATGAAGGATATTTTATAATGTTGTTAGATAATATGTAGCTGATCTGCATTGTGATTTAGGATGCACATTTCTTAACTCTACGATTACGGAAAAAAAAATCTAAAAAACATGTTACTTTTAGTTGTAGGAAATATTAGTCAGCAACTGTGGCTGTGTGATTTGAATTTTGGAAAGCAGATACATGAAATACTTAAAGTAGATAAATACTTATAGGGGTATATTCACACATGACAGATTTGCTTCAGATACAGACATCTCTGTGATGGTGACATTGATCTAATGATTCTTGCAAAAATTCAAGAATATAGTTTGATGCTGAAAGAAATCTATTCACATGTATGGTATAAATTTCTCAGTTCTAGAAATTTCTGCAGTGCTGCCTGTAAACATAAACTCCAACCTAATTCCCCATAAAGAGAGAGAGCATGAGAGAGCGAGAGACAGTGAGAAAGAAAGAGTGAGAGAGGGATGAGCAGAGAGACGAGGAAGACAGAGATAGATTGAGATGCCAGGCATTTAAAGGACTTTCTATTTGGGTAGAGTCAATTTGTACATGAAATTTAAAGCAGATCTGTCTTGAGTACAGTACATGTGCAGTGTCCCCACTGCAAGTGTTAATGTCACTGTATTCTCTACATTATATGTCCCATAGACTGTATATGGAGATAGTAGTATGTCCCTAGCTTTTGTTGCTAGGCAGGGCTGGCACCACCTCTTTCTCTCTAGGAGGAAGTTGTTTCAGTCTAGAGCTAGCTGTAAGCAGCTAGCAGCAGTGTTAGACAAGATATGTTACCCTGTGGATTATAAGTAGAGATTAGGGAATCGAAGTTGACAAAGTGGAATTCGAACCGAATTTGAGGAAAATTTTTATTTGCACCGAATCCGAACTTGCTCGCGCTTTGTGGTAACGAATCGCATATTTTCCTAAAAGGACTGCTGCACATGTCAGGACATGGAGCAAGGAACTCTGGGAACAAGGGATCACCCACAATGCCATGCATGCAGCCAATCAGCAGCCAGCCAGCCCTGGGATGTCACAGCCCTATAAATAGCCTCAGCCACCTTGGATTCAGCCATTTTCCACTTAGTTTGTACTAAGCGCAGGGGGAGATGTCAGCAGGTGCTAGGGACACTTTTATTTTGCTGTATAGAAGTTCATGGAAATGATAGGGAGGAATCATTCCACAGTATTGAAGCAGAACAGGGTTCAGTAGGGGAGTTTACAGCTTGGGTAATAGGAACAATCCTATTACACCTTGCTGCACTGACTGGAAATCCAAAATGCCATTATGAAGCTCTGTAATTCCAGAAGACCAGTCTTGTTATTGGGGTGCAAGTGCTGTTTGATACAGCCATTAACAGGGTTTATTACAAGGAAATATTTTTTAAGTCTTATTTGCCCTTGTGCGGTGCAGTTATATATTCTAAAGCAATTTTTGGCTTGTATTAGTGGGGAAAAAGCCATTAGCCATTGTGTGGTGATGTGAAAAAATTGCAACCCTTTTTGACGTGTATTAGTGGCAAAAAAAAAATATTATTTGCCATTCAGCGGTGCAGTTATATGTTCCAAAGCATTTTTTGGCATGTATTAGTGGCACGAAAAAAAAGTATTTGCCATTGTGTGGTTAAGTGAAAACATTTCAGCCCTTTTTGGCGTGTATTAGTGACAAAAAAATATATATTTGCCGTTAAGCTGTGCAGTTATATGTTGCAAAGCCCTTTTTGGCATTTATTAGTGGCACAAAAATATATATAAACATGTGAGAGAGTAATTCTGGGTTGAACATCCTAAAAAACTATGCTTTTGATATAACAACTGTTTCTCACCATATTTAAATGAGCTTCTCAGCACAATTCATAATTCATGTCAAAATATGCTATGCATAAACATGAGGCATTGGTATACAGTTTGATCGAAGCGCATAGGCCCACTTACCACGACAAGGTTGCCTCTATTAAGTGGGAAACTACTCTAACTATGGCGCAGCACTGCACCGTGACCATGTACACCACAGCACTGCACCAGCGGAGGGTGGGACCCAGACACCGCACAGTACACCCAGTGTGCGACGAGACCACCATGGCCCTGGGCCCCACCACCCCACCAGCACAGCACAGAGGCACCAATGGCCTCCACGCAGTACTGCACCAGGTGAACAGTGTAAATGGAGTGTGCTTCTTCTTGGCTCTAACATCGACCTGTAAGTCTGAGTTCATACTTGAGTTATTTGATCAGTTTTGGCCACGTGACTGCCCAAATAAGTGAAGTGTGCAATTATTCTGAGAGCGATGCCTGTCATCTGCATGTCATACTGACTCACAGTATTATTTCACTACCACAGCAGACTACTATGCGTGCTACTGCAAAGCACAGTGTTCTACACCATAGGGTTGTTTTGGGTATCGAAATTTCGATACCCAATCAATACTTTTATGCCAGTATCGATTCGGTATCGGGATGTTCGTTTTTTCGATACTAGACCGCGCTACTGCGCAGTCTAGTATCTCCTGTTAGGACATGGCGTGTGCAGCGCTCGGCACACGCTGTGTTCTCTGCGGCCATAGACAGTAAGGAAGGAGGGAGGGAAGGAATCCCTCCCTCCTATGACACGGCCACCGGTGATTAGTGCAGGAGGAGGGATATGGGAGGAGAGAACTGCTGCGTCGGGCGAATGGCAGCCTCCTCCTTCTCCTCCTGTGTGCTCCTCCGCTCTGCTCCATATGCAGCCTGCAGCTCTGCCCCCTCCTGCCCACACAATGATTATTAACCTTTAATACAGATACAGGAGGTGGGTGCCGGTGGTATCCGCCTCCTGTATCCTTATTAAAGGCTAATTATCGTTGGGGCAGTGCGACCCCCCCCACCCCATATTAAACTCAATGAGTGGGCAGGGCGCCCTTAATCCTGCCCCCCTCCCAGTATTAAAGTATTTAGAGCATTGGTGGCAGTGGCCAATGGGTCCCCTCCATTGGTGGCAGTGGCAGTTCCCCATGGCAGCCAGGGCTTCAGTAGCATCCTTGCTGCCATTGTAACCGATCAGAGCCCTACATTGCGATCAGTTACCATGGCAGCCAGGACGCTACTGAAGCCCTGGCTGCCATGGGGGCTCCCTGCTGCTGTGAGATCTATTAGGGTGAAAAGGACATGGGATGAAAAGATCCCAGGTTCTACCCCTAAGGGGGGAAATGGTAAATAAAAATTAAATAAAAAGTAAAAAAAAAAAACACTCTGAAATATTAAGTATAAATCGCCTCCTTTTCCAATTTTACATATAAAATATATAAATAAACATATCACATATCGCCATATCTAAAGTCCCAACTGTTAAAAATTTTAAAAAAAATTAAAAAAAAAAAACCTATGCGGTGAACATCGTAACAGAAAAGTAAAAATTATAATTTTTTGGGGGGAGTTTTTTTTTTTTTTCGCGTGGTATCGAATGGTATCGAGTATCGCAATACTTTTTTATAGTATCGAAACTGAATAAAAATTTTGGTATCGAAACAACTCTACTACACCACTATAAAGGCTCTCTGAAGGCAGGAAATAGGATTTTTTTAGCAAGATTCACTGCAAATAAATTCGTATCGAACCTAATATTTTCAAAAAATTTGGCTAACTGACCAAATCGAATTTAAAAAAAATGTGTTGCTCTCTAATTACCACCATCAACACAGCTATGCATGGAGTCCACAGTCTCCTCCTGAACCTTCTCAACAACCTCCAAAAGCAATTTGATTGGAAAGTTTTGGAGACAGAAATAATTGGAAATGGATTTAGGCCTAAATTCATGATTAACAGATAATATTGTGCTCTACCCTGTGTATTGGTGCAGTGATCCCTTATGTGCTGGTATTATTAAAGTCAACTACCCTTGTGCTGGTTTGAATAAGTAAAATATCCACCCAACCGCCAATAAAATTTGGAACTGTGTGGAGACTGAAATAAAGGCAATTAGCCCTAATATTATGCTATCAATTACTTATGTTTTGTAAGCTTCTCTGCGTTTTTTTTATATGGTTTTAATATAATATAATTTAATTTAATTTTTTATATATTTTTTTGCCTGAGCTATTTAAACAGGCAGACTGTTGGCCACAAGTTGCCTGTAAATAGTCTTATTACTTTTCACCAGCATGCCTTTTGACTTGTTTGTATTCTGACCTTTGCTCTGTAGTTTGACCTCGCTCCTGTCTCATCCTTGTATCCTGACGTGACTTCTTGGCTTTGGAGCACGGCTTGCATTTGGCTTGATCTGGTTGTCCCGTTTGTTCTGACGTTTTCTCCTGGCACCTGACCTCAGCTGGTTTCACTTGGCATTTGTGTTCTGTGTTTGTACTGTCGCTAGTGTGTTTTCCCTTGTTTTCCCTGCACGTATTTAAGCTAGGAACTGCCGTCCAGTTGTGCTCCATTACCTAGGATGGATCATGCAAGTAGGTAGGTAAAGGGGTGTGGGTGGAAGTAGGGCTGCAATTTTCCCTACCGCACGTGACTCCTATTCTACACACATACAGTTCTTTTTCTTTATAATTCTAGCCATTCCCTTCACTGTCCCTGGCAGTGGAATACAAGCTTGCACAGTGCTGCTGTCTGAGATTGAGCTGTTCAAAAGGAGATCCAAGTGTTGGTCCCGGCCCTGCACCGGACGGAGGTCAGGGAGTCTGAAAGCCTGACTGTCCTCTGGCCACCGTAGGGGCAGGCTGCTGTTGAGGTCACAGTTATGGGGACAGTTCGCTATGGAGGTCAGTGTTAAAGGGCAGATTGCTGTAGAGGCCACTGTTAAGGGGACGGGGTGTTGTGGAAATCACTGTTAAAGAGATGGGGTAATGTGGAGGTCATTAATAAAGGGGCAGCTGCTGTGGAGGTCTCTGTTAAGGGGGCAGGGAACTGTGGAGGTCAAAGTTAAGGGGACCGTCCGCTATGGAGGTCAGTGTTAAGGGGTAGGGTGCTGTAGAGGTCACTGTATAGTGGGTGGGTTATTGTGGAAATCACTGTTAACGAGGCGGGGTATTGTGGAGGTAACTAATAAAGGGGCAGCCGCTGTGGAGGCCACTGTTAAAAGGGAGGGCGCTGTGGATGTTACTGTTAAGGGGGCAGGCCGCTGTGGAGGTCACTGTTAAAGGGGCGGGATACTGTAGATGTCACTGTTATAGTGGATACTGTCGATATCTTTTAACGACACACACAAACATTAAATAAAAAATAAGAAATATACCCGTGCGAAGCCAGGTCCTTCTGCTAGTTTTATATATACATGAAATATTTTTGGAGCCATTCAATAAAAGAGGAAGAACTATATTGACAAACCCTCTTTAATGTATTCCATATCTCCTATCAAGAAATGTGGCCAAATTTTCTTTCAAAAGGGTTTACTGAGATTTTTTTTTACTGATGACCTATCCACCGTGCCATAGTGTAAGTACAAGCACTTGCTCTATTCAAGTAAATAAAGCTAGTACTCATCATAACACTGCATTTCCAAGATGAAATGCAGTGTTATGAACAAGTAGCGGTGCTAGCATGAAGCGCTGCCTCCTCTTCAAACAGCTTATCTGACTCCCGTCACCCCCGCTGATCAGATATTGATGACCTAATCTAAGGATGTCATCAATATAAATCACTGCCCATCCCCTTTAATCCTATTGAAAATATAGAATCAATGAAATATCTGTATGCATTCATATCAAAAGGTGGAGTTCACTTGTCTCCTGATAATTATGTAGAAAAACACCATATATGAACAGAGCCTCTGCTAGGATTTGAACCCAAAGATTCCCATGTCCCAAGCAGTAGCTCTTCTTATTAAGCTGCTAATTTTGCTGGACAGATCCTTTCCTTAGTCCATCATGAATGACGAGGGGATGTGGCGGCGACTAACAATACTCTCTCAGCCAGGTTGAATGATCGGATCAACTGAAAACAAATCATTTCTCACTCAAAGTTTGATTGCTGCGTGCTATTGCAAGGTTAATTGCTCAAATTAGATTGATTACAAAAAAATAATAATGCAATAATCACTCTGTCTAATATACTGTTATATATCCCGTACAGGTAATTGCTGCTATTACCTGTGTACTGAATCTGGCTAAGCATTCACTACACTTCTGTCTAATCCCTCTTTTGCTGATATGTGTGTACCGAACTCAAGCTGATTACTGACCATGCTTGTCTAATCCTTATTGATGAATTGACCTTTGCTTGTTTCTGACCTTGGCCGGCCTTTATCAGTACTGTTACAGCAACTGGGATGTGACCCAGACCCCAGTTAAGTTACAGCCTCTGTAACATAATTACTAAAGCTGGCCATAACATTAGATATATATGTTGGCCAAAGTCAACGATTTCATTGGGATTGGCAAACCATCTTATCTGCATGATAGCCTTCAGACTCTCCTCGACGTGCGCAATCCTTTTGTTCTGGCAGTGTCCGTCAAAGGTGCCTGGCAGTGGCAACCATTTATGTGTATGCGGAATGAGGAGAAATAGCTGTTGTTAACCCACCAATTTATCATGTATGTGGCTACTTCTATAAATAAGAGGAGCATCCTGTACGATGAGTTGTTCTCCAAGGACCCCTTTTATTACACACAAGTACATCCACATATGCAAATACAACAATAAATATGTATGGTGTTTTTTTTAATTACTTGAGATATTTGGAGAGTAGTGGTTTCTCTTTCAACATAAAAAATAATGCATCAAGCAGTGCTATTTTTACCACCAAAACAGGAGAAACCTCGATGAAAGCCCAATGTACCCCATTATAAGTTAGGATCCATTGTCTGATGGCTTTAACCCAGCTCCATGGCTCTTTCCATTGCTGTAAGAATCCTGACAGAATAACCAAAGTGACCTCACAGATAATAAATCTAGTGTTATACCAAGCCAACATCTATTGCAGCATAGCAGAAGTTAACCAGACATTCTTATCTCCACTACCACACATATCTTATAGATGCTGATCTCACCTCTGAGCCTTGCACCTATCTCCAGAACCGGGAATGTCCTGCTGGGCACTTCACATCTTCAGAGCTTCCATAGAAGTGAATGCAGAGAGGCACCTGCCACCAATCCATTCACAGTGGCTGCGGAACCTGTCAGGATGAGGGGTTTTAGGCCTTCAGTTTTGGAGATGGGTGTGGGAACCACATCTATCAAGCATTATTGTTACTATGCATGTTCAAGGTAATTAAATTAATATATATATATATATATATATATATATATATATATATTTATATATTATTACAAGTTGTTATGGCATTCAAGTTAACAAACATTACATAGTAAAATGTAATTAATGTATTTAATACAAAATATAATAATATTTTGACCATTATTATTTGACCTACTTTCTATTGGAGTACTGAGAAAATGACAATATATTTCATGGATAGTCAAGAGAAAGAAAAAAAATCTTTACCATCCGATGGATTAGGCAGAAAGCTTTTGCATGCATTTCATAATTTATCATCAACATTGCCGAAAGAAAAAGAACATACAACCTGTATGTCTTACATTTAACAAAAAATATAGAAATTGCATTCAGGTAGTGAACTATGGAAAGCTTCTGACTGTATTTTTCCACCACTTTGATATTGTAACTCTTTGAAGTATTAAAGAAGCAACCAGTATACATCCATGAAAAAGAACTCACATCCTTGCACCTTGCTTGCCTCTCAATGTGGCGCCCATGCTCTAAGTCAAGACTCCAAGCTATATTAAATCATTTATAGTAGAATCTCGGGTCAACAGGTTGACTAAATAGATGTTATATCCAAGATGAGGAATGGAAAGCAATTGCCTTCAACACATGTAAGTTAATTAGACTCTAAAAAAAGCTTACAGTCAATAATGTTTGAGATGATTCCAATAAATCAGATAAGCACTTTCAGTTTGTTTTTTTTCCCACGTAAAGGAAATCAAATTTGCTTATTCGATTGGCATTTTTAAGTAGGTGAACAGCACTCAATGTATTGCACTCACAAAGAAGGAAGATAAAGACAAAAGAGTCAACAGTTCAATGTATCATTGCGAGGAGAAATGGCTAATACTAAAGACAAGTTTGAGAATGTTAGTCAAAATAAAAAGCCATAACAAAATTACATGTTGAGTTTGAATAGCCTACTATATCCTGTAACATGGACATAGATACAACCAATGAAGCATGCACGTATAGTGTATGTAGACTCTGGTTAATAGACTTAGTAAACAGGTTTGCATCACATGTGGTTTGTGTGGCAGTTTTTGATGCATTTTTTTGAGCCAAAGTCACAAGTGTTTTAAAAATAAGGCTAATTTCACACTCGTGTTTGGTGCGGATCCGTTCAGATAATACAATCACATGCATCCATTCAGAACGGATCCGTTTGTATTATCTTTAACATAACCAAAAAAGGATCAGTCTTGAACACAATCAACAATTGAAAGTCAACGGGTAGAGTTCAGTGAACCCAAACTGTAAAGTTCGGATTTGTACTGAATTTTTTGATTTTTGGCACCCGGACCCGAACATTTTCGTAATAGTTCGGGTTTGGGTTCGGTGTTCGGCAGATTTGATGGCGCTTGTTGAAAAGCTGCTGGGCAGCCAATCAACAAGCGTCTAACTACTTTGCCCTTAGAAGCCATCACAGCCATGTCTACTAATGGCATGGCTGTGATTGGCTAAGTGCAGCATGTGACCCAGCCTCTATATAAGCTACAGCACGTCACTCTGCTGTTGTTAGTGTAGGGACAGGTTGCTCTCAGGGAGAGAATAGGAAACAAGCTTTGCTGAATAATATTGATATCAGAATTGTGTTCACTCAGCGATCTACAACCGTTTTGTTCTTGTGGGTGCAATGGCAGTTATTTTTTATGAGGCCAGTGACAAAGACTTTTATATTTCTGTGAGTGTTTGGTGTCAGTGGACATTTTGTGCAAGTGACAGGCACTTGCAGCTGCATATGTGCCTGGGACAGTAATACAATCCAGTCTTTTTACTTCGTTTGGCAAAATTTTCCAATTTTTTTAAATTGCACCTGCACTGCATATCTGCCAGGGGAAGTGAAAAATAATACTGTTACTCCGTTTGGGATTTTTGGGACCTAGGGGGTGATATTTTCACATTTTGTTCTGTAAAGTACCCCTGTGCTGCATATATCCTTGTCATTAATTCTCTAAATACATCAGATGCTGGGCTTCTTTTTTTTGTGCTAAAAAGTACATTTGCTCTGTGCACTACATTTGTGATTGTGGAAAATATAATCAGTAAATCCATCTGTTTCACTGTAGGTGAAAAAAAAAATATATTTTTTTTACCATTAAGAGACTTTTCTGCCTGCTCAACAAATCTGATAGTGATCAATAATCTGTTAATTCATCTGTTTCACTGGGGTTGGCATATGTAAAAGTGGAGTAAGATGTAAGTGTAATGATAAATCTGGCCCATAATATTTGGCACAAAGTATATTTGTGGCCTTCTCTGTACTACTGCTAGTGTAGTGAAAGAATTTCACTTGCATCCGTCAGTTTCATTGGTGGTTGAAGAAATCATATATTTTGTTGAAATAAATTCCATCCTCTGCCTACACAGGCAATCTGATAGTGAACAATAATCTGTTAATTCATCTGTTTCACTGGGGTTGAAGAAGTCATATATTTTGTTGAAATAAATTCCAACCTCTGCCTGCACAGGCAATCTGATAGTGAACAATAATCTGTTAATTCATCTGTTTCACTGGTGTAGGAAAAATCCTCTTTTTTTTCCTATAAAGGACCTCTTTGCCTTGTACTGCAAATTAAAAAAATCTGTAAATTCCACTGGGACATTGTGGGTGGAAAAAACACATAATTTTTGCACAAATTAAATTTGTGGCCTGCTCTGTACTACTGCTAGTGAAAGAATTTCACTTGCATCCGTCAGTTTAATTGGTTGTTGAAGAAACCATATATTTTGTTGAAATAAATTCCATCCTCTGCCAGCACAGGCAATCTAATAGTGAACAATAATCTGTTAATTCATCTGTTTCACTGGGGTTAAAGAAATCATATATTTTGTTGAAATAAATTCCATCCTCTGCCAGCACAGGCAATATGATAGTGAACAATAATTTGCTAATTCATCTGTTTCACTGGGGTTGAAGAAATCATATATTTTGTTGAAATAAATTCCATCGTCTGCCAGCACAGGCAATCTGATAGTGAACAATAATCTGTTAATTCATCTGTTTCACTGGGGTTGAAGAAGTCATATATTTTGTTGAAATAAATTCCATCCTCTGCCTGCACAGGCAATCTGATAGTGAACAATAATCTGTTAATTCATCTGTTTTACTGGGGTTGAAGAAGTCATATATTTTGTTGAAATACATTCCATCCTCTGCCTGTTACTTCATTAGGTTACTGAAAAGAATGAGGAGAGCGTCAAATAAGAGACGTGGCTATGGTCGTGGTGCTGCTGGTGTTGGTGGGGATCCTGTTGCCAGGAGAGGATGTGGTGGATCTGTGCCAGCTACACGCCCAGATGAAACACCTTCCTCAGTTTGGCGTAGACGACAGGGCCTTCCACGTTATTTAGTAGGCCCGAATGTCGCTCTACCAATGGTGAGGCCAGATCACGTACAGGCGCTAGTAGATTGGGTGGCTGATAGTGCTTCCAGTACCTTCACATTGTCTCCCACCCGGTCCACTGCTGAAAGCTCAGAGTTGGCACCTGCAGGCCATGGGCAGCTATCTAGCACCACACCCCCTTGCAAATCAGCCAAGCAGTCTGAGCCCCAAGTCATGCAGACTCTCATGCTTTTTAATGACTCTCCTGGCAGGGTTTCCCCGGCCCATCCACCTAGCCCTGCTCCAGAAGTGGAAGAGATTGAGTGCATCAATGCCCAACCACTTATGTTTGAGGATGAGGACATGGGAAGACCACCGCAGCACGTCTCTGATGATGATGAAACACAGGTGCCAACTGCTGAGGCTTTCTGCAGTGTGCAAACAGAAAAGGAGGGCAGGGTTGCAGAAGACTTGGTGGAAGATGATGTGGAGGACGATGAGGTCCTAGACCCTACATGGGTGGAAGGTCATGCTAGTGACCTGTGCAGTTCGGAGGAAGAGGCGGTGGTCGCACAGAGACACCAGCACAGCAAAAGAGGGAGCAGAGTGCAGATGCAGAGCACCCGTCCCCTAGACACTATGCCTGCTACTGCCCACCGCACCCAGGGACCGAGCACACCAAAGAATGCTCCAAGGAGTTCCCTGGCGTGGCAATTCTTCACACAATGTGCAGATGACAAGAGACAAGGGGTTTGCACGCTATGTAATCAGAGCATAAAGCGAGGCATAAACGTTCTAAACCTGAGCACAACCTGCATGACCAGGCATCTAAGTGCAAGACATGAGCTGCAGTGGAGTAAACACCTCCAAAACCAAGAAAAGTCTCTGGCTCCTCCTGCTCCCTCTTCTGCTGCAATTTCGGCCTCTTCCTCCACCTCTGGAGTGACAATGGCAAAGACCACCCCACAAACGGAGGATGTGACACCAACACCACAGTGTCCCATGGAAGCGTTCAGCTGTCCATCTATCAAACACTGGATGAAAAAAGGAAGTACCCCCCTACCCACCCACAATCCCTGGCCCTGAATGCCAGCATTTCAAAATTGCTGGCCTTTGAAATGCTGTCATTCCGTCTGGTGGAGACGGAGAGTTTTAAAAACCTTATGGTGGTGGCTGTCCCACAGTACGTCGTTTTCACTACTTTTTCAGGCGAGCAATCCCTTACCTGCAAAAGCAAGTGACGGACAAAATAAGGTGTGCACTGCGCAACACCATCTGTGGCAAGGTCCGTTATATCTCCCTAACAGCACACTAAGTAAATGCATTGGCGGCTGGGCCTGAGGATGATAGCTGTTTGGTGCATGTCCTTCCACCCCTGAGGATTGCAGGGCATTTCTCTTTGCCTCCTGTTGCCTCCTCCTCCTACTCCTCTTCCTCCTCTACAACCTCCTCATCCTCTCAGCATAACACTATCACCACCAACTTCAGCACATCCAGGGGGAAACGACAGCAGGAAGTTTTAAAACTCACCTGTTTGGGGGTCAAACCTCACACAGCGCAGGAGGTTTGGACGGGCCTGGTGGTGTGCGATTATGGGTAAAATCTCGTAGCAGTTCTGGGCCTAGCCGGTTTGACGCACATCCCTTGCCAGGCGCATGTGCTGAATTTGGTGGTGCAGAGATTCCTGAAGAACTACTCCAATATGTCGGAGCTGCTGCAGTAAGTGCGGTCTGTCTGTGCGTGCTTTCGTCGTTCTCACCCTGCTGCTTTTCGCCTATCTGCTCTTCAGCAGCAGCAGGCGATAGTGGAGTTTCAGCTGCAGCACGCCAGGGTCAGTAGCTCTGCGGAACAGCAACACTTCACCGCCACTGAGTGGGCCTCCATGCGAGACCTGTGTGCCTTGTTGCACTGTTTTGAGTACTCCACTAACAAGGCCAGTGCCGATGACACAGTTCTCAGCGTTATTATCCCACTTCTATGTCTCCTTGAAAAAACGCTTCGGGCGATGATTGAGGAAGATGTGTCACAGCAGGAAGGGGAAGAGGGATCATTTCAACAGTTATCAGACCAGTCATTCACAGGTGGCTCGGAGGGTGGGTTCCTGCACCAACATAGGCTAGGTACACAATTGTCCAGCCAGGGCACAGTTCTGGAGGATGAGGAGAAGGAGGAGGAGGAGGAACTGTGTTCACAGCAGGGTGGTACCCAAAGCAGCTCATGGGCGTCACTTGTGCGTGGCTGGGGGGGATACAGAGAACACAGACGATACACCTCCCACAGAGGACACCTTGTCCTTTACTCTGGGCAGCCTGGCACACATGAGCGACTACATACTGCAGTGCCTGCGCAATGACCGCCGAATTGCCCACATTCTAACTTGTGCTGATTACTGGGTGGCCAACCTGCTGGATCCCCGTTACAAAGACAACGTGCCGTCCTTAATTCCCTCACTGGGGCATGATCAGAAGATGCAAGCACACACTGGTAGACGCGCTGCTGATGGCATTCCCACCCGACAGTGGGGGCTCAGTGGAAGCACAAGGCGAAGGCAGAGGAGGAGGAAGAGGCTGCCAACGCAGCCGGGGCACCACCAGCACCTCAGAAGGCAGAGTTAGCATAGTCAAAATGTGGAAAAGCTTTGTCACATCGCTACAACAACCAGCACCACCAGCTGTTACACAATGTCTTAGCAGGAGGCAGCATTTCAGCAACATGGTGGAGCAGTATGTGTGCACACGCCTACATGTACTGACTGATGGGTTTGCCCCATTCAACTTCTGGGTCTCCAAATTGGGCACATAGCCTGAGCTTGCCCTTTATGCCTTGGAAGTGCTGGCCTGCCCTGCAGCCAGTGTATTGTCTGAACGTGTCTGGACAAGCTCACATTCATTAAAATGAACCAGGCATAGATCCCACAAGACTTGTCTGTACCTTGTGCAGAATAGACAAGTATACCGACTTCACACAGCCATTGTTATACTCCAGCACACTTTCTCTGTGTTGTTTTATATATTCCACAATGTTTTGTGGTGTACCCAAATAAAAAATAAAAAAACCTGTTGGCTGTCTCCACCTCCTCCACCGTTGCTTCCACCTACACCACCACGTCCACCTACAATGCCACATTCACCGCCTCCTAGTCTACATGGACCTCCTGCTCTTAGTTCAGGATTAAAATTTGTAATTTTTATTTATTTTATTTTAAGTCATTTCCCTATCCACATTTGTTTGCAGGGCACTTACCCACATTTTGCTGCCTTTTGTAGCCCTCTAGACCTTTCCTGGACTTTTTTAGAGCCATTTTAGTGCCCCAAAGTTCGGGTCACCATTGACTTCAATGTGGTTCGGGTTCGGGGTCAATTTCATGTCAAGTTCGGATCCCGAACCCGAACTTTTTTATGAAGTTCATCCGAACCCGGCTAACCTGAACTTCCAGGTGTTCGCTCAACTCTATCAATGGGGGACAGATCCGTTTTCTATTGTGTCAGAAAAGGGATCCATTCCCATTGACTTACAGTCATGTGAAAAAATTAGGACACCCTTTGAAAGCATGTGGTTTTTTGTAACATTTTTAATAAATGGTTATTTCATCTCCGTTTCAACAATACAGAGAGATTAAAGTAATCCAACTAAACAAAGAAAACTGAAGAAAAGTCTTTTCAAGATCTTCTGTAAATGTCATTCTACAAAAATGCCTATTCTAACTGAGGAAAAAGATAGGACACCCTCACATGTATTCCCTCTTAAATTGGCTCAGATCTCACACAGGTATATCACACCAGGTGCACATAATTAGTAGATCGTTACTCTGCATGTTGAATGAGGCTTGCCCTATTTAAACCTCAGACATTTAGTTTGGTGTGCTCCTGACTGTTGAAGTGAGAGTGAGCACCATGGTGAGAGCAAAAGAGCTGTCAGAGGACTTCAGAAAAAGATTGTAGCAGCCTATGAGTCTGGGAAGGATTTAAAAAGATCTCCAAAGATTTTGAAATCAGCCATTCCACTGTCCGGAAGATAGTCTACAAGTGGAGGGCTTTCAAAACAACTGCCAACATGCCCAGGACTGGTCGCCCCAGCAAGTTCACCCCAAGAGCAGACCGCAAGATGCTAAAAGAGGTCTCCAAAAACCCTAAAGTGTCATCTCGAGAACTACAGCAGGCTCTGGCTACTGTTGATGTAGAAGTACATGCCTCTACAATCAGAAAGAGACTGTACAAGTTTAACTTGCATGGGAGGTGTGCAAGGAGGAAACCTTTGCTTTCAAGAGAAACATCGAGGCCAGACTGACATTTGCCAGAGATAAAGTTGACAAAGACCAGGACTTCTGGAATAATGTTCTTTGGACAGATGAGTCCAAAATTGAATTATTTGGACACAACAGCAGAGGACATGTTTGGCGTAAACCAAACACAGCATTCCAAGAAAAGAACCTCATACCAACTGTGAAGCATGGAGGTGGAAGTGTCATGGTTTGGGGCTGCTTTGCTGCAGCAGGACCTGGTCAGCTCACCATCATAGAATCCACGATGAATTCTACTGTGTATCAGAAGGTGCTTGAAGAACATGTGAGACCATCAGTTAGAAAATTAAAGCTGAAGCGGAACTGGACCATGCAACATGACAATGACCCAAAACATACTAGTAAATCAACCAAAGATTGGCTGAAAAAGAAGAAATGGAGAGTCCTGGAATGGCCAAGTCAAAGTCCAGATTTGAATCCCATTGAGATGCTGTGGGGTGACTTGAAAAGGGCTGTACGTGCAAGAAACCCCTCAAACATCTCACAGCTGAAAAGTTCTGCATTGAGGAGTGGGGTAAAATTTCCTCAGACCGATGTCGAAGACTGGTAGATGGCTACAAGAACCGTCTCACTGCAGTTATTTCAGCCAAAGGAGGTAACACTCGCTATTAGGGGCAAGGGTGTCCTATCTTTTTCCTCAGTTAGAATAGGCATTTTTGTAGAATGACATTTACAGAAGATCTTGAAAAGACTTTTCTTCAGTTTTCTTTGTTTAGTCGGATTACTTTAATCTCTCTGTATTGTTGAAACGGAGATGAAATAACCATTTATTAAAAATGTTACAAAAAACCACATGCTTTCAAAGGGTGTCCTAATTTTTTCACATGACTGTACATTGTATGTCAGCAGCGTATTGGTGTCCGCTTCCAAAGCGGAATGGAGGCGGAACTGAGCCAAACTGATGCATTCTGAGCGGATCTTTATCCATTCAGAATGCATTAAGGGAAAACTTGATCCGTTTTGGCCTGCTTGCAAAATCCCTGAACGGATCTGACAAACGGAAACCGAAATGCCAGTGTGAAAGTAGCCTAACCTGTCACAACATAATAAAATCTGCAGGCAGCATGTTATAGAGCAGTAGTGTTGAGCGCGAATATTCTAATGTCAAATTTTTTTAGCGAATATCGGCACTTCGCTAATTCGCGAATATTTTGAATATAGTTCCATAAATTCGCTATTTCGAATATTCTTTTTATTTTTTATATTTTTATTGTTATATTATTTTCTTTCCACTTCCCAAAAGTAGTTCTTACCTGTCCTGAGGATTCCTGGCTTCCTGGCTGCTCCAGTCAGTGCCCGTTGCCGCTTCTGTCGACTTCCGTGGTCCTGGAGAACGTCCATACTAGAATGTACCGTCGGATTTGAGAATTACGTTGAAATCGCAATGCGATTAATATAACTTGAATTAATCGCATTGCGATTTCAACTTAGACCTGGTTTACTATGGTTGGCTTGGTAGAATTAGTGAATATGATGAATGTATTCCTCATATTCCTCAAAATGAAGATAACGAAGTATTCTCGTTTTAGCTACCTATTCGTCAACTTCGCTAATTCTAGCAATCAAATAGGAAGGTTGACTATAGAGACAGCTGTGTTTAATTCGCTATGCGATTATATTACTTTGCTTTTTTTTTAAATAAATAGAATAATTAAACACTTGATAATAATTATAATTATTCTATTTATTTAAAAAAAATTATAATAATAATATAATCGCATAGCGAATTAAACACAGCTGTCTCTATTGTCAACCTTCCTATTTGATTGCTAGAATTAGCGAAGTTGACGAATAGGTAGCTAAAACAAAGATGGAGAATACTTCGTTATCTTCGTTTTGAGGAATATGATGAATACATGAATACATTCGTCATATTCTTCATCTTCGCTAATTCTAGATATCAAACCAATAGGAAAGTAGCCCTAAGTTACAATCGCAATACGCGATTATTTAAATCGCATACTAATCGCGATAACTAGAATAATGACGAATATTCGATTTTGACGAATATTCACGAATTTCGTCAAAATCGAATATGGCACCTGCCGCTCATCACTATAGAGCAGGAGGATCTGAGCAGATTGATATATTACTTTGTAGGAAAAGATTTAGTAATATTTAAAATTTAAACGTTTAAGCCTCTGCTCTGATGACTCTGTATACTGATGACACCTCCCCATGTACAGCTATCAGCGACTGACATCTATATATTTACACACACTTACACAGAAAATGCTTTCTATCACTGATAATACCTGTGTACAGCTATCAGTGACTGACAGCTGTCTCTGTATACACACATACAGAAAGAATACTATTAGAGATGAGCGAACTTTAAAAAATAGTTCGGCGTTCAGGTTGTGGTAATCGCCGCATCCCGTTATGGATTCCACTACCGCGGACTATCCCGGCATATGGAATCCATAAGGGGCGGCTTCCACGAACCCGAACTTTGAAAAAACCGAAGGACCTGGGGTGACGTCACCATCATGTGATCAGTGCAGGGGGCGTGGCTCAGCACGGGATCAAATCCAGTGCTGAGCCATGCCCCCTGCACTGATCACATGACGGTGACGTCACCCCAGGTCCTTCGGCTTTTTCAAAGTTCGGGTTCTTGGAAGCCGCCCCTTATGGATTCCATATGCCGGGATAGTCCGCGGTAGTGGAATCCATAATGGGATGCGGTGATTACCACAACCCGAACGCAGAACGCCGAACTATTTTTTAAAGTTCGCTCATCTCTAAATACTATACATCACAGATAACACCTCTCCCGTGTTCAGCTATCAGTGACTGACAGCTATCTCTGTATACACACTTACACAGACAAAGCTATTAATCATTAATAAGACCACCCCAGTGCACAAAAATCAGTGAGTGATAGATATCTCTGCATACACACTTACACAAAAAATGCTATCAGTCACCGATAATAGACAAATGGGCCGTCCTCAGCTCAGAAAGAGATATAACTATATAAATTACAAGTTTTATGGAATCCTTTCCCACAAAACTACTGTACATATCAGTCTGCTAAGCTCCACCTGCTCTATAACATGCTGCCGGCAAAGTACCCTGCATTTTATGGTTACATGTCATGTGCTACCACGTCAGATATTACTAAAACAGTAACACTATATAAACACTGCTGATCCTATATCATGTATTGGTATAATAAGAACACCTGCGTTATCTACATGTATATTTTGGATTTTCTACTTGAATTGACTTGCTGTGTGACACATGTTAACTTGAGATGAGCAAAGTTTTAAAAAATTTCAAGAAATTCTATTAGTTACGAATTGATTATATTTCATTTTATGGAGCGGGGCGTAACAACGGGGAATGGTGATCGCGACCCCCCCTGTTAGATGCTGCGTTTAACGCTGAGAGTCACATTCAGCTTATCAGGAAGTTAATCAGGGATTAAAATAAAAATTGTGTACATTCACCTTGTACGTTTGATTTCAGAGAGGCCCATCTTGATTGAAGAAAACGCTGCTGGTGTTTTTGGCACCTACTAGGTCTGCACTGTATATCTGTATTCCTCCATTGTGGCCTTGTTACTTATGTTACCTGCATTTTATGGCGTATCTTCATTGGTCTAGTGGTGTTATTTTTTGACCCTAGTAGGTGTCTTGTAATGTGGTGTTTTTGTCTTTTCCAAATATGTTTTTTTTTGCTTATGATGTACAATAAAGCTGATATTTTTAACTATATAGTGTTTGCAGGGTGCACTTTTCCTCTTTGCTGTTATATTATATTTCCCCTCCTGGCCCTGCAAGGATTGTTCGAGGGCCGTTCTTTATAGGTGTTTCATAGTCGGAATAAAGACAATCTTTGAAGCTGATCCCCTGCTGATGAGTATTTCTTGGCAGCGTGGTCATGACACTGGATCATCCTATTGCTGTACCGATTTCACCCATCTCTGTGCTTGGCATGTGGGGACATGCGGCAGCCGTATACTGGTCCTCTGCCATACATGGTGTAGTGCACTATCACACAATCATCCAAGGTGAGCAGCCCATTATCTTTCACATTGTCCTATACTGAAATGTATTACACTAGGAGTGCTGTGTTTCTTTTATCTCTCCTGAGGATCTGCATCCCAGAAAACCCCTTTAAGGTCCGTTTACAGGAAACGATTATGGGGCTGCTTATTGGGAACGAAGGTTACACTGGATTATCAGATTCAGTTTGGCATTTTGTGTATAGAACGATTAGCCACTTACCTCCTCAATGCGATCGGTTCCAGAAGTAATATTATTGGTATTATTGGCTGCTGTAGTTCCATCATGCAAACTTTTATTCTATTTTCTCTATATGACTTGGTACAATAATTTCAGCAGCGATGTGTAACCTGCTCAGCGCATACTTTGTTGCCCAGCAAAAGCAGCGAGTGATCAGTTAAAAAAGCCAAGAAGTAAGGACTCATTTGCCAGGCATTTGTGTGTTTTTTCCCCGAGTGACCAAGTGTTTCATCACTTGCTATTTTTTTTGCATCTTGACGGTTTTTAAGATCTTGTGTTTGTCTCGTTTTGCATACGAGGCATCCAGGATGTCCGTAGGAGTACTGCCTCTGGGCACGCTTTCTACTTGCTATTTTTACAGGCTTTCATTGGCTTGCTGCTTGTATTCTTACAAGATCTTTTCTTTCTCACTGCACTAACCCTCCAGGTGCAGATGTTCGCTTCAGGTCCTAGTCAAAGATATCGGCACATCCTTGTTTAGAAATAAACATTTTGCAGAGCAGGTTTTCGGCTTCATTCTGTTGGATCTGTGGTTAAAAAGTTGGAGGTTCTCCTTGTAGATATATGCTAATTTTCCAATAGTTGCTATTTGTGTATTTTGTATCCTTAAATTTTGGCTGCACATTTTCCAGGAGTCATCTTCTCATGGGCAGTGCTGTCGTCTTCTGTGAAAGCAGACGTAGTGTATTGTTTATTCCTGGGTCTCCTAGATTTTTTCAGTATTTTTTCAGAGACATGAGATAATACGATTATTGGGGCACTCCAGTTTGTTGTACTCCATTTGATAAAAAAAGCATCCATAATGGCCAACTGTGATAATTTATTGACTATTCATTGGTCATGTATATTTTCAGGAATGACAGTTGACTGCGGAAGATTTGATCTGCCATGCTAAATGTTCTCGGCTGTCGTTCAGACTACCATTACTGAACGATAAGGTGATCAATAACCAGTTTTTCTATATACAAATTTTTTAACCTTCTTTATTTGCAACAGTGTTTATTACATTTGTTGTAGTGCAGACCCAAGAAGGTATGATGTCCAATGATTGTACAGTGATCTTAAAGGAGTTATCCAAAAATGTAAAGTAAGGCACATCATTCATTTAGATATATCCATTCAAGACAGAAAAAAAGTCTACTTTCTGGAGTAACTTTCACTGTTTTAGCTTCTTTGCTCACCCTTCTGTAGCTCCACTTTGTTCACTTTCTATGGGTGGGTAGAAGCTTGCATCATGTGACCATCAAGCAGCTGTATCATTTAGGAGTGCATTGCAGTTATCTTTTGCTATAATCCTGCTCCCACAGTTTCCAAAGTTCTGTTCTCCTGTCTTCCTCCCCCACATAGAAAATAATCCCTCACACACAGCCCCAACGATCCCACTAATAAATACAACCATGGTATGCAATGCTTTCTCAATTTCCTTCTCAACTGTCTAGAGCAGTGTTCCCCAACCAGTATGCCTCCAGCTGTTGAAAAACTACAACTCCCAGCATGCCTGCACAACTAAAGGCTGTCCGGGCATGCTGGGAGATGTAGTTTTGCAACAGCTGGAGGCACACTGGTTGGGAAACACTGGTCTAGAGCAGGTATCACTCTAGCAGTGGCGTAACTCCAACTGACTGGGCCCCACAGCAAATTTTTGAATGGCGCCCCTCTCCCCTAGCAACTTATTTGCAACTTCCAACTTACGTGCAACCTCCACTCCTGTGGCTAATCAAGATTTAGCTCTCAGACAAGGCCCAGCAGGCCCAGCAGCCGCTTCGTCCATTTCCTACAGTGTCACTGTATATAATGTGATTGTATAATACTGTTGAGGGGGCCCTGACAATAAAATCTCTTAGTCTTTCTCCTGAGGAGGACCATTGTGGGTCCGGGCCCCAAAGCAGCCGCTTCGCCTGCTTCCCCTATAGCTATGCCCCCGCACTCCAGCTGTTCTGAAACTACAACTCTCAGAATCCTTTCACTTCTATGGGAGTTACAAGAACAGCCAAGTACGTATGCATGCTGGGAGTTGTAGTTTCACAGCAGCTGGAGTGCTGAAGGTTGCTGATCCCTGGTCTAGAGAACCACAGCTATATAGGAGGGGTGAATGAAAGGAAGGTGGTCGGTCTGATGTCATAAGGTTCATTAGACACTGCAATGCTCTCCTCTGTGATGGAATAATCTGTTAGCTTCAGACTTTTGGCTGACTAGTTGAGATAAAGGTTTTGCTACAATGCTGTGGACTTGGTGGTTCTTAGTACTATATTAGTTGTATTATAGATGTGTACATTGACAGCATTGAGGAAAAGTTGGATCTAATATGTCAGATTTATTATAACAAAAGTAAGCACTCGGAATGTATAAGAACTGTCAAGCAAAACCCGAATACACTGGAGACACCATAGACCAAGGGTGCACAACCTGTGGCCCGGGTGCTACATGCAGCCCTCGATACCGATTTTTGCGGCCCCCAACCATCTGGTAACAGACATGTATGTCTATGTCTTGTGGCTGCTCAAAATTATTTTTCATGTATTCTCTCATTAGATGGGAATCCTGTAACTGTAACTAGACATTAATGATATATACTGTATGGTAAATATGCCATAAATAAGTATTAGTATAGTTGGTAATACCCCTTTACATTTTATTTTCGGCCCTTGGCGTTGGTTCAGTCTGATAATGTGGCCCCCACCCAGAAAACGTTGTGCACCGCTGCCATAGACATATTACACATGTAATCAATGTGTTGTCTCCCCTCTAGATAAGAGTACTTGAAAACTATATTGTTAGGCCTCATGCACAGACATCGCCACATTTTTGTTCCAAATCCGATATGGATTTTTTGTGTATTAGATGTGGGCCCATTCATTTCAATAAGGCAGCAAGCAATGTGTACAGCACACCATCTGCTGTCTACATCCATATGTCCATGGCTTGGTCCCGCAAAAAATAAAAAATAGAACATGTCTTATACTTGTCCATTTTACAGACAAGGACTGGACATTTCTATAGAAGGGAGAAAGAATATGGTTGCATGCCAGTATATACGGTTTGAGGATCTGCGGTTTGCAGATCGTAAAACACATGGTTGCGTGCATGAGGCTTTATACTGTATTGTTACTATTGAACTTTTTAAGGTAGTCCGTTTGTATGGGATTTAAAGGGCATCTGTCAGCAGATTTGTATCCATGAAACTAGTTGACCCGTTGCATGTGCGCTGGGCAGATGAAGGTATCTGTGTTGGTCCCATGTTCATATGTGTCTGCATTGCTGAGTAAAGTAATGTTTTAATATATGCAAATGAGCCTCTAGGAGCAACGGGGGTGTTGTTGTTACACCTAGAGTCTCTGCTCTCTGTGCTACTGTTGCACCCTCTGCACTTTGATTGACAGGACCAGGCAGTATAAGCATCATCATGCCTATCAATCAAAGTTCAGAAGGTGCAGCAGATGAAGAGAGAGAGCAGTTACTCTAGGTGTAATGGCAAAACCCCTGTTGCTCCTAGAGGCTAATTTGCATATATTAATTCATTATTAAATTTTCTCCTCAATGCGGGCACATATGAACATGGGACCAACACAGATGCTTTCAGCTGCCAAGTGCACATGTAACAGGCCAGCCAGTGTCATAGATACAAATCTGCTGACAGAGGGCCTTTAAATGATTTAAAGCTGGCAATATATTCTAAAACCAAATTGTTTCTCTCTGTGCATTTAGTTAAATATTTCCTCGTCTTTTGGCTTCAGCTCCTTCTCCGTTTGCGGGCTTTTCTAGTTTACTGTTCTTTACAAAATTGGAAGTGTGGACTAGAAAAGTTGGTGTCTGGAGGATCCTGCTGTTTGAGTCTAATAGACCAAAGAGACTGTGTAGATAAGTAAAATGCTACTGCAGTATCATGGCACAAGTGTTTCTTTCTTTGCATTTTGCACCTGGCCTCACAAACTGTTAGTTTACTCAACCACACATTTTGTTTTTCCTCTACTTTATAGTTATATATTAGTTTACCTTGCTGATACTATGCCTGAGAGGGCCCAAAGACCCTTGTGCTGCATGAGAAGACACCGATATTATAGAATGGGCATGCAGGTCAAGTTACACCTCTTGTTGGAAGCAAGGGGTTAGGTCAAGAATTTGGCATGGGGGGTTTCATTTTTTTTGTCTCTGGCATCATGACGGTTATGTGCTTTCCTGGCCACAAAGCACTCAGGGAATAAGGGCCAAAGCTGAACTCTTGCACCAGGGCCCATGAGCCTTTAGCTACGTCCCTGCTGAGATGTAAAAGGAGGTGGATAAATGGACGATACCCACGGTAACAAAAAGTTGACAGCATTCATGCTGGTGCAAATAGCTTTTATCTTTATGGATTCTCCCCATATTGCTACATTTTGATCTGCACAAGGGTCTTTGTTAGAGCTAGGCCTCTTGCACACGAGCCTTGCAAACAGCTCAATCCATCCCGGCTGCTGCACAGACGTTGCCCGTGCATTGGGGATCGCAAATTGAGGTCCCCAATGCACGAAAACGGATGCACAGCCTTTGTGTGCAAGAGGCCTTAAGCAAATGGAATTATCTAAAGTGGACTTTGATCCAAATTTCAGGAAAAATGCAATTCGCAGAGAAGCCAAATTTCCTAGTAAAAATCAATTTTCCCTGAAATGGCAGTAAAAACAAAACAAAACATAATCACTTCATACATTTGAATGCTTAGAGATCGCCACAGCAATCTTGATTGAAGATCCCACGCGAACTCTCATGTGCGGTGATGTATGACATCACCACACCAGCCAGCGTGATGATGCCATCACACACTGTGCGAAACTTCACACGATGTCTTCGATCAAGATGGCTGCGGCAAAGTAGTTCGTCGCAAAGCTACATTTTTTGTGGAATTTGGCAAAGCAGCCAATTTTTCTAAACTTCGCTCAACACCAGTCTTTGTCATGCAGATATTGCACTGTGTGACAAGTATATTTATCTCTGGCCAATTATCCATTTTTCTGTTTTTGTTTTTTCACTCCTTGCCTCCCCAGAGCCATAACTTTTTTATTTTTCTGTTCCTATAGCCATAGCTATCTTTTTTTGCAGGAGAAGTTATAATTTCTAATGGCACCATTTACTATTGCATACAATGTAATAAGAAGCTGGAAAAAAATTCAAATGGGGTGGAACTATGCTTTGAAACTAACCTGTTACCTTCATTCTCCAATTCAGTACGATTACAGTGATACCACACTTATATCGTTTTTCTTGTGTTCTCAAAAATTTCAGGGACTGGTGTAGATTTCTGTTTAGGCTCACTGACTGCCAGAGATGTGCCTAAGTTATGACTGATGTGTTCACCATTAACTTTAATGAGATTCATTGAGGACTAAAATTTCTCACTATATTAAGTCAACACAATATTGCACCATGCTAGATAAATCCTCGACAGACTGCAATTCACATCACAACCACTGGGTAACCACCTATTGACACATAGGGGGTCATTTATTAAGGCCTACCTTTTAGACACCGGTCTTAATAAGCTCCTGCTCCGACAGTGGATCCGCCGAAGTTATGAAGCGGACTCTACAAAGCTTTGGCGTATCAAGCACAGGTCTAAATGTAAGCCACCTTCCTTGCTGTTTTACATTTAGACCATTTTCTATGCCTAAAACAGACGTATAAAATGATGAATGAGACGGACCTGCCAAATTCGTACCCTTCCCCACCCACGACACGCCCACTTTTTTAGACCTGGTGTAAGTGGGGAAAAGTCCCAGATTGCGCTGCAATCTGTGCCAGAAATCTGCCTATATAGATGTATTTCTGGATAGTAAATGACCCCCATTTAGCATAAGCAACATCTGACAGAGTACAGTGCCTTGTAAACGTATTCACCCCCTTGACTTTTTTTGTGTTTTGTTACATTACAGCTTTAAGATCAATGTTTTGTTAATATGAATTTTAGGTGATGGATCAGAACACAATACTCTAAGTTGGTGAAGGGAAAGGAGAAAAATATATAAATAAAACTATTGTTTAGAAATAGAAAACTGAAAATCGGCATGTGCGTATGTATTCACCCCCTTTGTTAGTAAGCCCATAAAAAGCTCTGGTGCAACCAATTACCTTTAGAAGTAACATAATTAGTGAAATAATAATGTTCACCTGTGTGCAATCTAAGTGTCACACTGTCATTACATATACACACCTTTTTTGAAAGGCCCCAGAGGCTGCAACACCTAAGCTAGAGGCATCACTAACCAAACACTGCCATGAAGACCAAGGAACTCTCCAAACACGTAAAGGACAATGTTGTTGAGAAGTATAAGTCAGGGTTAGGTTATAAAAATATCCAAATCTTTGATCATCCCCAGGAGCACCATCAAATCTATCATAACCAAATGGAAAGAACATGGCACAACAGCAAACCTGCCAAGAGATGGCCGCCCACCAAAACCCATGGACCGGGTAAGAAGGGCAATAATCAGAGACCTAAGTTACCCCTGGAGGAGCTGCAGAGTTCCACAGCAGAGACTGGAGTATCTGTACATAGTACGGCAATAAGCCGTATGCTCCATAGAGTTCGGCTTTATGGCAGAGTGGCCAGAAGAAAGCCATTACTTTCAGGTAAAAAAAAAATGGCACATTGTGAGTTTGCGAAAAGTCATGTGGGAGACTCCCAAAATGTATGGAGAAAGTTGCTCTGGTCTGATGAGACAAAATTTGAACTTTTTGGCCATAAAAGAAAACACTATGTCTGGCGCAAACCGAACACATCAGCCAAAGAACATCATCCCCACAATGAAACATAGTGGTGGCAGCATCATGCTGTGGGGATGTTTTTCAGCAGTCGGGACTGGGAAACTGGTCAGAGTTGAGGGAAGGATGGATGGTGCTAAATACAGGGATATTCTTGAGCAAAATCTGTACCACTCTGTGCGTGTTTTGAGGCTAGGACGGACCCCAAACACACTGCTAAAGCAACACTTGAGTGGTTTAAGGGGAAACATGTAAATGTGTTGGAATGGCTGAGTCAAAGCCTAGATCTCAATCCAATAGAAAATCTGTGATCAGACTTACCCTAGGTACACACCTAAGCGTTTTACAGCGCGTTCAAACGCGCTGTAAAACGCACAACATGTGAAAAGCCATGCTTCCCTATGGGCATGGTTCACATTTGGGCGTTTTACAGCGCGTTTAAACGCGCTGTAAAACGGCCAACGCCCAAACAAGTACATGAGCTTCTTTGGGGCGTTTTAAAGCGCCTATGGACAATGATGCCATAGGGGAGAGTCACTCAATCGCGCGTATGACGCGCGTTTGTAAGTTAACAAAACGCGCATCAAAAAACGTGCGTCATACGCGCGATTCAGAAACGCTTAGGTGTGTTCCCAGCCTTAAAGATTGCTGTTCACAAGCGCAAACCATCCAACTTGAAGGAGCTGGTGTGGTTTTGAAAGGAGGAATGGGCAAAAACCCCAGTGGTAAGATGTGGTAAGCTCATAGAAACTTATCCAAAGCGACTCAGAGCTGTGATTGCCGCAAAAGGTGGCTCTACAAAGTATTGACTTTAGGGAGGTGAATAGTTATGCACATTGACTATTTCTGTTATTTTGTCCTATTTGTTTGCTTCATAATAAAACAAAAAAACATCTTCAAAGTTGTGGGCATGTTCTGTAAATTAAACAATGCAAATCCTCAAACAATCCATGTTAATTACAGGTTGTGAGGCACCAAAACACGAAAAAGTTAAGGGGGGGGGTGAATACTTCTGCAATGCACTGTATCTCAGAATCATGTTTTTTTTCCAGCGCTGGTGATCTTGTACAACTAATCTCGTGATCTGTTGAGAGATAAGAGGAAAGGTGAGAAAAGACACATCTGTATCCCATTCACATGGTTTCCACAGTATAAATGACACATTTATAAAAATGCAGGCCTGTGTATTACTTTCATCTTCCATAATGAAAACACCTGACATTTGACAGCCCTGAGTAAACCTAACCATGAATTCCAAAATCAAATGCATTTACAATGAAGTCTCATTATAATGTGTGTGACAGCTGCACATAGACAGACACAGTGTTTAATTAATTGCATACTTATGGTGCTGTTGATTTTAGGGCAAACAGGGACATTTGGCATTAGTATTAATATCTGCTGGTCAAGTATGTTTGTTTAAAAAAAAAAAAGAGCAAAGGCTAATGAATATAACAGAGAACAACTAACGAAAATTGTTAAATCGTGGATCATTTAAGATAGGAAGAGATGTTGATCCATCACGTGATAGAGCAACCTCCCCTAAGGCTTTCAGACAGGAGCATGTGGAATTTGCAGTAAACTGACAATGGATAATCTAAGTGTCCATTGGGGTTCCATGCAGCAGAACTCACACAGAAATCCTTAAGCTCTTCAGAGGAAATGTAAATTTTACACTGAATCCTGTATTTAGTGGAAAAATCACTAAGAAAAGAGCATTTAGAAATCAAACATTTGCTATTTACAATGGGCTTGCAAATACACTTCTAACCCATGTCTGCTTTTTTCCAATAAACGATAATATGGCTGGAAATTTCCATGGAAAAGCAAGATAAAAAAGCATGAAATCAAACAGAGCTTCTCGGCTGTATCCATGAGATTAACACGTACAGTAGTTTGATATGAAAGATCTAATTACCACGGTAGGTTTCTAGTGCTCATTTAGCAAGTGTTTTGTGAGGGAAATGTACAATAGCATTAAATATGCATGTATCTTGAAAAGGGAAATGTCTTAGTTTATTAGCAGAATGCCCATATATCAATGCTACACATGGAGGCGCGTGAGGACACGTAGTGGGAGCAGCATAAAGATCTGAACTGTTAACTTGAGCCTTTGAGAGGTTCTGAAACCTGAACTTCCCTCTAACAAATCAGTAATACCTGCATTTAGTGATTACGGGGGCTATGGACATCATTGACCTTCTTCTCTAATTCAGGTACCACTTCTTGACAGTGACGCACTAAAAGCAGACAAAAACCAGCTTCAAGTGCCATAAAGTGTAGTATCATAGGGACAGCAAAGAAAAAGGGGGGTCAGTCAGCACATCCCCATGGCTTGAAACATACAGAAAAAAAAGGGGGTCATGCAGCAGCACTCTGCAAACACAAATAATGTACAACAATGCCATAGAAAACATTCTGGTGCTAATGATACCCTAGTTTTACAAATGAGATGCTTGGCAAATTATTTTGTACAAAATTATTTGAGCCCTTCTGCCAAACATCACGGCGATCTCGATTAGACGGGTTCCTAACACTAAATCCTACCTGTCATGCGACATAAAGGCCACATAAAATCCAGTGAGTGCAGGTTCCACATGCATGCTGGGTCCACTCTGCTTTTTTACCATTTTTGGTGCCATAACAGCCTCCATTGAATTCAGGGATGCAGGTACCAGCATGCATGCTGAGCCCACTCTGTGCTCTTCCTGGTGCCAAAATGCCACTAATAGATAGAAATAAGAGCAGGCTACAGCTTTATACTTACTTTAAGTAAAATCAGCCTATAGGGCAAACAGGCTAGCCAGGGGTGCAAGACTGAATGAAGTCAGCCACACCTCCAGTACAAACTGCAAAGAAAAAGGGGGTCTGCCCTATAGGCTGATTTTAATTAGAGTAAGTATAAAGCTGTAGCCGGCTCTTATTTTTATCTATTAGTAGCCACTTTGAACCCCCTTTTTTTCCTGTATCATAGGGACAGTGATACGGCTGTGAAAACCAACAGGCTTCTAGGTGGGTGCTTACTGTACCTTGTGTTGTTGTGAACGGTCCTCCACAACCTTGATAGCATGGTACGGATCACACAAGGTCAACTGGCATCCTGAGTTGTCACAGATGGGAACTGGACGTGTGTACTTTGTAGGAAGACAAAAGATGAACTTCCACTTTGGAGAAAATAAGGATTTATGCACCAACCAGCGATGATCCGGACAATTCTTTATCAGATTCTATTACATCCGAGTTCAGCTTTGGTCTCGCTGTTTTTCGTGGCACTGATGTAATAAACACAGAGGTTGTGACTTTCAACCATAACTTTGACCAGAGGAGAAGGGGATCCACCATGGCTAGTGCTACTTTCAACTGAATCTGTGTCCTCAGGATGTAGATCCAGTTAAAAAGTATTGCAGAGAAGAAAGCCGCTGTCCACTTACTCTGGACAGGCTGCTTCAGCCACATTGGTTCCTTCCTCTCTTCTTCCAGTCCAGGCTTGACCCGCAGTAAATACTAAGAAAAGCCAACTATTTGTTGAGGTAGGTCACTGCTAAAGAGAGTGAGTGGCATTTTTAATGTGTCAAACCTGGACCAGAGCAGCACTGGGACAGCAGTGGCGCAGGATCGGTATAGGTGAGTGTCCTTTTGCTGGGATCCCCAGTGATCTGGTTTAATCTGCAGGGGAACCTGTCAACAAATCGTCAGTTCCTTTGCAGTGCTAACAAAGAGAACAGAAAGCATTACATGATTTC
This sequence comes from Bufotes viridis, assembly GCA_033119425.1. Lineage (NCBI taxonomy): Eukaryota > Metazoa > Chordata > Amphibia > Anura > Bufonidae > Bufotes > Bufotes viridis. Next base: position 36,337,245 of record CM065596.1, on the reverse strand, counting down.
TATGAGTTAAAGGCTGTCTATGTAATGCATCGACAAGTGACCTGAGGGTATGGCTACATAAGGAGATCACGCTGTGCTGTGGTTGTGACATGGCTGCGCTGTGGTCGAGTACTGCATGGCCGTATGAGCCACATAGGGCTTTAATTAAACTAAGAAGGACCACACTGTATAGTTGGTCTGTATTGTCAATAGCCTCACAGTTTTGAGGGTACAATGAGGTCATACCCTAAGAAAGATAAAAGAAGAACTTTTTGGCTGCCCTAATTCTGGCTAGCTGATGAAATTAAAGACTCCCCTCCCCATTTATTAACTGAGAATGTTGTAATAAGGTATTCAAAACTGTTTCATTTAACCGTTTTAAGGCCCCATTCCCACAGTGTTGTCTGTGGAATTTTGTGCAGATTCCACTCCAAAATACTGCTAGCAGCATACCGGATCTGCATACAATGGTAGGCCACTTAGCAGTCTATGCAACCAAGGTTTATAGCGACATAGCTGCGATTGCGCCAAGGAGGGACAAGGTTTGTGACATTTACATTGAAAAACTACAGCAGAAACTGGAAGGTTTTCTGCCATGGATTACATGGCGGATTTTGCTTTTGTAAAATCCATCATGTGAATGGGGCCTAACAATAGGTATAAAATCATTATAATTGGTTATGGTTAACACACTGGGCGGAATTTGCAGCGTCTGCGCTGATCATAAATGACAGTGTGAACATAGCCCATTCTGGTCAAGTTTTAAAAGTGTTGAATTATAGAGCCATAAGGGCCTGTTCAAACAGTAGATTTCGCTAATGGAATTTTGTTGTGGAATAATTACCCCATGGAGGCCTGCCATTGGCTGAGGAAGATTAGGGTGCACATGATGGCCCTTTAAGAGCCAGAGGGAGCACACACACGTCCTACAGGCAGTAAGAGGTAGAACTGGTGAGAAGTGGCCCTCTGCCTGCTTGGGAAGGAGATTAAGGCTACTCCAGCGGCAGGACTACCGACAGGGGATCCAGAATGTCAGCAGGTGTAGACCGCCAGAGAGCTGAACTAATGGAGCAGTTGTGCAGTCCTGCAGCCATGCCCTCCGGGATGAACTGGGCAGTGATGGCCATGGACCTCTGTCATAACAAATACTTCTAATAGTCTCAACCACAAACACAATTTTGTAACTGACCAATGGGGCCCATTTATCCAAACTGTGTAAGGGAGGATGCACATTCCCGTTATTGAATTACGTTATAGGTTCCGTTATAACAGAGTTATATTGTAATTCTAGGACGGAAAGCAAAACGGAAGTCTTTAAGAGGCATTCCGTTTTGCTTGATCCTATCACATGTCTATGGGGGCACATAATGATTCCGTTTAGTTTCGTTATACATGATGTAAAAAATTGTCCGCCTCGTAATGGATTCCATTTTGCATTCCGTCCTAGAATTCTGTTACATTCCATTATATCTCTGTTATAACGGAACCTATAACAGAATTCAATAACGCCAATGCGATCCTGTCCTTATAGAGAAACTGTCCTTGTTATCCACAACATAGCTTTAAGTTTACCAGAGCGGTTTCAGAAATGGCCCTATGTATTGGTTGCTACGGGCATCAGAGTTTTGCTTTGGAGTCAACAGTGATAAATGCGGCCCATAGATTTATATATAGCATCTGATTTACGATAACCGTAGGAAAGAGAACTATCTGAACCAACCACATCGCTGATTTCATTTTTGATGAGCAGAATTGGAAATGAAAGCTGTGAATGGTTAATATGGGAAACAAAGATAGTTTTTCTTAAGCTCAATTTATGGTGTGTTTTTTTTAGCATTTTATCAACATATAAATTAATCAATATTTTCATCTGAAAATCCACAATGCCCCCCTCCTGCCTCAGTCCTTGAAGCACAGCTCCTGTCTGTGTCTTCACTGCAAGGCTTAGCATACAAGTGCTATTTGATTTGTACAGATCTGTGCTCTACAGTCCACACATCTGTTGTGCTCCAAGCCTTGTATTTGCTGAATTCGAAAAAAAAAAAAAAAAAAACAAGGCAGGAGATTAAAATGTAGGTACTTGACGGAAAGCTGGCTAGTCCTTGCTGTGGAGATGACAGTGGAAAGCGGAATACTAACAGCCTGGGGAATACTATGGGCAAACAGACAGGATCTGCCCACTGCACGGTACAAAACCCATTGCACAGTATATAATAAATCATTGACTTGCCTAATTGCGTAAGTGAAAAAAAACATTTTATTATTTGAAAAGGATGACAAGCGCACATGTAGTTGTGTTCCACTAGAAGGAACAGTTGAAAAGCTGCTAATATATTTTCTACCTCTGAAAAATATGACCTTTTACAATAGATATGGTATGACATTTTTTTTTTTTTTTCTTTCTTTTTATTTCTCCTACTTTGATTCTTTTTATCATCTGGCTGGCACCTGCTTTGCTCCTATGATATTTCTCAGCAGAATTGGCCTGATAAATAATAGCACTTGCATTCTGCTTGTTTTCTAATAGCAATCCGAGCGCTTTGTGTTTGGCCTTTCAGGATTCTGCTGCTCTGTAGAACACTTAAGAACGAGTCAGGTATTTTTTTATTTTTTATTTTTTTTACACAGCGATGTAAATTATCATAAAATCAAGTCTCGCATTTGATTCTACCTCTAAACATCCCTTAAGATATACATAGAATTACGAATGCAAAGTGAAAAGAAATAAAGTATGATTTGCTGCACCCAGGCAAATGATATTTAACTTTACTAGCTAATAAATAGGGAAATAACGCTTACTCTAGAAGTTACTTCTACAGAAAAAAAAAAAATCTTTATTTTGCTTTTGTATTTTTAGTAACTTCCCAAGCAATACAACTAAATTGCGCAATGTATCTCAATTACATCTCACACTTGGTGAATAATTGTAATAGGAAGTTATAATGATATACACAAACATCAGGGAGATCATGCAAGATTTTTTTTTTTTGTAGGCAGAGACAAGTAGTGAGCGAGAGATAAAAAATAACCAGCTTGCTCCTCCAGAGTCCACAGGGAGTCTCCTTGATGAAATGGCCACAGCGTGAGACTTCCCCCTGATTTAATCCCTGACAGTTAGATATCAGTAGAATAACATTGCGTGCAGTTTATATGATTTCCACTCTCGCAGTAGAAAGTATTACCGCACCAGCTTTAAGTCCAAGTGGCCCTGAAGGAGTTGTATTAACATATATTTTAATTTACTTGACTGAATGCTAAGGAGCAGGCGACAGAAGCTACATCTTCAAAAGAATCTTACTAGTAAACATAGATCAGTGCACTTAAGTTCATTAAAATAGGGCAGTGGTCTACAGAAAGCAGCAAGATACAAGACTCAGTACTACAACTCACAGTAGGGAAAATTAACAGCCATTTCTAGTCTACTGTGTAATAGAGATGTCCCAAACTGTTCGCCGGCGAACAGTTCCCGGCGAACATCGCATGTTCGCGTTCGCTGCGGTGGGCGAACATATGCGATGGTCGATTCGCCCCCTATACTTTATCATTAAGCAAACTTTGACCCTGTACCTCACAGTCAGCAGACACATTCCAGCCAATCAGCATACCCTCCCTCCCAGACCCTCCCACCTCCTATCAAAAAGCAAGGACAGCATCCCTCTTAGATTCATTCTGAAGCTTGCGGATCCGCAACACACCATGCCGGCACTCCCCATAGAGATGCCTATTCTTGTCCGCAGGCTGCGGACAAGAATAGGACATGCTCTATCTTTTGCAGAGCCGCAGCCGGATGTTTTTCGGGGCCGAAACCCGGAAGTTCGGGGCCGCGGCTCTGCAAATGCGGAAGCGGAGAGCACATAGTAGTGTGCTCTCCGCATCACGTCCAGCCCCATTCACAATGGATGGGTCAACACCCATTCCGCAGAATTGCGGAATGGATGGGGACAGAAATTGCGGATGTGTGAATGGGGCCTTAGGTCCGGATGCGTTGCAGATGCGTTTAGTGAAAACTGTGCGATTTCACAGGCAAAGCCATTCAGTTTTGCCTGCGATTGCGTTCAGTTGTTCAGTTTTTTCCGTGCGGGTGCAATGCGTTTTGATGCGTTTTTCACATGCGTGATAAAAAACTGAAGGTTTACAAACAACATCTCCTAGCAACCATCAGTGAAAAATGCAATGCACCCGCACTTGCTTGCGGACGCAATGCGTTTTTCACGCAGCCCTATTCACTTCTATGGGGCTAGGGCTGCGTGAAAAACGCAGAATATAGAACATGCTGCAATTTTCACGCAACACACAGGTGATGCGTGAAAAAAAAACGCTCATGTACACAGACCCATTGAAATAAATGGGTCAGGATTCAGTGCAGATGCTATGCGTTCACGTCACGCATTGCACCCGCGTGGAAAACTCGATCGTATGAAAGGGGCCATCTGCTGTAAGGACAGCGTCCTGACAGCACCCCAAAAAGCCCTTTTTAGGGCGGGTACATCAGTCTCCTTTATTTTTTTTTCTATATATATATATATATATATATATATATTGCAGTTGCCTGCCCGTGTGTAAGAGGCCGCAGGCCCACAGACTGTACTGTGTGTACACCACTCATATAGGGTGGCACAGTACTTTGCAGATAAAAAAGTCATTTAATTTTTACCCTTTAATATAATTGCAGTTGCTTGCCAGTGTGTGTCAGGCCCACAGACTGTACTGTGCCCACTGCCCACAACTCATATAGGGTGTCACAGTACATTGCACGGCGCACTCGCAGTGCCCCAAATTGGAAGGAAGAGGACTGACCAACCATCTTTTTCCATCTCCCGATTCCTAAAATCTATTCCATACACCGGCCCCTTATAGGGAACAAAACAGAGATTAAACTGGTAAGAACAGATTTTTTTATTTAAAAAAAAAGAGGACAGCCTCTGCGGAGCTGGGTATTTTTTGGCCACTTTACTGAATGCTCATGCACAATGGCTGTAGGCTCATGCGTCCTTTTGCGGAGGTGACAAACCTGGAGGAGGAAGGTTGCTTTGAAGCGGTGAAAGACCAACCACAGCAGGCGTCCCAGGGGGCTTGTTGTCACCTTTCAGGGACCCTTGGTGTTGTAGGTGGCTGGGTGGAGGAAGAGACCTTCAATCCTGTCAGTGAGGACAAGGAACGAGACATGGCTAGCTTGGTATCCAACCTTGTGCAAATGGGGAGTCTGCGGTTGTTTGCGGTGCGTTAAATGGGGAGTTTGGTCTTTCACTGAAGCGGGCATAACCCTTACACTACCTGATCAATACAACATCATACCTGATCGTATACACACACTGGATGTTTTAAACCATGTTATTTCAAACAATTTAGGAATGTTAGGTGATTTATGCCCTTTATGGATTAAAACCTGACTCTGCGTCAACTACGTAATTTTCCATGGGAGTTTTGCCATGGATCCCCCTCCGGCATGCCACAGTCCAGGTGTTAGTCCCCTTGAAACAACTTTTCCATCACTATTGTGGCCAGAAAGATTCCCTGTGGGTTTTCAAGTTCGCCTGCCTATTGTAGTCTATGGCAGTTCGCCGGGTTCGCCAGTTTGCAAACCTTTGCGGAAGTTCGCGTTCACCGTTCACAAACAGCAAATTTTATGTTCGCGACATCTCTACTGTGTAATGCTGGTTTGCAAAATAAATTTCATAGGGCCAGATTTATCATTAGCTAAAGTCACTTTAATGGAGTGAAAAAGTCGCAAAAATATGCGCAATCGGTAAAATTGCGAATTTTTCAAGCTCTGCACTAAGCTCTCCAGTTTTGAGAAAGTGGTCGTGTTTTCTTATGTAAATTAATCTCTAGACAGATTTACTATCGCGACCATTTAAAAAGTTGCAAAAAATGCGCAATTTCACTCCAGGGGGACCATGCTTAGCTTATGCGACTTTTTGATAGAACATGCAACTTTTTTGTAAAGACGTGCGAGTTTTGTAAAGTCGCTTACTGAAGGATAAACTGCTACCTTCAGACCACATTTATCACAGTATTAATGAACCATTAATAAAACTGACTAACCTAAAGTGACTTTGGGCAGATGTAAAAGAGGAGTAAGATGTAAGTATAATGATAAATCTCTCCCATAATGTTTTATGTTTTACACCCAGTGGCCACAGTATGACTAGGGGATACTATGTGTTGGGCATATTGATAATTCCATGTTGGGGTAGATTTATGATTAGGGGGATTTTCAAAGGTAGTTATGCTGAAGTCTTGATTGCCATCATTTGTGCCAAATTTATAAAATGTCACGATGTGTAATAAATGTGCCACATCCTTAAGTGTTTCCTGAGATTCTATTCCAATTTTTACACCACCTGTGAATTTTCATCCAATCACATCCTCTTTCACACCCACTTTTCAAAAGGGAAATGTTTTAATGTGGATTTTTGGATACGGGTATAAATAGGCTTAAACAGTGGCTAATGAGTTACCAGATAATAGCAGATATGAAAGACATACCATATTTTTCACTTGATCATACACACCTAGGTTTGACAGGAGAAAAATAAGAAAAATACATGTTACACACAGACAGGGATCTCAGCTAACTGGCCGAGGACGAATGAGGGCGATCCCAGGCCGGTGATCACTCCGATTGGCTAGTCTGTACAGTATTGACTAATCGGCTAAAGGTTCTGATCCTCACAGTTCGTGACTATGGGGATCAGAATCATGTGAAAAGTATAAATAAATCAAATGCCCCCCCCCCCCATCCCTCGCAGTCCTTGTCAGGATGGGCGGTGGTCCTCACCTGCCTCCCCTCCTTCCCTTCCCTGCTGCAATCGCTGCTAATTCACAATTATTTTTTTTTTTTGCTGTCTGCAAAAATGTAGATCCATTTTTTTAGGACAGTCCCGCATATCCACAAAAAAAAGATTGCATTTCACATTTTTGCAGACATGTAGACTTCAATGGTGCCACGTCCTGATTTTCACTGACAAGTATAGAACAAGTTTCATTTGTTTTGGTGCGGCCGTGGAACAGAAGAAAAGATGCAGACAGCACATGGTGTGCTGTCCGCATATTTTGGGGCCCCATAGAAGTGAATAGGTCTGCATCTAATACGCAAAATTGTGGATCCAATGCGGAAAGCAACATACGGCCATATGAATGAGCCCTAAGTCAGACCTTCAATTTTCATGAGACCTCCAAATCAAAACCCAAATCTTCATAATACCCCCAATCAGACAACTAATCACCATCAGAACTGAGCTCTGGCCCCCAATATTCATCAAACCCCCAAATCAGACCTCCAATCTTTATCAGACCTCAGATCAGACACCCAATCTTCATAAGACCTCAGATCAGACGGTAAAATAAATAAAACAACTTACCTCTCCTGTGCTGGATGGAGCCGCCACACTGCAGATCCAGCATGTTCTTGCTGCACTCATTGCTCCTTGGCCTTCTTCAGGTGCTGCACTGCAGTGTGTCTGGACCCATCTAATCTTCTTTTCAGGTATACTAACAGCTAGAGTTACATTGACTTGTTTGTGGAACTGTGGAACCAGTAGTATGCCCATTTCTCCACAGTGTCTCAAGAACCCTTTTTCAACTCGACAATGTCAGGCCACATGTTGCTCAAGCTACTGTGAGCAGCCAGCATGGTCTAAAAGTGCTATAGTACCATGGCAATTGCAAAGGAAGCTGCCAGCAACAGATGTTGATGATTTGCCCACCCAAGTGCATCAAGCATGGCAGAACTTTCCTCAGACAGCCATTAAAAACCTTACTGATAACATACCAAGGTGTGTACGTGTATGTATTTCTGTATTCATAATCAATATTGAATAAATCGAGATGTTCTGAATTTTGTTTCCATTTTTCATCATTTGCATATCATTGCATATCATTAACATGTCTATTGATCCTGTGATTTCCATTATTTCACGATTTCTTCCTCTTGTTGCAATTTCAATATTGAGGAGTGTATATCTTATGAAAGCAGATAAAGAAAGAGTCGCCTTGCTTGGCTCAAATCTTGATAAGCTCTCTGTCAGGCTTCAGTGTGGGAGGGAAACACCACACCGAGCATAGAAGGAAAGGGGGAACAGGGAATCAGGCCTGAGAACTAGGAAAGGAAAGTGGACATCTCCTAGTGAAAACCCTAACCAAAATCCTGACTGACTACCAGAATGACCAGACCCCAAAGGTAGGCGAGTTCATACGCAGGAATACCTAGAGTCCTATCAAGCCCTATAGGACCTTGGTACTAATGGCTGGGATGAGACTACCTGTTCCTCCAAAAGGAAGGACGAAAAGGAGACTCCTTCTGGCCTAATACAAACAATAGGAAAATGCAACACACAGAACCCAAACACAATACAAAAGGGAAAGGAAAGACTTAACTTCAAAGGAGCAATGGAAGCACCAGGAACTCAGCCGAGATCCAACCACAATCTATCCAAAGGTCCAAACAGAAGCTATAAACTGCACAGCATTATGGGAGAAGCAACTATAAATAGAGAAGGTTAAATTACCCTAATAGCCACACCTGGGGAAAGAAGGTGTGGCAAGCACCAGAAACAACACAGACGTCATTTGATCCAAACAGAAAACATGTCAGATCAAACTACGTGTTGACAGTTTCACCGATCTCCTTCCACCTGTCGCGGGAACGTCCGTGACACTCTCGGCAATGCCCAAGATGGTTGATAGCAAATAGACAGGGTAGCATGTTCAAAAAGACATCTTAAATAGAGTTTATTCTCTGGGATAAATAGGGATTAATTATAACCTTAAGCTGCCCATACACATTCAATAGCTGTTGGCTAAAAAATCGGGGTCTGCTATGACCCTGCCGGTCTCTTTTGCTACCAATACACCCAGCGTTTTTATTATAGAAATAAATGGCACCCTTAATATTTTATTCTGATATTGTTCTCACTCCTTTTTATTAGTTCTATAGTGTAAGCATTCACATTTTCTGTTAAATGCATACATTTCTCTAGCATTTTTCCACCCCCTAGGGGGAGCAAATTGATGTTGGATTTATACAAGTAGTAGTTTTCAGGTGAATGAGACTGAGCTCCAGTACCAGAAACAGCCAGCGGATAAGAGTGGTGCTGGAAAAGAAGCAGACCCTTGTTTTGTAATTTCATAAAACCCCTCTAATGATAACTACTGGGACTGAGGTTTTCTGAGCTTATGCACTCAGTCCCATGAATAAATGTGATCTCACTATAATAATTGCTGGAGACTTTAGTAATGGTTGCATTTACTCCAGTTATCTAAAACTTCATGAAATGTCTCCTTATTCCAGGCATATTACAATATGCAAGTTTATTTATTGAAGACAAAAACTGCATTAAGGTATAATTGGATGGATGGGGAATTTGAGCCCACATAATAAGAGCTTTCCTTTACAACTAGTCTATCTATGCAACACTCATTACAACTTATGCTGATAGCTTATCTATCTGAGTCATCCTTCTCATTTGCCAGTTCATTATGCCAAAACTCTGATTTTCCTACCATTATCTCATGAATAAAGTTTAAACTCTTTGTTCTTACAAACGTTAAATATTCCCTTTATTCGTTTTTTTGTGTTATTTAATCTTATGCTTTGTTTAATATCAATTTATATTAACTTTTAAAGCAGTGATTATACAGAAGTTGGAAGATCTACGAGGAATCAAGGAACATTTCTGGCAACTATTTATAAGTGATATAGTTTTTATTAAAGAGATTCTGTCACCACATATAACCCCTCTAACCTAAACATATGCTCATGTCCAGGGTAATCTGAGGATTCCTAAGCTGGCTTTATTAAATCTAACTGTGGCTTTATTTTCCTAAAAAACAGGTTTTATTAACCTGTCAATCACTTACTTAAGGTGCCCAAGGGGAGGTCCGTTGATCCAGCGTACCCGGCAGCACCCCTCGCCGGTCGGTGCCCAGCGCCGCCTCCCCTGTCTTCAGCGCCGCCCACTACACCTCAGCGCCGCCTCGCAATCCTCCTCGTCTCTCTGCCAGATCCCGCACGTGCGCACTAGGCTCATTTAAGTTTAACTTTTTGTATTAACACCATGTTCTGACACTCATAAATTTTTCATATTTCTGTTTACAGCACTATGTGAGGGCTTGTTCTTTTTTTTTTGTGGAGGGGGGGGGGGGGGGCTAACCAACTAACTTGTCCTACAAAAAGCAAACCCCTATCAGTTTGTGTGCATGGAAAAATTTAAAAATCTGGAAAATGTCCCTTACAATGTTTAAATTAAAAACAAAACAAAAAGCATGCTGCCTATGGTAAATACTGGTTCTCTTTAGGGGTTGTCCAGTCTCAATGAAATTGCAATTACTGAATCTTCCTGCCTAAAGAAATAACAATATTATACTTATTAATATACCTACTGTATTCATCAGTGTGACGGTCAGTGAATGGCTGCAGTGGCATGTCTGATGACACATGGGATGTCACATTTCCAGTATAAAGGAGACAGGAAGCAGCAGAAATATGACCGTCTGTGATGGAATATATCACTTTAAAATAGTTAAGTGCCTTTATTTCTTTAGGTGGAGTAGATTTGGGAATCACAGAAATAAATGTGGCCTAAATGGGTGGAACTGCTGCTCAAACCCCAAACACTGTTGCGTGTTTCTAACTGGGAGAGAAGCTCCTCCTCATGTGGTTTGCAGCGAGCGGCCATCCCTAGCAAAAATACATACAATGGAGGATGCCGGCGCAAACCACATGCACCACACAAACATCCTACACAAGATGAAACAATGTGCGGATGAAAATATATAAAACACATAAATCACTGAAAAAAGTGCACCACAAGGATAAGCAAATGACAACACTGGCTAATCCCTCAAGCTGATGTTAAAAGCTGAGCTGAGAGTAGATTTGGGACCATAGCCACATTTGCAGTGGGGATCAGACAACACTTTCACCCTTCTGGACACCAACGTATATGTATGGTGAAAGTCATGTCTTTAAACATAGCATCCACTTCAGCCGTTGTGTGCCTGCTGTTTTACTCAGCAGAAGCCCTGAGACATTGTTTGTGATCCATGACAACACTGAACCCCGGAGTGTTGTGCTTCGAAAATCCGAACGACCCCCCCCCCATGTCGATATTGAGGGAACCGTTCAGTTGCCAAGGCAGCCTCCCACCCTCTGAAGAATCCAAGGCCTGCAACAGCAATCTTCCTATGGAGCCATATTGTTTTCTCATGGAGTAATGCCACTAAGTCACCATATACAGATGGTCTCCTTAAGGAAGTCTTATCTAAGGCATCGCGCTCAGCCAGTCAGAATCCTACCCCATACTGATGCATGCCCACAAAGAAATGTCTGAGATTGGCTATATGGGTTGGTTATTGTCCCACGTTGCCAGGATTATTGAAAAGCCAAACGTTGACAATAGGAGGTTTTTTTCCAACAGTTGGCACTAGCCGGACTGTTCTCTTTCTCTGAGAGATACCTACCCTATATACTCGAGTATAAGCCGAGTTTTTCGGCACAAAAACTGACGTCACTTAGTCACGCTCCTGCTTCATGAATGAAGTGGGAGGAGCGTGACTAAGTGACGTCAGTCAAGTGACGTCAGTCACGCGCCGGCCGGCCCGCTCGCTGCAGTGTATTCATAGTGAGTACTGAGAGATATTGTTTCAGCAGTAAAACACTTTACACACACAGAGAGTTATGTGCCCGGTTTAGGACACATGAAGGGACACATAGAGCCATGAGGGGAACCAGCGTAAGATGCTATGTGTGTGTCATTCATGTGTGTCTTATGCTGGCCCCCCTCATGGCCCTATGTGTCATAGCACATAGCACACATCCCCCTGCATTTTCCACCTCGGCTTATACTCGAGTATATACGGTATTTGCAAATGAAATAGAGGATTTTGAAGCTGACACACATACCCTCTCTTACAGCATAAATGTATGTTCTAATCATATACAGATATAGAAGATCTGATATGTTACAGGCAGTGTTCAAACTCCTGGTAATTTTACATAGCACCAAAACCTGTCCCTACATCATTGATAGATCTGCCTGCGCCTCTTGGATTCGTCTATTACATTGTTGAGTTAAGCCATTGAGTATTTGCATTAACATGAGGACAAGCTATGAATATAAATACACCTATCTATTCAGAGAACTGAATGCTAAACAAATCTTTAAATCACTGTGATATTAAAATGATTGGATGTTATGTATTATGTATATAATATACTGTATAAAGGCCAAAGACTCTCATGCACACATTGCGTTGTCTAGTGGATTTAAACAAGAAAATTCGTACCGAACCGTACCGAATTTTGGGTTCGGGTCCGTTGTTCGGTGATTTCTTCCCGCTTTCTGAAGGGCTGCACAGCAGCCAATCAGCAAGCATTTTACTTCTTGCCCTAAGAATCCATCACAACCATGCCTACTAATGGCATGGCTGTGATTGGCTGAGTGCAGCATGTGACCCAGCCTCTTTATAAGCTGGAGTCATGTACTGCCGCACGTCACTCTGCTGTTTTAAGCTTGGAAAGAGGATGTTGGTGCTGTGATCAGGGACAGAATAGGGCAGAAATCAGAAGAACCTGTGCTACTTTAATCCACAAGATAGAGCAAATAGAGAGGAAGGGAGCTTCAGCAATCCAACATTTCTGTACCCAGCCACTGCAAGGGAAATCTTTATTTGTAATCCATCTGTTACTGAGGTGGTGCTCGGCGGCCATATTAGCCACTGCAGTGTACTGCATGTGTGCCAGCCAGCCAGGGACATCAGCCTAATCCTATTTTGTAGCTCAGTGAAGGAAAAAAAACTTTTTTTTCTGGCCGCTCAAGTCCCCTATATTGCCTTTAGTATGTTTAAGGGGTGACATAGTCCATTTGTCTAGCCTGGGATCTGTGGTGCCACAGAGCACTTGTGTATACAATGCACTAAACCGTATATTCCATTTCAGCTATCAAATAGTGCATCAGTGTATTTTATTTTTTTTAAAAAAGTGGTCATCCTAATCCACCAAGCTTATTTTACACCGCCAAAATATATATTTGACATTTCTGCGGTGAAATAGAGAATCCGTGTAATTTTGGGAGAAAAAAACGTATTTCTTGTCCACAAAACAGTTCTGCATACACCGTCCAATGACATATTTTATATTTCTGCAGGGAAATAGTGCTTCTTTGTTTTTTATAGAAAAAAAACTTTATTCAAGGTCCACCAAACAGTCTGAAATACCATTTCCAACCACCAATTTTACATTGCTATTGTGAAATACAGCATAAGTGTATGTTTTTTGACAAAAAAAGTGGTAATCCTGATCCACAGAGCATCTTGAAATACACCGCTTAAATACAGATTTCACACTACAGCTGAGAAATAGTGCATTATTCTTTTTTTGTGGGAAAAAAGCAATCTTCTCGCTTCACAAAGCAGTTGTACATACACGGTATAAATATCTAATTTAAATTTACAGCAGTAAAAAATGGCATTTTGGGGTTATATTGAAAAAAGCTGTGTTTTAGGCCGAAAAAACAGTTGTGCATCCGTCGTTTAAATAATTATTTCCAATATATAGCAGTTCAATACTGCATTTGTGAATTTTGGTGACCAAATCCGTGTTCTGGGTCCCCAAATCTGATGTCCATACATAGTATAAATATCTACTTTTAATGTACAGCAGTTAAAAACTGCATTTTGGGGTTTTATTGAAAAAAGCAGTGTTTTAGGCCAAAAAAAACAGTTGTGCATCCGTCGTTTAAATAATAATTACCAATTTATAGCAGTTCAATACTGCAGTTGTGAATTTTGTTGACCAAATCTGTGTTCTGGGTCCACAAATCTGGTGTCCATACATAGTATAAATATCTCCTGTTAATGTACAGCAGTTAAAAACTGCATTTTGGGGTTTTCTTGAAAAAAGCAGTGTTTTAGGCCAAAAAAAACTGTTGTGCATCCGTCGTTTAAATAATTATTTCCAATATATAGCAGTTCAATACTGCATTTGTGAATTTTGGTGACCAAATCCGTGTTCTGGGTCCCCAAATCTGATGTCCATACATAGTATAAATATCTACTTTTAATGTACAGCAGTTAAAAACTGCATTTTGGGGTTTTTTGAAAAAAGCCGTGTTTCAGGCCAAAAAAACATTTTTGCATTCGTGGTTTAAATAATTATTTCCAATTTATAGCAGTCAAATGCTGCATTTGTGAATTTTGGTGACCAAATCCGTGTTCTGTGTCCCCAAATCTGGTGTCCATACATGGTATAAATATCTCATTTCAATTTACAGCAGTGAAATACAAATTTTCTGTATTTTATTACAAAAGTACTTGTTCTTGTTTCACAAACCAATTGTGCATAAAGCGTACCGAAAAAAAAAATGTACATTTCCGCATAGAAATTGAGAATCAGTGTATTTTGGGCACAAAAAACATTATTCTGGGTCCACAGAGCATTTTTATGACACGGGCACTGCCTTAGCGAATGTAATTGTCGACTAGTGGCAGGTAAATTGACACCGGAGAGAGACCAATCTTTCAGCTTGGTGGGTGAACGCAAATAATGAGGAGAACATCAAATAAGGGACATGGAAATGGTCGTGGTGGTGTTGGTGGAGCTCCTGTTGGTGGGAGAGGATGTGGTCATTCAGCGCCAACAACCGCTCCAAATCAAACAACTTTCTCTGGTGCGAGTAGGCGACAGAATCTGCAGCGTTATTTGATAGGCCCAAATGCCGCTTTACGGATGGTGAAGCCAGAACATGTACAGGCGATAGTAGATTGGGTGGCTGACAGTGCCTCCAGTTCCTTCACAGTATCTAACGTTAAAGCTCAGAGTTAGCACCTGTAGCCCATGCCCATCAGTATTCCACCTCACCCCCTTGCAAATCAGCCAAGCAGTCAGAGCCCCAAATCATGCAGGAAAGTCTAATGCTTTTGGATCACTCTGTTGGCAGGGTTTCCCCGGCCCATCCACCTAGCTCTGCCCCAGAAGAAGACCTTGAATGCACCGATGCTCAACCACTTTTGTTGCAGGATGAGGACATGGGAATACCGCCACCGCCAAACGTCTCTGATGATGACGAAACAAAGGTGCCAACTGCTGTGGGCTTTCTGCAATGTGCAGACCGACAAGGAGGGCAGGGGTCATGAATGGGTGGAAGATGATGTGGAGGATGATGAAATCCTAGACCCAGACTGGACTTAAGGTCGTGCTAGTGAGGCGTGCAGTTCTGAGGAAGAGGCTGTGGTCGCACAGAGGCAACAGCACAACAAAAGAGGGAGCAGGGTGCAAAAGCGCAGCGGCCGTTCCAGAGACAGTACGCCTGCTACTGTCCACCGCACCCAGGCACCGAGCACACCAAGGCCTGCTCTAAGGAGTTCATTGTGAAGAAGGAGGAACGTCAGCTCTATCGAATCAGATGCAGGATAGCCAGGGGCGCACTCAAACGGTCAGAGTTATAAGAACAGTTGATTTTATTAAGTAGACGACGCGTTTCGGGGTGATATAACCCCTTTATCAAGTCTAAAACATACATATATAAATAAATGAGAGTAAGTAAATGTACAGTAACAATCATAAAGAAGTCCAATTAAAAGTTGAATACATTAGGAAAGTGATAAGTCCATATGCACAGAACTAGTTCCGGATCATTACTAGCGGAGATCTAATACTGCATGAGACTATTATGGTAACACTTTGATCGATTATAAAAAGGGTACCGTAAGTCTAAAAATAGATATAAATATAAAAATAAAAAAAATTATTAATTAATAATAACAATTAAACGTATCTATATCCACAAATTTCATGTCAGAACTGTATGTCTGATAAATATAGCCTCGTATTGCAACTCTGTGTCGGTTTGTAGTGTGCTTAAGAGGGTACCTTTAATTTCTGCTGGAGTCCTATACCATGGCCTGGATTTGTGTTGATGTCATGGAGTATATATATATATATATATATATATATATATATATATCACAGGTATGGCTTATTGATGGAAAATCTGCAAGGACAAGAGTTGTGAAATTCACAACACTGCATGTAGCAGAGCTGTGAGCTGTGTACTGTGTAATAGAGATAGGATACACACATATCTCTACTACACAGTACACACATCTCTAATACACAGTTCTATTTGATGACTACAGTTCTGTACACAGCCGCTGTGAAATCTGACCCCTCCCACACACATGACTCATCACATGGTCATGACATCATCACAGGTCCTTTGCCTTTCCAGCAGCTAGCAGCTTCTTCGGGCGTAGAGTTTGTGTATTGCATACTTTTGAGTTAGGGAGGAGGGAATTTTGACTGACTTCTGAGGGAGAAGGGAGTTTTGTCTGACATCTGATGGAGTTTTAAATGAGGGAGGAGGGCGATTTGGCTGAGGTCTGAGGGAGGAGGCAGTTTTGGATGAGGGAGGTTTGGCTGATGTCTGAGGTAGTTTTGGATGAGGGAGTTTTGGCTGATGTCTGAGGGAGTTTTGTCTGACATCTGATGGAGTTTTAGATGAGGGAGAAGGGAGTTTTGCCTGAGGTCTGAGGGAGGAGGCAGTTTTGGATGAGGGAGAAGGGAGTTTTGCCTGAGGAAAGAGGACTGTTGGAGTTTGGGCTGACGAAGGAGGGAGTTTTGCCTGACGGAGGATGGAGTTGTGGAAGATGTTTGACGATGTCCTAGTATGCAGGCATACTTTTTGCATATCGTTCTGCACAAGTATAGCAAAATCAGCCTTAACCCACATTACAATAGTTATTTGGAGACGAGTTGGCGAGAATTATCAACCCCCTACGCCAAGAAACTGGTGAAAAAAAGTTGCAACTCCCAGGTTTTCACACTGCCTTCTCCACTTTCTGCTAGCATAGGTTTTATTAGAGTTGCATGGACTACCAGAGGATGCGCTTCATTTATGACCAGCCGTGTACCTCGTCATAAATTTATTGAATACTCTAATGGTCCAGGAGATATCAAAACTAGCATAAAAAACGGCAGTCTTGATAAATTTCTTCCGTTATCTCCATGACACCTGAAAATTCCACAGCAAATCTACAACAAACTTTGCATGAAATACATGCAGATTTTGCTGTGGATTCACTGTACTGTAGGTTTCACCCCAGTTCATTGGAAGGGGTGAAATCCACTGTGAAAAATTAAAATCCAAACCACATTCAGTTTCTGCATGGATTTTTTCATCCACAATGTGTAGATGACATTTCTCAGAATCTCATTTACTTTGCTGGAAATGTGTTCCTCTGTAGAATTTATGCTCGCAAATCCGGATGGAAAATCTGTGTGAACATGACCTAACAGGGAGAACTGTAGACACTGAAGCTGAAAAGAGCATTGTACTTTTTATGGGGAGTAACAATGTGGTGGCTTTTTGTTTAAATGTGGGTTTTCTGATATATGGTGCTATACTTTTCATTATTGCTACTAATGCTGCTATCTTAATTTTTTTACACTAGGTGGTGGGAGCCCCATTTTACTTTGCTATAAGGCCTTTGCTATGTCCTTGGAATTATGAATATTAGTAATAACCCATTTTTAGTTTTATGAATATCTTCCGATTCTATCTTCTATCTTCTGATTCTATAAAATATTTTCCCCACTTGGAAAAATGTAACTTAATAATGAGACATAATTCCTTCTCATTAACTGACATACTGACATAAATTAACTGGAAACTCCTGTTACCAATGCAAATCTCAAACAGGGCCCTCATCTATCTAGGGCTAGTTATAATTCTAAGGTCTTTTATGTGGCAGGAAGGGTCTCGGTCTCCTCAGGTACATTAACTAGTGTGTGACTGCTGCCTCTGCACCCCTTATAGCTGAGCTCTTAAAAGAAAGTTAAAAGAATAAATATATTGAGAATAATTATTTGTTTCAAATAGATTTGCATACATTTGTGTAATGGATTTCTTACAAATATATTTTTTGTAGACGATATATGAAAAATTAAAGTGGGGTTATATGAAAAATTTCTTTTTCTGTGTGTTTTCTAGAAAACCCATTGCATCGTCAGCACATGTTAAACAGAAGGAGAAGGATCTGTCTCCTAGTATGCTTTGGCTACATATGCCAGTTGCTTCCTGGAAATACATAGAAGAAATCTGAAGCAGTCCCAAGATTTTTTTCTTTACGCCCTACTACCAGCTGTACATCTTTTCTTCTGATCAACGCCTCCATCCTCACAAAGCACACCAGTAAAATGAACTGTGCATTGTGGGATATTGGTATTAATAGAAATTAACTATTACATGTTTTCAAAAGTATTCTGATTTTTTAAGACTATATGTAAGATACTTCAGTGTGTGTTTAGTTTTACATATGCAATGGGCGGCCTCCCTCCAGCACCCTCTATATATCGCTTCCCAGGTGTAGTGCAGCCTAAATGTCTCTTCATGTGTCACGGTGCTCCTACCTGGATACTGCTGGACCCCAGGCTTTGGCTCCGAAGCAAATAAAAGGGAGGAATAATTGAGGGATTGAAAAGAATTGAGTCCAGACCTGGAGATTAAGTTAACAGCAGCTTTACTTGAATAAACGTTTTTCTAAAAACAGTTTGTCGGCTTTGTCTTGGTTCCAGCAAGCTTTAGCATGTCACTGGCAGGAAAACTCAACTCTTCTCTCTTTCTCTTGGACTCTGCTGTACTGACAAGTTTAAATAGTATCTTTGCTTTCTTCTTGATGTTGCACTTTCTCTCTGTAGTCTGACTGAGGCTTCAAGCTTTGGCCTCCATGGCCAGCAGAGCTTAAGTTGCTCTGGCTGGCATGGGCACGTCCAGCAGAGACATGCCCCTGCACACCCTTCTCCTAGCTGGGGGTCAACTAGACTGACTCTAACTGGTCCCCACCCTTCCTGCAGGAAGTAGGACTAGCCCACTCCCCTACAAAGGAGGGGGGGGTGTTAGAATGGAATGGAAAGTTCCATTCTATCTAGGATAGCTCTGTCGTGTTTGCTGTCACCTTCTGGCGAACCAGGCCTATTACATGAGCAGTTGCATAAAGATATTAACATTGTACCATATAAAGGACCTGGATAGAAATACACAGATGACATTGTGTAAGCCCATTAAAGACAGTAGCAGGGTGCAGGAGTGGTAACCGTCCTTATACATGGGTTGTGTTTGGTATTACAGCTAATTCCTATTCATTTGAAGTGATTATAATCAAAATGGCAGAAAGATAATCAACGAATGCCTTCCACCAAAGATGCTCAGTTCATTGGTTGTCCTTCCTTGGATCACTTTTATAGGTACTAATCAGTCCATGCTGGGAATGCCCCACAAGACCTGCTATTTGAAAAATGCTCTGACCAGTCATCTAGCCATCACAGCTACTTGCTCAGATTCTTACACACACATTCTTTAGCTTCCAACACATCATCTTCAAAAACGGACTGTTCTTGACTTACGTAACAATTGGAGGAACCCCAGATGTGGTAGATTTAATTATGAAAATTATATCTAATAAAGGCATGGACTCCATAAGACCTTTGAAGGTGACATGTGGTATCTGGCATCAATATGTTAGCAGTAGATCCTTTAAGCCCCATGAGTTGTGGGGTGGAGCCTCCATTGAACGAATTAGGATCAGAAATAGCTCTTTATTGATTGGATTTTGTGTTACAGTAGCTGGTCTGTGGGATTGAACCAGATGGGATAGCCTTGACTTTCCATGTGAATCAATGAGCCTTTGTTGCCTATGACCCTGTCACCAGTTCATTGGTTGTCTTTCTTTGGAACACTTTTTGACACTAATGAGTCCATGCTAGGAATGCTCCACAAGACCTGCCATTTTGAAAATGCTCTTACCAGCCATCTAACAAAATTCAAATTGCACGCAGCATCCTCGGTGTATTTCCTTTATTCAGGATCGCAATCCCAAAAACTTGTGCAAGTACAAAAGCAGCTACGTTTCGGCTATCTACTAGCCTTTATCAAGCCGAAACGTAGCTGCTTTTGTACTTGCACAAGTTTTTGGGATTGCGATCCTGAATAAAGGAAATACACCGAGGATGCTGCCTGCGATTTAAATTTTGTTGCTTGATTCGAGTCCGAACGAGTCTAGGACGGAAGGCGGGCTGTTGCATCAGGTGTGACCGAGAGATCCGGAGTGCTGCTTGATATATGGATTGCTTACCAGCCATCTAGTTATCACAGCTTGTTGCTCAGATTCTTACTTTGTTTGCTTCCAACACATCAGCTTTAAAAACTGTTCTTGACTTACATAGCAATGAGAAACCCCAGATGTGGTAGCTTTGATTATGAAAATGATCTAATAAACTATTAACCTCTGAAACATATAAATTAATTTTAAAAGATGAAGGTAAACCCCCTTATCTCCCCTATACCCTCATAGAATATCACAGTTTTTTTTACAGTCCATGATTTACAGCTTTACATGCCTCAACCGACCCCTCCGATTTGTCTTGATCATGTTTGATGTTTCTACACCTTAATTAGAGTCCATCTGTGGTAAATTTAGTAGAATGGAGATGTTTTGGAAAGACACAGCCCTGTCTTTATAAGGTCACCCAGCTAACATTGCATATCACAACAAAAACCAAGCCATGAGGAGGAAAGAACTGCCTGTAGAGCTCACAGACAGGATTGTGTGGAAGCACATATCTGAAGAAGGGTATAAAAAAAGATTCTGCTGCACTGAAAGGTACCAAGAGCACAGTGACCCACATACCTCTTAAATTGAAGTTTGCAGTAACCAGGACTCTTCCTAGAGCTAGCCATACCACGAAACTACGTAATCTAGGAGAAGGACCTTGGTAAGAGAAATGACCAAGAACCAATTGTCACACTAGCTGAGATCTAAAGATCCAGTGTGCATATAAGAGAAACCTCCACTAGGTCATCACTACAGCGCTCCACCAATATGGGCTTTGTGGCAGTGTGGCCGGAAAGAAGTTTCTGCTCAGTAAAAGACACATGAAAGTGCGCCTGGAGTTTCCAAAACCAAGACCTTCCTCAGGGCCGGAAAGTACGTGTAGTAGCTCAGTGACAGGTGGCCACCTGTCACTGAGCTACTACACGTACTTTCCGGCCCTGAGGAAGGTCTTGGTTAAGACCGAAACGTTGGCCTTTTCCTATATGGCTACATATGGTGGCTGAATAAACAAGTTACATTGCATCACAACTGTCGCAAGAGTGCCGTGTTTCTTTATCTTATATAATTTGGGATACTCCCACAACACAGAGCACCACCAATAGGAGGAGTGCCAGCCATTATTGTTTATGGAGTTTCCAAAAAGCACCTAAAGGACTCTCAGACTGTGAGAAACAAGTATCACTGGTCTTATTCAAAACAAGACTTAACTTTTTGACTTTAATTCTAAGCATCATGTCTGGAGGAACCCAGGTAATGCTCATCGGCTGCACAATACCATCCCTACGGTGAAGCGTGTTTGTGGCAGCATCACGCTATAGGGTTGTTTTTCAGCGACTGGGACAGGGAGTCTGGTCAGGGTTGAGAGAAAGCTGAATGGAACAATGTACAGGGATATTCTTAGTAAAAACCTGAGTGATATGGACCTCAGAATGGGCCAAAGTTTTACCTTCCACCAAGACAATGACCATAAGCAAACAGATAATACAACACAGGAGTGGCTTAGGGACAACTTTGTGAATGTCCTTAAATGGCCCAGTCAGAGCCCGGACCGAACATCTCTGGAAAGACATGAAAATGGTTGCCCAACTATAATCCCCATCCAACCTGACAGACTTTGAAAGGATCTGCAAAGAGGAATGGCAAAAAATCCCCAAATCCAGGTGTGCAAACCCTGGATCATCATACCCAAGAAGACTGGAGACTGTAATCGTTGTCAAAGGTGCTTCAACTAAGTATTGAAGAAAGCATCTGAATACTTAATGTACAGAATGTCAATGCAAGGGTTTAGTTTTTCTTTTTCAATACATTTTCAAAAAGATTTTGAATATTCTATTTTCACTTTGTCATTATGGGGTATTTAGTGCAGAAATAGGGAAAACTCTTTTTTTTTTTTTAGCACAACGCTGAAACATTACAAAACGTTACAAAAGTGAATACATATTTTTGCCTTAACAACATGCCATATGAAATATAAGCACTGATCATTGGATCAAAGGGGGTCCTCCTATTTCTCTATGCCATTGTATGCTATGGTCAGCTTTGATTACCAGGGGTTAAATAGTGGCGATTATAGGTTTCTTAGATCTGTGACACTTGAAGGGATGTGTCCTTCTCCAGATAGTATGGGTAGAGTGGCAGTACCTACATGATTAGCACATATACATATGTCACAGACATGTTGTAATTGCATGATGCTTGCCAGCTTCACATTTTAATGTTTTAATGCTTCAAGATCTGTGAGGCTGAATCAGAAGAACATGGGATTTATTGTCAATGGTACCCTTTCTGCAAGTTTTTGATGGTATGGTTGTGATCCTTAAAATTACAGTTTTGTGCTTCCTCTGCACAAATACTTTGTTAACACCTGGCGTTTCTGAGTCTCTTGTTCGGGTATGTCACTGTGTTCTCATTCTGTAGCACACAGAAATGGATATTAGTGCTTGTAGGTGTTTCCAAAGTAATGGCAGATTGCATCACCACTGTAAGTGTTACTCTGTGTGCCTGAGCGTGGGCGTACGTGTGCGTGCTGAGGGTTGAGAAATCTCTCCATGCAGTTGCTGTAGACTCAAAACTGCTTGTAATATCACATGTGAAACTACAATATGTGTTAGTAGAACAGGCAAAGGAAGCTATATCTGCTACTATTTTGAGCAAAGTTTATTCATTTATCTAAAGTGAAGCTCTAGTTATGGGTAGTGGCACACAAGTAAATACAGCACTCTGTAATAAATGTTCATTACACATCTACACTATAAATGTGAATTGCTTTCTTCAGTGCTTGCTAACTAACTAGCTGGATTCCTGTAGATACCTAGATAGTGGAGAGACCAGTAGCCGATGGTTCCCCTCGCCATACCAGATTACTATTTTATGTAGTACAGTATTTGATGGCAAATGTATTTGAGATATGGGGCATTTAATTTAGTGAACTACTGTATTTGATAATTATTATGGGGGTTTCTAAAATTCTGATATTGATGGTCTATCTTTAGGACAGGATGTCAACATTTTATTGGTGGGGTCCATCCTCCATCATCCCTACCAATCAGCACAATGAAGTGGTCTTGGCACTCCTATGATTGATTCATCCCCTTCATTCTTTACTTAGGCTCAGTGGCTCATCTATTTAAGGGGCTATGTATTGTACTACTTTGTGATCTAATTATGCCCTACATGTGTTAAATGTTATCATCCTGTAAACCCTAATATAAATTGTATCATCCTTTAATATTTTAGTATAAAAAAACAATACATTACAGCCATTTTCCAAAGACCACTGCCTTGCAATGCACTACATAGTCATGCTTGTCTGAGCCTGCATACACAAGGATGAGGTAAGATAGCTGTTGGCCGAATGAGTATTTGGCTGACAGTTATCTCATGTGTTTGACTATTTTAAGATAGCATGAACAGAGGTTTACAGATAGGTGATCCCTTATGAAATAGAAAAATGAGCCCCTTAAATTAAGGTTTTGTCTCTCAGGACAGAAGAGCCGAGAGCTTGAACTCATGTGACCCTTGGGACAATTCTCTACCCTCTTCAGTGCTAATAATCCAGTTCTTCTGAAATTCCCTTTAGCCAGTAGCAATAAAGATTAGGCTACCTAGAGCTTCACCCCCTTTCTCCGAGGACCCATAGTAGACAAATGGTCTGCCTCTATGATATGGACTCCCTTATGTATGAATCGGTTATTATAACTTTAAATTGTTAGCCCAGTGCTCCATGCCTACACTGCTGGCTGACGGCTGTACATGCGGTCACGAGGGCCGGGCTCCCTCATTCCCTTCTTTTGCCATGCACCATGCATGGACTGCAGGTAGCTTAACTGTTATATCTGTGCTCCATGCCAGAGTTTACTACCTGATTTAGTCTTGTACTGTTGTTTGGGCATGCACGGGCATGCCTCACCTCCCTTGTGAGGCAGCACGAACACACCCTCTATCTTCCCAGCCTATGGGTGAGTTTCAGGAAGTATTTAAGGGCGCTTCCTGCTCCAGGAAGGCTTGTCTTGTTCCTTGTGTGAAGGTGTTTTGTAGTTCTGCTTTTCTGTGTACCGGAATCCGCTTCTTGATTAAACGGACTTTGCTTGATTGCCGCCTGCCTCTGACTTTGGACTTTGTTTATGGATTTTGCTTGATCGTTGCCTGCCCTGACCCCGGACTTCCTGACTGCGTCACTCCCCTCAGTGCTTTGCACCGGTATCTCTGACCCATTGGTCAGCTGCCACTGACTCAGGGACTGCTCTTGAATGGCACATGGTGATTACCCTAACTGCCAAAACCTATCCTTATTATCAGAGGCTCTAGTAAAGACCAAGAAACCGCTGGCATAATGAATCCATTATAGCAAGAATTGGAAAGTCCAGTTGTACATTTGTAAACCTGGAAAGTTATAAGAAATGTTTTGACAAATTGTATGTTATATCTTATGATGGTAAGAGTGTTATAACGGAATAATAATCAGTATGAGTAGAGATTAGGGAATTTGTGTTAATTTGATTCAATCGAATAGCCCATCAGATACAATTTGGACCCAAATTGATTCAACCCAAATCAAAAGTGCTTCCATTGCCATGAAAAGACCTGGATGACATTTTGGTCTCTTGTGCTCTCTTTCTCCCTCTATTTGTCACGTTCGGGTATGGGAGGGAAACACCACACCAATTATAGGAGTGAAAGGGGTGAGGGAATAAAGACTGGAAACTAGGTAACGGACATGGACACCTCCTGGTAAAACCCTAATCAAAGTCCTGACTTACTACCAGTATGAACAGACCCCAGAGGTATGTGAGTTCATACACAAGAATACCTAATATCCTAACTCACCCTATAGGACCCTGGTACTAATGTCAGGACTGAGACAACCTGTTCCTCCAAAAGGAAGGACAAACAGGAGTCTCCTGCAGGTCTTAATACAAATGACAGGAAAATGCAACACACAGAACTCAAACAAAATACAAAGAAGGGAAGACTTAATTTTAAAGGAGCAATGGAAGCACCAGGAACTGTGCCGAGATCCTCACAACAACAATCCCCAACTGCACAGCATATTGGGAGAAGCAACTATAAATAAGGAAGGTTAAATGACCACATAAGCAACACCTGAGGCAAGGGGTGTGGCCATTACCAAAAACAACACAGACGCCTATTGATCCACAAGGAAACCTGTCAGATCAAACCACGTGTTGCCAGTCTCACCGATCTCCTGCCACCTGTCGCGGGAAAGTCTGTGACAATATCACTCTTTCTCCAAAAATTCCCCCTCCCTTTCTCTAAAAATCTCCTCAAGATTGAGTCACCTGTTATTGCAGCAGATGAGTAATGTAAAGTACCAGTCACGTCCGGGATACGATACCACGCTGCTGCAGGTTCCAATTGTGTTGTGGGAAAAACACTTTTAACAGTCCAATTTTAATACTCAGGAACCGCGCTGCATCAAGTGGAAACAAGTTCAAGCCTTGCAGGTTCCAACGTTTGTGGGTCGGTTGAATAGCCGGAACCAGGGTAAAACCTTGCCGGTTATGCTGCAATAAAAAGCAAAATAGTGCACCACCTTTTGTAAAATAAGCTGTTGCGCCTTTAATCACACTTACAGAATCGCAGTGTAAACAGTCATAAAACCGTCTCAGCGGTATTTGCCCGACCGAGTTTCGCTGGCCTGAGCTTCATCAGGGCAGGAACACCTGAAGCTCAGGCCAGCGAAACCCGGGTCGGGCAAATACCGCTGAGACGGTTTTATGACTGTTTACACTGCGATTCTGTAAGTGTGATTAAAGGCGCAACAGCTTATTTTACAAAAGGTGGTGCACTATTTTGCTTTTTATTGCAGCATAACCGGCAAGGTTTTACCCTGGTTCCGGCTATTCAACCGACCCACAAACGTTGGAACCTGCAAGGCTTGAACTTGTTTCCACTTGATGCAGCGCGGTTCCTGAGTATTAAAATTGGACTGTTATTGCAGCAGGCCTAGATTTAGGAAAAGTTAAACTGAAATCAATATATCTGTTTCCCGTTATAGTTTACCGGTCTGCAAAACTAACATCACATGCTCAACACTTGACCATAGTAGTCATTGTCTGGGCACACCATGACTGCTGAGATCGCTGTTTGGCTAGTATGATCATTTGCTGATACAATGGGATTTTAATTATTATTAATTGACAGTAACGTGTTTGCTACACTTTTATAAATAGTTAATTATTGCTGAAAATGATATTAAATTATAATATTGAGTTACCTTCAAGTCCCAAACCCAGATAAGAAAGAAGATAAACATTCACTAGCTGATCAAAATGAAATGCAAAAATTAGACAAGTGAATCTCATTTTGATTCCAACATACAAGATCTGTGATATCTCCGGCAGATTTCTAAACACTTTTGATTTCTCCGACCCTGGTAGTAATTAAAATTTGTTGACTCAAAGAAATTGGTCCATATCTGAATGCTTATTTGCAATTATTTCTTGGTTCTTAAACCAAAGATAACCTAATTTTATTCATTCGATTTTCATTTAAATGTAACTCATATCAGTTCTGTGTGCTGCTTACAAGGACTTAATTGCCATTTTGAGCCCCACAGTAAAACAGAGTTCATTATTTTGATTTTCACATGCATGAAGCTGTGTTTTAGAACTACTTGTCTTGGGCTAATCAACTGTGAATAATTTACATTTCAACCCTAAATGTCAAAACAAGTGAATATGTCTGCTCTCAACACTTGCAATGTCTAATCAACTTGTTACGTTCACTCATTATGAAAATATGTGTCAAAATATAATAGTTGCAGATATTTTTTCCCTGCTCAAGATGACTGCATTTTCTGAAAACTGAGCCTGTTTAACAGGGATAAATTAAAATATGCTCTTGAGTGGTCAGCAGATATTTAGAGCAAGAAACCATCTTATTCTGAAATGTGCAAATTAAGTGACTCAGTTATGTGACATAGTAACTCCTTTCAATATATTAAATATTTAGGAAAATGCATTTCAAAATGAGCAAAAAGCCTGCAGACTAGATCTGACTTGCCAATTCAATAAAAAAAAAAGCAGTTGTCGGACCCCTTAAAAGTTTTTGCCAAAAGCTTAGAATTCTAAAGTATAAAACAGAGAATTGAGTGATTATCACTTTACTGATTCCCCGAGTTCAGTCAGAATTTATGCCAGTTTCTGGCATAAATAATGATGAATGAGTCGGGTCCGATGGCCACACCCAGACTCACCACTCCCCATTTTTGTAAAATTTGCGAGGGAAGCGTAAAATACCATTTGCAATTGGAAAAGTCACAATGGCATTGAAAAGTCACAAATCTGGTGGATCTGTGACTTTTCTACAACAAAAACAGGAGTAGGGGGATTATTGAAATTCTCCCGTAGTTAAATAATGCTTTCTATTAAAAAGGAGTTGTCCAAGTAATTTTTTTTTTTTAACATTTAATTTATTTATTTTATCCTTTTTTCAACAAACCATAAATGATTTCTAAGTACAGCAGTGTAATCACATAGATAATTATCCTACACAATATGTACAATAAGAACATATGAATAGGAGAAACATTTCCCACCATCCCTTAAATTTCTCCCACCCAACCCTGGATCGTCTTTTTTCCATAATATCTCTGTGTTATTCTGTTTTCCGACTCTTCCAAAATTCTTATTTTGGCAGTTGACTATTTGAAAGGGTGTCATCAGTTGTTAACCTTAGGACCACTATCTTTTTTCCTTTCTCAAGCACTCTTCCCCTCTGATACAACTGGAGGTTACGAGACATGTTATATTGTGGACCACGGATCTGTAGACCTCAATTTTAGATACCATTCAGTAAGTTTGAACGGCGTTATTATAGATTTTATTTCGTCATGTTCCAGAAATGAGACCATATAGGGCCTCCATTTAGTGAAGAATGATTTAGTCTGCTGCGATTTACATTGAAGTGTTTCTATGTGTTCTAAGTGTAAACATCTATTCATATGAGAGAATGGTTCGGTTATCGGCGGCGTTTCCTGTCTCAGCCAGAAATCCAGTAGGGATCTTTTTGCCGCTAACAGCAGCAAGTGGCATATCTTTGGAAATTTTGTGCTTGAATGGCCAGAATCAAAATGAAACAGGATCAAGTGCGGATCAAGGGGGATCCGCACATTACTCTTATCCTCAATAAATCCTAGAAAGGATTGCCAAAATTTTTGTGTTCTCGGACATGACCAAAGGCCATGTGTTACGTTTGTATTTGCGGCCTGACACTTTGGGCATTTAGTCAGCCTTTCCCCCTGGGCTGCCGATTCATCTTTAGGGGTGAAGAAACCATAAATTGCCCTGTGGATCACTTTGAATTGGGATTCTCTCCATATCTCATTACAAGTTATTTCCCTTATCCTATTCCAACCTTCCAAAATATGGGTTGAGAGTTCTGGCAGGGGAATTCCTTCTGCCAGGCCTTGAACATATTATTTTCACCCCTTTTGTCTGTTAGTTCTCTAATGGACCCATAGATGTTTGATAACGAATTGCTTCCCCGAAATAAGGTATCAAAGGGATTAGCTTCGAATTCCTACGTTGAATATTTGCCCTTCGATTTCAATAATGCAATAAGCTGATAATAAGCCAGAAAAAAGTCCGGATGGAATGTGGTATTTCTGTTGTACTTCTTGAAAGAGAGATATCTTCTTTCCGTTTTGTGCCACATGTGGGATACGTTTTGTATTCCTTTTTCTGGCCATGTGGGCAATAGGGTTTGATTCCTTAACTCTCTCGCCTCCAGATGGTTCCCCAGCGTCATCCATTTGGATATTAACGCAGGTAACTGGTAATGCTTCCTACAGGCCCTCCAGGTCGCGATAGTATCACGTATTAGGAGGCTTTGTTTCACTGTAATGGGAAGATTATCATAAGTTGTGTGTAGTAAGGCATTTAGTGACCATGGCCGTGCTAATTCTCTTTCTACAGGGTGGGTCATTTATATGGATACACCTAAATAAAATGGGAATGGTTGGTGATATTAACTTTCTGTTTGTGGCACATTAGTATATATGAGGGGGGAAACGTTTCAAGATGGGTGGTGACCATGGCGGCCATTTTGAAGTTGGCCATTTTGAATCCAACTTTTGTTTTTTCAATAGGAAGAGGGTCATGTGACACATCAAACTTATTGGGAATTTCACAAGAAAAACAATGGTGTGCTTGGTTTTAACATAACTTTATTCTTTCATGATTTATTTACAAGTTTCTCTTTGTTTACAGCCATTGACATGTCGCCGAGGTTAACACGTGAGGAGCGGATAGAAATTGTGTTGATGTCTGGTGAACGCAGTATCCGGGTCATTGCAGCAGATTTCAATGCAAGACACCCTACGAGACCACCCATCTCCCATGCTACAGTTAGCAAACTGCTTGCTAAGTTTCGTGAAACTGGTTCAGTGTTGGATTTGTCACTGGAGAGTGGCATTAGTCGAACATCCCTTCGGCAGATATTAGCTACTTACAAATGGCACCCTTACAAACTCCAGCTACTGCAGCATCTCACTGAGGATGACCCTGAATTTGCAGAATAGACAAAACAAATATTGGAACAGGGCCCTCAGTTTACGCAGAAGATTTTGTTCAGTGATGAGGCAAACTTTTATGTGAATGGTGAAGTTAACAAACAAAACCACCGCTATTGGTCTGACGCTAACCCACATTGGATAGATCCCTCCAAGACTGTTGGAACAAAAAAATTGATGGTATGGTGTGGTATATGGGGTACAAAGATAGTGGGGCCATTCTTCATCAATGAAAACCTCAAGGCCACTGGATATGCGAAATTGCTACATGATGATGTGTTTCCCTCTTTATGCACTGAAGCTGGCATGTTCCCTGAGTTTTTCCAGCAAGATGGTGCACCACCACAATATGGGTGTCAGGTCCGAGCAGTTTCATGGAAAGTGGATTGGTCGTCGTGGGCAAGTTGAATGGCCCCCAAGGTCTCCCGATCTGACCCCCTTAGACTTTTATCTTTGGGGTCATCTGAAGGCAATTGTCTATGCTGTGGAGATACGAGATGGGCAGCACCTGAAACTACGGATACTGGAGGCCTGTGCTAGCATTTCTCCTGCTATGTTGCTATCAGTGTGTGAAGAGTGGGAGAAGAGGGTTGCATTGACAATCCAACACAATGGGCAGCACATTGAACACCTTTGATAAGTGGTCAGAAACTTGTAAATAACTCATGAAAGAATTAAGTTGTGTTAAAACCAAGCACACCATTGTTTTTCTTGTGAAATTCCCAATAAGTTTGATGTGTCACATGACCCTTTTCCTATTGAAAAAACAAAAGTTGGATTCAAAATGTCCAACTTAAAAATGGCCGCCATGGTCCCCACCCATCTTGAAAAGTCCCCCTCACATATACTAATGTGCCACATACAGGAAGTTAATATCACCAACCATTCCCATTTTATTAAGGTGTATCCATATAAATGGCCCACCCTGTAGATAAGTGACCGAATAGTGTGATGTCCCATTGAGCCAGTCTATACAGTGGCGCATCAAACATGCTAGATTATAATATCTTATGCCAGGAAAGTTCACCCCACCTCTAAATTTGTGTCTCGTGAGAGTGGCTAATGCAATCCTAGGTTTTTTGGATCTCCAAATGAATCTCCTAAAAGAACCCATTAACATCTGGAGTCTTTATGTTTCAGCAATAGCGGGAGCGTTTGTAAAGGATATAGTAATTTTCTGAAGCTCATCATCTTTAAAAGATGACAGCCGCTTAGGAATGATAGCGGTAAATTTGCCCAAGAAGTTAGTTCAGCTTGTATTTTCTTAAATAAGGGGGGAAAAATCTTAGAAGATTAGTATGTGTCGGCCTTCAATTTCAAGTGGTCCTTTTTTCTTTTTGTATGCCCTTAAGATGGCTGACTTCTCCGAGAAGTCCAAGAAGCGGGCAATCACTTGCCTGGGACGATGAGGTAGGTCCCCCTGCATCATTTGAGATTTTGAGTCTGTATTTTTCGTAGATAAGGGAGGGCCGATCCTGTGGGCCTTTTTTACTTTATAACTGGCGGGTAATCCAAGTGCCTTTGGGATGTCGTTTTCACATATGGAGATCAATTCTTGAGGAGGAACATTCTCCGATATGCCCACAAATCTTAGATTATTCCACCGAGAGCGGTTCTCCGGATCCTCAATCTTGTCTTTAATCCGCATGTTTTCTTGAGTTCAATTTTCTATAGTAGCCCGCATAGAGTCTTTCTCTGTTTCTATCACTCGCCCCCTCTCCTCCACTTCTTCAATGCGGCGGCCATGTTCGGCTAGGTCATGCTGTATATGAGAGAGCGACTTTGTTATTGTGGAGGACAGGGATTCTTGCAAATCGGGCAAGATTCGTGCAGCTACTTCCAGCGCAAGGCGTTTGTAGTCAACCCCCACTTCCTCAGGGGTACTCACATTATTATTTGATGATTCGTCTGGTGGCAGAGACGCTGACTCGTCAGTAATCCGTTGCACAGCGTGAGACGCCATCTTTTCTGTCTGAGTGATCTTCTGGGCTTTGCTCGTAGATTTTTGCTTCAAAATGCCTCCCGAACGAGTCACAAATCGGTCTATACAAAGCCAGACCTTCAGTGTGTATTGATGGGCCCAGCCTAGGGGTACACCGGGGGCTGGTACGAGCAGGAGTAGAGGATTTTCGGATCGGGGTGCGCAGAGTTTTAGCGGGAGCGACTGCTCATGCTGGCGCCGGAACTGGAAGTCCTAAGTTATTTTATGTTCTTTGTATGTCTCTAACTATAGGCAAATGTAAGGGATTTTTAATTCACTTATATCATCTACAGTGGCCCTATTCTCCTATTTAGCTGAGCATCACATGACCTGTAATGCCAGCTTCTTTCTCTGCTCTGATGACGTTCCGTGCACAAGCTTGAGGGAGCAGGAGGAGCAGGTCTGCCTCTGTGCATGCAATGTCCCTGTGAAGGCTGTGCTGGTTGAAGCAAAAAGTCACCTACCCCTGCATTGCCCGATCTGCTGTCTGAGCTGTCTGCTCTGTGTCTCCCTTCTCATTGGAAGTTACTTGGTTGGACCAGACTTTAGTTCAAGGTTTCCTAGCAAAGAGGGTAAATACATATGCACTCACAACTTTTCAGTTTTTATTTTTTTTAAATGCTATTTTTCTTTCCTCTAACAAGTTGGACCATTTTGTCAGATCCATCACACAAAATCTATGCCATCTAAGCGGTTAAACTGTGTGTTCTCGCTACTGTCTAGTGTAGCCAAGAGATCCCAGTAATGAATATATTTGTCATTAAGTGGGATTAAGCACCTACCAGCAACTGTTTAGCCATCACTTGATAAGTGTCTAACTTTTTGTTACTATTTTAAGACTATATATAAAATATACCTATATAATAGAGGAAATTTATTGGAGAGAAAATGCATATTTATTATTCAGAAGCTGTATACTTCAGAGATCGGAAATCATCAAATTCGACTTTGTTTAAGTATAAGTATACTATGTTTAAGTATACTAAGCTAATCACACTGAAATGTGGAAGTTAAAGTGGAATATATCTGTTATTTCTACAAAAAATAAACATACAGTAATGAGGGCTGGCAAATGCAAAATCATTAGAATGACTGACTGCAGAGAGTAATAGGTCATTTTTATTCCAACACTACTTCAAAATCATGTTCTGT
The DNA here is from genome assembly GCA_033119425.1 of Bufotes viridis. Classification (NCBI taxonomy): domain Eukaryota; kingdom Metazoa; phylum Chordata; class Amphibia; order Anura; family Bufonidae; genus Bufotes; species Bufotes viridis. The sequence goes on along the minus strand of CM065596.1, from coordinate 36,304,489 downwards.
TTCCAAACTCTGAAACAATTACCCAATTTTTGCAAATGCATTTGTTCAAAAAACTAAAGTTGTAATTGTCACGGATGTTCCCGCAACAGGTGGCAGGAGATTGGTGAGACTGGCAACACATGGTTTGATCTGACATGTTTTCCATTTGGATCAAATTACATCTGTGTTGTTTCTGGTGCTTTCCACAGCTTCTTTCCCCAGGTGTGGCTATTAGGGTCATTTAATCTTCTCTATTTATAGTTGCTTCTCCCACAATGCTGTGCGGTTTATAGCTTCTGTTTGGATCTTTGGATAGATTGTGGTTGGATCTCGGCCGAGTTCCTGGTGCTTCCATTGCTCCTTTGAAGTTAAGTATTCTCTTTCCCTTTTGTATTTTGTTTGGGTTCTGTGTGTTTCATTTCCCTATTATTTGCATTAGGCCTGAAGGAGACTCCTGTTCGTCCTTTCTTTTGGAGAAACAGGTAGTCTCGTCCCTGCCATTAGTACCAGCATCATATAGGGCTTAATAGGACTCTAGGTATTCATGCGTATGAACTCACCTACCTTTGGGGTCTGTTCATACTGGTAGTCAGTCAGAATTGTAGATAGGGTTTTCACTAGGAGGTGTCCATTTTCCTTCCCTAGTTCTCAGGCCTGATTCCCTGTCCACCCCCTTTCCCTCATATGCTCAGTGTGATGTTTCCCTCCTATCTACCTATCGCACAAAAGGCAGCACACTCAAAAATGTAGAAAGAAAAAATGTCTTTTATTCAACCTTCTTGATCTCAGTATAGTCAAGTCCCTTTGGATTTGTACCTCATTTTTTCCTATCTATCTATCTATCTATCTATCTATCTATCTATCTATCGATCTATCTATCTCATATGTATATATTTGTATCAGAAAATATTTTGTCATTTGGCAAATTAGAGTGGTTTCCTCTGATTATACATCGGACTAGACCTAAAAGCTTATTCATTATTCCTACAGATACTTACATACACATACAGTAAATACTCGCTAATGCAATGTATATACCAATGGACTACTGGAGTTTTCTAAGATAACAAAACATTAAACCTAATGCAGGGAATGTGAACAAAAAAATATATTCGTCACCGGCGCCCCAACACCACTATTTCATGGGTGCAGAGAGCCTGTAGAGTGGTGTAAAACACTGCATTGCAGCAACACTCATAGTGAGTCTGCTGTGGTGGTGAAACAATACTGTTAGTCAGTATGACATGCAGATGACAAGCGTCGCTCTTAGAATCACTGCACACTTCAATTCTTTGGGCAGTTACAGTGCCAAAATTGACCAAGTAACTCAAGTGTGAACTCAGCCTTACAGCCTTAGCCTCAGGTATAAAGAACAGTGCAGAGGCCCAATATCCTGCTATAACTCAAGTATGAACTCAGCCTTACAGGTCGATGTTAGCGCCAAGAATAAGCATACTCCTTTTACACCATCATCATCTAATTCCACATAGATGTCTACAGAACCTGTTCTATTAAATGCTTATACTGTACAAGTAGAGCCCCCCTGACAGAGTGGAGAGGGTGTCAGAAGTAAGTTTATGTTGACATCACTGATTGTTTTGCCCTTCCTCCGATCTGTCAGAACAATAACCCACAAAAAACGGTTCCTGTCTGTTGAGTATCCGCCTTCACTTAGTCAGCATTTGGTCAGTAATCCATCAGTATTGCTAATGTCCAAAAAAAAAAATAGAACAGGAGTGGATCCAAAAGTGTTTTGTAGCCCCTCCTGCTTTTGGCTACCAAAACATAAGCAAATTCTGTTGGGACCATACAGGCCTTACAGCTGCTACACAGACAGGATCCTTGTCTAATTTTCCCTTCCTTCTGACAGATCAGAGGAAGGGTCAAATAAATGATTATGTCAACCAGGGAAAAATGGCAAAATAGTGTCCCAGTCATTAAGTGGGGAGAGTGGGAACAGCATAAGAAGTCCACAGAGTGGCCCTATGACATAGTGTGGAGGTGGCAGCAGCATTAGAAGACCACAGAGTGGCAAGGTGACATAGTGTGGAGGTGGCAGCAGCATCAAGGGACCACAGAGTGGCACAATGACAGAGTGTGGAGGTGGTAGCAACAGCATCAGGAGACCATAGAGTGGCACAATGACACAGTATGGAGGTAGCAGCAGCATCAGCATGAGGATGCCACAGAGTAGCAAGGTGACATGGTGTTGAGGTAGCAGCAGAATCAGGAGAACACAGAGTGGCAAGGTGGCTAAGTGTGGAGTTGGCAGCAGCTGCAGAAGCATGAGGAGGCCACAGAGTGGTAAGGTGACATAGTGTTGAGGTGGGAGCATCATCAAGGGACAACAGAGTGGCACAATGACAGAGTGTGGAGGTGGTAGCAGAAGCATGAGGAGGCCAAAGAGTGGCAAGGTAACATAGTGTGAAGATGGAAGTAGCATCAGGAGACCACAGAGTGGCAAGGTGACATAGTGCTTTGGTGGCAGCAGCATCAGGAGACCACAGAGTGGCCCGGTGACAGAGTGGGGAGGCAGGTGTCACTAACAGTACCTGCTGAAGATGGTGGGTGTAAAAAGGAGCACTTGACATCAGATGTGTGGCATCAGGATGGTGGCAGCATCAGAATAGTAGCTGCGGCAGGTAGCTAGAAGAAACAGGCCTCTTATGTCAAGGTTTGGGTGAGGCATGGATAATCTGATGCATCAGGCTGGCATTGGTGGGGGGAAATCCTGGCGGATCCATGCCTGATTCATCCTAAAAAAGGTCAGTATCTCCACATTTTGGGTGGACAGGCGAGATCTCCTTAGGGTAACTATGGCCCCCGACGCATCACTGGCAAGGAAGAACAGCTTTTCCAGGGTAAACTCAGTCCAGGGGATCTTCAATGACGGCTGGCATGGTACGCTCCAAGTATGCCACCACTCCAAGTATACCACCAGTATACTCATCAGCGACTCTAGACTCAGGCTGCTGCTGATGAAGCTGGTACTGCTCCTGCCACCGCCCCCCCAGCAGCCATGGCAGTGGAACGTGAGGGCAGAGGGCCCTACACCTGCGAGAGGATGGATGATAGCGCAGATAGGCAGCGGCCAACTGACTACATAAGATGTCTCTATAGTAGTTCAGTTTGTCCTCCCTCTCAGCGGGTGTAAAAAAGGCCCACATTTTTGACCGGTAGCGAGGGTCTAACATGGTGGAGAGCCAGTAGTCATGCCTCTGGTGAATGGTGAAAATTTGGCTGCCACTACACATGCAAGTTAGCATGCATCGGGCCATTTGCGCGAGTGACTCGGAGGGACTCACTGCCTCCATCTACACTGCATACTGCCACAATGTGTCTGGGTCATCTGCCTTGTCTTCCTCATCTCCCTCTTGCGCCTCCGGCTGCTCCTGCTCCTCCTCTCCTGTCACCTATTTCGCTACACATTGCTTGTGCTCCAATGTCCTCCTCCTCCAGTTCAGCCCCCACAGGGCTCATGTGGCTGTGAGATATAGGCACCACGTCTCCAGTCCCTTGACCAGCCAGATTTACCAACATCTTTTCCAGGATATGGATATGTGGAATGACGTTGTTCATCCAGTAGTTCTGGCGACTGACAAATAAAGTGGCCTCCTGAAAGGGCACGAGCAAATGGCAGGTGTCACTCATGAGCTGCCACTGGCTAACATCGAAGTTATACAGAGGAGAACCTCTGTCCGCCTGAATCATCAATAAATCGTTTATGGTCTTTCTATGTGCGTACAGTCGGTCCAACATATGGAGGGTGGAATTCCAATGGGTAGAAACGTTGAATATCAGCCTATGTTGGGGGATGCCTTTCTGCCTCTGTAGCTCAAGGAGGGTGTACTTGATGGTATACGAGTGGCTGAAATGCATGCAAAGTTTCCTGGCCATTTTTAGGCTGTCTTGCAGATGGGTGTAAGACTTCAGGAACCGCTTGACAACCAGATTGAACATGTGTGCCATGCAGGGCACATAGCTCACCCTTCCTTGATGCATCACCGACAACATGTTCTTCCCATTGTTGGTCACCACGGTTCCGATTTTGAGTTGTCGCAGAGAAAGCCAGGATTCGATTTCTTGATGAAGGACACAGAGCAGTTTCTCCTCTGTGTGACTCCATTCGCCCAGGTAAACTAGGTGCAGAACAGCGTGACACCGCCGTGCCCTGCACATGTGGTATGCTGGTAGGGCACTGTGAATTGTCCCTGCAGTGGAGGCTGAGGACAAGGTGGAGGATGAGGAGTCAGAGGCGGACATTGTCGTAGGACCACCGGTGTGAGAACGTGGAGGCAGAAGCGGCGTCACCCGGCCAAGTTGCTGGTGTGGCTGGGCAGGAACCACATTTACCCAGTGGGTCATAAAGGACATATATTTTCCTTAACCATACTTACAGCTCCACACGTCGGCGCTGCCTTGCACTATGGCAGACACTGACAGGCTCAAAGACTGGCCCACCTTCTGTTCTACATATGTGTGCAGGGCTGGTACTGCCTTTTTGGCAAAGAAATGACGGCTTGGGACTCTCCACCTTGGCTTGGTACAGGCCATCAGTTCTCTGAAAGAAGCAGAGTCCACCACTTGGAAAGGGATGGACTGCAGTACCAGCAACTTGGCCAAGAGCACGTTCAGCTTCTGCGCCGTTGGATGAGTGCACGCATACTGTTGTCTCTTGGCAATCGCTTCGGTGATTGATTGCTGATGGAATAACTAATGAGGAGGAGGAGCAGCAGCATCAGGACCAGCAGATGATGGGAAGGACAGACAGCTTCCTTCGGCTGAGGTGGTGGAGCCTTGACTGCCTGAAATCGGGTGCGTTCCACTGTACGATGCAGCGGTTGCTGTTGCAGGCTGGACCACCACATTGGAGCTACGGTTCTCCCAGGTCACTTAAGGTGATGCTGCATATGTTGACGTAGGGCCCTGGTGCCAACATTGGCACCCTGTCAACGCTTCACCTTTTGCCCACCGATTCGACAAATGGCCATGTTCACCTCCCCCGGCGGCTTAACAAAAAACTGCCACACCGTCGAGTAGGTGATTTTAACTCCGACACTGACTGACTGCTACCGCCACCGCCTCTGTGAACCCCTGCACCACTACTTTCTTTGCCGGCGGGCTCCTGCGAAGCAGGTGGTCTACCCAGGCATGTTTTGCTCCCGACCTCAAACTGCTGCCACCCTGCTGACTCCCGGCCATGCTAACGACTTGCTGGCTACACCGCTGCTTCACTCGCAAGCTGCCACCCTCTTCTCCTGATGATGATAAAGCCCCTTCATCACCCGGCTCTCAATTGCGATTGGCTATATCATCATCAAGTACTGTATGCACGTTACTAATGTCCTCCTCAAAGGTCTCTGAGCAAGGAGCCTGACCGTTCGCAACACCAGCTCCCACGCCACTCTCCTCATCAGTAATTGCCCACCTACCAGAGGAAGCGGCGGATGTCTACTCCGGATCTTGGCCTTGGCTGGGCAGTAGCTGCTGACTGTCTTCTAGTAGCTCATCCTCGCTGTATAGTGGAGCTGAGCCCACAGCATATAGTACTTCTCTGGCTGAGGGAACAGAAAAGGACAGAGGCAGGTTGAGGACAGGCCATGCCAACTAAGGGTTGTTTCTGACAAACCCACCGTTTCTTGGCTGGGGGTATCCGATGTCACTTGAGACGAAGTCGAAGATCAAGTCAACCAATCAAGAACCGCTGGGTTGCTGGTCAAGACACGACCGCTAGCTGACACTGGGAGCTCAGGTGTGCTGCCACGCCAACTTACTCTGCTGTGACCTGTGCCTGCGCCAGGAACATTTATGCATGTGCCCCTACCCTGTGCAGGGCCTGTTACTTCTCTCTCTGACATATTATTAGATCAAATAAATAAATAAAAAGGATATTAATACAAGGCAAAAAGAACTATAATTTTCTCACTTCACCACAAAATGGCTAATACGCCCCTTTTCCCCCCACTAACACACGCCAAACAGGGCTTTCATTTTCTGACTTCACCACACAACAGCTAATAAGACTTCTTTTTCCGAACTAATACAAGCCAAAAAAAAGCTATAGTACAAATAACTGCAGCAGTGAACGGCAAATAAAGTTGTTGTTTGTTTGCCACTAATACATGCCAAAAAGGGTTTTCATTTTCTCACTTCACCACCCAACGGCTATAAGCCCTTTTTCTTTTTTCGCACTAATACAAAACAAAAAAAGGCTTTAGAACATAGAACTACGGCCGTGAATGACAAATAATTTTTTTTTTGCCACTTATACATGACAAAAAAAATTTCTCACTTCACCACACAAAAGCTAATAAGCCTTTTTTCTTCTTCCCCACTAAAACACGCCAAAAAAGGCTTTAGAACATATAAGTGCTAAAGTGAACGGCAAGTAATATTTTTTTTTGCCACTAGTACACGCCAAAACGGGCTATCATTTTCTCACTTCACCACACAAAGGCTAATAAGCCCTTTTTCTTTTTCCCCACTAAAACACACCCAAAAAATGTATTAGAACATATAACTGCGGTCGGGAATGGCAGATAAAGTTTTTTTTTTTTGCCAGTAATACATGCCAAAAAGGGTTTTAATTTTCTCACTTCACCAAACAACAGCTAATGATTAGGGATGAGTGAATCCGAACTAGATAGTTAGGGTTCGTACCGAATTTTGGGGTGTTCGGGACCCGGACCCGAACATTTTAAAAAAAGTTTAGGTTCGGGTCTGTTGTTCGGCGATTTCTTCTCGCTTTCTGAAGGGCTGCACAGCAGCCAATCAGCTAGCGTTTTACTTCTTGCCCTAAGAAGCCATCACAGCCATGCCTAATAATGGCATGGCTGTGATTGGCCAAGTGCAGCATGTGACCCAGCCTCTATTTAAGCTGGAGTCACGTAGCGCCGCACTTCACTCTGCTCTGATTAGTGTAGGGAGAGGACACAGCTTATGTGAGGGCGAGATTAGACTGAGAAAAGTCAGCAAAAACACCTAATGAAGTGATCGATCTACAGCTGTGAATCATTCAACTTCTGCTAGTTAATTGCTCACTGGTTTTTAGGCTGCACAGAGAGTTTTTCTGTCACTTTTATCGGCGGCCATTTTGTGTCTTGTGGTGCACCAGCACAAGCTGCCACCAAGTCCATCAATCCATCAATACTAGTTTTTTTTTTTTTTGCTATATCCTACATCAGGGGCTTGGCTGTGCTTATTGTCATCCTACATCAGGGGCTTGGCTGTGCTTATTGTCACCCCTAGAAACTCAGGATAGAAATTTCTATAATTTATTAAGGGGTTACATTAAATTGCCAAAATGGCAATCCCCTAAATCTGGTGTTCCAGCTGTGGCTAGCCAAGTGTAATACTGTCTGCTGTCTGGCAAAAGATAGATTTTTTTCTGTGGTGAAATTCAATAGGCAAAATAGCAATAATTTAAATCTGGTGTCCCAGCAGTGGTTGGCTAAGTTTAATAGTGTCCAGCAAAGGATAGATAATTTTATGGGGTGAAATTTAATTGCCAAAATAGCAATACCGTAAATCTGGAGTTCCAGCTGTGACTAGACAAGTTTCATGGTGTCTGTCATAGGATATATTATTTTCTGCTGTGAAATTCAGTTGCAAAAATAGAAATACCGTAAATCTGGTGTTACAGCTGTGACTGGACAAGTTTATTAGTGTCCGGCAAAGGATTTATTATTTTCTGGGGTGAAATTCAGTTGCCAAAATAGAAATACAGTAAATCTGGTGTTCCAGCTGTGACTGGACAAGTTTAATAGTGTCCGGCAAAGGATATATTTTTTTTCTGGGGTGAAATTCAATTGCCAAAATAGCAATAACGTAAATATGGTGTCCCAGCAGTGGCTGGCAAAGTTTAATAGTGTCCGGCAAAGGATAGATTTTGTTCTGGGGTAAAATTCAATTGGCCAAATAGCAATACCATAAATCAGTGGTTTCAGCTGTGGCTGGCCAAGTTTAATAGTGTCCGGCAAAGGATATATTTTTTTCTGGGGTGAAATTCAATTGACAAAATAGCAATACCGTAAATCCGGTGTTCCAGCTGTGACTGGGCAAGTTTCATAGTGTCCGTCGTAGGATATATTATTTTCTGGTGTGAAAGTCAGTAGCAAAAATAGAAATACAGTAAATCTAGTGTTTCAGCTGTTGCAGGACTAGTTTAAATCTGTCCGTAAAAGGGTATATTTTTTTTCTGGGTTGAAATGTAATTGCCAAAATAGCAATACCCTGAATCTGGTGTTCCAGCTGTGACTGGACAATTTCCCTAGTGTCCATCAAAGGATATATTATTTTCTGGTGTGAAAGTCAGTAGCAAAAATAGAAATGTAGTAAATCTGGTGTTCCAGCCAGGGCTGTGGAGTCGGTAGATAAATTGTCCGACTCCGACTCCGACTCCGACTCCTCAGATTTTAAAACTTCCGACTCCGACTCCGACTCCTCGACTCCGACTCCTCTGTATTTAATATGCAAATACGAAGCTGTTCCACCAAGTTCTTCTAATCTCCTCTAGCACAGAGAGGTAGTTGAGCAGAAGCTGCTGCCTTCTCCTTTGTGTGCTGATCTTCTGCTGAAGATAGAGCAGTGGGAGGATCCAGGAAGGGGCAGGGGAAGGGGCATTTATTTTAAAACATGATTTTCCTAGTAGAATCCCATAGTCATGTTTAAAATTGAAGCTAACAATCTGAGTTTACATGTTTTATAGCCTTAGCTGAATGATAGCAGTTTTTCAAATGGTTTACAGCTTCAGTCTTGAACTATTGACTATCCATTCCCTTCACTTATACAAGTGTCTCCAGTCCTTAATCAGTTATCAGTGAGAGGCGAGGATAACCATGGGTTCCCTGTAACAGCAGACCACAAGACAATGGAAAGTGTAAGTATTGCCGCTCCTTAAAGGGACACTGACAGGCTGATTTTCCAGCTAAAGATATATATATACTGGTATTCATCAGAGAATTAGGAATAAAACTATACTAATGTTACCCCCAGTTAAGCTGTACTTGTGTTTAAAAAACATTTTAATCTGTATGGAAATTCACTATCTTTGTGCCCAATGGGGCAGCGTCTCCTGCGGCTTTGTGCCCAGCCGCGCCCGAAGTACAGCTTCCCAGCGCTGTTCCCCTCGTTATTATTCACTGCACTGGCCTTTTTTTTCAGGCAAACGCTGAATTCCTGCGCAAGCGCACGTGTAGAGTGCTGGCAGCAGCCTCATCTGGCTATGCTGAGGCTGTGCCAGCTTTCTCTCTTCCTCCTCGCTACCTAGTCCTGTCTAGTGCTGCCAGTACTCTACATGTGCGCCTGCCCCCTTGGGCACAAAGGTAGAGAATTTGCATATTGATTAAAACGTTTTTAAACACAAGTAAACCTCAACTGGGGGTAACAGTCGTCTAGTTGTATTCCTAATCCTCTGATGAATACCAGCAGATATATCAGCCTGTCAGTGTCCCTTTAACTGCATAGTAAAGCATATGAAAAGCATGCTTCTTCACGGTCACTTAACGTCTTTGTTTAGCGGTAACGTGACGCACTGCATGCATTGGCCTTTATTCTTACAGTAGAGAAGTTATTAATTATAACTTTATCTGAATTGGGACATTTAAACTTGCTTTTTTTAATTCCAATTTTTTTTATTCCAATTTAAATCTAGTAGAGTCGGAGTCGGAGTCGGTCCATTTTTGCCGACTCCGACTCCGACTCCAGGTACCCAAAATTGCCTCCGACTCCGACTCCTCGACTCCGACTCCGACTCCGACTCCACAGCCCTGGTTCCAGCTGTCGCAGGCCTAGTTTTAATCTGTCCGTAAAAGGGTATATTTTTTTTCTGGGGTGAAATTTAATTGCCAAAATAGCAATACCCTGAATCTGGTGTTCCAGCTGTGACTGGTCAATTTCCCTAGTGTCCATCAAAGGATATATTATTTTCTGGGGTAAAATACAGTTGCAAAAATAGAAATACTGTAAATCTGGTGTTCCAGCTGTGACTGGACAAGTTTCATAGTGTCCAGCAAAGGAAATATTTTGTTCTGGGGTGAAATTCAATTGCCAAAATAGCAATACGGTAAATCTAGTGTTCCAGCTGTGACTGGACAAGTTTCATAGTGTCCAGCAAAGGATATATTTTGTTCTGGGGTGAAATTCAATTGCCAAAATAGCAATACCGTAAATCTGGTGTTCCAGCTGTGACTGGACAAGTTTAATAGTATCCGTCAAAGGATAGATTTTGTTCTGGGGTGAAATTCACTTGCCAATATAGCAATACCCTGAATCTGGTGTTCCAGCTGTTTCAGGCCAAGTGTTAATCTGTCCGTAAAAGGGTATATTACTCTCAGCGTGCAAGTATATTTCTTTCCGTAAAATGGTATATTGCAAAAACTGTTACATTGCAATTGCTGAAAGCATAATCCTGTAAATTTGCACGCACTATTGTGCATCTCATAGTTTATTTCTGTCCGTAAAAGGGTATATTACACTCAAGGTGTATATACAAGTGCTGAGAGGGTCATCCTCAATAACTTCACACGTGCATCTCCAAGTGTATTTCTGCCAGTTACAGGGTATATTACACAAAGTGTTAAAATACAATTGCTGAAGGCATAATACTACATATTTTTTCACACGCTACTGTGCATCTCCTATAGTAAATCTGTCCATAAAAGGATACCTTTCATCCAGGGCCTAAGTTCTAGGCCTACAATTGATATTCCCCTAAATCAGTGGTTACTGCTGTGCCTGGATTAGTGTAATACGGTACATAAATAAATAGGCAGATAGTGTTTGGTGACTGTAAAAAAGGCCTGAATTTGAAATCAATACATTGGGGCAAATAGTTTTTTTCCTTTTGTGGTGCTTGGTGAACAGTAACAATGAGGAAAACATCTAGTAAGGGACGCGGACGCGGTCGTGGTGGTGTTCTGCCACAGCCACACGTCCTAGTGAACCAATTACCTCAGGTTCCAGTACCCGCCAGAATTTACAGCGATACTTGGTGGGGCCAATGCCGTTCTAAGAATGATAAGGCCTGAGCAAGTACAGGCGCTAGTCAATTGGGTGGCTGACAGAGGATCCAGCACGTTCACAACATTAACTACCACTCAGTCTTCTGCAGAATGCGCACAGGTGGCGCCTGAAAACCAAGCCCATCAGTCTGTCACATTACCCCCATGCATATCAGGGAAATTGTCAGAGCCTCAAGTTATGCAGCAATCTCTTATGCTGTTTGAAGACTCTGCTGGCAGGGTTTCCCAAGGGAATCCACCTAGCCCTTCCCCAGTGGTGGAAGACATAGAATGCACTAATGCACAACCACTTATGTTTCCTGATGATGAGGACATGGGAATACCACCTCATCGCAGTCCGCACATCTCTGATGATGACGAAACACAGGTGCCAACTGCTGCGACTTTTTGCACTGTGCAGACCAAACAGGAGGTCAGGGAGGAAGACTGTGTGGAAGACGATGCAGGAGACGATGAGGTCCTAGACCCCACATGGAATGAAGGTCATGCCACTGACTTCCATAGTTCAGAGGAAGAGACAGTGGTGAGACCAAGCCAACAGCGTAGCAAAAGAGGGAGCAGGGGGCAAAAGCAGAACAGCCGCCGCCAAGAGAGTTCGCCTGCTACTGGCCACCGCCACCAGGGACCGAGCACCCCAAAGGCAGCTTCAAGGAGTTCCCTGGCATGGCACTTCTTTAAACAATATGCTGACGACAAGACCCGAGTGGTTTGCACGCTGTGCCATCAGAGCCTGAAAAGAGGCATTAAAGTTCTGAACCTTAACACAACCTGCATGACCAGGCATCTACATGCAAAGCATGAACTGCAGTGGAGTAAACACCTTAAAAACAAGGAACTCACTCAGGCTCCCATGCTCCCTCTTCTGCTGCTGCCTCGACCTCTTCCTCCGCCTTGGCACCTGCCACCCACCAAACAGAGGATGTGCCACCGACACCACCACCTGCGTCACCAAGCATCTCCACCATGTCATCTCACAAACCTTGGAGAGAAAGCGTAAATTCCCACCTAGCCACCCTTGAGCCCTGGGCCTGAATGCCAGCATTTCTAAACTACTGGCCTTTGAAATGCTGTCATTCAGGCTGGTGGACACAGACAGCTTCAAACAGCTGATGGCCATGGCTGTCCCACAGTATGTTGTTCCCAGCCGCCACTACTTCTCCAAGACAGTCGTGCCTTCCCTGCACAACCAAGTATCCGATAAAATCAAGTGTGCACTGCGCAACGCCATCTGTGGCAAGGTCCACCTAACCACAGACAAGTGGACTAGTAAGCACGGCCAGGGACACTATATCTCCCTAACTGCACACTGGGTAAATGTAGTGGTGGCTGGGCCCCAGGCGGAGAGTTGTTTGGCGCACGTCCTTCCGCCGCCAAGGATCGCAGGGCATCATTCTTTGCCTCCTGTTGCCTCCTCCTCCTACTCGGCTTCCTCCTCCTCTGCTTCCACCAGCTCATCCAGTCAGCCACACACCTTCACCACCAACTTCAGCACAGCCCGGGGTAAACCTCAGAAGGCCATTCTGAAACTCATATGTTTGGGGGACAGGCTCCACACCACGCAGGAGTTGTGGCGGGGTATACAATAACAGACCGACGAGTGGTTGCTGCCGGTGATCCTCAAGCCCAGCCTGGTGGTGTGCGATAATGCGCGAAATCTCGTTGCAGCTCTGGGACTAGTCAGTTTGACACACATCCCTTGCCTGACGCCTGTGCTGAATTTGGTGGTGCAGAAGTTCATTAACAACTACCCAGACATGTCAGAGCTGCTGCATGAAGCGCGCTTCCGGCGTTCACATCCTGCCCGCGGCAGAGGAGGAGCAAGAGGTCACCAACGCAGCTGTGTCACGGCCAGCCCCTGTGAGGGCAGGGTTAACATGCCAGAGATGTGGAAAAGTTTTGTCACCACGCCACAGCTAACTGCACCACCACCTGAATGGAAAGTGTTAGCAGGAGGCAGCATTTCAATAACATGGTGGAATAGTACGTGTGCACACCCCTCCACGTATTGACTGATGGTTTGGCCCCATTCAACTTCTGGGTCTCAAAATTGTCCACATGGCCAGAGCTAGCCTTTTTTGTCTTGAAGTTGCCGGCCTGCCCGGCGGCCAGCGTTTTGTCTGAACGTGTATTCAACACGGCAGGTGGCGTCATTACTGACAAACACAGCCGCCTGTTTACAGCCAATGTGGACAAGCTGACATTCATAAAAATGAACCAGGCATGGATCCCACATGACCTGTCCATCCCTTGTGCAGAATAGACATTTATAACTACCGCCCCTTAACCATATATTCAGGGCACTTCTTTATTGAATCCTCTTTTTTAAGTTTTACCATTATTTTGCGGGGCAACCCAAAGTTGAATGAACCTCTTCTCAGTCTGGATGCCAGGGGCCTGGGTGCCAGTGGCCTTTTCCATTGGTGGGTGACATGAAGCCTGATTCTCTGCTATGGTACCTCTCTCCTCTGTCTGGGTGCTGGGGCCTAAATAACTAAAAGTGGCCTTCTCCGTTGGTGGGTGACATGAAGCCTGATTCTCTGCTATGGGACCTCTCTCCTCTGTCTGGGTGTGGGGCCTAAATAACTAAAAGTGGCTTTCTCCATTGATGGGTGACATGATGCCTGTTTTGCTGCTATGGGACCTCTCTCTTCTGTCTGGGTGCCGGGGCCTACATATCTTAAAGTGGCCTGTTCCAGTGGTGGGTAACATGACGTCTCTTTTTTTTGCCATGGGACCTTTATCCTCTGTCTGGGTGTCAGGGGCCTAACTTTCACGTACTTTTTTGCTGTCTTGGTGGCAGACATTTAACTATTTTTTACTGTCTAATGACCGCCCCATTGTCTGGGTGTCAGGGGCCTAAATTTCGTTTAATTGCTTGATGTCTTGGTGGCAGACATTTAACTCTTTTTGCTGTCTAATGACCGCCCCATTGTCTGGGTGTCAGGGACCTAAATTTCACGTACTTGCTTGCTGTCTTGGTGGCAGACATTTAACTCTTTTTACTGTCTAATGGCCGCCCCATTGTGTGGGTGTCAGTGTCCTATATTTCGTTTAATTGCTTGCTGTCTTTGTGGGAGACATTAAACTCTTTTTACTGTCAAATGACCTCCTCTGTCTGGGTGTCAGGGGCCTACATAAATGATAATGGCCTGTTCCATTGCAGGTTCGCCATGACTCCTGTGTTGCTGTTACCGGACCGCTCTCCTCTTTGCGGGTGCCATGGCCCTAAGTATGTGGATGAGGCCTGTAGCACTGCAGGCAGACATGAATCCTTTTTGGCTGTGATGAGAACTTCAACTCCCATAGCATTCCCATTTGACGCCACCCCAACCTCCTATTCCACCTCCTCCTTCTCCAAGTTGCCAATTGATATTTGTTAATTTTTATTTATTTTATTTTAATTCATATCCCTATTTGTTTGCAGGGGATTTACCTACATTTTTCTGCCTTTTGCAGCCCTCTAGCCCTTTCCTGGGCTATTTTGCAGCCTTTTTAGTGCACAAAAGTTCAGGTCCCCGTTGACTTTATTGGGGTTCAGGTTCAACTTCTCGAACCTGAACATCGTTTGCTCAACTCTAGTGAAAAACTGACCCAACCACGAACAGGAGAACAAATATCAATCAAAAGGTATTATACATGTGGCAGCAGCTTTATTGTGTATACTCTAAAATGTCCGTGTGGTCTACTATACGTGGGGGAGACTACCACATGAATGAAAGATAGGTAGGAACAAGTCGACTATCCGTAAAAATTATCTACTCTTGCCCACGCCCTATCACTTTGATGCTTGCAAACATAAAATACAACAATTACATAGTAACATAGTACATAAGGCTGAAAAAAGACATCTGACTATCCAGTTCGGCCTGTCATCCTGCTAGTTGATCCAGAGGAAGTCAAAATAAAACTGTGAGGTAGAAGCCAATTTTCCTCACTTAAGGGGAATAAAATATTATTTCCTGACTCCAATTAAACAATCAGAAGAACTCCCTGGATCAATAACCTATCTCTACTAGCTATAGCCTGTAATATTATTATATTCCAGAAATACATCTAGGCCCCTCTTGAATTCCTTTATTGTACTCACCATCATCACCTCCTCAGGCAGAGAGTTCCATAGTCTCACTGCTCTTACCATAAAGAATCCTCTTCTATGTTTGTGTACAAAAACTTTTTTCCTCCAGATGCAAAGGATGTTCCCTCGTCACAGTCCTGGGGATAAATAGATGATGGGAGAGATCTCTGTACTGCACCCCTGATATATGTATACATAGTTATTAGATCTCCCCTCAGTCGTCTTTTTTCTAAAGTAAATAACCCTAATTTTGATAATCTTTCAGGGTACTGTAGTTGCCCCATTCCAGTTATTACTTTAGTTGCCCTCCTCTGAACCCTCTCCAGCTTTGCTATGTCTGCCTTGTTCACAGGAGCCCAGAACTGTACACAGTTCTTCATGTGTGGTCTGACTAGCGATTTGTAAAGTGGTAGGACTGTGTTCTCATCACTGGAGTCTATGCCCCTTTTGATGCAACCCATTATCTTATTGGCCTTGGCAGCAGCTGCCTGACACTGGTTTTTGCAGCTTAGTTTGCTGTTTGTTAAAATTCCTAGATCCTTTTCCATGTCATTGTTACCGAGTGTTTTACCATTTAGTATGTACGGGTGCCTTGCATTATTCCTTCCCATGTGCATAACTTTACATTTGTCAGTGTTAAACCTCATCTGCCACTTATCTGCCCAAGCCTCCAATCTATCCAGATCCCTCTGTAGCAGTATACTGTTCTCTTCAGTGTTAGATACTTTACACAGTTTAGTGTCATCAGCAAAAATTAATATTTTACTGTGCAAGCCTTCTACAAGATCATTAATTAATATATTATAATTCCATATTAGCTGTCCGCATCCGTTGCTCCTTTCCGTGCCCCCGCAAAAAAAATAGAACATGTCCTATTCTTGTCTGTTTTGCGGACAAGAATAGGCATTTCTACAATGGGCCGTGTTCCATTTCGCAAATTGCGGAACGGAACGCAGACCAGCTTCCGTGTTTTTCGGATCCGCCGTTTGCGGACCGCAAAACACCAACGGTCGTGTGCATGAGGCCTAAAGTAGATAGATCGCTCCAGGATCCAGACCACCCTTCCAGACATGGGAAACCAGCGGGCTTCAACTCAATAGTGTTCCATGTAGACACAAAACCCTATTATCATAAAAAATGCATTGAAAAAGGCTCAGTCTTGAGCCAAAACTAGTCACTGATGATGCCACTATACTGTGAATAAAAGTTTCTTCATATTGTCAAGAAAGTGAATGCCGATCTTTCTTTGCTATATACTAACCTACCCTGGACACGTGCACCACATGCAAACCACAATAGTAACTCATCTACTGTGCTTGATATTTGTGTTTATTTTAGAAAAAGGAAAATAATACTTAAAAATTACACTTTTTAGCCAACCTTAATATATGCAATAATGGCACCGGTTGTAATGTCCACATTAAAGTGCCATGCATGTAAGTCCACATATATTACTTATCTTAGTGTCCTTTCATGCCTCATTAATACAACAATGGAGCACATGTAAGTATGATACCCGCAGTGTTCATACAGCTGAACATTCCTTATGTCAGCTGTTTAGAGGTATCATACACTCATCACCAGAGTCTTGGCTAGCGGGGGGTGTTATCACATGTGAGATGACAGGTAACAAATGTGCGGCACAGAGGGGAGAGAAGAGGAGTACCCCTCCACTAGGGAGAGGGAGGAGTGGTGACCCCTAGCTCACCTGGCACTTGGCTGCCCTGACGTCCCTAGACGGGCTGCTAACCCGTATGCCGACCATGAGCCTTGTCCCTGGCTTACCCTGAAATAAGCCCTAGATAGTGAGTAGGGCGGTGGAAGCACTAGTCCTCACCACTGACACCTAGGGTAACAACAGGTAACAAACAACACAAACAATCTCTGAAGGGAGACATCAACAACAGGAGTGAACCGGAGATCCAACAGCTCCAAAGCAACAGTTGTCCACCTGAGGTCAGAATTGAAGATCTGGAAGGAAGGTATATATCTGACAACAAGAGAAGCAGAAAGGGAGAATATATAGTAGCTGGGAGTGGCTGACAGAGAACAGCTGAAAGCAAAAGCTACAGATTCCAAAATGGGACAAACAGGATTGCAAACCAAAGCAGGAAAACCTGGACTGGAATCTATTCTCACCATTAGGTCATGGAGCGATCCCTTGAGAAACCGAGGGCGTAGTCACCCGCTGAGACCTTCTGACCCCAGGCACAACTGTGTCAGCGATAGGTCATGACACTGTCGTGACAGGTGTAGAGGCTTGTTAACCCTTGGATCACTGCCGTAGTAGGGCCACCAGGGTTGGATAGGCCCAACAACCAACAGCATCATCCATACCTGCAACTGCAGGATGCTTATACAGCTGAAAATTGTGGTAAATCAGGGAGCCACAGCCTCCCTCTGTACCATTCTCTGTCTTGTCAGCCACAGGCCACTTTAGACCTGCCAGCACACACATAAGACATGAGCGTCCTGGCGCAGGCGGTGTGATGATGTTACTGCATTTTGTTGCCTGTGCTGGGAGTGGGACCCTGATGTCCTGTGTGCACATCACTTTTACATTATGTATGTATGAATTGTCTTAAGGAATAAACCACACATGGATGCAATGTGTTTTCATTGCTTTATGAAAGTCTGCAAAACCAACCATTTCTTTGAGAAAATGTTCATCTGGGGTAAATTACTATGTGGGGAGAAATTACTATATGGGGCAGTGTGGGGGAAAATCACTATGTGGGGTCAAATTACTATATGCAGCAGTGTGGGGGCAAATTACTATGTGGGGGAAGTGTGGGGTAAATTACTGTGTGGTGGCAGTGTGGGGGAAATTACTGTGTGTGGGAAATTACTATGTGCGGGCAGTGTGGAGGAAATTACTATGTGGGGGCAGTGTGGAGGAAATTACTATGTGGGGGCAGTGTGGGTGAAATTACTATGTGGAACAGTGTGGGGGAAATTACTATGTGGGACACTGTGGGGCAAATTACTGTGTGGGGGCAGCGTGGGGTAAATTACTGTGATGGAGCAGTGTGGGATAAATTGCTATTTGGGGGAAATTACTGTGTGGGGGAAACTACTGTGTTGGGGCAGAGTGGGGTGAATTACTATATGGGGCAGTGTGGGGGAAATTACTATGTGGGGGCAGTGTGAGGGAAATTACTATGTCGGGGCAGTGAGGGGGAAATGAGTGTGTGGGGGCAGTGAGGGGGAAATGACTGTGTGGGGGCAAATTACTATGGGGTGATTACTATGTGGGGGCAGTGTGGGAGAAATTATTATATGGGGGCGATGCTATTGGGAATGCACTGTAGGGGCACTTCCATTATTTTTGGGGACACTATACAGGGATTATTGCCTGTGTTATTATTCCTGGGGGCACTCTAGGGGACATTATAGCTGCTGTGGACACCATAGGGAAATTTGGGGTAATTTATCAAACTAGTGTAAACTAGAAATAGCTTAGTTGCCCATAGCAGCCAATCAGATTCAACCATTCATTTTTGACAACTCTTTTGGAAATCCAGTTCTACTTTACAGTTCGATAAATGACCCCAATTATGTCTACTGGAGTCACTATTTTTTCAGCAGTATAGTACCTGGGACATTGAGGAGCACAACAGGCACAGTATTGGTAGTGGCTGCAGCATGACACTGTGGGGACGACAGGATGGGGAGGTTGACTGAAAAATTGAGAAATCTAACATGTCTGTGTATTAAACTCTGTAGAGATGAGATGCGGCTCAAAGAATTTGCCATGGCCGTCTAACCGAGGAGAAGAGGAAAGAGAGGGTCTACACGACAGATGATGTCACTGGATGTAAGAGGTATGTGCTGTTGTATTCACCTCCATGTCTTTTTTATTCTAATTATATGTATTTTAAATTTTTCGACCACATTTTTTAGTTTAGGGCCCATTTTGGGGTAATGTGGGGTATTTTTTTTTTTGTATGAAGATGTCATATGGCCTAGTAAGAGACTGTGGCGCTCACAAAGCACCGCAGCCTTTTCATACAAAAAAAAACTAAACTAAAATGGAGGGAGGGGCCCAAGTTGGGTAGAAAGCCCCGGGCCTATCATGTACTTAATCCGCCCCCTGTACATTCAGTAACCAGCCCCTGTACTTTACTCTGCAACCATGTAAAATGGTGCAGAAGGTGCCAAGTGACTTTGTAGTTCCTATATTTGTGATTCCTGGAGAAACACACTTTTCCTACTTTGAATGGAAAAATTGAAATATTATTTTCTGGAACACTGAGCTCCTTGTAACCAATATTTAATATTTTACGTATATATATATATATATATATATATATATATATATATATTTATTAGGATTTCTTTATATCTTTGTTATAGTCTTTACTTTTATACATACAGGGCGTGGATAGTGTGTGTGAGTGTTTATGTGTTCGTATATACTATATTATATTAGTTTTTCTATTTTTTTTATTTTTGTATTTCACTTCTGCATGGAAAAGTATGGAGCAGAGAAGTTTAATGAGCTGTTCAAACGAGCTTAAAGGAGAAGTAACACTAAATGTATGCTCAGCAACAAGTTAAGGAAGATCTCCCTTCAGGCCTCATTAATGACAGGGAACCACCCCCTGCAGATAATAACATATAAATAAGCACAGGAAGGGAACAAACTGACAAGGGTTTAACGAACAAGTGAAAGGGCAACTTTAATGCAGGAAATTCTGAAGCTTGTTAAAGATAGAACTGGGTATGTATTATTTCACTGGGGCCAGCACTGAAAATGTAGTTTGGCAGAATTGTTTTAATTGTATTAATTTGATGCACTATTAGTAAGGGCATGAATTTTGGAGTTTATGTGAAGAGTCTGTATTATTTTCATATATACACGGAAAATGAAAAAGGACACCTGGAAAACGTAATGCGATTGAGCTGAGATTGACAAAGTATTAAACTGCTAGTAGTGCTTCATTAATAATCACACAACCAAGGTGGTGTCCTCTTTATTTTGGGTTCTGCAGCAGGGTCTATGTTGGGGCAGGGTCGCATTAATACTGGGTGGCATCTGCCATTGCTGCAATACAGGCTGCCAGTGTGTCATGTTAATGGTCATACAGATGCTGGATGTCTTCCTGTGGTACATGATTCCAAGCTCTGTCAACATGGACCCATAGTTCAGACAAAGTGGCTGTTTTGGAGATCCATCGACAAATCCAGTCCCAGACATTGTCAATAGGGGAGAGATCTGGTGATCGAGCTAACCAGTGGAGCAGTGGATCCCCTGACGAGCACATTGTGTAGTGCGGACAATGTGTTGGCAGGCTCTATCTTGTTTGAAGAACATGCCTTATAACTGAGGCAAAAAAGGCAGTAGAAATGCTTCCACGATATCCTGGACATAACAAAAGCTGGTTAATGTTCCCTCCATGAATACCAAATGGGAACAGTCATGGTATCTAATGGCACTCCTATTATGACACCTAGTGTTGGTCCTGGATCTCTCCACACTATGCATGAAGGCAGGGTCCAGGGGAGGAGTCTGACGTGACGATGCAGTGCGGCGCGCACAGCTGACCTGTCACCTGACCTGTCACTGTCCTGGTGAGCTCTGTAAAGGGCCGGCCTGGGAGATTTTTCCTTGTTGCGCCAGCCCTGTCATCATCTGACAGTCGGGTCCGGTCCTTCTAAGGCAGGGGTCGGCAACCTTTTTTGTATGGAGTACCTATTAAAAAAAAAAAAATCAAAGCTGAAGCTCTCGGTGTGCCGAGCTGTACGTGAAAGTAATGTAACACAAATATGTGACATAAATCAGGTATTTACTAGCTATGTCCCAAAATTCTCAACAATACTGCCTGACCTGCATGGCTTAAAGAAGTTTACAACTTTTCTGAAAAATAGATAGTAGAGATTGTCACTTCTCCTCAGAATCCTCCTAAGGGACCAGTATATGGGGGACGAGTATATGGGGACCCTCCTCCCACCAACCGTACAGTGGGGCGACAGTGGGGAAGAGCAGCCCTCTCTCATTTTAAGTGACTGAGGGCTGCCCTCCCCCACTACTGTCCGACATACAATAGTACCCCATATATTGGTGACCCTCACAGAGCTGCACCAAACAAACTTAGATCTCACCCCCCCCCCCCCTCACAGACTAATCACATTCCGACACATCCCCACCACACTCCCCAAAGAAGTCAGTTATCTTGTTCCCCATTCCCCCCAGAAATCATTTTCAGGCTCATCACTCATTCCCCCAATCCCCCACAGTAGCCAGAAAGCTGGTTTCCCTTTATAACCAGCCCCCCTATTCCGCCAGCAATCTTGTTCAGGCTCACTAACCTTCCCCTCCCTCAATCTGGTCACAGTGCTCATTCCCCCATCTCCCAAGCTCACAATCCTGCCCCCCAGACTCCAATCTGGTGACATTATCATCTCCCCAAGTTCACCCTCCTGCCCCCAGTCCCCATCAGGTCACATGCTGGTTTCTCCATCTTCCCACCCCCAATCTGTGCACATACAAACTGTCATTAAATACCTCTGGCAGTCCTGAGGAGGAGGAGACGCGCTGTAGTGAGGTACAGTAGAGGCCAGCCAGTAGCTGTGCAGAGTGCCACTCTCTGCTATCGCTCCTCTGTAGAGTATGAGGCGGGAAGCATGGGGGGCGGGCCTAGCAGATGCGTCTGAAGATCTTAGTGATACTGCATGGCGGCAGGGCATCCAACAAATGGCAAAAAGTCTGAAATATTGACGACCCCTGTTCTAAGGGGCTGCGGGGCATCCGCCAGGCAACTTTAGCGAGGCGGCCTATGCGGGCCTAGCTCCGAGTTGCCTATGCAGGCTGCTGGGCCTATTTTCACGCAGGAGCCTGGAGCTGCAGCTCCATCCGCCCCTACGTTAATCCGGCCCTGCATGAAGGCAGTATATACTCCCCAGTCCTCCTGAGAACTCTGATGCTGCCATTACTAGTACCAAGGCAGGACCCATTTTCATCACTAAACACTATTGTTTGCCATTAATGGCTGCATCAAAGTTTGTAAGAGGGCTGATACTAGCCTTTAACCCCTTCACACATTTTCACGTACATGTACGTGAGGGAATGCAGCTTCTTGCCGCATCCTCACGTGCATGTACGTGATGTGATCGGGTGGGTGTAGGAGCTGCACCCGCCCAATCCGCAGCACGAGCCGGGCTGTTACTGATAGCCGGGCCCCTGCTGCATCCACCCGCATCTCTGTAAGCGGTGATGCCGGCGGATTAACCCTTTCACATGCCGCCCGTGGTGCACTGACAGGGAGACGATGGTTGCCATTGTAGCCCGATGCCTTCCACAGGCATCGGAGCCTGCAAGCTACGGATGCCTAGGCAGGTCAATTTAGTACAATACAGAATGTGTTGTACTGAATTGAAACAGGTATCAAACCCTGAAAAGGTGAAGTCCCACAGTGAGACGAATATAAAATGTAAAAAAAGTGAAAAAAAGTGTTTTCTATAATAAAAACATTAAAGTTTCAAGTAAAAAAAAGCCCCCTCAACATAAAATAGTGTTTAAAAAATAAAATAAATAAAAAAACAGACATATTAGGTATAGTCGTGTCTGTAACGACGTGCTCTATAAAAATGTCACATAATCTACCACCGCAGGTTAACGCCAATGCAATTTTTTTTACCATACATCACAAAAAGTGTAATTCCAAGCATTCAAAAAGACATACCGGTATATACCCCAATATAGTGCCAATCAAACCATCATCTCTTTTCTCAAAAAATGAGCCCACTACATAGGACAATCACCCAAATGATAAAAAAAAATATGACTTTCAGAAAATGGAGACACTAAAACAGGATTTTTTTTGTTCAAAAATGCTTTTATAGTGTAAAACTGAAATAAATTAAAAAAGTATGCACATTAGGTATTGTGGCGTCCGTAAAAACCTGCTCTATAAAAATATCACATGATCTACCGCCTTAGTTGAACGCTGTTAAAAAAATAAATAAAAACTGTGCCAAAATTTTTGCCCCAAAAAAGTGTGATATTGAATGAACAAAAATGTTACCAATAAAAAGGTCAGCTCTTTCTGCAAAAAAGATCCCCTGCACAAGACGATTGGCAGAAAAATAAAAGAAATGTAGCTTTTAGAACATAAAGACACAAAAGCGTTCTTTTTGCTTTCAAAAATGCTTCATTATAAATATATCAGGGGTCAGTACAGAGATCTGTCCCATCATCTATTTATCCCCAGGACTGTGACTGTGACAAGGGGACATCCTCTGCGTCTGGAGGAAAGAAGGTTTGTACACAAACATAGAAAAGGATTCTTCACTGTAAGAGCAGTGAGACTATGGAACTCTCTGCCTGAGGAGGTGGTGATGGTACAATAAAGGAATTCAAGAGGGGACTGGATTTATTTCTGGAGTATAATAATATTACAGGCTACAGCTACTAGAGAGGGGTCGTTGATCCAGGGAGTTATTCTGATTGCCTGATTGGAGTCGGGAAGGAATTTTTTTCCCCTTAAGTGAGGAAAATTGGCTTCTGCCTCACAGGGGTTTTTTGCCTTCCTCTGGATCAACTTGTAGGAAACAGGCCGAAATGGATGGACAAATGTCTTTTTTCGGTCTTATATACTAAGTTACTATGTTACTATGTTATTATGTAAAACTGAAACAACAAAAAAATAGAGATATTTGGTATTGTCGCGTCCGTATGAACCTGCTCAATAAAAGCAACACTTGATTTATCGTGTCAGGATAACTCCGTAAAAAACAAAAAGTTAAAACTGTGCCACAACAGCCATATTTTGGTTACCTTACCTCACAAAAAGCGTAATATCTAGCAATAAAAAATCAAATGTACCCCAAAATATTACCAAGAAAACTGTCTTCTCATCCCGTTGTTTCGTCACTTTTTGCGAGTTTCTACTCTAGGGGTGATTAAGGGGTCTTCAAATGTGACATGGCAACTTAAAATTATCCCAGTGAAATCTGCCCTCCAAAATCCATATGGCGCTCCTTTCCCTCTGCACCCTGCCGTCTACCCATACAGCAGTTTACGACAAAATGTGGGGTGTTTCTTTAAACTGCAGAATCAGGGTAATAAATATTGAGTTTTCTTTGGCTGGTAAACCATGCTGTGTTACAGGGAAAAATAGATTAAAGTGTATCTGGCATGCATGCTGCACCTGCACTTCTTAGATTTTGTGTGGCTGATATGGCCCATAAAAGGTAAGAATTAATGTTAGGGACCACTCATAGAGGCAACCGTGAAGTGGTGGGTGGCTTACATAATTTGGCCAAAGTATAAACTAATGCCTCATCTAACATCCAGCATAGTGGCAGGACGGAGCTCTAGCTGCAGTGTGCCATTGCACCTTTGTTTTTACGTTTGTATGTGTATTTCACCATAGCAACGTGCACCTGCGTATTGGGTTGTGCTGACTGCAATCCCCATTTTAATCCTTTGTAGCATATATGGGAGGCGTGGTGACCTCCATGCAGTCATGCACACCTGACTAGTGAATCCGCCCTGTAGGCTGGTTTTAAAGTCAGTATAAAACTGAGTCTGCTTTATAGAACTTACCAGAAGCCATTTGGTTCCAGGAGAAGTACTAGTTGGCTCAGCATGCATGTTGGTATTTGTATCCCTTGATCTGATGAACGCTGTATGGCACCAGACGGGGTTACAAGCAGAGTGTATCTGGCATGCATGCTGCACCTGCACTCCCTGGATTTTGTGTGGCTGATATGGCCCATAAAAGGTAAGAATTAATGTTAGGGACCACTCATAGAGGCAACCGTGAAGTGGTGGGTGGCTTACATAATTTGGCCAAAATATAAACTAATGCCTCATCTAACATCCAGCATAGTGGCAGGACGGAGCTCTAGCTGCAGTGTGCCATTGCACCTTTGTTTTTACGTTTGTATGTGTATTTCACCATAGCAACGTGCACCTGCGTATTGGGTTGTGCTGACTGCAATCCCCATTTTAATCCAAAAATAGATTAAAATTGAAAATCTGCAAAAAAAGTGAAATTTTGAAATTTCACCTCCATTTTCCTTTCATTCTTTTGGAACACCTAAAGGGTATAAAATCAGTTTGTAAAATCAGTTTTGAATAACTTGAAGGGTGTAGTTTCTAAAATTGGGTCACTTATAAGTGGTTTCTTCTACGTAAGCCCCAGAAAGTGACTTCAATGATCTTGTAGAAGGCTTGCACAGTAAATATTAATTTTTGCTGATGACACTAAACTGTGTAACGTAATTAACACGGAAGAGGACAATATACTGCTACAGAGGGATCTGGATAGATTGGAGGTTTGGGCAAATATGTGGCAGAGGAGGTTTAACACTTACAAATGTAAAGTTATGCACATGGGAAGGAATAATGCAAGGCACCCGTACATACTAAATGGTAAAACACTCAGTAAGCTAAGCTGTAAAAACCAGTGTCAGGCAGCTGCTGCCAGGGCCAATAAGAAAATGGGTTGCATCAAAAGGGGCATAGACTCCCGTGATGAGAACATAGTCCTACCACTTTACAAATCACTAGTTAGACCACACATGGAGTACTGTGTACAGTTCTGGGCTCCTGTGAACAAGGCAGACATAGCAGAGCTGGAAAGGGTTCAGAGGAGGGCAACTAAAGTAATAACTGGAATGGGGCAACTACAGTACCCTGAAAGGTTATCAAAATACAGGTTATTCACTTTAGAAAAAAGACGACTGACGGGAGATCTAATTACTATGTAAAAATATATCAGGGGTCAGTACAAAGATCCATCCCATTATCTATTTATCCCCAGGACTGTGACGAGGGGACATCCTCTGCGTCTGGAGGTAAGAAGGTTTGTACACAAACATAGAAGAGGATTCTTTATGGTAAGAGCAGTGAGACAATAAAGGAATTCAAGAGGGGCCTGGATGTATTTCTGGAGTGTATTAATATTACAGGTTATAGCTACTAGAGAGGGGTCGTGGATCCAGGGAGTTATTCTGATTGCCTGATTGGAGTCGGGAAGGAATTTTTTATTCCCCTCAAGTGGGGAAAATTGGCTTCTACCTCACAGTTTTTTTTTGCTTTCCTCTGGATCCACTTGCAGGATGGCAGGCCGAACTGGATGGACAAATGTCTTTTTTCGGCCTTATGTACTATGTTACTATAACTGAACTTGTCCTTTAAAAGTGGGTTTTGGAAATTTTCTTACAAATTTTAAGAATTACTTCTAAAATGATAAGCCTTTTAATGTTCTAAAAAAATTAAATTACGTTTGCAAAAGGATGCCAAAATGAAGTAGACATTTTGGAAATGTACAGTAACAACTATTTTATGAGGTATCACAATCTGCTTTAAAAGCAGAGACATTCCAATTAAAAAAATTGTGAATTTTTCCAAATTTTATGTATATTTTGGAATTTTTTATAAATAAAGGTGAAACATTTTGATTCAAAATTACCACTAACATGAATTACAATATGTCACGAGAATATATTCTCAGAATCGCTTATATAAGTAGAAGCGTTCCAGAGTTATTACCACATAAAGTGAAACATGTGGCTTGGTCCTTATGGTGAAAACTGGCTTCGGCTTGAAGGGGTTAATCCCAAAAGGACTGTAATCAGCATCAAGAGAGCTCACTTTGTCCTGTCCCTGTCATCTTGACAATGTGATTGCTGGGGACGACTGGCTGATAGAGAGAGCCATAGGCTTATTAAAGACTCTATACAAAATCTATTTGGGCATACCTCAGGCAAATAATAGTAAAAGTTCTATAAGGGAACTAAAAAGGTAAAGAAAATGTAAATAAAAAACAATAAAATAAATTATGCTACAAAAACATTTTTTTAAATACATAACCTTTATTTAATCTAAGTTACAAAAACACATAAAACATACTGTATACTTAGTAGTTTTTACCCATACACTTAGGTGAATTCTGTAAAACAAAAATGAAAAGAACAAAGGCAGAATTATGGCAAAAATATACTACTCATCTCGTAAAAATCAAGGCCTAAAATAGCCACCTGACCTTTAAAAAATGTTATGGATAACAGAATGCAAGGTGACAAAGACTAAACAATTGTCTTGACCCTTAGAGCTAAAAGATGGCTTGGTCCTTAAAGGGGTTGTCTCAATTCATCAAATAGCATTTATCATGTAGGGAAAATGAATACAAGGCACTTACTAATGTGTTGTGATTGTCCAAATTGGCTCCTTTGCTGGATTGATTCCTTTTTCCATCAAATTATACACTGTTTTATCCAGGGGTTATGGCCAACACTGCAGCACAGATACAAGGTGGCTGGGATGGAAGCTGGCACTTTTTCCTATAGTGTAAAAGCACGGTTGATAGTGCTGGATGCAGCAGTGGCTGTAACCCCTGCTTATGAGCAGTGTATATTGTAATGGAAAAATAAATCAAGCCAGCAAAGGAGGCAATATGGATAATCACAATACATTTGTAGGTTTCTTGTGTTAACTTTCTCTACATGAAAAATGCAATTTGCAGAAATGAGACAACCCCTTTAAAGAGTTAAAACTGGACATTTTGGAAAAAAAAAAAAAAACTTCTGACAATGTTATAGGTGACAGATAAATAGCAATAAGATCACTAAAGAGTATTTCAGAAATAAAGACCGCATGATTGAAAAGTCAGAAGTTCCAAACATGGACGGACTAATAGTGATCTGAGAGCAGAGGCACAACTAGGGCCCTCGTGCAAAATCTGCTACAAGGTCCCCAAACTAACATGTGCCATTTATGAGGTTAGTGTCCTCTTATGTGACAGAGCGACCTCTCAGGTACCTGGGTCTCCAGGCAGCAAATGTCATTAGCCCTCTACCAACCATTGTAGCCATTGTAAAGTTAATTTGAAGAACAGCCACTTGCATTTATTTTATTTGTAGCTCCTGCACATAAAGGTGTTGTCTAAGAAACCTTCATATTTTAGTTAGCCTCACCCAGCGTAGTTAACTAAATACAGGAATAATGCTCACCTGGTCCTGCCATTCAGGTTCTGTTTGCATCTTCCAGTCCAAAGCTCGTTAGCTTCTGGCTGGGCTGTGGACACGGTCACTTGTGCCACTTCAGTCAATGACTGGCCTCAGTGGTGATGTGTCCCCATGCAGCACGTCACTACTGAGTCACATGCCACCTTGGGACACAACATTGCTGATCGCCAGTGATTGACTGCAGTGGTGCATGTGACCCTGACCGCAGTCAAAATGGAAGTCAACAAGCTTGGGACTGAAAGATGGTTGAATACGTCCAGGATGCTGGGCCTGAATAGAGGGGAACAGGTGGGAATGATTCTTGCGTTAGGTCAACCATGCTGGGAGGCTTTCTAATATATGATGGGATCCTGGACAACCCCTTTTAGGAGTGTGGTATGTGTTCTCTCTGGCCAGGAACACTGTCCTAATACCAAAATGGTCAGTTTGCCTGTGAAGCAAAATGGACATCTGAAGAAATGCTGTTCATATGGTCAGTAGGATTATATCATACTTATACATTTTCATTGCTTGTAAACATCTGTTATTCCAAAGCACCATGGTTCACAAGCCTCTATAGATCCCCAGAAGGAGTAACGGGTGCATTGGGCTTTGTATGCACTGATCAGGTCCATGGCATAGTGAACTTTGTATTTAGCTATATTTTAGCAGTAGCATTTTTGAGTTTTGGAACTGCTTCTTAAAACCAAGACTTTTGGCACATTTCGTTTTAGTACTCATGTGTCATGTCTTATAAAAATTCTCGTTCCCATAACATTTTGTCATTTTACTTGTGTCTCAAGAAGCAGGTCCTGGTGGACTTTGCAATGTGCTACTTACTGTGGAGAATAATTATATTCGCTTTTTACACTAATAGGATTAAAACTTGCCAGGTTCTTAAAGAGCAATGGCAAGTTCTACACTTGAATGTGAGAAATGGTGACCAGTGAGAAGATATTTTAATGTGTCAAATCATACTGTTAAGCCCAATTAAAATAGTTTCGACTTTCTGCAGTTTTTCCACACCCTTCCTTATCACAGTACCAGTGCATATTCTCTGAAGTATATAATATGTGGCTCCAAGGCATTTGGCAAAATGAAAAAGTTATCTCCACCTATACTGTTTACTAGATGCATAGTGCATCTGAATGTAATATATTTCTCAAGAAATTTTAAAAAAGCTTAACTTTATTGAAAATTGATCTGGAATGGTCTTGAGCGATTCTTGGGATTTTGAAGGTGTTGTCCAGGATTTTTTTTTACAAATCCCCACCCAACTACTTACAAAGAAGTCTATACTTACCTGCTCCCTGCTGCTCTGTTCAGCTGTTCAGCTGCTCTGCTGCTATGCATTTTTGCTGGGGATCGCCATTAGCAATGGGCCACAAGTGCAGGATATGCTACCCTGTTTATATATGCACAACTGCATTTGGGTTTAAGTATTTCCTGCCTGTTTAACACCACGCCATTTTTTTCCGTCGTTTTGTGTATGTGGTGAAAGCATTTAGTGGCCTATTTCATTACAAAAAGAAAAATATATACACAGTTCACTTCTGCAGTTATTTGTAGTGAAAGCGTTTAGTGGCCTATTTCAGCATATAAAGAAAAATATATACGCAGTTCACTGTTACAGTTATTTGCGTTAAAAGAATTTAGTGACGTATTTCAGTACAAATTTTTTTTTTATACATGGTTCACTGTTGCCGTTATATGTGGTTGAATGCGTTTAGTGGTCTATTTCAGTACTAAAAGAAAAATATATACGCAGTTCACTTCTGCAGTTATATGTGGTGAAAGCATTTAGTGGCCTATTTCAGTACAAAAAGGAAAATATCTACGCACTTCACTGTTGCAGTTATTTGTGGCTAAAGCGTTTAGAGGCTTATTTCAGTACAAAAAGAAAAATATTGTTGTCGCTTTTAGGCGTGTTATAATTTGCTTTTAATTTATTTAGTTCAGCTAAAAGTATGTCAGACAGAGAAGTACCAGGCCATGCACAGAGGAGTGGCAGCGGCCTAAATGATTATGGCGCAGGCAGAGGTTACAGCAGAGTGAGGGGGCGTGGCAGCAGGAGTCACAGCGAGAGGCCTGAGCTCCCAGTGTCATCTAGCGGTTGTGTCTTGACCAGCAACCCAGCAGTTCTTGATTGATTAACTCGGTTATCCACTTCATCCCAAGGGACATCAGGCACCCCCAGCCAAGAGTCAGTGGGTTCATCAGACACAACCCTTATTTGGCATGACCCGGGAGAAGGCCCTGTGCCCTGTCCTCAACCTGCCTCTGTCGTTTGCTGTTCCCTCAGCCACAGAAGTATTGTATGCTGTGGGATCAGCTCCACTATATAGCGAGGACAAGCTACTAGAGGACAGTCAGCAGCTACTGCCCAGCCAAGACGTGGAGGAGACATCCCCCGCTTCCTCCGCTAGGCGGGCAAGTAGTGATGAGGAGAGTGGCGTGGGAGGTGGTGTTGCGAGCAGTCAGGCTCCTGACCCAGAGATGTTCCTCAACGGTATCAGTGACGTGCAGACACTACTCGATGATGATGAAGCCGATAGAACTTGGGAGCCAGGTGTAGAAGGGGCTTTATCATCATCAGAAGAACAGGGTGGCAGCTTGCCTGTGAGGCAGCGGCTGAGCCAGCAAGGTGGTAGCATGTCTGGGAGTCAGCAGTGTGGCAGCAGTGGGAGGTCAGGAGATAAAAGTGCCCGGGGTAGACCACCTGCTTTGCAGCAGCCTACGTGCCCGGGAAGTAGTGGTAAAGGGGTTCATGGAGGAAGTGGCGGTAGCAGTCAGTCAGTGTGGACTGTTGGGGCGAGAATCACCTACTCGTCGGTGTGGCAGTTTTTTGTTAAGCCGCCGGAGGAGGTGAACGTGGTGGTCCAGCCTGCCGCAGAAAACCGCTGCATCATCCAGTGGCACGAACCCGTTTAAAGACAGTCAAGGCTCCCATCATCTGTTGGTCCCAATGCTCCTGCTCCTCCTACTCCTCGTCAGTCATTCCATCAGCAATCGATCACCGAAGAGACAGCAGTAGGCATGCACTCATACAACGACGCAGAAGCTGAATGTGCTCCTGGCCAAGTTTCTGGTGCTGCAGTCCCTCCCTTCCCAAAGGCTGGACTTTGTACTTTTCAGAGAACTGATGGCTTGTGCCGAGTTGAGGTGGAGAGTCCCAAGCCATCATTTCTTTGTAAAAAAGTCATTAACAGCCCTGCACAAATACGAAGAACAGAAGGTGGGCCAGTCCTAGAGCCTGTCGGTGTCTGCCAAGGTGCATGGCAGCGCCGACGTGTGGAGCTGTAACTACGGTCAGGGACAATACATGTCCTTTTCGGCCCACTGGGTGAATGTGGATCCTGCACAGCCACACCAGCAACTTGGCCAGGTCACGCCGCTTCCGCGTCCACGTTGACATGCCATGGGCCTGCGACAATGTCCACCTCTGCCTCATCATCATCCATTGTGTCCTCAGCCTCCACTGCAGAGACAAGTTACAGTGCCTCTCCTGCATACCACACGTGCAGAGCACGGCGGTGTCACGCTGTTCTGTACCTGGTTTGCCTTGGCGAACGGAGTCACACAGGGGAGGAACTGCTCCGTGTGATTCATCAAGATATCAAATCCTTGCTTTCTCCGTGACAACTGAAAATTGTAACCATGGTGACCGACAACGGGAAGAACATGGTGTTGGCCCTGCGTCAAGGAAGGCTGAGACATGTGCCTTGCATGGCATACGTATTCAATCTAGTTGTCAAGTGGTTTCTGAAGTCTTCCACACATCTGCAAAACATCCTAAAAATGGCCATGAAACTTTGCATGCACTTTAGCCACTCGTACACCGCAAAGCACACCCTCCTTGAGCTGCAGCAGCAGAACGGCATCCCCCAACATATGCTGATATGCGACTTTTCGACCCATTGGAATTCCACCCTCCATATGTTGGACCGACAATGCAAACAGAGAAAGGCCATCAACGATTTCTTGATGATCCAAGCGGATAGGAGTACTGCCCTGTGTAACTTCGATGTCAGCCAGTGGAAGCTCATGCGTGACTAGAGATGGCCTTGCGGTTCACCCGGCGGTCGTTTCACGGCGAACTTTGCGTGTTTGTGATTTGCCAAACAGGCGAACATATGGCGATGTCTGCCAGCGCCATATTCTTTTGAATTGCGCCGAACTTTGACCCATAAGACATCCATCAGGTGGGACAGGACAGCCAATTGAGATGTTTCAGCACATGGACACACCTCCACCCTATAAAAGAACCCGATCTGGCAGCAATTTTACATTCTGTGTTTTGCCAGTGTAGGAAGAGGTTGCTTTGTAGAGCAGGGACAGGCTGTTAGGGACTCCAAAAGCTAGCTAATATGGCCACAAGTCATTTTAAGGACTGGTACAGGTGTGCTATTGATAGGTGTGATATACTGAGGAGTATAATATACTTATAATATACTTTCTAACATAGAAAGTATATTATAGTGCATTTGTATTGTGCAGCACAGCAGTTGTGTGCCGTTCTGCTGCGATACCGCAGCTATATAGAGGGACAAATGCTATTTGAACAACTAATTGCAACGGGTATGATATACCTGTTGCCCCCCCAAAAATGATTGAGGGGTTTGATAAACCTATAATATACTTTCTAACATAGAAAATATATAGTGCATTTGTATTGTGCAGCAGTTGTGTGCGGTTCTTCAGCGATACCGCACCTATATAAAGTGGCAAGCGCTATTGGAACAACTATTTGCAATGGGTGTGATATACCTGTTGACCAAAAAAAAATGATCGAGGGGTGTGATATACCTATAATATACTTTCTAACATAGAAAGTATATAGAGCATTTGTGTTGTCAGCAGTTATGTGCAATCCTGCTGCGATACCGCACCTATATAGAGGGACGTGCGCTATTGGAACAACTATTTGCAATAGGTGTGATATACCTGTTGCCCCCCAAAAAACTGATTGAGGGGTGTGATATACCTTCTTCCACAAAATGCTGATTGAGGGTTGCGACATACCTGGTGCCCCAAATAAACAGGGTGGTGTGATATAACTGTTGTGGCAAAAAATAATAATTGAGGGGTGTGATATACCTGCTTCCACAAAATATTGATTAAGGGGTTCGATATACCTGCTTCCAACAAATATTGATTGAGGGCTGCGATATACCTGCTTTCACAAAATACTGATTAAGAGGTTTGATATACCTGCTTACACAAAATTGAGGGATACAATATAACTTTTCCACAAAATACAGATTAAGGGGTTTGAGATACCTGTTTTCACCAAATATTGATTGAGGCCTGCAAAATAACTGCTTCCACAAAATACCGATTAAGGGGTTAGATATACCTGTTCCCACTAATTATTGATTGAGACCTGTGATGTACCTGCTTCCACAAAATACTGATTAAGGTGTTTGATATACCTGCTTCTATAAAATAATAATTGAGGGCATACGATACACCTGCTTCCACAAAATACACATTAAGGGGTTTGATATACCTGTTTACATCAAATATTGATTGAGGCCTGCGATATACCTGCTTCCACAAAATACTGGTTAAGATGTTTGATATAACTGCTTCCACAAAATTATTATTGAGGGATACGATATACCTGCTTCCACAAAATACTGATTAAGGAATTCAATGTTTCCACCAAATATTGATTGAGGCCTGTGATATACCTGCTTCCACAAAACACTGATTGAGGGCTCTGTTATACCTGCTTTTACAAACTACTGATTAAGGGGTTCGATACACCCGTTCCCACCAAATATTGATTGAGGCCTGCAATATACCTGCTTCCACAAACTATCGATTAAGGGGTTCGATATACCTGTTTCCACCAAATATTGATTGAGGCCTGCAATATACCTGCTTCCACAAAATACTGATTGGTAGACTCTAAAACCATATGCCTTTATTGATATACGTTAAAAAATTGCAATAGCCAATTACTAGATAACAAACAAAAATTCAATCCCCTACAATTGGTGAAAACAATTTACACCATGATTGGGCCCCAGGGTAGGGGTAAGACAGTATTAGTAAAGAACATCTTGGGGCAGAGAGGTAAAGTAACCCTACCCTATCCCTTACGTATCCCTCAGCCCGAGGGACTCACGTGATGGTGGTGAGCCCTCGTCTTCGTGCCTACCCCTATAACCCTGGATTTCCCTAGAGTAACCTGATCACCCCGACGCGTTTCCCCCTTATCTAGGGTTCATCAGGAGGTAAAAAAAAAAGCCAGGTATAATAGATAATCAATGGTATAACAGTAATAGTATAAGAGGGAGCTGGCTGTAACCAGCGATACCTGATACAAATGAGGCAGCACTTGTCAAATGACAGATCTGTAAACCAAGATAAGACATAATCCCAAATCAAGGCATTCAAACAAAGACCATAAGATAATTGTAGCGACTTACATATAGTGGCAGCCCCTCAAGTGCCCATCCCCCTCATGGGTCCAATGATGTACAGGCCCTGAGGAGGACTGGCGCCACTGCGCTTTTAAAGGCGCTCCTATTAACAAGTGGCATCTCAGCGAGGATGCCGGTGGAGCGTCACGTCCGGATAACATTGACGTCACTTCCGGGTTACGCATGTCAAAGCGTTCCACACTGAAACGCAACTCTGGCGAGTACGTGCAAATAATAATACTTTGAACTGCAATAAATAGAAGAAAGCTACTGATTCAGCAAATAGATAATAACAATATAGATGAAGGCACCTCAAAGCGCTATGAATGTCTATACAGAGTGAGCCGCCCAAAATTGGAGGCTCAGAGGCAGAACCGGTAACAACTAGGGCAGATACCCGCCACCCACCACTTTCTAAGCAAATCCCTGGGGAGTCCAGAGCCTCCTTTGGCTTCCTCCCCACCACGCCAGAGCCACCATGACCACCAACTCCAAGGACCCCCCACCGCCCGCTTCGGCCGCCATGACAAAAGCCCACCCTGCCTGGCCAAACCAAAATTCCACCCTTTCTCCAGAACCGCTCCTCCCCACAGCCACACGCAGCCTCCCGGGTGGGTGGGTGGCGGCTGCCGCACTTTCCTACCTCACCAAAATGGCCCCTTTTCCCGCTTCCACCTTTTAAAACCCCGCCCCTCCTCTAACACCGCCCATCCTGGCTGCACATTAACCCCTTCCTCACTACCTTCCTCCCTATCCCACTCACTCCAAACTCAGTCATGCCGGGCCTTCTCCTAGGCTTTTCCAGCCCCAGGTCCGGCCCGCACTTTACTATTACAAACGCATATTCTTAATTGTGTTACTTTTTTATTATTAACTGTCTTGCATTATGTACTTTGAGGTATGAATGGAGATGGTGACATTGTTTTGCTTAGTATAGTTTTATATTTAATCTTTGTAAAACATGACCCTATGGGGGAAGTCCTTTTGAATGGATTTGTGTGTATTTAATAGGAAATGTGCCATCAGAAAATTACCCTTAGTTTAAATCGTATTTTTGTGTTTAACATATTTTTAAAGAACTGGTGATGTTATCTTTAGTGTTGAGCGTGAATATTCGAATCGCAAATATCGCCACTTTGAGAATTTGCAAATATTTAGAATATAGTGCTAAATATTCGTATTCATGAATAGTGTTGATCACGAATATTCTTATAGCGAATTTATCGTGAATATAGGCCCTTAGCAGCATCCCTAGCAACCAATGCGAATTTTTATCACAAATATATTGTAAATAATAACTGGAGATCACGAATTCTCGAATTTGCGACTTTATGGCGAATATTCAGCCAAAAATTTGTGAAATATCGTGAATTAGAATATTGCCTATGCCGCTCATCACTTTTCTATGTCAATATCTATATTTAAACAAAATCCGGCAGTTTTCGCACTGGCCCCTAGGCCTAATAATAGGCGCCATTTCTTGGTCTGTACAGATCACTTTACTGCAGTAACCTGTATATCTATACACAGAGGATTAGAATGACCGATAAGACAAGATCCACCATTTGCAATAGGTGATTGTCAAAGCTTATCTATTCTTTCTCTGCATAGTTCACAGAACATGCCTAGAAAACTGCCCCATAGAGGTCAATGAGGTCCCCTCCTGACCTTTGTGTCTATGGCCCATGGGGCTGCCGTAAAGCATTTTTTTGTTATGCTGTGCAAATATTTTTAAGAACAGCTCAGGCAAGATGGCCGCCCCATAATCATGTTCAGGGAATAGAATAAATAAATCTGTAATCAGAAAATGAAAACAGATTATAAAAAAAAGTATTTGTGTGGCTATCTGGTTTTAACTGGCAGAAAAATACTTCGGTGACACATTCCCTTTAAACCTGCCAGGTGCCTCTTGCCTTTATGTCTGTTTTAGACCTGAAGAAGGGGTTTAAATCCCAAAATGTGTTGTCTGAACGGCATTTATATGACATATTCGCTGTGTCTGTATGTTTATAAGAACGGCGCTACTAGTTTTACCGTAGAAGGTCTCTTTACTAGCAGTTTTTAAAATTTTTGATCTACCGGGAGTGCACCATTTCTGGACTTTTTTTTCTTCTTCTTCTTACCTGAATTAAAACTTGAATATAACCAATGCATATATTATTGCAGATTTTTATGTAGAATTTAGGTTTACACAACACAGGTTGCATTGAAAATCAGTTCACATCTGTACATGAGAGGTCTTCCTCAAGACTATTCCCTAATGCATACCTCTGACTTATGCCACTGTATAGTCACTTGTTGTCAGGGGCGTAGCTAAAGGCTCATGGGCCTTGGTTTAAGAGTTCAGCTTGGGCCACCCTTCCCTCAGTGCTTTGAAGACAGGGGCATGGAAGCACATAGCCTTCATGCTGCCTGAGCCAGAAATTGAAACAGCACCCACTCCAACCCCCCATTCTAAATTCTTGACCTAACCCCTTCCCTAAAGCCAGAGGTGAAAATTGACCAGCATGCATCTTCTATAATACCTGTGTCTTCTAATGCGGCACAAGGGTCTTTGGGGCCCCTCAGGCTCTTGGGCCTAGTTGTGACTGCTACCTCTGCACCTCCTATAGCTATGCCCCTGTGTTGTCGTCCATTGACCATAATTTAAAAAAATATACACACCCACTGCTATCTGTCTACTGTATATGAAAA
The DNA here is from genome assembly GCA_033119425.1 of Bufotes viridis. Lineage (NCBI taxonomy): Eukaryota > Metazoa > Chordata > Amphibia > Anura > Bufonidae > Bufotes > Bufotes viridis. Next base: position 36,267,332 of record CM065596.1, on the reverse strand, counting down.
TACAGTCTTTGGTGATTTCCTGTAGAGTAAATAAAAAAGTACAGCATCACAACAGGTCATCATATTGTACTGTATAGTCAGGCACTGTCAGGTACATGGAGGCCTATGACTACACTAGCCGTAGGCATCAGGAGCTGTGCAAATTGAAATCAATTGAATGTATCATATCATACTTAATGACAATGAAAATGAATCCATGATTGTCGGTATGCATCATGTCCATGTATACAAATGTATATAACCAATATAATTTCCATCGTCACATTGGTTGAAATTATGTATGTTTGCTTTGATTAGACGAGGGAATTGAACTTAATAATCAGGATGGCTCTCTGTAAGTTTCTGCCACTGAGGTCTCCCAGGTAGTTTACCATATAAATAAGATGTATCGTTTCACAAAAGAAAAACTGCCCAGTATGAACAATTCCGTTTAAAAATGGCAGGAGAAGCCTGGGCGACTGAGTCAGCGGGAAACAGATATACACCAGAGAGCAGACTGATTGTGTTAGATCTATCCAGAACATTGAACATCACTCTGAGAGTCTGGGGAAAAATGGCTTTATTCAAATGATTAAGCTTGTTGCTGCTGTGTTCTGCAGATTCACACATTCTCCTATTATTTCCTGACCTTCTGCCAAAAAACTCCTACTTAAAGCAATAATTAGAATGAGTAAATCCAATGCATGCTTCTCCATTATATATAGTGGTGAATGCAACTGTTGTAAAGCTCTAGGTAATTTTATTTGCATCATAAGCACGATAGAGATAGATAGATAGATAGATAGATAGATAGATAGATAGATAATTTTGGAGATGACAGGCGCTAAAGTAGAGATTCTGGACAAAAGGATTTTTATCAGCTATCCACTGGATAACTTATAAATGCTAGATCTGTTGCAGGTCTGACATCTGGGATGCCACCAGTTCTCCGTTTCCTCCAAGAACAAAACTGTGGAAAGAAGAATGGTGGCAGTGGTAGAAAATTCTCCCAAACCCAAGAAACTGTTCCAGAGTGCAAACCCGAACCATTCTAGTATACAGTATATAGCTTATCCAGTTGGTTCCCACTAATTTAGCATTTATCATCTAGAACTATCCTATTGGTTTCATCAGAAATGACCTGGGCAAGGAACTGTATTGAATTGACGGAAAACAGAAAATAATGCGCTAACACAACATAGGCAAACATTATTGTCACGGCCTCAGTTTTGTGCGCGTGACACATTTGCTGTGCATGCCGGTTGCCAGGGGCAAAACGTTGTTGTGGCTTGTATGTGCTTTTCTCCCCTTCAACTGGTTCTTCCCCTGTCTGGTGCTTGAGGGGTTAACTTCCTGGCTGAATGTGGCCACTAGGTTTTATTTTCTGTGGCTCCCTGGCTGGAGTGAGTTGTTCTTCAGCTGTGGTACGTCTTATTCAGGGTGGGATGTATGTCTTGTTGTTGTTTCATGTCTGGTCAGTTGGTGTGTTATGTCCGGCTTGAATGCACAGTGTTTTCTGGTGTGCTGTGGCTGTGGAAGTGGGTTCGGCATGTGTCGCCTGCCGCTTTCTGGTGTGCATGCATGATGCTTGTATTATAGAGGGAGGGTGAATGGGGAGATCCTGTTAACTGTGCGGTTCTCTGTGACAGTGGTTGCAGTAGGTGTGAACCGTCACTTGTGTTTGTGTCTCCTCTCGTCCATTTTATTAGTGGTTCAGTCGCTTGTGTTGTGGTGGCTGGCTGCATTCTTTGTTTTACTGGCTCTGGTGTTGCTGGTTGGGGATGCATGCTGGCAGCGACCTGGTGTGAACTGTGTGAGGTTGACACAGTTGTCAGTGCAGTCCCTCCTGGCTGTTTGGTGGCTGGCTGAGAGGGGCCTAGTTAATTGTCCTGGTGTGCTGGCGGCAGTCTTGGGGAGACTCTCTGGCACTGAAACTGATTCTGCCACTTTTTTTTTCTCCCCCCTGTTGTTTTGGGTGTTCCATCTAGTTTCCCCTTTTTCAGTTTGGAGGGATTTGAGGGGTTAGAGTGTCTCGGCCTCGGTGTTGTGCGCGTGACACATTTGCCGTGCATGCCGGTTGCCAGGGGCAACATATTGTTGTGGGTTGTATGTGATTTTCTCCCCTTCTCCTGGTTCCTCCCCTGTCTGGTGCTTGAGTGGTTAAAGGGAGTCTTTCACCCCAAATGTGCACTATCTCACACTAACACCATTGCGTCGATAACAGTTCCCACATTAAAATCCTACTTACCATAAGGTTGTCAGTTGCATAGTTCGTCTAAAAAACACTTTTATTGTATATGTAAATCAGGGTCTGAAGGTGCCCAGGGGCGGCGTTCCAATGGCCGGTGCCCAGGCCCCGTGCTGATTTCCATGTGCAACAACTCCCCTTTCACCCATTTGGCCCGCCCTTTCTCTGGCTGATTACCTCCTCTTCTTCTGAAATGCAGCGCCTGCGCCGATGACAGCCCTCTGATGCAGCATCGGCTGGAGCGTGACGTATTGGCCGGTGCATGCGCACTGGATACTCTGAGGCATCTGCCAGTAATTGGTAGTAGATTGCGCATGCGCCGGCCCATACGTCATGCTCCAGCCGACGCTGCATCAGAGGGCTGTCATTGGCGCAGGCGCTGGATTTCAAAAGAAGAGAAAGAGGTCAGCCAGAGAAAGGGCGGGCCAAATGGGTGAAAGGGGAGGGGTTGCACATGGAAATCAGCACAGGGCCTGGGCACCGGCCATTGGAACGCCGCCCCTGGGCACCTTCAGACCCTGATTTACATATACAATAAAAGTGTTTTTTAGACGAACTATGCAACTGACAACCTTATGGTAAGTAGGATTTTAATGTGGGGACTGTTATCCACGCAATGGTGTTAGTATGAGAGAGTGCACATTTGGGGTGAAAGACTCCCTTTAACTTCCTGGCTGGGTGTGGCCACTAGGTTTTATTCCCTGTGCCTCCCTGGCTGGAGTGAGTTCTACTTCAGCTGTGGTTGGTGCTAGAGCTATGCTCCAGTCCTGGGCATTTCCAGCTGCCCAGTCCTTGAGGGTCACCTAGTGGGACATCAATGTCTCTAGCGATGTCTTTCTTATGTATCTTTCATGTTCCCCTACCATACCTGTGTTAATTTTTGGGTTGGGTTTATGTTCAGGGTTGGATGTATGTCTTGTTGTTGTTTCATGTCTGGTCAGTTGGTGTGTTATGTCCAACTTGAATGCAGGGCGTTTCCCGGTGTGTTGTGCCTGCGGAAGTGGGCTCGATGGTTTTCCGCTGGGGTGAACCAGAAGTCTAGTCAGTGTGCAGTTGCTGGAGTGCTGGTTCCTATGTGTGTCAGTACGTACTGAGTCTGGCATTGTGCTCAGATCAGAGACGGAAGAAAAAAGAGGGGGTTAGTCACCTGGCTCTCGAACTGAAGGTCAGCAGACCTGACTCGCAGGGCGCCAAAGGTGTGGGACCGAGCAAAAATGGAAGATAACAATGAATTTAACACTGAATATTGAGTAGGAGAACTCTTTTGACAGCAAATAAAAAATAATAATAAATTAGAAGGCTTCCTATGAGATAAGCTTGACTGGGATATGTTCCCTAGGCAAGAGAATGCAATCAGAGGAAAGTGTAAAAAGATTTTTTATCTCATCTAGGGGCGCCAATCTTTCTTTTGATGAATTAAGAATGTTTTCCCATAGTCATATATATGACAAACTAGAAAAATAATTAAAATAATTAAATTAATTGAAAATAGGTAGTAGATTTGTGTCAATATACTAATAAACACACATCTGGAAGGTGAAACAAGGTATGTACTCACTTCACCCAGGAGGAGAGATGGGGGATAAACTCAAGACACCCCCAAACCCTTCCTCCTGCGCCTGGTTCGCCTCTAGGATGTCAGGAAAATAACGGCAGTCCAGTAGCTGGTACGTCTTGTTAATTCCTTTATTCAGAAATCAGGGTAGGGTGAGGAGAAGGCCCAACGCGTTTCGGGGACATGTATAAGTCCCCTTCATCAGGAGCATACTTTCTTGGGGAATTACAGTCATATTTATGCTGTTCTCAGCGCCAAAATCAAACAGTGTGACGTCACTTCCGGTCTGCGCACGCATGTGCGTTCCAGCGTGAAACGCAAACCGGAAGTGAAGGGAACCTCGAGGACAAACAATAGATAATACTTGGTGGAATACATTTCCCACAAAACGCTGTACAGAATGTAATGTAATACGTAAAGATATATGCCCCAAAAGTCCAGAGCCATTCTGATGTTTGCGAACGGCTAACATATTAATGAATACTATCAAATTATGAGGGCGAATATAAGAAAGATAGCTGAAGATAAGCATGGCCCTGTCTTAACAAACGGGGGATGGTTTGTTTTAACTGCTGTCAAATGGATGTGACGTCTCCGAATGCATCCGGTTGTTGGAACGCAAGCGGGAGCCAAAAGACTACTATCTCTATGAATGGTTGAGTATGCGCATAGGCAAGGGGCAAGGAAAGCAAAAAGGAGTCTAAAAGAGCTATATCATAATAAAGGGATTAAAATGATGGAGTGCCTATGGGAAAAGGTTATATAAAAAAGACATAGGTAAAATTATGTAAAAAAGACTTAGGTATACTTATAATTCTGAGACCTTCTGGTGTATTAAGAGTAAGGGTCTGAATTATATTATAAATGAGAATCAAAAAATGAGAATAAAAAAATATGCTTAGTATATGTATATAAGAATATATATAGAGGTTGTAAAAAAATATAAAATATATATATAAAAAAGCTATATATCTATATACACATACATACAAATATACAAATATATATAGTATGGGCGATGTAAAAAAAAAAAACTGTAAGAAGGATATAGACAATAAATACAGTAAACCCTGGTACAGCATAAAAAGTGAAAATATATGTACAGATGTCTATAATATAGTCAATATGTCTAGTTAGATGGCATGGATAGACAAAAAGTCGGGTCTAGACAGGGGACAATAAGACTAGACCAACCCCTCGGTTTACAGGGCAAACATAAATATGGATCTCTCTCTTTTCAATTGGAGAGACCCTAGTTGGTGGTAATCAATTTAATCACATCATGTTTACAGTTGGACTAAACTCATTTTATATGTCTCGCTAAAGGAATAGGTACTAGTATGAGATTAGGGAGTATACATTTGTTGAAGTGTCCTATGATAAACTTGCCATAGTGGCAGTACTGGATATTGGTGTATCAACCAATGCCCTTGTGTGAATATATCTGATTTTAGTTTTGTGTCAATAGTTAGTATACTCTAATGTTTTGTTTAGCCCATGGGGAGATAGTGTATTAAGTCGGAAGATCCAGTGCATTTCTTTTCTGCACAGTGATTGGTAAGATTGCGTGATGTGTTCTAAAGGGGTTACTTTTAGTAGAGCAGGGATGCTATTGTGTCTCTCAAGAAAATGTCTTGACACACTATGTGTGGTAATTCCTCGCTTTATATTTGACCGATGTTCTGTCATCCTATCCCTTACTGCTTGGGTGGTTCTCCCTATATATCTCATGTTGCATGTACAAGTTAATAAGTAAATCACATTTTTGGTGTTACAACTAATCTCTTGTCTGAATTTCCATACATCACTTGGTGTGATTACTAGTTCGGTGGTCCCATGGTTAATCATCCTACAACACTTACATCTGGTAATCCCGCATCTATATATTCCTTGTCTAGTTTCTTTATTTCTTAAGGTTGAGGTACTATTAGTAGTAGTTATTAGTTTGGGGCATGAAGGGGCTAACATATTTTTTAATGTTTGTGCCCTCCTGAAAGTAATAGAAGTTTTTGTTGGTAACACTTCTTTGAGGATAGGGTCTTTCAAAAGAATCCCCCAGTGTTTATTAATGATTTTTCTAATTTCAACATGTTGGGTATTGTATCTTGTGAACAGGTTATATTGGTAGGGATTTCTGTCGCTATTGGTTGTTTTCGAAGTTGGCTTTAGAGCTGCTTTCTGGTCCAGAGTGAGTGTTCTTTTGGTGGATGATTTAATCAAGCGTTTTGGATAACCCTTTTCAGTGAACCGAGTTTTAAGGACCTCTAGCTGTTTTTCCAAAATTTTGTTGTCCGAACAGTTTCTTCTTACCCTTTTCATTTGACTAAATGGAATATTCCATTTCCATTTAGAGAGATGACAACTGGAGTATTCTAAGTAGCTATTTGCGTCTACTTGTTTGAAATAGGTACTTGTGCGTATAGTGTTAGCAACGATTTCTAGTTGAAGGTCTAAAAAAATTGCCTTTTTCTGATCATATTCCAGACTGAATTCTAACCCTCAATCATTTTGGTTTAGGTTCTTGATAAAATCTAGCAGTTCTTCCTTTCCCCCATCCCAGATTAAGATAATATCATCTATATACCTATGGTAAAAAATGATTCTGGGATTGGTTAAAAGACCTTGGTGGGCTCAAATAGTCCTATGAATAAGTTGTCGTACGAAAGGGGCAAATTTTGTGCTCATTGCTGTACTTTTCGTTTGTACATAAAATTTGTCATTAAAAAGAAACTAATTATGGTTAAGAATAAAATCAATGGACTTCATCAAAAATTCTTTTTGTATAGCGGGAAGTAGTGGGTCTTTATAGAGAAAGAATTGTACCGAATTTAAGCTTAAATCATGACGGATATTGCTATATAAAGATGTTACATCTAGAGTGACCCAGTGATATTCGTCTTTCCAAGTGACTGTGTTAAGTGAATTGATCAAGTCTGAGGAGTCACGGAGGTAAGAGGGAAGCTCTTTCACATAACATTGAAGGAATCTATCGACGTAAGAGGAGAGATTAGATGTAAGTGAGTCTATTCCGGAGATGATGGGTCTCCCCGGCGGGTTTGTCAGATTTTTATGTATTTTTGGTAAGAAGTAAAATCAGGCTGTAGTGGGATGGTTATTAAATAGGAAGAGTCTTTCTTTTTTATCTAAAATGTCCGCTTGTGACCCAAAGTCTATTCGTTTCTGTAAAGATTTTTAAAAAAACAGGTGTCGGATCACTGTCTAGGGTTTTATAGTAGTCTTGATTGGACAGTATCTTGAGTGATTCGTTCAAGTAGTATTTCTGGTCCATTATAATTACCCCCCCTCCCTTGTCCACGTTTTTAATTACAATATTCCTATTGCTTCTCAGATCTTTTAGAGCTTTTCTTTCTGAGGGTTTGAGATTATGTAAAGTGTTTGGGGTTTTAGTTTTAGTAAAATTTTTAAAATCATCTAAAACCATATTAAAATAACTTTCCAGATGTGGGCCTCTGCTTTCAACTGGATAAAAAGAAGACCGTGTTTTTAATCCAGAGGGTATGGGTGTATTCATTTCTGGTGTTTGTCCTTCCATAGGTGTATCCGTTTCTGTGATACTGATTTTGGCATCACAGATAGGGACTAGAGGGTGATGGTTGCCTAGTGATAATTGTTTCATGGTAAAATGTCTCTTGAGTTTAAGTCTTCTGATGAACTGATTAAGATCTACAAATAGTTCAAATTGATCTGGGCTATTGGAAGGGCAGAAAGATAGACCTTTGCTTAACAGATTGACCTCATCTGAGGTTAATCTATGACTAGATAGGTTGACAATTCCCTTCATTCTTTCTTTCTCTTCTCTAGTGTGGATCATAGTTGAGCTCCCTTCACTAGATGTTTGTGTATTGGTTAGGGTGATGGTTGGAATGGTGTTTTTTATTTTTTTTGTTTTTTGGTGTGTCTCCGTATTCCCCCTCTACATCCTCTAACTCGTTTTTTAATCTTTTGCGTGATGTCCCTATTGGAGTGAAGAAGTTGGTAATTTTTGGCGTAAGGGGGTTTTGAGGTAGTGTGTAGGTCTGTTGACCGACTGGGGTGAAGAATGTGCTGAGGGGTTGGGTGCTGGACAGGACCTTTCTGGTGGGAGGAATGCTGTTGATGTCGTGAATGACCGGAGAAAGTCTCCCTAAAAAAGGAGACCCTTCTGTGAGGTTGGATGGCAAGGCTTCCCTTCACTTCCGGTTTGCGTTTCACGCTGTAACGCACATGCGTGCGCAGACCGGAAGTGACGTCACACAGTTTGATTTTGGCGCCGAGACCAGCATAAATATGACTGTAATTCCCCAAGAAAGTATGCTCCTGATGAAGGGGACTTATACATGTCCCCGAAACACGTTGGGCCTTCTCCTCACCCTACCCTGATTTCTGAATAAAGGAATTAACAAGACGTACCAGCTACTGGACTGCCGTTATTTTCCTGACATCCTAGAAGCGAACCAGGCGCAGGAGGAAGGGTTTGGGGGTGTATTGAGTTTATCCCCCATCTCTCCTCCTGGGTGAAGTCAGTATGCTCCTGATGAAGGGGACTTATACATCTCCCTGAAACGCGTTGGGCCTTCTCCTCACCCTACCCTGATTTCTGAATAAAGGAATTAACAAGACGTACCAGCTACTGGACTGCCGTTATTTTCCTGACATCCTAGAAGTGAACCAGGCGCAGGAGGAAGGGTTCACTGGGTGAAGTGAGTACATACCTTGTTTCACCTTCCAGATATGTGTTTTTTATTATATTGACACAAATCTACTACCTATTTTCAATTAATTTAATTATTTTAATTATTTTTCTAGTTTGTTATATATATAACTATGGTAAAACATTCTTAATTCACCAAAAGAAAGATTGGCGCCCCCTGATGAGAGAAAAAATCTTTTTACACTTTCCTCTGATTGTGCTCAGATGTCAGTACGTTTGCATAGGTTTCAGTTCACCTTGGTGTGGTCTTCTGCTGTTCCGTCTGGCAGCTGTGGCAGGTAAGTTACCATGCTTTCCTGGGTTCTTGGTTTAGTGGTTATCCCCGCCCCTGGATACTTACCTGCCATTTCACTTGGCTTATCTTTCCCGTATTTGTTGCTAGACCTGTGGGAGACTCTGGTTCATCCGTGGTTGGGATGAACCTGTCATCTCTCATTCCTAACCATATTTAAGGGACCAATAGGGTCTGTAGGGCCCAGGTTATTGGATATGAGCCCCCCTACCATTGAGGGTGGCTCATACAGTCAGGAGTGCAGGGCTAGGATGAGGGTTGCATAGGAGGTTTTTATCTTCCCTTTCCTGGCTTCTTGGCCTAGTGACATTCTTGTTTCATAGACACTGTATGGTGAGGAGTTTCCCTCACTCCCCACCGTGACAGTATGTCCCACTAGGTGACCCTCAAGGACTAGGCAGCTGGAAATGCCCAGGACTGGAGCAGAGCTCAAGTACTAACCACAGCTGAAGTACAACTCACTCCAGCCAGGAAGTCACAGGTAATAAAACCCTAGTGGCCACACCCAGCCAGGAAGTTAACCCCTCAAGCACCAGACAGGGGAGAAACCAGGAGAAGGGGAGAAAATCACATACAAGCCACAACAACGCATTTCCCCTGGCAACCGGCATGCAAGGCAAATGTATCACGTGCACAACACAGAGGCCGTGACAATTATATATGGACTAAGCCCTCACTCTGATATGATAAAATCTGAGACTCTCAGCCAATATATTTTGATCAAAGCATATCTGTGCCCACTTACCCCCGTTAGGTGGTCCCAGTCAGGCAGGTCCTACTCTAAACCTATCTATGATGTTTAGTATCTATGTTCAGGAGTTGCATCTGTTATGTTAGTGCATTATTATCTGTTTTCTGTGTTTCTTTTTTGTTTCATAAATGTAGCGATGGACATCCGCAAATTTATTTATTATATCATGCAGGATGTTTTTAACTTTGTTTTTTCTCTGTGATTCAGAGTATTCTTAGCAAAAGTTTTTATCAAAAGGGAAAGGAACTGGTCTAATGGTGGCCATGCATATAAGATAAAAGTCAACCAATATGCCCGACTGACACCATAGACTGATTGGTCAGATTGGAAAATTCAGCTGTATCACATAACTAGCCTAATTGTTTTTTTTATTTTAAACTGATGCCCTGGTGGGCCAGCTAAGACTACTTTCACATCTGCGTTTTCCTTTCCGGTTTTGAGATCCAGCAGAGGTCAATGGGGATAAAACTGAACAAACCAGAATGTAGTGCACCAGAATGCATTCCATTCCAGTTTGTTGCGTTCCCATGCCAGACACAAAAAAAACTGATCCAGCGCCCATTGACTTACAATGGTTTTAGTGCAAGATCCGGCATGTTCATTTTCAATATAATACAACTGGATCCATTCTGAACGGATGCAGCTGGTTGTCCGCATCTTTTGCGGCCCCATTGAAGTGAATGAGTCCCCGCCCGAGCCGCAAAATATGCAGTGTGCATGAGGCCTAAGTCTTATGTTCCTTCATAGCTCATACATCACTTCACTGAAATTGTCAGTTCATGTTTATAGCGGACAAAACCAAGCTTGTTCTATGCTGTGGTATCATCTCCTTCTCTTCACATTTATCATTTACTAAAGAGCAGATATACTGAAATATTTACTGAAATATTTATCTAAAAAAGATAGATAGATAGATAGATATATAGACAGATATAATTAAAGAATGAACCAGCACCTCCAGGTGGACAGCAGGTGCAAGCTACCATGGCAATTATATATGTAGAACTAGAAGTAGCAGCATACCACTATATGCACTAAGACACAAGTAAACAGTAAATATGTGAAAAAAGTAAAATGCATGACCGCTATACTTACTATTAGACAAAGTAGACGCTCTTAGCGCACATTATTGATCAAAAATATGTCGGGCCCATCTGCCATTCGACAAGGTGGCTTCTAACAGACAGGACCTACTCTAAGGCTTCTTTCACATGAGCATGATGGATTGGCTCTTGATGCATTCAGGGTACGTTCAGTGAAGCTCGCACCATTTTGCAAGCAAGTTCAGTCAGTTTTGTCTGCGATTGGGTTCAGTTGTTAAGTTTTTTCCGCGCAGGTGCAATGGGTTTTTCCCTGCGCATGATAAAAAACTGAAGGTTTACAAACAACATCTCCTAGCAACCATCAGTTAAAAATGCATTGCATCCGCACTTGCTCGCGGATGCGATGCGTTTTTCCCTGAAGCCCCATTCACTTCTATAGGGCCAGGGCTGCGTGAAAAATGCAGAATATGGAATATGCTGCGTTTTTCACGCAACGCAAGACTGATGTGTGAAAAAAAAGCTCATGTACACAGACCCATTGAAATAAATGGGTCCGGATTCAGTGCGAGTGCTATACGTTCATGTCACGCATTGCACCCGTGCGGAAAACTTGCTTGTGTGAAAGGGCGTGATGGATTGGCTCTGGATGCGTTCAGGATGTGTTCAGTGAAACTCACATCATTTTGCAAGCAAGTTCAGTCAGTTTTGTCTGCGATTGTGTTCAGTTTTTTTACACGCCGGTGCAATGCGTTCTGATGTGTTCTTCATGCACGTGATAAAAAACTGAAGGTTTACAAAAAACATTTCTTAGCACCCATCAGTGAAAAACGCATTGCATCTGCACTTGCTTGTGGATGCAATACATTTTTTACTTAAGCCCCATTCACTTCTATGGGGCCAGGGATGCGTGAAAAACGCAGAATATAGAACATGCTGCTTTTTCACGCAACACAGGACTGATATGTGAAAAAAAAACGCTCATGTACACAGACTCATTGAAATTAATGGGTCAGGATTCAGTGCGGGTGCTATGCCTTGCACCCGCGCTGAAAACTCGCTCATGTGAAAGGGGCCTAACACATTCTTGTATCCTACAAGATTCTAGGGCAAAGGAGCATCCAGCTATTGCGATATTCCTGATTAAAAGCACCAGGCAGGTGGGCGGGAGGGCTTAGGTTCACAGAGGATGTATATAGAAATAATCAAAGAATGAACCAGCACCTCCAGGTGGATAGCAGGTGCAAGCTACAATAGCAATTATATATGTAGAACTAGAAGTAGCAGCATACCACTATATGCACTAAGACACAAGTAAACAGTAAATATGTGAAAAAAGTAAAATGCATGACCGCTATACTTACTATTAGACAAAGTAGACGCTCTTAGCGCACATTATTGATCAAAAATATGTCGGGCCCATCTGCCATTCGACAAGGTGGCTTCTAACAGACAGGACCTACTCTAAGGCTTCTTTCACATGAGCATGATGGATTGGCTCTTGATGCATTCAGGAGTGCGTTCAGTGAAGCTCGCACCATTTTGCAAGCAAGTTCAGTCAGTTTTGTCTGCGATTGGGTTCAGTTGTTAAGTTTTCCGCGCAGGTGCAATGGGTTTTCCCTGCGCATGATAAAACTGAAGGTTTACAAACAACATCTCCTAGCAACCATCAGTTAAAAATGCATTGCATCCGCACTTGCTCGTCGGATGCGTGCGTTCTCCCTGAAGCCCCATTCACTTCTATAGGGCCAGGGCTGCGTGAAAAATGCAGATATATGGAATATGCTGCGTTTTCACCTGCATAAGACTGATGTGTGAAAAAAAGCTCATGTACACAGACCCATTGAAATAAATGGGTCCGGATTCAATCGAGTGCTATACGTTCATGTCACGCATTGCACCGTGCGGAAAACTTGCTTGTGTGAAAGGGCGTGATGGATTGGCTCTGGATGCGTTCAGGATGTGTTCAGTGAAACTCACATCATTTTGCAAGCAAGTTCAGTCAGTTTTGTCTGCGATTGTGTTCAGTTTTTTACACGCGGTGCAATGCGTTCTGATGTGTTCTTCATGCACGTGATAAAAACTGAAGGTTTACAAAAACATTTCTTAGCACCCATCAGTGAAAACGCATTGCATCTGCACTTTGTGGATGCAATACATTTTACTAAGCCCCATTCACTTCTATGGGGCCAGGGATGCGTGAAAACGCAGAATATAGAACATGCTGCTTTTTCACGCAACACAGGACTGATATGTGAAAAAAAAACGCTCATGTACACAGACTCATTGAAATTAATGGGTCAGGATTCAGTGCGGGTGCTATGCCTTGCACCCGCGCTGAAAACTCGCTCATGTGAAAGGGGCCTAACACATTCTTGTATCCTACAAGATTCTAGGGCAAAGGAGCATCCAGCTATTGCGATATTCCTGATTAAAAGCACCAGGCAGGTGGGCGGGAGGGCTTAGGTTCACAGAGGATGTATATAGAAATAATCAAAGAATGAACCAGCACCTCCAGGTGGATAGCAGGTGCAAGCTACAATGGCAATTATATATGTAGAACTAGAAGTAGCAGCATACCACTATATGCACTATACACAAATAAAGGAGGTGCTTGTTCATTCTTTGATTATTTCTATATACATACAGGGGAACAGGCACCCTCTATGAACCTAGCCCTCCCACCCACCTGCCTGGTGCTTTTAATGAGGAATATCACAATAGCTGGATGCTCCTTTGACCTAGAATCTTGTAGGATACAAGAATGTGTTAGAGTAGGTCTCGTCTGCTAGAAGTAACCTTGTCGATTGGTAGATGGGCCCGACATATTTTTGATCAATAATATGCACTATGAGCTTCTACTTTGTCTAATAGTAAGTATAGCAGTCATGCACTTTACTTTTTTTACATTATTTACCATTTACTGTACTTGTGTCTTAGTGCATATAGTGGTGTGCTGCTACTTCTAGATAGATAGATAGATAGATAGATAGATAGATAGATAGATAGATCTAACATAGTACTTGGACGTCGGTGTTAGAGACTCTGAGATAAAACCCATCCTGATCAGTGTTTTCTGGGTCTAGAAAAGAATAGATGACCCAATGGCTCACATCTCCATGCATTCTTTACAAAATTATCACATCAGATCTGTAATATCCCCCTATTTGACCTCCCAGGAATCCCTGAGAGAACTGACCCAGTTTGAAAAGTTGATTGCCTCAAGAGCCCCACCCACACACCTACTCTCTCAAGTCTATAACATCCTCCAGATCTTAAAACACCCACCAGGCAGACGATACATCTCAGAATGGAGTAGAGATTTTGACACCACATGGACGAAAACCAAAATAAAACAGATATACCGCCACTCAAACGGTCTATCACGTGCATACACCTTCAAGAAAATTTGTTCAAAATAGTCACCAGGTTGTATCTCACCCCAATGCGGCTGAAACTAATGAACTGCCTCAATTTAGACACCTGCTGGAGATGCCTCCACTCACGGGGCACATATTTGCACATGCAGTGTAGTTGCCTAGTGATCCTGCCTTTTTGGGCCGAGGTACTAGAACTTACAAAGCACATATGCGCACTGGACAAACTCCCAACACCAATCACAATACTACTAAACATTAGACTGGACGACATTCCCCCAGCCAAACAAAGGCTCTTCCATTTTCTGATTGCAGCAGCAAAGTCGCTAATTCCCCAATACTGGAATCAACAGACCCCGCCTCCCACGTCCCAATGGCTTGACAAGGTAGACAATATGTTCCATATGGAGGAACTTTCTGCTTGGGAAACTAGATCGCACACCAAATTTCATGAGACATGGGAGGGATGTTCAACTTATCACACAACCACACCAGCTCTCAGCAAACTAGCAGAAGCAAACCTTGTTCCCAACTGACCTCAGCAGTCAGCACATCTGACACCAGAACCTTTAACGCTAGCCCAATAACCCTGCCTTTTACTCCCCCCCCCCTTTAATTTCCCAACCCATCACAAACCGTTTGATGCAAATGTTATTTTTGTGTTCCGATGAACCGTTTGCTTGTTACCTCTATATTGTACACTCTGAGATTATCTTGTACCACAGTAACATATGACTTATCTCTGAGAATTGAAAATAAATGATAGATAGATAGATAGATAGATAGATAGATAGATAGATAGATAGATACAAATATGTATGTCTAAATTCTAGGATGGATGGTGTGGTCAATACAAAGAATCAACATTATTCAAAATAAAAAATAGCTTACTATTAAGTTATTTTGTATAAAATTAGAAAACAAATACAAAATACCCACTTAAGAGGGTTTTTAACCCCATTTAATGTCCCTCTTAATGCCCAGGCCCCTCATATAGGTTATACTTACCCTGCTCTCCGGCACCCGCGATGCTCTTGATGCCTGCTTGGCCGCTGCATCTCCCCATCACGTGGTTCAAATTATTCAGCGATGGAGGGGTTGGGGGAGGTGTGTGCAGCCAATAGCAGACCACAACAGGGACTAGCCTCCCTAGCATCGCGGGTGATTCAGCGTCGGCCGTGCGGGCATCAGGAGCAATGCGGGTGCAGGGGAGTGGAGTAAGTAAAAGCTATATGAGGGGCCTAGGCATTAAGGGGGGACATTATATGGTGTTAAATAACCCTCTTAAGTGGGTATATTGTTAAATCTTTTTTGATTCCGCTCAAATTTATTCGGACCTGGATTGAATCACCCGACCAATTTGGCTGAATCCAATTTGAATCGAATTTCAAAAAATTAGCTCTGCACTAATAAAGAAGCATGGGAAATGAACTGTCATTGATGGATCACACGGCCAGGTCAGACAGATCTGTAGGCCAAAATAGGAGACCAATATTATTCATGTCTACATGCCCCAACAGGATAGGAGTTGTCATCTAGAGTGATCCCCTTTAAAGATCAGTGGGACTTAAAAGCATTAAGAAGTTTGCTGATGTTAACGCCAATAAAGAGAGAGGGCGCTCATAGTGTTAACATCTAAGGACAAGTTAATGAACAGCAGTACTATTGGGATAAAAGAATCCCACCCATATAGGGTGTGCATGGATAGGCAAATACTACTTCATAGTATACAAGGTTGATTTCTCTGTGAAGGGTGCCAGTCTTGCCAGGGATCGGACAAGTGAAAACTATTTGAATGAATGATCAGGACATCTACTGGCACACAATAACCAGTCCTTAACCAGTCCTTTACTTGAAAATTGGTCCCACAGAGCCCGAAAAATGTGTTGATACGACTTACAATTAGATTTGCATAATCCTATAATTGTTCAGTATCCACTGTTTTTTTCTGCACTGCTAGATGTCATGGTGGTTCAGTCAAATTGGTCCCACTTATAGCGCAAAATGGGTATGGAACACATTTTTGCTGCAAAATAAGCCAACCAATAGGTGGCTTAAGATAACCCAAATTTATAATTTTGCACTGTCTAAATATTATACAGGATTAGTAAATCTGCTGTATTATTTTGACCCATTTTATCAGATTACTTAAAGTTTATTAGTTAAAAAAATTCCCAAGAAGTCATTTTATTTTTGCTCCAAGTTCACCATATATGCTGCATGTTCTTCTCTATAAAATGACTTGCAAAACAGGAGATGCTGGAGTCAGGTAAGCAGAAATTTTATCTAAGCTACTCTAACTATTGGGCAAATATGTTTCAAGCACCCTTCTGTAAATCATCACCTTAGATCTATTTATTATCTTCCAGTCCAGTGAACAACACTATTTGTTACACATGGATACCGGCCATATTACAAGCTGAGCCCCAGGGATAAGAGAGAGCAAACAGTGTGTACTCCTGGTATTTCTCACACCCAATATAATTGAGGTTGTTATTTCATATTCACTTGGACTGGCAATGTTATTCATAGATAAAATACTCACTGGTCACATCTATAATTGGTCTCTTGTAATCTCGCCAACCTAAACTTCTCTCGTAATTTGATAGTTGTCGTGGTCACAAGACATCCTCAATGGACCATAACAGAACAACAAAGAGGGCTATAAAAGTTAGAAGAGCAGCAATTAAATTAAATGTGTTCTGCAATCTATTATGATACCTTATACTATAGTAAACCTCAATGTTTCTTTGATAAAGCCCATCAAAGGAAACTGAAATGTAGAGGTAATTGACAGGGAGGTCCATAAAAATCTAAAGCAATCACATTTCTTTAATTTCACAAAAAACAAAACAAACAAAAAACAATAATTGTTAATCCAGAAGTACATCTCTTATAGTGGGTAAGTGGGTTGTCTCTGATCATTTTTATTCTATTTAAAATGTGAACTCAGTATGCTGACATGTAGAGCGGCGCCCATGGATCTCCCTGCACTTACTATTATCCCTGGGCGCTAGAGATGGCCCGAACTATCCGCCGGCGAACAGTTCCGAATATATGCGATGTTCGGTCCGCCCCCTATACATCATCATTGAGCAAACTTTGACCCTGTACATTCCAGCCAATTAGCAGCATACCCTCCCTCCCAGACCCTCCCATCTCCTGGACCGCATCCATTTTAGATTCATTCGGAAGCTGCAGTCTTAGTGAGAGGAGGGACAGTGTAGCTGCTGCTGATTTAATTGGGAAATCGATAGCTAGGCTAGTGTATTCAGTGCCCACTCCAGTCCTGAAAGACTAATCTGATCTCTGCTGTAAGGACAGCGTCCTGATAGCACCCCAAAAAGCCCTTTTTAGGGCTGCTACATTAGTCAGCTTTTTTTCTCCATATATATATTGCAGTTGCCTGGCCTGCCCGTCTGTGAGGAGCTGCAGGCCCACAGACTGTAGTGTGCCCACTGCCAGTGCCCACCACTCATACCGTGTGACTTTGCATCAAAAAAAGGCATTTAATTTTTACACTTTAGTCTAATTTCAGTTGCTTGCCTGCTGCCAATGTGTGTCAGGCCGACTTCCACAGACTGTAGTGTGCCCACTGACAGTGCCCACCAATCATACCCGGTGGCACAGGACTTTGCATCAAAAAAATGCATTTAATTTTTACACTTTAGTCTAATTTCAGTTGCTTGCCTGCTGCCAGTGTGTGTCAGGCCGACTTCCACAGACTGTAGTGTGCCCACTGCCAGTGCCCACCACTCATACCGGGTGGCACAGGACTTTGCATCAAAAAAAGGCATTTAATTTTTACACTTTAGTCTAATTTCAGTTGCTTGCCTGCTGCCAGTGTGTGTCAGGCCAACTTCCACTGACTGTAGTGTGCCCACTGCCCACCACTCATACCGTGTGGCACAGGACTTTGCATAAAAAAAAGGCATTTCATTTTTACACTTTAGGCTAATTTCAGTTGCTTGTCTGCTGCCAGTGTGTATCAGAGGATGTTCTGGTCAGGCGCAAAATCACTGGTAGAGCAGGTCTTTGGAGATCAAATCTTCTTTATTTTGTAGATACCATATGTACATAAAACAACGCATTTTGGGGCTCAAAAGGTCCCCTTCATCAGGTTTTTAGGTCATTAATCACTTGCCTGCTGCCAGTGTGTGTCAGGCTGACTTCCACAGACTGTAGTGTGCCCACTGCCAGTGCCCACCATTCATACCGGGTGGCACAGTAGCTTGCCGATAAATAAGGCATTTCATTTTTACACTTTAGTCTAATTTCAGTTGCTTGCCTGCTGCCAGTGTGTGTCAGGCCGACTTCCACAGACTGTAGTGTGCCCAATGCCAGTGACCACTCATACCGGGTGGCACAGTAGCTTGCCGATAAATAAGGCATTTAATTTTTACACTTTAATCTAATTTCAGTTGCCTGCCTGCCAGTGTGTGTGTGTCAGGCCCACAGACTGTAGTGTGTCCTCTGCTAGTGCCCAACACTCATACCGGGTGGCACAGTACCTAGCACGCGTTGTACTTATCTAAAAAAAAATGAAAGGCAGAGGCAGACCACCCAGCAGGGGCCGTCGTGGTCGTGGTGCTGTGATTTTCACTGGCCCGGGAATAATGACCAGTGTTCAGAGGCCACATACCCTGAACCCAAAAAATTCTGAGGACATAGTTGACTGGCTTAGACAAGACACCCAATCTTCAACAGCTTCCGCTAAGAACCTTGACGCACCATCCTCCTCCAGCTCAGCTTCGATCACCTGCTCTCAAGTTACCACGCTCCTGCCCGCCGCCACCACCACCACTACCACCACAGCCACCACAGCTGCTTCACTTGATCCGTCAGAGGAGTTATTTACACATCAGTTGGATGCAATTAGTGATGCACAACCTTTATTGCCAGATGATGTAGATTACAGGGATATGTCTCAGTCGGGCAGGATTACACACATGGACGTACAGTGTGATGATGATGATGTTGTACCCGCTGCTGCTTCCTTTGCTGAGGTGTCAGATACAAGTGAAGCGGTTGATGATGACGATGTGTCCACGGGTGCCACGTGGGTGCCTGCTCGAAGAGAAGAAGAGGGGGAAAGTTCAGAAGGGGAGACAGAGAGGAGGAGAAGACGAGTTGGAAGCAGGCGGAGGTCGTCGCAAGGAGTTAGTGGCACAGTCAGACAGCATGTATCGGCACCTGGGGTCAGCCAGAGAGCACGCCAGTCAACGCATGCTGTTGCCACCACCAGAATGCCGTCATTGCAAAGCTCAGCAGTGTGGCATTTTTTTTGTGTGTCTTGCTCTGATAACAGCAATGCCACTTGTGCCAAAAAAAGCTGAGTCGTGGGAAGTCCAACACCCACCTCGGTACAACTGCTTTGCGAAGGCACATGATCTCACATTAGAAACGCCAATGGGATCAACACATGCGTACAAGCAGCACACAAACTCAAAGCCACCATCCTCCTCCTGGTCCAGCATCTTCAGCCACGTCAAACACTGCTATCCTCCTTGCCCCCTCTCAACCCCCCGCCACTCCGCCTCTCACCTTCAGCAGTTTCATCTCATCTGCCCACAGTCAGGTGTCTGTTAAGGAAATGTTTGAGCATAAGAAGCCAATGTCAAAGAGTCACCCCCTTGCCCGGCGTCTGACAGTTGGCTTGACTGAACTCTTAGCCCGCCAGCTTTTACCATACAAGCTGGTGGAGTCTGAGGCCTTCAAAAAATTTGTCGCTATTGGGACACCACAGTGGAAGGTACCCGGATGAAAGTTTTTTTCAAAAAGGCAATCCAAAACCTCTACTATGTTATTGAAAAGGAAGTTATGGCATCTCTGGCATACAGTGTTGGGGCAAGGGTCCATCTGACCACTGATACCTGGTCTGCAAAGCACGGTCAGGGCAGGTATATCACGTACATTGCGCATTGGGTCAACCTGCTGACGGCTGACACGCATGGAATGCGTGGCTCCGCAGCGGAGTTGGTGACACCGCCACGACTTGCAGGCAGGCCTACTGCCACTTCCTCTACTCCTACTCCATCCTCTTCGATATCCTCCTCGGCTGAGTACTCTTCTGCTGCGGCGTCTGGCTGCACATCAACTGAATCCCCCCAGCTCCCCAGGGGCTATTCCACATCCCGGATACGACATTGTCAAGCTGTCTTGGGGTTGACTTGCCTGAAAGCAGAGAGCCACACAGGACAGCACTCCTGTCTGCCCTGAACGCACAGGTGGATCAGTGGCTGACCCCGCAACAACTGGAGATCGGCAAAGTGGTGTGTGACAATATAACAAATTTGTTATCGGCATTAAATTTGGGCAAGTTGTCATATGTGCCGTGCATGGCACATGTGTTGAATCTCATCGTACAACGCTTTGTGTCTAAGTACCAAGGCTTACAGGACGTCCTCAAGCAGGCCAGGAAGGTGTGTGGCCATTTCAAGCATTCCTACACGGCCATGGCGCACTTTTCCGATATTCAGCGGCGAAACAACATGCCAGTGAGGCGCTTGATTTGCGACAGCCCGACATGCTGGAATTCAAAACTCCTAATGTTCAACCGCCTGCTCCAACAAGAAAAAGCCATCAATGAGTATTTGTATAACCGGGGTGCTAGGACAGCCTCTGCGGAGCTGTGAATTTTTTTGCCACGTTACTGGACACTCATGCGCAATGCCTGTAGGGTCATGCGTCCTTTTGAGGAGGTACCAAACCTAGTCAGTCGCACCGAAGGCACCATCAGCGACCTCATCCCATTTGTTTTCTTCCTGGAGCGTGCCCTGCGGAGAGTGCTGGATCAGGCCGTAGATGAGCGTGAAGAGGAAGAGTTGTGGTCACCATCACCACCAGAAACAGCCTTGTCATCATCGCTTGCCGGACTTGCAGCAACGCTGGAAGAGGAGTATGAAGAAGAGGAGTCAGAGGAGGAATGTGGCTTTGAGGAGGAGTAAGACCAACCACAGCAGCCACCCCAGGGTGCTCGTTGTTGTCACCTATCTGTGACCCATGGTGTTGTACATGGCTGGGGGGAAGAACAGACCGTCAATGACATCAGTGAGAACGGGAAATGAGTAGCTCTGCATCCAACCTTCTGCAAATGGGGTCTTTCATGCTGTCATGTCTGTTGAGGGACCCTCGTATAAAAGGGATGAAGAAGAACGACCTGTACTGGGTGGCCACGCTACTAGATCCCCGGTATAAGCAGAAAGTGGCAGAAATTTTACCAAATTACCGAAAGTCGGAAAGGATTCAGCAGTTCAAAACCAAACTAAAAAATATGCTTTACACAGCTTATAAGGGTATGTCACAGCACAACGGGAATCTAACTGGGGAAGAGGTGAATGTAATCCTCCTCCTACCACGGCGGCAAGGACTGGACGATTTACAGATGTGCTGTTGATGGAGGACATGCGGAGCTTTTTCAGTCCTACTCATCGCCACAGCCCTTTGGGATCCAGCCTTAGAGAACGACTCGACCGACAGGTAGCAGACTACCTCGCCTTAACAGCAGATATCGACACTCTGAGGAGCAATGAACCCCTTTACTACTGGGTGTGCAGGCTTGACCTGTGGCCTGAGCTATCCCAGTTTGCGATAGAACTTCTGGCCTGCCCTGCTTCAAGTGTCCTGTCAGAAAGGACATTCAGTGCAGCAGGAGGCATTGTCACTGACAAGAGAAGTCGCCTCGGTCAAAAAAGTGTTGATTACCTCACCTTCATAAAGATGAATGAGGCATGGATCCCGAAGGGACTGACAGTGCGGAATACGATTGACTAACAAAAGGCCTGATGACATGCCTTGGCCTCAAAATGGTCCCCACGCTGCTGTATTTAATGTCTGCATACCGGATGACTTTCGTGAATTCTCCGCCACCAACTAGGGTTCAAGCCACAATGTTTTAGTCACTTTTCTGCCTGGAAAACATCAATTTTTCCGGCCACTGCTACAACAGCGGCTGCAACAATGCCGTTATTTTTCACGCATGTGTACATGCCTAATTTTTCTGTCCTATGGTGCAGCACTGTGGCTGCAAAAACAAAACAAAACAAAAATCACATACAAGTGTGAATTCCCCTTCGTGATTGTTACCTTGTTGTGGTGAAGGGGATTGTGTGTCACAATGAAGCAATCATCACCTCTATGAGTGTGTTGGCAATGTTGCCACACCCCAGATGATAAGGCCGTTGCTTCATTATGGTCAGACCAAAAGCGATCGGACAGCTGGATAATATTTCATAGAAAAAACATTAATTTCCCATTTTTTTTTTTAAGTTGTATCGGTTTTTAATACATAAAATAAAAAATCATAATAAAGCGTCTTAATAGTTTATTAGAAATAATGCAGACAATTAAAAAAATCCCCATCAATTCCAATACAAAGAAAGTACAGAGCTCAGAACTAAATTATGTCATGATGTCGTAATGGTTTGTTAATTCGACAATGGTTAATCAATTCGACACATGTCCCCGGATAGGGTACGTAACAGGGATTAAACTGATAGGAATAGTACTAGTTAAGACACCACTCGTATAGGGTGTCACAGCACATGCCCCAATTTGGGAGTAAGAAGACCGAACAAGCTGCTTTTTCCATCTCCCGGTTCCTAAAATCAATTCAGTTTGGTGTATGAGAGTTTGGTCTGTCACTGTGAAGGCAGTCGAAGGAACCCGGCCTAAAAATTTTTTCACAAAAGGCAATCCCTGATATGGGACGTAACAGGGATTAAACTGATAGGAATAGTACTAGTTAAGACACCACTCATATCTGGTGAGAGAGTAAATTGAACGGCGCTGACGCAGTGACCGTGGATTAAAACAAAGGGGAGGGAGCCAGCGTTTTTTTAACCATCTCCCCGTTCGAAAAATCTATTCAATATATGGACCCCATATTGGGGACGTAACAGGGATTAAACTGATGAGAATAGTACTACAGAAAATACCACTCATATCGGGTGTGACAGTAAATTGCACGGCGCGGGCGAAGTGACCGTGGATTAAAACAAAGGGGAGGGAGCCAGCGTTTTTTTAACCATCTCCCTGTTCGAAAAAGCAATTCAATAAATGGACCCTATATTGGGGGACGTAACAGGGAATAAACTGATGAGAATAGTACTACAGAAAATACCACTCATATCGGGTGTGACAGTAGATTGCATGGCGCAGGCGCAGTGACCGTGGATTAAAACAAAGGGGAGGGAGCCAGCGTTTTTTAACCATCTCCCCGTTTGAAAAATCTATTTAATTCACCTTTCGGGGACCCTTGGTGTTGTACGTGGCTGGGTGGAGGAAGAAACTTTCAATGACATCACCGGGACATGGCTAGCTTGGTATCCAACCTTGTGCAAATGGGGAGTTTGCGGTTGTGCAAATGGACTGTTTGCGGTTGTTTGCGGTGCATTAAAAGGGGAGTTTGGTCTGTCAATGTCTGCGAAGCGGGCGTAACACTACCTGATTGATACAACATCATACCTGAACGTATACACACACTGGATGTTTTAAAGCATGTTATTCCAAACAATTTAGGAATGTTAGTTGTTTTATGCCCTTTATGCATTAAAACCCGACTCTGTGTCCACTACGTAATTTTCCATGGGAGTTTTGCCATGGATTCCCCTACGGCATGCCACAGTCCAGGTGTTAGTCCCCTTGAAACAACTTTTCCATCACTATTGTGGCCAGAAAGAGTCCCTGTGGGTTTTAAAATTCACCTGCCTATTGAAGTCTATGGCGGTTTGCCCGGTTCACCCATTCGCGAACATTTGCGGAAGTTCGTGTTCGCGAATGGAAGATTTTATGTTCGCGACATCACTACTGGGCGCCGCTCCGTTCGCCCGGTATAGGCTCCAGTATCTTCTGTGACTTGGTCATACTAGGCGGAGCCTAGTATCACTTTGTTATACTAGGCGTTTCCCAGGCTGTAGCACTGACCAATCTCAGCGCACAGCTCACAGCCTGGGATAACAAAAACTCCCAGTCACTCCCACTCCCAGCTCCACCTAGTATGACCAAGTCACAGAAGATACCGGAGCCTATACCGGGCGAACGGAGCAGCGCCCAGGGATAATAGTAAGTGCAGGGAGATCCCTGGGCACCGCTCTACATGTCAGCATACTTAGTTCACATTTTTTGACCCGATGAAAGGTCCTCTTTAAGGCTCAAAGTGGCATAAAAAAATAAAAATACTTACCTTCACCAATCACTGCTGGTATTTGCTTTCTGGTGCCTCTCAAAAGTCAGGTCTTACCTTCTCAACCAATCACTGGCCACAATGGGGACCCACCTTAGACAGTGATTGCTGAGTGGCCATTTCCTCTTTGTATAGAGCAGGGGGGCACAACCTTTTCTGGTTGGGGGCCACATTGTCAGCCTGAACCAATTCCAAAGGGCCGAAAATAAAACCTAAAGGGGTATTACCAACTAAACTACTGTATTTTTGTCATATTGAATATACAGTATACACTATAAATGTCTAGTTACAGTGCTGGGACTCCCATCTAATAGGAGAATACATGAAAGATACATGTAAGAAGCCATAAGACATAGACTTACACGTCTTTTACCAAATGTTTGGGGGCCGCACAGAGTGGTATTTAGGGCAGCATGTGTGCACCCCTGGTCTAGAGGCACCAAGATGCAGACATCAAAATGGATTCGGCAGGATCAGTAGGAGGGTCAGTGGGATGTAAATATAACTTTCTTTGTATAGCCACTTTGTGACAAAACAAAAGTGATCAGCCAGACAACCAATTTAAGAGTTTTTATATAGACACATTTGTGGTATATGTGATAGATACATTGTAAGGGTGGATTCACACTGGCATTAGGGATTCCATTATGGCTTTCCGTTATAACGTGGTTATAACGAAACATAATGGAATCCATAAGACGGATCCGTTCTTTTGCCCATAGACTTCTATTATGACGGAATGCAAAATGGAAGCCTTTAAAAGGCATTCCGTTTGCTTTCTGTCATAATACAAGTCTATGAGAAAGCATAACGGATCCGTCTGGTTCCCGTTATGCAAGACGGAAAACAAAATACGGGACTTTGTTTTCCGTCTTGCTTAATGGGACCCAGACGGATCCGTTATGCTTTCCCATAGACTTGTATTATGACAGAAAGCAAACGGAATGCCTTTTAAAGGCTTCCGTTTTGCATTCTGTCTGGGCATTCCGTTATTTTCTGTTATAACATGCAATAACGGAATCCCTAGCGCTAGTGTGAACCCACCCTAATGTAAATCTTTTAAAAAAAAAAAGAAAGGAAAGAAAATCTATGAGTTGTATCATCCAAATATGGAAATTATATTATAAGGAGGTTTTCTCCTCCTAGACTCTAGGCACATGGTGGTATTGCAGGTACATGCTGGACAAATACATAATATGGTGGAATTAGATTCCATGTACCAATTATATGGAGACACACCAAGAGTTTTGACATGTTACCTCACATGCTGTTTCATGCAAGTGTTCTCTCTTCAAAGCATTGATTCAGGGACACATTATAACATTTGATAAAACTACCCTATAGAGGCCCATGGTGATCCTATTGGTCTAGAACAGTAGATTTTCTTTGTTGTTCACCTTTGTGGAGATTTTCAAAAGAACTAACAGATTGGCTAGGCTTGCTATTGGTAACCATGCTTAATTGATGTCTCCATCACTGTCCTGCATGCTCTGCAAGTCCTGGATCTTGCCGCATCAACATCTAGTATGACATCAGGTCAAATGACCGCTGCAGTGGTCACATGTCACCAATGCGTCTTGTGACCCATTGAAATGATGGGTGACCTGTCACCTCTGCAGCCAGTCATTGGCTGTAGCTGTCACGCGATCCAGTGTCAAACCTCCCATGGAAACGGGGAGACCCAGGACTTATAGAGCAGGCAGGAGAGTGATGGAGTGGGAACCCAGCAGTGGGGATCAGTTAATTATGATTAGCACCGAGGGTCCCCCCATGTTGTAGGGTCTGTAGAAAAGCTCCACAATGGTGAACAGCCCCTTTAATCTTGTTTTCTTTTGTTCTTGTAGAAGGAGCATTGCTTCTTTCTATGGGTATACTTAGCCAGTTTCAAAACTTTAAATTTTTTTTTCTTATTGACTGATTTACAGAATATATGTGTTAAATTGACATTTGACTTTGTAGTCATGTTGTGTGAAAAAAAACTGTATTAGTGAGCTAGGCAGAATACAGTAAAACAGCCGGAGAATACAATGTTTTTAATAGCATTTGGTAAAAATAACAACCTGTCAGATTCGGACACATCCTGAATGTTACTCGCAGGGAAAGCAGCAGAGCAAAAAATACAAATGAAAGTTTGCTGAGGCAAAGACAGAACATTGCGATTGTGAATTACACAAAGAAGGCAATGGTCTAAATGAGAAGTACTGTACAATTACATTTTTTTTTTTCCAAAAGTTAAAGGGGTTTTCAACGTATGGTATATGGGTTGTATAGAAAAGATGTAATTATGTTTCTAATTGATTTAAGGACAAAGAACAATCTGCAATGACTAAAACTGCCGTATTTCAAAGTATTTATTGAGCTGTATAATTAGCCATAAAATTTTCTTTGACGGAAAAGTCAATTTAAAGTAACTCATTATGACTCATAATGCCATAGCCATAATATAATAAATGATTAAAAAGATGACAATTCCTTCCTTATTCTTATGAATTTCATATAACAACATCCTCTGACAACTTTAAAAAGAAGACATGGATTGTAAGTTACTCTAGAATAGAGCATGTCTCTGGTACAACAGTTATATCTACCAAAAACGCATATAACTACACTAACCGCTGTACCCTGTTTATAGGGAAGGCAAATAGGGCAAATGCCCGTAAACTCCCACCACCAGGGGTGCTAATTTTGTATGTATATATAGTTTCAGCAAAGTGTAGCTTGCTGAGGCGCTTATCTTTAAAGTGTTTTACGGGCCTGGATTTTTATAGAATGGCATGTAGGTGGGACTTGCCATTCCCTCCCCACTCCAGTAAAACACTTTCCCCTAGCCTGAGGAAAATCCAGGTGTAGCTGTTGGGCTCATTTCTGTGGGGATAAATATAGGACTGAAATGCTCTATCAGGATCACAACCTAAACGCTGGATGTCCTGCTTGCTGAAAGATTGATTTCCAATGTGGTGTTGAGTGTTAGGTGAGAAAACGTATGTTTAGTTAGAGCCCAGACGGGGAAGCTATTTTCTTTATGTTTATGTATCTTTTTGCTGTGAAATACATACTAATGAATGTATAACTTGGATGTCACTTTTTTGCTTTATTTTAGAGAAAATAAATATTATTTGCACTTCTAAAGCTTATAACGTGTCATTATTACCAATCCCGCCACAAGTGTGGTCCTGCAGCAATATATATGGAAATCAGTTCTCCAGCTCCATGTTAACAAACATATCCTAAATATGTGTACCCCAGACCAATAGCACATGCAAACAGATCAATACTAACAGTCTAGAGCAATGATGGTGAGCCTTTCAGAGACCAAGTGCCCAAACTGCAACATAAAACCCACTTATTTATCGCAAAGTGCTTACACGGCAATATAACCTGAATGCTACAGTCCAATATAGTATATCTTCCATGTACTTTATCATTTAACTATAATAGCCTGCCTACATTCAATGTGCTGCCTGTGCCGTTCATAGTGCCCCCTGTGCTGGTGAATGGCAGGAAAAGTCTAGGGCATATTGGTACAAATATAGACTTTTTGCAGGGTGCGGGTGCCCACAGAGAGGGCTCTAAGTGCCGCCTCTGGCACTTGTACCATAGGTTCGCCACCACTGGTCTAGAGGATCACTATTCCTTTCTGTTTTTTTTGACAAATTCTTGACCTAACCTCTTCCCTCCAGCCAGAGGTGTAACTTGACCAGCATGCACTTTCTATAATTCCGGTGTTCTATAATTCCTTTTGGGGCACGAGGGTCTTTGGACCTCTCAGGCTCTTGGGCCCAGGAGTGAGTGCTACTGCTGAACCCCCTATTGCTACACCCCTGGATGAGACCATTGATTGCCAGCAGCGGTCACATGTTGTCACTGGGAAAACAGCCCTGTCACCTGAGACCTGCCAGACAAGGAATCATCTATTCTTTGTTACACATAGATACCCTAAGTTGTTTGGTTTCCTGTCTGCTTTTGTTGGCATTTTCTTGGAGCCAAAACCACTGTGGCCAGATGTTATATGTTGCCCAATAGGAAACTATAGAATGGCAGCATGCTCTGGGTATAACATTTTGCTGGTGCTTTCACATAGACTTCTCTATAGAAAGAAAAAAAAATGTTTAAGAATGGGTGCTCTAGGGAGTTTAAGAGCTAAGGGTAGCACATATAAATTTCTGTCCATGGTAAAATTGCCCATGCACTTTATCTAGTGGTAGAAGTATTTATCAAGGAGGTCTTTACAAGTGTGAGAACATCTGTAGGACTAGTTATCAGTGGAGATCTTAGCAGTTAATTGGATTGAACAATATGAGTAATGAACAGAATACATTTGCTTAGAGGGGAATCAATGTAATTCGCTACAAGGTGACTGACAACTGGATCTGTGGGTATTGGATATGTAATCTTGAAATGTAATTGCCTATTTAATTATATGCATAATTATACATAACTTTCTGGGGGAGGGGTAGTCACATATAGAACACTGTGATGGGGGGCGCATCAAAATGACAACAAAGGTCTGTAAGAAGGGCCGAGAACAATATATTTATATAGTATTCTAGACATTTATAGAGCATCTGTCAACATGATCAACCCTATTACAAAATGCATATGGCCTGGCAGGGTTGATTATACAGTGCTAAAAAATCATTATAACTTATTATGACATTATCTGTTGCTGAGAAAAATACATTTTAACCCCTTAAGGACGAAGGGCGTACATGTACGCCCTTCGTCCGCACTTTAAAGATGGCGCTCGCTGAGCTGCGGGTAAACGCTTGATTCATCAAGCTGACACCCGCAGCTCATGTCCGCGATCGGCAGCGATGCCGATCGCGGACATTTAACCCCTCAGATGCCGTGGTCAATCCTGACCACGGCATCTGATCTCGCAAAACCGAAAGTTTCACTTTCGGTTTTGCCCGGCTCCTGATGGCCACAAGGGGCGCTGGAGCATGCATGTAGTACCCTAGGTTTCTGTGAATGAAACCTAGGTTACTACTAGTATTCCTATGGAGCCTATGACTGTAATAGGCTCCATAGGAAATATGTGATTTCTCATATATTCCAATGCTATTGCATTGAATATATGAGAATAGCAATCTGATGATTGCATCTTATAGTTCCCTATGGGAACTATAAGAAAGTGGTAAAAAAAAAAAAAAGTTTAAAAATAAAAATTAAATAAAAAAATATAAAAATTCAAATCACCCCCTTTCCCCAAAATGAAAATAAAATAAATAAAAAATAAAAAATTACACATAATGGGTGTCGCAATGTGCAAAAACGCCCATACTATAATAATATTAAAAATATTCACCATACGGTAAACATAAAACGGAAAGAAAGCGTCCAAATGGCTAATTCGCCATTTTTGGACGCTTCATTTCCTAAAAAAATGAATAAAAAGTGATCAAAACATCATACGCACCCCATAATGGTATCAATTAAAAGTTCAGATTTCCCGCAAAAATGAGCCCCTACACTGCTCCGTACGCATAATTACAAAAAAGTTATAGGGGTCAAAACATGGCGACAAAAAATAAAATAAAAAAATTCACACTTTTAATTTTTTTTTCACTATCAAAACGCAAGAAAAACTATACATATTAGGTATTGCCGGATTTGTACTGACCTGAAGAATAAAATTAACCAGTCAGTTTTATCGCAAATCGAACGTTGTAATTTAAAAATCCGTAAAACTGTGGTGAAATTGCTTTTTTTTTGCAATTTCACCCCATTTGGAATTTTTTTCCCGTTTCCCACTACATCACATACAAAAATAAATGGTAGCGTTAAAAAGTACAACTTGTCCCGCAAAAAATAAGCCATCATATGGCTATGTGAGCGGAAATATAAAAATGTTATGGCTTTTGGAAGGCAGGGAGCGCAAAACAAAAACGCAAAAATCCCAAAACCCCCGGTCCTTAAGGGGTTAATTAATATGCAAATTACCTAAATGTAGTACCATGGGGCTGATTAGAGCCCTTGGAGTACCAGTTTGTTACACCCCTTTAGCTTTAGTCCCTCACCCCCTTTTCCTGGATTTACAGTGCTAGACATATCATCTATCCCTGTCATCTTGTGACTGCTGCTCTTCAAGACTTCAGATTTGTCATTTTGTGCCTGAGCTGCATCTCCCGTTCTCAGCACTTGCTCAGTGTATCGCCTGCTGCTCTCCAAGCAGATTCCAACTGAGAAAGTGCCGAAACCAGAAGATACAATGCAGGTCTCTGTGCCTTCTCAGTTTGAATCTGCACTGCTTGGAGGACAGCAGGAGACTTACTGAGCAAACATCGAGATCAAAAGATACAGCACAGGCACAAGAAAACAGGGCTAGATGGGATGTCTAGCCCTGTCAATCCACGGGAAGGGGTGTAGGACTGAAGCTAAAGGGGTGCATCAAACTGGTGCTCCGAGGGTGTTACAAACAGTAGATGTGGATCTACTGTACCAACTAACCAGTATGGCAATAGGCTAGACCTAAATTATGCTGGAAGTTCCCTTGTTTTCACCTTTTAGCCCCGAATCACGGATATTATCTGGACTTCACTGCAGGGGAGCCACCAGGCCACTACCTCGTTCAATAATCCATGTGTGGTTGGCCACTGACCAATGGGGTTCAGTGACACCAATGTGAAGAACTGAGGGATCAGGCAGTATTTGTGAACAGGAAACAGGTAAAGGTGAATGTAGGCAGAAATGGAGGAATATGGTGGACAGTGAAAAGCTAGGGCAGGCAGGTCAGAGTTAATAAACAGACAGGGGTTCGGTAAATGGGCAGACAGACAATATTCGTTTTTGCTCTATTTTGCGAAATTTTTGCATAATATTTGCAAAATAAATTCACGAATTCTAGAATTCGTGATCTTCAGTCATTATTTTCACGATTACATAAATCAGCACTAATGATGCACTTTTTTTGCGCAATACGTGCACATTCACATTTTATCAGGTCTGAGTAGATATTACTTATTGGTGCACTAAGTATTGTTTTGACATCACAGCACTATGTCTGTAGCACGTATGTATGGACAGCAGAGAAACAGTAATTCCTATCACACTACCTAACACCCTGCACTGGAACCTATCAGCTACACTATATCACTATCTTACCTACACTGACTATCTCCCACTGACAATCTGTATTATATATATGAGCTCAGCTAACTAACTATCTAATATAATTGAATAAGGAATAGGAACCAGATGAAAGCACAGAGCACAGTAATGCCACTGCTGTCTCTCTCAGAACTGCAAAAAAAACTGCAGAAAATGGCTGCTGGGGAGTTTATTATATAGTAAGGAGTAGGGAACTTTCCTATTGGTTGCGAGGGATGTTGCTAAGCTCTGACAAAGGTATTGCAGCCTTCTCATTGGCTCACAAGCAAGAAGGGAGGTTACTGATGAAAAACAATCTAGAATATTCGCAATTACTAATATATAGCACTATATTCTACATCTTCCCGAATTCTCAATGTGCTGATATTCGCGATAAAAATTCGCAATTAGAACACTATCAACACTAACAGAAAGCACACCATCTTTGGTAAAGGATAATTTCAGACGAATGTGTCCACTGCGGGTACCACGCTCCATGTGGGAATTTGATTTCCCGTTATGGACACTGCTTCTATGACATATGCGCATGGCATTATAATGATTTATATTGTTGAGTGTTTCTGCCTGTCATCGGTACAAATCATTACAATGAGGTCGGGCCGATACACACCACATTATAAATCATGATAATGCTATGAGCTCTGGTCATAGGAGCAGCGTCCATAACAGGAAATCACGCTCCCATATGGAGCTTGTTTGCCACAGTTGGCACGCTCGTCTGAAATTAGCCTTAAGCTGAGGCACCTCTCCTTTGGGAAATGCACCTTAATAAACCCACAGGTGTCCAGCCATTGGCTAGCAGAGATTGGAGAAACTGTGTACTGACTCTTTAAGAGCCAGGAAACGTGCATGCATGCTCTACACAACAAGGATGAGGCCTTGTAACTTGGTGTAGGCTGTTGCTTCTAGCAAAGGACACAGGACTTTGGTGTCCGTCTCTGCTTTTGGAAGGCAGAGGAGACCCAACAGGGATTAGCCACTGTACATAAGCTTAGTGAATGATGTGGTGCCCTTTCCTGCACCGGATATTAGGCATCTGTGGAAGGCCTCTGTATTCCAGTTAGGCCATTTGCCTGGTTTAATAGGGTTGATCATGCTGACAGATGCTCTTTAAGCACTTATGTCTCATCTGTACCTAAACCTGTTCAGTTCTCACAGTTTTAAGCCAAAAATGTCACGAAATGTTGGTCACGTAATGCAATCTCATCCCACTGGCATTTTTGATACCTGCCACTGACGTAATCTTTTCCTTTGCCATCTTCAAGTGAACAATGATGTTATATCATGCATCTGTATCAGCTCAGCAAAGCTGTGCATGATTGAATAACCGCCCTAATTATACCAGGGTGATAATGTCTATTTTTCACTTGCATTTGGTGTGTCCATCTAATTGAAAGTTGAGCACATTAGTCGTGCACTGAATAAATAGGCCATTCCTGCTGTCTTTCATCAATAATGTACTGTTCTATTATCAAGGAACCTAATAGAGTGTAACAAATTCTAGCTAAACTAATACAAGCTTCACACCAGACTAGAATGAACAGATAATATTGTGCTTTCAACAAACAAGGACTCAATATAATGTGCAGGCTTTACATACACACATCAATGTGTCATTAAACAATTCTAATAAATAATATAATCATTCTGTATTTATTTGCTTACAGATTATTTGGATTGGCTTTTGGCTCTCAATTACTACAGCAATTTATTCTGCTGTGATAGTGAGGCAGAGTTGCAAAAATATTCCAAAAAACTAATCATATATTTATGCAGTAAATAAATGAATGGAGGTATCCAAGTTAGGTGCAAAGTTTAAAGGGGCTTTCACTAACAACATAATCAGCTATCCGCAGTGACCACATGACCTATTCACAAGCAACATTTAGTTCCCTTTATGAAGTCGAAAATATGCATTTCTGAAACAGTGTAATAACACCTTTATTAGAGGCATTTTTTCATCTCTTTCCAGCAGTCTGTAGTTCCCCTTTTCTTGTCTGCATGCTCTCTGTAATTGCTCAAAAGTCTATCAGCAATACATAGTAGATAGGCAGGGAGGAGAAAGATGCAACCAGGGTCTCTCTCCCACAGTGTGTCTGTGAGACTGTATGACCTAAGAGTGCATGGCAGCAGCGATATTGGGTTGGCTTGGAGCACACAGTACACCAGTAAAAAAGGTCAAGCATATGTAATTTAGACATATCTCTATCTAGTATACATGTCCAATTGTTTGTAGATCAATTGTGATTTCCCAACTATTCTCTAACTTTTCTTTGAAAGACAATAGAAATGAACAAATACATTTTAAACAAATTCAATTTGTTACAAATTTCCCCAAAGTTTTGATTTCCAATGAGTCCAATTTTATGGGATTTGTTACGCATGAATTGTGCAAAATGGTAGCCACAATTTTACAGTTGAAAAGAAGGCATCTGTCAGCAAAAAGAATTAATTCTTAGACCGTTTCTTAATTAAAAAATAAATAAATGACAGTTCAGTGTGCAGCCTGTTTGTTAAATCTGGCCATCATCTGTTTACTTATATTTATGTATAGCACAGTCATTTTCATATCGGTCAATAGCCTAAGGAGGCTATCAAATTCCTTTTTTTGGTCATGTTATGTATGCTTAAAATAAAACATTTATTATTTCTTTTAAAACATCAATCGATCCAACATTGCTTAAAAATAACAGATGGTCACTTGGTACAGTAGGAATAAAAATCTGATATTTCCCTATTTGTTTGTTTGTATTTCTCTTTAATTTTGACTGAGGTTGTACTTTAGTATGAGGAAGTATACACTAGGATATTCATCTCATATCCCTGTGAACTGATCTATTTTAGCTACAGTATATCAGGTATTGAATCTTCTTGCTATTTAAGCTGTTAAATAGCAAGAGTAACAACTTTGTATCCAGCTTTATGCAAGTAAGTTGTCAATTACACTCCTAGGCTAATCAATCACTAGTCTCTGTCCCTTATCGCTATAACTTCCTCACTAACAATTGCCTCTTTTTCTTACTAACATACGGGGTGCCTGCCTGCAGCGCATCACGCTGTTATCACTTTATTCCTATATGATCCTTCTAGCTTGAAAATAATAGATTCTATCTGTTCGTCCCACTGCTTCTGCTGCGCATGAGTGAGGAGATTTTTGCTCCTTACCAGTCAATGTGCATGCGCCATAACTTAGATTAATTCTATAAATTTTAGTCTATCATCTGCGCGTGCGCTCCCACTTAAAGATTTTTAGTGTATTCCGGAATCAACTAGACATCACAAGATAGCTAGGCTGAATTGAATCAAAATTGATGGACACACGTATATAATTTTTACTCTTTGGGGGAGGGGGAGGGAATAAATGGTATTATTTGGATAGTTTTTAATAATATAATGTACAAGTATATTAAAAAACAATAATTTTATTTTATTATAATTTTATGTTTAATGCTGTTGTCAATATTTCCTGTATGGGAAAATGTATTTTCTACCCATTATTTTTCTCTAGGTTGTGTAGTATAATAAAATACTGAAATATAAACATATATTTACCATAGATAATAAAGTAATATCCTACACTTATATGTGAGATATATTAATCTTTGGGTAATATGGATTTCTTTCATTATGAAAAACATTTTTATTACAATTATACAGTTTTTATTCACTTCTCTATTTTATCAATTTTTTTACCCCCCCCCCCTTGTTTTTTATATATAAGAAAACAAAAAAGACATGATGAATATAATATCCTAAATTAATTTTAGAAAAAGTATGGTCTTCATGATAGGTTAAAGATGTTATATATTTTCATCTGAATATTAAGTAAATAATAGAGAGAATTCTTATGGGGATTACCATAGGTATGCCTTTATCCCCTTATTTTTAAATAAATGCCGTATATGAAAACCCTTCATTTAATCTATCGGGCTCATGGTATTGAACCTATAAATCCAGCGACAATCGCTTTGTAATAGTTTTTTATCTAGATTGCCCCCTCTGGGTCCCAATCTCATCTTTTCCACTCCCCAGAACCTTAACTGACTGATATTTTTTCCTTTTACATATTTCATATGTCTTGAGATAGACATATCTTTATCTGTCTCTATTGCGCTCAGATGGCCTAAGATACGACGTCTTAATTCTTGTGTCGTCTTTCCGACATATATTTTTGGACACGTGTATGACGCAATGTAGATCACTCCTTGAGTTTTGCAAGTGATTAACTGTCTAATCTCATATTCCTTTTTGTCACTTGGTTTAACAAATTGTTTGATTCTGGGAATATATCTGCAAAAGGAGCAATCTTCACATGGTACCGATCCTCAATATTTTTCTCTGATTTCCATGTTCGTACTTATAGTTTCTTGGAGGAAACTATGGACAAATTGGTCTCTCAAATTTGGGCCTCTACAATAGGTAATACTTGGATTGGATGTAAGAACAGATTTTAAATCTTTGTCTGATTTTATGATATACCAGTATTTTTTTAGGACTTGATATATTTCTTTGCTGTATCCATCAAATGTACCAATTCATCTAATGATGTCATTGTCTTTTTTCGTAGGAGTTTTCAATAGATCCTCGGTCTTATTACTTCTAGCTCTGTTAAAAGCTTTTTTAAGGGGACGTGTTGGATAACTCCAGTTTCAAAATCTCTGAAACGGCTCATTACTTTCTTCTGTAAATGCCATCTCATTGGTGCAATTTCTTCTCGCTCTCAAGTTTTGGCCAGTCGGGATTTTGGGAAACTTGTTCCCCTCTAAAAGACATGTCACTGAATCCAGAAATGTTAGATATACCGTAGTTTTTGATTAAATAACTATAAAAATAAGATGGGTATTTTGACAATTCTGTTAGTAACACAATTTTTTACTTTTTTTTTTGGTAGAGTGTAATTTTTGGGAGATAAATTGTTTATATTATTACATAATATAATCTTTGGATTTTTGGAAAATATATTCCAATTACCTTTCCTGACAATAAGGTAAAGAAAACGGAGCCTTCCTCATGGCACCACATGTTAGACATGATAATTTGCATATATCTTTCCCCAGAAACCAAGAGAATTGTTGCCTAGTCCACAATACACCTACTGTATACTAGGTGGTCTCCATAATAAAAATGTTACCTGTCTAGAGTCCCTCTAAGGTTTCAAAGACACAAAAAAGCAACTGTATGCTCTGCTTTGATAAAGGGCAAATGCTTTGAAAGAGCTATTTGCAGATACCTTAACTATAATCCTAGTTATGTTTGAAGGCCTGTTTCAAAGGTCAAATATCTATTCATGCTTTGTAAGTCTGTTTAAAAGGCTGGCCAATGACTGGAAGGATAAGCTGTGATTGTGAAAGGCTGAGCTATTTTAATTCTTTTTTTTTCAAGTGTATCTCTCTTGGTTTGCTTGAAATCAGTTACAAAGTATTTGTTAGAATGCTATTTTTTTAAAAATTCAGTATAAATTCTAAATTGATTTGCTCATCTCTGGTATATATATATATATATATATATATATATATATACAGTTGCAGAAAAAGTATGTGAACCCTTTGGAATAATATGGATTTCTGCACAGTCTGCTTAAACTAATAACACACAAAGAATTAAATGTTACCATGTTTTTATTGAACACCACAATGTAAACATTCACAGAGCAGGTGGAAAAGTATGTGAACCCCTAGACTAATTCCATCTCCAAGAGCTAATTGGAGTGAGGTGTCAGCCAACTGGAGTCCAATCAATGAGATGTTGATCAGTCCACAGTAAGACAAATTGTCTATAAATGGAGAAAGTTCAGCACTGCTGCTACTCTCCCTAGGAGTGGCCGTCCTGTAATGATGACTGCAAGAGCACAGCGCAGACTGCGCAAAGAGGTGAAGAAGAGCCTAGAGTGTCAGCTAAAGACTTACAAAAGTCTCTGGTATTTGCTAACATCCCTGTTAGAAAATCTACGATATGTAAAACACTAAACAAGAATGGATTTCATGGGAGGATACCACAGAGAAAGCCACTGCTGCCCAAAAAAACCATTGCTGCACGTTTACAGTTTGCACAAGATGTTCCACAGCAGTACTGGCAAAATATTCTGTGGACAGTTAAAACTAAAGTTGAGTTGTTTGGAAGAAACACACAACACTATGTGTGGAGAAAAAGAGGTACAGCACACCAACATCAAAACCTCATCCCAACTGGGAAGTATGGTGGTGGGGGCATCATAGTTTGGGGCTGCTTTGCTATGTCAAGGCCTGGACGGATTGCTATCATCGAAGGAAAAATATATTCCCAAGTTTAGACATTTTGCAGGTGAACTTAAGGCCATCTCTCCACCAGCTGAAGCTCAACAGAAGATGGGTGTTGCAGCAGGATAACGACCCAAAGCATAGAAGTAAATCAACAGGGGGGGGGCGTGGCTAGCGGCCGGCATGAGCGGTCGCATGTGAGCGGCTCTCCAGCTCCCGGCACTCATCCTGTATTTTCCTGCCGCTGACTCTACCACTCGTCAGACACGGTACTCTCCTCGGGGATCCGCTGGGCAGCACTCCCCGCACAGTTATGGTGCCGAGCATATGCAGGCAGCAGCGGAGAAGCTGAAGGAGTTCGCCCGCCAGGACTCCTAACACGGCGCCGGCTCAGCAGGCACGCCGCGTGCGCAGCACACACGTGGCCAGGCAGTGCTGCAGGCAGCAGCTGAGGTGGAGAAAACACCTGAGCTTACCCTGAAAGAGGCACACCAGCAGCTAATGTTGGCCATTACAACCTGCCTATCCTCTCTTACCACTAAGGTATGGGTCAACCTGGGGTTGCTAAGACAAGATGTTCAACAGGTCCATGGAGCTAAAGACAGGATTTCTGCTCTAAAGTACTTGACACGTCCATTGCCTGTGAAAATTCAGACCTTAGAGGGGTCGGTCGCCCTGTGGAAGCAAAGATGCGACGATTTGGAGAATCGGGCCCGGAGAAACAACGTCCGCTTCTTGGGTATGCCTGAAAGAGCCAAGGGCCTTGATCCATCCACCTTGTTGGAGAACTGGTTTAAAGCTGCTTTTCCTGAGGCAGCCTTCTCCATGGCATACGCAGTTGATAGGGCCCATAGGGTACCGACTCGTCCACTGCCTCCAGGAGCACCACCTAGACCTGTTGGCCCGTATGCTGAATTGGAAAGACCTCATTCTCAGCCAGGCACAGCTGAAGCAAACCATCGTGTATGATAACGCTACTATGTCCTTATTTCCTGATTTCTCGGCTGAGCTTCAGAAGAAGAGAGTAACCTTTGTCTCTGTGAAAAGGCACCTTCGAGACCTGAATCTCCTTTACTCTATGGTGTATCTTGCTTGCCTGAGTGTCACTGAGGGTGGAAAATCTAATTTCTTCACGGATCCGAAAGAGGCCAATGACTGGGTTTCCAGGAGATCGCGTAGACAGTCGCCGACCTGGTCCTGTTGAGCTTCGTCACCATCTTCTTTTCTTTGCTCGACTCCGCTTCCTTTAGGAGTGCCAAATGCACTCTGAGACGGTATTCTTTGTTGGTAATTAGCGGCGGTTGAGCTTGCTTTCTCAGTTTAGACCACTGTTCGTTCATACAATATCTTGAGTGTACTACATTGTTATTTGTGATCATTCCTCAGCATGTGTCAGCCATATGTACCCTTGAATTGGGAGCCGGTCAGACACCTGCATAGCCTTGACCACCTTGTACTATGCAGGTCCCTGACTTTTCAGCCACATGGAGATTTTTCTCCTCACTTTGTTATTTCTTTCTCTATTTTACGGTTTCTTATTGTATAGTTTTGTTCAGTTTCAGGTTTAACTCTATTGTTAATGCAGGACATGGGGGGACTTTGCGGGACGGAATAGGGTCGTACTGGTTCACAGACCTGACGTCGAGTCTGACATGCCTGGGTCTACAGATGAGTGGGCGTTTAACTTATTCTATACTTGACCTAAGATGGCCACCTTGATGGCCATGTCTTGGAATGTGCGGGGATTGAGTGACCCGGGGAAAAGGTTAGCACTATTCTCCCATATCCGTATGTTCAATCCCCACATTCTGGGCCTACAAGAAACTCATCTAACGAAGGCCACATCCCATAGGATCAAGAAATCTAAGGGTTCAGTGGACGGGACACGCCTTTGGAAAGTCACACTCCAGAGGGGTCTCCCTTCTTGTTCACCGTTCGCTACGCTGGGAGACACATACTGTGGAGGCAGATGCTGAGGGGAGATATGTTTTTGCCTGTGCACATATTAATTGTGTCCTTTTTGTGCTCCTGAACATATACTGTCCTCCTCTGGCTAACAGGATTTGATCCTGTGCTGAGCAACGCCCCCTGCACTGATCACATGACAGTGACGTCACCCCAGGTCCATCGGCTGTTCAACAGTTCGGGTTGGTGGCAGCCGCCCCTAATGGATTCCATATGCCGCTATAGTGGAATCTATAACGGGATGCGCGACTTACCACAACCCGAACGCCGAACACCGGACTTTTTTTAAAGTTCGCTCATCTCTAATCGCTATAGAACACTTGGCTTTGAGGTTGCGTCAGGACCAGATATTTTGTGGAGTATCGAGGGGGGGTAGGGAAGATAGGGTAGGGTTATATGCAGATGACCTTATTTTATTCATGAGTGAGGTAGATACTACATTACCGCGAGCTATAACTATTATTTATGAGTTTGGACGCTTTTCAGGGCTGCATATAAACTCGACTAAATCGACTCTCATGCCCCTCTGGCAGCCTGACTGGCCCACGGTATATTATGACCTGAAGGTGGTAGACCACTTCAAATATCTAGGCATTCATATTACTACAAACTCAGCGGAATACTACTTTAAAAATGTTGCTCCCATTGAAAACATCTTTATTGATAAGTTCAAGGTATGGAAGTCCCTTCCCCTGTCCATAATGGGTAGGATTAACCTTATAAAAATGGTCTTACTTCCCAAAGTTCTATATGTTTTGGAGCATGCGTGCACTCCGATATCCCACGGGTTCTTTGATCACATTCACTCTCGGATGTCACAGTTTGTGTGGGGGAAGGCTAGACACAAATTGGCTCTTGCCACTCTACAGCGGCCTAAATTTCAAGGAGGTGCGGCTCTACCAGACTTTCACCTGTACTTTTGAGGTATCTATCTTCTTGGGTCACTGGTGATCAGTATCCCAACGCAGAGTACTATCTACAAGAATGTTTGCATCTCAGTACACTCTGGCCGGTCCTTGAGAATATCAGGTCGGTGTCTGGACAGGTGTTGCCCATACATAGGCTGGCAAGCCAGGTGTAGAGGGATGCTAAACTGCGTCAGTACAACGACTGGCCGAATAAAGTACTATCGTGGGATAACTTGTTACTATCTCATCTGATAGGGGTGGAGGGGACACATATATGGAAAGAGTCGGGTGTCAAGACTCTAAAGGATTTATATCATAATGGGGTGATGCAGTCATTTTCCCGACTCCAGGAACTGTTAGGGTTACCTCGTAATCAATTTTTCCATTATCTGCAGATTAGGCATGCCCTCAGAACAATTTAAGGATGGAGACAGGTCCATTTCGTCTTACGCCTTGATAGGAATTATTAAATCGCAAGGCCCGAAGGTTATAATCTCAGTACTATATACACACCTGTTAGGGAATAATATGTCCCAGCGTCCCTTATTGGCGGAAGCCAGATGGAAGGGAAATATCCCTAGTCTATCCACAAAAGATTGGTCGGAGGTGCTAGAGGCTGTCACAAAAGTCTCCCCTTCGATCAATAACAGACTTATAAAATTATTTATGTTACATAGAAGTTATCTTACCTCCATAAGATGGGTAGATTGTCCCACTCTAGATGCCCTAAATGCTCCCTTGAGGGTGCCGATTATTGGCATATGATGTGGGATTGCAGCTATATCAGTTCATATTGGAGAGAAGTGCTTGATGTGTTATTCTCTCTGGGAATGGGTCCTATACCTTTGTGTCCCAACGTTTGTTGCTGGGTATTCTGGACAGGGATGAATGAACTCTTTACAACAAAGTCCTGCTGGGTGAGACATTGTTTTTAGCCAGAAAAGTCATAGCTCCTAAATGGATGGCTGAGGAAATACCTACGATAAGCCTTTGGAAGAAGTTAGTAAATCTGGTAATACCCTGGGAAAATGTTATATTTATTCATAGGAAATGCCCTAAAAAGTAAATTAAAGTATGGGGCCTTTGGTGTGACTCTCCGCTGACTGCATCCTATGACCTTGTGAATTCTGTGCAACAGATAGAACAAATAATATTAACTGTGCTGTTTTACTCATGTTTTATTGTGTTTATGGTACATACAGGCTTGATTGAACAGTTTTTTTTTTTATTTCTGTGAACTATTATTGCTGATTACCAACTGACTTTTCCGCGCAAGTGTAATTGTAATCTTTGTATGGATATCCATGTAAGATGCTGTCTGCACCTATGTCTTGCATTGTTACTCTTTTTCTCAATAAAACGAGTTTAAAAAAAAAAAGTAAATCAACAACAGAATGGCTTAAATAGAAGAAAATATG
Source organism: Bufotes viridis (assembly GCA_033119425.1). Taxonomy (NCBI): domain Eukaryota; kingdom Metazoa; phylum Chordata; class Amphibia; order Anura; family Bufonidae; genus Bufotes; species Bufotes viridis. The sequence goes on along the minus strand of CM065596.1, from coordinate 36,225,559 downwards.
CCTTCTGGAGTGGCCCAGACAGAGTCCTGACCTCAACCCGATTGAGATGCTGTGGCATGACCTCAAGAAAGAGATTCACACCAGAATTCCAAGAATATTGCTGAACTGAAACAGTTCTGTAAAGAGGAATGGTCAAGAATTACTCCTGACTGTTGTGCACATCTGATCTGCAACTGCAAAACAGAAAACGGTTTGGTTGAAGTTATTGCTGTCAAAGGAGGTTCAACCAGTTATTAAATCCAAGGGTTGACATACTCTTTCCACATGCACTGTAAATGTTAACATGGTGTGTTCAATAAAAACATGGTAACATTTAATTATTTGTGTGTTATTAGTTTAACCAGACTGTGATTGTCTATTGTTGTGACTTAGATGAAGATCAGATCACATTTTATGACCAATTTGTGCAGAAATCCATATCATTCCAACGGGTTCACATACTTTTTCTTGCAACTGCGTATATATATATATGCAGTGAGACTATATTTCACCTAGTTTTCTCTCATATATAATGTACTAGGCTATAGGAAGTGGATATCTCAACTAGGAAAGCTGGATGAGATATCAGAAATCCAGGAAAATTGGTTGCCTTAGTAAAGCATTGTTTTCTAAGGACTTTGGTTTATGGTGTTGTCGGGCTTAGATTTTTATGGAATGATGAGCAGTTTGTAGTGGGGCTCATCATTCCCTTCCTGTCCAGAACAGGTTTGCCATGTAGCTCTCAGCTAGGTAATGGAGCTCAGCTCATTTCTGGGATATAAAGGTCTGCACTATGGGAATGTATGGGTGGGGGACTGGTTGAATAGACTGTCTATCATCATTACTGCGGAAGTCTGCTAAAACATAAAAAAGGACACTGTAAGTTTACTCTTTGTTGTGTCGTGTGGCTGGTAGTAAGCCACCCATATAGAACTGTGATCTTGTGTTCAGTTAGCGCTCAGCTGAGCAGGAATTTACTTTTGTCTTTTTGCCTGAATGTAAAGGCCTTATATTTTTGTTTATGCATAAAAATAAAAAAAAGGCAAAGCCCTGTATGAACTGTACCAGTATGTCACTGTCTCTGACTGCTATGCCTACCAATATTGAGCTGACCCACCACAATATACACTGCCTTACCAAAAAAATAAAAGTCGCCACCTGAATTTAACTAAGCAAATAGGTATGAGCCTCCTATTGAATAATTACTGCATGGGCGATTATCTTTCAGCTGGCAACAAGTTATTTAACCCCAACTGGTGCAATGAGTTACTTCTCATTTCTTAAACAACTATGTCAAAAGACACATCTCTTGGTAGTGGAAAAGACGTTAGTCGGTTTGAGAAGGGACAAATCATTGGCATGCATCAAGCAGAGAAAACATCTAAGGAGATTGCAGAAACTACTAAAATTGGGTTAAGAACTGTCCAACGCATTATTAAAAACTGGAAGGATAGTGGGGACCATCGTATTCGAGGAAGAAATGTGGCCGGAAAAAAATCCTGAATGATCGTGATTGGTGATCACTTAAACGTTTGGTTGAAATCAAATCGAAGAAAAACAACAGTAGAACTCAGGGCTATGTTTAATTGTAAAAGTAAGAGCATTTCCACACGCACAATGAGAAGGGAACTGAAGGGATTGGGACTGAACAGCTGTGTAGCCGTAAGAAAACCACTAATCAGTGAGGCAAACCAGAAAAAAAGGCTTCAATGTGCTAGGGAGCATAAAGATTGGACTCTGGAGCAATGGAAGAAGGTCATGTGGTCTGAAGAGTCCAGATTTACCCTGTTCCAGAGTGATGGGTGCATCAGGGTAAGAAGAGAGGCAGATGAAGTGATACACCCATCATGCCTAGTGCCTACTGTATAAGCCTGTGGGGGCAGTGCTATGATCTGGGGTTGCTGTAGTTGGTCAGGTCTAGGTTCAGCAATAGTATGTGCTCCAAGAATGAGGTCAGCTGACTACCTGAACTAACTGAATGACCAGGTTATTCCATCAATGTATTTTTTTTCTTCCCTGATGGCATGGGCATATAACAAGATGACAATGCCAGGATTCATCGGGCTCAAATTGTGAAAGAGTGGTTCAGGGAGCATGAGACATTATTTTTCACACATGGACTGACCACCACAGAGTCCAGACCTTAACCCCATGGAAGAATCTTTGGGGTGTGCTGGAGAAGGCTTTGCGTAGCAATCAGACTCTACCATCATCAATGCAAGATCTTGGTGAAAAATTAATGCAACACTGGATGGAAATAAATCTTGTGATATTGCAGAAGCTTATCGAAACAATGCCACAGCGAATGAGTGCCATAATCAAAGCTAAAGGTGGTCCAACGAAATATTATATAGAGTGTGTGACCTTTTTTTTGGTGGCAACTTTTTTTTTTAGGACAGGCAGTGTATATACACCCTTCCAAATTATTATGCAAATGATATTCTTCTCATTTACCTAAATAAATGATGTAAATAACAGTCAGCATAGTTCTCATAATTCTCATGTTATCAACTATTAAGAGTACAATTCAAATTTTATTGAACAAACCTCCTAATGATAACAGTATTTTTTTAAACATAAAAAATTTACAATGCACTGTTCCGAATTATTACGCACAGTAAGTTTCAAAACACTTTATAGGTTGTAAAGAACTGAAAATTGTCATTTGTTGTGTTTGCAGCATATTTACTGAAATCAAAAGCTATTTCAATAAAACTTTTAACTTTTTAAACATTTTAAAAGGGCACGTTACATTTTAACATTGAACTTGTGAGTTTGGACAGTTTCTGCTTGAATTTGTTTGCAAGATGTCAGAATAGGAGCTGCTGTTTGGATGTAAACTGCCTCCCACCCTCATAGATCTTTTGCTTGAGGATGCTGCAAAGGTTCTCAATAGGATTAAAGTCAGGGGTGGATGGAGGCCACACCATGACTTTCTCTACTTTTATCCCCATAGCAGCCATTAATTCAGAGGTATTCTTTGCAGCATGAGATGGTGCATTGTCATGCATGAAGCATAGTTCTTCCTTCTGTACCAGGGAAGAAAGTGATCAGTCACAAGCTCAACATAGTTTGAAGAGGTCATCTTTACACCTTCGGGGACCCTAAAGGGTCAGACCAGCTCTCTTCCCATGATTCCGGCCCAAAACATGACTCCACCACCGCCTTGCTGATGTTGCAGCCTTGTTGGAACAGGGTAGCTGCCCACCAACCATCCACTACTCCATCCATCTGGACCATCCAGGGTTGCACGACACTCATCAGTAAACAGGACTGTTTGAAAATTAGTCTTCATGTATTTTTCTGCCCAATGCAGCCGTTTCTGCTTGTGAGCATTGGTTAGTGGTGGCCGAATAGAAGGCTTATGCACAGTTACAAGACTCTGGAGTACTCTACACCTTGATGTCTGTGTGACTCTAGAGGCACCAACAACTTCAAATATCTGTTTGTTGCTATGTAATAGTATTTTAGCAACTGCTCTCTTGATCCAATGCATGGATCTGGCAGAAATCTTCCTCAATGTGCCTATATCTGCACAAACCCGTCTGTGCTCTGAATCAGCCCCAAATGTCTTAATAGTGCGATGATCATGCTTAAGTTTTCACAAAATATCTAATGTTTTCATACCTTGTTCAAGACATTGAACTATTTCACTCTTTTCGGCAGCAGAGAGACCCTTTTTCTTCCCCATTTTGCATGAAAATGGTGCTCTGCTTAATAATGTGGAACACCCTCCTTTAGTAGTTTTTCCTTAAATTGGGCTCACTTGGCAATTTAATTATTACAGGTGTCCGAGATTGTTTTCAATGAACAAAAGAGCCCTGAGACACAATGCCATCCATGAGTTAAACTTAAAAACAAATATTTACTCTTTGTGACACTGAAATATAATTTGCATAATAATTTGGAACAGGGTGTATATAGGGATATAAATATAGGGATATACATAGGGAGTGTTTTTTTAAATTAAGATTTTCCTCTAGTGGTAGCCTCAAACTGTTTAATTAGAGCTTTTTATGCATATGGATATGTGCATATATCCTCACATAATGCTTCTCTGGCAGAGACATGCAAAGGAAAAATGAGTGTCTCATACCAAGAACCCAGCTCTTTCTGGCTAATTACTTGTTAGCAGAGCCAAGCTAAGAAAGTTTGCTTGGCTGCCTGGGTGGCCTTGTTTGGGGTAATATTTCTCCTTATGGAGAGTGACGAGTATGCATGAGGAGTATCATAAGCCAGCCAACACTCCTCTAGGTTTATGGAAAAATATATGAAAATTAGGAAAGATAATTTGAATATCTTTCTGAGCAACCCAGAGGGGTATAGGCTGGCCTACAATACTCCGCACACATATTTTTCATAATGAGAAAGAATATCCACAAGATAACACATACTGTATATGTGGCCCAGAAATCAAGAGCAGCATATTAGGCAGTTTCTCTTCTCCCAACATTAGCATTAAGAGACCAGATTGTGTTATGTACCAAATTTGCATGTCTAAACTCTGGTGGCATGAGAAAGGCTCCGCTTTCTTTTCTTTTGTCAGAAAAATACATTTAAATATCTTTCCCACAAACCAAAAAATATGCGAATTACCTTTTCAGCAAAAGTAATATATGCTAATTTGCATATATTTTTCCGCCAAATTTTTTTCTACACATTTTTCTTTGATCTAAATTTATTTGCGGCGAATCACGGTAAAAAAAATCTATTTCCTAGCTGCAGAGAGCCTTTATATTGGTGTAGAACACTGTGCCTTACATCGGGAGTCTGCTGTGGTAGTGAAACAAAACTGTGAGTCAGTATGACATGCAGATGACAGGCATCGCTCTTAGAATCACTGCACACTTCACTTACTTGGGCGGGTACGGGGCCAAGACTGACCAAATAACTCAAGTGTGAACTCAGCCTTAAAGGTCAATTTTAGTGTCAAGAAAAAGTGCACTCCTTTTACACCATCGGCAGCTGAATGCACATAGATGTCTACAGAACCTGTTCTATTAAACGCTATTACAAGTACAGTGCCCCCCCCCCTCCGACAGAGTGGAGAGGGTGTCAGCCTTACAGCTGTTACATAGACAGGATCCATTGTGCATCTCAGTTTTTCTTCCTTCTGACAGATCAGAAGAAGGGTCAAATAAATGATGATGTCAGCCAGGCTGAAAGGCAAAATAGTGGCCCAGTTAAGAAGCCCAATAACAGAGTCTGGTGGTGGCAGCAGCATCAGGAGGATGCCACAGAGTGGCACAATGACAGTGTGGAGGTGGTGGAAGCATAAGGAAGCCACAGACTGGCACATCGACAGAGTGTGGAGGTGGCAGCAGCAGCATCAGAAGGAGGCCACAGAGTGGCACAGTGACAGAGTGTGGAGGTGGCAGCAGCAGCAGCATCAGGAGGAAACCACAAGGTGGCACAATAACAGTGTGGAGGTGGAAGCAACATCAGGAGGCCACAGAGTGGAAAAATTACAGAGGCTGGAGGTGGGGGCAGCAGCAGCATCAGGAGGTGGACACACGGCGGCACAATGGCAGTGTGGAGGTAGCAGCAGCAGCATGAGGAGACCGCAGAGTGGCACAATGACAGAGTGTGGAGGTGGCAGGCAGCAGCAGCATCAGTGGGGGGCCACAGGGTGGCACAGTGACAGAATGTGGATGTGGCAGCAGCATCATCAGGAGGACACAGAGTGGCACAATGACAGAGTGTGGAGGAGGCATCAGCATCATCAGCAGGAGTCCACATGGTGGATCAATGAGAGTGTGGAGGTGGCGGCAGCAGCAGCATCAGGAGGAGGCCACAGGGTGGCACAATGACAGTGTGGAGGTGGCAGCAGCAGCATCAGGATGCCACAGAGTGGCAAGATGATATAGTGTTGAGGTAGAAGCAGCATCAGGAGACCATAGAGTGGCAAGGTGACATAGTGTGGAGGTGGCAGCAGCATTAGGAGACCACAGAGTGGCAAGGTGACATAGTGTGGAGGTCGCAACAGCATCAGGAGACCACAGAGTGGCACAGTGACATATTGTGGAGGTGGCAGCAGCATCAGGAGACCACATAGTGGCAATGTGACATAGTTTGGAGGTGGCATCAGAATCAGGAGACTACAGAGTGCAAAGATGACATAGTTTGGAGGTGGCAGCAACATCAGGAGACCACAGAGTGGCAAGGTAACATAGTGTGGAGGATACTCAAACAATACAATAGCTGATATCAGGGAGAACAGCTACAGAAAACACTGCTGAGCCTTATTTAAGAGTCTAAACACAGCAATCCAAAGTGCAAAGCTCCCTGGAAAACAGTAATATGCAAAATAAATGTGGAGCCCCAGTATTGGGTCTACAACACAATGAAAGCCAGATATCTGCTATGGTTGACTCGGTCATCTACTTCATCCCAAGGGATATCAGACACCCTTAGCCAAGAGTCAGTTGTTTCGTCAGACACTACCCTTAGTTGGAGAAGGAGGACCTCAACTGCACTGTTTCCGTGCAGAGAGCAAATGGACGAATGGCGCAAAACACAACACGGATTTGGATTTAAGGTTTTTAATTTGATAGACGATGCATTTCGGGGTGCTCAGGACCCCTTTATCAAGTCTAAAGAAACATAGTTGGTAAAATGTACATATTCATAAATTAAGTAGTTTTAAGGAAAAAACATAAAATAAAAGTAAAATACCCTTTTTGTGGGTTTAGATTTATGCATTAAAAGGTACACCTATATCTACATGGATTCATAATTTCATGTATAATGTATTGCAACAGCAATTTAGTTTAAAAATCTCTGGGGTGGATGAGCCCAGAAGCAATAAAAGTAATAATAACTATACACTCAGTAAATTCATAATCTCTACTGTGCTGACTGGGTTGTCAGTGTCTGTAGACGAACCAAAGTTATAATGCAAGGTAAAGGTGAGTGGGAGTACCTGTATCCTTATTGCCGTCAACTTGTTATTGGATCCCCTGTGTACTCCTAGTTGGTAAAGCTATATAGGGGAAGAATATATGTATATATATTATAGTTGTGTGTATATATTGTTGCAAGCACTATTGGTGTTCAAAGATAGGACTGCATATCATGTGAGGGTGAGGCTGCGTGTGGTTAGGGCTACATGTCACGTGGGGGTATTGTAAGGGCATACCTGAAGAGAGGGAGAGGCTTGAGGAGTATCCAAGTGCAGCGGCGCTTCTATGCTCACTGCACATGCAGCGTTCGGCATGAAGAAGCGCGCGCTGTCAGGAGGTTAAGAGCAGGACTGGGAGGGCGTGGCCGGGGCGAGTGGTGGGGCTGGTGTCTGAAGATGGGGGCGGAGCTATCGTTGCAAGCCAGCAGTATTCGTAGGAAGGGCGGGGCCAGGAGGGGGCCGGTTTCACACACTCCCTCCACGCGCCCCGGCCACGCCCTCCCTTAAAACTACTTAACTTATCTATGTTTATGAATATGTACATTTTACCAACTATGTTTCTTTAGACTTGATAAAGGGGTCCTGAGCACCCCAAAACGCGTCTATAAAATAAAAAACCTTAAATCCAAATCCGGGTTGTGTTTTGTGCCATTCGTCCATTTGCTCTCTGCACGGAAATAGTGCAGTTGAGGTCCTCCTTCTCCAATTTCTACCAAAGTGGCGACTTGGCCCTCGCCCGTGGTTTACGTGGACACCAATTGGCAGCACCAACCTTCCCCCCTGAATCTTCAACCAACTTCCACCAAAAGTTTGCACTATAACAAGTGCAACCATACCAGGTGAGTAGACCTCACTCATCCTGGTCTGGGAAAGGGGACACCAGTTTTTCGTTTTGACTTATGAGCGCCTTCTCTCCTCCTGTGGCCTTCCAATTACTACCCTTAGTTGGCATGTCCCGGAAGCAGAACCTGTGCCCTCACCTGTCCTCAACCTGCCTCTGTCCTTTTCTGTTCCCTCACCCAAACAAGTATTATATGCTGTGGGCTCAGCTGCACTATAGAGCGAAGATGAGCTACTAGAGGAGAGTCAGCAGCTACTGGCCAGCCAAAACGTGAAGGAGACATCTGCCGCTTCCTCCGGTAGGCGGGAAGCAGCCATGGCAGAGGAACATGAGCACAGAGGGCTAAGGTGGTGAAGCCTTGACTGCCTTAAATCGGGTGAGTGCAACTGGGCAATGCAGTGATTGCTCCAACAGGCTGGACCACCACATCTGAGCTACGGTTCTCCCAGGCCACGTTATGGTGATGCTGCATATGTGGACACAGGGCCATGCTGCCAAAATTGGCACCCTGGCAACGCTTCACCTTTTGCCCACATATTCTACAAATGTCCATGTTTACCTCCTCCGGCGGCTTAACAAAACACTGCCACACCGCCGAGTAGGTGATTTTTCCCTCAACACTCCGCACTGACTGACTCCTACTGCCGCTGCTTCCATAAACCCCTGCACTACTACTTCCCTGGCATGTAGGCTCCTGCTAAGCAGGTGGTCTACCCCGGGCATGTTTGGCTCCTGATCTCCCACTGCTGACCCCTGGCCCCACCAGCGACTTGCTGGCTCTGCCACTGCTTCAACGGTTAGCTGCCACCCTCTTCTCCCGATGATAGTGAATACCCTAATTCATCAGGCTCCCAGCTACATCATTATCATCTAGTAATGTCTGCACATCACTGATGTCCTCCTCAATGGTCTCTGGGTCAGGAGCCTGACCACTCGCAACACCAGGTCCCACGCCACTCTCCTCATCACTACTTGCCGCCTACCGGAGGAAGCGGCGGGTGTCTCCTTTGCGTCTTGGCTGGCCAGTAGCTGCTGACTCTCCTCTAGTAGCTCATCTTCGCTCTATAGTGCAGCTGAGCCCACAGTATATAATACTTGTTTGGGTGAGGGAACAGAAAAGGACAGAAGCAGGTTGAGGACAGGTGAGGGCACAGGTTCTGCTTTCAGGCCATGCCAACTAAGGGTAGTGTCTGACGAAACAACCGACTCTTGGCTAAGGGTGTCTGATATCCCTTGGGATGAAGTGGATGACCGAGTCAACCATTTAAGAACCGCTGGGTTGCTGGTCAAGACACGAACGCTAGATGACACCGGGAGCTCAGGCCTCTCACTGCAACTCCTACTGCCACGCCCCCTTACTCTGCTGCGACCTGTGCCTGCGCCATAAACATTAAGGCCTCTGCCACTCCCCAGTGCAGGGCCTGGCAGTTCTCTGTCTGACATACTGTTAGATTAAATAAATAAATGAAAAGGAAATTAAAACACCCTAAAAAAGTCTAACTTTACTACACAACGGCAAATATACCCTTATTCTTTTCCACTTATACACGCCTCAAAAGGCTTTAGAACATATAACTGCACCGCTGAACAGAAAATATATATTTTTTGTTGACTAATACAGGCCAAAAAGTGCTTTAGAACATATTACTGCACCACTGAACAGCAAATAATATGTATTTTTTTGTCACTAAAACACGCCAAAAAGGGCTTTAGAACTGCACCACTGAACGGCAAATAGGCCCGTATTTTTTTCCACTAATACACGTCAAAAACGCTTTAGAACATATGACTGCACCACTAAACGGCAAATAGGCCCTTTTTTCCCACTTATACACGCCACAAAAGGCTTTAGAATATATGACTGCACTTATGAACGGCAAATATTATGTATTTTTTTGCCACTAACACACGCCAAAAAGGGTTTTAGAACATATAACTGCACCGCTAAACGGCAAATAGGCCCTTATTTTTTTGGATCTGCACTCAGTGCAGCAAGGTGTAATAGGATTGTTCCTATTACCCAGGCTGTAAACCTTCCTACTCAACCCTGTTCTGCTTCAACACTGTGGAATGATTCCTCCCTATCCCTAAGTCTTTGAATCTTTTCTACCACTGTCCCTAGCATCTGCTGACATCTCTCCCTGCAAGTACACTGGAAAATTGCTTAATCCAAGATGGTTAAGGCTATTTATAGGGCTGTGACATCACAGGGCTGGCTGGCTGGCTGCTGATTGGCTGCATCCATGACAGTGTTAGTGATCCCTCATACCCAGAGTTTCTTGCTCAATGTCCTAACACGTGCAGAAGCCATTTTAGAAAAAAATGTGATTCGTTACCACGAAGCGTGAGGAAATTCAGATTCTCAGCAAAATAAATTTTTCCTGAAAATTGGATCGAATTCCACTTCGTCAACTTCGATTCGCTTATCTCTACTCCTCATGCATATTAAATGCTCTCTATAAAGAGAAAGAGAACCCATCGGACAATGCATATATACTTCCTTGAAGGCCAGAAAAGCATGTTAGTTGTCTCTTTTTTTTTTTTTTTTTTTTTTTGTGTGGAAAAAACGCAGTTTACCCTAAAAATAATCACAGTCCAATAGTAAACAAAATGCCCTCAAAGGTGTCTGTAGCCTTTAACAATGAACAACCCGAACAGGGTTCTTAGCAGTTCTATTTAATACACATACTGAATCTAGTCTGTTTCAAAAAGAACATTTGCTGTACTTATGTTTTTTTCTCCTCCATTCTGCAATCACATTTATTTTTACATTACATTTTGGGCATCAGACAATTACACTGTTTCCAGACAGTTCATCATCACTATAATTTCATGCCAGAAAACAGTTCATGTTTATCTAGCTCATCGTGCTGATTTTTACTTCGTTCTCACAAATAGTTTGATTTAATCATTATCAGGGACTTGAAATTGGCCTCAGATTTCATAGGCATATGTGTAGCTTGTGGGAAGATTCATCCCAGCAGAAGTCTGAAGTTTAGGACTGTTGTGGATCAGATGTAGCAAGCATCAGTGTTTATTACATTCAACGTACAAGTTCTTTTACATAATGTCGCTGTATTGTCATTATGTATGCTCTTCAAGATGGTTGGTTAAAATACTGAAATGCTGAAATGCTCTGGCATGAAGGACAGAAAAATGACATGGTAGGAAAGACAAGATTGAGACATTTTATATTTGTTAGCAAGGTTACTGAGATTTATTGAAATCCATTTTTATTATAAAAACTATTTTGTGATATATTGTGATATATATGTTGTTGTGTTAGTTTTTCATAATTTTAGGTGACTAGCAGTATAACAGTATAATTGAAATATTCTAGTTTTGACACTAGTTTTTTTTTCTCGTAATGTTAGGTGACTAGCCAAAAGAATTAGTCTTGAATTCTAGTCTGTACTCTAGCCACAGGAGCACACACAATGGGCTGAGGTTTTCTGTTTTCTACAGCTCTGCTGTGTAGACTGGGACAATATCAGCAGAGGATGAGGGATTTAATGATATGTCTATTGTACTGCTGGAAGCCTATACAAGAAAGAAACAACAGTAAACACAAATAAAGATTTGAATGCACATATGCTGGTCTATGGGATAAAGGACTATTTTTGATCCCTTCCTGGAAATTGTATGTTTTTTTAAGACTTTTCAGATAAAAGTACATCTACTGTAGATGCCATAAAGTAAATATACCCTGATACACCATTTGTACAGGAAATATATAATAGAAAGGAAGCATTTGCCCAAATATGGCTGTCCCCCCGCCCAGAAAGTGTACATAAATGAATACAAATAAAACAAATTTGTTTTACAGACTTATATTTAATGAATTATTCATTATTCAATTAAACTAAAATTAAATGGTATTACATTTTTTTCTTGAATGAAGAATCTGATCATTTAACATTGTAAGTCATGTGCTAATATTATAATTCTCTTATTCTCTTATTAACTCTTAATAACTCTTGAACAATCTAGGGTGGGTTTAATAACTTAAAGTGTACTTAAACTTTATAAAACTTTATTAGGCTAGATTCACATGACCATATTTGCTTTGCAAATTGCGGATCCGCAAAAAAAAAAAACAGATGACGTCCATATGGGATCCATTTTTTTTGGCGGATCCATTGTAACAATGCCTATCCTTGTCCACAAAACGGACAAGAATAGGACATGTTCTATTTTTTTTGTGGGGCTACAGAATGGACATACGGATGTGGATAGCACATCGTGTGCTGTCTGCATTTTTTGCGGACCAATTGAAATGAATGGGTCTGCATCTTATTCGTAAAAAATATGGAACAGACACAAACACAAAATATGTTCGTGTGAATGTAGCCTTAAAAAATATTCTAAATGTCATGAAATGAATTTTCGTAATTTTCTTTTTTTTTTACATTTTCCATATGAAATTAACAGCTGAAGTTCAGGTGTCTATCATGCTTTGGAATCTGTACACTTATACACTACTGATATGTCAGTAATACATTGGTGTACGGATTCCACTGGGGCCACAGTGAGCGATGTACAGGCAGGATCACATAGTGCTGCTCCTGCCTGAATCAGCTCCATTATGCTGAAGCCTGGCATAGATATGCTATGTCAGGTTTTATCAGAGTGGGCACAGTCAGGAGCAGTGATGTGCTGTGCAGAGTTCCTGCCTGAGCCCTGAGGCATGTCAGCGGTCTATGAGTGTATGTATTCTAAAGCATGATACAAACCATAACTTCTGGTGTCTAATTATAATGGAAAATATGAAATAAATAAATTAATTAATTTATAAAAAATAATTTCCTGTAATTTAGAAAAAAATTTAATAAAGTTTTTTTTAAAGTTTTGGCATACTTTAAGTATGCTCAGTGTTAAATAAATATGTTTTATCAACTATTATTATAATAATAATTATCATTATTATTATTTCTCACACAGACTGCTCCCCATGTCCGCTCTTTCTCACAAATACTTTTCCAAATGCCCACCCTTTGTCAAATATTGGTCCCCATGGTTCCCTGCACCTTTCTCACATACTGCTCTTTATAGCCCCACTTCCCTTGCTCCCCATAGTCCACCCTTTCCTTCATATTCTTTTCCATGCCCTCCTTACGCAAATACTGATCCAAATTGTGACCCTTCCCTTACACCGAATGCCCCCTTCTTAAAGTCAGTGTTCTCCTCTTCTCTGGTCTTCTTCTGGTCTGTGTTCTTCTTCTCTGTGCTGTTGATGCAGGACCTTAGCCATATGACCCTAATGTCACCAAAGTTCATGTATCCATATTTTATATTTTTGTGAGATTAGTGAAAGATCATGCCGAAACGCAGTGATTTTTCTGCAATCTTCATAGAGCTGCACTAATAATGTGGCTCTGGGCAGGCCCTGGTAAATTTGCTGTGTTTTTCCACGATTTGTGCAAAATCATTGAAAAACACATTCTAAAAGAGGCTGTTTGACCATCCCAAGTTGGAATTTTTTTTGGATAATTTCAACCCACTTAATACCACTAAACAGTCATATAGTGCTCAGATAATGCCCACATAATACTGTAAAGAGCCTAAACAATATGTATTATAAAAATAATAATCCCATAAAGGGCTCACCTAATGCTGCTGTTTGTTACCACATAATATTACTGTTTAATTCCTAAGTAATACCGACATACACCACCAAAAAATGCTAAGTGGTTTTAGTTTGCTCTTTGGGTTTGGGGTCGGGGGAATTTCCCAGTGTGCCTCCTAAAATTGCCTCACACTTGCACTAGAAAAGCTAAACCTTAGAAATAAATAGAATTTTGTAACTTTACAAAAAGTTTAAAACACAACTCCAACTTCTTTATTTTTTGATTATTTTTGTTTTATTTTTCTGGAGGAATGTTTTATAAATGAAAATGTTGGTTTTGTCTGTTTAAAAAAAAAACAGTGCCACCTTGTGCGGAGGTAGACAGCTGAGAGAGGCTGTAAATGAATTCCTAACCTATTATGCCTTCAGATGATTGTGTTCTGCAAAATTAAATCTCAATTTTGCATTTGAGTAAAAACTAACGGCCTTAATTAGTACTTCTATGTGCTCTCCAGTAAGCCCAGGTGCAATTGCACAAAAGCAAACATTTGATGCCACAATGGAGCGTTTGCTGTGTTTCAATGTTGCAGTGGAAGCTGAATGTCGTTACTGTCTTTGTTTAAAATTCAGTTTTTTTATGTTTGCTAGGGCAGACTAGAATACTTTCCTTACCATGAGTTTGAACATTTTTTCTATAGGTTTTACTTTCAGCTGCATTAATCTGTCATCTGGATCTTATCCCATGATGTATATGCTGTTTTCTCAGTATCCTTTCCAAGAAAATGGCTTTGAAGATAACAGGTTGGTGTTATCATATTCCCTAGAATATGGTTGATAGATATGCATGAAAGAGCATGTTCTTACAGTACTTACACAGAGTGTATAAATCATTTTCTGCCTCTATGGAACATACATAATTCTTTTTCCCAACAAGAAATTACCACCATCGATAAAGTGATTTTAAGGCAAATAACCAAAAGCATTTACAGTAAGTGAGAAATAAGAAACCTCTTATCACTGACTTGTACTTCAACATACAAGAAGCCTTTCATTATATCACCAGAGCAGGTATTTAGACAGTCTTCCCATTGTTTAATGCACTTAGGCTGTATACCTTTAGGTCATGTCTTCCATCAGTAACAAAGTAAATAACCTGGTCTCCCTTGGATTTTTTATTTATTTTTTTGGAAATACCTGTGCAGTATGTATCTGCTGGAGACCAGATTGCTAAATAATCCATAATAGCAGGACTAGCATAAAGTAGACTACTCTAATTTTATGTTCAGTTGAATGAAATGATCCTGCTCTGAATTCAATAGTAGTCTTCATTTTTAGTATTAATCTGTGACTGAAAGTAAAAAAAAAAAAGTATTTAATACTTTTCATGTATATATTAAAGGAGTTTTCCTAAATTGACACTCTGAGCTAAGCGTCAAATTGGGAGAGGGGATCACAAAGCACTTAGACTACAATAGTTCCTAACATATGGAATCCAGGGGAGAATGCCATGATTTTTTTTTATTGTCGCCTTCATACGTATAAAATGTGAGGCATGCATGAATAGAGTAATAGTCCCATGCACCCTTCTCCAGGGTTCCTCATTACAGCTCTGTACAAATTGATGCCATAATACAGATGTGTGCATGAAGCCTTAGCATATGATTTCCTTTCTAATATTCTTCATTCTCAGTTCTTATAACTTAGTGGTTTAAAAATGAAAAGCATCATTCTGCATCTGTTACTCTTATAAAAAAAAATGGGGCCATAAAGCTGACCATACATGTCAGTTAGCTGTCAGCTAGCTGAACACCTGTTCGGCCAGTAGCTAGGTCTTCACCCCCTCATACAGATGCATGCCAGTTTTTCCCAGCTTGCTTGCGTTCTCATTAAGGAGTAGGTTGTAAGCCGGTGCTATACACTTTAGGTGGTTATCTTCTGTAGAACAAAAGGATTGGGAATGTTGAAATATGCTTCATCCTTCACCTCTTGATATGTGCAATTGGGGGAGAGTTGAGAAGTAGAGATGAGCGAACATTAAAAAAAAGTCCGGTGTTCGGCGTTCGGGTTGTGGTAAGTCGGGCATCCCGTTATGGATTCCACTATAGCGGCATATGGAATCCATAAGGGGCGGCTGCCACCAAGCCGAACTGTTGAACAGCCGAAGGACCTGGGGTGACGTCACTGTCATGTGATCAGTGTAGGGGGCGTGGCTCAGCACTGGATTTGATCCCATGCTGAGCCACGCCCCCTGCACTGATCACATGACAGTAACGTCATCCCAGGTCCTTCGGCTGTTCAACAGTTCGGGTTGGTGGCAGCCGCCCCTTATGGATTCCATATGCCGCTATAGTGGAATCCATAACGGGATGCGTGACTTACCACAACCCGAACGCCGAACACCGGACTTTTTTTTAATGTTCGCTCATCTCTATTGAAAAGTCCATGTACTTATTAGATGGATAATAAAGTGCATGGCCAGACTATATCTGGAGGAAAACTATATTTAATTTGCCAACTTACCTCATTGCCATTGTAATAGTCGATGTAGATGTTTGTCAAGCTCTTACTTAGTGATTACCTTGCGTGTCTTCTTCTCCTCCCAGCAGCCTTCACTCCAGTCTGTGCAGTGGTACTGGGGAAGATCAATAGCAGCACAAGCGTCAGTTGCACAAGCTTATTGCTGCAGAGTTACTACTAGAGATGAGCGAAGTTATCAAAAATTCAATTTGACTGCTTTGCAGAAGTTTACAAAGAAATTCGATTTGTTAAAAATTATTTTGTCAGGAATCGCATTCTATTGCTCCCCCCGTCATTGAACCCCTCAGATGCTGCGTTCAACGCTGATCGCAGCATCTGACAGTCATATTGAGGCCTTTCAGGGATAAATTGGGTTAAAAGCAAAAAATACATACTCACTTCACCCATTTGCTTGCAGAGAGGCCATCACGGCCATCTTGATTGAAAAAAATGCACCAAATCTCTGACTCACTGAGTTGTGACGTCACCACATCATCACACTGGCTGACGTGGTAACATCATCAATAATGAGGTGACTATGTATTTTTTTGTTTTTTATCAACATTTCCGGAAAAAATTGATTCGTTACCACGAAGCATGAGGAAATTCAGCTTCATGATAAATCAAGTTTTTCCTCGGAAACTTTGATTTGCTCAACACTACCGTTACCATGCTGGTCAGCCAAACCCTGGTTGATTAGCCTATCGGAAAAAGGTGGTGTCAAGCTAATCAGGATTCTACCTTGGTGAATGGATGGGGGATTTAAACCAGGCAGTAATCCTAAAGCATTGCCTGTGCTTTGTGTGCATCCAACTCCTGCATAAGAACTGCTGGTGAACTGACATATGGCTTGTTTCTGGGCTAACCCGTTGTCTGCTGATTCAGCTTCTTTTAATTCTCCTGGTGTATGGCCATTTGGTGTGTTTCTAGATTAATCCCCTGCCTTCTGAATCCCTTGTATCTGTCTCACCTGGTTTGAACCCTGCTTGCCAAATACTCCTTGTACCTCCCTGGTCATTGTATTAGGTCTGTTACTAGGGAGCTTGCACAAGTTTTCTGGTACCCTACTTTGTACATGTAACCTGGGTCCCTAGTAACCAAGTCCTTCCACCTCATGGTGAGCTTTGTTAAAGAACCTAGATATAGCTTTAGCTTTCTACCAACCAGAGTGATAAAGGAAGACTTTTAGCAGTTTTTGAGATTGCTGGCTATGGCTATTGGTGATGACAACTATGCATGGGGCAATATAATAATACAAATAGATGAGTTGCTGCAAAGTAAAAAACTGCCCTTTCATATTAGATCTAGCATTTATTTTGATTGAAAAGCTTAAATAATTAAAATTGTAACCTTATCGTTCTTTACAAAAGATGAAAAAATTGATAAAAAATTCAAGTATATATATTTTTCAGTGAAGATTGTTGTGAGTAGAAATTCATAGAAGAAAAGAAGAAACTCCTTTGTTCAATTTCTTATCAAACAAACTTTAAAAGAAGGCAAGGTTAAAATGTATGTGACCCTTAGTCATTATTTGACTTTCGAAAAAACAAAAAAAGATTATTCTTTTACTTGGAAGTGTTTTAGTGCTTAGTCCCTGGGCAATTGCATGTCATAACAAGCTCTTATCAGCAGTAATGATTATATTTTTATAGGGCAGCACTGAAATAGCTGGTGCAGTGACTTTCTTAATTGGAAACATGTTCGATGGTTTACCAACTTAGTTTGTCCAAGGCCTCGTGATCAAATGCGTATGGAAGTAACTGTTTCCACTTTACAATGCACATGTCCGCCTTATGAAGTAGATACAGTAAATGAGATTGCTTGCTTTTTTAACGCTTTCTTTCAATAAATGATTTGCAAAGTTTTGTTTTACAGATGGACCTGACACTAGAATATGTTAATTATTACTGTCCCAATGTTCCTTAACCTTATATTCGAATTCACGATATTCGGGCAATATTCAAATTCACAATATTTTGCTAATATTTGGGCGAATATTTGTCATATATTCGTGAATTCGAGAATACGTGATCTCCAGTCATTATTTTCTTGATCGCAAATATCGGCTATCGAAAAATTCGCGATAAGAAAATTCGCGATCCACACTACTCCTAAAGTCAGATATTGCAGCCTTCTCATTGGCCCACAAGCAAAAAGCAGTGAGGGATCATGGGTACGGAGGAAAAAAAATCTAGAATATTCACGATTACAAAGATATAGCAGTATATTGTAGATATTCGCGAATTCTCAAAGTGCCAATATTCGTGATAAAAATTCACAATTAGAATATTCACGATCAACACTACTCATTAGCTCAGTTTAGTACTTACTGCAGAATCCTACTTTAAAGAGGGGAACAGTGCATTCAAATTAACATGGTGTACTTTAGTGTTTTTCTTTTTTAGAACTTGTACAGTATACTACCATTGGAAAATCTTCTTTGTATACACTACTCACAAAATTTTAGGGATATTTGGCTTTCATGTGAAATTTATGGAAAACGTATAAAGTTCTTACTACAGCAATATCATATCATGAAAGCAGGGCATTAAGGTATAAGCATGCAATGGTGATTTCCTCATCTCAAACAATTTATTGAAACAAAGCCAATACCAGTGATGGGTATACCCCCACAAAAAATTTCAATGTCTTAATAACTTGTCATGTGGCTTTGAGCATCAATTACAGCTTGACAATGATGTCTCATGCTGTTCACAAGTCGATTTATTGTCTGCTGAGGCATGGCATCCCACTGTTTTTGAAAGGCAGCCCTCAAGTGATTGAGGTCCTGGTGTACAGAGTTACAAGCCTCTACACGGCGACACAGCTCATCCCATAGGTTTTCAATTGCATGCAGGTCTGGAGAAAGTGCAAGCTATTCCATTTAAGGTACCCCAGTCTCCAATAGCCATTCCCTAATGATGCGACCTTGATGGTGCATTGTCATCCATGAAGATAAAATAAGTCCTGTGTTGTTCATGCAGAGGCACAATGACTGGATTAATCAGGTTATTCAAATAGTATGGGCTGCCCCCACTGTAACACCACCACCACCAAAGGCTCATATGGTGATAGGAGTGGCTGATGCATAGCCTTTGACGTCTCCAACATCGTTGGTGGTCATGATTTCTGCTCAGCGTGAATCAACTTTCATCAGTAAACAGCACTGAGGTCCACTGGTCCCTCGTCCAGCATAGATACTCCCTGGCCCATTCAAGACAATTACGCCTGTGGTCAGGTACCCTTGCAGGTCATCTAGCACGCAGACCACACTGATGTAAATGGTTTTGAATTATATGATGTGACACTTGGGTGCCTCTCAACTCCCTTAAATGTCCCTGAAGTTGTGTGGAATTCATCATCCTGTTCCAAAGGGCATTGTTCACAATGAAGCGTTTATGTGGGATGTGGCCAAAGGATGTCCACTTCTATGCCTTTCTGTGAATTCTTCAGTCTCTCTGTATCTCTGTTGCAACCTACTAATGACACTCTGTGACACTCTAAGCTCAGTGGCCACTTCCATCTGAGAACATCCTGCTTGAAGCCTTGCAATGGTGAGGTACTGTTGATCAATTGTTAGGTGTTGTCTTGGTCTCATGATGTCAAAATGTGATGATGAAGAGGACTGTTTAAATACCTATTCTAATTGAACCAGGACACTTACCGGGCAATTCATGGATCAAACACCTGTTGTGAATTTTGCTGTTAAGATCCTTGTTAGAGAACAGCAATTTGTGCAAAAAGAAATATTGAACAGTTGGATGTGTGCAATTAAGTTCACCTGTAAAGGTTAAGGTGCATTTTAGGTTCATCCATAAATTTCTCCTAAAAGCCAAATATCCCTAAATTTTTGTGAGTAGTGTATATTTGAAGTAACAGTGCTACCCCTGCCCAGACTCTGACTGCCCCACTGGGTAACATGTGAATCCCTCAATAAGTTCCTGAGCAAGGCGGGCCCCTAGTCACCCACTTTTTGCACAAATGGCACATAGCAAAATAGACTGACTGCACTACATGTAGATAGGCAGCATCTCAATCAGTTTATGGTTATGTAAGAAACTGGGTAGATTATTTAACAAGCAAACCAATTTTTCATTATAGACCCATTGTGTGGCTAAGTCGTAGTGTTAATCGAGCACCCAAGTGCTCGGGTGCTCGGGCTGAACACATCGGGATGCTTGGGTGCTCTACAAAGCACCCGAGTATAATGGAAGTCAATGGGAGAACCCGAGCATTAAGGCACTGCTCTGAAGAGGGGGAGGGTGCCTGGTTCATAGGAAAAGGTCAGAAATTGATGGAAAATCCACCAAAATGGTTCGGGAACAGCATGGGGAGGATGTCTGCATGCATCTTGGACTCCCAGGTCGCTGTTGGGTACGATGTTATCCGAGTTATGCGCCACTTTTACAGACTGACCATAATACGCAAAACAACAAAGATAAAATCATTTTTGGAGGAAAAATTGTTAGGAAACATTCTTTCCTGTATATTTACTTGTATATAAAGTGCAAGTGCTGCCAGAAATTACAAGCAAGAGGCACTCGGATACAACCTGTATATCAAATAAAGGATGGCCTCATTCACATTTTGGTACAATTGTTTATCTAGTGGGACTCCTACACTTATAAAGCCTATGTACTAATTGCAAGGAACCAAAAATTGAAAGGAACCAGCACTCCAATACACCCTTTGTTACACATAAAGTAGGGCATCATACAAACCCTTGAAAAATTATTGATGGCCTGCTGGTGACCCTCAAAAACATTTAGAGCAAGAGCCTGCCGATCTGACCATCTAGAACATTAGGGACGACGGCCTGCTGCTGTGCTGACCCTCTAAAACATTAGGGGTGAGGGTCTACTGGTGAGCTGACCCTATAAAAGATTGTAGGAGAGGGCCTGCCAGGTGAGCTGACCCAGTAAAATATTATATGCGAGGGCCTGCAGGTGAGCTGACGCTGTAAACATTTTTTTGCGAGGGCCTGCAGGAGAGCTAACCCTGTAAAATATTGTAGGTGAGGGCCTGCTGGTGAGCTGACCCTATAAAAGGTTGTAGGTGAGGGCTTGCAGGTGAGCTGATCCTTTAAAATATTATATGTGAGGGCCTGCAGGTGAGCTGACCCTGTAAAAGATTGTAGGTGAGGGCCTGCGGGTGAGCTTACGCTGTAAAAGATTGTAGTTGAGGGCCTGTGGTGAGCCTACCGTGTAAAATATTATAAGCAATGGCCTGAAGGTGAGCTGACCCTGTAAAAGATTGTAGATGAGGGCCTGCTGGTGAGCTGACTCTATAAAAAATTATATGCGAGGTCCTGCAGATAAGCTGACCCTGTAAAACAATATATGCGAGGCCCTGTAGGTGAGCTTAGCCTGCGAAAGATTGTAGGTGAGGGCTTGTGGGTGAGCTGACCTTCTAAAAGGTTGTAGGTGAGGGCCTGCAGGTGAGATGACCCTATAAGACATTATATGAGAGGACCTGCAGGTGAGATGACCCTGTAAATAATTGTAAGTGAGGGCCTGCAGATAAGCTGGCCTTGTAAAACATTATATGCTAGGGCCTAAAAGTGAGCTGACCCTGATAGGTTGTAGGTGAGGGCCTGCAGTTTAGCTGACCGTCTAAAAGGTTGTAGGTGAGGGCCTGCAGATAAGTTGAGACTGTAAAACATTATATGCGAGAGCCTGCAGGTGAGCTGACCCTCTAAAACATTTTATGTGAAGGCCTGTAGTTTAGCTGACCCTTTAAAAAATTATATGCGAGAGCCTGCAGGTGAGCTGACCCTGTAAACGATTGTAGGTGAGGGGCTGCTGGTGGCCTGACCCTCTAAAAAATTATATGCGAGGGCCTGCAGGTGAGCTGACCCTGTAAAATATTTTATGTGAAGGCCTGTAGGTTAGCTGACCCTTTAAAAAATTATATGCGAGGGCCTGCAGGTGAGCTGACCCTGTAAAACATCATATGCGATGGCCTGCAGGTGAGCTGACCCTGTAAAAGATTGTAGGTGAGGGCCTGCGGGTGAACTGACCATCTAAAAGGTTGTAGGTGAGAGCCTGCAGATAAGCTGAGACTGTAAAACATTATATGCGAGGGCCTGCAGGTGAGCTGACCCTGTAAAATATTATATGCGTAAGCCTGCAGGTGTGCTGACCCTGTAAAAGATTGCAGGTGAGGGCCTGCTGGTGAGCTGACCGTCTAAAAAATTATATGCGAGGGCCTGCTTGTGAGCTGACCCTTTAAAAGATTGTAGGTGAGGGCCTGCGGGTGAACTGACCCTATAAAAGGTTGTAGGTGAGGGCCTGTAGGTGAGCTGACCCTCTAAAACATCATATGCGAGGGCCTGTAGGTGAGCTGCCATGTAAAACATTATATGCGAGGGCCTGTAGGTGAGCAGACCCTGTAAAAGATTGTAGGTGAGGGCCTGCTGGTGAGATGACCCTCTAAAAAATTATATGCGAGGGCCTGCAGGTGAGCTGACCCTGTAAAACATTATATGCGAGGACCTGCAGTTGAGCTGACCCTGTAAACATTATATGCAAGGGCCTGTAGGTGAGCTGACCCTGTAAAAAATTGTATGCAAAGGCCTTGGCTACTGAGACTGGACTTGGTGGAAGACAGGGTGGTGCTTAACCGACTGGAAGCATTATCTGCTGCAATCTGACGTATCCTTCGCTGCCTTGCAAACTGGGACATGAAGCTAGGTATCGTGGATGATTGTTTTTCTTGTGCTCTGGCAGCAAGCACAGTTTCAACGAGCCCAGGGCCATGGCCTCTGCATGCACCATCAACATCACAGCCACTTCCCAGTCCCTTACTGCTCGTGTTCTTCATTTTAAATGTTATATATGCTTGAAAGTATGTCACATGTACAGTGGTGTAGGTTTTGGAATAGTGATGAGCGAGCATGCTGGGCCGAGTATTGGTTCGGCTCGAGCATCACTATGCTCGGCGCTCAGCTGTACTCGGCCGAGCACCGCGTGTGTTTGCTGCAGTCTCCTCCCCTCACGTTTGGCACCTTTTAAGCAGCCAATCAAGGTCCAGGTAAGTAATTCCACTTACTGCAGGGCCATAGCCATGTTAGCTGTAAGCCTTACACTGATTGGCTGGCCGGAATACGTGATACCATTTCATATAGGAGCTGAGGTCCGGCGCTCGGCTCATTCAGCGTCAGGGAGAGCAGACAGTAGGCAGGGACAGATAGTGTTTTGCTCTAAACTTACTGATCTTACTCCAAAAACCTTATTGAAAGACCTAACAGTCCTTTTAAGGACTACAGTGTGTGTTTGACAGCAGTGCAGAAACTTTTTTTTTTAAGAAGGGGTTTGCTTCAGCACTATCAGGGACAGGCGTCACCAGGAAGGGACAGATAGTGCAGGGCTTGAAAATCCCTTTTTTAACTACTGTGGTAAGGTGCAGGGTGCCGTCGTGGATGGCAGGTACGTGTCACCGAGGTTCATAGCCTCGGTGAGGTAAGAGCCGTTTTTGTTGATGTCAGCAGCAGGTAGTGCTACTGACATAGTTGCTAAATAGCATGGCTGCAAAGCCGATCCGGGCCGGCTCTTACCGGGAGCAGCTAAAGTGTAGGGTGGGTGGCTGCTCCCCACGACCCAGTCCTGGTTTTGGGCTGGGTTTAAAAACACAGCCAGCACCAGCAGCTGGGGGGGATTGTCCTGGAGCTGCTAATAGTGCTGTGGAGCTCTCTGACCTGGAGGAAAAGTGCTCAGCAGAGTGGTGTTTTTCCTGGAAGCCGGAAGGTGGACTGTCCTGCGGCTGGGCTGACAGCCAGGTGCAAACCCGCACCTAAACCTCCCAGGTGACTGGAACCTGCATTGGGTTGTTTTGTTTTGCCTCACGTTTTCCGCTGAGTGTGAGTTAACACCAAGTGACTGTTTACTGTTTTGTTTATGCAAGTGTGAATAAACACTGTTTTGCTGCACCTTCTGGACTCCCTTTGGCCTCTGTACTGCACCCGCACCGCTGTCTACCAGAGCGACTCCCCACACTACCCAAACTTCTAAAAGACAGAAAAATTTCAGATTAGTGACATGATTAGATTATTATAAAAAGGTTCTTATTCACTACAGTGTGCCTGGTACTGAGATATAGTGATGAGCGGGAGGTGCCATATTTGATTTCGTGATATTTCGTCATATTTCTATATATTACGAATGTTACGCAAATTTATATTCGCATTGCGAATTAAACTTAGAGCTGAGTTCCTAATGGTCGTAACTTGTATTGCTAGAATTGACGAAGATAACGAATATCACGAATATAGCACTTTATTATTCTCAATCTTTGTTATAGTCTATCAATACAACCATTAGGAACTGAGCTCTAAGTTTCATTCGCGAAGCAAACATATAATCGCATTACGAATTGATCTTAGAGCTAAGTTCCTAATGGTTGTATTGATAGAATACTACAAAGATGACGAATATCACAAATTCACGAATATAGCAATATATTCTCAATCTTCGTTTTATTCTAGCAACACAACCATTAGGAACCCAGCTCTAAGTTTCATTCGCGAAGCGAACCTATAATCGCATTGCGAATTGATCTTAGAGCTAAGTTCCTGATGGTTGTATAGCTAGAATATAACGAAGATAACGAATATCACGAATTCACGAATATAGCACTATATTCTCAATCTTCGTTATATTCTAGCAACACAACCATTAGGAACCCAGCTCTAAGCTTCATTCGCGAAGCGAACATATATTCGCATTGCAAATTGATCTTAGAGCTAAGTTCCTAATGGTTGTATTGCTAGAATATAATGAAGATGACGAATATCACGAATTCACGAATATAGCACTATATTCTCTATCTTCGTGATATTCTAGAAACAACCATTAGGAACTCTGCTCTAAGTTGATTTCGCAATGCAAACATATACTCACATTGCAAATTAAACTTAGAGCTGGGTTCCTAATGATTGGCTTGCTAGAATATAACGAAGATTGAGAATATAGTGCTATATTCGTGAATTTGTGATATTCGTTATATTCTAGCAATACAACTATTAGGAACTCAGCTCTAAGTTGAATTCGCAATGCAAGTAATTCAGGTTATATTAATCGCATTGCGATTACAACTTAGTGAAATTTGTGAGATCGTGATTCTCACATCCGACAGTACATTTTAGCATGGAGGCATTCCCATGCACACGGGAAGTCGGCAGAAGCGGCAACGGACATTGACTGGAGCCAGCAGGGAGCCAGGAATCCTCCGGACAAGTAAAAACAGATTTTGGGAAGTGGGAAGACAAGTTAGACAACCAGAGAGCAACAAGGATTAACAACTTAAAAAAAACAAAAAACAAATATTCGAAATAGCGAAAATATAGCGCTATATTTGCAATATTCGCGAATTTGCGAAGTGCCGATATTTGCAAAAAAATTCGCTATTCGAATATTCGCGCTCAACACTACTGAGATAAACACTGCACCATCATAAAGCAGTGTGTTGGGCAGACATTATAAAAAGGGGCGTATTCACTACAGTGTGCCTGGTACTGAGATATACACTGCACCATTATAAAGCAGTGTGTTGGGCAGACATTATAAAAAGGGGCTTATTCACTACAGTATGCCTGGTACTGAGATATTCACTGTACCATCATAAAGCAGTGTGTTTGGCAGACATTATAAATAGAGGCTTATTCACTACAGTGTGCCTGGTACTGAGATATACACTGCACCATCATAAACAGTGTGTTGGGCAGACATTATAAAAAGGGGCTTATTCACTATGGTGTGCCTGGTACTGAGATATACACTGCACCATCATAAAGCAGTGTGCTGGGCAGACATTATAAAAAGGGGCTTATTCATTACAGTGTGCCTGGTACTGAGATATACACTGAACCATCATAAACATTGTGTTGGGCAGACATTATAAAAAGGGGCTTATTCATTACGGTGTGCCTGGTACTGAGATATACACTGCTCAATCATAAATAATTTTTTCTGCGGAAATTAACCTAACTTGTGCAACATCTGTGTGTGCATTCAATCTGCAACTGTTATATTAATTACTTCAGCAGAGAGTGATTTATATTTTGGCCATAGTTAACTAGTTTTGGGCACATCTGTTTGTGCGTTTAGGCCGCAACCGTATATACAGTATTCCAGCAGAGAAATTTTATTTGGGACAAATTTGTATCCAATATAGAACTACATCCGAATACAGTGTGTATATTAAAAATTACATTCTCTTGGGCCTAGTGTAGTTGGCAAAATCTGTATTTTTCTGTATCCAGTACCTTACTGTATCTCAATACAGTGTGTATTGTAAAAATTACATTATCTTGTGCCTAGTGTAGTGGCCAAAATCTGTATTTTTCTGTATCCAGTACCGAACTGCATGTTAATACAGTGTGTATTGTCAAAATTACATTATTTTGGGCCTAGTGTAGTGGCCAAAATCTGTATTTTTTTGCATCCAGTACCTTACTGCATCTCAATACAGTGTGTATCGTAAAAATTACCTTCTCTCGGGCCTAGTGTAGTGGCCAAAATCTGTATTTTTCTGTATATAGTACTGTCCTGCATCAGAGAACTGTATCTTTAGCAGACAGTAAAACAATCTGCGCCACATCTACAGACAAAACCATTAATATGAAGAAGGCGAGCACAAAGGGACTGGGAAGTGGGAGTGATGCTGATGGTGCAAGCTGAGGCTGTGGCCCTGGGCGTGATGCTGATGGTGCAAGCAGAGGCCGTGGCCCTGGGCGCAATGAAACTGTGCCTGCTGCCAGTGCACCAGAAAAAACAAAAAAATCCACCTTACCCAGCTTCATGTCCAACATAGCTGGGCGGCACAGGACAACACTGTCCAAGTCGGACCAGTGCCAACAGGTGGTCGGTTGGATTGCAAAAGATAATGCTTCCAGTCGGTTAAGCACCACCCTCTCTTCCACTAAGTCCAGTCTCTGTAGCCAAGAGTCTGGTCAACTGAATCCTCACTCTGATCCTCCTTCCTCCCACCATGTCGCGTCTGCCCAAACAAGTGATCCCACACTCGGATATTCACATGACCTCTTTTCATCGCCAGTACTTGGTTTGGCTCTCTCGCCAAGCACGCTTGAAGAGGTACCTGAGATATTGTGCCCTGATTCCAAACCTCTTAAGCCTTCAAAGTCTCAAGAAGATGATGGTGGTGAACAGCAATCATTTGTTCAAGAGATGGATGATGATGAGACACAGTTGTCAATCACTGAGATTGTGGTTAGGTCAAGTCAGGAGGATGAGCAAAGTAAGAAAGTGGAAGAGGAGGTGGTGAATGATGAGGTCACTGACCCAACATGGGAAGGTGAAAAGCCGAGCGAGGATAGCAGTACAGAGGGGGAGGGATCCGCAGCACCGCAACAGTCTGGAAGAGGCAGTGATGTTGCAAAAGGGAGACGTCGGCCCACACCAAACAGCCACACAACCGTTACACCGAGAAACCCCATGCGCAAATCTACCTTGCCAAGGGGTAGGTGTTCCGCAGTATGGCGCTTTTTTGAGGAAAGCGCAGACGACAAAAGAGTGGTAGTTTGCAATCTGTGCCATACCAAAATGAGCCGGAGCGTGAACACCAACAACCTTACCACCACCAGCATGATCTACCACATGGCATCCAAGCACCCTAATAAGTGGGCCGAACTCCTGGGTCCTACCACTGCCTCCTCTTCCCCCTTATGCACTGCTGGCCAATCCCCTGTCGAAGGAGCAGGCCTGGGTGCCCATCGCCCTTTATCTGGACTTTTGCATGAACCGTCAGCAACAACATCCACTTCCCTGTCCCAGTGCAGCATCCAAATGTCGATAACACAGGCTTTTGAACGCAAGCACAAATACCCACCCACAGTCCATAGCACTAAATGCGCAACTTTCAACATTACTTGCCCTTGAAATGTTGCCATTCAGGCTTGTGGACACTGAGGCCTTACGCAGCCTGATATCAGTGGTTGTCCCTCGGTACGTAGTTCCCAGCTGCCACTATTTTTCACGGTGTGCTGTGCCCGCCTCACACCAGCATGTGTCCCACAACATCACCCGTGCCCTTACCAACGCACTTACTGGGAAGGTCCACCTCACCACAGACACATGGACAAGTGCTAGTGGCCAGGGACGCTACATTTCCTTGACCGCACACTGGGTAAATGTTGTGGAGGCCGGGAGTGAGTCGGACCCTGGGATGTCACAGGTGTTACCCACGCCCAGGATTGTGGGCCCTACGTCCATCAGTATCTACGAAAGCAGGTATGTTACTGGCTCCAACCCCCACTTCTCCTCCTCCACCGCCGCCTCCTCCTCCACTTCCACCTCCAACAGCAGTCAGCCATCAGTCGCTAGCTGGAAGCAGTGTAGCACTGCTGTGGGTAAGCGTCAACAGCCTGTGCTGAAGCTGATCTGCTTAGGGGACAAAGAGCACACTGCTGCAGAGCTGTGGCAGGGTATAAGGGACCAGACCGAGCTGTTGCTCTCGCCACTCAACCTTCAAACAGGCATGGTTGTGTCTGACAATGGCCGTAACTTGGTGGCGGCTTTGGACCTCAGCAACCTGACACACATTCCATGCCTAACCCACTTCTTAAACTTAGTGGTTCAGCAACATGGTCGTCGCCTTTCCAGTCAACTTCCACTATTCACAAGCGAGGAGTGGGTATTGATGTCCGACCTATGTGAGCAAAACAACTGAATGGTGGCAGGAAGCAGGATGTGCTCAAACCAAAAATGCTGTTGTGCATATAAACTCCTCAGTTACCTCCAGCATTACCCATGCCTGCAATGGGAGGAGGGAGAGGGCTGTGAGCCCAGCCAAGACTGGCTGATATGGCCCAGGCCTCACAGGTGCACCTAAATGTAGCCTGTGGATGGAAAACAGGCTACATTTACATGGGAGTTTATACACCTCCAAAAATTATATATACACAAAACAACTGAAAGGTGGCATGAAGCAGGATGTGCTCAATCCAAAAATGAAGTTGTGCATATATATATACAGGGGAGCAGATCCTGCACTTGTGGCCCATTGCTAATGTCGATCCCCAGAAAAAGTGCATATGGTGGAGGATGCCCACAGCAGACCACAAGTACCACAATAGACATCCTACATAAGATGGCAATTGTGTGGATGTGATAAATAATATAACAATAACAAATGACAAAACAGGTGCACACTGCGGTATTACTAAGCCCGCAAACTGATGTTAAAATTGAGAGATTAGGCAACATGTCCTGCAGTGGAGGACATGTCTCAACCCCGAGCACCACACCAAGGTTACTCAAGTAGCTTGGGACCTAACACTCACCAACCTGTGCCGTATGGGCAATACCAGGGGCCAGTGGGTATTACAGGAATGTATAGGTCGACTCACAGCAAACTCCTCAGTTACCTCCAGCATGTAACCATGCCTGCAATGGGAGGAGGGAGAGGGCTGTGAGCCCCACCCAAGACTGGCTGATATGGCCCAGGCCTCACAGGTGCACCTAAATGTAGCCTGAGGATGGAAAACAGGCTACATTTACATAGTTTATACACCTCCAAAAATTATATATACACAAAACAACTGAAAGGTGGCATTAAGCAGGATGTGCACAACCCAAAAATGCAGTTGTGCATAAATATACAGGGGAGCAGATCCTGCACTTGTGGTCCATTGCTAATGGTGATCTCCAGCAAAAATGCATTCCTGTAATGCCCACTGGCCCCTGGTATTGCCCATACGGCACAGGTAGGTGAGTGTTAGGTCTCGAGCTACTTGAGAAACCTTGGTGTGGTGCTCGGGCTTAAGAGATGTCCTCCACTGCAGGACATGTTGACTAATCTCTCATTTTTAACATCAATTTGAGGGCTTAGTAAGACCGCAGTGTGCACCTGTTTTGTCATTTGTTATCTCTCAGACCTATGTGAGGTTTTTAAAAACTTTGCTGAATCCACACAGATGGTTAGTGGAGATATAACGCTATTATCTGCGTAACCATCCCACTGCTGTGTCTACTCAAACAATCACTGCTCCCAATTAAGGAGAATGCTTTGAATGTGGCAGACTTGGTAATGGGGGAGGAGATGACACAGGATGATAGCCAGACCTCCCCCAGGTCGTCTTCTCAGCGTGAATTGGGCCTTGAAGAGGAAGAGGAAGAAGAGGAGCTGGAGACACTTGCCTCTGCTACAAAGGCTCGTACCCATGGAACTTCAATTCCATCTGTTAGCGTAGATGGGCAAAAGAGGAGGAGGAGGAGTAGGATAAGGGTATGGAGAGTCATCCTGAAGTTGACATCTACATCCTGCCTGTTAGAACTCTTTCACACATGGCTGACTTCATGTTAGGCTGCCTTTTCCTGCGACCCTCACGTTATACACATTTTAGGTAACACATATTACTGGGTATTCACAATTCTCGACCCCCGCTACAAAGATAACTTCTCATCTCTCATTCCTGTGGTGAGAGGACGAGTAAAATGGTGCAATTCCTGAAGGTACTTGTTGACAGATTGCTCCAAAATTTTCCATCTGACAATGCAAGTTTTGGAAGCTGGTGAAGGAATATATTGCAGACCGTGTTAGAGTCCTAAATGATTCCTCAGTGCGTTACAACTACTGGGTGTCCAAGCTGGACACATGGCACGAACTTGAACTCTATGCCTTGGAGGTGCTGGCCTGCCCTGCCGCCAGCGTATTGTCTGAGCGTGTATTTAGTGCTGCTGGTGGCATTATAACAGATAAGCGTATCCGCTTGTCCACTGACAATGCTGACAGGTTGACTCAGATAAAAATGAACAAGGCCTGGATTGCCCCGACTTCTCCACTCCACCAGAGGAAAGCTGAGCTAATGAGGAACAAAAATGCAATTTAAATGTATGCTTTATAATGTACTCAATCCACAAGATTCAGGTGCACCCTTTTCACCACAAAAAAAGGGTGTATGTTTGAATCTTGTTTTCTCATCCACCTCCTCCTCTGTCTCGTCTTCCATAAAGCATATATATGCCCTTACTACAATGTTTTGTAGGATTCGCTCGGCTTCAGGCCCTCACCTCTAATGTTTTATTTGGTCTGCTCACCTGTAGGCCATTACTGCAATGTTTTATGGGGTTTGATCACCTTCAGGCCCTAACCTCTAATGTTTTATATGGTCTGCTCACCTGTAGGCTATCACTGCATTGTTTTATGGTGTTCGCTAACCTTCAGTCCCTCCCCTCCAATGTTTTATATGGTCTGCTCACCTGTAGGCCATTACTGCAATGTTTTATGGGGTTTGATCACCTTCAGGCCCTCACCTCTAATGTTTTATACGGTCTGCTCACCTGTAGGCTATCACTGCAATGTTTTATGGGGTTCGCTAACCTTCAGTCCCTCACCTCCAATGTTTTATATGGTCTGCTCACCTGTAGGCCATTACTGCAATGTTTTATGGGGTTCGATCACCTTCAGGCTCTAACCTTCAATGTTTTATACGGTCTGCTCACCTTCAGGCCCTCACCGCTAATGTTTTATATGGTCTGCTCACCCGTAGGCCATCACTGCAATGTTGTATGGGGTTTGCTCGGCTTCAGGCCCTCACCTCTAAGTTTTTTTATGGTCTGCTCTCCTGTAGGCCATCACTGCAATGTTTTATGGGGTTCGCTCGGCTTCAGGCCCTCACCTCTAATATTTTATATTATCTGCTCACCTGTAGGCCATCACTGCAATGTTTTAGAAGGCCATCAATCATAATTTTTCAAGGGTTTGTATGATGTTCTCCTTTATGTGTGTAATAAAGGGTGTATTGGAGTGTCGGTTCCTTGTAATTTTTGCCACCTCTTTCACTTATTGTATAGGCTTTTATAAGTGTAGCAGTGTACCTGAACAATTGTAGCACCATGTGAACACTACAGATGTAGCGCAGCTAATGTCACTGTCTGCAACGGACAGCATCTACAGTAAAAGTTCACTGGATGTCACAGATATTTTTGGGATGCACACACTTTACACAAGAGATGTGGCGCAGCTAATTTAACTGTCCGCAGCGAACACCGTCTACGGAAAAAGTAAACTGGAAGTCACAGATATTTTTGGGAAGCACACACTTTACACAGGAGATGTGGCGCAGATAATTTAACTTTCCGCAGCAGCCTATTAGATGCTATTTAGCGCAGGATGTCCTAAAAAAATATATTGCTGCTGCCACACACAATAGTCCATAGAGGACTTTTGGGTCTGTAAAGTTTTAGCAATTTAGTGCAGGTTGCCCTACTAATATTTATTGCTGCTGTCACACACAATAGTCCTTAAAATGGCTTTTGGGTCTCAGAAAAGTTGTTCTAATTAAAATAGTACAATATCACTCCCTACACTGTCCGTCCCTTTCTATGCACAGCTCTCCCTGACTAATACTAAGCCGAACACTCGCCATTGGGTGCTATATAGCACCCAATGACGCATTCCGGCCAGTCGATCCCTGTAATACCAGTAACCAACATGGCTACGGCATTACAATGAGGGCAGTACTTATTGAGCATTGCACTTGAGCACTTGAGCATTGCGCTCGAGCACATGCGGTATTTGGCCAAATACCGCCGTGTCCCGAGCATAGCGATGCTCGAGCCGAACTGGTGTTCGGCCGAGCATGCTTGCTCAACACTACTAAGTTGACTTATAGATAGAGAGGCAAACTGGTCTGCATGATCTTTCATTACTGACCTGCAGGGGTGGACTAGCCATAAACCCTACTAGGGAGATTTCAGTTTGGTGCCACCCCAGCCCTCCTTATGGCAGCTGCATGTCCCATTCTAAATTTAACTGCATTGCCCTCAACAGGACAGTGATGCAGTTATATATTTGTGGATGGGTAGAGCAGCCGATGGTTCCCTGCCGCCTATAAGGCAGTAAATCAGCATCTCTGTTGATTCACAGGCATTGCAATGACGGTATTTCACCCACCTGCCCCTGGATACCTGGCGATAAAGTCCTCTTGTCTTGATCTGCAGCCTGCGGCAGGACACAGGCATCTCAAGCTATAGGCCAGAAGAGGGCAATCAGGGAACAGAAATCTACTTGACCATAGGGGACATTTTTATTGGCAGTAGTGGAGCATTACTAGAGGCACTGGGGAGGACACTGCTGGGGGCATGTTTGGATCATTACTGGGGGAACTGTCGAGGATATTAGTGAGGGCATTATGGGGAGATTATTATTGTTGGTGGCAACATTGGGGGTATTAATTTTACTGGGGCACTGTGTGGCATCATTATTACTGGAGTGACAATATGGGACATTATTATTATTACTGGGGCATTATGGGGGCATTATTATTATTATTATTATTATTATTATTATTATTGGGAAAACAATAGTGGGCATTATTACTGTAAGTGGCACTATAAGGAGCATTATTAATTCTTGGGCACTATATGAATATTATTACTGGGGAAATTATAGGTGGCACTATTGGATAATTTTATTGCTTGGGGCACTATAGAGTGCATAATCATTACTGGGGGCATTATAAGGGGCATTATTAAAAGGGGGAACTTTTTTCTGCAGCATAGTATTTTGGACATTGGTAAACAGTGGGCACAGTAATGAGGGTAGCGTCAATATGATGCTGTTAGGGCAGCAGGATGGGGAGGATGGTGGAAAAGTGAGTAAACCATCAAAAAATGTGGTGATAAGAAAGCAGGATGCGCTCATACCCATATGCAGTTGTGCATTTCTGTAGGGGAGCACATCCTGCACTTGTAGTCCGTTGCTAATGGCAATCACCAGCAAAAAATGCATACAATGGATGATGCCAGCAACGGACTACAAGTACCACAATGGACATCCTACATAAGATGAAATTTATGTGGATGTGGCAAGAATTCAGAACAAACACAGAACCAGAGATAGGTGCACGCTGCCGTCACACTAAACCCTCACACTGATGTTAAAAATTGAGAGTTAGTTCGACATATCCTACTAGGAGGACGTGTCTTAAGCCTCGGGCACCAGCGTCAAGGTCTCTCAAGTAGCCCGTGGGCCCTAACACTCACCTACCTGCGCCATATGGGCGATATCAGGGGCCAGTGGGCAATTACAGGAGCATTAGGACGACTCACAAACATCTCCTCTGTTACCTCCAGCATGTGGCCATGCTTGCAATGGGAGGTGGGAGGTGTCTATGAACCCTACCCAAGACTGACTGATATAGCCCAAGGCCAAGCAGGTGCACCCAAATGTGACCTGAAGATAAAAAACAGGCACATTTAAATTGGAGTTTATACACCTCCATACATATATATATAAACCATCAAAAATGTGGTGATAAGAAAGCAGGATGCGCTCATACCCATATGCAGTTGTGCATTTCTGTGCAGGAGCACATCCTGCACTTGTAGTCCGTTGCTAATGGCAATCACCAGCAAAAATGCATACAATGGATGATGCCAGCAACGGACTACAAGTACCACAATGGACATCCTACATAAGATGAAATTTATGTGGATGTGGCAAGAATTCAGAACAAACACAGAACCAGAGATAGGTGCACGCTGCCGTCACACTAAACCCTCACACTGATGTTAAAAATTGAGAGTTAGTTCGACATATCCTACTAGGAGGACGTGTCTTAAGCCTCGGGCACCAGCGTAATGGTGATTGCCATTAGCAACGGACTACAAGTGCAGGATGTGCTCCCCTACAGAAATGCACAACTGCATATGGGTATGAGCGCATCCTGCTTTCTTATCACCACATTTTTTGATGGTTTACATATATATGTATGGAGGTGTATAAACTCCAATTTAAATGTGCCTGTTTTTTATCTTCAGGTCACATTTGGGTGCACCTGCTTGGCCTTGGGCTATATCAGTCAGTCTTGGGTAGGGTTCATAGACACCTCCCACCTCCCATTGCAAGCATGGCCACATGCTGGAGGTAACAGAGGAGATGTTTGTGAGTCGTCCTAATGCTCCTGTAATTGTCCACTGGCCCCTGATATCGCCCATATGGCGCAGGTAGGTGAGTGTTAGGGCCCACGGGCTACTTGAGAGACCTTGACGCTGGTGCCCGAGGCTTAAGACACGTCCTCCTAGTAGGATATGTCGAACTAACTCTCAATTTTTAACATCAGTGTGAGGGTTTAGTGTGACGGCAGCGTGCACCTATCTCTGGTTCTGTGTTTGTTCTGGAAAAGTGAGTAAAGAGAACATCTACATCAGAGCAGACTTCACTGGATGTAAGAGGTATGTAGTACTGCATACTGCAGTATCTTTGGTAGCACTGAAAGACCAGGCAGGATGCTGAACTAGGGTGGTACCTCTATCCTCCATATTCTAATTAGAGACAGGTGGGGAATGCAGAAGAGGAAAGAAAGTGTCAGCTGACACTAGCCATCTCAGAGGGGCAGCTTCTGGGTAGGCATTTTGTGCTGCTAGGACAGTATATTGTGCTGCACTGTGGTATTTGGTTCTGCAGGGTGGAATTTTGTTCTCTATTGTGGTATTGCTGGCTATGCCTACTTGTGTTAGCTCTGCTTTCAGTCATTTGTCTCACATGTCTCACTTTAGTTTTTATTTTCCAGGGACACTATAAATTCCTAGCCAAGACCTGTGGACCTACCATCCTTAAGTCGTTGCAGGGACCCCCATAAGCAATCATCATCAGCATATAGCTTTACACAGGGCCCCCTAAGCAAATTTTACTGGTGCGTTCAAGGCATCCCATTCCGACACCCTGCCCAATGACTAGGTCTGATATTTCAGTTCAATCCCATTTACGATGGTGGCCATATTTGCTAATGGACTCATAACTCTAAGAATTTTCACTACTTTTTGCCATAATGTTGCAGGAAAAGCCTATTTAGGTACTTAAAGGGTCACTGAGTTTTCATAAAACTTTTGATATGTTTTGATTGGTGATGGTCTGTGCTAAGACCTCAACCGATCGCTAAGAGAGGGAAGTGCCCACATATCTTACTGTCTTTCCTCACTGCAGTAAACAAGATGTACACAAAGGTGATGTGTCAAAAATGGGGAAGTGTAGAAGTAGTCTTTTGGTGTTTAGAAAAATAGTCGTGTGTTAAAAATAGTCCGTATTAAAAGTTCCTCAGTGGGATAATGGATAAGGGGTTAAAACATATAAATAGAGTTGAGCGAACACCTGGATGTTCGGGTTCGACGAGTTCGGCCGAACTTTCGAAAAATGTTCGGGTTCGGGATCCGAACTCGACCCGAACTTCATCCCGAACCCGAACCCCATAGAAGTCAATGGGGACCCGAACTTTTGGGCACTAAAAAGGCTGTAAAACACACCCGGAAAGGGCTAGAGGGCTGCAAAAGGCAGCAAAATGTAGTTAAATCCCCTGCAAACAAATGTAGATAGGGAAATGATGAGTTAACATAAAATAAATAAAAATTAAACAATATTAATTGGAGTGAGGTCCCATAGCACAGAATCAGGCTTCAAGTCACCCACCAATGGAGAAGGTCACTTACTATTATTTTGACCACAGCACCCAGACAAAGGAGAGAGGTCCCACAGCAGAGAACCAGGCATCATATCACCCACCACAGGAGTAGGCCACCATTTAGTTACTTTGACCCCTACACCCAGACGGAGGAGAGAGGTTACACAGCAGAGAATCAGGCATCATATCAACCACCACAGGAGAAGCCACCATTTAGTTACTTTGACCCCTGCACCCAGGAAGAGGAGAGAGGCCCCACAGCACATATTCTGGCATCATATCAGCCACCACAGGAGAAGCCACCATTGAGTTACTTTGACCCCTGCACCCAGGAAGAGGAGAGAGGCCCCACAGCACATATTCTGGCATCATACTAACCACCACAGGAGAAGCCACCATTGAGTTACTTTGACCCCTGCACCCAGGAAGAGGAGAGAGGCCCCACAGCACATATTCTGGCATCATATCAGCCACCACAGGAGAAGCCACCATTGAGTTACTTTGACCCCGCACCCAGGAAGAGGAGAGAGGCACCACAGCACATATTCTGGCATCATATCACACACCACAGGAGAAGGCCTCTTTCAGTGATTTAGGCCTTTGGACCCAGACAGAGGAGAGAGGCACCACAGCACATATTCTGGCATCATATCAGCCACCACAGGAGAAGCCACCATTGAGTTACTTTGACCCCTGCACCCAGGAAGAGGAGAGAGGCCCCACAGCACATATTCTGGCATCATATCACCCACCACAGGAGTAGGCCACCATTTAGTTACTTTGACCCCTACACCCAGACGGAGGAGAGAGGTTACACAGCAGAGAATCAGGCATTTAGATCACCCACCACAGTAGTAGGCCACCATTGAATCAGACCCCGGCAACCATGTCAGATGGCACAAGCATAAGCTTTATATCAATCAGCACAGGAGAAGGCGACTTTGAAAGACTTTGACCCCTACACCCAGATGGAGGAGAGAGGTTTCACAGCAGAGAATCAGGCATCATATCAACCACCACAGGAGAAGCCACCATTTAGTTACTTTGACCCCTGCACCCAGGAAGAGGAGAGAGGCACCACAGCACATATTCTGGCATCATATCAGCCACCACAGGAGAAGCCACCATTGAGTTACTTTGACCCCTGCACCCAGGAAGAGGGAGAGGCCCCACAGCACATATTCTGGCATCATATCACCCACCACAGGAGTAGGCCACCATTTAGTTACTTTGACCCCTACACCCAGACGGAGGAGAGAGGTTACACAGCAGAGAATCAGGCATTTAGATCACCCACCACAGGAGTAGGCCCCAATTTAATGGGACCCCGGCAACCATGTCAGATGGCACAACCATCAGCTTCATATCAATCAGCACAGGAGAAGGTGACTTTGAAAGACTTTGACCCCTACACCCAGACGGAGGAGAGAGGTTTCACAGCAGAGAATCAGGCATTTAGATCACCCACCACAGGAGTAGGCCCCCATTGAATCAGACCCTGGCAACCATGTCAGATGGCACAACCATCAGCTTTATATCAATCAGCACAGGAGAAGGCGACTTTGAAAGACTTTGACCCTACACCCAGATGGAGGAGAGAGGTTTCACAGCAGAGAATCAGGCATCATATCAACCACCACAGGAGAAGCCACCATTTAGTTACTTTGACCCCTGCACCCAGGAAGAGGAGAGAGGCACCACAGCACATATTCTGGCATCATATCAGCCACCACAGGAGAAGCCACCATTGAGTTACTTTGACCCCTGCACCCAGGAAGAGGAGAGAGGCCCCACAGCACATATTCTGGCATCATATCACCCACCACAGGAGTAGGCCACCATTTAGTTACTTTGACCCCTACACCCAGACGGAGGAGAGAGGTTACACAGCAGAGAATCAGGCATTTAGATCACCCACCACAGGAGTAGGCCACCATTGAATCAGACCCCGGCAACCATGTCAGATGGCACAAGCATAAGCTTTATATCAATCAGCACAGGAGAAGGCGACTTTGACAGACTTTGACCCTACACCCGGACGGAGGAGAGAGGTTTCAAAGCAGAGAATCAGGCATTTAGATCACCCACCACAGGAGTAGGCCCCAATTTAATGGGACCCCGGCAACCATGTCAGATGGCACAACCATCAGCTTCATATCAATCAGCACAGGAGAGGCGACTTTGAAAGACTTTGACCCCTTCACCCAAACAGAGGGAGAGGTTCCACATCAGAGAATCAGGCATCATATCAACCACCACAGGAGTAGGCCACAATTTAGTTTATTTGACCCCTGCACCCAGGAAGAGGAGAGAGGCCCCACAGCACATATTCTGGCATCATATCACACACCACAGGAGAAGGCCTCTTTCAGTGATTTAGGCCTTTGGACCCAGACAGAGGAGAGAGGTCAGAGATTAGCTTCATATCCCCCAGCACAGCAGAAGACCGCTTTATTTGACTTAGGCCTCAGCACCCAGACAGAAGACAGAGGTAGCATGGCAGAGGTTATGGCTTCATGTCACCCGTTAGTTTAACCGGCCACTTTCATCTGGTTAGGCCCGGCGCCCAGACAGAGAAGAGTTTCATTCAACTGTGGGTTTCATAAAATTTGTATCAAATAAAGAAGTGGCCCGTAGCACAACAAGACATGTTTTAGGCAGTTAATAAGGACTACTCTGCACAAGGGAGGGACAGGTCCTGTGGGATCCATGCCTGGTTCATCTTTATGAAGGTCAGCTTGTCCACGTTGGCTGTGGACAGGCGGCTGCGCTTGTCAGTAATGGCGCCCCCTGCCGTGCTGAATACGCGTTCAGATAAAGCGCTGGCCGCCGGGCAGGAAAGCACCTCCAAGGCATAACATGCTAACTCTGGCCACGTGGACAATTTCGAAACCCAGTAGTTGAATGGGGCCGAACCATCCGTCAGGATGTGGAGGGTGTGCAGACATACTGTTCAACCATGTTAGTGAAATGCTGCCTCCTGCTAACACGTTCCGTATCAGGTGTCGGTGCAGATAGCTGTGGCGTGGAGACAAAACTTTTCCACATTTCTGCCATGCTAACCCTGCCCTCAGATGAGCTGGCCGTGACACAGCTGCGTTGGCGACCTCTTGCCACTCCTCTGCCTTCACCTTCCACCTGTTCCCCTGTGACATGTGGGAATGCTCTCAAGAGCGCCTCTATCAGCGTGCGCTTGTACTCGCGCATCTTACGGTCGCGCTCCAGTTCAGGAATTAAAGTGGGCACATTGTCTTTATACCGGGGATCCAGCAGGGTGGCCACCCAGTAGTCTGCACACGTTAAAGCGTGGGCAACTCTGCTGTCGTTGCGCAGGCATTGGAGCATATATTCGCTCATGTGGGCCAGGCTACCCATGGGTAAGGACAAGCTGTCCTCTGTGGGAGGCGTATCGTCATCGTCCACCGTATCCCCCAGCCACGCACCAGTGATGGGCCTGGGCTGCCACCCCGCTGTGAACTTGCGTCATCCTCGTCCCCCTCCACCTCCTCCTCCTCATCCTCCTCGTCCTCCAGTACAGTGCCTTGGCTGGCGACTTGTGAACCTGTCCTCTGCTGCTTAAACAAACCTCCCTCTGAGCCAATTCGAACAGACTGGCCCGAAAGTGTTAGAAACGAGCCCTCATCCTCCTCCTCCTCCTCCACCTGGGCCACCTCCTCTAACATCATTGCCCTAAGTGTTTTCTCAAGGAGACATAGAAGTGGTATTGTAACGCTGATAACAGTGTCATCGCCACTGGCCATGTTGGTGGAGTACTCGAAACAGCGCAGCAGGGCACACAGGTCTCGCATGGAGGCCCAATCATTGGTGGTGAAGTGGTGCTGTTCGGCAGTACGACTGACGCGAGCGTGCTGCAGCTGAAACTCCACTATGGCCTGCTGCTGCTCGCACAGTCTCTCCAGCATGTGCAAGGTGGAGTTCCACCGGGTGGGCACGTCGCATATGAGGCGGTGAGCGGGAAGGCCGAAGTTCCGCTGTAGCGCAGACAGGCGAGCAGCGGCAGGATGTGAGCGGCGGAGCGCGCACAGACGGCCCGCACTTTATGCAGCAGCTCTGACATGTTGGGGTAGTGGTGAATGAACCTCTGCACCACCAAGTTCAGCACATGCGCCAGGCAAGGGATGTGCGTCAAACCGGCTAGTCCCAGAGCTGCCACGAGATTTCGCCCATTATCGCATACCACCAGGCCTGGCTTGAGGCCCACCGGCAGAAACCACTCGTCGGTCTGTTGTTCAATACCCCGCCACAACTCCTGCGCGGTGTGGGGCCTGTCCCCCAAACATATGAGTTTCAGAATGGCCTGCTGACGTTTACCCGGGCTGTGCTGAAGTTGGTGGTGAAGGTGTGTGGCTGACCGGATGAGCTGGTGGAAGCAGTGGAGGAGGAAGCCGAGTAGGAGGAGGAGGCTACAGGAGGCAGAGAATGATGCCCTGCGATCCTAGGGGCGGAAGGACGTGCGCCAAGGAACTGTCCGCCGGGGCCCAGCCGCCACTACATTCATCCAGTGTGCAGTTAGTGAGATATAGCGTCCCTGGCCGTGCTTACTGGTCCACGTATCTGTGGTTAGGTGGACCTTGCCACAAATGGCGTTGCGCAGTGCACACTTGATTTTATCGGACACTTGCATGTGCAGGGAAGGCACGGCTGTCTTGGAGAAGTAGTGGCGGCTGGGAACCACATACTGCGGGACAGCCATGGCCATCAGCTGTTTGAAGCTGTCTGTGTCCACCAGCCGGAATGACAGCATTTCAAAGGCCAGCAGTTTAGAAATGCTGGCGTTCAGGCCAAGGGCTCGAGGGTGACTCGGGGAATTTGCGCTTCCTCTCTAAGGTTTGAGATATTGAGAGCTGAACGCTGCTGTGTGATATAGTGGAGGCGCTAGTTGACGGTGGCGGTGGTGGTGGTGTCGGTGGCACATCCTCTGTTTGCTGCTCGGCAGGTGGCAACATTCCTCTCGAGGCGGAAGCCGAGGCAGCAGCGGTAGAGGGAGCAGGGGAGCCTCAGCGAGTGCCTGGTTTTTAAGGTGTGTACCCCACTGCAGTTCATGCTTTGCATGTAGATGCCTGGTCATGCAGGTTGTGCTGAGGTTCAGAACGTTAATGCCTCGCCTCAGGCTCTGATGGCAGAGCGTGCAAGTCACTCGGGTCTTGTCGGTAGGACATTGTTTAAAGAAGTGCCATGCCAGGGAACTCTTTGAAGCTGCCTTTGTGGGGCTGGGTCCCTGTTGGCGATGTCCAGTAGCAGGCGAACTCTGGGGCGGCGGCTCGTCTGCTGGCCCCCTGCTCCCTCTTTGGCTTCGCTGTTGTCTCGGTCTCACCACTACCTCTTCCTCTGAACTGTGAAAGTCATCGCCACGACCTTCAGTCCATGTGGGGTCTAAGACCTCATCGTCCTCTGCATCGTCTTCCACCCAGTCTCCTCCCTGACCTCCTCCTGTTCAGTCTGCACACTGCAAAAGACGCGGCAGTGGGCACCTGTGTTTCGTCATCATCAGAGACGTGCGGACTCCGATGAGGTGGTATTCCCATGTCCTCTTCATCTGGAGACATAAGTGGTTGTGCGTCAGTGCATGGTATGTCTTCCTCCACTGGGGAAGGGCTAGGTGGACGCCCCTGGGAAACCCTGGAAGCAGAGTCTTCAAACAGAAGAAGAGACTGCTGCATAACTTGTGGCTCAGACCGTTTCCCTGATATGCTTGGGGGTGATGTGACAGACTGATGGGCTTGGTT
This sequence comes from Bufotes viridis, assembly GCA_033119425.1. NCBI lineage: Eukaryota > Metazoa > Chordata > Amphibia > Anura > Bufonidae > Bufotes > Bufotes viridis. Next base: position 36,183,592 of record CM065596.1, on the reverse strand, counting down.
TTCAGGTGCCACCTGTGCGCTTTCCGCAGAAGACTGGGTGGAAGACCATGTGGTGAACGTGCTGGAAGCACTGTCGGCCACCCAATCGATTAATGCCTGTACCTGCTCAGGCCTTACCATCCTAAGAGCGGCATTGGGCCCCACGAGATATTGCGGTACATTCTGCCGGCTAGTTGAGGGAGTTCGTTCCCTACTGTGTGCGCCTGGGGCCGAGCGGCCACGTCCTCTACCAGCAACAGAGGCTCCACGGACACCACCACGACCGCGTCCTCGTCCCTTAATAGTATTTTTCTTCATTGTTGCGATTCAACTCGCACCACAATGAAATATATTATTTTTATAAGCAAAATCCCTCACTGGAATACTTTCAGTCTTTTGACTGTATGGATTACAGATGGAATGACTGTTATATGTGAGTACCGCTTTCTTTGACAGATTCTAGTATGGGTACATATATGTTTTCCCAACCCCAGCACATTAATTTGCTAATTCCAGATGTATGAAACGCAGGCCTAACTGTATCTAGTATATTGAGCGTCAGATAAACTAACTTGGCCTTTTTAAATAAAAAAAAATTCCCTCACTGGAATACTTTCAGTCTTTTGACTGTATGGATTACAGATGGAATGACTGTTATATGTGAGTACCGCTTTCTTTGACAGATTCTAGTATGGGTACATATATGTTTTCCCAACCCCAGCACATTAATTTGCTAATTCCAGATGTATGAAGCATGAGGCCTAACTGTATCTAGTATATTGAGCGCCAGATAAACTAACTTGGCCTTTTTAAATAAAAAAAATTCCCTCACTGGAATACTTTCAGTCTTTTGACTGTATGGATTACAGATGGAATGACTGTTATATGTGAGTACCGCTTTCTTTGACAGATTCTAGTATGGGTACATATATGTTTTCCCAACCCCAGCACATTAATTTGCTAATTCCAGATGTATGAAACGCATGAGCCTAACTGTATCTAGTATATTGAGCGCCAGATAAACTAACTTGGCCTTTTTAAATAAAAAAAAATTCCCTCACTGGAATACTTTCAGTCTTTTGACTGTATGGATTACAGATGGAATGACTTTGTTATATGTGAGTACCGCTTTCTTTGACAGATTCTAGTATGGGTACATATATGTTTTCCCAACCCCAGCACATTAATTTGCTAATTCCAGATGTATGAAAGCATGAGCCTAACTGTATCTAGTATATTGAGCGCCAGATAAACTAACTTGGCCTTTTTAAATAAAAAAAAATTCCCTCACTGGAATACTTTCAGTCTTTTGACTGTATGGATTACAGATGGAATGACTGTTATATGTGAGTACCGCTTTCTTTGACAGATTCTAGTATGGGTACATATATGTTTTCCCAACCCCAGCACATTAATTTGCTAATTCCAGATGTATGAAACGCAGGCCTAACTGTATCTAGTATATTGAGCGCCAGATAAACTAACTTGGCCTTTTTAAATAAAAAAAAATTCCCTCACTGGAATACTTTCAGTCTTTTGACTGTATGGATTACAGGTGGACTGGTATTAGTAGGGGTGACACAAGCACACCCAAGTCCCTGATGTAGGATTTCTATGGCACAGACCACTATTACAAGTGATTAATGGACGTTGGGAGAGATTGTGCTGCAGCACTAGTCCCAAGATGGCCGCCGCCTATCAGCCCAGTAACATGTGCCACAAAATGGTCTGCACAACCTTTAAAAAAATAGCCTTGGACTGTGCTGCTAAATCGCTATTGGTCTGAATCCCAGGTGTAGATGTCTGACTTGTTTGGAGCTTTGGAATGCACACTGTGGCAGCTTCTGCTGCAGCACTACAAGTCGCAAAATGGCGGCCGGCGGTCAGCCCAGGTACATGTGGATGGAAAAATCACTCTGGCCACTCTAAAAATAGCCAATCCCTATCAAAAAAGCAGCTCAGCTGCAGTTGTTCAGATGAATCACAGGTGGAGGAGAGAAATTTGCTTCCAGTTATTCAATTATCCCTGCCTATTCTCGCCCTAGCATCAGCTGCGTCTATCCCTGTTCTATTCACATCGGGAGTGAGCACGTCCCGACGTGCGCACAAGCTTATAAAGAGGCTGAGTCACATGCTGCACTCGGCCAATCACAGCCTTGCCAATAGTAGGCATGGCTGCGATGGCATCTTAGGGCAAGTAGTATGATGCATGTTGATTGGCTGCTTTGCAGCCTTTCAAAATGCGCCTAAATACATGCCGAACGACGAACCCGAACTTTTTTGAAAATGTCCGGGTTCGGGTCCGGGTCCCGGACACCCCAAAATTCGGTACGAACCCGAACGATGCTCGAACTGTTCGCTCAACACTACATATAAATATAAAAGGTTATTCCTTTTTCTTTTTCTTGTTGGCTGTTTGCTTGAATCTTAAGCGCTTACTGATGAAGGGACAATTGGTCCCGAAACGCGTTTGAGCCAGTGGAGGATTGCATCTTGTACCTATCTACACCGTCCTTTGGAACATTACATCCGACACAGAAGCGCCCTACCGAAAAAGCAATTTTTCGTCCAGCGCTACGGAACCTACTCCGATCACGTGACCAAGTGACGTCCACAGCAGAGCGCGCAACTTCCACCACGAGGACGCCGCTCCCGACTCACTTGGACCACAACCTCGGCTGACTAGAAACCGGACCCACAGGACGTGAGAAGACAAGGGTAAGTGTACTCACAGCCTGAGATAGTGTGGGATGCCGCACTTAGGCTGATGAGTACCACCAATTCCCCATATTACATACTACGCTACGGAGCTGAGTTTTAACCTGTAAAAAGTATAGACTGTACAACCAATAGACTTATTCCAACAGGATTCAAGCAAACAGCCAACAAGTAAAAGAAAAGGAATAACCTTTTTATATTTATATGTTTTAACCCCTTATCCTTTATCCCACTGAGGAACTTTTAATACGGACTATTTTTAACATACGACTATTTTTCTAAACACCAAAAGACTACTTCTACACTTCCCCATTTTTGACACATCACCTTTTTCCCACTTTTTACACATTTATTTAACCAACTATCCTTAACTCCCACCCACCCACCTACTACCACTATATTTTAACTATTTTATACCAAAGTATATCGTCCCCAGATAAGAGAGTGCCTGCTATCTTTTTTCCATATTCAACCATTTCCAAAACTGACTGGGTGAGTCAGCTCTTAGCAGTATTCAGCACCTCGCCCAACTTTTGGTGCACCAGTAGACTAGAGCCGTCTATAATCCTCTCAAATCCAAGATGTACACAAAAGAAAGCCTATCGGCCCATCTCTATTCCATCCTCTGAAGTGAGGAAAGACAGTCTAATATGCAAGTGCTTCTATCTTCATTTCTTTAGTTCTGTCAGCACTCGGACCTCCACCGATCAAATCCTTCTATGTCTGTATGAGATATGAAAAGTTTTATGAGAACTTAGTGAACCTTAAAGAGACAGAAGTGTTGTGAGGAGGAATTTTTTCTTACCATCAAAATCAAAGTGTCTAGCTTTGAATCTGAAGCATCATCTGCTGAAATAACAAAATATCTGGTGGTTCTGGAGCTACTGAAAAAAAAAATTTGGGGATTCTGGGGTCATGGTCACAGCAACTACGACCCCCATCTCAGTTCAATGGCTGCACTGCTACACAGCATTTTTTGGTCGCACAACTGGTGTCACAGCCAAGATTGCTGGGTAGCTGCAGGCTTGTGCAAAATACATGTGTATATAAAATTAACATCAGTGCTGCCTGATAACACATCACTGACATATTTTTGGCACAGACATACAGCCTATATGACAGACGTCTGCTGGCACTTTGCTCGGCAGTAGCATTGTATAATTTGCAAGCAATTCTGTGACATATTTTCCTAAATAACTATAAAGTAAAGCCACATGTTTAAGCAGAATATTGAGCGACAATTTACATCCTGATAACATTACCATCACCAAGCTGATAATATTACGGCAGAAAATTAGAGCAGTTTATTTGGTAAATAATCTTTATACTGTGATCACAATTCCCTTCTAAATTGTTATCATTAATCCTTAGCCAAACAGAGAAAAAGAAGTTGCGCTGCAATATTAAAAGTAATAACGGTGGTAATGCAGATCAATGGCTGACAATTCCATGTAACTCAATTAAAGGGTGTAAAATTGTGTTGATTTCAGCTTAAAGTGTTAACAGAAATTATCTTGATTGTTGCAAGTCTTAAATAGTGCATTACCTTTTATTGCAGGAACACATTTTACATCTGCAGTGAAGTGGGTGGCAGATGTAACATTAAGGTAGCCCCTTGTGAACAGTATATTTCATTCAGTGGAAAAGTTTAGTTCAGTAACTACTTCTTGGCTGGAGTGAAGCAATGTTCAGTAGAGTTTTAAATCTTTGCAGATGACTTCAGTTTAACCAATAAGTCATACAGTACTTGCCAGTGTCTGGGAGATTCCGGTAAAAAGTGGACTCCAGGAGGAGCTGGAAAATCTCCAATGACCCACAAGGCGGAATGCTTTCTTCTGAAAAGCAATGCTCTATGTATTTTACCTGTATTTAGCACCGGGATGCTGTGTCACCCAAATGTGCATTGGGGGGCAGGGGGGAGGAAAAAGAAAAAAAGAAAAAAGCCAGAGCAATGCAAAAGGGGTGGTGCTATGTACAAAAGGGCAGAGCCTTTTGAAGGTCGTGGTGATGGTAAAAAAATTTACAGCAACCGCAGCCCTCATTCTCCTGATTGCCAAATGACTAGAGATGAGCGAACACCTGGATGTTCGGGTTCGAGAGGTTCGGCCGAACTTCCGGAAAATGTCCGGGTTCGTGATCCGAACTCAACCCGAACTTCATCCCGAACCCGAACCCCATAGAAGTCAATGGGGACCCGAACTTTTGGGCACTAAAAAGGCTGTAAAAGACACCCAGAGGGATAATATACCGCAATAAACGCATTGCGATTACAACTTTGAGCTAACGATCACCATGGGAACGCCTCCTCCAGTAGAATGTACTGTTGGATCTGAGAATTAAGTTGAAATCGCAATGCGATTATTATATATTTGCTTAATCGCATTGCGATTTCAACTTAGCATTGCTAAATAATTCCATCCATATCGTTAACTTACTGAGTCAGTAAGTTAACGAATATGGATGGAATTATTTAGCAATGCTAAGTTGAAACGGCAATGCGATTAAGCAGATATATAATAATCGCATTGCGATTTCAACTTAATTCTCACATCCGACAGTACATTCTACTGGAGGAGGCGTTCCCATGGTGATCGGTAGCTAAAAGTTGTAATCGCAATGCGATTTTTAGTACTCAACTTTTAAAATCGTACACCACTTTAAGTTCCAAAGTTGCAATCGCGTTCGAATAGAACTTAAAGCTGTCTCTTAGTCAGTTTTAGTATTGGTGTGCTGTAATAGAAGTTACATTCGTACGCGAATATAACTTAGAGCAATACAGTCAACTTTACACTGTTAGTTTTATTATCGCGATAATACAACTATTCAAGAATCGTGCACGTGCGTCTGTACGTGTGTGCGTACCTGGACACTATTCTATTTTGCCAGCCACAGCTGAAACCACTGATTTATGGTATTGCTATTTTGGCAATTGAATTTAACCCCAGAAAATAATCTATCCTTTGCCAGACAGCAGACAGTATTATACTTGTCTAACCAAAGCTGGAACACCAGATTTAGGGGATTGGTATTTGGGCAATTGTATTTAACCCTTAATAAAATATAGAAATTTCTTTCCTGAGTTTCTAGGGGTGACAATTAGCACAGCCAAGCCCCTGATGTAGGATATAGCAAAAAAAAAAAACTAGTATTGATGGATTGATGGACTTGGTGGCAGCTTCTTCTGGCGCACCACAAGTCACAAAATGGCCGCCGATCAACCCAGAAAATAAGTGACAGAAAAACGCTCTGTGCAGCCTAAAACCAGCGAGCAAGTAACTAGCAGAAGTTCAATGATTCTCAGCTGTAAATTGATCCGCTCATTAGGTGCTGTTGCTGACTTTAACCTGCCTAATCTCGCCCTGACAGAAGCTGCGTCCTCTCCCTACACTAATCAGAGCAGTGTGACGTGCGGCGCTACGTGACTCCAGCTTAAATAGAGGCTGGGTCACATGCTGCACTTGGCCAATCACAGCCATGCCATTAATAGGCATGGCTGTGATGGGCTCTTAGGGCAAGAAGTAAAACGCTAGCTGATTGGCTGCTGTGCAGCCCTTCAGAAAGCGGGAAGTAATCGACGAACACCGAACCCGAACCCAAACTTTTTTGAAAATGTCCGGGTTTGGGTCCGGGTCCCGGACACCCCAAAATTCGGTACGAACCCGAACTATTCTCGAACTGTTCGCTCAACACTACAAATGACAAATTTCGCAATCATGCAATAATAAATATTCATGCAACTTAACGTTTTATTGATATTTATTGACATGAGGGTTACTAGAGAAGTGGATCTTCTGGGTTGCTATGAAATTGACTGTTGACTAAAACAGGAAGTAGAGTCTAAGGGATTATGCATGCTTCTCCCTTAACCTCTTTTAGGAAGTGTAGACTTTCCAACAGTGAATCTCAAGATAGAAGGAATATATAGTTGGCACTATCCACCACGGAGATGATTCACAATGTTGTGTCTAGGCAGTCAGAGTCATGCAAAGTCTGGTGGTGCTCAATGTGTAAAGATAGGTCCATAAACTAATCCACAAGTAGAATAAAGCAAGATAGCACTAACCATTAGAGATTAACGAAGTTTGGAAAAATTTGTTTGGATGATTTGCCAAAGCTCTTCCAAATTAATTTGTTATGAATCGCCATAAATTTGGTATACCCAGGCCACTCTGCCTAATCATATGCATCCCACTTGGTGGCCCAATCAAGTGTGAAGGCTTGGAACTTAGACATCTGGGAAAGTGCAGGGAGAGGGTATGTGGTGACGTTATAATGCACCCACATTCATAGTTAATTTCTGTAGGTACTCTTCCATCAGTATTACAGGTAGTTGTAATGTATCACTGTCTACATGAGTGTGCAGGGCACCAAGATTAATAGATAACCCATTCTGTTAGCTGTTGAATTATTGTGCTTCAGAATTACAGGTCAATTAAAGCATCAGGTATAATTTATCACCATGGACTTAACTGCACAGTGCCCAAGATTCAAATAGTGGCCCCATGACATAGTGGGGCCATTGGCAACTTCAGCGGCAGTAGTGCCCATGACACAGTGGGGACCGTGGAGGCAGAAGCAGCAGTGGCAGCAACCATGACAATAGTGGCCCAATGACAGAGTGGCGAGGGTAGGCAGCAACAGCAGTGGCAGTAACCATGACAATAGTGGCTCAATGACAGAGGGGGGAGGGGAAGCAGCAGAAGTGGCAGTAAGGCTGTGTTAACAGCTATAACGTCTGATATGGCAGGTGCAGAGGGGAGGGAAGGGGAGTACGCTTTTACTATATCACCTAGCACTGGCACCTGGCTACCCTGACGTCCCTAGATGGGCTGCTAATCCGTACGACAATCACGTGCCTTGTCCCTGGCTTAAGACCTGAGTAGTGAGTACGGAGGTGGGAGCACTAGTCCTCACCACTGACACCTTAGGTAAGGAATAGATAAACAACACAAACACCTCAAACAATCCCAGAAGGGAGACAACAAATTGGAGGGAACCAGAAATCCCACAGCACCAGTTCCAACAGCTCCACAGCAACTCCAACTCCACCATAGGTCAGAATAGAGGATCTGGAAAGAAGGTATATATCTGGCAACAACGGAAGCAGAAAGGGAGAATATTTAGTAGCTTGGAGTGGCTGACAGAGAACAGCTGAGAGGAAAAGCTACCTGTTACGGTATAACCCGGTATAGTGAGGGTTAATACCGTTCGGGCGATTCCCCTGGCGAAGAGCACAGCAACCCACAACCGCTGGAATCCACCGAACTGGAACCATACGAAGTCTTCCTCTCCTGGAACAGGCAAGAGAACGTTCTGACTTAGCAATTCCCCCCAAGTACGAGACGAGGCTCCGTATTGATGGTAAACAGGAATTCTAACTTTATTAAGGGCTACCTGCCCGGTATTTATGCAGGTCTCCCACCTGGTGGACACTCCCCTAGGGGACCAGAAGGAAGACTGCGACACAGGATACTGCAGCCAATCACACACAATGGGACAATACAGACACCCCCAGCATATCCCTCCCCTCTGCCTGTGATACAATCACCCTACATGGGTAATGTAATCATCCCAGGCAGGAGAATACACAAAAATGTCTTCTGTCCTGGAGACAATCGAGGACTCATTCAATTATCTCTCAGGACAAAGGGAAATCGCCAATACACACGTGGGGACAATAGGACAGACATCACTATTCAATCTACAATGTCCCACCCTTTTCAGTACACACAGACATTTAACATATCCCCAGATGGCTTGGATCTGAGCGCTCAATATATCCAAGGATAGAGGCAGACTCCATTGAGCACATGGTTACAAAAGGACATAAAATTACACAATGTTACAATTACTACATAAAACATATACATGCAACATATCCCCAGATAGCTTAGGTCTGAGCGCACATTATTGAATGGCGCTCAGACCACACACATCCAGTTCAATTGCCATGGAGCTAAAGTCTTTCCCATAGTCTTTCATTATACGAATGGGCTCCATAGCAGAGCTATCTGGGGCATCACCGCTCAAACAGGACAAGCATACATGGGGCCATAGTCTGCAGGGCAGGAGGCGAGCAATCTGTCCCCTCCAAAACCCAGTGGCGCGGTTGGTTTCGCCACACATCTCCCCTTTTCCAAACAGACTAACAGGGTATCTTACCTTCTGCCGGTCAGTGCCCTTGTTAGTCCAGCAGCCCACCCACAAAACAGAAACAGCAGTACAGCCCACCCACAATAAATGGTTACTACACCTGAGAAAGGGATAAACCTGTACATGTCCATGTGCCTCACTAAAGCTGTGTGGGGGACTGGTAGACTGCCTGAGTGGGTTGCTGAGTGGGCAGAGACCAGCGGTACTCTGCCCTGGTGCCAGCGCTACCACGGAAGTAGCCTGGTTGGAGCCTGGTTGTTGTAAGGGGAGACCGACTGTCTCCCCTTTAGATAGACCACCATGCTGCTGTGGGGGGAGACCGACTGTCTCCCATTTGGCTAAATGGCCCTGTTGCTGGGGGACAGGACCGACTGTCCCTACCCCCTGTGCTGTAAATGCAGAGACCACGGTCCCATCTGCACTGTTGGGGGGCTTACTGTCTCCCCCTGGTGCGTTAAACTGTCGCCGGGGGATGGAGACCGGGCTCCCAATTCCCTGTACATCACACTGCCGATGGGGAATGGAGACGATGCTCTTCTCTCCCTGCAAAACATACTGCCGCTGGGGAGCAGGACCGACTGTCCCTACTCCCTTAAAATCCGTCTGCCGCTGGGGATCTGGGCCGACTCACCCAGCATCCCTGTGGGGCCGGTGGAGAGCTCTCGGTCCCATCTCCACTGTTGTGGGGCTTACTGTCTCCCCTGGTGCATTAAGCTGCCGCTGGGGAGAGGGTAACAACCTCCTCTTCCAGACATTCTTCCAGCTGCTGGAGAGGGACACCGACTGTCTCCGCTCCCAATACAGTGTCCTGCTGCTGGGGAAAGGAGACTGGGCTCTCTATTCCCTGCTGGACACTCTGCCTCTGGGGAGGGAGGACAAGGCTCTCCTCTCCCAGTAAGTCACTCTGCTGCTGGGGGCCAGGACCGACTGTCTCTGCCCCTGTAACTTAGCCTGCCGCTGGGGAGAGGGGGTAACATGCTCCTCTCCCAGACATACTTCAGCCTCTGGGAAGGGAGACCGACTGTCTCCGCTTCCAATACAGTGTCCTGCTGCTGGGGAAAGGAGACTGGGCTCTCTATTCCCTGCCGGACTCTCTGCCGATGTAGAGGGAGTGACAAGGCTCTCCTCTCCCAGTAAGTCACTCTGCTGCTGGGGGCCAGGACCGACTGTCTCTGCCCCTGTAACTCAGCCTGCCGCTGGGAATGGAGACTGGGCTCCCAATTCCCTGCAGGACCGGTGGAGAGACCTCGGTCCCATCTCCACCGGCCACCTGGGGTTCTTCCCAGTAGACCTCCACAATATCCTCCCAGCTGAAGGGCTCTGGACCTGGGTCTGACACTCTGCTCTCTCGTTGAGCCCTCTCACTGGAGTGGAACAGCTGCTGGTAGTCCTGTTCCAGCTCCATCTCCCGGGTCACCAGGTGGACCAGGTCTTGCTCAATTTTGTGAGTGTCGTCCCAGTCATACCTGCTCTCCCGCCACTCAAAGAGGTCCCTGAACCGGGCTTGTGTAGGGCTCCCAAACTCCAGCTCTGAAAAAGTCTCCCATAACAAGCCAGGACCATCAAACTCCTCTCCCTCTGGCATGTCATGCTCGGCTGTCCGGGTAGGTACCGAGCTTCATACCACCAGAGTGCCTGGTAGGCATCTTCCAGCCACATCTCCCGCCTTACCAGGTGCTTCAGGTCTTCTACCCACTCTTCCAGGGGCTGCTCTCCTAGGAAGGGCATCCGCAGGGCTACTCGCTTCTGCTGTCGCTGCTCGTCCTTGGGGAGCCTCTCGTCCCGCAGATACTCCACAATACCCAGTGCCTGGTACCAGATGCCTTTGCGGACTGCATCTCGGTCATCCATGACACCCTCATCATACTCCTCTAGTGGTTCCATACCGGTGCTGTACTTGGACACGCTTTGCCCTCAAATTCCACGGTGCCTTCTGTTGCTGTCCTTCTGGCTGTAGGAACGATCCCGCTGCTTGCCACCAGTTATTACGGTATAACCCGGTATAGTGAGGGTTAATACCGTTCGGGCGATTCCCCTGGCGAAGAGCACAGCAACCCACAACCGCTGGAATCCACCGAACTGGAACCATACGAAGTCCTCCTCTCCTGGAACAGGCAAGAGAACGTTCTGACGTAGCAATTCCCCCCAAGTATGAGACGAGGCTCCGTATTGATGGTAAACAGGAATTCTAACTTTATTGAGGGCCACCTGCCCGGTATTTATGCAGGTCTCCCACCTGGTGGACACTCCCCTAGGGGACCAGAAGGAAGACTGCGACACAGGATACTGCAGCCAATCACACACAATGGGACAATACAGACACCCCCAGCATATCCCTCCCCTCTGCCTGTGATACAATCACCCTACATGGGTAATGTAATCATCCCAGGCAGGAGAATACACAATGTCTTCTGTCCTGGAGACAATCGAGGACTCATTCAATTATCTCTCAGGACAAAGGGAAATCGCCAATACACACGTGGGGACAATAGGACAGACATCACTATTCAATCTACAATGTCCCACCCTTTTCAGTACACAATATATCCAAGCGCTCAATATATCCAAGGATAGAGGCAGACTCCATTGAGCACATGGTTGCAAAAGGACATAAAATTACACAATGTTACAATTACTACATAAAACATATACATGCAACATATCCCCAGATAGCTTATGTTTGAGCGCACATTATTGAATGGCGCTCAGACCACACACATCCAGTTCAATTGCCATGGAGCTAAAGTCTTTCCCATAGTCTTTCATTATACGAATGGGCTCCATAGCAGAGCTATCTGGGGCATCACCGCTCAAACAGGACAAGCATACATGGGGCCATAGTCGCAGGGCAGGAGGCGAGCAATCTGTCCCCTCCAAAACCCAGTGGCGCGGTTGGTTTCGCCACACTACCGATTCCAAAATGGGACAAAAAGGATTGCAAACCTAAGCAGGAAAACTTGGACCGGAATCCATTCCCACCACTAGGTCATCTCTTGAAACTGAGCAAGTAGCCACCCACTGTGATCTTCTGACCCCAGGCACAACATGTATGTTTCCATTTTTTTTTGATCCATCAGAAGAACAAAAAAAAAATAATCCAATATTTTTGGCATCCATAAAGCCTCTTTCAGATGGTCAGTATTTTGTCAGCATTTTGTATCAGTATTTGATCAGTAATTCCAAGTAAAAAAAAAGGATTGGGTCCAAAACAAAGATAAAATGTAATGGTATTATTTGCATCTCATATGTATTTTAAACTCACTCCTGCTTTTGGCTTGCAAATTCTGATCAAGTACTGAGGCAAAACACTGACCAAACACTGACTAAAAGATTGTATTAGCTACAGTGAATTTGGGTTGAGTTGGTGGAGTGATTTCTGTGGTTCTTTCCAATAACCAAGCTGCCATGTTTGATCCATCCAGCAAGTTCAGACCATCTGGTTTTAACCCAAATACATTTTGAAAGCAAAATACTATTAAGTTCATAGTATGGAGGGATCCCGGAACTTATGGAGGGATCCACGTGGGCCTAAAGGAAAGCAGTCATATTTTCACTCGAAATTCAATTTTCATATATGTTGTTGCTGCTGTGGTGATAATCCATATTCACTAATTATTGTGTTCACATACCACTTGTACAATATGATTCTGTCCATAGCAACCGCTCCTCACAAGACTTCTTTCTGACTATCTTCTCAAGAAGGCAGCCAATGCCCTTACCCTAAGGCCAAAACCTCCCTCCCTAACTACCCAGAATTCATTCTGCTCATCTCGGGAACGCGCAGCCTCACCCCAACCAATCGGCTTTCTCCAGACCTAAAAAAGCCCTCTTCCTCCTGAGTAGTTTTGATCGTAAATATTCTAATTGCGAATTTTTATCGTGAATATCGGCACTATCCCGGTTCGTCGGGAGCGCGCACGCAGAGTTTGGTTCTGCCCACTACTACGTCCTCCGTCTTCTGTATATAGAAGATAGGAGACGGAGGACACATAGCAACGCTGTTTTAGCAGCACCACTGAAATGCCTGGGGGAGGAAAGAATATGCTGCAATTACTAGGTAATTCAATACCTATACAAAAGTATTATCTATGGAACTAAGGTAAACTTAGTCAGACCAATCCAATTACATAAAAAAATATGATAGTTAATATAACTATTTAAACTTTGTTGCAAGGGATCGCCATGTGTCTGTCTGCCAACAGGTGTAGGTTACCTGCTCAATGTCATTCGTCATAGGGAACGGGCCCGATTACACCTAAGTTCCTCCCTTCACCCAAACCCCAGACCAAATACGGATGCGTTACAAATTACCAACAAAGATTGGTAACAACCCAAACAACCACTCCAACAATTTAGGGACAGTTCCACCACCCAGCCCCCTCTCATCCCTAAATTCCATCAGACAAAAAACCCAAAGTCAGGAAACCCCAATAACCACTGGGCAATCACCCAACCATGCAACTTTAGAAAAAACAAATAGGGATTTTCAATCTATTAAAACACATTCTTGGCAGTAAGGAGATTGAAGTCTTAAGTAAGGGTCTTTCATTTTGCCCAACCAAGGGACCCGACCTCTTCAAACTTTTTGTAGATTTTAATCAATTTGTAAGAAAACTCACCCTTCACAGACATTTCTCAATAAAAGAACAAGCACCTCGGCTTCCAGTGGGGGTACCTCTCCCTACCGGTTCCATTCCGTACAATATCCATTCCTTGTCCAATACCACATCCGACCAAGAAGAAATGTTCATACCTTCTAATACTAAACCAAAATCTAACTTCTACCCTCTTAAAAGTAGGGGTCCCCACATTGAGACTTTTTATAATATGGTACTGACACAGTTTAAAGAAACTCTAGAACCAGTACCTCCAAAATCTGCCAACAATCTTACTTATGACCAATTAAACACCATTAAGACGCTAACTAATAACAAGAGCATTGTCATAAAAAACACAGATAAAGGGGGTGGGATAGTGATAATGGACAGTAGCTACTATATTGCCGAATCTCTTCGCATACTGTCAGACACAACATACTACTTACCATTAGATCAAGACCCCACAACGGCCTTTAAGAAGGACCTCTATGATCTCATTGATGAAAAAATTAACATTACGATAACAACTCTCATACCAAAAATTCCACGACCTTCCCACTCAACCTCATTACCCGATACAATATTCAGCACAATGTTATTAGAAATATTCTATCCAAACATTGGTCAATATTACTCCAAGACCCCATTATTGGCCTTACAATCCCAAAGAAACCCATCCTCACATTCCATAGGGCCAGAACACTAAAAGAAATCCTGGCCCCATCCTGTCCTAAATTACAAACCACTAAAGCAGTAAGCTGTTTCGGACGGGCAATCAAAAATCCGACCCCCACAGTAATAGAGTCTTTTAAATGTGGCAAAATATGCTGCAAATGCTGCACTATGATTTCGCATGATGGTAAGACACTAACATTTGCCGGCCTGGATCAGACTATCTCCTTGCGGGATGAAATGAATTGTGGTACCACTTTTGTTATCTATCTACTTCAGTGTGCATACAATTTATATTATGTAGGACGGACCACCCAACAATTACGGGATCGTATGAATGAGCACCGCTCTAACATCTCCCGTAAGATTGCCACACACAGTGTCTCTCGCCATTTTTCTCTTCTTCATGATGGCGACCCTTCTTCACTCCGTGTGACCCCACTTGAATGGACCCCAATCATTCCAGACTTTATGCCGCAAGGAGATGTTCTGGATCTACAAGCTAAATACGCTAAGCCCCTTTGGATTGAACGAATCCTTAGAATACGGGAACTATTAACTAGTGATGTCGCGAACATTAAATTTTCTGTTCGCGAACAGCGAACGCGAACTTCCGCAAATGTTCGCGAACGGGCGAACCGGGCGAACCGCCATAGACTTCAATTGGCAGGCGAATTTTAAAACCCACAGGGACTCTTTCTGGCCACAATAGTGATGGTAAAGTTGTTTCAAGGGGTCTAACACCTGGACTGTGGCATGCTGGAGGGGGATCTATGGCAAAACTCCCATGGAAAATTACGTAGTGGACGCAGAGTCGGGTTTTAATCCATAAAGGGCATAAATCAACTAACATTCCTAAATTGTTTGGAATAACATGCTTTAAAACATCCAGTGTGTGTATACGATCAGGTATGATGTTGTATCGATCAGGTAGTGTAAGGGTTACGCCCGCTTCACAGACATTGACAGACCAAACTCCCTTTTAATGCACCGCAAACAGTTCATTTGCACAACCCCAAACTCCCCATTTGCACAAGGTTGGATACCAAGCTAGCCACGTCCCGGTGATGTCATTGAAGGTTTCTTCCTCCACCCAGCCACGTACAACACCAAGGGTCCCCAAAGGTGAATTGAATTGATTTTTCGAACGGGAGATGGTTAAAAAAACTCCGGCTCCCTCCCTTTGTTTTTATCCACGGTCACTGCGTCTGCGCCGTGCAATTTACTGTCACACCCGATATGAGTGGTATTTTCTGTAGTACTATTCTCATCAGTTTAATCCCTTTAACGTCCCCAATCTGGGGCCATTTATTGAATAGATTTTTGAACAGGGAGATGGTTAAAAAACGCTGGCTCCCTCCACTCTGTTTTAAACCACGGTCACTGCGTCTGCGCCGTGCAATTTACTGTCACACCCGATATGAGTGGTATTTTCTGTAGTACTATTCTCATCAGTTTAATCCTCTAACGTCCCCAATCTGGGGGCCATTTATTGAATAGATTTTTCGAACGGGAGATGGTTAAAAAACGCTGGCTCCCTCCACTCTGTTTTAATCCACGGTGACTGCGTCTGCGCCGTGCAATTTACTGTCACACCCGATATGAGTGGTATTTTCTGTAGTACTATTCTCATCAGTTTAATCCCTGTTACGTCCCATATCAGGGATTGCCTTTGTGAAAAAAAAATTTAGGCCGGGTACCTTCGACTGCCTTCACAGTGACAGACCAAACTCTCATACACCAAACTGAATTGATTTCAGGAACCGGGAGATGGAAAAGCAGCTTGGTCGGTCCTCTTACTCCCAAATTGGGGCACTGCGCGTGCACAGAGCAATGTGCTGTGACACCCTATATGAGTGGTGTCTTAACTAGTACTATTCCTATCAGTTTAATCCCTGTTACGGACCCTATCCGGTCGAATTGTTTAACCATTGTCGAATTAGCGAACCATTACGACATCATGAAATAATTTAGTTCTGAGCTCTGTACTTGCTTTGTATTGGAATTGATGGGGATTTTTTTAATTGTCTGCATTATTTCTAATAAACTATTAAGAGACTTTATTATGATTTTTTATTTTATGTATTAAAAACCCATACAACATATAAAAAAAAAAGGTAAATTAATGTTTTTTCTATTAAATATTATCCAGCCGTCCAATCGCTTTTGGTCTGACCATAATGAAGCAACGGCCTTATCATCTGTGGTGTGGCAACATTGCCAACACACTCATAGAGGTGATGATTGCTTCATTGTGATACGCAAGCCCCTTCACCACAACAAGGTAACGATCACGAAGGGGAATTGACACTTGTATGTGCCTTTTTTTTTTGGTTTGTTTTTGCAGCCACAGTGCTGCACCATAGGACAGAAAAATTAGGAATGTACACATGCCTGAAAAATAATGGCATTGTTGCAGCCGTTATTTTAGCAGCAGCCGGAAAAATTGATGTTTTCCAGGCAGAAAAGTGACTAAAACATTACGGCTTGAACCCTAGTTGGTGGTGGAGAATTCACGAAAGTCTTCCGGTATGCAGACATTAAATACAGCAGCGTGGGGACCATTTTGAGGCCAAGGCATGTAATCAGGCCTTTTGTGAGTCAAACGTATCCCCCACTGTCAGTCCCTTCGGGATCCATGCCTCATTCATCTTTATGAAGGTGAGGTAATCAACACTTTTTTGACCGAGGCGACTTCTCTTGTCAGTGACAATGCCTCCTGCTGCACTGAAGGTCCTTTATGACAGGACACTTGAAGCAGGGCAGGCCAGAAGTTCTATCGCGAACTGGGATAGCTCAGGCCACAGGTCAAGCCTGCACACCCAGTAGTGAAGGGGTTCATTGCTTCTCAGAGTGTTGATATCTGCTGTTAAGGCGAGGTAGTCTGCTACCTGTCGGTCGAGTCGTTCTCTAAGGCTGGATCCCGAAGGGCTGTGGCGATGAGTAGGACTGAAAAAGCTCCGCATGTCCTCCATCAACAACACATCTGTAAATCGTCCAGTCCTTGCCGCCGTGGTAGGAGGAGGATTACACTCACCTCTTCCCCTGTTAGATTCCCGTTGTGCTGTGACATCCTCCTTATAAGCTGTGTAAAGCATATTTTTTTGTTTGGTTTGAACTGCTGCATCCTTTCCGACTTTCGGTAATTTGGTAACATTTCTGCCACTTTCTGCTTATACCGGGGGTCTATTAGCGTGGCCACCCAGTACAGATCGTGCTCCTTTATCCTTTTTATACGTGGGTCCCTCAACAGACATGACAGCATGAAAGACCCCATTTGAACAAGGTTGGATGCAGAGCTACTCATTTCCCGTTCCTCGTCCTCACTGATGTCATTGACGGTCTGTTCTTCCCCCCAGCCACGTACAACACCATGGGTCCCAGATAGGTGACAACAACGAGCACCCTGGGGTGCCTGCTGTGGTTGGTCTTCCTCCTCCTCAAAGCCGCCACATTCCTCCTCTGACTCCTCTTCCTCATACTCCTCTTCCAGCGTTGCTGCAGGTCCGGCAAGCGATGATGACAAGGCTGTTTCTGGTGGTGATAGTGACCACAACTCTTCCTCTTCCTCCTCACGCTCATCTACAGCCTGATCTAGAACTCTTCGCAGGGCACGCTCCAGGAAGAAAACAAATGGGATGAGGTCGCTGATGGTGCCTTCGGTGCGACTGACTAGGTTTGTCACCTCCTCAAAAGGATGCATGAGCCTACAGGCATTGCGCATGAGTGTCTAGTAATGTGGCAAAAAGATTCCCAGCTACGCAGAGGCTGTCCTAGCACCCCGGTCATACAAATACTCATTGACGGCTTTTTCTTGTTGGAGCAGACGGTCGAACATTAAGAGTGTTGAATTCCAATGTGTCGGGCTGTCGCATATCAAGCGCCTCACTGGCATGTTGTTTCGCCGCTGAATATCGGAAAAGTGTGCCATGGCCATGTAGGAACGCCTGAAATGGCCACACACCTTCCAGGCCTGCTTGAGGACGTCCTGTAAGCCTGGGTACTTAGTTGTTTCAATACTCCTAACGTTTTAATATTTCTAGCGTTACTGAACTTCTCCTTCCTGTTTGCGTTACACCGCCTGGTTGTGCGTTCCACCGGGCTGCTGCGCATTTCATGTCTGGCTGAGTGCTGCATCCCGTGGCCACCCCCACGGACACTCCCCCGCCCGACGCTGCGCTCCCCTGGGCGGAAGTGTCCTCTGACACTATTATAATCTTCACGGTAGTTTTTTATACTTAGTACGTTCGTATTATTTTTTGTCCCCATATTTTAGTCTTCATCTAATCATATGTACTTTATATGTATTTTATATGTTATATCTTATATCTGAAAGCATATGCATATTTTTAGAGCTACATTTGTAGTTTTACTTCCTTCCTGTATTTGGAGCGCATTTTGCGTTCCACCGGACCGGAAGTGATGGCACCTCATTTCCCCTTCCGGTCCTGGGGCGCCAAGATGCATGCCAAACAGGTATTTAAATCCATGTTTTACTCCTATGTATTTTATGTTACTTGCTCCTGAAGAAGGGGATCTTTCTATCTCCGAAACGCGTTGGGCCATATATTACCAATAAAAAGGTGTTGACCAGATGCGACCGGAATGCTGCCGCCTTCATTCACTAATACTCTACCAGCGATCCTGGCCGGGGGAGTCTGCAACAGGTGTCATGTGCTTATCCCGTTGACAGCCCCCTCGTGAAGTAAGTTAACCTACCTCATCTACACCACTCCATCTGTGGATTTTCACATTGTGCGTGACATTGGTTATCCAGGTCATGTTGTGATTTTATATATTGTGTTATTTATCTTATCATTTTATTGCTTTGGGACTTGGCGCTCCTCCCCCTCCACTCCCCTTTTTGCTCTTCCCTATTTCCCCCTCAGGTGTTAATTGTCTGACTTATGTCAGTTTACCCGCATCTCAGGTTCTCCTTCAACATTGTGTACTATTCATCATAGGGATCGGGGATTGTAATACTGGAGCAGACTAATTTATTTGGTAAAATACTAAATTATCTGGTAAAAGATTAATTTATTCGCTAGAAGAAGAATTTTTCAGATAAAAGAATAATTTTTCCAACAATAAATGATGATCATCTTGTGGGCAACTCTGTTGTGCGAAGAATCAATTTATTTTCATGATTCGTCTACAGGGTGTTAAATAAGACCGCCCTTTAACATTAAATCACAGTAACTGGCTAACAGAAGTGGTTAAATATCAATGTGGACATGCCACAAACACTAGAATGAGACAGGGGTATCACCCCAATTTGTGAATCAGGGCCTAATAGAATTTTTTATTTATTAATCAATTTGTCTATCTATAAGAGAACAGATTAAGTATTAATGGAGCAGCAGATGAACTAGATCAATGCGCCTCTATATTAGACCGCCTGTTGACAATGAGTCTGATGCACACTAAGTCTATGTACAACTGAACAAATAAATTATTAAAGGTGCAGAAGGTGAAGTAGGTAAATGTGCCTATATATATTAGTCCGCCTGTTGACAATGAATCTGATGCACAGTAAGTCTATATGTAATTGAGCAGATTAAGTATAAATGTCGCAGCAGAGAAACTAGATAAACGTGCCTATATTAGATCGCCTGTTGACAATGAGTCTGATGCACAGTAAGTCGCTGCATAGCATGATCATATCAAGAATGAATGGCGCAGCAGGTGAACAAGATGCACATGGCAATTATTCTAAGTCTGCACTGTCCTTACTGTCTCCCTATGCTCTCCCGATGATCTCCCTACACTGTCCCTATTCAATATTCTACAATCAAAAGCTTTCTAACACACTATCCCTAGTGCTTGCAATGTCTCTCCCTATGCTTAGTTCACAGTGAAATGGCGGTGACTGAATGGAATAAGGCTTTTATAGGTCTATGACATTTTTCCCGAAATTCAGATTGAAGTTGATTCGTTTCACTTCTATTCGCTCAACACTACTCACATAAAGTGTCTTCTTTTATTTATTCTATAATCATCTAAAACAGGACCGGAGGAGTAAAACAGAAGAGCAAACGGCCTACAGTAAGTCTTGAGAAAGTTTCTGGTGACTCAAAACAGCCACAGGCCACTTGCTCTCCTGTTTTACTCATAAATACTCTATTACAACATATTCTTATTAAATACATGATACAAATTTATCTATGACAAGTATTTATGAGCTATCAAGACTTCAGAGACAAGGGCTGCATATTGAACCATCAGATCTCCATGATGGATTCAGTGTAAAACAGATATCAATAGTCGCCAGATACACTAAAAGTGACAGCTGTAGAACAAAAACTATATAACAAGAGGAAAACTGGCACACTAGGTACCAGATATCAAACTTGAGAACCTGGTGTCCTTAACATTTGTGGGTTGAGCAACCTTTTATTTTTTGATTAACTGTAGAACAAAAACTGTTGACAATTTCTACTGAAGACCAATTGAAAAAATTATTTTAGCCCTAAATAAATAAATGCAATGATGAAAATTGCCCTAAAGATGTTCATAGCCTTTAAGCTTTTCACAAATGCAAGGTTAACAACCCAACAAAGCTGTTTACGTTTTGATGTCATGTTATTTGATGGAAATAATAGGTCAGCACGACAAACCCTGACAAACCCCATTATGAATAAGTTAAGCACCAATGGTGTCCATTGTGTAATAGATTCAGAACAGCATTACAGTTTCTGTTTATAATAGAAATCATGATGCAGATATGAACAGAAAATAGAAGATGCTATTTCTTCCCCTAGACCAGTGATGGGCAACGTGCGGCTCTCCAGCTGTTGCAGAACTACAACTCCCAGCATGCAAAGCCTGTCTATAGCTATCAGCCTACTGCAGGGCATGGTGGGAGTTGTAGTTTAGCAACAGCTGGAGAGCCGCACGTTGCCCATCACTGCCCTAGACCAATTCCAGTGAAATCCACATATAGACCTTTCTGGTTATAGTGCTCTTTATTTATCGATAAATGTCACAGTTCAGTTTACTGTGACACTGGTATGTACTCGCTTTAGTTGCTCTGGCATACTGGCTGCAGGCTCTTTCTTTGTATGCTGGTTGCTTTGGTCTACGTGTAGTTTGCGGCCTCCTGTGCGTGTACTGTGACCTGTGAATGTGTCTGTTGCGGAGCTCCAAGACATACCATCAATATCTCCGCCTAAGTCCCCTTGTAGCTGAAGAAGCAGGTCAATATCCAAGAGATAATTCCCCCCAGTAACTGGATGACACACAGTTTTGGGAGTCAACTGATTTTACTAGGCATGGTGCACAAGTTTTAAAACCCCAACAGCCTCATTTTCATAGAATAGAGTACATAGATTACTATAATACAAAGCATGGTGGGGTGAGACAATAGCAAGGGCTGATGGGCGGTTGAGGAGGGACAAGGTAGCTAGTTTAAACAGGTTGGGCAGGGTCCCTGGGACACCGCCCTGCTCCTGGGAAACAATGGGACAGGAAAAGGGGAAGAGGCACAGACAATCAATACATTTACATACCCTGCACCAATAATGGGCACAGGGTGAGCAACATACAACAGACGTCTGGTGGTGACCCACACATAATTGGTTTGGTGTACAGACAGCCCAACATAAATTAATATAACAGAGTCAATCTGTTACACTGCTCCCCCTTAATCACAAGCCGGCATACACAGTCTGGTCCCCAACGGATCGGCTTGGGGATGTCTGGGGAGTACTCACGGATCACTTTTCCAGTTCAGTTTGTCGTGATAACCCGTCAGCATTGCCATTCTGTTTTCCAGGGCGGTAGTGAATTGTAAAATCGTATGGTTGCAATGCCAAGCTCCAGCGCAACAACCGGGCATTGTCCCCTGCCACACGATTTAGCCATACTAACGGGTTGTGATCTGTGAGTAATGTGAACTGCTGTCCATACAAGTAGGGTTGAAGCTTACTTAGGGCCCACATCACAGCCAGGCATTCCTTTTCTATACCGGCGTAGCACACTTCCCTGGTTAGAAGCTTCTGACTCAAGAAAGCTACGGGATGTTCCCCGCCATCTTCTCCAACTTGGCTCAGTACCGCTCCCAATCCAAACATTGAAGCATCTGTGTGAATGAGGAATCTTTTAGATGGATTGGGAGCAGCAAGTACAGGACTATTAACAAGGGCCTGCTTGAGGTGTTGGAATGCCTGCTCACACTCCGGGGCCCAGGCTACTTGGAGGGGAAGGTTCTTTTTGGTGAGGTCAGTAAGGGGTTTGGCAAGGGTACAGTAGTTTGGAACAAATTTCTGATAATAGCCCGCAGTCCCTAGGAAGGCTAACACCTGCGTTTTGGTACGGGGGGTTGGTCACTGGGCTACCGCCTCTACTTTAGCGGGCTCAGGCTTTTGCTTCCCACAACCCACCCGGTGTCCTAGGTATTGTACCTCTGCCATCCCAATATGACACTTACTGGGTTTTAGGGTTAGGCCAGCCTCTCTGATGCGGTCTATCACGGCACTTATGTGTCTCAGATGATCTTCCCAAGTTTCACTATAAATACCAATGTCATCCAAGTATGCACATGCATCTTGGAAGCCATGAAGCAGCCGGTCCACCATATGTTGGAATGTGGCTGGGGCGTTTTTCATGCCAGATGGCATGACCTTAAATTGGTAGAGGCCAAACGGGGTGACAAAGGCCGACTTGGGAATGGCATAATGCGCTAAGCGAATTTGCCAATAGTCCTTACATAAGTCGATGGTCGTGAAGCATTGACCTCTAGCCATCCTTTCTAAGAGCTCATCTATCCTGGACATAGGGTATGCATCAGAGACTGTTTTATCATTAAGTCTCCGGTAATCTACACAAAAGCGGGTTGACTGATGCTTCTATGACCCCTAAGTGGAGCATTTCCTGAATTTCCTGCCTCATGTGCTCCCTGACAGCCTCAGGAATTCTGTCGGGCATCTGTCTAAGGGGTTGTTGATTGCCCGTGTCTACCCTATAGGTAACTAGTGGGGTGTAGCCAGGTGCGTTAGAGAATGTGGCGCCCTTTGTGGCTAACAGTTGTCGCACCTGGATACGCTCTTGGGGACTTAGTCTCTACCCTAGCTGAACTTCATCTAGGGTCCCTAGTTTATCATGCTCCCCCAGAAGATCTGGTAGGGGAAGATTCTCAAAGTCGTCAGAGGCGGGCGCACATATGGCGGCCACATCCTCTGTTCTCTCATAGTAAGGTTTGAGCATGTTCACGTGGAGCATGCGTCTCGGCCCACTACCAGAGCACGGGCCGATCACGTAAGTGGTGTCACACCTCTGCTCCACCACTTGGTATGGGCCCTGCCAGACGACCTGGAGCTTGCCATGGCACACAGGTTTCAAAATCAATACCTTTTGGCCAATCTAAAAGCTCCGGTCCCTGGCACCTCTGTCATACCATCGGCGCTGACGGGTCTGTGTCGCTTGGAGGTTAGTATGCACTTTTTGAGTCAATTTCTCCAAGCTGTCACGGAACTCCGGCACATAGGGTATGACAGGGGTACAATCCTCACCTACTGCTCCCTCCCAGTGTTCCCGGATTAAATCTAGGGGACCTCTAACTCTCTGTCCGAACAGTAGTTCAAACGGCGAAAACCCTGTCGATTCCTGTGGCACCTTCCTGTAAGCAAAAAGGAGGTGGGGTAGGAATTTTTCCAAGTCCCGACGTGTGTCAGTAAAGGTGCTAAGCATCTGTTTTAAGGTGCCATTAAATCTTTCGCACAAACCATTTGTCTGGGGGTGGTAAGCTGAACTAACGATAGATTTGATGCCGCACAGTTTCCACAGCTGTTGGGTGACTTCTGCAGTGAACTGAGTGCCCTGATCCGAGACTATCTCCCTTGGAAAACCCATCCGAGAGAAGACTCGCATCAATGCCTCAGCCACCGTCTCCGCCTAAATATTAGTCAGAGCCACAGCTTCTGGATACAGTGTTGCATAATCCACTATAGTTAAAATATACCTTTTGCCTGACGGGCTGGGTTTGGCCAATGGTCCTATAATATCTACCGCTACCCATCCGAACGGTTCTTCGATGATTGGTAGGGGTTGCAACTTAGCTTTGCGGCGATCTCCTCTTTTACCTACTCGTTGGCATGTGTCGCATGTTTGACAGTACTGCCTAACATCTTTCGAGATGCTAGGCCAAAAACAGGTGTGGGTAAGCCTGTACCTGGTGTGACTGACCCCTAAGTGTCCTGCCAGGGTGATATCATGCGCTATCTGTAATAACTCCCTCCTGTACTTCTGTGGGACTACTAGCTGTCGGTTGGAGATAGGTGTGGACCCTGCTGTGACCCTTTCAGAGTTCCGGTACAGTAACCACTGCTGCCAAGAATATCTCTCTCCTTCTATTCCGGTCTGGGCCTGGTTAATCTTATCCTTATAAACCTGCAACGTAGGATCACTAGGTTCTTCCTGGCCAAATTCTGCATCCCAGGAGACCTGTGCGTTGTGGTGCTGGTGGCCAAGGGTTAGGGTGTATTGGTCTGGGATTGGGTCTAAAGCTTACCCTGGATTGTCTGCGGGCATCCTGGTATTCATCCTCCTGTCTGGCTGTGTCGGATAGAGTGGTAGGTTTCCGATCCCTTACCCTCTCCTGCACTTCTGGATTTAGTCCATTGAAATTTTTTTCCAGTAGTATCAGCTGGGTAATTTTCTTCTGCTGAAAAAGCTAGGGCTGCCCTCTGCATGCGACACCCCCACACTGTGTATGAGTCTTTTTCCATTTTTTTTGTGTCTCTAAATCGTCTCTGTTATGCTTCTGGGGTGATGGCATATCTTGCCAAAATTACCTCTTTCACCCGGGTATAGTCTGCAATCTCCTTGTCAGGTACAGCTCTATATGCCTCTGCTGCATTGCCAGAGAGCTTACCAGCGAGGATCCGTACCCAGTCTGCTGGGGGTACCTGATATTGCCTGCACTGCCGCTCAAAGTCTTGCAGGAAGCCGTCGATCTAATCCTCGGCTTCGACAATTATTTTTAACGCATCATGCGGTACCTTGACTATGGGTTCTGGAACCGGAGTAGTAGTTGGCAGTCTTTCCAATGCCCGCTGCTCTGCTATCCAGAGTTGGTTTTCTCTCTCCTCCCTTGCAGTAATCAAGCCATCCTTGGTTCATGGTTGCCTGTACCAGCTCTATGGAGTGATTCTCTCCATAAAATGCTAGCCTGCGTTTCACCTCTCTGTCGAACTCTGACTCTCTGGTTTCGTTAGCCATACTGCGTGCCCGGTCTCCCTCCGTCAGTTCGGCAATTAGCACAGCCTTCGTTTTTTTGCTGGCTATCTGTCCTCTCGCTTCCAGCAATTCCTTAAATGTAAACCGAACACGTCCGAGCAGCTCAATGAGATGGACAAACAATAAGGAAAAAAACAAACAGCAGGTGCCGCTTTACATATTAATTTTTTTGATTAGCTCAGTGTGGATATACAAATTTTTAATTACATGCAATTACAAAAGTATTCAAATCCAGAAGCTGGTTTGAAAAATGTGGATACATAAATATGCTTCGTGACACAATCCCTTAAAAGCCAATTTTAGAAATATACAATGAAACACCTACATAGTTGGGACCAGAGATGAGCAAAGTTTTGGAAAATTTGATTCGGCTGCTTCGCCGAATTTTACAAAAAAAATAGCTTTATAACTAATTACTTTGTCACGAAGCACATTTTTTGTAAGTAGCGGGTGCAATTACAGGGAGCTTCAATAGTGCCGCTCCCTATTATTGTGCCCCTCAGATGCCGCATTCATACATGATCGTGGCATCTGAGAGTAAAAACAGTAGAAAATGAACAGAAAAACATTAAATCAAACTTACCATCTCCATTTGCTCCCAATGGGCCAACCACCGCCATCTTGCTTGAAAATCTGGGGCAGAATGTCTCGTGGCCCGAGATTATATTGTTACATTGGCTGGTGTGGTGATGTCATGCGTCACCATGCACAGAATTTCGGCCGAGATCTTCAATCAAGATGGAGGAGGTAAGTATGATATTTTTTTGTTTTTTACACTATTTCAGGATAAAATAATTCACTACCATGAAGCACGAGAAAATTTAGCTTTTCGGAGTATCAAATTTATCCTGAAAATCAGATTGAATCCCATTTCGTTGGATTCCATTCACTCAATTCTAGTTGGGAAATTAGTTATTAATAGAGATAAGTGAATCAAAGTTGACAAAGTGGAATTGGATCGGAATTTAAAAAAAAATTCCATTCGCACTGAATCCAAATTTCCTCACGCTTCGTGGTAACTAATCAGATTTTTTCCTAAAATGGCTGCTGCATGTGGGAGGACATGGAGCAAGGAATTCTAGGAAGGCTGGATCACCTATAATGCCATGCATACAGCCAATCAGCAGCCAGCCAGCCATGTGATGTCACAGCCCTATATATACCCTCAACCATCTTGGATTCTGCCACTTTCCAGTGTACTTAGTGAAGAAAGCACATCAGCAGGCACTAGGGACAGTGCTAAAAAAAACTTAATTGTGTTAAAAAGAAGGATTTACAAGTTCAGGGAAAGATTATTCAAGGTGTAGGGAAAGGATAGGGAGGAATCATTCTGCAACATTTATGTTGAACAGGGTTCAGTAAGGAAGGTTACAGCCTGGGTAATAGGAACAATCCTATTACACCTTGCTGCACTGACTGGGGACCCAAATTGCCATTATAAAGCTCTGTAATTCCAGCAAACCGTACTTGTTATTAGGGTGAAAGTGCTGTTTGATACAACCATTAACAGGGTTTATTACAAGGAAATATCTCTACGTCTTATTTGCAGTTATATGTTCTAAAGCATTTTTTGGCTTGTATTACTGGGAAAAAAAGGGCTAATTAGCCGTTGTTTGGGTAAGTGCGAAAATTACAGCCCTTTTTGTCATGTCTTAGTGGCAAAAGAAAAATATTTGCCATTCAGCAGTGCAGTTATATGTTGTAAAGCCTTTTGTGGAGTGTGTAATTGGAAAAAAATAAGGGCCTATTTGCCATTTAGCGGTGCAGTTATATGTTCTAAAGCCCTTTTTGTCGTGTATTAGTGGCAAAAGTAAAATATATTTGCCTTTCAGCAGTGCGGTTATATATTCTAAAGGCTTTTGTGTCGTGTATAAGTGGAAAAAAGAAATATATATTTGCCGTTTAGTGGTGCAGATATATATTATAAAAGCTTTTGTGTTGTGTATGAGTGGAACAAAAATAAAACAATAGGGGGCGTGGCTAGGCAGCCGAAGAACATGGCCGCATAGACAGAGTGCTCCTCACAAGCAGCGACGAAAGGAATGCAGACCCCTGTCCCAACTAGCTCTCTTGGCCCGTCCTTGCAGAGACACAGTGCCTTATCGATGGGGAAGACAAAGAGGCCGCTCGCAAAGCTGTCCGGCAACCTGAAGGTATACTTTGATAGAGAGTGGGATAAAGATGGTGCCAGCAGACGGGGTGATGTGCCGATCCCTCCCTCCCCGCCGCATCAGACTTCACATTCACTGATGCTGCAGGCATTCCATAAAAGCCCATCTCTATCGCACCTGGAGCCGCAGCTATCCTCTGGCCTCTCAACGGCATCTCTACCCCCCTCACCAGTGGGTTCAGGCCTAAACCAGGAGACCACGAGGGTGGAGCGCAATGGCGGTGCTGGCACACTGATTTCACTTTCACCACCTGGAGGCCCCAAGGACACCCAGGTCAGTGTGCATAATGTGGATCCATCTCAAGTGTCAGCAACTCAGGGATGCTTTATAGACTTTCCTACTTCCGATAAACCTGCATCAGAGGCCATTATCAAACAGATGCTGGTGGCTTGGCGCCCTTGACAATGGATGTTCAGGAGCTAGAAAGTAGGGTGCTTCACATTGAAAACAAAATAGAAGAGTATGCTACTTCCCAAAACAATGTAATAGATTTGCATAATGACATGGTGGATGAGCTAGAGGCACTTAAATTGAAAATTGCAGACATGGAGGATCGCTCCCGCCGCAACAACGTCAAATTCCACGGTATACCGGAATCGGTTCAACCCAGCGAACTACCGTCCTATCTGCAGCGACTTTTTTCTATTCTCTTGCCAGAGGTGCCACCACGAGATTTATTAGTGGACATGGTACACAGGGTACCTAAACCGAAATTTCTGGACAAGGATGTCCCTCGTGACACACTGGCCAGGATTCACTTTTCTCACACCAAAGAAGCTCTGCTGATGGCCGCTAGGAAACATAACTCCCTGCCATCCCTGTACCGGTCAGTCAAGCTGTATGCTGACTTGTCAGCGGCTACGCTTCGCCAAAGGAGGTCCCTTATTCCCATAACTGAGGCACTCTAGAGGGGTCCTTATTGCTTTGAAGAGCAGTATGGACTTCTCGTTGATAACGCAGCAGATAGACCATAGAGGGAGATATATCATCCTGGTATGCTCTTTGAATGGTTTTGTGTACACATTGGTAAATTTATATGCTCCCAACATGCACCAAAAATCTTTTCTGCTACGGCTGTTGAGGAAGGTGGAGCAGGTTAGACAGGGGAGGTTGATATTGTGCGGGGATTACAATACTGTCATAGACCCTGCAGTCGATTCCTCTAATGTCAATCGTCGAACAGAGAAAGGGTTGTCTTCAGTTTTGCTGAAGGAGGGACTTTTTGACGTATGGAGAGCACAGCACAGAGCGGGACTACACCTATTTTTCCCTCACACATGCCTCATACTCGAGATTTTTTTTTTTTAAGTAGTTTTAGTATTGTACAACCTTGTTCCAGTCAAAATCTACAGAGATATGGACTATACATTGGTCTGACCATGCCCCTATATCTCTGACGGTGAGTGATCACCCTCAGGTCCAAAGAGCACATGTGTGGCGAAACAATACCTTTTCGATGTCCCACAAGAAATATTTCAGTGAAATTGTAGATGTTCTATCTGAAAACTTTAGATTAAACGCAGGTTCTGTGTCAGACCCATACATCCTGTGGCAAGCCCAGGTCACCAAGAGAAAAGGGCTAGAGAAAAAGTGATTACTGACACATTAGCCAGGATTAACTCCCTTGAACAAGTTAAAAACAGCACCCTTCTCTTCCACGCTCACTGGAATTAAAAATGGAAAGGGACAAACTTAGAAATCTTCTCTTATTCAATTATGAGAAAGCTCTTGCTAGAACGAAAGCTAAATTTTACGCACAGGGAAAAAAGCGGGTAAACTTCTGGCATCTAAACTTAAGGCGGCGAGACTCCAGTCTCAGATCCCACATTTAATACATCCGCATACTAAAGGGAAGCTTATCGACCGAAGAGACATATCTGAGCAATTTAAGTTATATTATGAACAACTCTATAATCTAAAATAAACAATCCCTTTGCCCGAATCCTACTCCACCTTAGTAACTGACTTTTTGGAGAGGGCGAATCTACCCTCTCTCTCAGAGACCCAACTAGCTGATCTGAATGAACCTATTCTGGATAAAGAGGTAGAATTGGTGATTAAGTCCCTCCCTCCAGGGAAATCTCCTGGCCTGGACGGTCTATCTGGGGAATATTATAAACAATTCCATAAGCAGTTGTTCCCAAATCTCACATCTATATATCAAAGAGCAGCTGGAGGGAATCCTTTCCCGCAGAAATGCAGATGGCGTTAATCATTACTTTACCCAAACCGGGTACCGATACCCCCAAAAATTTCCGCCCCATATCCTTCCTTAATGTGGACATCAAAATATTTTCAAAACTAAATGCTACTCGTATAGCCCCTATGTTACCCTCGATCATAAATGAGGACCAAACTGGTTTTGTTAAAGGGAGACAAGCAGCGGATAACACCAGCAGGTTACTGAACCTTCTTAACTACACGGAATCTCGACGGGTTCCACTTCTTATGATCACCCTTGATGCAGAGAAGGCGTTCGATAGGCTCTGCTGGTCATTTGCCTTCTCTGTGTTAGACAAACTCAGATTTCGAGGTCTCATTATACAAGCTATTTCCAGCCTATACACAAACCCCTCAGCCCAAGTATACACAAATGGAGTCACTTCTGAGAGGTTTGGGATCACCAATGGTTCACGACAGGGGTGCCCCCTATCGCCATTAATATTTATTATGGCCCTGGAACCATTGGCCCAACTCATTAGGGGTGATGCGGCAATAGAAGGGATACACATCAGACAAAGGGATTATACGATGGCATTATATGCCGACGATATTATCCTCACCTTGACAGATCCGGTGACATCCCTGCAAAGAGCCATGGAACTCATTCGAGAGTTCGGCCTCCTGTCCTATTACAAGGTGAATGAGATGAAGTCCCAAGCATTACCAATCCATGTACCAGAGGCAGAACTACAGACCTTTAGATTCCACCACCAATTAGATTGGCAAGCAAGTTGAAGCAACCCACATAACATATTTGGGAATTCAGCTCACAACACCATGTTCTAGCTTATATGACAGGAACTATGTTCTGTTACTCCAGACAATGGAGAAGGATCTGACAGGGTTTACAGACATGGAGATCTAATGGGTACGCAGAGCATCGGCCTTTGAGATGATGACCCTTCCCAAATTGAAATATACCTTTCGTGCCCTCCCCATTCATCTCCCAGATACCTTTTTCAAAAAATCCC
Organism: Bufotes viridis; assembly: GCA_033119425.1. NCBI lineage: Eukaryota > Metazoa > Chordata > Amphibia > Anura > Bufonidae > Bufotes > Bufotes viridis. Next base: position 36,152,872 of record CM065596.1, on the reverse strand, counting down.
AAGCACTTTTAAATAAATTTATTTGGAAAGGTAAACATCCTCGAGTAGCACGCTCAATTCTGATACGGATAAAAAGGGTGGGAGAAATTGGATTATCTTCTATAAGAGATTACTATAGAGCTATAGGACTATCCTTCTTGAGAGATTGTTGGCTTGACGAACAACAGAAACCTTGGGTACAGATTGAACAATACATTATGGGTGGGAGCTCCCTGAGAGATGTCCTGGTGCATTCGTTGTGGGACAAGAGAGGGGCAAAGGGCTCCCTAATGACTACAACACATGGCCATGTTCTTGTGATTGCACTGTTCGATTTTTCCCTCTCTGCACCAATAAAGAAAGAATCGCATCGTATGGTGAGTGCCACTCATTTCTCTTTATCTGTGGAATTTAATTTGGATCTTATAAGCAGTGCACCACCTGTTTGCGGATATAACGTGACCACCTGCTTCCTCCATATGACCGGTGGTGTTTGCGATAGTTTGCTGTAGTGCCACCAACCCCTGGACTCTCTAGTTTTTATAAATATAAATAGGTTTGCACCCTCTATTAGACCACTGATAGGCCACTTAGTGCTGAGAGCGAAGCTAGTAATCACACGCCACTGGAAAGACCGTGATCCTCCAGCTATGGAAGAAGTGGTTGCAGCTCTTAATACTACTTGAGATGATGTTACCAAACACACTAGTAGGCAGGAAAAGGTTAAGAGTATATGGGAGAGGTGGAAAAGGCACGCTAAGTATAGCCCTTGACATGCTTTACTATCAAAATCTGTTTCATGTGCAGAATAAAACACACAGATTGGTTTAGAGAGAGCTGTTCAATATTTTATTTGTTGTTTACACTCTTTATTGTTATATGTCCTTTCAAATATTTGTCAGACAGAGTCAAAAATGTCTTTACACGAATAGTCATATCGTTTGCTACTGTGTAAAAGTGCCATGTTTGGCAGCGTCTAATGCGGACGCCATGGCACATATGTTCCTACACTTCTTTGCATGTATAAGCTGTGGCTGCGTCCACGAGTGATGATGCTCACTATTGTTTTTGAACCAAAAATTTAATAAACAATATTGAACATAAAAAAAGACAAAATATTGCCGTGCAGTTATACTGTATATTATACAGCCTTTTGTGTTGAGCCATTAAGCGTTATATATTTGCCGTTCAGCAGTGCAGTTATATATTCTAAAGCCTTTTGTGTTGTGTATAAGTATTTTAAAATTTTGCGGTGACATAGTACATTTCTGTAGTTTGGTTAATAAACCCATACTGTTGTGCCACAGAGCACGTTTGCATACAACGCACAAAAACGTATTTTAAGATTTAGCAGTGACATACAGCATTCCTGTATTTGAGGGAAATAAACCCGTATTGTTGTTCCACAGAGAAGTTTTGCATATAACGCACAAAATAGTATTTTCCAGTTTAGCCGTGACATACAGGATTTGTGTATTTGGGGGAAATAAAACTGTATTGTTGTTCCACAGAGCACTTTTGCATAGAGCAGTTTGGCAAACAACGCACAAAAACATATTTTCAAATTTAGCAGTGACTGCATTTTTGTAGTTTGTTGCAATAAACATTGATTTTGTGCTACATAGCAGATCTGAGGCCTACCCTGTATTTCAGTCATTTTAAGTAACCTTTTGAACTCCACATTTACATAGTTGGTTGTAAACACACCGATTTTGTGGTAGATAGCACATTAATGGTGTATGCTGCATTTCTGACACTCAAATTAAACCGTTAACTTCTGCTTTTTCATTGTTGGTTTGAAAAATCACATTTTTGGTGATAGTGAAGTAATTGTATTGAATTGCTACATTACACTGTTGCGTGACCTAAAGAAATGCATTCTGTTTATGACACGGGCACTACCTTACTGTTAGTGAACTTAATTGTTGACTATTGGCAGTTAAATTGACACCGGAGATAAACCATCTGATAGTTTGGTGGGTAAACGCAAATAATGAGAAGAACATCAAATAAGGGACGTGGACATGGTCGTGGTGGTGTTGGTGGAGCTCCTGTTGCTGGGAGAGGACATGGCCATTCAGCACCAACTACAGGTCCAAGTGAAACACCTTCCTCAGGTGTGAGTAGGTGACAGCGTTATTTAGTAGGCCCGAATGAGGCTAGAACAAGTACAGGCGCTAGTAGATTGGGTGGCTGACAGTGCCTCCAGTACCTTAACATTGTCTCCCACTGCTGAAAGCTCAGAGTTGGCACCTGCAGCCCATGCCCATCAGTATTTCACCTCACCCCCTTGAAAATTAGCCAAGCAATCTGAGCCTTAAGTCATGCAGCAGTCTCTTATGCTTTTTGATGACTCTGCTGGCAGTGTTTCCCAGAGCCGTAACCATAGCCCTGCCCCAGAAGTGGAAGAGATTTAGTGCACGGATGCCGAACCACTTAGGTTTGAGGATGAGGACATGGGAAGACCACCGCAGCACGTCTCTGATGATGACGAAACACAGGTGCAAACTGCTGCGGCTTTCTGCGGTGTGCAGACTGACAAAGAGGGCAGGGGTGAAGACTGGGTGGAAGATGATGTTGAGAACGATGAGGTCCAACACCCCAAAATATACCACTTAAATCCATGTTATTCATGGGTGGTGGAAAAATCATATTTTTTAAGGCCAGAAATTACTTTTGCGGCCTGCGCTGCATATGTGACGGGGACAATAATATAGTTAATCCGTCTGGGAGTTTAGGGGTTGACATATTCCAATTTTTTTGCTGTCAAGTAACCCTGCACTGGATAGGTGACAGGGATTGAAAATTTTAAAAATCTTCTTTTAAATTGTTGGGTGCAAAATTACCATTTTCGCCGGTGAAAAATCCCTGCTCTGCATAGGTGACAGTGACAGAAAATGCGAAAAATCTTCTTTTAAATTGTTGGGTGCAAAATTACCATTTTTGCCGGTGAAAAACCCCTGCTCTGCCTGGATGCCAGGGGCCTACATTTTTCAAAATCGTCTGTTCCATTGGTGGGTAACATGAACCCCATTTTGCCGTGAATTAACCCCTCCTGCCTGGGTGCCAGGGGCCTACATTTATAAAAATCGTCTGTCCCATTGGTGGGTGATATGAACCTCGTTTTGCCGGTGAAAAACCCCTTCTGTGTATTGCTGACAGGGAACCAAATTTGGTAAAAACGTCTGTTAATGATCGAAAGATGCGTGACTACAAAAGCACACTGGTAGACGCGCTGCTGATGGCATTCCCACCTGACGCCTTCTCAACTCCCTACTCCACATCCATTTCCTCCTCCTAGATCAAGATTTTTATTTTTTATTTTTATTTATTTTATTTTAAGTCATTTCCCTATCCACATTTGTTTGCATGGCACTTCTCCACATTTTGCTGCCTTTTGTAGCCCTCTAGCCCTTTCCAGGACTTTTTTACAGACATTTTAGTGCCCAAAAGCCCAGGTGTCTGCTCAACTTTATCAATAATCCATCAGTATTGCTAAAGTAAAAAAAAACGGAGTGGATCTAAAACAGAGATGACAGGTGAATGCAATATTTGCATGTCTTCTGTGTTTTGTACCCATTCCTGCTTTTGGCTACCAAAACATAAGTCATTTCTGATGGGACCATACAGGCCATAAAGCTACTACACAGACAGGATCCGTTTTGCATCTTGTTTTTTCTTCCATCTGACAGATCCGAAGAAGTGTCAAATAAAAGATGATGTCAGCAAGGCCGAAAGCCACAATAGTGTACTATCATGAAGTGAGGAGACCACAGAGGAGACCACAGAGTGTCCCAGTGACAGGGTCCGGAGGTGGTGGCATTATGAGGAGGCCACTGAGTGGCACAATGACCGAGTCTGCAGGTGGCGGCAGCATGACTAGACCACAGAGAGGCAAAAAGTCAGAGTCTGGAGGTGGCAGCAGCATGAGTAGGCCACAGAGTGGCACAATGACAGAGTGTGAAGGTGGCAGCAGCATTAGTAGGCCAGAGAGTGGCACAATGACAGTCTGGAGGTGGCACCAGCAGCAGAGGCTGCAGCATTAGGAGAAGGCCACCGAGTGGCACAATGGCAGAGTCTTTAGGTGGAGACAGTATGAGGAGGCCACCGAGTGACACAATTACAGAGTCTGCAGCATCAGGAGACCACAAAATGGCACAATGACAAAGTCTGGAGGTGGCAGCCACATGAGTAGGCCACAGAGTTGCCCAATCACAGAGTGTGGAGGTGAAAGCAGCATGAGTAGGCCAGAGAGTGGCACAATGACAGGGTCTGGTGGTGGCAGCAGCATGAGTAGGCCAGAGAGTGGCACAATGAAGGAGTCTGGAGGTGGTGGCAGCATGAGTAGGCCACATAATTGCACAATGACACAGTGTGGAGGTTGGCAGCATCATGAGTAGACCACAGAGTTGCACAATGACAGAGTGTGGAGGTGGCAGCAGCATTAGTAGGCAAGAGAGTGGCACAATGACAGAGTCTTTAGGTGGCGGCAGTATGAGAGGGCCACCGAGTGGCACAATGACCAAGTCTGCAGGTGGCGGCAGCATGAGGAGACTATAGAGCGGCACAATGACATAGTCTAGAGGTGGAGGCAGCATCAGGAGGCCACAGAGTGGCAAGGTGACATAGTGGGGAGGTGGGAGGCAATACCAATACTCGCTGCAGATGGTGGGTGAAAGAAGGAGACTCTTGGCATCATACATGTGTATGTGTGGCACCAGGTGGGTAACAGCATCAGAATAGTAGCTGAGGCAGGTAGCCAGAAGAAACCTGTCTCTTTTATCAAATTGTTGGTGTGGAACCATGGATGATCTAGTCTGATGCATCAGGCATGGGTGTGTGAAAATTCTCTCTGATCCATGCCTGATTCATCTTAAAGAGGACTTTTCACCGGTCTAAAGTTTGTTAGTGAAAGGTATGTACATGCAGAGCTGCACCCAGGGATGTCCCTGCACTTACTTGTATCCCTGAGTGCCGCTCCATTCGCCTGCTGTAGCCCCCGGTACCGGCACACGTGCTTCTGATAATTTTGCCTTGGGCGGAGACATCCTCTTTTGCCCTGGGCATCTCCTTCTCCCAGGCTGGAGTGCTGGCCTATCGCAGCGCTCAGCTCATATCCTAGGAGGTTGCAGGCTATTCACCCTGTCATATCCGTCCTGCCGCTATTTCGCCGTGCCGCCAGACTGCCGCTCTGTTCCCATTGACTATAATGGGAGCGGGGGCGGAGTTCAGGCGCAGCACGGCAGTGCACGGAGAGAGTATGCTGGACTAAAACTACGACATATCCGACATTTAGTCCGGCAGCCTCTCTCGGTGCAAGGCCGTGCTGCGCCCGAACTCCACCCCCGTTCCCATTATAGTCAATTGGGATGGAGAAGCAGTCTGGCGGCACGGCGAAATAGCGTCAGGACGGATCCGACAGAGTGAATAGCCTGTCGGATCCGTCCTGCCGCTAGTGTGAAACGAGCCTAAATGGAGGAGGTGGAAATTTGTATTTCCACCGAAATAATTCAAAAAAGATTTTACCGTATCTAAGTGCAGCGCTTAATGTCGAATGCAAGTTTTTTCTCCACTGAAATAATTCAAAAAAGATTTCACCGCAATGTAAGTGAAGCGCTTAATGCCAAATACAAGTTTTTTCTCCACCGAAATAATTCGAAAAGATTTTACCGCATATAACTGCATGGTTGAACGCCGAATATCTTTTTTTTCTACTGATATACGCCACTAAAGGCTTTACCAAATATAACTGGAACAGTGAACGCTTAATATATTTTTCGTTTTCCACGTATATATGCCAATAAAGGCTTTTCAACAGAGGGCTATAGGCTGTCAGTTTAAAAAAAACAACTGTGTCTGAGGCTGAGTGATCTGAAGTGAACGGGACGTAGCGGAAGAAGTTGGTCCACGCTGGAAGAGCAAGACACGGCCCTCGTGCGGTCTTTGTGCTTCAGAAAAGTCCCCGTTGTGTCCAGTAATCAATACCACAGATAGATGCAGGCTGGTGTGAATTAGTTCGCATTTCTGTGCAGGGTTAGTGCATAGTGTATTCACCAGTATTGGTGCGCCGCTGTTATGGATGTCGTCACGTCATTGCGCAGTATGTGAAACGTAAATAAAAAATTTCCCATACCGCAAAAAGGACTTTCTCACATATAACTGCAGCACTGAACGCTGAATATATGTTTTTGTACAGAAATACGCCACTAAAGGCTTTACCGCATTTAACTGAAACATAGAAACATAGAAACATAGAATGTGTCGGCAGATAAGAACCATTTGGCCCATCTAGTCTGCCCAATATGCTGAATACTATGAATAGCCCCAGGCCCTATCTTATATGAAGGATGGCCTTATGCCTATCCCATGCATGCTTAAACTCCTTCACTGTATTTGCAGCTACCACTTCTGCAGGAAGGCTATTCCATCCGTCCACTACTCTCTCAGTAAAGTAATTCTTCCTGATATTACTTTTAAACCTTTGCCCTTCTAATTTAAAACTATGTCCTCTTGTAGCAGTTTTTCTTCTTTTAAATATTCTCTCCTCTTTTACCGTGATGATTCCCTTTATGTATTTAAAAGTTTCTATCATATCCCCTCTGTCTCTTCTTACTTCCAAGCTATAAGAGCAACAGTGAACAGTGAATAAATTTTACTGATGTATGCAAATAAAGTTTTTTTAAGATTAAAGTGCACCAGCGAATGGCGAATGTATTTTTTTTTTCTACTGATATACGTCACTAATGGTTTTTCAAGATATAAATGCATCAGCGAATGGCGAATGTATATTTATTTTTCTACTGATATATGTCACTAAAGGTTTTTCAAGATATAAGTGCATCAGCGAATGGCGAATGTATATTTCTTTTTCTACTGATATATGTCACTAAAGGTTTTTCAAGATATAAGTGCATAAGCGAATGGCGAATGTATATATCTTTTTCTACTGATATACGTCATTTAAGGTTTTTCAAGATATAAGTGCACCAGCAATTGGCGAATGTATATTTCTTTTTCTACTGCAATATGCCAGTAAAGGCTTTACCAGATATAACTGCAACAGTGAACTGAGAATATATTTTTCTAGTAGTACTGAAATAGGGACCTATACGCTTTCACCAGAAATAACTGTAGAAGTGACCTGAGAATATATATTTCTTGTTGGACTGAAATAGGCCACTATACGCTTTCACCAGAAATAACTGCTACAGTGCAGTGCATATATATTTTTCTTTTTTTACTATAATAGGCCTCTATACTCTGTCACCAGAAATAACTTCAGAAGTGACCCAAGAATATATATTTCTTGTTGGATGGAAAAAGGCCACTATATGCTTTTACCAGAAAACAATTAGAGTGAAGTGCATATATAAATTTCTTTTTTGAATGAAATATGTCCATATACAGTTTCAACAGAAATCACTGCAACACTGCAATGCGTATATATTTTTCTTTTTTTACTGTAATAGGCCCCTATACCCTGTCACTAGAAATAACTGCAGAAGTGACCCGAGAATATATATACATTGTTGAACGGAAAAAGGCCACTATACGCTTTAACCAGAAATTAATGAGTGAAGTGCGTATATATTTTTCTTGTAGTACTGAAATACTAGTTTATACGCTTTCAACAGAAATAGCTGCAACAGTGAAATGCGTATATATTTTTCTTTTTTGACTGAAAGAGGCCCTTATACGTTTTCAACAGAAATGCAACAGTGCAGTGCTTTTAAATGTTTCATGTATTACTGAAATACTGCCCTATACTCCTTCACCAGAAATTACTGCAAATGATTTAGCGTAAATAATAAGTGACCTGCGTATATATTTTTCTTTTTCCACAGATAAAAGCCACTAAAAGCTTTTCAACATAGCACATGCACCCCAATAACTAAATGCTAGAATGACAGAGCTATATTATGAAACTATCTGGATCTCCAAGTAATGTTTCACTGCATTTGTAAATCGCTTCTTTTCCACAATGAGGATTTTCCTATGCCTCTCCCTAGCATCTGCACACGTCTCTCCCTGCCTGTGAATTGATTCCTCTCACTATCTTTTCCCTTCACTTGTAACTTGCCGTTTATCACAATGAGGATTTTCCGATGACTCTCCGTAGCATCTGCACACGTTTCTCCCTGCCTGTGAAATTATTCCTCTCACTATCCTTTCCCTGCACTAGTAAATCTCTTCTTTCCCTTTTTTTTTTATTAGTTTTTCTTTCACTCTCCCTAGCATCTGCATACATATATGTCCCTGAACAAAGTATGATTGTGAATGGCAGAATCTAAGATGGCCACTGTATTTTTAGGGCTTTGACATCACCGGGCTGGCTGCTGATTGGCTGAATGCATGACATTATGGGTCATCCCGCCTTCCCAGAGTTCCTTGCCCTATGTCCTCACACGTGTAGCCACCATTTTAGCCGCCATTGTAGCCGCCATGTTAGGAAAACTTACGTTTCGTTACCACGAAGCACGAGGAAATTTGCATCTGTTGCAAATTAAATTTTCGAATTGCTCATCTCTACTGCACACACATGTAGAACAGAAGGTGGGCCAGTCCATGAGCCTGTCGGTGTCTGCCAAAGTGCATGGCAGCGCTGACATGTGGATCTGTAACTACGGTCAGGGACAATACATGTCCTTTACGGCCCACTGGGTGAATGTGGTTCCTACACAGCCACACCAGAAACTTGGCCAGGTGACACCACTTCCGCCTCCATGTTCTCACTCCATTGGTCCTGCGACAATGTCCACCTCTGCCTTCTCATCCTCCACTGTGTCCTCAGCCTCCACTGTAGGGACAATTAACAGTGCCCTCCAGCATACCACATGTGCAGGGCAAGGCGGTGTCACGCTGTTCTTCACCTCGTTTGCCTGGGCCAACGAAGTCACACAGGGGAGGAACTGATCCGTGTCCTTCATCAATAATTGAATCCTGACCGACGACGGGAAGAACATGGTGTCGGCGCTGCGTCAGGGAGGGCAGAGCATTGCGCCCTACATGGCACACATGTTCAATCTGGTTGTCAAGCGGTTCTTGAAGTCTTCCACACATCTGCAGGACATCCTAGAAATGGCCAGGAAACTTTGCATGCACCAGCCACTCGAACACCGCAAAGCACACCCTCCTTGAGCTGCAGCGGCAGAATGGCATCCCCCAACATAGGCTGATATGCGACATTTCCACCCGTTGGAATTCCACCCGCCATATGTTGGACAGACTATACGAACAGAGAAACGCCATAAATGATTTCTTGAGGATCCACGCGGACAGGAGTACTCCCCTGTGTAACTTCGATATCAGCCATGTGTGACACCTGCCGTTTGCTCAGGCCCTTTGAGGTATCCAAGTTATTTGTCAGTCGCCAGGACTGAAGAACAATGTCATTCCACTGCTTCATGTCCTGGAACAGATGCTGGTAAATCTGTCTGGTCAGGGGACTGGAGATGTGGCGCCTACATCTTATAGCCACATGAGCCTTGTGGGGGCTGAACTGGAGGAGGGGGAAGACATTGGAGCCCAAACAATGTGTAGCGAAATGGGTGGTTTTTCTACACAGGTGACAGAAGAGGAGGAGCAGGAGCAGCCAGAGGTGCTACAGGGCGATTAGGAAGAGGAGGCAGATGACCCAGCAACACCGTGGCAGTATGCAGTGGAGATGGATGCAGGGAGTCCCTCCGAGTCACTTGCACAAATGGCCTGATGCATGCTTGCTTGCGTAGTGACAGCCGAATTGTCACCATTCGGCAGAGGGATGACTTATGGCTCTCCATCTTGTTGGACCCTCGCTACTGGTCCAAAATGGGTGGCCTTTTTACACCCGCTGAGAGGGAGGACAACTGAACTACTATAGAGACATCCTATGTAGTCAGTTGGATGCTGATCTGCGCCATTGTCCATCTTCTCGCAGGTCCGACCAGGTGGGCCCTCTGAGCTCACATTCCACTGCCATGGCTGCTGGGGAGGGGTGAGGTGGGATGGTAACAGTACCAGCTTCATCACCAGCAGCCTGAGTCTAGAGTAGCTGATGAGCAGCTTTCTTCACCCGTATAGTGAAGAAACTACTCACTAGCAGCTAAACATAGAGCAGAAACTGAACCAGCAGGCGGTGTCATAGTTGGAGTGCCCTCTGCCAGCCATCATTGAAGATCCACTGGACTACTGGGCAGCCAAACTGTATTTGTGGCCAAGTTTGCCCTGGAAAAGCTGTCCTGCCCGTCCAGTAGTGTGGCACCAGAGCAGGTATTTAGTGTGGCGGGGGCCATAGTTATCCCAAAAGAAATCGTCTGTCCACCCAACATGTGGAGAGATTGACCTTTGTCAGGATGAATCAGGCATGGATCAGCCAGGATTTCAACCCATCAATGGCTGATGCATCAGATTAGATCCTCCATGGTGCCACACCAACACTTTGACAAAAGAGATCGGTTTCTTCTGGCTACCTGCCTCAGCTACTATTCTGTTGCTGCCACCCGCCTGATGCCACTCATCTGATGCCAAGTGCTCCTTCTTTCATCCACCATCTCCTTGCCACTCTGTGGTCTCCTGATCCTGCAGCCACCTCCACTTTATGTCACCTTGCCACCCTGTGGTCTCCTCATGCTGCTGCCACCTCCACACTATGTTACCTTGCCACTCTGTGGTCTCCTCATGCTTCTGCCAACTCCACACTGTCACCTTGCCACTCTGTGGTCTACTCATGCTGCTGCCTCTTCCACACTATGTCACCTTGCCACTTTTGGGCCTTCTGATGCTGCCGCCACCTCCACACTTTCTTTGTGCCACTCTGTGGCCTCATCCTGATGCTGCTGCTGCCACCACCTCCACACTCTGTCATTGTGCCACTCTTTGGCAAAATTATGCCACCTCCACACTGTCATTGTGCCACTCTGTGGCCTCCTCATGCTTCTTTTACCTCACCTCTATGTCATAAGGCCACTCTGTGGACTTCTCATGCTGTTCCCACCCTCCCCACTTTATGACTGGGCTTTTGTCTTTCGGCCTGGCTGACGTCATTTATTTAACCAATCTTCTGATCTGTCAGAAGGAAGGCAAAATGATTTACACAATGGATCCTGTCTGTGTAGCAGCTGTAAGGCCTGTATGGTCCAATCAGAATTGGCTTGTGATTTGGTAGCCAAAAGCTGGAGTTTGTACAAAACACAGAAGACATGCAAATATTCCATTCACGTGTCATCTCTGTTTTGGATCTACTCCTTTTTTTTTTTTTTTTGCATTAGTACTACTGATGGATTACTGACCAAATGCTGACCGAGTGAAGGCGAATGCTCATTGGACAGGATTTTTTTTTTGTGGTCATTGTTCTGACATATGAGAGGAAGGGCTGACACTTTCTCCATTATGTCGATGGGCTTTAATTGTATAAGCATTTAATAGGACAGAACCTATGTACACATCTATGTGGAATCAGCTGACAACTGTGTAAAAGGAGTGTTCTTCTTCTTGGCTTTAACAACGACCTGTAAGGGCTCATGCACACGAAAGTATTTTCTTTCCGTGTCCGTTCCATTTTTTTGCGGACCCAATGCGGAACCATTCATTTCAATGGGTTCACAAAAAAACGGAAGGTACTCCGTGTGCATTCCGTTTCCATATGTCCGTTTTTCCGTTCCCTAAAAAAATACAGCATGTCCTATTTTTTTCTAGTTTGCGGACAAGGATAGACATTATTACAATAGATCTGCAAAAATAACAGATCTGCAAAAAAAACGGATGCCATACGGAACGTCATCCATTTTTTTTGTGGACCCGCAATTTGCGGACCGCAAAACACATACGGTCGTGTGCATGAGGCCTGAGGCTGATTTCATACTTGAATTATTTGGTCAGTTTTGGCCCCTCGACTGCCCAAATAAGTGATGTGTGCAGTGATTCTAAGAGCGACACCTGTCATCTGCATGTCATACTGACTCACAGTATTATTTCACTCCCACAGGAGACTCCCTATGCGTGTTACTGCAAGGCACAATGTTCTACGCCACTATAAAGGCTCTTTGAAGCCAGGAAATAGACTTTTTTAATGCGATTCGCCGCGAATAAATTTGGATCAAAACAAATTTTTCCCAAAAATTTGGCGAACCGGACGAATCAAATTTGTGAAAATTTCCCTCATCTCTAGTTATTAATATTGAGCATTATTTAAGATAAATGATCTGCTTGTTAATAAATACAAGAGATTATTAATAACCAATTTTTCAGAAAGTGTAGGAAAATGTGCATGGTGAAGCGGTGAACCTAACTATGCATAAAATATGCTCTTTCCTAGTTGGTTTAAAAATATGAATATAATTTGACAATATTTCAACAACATTTCAGGTTAACTAGCGCAATGAGAATGAGAACTCAGCTTCAGGTAAAGGGCACGATACTATATATACAAAGCACATGTCTTTTAATAAACCCCTAGCACTCCTAGTGCTTTATATGATGCAGGGGCTATGAAATGCAATCTTTAGTTGACATTTGAAATACACTAGCCTCTCTTGAGCAAACAGCTTTGTTGGGTTGTTAGCCTTGCATTTGTGAAAATAAGCATCAGGTATCACCCTGTGGGACCATAAATCTTTCTGTAGAGTGCAATCATATACAATCTATAGCATTAAAGGCAGTATGATGAAAGAACTGCACCATGGAAGACACAAGTGACTGATGAGTGAAATTACTATTGATTATGCAGTGAGTGGGTAGGAGAGAGTCAGCTTTCACAGCAAATGTGAGATAGGCTATTTGACTATAAATACCTAGATCCTGTATCATAACTGCACATTTCATTACCGGTAAAGCTGAATGTGGCTTGCAGTGCTCTTTGCTAACAACAAAACTTCGTAAAACAATATTTAATATAGGACAAATATAACCAGAGTAGATGAAAGATTTAAAATGGTCATTCCATTTATTCAAGGACAAAAACACCAACCAACCATAAAAAATGTATTGCCCCCTAAACCTGGTATCTGGTTGTGCCACTTTTAGCATCAGCTAATGCTTTTATAGCGTTTTTGAAGGGGTATTTCCTACAGACAATGGCTATCGCTAGTATATATCCCCATTGTCTAATAGGTGCGGGTCCCACCTCTGGAACCCACACTTACATCGAGAGCAGAGGCAGAAAGTTGTTGAGGGTGCACTGTGCATGCGCAGTCGCCCTCTAAATATTTCTTTGGGGCCGCTGATAATAACCGAGCGCTGGCTCATCTATTTCCGTCTGCCCCATAGAAATGAATGAGAGCGGTTACAGAGCAAGCACAGTTCACTCCCATTCACTACTAGGGGGACAGAGTTTGGTGGTGGCTGGACCTGGGTAAACCCAGGTCCTCTGGCCACCACCTTCCCCACTCCGTTCTCGGTGTAGTTGTGAGTCCCAGAGGTGGGCATATCCTAGCAATAGGCCCCCATTGTCTCAGATGGGAACACCCCTTTAACACTTTAGAGGAAATGTAGCACACTCTTCTTTGCGCAATTCCTTTCATTCAGCCATAGCATCTCGATAAGGGTCCTTGTCTTGACCTTAAATAGGTCAGGGCAGGACAGAACAAATTGTTTTGTTATTTACAGGAAATGTATCGCTAAAAATATTATCTGCCAGTTAAAACCAAATAGTGACTCATCTTCTTTTTTTCTAAGCTGTTTTTATTTTCTGATTGCAGATTCATCTATTTCTTGAACATGATTATGGGGGCCGCCATATTCCCTTAGCTGTTCTTAACAGCATTTACACATCATTAAAGGGGTTGTCTCACTTCAGCACGTAGCATTTATTACGTAGAGGAAGTTAATACAAGGCACTTACTATTGTACTTTGAATCTCCATATTACCTCTTCTGGCTTCATTCCTTTTTCCATCCCATTATACACATCTCGTTTCCATGGTTATGACCACCTGCAATCCATTAGCGGTGGTCATGCTTGCACAATATAAGACACAACACTAGTTTAGGTGCACTACCACAGTCCCAGCCACCAGAGAGGACAATGCTTTTTGCTATAGTGTGCAAGCACGACCACTGCTAATAGAATGCAGGGTGGTCGTAACCATAGAAATGAGCAGCATATAATGCGATAGAAAAATTAATGAAACCAGCAAAGGAGGCAATATGGACAATCACAATACATTAGTAATTTTATTTGTATTAAATTTAACTCTACATGATAAATGCCACTTCCTTTAAGTGCTGAGGATTATCATATCATGGTACCTACAATAGGTTGTAGTAATATACTGCTAATACTACAAAGCCTCCATGGAGATTATGATTTTGTTCTCTTTGCACTGATTACTCTCAGGAGCAGATAAATATTAAAATTATTTTAATACAGAAACCAACAAGAAGAAGAGTATAGGTACTCCCTTGCTCTTCTAAGATTTTGTACTTGTTGGTTTCTGTATTAAAATAATTTTAATATTTATCTGCTCCTGACAGTAATCAGTGCAAAGAGAACAAAATCAATAATAGTGGCTCTGAAGGGCTGTATATTATTATATAGATATATTCTCTCCTAGCTGCAAAGTTGGGAGTTGTCCCTGCACAGTCTGACACTGGCTTCGCTGATTGGATAATTTCAGAGTGTGTGCCCCCACCCCACACACACACACAACTGGTAACACCCAGCTGGACCTTCTATTCAAATTGATTAATTTATAACTTCTAGTAGGAATAATAAAGGAATGGTACAACATAGAGTCATAAGAATTGATGCTCCAGAATTGTTATTACATGGGGGATGCAAGTAGTTGCTTAAACAGACCTGTCGGAAGCAGTGACGGGTCATCTTTTAGGAAAGCTTTGAGGGATTTAAAAGGGCCAACTCCATTTAAAACCAGAATAGTGTTCGTTTCATGGGTTCTACTTTGAATTGAACTTAGAACATTTATTTGGTTACGTGGGGAGATTGTTACTGGAGTATGTATATACATTTATTATCACACCCATTTTTCAGCATGGTTCATTTAAATCACTAATGTTCTTGTTAGGCAGTTTTCAGAAATCCAGATGTGGATGACAGAAAATCTATACCCTAGACAATCATACAATCATTTCTTCCGATACGTCACAATCTATCGTCCTCTCATTTTCCTGACACATGCTTTCATATTTTGAAAGAATTTATTTTATGCTCCGCTAATCAATACATCAAGCTGAATACCCTTGATTAATTATAAGCAAATAAGGCCAGTGTTTCTTTGTCCTAACTTCAAATATGTACAGTAACTACAATGGCATTCAGATGTGTGGACGAGAGAAAAAAAATAATGAAAGGCTTCTATTATTCAAAAATAATTACCCAGCATGGAATTGATTAATAGTCTACTGTACCTCTATAATGGAATGCACAGAGGCATTGTTAGAAGGATCAGTATGAGAGGTTGGGGTGTTAAATGATGAAAGAATACAGAACCATGTGGAGGAGGCAAAAAAAGGAGAATCAGGGGGTAAAAGTCAATTAGTGGATCAAAAGCTGAAAGTGCAGTTTCTGTAATAAAGAAGTAATAATTATGCAGGCTCAGAGAGAATTATAATGGAAAGATGACAATTATCTGAAGCAGCTGCGGAACAAAAAGGAGCATGTACAGTATTTAAGAGGGACACAAAGGATAAATGATATATAGATATATGACTGTAGCAGGGCTGAGTCTGCCAACATAGCATGGCTGGGTTTGTCATTATAATATCTGCAGGGGTTATCCAAGGTTCTCCATAAGACTGCAGGCAAATTTCTTGAGGCATCTTATAGGTTTGCCAAGGATTGGAAAAAGAAAATGGATCTACTGTACTTTTTCTAGAAACAGCTCCAAACTCGGGGGCTATGTACAGTGTGACATTTCTGCCCCATTTATTTGAATTTGAATGAATTGCAGTATCATTCATGCATTTATGGCAGTGTTTTTGGGAGAGAAAAAAACAACAGATAATTATATTTTGGACAGCCCATTTAACTTATGTTGGTACATTTTTTTTAGGATTTCATTGTATTGTAAAGATTTAAAAAAATAATAATCCTGGCAAATACTGTGACACCAGTGCTCCACAGCTACCATCTTGCTGGTCTTGGCAGGCACTTACCTGAGTCCCCACTTCTGTACTCTGGCAGTCTGTGCCTAAGCAATTTATTCTGTTGCTAGTTTTATGTAAGGGTGCACCATTCTACTGTTCATTTGTGTACCTGAATTCGCCCTGGACCTTTGCCAGTTTCTTGACTCTGTGCTGCCCACCTGGACCTTTGGACTGTTTACTGGTTTGTACGAGCACTTCCTGCTCTGACCTCAGCTTGTGTCTTGACTGCACCGGTGCTTCTAAACTCCCATAGGTCAGCAGCCTCTGAACAGAGACCACTCCAAGAGATACTGACCTGGTGGTTCCCATGCCGTGGAGTCCAGATCCCTTATAGGAGTTAAAGGTTGAAGACCGGGGGTTACTTAGAACACCCTTAGAAATAGCCACACGCCAAATCTGTTCAGTAGCACAATTGATCCTCAATGTCATCTGCTTCTGTAAGACACACATCACCCTGGTGTATTTTGGTATACTTTGGGTCCATTGAAGTGGATGTATATGTTTCTTGTATACTCCATTTATCTAATCGGTACATTCAACTCTGTACTATAGCATAATGTATATAAAAATGTTGTTTTATTTGTCAACTGAATAGTTTTTTATTGTATGTAACAAGCTTAAGCTTTTGATTTTTGGTTCATTAAGGAGAAGGATGTTGTCTTAGGTGAAAGTTTCACATTTAATGGCTTTGCTTTTTACATTAATGAGAATGATACTTTAGTAACTGACAAAGGCTAACGACAAGTACAATAAGTCAGCCTTGTTGAAGTGTAACTCAGCTGATGTTGATAGGTTTCTAGAAAAAAATTCACATAATAACCAAACTCTTATAAAACCTACTGCTTTTGAAGTTTTAAATGAGCTCAAATTCATTATTTTAGGATTGTTGGAATGAAAGGAAACAATAATTTATATGGGTTAAAGGATATTCTTATGGAGTATAATAAGGAAAAGTAACATACAAAGGTGGCAAAAACAAAATGACAAATCCATGAACAGTCAAACAAATGCAGGGTATAATATCAAATCAATGGGTTTGACTTCTAATATGGAAGTCCAATATATATATATATATATATATATATATATATATATACACACATATATATCACACATATATATAGGAGTGGGGTGTGCTAATAGGTTTTTGTTAATTTTATTGCTATACTGCATGTTAGGAATTTGTGTGGGGGGCACAAGATGGATTATCTGCCATTATCATGGATTATCATGGATAATCATGGATTATCTGGCTGTATACTTGACTGGCAGCCAATTTGAAGGCTTTGGGGGATTTTTTTTTATTATTATTGCATTGTACTGACTTTGAGCTAAACATCTTTTTATCTTATTTTTTTCTAATGGTTTTTATAAAAAAAATTGTGAGTCCCTTTCTCTGTACAGAATTGAAATTCTTTAATAGCCGACTCTGTATTTTTACCGTTTCCCTCCAGGCAGCTCAGCTGACAGCACCTTATCTTAGATCTCTGAACACCCATTATTGCTACATTCTTACTGTGTAAGAATGTGTCTTAAATAAGTATTTATGACCTTTTAATAATATAAAGATAAGGTTTATTAGATGAACCTGCTTAATGTGAAAGTGGGATTTACCTATTTAGACAATCAGTAAACCCTTTGTGACAGAACAGCTGAATATTTTTAATACAGACCAATTTAATAAAATTATTTTTAGCCCGAAATGAGTAAAATGCATTTATAAAAAAAAAAGCAATTACCCTCAAAGGTGTATATATCCTTTAAATTTTAATGTCCTCAGATACATCGCAATAAAACCATCTCACCTGAGACATCTGCGCTTGACAGTTGACCATCATGATCTGGGTCCTATCTTCCTAGGTGTCCACATTCTTGAGAAAATTGATGTTTTATAATATGTAAATGAGCCCCCAAGGAGCAACAAGGGCAGTGTCATTGCACATATGCATATATATGTGTATGTATTTTGCGCTTCCATATAAGATTCACAGTGGAGTGAGAGGATATGCAAAGCTGTAACACAGGATCAGATTGTTAGCTGTTCTGTGTCTAGAGTTCTGTGTCTTTTTTTGTTAAGTGTTTTGACTTTAATGTATAGGCACCTAGAAGAATCCAGCCCAATAATCCTCAGAACATATATTTGCCACCTCAACAACTCTCACCCTAAAAATGCAGCAGCATGCATTTTTGTCTGCACCATCTGTTTCAGTGTCATATGACCTCCACAAATGACCTAAACCCCTCAGTAGCCTATACACTCTAGCCTTCACCATTTGTTTAGTCGGTCTAGTCTGGACTTCATATATGTTTAGGGAGTCTAGTATGGACTTGATATATATTTAAGGGGTCAGGTCTGGGGTCTGTATCTATTAAAGGGGTCTGTTTTTAAGCCTATATTTAAGGGGTCTGTCTTTATTTTAGCAGTCTGGTCTGAAAGTCATCTCAAGGTCAAATTAATTTAAGGATTGATTTGTTCTGAAGTCTGATCTATGTTATGTAGTTAGGCCTGGTCGGGGAGTGGGGGTTCTGCATCTGTTTAGCGGCCCTGTGTATCTTTATGGAGTCTAGTCTGGAATCTATAATTATTTTTGGGGTTTGAACTATTTTGGGTACCTCACCATTTTTCCTAATATAGAGATCGTGGAGCAGCTGTACTTGAAGGAAGAATCAGATGAGATCAACTGTGGTTGCATTTAGCAGTGGAGAGCCTTGTTCACATTGAAAGTATACCAATGGAGGTTACTTCAATCTGCAAGTAAGATGTTTTTTTTTATGAATTACCAGAGAGGTTTAAATATACTTTTGTGGAGTTGCATGGTCCAATTTTCTGTTTGTTTGGATTTAAGAGACTGACCAATCTCATTTAAGGCCATACTGTATTTATTATCTGAGATTATATTTAGGCATTGTTTTTATTTGTATTATTGCCTGCTTCATGTTGCTCACTTCCTTAGAGCATGTGCTTGTGCTATCCTCTTCCAGGACGAGCTTCTCTAGCCCTGCAAAGGAGCACTACAGTATCATTCTCACTTCCCATGCCTTACCAATGCTTGTTTACCCAATTGACTTTGTACTATCTGTCATGACCTTTGCCTGAATTCTGTATTGGCCCCGTGCCACCTGCCCTGACCTCAGCTTATCCACTGACCATGCTCTTCTCTGTTCACTTGGTGTGATACTCTGGTGTGTCTTGACCCACCTGGGTCAGCTATCACTGAATGGAGACATCAAGAAGTAGCCTGGTGGTTCCTCGGCTGTGAAGTCCAGATCCCTGTATAGGGGTGAAAGAGTGAGCGAGCTGTGCCACTTAGATAATACTCTTAAGAGTAGCTCTTCTCTGTCTGCTTGGAGCTATGCACCAGTGTTTCTTGACCTGCCTGGGTTAGCTCTCACTCAACGGAAACTACGTCAAGAAGTAGGGCCTAGTCATTCTCCGGCAGTGAAGTACAGATCCCTGTATAGGGGTGAAAAAGTGAAAACCAGGTGTACCACTTAGATAATGTCCTTAAGAGTAGCCTTAAGTCAAATCCATTTAGTGACACAATCAGTCCACACCTGCTACATTACATTAATAAATCTGCCCATTATCTTTTTTGTCATCATTTTCATTACTTCACATCATATCAATAATTACACATAATCTCAAGAACTGGTTTGTTTTGGTTAGCTAAATAATTTATAACTCTTCCTAAGACCAATGGAGATGAGTGAAAACATTAGGTAATAAAATCCAGGGGCCAATAATGTTTGCCATTCTGAAGATGCCTGTTTCTTGTGTGTTGACATTATCGCTTACTCACTCAGAGTTCGTGGTCTCAAGCTACAATCAGAAAATCAATATTTCGTTAAAAATAAATTCAAGCTGAAAACAACAGCAAATTTAATTTTCCTGTATATTAGTACATAGCAATACCTAAGCATAAAACAAAAAAAATGCGTAATTTGCTATGATTTCTGTAATTTGTTTCTTATTGTGTACAGGTTAGGAACAGGTAGCGTTTTTCATTAAAGAGTTGACATTTTTCATGCCAGTGAAGCATCTATCTATCTTATTTCTGGCAAAGCTGCCTGCTCTTGAGTCAGCATTTGAGTAAAGATCAATGAGAGATAGCTTTTTGAAGGTGCTTTCAGGACCTGCAGCAAGAGAGATGATCAGAAAGCTGCCATACGCTTGAGGCTTAGTTGATAAATGAGAAAATATGTTGGTCTTCTTTAAACTGCTGCCACATCAGTTACAAATACTAATTAGAACACTTTTCTATTCAAAGTGTCCAGTGCATTAAACACCACTCCCGCTTTTTGCAATTAGCCTGCCCATTGACTTACATGCCTTACCGCAGGGCTGTTAGGGATGGAAAAATATGGCAACTATTAAATAATGCATTACATTACATTTGGATCTGACAGCACTTAGGTTTTAAGATATGAGTACAACATCCCATTTGGATTGTTATTGAGACCTATCCAAATAATTGAAAAAAAAATAAAAAAGCTCAATCTGTATTGCCAAGATTTAAAAGCCTTAAGAATATTATTAATAACATATGCGGATAATGTTTATTACATATTCATGTTTGCTGTGTGTATTAGGCTTGGGATGATATCATTAAATGATACCTTGATCGTTAAGTCATTTATTGATTTTGTGTTCAGGTTTTAGGAGACTCATTGAAATATGACTGTGAACAGGTTTGTTTCAATGATCAGACAGTCATAACAATACTTTACCTAGAATGAGGTCCACATTGAACCAAACTGCATTGGAGGCACTGGCAGTAGACTATGCCTACATCCTGTATGAACCAAAATAATTTGAACAATTCACAGTATAAGTAAGCTATAAGTAGAGATGAGCAAATCAATACTAACACAAATAAATTTGACTTGAATTTTCCCCAAATTCTGGTCAATACCAATACAAAATCTTTGACGATTCAATTTGCAGCAGGGACCATGTTCAAATGCCTAGGGGGGTCCTGTGACCCCCCCATATCGGCTGCAAACCGCAGGTCAATTCAGACCTGCGGTTTGCAGCGCTTTGTGCGATCTCTGATCCCTGCGGTCAGATCAGAGACTAAATGCCCCCAAAGTGTTAAATTTTTACCACCCCTGCAGCCCCCAATCATTTTGTGGCTGCGGGGGTGCAGGGGGGTTGTTTGCGGGCGGCGGGAGGTAGTGTGGGAGGCAGGATCACAATCTCGATCCCCCGCCAGCCTCCTCTGTAACATCGTTGGCGGTATAGTGGTTCTATCAGAGTGTCAGCACATTGCTGACATTCTGATAAAAACGGCTGGCATCTGTGCTTGTTCATATGCCAGCCGTTTAACCACTTCCATACCGTGGTCCGTACGGACCGCAGTATGGAAGGTGTTAACAGGGAGGGAGCTTCCTCCCTCTCTCATCGGGGGGCTGCTGTGCCTTTGCAGCCCCCCGAAAGGATGGGATCACAGATTGAGGGATCCCCCCTCCCTCCCCATCACCCGCTGCTCAGTTCTGGCAGCGGGTGATGGTTACCAGGGCAGCAGGACGCTTTCAGAAGCGTCCTGCTCTCCATGGTGCTCAAACTCTGAATAGATTTTTGCTAAAGGCAAAAGTCTATTCAGACTTTGTAAAGTACAAAATACAATAAAGTACACTATATAGTGTACTTTACTGTATTATATAGACACCAGATCCTCTGGATCTTCAAGAACCAAGTGTGTCTGGGTAAAAAAAAAATTGAAAAAAGTGGAGAAAAGTAAAAATAAAAAAAACACATATCCCTGAATAAAAATAAAAAAAATAAAACACACTACACATATTATGTATCGCCGCATCTGTAAAAACCTAATCTAGTCACCTTACATCACAAAAAGTGTAATACCAAGCAATAGTATAAATAGTATAAATCAAACCGCCATCTCATCCCGCAAAAAATGAGCCCCTACATAGGACAATCGCCCAAAAAAATAAAAAACTATGGCTCTCAGACTATGCAGACATTAAAACATGATTTTTTTTTTCTAAAATGCCGTTATTGTGTTAAAGTAAAATACATAAAAAAGTATACATATTAGGTATTACGGCATCCGTAAAAACATGATCTATAAAAATATCCCATGATCTAACCCCTCAGGTAAATACCGTAATTAAAAAATAAATAAAAACAGTGTAAAAAAAAATAAAAATTTTGTCACCTCACATCACAAAAAGAGTAATAGCAAGCGATCAAAAATATATATGAACCCCAAAATAGTTCCAATCAATCCGTCATCTCATTCCGCAAAAAATTATACCCTACATAGGACAATAGCCCAAAAGCATAAAAAAATATAGCTCTCAGACTATGGAGACATTAAAACATGATTTATTTTTGTTTCAAAAATGATATTATTGTTTAAAACTTAAATAAATAAATAAATAAAAAGTATACATATTAGGTATTTCCGCATCCGTAACAACCTGCTCTATAAAAATAACACATGAACTAACCCCTCAGGTGAACTCAGTAAAAAAAAATATATAAATACGGTGTCAAAAGCCATTTTTGTCACCTTATATTACAAAAAGTGTAATAGCAAACGACCAAAATGTCATATGCACTCCATTATAGTGCCAATCAAACCGCCATCTCATCCCGCAAAAAATGAGTCCTTACATAAGACTGTCGCCCCAAAAAAATAAATAAAAAAATATGCCTTTCAGAATGGGGAGACACTAAAAAAAATCCTTTTTTTCACAAATGCTTTATTATGAAAATCTGAAACAAAAATTCCCAAAAAGTAGTCATATTTTGTATTGTCGCGTCTGTAACAAACCTTATCTATAGAAATAGTTCACAATCTAACCTGTCAGATCAACGATGTAAATAACAAAAAAGTAAAAACGGTCCCAAAACAGCTATTTTTTTTTTCAAATTTTCCATTTTAATTCATTTTTCCAGTAACAAAGCAAGGGTTAACAGCCAAACAAAACTCAATATTTATTGCCCTGATTCTGTAGTTTGCAGAAACACCCCATACGTGGTCGTAAACTACTGTACACACACGGAAGGGCGTAGAAGGAAGGGAACGCTATATGGTTTTTGGAATGTGGATTTTGCTGGACTGTTTTTTTTACACCATGTCCCATTTGAAGCCCCCCTGATGCATGCCTAGAGTAGAAACTCAATAAAAGTGACCCCATCTAAGAAAGTACACCCCTCAAGGTATCAAAACTGATTTTACAAACTATGTTAACCCTTTGGGTGTTCCACAAGAGTTATTGGCAAATGGAGGTGAAATTTCAGAATTTCTATTTTTTTTACCCTAAAATAGTACCAACAAAACTGGCACCTTATCCTGTAGTTTCCAAAATAGGGTCACTTTTTCGGAGTTTCTATTCTAGGGTTGAATCAGGGGGGCTTCAAATGGGACATGGTGTCTATAAACCAGTCCAGTAAGATCTGCCTTCCAAAAACCATATGGTGTTCCTTTCCTTCTGAGCCCTGCCGTTTGGCCATACCATAGTTTACGACCACATATGGGGTGTTTCTGCAAACTACAGAATCAGGGCAATAAATATTAAGTTTTGTTTGGCTGTTAACCCTTGCTTTGTTACTGGAAAAAATTGATTAAAATGGAAAATTTGTCATAAAATCGAAAAATCTGAAATGCTATCTCTATTTTCCATTAACTCTTGTGGAACACCTAAAGGGTTAACAGAGTTTGTAAGATCAGTTTTGAATACCTTTAGGGGTTTAGTTTCTAGAATGGGGTCATTTTTGGGTGTTTTCTTTTATGTAAGCCTCACAAACTGATTTCAAACTTGAACTGGTCCCTAAAAAGTGGGTTTTTTAAAATTTCTGAAAATTTTCAAGATTTGCTTCTAAACTTCTAAGCCTTGTAACGTCTCCAAAAAATAAAATGGCATTCCCAAAATGATCCATACATGAAGTAGACATATGGGGAATGTAATTAACAACTTTTTTTGGTGGTATTACTATGTATTATAGAAATAGAGAAATTGAAAATTGGAAAATTGCAAATTGCCATTATACACCTCTGTAATTCCAGCAAACCTGTCTTATTAGGGTGCAAGTGCTGTTTGATACAGGCATTAACACGGTTTATTGCAAGGAAATATGCCCTTATTTGCCCTTGTGAGGTGCAGATATATGTTCTATAGCATTTTTTGGCTTGTATTAGTTGGAAAAAAATGGCTTATTAGTCGTTGTGTGGTGAAGGGCGAGAATTACAGCCCTTTTTGTCGTGAATTAGTGGCAAAAGTAAAATATATTTGCCGCTTAGCGGTGCAGTGATATATTCGGGAGCCCTTTATTCCGTGTATTAGTGGCAAAATAAAAATATATTTGCCGTCCAGCGTTGAACTGATATGTTGAAAAGCCTGTTGTGTAAAAGTCGAAAAAAGATTTGTGCCTAATTGACATTGAGCGGTGCAGTGATATATTCTAAAGCCCTGTTTGCCGTGTATTAGTGTCTAAATAAAAATATGTTCGCCGTCCAGCGTTATACTTCTCTGTTGAAAAGCCTGTTGTATAAAAGTAGAAAAAAATGTGGGCCAAATTGCCGTTTTGCATATATCTGTTGAAAAGCCTGTTTTGTAAAAGTAGAGTAAAATTTGGGCCTGACGTTCTGCGGTGTAGTGATATATTCGGCAGCCCTGTTTGCAGTGTATTAGTGGCAAAATAAAAATATAACTGCAAAAAAAGAAGGGTCAATCAGCACATCCCAATGTGCATGTGCTCGCTGCCATGGCTAGAAACATAAAGAAAAACGACAATGCAACAGCACATTGCAAACTCAAATAAAGTACAATAATGACATAATTATAGAAAACATTCTGTTGCTAATGCTACGCTTATTTTGCCAATTTGAGATTCTTGTCAAATACATTTTGTACAAAATTATTTGGGCCCGTCTGCCAAATGTCAAGGCGATCTCTATAAGACGGGAACCTAACACTAAATACTACCTATTATGTGCCATAATGGCCACCATAAAATTCAGGGAGTGCAGGTTCCACATGTATGCTGAGTCCACTCTCCTTTTTACCATTTCTGGTGAGATAAAAATATATTCGCCGTCCAGCGTTGCACTTCTCTGTTGAAAAGCCAGTTGTGTAAAAGTAGAAAAAAAATTGGGCCTAATTGACGTTCTGCGGGGCAGTGATATATTGTGAAGCTGATTTTGCTGTGTATTAGTGGCAAAATAAAAATATATTTGCCGTCCAGCGTTGCATATATCTGTTGAAAAGCCTGTTGTGTAAAAGAAGAAAAAAAAAATTGGGCCTAATTGCCGTTCTGCGGTGCAGTGATATATTCTGAAGCCCATTTTCTGTGTATTAGTGGAGAAATAAAAAATATTTGATCTAACATTTGAATATTTTATCTAACAGTATGTCAGACAGAGAAGTTCCAGACCGTGCACAGAGGAGTGGCAGAGACCTAAATATTTGTACAGCAGGCAGAGGACGCAGCAAAGTAAGGGGCTGTGGCAGCAGGGGTCACTTCGAGAGTCCTGAGCTCCCAGTTTTAGCTAGCGGTTGTGTCTTGACCAGCAACCCAGCGGTTTTTGAATGGTTAACTCGATCTTCGTCTTTGTCGCAAGTGACAACCAGCAACAGCTAGCCAACAGTCAGTGGGTTCCTCAGATACAACCCTTAGTTGGCATGGCCCGGGAGCAGGTCCTGTGCCCTCACCTGTCCTCAACCTGCCTCTGTCCTTTTCTCCAATAGATGGGCAAGTAGTGATGAGGAGAGTGGCGTGGGAGCTGGTGTTGCGAGCGGTCCGGCTCCTGACCCAGAAAAGGTTGAGGAGGACGTGAGTGATGTGCAGATAGTACTCAATGATGATGATGTAGCTGATCGCACTTGGAAGCCGATCTAACATTTGAATATTTTATCTAACAGTATGTCAGACAGAGAAGTTCCAGGCCGTGCACAGAGGAGAGGCAGAGACCTTAATATTTGTACAGCAGGCAGAGGACGCAGCAAAGTAAGGGGCTGTGGCAGCAGGGGTCACTTCGAGAGTCCTGAGCTCCCAGTTTTAGCTAGCGGTTGTGTCTTGACCAGCAACCCAGCGGTTTTTGAATGGTTAACTCGATCTTTGTCTTTGTCGCAAGTGACAACCGGCAACAGCTAGCCAACAGTCAGTGGGTTCCTCAGATACAACCCTTAGTTGGCATGGCCTGGGAGCAGGTCCTGTGCCCTCACCTGTCCTCAACCTGCCTCTGTCCTTTTCTCCAATAGATGGGCAAGTAGTGATGAGGAGAGTGGCGTGGGAGCTGGTGTTGCGAGCGGTCCGGCTCCTGACCCAGAAAAGGTTGAGGAGGACGTGAGTGATGTGCAGATAGTACTCAATGATGATGATGTAGCTGATCGCACTTGGAAGCCGGGTGACATAGGGGCTACATTTTTATTTATATGATAATGTAATATTATAAAATCCGTTGTCTCCATGAAAAATCTGCATCGTGGAGGCCCCATGTGGCTTCCACACACATTCAAAATAATCCTTTAGCTTGGCGAATAGATGCTAGAATACTGGGACGCTCCATGAACTTACCAGGAACTGCTGTCGGAAGCAACGGTTTATTTCTGAGACGTCCGTATAGTGCTGTGAAATCTGAAGACCCTCTCCATCTCCGTGCACCACAGGATGTACTCCTTTCTATCCATGATGACTGGGAACTCATGATGTTTTCCCTGACTTAGAGACCAGGGGAAGGTAAGTTATGGTTTGAATCTTGATGAACTTTGCAACTCTTCCGGGCTCCAAGCAATCTTGAAGCTTTGTCATCTCATTGTCTGTAGCTAGTAGAGGCCAGTTCATGCCAGGCAGGTTCCCCCAGAAGTTTCTGGCTCTATGAGCAGCCGATACCCCACATGCATCGATCTTGACAGGATTTGTCTCCAGGTGGAAATAAATAGTTTTTTGGAATGCTTTCTCCATCGCAACCATGTCGTCCAATAAACAGAAAACTGCCTGATTCTCTCCTGTCTTAACACTTAATTTTTTTATTTAAATTTATTAAATATTAAATTGAACCAAAACATAATTAAAATTATAAGAAATTAAACTTAAATTCACCAATATATTATCCAAATCTTCAATGGAAGTTCCCAGACAATCAATTTGCCAAGCCTTTTGTGCCGGAGAACGTGTACTATTAATTTGTGTTTTAAGCAATACTTTATAAAGTTGAGACATTTTAACCTGTTCTGTCCCATATTCCCTATAACTGAATAGACGAAGCGGCCACTCTGTGGTCTCCTCATGCTGCTGCTACCTCCGCAATCTCTTGTCATGGTGCCACTCTGTTGCCTTCTCATGCTGCTGCTCCACAGTCTGTCATTGTGCCACAGTCTCCTCATGCTGCCGCCATCTCCAGACTTTGTCATTGGGCCACCCTCTCCACTCTGTCGGGGGCTCTACTTTTATAAACATTTTATAGTACAGGTTCTGTTTACATCTATGTGGAATCAGCTGACGACCGTGTAAAAGGAGTGCGCTTCTTCCTGACACTAACATTGACCTGTAAGGCTGAGTTGATAGTTCAGTTATTTGGTCACTTTTGGCCCCGTGACTGCCCAAATAAGTGAAGTGTGCAGTGATTCTAAGAGTGACGCCTGTCATCTGCATGTAATATGGACTCACAGTATTATTTCACTACCAAAGCAGACTTTCTATGTGTGTTATTGCAAGGCACAATGTTCTACACCACTATAAAGGCTCTCAGCAGCCAGGAAATAGCAGTTTTTAACGCAATTTGCCGCAAATTGATCTTTAAAAATAAAT
Organism: Bufotes viridis; assembly: GCA_033119425.1. Lineage (NCBI taxonomy): Eukaryota > Metazoa > Chordata > Amphibia > Anura > Bufonidae > Bufotes > Bufotes viridis. The sequence goes on along the minus strand of CM065596.1, from coordinate 36,125,038 downwards.
CGCTCATCTCTAATTACTATACTAAAGGTAGCTTGGTGTTGAAGAGCTTGAATTGAGTTGCATACAGTCCTAGAAGATGCCAGAATGTCATTCAAATCTTTTCAGGACCTAAATCCAATCCAACTCAAATTTCAAGAAGGTCTCTTATCACTAAACAGCTTGCACAATGTATGCATTTTTTAAACTTTTATTTTCCTTTTTTTAATATTTCACAGTTAGCAAAAAATCAGATTTATTGCAACTTTGCTTGAAAGTGATAGATCTTGTAAAATGATTAGTTTGGGTGTATTGCAAATATATGGTCCAAATTTAGGTGGCACATTACATTGGACCTAAGAGACATTTACACACACTTGGATCAGTACATAGATTTCTGACTTCAATGAGAATGAGTAATGAATATACTTTTTTTTTTTTTTTTTAAGATTTTACTCTTTTATTTCAATATTATCAATGTATACAATAATGACAGTAAGAAAGTAATAACATAATTACAAAATCATCCCTCCCATGCAACCTTATCCCCCCCTCCCCCCTCCCCCCCCCCGCCTTGCAGAAGAAAAAAAAAAATACAATAAAATTCATCAATCACCCCATTCCTTCCAAATACTATTCCACTTTTCGTGAGATCCTCTCTGTCTATGCAGAATCTTTTCATAGCTTTTAACCTTGGTGACTAAATTTAGCCAGTTCTTACAGTCTGGAGCAGAGGGGAGAACCATTTTCTAGCTACAAGGAGCCTAGCTAGAAACAAAACTTTAGTCAACAGTCGTGACTTACGTAACCCGACAGCTAACCTCCGATAGGTCCCCTAAAATCCATACCTTTGGAGAAAGTGGAATATCCATATCAAGTCTTTGGAATAGGGTTCTTTGAACCAACTTCCAGTATCTGCTTACCGCTGGGCAATCCCAGAACAGATGCAAATGATCTGCCCCGGGCCGCCACAGCGGGGGCACTCAGAAGAGGCTCTTAATCCTCTCCTATGAAGCCATCGAGGTGTTACATATATTTTGTGGATAATATTAAACTGTACTACCGTGTGGTTAAAATTGTGCGAGACCCAACTTAGATTATCACCTACATTCTCCCAATCCGGGAACCCAAATCTAATAGTAAAGAAGACCAGGATCTCTGCCCTGGAGATAAGCAATCCGTGAAATAATTTTTTATTAAGTACCTATAGCAGTGTGAAACTCTAACTTTCATATCACCCTTCTTTTGAATCAACTTATGTAGAAATTCGGAGTGTCTATATTAAATAAGTGCTTATCAGAAATATTAAGCAGTGCCGAACGCAATTGAAGATATGCATACCAAGCCACCTCACCTATATTTTCCTCTTGTTCTAGCTCCAAACGAGTAAGGATCTGCCCGTTTTTAACCATTTGACTCAACAAGTAAATATTCTTTTTCTTCCAGTACTGCTGGCAATTTGAGTCATCCAAACTCCACAGTTTTTGGTTATGCCACAGTGGGGTGCAGATCAGTGATGCACTGACTTGCATCCAACTTTTTATGACTCTCCATGTTTTCATAGCCATTCTGCAGAAGGGTTTATATTCATCCTGTATCTTACATAAATAGTCAGACTCCAAAACTATAAAGAAATCTGAGAAACCTGAGTCATTAACCAACTTTTTGCAAAGATGGCTATTTTTCCAGTCGTTGAACAAAAAGAGTTGAGAAGCCATAACATAGCCTTTAAAGTATGGGAGATTAAGACCTCCCTGCTTATAGGGCATAGAAAAATACATAGCCTTTAGTCTCACTCGTTTCCTCCCCCATAATAGATCATTTATCATCCGCTCAATTAGCCTGAAATACTTATCCTCTATCCATGTAGGAGAGTTGCGGAGAACGTAAAGAACCTGGGGCAGCACCACCATTTTTATTAACGAAACTCTATCCGCTCTTGCGGACAGAATTTTTTGCCATATCTTGATTTTAGCTCTCAGTCTTTGTAATAGAGGAAACAAGTTAAGCTGTATATAATCTTGAATTTTGGCAGAAACTGTCATCCCCAGGTACTTCAGCGTCTCCGAAACCGATAGTCTACTGGTCATGTCATTAGTGGCTCCTCGCAATTCATCCACTGGGAGAAGGGTCGTCTTGGCCCAATTGACCTCCAATCCGGAAGAGTTACTAAAGAGGTTAACTAACTCCATTACTCGGGAAGTGTACTTTCTGTTTGTTGAATAAAAAACAGGATATCATCCGCATAAAGAGAGATGCGATCCTGTTTTCCCATTACCCCGAAACCAACCACCCTCGTATCCTGCCTTATGCTGACCGCCAGGGGCTCAATATAAATATTAAACAGGAGGGGAGAAAGGGGACAACCTTGTCGGGTACCTCTCCCTAGTTCAAAGCTCTCCGTTAACATATCATTAATCCTAATCCTAGCGGTCGGAGATTTATATAGCAACTGTATCATCACTATGAATTTAGGACCAAAGTTCATTTTTCTCATCACTTCCCAAAGAAAAGCCCACTCGACCCTGTCAAACGCCTTAGTGGCGTCTAATGACAGGATGGAGCGGGCTTCGCTCCCAGGTGCCTGAATGTTGGAGAAGAGCCTATGTAAATTATGATGGGTGCCCCTTCCCGCCATAAAACCGTTCTGGTCTGGATGAATAACCGAAGGCAAAACCCTAGAAAGTCTCCTAGCCATAACTTTTGACAGTAACTTAACATCCGTATTTAATAGGGAAATAGGCATATAGGAACTCAAATCCGCCAGATCCTTATCCTTTTTTGGAATTAAAACTATCAAGGCTTCCATCATAGAGGTTGGAAGAATTCCATCGTCCAACGCGTGGGAAAGCACTTCCAACAAATGAGGAAGAATATCATCGCTATACTTGCGATAAAATTCGTACGGAAGGCCATCTAGACCTGGCGAGGAGTTCCCCGAGATGGACCCCAAAGCCTCCTGGAGCTCCAGGAGGGTCACTTTTTTTTCCAGAGAGTTTTTTTAAGTCTCTGATAACAACGGCAGGGGGATTCTCTCCAGAAACCGCCTCGCCAGGTCCAGTGAGATACCAGGGGATGCCTTATATATTTGAGAAAAATATTGCAAGAAGATATCTCTAACTCCCTCTGGTTCTTGTATATTGACACCCTCTGGGCTGCGAATCAAAGTTATAGCTCTCTTTTTCTTCTCCTGTTGTGAGACAACTCTGGCAAGGAGCTTACCAGGGCGGCCAGACTCTGAGAAATATTTTTGTCCTTTAAAAAATAGTCTATGATTTGCTTTTTCAATTACATATTCCTCCAGAGAACAACTGGCTTCCTGCATCTTATCCTTATTTTCATCCGTAGATTGATTAATAAATCGCTCAGTTGTAAACGCCGCATTCCTAGTCAACTCCTCTTCTTTTTTCCTAAACATCTTCCTCATAGCGGTGATATCGCTTATAAGAACTCCCCTTAAGTATGCTTTTAAGGCATCCCACACAATATTGATCTTGGCAGAGGGGAGGTTCACCTCCCAAAAGGAGGATATCAATAACTTAATAGAGGGGGAGTTATCCATAATGGTAAGCCAATATGGATTCAACTTGAACCCAGGCCTCATGATGTTTCTGTCCCCCCCACTACAAAGTTCAATTGTTATAGGAGAGTGATCTGAAATTGTTCTTACTCCATATCGTATAGTTTTTATGTTATTCCGATTATTCACATTAGTAAGCGCTAAATCAATTCTGGACATTGCTCTACCACCCCTACTAACACAGGAGTACACTCTCTTACCTCCACCCAGATGTTCCCATATGTCCACCAAGCCCACCTCCATACAGAACTGGGCCAGTGGGGAAAAACCAGAATTCCTACCCAAATCTGCATCCAATGTCCATCTGTCCCTTTTAGGATCCATAACCGCATTGAAATCTCCCATCAGGACAAGTCGACACTCTGGTCTCCTTTCCAAAAATAACAGCAACCGATTGAGTGAATAAGCCGAGAACGGCGGAGGTATGTAAAAAAAGGCCAGAGTGTAGTCCCGTCCACAGAGTCTACCATAGAGAAAAATAAATCTACCTTGGTCATCTATGGAAGACTCTATTAGCGTGAAGTCTATAGAATGATGGATTAGAACTGAGACTCCCCTTGAGGAGCCACTAAAGGTAGAATGGTATGATTGAGCTTGCCACCCTACTGTCAAACGAGACACCGTCTCCTCAGTGAGGTGGGCTTCTACTAAACAAATAATAGCAGGGAGAACTCTTTTTATCGCACCCATGATGGCTTGTCTCTTAACCCTCTCCCCTAAACCTCTGACATTCCATGAAAGAATTCTAACCGACATTGGTCACAAAAAAAAAAAAAAAAATCCAGCAAGGCAAATCCCACCCTCCCCCCCCCCCATTCCCTTCCCCCCACTGGTCCGCCCGATCCTGTCAGCAAACCTCTTATCCTCCGGCCGCTCTCCCCCACTAACCCCATCCCCCCCCCATCACCAAGCCTCAAAATTTCAAATGCCCAGCCGGTCCATCCATTCTCGCACTTGCTCCGGTTTTTCAAAAAACTGGGAAGTCCCATTATAGATCACTCTTAACTTCGCTGGGTACTGAAGGGAATATTTAATGTCCTTAGCAGCCAATTGTTTCTTAATCTCAACAAAGGTTCTTCTTTTTTCCTGAGTCTCCCGAGCAAAGTCGAGGAAAAAAAACAGTTTAGTCCCTTGGTGTTCAATAGGTGAACATTCTCTAGCTCTTCTCAGGATCATGTCTCTATCCGCGGACAATAACAGCTTCATTAAAATTGCTTGCGGTAATTTCCCTGGTATAGGTTTCCCCCCTGGAATGCGATGAGCTCTCTCTATTTGGAGCATGGAGGAAAAGTGTTCGTCACCCAAGCTATTGAATATCACATCTTTGAGCTGTTTGATCAACTGCGGGCCTTCAACTCCTTCTGGGAATCCTACTATGCGGATATTATATCACCTTGATCTGTTTTCCAGATCCTCAAGCTTAGCTTGTAAACGATGGTTTTCTGAAGCAACATATCTACATCTACTTGAAGGGAATCAACCATCTTCTCCATATTGAGAACTCGATCTCGAATTTTAGCCAGATCTTCCCTTATTAGGGATATATCGCTCTGCATTGACCCCAGTTGGATAGCCATCCCTTGCATTAGGATACCGTTATTTTTTACGGCACACAAGATTTTATCCAGAGCTAAGGACTCGTTCTCATTTTCTGTTGGTAATAACAAGCTTTCCTCCCCCTTCTCGGAGTCTACTTCTTGTCGCCCATCCTCAAAAGGCTCTTCTACTTGGGAGACGGTAACATTTTTCCTAGGGTGTACCCCTAGTTTCCCTTTGACAAGTCCCTTCCCATTTGGGGACTTCCTGAGTTGGTAAATTTTTCCTTCTGTGGCCTTGACCCCTGCCCTAGTTCCAGAGGAATCGAATGATCGCCGCTTCGGAGCCATTTGAACTATTTGAAGGGCTTCTTTTTTTCTTTTTTTTTTTTCTTGTATTAATTTTTAAGTCTTTTTGGATCTTTCCTCTTGTTGTTCTTTCTTTCTTTCTTTATTACTTTCTTTTTTTTTTTTCTCCCCTTTTTTTTTTCCCTCTCTTACTTTTTTTTCCCTTTCCTCCTCTCCGCCCTTGTGAATTAGTCACTTATTTTCTCTTTTTTTTTTCTTTTCCCCTTAGCCCGTCCTTAACCCTTTAACCTCTATTTATTGCTTCCTTTCTTTCACTCCCTTTATTTATTAACAGTAATTCTTGTTTAACTCTAGGTGAATTCCTTACACCTCGTTACACCCCTATCAGTTGGCGGGTGTAAATACCCCCGATCAAACAGTCACGCAGGGTCACACAAGGGAACAGAGTCTCACATGTCCGGCGTCTTCACCCACCAAGACGGGGGCTGATGGAAACCAGAACACCCCAACAGCAGTCCAAACCAGGATAAAGCGAGGGGTAGAGAGGCAGAAGGCAGGAGACCACCAGAGGGAAGCGGAGGAGCCAGATGCAGATCAAGATGCCTGAGGGATCCAAAGCAAATCGAGGGAGCAGGTGGAGGAGAAAGCCCCGGCACGGCACCGCGATGCAAGGAGAGCAGGGAAGACAGAAGCTAAGCCGAGAGCTCCGTCGGCATAGGTCCCAGGAGGCACCGCCAAGTCAGTCGAGCAGCGTCGGCGTCTGGGTCAGCAAGCCGGTAAGGGCAGTGAAAGCGGGGATCCAGACCCACGAGGCATCAGCAGCCTCGCGGCAACACAGGCATCAGCTGGTGAGAGAGGAGGGGGAGGAGAACCAGAGGAAGGAGGAGGAGAGCGCAACGCAAACTCCTCACGTCATCACGCCGCCCTGGAGTAATGAATATACTTAGCCTAATTTGTAATTACTCAGTATACTAAGGGACTTCTACAAGGCACGATTATCATTCGCAGAGAACTTTCTTTGCTGATCACTGGCCAGGATAAAAGTCCTACTAATCAATTAAAAAACAAGCAAGCCACTGATTTGTCTGCTGATTGGATATTTCATGCCAGCATAAATTTTATCTTTTATTGCCAGGACGTCTCCCTGTCTAAACAGGCAATAATGTAAAGAATCAAGCACACGAACAATCCGGTTGTTTATGAGGACATTCTTTTGGGTAGTTCGCCAGTGTGAATGTCCTTAACTAAGAGCTATATTGTTAATTGGTGCTCATTACGCATTAGATTCAGCTCATCTCTGTACATTTTATATTCTTTTGCCTTCTTTACACCATTTCTTAGGTCAACCTATAGTAATATGGCAGGCATACAAACACCAATATACAGCCGTGTGGAGCTCATCCCTGAAAAAAAAAAAAAAAAACAATGCACCATAATTTACTTACGAAAACACAAAAAAAGTTACTAATTCATATTAAAAATAATTTTAAAATCACATACACATTATGGTACAGCATTAGCTGTCATAAAACAATACTGCCACCCCTCCAGTCCCACTGTATGTAATAATGTTAAACAGAAACCGATCAAACCTAGTCACTGATTATATGACCTAGTCAACCTCCATAAAATATTGGTGTCTGACTGGTATGACTACAGAGATCTCAATATATAATAGTAAGCAAAAATAACAATCCCAAAGGCACCCATATTCAGCTTCATATAATGCATTGATCACCCATATGATAATGAGCTAGCTCAAATAAGAAAAAAAAGGACTAATGACAATCAAAAATGCATTAAGCATGGACCTAAGATGCCAGGAGGGACAACAATATGAGGACGAGTGAGGTAGCAGCCTTATCTCAGCTTTTTGGCTCACTTCTTCCAAAGCTACAATTCTCAATGCCCACCCTTATAAGCACAACCATTGACCATTTTGTAGGTGTAAAATTTAGACTACTTTTTACACCACACACCATTAATAGATCTAGCACATTTCATGGCTCAACAAAGTCATGTCCCCTTTGAAAAATATCTAGCAAAGCACAGACATCTGTTCTTTTTGTCACAAATCAATAATACATTTTTCGAAATTGATTTGTGCCAAAATAATGTCATAGATGCTATTGAAATAATATTAAACATGGTAAGATTAACATAAGATGTGCAAAATATATTTAAATAGATCAATGTTCTACATTGTAGAAAAAATAATCTAGATAATCTAGTCATTTAATAGTGTGATGTTTGGAGCTGTGCAACTGAAAGGACATTCGGGCATTTTCCTTTTTTATTTTCAAACTAACAAATATCTGTGCTTTCATCAGTAACTACTGGAGTAAAGTATGCCACTAATCACGTGACATAAAAGCAAAGGTATCGTCTTCGGTGCTGAAAACACTGCTTACAAGATTCACAAGTAAAGTTTGAGCTACAATCATAGATATAACATCTAGTCTCAAAAAAATGTACAGTATGTCTCTGAAACATGTCATTGAACAGAAATCAAAAGCTAAGCAAAAATGTTGAGGATATGGTGTAACCTTTAGCTGATTACCTTCAGACAGAGAACAAAGTCCTGTTCTAACAAATTGGGGAGGAAGAAGTTCAGACAAGTGGATTGCTGCCTTAGCAGGAAATATATGTACAATGTATAGCGTTCATTGGAAAGATGGAACTTTGAATCTTTGTCAATACATCATGTTTTTCACTTTTATTCTCGATCACCACCAGTACTTGTTTTGTTTCATAAAGAAAGGAGAAGGTAATACAAGTCTAAAGAGGCCTGTAGACTTTCAATAGGTCAGCAGCTATCTCTCCTGACTTCCCCATATGTATACATGATTGGTTCAGCTTATCATGTAAGTGTAAGTGACATCAGCCATTGGGAGAGTCAGGAGCTCCTCATACACATTAAATTGTCACCTAGTCCCACCAAAAATGGCTTTATCAGCCAATAATAGCCTAATGTGTTTCAGGGCCTTAAAAGGGGTATTTCCATCTGGACATTGATTGCATATTGCAGATATATAACATCAATGTCAGTTTGTTGAAGTCCCACCTTTGAGACCCACTCCTATCTTCAGGATGGGGTCACTAAAGTGAAGAAGAACACATGCCACTTGCCTGGCTTGCTCTCCCTTCACTAATATAGGATGTCTGAAATAGCTGAGCAAATTCACTTGTGTATTTTTGAAAGCCCATAAGAGTTAAAAGAGCAAGCTATGTGAGAGCAGCTACCTCGCCAATCACTGCTATGGGACTGCTTGAAATAGCAGAGCTAACGCACGGCTAATTACGAAGTGCCCATTGTGGTGAACAGAGGGTGGCTTTGCACATGCAGCTGCTCTAGTTTCACTTTGGGAACCCTGTTCGGGAGCAGGTTCCAGAGGTATGACCCACACCTATCTGACATTGATGGCATGTCCTAGCAATATGCCATCAATGTACCAGATGGAAATGCCTTTTTAAAGCATATTACAAAAGGAAAACACAATGGGCCAGATTTATCATTACACTTACATCTTACTCCACTTTTACATCTGCCCAAAGTCACTTTTAGTTAGTCAGATTTATTAATGGTCCTTAAATACTGTAATAAATGTGGTTTGACGGTAGCAGTTTATCCTTCAGTAAGCGGCTTTACAAAAGTCGCACGTCTTTACAAAAAAGTTGCATGTTCTATTAAAAAGTCGCATAAGATAAGCATGGTCCCCCCTGGAGTGAAATTGCGCATTTTTTTGCGACTTTTTTGCGACTTTTTTGCGACTTTTTAAATGGTTGCAATAGTAAATCTGTCTAGAGATTCATTTACATAAGACAACACGCCCACTTTCACAAAAGTGGAGAGCTTAGTGCAGAGCTTGAAAAAGTCGCCAAAAAATGCGCAATTTTACCGATTGCGCATTTTTTTGCGACTTTTTCACTCCATTAAAGTGACTTTAGCTAATGATAAATCTGGCCCAATGTCTCTCCACCAAGACCTAAATCAAAATGTTGTATCATTCACAATAAGATAATCTTTAACATGCTAAAGCAATTTTAAGAGTTAATTTGGATAATCATTGCCATAATAAATCAATGTCTCAATGGCCGTAATTTAATTATGGTGTAGATAGCACATAGAAAAGTATAAACAGAAACTTAAAATTATGGCTAAAACAATATATACCTTCAGTATATTATTAGAATAGTATTGGAACAGTACAGTATGTTGCTAAATTGGGAGAATGAGTGATGGCGTAACTGCTTTCATAGAAGCAGTTGGTATTGACCTTGGAAACGAAGTCTAGGAAGTGTTGCTTATTTGGGTCTTTCCGTTGCCTAGTAATCACTAGTTTAGTGGAAATTAAGAGATCGGCTATTACAGTTCTGTGTTTAGAAAGAAAATTGTAGATTCCAATTAGAAGTTAACCCAAACTTGGGTTAAAGATTATTCTTTGATTCAGAAACTTGGTTAGGATTCTGTTTGTTGTGGCAGCCATTTATTTGAAAAGTCACCATGGCCTTGTGCAGCCACTTCAGGGGAAGTGTATGCTATCTTCATCTGGCAATTAGAGCTGATCACTGCAATCACTTGAATCTGAAAAAGTTGACTTGGGGATACAAGCCCTTAAAAAGACTGGAGCAAAAAGGGAAATTTGATTTCCCCGAAGGTTTCTTGCCAGTCTCAAAAGAGACTTGATGTTGTTCTATATCAATATTTAAAGGAGTTGTCAGATCTGAGACATTTGTCGCATATCGCTTTTATCTCTATAAAAGGGTCCCTAAAGTGAATGAAAGCAAACCCCTCAAGCACAACCATCCTCCATTCAGCCTGAGGCTGCGCTAGTCATTTTTAAAAGAGACCAATGGTGAACTAGAATGGAATGAAGGCTGCATGGGAGTAACCAGACATCTTAACTATAGATATTTCAAGTATATAGTACTGTGCAAAAGTTATAGGCAGATGTGGAAAAATGTTACAAAGTAAGAATGCTTAAAAAAATAGAAGTGTTGATAGTTTACATTTAAATTTATTTTGCAGCAGGACAGCAACCCTAAATATACAGCCAATGTCAATAAGAACTATCTCAAGCATAAAGAAGAACAAGGAGTCCTCAAAGTGAGGATATTGCCATAGAGCCATGATCTCAGTATCATTCAGTCTGTCTTGGATGACATGAAGAAAATGAAGGATTTGAGAAAGCCTACATCCACTGAAGATCTGTGTTTGGTTCTCCAAGATGTTTGGGAGGGACAACCTCCCTGCAGAGGAAGGTTGATCTGGATTTCTCTTGATTTGATTTAGATTTCTCTTGTTTATTATTTTAGGTCACATACATTTAGCCCTGGGTGTCTGCTGTTTAAAACAGCACGCACCCAGTGGCTATGGTGCTCACTGTGCCCATGAGCGGGTGTCATTTTAATGTATGGCGCTGGTCGGGAAGGGGTTAAGTTTGTGTGGCCAAGATACTCTCCTACTCTATTCTATTCATACTATATCGATGTCATTCTGCTGTACTTTACAGTTTTTTTTAAATTTATTATTATTTAGTTATTTATTTTTATTCAATTCTGTAGTCATGCTACCATCAATTATTGTATTGTAAAATGAGTTTGATTATTAAAGTTGGTAATTCAACATCCAGTGAATGTACAGAGAGATTCACAGTCTTGTCTGCAGCTAAAATCTGCTTTGATCTTTTTCTAGTCCTGTAAGTTAAGAGTACTGGTAACATGAACATGACCTGTATCTGCCCCTGAGATAACTATCTACAAACAGAAAGCATTCTCCTATAAGGTTTGTGTTTTTGTCTGTCCATCCTGACAAGCTGAGTGCATTAGTTAATGGATCCTTTACCATTACCATCAACAACTAAAATGTGACAAGCATATTTTTTTCACAAAATGTCACTCTGAATTACATGTATCTCATATCCATACTTTAATGGTGTGCATGGTTGTGAAGCATTTGTACAGATAAAGAAAAAGTAAGGTTAGGGAAGACAGACACAATTCAGGGAATTCAACTGTTATTGTGGAATTGGTTAATAATGACCATGGGCAGTACATCTGCACCAGGGATATGCTGAAATAGGGTAGATAGCTCAAAAGTACAAGGGTATTAAAACCTTTTTTTGTCAATTTCTTTTCACTGTGTTTCATATGTCTATTATCTATCTATCTATCTATCTATCTATCTATCTATCTATCTATTCATCTATTCCTTAACATTGAAATTGCAACACCAAGTCTTTTTTTTTTTTTTTTGTGGGTGTATTTATGTGTGCATATAATGTGTAGGGTCAGTGATTCTGACTATTTTTGTAATATACTTTATCAACTGAAATTGTACATTTCTAGTGGAAAGTAGCTCTAAAGTGGTCCATTTTGTGCCTTTTTACTTAACTGTGGAGACACGTTCCACACTGACTGCTGCTGCCTCTCTTCAATATATAAAAATACTAGCAGAAGGACCCCGCTTCGCACAAGTATATTTCATTTAATGTTTGTGTATGTTGTTAAAAGATATTGACAGTATCCACTATAACAGTGACATCTACAGTACCCCGCCCCCTTAACAGTGACCTCCACAGCCCCCTAGCCCTTAACACTGACCCCCCATAGTGCTCTGTCTCCCTAAAATGGGACCTCTATAAAAGCCCACCCCATTAACTTTGACCTTCACAGCAGCCTGCCCCTTTAACAGTGAGTTCCACCCCCCATGACAGTGACCTCCACAGGGACCTGCCCCCTTAACAGCGACCTCTACAGCACCCGCCCCTTAACTCTGACCACAGGGTTACAGTCCCCCCCCCCCAACTGACCTCCACCATTCCCGCCCCATTAACAGAGATCTCACAGTACCTCACTGCCTAAACAGTGACCTCACAGTACCCCACTGCCCCTTTATTAGTGTCTTCCACAGTCCCCTCCTCCTTTAACAGTGACCTCAACAGTGCCCACCCCTTTAAAAGTGACCTCTACTGCAGCCGACCCTTTATTAGTGACCTCCACAGTACCCTGTCTCCTTAACAGTGATTTCCACGATAACCCGCCCCCTTAACAGTGACCTCCACAGATCTCCGTTCCCTTAAAATGTTACCTCCAAAGCACCCTGCCCCCTGAACAGTGACTTCTACAGCACCCCGCCCCTTAACACTGACCTCCATAGTGGACCACCTCCTTAACGGTGACTTCCACCATTCCCGGCCCCTTTAACAGTGACCTCTAAAGCATCTCGCCCCCTTAACAGTGACTGCCAAAGCGGTCCACCCCTTTACCAGTAACCTCCACAGCGGCCGCCCCTTTATTAGTGACTTCCACAGTACCCCATATCCTTAACAGTGATTTCCAAAACACCCTGCCCCTTAACAGTGGCCTCTACAGCAATCTGCCCCACAACACTGACCTCCAAAGCGGACCTTCCCCATAATTGTGACCTCCACTGCAGCCTGCCCCTACGCTGGCCAGAGGTCTAGTTTTAGTCCGGACAGTCCAGCTTTCAAACTCTCTGTCCTGCACAGGGACGGGCACAGGGATGTCCTTTTGAACAGCTCACTGTCAGACAGCTGCACTGTGTTCTGCGAATGAGCTGCAGGAAGAAAGTCACTCTCCCTCCCACCCCTGCAGCTGACAAAAGTTGATTTTTACCTTCATTTCTTCAATCCCTGTCGGCTACAGAGTGGGAGGGGGCCTAGCCTAACCAAGTCTGGGGCATGGCTAAGTTGGACCTGGGGGACTGGGTTTTTAACCACTTCAGCCCCCCTAGCTTAAACACCCTTAATGACCAGGCCACTTTTTACAATTCTGCACTACACTACTTTCACCGTTTATTGCTCCGTCATGCAACTTACCACCCAAATGAATTTTATCTCCTTTTCTTCTCACTAATAGAGCTTTCATTTGGTGGTATTTCATTGTTGCTGACATTTTTACTTTTTTTGCTATTAATAAAAATTTAACGACATTTTTGCAAAAAAATGACATTTTTCACTTTCTGTTGTAAAATTTTTAAAAAAAAACTACATTTGTATATACATTTTTCTCTAAATTTATTGTTCTACATGTCTATGATAAAAAAAATCCCATAAATGTATATTTATTGGTTTGGGTAAAAGTTATAGCGTTTACAAACTATGGTGCAAAAAAGTCAATTTCGGCATTTTGAAGCAGCTCTGACTTTCTGAGCGCCTGTCATGTTTCTTCAGGTGCTAGAATGCCAGGAAAGTATAAATACCCCCCAAATGACACCATTTTAGAAAGAAGACACCCCAAAGTATTCGTGGAGGGGCATGGTTAGTTCATGTATCATTTCATTTTTTTTCACAAGTTAGCGGAAAATGACACTTTCTGAGGAAAAAAAATATATAATAAAGTTTCCATTTCTGCTAACTTCTGGCAAAAAAAAAAAAAAAAATCTCAGACGGGCTCACTATGCCCCTCTGTGAATACCTTGGGGTGTCTACTTTCCGAAATGGGGTCATTTGTGGGGTGTGTTTACTGTTCTGGCATTTTGGGCGGGGCTAAATTGTGAGCAGCCATGTAAAGCTAAGGTACTCGTTGAAATTTGGGCCCTTTGTGCATCCAGGCTGCAAAAAGTGTCACTCATAGAATCGCCAGTACTCAGGAGAAGTAGGGCAATGTGTTTTGGGGTGTATTTTTACATATACCCATGTTGGAGAGAAATATCTCTGTAAACTGACAACTTTGTATAAAAAAATTAAAAAGTTGTCATTTACAGAGATATTTCTCACACAAAGTATGGGTATATATAAAAATACACCCCAAAACACATTGCCCTACTTCTCCTGAGTACGGCGATACCACATGTGTGGAACTTTTTTGCAGCCTGGGTGCGCAAAGGAGCCCTAATTCCAATGAGTACCTTTAGGATTTCACAGGGCATTTTTACGCATTTGGATTCCAGACTTCTTCTCACGCTTTAGGGGCCCCTAAAATGCCAGGGCAGTATAAATACCCCACATATGACCCCATTTTAGAAAGAAGACACCCCAAGGTATTCCGTAAGGGGTATGGTGAGTTCATGTAAAATTTTATTTTTTGTCACAAGTTAGTGGAATATTAGACTTTGTAAAAAACAAAATAAAAAAAAAAATATATCAATTTCCGCTTGATCATCGCTGGCAGGCTGTAGTTAAACTCCTGAGACGCGCGCTACTGTGAACGCGCGCGCGCGTGCGCGTGCGTTCACAGGAAATCTCGCGTCTCGCGAGATGACGCACATCTGCGGCGCACCAGAACAGCCCGACCACCGCGAGAACGCAGTTGTGCGTTAGGCGGTCGGGAAGTGGTTAAGTCCATCTTTTGGCCACCCTATCTGCCCCCTTAACTGTGACCTCCACAGCACTCCGCTCCCTTAACAGTGTCATCCACAGAGCCCTGCCCCTTTAAAGCTGAACTGCAGCAGTTAAGAAAAATAGGTGGGTTGTTATGGAAACCTGGTGTAAAACTGTGTGTATTTGGAGACTAAGGGCCTGCAAGCTTCTATTGGCTGATGAGGCACATGTGACCGTGTGTATGGCAGTTGGGATATGAGGAGAAAGACCTGCAGGCTTCTATTGGCTAATGCATTTTTTGGGAATATCTCAGGAACGGTACGTCCTAGAGAGCTGAGACCTGGTCTAAAACCTTCTCCGGACAGCTAATGTACCTGTGTGCAAAATTTCATGATTGTAAATGCAGTGGTGTGTATTCCTTTAGCGGACATACACATACATACATACACTCAGCTTTATATAATTATATATATATATATATATATATATAAGAGAGAGAGAAATAGAGAGAGAGAGAGAGAGAGTAGAGATGTCGGGAACATAAAATTTTTCATACACGAACGGCGAACGCAAACTTCGACAAATGTTCGCGAACGGGCGAACCGGGCGAATCGCCATAGACTTCAATAGGCAGGCGAATTTTAAAACCCACAGGGACGCTTTCTGGCCACAATAGTGATGGAAAAATTGTTTCAAGAGGACTAACACCTGGACTCTGGCATGCCAGAAAATTACGTCGTTGACGCAGAGTCAGGTTTTAATCCACAAAGGGCATAAAACACCTAACATTCCTAAATTGTTTGGAATAACGTGCTTTAAAACATCCGGTGTGTGTATACGATCAGGTATGATGTTGTATCGATCAGGTAGTGTAAGGGTTACGCCCGCTTTACAGTGACAGACCAAACTTTGACAGACCAAACTCCCTGTTTAACTCACCGCAAACAACCGCAAACAGTCCATTTGCACAACTGCAAACTCCATATTTGCACAAGGTTGGATACCAAGCTAGCCATGTCCTGTTCCTTGTCCTCACTGACGTCATTGAAGGTCTCTTCCTCCACCCAGCCACGTACAACACCAAGGGTCCCCGAAAGGTGACAACAAGCCCCCTGGGACGCCTGCTGTGGTTGGTCTTCCACCTCCTCACAGCCACCTTCCTCCTCTGACTCCTCTTCTTCAGACTCCTCTCTCTGCGTTGCCGCAGGTCCAGCAATCGACGACGACAAGGCTGCTTCTGGTGGTGATGGTGACCACAACTCTTCCTCTTCATGCTCATCTATGGCCTGATCCAGCACTCTTCCCAGGGCACGCTCCAGAAAAAACGCATATGGGATGAGGTCGATGATGTTGCCTTGGGTTTGACTGACCAGGTTTGTAACCTCCGCAAAAGGACACATGAGCCTACAGCCATTGTGCATGAGCGTTCAGTAACGCGGCCAAAAAATACCCAGCTCTGCAGAGGCTGTCCTCTTTTTTTTAAATTAAAAAATCTGTTTAATCTCTGTTTTCTCGCCGGTGTATGGAATAGATTTTAGGAACCGGGAGATGGAAAAAGATGGTTGGTCGGTCCTCTTTCTTCCAACTTGGGGCACTGCGCGTGCGCTGTGCAGTGTACTGTGCCACCCTATATGAGTGGTTTGTTAGGTAGTACTATTCCTATCAGTTTAATCCCTGTTACGTCCCCTGTCAGGGGACATGTATCGAATAGATTTTAGGAACCGGCAGATGGAAAAAGATGATTGGTCGGTCCTCTTACTTCCAAGTTGGGGCATTCCGCGTGCGCAGCGCTATGTGCTGTGCCACCAATACAAATAGTGTGAACTACTATTCTTACCATTTTAGTCTTTGTAAAGTCCTCTATCAGGGGACGTTTATTGAATTGAATCCTTGCTTGGGGAGATAGAGAAAAAAGCTTGTTCTGTCCGCTTCCTTCTAATTCTGGGCACTTGCAATGGAATTTGCCACCAATGCAACTAGTGTTAACTGAGTACTATTCCTATCAGATTAATCTCTGTTTTGTCCCTTATTAGGGCCAGGGCCGATGTAGTGAATACATTTTTGCAACCGGGAGATGGAAAAAGACCCATGCTCAGTCCGCTTCGTTTGAATTTTAGGTCACTGCGCTAGCGCCGTGCAATGCACTGTGACACTCTATATGAGTGGTGGGCAGTGGGCACAGTACAGTCTGTGGGCCTGACACACATTGGCAGGCAAACACAAAAATATAACAGCACTGAGCAACTAGAGCTCTGCCCAAGATGGGAGCTGTAAGAGGACATTAGTGATATCGCATGCAAACAGTGGAGACATTGGTTTACATTTTGATCAAAAGGTAGTAAGCCCACTCACCCCGACACGGTTGTCTCCTAGAGTGGGTACTAACGCTAAATCTGACCTACTATAGGCCATAACAGCCACATAAAATCCTCCTAACGCTAAGTCTTACCTGTTATGGGCCACGACAGCCACATAAAATCCAGGGAGTGTGAGCCCAGCATGCACGCTGGGATAGACCTTACTTATTAACCCCTTCTGGTGCTGCAACAGCCTCCATTAGAACCAGGGATGCAGGTACCAACATGCATGCCGAGCCCACTGTGCACTCCTCCTGGAGCCAGATGGCTACTAGCAGGCAATGTGAGTACACATTCAGCTTTATACTCACTCTGATTGAAAACCAGCATCTAGGGCAGAAACACTAGTCAGGTGTGCACGACTGAGAAGGAGGTCGCCACACCTCCAACATATACTAAGTAAAAACAAAAAGGGGGGGTTTCAGTCAGCACTCCCTGTATGCAGGTGCACGTAGGTTATGGCAAATATAAATACAAACACAAAAATATTGGCAGGCAACTGCAATTATATTAAAGGGTAAAAATTAAATGACTTTTTTTATCTGCAAGGTACTGTGCTACACTATATGAGTGGTGTGCACACAGTACAGTCTGTGGGACTGCGGCCTCTCACACACGGGCAGGCAACTGCAATATATATATAGAAAAAATAAATAAAAGCAGACTGATGTACCAGCCCTAAAAAGGGCTTTTTGGGGTGCTGTCAGGATACTGTCCTTACAGCAGATGAGTCTTTGAGGACTGGAGTGGACACAGAACACTGGCCTAGCTAATGCTTTCCCTATTAATTCCGCAGCAGCAGCACTCTCCCTGCTCTAACTAAGGCCCCATTCACACGTCCGTAGTGTGTTGCGGATCCGCAACACACCTTGCCGCCAGCCCCATAGAGATGCCTATACTTGTCCGCAATTGCGGGCAAGAATAGGACATGCTCTATATTATTGCGGAGCCGCCGTCCGGAAGATCGGCTGCCCGCTCCGTAAATGCGGATGCGGAGAGCACAGTGTGTGCTCTCCGCATCCATCACGTCCCCATTCAAAATGAATGGGTCTGCGAACATTGCGGACGTGTGAATGGGGCCTAACACTGCAGCTTTAGAATGAATCTAAGATGAATGCTGTCCTTGCTTTTTGATAGGAGGTGGGAGGGTCTGGGAGGGTCTGGGAGGGAGGGTATGCTGATTGGCTGGAATGTGTCTGTGGACTGTGAGGTACAGGGTCAAAAATTGCTGTTGATGACATATAGGGGTGGACCGAACATCGCATATGTTCGCCCGCCGTGGCAAACGCGAACATGTGATGTTCGCCGGCGAATAGTTTGGGACTAGAGATGAGCGAACTTCAAAAATTAGTTCGCCGTTTGGGTTGGGGTAATCGCCGCATCCCGTTATGGATTCCACTACCGCGGACTATCCCGGCATATGGAATCCATAAGGGGCGGCTTCCACGAACCCGAACTTTGGAAAAGCCGAAGGATCTGGGGTGACGTCACCATCATCTGATCAGTGCAGGGGGCGTGGCTCAGCACCGGGCTGGAAGCCGCCCCTTATGGATTCCATATGCCGGGATAGTCCGCGGTAGTGGAATTCATAACGGGATGCGGCGATGACCCCAACCCGAACGCTGAACGCCGAACTAATTTTTGAAGTTCGCTCATCTCTATTTGGGACATCTCTAATAGTGAGAGATAGAGGCAATGAGGGCAGCAGCAGTCAGTGTGGAACATATCTCCACAGTTAAGTAAAAATAAAACAAGGACCGTTGATACGGCATAAAATGGGCCACTTTAGAGCTACCAGAGATAATACACAAACTCAGGCTACATTCACACTTACATTTTGCCTGATCCGGATCAGCAAAAACACTTCTGTTCCTGATAATACAACCGGCTGCATCCGTTATGAACGGATCCGGTTCTATTATCTTTAAAATAGCAATGAATAGAAAACTTTCAATGGTGTTCATTTCGTATCCATTTTCTATTGTGTCCGGTTTGCAGTTTTCTCTCCAGTATGGGAATGCAACCAAACAGAATGGAATGCATTTTGGAGCACTGTTCTGTTCAGTTTGTCCCCATTGTCAATGAATGGGGACAAAACTGAAGCGTTTTTCTCCCGTATTAAGATCCTCTGCCGGATCTAAATACTGGAAAACGTAAATGCTTGTGTAAAAGTAGACAACTCAAATTTCTTAACTCATCATGATATCCTGAAACAAAAGCCACTGAAAAGCAATTGAAGGTGTTGACTTAACCCAAATAGTTTAGTTAACACGTCTAGTTAAGCTTTTGTGTTAACTGTAATACATCTGTATTTTCTACTTGAAATGTATAATTTCAGTAATTAAAGTATATTACAAAAATAGTCAGTATCATTGCCCCTACACATTACACAAAAAAAGAATGACAGTTCCACTTTAGGGTACTTTCACACTAGCGTTAGTGTGATCCGGCAGGCAGTTCCGTTGTCGGAGCTGCCTGCCGGATCCGCCGTTCAGTGTGACAACTGACAGCATTTGTAGATGATCCGGGTGCAGATCCGTCTCTCCGCCTGTCATGCGGATGGACGGATCCGCCTTGCAGTCTTATTCACAGTTTTCCCGGTCTGCGCATGCGCAGACAGGAAGGACGGATCCGTCCTTCAATTGTTTCGCAATGCCGGATCCGGCACTAATGCAAGTCAATGTAAATTAATGCTGGATCCGGCATTCCGGCGACTGATCAGGCATTTTGGACGGACATAATACTGCAGCATGCTGTGGTATTATGCCCTGCCAAAACGCCTGACAGTGACTGAACGGAAGGCATACTGATGCAAACGGATTTCTATCCATTCAGATTGCATTGGGATATGCCTGATCAGTTTTTTTCCAGCATAGAGCCCTTTTGACGGAACTCTATGCCGGAAAAGAATAACGCAAGTGTGAAAGTACCCTTAGTGATATGCAAATGATAACAAACTGAAGAAATATATTCAAAATATTCATCTAAATTTATTTACAATAAAAAATGAGCGCCATGCATAGAAATACATGCATTTACAGTTGTGCTCAAAATTTTTCAACCCCCAATGCTGTAAAGGGTTTTAGGGAATTTAGTGTACATTTGTAATTGTGTTCAAAATGAAATCTTACAAGGACTTTTTAAAGAACCAAATGCAACTAAAATGACATCAATTGTTTTTGTAATACAGTATTAAATGTTTTTTTTTGTGATTTCTTCATTGACACAATTATTCAACCCCTTAAAGACTACCACTCTTAAGAACAGAGATTCATTTAAGTGTTTTCGATCAGGTATTGAAAACATCTGTGGATGTCAAGGAGCAGCAATCAAGCATAATAAGCACCAATTAGGCAGATTTAAAATGACTGTGATACTCAGCTTCTTCTAGACATTTACTGGTGTGTTTACAAACATGGTGAAGTCAAGAGAATGGTCTAGGAAGACAAGAGAAGAGGTAATTTCTCTTCACAGGAAGGGCAATGGCTATAAGAAGATTGCAAAGATGTTAAACATACCAAGAGACACCATAGGAAGCATAATTAGCAAATTCAAGGCAAAGGGCACTGTTGAAACGCTACCTGGTCGTGGCAGAAAGAAGATGCTGACTTCGATTGCTGTGTGCTACCTGAAGCGCAAAGTGGAGAAAAGTCCCCGTGTGACTGCTGAGGAACTGAAAAAAGATTTGTCAGATGCGGGTACTGAAGTTTCAGCTCAGACAATAAGGCGCACACTGCGTAATGAAGGCCTCCATGCCAGAACTCCCAGGCGCACCCCCTTGCTGTCACAAAGAATAAGAAGAGTCGACTGCAGTATGCCAAAAGTCATGTGGACAAACCACAAAAGTTTTGGGATAGTGTTCTGTGGACTGATGAAACAAAATTAGAACTGTTTGGGCCCATGGATCAACACTATGTTTGGAGGAGGAAGAACAAGGCCTCTGAAGAAAAGAACAACTTGCCTACTGTGAAGCATGGCGGGGGGTCAATCGTGCTTTGGGGCTGTTTTGCTTCTACAGGAACAGGGAAGCTTCAGTGTGTGCAAGGTACCATGAATTCTCTTCAATACCAGGAGATATTGGATGAAAATGTGATGCAGTCCGTCACAAACCTGAGGCTTGGGAGACGTTGGACCTTTCAACAGGACAGTGATCCCAAGCATACCTCCAAGTCCACTAAAGCATGGCTGCAGATTAAAGGCTGGAACATTTTGAAGTGGCCATCACAGTCACCAGACTTAAATCCAATTGAGAACCACTGGTGGGACTTAAAGAAAGCAGTTGCAGCACGCAAGCCTAAGAATGTGACTGAACTGGAGGCTTTTGCCCATGAAGAATGGGCGAAGATACACGTAGATCACTGCAAGACACTTGTGTCAAGCTATGCTTCACGTTTAAAAGCTGTTATAACTGGAAAAGGATGTTGTACTAAGTACTAAGATTGAATGTCACTTGGGGGTTGAATAAAACTGATAATGATGTGAGCACAGAAAAGACATTTGTGGTTATTTCATTATAAATGTTATGTTATTTTTGTCTGACTTACAAGTGCCTCTTTGATTTGATTGTAAACAAGATGACTGAAATGATCAAAATCAATGTCAAACTGGCCAAAACATTCAATTTCAGTGGGGGTTGAATAATTTTGAACACAACTGTTCATGCTTTAATATGCTATCAATCAGGTTATTAATGATTGCATGAGGAATGTGCTGACAAATGCATGCAAATCGTCAAGATCATCAGCTGGCAGCTTCTTTTGCAACTTTCAATGACATCCCAGATATGCTTGATGGGAGACAAATCTGGAGATGCCGTAGCCGTTGTAGCATGTTTAGGCCACACAGGCTGCTCAAGGCAGCACGAGCAACACGTGGCCTGGTGTTGTCAGGTTGAAAAATGTCTCCTAGGACACTTTGGAGAAAAGGCCATATCACTGGTTCCTCTACGAAATCAATGTAATGCTGAGCTGCTAAAGTACCTGAAATGAAGACTAGAGGTTTCTGGCTACTGTACATTATGCCACCGCACACCATAATCCCAGGAGTAGGACCGCTGTGACTTTGCAGAGTAATAAAGGTCTTTCAGTTTAAGAATTCTGTCCCTCTCAGCGTGTAACAAGTTGTGATAACTGGCAAGACAATGAACAGATGTCATTGCTTAATCATTCCTCATGACTGGATCTCATTTTTGACGTATCATGTGGCTAAAATTTTTTAAATCTGGCCTTTATGCCACCTCACATGTCACAGATTGGAGCAAGGTGCTTAAAAAAACTTTAATCATTTTAACACCCGATACTTTGTCCTTTTGCACAACGTTACTTGATGTTGCAGTATCTATCTATCTATCTATCTATCTATCTATCTATCTATCTATCATCTATCTGTAGTGCATATGCTTTAGCACCAAAAGGGCAACCTGGCCAATCTGCAAGAATATGCAATTTAACTTTTATGTGTTCATTTAGACCCTATACCCATTGAACATTTGAACTTAAAATTTTTATCAACACCTCTCATGGTCTTAGCAGAAGGCTTTAAATTCTTGTGAACCTGTCTTGTTGCATATGGTACATTTACAGGTACCTGGACATGTGCTGAAATAAAGAGAGGAATAGATGCTTCAACCATAGATTATCTCAAAGATTTTCCAGAAGACTCAGAGACATAGGCAAATTCAATCTAGTGAACTTCTCAGACCAATTAACCTGATGGGCAATATATAGTAGGTAGATATTTCTCAAGAATGATCTGTTCTCTCTTTGACTCTAACAATGGTATAATTGTGACTTTTGGAACCATGGAAGCAAATTCTACTGAATGGTAGAGATTAACACAAAATAGAGGAGAAAAATTTGTAATTTCAGATGGTAATGAATCCCTGAATGGGAAGCAAACCATTGATAAAGTGCATCAAGTTTTCCATCCAAGGTTGAGTTAGGAGACTGAAAACCCAGTGGTGCCTGCCTTGATGGGTTGCACTTAATACCATACCAAAGTAATTTGCAGGTATCCTTCACTACAGCATGTTCCATTACTGATCACAGACATTAGCTCCAGGTGTCTGCTGTGTAAAACAGCAGGCACCTGGCGGCTATGGTGCCTACTCAACTTCTGAGCAGATGCCATGTTTAACCCATCCCCGACCAGTGCCATACATGAACGGTGCTGGTTGGAACTTTAAATATGGCGTCCACTTGCAAGTGTGGCAGGTGCCATAGCTACCTGGTGTCTGCTGTTTTAAACAGCAGACACCAAAAAAAAAAATGCAATTGACCCATACCTTTAATCCCTCAGATGCCATCGTCAAACATGACCACAACATCTAGGATTACAGGATCAGTTGAGCTAAAGTGTGTGTGCAGCAGACTCTGTATTCCTGAGTGATACGAGGCTGGTACACATTAGTTCCTATGGAGCCCTGATATGTCTATGTGAACGGAAAAATAAAAAGTTATGGCTCCAGAAAGGCAAAGAGTGAAAAAAAAGCAAAAATGAAAAAAACCTCCGGAATGTGAAAGGGCTTAAGATCTGACTTGTAAGACAAGATTGGGAAGGGGTTACAGAAATAGTATATTACTGTAATGAAGGAAAAGACAAATGCACAATTTTTCTTTATGCTATTTACCGATTACCATTAATAATGTGTTCACTATATTGTGCAAGTTATTAGGATTTCAGGGATGCCAAATACTCTTTTGTGCAATGTAATAGTAAGGTCAGGTTCACATGTGTGTTATAAATTCCGTTATAGTGTTTTATTATAGCAGGGTTATAACTGAATATAACCGAATTTTAGGTACGGAATGCAAAACGGAAACCTTTAAGAGGTATTCCGTTTTGCTCAGTCCTAGTACATGTCTATGGGCACATATAACGGTTCTGTTTTTTGTCCATTATTTATGACGGAAAAAAAGTCCTGTTGACAGCCCTTTTTTTCCCCCCTCATGAACAACAGAAAACAAACGGAAGCATTATATGTGCCCATAGACGTATTAGGACAGAGAAAAATGTAATGCCTATTAAAGGTTTTCGTTTGGCATTCCGTACCTAAAATTCTGTTATATTCATTTATAACTCTGTTTTAACGAAACCCTATAATGGAATTTAAAACACAAATGCAAACCCGCCGTAAGTATGTTAAAAATGCATTTATTGTAACGGTTTCTGTGGTTAAAAAGCAGGAACGGTAATATTCCTTGGTAGCTTTTTAAACACAAAAAAATGCAGCTTTTATAAATTGCATGGCAGTAGCCTAGTGGTAAATCTTCTACCTCCCATATAAAAGGCCTGGGGTCAATTCCAAGCAGAAATCTGTGAACTAACTTTAATGTTTATGGCAGAAAAATATAACTTTTATTTTCCAGCATTTTTCATTTATTGTAAAAGTTACAGTTTTCTGCAAAGTTAATGTTACTTAAAGAAAAAAATACCATCTCAAAAACCGTTAGAATAAATGCATTTTTAGAACATGCTTACTATAAATATCACAAAACAGTGTCTGGTATCCCAGTAATCATTAACTTGTACAATATAGTGAACATATTATGTATGGTGATTTGGTAAATGAAGTAAATATGGTGCAATCGTTTTTTCCCCCCTTTATTTAACCCATAAAAAATGAATAAAATTAAAATCTTACTCATATGTATGGCAAAATGGCCTGGCGCAGAAAAAAAAAAAGGTATGGCTGTTATTGCTATGAATGTAAGATGGGCAGTGTCATGGTGGGGAGTGAGAGAAACCCCCCACCATATATAGTTGGCATAATGGGATAATTACTTATCCTGGATGCAAGCGCTTAGCGCTTACTTAGCCTGGTCACCTCCTAGGCTTCCCTCAACCTATTCTTGACTTCCTGACTGTATGAGCCGCCCTCGATGGTAGGGGGGCTCATACTCTCGAACCTCGAATCGATCGGTGCCTGCAATATGGCGTCAGAAGGTGTAACAACCGATTCCTCCATGACACGGAGGAACCGGAGTCTCCAGCAACAACGGGAATGAAAGCAGCCAGCCGCAGATGACACAACAGGTAACTGTCCTGAGCCAGAAAACACCACTGCCAACAGGAACAACATGGACACCTACCTGACACAGCTGCAACCAGGAACTCGAGCCGTCCACACCGCTACCACTGGATGGTGGTAATGTGCCCAAACACACACACCAGACAGAGCCCTGCACAAACACCAAACACAGAATCTAGTAGAAACCACCCTGGACCACAATGCAGGATGAACCATGGCGGCACCGGACAGCGCTGCTTGTAGTCCCCTTCCAGAGACCCCATTCTGGAGGATAGGACATACCAAGGATATGTCTGCCATCCATGCTGACCTGAAACACCAAACAGGCCAGATATGAAACACCAAATCAGACATAACAACAACACCAAACATAAACCCACACCAAACATACAAGAAGAGACGTAGGGCAAATGAAACAGACACAAAGGAGAGACATCAAAAAACATCAGGTGACAATGATGTCCCATAAGGTGGCCCTCAAGGACTGGGCAGATGGAATAGCACCAGCTCCCCAAGACACTGAAGACAACCTGAATCCAGGCTCACAACTCCAGAACAATGAGAGCCATGAGGCCACACCCAGCTTCGTCTTGCTCACCTCTTTACCCCGTGCTAGCCAGAATGGTAAGGAAGACTGCCTTAAAGGGGAAGTGCTCCCGCATACTACAACAACAACACGTTGCCACTGGCAACAAGCATACATGGCCAAAGTGTCACAGCAAACATCACCAAGACGTGATAGGTAGGTAGGGGGTGCCATACAGATTGCCTATATGGGGCCCTGAAGTTCCTGATGGCAACCCTGAGTCATATTAATAAAAACTGCAGCTCATGCCACAAAATAATCGAGCAAACTCAAAATGCTCTATTAAAATTATAAAAAAGTTACGGGTGTCAGAATAAAGTAATTAAAAAATAATAATATTTTTAAAAATTGACTACTAAAACAACAAAAATTATAATGTATAAATGTGATATCTCCTTAACTGTGGTGACCTGCAGAATAGAATAAAGTTAACATGTCAGTTTTTTACCATGCAGTGAATACTGTAAAACTGAAATTCTAACAATAATGTTGTAATTGCAGTGTTTTTTCATGCCAAAAATCACTAAAGTTGTAAAATACATTAGCTGTGCCTATAACCCAAACAAAACCCTGCATCCTTAATCACCAAACTAGAAGGGTTTAAAGTATATTCCCTGATGTTCTTTTGTTTCCTTCCGAGAAATGCTACTAAATGTGTCCAGCTCTGGTGAGAAGATACCTCTTCTAGAGTGGCAATTCTTATTGGCTGGTCTGCACAATAACAGAAATCATTACAGTGCCTGAGTACAAGAGTATCCTAGAGTTGGGATTAAAATACTCAATATGTGCATCTTTTTTTTTTCTTCTTTTTTTTTCCAGCATAACGTCAATAAGATTGCTATTTTCTATTTGATAATTTCTATTTGGGGGAGGAGTTACTGTGTGACATAACTTACCATTGTTTTTTCTGACCTATTGTCTCCCTGACCTGTGTATATAAACTGTCTATTTGCTTTGGATGTTATGAGTCTGATCAAGGCACAAATTTCTGCCGAAACGCTTCACTTAGATATTATGTGACCAATAAAGCAGCATTGAAAATTAACTGAAGCGAGTGCCGGTCTTCATTTCTACATTGTTTCCGGGGACGCCGACCCATAGACACGTGCACCGACACCATTGTCTAGCAGTGCCAACCAGTCCAGCATTGCATCTATCATCAATGGACATGTAAGGTGAATGTTCTGATACAGCAGGGATCAGCACCCTTCAGCACTCCAGCTGCAACTACCACCATTTAAACATGCTTGACTGTGCTTCTTACCACCATTGAAGTTAATGAAGCATTTTGGGGTTTGTAGTTTCTGAATTGCTGGAGTTCCGGAGGTTGCTGATCCTTGTGATAGAGTACCAGAAGAACATAAGGGTGTGCCATAACAAGTATGTTCAGCTGTCCTTAACCTCTTAAAGACCTTGCCATTTTGCACCTTAAGGACCAGGATGTTTTTTGGAAATTTGACCTGTCACTTTATGTGGTAATAACTTTGGAGCACTTTCATTTATCCAAACCACTCTGAGGCTGTTTTCTCGTGAACTTCATGATAGTGGTAAATTAAAGTCAATATAATTCCCCTTTATTTATAGAAAAAAGTCTAAATTTGCAAAAAATTTTGAAAAACTCTCAATTTTCAAATTTTGAATTTCTTTGCCTTTAAGACAGTGATACCTCATAAAATAGTTATTACTTTATATTTCCTTTATGTCTAATTTATGTTTCCATTATTTTGTAAATTTCATTTAAAATTATTTTAGGACATTAGAAGGCTTAGAATTTTAGAAGCAATTGAAACCCACTTTTTTTTTAGGACCAGTTTAGTTATGAAGTCCCTTTGTGGGGCTTACATATTTATTGGGCGATTGTCTTATGTAGGGGATCGTTTTTTGTTGGATGAGGTAAACGTTTAATTGGTACCATTTTGGGGTGCATATCACTTTTTGATTGCTTGGTATTACACTTTTTTGTAAGGCAAGGTGACCAAAAAATGGCTGTTTTCGAACTGTTTTTTTTTTTTGTATGTGTATTGTAATGCATTTACTGTCAACGTATTACCAGGGTAATTTAATGACAACCTGCCTGCCTGCGAGAGCCAGGGAGCTGGGTATCACAGGCTTCCATAGAAGGCAACCTTGATGCTTGTGGAAGACATTGGGTTGCCTTCCTAGCCACTGGGTTTCTGTCACTGCAGCGCAGGGACCCGATGGGATGGGGTGCCAGTACCTTCTGTAAACCCTGTGCATGCCACGGTCAGCTTTGACAGCAGCATACAAAAGGTTAATATGCCAGCATCAGTGTATGTACCAATTTTGTTATATACAGCAGATACTCAGCTGCAAGTGACAGATGAACCCCTTCCACTAATCGGGCAGGCGCAACACCTGTACCTGCCTGATCAGAGTGCCTTGCCTGTACAGTGCTGGTCCTTAAATCACGGCTCTCAGTGACATAAATGTGTGGCGCAGGTCACCTACAGGTTAAATCTCTACTAAATGCATAGAGAGAGCCCTTCATGGCCAACTCTCCATACAATGCAGCTGGCAAAGGAGGACCAACATCTATCTACTGTTATGGGTATGTTCTAAAAGTCCAAGATACCCCTTTAAATGGCTGAATAAGTTGTTATGATATGACAACCTCTTTAATCAATACATATCTGGAGTGCTACACATTGAAAAAGCCTTTTTGATAGTATTAAGAAAACAGGTGAATAGCTGATTGAGATGGATCTGCAGTTGCAAATTTTATGTGAGAAAACTGTCTTTTGTTTAAAAAAAATGCCTACAAGGCAAAGCATTTCTTCATCTGATTTAAAAGTCTAATTTTCCATGTGCCATCACTGACTCATCACAGTATTTTCAATGCAGCAACAAATGGGGAAAATTCATCTTTATAACTTCAAATCTTCATATGAAAAATGTTTGCCTAGTCATGTCCTAAACAGTTTTAGGACTATAGAAGCCACAAATGCAGCTATGACTGCATAGTCAAGGCATTTCTCTAATTGCCTAATTAAATTATCACAGTCACTTAAAAGAATGAGAATTGATTAAGACTCGGTAATTACTTCCTGCCATGCTTCATTTGTATAAAACAGAGGAGGTAGAAAGGAGGCTTTTTTCCCTCAAATGATTAAGCTGGAAGCAGATATTTTCAATAATCAAAATCTGGAATGTTAATTGAACAAGTGGTAGGACATTGAGGTATGGCTGTACAGTAACTCTGTAATGTTCATATGTTGAGCTCCTGGACCAAAGATGAGCTCTACTGTAGTATTCTTAATTACTGACTACAGTAAGTTTACTTTTATTGACATGGGCTCAGATATTAGCTCAAAATGGCCATTAATTGTCTAGAAAGCAGACTAAAGGACAGTGCCCAGTTTACATTTCAGAAACTTGCAGACAAAGATTGCCAGGCACCTTAGACTCTGACCATAAAGTAGACCTCATGTCAAGATTGAAGGAAAGGACAGATGAGGACAGTGAGTCCCTGAACTAGAACCCAGCCCGCTATCCCTACATACTTGCAGTGTAAGCCCTAAATGGCAGAACCGCAACTGGATGACAGCCACTACACTAGTATACATGCAGGACAAACAAGACACAATAGGGATAACACAAAGCAGAGTCCTATGAAATGGGTCAGAACCAGATGGGCTACGCAGTACCAAAATTTTAGACAGAGGGTGGGCAGAAGATAAACTGAGGCCAGAACCAAAGGGGCTACACAATGGCAAAACCTGAGACAGAGTGTGGTCAGAAGACAAGCCGGGGTCAGAAATACTGGGAACAAATAACAATACCAGAACCAGGAACAAGGAACCAGATAGAGCCAAACAAGGACTATCACTGGCAAAAGTGGAATGCACTAAAAGTTTTAAATAGAGAACCAGGTCCCCTTAATCCATTGACCTGGTTCTCCTATAGGTCAGACCAGAAGACATGAAAGTGATTGAGCAGATGAGCTGTTATTCAGACCACTGCTCATCTCCCCCAGTGCAGGGAGAAAGCAGAGTATTGCGCTCTGTAACTAGGGATGTGGCCATGCTCAGAGAGAGAAAGGGGGTGGGGGTGGTCGGGGCTGGGGTCGTAACTCAGCAATGCATTTTGTTTGGTGCACTTTCTGATCTTACATTGTGGTGGATTTTTTTTTACAACATTACAACATCTAGCACCCTTTGCATCCTTCACACATCTTTGTTAGTACCTAATTAACATACTGTATACTACACATATGTATACTACATATGTATACTACACACTTCAGTCAGAACGATTCCCCTAGACCCTTCTGTGCTTATAGGTAAATCTACAATGTCAAAATAAGAACAGCGCTGCTTTCTTCAAGGATCCTCAAATCCACATGGAGAGAAGTCCTATAATGCAGGTTATAACACTCCACCAACAGGCACAGTCACTGGTCCCCCTTAAAATGCTAAAAGACTATACAATAGTGCAACACCTTAGAGACATAAAAACTAAAATAATTAATTGCACTTACAGACATTCATAAAATCAAGCATGTCGCAAAACATGAAAACCGCGTTCACGGTGTCCTCATGGCCCGACCCGGGTTTCGCTCTCAAAAGGTTTGTCAGGGGCAAAATCTTATCATTTCCGGGGTTGGACCCTTTTTAAATCCTATAACCCCCATCATCCGGGATTATCTCACATACAAAATTATGTATCTTAAAACAAATTCTCATAAACATATAATCAACAAATTGTTAAAAACATTCCGTAAGCAAAGTATAAAAATGATATCCAAAATACATTGCATCCTTACAAACGGATATTCTCATATAATACCCGATAACCAGGGAATATCATACAATCACACAGGAGTCCTAACAGTATCTACCGCACCTCCCTCTCCTTTTTTGGATAACAACTAGAGATATAAAGTGTAGAAAATATAATTCCTATCTTGACTATTTCTTTTCAAACATCGATATTCACACTATTCAGAAGGACCTTTCATTCATTGCGCTGGTCAAATGACATCCTCAGCCAATCCAGAGTTACTCACTCCATTCTGTCATGACAGAACGGAGTGAGTAACCCTGGATTGGCTGAGGATGTCACGTGACCAGCGTAATGAATGAAAGGTCCTTCTGAGCTATTAGGGAATGTGAGAACAGGTTGTAATTTGCAGTATAGAAGAAGAAAAAGATTGCTCAACCATCAGGAGCAAAACTGTAACAATGCAGTTACATCACAAGAATCTGCATAACTAATCATATGCTGAATAGTTGGAAGTCCAATTTATGCATGAGATAGCCAAGAAGATTGTCTATAAAATGATGGTGAGATATGGAGCCTGAAAGTCAAAAGTTCAAAACATTGTTACCCTTTTGCTCATCAGTGTATTAGTATGTGTTCTTTATTTGTTATCATATGTATTGTAAAGTCGTTGGAACCTTTTGGTTCTAAAATACTATAACTCATAGTCATGCTCTCTTCCTGCTATGTCAGTTGCTGCTTACAGGATACAAAGTGTTAAAATCAGATCTGCCTGCTGTGCTCACTCCACCAATTCACAATCCTTAACTTTTTTAGAACTGAACTTTATTGGTATTTTATGACTCCTTTTCCAATGTTATTTGCCTGAGCAACAGGTTTGTTAGTTTTTGTAGTACTTGGATTCACTTGGAAAGCCCAGACAAGCAGAACATCCATGCTGCTTGTAAAATCATGCAAGCAGCATGGATGGTCTGCTTGTCTGATTTTGGTAATGCAAACTGGTTTCTGCCCATGTCATCTGTTGCCTACTGATTCAACACCAGAGACAGCAACTTCTATGCATGGCAACCAAGAGCTTGCACTATGCAGGTAGGACTTGCCTCACCCATTATGTAAAGCTGTGTTCAATATGTAGATTTTCATCTAGATATCTTATATCAGTCAGTCATAGAACATTGTACCTGTATAATTGTAGTAATTGTAACATATGATTATACGCAAATATAATTTAGAATTATGTGAATAATTAATGCAGTTAAATTAAGATTTACTATTAATTTAATACAAGATTAGGATGTTAATTGTCATCTAATGGAATATCTCATTTTAATGTAGTTACTACCCAGAAAAAATAAATAAAAATGCTATAAGAAGGACAATTTTTTAATTTAAAATTAGATGCATAGATTTACTGCTCATAGAAGCATATCTTTCCAGATTTATATTACCATATTCTTTTGGCAGATTGAATGGATTTTCATGGGACCTGCTGACATTCTAATGTGCTTGAGTATCCCTGTAGGTTTCTTCCTTGGATCGTCAAGGATTCATTAGGGGAGATAGATAATGGTGTCAAGGTATTATCCAAAACCTGTCAGGGTATAGGAACCATCTATAATAGGACAAAAGAGTGTTACTGTGTTAGTATAATAATAAATGCCAGCCCCAGCATAAAAAACAACAATGCATAATGAGGGCAAAGATTAATTTACAGCTCAATACAAATCAAAAGTGCTACATTTAATGTTAAATGTAAGGGGGCAATTTTTGCCATTCACAGCATCCAAAACCAACAGCACTATGAAAATCGCATTTATCTCTATAAGAACATGGGGACACATTTAAGACCAGCATTTTAGCCGGACTTAACAAAGGCCCATAGATGGCTGTGGTTCTGCTGAAACTAGGGCACTGACTAGTGTTCAGCGAGCATGCTTGGCCGAACTGGTGTTCGACTCGAGCATCTCAATACTTGACCGAATACCACGTGTCCTCAAGCACAATGCTCGAATCAGTGTATTTAAATCTAATTTAGCCTCTATTTCTGAAATGTTTATGCCAGGATTTTAACTCTCAACTTTCTAAATTAGAGGCAAGGACCTTAACAACTCTTTAAAGCTGAATGATAAACTGTGTCAGAAAAACCTCATAGTAGTTTGTCATGTAGTAAGTATTCCTATACAGCAGAAGTATCATTTTATTTTTCACTGTAGGTCTAGATGTAGCTGTATAGCGTAGTGGTTATGGTTCTTGGCTCTAATGTAGAAGGTTGTAAGCTTAAATCCTGGCAGAAATGTTTCAGAAATAGAAGCTAAATTAAATATATATATATATATATATATATATATATATTTTATATTTTTGTTTTTGTAATTGTAAAAAATGTATGGCACAAAATAAATGTGAATACAAAAAATATTTTATATATATATATATATTTTTTTTTTAATTTAGCCTCTATTTCTACAAAGCTTATGCTGGGGTTCGAACTCACAACCTTCTTACATTAGAGCCAAGAACCTTAACCACTAAGCTATACAGCTACATCTTGACCTGCAGTGAAATATAAAATGATACTTCTGCTGTATAGGAGTACTTACTGCATGACAAACTACTATGATGTTTTTCTGTCATAGTTTACTGTTCAGCTTCATAGTTGAGTGGTTAAGGTCCTTATCTGTAATGCACAAGGTTGTTTGTTCAAATCCCAGCAAAAACTTTTCAGAAGTAAAGGCTAAATTTAATATATATATAAGTTTTTAGCCATAATATATTTACATATATTATTATATATTTAGAATATATAATATATTATATGTAAAT
This sequence comes from Bufotes viridis, assembly GCA_033119425.1. NCBI lineage: Eukaryota > Metazoa > Chordata > Amphibia > Anura > Bufonidae > Bufotes > Bufotes viridis. The sequence goes on along the minus strand of CM065596.1, from coordinate 36,091,819 downwards.
ATATTATGGCTAAAAACATCAGTAGTAGTTTGCCACATATTATGCATTTATATATATATATATATATATATATATATATATGTGTGTATATATATATATATATATATATATATTTATTTATTTATTTTTTTTTTCAGTAATTACAAATTTATTTTGTGCCATACATTTTTTACAATTACTCAATAAAAGGGATTTGAACCAGCAACCTTCGACATTAGAACCAAGAACCTTAACGGCTACGCTATACAGGTACCTCTTAACCTGCAGTGAAATATAAAATGATACTTCAGCTGAATAGGACTAATTACTGCATGACAAACTACTATGAGTTTTTTCTGGCACAGTTTATTATTCGGCTTTATAGCTGAGTGGTTAAGATCCTTGCCTCTAATATAGAATGTTGTGAGTTCAAACCCCAGCAGAAACTTTTCAGAAATAGAAAAGCTTCAGCTGCTACACAGAAAAGATCTGTTGTGCGTCTCATTTTTCCTTCCTTCTTACAGATCAGAAGAAGTGTCAAATAAATGATGTTGTCAGCCAGGCCGAAATAGTGGCCCAGTCGTAAAGTGGAAAGGGTGGGAACAGCATGAGAAGTTCGCAGAGTGGCACTATGACATAGCAGTGAGGTGGAAGCAGCATGAGGAGGCCACAGAGTGGCACAATGACAATGTGGAGGTGGCATCAGCAGCATCAGGAGGCCAGAGAGTGACACAATGATAGAGTGTGGAGGTGGAGGCAGCAGCATCAGGAGGAGGACACAGAGTGGAACAATGACAGTGCGGAGGTGGCGGAAGCATCAGGAGACCACAGAGTGGCAAGGTGACATTGTGTTGAAGTGGCAGCAGCATGAGAAGTCTACAGAGTGGCCATATGATATAGTGGTGAGGTGAAAGCAGCATGAGGAGGCCACAGAGTAACACAATGACAGTGTAGAGGTGGCAACAGCAGAATCAGGAGGCCACAGAGTGGCAAGGTGACATAGTGTAGAGGTGGCACAGCATAAGGAGACCACAGAGTGGCAAAGTAACATAGTGTGGAGGTGGCAGCAGCAAGAGGAGGTCACAGAGTGGCAAGGTGACATAGTGTAGAGGTGGCAGCAGCATGGGAAGTCAACAGAGTGGCTCTATGACATATTGGTGAGGTGGAAGCATCAGGAGGAAGCCACAGAGTGGCACAATGACAGTGTGGAGGTGGCGGCAGCATCAGGAGGCCAAAGAATGGCAAGATGACATAATGTGGAGGTGGCAGCAGCATGAGAAGTCCACAGAGTGGCCCATGACATAGTGATGAGGTGGAAGCATCAGGAGGAGGCCACAGAGTGGCACAATGACAGTGTGGAGGTGGCGGCAGCATCAGTAACCCACAGAGTGGCAAGGTGACATAGTGTGGCAAGGTGACATAGTGTGGAGGTGGCAGCAGCATGAGGAGGCCACAGTGTGGCAAGGTGACATCATTTTGAGGTTGCAGCAGCATCAGGAGGCAACAGAATGGCAAGGTGACATAGTGTGGAGGTGGCAGTAGCATGAGGAGGTCACATAGTGGTAAGGTGACATAGTGTGGAGGAAGGTGGCAATACCAGTACCCGCTGAAGATGGTGGGTGAAAGAAGGAACAATTGACATCAAATGTGTAGCATCAGGTGGGTGGTATCATCAGAATTGTAGCTAAGGCAGGTAGCCAGAAGAAACTGGTCTCTTTTGTCAAATTGTTGTTGTGGCACCATGGATGATCTAGTCCAATGCATGAGACATTGGTGGGCTGATCTACACCTGATTTATCTTGATAAATGTCATTCTCCCCACATTTTGGGTGGACAGACAAGTTCTTTTTGGGGTAACTATGGACTCCGCTGCTCTAAATGCCTGCTCTGATGCCACACTACTGGATGAGCAGGACAGCTTTTCCAGGGAAAACTCTGCCAGTTGCAGCCACAAATCCAGTTTAGCTGCCCAGTAGACCTGCTCCTGGTCTAGCTGCTGCTGCTGGTGAGCAAACTTCTTCCCTAGGCGGGTTAATAAAGCTGCTCATCAGCGACTCTAGATTAAGGCTATAGCTGACAGAGCTTGTACTGCTCCTGCCACCCCACCCCAGCAGCCATGGCAGTGGAACGTGAGCGCAGAGGGTCCCCCCGGTCATACCTGCAAGAGTATGGACGATGGTGCAGATAAGCAGCTCCCAACTGACTACATAGGATGTCTCTATAGTAGTTCAGTTTTCCTCTCAGCGGGTGTAAAAAAGGCCCCCATTTTGGATCGATAGCGAGGGTCCAACAAGGTGGAAAGCCAGAAGTCATCCCTCTGCCGAATGGTGACAATTCGGCTGTCACTACGCAAGCAAGTGAGCATGCATATGGCCATTTGTGCAAGTGATTCGGATGGACTCACTGTCTCCATGTCCACTCTATAGTTCCACAGTGTGTGGGTCCTCTGCCTCCTCTTCCTCATCGCCCTGTAGCTCCTTTGGCTGCTGCTGCTCCTCCTCTCCTGTCACCTGTGTAGAAAAACCACCAATTTCGCTACACATTGCTTGTGCTCCAATGTTCGCCTCCTCCTCCAGTTCAGCCCCCACAGGGCTCATGTGACCTTGAGATCTAGGCGCAATGTCTCCAGTCCCCTTATCAGCCAGATTTACCAGCATCTGTTCCAGGACATGAATCAGTGGTATGACGTTGTTCATCCCGTAGTCCTGGCGACTGACAAATAACATGGCTTCCTCAAAGAGCCTAAGCAAACGACAGGTGTCACGCATGATCTGCCACTGGCTGACATCGAGGTTACACAGGGGAGTACTTCTGTCTGCTTGGATCATCAATAAATTGTTTATGGCCTTTCTTTCTCTGTTTGTATAGTCGGTTCAACATATGGAGGGTGGAATTCCAACGGGTGGAAATGTCGCATATCAGGCTATGTTTGGGGATGCTGTTCTGCCACTGCAGCTCAAGGAGGGTGTGCTTTGCGGTGTATGAGTGGCTGAAGTGCATGCAAAGTTTCCTGGCTATTTTTAGGAGATGTGTGGAAAACTTTAGAAACCGCTTGACAACCAGAATGAACACATGTGCCATGCAGGGCGCATGGCACAGCTGTCCGTGATGCAGCGCAGACACCATGTTCTTCCCGTTGACGGTCACCCTGGTTCAAATTTTGAGTTGTCGCTGAAAAAGCCAGGATTCGATTTCTTGATGAAAGACACTTAGCAGTTTCTCCCCTGTGTGATTCCGTTCGCCCAGGCAAACGAGGTACAGAACAGCGTGACACTGCTGTGCCCTGCGCATGTGGTATGCTGTAGGGGCACTGTGAATTGTCCCTGCAGGGGAGGCTGAGGACACGGTGGAGAATGACGAGGCAGAGGCGGATGTTGTCGCAGGACCAACAGATTGACAAGGTGGAGGCGGAAGCGGCGTCACCTGGCCAAGTTCCTGGAGTGGCTGTGCAGGAACCACATTCACCCAGTGGCCCATAAACGGTATGTATTGTCCTTGACCATAGTTAAAGTTCCACACGTCAGTGCTGCCGTGCACTGTGGCAGACACCGACAGGCTTAAGGACTGGCCCACATTCTGTTCTTCATGTGTGTGCAGGGCTGGTACTGCCTTTTTGGCAAATAAATAACGGCTTGGGACTCTCCCCCTCAGCTCGGCACAAGCCATCAGTTCTCTGAACAGTGCAGAGTCCACCACTTTGAAATGGAGGGACTGCAGCACAAGCAACTTGGACAGGATCACGTTCAGCTTCTGGATGAGTGCATGCATACTGTTGTCTCTTGGCAATCGCTTCGTGGAACGATTGCTGACGGAATGACTGACGAGGAGTCGGAGGGTGAGGGGCAGGAGCATCAGGACCAGCAGAGGATGCGAAGGACAGAGAGCTCCCTTCAGCTGAGGTGGTGGAGCCTTGACTGCATTAAACCAGGTTGCTGTGTCAGGCTAGACCACCACATTGAGCCACGGTTCTCCCAGGCCACTTTATGGTGACTCTGCATATGTTGACACAGAGCCGTGGTGCCAACATTGGCACCCTGTTCACTCTTCACCTTCTGCCCACAAATTCTACATATAGCCATGTTCACTTCTTCTGGCGGCTTAAGAAAAAACTGCCACACTGCCGAGTAGGTGATTTTACCCCCAACACTACGCACAGACTGACTGCTTCCACCGCCGCCTCTGTGAACCCATGCACCGCTACTTCCCAGGCAGGTAGGCTCCTGCGAAGCGGGTGTTCTTCCCCGAGCACGTTTGGCTCCTGACCTCCCACTGCTGCCACCCTGCTGACTCCCGGCCACGCTAGCGACTAGCTGGCTCACGAGCAAGTGGCCACCCTCTTCTATCGATGATGAAGTCCCTTTGTCACCCGGCTCCCAAGTGCGAACAGCTACATCATCATCATAAAGTACTGTCTGCATGTCACTGATGTCCTCCTCAACCGTCTCTTGGTCAGGAACCTGACTGCTCGCAACACTAGCTCCCACGCCACTCTCCTCATCACTACTTGCCCGCCTATTGGAGGAAGTGGCGGATGTCTCCTCCACATCTTGGCTTGCCAGTAGCTGCTGACTGTCTTCAAGTAGCTTGTCCTCACTGTATTATGTAGCTGAGCCCACAACATACAATACTTCTCTGGCTGAGGGAACAGAAAAGAACAGAGAAAGGTTGAGGACAGGTGAGGGCACAGGGCCTGCTCCCGGGCCATGCCAACTAAGGGTTGTGTCTGACAAACCCACCCACTCTTTGCTGGGGGTGTCTGATGTCACTTGCGATGAAGTCGAAGTTCGAGTCAACCATTCAAGAAATGCTGAGTTGCTGGTTAAGACACGACTGCTAGCTAAAACTGTTAGCTGAGGCCTCTCGAATTGACCCCTGCTGCCACGGCCCCTTACTCTGCTGCGATCTCTGCCTGCGCCAGAAACATTTAGGCCTCTGCAACTCCCCTGTGCAGGGCCTTGCACTTCTTTGTCTGACATACTGTTAGATCAAATAATCAAATGTTAGATCAAATATTTTTTCTTTCGCCACTAATTCACGGAAAACTGGGCTTTTGAATATATCACTGCACCGCAGAACGGAAATTAGCCCTAATTTTTTTCTACTTTTACACAACACAAAAAGCTTTTCCACAAATAAATGCAACGCTGAATGGTGAATATATTTTTATTTCTGAAAAAAGGGTTTTTTATGTGGCGCACAGGACCAACAAAATGGCCGATTGAGGTGCTCTTAGCAAAGTGGACTCACCCTGTGCACTTAAAAATGTGTTTGTTATATCTAAGAAGAACTGGGCACTCTCAGGATGCTGGAACCTTATTGTATTTATTAGTTAAAATAAACTGTTAAATAAAACTCGTAGAAAATAGTGCAATAAATCATTAACCCAAAATGGATAAAATAACTAGGACCAGGACAATATAACACCAATTAATATAATAGCAACATGTATCTAAAAAGTCCAGAGTAATTCAACAACAGTAATTCAAATGGCATTATAGGATATAAAAGTTAAGAATGGATTGTGTTGATAGTCATTGAATTCGTGAAAAAACTCCAAAGAAATCGGATCCCTACAGCTGTAAAACTTTTGATACAATAGTAGCAATGGTGTGCTGCGATCCCACGTGGTACAACTTGCAAGTTTGGAATGAAATTGCGCTCATTTCTTTGTTAGCTTAATGCAATATATTCGTATGAATATCTTGCGTTTATATTCCCCCAACAGTGTAGTATTAAAAGCGCTGTTAACCTGAAAGCGAAGTCCTGCTATATTAGAGTGGGCAGCGGCGTCCCGCTGCGATACTCTGTTATGAGTTTTAGATGTGGTAGGTATATGCCGGCATAAACTTAAAATGATCCTACCGTATGCCTCGATTTTTCCCCAGTGAGTTAATGGGGGACCTATTACCACTGAGGAAGGGGCCATTCGTTGCCGAAAAGCGTGCCTGGTGAGAGAGGACCCCATACTTGCGACCATTCACGAGCGACACAAAATCCTGTGCCGAACCCCGACTGTAGGACCATCCGCCGCGCAATTGGAGAGTGGAAAATTACGACGCTTAACCCGACTTCTTAACGAAGGGCCACACGTGTCAAGCAACTCTACCAGCATGGAAAATCGGACAGACATTACTTGTAGACATCAGTCCACACCAATACCGGACCTGCATCCAGAGTGACACCGGGAAAAATCTAGTCATACGGTAGGATCATCTTAAGTTTATGCCGGCATATACCTACCACATCTAAAACTCATAACAAAGATGCAGAGGATGGCCCCTTGTCACAGTCACAGTCCTGGGGATAAATAGATGATGGGACAGATCTCTGTACCGACCCTTGATATATTTATACATAGATCTTAGATTTCTCTCAGTCGTCTTTTTTCTAAAGTGAATAACCCTAATTTTGATAACCTTTCAGGGTACTGTAGTTGCCCCATTCCAGTTATTACTTTAGTTGCCCTCCTCTGAACCCTCTCCAGCTCTGCTATGTCTGCCTTGTTCACAGGAGCCCAGAACTGTACACAGTACTCCATGTGTGGTCTGACTAGTGATTTGTAAGAGGTAGGACTATGTTCTCATCACGGGCATCTATGCCCCTTTGATGCAACCCATTATCTTATTGGCCTTGGCATTAGCTGCCTGACACTGTTTTGTAGAGCTTAGTTTGCTGTTTATTAAAATTCCTAGATCCTTTTCCATGGCAGTGTTACTGAGTGTTTTAACATTTAGTATGTACGGGTGACATGCCTTATTCCTTCCCATGTGCATAACTTTACATTTCTCAGTGTTAAACCTCCTCTGCCATTTCTCTGCCCAAGCCTCCAATCTATCCAGATCCCTCTGTAGCAGAAAACTGGGGATCTGGAATTCTCGAGTGCCGATATTCGCGATTAAAATTCGCAATTCGAATATGATCAACACTACTCTAGTTACTAGTTGAACCTGTATACTATCATAATCTTCTGTCTGCTCAATTGTCTGACTGCCATCTCCCTCATGCATTTGTCATCATTATGTTCCTGTCATCTATCAATGAGTTTATTTCTGTATACTTGTTGCCCACCAATGTAAGTATATGTTACATATTAATCTTGGACTTTCCAGTTGTTATAAGATTTGGCCCTACCTGGGGGTATCTGAGTAACAGGAAACTCTGTTCGTACAAGGATAGGCAACTGCCATAGTTGAAGTCTTGTTCTGAAGCCAAATGTGAGAGTTGAATACCTCACATAATCTGTTTGATCTCACTAGAGAAGCCTTTTTTCAGTGTGAATATTAGTGATGAGTAGAATTTCACAAATTTAATTTATGACGAATAACGTCATCATGAAGCTTTTTTCTTTGTAAGTAGTGGGTGCAATGACGGGGAATGGTGACACACAGAGCCCTGACCTAAAACCCTTTGAACACCTTTGGAATGAACTAAAATAGAGGCTGTGAGCCAGGACCTCACAATGGACAAAAATCCTCACAAACACAGCAAAATCTTATAAAAAGCCTTGTCTTGTAGAAAGCTGTTCTAGATGCAAAGGGGTAGGGGTGTACCTATAGGGGAAGCAGGGGAAGTGGCTGCTTTGGGGCCCGAACTCAGAAGGGGCCCATCCATGAAGAGGACTAAAATATTTTATTGTTAGGACCACCTCAACAGTATTACAAAATTAAATTATATACAGAGATACTGTAGGAAACGGATGGAGCAGCTGATGGGCCTTGTTTGAGGGAGTGAGCTTTACTGGAGTTGTAGGAGGTCACTCAAAAATCTGCTGTGTATATATATATATATATATATATATATATATATGTTGAGTGAATCGAAGCCAAACAATTTGACTTTGATCCGAATTTCAGGAAAATTCAATTCACCATGAAGCTGAATTTTCTTGCGATTCATGGTAACAAATCTATTTTTCATGAAATGGAGGTAAAAATAAAAAACATACCTCAACAATTTGTGTGTAAAGAGGCAGTTGCAGCCATCATGATTGCGGAAACCGTATGATATGCTGGCCGGGCTTGAGATTTCATGTGTCGTCTTCAATCAAGATGGCTGCAACAGCCTCTATGGGTGCATATGGATAAAGTGAGTATTTATTTATTTATTTTTAATAAACTGAAAGGCCTAAATTGTAGCCTCAGATGCAGCATCTGAGGGGTTCAATGATGGGGCTGTTGCGATCGTCTGCTGCCACGGCCCCTTACTCTGCTGCGATCTCTGCCTGCGCCAGAAACATTTAGGCCTCTGCAACTCCCCTGTGCAGGGCCTTGCACTTCTTTGTCTGACATACTGTTAGATCAAATAATCAAATGTTAGATCAAATATTTTTTCTTTCGCCACTAATTCACGGAAAACTGGGCTTTTGAATATATCACTGCACCGCAGAACGGAAATTAGCCCTAATTTTTTTCTACTTTTACACAACACAAAAAGCTTTTCCACAAATAAATGCAACGCTGAATGGTGAATATATTTTTATTTCTGAAAAAAGGGTTTTTTATGTGGCGCACAGGACCAACAAAATGGCCGATTGAGGTGCTCTTAGCAAAGTGGACTCACCCTGTGCACTTAAAAATGTGTTTGTTATATCTAAGAAGAACTGGGCACTCTCAGGATGCTGGAACCTTATTGTATTTATTAGTTAAAATAAACTGTTAAATAAAACTCGTAGAAAATAGTGCAATAAATCATTAACCCAAAATGGATAAAATAACTAGGACCAGGACAATATAACACCAATTAATATAATAGCAACATGTATCTAAAAAGTCCAGAGTAATTCAACAACAGTAATTCAAATGGCATTATAGGATATAAAAGTTAAGAATGGATTGTGTTGATAGTCATTGAATTCGTGAAAAAACTCAAAAGAAATCGGATCCCTACAGCTGTAAAACTTTTGATACAATAGTAGCAATGGTGTGCTGCGATCCCACGTGGTACAACTTGCAAGTTTGGAATGAAATTGCGCTCATTTCTTTGTTAGCTTAATGCAATATATTCGTATGAATATCTTGCGTTTATATTCCCCCAACAGTGTAGTATTAAAAGCGCTGTTAACCTGAAAGCGAAGTCCTGCTATATTAGAGTGGGCAGCGGCGTCCCGCTGCGATACTCTGTTATGAGTTTTAGATGTGGTAGGTATATGCCGGCATAAACTTAAAATGATCCTACCGTATGCCTCGATTTTTCCCCAGTGAGTTAATGGGGGACCTATTACCACTGAGGAAGGGGCCATTCGTTGCCGAAAAACGCGTCTGGTGAGAGAGGACCCCATACTTGCGACCATTCACGAAGCGACACAAAATCCTGTGCCGAACCCCGACTGTAGGACCATCCGCCGCGCAATTGGAGAGTGGAAAATTACGACGCTTAACCCGACTTCTTAACGAAGGGCCACACGTGTCAAGCAACTCTACCAGCATGGAAAATCGGACAGACATTACTTGTAGACATCAGTCCACACCAATACCGGACCTGCATCCAGAGTGACACCGGGGAAAAATCTAGTCATACGGTAGGATCATCTTAAGTTTATGCCGGCATATACCTACCACATCTAAAACTCATAACAAAGATGCAGAGGATGGCCCCTTGTCACAGTCACAGTCCTGGGGATAAATAGATGATGGGACAGATCTCTGTACCGACCCTTGATATATTTATACATAGATCTTAGATTTCTCTCAGTCGTCTTTTTCTAAAGTGAATAACCCTAATTTTGATAACCTTTCAGGGTACTGTAGTTGCCCCATTCCAGTTATTACTTTAGTTGCCCTCCTCTGAACCCTCTCCAGCTCTGCTATGTCTGCCTTGTTCACAGGAGCCCAGAACTGTACACAGTACTCCATGTGTGGTCTGACTAGTGATTTGTAAGAGGTAGGACTATGTTCTCATCACGGGCATCTATGCCCCTTTTGATGCAACCCATTATCTTATTGGCCTTGGCATTAGCTGCCTGACACTGTTTTGTAGAGCTTAGTTTGCTGTTTATTAAAATTCCTAGATCCTTTTCCATGGCAGTGTTACTGAGTGTTTTAACATTTAGTATGTACGGGTGACATGCCTTATTCCTTCCCATGTGCATAACTTTACATTTCTCAGTGTTAAACCTCCTCTGCCATTTCTCTGCCCAAGCCTCCAATCTATCCAGATCCCTCTGTAGCAGAAAACTGGGGATCTGAAATTCTCGAAGTGCCGATATTCGCGATTAAAATTCGCAATTCGAATATGATCAACACTACTCTAGTTACTAGTTGAACCTGTATACTATCATAATCTTCTGTCTGCTCAATTGTCTGACTGCCATCTCCCTCATGCATTTGTCATCATTATGTTCCTGTCATCTATCAATGAGTTTATTTCTGTATACTTGTTGCCCACCAATGTAAGTATATGTTACATATTAATCTTGGACTTTCCAGTTGTTATAAGATTTGGCCCTACCTGGGGGTATCTGAGTAACAGGAAACTCTGTTCGTACAAGGATAGGCAACTGCCATAGTTGAAGTCTTGTTCTGAAGCCAAATGTGAGAGTTGAATACCTCACATAATCTGTTTGATCTCACTAGAGAAGCCTTTTTCAGTGTGAATGTTAGTGATGAGTAGAATTTCACAAATTTAATTTATGACGAATAACGTCATCATGAAGCTTTTTTCTTTGTAAGTAGTGGGTGCAATGACGGGGAATGGTGACACACAGAGCCCTGACCTAAAACCCTTTGAACACCTTTGGAATGAACTAAAATAGAGGCTGTGAGCCAGGACCTCACAATGGACAAAAATCCTCACAAACACAGCAAAATCTTATAAAAAGCCTTGTCTTGTAGAAAGCTGTTCTAGATGCAAAGGGGTAGGGGTGTACCTATAGGGGAAGCAGGGGAAGTGGCTGCTTTGGGGCCCGAACTCAGAAGGGGCCCATCCATGAAGAGGACTAAAATATTTTATTGTTAGGACCACCTCAACAGTATTACAAAATTAAATTATATACAGAGATACTGTAGGAAACGGATGGAGCAGCTGATGGGCCTTGTTTGAGGGAGTGAGCTTTACTGGAGTTGTAGGGGAGGTCACTCAAAAATCTGCTGTGTATATATATATATATATATATATATATATATTGTTGAGTGAATCGAAGCCAAACAATTTGACTTTGATCCGAATTTCAGGAAAAATTCAATTCACCATGAAGCTGAATTTTCTTGCGATTCATGGTAACAAATCTATTTTTCATGAAATGGAGGTAAAAATAAAAAACATACCTCAACAATTTGTGTGTAAAGAGGCAGTTGCAGCCATCATGATTGCGGAAACCGTATGATATGCTGGCCGGGCTTGAGATTTCATGTGTCGTCTTCAATCAAGATGGCTGCAACAGCCTCTATGGGTGCATATGGATAAAGTGAGTATTTATTTATTTATTTTTAATAAACTGAAAGGCCTAAATTGTAGCCTCAGATGCAGAATCTGAGGGGTTCAATGATGGGGCTGTTGCGATCGTCTTTCCCCGTCATTGCGCCCACTACGTATAAAGAAATACACTTTGTAACACTTTGTGAAATTCGACAAAGCAGCCGAATCAAACTTTTCTTAACTTTGCTCAAATCTAATATGTGTATATATATTAGGGATGAATTAATTGAATCTAACAATTTTGATTTGACATCAACAAGAGTTCTTCACCTGTGAGGAGTTGTACCTGTAAGTGAAGAAGCACCCACCTGCCTCTTGTTGGACAGGGACAGACATCTCCATGATACTGACAATCTCAGACCTGTCGTGCTGCTCTGAGTGGCAGCGCAAATGCAGAGGCTCAGCTTTCACAACCACAGCAGCTTCATGCGCCGCGACCTGGAAGTGTAACAGTGAATGCACAGTTGCTATTTCAGTAGTGGAAGCCGATTGCACCACTACTCAGAATAGCAGTGCAGGTGCGAGATTGTCAGAGCAGACGAGATGTTCCGCCCTGTGAATCAAGAGGCAGGTAGGTGCTTTTTCTCTTGTAGGGACAGCCCCTCACAGCAGAAAGACTCTTGCTGATAAGATCCTTATTGTGTCTATATATATATATATATATATATATATATATATAGATTACATTCAGTATTTATTTACACACATTACTATTTTATTTATTTATACATTTATATTATGATATAAAATGAAGTATAATATAAATGATAAAATATATTCTAAATTATATTATAATGATATTATACTAAAAATGTAATACTTTTTAACACTTGGATTTGTTACCATATACATGTTATTCCCATCATACCAACCAGTAATATTGCAAGCAAAAGATGTCAATAATATCCCAGCTGTATGATCTTGAAATGCTACTTGAATGTGTAAGTCGTTATTCACTCTTAAGACCACAATCTCATAAACTGCATTCAATTCCACTCCATAAAGTCTTCTAACTGTAAAGTGACTAACATTTCCAGTTGCTTTCATTTACACATAATCTTCTGTGATGGGAAATTTATGGAACATTTCCAACACTCAACAATTAAGCACAGCTGATAAGATCAGTAATTAACCCCTTCAGGACCGGGCCATATTTCACCTTTCTGCCCAGGCCATTTTTAGCAAATCTTACATGTGCCACTTTATGTGGTACTAACTTTAAAATGCTTTTACTTATCCAGGCCATTCTGAGACTGTTTTCTCAGCACATATTTTACTCCATGACAGTGATAAAATTGAGTCAAAAAATGTCATTTTTAGTTATAAAAAAATATTAAATTTACCAATTTTTTTAAAAAATTAGCAAATTTCCAAATTTCAGTTTCTCTACTTTTATAATAGATGGTAATAACTCCAAAAATAGTTGTTACTTTACATCCACTAATTTACAAACGATAAAGGATACTAAGTTGCACGTCTAAGAAAATCGTACTAATTCTCAGCCTGTTAGGACGTGTTTAAAACAAAACAAAAAATCTTTATTAAAGTATTCACAGATAAAATAACTGGGATTAAGTTCACTTTACCAGGCCATGGAGTGTGGCTGAGTCAGAGCGGGGCGTTATTAAACCTTCTGGCTCCCCCACACACCAATAGAATATTTCACCTGTCCTATCAGGGCATATTTGGTTGCATATTAACCCTTATAAAGGAACAGTGAAATAGTTTGTACAGACATGCGGCTAATCTGTGACCAATGGTCCTGTATGCTGTCTGCTGGAGCTGTATACACGTGTTTGGTGAGTGACGCACCAAAATAGCTACAGCTCACAGTTTGAGCAACTGCGGGGTCTGGGATCACTGATTGTGGATCTACAGTTCACCTGCTTGCACCTGATACAGGTTATCCGCCCACCGTGACCTAAGTCTCAAGTACTGCACCACTACTTCATTCACTCAGACCCTTCCATACACCATTGGGGCATTAAATCTGACTGAGATGTGCATGCCAGTACTTGCATGCATAACTAGGTGGATAGCGGTCCTTACTAAGATGAATCACATGTAGGCACTCTCAGTTGTCATTGGGTCACTCATTAGCCCTAGCTGCGATATACTACAGACAGAAGCTCAACGCGTTTCTGTGCGGTGGTTCATGCCCACACTTCCTCAGGAGCTTAACTGAGCACAAGTCATTTAATAAATCTGCCTAGTTTCTAGTGCCCTGCACCGTCTAGTGCCAGAGCTCCGGCGCTGTGTTGGCCATGATCGGCCGCCTGCACGCCGGATATTTAACACCTAATTCCCGTTTTTCCCGTTTTGGATTTGTGAGGCTTACATAATAGAAACCACCCATAAATGGCCCTATTTTAAAAACTACACCCTTAAAGGTATTCAAAACGTGTTTTACAAACATTGTAAACCCTTTAGGTGTTCCACAAGAATTAATGGAAAATGGAGAGGAAATTTCAGAATTTCACTTTTTTGACAGATTTTCCATTTTAATCCATTTTTTCCAGTGACAAAGCAAGGGTTAACAGCCAAGCAAAACTCAATATGTATTGCCTTGATTCTGTAGTTTACAGAAACAAACCATATCTGGTTGTAAACTTCTGTACGGGCACACGGCAGAGCGCAGAAGGAAAGGAACCCCATATGGTTTTTGGAAGGCAGATTTCACTGGGATAATTTTAAGCTGCCATGTCACATTTGAAGACCCCCTGATGCACCCCTAGAATAGAAACTCCAAAAAAGTGACCCGATTTTAGAAACTACACCCATCAAGGTTTAAAAAACTGATTTTAAAAACTTTGTTAACCCTTTAGGTGTTCCACAAGAATTATTGAAAAATAGAGATGAAATTTCAGAATTTCATTTTTTTGACAGATTTTCCATTTTAATCAATTTTTTTCCAGTAACAAAGCAAGGGTTAACAGCCCAACAAAACTCAATATTTATTGCCCTGATTCTTTAGTTTACAGAAACACCCCATATGTAGTGTTGAATAGTTCGGGTTCGTACCGAATTTTGGGGTGTTCGGGACACGGACCCGAACCCGAACATTTTAACAAAAAGTTCGGGTTCGTTGTTTGGCGATTTCTTCCCGCTTTCTGAAGGGCTGCACAGCAGCCTATCAGCTAGCGTTTTACTTCTTGCCCTAAGAGCCCATCACAGCCATACCTACTAATGGCATGGCTGTGATTGGCCAAGTGCAGCATGTGACCCAGCCTCTATTTAAGCTGGAGTCACATAGCGCCGCACGTTACACTGCTCTGATTAGTGTAGGGAGAGGATGCAGCTGCTGTGAGGGCGAGATTAGGCAGGGAAAAGTCAGCAAAAGCACCTAATGAAATGATCGATCTATAGCTGTGAATGATTTAACTTCTGCTAGTTACTTGCTCACTGGTTTTTAGGCTGCACAGAGCGTTTTTCTGTCACTTTTTTTCTGGGGTAAACGGTGGCCATTTTGTGACTTGTGGTGCACCAGAACAAGCTGCCACCAAGTCCATCAATCCATTAATACTAGTTTTGGTTTGCTATATCCTACATCAGGGGCTTGGCTGTGCTAATTGTCACCCCTAGAAACTCAGGACAGCAATTTCTATATTTTATTAAGGGGTTAAATACAATTGCCAAAATACCAATTCCCTAAATCTGGTGTTCCAGCTTTGGCTAGCCAAGTATAATACTGTCTGATGTCTGGCAAAGGATAGATTATTTTCTGTGGGGAAATTCAATTGCCAAAATAGCAATCCCCTAAATCTGGTGTCCCAGGACTGGCTGGCAAACTATAATAGTGTCCGCCAAAACATATATTTTGTTCTGGGGTGAAATTCAATTGCCAAAATAGCAATACCATAAATCTGGTGTCACAGCTGTGGCTGGCAAACAATAATAGTGTCCGCCAAAACATATATTTTGTTCTGGAGTGAAATTCAATTGCCAAAATAGCAATACCATAAATCTGGTGTCACAGCTGTGGCTGGCAAAGTATAATATTGTCCGCCAAAACATATATTTTGTTCTGGGGTGAAATTCACTTGCCAAAATAGCAATCCCCTAAATCTGGTGTCTCAGCACTGGCTGGCAAACTATAATAGTGTCCGCCAAAACATATATTTTGTTCTGGAGTGAAATTCAATTGCCAAAATAGCAATACCATAAATCTGGTGTCACAGCTGTGGCTGGCAAAGTATAATATTGTCCGCCAAAACATATATTTTGTTCTGGGGTGAAATTCAATTGCCAAAATAGCAATACCCTGAATCTGGTGTTCCAGCTGTGCAGGCCAAGTGTTAATCTGTCCGTAAAAGGGTATATTACACTCAAGGTGTATATACAAGTGCTGAGATGGTCATCCTCATTAACTTCACACGCTACGGTGCATCTCCTATTGGATTTCTGTCCGTTAAAGGGTATATTACACAAAGTGTTAAAATACAATTGCTGAAGGCATAATCCTACATATTTTTTCTCACACTACTGTGCATCTCCAAGTGTAAATCTGTCCATAAAAGGATACCTTTCATCCAGGGCCTAAATACTAGCCCTAAAAGACATATTCCCCTAAATCAGTGGTTACTGCTGTGCCTGGATTAGTGTAATACGCTACATACATAAATAGGCAGATAGTGTTAGGTGCCTGTAAAAAAGGTCTGAATTTGAAATCAATACATTGAGCCCAAGCATTTTTTTCTTATTGTGGTGCTTGGTGAACGGTACCAATGAGGAAAACATCTAGTAAGGGACGTGGACGTGGTCATGGTGGTGTTAGTGTATGCTCTGGTGCTGGGAGAGGACGTGGCCATTCTGCCACAGCCACACGTCCTAGTGAACCAACTACCTCAGGTTCCAGTACCCGCCAGAATTTACAGCGATATTTGGTGGGGCCCAATGCCGTTCTAAGGATGATAAGGCCTGAGCAGGTACAGACGCTAGTCAATTGGGTGGCCGACAGTGGATCCAGCACGTTCACAACATTATCTCCCACCCAGTCTTCTGCAGAAAGCGCACAGGTGGCGCCTGAAAACCAAGCCCATTAGTCTGGCATATCACCCCCATGCATATCAGGGAAACTGTCTGAGCCTCAAGTTATGCAGCAGTCTCTTATGCTATTTGAAGACTCTGCTGGCAGGGTTTCCCAAGGGAATCCACCTAGCCCTTTCCCAGTGGTGGAAGACATTGAATGCACTGATGCACAACCACTGATGTTTCCTGATAATGAGGGCATGGGAATACCACTTCAACTGAGTCCGCACGTCTCTGATGATGACGAAACACAGGTGCCAACTGCTGGGTCTTTCTGCAGTGTGCAGACCGAACAGGAGGTCAGGGAGGAAGACTGTGTGGAAGACGATGCAGGGGACGATGAGGTCCTAGACCCCACATGAAATGAAGGTCGTGCCACTGACTTTCATAGTTCAGAGGAAGAGGCAGTGGTGAGACCGAGCCAACAGCGTAGCAAAAGAGGGAGCAGGGGGCAAAAGCAGACCAGCCGCCGCCAAGAGAGTTCACCTGCTACTGGCCACCGCCACCAGGGACCGAGCACCCCAAAGGCAGCTTCAAGGAGTTCCCTGGCATGGCACTTCTTTAAACAATGTGACGACAAGACCCGAGTGGTTTGCACACTGTGCCATCAGAGCCTGAAGCGAGGCATTAACGTTCTGAACCTTAGCACAACCTGCATGACCAGGCATCTACATGCAAAGCATGAACTGCAGTGGAGTAAACACCTTAAAAGCAAGGAACTCACTCAGGCTCCCCCTGCTCCCTCTTCTGCTGCTGCCTCGGTCTCTTCCTCCGCCTCGGGAGGAACGTTGGCACCTGCCGCCCACCAAACAGAGGATGTGCCACCGACACCTCCACCTGCGTCACCAAGCATCTCCACCATGTCACACGGCAGCGTTAAGCTCTCTATCTCACAAACCTTGGAGAGAAAGCTTAAATTCCCACCTAGCCACCCTCGAGCCTTGGGCCTGAATGCCAGCATTTCTAAACTACTGGCCTTTGAAATGCTGTCATTCAGGCTGGTGGACACAGACAGCTTCAAACAGCTGATGGCCATGGCTGTCCCAGAGTATGTTGTTCCCAGCCGCCACTACTTCTCCAAGACAGTCGTGCCTTCCCTGCACAACCAAGTATCCGATAAAATAAAGTGTGCACTGCGCAACGCCATCTGTGGCATGGTTCACCTATTCACAGATACGTGAACCAGTAAGCATGGCCAAGGACGCTATATCTCCCTAACTGCACACTGGGTAAATGTAGTGGCGGCTGGGCCCAAGGCGGAGAGTTCCTCGGCGCACGTCCTTCCGCCGTCAAGGATAACAGGGCATCATTCTTTGCCTCCTGTAGCCTCCTCCTCCTACTCGGCTTCCTCCTCCTCTGCTTCCACCAGCTCATCCAGTCAGCCACACACCTTCACCACGAACTTCAACACAGCCCGGGTTAAACATCAGCAGGCCATTCTGAAACTCATATGTTAGGGAGACAGGCCCCACACCGCGCAGGAGTTGTGGCGGGGTATTTAACAACAGACCGACGAGTGGTTTCTGCCGGTGGGCCTCAAGCCCGGCCTGGTGGTGTGCGATAATGTGTGAAATCTCGTCGCAGCTCTTGGAATAGCCGGTTTGATGCATATCCCTTGCCTGGCGCATGTGCTGAATTTGGTGGTGCAGAAGTTCATTCACAACTACCCAGACATGTCAGAGCTGCTGCATAAAGTGCGGGCCGTCTTTGTGTGCGCTTCCGGCGTTCACATCCTGCCGCTGCTCGCCTGTCTACGCTACAGCGTAACTTCTGCCTTCCCGCTCACCGCCTCATATGCGACGTGCCCACCAGGTGGAACTCCACCTTGCACATGTTGGAGAGACTGTGTGAGCAGCAGCAGGCCATAGTGGAGTTTCAGCTGCAGCACGAACGCGTCAGGCGCACTGCGGAACAGCACCACTTCACCACCAATGATTGGGCGTCCATGCGAGACCTGTGTGCCCTGTTGCGCTGTTTCAAGTACTCCACCAATATGGCCAGTGGCGATGACACCATTATCAGCGTTACAATACCACTTCTATGTATCCTTGAGAAAACGCTTAGGGCGATGATGGAAGAGGAGGAGGAGGATGAGGGGTCATTTTTAGCAATTTCAGGCCAGTCTGTTAGAAGTGGCTCAGAGGGAGGTTTTTTGCAACAGCAGAGGCCAGGTACAAATGTGGCCAGCCAGGGCCCACTACTGGAGGACGAGGAGGATGAGGAGGAGGTGGAGAAGGATGAGGATGAAGCAGGTTCACAGCGGGGTGGCTGGGGGGATACTGAGGACGATGACGATACGCCTCCCACAGAGGACAGCTTGTCCTTACCTCTGGGGAGCCTGGCACACATGAGCAACTACATGCTGTAGTGCCTGTGCAACGACAGCAGAGTTGCCCACATTTTAACGTGTGCGGACTACTGGGTTGCCACCCTGCTGGATCCCTGGTACAAAGACAATGTGCCCACCTTACTTCCTGCACTGGTGTGTGATAGGAAGATGCGTAAGTACAAGCGCACGCTGGTAGACGCACTCCTGAGAGCATTCCCAAATGTCACAGGGGAACAGGTGGAAGCCCAAGGCGAAGGCAGAGGAGGAGCAAGAGGTCGCTAACGCAGCTGTGTAGCGGCCAGCTCCTCTGAGGGCATGGTTAGCATGGCAGAAATGTGGAAGAGTTTTGTCTCCACGCCAGAGCTAACTGCACCACCACCTGATACGGAACGTGTTAGCAGGAGGCAGCATTTCACTAACATGGTTGAACAGTACGTCTGCACACCCCTCCACGTACTGACTGATGGCTCGGCCCCATTCAACTTCTGGGACTCCAAATTGTCCACTTGGCCAGAGTTAGCATTTTATGCCTTGGAGGTGCTGGCCTGCCCGGCGGCCAGCGTTTTGTCTGAACGTGTATTCAGCACGGCAGGGGGGTCATTACTGACAAACGCAGCCACCTGTCCACAGCCAACGTGGACAAGCTTACGTTCAAAAAAATGAACCAGGCATGGATCCCACAGGACCTGTCCCTCGCTTGTGCAGAATAAACATTTATAACTGCCTCCCCCTCAACCATGTATTCTTGTACTCTTTATTGGGCACTTCTTTATTGAATCCAAATTTTTTTTACTTTACCATGATCTTGCGTTGCAACCCAAAGTTGAATGAACCTCTCCTCAATCTGGGCACCGGGGCCTAAATAACTGAAAGTGGCCTTCTCCAGTGGTGGGTGATATGACGCCTTATTCCTTGCTGGGGGACCTCTCTCCTCTGTTTGGGTGCTGGGGCCTAAATAACTGAAAGTGGCCTCCAGTGGTGGGTGATATGATGTCTTATTCCTTGCTGTGGGACCTCTCTCCTCTGTCTGGGTGCTGGGCCCGAAATAACTGAAAGTGGCCTTCTCCAGTGGTGGGTGATATGGCGCCTTATTCCTTGCTGTGGGACCTCTCTGCTCTGTCTGGGTGCTGGGGCCTAAATAACTGAAAGTGGCCTTCTTCAATGGTGGGTGATATGACGCCTTATTCCTTGCTGTGGGACCTCTCTCCTCTGTCTGGGTGCTGGGGCAGAAATAACTAAAAGTGGCCTTCTCCAGTGGTGGGTGATATGACGCCTTATTTCTTGCTTTGGGATATCTCTCCTCTGTCTGGGTACTGGGCCCAAAATAACTGAAAGTGGCCTTCTCCAGTGGTGGGTGATAGGACGCATGATTCTCTGCTATGGGACCTCTCTCCAATTGATATTGGTTAATTTTTATTTATTTTATTTGTCTGCTTTTTTCAGCCCTCAAGCCCTTTCCTGGACTATTTTACATCCTTTTTAGTTCCTAAAAGTTTGGGTCCCCATTGACTTCAATGGGGTTCGAGTTCGGGATAAAGTTCGCGTCGAGTTCGGATCCCGAACCTGAACATTTTCGGGAAGTTCGGCCGAACTTCTCGAACCCGAACATCCAGGTGTTCGCTCATCTCTACCCATATGTGGTCGTAAACTGCTGTAAGGGCGCACAGCATGGCGCAGGCGGAAAAGAACGCCATATGGTTTTTGGAAGGCAGATTTCACTGGGATAATTTTAAGCTGCCATGTTACATTTGAAGACCCCCTGATGCACCCCTAGAATAGAAACTCCAAAAAAAGATCATATTTTGGAAACTACGGAATAAGGTGGCAGTTTTGTTGGTACTATTTTAGGGTAGATATGATTTTTGGTTGCTCTATATTACACTTTTTGTGAGATAAGGTAACAAAAAGAAAAGCTGTTTTGGCATCGTTTTTATTTTTTTTATTTGCAATGTTCAACAGACAGGTAGGATCATGTGGTATTTTTTATAGTGCAGGTTGTTACGGACGCGACAATACCAAATATGTATACTTTATTTGGTTGTTTGCTTCAGTTTTACATAAAGCATTTTTAAAAAAATCATGTTTTAGTGTCTGCATATTCTGAGAGCCATAGTTTTTTTTATTTTTTGTCTTAGGTAGGGTCTCATTTTTTGTGGTATGAGATGACGGTTCGATTGGTTAAATTTTAGGGTGCATATGACTTTTTGATTGCTTGGTATTACACTTTTTGTGATGTAAGGTGACAAAAAATGCCTTTTTTGACACACTTTTTACACATTTTTTTTTTCGGTGTTCACATGAAGGGTTAGGTCATGTGATATTTTTATAGAGCAGGTTTGTATGGACTTGGTGATACCTAATATGTATACTTTTTTAAATTTATGTAAGTTTTACACAATAACAGCTTTTTGGAACAAAATAAATCATGTTTTAGTGTCTCCATATTACGAGAGCCATAGTTTTTTTTTTTTTTGAGTGATTGTCTTAGTTAGGGTCTCATTTTTTGCAGGATGAGGGGATTGTTTTCATTGGTACCACTTTGTGGAGAATACGCCTTTTTAATCGCTTGGTGTTGCACTTTTAGTGATGTAGGGTGACAAAAAAATGTTTTTTTTTAGCACAGTTTTTATTTTATTTTTTTGACGGTGTTAACCTGAGGGGTTAGGTCATGTTTCATTTTTATAGAGCAGGTCGTTACAGATGTGGAAATACCTAATATGGATACTTTTTTTTATTTGTTTAAGTTCTGCACAATAATATCATTTTTTAACCAAAAAAAAAATATGTTTTAGTGTCTCCATAGTCTGAGAGCCATAGTTTTTTTATTTTTTGGGCAATTGTCTTAGGTAGGGTATCATTTTTGCAGGATGAGATAATGGTTTGATTGGCAGTATTTTGGGGTGCATCTGACTTTTTGATCGCTTGCTGTTACACTTTTTGTGATGTAAGGTGATAAAAAATGGCTAATTGACATCTTTTAATTTTATTTTTTTAACAGTGTTCATCTGAGGGGTTAGCTCATGTGGTATTTTTATAGAGCACGTTGTTACGGATGCGTAGATACCTAAGATGTCTATTTTTTTTACATTTAACACAATAAAAGTTTTTTTGAAACAAAAAAATCATGTTTTAGTGTCTCCATGGTCTCAGAGCCATAGTGTTTTATTTTTTGGGTATTGTCTTAGGTAGGGGCTCATATTTTGCGTGATGAGGTGAAGGTTAGATTAGTATGATTTTTGGGGGTATACGCTTTTTTGATCACTTGGTGTTGCACTTTTTCACTTTTAGTGATATAAAGTGACAAAAAAAAATGTTTTTATTTTTTTTAGCATAATTTTTATTTTATTTTTTTAATGTTGTTCACCTGAGGGGTTAGGTCATGTGATATTTTTATAGAGCTCCCATTGCAGGCATGGTTACATGCTGGAGGTAACTGAGGAGTTTGTGGTGAGTCGGCCTATACATTCCTGTAATTCCCACGGGCCCCTGGTATTGCTCATATGGCACAGGTAGATGAGTGTTAGGCCTGAGCTACTTGAGAAACCTTGGCATGGTGCTCGGGCTTAAGAAATGTCCTCCACTGCAGGACATGTTGACTAATCTCTCAATTTTAACATCAGTTTGAGGGTTTAGTAAGACTGCAGTGTGCACCTGTTTTTCATTTGTTATTGCTATATTGTTATATTATTTATCACATCCACACAATTGGCATCTTGTGTAGGATGTCTATTGTGGTACTTGTGGTCCGCTGCGGGCATCCTCCACAGTATTCATTTTTGTTGGGGATCGCCATTAGCAATGGGCCACAAGTGCAGGATCTGCTCCTCTGTATATATATGCACAACTACATTTTTGGGTTGAGCACATCCTGCTTCATGCCATCTTTCAGTTGTTTTGTGGACACAAAGTTTAAAATAAAAAATGTAAAAAAATAAAAAAATTGAGTGTTTTGAAAAAAGAATAAAAAAGTTTCATATAAAAAAATTAATTTCCCCCCAAATCCGTCATTAAAAAAATGTTAAAAAGTAGAAAAACAAATTAAAATAGACATATTTGGTATCACCGTGTTCGCAACGACTGGCTCTATAATAGTATCATATGATCTACCCCATCAGGTGAACGCCATAAAAAAATAATAATAAACATTGCTCCGAAACAGATTTTTTTAGTGAGCTCATCTGCCAAAAAGATAATGTTAATCAATCAAAAAGTCGTATGTACCCCAAAATGGTAGCCATAAAAACGTCACCTCATCCCGCAAAAAATGAGCCCATACACAAGACCATAGCCAGAAAAATATAAAAATATTATTCTATGAAAATGTCAACATAAAAACATAATTTTTTTTCTAAAAATGCTCTTATTGTGTAAAATGTAAAAAAATAAAAAAAAACTAGACATATTTGGTATCGCTGCATCCGAAATGACCGGATCTATAAAAATATCACATGATGTACCCCGTCATTAAAATGACACCAAACAGCTTTTTTGTGACTTCACCTCCCAAAAATGAGATAAAAGCAACCAGAAAGCCAAATGTATGCCAAAATGGTGCCAATAAAAACTACAGCTTGTCTCACACAAAATAAGCCCTTACGCAACTCATTCAACAAAAAATAAAAAAAAGTTATTGCTCTTAAAATCCATGACAGAAAATTCTGTGTTAGAAAATCCAGATGCCACTCCCTCCCTTCTGAGCCCTGGCGTATCGCCAAATAACAGTTTACGACCACAATTGGGGTGTTACTGTATTCAGGAGAAAGTGGGTAGCAAATTGGGGGGGGGGATATTCTCCTGTTATATTTTGTGAAAAAGAAAGTTAGGGCCTAAAGCACCATTTTCTTGTAAAAAAAAATGTAATTTTTCATTTTCACACCTAACTAATAAAAAGTCTATGAAACAGCCATTGAGTGAAGTGCTTGCTACACCTCTTAAAAATTCCTTGGGTGAAGTAGTTTTCAAAATGTGTTCACTTTATGGGGGATTTCACTGTGGGGTTTCCTCAGGGCCTCTTCAAATGCAACATGGGGCCCAATGACCATTCCAGCAAAATCTGTCCTCCAAAAACCATATGGTGATCCGTGCCTTCTGTTCCCTGCCGTGTGCCCATACAGAAGTATACAACCACAAATGGGACGTTTGTGTAAACTGCAGAATCAGTGTAATAAATATTGAGGTTTGTTTCATTGTTAAACCTTGCTGTGTTCCAGGAAAAAAAAAAAAATTAAATGGAAAATCTGCAAAAAAAGTGATATTTTAAAATTTCACCTCTATTTTGCTTTAATTTCTGCGGAATACCTAAAGGGTTAACAACATTTCTAAAACCAGTTTTCAATAGTTTGAGGGCTGTCATTTCTAAAATATATATGGGTTGGTTCTATTATGTAAGCCGCACAAAGTGACTTCAGAACTGAACTGGTACTTAAAATAGTGAATTTTTTCACATTTTCGTTAACTTTTTGACTTTTTCTATAAATAAAGGTAAAACATATTGACTCAAATTTACTATTAACATGAAGTACAATGTGTCACAAGAAAACAATCTCTTAATGGCTTGGATAAGTAAAACTGTTCCAAATATATTATCACATAAAGTGACACATGCCAGATTTGCTAAATTAGGCCTGATCAGAAAGGGGATAAATGGCCCAGTCTGGAAGTGGTTAAAGAGCTGTAATTCTTAAACCCTTAGGCCTCTTTCACACGGGCGTCACGTTTGACGCCTGGATAAGAGGCGGGTGCGTTGTTGGAAAAATACATGATTTTTCCACGCGTGTGCAAACTTTTGTAATGCATTTTGCACGCGCGTGTGAAAAATCGGCATGTTTGGTACCCAGACCCGAACCCGGACTTCATCACTGAAGTCCGGATTCAGGTTGAGTATTCTTTAGATTTTATTATTTTCCCTTATAACATGGTTATAAGGGAAAATAATAGCATTCTCAATACAGAATGCTTAGTAAAATGTGAATGGAGGGGTTAAAAATAAAAAACTTACCTCACCTTAGCCACTTGATCGCGTAGTTGCGATCTCTTCTTCATTCATTAGCTGCCATCTAAAGGACCTGTGATGAGGTCACTAAGCTCATCACATGGTCCAATCACATGGTCCATCACCATGGTGATGGACCATGTGATTGGACCATGTGATGTGACGTCACCACAGGTCCTTTAGATGGCTGTGAATGCTTGAAGAAGACGGAAGAGATCGGCAGCTACGCGATCAAGTGGCTAAGGTGAGTTAAGTTTTTTTATTTTTAACCCCTTAATCCACATTTTACAAAGCATTCTTTATTGAGAATGCTATTATTTTCCCTTATAACCATGTTATAAGGCAAAATAATAAAGATCGGGTCCCGTCTCTTAGCAACCATGCGGGAAAATTGCACTGCATCCGCACTTGATTGCGGATGCTTGCGATTTTCCCGCAGCCCAATTCACATCTATGGGGCCTGTGTTGCGTGAAAAACGCAAAATATAGAGCATGCTGCGATTTTCAAGCAACGCAACGTGAAAATCACCGCTAATGTGTACAGCCCCATAGAAATGAATGGATCCGGATTCAGTGCGGGTGCAATACGTGCACCTCACGCATTGCACCCGCGCAGAAATCACACCCATGTGAAAGGGGCCTTACTCTAATTATGATGTAAATACACTCAAATTAAAGCTGAGAGTCTGCACCTGAAGCCTATATTGATTATATAATTGTATCTTGAATATGTTTTGGTAAACAGCTAAAATGTCAAAACTTGTGTCACTGTCCAAATATTTTTGGACCTAACTGTATGTGAAATCAAACCACCAACAGACATATACCGTAATTCATTATGCAATTAATCAGATCCTTAATAACTGACTTAAAAAAAAATCCACATATATTTATATATGTGTACATAAAACTTTTTGGAGTACTGCTTCCTCAACTTTTCTCCTGAAAAAAAAAAAAAAAAAGTCACCTTGAAGGGAAACAAGCAAGCCTGAACACAGCTGGATGTTCAAATGTGACCACATCACCTTGGAGCCCTAAAACTAGGAGCTGCAGACTTCCTGGCCTGGGCCGCCTGTCTAAGTCTGTACAAGGCTTACAGGCTGATTACCAGTATATTCTAATGCAGGCCTATAGGTGGCAGCACTGCTTTAGGATATACTGAATTAGGCATTCTCTAATGCAGGCATGCTAAACCTGCGGCCCTCTAGCTGTTGCAAAACTACAACTCCCATCATTCCCGGACAGCCTACAGCTATCAGCCTACAGAAGGGCATGTTGGGAGTTGTAGTTTTACAACAGCTGGAGGGCCGCAGGTTGAGCATCACTGCTCTAATGCATATATATGCATTTAAAATAATAAAAAAAAATCAAAATCATCCCTCTTTTCCCTTGAATAAAAAAAAGAACATAAACAATAAAAAGAAAAACCCTAAGTATCATGGGCATTGCCATATCTAAAATGTCAGCAGTACAATTAAAATATAAAATTATTTATTCCATACAGTAAACTGCGTAATGGAAAAAAAATAAAATCAAAATTGCAGATTTACCATGTTTTTTCACTTTACTTCCCAAAAATTTTGAATTAAAAGTGATAAAAAAGATGTACAGACTCCAAAATGATATCAATAAAAATAGAGGGTTAAAAATAAAAAATAAATGAACTCACCTCCTTCCATTGATCGCGTAGGTGCAAGGAACATCTTCTATCTTCATATCTGTTGGTTGAAGGACCTTCGGTGACGTCACTGGGTCACATGGTCCAATCATGGAAGCTTTTGATTGGACCATGTGACCCATGTGACCCAGTGACGTCACCGAAGTTCCTGTACCCAGCAGAATGAAGAAAGAAGAATGATCCCGGCACCTACGCGATCAAGAGGAAGAGGTGAGTTCATGTTTTTTTAAATTTTTAACACTCTCTTCCCCTTTTTACATAACATTCTGTAATTAGAATGCTATTTTTTCCCTTATAACCATATTATAAGGGAAAAAAATAAAGATAAGGTCCCCATCCCGATCGTCTACTAGCAACCATGCGGGAAAATCGCATCTCATCAGCACTTGCTTGCAGATGCTTGCGATTTTCCCGCAGCCCCATTCACTTCTATGGAGCCTGCGTTGCGTGAAAAACACACAAAATAGAGCATGCTGCGATTTTAACGCAACACAGAAGTGATGTGGGAAAATCACCGCTCATGTGCACAGCCCCATAGAAGTTAATGGGTCCAGATTCAGTGCGGGTGCAATGCGTTCACCTCACGCATTGCACCCGCACAGAAAACTTGCCCGTGTGAAAGGGGCCTAACAGTATTAAAACAAAAGAAAACTATACAAATGTGGTATCGACGTAATCATACTGACCTGGAAAATGAAGCTAACAGGTAATTTTTTTTTTTACGACAGAGGGAATGCTATAAAAATTAAACACAAAAACTATGGTGGAATTGTGTTGTTTTTTTCCAATTCCACCTCAATTGGATTTTTTTCCAGCTTCACACTACAATGTATGCAATAAATAAATGGTGACATTAGAAAATGCAACTTGACCTGCAAAAAACAAGCCCTCATTACGTCTAAGTGAAAGGAAAAATAAAAAAAGTTATGGCTCCAGGAAGGCAGGGAGTGAAAAATGAAAACGTAAAATCGGAAAATTGCCAGGTTTTGAATGTGGTTAACCTATGTATCCAAGATAGATGACTAAGACCAAGAAAATGTATGTATGCATTACTTTATTCCCCCACTATTATGAGGCACATGATTATCAAATGGCCTGTAAACATTAATGGATGATCTAAATGAGAAATCCTTTAGCTATAACACTCAAAATAAATAAGTATGATAAGGAAAATAATGAAGGAACTTGTTTTATTTTTCAGCCAAGACATTTGACATCTAATTAGTTAATTTAGTTGATGCTGTAAATCAAATATGAAATTGCATAAAAAACAATTGAGCAGATGAACTGATTAACATATTTACATATTTTAAGCTCAGATTGATTATACAATACATGATTTCTTTGAACAATTACAGTCAACAAACATTTGAACATTGCTCTTGTGTATACAATCTTGCAAAAGTTCTTTTAATGTTAATTATAAATAACAATTATACCATGTGTATCACTTCTCAAAATCATATTGTTACTAATAATGTACATTCAACATTATACAATCAAAGACCTTCAAGAAATCCCCTTATGTTCTGTTTTGATTGCATAAATGTTACCCTCTTCATTAGAGACATCGAAGTCACTTGCTAGGAAATTAAAATGGAATTAATTAGGGAATATTTATCACTCGCTCAAAAGTGAATTTATTTGGGTTGCTTAAATTGTGATAAAAGACTGACGGGATTATTTTCAATTCAATGAAATAGGAAAAAAAGAACCCTGATTGATGTAGTTGCATGCCTTTTATTATATTTTATTGGACTACATTTCTACCTATTCTCAATGTCCAACAATTCCTCAAACACATTTTTTTTTGCAGCCCGCAAAGGCAATATCTTGCAAAGGAAGGTGATAGCGAGTTGGGCATGCAGTATTCAGAGGCCAAGATCAAGACCATGTCATCTTGTTTCAATGGGTCCTCCAGCTGAGTAAGCATCCAAAAAACTTGTAAATTACTCACAAGATGTTATAAAACCCCTGCCTTTATAAGAGTAACTAACCTGAGCAGCACAGACCTGTGTTACAGACGTACTGGCTCTCCAAGGACCCACCAAAAACTGTCTAACCAGTTGGCTAATCCAAGCTGCTTACCCCATTAATATGGATGGACATTGATCTACTTTGAGTCATCAGTGCCTTAAAGAAGACTACAAGCTCTTTAGATTTGAACAACTATACACTGGGGATCTTAAAGTATTTTTCTGGTTTACATCAACATCCTTTAAAATAATCATTTATGAAGGTAGATGTCATTTTTCAATGTCTTTTTTTTTACCTTTATTGCTCCTATCTTACGTTCTGGGCGGTGGTTACAGTTTTTATTTCCTGTGATGTTATGTCCATAGGTATGTCAAAACAGGGGGAAATATAGGGGGGAGTCTATATAACTAGCTGGGTAGGAGGAGCTATAAACTAGCTGGCTATTGTTAGGGGTTGTGCTGGAGCTGTGGCAGAGAAAGCTGAAGTGCATCAGGAAAACCGTTTAAGACTATGAACATTTGTTGTAAGTGGAGTCCTTAAAACAATCCATAGAAATGCAAGATTAACTATGACCCCACACTATGACCCCACACCCAGCTAGCAGACCTTGTTATTGCATTGCAGGTTAAACTATGGTGTGTACCAGGGACATAACTACCATACCCTCTAAAGGAACAACTTTTAGCAAATGAGGCAGTGGAAAACCCTTCTGTCCTGTGTGGGGGCCTGGTTTGATCCTTGCCATGGGGCCCTTACGCCTCTTTCACACTAGCGTTGTGAGGATCCACGTGACATAGGGGTGCTGTGACGTCATTGTGGAGCGCCCCAGGAGCTGGACGATAAGTAGTTTCTCCCCTGACTCCCCACTACTTTTCCATGGCAGCTGGGACTTTAGTAGCGTCCTGGCTGCCATGGTTACCATTCAGAAAGCTAAACGTCAGATCCGGCGATGCGCCGAAATGACGTTTAGTTTAAAGTCGGATCCGTATTAATGCTTTTCAATTGGCATTAATTCCGGATCCGTACTTGCGGCATGTCTTCAGTTTTTTTGGCTGGAGGAAAATCTGCAGCATGCATACTGAATACTGAACTGAAGACATCCTGATGCATCCTGAACGGATTTCTTTCCATTCAGAATGCATTGGAATAATCCTGATCAGTATCTTTCCATCTTAGAGCCCCGAGGACGGAACTCTAGGATGGAAAGGAACAACGCAAGTGTGAAAGAGGCCTTACTTCTCTATGTACACCACTGGTGTGTGCCTTTCTGCTTCCTACTTTATTCAATATTTTACATTTGCTGTGATGTCTACAATATTAGTCAACCATTAGCTGTGTATTTCCTAAACTAATGGCACCTTCCTACTGTTTTAGTTTATTCATTTTCTTTCTATAACTGGTCAGTTTTCCAGGTTTATTTTCCAGTTATTCATTCAATGCCCTGCAGGGCAGCCATAGTGCAGCTAACACCTTGATTTTTGTCTTTTTTCCAATACAAATTTTTCAGTGTAGACAGATTTAAAGTTAATAATTAAATAATGAAGTGGTTGACAATGATATGTGAGAGGTACATGTTCACATGTGAAAAATAGTAACAGGTTGCAAACTGAATATCAGGTGGTCTGAAAATCATTGAAGGGATGGACATTGCAGCCTAAAACTTTTTTTTTACTAACATGAAAATCATCTTTTCCATGTCTAAGGTGTCCATAGCCTTAAAAAAGGAACCTTACATCTTCATAATGCCCACCCAAATGCCGCCAGCAATTCGCAGCAAAACAACTTTATTCCGTGTATGTAAATGAGCAGCTTGTAGTCAAGGGGGTAAAAGACTTCACACTTCAAGTCAAGCTTGCCACGCCCCTTTCCTGCCTTGTCCACTTTTGATGGACAACTGTTATCTTTGTCATGCACTTGCGCTATCCTCTTTCTGTTTTTGGTGCTCAGTAGTGTTAAGCCGAACTGGTGTTCGACTTGAGCATCGTGATGCTCGGACGAATAGCATGTGTGCTCGAGCGCAAGGCTCAAGTCATTGTATTTAACTCTAATTTAGCTTCTATTTCTGAAATGTTTCTGCTGGGATTTGAACACAGAGCCTTCTACATTAACCCTTTCTGGTGCTACAACAGCCTCCATTAGATCTAGGGATGCAGGTACCAACATGCATGCTGAGCCCACTGTGTACTCTTCCGGGAGCCAGATGGTTACTAGCAGTTACTATGCATGCAAGTTCAGCTTTTTACTCACTCTGGTTAAAACCAGCCTCTAAGGCAGACAAACTAGTCAGGTGTGCACGACTGACATTAGGAGGTTGCCACACCTCCCACACATACTAAACAGAAACACAAAGTTTCTGCTGGGATTTGAACACAGAGCCTTCTACATTAACCTTTTATGGTGCTACAACAGCCTCCATTAGATCCAGGGATGCAGGTACCAACATGCATGCTGAGCCCACTGTGTACTCTTCCGGGAGCCAGATGGTTACTAGCAGTTACTATGAATGCAAGTTCAGCTTTATACTCACTCTGGTTAAAACCACCCTCTAAGGCAGACAAACTAGTCAGGTGTGCACGACTGACATTAGGAGGTTGCCACACCTCCCACACATACTAAACAGAAACACAAAGGGGGGTCAGTCAGCACGTCCCTGTATGCAGGTGCATGCAGCTATGGCCAATATACATACAAACAAAAAAATGCAACAGCACTCTGCAGCCAGAACTCTGTCCTGCCTCTATGTTAGAAGCTATAAGAGGTCGTTAGTGTACATTTTGAATAAAAGGCAATAAGCCACTCGCCACGCCAAGGCAGCCTTATGAGTGGTCCTAACGCTAAATCCTACCTGTTATGGGCCCTGACAGCCACATAAAATCCAGGGAGTGCTGGCCCAGCATGCATGCTGGGGTAAACCGTACTTAATAACCCTTTCTGGTGCTACAACAGCCTCCATTAGATCCAGGGATGCAGGTACCAACATACATGTTGAGCCCACTGTGTACTCTTCCTGGAGCCAGATGGTTACTAGCAGGTAGTATGAATACAAGTTCAGCTTTATACTCACTCTGGTTAATAGAGGCAGGGCAGAGTTCTGGCTGCAGAGTGCTGTTGCATTTTTTTGTTTGTATGTATATTGGCCATAGCTGCGTGCACCTGCATACAGGGACGTGCTGACTGACCCCCCCCCCCCTTTGTGTTTCTGTATAGCTATATATAGTGTCCGAGCGAGGACTCCAAAGCTGCAGACTCACACTGGGGGATTCCCTAACTGTACATCGATCTTCTGTATAGACCTTAGTGGGACCCAGCACCCTCCCCTCTTCAGAGCAGGGGGTGTCTGATCTCTGGTTCTCCTATTGACTTTCATTGTGCTCGAGTGCTTTTTAGAGCACACGATCATCATAAAGTGTTCAACTTGAGCACCCAAGCACTTTGGTGCTCGATCGACACTAGTGCTCAGCTGTAGTGTATGGCCTTCAGTGGCCCGAAATAGGCGCAGACTCCTGGGAGTGAGCATGCCTGGGAGTCTGCGCTTGCGCACTGAGTTTCTGCAGTCCAGCACTAGTGATGAGCGAGCATGCTCGGCCGAATATCTGTTTGGCTCAAGCATCACTATGCTCAGGACATGGCGGTACTCGACCGAGTACCGCATATGCTCGAGCGCAATGCTTGAGTCTCTGTTTCGCTGGTTTTAAGCAGCCAATAAATGTGCAGGTAAGTACTGCCCTCACTGTAATGCCAGTAGTCATGTTGGCTGCTGGCATTACAGTGATTGGCTGGCCGGAACGCTTCATCCAGTGCTATATAGCACCCGATGACGCATGTCCGGCTCAGATGTAGAAAGGGAGAGCAGAGCGTAGGAAGGGAAAGACAATGTAGGGAGCGGTTTTCACAGTTTTTATTCAGAAAAAGCTTTTACAAGAGTAGAGTTCAGCGGATACCTGGATGTTCGGGTTTGACAAGTTCATCCAAACTTCACAAAATTGTTCGGGTTTGGGATCTGAACTTAACCCCAACTTGACCCCGAACCCCATTGAAGTCAATGGGGACTTTAACTTTGGGGCACTAAAATGGCTGTAAAATAGCCCTGGAAAGGGCTAGAGGGCTACAAAAGGCAGCAAAATGTAGGTAAATGCCCTGCAAACAAACGTGGATAGGGAAATGACTTAAAGTAAAATAAATAAAAATTTTAAATACCAATCTTTATCTAGGAGGAGGAAATGGATGTGGAATAAGGGGTTGAGGAGGAGTCAGGTGGGAATGCCATCAGCAGCGCGTCTACCAGCATGCGTTTGTAGTCACACATCTTTTGATCTTATGATCAGTAACAGACGTTTTACAAAATTTGGTTTCCTGCCAGCAGTGCACAGGAAGGGCTTATCACTGGCAAAACTGTTTAATGTCACCCACCAATGGAAGAGGTGATATTCAGAAATGTAGGCCCCTGGCACCCAGACAGAGGAGAAGTTCATTCACGGAAAAACAGGCTTCATGTCACCAACCAATGCAACAGGCGATTTTCAGAAATGTAGGCCCCTGGCACCCAGACAGAGGAGAGGTTTATTCATGGCAATAAGAGGTTAATGTCCCCCACCAATGGTGCAGGCGATTTTCAGAAATGTAGGCCCCTGGCACCCAGAGGAGAGGTTTATTCACGGCAATAAGAGCTTAATGTCACCCACCAATGGAACAGGCGATTTTCAGTAAGTTAGGCCCCTGGCACCCAGACAGAGGAGAGGTTCATTCATGGAAAAAAGAGGTTAATGTCACCCACCAATGGAACGGGCGATTTTCAGTAAGTTAGGCCCCTGACACTAAGACAGAGGAGAGGTTCATTCACAACAAAACAGGCTTCATGTCACCCACCAATGAAACAGGTGATTGTCACTAATGTAGCCCCCTGGCACCCAGACAGAGGAGAGGTTCATTCACGGCAAAACAGGCTTCATGTCATCCACCAATGGAACAGGCGATTTTTAGTAAGTTAGGCCCCTGGCACCCAGACAGAGGAGAGGTTCATTCACTGCAACCCAGGCTTCATGTCACCCACCAATGAAGTAAATGCATACCCAAACTTTTGGGCACAAATATGGCTGTAACAAAGTCCTGGTAAGATCTATATGGCTGCAAAAGTCAGCAAAATGTGGGTAAGTGCCCTGCAAACAAATGTGGATAGGGAAATAACTTAAAATAAAATAAAACAAATAAAAATTAAACATTATGAAACAGCAACTCGAAGGAGGAGGTGGATGCAGAGTCGGAGGTTGAGGAGGCGGCAAATGTTGTGTTGGTGGAAACGCTGATGAAGGAGGAGGAGGAGGGGGTATCTTAAAAGGTTTTATTTATTTATTTATTTTTATTGGGGTAGCCCCCAAAATAATGGTACAAATAAAAAAAAGGATTCAATTAATTAGTGTGCTGGAGTACAAGAATGTATGGTTGAGGCGGTTATAAATGTCAATTCTGCACAAGGCTGACCGCCATTCCCTGCGCTAACTCTGCAATGTAACATTACTAGTGTTGAGCGAACAGTTCGAGCATCGAAAAAATTCCTCCTCACAACACTTCTGTCTCTTTAAGGTTCACTAAGTTCTCATAAAACTTTTCATATCTCATAGAGACATAGAAGGATTTGATCGGTGGAGGTCCGAGTGCTGACAGAACTAAAGAAATGAAGATAGAAGCACTTGCATATTAGACTGTCTTTCCTCACTTCAGAGGATGGAATAGAGATGGGCCGATAGGCTTTCTTTTGTGTACATCTTGGATTTGAGAGGATTATAGACGGCTCTAGTCTACTGGTGCACCAAAAGTTGGGCGAGGTGCTGAATACTGCTAAGAGCTGACTCACCCAGTCAGTTTTGGAAATGGTTGAATATGGAAAAAAGATAGCAGGCACTCTCTTATCTGGGGACGATATACTTTGGTATAAAATAGTTAAAATATAGTGGTAGTAGGTGGGTGGGTGGGAGTTAAGGATAGTTGGTTAAATAAATGTGTAAAAAGTGGGAAAAAGGTGATGTGTCAAAAATGGGGAAGTGTAGAAGTAGTCTTTTGGTGTTTAGAAAAATAGTCGTATGTTAAAAATAGTCCGTATTAAAAGTTCCTCAGTGGGATAAAGGATAAGGGGTTAAAACATATAAATATAAAAAGGTTATTCCTTTTTCTTTTACTTGTTGGCTGTTTGCTTGAATCCTGTTGGAATAAGTCTATTGGTTGTACAGTCTATACTTTTTACAGGTTAAAACTCAGCTCCGTAGCGTAGTATGTAATATGGGGAATTGGTGGTACTCATCAGCCTAAGTGCGGCATCCCACACTATCTCAGGCTGTGAGTACACTTACCCTTGTCTTCTCACGTCCTGTGGGTCCGGTTTCTAGTCAGCCGAGGTTGTGGTCCAAGTGAGTCGGGAGCGGCGTCCCTCGTGGTGGAAGTTGGCGCGCTCTGCTGTGGACGTCACTTGGTCACGTGATCGGAGTAGGTTCCGTAGCGCTGGACGAAAAAATTGCTTTTTCGGTAGGGCGCTTCTGTGTCGGATGTAATGTTCCAAAGGACGGTGTAGATAGGTACAAGATGCAATCCTCCACTGGCTCAAACGCGTTTCGGGACCAATTGTCCCTTCATCAGTAAGCGCTTAAGATTCAAGCAAACAGCCAACAAGAAAAAGAAAAAGGAATAACCTTTTTATATTTATATGTAGTGTTGAGCGAACAGTTCGAGCATCGTTCGGGTTCGTACCGAATTTTGGGGTGTCCGGGACCTGGACCCGAACCCGGACATTTTCAAAAAAGTTCGGGTTCGGGTTCGTCGTTCGGCATGTATTTAGGCGCATTTTGAAAGGCTGCAAAGCAGCCAATCAACATGCATCATACTACTTGCCCTAAGATGCCATCGCAGCCATGCCTACTATTGGCAAGGCTGTGATTGGCCGAGTGCAGCATGTGACTCAGCCTCTATATAAGCTTGTGCGCACGTCGGGACGTGCTCACTCCCGATGTGAATAGAACAGGGATAGACGTAGCTGATGCTAGGGCGAGAATAGGCAGGGATAATTGAATAACTGGAAGCAAATTTCTCTCCTCCACCTGTGATTCATCTGAACAACTGCAGCTGAGCTGCTTTTTTGATAGGGATTGGCTATTTTTAGAGTGGCCAGAGTGATTTTTCCATCCACATGTACCTGGGCTGACCGCCGGCCGCCATTTTGCGACTTGTAGTGCTGCAGCAGAAGCTGCCACAGTGTGCATTCCAAAGCTCCAAACAAGTCAGACATCTACACCTGGGATTCAGACCAATAGCGATTTAGCAGCACAGTCCAAGGCTATTTTTTTAAAGGTTGTGCAGACCATTTTGTGGCACATGTTACTGGGCTGATAGGCGGCGGCCATCTTGGGACTAGTGCTGCAGCACAATCTCTCCCAACGTCCATTAATCACTTGTAATAGTGGTCTGTGCCATAGAAATCCTACATCAGGGACTTGGGTGTGCTTGTGTCACCCCTACTAATACCAGTCCACCTGTAATCCATACAGTCAAAAGACTGAAAGTATTCCAGTGAGGGAATTTTTTTATTTAAAAAGGCCAAGATTAGTTTATCTGGCGTTCAATATACTAGATACAGTTAGGCCTGCGTTTCATACATCTGGAATTAGCAAATTAATGTGCTGGGGTTGGGAAAACATATATGTACCCATACTAGAATCTGTCAAAGAAAGCGGTACTCACATATAACAGTCATTCCATCTGTAATCCATACAGTCAAAAGACTGAAAGTATTCCAGTGAGGGAATTTTTTTATTTAAAAAGGCCAAGTTAGTTTATCTGGCGTTCAATATACTAGATACAGTTAGGCCTGCGTTTCATACATCTGGAATTAGCAAATTAATGTGCTGGGGTTGGGAAAACATATATGTACCCATACTAGAATCTGTCAAAGAAAGCGGTACTCACATATAACAGTCATTCCATCTGTAATCCATACAGTCAAAAGACTGAAAGTATTCCAGTGAGGGATTTTTTTATTTAAAAAAGGCCAAGTTAGTTTATCTGGCGTTCAATATACTAGATACAGTTAGGCCTGCGTTTCATACATCTGGAATTAGCAAACTAATGTGCTGGGGTTGGGAAAACATATATGTACCCATACTAGAATCTGTCAAAGAAAGCGGTACTCACATATAACAGTCATTCCATCTGTAATCCATACAGTCAAAAGACTGAAAGTATTCCAGTGAGGGAATTTTTTTATTTAAAAAGGCCAAGTTAGTTTATCTGGCTTTCAATATACTATATACAGTTAGGCCTGCGTTTCATACATCTGGAATTAGCAAACTAATGTGCTGGGGTTGGGAAAACATATATGTACCCATACTAGAATCTGTCAAAGAAAGCGGTACTCACATATAACAGTCATTCCATCTGTAATCCATACAGTCAAAAGACTGAAAGTATTCCAGTGAGGGAATTTTTTTATTTAAAAAAGGCCAAGTTAGTTTATCTGGCGTTCAATATACTAGATACAGTTAGGCCTGCGTTTCATACATCTGGAATTAGCAAACTAATGTGCTGGGGTTGGGAAAACATATATGTACCCATACTAGAATCTGTCAAAGAAAGCGGTACTCACATATAACAGTCATTCCATCTGTAATCCATACAGTCAAAAGACTGAAAGTATTCCAGTGAGGGAATTTTTTATTTAAAAAGGCCAAGTTAGTTTATCTGGCGTTCAATATACTAGATACAGTTAGGCCTGCGTTTCATACATCTGGAATTAGCAAACTAATGTGCTGGGGTTGGGAAAACATATATGTACCCATACTAGAATCTGTCAAAGAAAGCGGTACTCACATATAACAGTCATTCCATCTGTAATCCATACAGTCAAAAGACTGAAAGTATTCCAGTGAGGGAATTTTTTATTTAAAAAGGCCAAGTTAGTTTATCTGGCGTTCAATATACTAGATACAGTTAGGCCTGCGTTTCATACATCTGGAATTAGCAAACTAATGTGCTGGGGTTGGGAAAACATATATGTACCCATACTAGAATCTGTCAAAGAAAGCGGTACTCACATATAACAGTCATTCCATCTGTAATCCATACAGTCAAAAGACTGAAAGTATTCCAGTGAGGGAATTTTTTATTTAAAAAGGCCAAGTTAGTTTATCTGGCGTTCAATATACTAGATACAGTTAGGCCTGCGTTTCATACATCTGGAATTAGCAAACTAATGTGCTGGGGTTGGGAAAACATATATGTACCCATACTAGAATCTGTCAAAGAAAGCGGTACTCACATATAACAGTCATTCCATCTGTAATCCATACAGTCAAAAGACTGAAAGTATTCCAGTGAGGGAATTTTTTATTTAAAAAGGCCAAGTTAGTTTATCTGGCGTTCAATATACTAGATACAGTTAGGCCTGCGTTTCATACATCTGGAATTAGCAAACTAATGTGCTGGGGTTGGGAAAACATATATGTACCCATACTAGAATCTGTCAAAGAAAGCGGTACTCACATATAACAGTCATTCCATCTGTAATCCATACAGTCAAAAGACTGAAAGTATTCCAGTGAGGGAATTTTTTTATTTAAAAAGGCCAAGTTAGTTTATCTGGCGTTCAATATACTAGATACAGTTAGGCCTGCGTTTCATACATCTGGAATTAGCAAACTAATGTGCTGGGGTTGGGAAAACATATATGTACCCATACTAGAATCTGTCAAAGAAAGCGGTACTCACATATAACAGTCATTCCATCTGTAATCCATACAGTCAAAAGACTGAAAGTATTCCAGTGAGGGAATTTTTTATTTAAAAAAGGCCAAGTTAGTTTATCTGGCGTTCAATATACTAGATACAGTTAGGCCTGCGTTTCATACATCTGGAATTAGCAAACTAATGTGCTGGGGTTGGGAAAACATATATGTACCCATACTAGAATCTGTCAAAGAAAGCGGTACTCACATATAACAGTCATTCCATCTGTAATCCATACAGTCAAAAGACTGAAAGTATTCCAGTGAGGGAATTTTTTATTTAAAAAGGCCAAGTTAGTTTATCTGGCGTTCAATATACTAGATACAGTTAGGCCTGCGTTTCATACATCTGGAATTAGCAAACTAATGTGCTGGGGTTGGGAAAACATATATGTACCCATACTAGAATCTGTCAAAGAAAGCGGTACTCACATATAACAGTCATTCCATCTGTAATCCATACAGTCAAAAGACTGAAAGTATTCCAGTGAGGGAATTTTTTTATTTAAAAAAGGCCAAGTTAGTTTATCTGGCGTTCAATATACTAGATACAGTTAGGCCTGCGTTTCATACATCTGGAATTAGCAAACTAATGTGCTGGGGTTGGGAAAACATATATGTACCCATACTAGAATCTGTCAAAGAAAGCGGTACTCACATATAACAGTCATTCCATCTGTAATCCATACAGTCAAAAGACTGAAAGTATTCCAGTGAGGGAATTTTTTTATTTAAAAAGGCCAAGTTAGTTTATCTGGCGTTCAATATACTAGATACAGTTAGGCCTGCGTTTCATACATCTGGAATTAGCAAACTAATGTGCTGGGGTTGGGAAAACATATATGTACCCATACTAGAATCTGTCAAAAGCGGTACTCACATATAACAGTCATTCCATCTGTAATCCATACAGTCAAAAGACTGAAAGTATTCCAGTGAGGGAATTTTTTTATTTAAAAAGGCCAAGTTAGTTTATCTGGCGTTCAATATACTAGATACAGTTAGGCCTGCGTTTCATACATCTGGAATTAGCAAACTAATGTGCTGGGGTTGGGAAAACATATATGTACCCATACTAGAATCTGTCAAAGAAAGCGGTACTCACATATAACAGTCATTCCATCTGTAATCCATACAGTCAAAAGACTGAAAGTATTCCAGTGAGGGAATTTTTTTATTTAAAAAGGCCAAGTTAGTTTATCTGGCGTTCAATATACTAGATACAGTTAGGCCTGCGTTTCATACATCTGGAATTAGCAAATTAATGTGCTGGGGTTGGGAAAACATATATGTACCCATACTAGAATCTGTCAAAGAAAGCGGTACTCACATATAACAGTCATTCCATCTGTAATCCATACAGTCAAAAGACTGAAAGTATTCCAGTGAGGGAATTTTTTTATTTAAAAAAGGCCAAGTTAGTTTATCTGGCGTTCAATATACTAGATACAGTTAGGCCTGCGTTTCATACATCTGGAATTAGCAAACTAATGTGCTGGGGTTGGGAAAACATATATGTACCCATACTAGAATCTGTCAAAGAAAGCGGTACTCACATATAACAGTCATTCCATCTGTAATCCATACAGTCAAAAGACTGAAAGTATTCCAGTGAGGGAATTTTTTTATTTAAAAAGGCCAAGTTAGTTTATCTGGCGTTCAATATACTAGATACAGTTAGGCCTGCGTTTCATACATCTGGAATTAGCAAACTAATGTGCTGGGGTTGGGAAAACATATATGTACCCATACTAGAATCTGTCAAAGAAAGCGGTACTCACATATAACAGTCATTCCATCTGTAATCCATACAGTCAAAAGACTGAAAGTATTCCAGTGAGGGAATTTTTTTATTTAAAAAAGGCCAAGTTAGTTTATCTGGCGTTCAATATACTAGATACAGTTAGGCCTGCGTTTCATACATCTGGAATTAGCAAACTAATGTGCTGGGGTTGGGAAAACATATATGTACCCATACTAGAATCTGTCAAAGAAAGCGGTACTCACATATAACAGTCATTCCATCTGTAATCCATACAGTCAAAAGACTGAAAGTATTCCAGTGAGGGAATTTTTTTATTTAAAAAGGCCAAGTTAGTTTATCTGGCGTTCAATATACTAGATACAGTTAGGCCTGCGTTTCATACATCTGGAATTAGCAAATTAATGTGCTGGGGTTGGGAAAACATATATGTACCCATACTAGAATCTGTCAAAGAAAGCGGTACTCACATATAACAGTCATTCCATCTGTAATCCATACAGTCAAAAGACTGAAAGTATTCCAGTGAGGGAATTTTTTTATTTAAAAAGGCCAAGTTAGTTTATCTGGCGTTCAATATACTAGATACAGTTAGGCCTGCGTTTCATACATCTGGAATTAGCAAACTAATGTGCTGGGGTTGGGAAAACATATATGTACCCATACTAGAATCTGTCAAAGAAAGCGGTACTCACATATAACAGTCATTCCATCTGTAATCCATACAGTCAAAAGACTGAAAGTATTCCAGTGAGGGAATTTTTTATTTAAAAAGGCCAAGTTAGTTTATCTGGCGTTCAATATACTAGATACAGTTAGGCCTGCGTTTCATACATCTGGAATTAGCAAACTAATGTGCTGGGGTTGGGAAAACATATATGTACCCATACTAGAATCTGTCAAAGAAAGCGGTACTCACATATAACAGTCATTCCATCTGTAATCCATACAGTCAAAAGACTGAAAGTATTCCAGTGAGGGAATTTTTTTATTTAAAAAGGCCAAGTTAGTTTATCTGGCGTTCAATATACTAGATACAGTTAGGCCTGCGTTTCATACATCTGGAATTAGCAAACTAATGTGCTGGGGTTGGGAAAACATATATGTACCCATACTAGAATCTGTCAAAGAAAGCGGTACTCACATATAACAGTCATTCCATCTGTAATCCATACAGTGAAAAGCCATAAAGTATTCCAGTGAGGGAATTTTTTTTTTATTTAAAAAAGGCCAAGTTAGTTTATCTGGCACGGCAGGGGGCGTCATTACTGACAAGCGCAGCCGCCTGTCCACAGCCAACGTGGACAAGCTGACCTTCATAAAGATGAACCAGGCATGGATCCCACAGGACCTGTCCCTCCCTTGTGCAGAGTAGTCCTTATTAACTGCCTAAAACATGTCTTGTTGTGCTACGGGCCACTTCTTTATTTGATACAAATTTTATGAAACCCACAGTTGAATGAAGCTCTTCTCTGTCTGGGCGCCTGGGCCTAACCAGATGAAAGTGGCCGGTTAAACTAACGGGTGACATGAAGCCATAACCTCTGCCATGCTACCTCTGTCTTCTGTCTGGGTGCTGAGGCCTAAGTCAAATAAAGCGGTCTTCTGCTGTGCTGGGGGATATGAAGCTAATCTCTGACCTCTCTCCTCTGTCTGGGTCCAAAGGCCTAAATCACTGAAAGAGGCCTTCTCCTGTGGTGTGTGATATGATGCCAGAATATGTGCTGTGGGGCCTCTCTCCTCTTCCTGGGTGCAGGGGTCAAATAAACTAAATTGTGGCCTACTCCTGTGGTGGTTGATATGATGCCTGATTCTCTGATGTGGAACCTCTCTCCTCTGTTTGGGTGAAGGGGTCAAAGTAACTAAATGGTGGCTTCTCCTGTGGTGGCTGATATGATGCCAGAATATGTGCTGTGGGGCCTCTCTCCTCTTCCTGGGTGCAGGGGTCAAAGTAACTCAATGGTGGCTTCTCCTGTGGTGGCTGATATGATGCCAGAATATGTGCTGTGGGGCCTCTCTCCTCTTCCTGGGTGCAGGGGTCAAAGTAACTAAATGTTGGCTTCTCCTGTGGTGGTTGATATGATGCCTGATTCTCTGCTGTGAAACCTCTCTCCTCCATCTGGGTGTAGGGGTCAAAGTCTTTCAAAGTCGCCTTCTCCTGTGCTGATTGATATGAAGCTGATGGTTGTGCCATCTGACATGGTTGCCGGGGTCCCATTAAATTGGGGCCTACTCCTGTGGTGGGTGATCTAAATGCCTGATTCTCTGCTGTGTAACCTCTCTCCTCCGTCTGGGTGTAGGGGTCAAAGTAACTAAATGGTGGCCTACTTCTGTGGTGGGTGATATGATGCCTGGTTCTCTGCTGTGGGACCTCTCTCCTCTGTCTGGGTCCAAAGGCCTAAATCACTGAAAGAGGCCTTCTCCTGTGGTGTGTGATATGATGCCAGAATATGTGCTGTGGGGCCTCTCTCCTCTTCCTGGGTGCAGGGGTCAAATAAACTAAATTGTGGCCTACTCCTGTGGTGGTTGATATGATGCCTGATTCTCTGATGTGGAACCTCTCTCCTCTGTTTGGGTGAAGGGGTCAAAGTAACTAAATGGTGGCTTCTCCTGTGGTGGCTGATATGATGCCAGAATATGTGCTGTGGGGCCTCTCTCCTCTTCCTGGGTGCAGGGGTCAAAGTAACTCAATGGTGGCTTCTCCTGTGGTGGCTGATATGATGCCAGAATATGTGCTGTGGTGCCTCTCTCCTCTTCCTGGTTGCGGGGGTCAAAGTAACTCAATGGTGGCTTCTCCTGTGGTGGTTAGGATGATGCCAGAATATGTGCTGTGGGGCCTCTCTCCTCTTCCTGGGTGCAGGTGTCAAAGTAACTCAATGGTGGCTTCTCCTGTGGTGGCTGATATGATGCCAGAATATGTGCTGTGGTGCCTCTCTCCTCTGTCTGGGTCCAAAGGCCTAAATCACTGAAAGAGGCCTTCTCCTGTGGTGTGTGATATGATGCCTGAATATGTGCTGTGGTGCCTCTCTCCTCTTCCTGGGTGCGGGGTCAAAGTAACTCAATGGTGGCTTCTCCTGTGGTGGCTGATATGATGCCAGAATATGTGCTGTGGGGCCTCTCTCCTCTTCCTGGGTGCAGGGTCAAAGTAACTCAATGGTGGCTTCTCCTGTGGTGGTTAGTATGATGCCAGAATATGTGCTGTGGGGCCTCTCTCCTCTTCCTGGGTGCAGGGGTCAAAGTAACTCAATGGTGGCTTCTCCTGTGGTGGCTGATATGATGCCAGAATATGTGCTGTGGGGCCTCTCTCCTCTTCCTGGGTGCAGGGGTCAAAGTAACTAAATGGTGGCTTCTCCTGTGGTGGTTGATATGATGCCTGATTCTCTGCTGTGAAACCTCTCTCCTCCATCTGGGTGTAGGGGTCAAAGTCTTTCAAAGTCGCCTTCTCCTGTGCTGATTGATATAAAGCTGATGGTTGTGCCATCTGACATGGTTGCCAGGGTCTGATTCAATGGGGGCCTACTCCTGTGGTGGGTGATCT
The DNA here is from genome assembly GCA_033119425.1 of Bufotes viridis. NCBI lineage: Eukaryota > Metazoa > Chordata > Amphibia > Anura > Bufonidae > Bufotes > Bufotes viridis. Next base: position 36,048,360 of record CM065596.1, on the reverse strand, counting down.
AAATGCCTGATTCTCTGCTGTGAAACCTCTCTCCTCCGTCTGGGTGTAGGGGTCAAAGTCTTTCAAAGTCGCCTTCTCCTGTGCTGATTGATATGAAGCTGATGGTTGTGCCATCTGACATGGTTGCCGGGGTCCCATTAAATTGGGGCCTACTCCTGTGGTGGGTGATCTAAATGCCTGATTCTCTGCTGTGTAACCTCTCTCCTCCGTCTGGGTGTAGGGGTCAAAGTAACTAAATGGTGGCCTACTCCTGTGGTGGGTGATATGATGCCAGAATATGTGCTGTGGGGCCTCTCTCCTCTTCCTGGGTGCAGGGGTCAAAGTAACTCAATGGTGGCTTCTCCTGTGGTGGCTGATATGATGCCAGAATATGTGCTGTGGGGCCTCTCTCCTCTTCCTGGGTGCAGGGGTCAAAGTAACTCAATGGTGGCTTCTCCTGTGGTGGCTGATATGATGCCTGATTCTCTGCTGTGAAACCTCTCTCCTCCATCTGGGTGTAGGGGTCAAAGTCTTTCAAAGTCGCCTTCTCCTGTGCTGATTGATATAAAGCTGATGGTTGTGCCATCTGACATGGTTGCCAGGGTCTGATTCAATGGGGGCCTACTCCTGTGGTGGGTGATCTAAATGCCTGATTCTCTGCTGTGAAACCTCTCTCCTCCGTCTGGGTGTAGGGGTCAAAGTCTTTCAAAGTCGCCTTCTCCTGTGCTGATTGATATAAAGCTGATGGTTGTGCCATCTGACATGGTTGCCGGGGTTCCATTAAATTGGGGCCTACTCCTGTGGTGGGTGATCTAAATGCCTGATTCTCTGCTGTGTAACCTCTCTCCTCCGTCTGGGTGTAGGGGTCAAAGTAACTAAATGGTGGCCTACTCCTGTGGTGGGTGATATGATGCCAGAATATGTGCTGTGGGGCCTCTCTCCTCTTCCTGGGTGCAGGGGTCAAAGTAACTCAATGGTGGCTTCTCCTGTGGTGGCTGATATGATGCCAGAATATGTGCTGTGGGGCCTCTCTCCTCTTCCTGGGTGCAGGGGTCAAAGTAACTCAATGGTGGCTTCTCCTGTGGTGGCTGATATGATGCCAGAATATGTGCTGTGGTGCCTCTCTCCTCTGTCTGGGTCCAAAGGCCTAAATCACTGAAAGAGGCCTTCTCCTGTGGTGTGTGATATGATGCCTGAATATGTGCTGTGGTGCCTCTCTCCTCTTCCTGGGTGCGGGGTCAAAGTAACTAAATGGTGGCTTCTCCTGTGGTGGCTGATATGATGCCAGAATATGTGCTGTGGGGCCTCTCTCCTCTTCCTGGGTGCAGGGGTCAAAGTAACTCAATGGTGGCTTCTCCTGTGGTGGCTGATATGATGCCAGAATATGTGCTGTGGTGCCTCTCTCCTCTTCCTGGGTGCGGGGGTCAAAGTAACTCAATGGTGGCTTCTCCTGTGGTGGTTAGTATGATGCCAGAATATGTGCTGTAGGGCCTCTCTCCTCTTCCTGGGTGCAGGGTCAAAGTAACTCAATGGTGGCTTCTCCTGTGGTGGCTGATATGATGCCAGAATATGTGCTGTGGGGCCTCTCTCCTCTTCCTGGGTGCAGGGGTCAAAGTAACTCAATGGTGGCTTCTCCTGTGGTGGCTGATATGATGCCAGAATATGTGCTGTGGTGCCTCTCTCCTCTGTCTGGGTCCAAAGGCCTAAATCACTGAAAGAGGCCTTCTCCTGTGGTGTGTGATATGATGCCAGAATATGTGCTGTGGTGCCTCTCTCCTCTTCCTGGAGTGCGGGGTCAAAGTAACTCAATGGTGGCTTCTCCTGTGGTGGCTGATATGATGCCAGAATATGTGCTGTGGGGCCTCTCTCCTCTTCCTGGGTGCAGGGGTCAAAGTAACTAAATGGTGGCTTCTCCTGTGGTGGTTGATATGATGCCTGATTCTCTGCTGTGTAACCTCTCTCCTCCGTCTGGGTGTAGGGGTCGAAGTAACTAAATGGTGGCCTACTCCTGTGGTGGGTGATATGATGCCTGGTTCTCTGCTGTGGGACCTCTCTCCTTTGTCTGGGTGCTGTGGTCAAAATAATAGTAAGTGACCTTCTCCATTGGTGGGTGACTTGAAGCCTGATTCTGTGCTATGGGACCTCACTCCAATTAATATTGTTTAATTTTTATTTATTTTATGTTAACTCTTCATTTCCCTATCTACATTTGTTTGCAGGGGATTTAACTACATTTTGCTGCCTTTTGCAGCCCTCTAGCCCTTTCCGGGTGTGTTTTACAGCCTTTTTAGTGCCCAAAAGTTCGGGTGCCCATTGACTTCTATGGGGTTCGGGTTCAGGATGAAGTTCGGGTCGAGTTCGGATCACGAACCCGAACATTTTTCGAAAGTTCGGCCGAACTCGTCGAACCCGAGCATCCAGGTGTTCGCTCAACTCTAAACATTACCGCAAGCAAAAATTATTTTTAAAATTCAATAAAATTTTATCGTTGCCAGTGTTTTTGATAATATCTCTGCAATGTCCTTGCACTGGCAGCCAGGCAGGACGTAACTCGTTAGCACGGAGGAATCTTGTTGGTTATCGGAATGAAGCAGACAAATCGCTCTACCCACTCACAATGACCATGCACAACCACTGACAGTATCGAGAAAGAGTTATCAATCTGTCAATCCTTTCAGTGTCCGGGCTGGGTAAGGTTTCCCATGTGGAATCAAATTAAGCCGCAGGCTCCACTCCTGGTTGTGCTCTTCTGTCAATTAGTTTAAGTTTTAGCTTTGCAACCATACTCTCCTCGGAACCCAAAGACTTTGGTTTCCAGGAAAATGCTCAGCGGGTAATGGGAATAACGCCGCCAGATCTGTGTCAGATTGTTTTCAAACCAGGCTAAAAATTTAATCATAGATTAATGAAAATATTCTTGGCAAATGCTTTCAGTGTGGTTCTTCTGGCGCCAGTCAAAGAATTTCACCTATAACAGCGCAATACGGATACCTCTGGCCGTCCATCTTATTCATTGGCCCCAGTTCTAAAAAAAAGATATATATATTTTGTCAGCACTTGCACCTTATATACAATTGAATATACAAGAAAGAATGTTTCCTAACAATTTTTCCTGCAAAATTGATTTTTTTTGGTGGGTGTATTTTTGTCAGTCTGTAAAAGTGGCGTACAACTAGGACAACATGGTTCCCCGCAGTGACCTGGGAGTCCAAGATGCATCCAAACATGGTCCTCATGCTGTTCCCAATCAATTTCAATGGTATTTCTGTCACTTTCTGATCTTTTCCTATGAACCAGGCACCCTCCCCTCTTCAGAGCAGGGGGTGCCTGGTTGTCTCCTATTGACTTCTATTATACTCGGGTTCTCGGCCGAGCACACAGACATAGTAATGTGTTCAACCCGAACATCTGAACACCCGAATACTTTGGTGCTTGATCATCACTATCCATCACACTACAACTAGGCACTCTGCACAGGCCAGATCAAGCCTGAAGAAAGTGAGAAGAGAGAGTAATATGTGGGTGCTTCTCTAAAACTCTGTGATGCTTTAATATTAAAATGTATCTAGGGCTAAGTTGACGAAAATTTCATTTGCACCGAAGCTGAATTTCCTCACGCTTCGTGGCAACAAATCATATTTTTCTTAAAATAGCTGCTGCATGTGTGAGGACATGGAGAAAGGAACTCTGGGAAGGCGGGATCACCCATAATGCAATGCATGCAGCCAATTAGCAGCCTATAAATAGTGGCAGCCATCTTAGATTCTGCCTTTTACCTGTGTACTTAGTGTAGGGAGAGATGTGTCTGCAGGCGCTAGGGACAGTGATAGGAAAGACTGGATTGTGGCAGGGAAAGGAAAGGGAGGAAGCATTCCACAGCATTTATGTAGAACAGGCTTCACTAGGGGAGGTTACAAACTGGTGTAACTGACTGGGGATCCAAATTGCCATTATACAGCTCTGTAATTCTAGCAAACTGTTCTTGTTATTGGGTTGCAAGTGCTGTTTGATACAGCCATTAACAGGGTTTATTACAAGGATATATTTCTACAGTACTTATTATTTGCCCTTGTGCAGTGCAGTTATATGTTGTAAAGCCCTTTTTGCCGTGTATTATTGGCAAAAGAAAAATATATTTGCCTTTGTGCGGTGCAGTGATATATTCTAAAGCCCAGTTTGCCGTGTATAAGGGGAGAAATAAAAATATATTCGCCGTTCATCGTTGCATTTATTTGTTGAAAAGCCATTTGTGTTGTGTAAAAGTAGAAAAAAATTAGGGCATAATTGCTGTTCTGCGGTGCAGTGATATGTTCTAAAGCTCATTTTGCTGTGTATAAGTGGCAAAATAAAAATACATTCGGCATTCATCGTTGCACTTATCTGTTAAAAAGCCTTTTGTATTTAGTAAAAGTACTGTAGAAAAAAATTAGGGCCACACTGTCATTGTGCCACTCTGTGGTCTCCTCATGCTGCTGCCACCTCCACACTATGTCACCTTGCCACTCTGTGGTCTACTGATGCTGCCACCACCTCCACAGTGTTATTTTGCCTCTGTGGCCTCCTCATGCTGGTTCCACCCCACCACTATGCCATAGGGCCACTCTGTGGACTTCTCATGCTGTTCCCACCCTCCCCACTTCATGACTGGTCCACTATTTTGCCTTTTGGCCAGGCTGACATCATCATTTATTTGACCCTTCTTCTGATCTGTCAGAAAGAAGGAAAAATTAGATACACAATGGATCCGGTCTGTGTAGCAGCTGTAAGGTCGGTATGGTCCCATCAGAATTGGATTATGATTTGGTAGCCAAAAGCAGGAGACGGTACAAAGCACAGAAGGCATGCAAACATTTCATTCACGTGTCATCTCTGTTTTGGATCCACTCCTGTTTTTTGGCATTAGGAATACTGATGGATTACTGACCAAATGCTGACCGAGTGAAGGTGGATGCTCAACGGACAGGATCAGTTTTTGGGGTTATTGTTCTGAAGGATCAGAGTAAGGGCGAAATAATCAGTGACATCAACACAAACTTACTGCTATTTCATACAAAAATTGAACCGGCACTCTCGATCTGAGTCTATAGAAAATATTTAATAAAGGGTATACACTTTAAAACAGTAATTGAATATTCCACCAAAAATAAAAAGGAGCAATGTGAGTGTTAGTATACCTAATCACACCATATAGTATCTCTGATCTCCTTATTAAAATAAATAAAACACTTAAAAGAAAAGTCTTACTGGTTTCACAGCAAGAATTTTGTACACTGTTCAGACTTAGCAGAAATAATAGTAATGCGTTTTTCCTTAAAAGGGAAAAAAAAACTATTGGATTTGTGGAGATGGTAAGTATCCAGGTCACAGCAGATATTGCGATCTTTTGGATGCATTATAATTTGGGTGGAATTATATGAATCGTGCACCTCACCCATACAATTTAAGAAGGTGAGCCACCAAACCTCTGACCACACAAACTTACTGCTGACACTCTCTCCACTCTGTCGGGGGGGCTCTACTTGTATAAGCATTTAATAGAACAGGTTCTGTAGACATCTATGTAGAATCAGCTGATGACGGTGTAAAAGGAGTGCGCTTCTCCTTGACACTAACATAGACCTGTAAGGCTGAGTTCATACTTGAGTCAAAACTTGGTCAGTTTTGGCCCCGTGACTGCCCAAATAAGTGAAGAGTGCAGTGACGCCTGGATGAGATTTGTTAAAGGGGTTATCCCAATCAACAAATGAATATGCAATAAATTAAACATGTCAAATTAAGTATTATTGCTATATACATGCAAAATATATTATTATTTTTTTTATGTACATTGTATTTACCTCTCTGGTAGTGTATCCTGAAATTTATACTATTGGTTTATTCCTGCATTCACAGGTGGACTAACATGCTCAGTAGCTTCCCTGGTTCCTTCCCATCCCCTCAGTGCCAATTTAGTGATCTCCCAGAAATGTAGGAGATGTGGCCCAGGCACCATTCATACATCCATTCATTCATCACTTGTTCTAAATTCATAGAAATCCATAGCTCTATCTCTCTCTAGACAGTGGAGAAGAAAATTGTGAGAGCATTATATACAATACGTTACTCTGGGGCTTTATGTGAGGGACTATTTTCTAGGCAGTAGAACAAAAGGGTTACCAAAAGCTTATTGCAATGTTTCCTATGAGAGGCAGGTGCTTGATAGACTTATGTGAGCTGCTCGCCTTCCACAGAAAGGGGAGGAAAGTCCCCCCAAAAAGCAGACAAATAAGTAAAAGAAAAAAGAGTTTTAAAATCTCATCCTTTTGGCTTCCACTGTAAAAGCTGTATATTTTCCCCACACAGTTTTGCTGTGGAAAATCTATGGCATTAACTCTATGTGTGGCCATACTCTAAATAATCTACTTATGAGATGTAATAGAACAGCTGAAGAAAAGAACACTCACAGGTAGTGATCAGCGGCAGGGGCAATATTCGAATTTGTGATATTTCGCAAATATTTGGGCATATATTCATCATAGATTATTTTCTTGATTGCGAAAATCGGCAATGTAATATGTGCGTATTGAGTGCGCAATACAGGCGTGGATCACTATTGCTACATTTTTCAAGCTGCTAGAAGTTTCCTGAGACTGGAGAAAATGGTTAGCATGGCAGAACATTACAATAGCTTTATATGCAGATAGAGTGCTCCAATATATTCGCAATTGTGCAAATCGGCAATTAATGATGCACATATTTTTGCGCAATACATGCAACTTCACATTTTAACAGGTCTGACTACATTTTAGTGATTGGTGCACTAAGTATTGTTGTGAACTTGCCTGTAGCATGTATGTATGAACAGCAGAACCTATCACACTACCTAACACCCTGCACTGCAACCTATCAGCAACACTATATCAGTCTAACCTACACTGACTAACTCCCACTAACTATCTGTATTATATATATAAGCTAATTAACTAACTACCTAATGTAATGTGACACAGTAAAGCACAGAGCACAGCAATGAAACAGCTGTCTCTCTCAGAACTGAAAAAAAAACTGCAGAAAATGGCTGCTGGGGAGGTTCTCATATAGTAAAGGAGTAGGCAACTTTCCTATTGGATACTAGGAATGTTGCTAAGCTCACACAAAGGCATTGCAGCCTTCTCATTGGCCAAAAAGCAAGAAGCAGGGAGGGATCATGGAAGAAAAATCTAGATATATTTGCGAATACGAATATATAGCACTATATTCTAAATAATGCTACTAATTCTCGAAGTGGCAATATTCGTGATAAAAATTAGCATTTCGAATATTTGCACCCAACACTACTCACAGGTAGGTGTACGCGGAATTCTCAATCTGTTTTAAATCAGCAGCATTTCCACAACAAAAATGCACAATTTGCATTTATTATGCTTCTAATTTCCAGCAGAAACATTATAGATTTACTGTTGCAAAAAAACTGCAACATTTTAGAAATGTGTGGAATATCCTAATGAGACTTTTTAATTGGAAACTCAAATTTTCCATTGTTCTTTTTTTTATACAAATTCCTTACTACTAGTGTTGAGCAAGCATGCTCGGCCGAACACCAGCTCGGCTCGAGCATCGCTATTGTCAGCACATGGCGGTACTCGGTCGAATAGCGCAATGCTCGAGTCTCCTCCACACACGTTTGTTGGCTGCTATGCAGCCAATAAACGTACAGGGAGGTACTGGCACGCACTGTTATGCCGTAGCCTTGTTGGCTACTGGCATTACAGTGATTGGCTGGCCGGAACGCGTCATCGGGTGCTATATAGAACACAATGACACGTGTTCGGTTCAGTATTAGTCAGGGAGAGCGATGTTTGTAGCGCATCCTGCGCTAATTAGTGTATAGTAGGCCGCTGTGGACAGTTAACTTATCCGTGCCACATCTCCTATATAAAGTGTGCGCATCCCTAAAATATCAGTGACATCCAGTGTACTTTTTTAGTAGATGGTGTCCGCTGCAGACAGTCAAATTATGTGCGCCACATCTCCTGTGTAAAGTGTGTGCATCCAAAAAATATCAGTGACATCCATTTGACTTTTTCTGTAGACGGTGTCCGCTGCAGACAGTTAAATTAGCTGCGCCACATCTACTGTGTAAAGTGTGCGCATCCAAAAAATATCAGTGACATCCAGTGTACTTTTCAAATAGATGGTGTCCGCTTCTGAGAGTGACATAACCAGGGCCACATCTAAAGTGTATCGTGTGAGTTTAAATTTTTTATCTGTGACATACAGTGTACTTTTTCAATAGACGGTGTCCGCTTCTGATAGTGACATTACCAGAGGTACATATACAGTGTAACGTGTGCGTTTAAAAAATGGATCTGTGACTTACAGTGTACTTTTTTAATAAATGGTGTCTGCTTCTGAGAGTGACATTTCCAGAGGCACATCTAAAGTGTAACGTGTGCATTAAAAAAAATGTATCTGTGACATACAGTATACTTTTTCAATAGGCGGTGTCGCCTTCTAAGAGTGACATTACCAGGGCTACATCTAAAGTGTAATGTGTGCGTCTAAAATTTTTATCTGTGACATACAGTTAACTTTTTCCGTAGACGCTGCGAACAGTGACATTACCTGTGGTACCTCTCCAATATATCGTTTCCTCATCCCAAATATCTGTGACATTACCTGTAATTTTTTATTAGCCACTGGTGACAGCATTGACATTATCTGCGGATTAACTCCAGTGTATCATGTGCTTTTAAAAATGTATCTGTGACATACAGTGTACTTTTTCAATAGACAGTGTCCGCTTCTGATAGTGACATTACCATGGCCACATATAAAGTGTAACATATGCATTTAAAAAATGTATCTGTGACATACAGTGTACTTTTTCCGTAGACGCTGCGAACAGGGACATTACCTGTGGTACCTTTCCTGTATAACGTTTCTTCATCCCAAATTCCTGTGACATTCCCTGTAATGTTTTAGCCGCTGGTGACAGCATTGACATTATCTGCGGGATATCTCCTGTGTGACGTTTCCACCTCCCAAATACCTTTTTGCATTTTTTTGCGCATACACTTTCAAATCCAAATTATGTGTGAAATACTTTCAAGCATATATAACATTTAAAATGAAGAAGGCGAGCAGTAAGGGACGGGGAAGTGGCCGTGATGCTGATGGTGCACGCAGAGGCCGTGGCTGTGCCTGCTGCCAGAGAACAAGAAAAAGAATCATCCACGATACCTAGCTTCATGTTCCAGTTTGCAGGGCGGCGCAGGACCCCACTCTTGAAGTCAGCCCAGTGCGACCAGGTGGTCGGTTGGATTGCAGCAGATAATGCTTCCAGTCGGTTAAGCACCAACCTGTCTTCCACCAAGTCCAGTCTCAGTAGCCAAGGCCCTCGCATATAATTTTTTACAGGGTGAGCTCACCTTCAGGCCCTCGCATATAATGTTTTACAGGGTCAGCTCACCTGCAGGCCCTCGCATATAATGTTTTAGAGGGTCAGCTAACCAGCAGGCCCTCACCTACAATCTTTTTACATGGTCAGCTCACCTACAGGCCCTCGCATATAATGTTTTACAGGGTCAGGTCACCTGCAGGCCCTCGCATATAGTTTTTTAGAGGGTCAGCTCACCTGCAGGCCCTCGCATATAATGTTTTACAGGGTCAGCTCACCTGCAGGACCTCGCATATAATTTTTCAGAGGGTCAGCTCACCTACAGGCCCTCCCCTACAATCTTTTACAGGGTCAGCTCACCTACAGGCCCTCCCCTACAATCTTTTACAGGGTCAGCTCACCTACAGGCCCTCACATATAATGTTTTACAGGGTCAGCTCATCTACAGGCCCTCACCTACAGTCTTTTACTGGGTCAGCTCAACTGCAGGCCGTCACATATAATAGTTTACAGGGTCAGCTCACCTGCAGGCCCTCGCATATAATGTTTTACAGGGTCAGCTCAGGAGCAGGCCCTCACCCCTAACGTTTTAGATGGTCAGATTAGCAGTCCCTTGCTCCAAATGTTTTTAAGGGTCAAAAGCAGGCCATCAATCATAATTTTTCAAGGGTGTGTATGATGCCCTACTTTATGTGTAACAAAGGGTGTATTGGAGTGTCAGTACCTTGCAATTTTTGGAAGCCCTTTCACTTAGTGCATAGGCTTTCTGAGTGTAGGAGTCCCACTACATGAACAATTGTACCACAATGTGAATGAGGCCCTCCTTTATGTGATCTGCAGGTTGTATCGGAGTGCCTCATGATTGTAATTTTTGGCTGTACTTGCACTTTATGTACAAGTAAATATATAGGAAACAATGTTTCCTAACAATTTTTCCTCTAAAATCGATTTTATCTTTGGTTTTGTGCGCATTATTGTCAGTCTGTAAAAGTGGCGTACTACTCGGACAACATTGTTCGCAGCAGCGACCTAGGAGTTCAAGATGCATCCAGACATCCTGTTCTTGAACCATTTTGGTGGTGTTTCAATCAATTTCTGAACTTTTCCTATGAACCAGGCATTAGAGATGTCGCGAACATAAAATTTTTCGTTCGCGAACGACGAACGTGAACTTACGCAAATGTTCGTGAACAGGCGAACCGCCATAGACTTCAATAGGCAGGCGAATTTTAAAACCCACAGGGACTCTTTCTGGCCACAATAGTGATGGAAAAGTTGTTTCAAGGGGACTAACACCTGGACTCTGCAAGCCGGAGGGGGATCCATGGCAAAAATCCCATGGAAAATTACATAGTTGATGCAGAGTCGGGTTTTAATCCATAAAGGGAATAAATCACCTAACATTCCTAAATTGTTTGGAAAAACGTGCTTTAAAACATCCAGTGTGTGTATACAATCATGTATGATGTTGTATCGATCTGGTAGTGTAAGGGTTACTCCCGCTTCACAGTGACAAACCAAACTCTGACAGACCAAACTCCCCATTTAACGCACCGCAAACAACCGCAAAGAGTTGTCAATAGTTGACACACTCATGACATAAATTTTATTCCTCTATGCGTCAATCTTGGTGTAGTGATGACTGTGCTCGTGCGCACTTTCGGCAGATTGCAGGCGATGGCTGTTTTTCAAAGCCTATGGTCAAGCTGAGGTAGTTCAGTGACAGTTAAGTGACCCAGAAAACAATGATTCTGCAGTGTGGGCCCATAATGATCACCTTAGATGATCACAAAGAAAATTAATGTTTTTTCTATAAAAATTATCCAGCCGATCGCTTTTAGTCTGTTCACAATGAAGCAACAACCTTATTATCTGGGGTGTGCCAACATTGCCAACACACTCATAGAGGTAACGATCACGAAGGGGAATTGACACATGTATGTGCGTTTTTTTCTGTTTTGTTTTTGCAGCCACAGTGCAGCACCAGAGGCTAGAAAAATTAGGCATGTACACATGCCTGAAAAATTTGTTATTGTTGCAGCCGCTGCTGTAGCAGCGGCTGGAAGAATTGATGGTTTGCAGGCAGAAAGTGTACTAAAACATTGCGGCTTGAACCCTAGTTGGTAGCGGAGAAGTCACGCAAGTCATCCAGCATGCAGAGATTAAATACAGCAGCGTGGGGACCAATTTTAGCCCAAGGCATCTCATCAGGCCTTTTTTAGTCAAATGCATCCCCCACTGTCAGTACCTTCAGGATCCATGCCTCATTCATCTTAATAAAGGTGAGGAAATCTAGACTTTTTTGACCTAGGCGACTTCTCTTCTCTGTGACAATACCTCCTGCTGCGCTGAAGGTCCTTTCTGACAGGACACGTTAAGTGGGGCAGGCCAGAAGTTCTATCACAAATTGGGATAGCTCAGGCCAAAGGTCAAGCCTGCACACCCAGTAGTGAAGGGGTTCATTGCTCCTCAGAGTGTCGATATCTGCAGTTAAGGCAAGGTAGTCTGTTACCTATCGGTCGAGTCGTTCTCTGAAGGTGGACCCTGAAGGGCTGTGGCGATGCGTAGGACTTAAAAAGCTCAGCATGTCCATCATCAATAACAAGTCTGTAAAGCGTCCTGTCCTTGCCGGAATGGTCGTGGTAGGAGGAGGATTAATTTCACCTCTTCCCCTGTTAGATTCCCGTTGTGCTGTGACATCACCCTTATATGCTGTGTAAAGCATACTTTTTAACTTGTTTTGTAACTGCTGCATCCTTTCCGACTTCTGGTAATTCGGTAACATTTCAGCCACTTTCTGCTTATACCGGGGGTCTAGTAGCATGGCCACCCAGTACAGGTCGTTCACCTTCATCCTTTTTATACGAGGGTCCCTCAACAGGCATGACAGCATGAAAGACCCCATTTGCACAAGGTTGGATGCCGAGCTAATCATGTCCCGTTCCTCATCCTCACTGATCTCATTGAAGGTCTGTTCTTTCCCCCAGCCACCTACAACACCACGGGTCCCAGATAGGTGACAACGAGCACCCTGGGATGCCTGTTGTGGTTGGTCTTCCTCCTCCTCAAAGCCACATTCCTCCTCTGACTCCTCAGACTCCTCTTCCAGCGTTGCTGCAGGTCCAGCAAGCAATGATGATAAGGCTGTTTTTGGTGGTGATGGTGACCACAACTCTTCCTCTTCACGCTCATCTACGGCCTGATCCAGCACTTTTCGCAGGGCACGCTCCAGGAAGAAAAAAAATGGGATGAGGTCGCTGATTGTGCCTTCGGTGCGACTGACTAGGCTTGTCTCCTCCTCCAAAGGACATATGAGCCTACAGGCATTGCGCATGAGCATCCAGTAACGTGGCAAAAAAATACCCAGCTCCGCAGAGGCTGTCCTAGCACCCTGGTCATACAAATACTCATTGACGGCTTTTTCTTGTTGGAGCAGGTGGTTGAACATTAGAAGTGTTGAATTCCAACGTGTCGGGCTGTCGCAAATCAAGCGCCTCACTGGCATGTTGTTTCACCGCTGAATATCGGAAAAGTGCGCCATGGCCGTGTAGAAATGCCTGAAATGGCCACACACCTTCCTGGCCTGCTTGAGGACGTCCTGTAAGCCTGGGTACTTAGACACAAAGCGTTGTACGATCAGATTCAACACATGTGCCATGCACGGCACATGTGTCAACTTGCACAAATTCAATGCCGCCAACAGATTGCTTCCATTGTCACACACCACTTTGCCGATCTCCAGTTGGTGCGGGGTCAGCCACTGATCCACCTGTGTGTTCAGGGCGGACAGGAGTGCTGGTCCAGTGTGACTCTGCTTTCAGGCAAGTCAACCCCAAGACGGCTTGACACTGTCGTATCCGGGATGTGGAATAGCCCCCTGTGAGCTGGGGGGGGGGTGCAGTTGATATGGAGCAAGATGCAGCAGAAGAGGACTCAGCCGAGGAGGTTAGCGAAGAATATGGAGTAGGAGGAGAAGAGGAGGTGGCAGCAGGCCTCCCTGCAAGTCGTGGCAGTGTCACCCACTGCGCTTCAGAGCCACGCATTCCATGCTTGGCAGCCGTTAGCAGGTTTACCCAATGCACAGTTGTACGTGATATACCCTGCCCTGACCGTGCTTTGCAGACCGGGTATCAGTGGTCAGATGGACCCTTGCCCCAACACTGTGTGCCAGACATGCCATGACATCCTTTTCCACAATAAAGTACAGGTTGGGGATTGCCTTTTGTGAAAAAAAATTTTGGCCGGGTACCTTCCACTGCGGTGTCCCAATAGCTACAATTTTTTTGAAGGAGTCAGACTCCACTAGCTGGTATGGTAAAAGCTGGCGGGCTAAGAGTTCCGTCAAGCCAGCTGTCAGATGCCGGGCTGGGGGGTGACTCTGTGACATTGGCTTTTTACGCTCAAACATTTCCTTGACAGACACCTGACTGTGGGCAGATGAGCAGGAACTGCTGAAGGTGAGAGGCGGAGTGGCGGGTGGTTCAGAGGGGGCAAGGAGGACAGCAGGGGTTGACGTGGCTGAAGATGCTGGACAAGGAGGAGGATGGTGGCTTTGAGTTTGTGTGCTGCTTGTACTCATCGTCATCATCAACCGCTTCACTTGTATCTGACAACTCAGCAAAGGAAGCAGCAGCGGGTACAACATCATCAACACACCGTATGTCCATGTGTGTAATGCTGCCTGACTGAGACATATCCCTGTTATCTACATCCTCTGGCAATAATGGTTGCGCATCAATCATTTCTTCCAACTCATGTGTAAATAACTCCTCTGACAGATCAAGTGAAGCGGCTGTGGTGCTAGTGTTGGTGGTGGCGGCGGGCGGGCGAGTGGTAACTTGAGAGTTGTCCGAAGCTGAGCTGGAGGAGGATGGTGCGGTAACGTTCCGAGTGGAAGCTGTAGAAGATTGTGTGTCCTGTGTAAGCCAGTCAACTATGTCCTCAGAATATTTCGAGTTCAGGGTACGTGGCCTCTGAACACTGGGTATTATTCTAGGGCCAAAGGAAATCACAGCACCACGACCACGACGGCCCCTGCGGGGTGTCCTGCCTCTGCCTGTAACAATCTTTTTTTGTGATTAGTGGTACTATGCGTGCAAGGTACTTTGCCACCCTATATGAGTGGTGGGCAGTGGGCACAGTACAATCTGTGGGCCTGACACTAAATGACTTTTTTATCTGCAAGGTACTGTGCCACCCGATATGAGTGGTGGGCAGTGGGCACAGTACAGTCTGTGGGCCTGACACACACTGGCAGGCAACTGAAATTATATTACAGAGAAAAAATGTAATGACTTTTTTTATCTGCAAGGTACTGTGCCACCCTATATGAGTGGTGTGCATTGGGCACAGTACAGTCTGTGGGCCTGACACACACTGGCAGACAACTGCAATTATATTACAGAGAAAAAATTAAATTACTTTTTTATCTGCAAGGTACTGTGCCACCCTATATGAGTGGTGTGCATTGGGCACAGTACAATCTGTGGGCCTGACACTCACTGGCAGGCAACTGCAATTATAGTACTGAGGAAAAATTAGATGACTTTTTTTATCTGCAAGGTACTGTGCCGCCCTATATGAGTGGTTTGCACACAGTACAGTCTGTGGGCCTGTGGCCTCTAACACATGGGCAGGCAACTGCAATATATATATAGGAAACAATAAATAAAAGCAAACTGATGTTTCATCCCTAAAAAAGGCTTTTTGCGGTGCTGTCAGGATGCTGTCCTTACAGCAGATGAACACAGTAATGCAACAGCACTCTGCAACCAGCACTCTGCCCTAGAGGCTGGTTTTAATCAGAGTAAGTATAAAAACTGAACTTGCATTCATAGTACCTGCTAGTAACCATCTGGCTCCAGGATGAGTATATAGGGGGATCAGCATGCATGTTTGTCCCTGCATCCCTAGATCTAATGGAGGCTGTTATGGCATGAGAAAGGCTTAATAAGCATGGTTGATCAAAGCATGTGTGCTGGGCCCGCACTCCCCGGACTCTCTGTGGCTGTTGTGACCCATAACAGGTAGGATTTTGCGTTAGGACCACTCATAGAGGCGGCCTTGACGTGGCGAGTGGCTTATTACTTTTTGATCAAAATGTACACCAACGACCTCTGATAGCTTCTAGCATAGAGGAAGGGCAGAGTGCTGGTTGCAGAGCGCTGTTGCATTTCTGTGTTTGTATGTATATTTTGCCATAGCTGCGTGCACTTGCATACAGGGACGTGCTGACTGACCCCCCCCCCCCCCTTGTCTTACAGCAGATGAGTCTTTTAGTAATGGAGTTGACACAGAACACTGGCCTAGCTAACGCTTTCCCTATTAATTTAGCAGCAGCATCTCTCTCCCTGCTCTAACTAACACTGCAGCTCAAGAATGGGAGGGAGGGTATGCTGATTGGCTGGAATGTGTCTGCTGACGGTGAGGTACAGGGTCAAAGTTTGCTCAATGATGATGTATAGGGGGCAGACCGACTTGTTCACCGGCAACTATTCGCCGGTGAATAGTTAGGGACATCTCTACCAGGCACCCTCCCCTCTTAAGAGCAGGGGGTGCCTGGTTTAATTCTCGTTTTCTCCCATTAACTTCCATTATACTCGGGTGCTCGGTAGAGCACCTGAGGATCCAGATGTGTTCGGCCCGAGCACCCGAGCACGTTGGTGCTCGATCAACTGTACTTTCTACCTAATAGCTATCTACCTACTATCTATTATCTACCTTTCTGTCCATCTAGAGTGGTGCTAGAAAGTTTATGACCCCTTCAGAATTGTTTTTTATTTCTGCAACATTTTGACCAAAAACAATATCAGAATTTCACTCAAAGGGATCTATCAAAGCCTGCTCTTCATAACATGTTTGTGGAATAGTATTATGGAACAATCAAATTTCCGAGGTTCCTGGAAGAAAAATTGTTGATGCTCATTAGGCTGGAAAAAGTTACAAAACTATTTCTAAAGAGTTTGGACTCGACCAATCTGCAGTCAGACAGATTGTGTGCAAATGGAGGAAATTCATGACAAATATTACCCTTCCAAGGAGTGGTCGACCAACAAAGATCACACCAAGAGTAATAGTCTGTGAGGCCACAAAATAACTCAAAGTAACCTCTAAACAACTACAGGCCTTTCTGTCATTATCTAATATCAATGTTCATTAGAGATGGCCCGAACTATCCGCCAGCGAACAGTTCCCGGCGAACATAGCTTGTTCGCGTTCGCCGCAGCGGGCGAACACATGCGATGTTCGGTCAGCCCCCTATACATCATCATTGAGCAAACTTTGACCCTGTACCTCACAGTCAGCAGACACATTCCAGCCAATCAGCAGCATACCCTCCCTCCCAGACCCTCCCATCTACTGAACAGCATCCATTTTAGATTCATTCGGAATTTGCAGTCTTAATGAGAGGAGGCAGAGTGTAGTTGCTGCTGATTTAATAGGGAAATCGATAGCTAGGCTAGTGAATTCAGTGTCCACTCCAGTCCTGAAAGACTCATCTGATCTCTGCTGTAAGGACAGCGTACTGACAGCACCCCAAAAAGCCCTTTTTAGGGCTGCAACGTTAGTCTGCTTTTTTTTTTCTCCATATACATATTGCAGTTGCCTGGCCTGCCTGTGTGTGAGGAGCTGCAGGCCCACAGACTGTAGTGTGCCCACTGCCAGGGCCCACCCCTGTCATCCCATGTGGCACAGGACTTTGCATCAAAAAAGGCATTTAATTTTTACACTTTAATCTAAGGTTAGTTGCCTGCCAGTGTGTGTCAGGCTGACTTCCACTGACTGTAGTGTGCCCACTGCCAGTGCCCACCACTCATACCGGCTGGCACAGGACTTTGCATAAAAAAAGGCATTTTATTCTTACACTTTAGTGTAATTTTAGTTGCTTGCCTGCTGCTAGTGTGTGTCAGGCCGACTTCCACTGACTGTAGTGTGCCCACTGTCAGTGCCCACCCCTGTCATCCCGTGTGGCACAGGACTTTGCATAAAAAAAAGGCATTTAATTTTTACACTTTAGTGTAATTTCAGTTGCTTGCCTGCTGCTAGTGTGTGTCAGGCCGACTTCCACTGACTGTAGTGTGCCCACTGCCAGTGCCAACCACTGATACCGGGTGGCACAGTAGCTTGCCGATAAATAAGGCATTTAATTTTTAGACAGTAGTCTAAATTCAGTTGCTTGCCTGCTGCCAGTGTGTGTCAGGCCCACTTCCACTGACTGTACTGTGCCCACTTCCAGTGCCAACCACTGATACCGGGTGGCACAGTAGCTTGCTGATAAATAAGGCATTTAATTTGTAGACAGTAGTCTAAATTCAGTTGCTTGCCTGCTGCCAGTGTGTGTCAGGCCCACTTCCACTGACTGTACTGTGCCCACTTCCAGTGCCAACCACTGATACCGGGTGGCACAGTAGCTTGCCGATAAATAAGGCATTTAATTTTTAGACAGTAGTCTAAATGCAGTTGATTGCCTACTGCCAGTGTGTGTCAGGCCCACTTCCACTGACTGTAGTGTGCCCACTGCCAGTGGCAACCACTGATACCGGGTGGCACAGTAGCTTGCCGATAAATAAGGCATTTAATTTTTACACAGTCTAATTTCAGTTGCTTGCCTGCTGCCAGTGTGTGTCAGGCCCACTTCCACATACTGTAGTGTGCCCACTGCCAGTGCCAACCACTGATACCGGGTGGCACAGTAGCTTGCCGATAAATAAGGCATTTCATTTTTAGACAGTAGTCTAAGTTCAGTTGCTTGCCTGCTGCCAGTGTGTTCCAGGCCCACTTCCACAGACTGTAGTGTGCCCACTGCCAGTGCCCACCACTCATACCGGGTGGCACACTACCTAGCACGCGTATTACCACTTATCTAAAAAAATATGACAAGCAGAACCAGGCCACCCCGCAGGGGCAGTCGTGGTCGTGGTGCTGTGATTTCCACTGTCCCTGGAATAATGCCTAGTGTTCAGAGGCCACATACCCTGAACCCGAAAAATTCTGAGGACATAGTTGACTGTCTTAGACAGGACACCCAATCTTCAACAGCTTCCGCTAAGAACCTTGACGCACCATCCTTCTCCAGCTCAGCTTCGGTCACCTGCTCTCAAGTTACCACGCACCCGCCCGTCGCCACCACCACCACTACCACCACAGCCACCACAGCCGCTTCACTTGATCCGTTAGAGGAGTTATTTACACATCAGTTGGATGCAATTAGTGATGCGCAACCATTATTGCCAGATGATGTAGATTACAGGGATATGTCTCAGTCAGGCAGGATTACACACATGGACGTACAGTGTGATGATGATGATGATGTTGTACCCGCTGCTGCTTCCTTTGCTGAGGTGTCAGATACAAGTGAAGCGGTTGATGATGACGATGTGTCCACGGATGCCACGTGGGTGCCTGCTCGAAGAGAAGAAGAGGGGGAAAGTTCAGAAGGGGAGACAGAGAGAATGAGGAGACAAGTTGGAAGCAGGGGGAGGTCCTCGCAAGGAGTTAGTCGCACAGTCAGACAGCATGTATCGGCACCTGGGGTCACCCAGACAGCACGCCAGTCAACGCATGCTGTTGCCACCACCAGAATGCCGTCATTGCAAAGCTCAGCAGTGTGGCATTTTTTTTGTGTGTCTGCCTCTGATAACAGCAATGCCATTTGCAACCTGTGCCAAAAGAAACTGAGTCGTGGGAAGTCCAACACCCACCTTAGTACAACTGCTTTGCGAAGGCACATGATCTCACATCCTAAACACCTATGGGATCAACACATGAGTACAAGCAGCACACAAACTCAAAGCCACCATGCTCCTCCTGGTCCAGCATCTTCAGCCACGTCAACCACTGCTGTCCTCCCTGCCCCCTCTCAACCAACCGCCACTCCATCTCTCACCTTCAGCAGTTCCTGCTGTTCTCCCCACAGTCAGGTGTCTGTCAAGGACATATTTGAGCGTAAAAAGCCAATGTCACAGAATCACCCCCTTGCCCGGCGACTGACAGCTGGCTTGACGGAACTCTTAGCCAGCCAGCTTTTACCATACCAGCTAGTGGAATCCGAGACCTTCAAAAAATTTGTCGCTATTGGGACACCACAGTGGAAGGTACCCGGACAATTTTTTTTTTCAAAAAAGGCAATCCCAAACCTCTACCATGTCATTGAAAAGGAAGTCATGGCATCTCTGGTATACGGTGTTGGGGCAAGGGTCCATCTGACCACTGATACCTGGTCTGAAAAGCACGGTCAGGACAAGTATATCACGTACACTGCGCATTGGGTCAACCTGCTGACGGCTGACAAGCATGGAATGCGTGGCTCCGCAGCGGAGTTGGTGACACCACCACGACTTGCAGGCAGACCTACTGCCACCTCCTCTACTCCTACTCCATCCTCTTCGATATCCTCCTCGGCTGAGTCCTCTTCTGCTGCAGCGTCTGGCTGCACATCAACTGAATCCCCTCAGCTCCCCAGGGGTTATTCCACATCCCGGATACTACAGTGTCACGCTGTCTTGGGGTTGACTTGCCTGAAAGCAGAGGGCCACACAGGACCAGCACTCCTGTCCGCCCTGAACGCACAGGTGGATCAGTGGCTGACCCCGCACCAACTGGAGATCGGCAAAGTGGTGTGTGACAATGGAACAAATTTGTTGTTGGCATTGAATTTGGGCAAGTTGTCATATGTGCCGTGCATGGCACATGTGTTGAATCTCATCGTACAACGTTTTGTGTCTAAGTACCCAGGCTTACAGGACGTCCTCAAGCAGGCCAGGAAGGTGTGTGGCCATTTCAGGCGTTCCTACACGGCCATGGCGCACTTTTCCGATATTCAGCGGCGAAACAACATGCCAGTGAGGCGCTTGATATGCGACAGCCTGACACGTTGGAATTCAATACTCCTAATGTCCGACCGCTTGCTCCAACAAGAAAAAGCCTTCAACGAGTATTTGTATGACCGGGGTGCTAGGACAGCCTCTGCGGAGCTGGGAATTTTTTTGCCACGTTACTGGACACTCATGCGCAATGCCTGTAGGCTCATGCGTCCTTTTGAGGAGGAGACAAACCTAGTCAGTCGCACCGAAGGCACCATCAGCGACCTCATCCCATTTGTTTTCTTCCTGGAGCGTGCCCTGCGAAGAGTGCTGGATCAGGCTGTAGATGAGCGTGAAGAGGAAGAGGAAGAGTTGTGGTCACCATCACCACCAGAAACAGCCTTGTCATCATCGCTAGCCGGACCTGCGGCAACGCTGGAAGAGGAATATGAGGAAGAGGAGTCAGAGGAGGAATGTGGCGGCTTTGAGGAGGAGGAAGACCAACCACAGCAGGCACCCCAGGGTGCTCGTTGTTGTCACCTATCTGGGACCCATGGTGTTGTACGTGGCTGGGGGAAGAACAGACCGTCAATGACATCAGTGAGGACGAGGAACGGGAAATGAGTAGCTCTGCATCCAACCTTGTTCAAATGGGGTCTTTCATGCTGTCATGTCTGTTGAGGGACCCACGTATAAAAAGGATGAAGGAGAACGACCTGTACTGGGTGGCCACGCTACTAGACCCCCGGTATAAGCAGAAAGTGGCAGAAATGTTACCAAATTACCGAAAGTCGGAAAGGATGCAGCAGTTCAAAACCAAACTAAAAACTATGCTTTACACAGCTTATAAGGGGGATGTCACAGCACAACGGGAATCCAACAGGGGAAGAGGTGAGTGTAATCCTCCTCCTACCACGGCGGCAAGGACTGGACGATTTACAGATGTATTGTTGATGGAGGACATGCGGAGCTTTTTCAGTCCTACTCATCGTCACAGCCCTTTGGGATCCAGCCTTAGAGAACGACTTGACCGACAGGTAGTAGACTACCTCGCCTTAACAGCAGATATCGACACTCTGAGGAGCAATGAACCCCTTCACTACTGGGTGTGCAGGCTTGACCTGTGGCCTGAGCTATCCCAGTTCGCGATAGAACTTCTGGCCTGCCCTGTTTCAAGTGTCCTGTCAGAAAAGACCTTCAGTGCAGCAGGAGGCATTGTCACTGACAAGAGAAGTCGCCTCGGTCAAAAAAGTGTTGATTACCTCACCTTCATAAAGATGAATGAGGCATGGATCCCGAAGGGACTGACAGTGGGGGATACGTTTGACTAACAAAAGGCCTGATTACATGCCTTGGCCTCAAAATGGTCCCCACGGTGCTGTATTTAATGTCTGCATACCGGATGACTTTCCTGAATTCTCCACCACCAACTAGGGTTCAAGCCGCAATGTTTTAGTCACTTTTCTGCCTGGAAAACATCAATTTTTCCGGCCGCTGCTACAATAGCGGCTGCAACAATGCCATTATTTTTCAGGCATGTGTACATGCCTAATTTTTCTGTCCTATGGTGCAGCACTGTGGCTGCAAAAACAAACCAAAAAAAATGGCACATACAAGTGTCAATTCCCCTTCGTGATCGTTACCTTGTTGTGGTGAAGGGGCTTGTGTATCACAATGAAGCAATCATCACCTCTATGAGTGTGTTGGCAATGTTGCCACACCCCAGATGATAAGGCCGTTGCTTCTTCATGGTCAGATCAAAAGCGATCGGACGGCTGGATAATATTTCATAGAAAAAACATTAATTTACCTTTTTTTTATGTTGTATGGGTTTTTAATACATAAAATAAAAAATCATAATAAAGTCTCTTAATAGTTTATTAGAAATAATGCAGACAATTAAAAAAATCCCCATCAATTCCAATACAAAGCAAGTACAGAGCTCAGAACTAAATTATTTCATGATGTCGTAATGGTTCGCTAATTCGACAATGGTTAATCAATTCTACCGGATAGGGTACGTAACAGGGATTAAACTGATAGGAATAGTACTAGTTAAGACACCACTCATATAGGGTGTCAAAGCACATTGCTCTGTGCACGCGCAGTTCCCCAGTTTGGGAGTATGAGGACCGACCTAGCTGCTTTTTCCATCTCCCGGTTCCTGAAATCAATTCAGATTGGTGTATGAGAGTTTGGTCTGTCACTGTGAAGGCAGTCGAAGGTACCCGGCCTAAATTTTTTTTTACAAAAGGCAATCCCTGATATGGGTTGTAACAGGGATTAAATTGATGAGAATAGTACTACAGAAAATACCACTCATATCGGGTGTGACAGTAAACTGCACGGCGCAGACGCAGTGACCGTGGATTTAAACAGAGTGGAGGGAGCCAGCGTTTTTTTAACCATCTCCCCGTTCGAAAAATCAATTCAATAAATGGCCCCCAGATTGGGGACGTTAGAGGGATTAAACTGATGAGAATAGTACTACAGAAAATACCACTCATATCGGGTGTGACAGTAAATTGCACGGCGCAGACGCAGTCACCGTGGATTAAAACAGAGTGGAGGGAGCCAGCGTTTTTTTAACCATCTCCCCATTCGAAAAATCAATTCAATAAATGGCCCCCAGATTGGGGACGTTAGAGGGATTAAACTGATGAGAATAGTACTACAGAAAATACCACTCATATCGGGTGTGACAGTAAATTGCACGGCGCAGACGCAGTGACCGTGGATAAAAACAAAGGGGAGGGAGACAGCGTTTTTTTAACCATCTCCCCGTTCGAAAAATCTATTCAATTCACCTTTCGGGGACCCTCGGTGTTGTAAGTGGCTGGGTGGAGGAAGAAACCTTCAATGACATCACCGGGACGTGGCTTATTATATACACACACACATATATATATATATATATATATATATATATATACATAAATACACTCTGCATACATACATACAGTACAGACCAAAAGTTTGGACACACCTTCTCATTCAAAGAGTTTTCTTTATTTTCATGACTATGAAAATTGTAGATTCACACTGAAGGCATCAAAACTATGAATTAACACATGTGGAATTATATACATAACAAAATAGTGTGAAACAACTGAAAATATGTTATGTTCTAGGTTCTTCAAAGTAGCCACCTTTTGCAGGCAAATGGGGCACGCAGCGTGATGTCAAACTCTGCCGCCCAGACAGGACCACTCCCAGTCTGCGCCTGCACACATGGCTCTTCCTCTGCCGGCTCCACCCCCTATGTGAATTACTAGCCACCGCCCGCTTGTAACTCGCAGGTATTATAATTTACAGTGCGGTGGCGGCCAGCGTAACAGCCAGTGGTGGATCCAGAGCCTTGTCTCCGGAGGGGCACTTCCAGATTGTTTTGTGGCGGTGGACAGAAAATAATGTGGTGCTTACTTTTTTTTCTTTACAATGTGCAAATAGTATTGTACCCCTCCACCCCCCTTCTCCTACCACCCAGAACCCTTACTCACATAAAACAAGTAATATATATAATATAGCTTACAGTGAATGACTGTAAATACTTACAGTTCTGAAGACTCCAGCAGGCTCAGGATCAGTGCTCTGGTCAGCTGGGCTCAGGGCTGGAAGTGGGCACTGCTCTGCAGTTGAGACCACCAATCAGACCCCCAATGTTAATCAGACCTCAGCTGACAGCCCCAATCAGACCCCCAATGTTAATCAGACCTCAGCTGACAGCCCCACTCAGACCCCCAATGTTAATAAGACCTCAAATCAGACCCCCAATCAAACCTCAGCTCAGACCCCAATGTAAATGACCCCCAATCAGACCTCAGTCAAGAGCCCCATGCCTCTCATCACCCCCATATTAGCCCCCATGCCTCTCATTAGCCCCCATAATCAGCCCTTATGCCTCTCAGCCCCCATTATCAGCCCTTATGCCTCTCAGCCTCCATTATGCCTCTCAGCCCCCATTATGCCTCTCAGGAGTCTCAGCCCCCATTCTGCCATTGCCTCACCGAGTCAGCCCAATTTATGCCACAGCCCCCCGCCCCATTATGCCTCTCAGCCCAATTTATGCCACAGCCCCCCCCCCCCCCCCATTATGCCTCTCAGCCCAATTTATGCCTCAGCCCCCCCCCCCATTATGCCTCAGCCCAATCTATGTCTCAGGCCCCCCCCCCCCCCCATATTATGACTGTCAGCCCCTAGCAGCCTGGCCATTATGCCCCGATTGCCCCCAGCAGCCTCAGATAAAATAAATAAAACACTTACCTCTGCTGCTCCTGGATGCTGCTGCTCCTCACCAGCACCTCCCGCAATCTTCTTCCTCCTTCTGTTGGCTGGCGCGCACAGCGTGACATCACAGAGCGACTCACGTTGTGCGCAGACCTGCACAGCAGACAGCCGAGGACCAGGAAGCGGTGAGTACAGATCCTTCACCGCTTCCCGATCCTCCGATACTAATCAGAGCTTCCAAAATGGAAGCGCTGATTAGTATTCACAGCATTAAAGGGGAATCATCAGGGGGGGGGAGGGGACCCGGGAGCATGGAAGTGACAGAACCTCAATTTTGAGGCTTGATTAGGATGTGCCCAGGAACACCTGGCACACCCCGTGCACACGCCCAGGGGTGGGATTCAAATTTTTAACAACAGGTTCCCTACTCCGCGGTGGATACGCAGCGTCGCGACACATATACGCCGCGTCACGACACGTTTACATATACATAGACCATATATATGCAGCACATATAAATACACTATATACATGGTACACATACATAAATACACCATATACACTACACACATATTGTCACATTTCTCCCCACATGGCCCCCTCCATCCTCCATGTTGTCACATTTCTCCCCACATGGCCCCCTCCATCCTTCATATTGTCACATTTCTCTCCCCCCCTGGCCCCTCCATCCTCCATGTTGCCACATTTCTCCCCACATGGCCCCCTCCATCCTCCATATTGTCACATTTCTCCCCACATGGCCCCTCCATCCTCCATACTGTCACATTTCTCCCCACATGGCCCCCTCCATCCTCCATATTGTCACATTTCTCCCCACATGGCCCCCTCCATCCTCCATATTGTCACATTTCTCCCTACATGGCCCCTCCATCCTCCATGTTGTCACATTTCTCCCTCCCGGCCCCCACCATGTTGTCACATTTCTCTCCCCCAGCCCCCTCCTTGCCATCTGTTGTCACATTTCTCCCCACATGGCCCCCTCCATCCTCCATGTTGTCACATTTCTCCCCACATGGCCCCCTCCATCCTCCATATTGTCACATTTCTCTCCCCCTGGCCCCTCCATCCTCCATGTTGCCACATTTCTCCCCACATGGCCCCCTCCATCCTCCATATTGTCACATTTCTCCCCACATGGCCCCCTCCATCCTCCGTATTGTCACATTTCTCCCCACATGGCCCCCTCCATCCTCCATACTGTCACATTTCTCCCCACATGGCCCCTCCATCCTCCATACTGTCACATTTCTCCCCACATGGCCCCCTCCATCCTCCATATTGTCACATTTCTCCCCACATGGCCCCCTCCATCCTCCATATTGTCACATTTCTCCCTACATGGCCCCTCCATCCTCCATGTTGTCACATTTCTCCCCCCCCTCCCGGCCCCCACCATGTTGTCACATTTCTCTCCCCCAGCCCCCTCCTTGCCATCTGTTGTCACATTTCTCCCCACATGGCCCCCTCCATCCTCCATGTTGTCACATTTCTCCCCACATGGCCCCCTCCATCCTTCATATTGTCACATTTCTCTCCCCCTGGCCCCTCCATCCTCCATGTTGCCACATTTCTCCCCACATGGCCCCCTCCATCCTCCATATTGTCACATTTCTCCCCACATGGCCCCCTCCATCCTCCATATTGTCACATTTCTCCCCACATGGCCCCCTCCATCCTCCATACTGTCACATTTCTCCCCACATGGCCCCCTCCATCCTCCATACTGTCACATTTCTCCCCACATGGCCCCCTCCATCCTCCATATTGTCACATTTCTCCCTACATGGCCCCTCCATCCTCCATGTTGTCACATTTCCCCCGGCCCCCTCCATCCTCCATGTTGTCACATTTCTCTCCCCCAGCCCCCTCCTTGCCATCTGTTGTCACATGATCACACTCACTACCCGTCCCTAACACGACCTGACCTGTCCTGACTCCTGTCTGTGGACTGTCAGCAACTCTAGGCAGCCTCTGCTCTGGCTGCTTCCTGCCGCTGCCACGCCGCTTACTCACCAGCAGGGGAGGGCTGGCAGCCTTAGTCCTGGGGGAAAATCTAGTCAAGTGGCCCGTTGCACCACCGAATCAGCTCACCAGAGGGCTCTTTTCCTTGTGTCTAACCCGTTGCGTGATAGCGAGCCAAGCCCCATTCCGGACAGCAGAGACATGGAGCAGTATCATGATTGACTGATCTTTTTTACTACAAAATCACAGTAACAACTTTATCTCATTGTGATTTTGTTGTAAAAGATCACAGAGAGGCACAGAGCGTTATCAATCGTGTTACTGCTCTGTGTCTCTGCTGTCCGATGCGAGCTTGGCTCGCTATCACGCAGCGGATTAGCCTCACAGGATCCGCTCGTGTTAAAGATCCCTAACCCCAATGCATGGCTACAATTACCCAGTCCAAATAAAATCTGGTCCTACCTTATCCAGGGTGTCGCTGGCATCGGCGTGATGTCCACTAGATCCAGAACAAGGTCCCTGTGGTGATAGAGAAAAAAGAATAATCACATAAGGAAGGGATGGTGCACTGCCCCTGTGATATCACCAGCAGGGGCGCTGTGCTGGCATGTAAGACTGAGCCATGCCAACGTATAGCAGGGTAATCTAGGACATTTCCCTAAGTGCTACCACACAGTACTAATGCCCACCTTGTGTCCCCACAGTAATTATGCCCACCTTTGTTCCTGTCACAGCAGTAATGCCCAGATTATGTGCCCCCTCACAGCAGTAATGCCCAGATTATGTGCCCCCTCACAGTAGCAATGCCCAGATTATGTGCCCCCTGACAGTAGCAACGCCATATTATGTGCCCCCTCACAGTAGCAATGCCATATTATGTGCCCCCTCACAGTAGCAATGCCATATTATGTGCCCCCTCACAGTAGCAATGCCATATTATGTGCCCCCTCACAGTAGCAACGCCATATTATGTGCCCCCTCACAGTAATTATGCCATCATTTGTGCCCCCTCACAGTAATTTTGCCATCATTTGTGCCCCCTCACAGTAGCAATGCCCAGATTATGTGCCCCCTCACAGTAATTATGCTATCATTTGTGCCCCCTCACAGTAATTTTGCCATCATTTGTGCCCCCTCACAGTAATTTCGCCATCATTTGTGCCCCCTCACAGTAATTTTGCCATCATTTGCCCCCTCACAGTAATTTTGCCATCATTTGCGCCCCTCACAGTAATTTTGCCATCATTTGTGCCCCCTCACAGTAATTTTGCCATCATTTGTGCCCCCTCACGTTTATTATGCTATCATTTGTGCCCCCTCACAGTAATTTTGCCATCATTCCCCCCACAGTAATTTTGCCATCATTTGTGCCCCCTCACTGTAATTTTGCCATCATTTGTGCCCCTCACATTTATTATGCCATCATTTGTGCCCCTCAGTGAGGGGGCACAAATGATGGCATAATAAGTGAGGCTAAATGATGGCAAATATGTGAGGGCACATGATGGCAAATTACTGTGAGGCCCTCACAGTAATTTTGCCATCATTTGTGCCCCCTCACAGTAATTTTGCCATCATTTGTGCCCCCTCACATTTATTATGCCATCATTTGTGCCTCCCTCACAGTAATTTTGCCATAATTTGTGCCCCCTCAGAGTAATTTTGCCATCATTCCCCCCTCACATTGTGCCCCCTCACAGTAGCTGTGCCCATCACCCATTCCCCCTCCCTCCCTTTGGTGTGAAGTGTTGGGAGCAAAACAAAGAACAAAAAAAAAGCATACTTACCTTCTCCACTGATGACAGGCTCGGCTCCCACACTGACCCTGCTACAGGCTGTGCAAGGGAAGACTGATTCCCGGGCTTTCACAGCTCCTCCCACAGCCAGCAGCAGGAAGTGCGGCCAGCAGGGGGAGCTCCTGAGCTGTGAAGCAGTGAGGTCTCACTGCTTCACTACGGAACGGCCCGGTGTGTGAGTGTAAGTTCAGCGGCGTGTGTGTGTGTGTGTGTGTGTGATGTGGTGCAGGGAGCTGCAGGACCGGATCGGGATCCCTGCTTCTCACCGGTCCTGCGAACCGGCTGTGATTTCAACAAACGGTTCGGCAGAACCAGAGAGAACCGGCTGGATCCCACCCCTGCACACGCCTATGGAGGACACTAAATAACAACAGTGTGAAAGTCAAGATTGCAATGAGAAAACCGGTGCTTTCCAAGAAGAACATTGCTACCTGTTTGACAATTTGTTTAAGATCACCTGGGCAAACCATAAGCCTATTGGAATAATGTTTTGTGGACAGATGAGACCAAAATAAAGCTGTTTGGTTTAAATGAGAAGTGTTATGTTTGGAGAAATACTGTATTGCAGCAGTGGTGACAGTATCATGGATTTAGTCTGTTACACTGCATCTGAGACAAGACGGCTTGCCATAATTAATGGAACAATGAATTTTTAATTATAACAGCAAATTCTAAAGGAAAATAAGAAGACATCTGTTCCTGAGCTGACTCTCAATAGAACGTGGGTCAGGCAGCAAGACAATAAATAATCCTAAACACACATGTTGTTCTACTAAAGAATGGTTAAAGAAGAATGAAGTTAAAGCTTTGGAATAGCCAAGTCAAAGTCCTGACCTTAATCCAATAGAAATGCAGTGAAAGGCACTGATGTGAGCAGTTCATGGATGAAAACCCACCAACATAACAGAGGTAAAGGCATTTTACACAGAGGAATCATCTAAAATTCCTCCAAGCCAATGTGCAGAACTAATCAACAATAACCAGGAAGAAATGTTTAGTTGCAGCAATTGTTACATAAGGGGATCACACCAGATTGAAAGGTTAACATACTTTTGCCTCTCACAGACATGTGATATTGGATCATTTTTTCCCAATAGATAAATGACCAAGTCAAATAATCTTGATTAATTTGTTTGATTTGGATATTTTTATCTACTTTTAAGACTGATGTAATTTTAGGTCAAATTTATGCAGAAATATAGAATATTCTGAAAGGTTCACAAACTTTCAAGCCCCATTATATTATTTATCATTCATTTATATTTCTATCTATATTATTTATATTTCTTGATTCATAATACATTCAATTCATACACGGTTTTGCTTTAACTTTGCCTCAGAAACAAATCTATGCATAATAAATACAGCTCTTATTTTCAAAGTGCTAATCTATTGTAATACATGACTTACATAATGTTTTATTGTGAATACAACAAGGGGTTATGGAAATGATACCTCTGAGTGTTGAACATGGGCAAACTCTATCCTTAAAAGCTTTCATGACAAATCACAAACTGGATGCCAGCACATTGGCTGTAGGATTTAAAGTTGGAAAGCAATAAAACAGATGATTTTTTTTTTGTCCTGTTTTTTATGTACATCTTTTATTCTGTTTAAGAAAACAGCTAAAACAGCTGCTTCAAGCTTTATCAGACCGCACACAAATGCATAGAGATAAGTGCTTACTTGGCAAGCTGCTCGATGTTTCCATAACACAGCATTCAAAAGAGACTTATTTGTCCCAAAATCAATACAAACCTTTTCAATAGTTCAGTTTAAAATGTGTCAATTTTGCTGTTATTTAGTAGATATCTGACAAATGATTTTCTCTTCGCAGCATTGATTTCGATCACTGCAAAAATACATAAAAAAAGAAATTGGAGGCTGTGTGGTTTCTGTAATGTCAGGAACAATTACCACTGAGTTCCTATATGTGAAACAGTCTGATTGTTAAAGCAATGCACTCAAGTAAATCTACAAGGCAGTGATGAGCAAGACAATTTCATTGCAATTGTAATCTTCTACAAGGAGGAAAGAAGCCAGGCTTATGACTTGGAAAAAAAAAAAAAAAGATTGCTATTACGAAGTTACAGGAAGCAGATCTGTATAGTGTTATGTCTCCTCTTCTGCTGATCTGGTCGTGGTAATCGGAATAACCTTGCTAAGAAGTCATAGAAACAAAATCACTGCTATATTTGATTTGCTAAATCACATATTCCCTCTCCCGAATGACCTTTCAATGATCCATTATTTCAAACTCTGTCTAGTCTTTTTACCACTAATACAGATGGATATAACTTTAAATTACTATTGCTTTACCAAGAACTTTTTTTTGCCATATATTTGGTGTGGTGTTGATTGAATAGATTGACTGATTCGCTCATACTCATTCAGCAGATTGTTGAAAAATTCTGCTTCAAAAAGTTTCAACACAACCAAATATGTAGTAGTCTACTCTCTCCCACAGTGGATTGCTGGAGGGCATTAGACCAAAATGTCTTAGGGGTGTATCAAGATGAAATTGGATCATTAATGATTTTAAGCAGCATTATGGAGCACTGGCTGGCTTTATTACTTTAGTAGACTCAATGTGTTATCTGTCTCTTCATGAATGATATGGAAGGAAAATAGTGGCAGACCTTCATATTGATACAACAAGCCAAGTTAAAAAGATAGTGGGCATTTGGAAAAATAATTAAGGACAATGCCACCATCTTGGATAGGACATACTGCTTTATGATGTCACCACTCAGTTCTCCTGGTAGAAAAGTAACATCAGTCAGGAACCTTTATTTGCATGTCGTTCTTTCATGGCATCTGTCCTTCAAGGTTGCAGGATATCAACACTAGAGATGAGCAAATAGAATCCAAGAAAGTTTAATTCGATCTAAATTTCAGGATAAATTTGATTCGCCACAAAGCCGAATTTCCTTGTGCTTTGCGGTAGTGAATCAATTTAACCTGAAATAATATAAAAAAACAAAAAAAACATACTTACCTCCTCCATTTTCTCATGACAAGCTGGCCACCGCCATCTTGATTGAAGATCTAGGCCAAAATCCTGTGTGTGGTGACGTATGACGTCACCACAGCGGCTGGGCTAATGATGTCACCTTGGGCCGGAAGAGATTTTGCACCAGATCTTCAAGTAAGATGGCGGTGGCCAGCCTGTCACAAGCAAATGGATGTGGTAAGTATGATTTAATTTTTGTTCTGTTAATTTT
This sequence comes from Bufotes viridis, assembly GCA_033119425.1. Classification (NCBI taxonomy): domain Eukaryota; kingdom Metazoa; phylum Chordata; class Amphibia; order Anura; family Bufonidae; genus Bufotes; species Bufotes viridis. The sequence goes on along the minus strand of CM065596.1, from coordinate 36,016,970 downwards.
GCACAGTTTTTTACTCTCCAGTGCCACGATCATGTATGAACGCGGCATCTGAGGGGTACAATGACGGGGATCAGCGCTATCGCAGCTTACTGTCATTGCACCCGCTGCTTACAAAAAATGTGCTTTGTAACAAAGTAACATAGTTCATAAGGCTGAAAAAAGACATCTGTCCATCTAGTTCAGCCTGTTATCCTGCAAGTTGATCCAGAGGAAGGAAAAAAAAAAAACCCTGTGAGGTAGAAGCCAATTTTCCCCACTTTTTTGGGGGAAAATATGCCTTCCCAATTCCAATCAGGCAATCAGAATAACTCCCTAAAGTAATTCATCACAAAGCAAATATTTTTGTAAAATTTGGCAAAGCAGTCGAATCGAATTTTCCAAAACTTTCCTCATCTCTAATCAATACCAGAATCCAAAACATAAGCAAAGTATCTATCATTGTACTTCGCACAATCCTCCCAAACGTAAACAGAAAACCTAACCAATCCCCGACAGGGGACAGAGGAGGATAAAACTTAACTTTTATTAAGTAACAATTTCAAAAAGCGCACTGCACACACTATAAAGTCTCAATATACAAAATGTGGACAGCAAAACCCCAGCCAGGGCCAAAACAACTTAAAAACGATACCAAATAATTAAACAGAGAGCAAAGAACGTTTTTTGTAACAGGCTTTAATGCAGACAACTGGCTAGCAGAGGCTAAAGATGTATTCTCTGATAAGGAATTCTCTCTGAAAAAGTATACCCCCTCATTTCCCGCAGCCTTTAAGGAACTGACTGATATTTATAAGGATCGGATCCTTTCCTTGTGGGAGGTGCAAAGCCTAGAGAACAATTTAAAACACAATATAGTACCAAGGGGGCTTCGGATCCCACTGCTGCCAGGGCCAGATTCATAAACCCGGGCCTAAGTAAATGGGAACAGGAAGCAACTAATAGCTCTCTTCGCCTGATACGCCTCCTATTGGCAGAGGAAAAGAGTAATCTTGAGACCTTGAATAAAAAACTATCAGAAAGCATTGAGGTGGTCCAAACCTTCTCACGAGAGGTGGAATTTGCAAACAAGGAAAAACAGCTCCAAAATAAATATCCTTGAGAGATTTCAATACCATCCCAAGGAACGTAATCACCGCCAGTTCGTTAGAGATTTGGCAGACTTCAGGGACAATTGGATTTATTCATCCATTGCCAACAGAAAAGATATAACAGTTGGTTATACTGACCAATCCTCGACCGAGACAGACCTCTCTGACACAGATAGTATTAACAAGAGGATTAGACACTCACCTCATGGTGGAAATCGATGAGGGTAACAGAGAGGAGGTACAAGAGGGAGGGACCAGTGTTTTTTAGGGGGTACTGGCCAAAACTCGAGTCAGCTGAACCCAGCCCCAGTATACCCATTACACAATCGCACCCAAGCCCCCCAAAGCCTACAGGACCCCAAGTAGTTAACCTCTCCTCTCGCCTCTGAGTGCCATTGAGATCCAAGTTCTCAAACTAGGCCTCTCCTTTGTGCCTACAAACAGGTTCAATGTCATCAAGGACCTTAATCTTTTTGTTTGCAAGTTGCGTTGTCACAAGCATTTCAAACAACAGGAGAAAAAATTGTGTTGTGAACTTGGCATTCCTCTTGATATTCTATCTGATGTCCGATTGCTCTATGATCTTGGAAGGGAATCTGATCATTAGGAAGGCTTAGGTCCTTTTACCGATTTGAAGCTTAAAAGTTGCAAAATGCCACCTGTTTCAGCTGAGTTATCTTGTGTGGATGTCTTCCTGGACACTGTTTCACACCAAATTGAGGAACTATGACACCCCCATTTTTCTAATTTTGACCAAGACCATGCCACTGCTATTAATATACAGGGAGTGCAGAATTATTAGGCAAATGAGTATTTTGACCACATCATCCTCTTTATGCATGTTGTCTTACTCCAAGCTGTATAGGCTCAAAAGCCTACTACCAATTAAGCATATTAGGTGATGTGCATCTCTGTAATGAGAAGGGGTGTGGTCTAATGACATCAACACCCTATATCAGGTGTGCATAATTATTAGGCAAATTCCTTTCCTTTGGCAAAATGGGTCAAAAGAAGGACTTGACAGGCTCAGAAAAGTCAAAAATAGTGAGATATCTTGCAGAGGGATGCAGCACTCTTAAAATTGCAAAGCTTCGGAAGCGTGATCATCGAACAATCATTTCATTCAAAATAGTCAACAGGGTTGCAAGAAGCGTGTGGAAAAACCAAGGCGCAAAATAACTGCCCATGAACTGAGAAAAGTCAAGCGTGCAGCTGCCAAGATGCCACTTGCCACCAGTTTGGCCATATTTCAGAGCTGCAACATCACTGGAGTGCCCAAAAGCACAAGGTGTGCAATACTCAGAGACATGGCCAAGGTAAGAAAGGCTGAAAGACGACCACCACTGAACAAGACACACAAGCTGAAACGTCAAGACTGGGCCAAGAAATATCTCAAGACTGATTTTTCTAAGGTTTTATGGACTGATGAAATGAGAGTGAGTCTTGATGGGCCAGATGGATGGGCCCGTGGCTGGATTGGTAAAGGGCAGAGAGCTCCAGTCCGACTCAGGCGCCAGCAAGGTGGAGGTGGAGTACTGGTTTGGGCTGGTATCATCAAAGATGAGCTTGTAGGGCCTTTTCGGGTTGAGGATGGAGTCAAGCTCAACTCCCAGTCCTACTGCCAGTTTCTGGAAGACACCTTCTTCAAGCAGTGGTACAGGAAGAAGTCTGCATCCTTCAAGAAAAACATGATTTTCATGCAGGACAATGCTCCATCACACGCGTCCAAGTACTCCACAGCGTAGCTGGCAAGAAAGGGTATAAAAGAAGAAAATCTAATGACATGGCCTCCTTGTTCACCTGATCTGAACCCCATTAAGAACCTGTGGTCCATCATCAAATGTGAGATTTACAAGGAGGGAAAACAAGTACACAAAGTACACCTCTCTGAACAGTGTCTGGGAGGCTGTGGTTGCTGCTGCACGCAATGTTGATGGTGAACAGATCAAAACACTGACAGAATCCATGGATGGCAGGCTTTTGAGTGTCCTTGCAAAGAAAGGTGGCTATATTGGTCACTGATTTGTTTTTGTTTTGTTTTTGAATGTCAGAAATGTATATTTGTGAATGTTGAGATGTTATATTGGTTTCACTGGTAAAAATAAATAATTGAAATGGGTATATATTTGTTTTTTGTTAAGTTGCCTAATAATTATGCACAGTAATAGTCACCTGCACACACAGATATCCCCCTAATATAGCTAAAACTAAAAACAAACTAAAAACTACTTCCAAAAATATTCAGCTTTGATATTAATGAGTTTTTTGGGTTCATTGAGAACATGGTTGTTGTTCAATAATAAAATGAATCCTCAAAAATACAACTTGCCTAATAATTCTGCACTCCCTGTATTAGAGAAGAACTGGGTCATAGTCATTAAACCCTCGGATAAGGGGGAGAATACGGTGGTTATGGACCATGGTCAATATAGGGCCATGTGTGAGTCTTTACTACATGATTCATCCACATATGAGGTTTTACCGGGGCCAAGACCTCACAGATCATTACTAATGATGAATATAAGTTCTTGTTTCCATCTTGTCCCCGGTTGTTCACCTTTTACTGTCTCCCCAAACTACATAAGGGGACATATGCATATCCCCTTAAGGGGCGTCCCATTGTGTCGGGGGTGGGTAATCCATGTCAAAACTTGGGGATCTATATTGATCGCATCCTGGCCCCTTTTGTGGCGGAACTCCCCTCTTACATCTGTGACACTACGGACCTTCTTAAGCGTTTGTAAGGGATTCATCTGGGGGGGACAGCCTGCTTGCAAGCATAGATGTGGAGACCTTGTACTCTAGTATTCCACATTTCCTGGGGATCAAGGCAGTGGACCCCTTCCTGCGGACTCGCAGATGTCAATATCACGCCCACAGTCTCTTTGTCCTCCATCTTTTGGAATTCACATTGACTAAAAATGTGTTTTCCTTTGATAACAGGGTCTACCACCAGTTCGGGGGTACGGTGATGGTGAGTTCTTGTGCCCCTTAGTATGCTAATCTATTTCTGGGCTGGTGGGAGGAGACCCTGGTTTTCACGCAGGAACGGTCCCCGACTATGGACCTTGCGAGACTGTGGGCGCGGTATATCGATGACATCTTCATGATCTGGAATGGTGATGATGCCTCATTTAAGACCCTGGTGGATGAACTTAATGAGAATTGTATTAGACTGCATTTCACATTTGAAGTAAATGCTGTGCGTCTTCCTTTTCTGGATGTTCTCATCACTAAAACATCAGGGGGGAATTGGATGCGTCTGTATACAGAAAAGCCACCTCTACTTACACCTTATTGAGATGGGAAAGCAGCCACCCGCTCCCCCTACAAAAGGGAATCCCCTGGTGACAGTACCTACGGCTCAGGAGGAACTGTTCCACTAAGCGGGAATTTATTAGGCAGACCGATGACTTACGGTTGAGGTTCCTCCAACGTGGGTACCCGGACAAGGTCTTAAGGGGGGCATTTAGGTCAGCACTGCAAGAAAATTGGATGGACCTCCTTACCCCTAAATCCACTGATGCACAGACCCCTAAAAATTATCAGCCTGATTTCTATATATGACAGGGCGGCTACTGAGAACCCAGATGTTGTGCACAGGAACTGGGGCATTCTTAGAATGGACCCAGATCAGCCGGAGGTTGTGGGTAAATATCCACATCTCACTTACCGCCGTGGGTGCAGTCTTCGGGATAGGTTAGTTCCCAGTGAATACATACCCCTGTCTTCTATCGGATGTACGTGGCGACAGTCGAACATCAAAGGCTGTTACAGATGCAGTGGTTGCATTGCTTGCAACAATCTGCAGACAGGGAAAACCTTAGTACACAATCCATCATTACATTAGCTGCAGAACTCGCGGGGTGGTCTATTGCCTTACCTGTGAGTGTGGTAAAGAATATGTAGGAAAGACCATCCGCGAGTTCCACAGAAGCATTTTAGAACACTTAATTGATATCTCTAAGTCTAAAGACACATCAGTCGCCAACCATGTCCCTAACCATCATAATGGTAAAGCCTGGGTATACTTCATGGGAATTGACAGGGTCTTTCCTCCATGATGTGGGGTTAATTGGGGCCGCAAGATTCTCCAACGTGAGACTCGCTGGATCTATGACCTTAAAACCACAGATCCCTTGGGCTTAAATGAGCAGCTTAATTTTGGCTGCTTTATCTGAGAAGTTAATTCCTGACTTTAACTCCTAAAAACTTGTTGTCTAATGTTTCTTAAAAAGACTTCTACAAACCTGGGGCCCAATGTTATTACATCATCCGCTTGTAATTGCTGCCTCGACATTATTAATCTTAACCTATACCTAATTAGTAATAAAGGCATTTTGCTTCTTATTAGCCTTAGCCAATTAAGGTCCGAAGCTATAGTGATCTAATTGTTGCCATTTGGCATGCTCATCTGCTTTCCTCATAGCAGCAACAGAAGCTGGGGCTCCTCCCCCGGCTTCCGGGTTGCTGGGCAAATCTGCACGCCTCCTGATTATTACTTAGCCCGTCCCCTCACGTGTTTGCTGCCCGGTGAAGCGTGGCGCTTGTTTACGCTGCGTTCCATCTGATGCGCATCACACGTCAGGTGATGCGCGTCACATGACCGCATAAATATAAAATATATGTATGTGATGCCGCACTACATATGAGTTGGAGCGGCACTGCATGTGAGTTAAGGCCGCATTGAGTCAATTATCAACTTTCTTAAAGCCGTGTATAATACACAAGTTGCGCTTATATTCATGTGGTAATTTCCGATTGTAGATTTGTTGTGGGTCTATTACTCATGATTAGTTGTCTCCTTTGGCAAGTTGGAAAACGTTACAGTCCAGTAGCACTTCAGAATTGAGTGATCTCTCCTGTTACGGACATATGCGGCATGCGTAGGCCTTGTCGTCCCACATGCGCACAGGAATGTAGAGCTCACGCCTCCTGACCTCTCTCACCGACTTGGGTAACTCTATCAGCAGTATCCAAGTGCCGGCTTGCTCAATATTATCGTGGCTGGTCCCGGGTGCCGCATGCAGGGATTTACGTGAAAATTGGAGCGCTCTCAATATTAATGGAAATGAGTCTTTCCTACTGGCATTATTTGGTTAAGGGTCTTGTTATACCAGACGCTTATCGGTGGTTAAAAGACCCCCATATACAGCAAACTTTTAATAGTTAACCAAAGTCCTCCACTCTTGCTATAGGGAAAATCTGGTTTGGATGTATTGTAAATACAATATACAAGGTTGCATGGTGAGGTGTTAATGATATTTAAATACTTGTGTATAAAAAACCACAGTGTATTTAAATATCATTAACACCTCACCATTGCAACTTTGTATGTTGTATTTACAATACTTATTTATAACTCATTTAATCTTTATAAAATATTGTGTCTTCACACATAACTAAGAGACGCATAGGAAACGCAATGGAGGAATAAAATCGCATATTATTTTAGATATTTATACCTTCATGGGCAGTTCAATATAAGTGGCAAATCCAAACCAGATTTTCCCTATAGCAAGAGTGGAGTACTTTGGGTAACTATAAAAAGTTTGCTGTATATGGGGGTCTTTTAACCACTGAAGAAGGAGACAGTCACTTTCTCCGAAACGCGTCTAGTATAACAAGACCCTTAACCAAATGATGCCGGTAGGAAAGACAAATTTCCATTAATATTGAGAGCACTCCAATTCTCACTTAAATCCCTGCATGCCGCACCCGGGACCAGCCACGATAATATTGAGCAAGCCTGCACTTGGATACCGCTGATAGAGTTACGCAAGTCGGTGAGAGAGGTAAGGAGGCGTGAGCTCTACATTCCTGTGCACACGTGGGACGCCACGGCCCCTGACTCCGCCATCCTACACATGCTGCATATGTCCGTAACAGGAGAGATCACTGGATTCTGTAGTGCTACTGGACTGTAACATTTTCCAGCTTGCCAAAGGAGACAACTAATCGTAAGTAATAGACCCACAACAAATCTACAATCGGTAATTACCACATGAATATAAGCGCAACTTGTGTATTTTACACGGCTTAAAGAAATTATTGCGATTGCTACTGCTCATTGATAATTGACTCAATGCGGCGTCAACTCACATGCAGTGATGCTCCAACTCATATGTAGTGCTGCATCATATACATATATTTTATACTGTATGTATTTTACACATATTCTTTGATATTTTGTTTTATATCTGAAGAGACATATATTGGTGATATATACCACCTATTGTACGGCTTGTGCACATTGCCAATTTCCAGTATATATTGGACATTGAATTAAATAATGAACTTATGAAATTTCATGAACTTATCCTCAGCATCAATTGTTATTCAATATTAACGCATATGGAAACACTTGGATGAATTATTTGATATAGTGTTTCTGAAAAGGACATGATCAGTACATTTTATCAGCGCATATGGGAACATTTGGATAAAATACCGATTTCTGCCCATCGATATGTATGCTCTTATCTATTGATATTTATTTTAAAATGTTTTTTACTTATGTTTTTATTTATGTATTTTATATAATAAATTGTTTGGATATACACATATTATCTGGATACACAGCTATACTGCAGAAGGTTCTTCCTAGTGAGGTGTGCCCGACCCTCCAATATTACTATTACTTTTGTTTTTTATATAGATTGGGTGTATCTATTTTGGTTGGTGGCATCCTTCCATAGACATAAATTAGGTGAGCCAACACTATTCCTTTATAAATGAGACACTAGTCATAGACAGACAGTCTATGAATATCTGGGTAGCAGCCATAATCTTCAGGCTAGCAGCTATTACTTTGCCCCGCTTTTCATTTCTAACATTACCTCTACACTCAGGTGCATCAGTTAATGAGTGACTGAGGTGCAGCTTGTTACCTAGAACAGCGAGGTTGTATGTGGAAAGAAGGAGAGTGGGTCAGGAACCGGGTACAGGAAGCAGAAATGATGTAAAAAGTCATGTTGCAAGAAAAATCTACTTTTCCATTCTAGAACAGGGGGTGGGGGGAAGCAGGTCATGAACGGACACAGGAGAAAGGAATAGCCCACTTACAAATGGTCATAGTGAAAAATATTTCTTTGTTCTTATCACCTCCCCAGTAAGTCATTCATTTAAATCCTTTCCATCATGTGGATGATATATACCCTTTTAGACCTCACATGCCCTTATTTTCCTATGAATGGGATTTATCTGCCATGTCTGCTGGATACTTGACTGACTAATTTAAGTGTGTAATAGCTGTCCAGCAGGCAGTACCATTGATGGCGTTATCACTTCTTGGTGCTGAAGAACTTCACTGTGATACTCACAGTGTTCCATCTATACAAAGGCGCAGTGAGCCTTACAATGTCAGTCGACTTTTTTATTTGAAGCAGGCCGTTTGTCTTCATGAACAGCTGGCTTTTGCAACTTATAAAGACTAGAAAACAGCTGACAAAAGGAAAATTAAGAACCGACAAGGGTTGCTAACATTTTCCATAGTACATTTTATGTGCATTACAGCATCCACAATACTTCTTTACTGTTGCAGGTTGACTACATGTTGCTTCAAAATGTGTGGAGGGAAGGGAAGGTCAATGATGAATCCAAGGAAAAACTTTAGTGAGTACAAGTAGTGAGTGAGGGTCGATGACCTTTTAGGGTGCCACCTTGGAACAAACATTAAAGGGCTCAAACAGCTATTTATTGCACATCGCATCTTGGACACATTTTGCCAAAAGTCACATCAAAAATCGCAATGAAAATGCAATGTTCAGTGATCCCTAATATGTGCAGGACCTGTACAAATACAGTCACATAACCAACATAACCGAGCTATTTGTGTAATATACCCTTTAACGGACAGAAATACAATGGGAGATGTACGGTGGCAATTAAATTTCACCCCATAAAAAAAATATACCCTTTTAATGACAGATTTAAACGAAGCCTGCCACAGCTGGAACAACAGTTTTACTGTATTTCTATTTTTGCAACTGAATTTCACTGCAGAAAATAATAAATCCTTTGACGGACATTAATAAACTTGGCCAGCCTCTGCTGGAACACCAGATTTACGGTATTGCTATTTTGACAATTGAATGTCACCCCATAAATAAATATATCCTTTGCCGTACACTATTAAACTTGGCCAGCCACTACTGGGACACCAGATTTAAGGTATTGCTATTTTGGCAATTAAATTTCACCCCAGAAAAACAATATGTCCTTTGCCGTACACTATTAAACTTGGCCAGCCACAGCTGAAACCACTGATTTATGGTATTGCTATTTTGGCAATTGAATTTCACCCCAGAACAAAAGATATCCCTTGCCGGACACTATTAAACTTGGCCAGCCACATCTAAAACCACTGATTTATGGTATTGCTATTTTGGCAACTGAATTTCACCGCAGAAAATAATAAATCCTTTGACGGACACTATTAAATTTGGCCAGCAACTGCTGGAACACCAGATTTACGGTATTGCTATTTTGGCAATTAAATTTCACCCCAGAAAATTATCTATCCTTTGCCGTATACTATTTAACTTGGCCAGCTACTGCTGGGACACCAGATTTAAGGTATTGCTATTTTGGCAATTGAATGTCACCCCAGAAAAAAATGAATCCTTTGCCGTACACTAATAAACTTGGCCAGCCTCAGCTGAAACCACTGATTTATGGTATTGCTATTTTGGCAATTGAATTTCACCCCAGAACAAAATATATCCTTTTCCGGACACTATTAAACTTTTACAGTAACAGCTGGAACACCAGATTTACGGTATTTCTACTTTTGCAACTGAATTTCACCGCTGAAAATAATATATCCTATGACGGACACTATGAAACTTGTCCAGCCACTGCTGGGACACCAGATTTACGGTATTGCTATTTTGGCAATTGAATTTCACCCCAGAAAAATATATCCTTTGTCGTACACTTTTAAACTTGGCCAGCCACAGCTGAAACCACTGATTTATGGTATTGCTATTTTGGCAACTGAATTTCACCCCAGAAAATAATAAATCCTTTGCCTGACACTATTAAACTTGTCCCATCACAGCTGGAACACCAGATTTACGGTATTTCTATTTTTGCAACTGAATTTCACTGCAGAAAATAATATATCCTATGACGGACACTATGAAACTTGTCCAGCCACTGCTGGGACACCAGATTTACGGTATTGCTATTTTGGCAATTTAATTTCACCCCAGAAAAAAATATATCCTTTGCCGTATACTATTTAACTTGGCCAGCCACAGCTGAAACCACTGATTTATGGTATTGCTATTTTGGCAATTTAATTTTACCCCAGAACAAAATATATCCTTTGCCGGACACTATTTAACTTGGCCAGCCACAACTGAAACCACTGATTTATGGTATTGCTATTTTGGCAATTGAATTTTACCCCAGAACAAAATATATCCTTTGCCGAACACTATTAAACTTGGCCAGCCACAGCTGAAACCACTGATTTATGGTATTGCTATTTTGGCAACTGAATTTCACCTCAGAAAATAATAAATCCTTTGCTGGACACTATTAAACTTGTCCAGTCACAGCTGGAACAACAGATTTATGGTATTTCTAATTTTGCAACTGAATTTCACCGCAGAAAATAATATATCCTATGACGGACACTATGAAACTTGTCCAGTCACAGCTGGAACACCAGATTTACGGTATTTCTATTTTTGCAACTGAATTTCACCGCAGAGAATTATCTATCCTTTGACGGACACTATTAAACTTGGCCAGCCACTGCTGGGACACCAGATTTATGGTATTGCTATTTTGGCAATTGAATTTGACCCCAGAAAATTATCTATTCTTTGCCGGACACTATTAAACTTCGCCAGCCACTGCTGGGACACCAGATTTGCGGTATTGCTATTTTGACTATTTAATTTCACTCTAGAACAAAATATATCCTTTGCCGGACACTATTAAAATTTGCCAGCCACTGCTGGAATACCAGATTTAGGGGATTGCTATTTTGGCAATTGAATTTAACCCCTTAATAAAATATAGAAATTTCTATCCTGAGTTTCTAGGGGTGACAATAAGCACAGCCAAGCCCTTGATGTAGGATGTAGCAAAAAAAAAACCTACTATTGATGGATTGATGGACTTGGTGGCCGCTTGTGCTGTTGCACCACAAGACACAAAATGTCCGCCGATCAAAGTGACAGAAAAACGCTTTGTTGAGCCTAAAAACCAGTGAGAAATTAACTAGCAGAAGTTTAATGTTTCACAGCTCTAGATCGATCACTTCATTAGGTGTTTTTGCTGACTTTTCCCTGCCTAATCTCGCCCACACAGAAGCTGCGTCCTCTCCCTACACTAATCAGAGCAGTGTGACGTGCTGCGCTACGTGACTCCAGCTTAAATAGAGGCTGGGTCACATGCTGCACTTGGCCAATCACAGCCATGCCATTAGTAGGCATGGCTGTGATGGCTTCTTAGTGCAAGAAGTAAAACGCTAGCTGATTGGCTGCTGTGAAGCCCTTCAGAAAGCGGGAAGAAATCGCCAAACAACGGACCCGAACCTGAACTTTTTTGAAAATGTTCGGGTCTGGGTCCGGGTCTCGAACACCCAAAAATTCGGTACGAACCCAAACTATGCTCGAACTGTTCGCTCAACCCTACTTAACACTACTAATGGAGCGCCGAGTAATGATCCAGTTCTGATTTAGGGACTCAGCACTCTATTTAAACCCTTTCCTGGCCATACACCAGTGCCAGTAAAAGTCTCTGATTTACTAGCTTTGTTTGTGGTTCCTTTTTCCTGCACTTATTGGATAGCTTGTTCCTTTGACCCCAGCTTGTCTTCTGACAACTCTCTGTCTCTCGTTTTGGTACTGTGTTGTCCATTTAGTTCTGATATCGGCTTGTCTTCTGACAACTCTCTGTCTCTCGTTTTGGTACTGTGTTGTCCATTTAGTTCTGATATCGGCTTGTCTTCTGACCACTCTTTGTCTCTTATTTGGTACTGCATTGCTTGTCTGGTTCTGACCTACGCTCAAATCTGGTATTGTTTTTATCTGTCTTTGTTGTTTGTCCGTCTCTGCACTTAAGTAATGTAGATACAGTCGACCAGTTGCAATCTAGCTATCTAATGTTTGTACTACAAGTTTATATGGAAAGCAGGCTGGGTTCTAGCCTTCGGGCTCACTGTCCTTGTCTGTCCCTACCTACAGTCTTACCCCTTTCTTATCCACTTACTTATTTCCTTTTACTCACTGTCTATCTTGTGGAGGCTACAACTATACTGTGACTACTCAGCAACATGTAATATAAAACAAGTTATTTACTCTAATCTGCTGTCGCACACTATCAAATGTTGAATTCCAACCTCAGTATGGATGCGTTAGGAACCCTTATTACTTTCCTTACGTTATTTGGTTTCTTTGTGCTAAAATACTGATCTTCTATGGTATTGAAAACATATATAAAGTCTCCACAGTTAAAAATCCACTTTGCTCTGCATTTATAATTCAGTACAAACTCTACTGATACAGAATGAGTCCACATCCCACCAAATAGAAGGATTATTATTGTTGACCCAATTAAAGAAGTTTGTAATAACGTGTCTGCTTCTTGCCATACTCCCTGCACCAGTGACTCTATTGCTTCAATCTCCTCCTGTCTTTTTACCAAGCTGTCACTATTTACTTCATAAAAACATTAAACCTCTCTCTTCTGGTATCTTTCTCTCTTCTTTTAAACATGTTGTCATAACCCTCTACTAAAAAGAAAATCTATTTAACCATCTTCTGCTGCTAATGTCTGATCCATCTTTAATGTCTCTATTCATCTCTAATCTTCTGGACTGCCTTGTCTACTCTTGCATTATCCACTGTCTCTCTACTAACTCTATTCCCTTTACACTCTGCAGAAATTGCCGATACCAACCTGTAAATGATCTGAACGCTAAAAGCAATAGTAAATACATCATACTTATTCTTCTAGATCTCTCTGCAATTGAAACTGTAGACTTAAGTCTATTGTTCTCACGGACACTAAGCTCTATCTTGGTTTTTCTCCTTATTTCTTTGACAGCTCATTCAGTGTTTTATTTGCTAATTCTACTTCTTTTCCTCTTCCCCTTGATGTTGGGGTTCCTCAGAGTTCAATTTTAGGTGCTCTCCTTTTTTCTCTCTACATAGCCCTTATCATACAAACTATGTGTATCAGCATATTTGTATTTCAGTCCCATATCTATATAAAGAAACCTAATGATATACCTCATACCTTGACCTTAACCGTCTCTAACTGTCTTTTTATCAAAAACTGAATCTTTCAAAACTAAACTTTTTGTGTTTCTAACATCCATTAAGCTACCTATATCTGAAATTTCAATTACAGTGTGTGGACCTACCACAACTCCTAGGCAGCACATCCAGCGTATAACTTCAGCACAGCAGAAGTATTGTGCATTGTAAAGGGGATCAGACCCTTAAAAGTTGAAGTCCCAGAGTGGGACAAAAAAAAAGTGTAGAAAAAGTTAAAAAAGTAAAGTTTTACAAAAATTTTAAGTTTTAAGTAAAAAAAAAAAGCTTCCGTTTCCCCAAACAAAGTAAAAAAGAAAAGTATACATATTAGGTATCGCAGCATCCGTATCGACCGGCTCTATTAAACTATCACATGACCTAACCCCTCAGCTGAACACCGTAAAAAATAAAAAATAAAAACTATGCTAAAAAAAACATTTTTTTGTCACCTTACATCACCTTACATCACACCAAGCGATTAAAAAGGTGTATGCCCCCCAAAATCATATCAATCTGTCACCTCATCCCACAAAAAATGGAGACATTAGGTATGGCCACGTCCGTAGCAATCTGCTCTATAAAAGTACCACATGACCTAACCCCTCAGATGAACACCATAAAAAAAGATGCATATGCATCCCAAAATAGTGCCAATCAAACTGTCATCTCATCCCGCAAAAATAATACCCTACATGAGACAATTTCCCCCCCAAAAAAAAAAACTATGGCTCTCAGACTGTGGAGACACTACAACATGATTATTTATTTTTTTGGTTTCAAAAATGATATTGATGTGTAAAACTTTAATAAATAAAAAAGAAGACATATAATGTATTGCCACGTCCGTAACGACCTTTTCTAAAATAATACCACATTACCTAATCCCTCAGGTGAACAAGTTAATAAAATACAAAGCCATTTTTTGTCACCTTACATCACAAACAGTGTAATAGCAAGTGATCAAAAAGTGATATGCACCCCAAAATAGTGCCGATTAAACCGTCATCTCATCCCGCAAAAATTATACACTACCTTAAACAATTGCCCAAAAAATAAAAATAAACTATGGCTTTCAGACAATGGAGACACTAAAACATGATTTTTATTTTTTGTTTCAAAAATGATATTATTGTGTAAAACTTAAATTAAAAAAGTATCCATATTAGGTATTGCCACATCCATAACGATCTGCTCTATAAAAATACCACATGACATAAACCCTCAGATGAACACCGTCAAAAAAATAAAAACTGTGCTAAAAGAAAACATTTTATTTGTCACCTTACATCACTAAAAGGGCAACACTAAGCTATAAGAAAGGTGTATTCCCCCCAAAATAGTACCAATCTAACCATTGCCTCATTCCACAAAAAATTAAACCCCCTACTTAAGACAATCGCCCAAAAATTAAAAAAAATATAGCTCTTAGAATATGAGAAACTAAAACATGATTTTTTTTGTTCCAAAAAGCTGTTATTGTATAAAACTTAAATAAATAAAAAGTATACATATTATGTATTGCCGCGTCTGTAAGAACCTGTTGTATAAAAATATCACATGAATTAACCCCTCAGATGAACATCGTAAAAAAAACAGTCTAAAAAAACCAATTTTTTTGTCACCTTACATAACAAAAAGTGTAATACCAAGCCATCAAAAAGTCATACCTGCCCCAAAATTATACGAATCAAACAGTCATCTCATCCCACAAAAAATGAAACCCTACCTAAGACAATCGCCCAAAAAATAAAAAATAACTATGGCTCTCAGACTATGGAGACACTAAAAGATGAATCTTTTTTGTTTCAAAAATGATATCATTGTGTAAAACTTACATAAATAAAAAAGCATACATATTAGGTATCTTAACAAAAAGGACCGAACATAGGTAAGGTATATTTCATAATGTATACTCCAATGCATAAAAAAAGGCTTTAACCTATGTTGACCCAGTTCCAAGACGAATATTATTTAAAACGTCATTTTTAATTGTAAATAAACGTAAAATGGCTGTGAGCCTAACAGACACTTAAAATTAAAGTTGTCACTCATTGTCACTCATTACTGCCCAAATACCCCTGAAGAAGCCAGGTTACTGGCAAAACATGTTAGGGGGCAGTTGT
Source organism: Bufotes viridis (assembly GCA_033119425.1). Classification (NCBI taxonomy): domain Eukaryota; kingdom Metazoa; phylum Chordata; class Amphibia; order Anura; family Bufonidae; genus Bufotes; species Bufotes viridis. The sequence goes on along the minus strand of CM065596.1, from coordinate 36,001,481 downwards.
AGATTTTAATAACAGTTGATCACTCTGTTGTAGCTTAGTAGTTAAGTAGCCCTTGTCTGGACACCATGCATTTTCACAGTGACATAGGCGGTTGCCAGTTGGCCCATACCAGATGGTCAGTTAGCCCAAATAGTCTGCTAAGTTCACATAGGAAGTGCTGTGGTGTGTGTATTGTATGATTGAACTCTGACAGCTATTGACATAGTGTCAGACCAGTGTGTTGTAAAGTGTGTGTGTCTGTTAGGCCTCATGCACACGACAGTTGTTTTTAGCGGTCCGCAAAATGGGGTTCCGTTGTTCCGTGTCCGTTTTTGGATCCGTTGTGTTTCTGTGGTCCACCCGAAAATATTTAATATCTCCACCCAGGATAAAAGAATATATATGCAGGTCGTGGATGCGGATGACAGTTGGATGTGCCTCCGCATTTTTTCACTATCCCATTGACTTGAATGGGTCCGAGAACCGTTTTTCGCTGGCAAGAATAGGACAGGTTATATTTTTTTGATGGACAGTAATCACGAACCATGGACGCGGAGGACAAACGGTGCATTTGACGAGTTTACCACGGGCCCATTGAAAACCAATGGGTCCACAGAAAAGCACGAAAAACGGCTCAACAGACACGGAATCAAATAGCGGTCATGAGGCCGTAATAACATAGATCACAGAGGTAGTGTGTCTAGTGATTATATAGGACACACTAAAGCAGCCCTCAATAACCAACACAAAATATCATTTAACCACAACCTTTTGGTTCTTTTGAACACTCTTTTTCGGTATTAGTGTGGCATCAACACAGCTCTGTTGACGCCTTAATATCACGAAAGGCAGTGTTTCAATTTCTGGCTACAGATTCTGGCCTCTAGGTACATAGAGGTCGTAATACTGGCTTTCAACTGAGGTGGATATTTTTCAGTAAAGTAGGTAGTGTAGTGTAAATCTCTGGTTCCTAAAAAAAATCTTACCAGAAATATACCATAGCTCTCAGAGTGACAACTTTAATTTTAAGCGTCTGTTAGGCTCACGGCCATTTTACAATTATTTACAATCAAAAGTGGCGTTTTAAATAATATTCATCTTGGACCTGGGTTAAGATAGGTTAAAGCCTTTTTTTAGGCATTGGAGTATACATATTGTATCGCCGCGTCCGTAAGAACCTGCTGTATAAAAATATTACATGACCTATCCTCTCATTTGAACACCGTAAAAAAAAAATAATAATAACAAGTGTGTCAAAAGAGGCATTTCTTTTCGACCTTACATCGTAAGTAGACATATGGGGAATGTAAAGTAATAACTATTTTTGGAGTTATTAGTATCTATTATAAAAGTAGAGAAATTGAAATTTGGAAATTTGCTTATTTTTCCCAATTTTTAGTAAATTTGGTATTTTTTCATAAATAGAAATTACATTTTTTTATTCAATTTTAGCACTGTCATAAAGTACAATATGTGACGAGAAAACAATCTAACAACAGCCTGGATAAGTAAAATAATTTTAAAGTTATTACCTTATAAAGTGACACGTCAGATTTTCTAAAAATGGCCTGGGCAGAAAGGTGAAAAATGGCCCCGTCCTGAAAGGGTTAAATAAAGTTTATTATTATTATTATTATTATATTATTATTATTATTATCCCTGTATTTGTACATAGACTGAGACCCTTGTGTAAGCACTTTTTAGAGTTTATAGAGAAATTTCTCCTGACTAATGCATGTTATGCTATTACAGTTACCTGTGATTCTCTTTCTGAACTGCAGGGCTGTTGACTGTTGTGTCCTATCAAGTTGTTAAAATTTTCATTCAACTCTTATTTCCTTAGTTTTTTTTCTTGAACAGCTGTAACAACCTGTATGAATGTCATAACTTTTGTGGAGGTTTTTCATCAGCTTTCTTTATAGTGCAGGGCATACAATTCTCCGATCCCTATATACAGTATTGCCGTATAAGGCCTTATGCTTGAGATCTGTAACATATGAATCCAGAATCCGGTGTTCATCAGCATATCAAAATATGTGGTAAATGCACGCATAAGTTCCCATAAGAAAATTAACAGCTGTATGTTTAAATGTATACAAGCTTTTTCCTAAAAGTTCAGTGGGACCAGACAAAACAAACAGATGATTTAAGATCTTGTAAAAACCTTGATTTAGTGAAACAAGACTACACTGAGAACGATGTGGCATGCAATATGTTGTCTATTTTAAGAACTTTATTATTAGTTTAATGCTCATTTGTGTGAGAAATTATATTAAAGAGCTGTCATGTCAGTGACATTGGTTGCTTCACTGGAATAACTACAAAATTACCAAATAGATATATATTTTTTTTTTACAGAATACAAGTTTTGCAAGTGGCAATTTTATGGAAGAAGCGCTATAACAGATATTATCGCTGCTTGAACATTATGCCGCTTCGTTAAAAGGATCTGTTAATTTACAAATTGGTTTGTTACATAAAGAAGTAAAATTGATTTCTATGCAAGAGTCACACAGGAATTACAGACATTAATTCTTCATATGTATCTTACATAGTAAGATTACCCCAGAAAAAGCCAATTCCCTGGCGAAACGACGTTGGGAGGAGGCGACTAAGGGATCTGCATGTTAACTGTGTGTAATTCTTACTATGGATTTTCACACTTAGCCCTATTTACCTGTTTACCATGTCTTTAATTGCACTTATGGGCTCAGTGCGATTATTGTATATTTTTTCTGGTACACCCCTTTCTTTTCATGCTGATTCCCCAGCCCCCTCTTAGGTGCTTGTCTTTTATCAAATGTTCTTCTTGCTTTGCTGCTATTATTACATATATTTAAATGTTGTTATGTAATTAATAAAGTAAATCTTTATTTTAATTTCATCTGGAAAGGTCTTTGTTCAATTTTTGTGTGAGTGATTCATAGATGGTAAAGGCAAAGTCTGCTGGTGTGTGGTCATCTGCGTCTTCATTATGTTTACTGCTGGACCCGCGATGACGTAATTCGGTCCATACCACAAAAGGAGGTGTACATTCACACATACATTTTCCAAAATAAAGCCAGTGTCACATAAAGAATTTCACCAACAAGTAAGGAGACTTGCATTCACCCATACATTTTCTGAAAAATAGCCAGTGTCACATAAAGTATTTCACCACTAAGTAAGTCGTTCCATACCGCAAAAGGAGGTGTAATTCATCCATACATTTTCCGAAAAAAAGCCAGTGTCACATAAAGAATTTCACCACTAAGTAAGTCGTTCCGAACCGCAAAAGGAGGTGTAATTCACCCATACATTTTCTGATAATAAGCCTGTTTCATATTACTAATTTCACCACTACATAATTCAGCCCATACTGCAAAAGGAAGTGTACAGTCACCCATGAATTTGACTAAAAAAAGCCCGTTTCATATTACAAATTTCACCACTACGTAATTCGGCCTGTACCACAAAAGGAGGTGTACAATCACCCAAAAATTTTCCCCAAAAAAGCCTCTGTCACATAAAAAATTTCACCACAACATAATTCGGTCCATACAGCAAAAGGAGGTGGTACAGGCACCCATTAAATTTCCCAAAAAAAGCCTGCTTCACAGAAAAAATGTCACCGTAAAAATGCCTTCATCACATATAACTGCACTGCTGAACGGCAAATAGGCCTTTATTTTTTTTTAAATTTTACACTACACAAGGCTTATCATCAAATAAATGCAACAATGAACGGCTAATATACATTTTTTTCTTTCACTAATACATGGCAAACTGGGATTCACAATATATCAATGCGCAGAACGTGAATTAGGCCCAAATTTTGTTCTACTTTTACACTACAGGCTTTTCAAAAGAGAAGTACAACACTGGACGGCGAATATATTTTTATTTTGCCAGTAATACACTGAAAAAAGGGCTTCACAATATATCACTTCACCGCAGCACGTCAATTAGACCCAAATTATTTTCTACTTTTACACACCAGCTTTTCAACAGATATATGCAACGCTAGATGGCGAATATATTTTTATTTTGCCACAAATACAGGGAATACAGGGCTTCAGAATGTATCACTGCACCGCAGCATGTAAACTAGGCCAATTTTTTTTTCTAGCTTTACATAACAGGCTTTTCAACAGATATATGCAACACAAACCAAATAATAGGGAGACCAGCTACAGAAAACACCTTGGAGCCTCATTTAAGAGTCTCAACACAGCAATCCAATGTGCAAAGCTCCCTGGGAAACAGTAATATGCAAAATAAATGTGGAGCCCCAGTATTGGGTCTACAACACAATGCAAGCCAGATATCCCTCAAAAGAAAGAAAACAGAGCAAAGGGGTGTCTCCATTACATAGATCACCAAATCCACCATAATTAGTGGCCCCTATGTCAAGATTCCACTTTTTTACAAGCTTTAAGGATGTGACGGGGAAGACCTAAGCCATTTATCCATCCACAGACAGCTGTTTCAGAGTGTTGCCCCTCATCAGTGTGGAGTAGGATTATGGCTAACCAGGAGCAATGCCTTGGAGACTACTCAAACCAAATAATAGTTGATCTCAGGGAGACCAGCAACAGAAAACACTGTGGAGCCTCATTTAAGAGTCTCAACACAGCAATCCAAAGTGCAAAGCTCCCTGGGAAACAGCAATATTCAAAATAAATGTGGAGCCCCAGTATTGGGTCTATGCAACACTAAATGGCGAATATATTTTTATTTTGCCACTAATAAACTGAAAACAGGGCTCCATAATATATCACTGCACCCAGAACGTCAATTAGGCCCAATTTTTTTTCTACTTTTACACAACAGGCTTTTCAACAGAGAAGTAAAACACTGGACAGCGAATATATTTTAAAGGGCTTTAAAACAGATAACTGCACTGCTGAGCGGCAAATATTTTTTTTTCTTTTTCCACTAATTCACTGAAAAAAGGGATTTAAAACAGATAACCGAAACGCTGAGCGGCATATTTATTTTACTTTTGCCACTAATAAACGACAAAAAGGGCTATAATTTTCACCCGTCACCACACAACGGCTAATAAGCTCTTTTTTTTCACACTAATACAAGCCAAAATATACTTTAGAACATATAACTGCACCACACAAGGGCAAATAAAACGTATAAATATTTCCTTGTTATAAACCCTGTTAATGCCTGTATCAAACAGCACTTGCACCCTTGCCATACTGTCCGAAATCAGTTTCTCTAAATCCTTCTCTGAAGTCGTGGCTAATATAGAACTGGTTTTTGATCATATGTTTTTTTTTTTGTGCGAAATGCAGCATGCTTTAGTTATGGCACTGGAGAGCTTTCTGCAGCAGGTCCCTCTTTGAAGGACTTGATGAGGCTATGTATAACTAGAGATAAAAACTTTTCCAAAAATTTGTTTTGGGTCAGAAATGAACAAAGCTGTCAGATTCAGGGCTACATAAATTTGACCTAAATGTTTTTGTGACACTCCTGAGGTTTCATAGGATAATATCAAACCCCTGTCAACCTATTTAATTACAAAACAGCATTAGTAATTGTAGCTGGCCAGCTAAGACCTGTCTTAGGTTGCTAATATGGCTTATATGTTTATACAGCTAGACCTGCTAATAACCTTAATACAGTTCATATGTTTATATGTTAAAGACAAAAGCAGAGTTATTTACTGTGACTTCATGTTTTTGGATGTCATGTAGCAGTTATATATTGTGTTCAGAGAAGCAGTAAAGATAATCTGTCTTTAGGATTCATTATAAGAATATAAGGTAAGCTCAATGACACAGCAGAATAAGCAGAAAGCATAGAGTTAAACTGTTGTTACTGCCCAGGAGTCTTAACCAATCACAGCCAGCCTCACACTGAGCAGGAATCTTGGCCAATCACAGCCAGTATGACACTCAGCCTGTCTGGGATATTCCCTAGCAGGAGATGCTAGAATTCATTACACCAGAGGTGACAAGCTGAACAGACATTCACTCTACTAAGAGTTCAGTTTTATGGAAGCAAAGAGGCTAAAATAGGTATTTAATACAGTTATAGATGTTCCCATTGTTAATGTAGTGAGTAGAACTATATACTGAACTGGTTATATGTGTTTACTTGCAGTTCCACCAAATAAACAGTATGCAAATAACAAATACCAAATTGCGACCAAACTACACATAGTCTGTGAACTGCTCATACCAGATCATATAGAGCAAGTAAAACTATTGGTTAAGCCTCAGATATACCTTTCAGAGAGATCATAAAATGCTTAAATAACTTAAAGTGAAAGTACAGATTCTGAAGAGAGAAAAATATCCACCATTTTATTTTGAATGACAAAATTGAACAGTTAAACCGCCATTTTGTGATACTTTATTCCACACGTGTTTTGTACATGGACTGTCTGCTGCGGAGGCAGCAGCATTATGTATGAAGAAAAGTTCAAGTTAATAAAGAAGTTATTTCAAGCATTTGGAGTGCTCTTTAAACCTACTGCTTCCATAAAACAGCGCTAGAGGAATCACAGGGTAATAGACATTCTGCTTAGACTAGAAAAGTCAGAGACACAAAAATTCTTTTAATGCCACAGTGCATAAGGCACTTCATTGTGCTGCACCTGCCACAGTGGAACAATTACCCTTAGAGGGCGAAGCGATAGCGCTCCTCAACTTGCACAGTAAAGAGCACATTAGAGCAGCGAAGCACCAGCATATACCACCGCACAGCAACTGTTCCCTTAGTGAGCAAGTAAAGACTCCTCAGTGGAGCTACCATAGAGGTTATAGAACGTGTGTATTAGTCAAACTGCAACTGACTCTTATAGTGGCAGAACGGCAAAGGCAAGACAGTCAGAGAAAGAGCGCCAACCCTCCTGCGATCACTAGAGAGAGAAAAAGGTGCATGGTGTCAAGAGCTAGAGTGCCCGCTCCGCTACCCACAAAGAGGCCACGTACTGCAGCCAGCTAGTTTCCCGCCACTAGACCCAAAAGCTGCAGCAGCATATCCAAGCCAGCGCATCACATCAACAGATCATCGCAAGTCATCACAGAGCATCGGGAGTCAGCATAGAGCATCGCAAGTCAGCGCAAGCATCGCATCACATCAAGAAAAGACAAGTCTCTTTTAAGACATTTGTTCCAGGAACCTACAAATCACAGTATCCTGCTCTTCAGAATAAGGTCAGAGCTTTCCTTTTTGTTACTTACTAGCTGAAGGACCCTGCTTCGCCTGGGTATATTTAATCTATTTCATTTAAAGCCTATTTTACACCGCCAAAATATATATTTGACATTTTTGCGGTGAAATAGACAATCCGTGTAATTTTGGGGGAAAAAACGTATTCCTTGTCCACAAAACAGTTCTGCATACACCGTCCAATGACATATTTTATATTTCTGCAGGGAAATAGTGCTTCTTTGTTTTTTATAGAAAGAAAACGTTATTCAAGGTCCACCAAACAGTCTGAAATACCCATTCAAACCACCTGTTTTACATTGCTACTGTGAAATACAGCATGTGTATTTTTTTTTACAAAAAAGTGGCAATCCTCATCCACAAAGCATCTTGAAATATACCGCTTAAATAACGATTTCACATTACAGCTGAGAAATAGTGCATTATTCTATTTTTGTGGGAAAAAAGCAATATTCTTGCTTCACAAAGCAGTTGTACATACACGTTATAAATATCTACTTTTAATGTACATCAGTTAAAAACAGCATTTTGGGGTTTTAGGCCATGTTTTAGGCTGAAAAAACAGTTGTGCATCCGTCGTTTAAATAATTATTTCAAATTTATAGCAGTTCAATACTGCATTTGTGAATTTTGGTGACCAAATCTGTGTTCTGCGTCCTCAAATATGGTGTCCATACATAGTATAAATATCTACCTTTAATGTACAGCAGTTAAAAACTGCATTTTGGGGTTTTATTGAAAAAAGCTGTGTTTTAGGCCAAAAAAACAGTTGTGTATTCATCGTTTAAATATTTTTTTTCCAATTTATAGCAGTTAAATACTGCATTTGTGAATTTTGGTGACCAAATCCGTGTTCTGGGTCCCCTAAATCTGGTGTCCATACATAGTATAAATATCTACTGTTAATGTACAGCAGTTAAAAACAGCTGTGTTTTAGGCCGAAAAAACTGTTGTGCATCTGGCGTATAAATAATTAATTTCAATTCACAGCAGTGAAATACTAATTTTCTGTATTTTATTACAAAAATGCTTGTTCTTGTTCCACAAACCACTTGTGCATACAGCGTACCAAAATTTTTTTTTACATTTCCGTATAGATATTGAGAATCAGTGTATTTTGGGCCCAAAAAACATTACTCTTGGTCCACAGAGCATTTTTATGACACGGGCACTGCCTTAGCGAACGTAATTGTCGACTAGTGGCAGGTAAATTAACACCAGAGAGAGACCAATCTTTCAGCTTGATGGGTGAACTCAAATAATGAGGAGAACATCACATAAGGGACATGGGCATGGTCGTAGTGGTGGAGCTTCTGTTGCTGGGAGAGGACATGGCCGTTCAGCGCCAACTACCGCTCCAAGTCAAACACCTTTCTCTGGTGCGAGTAGGCGACAGAATCTGCAGAGTTATTTGTTAGGCCCAAATGCTGCTCTATGGATGGTGAAGCCAGAACATGTACAGGTGATAGTAGATTAGGTGGCTGACAGTGCCTCCAGTTCCTTCACAGTATCTAACACCCAGTGCTCTGCAAAAAGCTCAGAGTTGGCACCTGCAGCCCATGCCCATCAGTCTTCCACCTCACCCCCTTGCAAATCAGCCAAGCAGTCAGAGCCCCAAATCATGCAGGAAAGTCTCATGCTTTTTGATGAATCTGTTGGCAGGGTTTCCCCAGCCCATCCACCTAACCCTGCCCCAGAAGAGGAAGACCTTGAATGCACTGATGCTCAACCATTTTTGTTGCAGGATGAGGACATGGGAAGACCGCCGCAACACGTCTCTGATGATGATAAAACACAGGTGCCAACTGCTTTGGCTTTCTGCAATGTGCAGACTGACGAGGACGGCAGCGGTCATGACTGGGTTGAAGATGAAGTGGAGGATGATGAAGTCCTAGACCCAGACTGGACTGAAGGTCGTGGTAGTGAGGCGTGCAGTTCTGAGGAAGAGGCGATGGTCGCACAGAGGCAACAGCAAAGCAAAAGAGGGAGCAGGGTGCAAAATCGCAGCAGCTGTTTCAGAGACAGTACACCTGCTACTGTCCACCGCACCCAGGCACCGAGCACACCAAGGCCTGCTCCAAGGAGTTCATTGGCATGGCAGTTCTTCACACAATGTCCTGACGACAAGACACGAGTGGTTTGCATGTTGCGCCATCAGAGCCTGAAGCAAGGCATAAACGTTCTTAACCTCAGCACAACATACATGACCAGGCATCTACATGTAAAGCATGAACTGCGTGGAAAAAACATCTTAAAAACCAGGAATCGTCTCAGGCTCCTCCTGCTCCCTCTTCTGCTGCATCCTCGGCCTCTCCCTCCACTTCTGGAGTCACAGTGGCACCTGGCTACCAGCAAACAGAGGATGCTCCACCCACACCACCACATATGACACCATCACCAAGCATCTCCACCGTGTCACACGGCAGCGTTCAGCTGATCGTCTCCCAAACATTGGAGAGAAGGAGGAAGTACCCACCTACCCACCCTCGAGCCCTGGCCCTGAATGGCAGCATTTCAAAATCACTGGCCTTTACAATGCTGTCATTCCGTCTGGTGGAGACGGACTGTTTCAAACAGCTGAAGGCAGTGGCTGTCCCCCAGTACGTTGTTCCCAGCCACCACTACTTTTCCATGCAAGCCGTCCCTTCCCTGCACAACCAAGTGGAAGATAAAATCAAGTGTGCACTGCGCAACGCCATCTCTGGCAAGGTCCACATAACCACAAATGCATGGACCAGTAAGCAGGGCCAGGGTCGATATGTCTCCCTAACTGCACACTGGGTAAATGTAGTGGTGGCTGGCCTGAGGCGGATAGCGGTTTGGCGCATGTCTTTCCGCCACTGAGGATCGCAGGGCATTATTCTTTGCCTTCTGTTGCCTCCTCCTCCTACTCAGCTTCCTCCTTCTCTACCACCTCCTTATCCAGTCAGCGACAGACCTTCACCACCAACTTCAGCACAGCCAGGGGTAAACGTCAGAAGGCGGTTTTAAAATTAAAACTTATGTCTTTGGGGGACAAACCCCACACCGCACAGGAGCTGTGGAGGGGCATAGAAGAACAGACTGATGAGTGGTTGCTGCCAGTGAGCGTCAAGCCCGGCCTGGTGGTGTGTGATAATGGGCCAAATCTAGTAGAAGCTCTGGGACTAGCCGCTTTGACGCACATCCCTTGCCTGGCACATGTGCTGAATTTGGTGGTGCAGAAATTCCTTAAAAACTACCCAGACATTTCAGAGCTGCTGCAGAAAGTGCGGTCTGTCTGTGCACACTTTCGGCGTTCTTCCCCTGCTGCTGCTCGCCTGTTTGCGCTGCAGTGTAACTTCGGCCTTCCCGCTCACTGCCTTATATGCGACGTGCCCACTAGGTGGAACTCCACCTTGCACATGCTGGAGAGACTGTGCGAGCAGCAGCAAGCGATAGTGGAGTTTCAGCTGCAGCATGCACGGGTCAGTCGCTCTGCAGAACAGGACTTCAACACTAATGAGTGGGACTCCATGCGAGACCTGTGTGCCTTGTTGCAGTGTTTCGAGTACTCAACCAACATGGCCAGTCCCGATGAAGCCGTTCTTAGCGTTACAATGCCACTTCTATGTCTCCTTGAAAAAAAACACTTAAGGTGATGATGGAAGAGGATGGCACAGGAGGAAGAGGAGGAGGAAGAGGGAGCATTTCACAGGGTTTCTGGCCAGTCATTCCGAAGTGGTTCAGAGGGTGGGTTCCTGCACCAGCAGAGGCAAGGTACACATGTGGCCAACCAGGGCACAGATCTGGAGGATGAAGTAGAGGAGGAGGAATCGTGTTAACAGCAGGGTGCCACCCAACGCAGCTCATCGCCATCACTGGAGCATGGCTGGGGGGATATGGAGGACACAGAAGATATACTACCTACAGAGGACAGCTTATCCTTACCTCCGGGCAGCCTGGCACACATGAGCGACTACATGCTGCAGTGCCTGCGCAATTACCGCAAAGTTGCCCACATTTTAACTTGTGTTGGCTACTGGGTTGCCACCCTGCTGGATCCCCGTTACAAAAACAACATGCCATCCTTAATTCTCTCACTGGAGCATGATAGGAAGATGTGTGACTACAAGCTCACACTGGTAGATGCGCTCCTGAGGGCATTCCCAACTGACACAGGGGGACAAGTGGAAGCACAAGGTGAAGGCAGAGTCGGAGGAGGAGGATGAGGTCGCCAATGCAGCTGGGTCACGGCCATCACCTCACAAGGCAGGGTTACCATGACTGACATGTGGAAAAGCTTTGTCACCACGCCACAGCAACCGGCACCAACAGCTGATATGAAACCTCTTAGCAGGAGGCAGCATTTCAACAACATGGTGGAACAGTACGTGTGCACAAGCCTACACTTACTGACTAATGGTTCTGCCCCATTCAACTTCTGGGTCTCCAAATTGTCCACATGGCCTGAGCTTGCTCTTTATGCCTTGGAGTTGCTGGCCTGCCCTGCAGCCAGTGTATTGTCTGAACGTGTATTTAGCACAGCAGGGGGCGTCATTACAGACAAACGCAGCCGCCTGTCCACAGCTTACGTGGACAACTTCACGTTCATTAAAATGAACCAAGGTTGGATCCCACAAGTCTTGTTTGTTTGAGATGTCCCGAACTATTCGCCGGCGAACAGTTCCCAGCGAACGGGCGAACATATGCGATGTTCGGTCAACCCTCTATACATCATCATTGAGCAAACGTTGACCCTGTACCTCACAGTCAGCAGACACTTTCCAGCCAATCAGCATACCCTCCCAGACCCACCCACCTCTTATCAAAAAGCAAGGACAGCATCCATCTTAGATTCATTCTGAAGCTGCTGTGTTAGTTACAGCAGGGAGAGTGCTGCTGCTGCTGAATTAATAGGGAAAGCGTTAGCTAGGCCAGTGTTCTGTGTCCAATCCAGTCCTCGAAGACTCATCTGCTGTAAGGACAGCATCCTGACAGCACCCCAAAAAGCCATTTTTAGGGCTGGTACATCAGTCTGCTTTTATTTATTTATTATATATATATATATTGTAGTTGCCTGCCCGTGTGTGAGACAGACGGTACTGTGTGCACACCACTCATATAGGGTTGCACAGTACCTTGCAGATAAAAAAGTCATTTAATTTTTACCCTTTAATATAATTGCAGTTGCCTGCCAGTGTGTGTCAGGCCCACAGACTGTACTGTGCCCACCGCCCACCACTCATATAAGGTGGTACATTGCACGGCACACGCGCAGTGAAATAAAATTCAAACGAAGCGGACCGAGCAAAAATCTATTCTTTACACAGACCCTGGCCCTGATAAGAGACAAAACAGAGGTTAAACTGATAGGAATAGTACTTAGTTAACACTAGTTGCATTGGTGTCAAATTCCATTGCAAGTGCCCAAAATTAGAAGGAAGCAGACAGAGCAAGCTTTTTTCCCTATCTCCCCATACAAGGATTCAATTCAATATATGTCCCCTGATAAGGGAATTAACATAGATTAAAATGGTAAGAATAGTAGTTTACACTATTTGTATTGGTGGCACAGTACATTGCACGGCACACGCGCAGTGCCCCATATTGGAAGTAGGAGGACAGACCAATCATCTTTTTCCATCTCCCGGTTCCTAAAATATATTCCATACACTGGCCCCTGATAGGGGACAAAATAGAGTTTAAACTGGTAAGAACAGATTTTTTAATTAAAAAAAAAGAGGACAGCCTCTGTAGAGCTGGGTATTTTTTTGCCGTGTTACTGAACGCTCATACACAATGGCTGTAGGCTCATGTGTCCTTTTGCGGAGGTGACAAATCTGGTCAGTCAAACCCAAGGCAACATCAGCGACCTCATCCCATATGCGTTTTTTCTGGAGCGTGCCCTGCGAAGAGTGTTGGATCAGGCCGTAGATGAGCATGAAGAGGAAGAGTTGTGGTCACCATCACCACCAGAAGCAGCTTTGTCGTCGTCGATTGCTGGACCTGCGGCAACGCAGAGAGAGAAATCTGAAGAAGAGGAGTCAGAGGAGGAAGGTGGCTTTGAGGAGGTGGAAGACCAACCACAGCAGGCGTCCCAAGGGACTTGTTGTCACCTTTTGGGGACCCCTGGTGTTGTACGTGGCTGGGTGGAGGAAGAGACCTTCAATGACGTCAGTGAGGACAAGGAACGTGACATGGCTAGCTTGGTATCCAACCTTGTGCAAATGGGGAGTTTGCGGTTGTGCAAATGGACTGTTTGCGGTGCGTTAAACGGGGAGTTTGGTCTGTCAGAGTTTGGTCTGTCACTGTGAAGTGGTCGTAACCCATAAACTACCTGATCGATACAACCTTCATACCTCATCATACCTATACACACACTGGATGTTTTAAAGCACGTTATTCCAAACAATTTAGGAATGTTAGGGGATTTATGCCCTTTATGGATTAAAACCCGACTCTGCGTCAACTATGTAATTTTCCATGGCAGCTTTGCCATGGATCCCCCTCTGGCATGCCACAGTCCTGGTGTTAGTCCCCTTTAAAAAACTTTTCCATCACTATTGTGGCCAGAAAGAGTCCCTATGGGTTTTAAAATTCGCCTGCCTATTGAAGTCTATGGCGGTTCGCCCGTTCGCGAACATTTGCGGAAATTCACATTTGCGAACGGAAAATGTTAGACACTCCCCTATCACTGCTCCTGTTGCTGCTTTGACATGGCCATTGATGTAGCATCTCAGGAAATAAAAAAGCTGCATGTACATGGTCATATGACAGCGGCCTAGAACAGACAATTGTTGGAGCAATAGAGGTAAAAAAAATACATAAAAATGTACAGCTACCTTCATAAGTTACTATTTTAATAGATGTTGATACAAAACCAAAAACCCTTTTAAGGTTTTGAGCTGTAGAGATCTTTGGTCTTCTACTGATCAGCTTCACTGCTTCATGCTAGCCTCCAACCTTGAATGGAGAGGAGTCATTGACCTTCTTGTTCTCTGAGTACCGTAAATAAATATTTCTACTTTTTTCATTTATAAAGAATAAAACAGATATTTAAACCATTTTGTAGATGTGCCTTCTTTTTCATGGTTTGGAAAAAGAAAAAAAGGAGAAATCCAGAGCTATGTACATCTGAGGATAGCAGCTAAATAAGATTATGAGGGCAGGTGATTGTGCTATTTCTCCTCATAGATTTACTTTAAAGATCAATGCAAGTGTCTTGCAGAATATAGTGTAACATGTTCTTTGCTTTAAACTGGAGTTTTTTCCTAAAATGAAAAAGGAATCATAATTTTATGTCTGTGCTGGATGCCAAATAGTCGAACATAATGTATTACAAAAAACCCAAAGGACTGTTGTACTTGTGCATTCTTAAGGTAAAAAGTGAGCTACAATACAAAATCACTGACAAATAAGAGACTTTCAAACCTTTATAATAAGGGGAGGGGATTCATGTAAAAGCACAAGTGGTTTTTAAAAGCCACAACTCCTGCTGACTTTGGATTTTAGAAAACTGAAGCTCCAAATTGAGTTGAGTTTTACTATTAGACTGAAAAAATTGTGTGTGTGTGTGTGTGTGCATATATATATATATATATATATATATATGTATATATTATGAAGGCTGAGGTTGCACACGTCCCTCTCGTTCTTCCGGGTAGGAGGAGTCGCCTCTTCATTCCTGCTCAGCCACTCGGACTATTCCGGTCTCCTGCACGCCTGAACTTGCGACATCCAGGGTAGGTGGCCGATTCCCCACTCCCCCTCTGCTCGTGCTCCCTGCCGGTACCTCTGTACAGCAGCACCGCCTGCGTCATTCAAACCACTGCTGGCAGGGAATCGCGACTCCGCCTAAGCTTGCGTTCCACCTTGGAACTCAGCCATGCGCTTGCCCCCGCCGAGGTCAAAGCCAGGGGCCGGCAGGGTGCACGCTGACGCTTCTGCTGTCTTCAGGTAAGCACGCTCTGCCCTCCGGATGTCCAAACAGTGGACATGTCCAAGGCACAGTGCCCTCCAATAGTTATTTAAGTTTATTGGGACATACTGAATTGTTGTCTTCATTTCTGTATGGAATACATTCTCGAGTGTATGTTTAGTCTCAAGGTTATTCCTCCCCAACACTTGGGTGCAGGTCAGCGCACCACATACAGTTATAACAGGTTAATTTGCATGTTCTGTAGTGTATGCCCCCTCTTCTCATTGGTAACATAGCACAGAAGTGCTCCTATACTCCGACCCATCTGTTCTTGGGTCCCGGTACAGGCCCACTAGTGGTCTGTGGGGCTTCAGCAATTTCTTTTGGGGATCCCTTCTGACTCCCTTCTTTAGGCGCCGGCGAGCGGCATGTCCCGCATGCATGCCAGGAAGCCCTTTTAACCACCTCAGCCCCCCTAGCTTAAACACACTTAATGACCAGGCCACTTTTTATAATTCTGCACTACACTACTTTAACTGTTTATTGCTCTGTCATGCAACTTACCACCCAAATGAATTTTACCTCCTTTTCTCATCACTAATAGAGCTTTAATTTGGTGGTATTTCATTGCTGCTGACATTTTTACTTTTTTGCTATTAATAAAAAATGACCAAAATTTTTGCAAAAAAATGACATTTTTCACTTTCTGTTGTAATTTTTTTTTTTAAAAACTACTTTTCTATATAAACTTTTCACAAAATTTATTGTTCTATATGTCTTTGATATAAAAAAAAATCCAATAAGTGTATATTTATTGTTTTGGGTAAAAGTTATAGCGTTTACAAACTATGGTGCAAAAAAGTGAATTTCCGCATTTTGAAGCAGCTCTCACTTTCTGAGCACCTGTCATGTTTCTTCAGGTGCTAGAATGCCAGGATAAATACCCCCCAAATGACACCATTTTAGAAAGAAGACACCCCAGAGGGGCATGGTGAGTTCATGTATGATTTCATATTTTTTCACAAGTTAGCAGAAAATGACACTTTCTGAGGAAAAAATAATAATAATAAAGTTTCCATTTCTGCTAACTTCTGGCAAAAAAAAAAAAAAAAAAAAAAATCTTTCACGGACTCACTATGTCCCTCAGTAAATACCTTTGGGTGTCTACTTTCCAAAATGGGGTCATTTGTGGGGTGTGTTTACTATTCTGGCATTTTGGGCGGGGCTAAATTGTGAGCATCCCTGTAAAACCTAAAGGTACTCGTTGGAATTTGGGCCCCTTTGCGCACCCAGGCTGCAAAAAAGTGTCACTCATGTGGTATCGCCGTACTCAGGAGAAGTAGGGCAATGTGTTTTGGGGTGTATTTTTACATATACCCATGTTGGGTGAGAGAAATATCTCTGTAAATTGACAACATTGTATAAAAAAATTAAAAAGTTGTCATTTACAGCGATATTTCTCACACAAAGTATAGGTATATATAAATATACACCCCAAAACTCATTGCCCTACTTCTCCTGAGTACGGCAATACCACATGTCTGACACTTTTTGCAGCCAAGATGCGCAAAGGGGCCCAAATTCCCATGAGTACCTTTAGGATTACACAGGGAATTTTTACGTATTTGGATTCTCACGCTTTAGGACCCCTAAAATGCCAGGGCAGTATAAATACCCCACATGTGACCCTATTTTGGAAATAAAACACCCCAAGGTATTCCGTGAGGGGCATGTCGAGTTCACAGAAAAAAAAATGTTTGGGCACAAGTTAGCGGAAATTGATATTTTTTCATATTCTCATATTCCACTAACTTGTGACAAAAAATAAAATTTTACATGAACTCACCATACCTCTCACGGAATACCTTGGGGTGTCTTCTTTCTAAAATGGGGTCACATGTGAGGTGTTTGTACTGCCCTGGCATTTGAGGGTTTCCGCAATCATTACACGTATGGCCAGCATTAGGAGTTTCTGCTATTCTCCTTATATTGAGCATATGGGTAATGAGATTTTTTTTTCCGTTCAGCCTCTGGGCTGAAAAAAGAAAAAAAATTAATGGCACAGATTTTTTCACTCGCATCGATCATCGTGGATGAAAAAATCTCTGCCAAAATCAGTGACTGCGGTGCGGTGGGCTGGGCGCTAACTACCTAATAAGTAGCTAACTAACTGGCGGTGATAAAGGACAAGAAAAGGCATTTTCTATATAGTTCTGGCAATGTGCCAATCTGCAAAATGCAGGAAGCACATTGCCGGTGTCTGTGTTTTGCGGATCCGCGGATCCGCAAAACACATATGGACATGTGAATGGACCCTTACAGGGGGGTGATCAGTGACAGGGGGGTGATCAGGGAGTCCATATGGGGTGATCAGGGGTTAACAAGGGGTTAATAAGTGACAGGGGGGGTGTAGTGTGGTGCTTGGTGCTACTTTACATAGCTACCTGGTCCTCTGGTGGTCGATCCCAGCAATTGGGACCACCAGAGGACCAGGTAGCAGGTATATCAGACGCTGTTAACAAAACAGCGTCTGCTATACCTGTTTGATGCCTGTTTTTTTTACATCTACAGCCTGCCAGCGATTGATCATCGCTGGCAGGCTGCAGTATCACTGCCGAGCTGTGCACGCGTTCACAGCAAATCTGGCCTCTTGCGAGATGACGCACGGATGCGTCCAGGAGGAACAAACCTGCCGCCGCCTGGACGCATCTGTGCGTTAGGCAGTCGGGAGGTGGTTAAGAGATTGCTGCGGCTGCATACACCCATATTGTCTTTCTGCTGAGTTTAGTTACAGCGGCCGGTGAAAGGCTAGCCGGGCCCTCAGGATGGATTGGGCTTAGGGTCAAGGCGAGGTCATGTGCATCGCCATCATCCATATGCCAGATACATTCTTAAAAAAAATAAAACATTTCTGCTGCTCCTACGCCTTACCACAGGTTGCCAACTGTAGGCTCCTGCTCTGGTCGGCTGCAGCATAGGCAAGGTTTAAAACAAGTGTTATGAGAATGTCACCACTTTAGTTTATGGCTGCCAGCAGTGGGGCCCCCAGGGTTGATTTTTTTTTAAGGTCAAGGCGATCCTGCGTACCATTATGATTTCATGTTTAGCTGTACAGTCTCTTAAAGTTCCTTAAGCTTTTTAAAAAAAAAAAAAAAGAAATATATTCATGCGCATATTTCGATTCCCCTTAAGCGAGCAATCTTCCTCATTCTGTTATTCTCTCCTCACCCTGCTTTAGTGTTTTTTCTCACCCCTTGACCTGTCTTGATATATAAAAAAAATATAATAAAAAAAAAAAAATCTATATAAGTGCTTGTTTCTTTCCAGGTCTTCCTTCACTTCCTCACTCCATTCTTCTTTCTCACCCCGCACTCGTGTTCGTCACCCCTCAACTTGTCTTGTAATTAAAAAAAATATATATTCTATTTTCATTTCACCCTCACTTCCATGTCTTTCCATGGTCTCCTGGCACACTCAGGCACTTTTCTCCACTGTCCTGGTACGTTCAGGCTTCGTATCCACTCTCTGCATGGTCGCCTGGTCCGCAGAGGTTGTTTTTGCTTCGCTGTCTGGTCCTCCGTCACGCCGCTCAGTCTTTGTCTCCTCACGCTGTCAGGTTGCCTGATACGCTCAGGCTCATCTCGTCACTAGTTGCCTGGCACATTCAGGCTTTGTTTATTATTTTGTCTGGTCGCCTGGTCTACCCAGGTTCGCCTCGTCGCCTGTCTGGTCCCCTGATGCGCTCAGGCTCTGTCTTGTCTTTCCGTTCACCTTGCACGCTCAGGTTCTGTTTTCATCCCTCTGTCTGGTCACCTGGCACGCTCTGCCTTTGTCTTGTCACTTTGTCTAGTAGCCTGGTACGCTCAGGCTTTGTCTCGTCTTCCTGCCTTTTCACCTGATACTCCCAGGTTTTATCTCGTCACGATGTCTGGTCGCTTGTTCCGCTCAGGCTTTGTCTCGTTTTCCTGTTCACTTTACACGCCCAGGTTCCTTTTTTTGTCTCTCTGTCTGGTCACCTGGCACTCCCTGCCTTTGTCTTGTCACTCTGTCTGGTTGCCTAGTATGTCCAGGCTTCGTCTCATCACTGGTCGCCTGGTATGCCCAGGCTTTCTCTCGTCACTGGTTGCCTGGTACGCCCAGGCTTTGTCTTGTCTTCCTGCCTATTCACCTGGTATGCCCAGGTTTCGTCTCGTCACGCTGTCTTCGTCTGATACGTTCAGGCTTTGTTTCATTTTTTCTGTCCGCCTGGCACACCCAGGTTCCGTTTTCGTCTCTGTCTGGTTTCTTGGCATGCCCAGTCTCTGTCTCGCCACTCTGTCTGGTTGCCTGGTATGCTAAGGCTTCGCTTCGTCACTGGTCACCTGGCTCGTTCAGGTTTTGTTTCATCTTCTACCTGTTCACCCGGCACGCCCAGGTTCCATCTTGTCACGCCGTCTAGTCGCCTGGTACGCTCAGGCCTCATCCTGTTTTCTCCTCGCACGGCCACTGGCTGGCCAGGTTTTGTCTCATCCTTCCAATCTGCTGGTCTAACTCTGCACCATTCCCTTTATGTTCATTCTTCAGGCATGCATGTCCTCCCTTTTCTTCCAGATTCTAGCCCATTTTCACGTTTGTTCAGCACCGGTCCAGGTAATTGATAAGTTGGTGCTGCTCCCCGCCCATCAACGTGGCACTTCATTTCTCAGGCTCAAACCTTTCTGTCGAGACAGGTCATTTGTTCATCACCAAGGCGCTTTCGCTGGCCTTTACGGCTGCATCTTTCGGGTAAGTTTCACCAAGTATGGCACTACCTATTTCTTCACAGAACCTCATCAATTTTTTCTCTGCCACCATTCCTTTCAGTCGTGCACATCTGACTAGTTTGTCTGCCCTAGAGGCTGGTTTTAATCAGAGTAAGTATAAAACTGAACTTGCATCCATAATACCTACTAATAGCCATCTGGCTCCAGGAAGAGTACACAGTGGGCTCAATATGCATGTTGGTACCTGCATCCCTGGATTTAATGGAGGCTGTTATGGCACCAAAAAGGGTTAATAAGCACGGTGGATCCTAGCATGCATGCTAGGCCCGCCCTCCCTGGATTTTATGTTGCTGTCATTGCCCATAACAGGTAGGATTTAGTGTTAGGACCACTCATAGAGGCGGCCTTGGCATGGCGAGTGGCTTATTACTTTTTGATCAAAATGTACACTAACGTTGTCTGATAGTTTCTAGCATAGAGGCAGGGCAGATTGCTGGTTGCAGAGTGCTGTTTCATTTCTGTGTTTGTATATTTTACCATAGCTACATGCACCTGCATACAGGGACGTGCTGACTGACCCCCCCCCCCCCCCCTTGTGTTTCTGTGTACCATCCGGTCGTCTATTATGCCAGCCGTATTTTCCTTAGTCATATCAAGCTCTCCCCTTTTTCCTGGTTCAAGCGGTGTTTTTTTTTCACAGGTCAAGTATGTTCCCGTAGACAGCCTGTATCTGGCGGACTGTTCAGAAAGTTATCATAGGCCCTCAATGGTAATCCTTTTGGGCTCTTCACCAGTACTGTAATTAAAGCTGTACCTTGGTTTTATGGCTTCCTCAGGCCAGACAAGTTTACCTGCAGATCCCCTAGTCGCAACAGCCTGCTGAAACAACAGTTAGTTTCGTGTAATGACCTCTTTATTCTCAGGTTGCCATCCACAAAAACAAGCCAGTCTGGTCCACCAACAGAAGTTAGGTTTTTCAAAACCTTCAATGCATGGTGTCCAGTTCAGGTCCTCAAGCGCTCATGTCTCAGTTACTTCACACGCCACCAGTTAGCCCCCTGTTATCTTACGACAATGGTCTACTCACTTCCGCACAATTCATTTCGCACATCCGCACCCTAGCCTCGGGCCTAGGTTATAATCCTCAAGTCATATCTGGTCACTCATTCCGTATCGGGGCAGCTTCGGCAGCATCCAGGAATAAGGTCCCGGCTCACGTCATCAGGAAAATGGGGTATTGGCGGTCCTCCTGTTTCGTGAGATACATTCCGAATCCCCATGTTGAAATTTCTCAGTGCCTCTTCCCCCAATAATGTGCCAGTAACAAGTGCCTCTCCCCCCAATCATGTGCCAGTAACAAGTATCAGAGGAACAGGGAAGGGAGACGCCTCTCTCCCCTGCCTGGCCACAGCACAGTCATCTGTATCTCTGTCCTAAGGACAGCGATACAGATGACTATGGAGATGAGCGCTTCCACAATGGAAGCGCTCATCTCCCTGTGCCCTGCCGCACATTATTGCGGCAGGGCTGCAGGCCCCGTTTACTGCCGGGCCCGGTCGCATACGCACACCCTGCGACCGTGGTCTTCACGCCCCTACTTTGTGGCCTAAACGTTCTACCATGGCCTGCAACTTCTACGGATTTGTCTCCCATCGAGCCCATCTGGGATGTCATTAGTCGACAATTGCAAAGGGAGCTGCCAGCAGCAGATCTTGATGATTTGCATGCCCAAGTCCATTCAGCATGACAGAACATTCCTCAGACAACTAAACTTACATACTGATAATTCATTGCTATTTAACATATTATTATTATTATTATTATTATTATTATTATCATCATCATCAATATTATTATTAGTTGTAGCATTTGTACCATGATCAAAAGTAGAAGTAGTAGTGGTAATATAGGTAGTAGTAGAATTTAGTAGCGGTGTGTGCTTTTTATTTGACAACTTTATATATTTCTAATAAGCCATACCTCCCAACTTTAGAAAAGAAGGAAGAGGGACACCATGTGCTTCGTGCAAAGTGAGCATCAGCAATTTTTTACTGCATTAGGCCATGGCTTTAACTCTGCACAAAGCATAACTAAACAGCTATCCCCCCCCCCCCCCAAATTTCCCACGTAGTAATTATTTCCCCTTTATGCCACCACAGTAATTATGCCAGATATGTGTCCCATAAACAGATTATGCCCAGATATGTGCCTCCTTGACAGTAGGTATGCCCAGATATGTGCCCCCTCACAGTATTATGCCCAGATATGTGCCCCTCACAGTAGTTATGCCCAGATATGTGCCCCCTCCCAGTAGTTATGCCCAGATATCTGCTCCCTCACAGTAGCGATGCCCAGATATGTGCCCCCTCACAATAATATGCCTAGATATGTGCCCCCTCACAGTTGCAATGTGCAGATGTGTGCCCCCTCTCAGTAGCGATGCCCAGATATGTGCCCCCTTTACAGTAGTTATGGCCAGACATGTGCCACCCTTAAAGTGGTTATGCCCAGATATCTGCTCCCTCACAGTAAAGTTTCCCAGATATGTGCCCCCTCACAGTAGTTATGGCCAGATATGTGCCCCATCACCGTGGTTATGCCCAGATATGTGCCCCTCACAGTAGTTATGGCCAGATATGTGCCCCCTCTAAGTAGTCATGGCCAGATATGAGCCCCCTCACAGTAGCGATGCCCAGATAGGTGCCCCCTCACAGTAGCAATGCCCAGATAGGTGCGCCTTCCCAGTGGCTATGCCCAGATATGTGCCTCCTCACAGTAGCGATGCCCAGATAGGTGCTTCCTCATAGTAATATGCCTAGTTGTGCCCTCTCACAGTAATATACCCAGCTGTTCCCCCTCGCAGTAATATGCCCAGTTGCGCCCCCTCACAGTTGCGATGCCCAGATAGGTGCCCCCTCACAGTGATGTGCCTTCCGAAAATGTTCGCGAACGTGCGAACCGCCATAGACTTCAATAGGCAGGCGAATTTTAAAACCCACAGGGACTCTTTCTGGCCACAGTAGTGATGGAAAAGTTGTTTCAAGGGGACCAACACCTGGACTGTGGCAGCTGGACTGAGATCCACGGCAAAACTCCCATGACAAATTACGTAGTGGACGCAGAGTCGGGTTTTAATCCATAAAGGGAATAAATTACCTAATATTCCTAAATTGTTTGGAATAACGTGCTTTAAAACATCCAGTGTGTGTATAGTATACGATCAGGTATGATGTTGTATCGATCAGGTAGTGTAAGGGTTACGCCCGCTTCACAGTGACAGACCTAACTGTGACAGACCAAACTCCCCGTTTAACGCACCGCAAACAACCGCAAACAGTCCATTTGCACAACCGCAAACTCCCCATTTGCACAATGTTGTATACCAAGCTAGCCATGACCCGTTCTTTGTCCTCACTGACATCACTGAAGGTCTCTTCCTCACGCAATGTACTGTGCCACCCTACATGAGTGGTGTGTTCAGTAATCAGTAGTACTATTTTTATCAGTTTAATCCCTGTAACGCCCCCTACCCTATGGAAAAAGAAGCTTGGTCGGTCCTCTTACTTCCAATTTGGAGCACTGCGTGTGCGCTGTGCATTGTATTGTGCAACCCTATATGAGTGGTGTGTTACTTAGTACTATTCTTATCAGTTTAATAGCTGTTATGTCCTCTATCAGCACTGGCAGTGGGCACACTACAGTCAGTGGAAGTGGGCCTGACACACACTGGCAGGCAACTAACCTTAGATTAAAGGGTACAAATTAAATGCCTTATTTATGCAAAGTCCTGTGCCACCCGGTATGAGTGGTGGGCACTGGCAGTGGGCCCACAACAGTCAGTGGAAGTGGGCCTGACACACACTCGCAGGCAACTAACCTTAGATTAAATGGTACAAATTAAATGCCTTATTTATCGGCAAGCTACTGTGCCACCCGGTATGAGTGGTGGGCACTGGCAGTGGGCACACTACAGTCAGTGGAAGTGGAACTGTGGCACACACTGGCAACAGGCAGGCAACTGAAATTAGATTAAAGTGTAAAAATCAAATGCCTTTTTTTATGCAAAGTCCTGTGCCACACGGTATGGATGGTGGGCACTGGCAGTGGGCACACTACAGTCAGTGGAAGTGGGCCTGCCACACACTGGCAGCCAACTAACCTTAGATTTAAGGGTAAAAATTAAATGCCTTTTTTTATGCAAAGTCCTGTGCCACCCGGTATGAGTGATGGGCACTGACAGTGGGCACACTACAGTCAGTGGAAGTGGGCCTGACAAACACTGGCAGGCAACTAACCTTAGATTAAAGGGTAAAAATGAAATGCCTTTTTTTGATGCAAAGTCCTGTGCCACACGGTATGAGTGGTGGGCACTGGCAGTGGGCACACTACAGTCTGTGGGCCTGCAGCTCCTCACACACGGGCAGGCCAGGCAACTGCAATATATATATGGAGAAAAAAAAAAAAGCAGACTAATGTAGCAGCTCTAAATAGGGCTTTTTGGGGTGCTGTGACGCTATCCTTACAGCAGATGAGTCTGTGGACACAGAACACTGGCCTAGCTATCGCTTTCCCTATAAATTCAGAATCATGAGCGCAGCAGCAGCTGGAGTCTCCCTGCTCTCACTAACATGCAGCTTCAGACTGAATCTAAAATGGCTGCCTTTTTTATAGGAGGTGGTAAGGTGTGGGAGGGAGGGTTCTGATTGGCTGGAATGTGTCTGCTGGCTGTGAGGTACAGGGTCAAAGTTTGCCCAATGATCATGTATAGGGGCGGACCGAACATCGCACATGTTTGCCCGCCGCGGCGAACGCGAACAAGCTATGTTCGCCGGGAACTGTTCGCCAGCGAATAGTTCGGGACATCTCTAATGCCTAGTTGTGCCCCCTCACTATAATATGTCGAGCTGTGCCCCCTCATTGTAATATGCCCAGCTGTGCCACCTCACTGTAATATGCCCAGTAAAGTGCCTTCCTTCACAGGCAGTACAAAAAACTAAAAAACAAACTCTAAATACTCACCTCGTTTCCAAGCAACACCAACAGCAGAACACACGCAGCTCCTGGACGTCCCCTGCCCTGCCCCCTGCCCCGCTCCCTGCCCAGACCTGCAGTGTGGAGCACAGACAGGAGGAAGAATGATGGAGCAGGGAACCGACAGACATCTCTTGCTTCATCATTACAGGGACAGCAGCCAGAAAACGGGACATACCTCCCCCGCAGGACAGCCACTGAAATGCGGGACTGTCCCGATGGATCAGAGATGGTTGGAAGGTATGATAAGCTACTACTATGACAACTTGTTTCAAATCTTGCTAAATACTGCACAGTCTCTTTTTGTATCAGCATTGTTCATTTCCATTGTTCTGCTCTGAAAACTAAATTGGCAGCACTGTCTTATCCATCACATGTTAGACAGCAACAGTTGAAGAATTACTACTATGACTGATACTAAAAATAATATTAATCACCATAAACAGCATCATCTTAGTGGAAGGCTGAATTCCCACAGTGATGTAGTGTCACCATTTCTGAGATATAAGTCAAAGTGCCCTATGTTTTTCATGGGCAAGTGTATGCTAAAACGGTTTCAGGGATATTCTAGTGTCCAGAAAACCCATTTGTATTGAAAAACATACCCAACTGTACTTTTTAATATCACATACAGTAGGTATACCTTTGTTTTTTGTTGTTGTTTTTTTTTAGTCCGTAGTCCATAGTCTGGATAATTAATAACAGGAAATGAATAAATCAAGAAAAAAAACATTGGGAATGACTTTTCTGAAGACAAGAGTAAGAGGACAAGATTCAATCACATACTTGTCTCTAAATGTATAGAATACTGTATATTCATAGCACCTAAAAAGGTGAGTAGTTTGAATATAAACCCCTTCCCTTTATTTTTTTTTAAAAAAGTGCCACTCCAGCTTTGAGCTAGACAGATGTGTTATTTCTGATGGACTGGTTGTTATTGATGCATTGCCTAACATCTATAATAACCGGTCTGTCACCAATATCTTCAGCTCAGGCTCAGACTGGTACTGAGTTGACGCCACAAAAGGGCAATATGGCATGTTGATGCTCAAACCATGGCATAAACACTGCAGATTTTCCGCAGAGAAATTGCATGTGGAGAATTCACAGTATTTACAAGAGCAGCACAATGCATGAGACTCTAACAAGCTTCATCCACGCATTATGGAATGTTTCGGTAAAGAATGCATATAACTGAATATATAACTGCATATATCTTCAAAGTTGAGAAGAATAATAGGCAGCACTCACCACGGCTTTTGTTTCTTTCTTTTATTTCATGCAAAAAGTTTCATACACGGTTTGGCAGCAGTGATAGCCCAGTTTCACCCACAGCGGCGACTGTCGCCGCTGTGGGTGAAACTGGGCTATCACTGCTGCCAAACCGTGTATGAAACTTTTTGCATGAAATAAAAGAAAGAAACAAAAGCCGTGGTGAGTGCTGCCTATTATTCTTCTCAACTTTGAAGATTCATCTAATACTAGTAACTGTATAGGAGAATGCACCTGTTTGTACGGCAGAAGGGATTACCGCAGAAGCCTTAATGAATAGCGTATCGAAGTAGCCAAGGACAGTGCCACCGAATTCTATTCGTTATAAATATTTAACTGCATATAACTTGACCTGCAGTGCAGATTTGAAATTAATCTATGTTGAAAATTTCAGTCATGCATTTCATTCTTTGTGATGCAGAGGGCATAGACTGTAGCAAATCAGTGGCTTTTTTGCTATAAGTTACTCAACAGAATCCACAATGTGTGGATTTTGTCGCTGCAGAATTCCATTAGATTTGCTGTGTTTTTTCCCCTGTTGCAACACATGTGGCCATAGCGTAAGCTAGTCATTCCTGAAGGTGTTGTTTACCTTCGTACAGCTTTTTAACAGACTCCACAGCATAGCCAGACCGAGGGTGGTAATCATGTGATCCCTGCCTTGGGGTTCTGTGTTTGGACTCCATAGTTGCCTGCCGGCTCTGTCAGAATTAGTGTTACTGTCACTTTTAAAATATTTAAAATATCATTATTATACATAAAATAGATGCTAACAAAAGCTGTAAGCAAATAACTTTTGAAAGGGGTTGTTCACCTTTGCAGAGCTTTTTAACAAACTAGACTAGACTTACCTGATCCCCCCACGCTAGGTTCCGGCTCCATTGCTGCCCCGTTGGCTCTGCAGGCACCAGGTTTCCCCACCGATGAGGTCCTATTAGAAAGCTCTGCAAAGATGTTGTATTTTAAATATTTTAAAAGTGACAGGAACACTCTTTCTGACAGGTGATGGCAATGTATATCGAGGAGTTAAACATCAAACCATTACAGTGAAAGAATTTGGCTAGCAATATGCTATGCAAAGGGAAGAATAAGACTGTATTATATGTGCTTGAAATTATTTATATTGCATGCTTTTTCTTATGGTTCAATATTGCCTTTTTATTCATTTCCTATACAAGCTCTGGTATAAATGTATCCATTAGACGAACATTCCTTGTCTTTCCAGGGCAGATATGAATAGGTTTAAATAACGCTAAAAGAAAAGAATGGGTCTGCAGAAAAGTGATTTCTGAAGCCTGGAAATTTCATAGCTCACCAAACAATGAAAATTGCTTTTGCTTTGATATAATTACTGATATTGCCACCCTGGAGAGAGTATTCTACTTTGCATTTTATGACAAAATTTAGAAACCATTCATTGAAAATTAGGTTACTAGATTTTATGCTGAATAGTAATTCCTGCATATTTTTTGTAACATTGTACCTATTCCAGAGCTTTGTTATTCCTGCTGCCATATATTATATTATTTCCATTGTTATGATTAAGCGTGTGCACAATCTTATAGGCTCTTGCTATTACTTTCAATTTTTCAGAATAAATGATCTGGTAGAAAGGGTTAAATTGGATGTGGGTGACTATAAATCACTCAGTGTAAAAATATTGTTCTTTTCAATTTCCCTTTATTTTTGAACCAACCTTCCATTTCCTACATAGTTATGATTCTGGAATAGCATATTTGCTTCAAGTGGAAGCCTGAGCCTCATCAACACTTGGGTGATATTAGACACTGGCCCATCTTTATTTACAATTTTGTGATGGATAAAGCTCAATATTTTTGTACAAATGGAATATTTTTCTCTGACAGATTGCTTAGTGATGTCAGATTGTCAAAGAAACAGAAAACATATTAGTCTGTTCAATCTAACAACACAAGGGCAATTATCATATGAATGGTCTACCTCAGAAACTACCTATTTTATCAGTATATTTCATGCCTTAGGCCTCTTTCACACGGGCGTTGCGGGTGCACTCCGTCAAACAGTGCGGGTGCGTTGCGGGAATCGCCGCGATTTTTCCCTGCGAGTGCAAAGCGCTGTCATGCGCTTTGCACGCGCGGGAGAAAAATCTGCGCATTTGGTACCCAGACCCGAACCTGCACTTCTTCACAGAAGTGCATGTTTGGGTCAGAAATTGTCCCGCTGGTATTATTTTACATTACAACATAGTTATAATGTAAAATAATACCCTTGGCCATCTTCCTAATGTTGAACCCGGTGCTGAATGGGTTAAAAATAATAAACTAATCATAACTTACCTGGTCCATTTGATCGCGAAGCCCGGCATCCTCTCCGTTAGCTAGCTACTAGGTAAAGGACCTGTGATGATGTCACATGGTCACATGGCCCAATCACATGCTCCATCACCATAGATGGAGCATGTGATACATCAATTACCTGGACCAACCAAGTTAATCATATATGAATGATAGGGATAAGCAAAATAGATCCAATCATCACTTATGATGTTTATTAGTGATGCTTACTTTCCCTACCACTTGCCCTTACTGATACCTCTGCCCAGGGACGACCCCTGATGGTGGGGACTCCCTGTCCTCGTACCTAGGGACTCACTCACCCTTCTACTTAGCCCTAGGGATAACAAAAATGCATTAGTGGGTACGTCCAGGTATTAGATGTACAGTTAAACAATTGATACCAATCCTGGGATCAAATAGACATTAATTGTTTTTTTAGTAGATAATTATTGTCATATGCATCTATATATATATAACTCCACCTTGACGCGTTTCTCCCCAAACTTTTGTTGGGGTTCATCAGGAGGTTTTTAGATGGATGTCACTTATACATTTCTGCAACATCAAATAGTTGCACAGAAATGATACCCAGATAGATCACAGATATAACAAGATAGATCACAGAAAGTTTTTTGATACAGCATACATGTCCAGAGGAGGGGAAGTGGCTCATGCAGATGGAGCCTAGATGGCGGTCCAAATCTGCTCACTTTAGACTGGAGACATGTTACATTCTGATATGGGGACCACCCAAGGTGCTGCTGCCGATATATTGTGCAGTCACATGTAGATGTCTTCTAGGGCATTCCCTCCTCTGGCGCTTCATTAACATAAGGGGTCTGTTCTGAGGTCTAATTAACATTTGGGATTTGATTGAGGCTCAGAATAACATTCTGCGGAACGGGTGCGGACCCATTCACTGTCTATGGGGCCGGAAGAGGTGCGGAGAGCACACTATGTGCTCTCCGCTTCCACATTTGCGGAGCGCGGACCCGAACTTTTGGTCCACGGCTCCGCAAAAGATAGAACATGTCCTATTCTTGTCCGCAGCCTGCGGACAAGAATAGGCATTTCTATGGGGGTGCGGCTGGGTGTATTGCGGATCCGTAATACACTACGGTCGTGTGAATGTAGCCTAATATAGTGTCTATTCTGTGGGTTTATGTGACATATACCGTCCTGCATACAAAAAAAGTGTATGTTTTTCAAATTGCAACAATCTGGGTATAATATAGTGTCCATATTCTGTGGTTTTATGGGACATATATGTCCATCATCCGAAAAGAGTGTCTGATGCGCAAATCTAAATAATCTGGGCCTAATCTAGTGTTCACAGCGTGTGCCTCTCTGTGTCAAATACTGTACCACAGGTGAAACCAGTGTATTTTGGGGAAATATACATTATTTGTGCAACATCTACTGTTCACAGCATGTGCCTCTCTGTGCCAAATACTGTACGTCAGGGACGGGAAGAGAAAAAAAAGAGTGTTAGTCGCTGAACCTTCAGGAAGAGGGTCCCGGAATAACTTAGCAGGGCGCCAAAGGGAAGGCTAAAAAGAGCAATGAATTTTAGATTAATTTTAAATCGGAGTATAAAATGGACGTACGTAAAAAGGATGTTTTTGGTTTAATGTACCGCTACCAATTTGTTTGTTAACAAATAGGTGGGTAGGCTGCCACTGGTCTCAACCTAGCCTTAGAGAGCTCAGGGTAGGTGATAGAGAATGAGTATAGTGGTGCGTGAAACACGCTAAAAAATGACCAAAATAGGAGGCGCCAAAAACCACATGGACAGAATAACTTGTTTCAATCAAATAGAATCATACAAAATCATATGAAATGCAATATAAAATCCAATATAAAAACAAAGCCAAAATGTAAATGACTCACTTCACCCAGAAGGGTAATGTGGGATAAAACTGAAGACACCCACACCACACCTCCTGCGCCTGGGTCGCCTGTAGAGATGTCTGAAAAAGACAGCAAGCACTCAACAGTGTATCTTGAACTTTTTCTTTATTCCAAAGCCAGGGTAGGGGAGAAGAGGAATCTCAATGCGTTTCGGGGCCTAGTAGTGGGTCCCCTTCGTCAGGAGCAGGTATAAGAACACTAGTAAAAAGTGGTGTTTAAATAGACATGAAAAAAACGCCAAAATACCTTCTAGCAACGTCACTTCCGGTTTCCGTATGCGTTCCACGCTGGAATGCACCGGAAATGACGCGCCCCAAGCCGTTGGCTCACATAATTAAAACATAGGTTTAGGTACATAAATAGCTAACACATAAATAGCTAAGACATAAATACATAAATACAGATAGGCGGGCACTGAGCCGCTGCCCTATAAAACATCGCAGTGTTCTTCCCAAGTCCAGTGTAATGACGCGACACTTGGAACGCATATGGTGCACATCAGGACAATAGATCATTTTATACGGGTGTGTGGGGCACTGGGAGGCGGGGTCAGATAATAGTGGGCCTTTGTCGGTATTGTCAACAGTGACTGTGGGTGCATGTGACTCCGCCAGAGCTAAGGCAGGAAAGCTAGGTAGTTCCGGTTTCAGGGGAAATTACAGGAATGTAGTATTCATTGTAAGGTCACATGACCAGGTATTGAGTCATGTGATTAGGTGACTGTGTCATCGGTCATGACCCGGAATGCGCCGGAAAAACGCTGGGGCCCAGAATACATATACTGGAAGGAGAGGCTTTAAGTATAATAAATAATGATTAAAATCTATTATTCAACATTGACAGTATGTCCTTCCTGTTAGATCTCATGTTCAAATTAGAGAAAATTAGTAAAAAAATAAAATAAAAATAAAATACAATAAGATAAAATAAAATAAACATCTGGGTGAAGGGCTGCAGGCTGATGCGGCTTCCAATAAATATTAAGTACTCGTGTATAAAATAATATAATTTCCACAAAACGTATATTTTTATATAAGCAGTTAAATGAAAGATCCATATTGGTATAGCTAGAATGCATATTAAAAAAGAGAATCATGTGTAGGGTCATGTGTGAATTGTCTGGATGAACTGTAGACATATTATATTGTAGGGATATCTGTAGTGTTCTTTTAATAGTTTGAGTATTCCAGGCTTTCATTGAGACCGAAAGGGGATAGTGTGTTTACTGTAAATATCCAATACATTTCCTTTCGACATAACTGTTGGTAGGAAGATGGGATGGTTTCTAAAGGGATGACCATAAGACCAGTTAGGGTGCCATCATGTCGTTCGGAGAAGTGGCTTGATACACTATGCGTTAGAACCTTACGTCTGATGTTTGAACGATGTTCGCACATTCTCTCCCTCAGAATTCAAGCCACATGGGCACCTTATTAGTTAGATGATGTTTCTCATCACACAGTTAAGTTCCTTTTTTAGGGCCCAGGTGCTGGATGAACCTCCTATTTCGATTGCTCTCAGTGATCATCGCACAGCATTTACATTTTTTAGCGCCACATTTAAAAGACCCTTTCTATTTGCTGGAGACTAGAGTTGAGCGAACACTTGGATGTTCGGGTTCGAGAAGTTCGGCCGAACTTCCCGAAAATGTTCGGGTTTGGGATCCGAACTCGACCCGAACTTCATCCCGAACCACATTGAAGTCAATGGGGACGCGAACTTTTGGGCACTAAAAAGGCTGTAAAATAGTTGAGGAAAGGGCTAGAGGGCTGCAAAAGGCAGCAAAATGTGGGTAAATGCCCTGCAAACAAATGTGGATAGGGAAATTAATTAAAATAAAATAAAATAAATAAAAATTAACCAATATCAATTGGAGAGAGGTCCCATAGCAGAGAATCAAGCTTCAAAACACCCACCACTGGAGAAGGCCACTTTCAGTTATTTAAGCCACAGCACCCAGACAGAGGATAGAGGTCCCACAGCAGAGAATCAGGCGTCATATCACCCACCACTGGAGAAGGCCACTTTCAGTTATTTAGGCCCCAGCACCCAGACATAGGAGAGAGGTACCACAGCAAGGAATAAGGCATCATATCACCCACCACTGGAGAAGGCCACTTTCAGTTATTTAGGCCCCAGCACCCAGACAGAGGAGAGAGGTCCCACAGCAAGGAATAAGGCGTCATATCACCCACCAATGGAGAAGGCCACTTTCAGTTATTTAGGCCCCAGCACCCAGACAGAGGAGAGAGGTCCCACACCAGAGAATCAGGCGTCATATCAACCACCACTGGAGAAGGCCACTTTCAGTTATTTAGGCCCCAGCACCAAGACAGAGGAGAGAGGTCCCACAGCAAGGAATAAGGCATCATATCACCCACCACTGGAGAATTCCACTTTCAGTTATTTCGGCCCAGCACCCAGACAGAGGAGAGAGGTCCCACAGCAAGGAATAAGGCGTCATATCACCCACCAATGGAGAAGGCCACTTTCAGTTATTTAGGCCCCAGCACCCAGACAGAGGAGAGAGGTCCCACACCAGAGAATCAGGCGTCATATCACCCACCACTGGAGAAGGCCACTTTCAGTTATTTAGGCCCCAGCACCAAGACAGAGGAGAGAGGTCCCACAGCAAGGAATAAGGCATCATATCACCCACCACTGGAGAAGGCCACTTTCAGTTATTTAGGCCCCAGCACCCAGACAGAGAAGAGAGGTCGCATGGCAGAGGTTCAAGCTTCATGTCACCCACCATTGTAACAGGCCACTTTCAGTTATTTAGGCCCCGGCGCCCAGATTGAGGAGAGGTTCATTCAACTTTGGGTTGCACTGCAAGATCATGGTAAAGTTAAAAAAATGAGGATTCAATAAAGAAGTGCCCCGGAGTTCAAGAATACATGGTTGAGGGGGAGGCAGTAATTAATGTCTATTCTGCACAAGGGAGGGACAGGTCCTGTGGGATCCATGCCTGGTTCAT
Organism: Bufotes viridis; assembly: GCA_033119425.1. Classification (NCBI taxonomy): domain Eukaryota; kingdom Metazoa; phylum Chordata; class Amphibia; order Anura; family Bufonidae; genus Bufotes; species Bufotes viridis. The sequence continues at coordinate 35,968,202 of CM065596.1, read as the reverse complement.
TTTTATGAATGTCAGCTTGTCCACATTGGCTGTGGACAGGTGGCTGCGTTTGTCAGTAATGACGCCCTCTGCCGTGCTAAATACACGTTCAGACAATACACTGGCCGCAGGGCAGGTCAGCACCTCCAAGGCATAAAAGGCTAGCTCTGGCTATGTGGACAATTTGGAGACCCAGAAGTTGAATGGGGCCAAACCATCAGTCAGTACGTGGAGGGATGTGCAGACGTACTGTTCAACCATGTTAGTGAAATGCTGCCTCCTGCTAACACATTTCGTATCAGGTGGTGGTGCAGTTAGCTGTGGCGTGGCGACAAAACTTTTCTACATTTCTGCCATGCTAACCCTGCCCTCAGAGGAGCTGGCTGTGACACAGCTGCATTGGCGACCTCTTGCTCCTCCTCTGCCCTCGCCTTGGGCTTCCACCTGTTCCCCTGTGACATTTGGGAATGCTCTCAGGAGCTCATCTACCAGCGTGCGCTTGTACTCGTGCATCTTCCGATCACGCTCTAGTGCAGGAAGTAAGGTGGGCACATTGTCTTTGTACCGGGGATCCAGCAGGGTGGCAACCCAATAGTCTGCACACGTTAAAATGTGGGCAACTCTGCTGACGTTGCGCAGGCACTGCAGCATGTAGTCGCTCATGTGTGCCAGGCTTCACAGAGGTAAGGACAAGTTGTCCTCTGTGGGAGGCGTATCATCATCGTCCTCCGTATCCCCCCAGCCACGCACCAGTGATGGGCCTGAGCTGTGTCGGTGCCACCCCGCTGTGAACCTGCTTCATCCTCATACTCCTACAACTCCTCCTCATCCTCCTTGTCCTCCAGTAGTGGATCCTGGCTGGCCACATTTGTACCTGGCCTCTGCTGTTGCAAAAAACCTCCCTCTGAGCCACTTCTAACAGAATGGCCTGAAAGTGCTAAAAATGACCCCTCATCCTCCTCGTCCTGGGCCACCTCCTCTTCCATCATTGCCCTATGCGTTTTCTCAAGGAGACATAGAAGTGGTATTGTAACGCTGATAACGGTGTCAATGCCACTGGCCGTGTTGGTGGAGTACGCGAAACAGGGCACACAGGTCTCGTATGGAGGCCCAATCATTGGTGTTGAAGTGGTGCTGTTCCGCAGTGCGACTGACGCGTGCGTGCTGCAGCTGAAACTCCACTATGGCCTGCTGCTGTTCGCACAGTCTCTCCAGCATGTGCAAGGTGGGGTTCCACCTGGTGGGCACGTCACATATGAGGCAGTGAGCGGGAAGGCCGAAGTTCCTCTGTAGCTCAGACAGGCGAGCAGCGGCAGGATGTGAACTCCGGAAGCGCGCACAGACGGGCCGCACTTTATGCAGCAGCTCTGACATGTCTGCACCACCAAATTCAGCACATGTGCCAGGCAAGGGATGTGCATCAAACCGGCTAGTCCCAGAGCTGCAACGAGATTTCGCCCCTTATCGCACACCACCAGGCCTGGCTTGAGGCCCACTGGCAGAAACCACTCGTCGGTCTGTTGTTCAATACCCCGCCACAACTCCTACACGGTGTGAGCCCTGTCCGCCAAACATATGAGTTTCAGAATGGCCTGCTGACGTTTACCCCGGGCTGTGCTGAAGTTGGTAGTGAAGGTGTGTGGCTGACTGGATGAGCTGGTGGAAGCAGAGGAGGACGCCGAGTAGGAGGAGGAGGCTACAGGGGGCAAAGAATGATGCCCTGCGATCCTTGGTGGCGGAAAGACGTGCGCCAAGGAACTCTCTGCCTTTGGCCCAGCCGCCACTACATTTACCCAGTGTGCTGGTCCACGTATCTGTGGTTAGGTCAGTGTTTCTCAAATAGTGGGGCTCCAGGTCGGGACGCGAGGCTCCGTAAAGGGGGGCTCCAGGTCACAGGAGATGAACGCTTCCACTGTGGAAGCGTTCATCTCCATAGTGATCTGTATCGCCGTCCTCTGGACAGCGAAAAAGATCGCTGTGCTGTGCGGCAGTGGAGGGAGAGGCGTCTCCCTCCCCTGCTCCTCTGATAGGCTGCGGGCCTTGTGCCGGCAGCCTATCAGAGCGGTTCAGACGGCGCGATGACGTCATTGCGCCGCCTGAGCAGAGTGCAGAGCGGGACACAGGCCGGAAGAGGCCTGCATCCAGCACTTCCAGGGAGGTAAGTATTGGGGGGGGTTAATGTAGCCTGCACATGATTGGGGAGGGGGTTAATGGAGCCTGCACATGATTGGGGGAGGGGTTAATGGAGCCTGCACATGATTGGGGAGGGGGTTAATGGAGCCTGCACATGATTGGGGGAGGGGGTTAATGGAGCCTGCACATGATTTGGGGAGGGGGTTAATGGAGCCTGCACATGATTTTTTGGGGGAGAGCCTGCACATGATTTGGGGGAGGGGGAAGCCTGGACCCTGCACATGATTGGGGAGGGGGTTAATGGAGCCTGCACATGATTGGGGAGGGGGTTAATGGAGCCTGCACATGATTTGGGGAGGGGGTTAATGGAGCCTGCACATGATTTTGGGGGGAGAGCCTGCACATGATTTGGGGAGGGGGAAGCCTGGACCCTGCACATGATTGGGGAGGGGGTTAATGGAGCCTGCACATGATTGGGGGGAGGGGGTTAATGGAGCCTGCACATGATTTGGGGAGGGGGGTTAATGGAGCCTGCACATGATTTTGGGGGGGGGGGGAGAGCCTGCACATGATTTGGGGGGAGGGGGGAAGCCTGGACCCTGCGCATGATTGGGGAGGGGGGTAAATGGAGCCTGCACATGATATGGGGGGGGGGGTGTTAATGGCCCTCGCCTGTGGGGAGATTGGTGTACTTATAACAATTTTATAGACAAATGATACTATTTACAGTCGCGCGGGGGGGGGGCGCGGAATGTTTTCTTCTTCCTAGGGGGGGGGGCATGACAGAAAATGATTGAGAAGCACTGGGTTAGGTGGACCTTGCCACAGATGGCGTTGAGCAGTGCACACTTGATTTTATCGGATACTTGGAAGGCACGGCTGTCTTGGAGAAGTAGTGGCGGCTGGGAACAACATACTATGGGACAGCCATGGCCATCAGCTGTTTGAAGCTGCCTGTGTCTACCAGCCTGAATGACAGCATTTCAAAGGCCAGTAGTTTAGAAATGCTGGCATTCGGTCCCAGGGCTTGAGGTTGGCTAGGTGGGAATTTACGCTTTCTCTCCAAGGTTTGTGAGATGGAGAGCTGAACGCTGCCGTTTGACATGGTGGAGATGCTTGGTGACGCAGGTGGTGGTGTCGGTGGCACATCCTCTGTTTGGTGGGTGGCAGGTGCCAACATTCCTCCCGAGGCAAAGGAAGAGGCCGAGGCAGCAGCAGATGAGGGAGCAAGGGGAGCCTGAGTGAGTTCCTTGTTTTTAAGGTGTTTACTCCACTGCAGTTCATGCTTTGCATGTAGATGCCTGGTCATGCAGGTTGTGCAAAGGTTCAGAATTTTAACGCCTCGCTTCAGGCCCTGATGGGACAGCGTACAAACCACTCGGCTCTTGTCTTGAAGCTGCCTTTGGGGTGCTCGGTCCCTGGTGGCGGTGGCCAGTAGCAGGCGAACTCTCTTGGCGGCGGCTGTTCTGCTTTTGCCCACTGCTCTCTCTTTTGCTACGCTGTTGGCTCGGTCTCACCCCTGCCTCTTCCTCTGAACTATGAAAGTCAGCGGCACGAACTTGATTCCATGTGGGGTCTAGGACCTCATCGTCCCCTGCATCGTCTTCCACACAGTCTTCCTCCCTGACCTCCTGTTCGGTCTGCACACTGCAGAAAGACGCAGCAGTTGACACTTGTGTTTCTTCATCATCAGAGATGTGCGGACTGCAATAAGATGGCATTCCCATGTCCTCATCAACAGGAAACATCAGTGGTTGTGCATCAGTGCATTCTATGTCTTCCACCATTGGGGAAGGGCTAGCTGGATTCCCTTGGGAAACCCTGCCAGCAGAGTCTTCAAACAGCATAAGAGACTGCTGCAAAACTTGAGGCTCAGACAGTTTCCCTGATATGCATGGGGGTGATGTGACAGACTGATGGGCTTGATTTTCAGGTGCCACCTGTGCGCTTTCTGCAGAAGACTGGGTGGGAGATAATGTTGTGAACATGCTGGATCCACTGTCGGCCACCCAATTGACTAGTGCCTGTACCTGCTCAAGCCTTTCCATCCTTAGAACGGCATTGGGCCCCACCAAATATCGCTGTAAATTCTGGCGGGTACTGGAACCTGAGGTAGTTGGTTCACTAGGACGTGTGGCTGTGGCAGAATGGCCACGTCCTATGCCAGCACCAGAGGGTACACTAACACCACCACGACCGCGTTCGCGTTCCTTACTAGATGTTTTCCTCATTGTTACCGTTCACCAAGCACCACAATAAGAAAAAAAATATTTGGCCTAATGTATTGATTTCAAATTCAGGCCTTTTTTTTACAGGCACCTAACACTATCTGCCTATTTATTTATGTAGCGTATTATACTAATCCAGGCACAGCAGTAACCACTGATTTAGGGGAATATCTCTTTTAGGGCTAGTATTAAGGCCCTGGATGAAAGGTATCCTTTTATGAACAGATTTACAATTGGAAATGCACAGTAGCTTGAGAAAAAATATGTAGGATTATGCCTTCAGCAATTGTATTTTCACACTTTGTGTAATATACCCTTTAACGGACAGAAATCCAATGGGAGATGCACGGTAGCGTGTGAACCACTGATTTATGGTATTGCTATTTTGGCAATTGAATTTCACCGCAGAAAAAAATATATCATTTGCCGGACACTATTAAACTTGGCCAGCCACTGCTGGGACACCAGATTTGCTGTATTTCTATTTTTGCTACTGACTTTTACCCCAGAAAATAATATATCCTTTCACGGACACTAGGGAAATTGTCCAGTCACAGCCGGAACACCAGATTCAGGGTATTGCTATTTTTTCTAATGACTTTCACCCCAGAAAAAAATATACCCTTTTACGGACAGATTTAAACTAGGCCTGCTACAGCTGGAACACCAGATTCAGGGTATTGAAAAATATATCCTTTGCCGTACACTATTAAACTTGGCCAGCCACAGCTGAAACCACTGATTTATGGTATTGCTATTTTGGCAATTGAATTTCACCCCAGAACAAAATATATCCTTTGCCGGACACTATGAAACTTGGCCAGCCACAGCTGAAACCACTGATTTATGGTATTGCTATTTTGGCAATTGAATTTCACCTCAGAAAATAATCTATCCTTTGCCAGACAGCAGACAGTATTACACTTGGCTAACCACAGCTGGAACACCAGATTTAGTGGATTGCTATTTTGGCAATTGAATTTAGCCCCTCAATAAAATATAGAAATTTCTATCCTGAGTTTCTAGGGGTAACAATAAGCACAGCCAACCCCCTGATGTAGGATATAGCAAAAAAAACAAAAAAACCCTATTATTGATGGACTTGGTGGCAGCTTGTGCTGGTGCACCACAAGTCACAAAATGGCCGCTGATCACTCCAGAAACCAGTGACAGAAAAACGCTCTCTGCAGCCTAAAAACCAGTGAGCAATTAACTAGCAGAAATTGAATGATTTACAGCTGTAGATCGATCACTTGATTAGGTGCTTTTGCTGACTTTTCCCTGCCTAATCTCGCCCTCACAGAAGCTGCGTCCTCTCCCTACACTAATCAGAGCAGTGTGATGTGCGGCGCTACGTGACTCCAGCTTAAATAGAGGCTGGGTCACATGCTGCACTTGGCCAATCACAGCCATGCCATTAGTAGGAATGGCTGTGATGGCTTCTTAGGGCGAGAAGTAAAACGCTAGCTGATAGGCTGCTGTGCAGCCCTTCAGAAAGCAGTAAGAAATCGCCAAACAACGGACCCGAACCCGAACTTTTTTGAAAATGTTCGGGTCCGGGTCCCGAACCCCCCAAAATTCGGTACGAACCTGAACTATGCTCGAACTGTTCGCTCAACACTACTAACTTTTTTTTTTTTTTTTGCCTGCTATAGCACCATTTCACTGCTCTCTCTCTCAAAACTGCAAAAATAAAGCTAAAAATGGCTGCTGGGGAGTTTCCTATAAAGTAATGTGGTAGGAAACTTGCTATTGGTTTATAGGGATTTTGGTAAGCTCTGACAAAGATATTGCATCCTTCTCATTGGCCCACAGGCAAGAAGCAGTAGTACTGATGAAAAAAAAAAATGAGAGAATTTGCGATTACGAATATATAGCACTATAATCTAGATTTTCGCGAATTCTCGAAGTGCCGATATTTGCTATAAAAATTCTGGATTAGAACATTTACGATTAACACTATTCTACATGTGTGTGCAGGGCTGGTACTGCCTTTTTGGCAAAGAAATGACAGTTTGGGACTCTCCACTTCAGCTCGGCATAAGCCATCAGTTCTTTGAAAGGTGCAGAGTCCACCACTTGGAAAGGGAGGTACTGCAGCACCAGCAACTTGGAAAGGAGGACGTTCAGCTTCTGCGCTGTTGAATGAGTGCACGCATACTGTTATCTCTTGGCAATCGCTTCTGTGATCAATTGCTAACGGAATCACTGACTAGGACTAAGAGGGCGATGAGCAGGAGCATCAGGACCAGCAGAGGATGGGAAGGACAGACAGCTCCCTTCGTCTGAGGTGGTGGAGCCTTGACTGCCTGAAATCAGCTGAATGCCACTGGGTGATTGGAGCCACGGTTCTCCCAGGCCACTGTATGGCGACGCTGCATATGTTGACCCAGGGCCGTGGTGCCAACATTGGCACCCTGGCCACACTTCACCTTCTGCACACAGATTCTACATATGGCCATGTTCATCTCCTCCGGCGGCTTAACAAACAACTACCACACCACCGAGTATGTGATCTTACCCCCATGATCACACAATGACTGACTGCTACCGTGGCAGCCTACATGAACTCGGTCACCGCTACTTCCTTGGCAGGTAGGCTCCTGCGAAGCGGGTGGTCTACCCTGGGCAAGTTTGGCTCCCGTCCTCCCATCGCTGCCACCCTGCTGACTCCTGGCCATGCTAGCGACTTGCTGGCTCTGCCGCTGCCTCACGCGCAAGCTGCACCTTCTCCCGATGATGATGAAGCTCCTCCCAAGTGCCATCAGCTACATGTCCATCAACATCATCATCGAGTACTGTCTGCACGTCACTGATGTCCTCCTCAACCATCTCTGGGTCAGGAGCCTGACCACTCGCAACATCAGCTCTCACGCCACTTTCCTCATCACTACATGCCCGCCTAGTGGAAGAAGCAGCGGATGTCTCCCCCACAGCTTGTTTGCCAGTAGCTCCTTACTGTCTTCTAGTATCTCGTCCTCACTGTATAGTGGAGCTGAGCCCACAGCATACAATATTTCTCTGGCTGAGGCAACAGATAAGGACAGAGGCAGGTTGAGGACAGGTGAGGGCACAGGGCCTGCTCCCGAGCCATACCAACTAAGGGTTGTTTGTGACGATCTCATGACTCTTGGCTATGGGTGTCTAATGTCACTTGCAACAAAGTCGAAGATTGAGTCAACCATTCAAGAACCCCTGGGTTGCTGGTCAAGACACGACCGCTAGCTGACACTGGGAGCTCAGGCCTCTCGAAGTGAACCCTGCTGCCACGGTCCCTTACTCTGCTGCGACCTCTGCCTGAGTTAGAAACATTTAAGCTTCTGACACTCCCCTGTGCAGGGTCTGACACCTCTCTGTCTGACATACTGTTAGAAAATTAAAACGCCCCAAAAAATTCAAAAATGTTTCCCCCCACTAATGCACACAAAAAAGGGGTTTATAACATATAACTGCACCGCTGAACGGCAACTATATTTTTCTTTTGCCACTAACCTAATTTTTTCAATCCCTGTTGGCTGAGTGGGAGGGGGCGTGGCCTAATCTGATCAGGGGCGTGTCCTTTTGAACAGCTCACTCTACGACAGGAGTACTGTGCTCTCTGAATGTGAGCTGCAGGGAGAAAGTCACCGTCCCTCCCACGCCTGCTGCTGACAGAAGTTGATTTTTAACTTCATTTTTTTTAATCCCCATTGGTTGCGGAGTGGGAGGGTGTTTGGCCTTATCGGATCAGGGGCTTGGTTTAGCTGGAATTGGGGGCTGGGTTTTAAGTTCGTCTTTTGAGGATGGACACATTGAAGCAGGGGGCGTGTCTGGGCTCCTTCCTGCAAGAGTGATGTCTCTCTGGGCACCTTACTAGCTCATTTGCATACCAAATAAACTGGATTTTCAGAGGATAAAAACATCTATTGCTGCAACAAAGGCACATGTGGAAGTAACGTACTAAGTGCTATTAGAATCCAAATATGAAGATGTGAAAAATAGACGGCACTCACCAGTGTGGGTCTTCAATGTTGCTTTATTGTTGAATACACTTAGATTCAAAGTACATACAGACGGCACGGGGCAGGACGCCACAGCTTCACCCAGGTAACGCAGCGTCGGCCGTTTCGCACTAAGCGCACTTCGTCAGGCTGTTACGTATAGGCGCAACTGCGCTCCCCTTCTTAAGCCATGGAGCCAGTGTGTTACCAGGGCAGGTAACCAATGACGCTACTATGACGTGCCCGAAGGTAAACACTAAAACAAAACTAGAGGGTACATAAATAGAACCACATACAAGTTCCATTAGTCTCATAAAAACATGCTGAAGTCAGTTTTCTCATTCAAGCCCAATTCCCCTACAGCCTGAGTGCAAAGGATCCATCTCGCCTCTCGCTTTAAAAGGAGGCGGTGCCTATCGCTCCCATGCGGCTCACATGTGTGAATAAAGTCGTTGCGGCTTTTTCACAAGAAGAGTGCTGCGTTGATTTTCAGTGGATGTATATACCCAATATCAAGGGTGGGATGCGTGCACCTTGAACTTGCAAAAGCAAGTTTTACCAAATATTTGTAAAACATCACAAATCGAATATTGCCCCTACCACTCATCACTAGTAAGGGATAGGCAAGTTTCCTATTTAAACAAAGACATTGCAGCCTTATAATTGGCCCACAAGCAAGAAATAGGTAGAGATCATGGGTTCAGAGGAAAAAAAATATAGAATATTCTCGATTACGAATATATAGCACTATATTCTAAATCTTCGCAATTTCTCGAAGTGGCGATATTCACAATTTAAATTCTATGATTCGAATATTTGTGCCCAACACTAACTGTCAACAGGGTCAAGGGTGCTCAAAGCTGTCATCTGGCCCAATCCTACAGAAGAGCTACTGTGCATGCTGACCCTGTGTCCCTGTGTACTGCCAGAAGTGCCTTAAATGGGTATGAGGTTGTATTATTACACATGAATGTTAAAAATGAACCACAGAGCATTGGAATCAGTGGCCTCGTATTATGATTCATATTTTGAATCATATTTTCTGTTATGTCATGTGGATGCGAAGGGGAAGAAATAATTTTTTTCCACATTGCAACATTGTTCAAAATTTTGAATTTGCCTCTGTCTGGAGGGGTTAATTTTTGCTCTTTAGCTTTTACCTCTTCCAAACGTCGAATTTAGATTCAGCTTCATTATAATTCGATCATAACAATAGCAAGGGCACTAGATATATATATATATATATATAAATTATATATATATATATATATATATATACACTGTCTGCATATCGCAAATGATAAGCTCCAAATAAAATGCCTATTGAATATGTTACCTTATATCTTAATGAGCTTACCAAGATCTGACCCGAGCTAAGTGACTATTTCTTTATATGATATCACTTCTGATGTATATGTGTTTTATTAATGCTATTATTGAACCCATGCATTCCAAAATCCAAAAATCCAATTGCTCCAGATCTTAGTCGGATCAAGCATCAAGGAACCCTACCCAAGATTTGGCTTTAGTGTTATGGCTAAATGGTATGTATTTTTAAATAAGAGTTCTTATCTGTGATTAATGTAAACTTTCAGCTATTTATTGTAATAAAAACCAATTCACCCATGAGCATATCCTCCACAAGGACAGGAGCAGACCATCTCCTGACAGGACAATGGGTCATATTGGAATATATTCTATGTTAAATGGTAGTTACATATCAAATTGATGGATAGAATGATAGCTGTATAACATGTGCCTAGATATCTTAATAAAACCGAGTCATGACAAGTAGATTGTAACATGTTTTTCTTCTCTCTGTATATTTTTTTAATAAAAAATGATGGTTCCTTTTTATCACTACAGGCAAAGGTTATCTCGTGTTCCTCCAGTAATGACTTGGCTCAATGCTTTGTGCAATATAATGTATTTTATAAGTGAGGGAAGTCGTATTTGTTTGAAAGATCTCATGTAACAGTAATATCCTGTTGAAATGTAATTTTAAAAACAATGAAAGCCATTAACTCTCACACAGAAAGCCAGATAAAGACAGATCACTGTATATGGATCTTTAATAAGTAATTTAACCAAGGTTTGAAACATGAGCTTGTCGAGTAATTGCATTAATGTATAAGCATGTTGGTAAAACCATGCGTTCCCTTCAATTTATTCAATTTTGATAACCACTTTTTTTAATAGCTTTTCCAACCTATTGAGACACAATTATGCAGAGATTGGCTTTGCTGAGGGTTTTAAATTATTCATTTGGTTTGTTTCACACCTGAAAGTATATTCTTAAGCAAGAAAATAACTCACCTGAAACATCCAATGCTCTGCTCCCTAGTTAACCAGATACATTGGCTTGTAGTTAACAAGATGCACATGATTGGCAGAAAACATTGATTTGTTTGCTGACATTAACAAATTTCTACCCGCAGTCCTTCTATCTCAGTGACAAAAAATGAAATAAAAAATAAAGAAATATATATATTTATAAAAAAATATTTTTCCTAATTGGACTTTCACTCGTAATTGCATGGAAAAATATGAACAGAAGCTGTGGGAAATTATATTTTTTGCATAAACTTCAGAAAGCCATTCCCACATGCGGTCCTTAGTTTGTAATATAACCAGTGGAATATAATATAATTCAGTAATCAATTTATTATGTATGAATTCAATTTTCATGATATTCTCTCTCCTTTGTGGGACATGAACTGCAATCCCTGTAGTTCTTATCAAAAATTTACCATCTTCCCTGCATTTTATATAGCACAAAAAAAATGTTCTTGGTGTTGTATAAATGGCAAGGCAGGAGACACGAGGGATGAATGAGATGTTTCTTGATCATTTTACATTGCTCTTTCAATCCGTGTGGTTGTTTCAGCCAGCTGGAGGTCTCCTTTCTGAATCCCAGCGTTTTCTTTCATGAGACAGCTGCTAGGAAGAGCTGTGTTGCAGAAAAAGTTTGCTCATAGGAATCTTCGATTTTTCTTTTTGAAAGGCATAATAAAAGTACATGAGTTTAATAGGTACTAATATAGATTATTTACAGTCAATTTCAAATGGATACTCTGGATATTGAAGGGGTTGTTCCACAAAAAAAACATTCTACAGTTTTCAAACCAGCATTTGGATCTGAATAATCTAACTGCATGCAATTAAACATTCAGTATAGCCACTGAGATATTCAAATGAAGTCTGTATAGCGCCACTTGCTGTTTGATCTTTTTCTAATTTCTCTGTCCACTTCACTGAGGTGGATGCACATGCTTAGGCTACATGCACACGACCGTTGCCTGCCTCCCCGTCCGCTCCTCCTTGAAATTTTGCGTCCGTCAAAAAAACGGATGACGGGCCGTTTTTTTTGACGGATCCGATTTTTATGGCAGATCCATTGTAAAAATGCCTATCCTTGTCCGCAAGCGTGAAAAAAATTGGACATGCACTGTTTTTTTGACGGAATAAAAACACGGATCACGGATGCGGAACAAAAACGGTTGACCATCCGCATTTTTGACGGACCCATTGAAATGAATGGGGAAGCTTCCTATCCGTGAAAAAAAACGGAACGGACACGGAAACAAACAACGGTCGTGTGCATGGGGCCTTAGTTCTATCCTTCAAAAACAACCAACTTGAGCAGACAGGACAGACACCCCTGAGAAAGGATACACCACCAGCTTGCAATAAATCTAGCAGAGCAATAGAAGCAATAAATGGGGGTGGGGGGTGGGGTGGGGGTCAGGATCCATGTAAGGTACAGGAATGGTTCTAGAATTTTTTGGATTAATCATCAGATAACCCCTTTAGTGCTAAGTGGTGCACTTTTAGATATTAAAGTACATACCACAATTTTTTTTTAGCAAAAAATAAAAATGTTCACAAATATTGAAAAGCTGAAGAGAAAAGGATGGATCTTTTTTCTAAACTAAGAATGTTTGTAGGTCAAGGTGGAATCTGGACCCTATTGCGTTCGAAAAATCAGTAGCAAAGCACAATAAAATTTTCTTGAAAATCGTTTTAAAAATGGTCTGTGACCCTTACTGCCTGATATCTAATGCCCAACATTTTTTTTATTTCTTTTTAATGCTTGTCATTATTATGTAACTATGCCAGTTAGCCTACATGCACACGACCGTTGGTGTTTTGCGGTCCGCAAACCACAGATCCGCAAAACACGTAAGCTGCTCCGCGTTCCGTTCCGCAATTTGCGGAACGGAACGCGGACCATTATAGAAATGCCTATTCTTGTCCGCAAAACGGACAAGAATAGGACATGCTCTATTTTTTTGCGGGGGCACGGAACGGAGCAACGGATGCGGACAGCCCACGGAGTGCTGTCCGCATCTTTTGCAAGGCCATTGAAGTGAAAAGGTCCGCGCCCGAGCCGCGAAATATGCGGCTCGGACGCGGACCACAACAACGGCCGTGTGCATGAGGCCTTATAGTAGGGCTGGGGATACAGGGAGCCTCTGCCCAGAACACACGTTTTGCGACCAAACATTGCGATATTTCGTGATAAATTGCTTTGTATGAAGTTTGCAGAGTGCATTTTAGTATTTTAGCACTTTGGATGGTTCTGGTAATATATTTACTAGTATAAGGCCTAGACTTGGTCTGGAAATATGTGTCATTCATGTTTATTCTCTGCTGCATATTACCTTGCCCGTCCTCCCCCCTCCCTGTGATCCCTCTCTTTTTTATATATTTTTGCCCCACCGGAGTAATTGGACTCCTTTAGGCCCCTTTCACACTAGCGTTTTTGCTTTCTGTCCTAGAGTTCCATCCTCGGGGCTCTAGGACGGAAAGATACTGATCAGGATTATCCTAATGCATCCTTAATGGAGAGCAATCCGTTCAGGATGCATCAGGATGTCTTCCGTTCAGTATGTGAACGTTTTTTGGACGTTGACAAAAGCGCAGCATGCTGCGGATTTGTCTCCGTCCAAAAATCCGGAAGACATGCCGTAACACCGGATCCGGAATTAATGCCCATTGAAGTGCATTAATCCGGATCCGGCCTTAAGCTAAACGTCGTTTTGGCGCATCGCCGGATCCGACGTTTAGCTTTTTTTCAATTGTTACCATGGCAGCCAGAACGCTAAAGTCCTGGTTGCCATGGTAAAATGTAGTGGGAGCGGGGGAGCAGTATACTTACCATCCGTGCAGCTCCCGGGGCGCTCCAGAGTGACGTCAGGGTGCCCCACACGCATAGATCCCGTGATCCATGGGCATGGGGCGCTCTGACGTCATTCAGGAGCGCTCCGGGAGCCGCACGGACTGTTAGTATACCGCTCCCCCGCTCCCCGCTCCTACTATGGCAACCAGGACTTTAATAGCGTCCTGGCTGCCATAGTAACCTGAAAGCGTTTCGAAGACTGATCAGGATCCTAATCAGTCTTCTAATGCTTTCAGGCGACTTGCGTTCTGATGGATCCGGCGGGATGGAAGTGCCCGCCAGATCCTCAGAACGCAAGTGTGAAAGAGGCCTTATATGTATTTATTATGTCTCTTTAAAGGCTTTTTTTTTAAATAAATATATGGTTTTGTGTAATGTTATGACGAGGGTGTACACATTTTCTTTTGTATGTTTTAATACAGGAACAATGCAAAGTGTATGCATTTCTAATAAATAAATACAAATTCTCCAGGAAAAAATAGGTTAAGTAGGACAAGCATCCACCCTCTTGCAACAAAACAAATATAAATGCCTGTATGTTTTTAACATTTTCTCTGCTTTGCTACTTTTTGAAGTGCTCAAACAACAAGTTTACTTCCAGAAAGGCAGCAGGGTGCAGGCAGGTTGCTGCTGTTAACTACTGAAATATATATTTTGATTTCCACTTGCTATGTCTGATAGGCACCTCATGAAAACAAATATCAGCTTTTCCAGCAGTTTCACCATGACATTTGGGCTTGCAGTACTTATAGATGATAACAACAACGTAAATAGCATGCTGAACCTTGCTAAATACCACTATTATATAAAATTGTAAAGGGTAAGTGTATTCATCTACATATTTGGTTGTGCATGTCCACAATAACATGATGATAGATGTTAACACAGACATGTACACATTTATAAAAAGGCACACACCTATATCTAGATCACATGTATCAACCGCGTGATTTAAAATACAATAGATTTATTAAGAATTAAAACAATTCATAAAGTGCAAAGTGAACGTAATTGATCAAAGATGATGTCTGGAGACATATGGAATAATATTAAGAAGAGTACAGTTGGATAGTCCAATATTAGATCCTCGATTTTTTGCAGAGATATAATGACATTGGCCAATGATATAAATGTGTATTGTTCACTCTTTGATGCTAGGGTATCAGGTAGTTCAAAACAACCTTTGAAATGTTCCGAAAGTTAGTAGGTCGGGATCCAAATCCAAAGCGCAATCAATACAAGCTGGCTATATAACACCAAACTCTGATGTCCGTAGTAGGAAAACGATTGTGAAGAAAATCGAGCGGCGTCCCGCTCTATCTTTAACAGCGGCGTCCCACTGTTACGAAGGCGATCGTTTTTACCCTAGGTACACACCTAAGCGTTTTTCAGCGCGTTCCTACGCACTGAAAAACGCACAACATGTGAAATGCCATGTATCCCTATGGGCATGGTACACATTTGGGCGTTTTACAGCGCGTTTAAACGCGCTGAAAAACGCCTGACTCAAACGCTAGTGCTTGAGCTTCTTTGGGGCGTTTTTTCAAGCGTTTCCACCCATTGGAATGCATGGGAACGCTCCAAGTTGAAGATATGCTCGTTTTCTGTTTAAAAACCGCGCATACGAACGCGCGTTTTTCTCATTTGACCCAGCATAACAAGGCCCAATTTGGCTAACAGTCTGCAACTTTCATATAGGTGGGCCTACATTTTTAGTGGATCTGGAACCTGTCAATCCAAAAAACGCGCGTTCCTTAAATGCAAAAACGCCCATGAAAATGCGCGTTTGTCGCGCGAAAAAAACGCTCAAAAAAACGCCCGCTCCAAAAACGCTTAGGTGTGTTCCCAGCCTCAAGCAGACTGAGTAGTGAACGGTCTTACCGTGATCTAATGCGATGGTACCTCACCTCCCACCTTCCGGCTTGCGAACGCAGTTATCGGGGGTCTGTCCGCATATGCTATGTCCACGTTGGCGTTTTCGAGCACGAGGGCCGATGATGTCTTGTCGGTATCCTTTTGTGCTCAATGCCGCGTTGCACGCGGTATGAAATTAGCGCAGTGGCGGGTACCAAGGTCGCTTTCTTTGAAATCTCAAATCTGCATGCTTCATAGTGGAGGATCCAAAATATGGGGGTCAGTTTTACCAGAAAGAAATGGCTTATTTATGTATTTTGATTTTAGTTTTTGTAATGATTCTTTAGCATATGTTTTTCCACCTGGGGACAGTTTTTTTTTTCTTTTGCCAGTGATTTCCGAGGGGCCCCCACATACTGAGGCACCACTGATCTTTTATAGATCCCAGTCTTGTTTTACTTTTTAATCTTATTATTTTTATCACAGGTGTCGGTTTTTCTCCACATAACGATTCCCAGTGGCATTGCCCCCTATAGTATTTCAGGTGATTAGATGGGACACTGTTTAGTGTTCTATGTCCGGCCCTTCGCCTTGATTAGAGGCCTTTGTCCCATGAATAGTGGGCAGAGACGTCTTCCAAGGGGGCACAGTCCTTTCCATTCCATGTATATGGTGGTTGACAAGTATTACCCCATATCTACATTATTTGTGACAATATGCTTTTGGACTCTTTTAGAGAAGAGTGAATCGAAGTTGACAAAGTGGAATTCGATTGGAATTTCAGGAAAAATTTGATTTGCACCGAATCCTAATATCCTCACGCTTCTTGGTAACGAATCACATTTTTTCCTAAAATGGCTGCCACAAATGTTAGGACATGGAGCAAAGATCTCTGGGAACGAGGGATCACCCAGAATGCCAGGCATGCAGCCAATCAGCAGCCAGTCAGCCCTGTGATGTCACAGCCCTATAAATAGCCTCAGCCATCTTGGATTCTGCCATTTTCCAGTGTACTTAGTGCAGGGAGAGACATCAGGCACTAGGGAAAGTGCTAGGACAGGACTTGAAAACTTTTATTTTGCTGAATAGAAGTTCAGGGAAAGATCATTAGAAGTGTAGGGAAAGGATAGGGAGGAATTATTCCACACTATAAAAGGAGAACAGGGTCCAAAAGGCGAGTGTACAGCCTGGGTAATAGGAACCATCCTATTACATCTTGCTGCACAGACAGGGGATCCAAATTTCCAGTATACTGCTGCTTTCAGGTTTGCAATAGATGAAAAATATATACAATTAGGGGCAGCACTACCTTAACTTCTTATCTTGTAAAGTCTTGGATGGCGGTGCCTACGGTGTTGGATCCTGGTCCGATCCCTGTTCATGCAGTAAGAAAATGACAACCGCGGCACTCACGTAGCATTGGATTCTTCGTTTATTTCTCCCAAAAATGCAACGTTTTGACTTCAACGGTCTTTTAAAAGCAAACCAGATGACACCTCTGTAACACCTCTGTAATTCCAACAAACAGTTCTTTTTAATGGAGTGCAAGTGCTGTGTGATACAGCCATTAAGAGTGTGTATTACTAGGAAATATTTCTATGTCTTATTAGCTCTTGTGCAGTGTCACTTTAAATGTGAAAGGGGAATACTGTAGTTTAAGATAAAAATAAGATATATCAATCAAAATAATAGTCAAGTAACTAGGTAAGGGGATGTCGTACAATAAACGTTAAATAGATGTGGTATGTGGGCCCCTTTGCTTTCCAACAGCCAATTGGCAAAGACTAAAGTGTTGATTATTCATCACTAAACTATAGAGTGATTAGAAAATCCTCACCTATTTCTTTCTTGGTGGAATGCAAATCATAAGTATGCATATGGTATAAGGCTTTGTCAAACATAAAACAAAGGCTTGATGTGAACACAGGCTAGTTAGTACTGCCCTTACATTCAAACTACCACTAGGATCTTTAGAGAGTAGTATCCATTGCCTATATTCTGCACATAGTATTGGTCCCTATCTTGAATCACCAATGATCTTGAGAATTTACAAATAGGCAGGTCCAGTTACCATGACGCCTAATAGCTAAGATTAGAATGGGTCGCCCATCCATAATGGCCACTTTCAACAGTAAGCAAGTTCAGAACTTTAAAGTATCTCGCCTTTGAGTTGAGATAGAAACACCCCCACCCCCCACACCCCCAGTGGCTAGATCTCATGGAAGCTATTATGTCTGCCACCCTGGTCGTTATGCCCGTGCTAATAAAAATACTTGGACGTGACTAACATGACTTCTTTGGCATCTCTGGCGGACATACATTGAGTAAGTCTAGCTGTATGTTCGGTATTCTGAATTTCTTCATAAAACTTGCTGAAGATATATTAGAAGATATATTATTTCTGATTATTATGCATTCTCTAAAAATATGCAGTTTTCATCAGTTAACAAATAAGCCTACATGACCCACTAGCCCAACAACCTGCTCAGTAGCCAACAGCAAGTGGTGGTTTGGTTTTAAGCTCTAAATTTCCAGCAAAATCCGAGTTGAATGCTCTGTAATCCATGAATAATACATGCATCATCTGATCGCCTCGAGCGTTGTTCAAGGCAATTTTGTTCTCTTTGTCTAATTTCCTTGTTTGCTTTATTGTAACCAAATAAAATAAAGACCACCGGGACTATTCATCACCTTGAATGTATAATTACCATACAAATTTAAATTTAGCATGTCGTTTACAACAAACTTTAGATATATTCATATGGAAAGAGGAGAAGACCTTAAACTATGAGGAGTATGAGAGAATATATAAGAGAGGGAGAGATATGATATCTATTTGCTTCTTTTTCAATTTTTATATCATATATATCCAAATCATTTGGCTGTTATACATTATTTACATAATAATCAGACATATATCAACTTTTAGAATGAGCATAGTCATTATAGAAAAGACACAGCTCCTTCATATATTATATTTACTATTATGTTATGCTGTATACAACATGCAAGACAAATAAATTTTCAAGATTGATAAAGCACATTCCAGGAAGCATAGCCGCAGTTATGTAGGTGCATGCATAGTTGTCTTTAGACGTAGAAAAAAGGGATCCAGCTCACCCAGTCATTTGCCGTGCACGGAGATGGCCCAAGTATGCCAACAGAGACAGGATAAATTCAAAGATACTCCAGCAACAGGCGTCTTTTCCAATTGCAACTTTATTTCAATCCATAAAAACAGCTCCAAAAAGCAAACACCTTCTTTCACCGCACCAGTGCTTTACATGTTTCAAACCTTGCGGTTCTTAGTCATAACCTCAACTGGTGGTTCACTGTGTTCAGTATATGAGGCTTCTCCCAGACTTTAATTACTGAAACATCTTCACCTGTGTTCGGGGAGAAAACCCCCCTCACACACTGAAGACAAGGAAGCTGAATTTAACCCCTTATTAAAAAACAATATTTAAAAAGTGCTAGTTTTCAAAACTCACTATAATCGAAACATAATCTAACATTCTTGTATCATCCATGAATACGGTTGTAATAGGTATGTAGATATATTGTAGATTACACCAAATTTTGCACAAACGTGGAAACCGCACAGTGTGAACATACATCAACTGTTGTTTTACAGATGTCGGCAAACCCCCAAAACACTCCATAACAGGTTAAAAACAAGGCACTCCTAGAAGCATAAGGGCGAGTTATTAGTAGAAATGTGCTAATTCTTTTCTTAAATTAAGACCTTTAGGGACCCTAGTGTCAAGTTTTAATATCCAAAATGCCTCCCTAGTAAGAATTTTTTTCTTTAAATTTCCTCCTCTGGGTGAGATTGTCTCACTTTCTCAAAAGCGAAAGTGCATAAACTATCAGTGCACCGACCATGTTTAAAAAAAAAAGTGGTTTGCAGCATTTGAAACACCGAGCGCTTTGGGGTTCGTGATGTAATTTAAATGTTCCCGAAACCTTATCTTAAAATGTCTTGAAGTACTGTCCAGTGCCCACATAAATTAGATCGCAAATCGTGCACACAATGGCGTAGATTACACCCTTTGTGTTGCAATTGATGTGCGACTTAATTAGAAAATTTTCTGTGTGGGCAGAGTTTTCAAAGCATGTGTTTTTTTTCGCAAATCAACAAGTTTTACAAGGGGAACCTTCACATTTATAAAAACCCTTATATTGAAGCCAGTTACCTCCTTGTGTTGCCACATCACTAGAAAAAACCGATGGTGACACAACATTCGCAATTGTTTTAGATTTTCTTGGTACTATGCAGCAACCTTTTTTCAGCAAATTGTATAAAATTTCATCGTCATATAGAATAGGTAACAGTCTGTTCACCATTTGTTTAATAGCATCAAATTGATTGCTGTATGTCAAAATCAAAGTGGGTTTCTGTTTATCACATGTTTGGGTTCTATTTCTGTATGGCTTGTTTGGGGCATTGGTAATTGGTAAACTTCCACATTTGGAAGGAGAGGCCTAATGTTTAATAGTTGTTTTCTGCATTTTTTTTGACCAATATCAATGCCCTTTTTAGCATCCATTGTGGATACCCTCTAGTTGATAACCGGTGCCAAATCTCTTCACATTGTCTAGAAAAAGCTTCCTCTGTACTGCAGTTTCTCGTGGCTCTAATGAACTCGCCAACTGGTATCGCTTTAATGGTGCAGGGAGGATGGTGGCTATTGGCTCTTAAGATGACATTACCTGCAGTTTCTTTGCGGAATGTCTCAGTGATGACAACTTGTCCAGGAGAACCAGTCAACCTAAAATCCAAAAAGGTAATGCCCTCCCTATCAAAATTTCTCTATACAATCTTTGTGGGACATTGTAAATGGGACAATATCTGTGCAATACAATGCACAGCTACTAATAAAATACAGTGGAATGTTAACAATAAAGATACTGCTACACTTGCCTGAATGACGTGGCTCCTTTAAACTGCTGATTGACGAGGGTACCAGGAGTTGGACTACAACCAATCTGGGTATACCTTTAGAAAAAGGGAGTATGCTTCACAGGGGCGCCCACTTAGCCAAGAGTTTGCAGCTTCACTTGTATGTATGATAGAGAAAGCAGCTCTGAAAAAAAAAGCCACAGAGAATTCAGTCAGCAACAAAGAGAAACCGAAACTTATTAAGGTCCACCAAATATATTTATGTTTTTCCATTACAACGGTGAAAACAAATCCAATTAGACTAATATTAGCTTAGTATATAAGCCTTCTAAATATGAAGCTAACATGTACTTTCAATACTCTTAAGCAAATGAATGAGCAAACTAAGGTTTTATTTTTAAAGGAATGTATTTGACTTAGAATCCATTTAAAAGTTAAAATGATAAAAAAAAAAATAATACTAACACAATGAAAGAAAAGTGCGGGCCGGTACATAAGTTTGGTGCTTTGTCTAGCAGATCATGCCACAAGCATAACGCTCTGCTGGAATAGATTTAAGACATTTTCCATGCCAAAAACTGACATGCAAAATGGTAAATGTGCTGGACTTTTCTGCCTATCTGTCTCCCTGCCCATGCCACACTGCCTTTTCAAGCCGCTTTATAAAAGTGGCATGAGCGGGGGGAAATTGACCACCAGAAAAGTGTCATAAATAGATTATTAAATGTCTCTCTATATTTTAAAGGGTTTCTGTCACTAGAAATGTGCCTCCTTAGCTGTCTGACATAAGCTATGGGCTAATGTCAGACTAACCTATTAATGTAAATCTAATGCCTCTCTGACCTGTTATATCTCTTCAAAAAACAATTTTATATCATATGCTTATTAGTCTCTAGGAGCAGGGAGCGCATTGTCCCTGCTCCTAGAGGCTTTGTCGTCCTCAGCTCACTGCGCCTTCACCGAATACACAAGCGGACGGAGCAGGCACAGGATTTCGGCATTAAGACAGGGCCGGAGGCAGGAGAGCTGCGCTGTCCCGCACTGTCAATTAGAAGAAGAGGGGCATGGTCGCAGGTTCGAACATCGGAGCCTCTAGGAGCAGGGACAACGCCCTCCCTGCTCCTAGAGGCTAATTTGCATATGATATAAAATAGTTTTTTAGAGTTATTACAGGTCAGAGAGGCATTAGATTTACATTATTAGGTTAGTCTGACATCAGCCCATAGTTTACATGTATGTCAGACAGCTTAGGAGGCACATTTCTAGTGACGGAAACCCATTAAAATAATCTACCAAAAAGCACAAGATGTTATTCTTGCACCATTTATTTATTTACAAATTTTTAAGCATTTTTCATATAGAACAATGTAAAATACTATTACTTATTTTTAGCCCATGTCCCTCCCTCTCTCTTTCTCCAATGTTCTATGAAAGTAAAAATAATAAAATAAAATAAAATAAAATAAAAATTAAATAATTTTGCAACGGTTATCACAACTTAAAGAAAAGGTACAGTGCATAGAATGTGATGGACAAAAGGGATAGTAAAGTATTTACAGATGTGCCCCAATCTTGGGCATAAAAAACAGCCATGAAGTACTACTGTACATAACATACTGTAGTAAAGAAAACTGTTTATTTGCTCCACAGATATTCTACTTGTATATTTTGTTGCAATCACCACAAGTTCAACGGAGTGCAAGTGAATAGTTTTATTTCCTGTTATTGTCAATGTCACGGTTAACACAAAAAAAATTGGACATATTGGATATTGTTGAATCAAATATTTATGGATACTGAAAAGGTTTCAGGACCTTCATCACATGGGGAGTTAAACTGTATATCTAGGGCTGGCTTCAGAAAAGTGCTTTTCCAGACTCTGAGTCACCCCTCTGTTTCTATGCACTTTTCCTAAAGACTCACTGGATTGCTTTTGAGAAGACGGCACTGCATGACTAAGCATCTTTAAGAGATACTTAGCAGTGCTATTATTCCTGGAAAAAAGGAAGCAACACTCAGCTGACCAATAATTTTCCTGTTCAGAGCAGTATCATTCTACATCATGAATGCTTATTTGGAAAATGTGTTACTCAATAAGCCATTTCATTCGCTGACAATTAAATAAGCCCCTACAAAAAAAGAAACCTGCCAGCACATGTACAGATTTCAACCTCATCTGTTCACCTCACTTTACACTTCAGTGAGCACGAGAGAATAAAGCAGATTATTATTTGTGGATGCCTTAGGCGCTATTCCCAAACACAGTGAACCGTATCAGTTTTAAAGCGAGTAGGGATATGAAGAATGAAAGTACTTCAGTATATATTTACTTTCTTGTAACCAAAAACAAGTCATTTTCCCCAAAAATACATATTTTGATTGGGTGGTACTTGATGTACTTGACATATTAATACATCTTCTTTTCTTTTTTTATTATTACTTTATACATGCATAAGAAAAAGGATGAACAGTCTTATTTATAAGAACAAAATCTGGAAAATGAATCTAAATCTATAAGATATGTACCTGAAAATGTTAACGCATTTTACCCTAAAATAAAAACTTTTGGATGTTCCTAAAGTGTGTAGTCTCAGAGGCAAACTTCCATCAGAAAGGGTTATTTTTTTATGCTCCATATTCATAGAAATCATTTTAGTAAGAATTTTCGGCTTTTTTTTTTTCTTTATTTATGTCCTACTGTACATTAAAAATGAAATGCATATCATTCTATAACAGTCAGCCCAGAGAGATGAAACTCCTATATAGATAAGTAATCCATTGTCAGTTTAATGCTGCTGTGAGAGGAAGATGATATATGAAGGGTAGTCTTAATTATAATGGTAGGTGTAGAATTTGGGTAAGAACAATTCATTTGTTCTCTTGATAGGGTCAAATAAATATGCCCACAAAACAGCATTGCATTTATTAGTGTAATGTGTAATGCTTCAGTTGAGTCATTCTTCCTTTTCTGGCCGCAGTAAATGGAGTAAAAAATATTCAAGTGAGTAAAAGTGATTCTAAAAATCCAAACAAAGGAGGAAGTTAAGGGCCAGGACAGGAAGTAAAATGCATGAATTGATTTCAAATAATTATTTCCAGAAAACCACTCATCCACTTTTTAATGAAAATGTTTACATAGAATATTCCCATATATATTTTCCATCACCATGCTGTGGAGGAACAATACACTAGGGGGCCCCAAACTGTGATATCCCACTGTATCTAACATGTATTACCTATCCCAGTGATGGGCAACGTGCGGCTCTCCAGCTGTTGCAGAACTACAACTCCCAGCATGCAAAGCCTGTCTATAGCTATCAGCCTACTGCAGGGCATGGTGGGAGTTGTAGTTTAGCAACAGCTGGAGAGCCGCACGTTGCCCATCACTGACCTATCCTAAGGATGTGTTTTTTCGGGGGAGCTAAAACAATTTTTTTTAACTGTACATTTTATTGTCATTCTGAAGAAAAATGGTTGTTACACGTATAACAGCTGTAGGGAAAACGCAGGCAGAATGTCAAATGTAAAGATACAAAATAAAGTAAATAGGTCCAACACTAGGATAATCATGGGGAACAAGCAGTATAGCGCTGAGAGAGAAGATTGATAAAAAGACCAACAATACACAAAGTTTATATCATTTGGTGATATATTGTATAGTCACGCATCCTATTGTGATTGAGTTACGTTGGCATTTCTGAGAGAGAAGAGAAACATCAGGCACTAAAACATACCATCAAAGTCCATTGGTGCAAACTGTGGATGAGCAAACTTCTTGAAATTCATTTTGTGTTTGTTGAATTTTTCAAATCACATTCTAAGGTCTCATAGGACTCAGGTTTTCTATATCTTTTCTATATATTTTTAAAATTGTATTTATAAATTTTTGCGCTCTCTCCTCCCCTCAACCTTTAAGCTCTTGAATGCAATGACAGCAATAGTAAATAATGTCAGAGTGATACTCATATAAAGCTATGGGTAAAATCATGGTTTAAAAAACACACTAGGCTGTGACATGCTTTTCCAATTTAAAAACCTTACAAAAGTTGTCTCTTATTGGGAAAGATGGTGTTTAAACACCCATTATGTTATCGGAAAAGAAGTGGATTCTTGAGACCAAGTGTCCAAAAAATTATGCCTTAACTGGGGAAGATCCCTTCCCCTGTTAATATACACACATTAAGGACCATATTTATACATAAACAAATGTTAATTGTCCGAAAAAACAGTAGCTCGTTCTGAAGCTGAACAAGCTTGGATAAATCCTCCCTTTTCATAGAGAGCAGCAGCAGTACAGTGTGGATATGGAAATAGTAAGGTGTGTAGGAGTAATAGTGGCAGTTTTAGTTCTTTTGGAGGATTTGGCTGTGCATTGCCTCTGCTTTTTAATGTCATGCCAGTCACCACCCTTCTCCTGTGATGTCTCCTCCTCCTCAGCAGCATGTGTATCCCGCTTCCAGTTCCTGTCCAACACACAATCTTCATTGTAGTCCTTACCATCTCCACAATGTTTATCAGACTGTGATAAATTCTCTGCTCTGTGTTTGCCTGTAGTTTCAATGTCGCTTCCACTTTGCTTACTGCCACCACTATGGCTATAAGTGTCACGATCACCACCAATATAACTATGCATTGGGTTCCCCCGTCTCTGTCTTAACCTCCTCATGGCAGTCCAAATGTTTACACCTCTCACCTGTCATTAACAGGAAGACTTCCTTGAGTATATCGCATAGTGAGTTGTGTTATTTTTTGCCTCTTCTTCGGAAGAAAAGAAGGTGCCCCACTAAGAAGGGCAAAGGAAGACAGAGAGGATGAAATGGAAAGGTTTCACTAGGGTTTCAAGGAGAAGGAGCAGTAGTAATGCTATGATCCTTGGCTCCAAGGCATGGTGTGAGATTAAGATATGACATGGACATCGTCCTGCTGTGACTGAGAGGAGCAGTGAAACATTGAGTCCACAATCTCACCTGCTATTCTGAATTCAGGGAGAACTATAGCCTACTATGACAACTACTAATACTGGCCATGGCTGGTGCAGCTACTGCTGTTTGCACTACTACAGTACCCACATAATGACTCTCGGATAATGAGGCATGGTTAAAAACTCATGGGTTTGGTACTCAGAATTTTAAATGGTACTAGCAAAATTGCAAATGTTTTTTCTGTAGTTTAAAAACAGAGGAGCAATTAAATGTCCATCCCTTTCTATAAACACACTGCAGACTGGTATTGACATTTTACAATGGCAATAATGCAGACTTTGCATAAATGCATAAAAATGTGTTTGCTGTAACACTGAATAGTACCTTGCCGTAATGTATAACACTTTAAAAGCACAGGGATAATAATTACATTATTGCAGTTTTACTTTTTCTATAACACTAAATGGAATCTTGCTACTTCTGCTCTCTGTGATATTGACTAGAGATGAGCAAATTTAAAAATATGTGATTCAGTGATTCGCCAATTTTTTTGGAAAAATTAGTTTCAATCCGAATTTATTTGCAGCAAATCACGTTAAAAAACTGCTATTTCTGTGCTTCAGAGAGCCTTTATAGGGGTGTAAAATACTGTGCCTTGCAGTAACATGCATAGGGAGTCTGCTGTGGTAGTGAAATAATACTGCGAGTCAGTATGACATGCAGATGACAGGGTCTCTCTTAGAATCACTGCATACTTCACTTATTTGGGCAGTCACAGGGCCAAAACTGACCAAATAACTGAAGTATCAACTCAGCCTTACAGGTAGATGTTAGCGTCAACAAGAGGCACACTCCTTTTACACCGTTGTCAACTGATTCCACATAGATGTCTACAAAACCTGTTCTATTAAACGCTTATACAAGTAAAGCCCTCCTGACAGAGTGGAGAGGGTTATAATAGGAAAAATATCCAGCACTCCATCACAATCCACATTGCACGGGAAGGAGCTGTCTCCACACTCATAAGAAAAGAATATCCCAGCAAACGTGTATCTTCCTTTGCTTCTCTTTCGTCGGATATGCCTTTCTCAACAGGTGCCAGTGTTTACAGATTATGTTGTCAAAACCCATGTTAAACGGATGATATTTATGCACAAAAGCAATTCTGGTGGGTTTATCTCCTTTGATGGGCTCTGACTGAGGTTGAGCATTCAGATCATTTTTAACCTCATCCAAGAGTGATTCAGGGTAGCCCCTTTCTCTAAACCTAGTGGTCATCTCCCCCAATCTCATGCAAAAAAGGTCGTCAATAAATCTTTTCCACAGTAAAACATTTAAGTAAGCCCCATGTTCATAAACAAATAAATACTCAAAGAACGACATAAATGTGTTTGCGTAGGGCGGGGCCACATTACTACCCCCATCATCCATTTAACATGGGTTTTGACAACATAATCCATAAACACTGGCAACTGTTGAGAAAGGCATATCTGACGATAGAGGAATTTAAACATCCTCCTCTAATAAACGGAATCAGAATTTCCGAGACCAATTGGTGAGTGCTGACTTAGGGAGTATGGAGGTGATATCTAGGCAGAGTACTTTATCTAGTCAAAAAAGAGGCACATTCCCGTGCCTGCTTTGTCTACAGTGCTTGCATGTCATAAAGGGTTCACAAGTGTATCACCCACGCACAGGAAAACCATTTAACATCAGCGGTTATTTTACCAGTGATGTAACAAATGTTTTACACGTGATAAAGTGCCCATGTGGCCTCCTATATGTGGGTGAGACCATGCAGACAATCAGGGATAGGATATGCAGGCACAAGTCGACGATCAGGACTAAGAATCTTTTGCTACCATTACCCTATCACTTTGAAAAACATAGACACAGCATTGCACAGGTAAAATTTCACGTACTGGAGCAAGTTAGGATGCCAAGAAGAGGAGGGGACAATAAGAGGCTTCTGCTCCGTAGAGAAGCTTTCTGGATCCATACATTGGACACTCTGCAGCCACGGGGTTTAAATCGTGAATATGAGATAGCTCAATTGTAAATTGTTTAATTATTGTTTTAAATTGTATCAATTTGAGTCTAGTTATTGAATTTTATTTATTCTAGACATTATCTGCACAGTGAAAACATCGGTGGTAACTCGCTTTATTTACCTGATTATTCACTATATTGAAACTAAGACATCGATTGGCTGTTTGTATTTGCCGCCCATTGTTTGGCGTCTGACATCATGTTGCCTATTTTAGTTTATTGTTTGTTCAGTTCCTGTGACCTGTTGATGAAGGCTAACTTGCCGAAACGCGTCTGGGGAATATAACTATTGTATGTGAAATAAAGAGAAGCAAAGGAAGATAGACGTTTGCTGGGATATTCTTTTCTTATGAGAGTGGAGAGGGTGTCAGCAGTAAGTTTGTGTTGACGTCACTGATTAATTTTCCCCATTCTCTGATCTGTCAAAACAATAACCCAGAAAAAATGGATCCTGTCTGTGGAGCATACGACTTCACTCAGTCAGCATTTGCTCAATAATTCATCAGTATTGCTAATGCCAAAAAAATTGGAGTGGATCTAAAACAGAGATGACACGTGAATGGAATATTTGCATGTTTTCTGTGTTTTCTACCCACTCCTGCTTTTGGCTACCAAATCATAAGTCTATTTTGATGAGACCATACAGGCTTAAAGCTGCTACACAGACAGGATCCATTGTGCGTCTCATTTTTCCTTCTTTCTAAAAGATCAGAAGAAGGGTCAAATAAATGATGATGTCAGCCAGGCCGAAAGCCAAAATAGTGGACCAGTCATGAAGTGGGGAGGGTGGGAACAGCATAAGAAGTCCACAGAGTGGACCTATGACAGGGTCTGGAGGTGGAAGCAGTATGAGGAGACCAACGAGTGGCACAATGACAGAGACTGGAGTTGGCAGCAGCATGAGAAAGCCATAGAATGGCACCATGACAGAATGTGGAGGTGTCGGCAGCAGCAGAATCAGGAGGAGGCCACAGAGTGGCACAATGACAGAGTCTGGAGGTTGTAGCAGCATGAGTAGGCCACAGAGTGGCACAATGACAGTCTGGAGGTAGCAGCATCAGAAGGAGGCCAGAGAGTGTCACAATGGCAGTCTGGAGGTGGCAGCAGCATGAGTAGGCCACAGATTGGCACAATGACAGAGTCTGGAGGTGGCAGCAGCATGTGGAAGCCACAGAATGACACAACGACAGAGTCTGGAGGTAGCAGCAGCATCAGGTGGAGGCCACAGAATTACACAATCACCGAGTGACGATCGACCAAGATACTTCTGGGGAACCTGCCTGGCATGAACAAGCCTCTAGTAGCTACAGACAATAAGAAGACAAAGCGTCAAGATAGCTTTAAGCCCGGAGACTTACAAAGTTCATCAAGATATGTCACTAAAGATTTTACCACGTATAACCTCTGCGCTGACCACTGATTTAATTTTGTTTTTCGACCAACATACTTTAATAAAGATTTTACCACGTATAACTGTCGCGCTGAACGCTGAATAAATTTTGTTTTTCCAACGAAATCTGTCAATAAAGATTTTTCCACATATACTGTAAGTGCAGCGCTGAATGCTGAATAAAATTTATTTTTCGACCAAAATACGTCACAAATGATTTTACCGCATTTCACTACAGCGCTGAATGCTGAATAAGATTTGTTTTTCAGCATCAGTTTTTCGCCCCCAAAATACGTCACTCAAGGTTTTGCCACATATACCTGCAACATTAAACACTATATATATTTTGTTTTTGTACTGAAATAATAACTTCAGAAGTGAAATGCTTATATATTTTTCTTTATGTACTGAAATATGTCACTAAATGCTTTCACCACATATAACTGCAGAAGTGAACTGAGAATATATTTTTCTTTTTGTACTGAAATAGGCCAGTAAACCCTTTTACCAGAAATAAATGCACCAGTGAAGTACGTATATATTTTTCTTTCTGTAATGAAATACGCCACTAAATGCTTTCACCACATATAAGTGCAGAACAGAGCTGCGTATATATTTTTCCACAGATATAAGCAACTAAAGGCTTTTCAACATAGCACTTGCACCCCAAGAACAAATTGCTGGAAAGACCGAGCTGTATAATGGCTATTTGGATCCCCAAATTATCTTTCACTGCACTTGTAAATAGTGCTGAGTGTGAATATTCGTATTGCGAATAATAAGCGTGAATATCGGCACTTTGCAAATTCATGAATATTTAGAATATAGCGCTATATATTCGTAAAATCTAATATTCGCTTTTTTTCACACAGTACACTGATCCCTCCCTGCTTGTAGCTTGTGTGTCAATGCGAAGGTTGCAATATAGTTTTCAGAGCTTAGCAACATCCCTAGTTCTTCCTCACTGTAGAGAAAATTGCTTCCCACCACATTTTCCAATCTTCTCAAACTTCGAGTAGTTTGACTTAGGCCCGCCCTTTTTGCGCATGCGCATTAAGAGATTTTCACATTGCGATTTTCGCAATGTAAAAAGATAAGTGCACGAAGATAGCGAATTCGCGATTTCACAAATACATGTCAAATATTTTTAGCACTGTCCCTAGCACTTTCTGATTCCTCCTTATCCTTTCCCTGCACTTATAAATCGTTTTTTCAGTTTTTTTTCACAATTAGGTTTTTCGAATTACTGTCCCCAGCGCATTCTCACGTCTGTCCCTCCACTCAGAATGCTGGAAAATGTCTGAATCTAAGATGGCCACCATATTTATAGGGCTTCGACATCACAGGGCTGGCTGTCTGCTTATAGGCTTCACCATGCATGTCAGTCTGGGTGATCCCACCTTCCCATACTTCTTTACTCCATGTCCTCACACGTGTAGCAGCCATTTTAGGAAAAATGCGATTCGTTACCACGAAGCGTGAG
The DNA here is from genome assembly GCA_033119425.1 of Bufotes viridis. Taxonomy (NCBI): domain Eukaryota; kingdom Metazoa; phylum Chordata; class Amphibia; order Anura; family Bufonidae; genus Bufotes; species Bufotes viridis. Next base: position 35,938,099 of record CM065596.1, on the reverse strand, counting down.
GAAATTCACATTCTTTGCAAATCAAATTTTTCCTTAAATTCGGATCAGATTCCACTTTGTCAACTTCGATTCGCTCATCTCTAATATTGACAGAGCCAGTCATCCGTACGGCTCCAATGTTTGAACCTGAAATCTTGCACACACGCCCACAGCAGTGCCATTGAAGCATAATAAGCGAAGGTCTCAGAGTGGAGATGACTACTCTGAGATATCAACTGTTCCAGCACATGTGCAAAATGTTAGGGCCAGGAATATGAGCAGTGAGAATTCCTGGCCCTGTCAATCTCACTGGGAGAGGGAGAGGCAACAGGAAGAGGCGGAAGTGAAGCAGTGCTCCAAGCACCTAATTTGTACCCTTCTCTCTGCAATAATGCTAATTGCAGGAATACAGAGCTTATTTTAGTAAATATGATCAACACTACAAGGCAGTATGTTCAGTTTATAGTGACAGATGCTTTATAACCCCTTCCTGACAAACGCCATAATAGTACGGCGCAGCGGGACGTGACCTGCCACCAAGCATCATACTATTACAGTGTTCCCATCGGACGGGTGCAGGAGCTGCGCCCACCTGATCAGCTGCAGGGGAGTGGCTGTTCCCGTTAGCCGGACCCCTGTTGTATGCACCGGCATTGGTGAAAACACAGATGTCGGAGCATTAACCCATTCAATGCCGCGGTCAGCGCTGACCTCGACATAGAAGGGAATTGCTGCGAGAGAGAGCCCACCGGGCTGGGTCTCCTAGGCAACCTGTTAGTGTATTAGTCTGTGTAATACACTAACAGGCAATGCAAAATAATACAGATGTATTGTAATGCATTACAGAGGGGATCAGACCCCCATAAGTTAGTCAGAAATAAAAAAGTATTTTTTAAATTAAAACACATTTTTAAAGTTTCAAGTAAAAAAAGAAAAAAATGCCCCTTTCCCCTGATTTTATAATAAAAATCACCACCATACTAGCGCTGACAGGCTGTCTTCACGCCAGTGGAACAGCTGATTGAGCAGCAATATACTAGACTGTGGCTTAATCTCTAACAAGTACTCAGCATGAGATAGGTTCCTGATGAGTTAAGAAACGCGTCGAACCTCTGGCTGGACATGTTGGATTCACACTAATACGGACTGCTACGGCTCCATCCACCGGAGTGCTTGCTAAACCATGCAGCACTCCCTTTGTGGATCTGAGGTGTAGATGTGCACCGCTAGTCTAGATCGGCATCATTGTTAGCAAGGCTGTAAGATCCTTGTGGGGGGACGCCAGGCTTATGCCGATTTGGACTCACATTCAGGCTTTTTCCTCCCTTCCATAGGGACGCCAGTTTTTTGCAATTGGGCCCTGGACCACATTGGTTGTAACTTTACAGCGCTGGGAACAACTGGCAGAAATCCCATTGCCAGTACATATTGCACTCCTGCGCAGTTTGATTACAAACCAAACTTTCCTACCATAGCTGTTTTAGGGTGCAGTGGCTCGCCTAGCACATTCTCATATGCAGTATGACCTAATTACATGTTGTCCTCTGCCTGCATGAGATAGTAGCTAAAGACTGAGCAAATACTATTTATGGGTATCCCCCATCACTCTCTAATATTTTAATATATACCAATAAAATTGAGTTTTATCTCACTTTTCACACTTCTCCCCTTTCTGTGACTAATTTTAGTTGAGAGGTGAAACCTAATCTTTATCCATTTATCCGCGATTTCTTCCGTTCTATAAACACCATAAAAAAAACAAAATAAAAACTGTCAAAAAAGCCATTTTTGTCACCTTGCATAACAAAAAGTGCAACACCAAGCAAGGCATATGTCCCACAAAATGATACCAATTAAAATGTCACCTCATCCCATAAAAAAGAGCATCTACATAAGACAATCAGTCAAAAAATTAAAAAGCTATGGCTCTAAAAGATCATTTTTTTTGTTTCAAAAATGCTATTTTTGTGTAAAACTTAACTAAATAAGAAAAAAATATACATATTTGGTATTGCCACATCCATAACGATCTGCTCTATAATCTCAAAGGTATTCTGGAAAAATAAATAAATGAAAACTTTAAGCTCTATAAAAATAAAACATGATCTACCCAAAATGGACACCAAAATAGTACTAATAAAACTGGCACCTTATCCACTAGTTTCAAAAATGTGGTCATTTATAGGGGGTTTCCACTATGTAAGCCCCACAAAGTTACTTCAGACCTGAACTGGTCTTTGAAAAGTGGGTTTTGGAAATTTTCTTAAAAATTTTAAGAATTGCTTCTAAAATTTTAAGCCTTCTAACGTCCTAAAAAAATAAAATGACCTTTACAAAATGATGCCAACATAAAGTAGACATATGGGGAATGTTAAGTAATAAATATTTTATGAGGTATCACTTTCGGTTTTAAAAGCAGAGAAATTGACATTTAGAAAATTGCTAATTTTTCAAAATTTTTGGTAAATTTGGGATTTTTTCATAAATAAAGGTGAAATATGTTGACTTAAATTTATGACTAACATGAAGTACAATGTGTCACGAGAAAACAATCTCAGAATGGCTTGGATAAATAAAAGTGTTCCAAAGTTATTACCAAATAAAGTGACACATGTCTGATTTGCAAAAAATGGCCTGGGCGGGAAGGTGAAAACTGGCCCGTGGTTAAAGGGGCTCAGCTCTGAACCAGAACATATTCCCATTTTCACCCAGGCAGCCCCCCTGACTTGAGAATCGGAGCAGTTCATGCACGGATACTCTCCTTTGCCCTGCACTGAATCGAGCAGAGTAAAGGCATTTTCTGGAGTTCCCGTGATGAATAGTGATGAGCGGCAGGTGCCATATTCGATTTCGACAAATTCGCGAATATTCGATAGAATATTTGTTTCATATTCGTCGAAATCGAATATTCGTCATTATTCTAGTTATCGTGATTAATATGCAATTTAAATAATCGCGTATTGCGATTTTAACTTAAGGATACTTTCCTATTGGTTTGATATCTAGAATTATAGCGAAGATGACGAATATGACGAATGTATTCGTCATATTCCTCAAAACGAAGATAGCGAAGTATTCTCCATCTTCGTTTTAGCTACCTATTCGTCAACTTCGCTAATTCTAGCAATCAAATAGGAAAGTTCACTATAGAGACAGCTGTGTTTAATTCCCTATGCGATTATATTATTTTTTTAATTTTATAAATAGAATAATTATAATAATTATCAAGTATTATAATTATTCTATTTATTAAAAAAAAAAAAGCAAAGTAATATAATCGCATAGCAAAATAAACACAGCTGTCTCTATTGTCAACCTTCCTATTTGATTGCTAGAATTAGCGAAGTTGACGAATAGGTAGCTAAAACGAAGATGAAGAATACTTCGTTATCTTCGTTTTGAGGAATATGACGAATACATTCGTCATATTCGCTAATTCTACCAAGCCAACCATAGTAAACCAGGTCTAAGTAGAAATCGCAATGTGATGACTTCAAGTTAAATTAATCGCATTGCGATTTCAACTTAGAGCTGGGTTTATAATGGGTCAGCTTACTAGAATTAACAAAGTTAACAAATATGGAATATAGCAGTGCTAAGTTGAAATCGCAATGCGATTAATATAACTTAAAGTAATCGCATTGCGATTTCAACTTAGCACTGCTATATTTCATATTCGTTAATTCTAGCCTAATATGTAAGATAGCAGTGCTAAGTTGTAATCGCAATGCGATTAATACAACTTGAATTAATTGCATTGCGATTTCAACAAACATGGTTTACTATGGTTGCTAAAACAAAGATGGAGAATACTTCGTTATCTTCGTTTTGAGGAATATGATGAATACATTTGTCATATTAGCTAATTCTACCAAGCCAACCATAGTAAACCAGGTCTAAGTAGAAATCACAATGCGATTAATTCAAGTTATATTAATCGCAATGCGATTTTAACATAATTCTCAAATTCAACAGTACATTTTAGTATGGAAACGTTCCCATGGTGATGGGGACGCTCCATGAGCACAGAAGTCGGCAGAAGCGGCAACGGGCACTGACTGGAGCAGTCAGGAAGCCAGGAATCCTCAGGACAGGTAAGAAGTGAACTACTTTTGGGAAGTGGGAAAGAAAAAAATATAACTAAAAAAATAAAAATAAATGAATATTCGAAATAGCGAATTTATAGCGCTATATTTGAAATATTCGCGAATTATCGAAGTGCCGATATTTGCTAAAAAAATTCGCTATTCCAATATTCGCGCTCAACCCTAGTGATGAATAGTGATGAGCGTGAATATTCGAATAGCAAATTTTTATTGCAAATAGCGCAACTTTGATAATTCATGAATATTGCGAATATAGCGCTATATATTCGCAATTTTGAATATTCTTTTTTTTTGTTTTTTTTTAGATGTTAATCCTTGTTGCTCTCTGGCTGTCTTCCCACTTCCCAAAAGCTGTTCTTACCTGTCCGGAGGATTCCTGGCTTCCTGCCCGCTCCAGTTAATGCCCGTTGCCGCTTCTGCCGACTTCCTGTGTGCATGGAGCGTCCCCATCCCAATGCGAACGCCTACATGCTGAAATGTACTATAGGATGTGAGAATCACGATCTTATAAAGTTGACAAAGTTATAGTCGCAATGCGATTAATATAACCTGAATTATTCGCATTGCGATATTCGTTATATTCTAGCAATACAACCATTAGGAACCCAGCTTTAAGTTGAATACGCAATGGAACATATACTCGCATCGCGAAATCAACTCAGTTCTAAGTTTCATTCGCGAAGCGAACATATACTCACTTTGCAAATTGATCTTAGAGCTAAGTTCCTAATGGCTGTATTGTTAGAATATAACGAAGATTGATAATATAGTGCTATATTCGTGAATTCGTGATATTCGTCGTCTTCGTTATATTCTAGCAATACAACCATTAGGAACTTAGCTCTAAGATCAATTCGCAATGCGAGTATATGTTCGTTTCGCGAATGAAACTTAGAGCTGAGTTGCTAATGGCTGTATTGCTAGAATAAAATTGAGAATATAGTGCTATATTCGTGAATTTGTGATATTCGTCATCTTCGTTATATTCTAGCAATACAACCATTAGGAACTTAGATCTAAGCTCAATTCGCAATACGATTATATGATCGCTTCACGAATGAAACTTAGAGCTGAGTTCCTAATGGTAGTTGCTAGAATATAACGAAGATTGAGAATACAGTGCTATATTCGTTATATTCGTTATATTCTAGCAATATAATCATTAGGAACCCAGCTCTAAGTTAAATTCGCAATGTGAGTAATACAGGTTATATTAATCGCATGGCGAATTCAACTTAGAGTTGAGTTCCTAATGGTTGTATTGCTAGAATATAACGAAGATTGAGAATATAGTGCTATATTCGTGATATTCGTTATCCTCGTCAATTCTAGCAATACAAGTTACAACCATTAGGAACTCAGCTCTAAGTTTAATTCGCGATGCGAATATAAATTTGCGTAACATTGGCAATATATAGAACAATGACGAATATTCGATCTCGACGAATATCGCAAAATCGAATATGGCACCTCCCGCTCATCACTAGTGATGGACCGTGCTCTCATTAGGGCTGCCAAGAGGAGGCTTCCGCCCAGCAGGGAGCCCGGTGACATCACTGGCACTGATAGACTGGCTTTAGAGCTGCTCTAGCCTGTAAAACAGCTAGGGCAGTGCTAAAGCCGGCTCATCAAAGCCGATGACGTCACCAAATACATTGCTCTTTTATTGTAAATAAAAGAGCCCTTGCCCTGCGCGATCCTGCGCAGGGCAAAGGAGAGCATCGGAGCATGAACTGCTCCGATGCTAAAATCAAGGGTGGCTGCCTGGGTGAAATTATGGGTATGTCCGGGTTCAGCTCTGAACCCGGACAACCACTTTAAGTTATACATGCATACAAAATACTATTAATGAATCAGGGCCATAGAACTAAAACACTCATTGTAAAATAATGAGAGCCACAGTCCAACACAGTAAGTTGTAGTACTGCCATATAATATCTGTGAAAATTACAGTACATAGTTTTCAGTTACAGCAAAGTGATAGTCAAAATGCTACAAAACAGAGCATGTCACAACCTCATCTTAACAGTGCAAGTTGAAGTGTCATTGTACAAGTGACAGTCACAGTGCCCTCACAACAACCACATGGCTTAATAACAGTACCAACAATTGTGCCTCCATAGGAGTGCCAGCCATAGTAACCCCCTTTGACCCCTTTTCTTATGAACTTACATAGCGCTATTATATTCCGCAGTACTTTACAGACATTAGCATCAAGCTGTTCCCAATGGGGCTCACAATCTAAGTTTACTATCAGTATGTCTCTGGAGTGTGGGCGAAAACAGGAGAACCCAGAGGAAACAAACGCAAATACGGGGAGGGCATAAAAACTCCATGCATATGTTGTCCTTGGTCAGATTCCAACCTAGGACCCCAGCGCTGCAAGGCAACTATGATATAACAGGCTAAGAAATAGACCATTATTCGCCATATTCCCTCTATATACTCAGCCAGGTGTACTATTTAAAGGAGATAAGCTATTATGCAGTTTTTTTTCTACCTCCAGAAATGAACATGTTAAATAGCCAACACATGTTACTGCTGTTCTTGGCCCTATTCAAAGATTCTCTCTGGAAGAAGAAGTCTTGAGTTTTTTCTCTTATTTCATGTCATTTAGTTGTTTTTCTCAAGTTTGGAGTTTGGAGTGATTGGGTGTGGTGAGGGGTAAATATTGTGTGAATGACTGCATCCAATAGCATGTGATTCACTTGCCATAGTCACACACATATAATATGTAGAGCATTTTGCAAAACATTGGAGCAGATTTGCTATTGGCTGGGGGTATTGGATAGCCCCTTTAAGTGTAATACGTTCTGTGACACAGTGGTTCCTCACTCACCATGTAATAGTGTGCCAATTGTACTACATGATAGTGCATTTTATGACAAGATACAGCTGAAATCACATTTGTAGATGTGGGCCACTAGCTTCAAATTTATAACGGTGCACCAAAATAATTAGCAAGTATTTCTATGTCAATTGTATTAGTTAATATGTCCCATTAAAAAGGATATTTTTCCCTTTATGACATGGTCTTGACTTTTAGAAACACATGTTTGCAACAGGACATACCATGCATAGGTGAGCAACAGTATTAGGAGAGAGAGCAAAAAATATAATTCTCGGATCAGGAGGCTCATTGATGACCAGGAGCTAAAAGAAACACACAATAGACTGAAACAATATTACTTTTCTTTGAAAGGTCAAAGCAATGTCCACAGATATATCTCCGAGGACGCCAGAACAGCAAAAACAATGAAGGTGAAAAAAACAGCAATGTACAGAGCTTTAAGAGTTCATTGTAGCAATGTTCACATTTAGAAAACAAAAGTCCATGACTTCATAAATATATATATATATATATATATATATATATATCTTAATATATATATATATATATATATATATATATATCTATACAGAAAACAGTTCCTTTCTCCCCGAAGATAGAGCTCCTCTTCATCCTGCCAGGCACTATTACCTCCCGCAAAAAAGACATTTTGCGATTTTGTATTGCAGCGGCTAAGCTGTTGATCCCTAGACACTGGAGGTCAGTATATACTCCTTCCTTACGAGAATGGCTCCAGGAAATTCAGCATATAGCGAGGATGGAGGAGATTTCTGCAGAAATGTCCAATGCTTCTTCTAAGTACCACAGAGTTTGGTCTGAGTGGATTGCAGCGCAGGACAAGGCCGAATTCTTGGCATTGGTTGCCTCATAGACCAATGGGGTATGTGGCAAACGCCCCCCCCTCCCCCCCCTTTTTTTTTTCTCTCTTTTCTATCCCTCCCTTCTTCCTGTCCCCTAATCTTCTCTACTACTTTCTCTTCCTCTGACTCTCTCTCTCTTATGTTTAAATATCGGACTTTGTGAGTTATGTCACATAGACTGTTATATTTATCGACACTAAATCAGGTACCTGGAGCACCTGATTCTTCATCTTACTATCTTGGCCTATGTGATCTGGTATATTGAAACTTGTTATTGACTGATGTTTGTACTTTACACTGTCTTAACATCAAAACCAATAAAATCTGTTTAAATATTTATATATATATATATATATATATATATATATATATATTTTATCCTCATGTTGTTTATAGGTCCTAAAATCTCTTTTTTTTTTCCAGTCAATCCCCTACATGGATATACTGTTCATTTTAAAGATAAAATTCTGGCTTCTTGCAGCCATCACTAGGGAGAAGTTTACTGGATACATTTTGTTCCTGAAAACAGTGCCCTAATTGGACAGCTGTTTGTTTTTGCTCTCTGCATTTTTTATTACAATAATTCATAATTTAATTTGTATAATTACTAGCAATAATGCCCATTGTGTGAAAAAATACAAGGGGCTCAAGAAAACACCTCCCCCTATTTTGCTACCACTCTGTCCTCTGGGTATGCTATCACTATTGCCTGTTTGTCACCACACTATGCTGTCACTGTCCCTTCGATATGCCACCAATCTGGTCCTTGTATGTCACAATTGTCTTCTGTGTATGACACTCTGCCCCCTTTATGCTCATTCTGCAAAAAATACTATGGACTCTAGAAACCCCTTCTGCTTATTGCTGCATGGTTTTATTTTTTATATATATATTTTTTTTTACATGGATTTAGATTTTTTTCTCTTCATATCTATTATGGTAAGTGTATCCACACACTGACCTCCATACAGTTTTAGACCACCCACTTGAGACTTGTTAAATAAGATGAAAAAGGAAACCTGCATTTCACCCACACTGGTACCATCCATTATTCAATAGTCTACCCTTCTACATCTACGACGTAACCTGCTTAATACTCATGCTGGCAGAGTCCACCTCTCAATACCCTTCTACTGGCAAAATGTTACCTGCTCTTTACCCATCCTGGGAGCGTCCACTACTCAATACCTTTATTACTGGAGCAACAGAACTCACTCTACATCCAAGCTGGCAGAGTCCACCACTCAATATGAAACTTCTTTTAGTTGAGGAGTAGAAGGAGAAGATGGTTATTCAGTGGTGCACTCCTGTCTAAAAAAAAAAATTGCTTTTTGCCCATATCAACTAATCATTCTTTAAACTGCTGTGGTAAAATGAAAGTTGTGCTGTGAATGGTTGCAGTTTTTCTTATATATAATTTTGATAAATGCTCTCCATTTTCTTTGCATGTAAAACAGAATATTTATTAGAACAGTCCATGAAGGGAGATGAGAGGCAGGCTGGTCGGCCTTGTTTCAGCAGTTGTATTTTTGTTTTCTTTTTCTTTTCCTTCCTTATTAAATTTTTGTAAGGAACAGAAAAATTAAAACAAATACATGAATAATCAATACCATCATTAGCTCTTGTCCCTCTTTCTTATCCATTCCCTCCCCAGTCAACCCAACCATACTCTCCCTTGCCATGTGATGCATCTCTAATCCATCCATTAAAAAAAATTATATTAATTAACGGATCAATAGAAAAAACCTACCACTTCAACCCCCCCCCCCCCCCCCAATACCCTGGACCATATTTCCCAAGAAGTTCTTTGGTTATATAAAACATTCTCGTGTCTCTTAACCTTATTAACCACATATAACCACTCATTAAGCTTTGGAGTATTTTGTGAGATAAAAACTCGGGTAATAAACAGTCCAGCCAAAAAAATAGTTCTAACTAAAAGGGTCTTTCTATACTTATGGCAGTTAACCTTGGAAAGTACACTCAATATCCAACACTCAGGTGTGAACGGGATTGTTACCCTCATTTTATGGGTGATAAAATTATGAATTGAACCCCAATACACTTTTGGATCTGGACACAACCAATACAAATGCATAAAATCTGCTCGCTGTGAATCACACCATGGACAGTTTGATAACTCTCGTAAACCACAATTTTTAAGCCAAATCTGCGTGATATATACTATGTGCAAAATATTAAACTAAACCAGTGTGTGATTCAAATTGTGCGATACTAATCTTAAGTAACCAAATATATATCCCCAATCTTCCCTCGTGACCATTGGGCAGTCAGTTCCCCAAGCCCTTTGACCCAGGCAGACAACCCTTACTTGGCGTGCCCCATTGACTTTAATGGCAGGCGAACTTAAAAATCCTTCAGGTCATATTTGCAGCCACCAAATACTTAGTAGAAGTGCACAAATAGTCCCACAACATGGACAGTGACATACCAGAGGGGCATCAATGGCAAAAATTACCACAAAAATATGTATTTTAATCAGGGGACAATTTTATGCATCTTAAAGGGAAACTCTCAAAAATGTGCCCTGCTGGAGCCTAGAATTTTTTTATTTTAGGCCACGCGAGTACAGGTCCCAAAACTTAGGCATTCCCCATGACAAAAAAGAACAAGTGATTATGTGGCTGGAGGTACATTAGGTGTTCACTGGCTAAAAATGTTACTGTAGGCCAGTACAGCCCCCAAAAATTAGGCATTCACCTGACAGAAAAGAACAAGTATTTATGTGGCTGGAGGTACATTAGGCGGTAACTGGATAACAATTTTACTGTAGGCCACTTGAGTACAGGCCCTAAAAATTAGGCATTCACCTGATAGAAAAGAACAAGTGATTATGTGGCTGGAGGCAGTTAGTGGATAACAATTTTACTGCAGGCCAGTACAGGCCTCCAAAATTAGGCATTCACCTGACATAAAAGGCCTTTTATGCCACTGTATATACATAAGACAAGGACCATTCTTTGTTCTGGGTGGTGGTGGATATGTGTGGGCTGGCATGAGGAAATTCAATTACACCTGGTCGTCACAGGTGTGGAATTCCTCCGAGATCCATGCCTCATTCATTTTTAGAAATGTGAGGTACTCCACACTGTCGTGAGCTAGGCGAGTGCGCTTATCAGTCACGATCCCCCCTGTTGCGCTAAAGGGTTTCATGACACATTGTGCAAGCTCTGGCCACAGGTCAAGCCTGCACACCCAGTAGTCCAGGGGTCCTTCGCTTCTCAGAGTGTCCACATCGGACATTAACCCGATGTAGTCAGACACCTGTTGGTCTAGGCGTAACCTGAGGCTGGATCCGGAGGGCGGCTGTCAATGGGTTGCCTGCAAGAATGATCTTATATCCGAAGTGACCAACACATCTTCAAACCGCCCACTTCTAGCAGGCGTGGTAGGATTGGTACCCGCACCTGTTTTGCTGTAGGTAGAAAATCTTTTGCCAGCGCCCGCAAACGCATTCTGTCAGCACTCTGTGATGCTGGTAACATGTCGGCCATTTTGTGTTTGTACCGGAGGGTCTAAGTACGTTGCCACCCACACCCAGTACTGGTCCTTGCCCTTTATGCTTTTGATACGGGGGTCCCTCTTTAAACACTGGAGCATAATGGCCCCCATTTGCACTAAATTGGAACCAGTGGAGCGCCCTGGTCGTCCCCGGTCTCCTCCCCCCAGCCACGGACAACAACAACACCAGGGATCCCCGAAAAGTTTAAAGTCCCCCTCAAGCCTGATCTTCTTGCTCCTCCTACTCCTCTTCCCCCCCGCCACCATCCTCTTCTGATTCCTCTTCAGACTCCTGATGACTTGTTTCTGATAGAGTAGCCCCCGGGGGATTCATTCAGCATTGCGACTTCCTCATCTCCCAGCTCCTGCTCCTCGAAGGCTTGATAAATGACACAACGCAATGCAGGCTCTAGAAAGAAGGTGTAATGTACGATGTCACTGATGGCGCCCTGGCTACGACTGACCAATTTGGTCATCTCATCAAATAGCCGCAGAAGTCTGCATACGAAGCGCATGAGCAGCCACTGGGGTGGTGAAAAGAAACCAATCTCCACTGAACCTGTCCTGTTACAGAGTTTGTACAGGTAGTCGTTAACGGCACGTTGCTGCTGGAGCAGCCTATGAAGCATATACAGTTGTGTTCAAAATCATTCAACCCCAATGCTGTAAAGGGTTTTAGGGAATTTAGTGTACATTTGTAATTGTGTTTAGGATGAAATTTTACAAGGACTTTTTAAAGAACCAAATTCAACTAAAATGATTATTTTATTATTTTTGTAATACAGTATTAAATGTTTTTTTTGTGATTTCTTCATTGACAAAATTATTCAACCCCTTAAAGCAGGCATCCTCAAACTGCGGCCCTCCAGCTGTTGAAAAACTACAACTCCCACAATGCCCTGCTGTAGGCTGATACCTGTAGGCTGTTCGGGCATGCTGGGAGTTGTAGTTTTGCAACAGCTGGAGGGCCGCAGTTTGAGGTTGCCTGCCTTAAAGACTACCACTCTTAATAGCAGAGGTTCATTCAAGTGTTTTCGATCAGGTATTGAAAACACCTGTGGATGTCAAGGAGCAGCACTCAAGCATAGTAAGCACCAATTAGGCAGATTTAAAATTACTGTGATACTCAGCTCCTTCTAGACATTTACTGGTGTGTTTACAAACATGATGAAGTCAAGAGAATGGTCTAGGAAGACAAGAGAAGAGGTGATTTCTCTTCACAGGAAGGGCAATGGCTAAAAGAAGATTGCAAAGATGTTAAACATACCAAGAGACACCACAGGAAGAATTATTCGCAAATTCAAGGCAAAGAAAGTGGAGAAAAGTCCCCGTGTGACTGCTGAGGAACTGAAAAAAGATTTGTCAGATGCGGGTACTGAAGTTTCAGCTTAGACAATAAGGCGCACACTGCGTAATAAAGGCCTCTATGCCAGAACTCCCAGGCGCACCCCCTTGCTGTCTCGAAAGAAAAAGAAGAGTCGACTGCAGTATGCCAAAAGTCATGTGGACAAACCACAAAAGTTTTGGGATAGTGTTCTGTGGACTGATGAAACAAAATTAGAACTGTTTGGGCCCATGGATCAACGCTATGTTTGGAGGAGGAAGAACAAGGCCTATGAAGAAAAGAACACCTTGCCGAAGCATGGCGGGGGGTCAATCATGCTTTGGGGCTGTTTTGCTTCTACAGGTACAGGGAAGCTTCAGCGTGTGCAAGATACCATGAATTCTTTTCAGTACCAGGAGATATCGGATGAAAATGTGATGCAGTCCGTCACAAACCTAAGGCTTTGGAGACGTTAGACCTTTCAACAGGACAATGATCCCAAGCATACCTCCAAGTCCACTAGAGCATGGTTGCAGATTAAAGGCTGGAACATTTTGAAGTGGCCATTGCAGTCACCAGACTTGAATCTAATTGAGAACCTCTGGTGGGACTTAAAGAAAGCAGTTGCAGCGCGCAAGCCTAAGAATGTGACTGAACTGGAGGCTTTTGCCCATGAAGAATGGGCGAAGATTCCCGTAGATCGCTGCAAGACACTTGTGTCAAGCTATGCTTCACGTTAAAAGCTGTTATAACTGGAAAAGAATGTTGTACTAAGTACTAAGATTGAATGTCACTTATTATTTATTTCATTATAAATGTTATGTTATATTTGTCTGAGTTACAAGTGCCTCTTTGATTTAATTGTAAACAAGATGACTGAAATGATCAAAATCAATGTCAAACTGGCCAAAACACTCAATTTCAGTGGGGGTTGAATAATTTTGAACAAAACTGTACAAGGTGGAGTTCCAGCGCGTCGGGCTGTCACAACTCAGACATCTGACGGGCAAGCGGTGTAAGATCTTATGAAATAGCCAGAGATTTTCCTGGCCTGCGGCAAGACATCCTGGACCCCGGAGTATTTGGTAACGAATCGCTGTACGACTAAGTTCAGGACGTGTGCCATGCACGGCACCTGTCATTTTGCCCTGTTTCAGCGTGCTCAGCAGATTGGCACCGTTGTCACAAACCACTTTACCAACTGTCAAATTGAGCGGGGTTAGCCGCTGATTGGCCTGTTACCGCAGAGCTAAAAGCAATGCAGGAATGGTGTGGCTCTTGGCTTCCAGGCACAACAGCTGCAGCACAGTATGGCAACGACTCACCTGGGACGTCTAATAGGTCGAGGAAGAGACAGAGGATGGAGTAGGAGGAGGAGAACAAGAGGCAGGCCTGCATGCAATCCGTGGCGGTAACACCAAATCCACACGGGAGCCACGGGTTACATGCTTGACGGCACAGTTCTGTACCTTCCCGGACTGTGTTTGCTAGACTATGTATCTGTGGTCAGATGTTTCTTGGCACCAACATATTCATTTGCTGCTGAACGTGGCCATATGGCTCTGGGATGCCCTTCTCGGAGAAATATTTCCTTCCGGGGACCTTCCGGGGACCTTACATTGCGGTGTGCCAATGGCCACAAATTTTCTAAAGGCCTCCGAGTCTATGGCGATAGTTGGCGGGCTAGCAGTTTCGACAAGCCAGCGGTCAGCAGTTGGGCAAGAGGGTTAACCGGCATCATCAACTTTTTACGCTGGAACATTTGGGCCATGGAAGCCTGTCATCTGCCAATTGAACACGACGACGGCACAGTGGAAGGTGGAGTGGAGGACAAATGGGAGGAGAGAGGAGAAGGAGAATAGGCAGGACGTGGAGCGCCGGGATTGTGGCTTTGTGGATTTTGACGGCATTGCTCCCACTGGGCTCGGTGATGGAAGGCCAGGTACCTACTTAAGGCGGTCGTCCCTAGGTGAGTGTTGGGCTTACCGCGACTTATGCGTTGACAGCACAGGTTGCAGATGGTACCTCTATTGTCAGCAGCTGACACGTTAAAAATGGCCCACACTGCGGAGCCATGTGTTGGCGTCCTGGGAGCACCAGATGTGACCGTCCATGGTGGATGGCTCGCTCTAGATACATTTGTAGTCTGCTTTTTGCCTCCTGTGCCCTGCGAGCTCTGCCTGCTTCTCCGACTTCGTCTCCCTCTCTGCTGCTCTGTCTCTCCCTCTGAACTCCCCTCTTCCTCTCTTGTGGGCACCCACGTGAGGTCCATCGACACGTCATCATCATCACCTTCACCACCACTGACATTTAAGATTTTGGAGTAGGCAGCAACAGCGGGGACCTCCCTTCTTGGGCTGATCTGGGTACTGTCGTCAGACCGCTGGGTTCTGGCCGTTGCTACCTCCTCTTCCACATCCAGTGTCAAGAATAGCTGCGCATCGGTAAGGTCTGGAAATGGATGGGAAAATAATTCCTCTGACTCGAGTAGAGGGGCTTTGGTAGTTGTGGTGATGTCTTTGGGGGTGCACACCGCAGAGAGTGAGGAGGGTGCAGAAGCGGAAGGCTGAGTGAGCCACTCAACCAACTCTGGTGCGTCCTTTGAAGTAATCGCACGTGATTTCTCCAACTTCACACTTAGGCTTCAGTCTGGTGCACCTGCCCGACCCCCTACCACCCCTGTGGAATGGTCTGCCTCTGCCTGTCATTTTCAAAATGACCCTGTACCTAAGTCCCTAGAGAAGAACAGTATTTGTGGAAGCAGGTATATTGCAGGCCTCAATCAATATTTGGTGTAAGCAGGTATATCAAACCGCTTAATCAGTATTTTGTGGAAGCAGGTATATAGCAGGCTTCAATCAATATTTGGTCAAAACAGGTATATCAAACCCCTTAATCAGCATTTGGTGGAAACAGGTATATCGCACCCCTGAATCAGTTTTTTGTAGAAGCAGGTATATAGAACCCCTTAATCAATATTTGGTGGAAGCAGGTATATCGCTGGCCTCAATCAATATTTGGTGGAAACAGGTATATCAAACCCCTTAATCAGCATTTGGTGGAAACAGGTATATCGCACCCCTCAATCAGTTTTTTGTGAAAGCAGGTATATAGAACCCCTTAATCGATATTTGGTGGAAGCAGGTTTATCGCAGCCCTCAATAAGTATTTTGTGGAAGAAGGTATATCGCAGGCCTCAATCAATATTTGGTGGAAACAGGTATATCAAACCCCTTAATCAGTATCTTGTGGAAGCAGGTATATAGAACCCCTTAATCAATATTTGGCGGAAGCAAGTGTATCGCACCCCTCAATCAGTATTTTGTGGAAACAGGTATATCAAACCCCTTAATCAGTATCTTGTGGAAGCAGGTATATAGAACCCCTTAATCAATATTTGGTGGAAGCAGGTCTATCACACCCATCAATCAATATTTAGTGGAAGCAGATATATCGCACCCCTCATAAAAATGTTGTGGAAGCAAGTATATCGCAGTCCTCAATCAATATTTGGTAAAGCAGGTATATCAAACCCCTTAATCAGTATTTTGTGGAAGCAGGTATATTGCAGGCCTCAATCAACATTTGGTGGAAACAGGTATATCACTCCTCTCAATTATTGTTTTTGCCAGAACAGTTATATCACACCACCCTGTTTATTTGGGGCAACAGGTATATCACATCCCTCAATCAGTTTTTTTTGGGGGGCAACAGGTATATCATACCCGTTTCAAATAGTTGTTCCAATAACGCTTGTCCCTCTATATACCTGCATTATCACAGCAGAACCGCACACAACTGCTGCACAATACAAATGCACTATAATATACTTTCTATGTTTGAAAGTATTTTATAAGTATATCACACCTATCGATGGCACACTTATACCAGTCCTTAAAAGGACTATTGTGGCCCTATTAGCTAGCGTTTGGTGTCCCTAACAGTCTGTCCCTGCTCCAAAAAGCAACCTTTCCCTACAGTGGCAAAACATAGAATTTAAAATGGCTGCCAGATCGGGTTCTGTTATAGGGTAGGGGTGTGTCCATGTGCTAAAACGTCTCAATTGGCTGTCCTGTTCCACCTGATGGATGTGTCATGAGGCAAAGTTCAGCGCAATGTAAAAGAATATTGCGCTGGCGGACATCGCGTTTGTTTGCATGTTCGGCGAATCGCGAACGCGCAAAGTTTGCCACAAAACGACCGCCGGTTAACCGCAAGGCCATTACTAACAACCTTATTAAATAGTGCCTTAAAGAGGACCTTTCACTGGTCCACAGTTTATTAGGTAAAGCTATGTACATGGAGAGCGGCACCCAGGGATGTCCCTGCACTTACTTGTATCCCTGGATGCCGCTCCGTTCGTCCTCTGTAGCGCCCGGTACCGGCGCTCCTGCTGCTCTAATTTTGCCTGGGGCAGAGACATCTTCTTCTGCCCTGGGCGTCTCCTTCTCCCAGGGCTGGAGCGCTGGCCAATCGCAGCGCTCGGCTCATATTCAGGATATGAGCTGAGTCACACCCAGAACAGAAGGTATGAGTTCTGTCCGCATCATTTTACCTTTTAATGCCCAACACAAAACAATTGAACATATCATAAAAAAACATTGGCATTTTATTTTGGGAGATAAGCTACTACACCAATTCATTACCACTAAACCACATATAGTCTATACAAAAGCCCCCAATTTGGAGATTGCCCCCTCCATCAAACAAAACTGTAGACAGGATAAAACCATCAGCAGTTGGATGGGTCTGAGTGGCTTCTACAGATGCAACAGATGTGGCAGCTGTAGAGCCACCTCATTCCCAAAAAAGACAGAATTAATACAATCCACCTGCAATACACATATACATAAAATCAGGGAAGCCCTTACATGCAATAGCACAAGTGTCATCTACTTGATACAATGCCATTGTGGCAAACAGTATGTGGGGAGAACCAAGAGAACTTTAAAAACAAGAATTGCGGAACACATGTAAAATATTAAAATCTGTTATGAAAAACACACATTATCCAAACGTTTTAAAACACACCACAACCAGGATCCAAGTGGAATGAAGTATGCAGCAATAGAGAAAGTTATAAAGAACTGGGGGGGAGGAAAATATATCTTACGTATGTCCAGGGCAGAATCTAGGCTCATCTTTGAGTTGGATACAGTTGCCCCTGCAGGCCTGAATGCTGAGTTTGAACTGTTTGTGTTTCTATGATTCATTAGGGTCGATGCCCCGTCACAGATGACGGGTATGGGTCCGGCTGTCTATCAGCATCCAGACCCCCCCTCTGGACGTGGCCTCTACCCCATTATCTACATCAAGTGATACACATTCGGACATATTAAGAAAGACCACACCAAAATAGACCACACCAATAATGAAGTACTATAAAACCAAGAGAACCTTTTAAAAAAAAATTAAAAAAAAATGGCCCCTGACACCCAAAAAATGTAGACATCATTTGACAGTAAAAAGAGTTAAATGTCTCCCACCAAGACAGCAAGCAAGTAAACAAAATATAGGCCCCTGACACCCACACAATGGGGCGGTCATTTGGCAGTAAAAAGAGATTAATCTCTTCCACCAAGACAACAAATGATTAACAAATGATTAAATGACATATAGGCCCCTGACACCCACACAATGGGGCAGTCATTTGACAGTAAAAAGAGTTAAATGTCTCCCACCAAGACAGCAAGCAATTAAACTAAATATAGGTCCCTGACACCCAGACAGAGTAGAGGTCATTCGACATCAAAAAGAGGATAATGTCACCCACCAAAGCAACAGGCGATTATCTGAAATGTAGGCCCATAGCACCTAGTCAGAGGAGAAAGATCCCATAGCACCAAAAGAGACATAGAAACATAGAAACATAGAAACATAGAATGTGTCGGCAGATAAGAACCATTTGGCCCATCTAGTCTGCCCAATATGCTGAATACTATGGATAGCCCCAGGCCCTATCTTATATGAAGGATGGCCTTATGCCTATCCCATGCATGCTTAAACTCCTTCACTGTATTTGCAGCTACCACTTCTGCAGGAAGGCTATTCCATGCGCCCACTACTCTCTCAGTAAAGTAATTCTTCCTTATATTACTTTTAAACCTTTGCCCCTCTAATTTAAAACTATGTCCTCTTGTAGCAGTTTTTCTTCTTTTAAATATTCTCTCCTCTTTTACCGTGATGATTCCCTTTATGTATTTAAAAGTTTCTATCATATCCCATCTGTCTCTTCTTGCTTCCAAGCTATACATGTTAAGGTCCTTTAACCTTTCCTGGTAAGTTTTGTCCTGCAATCCATGTACTAGTTTAGTAGCTCTTCTCTGAACTCTCTCCAAAGTTTCAATATCCTTCTGCAGATATGGTCTCCAGTACTGCACACAATACTCCAAATGAGGTCTCACTAGTGCTCTGTAGAGCGGCACGAGCACCTCCCTCTTTCTACTGTTAATGCCTCTCCCTATACACCCAAGCATTCTGCTGGCATTACCTGCTGCTCTATGACATTGTCTGCCCACCTTTAGGTCGTCTGATATAATGACCCCTAAATCCCTTTCCTCAGATACTGAGGTTAGTACTGTATCACTGATTTTATATTCTGCTCTTGGGTTTTACGCCCCAGGTGCATTATCTTGCACTTATCGACATTAAATTTTAGTTGCCAGATTTTTGACCATTCCTCTAGTTTTCCTAAATCCTTTTCCATTTGGTGTATCCCTCCAGGAACATCAACCCTGTTACATATCTTTGTGTCATCAGCAAAAGACACACCTTACCATTGAGGCCTTCTGCAATTTCGCTGATAAAGATATTAAACAATATGGGTCCCAGAACAGATCCCTGAGGTACCCCACTGGTAACAATACCATGGTCTGAATATACTCCATTGACTACAACCCTCTGTTTTCTGTCCTTCAGCCACTGCCTAATCCATTCAACAATATGTGAGCTCAAGCTCAAAGACTGCAGTTTATTGATAAGCCTTCTATGTGGGACAGTATCAAAAGCCTTACTAAAGTCCAGATAAGCGATGTCTACTGCACCTCCGCCATCTATTATTTTAGTCACCCAATCAAAAAAGTCAATAAGATTAGTTTGACATGATCTCCCTGAAGTAAACCCATGCTGTTTTTTATCAATCAACCCATGGGTTTTTAGATGTTCCACAATCCTCTCCTTGAGTATGGTTTCCATTAATTTCCCCACTATTGATGTCAGGCTTACTGGCCTATAGTTGCCTGATTCCTCTCTACTACCTTTCTTGTGAATTGGCACAACGTTTGCTAATTTCCAATCTTCTGGGACGACACCTGTTACCAGTGATTGGTTAAATAAATCTGTTAATGGATTTGCTAGTACACCTCTAAGCTCTTTTAATAGCTTTGGGTGTATCCCATCAGGCCCCTGTGATTTATTTGTATTAATTTTGGACAGCTGACTTAGAACCTCTTCCTCTGTAAAGACACATGCATCAAAGGATTCATTAGTCTTCCTCCCTAACTGAGGTCCTTCTCCTTCATTTTCCTTTGTAAAAACTGAACAGAAGTATTCATTGAGGCAGTCAGCTAGTTCTTTATCCTCTTCCATATACCTTCCTTCTTTTGTTTTTAATTTGGTAATTCCTTTTTTAATTTCCTTTTTTCATTTATGTATCTGAAGAATGTCTTATCACCTTTTTTCACTGACTGAGCTAATTTCTCTTCTGCCTGAGCTTTAGAAGCTCTTATAAATTGCTTGGCCTCTCTCTGCCTCATCTTATAGATTTCCCTGTCATCCTCGTTTTGGGTGTTTTTATACTTGCTAAATGCCATCTTTTTGTTTTTAATGATTTTGGCCACTTCTGCTGAGTACCACAGTGGTCTCTTCCTTTTTTGCCTTTACTGACAAGCCTAATGCACTTTTCTGTTGCCTTCAGTAGTGCCAATTTTAAGTAGTCCCATTTCTCTTGGACTCCATTGAAATTGTTCCAGTCTGATAGGGACTCGTATACCACTGATCTCATTTTAGAAAAGTCTGTTTTCCGAAAATCTAAAACTTTTGTTTTTGTGTGAAGTGACTCAGTCACTGTACTTATAGTAAACCTCACTGACTGGTGATCACTGGATCCTAAGCTTTCCCTACAGTGATATCAGATACCAAATTGCCATTTGTGAACACCAAATCTAAAATGGCCTCCTTCCGGGTTGGCTCCTCAACTACTTGCTGTAGAGATAATCCCAGTAGGGAATTTAGAATGTCTGTACTCCTGGCAGAACTAGCTATTTTGGTTTTCCAGTTTATATCAGGAAGATTAAAGTCTCCCATAATGACAACTTCCCCTTTCAATGTCATTTTAGCCATTTCCTCAACTAGTAGATCATCCAATTCTTTGACTTGGCTTGGTGGTCTGTATATGACACCTACACGAGTTACCTTATGATTACCAAGCTGCAACGTAACCCAAACTGACTCTAAATTGGTTTCGCTGGCTTCTATTAGATTAGATTTTATGCTATTTTTCACATATAGGGCCACTCCACCCCCTTTCTTTCCTTCTCTGTCTTTCCTATATAGAGAGAACCCAGGTATTGTTATATCCCAGTCATTACTCTCATTGAACCATGTCTCAGTAACAGCCACTAAATCTATATTCTCAGATGCCATTACAGACTCAAGTTCGTTGATCTTATTCCCTAAACTGCGAGCATTTGTAGACAAGACTCTCAGCTTGTCATTTCTTATCCTATCAGCTCCTGGCATCTTCTGGCATTGTTTTTTCAGGGGGCAGCCGAACTGATGGATTGTCTCTTTTGTGCCCTCCTTTCCTAGTTTAAATGTTCCTTAGCAAAAACTTTGAACTGTTCACTGAGGACATTCGTTCCCTTGAGAGAAAGATGCAAACCATCTTTCTTGTACAGTTCTTTTCCATTCCAGCTAGAGCCAACATGAGACACAAAGCCAAATCCCTGGTTCAAACACCATTCACCAAGCCATGCATTGAATTCCTTAATACGCAACTGCTTGTCATGCTGACGGTTATGCACAGGCAGAACTGCAGAGAATGAGACAGTCGATGCAATCTCCCGTATATCATTACCAAGTGTGTGAAAATCTTCCTTCACCTTTGAAACTTCATTGCAAGCCAGATCATTTGTCCCAATATGGACAATAACATCCACCTCTTTTTCCATTTTTGCTTGCTTAATAATGTTAAGGATACGTCGTCTGTCCCTGCTGGCAGTAGCACCAGGGAGACATCTCACAAAACCATTTTCATCAAACTTCACACCTCTTATGATAGAATCGCCCACCAATAGCTGCTTACTATTAGTACTCACTATGTCCTTTTTGTCTTTGTCAGTAGTCTTGCATACCTTAGGCATAGGAGATGATTGTTCCTCGCCCACTGTGCCTAAGCCATCCTCCATGTTGCTCTTGCATTCTAAAAGTGCTGCAAATGAATTACAGAGAGCCACAGACTGTGGGACATGTCTTCTATCAACAGCTCTAAGTCTACCAGAACCTACAGTAACCCATCTTCCATTTCTGGGGGGCCTTTGTGGCAGTGGCATTGCAACATTCCAAGCCTGAGTTTGTCTAACAGGTACTTTACAAATCTCAGATTCCAAAAATGCAATTTCCTGCTGCATTATGGAGAACTGTCTGCAGATCAGACAGCATCCAAACCTGCGAAGAGTGAAACATGAAATGAAAGCACAGCAATTCCTGCACTGAATCAGGTCTGCCATTTTAATGCAAGAAGATATGTTAAACAAAACTTAATAGATTGTACTCATCTCCAGATTACCTCCTGAGTATCTCTTGAATATCTCTAGTGCACTTAGAAATGCTGCACTTTGAGAATGATGCAAGCTAGAATTAGGCAAGCTAATACTATGCGGCTATATATACACACACTCTTACAAAAGCCCCTCCCACAACAACAAATTTAACACCTTAATGGGCCTATGCTCATTAGCAATCAGACAATAGCAACACCAGTCTAACAAATTCCTTACCTGTTCTAAAGCACACCAAAAACACAGCTGAAGTTCTGCTACAGTGGAAAGTTCAGCTGAAGTTCTGCTACAGTGGAAAGTTCTAGGTTTGTCTCTTGAATATCTCTAGTGCACTTAGAAATGCTGCACTTTGAGAATGATGCAAGCTAGAATTAGGCAAGCTAATACTATGCGGCTATATATACACACACTCTTACAAAAGGCCCTCCCACAACAACAAATTTAACACCTTAATGGGCCTATGCTCATTAGCAATCAGACAATAGCAACACCAGTCTAACAAATTCCTTACCTGTTCTAAAGCACACCAAAAACACAGCTGAAGTTCTGCTACAGTGGAAAGTTCAGCTGAAGTTCTGCTACAGTGGAAAGTTCTAGGTTTGTCTCTTGAATATCTCTAGTGCACTTAGAAATGCTGCACTTTGAGAATGATGCAAGCTAGAATTAGGCAAGCTAATACTATGCGGCTATATATACACACACTCTTACAAAAGCCCCTCCCACAACAACAAATTTAACACCTTAATGGGCCTATGCTCATTAGCAATCAGACAATAGCAACACCAGTCTAACAAATTCCTTACCTGTTCTAAAGCACACCAAAAACACAGCTGAAGTTCTGCTACAGTGGAAAGTTCAGCTGAAGTTCTGCTACAGTGGAAAGTTCTAGGTTTGTCTCTTGAATATCTCTAGTGCACTTAGAAATGCTGTTCTAAAGCACACCAAAAACACAGCTGAAGTTCTGCTACAGTGGAAACATCATGTTACCCACCATTGAAACAGGCCACTTTCAGTAATTTAAGCCCCAGCACCCAGACAGAGGAGCGAGGTCCCATAGCAGCAAAACAGGCATCATGTTACCCACCATTGGAACAGGCCACTTTCAGTTATTTAGGCCCCAGCACCCAGACAGTGGAGAGAAGTCCCATAACAGCAAAACAGGCATCATGTTACCCACCAATGGAACAGGCCACTTTCAGTAATTTAAGCCCCAGCACCCAGACAGAGGAGAAAGGTCCCATAGCAGCAAAACAGGCATCATGTGCCCACCAATGGAACAGGCCACTTTTAGTTATTTAGGCCCCAGCACCCAGACAGAGTAGAGAGGTCCCATAACAGCAAAAAAGGCATCATGTTACCCACTAATGGAACAGGTTAATTCTTAGTTAATTTGGCCCCTGACACCGAGACAGTGGACAGGTCATTTGACAGCAAAAAGAGGTTATGTCACGCACCAAAACAGCAGGCAATTAGCTGAAATGTAGGCCCTTGGCACCCAGACAGAGGAGAGGTTCATTCAACTTGGTGTTGCCCCCCAAATAATGGTACAATAAAAAAATAGTATTCAATAAAGAAGTGCCCTGGAGTACAAGAATGTATGCTCGAGGGAAAGGCAGTTATAAACATATATTCTGCACAAGCGATGGACATGTCCTGTGGGATCCATGCCTGGTTCATTTTTATAAATGTCAGCTTGTCCACATTGGCTGTGGACAGGTGGCTGAATTTGTCTGTAATGACGCCCCCTGCCGTGCTAAATACACGTTCAGACAATACACTGGCCGCAGGGCAGGTCAGCACCTCCAAGGCATAAAAGGCTAGCTCTGGCTATGTGGACAATTTGGAGACCCAGAAGTTGAATGGGGCCGAACCATCAGTCAGAACGTGGAGGCGTGTGCACATGTACTGTTCCACCATGTTGTTTAAATGCTGCCTCCTGCTAACACGTTCCCTATCAGCTGGTAGTGCAGTTAGCTGTGGCGCTGTAACAAAACTTTTCCACATCTCAGCCATGCTAACCCTGCCTTCAGAGGAGCTGGCCATGACACAGCTGTGTTGGCGACCTCTTGCTCCTCCTCAGCCTTCGCCTTGTGCTTCCACTTCTCCCCCCGTGTCAGTTTGGAATGCCCTCAGGAGCGCGTATACCAGCGTGCGCTTGAACTCGCGCATTTTTCTATCACGCTCCAGTGTGGGAATTAAAGTGGGCATGTTGTCCTTGTACCTCCCTCTGAGACACTTCTAAAAGACTGGCCTGAAAGTTTAACAAATGACCCTTCCTCCTCCTCCTCCTGGGCCACATCCTCTTCCATCATCGCCCTAAGTTTTTTCTCAAGGAGACATAGAAGTGGTATTGTAACGCTGATAACGGCGTCATCGCCAATGGCCATGTTGGTGGAGTACTCACAACAGCGCAACAGGGCACACAGGTCTCGCATGGAGGCCCAGTCATTGGTGGTGAAGTGGTGCTGTTCCGCAGTGCGACTCACCCGTGCTTGCTGCAGCTGAAACTCCACTATGGCCTGCTGCTGCTCGCACAGTCTCTCCAGCATGTGGGCCTGGTGGGCACGTCGCATATGAGGCGGTGAGCGGGAAGGCCGAAGTTATGCTGTAGCGAAGAGAGGCGAGCAGCGGCAGGATGTGAACGCCAGAAGCGCGCACAGACGGCCCCGCACTTTATGCAGCAGCTCTGACATGTCAGGGTAGTTGTGAATGAATTTCTGCACCACCAAATTCAGCACATGCGCCAGGCAAGGGATGTGCTTCAAACGGCTAGTCCCAGAACTACAACGAGATTTCGCCCATTATCACACACCACCAGGCCGGACTTGAGGCTCACTGGCAGCAACCACTCATCGGTCTGTTGTTCTATACCCCACCACAACACCTGCGCGGTGTGGGGCCTGTCCCACAAACACATGAGTTTCAGAACGGCCTGCTGACGTTTACCCGGGGCTGTGCTGAAGTTGGTGGTGAAGGTCTGTGGCTGACCTTATGAGCAGGTGGAAGAAGAGGAGGAGGAAGCCGAGTAGGAGGAAGAGGCAACAGGAGGCAAAGAATGGTGCCCTGCGATCTTTGGCGCTGGAAGGACGTGCTCCAAACAGCTCTCCGCCTGGGGCTCAACCGCCACTACATTTACCCAGTGTGCAGTTAGGTAGATATAGCTTCCCTGGCCGTGTTTACTGGTCCATGTATCTGTGGTTAGGTGGACCTTGCCACAGATGGCGTTGCGCAGTGTACACTTGATTTTATCCGATACTTGGTTGTGCAGGGAAGGCACGGCTCTATTGGAGAAGTAGTGGCGGCTGGGGATGACGAACTGTGGTACAGCCACCTCCATCAGCTGGTTGAAGCTTTCTGTGTCCACCAGCCCGAATGACAGCATTTCAAAAGCCAGTAGTTTAGAAATGTTGGCATTCAGGGCCAGGGATCGAGGGTGGCTAGATGGGAATTTACGATTTCTTTCCAAGGTTTGTGAGATGGAGAGCTGAACGCTGCCGTGTGACATGGTGGAGATACTTGGTGACGGAGGTGGTGGTGTTGGTGGCACATCCTCTTTTTGCTGGGTGGCAGGTGCCAATGTTCCTCCAGAGGAGGAGAAAGAGGCCGAGGCAGCAGCAGAAGAGGGAGCAGGAGGGGCCTGAGCCCTTTCTTGGTTTTGAAGGTGCTTACTCCACTGCAGCCCGTGTCTGGCATGTAGATGCCTGGTCATGCAGGTTGTGCTAAGGTTCAGAACGTTAATGCCTCGCTCCAGGCTCTGATGGCACAGCGTTAAAACCACTCAGGTATTTTCATTAGAACATTGTGTGAAGAAGTGCCAGTATTCCACTTGGACACCCACAGCTGGAACACCAGATTTAGAGGATTGGTATTTTGGCAATTGAATATCACCCCAGAAAGAAATCTATCCTTTGATGGACAGTATTACACTTGGCCAGCAACAGCTGAAACCACTGATTTAGGGGATTGGTATTTTGGCAATTGAATTTCCCCCCAGAAAAAAGTCTATCCTTTGATGGACAGTATTACACTTGGCCAGCCACAGCTGGAACCCCAGATTTGGTGGATTGGTATTTTGGCAATTGAATTTAACCCCCCAAAAAAATCTCTTCCTTTGATGGACAGTATTCCACCTGGACACCCACAGTTGGAACACCATATTTAGAGGATTGATATTTCGGCAATTGAATTTCACCCCAGAAAAAAAATCTATACTTTGACGGACAGTATTACACTTGGCCAGCCACAGCTGGAACCCCAGATTCAGAGGATTGGTATTTTGGCAATTTAATTTCACCCCAACAAAAAAGCTATCCTTTACATACAGTATTACACTTGGACTGCCACAGCTTGAACCCCAGATTTAGGGGATTGGTTTTTTGGCAATTGAATTTAACCCCAGAAAAAAGATTTATCCTTTGACGGACAATATTACACTTGGCCACCAACAGCTGAAAACACTGATTTAGGGGATTGGTATTTTGGCAATTGAATTTCACCCCAGAAAAAAATCTATCCTTTCACGGACATTATTACACTTGGACATCCACAGCTGAATCCCCAGATTTAGGGATTGGTATTTTGGCAATTGAATTTCACACCAGAAAAAAATCTATCCTTTGACGGACAGTATTACACTTGGCCAGCCACCGCTGGAACATTAGATTTAGGGGATTGGTATTTTGGCAATTGAATTTCACACCAGAAAAAAATCTATCCTTTGACGGACAGTATTACACTTGGCCAGCCACAGTTGGAACCCCAGATTCCGAGGATTGGTATTTTGGCAATTTAATTTCACCACAACAAAAAATCTATCCTTTTACAGACAGTATTACACTTGGACTGCTCCAGCTTGAACCTCAGATTTAGGGGATTGGTATTTTGGCAATTGAATTTCACCCCCCAAAAAAATATCTTCCTTTGATGGACAGTATTCCACTTGGACACCCACAGCTGGAACACCAGATTTAGAGGATTGGTATTTTGGCAATTGAATTTCACACCAGAAAAAAATCTATCCTTTGACGGACAGTATTACACTTGGCCAGCCACAGCTGGAACCCCAGATTCAGAGGATTGGCATTTTGGCAATTTAATTTCACCACAACAAAAAATCTATCCTTTTACAGACAGTATTACACTTGGCCAGCCACAGCTGGAACCCCAGATTTAGGGGATTGGTATTTTGGCAATTGAATTTCACCCCCCAAAAAAATATCTTCCTTTGATGGACAGTATTCCACTTGGACACCCACAGCTGGAACACCAGATTTAGAGGATTGGTATTTTGGCAATTGAATTTCTCCCCAGAAAAAAAATCTATCCTTTGACGGACAGTATTTCACTTGGCCAGCCACAGCTGGAACCCCAGATTCAGAGGATGGGTAGTTTGGCAATTTAATTTCACCCTAACAAAAAATCTATCCTTTTACATACCGTCTTACACTTGGACTGCCACAGCTTGAACCCCAGATTTAGGGGATTGGTTTTTTGGCAATTGAATTTCACCCCAGAAAAAAGATTTATCCTTTGACGGACAGTAATGCACTTGGTCAGCAACAGCTGAAACCACTGATTTAGGGGACTGGTATTTTGGCAATTGAATTTCACCCCAGAAAAAAATCTATCCTTTTACGGACAGTATTACACTTGGCCAGCCACAGCTGGAACCCCAGATTTGAGGATTGGTATTTTGGCAATTGAATTTCGCCGCAGAAAAAAAATCTATCCTTTTACAGACATTATTACACTTGGACTGCCACAACTTGAACCTCAGATTTAGGGGATTGGTATTTTGGCAATTGAATTTCACGCCCCAAAAAAATCTCTTCCTTTGATGGACAGTATTTCACTTGGACACCCACAGCTGGAACACCAGATTTAGAGGATTGGTATTTTGGCAATTGAATATCACCCCTGAAAGAAACCTATCCTTTTACGGAAAGTATTACACTTGGACAGCCACAGCTGGAATACCAGATTTAGGGGATTGGTATTTTGGCAATTGAATTTCATCCCAGAAAAAAATCTATCCTTTGACGGACAGTATTACACGTGGCCAGCAACAGCTGAAACCACTGATTTAGGGGATTGGTATTTTGGCAATTGAATTTCACCCCAGAGAAAAGTCTATCCTTTGACGGACAGTATTACACTTGGCCAGCCACAGCTGGAACCCCAGATTTAGAGGATTGGTATTTTGGCAATTGAATTTCACCCCAGAAAAAAAATCAATCCTTTGACGGACAGTATTACACTTGGCCAGCCACAGCTGGCACCTCAGATTCAGAGGATTGGTATTTTGGCAATTTAATTTCACCCCAACAAAAAAATCTATCCTTTTACAGACAGTATTACACTTGGCCAGCAACAGCTGAAACCACTGATTTAGGGGATTGGTGTTTTGGCAATTGAATTTCACCCCAGAAAAAAATCTATGCATTTACGGACAGAATTACTCTTGGATATCCACAGCTGAAACCCTAGATTTAGGGGATTGGTATTTTGGCAATTTAATTTCATCCCAGAAAAAAGTCTACCCTTTTACGGACAGTATTACACTTGGACAACCACAGCTGAAACCCTAGATTTAGGGGATTAGTATTTTGGCAATTGAATTTCACCTCAGAAAAAAATCTATCCTTTGACTGACAGTATTACACTTGGCCAGCCACATCTGGAAACCCAGATTTAGAGGATTGGTATTTTGGCAATTTAATTTCACCCCAACAAAAAATCTATCCTTTTACAGACAGTATTACACTTGGACTGCCACAGCTTGGACCTCAGATTTAGAGGATTGGTATTTTGGCAATTTAATTTCACCCCAGAAAAAAGATCTATCCTTTGACGGACAGTATTACACTTGGCCAGCAACAGCTGAAACCACTGATTTAGGGGATTGGTATTTTGGCAATTGAATTTACCCCCAGAAAAAAATCTATCGTTTGACGGACAGTATTAAACTTTCCCAGCCACAGCTGGAACATCAGATTTAGGGGATTGCTATTTTGGCAATTGAATTTGATCCCAGAAAAAAATCTCTTCCTTTGATGGACAGTATTCCACTTAGACACCCACAGCTGGAACATCAGATTTAGAGGATTGGTATTTTGGCAATTGAATTTCACCCCAGAAAAAAAATCTCTTCCTTTGATGGATAGTATTACACATGGACAGCCACAGCTGGAACACCAGATTTAGGGGATTGGTATTTTGGCAATTGAATTTCACCCCAGAAAAAAATTCTATCGTTTGACGGACAGTATTAAACTTACCCAGCCACAGCGGGAACACCAGATTTAGGGGATTGGTATTTTGGCTATTGAATTGCACCCCAGAAAAAAGTCTATCCTTTGACGGACAGTATTACACTTGGCCAGCCACAGCTGGAACCCCAGATTTAGGGGATTGGTATTTTGGCAATTGAATTTCACCCCCCAATAAAATCTCTTCCTTTGATGGACAGTATTCCACTTGGCCAGGCACAGCTGGAACCCCAGATTCAGAGGATTGGTATTTTGGCAATTTAATTTCACCCCAACAAAAAACTCTATCCTTTTACATACAGTATTAAACTTGGACTGCCACAGCTTGAATCCCTGATTTAGGGGATTGGTTTTTTAGAAATTGAATTTCACCCCAGAAAATAGATTTATCCTTTGACGGACAGTATTACACTTGGCCAGCAACAGCTGAAACCACTGATTTAGGGGATAGGTATTTTGGCAATTGAATTTAACCCCAGAAAAAAATCTATTTATTTACGGACATTATTACACTTGGACATCCACATCTGAAACCCTAGATTTAGGGGATTGGTATTTTGGCAATTGAATTTCACCCCAGAAAAAAATCTATCCTTTGACGGACAGTATTACACTTGGCCAGCCACAGCTCGAACTCCAGATTTAGAGGACTGGTATTTTGGCAATTTAATTTAACCCCAGAAAAAAGATCTATCCTTTGACGGACAGTATTCCACTTGGACTGCCACAGCTTGGACCCCATATTTAGGGGATTGGTATTTTGGCAATTTAATTTCACCCCAGAAAAAAGATCTATCCTTTGACGGACAGTATTCCACTTGTACACACACAGCTGGAACACCAGATTTAGAGGATTGGTATTTTGGCAATTGAATTTCACCCCAGAAAAAAAATCTATCCTTTGACGGACAGAATTACACTTGGCCAGCAACAGCTTGAACCTCAGATTCAGAGAATTGGAATTTTGGCAATTAGTGTTGAGAGAACAGTTCGAGCATCGTTCGGGTTCGTACCGAATTTTGGGGTGTCCGGGACACGGACCCGAACCCGGACATTTTCAAAAAAGTTAGTGTAGGGAGAGGACGCAGCTTCTGTGAGGACGAGATTAGGCAGGGAAAAGTCAGCAACAGCACCTAATGAACAGATCGATCTACAGCTGTGAATGAATGAACTTCTGCTAGTTACTTGCTCACTGGTTTTTAGGCTGCACAGAGCGTTTTTCTGTCACATATTTTCTGGGTTGATCGGCGGCCATTTTGTGACTTGAGGTGCACCAGAAGAAGCTGCCACCAAGTCCATCAATCCATCAATACTAGTTTTTTTTTTATATATCCTACAACAGGGGCTTGGCTGTGCTAATTGTCACCCCTAGAAACTCAGTATAGCAATTTCTATATTTTATTAAGGGGTTAAATACAATTGCCCAAACCAAATCCCCTAAATCTGGAGTTCCAGCTTTGGCTAGACAAGTATAATACTGTCTGCTGTCTGGCAAAGGATAGATTATTTTCTGTGGTGAAATTCAATTGCCAAAATAGCAATTCCTTAAATCAGTGGTTTCAGCTGTGGCTGGCAAAATAGAATAGTGTCCGCCAAAACATATATTTTGTTCTGGGGTGACATTCAATTGCCAAAATTGCAATACCCTGAATCTGGTGTCCCAGCTGTTGCAGACCAGGTTTCATAGTGTCCGTCAAAACATATATTTTGTTCTGGGGTGAAATTCAATTGCCAAAATAGCAATACCCTGAAGCTGGTGTCCCAGCTGTTGCAGGCCATGTTTCATAGTGTCCGTCAAAACATATATTTTGTTCTGGGGTGACATTCAATTGCCAAAATAGCCATACCCTGAATCTGGTGTCCCAGCTGCTGCAGGCCAGAATTCATAGTGTCTTGCAAAACATATATTTTTTTCTGGGGTGAAATTCAATTGGCAAAATAGCAATACCCTGAATCTGGTGT
This sequence comes from Bufotes viridis, assembly GCA_033119425.1. Lineage (NCBI taxonomy): Eukaryota > Metazoa > Chordata > Amphibia > Anura > Bufonidae > Bufotes > Bufotes viridis. Next base: position 35,906,448 of record CM065596.1, on the reverse strand, counting down.
CCCAGCTGTTGCAGGCCAGACTTCATAGTGTCCGTCAAAACATATATTTTGTTTTGGGCTGACATTCAATTGCCAAAATAGCAATATCCTGAATCTGGTGTCCCAGCTGTTGCAGGCCAGATTTCATAGTGTCTGCCAAAACATATATTTTGTTCTGGGGTGAAATTCAATCTGCCAAAATAGCAATACCCTGAATCTGGTGTCCCAGCTGTTGCAGGCCAGAATTCATAGTGTCTTGCAAAGCATATATTTTGTTCTGGGGTGAAATTCAATTGCCAAAATAGCAATACCCTGAATCTGGTGTCCCAGCTGTTGCAGGCCAGATTTCATAGTGTCCGCCAAAACATATATTTTGTTTTGGGCTGACATTCAATTGCCAAAATAGCAATATCCTGAATCTGGTGTCCCAGCTGTTGCAGGCCAGATTTCATAGTGTCTGCCAAAACATATATTTTGTTCTGGGGTGAAATTAATCTGCCAAAATAGCAATACCCTGAATCTGGTGTCCCAGCTGTTGCAGGCCAGATTTCATAGTGTCTGCCAAAACATATATTTTGTTCTGGGGTGAAATTAATCTGCCAAAATAGCAATACCCTGAATCTGGTGTCCCAGCTGTTGCAGGCCACGTTTCAGAGTGTCCGTCAAAACATATATTTTGCTCTGGGTGGAAATTCAATTGCCAAAATAGCAATACCCTGAATCTGGTGTCCCAGCTATTGCAGGCCAGGATTTATAGTGTCCACAAAAACATATATTTTGTTCTGGGGTGACATTCAATTGCCAAAATTGCAATACCCTGAATCTGGTGTCCCAGCTGTTGCAGACCAGGTTTCATAGTGTCTTGCAAAACATATCTTTTGTTCTGGGGTGACATTCAATTGCTAAAATAGCAATACCCTGAATCTGGTTTCTCAGCTGTTGCAGGCCATTTTTCATAGTGTCCGTCAAAACATATATTTTGTTCTGGGGTGACATTCAATTGCCAAAATAGCAATTCCCTGAATCTGGTGTCCCAGCTGTTGCAGGCCACGTTTCATAGTGTCTTGCAAAACATATATTTTGTTCTGGGGTGACATTCAATTGCCAAAATAGCAATACCCTGAATCTGGTGTCCCAGCTGTTGCAGGCCAGGATTCATAGTGTCTTGCAAAACATATATTTTGTTCTGGGATGACATTCAATTGCCAAAATAGCAATACCCTGAATCTGGTGTCACAGCTGTTGCAGGCCAGGATTCATAGTGTCTAGTAAAACATATATTTTGTTCTGGGGTGACATTCAATTGTCAAAATAGCAATACCCTGAATCTGGTGTCCCAGCTGTTGCAGGCCAGATTTCATAGTGTCCGTCAAAACATATATTTTGTTTTGGGGTGAAATTCAATTGCCAAAATATCAATACCCTGAATCTGGTGTCCCAGCTGTTGCAGGCCAGGATTCATAGTGTCTTGCAAAACATATATTTTGTTCTGGGGTGACATTCAATTGCCAAAATAGCAATACACTGAATCTGGTGTCCCAGCTGTTGCAGGCCACGTTTCATAGTGTCCGTCAAAACATATATTTTGTTCTGGGTGAAATTCAATTGCCAAAATAGCAATACCATAAATCAGTGGTTTCAGCTGTGCCTGGCAAAATAGAATAGTGTCCGCCAAAACATATATTTTGTTCTGGGGTGAAATTAATCTGCCAAAATAGCAATACCCTGAATCTGGTGTCCCAGCTGTTGCAGGCCAGATTTCATAGTGTCTGCCAAAACATATATTTTGTTCTGGGGTGAAATTAATCTGCCAAAATAGCAATATCCTGAATCTGGTGTCCCAGCTGTTGCAAGCCACGTTTCATAGTGTCCGTCAAAACATATATTTTGTTCTGGGGTTAAATTCAATTGCCAAAATAGCAATACCCTGAATCTGGTGTCCCAGCTGTTGCAGGCCAGGATTCACAGTATCCGCACAAACATATATTTTGTTCTGGGGTGACATTCAATTGCCAAAATAGCAATACCCTGAATCTGGTGTCCCAGCTGTTGCAGGCCACATTTCATAGTGTCTTGCAAAACATATATTTTGTTCTGGGGTGACATTCAATTGCCAAAATAGCAATACCCTGAATCTGGTGTCCCAGCTGTTGCAGTCCAGGATTAGAGATAGCCCGAACTATTCGCCGGCGAACAGTTCCCGGCGAACATAGCTTGTTCGCGTTCGCCTCTGCCGGGCGAACATATGCGATGTTCGGTCCGCCCCCTATACATCATCATTGAGCAAACTTTGACCCTGTACCTCACAGTCAGCAGACACATTCCAGCCAATCAGCAGCATACCCTCCCTCCCACACCCTCCCACCTCCTGCACAGCATCCATTTTAGATTCATTCTGAAGCTGCAGTCTTAGTGAGAGGAGGGAGAGTATAGTTGCTGCTGATTTAATAGGGAAATCGATAGCTAGGCTAGTGTATTCAGTGTCCACTCCAGTCCTGAAAGACTCATCTGATCTCTGCTGTAAGGACAGCGTCCTGACAGCACCCCAAAAAGCCCTTTTTAGGGCTGCAACATTAGTCTGCTTTTTTCCTTTATATACATATTGCAGTTGCCTGGCCTGCCCGTGTGTGAGGAGCTGCAGGCCCACAGACTGTAGTGTGCCCACTGCCAGTGCCCACCCCTGTCATTCCGTGTGGTACAGGACTTTGCATCAAAAAAAGGCATTTAATTTTTACACTTTAATCTAAGGTTAGTTGCCTGCCAGTGTGTGTCAGGCCCGCTTCCACAGACTGTAGTGTGCCCACTGCCAGTGCCAACCACTGATACCGGGTGGCACAGTAGCTTGCCGATAAATAAGGCATTTAATTTTTACACATTAGTCTAATTTCAGTTGCTTGCCTGCTGCCAGTGTGTGTCAGGCTGACTTCCACAGACTGTAGTGTGCCCACTGCCAGTGCCAACCACTGATACCGGGTGGCACAGTACCACTTATTGAAAAAAAATGACAGGCAGAGGCAGGCCACCCCGCAGGGGCCGTCGTGGTCGTGGTGCTGTGATTTCCACTGTCCCTGGAATAATGCCTAGTGTTCAGAGGCCACGTACCCTGAACCCGAAAAATTCTAAGGACATAGTTGACTGGCTTAGACAGGACACCCAATCTTCAACAGCTTCCGCTAAGAACCTTGACGCACCATCTTCCTCCAGCTCAGCTTCGGTCACCTGCTCTCAAGTTACCACGCACCCGCCCGCCACTGATAGGAATAGTACTAGTTAAGACACCACTCATATAGGGTGTGACAGCACATTGCTCTGTGCACGCGCAGTGCCCCAATTTGGGAGTAAGAGGACCGACCAAGCTGCTTTTTCCATCTCCCGGTTCCTGAAATCGATTCAGTTTGGTGTATGAGAGTTTGGTCTGTCACTGTGAAGGCAGTCGAAGGTACCCGGCCTACATTTTTTTTCACAAAAGGCAATCCCTGATATGGGATGTAACAGGGATTAAACTGATGAGAATAGTACTACAGAAAATACCACTCATATCGGGTGTGACAGTAAATTGCACGGCGCAGACGCAGTGACCGTGGATTAAAACAGAGTGGAGGGAGCCGGCGTTTTTTTTAACCATCTCCCCGTTCGAAAAATCAATTCAATTGACCTTTTGGGGACCATTGGTGTTGTACGTGGCTGGGTGGAGGAAGAAACCTTCAATGACATCACCGGGACGTGGCTAGCTTGGTATCCAACCTTGTGCAAATGGGGAGTTTGCGGTTGTGCAAATGAACTGTTTGCGGTTGTTTGCGGTGCATTAAAAGGGGAGTTTGGTCTGTCAATGTCAGTGAAGCGGGCGTGACCCTTACACTACCTGATCGATACAACATCATACCTGATCGTATACACACACTGGATGTTTTAAAGCATGTTATTCCAAACAATTTAGGAATGTTACGTCATTTATGCCCTTTATGGATTAAAACCCGACTCTGCGTCCACTACGTAATTTTCCATGGGAGTTTTGCCATGGATCCCCCTCCGGCATACCACAGTCCAGGTGTTAGTCCCCATGACACAACTTTTCCATCACTATTGTGGCCAGAAAGAGTCCCTTTGGTTTTTAAAATTCGCCTGTCTATTGAAGTCTATGGCGGTTTGCCCGGTTCGCCTGTTCGCGAACATTTGCGGAAGTTCGCGTTCGCTGTTCGCGAACTGAAAATTTTATGTTCGCGACATCACTATCCAGGATTCATAGTGTCTTGCAAAACATATATTTTGTTCTGTGGTGACATTCAATTGCCAAAATAGCAATACCCTGAAGCTGGTGTCCCAGCTGTTGCAAGCCATGTTTCATAGTGTCCGTCAAAACATCTATTTTGTTCTGGGGTGACATTCAATTGCCATAAGAGCAATACCCTGAATCTGGTGTCCCAGCTGTTGCAGGCCAGGATTCATAGTGTCTTGCAAAACATATATTTTGTTCTGGGGTGACATTCAATTGGCAAAATAGCAATACCCTGAATCTGGTGTCCCAGCTGTTCCAGGCCACGTTTCATAGTGTCCGTCAAAACATATATTTTGTTCTGGGGTGACATTCAATTGCCAAAATAGCAATACCCTGAATCTGTTGTGCCAGCTGTTGCAGGCCAGATTTCATATTGTCTGCCAAAACATATATTTTGTTCTGGGGTGAAATTAATCTGCCAAAATAGCAATACCCTGAATCTGGTGTCCCAGCTGTTGCAGGCCAGATTTCATAGTGTCTGCCAAAACATATATTTTGTTCTGGGGTTAAAATTATCTGCCAAAATAGCAATACCCTGAATCTGTTGTCCAAGCTGTTGCAGGCCACGTTTCATAGTGTCCGCAAAAACAAATATTTTGTTCTGGGGTGACATTCAATTGCCAAAATTGCAATACCCTGAATCTGGTGTCCCAGCTGTTGCAGGCCAGGATTCATAGTGTCCGTCAAAACATATATTTTGTTCTGGGGTGAAATTCAATTGCCAAAATAGCAATACCCTGAATCTGGTGTCACTGCTGTTGCAGGCCAGGATTCATAGTGTCCGCAAAAACATATATTTTGTTCTGGCCTGGGGTGAAATTCAATTGCCAAAATAGCAATACCATAAATCAGTGGTTTCAGCTGTGGCTGGCAAAATATAATAGTGTCAGCCAAAACACATATTTTGTTCTGGGGTGACATTCAATTGCCAAAATAGCAATACCCTGAATCTGTTGTCCCAGCTGTTGCAGGCCAAGTGTAAATCTGTCCATAAAAGGATACCTTTCATCCAGGGCCTAAATACTAGCCCGAAAAGAGATATTCCCCTAAATCTATGGTTACTGCTGTGACTGGATTAGTGTAATACGCTACATAAACAAATAGGCAGATAATGTTAGGTGCCTGTAAAAAAAAGGCCTAAATTTGAAATCAATACATTGTGCCAAATATTTTTTTTCCTTATTGTGGTGCTTGGTGAACGGTAACAATGATTAAAACATCTAGTAAGGGACGCGGACGCGGTCGTGGTGGTTTTAGTGTACCCTCTGGTGCTGGGAGAGGACGTGGCCATTCTGCCACAGCCACACGTCCTAGTGAACCAACTACCTCAGGTTCCAGTACCTGCCAGAATTTACAGCGATATTTGGTGGGGCCAGCAGACCAGCCGCTGCCAAGAGAGTTCGCCTGCTATTGGCCACCGCCACCAGGGACCGAGCATCCCAAAGGCAGCTTCAAGGAGTTCCCTGGCATGGCACTTCTTTAAACAATGTGCTGACGACAAGACCCGAGTGGTTTGCACGCTGTGCCATCAGATCCTGAAGCGAGGCATTAACGTTCTGAACCTAAGCACAACCTGCATAACCAGGCATCTACATGCAAAGCATGAACTGCAGTGGAGTAAACACCTTAAAAGCAAGGAACTCACTCTGGCTCCCCCTGCTCCCTCTTCTGCTGCTGCCTCGGCCTCTTCCTCCGCCTCGGGAGGAATGTTGGCACCTGCCGCCCACCAAACAGAGGATGTGCCACCGACAACACCACCTGCGTCACCAAGCATCTCCACCATGTCACACAGCAGCGTTCAGCTCTCCATCTCACAAACCTTGGAGAGAAAGCGTAAATTCCCACCTAGCCAACCTCGAGCCCTGGGCCTGAATGCCAGCATTTCTAAACTACTGGCCTTCCCTGCACAACCAAGTATCCGATGAAATCAAGTGTGCACTGCGCAACGCCATCTGTGGCAAGGTCCACCTAACCACAGATACGTGGACCAGTAAGCACGGCCAGGGACGCTATATCTCCCTAGCTGCACACTGGGTAAATGTAGTGACGGCTGGGCCGCAGGCGGAGAGTTCCTTGGCGCACCTCCTTCCGCCGCAAAGGATCGCAGGGCATCATTCTTTGCCTCCTGTAGCCTCCTCCTCCTACTCGGCTTCCTCCTCCTCTGCTTCCACCAGCTCATCCAGTCAGCCACACACCTTCACCACCAACTTCAGCACAGCCCGGGGTAAACGTCAGCAGGCCATTCTGAAACTCATATGTTTGGGGGACAGGCCCCACACGGCGCAGGAGTTGTGGGGGGGTTACTGAACATCAGACCGACGAGTGGTTTCTGCCGGTGGGCCTCAAGCCCGGCCTGGTGGTGTGCGATAATGGGCGAAATCTCGTCGCAGCTCTGGGACTAGCCGGTTTGACGCACATCCCTTGCCTGGCGCATGTGCTGAATTTGGTGGTGCAGAAGTTCATTCACAACTACCCCGACATGTCAGAGCTGCTGCATAAAGTGAGGGCCGTCTGTGCGCGCTTCCGGCGTTCACATCCTGCCGCTGCTCGCCTGTCTGCGCTACAGCGGAACTTTGGCCTTCCCGCTCACCGCCTCATATGCGACGTGCCCACCAGGTGGAACTCCACCTTGCACATGCTGGAGAGACTGTGCGAGCAGCAGCAGGCCATAGTGGAGTTTCAGCTGCAGCACACACGTGTCAGTCGCACTGTAGAACAGCACCACTTCACCACCAATGATTGGGCCTCCATGCGAGACCTGTGTGCCCTGTTGCGCGGTTTCGAGTACTCCACCAACATGGCCAGTGGCGATGACACCGTTATCAGCGTTACAATACCACTTCTATGTCTCCTTGAGAAAACTTAGGGCGATGATGGAAGAGGAGGTGGCCTAAAAGAAGGAGGAGGATGAGGGGTCATTTTTAGCACTTTCAGGCCAGTCTGTTAGAAGTGGCTCAGAGGGAGGTTTTTTGCAACAGCAGAGGCCAGGTACAAATGTGGCCAGCCAGGGCCCACTACTGGAGGACGAGGAGGATGAGGAGGAGGTGGAGGAGGATGAGGATGAAGCAGGTTCACAGCGGGGTGGCACCCGACACAGCTCAGGCCCATCACTGGTGCGTGGCTGGGGGGATACGGAGGACGATGACGATACACCTCCCACAGAGGACAGCTTGTCCTTACCTCTGGGGAGCCTGGCACACATGAGCGACTACATGCTGCAGTGCCTGCGCAACGACAGCAGAGTTGCCCACATTTTAAAGTGTGCGGACTGCTGGGTTGCCACCCTGCTGGATCCCCGATACAAAGACAATGTGCCCACCTTACTTCCTGCACTGGAGCGTGATCGGAAGATGCGCGAGTACAAGCGCACGCTGGGAGATGAGCTCCTGAGAGCATTCCCAAATGTCACAGGGGAACAGGTGGAAGCCCAAGGCGAAGGCAGAGGAGGAGCAAGAGGTCGCCAACGCAGCTGTGTCACGGCCAGCTCCTCTGAGGGCAGGGTTAGCATGGCAGAAATGTGGAAAAGTTTTGTCTCCAGGCCACAGCTAACTGCACCACCACCTGATACAGAACGTGTTAGCAGGAGGCAGCATTTCACTAACATGGTTGAACAGTACGTCTGCACATCCCTCCACGTACTGACTGATGGTTCGGCCCCATTCAACTTCTGGGTCTCCAAATTGTCCACGTGGCAAAAGTTAGCATTTTATGCCTTGGAGGTGCTGGCCTGCCCGGCGGCCAGCGTTTTGTCTGAACGTGTATTCAGCACGGCAGGGGGCGTCATTACTGACAAACGCAGCCGCCTGTCCACAGCCAACGTGGACAAACTGACATTCATAAAAATGAACCAGGCATGAATCCCACAGGAACTGTCCCTCTCTTGTGCAGAATAGACATTAATAACTGCCTCCCCCTCAACCATGTATTCTTGAACTCCGGGGCACTTCTTTATTGAATCCTCATTTTTTTAACTTTACCATGATCTTGTGGGACCTCTCTCCTCTTTCTGGGTGCTGGGGCCTAAATAACTGAAAATGGCCTTCTCCAGTGTTGAGTGATATGACGCATGATTCCTTGCAGTGGGACCTGTCTCCAATTGATATTGGTTAAATTAAATTTATTTTATTTTATTTTCATTCATTTCCCTATCCACATTTGTTTGCAGGGAATTTACCTACATTTTGCTGCCTTTGGCAGCACTCTAGCCCGTTCCTGGACTATTTTACAGCCTTTTTAGTGCCTAAAAGTTCGGGTCCCCATTGACTTCAATGGGGTTCGGGTTCGGGATAAAGTTCGGGTTGAGTTCGGATCCCGAACCCGAACATTTTCGGGAAGTTCGGCTGAACTTCTCGAACCCGAACATCCAGGTGTTCGCTCATCTCTATTGGCAATTAAATTTCACCCCAACAAAAAATCTATCCTTTTACAGACAGTATTACACTTGGACTGCCACAGCTCGAACCTCAGATTTAGGGGATTGGTATTTTGGCAATTGAATTTCACCCCCCAAAAAAATCTCGTCCTTTGATGGACAGAATTCCACTTGGACACCCACAGCTGGAACACCAGATTTAGAGGATTGGTATTTTGGCAATTGAATATCACCCCAGAAAGAAACCTATCCTTTTACGGACAGTATTACACTTGGACAGCCACAGCTGGAACACCAGATTAAGGGGATTGGTATTTTGGCAATTGAATTTTATCCCAGAAAAAAAATCTACCCTTTTACTGACAGTATTACACTTGGCCAGCAACAGCTGAAACCACTGATTTAGGGGATTGGTGTTTTGGCAATTGAATTTAACCCCAGAAAAAATCTATCGTTTTACGGACAGTATTAAACTTACCCAGCCACAGCTGGAACACCAGATTTAGGGGATTGGTATTTTGGCAATTGAATTTCACCCCAGAAAAAAGTCTATCCTTTGACGGACAGTATTACACTTGGCCAGCCACAGCTGGAACCCCAGATTTAGAGGATTGGTATTTTGGCAATTGAATTTCACCCCAGAAAAAAAATCTATCCTTTGACGGACAGTATTACATTTGGCCAGCCACAGCTGGAACCTCAGATTCAGAGGATTGGTATTTTGGCAATTTAATTTCACCCCAACAAAAAATCTATCCTTTTACATACCGTATTACACTGAGACTGCCACAGCTTGAACCCCAGAATTAGGGTATTGTTTTTTTGGCAATTGAATTTCACCCTAGAAAAAAGATTTATCCTTTGAAGGACAGTATTACACTTGGCCAGCAACAGCTGAAACCACTGATTTAGGGGATTGGTATTTTGGCAATTGAATTTCACCCCAGAAAAAAATATCTTCCCTTTGATGGAAAGTATTCCACTTGGACACCCACAGCTGGAACACCAGATTTAGAGGATTGGTATTTTGGCAATTGAATTTCGCCCCAGAAAAAAATCTCATGTTTTGATGGACAGTATGACACTTGGACAGCCACAGCTGGAACCCCAGATTCAGAGGATTTGTATTTTGGCAATTTAATTTCACCTCAACAAGAAATCTATCCTTTTACATACAGTATTACACTTAGACTGCCACAGCTTGAACCCCAGGTTTAGGGGATTGTTTTTTTGGCAATTGAATTTCACCCTAGAAAAAAGATTTATCCATTGACGGACAGTATTGCATCTGGCCAGCAACAGCTGAAACCACTGATTAAGGTGATTGGTATTTTGGCAATTGAATTTCACCCCAGAAAAAAAATCTATCCTTTTACAGACAGTATTACACTTGGACTGCCACAGCTTGAACCTCAGATTTAGGGGATTGGTATTTTGGCAATTGAATTTCACTCCCCAAAAAAATCTCTTCCTTTGATGGACAGAATTCCACTTGGACACCCACAGATGGAACACCAGATTTAGAGGATTGGTATTTTTGCAATTGAATATCACCCCAGAATGAAACCTATACTTTTACGGACAGTATTACACTTGGACAGCCACAGCTGGAACACCAGATTTAGGGAATTGGTATTTTGGCAATTGAATTTCACCCCAGAAAAAAATCTATCCTTTTACGGACAGTATTACACTTGGCCAGCAACAGTTGAAATCACTGATTTAGGGGATTGGTGTTTTGGCAATTGAATTTCACCCCAGAAAAAAATCTATCGTTTTACGGACAGTATTAAACTTACCCAGCCACAGCTGGAACACCATATTTAGGGGACTGGTATTTTGGCAATTGAATTTCACCCCAGACAAAAGTCTATCCTTTGAGGGACAGTATTACACTTGGCCAGCCACAGCTGGAACCCCAGATTTAGAGGATTGGTATTTTGGCAATTGAATTTCACCCGAGAAAAAAAATATATACTTTGACGGACAGTATTACACTGAGACTGCCACAGCTTGAACCCAAGATTTAGGGTATTGTTTTTTTGGCAATAGAGTTTCACCCTAGAAAAAAGATTTATCCTTTGAAGGACAGTATTACACTTGGCCAGCAACAGCTGAAACCACTGATTTAGGGGATTGGTATTTTGGCAATTGAATTTCACCCCAGAAAAAAATCTATCGTTTGACTGACAGTATTAAACTTACCCAGCCACAGCTGGAACATCAGATTTAGGGGATTGCTATTTTGGCAATTGAATTTGACCCCAGAAAAAAATCTCTTCCTTTGATGGACAGTATTCCACTTGGACATCCAGAGCTGGAACACCAGATTTAGAGGATTGGTATTTTGCCAATTGAATTTCACCCCAGAAATTTTTTTTATCCTTTGACGGGCAGTGTTACACTTGGCCAGCAACAGCTGAAAGCAATGATTTAGGGGATTGGTATTTTGGCAACTGAATTTCCCCCCTTAAAAAATCTATCCTTTTAGGGACTGTATTACACTTGGACATCCACAGCTAAAATAAAAGATTCAGGGGATTGGTATTTTTGCAATTTATTTCCACCCTATAAAAAAAATCTATCCATTAACGGACAGTATTTAACTTGGACATCCACAGCTGAAACCCCAGATTTAGGGGATAGGTATTTTGGCAATTGAATTTCTCCCCAGAAAAAATCTATCCTTCTACGGACAGTATTACACTTGGACATCCACAGCTGAATCCCCAAATTTAAGGGATTGGTATTTTGGCAATTTAATTTCACCACAACAAAAAATCTATGCTTTTTCAGACAGTATTACACTTGGCCAGCCACAGCTGGAACCCCAGATTCAGAGGATTGGTATTTTGGCAATTGAATTTCACCTCAACAAAATATCTATCCTTTTACATACAGTATTACACTTAGACTGCCACAGCTTGAACCCCAGATTTAGGGGATTTTTTTTTGGGCAATTGAATTTCACCCTAGAAAAAAGATTTATCCTTTGACGGACAGTATTACACTTGGCCAGCAACAGCTGAAACCACTGATTTAGTGGATTGGTATTTTGGCAATTGAATTTCACCCCAGAAAAAAATCTATCCTTTTATGGACAGTATTACACTTGGACATCCACAGCTGAAACCACTGATTTAGGGGATTGGTATTTTGGCAATTTAATTTCATCCCAGAAAAAAAGTCTATCCTTTTACTGACAGTATTACACTTGGACAACCACAGCTGAAACCCCAGATTTAGGGGATTGGTATTTTAGCAATTTAATTTTACCTCAGAAAAAATCTATCCTTTGACGGACACTATTACACTTGGACATGCACAGCTGAAACCCTAGATTAATTGGATTGGTATTTTGGCAATTGAATTTCACCCCAGAAAAAAAAATCTATCCCTTGACGGACAGTATTACACTTGGTGAGCCACAGTTGGAACCCCAGATTTAGAGGATTGGTATTTTGGAAATTTAATTTCACCCCAACAAAAAATCTATTCTTTTACAGACAGAATTACACTTGGACTGCCACAGCTTGAACCCCAGATTTAGGGGATTGGTATTTTGCAAATTTAATGTCAACCCAGAAAAAAGATTTATACTTTGACAGACAGTATTACACTTGGCCAGTAACAACTGAAACCACTGATTTAGGGGATTGGTATTTTAGCAATTGAATTTCACCCCAGAAAAAAATCAATCATTTGACAGACAGTATTAAACTTACCCAGCCACAGCTGGAGCACCAGATTTAGGGGATTGGTATTTTGTCAGTTGAATATTACCCACCAAAAAATCTCTTCCTTTGATGGACAGTATTCCACTTGGACAGCCACAGCTGGAACACCAGATTTAGGGGATTGGTATTTTGGCAATTGAATTTAACCCCAGAAAAAAATCTATCCATTGACGGACAGTTTTACACTTGGCCAGCAACAGCTGAAACCACTCATTTAGGGGATTGGTATTTTGGCAATTGAATTTCACCCCAGAAAAAAATCTATCCATTGATAGACAGTATTATACTTGGACATGCACAGCTGAAACCCTTGATTAATTGGATTGGTATTTTGGCAATTGAATTTCACCTCAACAAAATATCTATCCTTTTACATACAGAATTACACTTAGACTGCCACAGCTTGAACCCCAGATTTAGGGGATTGTTTTTTGGGCAATTGAATTTCACCCTAGAAAAAAGATTTATCCTTTGACGGACAGTATTACACTTGGCCAGCAACAGCTGAAACCACTGATTTAGTGGATTGGTATTTTGGCAATTGAATTTCACCCCAGAAAAAAATCTATCCTTTTATGGACAGTATTGCACTTGTACATCCACAGCTGAAACCTCAGATTTAGGGGATTGGTATTTTGGCAATTTAATTTCATCCCAGAAAAAAAGTATATCCTTTTACTGACAGTATTACACTTGGACAACCACAGCTGAAACCCCAGATTTAGGGGATTGGTATTTTAGCAATTTAATTTTACCTCAGAAAAAATCTATCCTTTGACGGACAGTATTACATTTGGACATGCACAGCTGAAACCTTAGATTAATTGGATTGGTATTTTGGCAATTGAATTTCACCCCAGAAAAAAAAATCTATCCCTTGACGGACAGTATTACACTTGGTGAGCCACAGTTGGAACCCCAGATTTAGAGGATTGGTATTTTGGCAATTTAATTTCACCCCAACAAAAAATCTATTCTTTTACAGACAGAATTACACTTGGACTGCCACAGCTTGAACCCCAGATTTAGGGGATTGGTATTTTGCCAATTTAATGTCACCCCAGAAAAAAGATTTATACTTTGACAGACAGTATTACACTTGGCCAGCAACAACTGAAACCACTGATTTAGGGGATTGGTATTTTAGCAATTGAATTTCACCCCAGAAAAAAATCTATCTTTTGACAGACAGTATTAAACTTACCCAGCCACAGCTGGAACACCAGATTTAGGGGATTGGTATTTTGTCAGTTGAATATTACCCACCAAAAAAATCTCTTCCTTTGATGGACAGTATTCCACTTGGACAGCCACAGCTGGAACACCAGATTTAGGGGATTGGTATTTTGGCAATTGAATTTAACCCCAGAAAAAAATCTATCCATTGACGGACAGTTTAACACTTGGCCAGCAACAGCTGAAACCACTCATTTAGGGGATTGGTATTTTGGCAATTGAATTTCACCCCAGAAAAAAATCTATCCTTTGATAGACAGTATTACACTTGGACATGCACAGCTGAAACCCTAGATTAATTGGATTGGTATTTTGGCAATTGAATTTCACCTCAACAAAATATCTATCCTTTTACATACAGTATTACACTTAGACTGCCACAGCTTGAACCCCAGATTTAGGGGATTGTTTTTTGGGCAATTGAATTTCACCCTAGAAAAAAGATTTATCCTTTTACGGACAGTATTACACTTGGCCAGCAACAGCTGAAACCACTGATTTAGTGTATTGGTATTTTGGCAATTGAATTTCACCCCAGAAAAAAATCTATCCTTTTATGGACAGTATTACACTTGTACATCCACAGCTGAAACCTCAGATTTAGGGGATTGGTATTTTGGCAATTTAATTTCATCCCAGAAAAAAAGTCTATCCTTTTACTGACAGTATTACACTTGGACAACCACAGCTGAAACCCCAGATTTAGGGGATTGGTATTTTAGCAATTTAATTTTACCTCAGAAAAAATCTATCCTTTGACGGACAGTATTACACTTGGACATGCACAGCTGAAACCCTAGATTAATTGGATTGGTATTTTGGCAATTGAATTTCACCCCAGAAAAAAAAATCTATCCCTTGACGGACAGTATTACACTTGGTGAGCCACAGTTGGAACCCCAGATTTAGAGGATTGGTATTTTGGCAATTTAATTTCACCCCAACAAATAATCTATTCTTTTACAGACAGAATTACACTTGGACTGCCACAGCTTGAACCCCAGATTTAGGGGATTGTTATTTTGCCAATTTAATGTCACCCCAGAAAAAAGATTTATACTTTGACAGACAGTATTACACTTGGCCAGCAACAACTGAAACCACTTATTTAGGGGATTGGTATTTTAGCAATTGAATTTCACCCCAGAAAAAAATCTATCATTTGACAGACAGTATTAAACTTACCCAGCCACAGCTGGAACACCAGATTTAGAGGATTGGTATTTTGTCAGTTGAATATTACCCACCAAAAAAATCTCTTCCTTTGATGGACAGTATTCCACTTGGACAGCCACAGCTGGAACACCAGATTTAGGGGATTGGTATTTTGGCAATTGAATTTAACCCCAGAAAAAAATCTATCCATTGACGGACAGTTTTACACTTGGCCAGCAACAGCTGAAACCACTCATTTAGGGGATTGGTATTTTGGCAATTGAATTTCACCCAAGAAAAAAATCTATCCTTTGATAGACAGTATTACACTTGGACATGCACAGCTGAAACCCCAGATTAAGGGGATTGGTATTTTGGCAATTGATTTTCACCCCAGAAAAAAAAATCTATCCCTTGACGGACAGTAATACACTTGGCCAGCCACAGCTGGAACCCCAGATTCAGAGGATTGGTATTTTGACAATTTAATTCCACCTCAACAAAATATCTATCCTTTTACATACAGTATTACACTTAGACTGCAACAGCTTGAACCCCAGATTTAGGGGATTGTTTTTTTGGCAATTGAATTTCACCCTAGAAAAAAGATTTATCCTTTGACGGACAGTATTACACTTGGCCAGCAACAGCTGAAACCACTGATTTAGGGGATTGGTATTTTGGCAATTGAATTTCACCCCAGAAAAAAAATCTATCCTTTTACGGACAGTATTACACTTGGACATCCACAGCTGAAACCCCAGATTTAGGGGATTGGTATTTTGGCAATTGAATTTCACCTCAGAAAAAATCTATCGTTTGACGGACAGTATTACACTTGGACATGCACAGCTGAATCCCCAGATTAAAGGGATTGGTATTTTGGCAATTGAATTTAACCCCAGAAAAAAAAATCTATCCCTTGACGGACAGTATTACACTTGGTGAGCCACAGTTGGAACCCCAGATTTAGAGGATTGGTATTTTGGAAATTTAATTTCACCCCAACAAAAAATCTATTCTTTTACAGACAGAATTACACTTGGACTGCCACAGCTTGAACCCCAGATTTAGGGGATTGGTATTTTGCAAATTTAATGTCAACCCAGAAAAAAGATTTATACTTTGACAGACAGTATTACACTTGGCCAGCAACAGCTGAAACCACTGATTTAAGGGATTGTTATTTTGGCAATTGAATTTCACCCCAGAAAAAAAATCTATCCTTTTACGGACAGTATTACACTTGGACATCCACAGCTGAAACCTCAGATTTAGGGGATTGGTATTTTGGCAATTTATTTCATCCCAGAAAAAAAGTCTATCCTTTTACTGACAGTATTACACTTGGACATCCACAGCTGAAACCCCAGATTTAGGGGATTGGTATTTTGGCAATTGAATTTCACCCCAGAATTTTTTTTTATCCTTTTACGGACAGTATTACACTTGGACATCCACAGCTGAAACCTCAGATTTAGGGGATTGGTATTTTGGCAATTTAATTTCATCCCAGAAAAAAAATCTATCCTTTTACGGACAGTATTACACTTGGACATCCACAGCTGAAAACCCAGATTTAGGGGATTGGTATTTTGGCAATTGAATTTCACCCCAGAAAAAAAAATCTATCCTTTTACGGACAGGATTACACTTGGACATCCACAGCTGAAACCTCAGATTTAGGGGATTGGTATTTTGGCAATTTAATTTCATCCCAGAAAAAAAGTCTATCCTTTTACTGACAGTATTACACTTGGACAACCACAGCTGAAACCCCAGATTTAGGGGATTGGTATTTTGGCAATTGAATTTCACCTCAGAAAAAATCTATCCTTTGACGGACAGAATTACACTTGGACATGCACAGCTGAAACCCCAGATTAAGGGGATTGGTATTTTGTCAATTTAATTTCACCCAAACAAAAAAATCTATCCTTTTACAGACAGAATTACACTTGGACTGCCACAGCTTGAACCCCAGATTTAGGGGATTGGTATTTTGCCAATTTAATTTCACCCCAGAAAAAAGATTTATACTTTGACAGACAGTATTACACTTGGCCAGCAACAACTGAAACCACTGATTTAGGGGATTGGTATTTTAGCAATTGAATTTCACCCCAGAAAAAAATATATCGTTTGACGGACAGTATTAAACTTACCCAGCCACAGCTGGAACACCAGATTTAGGGGATTGTTATCTTGGCAATTGAATTTCCCCCCAAAAAAATCTCTTCCTTTGATGGACAGTATTCCACTTGGACACCCACAGCTGGAACACCAGATTTAGAGGATTGGTATTTTGGCAATTGAATTTCACCCCAGAAAAAAATCTCTTCTTTTGATGGACAGTATTACACTTGGACAGCCACAGCTGGAACACCAGATTTAGGGGATTGGTATTTTGGCAATTGAATTTAACCCCAGAAAAAAATCTATCCTTTGACGGACAGTTTTTCACTTGGCCAGCAACAGCTGAAACCACTCATTTAGGGGATTGGTATTTTGGCAATTGAATTTCACCCCAGAAAAAAATCTATTGTTTGACGGACAGTATTAAACTTACCCAGCCACAGCTGGAACACCAGATTTAGGGGACTTGTATTTAGGCAATTGCATTGCACCCCAGAAAAAAAGTCTATCCTTTTACGGACAGGATTAAACTTGGACAGCCACAGCTGGAACAACAGATTTAGGGAATTGGTATTTTGGTTATTGAATTTCACCCCAAAAAAAAAATCTATCCTTTTACGGATAGTATCACACTTGGCCAGCAACAGCTGAAACCACTGATTTATGTGAATTGTTAAAAAAAAGCCTACTATTGAACCAGAAAATGTATGTTGAATTTGGTGGCAGCTCAAAACATCTTCTGGTGCACCAAAAGATCACAAAATGGCCACCGATTACCCCAGAAAAAAGTGACAGAAAAACGTTCTGGGCAGCCTAAAAACCAGTGAGCATCGAACTAACAGAAGTTGAATGATTCACAGCTGTAGATCGATTACTTCATTAAGTGGTTTTGCTGAGTCTTCCCTGCCTAATCTCGCACTCACAGCAGACTCATTCTATCCCTACACTAATCAGAGCAGAGTGACGGGTGGCGCTACGTGACTCCAGCTTAAAAATAGGCTGGGTCACTTGCTGCACTTGGCCAATCACAGCCATGCCAATAGTCGGCATGGCTGTCATAGTCTTTTGGGGCAAGTAGTATGACGCTCGTTGATTGGCTGCTTTGCAGCCTTTCAAAAAGCGCCATAGAAATCGCCAAACACCGAACTCAAACTTTTACGTAAATGTTTGGGTCCGGGTCCCGAACACCCCAAAATTCAGTACGAACCCGAACTATACAGTTCGGGTTCGCTCAAAACAACTTGCAAATAATTGATGAATGTTATGGTGAGTACCTGTTATTAGGGATAAACCCATTCTGATCGGGGTGAATAATCAAGGAAATTACTCTAGAGAGCCTTGTAACCAGCATCCTTGATATGAGCTTTACATCCGTATTCAGGAGCGATATCGGTCTATATGACTCAGTGTCTAAAGGATCTTTCTCCTTTTTCAATATTAATATAATTACTGCTTCTGTCATCGACTCAGGAAGGCTAAAATCCTCCACTGACTCAATTATGACCCTCAAAAGGAGTGGAAGAATAACCTCACCATACTTGCAATAGAGCTTGTATGGGAAGCTATCCAATCCAGGGGAGGAGTTACCCGAACTTGCCTTTAATGCTGCCTCTAACTCCTGAAGTAAAAAATCTGCTTCAAGGGATTTCCTTTTTAATTCGGTAAGAACTGCGAAAGTAATGGAGTCCAAATAGGCATCCATCATTTTATCCAGGATATCAATACTTGTTTGATATATTTCAGATTTTCTTAAAAAAAAAGTCTCCCTTTATTTTCTCCTGGTTTTCAGTAATTATACACTCAGATAAACGAATGCTGACTATTTCTTTTTTTTTGGTCCTGGTTAGCTATCACTCTAGCAAGAAATTTCCCTGAACGGACGGATTCACAGAATTGTTTTTGACCCTTATAAAAGCGCCTCTGCTGGGCCTTATTCAAAAGAAAGTCAGACTACTCCTGACTTGCATTTTGCATCACGCTTCTATTTTCTTCTGTTTTATTCCTGGAGAACTGGTTCATCCCACGAAGTACAGCCGCTTTTCATTCCATACCCCCTTCTCAAGTTAGAGATGTTGCTAACAAATAACCCCCTCATAAAGGCCTTAAACGCATCCCACACCAGTAGGATTTTAACTGATTTATAGTTAGCATCCCAGAAGTACACCATCTCTTGTTTCATCCAGTCATGATTATCTATTTCCGATAGCAAGTAGGGATTTAATCTGAAGGGAGGTGCTATCCCTTCCCTATCATCGGTCATACAAAGTTCAAGGGATACTGGCACATGATTCGAGAGTGACCTGGCTTCATATTTCATTTGTCTAACATATCTAAAATATTTTTCACTTTCCCCATTTACTAGAGTATGACAATCTGGCCGTTGCTTCATAAATGTTAATAAACAATTCAATACATAAAGGGAAAAGGGAGGAGGGATATAAATAAAATCTAGAAAACATTGTCTTCCAAGAATTTTCCCATAAAGAAAAACAAATCTCCCCTGCCTATCAACAGAGGATGTGTGGCAGACAAAATCCATCTTTTTTATGGATAAACACTGTCACTCCTCTAGAATCGCTGGTGAAGGTTGAATAAAATGCCTGCGAGACCCATCCTCTACTAATCTGCACCAGAAACTCATCAGTAAAGTGGGCTTCTAATAAACAGACAACCGCGGGTAAATGTCTCTGGACTAAGTCGAACACTGCCTGTCTTTTTAACTTGTCTCCAAGTCCCTGTACATTACAGGTTAAAATTCTTAAAATTCTTACAGACATGTAGTCAGTAGTGTTGGGCGCGAATATTCGAATCGCGAATATTAATTGTGAATATCAGCACTTCGAGAATTTGCGAATATTTAGAATATAGTGATATACTGTATATTCGTAATTTTGAATATTCTAGATTTTTTTTTATATCAGTATCCTCCCTTCTTGCTTGTGGGCCAATTAAAAGGCTGCAATTTTGTTGTCTGAGCTTATCAACATCCCTAGCAACCAACAGGAAAGTTGCCTACCCTTTAGTATATAAGAACCTCCCCAGCAGCCGCTGTATGCAGTATTTTGCAGATCTAAGAGACAGCAGCGTCATTGCTGTGCTCTCTGCTTTCCTGTTTCATGACATTATATAGGTAGTTAGTTAGTTAGCTTATAATTTATATATAATATAGATAGTTAGGGTACTTTCACACTTGCGTCATGGCTATCCGGAAAGTGCGCAAGTGTGAAAGTGACTTTAGTGAGAGATAGTCAGTGTAGGTTAGATAGCGATCTAATGTAGCTATTTGGCTAGCTGGTTCTGCTGTCTATACATACATGCTGCATACATAGTGCTGTATGTATGCTACATACATACATACATAGTGCAATGTCACAAGTTCACAACAATATTTAGTGCACCAATCACTAATATGTAGTCAGACCTAGTGATGAGCAGCATGGGCAATATTCTAATTTGCGATATTTCACCAATATTCAGTAGAACATTCATCATATATTCGTGAATATTCGTACTCACGATCATTCGCTTGATTGCGAAAAAACGGCAATGTAAAAATCGCATGATGCAAATTTGTAATGCGAGATATAGGCGTGGGTCACTTTGGCTACATTTTTCAAGCTGCTAGAAGTTTCCTGAGTTTATCCTGACTGAATTAGAATATTCTTCATTATTAAATTTATTTTAGCTCATGCAAAAAATCGCCAATGTAATATGCGCGTTAATCGAGTAAGAGCGGGTTTATAGACAACTTTCCTTTTGGGTTGGCTTGCTAGAATTCGCAAATATGTAGAATATAGTGTGATATATATTTGTAAAAACAAATATTCGTCTATTTTTTCATCTGAACCCATTACATTTACTACTCTAATGGGTTCAGATGGAAAAAAAAAATAAAACATATTCGTTTTTACAAATTCTAGCAAGCCAACTGGGTGCGGGTGCGTTGCGTTTTTCATTGATGGTTGCTAGGAAATGTTGTTTGTAAACCTTCAGTTTTTTATCACGCGCGTGAAAAACGCATCAAAATGCATTGCACCTGCACGGAAAAAACTGAACGCAGACACAGGCAAAACTGAATGGCTTTGCCTGTGAAATCGCACAGTTTTCACTGAACGCATCCGCAACGCATCCGCAACGCATCCGGATACGCTCGTGTGAAAGAGGCCTTAGTCCAGAAATATATTTTTTTTTAATTTGTGTCCTGTTTGCCTTTTCGTCCTGTTCTTGTATTTACATTTGGGGATTTCAAAAACAGTTTTAGACATTGACAAATCTGTTGACCGCCTGTGCTGTTTAGCGGCCATTTTATTTTATTTTTTCTTTGTTTTTTCCTTTCAATTTTTCTTAATTTTTTTCTTCCTTTTCCCCTTCTCTTCCTCCTTCCTTCTCTCTTTCCTTTTCTTTGTCCTCTTTTTTTTTTTGCTTTAAGAATTTCTATCCTCCACCAATCTCCTCTCAATTCACTTTACCTTCTCCCTCCTTCCCTCTTCCTAATATCAATGTCTCATATCAATATATAACAGAAAACACAAGGAAATGGGAGAACCAGGAGCAAGGGGACAGAATAAAAAACAAAACAAAAAAAACTAAAGGACCCAAAGAAGATAGATCTCACCACGACTGCAGAAATCTTGAGAAGGACAGGGAGAGGTCAGTTTCCATAAGCTTCTTTTCATAGACTGCAGGAACAGGGGTGGAGAGGATGCCAAAAAGAGCACACAAGTGGTAAGCAGCACCAAGTCAGAAGCGCAGCACTACCAGAGGTAGCAGGGTGGACAAAGCAGACATTTCACGGGGCCCCCCAGGACCCCCCACAAGACTTGACTTCGGCACACATGGATGATCCAGGGGAGAGGGCAACAGGACAGCATCGAGTATGAGCCAGGAAGCACTACGTGGGCCAGAGTAGAGGGGGAGAGGACAGCAAAACACCAGCGGAGCGGAGTAGAGACAGAGGAGGCAAGCAGAGATAGCTGATAACAGATCTCCCTCACATTGGTGGCCCAGCAACTAGAGTCTTGGCGTCCAAGCGCATGGCGTTCCAACAGAGGAGCATTATCTGAGCAGCACCACGATCACGGATGGCGGGTCAGACAGAGGAGGAGGGCGTCATGTCCTCACGTCATCACGTCCATCACGCCCCTGCATCCCTCAGCAGTTAGATTTTGCACTATGGTTATCTGCTTCAACCTACTGATAGACTGAAATGGGTACAACATGTGACCATTGCAGCCAATTAGAGAGTAAGTATGTTGTAGGCAACATGATTGCCTTTTAATTATTAAAGTTGGTTAAAAGATGGCTGCACAATGGACTTACCTTAGTCTGAACTCTGTCTAGCATATATTGAGGGTGGCGCCTCTTTTGGACTGAGCAACTCCAAAGTACCTGGGACTTCTCAGCACAAAAGCAATTTAGCTGGTTCCTGCAGTGCCCTGAAAATTTCTGGAATGAGCCCCTTTTTTTATTTTTTTCTGTTAGTTTATGATGTATTGTGCAGCCATCTTTTAACCTACTTTATTTACTTTATTTGCCTTATGGTTATGCACTTCTGAGTGTAGAAACATATCTGCGTAGTCTGAACTCTGTCTAATAGCATATATTGAGGGTGGCGCCTCTTTTGGACTGAGCAACGCCCAAGTACCTGGTACTTCTCAGCACAAAAGCAATTTAGCTGGTTCCTGCAGTGCCCTGAAAATAAGGAGACTGGTAAGTCCATAAGAGGCAGTATCTGTAGTGTTAGGGACCCTTGTGCGGAAGCCACCGTGAAGTGGTACTTGGGCCCGACATACTTTTGATCAAAAATGTGCGCTAAGAGCTTCCTTCATTACAAATGCATTATATAATTAATAAACACTTTTTTACTTTTTGATGACATAATTTTATTTTTTTAGTTAAATTTTTTTATTAAAGAGCAATGATTTCAATGGGAACGTAGTCCACTACAATGCCGTGTATTTCTGGCTCCAGCTTCTGCCGATGGAGCTACACAGAACAGCTGATTGGCGGGGGTGCTCTGGGTGTCATACTCTGCTGCTTAGCTAGTAATAGCCTATCTTGAGGACTGGACTTGTTATATATAGTATCTGATCATATTAATTAATTTATTTTGTGTATATCTACTACAAAATATATATTTTTTTGCAATATAGATTTATCATTTTACAGCAGAATAAAAGTACAGTAAATCAAATCATCTAGTTATTGGCATAAGTTTAATGATATTTACCAATAGTTGGAGGATGGGAAGGACCATGACTTGTTAGATAACGTAGATGTGAAACAGATGCCCTAATGAGTGAGCTCAGAGTAAAAACAAAAGGATAAAAAATCAATATCTTGATGCTTATGTCTTTACCGGATACAGAGAAGAAAATATTTGCACATTGCTTCTAAACTCTGTGCTGCGGACCCATATTTTTAAACTGTTTCATGTTCACTAAAGAAGAAGGGAAAATAAATTTGCTTTAGAGAAACATTCTTTTAGTTTCAAATAACAAGTCACGGTTGTCTGATCATTGGCTACTGACACTTGAGAAACCAAATATATTTATGGTATTCATACAGAGATAAACACACCACAATTTATTAGGCTTCCAAAGATAATGGCTAAAATGTGTCAGATAATGTACAGTGATGCCATAACATTGCTTTTATACACACCATCAATTTAGAGGCTCATTAATTAGAGTCTAAGGCCTCTTTTACACGGGCGTCACGTTTGACGCCCGGATCAGAGGCGAATGTGTTGCGGGAAACTGCACGATTTTCCTGTGCGAGTGCAAAGCGGTTTAATGTGTTTTGCACGCGCGTGGGAAAAATCGACATGTTTGGTACCTAGACCCGAACCCAGACTTCATCACTGAAGTCCGGTTTCGGGTTAAGTATTCTGAAGATTTTATTATTTTCCCTTATAACATGGTTATAAGGGAAAATAATCGCATTCTCAATACAGAATGCTTAGTAAAATGTGGATGGAGGGGTTAAAAATAAAAAACTTAACTCACCTTAGCCACTTAATCGCCTATTTGCGATCTCTTCTTCATTCATTAGCTGCCGTCTAAAGGACCTGTGATGAGATCACTGAGCTCATCACATGGTCCAATCACATGGTCCATCACCATGGTAATAGACCATGTGATTGGACCATGTGATATGACGTAACCACAGGTCCTTTAGATGGCAGCTAATGCTTGAAGAAGACAGAAGAGATCGGCAACTACACGATCAAGTTTTAACCCCTTAATCCACATTTTACAAAGCATTCTTTATTGAGAATGCTATTATTTTTCCTTATAATCATGTTATAAGGGAAAATAGTAAAGATCGGGTCCCATCTCTTAGCAACCATGCGGGAAAATCGCACTGCATCCACACTTGATTGCGGATGCTTGCGATTTTCCAGCAGCCCCATTCACTTCTATGGGGCCTGCGTTGCGTGAAAAACACGAAATATAGAGCATGCTGAGATTTTCACACAATGCAGAAGTGATGCGTGAAAATCACTGCTCATGTGCACAGCCCCATAGAAATAAATGGGTCCGGATTCAGTGTGGGTGCAATGCATCCACCTCACGAATTGCACCCGCGTGGAAATCTCACCCGTGTGAAAGGGGCCTAAGGGTGTTTTTGCAAAATGGTCACCGATTGACGATAAGTAGCACTGAGTGAATCAAAGCATCCAAAGTCGAATTTGAATTTGATTCGCCACAAATCCTAATTTCCTTGCGCTTCGTGGTAACAAATAGGTTTTTCTTTCTAAAATGGCGGCTGCACTCGTTACACAGTGAAAGTAAGAAACCCTGGAACGTGAGATCACCTATAATGCTGTGCAGCCAGCCAATCTGCTGTTAACCATCCGCTGTGATGTCAAAGCCCTATAAAGACCTCATCCCGGGTGGGATCTGCAATTTTACTGTGAGCAGAGGATAGGTAAAGACGTGGCAAGCGCTCATGCACTAGGTATAGTGTTGTTGAAAACAGTTTATAAAAAGAATATTGGATAGGATGAGTGCAGAGAGATCATAGGGAGAGTTTTAGGAGACTGTAGGGAGAATATAGGGAGACAGCAGGTAGACTGCAGGTTGAGTGTAGTTGCCGTGTGCATCTTGTTCAACTGCTGCAACATTCATAGTTAATCTGTTACATTATTGAAATAATTAGTGTGCTTCAAAGCACCTTTACATGAGGTACAGATAATTACACAGTGGGTGTATTTAATCATGCCACAAGTTTTCTTTGTATAAATGCAACTGTCTGTTTTACAAATGATGGTATATGCAAACAAAATTACAATTTTGTGAAAGATAATCGGCACATCCGAAGGGTCATTGTTGAAATGTTCACTATACCAAGAAACAACTTGTTTTTCCCTCAATCATGCCAATCATCTAATTGTGTAAAGGTACCTTCAGTATAAAAGTGCGGCCTAGCTTCAGTTTAACTTCAGAACCTTCACACTGAGATTAGGATACCAAGTGGGATGAATATGATTAGGCAGAGTGGCCTGGGTATACATGATTTATTGCGATTTGCGACAAATTAATTCAGAATGAATCCGTTTTCTTGTCGAGGTTTGGTGAATCACACAAATACATTTTTTCAAAACTTCACTCATCTCTAACGATAAGTCAGTGTACATTTTAAAGGCCTATTTTGTAAACCAATAGAAAGTGCATGGAGAACAAATGATGGTTGAGATATTGTTCATTCCCCATACTTTAACATTATGTTGGCAGCACATGACCGATTTACACTGGGTGATGTGCTGCCAACCAGTGAACAAACTAGCCAGTCCACAAACTATCATTTGGTCATTTGCTGTATGATGGCTGTCACATTTACATGGGTCAATTAGTAGGAACAAGTGATATTTAAACATTTGTTTCCGATAATAGGACCAATCATTGCTCCATGTAAAGAGGCCATAACTGCAAACACATACTGAAAATCCAGCTTTTGGACACCCTTATTAAGCTCTATACGATTTATGTATAGGGGGTGGAAATTGTATGGTTCCACCTGGGCCCATCAAAGTACATTAGCATTTTTAGTGAATTGCCATAGTTGGGTGACCCAATTACTTATTTGGCATTGGGGCCCTGGAGCTTTAAATATACTGCCACCTAAAACTTATTTTCCATTCAACTATTTTTTTGAAGACCTCTGTTCCTGATTTGACTGCTACTGAAGATGGTTATGACAAAGGGATAGCTCTGTAATGAGTTTTTTGTTCGTCAGGCAATAATACTACAATTGTCAATCCAATGAAAATATATCTGAGCAGAACTGTCATCAACAGGAAATGCAGTACTTAAGCTAAGACTAACACTTGTTGTTAGTAGTCACTAGAGATGATTTCTCAAAATTGAAAACGGTTTGAATCGGCCAAATTAAAGACTTGATTTGATTGTGGTCCAAATCTGTTCTACCTGAAGTGCTCCAATTGTCATGTAACTTTGTATATGACTCCTAAGACCTAGGATATATTTTTTCTTTTTTATAGATATAATGGCTGCAATTTCCTGTTGCCCTAGGAACTAAAGCTCTGTTCTCTGCATTTGTTTACATATCTTTCACATTTGATGTCAAATATAGGGGGACATACAGCCCATTTCTTGCTGTCACAACAACAAACAATAGAACCGAACCCCAACAGATCACCATGGTAAGCCATAAGAGTTAGTTGGATGCCAATGGGATCCATGTATGACAGATCTTGCATTGCGTTGTGGCTTCTGTTATGAATAGAGCCACCATGCATATGTGAACAAAGCTTGAAAAGCAGAAAAAAAAGCATACTGATTTGAGATAAATAAATTGCTAGAATTAAAAAACCGACCCAAATTTTTGAATAAATACTGACTTGGTAGAAAAGAGAACGCGACAAAAAGAGACAGAAAGAGAGAGATTTCAAGAAATTAAAGAACTTTTATTTGGGGTAGAACAGATTTTTGCTTACATTAAATTTCTTGGCTGATTTGGAATTTAAGGAAATTCTCTCATCTCTAATACTGATCTTTCCTTCCTTCCTTTTCTTTTTGGCTTAACCGTATAATATTAATAATCTTTATTTATACATAGGTCGCATGTCACGTCTGATGTAGGTTGCGTTAGATGTTAGCTCCTCCCCCTTCCCCCTTCGGGCTTCAGAGATCACGGGATGTTTTCGTTGAGGGCTCTGGGGGAGAACGCGCCACGTGACACTGTGATCTGCGCCTATTAGGAGAGGCAGCTAGGAGCGGATCCCTTTGAGTGACAGAGCGGCTGGCTGTCTGAGTGGTGGATTTCTGTTGGTGATGGTAGGCGTGGAGGTGACGGTGCCCACTCCTAGCCAGTGGTGGATCGAGTGCCGGTTAGAGGGAGTGTGATGGCGCCAAGTTTGGACCTGCTTCTGCGGATTGGGCAGTCAGTGGCCTTGAGTTGAGGCTGCAGGTAAAGAAAGGGGGTATATACTGTATGTGGAAGAATGGAGCTTCTTGAAAGATAGAAGTCCTCCTGAAGATATCATAGGGGGAGGAGGACTGAAGAACCTCTCTGGTACCTCTATGCTTCAAGTCCCATCCATTAATTTCCTATAGTCCCATAAGACTAATTACTAACTACTAACTCACCCTCCAACTTCTCTAATACTAACCGGACACAGGATTTTGATATAAGGAGGGCCTTGGTTTAAGGGGGCCTTACAGGATATGTGGGCCTCTGAGTGTAGTAAAGTGGACTGGGTGGTTGTCAAAACTCCCGCTTCTGGACTGTTACATGTTTAACTCAGTGCCCTCCCTGGATATAGTCCTGCGATTAGTAACCCGCTCATCATGTCACATTTCCTGCACTAAACAGACTTTAGATCTTGTACCACTAACAGCTACTAGACAATTGTACCCCCCCCCTTTTTTTTTTCTTCACATTGGACAGTACTGACAGCTAATAGGCAACCTCTTGACCTCCTTATCTCTTAAAGTGATACACAAAAAAAAGACTCTTAGTAAATAAATGATTTTAGTATTAGAAATTCTGCATACCTTTCAATAAACACAAAATTTAAAGAAACATATACACAATTCCCCAGAAGATCAGGCAAGAAGGAAGAACCTTAGAAGCTTGTTTGAATATAGCAGCCAACACGGAAAAAGAAACAAATAAAGCAATACTATCTCTGGATGCTATTAAAGCATTTGACTGTATCGAGTGGGAAAACTTAGGCAAATTGGTTTTGGGGATTCCTTTATAGATTGGATTAAATTGATATATCTACATCTAAAAGCAAGGGTGGCCGTTGATGGGGTGATGTCCCTGCCCTTTGCCCTGCTTAGGGGCACTATGCAGGGATGTCCCCTATTGCCACTACTTTTTGCAATTGCAATAGAACCATTAGCCATAATTATTAAATAATTACAAGGAACCGGCACTCCAAAACAACCTTTGTTACACATAAAGAAGGGCATCATACACACCCTTGAAAAATTAGCATGATGGCCTGCTGGTGACCCTCCAAAACATTAGGAGCATGGTCCTGCTGTTGACCCTCTAAACATTAGGGGTGAGGGCCTGCTGCTGAGCATTACAAAAAATGATGGGCGAGTGCCTGCTGCTTAGCTGACCATTGAAAAAATGATGGGCAAGTACCTACTGCTGAGAGGACCCTCTAAAATATCATACGTGAGGGCCTGCTGCTGAGCTGACCCTGTAGAAAATTGTAGGCGAAGGCCTGCAGGTGAGCTGACCCTCTCAAATATTGTAGATGAGATGACCCTTTCAAATATTGTAGGCGAGGGCCTTCAGGTAAGATGACCCTCTCAAATATTGTAGGTGAGGGTCTGCAGGTGAGGTGACCCTCTAAAATATTCTAGGTGAGGGCCTGCAGGTGAGCTGACCCTCCCTGAAGAGGGATATGAGTAGTGTTGATCACGAATTTTCGAATTGCGAATTTTAATTGCGAATATCGGCACTTCGATAATTCGCGAATATTTCGAATATCGCAAAATATATTCGCAATTGCGAATATTCGTTTTTATGCGAATGTTTTATGTGCAAATTTTCGCAAGCAAGAAAATAATGTAATTATTTTTTGATAGCGAAAATGCGCATACAAAATGTGCATAACTTTGCATAAAAATCTGCATACATTTGCATAAAATTCACATAAACTGGCATTTAAAAGATACCTTTTAAATACCAGTTTATGCGAATTTTTTTGTAAATGTGTGCGAATTTTTATGCAAATTTATGCGAATTTTTTTTTAACGATTTTTCGCAATAAAGAAAATAATGACTGGAGATTACGAATTTCCGAATTTTCAAATATATGGCAAATATTCGCCCAAATATTCACGAAATATCGCGAATTCGAATATTGCCCCTGCCACTCATCACTAGATATGAGGATATCTTGTGCATTGATTCCCAAACTCTTCAGCATCCACAGTCAGAAGAAGATTACGGTGGGGAATGGCAATTAGTGTTTCATGAGGTGGATTATGCGGATGAGACACAGTTGTCAATTAGTGATGGTCTTGATAGGTCAACAACACAAGTCAGGAGGATGACCCGAGTGAGGAAGTGGAAGAGGGGGTGTGGACGATGACATCACTAACCCAACCTGGGAAAGTGGCAAGCCAACCGAGGACAGCAGTACAGAGGGGGAGGGATCCACAGCACCGCAACAGGCTGGAAGAGGCTGTGGGATAGCAAAAGGTAGAAGGCGGGCCACACCAAATAGCTACGCAAACAGATGTCCTTAACCCAGGCCTTTGAACGTAAGTGCAAATAATCAGCCAAACCCACAGAACATAGCACTAAATGCACACCTTTAAAAATTGCTAGCCCTGGAAATGTTGCCATTTAGGCCTGTGGACACTGAGGCTTTCCTCAGCCTCATGGTGGCTGACATCCCTCGTTACTCAGTCCCCAGCGGCCACTATTTTTCTCGGCGAGCCGTTCCTGCATTATACAAGCAATTGTGACCCATAACATCCCCCTTTCGCTGACCAACGCAGTTATTGGGAAGGTCCACCTAACGACTGACACACGGACAAATGCTTTTGGCCAGGGATGCTACATTTCTGTGATGGCACACTGGGTGAACCTTGTGGAGGCCGGTAGCTAGTCATACCCTGGGATGGCACAGGTGCTACCAACGCCAAGGATTGCGGGCCCCCATTCCATCAGGATTTTCACCACCACCTACATTAGTTGCAGCAAACCCCCCTTCTCCTACTCCTACTCCACTTCCACCTCTGAATTCTCATCTTGCAGCACCAGTCAGCCATCAGTCAGTAGCTGGAAGAAGTGTAGCACAGCAGTGGGGAAGCGGCAACAGGAAGTGCTGAAAGTCATTTGCTTAGGTGACAAACAGCACATCGCCGCAAAGCTGTGGGACAACCACTTATGAATACTTTAGGTCAACTAAAGACACTGTAGTCTAGCTGTCTAATACTTTCACATTATACATAGCTAATGGATCTACACTCTTTTCATTTTCTTTATTGTGTTATTGATATGTGGGAATCTATCATTGTTTCTTGTTACCTATTTATAGGTTATCCTACTACATAATGAAGGGATGGTGTCACCTTTTGGATGTCATCCAAAAACACGCCTATATTAGGCGTATTTCTGCCACAATTTGCAGTGCACCAGTTAGTTGTACCACAATTTGTGACTTTTTCCTGCTCACGCCAGGTTTAAAAAAGTGGGTGTGGCGGGGAAGGGGATGGGCTGACAGGCCTGTCTCATTCATCATTTTCTATGCCTATTTTAGAGGTATGAAAATGGTCTAAATGTAAACCAGCTAGGAATCCACAGCCACATATAGGGGTTATTAGGATTAGTGTCTAAAACACCAGTCTTAATAAATGACTAGTGATGATCAAGCACCAAAGTATTCAGGTGTTTGGCCCGAAAACCTTGCTATATTCGTGTGCCCAGCCGAGCACCCGAGTATAATGGAAGTCAATGGGAGACAACCAGGCACCGCCTGCTCTGAAGAGGGGAAGGTGCCTGGTCCATTGGAAAAGGTCAAAAAGTGACAGAAACACCACCGAAATGGATCAGGAACAGCATGGGGATGATGTCTGGATGCATCAGGTCACTGATGGGAACCATGTTGTCCGAGTTGTACGCCACTTTTACAGACTGACAAAAATATACACAAAACGCCCCCCAAAAAAAAAAAAAAATTAAAATTCACAGGAAAAATTGTTAGGAAAATTCTTTCCTGTACATTAAATTGTATATAAAGTACAAGTGCTGCTAAAAATTACAAGCAAGAGGCACTCCGAAAAAGCCTTTTTATAACATAAAGGAGGGCCTCAATCACATTGTCGTACAATTGTTCAGGTAGTGGGACTCCTACACTCATGAAGCCTATGCACTAAGTGAAAGGGCTGCCAAAAATTACATGGAATCGGCACCACAATACAGCCTTTATTAAACATAAAGGAGGGCATCATACACACTCTTGAAAAATTATGATTGGTGGCCTGCTGGTGACCCTCAAAAACATTTGGAACAATGGCCTGCTGGTGACCCTTTAAAATTAGGGGCAAGGACCTGCTGCTGAACTGACCCTCTAAAACAGTAGGGGCGAGTGCATGCTGTTCAGCTGACCCTATAAAAAAATTTGAGTTAAGGGCCTGCAGTTGAGCTGACCGTATAAAAAAATTAGAGTGGAGGGAATATATACAATCTGGATGAAGAGGAGGAGAAAACAACATTCAACTATAGACTCTTTTTGTGGTGGAAAGTTGCATGGGAATACACTACAGTAGATTGAGTACATTATAAATGATAGATTGAAATTGCCTTAATATTCATCATCAGCTCAGCTCTCCTCTGGTGGAGTTGAGAAGTCAGCGCAATCCAGGCCTTGTTCATTTTTATAAGAGTCAACCTGCCAGCATTGCCAGTGGACAAACGGATACATTAATCTGTTATAATGCCACCAGCAGCACTAAATACACGCTCAGACAAAACGCTGGCGGCAGGGCAGGCCATCACCTCCAAGGCGTAGAGCGCAGGTTCGTGCCACGTGTCCAGTTTGGACACCCAGTAGTTGTAAGGCACTGAGGGATCATTTAATACGCTGACACGGTCTGCTATGTATTCCTTCACCATCCAAAACTTTTCCCTCCTTGTACCACTAGGCCGCGCTTCAGGGTGAGGTTGCTGGCGGGGTGTAATGAATGTGTCCCATGCATTGGAGAGTGTTGCCCTGCCTTTGTTGGAACTGCTGTGTTTCCCCCTTGTCTCCATTCCTCGGTTGCCTATGGAAGTACCGACCCTGCCAGCCATGTTGCCAGATGGAAAATTTTGGAGCAATCTCTCAACAAGTACCTTCTGGTATTGCACCATTTTACTTATCCTCTCCAGCACAGGAATGAGAGATGAGAAGTTCTCTTTGTAGCGAGGGTCGAGAAGGATGAACACCCAGTAATACATGTTATCTAAAATGCGTATAATGCGAGGGTCACGGGAAAGGCAGCCTAACATGAAGTCAGCCATGTGTGCCAGAGTTCCAACAGGCAAGACGTAGATGTTGACATCAGAATGGTTCTCCATCTCCTCTTCCTCCTCCTCCTCCTCTTCTGCCCATCCACGCTGAACAGATGGAATTAAAGTTCCATGGGTAGCATGGCAACTATCTTCAGCTCCTCCTCCTCATGGTCCAATTTGCACTGAGAAGATGAACTATGGGTGGTCTGGCTATCACCTGTGTAATGTCCTCCCCCATTTCCTCATCTGCCACATTCAGAGCATCCTCCTTAATTGTGAGCAGCGATTGTTTGAGTAGACACAGCAGTGGGATAGCTACACTGATAATAGTGTTATCGGCACTAACGATCTGTGTGGATTCATCAAAGTTTTTTAAAACCTCAAAGATGTCTGACATCAATGCCCACTCCTCGCTTGTGAATAGTGGCAGTTGACTCAGAGGCGATGACCATGTTGCAGCTGGTATTCCACAACTGCCCTCTGCTGCTCACAAAGCTTGGCCAACATGTAGAATGTAGAGTTCCGGCGTGTGCTAATGTCGCAAACAGTCGGTGAGGTGGAAGCCGCAAGCGCTGCTGCATCGTTGACAGACCAGCTGAAGCTGTGGACGACTTGCGGGAATGGGCACACATGTGGCGTGCCTTCACTAGTAGCTCTTGCAAATTGGGGTAGGTTTTGATAAACTGCTGAACCACTAAGTTTAAGATGTGGGCTAGACATGGGATGTGTGTCAGGTTGCTGAGCTCCAAATCCTCCACCAAGTTACAACCATTGTCAGACACAACCATGCACGGTTGTAGGTTGAGTGGCGAGAGCCACAGCTCGGTCTGGTCCCTTATACCCTGTCTCAGCTCTGCGGCAGTGTGCTGTTTGCCCCTAAGCAGATCAGCTTCAGCATGGCCTGTTGACGCTCACCCACAGCAGTGCTACACTGCTTCCAGCTAGTGACTGATGGCTGACTGCTGCTGGAGGTGGAAGTGGAGGACGAGGCGGCAGAGGTGGAGAAGTGGGGGTTGGAGCCAGTAACATAGCTGCTGGCGGAGATTCTGATGGATGTAGGGCCCGCAATCCTGGGCGTGGGTAGCACCTTTGCCATCCTAGGTTACGACTCACTCCTGGCCTCCACAACATTTACCCAGTGTGCGGTCAAGGAAATGTAGTGTCCCTGGCCACCAGCACTTGTCCATGTGTCAGTAGTGAGGTGGACCTTCCCAGTAAGTGCGTTGGTCAGGGCACGGGTGATGTTCTGGGACACATGCTGGTGTAAGGCAGGCATGGCACACCGTGAAAAATAGTGGAGGCTGGGGACTGCGTACCGAGGGATGACCGTCATCATCAGGGTGCGGAAGACCACAGTGTCCACAAGCCTTAATGGCAACATTTCAAGGGCCAGTAATTTCGAAAGTTGGTCATTTAGTGCTGTGACCTGTGGGTGGGTGGATATTTGCGCTTGCATTCAAATGCCTGTGTTATCGACATTTGGATGCTGCGCTGGGACAGGGAAGTGGACGTTGTTGCTGACGGTTCATGTGAAGTTCCAGGTTCAGGGTGAGGGGCATCCGGGCCTGCGCCTTCGACATGGGATTGGCCAACAGTGCGTAACACAGGGGAAGAGGAGGCAGTGGTGTGACCCGCAGACCCAGATTGTGTACCCAGGCTTTTAGCCCACTTATTAGGGTGCTTGGATGCCATGTGGCGGATCATGCTGGTGGTGGTGAGGTTGCTAGTCTTCACGTCCCGACTCATTTTGGTACAGCACAGGTAGCAAACTACCACTCTTTTGTCATCTGCACTTTCCTCACAAAAGCGCCATACTGCGGAACACCTACCCCTTGGCAAGGTAAATTAATGCATGGGGGTGCTCAGTGTAACGGTTGCGGGCCTGTTTGGTGTCGGCCGACTTCTCCCTTTTTTAAACCCCACAGTCTCTTCCAGACTGTTGCGGTGCTGCGGATCCCTCCCCCCCCAGTACTGCTGTCCTCGCTCGGATGTTGGGTCAGTGACCTCATCGTCCACAACCTCCTCTTCCACTTCCTCACTCTGCTCATCCTCCTGACTTGACCTAACCACAACCTCAGTGATTGACAACTGTGTCTCATCATCATCCACCTCGTGAACGAATGATTGCCGTTCACCACCGTCATCTTCTTGAGACTGTGAAGGCTCAAGAGGTTGGGAATCAGGGCACAACATCCCAGGTACCTCTTAAAGCGTGCTGGTCACGGGGGCCAAATCTAGTAGTGGCTCTGGAAAGAGGTCCTCTGAATATCTAAGTGCGGGATCACTTATTTGGCAGGCCTCTCCATGGTGTGAGGAAGGATAATCAGAGTGAGGATTTGGTTGACCAGACTCTTGGCTACAGAGACTGGACGAGAGGGTGGTGCTTAACCGACTGGAAGCATTATCTTCAGCAATCCAACCGACCAACTGTTCGCAGTGGTCCGACTTGGACAGTGTGGCCCTGCGCCACCCAGCTAAGTTTGACATGAAGCTGGGTACGGTGGACGTTTTCTTTTTTTCTGGTGCACTGGCAGCAGGCACTGTTTCATTGTCCCCAGGGCCACGGCTTTTGCGTGCACCATCAGCATTACGCGCACGTCCCCGTTCCTTAGTGCTCGCCTTCTTCATATTAATGGTTTTCTCCCTAGATGTGGCGCAGATTTTTTATCATCCGCTAAACACACAGTTTTCAAATGCAGGACAGTAAATGTCACAGAAACCCACAGAATATGGACACTATATTAGACCCAGATTATTGGAATTTGTAATACAGACACTGTTTGCAGATGTTCAACACTATTGGTTACAGAACACCACAGATTATGGACACTAGATGTGGCCGAGATTATTGGAATTTGTAATACAGACACTGTTTGCAGATGTTCTAAACTATTGGTTACAGAACACCACAGATTAAGGACGCTAGTTGTGGCCCAGATCCTTGGAATTTGTAATGCAGACACTGTTTGCAGATGTTCTACACTATTAGTTACAGAACACCACAGATTATGGACACTAGATGTGGCCCAGATTATTAAAGACACAGTCTGCGGATGATGTACAGTATATGTCACTAATAGGTATAAAATAAAAATATCTTGCTGTCCCTTCCGAAGCACTGACCCTGAGACTGCAGCAGGTAAATAGATTGCTGCTTTAAAACACACACTCACAGTTTTGGGTCTTGGAAAAGGTTTCTCTGAATAAAAACTGTGAAAATCGTTCCCTACACTTTCTTTCCCTTTCTACGCTCTGCTCTCCCTGACTATGACTGATCCGAGCACGTGTCATTGGGTCCTATATAACCTATGATGACGCGTTAAGGCCAGCCAATCACTGTAATGCCAGCAGCCAACATGGCTACTGGCATTACAGTGAGGGCAGTACTTACCTGCACCTTTATTGGCTGATTAAAACGTGCAGGGTGGAGACTCGAGCATTGCGCTCAAGCACATGCTTGAGTACCTCCATGTGCCGAGCATAGCGTTGCTCGAGCCAAACAGATATTCGGCCGAGCATGCTTGCTCATCACTATAAATGACCCCTAAGACTTTGCACATTGCATTGTCAAAATGGAGAGAATAACACATACGAGGTATCTTGTCCAGTTTACTATAATAATTTAAAAATGGCATATGATGAAGTCAGCAAACAAAAATCTTGGTTGAAGCATTTGTGAAGTCAGGTGGCAAATATTTAGTATCAGCACTTGAGATATGGCGATTCATTGATTTATTCATCTATTTGTTTTGACTTATCAAAAGCAAATTACAAAGACATCAAGCCTATTCAGTATGTATTCAAATGTATCCTTACAGTTGGGGAATTGCAAATCAATTCATCTACCAAGCCTGTGTCTATGCAATTCAGAGACCTATATCTTTCAAAAATGTGTGAAAATACTTCTAAAAAGTACATAAGGATTTGTACATTGGTGAATTTATTTGACAACTGCTCTTTATCAACAGTTACCATTTTTTATATTAACCCTCAATTTACTCACTAGGAAATGCCCGATAGGCATTAATATATTGAATGCCTACCTAACCCCTGAAGGTTTTTATGTACTCATCTGACAGCTGTCCAGCACAATCAGTTGAATTGCTCCTAGCTTCAGAGACATTAATTTTTTGTGGCCCTTCTAAAGTTCTTTATACTGTAGACCTATTTTGTGTTTCAGACTTGATTGATGTATTTCATTTTAGCAGGTCACAACAACAAACACACAAACCTGTGATGGAGCCTCGGGAAAGGTAAAATATTGCTAATGTAACAACAGCACCAAGAGACCGCTCACAAAGCTCTCATCTCATATCACGTAGTCTTTTATCACCGCAGTACAGTTAGTAACAAGCCAAAGAGTATGTTTCAAAGCCCCCTGATATGTTCACATTCTAAGGATGATGACCTTCACCTTATAAATTTTATTCTTCATGCAATATAAGCAATGTGATTAGCACTTATCTACAGTGAGAGCTCTTCTTCAGAACAGACCGTAGGATGAGACATGCTCTGAGATCTTTAAAATCTAATTTACTTTGGTTAAGTTTATTCAGTGATACAAATTGGAAACTTCTAATCTAATTTAAAAATAATTGGAAGCGTAAAAATTAAAAATACAATAAGGTCACTGGGG
Source organism: Bufotes viridis (assembly GCA_033119425.1). NCBI lineage: Eukaryota > Metazoa > Chordata > Amphibia > Anura > Bufonidae > Bufotes > Bufotes viridis. The sequence continues at coordinate 35,869,429 of CM065596.1, read as the reverse complement.
AGGCCAGTACACCTTAGTATGTGACGGAGCATTATTGTTCTCTAATTTTCATATTGCATATAAATGTATTCTTAAAGGGCAGCCTGTTGTACTGGTTGACAAAATTCATAATCGCCTGCTCTCTGCTTTTCTGTTCCATCTCCCTGAGTCCTGGGCTTCATTTTGCAGTCTTCTAGTCCGCATCTTGTAAATTTGTGGACTGACTTGGTCATGTGCACTGGTATAACCAATGACTGGCCTCATTAAGCCAATTATTGGCTACAGTGGTGTTCATAACCCCTTCCATCAGAAAGTTTAGGGGACGGGGATTAGAAGACCACAGAACTGAGAAAAGGATTAAAAGAGAGCAGGTGAGTATGGTCTTTTCAACAGGTACAGCAGGCTGGGCTTCAAATTTAATCAGTTCTAAAGAAGGCCATTTATGCCATTTCCAGACCTTACACATTTTTCAGCTTTTTTTCAGTACATTTGTCTTTGAAGGCCATACATTTTTTTCCTTTGGTTATGTAAATAATTTTTGTGCATTTACTTGGTGATCTATGGGACTTTATTTTTAAGTCACATTTATTTTTATTTTTTTGCTTTCATTTTATTTACCATGTAAAATATAAAAAAGGAGAAAATAGATAGTATTTTATTTATTTATTTATTTTTCTCCTCATTTTTTTTTTTTAATCTTATACTTTATGTCCAGATAAGGTGATACAAGTCCTTTGGGCTGTTTATCAGTACATTTTTTTAAGTTGCTGATTTCTTCTGTAATTGGGGCTCATAGATTAGCCCCAGTTACAGGGGAACTAGAGCCCTCAGATAATTGTTTAAAAAAAAGTGCAAAAAGTAGGAAAATTAAATAAATAATCATTAAATTCTTGGTGGGTACAATTGTAGCCACTAGGTGAACGGCTCACAGGTACTCTCATTGAAAGACGTTGTCCAGTCTCATCTCAATAACGCTTAATTATTGTTTCATTGAATCAAATTTATGTCATGAGTAAGATCTGTTGATTGAAACACTTTGACAGCTATGCAAAGAAAAATATGGGGGTTAGTCAGTACATCCTAACGTGCAGGTGCACGTCACCATGGCTGAAAGCACTTTGACAGCTATGTAATATGCTACCAAAGTGAATTTAAATCATTCAGAATAAATAAGTGATGGTTTTATTTCCGACTTACGAGTCCTGGACAACTTTAGCTGGACATGTGGCTGGAGCGTTTCCCGTGCGCCGGATTACTGCCACCTGCTGGCTCAGTTGGTGTAAGTCTACTTCTCTATAAATAAATCTATACAATTTTCTCTTTTCTCCCTGTTACTTAAATTTCTTGCTAGACTGAATCATTTTAGGTAAAGCCAATTATCCTAGGCTTTTAAGAAGATAACCCTTTTTTGTATGGATGTTAGACTGGCAATTAGGGTAGGTTCACATTTCCTTTGTGTACTCTGTTAATCTGTTCCAGTAGAGGAACAGAATACTGGAGTGGGAGTGCACTGTAGTCAACAAAACCGAATCCCTATTCACTATGATGGGATCTGGTGAGTTTAAAGCAGTGTTCCTCAACTCCAGTCCTCAGGACCCACCTGCCGGTCATGTTTTCAGGATTTCCTTAGTATTGATCAGGTGAGGTGATATAATTAGTGTCAGTGCATCTGCTCTAACCACAGGTATTCATTCTGTGGGATATTCTCAAATCAGTGACCAGTAATTGGGCCCTGAGGACTGGAGTTGAAGAACACTGGTTTACAGTATAAATGCCAGCTTTCTGCTGGAGAAATAATTCTTCTGGAACAGACTACTGGAGTACACAACAGAGATGGGTATAATGCCTTAGCCGTTCCTTGTGGGTCTGGCTATACATTTCCCCTGCAGTGAATGTCTGTCCGTGTAATTCATGGATATATTAGGTCCGCTAAATTGGGAGCTGTTTTCACAGAGTGATTCAAAGAAGGAGATTCCAGACTAGCGCCCTCAGTGACATTCATGTTATATAATAGAGCACATGGAGAGGGTTAGCCCTGTTAAATGTTGGAGGATCCCGTACATTGAAAAAAAATTGTCAACTATGCTTTTTGACACAGTGCGGAAAATGGTTCACTAACTGGCCATATACATTCTGCCCTTGCATTGGACCTATCACAGAATATAAATATGTTTGCCATGTATGCCAGGGCCATTGATGTTTTATATGACTTATGTAGCCTTATAGATGAGAGAGTGGATGAACATTTGCCTGAAGAATACAATTGCAACTTGTTTGGTGGATTCTAGTGTTGAGCAAAGTGTGCTTCAGATCATAGATCCAACGTCGCTTTTTTTTTACAGCATTTAAATGTATGGGCTCCGGTGAGGTGAAATTCGTTATCTCCAAATTCTTGAGATTTTAATTTTTCAACTTAAAAACCATTTTAAAACTTGAATCCGAAGTCGTCTTCAGTACTAAGGTACCAGCCAGTACCGAAACCAACTTCGGATTCAAGTTTTAAAATGGTTTATAATTGATGGCCGAAGTTATTCAACAAAGTCTTTAGTGACTTTGGAGATAATAAATTTCACCTTGGCAGAGCCCATATACTGTATCTGAATGGTTCTCCGTACGGTATTCAAACGACTCTGAATCTATGATCCGAAGCTAATCCGGATCTATGATCTGAAGCGACTTCGGATCTATGATCCGAAGCTCGCTTCACTCAACACTAGTGGCTTATGTCAAAATCATTGAGATCAAAGAAGACAAATCTAATAGCTGTGGAAATATTAATGTATTGTACACCTCAAGTCATGTTTATGAATCTGAAGCATTCTTAAAGAGGTGTTCCAGAAAAAAAGATTTTTTTTAATATAAGGTCTTGCAGCTTGACCCTTTTAACAGAACATACTTATCTGCTCCAGCTGATCTGCTGATCCGCGCTGCACTGTTTACATCTGGCTGGCTATGGTCATAGTCACATGCACCACTCTAGCCAATGACTGACTTTTGTGGTGATCTAGCAGCACATAATTTATGAAGCCAGTCATTGGCTGGAGCAGTACATGTGACCATGGCCATAGTCAGTCAGAAGTAAAAAGTGCCATGACTGAAAGATGGAGAGAGCAGAGGCCTCGTGGACCATCAGAGTAAGTATGATTCTTTTGTTTCAGCGCCATGTTTGTTCATGCTTGTTCAAAATTTTTATAATTTTTTTTTAGCCAGAAAACCCCTTTAATTGTGTGAGTGGGTATGAAGAGGGTTGTTGACATTTTCACATGATAAATGTAGGGAGCTACAGTTATTCCAACCATTGAGGGGTAATAATGGAATAGTATTAACACGGCTTGTCTCTTGCTGTCTATGCCAATTTATTCTGAAATGTTAATAAATAGAATTTAGCTATAATTAGTTTTCTTATTGCAAATGCAGAGTATCAACACGCTGAGCGTAACCATGGCAACAGCTGCATTCATTTTGACATACGATTTCTCTATTATATCATTGAAATTTACAAAATCCTACTTGTGAGCAGTTCCAAAACACAAACAATCAGACCTATTAAGCATTCACAGACACACCGTCCAAGCAAATCCATCATTGTCTTTTTAAAAAAAAAAAAGATCTTGACGACATGATTTATTTTAGGTTCAGTTTATGTGTCAAACACACGGTTCAAGGAATGGAATCTGAAGGAAAAAAATAGTCTCTCAAGTAAAATTCTTTTCATTTTCCAGTTTTGTATGGATGGTAAATAGTAATGATTTTTAAAACTAACATAAAGATATATAAAGTATGAAATATCTTTTGTTTCCAGCTCATCTTAAAAAATCACACAGATAAAGAGAAGCAATGTCACTGAAGCGTATTGTTGTAAGCAACGATATCGCTGTGTGGCCATATCCACACAGAGTTCACACAACACTGAAAAAACGCTATGGATATTGCACTCACCCTATCTTAGGTACCGCTAACCCACTTAAGCAAAATACTATCCGTAGATGTCTGCCTACCTCAATTGTGATTTCCTTGAGGAAAAACGACGATTATCGTTTGAAAAGCGTAGGTTGAAGCAGTCTTTTTTGCCTCCACTACCAATCCGTAGCTCATACAGTGACGTCACTCGCTCCAGCACGGAGCACGAGCATGGGGCAATAGGAACATAGTGCTACCGGCCGGAGCACGCTCCTGAAAGGAATACAGATGCCCGATTTTAGAAGTACCGAATCACCTGCAACTACCAAGGAAGAAAGGAAATCACAATTGAGGTAGGCAGACATTTACGGATAGTATTTTGCTTAGATAGGTTAGCGGTACCTAAGATAGGGTAAGCGCGATATCCATAGCTCGGTACATAGCCCCCGAATGGGGCTCAAATCGAATTTCCTGACACACACACTAGGAGTTAGGACCATTTTTATATGAAAATATATAACCCATCAGCATATCTTTCTAGTGTGGAAAGAACCCAGATATCTGCCATGAAATTGCAGGTGGAAAATCTGTATATTAAAGTATCTGCAAAATGGTTTTCTGAAAATCTTATCTACATGCGGCAGAAAATCCTCAGCAGAACTTCCTAAGGGTACAGTCCCATGTAACATAAAGGCTGCAGAGGTAGGTGAGATTTTAAAACATCTCATGCATTCACACTCTGCGTAGAGTGTCCACACCAGAATCCACATATACAATAAAGTGGTGCAGATCTGATTTCTGCAGCATGGTAATTATGTTGTGGCTACAGTATCTACCACAGAAGTCACATTTTGCTATGGAGAGGGTAAAATCTGTGGAAAACTCCAGTATTTCCATATCAAAATCAAAAGCATATTCCTCATGATTTGGTGCACATTTTGCCGCTGCATATTTTGGCCAAACACACTGGGGACATGCTATGTTTGGCTACACCTTAAAAAGTCATTCTAGGAGTCAGTCACATTTGGTAGGTAACAGTGCATTCCCTAGTCTCAAAGCTAAAGTCAAAATACCAGCAAGAGTCAAAACCAGAGAGGAGTCGCAGTAGCCAAGACCCTGAAATAAATATGGAAAAAGCGGCTTACTCTACCAAACTAGTGGACCTAGGTGCTCTTGTGTCAGGACTGCCCCACAGTCCTTTAGGAATATATAAAGAGAATGAATGGGGTGGAACAGGCATTCTATCACCTGAGGCTGCAGAGAGGAATGGTTAATACGTGGATGTGTGTATATATTGCACAATCAGGCCATATGTTGTGTAAAAGTATTTATTTTCTATATGTTATCCAATTTAAGTTTTATATATTCAAAAAAGGATAAAAAAGTAAAAAATCAATAGGTAAAAAAATCAATAAATAAATAGATGGTGACGTCCTAATGGAAAATTCATTTAGAAAAGTTCATGTAGAATAATAGTTCATAGAAGGCATTAGTTCATTATACAGAGCAGTTCATCCGAAAAATGAAATGGTAGTTCATATAATGGTGAAAAAAGCAATAGTTCAGGCAATGAGCAAAAATCGGGCAAAAAATCAATAGTTCATGTAGAAAAGAAAAGTTAAAAAAAGAGTCATATAGAGATAATATGTATGTGAGATGGACATACCAACCAGTGTATGGCTATAATAGCCTAAATAAGCCGCTTTGTTTTGCGATCCTCTTTGTAGAATATCCCTGGAGAGCTTCACCTGGTAGGTAACCTGTTACCTCTATGTCTCCTCATGCAGGTTGGCATCCTGGAGCAGTGTGTTTTTCCGTGCATGCTAGAGATGGTGAGCAGTACTTTCGGGTGGTGAATCACGTGGATGCCGTCAGGTCACGTGGCATCCCATGTGACTGGAGTGCGGCCGTGGTGGATAACTTCTTAGCGCGCTGTTTGAACAGAGATTGTTCAGTAAGATGCAATGCGATTGAGCTTTCTTTGTGGGAATAATGCTATAGGCTAGACGCGTTTCGAAGCTAGGACTGCTTCTTCCTCAGTGGCTTGGCACTATCCCACATATGAGCGTCTTTTATACCCGCCTCAGGGGTGTGACTATCCGGTTGATTGGAATTAATCAAAAGCTGTGGGCTGGATATCCCTCTTTGTCAGATGCCAGAGTGGTTGAGTTTCTTCTTTGTGCAAAATAGTAAAAAAGTAGAAAATAGGAAATAGAGGTCGATTTTTAATAGTGAATATTATAGCTCATAATGTGTCAGTCGAAAATACCTAAAGAAAGGTAGATGCAGTTTACTTCTAAGCAGTACGTGTATAGTTGTACTGTATTTATTTGTTATTTGTCAAAAAAACGCAGGTGCATTTTGGTTGCGTTTTTTGTGTATTTTGTGTACAGATTGTTATTTTTATGTGGATTCTTCATGTAATAGTCGGTGAGGGGTCCATGTGTAAGGATAGGATGCAGCTGCTGTGAGGGCGAGATTAGGCAGGGAAAACCCAGCAAAAACACTTAATGAAGTGATCGATCTACAGCTGTGAATCATTCAACTTATGCTAGTTAATTGCTCACTGGTTTTTAGGCTGCACAGAGCGTTTTTCTGTCACTTTTTTCTGGGGTGATCGGCGGCCATTTTGTGACTTGTGGTGCACCAGCACAAGCTGCCACCAAGTCCATTGATCCATCAATACTAGTTTTTTTTTTTTTGCTATATCCTACATCAGGGGTTTGGCTGTGCTTATTGTCACAACTAGAAACTCAGGATAGAAATTTCAATATTTTATTGAGGGGTAAAATTCACTTGCCAAAATAGCAATCCCCTAAATCTGGTGTTCCAGCTGTGGCTAGCCAAGTTTAATACTGTCTGCTGTCTGGCAAAGGATAGATTTTGTTCTTGCATGAAATTCAATTGCCAAAATAGCAATCCCCTAAATCTGGTGTTCCAGCTGTGGCTGGCTAAGTTTAATACTGTCCGGCAAAGGATAGATTTTGTTCTGGGGTGAAACTCAATTGCCAAAATAGCAATCCCCTAAATCAGTGGTTTCAGCTGTGGCTGGCCAAGTTTATTAGTGTCCGGCAAAGGATAGATTTTGTTCTGGGGTAAAATTCAATTGCCAAAATAGCAATCCCCTAAATCTGGTGTTCCAGCTGTGGCTGGCTAAGTATATTACTGTCCATCAAAGGATAGATTGTATTCTGGGGTGAAATTCAATAGCCAAAATAGCAATCTCCTAAATCAGTGGTTTCAGCTGTGGATGGCCAAGTTTAATAGTGTCCGTCAAAGGACGGACTTTTTTCTGGGGTGAAATTCGAGCCACTTGGATGTCATTGACCTTAAGTTAAGGATAAGGCGTGTATATAGTTTTGTTTGTTTATATAGTAAGCTTAGCTGCATGATAGTTTTTTTAATATGTTTTTAAGAAAATTCGTAAATAGTTTGTTAATGGTTTGAGTGAAAGGTGGGGTGGGGGTGTTGTGTGTGTTCGATTAACTGAATTCATTTTCACTTTCTGGTGTTTAGGAATTTCTGCACCCCAAATTCAGTACATGTAGCAGGTAGGGGATGTGCGTCAAACCGGCTAGGCCCAGACCTGCTAGTATATTTTGCCTATTAGTGCACACCAGGCCGGGTTGGAGGCTCAGTGGCACCAACCAATGATCGGTCTGTTGTTCCATGCCTGTCCACAGCTCCTGTGCGGTGCGGGGTTTGTCCCACAAACACACAAGTTTTAAAACAACCTGCTGTCGTTTCCCCCTGGCTGTGCTGCTGTGGGTGTGTGAAGGTGTTACACTGAGCGGATGAGGAGGTGGTAGCGGAGGAGGAAGCCGAGTAGGTGGAGGTAACAGGATACAAAGAGAAATGCCCAGCAATCCTCGGGGGTGGAAGGACATTCGCAAAAATGCTATCCGCCTCTGGGCCAGCTGCTACATTTACCCACTGTGATGTTGGTTATGCGGATGTTGCCACAGATAGTGTTGCGCAGTGCACACTTGATTTTGTCCGCCACTTGGTTGTGCAGGGAAGGGATGGCTCGCCTGCAAAAGTAGCGGCGGCTGGGATACACGTACTGTGGGACAGCCACCGCCATAAGGTTTTTAAAACTGTCCACCAGACAGAATTACAGCATTTCAAAAAGCCAGGAAGTTTGAAATATGGCATTCAGAGCCATGGGTAGAGGGATACTTCCTCTTTCTATTTCTTTTTCTCTCCAGTGTTTGGGAGATGGACAGCTGATAGCTAAACAATTCCATGGGATTTGGTGGAGATGCTTGGTGACAATGACAGATGTGGTGGCTTTGCTGCCACATCCTTTGTTTGCTGGGTGACAGATGCCACTGTCACTCACTTGGGCTCAAGTTTAGAATGTTTATTTGTTATTTTTCTGTATTTTATTTTAAGTCATTTCCCTATCCACATATGTTTGCAGGGCATTTACCTACATTTTGCTGCCTTTTGCAGCCCCCTAGCACTTTCCAGGGCTATTTTACAGCCATTTAAGTGCCCAAAAGTTTGGGTCCCCATTGACTTCAATGGGGTTCGGGTTCAGGGTCAAGTACAGGTCGAGTTCGGATCCCGAACCCTAACATTTTCGTGAAGTTCAGCCGAACTTCTGGAACCCGAACACCCAGGTGTTCGCTCAACTCTACTTGTGACCCATGTGATATCATTGCGACAGAAGTGCCAGCGCTCCATTTGATTGGTCAGCATTAGTGTCCAGAGACCCAGCCTGATTGGCAAACAACAATGTCAACGGCAAAGCTGGGAGGAGACCAAGCCCAATGTTGGAGTATGGATAGGTGAGTAAGTGATACTCATTTTAACCACTTCCTCAATATTTATTACCCCAATTCTGCTGTTTGCAGAAACACCCCATATGTGGTTGTAAACTGCAGTATGGGCACAGAGGCGCTCAGAAGGAAAGGAACATCATATGGATTTTGGAGAGCAGATTTTGCTGAAATGGTCTTAGGGGACCATGTTGCATTTGAAGAGACCCTGAGGTATCCCCACAGTGAAAACCCCCAAAAAGTGACCACATTTTGCAAACTACATCACCAAAGGAATTTTTAAGGGGTGAACTGAGCACTGTGACCCAACAAGAGTTTCAATGAATTTATAATACTTGGTTGTGAAAATGAAAAATACAAGAAAATTGTGCTTTATGCCCACACTTTCTTTTTCTAAAAGATAACAGGAGAATATCCCCCCACAATTTTCTAGCCATTTTCTCCTGAATACAGTCACACCCCAATTGTGGTTCTAAACTGTTATTTGGGGATATGCCAGGGCTCAGAAGGGTAGGAGCGGCTTCTGGATTTTCTAACATGGAATTTTTTGTCATGGTTTTAAAGAGCGATAACTTTTATTATTTTTTGTTGCCTGAGCTATGTGAGGGCTGATTTTATGCTGGACACGCTGTAGTTTTTATTGGCACAATTTTTGGGTACATTTGGCTTTTTGGTCACTTTTTATCTCATTTTTTCACATAAAAAGCAGTTAGGTTTAATTATTATTATTTTTTTACACCGTTCACTTGATGAGGTAGATCATGTGATATTTTTATAGATCCGGTTGTTATGGACGCAACAATACCAAATCTGTCTTTTTTTTTTTTTTTACGTTTTACACAATAAGAACATTTTTAGGAATAAAAATCATGTTTTTGTGTTGCCAATTTCTTAGAGCCATTTTTTTAAAATTTTCTGGTCTTGTGTGAGGACTTGTTTTTTTGAGGGATGAGGTGACGTTTTTAGTGCTACCATTTTGGGGTACATATGACTTGTTGATTGATTAACATTATGTTTTTTGGGAGATGAGGTAACTAAAAAATCGTTTTTGATGTAGGTTTTTTTTGGCGTTCACCTGATGGGGTAGATCATGTGATATTTTTATACAGCTGGTAATTATACCAAATATGTCTATTTTATTTATTTTTTTCTAATTTTAAGATTTTTTAAATGGTTTAATTGGGGTAAAATTCTTTTTTTACATGTGAAACTTTTATAAAACACTAGTATTTTTATATTTATATTTGTTATTTTACACTTTTGTGTCCCCCATTGGGTCATATAAGACCACCGAGCTGAGACAGGAAGCGGCACATCGCTTCCTGGCTACATACACAACGCTCATTCTGCACTGTGTATACAGCGATCTAGAAGGCAGAGACACCCAGGAACGGTCTCTGCCATCTCTCTGGGGTGCCCTGCTGTCACTGACAGCGAGCCCCGACACTGCAGCTTCCAAAACGTCCATTCAGAGATAAACCCGACCACCCAGGACGTTTATAGTAAATTGGTGGTCAGGAAGTGGTTAAAGGCTATGTACACTTTTGGGGACATTTTTTTTTTTTATTATTGCATTGTACTTATTTTGAGCTAAAAATATATATTTTTTTAATTGGTCTTTATTAAAAATATGGAATCCTTTTTTCTGTATGTAACTGAGATACTGTAGTAGCAGCCAGTAGATTTTTTTGTCTTTTCCTTCATCTGGGGCGAAGGCAAACTCCTTATCTCTGCTCTCGGATATTACAAACACCCATTATAGCTCAGTTATTATCTTACTGATAAGAATGTGGCTTAAATAAGTATTTATGACCTCTCAGTAGTTTAAAAATAAGGGGTATTAGATGACCAGCACAAAGTGAAAGTACCAGTCACACAGTTAGAAAAACAGTGACAGAACGGCACAATATTTTTAATAAAGGCCAATTGAAAATATGATTTTTAGGCCAAAATTAGTAAAATGCAATCCTAAACAAAAATTGCCTCCAAAGGTGAACATAGCCTTTAAGTGTGGGATATAGGCTTTATAAGTGTCTATTATTTAGTTTTATATCTAGAGAACATTTGTTATATACATATTGATGAACTTATGTCTTTTTTCAACAGTATTAACTATGTAACTGTAACTGTGTAACTAAATATTTGTTTGCTATTTTTTATTGTGGGGGGTATGCTTTCATATTTACCCAATTAGAGTATATCTTTGGTGGGAGATAGATGAGTTAGGACTTAAGGGGAAGGTTCCTGGTTTCTGACTGTTTTATGTTTTAAATTGTTTGGTGTTCAATATATAATAGAGTATAAGTCATTAAATCAACTAGAGTGAGTGCCTTCTAGAGGGCCTCTGCACAGATTTACACCATTTAGGTAAAATAAGATGTTAGTAGTTAGTAGTTAGTAGTTAGTAGAGTTCTCTTCTCAAGGGGATGGCTATCTGGTCTGCTTGCCCTTGCAGTTTACATTGTATAGGGAAAAATGAAACTACTCAACAAATCTCCAGCAGATGAACAGAAAACTGAATATACCACTTCAAACCAGAGCTTACAATACATTCTATGGTAAGTGAAAGCATTAGCAGTGAATCTGCTGCTTGTGGAGAGGAGTGTTATAAATTTAGAATGCATTAATTCATCGGTTTCAAGGCCAATGCAATCTCCAACACTTATATTGAAGGTAAGTGTATTTGTTTGCAAATCAAGGACAGTCCATCCATAAATCATAGGCTCAAAAACATCCCACCCACATAACAACGTGAAGTCCATTTAGTATATTTCCTATAGCTACATCTTCACTGCTAAATACAGTACTTTACAATGGAAGGTGACAGTAAAATACAAGGCATTCAATCCGTGCCTTTAACTATTAAAACATCCTCTGAATACTGCAAAAACTTTTGACATCCTTCTATCATATCATATTATTTAACCCGTAGGATACCAACGCCGTACATGTACGGCGCTGGAAACTGGGACAGAAATCCCAGTGCTGTACAGCTAGGGTGCTCTGATCGGGCGGGCGCAAGAGCTGCGCCCGCATGATTGGCTTCAGGGATCCGGCAATCACTGATAGATAGACCTCTGCTGTATGCTGGAGCATTAACCCTTCCACTGCCACTGCAAAAAAATGAGCCCCCACATAAGACAATCACCTAAAAAATAAAAAACAATGGCACCCATAAACCCATCCATCAAAATTTGCGCTGAAAAAGCCATATGGCGCTCCTTCGTTTCTGAGTTCGGCCATGTGTTCCCACAGCAGTTTACCACCACATATGGGGTGTTCATTTGGAAAAACAAAACTCTTCATTTTTAACACCAAGGGTGTCCTAAATCCATAAAACGCTTAGGGGGTCAAAGTGCTCAGTACCCCTCTTAATATATTCTTGAAGGGGTGTAGTTTCCAAAATGAGGTCACCCCCTGCTCTAAAAATGTTATTAATATAAAAAAATCTACCAAAAAAATGAAATTTTGAGATTTCACCTCCATTTTCCTTTGATTCTTGTGGAACACCTCAAGGGTTAACAAAGTTTGTAACATCAGTTTTGAATAACTTGAGGGGTGTAGTTTCTAAAATGGGGTCATTTATGGGTGGTTTCCATCATGTAAGCCCCTCAGAATCCCTTTCTAACTAAATTTGTACTTAAAAAAATGATTTCGGAAATGTTGTTTAAAATTTGAAAAATTGCTTCTAAACTTCTAAGCCTTCTAACATCCTAAAGAAATAAAATGACATTTACAAAATTATGTCAACATAAAGCAGACATTATGGTGAATGTTGATTGATAACCATTTTGTGAGGTATTAATATCTGTCTTAAAAGTAGAGAATTCAAATTTAGAAAATTGTGAATTTTTCCAACTTTTTGGTACATTTGGGATTATTTTATAAATAAAGGTAAAATATATTGCCTCAAATTTACCACTGTCATGAAGTACAATGTGTCATGAGAAAATCATTTCAGAATGGCTTGGATAAGTAAAAGCGTTCCAAAGTTATTACCACATAAAGTGACGCATGTCAGATTTGTAAAAATCAGCCTGGGATTTAAGGTGAAAAGTGGCCCAGTACTGAAAGGCCCCTTTCACACGGGTGAGTATTCTGCGCTGGTGCACGCATTGCACCCGCACTGAATCCTGACCCATTCATTTCAATGGGGCTATGTACATGAACGATGTTTTTTACACTTAACTTGTGCGTTGCGTGAAAATTTGTGATGATCGAGCACCAAAGTATTCGGGTGTTCGGGTGCTTGGGCTGAACACATTGCTATGTTCGTGTGCTCGACCAAACGCATGAGTATAATGGAAGTCAATGGGAGACAAACAGGAACCCCCTGCTCTGAAGAGGGTAGGGTGCCTGGTTCATTGGAAAAGGTCAGAAAGTGAAAGAAACACCACCAAAAGGGATTGGGAACAGCATGGGGAAGATATCTGGATGCATCTTGGACTCCCAGATCGCTGCTGGGAACCATAGTGTCCAAGATGTACGCCACTTTTACAGACTGACCAAAATACGCACAATCCCCCCCCCCCCACAAAAAAATAAATAAAAATATTTCACAGGAAAAATTGTTAGGAAACATTATTTCCTGTATATTCAATTGTATATAAAGTGCAAGTGCTGACAAATATTACAAGCAAGAGGCACTGCCTGTATAGCACATAAAGGAGGGCACCATACACACCCTTAAAAAATTATCATTGATGGCCTGCTGGTGACCCTCCAAAACATTTGGAGCAAGGTCCTGCTGTTGACCCTATAATACATTAGGGGCGAGGGCCTGCTTCTTCGCATTGCAAAAATTGATGGGCGAGTGCCTGCTGCTTAGCTGACCATTGAAAAAATGATGGGCGAGTGCCTGCTGCTGAGCTGACCCTGTAAAATATTGTACGTGAGGGCCTGCTGCTAAGCTGACCCTCTAAAATATTGTAGGTGAGAGCCTGCAGGTGATCTGACCCTCTAAAATATTGTAGGTGAGAGCCTGCAGAATAGCTGACCCTGTAAAATATTATAGTTGAGTGCCTGCAGGTGAGCTGACCCTCTAAAATATTATAGTTGAGGGCCTGTAGGTGAGCTAACCCTGTAAAATATTGTATTGAGGGCATGCAGGTGGGCTGACCCTATAAAATTTGTAGTTGAGGGCCTGCAGGGGAGCTGACCCTCTCAAATATTGTAGGTGAGGGCATGCAGGTGAGCTGACCCTCTAAAATATTGTAGGTGAGGGCCTGCAGGTGAGCTGACCTTCTAAAATATTGTAGGTGAGGGCCTGCAAGTGAGCTGACCCCTCCTGAAGAGGGACATGAGGAGTTCTTGTGCACTGATTCCCAAACTCTTCAGCATCCACAGTCAGATAAAGATGACGGTGGGAAATGGCAACTAGTGTTTCATGAGGTGGAGGATGCGGATGAGACACAGTTGTCAGTAAGTGAGGGTCTTGTTAGGTCAACACCACAAGTCATAACCCGAGTGAGGAAGTGGAAGAGGGGGTGGTGGACAATATCATCACTGACCCAATCTGGGAAGGTGGCAAGCCAAGCGAGGACAGCAGTACTGAGGGTGATGTGAGATGGCAAAAGGGAGAAGGCGGGCCACACCAAATAGGCCCGCGTACAGATGTCCTTAACCCAGGCCCTTGAACGTAAGGGCAAATACCCAGCCACCCACCCACAGGCCATAGCACTAAATGCACACCTTTAAAAATTGCTGGCCCTGGAAATGTTGCCATTTAGGCCTGTGGACACTGAGACTTTCCTCAGCCTCATGACGGCTGACGTCCCTCGTTACTCAGTCCCCAGCCACCACTATCTTTATCGGTGTGCTGTCCCCTCATTACACCAGCAATTGTGTCCCGTAACATCACCTGTGCTCTCACCAACGCAGGTATTAGGAAGGTCTACTTAACGACTGACACACGGACAAGTGCTTTTGGCCAGGGGCGCTACATTTCCGTGACGCCACACTGGGTGAACCTTGTGGAGGCCAGTAGCTAGTCTTACCCTGGGATGGCACAGGTGCTACCAGTGCCAAGGATTGCGGGCCCCCATTTCACTCCACTTCCACCTCTCAATTCTCATCTTGCAGCACCAGTCAGCCATCAGTCAGTAGCTGGAAGCAATGTAGCACGGTAGTGGGGAAGAGGCAACAGGTTTTGCTGAATATCATTTGCTTAGGTGACAAACAGTACACCGCCGCAGAGCTGTTGATGAGTATAAGGGACCAGACTAAACTGTGGCTCTCGCCACTCAACCTACAACCAGGCATGGTTGGTTGTTGTGTCTGATAATGGCCGTAACTTGCTGACAGCTTTGGAGCTTGGCAAGCTCAGACACATGGCAATCATACAGTACATATGTCCCATGCACAACAAACATCCCAAACTTATTCATTAATATAACTAAAAACATAACACACGAGAGTGGAGGTAAACGAATCGCATGTGCTGTTAATGAACTCATAAATAACCAAATCATAGTATATTTTCAACCATAAACCATAAGAACAATAATAATACCAACAATAATACAACCACAAACCATAATAATAATTAAACAGAATGTCATTGCGGATAAATTTATAGATGACAACGGTGGCAGCAGAGTACGTAGTTTCTTGTGCAAACCAGGAGGGGAGATGAGGGGAACACACAGCAATTCCAACAGAGGCAGGACAACACTCTCCAAGGCCTAGAACAGTTTCATGACACCACGCCAGCACCCTCCCCCTGATGCTCGTCCTAGTGTCACAAGGCGGGAAAAATTTTGGAAGATGGTGAAGAAGTACATAGCAGAACATGTTAGCGTCCTCAGTGATCCCTCTGTGCCTTACAACTATTAGGTGTCCAAGCTGGACACGTGGCTTAAACTGCCACTCTACACCTCAGAGGTGCTGGCCTGCCCTGCCGCCAGCATTTTGTCAGAGCAGGTATTTAGTGTTGCTGGGGGGCATAGTAACTGAAAAGCGCAACCGTCTGTCAACTGAAAATGCTGACAGGTCAACTCTTATAAAAATGAACAAGGCCTGGATTGCCCCTGACTTCTCTACTTCTCCTCCTCCTTCATCATATCAACATGCTTTTTAGGCTGTCCTCGCTCATAATGTTTTAGAGGGTCAGCTTACCTGCAGGCCCTCACATACAATGCTTTATAGGGTCAACTCACCTGCAGCCCCTCACATATAATGTTTAACAGGGTCAGCTCACCTGCAGGCCCTCGCAATTCATGTTTTTTAGGTTCAGATCACCTGCAGGCCCTCACTTATAATGTTTAACAGGGTCAACTCACCTGCAGGCCCTCGCAATTCATGTTTTTCAGGGACAGCTCATCTGCAGGCCCTCACAAAAAAAATGGTTTACAGGGTCAGCTGCCCTGAAGGCACTCGCAAATGATTTTTTAGAGGGTAAGCTGACCTGAACGCCCATTCAAATAATGTTGTTGAGGGTTAGCGCACCTAGAGGCCCTCAGCTACATTCTTTCACTCAGTTTCATCGTGCCCAGGGCCACAGCCTCTGCGTGCACCATCAGCATCACGGCCACTTCCACGGCTCTTACTGGACGCCTTCTTAATATTAAATGTTATATTTGCTTAAAGGTATGTCACACGTACAGTAGTGTAGGATTTGTAAGTGTATATGCCAATAAATTAAAAAAGGAATTTGTGATGAGCAGACATTACACAGGAGTAGAGTTGAACGAACCCGAACTGTATAGTTCGGGTTCGTACTGAATTTTGGGGTGTTCGGGACATGGACCCGGACCTGAACATTTTCAAAAAAGTTCGGGTTCGGGTCCATTGTTCTGCGATTTCTTCCCGCTTTCTGAAGGGCTGCACAGCAGCCAATCAGCTAGCGCTTTACTTCTTGCCCTAAGAAGCCTACTAATGGCATGGCTGTGATTGGCCAAGTGCAGCATGTGACCCAGCTTCTATTTAAGCTGGAGTCACGTACCGCCGCACGTCACTCTGCTCTGATTAGTGTAGGGATAGGATGAAGCTGCTGTGAGGGCAAGATTAGGCAGGGAAAACTCCTAATGATAATGAAGTGATCGATCTACAGCTGTGAATCATTCAACTTCTGCTAGTTAATTGCTCACTGGTTTTTAGGCTGCACAGAGCATTTTTCTGTCACTGTTTTCTGGGGTGATCGGTGGCCATTTTGTGTCTTGTGGTGCACCAGCACAAGCTGCCACCAAGTCCATCAATCCATCAATACTAGTTTTTTTTTTTTTTTTGCTATATCCTACATCAGGGGCTTGGCTGTGCTTGGCTGTGTAACCTCTAGAAATTCAGAATATAAATTTCTATATTTATTGAGGGGATAAATTCAATTGCCAAAATAGCAATCCCCTAAATCTGGTGTTCCAGCTGTGGCTAGCCAAGTGTAATACTGTCTGCTGTCTGGCAAAGGATAGATTTGGTTCTTGCATAAAATTCAATTGCCAAAATAGCAATCCCGTAAATCTGGTGTCACTGCAGTGGCTGGCCAAGTTTAATAGTGCCCGGCAAAGGATAGATTTTGTTCTGGGATGAAATTCAATTGCCAAAATAGAAATACCATAAATCAGTGGTTTCAGCTGTGGCTGGCCAAGTTTAATAGCGTCCGGCAGAGGATAGATCATTTTATGGGTTGAAATTCAATTGGCAAAATAGCAATCCCCTAAATCTGGTGTCCAAGCAGTGGCTGGCCTAGTTTAATAGTGTCCGGCAAAGGATATATTTTGTTCTGGGGTGAAACTCAATTACCAAAATAGCAATACCGTAAATCAGTGGTTTCAGCAGTGGTTGGCCAAGTTTAATAGTGTCCGGCAAAGGACAGATAATTTTCTGGGGTGAAATTCAATTGCCTAAATAGCAATACCGCAAAATAGTGGTTTTAGCTGTGGCTGGCCAAGTTTATTAGTGTCCGGCAAAAGATAGATAATTTTCTGGGGTGAAATTCAGTTGCAAAAATAGAAATACAATAATTCTGGTGTTCTAGCTGTGGCTGGACAAGTAGTTTAATAGTGTTCGTCAAAGGATATATTTTGTTCTGGGGTGAAATTTAATTGCCAAAATAGCAATACCCAAAATCTGGTGTTCCAGCTGTTGCAGGCCAAGTGTAAATCTGTCTGTAAAAGGGTATATTACACTTAGCGTGCAACTCCAAGTGCATTTCTTTCCGTAAAGGGTATATTACAGTAAGTGTTAAAATACAGCTTAATCCTCTACATTTGCACACACTGTTTTGCATCTCTAAGTGTATTTCTTTCAGTTAAAGGGTATATTACACAAAGTGTTAAAATACAAGTGCTGAAAGCATAATCCTATATATTTTTTCACACGCTACTGTGCATCTCAAAGTGTAAATCCGTCCGTAAAAGGATACCTTTCATCCAGGGCCTAAATACTAGGCCTACAATTAATATTCCCCTAAATCTGTGGTTACTGCTGTGCCTGGATTAATGTAATACGGTAAATAAATAGATAGCCAGATAGTGTTAGGTCCCTGTAAAAAATGGCCTGAATTTGAATTTAATACATTGGGCCAAATAATTTTTTTCTTATTGTGGTGAACGGTAACAATGAGAAAAACATCTAGTAAGGGACGCGGACGCAGACATTGTCATGGTGTTGGTAGTGGACCCTCTGATGCTGGGAGAGGACGTGGCCGTTCTGCCACAGCCACACGTCCTAGTGAACCAACTACCTCAGGTTCCAGTACCCTCCAGAATTTACAGCGATATTTGGTGGGGCCTAATGATGCCGTTCTAAGGATGGTAAGGCCTGAGCAAGTACAGACGCTAGTCAATTGGGTGGCCGACAGTGGATCCAGCACATTCACAACATTATCTCCCACCCAGTCTTCTGCAGAAAGCACACAGGTGGCGCCTGAAACTCAAGCCCATCAGTCTGTCACATCACCCCCATGCATTTCAGGGAAACTGTCTGAGCCTCAAGGTATGCAGCAGTCTCTTATGCTGTTTGAAGACTCTGCTGGCAGGATTTCCCAAGGGAATCCACCTAGCCCTTTACCAGTGGTGGAAGACATAGAATGAACTAACGCACAACCACTTATGTTTCCTGATGATGAGGACATGGGAATACCACCTCATCGGAATCCGCACGTCTCTGATGATGAGGAAACACAGTTGCCAACTGCTGCGTCTTTTTGGAGTGAGCAGACCAAACAGGAGGTCAGGGAGGAAGACTGTGTGGAAGACGATGCAGGGGACGATGAGGTCCTAGACCCCACATGGAATGAAGGTCGTGCCACTGACTTTCATAGTTCAGAGGAAGAGGCAGTGGTGAGACCGAGCCAACAGGGTAGCAAAAGAACAGCCGCCGCCAAGAGAGTTCGCCTGCTACTGGCCACCGCCACCAGGGACCGAGCACCCCAAAGGCAGCTTCAAGGAGTTCCCTGGTATGGCACTTCTTCAAACAATGTGCTGATGACAAGACCCGAGTGGTTTGCACGCTGGGCCATCAGAGCCTGAAGCGAGGCTTTAACGTTCTGAACCTTAGCACAACCTGCATGACCAGGCATCTACATGCAAAGCAGTGGAGTAAACACCTTGAAAACAAGGAACTCACTCAGGCTCCCCCTGCTCCCTCTTCTGCTGCTGCCTCGGCCTCTTCCTCCGCCTCGGGAGGAATGTGGGCACCTGCCACCCACCAAACAGAGGATGTGCCACCAACACTACCACCTCCTTCACCAAGCATCTCCACCATGTCCAACAGCAGCGTTCAGCTCTCCATCTCACAAACATTGGAGAGAAAGCGTAAATTCCCACCTACCTACTCTCGAGCCCTGGGCCTGAATTCCAGCATTTCTAAACTACTGGCCTTTGAAATGCTGTCATTAAGGCTGGTGGACACAGACAGCTTCAAACAGCTGATGCCGAATGCTGTCCTACAGTATGTTGTTCCCATCCGCCACTACTTCTCCAAGAGAGCCGTGCCTTCCCTGCACAACCAAGTATCCGATAAAATTAAGTGTGCACTGCGCAACGCCTTCTGTGGCAAGGTTCACCTAACGACAGATACGTGGACCAGTATGCACGGCCAGGGACGCTATATCTCCCTAACTGCACACTGGTAAATGTAGTGGCGGCTGTGCCCCAGGCGGACAGTTCTTTGGCGCACGTCCTTCCGCTGCCAAGGATCGCAGGGCATCATTCTTTGCCTCCTGTAGCCTCCTCCTCCTACTCGGCTTCCTCCACCTCTGCTTCCACCTGCTCATCCAGTAAGCCACACACCTTCACCACCAACTTCAGCACAGCCCGGGATAAACGTCAGCAGGCCGTTTTGAAACTCATATGTTTGGGGGACAGGCCCCACACCACGCAGGAGTTGTGACGGGGTATTGAACAACAGACCGACGAGTGGTTGCTGCCGGTGGACCTGAAGCCCTGCCTGGTGGTGTGCAATAATGGGCGAAATCTCGTCGCAGCTCTGGGACTAGCCAGTTTGACGCATATCCCTTGCCTGGCGCATGTGCTGAATTTGGTGGTGCAAAAATTCATTCACAACTACCCCAACATGTCAGAGCTGCCACATAAAGTTCAGGCCGTCTGTGCACACTTCCGGCGTTCACATTCTGCTGCTGCTCGCCTGTCTGTGCTACATCGTAACTTCGGCCTTCCCGCTCACCGATTCATATGCGACGTGCCCACCAGGTGGAACTCCACCTTGCACATGCTGGAGAGACTGTGCGAGCAGCAGCAGGCCATAGTGGAGTTTCAGCTGCAGCACGCACGGATCAGTCGCACTGCGGACCAGCACCACTTCATCACCAATGACTGTGCCTCCATGCAAGACCTGTGTGTCCTGTTGCGCTGTTTCGAGCACTCCACCAACATAGCCAGTGGCGATGATATAATTTCAGCATTACAATACCACTTCTATATCTCCTTGAGAAAACACTTAGGGCGATGATGGAAGAGGAGGTGGCCCAGGAGAAGGAGGAGGAGGAAGAGGGGTCATTGTCAGCACTTTCAGGCCAGTTTCTTAGAAGTGGCTCAGAGGGAGGTTTTTTGCAAAAGCAGAGCCAGGTACAAATGTGGCCAGCCTGTGCCCACTACTGGAGGATGAGGAGGACGAGGATGAGGAGGAGGTGGAGAAGAAGGAGCATGTTCACAGCGAAGTGGAACCCAACGCAGATCGGGCCCATCACTGGTGCGTGGCTGCGGGGAAACGGAGGATGATGACAATACGTCTCCCACAGAGGACAGCTTGTTCTTACCTCTGGGCAGCCTTTCACACATAAGAGACTACATGCTGCAGTGCCTGCGCAACGACAGCAGGTTTGCGCACATTTTAATGTGTGCGGACTACTGGGTTGCCACCCTGCTGGATCCCTGGTACAAAGACAATGTGCCCACCTTACTTCCAGCACTGGAGCGTGATAGGTTGATGTGCGAGTACAAGCGCACGTTGGTAGACGCGTTACTGAGAGCATTGCCAAATGTCACAGGGGAACAAGTGGAAGCCCAAGGCGAAGGCAGAGGAGGAGCGAGAGGTCGCCATCACAGCTGTGTCACGGCCAGCTCCACTGAGGGCAGGGTTAGCATGGCAGAAATGTGGAAAAGTTTTGTTACCACGCCACAGCTAACTGCTCCACCACCTGATACGGAATGTGTTAGCAGAAGGCACCATTTCCCTAACATGGTGGAACAGTACGTGTGCACACCCCTCCACGTACTGACTGATGGTTCGGCCCCATTCAACTTCTGGGTCTCCAAATTGTCCATGTGGCCAGAGCTAGCCTTTTATGCCTTGGAGGTGCTGGCCTGCCTGGCGGCCAGCGTTTTGTCTGAACGTGTATTCAGCACGGCAGGTGGCATCATTACTGACAAACGCAGCCGCCTGTCCACAGCCAACGTGGACAAGCTGACGTTCATAAAAATGAACCAGGCATGGATCTCACAGGACCTGTCCATCCCTTGTGCAGAATAGACATTTATAACTATCTCACGTTAACCATATATTCTTGTACTCCAGGGCACTTCTTTATTGAATCCTCTCTTTTTAATTTTACCATTATTTTGCTGGGCAACCCAAAGTTCAATGAACCTCTCCTCCGTCTGGGTGCCAGGGGCCTAAATATCTGAAAGTGGCCTTCTCCATTGGTGGGTGACATGAAGAGTAATTCTCTGCTTTGGGACCTCTCTCCTCTGTCTGGGTGCTGGGGACTAAATAACTAAAAGTGGGCTTCTCCGTTGGTGGGTGACATGATGCCTCTTTTGCTGCTATGGGACCTCTCTCTTCTGTCTGGGTGTCAAGGGCCTAACTTTCATGTACTTCCTTGCTGTCTTGGTGGCAGAAATGTAACTCTTTTTACTGTCTAATGACCTCCCCATTGTCTGGGTGTCAGGGGCCTATATGTCGTTTAATCATTTGTTGTCTTGGTGGGAGATATTAAACTCTTTTTACTGTTTAATGACCGCCACATTGTCTGGGTGTCAGTGGCCTAAATTTCACGTACTTGCTTGCTGTCTTGGTGGCAGTCATTTAACACTTTTTACTGTCTAATGACCTCCCCATTGTCTGGGTGTCAGGGGCCTAAATTTCACGTACTTGCTTGCTGTCTTGGTTTCAGGCATTTAACTATTTTTACTGTCTAATGACCGCCCCATTGTCTGGGTGTCAGGGGCCTATATTTTGTTTACTTGCTTGCTGTCATGGAGGGAGACATTTATCTATTTTTACTGTCAAATGACTGCCCCATTGTGTTGGTGTCAGGGGCCTATATGTCGTTTAATCATTTGTTGTCTTGGTGGAAGATATTAAACTCTTTTTACTGTCTAATGTCTTACTGTCTAATGACCGCCTCGGTTGCCATATCTATACTATTAATCTCAGTGTCAATATATTATAATAGTGCCCTTGTTATATAAAGTGCATAGTGCTTAAAAACAACTTAGCCCTATACATTAAAAAAAATACCTTGCTGGGACATTGTGGCTGTACTTCGCATAATCCATAGCGATAATTCGATCTCTACTAGGACTCAACACTGTATTCTGCGCGTCTCTTAATTCACAATGCGCATGCGTCAATTTCTCTCCCTCCTCCCCTATCAGGTGTGATGAGTGCTCGTCGCCCAGGGCGGAAACAGGAACAATCGCAATATGGAGCGCACACGCAATATCTATCCACACACGGTGGGTATCTGCAATTATCTTGTGTTATATGTGTTATGTTTAATGTTCCTGCAGTGCATTCCAGAAAGAGGAGATATGGTTGTCAATGGTTGACAGGAACAGGGTTGACCACCCTGTTCCTCCTCTCTTGTTAAGAGTGAATTGTTCTTACTTCCTGCCAGGAGGGGGATTCTGCTTAGAGAGTGGGGAGGAAGGAAGCACATGCTGAAGCTCCTACTCCAAGAGCCTGATACTGTTCTTCTGTGAGACCCTTACTCCAGAAGTATCGCCAGAGTTAAGATACAGCTTTCCCAAAAGCTACAGTGGATAAAGTCTGCAGATTGACTACGCAAGATTCAGCTTAACAGACCCTGCTGCTGGTGAAAGAAAACAAGTCAGACTGCCATCATGTAGAATAACCACCAGTCCATACTAACTTTAATCTTGTATCACACAGTGAACACATACTATACGTCCATAGTGCCTGCAAGTGCCATTTAATTGCCACACAAACAGCCATCATGCCTCCTCATCTGGTGCCAGAAAGGGCTCAGCTCACCTGCAATCACTTGGGAAGGCACAAATCAGCCTGGAGCCAGGAGCATAATCCAAAACAAAGAGAGATGTCCAGCATCCCATAAAAAAAGTGATAGCCTTTATTCTTTAAAGCGATAAAATACCCAATGATACAATACAGGCTCACAGCGTTTGCATCTACGCTAGTGTTGAGCGAGCATGCTCGGCCAAACTGATGTTCAACTCGAGCATCGCGATGCTCGGCACATTGTGGTGTTTGGCAGAACAACACGTGTGCTCGAGCACGATGCTCGAGTCTTTGTATTTAAATCTAATTTAGCCTCTATTTTTTTAAAGTTTCTGCAAGGATTGTGAACTCACAACCTCCTAAATTAGAGGCAAGGACCTTAACCACTCATCTATAAAGCTGACTGTGTCAGAAAAACCTCATAGTAGTTTGTCATGTAGTAGGTATTCCTTCAAATCCTGGTAGAAACTTTTCTGAAATATTTTGTGTGGGTACGGAAAGTATTCAGACCCCCTTACATTTTCCACTCTTTGTTATATTGCAGCCATTTGCTAAAATCTTTTAAGTTCATTTTTTTTCCTCATTAATGTACACACAGCTCCCCATATTGACAGAAAAAGACAGAATTGTTGACATTTTTGCAGATTTATTAAAAAAGAAAAACTGAAATATCACATGGTCCTAAGTATTCAGACACTTTGCTCAGTATTTAGTAGAAGCACCCTTTTGATCTAATAGCCATGAGTCTTTGTGGGAAAGAACCAAAAAGTTTTCCACACCTGGATTTGGGGATCCTCTGCAATTCCTCAATGCAGATCTTCTACAGTTCTGTCAGGTTGGATGGTAAACGTTGGTGGACTGCCATTTTTAGGTCTCTCCAGAGATGTTCAATTGGGTTAAAGTCAGAGCTCTGACTGGGCCATTCAAGAACAGTCACAGATTTGTTGTGAACCCACACCTTCGTTATTTTAGCTGTGTGCTTAGGGTCATTGTCTTGTTGGAAGGTAAACCTTCAGCCCAGTCTGAGGTCCTGAGCACTCTGGAGAAGGTTTTCATCCAGGATATCCTTGTACTTGCTTGCGTTTATCTTTTCCTCGATTGCAATGAGTCGTCCTGTCCATGCAGCTGAAAAACACCCCCACAGCATGATGCTGCCACCACCATGCTCCACCACCATGCTTCACTGTTGCGACTGTATTGGACAGGTGATGAGCAGTGCCTGGTTTTCTCCACACATACCATTTAGAATTAAGGCCAAAAAGTTCTATATTGGTCTCATCAGACCAGAGAATCTTATTTCTCACCATTTTGGAGTCCTTCAGGTGTTTTTTTTCTTGCACTGAGGAGAGGCTTCCGTTGGGCCACTCTGCAATAAAGCCCGACTGGTGGAGGGCTGCAGTGATGGTTGACTTTCTACAACTTTTTCCCATCTCCCGACTGCATCTCTGGAGATCAGCCACAGTGATCTTTGGGTTCCTCTTTACCATACTCACTAAGGCTCTTCACCCCCGATAGCTCAGTTTGGCCAGACGGCCAGCTCTAGGAAGGGTTCAGGTCGTCCCAAACGTCTTCCATTTAAGGATTATGGAGGCCACTGTGCTCTTAGGAACCTTAAGTGACGCAGAATTTTTTTGTAACCTGGGCCAGATCTGTGCCTTGCCACAGCCACAATTCTGTCTCTGAGCTCTTCAGGCATTTCCTTTGACCTCATGATTCTCATTTGCTCTGACATGCACTGTGAGCTGTAAGGTCTTGTATAGACAGGTGTGTGGCTTTCCTAATGAAGTCCAAACTGTATAATCAAACACAGCTGGACTCAAATGAAGGTGTAGAACCATCTCAAGGATTATCCGAAGAAATGGACCGCACCTGAGTTAAATATATGAGTGTCACAGCAAAGGGTCTGAATAATTAGGACCATGTGATATTTCAGTTTTTCTTTTTTAATAAATCTGCAAAAAATGTTAACAATTCTGTGTTTTTCTGTCAATATGGAGTGTTGTGTGTACATTAATGAGGAAAAAAATGAACGTAAAAGATTTTAGCAAATGCCTGCAATATAACAAAGCATGGAAAATTTAAGTGGGTCTGAATACTTTCCGTACCCACTGTGTATATATATATATATATATATATATATATATATATATATATATATTGTGGGGAGTCGCTCTGGTAGACAGCGGTGCGGGTGCAGTTTAGAGGCAAAACAAGGAGTCCAGATTGTGCATCAAACAGTGTTTTATTCACACTTGCACACCAGAAATGAAAACAGTCTCTTGGTGACAGTTCACACACAACAGAAATCATGTGGCAAAACCAAAAACAGGCCAACACAGGGTCCAGTCACCTTGGGTGGTTTAAGTGCGGGTTCACACCTAGCAGTCGGTTCAGCCGCAGGCGATTCCTCCTTCAGGTTGCAGGGAAACACCACCTTGCTGAGCTCCGTCCTCCAGCACAGAGAACTCCTCAGCCCTGTTAGCAGGCTCCAGGATAATCACCTCAGACACAGCTGATGGCTGTGTTTTATACCCAGCCCAAAACTCGGACTGGACCGTGGGGAGCAGCCACCCACCCTACTCTTTAGCTGCTCCCAGTAAGAGCCGGCCCGGATCGGCTTTGCAGCCATGCTATTTAAAAGAGTCAAAACAGCACTAGCTGCTGCAGACAAAAACCCGGCTCTCACCTCACCGAGGCCAGCAACCTCGGTGACACGTACCTGCCATCGCATATGACACCTTGCACCTTACCACATACCTCCCTTTGTTCAACCCTGAGGGGTGAACACACGTAAGGCAGTGGACGCGGGACAGGGCATCTGCGTTGCCCTGCAAGCGGCCTGCCCTGTGTTCCACGGAAAACTTGAAATTTTGAAGAGATAGGAACCACCTGGTGACCCGAGCATTCCTCTCCTTGGCCTGACTCATCCATTTGAGGGGGAATGGTCGGTCACCAGACGGAACCTCCTCCCTAACAGGTAGTAGCGGAGAGATTCGAGTGCCCACTTGATAGCCAGGCACTCCCTCTCCACTATACTATATCTGGACTCGGCGGGACTGAGCTTACGGCTCAGGAAGACAACGGGATGTTCTTCCCCGTTGACCTCCTGAGACAGTACCGCACCGAGGCCTACCTCCGAGGCGCCGGTCTGTACGACAAACTCCTTGTTGAAGTCGGGTGTCACCAAAACCGGGACCCACACAGGGCCGACTTCAACGTGGAGAAAGCCTCCTCCGCCTTCTCACTCCAGCTAAGCCTCCCAGACTTTCGCCCCTTCAACAGGTCTGTCAATGGCGCTGCTATTGTGGCAAAGTGGGGCACAAACCTCATGTAGTAACCTACAATCCCCAGGAACGACTTTACCTGCCTGGTGGTGACCGGTCGGGGCCAGTTACGAATGGCCTCTACCTTAGTTACCTGAGGTTTGATAACTCCCCGCCCAATTACATATCCCAGATATTTTGTCTCCTCTAACCCTATGGAGCACTTCTTTGGGTTAGCGGTCAGTCCGGCTTTCCTCAGGGCATCCACTACCGCCTGCACCTTGGGTAAATGGCTTTCCCAGTCGGTGCTGTGGATGACTACATCATCTAAGTAGGCCGAGGCGCACCGACGATGTGGTCGCAGCACTATGTCCATTAACCTTGGAAAGTGGCGGGGGCGCCATGCAGGCCAAAGGGTAACACCTTGTAGTGATACAGGCCCTGCGGGGTAACAAATGCGGTTTTTTCCTTAGCCGACTCCGTTAAGGGTACCTGCCAGTACCCTTTAGTGAGGTCCAGCACAGAAAAATAACGAGCTTGTCCTAAACTTTCAACAAGCTCGTCTACTCGGGGCATGGGATACGCGCCAAACTTGGATACTTCATTTAACTTGCGAAAGTCGTTGCAGAACCGCAACGTCCCATCCGGCTTGGGTATTAGGACTATGGGACTGGCCCACTCACTTTTCGACTCCTCAATGACATCGAGCTTCAACATTAAGTGCACTTCCTCCGCGATGGCCCGCCGCCGAGCCTCGGGTACCCGGTATGGTTTTAACCGGACCTTGGCCTGAGGCTCAGTGACGATGTCATGTCGGATGAGAGACGTGCGGCCAGGAGGTCCGAGAACACATCCGTGTTCCGACTGAGGAACTCCCTGACTTCCTGAACTTGTTTGGAAGACAGGCTGTCTGCAATTTTTACCGTGGTTACGGCTTCACAGGCCTCGAACTGTGGGGCTGGACCCTTTCACCTAGAAGCCCTGGCCGGGGCTGGGGTCGCCGGCCGCGTCCCTATCTTTCCACGGCTTAAGTAAATTCACGTGGTACACCTGCTCGGCTTGCGCCGCCCTGGCTGGTGTACTTTGTAATTTACTTCCCTACTTTCTCGATCACCTCATAGGGGCCCTGCCACCTAGCTAGGAATTTGCTGTCAAGGGTGGGTACCAGAACCAAAACCCGATCTCCCGGATTGAAGTCCCGCACTCGAGCCTGACGATTGTACACCCTACTCTGGGCTTGTTGCGCTGCCTCCATATGCTCCCGGACCAAGGGCAACACCCTTTCCATCCGTTCCTGCATCTGGGCGACATACTCAATGACACTTTTGTGGGGGACAGGCTGTTGTTCCCATGCTTCCTTGGCGATATCCAACAGGCCCCGAGGGTGTCTGCTATAAAGCAGTTCGAAGGGCGAGAACCCAGTAGAGGCCTGGGGCACCTCTCGCACTGCGAACATGAGATAGGGCAGAAGCAGATCCCAGTCCTTCCCATCTCTAGACACCACCCTCTTTAACATATTTTTTAGAGTTTGGTTAAACCTCTCCACAAGACCGTCTGTTTGCGGATGGTAAACGGACGTCCGTAACTGCTTTATACGCAACAATTTACACAGTTCCTCATTACTTTGGACATAAAAGGGGTCCCTTGGTCTGTCAGAACCTCTTTAGGCAGGCCCACACGGGAAAACATCTCCATTAACTCTTTGGCAATGAGCCTAGCTGAGGTATGTCGCAGAGGCACCGCCTCCGGATACCGAGTGGCATAGTCGAGAACTACCAGAATGTGTTGGTGGCCCCTGGCAGACTTTGGTACAGGCCCAATTAAATCCATAGCGACTCGCTCAAACGGTACTTCAATAATTGGCAGAGGTACCAGAGGACTACGGAAATGTGGCTGGGGGCTAGTTATCTGACAGGTTGGACAGGACTTACAATAATCTTCTACCTCCTTGAACACACCGGGCCAATAAAACCGCTGCAGTATGCGGTCCTGGGTTTTCTGCCACCCCAGGTGTCCCCAAGAACATGTTGGTGGGCAAGCTCCATGACAAGCTTGCGATACGCTGTGGGCACCACCAACTGTTCAACAGGTTCACCTCGGATTTGGTTCACCCGATACAACATATCCTGCAGAACAATAAATCGTGGGAACATTAATTCAGCCCCTGGTTTCTGGGGTTTACCATCAATTTCCAGCACATTCTCCCAGGCCCTGGTGAGGGTTTGGTCCCGGTGTTGGGCGGTCCCAAAATTATCTCCGGAGACGTGGAGGTCTGCCAACTCAGGACCTGGTGGCAAGTCCTCCATGTCTCCCACCATTACACTCAGTGGGGTGTCTCCCTCTATCACAGAAGTGGTGGTCACCCCTACCGCAGGCCCTTCGGACTCGGGCTCCCAGGGCTCTGGCCTCCCACAGGAACCAGGCCACTCTGCTAGGGTTACCCCTGTCTCAGGGCTATTAGTCACTTTCACCTCAGGCCATAGTGACGGAAAACCAGGGAAGTCTCTCCCAATTATTAGTTCATACGGTAGTTTGGCGGAGATCGCCACTTCACAAGTCCAGGTGCCGGCCGCGTGGACAGAGACATTTCAGCAGTGGGATAGTCCTTTAAGTCTCCGTGTATGCACACCACCCCAACTTTCCGGCCCGTATACTGGGTGGGCTGTACCAGGGCAGCACTTACCAGGGTTACCAGGCTCCCTGAGTCCAACAGCGCCACTGCCAGGTTATCCCCGACTTGCACCTGGCACAGATGACGACTGTCCATTGTCTCGGGATGCCGGTCGCACACAGTCTCCGGGCATACATGGAAGCCCGGTACCCATAATTAGTCTCCATGGGTTCCCCCACTGTGGACAGTTGGCCCTTATGTGTCCAGGCTCCCGACACTGCCAGCAGACCACTGGGGACGGATCTGCAAGAGGTACCTCCCGGGCGGGTTTGGCCGGCCGCCGGGACTGGGGTGGAGATTTGCGGAGTTTGACTGGCCCCCTCCCAAAAGAACCCCCCTGCAGGTTTCTGGTGGCCTCATATCGTTCCACCAGGTCGACCATCTCAAGGGCATTGGTGGGGATACCTGGCCGATCCAGTGTTGAAGGGGTAAGGCAAGGCCCTCCAAAACATGTCAGCCAGCAGCCGGTCCAGCATAGCAGTCGGACTCAGAACCTCAGGCTGCAGCCATTTTTGCAACCTGTGCTGCAACTCATAGTACTGCGGCCTGGCGGGTTCAGCCACGTTAAAGTCCCACTGGTGGACACGCTGAGCCCGGACCAACACGTTTACCCCCAGTCTGGCCAGGATCTCCCCTTCACCGTGGAATAGTCAGCAGCCTGGTCGTCTGCCAAATCAAAAACTTGCTGGGGTCCAGACGCCAGGAACGGAGCGACGACCTCTGCCCACTGTTCTCGGGCAATTTCTCCCTCACGGCCACCTTCTCGAACACCGCCAGATAGGTCTCAACATCATCCGAGGGGGTCATCTTAGGGATCGCGGCACGGACAGCTTTCCGGGCATCGTGGACGCGGTGGGACGCTCCTGCCGCTTGCAACGCCATCACGTGCTGTAGCAGTAGCTGGTTGGTCTCCCGCTGCTGCACGTTAGCCTCTATGAGGGCTTTCACAGCCGCCTCCATTTTGTCGGGGATCACAGGCTGCAACTTTGCCGGCTTAATATAGGACATTCACTTTTGCTCAGCAAAACAAAGTTCGGCGCTCACGCCAGCCTCACTGCGCATGCCCGCATCCGACACCAAATGTGGGGAGTCGCTCTGGTAGACAGCGGTGCGGGTGCAGTTTAGAGGCAAAACAAGGAGTCCAGATTGTGCATCAAACAGTGTTTTATTCACACTTGCACACCAGAAATGAAAACAGTCTCTTGGTGACAGTTCACACACAACAGAAATCATGTGGCAAAACCAAAAACAGGCCAACACAGGGTCCAGTCACCTTGGGTGGTTTAAGTGCGGGTTCACACCTAGCAGTCGGTTCAGCCGCAGGCGATTCCTCCTTCAGGTTGCAGGAAACACCACCTTGCTGAGCTCCGTCCTCCAGCACAGAGAACTCCTCAGCCCTGTTAGCAGGCTCCAGGATAATCACCTCAGACACAGCTGATGGCTGTGTTTTATACCCAGCCCAAAACTCGGACTGGACCGTGGGGAGCAGCCACCCACCCTACTCTTTAGCTGCTCCCAGTAAGAGCCGGCCCGGATCGGCTTTGCAGCCATGCTATTTAAAAGAGTCAAAACAGCACTAGCTGCTGCAGACAAAAACCCGGCTCTCACCTCACCGAGGCCAGCAACCTCGGTGACACGTACCTGCCATCGCATATGACACCTTGCACCTTACCACAATATATATATATATTTTTAGCCATGATCTATTTACAAATATTATTATATATGTTAAATATTATAATATATGTAAATATAGTATGGATAAAAACATCAGTAGTAGTTTTCCCACATATTATGCATTTATATATATCAGAAGTATGATTTTATCTTTTTATCTATCTATATATATATATATATATATATATATATATATATATTTATTTATTTATTTTTAATAAAAAAATAAAAATAAAATATATAAATTTAACTTATCCTCTATTTTTGAAAAGTTTCTGCCGGGATTTGAACTCACAACCTTTTATATAAAAGGCAAGAACCTTAACAACTCAGCTATAAAGCTG
The DNA here is from genome assembly GCA_033119425.1 of Bufotes viridis. Taxonomy (NCBI): domain Eukaryota; kingdom Metazoa; phylum Chordata; class Amphibia; order Anura; family Bufonidae; genus Bufotes; species Bufotes viridis. Next base: position 35,838,153 of record CM065596.1, on the reverse strand, counting down.
AACGATAGACTGTGTCAGAAAAACCTCATAGTAGTTTGTCATTTAGTAAGTATTCCTATACAGCAGAAGTATCATTTTATATTTCACTGCAGGTTAACATGTAGCTGTATAGTGTAGTGGTTAAGGTTATTGGATCTAATGTAAAAGGTTGTGAGTTCAAAATAAAATTTATATATCTATATATATTTTTTTTAGTAATTACATATTTATTTTGTGCCATGCATTTTTTATAATTACTAAAAAAAATATATAAAATATATAAGTTTAATTTAGCCTCTATTTCTCAAACGTTTCTTTTAAATTAGATTTAAATACATTGGGTGTCCCCATGCATTGACTCCATATATGGACATAGCTATATATAGAGTAAGAGCAGGGACTCCTAAGCCACGGACTCACACTCGGGAATAGAGATGGCCCAAACTATTCGCCGGCGAACAGTATCCGGCAAACATAGCTTGTTCGCGTCCGCCACGGCCGGCGAACATATTCGGTGTTCGCGTTCGCCCCTATACTTTATCATTGAGAAAACTTTGACCCTGCACCTCACAGTCAACAGACACATTCCAACCATCATATACAATCAAATAGAGGCATCAAATGGATTCGCAAAGCGATTAATAATTGTAAGTATTATTCGCATTGCGATTACAACTTAGAGCTGAGTTCCTAATGGTTGCATTGCTAGAATATAACGAAGATTGAGATTTCAATCTTCGTTATACTCTAGGAATACAACCATTAGGAACCAAGCTCTAAGTTGAATTCGCAATGCGAATAATGCAGGTTGTATTAATCTCATTGCAAATTCAACTTAGAGCTGGGTTCCTAATGGTTGTATTGCTAGAATTATTTAACGAAGATTGAGAATATAGCGCTAAATTCTCAATCTTCGTTATATTCTAGCAATACAACTATTAGGAACCCAGCTCTAAGTTGAATTCGCAAATAAGATGTCCCGAACTATTCACCGGCAAACAGTTCCCAGCGAACATAAATTGTGCGCGTTCGTTGCGGTGGGCGAACATATGAGATGTTCGGTCCACCCCCTATTCGTCATCGTTGAGTAAACTTTGACCCTGTACCTCACAGTCAGCAGACACATTCCAGCCAATCAGCATACCCTTCCATCTCCTGGACAGCATCCATTTTAGATTCATTCGGAAGCTGCAGTCTTAGTGAGAGGAGGGACAGTGTTGCTGCTGCTGATTTAATAGGGAAATCGATAGCTAGGCTAGTGTATTCAGTGTCCACTCCAGTCCTGAAAGACTCATCAGATCTCTGCTGTAAGGACAGCATCCTGACAGCACCCCAAAAAGCCCTTTTTAGGGCTAGTACATTAGTCTACCTCCCAGACCCTCCCACCTCCTATCAAAAAGCAAGGACGGCATCCATCTTAGATTCATTCTGAAGCTGCAGTGTTAGTAGTTGTAATCGCAATGCGATTAATATAACCTGCATTACTTAGATCTACAACTTAGATCTGAGTTCCTAATGGTTGTATTGCTAGAATATAACAAAGATTGAGAATATAGCGCTATATTCTCAATCTTCGTTATATTCTAGAAATATAACCATTAGGAGCTCAGATCTAAGTTGTAATCGCAATGCGATTAATACAGGTTATATTAATCGCATTGCGAATTCAACTTAGAGCTGAGTTCCTAATGGTTGTATTGCTAGAATATAGCGAAGATTGAGAATATAGCGCTATATTCTCAATCTTCGTTATATTCTAGCAATACAACCATTAGGAACTCAGATCTAAGTGGTAATCCCAATGCGATTAATACAGGTTATATTAATCGCTTTGCGATTACAACTTAGAGCTGAGTTCCTAATGGTTGTATTGCTAGAATATAACGAAGATTGAGAATATAGCGATATATTCTCAATCTTCGTTATATTCTAGCAAAACAACCATTAGGAACCCAGCTCTAAGTTGAATTCGCAATGCGATTAATGCAGGTTATATTAATCGCATTGCGAATTCAACTTACCACACTCTGCGTCAACTACGTAATTTTCCATGGGAGTTTTGCCATGGATCCCCCTCCGGCATGCCACAGTCCAGATTTTAGTCCCCTTGAAACAACTTTTTCATCACTATTGTGGCCAGAAAGAGTCCCTGTGGGTTTTAAAATTCGCCTGTCTATTGAAGTCTATGGAGGTTCGCCCGGTTCGCCCATTCCCAAACATTTGCGGAAGTTCGCGTTCGCCGTTCGCAAACGGAAAATTTTATGTTTGCGACATCTCTACTCGGGAATCCCTCACTGTACAGCGATCTTCTGCATAGACCTCAGTGGGACCCGGCACCCTCCCCTCTTCAGATCAAGGGTTGCTTGGTTTAATGCTCGGGGACTTCCATTGTGGTCATCCCAAAGTGTTATACCAGAGCACCCGAGCACTTTGGTGCTCGATCAACACTAATCTACACGTTTTAGATCTTAATATGTGACCCTTACTCATGACAACGCTGTGGTAAACATTACATCCTTATATACCCCCCAGCATTCACAACATATGTTAAGATAGGGAGAAATTTGGAAATTTATTAAATACGAAATTAAAATCCAGAATAACATGAGAATTCATTCTATTGTAGAAACGGGTCATATTTTTTTCATTCAGACCAGTTGGAATACAACTACCCAGATCGAAAATCGAAAGGTTTCCCGACTGAGTAGTTTTTTACAGTGGTCTCACACTCTAATGGGGAGCCTGACCCATTCTATGCCTTGGGCAAATAACTATGTAGTGTCTCCTTTATAAACCGTGGAAAAGTGTAAGGTAGCTGTGGATAAATTTCTGGTACGATAGTGAGGGATGTCAGACAAATGTTTTCTTATACATGTTTTGATGCTATTTGTAGTGCACCCAACATATTGCAAGGAACATGCAGTGCAAGTGATTAGATATACAGCATATTCAGTGTTACCATTTAAATACTGTTTAATAGTAAAAGTCTTTCCACTTGCAGTAGACTTTTACTATTAAACAGCATTTAAAGCACCAAAGCTTTTTAAAGTGGTAAAATTACATCCTTGTCCCGTGAGTCCATGCCTCGTTTAATACATTGACAATATCCTGTTAGCCTTAGAAGCAGCTGATTGACATTGCATGCTGTTATTTAATCTATGATCTACAAGGATACCCAAATCCTTCTCTGTAAGTGACTCTCCCAGTATTACTTCTCCTAGGATATATGATGCATGTAGATAAGTAGGACCCAGATGAGTAACTTTGCATTTATTCACATTGAATCTAATTTGCCAGGTCTATGCCTAATCACTCAAAGTGTCCAGTAATTTTTGAACATCTATCATAGACTACAAATTACAACAAAGATTGGTGTCAACTGCAAAAATAGAAACAGTGCTATCAATTCCATCCTCAATATTATTAATAAATTAAATAATAGTGGAGACATCAATGAAACCTTGGGGTACACCACTTATAACCCGAAACCATTCTGAATAGGAATCATTGACCATAACTCTTTGGAGACTGCCCTTAAGCCAGTTTTCAATCCAATTATGGACTATACTTTCTAAGCCTATAGACCATATTTTAACTATTAACCATCTATGAGGGACAGTATCAAATGCCCTTGCAAAATCAAAGAATAGTACATCCACAGCCACCCCTCTGTCCAGGCTTCTACTCACATCCTCATAAAAACAAATCATGTTAGTCTGACAATTTAAGTCCTTGATAAACCCATGCTCGTTATCACTTATGATATTATTTACAGTCCCATACTACTGAATATAGTCCCTTAAGAGTTCTTCAAATATTTTACCCACAGCAGAAGTTAAAATTACAGGTCTATAATTACCTGTGAAGGACATAAAGCCCTTTTTGAATATTGGCACCACAGTTGGCTTGTGCCATTCATTTGGCACTGTACCAGTCCCTAGAGAATCTCTAAAAATGATGAACAGGAACATAACGATGATGAACTTAGTTCTTTGAGACCTCTTGGGTTTAATCCAACTGGACCCGGAGCCTGGTTCACATTTATCTTATTTAACTTAGCTTGGACCATATCTATAGTTATCCAGTTGAGTATATTACTGGGTGTACTAACAGCCCTGGCGCCACCAATATCAGCAACTTTCCCTTCTTTTGTATATACAGTACAGAGCTAAAAAACCATTTAGTAACTCTGCCTTTTCCTTATGTTCCATGACCTCCACTCCCTTTTCCATTATTTAGAGTTCCTACCTGCTCTGACCTTGTTTTTTTAATATTTATATATTTAAAGAATTTTTGGGGATTGTTTTGCTCTCCTTTGCCACCTGCTGTTCATTTTGTATTTTTGCAGATTGTATCTCTTTTTTAAAGGTTTTATTAAGCCCTTTGTAAATTTCAAAACCTAGAGCTGACCCCTCAGATTTGTTTTTTAAATGCCCTTTTTGTCATGTTGCCCTTTTTACACTAGCTGTAATCCATGTTGAGTTTAATATTAGCTATATATACTTGCTAAAGTTGTTACCTATAGCGTCCTAAAAAGTAAAATATTTACAAAATGATGCAAATATAAAGTATATGATGAATGCTTATTAATAACTATCCTAAGAGGTATCTCTGTCTGTCAAAAAGCAGAGAAATTCAAATTTAGAAAACAGTAAATTTCCAAAATAACAATAAAACATACTGACTTTAATTTACCAGTAAAATGAAGTAGAATGTGTTACTAGAAAGCAGTCTCAGAATGGCTAGGATAAGTAAAAGCATTCTAAAGTTATTATCACAAGTGATACATATGTCATATTTGCAAAATTAGGCTAGGTCCCAAATTATTGGTTCCTGAAGGGTTTAAATGGCCTGACAACCCCTTTACACCAGTGAAAGAGTCAGAAATCCATTAAAATTTATGAAGACATATTATTGAAGATAGGAACCACGCAATGCTGTTTTGTGTGCAATGGATTAGTAAGTGTCAGACTAGAGTTTCTTGCACCAAAGGAAATGATTGTGAGATCCCATCCCAGTCATCCCAACAGAACATGTGTCTGTCCATTTAACTGCACCATAAACTTTGAAGATATCTTTACCCACAAGACATATGATGGGTTGTTTGTGAACCCATTATATAGAGGCCCTTGTGGCTCCTATGTTCATAGTCTGTGTTTGTTATATACAGTAGAACAATATAGCAGGTCTTGTATGTGAGACCACCTGATCCGACAAGACACGTGGATGCCCTGTGTGACATACTGTAGAACATTTTTCAATTGGACATGTTCTTAGGAGTGGTGATTATTATATGTTGTATTGTCTTGTTGTCCACTAGAGAATGAGTAGGATTTGTTAAGAAAATTTGTCATCATTTTTATGCTGCCCTATCTGAAGGCAACATGAAGTAGTAACAAAGACCTTGATTCCCTAAACCTAACCCTTACTTTTTATTTGCAGGACTTTTTTTGCCTATTGGTATTTAGTAATGTCATAAAATGATCATATATGGTAGAATAAACCTAGAGAAGGACTCCCTTAAACGTAGCTCCTATTATAAGCATAGAAAGGTTTCTCGATTCATTTTATTTTTACATATTCATCACCTTCTTATTTTAAAGGTGCAATTTTCCCTTAACATTCAAAAATGTGGTCCAAGCCATTAAACATTTCATAGCACAGCAAGACAGATATTTATATGCTGCTTTCTGCTCTTTTCTCACTGCACACACAGTGGTAATTTTGTATTCCATTTTCATAAATATAGTAAATATTCTCCTCGCCTTTCTTGTACTCATCGAAAAAGGCTGGACAGAAGAAATCATAAAAATTGTGAGGTAAATATCTTGTATATAACATCAGGTTTAAAAACTTTTAAGACAACATAAAGCAATTTTAAAATATTCTACAAGGTAAATATTATCAGTATGGAAGATCCGTATTTTATATTGAACTGTGCAGATTGCAAGGACAATGGTTGTCATGTTGAAAACCGTACTTCTATGAGGGACTTCTCGACAGAATGACCAATGATTGACATTTTTGTCACATCTATTTTTTTTATTACTTTTTTTTATACATTTTGATTACACAGTTCTAAAAATGTACAAACTGCAATGTGGTAGTAAAAAAATTAACCCAGGAAAAATTATCAGAACAAGAAAGGGGCATAAAATTTAATCAATTGATGTCCATCATGTGCATTGTACTATATAATATACACAAGGAATCCCTACATTCCTCTATTGCTAAGTGCTGATGGATAGAGATGTCCTTGCGGTTTATTCACATGCGCAATATTCTTTTGCATTGCACTGAACTTTGACCCTTGACACATTCATCAGGTGGGACAGGACAGCCAATTGAGACATTTCAGCACATGGACACACCCCCACCCTATAAATGAACCAGATCTGGCAGCCATTTTACATTCTGTGTTTTGCTAGTGTAGGGAGAGGTTGCTTTGTAGAGCAGCGTCAGACTGTTAGGGACACCAAACGCTAGCTAATTGGGCCATAAAAGTCCTTTTAAGAACTGGTATAGGTGTGCTATCGATAGGTGTGACATACTGAGGGGTGTGATATACTTATAACATAGAAAGCATATTATAGTGCATTTGTTTTGTGCAGCAGTTGTGTGCGGTTCTGCTGCGATACCGCGGGTATATAGAGGGACAAGCGCTATTGGAAAAACTATCTGCAATGGGTGTGATATACCTGTTGCCCCCCCCCCCCAACAAAAAAAAAAGATTGAGGGATGCGATATACCTGCTTTCACAAAATACTGATTGACGGCTGCGATATACCTGTAACCTGTTGCCCCAAATAAACAGGGTGGTGTGATATAACTGTTGTGGCAAAAAAAAATTGAAGGGTGAGATATACCTGCTTCCATCAAATATTTATTGATGGGTTTGATAGACCTGCTTCTATCAAATCCTGATTGAGGCCTACGATACACCTGATTCCACAAAATGCTGATTAAAGGGATTGATATACCGGCTTCCACCAAATATTAATTGAGGCCTGCAAGATAGCTGCTACCACAAAACACTGATTAAGTGGATTGATAGAACTGCTTCCACCAAATACTGATTTAGTCCTGTGATATACCTGCATCCACAAAATACTGATTAAGGGAATTGATATACCTGCTTCCACAAAATATTGATTGAGGCCTGCGATACACCTGCTTCCACAAAGTACTGATTAAGGGGTTTGATATACCTGGTTCCACCAAATACTGATTGATTCCTGCGATATACCAGCTTCCACAAAATACTGGTTAAGAGGTTTGATATACCTGCTTCCACCAAATATTGATTGAGGCCTGCGATACACCTGCTTCTACAAAATACTGATTGATGGCTGCGATATACAAGTTGCCCCAAATAAACAGGGTGGTGTGATATTACTGTTGTGGCAAAAAAAAAAATTTCAGGGGTGTGATATACATGCTTCCACAAAATACTGATTAAGGGGATTGATATACCTGCTTCCACCAATTACTGATTGAGTCCTGCGAGATATGTGTTTTCGCAAAATACTGATTAAGGGGTTTGATATACCTGCTTCCACCAAATACTGATTGAGTCCTGCAATATACCTGCTTCCACAAAATACTGATTAGGGGGTTTGATATTCCTGCTTCCACCAAATACTGATTAAGGGGTTTGATATACCTGCTTCCACAAAATACTGATTGAGGGCTGGGATATACCTGAGTTGGTTGAGTGGCTTACTCAGCCTTCTGCTTCACTCTCTGCTGTGTGCATCCTCAAAGACACCAACACCACCATCATAGCCCCTTCACTCGAGTCAGAGGAATTATTTTCCCATCCATTCCAAGACCTTATCAATGCGCAGCAATTCTTGGCATCGGATGAGGAAGAGGAGGTAGCAACGGCCGTTACCCAGCAGTCTCATGACAGTATCCAGATCAGCCCAAGGAGGGAGGTCCCCGCTGTTTCTGCCTACTCTGAAATCTCAAATGTCAGTGGCGGTTAAGGTGATAATGATGACGTGTTTATGGACGTCATGTGGGTGCCCACAAGAGAGGAAGAGGAGGGGAGTTCAGAGGGAAAGATGGAGCAGCAGAGAGGAAGGAGAAGGAGGAGAAGCAGGCAGAGCTCACAGGGCACAGGAGGCAAAAAGCAGACTGCAAATGTATCCACCATGCACAGTCACATCTGGCACTCCCAGGACGCCGGCACATGGCTCTGCAGTGTGGGCTTTTTTTTAATGTGCCAGCTGCTGACAATAGTGTTGCCATCTGCAGCCTGTGCTGTCAACGCATAAGTCGCGGTAAAAAGTTATATATGGCCAACTACTGCCAGGTAAACTGGTGGACTTGGAGGCCTTTAGAAAATTTAGAATTTAGAAAATTTGTGGCCATTGGCACACAGCAATGGAAGGTCCACGGAAGGAAATATTTCTCCCAGAAGGGCATCTAAGTGCTTTATGACCATGATCAGCGGCAAGTGAATATATCTCTGGCACACAGTGTCAGTGCCAAAATACATCTGATCATAGACACGTGGTCTAGCAAACACGGGCAGGGAAGGTACATAACCTTTACTGCCCACTGGGTGAACCTTCTGACAACCGTCAAGCATGTAACCCATGGCTCCCGTGTGGCAGCAGGCCTGCCTCTTCTTCTCCTCCTCCTACTCCATCATTCATCTTCTCCTTGGCTGACTCCTCCTATTCCACTGCTACCGCCTCTTCTGCTGCGCCCCACAAGCTCCTCAGAACCTATTCGACGAGTCAGTTTAGATGTTGCCATGCTGTGCTGCGGCTGTTGTGCCTGGAAGCCAAGAGCCACACCTGGTCCTGCAATGCTTTCAGCTCTGCGGTCACAGGCCTATCAGTGGCTAACCCGGCTCAATTTGAAAGTTGGTAAAGTGGTGTGTGACAATGGTGCCGATCTGCTGAGCACGCTGAAACAGGGCAAAATGACTCAGGTGCCGTGCATGGCACACGTCCTTAAGTTAGTCGTGCAGTGATTCGTTGCTAAATACCCCGGGGTCAAGGACATTTTGCAGCAGGACAGGAAAATTTCAGGCCATTTTAGAAAATCTTATACGGCCATGGCTCGCCTTGCTGACGTTCAGCGACGACACCACCTGCCCATCAGACGTCTGATTTTTAACAGCCCGACGCGCTGGAACTCCACCTTGTATATGCTTGATAGGCTGCTCCAGCAGCAACGTGCGGTTAACGACTACCTGTGCGAACTCTGCAGCAGGACAGTTTCTGGGAAGCTTGGCTTCTTTTTAATGCCCCAGTGGCTATTCATGAGCGATGCATGCAGACTGCGGCCATTTGATGAGATCAGCAAACTGGCCAGTCGCAGCCAGGGCACCATCAGTGACATCATGCCTTATGCCTTCTTTCTGAAGCATGCATTGCATCATGTCATTGATCAAGCTGTCGAGGAGCAGGAGCTGGAAGATGAGGAAGTCGCAACGCTGAATGAACTCCAGGGGGGGGGGGGGTTACTCCATCTGAGTGAGACAAGTGAGCATGAGTCTGAAGAGGAGGAGCAAGAATAGCAGACTTTGAGGCGGACTTTAAACCTTTTGGGCATCCCTGGTGTTGTCCGTGGCTGGGGGGAGGAGACTAAGGACGACATTCTCCTGGGCAATGAGCAGGAGCCAGGGTGCTCCACTGCTTCCAATTTAGTGCAAATGGAGGCCTTCATGCTCCAGTGTTTGAAGAGGGACTACCGTATAAAAAGCCTAAAGGGCAAGGACCAGTGCTGGGAGGAAACGTACTTAGACCCCCGATACAAACACAAAATGGCGGACATGTTAAGAGCATTACAGAGGGCTGGCAGAATGCAACATTTCCAGGCCTTGCTGCGAGAGATGCTGCATTCTGCTGTTGCGGGCGCTGGCAGAGGAGTTTTCACCTATAGCGAAACAGGTGCAGGTACCAATCTTACCGTGCGTGCAAGAAGAGGGTGGTTTGAAGTTGTGTTGGTCACTTCAGATATGAGATCATTCTTGCAGCCAACTCATCGACAGCCGCTCTCCGGATCCAGCCTTAGGGAACGCCTAGACCGTTAGGTGTCCGACTACATCGGCTTAATGGCCGATGTGGACACTCTGAGAAGCGAGGAAACCCTGTACTACTGGGTGTGCAGGCTTGACCTGTGGCCAGAACTTGCACAATTTGACATGGAACTTTTGGCTTGCCCCTCATCTAGTGTCCTGTCTGAAAGGACGTTCAGAGCAGCAGGGGGGGATCATGACCGATAAGCACACTCACCTTGCTCCCGACAGTGTGGAGTACCTCACATTTCTAAAAATGAATGAGGCATGGATCTCAGAGGAATTCGACACCTGTGACGACCATGTTTAATTGAATTTCCTCATGCCAGCCCACACATATCCGCCACAACCCAGAACAAAGAATGGTCCTTGTCTTATGTATATACATTGGCATAAAAGGCCTTTTCTGTGAGGTGAATGCCTAATGTTTGGGACCTGTACTCCAGTGGTCTACAGTAATATTGTTATCCACTGCCTGCCTAATATACCTCCAGCCACACAATCAGTTGTTCTTTTCTTTCCGCTGAATGCCTAATGTTTGGGGCCTGAACTCCACTGGCCTACAGTAAAATTGGTTTCCACTGACCATCTAATATACCTCCAATCACATAATTACTTGTTCTTTTCTGTCCGGTGAATGCCTAATGTTTGGGGCCTGTACTCCACTGGCCTACAGTAAAATTGTTTTTGGGGCCCATACTTCCGTGCCCTAAAATATAATTTTTCTAGGCTCCAGCAGGGCAAATTTTTGAGAGCATCCCTTTAAGATGCATAAAAATTGCGGTGTAATAAAGGACACCTAAAACTAAATATTTATTTATAATATTTTAAAACCTGGAACCAAAAACCCAGGAAACAATAACCACAACAGAGAAGACTACACGATTCTGTCCTCCTGTAAACGCTACCACTCACAAACTAGATAGTGTTACTAATCTAGATGACACAATCGATTAATGAGTAGGATAGGATATATAGTTAAGATATCAGAAACGTCCAGAAAAAAATGTCAAAATGTACAACATCTAAAGGTATAAGAGGCATGGTGCAGGGAGATAATCAAAGATACTGGACATAGGCAGAAAGCAACAGGGAGTAGTGAAAAGCGCAGATGTAACACTATCCCTATAAAAAACCCTGTATCATGCGCTCCACCAGACCGGATGTGGCCTGCTACCTCATGTCCGCTATCTCCTCAGCGCGCCCTTTAAAATCCGGAAGTTACCTGGCACACAGCGGCGCTCCTGTCATCAGCGGGGTCACCCTCAGCATCTGCTGCCATTCCCCGTTTAGGGAACCTCTTCCGGTAAGCATTTCGCGCTTTTCTCTACTTGCCTACGGTTTGTCTTAGCCGGGTCGTCCTGGGTGTCTTTAAATCCACCCTATTTTTCCCTTCATGTTTCTAGGCTGTGTATCAGTGCCGGAGTGGAACACGTATAATGCGGGATTGTATGGCCGGTTATGGATATCGCTTCTTAAGTATCAGTTTATCCCTATTTACATTTTTTTATTATTGCTTTTTGTCATCATTATTAACATTGGCCCCCTGAGGAACCCATTGTAAGGGGGAAATGCGTCGGGGCTTTTTTCTTGCATGTCCAGTAGTATTGTGGTATCTTTATTTGAGGCAGTTTGACCACATTTAGGTCCCCCTACACTGCAATAGTATCCAGGGTGTAATAGGGCCAGTAGGCTTAGGTACGGGGACAGAGTAATCCCACCTTCAGGGGTTGACTCCGGGCATAGGATAGGTTAGGGCTCCTACAGGGTTTTTTATAGGGCTAGTGTTACATCTGTGCTTTTCACTACTCCCTGTTGCTTTCTGCCTATGTCCAGTATCTTTGATTATCTTCCCTGCACCATGCCTCTTATACCTTTAGATGTCGTACATTTTGACATTTTTTTCTGGACGTTTCTGATATCTTAACTATATATCCTATCCTACTCATTAATCGATTGTGTCATCTAGATTAGTAACACTATCTAGTTTGTGAGTGGTAGCGTTTACAGGAGGACAGGATCGTGTAGTCTTCTCTGTTGTGGTTATTGTTTCCTGGGTTTTTGGTTCCAGGTTTTAAAATATTATAAATAAATATTTAGTTTTAGGTGTCCTTTATTACACTGTCATATTCTTTCTAGAACTCATGGGACCCACAGTATTCATTTGATTATCAATATTTAGTTTTTTCTGCATAAAAATTGCCCCTGATTAAAATATATATTTTTTGTGGGACTTTTTTTCCATTGATCACCCTCTGGTATGTCACTGTCCATGTTGTGGGACTATTTGTTCATTTCTAGTAAGTGTTTGGTAGCTGCAAATATGACCTGAAGGTTTTTCAGTTTCGCTTGCCATTACAGTGAGTGGGGCCCGCCACGAACATGCGGTTCGCAAACATTTGATCACGAGCATGCATTCGTGAAACGTCGTTGACAATGTTCGTCCATCACTACTGATGGATGTGGCTCTCATCTGTAGCTAATAGAATATTCATAAGGCTACATGCACACAAACACATGTGTTTTGCGGATCCGCAAAAAAAAGGATGACGTCCGTATGGCATAATTTTTTTTTTTTTGCGGATCCATTGTAATAATGCCTATCCTTGTCTGCAAAATGGACAAGAATAGGCTATGCTCTTTTTTTTTTATGGGGCTACAGAACGGACATATGGATGCGAACAGTACACGGTGTGCTGTCAGCATTTTTTAAATGAATGGGTCCGCATCCTACCCGGAAAAAAATGGAACTGACACGGAAACAAAATACATTCGTGTGCATGTAGCCTAAGCTAAACATATATCACTGAACAAAGGCAATACTCACTGATACAAAGTAAAAACTCCAGATCACTGTAGAACACATTCAGGCCCCAATGTTATAAGGTGGAAGTTTGCACAGGTACAAAGCACTGATGAACAAGAACATCAACTCCCATGAGGGGGCATTTGCTTAGTATTCCGAATATACACACTTTTATAAGGGGCCTGTCAAATAATTATGTGTATTGTTCACACTCATATGGGCTGTGCACCACAAGTTCTGTCACCTCTCCCATCATTATAGCTTGGGTTTTAACCTTGAATCCATAAGTATAGGCTTTTCTCAGTTATATATTACCATTTTGATGTCCTTTTTTATTGAATTGCCATTACTTAACAATACCCTAATAGGGTTTATGAAAAGGGCTACCCTAAAGTGGTATTACATTTTCCGAAAATAAAAGTTTCAAATGTTGTCTGATTTGTATCACAATTATTGACAAACATAATTTAACTAAATTAATAACACACCAACTGTTATACCATCCATGTCTATTACTAAGCACATTGAGTAAACAACACAGTTGACGGAGAAAAAAATAAGTGAATCTTTGAATTTGATAACCTCTAGATCCCCATATAGTAGCAATCATCACCATCAAATATTTCCTGGAGCTGCAAATAACATTTGACCAATGTTGAAGGAGAATTGTGGACAATTCCTTCCTGCAAATGTGCTTCAGCTTGTCAATATTTCTAAGGTGCCTTGTGTGCACAATTCTCTTCAGGTTATGTCAAAGCATATTGACAGAGCTGAGGTCAGGACTTTGACTTGGCCATTAAAAAAAAAGAAAGAAAAAAAACAATATTTTTCTTTTTAAACTATTCACTAGTTGATTTACTTTGCGTTTTGTATTCTTAGCCCAGTTGTAGTGGTTACCCAGTGCCTCTTCAGCTTGAGGTCATGGACTGCTTTCTTTCATTCTTCTGTAAAAATTTTTGATATAACTTGCAATTCATTGCTCCCTCTATTATCCCTTGATGATCACAAGTAGTGTTGAGCAAAGCTGAAGTTTAGGAAAACTTTGATTCGCAACAAAGCGGAATTTCTTTGTGGTAATGAATCAGGTTTTCCAAAAATGGAGGCTGCACATGTTAAACACTGAAAATAAGAAGCCAGGGAACACAAGATCATCCATAATGCAGTGTAGCCAGGCAATCCACAGATGTCCATCCCCAGTGATGTCACAGCCCTATAAATCCTCATCCAGGCTGTGCGGTGTCTATCATTGTCCTGTGAGCTGAGCACAGGGAGAAACGTGACAAGTGCTCATGCACTAGGGACAGTGTTCCAATAATCTTGGGGGCTTATTTTATCCATGTACCATGTTCTGTCATTTTATCTTAACCTCAATAATTTTAAAAGCAAAATACCACTAGATTCTTAGCAGGGAGGGATCACAGACCTTATGGAGGGATCCACAAGGGATTGTGATCATCCTTTTTGTGGATCCCACAATTGTATGACTTAGAGGAAGGTTTTCCTGCCTCAATGCTGTGTGCCATCTTTGTTACCATCACACAGGAAGACAAGGGCTGCTGCTTTCATGATCCAGCTCCCCTGATCCCCCCCGTGGGCAGCTGAAGCAAACCTGGATGACCACGGTATCTGAAGGGTTCAAACTTCACGACCAGCATTACTGCTGGTTGCAGACATTAGTGTCAGGTGTCTGCTCTTTAATCCCTTAAGGATACATGACGTACCGGTACATCATGGTGTCCTGGTACTTACGGACACATGACGTACCAGTACGTCATGTGTACTACCGATCACTGCTGCTCAGCCGGCAATGATCGGAACAAGGTAACTGCCCGTATAGGCAATCACTGCAAACCGCAGGTCAATTCAGACCTGCGGTTTGCAGAGCTTTCTGCGGTCTCTGATCCCCACGGTCTTTGACCGCAGGGATTAGAGACCTAAAAAGGTGCCTAAACAGTAAAAATGTAACCCCCCCTGCAGCTTCCAATCATATTGAGGTGGCTGGGGTGCAGGGGGGGGTGGTTGCGGGTGGCGCAGGAGGCAGGTGGTGCGGCAGGCGGGATCGCAATTGCGATCCTCCGCCCGCCTCCTCTGTAATGATCATTGGCAGTATAGTGGTTTTAGCAGAGTGTCAGCACACTGCTGACACTCTACTAAAAACTGCCGGCATCTGTGCTGCAGATGTCAGCAGTTTAACCCCTTCCATACAGCAGTCCGTACGGACCGCTGTATGGAAGGGGTTAACAGAGAGGGCGCTCCCTCCATCTCCCATCGGGGGCTGCTGTGCCTTTGCAGCCCCCGATTCTTGATGGGATCACAGAGGGAGGGGCTCGCCTCCCTCCCCATCACCCGCTGCTCTGTTCTGGCAGCGGGTGATGGTTACTATGGCAGCAGGACACTTTAGAGGCGTCCTGTTTGCCATGGTAATGTATCTCTGATCAGACTTCTGCTA
Organism: Bufotes viridis; assembly: GCA_033119425.1. Classification (NCBI taxonomy): domain Eukaryota; kingdom Metazoa; phylum Chordata; class Amphibia; order Anura; family Bufonidae; genus Bufotes; species Bufotes viridis. The sequence goes on along the minus strand of CM065596.1, from coordinate 35,822,883 downwards.
AAGGCAAAAGTCTGATCAGATTAAGTCTAAAGTAAAAAATACAGTACAGTACACTACATAGTGTACTGTACTATATTATATAGACACCAGATCCACTGGATCTACAAGAACCAAATGGGTCTGGATAAAAAAAAATGTAAAAAGTGAAAAAAAGTAAAAATAAAAATACACTACACATATAAGGTATCGCCGTGTCCGTAAAAGCCTGCTCTATAAAAATATCACATGACCTAACCGCTCAAGTAAATGCCATAAAAACAAAAACATGTTTTAAAAAAAACAATTTTTTGTCACCTTACATCACAAAAAGTGCAATACCAAGCGATCAAAAAGGCGTATGCCTCTCAAAATATTATTAATCAAACCGCCATCTCATCCCACACAAAATGATACCCCACATAGGACAATCGCCCAAAAAAATAAAAAAAATATGGCTTTCAGACTATGGAGACATTAAAACATGATTTTATTTTGTTTCAAAAATGATATTATTGTGTAAAACTTAAATAAATAAATAAAAAGTATACATATTAGGTATCAATGCGTCCGTAACAACCTGCTCTATAAAACTAACACATGATCTAACCCCTCAGGTGAACAAAGCAAAAAAAATAAAATATAAATAATGTATCAAAAGGTATTTTTGTCACCTTACATCACAAAAAGTGTAATAGCAAGCGACCAAATCATGTCCACCCCAAGATAGTCATCTCATCCCCCAAAAAGTGAGCCCCTACATAAGACAGTTGCCCAAAAAATAAAAAAAATATGGCTTTCAGAATGTGGAGACACTAAAAAAATCATTTTTTCAAAAATGCTTTGTTATGAAAAACTGAAACAAAAAAACACCCAAAAAGTAGTCATATTTTGTATTGTCGCATCCGTAACAACCTGCTCTATAGAAATAGCACTCGATCTAACCTGTCAGATCAACTATGCAAATAACAAAAAATAAAAACAGTCCCAAAACAGCTATTTTTTTTGCAAATTTTCCATTTTAATCCATTTTTCCAGTAACAAAGCAAGGTTTAACAGCCAAACAAAACTCAATATTTATTATCCTGATTCTGTAGTTTGCAGAAACACCCCATATGTGGTCATAAACTGCTGTATGGCTAAACGGCAGGGCATAGAAGGAAGGGAACGCCATATGGTTTTTAGAAGGCAGATTTTGTGGACAGTTTATTTGACACTATGTCACATTTGAGGCACCCCTACAGTAGAAACTCCAAAAAAGTGACCCCATTTTGGAAACTACGGGATAAGGTGGCAGTTTTGGTTGTACTATTTTAGGGTAAATATGATTTTTGGTTGCTCTATATTACACTTTTTTTGAGGCAAGGTAACAAAAAATAGAAATTCTGAAATCTCATCTCCATTTGCCAATAACTCTTGTAGAACACCTAAAGGGTTATCAAAGTTTGCAAAATCGGTTTTGAATACCTTGAGGGGTGTAGTTTCTTAGATGGAGTCACTTTTACGGAGTTTCTACTCTAGGGGTGCATCAGGGGGCTTTAAATGGAACATGATGTCAAAAAACCAATCCTGCAAAATCCGCCTTCCAAAAACCATATGGTGTTCCCTTCATTCTGTGCCCTGCGGTTTGGCCATATAGCAGTTTATGCCCAAATATGGGGTGTTTTTGCAAACCACAGTATCAGGGCAATAAATATTGAGTTTTGTTTGGCTGTTAACCCTTGCTTTGTTACTGGAAAAATTGATAAAAATGGAAAATGTTACTAAAAATCGAAATTCTGAAATTTTATCTCCATTTGCCATTAACTCTTGTAGAAAACCTAAAGTGTTACCGACATTTGTAAAATCAGTTTTGAATACCATGAGGGGTGTAGTTTCTAGAATGGGGTCATTTTTTGTGGTTTCTATTATGTAAGCCTCACAAGTGACTTCAGACCTGAACTGGTCCCTAAAAAGTGGGTTTTTGAAAATTTAAGAAATATTTCAAGATTTGCTTCTAAACTTCTAAGCCTTGTAATCTCCCCAAAAAAGTGAAATGGCATTCCCAAAATGATCGATACATGAAGTAAACATATGGGAAATGTAAATCAATAACTTTTTTTGGCGGTATTACTATGTATCATAGAAGTAAAGAAATTGGAACTTGGAAAATTGGCAATTAATCCAAATTTTTGGTAAATTTGATATTTTTTTAATAAATAAAACTGAAATTTTTCGACTCCATTTTACCACTGTCATGAAGTACAATATGTGACAAAAAACATTCTCAGAATGACCTGTGTAAGTAAAAGCGTTTAAACGTTATCACCACATAAAGTGACACTGGTCAGATTAGCAAAATATGGCCTAGTCCTTAAGGTGAAATAGGGCCGAGTCTTTAAGGGGTTAAAACAGCAGATACCTGGCAGGCCATGTCTCCAGCTGCACATGCCAATGGCCTCCATTTTGAAATGCCTGGTGGCCAATGTAAAATTACTGTCGGAAGTCAGGCATGGGTTAACTTCCAAGAATTCACGCTGAGATTTTGCCACCAAGTGAGAAAAATATGATTAGGCAGAGTTGCCTGGGTATACCTGGTTTATAGCGATTTGTGACAAATTAATTTGTATCTAATCAAATTTCTTAGAGAACTTCGGCAAAGCTGCCAAATAAAATTTTTCAACAGAAACACAAGGGGGGGTCAGTCAGCACGTCCCTGTATGCAGGTGCACGTAGCTATGGCAATTATATATACAAACAAAAAAATGCAACAGCACTCTGCAACCAGAACTCTGCCCAAGATAGAAGCTATAAGAGGACATTAGTGTACGTTTTGATCAAAAGGTAATAAGCCACTCGCCACGCCAAGGCTGTCCCATGAGTGGTCCTAACGCTAAATCTGACCTGTTATGGGCCATGACAGCCACGTAAAATCCTCCTAACGCTGAATCTTACCTGTTATGGGCCATGACAGCCACATAAAATCCAGGGAGTGTGGGCCCAGCTTGCATGCTGGGATAAACCATACTTATTAACCCTTTCTGGTGCTGTAACAGCCTCCATTAGATCCAGGGATGCAGGTACCAACATGCATGCTGAGCCCACCGTGCACTCCTCCCGGAGCCAGATGGCTACTAGCAGGTACTGTGAATGCACATTCAGCTTTATACTTATTCTGATTAAAACCAGCCTCTAGGGCAGACAAATTAGTCAGGTGTGCACGACTGAAGAGGAGGTTGCCACACCTCCAACACATACTAAACAGAAACACAAGGGGGGGTCAGTCAGCACGTCCCTGTATGCAGGTGCACATAGCTATGGCAATTATACATACAAGCAAAAAAATGCAACAGCACTCTGCAACCAGAGTTCTGGTTGCAGAGTGCTGTTGCATTATTTTTGTTTGTATGTATAATTGCCATAGCTTTTGTTTGTATGTATAATTGCCATAGCTAAACACAAGGGGGGTCAGTCAGCACGTCCCTGTATGCAGGTGCACGTAGCTATGGCAATTATACATACAAACAAAAAAATGCAACAGCACTCTGCAACCAGAACTCTGCCCAAGATAGAAGCTATAAGAGGACATTAGTGTACGTTTTGATCAAAAGGTAATAAGCCACTCGCCACGCCAAGGCTGTCCCATGAGTGGTCCTAACGCTAAATCTGACCTGTTATGGGCCATGACAGCCACATAAAATCCAGGGAGTGTGGGCCCAGCTTGCATGCTGGGATAAACCATACTTATTAACCCTTTCTGGTGCTGTAACAGCCTCCATTAGATCCAGGGATGCAGGTACCAACATGCATGCTGAGCCCACCGTGCACTCCTCCTGGAGCCAGATGGCTACTAGCAGGTACTGTGAATGCACATGCAGCTTTATACTTATTCTGATTAAAACCAGCCTCTAGGGCAGACAAATTAGTCAGGTGTGCACGACTGAAGAGGAGGTTGCCACACCTCCAACACATACTAAACAGAAACACAAGGGGGGGTCAGTCAGCACGTCCCTGTATGCAGGTGCACATAGCTATGGCAATTATACATACAAGCAAAAAAATGCAACAGCACTCTGCAACCAGAGTTCTGGTTGCAGAGTGCTGTTGCATTATTTTTGTTTGTATGTATAATTACCATAACTTTTGTTTGTATGTATAATTGCCATAGCTAAACACAAGGGGGGTCAGTCAGCACGTCCCTGTATGCAGGTGCATGTAGCTATGGCAATTATACATACAAACAAAAAAATGCAACAGCACTCTGCAACCAGAGGAGGATGTTATGTGGCTGTCATGGCCCATAACAGGTCAGATTTAGCGTTAGGACCACTCGCGGGACAGCCTTGGCGTGGCGAGTGGCTTATTACCTTTTGATCAAAACGTACACTAATGTCCTCTTATAGCTTCTATCTTGGGCAGAGTTCTGGTTGCAGAGTGCTGTTGCATTTTTTTGTTTGTAAATAAACAGCAGAGCTGTCCAAACAATAATGCTTAGTACATAGTTAAGATGAGGTTTTGGTGTTGGTTGCAGTTGTGCAATTATCCTAAAAAACGTTTTGTTTTATCTGTCCATATTTTCTCAGGAATATTGTGGAACATACAGGTGGTCTCAGCCAAACAGTCAACTTTTTTTTTTCTTTTTACCTACAGCTGCTTCCTTTGTTTGTCCTTTCATCAGCACCATTTTTGTTCAATGTTTTTCTAATGGTGGACATATGAACAGAGGTTTTTGCAATTTATAGAGCCTTCAGTAGATCTTTTGTTTTTTCTCTTTATTTTTTTTCTCATCTTTTTTATGTTATTTCATCTTATTATGTTCTTCGAGTAATCTTAACAAGAAGCCCACTCCTAGGGAGAGTAGTAACATCCCTGAATTTTCCATTTGCAGATAATTTATCTGATCAGATCTTTAGCACCGCTTTTGAAATCTTTTTAGTTTTATGCATCTCTAGAACACGTCTTCTACATTGTTTAGAAACTTTCTTACATTGAGGCATACTTCACACTAACCAATCTTTGTTGAAAAGAACAAATTTGTCAGTAACCACACTTTGTGTGCCTTCAGTTAATGGTAAAAGCCACCTGTAAAACCTAATTTCCTCTCCTTAATTAAAAGTCCTTTGCTAAGTAGCTGTTTGAAAAGTCAAATTAACAGAGAAGTTCACCTACTTTTTCTACCTACACTGTGAAATTTTACTCAATGTGCTCAGTAAAAGACAAACAGTACAACTGTTTGTGTGTTATTAGTTCTAGTTAAATAGATTATCACATGAAATATTACTATGAAATTATTTTGGCATTTCAAATTAAAACATTATTATATATGTAATAAAAATATTGTAAGGTTTTAATGTACATTTTCCTTTGTGGTAGTGCCCACTGCTGTTTCTCCTATGGATGACATTTTGGTCCACTTTATCCTGCAATCAATGGTGGACTGACATACTTAGTAGCTTCCCTGCACTCTCACTACTCTCAGTGCTGGCATAGAGATATGTTAATGTAGCAACTCACATATTTTTCATTAATTCTTTCCTTTTGAATCTAGAGGGAAAAAAGTTTGTATACTGTTTTGCGGCTGATTGGGAGAAGTAGCTTTATAAGGAATCTAAAACGCAAGTGTATGAGCTTGCGACTGTGTTTTCATCCAAAGAGTGTTATGTCTTAAGTGTTTGACACTAGATTGAGAGACTTTAGATTCAAGGAATTTAGAAGGGAACTGCCCTTTACTCATTTATCTTTTCCATTGTGTTGTATTATTTACCTTTTTTTTTGCTGACAGATGTCCTTTAAACTAGGGCCTGGATTGGGGAGTAATTACATTATAGGAGAGGAAGTGCAGATAGTGACCTGGTGCTAAGTAGTGGAACTGGGGAGGAATGGAAGGAGGGACTAGAACAGTTTATAAGGAAAGGTGTAGGGTAATAAATATTCAAACACCTCTTAATTGCATGTATACTAATTCCAGAAGCCTAACCAATAAAATTGATTAACTGGCTCTAGTAATCTCCCCGGAGGACTATAGCACAATGAGAATTACTGAGACATGTCTGGATGATAGCTCTGACTGGGCAGTTAACTTACAGGGTCACAATCTGTTTAGAAATAGATATGCAAAAACTAGAAAGGATGCAGGATTTAAATTTCTGTCTAAAGACCACACTCTAGGAAGATAAATCAGGGATTATGAACATATGAGGTCACTACGGATAGAAATATATAGCGGGGAAAACAATAATAAAACATTCATAGGGGTTTGTTATAGTTATAGAGTCCAGAGAAAATCTGCTACAAAGGAAAATAGACAAGGTGGTAAATCATAATGCTGTGGTTATTATGGGTGACTTCAACTACTGAGATATAAATTGGGAAACTGGGAAACTCCCGCGATGCAATATCCGGCTTTGGTAATTCCGCTTTGGTAGAGGAGAGCTGATAAGCTCTGGTGATGCGACAGCATACTTAGCAACAGGATGCAATGCTCTGTTTCCCCCCACAGAGGAGATTGGCAGAAGACTAATTGCTCATCTGCTCTATTTCTATGTGCTAATGTTTCTAAATAATGGAACGCCAAGTCATGACCTATCAGGTTCTGATCCTGGGACTTGGTGCTCTATTTAAAAACCATCCTGGCCATACCTCAGTACCAGAGATAGTCTCTGACTCACTTTTCCTGTGCTCATTGGATTGCTCTTTCCTCTGACCTCTGCTTGTGTCTTGACCACTCTCTGTCTCACTTGATTTGTACTGTGCATCCCACCTGGTTCCGACCTCAACTTGTCTTTTGACTTCTCTCTCTTTCACATTTTTGCATTGCCTTTTCTGCCTGCTTCTGACCCATTTATGTATGACTATTCTCTTGGTGTTTGTCTGTCTCTGCACTTTAGTTGTGTTCTTGCTACCTAGGTCTCGTACTGCAATTAGGTAGGGAAAGTAAACTGGGTTTCAGGACAGGGCTCGCTGTCCATGTCTGTCCCTATCTACAAGTGTTACAAGAAAAAGGTTTTTAGCAAAAACAAAAGCAATTACCTTTCCCAACAGGTACAGGATCTGATTGGAGGGACAACCATATTGGATTTAGTATTAACCAATAGACCTGACAAAACAAAAGAGGTGCAGGTTGGGGGGCAACTAGGAATGACCATAATATAATTCACTTTCAACTGTCATGCATAGGGTGTTTGCTCAAAGAGGAACAAAAATGCTGAACTTCTGGAAAGTAAAATGTGGCCAACTTACAAATGCCATTAGCCTTACTAACTGGAAGAATGTCCTCAAAAATGAGTCCAGACACAAAATGGTATCTTGTTTGTAAAAGCTTCCTAAATGTTTAAAGTGTAAAGTATATACCCTATGAGAACAACAGGGATAGAAAAACTACAGTATCTGGATAAATAAAAATTTAAAAGATTTAATAAATAACAAAAAGATATAATTTCAATTACTAAAACAGGAAGGTGGTGAAGAAGCCCTAAAAACCATTAAGTAAATAATAAAATATGTAAAAGAGATAAAAAGGCAGCCAAATTGGAGACCGAGAGGCTCATTGCCAAACAGAATAAAACTATCCCTAAATGTTCTTTAATTTATAAATGGTAAAAGGGTTAAACCAGAAAGTATTGACTCTTCAAAGAGTGATAAGGCAGTAGTTGTAGATGGCATAGAGGAGAAAGTAAAATTATTAAATATTTTGTCTCCACTGTATTCACTGAGGAAATTGAAATGTCAGATGAAAAGCAGAATGTCAAAGTAAACTCTCTATTAAATGTAGACTGCCTGACCAAGGCAGAAGTTCGGTTGTGGTTTAAAAGATTAAAATAGACAAATTACTGGGTCCTGATGGCATGCACACCAGCATCCTAAGATAATTAAATAATGTAATAGACAGATCCTTATTTCTGATATTTAAAAGGGTTGGCCACTTTCTGGTCTGTAGGATGATTATATGGCACTTACTTATATAGTATTTGTTGATATTCTGTGCCGTTTTTATAAGGTATGCCCCTTTTTTTTGGCCAAATCTTTTGTGTCCTCCACATGGAGGTCCTGTCCATAAAATGGCTGTTGATGGATGGTCATGTGATCAGGCAAATCACCTCCATATGATACCTTCTACATTCAAATACTCTGCACTTGCCACTGCACTTGTACTTTTGGGAGATTATGCAGGTGCAGTGTATTTTAATGGAGGAAACACCACATGGAGGTGTTTTGCCTGGTCACATGACCCTTCCTCAATGACCATTTTATGAACTAGACCTCCATGTTGACAGAACTGAAGATTTGCCCAGCTATGCGACATCACTTCCGAAATATAGCAAACAGCACAGAATATCAACAAAGGCTATATTAGTAAGTGCCCTGTCGTAATCTTACACATTGGTCAATAGTAGCCTGATACTGGGCAAACCCTTTAAGGACTCTATAATGGCAGGTTCTGCACTTAGCAAATGTGGTGACAAAATTCAACAAAGAGGTCAAACACTGAGCCTGGAAACTATAGGCCAATATGTGTTTTTTTAAACAGTTTTTATTCACATTTTAAATTTAAATAAAATTGAGAAAACAAATCAACAACATGTTATAAATCAGCTTGTAATCAAAAATAAGCACATCATTAGGTAGTAATATAAAAAGCATTCACTCAGAAAAAATAGCATCTTGATAAAGAAAAATCATAACAGTCAGCATTTAAACAGTAAATCAGTAGCACGGCACCTCATGAAAGGCGTCCCCTCAATTCCGGAAGATCCAAGAAACCAACACAGACATTGAATATCTATTCACCTCTTGATCCCCCAGGGCTGCCCCCAAAATCCCACACAATTTATTAGAATAGCTCTGTCTAGAGTAAACAAAACAAGGAAAGAGAAGCGGGAAGGGAAGAAGCATCCGAGTCATATTAGAAAATATAATTATGTACCACTCGGGTTTTCATCTGGAATTGTCAGAACTATACATGTGCAAGTCCTAGGGGTCAAGACGTCGTGAGACCATAATTAAAGTAGAATAACACTTTAAAGGGGTTCTCCAAGAATTCAGAAAATTAAAATACTTAAATATCACTTTATTATAAATACTTTTTATTAATGATAATGGCTTGATTTGTCTGGGGAGCAATCAGGGGAAATAAAATGACTGCCATCTTATTAGTACTTTCGAAACCTGTCCTGATCAAACCACAGGACAAGTTGCATCAGAACACTGAGGTAAAGAGCAGCCTCATCTTCCTCTCTGCTCTTCTTGTCATGATCCTGAATAGAGCTGATAAGATCTTCAAAATCAAAAGCAACAGGAAGCACCATATTGTGGCTGCCAGGACACCCCCGAACATAAATCAGAGAAATACAATGTGGAGGGGGAATGTAAAAATAAAATTTAACCTTTACAGGATATACAATAAAACAAGAAATAACAAAACACCACTAATACAAAGACACATCTAAAATGTAGGTTATTTAATCAAATACACCCCCATGCTGGTAAAGAATGTCCCATTCCCTCCCCACACCATGCCAATTTTTTAGACCTGGTGTGAGCAAGGAAAAGTCTCAGATTGCGGCGCAATTGTTGTGTCACAATACGTGCCTGAAATCGGCCTAATATACCTTAGGTTTTTTTCAGGATAATAAATGACCCCCATGTTACTATCTTATTATTTTCCCTACTTCTAAAGTTATATCTGTTTACAGAGGAGAAAGGGTGGGGGCATTATATGCTATCAAGCTATTTGTTAGTAGAATCACTGGGGATCTGGGTGAGGGGCTAATTTCTGTGCAGAGGAGGAAGAGGTAAACAAAAGCAGATTGCAGTACCCTACTGGGAGATGTAGAGGTGCTTGATGGTCACATATGGCAAGCTGATGCACACCCACAGAAAGGGAAGACATATGCCCTACAGATAATGTGAGACACTGGGTACCAGCATGGTTTGCACTGACATAGTTAAAATAATGATGTACATTAACAATAGGGATGAGCGGACCCGTGGATGTTTGGTTTCTGCCGAACTTCGGGTCAAAGTTCGGGTTCGGGACCCGTATTTGACCCGAACTCTAACCCGAACCCCATTGAACTCAATGTGGACCTGAACTTTAGGCCACTAAAATGGCTGTATATTAGTCATAGTAAAGGCTAGAGGGCTTCAAAAGGAAGTAGAATGGGGGTAAGAGCAGGACAGTTACCCTGCAAACAAATGTGGATGGGGAAATGACTTAAAATAACAGAATAGAAAAAAATGAAAAATAATAATCTTGAACTAGGAGGCGGAGGTCAAAGTGGAGTGGAGGTTGAGGAGGCGGTGGATGTGGCAGTGTAGGTGGAAGTGGTGGGGGAAAAGGAGGTGGTAGTCAACACTGTTTTTTTGTTTTTTTTATTATTTGTTTATTTTTTATTTTTTTTTTAAATTTGGGAAGACTCCAAAACATTGTGAAATAGAAAAGAGAAATCAAAGAGAAAGTGCACTGTAGTATAACAATAGCTGGGTGCGGCCAGTATACTTGTCTACTCAGCACAAGTTACGGACAAGTCCTGTGGGATCCATGCCTGGTTCATTTTAATGAATGTGAGCTTTTCCACGTTGGCTGTGGACAGGCAGCTGCGCTTGACTGTGATTACCTCTCTGCCATGCTAAACACACGTTCAGACAATACACTTGCTGCAGGGCAGGCCAGCACCTCCAAGGCATAAAGGGAAATCGAAGGCCATGTGCCCAATTTGGAGACCCAGAAGTTGAATGGGGAAGACCCATCAGTCAGTACGTGAATACGTGTGCACACTTACTGTTCCACCATGTTGCTGAAATGCTGCCTCCTGCAACGACGTTCCGTATAACTGGTGGTGCTGGTTGTTGTGGCGTGCTGAGAAAGCTTTTCCACATTTCGGCCATGCTAACCCTCCCTTCTGAGTGCTGGTGGTGCTCCAGCTGGGTTGAAGACTTCTTCCTCCTTCTCCTCCTCTGCCTTCGCCTTGTGCTTCCACTGAGCCTCCGCTATCAGGTATGAATACCATCAGCAGTGTTTCTACCAGTGTGCGCTTGTACTTGCGCATCTTCCGATCACGCTCCAGTGACGGAATTAAGGACAGCACATTGTCCTTGTAGCAGGGATCCAGCAGGCTGGCCACCCAGTAATCAGCAGTGGTTAGAATGTGGGCAACTCGGCCGTCATTACACAGGCACAGCAACATGTAGTCGCTCATGTGTGCAAGGCTGCCAGGAGGCAACGACAAGCTGTCCTCTGTGGGAGATGTATTATCTGAGCCCTCTGTATCCCCCCAGCCATGCTCCATTGATGCCCATAAGCTGCTTTGGGTGCCAACCTGCTGTGAACACCGTTCCTCCTCCTCCTCATCCTCCTCCTCCTCTTCCTCCAGAACTGTGTCCTAGCTAGACAGTCATGTACCTGGCCTCTGTTAGTGCAGGAACCCACCCTACGAGCCACTTGTGAATGACTGGCCTGAAAACTGTGGAAATAATCCCTCTTCCTCCTGTGCCACATCCTCTTCCATCATCACCCAAAGTGGAGTACTCGAAGCAGCGCAACACGGCCCACAGGTCTGACATGGAAGGCCCACTCGTTGGTGGTGAAGTGGTGCTGTTTCGCAGATCGACTTACCAGTGCGTGCTGCAGCTGAAATTCCACTATCTCCTGCTGTTTGCACAGTCTCTCCAGCATGTGCAAGGTGGAGTTCCACCTTGTGTGTACGTCGCATATGAGGCGGTGAGCGAGAAGGCCGAAGTTATGCTGCAGGAGAGCAGCAGAAGGGTAAGAACGCCAAAAGCGCACACAGTTTCTGCAGCAGCTCTGACATATCAGGGTAATTTTTCAGGAACCTCTGCACCAAATTGAGCACATGCGCCAGGCAAGGGATGTGCGTCAAACTGGCTAGGCCCATAGCTGCTACGAGATTTTGCCCGTTATTGCACACAACCAAGCCAGGCTTTAGGCTCAGCGGCACCAACCAATCATCGGTCTGTTGTTCCATTCCCGTCCAAAGCTCGTGCGCATTGTGGTTTTTTCCCCAAAAAATTTTGAGTTTCAAAACAGCCTGCTGTTGTTTCCCCCTGGCTGTGCTGAAGTTGGTGGAGAAGGTGTTATGCTGACCAGATGAGGAGGCGGTAGAGGAGGAAGCGGAGGAGGCGGCAACGAGAAATATCCTGCAATCCTCGGTGGTGGTAGGACATGCACCAAACTGCTATCCGCCTCAGGCCCAGCCCCCAGTGCATTTATTTAGTGTGCAGTTAGGGAGATATAATGTCCCTGCCCGTGCTTACTGGTCCTTACATCGGTAGTTATGTGGACCTTGCCACAGATTGCGTTGTGCAGGGCACACCTGATTTGTCCGCCACTTGATTGTGCAGGGCAGGGGTGGCTCTCCTAGAAAAGTATTGGTGGCTGGGAACCACATACTGTGAGACAGTCACTGCCATAAGGTTTTTAAAAATCTCTGTCTCCACCAGACGGAAATACAGCATTTCAAATGCTGGCATTCAGGGCCAGAGATTGTGGGTGGGTAGGGGGGAACTTCCTCTTTCTCTCCAGTGTTTGGGGGATGGACAGCTGAATGCTTCCATGGGACAGTGTGGACATGCTGGGTGATGGTGGTGTTGCTGCCACATACTCTGTTGGCACGGTGGAAGGTGCCACCATCACTCCAGAGGTGGCAGAAGAGGCTGAGACTGCAGCAGAAGAGGGAGCAAGAGGTGCCCGAGATCTTTAGTGGCTTTTCAGGTGTGTACTCCACTGCAGCTCATACTTTGCATTTAGATGCCTGGACATGTAGGTGGTGTTCAGGTTTAGAACATTTATGCCTTGCTTCAGGCTCTGATTGCACAGCGTGAAAACCACTCACGTCTCATTGTCTGAAGAACTGAAACGCCAGGGAACTCCATGGAGCTGGTTTTGGTATGCTCAGTGCCTTGGTGCGGTGGGCAGTAGCAGGCGTATTGGCTAGGGAACGGCTACTCTGCTTTTGCACCCTGTTCCCTCTTTTGCTGTGCCTTGCCGGTCTGCACACAGCAGAAAGCTACAGCAGTTGGCACCTGTGTTTCATCATCAGAGACGTGCTGCGGTGGTCCTTTCATATTAATTTCCCTGTCACATGTGCAGTGCAGGCATATCTCACACCAAAAATGTGTATATGTCACCGGCCGAACTAACAGTCAGATTAATTACATAAATTTCCCTGTCACGTATAAAGTGCACGTGTATCTCACACCAAAAATGAGTATATGTTACCCACCTAACTAACAGATGGATTAACTATATTAATTTCCCTGTCACATATGCAGTGCACGTGTGTCTCACACCAAACATGGGTATGTCACCAGCCAAACTAACAGTCAGAAGAACTATATTCACTTCCCTGTCACATATGCAGTGCACTTTTATCTCACACCAAAAATGGGTATATGTCACCCATCGAACTAACTATTATATGTTTGTGTCAGGGGTACACAAATGGTGCATTGCACCCACAAAAAATCACTTTATGTCACCCACAGATTTAACAGCCAGATTAATTATTATATTTCTGTGTCAGGGGTACAAAGATGGCGCATTGCACCTATAAAAAAAAAATCGCTCTTGCTCACCCACAGAATTAACAGCCAGATGTATTATTATATTTTTGTGTCAGGGGAGCAAAGCTGGTGTATTGCACCCACAAAAAATAATTATAGGTTACCCTCAAAACAAATAGCCAAATACCTAATACTCTCCCTTGCTTCAGCTGCCTGCTTCCTGTCCCTGCACTACTCAGAGCTGATGGCCAGTGCTACACGTGATCCAGCCTGTATAGAGGCTGGGTCACATGATGCACCGGCCAATCACAGCCATGCCATTAATAAGCATGGTTTTGATGGCTTCTAAGTGCCCACAGCTTAACAGCTTGTTGATTGGCTGACCTGCAGCCTTTCAAAAGCTTTAATAAATGCCCGAACAGTGAACACCAAACTCGAACCAGAACTTTGCCAGAAAAGTTCTGCTTCGGGTCCGGGTACCTGAACTCGCAAAGTTTGGTATGGACCATCTGTCAGTTCGGGTTAGGTCAACACTAAATAGCAATACTTTACCTTTTTTTTATTAATTTGTGTGATAACCCCACATTTTATTTGTAATTAATGCAGAAATCTAGGTAGTTCTGAAGGGATAAGTTACTTTTTATTGCAATGGCATAATCAGCAATTATATTCTAAGAAAGTTTATTTTTTTTGTCCAATGCAATTATACAGTTCAACTGTAAGATGTTTAGAAAGAGTATTACAATAAGTCCAGAAAGTTCAAACTAAGCAATTTAAGATTTATTAAAGACACATATTATTTTCAGTGGGAATTACTAGAATACCTCCTTATTGATTGACCCACTTTTTACGCGGGTATCCATGACATAAAATGTATTATGTCACTACTATGAAAACATCATTTGTAACTATTACTATCTATTTGAACAAAAAAAATCTAACATTTTATAGGGAGTAGAAAATGTGGTTCTTAGTATCAGTTTTATATACACTTGTGCTTTGCCATTCTTAATTTCTCCATCAAAAGGGACTTGCAAGACCTGTAAACTGTTTGATAGTCTGAGTTTTATATTTGTTCTTTATCTAATATAACAATGTGATTGTATTTAGTGTAAATGCTTATTTCCTGCAGAAAAAGTCCACAAAACTAACAAAACCTATAGCACAAGTACATATCCTGTTAGTTTATGTGTCCTAATAATATTCATATTACGTAATATTCATAGTGAGTCATAATAGGACTGACGAGGTCTATGTTTTCTCAACTATGTCTCCGTATGTCTCTGATTCATTTGAAGGCACATTGAGGGTTTCTATTTGGTGTATTCTCTAGAACAGTGTTCCTCAACTCCAGTCCTCAGGGCCCACCTTCCGGTTGTGTTTTCAGGATTTCCTTAGTATTGAGCAGGTGATATAATTAGTGTCAGTGTATCAGGGCTTACCACAAGTATTCATTCTGTGAGATATTCTCAAATCATGACCGAGAGGTGGACCCTGATGACTGGAGTTGAGGAACACTGGTCTAGAAGCATTGATTCTGTGTGAGGATTTCTCTCTACAGATAGTCTGATGGGTCATATATTTCTGACATTATAGGCAACTTCTCTGTCCTATTTGCTTCTAAGTTACTCTTTAAAATATTGTCTATGAAAACATATCTATGTTAGGAAATTACAAGTCACTGAGAAAGGAGGCAATGTCATTTAATGGACAGATTTAGGCAGGGGAGCAGGGTGTACGTGTGGGTGTAATTTTAGAGTCAATGATAGGCAGGATATCAACTCCATAAGCAAAAGGATACATGTAAGGTGCAGGAGCTGACAGTTGAAACATCCCGTAATCACAAGTGACCCAGATCACTAGAATAGTGAACTGCTGTGAAAGCAAACAGCAGGCTAGCGCATACAGAAAGAGAGGAGGAAGAACCTGTGAATCATTGGGCTTTTAAGTTTTGTCTTATCTGTTAGTAAATCACATAGAGTGATTATTAATAAAATTCAAAATAAAGGAAAATTTTAACAATACAGTGCATAGAATAGATGTAATTTGGGTCCTTAGGACCAAAATTTAAAAATAGCTGATTTAGGCAGAAAGACACACAGTACATTGGAGAAGAAGGGATATCTCAAAGGAAAATACTTGCAGTTGTGTTAGATGCAATTCTATAGACCACAATGTCCTTGTGTCAGTGGCAAAAGGTTCTACAACATTATGGAAGGAGAAGGTCAGATTCAGGTACATTCTAATACTGTATGGAGCTCTTGCTCCGTATGTATTGGAACAAAGTTTTATGGAAATTGACTTTGGATGTTTCATCTGAAGTCGATTCGCTCATCATTCCCTAGTGATAAACAATGCACATGCACACATATCCATTGGAATGAATTATGGATTCTACGTGCATCGCTTCTGCTTGGAAAACTCACTTAATTTGCCGAAAGCTCTGAAACAAACTGAGGGAAAACTCAGAGAATAACGATAGTTTTTCACTGACAGAACTCATACAAGTTCTGCATCACTCATGTGAAAGAGGCCTAAAAGGTGAGAAAACTTGCATGAGGATAGATGGAAGATACCCATGGACCAAGGTTGCTCATCCCCAGGCTAGGTTTTCACCCGGCCATTGTTATTACACAAGATGTTAGGAACAATAACAGTATTGTTATTCCCTGCATGTTATCAGTTATAAATATTTTTTTTATGCTGAATCAGATGTATGAGTCAGGGTGAGTTAATTTTACACATTAGTATCAAATTGAATCAATTCTGTAGAATCAACTTTCGACCCAAGCTTTTTTTTTTTTTTTAAAAGTGGATTCTATAGAATCTTTAATAATTTGATTTGGAGGAATTTTTTTATTTATTCATTCTTTGGGACACACACCAGAATGTCATCCACGGCTTTTCAGATCTAGTAAATTGCGTCAAATGCCCTGAATCGAGTTTCTAGAAATTTGCTCATCATTATAGTTATGAGGAGGACCCAAATAGGGGTGGATATGACAGGCAGAGTGCCCCTTTTCAAGAGCAATTGTTGGGCTCCTAGCTCTTGAAATTCTCCACTTCTCCTTAAAATTCATTAACACATTCCTCTACAAAATATCTAATACACAGTATGAAGTTGTTGATGAGGTGAACCTAGCCTACAGGGCCCTTGTGCAGCTGCACATATTGTATGTCTTCCCCTGATAACAAATGTGTATACTGTATGTGTTTCATATTTTATAACTTTTTAACTTTTTTTTTATCAAAAAATGTATGTTTGTAAAATAATTTTACTGATTTATTGACAGAAAAAGAACAAACCTTGAAGATTATATACTGGGGCTGATGCACAATCTAGAAAATTTCCTATACCCATGTCTTTTCTTTTTATGAAATTAATAAAAAGCAAGGGTATATTTAGATGCAGCCAATTAGATGCAAAAATCTTTGCAACTGTCCCATTCGTCTGAATAGATGTTTGCAGAAATCCAATCACATGCTGCAAAAGCAAACCCATTTAGAAACATAAAATGAATTTTCAGGTTCAGAAATGTCTGTAAAAATCTGCTGTTTGTGAGCTCAGAGCTTTCTTCAGGCCAAGCCATTTTAAAGGGTTCAGCTGTCAACTGCTGCAATACTAGTGTGTCCAAATCCCTACCATGCATAAATGTAAAAAGTTTAAAAATGGTATACAGTGTCTGAATATCTTCTGCTAGTTTTAATGATGTTTTATTTTAAGAAAAAAATATATGCTTCATTTTGTAGATACAATAAATTTCAAGATACAAAAATCTCTTGATTAGAAAGAGACTGATACCTTATTGCAAGAGTCAAGATGACACTTTTCCCTGCCCTACTTGACTATAAGATGGCAAGACTAGCTGACCTACTGTACAGAACTTATGGAATGAAAATAATTTTCTGAAGGCAATGTGCAGTCTATGCCACATCACCCAAAGCACCATACAACACAGATCATCAAAATTTTTGCACTTGAAACACCACGGATGAGCTAAAGAATAAAGCACATTATGTTTTATGATGAGCTGAGCCCTTGAGATTTCGGTGGGTGAAAGAGCTATCAATCTATGGCAGATATCTTTATAAAATATCAATGTAGACTTGATTAAAAAAGCCTGATTATTGAGCAGAAAAACGCTGTCGATTTGCTTCTAATTACACAGCAACACATGTACAGCTCACAATAAGCGACCACCACTGTTAATCAAGGCACAGAAATATTTCCACTTTATAATCAATTATCTTCTACACAATCACTAAAGGAGTCTGAACTAATGCAGGGACATGATAGAGTTTTGCCTGTAACCCAGCAAATGTAGCTGGATAGTCGAAATAATCTCGACTGAGACATTTAGTAATTAACCTTAGTTATGAATAGCGATAAATCATACACTATGTATCAAATTGAGATAATATGGATGCACATTTTAATGAACTGTAACTCTTTGTTTCTATGAAAGAAGTGGAAAATTGTATCAATTTAGCCTAATGTGGTGAAATTCTGACTTGAAAAGAGCTTTAGAATATTTGAAATAAAATGGATCATTTAAAATGGACACCTGCCACTTTATAATACTGATTAATGGGCTTGTCTAAAATAAAAAATAAAAATACAGCACCACTCTTATTCTTGGGTTGTGTGTGGTACTGCAGCTCAGCCTCATTCATTTGGATGGGGGGATACTGCAATTAAAGACTGTGCCAATAGACAAGAGTGGTGCTATTTCTGGTTTAATTAAAATCTCCAATCTCAGACAAACTATTTAGCAACAAGCATGCAGTATCTAACATAATCATTATCAAAAATGCATGTGCAAGTGGTACATCCATTCATGTCTCCTACAACCATACCTTGTTTTAAAAACAACTCATTAACAACCTTTTCCAGAACATAATATTATAATGTCATTACATGACTTTTGTGTTGATCTATACATCATTACATTAGAGCTTTAGAGGTAATAATAGTTGGACAGATGGTGTAGTTTCAAACCAGTCCCTGGTGCATGAGGGAGCACAAAATCCCCTCTGACAAATATGATAATACTAGTGCTATAAATGGCATGTAACAGGTGCTTTGACTCCTTAACGGGATTGTTTGCCCCTGAAGACCCCACAGCGGTTTTCTACAGACCTCACAGCGTGGCCAGATCCGCAGTGGTAATCATAGTCAACTGAACCCAGCAGCTGGATTCTTGGTACATCACTACACCATGGGCTCTGCAGGTTTTGGTCTCCCCACATCAACATCTGGTTTGACATGGGTCATTTGAGAGCTACAGCCAATGACAGGCCTCAGTGAAGATGTGTCACCTATACGTCCAGGTGACTGGGTCATGTGAGGCAAACAGTATTATTATGGAAGGAGATAAAAAAAAAACAAACACACAATTGGTATTGACACATACATGATACAAAAATCAATGATAGAAGGTTTGTTTATCCTGTCTCCCAAATATAGAATAAAAAGCAATGAAAAGGTATGTACCTTAAAATGGTTGCAAAACATCAAGCTGTTTTGTAAAAAAAAAATAGCCATATAGCTTCGCAGAATAAATTAGCTTTTTTTTTTTAATAAAGGACCCGGGCTCTCCTTCTTCTGGTAACTCACAGGTCTGTGCGGCACATTGCTATAAACATAAGCAATGCGCCGCACAGACCTGTGAGTTACCTGAAGAAGGAGCGCCGGAGGCCGAAGCGCATGTAAGTACAGTATAATGCTGCTGACTAACTGACCATGGCAGCCAGGACTTCAGTAGCGTCCTGACTGCCATGGTAACCGATCGGTGCCCCAGCATTACACTGCTTGGACTCCAATCAGAACTGCCACTGCCACCAATGATGAGGGGGGGAGGGCGCACTGCCCACCAATGATTTTAATACTGGGGAAGGGGGTGAGGGCGCACCACTGCCCTCCAATGCAAACAGTGTAGAAACATTCCTGGCACCCAACCTCTGACAGGGAGCTGCCGTCTGCGCAATTAACCCTAGGGTGCCGCGGATGGCAGAGCCCTGTCAGAGGTAAGGTGCTGGGAATGTTTCTACACCGTTTGCATTGGTGGGCAGCGGTGCACCCATCCCAGTATTAAAATCATTGGTGGGCAGTGCGCCCTCCCCTCCCCCCATGGAAATGCCTTGGGGTTAGAATATACCACCAGATCGGATTTTTCTCCAATCCGATGGTATTTTCTAACTTCAAGCATCCCCATCACCATGGGAACGCCTCAGGGTTAGAATATACCATCGGATCTGAGTTTTCACGATCTTGAAAACTCAGATCTGAAAAAACAGGCAGTTTTTTTGGGAACCAGACACTCTCTCCTCTTCCGAGCAGGGGGAGCCTGGGGTTCTCTCATTGTCTTACATTGTGCTCGGATGCTCAGTAGAACACACGAGCATCCCGATGTGTTTGGCCAGAGCACCCGAGCACACAAGCACTTTGGTGCTCGCTCAACACTAGAGGCTACCAACATTTTGTAGGCAATCATTTTCGTTATCTTGTACATAAATTGGACTTGCAACTATTTAGCATATGATTAGTTATGTAGATTCTTGTCACGTAACTGCATTGTTACTCTTTTGCTCATGTTGGTGGAACAATATTTTTCTTTTTGTATACTACAAATTACAACCTGTTCGCACATAGCTCAGTGTGTTATTAGGTTAATTCACAAGCAAAATATCAGGTTCTCATCCAGGAGCATCCATGAAGAATACTTCCCAAGAAAAGAGAAACAGCATCATCCAGATCATCAATAGTGGTATCTTGGCCAAGAAAATTACCAGACTGCATCATGTGAATGCCATGACAGTTGGAAAAATATGAAATTAAGTCCATCCATCCATTCCAAAGTCAACAAGTCGGTTCATCACAAGGCCTATCAGTTCTGGCGTTACAAACAGCAGGGAAGGTGGCTTGTATGCTTCATAATAGTAAGATCACAGACATCCATGCAAGCACCTTACAACGCGCATTACAAAAGACTGGAATGGTGGCCCAAGAAAAGGTGAAGCATAGTGATGAGCGAACATACTCGGTCGAGTACTGGTTTGGCTCGAGCATCACTATGCTCGGCAGATCCAAGCACTCGGCCGAGTAGCACATGTGCTCGAGTGCCATGCCCGAGTCTCCTCGTTTGGTGCTTTTTAAGCAGCCAATAAACGTGCAGGTAAGTATTGCCATCACCGTAATGCCATTAGACATGTTTTCTACTGGCATTACAGTGATTGGCTGCCAGGAACACGTCATCGGGTGCTATATCGCACCCGGTCACGCGGGTTCGGCTCATTGCGAATAAGGGAGAGCTGCTGTTATGAAGGGACAGAGAGTGTAGGGCGAATTTGGTCACAAATTACAAATTTTAAAGACGTTTCTAAGTCCTTTTAAGGACTATTGTTAGAGGTGGCAGCAAAATTTATTTTGGGGGAATTATTTTTTTGTGTCAGGGCGACATTCATTTTCTGTTTTCTACTAACGCTGCTTGCTGTGAGCAGTGAGAAGCAAATCTACACTTTTTTCTAGACAGTGTGTGAGGCCTATATTTAATCCAAATAGCAGTTACAGACAGTCAGTTTCTGTATTATACAAACTCTGCATGCTGTGAGCAGTGAGAAGCAAATCTACACTTATTTCTAGACAGTGTGTGAGGCCTATATTTAATCCAAATCACAGTTACAGACAGTCAGTTTCTGTATTATACAAACTCTGCTTGCTGTAAGCAGTGAGAAGCAAATCTACACTTATTTCTAGACCAGTGTTTTCCAACCAGTGTGACTCCAGCTGTTGCAAAAATACAACTCCCAGCATGCCCGGACAGCCTTTGGCTGTGCAGGCATGCTGGGAGTTGTAGTTTTGCAACAGCTGCAGGCCCACTGGTTGGGAAATACTGTTCTAGACAGTGTGTGAGGCCTACATTTAATGCAAATATCAGTGACATCCAGTGTCAATATGAAGAAGGCGAGTATTAAGGGACGGGGAAGTGGATGTGATTCTGATGGTCCACGCAGAGGCCATGGCTCAGGGCACGTTGCAACTGTGCATGCTGCCAGAGCACAAGTAAAACAGTCATCCACGATACCTAGCTTCATGTCCCAGTTTGCAGGGTGTCGCAAGACAACACTCTTGAAGTCAGACCAGTGCCACCAGATGGTCGGTTGGATCAGTGTTTCCCAACCAGTGTGCCTCCAGCTGTTGCAAAACTACAACTCCCAGCATGCCCGGACAGCCTTTGCCTGTGCAGGCATGCTGGGAGTTGTAGTTTTGCAACAGCTGGAGGCACACTGGTTGGGAAACACTGGGTTGGATTGCAGCAGATAATGCTTCCACTGGGTTAAGCACAACCCTGTCTTCCACCAAGTCCAGTCTTAGTAGCCAACAGTCTGGTCAACAACACAATCCTCACCCTGATCATCCTTCCTCCCACCATGTAGAGCCCTCTCCCCAAGCACTCTTGAAGAGGGACATGAGATCTTTTGCCCTGATTCTCAAACTTTAGGGCCTTCACACTCACAAGATGATGTGTTTAAGGAGGTGGATGATGACGAGACACAGTTGCCATCAAGTCAACCACAATTACTGTCTGCAGAGGTTGATGAAGAGGATGATATACCGTTGTCAATCACTGAAGTTGTGTTGGAGTCAGCAAATGAGGAGGATGATCACCGTGGGGAAGTTCAAGAGGACTTTGTGGATGATGAGGTCACTGACCCAACATG
Organism: Bufotes viridis; assembly: GCA_033119425.1. NCBI lineage: Eukaryota > Metazoa > Chordata > Amphibia > Anura > Bufonidae > Bufotes > Bufotes viridis. The sequence continues at coordinate 35,800,686 of CM065596.1, read as the reverse complement.
GGAAGGTGGAAATGCGAGCGAGGACAGCAGTTCCGAGGGGGAGAGATCTGCAGCACCGCAAAAGGCTGGAAGAGGCAGTGAGGTGGCAACAGGGAGAAGGCAGGCCACGGCAAACAGGCTGGCAAGTGTTCCACTTAGCACCCCCATGCGGAAATCACCCTTGCCAAGGGGTAGGTGTTCTGCGGTATGGCGCTTTTTTGCGGAAAGTGCAGACGACAAAAGAATAGTAGTTTGCAACCTGTGCCACACCAAAATGAGACCGAGGTGTGAACATTATCAGCCTTACCACCACCAGCATGATCCACCACCTGTACCATCGCGAGCACCATCAGCGACCACATCCACTTCCATGTCCCAGCGCAGCGTCCAAATGACTTTACCCCAGGCATTTGAACGCAAGTGCAAATACCCAGCCACCCACCCACAGGCCATGGCACTAACCGCCCAACTTTCTAAGTTACTGGCGGTTGAAATGTTGCCATTTAGGCTTGTGGACACTGAGGCCTTTCACGGCCTGATGTCGGCGGGCGTCCCTCGGTACTCAGTGTCTAGCCGCCACTATTTTTCCCGGTGTGCCGTCCCTGCCTTACACCAGCATGTGTCTGCTAACATCACCCGTGCCCTGACCAACGCAGTTACTGCTAAGGTCCACCTAATGACTGACACATGGACAAGTGCTTGTGGTGGCCAGGGCTGCTACATTTCCCTGACTCACTGGGTAAACGTAGTGGAGGTTGGGAGCAACTTGTACCCTGGGATGGCACAGGTCCTACCGACGCCCAGGATTGTGGGCCCTACTTCTATTAGGGTTACCGCCAGCACCTATGTAAGTGGCTCCTCCTCTTCCACTTCCACCTCTGAATTCTCCGCGTGCAAAACCAGTCAGCCATCAGCTGGTAGCTGGAAGCAGTGTAGCACTGCTGTGGGGATGAGTCAACAGGCCGTGCTGAAGATGATATGCTTAGGGGATTAACAGAACACCTCTGCAGAGCTGTGGCAGGGGATAAGAGACCAGACTGAGCTGTGGCTCTCGCCACTCAACGTGCAACCAGTCATGGTTGTGTGTGATAATGGGCGTAACTTGGTGGCGGCTTTGGAGATCGGCAAGCTCACACACACACATCCCATGCCTAGCCCACGTCTTTAACTTAGTGGTTCAGTGGTTTCTGAAAACCTACCTCATTTTGCCCGAGCTACTGGCGAAGGTGATGCTGCAGCAGCGCTTGAAATTGCCAGCTCACAGGCTGTTGTGCGACGTGAGCACATGCTCGAACTCCACGTTTCACATGTTTGCCAGGCTTTGAGAGCAGCAAAGGGCAGTAATTGAATACTAGCTGCAGCACGGTCGTCGCCTTTTCAGTCAGCTTCCGCTCTTCACAAGCGAGGAGTGGGCATGGATGTCTGACCTCTGTGAGGTGTTAAAAAACTTTGAGGAATCGACACAGATGGTGAGCGGCGATAACGCTATTCCCAGTGTAACCATCCCACTTCTGTGTCTACTCAAACGCTCGCTGCTCACAATTAAGGCCAACGCTGTTCGTGGGGAAGCGTTGGAAATGGGGGAAGAAGACATGACCCTGGGTGATAGCCAGAACACCCTTAGTTTGTCTTCTCAGCGTGTATTAGAGGAGGAGGAGGAGGAGGAGGAGCAGGGGACGGTTTCCTCCGCTACACAGGGTGGAACTTTAATTCCATCTGTTCAGCGTGGGTGGACAGAAGAGGAGGAAGAGAATGAGGAATTGGACAGTCATCCTCCTTATGACGGCAACAAAGTCTTGCCCACTGGTACTCTGGCACACATGGCTGACTTCATGTTAGGCTGCCTTTCACGTTACCCCCGTGTTATACGCATTTTAGATAACAGGGATTACTGGGTGTGCACCCTTCTGGACCCCTGCTACAAAGAGAACTTCTCATCTGTCATTCCTCCGGTGGAGAGGACGGGCAAAATGGTGCTATACCAGAAGTTAGTTGTTGACATATTGCTGCAAAAATTTCCTTGGGCAACCGAGGTGGGGAGACAAGGGGAACACACAGCACTTCCAGCAAAGGCTGGGCAACACTCTCCAAGGCTTGGGACAGTTTTATGACACTCCGTCAGCACCCTCAACATGATGCACGTCCTGGTGTCACAAGGAGGGAAAAGTTTTGGAAGATGGTGAAGGAGTACGTAGCAGACGGTGTCAGTGTCCTCAGTGATCCCTCAGTGCCTTACAACTACTGGGTGCCCAAGCTGGACACGTGGCGTGAACTGGCGCTCTATGCCTTGGAGGTGCTGGCCTGCTTGCCGCCAGCGTTTTGTCTGAGAGTGTATTTAGTGCTGCTGGTGGCATTATAACAGATAAGCGTATCTGGCTGTCAACTGAAAATGCTGACAGGTCGACTCTTATAACGAACAGCGAATAAATGAACAAGGCCTGGGTTGCCCCTGACTTCTCCACTCCACCAGAGGAAAGCCACAACTGAACATAAAGGCCCTTTAAATGTGTTGTTTAGAATGTACTGAATACTCTGTATTCCCATGCACCCCTTCAGCCACAAAAAAGGGTATATGGTTGAATCTTCCTTTTCACATCCTCCTCCTCCATCATATCTACATGCTTAATTGTCGCATATAATGCCATCGCGTATATGCCTTCTCATAATTTTTCAGATGGTCAGCTCACCCGCAGGCCCTCGCATAAATAATGTTTTCGATGGTCAGCTCACCTGTAGGCCCTCGAATATAATTTTTCGGATGGTCAGCTCACCTGCAGGCCCTCACCCATAATGTTTTAGATGGTCAGCTGAGCTAAAGACCTTCACCCCTAATGTTTTAGTGGGTCACCAGCAGGCCATGAATCATACTTTACCTCTCCTATATAACGTTTCCTCATCCTAAATACCTGTGACATTCCCTGTAATTTTTTTGTACTCGTTCCAATGACAGGCTCTCTTAAGAGTCCTGTATTGTTATTTATCGTCACTACCTCCATGAGTCGGTACTGGGAAATTTGCGCACCCCCGTCTGTCTTTCTTGGAAGTGGTAGCCTTGGACATCCCTCAGGTTCGCTTTCCGGAAGCGAACCCTGATTCCCCATTACCCATGATCACCATGGTAGGCACAAAAAATAACATCGAAAGTTGATAGAGCAGACATCTGAATAGATTGTCAACATCACGGGGACATGCGATCAGCTTAGAAGTTATCTAGAGTTAACAAAGCGGCAGCAGGCCCTCACCTACAATTTTTTACACGGTCAGCTCAACGTCCATTCCTCTTCCAAGTTCATTATCATCAGATGACTGGTCTGGTCAACACAATCGTAATCACCGGGGGTCACGTAACTAATTAGCATGGAGGAGTGTCTTCGGTTATCGAAATGAACCACACAAATCGACTCGATCCACACTCTCAAAACGGCCATGCTCCAGCACCCACAGAATCATGAAATAGGTATCAATTCTTTCCGTGTCCGGGCCGGGTGAGGCTTCCCATGCATAGTCAAATTAAGTCAAATCCACTCCTGGTGATGCCCTTCCATCAATTAGTTTAAGTTTCAGCTTTGCAACCATACTCCCCCTGGAACTCAAAGACTTTAGTTTCCCAGAAAACGCTCGGCAGGAAATGGGAATAACGCTGACGGGGATTGTCTTCGAACCTCCAACTTAAGTTGTTGATTAATAAAAATGTTCGTGGCAACAAAGGTTTTCGGCTGTGGTTCGGCTTGCGCCGGTACAAGAATTTCACCTCTACAGGTACAATACGGATGCCACCGGACGTTCCTCTTCCAATGAGTTCAGTTTGATCATCCAAGAGTCCGGTCAACACAATGGAAACAACCGGCCGTCCCTCTTAGTTAAGGCCCCAGTTCCGAAAATCACGAACAGTTTTGTCTGAACTTGCTTTATATAAAAGTAAATATACAGGAAAGAATGTTTCCTAACAATTTTTAATCTAAACTCACTTTTAACTTCGGTTTTGTGATTTTTATGGTCAGTCTGTAAAAGTGGTGTACAACTCGGGCAACATCGTTACCAGCAGCAACATTGTATTCCAAAATGCATCCAGACATCCTCCCATGCTGTCCCCGACCCATTTCAGTGGTTTTTCCATCAATTTCTGACCTTTTCCTATGAACCAGGCACCCTCCCCTCTTCAGAGCAGGGGGTGCCTGGTTTAATGCTCGGGTCCTCCCATTGACTTTCTATCCCATGCTCAGGTCCTCCCATTCTATAGGGCAGAGCACCCGAGCATCACTAATAGTTACCCTCAAGAGAAATCATCCTTCTCCCAAAATATTGAGAGACTAACCTTTATAAAGATGAATCAGGCGTGGATCAACCAGGTTTTCCAGACACCATTGCTTGATGCAACAGAATAATTTTTTCTGCCACTAGTGATCATGCTATAGTTTGCTGTCACACTGGAATATTCTGCAAAATGGGCCGTTATGTCTAGCCACATGCTTCTGCCTCCATCCTGATGCTGCCACCTGCTTCATGCCACCCACCAGCTGCCTCTACGGCCATTGCAATAAAGGGGCTTCTTGGCCTACTGATATGTAGTTGTTAAATTAAAAAAAAAAAGATATGCATGCTACTGTGCCTTGCTAAAAACTGATTTCAGACCTAAATGGCCAAAACGTATGCAAATTGATCATAAGTCCTCTTTCAGGTGGTGAGTATTTGGTCAGTGTTTTGCATCAGTATTTGATCAGAATTTGTATGCCAAATCAGGAGTGCATCCAAAACATAGGTGAGATGCAAATAATTCCATCACATTTTATCTCTGTTTTGGGCTCACTCTTGTTTTTGGCTTACACATACTGATCAAATACTGATGCAAAACACTGAACAAATACTCACCATCTAAAAGAGGCTTTATAAATGATCAAAATACAGGATTGTTTTTGTTTTTAGTTTTCTGGTGTTCTGATGGATCAGAACACAACATTACTGCCATTGCTACTGCCCAATTTGTCATGGGGCCACTACTGTCACTGCCACATTCCCTACTCTGTCTTGGGGCCACTATGGTCACTGCTACTACTGACACCAACGTCCCCACTCGGTCATGGGGCCACTACTGCTACTGCTGCTGTTGCCATTGTCCAAACTCTGTTATGGGGCCACTACTGTTACTGCCACCCATCCCCACTCTGCCATGGGCCACTACTGCAGCTGCTGCCACCCCCATCACCACTCTGTCATGGCGCCGCCATTGCTACTTCTGCTGCTGCCATCGTCCCCACTCTTTCATTGGGCCACTACTGTCACTGCCACCTTGCCCATTCTGCTATGGGGCCACTACTGCCACTGCTGCTGCCACCATCCCCACTGTGTCATGAGGCCACTTTCGTTATGCTTACTGTTAATTCGGAAGAAAATCCAATTTCAAATCAAAGTTTGACGAATCGTCCAAATCAAATTTTTCAAAACTTCACTCATCTCTAATCATAAGTTTTGCCATGTCCCAAAATGCCCAAACTATTAAAGTATTTATCCCATACAGTGAACAGTGTAACAGAAAAAAAAAACTAAATGGCCAATTTGCATTTTTTTGTTGTTTCACAACCTAAAATCATATCAATGAAAAATACAGATTGCCCCACAAAAAAATGAGTCATCACACAGTTTCATAGACAAAAATCTAAAAAGTTATAGAGGTCAGAATATGGTGATGCAACAAAAAAATATTTTTAAAGTTCAAAGAAAAACTTTCAAAATGTAGCATTGCTATAACCATACTGATCAGCAGAATCAAGATAACCTATCATTTTTACCACATAGGAAACGCTATTAAGATGAATGACAGATTTTCCCCTATTTCCAATTCCACCATATTTAAAATGTATTACCAGCTTTCTACTACATTGTGCACAATAGCAAATGGTGCCTTTGGAAAGTACAATTTGTCCTGCAAAGAAAACAAGCCCTCATCCATCTATGTGAATGGAAAAAAAAATAAAAATAAGTTATGCTTCTGTGAAGGCAGGAAATAAAAACAAAAAAACATGGGAAACATCAAGGGTTAAAGATACTGTTGCTGATGCTGCTGGTTTTCCTTGAATAGCAATTAGCAGATTCATGCATTTTTTCAACCCATGTTAGTCATATACAACATCTAAAATGAATATGTCTTTCTTTTCAATAGCAACTGACCATGACTTTTCCAGTATCCAGACTTAAAATAGTCCTAAAGAATCATTGGCCAGCTGACATGAGTTACAACAAGTGTACCCCTGTTCACTGTACAAGGAAGCATGTTCTGAAAATTTTGCAAAATGTACTCCTACTCAAGACTTCAACTAATCATTAATAGTTAATTGGAATCTACAAGGTTGACATTTCAATCATAACCTAGATTAAGCCTGAAATATTGAACTTGTACCTTTAATAGCTCATTAACATTTAATCTAATCCTATGTGTCTTACTTTTACGTAAAGTTTAGAGTGTATAAAAGAGCAGCACAATAAAGCTATTAAAGGATTGTTTTTCTACAAAATATACCAAATATGTTATACATAGCAATAGCATTAATTAGATGCTGATATATCCAAAATGAAAGCAATAAAAAAAAAATGTATAAAATGTATATAGTCTGTTTTTGCTTTATGTGTCTGAACCAATTGTATTAAATAGTGCACCATTTTAGCCATTTCTATCAGACATCTGTTATTTTAGATGGAATAAAAAGTCCCTTGTGGAGGATGAAAATAACGTGTGTCAAATAGAAATTGCTAAAGCAGATGAAAAATGAGCATAAAAATAACTCAAAATAAAGAGTCCTTTTTTGGCCACAAAAACGTAAATATTTGATTTTATAAATGTCTCAATATGTTTTTACCAGCAAATAAAACATAGAAATGCCTATTTACATATATATATATATATATATATATATATATATATATATATATATATATATATGTATTATTTTTCTTACTAGGAATTTGTGATGAGTGGCAAAGGCAATATTCAAATTTGTGATATTTTGCTAATTTTTGGCCAAATATTCACAAATTTAAGAATTTGTGATTGCGAAAATCAGTAATTTAATATGCGCATATTGTGCTCACAATTTCCTTACCTATAACATGTAATAAACAGACAATCAACAATGGCAGCATGCCAAAAGCCAGGTACTTGCAAGCCAACAATCTATCCATGAGACAGGTATAGTCTGCATACCTTACAATGGCAGCCTTCTGCACAATTTTTTATTTTCCCCCCTCAGATGGGAATATTTACGATCAATCACTCATAAACGTTCCACCCCATCATCAGACTTTATTACATATTTTCTTCAAGTTGCAAACTTTACATAGTCAATAACAATCTTATCCTATGACCACTCTACCAGATCTATCCATTTTTTCACCTTCCATATTCCTTCTGCATCCACAGCCCCCTTTCTTTTAACATCCCACAAGTAAAACATATACAATTTCCCTAATACCACACTTTCTTTCACACTTAACTCTTTCCTTCTAAACTCATACACATTCCTCACATCCCATAATACTTTCTTCAAACATGCCATAAACAACCACAGCACTCTTTCTTTTTAACCTCTAAATCCTAACCCAAACATCATTACCACAAAGGTCAAACAAAATTCTTTACATAACTTTCCTAACTTCCTAATTACTTCTCTAGCATACAAACAATTCCAAAAGAGATGTACTATATTCTGCTTCCCTCTACATTTATGTCATGGACAATCCTCGCTCCTTACCAGTGTGGTAGCAGTCCATGTAACGTCTGCCACACTATCTCACTCTGCCTATTTGTCACACCATTCATTCTCACCTTTTCCCCTACCTTCTTCACATCACATCCTGTCTAGTGTTGATCACGAATTTTCGAATTGCGAATTTTAATCGCGAATATCAGCACTTCGAGAATTTGCGAATATTTAGAATATCACAAAATATATTCGCAATTGCGTATATTCGCTTTATGCGAATTTTTAATATGCAAATTTTCGCATGCAAGAAGATAATGTCATTATTTTCTTGTTTGCGAAAATTCGCATTAAAAAATCACATAAATTAGCATAACAATTTGCATAAATTAGCATAAAAATTCATAAGCTGGTATTTAAAAGGTATCTTTTAAATGTCAGTTTATGCGAATTTTTATGCAAATTTATGCGAATTTTTATGCGAATTTTTTATGCGAATTTTCGCAAACAAAAAAATAATGTCTGGAGATTACGAATTTGCGAATTTTCGAATATATGGCGAATATTCGCCCAAATATTCGCGAGATATCACAAATTCGAATATTGCCCCTGCCGCTCATCACTAATCCTGTCACCATATTTATATCGCATTCAATCTTTTTTCCCTCAATTACACACTAACCTCCTTGTCACACAGCTCAAACTTTGTCAAAAACTTCACAACACATACATACCATATAGGACTTTCAAAAGCAATTGGCTTAAGCAAATCTCTTTCACCCCACTTTAATCTAAACAAAACATACTTACTAGCATACTTACTATTCTTCTCAATAGCTCTCAGAATAATATTTACTATATTCACTCCCAAAAGAAGTCTAAGTTTGGTAAATCCAAGCCTCCCTTCTCTATCTTCTTCATTAAAACTTCTCTCCTAGCTCTCTAATACCTAGAATTCCAAAAAAAGACAAACAATATCTGATTTAGCTGTCTCATGCACATGTATCCCGGAGGGAGAACATATGCTGTGTACAAAAAAAAAAATTGGCAATACCACACCACTCTTAATTACTAAAGTATTCCCAAAAAGGTACAGATTATGCATTTTCCAAAAGTTGCGTTTTTTCTCTACTCTTTTCTTCATATCATTCCAACTTTCTTTCCCATCAAGACATCCTGTAAATTTCACCCCAAGCACCCTTATTGGTCCAGTCACCACATTTACACCTATATCCACACTTAAATTCCTACCTCCAAAACTTTTACACTCACTTTTATCCCTTTTCACTCTGAAAGCCGACACTCCGCAAAAAATTGAAACTAATTGCTACATACTTTATCTTTATGTATCAACCCCAACAAAGGCTCAATCACACAAATAAAAGCCACTGGCAAAAGTGGACATCCCTGCCATACTCCAGAATTGGCCTGTACTCTGCTACTTACATTCCCATTCAACAACACATTACTATATATTCCTTCATACAAGCTTCTCACTCTCCAAACAAAATCTGAAGGAAAGCCTAATCTTAACAACACCCTAAACAAAAATGTATGTGATAATCTATCGAACGCTTTCTCGACAATGGAGCGGTCATTAGACAGTAAAAAGAGTTAAATGTCTGCCACCAAGACAGTAAGCAAGTACGTGAAAGTTAGGCCCCTGACACCCAGACAGAGGAGAGAGCTCCCATAGCAGCAAAAGAGGCATCATGTCACCCACCAACGGAGAAAGACACTTTTAGTTATTTAGGCCCCAGCACCCAGACAGAGGAGAGAGGTTCCAAAGCAGAGAATCAGGCTTCATGTCACCCACCAATGGAGAAGGCCACTTTCAGATATTTAGGCCCCTGACACCCAGACAGAGGAGAGAGGTCCCATAGCAGCAAAAGAGGCATCATGTCACCCACCAACGGAGAAGGACACTTTCAGATATTTAGGCCCCTGGCACCCAGACTGAGAAGAGGTTCATTTAACTTTGAGTTGCTCTGCAAAATAATGGTAACATTAAAAAAAGAGGATTCAATAAAGAAGTGCCCTGGAGTATAATAATATATGGTTAAGTGGAGGTAGTTATAAATGTCTATTCTGCACAAGGGATGGACAGGTCCTGTGGGATCCACGCCAGGTTCATTTTTATGAACGTCAGCTTGTCCACATTGGCTGTGGACAGGCGGCTGCGTTTGTCAGTAATGACGCCACCTGCCGAGCTTAATACACGTTCAGACAAAACGCTGTCCGCCAGGCAGGCCAGCACCTCCAAGGTATAAAAGGCTAGCTCTGGCCACGTGAACAATTTGGAGACCCAGAAGTTGAATGGGGCCGAACAATCAGTTAGTACATGGAGGGGTGTGCACACGTTCTGTTCCACCATGTTAGCGAAATGCTGCCTCCTGCTAACATGTTCCATATCAAGTGGTGGTGCAGTTAGCTGTGGCGTGGTGACAAAACTTTTCCACATCTCTGCCATGCTAACCCTGACCTCAGAGGAGCTGGCCGTGACACAGCTGCGTTGGCGGCCTCTTGCTCCTCCAATGCCTTCACCTTGGGCTTCCACCTGTTCCCCTGTGACGTTTGGGAATGCTCTCAGTAGCGCGTCTACCAAAGTGCGCTTGTACTCGCGCATCTTCCTATCACGCTCCAGTGCAGGAATTAAGGTGGGCACATTGTCTTTGTACCGGGGATTCAGAAGGGTGGCAACCCAGTAGTCCGGACATGTTAAAATGTGGGCAACTCTGCTGTCGTTGCACAGGCACTGCAGCATGTAGTTGCTCATGCGTGCCAGGCTGCCCAGAGGTAAGGACAAGCTGTCCTCTGTGGGAGGCGTATCGTCATGGTTCTCTGTTTCCCCCCAGCCACGCACCAGGGATGGGACCGAGCTGCGTTGGGTGCCACCCCGCTGTGAACATGGCATGCTCCTCCTCGTCTTCCAGTAGTGGACCCTGGCTGGCCACATTTGTACCTGGCCTCTGCTTTTGCAAAAAACCTCCCTCTGAGCCACTTCTAAGAGACTGGCCTGAAAGTGCTAAAAATGACCCCTCTTCCTCCTCCTCCTCCTCTTCCTGGGCCACCTCCTCTTCCATCATCGCCCTGTTTTCTCAAGGAGACATAAAAGTGGTATTGTAACACTGATAACGGCGTCATCGCCACTGGCCATGCTGGTGGAGTACTCGAAACAGCGCAACAGGGGACACAGGTCTCACATGGAGGCCCAGTCATTGGTAGTGAAGTGGTGCTGTTCTGCAGTGCGACTGACCCGTGCGTGCTGCAGCTGAAACTCCACTATCGCCTGCTGCTGTTTTCACAGTCTCTCTAGCATGTGCAAGGTGGGTTCCACCTGGTGGGCACATTGCATATGAGGCGGTGAGCGGGAAGGCCGAAGTTACACTGTAGCGCAGACAGACGAGAAGCGGCAGGATGTGAACGCCGAAAGCGTGCACAGACGGCCCACACCTGATGCAGCAGCTCTGACATGTCGGAGTAGTTGTGAATGAACATCTGCACCACCAAATTCAGAACATGCGCCAGGCAAGGGATGTACGTCAAACCGGCTAGTCCTAGAGATGCGACGAGATTTCGCCCATTATTGCACACCACCAGGCCGGGCTTGAGGCCCACCGGCAGCAACCACTCGTCGATCTGTTGTTCAATACCCTGCCACAACTCCTGCGCGGTTAGTGGCCTGTCCCCCAAACATATGAGTTTCAGAACGGCCTGATGACTTTTACCCCGGGTTGTGCTGAAGTTGTTTGTGAAGGTTTGTGGCTGACTGGATGAGAAGGTGGAAGAATAGGAGGAGGAAGCCATGTAGGATGAGGAGGCTACAGGAGGCAAAGAATGATGCCCTGCGATCCTTGGCGGCAGAAGGACGTGCGCCAAAGAACTCTCCACCTGAGGCCCAGCCGCCACTACATTTACCCAGTGTGCAGTAAGGGAGATATAGCGTCCATGGCCGTTCTTATTGGTCCACGTATCTGTGGTTAGGTGGACCTTGCCACAGATGGTGTTGCGCAGTGCACACTTGATTTTATCGGATACTTGGTTGTGGAGGGAAGGCATGGCTCTCTTGGAGAAGTAGTGGCGGCCGGGAACAACATACTGGGAGACAGCCATCGCCATCAGCTGTTTGAAGCTGTCTGTGTCCACCAGCCTTAATGACAGCATTTCAAAGGCCAGTAGTTTAGAAATGCTGGCATTCAGGCCCAGGGATCGAGGGTGGGTAGGTGGGAATTTACACTTTCTCTCCAAGGTTTGTGACATGGAGAGCTGAACGCTGCCGTGTGACATGGTGGAGATGCTTGATGACGGAGGTGGTGTCGGTGGCACATCCTCTATTTGGTGGGCGGCAGGTGCCAACATTCCTCCCGAGGCGGAGGAAGAGGCCGAGGCAGCAGCAGAAGAGGGAGCAGGGGGAGCCAGAGTGAGTTCCTTGCTTTTAAGGTGTTTACTCCACTGCAGTTCATGCTTTGCATGTAGATACCTGGTCATGCAGGTTGTGCTAAGGTTCAGAACGTTAATGCCTCGCTTCAGGCTCTGATGGCACAGCATGCAAACCACTCGCGTCTTGTCGTCAGCACATTGTTTAAAGAAGTGCCATGCCAGGGAACTCATTGAAGCTGCCTTTGGGGTGCTCAGTTCCTGGTGGCGCTGGCCAGTAGCAGGCGAACTCTCTTGGCGGCGGCTGTTCTGCTTTTGCCCCCTGCTCTCTCTTTTGCTACGCTGTTGGCTTGGTCTCACCACTGCCTCTTCCTCTGAACTATGAAAGTCAGTGGCACGACCTTTATTCCATGTGGGGTCTAGGACCTCATCGTCCCCTGCATCGTCTTCCACACAGTGACCTCCCTGACCTCTGTTCGCTCTGCACACTCCAAAAAGATGCAGCAGTTGGCACCTGTGTTTCGTCATCATCAGAGACGTGCGGACTCTGATGAGGTGGTATTCCCATGTCCTCATCATCAGGAAACATCAGTGGATGTGCGTCAGTGCATTCTATGTCTTCCACCACTGGGGAAGGGCTAGGTGGATTCCCTTGGGAAACCCTGCCAGCAGAGTCTTCAAACAGCATAAGAGACTGCTGCATAACTTGAGGCTCAGACAGTTTCCCTGATATGCATGGGGGTGATGTGACAGACTGATGGGCTTGGTTTTCAGGCGCCACCTGTGCGCTTTCTGCAAAAGACTGGGTGGGAGATAATGTTGTGAACGTGCTGGATCCACTGTCAGCCACCCAATTGACTGGCGACTGTACTTGCTCAGGCCTTATCATCCTTAGAACGGCATTGGACACCAAATATCGCTATAAATACTGGAGGGTACGAGAAACTGAGGTAGTTGGTTCACTAGGACGTGTGGCTGTGGCAGAACGGCCACGTCCTCTCCCAGCACCAGAAGGTCCACTAACAACACCACGACCATGTCTGTGTCCTCGTCCCTTACCAGATGTTTTCCTCATTGTTACAGTTCACCACAATAAGAAAATAATTATTTGGCCCAATGTATTGAATTCAAATTCAGGCCAATTTTTACAGGCACCTAACACTATCTGGCTATCTTTTTATGTACAGTATTACACTAATCCAGGCACAGCAGTAACCACAGATTTAGGGGAATATCAATTGTAGCCCTAGTACTTAGGCCCTGAATGAAAGGTATCCTTTTACGGACAGATTTACACTTTGAGATGCACAGTAGCGTGTGAAAAAATATATAGGATTATGCTTTCAGCACTAGTATTTTAACACTTTGTGTAATATATCCTTTAACGGAAAGAAATACACTTAGAGATGCAAAACAGTGTTTAGCAAATGTAGAGGATTATGCTATATTTTAACATTTACTGTAATATGCCATTTAACGGAATGAAATACACTTGGAGATGCACGCTGAGTGTATTATATCCTTTTACGGACAGATATACACTTGGCCTGAAACAGCTTGAACACCAGTTTAACTGTATTTCCATTTTGGCAACTGAATTTCACCCCAGAATATTATCTATCCTTTGCCAGACACTATTAAACTTGGCCAGCCACTGCTGGGGCACCAGATTTATGGTATTTCTATTTTGGAAATTGAATTTCACCCCAGAACAAAATATATCCTTTGCTGGACACTATTAAACCTTGCCAGCCACTGCTGGGTCACCAGATTTATGGGATTGCTATTTTGGCAATTGAATTCCACCCCAGAAAATTATCTATCCTTTGCCGGACACTATTAAACTCAGCCATACACTGCTGAAACCACTGATTTATGGTATTGCTATTTTGGCAATTAAATTTCACCTCAGAATAAAATATATCCTGTGCTGGACACTATTAAACTTGGCCAGCCACTGCTGGGATATTAGATTTAGGGGATTGCTATTTTGGCAATTGAATTTCACCACAGAACAAAATATATCCTTCGCCGGACACTATTAAACTTGGCCAGCCACTGCTGGGACACCAGCTTTACGGTATTGCTATTTTGGCAATTGAATTTAACCCCAGAAAAATATATATCCTCTGCCGGACACTATCAAACTTGGCCAGCCACTGCTGGGAAACCAGATTTTGGGGATTGCTATTTTGACAATTAAATTTCACCTCAGAACAAAATATATCCTTTGCCGTACACTAGTAAATTTGGCCAGCCACTGCTGAAACCACTGATTTATGGTATTGCTATTTTGGCAATTAAATTTCACCCCAGAATAAAATATATCCTGTGCTGGACACTATCAAACTTGGCCAGCCACTGCTATTTTGGCAATTGAATTTTACCCCAGAAAAAAAAATATCCTTTGCCGGACACTAAAATAATTGCCCAGCCACAGCTGAAACCACAGATTTATGGTATTGCTATATTGGCAATTGAATTTCACCCCAGAAAAAATTATATCCTTTGCCAGACACAATTAAACTTGGCCAGCCACTTCTGGGAAACCAGATTTTGGGGATTGCTATTTTGACAATTAAATTTCACCTCAGAACAAAATATATCCTTTGCCGGACACTAGTAAACTTGGTCAGCCACAGCTGAAACCACTGATTTATGGTATTGCTATTTTGGCAATTAAATTTCACCCCAGAATAAAATATATCCTGTGCTGGACACTATTAAACTTGGCCAGCCACTGCTGGGACAACAGATTAAGGGGATTGCTATTTTGGCAATTGAATTTCACCCCAGAAAAAAATATGTCCTTTGCCGGACACTAAAATAATTGGCCAGCCACAGCTGAAACCATAGATTTATGGTATTGCTATATTGGCAATTGAATTTTACCCGAGAAAAAATGATATATTTTGCTGGACACTATTAAAATTGGCCAGCCACTGCTGGGACACCAGCTTTACGGTATTGCTATTTTGGCAATTGAATTTCACCCCAGAAGAAAATATATCCTTTGGCGTACACTATTAAACTGGGCCAGCCACTGCTGGGACACCAGATTTAGGGGATTGCTATTTTGGCAATTGAATTTAATACCAGAACAAAATATATCCTTTTCCGGACACTAAAAAACTTGGCCAGCCACAGCTGAAACCACTGATTCATGGTATTGCTATATTGGCAATTGAATTTCACCCAAGAAAAAATTATATCCTTTGCCTGAAACTAATAAACTTTGCCAGCCACTGCTGGGACGCCAGATTTAAGGGGATTGCTATTTTGGCTATTGAATTTCACCCCAGAACAAAATGTATCCTTTGACGGACACTTTTAAACTTGGCCAGCCACTGCTGGGACACCAGATTTAGGGGATTGCGATTTTGGCAATTGAATTTCCCCCCAGAACAAAATATATCCTTTGCCGGACACTATTAAAATTGGCCAGCCACTGCTGAAACCACTGACTTATGGTATTGCTATTTTGGCAATTGAATTTAACCACAAAAAAATATATATCCTTTGCCGGACACTATTAAACTTGGCCAGCCACTGCTGGGACATTAGATTTAGGGGATTGCTATTTTGGCAATTGAATTTCACCCCAGAAAAAAATATATCCTTTGCCGTACACTAGTAATCTTGGCCAACCCCAACTGAAACCACTGATTTATGGTATTGCTATTTTGGCAACTGAGTTTCACCCCAGAAAAAAATATATCCTTTGACGTACACTATTTAACTTGGCCAGGCACTGCTGGGACAATAGATTTAAAGGGATTGCTATTTTGGCTACTGAATTTCACCACAAAACAAAATATATCCTCTGCCGGACACTATTAAACATGGCCAGCAATTGCTGGGACACCACATTTAGGGGATTGCCAATTTGGCAATTTAATTTCCCCCCTGAACAAAATATAACCTTTGCCGGACACTATTAAACTTGGCCAGCCACTGCTGGGACACCAGCTTTACGGTATTGCTATTTTGGCAATTGAATTTCACCCCAGAAAAATCTATATCCTCTGACGGACTTTATTAAACTTGGCCAGCCACTGCTGGGAAGCCAGATTTTGGGGATTGCTATTTTGGCAATTGAATTTCACCCCAGAACAAAATATGTCCTTTGCTGGACATTAGTAAACTTGGCCAGCCACAGCTAAAACCACTGATTTATGGTATTGCTATTTTGGCAATTAAATTTCACCCCAGAATAAAATATATCCTGTGCCGGACATTATTAAACTTGGCCAGCCACTTCTGGGAAACCAGATTTAGCGGATTGCTATTTTGGCAATTGAATTTCACCCAAGAACAAAACATATCCTTTGCCGAACACTATTTAACTTGGCCAGCTACAGCTGAAACCACTGATTTATGGTATTGCTATTTTGGCAATTGAATATCACCCCAGAAGAAAATATATCCTTTGCCGGACACTATTAAACCTTGCCAGACACTGCTGGGACACCAGATTTTGGGGATTGCTATTTTTGCTATTGAATTTCACCCAAGAACAAAATATATACTGTGCTGGACACTATTAAACTTGGCCAGCCACTTCTGGGACACCAGATTTATGGGATTGCTATTTTGGCAATTGAAATATACCCCTGAACAAAATATATCCTTTGCCGAACACTATTTCACTTGCAATCTCCAGCTGAAACCACTGATTTATGGTATTGCTATTTTGGCAATTGAATTTCACCCCAGAAGAAAATATATCCTTTGCCTGACACTATTAAACATTGCCAGACACTGCTGGGACACCAGATTTATGGGATTGCTATTTTAGCTATTGAATTTCACCCCAGAACAAAATATATACTTTGCTGGACACTATTAAACTTGGCCAGCCACAGCTGAAACCACTGATTTATGGTATTGCTATTTTGGCTATTGAATTTCACCCCAGAACAAAATGTATCCTTTGACGGACACTATTAAACTTGGCCAGCCACTGCTGGGACACCAGATTCAGGGGATTGCGATTTTGGCAATTGAATTTCCCCCCAGAACAAAATATATCCTTTGCCGGACACTATTAAAATTGGCCAACCACTGCTGAAACCACTGATTTATGGTATTGCTATTTTGGCAATTGAATTTCACCACAAAAAAAAATATATTCTTTGCCGGACACTATTAAACTTGGCCAGCCACTGCTAGGACATTAGATTTAGGGTATTGCAATTTTGGCAATTGAATTTCACCCCAGAACAAAATATATCCTTCGCCGGACACTATTTAACTTGGCAATCTACAGCTGAAACCACTGATTTATGTTATTGCTATTTTGGCAATTGAATTTCACCCCAGAAGAAAATATATCCTTTGCCTGACACTATTAAACATTGCCAGACACGGCTGGGACACCAGATTTAGGGGATTGCTATTTTAGGTATTGAATTTAACCCCAGAACAAAATATATACTTTGCTGGACACTATTAAAATTGGCCAGCCACAGCTGAAACCACTGACTTATGGTATTGCTATTTTGACAATTGAATTTAACCACAAAAAAAATATATCCTTTGCCGGACACTATTAAACTTGGCCAGCCACTGCTGGGACATTAGATTTAGGGGATTGCTATTTTGGCAATTGAATTTCACCACAGAACAAAATATATACTTCGCCGGACACTATTAAACTTGTCCAACCACTGCTGGTAAACCAGATTTTGGGGATTGCTATTTTGGCAATTGAATTTAACCCCAGAAAAAAATATATCCTTTGCCGTACACTAGTAATCTTGGCCAGCCCCAGCTGAAACCACTGATTTATGGTATTGCTATTTTGGCAACTGAGTTTCACCCCAGAAAAAAATATATCCTTTGACGTAAACTATTAAACTTGGCCAGCCACTGCTGGGACAATAGATTTAAGGGATTGCTATTTTGGCTACTTAATTTCACCACAAAACAAAATATATCCTCTGCCGGACACTATTAAACATGGCCAGCAATTGCTGGGACACCACATTTAGGGGATTGCCAATTTGGCAATTTAATTTCCTCCCTGAACAAAATATAACCTTTGCCGGACACTATTAAACTTGGCCAGCCACTGCTGGGACACCAGCTTTACGGTATTGCTATTTTGGCAATTGAATTTCACCCCAGAAAAATATATATCCTCTGACGGACTTTATTAAACTTGGCCAGCCACTGCTGGGAAGCCAGATTTTGGGGATTGCTATTTTGGCAATTGAATTTCACCCCAGAACAAAATATGTCCTTTGCCGGACACTAGTAAACTTGGCCAGCCACAGCTAAAACCACTGATTTATGGTATTGCTATTTTGGCAATTAAATTTCACCCCAGAATAAAATATATCCTGTGCCGGACACTATTAAACTTGGCCAGCCACTTCTGGGAAACCAGATTTAGCGGATTGCTATTTTGGCAATTGAATTTCACCCAAGAACAAAACATATCCTTTGCCGAACACTATTTAACTTGGCCAGCTACAGCTGAAACCACTGATTTATGGTATTGCTATTTTGGCAATTGAATATCACCCCAGAAGAAAATATATCCTTTGCCGGACACTATTAAACCTTGCCAGACACTGCTGGGACACCAGATTTTGGGGATTGCTATTTTTGCTATTGAATTTCACCCCAGAACAAAATATATACTGTGCTGGACACTATTAAACTTGGCCAGCCACTTTTGGGACACCAGATTTATGGGATTGCTATTTTGGCAATTGAAATATACCCCTGAACAAAATATATCCTTTGCCGAACACTATTTCACTTGCAATCTCCAGCTGAAACCACTGATTTATGGTATTGCTATTTTGGCAATTGAATTTCACCCCAGAAGCAAATATATCCTTTGCCTGACACTATTAAACATTGCCAGACACTGCTGGGACACCAGATTTATGGGATTGCTATTTTAGCTATTGAATTTCACCCCAGAACAAAATATATACTTTGCTGGACACTATTAAACTTGGCCAGCCACAGCTGAAACCACTGATTTATGGTATTGCTATTTTGGCAATTGAATTTCACCCCAGATAAAAAAATATACTCTTTGGCGGACACTATTAAACTTGACCAGCCACTGCTGGGACACCAGATTTACGGTATTGCTATTTTGGCAATTGAATTTTACCCCAGAAAACAATATATCAATTGCCGGACGCTAGTAAACTTGGCCAGCCACTGCTGGGACACCAGATGTAGGGGGTTGCTAATTAAGCAATTGAATTTCACCCCAGAAAATTATCTATTCTTTTGCCGGACACTATTAAACTTGGCCAGCCACAGCTGAAACCACTGATTCATGGTATTTCTATTTTGGCAATTGAATTTCACCCCAGAAGAAAATATATCCTTTGCCGTACACTATTAAATTTGGCCAGCCACTGCTGGGACACCAGATTTAGGGGATTGCTATTTTGGCAATTGAATTTAACCCCAGAACAAAATATATCCTTTGCCGGACACTAAAAAACTTGGCCAGCCACAGCTGAAACCACCGATTTAGGTATTGCTATGTTGGCAATTGAATTTCACCCCAGAACAAAATATATCCTTTGCCGGACACTATTAAACTTGGCCAGCCACTGCTGGGACAACATATTTAGGGGATTGCAATTTTGGCAAATAAATTTCACCTCAGAACAAAATATATCCTTTTTTGACACTATTAAACTTGGCCAGCCACTGCTGGGAAGCCAGATTTTGGGGATTGCTATTTTGGCTATTGAATTTCACCCCAGAACAAAATATGTCCTTTGCCGAAAACTAGTAAACTTGGCCAGCCACAGCTAAAACCATTGATTTATGGTATTGCTATTTGGCAATTAAATTTCACCCCAGAATAAAATATATCCTGTGCCAGACACTATTAAACTTGGCCAGCCACTGCTGGGACACCAGATTTAGCGGATTGCTATTTTGGCAATTGAATTTCACCCAAGAACAAAACATATCCTTTGCCGAACACTATTTAACTTGGCCAGCTACAGCTGAAACCACTGATTTATAGTATTGCTATTTTGGCAATTGAATTTCACCCCAGAAGAAAATATATCCTTTGCCGGACACTATTAAACCTTGCCTGAAACTGCTGGGACACCAGATTTTGGGGATTGCTATTTTAGCTATTGAATTTCACCCCAGAACAAAATATATACATTGCTGGACACTATTAAACTTGGCCAGCCACTGCTGGGACACCAGATTTAGGGGATTGCTATTTTGGCAATTGAAATATACCCCAGAACAAAACATATCCTTTGCCGAACACTATTTAACTTGGCAATCTACAGCTGAAACCACTGATTTATGGTATTGCTATTTTGGCAATTGAATTTCACCCCAGAAGAAAATATATCCTTTGCCGGACACTATTAAACCTTGCCAGACACTGCTGGGACACCAGATTTAGGGGATTGCTATTTTAGCTATTGAATTTCACCACAGAACAAAATAAATACTTTGCTGGACACTATTAAACTTGGCCAGCCAATGCTGAAACCACTGATTTATGGTATTGCTATTTTGGCAATTGAATTTCACCCCAGATAAAAAAATATACCCTTTGCCGGACACTATTAAACTTGGCCAGCCACTACTGGGGCACCAGATTTACGGTATTGCTATTTTGTCAATTGAATTTCACCCCAGAAAAAAATGTATCATTTGCTGGACTCTATTAAACTTTTCCAGCCACTCCTGGGACTCCAGGTTTAGGGGATTGCTATTTTGGCAATTGAATTTCACACCAGAAAATTATCTATCCTTTCCCGGACACTATTAAACTTGGCCAGCCACAGCTGAAACTACTGATTCATGGTATTGCGATTTTGGCAATTGAATTTCACCCCAGAAGAAAATATATCCTTTGCCGGACACTATTAAACCTTGCCAGACACTGCTGGGACACCAGATTTAGGGGATTGCTATTTTAGCTATTGAATTTCACCCCAGAACAAAATATATACTTTGCTGGACACTATTAAACTTGGCCAGCGCCAGCTGAAACCACTAATTTATGGTATTGCTATTTTGGCAATTGAATTTCACCCCAGATAAAAAAATATACCCTTTGCTGGACACTATTAAACTTGGCCAGCCACTGCTGGGACACCAGATTTACGGTATTGCTATTTTGGCTATTGAATTTCACCCCAGAAAAAAATTTATCATTTGCCGGACACTATTAAACTTAGCCAGCAACTGCTGGGAGACCAGATTTAGGGGATTGCTATTTTGGCAATTGAATTTCACACCAGAAAATTTTCTATCCTTTGCAGGACACTATTAAACTTCGCCAGCCACTGCTGGGACATCAGATGTACGTTATTGCTATTTTTGCAAGTGAATTTCACCCCAGAAAAAAAACATCAGCCTTTTTCGGACACTATTAATCTTGGCCAGCCAGTGCTGGGACACCAGATTTAGGGAATTGCTATTTTGGCAATTGAATTTCTCCCCGGAACAAAATATATCCTTTGCCGTACACTAGTAAACTTGGCCAGCCACAGCTGAAACCACTGATTTATGGTTTTGCTACTTTGGCAAAAAAAATTTCACCACAGAACAAAATATATCCTTTGCCGGACACTATTAAACTTGGCCAGCCACAGCTGAAACCAATGATTTATGGTATTGCTATTTTGGCAATTGAATTTCACCCCAGAAAAAAATATATCCTTTGCCGGACACTATTAAACTTGGCCAGCCACTGCTGGGACACTAGATTTAGGGGATTGCTATTTTGGCAATTGAATTTCACCCCAGAACAAAATATATCCTCTGCCGGACACTATTAAACTTGACCAACCACTGCTGGGACATAAGATTTAGGGGATTGCTATTTTGGCAGTTGAATTTCACCACAGAACAAAATATATCCTTCGGCGGACACTATTAAACTTTTCCAGCCACTGTTGGGACACCAGCTTTACGGTATTGCTATTTTGGCAATTGAATTTCACCCCAGAAAAATATATATCCTCTGCCGGACACTATTAAACTTGGCCAGCCATTGCTGGGAAACCAGATTTTGGGGATTGCTCTTTTGGCAATTGAATTTCTCCCCGGAACAAAATATATCCTTTGCCGTACACTAGTAAACTTGGCCTGCCACAGCTGAAACCACTGATTTATGGTTATGCTACTTTGGCAAAAAAAAATTCACCCCAGAATAAAATATATCCTGTGCCGGACACTATTAAAATTGGCCAGCCACTGCTGGGACACCAGATTTAGGGGATTGCTATTTTGGCAATTGAATTTCACCACAGAACAAAGTATATCCTTTGCTGGACACTATTAAACTTGGCCAGCCACAGTTGAAACCACTGATTTATGGTATTGCTATTTTGGCAATTGAATTTCACCCCAGAAAAAAATATATCCTTTGCCGGACACTATTAAACTTGGCTAGCCACTGCTGGGACACCAGATTTACGGTATTGGTATTTTGGCAATTGAACTTCACCCCAGAAAACAATATATCCTTTGCCTGACACTAATAAACTTGGCCAGCCTCTGCTGGGACACCAGATTTAGGGTATTGCTATTTTGGCTATTGAATTTCCCCCCAGAACAAAATACATCCTTTGCAGTACACTATTAAAATTGGCCAGCCACTGTTGAAACCACTGATTTAAGGTATTTCTATTTTGGCAATTGAATTTCATCTCAGAAAAAAATATATCCTTTGCCGGACACTATTAAACTTGGCCAGCCACTGCTGGGACACCAGATTTAGGGGATTGCTATTTTGGCAATTTAATTTCACCACAGAACAAAATATATCCTTTGCCGGACACTATTATACTTTGCCAGCCACTGCTGGGACACCAGATTTAGGGGATTGCTATTTTGGCAATTGAATTTCACCACAGAAAATAATCTATCCTTTGCCAGACAGCAGACAGTATTACACTTGGCTCGCCACAGCTGGAACACCAGATTTAGGGGATTGCTATTTTGGAAATTGTATTTAACCCCTCAATAAAATATAGAAATTTCTATCTTGAGTTTCTCGGGGTGACAATAAGCACAGCCAAGCCCCTGATGTAGTATATTACAAAAAAAAAAACTAGTATTGATGGATTGATGGACTTGGTGGCAGCTTGTGCTGGTGCACCACAAGACACAAAATGGCCGCTGATCACACTAGAAAAAAGTGACAGAAAAACGCTCTGTGCAGCCTAAAAACCATTGAGCAATTAACTAGCAGAAGTTTAATGATTCACACTGTAGATCGATCACTTCATTAAGTGTTTTTGCTGAGTTTTCCCTGCCTAATCTCGCCCTCACAGCAGCTGCATCCTATCCCTACACTAATCAGAGCAGAGTGACGTGCGGCGCTACGTGACTCCAGCCTAAATAGAGGCTGGGTCACAAGCTGCACTTGGCCAATCACAGCCATGCCATTAGTAGGCATGGCTGTGATGGCTCCTTAGGGCAAGAAGTAAAACACTTAGCTGATTGGCTGCTGTGCAACCAAAGTGCAATTGTGACAGATGCAGCAGTAAGAGTCCCAAATAAATACTTAGTAGCAGATATATTAAGGAAACAGTCTTCAGTCTATAGAAAAATTCGGGAGGGAGCAGCAAGTACTTACAGACTGGTATCTTTGCCTCCTCGGCTGTGTACAGATAATCAGCGGTATCTCATCTCTTCTATGTGTGTGGGCGCCAGTATACAATGGAGACAAATAGTCCGCGGTAGCGAGGGGTAGTGTTAGAGCGTCGGCCCGCTGGTTAGTTTCGATTTCCTATTCTCGCGGGATTTTCAAATAAAATTGCTCGGCTATCTCACCATTTTCGGATTGATACAGAAGAAATTTTCCTGGAGTCCCTCGTTTGGTTCAGGGACTCGAAAAAAAGTTCAGCATATAAAATCCACGACAAACGCATTTCAAAACCCGGCTGGTTTCTTCATCAGTGGCTAAAATATGCTGTATTTCGGCCACTTTTTATAGGCCACCATTTTGGGGTGTATATAATTTTTGGACTGGATTTATGATCCTCTTCACAATTGTCCACCTTATTTTGCATGGCAATGCAATCATTTTCAAGAGATATATATATAGCAATATTCTACAACAATATTATCATTTAATCATAAATGTGTATTCTTCTATGACCTCATCTGATTTTCACATTCCAATATCTACTTGTGGAACTGATGTGATTTTATTGCGTCTTGTTTTTTTATTTTAATATTGAGATCGCAATAGTTTTACAATCGGATTTTGCGATCAATTCAGAGGTGATAAAGAAAGGAAGATCCAAATATTGAAAAAGATAAAAAAAAAAAAAGGCTATAAAATTGCATCAGTTCCACAAGTAGATATTGGAATGTGAAAACCTGATGAGGTGATAGAAGAATATTTTTGCCTGTGTAAATATTGGCATATCCATAAATGTTTCATGTGCTACTGATTGTAATGATAGTGCACTTGCAGCGAATATTAGGTGCACTGAGATTTATATTTTTATTGTTTTTATTGTTTATTATTGATTTTATTAGGTACTCTATTTTAATAAATGTATGTTCTGTTATAATCCATATAGAGAGTGCTCACCTAGTTTATTATATTTATCTTTTTTCTATATTGTTTAACCACTTTAACAATTGTCCATAGCATCTGCATCCTTTTCTTCCAATTCTCCGTAGCTATTTTGGCTTTCGCTACCACTTTCTTTATTCTGCTCACTTCTTGTTTTTTTTAATTGGCTTCTCCTGACAGGGACCTCTTCCATTTCTTCCTCTTCGGATTCTTTCATTGTGAGACCATGTGAGACCTGTGTGCCCTGTTGGGCTGTTTCGAGTACTCCACCAACATGGCCTGTGTGTCACGACTGTGACTGATCCAGATAGGTCTGGGAAGAGAAGGTCGCAGCGACTTGCTACTCGCGATAGCTTGTAAGTTTGCTTCATGGTTCAGGGTATGTCATCCGGGTTTTGCCTTGTGAACCTTTTTGGCCTGACTGGGAGTTTGTTGGCATTCTTCTCAGGTGAGTGCTGTCTGCCACTCCCAGCTACTATATTAGTTTCAGTTTCACTTGCAGTCATTGCCAGATATAGTCCTTACTTCCAGTGCTATTCTGACCTTTGAAGGAGATCGTTTGACGGTATTGCTGTGGAGCTCTTGTCTGGCGTGGACTGTCGTTGTTGGGATCATCTTCTCTGCTCGTGACTGGATAAGTCTATCTCTGCTGGAGATTGTTTGTTTGTTTGTTACTGTCTTCCACTGTTGTTCTCCTAGACATGAGTGATGGTGACTAGTGCTCCCATCTGCCTTTCCCCAGTCTAGTCTTCTTAGAGTGACTCAGGGTTTAGGCATCCTGCTCGCCGCATGGGTTCACACCCCGTCTAGGGTATCAGGGCAGACAGGTGCCAGCGGAGGGTTTGTCAGGGGTGGCCGTTCTATTTCCCATCCGTAGATAAGGGTCCCCCTTCCTCTCCGTCTGGTGCGACACGACTGCTGCTGGTATAGCGGTCGTGACATTATATCTGGCCTTTTAAAAAAAAAAAAAAAAAAGGGACATTTCTTTTTTTTTTTTTTTTTGCCTGCTGTTTTGATTTGTATTCTTCTGTTCCACTATGGATCCGGTTACGGTTTTGGCGAAACAATTACAGGGGTTATCCCTTGAAGTGGCAGGATCAAAAGCAACAGTACTGCAGCAGCAGCAGCATCCTTGGGTTCCACCGTTGCTACGGGAAACCAAGGTACTCCTGAGCCAAAAGTGGCTTTTCCTGATAGGTTCTCAGGAGGGAGAGACCAATTTGTAACCTTCAGAGAAGCTTGTAAATTGTTATTCAGGTTACGCCCTAGATCCTCCGGCGGTGAGGAACAACGGGTGGGCATTGTAATTTCTCTCCTGCAAGGAGATCCGCAGGCTTGGGCTTTCTCTTTACCATCTGACTCTCCGGCCTTACGATCAGTGGAGGAGTTTTTTGAAGCCTTGGGTCTCGTGTATGATGACCCGGACAGTGTCTCACTGGCTGAGTCTAAGCTACCTAAACTTCGGCAGGAGAACCGGTCAGCTGAACTATATTGTTCTGAATTCCGTAGGTGGGCTACGGATACATTATGGAACGACTCGGCCCTTAGGAGTCAGTTCTGCCAGGGGTTGTCTGAAAAATTAAAAGACGCGCTGGCTGTATACGAGGTCCCTGGGTCTCTTGAGGCTGCTATGTCTCTGTCCATAAGAATCGACAGACGACTCAGGGAGAGACTATTAAATTCTACAGAGGCCTCTATAGGGCAGGGATCGGTTTGTTGTGATCCAGTCGAACCAATGCAAATAGGGGGCGCCACTAGACGGGTGAATCCTCCTAAGGTCCGCCATAGGTCAGAGGTTTGTTTTCGTTGTGGGGGGAGGGGTCATTTTGTAAAGGTATGTCCCTCAGAACCCAAGAGATCACAAACAAAGGAGCCGCCGGAAAACTAGAGTCCCCAGACTGTGCGGAGGATAACAGTCTGGGCGTATTCGTTTCCTCCATACGCATGTCTCAGTTTTTGTTGTCCGCTACCGTTGTGGCGGGCAATAAGACTGAGATCTGTTCCGTCTTTTTGGACAGTGTGGCGGGGGTCAACTTGGTGGATTAACGTTTTGCTCAGGCTCTGGGTTTTACTCCGGAACCGGTACGCAGAACTATTCCTGTTTTTGCCATCGACTCCTCCCCTCTTACTCAGAGAGAGTTAACTCAGATCGTCCATAATATCCATCTGCAGGTAGGGGACCTCCATAAAGAGCATATCTCTTGTTATGTCCTGGACGGTCTTCCGGCTCATATGGTATTGGGGCTTCCCTGGCTGGTGACTCACAATCCCGTGGTGGATTGGCAGGCCGGGGAGATTGTGGAGTGGAGTGAACATTGTAAGGACAACTGCTTGAGTAGTAGGTGCTCAACACTCTCTGTAACATCTCTACCTTCCTTTCTGTCAGATTTTATGGATGAGTTCTCTGAGATGGGTTGTCAGGGGTTACCACCTCATCGTCCATATGATTGCCGAATTAATCTGTTACCTGGGGCAAAACTACCTAAAACCTGGTTATACAATCTTTCCGGCCCGGAGAGGAAGGCTATGAAAGATTATATTTCGGAGAGTTTGGCTAAGGGACACATCAGACCCTCTTCTTCACCCATGGCTGCAGGGTTCTTTTTCGTTAAAAAGAAAGATGGGGGCCTGCGTCCTTGCCTGGATTTCCGGGAATTAAACCGGATAACTATCCGAGATCCCTATCCTCTTCCTCTCATTCCCGACCTCTTTAATCAGGTTGCTGGTGCTCGTTCTAAGGTGGATCATACTCGTCCGGCAGGACGTCTTTTACCTCTGGCCATCCCCAACAGGCCTTGGACGCACCTATCAATGGACTTCATTACTGATCTACCAGTATCAGCGGGGAAGACTGTTATTCTTGTTGTTGTTGACAGATTCAGTAAAATGGTGCACTTTATTGCTCTGACCACATTGCCTAATGCTAACACACTGGCTCAGGTTTTTATTGACCACATCGTGAAGCTTCACGGGGTCCCTTCCGATATTGTTTCGGATCGTGGTACCCAATTTGTTTCTAAATTTTGGAAAGCTTTTTGTACTCATTTAGGGGTTCATCTGTCGTTTTCTTCATCTTTCCATCCACAGTCCAACGGTCAGACTGAACGTACCAATCAAAACCTAGAGACATATTTGAGATGCTTTGTTTCCGAAAATCAGGAGGAATGGTCATCTTATTTACCGTTAGCCGAGTTTGCCATTAATAATCGTTGTCAAGAATCCACCAATAAGTCACCATTTTTTGGTGCGTATGGTTTCCATCCTCAGTTTTGTACGTTTAGTGAGGGGGGGCCGTCTGGTATTCCCGAGGAGGAACGATTTGCGTCTTCACTTTCATCAGTGTGGCAGAGTGTGCAAGAAAGTTTGAAGAGAATTGGTGGCAGATACAAACGTGTGGCTGATAAGAAGCGCTCTGAAGGTCCGGACCTTGGGGTGAATGACTTGGTGTGGTTGTTCGCCGCTCTCTTCAGTACCTGGTGCACTGGAAAGGTTATGGTTCCGAAGAGAGAATGTGGGTGCCAGCATCAGAGATAAAGGCGGACAGACTCATTCGGGCTTTTCATAGGTCCCACCCGGAGAGGCCTGGTCTTGAGGGTCCGGTGGTCTATTTCCCATCCGTAGATAAGGGTCCCCCTTCCCCTCCGTCTGGTGCGACACGACTGCTACTGGGATAGCGGTCGTGACACAGTGGCGATGACGCCATTATCAGCGTTACAATACCACTTCTATGTCTCCTTGAGAAAACACTTAGGGCGATGATGGAAGAGGATGTTACCCAGGAGGAGGAGGAAAGGGGGTCATTTGTAACACTTTCAGGCCAGTCTTTTAGAAGTGGCTCAAAGGGAAGTCTTTTGCAACAGCAGAGGCCGAATACAAATTTGGCCAGCCAGGGCCCACTACTGGAGGACGAGTAGGACGAGGATGAGGAGGAGGTGGAGGAGGATGAGGATGAAGCATGTTCACAGCGGGGTGGCACCCAACGCAGCTCGGGCCCATCACTGGTGCGTGGCTGGAGGGAAATGGAGGACGATGACGATACGCCTCCCACAGAGGACTGCTTGTCCTTACCTCTGGGCAGCCTGGCACACATGAGCGACTACATGCTGCAGTGCCTGCGCAACGACTGCAGAGTTGCCCACATTTTAACATGTGCTGACTACTGGGTGGCCAGCCTGCTGGATCCCCGGTACAAAGACAATGTGCCCACCTTAATTCCCGCACTGGAGTGTGATAGGAAAATGCGCGAGTACAAGCGCACGCTGGTAGATGCGCTCCTGAGAGCATTCCCAACTGACACGGGGGGACAAGTGGAGGCACAAGTCAAAGGCAGAGGAGGAGCAAGAGGTTGCCAACGCAGATGTGTCACGGCCAACTCCTCTGAAGGTAGGGTTAGCATGGCCGAGATGTGGAAAAGTTTTGTCACAGCGCCACAGCTAACTGCACAACCAGCTGATAGGGAACGTGTTAGCAGGAGGCAGCATTTCAACATGGTGGAAAGGTATGTGTGCACACGCCTCCACGTACTGACTGATGGTTCGGCCCCATTCAACTTCTGGGTCTCCAAATTGTCCACATGGCCAGAGCTAGCCTTTTATGCCTTGGAGGAGCTGGCCTCCCCTGCGCCCAGTGTATTGACTGATCGTATATTTAGCACGACAAGGGGCGTTATTACAGACAAACACAGCCACCTGTCCACAGCCAATGTGGACAAGCTGACATTCATAAAAATAAACCAGGCATGTATCCCACAGGACCTGTCCATCACTTGTGCAGAATAGACATTTATAACTGCCTCGCCCTCAACCATACATTCTTGTACTCCAGGGCACTTCTTTATTGAATGCTCTTTTTTTTATTGTACCATTATTTTGGGGGCGACACCAAGTTGAATGAGCCTCTCCTCTGTCAGGGTGCCAGGGGCCTACATTTCAGCTAATTGCTGCTTTGGTGCGTGATATTAACCTCTTTTTGCTGTCAAATGACCTCTCCTCTGTCTGGGTGTCAGGGGCCTAAATAACTGAAAGTGGCCTGTTCCATTGGTGGATAACATAATGCCTGTTTTGCTGCTATGGGACCTCTCTCCTCTGTCTGGGTCCTGGGGCTTAAATTACTGAAAGTGGCCTGTTCCATTGGTGGGTAACATGATGCCTGTTTTGCTGCTATGGGACCTTTCTCCTCTGTCTGGGTGCTGGGGCCTAAATAACTGAAAGTGGCCCGTTCCATTGGTGGGTAACATGATGCTTGTTTTTCTGCTAAGGGACCTCTTTCCTCTGTCTGGGTGCTGGGGCTTAAATTACTGAAAGTGGCCTGTTCCAATAATGGGTAACATGATGCTTCTTTTGCTGCTATGGGACCTTTCTCCTCTGTCTGGGTGCCAGGGGCCTACATTTCAGATAATCGCCTGTTGCTTTGGTGGGTGACATTATCCTCTTTTTGATGTCAAATGACCTCTACTCTATCTGGGTGTCAGGTGCCTATATTTCGTTTACTTGCTTGCTGTCTTGGTGGGAGACATTTAACTCTATTTACTGTAAAATGACTGCCCCATTGTGTGGGTGTCAGGGGCCTATATGTCGTTTAATCATTTGTTGTCTTGGTGGGAGATATTAAACTTTTTTTTACTGTCTGATGACCGCCCCATTGTCGTGGGTGTCAGGGTACTATATTTTGTTTACTTAATTGCTGTGTTGGTGGGAGACATTTAACTCTTTTTACTGTCAAATGACTGCCCCAATGTGTGGGTGTCAGGGGCCTATATGTCGTTTAGTCATTTGTTGCTTTGTTGGGTGACATTTTCCTCTTTATGATAGCTATAGATGGAGGTCACTCGATAGCTGGCAGTAAACGGATATGATTATCGCAACTATTTATTACTTGAAATATATACACAAATAATCACTATTAACAAACAAATACAACAAGTCACAATATGGTAGTCTAGATCATGTCTCTATACCAAAACCTAGGATCATTGTTTGACAGCATATTTTCTAAGCCATGTAGCTGAATATAGATTTGGGCAGAGTAATGATCTAGACTACCATATTTGCCTATACCAAATGTAAATAAGCAACCAAATGTGGCAAAATACACAAAAAAATAAAAAAAAAATGAAAAAATTATAAAAACGCAGTTGCGTTTTTGATGCGTTTTCTATCAAAAACGCCCAAATGGCCCCTGGGGGGTTCAGATATCTTGCTTTGGAGGCAGCAGAACATTGGTGGTAGTCATAGTCAACCGTCATATACAATCAAATAGAGGCATCAAATGGATTCGCAAAGCAATTAATAATTGTAAGTATTATTCGCATTGCGATTACAACTTGGAGCTGAGTTCCTAATTGTTGTATTGCTAGAATATAACGTATATTCTAGCAATACAACAACCATTAAGAACTCAGCTCTAAGTTGAATTCGCAATGCGATTAATGCAGGTTATATTAATCGCATTGAGAATTCAACTTAGATCTGAGTTCCTAATGGTTGTTGTATTGCTAGAATATAACGAAGATTGAGAATATAGTGCTATATTCGTTATCTTCGTTATATTCTAGCAATACAACCATTAGGAACTCAGATCTAAGTTGTAATCGCAATGCGAATAATACAGGTTATATTAATCGCATTGCGATTTACAATTACTATTACTGCAGCTTCAGAATGAATCTAAGATGGATGCTGTCCTTGCGTTTAGATAAGAGGTGGGAGGGTCTGGGAGGGAGGGTATGCTGATTGGCTGGAATGTGTCTGCTGACTGTGAGGTACAGGGTCAAAGTTTGCTCAATAATAAAGTATAGGGGCGAACACGAACATTTCGCCGGCGAATAGTTCGGGCCATCTCTACTCACCACACCACCTGATCAATCACGTGAGCGCTCGGTGAGTCAGGTGATACAGCTACACAGGTCCTTGATGGGTAAAACCCAAAGTGAGTATTGATAATCACAGGTCCCGACAGCTCACCAACTTGGCCTGCTCCCAGGCATTCTGTAGTCATTTATTGCAGAGATTTTATCTGTTTATTTGTTTATTTCTGCTGCTGTTTATTTTATCGTGCACATTATTTTATAGTTGCATGTATTCGACTCGGTTTTTATATATCCCATTATTCCCTTTTACCCGCTGGTTTTGTAGCCACACAATATTGTTGTACATTTGTTTGTTAATAGTGATTATTTGTATATATATTTAAAGTAATAAATAGTTATTGAGTGCACTCCATCTATAGCTATCATTCAACTTTTTCTTCTGCCAGAGCCATTGGGGGTGCTGAGGAGTAAGCACCAACCGTCCTCTGAATAGCTTGGTTGAGACACTTTTATACTTTTACTATTATTTTCCTCTTTATACTGTGAAATGACCTCTAAATTGTCTGGTTGTCAGGGGCCTATATTTCGTTTCATCGCTTGCTGCATTGGTGGGGGATATTAAACTCTTTATACTGTCAAATGACCTCTACATTGTCTAGTTGTCAGGGGTCTATATTTTGTTTCATCGCCTGCTGCATTGGTGGGAGACATTAACCTCTTTTTACTGTCAAATGACCGCCCCATTGTCTGGTTGTCAGGGGCCTATATTTCATTTCATCACTTGCTGCATTGGTGGGAGATATTAAACTCTTTATACTGTTAAATTACCTCTACATTGTCTGGTTGTCAGGGGCCTATATTTCGTTTAATCGCTTGATGCATTGATGGGAGACGTTAAACTATTTTTACTGTCAAATGACTGCCCTATTGTGTGGGTGTCAGGGGCCTATATTTCGTTTGGTTGCTTGCTGTCTTAGTGGGAGACATTAAACTCTTTTTACTGTCAAATGACCTCTCCTCTGTCTGGGTGTCAGGGGCATACATAAATGATAATGGCCTGCTCAATTGCAGGTTGACCTAAGGCCTGTGTTGCTGTTACAGGACCGCTCTCCTCTTTGGGGGTGCCATGGTCCTACTGATTTAGTAAATGAGGCCTGTGGCACTGCTGGGTTAAATCAATACTGATTTGGCATGATTGTAACTCTCCTCTTTGTGGGTGGCATGGTCTGAATCTCTGAATGAGGCCTGTGGCATTGCTGGGTGAAATCAATACTGTCTTGGCATGATTTTAACTCTCCTCTTTGCAGGTCCCGTAGGCCTGAATGTTTGAATTATGCCTGTGGCCCTGCATGCAGACATGATTCCTTCTTGGCTGTGATGACTACTTCAACTCCCATGTATGGTTGCCATTGGCCTGTCTGTGAGTGAGGCTTGTGACACTGCTGGCAGACATGAATCCTTCTTGGCTGTGATGTGAACTTCAACTCCCATGTATGGTTGCCATGGCCCTGAGTCTGTGAATGATGCCTGTGGCACTGCACGAAGAGATGAATCCTTTTTGACTGTGATGAGAACTTCAATTCCCATAGCATTTCCACCTGACGCCACCCCAACCTCCCATTACACCTCCTCTTCCAAGTTGCCAATTTATATTGGTTAATTTTTATTTATTTTATTTTAAGTCATTTCCCTATTCACATTTGTTTGCAGGAGATTTACCTACATTTTGCTGCCTTTTACAGCCTTCTGACCCTTTCCTGGGCTATTTTAAACCAAAAGTTCGGGTCCCCATTGACTTCAATGGGGTTCGTGTTCGGGGTCCAGTTCGGGTCGAGTTTAGATCCCGAACCCGAACATTTTTGTGAAGTTCGGCCGAACTTCTCGAACCCGAACATCCAGGTGTTCGCTCAACTCTAGCTAGAATTTAACAAAGATAACGAATATCTAATGTAGCACTATATTCTCAATCTTCCTTATATTCTAGCAAGCCAACCATTAGGAACTCAGCTCTAAGTTGAATTCGTAATACGAACATATACTCGAGTATATGTTCTCATTGCGAATTCAAATTAGAGCCGAGTTCCTAATGGTTGGCTTGCTAGGATATAACGAAGATTGTGGATAGATTGGAGGCTTGGGCAGAAAAATGGCAGATGAGGTTTAATTCTGACAAATGTAAAGTTATGCACATGGGAAGGAATAATGCAAGTCACCCGTACATATTAAATGGTAATACACTCGGTAACACTGACATGGAAAAGGATCTAGGAATTTTAATAAACAGCAAATTAAGCTGCAAAAACCAGTGTCAGGCAGCTACTGCCAAGGCCAATAAGGTAATGGGTTGCATAAAAAGGGGCATAGACGCCCGTGATGAGAACATAGTCCTACCACTTTACAAATCACTAGTCAGACCACACATGGAGTACAGTGTACAGTTCTGGGCTCCTGTGAACAAGACAGACATAGCAGAGCTGGAGAGGGTTCAGAGGAGGGCAACTAAAGTAATAACTGGAATGAGGGATCTACAGTACCCTGAAAGGTTATCAAAATTTGGGTTATTCACTTTAGAAAAAAGACGACTGAGGGGAGAGCTAATAACTATGTATAAATATATCAGGGGTCAGTACAGAGATCTCTCCCATCATCTATTTATCCCCAGGACTGTGACTGTGACGAGGGGACATCCTCTGCGTCTGGAGGAAAGAAGGTTTGTTCACAAACATAGAAAAGGATTCTTCACTGTAAGAGCAGTGAGACTATGGAACTCTCTGCCTGAGGAGGTGGTGATGGTGAGTACAATAAAGGAATTCAAGAGGGGACTGGATTTATTTCTGGAGTGTAATAATATTACAAGCTACAGCTACTAGAGAGGGGTCGTTGATCCAGGGAGTTATTCTGATGGCCTGATTGGAGTCGGGAAGGAATTTTTTTCCCCTTAAGTGGGGAAAATTGGCTTCTGCCTCACAGGGGTTTTTTGCCTTCCTCTGGATCAACTTGTAGGAAACAGGCCGAACTGGATGGACAAATGTCTTTTTTCGGTCTTATATACTATGTTAATATTGAGAATATAGTGCTATATTCGATATCTTTGTTGATTCTACTAAGCTAAACCAATAGGAAATTTGCCTGTATACACTGTTCAAATTTCAAATCGCAATACGCGAATATATATTCACGTAATATTTGCAATATATAGAATAATGACGAATATTCGATTTCGACGAATATATGATGAATATTCAATTGAATATTCGCGAAATATCACAAAATCGAATATGGCACCTCCCGCTCATCACTACCAATAATTCTATTTTTCCTTGTTCCATCGTGAGACATCCATAAAGGAATGTGTGGCTAAGAGAAAACTATTCTCGACCAACAATTAGCTTCTGTTCAAACTGAACTCCCAACTGGCCAAGTTGTTGGTGATGCAGCTGCTGCCATACCACTAAGTCTGCTGCCAGCGTGTCTAAGTTCCCTCTTCTCCTCCTGCACCTGCAGAGTCACCCATCTACTGCTATCTCCTACACATTTTTGCTTGTCTCTTCTTTTGATGCATTAAAGGGGTTGCCCAGCAACATTAGATATTGTTTAGAGGTTTTGAAAATGGAAATTAATCAAACATACTTGATTAAGCCTTGATTAATAAATAATACTACTTTTGCATTTACATGATTGTGCCATGAAACATATTCTATATTTTCAAACAAGTACCTGAATCAGAATATTTTTGTAATTACATATAATGGAATATTTAGTATAGCCACTGAGCTATTCAGTAACGTGCTTCTGTATAGCGCCACCTCTTGATTGTTGTTTTCCTCATCTCTTCGTCCACCTCGCTCAGTTGGTCACACATGCTCGGTTATATCCTTCATCTGCCATCAGCCATATCTTCTGTTAGAAGCTGTGAGAGTTACAGAACACATTCCCTAAGCAAGTATACACTCCCAGAGCTGCCAGCTTGAAATAAATGTAGCACAGCAATTGGAGCACTGCATGTAAAAATCTTTGGATCCATGTGAGGATCAGGGCTGGTTCTAGTTTTATTAGAAAAATATTGTCATTGTATATTATGTCTGATTTCCATTTTACATTAATCACAGGGTAACCCCTTTAACTTTTCAACTGTCTACATGGATAAATGATTCCACTGAAGAGTCCTTCCACAACACCCATAACTTGGATTGCAGAATCATTGCTCTGATAATATAAATAATAAGGACATTTAATAATAAATAAATGTAGTTTTTTTTAGTAACATGTTTCAAAAGAGTTATTCCCTTTGTCTTTCAAAGTAAAAACTAGTTTCTCACTAAATCATGTGGGAAGTATAGATCAATTTTAAATCATAAAAGTGTAAAGCACAGTAACATTTTATACTTTATCTAAACTTCAGCTCAATAAGTGTGAAATGTGTTACCTGAGATACATAGAAGCTCACTAATTTTAAAGGCAAATGTACAGTCCAAAAGATCACAGAGTGTGATGAATCCCAGCACAAAAGGATAAATTATTGGCAAACTGCCTATTAATTCAGTACTAGCTCAATTTTGGCTTGGACCACTGACTTTGCTACAAAGAGGATCTACCTTTTTGCTCTTGTATTGATCGTATATGTTTCTGACATTGGTAAGCATCTTATTTCTTATTTAATCATAATATGTATGTTACATGTAACTTAACTGCATAACCATGTATGTGTTTAATATGGTGAGTTAATGCAGTTTGGATAGATAGATAGATAGATAGATAGATAGATAGATAGATAGATAGATAGATAGATACCAGGCAAGATAGATACCTAATAGATAAATAGATAGACAGAGAGTAGATAAAAAACAGACAAGATAGATAGCAGATAGATAGATAGATAGATAGATAGATAGGAGACAAGGTAGATAATAGATGGAGGGATGATAGGTAGGTAAATAGACAGATACCATACAAGATAGCTAACAGATAGATGATAGATAGATACTTTGAGATAGATAGATAGATAGATAGATAGATAGATACCAGACAAGATAGATAGCTAATAGAGATAGATAGATAGATATCTACCTGTCTCCAACTGAGAGGAAAATGAGACACCATGGACAATTTTACCTCCATACTGCCCGTTTAACCCAACATCCACCCCCTTTAATTCCCACATAAAAACCCCCTCCACAATACCTATTATTTCTTTTGCTTTGGCAATGCTAAATGTTTTACTTACGTAAAGCTTTATTGAATTGAAATGAATAGATAATAGCTAGACAGATGCCAGACAAGATAGATAGATAGATAGATAGATAGATAGATAGATAGATAGATAGATAGATAGACAAGATAGATAGATAGATAGATGATAGATAGATAGATAGATAGATAGATAGAGTGGAAACAAAGTTTAAGTAGCTTCCTGAACAAAATGTGAACCCAGAAGATAGATAGATAGATAGATGACAAGATAGATAGCTAATAGCGATAGATAGAAAGATACATAGACACCAGACAAGATAGATAGCTAAAAGATAGATAGATAGATAGATATAAGGGAAGCGTGGAAACAAAATTGTATGTAGATGGCTACACTGAACAAAATGTAACACAACAATAGCTGATCTCAGGGAGACCAGCTACAAAAAACACCGCGGAGCCTCACTTAAGAGTCTCAACACAGCAATCCGAAGTGCAAAGTTCCCTGGGAAATAGGAATATGCAAAACAAATGTGGAGCCCCAGTTATGGGTCTACAACACAATGAAAGCCAGATATCCCTCAAAGGAAGGAAAACCAAGCAAAGGGGTGTCTCCATTACAGAGATCACCAAATCCACCATATTAAGTGGCCCCTATGTCAAGATCCCACTTTTTTACAAGCTTTAAGGATGTGACAGGGAAAACCTAAGCTAGGTATCCATCCACAGACAGCTGTTTCAGGGTGTTGCCCCTCATCAGTGTGGAGTAGGATTCTGGCTAACCGGGAGCAATGCCTCGGAGACTACTCAAACACAACAATAGCTGATCTGAGGGAGACCAGCTACAAAAAACACCGCGGAGCCTCACTTAAGAGTCTCAACACAGCAATCCGAAGTGAAAAGTTCCCTGGGAAATAGGAATATGCAAAACAAATGTGGAGCCCCAGTTATGGGTCTACAACACAATGAAAGCCAGATATCCCTCAAAGGAAGGAAAACCAAGCAAAGGGGTGTCTCCATTACAGAGATCACCAAATCCACCATATTAAGTGGCCCCTATGTCAAGATCCCACTTTTTTACAAGCTTTAAGGATGTGACAGGGAAAACCTAAGCTAGGTATCCATCCACAGACAGCTGTTTCAGGGTGTTGCCCCTCATCAGTGTGGAGTAGGATTCTGGCTAACCGGGAGCAATGCCTCGGAGACTACTGAACAAAATGTGAACCCAGGAGATGATAGGCACTCTGTTCACGGATGGGTCTCGGTTTTCACTGTTCAGGGCAGATGGTAGACAGGATGCTGGATGTGGAGGTCCTGGGCTGGTGTGGTTAAACGTAGTCTGCGGTTGTGAGGCCGGTTGGATGTGCTGCCAAATTCTCTGAAATGCCTTTGGAAACTGCTTATGGTAGAGAAATGAACATTCATTGCATGGGCAACAGCTCTGGTAGACATTCCTGCAGTCAGCATGCCAATTGCACGCTCCCTAAAACGCTTCGACATCTGTGGCATTGTGCTGTGTGATCAAACTGCACATTTCAGAGTTGCCTTTTATTGTGGGCAGTCTAAGGCACATATGTGCAATATTCATGCTGTCTAATCAGCACCTTAATGTGCCATACCTGTGAGGTGGGATGGATAATCTCAGCAAAGGAGAAGTGCTCACTAACACAGATTTAGATTTGTGAACAATATTTGAGAGTAATGGGTCTTTTGTTTATGTAGAAAATATTCAGATCTTTGAGTTCAGCTAATGGGAGCAAAACCAAAAGTGTTGTGTTTATATTTTTGTTCAGTGTAGATACCAGACAAGATAGATAGATAGATAGATAGATAGATAGATAGATAGATAATAGATAGAGAGATAGACAAGATAGATATCTAATAGATAGATAGATAGATAGATAGATAGATGCCAGACAAGATAGATGATAGATGATAGATAGGTAGGTACGTAGATAAATAGATTGATACATAGATAGATAGATAGATAGATAAATAGATAGATAGATAATAGATAGTGTGGAAACACATTTTATGTAGATTGCTGTCCTGAACAAAATGTGAACCCAGGAGATAGATAAAGAGATAGATAGATAGATAGATAGATAGATATCTGGGCGCACCTACAGGGCAGCAGCCCTGTCTCTTACCACCACCAAGCCTGGCTGAACCACAGGTCCCAGAGCAAACCCTGCGCCCTCCAACTGAGGGTCAGCTGTCTGTCTAGCCAAAACCCCCAACATGCCCCGAACAAAGCACAAATAAAGGGGGTCATGGAGAGCTGCAAAGAGCGATACATAGAGGAATGGAGGAGCGAAATAAACACTTCCCAGAAACTCACCGTATACAAATCACTGCAAAGGGACTACACCATGGCACTCTACCTGCAGAGGATACCCCACCCCAAACACAGACAAACCCTGAGCCTGTACAGACTGAGCGCCCATAGCCTTGAGATGGAGACGGGACGGCACCGGCAGACATACAAACAACGGGAGAGCGGACTGTGCCAGCAATGTGTGCAGGGGGCCCTGAAGGATGAGGCCCACTTCCTGCTACACTGCAGCAAATACTCACCTGTGAGGCCTACTTACTTCCAGAGACTCTCCGCTCGCATCCCAGATTTCACCTCAATAGATGAGCAGAGGAAACTCCACATCCTACTGGGGGAAGAGGAGTCCACTGTGGAGATTGCTGCCCAATATGTCTCTAGGAAGATGAGACACCATGGGCTATTATACCCCCATACTGCCCCTTTAACCCAACATCCACCCCCTTTAATTCCCACATCAAACCCCCCTTCATAATACCTATTATTTATTTTGCTTTGGCCATGCTAAATGTTTTACTTGCACGTGCCAATAAAGTTTTATTGAATTGAATTGATAGATAGATAGATAGATAATAGATAGATACCAAACAAGATAGATAAATAATAGATGATAGATAGATAGATAGATAGATAGATAGATAGATAGATAGAGATGAGTGGCAGGAGCAATATTCAAATGTGCGATATTTTGCGAATATGTGGTAGAATATTCATCATATATTTGCAAATATTTTTATTCGAGATTATTCTCTAGATTGCGAAAAATCGTCAATGTAATATGCGCGTTAATCGAGTAAGGGCGGGTTATTGGCTTCTTTCCTATTAGGTTGGCTAGAATTTGAGAATATGTAGAATGTAGTGTGATATATATTTGTAAAAACGAATATTCATTTATTTATTTTTTCATCTTATCCCATTAGTGAATGTATTGGGTTCAGATGAAAAAAAAACAGAAAAAAAAAACGAATATTTGTTTTTACAAATATATATCACACTATATTCTACATATTCGCAAATTCTAGCAAGCCAACTCAATAAGAAAGTTGCCTATAACCCGTCCTTACTCGATTAACGCGCATATTACATTGCCGATTTTTTGCATAAGATGAAATAAATTAAATAATGAAGAATATTCTAATTCACTATATACTACGATATTGCAGCCTTCTCACATTGCCCCACAAGCAACAAGCAGGCAGGTAGTGGGTTTAGATGAAAAAAAATAGACGTATATTCCTTTTTACGACTATATATCACTATATTCTAAATATTCGGGAATTCTCTAAGTGCCGATATTCGCGATAAAAATTCTCAATGCGAATATTCGAGCTCAACACTAATGATAGATAGTGTGGAGACAAATTTTATGTAGATTTCTACACTGAACAAAATGTGAACCCAGGAGATGATAGATAGATAGAGAGATACAAAATAGATGGATAGATAGATAGATAGATAGATAGATAGATAGATAGATAGATAGATAGATATATAGATAGATAGATAGATTGATACCAGACAAGATAGATAATACATGGAGGGATGATAGATAGATAGATAGATAGATAGATAGATAGATAGATAGATAGATAGATAGATTAGATAGATACCAGACAAGATAGCTAACAGATATATAGATAATAGAAACATGGATCTCTGTCCCGGCCCTGAAAAATAAAACCACCAAACTTGGCCGCTGTTCGGGAAGAATACTAATGTGGTATAAAGTGGAGCTCCATGAGCAGATCAGACCAGTGAAATGGGGAAACAGACACATCTGGATCAGAATAGACCCCTCCATCCTCACCTCCCATTCCGACATCTACCTCTGTGCGGCCTACATACCACCACCTGAGTCCCCCTACTACAACCCTGAATGCTTTGAGATCCTGCAAAGGGAAGCCACCCACTATTAAACCCTGGGCAAAGTCCTTATCATGGGAGACCTCAATGCCAGAACAGGCAGGGAAAGAGACTACCTGACCACAGATGGAAACATCTATATATATGGAGCACAGACCGACAGTGACAGCTTAGTACATACAGATAGGAACAGTTACAACAGCCTGGTAAATAAAAGTGGCAAACAATTGTTGAATCTTTGCCGAAGCCTAGGACTCCACATCCTCAACGGTCGCACCAAGGGAGACTCTCTAGGAAGGACTACATTAAACTCCCATGTGGGTAGCAGCGTAGTGGACTACGCCATCACAGACATGGACCCCGCAACTTTGGAGCCTTCATAGTCAGCCCACAATCACACTTGTCTGATCACAACCAAACATCCCTATATATTACGTCCACAAACAAACCATCAGGACAAATACCTCAGCATGCCGGTCTCTTCACACTACCTCCATATTATAAGTGGTCCAAGACATCGGCTCAGAAATATGAAGAGGTGCACAGTAAACCAGAAATCCAAGGGATGCTCTACTACTTGAACAACAAGGTGTTTGAGATAAACCCAGAAGGAGTCAATCAGGCTGTAAGAAATCTTAAAAATATATATTACACCATGGCAGAAATGGCTGACCTGAAAAAGTATAGCCACCTGAAGCAAAAAAAAGATAACCCCAACACTTTGTTTGATGAGGAGTGCAGAGCTGTATGGAAGACCTTAAGAACGACCTCAAATA
Source organism: Bufotes viridis (assembly GCA_033119425.1). Taxonomy (NCBI): domain Eukaryota; kingdom Metazoa; phylum Chordata; class Amphibia; order Anura; family Bufonidae; genus Bufotes; species Bufotes viridis. The sequence continues at coordinate 35,759,114 of CM065596.1, read as the reverse complement.
AAAAGCATAGAGATCCCAACAACACCAACCTTTGGGAAGTCTATGACACAACGCAAAGGCAATACAAAACCCTACTCAGAAGGAAAAAGCAAGAATATACCTCAACCAAATTTACACAGCTTTAAGATGCCCTCCAAGATAACTTCTTCTGGGAACTATGGAACCACCTGGGCACAAATGAGAAGAAAAACAACCTCCATATTCAGAATAGCAACATCTGGCTCCAGTATTTCAGAGACCTCTACAAAGACATCCCATAATAAGAACATAACCCAGGCCAAAAACAAATGAGGTTAAAACTGAAGAGCATGAAAGAGATACTTAAAGATTTCCAACCCGCTAGACACACCCATAACACTGCAGGAGATATCAGATAGAATATCAACTATAAGAGATAAGAAAGCCAGTGGCACAAATTGCATCCCACCGGAAATGATTAAGTACAGCCCACCAGCAATACAGGCAGCAATAGCAAAACTGTACATCATTGTGCTAAGTGCTGGCTACTACCCAGCCAACTACTGAGGGATATGTGTCAGCAGCAATCTGGGGAAACTATTTAACAGTATTCTGAACCAGAGAATCCTCGGCTTTCTCACCCAGAACAATGTACTCAGTAAAAGCTTAGCAGGGTTCATGCCAAACCACCGCACAACAGACCACATCTACACCCTGCATCGCCTCATCCAGAGCCATGTCCACAACACAAAGCAGAGAAAGATATTAGCTTGTTTCATGGACTTCAAAAAGGACTTTGACTCGGTGTGGCACCCAGGATTGCTCCTGAAGCCATTGGAGAGCAGAATAGGAGGAAAGACATACAACGTCATCAAAGGCACCTACACCGAGAACCGATGCAGCATGGAGGTAAATGGGAAAAGAATGGCTTACTTCCAGCAGAGCCGAGGAGTCAGACAGGGCTGCAGCCTCAGTCCAACTCTCTTTAACATTTACATCAACGAGCTGGCAGTGGCTCTGTAGTCCTCCTCAAAACCAGGTCTCATCCTCCATGACACTGAGGTGAAATTTCTCCTGTATGACCTTTTCCTACTATCAACAACTGAGAAAGGTCTCCAAGACCAGCTAGTCATTCTGAAGAAATTCAGCATCTCCAATCAATTTAAAAAAGACCAACACTATGGTGTTACAGAGAAGGAAAACAAAGTCAGCCAGGCCCTCTATCTTCACGCTACACAACCGCCCTCTTACAGCCACCAACAGGTACACCTACCTGGGCCTGATAATTGACCAAACTGGGAGCTTCAAATCAGCCATTGAGGAGCTGAAAGACAAAGCATGCAAGACCTTCTACAACATCAGAAGACGACTGTACCACCTCAAAGCACCCGTGAGGGTCTGGCTTCAAATCTTTGACTTCATCATTGCACCAATCCTCCTGTATGGCAGTAAAGTCTGGGGCCCTCACACGTACCCAGACTGGTCAAGATGGGATTCCAGCCTAACAGAAATATTCCACCTGGAATTCTGTAAGCAGCTCCTCCAGGTCCATCGAAGCACCTCTACTAGTGCCTCTCGAGGGGAGTTGGACAGATTCCCTCTACATTTTACAATCCAGAAGAGGGTGTTTCATTCGGGGGCCATCTACATGGTAGTAATGAAGGCTCCCATCACCATAAAGCCTTGCTACACCAAGAGATCCCAGGCAAGGCAAAGCCCCAAGCTCGACTTACTGAAACCCAGCCCGACCAGAAAATCACCCCATACTACCTCACAAAAGCCGTGATTAGGAACACAGTAAACAAGAGACAAGAGAAATATGTCAGTGAATGTAGGAAGGAGGTGAGAGCATCGCATAAGCTGATGATGTACCAGAGCCTGCAAAGAGACTACAAACTGGCCCATCTGGAGAAACTAGGGAACCCCAGAGGCCGGAAAATCCTGAGCCGCTACAGACTGAGCACCAACCACCTGGCTGTCGAATCCGGATGGCATCGACAGAGCTACATGCCTAGAGAATGCAGACTGTGCCAGCAGTGCCACCTGGAGGTGGTGGAGAATGAGGCCCACTTCCTGATATACTGTCCCAAATACTCAGCAGTGAGGGACATCCACTTTCAAAGACTCTTTCATCTACTTCCAGACTTCAGCTCCATGAAGGAGGAAGATAAACTGCCCATCCTGCTGGGAGAGGAAGAGAAGACTGTGGACAAAGCAGCACAATATATCAGTGCCTGCCACAGACTGAGAGGAGCGTAATATGCCGTGGACTCCGATACCCTGACTGGGGTTTGCCTAGGGCGCTCCAGTGGAAATCATTCTAGGGGCCCAACCTACAGCTGCCATAAATGGAAATATTACTTGTTCATTTTTTGGCCTTACATACATCAATCTTTGCAGTTTAGTACACAATGCTGTGTGCAAAACAGAATGGTATCATTAAGCAACTCATTGTAGTTGATACAGTAATTTATCTGTTATTTACAGTCAGTAGTAGTTTGGATAGCACTCACACATGGAAATACTTTATCCTTGATGAACCATACTTTCCCTCAGCCAACCTAAACAATATCCAAAGTAAAGCAAATGTTTGCCAGCATCTTCAAATGGAAAATTGTACTGAAGTGAATAGGCCACCATGTAACCATCCCTATGTGGTCTTTCTCAAGTGTCTGGACCACTTGAGTAAGACCCTATAGGAGTCAATACATGGTCATGAATGGCGTATTCACTCCAGTAAACTTTTTAATTTGAAGATGCTGACAAACATTTGCTTTACTTTAGGTGGACAGTTATTTTTTTCTTGCCTGTTATGGGTCACAACAGCCACATAAAATCCATTTATGTGGCTGTTGTGACCCATAACAGGTAGGATTTAGCGTTAGGACCACTCATAGAGGCGGCCTTGATGTGGCGAGTGGCCTATTACTTTTTTATCAAAATGTACACTAACGACCTCTAATAGCTTCTAGCATAGAGGCAGGCAGAGTGCTTGTTTCAGAGTGCTGTTGCATTTCTGTATTTGTATGTATATTTTGCCATGGCTGCGTGCACCTGCATACAGAGACGTGCTGACTGACCCCCTTTGTGTTTCTGTTATTTTTTTCTGTCTTTGCTATCATGGTGGTATCTAGGGATGAGCGAATTTCATATTTTGCGTTTTTTTTCGTGGTATTTATTGAATTGCGTTATGGATTCCGTTACTATGGACCATAATGCAATTCCATGACAAAATGCATAAGGAATGCCTTTAGTGGCATTCCGTTATTCATTCCATCTTAATAGAAGTCTATGGCCTGCATAACGGATATGTTCCGTTTCCGCTATGCAGGAGAGGACCCCATGAGATAAAACTGACCTGTTCTCTTTATTCTCTGGGTCAGTACGATTACAGTGATACCACATTTATATTGTTTTTTTGGATGTCGTTTTTACAGTGTTCCCTATGAGATAAAACTGACCTGTTCCCTTCATTCCCTGGATCAGTACTTTTCAGTGTTCATTGACAGGTTCGGGCCTGCATTCGTCTCCTCCTGCCGGTCCTATGTGCTGGGGAAATCTTGTGACTGTTCTGTGCCGTTCAGTATTTGTCACAGGCATAGCGAAGGGTTGCAAGATTTCCCCAGCACACAGGGCCGGCAGGAGGAGACGAACGTTGGCCTGGCCCTGTCCCACTGCCAGGGCGTGGAATGAGGTGGGAGAACGGAGCCTCTAGGAGCAGGAGCAACGGCGTCCTGCTCCTAGAGGCTAATTTGCATATCATAAAAGTAAAAATTGCATAGTAATAGGGGCATACATAAAACAAAGAATAGCAGAGTTAGATTCCGCTCACATTTGCACATGGATAATGTCAGCCAGTTAAATTGGGATAATTGTGCTGACAGAAACCTTTTATGGATGAGTTCGCACTTGCGTTCTGGCATTCTGCTATAGGTTCTGTTTATAACGGAATGTACAGACGGAATACAAAACGGAACCTTTTAAGAGGCATTTGTTTTCATCCGTCATAGTGGAAGTGTATGGGCAAGCATAACGGATGCTGTCGACAGTACTTTGTTTTCCGTCCTGCATAACGGAAACCAGACGGATCCATTATGCTGAACATAGACTTCTATTATGACAGATCAAAATGGAATACCTCTAAAGGTTTCCGTTTTTCATTCCATCTGGGCATTCCGTTATAAACGGAATCTATAACGGAAAGCCAGAATGCAAGTGTAAACCCACCCTTATTTGCTTGTATACAGTAGTTTCTAGTTTGGTATTGGCAATTGATGGTGCGGGCAAAAGGGGTTACAACACTGAAAGCTGCTACAGAGGAATTAAACTGTTCTGCATCTGTACAGCGGAGGGTGAGGAGATACTGGAGAATGAGAGCTATGACCGGAGCAGTTACAGCATTCTGATCATGGTGCCGAACGTCCAGTTCGGACAGATACTGGAGACAGTGGGGTTTAAGAGAGCAAAGGAGAAGGTAACTGGCAGCACCGGAAGTATGCAGGGAGATTTTTCCGGAAAAGGGTGCTGATGTCTCCCACAGAAGCCAAGCAGAGAGAAGGAACAACCCCCAAAATATAATTCAGTGAACTGCAACCACTGTCTGCTCTATCCCCCCCCCCACCACCACCACCACCACCACCACCACCACCACCACCACCACCACCACCTTACAGGCACACTTATCTTTAAAATCTCTCAGTAGTGTAGCCTCAGGCTTCGACTGCAACAGAGTCTGTACCTTCTTTGCACCTAATGCACTGTCCCCTTGACATGTGCACTGCGATGCCCACTATGGGCACGGCATCGCTGTAGCTACTGCGCATGCTTCGGCCAACGGCACGAACCGAGCTGCAAGGAGGCCGTTGGCCGGAGCATGCGCAGTAGCATCAGCGATGCCCATGCCCTAAATATAGAGATCAGCGTTTGGATTCAGGAGTCTTGTAAAGCTGGTAGGTAACTAATATGGCAGCTGTAATGGCTACTATTAGAAGGCAATAGCAGAAGAGAAGATTTTTCTTAGTTTCGCTAGAAATGTTGTATAATATAGAATTCAATTTTTTTTTTACTTCTGAATGTAATAATGTTTATGGCTGTGCTTTATGATTTGCTTTTTATCATGCAGCAGAGCCTGCCTTTAGTTTGAAAACTGCCGATCAACAGCAGAGGAGCCAAAGAGGTTAGTCCAGAGCTCTTCCTGACTCCAGGAGACATTTGCACAGATATTACGCACTGTTCCTATAGACAGATACCGAGTGTTTTTCTGCATGGGTGACATGAAGCTCTTGGATGACATTAAGCAGATGACAAATTTGTCCATGGCTCAGATTAATATCACAATTAGTTAAGACATTGATTTGAACGTAGAGAGAAAAATTGCAGAATCTCAACAGTACAGTGAGGCTTAAATGTCAATGTACTGATATGAATAGAATGAGAGCTGTGTACCTATTCTGCATTTTTTGCGAAGGGAGGAAAAGTACAACCTTTATCAGAATGGTATATCCTTTTAAGGTGATCTGTCAATCACTGCCAGGGTCATGGTGAAAATAACAAGACATATGTCAGATAGTATTTACCCAGAGCCGATTGAAAAAAGATCCCAGACCTCAGGACACCTTTACATTTAAATATCAAGACTAGTGAATGGAAGGTCAGTTGCAAGATGATTCTATCATCTGATTTATTGTAATTTATGTTGAGGCGGTGGTAGGCTACTTCACATGAAGAAGACTCCACTGCTTGGTTAAACAAAATAATGCAAATATGATGTTAACTAAATTTTAAAGTGCATGAGCATGTATTTCATTTCTGACTTTAATTTAGAGGTAAATGTCATTCATAGCTCTCCTTGTGGGCATATTTCAGATATGCATGTCTCCTACAGCTCCCATAATTCCTACAACAAATTTAGGGGAAAAGAGCTAATCCAATGCCAGAGGCTTTAAAATTTGCATGATAATTTCAAACGGTTATATAGGATATAATATAAATAATTCAAAGTTTAGTCTGGTGAAATACGCACGAGCATCTTTAGGTTTTAGATAAGGACTGCATTAGAATTATATATGTATACTGTATTAGAGGTGAGCGAATCGAAGCTGATGAAGTGGAATTCGATGTGAATTTCAGGGAAAATTAGATTTGAAATGAATGCGAATTTTCTTGCTCTTCGTGGTAACAAATTGCAATTTTTCCTAAAATGGTGGCTACATGTGTGAGGACATGGGGCAAGGAGCTCTGGGCAGGTGGGATGACCCATAATGCCATGTGTGCAGCCAATCAGCAGCCAGCCAGCCCTGTGATGTCACAGCCCTATAAATACCCACAGCAATCTTCGATTCTTCCATTTTCCAGCGTTCTGAGTGCAGGGAGAGATGTTGCAGGCGCTAGGGAGAGTGATAGGGTAAACCTGATTGTGGAAAAAAGTGATTTATAGGTGCAAGGAAAGGATAGGGAGGAATCATTTAATAGCATCTTAGTGCAAGGAGAGAGGTCAGAACAGGCGCTAGGGACAGATAGGGAAAACCTCATTGTGGAAAAAAAGCAATTTAAAAGCGCAGGGAAAGATTACTTGAGGATCCAAATAGTCTTTATACAGATCTGTCATTCCAGCTATTTGTTCTTGGGGTGCAATTGCTATGTTGAAAAGCCTTTAGTGGCTTATATCTGTGAAAAAAAAAATAAAAAATATATATATATATATATATATATATATATATATATATATATACGCAGTTTACTTCTGCAGCTATATGTGGTGAAAGTGTTTAGTGGAGTATTTCAGTAAAAAAAAATATATATACAGAGTTTACTTGTGCAGTTATTTGCGCTAAAAGCACTTAGTGTCCAATTTTAGTACAAAAAGAGAAATATCTACGTAGTTCACTTTTGCAGTTATTTGTGCTGAAAGCGTTTAGTGTCCTATTTCAGTACAAAAAGAGAACTATATGCACAGTTCACTTTAGCAGTTATTTGATCTAAAAGCATTTAGTGTCATATTTCAGTACTACAAGAGAAATATATACACAGTTCACTTTTGCAGTTATTTGCGCTAAAAGCATTTAGTGTCGTATTTCAGTACTACAAGAGAAATATATACGCAGTTCACTTATGCAGTTGTATGTGGTGAAAGTGTTTAGTGGCCTATTTCAATACAAAATGAAAAATATATATATGTAGTGTTGAGCGAACAGTTCGAGCATAGTTCAGGTTCGTACCGAATTTTGGGGTGTTCGGGACACGGACCCGGACCCGAACATTTTCAAAAAAGTTCGGGTTCGGGTCCGTTGTTCGGCGATTTCTTCCCGCTTTCTGAAGGGCTGCACAGCAGCCAATCAGCTAGCGTTTTACTTCTTGACCTAAGAAGCCATCACAGCCATGCCTACTAATGGCATGTCTGTGATTGGCCAAGTGCAGCATGTGACCCAGCCTCTATTTAAGCTGGAATTAAGTAGCGCCACACGTCACACTGCTCTGATTAGTGTAGGGAGGGGACGCAGCTTCTGTGATGGCGAGATTAGGCAGGGAAAAGTCAGCAAAAGCACCTAATGAAGTGACCAATCAACAGCTGTGAATGATTTAACTTCTGCTAGTTACTTGCTCACTGTTTTTTAGGCTGCACAGAGCGTTTTTCTGTCACTTTTTTCTGGGGTGATCGGCGGCCATTTTGTGACTTGTGGTGCACCAGCACAACCTGCCACCAAGTCCATTAATCCATCAATACTATTTTTTTTTTTGCTATATCCCACATCAGGGGCTTGGCTGTGCTTATTGTCAACCCTAGAAACTCAGGATAGAAATTTCAATTGCCAAAATAGCAATCCCCTAAATCTGGTGTTCCAGCTGTGGCTAGCCAAGTGTAATACTGTCTGCTTTCTGGCAAAGGGTAGATTATTTTCTGTGGTAAAATTCAATTGCCAAAATAGCAATCCCCTAAATCTGGTGTCCCAGCAGTGGCTGGCAAAGTATAATAGTGTCTGGCAAAGGATATATTTTGTTCTGGGGTGAAATTCAATAGTCAAAATAGCAATACCGTAAATCTGTGGTTTCACCTGTGGCTGGCCAAGTTTAATAATGTCCGGCAAAGGATATATTTTGTTCTGGGGTGAAATTCAATTGCCAAAATAGCAATACCATAAATCAGTGGTTTAAGCTGTGGCTGGCCAAGTTTAATAGTGTACGGCAAAGGATATATTTTTTTCTCGGGTGAAATTCAATTGCCAAAATAGCAATACCGTAAATCAGTGGTTTCAGCTGTGGCTGGTCAAGTTTAATAGTGCCCGGCAAAGGATATATTTTTTTCTGGGGTGAAATTCAATTGCGAAAATAGCAATACCCTGAATCTGGTGTTATAGCTGTTGCAGGTCTAGTTTAAAACTGTCCGTAAAAGGGAATATTTTTTCTGGGGTGAAAGTCAGTAGCAAAAATAGAAATACAGTAAATCTGGTGTCCCGGCAGTGGCTGGCCAAGTTTAATAGTGTCCAGCAAAGGATATATTTTGTTCTGGGGTGAAATTAAATTGCCAAAATAGCAATACCATAAATCAGTGGTTTCAGCTGTGGCTGGCCAAGTTTAATAGTGTCCAGCAAAGGATATACTATTTTATGCGGTGAAATTCAGTTGCAAAAATAGAAATACAGTAAAACTGTTGTTCCAGCTGTTGCAGGCTTCGTTTAAATCTGTCAGTAAAAGGGTATATTATTTTCTGGGGTGAAAGTCAGTAGCAAAAATAGAAATACAGTAAATTTGCTGTCCCAGCAGTGGCTGACCAAGTTTAATAGTGTACGGCAAAGGATATATTTTTTTCTGAGGTGAAATTCAATTGCCAAAATAGCAATATGCTTAATCTGGTGTTCCAGCTGTTGCAGGACTAGTTTAAATCTGTCAGTAAAAGGGTATATTTTTTCTCTGGGGTGAAAGTCAGTAGCAAAAATAGAAATACAGTAAATCTCGTGTCCCAGCAGTGGCTGGCCAATTTTAATAGTGTACGGCAAAGGATATTTTTTTTTCTGGGGTGAAATTCAATTGCCAAAATAACAATACCCTGAAACTGGTGTTCTAGCTGTTGCCGGCCTAGTTTATATCTGTCTGTAAAAGGGTATATTACACTCAAGGTGTATATACAAGTGCTGAGAGGGTCATCCTCAATAACTTCACATGCTACCGTGCATCTCCCATTGTATTTTTGTCCGTTAAAGGGTATATTACACAAAGTGTTAAAATACAATTGCTGAAGGCATAATCAAACATATCTCTTCACACGCTACTGGGCATCTCCAAGTTTAAATCTGTCCATAAAAGGATACCTTTCATCCAGGGCCTAAATACTAGACCTACAATTGATATTCCCCTGAATCCTTGGTTACTGCTGTGCCTGGATTAGTATAATATGGTACTTAAATAAATAGGCAGATAGTGTTAGGTGCCTGGAAAAAAGGCCTGAATTTGAAATCAATACATTGGGTCAAATATTTTTTTTCTTATTGTGGTGCTTGTTGAACGGTAACAATGAGGAAAAACATCTAGTAAGGGACGCGGACGTGGTCATGGTGGTGTTAGTGTACCCTCTGGCGCTGGGAGAGGACGTGGCCATTCTGCCACAGCCACACGTCCTAGTGAACCAACTACCTCAGGTTCCAGTACCCGCCAGAATTTACAGCGATATTTGGTGGGGCCCAATGCCGTTCTAAGGATGGTAAGGCCTGAGCAGGTACAGGCGCTAGTCAATTGGGTGGCTGACAGTGGATCCAGCACGTTCACAACATTATCTCCCACCCGGCATTTTGCAGAAAGCGCACAGGTGGCGCCTGAAAATCAAGCCCATCAGTCTGTCACATCACCCCCATGCATATCAGGGAAACTGTCTGAGCCTCAAGTTATGCAGCAGTCTCTTATGCTGTTTGAAGACTCTGCTGGCAGGGTTTCCCAAGGGAATCCACCTAGTCCTTCCCCAGTGGTGGAAGACATAGAATTTACTGATGCACCACCACTTATGTTTCCTGATGATTAGGACATGGGAATACCACTTCATCGGAGTCTGCACGTCTCTGATGATGACGAAACACATGTGCCAACTGCTGTAGTGTGCAGACCGAACAGGAGGTCAGGGAGGAAGACTGTGTGGAAGACGATGCAGGGGACAATGAGGTCCTAGAATGAGGGTCGTGCCACTGACTTTCATAGTTCAGAGGAAGAGGCAGTGGTGAGACCGAGCCAACAGAGTAGCAAAAGAGGGAGCAGTGGGCAAAAGTAGAACAGCCGCCGTCAAGAGAGTTTGCCTGCTACTGGCCAGCGCCACCAGGGACCCAGCAACCCAAAGGCAGCTTCAAGGAGTTCCCTGACATGGCACTTCTTCAAACAATGTTCTGACGACAAGACTTGAGGGGTTTGCACGCTGTGCCATCAGAGCCTGAAGTGAGGCATTAACGTTCTGAACCTTAGCACAACTTGCATGACCAGGCATCTACATGCAAAGCATGAACTACAGTGGAGTAAACACCTTAAAAACAAGGAACTCACACAGGCTCCCCCTGCTCGCTCTTCTGCTGCTGCCTCGGCCTCTACCTTCGCCTCGGGAGGGATGTTGGCACCTGCCGCCCACCAAACAGAGGATGTGCCAGCGACACCACCACCTGCGTCACCAAGCATCTCCACCATGTCATCTCACAAACCTTGGAGAGAAAGCGTAAATTCCCACCTAGCCACCCTCGAGCCCTGGGCCTGAATGCCAGCATTTCTAAACTCCTGGCTTTTGAAATGCTGTCATTGCTGATGCTTCAAACAGCTGATGGCCATGGCTGTCCCACAGTATGTTGTTCCCAGCCGCAACTACTTCTTGAAGAGAGCCGTGCCTTCCCTGCACAACCAAGTATCTGATAAAATCAAGTGTGCACTGCGCAACCCCATCTGTGGCAAGGTCCACCTAACCACAGATACATTGACCAGTAAGCACGGCCAGGGACGCTATATCTCCCTAACTGCACATTGGGTAAATGTAGTGGCGGCTGGGCCCCAGGCGGAGAGTTACTCGGTGCACGTCCTTCCGCCGCCAAGGATAGCAGGGCATCATTCTTTGCCTCCTTTAGCCTCCTCCTCTTACTTGGCTTCCTCCTCCTCTGCTTCCACCAGCTCATCCAGTCAGCCACACACCTTCAACACCAACTTCAGCCCAGCCCGGGGTAAACGTCAGCAGGCCATTCTGAAACTCATATGTTTGGGGGACAGGCCCCACACTGCGCAGGAGTTGTGGCTGGGTATTGAACAACAGACCGACGAGTGGTTTCTTACGGTGGGCCTCAAGCCCGGCCTGGTGGTGTGCGATAATGGGCGAAATCTCGTCGCAGCTCTGGGACTAGCCGGTTTTGACGCACATCCCTTACCTGGCGCATGTGCTGAATTTGGTGGTGCAGAAGTTCATTCACAAATACCTCGACATGTCAGAGCTGCTGCATAAAGTGTGGGCCGCTTCCGGCGTTCACATCCTGCCGCTGCTCGCCTGTCTGCGCTACAGAGTAACTTTGGCCTTCCCGCTCACTGCCTCATATGCGACATGCCCACCAGGTGGAACTCCACCTTGCACATGCTGAAGAGACTGTGCGAGCAGCAGCAGGCCATAGTGGAGTTTCAGCTGCAGCACACACGCGTCAGTCGCACTGCGGAACAGCACCACTTCACCACCAATGATTGGGCCTCCGTGCGAGACCTGTGTGCCTGTTGTGCTGTTTCGAGTACTTCACCAACATGGCCAGTGGCGATGACACCGTTATCAGCGTTACAATACCACTTCTATGTCTCCTTGAGAAAACGCTTAGCTCGATGATGGAGGAGGAGGTGGCCCAGGAGGAGGAGGAGGATGAGGGGTCATTTTTAGAACTTTCAGGCCAGTATGTTAGAAGTGGCTCAGAGGGAAGTTTTTTGCAACAGCAGAGGCCATGTACAAATGTGGCCAACCAGGGCCCACTACTGGAGGATGAGGAGGACGTAGAAGAGGCTGACGATGAAGCAGGTTCACTGCGGGGTGGCACCCAACACAGCTCAGGCCCATCACTGGTGCGTGGCTGGAGGGATACGGAGGACGATGACGATACGCCTCCCACAGAGGACAGCTTGTCCGTACCTCTTTTTAACGTGTGCGGACTACTGGGTTGCCACCCTGCTGAATCCCCGGTACAAAGACAATGTGCCCACCTTACTTCCAGCACTGGAGCGCAATAGGAAGATGCGCGATTACAAGCGCACGCTGGTAGACGCGCTCCTGAGAGTATTCCCAAATGTCACAGGGGAACAGGTGGAAGCCCAAGGCGAGGGCAGAGGAGGAGCAAGAAGTCGCCAATGCAGTTGTGTCACGGCCAGCTCCTCTGAGGACAGGGTTAGCATGGCAGAAATGTAGAAAAGTTTTGTCTCCACGCCACAGCTAACTGCACCACCACCTGATACGGAACGTGTTAGCAGGAGGCAGCATTTCACTAACATGGTTGAACAGTACGTCTGCACACCCCTCCACGTACTGACTGATGGTTCGGCCCCATTCAACTTCTGGGTCTCAAAATTGTCCACGTGGCCAGAGTTAGCATTTTATGCCTTGGAGGTGCTGGCCTGCCCGGCGGCCAGCGTTTTGTCTGAACGTGTATTCAGCATGGCACGGGGCGTCATTACTGACAAACGTAACCGCCTGTCCACAGCCAACGTGGACAAGCTGACATTCATAAAAATGAACCAGGCATAGATCCCACATGACCTGTCCCTCCCTTGTGCAGAATAGACATTTATAACTGCCTCCCCCTCAACCATGTATTCTTGTATTCGGGGGCACTTCTTTATTGAATCCTCATTTTTTTTTAACTTTACCATGATCTTGCGGTGCAACCCAAAGTTGAATGAACCTCTCCTCAATCTGGGCGCCGGGGCCTAAATAACTGAAAGTGGCCTGTTACAATGGTGGGTGACATGAAGCCTGAACCTCTGCCATACAACCTCTCTCCTCTGTCTGGGTGCTGTGGGCTAAATATCTGGAAGTGGTCTTCTCCAGTGGTGGTTGATATGATGCCTTATTCCTTGCTTTGGGACCTCTCTCCTCTGTCTGGGTGCTGGGGCCTAAATAACTGAAAATGGCCTTCTCCAGTGGTGGGTGATATGAAGCCTGATTTTATGCTATGGGACCTCTCTCCTCTGTCTGGGTGCAGCCTTCTAGTCCGCTCCTGGACTATTTTACAGCCTTTTTAGTGCCCAAAAGTTTGGGTCCCCATTGACTTCAATGAGGTTCGGGTTCGGGATGAAGTTTAGGTCGAGTTCGGATCCCGAACCCGAACATTTTCGGGAAGTTTGGTCAAACTTCTCGAACCCGAACATCCAGGTGTTTGCTCAACTCTATATATATGCATTTCACTGTTGCATTCATTTGTGGTGAAAGCATTTAGTGGCCAATTTCAGTACAAAAAGAAAAATATATACGCACTTCACTGTTGCAGTTATTTGTGGTGAAAGCGTTTAGTGGCCTATTTCAGTACAAAAAGAAAAATATATGCATTTCACTTTTGCAGGCATTTGTGGTGAAAGCATTTAGTGGCCTATTTCAGTACAAAAAGAAAAATATATTTGTCGCTTTTAGGGGTGTTTTAATTTGCTTTTAATTTATTTATTTCAGCTAAAAGTATGTCAGACAGAGAAGTGCAAGGTAATGCAGAGGCCTAAATGTTTCTGGCGCAGACAAAGGTCGCAGCAGAGTAAAGGGGCATGGCAGCAGTAGTCGCAGCGAGAGGCATGAGCTCCCAGTGTCATCCAGCGTTGGTGTCTTGACCTGCAATCCAGCCATTCTTGATTGGTTACCTCGGTCATACACTTAATCCCAAGTGACATCGGACACCCCGAGCCAACAGTCGGTGGGTTAGTCAGACACAACCCTTATTTGGCATGGCCCCGGAGCAGGCCCTGTGCCCTCACCAGTCCTCAACCTGCCTCTGTCCTTTGCTGTTGCTCAGCCGCAGAAGTATTGTATGCTGTGGGATCAGCACTATACAGCGAAGACGAGCTACTAGAAAACAGTCAGCAGCTACTGTCCAGCCAAGACACCCACCGCTTCCTCCGCTAGGCGGTCAGGTAGTGATTAGGAGAGTGGCGTGGGAGGTTGTGTTGCAAGCGGTCAGGCTCCTGACCCAGAGAATGTTGAGGAGGACATTAGTGACGTGCAGACACTACTTGAGGATGATGAAGCCGATCAAACTTGGGAGCCGGGTGCAGAAGGGGCTTCATCATCATCCGGAGAAGAGGGTGGCAGCTTGCAAGTGAGGCAGCGGCTGAGCCAGCAAGGTGGAAGCATGTCTGGGAGTCAGCAGGGTGGCAGCAGTGGGAGGTTGGGAGCCAAACGTGCCCTGGGCAGACCACCTGCTTCGCAGCAGCCTACCTGCCCTGGAAGTAGTGGTGCAGGGTTTCACGGAGGCAGCAGTGGTAGCAGTCCATCAGTGCGGACTGTTTGGGGGAAAATCATCTACTCGGCGGTATGGTAGTTTTTTTTAAGCCACTGGAGGAGGTGAACATGGCCATATATAGAATATGTGGACAGAAGGTGAAGCGTAGCCAGGGTGCTAATGTTGGCACCACAGCCCTGCCTCAACATATGCAGCTTCACCATAAAGTGGCCTTGGAGAACTGTGGTCTGATGTGGTGGTTCAGCCTGCCGAAGCACTCGCTGCATGACCCTGTGGCACGCACTCAGGCAGTCGAGGCTCCACCACCTCAGTCGAAGGGAGCTGTCTGTCATTCCTATCTTCTGATGGTCCTGATGCTCCTGCTCCTCTTCGTTAGTCCTTCCGTCAGTAATCGATCACTGAAGCTATTGCCAATAGACGGCAGTATGCGTTCACTCATCCAACGGCGCAGAAGCTGAATGTGCTACTGTCCAAGTTGCTGGTAATGCAGTCCCTCCCTTTCCAAGTCGTGGACTCTGCACCTTTCAGAGAACTGATGGCTTGTGCCGACCTGAGGTGGAGAGTCCCAAGCCGTCATTTATTTTCCAACATGGCAGTATAAGCCCTGCACAAATATGTAGAACAGAAGGTGGGCCAGTACTTGAGCCTGTCTGCTAAAGTGCACGGCAGTGCCGATATGTGGACAATACCAGCAACTTGGCCAGGTCACGTCCCTTCCGCCTCCACGTTGTAACGCCATTGGCCCTGTGACAATGTCCACCTCTGCCTCCTCATCCTCCACTGTGTCCTCAGCCTCCACTGCAGGGACAAGTCACAGTGGCCCTCCAGCATACCACATGTGCAGGGCATGATGGTGTCACACTGTTCTGCACCTGGTTTGCCTTGGCGAACGGAGTTACACAAGGGAGGAACTGCTTCGTGTTATTCATCAGGAAATTCAATCCTGGCTTTCTCCGCAACAACTGAAAATTAGAACCATGGTGACCAACAATGGGAAGAACATGGTTTCGGTACTGGGTCAAGGAAGGCTGAGCCATGCAACCCATCTGCAAGAAATCCTAAAAAGGGCCAGGAAAATTTGCATGCACTTCGGCCACTCGTACACTGCAAAGCACACCCTCCTATAGCTGCAGCGGCAGAACGGCATCCCCCAACATAGGCTGATATGCGACATTTCCACTTTCAATTTGTTGGACCAATTATATGAACAGAGAAAGGCCATCAACAATTTCTTGCTGATTTAAGTGGATAGGAGAACTGCCCTGTGTAACTTCGGTGTCAGCTAGTGGCAGCTCATGGCAGCTGCGTGACACCTTCCCTTTGCTCAGGCCCTTTAAGGACGCCACGTTATTTGTCAGTCGCCAGGATTACGGGATGAACGACATAATTCCACTGTTTCATGTCCTACAACAGATGGTGGTAACAATGGTTGGTCAGGGGACAGGAGACGTGGTGCCTAGATCTCACGGCCACATGAGCACAGTGGGGGCTGAAGTGGAAGAGAAGGAGGAGATGGAGGAGGACATTGGAGCACAGACAATGTTTAGCGAAATGGGTGTTTTTTCTACTCAGTTGACAGGAGATGAGGAGCAGGAGCAGCCAGAGGAGCTACAGTGCGATAAGGAAGATGAGACGGAGGACCCAGACACACAGTGGCAGTATGCAGTTGAGATGGAGGCAGGGAGTCCCTCTGAGTCACTTGCACAAATGGCCCGATGCATGCCTTCTCCTGATGCTGCTATTGCTGCTGCCGCCACCTCCAGACTTGTGCCACTCGGTGGCCTCCTCATACTGCTGCCAACTCCAGACTCTGTCATTGTGCTACTTGGTGGCCTCCTCAGATTTCTGACAACTCCAGACAGTTTCGGTGCCAAGATACATCTGACCACAGGTATGTGGTCTAGCAAACACTGGCAGGGAAGGTACATAACTTTTACTGCCCACTGGGTGAATCTTTTGACTGCTGTCAAGCATGTAATCAGTGGCACCCATGTGGATTTGATGTTACCACCACGGATTGCATCCAGGCCTGCCTCTTCTTCTCCTTAACCTAATCCATCTTCCGTCTCCTCCTCGGTTGAATCTTCCTTTTCCACTGCTACCACCTCTTCCGCTGCACCCCCCAAGCTCCTCAGAACCTATTCGACGTGAAGGGTGAGAAGTTGCCATGCTGTGCTGCGGCTGATGTGCCTGAAAGCCAAGAGCCACACCGGTCCTGCACTGCTTTAAACTCTGTGGTCATAGGCCGATCCGTGGCTAACCCCGCTCAATTTGACAGTTGGTAAAGTGGTGTGCGACAACAGTGCCAATCTGCTGAGCGTGCTGAAACAGGGCAGAATGACACACCTGGACTGGAGTTAGTCATGCAGAAATTCTTTGCCAAATACTCCGGGGTCCAGGATGGATGTCTTGCGCAGGCCAGGAAAATCTCTGGCCATTTTAGAAGATCTTACACGGCCATGGCTCGACTTGCTGATGTTCAGCGGCTACACCACTTGCCCGTCAGACATCTGATTTGTGAGTGCCCGACGTGCTGGAACTCCACCTTGTATATGCTTAATAGGCTGCTCAGCATAAGTGTGCTGTTAACGACTACCTGTACAAACTCTGCAGCAGGACGAGTTCTGGGGAGCTTTGTTTCTTTTCACCGCACCAGTGGCTGCTTATGCGCGACGCATGCAGATTTTTGCGGCCATTTGATGAGATCACCAAACTGGTCAGTCGCAGCCAGGGCGCCATCAGTCACATCGTACCTTATGCCTTCTTTCTGTAGTGTGCATTGCGTTGTGTCATTAATCAAGCTATTGAGGAGCAGGAGCTGTAAAATAATGAAGTGGCAATGCTGAATGAATTGCCAGGGGGTGTACTCCATCTGAGACAAGTCAGCAGAAGTCTGAAAAGGAGTCAGAGTAGGATGGTGGCTGGGGGGAGGAAGAAGAGAAGGAGCAATAAGAGCAGGCTTTAAACTTTTCGGGGATCCCTGGGATCCCTGGTGTTGTCCGTGGTTGGGGGAGGCGACCGAGGACGACATTCTCCTGGGCAATAAGCAGGAGCCAGGGCGCTCCACCACTTCCAATTTAGTGCAAATGGGGGCCTTCATGCTCCAGTGTTCGAAGAGGGACCCCCATATAAAAAGCATAAAGGTCAAGGACCTGTACTGGGTGGCAACGTACTTAGACCCTCGGTACGAACACAAAATGGCGGACATGTTACCAGTATCACAGAGGGCTAGCAGAATGCAGCATTTCCAGGCATTGCTGTGAGAGATGCAGCATTCAGCTGTTGTGGGCACTGGCAGAGGAATTTCCATCCACAACGAAACAGGTGTGGGTACCAATCCTACCGCGCTTGCAAAAAGAGGGTGGTTTGAAGATTTGTTGGTCACTTCGAATATGAGATCATTCTTGCAGCCAACCCATCGACTGCCGCCCTAGAAATGCAGCCTCAGGGAAAGCCTAGACCGACAGGTGTCAGATTACATCGGGTTAACGGCCGATGTGGATGCTCTGAGAAGCGAGGAACCCCTTGACTACTGGGTGTGCAGGCTTGACCTGTGGCCAGAGCTAGCACAATTTGCCATGGAACTCTTGGCTTGCCCCTCGTCAAGTGTCCTGTCCGAAAGGACGTTCAGCGCAGCAGGGGGGTTGTGACCCATAAGCACACTCGCCTAGCTCGCGACAGTGTGGAGTACCTCACATTTTTAAAAATGAATGAAGCATGGATCTCGGAGGAATTCAACACCTGTGATGACCACGTGTAATTACATTTCCCCATGCCAGCCCACACATATCCGCCACCACCCAAAACAAAGAATGGTCCTTGCCTTATGTATAAACAGCGGCATAAAAGGCATTTTACATTTTTATCCTGTGACCACCAAATTTACCTCCAGCCACAGAATCCAAAGTTCTTTGCTGTCAGGTCAATGCCTATTGGTAAATTTTTGGGGCCTGTACTGGCCAACAGTTACATGTTTTACCTCTAGCCACATAATCGCACCCCTGTCTCACTCCTCTGCCTCTCATTATGGTGCAGTGCCCGTAGTCATTCCGTGTACTGTGCCCTCTTATTCCCTTTTTTACGGTCACGGTATAGCGGTGTTATCCGGTCAATGAATGGTGGTGGTATCCAATAACTGGATGGCCATAACTGTATCCCTTTCCCACGCCACCTTTTTTAGACCTGGCATGAGCAGGAAAAATATGTAGATTGCGGTGCAAAGGACCTTTGCACTGCAATCTGTGTCAGAAATACGCCCATCATGGACGTATTTCTATATAATAAATGACCACCTAAATGTATTATTATGCAGGGGTAGGGCTAATATCTTTATATTATATAGATTCTAGTGTATTATACTGTGCCCTGCATTTCCCAGTAGAAAAGTTATCCTTGGGAAACACAGTCCTCATCCCTGACCACTAGGACCAGGTTGCACTCTGTCAGTACATGACGGTCTCCCCTCTCTGCCACGCTGCTCTGCTGTGTACTAGTGCTTATTTTGATACTAGGGCTGGGTCCAGATTCTATTTTTGCCATCCATTTAATGCATACCAAAAATTTATGCGTTAACAGAAGCCTCAGACTTATGCCATACAGTGGCGTCCGTTCACCATACAGTTCCATGTTAGAAAAAAAAATTACGTTAACTTATACATTTTTTACTGGACTGCAGGATACAAAAACGTGGAGTGCTGCACATTCATATACATTAAACCGATAGGAAATAAAATTTTGCTAGGCTCCAGCAGGGCACATTTTTGAGAGTTTCCCTTTAAAACGCCTAAAAATGGCCCCTAATTAAAATACATATTTTTTGTGGGAATTTTTGCCAATGATCCCCCTTTGGTATGTCAGTGTCTATGTTGTGGGACTATTTGTCCAGTCATAGGGGGTCATTTATTAAACTAGTGCAAAGTTAAAACTGGCTTAGTTGCCCATAGCAACCAATCAGTTTCCACCTTTCATTTTCCAAAGGAGCTGTCCAAAGCGAAAGCTGGAATCTAGGTATTCTTTTGGTGATGTGCAGTGTTGTTTTTGCGCCAAATATATCTTTTGAAATTATGGCTAAAAAGTTCAACCTTGGTTTCATAACACCTTTCCCCACATGCTTTTGGGAGACTTCAGATGTGTTTTTTTGCAAAATGTAGCCTAGTTTGGATGTTTTTCTTCGTAAGAAAAGGCTTTCGTGTTGCCATTCTAACCCATAGCCCAGACATATGAAGAATATGGGAGATTGTTTTCACATGTACCACACGACAGTACTTGTCAGATATTCCTGCAGCTCCTTTAATGTTGCTGTAGGCCTCTTGGTAGCCTCCTAGACCAGTTTTCTTCTTGGCTTTTCATCAATTTTGGAGGGACGTCCAGTTCTTGGTAATGTCACTTTTGTGCCATATTTTCTCCACTTAATGATGACTGTCTTCACTGTGTTCCATGGTATATCTAATGCCTTGGAAATTCTTTTGTACCCTTCTCCTGACTGATACCTTTTAACAATGAGATCCCTCTGAGGCTTTGGAAGCTCTCTGTGGACCATGGCTTTTGCTGTGGGATGTGACTAAGAAAATTTCAGGAAAGACCAACTAGAGCAGCAGAACTTTATTTGGGGTTAATCAGAGGCACTGTAAATGATGGCAGTGGTATGCTGACTCCTATTTAAGATGATTTTGAATGTGATTGCTTAATTCTGAACACAGCTACATCCCCAGTTATAAGAGGGTGTGCACACTTATGCAACCACATTATTTTAGTTTTTTTTTTTGTTTTCTTCCCTCCACCCAAAACCGTTTTTCAATTGAGTGGTACAGTTTATAGGTCACATTAAAGGTAAAAAAGTTCTGAAATTATTTATCTTTGTCTCATTTTTTTACAACACAGAAACCTGACATTTTAACATGGGTGTGTAGACTTTTTATATCCACTGTAAATAGGAAACAGTGGCAGCACAGACAATAATGTATGTGGGTGCATATCCAATGGGATTAGGCACTTACCCACAATATAAAAAGGAAAAAAGAACAGCACTCCAGAGATCTAAAAAATAATATGGTTTATTCACCCATATGGTAAAAACAACGTTTCGGCTCAACAATAGAGCCTTTCTCAAGCAAAGAACCAAAGTGCACTGAGCAAATATATACTCTACAAATAATCAAGTGAATGATTACATCATCTCATTACATAATTATTTAATGACAACAAACACCATGTGCATAAGAATAAATAATATAAGATTACAGCATCAGTATTATATTATATGACCAAAAAATTTATATCAGCAAGATATAAGTGCTAAAACAATCATACATAAGTAAAGTGTCAGGTGCTATAATACAGACCAGGTGGATCACAATCTCATGTGTCCAAAGCGCCGAAGTCGGTGTATAGACAAAGCTACTGCACATGCCCAGGATTGCGTACCTCCGTCTGTGAGCTCATGCCGCATGGCTGCTATTATATATATTATATTTAATCTTATAGGTTCAATAATAACTACCTAATATGCAAGAGATAGTCAACTGTATACACCTGAGTAGGAGGGCAAACTGATTATTCCTAATATATTCCCAAATTTAAAATCAACATTAAGGCCATGTGCTGTTAAACTATTTAAAGTGTAAATCCACTGTAGCTCTTTTTTCTTCAAAATATTTATTCTATTACCACCTCTCCTGGGCATGGGGAAATGGTCAAGAATTCAACATTTTAAATCCTTTTGCATATGTTTAAGCTCAGAAAAATGTTTCGAAACTGGTAAGTCAAGACATTTCTTTCTGATTGTGTATCTATGATTGTTGAGTCGAGCTTTTAAATCTGTGAATGTCTCCCTAAAGTGCAGGATAATGCATATATAACATAACTGGAGTCACATGTTAGATTGAAGCATATATGATAAATCAAACCAGTGGTGGGGTGTGTAAAAGATTTCCCTTTACAGATATATTGACAATTAACGCAGGTGAGGCAAGGGAAACACCCCAGCCCCAGCTGCGTGAAAGTGGATTGTTTCATTACTCTACTGGACCCCACATCTGACCTAACCAACTGGTCACGTAAACTCCTAGGTCTATGATATAAAAATAATAGAGAAGATCTGAATTCTGGAACACCTTTAATATAGCCCCCTAGTATATTCCAATGACATTTAATAATTTTTCCAATTTCAGTACTCAATTCATTGTAAGAAGAAATAAATAGAATTCTAACTTGTCTCTGTTTAACACTCTGACAGGCCAATATGTTGTCCCTATTCAACTTACATACCTTATCCTTGTGTTCTCATAGTAATTTGTATGGATAACCACACTGCTTAACTTTCTCCACCATTGTATTCAAGGTGCCATCCAACAGATCCTGATCGGACACGATCCATCTTACCCGCAGAAACTGGGAATACAGAAGGTGTCTCACCATTGTACAAGGATGACAACTGTTGTAGACAAAAATAGTATTCCTATGAGTTGGCTTAGTATAAAGCTGTGTCTCTAATGTACCATTTTTCATGATGACATTAATGTCAAGAAATTGAACCTTCATTTTTGAGGGTACTAACGTAAATTGCAAAGCTTCATCTACACTATAAGTTTTAGCAAAAACACTAAAAGGACAGTAATAAAACGTAACTTTTAACCACTACAGGACCGCCTAACGCACGGATGCGTCCGGCAGGCGGTCCTGTAGTTCTGAGTTGACGCGTCGGCGCGTCATCTCGCGAGACAAAAGACTTCCTGTGAACGCGCACGCATTCATAGTGCCGCGCGTCTCACAACTTGTACTGCAGCCTACCAGCAATGATCAATCGCTGGCAGGCTGTAGATGCGAAATAAATCGCATCAAACAAGTATATCAGATGCTGTCTTGTTAACAGCGTCTGATATACCTGCTACCTGGTCCTCTGGTGGACCCATTTGCTGGGATCGACCACCAGAGGATCAGGTAGCTATGTAAAGTTGCACCAAACACTACACTAACCCCCCCCCCCTCACTTATTAACTCCTTGGTAACCCCTTGATCACTCCATCTAGATTCCCTGATCACCCCCCTGTCATTGATCACACCCCTTGTAAGGCTCCATTCAGAAGTCCATATGTCCATGCAGATCCTCAAAACACGGACACCGGCAATGTGCTTTCCGCATTTTGCAGATCCGCAAATTGCCAGAACTATATAGAAAATGCTTTTTCTTGTCCGCAATTGCGGACAAGAATATGACATGTTCTATATTTTTGCGGAACGGAAGTGCAGACCCGGAAGCGCGGATCCGTAATTCCGGATCCGAGCGGGACAAAGTCTGTCCCCATAAAAATGAATGGGTCCGCAATTCCGTTCCGCAAACAGAATTGCGGACGTGTGAATGGGGCATAAGGGTCCCTTATTACCGCCAGTTAGTTAGCTACTTGTTAGGTAGCTAGCGCCCAGCCCACCGCACAGCAGTCACTGATTTGGCAGAGATTTTTTTCATCCACATTGATCGATGCGAATGAAAAAATCTGTGCCGTTCATTTTATTTTTTTTCAGCCCAGAGGCTGAACGGAAAAAAAAAATCTCATTACCCGTATGCTCAATATAAGGAGAATCGCAGAAACTCCTAATGCTGGCAATAAGTGTAATGATTGCGGAGACCCTCAAATGCCAGGACAGTACAAACACCTCACATGTGACCCCATTTTAGAAAGAAGACACCCCAAGGTATTCCGTGAGGGGTATGGTGAATTCATGTAAAATTTTATTTTTTGTCACAAGTTAGTGGAATATGAGACTTTGTAAAAAAAATATATATATATCAATTTCCGCTAAGTTGTGCCAACATTTTTTCTTCTGTGAACTCGCCATGCCCCTCACGGAATACCTTGGGGTGTCTTCTTTCCAAAAAAGGGGGTCCTAAAGCGTGAGAATCCAAATGCCTAAAAATGCCATGTGAAATCCTAAAGGTACTCATTGAAATTAGGGCCCCTTTGCACATCTTGGCTGCAAAAAAGTGTAACACATGTGGTATCGCCGTACTCAGGAGAAGTAGGGCAATGTGTTTTGGGGTGTATTTTTATATATACCCATACTTTGTGTGAGAAATATCGCTGTAAACGACAACTTTTTAAATTTTTTATACAAAGTTGTCAATTTACAGAGATATTTCCTCACTCCAACATGGGTATATGTAAAAATACACCCCAAACACATTGCCCTACTTCTCCTGAGTACGGCGATACCATGTGTGCCACTTTTTTCAGCCTGGGTGCACAAAGGGGCCCTAATTCCAATGAATAGCTTTAGGTTTTACATGGCTGCTCACAATTTAGCCCCACCCAAAATGCCAGAACAGTACAAACACCCCACAAATGACCCCATTTTGGAAAGACGACACCCCATGGTATTCACTGAGGGGCATAGTGAGTCCATGAAAAATTGAACTTTTTGTCAAAAGTTAGCGGAGAGGTAGACTTTGTGAGAAAAAACAATAAAAAATCAATTTCCGCTAACTTGTGCCAAAAAAAAAAATCTTCTATGAACTCGCCATGCCCCTCACGGAATACCTTGGGGTGTCTTCTTTCCAAAATGGGGTCACATGTGGGGTATTTATACTGCCCTGGCATTTTAGGGGCCCTAAAGCGTGAGAAGAAAAATGTGTAAAAATGCCCTCCTAAAAGGTACTCATTGGAATTTGGGCCTCTTTGCGCATTTTGGCTGCAAAAAAGTGTCACACATGTGGTATCGCCGTACTGAGGAGATGTAGGGCAATGTGTTTTGGGGTGTATTTTTACATATACTCTTGCTGGGTGAGAGAAATATCTCTGTAAATTGACAACTTTGTATAAAAAAAATTAAAAAGTTGTCGTTTACAGCGATATTTCTCACACACAGTATGGGTATATGTAAAAATAAACCCCACAGCACATTGCCCTACTTCTCCTGAGTACGGCGATACCACATGTGTGACACTTTTTTGCAGCCAAGATGCGCAAAGGGGCCCTAAAATCAATGAGTACCTTTAGGATTTCACAGGGCATTTTTACGCATTTGGATTCTCACGCTTTATGGCCCCTAAAATGCCAGGGCAGTATAAATACCCCACATGTGACCCCATTTTGGAAAGAAGACACCCCAAGGTATTCCGTGAGGGGCATATCGAGTTCACAGAATTTTTTTTTTTAGGCACAAGTTAGCGGAAATTGATATATTTTTTATTTTTTATTTTTGTTTTTTACAAAGTCTCATATTCCACTAACTTGTGACAAAAAATAAAATTTTACATGAACTCACCATACCCCTCACGGAATACCTTAGGGTGTCTTCTTTCTAAAATGGGTCACATGGGGGGTATTTATACTTTCCTGGGATTTTAGGGGCCCCTAAAGCGTGAGAAGAAGTCTGAAATCCAAATGCGTAAAAATGCCCTGTGAAATCCTAAAGGTACTCATTGGAATTAGGGCCCCTTTGCACACCCAGGCTGCAAAAAAGTGTCACTCATGTGGTATCACCGTACTCAGGAGAAGTAGGGCAATGTGTTTTGGGGTGTATTTTTATATATACCCATACTTTGTGTGAGAAATATCTCTGTAAATGACAACTTTTTAATTTTTTTTATACAAAGTTGACAATTTACAGAGATATTTCTCTCACCCAACATGGGTATATGTAAAAATACACCCCAAAACACATTGCCCTACTTCTCCTGAGTACGGCGATACCACATGAGTAACACTTTTTTGCATCCTGGGTGCGCAAAGGGGTCCAAATTCCAACGAGTACCTTTAGGTTTTACATGGCTGCTCACAATTTAGCCCCGCCCAAAATGCCAGAACAGTAAACACACCCCACAAATGACCCCATTTCGGAAAGTAGACACCCCGAGGTATTGACTGAGGGGCATAGTGAGTCCGTCTGAGATTTTTTTTTTTTTGCCAGAAGTTAGCAGAAATGGAAACTTTATTTATTTATTTTTTTCCTCAGAAAGTGGCATTTTCCGCTAACTTGTGAAAAAAAATGAAATTATACATGAACTCACCATGCCCCTCCGTGAATACTTTGGGGTGTCTACTTTCTAAAATGGTGTCATTTGGGGGGTATTTATACTATCCTGACATTCTAGCACCTGAAGAAACATGACAGGTGCTCAGAAAGTCAGAGCTACTTCAAAATGCGGAAATTCACTTTTTTGTACCATAGTTTGTAAACGCTATAACTTTTACCCAAACCAATAAATATACACTTATTGGATTTTTTTTTTATCAAAGACATGTAGAACAATAAATTTAGAGAAAAATTTATATAGAAATGTATTTTTTTTTTTTTTTTTACAACAGAAAGTGAAAAATGTCATTTTTTTGCAACAATGTCGTTAAATTTTTATTAATAGCAAAAAAAGTTAAAATGTCAGCAACAATAAAATAGCACCAAATTAAAGCTCTATTAGTGAGAAGAAAAGGAGGTAAAATTCATTTGGGTGGTAAGTTGCATGACGGAGCAATAAACGGTGAAAGTAGTGTAGTGCAGAATTGTAAAAAGTGGCCTGGTCATTAAGGGTGTTTAAGCTAGGGGGGCTGATGTGGTTAATATTGTACCTCAAAAACTGAAAAGCCCACAATATAAATCATAGGCCACACAACTCAAGAGGCCAATATTGCATAAACCTATCCCTAAAGTCTGGAAATGTATATGTGCAAGATAGGATAAACCAGCATTCATTGATACACACACTGCTTACCAAAACAAGAGTGTAAGTAGGGTCTTGCTTGAGTCACACATCCACACAGCTCATTCCCGTCCCCACAAATAGACGATGTGGGATCCTGCTGTTTTCCACAATCCGTGGTCACACCAATTTCTCGGCGTCTAGTCAGTGTATATGCGGTGTTACAAGGCAAGCAGAAGGATAGAGCCCTACCACTAATAGCTCAAAGAGTGCTAGTAAACCTAAACAATAGTGCTCAGATAAATAGATAAATGTGTCCTACGCGTTTCATCTATTTATAAAGCCCCAGATTCATGAGGGAATACAGGACTAGTGCTACATCTATATGGGCTGGTTGGTTCCTAAAGTAGTCGTCCTGGAGAGTGTATGGTCGCACCTCTGGAAATGTTGACCCTTATATGGTGAGGGTTCTATTGCATGGGATAAAGGCCATTAACGGTACATGAAGGAATATAGTATAGCAGGGGGGCACTCAATTATCCAGAAACACTTGGGCAAAAGAAGTAGCAACACATTTATAAAAAAAAATCCCCCATAAAGACAACAATACAAACATAATACAAAACATATATAAAATATAAAAAAAAAAATAGCAGCAGTTCTCACATTTGTAGCCACAAGTGATATAGCAGCACTGATTGATCAATAGCAGCTCTCATGTGTATACCAGCAAATGCTGTAGCAGCAATAATGGGTATCTGTTGCACCCTAT
Source organism: Bufotes viridis (assembly GCA_033119425.1). Taxonomy (NCBI): domain Eukaryota; kingdom Metazoa; phylum Chordata; class Amphibia; order Anura; family Bufonidae; genus Bufotes; species Bufotes viridis. The sequence continues at coordinate 35,732,329 of CM065596.1, read as the reverse complement.
ATCACATATATTGTGTATCACTATGTACTGACTCAAGCCTCAGAATCCTAGGAATTGATCCAGACAGAATGATGCATATAGAGTGCAGACTCACAACTTTGCTGAGTATACAGTTTTCTCCGGGTCACTAAAGATACTTAGGGCTCAGACTGTCTCTCTTGGCCGGTATATAAATGAACAATAACCAAGTCACACAGGGCAAGTTACATTACCCTACTTGCTTTGCTGAGTGTAGATGTGAAGGCTTGTCTTCACCGCCCGGACTCACAACGGCGTCCCGTGTGGTCTCTAGGTCAGAAGCGTGGCGTGCCACGTGATACATGCTGTTCACTGCACAGAAGAAAATTGGCCAATGGTAAGTTGGGTCCTAAAGTCCGGACCAATTATTGTGGCAGAAGATGGACCAAATAGGCAGAGGTCCTGTTGAATGGAGATCACTGCCGGCCACCGAAGGAACTTCAATAACACTGCATGCTGTCCCTCCCCGGACGAGTTTCGGGGATAGCGCCCCTTCCTCAGCGGTAGTAACAGCAAGCCAGTATCAATCACATTTTATACGTTTCTTTGATCTAGCAAAGGCCTCTGGGACAGCAGCAAAAACAAAGACCTGGCATGGAGCAGCATGTACTATTAAAAACGCCTCTGCGATTTATATGCGTTTTTTACACCAATCCAGCAACATACTGCACTATTCATCTGGCCACAAATATGACTTAACAACACATATATAAAAAGGAATATGAATGTTAAAAAAGTTTTTTTGTGAAAAACCTTCTTAAAAAATTCCATGTAAAAATATGCAGAGTTGAAATTCACCACTTCCCTGTATTCCCTTTCGCTGAATTTCACCTTATTTTTTAACAAGGTTTTTCACAAAAAACTTTTTGTCCTACAAGTGAAACAGCTTCCGTGGTTGTAGTTGTGTTTTCACTATAAGTTTAAGGTCTACTTGTGGTACCCAGGTTGTGTATTATTGGTGTGGTATTATCACTTTACTGTTTTTTCCCCATATCGATGGAGAGTTGCATTCCTGACAGGATACATCTTCTCTATTCCTCAATCCAATGTTCCACTATATGCCCACATTTGAACTCTGAAAATACCTCGTGTGAGTCCTGTATTTATTTTGAATTGAGTATCCATCCATAAGCAGTAGCAATCCTCTAGGGGGTCTGGCGCATGCGGCTGTGGTATAGGTCGGTCTTGACCTTTTCCAAGATGGCCGTTGTGTGAGAGCTACTGAACTGCGCAGACTCCATTAGCAGACGGAGGTACGCAATCCTGGGCATGCGCAGTAGCTCTGTTGATACACCAACTTTGGCGCTTTGGACACATGAGATTGTGATCCACCTGGTTTGTATTATTTATTTTTGCATGCACTTTTCTCTTTATACACCATTAATTTATAGTACCTGACACTTTAATTATGTATCATTGTTTTAGCACATATATCTTGCTGATATACATTGTTTGGACATATAATTTATCTCAGGTGATTATATACACATCCAGTATTATCACTATATGTAGCACTTATTGATCAATTATGTGATTAATTATGTAATGAGATGATGTAATCATGCACTTGATTATTAGTAGAGTATATACAGTTGTGTTCAAAATTATTTAACCCCCAATGCTGTAAGGGGTTTTAGGGAATTTAGTGTACATTTGTAATTGTGTTCAGAATGAAATCTTACAAGGACTTTTTAAAGAACCAAATGCAACTAAAATGACATCAATTATTTTTGTAATACAGTATTAAATGTTTTTTTTTGTGATTTCTTCATTGACACAATTATTCAACCCCTTAAAGACTACCACTCTTAAGAACAGAGATTCATTTAAGTGTTTTCGATCAGGTATTGAAAACACCTGTGGATGTCAAGGAGCAGCAATCAAGCATAATAAGCACCAATTAGGCATATTTAAAATGACTGTGATACTCAGCTCCTTCTAGACATTTACTGGTGTGTTTACAAACATGGTGAAGTCAAGACAATGGTCCAGGAAGACAAGAGAAGAGGTGATTTCTCTTCACAGGAAGGGCAATGGCTATAAGAAGATTGCAAAGATGTTAAACATACCAAGAGACACCATAGGAAGCATCATTCGCAAATTCAAGGCAAAGGGCACTGTTGAAACGCTACCTGGTCGTGGCAGAAAGAAGATGCTGACTTCGACTGCTGTGCGCTACCTAAAGCGCAAAGTGGAGAAAAGTCCCCGTGTGACTGCTGAGGAACTGAAAAAAGATTTGTCAGATGCGGGTACTGAAGTTTCAGCTTAGACAATAAGGCGCACACTGCGTAATAAAGGCCTCCATGCCAGAACTCCCAGGCGCACCCCCTTGCTGTCTCGAAAGAATAAGAAGAGTCGACTGCAGTATGCCTAAAGTCATGTGGACAAACCACAAAAGTTTTGGGATAGTGTTCTGTGGACTGATGAAACAAAATTAGAACTGTTTGGACCCATGGATCAACGCTATGTTTGGAGGAGGAAGAACAAGGCCTATGAAGAAAAGAACACCTTGCCTACTGTGAAGCATGGCGGGGGATCAATCATGCTTTGGGGCTGTTTTGCTTCTACAGGTACAGGGAAGCTTCAGCGTGTGCAAGGTACAATGAATTCTCTTCAATACCAGGAGATATTGGATGAAAATGTGATGCAGTCTGTCACAAACCTGAGGCTTGGGAGACGTTGGACCTTTCAACAGGACAATGATCCCAAGCATACCTCCAAGTCCACTAGAGCATGGTTGCAGATTAAAAGCTGGAACATTTTGAAGTGGCCATCGCAGTCACCAGACTTAAATCCGATTGAGAACCTCTGGTGGGACTTAAAGAAAGCAGTTGCAGCGCGCAAGCCTAAGGATGTGACTGAACTGGAGGCTTTTGCCCATGAAGAATGGGCGAAGATACCCGTAGATCGCTGCAAGACACTTGTGTCAAGCTATGCTTCACGTTTAAAAGCTGTTATAACTGGAAAAGGATGTTGTACTAAGTACTAAGATTGAATGTCACTTGGGGGTTGAATAAAACTGATAATGATGTGAGCACAGAAATGACATTTGTGGTTATTTCATTATAAATGTTATGTTATATTTGTCTGACTTACAAGTGCCTCTTTGATTTAATTGTAAACAAGATGACTGAAATGATCAAAATCAATGTCAAAGTGGCCAAAACACTCAATTTCAGTGGGGGTTGAATAATTTTGAACACAACTGTACATATTTACTCAGTGCACTTTGGTTCTTTGCTTGAGAAAGGCTTTATTGTTGAGCCGAAACGTTGTTTTTTACCACATGGGTGAATAAAACCTTATTTTTTGGATCTCCAGAGTCCTGTCCATTTTTCCTGTATATATATATATATATATATATATATATATATATATATACACATACCGTATTTTTCGCCCTTTAAGACGCACCGGCCTATAAGACGCACCTGGATTTTTGAGGAGAAAAATAAGAACAAGAATATTTTTAACCAAAAGGTGTGCCTTTGAAGTAATGGTGGTCTGTGCTTGACAGTATTATGGGGGGGATCTGTGGATGGCACTGTTATGTGGGGGAGATGTGGATGCCACTGTTATGGGGGGATCTGTGGATGGCACTGTTATGTGGGGGAGATGTGGATGGCACTGTTATGGGGGGATCTGTGGATGGCACTGTTATGGGGGGGATCTGTGGATAGTACTGTGATGGGGGGGATCTGTGGAAAGCACTGTGATGGGGGCATTTATGAATGACACTGTAATGGATTGGATCTGTGGATGACACATATATAGCATCTTATGCTATATGTGTCATCCACAGATCACCCCAATTACAGTGTCATCCACAGGTGCCCCCATTACATTGCCATCCAAAGATGCCCCCTTTTCTTAAAACATCTGGCCCATAGTGACTGCTTAGGGGGCGGAGCCTGGCAACACGCGGCGGGCGGCCCGCCGCTAACAGCGTGTCTGCTTTCATAACATTTATAATCTTTAATCATGTCCCCTTATTCCCTATAAGCCCAGTACAGTAGCGCTCTGCTAACCTGCTATACCGATCCTCTAGCAGGCAGAGCGGTGCGGCGGCAGGCTGCTGTGTAACGTCCTCACTGACGTCATCTGCCTGCTCCTCCTGCTTCATTCATAAAGTGAAAGGAGCAGGCAGATGACGTCAGTGAGGACGTTACACAGCACCGCTCTGCCTGCTAGAGGATCGGTATAGCAGGTTAGCAGAGCGCTACTGTATTGGGCTTATAGGGAATAAGGGGACATGATTAAAGATTATAAATGTTATGAAAGCAGTCACGCTGTGAGCGGTGGGCCGCCTGACACGTGTTGCCAGGCTCCGCCCCCTCCTCCTTCCATGCTGATACATCGCAGGCTGTGCAATGTATCGGCTTTAGCTATAGGAAAATGGTAGCATTCACCCTATAAGACGCACTGCCATTTTCCCCCCACTTTTGGGGGGGAAAAAGTGCGTCTTATATGGTGAAAAATATGGTATACATTGAGAGAGAGAGACCCAAACCCGAACTTTGCCGGAAATGTTTGAGTTCAAGTTCGGTGTTCGGGCATTTAATAAAGTTTCTTAAATGGCAGCAGGGCAGCCAATCAACAAGCTTTTAAACTGTTGGCACTTAGAAGCCATCACAGCCATGCCTACTAATGGCATGGCTGTGATTGGCCAGTGCATCAGCCTCTATATAAGCTGGATAACATCTAGCACCGCCCACCATTTCTGAGTAGTGCAGAGACAGGAAGCAGGCAGCTGAAGTGAGGGAGAGTGTTAGGAATCTCATCTGGCTGTTAATTCTATGGGTTACCTATAGTGATTTTTTGTCTGTGCAATACACCATCTTTGCACCCTGACACAGAAAGATAATAATAAATATGGCTGTTAATTCTGTGGGTGACCTACAGAGATTTTTTTTGTGGGTGCAATGCAACATCTTTGTACCCCTGACACACAAATATAATAATTAATCCGTCTGTAAGTTCGGTGGGTGAGATATACACATTTTTTGTGTGAAGTATACCTGCACTGCATGCGTGACAGGGAAATAAATATAGTTAATCCATCTGCTAGTTAGGTGGGCGACATATACACATTTATTGTGTGAAGTATACCAGCACTGCATACATGACAGCGAAATAAATATAGTTAATCTGTCTGTTAGTTAGGTGGGTGACATATATCCATTTATTGTTTGAAGTACAACTGCACTGCATACATGACAGGGAAATAAATATAGTAACTCCATCTGTTAGTTAGGTAGACGACATATACCCATTTATTGTGTGAAGCACAACTGCACTGCATACATGACAGGGAAATAAATATAGTTAATCCGTCTGTTTGTTCGGTGGGTGACATGAACCCATTTATTGTGTGAAGTACACACGTACTGCATACGTGGCATGGAAATAACTATAGTTAATCCGTCCGTTAGTTAGGTGGGCAACAAATACCCATTTATTGTGGTGCTGTTGATGTTGGTGGAGCTCCTTTTGCAGGGAGAGGACATGGTCGATCTGTGCCAGCTACACGCCGAAATGAAACACCTTCCTTAGGTAACGTAGGTGACAGACCGTGACAGACCGTTCAGCACATCTCTGGTGATGATGAAACATAGGTGTCAACTGCTGCGGCTTTCTGCAGACCGGCAAAGAGGGCAGGGGTGAGGAGTGGGTAGAAGATGATGTGGAGGATGATGAGTTCCTCGACCCCACATGGAATCAAGGTCATGCGAGTGACGTGTGCAGTTCGGAGGAAGAGGTGGTGGTCACACAGTGCCAGCCGCACAGCAAAAGAGGGAGCAGTGTGCAAAAGCAGAGTCACCATCCCCTAGCCAGTACGCCTGCTACTGCCCACCGCACCCAGGGGCTAAGCACACCAAAGCACGCTCCATGGAGTTCCCTGGTGTGACAGTTCTTCAGACACTGTGCTGATGACAAGACCCGAGTGCTTTGCACGCTGTGCAATCAGAGCCTGAAGCGAGGCATAAATGTTCTAAACCTGATCACCACCTGCATGACCAGGCATCTAAATGCAAAGCACGAGATCCAGTGGAGTAAGCACACCTCAAAAACCACAAAATCTCAGGCTCCTCCTGCTTCCTCTTCTGCTGCAGTCGTGCCCTCTTCCTCCCCCTCTGGAATGACAGTGGCACCTGGCACCCCACAAACAGAGGATGTGGCAGCAATGCCACCACCTCCGTCACCAAGCATTTCCACAATGTCCCATGGAAGCGTTCAGCTATCCATCTCCCAAACACTGGAGAGAAAGAGGAAGTACCATGGCCCCGCCCAGCGCATGTGCTGAATTTGGTGGTGCAGAGGTTCCTAAAAAATTCCCCGATATGTCTGAGCTGCTTCAGAAAGTGCGGGCCGTCAATGCACGCTTTCAGCATTCTCACCCTGTTTCTGCTCGCCTGTCTGCACTGCAGCGTAACTTCGACCTTCCCGCTAACCACCTCATGTGCAATGTGCCCACAAGGTGGAACTCCACCTTGCACATGCTGGAGAGACTGTGCACGCAGCTGCAGGTGATAGTGGAGTTTCAGCTGCAGCACGTACGGATGGGTCATTCTGCGGAACAGCACCAGTTCACCACCAACGAGTGGGCCTCCATGCGGGACATGTGTGCCGCGTTGTGCTGTTTCGAGTACTCCACTGGAAGAGTATGTGGCGGAGGAGGAAGGGGGATAATTTTGACGGTTCTCAGACCAGTCATTCACAAGTGGCTCGGAGAGTGGGTTCCTGCACCAACAGAAGCCAGGTACACAATTGTCCAGCCATTGTACAGTTCTGGAGGATGAGAAGGATGATGATGAGGAGTAACCGTGTTCACAGCAGGGTGGCACCCAAAGCAGCTCATGGGCATCACTTGAGCATGGCTGGGAGGATACAGAGGACACAGACAATACACCTCCCACAGAGGACAGCTTGTCATTGCCTCTGGGCAGCCTGGCACAAATGGATGACTACATGCTGCAATGCCTGCGAGTGCCTGCGCAACAACTGCCGAGTTTCCCACATTCTAACCAGTGCTGATTACTGGGGGGGCCAACCTGCTTGATCTCTGCTACAAGGACAACATGCCATCCTTAATTCTGTCACTGGAGTGTGATTGGAATATGCGCGAGTACAAGCGCACCCTGGTAGACACGCTGCTTATGGGATTCCCACCTGAAAAAGGGGGGCTCAGTGGAAGCACAAGGCGAAGGCAGAGGAGGAGGAAGAAGTCGGCAACGAGCTTGGGCACCGCCAGCACCTTTGAAGGTAGGGTTAGCATGGCCGAAATGTGGAAAAGCTTTAGCAGCACGCCACAACAACCAGCGCCACCAGCTGATATGGAACTTCTTAGCAGGAGGCAGCATTTCATCAACATGGTGGAAAAGTACGTGTGCACACGCCTACACGTACTGACTGATGGGTCTGCCCCATTCAACTTCTGGGTCTCCAAATTGTACACATGGCCTGAGCTTGCTCTTTACGCCTGGGAGGTGCTGGCCTGCCCTGTGGCCAGTGTATTGTTCGAACGTGTGTTTAGCACAGCAAGGGGAGTGATCACAGAGAAGCGCAGCCGCCTGTCCATGGCCAATGTGGACAAGCTCACGTTCATTAAAATGAACCAGGCATGGATCCCACTTATCCAAATCTTGTGCAGAATAGACAAGTATACTGCAACCAGCAATTGTTATACTCCAGCGCACTTTCTCTTTGCATTCTCTGTTCTATTTCCCAATGTTTTGGGGTCTTCTCAAATTTATTAAAAATAAATAAATAAAGGAAAAAAATATAATAATAAAAAAAAACTACAAAAACAGTGTTGGCTACCTCCTCTGTCTCCACCACCGCATCGACCTACACCGCCACGTCCACCGCCTCCTCAACCTCCTACTCCACTTTGACTTCCGCCTTCTAGTTCAAGATCATAATTTTTGTACTGTTTTTAATATTTTATGTTATTTTAAGTCATTTCCCTATCCACATGTGTTTGCAGGGCAATTGTCATGCTCTTACCCCCATTTTGCTTACTTTTGCAGCCCTCCTGCCCTTTTTATGACTTTTTTAGAGCCATTTTAGTGCCCCAAAGTTTGGGTCCTTATTAACTTCAATGGGGTTCAGGTTCGGGGTCTAGTTTGGGTCAAGTTCAGGTCCCGAACTTGAACTTTACGGGGAACTTCTGCCGAACCCGGCGAACCCGAACTTCCAGGTGTTTGCTCAACCCTAATGCAGAGCAGTTTGTAAACACAGTAGCTTTATGTAATTTCAATCTCTAAGCATGTGGGCAGTTCTACTTAGTTATTGACAGATATCTCTCTGTGCTCTCTATCTCTTTATGCTGGATCATGTACAGCTAGTGATCAGTCCCTGAGTAGATCCGCCCACATGACTACTAAGCTTAGAAAGAGCAAGTATTAAAATTAATAAGTTACACATTTTCCTGAATCTTATGACACAAAACTATATATCAATCAGGTCAGCTCCACCTACTCTATATAATGTTGCCTGCCTATTGCACTGCCTTTTCATGTTGATAAACTTCCTTTAAAAAATATACAGGGATATTTATGAAGACTGGTGCAAAGATGGAGTTGTTGCCATAGCAACCAGACCGATTTCTTTCAGGAGGGAGGTCAGAAGGACCCATTTTAAAGATGAGGGTCCCAGAGGTAGATATGCCATATATGTTAAAGGGGTTATCCAGGATTTAAAAAGACCCCAGAGAGTGGCTGACGCGCATTGGGGTTCATACTTATGGTACTTACCCCCCGTCTGCTTTTTACATTTTAGAATTAGTAAACATAATTTTGGGCACATGTTAGAACAGGAGTAGAAAAGGGCAATAAACAGTGCAATGATCAAATTTGGGAACAAGCTGATCACTGTCCAGTTAATCAGCTGCATTGACATGCAGCAGATCATTCCCTTTGTATGGGGATTAGTGATGTCCTGAACTATTCGCCGGCGAACGGTTCCCGGCGAACATAGCTTAATAGCATAAAATTTTATGTTCGCAACATCTCCAATGGTGATGAATGATAACTATGACGATTATTTGTCCCCAAAGAACGGCACTGTTTGTCAACAGCAAATCCCTGTATACACAGGATGATCTGCTGCCAAGAAATAATGATTATAGTTGCACATAAACTACTGCATCATCTGTCAAATAGTGTTTTGCTCCTTGGTTGGGTGATCAGCAGCATAGTTACAGAAAGCAATTTTCAGGAATTAGCATTCCTACTAATTGCTCTGCATCAGCCAATGTAAATGGACTTTCATTGCAGGGGGTGAAAGTACAAAGAGATACATACATGGAAGATTAATAAAGCTGTCTAAAAGAAAGCTGTCAACCAATCATAGCTCAGCTTATATGATGTTCTTGAAAAAATTAAAGTGGCTCTCTGATGATTTTGTATGGGAAATAGTGTTCATTGGATTTTCATTACAGTTGTTGGGGGTGGGTTCACATTGACAGATTCTCTTTCAGCTAGACACAAACTTGACATGGAAGTTACATGTTATATTCTGCTCATATCTGAGATGAGTATTGGAAAAATGCTGTTTAGTGGCTGGCAAAACAATGAGAAGAATAGAAATGCTGTTGGTGCTTACAAGGGACTATTAGATGGCTGGAACGGTGGCAGCGGAGGGCTATTGCACCATATATGACAAGGACGGTAGCTAGTATCTCACAAGTCACTTACCCCTGATCAAAATGTTAGATCTGGTAAATCTCAGCTGCAGAACAGATTCATAATCTATTTAAGATTTCCCTGAGAAAAAAAAAAAATTCATTGCTTAGAAGCATAGCTCTTCAGATTCTAGTTTAAGCTACAACAAACAATTATGAACACTAATTTCTACATGAGATGGGTACATTATCAGGCGGAGCGGCACTCTCTGTCTTCAATGTGTTACCTTAAACCACGCTAGACTTGCACAGAACAAATGTCTTTCAACTAAAAGCAAAACGCAGTGAAAGTGAATGTTAAATTATTCCTATAAGTGGAAATAAAGCTTTTGCTGAGATGAGTGTTTTAGATAATCTAACATTTGCTCTCCAGTAAAACTGCAGAAACCAATTGAGTCTTTTGTCATGTTATATAAGATAGTTAATTCACCACCAAGAATGAAACCTTTCTCTTCTGTTTTCATTATCACAGCATTTTTTAGCAAGAAGGAATACCCAGAGAAGATTGACGAGGCTGTATATGGTATGTATGTCCTGAGCTCAGACAGGCTATCCAAACAGCAGCTTTACAGTTATTTTCCCACCAATAGCATAAAAAAAATTTTATGTACAGTATCAATGTAGCAGTACAAAAATGGTAAAAAGCTGAACTGTGTACAGTTCTGGGCTCCTATGAACAAGGCAGACATAGCAGAGCTGGAGAGGGTTCAGAGGAGGGCAACTAAAGTAATAACTGGAATGGGGCAACTACAGTATCATGAAAGGTTATCAAAATTAGGGTTATTCACTTTAGAAAAAAGACAACTGAGGGGAGATCTTATAACTATGTATAAATATATATGGGGTCAGTACCGAGATCTCTCCCATCATCTATTTATCCCCAGGACTGTGACTGTGACAAGGGGACATCCTCTGCGTCTGGAGGAAAGAAGGTTTGTACACAAACATAGAAAAGGATTCTTCACTGTAGGAGAAGTGAGACTATGGAACTCTCTGCCTGAGGAGGTGGTGATGGTGAGTACAATAAAGGAATTCAAGAGGGGACTGGATGTATTTCTGGAGTGTAATATTACAGGCTATAGCTACTAGAGAGAGGTAGTTGATCAAGGGAGTTATTCTGATTGCCTGATCGGAGTCAGGAAGGAATTTTTTTCCCCTTAAGTGGGGAAAATTGGCTTCTGCCTTACAGGGGTTTTTTGCCTTCCTCTGGATCAACTTGTAGGAAACAGGCCGAACTGGATGGACAAATGTCTTTTTTCGGTCTTATATACTAAGTTACTATGTTAATTCAAACTGGTATTATTTTAATACTCAGTTTTGTGGCTGGATAGGAAAAGTGACACAGTGTGGGGAAGGTCGCAGGGGCAGTTGCTCCAGCAATCAAATTGCAATGAGGCAGGTGTAGCAGGGCCTGGAATGACACCATTAAATAATCCCAGCAAAATAATGTCAGAGACCATAGAGGGTCATAGGTAGGTTCCCTGCCTCTCCATTTACTCTCTCAGGCCTACGAGCCTCCAGATTGCGAGAGAACCTGCGGGCTATGAGAGAGCCGGGCATGCAGGCACTGATGAGTCATCAGGGTGCATATGCACTGATAAGTCACCAGGATGCACATGCACTGACGAGTTATCAGGGCACTCATGGCAGGCTCTCTCTTTTCATCCACAGGAGTTGGGGGATAAAGGGGTGAGGTGAGTATTAACAGTACTTTTCTTTTTAGTTTAAGGGGCACAGTGGGGGAATTTAAGTGAGTGTTGCTGGCCCAGCTGAGGCTTAAATGGGAATTACTACTCTGTGGGGTTCTAGGCATCTGGCCTAAATAGGGATTATTACTGGGGGAGGGTTAAATGGGCATTACTACTGGGCACGAAACCACTCATAAGTGACCTCATTTTAGAAACTACAAACCGCAATGTATTCAAAACAGATTTTGGAAATGTTGCTAACCATTTAAGTTGATAACCATCTAAGTAAAGCAAAATGGAGTTGAAATTCAAAAAGTTTTTATTGTTTTTGATGTATTTCCATTTTAATCCAGCTTTTTCCTTTAACACATCAAATGTTAAAAGCAAAACAAACCCCAATATTTATGACCCAATTCTGCTCTTTTACATACGCACCCTATATGTGGTTGTAAACTACTGTATGGGCACATAGGACTCAGAAGGGAAGGAGCACCATATGGTTTTTGGAGGACATAGATACCCCTACAGTGAAAACCCCCCAGAAATAAATTTATTTAGGAAACTACACCCCAAAGGAATTTTTAAAGGATGTAGTGAGCACTTTGACCCAACATGCATGTAATAGAATTTAGAAACACAAGAAAATGGTGCTTTAGGCCCAAACTTTCTTTTTACAAGGGATAACTGGAGACTATCACCCCAACATTTTCTGATAATTTTCTCCAGGATACAGCAACATCTTATTTGTTGTTGTAAACTGCTGTTTGGGGATACATCAGGGCTCAGAAGGGAAGGAGCGGCATCTGGATTTCCTAACATAGAATTTGCTAAAATGGTTTTTAAGGACCATAACTTTTTAAATTTTTGTTGACAAAGCTGTGTAGGGTCTTATTTTTGCAGCACAAGCTGTAGTTTGTATTGGAACCATTTTGGGGTACATATGGCTTTCTGATCATTTTTTTCATTAATTTTTGACAGGTGAGGTAAGCAAAAATTCAAATTCTGTCAGTGCTTTTTTATTTTTATGTTTTATAGGATAGACCATGTAGTATATATATGATACATTAAATCTATACTGCAGATTGATATGATTATGGGGATACCAAATTATATCGGTTTACTTTTCTGTTTTACTACTTTTGCATCATAAAATCACTTTTTAATAAAAATGTTATATTTTGCATAGCCATATACTAACATTGATAACATTTTTACTTTTCTGTCAATGTAGATGTCTGAGGGTATGAGTTATTTGGAATAGACCTGACAGACAGAACCTGTTATATTAAAAGCTTATTCAAGTAGAGCCCCCATGACAGAGTGGAGAGGATGTCAGCAGTAAGTTTCTGTTGACGTCACTGATTATTTTGCCCTTCCTCTCATTTGTCAGAACAATAACCCCCCAAAAAATAGATCCTGTCTGTTAAGCATCCGCCTTTACATGGTTAGCATTTGGTCAGTAATCCATCAGTATTGCTAATGCAAAAAACAAAAAAAACAAAAACAAAACAGGAGTTGATCCAAAACAGAGATGACACGTGAATGGAATATTTGCATGTCTTCTGTGTTTTGTACCCACTCCAGCTTTTGGCTAATCATTAGCCAATTATGATGGGACCTTACAGGCCTTACAGCTGCTACACATGTGTGTCTCTTCTGACAGAACAGAAGAAGGGTCAAAAAAATGATGATGTCAACCAGGCCATGAAGTAGGGAGGGTGGGAACAGCATGAGAAGTCCACAGAGTGGCGAAATGACATAGTGTAGAGGTGGCAGTAGCATCAGGTGAACAAAGAGTTGCCCAATGGCATAGTGTGTAGGTGGAAGCAGCATCAGGAGACCACAGAGTGGAACAATGAATAGTGTGGAGGTGGCAGCAGCAGCATGAGGAGGCCACCGAGTGGCAAGGTGACATAGTGTTAAGGTGGCAGCAGCATGAGGAGGCCACAAAGTGGAAAGGTGACATAGTGTTGAAGTAGCAGAAGCATAAGGAGACCACAGAGTGGCAAGGTGACATAATGTGGAGGTGGCAGCAGCAGCATGAGGAGACCACAGAGTGGCAAGGTGACATAGTGTGGAGGTATAAGCAAAATCAGGAGACCACAGAGTGGCACAATAACATAGTTTGGAGGTGGCAGCAGCATGAGGAGGCCACAACGTGGAAAGGTGACATAGTATTGAAGTAGCAGAAGCATAAGGAGACTACAGAGTGGCAAGGTGACATAATGTGAAGGTGGCAGCAGCAGCAGCATGAGGAGGCCACAGAGTGGCAAGGTGACATAGTGTTGAGGTAGCAGCAGCATCAAGAGACCACCAAGTCCCAAGGTGACATAGTGTGTAGGTGGAAGCAGCATCAGGAGACCACAGAGTGGCAAGGTGACATAGTGTTGAGGTAGCAGCAGCATTAGTAGACCACAGAATGGCAAGGTGACATAGTGTGTAGCTGGCAGCAGCAGCATGAGAAGGCCACAGAGGGGAAAGGTGACATATTGTGGAGGTGGCAGCAGCATCAGGAGACCACAGAGAGGCAAGGTGATATAGTGTGGAGGTAGAAGCAGCATCTGTAGACCACAGAGTGGCACAATGGCAGTGAGTGGAGGTGGCAGCAACAGCATGAGGAGGCCACAGAGGGGCAAGGTGACATAGTGTTGAGTGATCAGCAGCATCAGGAGATCACAAAGTGGCAGGGTAACATAGTGTGGAGGTGGCAGCAGCATCAGGAGACCACAGAGTGGCAATATTACATAGTGTAGAGGTGGCAGCAGCATCAGGAGACCACAGAGTTATCCGGTGACAGAGTGGGGGGGTGGGTGGCACTAACAGTACACACTGACAATGGTGGGTGTAAGGATGAGCACTTGACTTCAGATGTGTGGCATCAGGCAGGTAGCAGCATCAAAATGATGATGATCTAATCTGATGTATCAGGCATTGCTGGGTGGAAATCTTGGCTGAACCATGTCTGATTCATCTTGACAAAGGTAAGTCTCTCCACACTTTTCCAGGGCACACTCATCTGGTTGCGGTCACAAATCCAGTTTAGCTGCCCAGTAGTCCAGCGGATCTTCAATGTGGGGTGGAAGGGTGCTGTCCAAGTATGCCACCAACCGCTGGATCTGGTATTGCTCCAGGTGTAGCTGCTGCTGCTGGTGAGTAGTTTCTTCACTAAGCGGGTGATGAAAGCTGCTCATCAGCGACTCTTGAATCAGGTTGTGGCTGATGAAGCTAATACTGCTCTTGCCACCCCCACTCCCCCCACCCCCAGCAACCATGGCAGTGGAATGTGAGCGCAGAGGGCCTTTCTCTGAGTGCAGTCAGTCCAACGTATGGAAGGTCAAATTCCAACTGGTGGAAACGTCACATATCAGTCTATGTTGGGGGACTCTGCCACTGTAGCTCAAGGAGGGTGTGCTTGGCTGTGTACGAGTGGTTGAAGTGCATGCAAAGTTTCCTGGGCATTTTTAGGATGTCTTGCAGATGGGTGGAAGATTTTCAGGAAATGCTTGACAACCAGATTGAACATGTGCGCCATGCAGGGCGCATGGCTCAGCCCTCCTTGACGCAGCACTGAAACCAAGTTCTTACTGATGTGGGTCACCATGGTTCCGATTTTGAGCTGTCACGGAGAAAGCCAGGATTCAATTTCTTGATGATGGACATGGAGCAGTTCCTCCCCAGTGTGACTCCGTTTGCACAGGCAAACTAGATGCAGAACATCGTGACACCACCGTGCCCTGCACATGTGGTATGCTGGAGGGGCACTGTGAATTGTCCCTGCAGTGATGGTTGAGGACAAGGAGGAGGATAAGGAGGCAAAGGCGGACATTGTCGCAGGTGCAACAGCATAAGAACGTGGGGGTGGAAGCGGCATCACCTGGCCAAGTTGCTGGTTTAGCTGGGCAGGAAACACATTTATCTAGTGGGCTGTGAAGGACATATATTGTCCCTGACCGTAGTTAAAGCTCCACACTTCAGTGCTGCCATGCACTTTGGCAGGCACCAATAGGCTCAAGGACGGGCCCACCTTCTGTTCTACATATGTGTGCAGGGCTGGCACTGCCTTTTTGGCAAAGAAATGATGGCTTGGGACTCTCCACCTCGACTCGGCACAAGCCATCTGTTCTCTGAAAGGTGCAGAGTCCACCACTTGGAGTGACTGCAGTACCAGCAACCTGACCAGGAGCATGTTCAGCTTCTCCGCCTTTGGATGAGTGCACGCATACTGTTGTCTCTTGGCGATTGCTTCAGTGATCGATTGCTGACCGAATGACTGACTAGGAGGAGGAGGAGCAGGAGCATCAAGACCAGCAGATGATGGGAAGGACAGACAGCTTCATTCGGCTGATGTGGTAGAGCCTTGACTGACTGAAATCGGGTGCATGCCACTTGATGATGCAGCGGTTGCTGCGGCAGGCTGGATGACCACATTGGAGCCACGGTTCTCCCAGGCCACTTTATGGTGACGCTGCATATGTTGATGCAGGACCGTGGTGCCAATACCCCAACCCTGGCCACGCTTCACCTTCTGCCCACAGATTCGACAAATGGCCATGTTCATCTTCCCCGGTTAAAATTGCCACACCTCTGAGTAGGTAATTTTACCCCAAACACTCTACACTGACTGACCGCTACTGCCACTGACTTCGTGAACCCCTGCACAACTACTTTCTGGGCCGGTAGGCTACTGCGATGCGGGTGGTCTACCCCGGGCACATTTGGCTACCAACCTCCCACTGCTGCCACCCTGCTTATTCCCGGCCACGCTAGCGACTTGCTGGCTCTGCCGCTGCCTCACCGGCAAGCTGCCACCCTCTTCTCCCGATTATGATAATTCACCCGGCTCTCAAGTGTGATCAGCTACATCATCATCATCGAGTACTGTCTGCACGTCACTGATGTCCTCCTCAACGATCTCTGGGTCAGGAGCCTGACTGCTCGCAACACCAGCTCCCACTCCACTCTCCTCATCACCTTTTGCCCACCTACCAGAGGAAGCAGCGGATGTCTCCTCCACATCTTGGCATATAATAATTGTCTGGCTGAGGGAACAGAAAAGGACAGAGGCAGGTTGAGGACAGGTGAGAACACAGAACCTGATCACGGGCCATGCCAACTAAGGGTTATGTCTGACTCTTGGCTGGGGGTGTTCGATGTCACTTGCAATGAAGTGGAAGATCGAGTCAACCATTCAAGAACCGCTGGGTTGCTGGTCACGACGCGACAGCTAGCTGACACTGTGAGCTCAGGCCTCTCGAAAGTGACCCCTTACTCTGCTGCAACCTGTGCCTGCGCGAGAATCATTTAGGCCTGTGCCCCTCCCCTGTGCAGGGCCTGTCACTTCTCTGTCTGACATACTGTTAGATCAAATAAGTAAATAAAAAGGAAATTGATAAACGCCCTTTTTCTTTTTCCCCACTAATACACGCCAAAAAAAGGCTTTATAACATATAACTGCGGCCGTGAATGGCAAATAATATTTTTTTTTGTCACTAATTCACGCCAAAAAGGGCTTTGATTTTCTCACTTTACCACACAACGGCTAATAAGCCCTTTTTCTTTTTCCCCACTAATACACGACAAAAAACGGCTTTAGAACAGATAACTACGGCCGTGAACGGCAAATCATTTATATTTTTGCCAAAAAGGGTTGCAATTTTCTCACTTCACCACACGGCTAATAAGCCCTTTCTCCTTTTTCCCTACTAATACACACTAATAAAAAGGCTTTAGAACATATAACTGCGGCCATGAACGGCAAATAAAGTTTTTTTTTGCCACTAATACACCCCAAAAAGGGCTTTAATTTTCTCAATTCATCACAAAACAGTTAATAAGCCCTTTTTATTTTTCCCCACTTATACACAGCAAAAGAAGACTAGCACAAGGGCTAATAAGACCCCAATAACAAGAACAGTTTGCTGGAATTACAGAAGTACTGCAAACCTGAAATTAGCAGCAGTATAATGGCAATTTGGATTCGCAGTCAGTGCATCAAGGTGTAATAGGATTGCTCCTATTAACCAGGCTGTAAACACCCCTATTGAACCCTGTTCTGCTTCAATACTGTGAAATAATTCCTCCCTATCCTTTTCCTACACTTCTACCACTCTTTTCCTGAACTTCTATTGTACTTCTATTACAATATAAGTTTTCAAGTCTTTCCTAGCACTGTCCCTAGCACCTGCTAATGTCTCTCCCTGCACTAATTACACTGGAAAATGGCTGAATCCAAGATGGCTGAGGCTATTTATAGGGCTGTGACATCACAGGGCTGGCGGGCTGCTGATTGGCTGCATTATGGTTGATCCCTCATTCCCAGAGTTCCTTGCTCTAAGTCCTAACATGTGCAGCAGCCATTTTAGGGAAAAGTGTGATTCGTTACCACGCATCGTGAGGAAATTTGGATTAGGTACGAATCAAATAATTCCTGAAATTCGGATCAAATTCCACTTTGTCAGCTTTGATTCGCTCATCTCTAGAGGCAAGGTCACAAAAAAAGCTGTTTCGGCATAGTTTTTATTAAAAATAAATTTTACGGTGTTTACCTATTGAGGTAGATCATGTGATATTTTATAGAGCTGGTGGTTCGGGACGACGTGATACAAAATATATTTTATAGTTTTTTCAGTTTTACACAAAAGGGCATTTTTTTTTTAAAAGAAAATCATGCTGTTTTGTCTTAGACCCATTTTTTTATTTTTGTGGTCTTGTGCGGGGGCTCGATTTTTGCAGGATGAGGTGACATTTTTATTGCTTCCATTTGGGGGACTTTTTGTTTGTTTGATATTATGTATTTTGGGAGGTGAAATTAGTAAAAATAGCTTTTTTGTCATAATATATACATGTATATGTTTTTATGGCATTCTCCTGATGGAGTAGAGTGGTTACAGATGCCGCAATACCAAATATGTCTATTATGTAATTTTTTTCTGTTTTTTTCAATATTTGATAATGGGAATTACTTGATTAGAGGAAAGAGGTGCTTTTTTAAACCTGAAACTTTTATTTTATAAAAACTTTTTATTTGTTTCATTTTTGTGTTTGTGTCCTCCATAAAGTCATACAAGACTTTTGGGGGATATTTTCAGAACAGGTAAGTGTAAAAACAAGCGCTGCACTGTAAATGATATTTATTGGTAAAAAACATTTTAATATAAAAACAGATAGCTACGCGTTTCAGTGGCATACTGCTGCAGTCTGCACGTTTAAGCCACTGAAACGCATAGCTATATACATATATATATATAATTTTTTTTTACACTTACCTGTTCTGAATATGTTCCAGCTCCTGATAAACGGTTCTAACGGCCTGTTCTCTTTCCGTGAAGAAGAGCTTCTGCCCTTATCCAGTGTTGTGCTCTGGGTGTACAACTTACTCCCCTAAGGAGCTTCATGTACTGGAACCGATATTTCATTGTTGAAGGAGTTACACTAGGGGAGCGCCCCCACTCTTTTTCTTTGTGGGGCATTTAACATTCCTTTTTTTTTGCTTATTTCTCCTGTAACTGAGGCTGACATAGTAGCACCAGTTCCATGGGAATACAACCCCCAGCCTCACTACAGAGCTGTTTGAGGTCTAGGAAGACTCGGCAGCTCCTGCAGTCTCCTGGCCCAGGAAGCGGCATATTATTTCCCGATCTGTATACACAGCCCTCCTTCAGGGCTATGTATACAGCAAACTACAAGGCAAGTACACTGAGGGACCATCCCTGCCTTCTCTATGTGGTTACTCAAACACAACAATAGCTGATCTCAGGGAGACCAGCTACAAAAAACACTGCAGAGCCTCACTTAAGAGTCTCAACACAGCAATCCGAAGTGCAAAGCTCCCTGGGAAACAGGAATATGCAAAATAAATGTGGAGCCCCAGTTATGGGTCTACAACACAATGAAAGCCAGATATCCCTCAAAGGAAGGAAAACCAAGCAAAGGGGTGTCTCCATTACAGAGATCACCAAATCCACCATATAAAGTGGCCCCTATGTCAAGATCCCGCTTTTTTTACAAGCTTTAAGGATGTGACGGGGAAAAACTAAGCCAGTTATCCATCCACAGACAGCTGTTTCGGGGTGTTGCCCCTCATCAGTGCGGAGTAGGATTCTGGCTAACCAGGAGCAATGCCTCGAAGACTACTCAAACACAACAATAGCTGATCTCAGGGAGACCAGCTACAAAAAGCACTGCGGAGCCTCACTTAGAGTCTCAACACAGCAATCCGAAGTGCAAAGCTCCCTGGGAAACAGGAATATGCAAAATAAATGTGGAGCCCCAGTTATGGGTCTACAACACAATGAAAGCCAGATATCCCTCAAAGGAAGGAAAACCAAGCAAAGGGTGTCTCCATTACAGAGATCACCAAATCCACCATATAAAGTGGCCCCTATGTCAAGATCCGCTTTTTACAAGCTTTAAGGATGTGACGGGAAAACCCCGTCCCGTCACATCCTTAAAGCTTGTACGAGCGATCTGACATAGGGCCACTTATGGTGGATTTGGTGATCTCTGTAATGGAGACACCCCTTTGCTTGGTTTTCCTTCCTTTGAGGGATATCTGGCTTTCATTGTGTTGTAGACCCATAACTGGGGCTCCACATTTATTTTGCATATTCTCTATGTGGTGTCCTGTGGTCACTGACAGCGGCCCCCCGCTCAACAGCTGCATGATTAGCGAGCAGCTGCGATCCCTGTACAGGACGTTCCAAAACGTCCTTTGAGAGATACAGTAAGTCCTGACCTGTCAGGAACTGGTTAAACTGCATACATTTTTACACACATTTGAAAACACCTATAAAAATAAAAAAATAAAAGGAAAGGACCCTAAGGGTCCATTCACACGTCCGCAAGTTGGGTCCACATCTGTTCCACAATTTTGCGGACCCATTCATTTTCAATGGGTCCAGAACGGACAATATGTGCTGTCCGCATTCGCATTTCCGTATTCACATTTCCGGATCCACAAATTCTGTTCCCGAAAAAACATAGAATATGTCCTATTCTTGTCCAAAAAGGCATTTTCTATTATAGTGTCGGCGTTGTGTGGTCCGCAAATTACTGGAGTCCGTTTTTTGCGCATCCGCAGTTTGCAGATCCACAAAATACTTAGACGTGTAAATGGATCCAAATTGAGGGGAAATGTGAACTCAAATTCTTTACTAGAACTAAGAGTCAAGAATGTGGCAGCTTTATGGAAATTGACCTATAGAAATAGTCTTTGCTACCCATAGCAACCAACCACAGACCAGCTTTCATTTTTCAAGAGCACTGTAAAAAATGTAAACTGCTCTGTGATTGGTTGGTATGAAAGTTTTATTTTTTGCTTTATTTGATAAGTACCCCATTTGTGGAAGCAGAAAAAGGGCTTGCTATAGGGCTTGTTTGGTTGTCCTTACCCATAACAACCAATCAGAGGTCAGCTTTCATGATTAAATAATTTTGTAAAATGAAAGCTGTACTGTGATTGGTTTGCTATGGGGAACTATTACAGCGAGATTAACTTGCAGGATAACAGGCTGAACAGATTTCTTTTTTCAGCATTATAAACTATATTACTCTGTTACTATGAGTCTGTTAAATCGTGCTGATATGAATAGTACATTAAAGTAAGATTTATTGTTAAAGGGCATCTGTCAGCAGATTTGTACCTATGAAACTAACTAACCTGTTACATGTGCGCTTGGCAGCTGAAGGCATCTGTGTTGGACCTATGTTCATACTGTATGTGTCCTCATTGCTGTGATAAATTAGGTTTTTAGATATGCAAATGAGTCTCTAGGAGCAACTAGGGCGTAGCTATTACGCCTAGAGACTCTGCTCTCTGCGCAACTGCTGCAAAATAGGACCAGAATCTCACTATACTTACAAAATCTTACTGCAGAAGTTGTCTATAAAAACTTGCTATTTCATAAATTTAAAAAAATTGTGGCGCATGCACCCCTGCATTAACATAACTACTAGGGCAGCAGGCATTGCAGCTGCTATGGGGCCAAAAATTAAAGGGGCCAATCTCCACTCCAACTTATGGTGTAATTAGTAATGAAGTGCATAGCATATAAGGTGCCATAAAAATTGAGTATGACCCCATTCTAAGTTTTTACTATAGAGACCCATGGTTACTCCAGCATTGTGCCTTTATCCCTTCTCTACAACATGTTTTTCTTTATTCCTGTGTTATGTATACTGTGTACATTATATGTACATGTAACATGTTATTACTGTGCTGTACAATGTGTTTTGCTTTATGCCTGTACTTTGACATTACTGTTTGTATAATTCCTGTGCTGTGTCATGACTGGTAGGTTATCACTGTGCACAGTATCCTGTCATAATTACTGTGATGTCACTGTACTGTGACAACACTATGTACATTATTCCTATACTATGTGACATCACTGTGTACATTAAAAGGGTTCTCTATCACGTCTGATTTGGCAAGTAACAGACGTGAAGCGCAGAGAGGAGGGAAGGAGAGTACCCTTTCACTAGGGAAAGGGAGAAGTGGTGACCTCTAACTCACCTAGCACTGGCACCTGGCTGCCCTGACATCCCTAGACGGGCTACTCACCCGTACGCGGATCACATGGCTCTTCAGTGGCTTACCCTGAAAGAAGCCCTAGGTAGTGAGTAGGGCGATGGGAGCACTAGTCCTTACCACTGACACCTAGGGTAACAACAAGGAAAGGCCTAACAACACTAACATCTTATACAATCCCCGAAGGGAGACAACAAACAGGAGAGAACTAGAGATCCGACAGCACCAGTTCCAACTGTTCCAACAGATCCAAAGCAACTCCAACTCCACCAGAGGTCAGAATAGAAGATCTGGAAGGAAGGTCTATATCTGGCAACAAGAGAAGCAGAAAGGGAGAATATATAGTAGCTGGGAGTGGCTGACAGAGAACAGCTGAAAGGAAAAACTACTGATTCCTAAATGGGACAAAAAGAATCGCAAACCAAAGCAGGAAAACCTGGACCGAAATCCATTCCCACCACTAGGTCATGGAGCGATCCCTTGAAACCGAGCGAGTAGCCACCCACTGCGACCTTCTGACCCCAGGCACAACAGGGTCAGCGATAGGTCGTAACAACCTTGTGACATTTTCCGGGCTTTTAATATTGATGACCTACCCTCAGGATAGGTCATCAATATCAGATCGGCGGGGGGCCGGCACCCACCACTCTCACCTACACTGCACGTTCCATCTTTTCCAACAGCTGAATGGAAGGAGTGCCGGGTGTTGTAACCCCGCCAATCTGATATTGATGAGCTTTCCTGAGGATAGGTCATCAATATTAAAAGCCTAGAGAACCCCTTTAATCCTATACTATGTGACATCACTGTGCACTTTATATATGTATGTTTCCATCACCATTTACCTCATTCCTTGCTGGTGAAATCAATGTCTGCTGTGCATTATTCTTACATTGTAACATCATTGTGTTTACTGTCTCTGTACTGTGACATCACTGTATCACATCTCTGTATTGAGAAAGCAGGAAAATCCAGCTTCTTGAAAGTTGCAAATTTATTCCATCATCTCTGTATTGTTTTGTTTATTATCTTTGTATTATATGATCTTATTATGTTTATTATCCCTGTACTATGATGTCACTGTGTTTATTATCCTTGTACTGTGCCATAACTGTCTTTTTGTTATCTGTATACTGTGACATCACTGTGTTTATTATCACTGTACTATGACACCACTATGTTTATTATCTCTGTACTGTGACATCTCTGTGTTTGTTATCTGTATACTGTGACATCACTGTGTTTATTATCTCTGTACTGTGAAATCACTGTGTTTATTTTCTCTGTACTGTGACATCACTGTGTTAATTATCTCTGTACTGTGTGGCATCACAGTGTTTATCATATCTGTACTGTGACATTACCGTGTCTATTATCCCTGTACCGTGATATCAGTGTTTATTGTCTCTGTACTGTGAAATCACTGTTTATTATCCCTGTACTGTGACATCACTATGTTTATTATCCATATAGTGTGACATCACCGTGTCCATTATCTCTGTACTGTGACATCACTGTGTAGATCATCCCTGTACTGTGACATCACAGTGTTTATTATCATGGTACTGTGACATCACAGTGTTTATTATCCCTGTAGTGTGACATCACCGTGTCCATTATCTCTGTACTGTGACATCACTGTGTTGATCATCCCTGTACTGTGACATCACAGTGTTTATTATCATTGTACTGTGACATCACAGTGTTTATTATCCCTGTAGTGTGACATCACTGTGTTTATTATCCCTGTACTGTGACATCACTGTGTCTATTATCCCTGTACTGTGACATGACAGTGTTTATCATCCCTGTACTGTGACATCACTGGGTTTATTATTATCCCTGTACTGTGACATCTCTGTGGCTTATCCCTGTGCTTTAGGTAGACTAGTTATGACCCTTTATGAACATGCTGATGAAAGTGGTTATGGTAAAGGGGAAGGGAGCCATACAAAGCTTTGCTACAATGACCCATTGTTACCTTTTACACCCCTGACTTCATATATTTGGATCAGTATGTGTGCGCCACAAATTCTGGCACAAATCAAGACACTTTCCAGACACAATGACACTGATATATCTCCATCATTGCCTCTACTATATAGAAGTACACAAAGACTCTAGACCTCCTTTTTGTGCCACCATAAACATGCTGTGCACATGCTTTTTTCCCTATGCATGGGCCTTATGTGATCTAACAATAGCAGCTGTTATATACGTAGCAAGGATGCTGAATTTTCCATTTGCCGACTGTAGAACCAATTTGGCAATGCACAATGTTATCAGACCAGTCGCCTATAATTAAAAAATAAAAGCTAATACCTTAAAAAGATCTTGTTTATTAAAAATGAAGCATGTAAAGACACAACATGAAATACGTACAGAATGTTTTTTATCTCTATTTGTACATATCACTAAAAACATTTTGTTTCCATTGCCAGAGTAATAAACCTGAGGATTCTAAATGCACATCTTCATTAACATTTCCCCTTGATTTTTACCTCCTATCTCTTTCCTTATGAATCTCCTTCCCCTAAGGCCTCATGCACACGCCCGTTTCCCGGCCGTTACCGTATTGCGACTGAAAAAGAAAAAAAAAAAAAAAAAGGGGTGAGGTGGGTTGCTTAGACAAGCAGCGGTACCCAAACAGGAGTAGGTTCGTTCTCCCAAACACAAAGCAGAAAATAGAAAATGCGGGACCACGCTAGAAACGGCAATTTTTTGCACTAATAATGATAAGCTTACAGTACTGTAAATAGTATGTCCTGCTCCCAGAAATATAAGTTGGATCCACAGTGTTCTTTCACATGTATGAGCTCCTGGGTGCTTCCAGCTGATTTTCCAATCCACCTGAAGCCGCCGACCACTAATTTCACTCTCAGGAATTTGACCCTTCAGAGAAGACAAATAGATGGTGCAGTACTTTTGAGATATGTGGAGTGCCCACCCTCTATTATACTCACAATATCCAGATAATTGAGCGCATATCACCAGCCACTGTTTCCAATAACGGGTAGAGGCACTACATCACCAACCGCTGTTTCCACTATCCAGTAAGAAAACCTTCATAGAGAACAAATGGATGGTGCAGTACCGTTGATGTAGATATATTACACATGCTTTATTATACTCACAATTTTCAGATAAAAGTGCACATAAAAACACAATGCCCGACCCGGGTTTCGCGGTAAGCTTCTTCAGGGGCCGCAGTAACCACACTGCCAGTGTCCAAAGAATAAATAGATGATCATTTACCCCGGAAGCAATCCACACTTCCACTAATTAGTAACATGTCAATCAGCTGTATAGATGAATAGAACTAAAACTTTTCAGCAATAAATAATTAATAAAATTTCACCATGTGCAATTATATCCATATGTTAAAATAAAATTAATACATAAAATTTGATAAAACAAATCAGACCATACAAACGACTTTAATATCCCATTCTATATTATGTCCCAGAGGCTACAGGGTTCCCATTTCGTATATCCACTGTGCCTCCTTTTTGTTAATCTGTGTGGCAGGATTTCCTCCCCGCCAATGGCGTTTAACCATTTCCACGGCATAGAATTTCAGACCGGTGGGATCCTTGTTATGACATCTTTTGTAATGTGCAGAGACACTGTGGGTCTCAAGACCCTTCCTGATATTCTTTATGTGCTCTGCTATACGCACCTTCAATTTTCTCAATGTTCTGCCAATATACTGGAGTCCACAAGGGCACTCCAGTAAATAGATTACACCCATAGACTCACATGACTTATTTCCCTTTATTTTTTTTCTGTGTTTGTTTAGAAAAAGAGACAACCTCTTCTATCCTAGTTTTTTTTCTTTTCTTCCCGGGAGCGGTTCTTGCATCCTGTGCATCCATGTGAACACATCCCTAGGTTTCACTATATTGATTTCTTCTTTCACATAGCTGTGCACTATCGATGCCTTCAAACTTGGTGTTTTGAAGGGATTGGATCGCATAAAAGTAGGGGGCACGAAGGGGAGTAATTTAACTAAGAAAGAAAAGGAGGCTCTGAAAAATTTCGAACAGAATAGTAAAATAGTTATCAAACCGGCTGATAGGGGGGAAGGGGGGGAGGGTATAGTGGTCCTGAACAAGGTTGATTACAATGCTGAAATGGTGAGGATCCTGAGCGATGGTAAAACTTATAAAAAACTTAAGAGTGATCCTGTAGGGAATATAGAAAAGAACTTAAGGTCCTCCTTGACAGAGGACTGGAACTAGGAGTTTTAAACAAAAAGGAATACCAGTATTTGAACAACATGTATCCGAGGACCCCCACCATCTATTATTTACCCAAAGTGCATAAGAATGCCGAGAAGCCCCCTGGGAGACCGATAGTGTCCGGGCTTGACTCTATTACCAGCCGGGTATCAGAATATATAGATATCTATCTACAGCGGTATGTATCCAAAACGTCCTCATATCTTAGGGATACAGGACATATTCTGGACATCTTAAAATGTCGGTAACATTTCTGAAAATACATATCTAATGACCCTTGATGTCACCTTCCTGTATACTATAATACCGAATGATATTGGGATACAGGCAGTGAAGTTTTACATGGATAGTGACGAACAGATGTCCGAGGATAGGAAGGATTTCATTTTGGATTGTATACAATACTGTCTAGGGCATAATTATTTTTGGTATGACAATTGTTTCTTTCTCCAAATTTCTGGTGTGGCGATGGGCGCGAAATTCGCGCCCAGTTTAGCCAATTTATTTATGTCGTACTGGGAACACTTTAATATTGATCCCATTTTGCAGAAAGAAATTGGGGGAGGTAGCCTGCAGCTATGGAGAAGGTTTATAGATGACTGCATTGGCATCTGGTGTGGCACGCATATAGGGTTAACAGAATTCATTGCCCAGCTCAATTCCAATACATGGAATATCTTCTTCACAGAAGATGTCAGCAAAGACATTATCCATTTTTTAGATTTGGAAATAAGGATACAGGAAGGCAACTTTAAAACTGTCACCTATTTTAAGCCGACTGATCGGAACGGCTATATTGAAAGGAGTAGTTGCCACTACGAACCCTGGATTTGTAATGTACCTAAAGGACAATTACAGAGGATTTAGAGAAATTGCTCTAGTTTGGAAGATTATGAAACTCAGAGCAATATTATTGTGGAACGGTTTATTGAGAAGGGTTACAACCGAGGTGCTTTATAATCAAAAGAAGGAGGTGAAAAGTAGTGTGCCTAATATTAGAGGGATAGAGATAAGTTACGAACACAAGAAAAAGGTTAGTGACAAGTATAAATTTGCCTTCTCCACTACTTATTCAACTTCGTGTCCCCAGATAAAGAAAGTGATCTGCAAGAATTGGAATGTCCTCAAAAATGATACGGTAATTGGTGATCTTATACCAAAGAAACCTCCGTTTATATTTAAAAGAGCCCCTATAGTTAGGAATCGCATAGTGCACAGCTATGTGAAAGAAGAAATCAATATAGTAAAACCTAGGGATGTGTTCACATGGTGCGGTTTTTGCACAGGATGCAAGAACCGCTCCCGGGAAGAAAATAAAAAAACTAGGATAGAAGAGGTTGTCTCTTTTTCTAAACAAACACAGAAAAAAATAAAGGGAAATATGTCATGTGAGTCTATGGGTGTAATCTATTTACTGGAGTGCCCTTGTGGACTCCAGTATATTGGCAGAAAATTGAGAAAATTGAAGGTGCGTATAGCAGAGCACATAAAGAATATCAGGAAGGGTCTTGAGACCCACAGTGTCTCTGCACATTACAAAAGATAACAAGGATCCCACCGGTCTGAAATTTTATGCCGTGGAAATGGTTAAACGCCATTGGCGGGGAGGAAATCCTGCCACACAGATTAACAAAAAGGAGGCACAGTGGATATACGAAATGGGTACCCTGCAGCCTCTGGGACATAATATAGAATGGGATATTAAAGCCGTTTGTATGGTCTGATTTGTTTTATCAAATTTTATGTATTAATTTTATTTTAACATATGGATATAATTGCACATGGTGAAATTTTATTAATTATTTATTGCTGAAAAGTTTTAGTTCTATTCATCTATACAGCTGATTGACATGTTACTAATTAGTGGAAGTGTGGATTGCTTCCGGGGTAAATGATCATCTATTTATTCTTTGGACACTGGCAGTGTGGTTACTGCGGCCCCTGAAGAAGCTTACCGCGAAGCCCGGGTCGGGCATTGTATTTTATATGTGCACTTTTATCTGAAAATTGTGAGTATAATAAAGCATGTGTAATATATCTACATCAACGGTACTGCACCATCCATTTGTTCTCTATGAAGGTTTTCTTACTGGATAGTGGAAACAGCGGTTGGTGATGTAGTGCCTCTACCCGTTATTGGAAACAGTGGCTGGTGATATGCGCTCAATTATCTGGATATTGTGAGTATAATAGAGGGTGGGCACTCCACATATCTCAAAAGTACTGCACCATCTATTTGTCCTCTCTGAAGGGTCAAATTCCTGAGAGTGAAATTAGTGGTCGGCGGCTTCAGGTGGATTGGAAAATCAGCTGGAAGCACCCAGGAGCTCATACATATGAAAGAACACTGTGGATCCAACTTATATTTCTGGGAGCAGGACATACTATTTACAGTACTGTAAGCTTATCATTATTAGTGCAAAAAGTGGCCATATTGCGGCCGGCAAGCAGCCCATTTACTTGAATGGTCCGCAGTCCGGAGCTGTGGTGCGGAAAGGAGGCATGGAACCTCATGGAAGCACTACGGAGTGCCGCAGTGTTTTTTCTGTCCGTGCCTCCGAACCGCGGACAGATCACAAACTTATTTAAGTTGAATGGGTCTCGATCAATCCCGGCAGCCACACGGACGTTGCCCGTGCATTGGGAACGGCAAACTGTGGTCCCCAATTCATGGAACGGCCGCACAACGGCCGTTTGCATGAAGCCTAAATAACATTGAATGTATTATTGTGCATTATTGTATATGCACAATGCAACCACATCTGTGACTGAAGGTCGTGAAAAAAGGTACATCAGCCAGCTTCTAATATCCTTTATTCACCAGCAAATCCAATGAGATGCTGTCTCTCAAGGTTAAGCTCATTTTCAGATAGAAGGCAGACTGTATAATTTTATATTGACGGCCAGGAATAGGGTTGTTGGAATATAATTAAGGAGTAATTGCCACTTCTAGCAGCCACTAGACATAATGTAGACAGGGAGAAGTGCCCAGGAATAGGTTTATGGAAAGTATAAAAATTCTTCACATTGCCTCCCACACCCAGCACTTGTCCACTGTATATTCACTATGTATAGAGAGCTACTGTGGTTAGCAGTACGGCCAAGAACAATGATGAAGCATCTGCTTGCTGTCATTCATATGCCTGGTCATGTAATAGAAGGCTGCCTTTTCTTCTAGCTCAGTCTGAATTCTGCCTTCACAAGATCCTATTCTCAGAGCTTGAAAAACTCATTAGAGACCAAATAACAAAGCGATAATGGAACAACTTCATTGTGAAGCTATAGACCATATTAATTTACATATTTTCCTTTCAAGGTTTTTTTCCTTCTGAACAGGTGAAAAAGGAGACTTTGCTTCATCTTCAGATTTTCTGTGTCTTCACCAGATGAGACAATGCGTGCCTGAATGTATGACCGGCAGGGGGCGCTTTCGCTCCGTTTAAATATTGATCAAAAGGAAAAAAAAAACAACAACCTTTTCCCCCCCAAACTGTTCTTCTGCCTGCAATAACCACGGATAATAAAAAATATGTACTTTTTAAACTGAAATAAAGCAAATCAGGCATGCAGTGTGAACAACCTCTGGTATTTGTATCATGTAATGTTTGGAAAGATGTATTATTCAACGTCTGTCTGAAGTGTGTTATGTAATGTGTTTTTCTCTCCTAGACCTAAGCAACAGATTTCATATGGTACATCACATGCACACACATAACCAGCAGAGCTAAATTTATCAATGCAGCAGGCTGAGTATGCCATTTGACACCACATGAAATCAGAATGTTTTCTGTGATACTGATAAAGTGAGTAACAATATCTTCACTTTGTGAGTAATCGCTGTACAAGTCCATCAGGTTCAACCTAGGAAGAAACCAGAATTTTTTTTTTGTATCTGTTTACTTTGAAAATGCAGATTATAAAACATAGTTTTTTTCCACCTTGTATCTGAATCCGTGATGAATAGTTTGTATGACCCTGTATGTTCTGGTGATTTCAATAGCCATACAGTACAAGGGCAGGTTACATTGATATCTTCATACCTACATGGAACTGGTCCTGGCTGCCCATGAGATAATGAGTAACTGGGCATTTTTGCTAGATTGTGGAGTTTATGTTAACGTCTCATTTATTTTTTGAAATTCCTATTTTAGATAGTGCAGGGAAAGATACAGCAGGGGCTTACACTTTATACTGTCTCCTTGCCAGAGTCATTTAACAGGGTTTTCTCAGGATAGGTCAATAATATGTCACTGGTAAGGATGTGACACCCAGCACCCCCACTGATCAGCTGATCCCTTCAGCCTCCAGAGCAGAAACTAGCACTTGCATGTAGCAGGAATCATAATATAGTGGGTGGGTTAGTGCAGTTCATCTCCCACTAAGTGAATAGGAGCTGAGATGCAGTAACCCGGCACGGCCATTTTACTTTGAATGGAGCTGTTTCTTCTGTTTTATTCAAAATGCTACTTACAGTTCTGGAAACTGCAGGGGTATTCTGATCAATAGGGGTTGGGCCCCCAGTGATCAAATATTGATGACCTATGGTATCCTGAGGATAGGTCACTAATATCAGGAGCCTAAAAAAAACACTTTTAAGGACCACTAGAGATGACCAAAATTGATTCACCTTTTTTTTAATACTTTACCTTTATGGATGTGGTATTACATAAAGAGGGATTTAGTAAAAAAAAATGAACCACCTGGTGATGTAAAATCCTACAGGGAATGGTAATCTACCCTAATAATGTAAACCCATTAAAAGTCTTATTGCAGGTTAGGCCTCATGCACACACTTGTATTGTGGCAACATGTGGTACAGATTAAACTGGATTTTTTCCAAACTTTACATAAATTTGTCTGGCAAATGAATTCAAAGCTTTTCTGATTCGCTTCAGATGAAAAGTGTAAAAATGGCACCCAGCACCATTTGATTGTTCATGTTGGCAGTCAAGAAAAGAAGAAGGAGAAGGATGGTGAAATGACACTTGGAGGAAATGGGGAAAAGGGCTTTCCCTGATTGGCTCAGAGGCTGATATACAGCCTATTCAGCCAATCAGCGGCAGTATTCAGCAAAGCCCTGTTACAGACAACGTCACACAACGCCATTCAGCATTGTACTTGTGATCTCGAAGAATGTTGTGCTTTAGCTCTGTCTTAAAAAAAAAAAGATTGCAGACATAAGGCACTGATATAATGAGATGAGGACAATACAAGAAGATTATAGGGAGAGAACAGGAAATATTTGTGAATTACTAAATGCATTGTAGATTGCTGAAAGATAAGATGCATCAGACAGTCTAGTTCAAAGAAGTTTCACTGCCAAAAGTGTTTTAGTGAACGTGTGTTTTTGCTTAAAAAAGCGTTTAACGTGTTACTGCTATAATATAGCAAAAATAACAATATTATTATAGCCATGTTTCTGAATGCATTGTATTTGCTGCAAGATAATGGATAGATACAGCAAACACATTTTACATCAGTAAAGCAAATGATAACAACATTACTGAAGCTATTACAGCATCAAAGCCAGTAGTTTAAAGACATTTCACAGCAAATATTGCATTATTGCCATTGTAGCTTGTCAATACCATTGTGGATGCATTTGAAGAAGGGTAAGGATTTAAGACACTTAATTGCACCTCTGTGTTTAAAATACAAAAACAACTTGCAATTTTGCTAGTTCTTTTTAATAGTATGTGTACCAAACCCATAACTTTTCATTTATATGCCTCATAATAAAATTTCTCACAACATTATTATTGAGGAGAGTTAGGACTATGCCAATGATTGTGTGTTGTTTTCAATTTCTGTATATTATGCTCTTCAAAAAAATTGTGAACATGTACAAGTGCATGCAATAGAGATCAGTGAACAGTAAACGTTTACACTCGTGACATTATAATAGTGTTTTAAATTTTTAAAAAATTTTCAAATCAGGAAAACAAATTTGAAGATCTATCCCACCAAGTGCCGTATGAGGTCATGGTCCTCCATGAAACCATGAGGGAGACCGCACCCCCCACTGGAAAACAAACATCAGAAAGAGAGCTTAAGCAGATGGTTGAAAATTAACTTTACGCATCGTAATGAAGATTCTGACAGTTACTTCCTGCAACAAATGAATAGTAATGAGATGGTCAAACATATAGCAAGACCTACTTGGTACAGCTTAGCATGTACAACGATACTAGCTCCAGGCGTTCAGTGCAGACGTCGCAATCCAGTAGTGTTGTGTAATGGGCTAAAGCGTAGGATGCTCCGCCAGTAGCTAACTTATTACCCTAGACCAGCTACCCCAAATTTTGTGGTAACAAGGCATGTTCTGAGATGCGATATAGCTGAGCTCTTCCATACGAGAAATATGGGATACCTTACGTAACCAATGGGAGATTTCCAGTACAGAGGGACCATAGCTTTAGGTGCAACTATAAGAGTGGACCACAACTTATGATTAAAGCTGGGAGAGAGTTGCGGTGTGATCCCAAGGAATAGCAATTGTGGGGATATTTGGGGGGGATACCTTGTTTATGATATCCTCAATTGTCCGCCAGTATGGCTTGATAAGCCCGCACTCCCACCAGATGTGTTTTTAGTTGCCTTTCTCAGAGAGGCATCTCCAACACTGATCCGACACAGAGTCATAGATCCGATGTAGTACCTCTGGGGTTTTGTACCATCGAATTACTAGTTTGTAGTTGGTCTCCTGGAGGCTGATACATCGCGAGGGGCCGCAGCTGTTCCTATAAGCGCAGGAAATCTCATTGGGGGAAAGAGAGATCCCCAATTCCTGTTCCCATTTCGCTATGTAAGGGAGATGTAAGTCTGGGGAAGTGTGACTAACTCCTTATATATTTTGGAGAGAATCTTGGGGGGTTGAACACAGTTCGAGGCAAGCTTTTCTAACCATGTGAGATCTTTGGGAAGGGCTCCCAGTTTCAGGAACTGTTTTTATCCCAAAACAATTTGGTTATAGGTGATCTCTGATAAAGGATAAAGGGGCGGTGGGGAACAGTTCCCTCAGCTTCAGAAATCCCGGTAAAGTGCCGTACTCCAAGATATCTCCCAGCATCCGAATGTTCAGGGTCTGTTGCAAAGAGAGGCACGTTGACCGGTATGAAGTGGCTAGCCCTATCAAATCGCCCATGCGCATGATAGTGAAGGGGTCGACCATGTTCGCCCATCTTTATAGAAGGATGCCCAAGCCAATAATGCAGCTTGTGTGATAACATTCAGTGAGGGGGGCAAGTGCTTTTTTAAATGAAGCAACCAGGTTCCCTGGGTGAGTGGAAATCCCGAGACCGCTTCCTCTATCGCGTCATATAACTTCCTTGGAGACCCCCTGTACTAGTCCCCCATTCTAGCTAATTGGACCGATTTATACAGGACTTCAATGTCTGTAAGTCCAGTGCCTACCTTTCCCTAGGGTTTAGTGAGCGTGTTGTATGCCAGTCTGTGAGTAGAATTACCCCAGATGAATTTTAAGAACTTTTTCCGTATTTTGTTCAGATAAGTCTTCGGTATGTGTGACAATGATTGTGTGTTGGACAAGACACGGGAGCTGTATAAGGGTGCTAAGGTGGAGGTAGTGGAGGAGGGAAATGGTGGCGGCAATTAAGATGCAACATATGGCCAAAACTTACAAAAAATCTGCCAGGGACAGATCTGCTTCTAATTTTATCAGCTCGGAAACTGGTGATGCCGTGGATACAGAGGATGCAAGCTCAAAATGTTTTTTCTCTACAAGGCCAGCACAAAAAAACACAACCATGCACAAGATCTGCTGGATTAAAGAAAGCCGTGGGTGTTCAAACACATACACAGGTACCACGGATCTATTGGAAGACATAAAGCAATCTCACCAGATCTTGTGAGAAAATAGAACTGACCAGAATTCTGAATCAGAACAAATCTGCCCTGCTTCTCCTGGTCTTCTTTGTGGCAGCCCGCCTACATCCCCAATCAGTACAGTGCCATTGACATCATCATCATCAGCTGCTTCTTCTCTTTCTCAGATTCCCCACCCTCATTGTCCTCCACTCCTTTGTCAGACATCCATAGCAGAATGTGTGGTCACGAGATAACCATTCTCAAGCAACAATTAGCTTGTGTGCAAATTGAACTCCCACCTAGCAAAGTTTCTGTCAGTGAAGTTGCTGCCATACATCTTAGTCGTTTCAACATTGAGGCAGTTCTGTGCCTTTACCAAAAGTTTATTCTGCTGTATGATATTTGTCCTTCTGCCTAGCAGTATGTTTTTTTTTTTTTTTTTAAACAAGTGTTTAAAATTGCAATTCTCACTGTGGGGCAAGGTGCATGCTACTGTGGATACCTGGAGCAGCTGTGACAGCCAGGGACAGTACATATCTTTTACGGTCCATTGGCTCAATGTTTTTTTGTGGCAGCAGCAAGGCAGCACCACAGTAACAAGGCCATATACTATTGACACCTCCACACACCAGATGCTTATTTGCCTCCTTCACATCCTTCTCCATGAACATCCTCAGTCCCCAACAGAAGAAATGCACAGTGTCGCTCCCACTCGGGGGTGGAGGAGCAGGAGGCTGCTGCTGCTGATAACAATGACACCGGCCATGATGACCAATCATCACAGTGGAGGGCAGAGCATGAAAGAACTGTGTCCTCAGTCATGCTGGCTAGAATGGCCAGCTGTATGTTTGCTTACTTATGTAATGACTGATGATTACTGGATAGCAATGCATTTACATCCTGGTTATCAAAATGGAGGAATGTTTTCTTGTTGCCAAAAAGGTGGCCAAATTGCTTCATTACCATGAAAACCTTTGCATGAAGCTTGCTGCACCTTTTGGCAAGCAGATGCTTGCTGACTGTGTGTCTGAGGCCCCTATATTTCCCCCGCATTCACCCACATTCCCACTTTCTACTGTCTCTGCTTCTACAATCAGTAGAAGCCACAGCTGCAGACAGTTCAGCTACATCAACATGATGGAACCATTTTAAATGTATGGCACCAGGATGGGGCAAATCGGGTATAGTCCTACCTCGACTTTGGCTTTTTTATGGTCCATACCATGTTCTCTGACCCCAAGGATTTCCGGGCAGGCAGACTGGAACAGTGGACTGAACTGGCCCAGTATGCTCTCTCTGTTCTCTCTTTTACAGCTCAAGTGTCATCTAGGAGAGGATTTTTAGCGCAGCAGGGGACATTGTGACACCCAAATGGATGAAGTGGTCCTCCACCAGTGCAAAAAACATCACTTTTGTCATAATGAATGAGGCATGGATCTGTAAAGCTTTTCACACGCCTCTGGCTGAGGGCAATGAATAGATCTGCCCTTGATGATGGTGTCATATCATGCCACTGTCCCTGTCTGTCTACAATCATTTTCTGTACCCTAGGGCTGCTGATGCTGCTGTCGCAGCTGCTACTCCCCTGCTACCACTTCCATTACCCCTACTGCCACATCCATTACGGATACACAGATACTGCCTTGTCTGTTTCATGCTGCGCTGCTGCTGTTGCCACTACTATTGCTGTCACATTCTACTATTTCCCTATCATTTCCACATTCACACTGTACTGCTCCCAATTAAAAGGGAGAATGTTTTCAGGCTTATTAAGAAAAATATTTCTCAGCAGGTTACAGATGTTATCATCACTTGCTTTGCCCAATGAAGCTCACAATCTAAGTTCCCTATCAGTATGTCTTTGGAGTGTGGGAGGAAACCAGAATACACAGAGAAGAATCAGGCAAATCCAGGGAGAACATACAAACTCCACGTAGAGGTTGTTCTTGAGTTGAATTTGAACCTAGGAACCCCAATTCTGTAAGGCACCAGTGCTTCAGGTGTGCAATATGGTACAAAAAGAATTCTGTGAGTTCAAACTGGACCTCTGTGTTCTTCCAAGGTAAAGGGAGGTTGTCCCTAACAATTCTGCATGGCATGCTCCATAACATGCTATATTGCAGAACAGAATGCATGCACCTTTAAATATATGTAATATAAATTCTGTAAAGGTGTATATGGCAGTGAGGGGGTTAAGCCTTTGAAGCTTCACTTCATGTTTAAAGAATTGTAAAAATCTCTTTGGGGTAAAGTAAAGATAACAATAAGTCGAGTGATTGATTTAAATTACTGCTGATGATTGTATAAAGATAGAGCTGTGTGGGTGGTAAGTTGCATTATCTCTAGAAGCAAAATGGCTTTTAACTTTCTATTTACATATGACACAGAGCAAGCAGCTTCCATTGTGTAAGAGTGAATAGAATCGCTGTTTTTACATTGTAACAATTTAACTATAACACCCTGCAATACCATAGTGTAAAGGGAAATACATCATTTTAGCATAGAATCATCTGTACAGGCATCTGCTCATAGGCGAACTGTAATTGAAAGCCCTTAGGTGTATGATTTGAAAGAACATGGACATTATGTCAGTGCTGGGGCAATAGACCACCTTCATGTTCTTGTGTGAACTGAGGTGCTTATATTCTTTTCACTGTCAAGGCACCCCCTTGTCCAAAGTGAAGCTAAGACAATGGATGAGTGGAGTGTTAATTTACCTTACTTCACATTCATTCCCCCACAAAATGGGAGGAACACTTTCTGAACTGAGCCTCCTACCTCACCTCATGGTATGCCCATGCATGCTTAATAAGTGAACATCATTCACAACTTAATAAACCTCAGCAGTCATCACTATGTGAATGGGTGCAGTTAAATTATATTATATTGGCTTATCCCCTTGCCTTATTATTGTAATTACTGATTCTAGTAATCAGATTATCTTCCATTATAGGCATAATATTCAGAAGACAATTGCTCTGTATTAGGATCAAGCATATTAAGATTAGTTCATTAATGAGCTACATAATTAACTCTTCTATAATTCACTATAGAAAACATAGAGCAATACAAATACAGATTAGGTGATTGTCTGATAAAATATAGATGGATAGATAGATAGATAGATAGATAGATAGATAGATAGATAGATAGATAGAAAAATTATAGATAGATAGATAGATAGATAGAAGAATGATAGATAGATAGATAGCTAGATAGATAGAAAGATAGATAGATAAATAGATAAATAGATAGATAATAGATAGATAGAAAGAAAAATTATAGATAGATAGATAGATAGATAGATAGAAAAAATGATAGATAGATAGATAGATAGATAGATAGATATGAGACAACATGGAGAAATGAAAGATTTAGATAAATAGATAGACAGACAGACAAAAAAATATTTCTCTTTTGTAGTCTACAAATCTATATGATTACTGTATATTATAATTAAGCATTTTAGGATCAGTTTATTAATAAACTACATAATTAAATGCAAAAATTTACTATAGAAAACAAGAACATGTAGAGCAATACAATTACGTAAATAGCTCTTTGAAGCCATACATTAAGTGTATAATAAAAAAGATGATAGATAGATAGATAGATAGATAGATAGATAGATAGATAGATAGATAGATAATCGGTATGCCTTGCTATCATTCTGGACTGTAGAGGGCAGTAGTTTAACACAAATCGCACATGAATACACATTATAGCTTGCCTTCAGCCCAAAAATGTGATATACTGTAGGTAATAGCAAAGGCTCTTAATTACTGTATATTGAAACAAAAGATCTGATAAACTGTTTGATTTGTCCTCGGGGTTTGTTTCCATATACAGGGGAAAATGTTTATTTAGATGAAAATAATAAATTCCCTGAACATGCTATGAATAGATAAACACATTCATTAGGCATAGTCTAATAAATGAATGGTTGCCCTCCTTTTTTAGAGCTTCTTAATGTTCTCAGGACACAAGTCAGTAAAAGGTTTTCATCCTAAGGCTCTCAGTGTGGGGTGTGACTGTGGACAGCTCCTTCTGGGTGTCATGCTGCTCCTTGTACTTCAGCACCACAGCTGTGGACAGCGCACACCCGGCTCCTGGACTGGAGTTACTGGAGTCTTCTCCTGCACTGTACTTCACAGGGACTGCATAGTCAGTGAAGACTATCAGCTTTACTCCAGCCTACCTTTATTACTAGGTGTCATTAACCAAGCTTATTCCTAAATCCCCACGACTTCCCAACCCTACAATGTATAGATGCATTATGTTTATGTGAACTTGATAGTAAATAACTACATTTTCCCACCCTAAGACCAGTCTGTAGGTTCAGAAGACCTCCATGTGTCCACAAGGCGTTGTGTGCCTAGGCTTAGTGTAGTAATGCTAGTAATGCTCATGTGCTGAGTGTGTGGGCAGGCATTACCATGCAAATCAAAGTGTCTTTCATTGTTCTTTTTATTATCTTTAATATCATTATGCTTATTCCTGGTATCTTGTTTTACATGGGATGGCATCAGAGTCGCCCTCGGGATAAAACAGTATTCTTCTTATTCTTCTCCTAAACGGCGTTGGTCGAGATCTGTGTACTCAGAGCCATTTTCTTTCTAGCAGCCCCCCCCCCCCCTCCTCTCTTATTTTAACTGCATGTTCCTATAGTCCCACAAGACATTGGTCCTTTCCCATAGGGAAGTCATGAATAAGAGACTAGGAAGCTTGCACGTCAGATCTTCCTCAATTAATCCACCATTAGCATGTTCTGGATCCACTACTGAATGGTTAAAATTAGCTGGTGTAACTGTATGCTGCCCAGAACCAATTAGGAGCTGCTGGAAATAAGATGAACTCTTTGCAGCCCTGTGCTGGGAGCTGTCAGATGTGGAGGTTGGGGTGTAGTGGCAGCAGGCAGATGGTGCAGATCAGATCGATGTGATCGCTGTTGCTGCTGCTTCTTCTTCTTTTTTTTTTTTTTTTCTTCTTCTCTTTTTCCTCTGGTTCCTGGAGCTGAGGGCGCTGGCTGAAGACTGAGAAGCAGAAGCCGAGGAGAGAGTGAATGCATCTGGGGACTTTTCTGCAGGATATTCTCATGATCACTGACTTTCAGGTTTATTGTCAAGAGGGGGGAAAAGAAGCTGCTTCCACCCATTTCAGGTTCCTAAAGGAGAAAGCAGCTCACAAGGCAAGGATCTGCTACATCTTAGAGTGAGCAGACACATTAT
This sequence comes from Bufotes viridis, assembly GCA_033119425.1. NCBI lineage: Eukaryota > Metazoa > Chordata > Amphibia > Anura > Bufonidae > Bufotes > Bufotes viridis. The sequence goes on along the minus strand of CM065596.1, from coordinate 35,693,114 downwards.
CTTGGATACTACACGGTAAGCAATGGTTTCATAAAAGGCATGATCTAATATCTTACTGCTGTATTTCCTATAGAATGTCTATTATCCAGGAGGTGCCATTCAAGAAGATCAATATTTCTCTTCTTTCTTGTTTGAGATCATGCTGTCACTGTGGTGGGTGACTTTAGCCTGTGTTCACACCAAGATGATTTCCATTTCATTTCTATTTTTTGGATTTTAAACCATCTTACAATATGTCACACTGTTTTATTTTTTTCAATATCACTGAAGATGATAGCTTCAAGTCGAGCAGCACAGCAGCCAAACCCTACCTCCTAGGATGCTCATGAGGCTACCTCAGATAACAATGATGGTCAGCAGACCTGCTTCACAGCGACATCCCTGCTTTTTATCAGGAGCAGCCAAGACCTATTCATCTATCAGGATAGAAGTTGGTCATGGGAATACATTGCATACAGTATTGCTACTTAGGGGGTGCATGGTGAGTCAGTGCTTTAGATGGAGTAGGTTCGTTGAGTTAGAGTAAGAGGAACATTGGAAAAGGTGGGGCACCTATGTCATGCTTTTAACTTCATCATGACCTGCCTTTTTAGTCCTATGTAACTACATTTGGATTGGTGGCCATTTTGCTATAGAACTGGTGAATTGAGGTGATGCATACCACTAGTTCTGAAGGAGTGACTGCCCAAGAGATAGACCGACTTTTCCCTGAGGCACAGTTCACCATTTGTGGAGGAAGACGGGAGGTGTGAAAACTCCACAAAAGCCAGAGGGATCTGATCCAAAATTGTGTTAGTATGTCAAGAATAATTTTCAGGGCACAGTAATTGCTAGGGAGATTATTTTCCTAGCCCCCACACTAAGCTTTTGCACACAGAAGTGCAGGAAGCGCCTCACCAGCCAACTGCTGAAACATTTGGCTGAAGCCACCAAAATGGAGCTGTCCATGACCTGGTGCTGAAGCATCTAACCATGCTGGCAGGATCTGCAATCTAGACAACCTAAGAATAGTGACTTTCCCCACTCTATGTACATAGATTCAGCACACAGATTCAAAGCTTTGAGAGAATACTGTGTTTCTTTATGTATCTGCATACAAGTCAAACTCATCATATGAGCAAAGGTACAGTGCATCTTTGTTATAAATATGCAATGTTAATGTTAAATGTGTGTGGACCACCAACATCTAGCAGATTCATTTCTTAAATGGTGAACTCTGTTGGACTGTAGCTTTAATGGGATTTAAAAGTTAATGCTTTCTACCTAATGATGTGTGTTCTGTAAGTGTGTGTATACATGTGTGTGTATGTATGTGTTCTGTGTATGCATTTTTCATGTGTATATATATGTGTTTATTTGAGTGCATGTGTGTATAAATATGTATATGTTCTGTGTGTAGGTGTGTAACTGTACATATGTGTGTATGTTTGTATATATGTCTGTGTTCTGGGTATGTGTGTTTTTAGTGTGTATATGTGTGTTTTACATGCACTCATGTATAGAGCTGCAAAACCCAGCACTGATTGATCAGAACTGATGATGTGCTGTAAGATCTCACAGGCTTTTGCAGGTACTCCACTTATTGCATGTGTTACACAGGCTTTTTATATAACCCTACTATCCCTGTGAAATCTTAAAACAAAGCTCAGAAAGACAAACCTTTTTCTAGCCGATGATCTGGCTTTGTAACACTCACATAGCCTGTAATCCACTTGTGCATTCAGCACAGCTGCAGTAATCCTGAGTTTCTCCAATGCTATCAATTGCCATACCGTATTTTACAACCTAAAGCTTCCCATACAGCATGTGAATCGCATAGTGCACAACTACCATTGGAGTCAGCATGTGCAAACCAACATGGATAGGTAAAGTTGATCTATGGCTAATGGAATATGCTCTACCCGGATGATGTCATATTGAGATAGGCAAAGCCCTGTGTATAATCATGCAAATACATGTGGAATAATGTAGATGGCTTGTGTTGTGTGCTCTGTTAAATTCCTCACAGTATGGCTATACTTAAATATGCATGCAATTCTCTTGCAGGAATCTATAGGTCCATTGGACAACCAATTGAACAGCCTGGAGCTTGGGAGGGGGGCGTACAAGAGAGGGTTATTTTGCAAGTACAGAGGAAGACGTGAGGAGAGGCAAGGTACATTGCACGTAACTCTCTTGTGGTGTATGTATGTGTGTCTAGATGCACATCTTCATGTACATTTCTACACTTCATGGCTCTGTGCTATTCTTTCAGGACTTGGACTAGAGGACATTTTGGACTTGGTTTATGGACCTGTTTGGATTCTTCTCTTCCTGTGGATTTATTGTCCATCCAGCTGCTGCTGCTGCTTTGTGGCTCTCTTCGGTGACGGGTATTCTTGGGTGGATAATACGGATTACGTTGTTATTGCTTAAGAATACGCGTAGTTGAGGAGAGTATCTACTACAAGCATGCTGCAAGGCATCCAGCTCACCTTCAGACCGCTGTCTTGGCCAAGGTAGCCCTATTTCATCCTATTTCATCTATTTTCCATGCATTGACAGTGATTGCATGCCAAGGCTCTGCCAACCTATTATTTCAGCTGGTAGCTTCATTTAATGGGCAGTGTGTTGTATCCTCCCCTTTAAACTACAGCTGAATGATGCACAGATCCTTCTGATTTCAAGTCTTCTCCTCTTCTCATGGTTTATTGTTGACTTGCTTTACCAATGCCTTTCTTCTTATGACTATTAAATCCAGCAATTAGGTTCCCTTTTGTTAGCTTGATATTAGGAATGAATGATATACTTGCTGTGATATAGACCAAGGCAACGCCTTGAGATTCTGTCAACCCCAGTCCTTTGGGGCTGCACTGGAATAAAATAATCCCTGCTCTGTGGCCCATATCTTTGCCTTGGGCCTAATCTCTGCACCACGTTTATTACCCTTTGCCTTAGCACTCAGTCATTCGGATCTTCTCTTCTCTTTGACAACTAGTAAATGTCCCCTTGGAAGTGTCAGTTCTGCAAAGAGTGCTAGAGAAAGAAAAAAAAACTGACTATAGGGAAGAGGGTTAATGAATGAGCACTGCTAGCTTGTTTCTGTTGTTTTAACCATAGATTGCAAATCCGTCTCCAAAAAACGATTGGAAATCTTTGTGAGTACATTGTAACCCATTAATGTCACTATGGGTGGCCCAGTAATTGCTTTGATAGGACTGAGAATTATCAGCTGTGTGCTCTCTTGCTCCTCTCAGTTCTTTTCTGGTCATATAAATGTATTCTATATTCATGACCTACAGGAATGTGCATGATAAATGTCATAAAATAATCATTTTATGACTTGGAAAGAAATAGTGCAGCGGGGAATGTAATTCTTATGAGATGTACTGCATACTGTAATATATTAGTAATCCTTGCTTGAATAAAATATGCACTGCCCATAGCAGAGATTCTTTACATTCTGGTGAAGTACTGTACAAGACACAGGGATGAGCACTATGAAAGTCAATAGTGTCAGGAATACTGTAGATGCTGCAAACCTTAGTTCAACCTGAACCACCTGAGCAAAGATACCTAGAGTGAAGAATAGGTGGTTGTGTCTTAATGTCTCAAAATTCTAAAACGTAATGTTTTTAATCTTAATATGGACAGTTAGCATTCTGTTTATTCTTTTATTAACCTTTCATTGATGATTTACTGCATTTATGTAATAAATATATATCACTTGATTTCACTATATATATATCTATATATATAAAAATTGATGCCTTTTGAAATAGAGGTAAAACATTGGGCACAGTATAGTTGAATCAAATGCATCACACATGTGAAACATCCATAATTCCTACCTAAGGAGAATTGGAATAATTTTTTTCATTATTTTTTTTTACATAGACTTATAAAAAAATGTTTTAATTAATACAGCTTACCTTTCCAGTGGTCTTTCATGTTCACACCCACCAGAGTATTTTACCTTCAGTTTCACCAATTGCTAATTTGTGGAAATTTAAAATAATAATAATAATAATAATAATTGGAACATTTATTAAATACTTTGAATAAGTGATTGTTTAATTGTATGTATTGCAGTATATATATATATATATATATATATATATATATATACGTGGTTTGGCAGAATAGGCCTCAGCATTACTGGTGTATGATTGCAAGCGAGAAGCTCAAAGAGCTCCGACCATTACAGTACTTTATCAGTGTACAGTGTTGCATAAGTGCAGAATGCAAGATTGTTATATAATTAAGAAAGAGGTTACATCATTACATGCTACAGTGCAAAATCAATGTTAAAGTGAAATGTTTAAAAAAATAAATAAATAAAATTCATTTCAATGTGAACCAATGGTGATTTATTATTTATAAAATATTCTAAATTCAAATGCGCTGAAATAAAAAAAAAACGAAGATTTGATTTTATAAATGCAATATCTGAAACCCGAACACATTTGAAGAACATTGGAAAAGCCATCTGCTAAGACAAAATTGCCACTTAAGGGCCTAATGCCAATGAATTATGCAATCATGTCACATTTCCATTATATATAGATGCAGCTTATAATGTTACAAATTGTTCCATTTAGATTCTGCTTCGTCTTCTGGTTTTCAGTAAATCTCTTTATGATTAATGATTTCTCTGCAATGGAAACGTTCCATTAAAATTGATGAAAAATGAGGGGGAAAAAATGGAAAAAAAATCTATCTTTTGATTTTTATCTCTCCTGCCAAATATGTTATCTTGAGAAGAGTAAGCACTTCAGGATAGCGGAATAATTGAAAAATTCAGGATTGGCCTGCGATTAGGGCCTTACATTGTCAATATAAATTGCACTGTATCACAATAGTATAAATATATATATTATATATTTAATTTTTTAAATTTTTTTCAGAATATATAGACAATGCAGAATAATCTTGCGTAATCAATCTTTTGGACGTATTCCCTACACTGTAAGACATTCCTATGCAATTTTGCATGCACTGCATCTTTTTTTTTTTTTGCTAAATTATTATTATATAACATTAATTTTATCTATACTTTAATTATAGTAAAAGTCACTCAGGCCCCTTTGTACAAGAAGGTGAATCTGAAATATTACCAGAGATTCCATAAACCTTCAACAACAGCCTCTTGGCCATTCTGGTTTCTTTAAACTTACAGTTTATATAATGCAAATATATTATTAGAAATGAGAGGCTCAAACACAAAATCTCTATGCATGGTATAAGTAGATTCACAAATAAAAGTGAACCAAGTGATACCAATACAAGGATAATATTTACAATCCCATTATATTTAGCTCTGTAGGAGATACCTGAATAAGCCAACCATATATATTTATTTCATAAACCTTAAAGTTTATTTTATTGTCCACCTTATGTTGAATATATTACAGACTGAAGAAGTAGAATAAAAGAAACGTTCTGCCCGCCGGGACTTAGGGTTACATTTTCGAAAATGTGCAAATGTATTTATGTAATACAGTTAGGAATCATATAAACCCAGCAAAAAAAGTATATTTTTTCCTTTTAAGAAAACTGTAATGCTAATTACACTTGTTTATTGATGCATTTGCACAGGTTGGCACATATGGTATGGAAATATATATACATTGTTAGTGCATAGTGTTGCTCTCTCTTTCTATCTTTCTCTCCCTCGCTCGTAATATATAATGACAGAATGTAGCAAAACCTTGCATTAAATCTGGCATTTTCTTGATCTGAATTAGCGACCCACTTATTGGGTCTGGTGTGGGATGTTGCATGGCTTTTATCACTAGAGGTTGCTACCTTTGGTATCTACAGCAGCCTTGGTTCCACCCCTAAATTGGATTGGCTCTAGGAGCACCATACTGATGTTGGAACATCCTTTCAGACTAGTATTCAAGAAAGATATTTTTGACTCAGGTTCACACAGGCAGCATGCTGCATTTTCTTCCTACCCCTTAATATACTGTAGTTTGCTCAGTTTTAGAACATGATGTAGAATATTTTGACATTATTAACTAGCATAGTAATAGTAATGATTATTTTCATTACATATTAAAAGTACTGTATATTTAAAGCAGTCACACCATACACACCACATTAACATACACACATGCACACTTACCTATACAGGCACACGATATACACACAAGCTGCATATATACACACAAACCATAAATGCATCAATTTTACATAAACATGTTCAGCAGTGCTAATAATTAGACTAAATATTTTATTTTTATTGAACTAGTATTTTTCCTAATAATAATATAATATAATAAAATAATACAAGTTAGAGTATAAACTGTAAAATGTTCTGCAACTTCCATTAAGATGCAAGCTCATAGGCCAACTTTTGGCTCATATTATAAATTTGGTCTGTATGAAAGGCAATATGCTGGCTTCTGACACATAGTAGGAAAGATTTGTGATGGCAGAGAGATACCAGAAGATGCTGTCTCCTAGTGCATGTTAATACTATATAGAGAAAATATTGGGGTCATTTATCAAACTGGTGTAAAGTAGAACAGGCTCAGTTGACCATAGCAACAAATCAGATTCCACCTTTCACTTTGGACAGATTCTTTGGAAAATGAAAGGAGGAATATGATTGGTTTCTATGGGCAATTCAGCCACTTCTACTTCACACCAGTTTGATAAATGACCCTAAATGTCTTTAAAGTAGACTGAAGGTTAGGTGCAGGCTTCGATGAAAGTTGGTGTAGAACACTTAGGGAGATTTACTAATTCATGTGCCAAAAATCTGTGTACATGCCTTGTTCTAAATTTATTTTAGTTTTTAGACCATTTCTACACCTCATTGGAGAGTTTTGAACAGTGTCTACAAAGAGTGACATGAAAATGCACCAAATTATGCCAACGTTGTGGTGCAAATTATTAGTCTAATGTAGGCCAACCAAGAAGGGCCATAAGGAAACTCTTACGTGTCTTTCAAAATGCACCAAATCTATGGAACAGCATAGGCCACTATGACAAATTTGGACCATATTTGGATTGCCTGGTCTAAGGCTGCATTCATACAGGCGTGATTTCCGCGCGGGTGCAATGTGTGAAGTGAACGCATTGCACCTGCACTGAATCCGGACACATTCTTTTCTATGGGGCTATGCACATGAGCGGTGATTTTTTAGCATAACTTTTGCGTTGCGTGAAAATCGCAGCATGTTTTATATTCTGCGTTTTTCACGCAACACAGGTCCCATAGAAGTGAATGGGGCTGCGGGAAAATCGCAAGCATCCACAAGCAACTGCAGATGCGTGCGATTTTCCCGCATGGTTGCTAGGAGACGATCGGGATGGGGACCCGATCTTTATTATTTTCCCTGATAACATGGTTATGAGACAAAATAATAGCTTTCTAATTACAGAATGTTATGTAAAAAGGGGAAGAGAGGGTTAAAAATGTAAAAAAAAACTTTAACTCACCTCATCCTCTTGATCGCGTAGGTGCCGGGATCATTCTTCTTTCTTAATTCTGCTGGGTAAAGGACCTTCGGTTTACGTCACTGGGTCACATTGGTCAGGGTCACATGGGTCACATGGTCCAATCAACAGCTTCCATGATTGGACCATGTGACCCAGTGACGTCACTGAAGGTCCTTCAACCAACAGATATGAAGATAGAAGATGTTCCTAGCACCTACGCGATCAATGGGAGGAGGTGAGTTGAATTTTTTTTAATTTTTAACCCTCTATTGCCCTGTTAACATAGCATTCTGTATTTAGAATGCTATTATTTTCCCATATAACCATGTTGTAAGGGAAAATAATAAAATATAAAGAATACTGAACCCGAAACCGGCCTTCAGTGATGAAGTCCGGCTTCGGGTCTGGGTACCAAACATGCCGATTTTTCGCACAGGCATGCAAAACGCATTAAAGTGCTTTGCACTCTCGCGGAAAAAATTGCGCATTTTCCCGCAACGCCCCTGCCTCTTATGCGGGCATCAAACACGAAGCCCGTGTGACCCCAACCTAAGTTTACTTTATGTAAATTAAATACACTAATAATACTTTTGCCCCACTGTTTCTCAATTCCATTTCTCAAATACCAGAACAGGTAATGAGTTGAAAATATCTCATAGATAGATTACCTGTGGCAATTCTTGATGCACGAACAATAATGACATGACATGAGCCATACTATGGAAATCCTGGAAACATGACCTATCGGAGTTAAGAAACACAGATGTAGAGCATGCTGTGCAGAATGTCTTATAATTGAAAATGCATTACGTGCAACTTGATTTCATTCCATTGTAGTGTGGGACGTGTCATCGTGTGCAAAATGGATACATGATTAGCTTAAATAGTTATTCCTTAATGTATTACTGGAATAAGTCCATTTTTCGGGAGAAACATTGCATATTAAGGACCTGCAAATTTGTGCTGAATATCTTACTACCTGCCACTTTCATTGTGCATTACTAGACATTAGACTGCAATAAATAATTGTAAATAATACACATTGCCCTGCATATCAATGCCCACCACCGCCATAGTTGATTATTTTAAGTAATCTCTTTATATTAGAAAATTACTGATACATATTTTGTAGTTTGTCCAATAGTAATTTTTTTTAGCCACTATGAAACAAAAGTAAGCGAATCAATTAAAAAATTTGGAAATTTGACCCCAAAAAGTTCTTATTCTATCAAAGACAGAGAGAGAGAGAGATTGGTTTTCCAGGCAAGTAGAGCACTTTCGATTTGGGTCGAATTTATTCGTACCTGAATTGAATTTTAGGAAATCTTGTCCATCGCTACTTACTAATAATTATATAGGAGTAGTTATAGAAGTGGTCATTCAAGAATCCATTAGTTTTACAGGCCATATATTGAATATGGAAGCAATACCCCATATCAGTAAAAATAGTCAAAAAGTATGCAGTGATATGGAGGTTTTCTTGATCAACCAAACATATTTTAGGTTATTTCCCGCAATTAAATCATGTACCTAAGATTGTAGTGGTTATAAATAACATAGGCTTCCTGTCATATTATTTTTACTAAAAATAGAGGTGAGAATTAGAGATGAGTGAATCGATTGATAAATTATTTAAATTCCACCCCAATTTTTTTTTTTTTTTATTCAAGCTTCATCAGAATCCTACGTTTCTGTGATTTAAATCAGAAGAATTTTGGGAAGTGAGTGAGAAAAAAAAATGTGAGTACTAGGGAAACCTAGCAGGTGTCATACACACATTTTCATGCAATTGGAGCACTTTCAGTTTGGGTATAATTAATTCCGACCCAAATCGAACTGGTCAACCAAAAAAGAATTTTGAGTAATTCACTTATCTCAAGTCATTACCAGTAGGTAGTATTAAGCTAGTCGAAGTGTCAGAAGGGGATTTCCATCCAACTTTCAGGGAAATCATACTCACCTCATCTGAAAAGCTCGCCACTGCCATCTTGTATGAAGATCCTGCACGAAAAGTCGTGCAGATACTGTGATCAGCGATGAACGTGGCATTTGAGGGGCACAATAATGGGGAGCTGCACAATCGCTGTTCCCTGTCATTGCACCCACTACTTAAAAAGAAATTCATTTCGTGACAAAGTAATTTTTCACAAACCTAATATTGTTGCAAAATTCGGCATAGGTGCCAAATCAAATTTTCAAGAACTTTGCTCATCTATATCAGTAGGCATTGGGAGTCTTAATGTCTGTGCTCTCTGGAAAAAGGTACTCGAATTAGCTTCTTCTGATGGGTCGAACATTGACTTAGTAGTTAGCTACTGACAGGTAACCCTAAAGGGGTTGTCCCATCTCACTATTTCCACACTGGTCTCAGGTGGCCACGCTTACGGAAACCAACAAGTGGGCTGGTGCACTGTTGTTTCCATAACTCTGACTGCAGGGAATGGGAACTACATAAACAGTGTAACAGAACAAGCTACTCTGCTTCTGTAACTCCCGAGTTATAGAAACTGCCTAGATTACTGTGCTACACTATTTGTGTAGCTCCTATTCACTGCAATGAGAGCTGACCCACTCTGTAGTTTCCTTTAGCCAGGCCATCTGAGGGCAACTCCTTTTAAAGAGACAGTTTTCTTTGGAGGAATTCCAGATTAGATTGAAATCAGTGAAAATGTATACTTTATTTTGAATGCTGGGTGCTTTGTACTATTGGATTTAACTCAGTTGGGATTGCTGGGCTGTACGCCTGTACTTCCATTTAGGAATGGAAAGTTAATGTTGCTCATAATAATTTTTATGATGCAGTCTAGTATGAGAACATCATTGGGCAAATAGTATCACATGTCATAGAGCACCCTGCTTAGCACCATTGTTCACCTTTACAGAAACTACCAAAAGAACAATCACTTATAAATTGGAAGTGATCTGATTCAGGTTATTAAAAGATCAAAGCTTCATGCATTGGGCATTAAAGGTCCTGGACAAACCCTCAGTTTTAATTCTGTTATGATATTCCTGTGCACCCAACTTAAAAAGCAAAAAGTTAAATTATGATATACATGTACTAAAGGTCATTCCAGTCAAATTTAAATCTGCTAGACTGGTGGCATAGTTTTTGCAAATAAATTGCGTGATTTGATAAAAAGAAGACTTGCCTTGTTTTGCCAACAACTCCATTTTATTCAATGCACTCTAGATGAGGTGCTTATTTACATTTTAAATAGAAAAATTGGACAGTATCTGCATTACCATTACAAAAATGGTAATGCAGATTTTTCATATTGAAATGAAAGCATCATTGCATATGTTAACTTTTAGGATATGGCCATATGTGGCATTTATTTTGTAAATTTTCTGCAGTAAAAATGTGTGCAGAAAATCTGTAGGATTATACTGTAGTAGAAGCAATGTGAATGAGATTTTAGGGTACATAAAAGGGATGTATGTTGCTGCAGAAAATCTGAACTACATGTTAATTTCTGCACAGATTCCATGTGGATCATTTACAGTGTGTCGATGAAATTTGTTTAAAACACTGCAGATTTTCTACCTTCTGCCTCTGTAACACACTAAAGATTTTTTACCCTCAGTTCCACAATAGAAAATTCACAACATATACGGAGAATGTACCCTTAAACAGCATGAAGCAGTTCATTTATAAAATGTTGTTCAAGATCCCAGTGAATACATTGTAGATCTGTCAACAGCTGAAGTCTTTAGAACATACATAGTATACAGACTTACATAAAGTTCTCTGTGTCTGTAGATGGGCTGGTGGAAGAATGGTATTCCGGAATTCATAAGATGGCTTCTCCCGGGGCTCAGAAACCTTTGGCACTCCAGCTGTTGTAAAACTACAACTACCAGCATGCACTCCTGCTCAACTGTCCTTTAAACTCCTCTAGGAATAAATGGAGCACGCTAGGAGTCATAGTTTCACAACAGCTGAAATGCACCAAGGTTGCTGACCCCTGCCTTATCCTTTAGATAGGTCATCAATATCTGATATGTTGTTGTCCAACTACCAGCACCTTCACCGATCATCTGTTTGAAGAGGTCATGGCGTTAAAACAGCTGGCCTACACGCAGCTCACTCCCAGACAAGTAAACACATCTGAGCTGCAATACCAAGCGCAGGCACTATACAATGTACAGTGGGTGCTTGGTTAGGTGTGAGGAGGCCACATTGCTCATTGGAGCTCAGCTGATCAGCAGGGGTGCCCAGTGTTGGACCTCCACAAACCAGAAATTGATGACCTATCATAAAGTTTGTCATTCAATAAAAGTAAGATCTAAGCCCAGCCTATTGATATTTTTCAGCCTCCTTCACACATACTGTAGTATTTTGTGTCATTTTTGGGGCTTGTCTAAAAGCGCCATACATTTCATGCAATTTTTCAAACCAATGATGTGCCAAAATTTCTAAGAGTAACATAGTAACATAGTATATAAGACCGAAAAAAGACATTTGTCCATCCAGTTCGGCCTGTTTCCTACAAGTTGATCCAGAGGAAGGCAAAAAACCCCTGTGAGGCAGAAGCCAATTTTCCCCACTTAAGAGGGGGAAAAAATTCCTTCCCGAGTCCAATGAGGCAATCAGAATAACTCCCTGGATCAACGACCCCTCTCTAGTAGCTGTAGCTTGTAATATTATTACACTCCAGAAATAAATCCAGTCCCCTCTTGAATTCCTTTATTGTACTCACCATCACCACCTCCTCAGGCTGAGAGAGTTCCATAGTCTCACTGCTCTTACATTGAAGAATCCTTTTCTAATTTTGTGTACAAACATAGTTTGTGTACAAACCTTCTTTCCTCCAGACGCAGAGGATGTCCCCTCGTCACAGTCACAGTCCTGGGGATAAATAGATGATGGGACAGATCTCTGTACTGACCCCTGATATATTTATACATAGTTATTAGATGTCCCCTCAGTCGTATTTTTTCTAAAGTGAATAACCCTAATTTTGATAACCTTTCAGGGTACTGTAGATCCCTCATTCCAGTTATTACTTTAGTTGCCCTCCTCTGAACCCTCTCCAGCTCTGCTATGTCTGTCTTGTTCACAGGAGCCCAGAACTGTACACTGTACTCCATGTGTGGTCTGACTAGTGATTTGTAAAGTGGTAGGACTATGTTCTCATCACGGGCATCTATGCGCCTTTTGATGCAACCCATTATCTTATTGGCCTTGGCAGTAGCTGCCTGACACTGGTTTTTGCAGGCTTGTGTTTTTTTTTTCTAATAACTCTGCTGCATCGTACACATGCAAGTTTTTCTATTAAGACTGGCATCGGAGACACCAATCTTAATACACTGCCCTTATTATTTTATATTCCACTGAGCTAAAATCTGGCTGCATTAAAAAAGCTGTTTTTTTCCTAAAAACATTATATGTGAAATCAGGAAGCCTCCACAAATGCAGTATTACATGCGAGTGATAATATTAAGAAAATCACACAAAAGACAAGTGTTAGGCAAATACAAAAGTATAATTTTCAAATACATATCTATAAGTTCTAACCCCTTCCTGAAATAGTGATTTTCACGTTACTGACAGAGCCTGTTTTTGTAAATCTGACCTGTCTCTTTATGTGGTAATAACTTTGTAATGCTTTTACTAAGGCCTCTTTCACACGAGTGTGATGGATTAGGACCAGATGTGCTTTCGGTTGAGTTCAGTGAAACTTGCACCATTTTGCAAGCAAGTTCAGTCAGTTTTTTCTGCAATTGCATTCAGTTGTTCAGTTTTTTCTGCGCGAGTGCAATGCGTTTTGATGCATTTTTCACGCGCGTGATAAAAAACTGAAGGTTTACAAACAACATCTCCTTGGAACCATCAGTAAAAAATGCATTGCATTCGCACTTGCTTCCGGATGCCATGCGTTTTTCACTGAAGCTCCATTCACTTCCTTGGGGCCAGGGCTGCGTAAAGAATGCAGAATATAGAACATGTTGCATTCTTCATGCAACACAGAACTGATGCATGAAAAAAAAAATGCTTATGTACACAGACCCATTGAAATTAATGGGTCAGGATTCAGTGCAGGTGCTATGCGTTCACGTCACGCATTGCACCCGCGCGGAAAATTCGCACGTGTGAAAGGGGCCTAACTTCATGTTAGTGGTAAATTTGAAGCAAGATGTTTCACCATTATTTATAAAAAAAAATATAGAATTTACAGAATAGGTTGAAAATCCGCTATTTTTTAGATTTGATTTTGCTTAAATAATTATATGTATACTTTATTTCGACATTATTTGGTAAATGTAATTTTATTTTTAGGACATTACAAAGCTTAGAATTTTAGAAGAAATTTTTCAAATTTTCAAGACAATTTCCAAAACTGACTTTCTTACAGACCCTTTCACTACCGGAGGCTTATTTTTTGCGGGACAAGTTGTACATTTTAATGTCACCATTAATTATGGCATAAAATGTACTGTGAAGCGGTAAAAAAAATTCCAAATGGGGTGGAATTGGAAAAAAGACGCAATTCTTCCACCGTTTTATGCTTTTTGTTCCACAGATCAGAACAATTGCAACAACATGTATAGTTTTTTTTATGTCTAAATAGTGTAAAAATAGTGTAAAAATAAATGTAAACTTTACTAAAAATATTTTTTTTTCATCACCATATTCTGCCCCCCATTTTTTATACTTATGTCTACTGAGCTGTTTAGGGGCTCTTTTTTTGCGGGACTTTTTGGGTAAGAGAAGCAATGAAAAAATAGCAAATCGGCCATTTTGACATTTTTTTTCGTTACACCATTTGCTGTATTGGATTTTTTTTTTTATAATATGGGCGTTTTCAGTCGTGCTATTACCCATGATGTTTATATTAATTGTTATTTAGGTATTTATTTTTAAATAGAACGGAAAGGGGGTGATTTATACTTTAATATTTTTTAATTTTCATATATTTAACCATTTTTTTATTTTTTGTGATTTTGAAGCTCATATATGAGCCTATAAATTATGTTTTTTAAGTTTGCATTTTGTACTATCTGGGATTTTTGAAATGGGGTTTAGACAAAAAAATTACTAATTTCTTATCCTGGCCTGCCATCTGGTGGCCAAAATAAGAATTGCAGTATAGACACTATCAGCCTTATTAGTGAGGCTCATTGTGTTCAGCACAACTACCGATGCCCTCATTGGCCACAGGAGGTGTCAGTAGAAAGCCCGGAAGCTCACACTTTTTTTGCGCATTTAGATGCCGTGATCTTACTTGATCAAATGGCATCTAAAGCTTTTAATTACCACGATCGGCATTATTGCGGGTCACAGTAGTTAGCCGCAGGTCTGTGCTATTTGAAACAGCAGAGACTTGCCGGCCATGACGCCCGCAGAATATGCGAGCGGGCGCCATGTTCCCACATCGCTCCAGTGCCCTACATGTATGGTTCTGGTAGCAAAATGGTTAAGGGGCTTACATAATAGACACAACCCAAAAATGACTGTTTTAGAAACTGCACCCATCGAATTATTCAAAACTGATTTTACAAAGTTTTTTTAACCCTTTAGGTGACCCACAAGAAAGGAAAATGGAGGTTAACATTTCAAAATCATTTATTTTTGCAGATTTTCCATTTTAATACATTTTTCCATATAACACAGCAAGGGCTAACAGCATACCAAACCTCAAAATTTATTACGCTGATTGTGCAGTTTCCAGAAACCCCCCAAATATGGTTGTAGACTGTTGTATGAGCACACTGCAGGGCTCAGAAAGGAAAGAGCAACATATGGTTTTTAGAGTGCAGATTTTATTGAAATGGTTTTTGGATGTCATGTCACATTTGAAGAGACCCTAAGGTACCCCCCTAGAGAAGAACACCCAAAAAAGTGATGCCATTTTGGAAACTACATCCCTCAAGGAATTTATTAAGGAATGTAACTGAGTGGTTTGACTACACAGGTTTTTTTTTATAGAATTTAGAAACACTTGGCTATAAAAATGAAAATATTTTTTTCCAATAAATATTGAATAAGCACCACATTTTAATTTTTATAAGAGGTGATAGAAGAAAAAGCAATTCAAAATGTGTTACATATTTTCTCCTAAACACAGCAACACCCTATATGAGGACTTAAACTGCTGTATAGGCAATGTAGGGCTCAAAAGGAATCAAGCACCATATGGTGTTTGGGGGACACATTTTGCTGAAATGGTTTTCAGGTGCCATTTTACATTTGAACAGAATCTGAGGTATACCTAGAGTGGAAACACCTAAAAAGTGACCCCAATGTGGAACTACAATAATCAAGGAATTTATCAAAAGGTGTAGTGACTGCTTTGATCCCACAGATGTTTCATTGAAGTTATGAAAAATAAGCTTTTTCCAATATAATGTTGCTTTAGTCTAGTCAAAGTCAACTGTATTGTTAATATCACAGTACAGACAAATTTCATATGTCTCTCAAACCTATGATATAGCCTATACAATGTACTAAGCCACAGATGTTTCATTTTCATAATGGGTAATTGGAGAAAAAAGACACCCCAACTTGTTAGCCATTTTCTCCTCAATATGGTATCATTCCATATGTGGTGGTAAACTGCTGTATGGGTACACTGAAGATTTCAGAATAAGAGCATTTAAAATATATATATATATATATATATATATATATATATATATATATATATATATATATTTTTTTTTTTTTCTTTTTTGTGTCACCATTTTTAGGAGCTAGATATATATAATTATGATGTTTTGTAATGCATATTAATCATGGTATTATGTGATTTTTTTGGCACTTTTTGCACTTTATTTTTGTTTTTTTTATGGTTAATTATGTATATTGATTCATTGCACATATGCTTTGTATATATATATATATATATATATATATATATATATATAAATGATTTCTTCACATGTGTAACTGCTTTATAAATATATATAATTTTGTTTTGTGATGGTCATGTGTGAGGGCTCATTTTTTGTGGGATGGGGTGACACTTTCATTAGTACCATTTAATACTTAGTACTTTTTGCCCACTCAATGTTACGCATTTTGCAAGGCAAGGTGACCTGTTCTGGCATGGTTTTAATTTATTTATTTTTTATTGTTCATAGTGTTCATTTACTATATGATGTAATATTTCAATAATTTAATTTCTATAAAACACTTTTTTAACTTTTTTTTACTTTTTAAGTTTGTCCTACTAGGGGACTTTGCCTTTTAGGGGCTGACCCTTTCTACAAGGCATTACTATACATAATGTATTGTAACATATTGTGACTGTCAGCGTCACATGTAACATATTGTGACTGTCATTATCACACTAGCAGTTGCCTATTAATCCCAGCCTGAGGACTGGCCCTCATAGGCCTCCATAGCTGTCAGGCCCTGAGGTCTGTATAAGGTCTGGTCGCAGCCATAAGCACCACATGATCGCATTGTGGGAAGTCGATAGGTTAAGAGAGGGAGCCTTCTGTAAATTCTTTAAATGCTGCGGTCAGCAATGACAGCAACATTTAAGGGGTTAATAGTAACATAAGATAGTAACAGAGTATATAAGGCTGAAAAAAGACATTTGTCCATCCAGTTTGGCCTGTTATTCTGCAAGTTGATCCAGAAGAAGGAAAAAAAAAATCTGTGAAGTAGAAGCCAATTTTCCCCACAAAAAAAATTCCTTCCTGACTCCAATCAGACAATCAGATAACTCCCTGGATCAACGACCCATCTCTAGTAGCTATACCTGTATTATTATTACTCTCCAGAAATACATCCAGGCCCCTCTTGAAATCTTTTAGTGAATTCACCGTCACCACCTACTCAGGCAGAGAGTTCCATAGTCTCACTAAACTTACCGTAAAGAAAAATCTTCTATGTTTGTGTGCAAAACTTCTTTCCTCCAGACGCAGAGGACACAGTCACAGTCCTGGGGATAAATAGATGATGGGAGAGATCTCTGTACTGACCCCTGATATATTTATACATAGTAATGAAATCTCCCCTCAGTCATCTATTTTCTAAAGTGAATAACACTAATTTTTATAATCTTTCAGGGTATGGTAGTTCCCTCATTTCCAGTTATTACTTTAGTTGCCCCCATCTCCAACTCTGCTATGTCTGCCCTGTTCACAGGAGACCAGAACTGTATACAGTACTCCATGTGTGGTCTGACTAGTGATTTGTAAAGTGGTAGGACTATGTTCTCATCACAGGCATCTATGCCCCTTTTGACGTAACCCATTATCTTATTGGCCTTGGCGGCAGCTGCCTGACACTGGTTTTTATAGCTTAGTTTGCTGTTCACTAAAATTCCTAGGTTCTTTTCCATGTCAATGTTACCCAGTGTTTTACCATTTAGTATGTGCGGGTGACTTGCATTATTCCTCCCCATGTGCATAAATTTACATTTGTCAGTGTTAAACCTTATCTGCCACTTCTCTGCCCAAGCCTCCAATCTATCCAGATCCATCTGTATCAGTATACTGTCCTCTTCCGTGTCAATTTCTTTACACAGTTTAGTGTCATCTGCAAAAATTTATATTTTACTGTGCAAGCCTTCTACAAGATGATTAATAAATATATTGAAGAGGATAGGGCCCAATACTGACCCCTGAGGTACTCCACTAGTGACATTGACCCAATCTGAGTGTGTACCATTAACAACCACCCTCTGTTTTCTATTACTGAGCTAGTTACATACCCACATACAGACATTTTCTCCCAGTCCAAGCATTCTCATTTTATATACTAACCTTTTATGCGGTACAGTGTCAAATGCTTTGGAGAAGTCCAGATATACGCCATCCATTGATTCTCTGCTGTCAAGTCTAGAACTTACCTCCTCATAGAAACTGATTAAATTAGTTTGACATGACCGATCTCTCATGAAGCCATGCTGATATGGCATTATTTGCTTAGTTCCATTGAGGTGCTCCAAGATAGAATCTCTTAGAAAACCTTCAAACAGTTTACTCACGACAGATGTTAAACTTACCAGTCTATAGTTTCCGGGCTCTGTTTTGGACCCTTTTTGAATATTGGCGCCACATTTACTATGCGCCAATCCTGTGGAACACTCCCTGTCAGTATAAAGTCCATAAATATCAGAAATAAGGGTCTGGCTATGACATTACTTAATTCTCTTAGGATACGGTGGGGGGAGGGGCTATGGGTGCCATCTGGTCCTGGCAATTTGTCTATTTTAATCTTTTAAGAAGCTGCTGTACTTCTTCCTGGGTCAGACAGGGCACTTTTAATGGGGAATTTACTTTTACATTCTGTATTTCATTTGACAGTTTATTTTCTTCAGTGAATACAGTGGAGAAAAAAAATATTTAATAGCTTTGCTTTCTCCTCATCGCTCTATGTAAGTCCCCCCTCATCACTCTGTAAAGGGCTGAAAACTTCAGATTCATACTTTTTAACATTTATATAATTAAAGAACATTTATTTGTTTTTTGCATATTCAATTTTTTTCCATTTTATTCAATGCTTCCTAGCTACCCTGCTTTTTTAGTGATTTAAATGCTTTCTTTTTGTCATTTATTGCTTTCTTTAAAGTTCTATTTATCCACATTGGTTTCTTGTTCCTTAATAGAGATGACCGAACCCGAACTGTATAGTTCGGGTTTGTACCGAATTTTGGGATGTTCTTGACACGGACCCGAACATTTAAGTAAAAGTTCGGGTTCGTTTTTCGGCGATTTGTTCCCGTTTTCTGAAGGGCTGCACAGCAACTTGCCCTAATAAGCCATCACAGCCATGCCTACTAATGGTATGGCTGTGATTGACCAAGTGCAGCATGTGACCCAGCTCTATTTATGCCGGAGTCACGTCGCACCGCACGTCACTCTGCTCTGATTAGTGTAGGGATAGGATGCAGCTGCTGTTAGGGCGAGATTAGGCAGGGATTAACGCAGCAAAAACACTTAATTAAGTGATCGATCTACAGCTCTAAATCATTCAACTTCTGCTAGTTAATTGCTCACTGTTTTCAGGCTGCCCAGAGCGTTTTTTCTGTCACTTTTTTCTTGGGTAATCGGCGGCCATTTTGTGTCTTGTGGTGCGCCAGAACAAGCTGCCACCAAGTCCATTAATCCATCAATAGTAGTTTTTTTTTTTTGCTATATCCTATATCAGGGGCTTGGATGTGCTTATTGTCACCCCTAGAAACTCAGGATAGAATTTTCTATATTTTATTGAGAGGTGAAAGTCACTTCAAAAAATAGCAATCCCCTAAATCTGGTGTTCCAGCTGTGGCTAGCCAAGTGTAATACTGTCTGGCAAAGAATATATTTTTTTTTCTGGGGTGAAATTCAATTTCCAAATTAGCAATACCCTAAATCAGTGGTTTCTGCTGTGGCAGGACAAGTTTTATAGTGTCCGTCAAAGGATAGCTTTTGTTCTGGGGTGAAATTCAATTACCAAAATCGGAATACCATAAACCAGTGGTTTCAGCAGTGGCTGGCCAAGTTTAATAGCGTCCGGCAAAGGATATATTTTATTCTGGGGTGCAATTCAATTTCTAAGATAGCAATCCCCTAAATCTGGTGTCCCAGCAGTGGCTGGCTAAGTTTAATAGTGTCCGGCAAAGGATAAATAATTTTCTGGGGTAAAATTTAATTGCCAAAATTGCAATACCATAAATCAGTGGTTTAAGCTGTGGCGGGCCAAGTTTAATAGTGTCCGGCAAAGGATATATTTTTTTCTGGGGTGAAATTCAGTTGCAAAAATAGAAATACCATAAATCTGGTGTAACAGCTGTGACTGGACAAGTTTCATAGTGTCCGGCAAAGAATATATTATTTTCTGGGGTGAAATTAAGCAGCAAAAATAGCAATACCGTAAATCTGGTGTTCCAGCTGTGACTGGACAAGTTTCATAGTGTCCATCAAAGGATAGATTTTGTTCTGGGGTGAAATTCAAGTGCCAAAATAGCAATACTGCAAATTAGTGGTTTCAGCTGTGGCTAACCAAGATTAATAGTGTCCGGCAAAGAATATTTTATTTTCTGGGGTGAAATTCAATTGCCAAAATAGCAATACCATAAATCTATGGTTTCAGCTGTGGCTGACCAAGTTTAATAGTGTCCCGCAAAGGATAGATTTTGTTCTGGGATTAAATTCAATTGCCAAAATAGCAATCCGCTAAATCTGGTGTTCCAGTAGTGGCTGGCCAAGTTTAATAGTGTCCGGCAAAGGATAGATAATTTTCTGCGATGAAATTCAATTGCCAAAATAGCAATACCGTAAATCAGTGGTTTCAGCTGTGGCTCACGAAGTTTAATAGTGTCCGGCAAAGGATAGATTTTTTTACTGGGGTGAAATTCAATTGCCAAAATAGCAATCCCCTAAATCTGGTGTCCCAACAGTGGCTGGCCAAGATAAATAGTGTCTGGCAAAGGATAGATAATTTTCTGGGGTGAAATTCAATTGCCAAAATAGCAATACTGTTAATCAGTGGTTTCAGCTATGGCTGGCCAAGTTTAATAGTGTCCGGCAAAGGATAGATAATTTTCTGGGGTGAAATTCAATTGCCAAAATAGCAATCCCCTAAATCTGGTGTCCCAGCAGTGGCTGGCCAAGTTTAATATTGTCCGGCAAAGGATAGATAATTTTCTGGGGTGAAATTCAATTGCCAAAATAGCAATCCCCTAAATCTGGTGTCCCAGCTGTGGCTGGCCAAGTTTAATATTGTCCGGCAAAGGATAGATCATTTTCTGGGGTGTAATTCAATTGCCAAAATAGAAATACCGTAAATCTGTGGTTTCAGCTGTGGCTGGCCAAGTTTAATAGTGTACGGCAAAGGATAGATGTTTTTCTGGGGTGAAATTCAATTGCCAAAATAGCAATACCATAAATCAGTGGTTTGAGCTGTGGCTGGCCAAGTTTAAGAGTGTCCGGCAAAGGATATATTATTTTCTGGGGTGAAATTCAATTGCCAAAATAGCAATACCCAAAATCTGGTGTTCCAGCTGTTGTAGGCCAAGTGTAAATCTGTCCTTAATAGGGTATATTACACTCAGCATGCATCTTCAAGTGTATTTCTTTCCATTAAAGGGTATATTACAGTAAGTGTTAAAATACAGCATAAGGCTCTACATTTGCACACACTGGTTTGCATCTCTAAGTGTATTTCTTTCCGTTAAAGTGTACATTACACAAAGTGTTAAAATACAAGTGCTGAAAGCATAATCCTATATATTTTTCACACACTACTATGCATCTCCAAGTGTAAATCTGTCCGTAAAAGGATACCTTTGATCCAGGGCCTAAATAATAGGCCTACAATGGATATTCCTCTAAACCTGTGGTTATTGCTGTGCCTGGATTAGTGTAATACGGTACATAAATAGATAGCCAGATAGTGTTAGGTGCCTGTAAAAAAGGCCTGAATTTGAAATCAATACATTGGGCCAAATAATATTTTTTTTATTGTGGTGAACGGTAACAATGAGGAAAACATCTAGTAAGGGACAAGGACATGGTCGTGGTGTTGGTAGTGGACCCGCTGGTGCTGGGAGAGGACGTGGTCATTCTGCCACAGCCACACGTCCTAGTGAACCAACTACCTCAGGTTCCAGTACCCGCCAGAATTTACAGGGATATTTGGTGGGCCCAATGCTGTTCTAAGGATGTTAAGGCCTGAGCAAGTACAAGCGCTAGTCAATTGGGTGGCT
Organism: Bufotes viridis; assembly: GCA_033119425.1. Classification (NCBI taxonomy): domain Eukaryota; kingdom Metazoa; phylum Chordata; class Amphibia; order Anura; family Bufonidae; genus Bufotes; species Bufotes viridis. Next base: position 35,671,035 of record CM065596.1, on the reverse strand, counting down.
GACAATGGATCCAGCACGTTCACAACATTATCTCCCACCCAGTCTTCTGCAGAAAGCGCATAGGTGGCGCCTGAAAACCAAGCCCATCAGTCTGTCACATCATCCCCATGCATATCAGGGAAACTGTCTGAGCCTCAAGTTATGCAGCAATCTCTTATGCTGTTTGAAGACTCTGCTGGCAGGGTTTCCCAAGGGAATCCACCTAGCCCTTCCCCAGTGGTGGAAGACATAGAATGCACTGACGCACAACCATTTATTTTTCCTGATGATGAGGACATGGGAATACCACCTCATCAGAGTCCGCACGTCTCTGATGATGACGAAACACAGGTGCCAACTGCTGATGTGTCTTTTTGCAGTGTGCAGACCGAACAGGAGGTCAGGGGGGAAGACTGTGTGGAAGACGATGCAAAGGACAATGAGGTCAATGAGGACAATGGAATGAAGGTCGTGCCACTGACTTTCATAGTTCAGAGGAAGAGGCAGTGGTGAGACCAAGCCAACAGCTTAGCAAAAGAGGGAGCAGGGGGAAAAGCAGAACAGCCGCCGCCAAAAGAATTCGCCTGCTACTGACCACCGCCACCGAGAACCGAGCACCCCAAAAGCAGCTTCAAGGAGTTCAGTGGCATGGCACTTCTTCAAACAATATGCTGACGACAAGACCCGAGTGGTTTGCACGCTGTGCCATCAGAGCCTGAAGCGAGTCATTAACGTTCTGAACCTTAGCACAACCTGCATGACCAGGCATCTACATTCAAAGCATGAACTGCAGTGGAGTAAACACCTTAAAACAAGGAACTCACTCAGGCTCCCCCTGCTACCTCTTCTACTGCTGTCTTGGCCTCTTCCTCCACCTCGGGAGGAATGTTGGCACCTGCTGCCCACCAAACAGAGGATGTGCCACCAAAACCACCACCTCCGTCACCAAGCATCTCCACCATGTCACACGGCAGCGTTCAGCTCTCCATCTCACAAACATTGGAGAGAAAGCGTAAATTCCCACATAGCCACCCTCGAGCCCTGGGCCTGAATGCCAGCATTTCTAAACTACTGGCCTTTGAAATGCTGTTATTCAGGTTAGTGGACACAGACAGCTTTAAACAGCTGATGGTGATGGCTGTCCCACAGTATGTTTTTCCCAGCCACCACGACTTCTCGAAGAGAGCCGTGCCTTCCCTGCACAACCAAGTATCCGATAAAATCAAATGTGCACTGCGCAACCCCATATGTGGCAAGGTCCATCTAACCACAGATATGTTGACCAGTAAGCATGGCCAGTGATGCTATATTTCCCTAACTGCACACTGGGTAAATGTTGTGGTGGCTGGGCCCCAGGCAGAGAGTTCTTTGGTGCACATTCTTCTGCCGCCAAGGATCGCAGGGCATCATTCTTTGCCTTCTGTAGCTTACCCCTCCTACTCGGCTTCCTCCTCCACTTCTTCCACCTGCTCATCCTGTCAGCAACACACATTCCCCACCAACTTCAGCACAGCCCAGGGTTAACGTCAGCAGGCCATTCTGAAACTCATATGTTTGGGGGACAGGCCCCACACCGCGCAGGAGTTGTGGTGGGGTATTGAACAACAGACCAAAGAGTGGTTGCTGCTGGTGGGCCTCAAGCCCGGCCTGGTGGTGTGCGATAATGGTCGAAATCTCGTCGTAGCTCTGGGACTAGCCGGTTTGACGCACATCCCTTGCCTGGCACATGTGCTGAATTTGGTGGTGCAGAAGTTAATTTACAACTACCCCGACATGTCAGAGCTGCTGCATAAAGTGCGGGCCATCTGTGCGCGCTTCCGGCGTTCACATCCTGCTGCTGCTCGCCTGTCTGCACTACAGCGTAACTTCGGCCTTCCCGCTCACCACCTCATATGTGACGTGCCCACCAGGTGGAACTCCACCTTGCACATGCTGGAGAGACTGTGCGAGCAGCAGCAGGCCATAGTGGAGTTTCAGCTGCAGCACTCACACGGTCAGTCGCACTACGGAACAGCGCCACTTCACCACCAATGACTGGGCCTCCATGCGAGACCTGTGTGCCCTGTTGCGCTGTTTCGAGTACTCCATCAACATGGCCAGTGGCGATGATGCCGTTATCAGCATTACAATACCACTTCTATGTCTCCTTTAGAAAACACTTAGGGCGCTAATGGAAGAGGAGGTGGACCAGGAGGAGGAGGAGGAAGAGTGGTCATTTTTAGCACTTTCAGGCCAGTCTGTTAGAAGTGGCTCAGAGGGAGGTTTTTTGCAAAAGCAGAGGCCAGGTACAAATGTGGCCAGCCAGGGCCCACTACTGGAGGATGAGGATGAAGCATATTCACAGCGGGATGGCACCCAACACAGCTCGGGCCCATCACTGGTGCGTGTCTGGGGGGAAACGGAGGACGATGACGATATGCCTCCCACTGAGGACAGCTTGTCTTTACCTCTGGGCAGCCTGGCACACATGAGCGACTACATGCTGCAGTGCCTGCGCAACGACAGCAGAGTTGCCCACATTTTAACATGTGCGGACTACTGGGTTGCCACCCTGCTGGATCCCCGGAACAAAGACAATGTGCCCACCTTACTTCCTGCACTGGAGCGTGATGGGAAGATGCGCTAGTACAAGCGCACGTTGGTAGACGCGCTCCTGAGAGCATTCCCAAATGTCACAGGGGAACAAGTGGAAGCCCAACGCAGCTGTGTCACAGACAGGGTTAGCATGGCAGAGATGTGGAAAAGTTTCGTCACCACGCCACAGCTAACTGCACCACCACCTGATACGGAACGTGTTAGCAAGAGGCAGCATTTTACTAACATGGTGGAACAGTACATGTGCACACCCCTCCACGTACTGACTGATGGTTCGGACCCATTCAACTTATGGGTCTCCAAATTGTCCACGTGGCCAGAGCTAGCCTTTTATGCCTTGGAGGTGCTGACCTGCCCGGCGTCCAGCGTTTTGTCTGAACGTGTATTCAGCACCGGAGGTGGCGTCATTACTGACAAACGCAGCCGCCTGTCCACAGTCAACGTGGACAAGCTGACGTTCATAAAAATGAACCAGGCATGGATCCCACAGGACCTGTCCATCCCTTGTGAAGAATAGACATTTATAACTACCTTCCCTTAACCATATATTCTTGTACTCCAGGGCACTTCTTTTTTTAATCCTCTTTTTTTAATTTTACCATTATGTTTCGGGGCAACCCAAAGTTGAATGAACCTCTCCTCCATCTGGGTGCCAGGGGCCTAAGTATCTGAACGTGGCCTTCTCCATTGGTGTGTGACATGAAGCCTGATTCTCTGCTTTGGGACCTTTCTCCTCTGTCTGGGTGCTGGGGCCTAAATAACTAAAAGTGGCCTTCTCCGTTGGTGGATGACATGATGCCTTTTTTGCTGCTATGGGACCTCTCTCCTCTGTCTGGGTGTCAGGGGCCTAAATTTCACGTACTTGCTTGCTGTCTTGGTGGCAGACATTTAACAATTTTTGCTGTCATGACCGCCCCATTGTCTGGATGTCAGGGGCCTAAATTTCACTTACTTGCTTGCTGTCTTGTTGGCAGACATTTAACAGTTTTTTACTGTCTAATGACCGCTCCATTGTCTGGGTGTCAGGGGCCCATATGTTGTTTAATCATTTGTTGTCTTGGTGGGAGATATTAAACTCTTTTTACTGTCTAATGACCGCCTCATTGTCTGGGTTTCAGTGGCCTATATTTCTTTTAATTGCTTGCTGTCTCGGTGAGAGACATTAAACTCTTTTTACTGTCAAATTGCCTCTCCTCTGTCTGGGTGTCAAGGGCCTACATAAATGATAATGGCCTGTTCCATTGGAGGTTGACCTGAGGCCTGTGTTGCTGTTACAGCTCTCCTCTTTGCGGGTGCCATGGCCCTGAGTCTGTGAATAAGGCCTGTGGCACTGCAGGCAGACATGAATGCTTTTTGGCTGTGATGAGAACATCAACTTCCATAGCATTCCCACCTGATGTCACCCCAACCTCCTATTCCACCTCCTCCTCCAAGTTGCCAATTGATATTGGTTAATTTTTATTTATTTTATTCTATTTTCCTGTCCACATTTGTTTGCAGGGGATTTACCTACATTTTGCTGCCTTTTGCAGCCCTCTAGCCCTTTCCTGGGCAATTTTACAGCCTTTTTAGTGCCCAAAAGTTCGGGTCCCCATTGACTTCAATGGGGTTCGGGTTCGGGGTGAAGTTCGGGTGGAGTTCGGATCCCGAACCCAAACATTTTCGGGAATTTCGGCCGAACTTCTCGAACCCGAACATCCAGGTGTTCGCTCAACTCTATTCCTTAACCTTTTATTCCCATTAGGTATGTACCTCTCACAATTAGATTTTAGGATGTTTTTTTTAAAAAATACAATTTTGTGGCTGTATTTTTATTTTTGAGGACTTTGTCCCAGTTAGTTAGGCCTATGGCCTCTCTTTTTTGGCTAAATTTTGCTTTTTTAAAGTTTGGTATTTTTGTTCCTTCCCGAAGAAACACTCTTTTGAATGATAATTGGAAAGTTATTATTTCATGGTCACTATTTCCCAGTATGGCCGTCAAATGGCTGTTCCAGGACTGCATACATTAGACAAGATGTGCACTGGACTGCGCTATCAATAATGGAACACATACTAAATGGGGATTAAGCAAGAAAAGAGAAAAATACTATATAATGCAGTAATAAGAAACTGATTTACTGCAGTCCCCCACTAAAGTCCCTGAATCTGAAGTCTCTTAATCTAAAGTCACACACTTAATACAAACACACGAACGCTCACAAACTTGCGTTATTTGCCTGCTTGTATAAATGAAGCATTGAAGTTTTTACTGATGACAGTGGTTATAGTAAGGACCTGGCTGTCAGTAACAGCCAGGCACTGCCACCGATCGGAAAAGCACAGCTCCTGCGCCCGCCTGATCAACACTCAGTAAATGTATGGTGTATGTTGTGAAGGGGTTAATATGCCATTCTGTCCACATTAATGCACTTCATCTGCTTTAACTTATCTGTGTTTTTATATGTGTTTTAGTATCCTGTAAAAATGAAGGTATTCAGACATAAATCTGCCAGATGTATATCAAAATGACACTTTTTGCATACATCTGTCCCATAAATGCCTGCGGGTACAGTCTAGTTTTCTTCTGCACTTTTCTTTTTTTGCATAATACTGCCAACTGTGTGGCAGTATTAATATAGTAATAAAATCATTCCATCAGTTAACTCCTATAGGACACCTCTGACACGATAGCTAATGGATAAAAATAAATAAGTAAATTGAAAAAAATATATCTATATTACTTGGAAAAAAATGACTGAAAGATCTGCCCATTCACATCACAATGTCAGGCCTACAAATGTAGCTGGAAAAAAAATATGATCTACTTAAAAGAAGCTTATGTGTATTGACATTCATTAATAGTTATATGCTACTCTAGATGTCTGGCATTGTAGGTGACAACACTTTTATTACTGATGTTAGTGGTTGTCATCTCTGGAATTATAGCATTCTGGGGTTTAATTAAAAGGTTATTAGTTGTTACACATTATCCCCTATCCACAGCCTAGGGGATAACTATTAGATTGGTGGAGGTCCTACTGCTGGGACCCCAACCAATCATGAGAATGGGGATCCAGTACCCTCTGGGGCTCCCAACAATGAAAGGAGCGACAGGTCGAGCATGCAAATTGATGCTCCATTCATCTCTATGGAAGCCCTGGAAATATCTGAGCGCTGTACTTGACTGTCTCCGGAACTGTCATAGAAATGAATGGAGCAGCAGGAACTGCCTTGCGTATGGCAGACCTGCTGCTCTGTTCATTTTTAAGAGGCTTTGAGAGATTCAGCATTCACATTTTTGAGATCCATGGGGATCCCCTCAGTAGGACCCCCCCCCCCCAATGATCTAATAGTTATAGGATAGGTGATAACTTGTGGATAATGGATAACTTGTAATAACCGGAATACCCTTTAAAGGGTGGGCAAAGGTTGCAGTTATACCCAGCTTGAGGGAGCCATTGATGTAGATGACTTGGGATAATTGTGGCGCCCATATAGATTTTGTCTTGGGGCACAGTAAAACTAGGAATGTTAGCACTCCTCCAGAAACAAGAAACCATTATATCAGCGCCACCAGTTTTCATGCTTCTCAAGAACTAATTTGTGTAGTTATTTTTCCCATGGAGTATTGCCTGTAAGACACCATGCATCAGCTGGATCTCCTCAATGAAAAGTAGTACTCCCCAGATCTTCCGCAATTACAGTATGTTGCTCTTTTCTCCTCTCAATCCTTATAATAAGCAAATTAAATGTAATTCCTTTCTAATTGCTGAATCGATCCCATTGCAATGTGCACACAGATACAGTATCTAATGAGCATAGTACACATTAATATACTTTGCATGTGTAAATAATGGGAGATGAGCACCAGATGAATAAAGAGGAAGAAGCTTCTTAGGAAAATATATAACATTATAGTGTAGCAGAATTGTTGCACAGTGTGAAAGAGGTTTTACATGGCTTGCAGCTTGAATAATTGATTATTTTGCAGCTGGAGGTACATTTTAATATACTGGCATGAGAGTTCTTTTTAGATGTTTTACAGAGATTCCAAGGCTTCCTGCCTCCATTTTTTAAGCATGATATCTCTCATGATGGTCTATTAAAATGCTTTACAATCTACAAAGTAATTTGAAAAACTCTAGCTACCCTGCTTATTACAGACACAAGCCAAATGATACAATCTAATGTATTCTTCACAGTAATAATATATTGATTTTATTTCTAAAGGATGGCATAAAAACGCAAACATAAAATACAGTATGGGGTTTTATAAAATAAAAATAACAGCCAGCGATGTGAGCAGAGGAAAGAAAATAAATAAATAAATAAAGGAAATTCCAAGAATGTGCAACTCCTAATAGAAATATGCCCCAGTAATAAAATGTTTCAGTAATACCCCTCGATACAGGCCTGTCACCCTACTGGTGGCATATAGTGACATATAGGATACATAGGCATATTGGATACCTGAGTTTATTTTGCCCTGTTATTTTTTTCATTCTGGTTCCAAGGTATAACAACTTCCTAATATGCGAAACACTGTTGCTGATGGTTTTTACGAAGACAGTTGCACTCCCATTATAACTTTTAGTATAAGATAGTATATCTGTTTAGCCTTTGTTCACACTACTTCTATTTCTCTTTCTTTTAAGGGTTCTGTATTCTTACAGCTAAAAAGCAGGCTGCAAAGCTGTAAAAAATACTGAAACCTAGATAGAAGCTTGAGGTTCCTTCTGAAGTTTATTATGAGACAATGGGATCTATTAAGATTCTTTGGGATGCACTCAAGAAAGGGTCCCCCAAAGCTGTCATGGCACTGTTATAAGCAATAGCAATGGCGCTAGGGTGAACAGATCTAAGGACGAGTGAACCAGTTCCGACCGAACAAATTTTTTCCACCAACAATTAGCTTGTCTACAAGCTGAACCCACATTGTTAGTGGTTTAGTCGCTGTAGTACCCTTGCAGTAGAGCCTTGCACTCTCATGTGGCAGAGAATGTGGGTCACTATTATTCTCACTGTGCATCAGGCTGCACTACACAATGGACACCTTGGGTAGCTGTTACGGGTAGGGACAGTACATGTCCTTCACAGCCCACCGGGTCAGTGTTTGGTTGCGGCAGTGGAGAGGCAGCATTCCAGTAACACGGCCAAGTCCTTTTGACCACCACCTACCATATCATGGAGCTGGTTCCCACACCAGGCACTTATCTGCTTCTTCTACTACTCCTTAACGGACACGGTCCCTTCCCCAACAGCAGCAGGACACAGGGTCACTCGAACTACCCCTCCTTCTGATCACACACTGTGTTGGAGCTTATCGGCCTGAGAGAGATTAACCAAATGTTTTAATGATAAGAGCAAGACTTCAGGTTTGGATGCATTTTAAAGAGAGACTCTTAACTGAACTATAGCTGCACTTCAAAGAAATGTTTATAATTTGATTTTATTAAATACAATAAGTATTATATATTTATAACTATATAATTACCATCTGTTGCACTTATCTATATACAAAGGATAAAGAACATAAAACACTATTGTATCAACATAATACACTATTGTACCAACACTTCAGCTAGTGTCCTGACTACATCCAGAATGAAGGTACTTACCATACATCACCGATTGAGTCAATTAGCTCCATTCCCTAGTCGAACGTTGCCAGAGCATACGCATGTGCTCCATGATTGTCCACTGTGTATGTGTTGTTCAACTGCTATACCTCGGACCTTGCTGCAGACAGTTCCCAGGTCTGCAGTGAGTCAGAATCCCAAGACAACCATGAAAAAATATGTAGACAAAGCCTTACTCCCTTGCACATGCATTCACAGGTCATAAAATAAAATTTAAATGAACTGATACAAAATGGAATTCAAATTATCCGAAACTACATCTTCACACTTTACCACATCCGCAAGCAGTTCTCGGTGTTAGAAGTACATCAAGCAGCAAATGTCCCGCTGGCTGTTACCCCACCAACTCCAACTGGGCAAGGTGTTCAGCAACATTGGGCGCAACATCGTTGCCATCCTGAACCTTGGGCGAAATAACATATGCTCCCTGCATGGTGAGTGTTATCAACCTAGTGGTGCAGTGCTTTCTAAATAAGTACACTGGTTTGAGCAAGGTGTTGGAAAAGTCCAAGAGAATGTCCTAGCACTTTAGCCACTCTTCGGTGGGGAGGAAAGTTCTCCTAGACCTGCCGCAACAAAGGGACCTGTCGCAACACTGCTTAATCTGTGACATGCCAACTCGCTGGAATTCGACACTGTACATGCTGAAGCCTCTGTACAAGCAGCAGAAAGCTGTTAATGATTTTGTCATGGACCAGACAGCCTCAGCAACAGGGATCATGTGTTGCTTCGAGGTCAGGCAGTGGCAGCTCATCTGAGATGCCTGGCGGGTGCTAAAGCCCTACAAAGAGACCACAAAGTTTGTCAGAAGGGACAACTAAAGCATGAAAGACATCATTCCTCTTATATTCCTCTTAGAACAGACACTGATGCTCATGCAGCAGGGGACTATGGTAGAAGAAGAGCATTCTTCATTCTTCTTGCTGTCTGCCCTATAGCTGTGGGGGACACACAAAATAATCTGCCATGGAGGAGGATGAAGAAGATGAGGAAGATGAGGAGGAGCAAGAGGACAGTGATGAGGATGGCACCGGCCAAGACACCCACTAAGTGGGAGACAAAGCTGGACAGAAGTGGCTCCTCAGGCATGCTGGCCGGAATGGCCACCTATATGCTGACTTGCTTACACAGTGACAATCATATCATTGTCATGATTACTGGATAGCGATGCTTTTAAACCCTCGCTACCATGGCAAAATGGGGGAATGTTTTCCTCTGGCAGAAAAGGAGGACAAATTGCGTTACTACCAGGAACCACTGTGTATGTAGTTTCCCGTAGCTTACAGTGAGCAAACACCTGCTGTCAGCATGTCTGAAAGGGAGGCCCTTCTCTTTCCCCACAGAGAGATCTCCCTTCCGCCGCTACGAGCAACAGAATTTTCAGCTGTAGCAGACATTTCAGTGTCCTGAGCATGATGGAGCAGTTTTTCCACATGCCGTTCCCGTCTGATGCCAGTACGCAAGCCGACAGCTCTAGCCTCGACGCTACTGTTCAGGCCTACCTACACTATGCCACACTGAATCACCTCCATATCAGAGGGAAATGCCGACATCTCGGACCCACTGGCCAGGTTGTATTAGCTGAGGGACCCATATTGATTTCAGGTCCACTGACCGGGGCCCTCTCTGTTTTATACTTTTGTCCATTTTTCTTGGTCCCATCTTTGTATTTATTGAGTGTTTTGATACCCAAATTTCTAGTTACCCTGCATATATATTGTGTTTTATACCCTTACCAAGTTTTCCCTGATGAGTTATCAGACAAAACGTGGCACGTCGGGATTCATGTTTAGGGATTACCAGGGACACTGCCCGGGTTTAGGGACAGGTATCCGGATGGGGTCGCCCCTGTTGGGGCGGGTGCTCTGTGTAGATATGCAGGGTATTTTATAGCCCGCTACCACCTGTCGTTAGGGCTAGCACACCCCTGTGCCCATCTACCACAGTGGCTGACCAGATATCAAGTTCTCTACATCTCGGACCGTGCTTTCCTCTGTTTGAATCAGCTTGCCTGCACATTTCAATATTAATAAGAAGTTTCCAATTTTCTTTTAAGCAGAGCTAAACAAGTGCCCCGCTTGAGATATTTGACTGGTATGTTGATTTGGACTGGTATGTTGATTTTTCTTTATATATATATATATATATATATATATATATATATATATACAAATAAGGAAAATGAAAAGCAGCACACTTTAAAATTGTGGGTGCAAAGCCCGCCAGTGACCAGCAACTAGGTCCTCAATGTAGTAGTTCAGAAAATGCACAGCAGCACTCCACTCTTCAAAACGAACAGGTGTTTATTCAGCCCAGTGCAGCAACGTTTCAATTGTTCATTACAATCTTTCTCAAGCCTTGGCTTGAGAAAGATTGTAATGAACAATTGAAACGTTGCTGCACTGGGCTGAATAAACACCTGTTCGTTTTGAAGAGTGGAGTGCTGCTGTGCATTTTCTGAACTACTATATATATATATATATATATATATATAGATAGATATTGTACAGGACTCCAGGGATGGGTCCTGGATGGAAGATATATTTCTCCCATTTTTGGTTTTGGCTGCTCTCTAGACAGGCAGTTGGAGAAGGAGTCCGGGGTAGTTTGCAACCCAGAGTTGCATGTTATTTGTTGTTTGGGGCCCGGACTCTGGAATGGAAGGGAAAAGGTTGGGCGGGCCTTTCCATTCCACCCCAGGGCTTGTCTAGAGGTAGACTGGTGCATAAAGGGTTACCCTCCAGCAGCAAGAGATAAATTGCAAGGGACTCTGGGAAGGGGGTGTGATTCCTGAACAGGTGTTCCTGCAGAGTGTGCAGGCTGCCTGAGTGTATGTCTGGATCACAGCTCCCGGATGGATTTCCCAGTGCTACAGGGAAGAAAAAAACAGCTTGCCAAAGAAAAGTAATACTGAGGTGTCAGTAAGTGAACTATGTTTTTTCAAAGCCTTTAAAGTCTTGGAAAAACTGGACTCTTTTTTGTTTACTCAGCAAAGCTGCAATTTTGTTTCCGTTTGTACCCTGGCGGATGCCTAGTTTTGAGTTGCCAATAAAAGACCTTGGTTTGAACTGTGAGACTACATAAATCGAGTGAATCTGATCCCTGAATATCACTATATATATATATATATATATATATATATAGAAGTAGGTGAAGGAGGTAGCAGCACACTCGTAGACTGTGGGTGCAAATCAAGGCCTAAGGACTGGCATCAAAGTCCATGATATATAAACTGAAAGAAGGGCCAGCAGCACTCGATAAATCCGTGAACAACGTTTATTCACCCAGTGTTCGGAACAAACAGCAACGTTTCGACTGCTTGTTGCAGTCTTTCTCAAGCCATACAGTCATGTGTACATACAAAGTATATATAGAGGGTGCATGTAATTACTATCAATCACATCATTAATCAACAAAGTATAAAATTCATTACTAAAAATTACTGATCTAAAAACTCAATTACCGGTTTGTGCTACCCCATACATAGTGTTCAAAGTGCAAGTGCTTCCGTGCAAAAATATATTATATTATACAAAATATGTCTCAAAGTGCTAATTATTCAATAATAAATTTACAGGTGTAATTCATAAATGTAAGTGTGGTTAAAAACTCACTCATCGACAATTCATTGGTGGCAGGTGACATCGGAAAACATCGCGTCCTCATAGCGTTCTATTGTTGTTACTGCGCATGCACAAGATTAACCAAGTCTCACGATAACTTACTCTAGGTAATCAAAAACTGGCCTTAACCTAGTCAAAGATGGCCGCTTAGATATTTCCTGTTTCCAACTTCCTCTTAGCTCCGATCATGTGATATCTAGTACTGCCCACAGGCAAAAGTCACATGATTCTGGCTATAGAAACAGTATCGTAAACTTATAACATGGAACATTATCTTAAATTGTGTACATAGTATCGTTAATCAAGGAGACTTGGAATTAGAGTTTTCAGTAGCCAAATATATTCCAATTGTTTCAAATAGTTTTATATAGATTTCCACCACCGATGTTCCGACTGTCACTGCACATAAGTGTCGATGATTTGACTTGCAAAAATAATCTGAAAAAACAAAAAATCAATAAAGAGAAAATAAAAGAAGCGTTATAATCCAATATTAGTACACATGTCTTTCATGTCCGATATATACTGATGAATGATGGAATCGGACACAATGACAGACACCTCATCCAAACATCTCTATGTTGCCTTAAAATCCACATTCAGACCATAAGGTCTGAGTGTGTTTAATGTAAAAATCCAGAATAATTCACGTTTTTTAGTATAGCCTGTCTGTCACCCCCACGTCTACCAAGTTGTACTTGTTCAAGAAGGCGGAATCTAAGGTCCCTTTCCGTATGTCCCGCCTCCTTGAAATGCCTAGATACCGGCAAATCCATCTTTTCTTTGCGTATGGAGTATCTATGTTGGTTTAACCTAGTTTTTACATCCCACGTGGTCTCACCCACATACCATAGTCCACACGGGCATGATAGTAGGTAGACCACGTAGGATGAATCACATGTCATAAATTGTCTGATTTTCACATTCTTATTCGTTTGCTGGGTTGAGGAACATATCCCTTTGAGCATTAGGCCACAATTAACACAATTGTGGCAAGGGTGGCTCCTGTTCGCCTGGATCCACAAAAGGAGCTAACTGTAATTTTTTGCTCCCTATGTCGGATCTAACTAGTCTGTCTCCTATATTACTTCCCCTTTTGTATGAAAACAAGGGTGGGACCTGAAATTCTTCAATTTTTGGGAAACTGTTCCCCAGAATTCGCCAGTGTTTCCTGATGATGGAAGCAACCTGTGTGCTCTCAGCTGAAAACTGTGAGACAAAAGGAATACGAGCAATGTTACTCCTACTTTGTACAGATTCTTCCTTAGTATTCTTGGCCTTTTCCATGCTTTTAGATATTAATCTCTTGGGATAGCCCCGTGATCTAAATTTGGTTCCCATCTCCTGTAGACGCTGATCTCTAACCGTAGGGTCACTCACTATCCTACATATACGTAACATCTGACTATCTGGTAGGGACCTAATCATTGGTCGTGGATGGTGACTGTCAAATTTTAACAATGTGTTCTTGTCAGTCTTCTTTACATGTAAATCAAAACTCAGATTCTGGTCCTGGATACACACCTCCGTGTCCAAAAATTGTAATTTTACTGATGACTGTACCATAGTGAATTTCACTGTAGGGTCTATTTCATTCAAGAAATCATGGAACGCGAGGAGGTCCAATGAGGCGCCGGTCCACACAAGGAAGATATCGTCGATGTACCGCCACCACCCCAAGACATGTCTGAAGTGGTGGCTAACATACACCGACGACTCCTCCAAGTGGGACATATAGATATTAGAATATGTCGGCGCCACATTGGACCCCATCGCGGTCCCACGTAACTGTACATAAAAATCATCCTGGAACAAAAAATAATTCTTTGTGAGCACAAATCTTAACAATCGTAAAATAAACTGCTGGCACTCATCAGTATATTCAGACTGTTGCAAATACCCCTGTACCGCATCAAGACCCAACTCATGTTCAATCGACGTGTATAAACTACACACGTCGAATGATACAAGAGTCGATCCGGTTGGCACTGTCAGATTTGAGACCTTGGACAAAAAATCGCTGGTGTCCTTAATATAAGATTTAGCTGAAACAGCAAACTTGCGTAAAATCTTGTCCAAAAATACCATAACGTTGCAGAACAGGAGCCTCTCCCCGACACGATAGGTCGTCCTGGGGGACTCCAAGTTCTTATGTATCTTTGGAAGTGTATATAAAATGGGAGTATTCGGTTTTCACAATATAAATAACCAAACAGTTTATCATCAATGATACCACCTATCACTGCCTCATTTAGTATATCCCGCAATTGCGTAAAAGTACAAACTTCGGGTCTTGTGTAACCCGCTTATATACCCTTGTATCATTCAATTGGTTACGGATTTCCTTCACATAACACTCCGTGTCCATGACCACAACCCCACCACCCTTATCTGCGGGTTTAATGGTGAGGTTGTGGTCCGAAGACAGAGAGTCAAGTGCAGCAATCTCAGACTTAGTAATATTTCCCTTATTTAAGCGAACATTGTCAGTGGCATTTTTCAATTCATCAATATCCCTTTTAATGCCAATCGGAATGTCTCTATGGCTGGGTGATCAATTACGGGGTTAAAATCACTTTTCACATACAGTCCTGTATTATTGAGGGATAGTTCAGTTGATATCACATCACCAGATTGTGGCGGCGTCTGTGTAGAAAACCAGACCTTCAGCTTGGTAATACGCAAAAATTTATAAAGAGCCATCTCCAAATTGAACCAATCTGTATTGGAGATTGGACAGAATGAAAGACCCTTATTCAATATGGAGTTCTGTGCATCATTTAAATCAACAGTTGAGATATTTACCACTATGTCCTCTTTTTGGACGTGGCCCTCATGCGCTGTGGTCTCTGAACTTTCCTTTTTCCTCCATCTGCAGTGGCGTTTCCCTCCCCGTCTGGTTCTGGAGGGTCCCGACCTGGTCCTAAAAAAGGCTCCATGATTGTATTCACAGAAGAGTCCCCAACAGGCCCATGTCTGACGTCCGGACCTCGAATCTGTGCATTCCTTTTATCCACTGGACTAGTATATTTTCTCTCACCAAATCGTCGATTTCTCTTAAGGTCGCCTTGCCAAACATAGATGTATCCTCTTGTGTAGTCCTCCATGTCACGTTTCCATTTATGTCGTTTTTTCTCCTGTAGTTCTAGTTTCAACTTGTCAAAAAATGGGGTACATGATGTTAAATATGCAGTTAGATCCTCAGCTGACATTAATTGTTGTAGCTGCTCCATGTTTTTCTGGATATTGTCCTTTATTGTAATTACCTCTTTCTGCAAAAACTCTATATTCAGCAGAATCATGTCCAGCGCAAATTTATTGGAAATCTGAATAAAACGTGTACAGAATTCAGCATTATTAGGAAACAAGTCCGGTCGTAATTGGGACCTCATGCCCGTGGAATTCTATGCGTCTGGAAATACTCACAGAGAGTGAGGAGATGTAGTCCACGTTAATTAAACGTTTTGAATCATATTCATATTGTCTCTTGATTTCTGGCAATGATGGAACAAACAGAAGGAGGTATCTCTCACCGTGTCCTTTAAGATTCTTTGTCCATCTTCATCAGTATATACGAACACATCAGGGTGCATGTTATCCCGAGGTAATGTCATATTTCAGGTGCAGGGCTCCTCAGATGCTTGAAAACAGAAGTAGGTGAAGGAGGTAGCAGCACACTCGTAGACTGTGGGTGCAAATCAAGGCCTAAGGACTGGCATCAAAGTCCATGATATATAAACTGAAAGAAGGGCCAGCAGCACTCGATAAATCCGTGAACAACGTTTATTCACCCAGTGTTCGAACAAACAGCAACGTTTCGACTGCTTGTTGCAGTCTTTCTCAAGCCATACAGTCATGTGTACATACAAAGTATATATAGAGGGTGCATGTAATTACTATCAATCACATCATTAATCAACAAAGTATAAAATTCATTACTAAAAATTACTGATCTAAAAACTCAATTACCGGTTTGTGCTACCCCATACATAGTGTTCAAAGTGCAAGTGCTTCCGTGCAAAAATATATTATATTATACAAAATATGTCTCAAAGTGCTAATTATTCAATAATAAATTTACAGGTGTAATTCATAAATGTAAGTGTGGTTAAAAACTCACTCATCGACAATTCATTGGTGGCAGGTGACATCGGAAAACATCGCGTCCTCATAGCGTTCTATTGTTGTTACTGCGCATGCACAAGATTAACCAAGTCTCGCGATAACTTACTCTAGGTAATCAAAAACTGGCCTTAACCTAGTCAAAGATGGTCGCTTAGATATTTCCTGTTTCCAACTTCCTCTTAGCTCCGATCATGTGATATCTAGTACTGCCCACAGGCAAAAGTCACATGATTCTGGCTATAGAAACAGTATCGCCAAACTTATAACATGGAACATTATCTTAAATTGTGTACATAGTATCGTTAATCAAGGAGACTTGGAATTAGAGTTTTTCAGTAGCCAAATATATTCCAATTGTTTCAAATAGTTTTATATAGATTTCCACCACCGATGTTCCGACTGTCACTGCACATAAGTGTCGATGATTTGACTTGCAAAAAATAATCTGAAAAAACAAAAAAATCAATAAAAAGAGAAAATAAAAAAGAAACGTTATAATCAAATATTAGTATCGAATTATTCTGGATTTTTACATTAAACACACTCAGACCTTATGGTCTGAATGTGGATTTTAAGGCAACATAGAGATGTTTGGATGAGGTGTCTGTCATTGTGTCCGATTCCATCATTCATCAGTATATATCGGACATGAAAGACATGTGTACTAATATTGGATTATAACGTTTCTTTTTTATTTTCTCTTTTTATTGATTTTTTTGTTTTTTCAGATTATTTTTGCAAGTCAAATCATCGACACTTATGTGCAGTGACAGTCGGAACATCGGTGGTGGAAATCTATATAAAACTATTTGAAACAATTGGAATATATTTGGCTACTGAAAAACTCTAATTCCAAGTCTCCTTGATTAACGATACTATGTACACAATTTAAGATAATGTTCCATGATTATAAGTTTGGCGATACTGTTTCTATAGCCAGAATCATGTGACTTTTGCCTGTGGGCAGTACTAGATATCACATGATCGGAGCTAAGAGGAAGTTGGAAACAGGAAATATCTAAGCGGCCATCTTTGACTAGGTTAAGGCCAGTTCTTGATTACCTAGAGTAAGTTATCGTGAGACTTGGTTAATCTTGTGCATGCGCAGTAACAACAATAGAACGCTATGAGGACGCGATGTTTTCCGATGTCACCTGCCACTAATGAATTGTCGATGAGTGAGTTTTTAATCACACTTATATTTATGAATTACACCTGTAAGTTTATTATTGAATAATTAGCACTTTGAGACATATTTTGTATAATATAATATATTTTTGCACGGAAGCACTTGCACTTTGAACACTATGTATGGGGTAGCACAAACCGGTAATTGAGTTTTTATATCAGTAATTTTTAGTAATGAATTTTATACTTTGTTGATTAATGATGTGATTGATAGTAATTACATGCACCCTCTATATATACTTTGTATGTACACATGACTGTATGGCTTGAGAAAGACTGCAACAAGCAGTCGAAACGTTGCTGTTTGTTCCGAACACTGGGTGAATAAACGTTGTTCACGGATTTATCGAGTGCTGCTGGCCCTTCTTTCAGTTTATATATTATGGACTTTGATGCCAGTCCTTAGGCCTTGATTTGCACCCACAGTCTACGAGTGTGCTGCTACCTCCTTCACCTACTTCTGTTTTCAAGCATCTGAGGAGCCCTGCACCTGAAATATGACATTACCTCGAGATAACATGCACCCTGATGTGTTCGTATATACTGATGAAGATGGACAAAGAATCTTAAAGGACACGGTGAGAGATACCTCCTTTCTGTTTGTTCCATCATTGCCAGAAATCAAGAGACAATATGAATATGATTCAAAACGTTTAATTAACGTGGACTTACATCTCCTCACTCTCTGTGAGTATTTCCAGACGCATAGAATTCCACGGGGCATGAGGTCCCAATTACGACCGGACTTGTTTCCTAATAATGCTGAATTCTGTACACGTTTTATTCAGATTTCCAATAAATTTGCGCTGGATATGATTCTGCTGAATATAGAGTTTTTGCAGAAAGAGGTAATTACAATAAAGGACAATATCCAGAAAAACATGGAGCAGCTACAACAATTAATGTCAGCTGAGGATCTAACTGCATATTTAACATCATGTACCCCATTTTTTGACAAGTTGAAACTAGAACTACAGGAGAAAAACGACATAAATGGAAACGTGACATGGAGGACTACACAAGAGGATACGTCTATGTTTGGCAAGGCGACCTTAAGAGAAATCGACGATTTGGTGAGAGAAAATATACTAGTCCAGTGGATAAAAGGAATGCACAGATTCGAGGTCCGGACATCAAACATAGGCCTGTTGAGGACTCTTCTGTGAATACAACCATGGAGCCTTTTTAGGACCAGGCCAGGACCCTCCAGAACCAGACGGGGAGGGAAACGCCACTGCAGATGGAGGAAAAAGGAAAGTTCAGAGACCACAGCGCATGAGGGCCACGTCCAAAAAGAGGACATAGTGGTAAATATCTCAACTGTTGATTTAAATGATGCACAGAACTCCATATTGAATAAGGGTCTTTCATTCTGTCCAATCTCCAATACAGATTGGTTCAATTTGGAGATGGCTCTTTATAAATTTTTGCGTATTACCAAGCTGAAGGTCTGGTTTTCTACACAGACGCCGCCACAATCTGGTGATGTGATATCAACTGAACTATCCCTCAATAATACAGGACTGTATGTGAAAAGTGATTTTAACCCCGTAATTGATCACCCAGCCATAGAGACATTCCGATTGGCGATTAAAAGGGATATTGATGAATTGAAAAATGCCACTGACAATGTTCGTTTAAATAAGGGAAATATTACTAAGTCTGAGATTGCTGCACTTGACTCTCTGTCTTCGGACCACAACCTCACCATTAAACCCGCAGATAAGGGTGGTGGGGTTGTGGTCATGGACACGGAGTGTTATGTGAAGGAAATCCGTAACCAATTGAATGATACAAGGGTATATAAGCGGGTTACACAAGACCCGAAGTTTGTACTTTTACGCGAATTGCGGGATATACTAAATGAGGCAGTGATAGGTGGTATCATTGATGATAAACTGTTTGGTTATCTATATTGTGAAAAACCGAATACTCCCATTTTATATACACTTCCAAAGATACATAAGAACTTGGAGTCCCCCCCAGGACGACCTATCGTGTCGGGGAGAGGCTCCCTGTTCTGCAACGTTGCGGTATTTTTGGACAAGATTTTACGCAAGTTTGCTGTTTCAGCTAAATCTTATATTAAGGACACCAGCGATTTTTTGTCCAAGGTCTCAAATCTGACAGTGCCAACCGGATCGACTCTTGTATCATTCGACGTGTGTAGTTTATACACGTCGATTGACCATGAGTTGGGTCTTGATGCGGTACAGGGGTATTTGCAACAGTCTGAATATACTGATGAGTGCCAGCAGTTTATTTTACGATTGTTAAGATTTGTGCTCACAAAGAATTATTTTTTGTTCCAGGATGATTTTTATGTACAGTTACGTGGGACCGCGATGGGGTCCAATGTGGCGCCGACATACTCTAATATCTATATGTCCCACTTGGAGGAGTCGTCGGTGTATGTTAGCCACCACTTCAGACATGTTTTGGGGTGGTGGCGGTACATCGACGATATCTTCCTTGTGTGGACCGGCGCCTCATTGGACCTCCTCGCGTTCCATGATTTCTTGAATGAAATAGACCCTACAGTGAAATTCACTATGGTACAGTCATCAGTAAAATTACAATTTTTGGACACGGAGGTGTGTATCCAGGACCAGAATCTGAGTTTTGATTTACATGTAAAGAAGACTGACAAGAACACATTGTTAAAATTTGAAAGTCACCATCCACGACCAATGATTAGGTCCCTACCAGATAGTCAGATGTTACGTATATGTAGGATAGTGAGTGACCCTACGGTTAGAGATCAGCGTCTACAAGAGATGGGAACCAAATTTAGATCACGGGCTATCCCAAGAGATTAATATCTAAAAGCATGGAAAAGGCCAAGAACACTAAGGAAGAATCTGTACAAAGTAGGAGTAACATTGCTCGTATTCCTTTTGTCTCACAGTTTTCAGCTGAGAGCACACAGGTTGCTTCCATCATCAGGAAACACTGGCGAATTCTGGGGAACAGTTTCCCAAAAATTGAAGAATTTCAGGTCCCACCCTTGTTTTCATACAAAAGGGGAAGTAATATAGGAGACAGACTAGTTAGATCTGACATAGGGAGCAAAAAATTACAGTTAGCTCCTTTTGTGGATCCAGGCGAACAGGGAGCCACCCTTGCCACAATTGTGTTAATTGTGGCCTAATGCTCAAAGGGGATATGTTCCTCAACCCAGCAACGAATAAGAATGTGAAAATCAGACAATTTATGACATGTGATTCATCCTACGTGGTCTACCTACTATCATGCCCGTGTGGACTATGGTATGTGGGTGAGACCACGTGGGATGTAAAAACTAGGTTAAACCAACATAGATACTCCATACGCAAAGAAAAGATGGATTTGCCGGTATCTAGGCATTTCAAGGAGGCGGGACATACGGAAAGGGACCTTAGATTCCGCCTTCTTGAACAAGTACAACTTGGTAGACGTGGGGGTGACAGACAGGCTATACTAAAAAACGTGAATTATTCTGGATTTTTACATTAAACACACTCAGACCTTATGGTCTGAATGTGGATTTTAAGGCAACATAGAGATGTTTGGATGAGGTGTCTGTCATTGTGTCCGAGTCCATCATTCATCATTATATATCGGACATGAAAGACATGTGTACTAATATTTGATTATAACGTTTCTTTTTATTTTTTCTTTTTATTGATTTTTTTGTTTTTTCAGATTATTTTTTGCAAGTCAAATCATCGACACTTATGTGCAGTGACAGTCGGAACATCGGTGGTGGAAATCTATATAAAACTATTTGAAACAATTGGAATATATTTGGCTACTGAAAAACTCTAATTCCAAGTCTCCTTGATTAACGATACTATGTACATAATTTAAGATAATGTTCTATGATATGTTATAAGTTTGGCGATACTGTTTCTATAGCCAGAATCATGTGACTTTTGCCTGTGGGCAGTACTAGATATCACATGATCGGAGCTAAGAGGAAGTTGGAAACAGGAAATATCTAAGCGGCCATCTTTGACTAGGTTAAGGCCAGTTCTTGATTACCTAGAGTAAGTTATCGTGAGATTTGGTTAATCTTGTGCATGCGCAGTAACAACAATAGAACGCTATGAGGACGCGATGTTTTCCGATGTCACCTGCCACCAATGAATTGTCGATGAGTGAGTTTTTAATCACACTTATATTTATGAATTACACCTGTAAGTTTATTATTGAATAATTAGCACTTTGAGACATATTTTGTATAATATAATATATTTTTGCACGGAAGCACTTGCACTTTGAACACTATGTATGGGGTAGCACAAACCGGTAATTGAGTTTTTAGATCAGTAATTTTTAGTAATGAATTTTATACTTTGTTGATTAATGATGTGATTGATAGTAATTACATGCACCCTCTATATATACTTTGTATGTACACATGACTGTATGGCTTGAGAAAGACTGCAACAAGCAGTCGAAACGTTGCTGTTTGTTCCGAACACTGGGTGAATAAACGTTGTTCACGGATTTATCGAGTGCTGCTGGCCCTTCTTTCAGTTTATATATATATATATATATATATTGGTGTTTGTGTATGTCATACCATGGTGTAGCAATTTTATATTAGATACTAGTAAAAGTAAAGTTTTATCTCCCTATCTTCACCTTCATTTGGAGGTGATTTGGTGAGGTATTTATCAATTGTGGGGAGTCTTATTTGGGAACTTGTAAATTCCGTTTCCCTTAAGAGTTGTTTCTACCTACACTATGGTCAGTCTCTGTCACATACCCAGTTCCCTGACCCCATGGATTTCTGGGTAGTCAGATGGCCCAAACTGGCACAGCACATGCTCTTGCCCTGTTTCCAGTGTCATCTCAGGGACAGTTTTCAGTGCCACAGGGGGTTTGGTGACACAGAAACTAACCAAGTTATCCTTTGCCAGTGTCCAAAACATCTCTTTTGCCAAAATGAACCAAGCCTGTATTCAGTTGGATTTTCACACTCCTCCGGCTGATTCCGATGTATAGACATCGCCCACCTTACATTGTTAGCGGCGCCCCATCTTGCCACTGTTGCTGTTTGCATATTATCACGTTCTGTATGGCTGCTGCTGTTGCTGCGGCCTGCATCATGCCACTAATGCCTCTCAGTAATCAGTTTACGGGTATTCAGTTTCCACACAGTTGAATTTTTTTTATTTTGCATGTGATTGCTTATAAATATAAATAAATACATTTTGGAAGTCTGGAGGGGTTAGATTTCTTTAAGTCACAACATAAATGTACACAATTATTGCATCAATACGGAAATTTTATCACAGTTGAGGCAATGCTGGGGCCTGCATCATGGCACTAATGCCTGAGGGTCAGTCTCCATGTACTCACTTTCTACACAATTTAAAATTTTAAATGATTTTTTTTTTGTGGGGTAAGGGGGAGTGGTTAACATGGTTGAAATGTAAATTTTTTTGGGGGGAATGATTAAACGGTTGAAGTTATTTTTTTTTTTTTTTTGGAGGAGGGTTAAATTTCATGAGGCATTATATGTATGTGATTACTGTATTAAAGTGGTCATCCAGGTTCAGAGCAGAACCTGGACATACCCCCTTCTTCACCCAGGCAGCCCTTCTTAGATGAGCACCGCCTAGCAGTGTGAGGGCAAAGGGCAAAGGAGAGCATTGAAACATGAAAAGCACCGATGCTCCACTCAGAGGGGCTGCCTGGGTGAAGAAGGGGATGTGTCTGGGTTCAGATTTTAACCCGGACAACCCCTTTAATACAGAAATTTTCTCACATGGAGGGAAAAAAATGTAATAAAAGAGAAAAGATAACAGGTTTTCCTAAAAAAAAAAAAAGTGCTAGGAGGCTAGGGGGATTTATATACCAACTTTCAGGGAAATTGGAGCAAATTTTGTTTGGCACAAGCCAATTCGGGTCCAAAGCAAACTTTTTCAAAAATTCGGCAAACGGGACCCAAAACAAATTTTGACTGATTTGCTCATCTCTAAACAGGTCCTATTCATAGGATTTTAGAGACTTTTCCAAATCTTTGTATATTGGAACTACACTAGAAGCTCTTCGATCTTGAATATGGGTCGTATGTTTTAGCCCTGCAGCACCATTTCCTATAAAATTATCTATGTTACAATAGACACTGCCACTAATAAGTAATTAAGCATTTAGATCTCCATATCCTTAACTGAAGAACAAATGTGGTGATAAACAGAATTTTATTGAATACTTTTGTACAAAACAACCGTGTTATAATTTGGATTCCATTAAAGAGCAGTTATAATCTATTCTTGTATGCATAATTTAATAATGTTAACTTGGTTTGTTTACCTTCTTTAAAAATTTTGCAGATCAGCTATTGGTTTCCTATCTCTGTCTATCAACTTCCCGAGGGATGGAGTCACATGTGCTGCTAATGTCTAATTTAAGCAGTGGCATGTCCCCAAGCGGCACATGACCTAGACTAGTCATTTGCTGTAGCAGTGTATATGACCTCGTCTATGTGTAAGGTAACAGATGTGGAACGTAAGTCCATTGAAGAGAGCTGGAGCAAGTAACTATGGATTTGCTCACAGGTACCGAAAAAACCTGGACAAAGCCTTTAAGACGCTATTCACAGTAGATTAGACCGACTAACCATGTAATGTGTAGGAGACAGCAGACACATGGAAAACAAGGGTCAGGTTGTTGGATTTTAACACGCTCAAACCTTTTGTTCTTGCCAGATGCAGAGGCATCTGGCAGTGGTACCTGTATACTCCTGTATACCAATTCAGCTAGACAAACCATGTATAGCTAATGATAAAATGGGTAGCAATCTAATGTGTATTTGTATTTGGCCACAAGTACTGATATGCACTTCCTTACCTTTCCACTTGCCTAGACATATCCTGAGATGTGTGATGTGAGATAAAGAATATTTTTTACAACACTCTGTCAGGAGATGTATATGCTGTATGTGACTACACAGTAGTTGTGATGTGAATTGCATTCTTTGAAAATGTTGCCAGTATGTCAGATTATTGTATTGAATTTGTATTGTGTGAATTAGAGTCCTTAACTTAAGATAAGGAAGGACATCTTTGTACGTTTAGTCACCTGACTAAAGAAGATTCCCTTTGCAGGGTCAAGAAGTCACATAAGACTCCAAAATAACTTCTATTTGGTTAGTTTTGAAGCAACCCTTTGTGTTTGCCTTGAAATCCTATTTGTAATCAAGCTTTTTTATTTTTGGTCTCCTCTTTCACAATATTCATGTACAGATTTACCTTTAAGATGGTATCTCCCTCTCCAGAATCTAAGTACCCCATTAGACCTAGGAGAAATTAAACAGAGTACACTTCAGAGCTCAGGAATTGTTAAAAGCTAGAAGACTCTTGTATATAGTATATAGTATAGTGTATAGTAGTATGGTATAGTATGGTATAGTATGGTATATATTATGTTAGCCAAACAAACCTCTGAATTACTGCAAAAATAATATTGGTAACAAGATATACTTGGCAGTGAATATTGACATTATATATTTGTGTGTATCCATTGACATGGTAATGGACATAATGATGACCTCATCAGTTAATCTAAAGAGGAGGCCATCTCTGTCTGATGACATAATGACAGCAGGTTAATTATATTATCTGTTCATTGGCAACCATTTACTGATAGAATTGACTTTATATCTCATCTTGACATGCTTTGATTCTTAACTGATTAGGTTATTCGTGACCCCAGGGACGATGACTCATTTTAATGACAATATATTGTTAAGAATTTTGAATAATGATGACATTTTGTATTAAAACTTTGTAGCAATATACAGGTCCGACCGAGGACAACATCTGCATTGAGTTTGTAGGTTCTCCCCTTGTTTGCAAGGGTTTCTTCTGGGAACTCCGGTTTCCTCCCACACCCAAAAGACATACTGATAGGGAACTTAGATTGTGAGCCACATTGTGGACAGATTGATGCTTATGACTTTAAAGCGCTGTGAAATATAGTAGCGCTATATAAATGTGTAAAATAAATTAATGTGTGTTTGGTAGATTGCTGCAAATATAGTTGATACCCAACATTTAAAACTATGACACTTCCATGTAAAAACTTTGTTTATATAAAATGATGCAACTAGGAGGCCTATTTAATGTACGTGGAATATACCTATATGTGAAATATTCTTTAGCAGCAAAGGCATAGCCAAAAAGAATGCAGAGATATATCTATATATATATCTATATATATATACTCGAAAAATGGCGGCACTGACTATAAGAGCAGGCGGGTGCACGTTCAATGGGAATAGGCTTCTTACCCCAAAATAAGTCCGAAAAACGAACAGCACATCCAGAAGTAAAAAAAAAGGTGTTTTTTATTCACCCATGTGGTACGACGTTTCGGCCCAAATTTGAGCCTTTTTCAAGCAAGGAACATGTGCAAAATGAGCAATATATATAGTGCAACAATATTCAAATTGTGGTCACATGACACAGATAATGAGTGGGCGTAGACATATCAACCCAGGATAAAAAGTGCAAGTGCATATGAGATCAAAAACAGTCAAGATAAGGTGCTACACAGTGGTGCATGCTGAAGGCATGTGTCAATTGTAGGTTTATCTGCAAAGGCAGACAGTTCATACACCCCAGTACGGGTGATGTTTTTGATATTTCATTTCATTTGACTTGTGACTCTAGTTATGTAGTGTATGTGCTGTCTTGTCCGTGTAATATATTATATGTGGGTGAGACATCTACAGAACTAAAGGTCCGTCTCAATAATCACAGATATAATATTCGGAAAAAACACCTTGACTTGCCTGTATCCAAACATTTTGAAGATTTGGGACATGTTGAAAAGGAATTAAAATGTTGGATAGTGGATCACATACCACAACCGAGACGTGGAGGTGACAGACTCAAGCTACTGAAACGTAGAGAACTTCAATGGATTAATAAATTAGATAGTCTCAGACCTAACGGTCTGAATGCCGATTATAACTTTGGGGATATTCTATAGGGTTGGTTTTGCCTCATCCCCTGCAGGTGTTCTTTTGTCCTACTGATGTATATACATTGGGAATTTATACATTAGCTAACATGAACTTTTTCTTTTTCTTTCAGATCACCAAAATTCACATTTTCAAGACACAGGAAGGTGGACAAAGGTCTTTTTGACGAAACAGATCCGTCAGCTGATTGACATGTTTAATACATGCTATAATATTTATTATTTTTCATTTTTTGTGTCCTACCACAGATAGCCATCAGGTATGCAGCCTGGATTTCAGTGACCTGACACCTGATTTAATATGTACACCGCTGGCTGAATTTTGAGGAGAACCCTCTTGGGTCATATATTGCCTTGACGGAACTCACGCTGACACCCTTCGGGTGCTGCATGATGTGCAGCACATTGGAGTGCGGTTTGCTTGAGCGGTAGGAGGGCAATCCTGTGATGGGGTTTGCCCCCTCCCACCGATGGCACTTGACCCTTAGGTGAACGGCCGGTAATGGCGGTTTTGGATGAACTGGCATCATTGCCAGGATTAAATATGGAGTAGGGTGTCAGTACAGCTACTCTGAGCATGCGTGAACTTATTACCCTTTCTAAGATGGCTGCGGCTGTCAGATCCGTGTAGAGCGCATGCTCGATATCCCATCACGGATGTGCCCTGCACCCATCGGGTTTGCTTTACCTGAGTGACGCTCTGTGGAGCAGGCGCAATAGACTGAAGAAAACGCTATCTTTTTCTCAATGCACATGTCATAACCGGCTGGTATGTTTGTATTCACTGTGTCCCCTTCCTGTGTTTATATTGAAATGTTCACTGATTCATTTGATCAGTCACTGTTTGTATAAATATGAACATGATAAGAATGTGTTTTATGTACACAATTTTGTACATGTAAGATGTAGAGGCATGCCTTCAGCATGCACCACTGTGTAGCACCTTATCTTGACTGTTTTTGATCTCATATGTACTTGCACTTTTTATCCTGGGTTGATATGTCCACGCCCACTCATTATCTGTGTCATGTGACCACAATTTGAATATTGTTGCACTATATATATTGCTCATTTTGCACATGTTCCTTGCTTGAAAAAGGCTCAAGTTTGGGCCGAAACGTCGTACCACATGGGTGAATAAAAAAACACCTTTTTTTGACTTCTGGATGTGCTGTTCGTTTTTCGGATATTATATATATATATATATATATATATATATATATATTTCTGTATCTTTTCTCTTGGCTCTACATAACCCAAGATGAGCAATATTAGAGGACCAGCTTTGCAAAATAAACATGATACTCTGTTGTAATTTATTTTATTTTTTTTGCTATATGTGTCTGTATGCGGCCACTTTGGGGTTGTAATGTGAACTGTAGCCTGTTGAGGGATTTGCATATTGTGTAAATGTATGTATATTGGTGAGAAATTAGAGTCCTTAATTAAATTTATGTAAAGCTAGGGGCAGACAGATCTGTAGTAGTTGTAAATAGCAGAAGATAGATGAGAGTTCTTGTTATAGATTTTGCATTCAGCTTCAAATTAAGCCTGCATTTTAATGACTATACATGGTATATACAAAATATTTCTGTACCTAATCCTGTATATTAAATCAATTCCATATGGTGCTGTACTTTCCTTGACAATATATGTTCTCTGAAGTCAGAATTGATTTATTGGATAAAATTATAAGCCTATTTGTAAGCACAATGCAGTATGACACATTATAAACATCACCTAATTATAATTAAAACCACCATTTATGAAGGTTTGTGTGCCATCCTCTGTATATATACTAATTTTACCATCCTATATTTGAAGACTTATAAAAAAGTGACAGTGCACACAAGGATATGTATTCCAGCATTGCTGAAAGATGATCACATTTAGCTATCTAATTTGGGAGAGAATCTCGTTTTACACTTTCTATCAGACAGTGCCTTGAAGCCCTGTGATTTTATTGAAGAGAAGCTACACCTCACATCCTTATCAAGGCATATACACCCTGCAGCTGCTTCTATCTGAGGATCATCCAGAATTAGATTTGCCTCAGACAATGTAATCCATTGTGCCTTCCTGATGCACCATCACAAATGTCACATAATTGCCACATCATAATTGATATAATGGCATACTGTATTTTTTTCCCTGTGTTCACTTTCCTCTAAATGGCATCGGAGGATGGAGGCACATAATTGTTTCCACAAAATTAGCTTTTTCCTTCATACAAATTTGCTGGTTAAACACAGAACTAAGGATGAGTGAATTGATTCTAACCTAAACAGATTTGTTACGAATTTCACAAAGCTTTTTGCGATTCTTTTCAGATGAATCATGTAGAAACAGAGCCTAGCACCATTTTACTGTGAATATTGACAGGGAGAACCAATAGGTGGGATGAATATGGAGGATCACGTAAAACAGGGAGGAAAGTGGGGAAGGGGAAGGTTTGTTCTGACTGGCTCACAGGCTGAAAGACGGCCTTGGCAGCCAATCAGGGGGAAGTAGGCAGGGGGTTATTTATGCAGAATCATCATACTGTGTTCAGCTTCTGACCTGGGTGGAAGTATCTGGCAGTGTCTGACAAAAAGCAATTGCAGACATAAGCCACTAATGTATTGTGGTAGGGACACTATAGCTAGGGAATAGAAAGATATACGTAATTGTGTAGATTATAGGCAATTTGATCAAGGAAAGCTTGGAGGGAGTAAGGGGCTGGTCACATTGTGTTTAATATAGCTGCTGCTGGCAGTTTAGCCTGGTAGCTAGTTCTGCATTACAAAGCCCCCTGCAAAAAATAGAGAGAGCTTTTTTTCAAAACCTCATGTCCTAAACTTTCCAGTCTGGGCTCCAGCAGCGAGATCTCCAGCTTCGGTGTGACATACTGCTAAGCCACGATCCTGGTGACTGAACTGTGTCATTAGATACAGGATGCAATGCTATTTCTCCCCACAGCAGGCGTGTGCTGGAGTAGACTAGCAGTGGGCTGATTACTCAGCTGATCTATTCCATTGTGCAAGTGTACTGACTAATGTAGTTCCGAATCATGAACAGGTTTTGATCCTGGGATTTAGTGCTCTATTTAAACCCCATTCCTGGCCTTATACCAGGGCCAGTGAGTGATTTACTCCCTAGCTGTGCTCCTGGTACAGGATCTGTAGTACCTCAGAGCTGGCCCTACCATTCTGACAACCTGCTACTGTCTAATATGCCTAACCAATGTGTGATACCATCATGCTTTTTGTTTCCAGGTCTGTTCATTAGGTGCTATGTAACTGTTATGTATTTCATTTCACTCACTGTTCCTGGTTTACCATCAGGTGGCAGTGTGTCTGGCAGAGAGCTATAGTTAGAATGGAACCAATCATTCTATTGTTGTTATCCCCCCGCCCCTTGGGAGAGTGGGCTTGCCCAGATCCTCCAAGGGTTTGTGTGGTTTTTCCTGTTGAGGCATCTAGTCAAGTATAGATTTGTCTAGTCTAGTCAGAGACTAGAGAAGCAGTGCAGTGCAGTCCTGGCCTAGAAACCAGACAGGAATCAAAGCACTACTAAATGTGTTGCATCATAGAAAAAGCATATTACATGAATAACACCATTTTTACACCCATGTTAGTGAATGCATAGTTCAAAGTCTAAGTTAAGCCAGTAAAAGTTAAGCCAGCCCTAGCCAAGAGGTTGGAGGAGTTCAATCTAGACCCAAGAGTCCAGCGAAATGTGGTCAGAAGCCCACCGAGCACTGAGATTGCTCTCAGTGGCATAAAGCCCAGATAAAAAAAAGCACCTTACAAGAAATTAGACAAGAGAGAGAGTTCAGAACAGCCGTAATAGAGAAGGGAACCCAGTTCATGTGCCAGTGTAACCTAAAACCTGCTGGAGCCCAGAGGTATAATGATCCTATGTAGCTGCTATGTGGCCTAACCTTGGAGTGCCAGTATTCAGGTAGGAGCACCGTGACACATTACATAGCTGTACCACCGCTTGGCATCCTAACCCTGGAACCAGTAGAGCCTCCAGGACTGGCTTACAGTTCTGTATGCTTTTGGATTGCTTCTATTATTGACCTCAGCTTGCCTTTAACCACTCTCTGTCTCGTGTTTTGGTACCGTGTTTCTTGTCTAGTTATGACTTTGGCTTGGCTATTTGACTACCCCTTGTGTTGCAATGTGATACTGTATTGTTCATTCAGTTCCAACCCATTTTCATACGACTCCGTCTCTGTGTTGTTCTGTCTGTGTGTATATGTCTTGCACTTTAGCCGAATGTCTACCAGTTGAGGATTTGCTGGGCTAGGGCTTGCACTGGAAGTAGGCATGGAAAGTGGTTAGGGTTCCAGTTTGGGCTCACTGTCTGTGTAACACCTCAAGTTTCTACAGTTAATAGGCTTATTGCCAGAAAAGAACCACAATATCATTCTGAAGCAAATGCTGAATTGCAAATTTTTTTGCTCTAAAAACCATTTCAGAGGTTTATGCTACTTTCTCATCTGTGTTTTCCTTTCCGGTATTGAGGTTCAACATAGGATCTCAAAACTGGAGGAAAGCGCTTCAGTTTTGTTCCCATTCATGGTCAATGGGGACAAAACTGAACTGTGTGCATCATGGGATACTGATTAAGTTGGATGTGGCATGAAAGACAATGTAAGTCAATGGTGCCCAATCCGTCTTGTTCATTTTAGAGATAATACAACCGGATCCATTCAGAGCAGATGGTGACAGTTGTATTATCTTAACGGAAGCATTTTAGCTGATCCCCTGCGGATCCAGCAAAAATGCAGATATGAAAGTAGCCTTATACCTGCACTACTAAATGTGTTGCATGATATAAAAAGCATATTACGCGAAAACACAATTTTTTACACCCATATTATTGAATGCATAGTTCAAAGACATTTCACTGCAAACATTGTATTGGTATATCTGTGTTAGTGAACACATTTCTTGTGATAACCTCTTCTGGTGGTAGCCAAAAAGTCTTTAATCGGTTCTTTTTCATAATAAGATTTTTCCCTGGTGATTGCCTCAAACTGTTCAATCAGTGCTTTTTTCATAATAAGATAGCTGGAAACTATTGAATCAGTGCTTTTTAATAAAGGAAAGCTAAGTTGCATACCTTTGGGTCAATGAGAAAGATATTCAAATTATCTTGTCTTCCAAAAAGAAATGAACGCTAAGCCTATCTGATGCCAGTAGAATATATGCTAATTTGCATATATCTTTACCAGAAACACAGATTTGTTTTGGCTGGACTACAATACTTCTCATACATACTGGGTGGTCTTCCTAATTACAATGAGCACTCTTAAGACTTCTACAAAGGCACTCAGCTAACCGGGGGACCTTTCTCTTGAGACACTCAGTTTTCTCTTCCTTTTTGAAGGAAAACTGACTTGCATATCTACTTGCTAGTGGAGTATTTCCTGTGGGTCTCTCCTTCCTCTCTATGGTTCATGAAGGGTTTGGCCACATGGTCAGGTTTCTGCATACAGTTTTGGAAGCCAAAACCAGGCG
Organism: Bufotes viridis; assembly: GCA_033119425.1. Taxonomy (NCBI): domain Eukaryota; kingdom Metazoa; phylum Chordata; class Amphibia; order Anura; family Bufonidae; genus Bufotes; species Bufotes viridis. The sequence goes on along the minus strand of CM065596.1, from coordinate 35,639,418 downwards.
TGAATTCAAAAAAGAGGAGAAGTAGTATCTGTTCTGTTTACTTTCTTTCCTTTTATGATCTACTCCTGATTTTGGCTTCCTAAACTGCATCAGAAAACCTGACCTTGTGGCCATATCATAATAGTACTTTTGATTCAGGTAGAATCAATTCATGCCCAATTTATTTTATTTTTTTAATTGATTGAATCACACATAGAATTCATTTTAAGACATTTGCTTATCTCTTTTATATATAAATAAAATGACTTTACAGTTAATTACAAAAATGGAGCAACTTGTGATTATATTGCATTACCTCTTATGTTCTGATCCTGAATTATAGACCATCTTATAATCCAAGCCTGCTGCCCATGAGGATGCATTAGCAATACAGAAACGAGTAAGGTCCGCATTGTATATAGGCCGTAGCTGAACCCAGGGATAAGGGGTATGTAAGCTTGGGCTACCTGCCACAAGGATTCAAAAAAATGTAATGCCCTAATGCAAGTGCAGTATATCAAATATAAATATCTGATATTAATAAGCGATCATAGTATTTATAATGCTTATTTTTAAAACCTTTTAGGTATTCTAATAAATGTTTAGTTGTAATTTATAGGACATAAGTGATGTGCGTAAGTGGTTGGAGACAAGCAATACAGTAAATTATACATATCATATATATATGCAAAGGTGTGCGTACACTTTATTGTCAGCACAACCCAGATGCAGTGGTGCTTGAGCTGCAATATGTCGCAAAATAGACAGTATCATATCAGAAGCAAGTTTACCCTGAATGGGTGTCTTGTTTTTGAGGTCATGCAAGACATTATTCAATGAGATTAATTTGTCCAATAGATTTCCCAGCATATTAGATAAAATCTACTATTTTCACACTGAAAAGACCTCTTCGAGATGAGGTTGTGTGCTGCATAGCAAAACCACACGCCAAAGAGACTGAAGAAAGAATGAAAATACACACGGAACAGACTACATTAGTTAAATTAATTCTATGTTCTGAACTTTCTTTCTTATAGAGGTGGTTGTGCTGAAGCGGGTGTCTACTATGTCTAATATGAACACCCTTGGCTACTTATTACCCCTCTGGGATCAACATTACCATGGGAATGCTTGCTTATTTCTTTCTGATGGGATCCACTTATAATTTATGCAAAAAATGTATGATTCCTGCAGGAATTGGAAATAGGATCCTGTCAATGTAGCCTATGGCTTAATTAAGTGGACATTAGGAAAACATTTCAATGATTACTGTACTTTCAATAAACATTGCATACATCAATAAAAATCAACAGTACAGGTCAGTATATAAGAAACTTTATTATATTTTAACAGAGAAAAATGCTTCTTTCTCCCCTTAACAGGTTCCTTTCCTCTTGACCCTTTTTCTTAAACCGTTGCTCACCCATATTACATGCTGCCCAAATAAGTCTATGGATAGTCAAGGGGGGTGAAGAAGAGGAGCCAAGTGAGAGAGAATTAGAGAGACGCATACACAACAAGGCTACATGCTATTTATCATATCAATACTGCTTAGCAGTTCTCTAAAATTCTCTGTATGGGAACTGCTGCTTCTGAGTTAGAGTTAAGAGTTATTACATGGGCAGATTTTCTGTCTGATGAATGCTTGTTAGCGATCATGTTACAGTGCAATACTGCCACCGATTTCCCAATGAACAAGCAAATGCTAATTCATCAGGCAATCCAGATCTTTCAGAATGCTGAAAGATCAGGATTTGCGGGCAGCAAATTATGCTGTCCAAATACGATCTGCTGACGGCAAAGTACTATACACCATGGGGATGAGTGATGGCATAGCAATCACTTCTCCCCATGCTGCAGAGGAGATCACTGCATGTAATAGCAGCAGTCTCCTCCACTAATGAACAGGCGATTGCCGGGAAGCAATGCTTCCCTACCGACAATCGTCTCCCTGATCAGGGTATCTGATACACCCTTTAGGGATCAGAATCTCCTGTTTTCTCCATACGCATTCTATGATAAAATCTTTTTTCCACCCGGTAGCTCAGGGAGAACTGACAATAACAGATGGAGTCTGCTTAGAGAAAACTTCTAAAAAATGTAAGATACAAGTCATATACACAGAGATACAAGTGAGCATAAATGGTAATTTATTCAGAAATATCACCTTAAACTGTAGGTAAGCTTTAAAACTGGAGAAGCTACTACTGGGGTCAATAGCAAGAATTTTACAAATGGAATACATTTTTTACATAATTCTCAGACCCTTTGCAATAAAATATACTTTTTCCACTACAACTTAGCTAATGTTAAAAAGAAATTAATACTTTTGCAGCATTTTAAGATGTATGGATAGAGCTGGCTACTGTAGATGTGCTTTGTACTTCAGAGTAGAGTTGAGCGAACACCTGGATGTTCGGGTTCGACGAGTTCGGCCGAACTTTCGAAAAATGTTCGGGTTCGGGATCCGAACTCGACCCGAACTTCATCCCGAACCCGAACCCCATAGAAGTCAATGGGGACCCGAACTTTTGGGCACTAAAAAGGCTGTAAAACACACCCGGAAAGGGCTAGAGGGCTGCAAAAGGCAGCAAAATGTAGTTAAATCCCCTGCAAACAAATGTAGATAGGGAAATGATGAGTTAACATAAAAGAAATAAAAATTAAACAATATTAATTGGAGTGAGGTCCCATAGCACAGAATCAGGCTTCAAGTCACCCACCAATGGAGAAGGTCACTTACTATTATTTTGACCACAGCACCCAGACAAAGGAAAGAGGTCCCACAGCAGAGAACCAGGCATCATATCACCCACCACAGGAGTAGGCCACCATTTAGTTACTTTGACCCCTACACCCAGACGGAGGAGAGAGGTTACACAGCAGAGAATCAGGCATCATATCAACCACCACAGGAGAAGCCACCATTTAGTTACTTTGACCCCTGCACCCAGGAAGAGGAGAGAGGCCCCACAGCACATATTCTGGCATCATATCAGCCACCACAGGAGAAGCCACCATTGAGTTACTTTGACCCCTGCACCCAGGAAGAGGAGAGAGGCCCCACAGCACATATTCTGGCATCATATCAGCCACCACAGGAGAAGCCACCATTGAGTTACTTTGACCCCTGCACCCAGGAAGAGGAGAGAGGCCCCACAGCACATATTCTGGCATCATATCAGCCACCACAGGAGAAGCCACCATTGAGTTACTTTGACCCCGCACCCAGGAAGAGGAGAGAGGCACCACAGCACATATTCTGGCATCATATCACACACCACAGGAGAAGGCCTCTTTCAGTGATTTAGGCCTTTGGACCCAGACAGAGGAGAGAGGCACCACAGCACATATTCTGGCATCATATCAGCCACCACAGGAGAAGCCACCATTGAGTTACTTTGACCCCTGCACCCAGGAAGAGGAGAGAGGCCCCACAGCACATATTCTGGCATCATATCACCCACCACAGGAGTAGGCCACCATTTAGTTACTTTGACCCCTACACCCAGACGGAGGAGAGAGGTTACACAGCAGAGAATCAGGCATTTAGATCACCCACCACAGGAGTAGGCCACCATTGAATCAGACCCCGGCAACCATGTCAGATGGCACAAGCATAAGCTTTATATCAATCAGCACAGGAGAAGGCGACTTTGACAGACTTTGACCCCTACACCCGGACGGAGGAGAGAGGTTTCAAAGCAGAGAATCAGGCATTTAGATCACCCACCACAGGAGTAGGCCCCAATTTAATGGGACCCCGGCAACCATGTCAGATGGCACAACCATCAGCTTCATATCAATCAGCACAGGAGAAGGCGACTTTGAAAGACTTTGACCCCTACACCCAGACGGAGGAGAGAGGTTTCACAGCAGAGAATCAGGCATTTAGATCACCCACCACAGGAGTAGGCCCCCATTGAATCAGACCCTGGCAACCATGTCAGATGGCACAACCATCAGCTTTATATCAATCAGCACAGGAGAAGGCGACTTTGAAAGACTTTGACCCCTACACCCAGATGGAGGAGAGAGGTTTCACAGCAGAGAATCAGGCATCATATCAACCACCACAGGAGAAGCCACCATTTAGTTACTTTGACCCCTGCACCCAGGAAGAGGAGAGAGGCCCCACAGCACATATTCTGGCATCATATCAGCCACCACAGGAGAAGCCACCATTGAGTTACTTTGACCCCTGCACCCAGGAAGAGGAGAGAGGCCCCACAGCACATATTCTGGCATCATACTAACCACCACAGGAGAAGCCACCATTGAGTTACTTTGACCCCTGCACCCAGGAAGAGGAGAGAGGCCCCACAGCACATATTCTGGCATCATATCAGCCACCACAGGAGAAGCCACCATTGAGTTACTTTGACCCCGCACCCAGGAAGAGGAGAGAGGCACCACAGCACATATTCTGGCATCATATCAGCCACCACAGGAGAAGCCACCATTGAGTTACTTTAGACCCTTGCACCCAGGAAGAGGAGAGAGGCCCCACAGCACATATTCTGGCATCATACTAACCACCACAGGAGAAGCCACCATTGAGTTACTTTGACCCCTGCACCCAGGAAGAGGAGAGAGGCCCCACAGCACATATTCTGGCATCATACTAACCACCACAGGAGAAGCCACCATTGAGTTACTTTGACCCCCGCACCCAGGAAGAGGAGAGAGGCACCACAGCACATATTCTGGCATCATATCAGCCACCACAGGAGAAGCCACCATTGAGTTACTTTGACCCCTGCACCCAGGAAGAGGAGAGAGGCCCCACAGCACATATTCTGGCATCATATCAGCCACCACAGGAGAAGCCACCATTGAGTTACTTTGACCCCTGCACCCAGGAAGAGGAGAGAGGCCCCACAGCACATATTCTGGCATCATACTAACCACCACAGGAGAAGCCACCATTGAGTTACTTTGACCCCTGCACCCAGGAAGAGGAGAGAGGCCCCACAGCACATATTCTGGCATCATATCAGCCACCACAGGAGAAGCCACCATTGAGTTACTTTGACCCCCGCACCCAGGAAGAGGAGAGAGGCACCACAGCACATATTCAGGCATCATATCACACACCACAGGAGAAGGCCTCTTTCAGTGATTTAGGCCTTTGGACCCAGACAGAGGAGAGAGGCACCACAGCACATATTCTGGCATCATATCAGCCACCACAGGAGAAGCCACCATTGAGTTACTTTGACCCCTGCACCCAGGAAGAGGAGAGAGGCACCACAGCACATATTCTGGCATCATATCAGCCACCACAGGAGAAGCCACCATTGAGTTACTTTGACCCCGCACCCAGGAAGAGGAGAGAGGCACCACAGCACATATTCTGGCATCATATCAGCCACCACAGGAGAAGCCACCATTGAGTTACTTTGACCCCTGCACCCAGGAAGAGGAGAGAGGCCCCACAGCACATATTCTGGCATCATATCAGCCACCACAGGAGAAGCCACCATTTAGTTACTTTGACCCCTTCACCCAAACAGAGGAGAGAGGTTCCACATCAGAGAATCAGGCATCATATCAACCACCACAGGAGTAGGCCACAATTTAGTTTATTTGACCCCTGCACCCAGGAAGAGGAGAGAGGCCCCACAGCACATATTCTGGCATCATATCACACACCACAGGAGAAGGCCTCTTTCAGTGATTTAGGCCTTTGGACCCAGACAGAGGAGAGAGGTCCCACAGCAGAGAACCAGGCATCATATCACCCACCACAGGAGTAGGCCACCATTTAGTTACTTTGACCCTACACCCAGACGGAGGAGAGAGGTTACACAGCAGAGAATCAGGCATTTAGATCACCCACCACAGGAGTAGGCCCCAATTTAATGGGACCCCGGCAACCATGTCAGATGGCACAACCATCAGCTTCATATCAATCAGCACAGGAGAAGGCGACTTTGAAAGACTTTGACCCCTACACCCAGACGGAGGAGAGAGGTTTCACAGCAGAGAATCAGGCATTTAGATCACCCACCACAGGAGTAGGCCCCCATTGAATCAGACCCTGGCAACCATGTCAGATGGCACAACCATCAGCTTTATATCAATCAGCACAGGAGAAGGCGACTTTGAAAGACTTTGACCCCTACACCCAGATGGAGGAGAGAGGTTTCACAGCAGAGAATCAGGCATCATATCAACCACCACAGGAGAAGCCACCATTTAGTTACTTTGACCCCTGCACCCAGGAAGAGGAGAGAGGCACCACAGCACATATTCTGGCATCATATCAGCCACCACAGGAGAAGCCACCATTGAGTTACTTTGACCCCTGCACCCAGGAAGAGGAGAGAGGCCCCACAGCACATATTCTGGCATCATATCACCCACCACAGGAGTAGGCCACCATTTAGTTACTTTGACCCCTACACCCAGACGGAGGAGAGAGGTTACACAGCAGAGAATCAGGCATTTAGATCACCCACCACAGGAGTAGGCCACCATTGAATCAGACCCCGGCAACCATGTCAGATGGCACAAGCATAAGCTTTATATCAATCAGCACAGGAGAAGGCGACTTTGACAGACTTTGACCCCTACACCCGGACGGAGGAGAGAGGTTTCAAAGCAGAGAATCAGGCATTTAGATCACCCACCACAGGAGTAGGCCCCAATTTAATGGGACCCCGGCAACCATGTCAGATGGCACAACCATCAGCTTCATATCAATCAGCACAGGAGAAGGCGACTTTGAAAGACTTTGACCCCTACACCCAGACGGAGGAGAGAGGTTTCACAGCAGAGAATCAGGCATTTAGATCACCCACCACAGGAGTAGGCCCCCATTGAATCAGACCCTGGCAACCATGTCAGATGGCACAACCATCAGCTTCATATCAATCAGCACAGGAGAAGGCGACTTTGAAAGACTTTGACCCCTACACCCAGATGGAGGAGAGAGGTTTCACAGCAGAGAATCAGGCATCATATCAACCACCACAGGAGAAGCCACCATTTAGTTACTTTGACCCCTGCACCCAGGAAGAGGAGAGAGGCCCCACAGCACATATTCTGGCATCATATCTAGCCACCACAGGAGAAGCCACCATTGAGTTACTTTGACCCCGCACCCAGGAAGAGGAGAGAGGCACCACAGCACATATTCTGGCATCATATCAGCCACCACAGGAGAAGCCACCATTGAGTTACTTTGACCCCTTCACCCAAACAGAGGAGAGAGGTTCCACATCAGAGAATCAGGCATCATATCAACCACCACAGGAGTAGGCCACAATTTAGTTTATTTGACCCCTGCACCCAGGAAGAGGAGAGAGGCCCCACAGCACATATTCTGGCATCATATCACACACCACAGGAGAAGGCCTCTTTCAGTGATTTAGGCCTTTGGACCCAGACAGAGGAGAGAGGTCAGAGATTAGCTTCATATCCCCCAGCACAGCAGAAGACCGCTTTATTTGACTTAGGCCTCAGCACCCAGACAGAAGACAGAGGTAGCATGGCAGAGGTTATGGCTTCATGTCACCCGTTAGTTTAACCGGCCACTTTCATCTGGTTAGGCCCCGGCGCCCAGACAGAGAAGAGTTTCATTCAACTGTGGGTTTCATAAAATTTGTATCAAATAAAGAAGTGGCCCGTAGCACAACAAGACATGTTTTAGGCAGTTAATAAGGACTACTCTGCACAAGGGAGGGACAGGTCCTGTGGGATCCATGCCTGGTTCATCTTTATGAAGGTCAGCTTGTCCACGTTGGCTGTGGACAGGCGGCTGCGCTTGTCAGTAATGACGCCCCTGCCGTGCTGAATACGCGTTCAGATAAAACGCTGGCCGCCGGGCAGGAAAGCACCTCCAAGGCATAACATGCTAACTCTGGCCACGTGGACAATTTCGAAACCCAGTAGTTGAATGGGGCCGAACCATCCGTCAGGATGTGGAGGAGTGTGCAGACATACTGTTCAACCATGTTAGTGAAATGCTGCCTCCTGCTAACACGTTCCGTATCAGGTGTCGGTGCAGATAGCTGTGGCGTGGAGACAAAACTTTTCCACATTTCTGCCATGCTAACCCTGCCCTCAGATGAGCTGGCCGTGACACAGCTGCGTTGGCGACCTCTTGCCACTCCTCTGCCTTCACCTTCCACCTGTTCCCCTGTGACATGTGGGAATGCTCTCAAGAGCGCCTCTATCAGCGTGCGCTTGTACTCGCGCATCTTACGGTCGCGCTCCAGTTCAGGAATTAAAGTGGGCACATTGTCTTTATACCGGGGATCCAGCAGGGTGGCCACCCAGTAGTCTGCACACGTTAAAGCGTGGGCAACTCTGCTGATCGTTGCGCAGGCATTGGAGCATATATTCGCTCATGTGGGCCAGGCTACCCATGGGTAAGGACAAGCTGTCCTCTGTGGGAGGCGTATCGTCATCGTCCACCGTATCCCCCAGCCACGCACCAGTGATGGGCCTGGGCTGCCACCCCGCTGTGAACTTGCGTCATCCTCGTCCCCCTCCACCTCCTCCTCCTCATCCTCCTCGTCCTCCAGTACAGTGCCTTGGCTGGCGACTTGTGAACCTGTCCTCTGCTGCTTAAACAAACCTCCCTCTGAGCCAATTCGAACAGACTGGCCCGAAAGTGTTAGAAACGAGCCCTCATCCTCCTCCTCCTCCTCCACCTGGGCCACCTCCTCTAACATCATTGCCCTAAGTGTTTTCTCAAGGAGACATAGAAGTGGTATTGTAACGCTGATAACAGTGTCATCGCCACTGGCCATGTTGGTGGAGTACTCGAAACAGCGCAGCAGGGCACACAGGTCTCGCATGGAGGCCCAATCATTGGTGGTGAAGTGGTGCTGTTCGGCAGTACGACTGACGCGAGCGTGCTGCAGCTGAAACTCCACTATGGCCTGCTGCTGCTCGCACAGTCTCTCCAGCATGTGCAAGGTGGAGTTCCACCGGGTGGGCACGTCGCATATGAGGCGGTGAGCGGGAAGGCCGAAGTTCCGCTGTAGCGCAGACAGGCGAGCAGCGGCAGGATGTGAGCGGCGGAGCGCGCACAGACGGCCCGCACTTTATGCAGCAGCTCTGACATGTTGGGGTAGTGGTGAATGAACCTCTGCACCACCAAGTTCAGCACATGCGCCAGGCAAGGGATGTGCGTCAAACCGGCTAGTCCCAGAGCTGCCACGAGATTTCGCCCATTATCGCATACCACCAGGCCTGGCTTGAGGCCCACCGGCAGAAACCACTCGTCGGTCTGTTGTTCAATACCCCGCCACAACTCCTGCGCGGTGTGGGGCCTGTCCCCCAAACATATGAGTTTCAGAATGGCCTGCTGACGTTTACCCGGGCTGTGCTGAAGTTGGTGGTGAAGGTGTGTGGCTGACCGGATGAGCTGGTGGAAGCAGTGGAGGAGGAAGCCGAGTAGGAGGAGGAGGCTACAGGAGGCAGAGAATGATGCCCTGCGATCCTAGGGGCGGAAGGACGTGCGCCAAGGAACTGTCCGCCGGGGGCCCAGCCGCCACTACATTCATCCAGTGTGCAGTTAGTGAGATATAGCGTCCCTGGCCGTGCTTACTGGTCCACGTATCTGTGGTTAGGTGGACCTTGCCACAAATGGCGTTGCGCAGTGCACACTTGATTTTATCGGACACTTGCATGTGCAGGAAGGCACGGCTGTCTTGGAGAAGTAGTGGCGGCTGGGAACCACATACTGCGGGACAGCCATGGCCATCAGCTGTTTGAAGCTGTCTGTGTCCACCAGCCGGAATGACAGCATTTCAAAGGCCAGCAGTTTAGAAATGCTGGCGTTCAGGCCAAGGGCTCGAGGGTGACTCGGGGAATTTGCGCTTCCTCTCTAAGGTTTGAGATATTGAGAGCTGAACGCTGCTGTGTGATATAGTGGAGACGCTAGTTGACGGTGGCGGTGGTGGTGGTGTCGGTGGCACATCCTCTGTTTGCTGCTCGGCAGGTGGCAACATTCCTCTCGAGGCGGAAGCCGAGGCAGCAGCGGTAGAGGGAGCAGGGGAGCCTCAGCGAGTGCCTGGTTTTTAAGGTGTGTACCCCACTGCAGTTCATGCTTTGCATGTAGATGCCTGGTCATGCAGGTTGTGCTGAGGTTCAGAACGTTAATGCCTCGCCTCAGGCTCTGATGGCAGAGCGTGCAAGTCACTCGGGTCTTGTCGGTAGGACATTGTTTAAAGAAGTGCCATGCCAGGGAACTCTTTGAAGCTGCCTTTGTGGGGCTGGGTCCCTGTTGGCGATGTCCAGTAGCAGAGCGAACTCTGGGGCGGCGGCTCGTCTGCTTTGGCCCCCTGCTCCCTCTTTGGCTTCGCTGTTGTCTCGGTCTCACCACTACCTCTTCCTCTGAACTGTGAAAGTCATCGCCACGACCTTCAGTCCATGTGGGGTCTAAGACCTCATCGTCCTCTGCATCGTCTTCCACCCAGTCTCCTCCCTGACCTCCTCCTGTTCAGTCTGCACACTGCAAAAAGACGCGGCAGTGGGCACCTGTGTTTCGTCATCATCAGAGAGTCGGTGACTCTGCTGTGGTGGTATTCCCATGTCCTCTTCATCTGGAGACATAAGTGGTTGTGCGTCAGTGCATGGTATGTCTTCCTCCACTGGGGAAGGGCTAGGTGGACGCCCCTGGGAAACCCTGGAAGCAGAGTCTTCAAACAGAAGAAGAGACTGCTGCATAACTTGTGGCTCAGACCGTTTCCCTGATATGCTTGGGGGTGATGTGACAGACTGATGGGCTTGGTTTTCAGGTGCCACCTGTGCGCTTTCCGCAGAAGACTGGGTGGAAGACCATGTGGTGAACGTGCTGGAAGCACTGTCGGCCACCCAATCGATTAATGCCTGTACCTGCTCAGGCCTTACCATCCTAAGAGCGGCATTGGGCCCCACGAGATATTGCGGTACATTCTGCCGGCTAGTTGAGGGAGTTCGTTCCCTACTGTGTGCGCCTGGGGCCGAGCGGCCACGTCCTCTACCAGCAACAGAGGCTCCACGGACACCACCACGACCGCGTCCTCGTCCCTTAATAGTATTTTTCTTCATTGTTGCGATTCAACTCGCACCACAATGAAATATATTATTTTTATAAGCAAAATCCCCTCACTGGAATACTTTCAGTCTTTTGACTGTATGGATTACAGATGGAATGACTGTTATATGTGAGTACCGCTTTCTTTGACAGATTCTAGTATGGGTACATATATGTTTTCCCAACCCCAGCACATTAGTTTGCTAATTCCAGATGTATGAAACGCATGAGCCTAACTGTATCTAGTATATTGAGCGCCAGATAAACTAACTTGGCCTTTTTAAATAAAAAAAATTCCCTCACTGGAATACTTTCAGTCTTTTGACTGTATGGATTACAGATGGAATGACTTGTTATATGTGAGTACCGCTTTCTTTGACAGATTCTAGTATGGGTACATATATGTTTTCCCAACCCCAGCACATTAGTTTGCTAATTCCAGATGTATGAAAGCATGAGGCCTAACTGTATCTAGTATATTGAGCGCCAGATAAACTAACTTGGCCTTTTTTAAATAAAAAAAATTCCCTCACTGGAATACTTTCAGTCTTTTGACTGTATGGATTACAGATGGAATGACTGTTATATGTGAGTACCGCTTTCTTTGACAGATTCTAGTATGGGTACATATATGTTTTCCCAACCCCAGCACATTAATTTGCTAATTCCAGATGTATGAAGCATGAGGCCTAACTGTATCTAGTATATTGAACGCCAGATAAACTAACTTGGCCTTTTTAAATAAAAAAAAATTCCCTCACTGGAATACTTTCAGTCTTTTGACTGTATGGATTACAGATGGAATGACTGTTATATGTGAGTACCGCTTTCTTTGACAGATTCTAGTATGGGTACATATATGTTTTCCCAACCCCAGCACATTAATTTGCTAATTCCAGATGTATGAAAGCATAGGCCTAACTGTATCTAGTATATTGAGCGTCAGATAAACTAACTTGGCCTTTTTAAATAAAAAAATTCCCTCACTGGAATACTTTCAGTCTTTTGACTGTATGGATTACAGATGGAATGACTGTTATATGTGAGTACCGCTTTCTTTGACAGATTCTAGTATGGGTACATATATGTTTCCCAACCCCAGCACATTAGTTTGCTAATTCCAGATGTATGAAAGCATGAGGCCTAACTGTATCTAGTATATTGAGCGCCAGATAAACTAACTTGGCCTTTTTAAATAAAAAAAATTCCCTCACTGGAATACTTTCAGTCTTTTGACTGTATGGATTACAGATGGAATGACTGTTATATGTGAGTACCGCTTTCTTTGACAGATTCTAGTATGGGTACATATATGTTTTCCCAACCCCAGCACATTAATTTGCTAATTCCAGATGTATGAAAGCATGAGGCCTAACTGTATCTAGTATATTGAGCGCCAGATAAACTAACTTGGCCTTTTTAAATAAAAAAAATTCCCTCACTGGAATACTTTCAGTCTTTTGACTGTATGGATTACAGATGGAATGACTGTTATATGTGAGTACCGCTTTCTTTGACAGATTCTAGTATGGGTACATATATGTTTTCCCAACCCCAGCACATTAGTTTGCTAATTCCAGATGTATGAAACGCATGGCCTAACTGTATCTAGTATATTGAACGCCAGATAAACTAACTTGGCCTTTTTAAATAAAAAAATTCCCTCACTGGAATACTTTCAGTCTTTTGACTGTATGGATTACAGATGGAATGACTGTTATATGTGAGTACCGCTTTCTTTGACAGATTCTAGTATGGGTACATATATGTTTTCCCAACCCCAGCACATTAGTTTGCTAATTCCAGATGTATGAAACGCATGGCCTAACTGTATCTAGTATATTGAGCGCCAGATAAACTAACTTGGCCTTTTTAAATAAAAAAAATTCCCTCACTGGAATACTTTCAGTCTTTTGACTGTATGGATTACAGATGGAATGACTGTTATATGTGAGTACCGCTTTCTTTGACAGATTCTAGTATGGGTACATATATGTTTTCCCAACCCCAGCACATTAATTTGCTAATTCCAGATGTATGAAACGCATGAGCCTAACTGTATCTAGTATATTGAACGCCAGATAAACTAACTTGGCCTTTTTAAATAAAAAAATTCCCTCACTGGAATACTTTCAGTCTTTTGACTGTATGGATTACAGATGGAATGACTGTTATATGTGAGTACCGCTTTCTTTGACAGATTCTAGTATGGGTACATATATGTTTTCCCAACCCCAGCACATTAGTTTGCTAATTCCAGATGTATGAAACGCAGGCCTAACTGTATCTAGTATATTGAGCGCCAGATAAACTAACTTGGCCTTTTTAAATAAAAAAAATTCCCTCACTGGAATACTTTCAGTCTTTTGACTGTATGGATTACAGATGGAATGACTGTTATATGTGAGTACCGCTTTCTTTGACAGATTCTAGTATGGGTACATATATGTTTTCCCAACCCCAGCACATTAATTTGCTAATTCCAGATGTATGAAAGCATGAGGCCTAACTGTATCTAGTATATTGAACGCCAGATAAACTAACTTGGCCTTTTTAAATAAAAAAATTCCCTCACTGGAATACTTTCAGTCTTTTGACTGTATGGATTACAGATGGAATGACTGTTATATGTGAGTACCGCTTTCTTTGACAGATTCTAGTATGGGTACATATATGTTTTCCCAACCCCAGCACATTAGTTTGCTAATTCCAGATGTATGAAAGCATAGGCCTAACTGTATCTAGTATATTGAGCGCCAGATAAACTAACTTGGCCTTTTTAAATAAAAAAATTCCCTCACTGGAATACTTTCAGTCTTTTGACTGTATGGATTACAGATGGAATGACTGTTATATGTGAGTACCGCTTTCTTTGACAGATTCTAGTATGGGTACATATATGTTTTCCCAACCCCAGCACATTAGTTTGCTAATTCCAGATGTATGAAACGCAGGCCTAACTGTATCTAGTATATTGAGCGCCAGATAAACTAACTTGGCCTTTTTAAATAAAAAAATTCCCTCACTGGAATACTTTCAGTCTTTTGACTGTATGGATTACAGATGGAATGACTGTTATATGTGAGTACCGCTTTCTTTGACAGATTCTAGTATGGGTACATATATGTTTTCCCAACCCCAGCACATTAATTTGCTAATTCCAGATGTATGAAACATGAGGCCTAACTGTATCTAGTATATTGAACGCCAGATAAACTAACTTGGCCTTTTTAAATAAAAAAATTCCCTCACTGGAATACTTTCAGTCTTTTGACTGTATGGATTACAGATGGAATGACTGTTATATGTGAGTACCGCTTTCTTTGACAGATTCTAGTATGGGTACATATATGTTTTCCCAACCCCAGCACATTAGTTTGCTAATTCCAGATGTATGAAACGCAGGCCTAACTGTATCTAGTATATTGAACGCCAGATAAACTAACTTGGCCTTTTTAAATAAAAAAAATTCCCTCACTGGAATACTTTCAGTCTTTTGACTGTATGGATTACAGATGGAATGACTGTTATATGTGAGTACCGCTTTCTTTGACAGATTCTAGTATGGGTACATATATGTTTTCCCAACCCCAGCACATTAGTTTGCTAATTCCAGATGTATGAAAGCATGAGCCTAACTGTATCTAGTATATTGAGCGTCAGATAAACTAACTTGGCCTTTTTAAATAAAAAAATTCCCTCACTGGAATACTTTCAGTCTTTTGACTGTATGGATTACAGATGGAATGACTGTTATATGTGAGTACCGCTTTCTTTGACAGATTCTAGTATGGGTACATATATGTTTTCCCAACCCCAGCACATTAATTTGCTAATTCCAGATGTATGAAACGCATGAGCCTAACTGTATCTAGTATATTGAGCGCCAGATAAACTAACTTGGCCTTTTTAAATAAAAAAAATTCCCTCACTGGAATACTTTCAGTCTTTTGACTGTATGGATTACAGATGGAATGACTGTTATATGTGAGTACCGCTTTCTTTGACAGATTCTAGTATGGGTACATATATGTTTTCCCAACCCCAGCACATTAGTTTGCTAATTCCAGATGTATGAAAGCATGAGCCTAACTGTATCTAGTATATTGAACATCAGATAAACTAACTTGGCCTTTTTTAAATAAAAAAAATTCCCTCACTGGAATACTTTCAGTCTTTTGACTGTATGGATTACAGATGGAATGACTGTTATATGTGAGTACCGCTTTCTTTGACAGATTCTAGTATGGGTACATATATGTTTTCCCAACCCCAGCACATTAGTTTGCTAATTCCAGATGTATGAAACGCAGGCCTAACTGTATCTAGTATATTGAGCGCCAGATAAACTAACTTGGCCTTTTTAAATAAAAAAATTCCCTCACTGGAATACTTTCAGTCTTTTGACTGTATGGATTACAGATGGAATGACTGTTATATGTGAGTACCGCTTTCTTTGACAGATTCTAGTATGGGTACATATATGTTTTCCCAACCCCAGCACATTAATTTGCTAATTCCAGATGTATGAAAGCATAGGCCTAACTGTATCTAGTATATTGAACGCCAGATAAACTAACTTGGCCTTTTTAAATAAAAAAATTCCCTCACTGGAATACTTTCAGTCTTTTGACTGTATGGATTACAGATGGAATGACTGTTATATGTGAGTACCGCTTTCTTTGACAGATTCTAGTATGGGTACATATATGTTTTCCCAACCCCAGCACATTAGTTTGCTAATTCCAGATGTATGAAACGCATGAGCCTAACTGTATCTAGTATATTGAGCGCCAGATAAACTAACTTGGCCTTTTTAAATAAAAAAAATTCCCTCACTGGAATACTTTCAGTCTTTTGACTGTATGGATTACAGATGGAATGACTGTTATATGTGAGTACCGCTTTCTTTGACAGATTCTAGTATGGGTACATATATGTTTTCCCAACCCCAGCACATTAATTTGCTAATTCCAGATGTATGAAACGCAGGCCTAACTGTATCTAGTATATTGAACGCCAGATAAACTAACTTGGCCTTTTTAAATAAAAAAATTCCCTCACTGGAATACTTTCAGTCTTTTGACTGTATGGATTACAGATGGAATGACTGTTATATGTGAGTACCGCTTTCTTTGACAGATTCTAGTATGGGTACATATATGTTTTCCCAACCCCAGCACATTAGTTTGCTAATTCCAGATGTATGAAAGCATGGGCCTAACTGTATCTAGTATATTGAACGCCAGATAAACTAACTTGGCCTTTTTAAATAAAAAAATTCCCTCACTGGAATACTTTCAGTCTTTTGACTGTATGGATTACAGATGGAATGACTGTTATATGTGAGTACCGCTTTCTTTGACAGATTCTAGTATGGGTACATATATGTTTTCCCAACCCCAGCACATTAGTTTGCTAATTCCAGATGTATGAAACGCAGGCCTAACTGTATCTAGTATATTGAGCGCCAGATAAACTAACTTGGCCTTTTTAAATAAAAAAATTCCCTCACTGGAATACTTTCAGTCTTTTGACTGTATGGATTACAGATGGAATGACTGTTATATGTGAGTACCGCTTTCTTTGACAGATTCTAGTATGGGTACATATATGTTTTCCCAACCCCAGCACATTAATTTGCTAATTCCAGATGTATGAAACGCAGGCCTAACTGTATCTAGTATATTGAACGCCAGATAAACTAACTTGGCCTTTTTAAATAAAAAAATTCCCTCACTGGAATACTTTCAGTCTTTTGACTGTATGGATTACAGATGGAATGACTGTTATATGTGAGTACCGCTTTCTTTGACAGATTCTAGTATGGGTACATATATGTTTTCCCAACCCCAGCACATTAGTTTGCTAATTCCAGATGTATGAAACGCAGGCCTAACTGTATCTAGTATATTGAACGCCAGATAAACTAACTTGGCCTTTTTAAATAAAAAAATTCCCTCACTGGAATACTTTCAGTCTTTTGACTGTATGGATTACAGATGGAATGACTGTTATATGTGAGTACCGCTTTCTTTGACAGATTCTAGTATGGGTACATATATGTTTTCCCAACCCCAGCACATTAGTTTGCTAATTCCAGATGTATGAAACGCAGGCCTAACTGTATCTAGTATATTGAACGCCAGATAAACTAACTTGGCCTTTTTAAATAAGAAAAAATTCCCTCACTGGAATACTTTATGGCTTTTCACTGTATGGATTACAGGTGGACTGGTATTAGTAGGGGTGACACAAGCACACCCAAGTCCCTGATGTAGGATTTCTATGGCACAGACCACTATTACAAGTGATTAATGGACGTTGGGAGAGATTGTGCTGCAGCACTAGTCCCAAGATGGCCGCCGCCTATCAGCCCAGTAACATGTGCCACAAAATGGTCTGCACAACCTTTAAAAAAATAGCCTTGGACTGTGCTGCTAAATCGCTATTGGTCTGAATCCCAGGTGTAGATGTCTGACTTGTTTGGAGCTTTGGAATGCACACTGTGGCAGCTTCTGCTGCAGCACTACAAGTCGCAAAATGGCGGCCGGCGGTCAGCCCAGGTACATGTGGATGGAAAAATCACTCTGGCCACTCTAAAAATAGCCAATCCCTATCAAAAAAGCAGCTCAGCTGCAGTTGTTCAGATGAATCACAGGTGGAGGAGAGAAATTTGCTTCCAGTTATTCAATTATCCCTGCCTATTCTCGCCCTAGCATCAGCTGCGTCTATCCCTGTTCTATTCACATCGGGAGTGAGCACGTCCCGACGTGCGCACAAGCTTATAAAGAGGCTGAGTCACATGCTGCACTCGGCCAATCACAGCCTTGCCAATAGTAGGCATGGCTGCGATGGCATCTTAGGGCAAGTAGTATGATGCATGTTGATTGGCTGCTTTGCAGCCTTTCAAAATGCGCCTAAATACATGCCGAACGACGAACCCGAACCCGAACTTTTTTGAAAATGTCCGGGTTCGGGTCCGGGTCCCGGACACCCCAAAATTCGGTACGAACCCGAACGATGCTCGAACTGTTCGCTCAACACTACTTCTGAGCCGTATACCTAAATCTCCATAAGACTTGCTTAGGCTTCAGATTACAAATATCTGTGGAAGACATTTAAATAACCTATCTTTCAATTCACAATTGTAGTAGAAATGAAATAGCCCGTTTTTTTTCTTTTTCTCCATAATATATACATATTTTATTTGTTTAATCTGTGTCTGGAACCATGAAAAGACATATTTAATTCAACATTTAAATGTCATGTTTATTATATCCAGATTAGATATCAGAAGATTTTTTTGCAGTAGAGAATGCATTTTATAGTGTCTGCTATCTCTGGTTTAATATATCTTCTTCACAGTTGATTAAGAACAATTATATGGGAAATTTTAAGTGTTTTATGGCAACGTGGTTGTTTGTTGTTTGAAAAATAACATTGTTACACATGACTTAATAAGTTAAGATAATAAAAATCAGGGTAGTCGTAATTTTTATGCCATTGAAAGTGAACTCATCAACAGGACAGGCTGTTTTACATTAACATGGATCCCCAAGCAGGACAGAAATATAGGGCACTAGGGATAAGTGAATCAAATTGATTTGTCTCATCAGCAAAAGTGGGTTAATAAAGTACCCATCTGCCTCTTGATTGACAATTTTACGCCCACTCCACTGCTTCAGTAGAGTCGCAAATGCAGAGGCTCCACTTCCTCATGCTCTGCTACCCAGAAATGTAGGGATGGATGAGCATTCTCTGCTCCAGTAGTAGTAGCAGAGCCTCTGTGTTTGTGCCTCTACTCAGATCAGCTGTGCAGGCGCAAGATTGTCATGGATGGGCAACATAGCTGGCCCTGTCAATCAAGAGTCATGTGGGCGCCTCTTCTCCTACAGTGACAGCTCCTTACAGGTGACGATTTCCAATTTTTTCTGATTAATTAGAATTGATTTGTTCATCCCTATCAGACACAGTTGTGCCCACAGAATGCCTTTAATGCGCATGATGGATGTGGAAAATATACGCCCTTCTATCTCAGCCAAGATGGGTGAAATTAGAAATGTTCTTATACCATAGTATAAATTTACAGAATATAGGAATATAGCCGAAGGGTATCCTGCATAGGGGTACTGGTTCTTTCTTCATTAGAGTACATGGCATGATAGGCACAACTCTAGATCAGTCAATGTCAGGGAATCAGAAGATCCAATGGTAGAAAAAATGGAGATGAGTGCTGCTGTTCTCAACCAGTTAGTAGACATCTCAGATCACGGTCTATACCAAAGAAGGTTTTATTATTTTATTTTAGCAATGCATTTCAAGATCTGCTTGAACCCGTCCCTACCTTTTACTATAAAGGCTTTTGGAAGAAACCAATCCATCTAAAAAACCTATTACCTGGGATTGTGCTAACGTGACAGCAATGGTTATCCTAAAAGGCAAGTTTGTTTCTGTTTTGGGATCTGTTGATAAGTAATAAAATCACACACCACTCAACCCATCAGAGCCCTCAGTCACATACTTGTTTTAAGAGAATATAGGGGTTCAGTTCACTGCTTCTGACTCCGATTGCCACTTAGGGGATTGTTTTATGGAAGCAAGTGCACTTAGCTCACTACATCGAGTTCAGCTTTAATATAAATGGAATAAATATTACTAACAATGCATCGCAATTGTTTCAATGCTTTATATTTGGGATTGAATGAGTAAAGCTACTTTACAGATGACTCAACAGCGTCCTCAGGCTAGGTTGCTGTAAATCATGTATCTTGGTAGCCTCACATGCAGTATCACACAAAATGTTTCTTTACTCGAAGTGTACATCCTATGCAAGCTGTCTCTTCTTGGAGATTATAGTTTATTTGGAAAACCAGCATCAAAATGTTCTACGGCACTTGACAGCAAGCTGGTCTGCTTGACAGCAAGTTGGTCTGAAAGGGGAACTCACTATGAAATGAATATTTCCTATTATATATTTTCTGAATGTATGCTGTGGAGGACTTGTGGCATAAAGAGAACTGCGCCTGTCATTAGAGGAGTAATGCTGTAGTCAATTCTGTGTAGACTCCAAATCGGCTATGGCATCATTCTCCAGAAATCTGTAGCTAAATGCTTCCATGCACGTGGTTACCTTCCACTTGTGGTCATGTAAACAGGAAGCTGACATGGTCAAGTTGGACATAAAGCAAATTTCTTGGTGTATGAGTTGAGCTAATATATTGTAGCCTTAGGTCCCTTTTACACAGGTGAGAATTTCCCGCAGGAGCAATGCGTGAGCTGAATCTGGACCCATTCACTTCAATAGAGCTGTGCAGATGAGCGGTGATTTTAACGCATCACTTGTGCGTTGCATGAAAATCGCAGCATGTTCTATATTCTGCATTTTTTACGCAACACAGGCCCCATAGAAATTAATGGGGCTGCGTGAAAATCGCATAGCATCCACAATTAAGTGCAGATGCAATGCGATTATCACGCATGGTCGCTAAGGAGATGATGTTAGTAAATTGATTCAAGTAAAGTGATTCAAAATAATAGCATTCATAATATAGAATGCTTACATCGTCTTTTTTCTTCTTCTTTGCGGGCCTGTCAAAGGACCTTTGATGACGTCATCGCGCTCACCACATGGTGAGCACGATGACTTCATCAAAGGTTATTTGGCAGGTCCTCAAAGAACAAGAAAGAAGACGATGCCGGCTGCGCGATCAAGTTGATGAGGTGAGTTCATTTTTTTTATTTTCTAACCCCTCAATTCACGTTTTTGTAAACATTCAGTTTTTTATCATGCGTAAAACGCATAGCACTCGCACAGAAAGAACTGAATAACGCAACGATTTTACCTGAACGCACCCACATCCTATCTGGCCCTCACCCGCCTTAGGCCTCTTTCACACGGGCGTCACGTTTGACGCCCGGATAGGATGCGGGTGCGTTGCGGGAATATGTGTGCAAACTTTTGTAATGCGTTTTGCACGCGCGTGGGAAAAATAGTCATGTTTGTTACCCAGACCCGACACCGGACTTCATCACTGAAGTCCGGTTTCGGGTTGAGTATTCTGGAGAATTTATAATTTGTCCTTATAACATGGTTATAAGGGAAAATAATAGCATTCTCAATAAAGAATGCTTTGTAGAATGAGGATTAAGGGGTTAAAAATAAAAAACTTAACTTACCTTAGCCACTTGATCACGTATTTGGCGATCTCTCTTCGAGCATTAGCTGCAGTCTAAAGGACTTGTGATGTCGTCACATCACATGGTCCAATCACATGGTCCGTGATGGACCATGTGATTGGACCATGTGCTGTGACATCATCCCAGGTCCTTTAGACTACAGCTAATGCTTGAAGAGAGAAGAGAGATCGCCAACTACGCGATCAAGTGGCTAAGGTAAGTTAAGTTTTTTGTTTTTAACCCCTTAATCCACATTCTACAAAGCATTCTTTATTGAGAATGCTATTATTTTCCCTTATAACCATGTTATAAGGGAAAATAATGAAGATCGGGTCCCGTCGCTTAGCAACCATGCGGGAAAATCGCACTGCATCTGCACTTGCTTGTGGATGCTTGCGATTTTCCCCCAGCCCCATTCACTTCTATGGGGCCTGCTTTGCGTGAAAAACGCAAAATATAGAGCATGCTGCGATTTTCACGCAACGCAGAAGTGATGCGTGAAAATCACCGCTCATGTGCACAGCCTCATAGAAATGAATGGGTCCGGATTTAGTGCGGGTGCAATGCGTCCACCTCCCGCATTGCACCCGCGCGGAAATCACGCCCATGTGAAAGGGGCCTTAGTCTTTTATCCTGTGCTTTAACACTTCTAGACATGGTTACAGGCTAGATGATTGTAATTGATGCTGACTTCATATAATCAACTATTGTAATTCTAGCACAAATTATATTTGCGCTCATCTAATTTTGATATTTTAAGCATTACAAGCTATCTGTAATTGGAAGGATTTATTAAGCTTAGTTCCGGAAAAATATTTTAACTACTGTAAGGAGACAATGTTACATAATCATAACACCTACAGAGCTAATTATCATCCCATCTGGTATTTTTTGTTTACTTTATTAATCATTGGTTGAATTTATAGACCTAAAAATGGGTATTTATTTTAGAATAAAAACAAACCGATTTTATGTAAATGAAAATGAATAGCACTTCCTCACCATTTCTGATGGGCCAAGCTGTTATCTTTTTTTAGAATAGCATGATATATATATGCAATTTATCCACCAATGGCTCTATTATTAGAATGATTTGGCCCTGTTTAGTTTTATGACTCTTGCTACAATGTCCCTTTCACACCACAGCATTTTGGGTGGGTGTTTTGCATCCATATACTGTATGTAAGCTATAACCAAGAGTGTAACTTTGGGTACTTTCACACTAGCATTTTTGCTGGATCTGGCAAAAAAAACTTCCATTACTGATAATACAACCATCTGGATCCGTTATGAATTGATCCAGTTGTATTATCTTTAACATTGCCAAGACAGATCCATCAATAACTCCATTGAAAGTCCAGAGAGCAAACCGCAACATGCTGTATTTTGCTTTCCGTCCTGGAATGCGAATGCAAAACTTATCCGGCATTACCTCAATGCAAGTCAATAGGGACGGATCCGTTTTCTATTGTGACAGATTGTGGCAGAGAAAATGGATCTGTCCCCATTGACTTGCATTGGGGTAATGCCGGATCCATTTTGCATATGCATCCCAGGACGGAAAGCAAAATACAACATGCTGCGGTTTGCTCTCCGGTCTTGGAACGCAACTAAACGGAACAGAATGCATATTGGTGCATTCTGTTCAGTTCAGATTTGTCCCCATTGACAATGAATGGGGACAAAACTGAAGCTTTTTTTTTTCCGGTATTGAGCCCCTATGACGGAACTCAATACTGGAAAACGTAAATGCTAGTGTGAAAGTACTCTAACACATACTGTGGAAATACACTGCCTGTCCAAAAAAAAAGTCGCCACCTGGATTTAACTAAGCAAATAGGTATGAGCCTCCTATTGGATAATTACTGCATGGGCGATTATCTTTCAGCTGGCAACAAGTTATTTAACCCCAACTGATGCAATGAGCTGCTTCTCATTTCTTAAACAACCATGTCGAAAGACAAATCTCGTGGCCGTGGAAAAGATGTTAGTCTGTTTGAGAAAGATCAACTCATTGGCATGCATCAAGCAGAGAAAACATCTAAGGAGATTGCAGAAACTACTGAAATTGGGTTAAGAACTGTCCAACGCATTGTTAAAAACTGGAATGATAGTGGAGACCCATCCTATTCGAGGAAGAAATGTGGCCGGAAAAAAATCCTGAATAATCGTGATTGGCGATCACTTAAACGTTTGGTGAAATCAAATTGAAGAAAAACAACAGTAAAACTCAGGGCTATGTTTAATAGTGAAAGTAAGAGCATTTTCACACGCACAATGCGAAGGGAAATCAAGGGATTGGGACTGAACAGCTGTGTAGCCCTAAGAAAACCACGAATCAGTGAGGCAAATTAGAAAAAAAGGCTTCAATTTGCTAGGGGGCATAAAGATTGGACTCTGGAGCAATGGAAGAAGGTCATGTGGTCTGATGAGTCCAGATTTATCCTGTTCCAGAGTGATGGGCGCATCATGTTAAGAAGAGAGTAGAGCCAGCGCCACCAATAAGGCAACCAGGCAGTCGCCTAGGGCGCCATTTAGCCGGGCGGCGCCCGTTGTGGTTTAAAAAAAAAAACGTTGGTTATATAAGTTAACTTAAGTGGCCTGCCTGAGCCTGCTGTCTGTGTCTGCTCTGTGCTGTCTGACATGTCGGAGGAGAATCGGGGCAGAGGCTGAGCCGCTGCCGCCTGCCTCAGTGAGGCCGTGGAGGTGGGGTGGGGGCGCACCGTTGCAGCAGGCGGACAGGAGAGACAGTCTGTCAGACTGTCACTGACAGTGACAATGACAGTCTGACACCGCTGTGCTGTCTGTCTCTCTGGTGGTCTGAGTGACTATAACTGCTGCTAGCTTACCTGGCTGCTGGTTTCAGGCTGCTGAGGGTGGGGAGCGGAGGCGGAGCTCTGGTGCCCTGGCCTGAATGATCTTGATCTGAGCCCCCTGACCCCTCCCTGACCCCTCCCACCCTTGAGCATGTGACGCAGAGAGAGGAGTGTAGCGAAAGAGTAAGAGAAGGCCGCACACTGATCAGCAAGCAGCCGAGCAGCCAGCCACGGCCACCACGGTTTACGGTCCACCAAATTGCCTCCCCCGACCCCCAGTGCGGCAGCAGCGGCAGTGCCTTTTCCTTCTGGGACAGAACAGAAGTGGGCTCCTACCTGGATTGGAGTGCAGCCTGCAGGTGCAGCTGCTTTCTTCTTCCCCAGGACCCAAGGTTGACATTGGTGAATTGGGTACGTACCGTGTTTGTCTCCAGTCCCCAGAGCCAGACCAAGAGCCAGACTGCAGCCAGAGACCAGCTCATCTTATTGTCCTGGTGGTAAGTAGTCAGTAGACAATG
This sequence comes from Bufotes viridis, assembly GCA_033119425.1. Lineage (NCBI taxonomy): Eukaryota > Metazoa > Chordata > Amphibia > Anura > Bufonidae > Bufotes > Bufotes viridis. The sequence continues at coordinate 35,614,891 of CM065596.1, read as the reverse complement.
TGCAATGTGTTTATTATTTACTGTATTTTTTGCCAAATAAGATGCACTCTCCCCCCCCCCCAAAAAAAAAAAAGTGGGGGGGAAAAGGCCGTGTGTCTTATAAAGCGGATTGTGGATACTTCGCTGGCCGCTATGCTGCACAGCGCGGCCAGCGAAGTATCAGTGTGGAGGAGGGGGGGCGGCAATTTTTATCTTGCCTAGGGCGGCAAAAATCCTTGCACCGGCCCTGGAGAGGCAGATGAAGTGATGCACCCATCATGCCTAGTGCCTACTGTACAAGCCTGTGGTGGCAGTGCTATGATCTGGGGTTGCTGCAGTTGGTCAGGTCTGGGTTCAGCAACAGTATGTGCTCCAAGAATGAGGTCAGCTGACTACCTGAACATACTGAATGACCAGGTTATTCTATCAATGGATTTTTTCTTCCCCGATGGCACGGGCATATTCCAAGATGACAATGCCAAGATTTATCAGGCTCAAATTGTGAAAGAGTGGTTCAGGGAGAATGAGACATCATTTTCACACATGGATTGGCCACCACATTGTCCAGACCTCAACCCCATTGAGAATCTTTGGAATGTGCTGGAGAAGGCTTTGCGCAGTGGTCAGACTCTACCATCATCAATGCAAAATCTTGGTGAAAAATTAATGCAACACTGGATGGAAATAAATCTTGTGACATTGCAGAAGCTTATTGAAACAATGCCACAGCGAATGCATGCTGTAATCAAAGCTAAAGGCGGTCCAATGAAATATTAGTGTGTGTGACCCTTTTTTTTTTTTGGTGGCGACCTTTTTTTTGGACAGGCAGTGTATTTGCATTGCTTCTTACTCCTAGTTAGCTAGTGAATGGCTGGTTTATACAGATGTTTTGGTGGTGGCATCAAAAGATAGGTGGCCTTATAAAATCGATTTGTGGCTTTATTTTGCTAAAAATAGGTTTTACTAACCTGTCAATTACTCATTTGAGGTGCCCAAGGGGAGGTCCGTTGATCCATGGTACCCTTCGCCGTTCGGTGCCCAGCGCCGCCTTCCCTGTGTTCAGCGCCGCCTACTACACCTCTGCGCCGCGTCTTCCTCCCCCTTCTCCCGCTTCCAGATACCGCGCGTGTCTGGCCATACCTGGGACAGTCTATGTCCATCCTGTGTAATCATACTATTGATCACATTGACTAGTTTGGGTGGTTTATATATTTAAAGGGGTTTTCTGGTTTTCCCATATTGATGAACTATCCTCAGCATAGGTCATCAATATCATATGGGCAGTGGTCCTTCTCCCGACACCCCCTGCCTATCAGCTGTTTGATAAGACTGCTGTTTACCTGCTCACTGTAGACATTGCATTGGCAGTGAATGGGACAGAGCATCTATACACTGCTCCGCTACTGCAACAGTGAAGAGAATGTGATGCTCCTACAAGTGTTGCTGTCTCTTCAAACAGCTGATTGGTGGGGGTGCCCGGAGATGGATCTTCTGTGATCTGATATTGATGACTTATCCTGAGGATGTCATTAAATGGGATGGCCAGGTATACTTTCCTGTCCCATGTAACTGTTTTAGGGAGAAGCAACTGCACACTTTGCAGTCGTGATGTCAGGACAACCTTTTGACCACCAACGGATATCCTGCATAGGTTCTATTCTAATTAATGCAGTCTGTGCACAATATTATATGAACAACAAATGGTTGCCTTGGTAAACCAATCACCCTACACGCAGTTTTGTCTCTATACACCTAATATCAGATCAGATAGTAGAATGCCTGAACAATCCCTTTAAATTAAAATTGCCTGAAGAGTAGATGGAATGTCTTGAACATTTAATAATTATTGTCTTTAATTGACAGTATATAAATCCCCACAGAATTAGTATACACTTAAGGTCATGCGAGTTACATCAGTCTCTACAACAACGTTGGCTAAGCATCGCAATCAAAATCATATTTACTCACACATACTATTATACTAAGAACGTCCTTTGTTGCCTATAGCAACCAATCAGAGATCATATTAATGACCTGTAGCAAAATAAAAGCTGAGCTGTGATTGGTTGCTATATGCAACCTGATTAATATACAGGCTAAGGCCCTATTCACACGTCCGCAATGTTCGTCCGCACCCGTTCCGCAAATCTGCAGAACGGGTGCGGACCCATTCATTTTGAATGGAGACTTGATAGATGCGGAGAGCACACACTGTGCTCTCCGCATCTGCATTTGCGGAGTGCGCCGCCGATCTTCCGGCCGTCGGCTCCGCAATAATATAAAGCATGTCCTATTCGTGCCCGCAATTGCGGACAAGTATAGGCATCTCTATAGGGCTGGTGGCAAGGTGTGTTGCGGATCCGCAACACACAACGGACGTGTGAATTAGGCCTGACTGCCACAACAGCCAACAGACAATGGCTCCTGGAGGTTGACGATTAGGTTACAAAGCGTATTTGCTGGCAATTGGAAAGCGTGGGGTGAAAATTTCCACTCAATACATAGTCTATGACTTTCCCCGAGTTACAGGAGGCGGCTGTGCAAAGTTTCGTGATTGTAAATGCGAATTCCTTTAGCTGACATACATACATACACTCAGCTTTATATATTAGACATAGTGATAAAGTGAGGGGGTTAACTTGACAAGGGAGATATGTTCCTTACTGGGTATTAAGATGTTACCTGGCTAATGCTTCACTCACAGATCCAGGCAAATAAAAGCTCACTTAGGAGCTGCTCAGGCATGCAGCAGTGCATGGAGTCTTTGCTGATTCAGAGAACTGTGAACCAGGATAATCCATATACCTGTAGCTTGGTGAGAGCAAATACTTCACAGGTGTGAACTGTGCCTTATTACCGAAAAGCAGGGAAAAAAATGACCGTGTTTAATTTTGTTCTTTTGGCCATAAAGCATATTTCGTTATCTATATATTTCATGCTTAACAAAGGCGAATGTATTATTGATGGAATTTATGTTGGTTAGAAATAAACTACTAGCTGTTGTTTTTTGGAAGAAACCTGGACTAAGACTGTTTCTTTGCCAAAGCTTATTCCCCAAAAGGTTACAATAAATATACATATACAGTATTTTCGCTGACACTAGTGATGGTAGTAAAATTACACAGATGATAGCGTAATTATTGTATTTTATTTCTTGTGTGGACAGAATGATGGTGAGGATTTATCTGGCCATGTAAAAAATCTCTGAAGACAGTTATTACCACATGCATACCTTCTGATTATTGCTAATAATTCAAGATATGGATCTTAAATTAATACTAGTTAGGGGAAATAATTCCCAGTGCAAGATTCTGCTCCTATTTTAGTGAAATAATCAGTATGGCTTAATCCCACAGACAGCTCATTAACTCACTCTATCATGACATCCCAGACTACACACATTACTGCTGGGCATTTAAAAGGAGGGACTCTTTTCTTAGCATGTACTCAGAAAACTGATGTTTACATGCCATTGTGCACTATATATATATATATATATATATATATATATATATATATATATTATATCAAATTCTTGATATTTTTTTATGTACATATATATTAATGAGAAACCAAGTTAACTGATTGGATATTATTAGAATTCTTATATTTTTTCCCTCTTAAACATCTATAATAACTGTTGGAAAACATTTTGTAACTAAGCCTAATTAATTGAAGTTTATCATAATAATATAATGACTATACCTATTATTACTTTTACTACTAGAATATGAGAATGACAATCCGACCATGGGTGTCCCCGCCGAAAACACGTGTATCAATAAGTATTGTGGCTAATAAAGGGCCAACCCAATTAGTAACCTGGTTGCAGTTGCAGTTTTTAGCAATTGTTGGTCATCCTAATGCAGTTTTAGGAAGTTCTGAGGTAGGACACCTTCTTTGAGTGAGGCCAGCTGAGTTCGCATAGCTAGCCAGCCAAGTCATCACGTCATCTAATTATAGGTCACAGTGTGCGGTGTGTGTATTGTTGCATGAATGTGATTCGACAGCTATTGACGTAGTGTCGGACAAGTGTGCAGGTCATTGAGTGCATTTGTTCTCAGCACAGCAACATTCACAGGATTGTCACCATCTAGGAACAAACCGCAGGTGGCTCATTCCCCTAGCTCATCCATGCACCGAGTCCTGTCGAGTGGCTGCTAGCTATATAGTGAATCTCCCTGGCTTCATACTTACACTAGCAAAGACAGCTAGTAGTGAATTAGAGATTGTGCACATCTCCATTTCCCAGGATATCAATCACTTCAGTGCCATTCGGTCACAGCATAGTTTTTAACTGTTTGTCTTGGCTCACAGCCATTTTATTATTAGATATTAATAAAAGTCAAGTCTTTATCACCACAATATACCTGGTTCAAGATAGGGTTAAGGCTTTTAGGCATTGTAAATAAGTATAATATATTCACCCTTACCCAGGTTAGGTCCCTTTATTTGTTAAACAAATATTCAGTACGTCACATCGACAATATATGATTATATGACTAGTGCAGCCAATCACTGGTATCAACAGTGTACTTTTGAGGCCAATGATTTGCTGCAGCGGTAATGTTTTGTCAGGAGTTAATTAGACAGTAGTTCTGGAGCAGTGAATGAATTTCTGAATTCAAGGAATTAAAAAAATTGCTTTATGGCAGCCCCATGGGCTATAGACCCAATGGTCAGGAGGGGACCCTATGGGAAAGTTTTCTAGGTATGCTCTGTGACCTGCGCAGAGATCGTTTGTTTTGATTTGATAATCGCCTATTGTGAATGGTGGATCCTGTCTTATCTATACACATAGATATCATTATAAGTAGTATTAGAATGAGTTAACAGCAGCAAAGTATTCTGTACAAACCAAGAAATGGCACCAATTATGAAACATAGTGGCCAGTGCGAAAACTACAGTTTTTTGTTTAAATATAAAAAGTGACATGGAAACTAAAAGATAGCATTATAAAAATTCTTTAAAAATATGTTAAACATAAAAATGATTTAAACAGCAAGTCATATTCTGATGACACATTCCCTATAATTGCATCTGTCACACTTTTAGCTAATCTTAGACAACCCCTATATTTGAAAAAACCTGTCAAGATTAAGAGATAAAGGGAGAGAGCGAGAGAGAGGGCGAGAGAGAGCAAACTTGGCAAGATTTGGATTGAGAGAGGGGTTTAGGAAAAGTATTTTGAATATGTTTCCCAGAAACCCAGAAGGACATGGCCTACAATACAATACCTGTCTGTCTGTCTCTATCTCTCTCTCCCTCTCTTTTGAACCAATTCACTCATCTTTAAATATCAATATCTAATCCTTCAATAAGATGGAATTCTCCCATGTATCTCAAGAGAATGTGACCACTCAAGATTTGGTTCAGGTTTGCTAAACAACAGGTGATCCAATTGCCCTTAAAAGTAGTATATAAGTAATCTAGTCTCCTAGTACTCAGAATTTGTAGGAAAATTTGTTACCTATTTTCATTTATTTCTTATGATTTTTTTTTTCTTTTCCCCTCCTTCCTCCCCAAGATCGCAAACGCAATTGAAGCAGAAGCAAATCAGGTCTGAGTAACACTGACATGCATAGATATGGGTAAACACACGTTTGATGGTGTTAACAAGCAGTGTGTTTAAAAACACATCATGCTATGTGTTATGCTTTTTCATATTCCAAAGCTTACAAAAATTGACACTTATCGAGGCAGATGGTGTTTAAACACACAGAGTGTTGTGGGATAAAAAAAAAACAAGAAAACAAAACAAAACTGTGGTTTAGTGGGGTATTATGCATCCAAAAAGTATGCCTTGATAGGGTCAGAATGCCTGCCCATACAACATACACAAGTGTTAATTGTCAGAAGAAAAGTGTCTAGTATTGAAAAAGCCTAGAAAAAAATAATTTTTAATTGGAAGCAGCAGCTGTGCAGTGTGAGGAAATGATACATACGGTACATATTTGCAGGCAGGCAGCAGAATGAGTTAGCAGCAACCTTATAGAAGGTGATCATAGGAAGGCAGCAGCAGTGGCATGAAGGCAGTATGATAAAGGCAGCAGCAGCCATACAGAACATGATGGTCGGCAGGCCGTAGCATTGACATGATGTCAGTGGTGGCATGATGGATCCAGCAGCAGTAGCTATGCAGGTCATTATTGTTGGCAAGCCAAAAAGTGGAATAATGGCAGCAGCAACATGATGAAGGCAGGATGACAGGCAGACAGCAACAATAGAAAGATAGGGCACCATCAGCAAAACCAGATCTATTCATCAGCCTCAGCCTCATCCAGAGGAGTGGGAAAATCCTCTCCAATCTAGGTTTGGTTAATTTTGACAAAAGTGATATTTTGGACACTGTTGGAGGACAACTTGTACCACCCCGATACCTGGTTATAACGTAATTTGTACTCCCTTTCTGCCAGATGAGAACATTCCCCATTTTGATTTGATAGCGAGGGTCTAAAAGCATGGTTATCCAGTAATCATCAGACTTTTTGATGTCAATTTTATGCCTGGCACTGCATAAGCAAGCAAGCATAAAGATCTCCATTCTGGCCAGTGTGCCAGAGGAGCCAGTTCTTTGTTGCTATGTTGCTACCCAATTTTCTTCAGGTTCAAGGCAGCCACAATCTTGAAACGATTTTCGCTGAATACCTTGCCCTTTTGGAGTCGACTGGGTGACAGAGGAATCTTTTTAGCTTAATGTTCTTTAGAAACTGCTCATCTGTGTGGCTACTATCGCCCAGGCCAATCAGCTACAACACTGCATTGCAACGCTAAATTTGACACATGATCGGAAGGAGGGCGAGTGGGAGCGACATTTTGCCCTGCTGCTGTTGGGTATAGGAGTATGTCCATGGAAGAAGAAGCAAAGGAGACGGATAAGTGCCTGGTGTGGGAACCAGGACGACACGATCGTGGGGGGTTCAAAATGATCTAGCCTTGTTGCTGAGGTGCTGCCACGTTGCTGCCACAAAAAACATTGACCCGGTTGGCCATGAAAGAATTGTATTGTCCCTGCCTGTAAATTCTGCTCCAGGTGTTCACCATGGCGTGGACCTTGCCGCACAGCCATAATCACAGAGAGCGGCCCATGTTCGCCACTAAGTAAGAGTACATGGCAGGCATGGATTTTTTGGGAGAAATAATGGTGGCTATGTATCTTCCAGCAAGCCTGAGTGCATACCCTCAGCTCCTAAAGGCAGCATACTTGACTAAGTGATACAACAGGGACTGCACTGCCAGCAACTTGAATTTTGTGTACCAGCAGAAATGAATGATTACAATGTGAAATACAAAGTACTGCCCATGGATGTGGCCTGGTCACCACAAGAGGGACTAGCGGAAGGAGGGAACTGTTGCTGTAGTTAGCTGCCACCTTTGCTTGCCTATGGGATGAGGCAATGCTGCTTCATGTGGTTCAGTAGAGCTGTGGTGCCTATGCTTGTGTTTGCCTGCCCATGTCTTATTTCGTTCTTCCACATCTTGCACATGACAATGCTTCTGTCTTTCGGCAGTGTGGAGATAAAAAGCCAGTGGTAGAGGCACATGGATTCTGCCCTCTATTGCTGCCACCACTATGCTCTTCCTTTAATGCTGCCTCCTCCTTCTCAGCAGACCAATCTGGCTGCAAGGTCCTATCTATCACACAATCATCATCGGAGTCCCCACACTCCCTGCCGCTTTTATTAGTCTGTGAGTAGTGTTCAGCGAACAATTCGAGCATAGTTCGGATTTGTACAGAATTTTGGGGTGTTCGGGACCCGCCGCAGTTGTTTGGCGATTTCTTCCCGCTTTCTGAAGGGCTGCACAGCAGCCAATCAGCTAGCATTTTACTTCGTGCCCTAAGAAGCCATCACAGCCATGCCTACTAATGGCATGGCTGTGATTGGACAAGTGCAGCATGTGACCCAGCCTCTACTTCAGCTAGAGTCACGTAGCACCACACGTCACGCTGCTCTGATTAGTGTAGGGAGAGGACACAGCTTCTGTAAGGGCGAGATTAGGCAGGGAAAAGTCAGGAAAAGCACCTAAAGAAGTGATCGATCTACAGCTGTGAATCATTCAACTTCTGCTACTTAATTGCTCACTGGTTTTTAGGCTGCACAGAGCGTTTTTCTGTCACTTTTTTATGGGGTGATCGGCGGCTTTTTTGTGACTTGTGGTGCACCAGCACAAGCTGCCACCAAGTTCATCAATCCATCAATACTAGTTTCTTTTTTTGTTGCTATTTTCTACATCAGGGGCTTGGCTGTGCTTATTGTCACCCCTAGAAACTCAGGATAGAAATTTCTTATTTAAGGGGTTAAATTCAATTGCCAAAATAGCAATCCCCTAAATCTGGTGTTCCAGCTGTGGCTAGCCAAGTGTAATACTGTCTGCTGTCTGGCAAAGGATAGATTATATTCTGTGGTGAAATTCAATTGCCAAAATAGCAATACCCTGAATCTGGTGTCCCAGCTGTTGCAGGCCTAGTTTAGATCTGTCAGTAAAAGGGTATATTTTTTTCTGTGGTGAAATTCAATTGCCAAAATAGCAATACCATAAATCAGTGGTTTCAGCTGTGCCAACTTTATAGTGTCCGGCAAAAGATAGATTTTGTTCTAGGGGGAAATTCAATATTCAAAATAGCAATACCCTGAATCTGGTGTTCCAGCTGTTGCAGGTCTAGTTTAGATCTGTCCATAATAGGGTATATTTTTTGGGGGGATAAAATTCAATTGCCAAAATAGCAATACCATAAAACAGTGGTTTCAGCTGTGGCTGGCCAAGTTTAATAGTGTCCGGCAATGGGTATATTTTGTTCTGGGGTGAAATTCTATTGACAAAATAGCAATACCATAAATCAGTGGTTTCAACTGTGGCTGGCCAAGTTTAATAGTGTACGGCAATGGATATATTTCGTTCTGGGGTGAAATTCTATTGAAAAAATACCAATACCATAAATCACTGGTTTCAACTGTGGCTGCCCAAGTTTAATAGTGTACGGCAAAGGATATATTTTGTTCTGGGGTGAAATTCAATTGCCAAAATAGCAATACCATAAATCAGTGGTTTCAGCTGTGGCTGGCCAAGTTTAATAGTGTACGGCAAAAGATATATTTTGTTCTGGGGTGAAATTCAATTGCCAAAATAGCAATACCCTGAATCTGGTGTTCCAGCTGTTGCAGGCCTAGTTTAGATCTGTCCCTAAAAGTGTATATTATTTTCTGGGGTGAAATTCAATTGCCAAAATAGCAATAGCATAAATCGGTGGTTTCAGCTGTGGCTGGCCAAGTTTAATAGTATAAGGCAACGGATATATTTTGTTCTGGGGTGAAATTCAATTGCCAAAATAGCAATACCATAAATCAGTGGTTTCAGCTGTGGCTGGCCAAGTTTAATAGTGTCCTGCAAAGGATATATTTTGTTCTGGGGTGAAATTCAATTGCCAAAATAGCAATACCATAAATCAGTGGTTTCAACTGTGGCTGCCCAAGTTTAATAGTGTTCGGCAAAGGATATATTTATTTCTGGGGTGAAATTCAATTGCCAAAATAGCAATGCCTTAAATCTGGTGACCCAGCAGTGACTGGCCAAGTTTAATAGTGTCCGTCATAGGACACATTGTGTTCACGTTGTTATTTTACATCATTGATTCTTGATTGTGGTGAGAAATTGAGGCATGATAGTACTGATTTTGGGATATTCACATTATTTTATTCATAAGTAAGTCCGTTCACCCTTGATTACGCTGTGAAATTACAGTCTGAAACTACTGCTAGTTTACACTTACAGTTACAGACAGGTTCCAGAGCCTTCTAAGGGAATGGGCAGTGGCCAAAATGTTTCTGGAGCTTGCAGATGTAGCAGCAGAAGGAGAAGCGGTAGCATCAGTGGCATTGACAGTCCAGAGCTGCCAGTGTTATCCAGTAGTCGTGTTTTGACCACTAACCCAGCTGTGGTTGACTGGTTCTTCAACATTATCTTACGTAATATCAGACACCCACAGCCAGGAGTCGGTGGGTACTTCTGACACCACACTTAGTTGGCATGGCACAGGAACAAGCTCTGTGCCCCCACCTGTCCTGAACCAAACATAATCAAAAACAAATAAACCATGATGGTAGGTCTCCACGTTCAAAGTATTAAGTAGGGTCCTATGGGTGGTAGACTCTAAAAACAGTACATTTTATTGATATACATTAAAATGAACGCAAATCCAATCAATTCTATATATAGACAAAAATCTCTCCAAAAATCCACAAAATCCTATAAGTGTGGATAACACCAGAGAGGGAAGGTAGATGATACCAATCATCGAGGATTTGGCTATGAGGAGACAGGTGTGGTATCCCTACCGTATCCCTAATATCTCTCTCAGCCCGAAGAACTCACCTGATGGTGGTAAGTCTTCGTCCACGTACCTATCCCTAGAAACCTGCGTATCCCTGAAAACACCTGAACACCCCGACGTGTTTCCCCCTATCAAAGGGTTCCTCAGGGGGTCAATACAGCAAAAACAAATATACTCAGGTATCCAGCCCCCTCAGGGATCCTCTGATGTCCTGGACATCAGAGGATCCCTGAGGGGGCTGGATACCTGAGTGGCTGCCACAATATATGTGTCATCTGACTAGTGCTGCCTCATATGGATCAGGTATTGCTGGCTAAGACCAGCCCCCTCTCATGTTAATGTTACAATTATCATTTATTTATATCTGTTTTTGCTGTATTGACCACCTGAGGAACCCTTTGATAGGGGGAAACGCTTCGGGGTGTTCAGGTGTTTTCAGGGTTACGCAGGTTTCTAGGGATAGGTACGTGGACGAAGACTTACCACCATCAGGTGAGTTCTTCGGGCTACAAAACACTCCCTCCTTAAGCGGCAAAGGCAGAATAGCATTCCCTAACATTGCCTGATATGCGACGTTTTCACCCGTTGGAACTCCACACTCCCCATGTTGGACCGACTATATGAGCAGAGGCCATTAACAATTTATTTTTGATGCAGGAAGCCCGGACCACTCCCCTGGGTAACTTCGACGTTAGCCAGCTGTTGATAAATCTGGCTTGCCAGGGGACAGGAGACATGGCGCCTACATCTCATGGCCACCAGAACCTTGTGAGGGCTGAACTGGCGGAGGAGGAGGACATTCATATACAACCAATGAATACAGAAATCGGTGATTTTTCTGCGCAAGTGACAGGAGAGGAGCAGGAGGAGCTAGAGGGTGATGAAGAAGGCCATGCAGATAACCCCGACACACTGTGGCAGTATGCAGTGAAGATGGAGGTAGGTAATCCTTCTGAGTCCCTTTCACAAATGGCCAGATGCATGCTGAGTTTCTTGCCTTGTGAAAGCTGTAGTATCACCATTTGGCAGAGGGATGAATACTGGCCACCATGTTAGATCCTTGCTACAGCTCCAAAATAGGAACCTTTTTTCCAACCGTTTAGAGGGAGGATAAACTCAACTACTATCAAGACATCCTATGTAGATAGTTGGCCGCTACCTATGTGCGCAATTGCCCATCCTCATGAGGGTCTAACTGGGAGGTTGGCCCTCTGTGTTCACAATCCACTACCATGACTGCTGGAGGGGGTGGGAGGGCAGGAGCAGCACCAGTTCCATCAGCAGCAACTTAAATCTAGAGTCTAATGAGCACTTTTCTTCACCCCCCTACTGAAAAAAACACCCAGCAGCAGCAAAACATGGAGCAGAACCTGAACCAGCAAGTGGTGGCCCACTTGGATTGCACTCTGCCACCCCACAGCCAACTTTATTTGTGGCAGCAACGGGCCGAGTTTGCTCTGGACAGGCTTTCCTGCCCGGCCAGTAGTGTGGAATCAGAGTGGGTTTTTAGTGCAGCGGGGGTATAGTTACCACAAAGAGAACTCGCCTTTCAACCCAAAATGTGGAGAAACTGACCTTTGTAAAGATGAATCAGGCGTGGATCAACCAGGATTTCTACATGACAGTGCCTGATGCTTCAGACCAGATCATTCAGCTTGAAAAAAGACCCAATTCTTCTGGCCACCTGCTTCGGTCACTATTCTGATGCTGTCACCCACCTGATGCCACACAACTGCTGCCTCTGCTGCCATCTTCTCCTACTGCCACTATCTTGTGCTGTTATGGCCACTGTGTTGACCCCCACTCTACACTTTGTGACTGGGCCACTATGTTGACTCCTCATGTGGTTGCCACCCTCCCCACTCTGTGAAGGGGTACTGTGTTGACTTCTCATGCGATTGCCACCCTCCCAACTCTTTGATTGGTCCACTGTGTTGACTGCTCATGCGTTTAACACGTTTCCCACTCTACCTTCATAGATAATTATTTTAAAGGGTGTTCATACAAACCAGAAAACTCTTTACATGAATTTTCCAATTTGAACAATCTCTTTTATCAGAATAGTCTTCAAATAAGTTGATCACAGGGTATTGCATTATGAAGTACAATATAATAAGCCCTATCTGTGGCATTGGATCTGCCAAAGTTATGAAGAGGCACAGGTCTCTACATAACTTCAGCTCATCCAGCACCATTCTAAATATAAACCAGGAGTAGCAATGTAAACCTGGCATAGAAAATGAATAATGAGACGGTCCTCCCAGCTCATCCCCTTCCCCACCCACGTCACGCCCACTTTTTTAGACCTGGCGTGAGCAGGGAAAAGTCGCAGATTCTGGTGCAACTGACCATTGCACCGCCATCTGCCTCTTAAATATGCCTAATATAAGCGTATTTCATTATATTAAATTACCCCTTAATGGTCTGGCCTGTGGAGTATGAAGATACCTAGGAGAACAGCAAGGATGAGAGAGTTTGTAACAGAAAGGAGTTGTCAAGGGCAGAGAATAGGTCAAGGTGGAGGAGGAAAGAGAAATGGCATTTGGCTTTGGCATTTAGTAGATCGTTAGTGAGTTTCATTAGGGCAGTTTTAGTTGAATGGTGGGGTCGAAAGCCAGTTGTTGCCAGTCAAAGAGGGAAATGCTTTTTAAGTAGCTTTGAGGCAAACTGGAGTAGTGATATGGTGCAAAGAGGATGGATGAAGGGAAGGCTTTTTAAGGATATGATGGTAACATGTTTAAAACAGAAATGGAAGACACCGATGTTAGGTGATAGGTTGAATAGGGCTGGGATAAACATTGTGGTGAGGTTGGGGATGAGGTGGGGTGGGATCGAGTCACGTGCATAGGTGGTGATTTGTGATTTGGAGAGTAGAGGGGAAAGTTTTTCATCAGTAATAGTGAAGAAGCTGGTTTTGAGGGAAGAGGAATGAATACATGTAGAAAGGCTGCAGGAACTGATGGCTGAAGCTTTCTTTGATAATGTTGATAGTTTTTTTTAAGTATGTGGCAAAGTCCTCAGCTGAGATGAGAGGTGAGGGAGGAAGCACCAAGGGACAGAGTAGAGAGTTTATAGTGTTAGATAGCAGTTTAGGGTTGTGAGAAAGGGAAGATATGAGAGTGGTGAAGTAGGCCTGTTTTGCCGCAGCTAGTGCAGACTTGAAATAAAAAAAAGGATGGTTTAAATGTGTAAAAGTGTTCCTTGGAGTAGGGTTTCTTCCATCATCACTCTGCAACCCTAGAAGCTTGCCTCAGTACTTGAGTCAAACTGGTGTGTCAAATATTTCTAGTTTTGTTATGAGGGGTTCTGAATATATGATATTATTTCAGACATGATTACTGTATGTCCTCCCATGAAACACTTTTTAAGAAGACAAACACAATACACTGATTATTTAAATAATTTAAAAATAATATTTTATCTAAAACATAAAATACTGCAGATAAACAATATGCTGTGTGTTTCAATATTGGTATAAAATGTTGTCCCTAGGTTACCATCAAACTATCCAGCAATGCACTACAAAATCAAAGACAGCACTTCATTTATATTGACTAAGGCTTCTAGCAACATCAGTTAGTAGCCCAGGAAATCCTTCTTATGTAAAGAAATTGAAATCTCCATGGAAACTTGTATGAAAAATATACTCCAAGGGCATGATTTGTCAAAGAAACCACAGATGCAATAACAAACACATCGTGCTGCTTAGTTTTCCAAAAATCCCCTGATTTATCAACTATTACAATTATCCTGAGCCTGAAACTGGCATAACAACAGGCAGGCAATTTATTATTTATTTCTAAATGTGAAATTACAAATTGAATTCATACATTTTTTAATGCAGCAGGGTACCATTTTCAATTTTTCTTCATTTTTATTTTTCAAAGGGAATGATCGGCTGCGTTTGAAGAACAGATGTGTTCTTTAAAGCTGAAAACTATATGTTCTTAAAACTAGAAATAGGATTGTTTTCTGATACTATTTATTCCAAGAACTAACTTCTTGACATAGGAAAGAAAATGCTTTACATATTTTAAAATTAGTTCTTAAATTGTCTACTAGTGTTGAGCGAATCGAAGTTGACAAATTAGAATTTGATCCAATTTCAATGAAAATTTGTTTAGTTGCAGAGCTGAATTTCCTTTCAACCAGCAGCATGGGGTAGCAATCAGTTCAGCGCTCTTAGGATTACCATGCATTATAGCGATTTATTTATATGAATAAAAGGACTGAAAAATACAAGCAAATCTTCAAAAGAATGAGTATTATTTATACCTCACGAATAACCTTTTGAATATGACTAACTGAGTGGATTATATGGATGAATTTGTGGAGCCTAAGAGAGGTTCGGAATCAGGTCGTGGTATACTACAGGTGAAGCAACAGTTGATGATTGAAGTAATTTTTCAAGTCACCGGAGGATGTCAGCATGGCCGTTTGTAGAATCTGTTGGCAGAAGGTGAAGCATGTCCATCATCACATGCAGCGTCACCATAAAGTGGCCTGGTGAAAACCGTGGCACTAATATAGTGGTACAGCCTGAAGCAGCAACTGCTGCATCAACAAATAGCCAGCACCCCTTCTCCAGCAGTCAAGGCTCCACCACCTCAGCAGAAGTGATCTGTGTTTCCTTCCCAACATCTACTGGTCCTGATGCTCCTGCTCTTTCTTCCCTTACACCTCATCACTCATTTCATCAGCATTTAGCAATTGATGCCCAAGGCAATTGAAAAAAGACAATAGTATGTGTGCACTCATCCAACAGCATAGAAGCTGAACATACTCCTGCCAAGTTGCTGGTACTACAGTCCCTCCCTTTCCATGTGGTTGACTCTGCATCTTTCAGAGAACTGATCACTTCTATTGAGCCAAGGTGGAGAGTCCCAAGATGTCATTATTTCTCCAAAAAGTCTGTATCAGTCCTGCACTCGTATGTTGAACAGAAGGTGGGCCAGTCTTTCAGCCTCTCGGTGCCTGCTTGTTTCAAAATGAAAGGAGGAATCTGATTGGTTGCTATGGGCAACTAATCCAGTTCTATTTTAAACTAGTTTGATAAATTACCCCCATAGTTTTTAGGAAAACTTATTTAATTCTGTTTATTTGTTTTATTTTTCCCTTCCTTCTCCCCAAGCTCTCTAATGAAATGACAGCAATAGTAAATAATGTTTGAGCGACACTGTCTTACAAAGCTATGGGTAAACACACGTTTAACAGTGTTAACATACTAAATGTATAGTGCGTAAAAAAACAGTGCACTGGCATAAATGTTATGCTTTTTCATATTTCAAAGCTTCCAAAAATTGTCCCTTATCAGTGGAAAATAATGTGCAAACACCCACCGTGTTATGGGATTAAAAAAATAAATTATTGTTTGGGGTGAACCAAGCATCCACAAATTATGCTTTGCTCTACATAAAGATGGCTTAGGCTATAATAAGATTGTAAACACCCTAAGACTGAGCTCCAGCAAAGTGGCCAAGACCATACAGCGGTTTAACAAGGCAGGTTCCACTCAGAACAGGCCTGGCCATGGTCGACCAAAAAAGTTGAGTACACATGCTCAGCATCATATCCAGAGGTTGTCTTATCAAAATAGATGTATTAGTGCTGCCAGCATTGCTGCAGTGGTCAAAGGGGTCGGGGGGTCAACCTGTCAGTGCTCAGAGCATACGCCGCACACTGCATCAAACAAAGCCCGCAAACAGTTTACTGAATACAAGCAGACCAAGGACATGGATTACTGGAACCATGTTCTGTAGTCTAACGAGACCAAGATAACCTTATTTGGTTCAGATGGTGTCAAGCATGTGTGGCTGAAGGGTGGCTAAAGAAACTGAGGGTAAAGGTTCTGGACTGGCCAAGCATGTCTCCAGACCAAAACCCTACTGAGCATCTGTGGAGCATCCTCGAATAGAAGATGGAGGAGCTCAAGGTCTCTAACATCCACCAGCTCCGTGATGTCATCAAGGAGGAGTGGAAGAGGATTCCAGGGGCAACCTGTGAAGTTCTAGTGAACTCCATGCCCAAGAGAGTTAAGGCAGTGCTGGAAAATAATGGTGGCCACACAAAATATTGACACTGTGGGCAGAATTTGGCCATTTTCACTCAGGGGTGTACTCACTTGTGTTGCCAGTGGTTTAGACATGAATGGCTATGTGTTGAGTTATTTTGAGGGCACACCAAATGTACACTGTTATACAAGCTGTACACTGACTACTTTACATTGTATCAAAGTGTCATATCTTCAGTGTTGTCCCATGAAAAGATAGAATAAAATATTGACAAAAATGTGAGGGGTGTACTCACTTATGTGAGATACTTGTACATTTAACCCTTGCATCCTGAAACTATTTATGAAGATTATTTTGTGGCACAGCAGGTTACAGGCAGTTGGATCCAATGAACTGATAAATGAGGAGAATGGTCATGGGGTATTCCAGGAGTGACACAAGAAGAAAGCCCCTCCTTCCCCTCTCTTGCCCCACAGGTGGAAGACCCTTCTTCGGCCATCTGCTTTTCCTCCTTTTCCACATCATCTCTCTCTGCTCCTCCTCTCTCTGCATCTTACCAACTTTTCTCAGACATGGAGACTGGAAAGGATGATTTGGAAGAAGAAAGACAGCAAACAATGAGGATTACAGATGAGCAAAGTTTTCAAAAGTTTAAATCACACGCTTCTCCAAATTTTTTTCCAAAATGTACTTTGTTCCAAATTACTTTCTCACAGAGTATGGTAAATCAGCTATATTGCGGCCTGCAGGGAATGTGTATCTCGGTGTACATCACTGTCCATTGCAGCAACATGAATTTGCGAAGATCTAGAATATAGTGCTATATCTTCGTAATTGCAAATATTCTAGATTTTTTACATCAGTACCCTCACTGCTTCTTGCTTGTGGGCCAATGAGAAAGCTGCAAAATCTTTGTCAGAGCTTATCAACATCCCTAGCAACCAACAGGAAAGTTGCCTACCCCTTACTATATAGGAAACTCTCCAGCAGCCATTTTGTGCTGTTTTTTTGCAGTTCTGAGAGAGAGAGAGAGAGAGAGAGAGAGAGAGAGCAGTGTCATTGCTGTGCTCTGTGCTTTGCTGAGTCATCTGGATCCTTATTTAATTACATTAGATAGTTATTTAGCTCATATATATGATCCAGATAGTTAGTGGGAGATAGTCAGTGTAGGTTAGATAGTAATATAGTGTAGCTGATGTAGCAAAAGTGAGCCACGCCTGTATTGCGGCCGCAATACGCGCATATTACAATGCCGATTTTTGCAATGATAAAAATAATTACTGGAGATCACTAATTCAAAAATTTTCCAATTTATGGCGAATATTAGGCCAAAAATTTATGAAATATCGTGAAAACGAATATTGCCTATGCTGCTTATCACTAATCACAATGTACAAGGAAATTCAGATTTGTTGCAAAAGGAATTTTTCCTAAACTTTGGATCAAATTCCACTTTGGATGCTTCAACTGTAACTTGGATAGTCATCAAACCAAATATTATTTGTAATCAATGCAGACATCCATCTAATTTAAAAGGGTTCACTGAGTTTTTCTTGCAATTTTATTATTAAAACAGTAGCAAATTGCATAAACCATAGCAATCTACTTCATATTAAAGAGAACCATTCCTAAGTACAGAATGAAAGCAAAAACCTCCTCTACAGAGATTTAGTGTCACCACCGGTTCTCGGAGACGGTCGGTCAGAGGTTCCTCCCTGTCTTGTGTATGACGTTCTTTGTTTTGGTTTCACTTTGCTCAGTTCCTTTCTCTCCCTCAGCTGCCTCTTATCTTTGATTAATTGGTTTGCTTTATATTCTCTCCCTTACTGCTCCTCCTTGCGGTTTATATTACTTCCTGGATGAAGTGTTCACTGCTGGAGGCTGCAGTTGTCTTGCTCTAAGATAAGTGCATTCCGTTTACTTTGTGTTTTGTTTGCTGGCTTGATTCTAGGTGACCCTGACTCCCTCCGTATTCAGTGCAGGGAGCAGGTGGCCGTTCCCCTCACTACTATAAGGAATTCAGGTGTCACTCAGTTATAGGTACGAGGGCATGTATCTGTCTACCACTGGGACTTGTACATGTGCATAGCACTTAGGGAGAGTTCGTAGGGATTTATAGGGCCCTCCTATGTTCTCCTTAGTTTGGGATCAAGCCAGTCTGTCATTATTTATCAGTTCCTGCTAACTGTCCTCCATCCTTGACATTATAAACCGCCATAACCGTCTCAAGCATGGATCTGGTTTCAGCCTTGATTGACCGCATGCAAGGTCTTTCTCTGGAGGTAGCAGATCTCCGTGAAACTGTTTCTCAGCTTTAGGTGACCGGTTCTGCTGGCGTTCATGGAGTTTGTTCCGAGCCTAAAATCTCTCTTCCGGATACGTTTTCCGGGGGTAGTGAGAATGTTATTAGTTTTAGAGTGGCTTGCAAACTCCATTTTCGCTTACGGCCCCATTCTTCTGGTGATGAGGAGCAGAGGGTGGGGATCATCATCTCGCTGCTCAGGGATAACACTCAGTCTTGGGCCTTTTCGCTGCCGGCGGGGGCACGCTCCCTCTGATCGGTAGATTAATTTTTTATAGCCCTGGGTCAGATATATGATGATCCGGATCGTATTGCTCTGGCTGAATCTAAACTGCGTCTTTTATGCCAGGATAAACAGTCCGCAGAGATATATTGTTCTGAATTTCGGAGGTGGGCAGCTGATACTGGTTGGAATGACGCTGCACTCCGAAGTCAATTTGGTCATGGTCTTTCTGAGAGATTAAAAGATGCATTTGCGTTTCGTGAGAGGCCAGTGTCTTTCGAGTCTGCCATGTCTCTAGCTGTTCGTATTGACAGGCGTCTGAGAGAGAGAGAGGAGACTACTCTTTCCTGTCATATTCAGCCCAAGGACACTGGAGTTGTCTCATGCAGTGCACAGGGGTCTCACTCTGTCTCTATACCCTCCGTGGAGGACCCCATGCAGCTGGGTTTAGTTGCCTCAGATACTAGAGGATTCAGCCCTCAAAGGAGGGTATGTTTCTGTTGTGGAGGTATTAACCATTTAGCTAATGTTTGCCCTTCTAGGAGGTTCATGGGGTTTCCTGAGGGTAATAAAAAGAAAAAGATGAAGAAACCCTCTAATAACTTTCCATTTGCTACAATTGGCAAGGTTAATGCGGAAATTGAAGATTTGCCGTTTGCTTGTAGTTCACGTTTTCTCCTACCTGCCAGGGTGGCGCTAGACAGCAAGAACTTTGTTTGTGAGATTTTTGTTGATAGTGGAGCAGCTGTCAATCTCCTTGATAGTCAATTTGCTACAACACATGGTTTCCAGGTGTGCACTTTGGAAAAAGCTATACCTGTTTTTGCTAGCGATTCCACTCCACTTTCTCAAAAATTGTTAAAGGGCATAGTTCACAATATCCGTTTGACTGTGGGTGACACTCATGTTGAGGATGTGTCATGTTTTGTCTTAAGCGGATTACCTACTCCTCTAGTGTTGGGGCTACCCCGTCTCACTAAACACAACCCCACCATTGATTGGCAAGCAAGGCAAATAAATGGTTGGAGTGAGTATTGCAGAGAGAATTGCCTCACGGCAACTCTCGCAGAGGTTTCTACCAAGACCGTACCTTATTTTCTCTCGGAATTTTCTGATGTGTTTTCCGAGAGTGGTGTCCAGGAGTTGCCCCCTCACCGGGAGTATGATTGTCCAATTAATCTCATTCCAGGCGCCAAGCTGCCTAAATCACGATTATACAATCTCTCTCAACCTGAGAGAGCCGCCATGCGTACTTATATCTCTGAGAGCCTGAGAAAGGGACATATCAGACACTCGAAGTCACCTGTTGCCGCTGGTTTTTTCTTTGTTAAAAAAAAGATAGTTCTTTAAGACCTTGTCTGGATTTCAGGGAGCTTAACCGTATCACGATTCGTGACCCATATCCGCTTCCTCTGATCCCGGATTTGTTTAACCTGATTGTGGGGGCTAAAGTTTTTTCTAAGTTGGATTTAAGAGGGGCATACAACCTTGTCAGGGTCAGGAAGGGGGACGAATGGAAGACGGCCTTCAATACCCCGGAGGGTCATTTTGAGAACTTGGTTATGCCCTTTGGTTTGATGAATGCTCTGGCCGTCTTCCAACATTTTGTGAACAGCATTTTCTATAATTTAATGGGGAAATTTGTTCTGGTGTATCTAGATGACATTTTGATTTTTTCTCCTGATTTCAAGACTCATCGGAACCACCTATGTCAGGTCTTGCTGATTCTGCGGGAGAATAAATTGTACGCTAAACTGGAAAAATGTGTGTTTGCGGTTCCAGAGGTTCAATTTCTTGGTTTTCTTCCCTCCGCTTCTGGTTTTCGGATGGACCCAGGGAAGGTCTGTGCCGTGTTTGATTGGGAGCTTCCTGAAAATCAGAAGGCGCTAATGCGCTTTTTGGGTTTTGCTAATTATTACAGAAAGTTCATTTTGAATTATTCATCTGTTGTTAAGCCACTCACTGATATGACTAAGAAGGGGGTGGATTTTTCCTCATGGTCGGAAGAGGCGCTTCAAGCCGTTTCTAGTATTAAAGAGCGTTTTGCTTCCGCTCCCATTTTGGCACAACCTGATGTCTATCTACCTTTTATTGTTGAGGTGGATGCCTCTGAGGTGGGGGTGGGCGCGGTCTTATGTCAAGGTCCCTCTCCTGCTAAATGGCGACCGTGTGCCTTTTTCTCAAAAAAGCTTTCAGCCGCAGAGAGAAATTACGATGTGGGAAATAGGCAGTTGTTGGCCATCAAATTGGCTTTTGAGGAATGGCGTCATTGGTTGGAGGGAGCCAGACACCCAATTACCGTGTTTACCGGTCATAAGAATCTGGCCTATTTGGAATCAGCCAAGCGTCTGAACCCGAGACAGGCCAGATGGTCCTTGTTCTTTTTTAGGTTTAATTTTGTTGTTACGTTCCGCCCTGGGGTTAAAAATGTGAAGGCGGATGCACTGTCACGTTGTTTTCCGGGAGGGGGGAACTTTGAGGACCCAGGTCCCATTTTGGCTGATGGGGTGGTCGTCTCTGCTCTTTATCCTGATTTGGAGGCAGAGGTTCAGGCAGCCCAGGCAGAGGCACCTGTTCTTTGTCCTCCTGGGAGGTTATTTGTGCCGCTCGCTTTGTGACACAAAGTTTTTAAGGAGCACCATGACAGTGTTGTTGCTGGGCACCCGGGGAGTAGAGCCACAGTGGATCTCATTGTTCGCAGAATTTGGTGGCCAGCTCTTCGTAAGACGGTTGAGGGGTTTGTGGCAGCCTGCGAGACCTGCGCTCGTGCCAAGGTCCCTCATTCACGGCCATCGGGATCTCTCCTCCCGTTACCCATACCTTCCCGTGCTTGGACGCATCTGTCCATGGACTTCATTATGGACTTGCCTCGCTCCTCTGGAAAGACTGTGATTCTGGTGGTAGTGGCTTTAGCACAATGGCGCATTTTATTCCTTTTCCTGGGTTACCCAATGCTAAGACGCTGGCGCAAGCGTTTGTTGATCATATTGTTAAATTACATGGCATTCCTTCTGACATCGTTTCTGATAGGGGCACGCAATTTGTTTCCAGATTCTGGAAGGCCTTCTGTTCTCGCTTGGGGGTTCGGTTGTCGTTTTCTTCTGCTTTTCTTCCGCAGTCGAATGGTCAGACCGAACGTGTCAATCAGAATCTGGAGACATATCTGATTGGGACTTGTACATGTGCACAGTAGTTTTTGAGAGTTCTTAGGGATTTATAGGGCCCTCCTATGTTTTCCTTAGTTTGGGATCAAGCCAGTTTGTCGTTATTTATCAGTTCCTGCTAACTGTCCTCCATCCTTGACATTTTGTTTTGCATTACCAATGTTGTCCATTTGCTCTAATGAATGCATTAAAAATGTACTAAAATGTATCAAAGTGTAAAGCAAAAGGTGCACATAATAGAGATCTTTTTGTGGTGTATTTTGTTGTCAGGGCTCTTTTGAGCATTATGTAGGTGTAAATCAAAGAATGGTTTTAATTCATCTGATATCATTAGTTGAATATGAGGGAAGTTTTTAACATAGATCAGGAACAGTAGCAATCTCTAGTATTTCAGATGTTAAGTACATTAAAAAAGCCAGGGTACTAAATCGTAATTTTATATGCATCGTTATACCCCTTCCTTTGTAACACAAACCATATTCAGTACTTTCACATTCAATGACTTTTTAATGCAGCTCTGTGGCTATCTGCACTCATTGCTTTGTTGAACTGTCAAAGATTAATGTTATAGTGGCGCTCAATACCTTGGGTGCAGAAGTGAAATATCAGCTAGAATGTGACAGAGAAAGTCAATGTGCACTGTGCGAAACTGTCACTTTTACAATTCTTTCTGTAAGATACAGTTCTGCAAGAATTTCACACTTTCTTGAATAAATGCAGGACCATGTGGCCAGTCTCTTGTTATATCTGTATTGAATTCTTTCTATAATGAGATGTGCTGTAAAGATTTATATTCCTAACATTTATATTTCCACATTTATATCTGTCTCCAAAACTTTCCGTTTCAAGAAGGGTTTACTGTATCCAGAGTAAATGTATTTCAGCTGTTTTTGGATTTTTTATTATACTTCTTTTGAATTTAAAAAAATAAAGGAAATATTTACAGAAAACACGTTGCAATTTTCATAGGAAATTAGACTTAGAGGCCAATATGTTTATAAAAGTATTTACTTTAGGGGGTTGTCTGAGGTTTTGATATTGACGACCTATCCTCAGGATAGGTCATCAATATCAGATCAGTGGGAGTCCAACACCCAGCGCCCCCTCCAATCAACTGTTTGAAGAGGACGCCTCGGTTAGTGCCGGGGCCTCTTCCTAGGCCAGTAACATCACAATTACCGATCACATGACCTAGGCACAGCTCAGTCCCATTGAAGTGAATGAGGCTAAGCTGCAATAAGAAGAACAGCCGATATGCAATGTACTTCGCTGTGTTTAGTAAGAGGCCGCAGCACTCATCGAAACACCACAGTCTCCTCAAATAGCTCCTGGTTGTCGGATCCCCACCCCGATTGATGAGCTATCTGTAAAACACATTTAACACAATTTTAACAGTGCCACAGCCTTACAAATTATCTTGATAGAATAGGATGCAAATCTACCTTGGCATATACAGAAAGTGAAGTTCTTAAGTTTGGCTGCCACCTAGATGTGACATAGGAGGTGAATTCCAGCCAATTGGGCAAAAAATAGATAAAAATATTTTTAAAAACTATTTTCTCTATGTACTGTGTGGGATGTAAAACAGCTGATTTATTATGAATCTTAAAGGAGTTGTCTCATCATGGACAATGGGGGCATATCGCTAGTATATGCCCCCATTGTCTTATAGATGCGAATCCCACCACTGGGACCCGCACCTATATCGAGAACAGAGCCCCAAAAGTGAAGGAAGGTGCATTGTGCATGCACATCCGCCCTTTATTCATTTTCTTTGGGGTTGGTCGAAAATAGCCGAGCACTGGCTCGGCTTTTTCCATAGGCCCAATAGAAATTAATGGGAGTGGGGGCCGCGCATACATGGTACGCTCCCATTGACTTCTATGGAGAGCCAGCTTGGTGGTGGCCGAACCGGAGTCCTCCAGCCACCACTAGAGATGGCCCGAACTATTCGCCGGCGAACAGTTCCCGGCGAACATAGCTTGTTCGCGTTCGCCTCGGCGGGCGAACATATGCAATGTTCGGTCCGCCCCCTATACATCATCATTGAGCAAACTTTGACCCTCTACTTCACAGTCAGCAGACACATTCTAGCCAATCAGCAGCATACCCTCCCTCCCAGACCCTCCCAGCTCCTGCACAGCATCCATTTTAGATTCATTCTGAAGCTGCAGTCTTAGTGAGAGGAGGGACAGTGTAGTTGCTGCTGATTTAATAGGGAAATCGATAGCTAGGCTAGTGAATTCAGTGTCCACTCCAGTCCTGAAAGACTCATCTGATCTCTGCTGTAAGGACAAAGGACAGCGTCCTGATAGCACCCCAAAAAGCCCTTTTTAGGGCTGCTACATTAGTCTGCTTTTTTTTTTTTCTCCGTATATATATTGCCCACTGCCAGTGCCCACCACTCACACCGTGTGCCACAGGACTTTGCATCAAACAAAGGCATTTAATTGTTACCCTTTAATCTAAGGTTAGTTGCGTGCCAGTGTGTGTCAGGCCGACTTCCACAGACTGTAGTGTGCCCACTGCCAGTGCCCACCACCACTCATATCGGGTGGCACAGGCATTTAATTTTTACACTTTAGTCTAATTTCAGTTGCTTGCCTACTGCCAGTGTGTGTCAGGCCGACTTGCACAGACTGTAGTGTGCCCACTGCCAGTGCCCACCACCACTCATACCGGGTGGCACAGGCATTTAATTTTTACACTTTAATCTAATTTCAGTTGCTTCCCTGCTGCCAGTGTGTGTCAGGCCGACTTCCACTGATGGTAGTGTGCCCACTGCCAGTGCCCACCACTCATACCGGGTGGCACAGTACCTAGCACGCGTAGTACCACTTATCTAAAAAAAATGACAGGCAGAGGCAGGCCACCCCGCAGGGGCCGTCGTGGTCATGTTGCTGTGATTTCCATTGGCCCTGGAATAATGCCCAGTGTTCAGAGGCCACATACCCTGAACCTGAAAAATTCTGAGGACATAGTTGACTGGCTTAGACAGGACACCCAATCTTCAACAGCTTCCGCTAAGAACCTTGATGAACCATCCTCCTCCAGCTCAGCTTCGATCACCTGCTCTCAAGTTACCACGCTCCCGCCCGCTGCCACCACCACCACTACCACCACAGCCACCACAGCTGCTTCACTTGATCCGTCAGAGGAGTTATTTACACATCAGTTGTATGCAATTAGTGATGCTCAACCATTATTGCCAAATTATGTAGATTACAGGGATATGTCTCAGTCAGGCAGGATTACACACATGGACGTACAGTGTGATGATGATGATGTTGTACCCGCTGCTGCTTCCTTTGCTGAGGTGTCAGATACAAGTGAAGCAGTTGATGATGACGATGTGTCCACGGATGCCACATGGGTGCCTGCTCGAAGAGAAGAAGAGGGGGAAAGTTCAGAAGGGGAGACAGAGAGAAGGAGGAGACGAGCTGGAAGCAGGGGGAGGTCGTCGCAAGGAGTTAGTGGCACAGTCAGACAGCATGTGTCGGCACCCGGGGTCAGCCAGACAGCACGCCAGTCAACGCATGCTGTTGACACCACCAGAATGCCGTCATTGCAAAGCTCAGCAGTGTGGCATTTTTTTTGTGTGTCTGCCTCTGATAACAGTAATGCTATTTGCAACCTGTGCCAAAAGAAACTGAGTCGTGGGAAGTCCAACACCCACCTCGGTACAACTGCTTTGCAAAGGCACATGATCTCACATCACAAACGCCTATGGGATCAACACATGTGTACAAGCAGCACACAAACTCAAAGCCACCATCCTCCTCCTGGTCCAGCATTTTCAGCCACGTCAACCACTGCTGTCCTTCTTGCCCCCTCTCAACCACTCGCCACTCCGCCTCTCACCTTCAGCAGTTCCATCTCATCTGCCCACAGTCAGGTGTCTGTTAAGGTAATGTTTGAGCGTAAGAAGCCAATGTCACAGAGTCACCCCCTTGCCCGGCGTCTGACAGCTGGCTTGACGGAACTCTTAGCCCGCCAGCTTTTACCATACTAGCTGGTGGAGTCTGAGGCCTTCAAAAAATTTGTCGCTATTGGGACACCACATTGGAAGGTACCCGGACAAATTTTTTTTCCAAAAAAGGCAATCCCTGATATGGGACGTAACAAGGATTAAACTAATAGGAATAGTACTAGTTAAGACACCACTCGTATCGGGTGTGACAGTAAATTGCATGGTGCAGACGCAGTGACCGTGGATTAAAACAAAAGGGAGGGAGCCAGCGTTTTTTTAACCATCTCCCCGTTCGAAAAATCAATTCAATAGATGGACCCCAGATTGGGGACGTAACAGGGATTAAACTGATGAGAATAGTACTACAGAAAATACCACTCATATCGGGTGTGACAGTAAATTGCACTGCGCAGACGCAGTGACCGTGGATTAAAAGAAAGGGGAGGGAGCCAGCATTTTTTTAACCATCTCCCTGTTCAAAAAATCTATTCAATAAATGGACCCCAGATTGGAGATGTAACAGGGATTAAACTGATGAGAATAGTACTACAGAAAATACCACTCATATCGGGTGTGAGAGTAAATTGCACGGCGCAGACGCAGTGACCGTGGATTGAAACAAAGGGGAGGGAGCCAGCGTTTTTTTAACCATCTCCCCGTTCGAAAAATCTATTCAATTGACCTTTCGGGGACCCTTGGTGTTGTACGTGGCTGGGTGGAGGAAGAAACCTTCAATGACATCACCGGGACATGGCTAACTTGGTATCCAACCTTGTGCAAATGGGGAGTTTGCGGTTGTGCAAATGGACTGTTTGCGGTTCATTAAAAGGGGAGTTTGGTCTGTAAATGTCTGTGAAGCGGGCGTAACCCTTACACTACCTGATCGATACAACATCATACCTGATCGTATACACACACTGGATGTTTTAAAGCATGTTATTCCAAACAATTTAGGAATGTTACGTGATTTATGCCCTTTATGGATTAAAACCCGACTCTGCGTCCACTACGTAATTTTCCATGGGAGTTTTGCCATGTATACCCCTCCGGCATGCCACAGTCCAGGTGTTAGTCCCCTTGAAACAACTTTTCCATCACTATTGTGGGCAGAAAGAGTCCCTTTGGTTTTTAAAATTCGCCTGTCTATTGAAGTCTATGGCGGTTCGCCTGGTTCGCCTGTTCGCGAACATTTGCGGAAGTTCGCGTTCGCCGTTCGCGAACTGAAAATTTTATGTTCGCGACATCACTAGCCACCACCTTGTGGGGCTCCATTCTCTATATAGGTGCGGGTCCCAGCAGTAGGACCTGCACCTATAAGACAATGGGGGCATATCCTAGTGATATGCCCCCATTGTCTATGATGAGACAACCCCTTAAAGCCTGGTGTATGATATCTTCTGTACAATAGTGGTGTAAGTGTAACCATATTGGCCATAGGTTGTGGGATTTAACAGGGTTTTGCCATTTGGACATTGATGGCATATGCACAGGATATGGCATAAATGTTTGATAGGTGTGGAACCTGCTTCTCTCTCAAGAACAGGATCTCACTGCTCTCTGTCGTGAATAAAGAGCAGACACTCTCCCTAAACTACAATATACTACTACTACTAAAAAACAGAGTAAGACTGGGTTCACATCATGTTTTTGCTATCTATTTAACCTACATAAAAACGTATATATTAACGGATGCCTCAGACAGATGCCATATAGCGGCATCTGTCACTATAGAGTTCCATTGCGAACAAACCTATATGTTAACGTATACGTTTTTAGTTTCTTTTTTACTAGACTCCGCAGGATGTAAAGCGTGGTGTGTACTCTTTTGTATCCCTTTTTCCAAATGTATATGTTAAACGGATGGCAAAAAGTAATTTGAACTCCGCCCAAGTGCTGTGTTTTGAAGTCCCATGACAGTGAATGGGGAGAACCAGGCATGTTCTCCATTCACTGCAGCATATGATGGGGTCCAATTCTTGGCAGAAGAAACTCCAAGAAGTAGGACCTCATCCATCAGACATTTATGGCAAAGTCTGTGGATGGGAATACCCCATTAAAATATACAGACATGACTTAAAAATATATATGAGAGAGACTTGAAAAGGAATTTGTCACCACAAAATGCAATGTAATCGCAGGTAGCATGTTATAGAGCAGAAGGAGTTGAGCAGGTTAAAATGTAGTTTTGCAGTAAAAGATTCAGGAAAACTTTGCTTATGCATTTAAACCTCATTTCTTTTTATTCATAGGCATCATGTAGGCGGTCCTACTCAGTGATTTGACACCTAACTCTGCATGACTAAGTATATAGGGCAGGCTGTCAATCACTGAGTAGGACCTCCCATATGACTCCTATGCATGAAAAGAGCAGAGATTTAATCCTGTCTTAATGCAGCAATTTCCGTTTTTTTTATTTTTCCGTTCACATAGCCGTATTAGGATTGTTTATTTTTTTTTTAGAGAGAAGTTGTATTTGCTAATACCACCATTTAATATTGCATACTATGTAATAAGAAGCAGTAAAATATTCCAAATAGGGTGAAATTTGAAAAAAAAGGAATTCCGCCACAGTTTTACAGGCTTTATTTTTACGATGTTCCATATACAGTAAAACTTAAATGTTAATGTTTAGAGCAGAAGGAGCTGAGCATATTCATAAATATATATACCTACAGAGGTGTATATATACAGGGCATGCCGGATGTTTATATATATGTGGATACGGAGTTGTTATCTATGACATGCGCACCACACTTGAGAAGCCGGGGTCACCATACTTGATATGGTCCGGATTGGAGTGTTTGGGATACAATGTTCGCGATACTTGATAAGTCCGCGCAGCCGCAGAGATAGCGTGAAGTCTGTGAATACCATTTCTATTGAGGACATTGAGTTTGATATACGAAGAAGTTCGCGAGACTTGTGAATCTCGCGCATGCGGGCTACACTTTGTGAGACGCCGTCCGGGATCCTATGATAATTCCGCCTGCTGTCAGATTGTCTTTTTATTATAGTTATCAATTATTCTATACACCTGTGGGTTTTAAGTCAATTAATTATTCACAAGATTTACACTAATAGAGAAGTTTATCGTATGGAAAATGAGTATTTTTCACATGTATTTATTTATGCAATTTGCACATTTGGCACTTTTAGCACTTTTTATCATATTTTTATACACTTTATTGTAATCATGTTTTTATCACTAATCAATTGATGATCATGTGACTTGACTATATATATTGCACTGAGCACTTTATTTGGTATGGCTTGAGAAAGATTGTAGTGAACAATTGAAACGTTGCCACACTGGGCTGAATAAATATTTGAACGTTTGAAGACTGGAGTGCTGCTTTGCAATTTTTGAACCACTATATTGAGGACCTGGTTGCTGGTCGTCGGCAGGCTTTGCACCCATTGCTTTAAAGTGTGCTGCTTTTTCATTTTTCACTTTTTATATATATATATATATATATATATATATATATATAAAATGAAAAAAACCTGGCAGCACTGGTAACTCCAAGTAGATGTGGGTGCTAAGTCCCAGGGTGCGAGCAAACCAATAGTATATTGAAGAAAATGGGCAGCACTCCAACGAAAATTCCAAGTGTTCTTTATTCACACAAGTGGAGAGACGACGTTTCGGCTCGACAATAGAGCCTTTTTCAAGCCAATATATATATATATATATATATATATATATATATATAGTAGCAGAAGGACCTGGCTTCTCATGGGTATATTTCGTCTATTTCATTTAATGTTTCTGTGTGTCAACAGTATCCCCATAACAGTGACCTCTACAGTACCCAAGCCCCTATAACAGTGAACTCCACAGCCCCTCACCCCTTAACACTGACCCCCACCACAGTGCCCCATCTCATTAAAATGGGACCTCCGCAGCAGCCCTTTCCCTTAACTTTGACCTTCACAGCAGCCCGCCTCTTTAACAGTGAGTTTCACAGCACCCTACTCCCTTGACATTGACCTCCTCAGGGGCCCGCCCCCTTACAGTGATCTATACAGCACCCCGCCCCTTAACACTGACCTCCATAGAGGACTGTCCCCTTATCTGTGACCTCCACTGTTCCCTATCCCCTTAACAAAGACCACCACAGCACATGTCCCTTTAACAGTGACTGTGACAGTACCCCATTCCCATTCCCCATACCTCCACAGTACCCCGCTTTCTTAACAGTGACGTCACAATACCCTGCTGACTTAACAGTGACCTTCACAACAGCTGCCCCTTTAATAGTGGCCTCTATCCCCTTAACAGTAACCTCTACAGTGCCTGTCCCTTTAACAGTGACCTCCACAGTGGCTTTTCCCCTTAAAAGTAACATCCACAATGAACAACCCTTTAACAGTGACCTCCACAGTGCCTGTCCCTTTAACAGTGAGCTCCACATCAGCTGCCCTTTTAATAGAGGCCCCTGCCCCTTTAACAGTGACCTCCACAGCACCCTGCCCCTTTAAGGCTAGGGCTACACAACGACATGTGTCGCACAACAATTTTTATAATGATAGGCTATGTTGTCGCACTGCGACATGCTGTGACTGTAATTCAACAGCCACAAAAAATCCATCCAAGATGGATTTTTCTGTGACTGTCTAGTCACAGTCGTAGCATGTCCCATGTGGCAGTGCAACACCATAGATATTATTATAAAAATTGTCATGCGACATAAATGTCGCAGTGTAGCTGTGCCCTATGTGTCGTTAGACTTATTGTCGCATGACACATGTTGTTGTGTAGCCCTAGCCTGAAGCTGACCTACAGCAGTGAAGAAAAATGGCTGGGTTGTTACAGAAAACTGGAGTAAAACTGTGTGTATGTGGAGACTAAGGGCCTACGAGCTATTATTGGCTGATAAGGGACATGTGACCATGTGTATGGCAGTTGGGATATGAAGAGAAAGACTTGCAGGCTTCTATTGGCTAATGCAGATAATTTTTGGGGAATATATAAGGAACGGTACGTTCTAGAGAGCTGAGACCAAGTCTAAAACCTTCCCGGACACCTGATGTACCTGTGTGCCAAATTTGGTGAAGATCGGTCCAGTCGTTTGGTCGCGCATAAAGAACAGACAGACAGACGTTCAGACAGACAGAAACTAATTTATATATATATATATATATATATATATATATACACATACATATATACACACGCATATATAAACATATACAAATAGTGAACCTGTAAGTCTAGTACAGACTTAGGCTCATTATTAGCAAAGCATGCTTTCCCCGATCTTCGACGGGGGAAAGCACTCTGATCCAGAAGCACGCTCTTCTGGGTTTTACCACTCTCAGATACCATAGTCACATTTGACCATGGCATCTAAAGGGATTAAATGTCTGTGGTCGGCATTATTGTCACGGAAACATTTGCCGTGGGTGGCTGCTATATGAAATAGCAGGCACTTGGCGGCTATGGTGCTGCGGGCGCCTTCTGTAAAGACCTGAAATCCAACATACATGTAAGTTTTGAAAAATCTTTTCCTGTAAAACTATATATCAATTTGCTCAGCTCCTCTTGCTCTATAACATCCTGCCTGCAAATTGTTACAGCATTTTTTTTGTGACAGGTTCCCTTTAAAACAATCTGGAGGGTAATTTTTTATTCCAGGCATTTATCTTTTTTCTCTCTATCACTGAACACCAAAAGATGTATTAGCTTTGGTCAGGATAGATTTAATTTTGATTTCAGTGGTTTCTGGAGCCATTGTGTTTTATAATTTAATATATTCTATTTTAGAATCTCCAGAGCAGGTCTCTGTGATCAGTATTAATATACATTGATTAAAAAAGGCATGCTGATTGTTCCATTAGGATGGGTCACACTGCAGCAAATCACAGCACTGTGAGCATTTAATAGCAGCAGTCACTTCTCAGAAAAGTATTATGTGGTCAGTAGAGAGGGTTATCATCACATTTGTCATTAACACAGGCATCAGATCATGACACTGATCCGAGGAAGGTACCAGATATGATACATTCTTGACTTTTAATTGTTACCTTGCATGCTTCATTTAAAAATTAAATATGGGGAAAGTTGCAAAATATGAGTGGAAACTTGATATGGAATTTTAACATGATGTCAGTATGAACAAGTCAACCATTGTCCTTGTATTGTTATGTGCTGTGCTAACTACTATACTTAATAGAAGCTTGAAAAGATTATAGTTCTTATTACCTATTGATTTAATGGTTTTACTATCATACAGTTTACCTTAGAGGATAAACAAAATGTATAAAGGGTATCATTTAGACACTAATAACACATTCTATAGCAGTTCATTGCTTCACAGATGGTACACATGATAGCTGGGTGACAGGTTCATAGGGCAGCAATAGTACAAAATCACCCACCTAGTACTCATATATGGCTAGTCTACCATACAAAATCATAACTTCTACCGAGTGTTCAACAGGAAAGATGTACTCTAAACATACCTGTAAAAGTGATGAGAATCTATGGGTTTGGTCTATGGGCAATAATAACGCCTTCAAGTCCAGGCCATTTTTTTTTTTTACTCCCTGCCTTCCCAGAGCCCAATCTATTTATTTTTTTCATTCAGATAGCCGTATGAGGGCTTGTTTTTTGTGATACAAGTCATACTTTTTAATTGCACCCTTTACTGGTGCATATAATGTAGTGGGAAGCTGGAAACAAAATTTCAAATGGGGTGGAATTATTAAAAATGCACACTTAAAATTTCCAAACTTCCCAAAGATGAATACCTTAGGAAAGGGATCCATATTCTCCAGCACTCCAGCTGATCTGAAATTGCAACTCCCCAAATCCCCCTTTCACTTCTATCTGAGTTACAAAAACAACCAAGAAAGTGTGCATGCTGGAAGTTGTAGTTTTACAGCATCTGAAGTGTCGAAGGTTGCTGATCCCTGCCTTAGGGGAGCAACATAAAAAAGTCACTTTGAAGGAGTTGTAATGTTTTAGCACTGTACAAGATCTGTATTGGCAGTACAGTGCCATAGGACCAGCAATAGTAAAATAGACCGACAAAATCAGAAATGCTCATTTTCATGGTACAAACATATGGTAATTGTTTTAGACATGTTTTGTCTTTAAACCTTTTGTAACAGTTATAAAAAAAATGATAAGTGTCTCAGTGCGGTTCACTGTGACAGTTGCGGCCGTGTAGGCTGTCTGCATGACCTCTCGCGTACATGCTGTAGGCTGACACCTGTGTATGCTAGTTGCTAGGGACTGTGTGCTGGCTGCGGTGTGTGTGTGAAATGTGTCCTGTGTTTGTAGCTTTCCTTTTCCAAATCTCTGTGGCTCCTGTCTCTGGTGCCATGGAGGCTGGCTACATGCGCTTTGTGTACTGGCTGTGGGTGTCCCAATGCATGCTGATTCTGCGATGCGTGCTGCTTGCGGTCTTGTGTGTGAACAGGGTCCATGCATGGATGCATTTCTGTTTATATCACAGTGTGGTTCTGTCACTCCTTGTGTAGGCTGTGTAGGCTGGCTGCCTGTAACTTCATATTGGCTACTGTTATCCTATGTATGTTGTCGTTTGGGGCATGCTTGCTGCAGCATTCTGTGAACTGACTCCTGTGATTGTGTGTTCTGTGCTTCTGGTATTCCTGTTTCTGATGGGGTTAAGATTCCCTGATCTGTTCCTAGGTGTGGCTTAACAGGTGCCCTCGTTAAGCAGCTATTTCTACCTGCGATCTGTGGGGCTTGTGGTCAGTCTGTCTTGTGCCTTTATGGGTGAAGCCCCTTGCTGCTTACCCAGGGGGTTTTGCCATCTGCCCTTCTATGTGGTGACGCCTGGTGAAGCATTGATGTTATAGCTAGAGATGAGCAAATTTCTCAAAAATTGGATTCGGCCGGTTCGCTGAATTATCTGAAAAGATTTATACTATAATAAGAGTGTGCCTTGTGAAAAATAAAATAAAATATAAATTTTATTCCGAATTCTTAAAAATGTGCATGTTCACTCTTACACTAGATAGGTATTCCCTGTATCAATAGGACTGTTAGAGATAAGACCAGTGGGAAGTGTCAAGGCTTGGGAGGTCCTCTGTTAGGCCTTTGCGGGAGCTATCTGCATCCTGTCCAAGCTCCACCCTGATGTACATCTGGCCAATCATGGCTCATTCCGTCAGGGTAGGGGTGTGGGTATATCAAATAGATATACGCCCAAATTACCGTCTGGCCTATCTCTTCCCTTCTTAGCCTATCTCTCTCCTTGCTACAGGCCGCTACGAAGGCTGTCCGTAGGACACCATCGGGATACCCCTATCTCTAAATCTCGCTCTGAGGTCACTGGCCTGACTCCTATATGCTTTAAAAGTCGAGCAATTACGGCGGAGTCTAAAGTATTGGCCCTTTGGGATACCTTTGCGGAGCGAGTACGGGTGGGCACTGTCCAGCGAAGGTATAACAAAGGGCCAATACTTTAAACTCCACCATAATTGCTTGACTTTTGAAGCGTATAGGAGTCAGGCCAGTGACCTCAGAGCGAGATTTAGAGCTAGGGGCATCCCGATGGTGTCCTACAGACAGCCTTCGTAGCCGCCTGTAGAAAGGAGAGAGATACTTTACTTGTCCCTAA
Organism: Bufotes viridis; assembly: GCA_033119425.1. Taxonomy (NCBI): domain Eukaryota; kingdom Metazoa; phylum Chordata; class Amphibia; order Anura; family Bufonidae; genus Bufotes; species Bufotes viridis. The sequence goes on along the minus strand of CM065596.1, from coordinate 35,580,317 downwards.
AACAAATATGAGGGATGGTCAGAAAATATTTCGTGTCATTGGCACTTTTGACAATGCCCATCAGGAGGTAAGAAGGATCTTAGCAAGACATTGGGATATCCTGAGAGCAGATACCGATTTAGAGGATTTCCTGGCACCCTACCCACAAATAACATTCAGAAAAGGCCGTAGTCTCAAGGATAGACTAGTTAATAGTCACTTTTAACTTCCTGAGGCATCAGGCAACTGGCTCTCCAGACGCCCTTTAGGAACATTCAAATGTGGTAATTGTGTGGCCTGTGATCAGATACTCAGGACGAAAACATTTATTAGTTCCAGTACCCAAAGAAGTTACACTATAAGAGACTTTATCAACTGTCTCACAACTGTGGTAGTTTACCTGGCCCAATGTTCTTGCCCAATAGACTATGTGGGCAAGACTAAGAGAGAATTCAGGCAGAGGATAAGGGACCATGTGAATGATACCCTGAATAAAAAGACACATCAGTGGCACATCATATATTGCAGTGCCACAATCAGGAGTATGAAATTCATAGGTATCCAACAGGTCCCACGACCAGTCAGGGGAGGGGACTGGGACAAAATGATCCTTAAGGCTGAAGCTAAATGGATCTACAGGATGGACTGTGTAACACCAAATGGGCTTAATGAATTTCTGTCCTATAAACCATTCCTGTAATGTTATATGAGTCCAAGCCCCCCTACTATGTCTGATCTAAGTATACATAATCTCCTCATATGCTTGTTCTCTCTGCACTTTTGCCTTTGTGGCACAGGGTGGCATCCCTAGCTATAAATTTGATTTTTGGTGTGTAATCTCTGGGTGACTAAATAGGTCCGTGAACCTTTAAGGCTGTGTGAGAACATTTGATCACAGTGTAACACACAACCATTATATTTGACTTAAGTGTAAATTGGAAACCTGGGCTAATGCTGTGTTATGACTCTCAGATTGGGCTCACTACCAATATAGGGCCCTGGGGAATAGGGGCTTTGGGTGGTCCACTGAAATCGCATTCAATATACAATGGGACCGTTTTTCCGGGTCATGGAACGCATTTGCTCTCCAACGGCAATCAGGTGACCAGTATTTCCTGTATGTGGTGCGCAATGCGCTCCATCTCGGATCCTGAGCATAATTCCGGTCACCTGACTTCCGGTACACGTCACACACAGGCGCAGTCTGGCACAGGACATGCCGCTTCAGGTATACGTCACACATAGGCGTATTCTGGCGCAGGACACGCCGCTTGTAAATACTATTGTTATTATGGGCAGGTGAGAATCATTTATTCATCTTATTTATGATATATAAGGATGTATCCACATTGGACTTGTTACCCCTGACGAAGCCGGACGTTGCTCTTATCCGGCGGTAGTCCATGTGTGGGTATTTGGCACAGGGTGTGATGCATTGCTCTAACTCTTATTACATAGAAACATAGAAACATAGAATGTGTCGGCAGATAAGAACCATTTGGCCCATCTAGTCTGCCCAATATGCTGAATACTATGGATAGCCCCAGGCCCTATCTTATATGAAGGATGGCCTTATGCCTATCCCATGCATGCTTAAACTCCTTCACTGTATTTGCAGCTACCACTTCTGCAGGAAGGCTATTCCATGCGTCCACTACTCTCTCAGTAAAGTAATTCTTCCTGATATTACTTTTAAACCTTTGCCCCTCTAATTTAAAACTATGTCCTCTTGTAGCAGTTTGTCTTCTTTTAAATATTCTCTCCTCTTTTACCGTGATGATTTCCTTTATGTATTTAAAAGTTTCTATCATATCCCCTCTGTTTCTTCTTACTTCCAAGCTATACATGTTAAGGTCCTTTAACCTTTCCTGGTAAGTTTTGTCCTGCAATCCATGTACTAGTTTAGTAGCTCTTCTCTGAACTCTCTCCTTTTTACGCCCCAGGTGCATTATCTTGCACTTATCGACATTAAATTTTAGTTGCCAGATTTTTGACCATTCCTCTAGTTTTCCTAAATCCTTATCCATTTGGTGTATCCCTCCAGGAACATCAACCCTGTTACAAATCTTTGTGTCATCAGCAAAAAGACACACCTTACCATTGAGGCCTTCTGCAATTTCGCCGATAAAGATATTAAACAATATGGGTCCCAGAACCGATCCCTGAGGTACTCCACTGGTAACAATACCATGGTCTGAATATACTCCATTAACTACAACCCTCTGTTTTCTGTCCTTCAGCCACTGCCTAATCCATTCAACAATATGTGAGCTCAAGCTCAAAGACTGCAGTTTATTGATAAGCCTTCTATGTGGGACAGTATCAAATGCCTTACTAAAGTCCAGATAGCGATGTCTACTGCACCTCCACCATCTATTATTTTAGTCACCCAATCAAAAAAGTCAATAAGATTAGTTTGACATGATCTCCCTGAAGTAAACCCATGCTGTTTTTATCAATCAACCCATGGGTTTTTAGATGTTCCACAATCCTCTCCTTGAGTATGGTTTCCATTAATTTCCCCACTATTGATGTCAGGCTTACTGGCCTATAGTTGCCTGATTCCTCTCTGCTACCTTTCTTGTGAATTGGCACAACGTTTGCTAATTTCCAATCTTCTGGGACGACACCTGTTACCAGTGATTGGCTAAATAAATCTGTTAATGGATTTGCTAGTACACCTCTAAGCTCTTTTAATAGCTTTGGGTGTATCCCATCAGGCCCCTGTGATTTATTTGTATTAATTTTGGACAGCTGACTTAGAACCTCTTCCTCTGTAAAGACACATGCATCAAAGGATTCATTAGTCTTCCTCCCTAACTGAGGTCCTTCTCCTTCATTTTCCTTTGTAAAAACTGAACAGAAGTATTCATTGAGGCAGTCAGCTAGTTCTTTATCCTCTTCCATATACCTTCCTTCTTTTGTTTTTAATTTGGTAATTCCTTTTTTTAATTTCCTATTTTCATTTATGTATCTGAAGAATGTCTTATCACCTTTTTTCACTGACTGAGCTAATTTCTCTTCTGCCTAAGCTTTAGAAGCTCTTATAACTTGGGGACCTGGCTGAATGCATGCTGATTCTGCGATGCGTGCTGCTTGCGGTCTTGTGTGTGAACAGGGTCCATGCATGGATGCATTTCTGTTTATATCACAGTGTGGTTCTGTCACTCCTTGTGTAGGCTGTGTAGGCTGGCTGCCTGTAACTTCATATTGGCTACTGTTATCCTATGTATGTTGTCGTTTGGGGCATGCTTGCTGCAGCATTCTGTGAACTGACTCCTGTGATTGTGTGTTCTGTGCTTCTGGTATTCCTGTTTCTGATGGGGTTAAGATTCCCTGATCTGTTCCTAGGTGTGGCTTAACAGGTGCCCTCGTTAAGCAGCTATATCTACCTGCGATCTGTGGGGCTTGTGGTCAGTCTGTCTTGTGCCTTTATGGGTGAAGCCCCTTGCTGCTTACCCAGGGGGTTTTGCCATCTGCCCTTCTATGTGGTGACGCCTGGTGAAGCATTGATGTTATAGCTAGAGATGAGCAAATTTCTCAAAAATTGGATTCGGCCGGTTCGCTGAATTATCTGAAAAGATTTATACTATAATAAGAGTGTGCCTTGTGAAAAATAAAATAAAATATAAATTTTATTCCGAATTCTTAAAAATGTGCATGTTCACTCTTACACTAGATAGGTATTCCCTGTATCAATAGGACTGTTAGAGATAAGACCAGTGGGAAGTGTCAAGGCTTGGGAGGTCCTCTGTTAGGCCTTTGCGGGAGCTATCTGCATCCTGTCCAAGCTCCACCCTGATGTACATCTGGCCAATCATGGCTCATTCCGTCAGGGTAGGGGTGTGGGTATATCAAATAGATATACGCCCAAATTACCGTCTGGCCTATCTCTTCCCTTCTTAGCCTATCTCTCTCCTTGCTACAGGCCGCTACGAAGGCTGTCCGTAGGACACCATCGGGATACCCCTATCTCTAAATCTCGCTCTGAGGTCACTGGCCTGACTCCTATATGCTTTAAAAGTCGAGCAATTACGGCGGAGTCTAAAGTATTGGCCCTTTGGGATACCTTTGCGGAGCGAGTACGGGTGGGCACTGTCCAGCGAAGGTATAACAAAGGGCCAATACTTTAAACTCCACCATAATTGCTTGACTTTTGAAGCGTATAGGAGTCAGGCCAGTGACCTCAGAGCGAGATTTAGAGCTAGGGGGCATCCCGATGGTGTCCTACAGACAGCCTTCGTAGCCGCCTGTAGAAAGGAGAGAGATACTTTACTTGTCCCTAAAACAAATATGAGGGATGGTCAGAAAATATTTCGTGTCATTGGCACTTTTGACAATGCCCATCAGGAGGTAAGAAGGATCTTAGCAAGACATTGGGATATCCTGAGAGCAGATACCGATTTAGAGGATTTCCTGGCACCCTACCCACAAATAACATTCAGAAAAGGCCGTAGTCTCAAGGATAGACTAGTTAATAGTCACTTTTAACTTCCTGAGGCATCAGGCAACTGGCTCTCCAGACGCCCTTTAGGAACATTCAAATGTGGTAATTGTGTGGCCTGTGATCAGATACTCAGGACGAAAACATTTATTAGTTCCAGTACCCAAAGAAGTTACACTATAAGAGACTTTATCAACTGTCTCACAACTGTGGTAGTTTACCTGGCCCAATGTTCTTGCCCAATAGACTATGTGGGCAAGACTAAGAGAGAATTCAGGCAGAGGATAAGGGACCATGTGAATGATACCCTGAATAAAAAAGACACATCAGTGGCACATCATATATTGCAGTGCCACAATCAGGAGTATGAAATTCATAGGTATCCAACAGGTCCCACGACCAGTCAGGGGAGGGGACTGGGACAAAATGATCCTTAAGGCTGAAGCTAAATGGATCTACAGGATGGACTGTGTAACACCAAATGGGCTTAATGAATTTCTGTCCTATAAACCATTCCTGTAATGTTATATGAGTCCAAGCCCCCCTACTATGTCTGATCTAAGTATACATAATCTCCTCATATGCTTGTTCTCTCTGCACTTTTGCCTTTGTGGCACAGGGTGGCATCCCCTAGCTATAAATTTGATTTTTGGTGTGTAATCTCTGGGTGACTAAATAGGTCCGTGAACCTTTAAGGCTGTGTGAGAACATTTGATCACAGTGTAACACACAACCATTATATTTGACTTAAGTGTAAATTGGAAACCTGGGCTAATGCTGTGTTATGACTCTCAGATTGGGCTCACTACCAATATAGGGCCCTGGGGAATAGGGGCTTTGGGTGGTCCACTGAAATCGCATTCAATATACAATGGGACCGTTTTTCCGGGTCATGGAACGCATTTGCTCTCCAACGGCAATCAGGTGACCAGTATTTCCTGTATGTGGTGCGCAATGCGCTCCATCTCGGATCCTGAGCATAATTCCGGTCACCTGACTTCCGGTACACGTCACACACAGGCGCAGTCTGGCACAGGACATGCCGCTTCAGGTATACGTCACACATAGGCGTATTCTGGCGCAGGACACGCCGCTTGTAAATACTATTGTTATTATGGGCAGGTGAGAATCATTTATTCATCTTATTTATGATATATAAGGATGTATCCACATTGGACTTGTTACCCTGACGAAGCCGGACGTTGCTCTTATCCGGCGGTAGTCCATGTGTGGGTATTTGGCACAGGGTGTGATGCATTGCTCTAACTCTTATTACATAGAAACATAGAAACATAGAATGTGTCGGCAGATAAGAACCATTTGGCCCATCTAGTCTGCCCAATATGCTGAATACTATGGATAGCCCCAGGCCCTATCTTATATGAAGGATGGCCTTATGCCTATCCCATGCATGCTTAAACTCCTTCACTGTATTTGCAGCTACCACTTCTGCAGGAAGGCTATTCCATGCGTCCACTACTCTCTCAGTAAAGTAATTCTTCCTGATATTACTTTTAAACCTTTGCCCCTCTAATTTAAAACTATGTCCTCTTGTAGCAGTTTGTCTTCTTTTAAATATTCTCTCCTCTTTTACCGTGATGATTTCCTTTATGTATTTAAAAGTTTCTATCATATCCCCTCTGTCTCTTCTTACTTCCAAGCTATACATGTTAAGGTCCTTTAACCTTTCCTGGTAAGTTTTGTCCTGCAATCCATGTACTAGTTTAGTAGCTCTTCTCTGAACTCTCTCCAAAGTTTCAATATCCTTCTGCAGATATGCTCTCCAGTACTGCACACAATACTCCAAATGAGGTCTCACTAGTGCTCTGTAGAGCGGCACGAGCACCTCCCTCTTTCTACTGTTAATGCCTCTCCCTATACACCCAAGCATTCTGCTGGCATTACCTGCTGCTCTATGACATTGTCTGCCCACCTTTAGGTCGTCTGATATAATGACCCCTAAATCCCTTTCCTCAGATACTGAGGTTAGTACTGTATCACTGATTTTATATTCTGCTCTTGGGTTTTACGCCCCAGGTGCATTATCTTGCACTTATCGACATTAAATTTTAGTTGCCAGATTTTTGACCATTCCTCTAGTTTTCCTAAATCCTTTTCCATTTGGTGTATCCCTCCAGGAACATCAACCCTGTTACAAATCTTTGTGTCATCAGCAAAAGACACACCTTACCATTGAGGCCTTCTGCAATTTCGCTGATAAAGATATTAAACAATATGGGTCCCAGAACAGATCCCTGAGGTACCCCACTGGTAACAATACCATGGTCTGAATATACTCCATTAACTACAACCCTCTGTTTTCTGTCCTTCAGCCACTGCCTAATCCATTCAACAATATGTGAGCTCAAGCTCAAAGACTGCAGTTTATTGATAAGCCTTCTATGTGGGACAGTATCAAATGCCTTACTAAAGTCCAGATAAGCGATGTCTACTGCACCTCCACCATCTATTATTTTAGTCACCCAATCAAAAAAGTCAATAAGATTAGTTTGACATGATCTCCTGAAGTAAACCCATGCTGTTTTTATCAATCAACCCATGGGTTTTTAGATGTTCCACAATCCTCTCCTTGAGTATGGTTTCCATTAATTTCCCCACTATTGATGTCAGGCTTACTGGCCTATAGTTGCCTGATTCCTCTCTGCTACCTTTCTTGTGAATTGGCACAACGTTTGCTAATTTCCAATCTTCTGGGACGACACCTGTTACCAGTGATTGGCTAAATAAATCTGTTAATGGATTTGCTAGTACACCTCTAAGCTCTTTTAATAGCTTTGGGTGTATCCCATCAGGCCCCTGTGATTTATTTGTATTAATTTTGGACAGCTGACTTAGAACCTCTTCCTCTGTAAAGACACATGCATCAAAGGATTCATTAGTCTTCCTCCCTAACTGAGGTCCTTCTCCTTCATTTTCCTTTGTAAAAACTGAACAGAAGTATTCATTGAGGCAGTCAGCTAGTTCTTTATCCTCTTCCATATACCTTCCTTCTTTTGTTTTTAATTTGGTAATTCCTTTTTTTAATTTCCTATTTTCATTTATGTATCTGAAGAATGTCTTATCACCTTTTTTCACTGACTGAGCTAATTTCTCTTCTGCCTAAGCTTTAGAAGCTCTTATAACTTGGGGACCTGGCTGGATCAGCGCCCTCTGGGGATGTTCAAGTGCGGAAGATGTGCAGTATGTGAATTCATCAAGACAGGGAAAACCATCACCTGCTCTGCAACCGGCCAAACCTTCACCATCCGTGATTTTGTGAATTGCAGAACCAAAGGGGTAGTTTACATCTGCCAATGCCCCTGTCCTATGGACTATATCGGGAAAACATTTAGGGAGCTCCGCACACGGATAGGTGAGCATATGTATGATATTAAGAGAAGGAACACCACGCCGGTTGCAGACCATGTGATGAATTCCCATGGCGGGGACGCACGGGCACTCAAATTCTCTGTCCTGGAGGTAGTCCCCCCCTCTCCTAGGGGAGGGGACTGGGACAAAAGAATTTTACAAAAGGAAGCAGCATGGATCTTTAGGTGTAAGTCCCAATGCCCTAGAGGGATGAATGAAAGACTATCATTCACCTGCTTCCTATAATGAGAAACATGCCCTGTGAACTCTATGTAGGGCCCTCCCATCACCTGACTTTAGAACTGTCATCACCTCTTTAACAGCCACTCGAAGTGGCAACCGTATATGTATGGAATCGGTTTTTTTCTATTTTCCCCCCTAATTTCCCCCCCCCCGAACGTTTTGAATTTCCCTCTCTGGAACGACCTCTACCTCTAGGGACAAACCTTATATGTAGATGAAAATTGATTCCCAAACTGACCTGAGATGCCAAAAATGGTGTCCGAATGATGTATTGACCCCATTGTCTGTAAATGTATGGGGTCACGAGTTGCATGAGGGGTTTATGATGATAGTATCTAGTCCTCTTCCCCCCTTCTCTTCCCCCCCCCCTTTTCCCTCCTCCATAGGAAGCGCCCCTATCGACACAAATATGTCTGGTGGGAGAAAATAATGGAGAATAGTGGGAGGAATACCGTGGATCAATTATACCATAGAGTGTGCTGTGGAGGTTTTTTGTATTTTCTTTCCCCATATTGTACAGAAACAATCATGTTTTTTGCGGGATTGGCCCGCGGTATCCCCCCCAGTATTTGAAAAAGAAACCTGGCATCCAATATTATTATCGAGACATACTGATATTGTCCACTACGGTATGCGCATGCGCAATAGAAACTGGAGGGTACCGGAAGCATCGGGTACCCGAGGTGCGGTCCAGCAGAGCAAAGCGTGCGCTCCACTGACCGGAAATGAGGGAGTGGAGCGGCGCGCCTGCTGTGAGCGCACTGCAGGAAGTGCGATGCGTTCCAACGGAGACCGGAAGCGGCTTAGCGTGCGCTCCACCAACCGGAAATCATGCCGGCTGAGCGCACGTTACACCACCTGTATATATATGGGTGGGAGTAGGATCTGTGTACCGCCACCAGCTTATCTTGGCAAGGAGGAGGTACATACCGGTACGCCAGGCTAATAGTGAGTACATTTCTTCTATATGCAGAATATGGAAGTAACGCTTGTGATGTAGAATGTATGACCTATCCATGACTACGGGATTCTGTATACTTATATCTACTTTCTGTCAACAGATTATCCTGCCTGGAGCACATGAGGGTTAACCTTGACCCATCTGTGCAAACTTGGTAAGAATGGAAGGAGAGGGCCTTACACATCATTAAATAGGTCAGACTTTTCCTTTCTTACCATATGGTTGTACACTACATGTGTGACAATTATTTACATCTGCACTATCAGCCCCCTGAGGAGCCTGGATACAGGCGAAACGCGTTGGGGACTTACCACACATATATACATCTGGGGTTCACCATAGAGACCAGTTTGTCACCGTTATCTACCTAGACCCCCACTTTTTAGTGGGGTAGACTCACCAGTTGAGCACTAAGCAACAGGGTAGTTTCATTGAGGGTAAGTGTAGGGTCAACAGGGAAGGCACGAGGACAGGGGAACCCCACCATCAGGGGTGGTCCCTGGGCTGAGCAAGGACAGGGACTGGGAAGGGCAAGTATATCCCTTTCCCATGACACACTTTAGCGTCTAGTCCTAGCTAATGCCATAGCAGCCTTTCCCTTGGTGCTCACCCATACACATACCCCTACCACTGTTGAGGCTATGCCAATAGTGCCACTAAGGACCATTGGGTCCATTACTTTCATCCTCCCCAGCTATTTCTAACATCAATAAGTCTGGGGGGTGCCTTGGACAAGGGAGGCAGTGCTAAGCATTGATAGGCACTTGTTTTTGGGTACATTTATTTTATTTTATCTAATCAATAGTAAAAGTTACGTTTTATATACCAAAGGGATTTTGTCTTGTAGTTTAAGCTCTTATAACTTGCTTGGCCTCTCTCTGCCTCATCTTATAGATTTCCCGGTCATCCTCGTTTTGGGTGTTTTTATACTTGCTAAATGCCATCTTTTTGTTTTTAATGATTTTGGCCACTTCTGCTGAGTACCACAGTGGTCTCTTCCTTTTTTTGCCTTTACTGACAAGCCTAATGCACTTTTCTGTTGCCTTCAGTAGTGCCAATTTTAAGTAGTCCCATTTCTCTTGGACTCCATTGAAATTGTTCCAGTCTGATAGGGACTCGTATACCACTGATCTCATTTTAGAAAAGTCTGTTTTCCGAAAATCTAAAACTTTTGTTTTTGTGTGGAGTGACTCAGTCACTGTACTTATAGTAAACCACACTGACTGGTGATCACTGGATCCTAAGCTTTCCCCTACAGTGATATCAGATGCCAAATTGCCATTTGTGAACACCAAATCTAAAATGGCCTCCTTCCGGGTTGGCTCCTCAACTACTTGCTGTAGAGATAATCCCAGTAGGGAATTTACTGGCAGAACTAGCTATTTTGGTTTTCCAGTTTATATCAGGAAGATTAAAGTCTCCCATAATGACAACTTCCCCTTTCAATGTCATTTTAGCCATTTCCTCAACTAGTAGATCATCCAATTCTTTGACTTGGCTTGGTGGTCTGTATATGACACCTACACGAGTTACCTTATGATTACCAAGCTGCAACGTAACCCAAACTGACTCTAAATTGGTTTCGCTGGCTTCTATTAGATTAGATTTTATGCTATTTTTCACATATAGGGCCACTCCACCCCCTTTCTTGCCTTCTCTGTCTTTCCTATATAGAGAGAATCCAGGTATTGTTATGTCCCAGTCATTACTCTCATTGAACCATGTCTCAGTAACAGCCACTAAATCTATATTCTCAGATGTCATTATAGACTCAAGTTCGTTGATCTTATTCCCTAAACTGCGAGCATTTGTAGACAAGACTCTCAGCTTGTCATTTCTTATCCTATCAGCTCCTGGCATCTTCTGGCATTGTTTTTTCGGGGGCAGCCGAACTGATGGATTGTCTCTTTTGTGCCCCCCTTTCCTAGTTTAAATGTTCCTTAGCAAAAACTTTGAACTGTTCATTGAGGACATTCGTTCCCTTGAGAGAAAGATGCAAACCATCTTTCTTGTACAGTTCTTTTCCATTCCAGCTAGAGCCAACATGAGACACAAAGCCAAATCCCTGGTTCAAACACCATTCACCAAGCCATGCATTGAATTCCTTAATATGCAACTGCTTGTCATGCTGACGGTTATGCACAGGCAGAACTGCAGAGAATGAGACAGTCGATGCAATCTCCCGTATATCATTACCAAGTGTGTGAAAATCTTCCTTCACCTTTGAAACTTCATTGCAAGCCAGATCATTTGTCCCAATATGGACAATAACATCCACCTCCTTTTCCATTTTTGCTTGCTTAATAATGTTAAGGATACGTCGTCTGTCCCTGCTGGCAGTAGCACCAGGGAGACATCTCACAAAACCATTTTCATCAAACTTCACACCTCTTGTGATAGAATCGCCCACCAATAGCTGCTTACTATTAGTACTCACTATATCCTTTTTGTCTTTGTCAGTAGTCTTGCATACCTTAGGCATAGGAAATGATTGTTCCTCGCCCACTGTGCCTGAACCATCCTCCATGTTGCTCTTGCATTCTGAAAGTGCTGCAAATGAATTACAGAGAGCCACAGACTGTGGGACATGTCTTCTATCAACAGCTCTAAGTCTACCAGAACCTACAGCAGGCATCCTCAAACTGCGGCCCTCCAGCTGTTGTAAAACTACAACTCCCACAATGCCCTGCTGTAGGCTGATAGCTGTAGGCTGTTCGGGCATGCTGGGAGTTGTAGTTTTGCAACAGCTGGAGGGCCGCAGTTTGAGGATGCCTGACCTACAGTAACCCATATTCCATTTCTGGGGGGCCTTTGTGGCAGTGGCATTGCAACATTCCAAGCCTGAGTTTGTCTTATTAATGCTGTTCAGTCTTTTATTCCACATTATGCTCATCTTTTGATTGATTGCATGTATATGTTCATGCCTGTGCTAAGTTATTTGGTCATGGAATTTTGACATTGTATTGTGCCCCGGACTCCGCCGCAGTGTTGGGTCATTATATACCCACACTGGATGCCATTGTATACAATTTTTAATGTTTTTTTTTGTGTGTCTCCTTTTTGTTAATATTAATAAATTGTACTTTACTAGTTGTATGATTGGATGTGCATTCCTATAATAGTCTTCTTGGACTCTCTTGTAGTCTTTATCTGTGCATATTGTTGTTTTCGGACTATGGATTGCACTCCATTTCATTATTTGTGAGTGTGTGCCCCTGAACTTTTCTGTGTAGCATCAAGAAGAAGCACACTCCTTCTACACCGTCATCAGCTGATTCCACATAGATGTCTACAGAACCTGTTCTATTAAATGCTTATACAAGTAGAGCCCCCCGACAGAGTGGAGAGGTTTTCAGCAGTAAGTTTGTGTTGACGTCACTGATTATTTTGCCCTTCCTCTGATCCATCAGAACAATAACCCCCAAAAAACGGATCCCAATGACAGAGTGGTGAGGTGGAAGCAGCATGAAGGGACCACAGAGTGGCCCTGTGACATAGTGGTGATGTGGCAGCAACATGAGGAGCCCACAGAGTGGCCCAGAAACATAGTGTTGAGGAGACCACAGAGTGGTGAAGTGGCAGCAGCATGAGTAGACCACAGAGTGGCGCTGTGGCAGTGGTATGAGGAGACCACAGAGTGGCCCACAGACATAGTGTTGAGGTGGCAGCAGCATGAGGAGACCACAGAGTGGTGATGTGACAGTAACATGTGACAGTGAGGAGACAACAGAGTGGCCAAGAGATATAGTGTTGAGGTGGCAGCAGCATTAGGAGACTACAGAGTGGCCCAGAGACATAGTGTTGAGGAGACAGCAGCATGAAGAGACCACAGAGTGGCCCAGTGACATAGTGGTGATGAGGCAGCAGCATGAGGAGACCACAGAGTGGTGATGTGGCAGCAGCATGAGGAGACCACAGAGTGTTGATGTGGCAGCAGCATGAGGAGACCACAGTGGTGAGGTGGTAAGGTGGCAGCAGCATGAGGAGACCACAGGCTGGCCCAGTGACAGAGTGGGTAGGTGGGGGGCAATACCAGTACCAGCTGAAGATGGTGGCTGACAATAGGAGCACCTGGCAGCAGGTGTGGCATCAGGCGGGTGGCAGCATCAGAATAGTAGCTGAAGCAGGTAGCCAGTAGAAACAGGTCTCTTTGGTCAAAGCATTGGTGTGGCACCATGGATGATCTAGTCTGATGCAGCAGGCATTAGTGTTTGAAAATTCTTGCTGATCCACACCTGATTCATTTTCACAAAGGTCATTTTCTCTACATTTCAGGTGGACAGTAGAGTTCTCCTTGAGGGAACTATGGCCCCCGCCGCACTAAACACCAACTCTGATGCCACAGTGCTGGCCAGTCAGGAAAACTTGTCCAGGGCAAACTCGACCAGTTGCTGCCACAAATCGAGCTTGGCTGCAAAGTAGTCCAGGAGATCTTCAATGTGAGGTGGCAGGGTGCACTCCAAGTATGCCACAACCTGCTTGTTCAGGTTCTGCTCTATTTCTACCTGCTCCTGCTGGTGAGTAGTTTCTTCACTAGGCGGGTGAAGAAAACTGCTTATCAGCGACTCTAGACTTAAGTTGCTGCTGATGGAGCTGGTACTGCTCCTTCTTCCCCACCCGCTCAGCAGCTATGGCAGTGGAACATAAGCGCAGAAAGCCCCCCCGGTCAGACCTGCGTGAGGATTGGCGATGGCGCACATAGGCAGTGGACAACAGACTACATAGGATGTCTCTATAGTAGTTAAGTTTGTCCTCCCTCTCAGCGGGTGTAAAAAAGGCGCCCATTTTTGGACCGGTAGCCAGGGTCCAACAAGGTGGAAAGCCAGAAGTCATCCCTCTGCCGAGTAGTGACAATTCGGATAACACTACCCAAGCAAAGGAGCATGCAGCGAGCCATTTAAGCTAATGACTCAGAGGAACTCCCTGCCTCCATCTCAACTGCATACTGCCATGGTGTGCCTGAGTCATGTGCCTCGTCTTCCTCATCTCCCTCTTGCTCCTCCGGCTGCTCCTGCTCCTCCTCTCCTGTCACCTGTGTAGAAAAACCACCAATTTCTCTACACATTGCTTGTGCTCGGATATCCTCCTCCTCCTCTAGTTCAGCCCCCACAGGGCTCATGTGGCCGTGAGATGTAGTCGCCACGTCTCCTGTCCCCTGGCCAGACAGATTTAGCAGCAACTGTTTGAGGACATGAATCAGTGGAATCATGTTGTTTATACCGTAGTCCTGGCGACTAACAAATAAAGTAGCCTATTCAAAGGGCTGTAGCAAATGGCAAGTGTCACGCATGAGCTGCCACTGGCTAACATAGAAGTTGCACAGGGGAGTACCTCTGTACACCTGTATCATCAAGAAATCGTTTATGGCCTTTCTCTGTTCATATAGTCGGTCCAACATATGGAGGGTGGAATTCCAATGGGTGGAAATGTCACATATCAGCCTATGTTGGGGGATGCAGTTCTGTCACTGCAGCTTAAGGAGGGTATGCTTTGCGGTGTATGAGTGGCTGAAGTGCATACAAAGTTTCCTGGCCATTTTCAGGATGTCTTGCAGATGGGCAGAAGACTTCAGTATCCACTTTACAACCAGACTGAACACATGCACCATGCAGGGCACATGGCTCAGCCCTCCTTGATGCAGCGCGGATAACATGTTCTTCCTGTTGTCGGCCACCATGGTTCCTATTTTGAGTTGTCGAGAGAAACCCATGATTCGATTTCTTGATTAAGGACGTGGAGCAGTTCCTCCCCTGTGTGACTAAGTTCGCCCAGGCAAACTAGATGCAGAACAGTGTGACACTGCCATGCCCTGCACATGTGGTATTCTGGTGGGGCACTGTGAACTGTCCCTGCAGTGGAGGCTGAGGACACGGTGGAGGATGAGGAGGCAGATGCAGACATTGTCGCAGGACCAACAGCGTGAGATTGTGGAGACAGAAGCGGCGTCACCTGGCCAAGTTGCTGGTGTGGCTGGGCAGGAACCACATTTACCCAAAGGGCCGTAAGGTACATATATTGTCCTTGACCATAGTTACAGCTCCATACGTCGGCGCTGCCATGCACTTTGGCAAACACTGGCAGGCTCAAGGACTGGCCCACCTTTTGTTCTACATATGTGTGCAGGGCTCGTACTGCCTTTTTGGCAAAGAAATGATGGCTTTGGAGTCTCCACTTTGGCTTGGTACAAGCCATCACTTCTCTGAAAGGTGCAGAGTCCACCACTTGGAAAGGGAGGGACTACAGCAGCAGAAACTTGGCCAGGAGCATGTTCAGCTTCTGCACCATTGGATGAGTTCATGCATACTGTTGTCTCTTGGCAATCGCTTAGGTGATCGATTGCTGACAGAATGACTGATGAGGAATAGGAGGAGGAGGAGCATCAGGACCAGCAGATGATGGGAAGGACAGACAGCTCCCTTTGGCTGAGGTGGTGAAGCCTTGACTGCATGAAATTGGGTGTGTGCCACTGGGTTGCTGCGGAAGGCTGGATCACCATATAATAGCCATAGTTCTCTGACACAGGGCCGTGGTGCCATTATTGGCACCCTCACCATGCTTCACCTTCTGCCCGCAAATCTGGCAAATGGCCATGTTCACCTCTTCCTTCGGCCTAACAAAAAATTACCACACCACTGAGTATGGCATTTTCCCACCAACACTCCGTGCTGACTGCCTGCTACTGCTGCCTCTGTGAACCCCTGCACCGCCGCTTTCCGGGCCGGTAGCCTCCTGCGAAGGTTTGGCTCCCGACCTCCCACTGCTGCCACCCTGCTGACTCACAGCCACTCTGCGACTCTGCTGGATGAGCTGCTGCCTTGCACACAAGCTGCCACCTTCTTCTCCTGATGATAAAGCTTCATCTTCACCTGACTCCCAAGTGTGATCGGCTACATCATCATTATCATCTGCTACTGACTGCACTTCACTGATGTCCCCTTCAATAGTCTCAGGGCCAGGAGCCTGACTGCTCGCAACACCTGCTCCCATGCGACTCTCCTCATCACTACTTGCTCGCCTACCAGAGGAAGGGGCGGATGTCTCCTTCAGATCTTGGCTGGGCAGTAGCTGCTGACTCTATTACCTCGTTCTCGCTGAAAAGTGGGGCAGAGCCTACAGCATATAATACGTCTCGCGCTGAGGGAACTGAAAATGACAGAGAAAGGTTCAGGACAGGTGGGGGCACAGGGCCATGCCAACTAAGCGTCATGTCAGAGGAACCCACTAACTCTTGGCTGGGGTGTCTGATGTCACTTGCTAACGAAGTCGAAGACCGAGTCAACCATTCAAGTACTTCAGGGTTCCTGGTCAAGACACGACCGCTAGATGACATCAGGAGCTCAGGCCTCTCACTGCGACTCTTGCTGCCACCCCCTCTTCTTTTGCTGCCTTTGACAGAAACATTTGGGCACTGCCCATTCCCTTTAAAGGGCCAGTCACCTGTCTTTCTGACATACAGTATAATAAAAGAATGTTCGTTTCCACATATGTGAATAAATCTCAGATCAGGTGAACAAGGAGGCCATGTCATTAGATTTTCTTCTTTAATACCCTTTCTTGCCAGCCACGCTGTGGAGTACTTGGACGCGTGTGATGGAGCATTGTCCTGCATGAAAATCATGTTTTTCTTGAAGGATGCAGACTTCTTCCTGTACCACTGCTTGAAGAAAGTGTCTTCCAGAAACTGGCAGTAGGACTGGGAGTTGAGCTTGACTCCATCCTCAACCCGAAAAGGCCCCACAAGCTCATCTTTGATGATACCAGCCCAAACCAGTACTCCACCTCCACCTTGCTGGCGTATGAGTCGGACTGGAGCTCTCTGCCCTTTACCAATCCAGCCACGGGCCCATCCATCTGGCCCATCAAGACTCACTCTCATTTCATCAGTCCATAAAACCTTAGAAAAATCAGTCTTGAGATATTTCCAGTGATGTTGCAGCTCTGAAATATGGCCAAACTGGTGGCAAGTGGCATCTTGGCAGCTGCACGCTTGACTTTTCTCAGTTCATGGGCAGTTATTTTGCGCCTTGGTTTTTCCACACGCTTCTTGCGACCCTGTTGACTATTTTGAATGAAACGCTTGATTGTTCGATGATCACGCTTCAGAAGCTTTGCAATTTTAAGAGTGCTGCATCCCTCTGCAAGATATCTCACTATTTTTGACTTTTCTGAGCCTGTCAAGTCCTTCTTTTGACCCATTTTGCCAAAGGAAAGGAAGTTGCCTAATAATTATGCACACCTGATATAGGGTGTTGATGTCATTAGACCACACCTCTTCTCATTACAGAGATGCACATCACCTAATATGCTTAATTGGTAGTAGGCTTTCGAGCCTATACAGCTTGGAGTAAGACAACATGCATAAAGAGGATTATGTGGTCAAAATACTCATTTGCCTAATAATTCTGCACTCCCTGTATATAACAGTGTTATCCATTATGAATACCAATATTCTTTTGTTTTACAGATTCTCGTGATACCACTTTGTATTATCTGTCAACATTACCTACAGTAGTTCGCTGTCGCCATCTGTCCTTAATTGCACACTGTTTACACTTTTTCCCTTTTGATATCTGGGTTATCGGTGATTCCATTTAACTTATCAAGTTTTAGCTTGTATATCTTATATACTCATTTGTGACATCACTCCTGGATGCATGGCTATTCAGAATGATGCAGCTGTATGCACCCGTCTGATGTGCCGTATTGAAGCCGTTTATTTTATCTGATTCAATGTAATCGATGTGGGGTTGATGTCACTCTACTTAGTGGTGTATCGCCCGATTGTGGCCGATTGGGCTTTGCGCCTCTTAAAATAGGTGCAGCCGTGGCTCTTGACGAGGTTCACGGCCGCACTAAAAGTAACAAACCTCTTTTGATATTATTCCCTCAGCCATTGCCTCTATCCATTAGGGATGTTTTTCCTATGGTCTCACAGACACCGTTCTGATATCTGTTATTAAACTGTTCTGGTCACTAGGGAGACCAGACACACCCCGACACTGATTTGCCTAGGGTGCCATATGACGCGCCTCTACACTTCCCCTCACTGTGATGCGGCCGGTTTAGCCACTCTTTCATTCACGTGGGCAGTGGGTGCCGGCATCTGCAATCGGAGTAGTTGTTCGGATGTGCGCTCAGGCAACCGCGCGTGCGCATTCCAGAGTCGGGGACGCTAGTTCCATGTGGCCACATTGTACCACCAATGGTATAATGACAGGAGATGCGATTTTTTTGCAAATTCATTAGTGATTTTTTTGCATTTTAGCACAGCTGCGTCATGCAGTCTCTGTGTGTGTCTAGGTCAAGCCTTTGGTTTTAACTCTTTACACACCTAGCTTAAAATATAAGGCTGGCAAAATATAATAGTGTCCGCCAAAACATATATTTTGTTCTAGGGTGAAATTCAATTGCCAAAATAGCAATACCCTGAATCTGGTGTCCCAGCTGTTGCAGGCCAAGATTCATAGTGTCCGCAAAAACATATATTTTGTTCTGGGGTGAAATTCAATTGCCAAAATAGCAATACCCTGAATCTGGTGTCCCAGCTGTTGCAGGCCAAGATTCATAGTGTCCGCCAAAACATATCTTTTGTTCTGGGGTGAAATTCAATTGCCAAAATAGCAATACCATAAATCAGTGGTTTCAGCTGTGGATGGCAAAATATAATAGTGTCCGCCAAAACATATATTTTGTTCTGGGGTGAAATTCAATTGCCAAAATAGCAATACCATAAATCAGTGGTTTCAGCTGTGGCTGGCAAAGATATAATAGTGTCCGCCAAAACATATATTTTGTTCTGGGGTGAAATTCAATTGCCAAAATAGCAATACCATAAATCAGTGGTTTCAGCTGTGGCTGGCAAAATATAATAGTGTGCGCCAAAACATATATTTTGTTCTGGGGTGAAATTCAATTGCCAAAATAGCAATACCCTAAATCTAGTGGTTTCAGCTGTTGCTGGCAAAGATATCATAGTGTGCTGCCAAAACATATATTTTGTTCTGGGGTGAAATTCAATTGCCAAAATAGCAATACCCTGAATCTGGTGTCCCAGCTGTTGCAGGCCAAGATTCATAGTGTCCGCCAAAACATATATTTTGTTCTGGGGTGAAATTCAATTGCCAAAATAGCAATACCATAAATCAGTGGTTTCAGCTGTGGCTGGCAAAGTATAATAGTGTCCGCCAAAACATATATTTTGTTCTGGGGTGAAATTCAATTGCCAAAATAGCAATACCCTGAATCTGGTGTCCCAGCTGTTGCAGGCCAAGATTCATAGTGTTCGCCAAAACATATATTTTGTTCTGGGGTAAAATTCAATTTCTAAAATAGCAATACCATAAATCAGTGGTTTCAGCTGTGGCTGGCAAAGTATAATAGTGTCCGCCAAAACATATATTTTGTTCTGGGGTGAAAATCAATTGCCAAAATAACAATACCCTAAACCTGGTGTCCCAGCTTTTGCAGGCCAAGATTCATATTGTCCGTAAAAACATATTTTGTTCTTCGCAGATATTCAATTACCAAAATAGCAATACCATAAATAAGTGGTTTCAGCTGTGGTTGGCAAAGTATAATAGTGTCTGCCAAAACATTTATTTTGTTCTGGGGTGAAATTCAATTGCCAAAATAGCAATACCCTTAATCTGGTGTCCCAGCTGTTGCAGGCCAAGATTCATAGTGTCCGCCAAAACATATATTTTGTTCAGGGGTGAAATTCAATTGCCAAAATAGCAATACCATAAATCAGTGGTTTCAGCTGTGGCTGGCAAAATATAATAGTGTCCGCCAAAACATATATTTTGTTATGGGGTTAAATTCAATTGCCAAAATAGCAATACCATAAATAAGTGGTTTCAGCTGTGGTTGGCAAAATATTATAGTGTGCGCCAAAACATATATTTTGTTCTGGGGTGAAATTCAATTGCCAAAATAGCAATACCCTGAATCTGGTGTCCCAGCTGTTGCAGGCCAAGATTCATAGTGTTCGCCAAAACATATATTTTGTTCTAGGGTGAAATTCAATTGCCAAAATAGCAATACCATAAATCAGTGGTTTCAGCTGTGGCTGGCAAAGTATAATAGTGTCCGCCAAAACATATATTTTGTTCTGGGGTGAAATTCAATTGCCAAAATAGCAATACCATAAATCAGTGGTTTCAGCTGTGGCTGGAAAAATATAATAGTGTGCGCCAAAACATATATTTTGTTCTGGGGTGAAATTCAATTGCCAAAATAGCAATACCATAAATCAGTGGTTTCAGCTGTGGCTGGCAAAATATAATAGTGTGCTCCAAAACATATATTTTGTTCTGGGGTGAAATTCAATTGCCAAAATAGCAATACCCTGAATCTGGTGTCCCAGCTGTTGCAGGCCAAGATTCATAGTGTCCGCCAAAACATATATTTTGTTCTGGGGTGAAATTCAATTGCCAAAATAGCAATGCCCTGAATCTGGTGTCTCAGCTGTTGCAGGCCAAGATTCATAGTGTCCGCCAAAACATATCTTTTGTTCTGGGGTGAAATTCAATTGCCAAAATAGCAATACCATAAATCAGTGGTTTCAGCTGTGGCTGGCAAAATATAATAGTGTGCGCCAAAACATATATTTTGTTCTGGGGTGAAATTCAATTGCCAAAATAGCAATACCCTGAATCTGGTGTCCCAGCTGTTGCAGGCCAAGATTCATAGTGTCCGCCAAAACATATATTTTGTTCTGGGGTGAAATTCAATTGCCAAAATAGCAATACCATAAATCAGTGGTTTCAGCTGTGGCTGGCAAAGTATAATAGTGTCCGCCAAAACATATATTTTGTTCTGGGTTGAAATTCAATGGCCAAAATAGCAATACCATAAATCAGTGGTTTCAGCTGTGGCTAGCAAAGCAGGTACAGGCGCTAGTCAATTGGGTGGACGACAGTGGATCCAGCATGTTCACATCATTATCTCCCACCCAGTCTTCTGCAGAAAGCGCACAGGTGGCGCCTGAAAACCAAGCCCACCAGTCTGTCACATCACCCCCATGCATATCAGGGAAACTGTCTGAGCCTCAAGTTATGCAGCAGTCTCTTATGCTGTTTGAAGACTCTGCTGGCAGGGTTTCCCAAGGGAATCCACCTAGCCCTTCCACAGTGGTGGAAGACATAGAATGCACTGATGCACAACCACTGATGTTTCCTGATGATGAGGACATGGGAATACCACCTCATCTGAGTCCGCACGTCTCTGATGATGACGAAACACAGGTGCCAACTGCTGCGTCTTTCTGCAATGTGCAGACCGAACAGGAGGTCAGGGAGGAAGACTGTGTGGAAGACGATGCAGAGGACGATGAGATCCTAGACCCCACATGGAATGAAGGTCGTGCCACTGACTTTCGTAGTTCAGAGGAAGAGGCAGTGGAGAGACCAAGCCAACAGCGTATCAAAAGAGAGAGCAGGGGGCAAAAGCAGAACAGCCGCCTCCAAGAGAGTTCGCCTGCTACTGGCCACCGCCAACAGGGACCGAGCTCCCCAAAGGCAGCTTCAAGGAGTTCCCTGGCATGGCACTTCTTTAAACAATGTGCTGATGACAAGACCCGAGTGGTTTGCACGCTGTGCCATCAGAGCCTGAAGCGAGGCATTAACGTTCTGAACCTTAGCACAACCTGCATGACCAGGCATCTACATGCAAAGCATGAACTGCAGTGAAGTAAACACCTTAAAAGCAAGGAACTCACTCTGGCTCCCCCTGCTCCCTCTTCTGCTGCTGCCTCGGCCTCTTCCTCCACCTCGGGAGGAATGTTGGCACCTGCCGCCCACCAAACAGAGGATGTGCCACCGACAACACCACCTGCGTCACCAAGCATCTCCACCATGTCACACGGCAGCGTTCAGCTCTCCATCTCACAAACCTTGTAGAGAAAGCGTAAATTCACACCTAGCCACCCTCGAGCCCTGGGCCTGAATGCCAGCATTTCAAAACTACTGGCCTTTGAAATGCTGTCATTCAGGCTGGTGGACACAGACAGCTTCAAACAACTGATGTCCATGGCTGTCCCACAGTATGTTGTTCCCAGCCGCCACTACTTCTCCAAGACAGCAGTGCCTTCCCTGCACAACCAAGTATCCGATAAAATCAAGTGTGCACTGTGCAACGCTATCTGTGGCAAGGTCCACCTAACCACAGATACGTGGACCAGTAAGCACGGCCAGGGACGCTATATCTCCCTAACTGCACACTGGGTAAATGTAGTGGCGGGTGGGCCGCAGGCGGAGAGTTCCTTGGCGCACGTCCTTCCGCCGCCAAGGATCGCATGGCATCATTCTTTGCCTCCTGTAGCCTCCTCCTCCTACTCGGCTTCCTCCTCCTCTGCTTCCACCAGCTAATCCAGTCAGCCACACACCTTCACCACCAACTTCAGCACAGCCCGGGGTAAACGTCAGCAGGCCATTCTGAAACTCATATGTTTGGGGGACAGGCCCCACACCGTGCAGGAGTTGTGGCGGGGTATTAAACAACAAACCGACGAGTGGTTTCTGCCGGTGGGCCTCAAGCCCGGCCTGGTGGTGTGCGATAATGGGCGAAATCTCGTCGCAGCTCTGGGACTAGCCGGTTTGACGCACATCCCTTGCCTGGCGCATGTGCTGAATTTGGTGGTGCAGAAGTTCATTCACAACTACCCCGACAACTACCCCGACAGGTGGAACTCCATCTTGCACATGCTGGAGAGACTGTGCGAGCAGCAGCAGGCCATAGTGGAGTTTCAGCTGCAGCACGCACGCGACAGTCGCACTGCGGAACAGCACCACTTCACCACCAATGATTGGGCCTCCATGCGAGACCTGTGTGCCCTGTTGCGCTGTTTCGAGTACTCCACCAACATGGCCAGTGGCGATGACACCGTTATCAGCGTTACAATACCACTTCTATGTCTCCTTGAGAAAACTCTTAGGGCGATGATGGAAGAGGAGGTGGCCCAGGAGGAGGAGGAGGAGGATGAGGGGTCATTTTTAGCAATTTCAGGCCAGTCTGTTAGAAGTGGCTCAGAGGGAGGTTTTTTGCAACAGCAGAGGCCAGGTACAAATGTGGCCAGCCAGGGCCCACTACTGGAGGACGAAGAGGATGTGGAGGAGGTGGAGGAGGATGAGGATGAAGCAGGTTCACAGCGGGGTGGCACCCGACACAGCTCAGGCCCATCACTGGTGCATGGCTGGGTGGATACGGAGGACGATGACGATACGCCTCCCACAGAGGACAGCTTGTCCTTACCTGTGGGGAGCCTGGCACACATGAGCGACTACATGCTGCAGTGCCTGCGCAACGACAGCAGAGTTGCCCACATTTTAACGTGTGCTGACTACTGGGTTGCCACCCTGCTGAATCCCCGGTACAAAGACAATGTGCCCACCTTACTTCCTGCACTGGAGCGTGATAGGAAGATGCACGAGTACAAGTGCACGCTGGTAGAGGCGCTCCTGAGAGCATTCCCAAATGTCACAGGGGAACAGGTGGAAGGCCAAGGCGAAGGCAGAGGAGGAGCAAGAGGTCGCCAACGCAGCTGTGTCATGGCCAGCTCCTCTGAGGGCAGGGTTATCATGGCAGAAATGTGGAAAAGTTTTGTCTCCACGCCACAGCTAACTGCACCACCACCTGATACGGAACGTGTTAGCAGAAGGCAGCATTTCACTAACATGGTTGAACAGTACGTCTGCACACCATTCCACGTACTGACTGATGGTTCGGCCCCATTCAACTTCTGGGTCTCCAAATTGTCCACGTGGCCAGAGTTAGCATTTTATGCCTTGGAGGTTCTGGCCTGCCCGGCGGCCAGCGTTTTGTCTGAAAGTGTATTCAGCACGGCAGGGGGGTCATTACTGACAAACGCAGCCGCCTGTTCACAGCGAACGTGGACAAGCTGACGTTAATAAAAATGAACCAGGCATGGATCCCACAGGACCTGTGCCTCCCTTGTGCAGAATAGACATTTAAAACTGCCTTCCCCTCAACCATGTATTCTTGTACTCCAGGGCACTTCTTTATTGAATCCTCATTTTTTTAACTTTACCATGATTTTGCGGTGAAACCCAAAGTTGAATGAACCTCTCCTCTGTCTGGGTGCTGGGCAGAAATAACTGAGAGTGGCCTTCTCCGGTGGTGGTTGATATGACGCATGATTCCTTACTGTGGGACCTCTCTCCTCTGTCTGGGTGCTGGGCCGAAATAACTGAGAGTGGCCTTCTCCGGTGGTGGTTGATATGACGCATGATTCCTTGCTGTGGGACCTCTCTCCTCTGTCTGGGTGCTGGGCCGAATTAACTGAGAGTAGTCTTCTCCGGTGGTGGTTGATATGACGCATGATTCCTTGCTGTTGGACCTCTCTCCTCTGTCTGGGTGCTGGGCCGAAATAACTGAGAGTGGCCTTCTCCGGTGGTGATTGATATGACGCATGATTCCTTGCTGTGGGACCTCTCTCCTCTGTCTGGATGCTGGGCCGAAATAACTGAGAGTTGCCTTCTCCGGTGGTGGTTGATATGATGCATGATTCCTTGCTGTGGGACCTCTCTCCTCTGTCTGGGTGCTGGGCCGAAATAACTGAGAGTGGCCTTCTCCGGTGGTGGTTGATATGAAGCATGATTCCTTGCTGTGGGACCTCTCTCCTCTGTCTGGGTGCTGGGCCGAAATAACTGAGAGTGGCCTTCTCCGGTGATGGTTGATATGACGCATGATTCCTTGCTGTGGGACCTCTCTCCTCTGTCTGGGTGCTGGGCCGAAATAACTGAGAGTAGCCTTCTCCGGTGGTGGTTGATATGACACATGCTTCCTTGCTGTGGGACCTCTCTCCTCTGTCTGGGTGCTGGGCCGAAATAACTGAGAGTAGCCTTCTCCGGTGGTGGTTGATATGACACATGATTCCTTGCTGTTGGACCTCTCTCCTCTGTCTGGGTGCTGGGCCGAAATAACTGAAAGTGGCCTTTTCCAGTGGTGGTTGATATGATGCATGATTCCTTGCTTTGGGATCTCTCTCCTTTGTCTGGGTGCTGGGCCGAGATTACTGAGAGTGGCCTTCTCCGGTGGTGGTTGATCTGACGCATGATTCCTTGCTGTGGGACCTCTCTCCTCTGTCTGGGTGCTGGGCCGAAATAACTGAGAGTGGCCTTCTCCGGTGGTGGTTGATATGACGCATGATTCCTTGCTGTGGGACCTCTCTCCTCTGTCTGGGTGCTGGGCCGAAATAACTGAGAGTGGCCTTCTCCGGTGGTGGGTGATATGACGCATGATTCCTTGCAGTGGGACCTCTCTCCAATTGATATTGGTTAAATTTTATTTATTTTATTTTAATTTTATTCATTTCCCTATCCACATTTGTTTGCAGGGGATTTACCTACATTTTGCTGCCTTTGTCAGCCCTGTAGCCCGTTCCTGGACTATTTTACAGCCTTTTTAGTGCCTAAAAGTTCTGGTCCCCTTTGACTTCAAAGTTCGGGTTGAGTTCAGATCCCGAACCCGAACATTTTCGGGAAGTTCGGCCGAACTTCCCGAACCCGAACTTTCAGGTGTTCGCTCATCTCTCCTTGTGAATAAAGAGGATCACTTATTTTTCATATGCTGGAGTGCTGCCTCGTCTTTGGACTATATATGTCTGGAATATTTGCCTTGTTTCCAAGAGAATCTTGCTCCCTGTTAACACCTTCAACTGTGCTGCTGCTTCTCTTTGGTTTATATATATATATATATATATATATATATACACACAGTATATGCAATACATTTTTTTAATTTTTTTTCACATTAATACACCCCCCCCAAAAAAAAGTAGAACAATATAAAATCAATGCAAAATGGCTAATAGGATATATGTATCTGTCATATTAATAAACCCCGTAAATGACTGTAGTACAATGTAACTTCCCCACTGAATGGCAATTATGACATATTTTTCCCTGTTTTTTGCCCTATTAATACACCCCAAAAAAAGAAATTAAAAAATGTCAAATCAAAGCCGAACGGCTAATGGAAAGTAGAGATGCCGCAAACATAAAAATTTCCATTTGTGAACGGTGAACGTGAACTTACGCAAATGTTCGTGAACAGGCGAACAGGGCGAACCGCCATAGACTTCAGTAGACAGGCGAATTTTAAAACCCACAGGGACTGTGGCATGCCGGAGGGGGATCCATGGAAAACTCCCATGGAAAATTACCTAGTTGACGCAGAGTGTGGTAAGTTGAATTCGTAATGCGATTAATATAACCTGCATTCAACTTAGAGCTGGGTTCCTAATGGTTGTATTGCTAGAAAATATCGAAGATTGAGAATATAGTGCTATATTCTCAATCTTCGTTATACTCTAGCAATACAACCATTAGGAACCCAGCTCTAAGTTGAATTCACAATGCGATTAATACAGGTTATATTAATCACATTGCGATTACAAGTTAGATCTGAGTTCCTAAGGGTTGTATTGCTAGAATTGAAGAATATAACGAATATAGCGCTATATTCTCAATCTTCGTTATATTCTAGCAATACAACCATTAGGAACCCATCTCTAAGTTGTAATCGCAATGCGATTAATACAGGTTATAGTAATCACATTGTGATTACAACTACTAACACTGCAGCTTCAGAATGAATCTAAGATGGATGCCGTCCTTGCTTTTTGATAGGAGGTGGGAGGGTTTGGGAGGGAGGGTATGCTGATTGGCTGGAATGTGTCTGCTGACTGTGCGGTACAGGGTCAAAGTTTGCTCAATGATATAGTATAGGGGCGAACGCGAACAAGCTATGTTCGCCGGGAACCGGTCGCTGGCGAATAGTTCGGGACGTCACTAATGGGAAGTAAGTATTGTTCCTATTAATGCACCCTGTAAATGCCTGTTAGTACAATGTAACTTCACCGCTGAACGGCACTTATGATATATAATTTTTTCTTTTTTTTTTATTAATACACCCCCCCAAAAAAGTTAAACAATGTAAAATCAATGCAGGATGGCTAATAGGACATACATATATATCGTATTAATACACCCCGCAAATAAATGGCTGTAGTACAACGTAACTTCACTGCTGAACAGCAATTATGACATATGTTTTTCCCTTTTTTTTCCCTAATAATAAGCCCCCCCCCAAAAAAAAAAAAAAAATAGTAAAACAATGTAAAATCAACGCAGAAAGGCTAATAGGACGTAGATATCATTCCTATTAATATCTGCTGTAAATGGCTGTATCATAGAACTTGCAGCCCAATCACAAGCAAGGTTTGCTAGAATTAGTGATGTATCATACAGTGCAAACAACCGAAAAGCAATTTGGATCCCCAATAAGTGCAGAAAGGTGTAATAAATTCGCTCCTATTGCACCCCGTTTTACATTTATAGCATAGATAATGCCTCCCTATCCTTTCCCTACACCTTAACTAATCTTTCGCTGAACTTCTAAATTATATTTTTAGCACAATAAAGTATTTCTTAGCACTGTCCCTAGCGCCTGCTGACGTCTCTTTCTGTACTAAGCACACTGGAAAATGGCAGAATCCAAAATGGCTGAGGCTATTTATATGGCTGTGACATCACAGGGGCTGGCTGCTGATTGGCTGCATGCATAGCATTGTGGGTGATCCCTCATTCCCAGAGTTCTTTGCTCCATGTATTAACACTAGAGTTGAGCGGTCAAACTGAAGCGCCCTGCAATCCTCGGTGGTGAAAGGACATGTGCCAAACTGCTATCCGCCTCAGGCCCAGCCGCCACTGCATTTACTCAGTGTGCTGTTGTGGAGATATAACGGCCCTGACCATGCTTACTGGTCCACGTATCTGTAGTCA
The DNA here is from genome assembly GCA_033119425.1 of Bufotes viridis. Classification (NCBI taxonomy): domain Eukaryota; kingdom Metazoa; phylum Chordata; class Amphibia; order Anura; family Bufonidae; genus Bufotes; species Bufotes viridis. The sequence continues at coordinate 35,552,518 of CM065596.1, read as the reverse complement.
GGTGCACCTTGCCACAGATGGCGGTGCGCAATGCACACCTGATTTTGTCCCCTACTTGGTTGTGAAGGGAAGAGATGGCTCGCCTTGAAAATTAGTGGCGGCTGGGCTTGACGTACTGTGGTACAGCCATCGCCATAAGGCCTTTAAAACTATCCGTCTCCACCAGACGGAATGACAGCATTTCAAAGGCAAGAAATTTAGAAATGCTGGCATTCAGGGCTAGGGATCGTGAGTGGGTAGGGGGGTACTTCCTCTTCCTCTCCAGCTTTGGGATATGGAGAGCTGAACGCTTACGTGGGACATTGTGGCGATGCTTGGTGGCCCAGGTGTTGGTGTTGCTGGCAGATCCTCTGTTTGTGGGGTGCCAGGTGGCACTGTCACTCCAGAGGTGGATGAAGAGGCCGCGACTGCAGCAGAAGAGGAAGCAGGAGGAGCCAGAGACCTTTCTTGGTTTTTGAGGTGTCTACTCCACTGCAGCTCATGCTTTGCACTTAAATGCCTGGTCATGCAGGTTGTGCTCAGGTTGAGAACATTTATGCCTCGCTTCAGGCTCTGATTGCACAGCGTGCAAACCACTCGTGTCTTGTTGTCAGCACATTGTCTGAAGAACTGCTACGCTAGGGAATCCTTGGAGCTAGCTTTGGCGTGCTCGGTACGTTCCATCGGTGGGTAGTAGGAGGTGTACTGTCTAGAGGACGGCCGCTCCGCTTTTGCACCCTGCTCCCTCTTTTGCTGTGCTGGTGGCTCTGTGTGACCACTGCCTCTTCCTCCGAACTACATCGGTCACTCGCATGACCTTGATTCCATGTGGGGTCGAGGACCTCATCGTCCTCCACATCATCTTTCACTCAGTCTTCACCCCTGACTTCTTTGTCGGTCTGCACACTTTCGAAGGCCCCAGCAGTGCGTGTAGTTTGTGCGTGTAGCCGGCACAGATCTACCACATCCTCTCCCTGCAGCAGAAGCTCCACCAGCAGCACCATGACCTGGACCACGTCCCTTATTTGACGCTCTCCTCATATTTTTTTAATTCAGGATCTTGCGCTAAATGGGTGTTTAATTAATAGTACAACATTATGTAAAGGGTGTATCTCACACGGCTTGAACCAGACTAGGCCTCAATTGAAGATTTATTTGCACAAAATGGCTGCATTTCAAATGGCTATATTTCAAATGGCTGTATTTCAAATAGCTGTATTTCAAATGGCTGAATCAAACCCCTGTATGTATACGGGGGATCAAAGATGCCCTGAATGAGTGTAGGCCTGAAGTAAATAAATCTTTGCACTAAATGGCTGTATTTCAAATGGCTGTATTTCAAATGCCTAATTCAAACCCCTGTATGTATAGGCGGGATCACACACGCCCTGAATCAGTATAGGCCTGAAGTAAAAATATCTTTGCACAAAATGGCTGTATTTCAAATGGCTGTATTTCAAATGCCTAATTCAAACCCCTGTATGTATAGGCGAGATCACAGACGCCCTGAATTAGTGTAGGCCTGAAGTAAATATATCTTTGCACAAAATGGCTGTATTTAAAATGGCTGTATTTCAAATGGCTGAATCAAACCCCTGTATGTATAGGGGGGATCACACACACCCTGAATTAATGTAGGCCTGAAGTTAATATATTTTTGCACAAAATGGCTGTATTTCATATGACTGTATTTCAAATGCCTAATTCAGAGCCCTGTATGTATAGGGGGATCACACATGCCCTGAATCAGTATAGACCCGAAGTAAATATATCTTTGCACTAAATGGCTGTATTTAAAATGGCTGTATTTCAAATGGCTGAATCAAACCCCTGTATGTATAGGGTGGATCACACACGCCCTGAATCAGTGTAGGCCTGAAGTAAATACATATTTGCACTAAATGGCTGTATTTAAAATGGCTGTATTTCAAATGGCTGAATCAAACCCCTGTATGTATAGGGGGATCACACACGCCCTGAATCAATGTAGGCCTGAAGTTAATATATCTTTGCACAAAATGGCTGTATTTCATATGACTGTATTTCAAATGCCTAATTCAGAGCCCTGTATGTATAGGGGGATCACACATGCCCTGAATCAGTATAGACCCGAAGTAAATATATCTTCGCACTAAATGGCTGTATTTAAAATGGCTGTATTTCAAATGGCTGAATCAAACCCCTGTATGTATAGGGTGGATCACACACGTCTTGAATCAGTGTAGGCCTGAAGTAAATATATCTTTGCACTAAATGGCCGTATTTCAAATGGCTGAATCAAACCACTGTATGTATAGGGGGGATCACACATGTCCTGAATCAGTGTAGGCATGAAGTAATTATATATTTGCACTAAATGGCTTTTTTAAAAATTGCTGAATTTCAAATGGCTGAATCAAACCCCTGTATGTATAGGGGAGATCACACACGCCCTGAATCAGTGTATGACTGATGTAAATATATATTTGCACTAAATGGCTGTATTTAAAATTGCTGTATTTCGAATGGCTGAATCAAACCCCTGTATGTATAGGGAGGATCACACATGCCCTGAATCAGTGTAGGCCTGAAGTAAATATATCTTTGCACAAAATGGCTGTATTTAAAATGGCTGTATTTCAAATGGCTGAATTCAAACCCCTGTATGTATAGGGGGATCACACACGCCCTGAATCAGTGTAGGCCTGAAGTAAATATATCTTTGCACTAAATGGCTGTATTTAAAATGGCTGTATTTCAAATGGCTGAATCAAACCCTTGTATGTATAGGGTGGATCACACATGTCCTGAATCAGTATAGACCCGAAGTAAATATATCTTTGCACTAAATGGCTGTATTTAAAATTGCTGTATTTCGAATGGCTGAATCAAACCCCTGTATGTATAGGGTGGATCACACACGTCCTGAATCAGTGTAGGCCTGAAGTAAATATATCTTTGCACTAAATGGCTGTATTTCAAATGGCTGAATCAAACCACTGTATGTATAGGGGGATCACACACGCCCTGAATCAATGTAGGCCTGAAGTAAATACATATTTGCACTAAATGGCTGTATTTAAAATGGCTGTACTTCAAATGGCTGAATCAAACCCCTGTATGTATAGGGGGATCACACACGCCCTGAATCAATGTAGGCCTGAAGTTAATATATCTTTGCACAAAATGGCTGTATTTCAAATGGCTGTATTTCAAATGCCTAATTCAAACCCCTGTATGTATAGGGGATCACAGACGCCCTGAATCAGTATAGACCCGAAGTAAATATATCTTTGCACTAAATGGCTGTATTTAAAATGGCTGTATTTCAAATGGCTGAATCAAACCCCTCTATGTATAGGGGGGATCACACACGCCGTGAATGAGTGTAGGCCTGAAGTAAATATATCTTTGCACAAAATGGCTGTATTTCAAATGGTTGAATCAAACCCCTGTATGTATAGGGGGGATCACAAACGCCCTAAATCAGTGTAGGCCTGAAGTAAATAAATCTTTGCACTAAATGGCTGTATTTCAAATGGCTGAATCAAACCCCTGTATGTATAGGGGGGATCAAACACGCCCTGAATCAGTGTAGGCTTGAAGTAAATATATATTTGCACTAAATGGCTGTATTTCAAATGGCTGAATCAAACCCCTGTATGTATAGGGGGGATCAAACAAGCTCTTAATCAGTGTAGGCTTGAAGTAAATATATCTTTGCACTAAATGGCTGTATTTCAAATGGTTGAATCAAACCCCTGTATGTATAGGGGGGATCACAAACGCCCTAAATCAGTGTAGGCCTGAAGTAAATAAATCTTTGCACTAAATGGCTGTATTTCAAATGGCTGAATCAAACCCCTGTATGTATAGGGGGGATCAAACACGCCCTGAATCAGTGTAGGCTTGAAGTAAATATATCTTTGCACTAAATGGCTGTATTTCAAATGGCTGAATCAAACCCCTGTATGTAGGTATGTAGAGGGGGGATCACATACGCCCTGAATCAGTATAGGCCTGCAGTAAAAATATCTTTGCACAAAATGGCTGTATTTCAAATTGCTGTATTTCAAATGCCTAATTCAAACCCCTGTATGTATAGGCGGGATCACAGACGCCCTGAATCAGTGTAGGCCTGAAGTACATATATCTTTGCACAAAATGGCTGTATTTAAAATGGCTGTATTTCAAATGGCTGAATCAAACCCCTGTATGTATAGGGGGGATCACACACGCCCTGAATCAATGTAGGCCTGAAGTTAATATATCTTTGCACAAAATGGCTGTATTTCAAATGCCTAATTCAAACCCCTGTATGTATAGGGGGATCACACAGGCCCTGAATCAGTATAGACCCGAAGTAAATATATCTTTGCACTAAATGGCTGTATTTAAAATGGCTGTATTTCAAATGGCTGAATCAAACCTCTCTATGTATAGGGGGGATCACACACGCCGTGAATCAGTGTAGGCCTGAAGTAAATATATCTTTGCACAAAATGGCTGTATTTCAAATGCCTAATTAAAACCCCTATATGTATAGGCGGGATCACAGACGCCCTGATTCAGTGTAGGTCTGAAGTAAATATATCTTTGCGCAAAAAAGCTGTATTTCAAATGGCTGTATTTCAAATGCTTAATTCAAACCCCTCTCCCTACACTTTTAACAGCAGAGTGACGTACAGTGCTATGTGACTCAAGCTTATATCGAGCCTGGGACACATGCTGCTCTGGCCAATCACAGCCATGCTATTAGTAGGCATGGCTGTGATGGCCTCTTGGGGCAAGTAGTATGACGCTTGTTGATTGGCTGCTGTGCAGCCTTTCAAAAAGCGCCAATAAAGCGCCGAACACCGAACCTGAACTTTTACGGAAATGTTCAGGTTCGGGTCCGTGTCCCGAACACCCCAAAATTCGGTACAATCCCGAACTATACAGTTCGGGTTCGCTGAACCCTAATTAACATGTGCAGCAGCCATTTTAGTAAAAAATTAGATTCGTTACCACGAAGCGTGAGGAAATTTAGATTCGGTGCAAATCGACTTTTTCCTGAATTTCGGATCGAATTCCACTTCGTCAACTTCGATTCGCTCATCTCTAGTTATATCCTTGCCTGATCTTCTGTACCTGTTCTGTGTTTTGATCCACTCTGTTCCATCTTTAGCCTAGCTGTGCTCTAACTGCATCTGATAGCTTGACTGTGCCTAAAGGGGTATTTCCATCTCAGACAATGGGGGCATATTGCTAGAATATGCCCCCATTGTCTGATAGGTGCAGGTCCTACTGCTAGTATCCGCACCTATATTGAGAATGGATCGGGGAGAGCTGTGGCTGGAGGACCCCAGATTTCCTGGGGTTCCATCCACCACCAAGCTCTGATTCCATAGAAGTGAAATGGAGTGTGGCCCATGCTCCCATTCATTTCTATGGGGCCGACAGAAATAGCCGAGCCAGCGCTCGGCTATATTCCCCGGCCCCATAGAAAATGAATGGAGGGCGGCTACGCATGCGCAGTGCGACCTCCTTCACTTTTAGGGCTCCGTTCTTGATATAGTTCTGGGTCCAAGTGGTGGGACCCGCACCTATCAGACAATGGGGGCATATCCTAGTGATATGCCGCCATTGTCTGAGATGGGACAACCCCTTTAACTACTTCTGATCCTGTCTGTTCTTTATCCAGCCTAGCAGTGCCTATTGCTTCTGATCCAATCTCTTCCATGTCTAGCCTGGCAGTGCCTACTGTTTCTGATCCAGTCTTTTCCATGTCTTGCCTGCAGTGCCTTATTGCTTCTGTTCCTGTCCTGTGTATGTGTTGCCTTTGTGAGAGGGCTCCTGAGAGGGAGGATCTCTAGTCTGTGTGCAGCTCTGCCTGTGACCACCATGCTTCCGTTCCACATGAGGTCCAGGGATCTGCTTGTGTGCTGGTTCCTGTTTGTCATCTGATCCATGTCCTGTGTTTGTTTGGGTTCCAGTCCCGTTGTCTGCAGGTAGCGGCTAAGCATACCGGGGCCTTCCTGGAGGTGCGGCAAGTGATCCCTCGGCCCAGTTCATCCCCACCATGAGGGGCTCTGTGAGGAACGGGGCTCACTGACTCTCCGCCCTCTGGGTTTTGCCTCTGTCTGCACTTGGTTCTGTGGTAGTGCTACCACTATTGCCTAACTTGCTTTTCAGTACTGTCATATATTCATTTATTACAGGAGTAATAAAGTATTTTTTTGGTCCCTGGTATGTATCTGTCTGTGTCCTGTTTGCATGATGTCCCGGAGGTCCACCAGGGGCCCCTGGTACGTGACAATAAAATAAGGAAAACTATACATTTTTTCATAATTGTCACAGTTTTTCCGTAAATTTGTTTTAATACTCTGACTCTCATTTAATGGTACAAAGCAGGTCTAAGGTGTCCCCTTAAAAATAATATGAAATAAATGTAGGTTGGCTTAGAAATTAATTAGTTATTTGAAATTAGATAAGCCCATCACTACAACTGAAAAATTGGCCTGTTAAGGAAGGACGGTAAACACTCCCGTAATGAAGTGGTAAACACACAGTTGGCATTAGCCCCCAGACAATCTCTTTAGTCACACTACAGTGAGTCTCATGGTACACAACAGTCACAATTTATTTTCCCTACTGTCTCCAGAGTATCAGGTCTGGGCCTTGCACAATACAATCTCTAGGCTGGAAATGAACCGGAACCACTTGTGTTATCTAGATCAGTCTCCTCCTGGAGCAAAAACTCACTAATTTACCCAAGTCAGTGACAGAGAAGGTCCACACAATAAGAGGCAGTCTATATTCATCAGCTGGCCTAAAGCCAACTGTAGATCTTCCTCTTTACTAACTAACTAGAGACATATGCACCTTGGTTCTGCAGCATCTGACTTACCCCATGCTGTGCTGAGCTCCTTGAACTTACATGGTCTCACCTAGGATGCAACATGTCTGGCTCAATGCTAAAACATCCATACGTGCAACCCTTTCTGTGAGTCAAGCTTCATGTCCATTGCTTTCTAAAGGTACAGTACACACAGAAACACAATAAAATGTATCCTATCTTCACATACAATAATCTGTTCTGCACAGCTTATATATAACATGACATGGCAAAACATAGCATTATGGTGGTCATCAGTTGCATAACCATTGATAAGATCCTGTTCACATCTCCACTATTGATTCCTGTTGTTTTCTCTACTGTAGGATTAGAATAATGACTGAAGTGGGAGATCTGAGGAATGATTGACACAACCGGCACCAGATGGACCAAATTAACTATAAGGGGACTGTCAATTTCCATCATGTTGTTCAGCATAATAATAGTGCAGCATGCTGCTTTATTTTTTTAACAAAATCTATGACTGAGGCTCTAAACTAAACTTCCAATGTAGAGGTGAACATAGCCTTACAGTTCAAGGAAATGGGTTGCAGGAAGAGGGTGTTTAAGTATTCCAACATTCCTCTTTTCCACACCTTTCCACACTCATCTATTTTGATTGGTTAAGATCTGATGCCAGACAAAGCTTCTCTTACATTGCACAACCAAATGTTCATTACAAGTTAAGGGGTTAGTGTACTGTAATTGGCAGTGGACAAGGAAAAACTGTATTTACCATCCGGTTTGACTTTGAGCTAAACCTAAATGCATTATCCTGGTATTCACCCTTTAACTCCTATACATGGATCTGGATTTTACTGCAGGAGAACCACCAGGCTGCTACCATTTGGAGTAGTCTTGCTGTGCCAGGGTCAGAGAAACCGGTGTGCGGAGCACAGAGGGGTCAAGCAAAACTCTTACTCAGTAACAGGCTGAGGTCAGGGTAGGTATAGTTTATGTCAATTCATGAAACATGTCAAGGTCAGGGTAGGCAGAGTTCATGCACGTCCATGATAAAGGTCCAAAGTCAAGACAGGCAGCAAAGGTTTAGATTCAGGAGTAGGGCAGAGGTCAGTACACAGGCAGACAAGCAAAACACATCATATTTTCAGGGACTAACATACTAGATATACCTATTCATCAGGCAGAGAAGTGAGAAAAACAGCACAGTGTACTGTATATAGCAAAGCTGATAAACACATTAGAAGCAGCTGCACACAGAACCAAAGGAGGGGTTAACCCTTACAATACTGCAGAATGAGCTGAAGTTCAATGAAGGATATCTCCAATAGAAGCGCAGGACACTGGTATTCCTGCCCTCGACCGTACAGTTGAAACTGCAACAGACCCAAGGTGAGTGGAGCAGCATCCATGTCTGTTCAGTAGCTAAAGAAAGGGCACAGGCCAACAACATAAAATATATAGACTCTAGACCTAAGGTTTTCAATTGCACAGTGCACACTGTGGTCAGTAGTTGCCAATAAGTGCTGTCTGTTATTGAAATGGTTGCTTGTCATTTTGGAAAATGGTAAAGTTTGGATGACACATACATATTTAGTTTGGTCCCTCTCATCATTACTGAGAAAATATAACTTTGACAGTACAGAAATTCAAGAATTCTGTCGAATTGTGCATATCCATCAGACAGGATAGAATTTTAAAAGAACAGTAAATCCAGACATTCATCATATTAAGGGTACATTCACATGACTGTATGTATTTTGTCATCCACAAAAAATACGGATGACATCTCTGTGACGTCCCTGTTGCATCAATTTTCTTTTTGCATACCCACATTCTTTAAGAATGCCTTAAAGAATAGGACATATTTTATCTTTTTTGCGGAGCTGTGGAATGGATATAGTAATGTAAACAGCACACGGTGTGCTGTCCACTTTTTTTGCGGACCCATTGAAACCAACGAGTCCCCAAAATATGCAGTCGGATGTGCAGCAAAAATATGGTCATGTGAATGGGGCCTAAACTTGATCTTCAGAAACAATGCAAAAATTCTTCACAATCTCTTCCCTTGTTGACTGACAGATGCTACATATGGGCTTTAAAAGTATGTGGAGCTTAGCATGCCTAGTTTCCTAGGCAGCAGGGCAGGGTTCCTGCTGCAGCCAGCTGTCTTATAGCCATAGACAAGTCTGATATTTTTGAGAAGGAGGGAAGTCCACGAGTGGTCTGTTTAGTCAAAATTGATCTTTATGTTTGTCATAGTTTTGATTGAGTTAGTATGAAATAGAAGGAGATCAGGATATTTGTGTGCATTTTTACCTTTAGTGTTACTTTCTGTATGACAACCCAATATATGGACCTATAAATTATACTACTAAATTCCATTACAGTAATGAATTGCTGTAGCTATGTGCTTTCTTAGTTGAAAATCTTGATAATTAATTTTATTTATTGCATTTTATTAATTTTCTTGAGTGTCAACATCTAAAATAATTTTTTCTCAGATGTTTATATTCATGTAACTAACTGTAGAAAATCAGTAGACTGAACGATGGAGCATCGAAGCCATGGTAAAAACTTTAAAATCTTCAGTATGCCAATTCTATTGAAGAAATGTCAAAGTGATTATCTACCTTTTTCTTACTGGTGACTTATTCTTTGGACAAGTAATAAGCATCTGATCAACAGGGGTCCAACACCTGGGACCCCCAGCGATCAGGTGTTTGAGAAGGTAGCAGTGCTGGCAGCAGCGCCGCTGTCTTCTCGCTGCTTCCTGCAGGCCAGTGACATCACAACTATGTCAAGTGGCCTGAGCGCCCAGGCCTCATGACATAGTCCTGACGTCACTGGCCTGCAGCGCGAAGGCATTGGTGGTACTGCCAATGCCGCTGCCTTTTCAAACTGCTGATTGGCCAGGCTGTCAGACTCCCAACAATCAGATGCTGATGACCTATCCCAGGGGTAGGCAACCTTTGGCTCCTAGCTGTTGTGAAACTACAACTCCCAGCATGCATAGTTGCTCTGCTCTTCTAAGAACTTACATAGAAATGAATGGAGCATGCTGGGAATTGTAGTTTCACAACAGCTGGGAGCCGAAGGTTGCTGATGCCTGACCTATCCAAAGGATAGATCATTAGTAATAAAAAGGTAAAGAACCGCTTTGAAATCTGCAGACCTCCCCTTTGTGGATGGGTTTTTTGAAAACCAATGTACGTATCTATACTAATAAAATCCCTGTGTCCCCGACGTCCATGCGTGTGTGCCGAATTCTAAAGTGCCCATGCGCGGCGCACAGAGGAATCGCCACACACTCAACGGACACCGTTCAGATTCTGCCAGGCAGCAGGGGGCCGGTATATACAGACTTCTCAGTATATTCTAACTTGAAGCGTCCCCATCACTATGGGAACGCCTCTATGTTAGAATATACTGTCGGATCTGAGTTAGATTGTGAAAACTCAGATCTGACAGTATATTCTAACACAGAGGCGGTTTCATAGTGAAGTCTGTATATACCCGCCCCCTGCCGCCTGGCAGTACCCGACCTCTTACAGGGGCTTTTATCCGCACAATTAACCCCTCTGGTGCCACACCTAAGGGGTTAATTGTGGGGACCACAGCCCCCTGTAAAAGGTCGGGTGCTGCCAGGCGGCAGGGGGCCAGACCCCCCCTCCCTCCCCAGTATTAAAATCATTGGCCAGTGTGCGGCCTCCCCCCCACCCCCTATTAAAATCATTGGTGGCAGTGGCCACAGGTTAACACCTGCCCCCCTTATCATTGGTGGCAGCGGAGCGGCAGTTCTGATCGGAGTCCCAGTGTACTTGTTGGGGCTAAGATCGGTTACCATGGCTGCCAGGACGCTACTGAAGTCCTGGCTGCCATGGTCACTTAGCAGCGTCATACTTACCTGAGCTGTCTGTGTCCGCCCGGCGCTCCTTCTGCTGGTAAGTGACGGGTCTGTGCTATAAGCAATGCACCACAGAGACCTGTAACTTACGAGCAGAAGGATCGCCGGGCGGACACAGACAGCGCAGGTAAGTATAAGGCTGCTAAGTGACCATGGCAGCCAGGACTTCAGTAGCGTCCTGGCTGCCATGGTAACTTATCGGAGCCCCAGCGATTACACTGGAACTCCGATCAGAACTGCCGCTCCGCTGCCACCAATGATGGGGGGGGCGTGTTAACCTGTGGCCACTGCCACCAATGATTTTAATAGGGGGGGGAGACTGCACACACTGGCCACCAATGATTTTAATAGGGGGGAGGGGAGGCCGCACACTGGCCACGAATGATTTTAATGGGGGGGAGGGGTTAATTGTGCGGATCACAGCCCCCTGTAAGAGGTTGGGTACTGCCAAGCAGCAGGGGGCCGGTCTGTCCACACATCTCAGTATATTCTAACTTGAAGCGTCCCCATCACTATGGGAACACCTCTGTGTTAGAATATACTGTCCGATCTGAGTTTTCCTGATCTTACTCAGATCCGATGGTATATTCTAACATAGAGGCGTTCTTATGGTGATGGGGTCACTTGAAGTTAAAATATACCATCGGATTGGAGAAAACTCCAATCGACACTGTTATGGGGGAATAGGATGCTATGTGTCATCTACAGATACTCCCATAACAGTATCAGCCACAGACCCCCCCATAACAGTGTCAGCCACAGACCCCCATAATAGTGTCAGCCACAGACCCCCCATAACAGTGTCAGCCACAGACCCCCCCATAATAGTGTCAGCCACACACCCCCCATAATAGTGTCAGCCACAGACCCCCCATAACAGTGTCAGCCACAGACCCCCTCCATAACAGTGTCAGCCACAGACCCCCATAACAGTGTCAGCCACAGACCCCCATAACAGTGTCAGCCACAGACCCCCCATAACAGTGTCAGCCAAAGACCCCCCATAACAGTGTCAGCCACATATCCCCCAATAACAGTGATAGCCACAGACCCCCCCATACAGTGTCATCCACAGACCCCCCCATAACAGTGTCAGCCACAGACCCCCATAACAGTGTAAGCCACAGACCCCCCATAACAGTGTCAGCCACAGATCACCTATAACAGTGTCAGCCACAGATCCCCCATAACAGTGTGTCCTCCACAGATCCCCTCCATAACAGTGTTAGACACAGATCCCCTATAACAGTGCCATCCACAGATCCCCCATAACAGTGTCAGCCACAGACTCCCCATAACAGTGTCAGCCACAGACCCCCCCATAACAGTGTCAACCACAGACCCCCATAACAGTGTCAGCCACAGACCCCCCATAACAGTGTCAGCCACAGACCCCCCATAACAGTGTCAGCCACAGACCCCCCCATAACAGTGTCAACCACAGACCCCCATAACAGTGTCAGCCACAGACCCCAATAACAGTGTCAGACACAGTCCCCCCCATAACAATGTCAACCATAGATCCCCCATAACAGTATCAGCCTCAGATCCCCCATAACAGTATCAGCCACAGATCCCCCATAACAGTGTCAACCACAGATCCCCCATAACAGTGTCAACCACAGATCCCCCATAACAGGGTCAGCCACAGATCCCCCATACAGTGTCAGCAACAGATCCCACATAACAGTGCCATCCACAGATCCCTCCCATAACAGTGTCAGCCACAAATCCCCCCATAACAGTGTCAGCCACAGATTCTCTCCATAACAGTGCCATCCACAGATCCCCCATATCAGTGTCATCCACAGATACCCCCCCATAGCAGTGCCATCCACAGATCCCCCATAATACTGTCAGAACTAACGTTCTAGCGCCCGTTACTGTAACAGGCCTAATCTCTAGTTTTAAATAAATCCTCTGGTTAAAAAAATAAAAATAAAAAATTTAAAGGGGTTGTATATTTTCAGAAAATGGCATTTCTCATGTAGGAAAAGTTACTGCAAGGCACTTACTAATAATTGTGATTATCCATATTGCCTCCTTTGCTGACTTTATTCATTTTTACATCACTTTATACAGTGCTCATTTTCAGGGGTTACGACCACCTTACAATCCACCAGGGGTGGCTGTGCTTGCACACTATAGAAAAAATGACTGTCCTATGCACACTCCCACGGTCCTGGCCATCAGAGAGCCATTACCTTTTCATATAGTGTGCAAGTACAGCCACCACTGCTGGATTGTAGGGTGGTCATAACTCCTAGAAACGAGCAGTGTATAAAGTGATGAAAAAAATGAATCCAGCCAGAAAATAAGACAATATAGACAATCACAATACATTAGTAAGTGCCCTGTATTCACGTTCTCTACATGATAAAGGCCATTTGCTGAAGAGAGAAACAGAGCACTTATATGGTGACTAGTGATGAGCAAATAGTTTGAGCATAGTTCAGGTTCGTACCGAATTTTGGGGTGTTCGGGACACGGACCCGAACTCGAACATTTTCAAAAAAGTTCGGGTTCGGGTCCGTTGTTCGTCGATTTCTTACCGCTTTCTGAATGGCTGCACAGCTAGCCTTTTACTTCTTGCCCTAAGAAGCCATCACAACTATGCCTATTAATGGCATGGCTGTGATTGGCCGTGCAGCATGTGACCCAGCCTCTATTTAAGCTGGAGTCAAGTAGCGCCGCACGTCACACTGCTCTGGTTAGTGTAGGGAGAGGACGCAGCTTCTGTGAGAGCGAGATTAGGCAAGGAAAAGTCAGCAAAAACATTGAATGAAGTGATCGATCTACAGCTGTGAAACATTCAACTTCTGCTAGTTAATTGCTCACTGGTTTTTAGGCTGCACAGAGCGTTTTTCTCTCACTTTGATCGGCGGCCATTTTGTGTCTTGTGGTGCACTAGCACAAGCTGCCAACAAGTCCATCAATCCATCAATACTAGTTTTTTTTTTTTTTTTTTGCTATATCCTACATCAGGGGCTTGGCTGTGCTTATTGTCAACCCTAGAAACTCAGGATAGGAATTTCTTTATTTTATTAAGGGGTTAAATTCAATTGCCAAAATAGCAATCCCCTAAATCTGGTGTTTCAGCTGTGGCTAGCCAAGTGTAATACTGTCTGCTGTCTGGAAAAGGATAGATTTTTTCTGAGGTGAAATTCAATTGCCAAAATAGCAATCCCCTAAATATGGTATCCCAGCAGTGGCTGGCCAAGTTTAATACTGTCTGGCAAAGGATAGATAATTTTCGGGGTGAAATTCAATTGCCAAAATAGCAATACCGTAAATCTGGTGTTCCAGCTGTGACTGAACATGTTTCATAGTGTCTGTCATAGAATATATTATTTTCTGGGGTGAAATGCAGTTGCCAAAATAGCAATACCGTAAATCTGGTGTTCCAGATGTGGCTGGCCAAGTTTAATAGTGTCCGGCAAAGGATATATTTTTTTCTGGGGTTACATTCAATTACCAAAATAGCAATACCATAAATCAGTGGTTTCAGCTGTGGCTGACCAAGTTTAATAGTGTCCGTCACAGGATAGATTTTGTTCTGGGGTGAAATTTAATTCCCAAAATAGCAATACCCTGAATCTGGTGTTCCAGCTTTGAAAGTCAGTAGCAAAAATAGAAATACAGTAAATCTGGTGTTCCAGCTGTTGCAAGCCTAGTTTAAATCTGTCTGTAAAAGGGTATATTTTTTTCCGGGGTGAAAATTAATTGCCAAAATAGCAATACCCTGAATCTGGTGTTCCAGTAGTTGCAGGCCTAGTTTAAATCTGTCCGTAAAAGGGTATATTTTTTTCTGGGGTGAAATTTAATTGCCAAGATAGCAATACCCTGAATGTGGTGTTCCAGCTGTGACTGGACAATTTCAATAGTGTCTGTCAAAGGATATATTATTTTCTGGGGTGAAAGTCAGTAGCAAAAATAGAAATACAGTAAATCTGGTGTTCCAGCTGTTGCAGACCTAGTTTAAATCTGTCTGTAAAAGGGTATATTTTTTCTGGGGTGAAATTGAATTGCCAAAATAGCAATACCCTGAATCTGGTGTTCCAGCAGTTGCAGGCCTAGTTTAAATCTGTCCGTAAAAGGGTATATTTTTTTCTGGGGTTAAATTCAATTGCCAAAATAGCAGTACCCTGAATCTGGTGTTCCAGCTGTGACTGGACAATTTCCCTAGTGTCCGTCAAAGGATATATTATTTTCTGGGGTGAAAGTCAGTAGCAAAAATAGAAATACAGTAAATCTGGTGTTCCAGCTGTTGCAGACCTAGTTTAAATCTGTCCGTAAAAGGGTATATTTTTTTCTGGTGTAAAATTCAATTGCCAAAATAGCAATACCATAAATCAGTGGTTTCAGCTGTAGCTGGCCAAGTTTAATAGTGTCAGTCACAAAAAAGATTTTTTTCTGGGGTGAAATTCAATTGTCAAAATAGAAATACCATAAATCAGTGGTTTCAGCTGTGGCTGGCCAAGTTTAATAGTGTCCGTCACAGGATAGATTTTGTTCTGGGGTGAAATTTAATTGCCAAAATAGCAATACCTTGAATCTGGTGTTCCAGCAGTTGCAGGCCTAGTTTAAATCTGTCCGTAAAAGGGTATATTTTTTTCTGGGGTGAAATTTAATTGCCAATATAGCAATACCCTGAATCTGGTGTTCCAGCTGTGACTGGACAATTTCCCTAGTGTCCGTCAAAGGATATATTATTTTCTGGGGTGAAAGTCAGTAGCAAAAATAGAAATACAGTAAATCTGGTGTTCCAGCTGTTGCAGACCTAGTTTAAATCTGTCCGTAAAAGGGTATATTTTTTTCTGGTGTGAAATTCAATTGCCAAAATAGCAATACCATAAATCAGTGGTTTTAGCTGTGGCTGGCCAAGTTTTTTTTTTTTTAATCAATGTTTTATTGATTTTTAAAATTTTTCAAAAAGTAACAAGTAGTAACGTTAAGTTACAGAGTACAGTATAAAAGTACAGGTGAAGATGATACAAGTTGCAAGGATAATACAAGTTGCAAAATGGACATCCATTAAATTACATGAACGAAGGTCTCTCTAAAAGTTCAAAAACCAAGTAGAAATAAGTGGCTAGGTACATATCTAGTGAGGATGTATCGAATAAACCAAAGGTTATTAAACACACAAAGGTTATTAAACACACAAAGGTTATTAAACACACAAAGCTCAGGGCATTGCCAAATGAGGGTGGATAATATCAGTTCAAGGCAAGTGAGGCGGAAAGGAATTGTGACTTAAGTCTTGTTCTAGCATAAGAGAGACGAAGGGGCATTAGGTGGCTATGTTGGGCTTTTTCTTCATGTGAACAAGACAGAGACAACTTTTAAGGAAGGAGAAGGATGGACCAATCACATCCTAAGGGGTGTTAGAGAATCTATGGGACCTCCATTTGTCCCATTGTTTAAGGAATGTAGGATGTGACCGGGACTCCCAAGAGGATAGTTCTTCAAAACTATAAAGCTGGTCCACCTTCAGTCTCCAAGTTTCAAGATCAGGGAGGGAGCTCTGGAGCCAATACTTTGGAATGAGTAGGCGTGCTGCAATTAGAAGTTGTCTAAAGAGATATGGAAGTCGAGTTGGGGGGTGGGTAAAGGGGGATGTCAGAAGTGCGATCGAGGGAGATAGAGCTATGGAGGTTCTGCAAATATTATTTGCTTGAGCAAATATATCGGTCCACCATCTTTTAATTTTCGAGCATTCCCACCAAAGGTGGAAGAATGTTCCTCTTTCTAGTTCACACCTCCAACATCTGTCTGATGCCCCATGAGAGTATAAGGCAGATTTGACCGGGTAATATACCATTGGGTCAAAATCTTGTAATTATTTTCCTGTATACGTATACAGCGAGAAGTTTTGTGAGGCGCCTCAAGAAGTCTGGGGAGGAGGTCGTATGGGAGGTCAGTTTGAAGGTCTTTTTCCCAGCAACGGATAAAGGCCGGTTTGGTAATGATAGGGGGTGATCGGAGTCTGCGATATAACATTGAAATAGGTTTATCAGGTGGCTTATCTGTAGAAATGTATGCCTCTAACCATGTCAATGGACGTAAAGTTCACCCTTGGTAGTGTGTTTTTGAATAAAGCTACCAAGCAGTGGGACTAAGGAGAAGTCACAAGGTTTTGGGTCTAGGAGAGAGGAGAGGGTGGTGTTGGATAAGGGTTGGCCCATATCATCAAGAAGCGATCTGACCGGGAGGGGGCTAGTTTAGTATAGCTAGGGGACGATCTTGTGAGAGATGGATCATATGTCCCTAAAACGTCGCCTATCTATCGTAAGCAGAGGGGAAGGGAAAGGGATACTGCAGTGTGAGGAATTGAGCCACGACCAGGTCGTTAGAGTGGCTTTTATAATAGGGTAAGCTTTAAGATGAGTTGGGGGTAGGGCTTCGTTGCCTAATAAGAAAGCCCTAAGAGGTTTGCCCAGTATTGAGCATTCTAGTGCAACCCAAGGTTTATGAGGAGAGCCACGAAGCCAGTCCACAGCTCTAGCCAGGAGTATTGCTTTCCCATAGAGTTCAGGGTCTGGGAGTCCGATACCGCCTTCTGATTTATGTTTAATCAATTTAGAATAGGCCAATCTAGCTTTGCCGCCATTCCATAGGAAATGGGAGAATTTTTGTTTAAGTGAAGCGTAGTAGGTAGAGGGTACTGGAATAGGGAGGACTTGTTGAAGGTAGGTCAGGCGGGGAAGAATAAGTGAGGTGAGAAGGTTTTTCCGACCAAACCAGGAAAGAGTAGGAACCGTTTTATGGAGATTATCAATTGCTTGGAAAGTGGAGAGTTTCAGGGGATGTAGTTTAGGGGAAGAGGTCTGCGATTTGAGGGCTAATTTTGACCCCTAGGTATGTGATCGTGGGGATGCCCAGTTGAACGGTGAATTGGTCATCAGATTTCTTTTGGTGATTTCAGAAATACCAATGCAGATGACAAGGGATTTATTTGCATTGATTTTAAAGTTGGATATGGGGCCAAAACTAGTTAGGTAGTTTTGAATGATTGGCATAGAGGTACGAGGGTTTGAGGTTAGAATTAGTACATCATCGGCAAAGGCTGCTAATTTGTGTTCTACACCTCGCACAGTGGGGCCTTTTATCAAGGGATCGGACCTTAAGGCTTGTAAGAGAGGTTCCATGCATAAGACAAAAAGGAGAGGTGAAAGGGGGCAGCCCTGTCGGGTACCATTAGTTATACCAAAAGAGGGGGAGAGAGTGCCATTGACCATAACATGTGCTGAGGCATGGGTGTACATTGCGAAAACTGCGTTAACGAAGATTTCAGGCAGGCCAAATCGTAGCAGGGTTAATCTTAAATAGTTCCAGCTCACCCTATCAAATGCTTTCTCAGCATCTGTACTAAGAAGCAGAAGGGGAGATGAGGTATGGGTGGAATGGCATACCAGGTTCAATACTCTAGAGGTGTTGTCTCTACCTTCTCTGCCTCGGACAAAGCCTACCTGATCTCCATGAATCAAGATAGGTAGGAGTATAGCCAGGCGATTAGCCAACATCTTTGCCAACAGTTTCAAGTCAATGTTGAGCAAAGAGATGGGCCTGTAATTCGCGCAGCATTTATGATCTTTCCCTCCTTTGGTATAAGTGTAATGTGAGCAGTGACCATGTCTCTAGACAAAGGTGTACCCGACAGGGAAAGGTTGCAGACGTCAAGAAAAAGAGGGAGAAGTTGTTTTTGGAATGATTTGTAGTAAATAGCGGGAGGCCATCCGGACCTGGGCTTTTGCCTTTAGGAAGACTGCGTATAGCTTTTGAGAGTTCATCTGAGGTAAAGGGGATGGTCAAGGAGTTTTTCTGTGAGTCGGAAAGGGCAGGGAGACAAAGGGTCTGCAAGAAATGGTGTACCATATCAGAGTGGGCTTCGAGAGGAATGGGCCGAGGAAGATTGTACAGGTTATAGTAAAAGTCTTGAAATTGTTTGGCTATTGAGGTTGTAGAGAATATAGCGTTGCCTTCTTTAGAGATCAGTTGATGGACATAGTTGTTAGATTTCCTAACTTTAATTCTGTGCATAAGGAATTTTGAGGCCTTATCGCCATGTGAAAAGAACTTGTGCTGTGTGAACTTAGAAAGAATTTAGCTGAGCGAGTTTGCAATAATGCTTTCAATTCAGCCCTAGCATTAGAGAGAGATTGAAGAAGAGAGCTGGAGGGATCTTTTTTGTGTTGCAATTCTAAAGAATGGATTTTAGACAGGAGGGAGTCTATTTTTTGCTCTCTGCGTTTTTTGAGATAAGAGCCTATGCTTATAAAATGTCCTCTAATAAAAGGTTTATGGGCATCCCACAGGGTTTGAGGAGAAGTGGAGGGGAGTTTGTTTAGTAGAATGTATTCTTCAAGAAGGGAAGACAGTTTATTCACTATAGTGGGGTCACCCAGAATAGACTCATTGAGGCGCCAATGGAACTCTCTGGGTACGGGTTGAGGAGCAGCAATTGAGAGAGAGAGTGGGGCATGATCTGACAAGTGGATGGAACCAATGTCAGCCTTACGACATAGGTGGAGGTGTGTCTTAGAAATAAAGAGGTAGTCGATACGGTGATATGTATTATGGACGTGTGAGAAAAAAGTAAAGTCTAATGTATCTGGATGTAAAGAACGCCACGCGTCTACCACATGGAGGTTCCAGAGCTCTCTCCTCAGGGATTCCAAGGCTCGCTTAGAAAGAGGGGATTTGTGTGAGGAGGAATCCATAGCAGGGTTCAAGGCTACATTAAAGTCGCCTCCTGAAGTAATTATTCCTTCCTGAAAGGAGGCAATTTGTGGGGCTACATTAGCAATCCACTGAATTTGTTTAGTATTGGGCAGATATAGGTTAACAAACGTGTAGATCTGGGGGCCAATATGTCCCTTGACCATGATAAAGCGTCCATCTGGGTCCTGAACATGAGAAGCGTACTTAAAGGGGAGGTTTTTTGAAACCCGATGCTAACTCCACCGGATGCAGAGGAAGGTCCTCCACAGTGAAACCATGTTGGGAAGGCAGAATGGGAAAGGTTGGGATAGCAGTTGAATTTGAAGTGTGTCTCCTGGAGGAAAACCACATTGGAGCCAGATTTTCGCAGAAGAGAGAAGATCTGGCTTTGTTTTGATGGTGACTTGAAGCCCTTGACATTGTAAGATGTTACGTGTAAGTCAGCCATGTTGTCTTACCGCAGGTGTGGGAGAACAGCGAATATGGCAAACCTCCAGGAGAAGACTTTGAGAAATTGAGTGAATACTGTAGAGATGGTGGGGTACTGGATGAGGTAGTATTAGGCTGTCATCATTCAGGATCCAGATGAATTCAGACCTGTACTGCGAAAGTGAAGGAAAATAAAAACATAAATAAACAAGATCAACATAATAAACAAGATCAACATAATAAGGAACTAAAAAAACGGTTAAACAGGAATAAGGCATTGTAGGGTAACTGTACGCCCAGTCAGGTGGGGGGAAGGTGGTCTAAAGACCTAACCAAGGTTCCCATGGCACATAACATACTGGGAGAGAAGGTGATAAATGAAGGTAAATCAGACAGTATTGGTGAACAATCGTATTATTTGCAGAGGTATAAAGGCAGTAGGTTGGAATAGGAGCGGATGATAAGATTAAGAAAGGTGAGAGGGAAGAAGGTTGTAAGTCAGCCAAAGAGGTGAGATGAAAAGATAAGAACCTTAGGTAAGTAATAGAGGAAAATAAAGAGATTTAAAGAGATAAGATGTTACTAGTCTTGCAAGAGTCTCTTGGGAGTGGACTGATGCGGTCTTTTCTTGGTTCTTTGAGATTTTGGAGTGCGTTGGATCTCAAACGGCTGGATCTCGGGGAGGTCTGGAAGATCGCAAACATCTCTGTATTGGGTCCAGTCTTCAATGATCAGCGGCTGTATATCCAGGTGAGCGAAGATCGGAGGGAGGTCTGAGTGAGCTGAAACGTTGAAGCGTTTGCCTGCATGTTGGAAGGAAAGGCCGAATGGATATAGCCACCGATATGGGATCTTGTTTTCACGCAACCAGTCCGTGAGGGGTTTGAGAGCCCTTCTTTTTTTTAGAGTAGATGGGGCTAAGTCCTGGTAAATGGCGATCTGATTTCCATCATATGAGATATCGCATTGGGCTCTTGCTGCTTCCAAGATTGCGGTTTTTACTTGAAAGTTTAGGAAACGGCATATAACGTCTCTGGGGGGTTCATCGTGCTTCGGTTTAGGGCGTAACGCCCTATGTGCTCTCTCAATAGTAATATCTGAGGCATAATCGGGTCCCAAGAGGTTGCTGCAAATGGTGTGTATTGTATGAAAAAGCTCACCAGCTGATACTGACTCCGGTATCCCTCGGAATCGAAGATTGTTCCGCCGTCCTCTGTTTTCTTGATCTTCTATAGCATTATGTAAGTCGTTGAGGTAAGTACAGCAGAGGGATAGCGACTTGGTTGTGGCCGACTGATGATCAAGCATGGTGGCTTGGTGAGTTTCAATCTGCTCGACCCGGTCCCCAATATGGCGGAAATCTCTTCGGAGGGCCGCAATTTCAGCTAATACAGGGTCGAGGGCTTTGCTGAGTGCTTGTTCCAGGTATCGCCTGGTTAAAGGAAGATCTTTGGTGATGTGAGTGCCATCAGCATCGTTGTCCTCATCGGAGAGGTCAGAGGCGGGAGCGGCAGCTTTATGTGCGAGGGCCGGCGCCATCTTTGATTCTCGTGCTGCGACTGTAGCCGCGGCTTTTTTAAGGAATTTCTCCATATCTCCGCTCAGAGATTGCGGTTTGGTAAGAAGGGGAGTCTCACCGGACTTAGGATTCCCGATTTTCACCATTGTTCTCTCTGTTAGCTGGAGTTAGCTGGTGCCTAGGGCAGATTGGATTACAGAGCGAGCTGCAATGCGGCCATCACCGGCAAGCGCTAGCTCCGCCACCCTGGCTGGCCAAGTTTAATAGTGTCAGTCACAAAAAAGATTTTTTTCTGGGGTGAAATTCAATTGTCAAAATAGAAATACCATAAATCAGTGGTTTCAGCTGTGGCTGGCCAAGTTTAATAGTGTCCGTCACAGGATAGATTTTGTTCTGGGGTGAAATTTAATTGCCAAAATACTGAATTGTAGATGCTCAGGGGCACACACAGCATATCCCCAAAGGAGTGCAATATATAGTCAGAAAAACTATGCAATACCAAAAGGGACTACAGATGAGTCCAAGAAGACTATTAGACAAATGCACATCCAATCAATTATGAAGTAAAATAATCAATTTATTAGTAGAAAAACTAGACAAGACACACAAAAAACCTTGAAAATTGTATACAATGTTTGACAAGTGTGGGTACAATGACCCTACACAACAGCGGAGTCCAGGGTATAATATCACATATACACAATCTGAATGATGTACAGGCTACTGCAGGATCACGTGTGCAAAAATGTGCTAGGTCCAAATAACAGCATAAAACATCAACATACCCAGCAACATGAATATGTAGAGTTTAGAAAAAACCTGTGCCTGGTGCCCCCATGTGGACCCCCGCCGACCAAAAAATGCCCCACGCGTATCGCCGGCAACGTCCGGCTTCGTCAGGGGTAATTTGCTCAATGCGCATCCAGCCCTATATACATAAGTTAATTAGGCAATGTTTCTCACCTGCACATGTATAATAGTTTAAGCATGGTTACGCGGAAGCCAGAGCGCGTTTGGAAACATATACCGGAAGTGAGGTAACAGGAAGTGACTCATAGAGCCATGAGAGTAAGAGTGGAACGCATGTGCGTGTCAAATGCAGGAAAACCCGGTCACGTGACCGCAACTGACACGCAAGTTGCGCTCCAAATGTCCGGACATAGTCAGAGGATCATATAATATCAAATGGAACGCAATGTGCGCTCCTACCAACAGAGCCTTATGCAAAAGGCATGTATGGGAACCGTGCATGATTAATTAATTGCAAAAATGAACAATCAAAAATAAATAAATAGAGCAATAATCAATACCAAATCTGTAAAGGATATTAAATACATTAAGTCCACAATGATATAAAGTGCATGTGCAGAATAGTGCAGAAAAAATAATAGAAAAAATAATAAAATAAAATTATAAAATGTGAAAAAAGAAACGTGCAAGAGTGAAAGGTGCAAAAGTGACAAGTGCAAATGTGAGAAAAAAGAGAATAAATATTTAAAATTATATAAAAATTATTATCGAATTCGAATATACATAATCAAATATGAATCAAGCAAATTACATACATTATTTCATGAAATACATAGAAACATAATTAAATACCCCAAATAATTATTTATAGAGAGGAAATACAAACTATTTTATATAACCATCATGATCACATGTATACCCATAATGTAAATAAAAAGAAATACATCATTATTTCATAGAATTCATAGGGGCATAATTAAGTAACCAGAAAGTAAATGCACAATCAATTATAAATAAACAGAATTATGAACATTATTCCATGCAATTAATAAACACATAACCAAATAGGCTAAATACACCATTAGTGAAAAAAAAAAAAAAAAAATTAAAAATTTTTTTAAACATTTTTTTTTAAAAAAAAAATTATTTTTTGAGTATAAAAATTAAATAATGTGTGTCCGAACCACAGGTATCTAAAGTGTCATAGTGCATATATAGTAGTATGAAAGGAGGCTGTAAAACAGCCACAAGCCCCATATATATGGGGAAAAATGTACTAAAGTGACAAAAACTTGAAAATGTTAGATCAAAGTGAACAGATTTAACCATAGAATCCTGCAAATGAGAGCTCCTCGTTAAGGCCATTGGGAGTCAGAGAATTCAGATTAAAGATCCATCTGGACTCCATACGCAATAGTTGGGAAGTGATGGAACCTCCTCTAATATTTTCACAGATCTTGGCTAACCCAACAACCCTCAGGCCCCGGATGTTGCTTTGGTGCTCATTCAAAAAATGCAGGGCTACGGAGGTACGGAGACAAAATAGCAATACCCTGAAGCTGGTGTTCCAGCTGTGACTAGACAATTTTCCTAGTGTCCGTCAAAGGATATATTATTTCTGTGGTGAAAGTCAGTAGCAAAAAATGAAATACAGTAAATCTGGTGTTCCAGCTGTTGCAGACCTAGTTTAAATCTGTCCGTAAAAGGGTATATTTTTTTTCTGGTGTGAAATTCAATTGCCAAATAGAGATGGCCCGAACTATCCGCCAGCGAACAGTTCCTGGCGAACATAGCTTGTTCGCCGCAGAGGGCGAACGCATGCGATGTTCGGTCTGCCCCCTATACATCATCATTGAGCAAACCTTGACCCTGTACCTCACAGTCAGCAGACACATTTCAGCCAATCAGCAGCATACCCTCCCTCCCAGACCCTCCCATCTCCTGAACAGCATCCATTTTAGAATAATTCGGAAGCTGCAGTCTTAGTGAGAGGAGGGAGAGTGTAATTGCTGCTGATTTAATAGGGAAATCGATAGCTAGGCTGGTGTATTCAGTGTCCACTCCAGTCCTGAAAGACTCATC
Source organism: Bufotes viridis (assembly GCA_033119425.1). Classification (NCBI taxonomy): domain Eukaryota; kingdom Metazoa; phylum Chordata; class Amphibia; order Anura; family Bufonidae; genus Bufotes; species Bufotes viridis. The sequence goes on along the minus strand of CM065596.1, from coordinate 35,528,311 downwards.
TGATCTCTGCTGTAAGGACAGCGTCCTGACAGCACCCCAAAAAGCCCTTTTTAGGGCTGCAACATTAGTCTGCTTTTTTTTTATCTATATATATATATTGCAGTTGCCTGGCCTGCCTGTGTGTGAGTAGCTGCAGGCCCACAGACTGTAGTGTGCCCACTGCCAGTGCCCACCACTGTCATCCCGTGTGGCACAGGACTTTGCATCAAAAAAAGGCATTTCATTTTTATACTTTAGTGTAATTTCAGTTGCTTGCCTGCTAGTGTGTGTCAGGCCGACTTCCACTGACTGTAGTGTGCCCACTGCCAGTGCCCACCCCTGTCATCCCGTGTGGCACAGGACTTTGCATCAAAAAAAGGCATTTCATTTTTACACTTTAGTGTAATTTCAGTTGCTTGCCTGCTAGTGTGTGTCAGGCTGACTTCCACTGACTGTAGTGTGCCCACTGCCACTGCCCACCCCTGTCATCCCGTGTGGCACAGGACTTTGCATCAAAAAAAGGCATTTCATTTTTACACTTTAGTGTAATTTCAGTTGCTTGCCTGCTAGTGTGTGTCAGGCCGACTTCCACTGACTGTAGTGTGCCCACTGCCACTGCCCACCACTGATACCGGGTGGCACAGTAGCTTGCCGATAAATATGGCATTTAATTTTTACACATAGTTGCTTGCCTGCTGCCAGTGTGTTTCAGGCCCACTTCCACAGACTGTAGTGTGCCCACTGCTAGTGCCAACCACTGATACCGGGCAGCACAGTAGCTTGCCGATAAATAAGGCATTTCATTTTTAGACAGTAGTCTAAATTCAGTTGCTTGCCTGCTGCCAGTGTGTGTCAGGTCCACTTCCACAGACTGTAGTGTGCCCACTGCCAGTGCCAACCATTGATACCGGGTGGCAGAGTAGCTTGCCGATAAATAAGGCATTTAATTTTTAGACAGTAGTCTAAATTCAGTTGCTTGCCTGCTGCCAGTGTGTGTCAGGCCCACTTTCACAGACTGTAGTGTGCCCACTGCCAGTGCCAACCACTGATACCGGGTGGCACAGTAGCTTGCCGATAAATAAGGCATTTAATTTTTAGACAGTAGTCTAAATTCACTTGCCTGCCTGCTGCCAGTGTGTGTCAGGCTCACTTTCACAGACTGTAGTGTGCCCACTGCCAGTGCCAACCACTGATACCGGGTGGCACAATAGCTTGCCGATAAATAAGGCATTTAATTTTTAGACAGTAGTCTAATTTCAGTTGCTTGCCTGCTGCCAGTGTGTGTCACGCCCACTTTCACAGACTGTAGTGTGCCCACTGCCAGTGCCAACCACTGATACCGGGTGGCACAGTAGCTTGCCAATAAATAAAGCATTTAATTTTTAGACAGTAGTCTAATTTCAGTTGCTTGCCTGCTGCCAGTGTGTGTCAGGCCCACTTCCACTGACTATAGTGTGTCCAATGCCAGTGCCCACCACTCATACCGGGTGGCACAGTACCTAGCACGCGTAGTACCACTTATCTAAAAAAAAATGACAGGCGAGGCAGGCCACCCCGCAGGGGCCGTCGTGGTCGTGGTGCTGTGATTTCCACTGTCCCTGGAATAATGCCTAGTGTTTAGAGGCCACGTACCCTGAACCCGAAAAATTCTGAGGACATAGTTGACTGGCTTAGACAGGACACCCAATCTTCAACAGCTTCCGCTAAAAACCGTGACGCACCATCCTCCTCCAGCTCAGCTTCGGTCACCTGCTCTCAAGTTACCACGCACCCGCCCGCCGCCACCACCACCACTACCACCACAGCCGCTTCACTTGATCCATCAGAGGAGTTATTTACACATCAGTTGGATGCAATTAGTGATGCGCCACCATTATTGCCAGATGATGTAGATTACAGGGATAATTCTCAGTCAGGCAGGATTACACACATGGACATACAGTGTGATGATGATGATGATGATGATGATGTTGTACCCGCTGTTGCTTCCTTTGCTGGGATGTCAGATACAAGTGAAGCGGTTGATGATGACGATATGTCCGCGGATGCCACGTGGGTGCCTGCTCGAAGAGAAGAAGAGGGGGAAAGTTCAGAAGGAGAGACAGATAGAATGAGGAGACGAGTTGGAAGCCGGGGGAGGTCATCGCAAGGAGTTAGTGGCACAGTCAGACAGCATGTATCAGCACCTGGGGTCAGCCAGACAGCACGCCAGTCAACGCATGCTGTTGCCACCACCAGAATGCCATCATTGCAAAGCTCAGCAGTGTGGCATTTTTTTTGTGTGTCTGCCTCTGATAACAGCAATGCCATTTGCAACCTGTGCCAAAAGAAACTGAGTCGTGGGAAGTCCAACACCCACCTTGGTACAACTGCTTTGCGAAGGCACATGATCTCACATCACAAACGCCTATGGGATCAACACATGAGTACAAGCAGCACACAAACTCAAAGCCACCATGCTCCTCCTGGTCCAGCATCTTCAGCCACGTCAACCACTGCTGTCCTCCCTGCCCCCTCTCAACCAACCGCCACTCCGCCTCTCACCTTCAGCTTTTCCTGCTCATCTGCCCACAGTCATGTGTCTGTCAAGGACATGTTTGAGCGTAAGAAGCCAATGTCACAGAATCACCCCCTTGCCCGGCGACTGACAGCTGGCTTGACGGGACTCTTAGCCCGCCAGCTTTTACCATACCAGCTGGTGGAGTCTGAGATCTTCAAAAAATGTGTCGCTATTGGGACACCACAGTGGAAGGTACCCGGACAAATTTTTTTTTCAAAAAAGGCAATCCCAAACCTCTACAATGTCATTGAAAAGGAAGTCATGGCATCTCTGGCATACAGTGCTGGGGCAAGGGTCCATCTGACCACTGATACCTGGTCTGCAAAGCACGGTCAGGGCAGGTATATCACGTACACTGCGCATTGGGTCAACCTGCTGACGGCTGACAAGCATGGAATGCGTGGCTCCGCAGCAGAGTTGGTGACACCGCCACGACTTGCAGGCAGACCTACTGCCACCTCCTCTACTCCTACTCCATCCTCTTCGATATCCTCCTCGGCTGAGTCCTCTTCTTCTGCGGCGTCTGGCTGCACATCAACTGAATCCCCCCAGCTCCCCAGGGGCTATTCCACATCCGACAGTGTCACACTGTCTTGGGGTTGACTTGCCTGAAAGCAGAGAGCCACACAGGACCAGCACTCCTGTCCGCCCTCAACGCACAGGTGGATCAGTGGCTGACCCCGCACCAACTGGAGATCGGCAAAGTGGTGTGTGACAATGGAACAAATTTGTTGTCGGCATTGAATTTGGGCAAGTTGTCTCATGTGCCGTGCATGGCACATGTGTTGAATCTCATCGTACAACGCTTTGTGTCTAAGTACCCAGGCTTACAGGATGTCCTCAATCAGGCCAGGAAGGTGTGTGGCCATTTCAAGCGTTCCTACACGGCCATGGCGCACTTTTCCGATATTCAGCGGCGAAACAACATGCCAGTGATGCGCTTGTTTTGCGACAGCCCGACACGTTGGAATTCAACACTCCTAATGTTCGACCGCCTGCTCCAACAAGAAAAACCCATCAACGAGTATTTGTATGACCGGGGTGCTAGGACAGCCTCTGCGGAGCTGGGAATTTTTTTGCCACGTTACTGGACGCTCATGCGCAATGCCTGTAGGCTCGTGCGTCCATTTGAGGAGGTGACAAACCTAGTCAGTCGCATCGAAGGCACCATCAGCGACCTCATCCCATTTGTTTTCTTCCTGGAGTGTGCCCTGCGAAGAGTGCTGGATCAGGCTGTAGATGAGCGTGAAGAGGAAGAGTTGTGGTCACCATCACCACCAGAAACAACCTTGTCATCATCGCTTGCCGGACCTGCGGCAACGCTGGAAGAGGAGTATGAGGAAGAGGAGTCAGAGGAGGAATGTGGCGGCTTTGAGGAGGAGGAAGACCAACCACAGCAGGCACTCCAGGGTGCTCGTTGTTGTCACCTATCTGGGACCCATGGTGTTGTACGTGGCTGGGGGGAAGAACAGACCGTCAATGACATCAGTGAGGACGAGGAACGGGAAATGAGTAGCTCTGCATCCAACCTTGTTCAAATGGGGTCTTTCATGCTGTCATGTCTGTTGAGGGACCCTCGTATAAAAAGGATGAAGAAGAACGACCTGTACTGGGTGGCCACGCTACTAGACCCCCGGTATAAGCAGAAAGTGGCAGAAATGTTAACAAATTACCGAAAGTCGGAAAGGATGCAGCAGTTCAAAACCAAACTAAAAAATATGCTTTACACAGCTTATAAGGGGGATGTCACAGCACAACGGGAATCTAACAGGGGAAGAGGTGAGTGTAATCCTCCTTCTACCACGGCGGCAAGGACTGGACGATTTACAGATGTGTTGTTGATGGAGGACATGCAGAGCTTTTTCAGTCCTACTCATCGCCACAGCCCTTCGGGATCCAGCCTTAGAGAACGACTCGACCGACAGGTAGCAGACTACCTCGCCTTAACAGCAGATATCGACACTCTGAGGGGCAATGAACCCCTTCACTACTGGGTGTGCAGGCTTGACCTGTGGCCTGAGCTATCCCAGTTTGCGATAGAACTTCTGGCCTGCCCTGCTTCAAGTGTCCTGTCAGAAAGGACCTTCAGTGCAGCAGGAGGCATTGTCACTGACAAGATAAGTCGCCTCGGTCAAAAAAGTGTTGATTACCTCACCTTCATAAAGATGAATGAGGCATGGATCCCGAAGGGACTGACAGTGGGGGATACGTTTGACTAACAAAAGGCCTGATTACATGCCTTGGCCTCAAAATGGTCCCCACGCTGCTGTATTTAATGTCTGCATACCGGATGACTTTCGTGAATTCTCCACCACCAACTAGGGTTCAAGCCGCAATGTTTTAGTCACTTTTCTGCCTGGAAAACATCAATTTTTCCGGCCGCTGCAATAGCGGCTGCAACAATGCCATTATTTTTCAGGCATGTGTACATGCCTAATTTTTCTGTTCTATCGTGCAGCACTGTGGCTGCAAAAACAAACAAACAAAAAAAGGCACATACAAGTGTCAATTCCACTTCGTGATCGTTACCTTGTTGTGGTGAAGGGGCTTGCGTATCACAATGAAGCAATCATCACCTCTATGAGTGTGTTGGCAATGTTGCCACACCCCAGATGATAAGGCCGTTGCTTCATTATGGTCAGACAAAAAGCGATCGGACGGCTGGATAATATTTCATAGAAAAAACATTAATTTACATTTTTTTTTATGTTGTATGGGTTTTTAATACATAAAATAAAAAATCATAATAAAGTCTCTTAATAGTTTATTAGAAATAATGCAGACAAATAAAAAAAATCCCCATCAATTCCAATACAAAGCAAGTACAGAGCTCAGAACTAAATTATTTCATGATGTCGTAATGGTTCGTTAATTCAACAATGTTTAATCAATTCGACACACGTCCCCGGATAGGGTCCGTAACAGGGATTGAACTGATAGGAATAGTACTAGTTAAGACACCACTCATATAGGGTGTCACAGCACATTGCTCTGTGCACGCGGAGTACCCCAATTTGGGAGAAAGAGGACCGACCAAGCTGCTTTTTCCATCTCCCGGTTCCTGAAATCAATTCAGTTTGGTGTATGAGAGTTTGGTCTGTCACTGTGAAGGCAGTCGAAGGTACCCGGCCTAAATTTTTTTTCACAAAAGGCAATCCCTGATATGGGATGTAACAGGGATTAAACTGATGAGAATAGTACTACAGAAAATACCACTCATATGGGGTGTGACAGTAAATTGCACGGTGCAGAAGCAGTGACTGTGGATTAAAACAGAGTGGAGGGAGCCAGCGTTTTTTTAACCATCTCCTAGTTCAAAAAATCAATTCAATAAATGGACCCCAGATTGGGGACCTCTGGGGAGCCTGGCACACATGAGCGACTACATGCTGCAGTGCCTGCACAACGACAGCAGAGTTGCCCACATTTTAATGTGAGCGGACTACTGGGTTGCCACCCTGCTGGATCCCCGGTACAAAGACAATGTGCCCACCTTACTTCCTGCACTGGAGCGTGATAGGAAGATGCGCGAGTACAAGCGCACGTTGGTAGACGCGCTCCTAAGAGCATTTCCCAGTGTCACAGGGGAACAGGTGGAAGCCCAAGGCGAAGGCAGAGTAGGACCAAGAGGTCGCCAACGCAGCTGTGTCTTGGCCAGCTCCTCTGAGGGCAGGGTTAGCATGGCAGAAATGTGGAAAATTTTTGTCTCCACGCCACAGCTAACTGCACCACCATCTGATATGGTACGTGTTAGCAGGAGGCAGCATTTCACTAACATGGTTGAACAGTACATCTGCACACCCCTCCACGTACTGACTGATGGTTCGGCCCCATTCAACTTCTGGGTCTCCAAATTGTCCATGTGGCCAGAGTTAGCATTTTATGCCTTGGAGGTGCTGGCCTGCCCGGCGGCCAGTGTTTTGTCTGAACGTGTATTTAGCATGGCAGGGGGCGTCATTACTGACAAACGCAGCCGCCTATCCACAGCCAACGTGGACAAGCTGACGTTCATAAAAATGAACCAGGCATGGATCCCACAGGACATGTGCCTCCCTTGTGCAGAATAGACATATATAACTGCCTCCCCCTCAACCATGTATTCTTGTACACGGGGGCACTTCTTTAATGAATCCTAATTTTTTTAACTTTACCATGATCTTGCGGTGCAACCCAAAGTTGAATGAACCTCTCCTCAATCTGGGCGCTGGGGCCTAAATAACTGAAAGTGGCCTGTTACAATGGTGGGGGACATGAAGCCTGAACCTCTGCCATGCAACCTCTCTCCTCTGTCTGGGTGCCATGGGCTAAATATCTGGAAGTGGCCTTCTCCAGTGGAGGGTGATATGATGCCTTATTCCTTGCTGTGGGAGCTCTCTCCTCTGTCTGAGTGCTGGGGTCTAAATAACTGAAAGTGGCCTTCTCCAGTGGTGGGTGATATGAATCTTGAATCTGTACTATGGGACCTCTCTCCTTTGTCTGGGTGCTGGGGCCTAAATAACTGAAAGTGGCCTTCTCAAGTGGTGGGTGACATGACGCCTGATTCTCTGCTGTGGGACCTCTCTCCTCTGTCTGGGTGCTGGGGCCTAAATAACTGAAAGTGGCCTTCTCCATTGATGGGTGATATGAAGCTTGATTCTGTGCTATGGAAACTCTCTCCTCTGTCTGGTGCAGTGGGCTAAATATCTGAAAGCGGCCTTCTCCAGTGGTGGGTGATATGACGCCTTATTCCTTGCTGTGGGACCTCTCTCCTCTGTCTGGGTGCTGGGGCCGAAATAACTGAAAGTGGCCTTCTCCAGTGATGGGTGACATGAAGCTTGATTCTGTGCTATGGAACCTCTCTCCTCTGTCTGGTGCAGTGGGCTAAATATCTGGAAGCGGCCTTCTCCAGTGGTGGGTGATATGACGCCTTATTCCTTGCTGTGGGACCTCTCTCCTCTGTCTGGGTGCTGGGGCCTAAATAACTGAAAGTGGCCTTCTCCAGCGGTGGGTGATATGACGCCTGATTCTCTGCTGTGGGACCTCTCTCCTCTGTCTTGGTGCTGGGGCCTAAATAGCTGAAAGTCGCCTTCTCCAGTGGTGGGTGACATGACGCCTGATTCTCTGCTGTGGGACCTCTATCCTCTGTCTGGGTGCTGGGGCCTAAATAACTGAAAGTGGCCTTCTCCAGTGATGGGTGATAGGAAGCTTGATTCTGTGCTATGGAACCTCTCTCCTCTGTCTGGTGCAGTGGGCTAAATATCTAGAAGCGGCCTTCTCCAGTGGTGGGTGATATGACGCCTTATTCCTTGCTGTGGGAACACTCTCCTCTGTCTGGGTGCTGGTGCCTAAATAACTGAAAGTGGCCTTTTCCTGTGATGGGTGATATGATGCCTGATTCTCTGCTGTGGGACCTCTCTCCTCTGTCTGGGTGCTGGGGCCTAAATAACTGAAAGTGGCCTTTTCCAGTGGTGGGTGATATGACGCCTGATTCTCTGCTGTGGGACCTCTCTCCTCTGTCTGGGTGCTGGGGCCTAAATACGGTAACTAAAAGTGGCCTTCTCCAGTGGTGGGTGATATGATGCTTGATTCTCTGCTGTGGGACCTCTCTCCTCTGTCTGGGTGCTGGGGCCTAAATAACTAAAAGTGGCCTTCTCCAGTGGTGGGTGATATGATGCCTGATTCTCTGCTGTGGGACCTCTCTCCTCTGTCTGGGTGCTGGGGCCTAAATAACTAAAAGTGGCCTTCTCCAGTGATGGGTGATATGAAGCCTGATTTTATGCTATGGGACCTCTCTCCTCTATCTGGGTGCTGAAGCCGAAATAACAGAAAGTAACCTTCTCCATTGGTGGGTGACTTGAAGCCTGATTCTCTGCTATGGGACCTCTCTCCAATTGATATTGGTTAATTTTTATTTATTTTATTTTAATTCATTTCCCTGTCCACATTTGTTTGCAGGGCATTTACCTAAATGTTGCTGCCTTTTGCAGCCCTCTAGCCCTTACCTGGACTATTTTACAGCCTTTTTAGTGCCCAAAAGTTCGGGTCCACATTGACTTCAATGGGGTTCCGGTTCGGAATGAAGTTCGGGTCGAGTTCGGATCCCGAACCCAAACATTTTCGTGAAGTTCAGCCGAACTTCTCGAACCCTAACATCCAGGTGTTCGCTCAACTCTAATGGTGACCTCCTTTTCATCATTTTAGTTGCAGATTAATCAGTTTCCAGGCTCCTTTTCTGCTATTCAAGACGGCCGTACCACTTCTCATACTACTTCATGTTAACCAAAGACACTTTCTCCTGCCATTGGATTGGCCAGCAGCACTGTTCATGTGAACAGTGCTGGCCAATCCAAGGACAGGGCTGGACAAGTAGTAAGTGTACTGGACTGCCACTCAGTGAGGACTATGCATAGTGAGGATCAGATAATCTGAGAAGTAAGGGCCACCTTGTATGACAGAAGAGGAGCCCAGGGCTTAAATAAAATGAAAATGAAGTCACTAGTAGTGATGAGCGGCAGGGGCAATATTCAAATTTGCAATATTTTGCTAATATTTGGTAGAATATTTGTCATGTATTTGCAAATTTGAGAATTTGTGAATAAGGTCTTGTTTGCGAAAATCGGCAATGTAATATGTGCGTAATGTAGGCGTGGGTCACTATAGCTACATTTTTCCAGCTGCTAAAAGTTTCCTGAGACTGGATAAAATGGTTAGCATGGCAGAACATTACAATAGATTTATATGCAGATAGAGTGCTCCAATATATTTGCGATTGCGAAATCGTCACTAAAGATGCAAATATTTTGGCACAATATGTGCAACTTCACATTTTAACAGGTTTGACTGCATATTAGAGATTGGTGCACTAAGTATTGCTGTGAACTTGTGATATCACAGCACTATGTATCTATGTATGTATGTAGCATACATAATGTGGGGATTTGCTCCGGTAGACAGGCTTGCGGACGCAGTACAGAGGCAAGTACACAGTTCTTTGAAGCAAGCAGTAGTGTTTTTTTCACACTCAGGAAAAATAAAGTCTTGGTGCTTGTTCACACATGGCAAGAATAACAACACAGCATAAGTTCACCTGTAAGGTTTTGGTGTTTGTTCACACCCAGCTGATAGCTCAGCCACAGGAAAGTCCAGGTGCAGGCTTCCATGCAGACTGCACGCCTGCGTGCAGACTCTCACTCCCAGCACTGAGAGCTTCCACAGCGTCCCTGGCAGATGGAGGATAATCCACCCACCTGACAGTGCTTGGCTGGGCTTTATACAAGCCTTCAAAACCAGGCCTGGGACGTGGGGAGCAACCACCCACCATACACTTTAGTTGCTCCCAGTAAGAGCCGGCCCGGATCGGCTTTGCAGCCATGCTAAAATACCAAAATGTCAAACAGCACTATCTGCTGCTGACATACAAACCAGGCTCTTATCTCACAGAGGCCAGGAACCTCAGTGACACGTACCTTCCATCAATGATGGACCCTTGCGCTCTCTTACAATACATACATACACACACACAGTATGCAGCATGTATGTATGGAAAGCAGAACCTCAGCTACACAATATCACTATCTAACCCATACTGACTATCTTACACTAACTATCTATATTATATATAAGCTAACTTACTAACTACCTAATGTAATGACACAGGAAAACAGAGAGCACAGGAATAACACTGCTATCTCTCTCAGATCTGCAAAATACTGTACACAATGGCTGCTGGGGAATTTCTTATATACTGAAGGGGTAGGCAACTTTCCTATTCGTTGCTAGGGATGTTGCTAAGCTCAGACAAAGACATTGCAGCCTTCTCATTGGCCCACAAGCAAGAAGCAGGGAGGGATCATGGGTTCAGATGAAAAAAAGAAAATTAGAATATTCAAAAATTACGAATATAAATCACTAAATTCTAAATATTTGCGAGTTCTCGAAGTGGCGATATTTACAATTCAAATTTGCAATTCAAATATTCATGCACATCACTAGTCACTAGGTAAATGTTCTTTTTGTTCCCAGTTAATGCAATTCTTTTTCCTTGAACCGGAGGGTTTAAATTGTAAATTGCAGAACTCTGTACTAGAAATCTGTGACAATTCCACAATGTCAGAATTCTCCCTTATATTCCTGGATTTCATAGAAGATTCTGCACAGGCTGATTTAGTAGTGTACTAATGTGGTGCTCTTTATTGTTAACACATACAGTATTTAGGGCAAATACTTTGAAGAGTTTGTCTACTGTTCTGAAAAAAGGACATTTTTGTTACAAGCCATTTTTTTCTTAACACTTACAGTTAAAAATATCCAGCCTTTTTATGCCGTACTTAAGAAACTACTTCTTTCTAAATAAAACCAAAATGCCTTACAAGTTTTTGAAAAAATCCTCAAAATGTCACAAAAAGTTACAAGCATTGGAAATGTCATAGCGATTACATAGAGTTGTTATTTCAAAGCTTTACATAAATACTAAGAAGAGTTTCCACATCTAAACTTCTTGATGCTAAAAAACTGAAAATATGTAATATGATTGTTTATGCCAACTTCGCTTCTTTCTAACTCTTACACTGTAAGTAACTCCTTACACAGAGAAGCATAGCAATAATTTATGCTGAATTGAAAGTAGCGCTGACACAAGGAATAAATATGAATGATAAAAAAAATAGTCATCAGGTCTATATATAAGGGCATTTCAAGAGCGATATTTGCCTTCCAAGAGTGATTTTTTCCTTTATTTTTGCGTTCCCAAAGCCGTGTTCTGTGAGGCAAGTTGTATTGTTTAATGGCACAATTTAATTTGCCAAATCTTGTATTGAAAAATGTGGAAAATGTTAGTGGGGCGAAATTGTAAACATCAACATAATTCCAAATTTATTTTGTTTCTGCCTATCACTATGTGCTAAAATGACACGACAATGATATTCTGCAAATCAGTATTATTACAGTAATAAATTTATGTAGTCTTTGTTATGTTTTACTACTTTTTAAAAAGCCTTTGGAAAAAAAATGTTTGCTTTGCAAAAATTTGGACATGCAATCTTTTGATCATTTATACCGTAGACTGCAGTAGTATACTATTGCAGTCTATTAGATTTTTATAGGCTTCCTACTAAGCCCTGCTGCAGGCAAGTCTTTGAGAGAGTCTTAAAGAGAACACATGAGTAGTACTGCAGATAAGGAGTCCAGATCACTATTTTTTATTTTCCTACTACCCACTGTTCCCCCGCTGTCAACTCTCAGAGCTGCATTGAAATACATTTTCAGGGCTGCCATGCATGCACTTATGAGCCCTTTTCATTCTGTTAGAACAGCATAGCAATCTAGATTGTGTATTTTTGCACAGCTCTGAATGCTGGCAGCCTCACTCCTGCCGTTAGTCTTCTGGGTACAAGATTATTGTGATGTATTTTGACATCTGAAAGAAGTAACCAGCACTGACCTACTATAAAGACCTGAGAAGCACAACAGGTGACCACCAGGTGCTTACCTGTACGCCTCCTACCTGCATGATCCTAACTATAGATGTGCAAATTAAAGCTGATGAAGTGGAATTCGATACGAATTTCAGGAAAAATTCGATTTGCAACTAATGCGAATTTCCTCGCAGTTCGTGGTAACGAATCACATTTTTCCTAAAATGGCCGCGCGAGTGACGACATGGAGAAAGGAACTCTGGGAAGGTGGGATCACCCAGACTGACATGCATGATGCAGCCAATCAGCAGACAGCCAGCCCTGTGATGTCATAGCCATTGGCGGCCATCTTAGATTCATTTTCCAGCATTCTGAGTGCTGGGACAGACTTGAGAAGGCACTAGGGGCAGCAATTGGAAAAACCACATTGTGGGAAAAAAAATGAAAAAATGATTTATAAGTGCAGGGAAAGGATAGGGAGGAATCATTTCACAGCATCTTATTGAAGAGAGAGAGAGGTCAGAACAGGTGCTCGGGATAGTGATAGAAAAAACCTCATTGAGAAATATATACACAGTTCACTTTTGCAGTTATTTGCGCTAAAAGCGTTTACTGGCCTATTTCAGTACTATGAGAGAAATATATACTCAGTTCACTTTTTCAGTTATTTGCGCTAAAAGCGTTTAGTGTCGTCTTTCAGTACAAAAAGATAAATATATACGCAGTGTAATGAAGTTATACAGCATACCTACCCAGAGTTGGATCCTTATTTATTGATACACACAGTTACTGATACAACCATAGTTTTTGGAATGGACTCACATCATAATATGATTGAAGCTATACAACCAAACCATTTTAGTATAGTCTTTAGTTGTTATATTTTTTATTTTTTACCTTTACATGCCTTTTCTATATTTATTATATATATTTTTATATTCTCTATATTTATATTTTTATATTTTTTACATGCTTTATATTTGTCATGTCTAGGAAACATTATATGAATTCATATATCTGAACTCATAGGCAGGAAAGTACATCATCGTATAATATAGTCACTAAAACATGAATCACAAACACGGATTGTAATTTGATACACAGACTTTCCGAAAAAATGCATATGTTGAAAAAACCATACTATTACGCAGGTGAAACGCAACAGTAACTCTACAGTAGATCCCAAATACCGCAATACATGCTACTTCTATCTAGAATATAAATCAGTGGAAGGATTATACCCTCCTAGGATTGGTATCGAATTACGGATATTGCTATTGAAATAGATAGAGTCATTATTTAAGGGAAGAACTAATCCCCACAGTATGGTATACTCAACATGACTAATCAGTCATATAGAGATGGGATACAGACTTTTAAAGATATTTCTACAGTCATATTTTTATCCTTATGAATGATCTTTTAGTCCACAATTGAAAGTGAATATGCTACCATATGTATCTTATATTTCTACTACTTCTACTTTTTATTCTACTTTTTATTCTTAATTTTTTATTTTTATTTTACATTTTCTACTCTATTTTCACATATTCTGATGGTTTAGTATAATATGACTTTGAAATTCTTCATCAGAAGTGATGATCGCAATGTCAAGTACATTTCCCCAAAAAAACGCATAGGTCCGAAGAAAGATGCACCAATATCGCAGGATAACCGCAATAGCAAGTTTATACTCCTGGACTTTGAAGACCGGACTTTACGGACTTCTATTTGAATATAAAAGGTGGAGGCATGTAGGTGGACGCTCGACCACTGAGGAAGGGATGGTGAACATCTCGAAATGCGTTTGGTAAAGCAACAAGCGCCCACCTATGGATAAAGACCTCTAAAAGATGAAACTTTGCATGGCCATGCATAAAAGTGTTCAAGTTTACAGACCGTAATCTAAGGAGTGCATATTCTAATAAGGTAACTTGCACACGCAAAATCTCGCGATAGCTGGATACCGCTAACCGGAGGTGTGCGACAGAGACGCCGGAGCTCACTCCCACGCCGCTCGCCCCTCATAGAATCAAATCACCAGATACTTTGGGCCTAACGAGGTAAAACTCTATACAATCTACAACTAACCTTGTATATACTTTACCATTGCATTGATTATTTGATGGATTGCTACATTTTGGAGCCAAGCACATAACATACATATTTTGGTACATATTTTTTAGTATTCTGGACTATATATTATGCGTATTTGGACATAATCAGCTGATCATTTTAATTTTTCTTATTAATAAATTCTTTATTATATAGTTACTGGTGTCAGGAGTGCTCGCTCTTATTAAATATTTGGCATTGCACTTCTTTCCAGGGGTAAGGGCAACCCCTCCCTAGAGATAGTAGCACCCTTCATAGTCATTAGGTCGTGAGCCAACCACACTATCAATTTTTTATAAAAAGATAAATATTTACGCAGTTCACATCTGCAGTAATTTGCGCTAAAAGCGTTTACTGGTCTATTTCAGTACAAAATGAGAAATGTATACGCAGTTCACTTTTGCAGTTATTTGCGCTAAAAGCGTTTAGTGTCATATTTCGGTACAAAAAGATAAATATATGCGCAATTCATTTTGCAGTTATTTGCGCTAAAAGCATTTACTGGCCTATTTCAGTACAAAAAGAGAAATATATATGCAGTTCACTTTTGCAGTTATTTGCGCTAAAAGCATTTACTGGCCTATTTCAGTACTGCAAGAGAAATATATACACAGTTCACTTTTGCAGTTATATGTGGTGAAACCGTTTATTTTCACATTTCAGTACAAAAAGAAAAATATATTTTCAGTTCACTTCTGCAGTTATATGTGGTGAAAGAGTTTAGTGGTCAATTTCACTACAAGTTGAAAAATATATTCTCAGTTCACTTCTGCAATCATATGTGGTTAAAGCGTTTAGTGGCCTATTTTTGTACACAAAAAATATATATATATACGCAGTTAACTTTTGCAGTAATTTTCGCTAAAAACATTTATTGTCTTATTTCAGTACAAAAAGAGAAATATATACACAGTTCACTTTTGCAGGTAAAAGCGTGTAGTGTCCTTTTTCAGTACAAAAAGAGAAATATTTACGCAGTTCACATATGCAGTTATTTGCGCAAAAAGCGTTTAATGGCCTATTTCAGTACAAAAAGAGAAATGTATACGCAGTTCACTTTTGCAGTTATTTGCGCTAAAAGCGTTTACTGGCCTATTTCAGTACAAAAAGAGAAATACATCTGCAGTTCACTTTTGCAGTTATTTGCGCAAAAAGCATTTACTGGCCTATTTCAGTACAAAAAGAGAAATATATATGCAGTTTACTTTTGCAGTTATTTGTTCTAAAAGCATTTCGTGTTGTATTTAATTATAAAAGGAGAAATATATTTGCAGTTCACTTTTGCAGTTATTTGCGCTAAAAGAGTTTACTGGCCTATTTCAGTACTACAAAAGAAATATATACACAGTTCACTTTTGCAGTTATATGTGGTGAAAGCGTTTAGTGTCCCATTTCAGTACAAATTGAAAAATATAATCTCAGTTCACTTCTGCAGTTATATATGGTTAAAGCATTTAGTGGCCTATTTCAGTACAAAAAGAGAAATATATACACAGTTCACTTTTGCAGGTATTTGCACTAAAAGCGTTTAGTGTCCTTTTTCAGTACAAAAAGAGAAATATTTACGTGGTTCACATATGCAGTTATTTGCGCTAAAAGCGTTTACTGGCCTATTTTAGTACAAAAAGAGAAATGTATACGCAGTTCACTTTTGCAGTTATTTGCGCTAAAAGTGTTTACTGGCCTATTTCAGTACAAAAATAAAAATATATACGCAGTTTACTTTTGCAGTTATTTGCGCTAAAATCATTTAGTGTTGTATTTCAGTATAAAAAGAGAAATATATACACAGTATACTTTTGCAGTTATTTGCGCTAAAAGCGTTTACTGGCCTATTTCGGTACAAAAATAGAAATATATAAGCAGTTTACTTTTTCAGTTATTTGCGCTAAAAGCATTTAGTGTTGAATTTCATTATAAAAAGAGAAATTTATACGCAGTTCAATTTTGCAGTTAGTTGCGCTAAAAGCGTTTACTGGCCCATTTCAGTACAAAAAGAAAAATATATTCTTAGTTCACTTCTGCAGTTATATGTGGTGAAAGTGTTTTGTGGCCAATTTAAGTACAAGTAGAAAAATATGTTCTTAGTTCTCTTCTGCAATTATATGTGGTGAAAACGTTTAGTGGCCTATTTTAGTACAAAAAGAAATATATATTTGGCGCTTTTAGGGGTGTTTATATTTCATTTTTGTTTATTTAGTTCAGCTAACATATGTCAGACAGAGAAGTGCCAGGCCCTGCACAGGGGAGCGGCAGAGGTCTAAATGTTTCTGGCGCAGGCAGAGGTCGCAGCAGAGTAAGGGTGTGTGGCAGTAGGTGTCACTTCGAGAGGCCTCAAGTCCACATGTCAGCTAGCGGTCGTGTCTTGACCAACAACCCAGAGGTTCTTCATGGATTGACTCGATCTTCGACTTCATTACAAGTGACAGCAGCCCCAGCAGCCTGAGTCGCTGTTGAGCAGCTTTCTTCACCCGCATAGTAAAGAAACTACTCACCAGCAGGTAGGCATAAAGCAGAACCTAAACCAGCAGGTTGTGGCATACTTGGAGTGCACCCTGCCAGCCGTCATTAAAGATCCATTGGACTACTGGGCAGCCAAACTGGATTTGTGGCCGCAACTGGCCAAGTTTGCCCTGGAAAAGCTGTCCTACCCGGACAGCAGTGTGCCATCAGAGCGGGTGTTTAGTGCGGCAGGGGCCATAGTTACCCCAAGGAGAACTTCCCTGTCCACCCAAAATGTGGAGAGACTGACCTTTATCAAGATGAATCAGGCGTGGATCAGCCAGGATTTTCACCCACCAATTCCTGATGCTTCTGATTAGATCATCCATGCCGCCTCACCAAATTCTTGAAAAAACAGAAATGATTCTTCTGGCTACCTGCCTCAGCTACTCCTCTGATGCTGCTACCCGCCGTGGATAATCCAGGATTTCAACCCACCAATGTCTGATGCATCAGACTAGAAGATCTATGATGCCACACCAACAGTTTGAAAAAATAGATCGGTTTCTTCTGGCTTCCTGCCTCAGCTACTATTCTGATGCAGCCACCCGTCTAATGCCACAGATCTGATGCCATGTGCTCTTTCTTTTACCAACCTTTATCGGCGGGTGCTGGTAGTGCCACCCACCTCCCCACTCTGTCACCTTGCCACTCTGTGGTCACCTCATGCTGCTTCCACCTCACCACTATGTCGTAGGCCCACTCTGTGGCTTCCTAAAGCTGATGCCACATCCACACTCTGTCATTGTGTTGTTTTTTGGACTCCTGATGCTGCCGCCACCTCCACACTCTGTCACTCTGTCTACTATTTGCCGTTCAGTGGTGCAGTCATATGTGGTAAAGCCCTTTTTGCCGTGTATTAGTGGCAAATAGAGGTGACTGAACTCCGCTGCTCTGCATCTCTTGTGATGTCAATGTCTCCAACTAAGCCCCTCTCTCAATTTACAGCAAATACCATATATTATTTTCATGTAGAGATCCAAGAATTATGTTGGAGGCATGCAGTGTATGCAAGCTATGTGCGACCCCTCTCATCATTCTCACATTCTCATCTGAACTCAATTTATTGTTGGCTTCAATACAGCCCAAGCTTTCGCCAGGTTAAAAGGGAACCATAAGATATACCACCAGATCAAACTTGCAAAAAAAACAAGTAAAGAAGTTGCATAATCCCAGATTCCTCTTTCTGTTGTAACCAAGCTCTGTGATATTTTGACGCCCTCAAATCACTTGTTCTTCTGTATCGACACCTACAGAATAGCCCTTGAGTAAAAATTTTTGGTTCTGGATTTGTGTGCACTCCAGTGGGCGGCGTGAGAAAGTGGAGGCTGAAGCTGCGTCACATGGCCATGTTACTGGTGTGGCTGGGCAGGAACCACATTTACCCAGTGGGCCATAAAGTACATATATTGTCCTTGACTATAGTTATATCAACTGACAAATTTTCCCAAAAAAGGCAGTTTCACATAAAACATTTCACCAAATTCATGAACTGGAAGTGCGTTTGGTGACTGCAGCAGGAAGCAAGTTAAAAGCTTTAGCAGCCAAGATTGATATACTTAAAAGTCTTAGGCGTCAAAATAGCAACATCACGTCACATTTCACTCACTGCACGCTTACATGATGACGTCCTTACCAGCGCGTGCTGCAGCTGCACTGGTGGTAACTGTTTGGAAGTCAGGAACAGAGGAGTGTGTGTGCTGCGGAGTGCGGGTGAATACACTATGCACTAACACTGCACAAAAATGTGAACTAATTCCCACCAGCCCGCATCTATCTGGGGTATTGCTTACTGGACATTACGGGGACTTTCTGCAGCACAGAAACAGCACGACCACAGCACCTCGCTCTTCCAGCGCGGACCTACTTCCTCCGTTAAGTTCTGTTGACTTCAGATCACTCCACCTCAGGTGCCGGTGTTTTTTTTTAATGAAATTGACAGCCTATAACCCTCTGTTAAAAAGCCTTTAGTGCCATATATACATTGAAAAAGAAAAATATACTCAGCGTTCACTGTTCAAGTTATATGTAGTAAAGCCTTTAGTGGCGTATATCAGTAGAAAAAGAAACATTTATTCAGCGTTCAGCGATGCAGTTGTCTGTTGAATGACTTTAGTGGAGTATATACATGGAAAAAGAAAAATAGACTCGGCGTTCACTGTTCCAGTTAAAGGTGGTAAAGCCTTTAGTGGTGGATATCAGTAGAAAAATTAAAATTTATTTGGCGTTCAGTGCTGCAGTTGTCTGTTGAAAAGCCTTTAGTGGCATATATACGTGGAAAAAGAATAATAGACTCGATGTTCCAGTAGTATGTGGTAAAGCCTTTAGTGGTGTATATCAGTAGAAAAAGATTTAAAAAAATTGGCGTTTTATTCATGTGTCATCTCTGTTTTTGATCCACTCCTGTTTTTTTGGCATTATAAGTACTGATGGATTACTGAGCAAATGCTGACCAACTGAAGGCGGATGCTCCACAGACAGGATTCGTTTTTTGTGGGTTATTGTTCTGACGGATCAAAGGAAGGGCAAATTAATCAGTGACATCAACACAAACTTACTGCTGACACCCTCTTTACTCTGTCGGGGGGCTCTACTTGTATAAGTGTTTAGTAGAAAAGGTTCTGTTGACATCTATGTGGAATCAGCTGACGAGGGTGTAAAAGGAGTGCGCTTCTTCTTGACGCTAAGGCCCCTTTCACACAGGCGAGTTTTCTGCGCGGGTGCAATGCGTGAGGTGAACGCATTGCACCTGCTCTGAATCCAGACCCATTCATTTCAATGGGGATGTGCAGATGAGGGGTGATTTTCCCGCATCTATTTTGCGTTGTGTGAAAATCGCAGCATGCCCCATAGAAGTGAATGGATCTGTGTGAAAATCACAAGCATCCGCAAGCAATTGCGGATGCAGTGCGAGTTTCATGCAGGGTTGCTAGGAGATAAACGTCTATTCACTGTATTATTTTCTCTTATAACATTGTTATAAGGGAAAATAATAGCATTCTTAATACAGAATGCTTAGTAAAATGTGGGTTAAGGGGATTAAAAAATAAAATAAAATTTAAACTCACCTCTTCCACTTGTTCGCGCAGCCTGGTTGTTCTTCTGCCTTTGGTTGAGCACCTGGGAGGCAATCTACAATACAATCTACATGACAACTAACCCAAACCCGAACTTCATTGAAGAAGTTCGGGTCTGGGTACCACAATCAGTTTTTTTTTTGTTTGTTTTTTTGTGCACTCGCGCAGGAAAAACTGAACCACGCAACGCAATCACAGTCAAAACTGACTGAAATTGCGTGCGCACTCGCATGATTTCCCCGCCACGCACCCGCATCCTATCCGGCCCCTTTCCGCAACGCCCGTGTGAAAAAGGCCTAACATTGACCTGA
Source organism: Bufotes viridis (assembly GCA_033119425.1). Lineage (NCBI taxonomy): Eukaryota > Metazoa > Chordata > Amphibia > Anura > Bufonidae > Bufotes > Bufotes viridis. The sequence continues at coordinate 35,508,375 of CM065596.1, read as the reverse complement.
AAGGCTTAGTTCACACTTTAGTTATTTGGTCAGTTTTGGCCCCATAACAGCCAAAATAAGTAAAGTATGCAGTGATTCTAAGAGCGACACCTGTCATCTGCATGTCATACGGACTCACCGTATTATTTCACTACCACAGCAGACTCCCTATGCATGTTACTGCAAGGCACAGTGTTCTACACCCCTATAAAGGTTCTAGGCAGCCCGGAAATAGCCGTTTTTTAATGTAATTGGCTGCAAATAAATTTGGATCAAAGCAAATCTTTTAGAAAAATTCGGCTAACCGGCCGAATCGAATTTATTAGAAATTCGCTCATTTCTAATCCTGACCCATTGGTGTACCCCGGTGTCTTTTCTCTTTCTTTCAGACTGGCCTTTGATGGATATATATGTCATAAAGTGTTAAGAAATTAATTGTATATTTGGGAATTCTCAATCACAATTTGTGTTAGTTAAATCACTGGTTTTAAGCAGGTTTAAACAACTTTCTTCAGCCTCTGGTTACATTGGTGAACAATGTGTTCTGTAGTTTAAGGTAAGGTAAAATCATGATTTGATTTCAGTGTGTGCGTAGTGGGATATACTGTAAGTTGAAATAGACCTTGCTTCATTACAAAAATTTCAGTTGTAAGGATGTTGCTTGAAATTTACTTTCTCATAGGAAAGCACTAAAAGTGTGTGAAGTGAACTTCGATTTTACCACCAATGACAGGCAAACCTCTAACATTTAAACCAGTCCGTAAATGGGTTGCGTAGGATGTATGTATTAGATGACCTATACAAGCACTACTTCCCCTTCATTACACTGCCTGTCATCTCAGAAGTGCAATGTAATTAAAACTACTCCCTCCATTCATTAAAAGTTCGGGTTCGGTGTTCGTCGATTTCCTGGCGCTTTTTGAAAGGCTGCAGGGCAGCCAATCAACAAGCGTTTCACTTGTCTGCCCTTAGAAGCCATCACAGCCATGCCTACTAATGGCATGGCTGTAATTGGCCAAGTGCAGCATGTGACCCAGCCTCTATATAGGCTGGAGTCATGTAGCGCCACACGTCACTCTGCTCTTCTCAGTGTAGGGATAGGATGCTGCTGCTGCTGTGAGGGAGAGGTTAGGGAAGAATTCTGGTGTTGTTTAATCTTCAAGCTACAGCGATTATTGAGGGTGCTATGCTACATTTTTGTACCCAGTCCTGAGCCCAGTGACACTAAAAAATAACTTTTAATCCATCTGATAGTTCGGTGGGCGCTGCCGGACATTTTTGCAAGTGCAGTGCACTTGCAACTGCATTTGAACTGCATGTGTGCCAGGGACATTACTTTTATTCTGTTCTGGTAGCTCAGTGGAGGACAAATTCCCTTTTTTGGCCGGTCAAGTACCCCTGCGGCCTGCAGTGCATACCTAGCAGTAAAAAATATTCAATTACATTAGTCTGTCACATATTTTTGTGACCTAAGGCGAATTTTTATCTGTCTGCCACAGGCACTGCATATTTGACAGTCCAATAACTTGCTGCTATAAAAAAGCACACTTTTTTTGCTAGATAGTAAATTTACGGGCTATGCTGCAATTCTGACAGTACAATTAAACCATTATATACTGCAGTTACATTGCTGCTAGAAAAAAAACACAATTTTTGTGCTAGATAGTAAATTTGCATCCTACGCTGCATTTCTGATATTCCAATAAAACCGTAACATACTGCATTTGTATTGTTGTTTGCAAAAAACACAGTTTTTGTGCTAGATAATACATTAGCGGCCTACGCTGCATTTCTGATATTCCAATAAAACCGTAATTTACTGCATTTACATAGTTGTTTGCAAAAAACACATTTTTTGTGCTAAATAATACATTAACGGCCTTTGCTGCATTTCTGATATTCCAATAAAACCGCAACATACTGCACTTACATAGTTGTTAGCAAAAAACACCGTTTTTGTGCTAGATAGCACATTAGGATCCTACGCTGCATTTCTGATATTCCAATAAAACTGTAACATACTGCATTTTTATTGTTGTTTGCAAAAAACACAGTTTTTGTGCTAGATAGCACATTAGGATCCTACGCTGTTTTCTGATGTTCCAATAAAACTGTAACATACCGCATTTACATAGTTGTTTGCAAAAAACACAGTTTTTGTGCTAGATGCGCACCTTATTTTGTCCATCACTTGCTTGTGTATGTAAAGATGGCCGGCCTGGAAAACTAGTGGCGGCTTGTAACACAGTACTGTGTGACAGCCACCGCCATAAGGTTTTTAAAACTACCCGTCTCCACCATCATCTATTTTTCCCCAGGACTGTGACGAGGGGACATCCTCTGCGTCTGGAGGAGAGAAGCTTTGTACACAAACATAGAAAAGAATTCTTCACGGTAAGAGCAGTGAGACTATGGAAATCTCTGCCTGAGGAGGTGGTGATGGTGAGTTCAATAAAGGAATTCAAGAGGGGACTGGATGTATTTCTGGAGTGTAATAATATTACAGGTTATAGCTACTAGAGAGAGGTCGTTGATCCAGGGAACTATTCTGATTGCCTGATTGGAGTCGGGAAGGAATTTTTTTTCCCTAAAGTGGGGAAAATTGGCTTCTGCCTCACAGGGGTTTTTTGCCTTCCTCTGGATCAACTTGTAGGAAACAAGCTGAACTGGATGGACAAATGTCTTTTTTCGGTCTTATATACTATGTTACTATGTAGGGTCTAGGACCTCATCGTCCTCACATAATCTTCCACCAAGTCTTCTGCACCCCTGCCCTCCTTGTCAGTTTGCACACTGCAGAAAGCTGTAGCAGTTGGCACCTGTGTTTTGTCATCATTAGAGACGTGCTGCGGTGGTCTTCCCATTTCCTCATCCTCAAACATAAGTGGTTGAGCATCGGTGCACTCAATCTCTTCCACTTCTGGAGCAGGGCTAGGTGGATGGGCCGGGGAAACCCTGCCAGGAGAGTGATCAAAAAGCATGAGAGTCTGCTGCATGACTTGGGGCTCAGACTGCTTGGCTGATTTGCAAGGGAGTGAGGTGCTAGATAGACGCCCATGGCCTGCAGGTGCCAACTCTGAGCTTTTAGCAGTGGACTGGGTGGGAGCCAATGTGAAGGTACTGGAGACACTATCAGCCACCCAATCTACTAGCGCCTGTACGTGCTCTGGCCTTACCATTCATAGAGCGGCATTTGGGCCTACTAAATAACATGGAAGGCAATGTCGTCTATGCGCACCTGAGGAAGGTGTTTCATTTGGGCGTGTAGCTGGCACAGATCCACCACTTCCTGTCCCTTCAACAGGAGCCCCACCAACACCAGCAGCACCACTACCATGGCCACATCCCTTAATTGACGCTCTCCTCATTCTTTTAGGTAACCCAACCAAGTAACAGACAGATTTAATAAATCTTGTTCTCTGTCAGGTATACTGTGCCCATGTCATAAACAGAAAAAATTGGTTTTGGTCACACCTCTATGTGACAGATGAATTTATTACACTTCGTGCCCTGCCTAATATGCTCTGGCAGTGTGATAAAGATAAAATATTGGTTAAGGTCACAAGTTACTTTGAAAGATATGAAGGGCACAGATCCCCCAACAACCGGTATTACATCACCTAATTTACTGAATAAATTTCAAAGTCAGGTATGCAGTGCAGCAGGAACACCAACTTAGGCGGCAGCAGTACTTTATGGGCAAAAATTATGTTTTTTTTTCAACCACAATGTACTAGTGGAATTTACTGATTTTATTTGATTTGCAGTACAAGGCAAAAAGGTCCTTTATAGGAAAAAAAGAGGATTTTTCCTACATCAGTGAAACAGATGAATTAACAGATTATTTTTCACTAGTAGATTGCCTGTGCAGGCAGTATGGAATTTATTTCAACAAAATATATGATTTCTTCAACCACCAATGCAACTGACAAATGCAAATGAAATTCTTTCACTAGCAGTAGTACAGAGCAGACCACATATTTACTTTGTGATTTCCACCCACAATGTCTCAATGGAATTTCCTGATTTTATTTGATTTGCAGTACGAGGCAAAAAGGTACTTTATAGGGGAAAAAAAGAGGATTTTTCTACCCCAGTGAAACAGATGGATTTAATGTTTATATTTTTCACAATTATAAATGTAGTGCACAGAGCAAATGTACTTTTTAGCACAAAAAAAAAAGAAGCCCAGAATCTGATGAATTTAGAGAATTAATGACAAGGATATATGCAGCACAGGGGTACTTTACAGAACAAAATGTTAAAATATCATCCCCTAGGTCACTAAAATCACAAACGAAGTAACAGTATTATTTTTCCCTTCCCCTGGCAGATATGCAGTGCAGGTGCACTTAAAAAATGGGTAAATTTTGCCAAATGAAGTAAAAAGACTGGATTCTATTACTGTCCCTGGCACATATGCAGCTGCGAGTGCACGTCACTTGCACAAAATGGCCACCAACACCAACCACTCAAAGAAATATAAAAGTCTTTGTCACTGGCCACATAAAAAAACTGCCATTGCACCCACAAGAACAAAAAGGTTGTAGATCGCTGAGTGAACACAATTCTGATATCAGATATTATTCAGTAAAGCTTGTTTCCTATTCTCTCCATGAGAGCACCAGTAGCAACCTGTCCCTACACTAACAACAGCAGAGTGACGTGTTGCGCTACGTGACTCCAGCTTATAGAGAGGCTGTGTCACATGCTGCACTTAGCCAATTACAGCCATGCCATAAGTAGGCATGGCTGTGATGGCCTCTAATGGCAAAGTAGTTAGATGCTTGTTCACTGGCTGCCCAGCAGCCACTATTATGAAAATGTTCGGGTTCGGGTGTTTACAACTTTACAGTTCCGGTTCGCTCAACTCTAGTGGTGACCTCATTGAGAGCAGCATAACGTATAGACAGAAATGCTGATTTCAGTCATCTGTCACTAATAAGCTAAAAGTAAATGGTTGTCAAGGACCAAACACAGAACCAGAGATAGGTGAACGCTGCCGTCACACTAAACCCTCACACTGATGTTAAAAATTGAGAGTTAGTTCGACATATCCTACTAGGAGGACGTGTCTTAAGCCTCGGGCACCAGCGTCAAGGTCTCTCAAGTAGCCCGTGGGCCCTAACACTCACCTACCTGCGCCATATGGGCGATATCAGGGGCCAGTGGGCAATTACAGGAGCATTAGGACGACTCACAAACATCTCCTCTGTTACCTCCAGCATGTGGCCATGCTTGCAATGGGAGGTGGGAGGTGTCTATGAGCCCTACCCAAGACTGACTGATATAGCCCAAAGCCAAGCAGGTGCACCCAAATGTGACCTGAAGATGAAAAACAGGCACATTTATAATGGAGTTTATACACCTCCATACATATATATATATAAACCATCAAAAGTGTGGTGATAAGAAAGCAGGATGCGCTCATACCCATATGCAGTTGTGCATTTCTGTAGGGGAGCACATCCTGCACTTGTAGTCAGTTGCTAATGGCAATCACCAGCAAAAATGCATACAATGGATGATGCCAGCAACGGACTACAAGTACCACAATGGACATCCTACATAAGGTGAAATTTATGTGGATGTGGCAAGAATTCAGAACAAACACAGAACCAGAGATAGGTGCACGCTGCCGTCACACTAAACCCTCACACTGATGTTAAAAATTGAGAGTTAGTTCGACATATCCTACTAGGAGGACGTGTCTTAAGCCTCGGGCACCAGCGTCAAGGTCTCTCAAGTAGCCCGTGGGCCCTAACACTCACCTACCTGCGCCATATGAGGTAACAGAGGAGATGTTTGTGAGTCGTCCTAATGCTCCTGTAATTGCCCACTGGCCCTGATATCGCCCATATGGCGCAGGTAGGTGAGTGTTAGGGCCCACGGGCTACTTGAGAGACCTTGACGCTGGTGCCCGAGGCTTAAGACACGTCCTCCTAGTAGGATATGTCGAACTAACTCTCAATTTTTAACATCAGTGTGAGGGTTTAGTGTGACGGCAGCGTGCACCTATCTCTGGTTCTGTGTTTGTTCTGAATTCTTGCCACATCCACATAAATTTCACCTTATGTAGGATGTCCATTGTGGTACTTGTAGTCCGTTGCTGGCATCATCCATTGTATGCATTTTTTGCTGGTGATTGCCATTAGCAACTGACTACAAGTGCAGGATGTGCTCCCCTACAGAAATGCACAACTGCATATGGGTATGAGCGCATCCTGCTTTCTTATCACCACACTTTTTGATGGTTGTCAAGGACCAGCATCATAATCATTGCAGCCCATGCCTGGAAAAGAGTCATGGCAGACTGAGAAGAGTCACGGTTATTCATGAGCTCATGCTCTCCCTGCTGATGATTAGGGACTGACCAGTACAATCAACATTTCTGTCACTACTTTATGCTGCTCTCAATGAGGTCACCATAATGTTTAGGACAGGCTCCCTTTAAACAGACTTTCATTTTCAACATAGCATATGTAAAACAAAATTTGATTGATTGCTATGACGGCCTCTCCTATTTTAAAATGGTTCCCTATTAGTTTTGATAAATTTCACCTTTTCATCTCTCTAAATGATGGAGTCATAAAAGTCTCTTTTGTTTTTTTTATCATTGTTTTATCTTTATTAAGTTGAAAAATCTCCACCAAAAAGTCTCCTGATATAACCATTCTTAGTTTTATTTAATAAAAAAAAAAGATTAGAAAGTCAAGATGTCATAATTTAGGATGTACTGTATATCTACATTTATATTGCACCTCAAAACAACACCATGAAATGCCATGTAACTTAAAGTGCTTTTATGGAGTGACTTCCAATTGGAGAAAGAAAAAGATAGAAACAATTTATCATCAAGGAACAACTAACTATACTGTAGACACATGAAGAACGGCTCAAAAGATGCACAAATATGTAAGTCCTGAGACAATCCTCTTACAATCCAGCCATCACTTATTTGTACAATGGCGTTGGTTGACAAGAGACGATTTAGAAGACAAATAAAAATGAAAAATGAAGAGGGTGGTCCCTATGTAATGTTGCAACTACAGTCTATGTACATCTTGTTACAGAAATATGACTCAAGTTAAGTTCTTAATATGGCTGATAAAAAAATGACTATGGATCCTCTTAAAAGAGCTTGGTGGAATTTAGAATTCCTGTTTCTAAATTCTCTTTTTGTGGAATTTTGGGTTAATAGAGGGGTCAGTCGTGTTCAGGACCATCATTTATAAGCTTTGTGCTTTGCATCACTTTTATTATGTAATTGAATAACATTTTTCACTATATGCAGTAAGGTAAAATATGCACTAAAAAGCTAAATCTTGTCTCAAAGTAAGCCAGCCAATAGGTGGTGTGAAGTTGAACTAAAGTATCTAAAGATACACAAAAAATAGACTCTGTCTGATTCACATTGATAGATTCAGCAGATCTTTAGACTGTCTAGTCAACGTTTATTGTGGATAGATATTAGGCAAGGTTAGAAAATCTGCCCCAAAATTCTTGAGGGTTAGAATAGACTTCAGGTGCCACATGCAAGCTTGATGGTTACTCTGGGTGATGTAGAACACTTAAAGATTCTAGAACACAACTTTAATAAGCTTTCACACAACACTACTTTCGCTCAATTTTTCTTCATAGGTATAACAGGTCAGTGATCTTTGCAGCTGAGCAAAGACAAACTGAGTAACACGCAATTATTAAGGACTTGTTAACATGACAGTAATAAACTGCTATTTTCATAACCGATTAAAGTCTATGGAGCTATTCACATAGTCATATTTTAATGGCCAGTGAAGGGTGGCTGTAAAAAAAATAAAAAAATAAAAAATAAAAAATAGGCTAGACAGATGTCATTAAAATTATTGGGCCCAATTTAAAATGGTCGTTTAGATACGAGTGCACCTGTCTAAGGCCATTAAAAGCAGGTACACTCTATAAAAAAAGGGGTTAAAAAGAGTGTTGAGCCAAATTTCCTTGTGCTTCATGGTAGCGAATCAGTTTCAACTTAAATTGTGTAAAAAAACAAACAAACAAAAAAAAAATCATACTTGCCTCATCCATTTGCGGGCAAGGGGCCGTCCGGCCCCATCTCGCTTAAAGATCTCGCACGAAATCCTGTGCGCGGTGACTTAAGACATCACCACGCCAGGCAGCTTAATGACGTCATCAGAGGCTGTGCAAAATTTTGCACCAGATCTTTAAGCAAGATGACAGGGACCGGCAAGTAATTGGATCAGGTAAGTATGATTGAGTTAAATTATTTATTCGTTTTTTACAACCGATTATTTTCATCAGATGCTGCAATCATGTATGAGGGGTACAATGATGGGGTGGCACACTTGCAGCTCCCTGTCATTGCACCCACTACGGAAAAAGAATTGTGCTTTGCGAGAAAGTAATTCATCGCAAAGGAAATATTATTTAATTTGTTTTATTCGGCGAAGCAGCCGAATCGAATTTTAGAATACTTCGCTCATCTCTAGTTTAAATAAAAGAAAAATATCTCATCACTTGCTCCACACTGGAGGCAGCTGATCCTGACGGTCCAAGGGTCATGACTAGAGATGAGCGAATCGAAGCTGACAAAGTGAAATTCCATCCAAATTTCCTCACGCTTCGTGGTAACGCATTTTTTCCTAAAATGGCTGCTGCACGTGTGAGAACATGGGAAGGCAGGATCACCCATAATGCCATGCATGCAGCCAATCAGCAGACAGCCAGTGCTGTGATGTCACAGCCCTATACATAGCCTCAGCCATCTTGGATTCTGCCATTTACCAGTGTACTCGGTGCAGGGAGAGACGTCAGCAGGTGCTAGAAACAGTGTTAGAAAAAATGTCATTGTGCTAAAAAAATTATTTACAAGTGCAGGGAAAGATTATTCAAGGTGTAAGGAAAGGATAGGGGAGAATCATTCCGCAACATTTATGTTGAACAGGGTTCAGTACTGGAGGTGACAGCCTGTGTAATAGGAACAATCCTATTTCACCTTGCTGCACTGACTGGGGACCCAAATTACCATTATACAGCTCTGAAATTCCAGAACATTTTTCTTATTAGGGTGCAAGTGCTGTTTGAAATAGGCATTAACAGGGTTTATTACAAGGAAATATCTCTACGTCTCATTTGCAGTTATATGTTCTAAAGAATTTTTTGGCTTGTATTAGTGGGAAAAGGGTTTATTAGCCTTTGTGTGGTGAAGGGCTAAAATGTAAGCACTTTTTGTCGTGTATTAGTGGCAAAAGTAAAATATATCTGCCGTTCAGCAGTGCAGTTATATGTTCTAAAGCTGTTTGTGGTGTGTATTAGAGGGAAAAAGAAAAAAATATATTTGCCGATCAGCGGTGCAGTTATATCTTCTAAAGCCTTATGTGGCGTGTATTAGTGGAAAATGAAAAAATATATTTGCCAATCAGCGGTGCAGTTATATGTTCTAAAACCGCTAGTGGCATTCATTAGTGGAAAAAGAAAAAATGTATTTGCCGATCAGCGGTGCAGTTATACGTTCTAAAGCCGTTTGTGGCGTGTATTAGTGGAAAAAGAAAAAATATATTTGCCGATTAGCGGTGCAGTTATATGTTCTAAAGCCTTTTGTGGCATTTATTAGTGGAAAAAGAAAAAAATATATTAGCCGATTAATGGTGCAGTTGTTAAATGTTCTAAAGCATTTTGTGGTGTGTATTAGTGGAAACATGAAAAAATATATTTGCCGATCAGCGGTGCAGTTATCTGTTCTAAAGCCATTTGTGGCTTGTATTAGTTGAAAAAGAAAAAAATATATTTGCCGATTAGCGGTGAAGTTATATGTTCTAAAGCCTTATGTGGTGTGTATTAGTGAAAAAAGAAAAAATATATTTGCCGATCAGCGGTGCAGTTATATGTTCTAAAGAAGTTTGTGGTTTGTATAAGTGAAAAGGAAAAAAATATTTTGCGATCAGCGGTGCAGTTATATGTTCTAAAACCGTTTGTGGTGTGGAAAAGTGGAAAAAGAAAAAATATATTTGCCGATCAGCGGTGCAGTTATATGTTCTAATGTTCTAAAGCCCTTTTTTGTGTGTATTAGTGGGGGGGAAAGACTTTTTTGGGGTGTTTTAATTTCCTTTTTATTTTATTTTTTATTTGATCTAACAGTATGTCAAACGGAGAATTGCCAGGCCCTGCACAGGGGAGTGGCAGAGGCCTAAATGTTTCTGGTGCAGGCCGAGGTGGCAGCAGAGTAAGGGGCCGTGGCAGCAGGGGTCACTTCGAGAAGCCTGAGCTCACAGTGTCAGCTAGCGGTCGTCTTGTGACTAGTGATGAGCGGCAGGGGCAATATTCGAATTTGCTATAGTTCGCGAATATTCAACATAAATTCGAGAATTAGCGATTATTTTCTTGATCGTGAAAATCTGCAATGTAATATCCGCGCATTGCACGTGCAATAGAGGCATGGGTGACTATTGCTACATTTTCAAGCTGCTAGAAGTTTCCTAAAAACTGGACAAAATGGTTGGCACGGTAGAACATTGCAATAGCTTTATATGCAGATAGAGAGCTCCAATATATTCTCGATTACGCAAATCGGCAATTAATGATGCACATATTTTGCGCAATATGTGCAACTTGACATTTTAGCAGGTCTGACTACAAATTTGTGATTGGGGCACTATGTATTGTTGTGAACTTGTGACGTCACATCACTATGTACAATGTAGCATGTATGTATGGACAGCAGAACCTATCCCACTACCTATCAGCTACACTATATCAGGATCAAACCTACACTGAATATCTGCCATTTACTATCTGTATTGTATATATAAGCTAACTAACTATCTAACGTAATGACATATCAAAGCACAGAGCACAACAATGACACTGCTTTCTCTCTCAGAACTGAAAAAAGAAAAACTGCAGATAATGGCTGCTGGGAAGGTTCTTATATATTAAAGGGGTAGGCAACTTTCTTATTGGTTGCTAGGGATGTTGCTAAGCTTAGACAAAGACATTGCATCCTTCTCATTGGCAAACAAGCAAGAAACAGGGAGGGATCATGGGTTCAGAGAAAAGAAAATCTAGAATATTCACAAATATATAGCACTATATTCAAAATCGTCGCGAATTCTCGAAGTGGCGATAAATTCGAATATTCACGCCCAACACTGGTCGTGACCAGCAACTCATCGGTTCTTGAATGGTTGACTCGATCTTCGACTTTTTCGCAAGTGACATCAAACACCCCCAGCCAACTGTCTGTGGGTTCGTCAGACACAACCCTTAGTTGGCATGGCGCGGGAGCAGGCCCTCTGCACTCACCTGTCCTCAACCTGCCTCTGTCCTTTTCTGTTCCCTCAGCCAGAGAAGTATTGTATGCTTTGGGCTCAGCTCCACTATACAGTGAGGATGAGCTACTAGAAGACAGTTAGCAGCTACTGGCAAGCCAAGATGTGGAGGAGACATCTGCCGCTTCGTCCACTAGGCGGGCAAGTATTTATGAGGAGGGTGGTGTGGGAGCTGGTGTTGTCAGCAGTCAAGCTCCTGACCCAGAGACGGTTGAGGAGGACATCAGTGACGTGCAGACAATACTCGATGATGATAATGTAGCTGATCGTACTTGTGAGCCGGGTGACGAAGGGGCTTCAGCATAATTGGGAGAAGAGCATGGCAGCTTGCCCGTGAGACAGAGGTGGAGCCAGAAAGTTGCTAGCGTGGCCGGGAGTCAGCAGGGTGGCATCTCCGTTTTGGATCCGAGTGAAGGCAGATGCTCAACAGACGGAATCCGTTTTTTGGGGGTTAATGTAATGTTCAGACGGATCAGAGGAAGGGCAAAATAATCAGTGACGTCAACACAAACTTATTGCTGACACCCTCTCCACTCTGTCGGTGTCCTCTACTTGTTTAATCGTTTAATAGAACAGGTTCTGTAGACATCTATGTGGAATCAGCTGACGAGGGGGAGTGCGCTTCTTCTTGGCGCTAACATCGACTTGTAAGGCTGAGTTAATATTTGAGTTATTTGTTCAGTTTTGGCCCCGTGACTGCCCAAATAAGTGGAGTGTGCAGTGATTCTAAGAGCTATGCCTGTCATGTGCATGTCATATGGAATCACAGTATTATTTCACTACCAAAGCAGACTCCTTATGCGTGTTACTGCAAGACACAGTGTTCTACAGCACTATAAAGTCTCTCTGCAGCCAGGAAATAACCATTTTGAACGAAATTCTTCACAAATAAATTCAGATTGAACACAATGTTTTCCCCAAAATTTGGCGATTTTTTTATTTTATTCGCTCATCTCTAGTAATGATGTCACAGCATCATGCTCTGAGTCAGTGTCTTGCTACCTCCAGGGAGAATCTAGTAATTCCATTTTGTGCAAGTGGTGAGTTAAGTATTTTTTTCAGGACACACTCATATCTATCTATCTATCTATCTATCTATCTATAGAAGAATAGCGCATCTACTGTATGCTATATCATGGAAGATAGGCAATAATGCCCCTCAAGCATCATGGTCTGGTGGTTGCTGCTATCTCTCTACCTACTATAACTACCCCTGAAATAGAATACCACTTATTAAGAAGGAATACAGTAATGCTATCCTAAATAGATAGGAAATTTCAGTAAAAAATAACAAAGTTATAGCCCCTGGGTGTCACTTAAATTTGCAGATTACAAGTTGATGAAATTTGGGATAACTGTGGCTCCATCTGGAAATTATCCTAATATTTTAAGAGCAGCTTTCACAAAAATACCATGTGAAATGTAATTTTATCTTTAGATCCCTTTTAATTAAAAAGCAAAAATTTGGAAAAAGTAATAATTCTATTCAGGCGCTTGTACTATATTTGAGCCTAAATGCAACTGATCATATTGAGCCCGTTTAGTTCATTTGGATTAATATTATGCAGTGGTTTCTAGTCAGGTTAATTAAAAAAAAAACTGATGTAAAGCAGAAATTTAATAAGCTGACTGCAGCTTAATTGTACTATTTTTAAATAACATTTCTTTTTGCTCTAATAACCAGAAGTTACAAAGTAGGTGGCCAATCAAGTCTATGAATATAAAGGTACAATTCAATAAAGCTAGCAGAACACAAAAGTCATGGCACTTTTTATACCTCTGGTGCAGATACGTGCTAAGAAAGTGAGTCAATCACAAACAATACATACAATTTATTAATTGAACTTTAGAACATGCCATTTACTTTTAATGGGCATAGTTGGTTAGCAGTGTGCCTTGCAGTGCTGGGATCCTAGGTCCGAATTCAACCAAAAAGAACATCAGCATGGAGTTTGTACAGTATGTTCTCCCTGTGTTTGTGTGGGTTTCCTCCGGGTTCTCTGATTTCCTCCCACACTCTAAAGACACACTGATAGGGAACTTAGATTGTGAGCTCCAAGTGGGTAAAGCATTTTAAACTTCTCTGGCATCAGATTATTAGGAGGCACACTACCCACCCTCCACGCCATACCATTAATTTTTTTGATAAATGTATCGGGTGCAAATCCCCCAAAAAGATACTACTTGCTGCAAGTGTGAGACAAAATGTAATGATTTTTGACACTATAAAACAAAATGTGCTCTTTTTTTTACAGTAATAGCTAATCACAGATCTATGCAAGTGCATAATGTTGAATACATCTTAGATAGTAAGTTATCATTTTAGGGTAAGTGTAATTTATCAAAACTAGCATTGCTAAAATGTAATTAGTGTTTTTTAACAAAAGCTGAATGTTAATAGAGAGATTTACTTGTGTCAGTTGACTGGCTTGTTACAGTGCCTGCAATTCACTGATGAGCAAAAAAAAAAAAAAAAAAGGTTGGTCTAAAATCTCAAAAGTAGTCTTATGAGACATCCTATAGACTCACTAAATGATAATTTCATGTATTGACTCATTAGCGCCTAATTTAAAAAAAAATGACCTATTGTTTAACCTCTTCTATCCTGGGCCAGTTTTCACCCTCCTGCTCAGGCCATTTTTTGCTAATTTGACATGTGTCAGTTTATGTGGTAATAACTTTGCAACAATTTTATTTATCCAAGCCATTCTGAGATTGTTTTCTCGTGACACATTGTACTTTATGACAGTCATAAATTTTAGTCAATATATTTCCCCTTTATTTACGAAAAAATCTAAATTTCAATTTCTCTGCTTTTAAAACAGAAAGTGATACTTAACATTCACTATATGTCTACTGCGTCTTGTGCAGTGGCTAGTTTTTTGCAAGAAGAGTTGACATTTTTATTGGTACCATTTTTGGGTATATATGATTTTTTCATTCATTCAACTTTTTGGGGCAAGGTGACCAAAAAATTTGTGGTTTTGGCACAGTTTTTATTTATTTATTTTTACAGTGTTCATCTGAGGGTTTAGGGTCATGTGATATTTTTTATAGAGTAAGTTTTTTTGGATACGGCAATATCTAATATGTATACTTTTTCTTATTTATTTAAGTTTTACACAATAATAGCATTTTTAAAACAAAAAGAAATTATGTTTTAGTGTATCCATAACGAGAGAGCCATAGCTTCTTTATTTTTTGTCCGATTGTCTTAGGTAGGGTCTCATTTTTTGCAGGATGAGGTGACAGTTTGATTTGTACTATTTTAGGGGGTGAATACACCTCTGTCATCGCTTGGTGATGTGATATTTTTATAGATCTGGTTATGTCTGGTTATGGCGATGCATAATATGTCTACTTTTTCTGTTTATTTCACTTTTATACAATAATAGCATTTTTGAAGCAAAATAAATAATGTTTTAGTGTCTCTACATACTGAGAGCTATAGTTTTTAAAAAAAATTTGGGTGATTGTCTTATGTAGAGGCTCATTTTGTGCGGGATGAGGTGATAGTTTTATTGATAACATTTTAGGGGCATACGCCTTTTTCATCACTTTGTGTTGCAGTTTTTGTGACATAAGGTGACAAAAATTGCTTTTTTTTTAAAACAGTTTTTATTTATTTATTTTTTTATTGTGTGTATCAGACAGGTTGGATCATGTGATATATTTATAGATCCAGTGGTTACGGACGCGGCGATACATAATATGTGTGTTTTTTTTTAGATTTTTTATTATAAAATCTGGGGTAAGGGGCATTTTTTTTCTTTTTACCTCTGCACGACATCGGGCTGCCTTGTCACCCATCTGATCTCTGCCACAGCAGCAAGGAGACCTGATGGGTTCCCTCACCCGCCACAAACCCCTTCTATGCAGTGGTCAGCACTGACCGCAGCATAGAAGGGGTTAATCCGCCGGCATCGGCTTTTACAGGGATGCCAGCGGATACAGCAGGCGCCTGACTATCAGTGACTGCCTGGCCCTTGCAGTGATGGGGCGCCATGATCACCATGACGTAATAGTACGTCCAAATGCGGGAAGTCACTTGCCACAATGACGTACTATTACATCATGTGTCGGAAAGGGGTTAATAATGTTTCTTATGTTTAAAATATTTTTTAATAATATTTGATTGTTATGTTTCATTTTCCATGTAAATATTTATATTTAAGCAAAAACTATAAAATACTGAGGTTTTTTCACACTGGATACTAAGTTATAATAACTCTTATGAGTTAATTTGCTTTGCTTTACTTTTATGAAAATGTATGTGATCTTTCTAAATGGAATCTTCTAGGGCAGAACTTCAAGAACCCTGCTGGTCCTACTCTAGGTGAAGATAAGGATGTCAAATTGACCAGAGACAGCTAAGACAACATAATCCTTGTAAATTAATGACTATGTTATTCATGTAATGGCCTGCAATTTGTACTGAGACTTCTTGGTGGCACTTGGCCAGAAGTTTCTCTCATAAGCCTATGATTCTGGTCTTTTCATCTCTGACTTGCGATCAAGAAGGATTTCCAAGGACAGTTTATTTTTCTTCATTTTATCTCTTTCTTTAATTCTTTCTCAAACTCTTTATTTTAATGTTACTTCACTTCTAAATAAACTTTAAAATTGTGTTCTTTATGGAAAAAAAATCATTTTCAGTATCCAGGGATAAAATTGCAGGATTCCATTTGTATAATATGATCTAAAACTGTTGTAAATAATAGTGACAGTAAACATATTTCTGACTTTATATGTGTGGACGCATAGACATACACCTGAGAGAGCAAGATCAGCAAATGATAAAACACCACTCAAGCATTAAATTAAAACTCTTCACCAGCAGTCCTTGAGAGTAACCAACATGCATGGCGTTCACGGATTCACTAATTAATCCTTAAATAACCATTTCATCCAGTTCTAATTGCCACTGAGACATCTTGCTTAGGCATGTGTTGACATGAACTTCAGGTTTCCAAACTGAACTTGAATGTTATGCTCAGCAATGTTCACCGAAATCAATCACTAATGCACGTGGTTTAACAAAATGACACAGTTAAGTGACATGGAGATGGATTAGAGGTATTTATTAACCATTTGTAATTTAGTGTTAAGGAAACCAATCCTGTGTTTTTTGTAAAATTTTATTTGCAAATATATTTTTCCCATACAAAGTGCAAAATTATATTGATAATTAATTATATTAATAATTGTGAATAGTATTTGAAAGGGGGTTGAACAGAATTTGAAAAAAAATTGATGATTTCTTCCAAAAGCTGTTCCTAATTTGTCTGTCCACAGATTGTATAAGGTATTGCAGCTCAGCCACTGTTTCTGAAGGTATCTCGGACTGACATTAGTGATGAGCGAAGTTCTCTAAAATTCGATTCAGGTGCTTTCCAAATTTTACCAATTACTTTGCCATGAAGCGCATTTCTTTGTAAATAGCAGGTACAATGATAGGGAACAGTGATTGCGCCACCCCCAATCATTGATCCCCTCAGGTGCCGCATTCATCGCAGATGGCGGCATCAGAGAACAATATTAACCTCTTGCCACCACGCTAACGCCGATGGGCGTCAGCGCGGCGGCTCTCTCAGGTCTCACTGACGCCTATCGGCGTCATCTCGTGAGACCTGATATCTCACATGAACGAGCGCGCAACGCGCGTTCGCGTTCATGTGAACTTACTCGGGACAACTGAAACTACAGCCTGCCAGCGCTGATCATGCGCTGGCAGGCTGTAGATGCGAATAAAAACGCATTTAAAACGCATATCAGACGCTGTTTTGTAAACAGCGTCTTATATGCCTGCTGTTTGCTCCTCTGGTGGTCCATTTGTCTGAGACCACCAAGACAAACATAAGTAAAGTGCACCAATCACTACACACACACCCCCCCCCTCACCTCCCATCACTGATTAACCCCTCATCACCCATGTCACCCCCCCCTGATCACCCCCTGTCACCCCCCCTGTCACTAATCACCCCCCTGTAAGGCTCATTCAGACGTCCATATGTGTTTTGCGGATCCATGGATCTGCGGATCCGCAAAATACGGACACCGGCAATGTGCTTTCCGCATTTTGCGGATCCGCACATTGCCAGAACTATATAGAAAATGCCTTTTCTTGTCCGCAATTGCGGACAAGTATAGGACATGTTCTATTTTTTTGCGGATCCGGAAGTGCGGATCCGGAAGTGCAGATCCGCAATTCCGGATCCGAGCGGGACAAAGTCTGTCCCCATAGAATTGAATGTATCTACAATTCCGTTCCGCAAAATTTTGCGGAACAGAATTGCGGACGTGTGAATGAGGTCTAAGGGTCCCTTAGCGATCGCATCTTTACAGCTTTCCCCTCTTTTTTTTTTCTGCACATTTTTTTAGAGATTTTTTCATCCACATTGATCAATGTGAATGAAGAAATCTGTGCCGTTCATTTTTTTCTTTCAGCCCAGCGGTTGAACGGAAAAAAAAATCTCATTACCCGTATGGTCAATATAAGGAGAATAGCAGAAACTCCTAATTCTGGCCATACTGGTAATGATTGCGGAGACCCTCAAATGCCAGGGCAGTGGAAAAACCTCACAAGTGACCCCATTTTAGAAAGTAGACACCCCAAGGTATTCGCTAAGGGGCATAGTGAGTTCATGGAAGTTTTTATTTTTTGACACAAGTTAGCGGAAAATGAAATTTTGTCAAAAAAAGTAAAATACCAAAAAAAGTTAAAATGTCAGCAAGAATGAAATACCACCAAATGAAAGCTCTATTAGTGAGAAGAAAAGGAGGTAAAATTCATTTGGGTGGTAAGTTGTATGACGGAGCAATAAATGGTGAAAGTAGTGTAGTGCGGAATTGTAAAAAAGGGCCTGGTCACTAGGGGGGTATAAACCTGTGGTCTTCAAGTGGTTAAAGCACGCCACCATTTTGCTTGAAGAATAGATCCAATGCAAAATCTAGTGCTGCATATGATCACGTCATTATTTTGACCGGAGTGGTGACACCATACATCAACTAGTGTTGATCGAGCACCATAGAACACTTTGGGATGCTCGGGTGCTCTACAGAGCACACGAGCAAAATGTAAGTCAATGGGAAAAGCTGAGCATTAAACCAGGCACCCCTGCTCTGAAGACCAGAGGGGTGCCGGGTCCCACTGAGGACTATGCAGTCTATGCTCTGTACAGTGAGGGAATCTTCTAGTGTGAGTGGTTAAGGAGTCCCTGCTCTGACTCCATATATAGCTATGTCCATATATTGAGTCAGTGCTTGGGGACACCCAGTGAATTTAAAGCTATTTTAGCCTCTATTATTAAAGAAGTTTCTAATGGGATTTGAACTCACAACCTTCTCCGTTAGAGGCAAGGACCTTAACCACTCAGCAATAAAGCTGAATGATGAACTGAGTCAGAAATGTTTCAGAAATAGAGCCTAAATTAAATTTATATATTTTATATTTTTTTAAGTAATTGTAAAAAATGTATGGCACAACATAAATGTGTAATTACTAATATATATAATATATATATATATATATATATATATATATATATATATAAACAAAAGCACGCCAGCAGCACAGCGATGATGGATAGGGGTGCAATTCCTCCGACTGCTGGTCGGGCGGTCCCCACTGTAGATTTTCAAAGATGAGGCAGCACACTATGTGCAAGTAAAGATCCACTTTATTTCCATGCAACGTTCACGCTCGCTTGCAGCCATTATCAAGCATGCTTGATAATGGCTGCAAGGAGCGGCTGAAACGTTGCATGGGAAAATAGTGGATCTTTTACTTGCACCTAATTGAGTGTGCTGCCTCATCTTTGAAAAAAAAAATATATATATATATATATATATATATATATATATATATTTTCATACTTATGATATATATGAATGCATAATATGTGGGAAACTACTACTGATGTTTTTAGCCATAATGTATTTACATATATTTTAATTTCTGGATGTGCTGTTCGTTTTTCGGATATATATATATATATATATATATATATATATATATATATATATTTTTTTTTTTTTTTTAATTAAATTTGCCTCTATTTTTGAAAAGTTTCTGCCAGGATTTAAACTCAAAACCTTCAACATTGGAGCCAAGAACCTTATACAGCTACATTTTAACCAACAGTAAAATATAAAATGATACTTCTGCTGTATAGGAATACTTACTACATGACAAACTACTATGAGGTTTTTGTGACACAGCTTACCATTCAGCTTTATAGATGAGTGGTTAAGGTCCTGGCCTCTAATGTAGAAGGTTACAAGTTCAAATCCCGGCAGAAACTTTTCAGAAATAGAGGCTAAATTATATTTAAATACACTGACTCGAGCGTCGCAATCAAACACACCGAACACTGTGATGTGCCAAGCATCAGTTCGGCCGAGTATGCTCACTCAACACTAACATCAACGAATACAAGATTTTGTGCAGGATCTTCAAGCAAGATGGTCGTGGCCTCTTTGCATTCAAATGGATGAGGTAAGTATGAATTTTTAATTATTTTTTTTACTTCCATTTCAGGGGCAGTCGATTCTTTACCACGAAACACGAGGGAATTCGGCTTCGTGGCTAATCAAATTTTTCCTGAAATTCAGATCGAATTCCACTTCATGATCTTCGATTCATTCAACACTAATTGATACCTATAGCTCAAACATTAGACCATGAGCTTACGTTACCAGTGGCTCTATTTGTCCTGCTAGCATGTTCTAACCGAGAGTTAATGGAAGAGAAGAAGAAGCTTCTTGAAAGGCTAGAGGGAAATCCATTAAAGGCCAGCAACTTTTTTTTTCAAAAAAGGTGTCAGAATAAAAAAAGAAAGAAAAAAAAAAGAAAACCAAATAATGAATACCTATTCATCTTACTGATTCCCGCAGCTCCTGATTAGTGAGCGGCAGGGGAAATATTCGAATTCATGATATTTTGCAAATATTTGGGTGAATATTCACCATATATTCGCGAATTCCTGAACTTCAGGCATTATTTTATTCATTGTGAAAATTCGCATTAGAAAATATTTGCATAAAATTTGCATAAAAATCCGCATAGACTCGTATTAAAAAAAATAAATATTTGCGATTACGAATATATTTTCAGATATTCTAAATATTCGCAAATTCTCAAAGTGACGATATTCGCAATTAAAATTCGCAAATCGAATATTCGTGATCAACACTACTCCTGATATGATGGCTTTCGAGTCCCCAGTCAGTACCTACTGGTTTTTCATGTTACAACCATTGATTGGCTGGAGGTCATACTTCCATTTCAAGAAGACCAAGAAGTAGAGACCAGTGGGAACCCAGATAGTGTTGGAATAACATTAGTGAGGATAGTAAGATATATTTTACTTTTTGAGCCATTTTGCTCTTTTTCTAAAAACAAAAAAAAAAAAATACCATCTGAACAACCCATTTAACAGATTTCTTTCTAGTTTTTCAACAAGTGTATCCCTCATCTTCCATTAACTTCCCAATAGCAATTCAGATAGCACCATTGTAAGCCTTAGCCCATAGTCTAATGTTTGTAGGTCGATATCCCCTAAAGCAAAGAGACAACCACTTAGGAACTGCACTTTTTATTATTCTTTTTGGCAATTCTTAATCAATTAGGGGAGGTATGATTGGTGCACTGTTAAAGCGGTTGTTCAGTGTCCTATACTAAGGACCTATCCTCAAGATTGGTCATCAATATCAGATCAACAGGGGTCCAGGATCACTGTGTACTCTTCAACCAGCTGGTTAGCGGGGTTGCCAGTAGTCAGACCCCCTCAAATCTGATATTGATGACCTATACTGAGGATGGGTCATCAATATTGGAAAACGGACAAACCCTTTAAGTAGTAGTTTGTTACTATGAGCCACTATTTGAACAAGAGGTATGTACTGTATAGACATGTGGTCATTTATAGACATCAAGTCCCCCATTTTTTTCAAATATCTGGTTAATGTTATTCCTATTTACTGTTGTTTTAAAGGACCCTGAGTTATCTATAGTAAACAGTGACTTTTTTTTTTGTTCTATCCAATAAAAGAGATTATAAATATCCCTTTTCAAGCATAAATGTTTTGTATTAGTTTGTACCTTATTGAAATTATTGTAACCCTTCCAATAATCCATTCCGTGCTATTTTATCTACAAACACAGGTGGAGAGTGCAGCAGGAAGATGAGTAATAGTAAAAAATCTGACATTTTAAAGTCAGGATTGCATTTTTTATTTACTCACATCATTTTATGTTGAATGTTTCATTTTACTTACATTTGTGTTGCATAATTGCATCATTATTATGCAACTATTTGAGATCTTGCAATTGCGCATTGTAAAAAAAAAAAAAACATCATCCAGCAAACGAATAGACAGGACTACAGTTTTTTTTTAAAACAACAATTGCAAATCATTTCCTAAATTTGGTAAAACAATTTTCAAAGTCAATAATGGAATACTCCGCACAAAATGACATTTTAAAATACCAGTTCTATCAATTTTCCTTATCTAGTAATCACCTGTGAGCAATATTCTTTCTATAAACTACTCTTTGCCTCACCTGGTAGCATCTTGATGGTCATTAACCTTGAAACCCTGCTGTTTGGGAAATGTTTAACACCCTCAAAGCATCCATTAAAATGTTCGTTATACAATCATGATTAGGCTGTTATGGATACCTGTGAAAAGAGTATGGAAAACTGTAAGCTGATTTGGATGACATTGACAACTCAATCCAGTGGGTTCCAGTTGGAATAAGTGAGATATTATACAAAGAAAAAAATATATCATAGCAATATATGTAAAGGAAAAATCATTTTTTAAAGCAGACTAAATCCTTAAATTCTACGATAATACAGATAAGTGACTCTAAATGAATTGAATTTGTTAGAAATATCCTAAAAGCTATGGTTTCCAAATTTTTCAGCATCTTTCTCTGCACAAAATGGCGGCCAAAATTACAATTAACAGTACAGAAGGCGTCTTTCTCAACAAAGGGATACATTTTAGATCATTTTTTAATTTTAATAAGAATAAAAAAAAAAAAACTTGCAGTGCAGTGAATTATTAATCAGGCTGTTTGTTAGCACCTGCCACCATCCGTTTACACATAGCCATATATGTCAATATCACTTTAAAATTAATAATGCCATCTTGGTGTTAAAGAACATGAAAGGGGTTGGATACTGTCCTAGAAGTCCTCAAGGTGTTAAATATGACTTTTTAGGATAATTAGGGCACTTTTGATTACGATCAAATTTACTTGGACAACATTAAATCTGACAGACTGAAGTTGATAACAGTAAAACTTGTGTAATGTAAGAGAATATGACATTTCAATAATTTCCGTTTTCGATAGGATTAAAAACAGAAGGAGGAGTACTTCAAAGGTAGACGAGTAACACAATAGGAAATGTGGATGGTATTACACTCATGATAACCTTAATACCTTGTCATGTATCCCCTTGGTGACTGCTTACAGAGATCCTTGCTGGTTTGAAGGTGCTTCAACCCAGATACTCATGATTACTGATGAGTGGCATAGACAATATTTGAATTTGCGATATTTTGCAAATTTTTGGCCGAATATTTGCCATGAATTCGCAAATTCGAGAATTCGTGATCTCCAGTCATTATTTACTTGATTGCAAAAATCGGCAATGTAATATATTCGTGATAAAAATTCGCAATTAGAATATTTGCGATCATCCTTAAGGGGTAGGCAACTTTTACATTGAATGCTAGGGATGTTGCTAAGTGCCGATATTTGCGATAAATTTGCGATTAGAATATTCGCGATCAACACTATTCGTGAATACATAGCACTATATTCTAAATATTTGCAAATTCTCGAAGTGGTGATATTTGCGATTAAAATTAGCGATTCGAATATTCATGCTCAACACTACTTATGATATAATTATCTTGAAAAAAAAAAACTGGAGAAGCAATCACTTCAATTTTGAAATGCATTGTTGTACTTCCACATACTAATAAATATCCATCTTTGAGAATATCACTTGGAAAAAATTCTTGATAACAGTGCCAGTGAAAAAGATATATTTTTTCAATATTTTAGCATTCATAGAAGTAAAGCCTCATGTTAACAGTAATGATTTGCTTATGAGGTAAAATAGAGGTATAGAGAGTCTTTGCAGCTCTTAGTCCATATGCCTTTGTATAGTATGCCTATGGCACCAATTTTCAGGATTATATCCCCACTATAGTAAAACTGCCCATAAACATTAGGGGGCACATTTATTAGGACCAGCGTTTTAGACGCCGGTCTTTATAACCCTATATCTGGCTGCGGCCTCTCCATGACTTTGGCGCATCCAGTGCTAGTTCTAAATGTAAGACAGCTTCCTTGCTGTCTTACATTTAGACCATTTTCTATGGCTAAAACAAGCACAGAAAATGGTAAATGAGATGGGTCTGTAGGCCCATCCCCTTCCCTGCCCACACCACACCCATAATTTTAGACCTGGCATGATTGTGGAGAAGTTGCAGATAGCGGCACAACTAACCTCTGCACCTAAAATATGCCTAATTTAGGCATATTTCAGAATAGTAAATGACCCCCTAGATGTTTTTTGGCTGAAACTGGCATTTTCATTAGGATCAACTGACCAGCTAAAATGTATGGTGAATTCCCCACTTCCTCCTTTGAGGGAAGATGTTAAAATAGTAAAGTGTTGAACACGAACAAATGACCTGTGCGATTGAGTATGAGTGATGTGAGTACCTGAAATCACTCGTACTGATCCATTTGAATTTGACTCATAAATATGTGAAAGGGAAAACCTGAAACTTCACTTTTATTGGAACCAACTAAAATAATTGATCACTTAACACACTATACAAAATATATAAAAAGAACCGTCTTACCTGTGTGATGCTAATTCATAGGACTCTACACAACCGGATGGATGACACTGAGTGGATAAATCAGTTGGTGTCCTGATGGTTGGGTATTGACCACATATAACATAGACAAGGGCAGATGTAGCCAAAGGCCTTACAGGAAGAGGAACTGTTTATAATGTGTGGAGTATCGTATCCCTATATGGCCCTCATAGTACTGTTACACCCTAGTTGTCCTAACTACTGCAGAGTCATCGCCCTGAAAAGAGCGGCCCTGTCTGGATCCTGTCCCTGTTATTAGTCCCTACACATCCCTATCAGAGGGAGGGAAACTATCTCCGACCTAGTTGAATGTGTCTGACTCAACTATACATTGAGGGATAGATGTCTGAGATATCAAATTTCCCTCACATCTTGTAATCAATACTGCCCAAAGGGATATTTGAAATACAGAGTATCTTCAGCTGGCACTAGAAGACCTTTAATAAAATATAAAATAATAATGCCTGAGGCACGTAGCTAAATATTAGGTCATAAGATGTTTTACTGGGGACCACATTATAGAAAGCAACCATAGTTCAATTGTTCATTTATCCCAAATGGACTCGAAGTCTGTAATTTAAAAATCCAAAACATCTCCCTCTGGAGGATCCTTCTGTCCCAATCGCTACCTCTTGGCAGGTAGGGGACCTCTCATACTTTTTTGCCGCCGCCATGTGTTTCTACAATGTGTCTCTCCACTGCGGTATCTCTCACATTACGGATATCACCAATGTGTTCTCTAATACGTCGCCGTCATCCTCTCCGTGTATTGGAGCCCATAGGCCCATGTGGCTAAGTAGATCACTCCTATAGACCGACAGTTGATGAATTGTCGGATTTTGAAATTAGATCCATCAATAATATTCTTAAATGACTTAGTTGTCTGTATCATTTCACAGAAGATGCAGTTCCCACAGCGGTAGCACCCCACTATGGGACCTTTCAGCCACAGATTGGGATCCCTAACAGGTGTACACATGAGGTGACTATGCACCAAGTGGTCCCTCAGACTCTTTCCCTGTCTATAGGTGATGGACAGTTCTAGGTTAAATCATCATACACAAATCAGGATCCATACACAAAATGTCCGAGTGCTTAGAGATGATCTCTCTCAACTTTATATGTGTGGTATCATAGGTGCCTATGACTCTAAATTATTTTTAGGACTCCTCTTTAGTGTTCTTGGGCTGTAATAATCTAATGTGGTTGTGATTACGTCCCCTTTAATAAGCCGGGCATAGGACCTTATCGGGGTAACCTCTTTCGCGAAACCTAATCCTCAACTGGTTAGTCTGTTTAGTGAACTCCTGTTCCTCAGAACAGTTGTACCTGAGCCTTAAGTATTGTCCAGTGGGTATCCCTCATTTGAAAGGGGTAGGGTGATTACTTTCCCACCGTAACAGTGAGTTGGTGGCTGTAGGCTTTCTATAAATGGTAGTTGTAAGACCACCGGTCATAGACCTACATAGTAATACATACATCAAAGAAGGGCAATTGATCTTTCACAATCTCAAAAGTAAATCTCAGATTGACAGAATTGTTATTCAGCCTGTGAACAAATTCACAAAGGTCCCCCTTTGACCCGCTCCATATGACAAAAATGTAATCTATGAAGCGTGTCCAAAGGACGATGTCAGCCATTCCTGGTAATTGTTCATCACCAAACACCACAATCTCCTCCCACCAGCCCAAGAGCAGATTTGCATAGGATGTAGCAGATTAGCTGCCCATCGCGGTGCCCCTGAGCTGGTGGTAAAAGCACTGATCAAAAAGGAAACAGTTCTGTGTTAAGATAAATTTCAAAAGATCCACAGTAAGGGCATTATGTGCTCCTAAATGCTGTCCCCTGGCCCTTAGAAAATAGTTAACTGCCCCCAAACCTATATTATGGGGTATGGAGGAATACAAGGCCTCTATGTCAATAGATGCAAACCACCAATCTTCCTCCATCATCACCCCCTCCAGGCACAGTAGCAAGTCACCTATGTCTCGGATGTATGAAAACACAACAATAGCTGATCTCAAGGAGACCAGCTGCAAAAGACGCCGCAGAGCCTCACTTAAGAGTCTCAACACAGCAATCCGAAGTGCAAAGCTCCCTGGGAAACAGGAATATGCAAAATAAATGTGGAGCCCCAGTTATGGGTCTACAACACAATGAAAGCCAGATATCCCTCAAAGGAAGGAAAACTGAGCAAAGGGGTGTCTCCATTACAGAGATCACCAAATCCACCATATTAAGTGGCCCCTATGTCAAGATCCCGCTTTTTTACAAGCTTTAAGGATGTGACGGGGAAAACCTAAGCCAGTTATCCATCCACAGACAGCTGTTTCTGGGTGTTGCCCCTCATCAGTGCGGAGTAGGATTCTGGCTAACCGGGAGCAATGCCTCAGAGACTACTAAAACACAACAATAGCTGATCTCAAGGAGACCAGCTACAAAAAACACCGCGGAGCCTCACTTAAGAGTCTCAACACAGCAATCCAAAGTGAGAAGCTCCCTGGGAAACAGGAATATGCAAAATAAATGTGGAGCCCCAGTTATGGGTCTACAACACAATGAAAGCCAGATATCCCTCAAAGGAAGGAAAACCGAGCAAAGGGGTGTCTCCATTACAGAGATCACCAAATCCACCATATTAAGTGGCCCCTATGTCAAGATCCCGCTTTTTTACAAGCTTTAAGGATGTGACGGGGAAAACCTAAGCCAGTTATCCATCCACAGACAGCTGTTTCGGGGTGTTGCCCCTCATCAGTGCGGAGTAGGATTCTGGCTAACCGGGAGCAATGCCTCGGAGACTACTAAAACACAACAATAGCTGATCTCAAGGAGACCAGCTATAAAAAACACCGCGGAGCCTCACTTAAGAGTCTCAACACAGCAATCCGAAGTGCAAAGCTCCCTGGGAAACATGAATATGCAAAATAAATGTGGAGCCCCAGTTATGGGTCTACAACACAATGAAAGCCAGATATCCCTCAAAGGAAGGAAAACCGAGCAAAGGGGTGTCTCCATTACAGAGATCACCAAATCCACCATATTAAGTGGCCATTAAGTGGCCCCTATGTCAAGATCCCGCTTTTTTACAAGCTTTAAGGATGTGACAGGGAAAACCTAAGCCAGCTATCTATCCACAGACAGCTGTTTCGGGGTGTTGCCCCTCATCAGTGCTGAGTAGGATTCTGGCTAACCGGGAGCAATGCCTCGGAGACTACTAAAACACAACAATAGCTGATCTCAAGGAGACCAGCTACAAAAAACACCGCACAGCCTCACTTAAGAGTCTCAACACAGCAATCCGAAGTGCAAAGCTCCCTGGGAAACTGGAATATGCAAAATAAATACTTTTGCTCTTAAGTTCGGTGAAAGGGCCCTCACCAATCCAATCCCCAGGTGTCTTGTCTAGATTGTATAATAACTTGACATCATCCAATATCTCAATTGGTACACCCAATTCTCTGCTCTCTTTATTATTTGGGGTTTGGTAATGTTTGTTCCAGCGTAATTTTCTGGTGAACACATTCAAGTCCTTCACCCAATTAAATAAGTTAAAGTGAGAGGGTTTTACAAAAGATAACCCTCATTTTAGGATCGACATCTCCCAGTCAGTGAGAATACATGAGGAAAAATTAATTACCTGAGTCTCTAAAACAGATGAGCTAGATTCCGTCACGAGGTTGTGTTCCTGTTGCGTACTGGGTATGGGTTTTCTTGTTCTAAAAAATGTGTAGTGGGGTAGGTCTTCCTGTCTGTCGACCACCTCTACCTCTGGATATCCCACCATGACCTCTGTTTCTCCCCCTATTAGATCTGTCTCTTCCTGAGTCTAATCCTTCTGCCTCTGTTGAGGAGCCTTCTTGCACCCGATCCTTTGGAGGCTCAGAACTCAGGATAATAGGCCTTGTTACCTTCAAAGTCTTGTAGGTCCCTAGCAAATTGTCTGTGCTTTCTCTCCTTCAGATGAAATTGAAAGCGCTCTACTGTATTTTGTAGTTGTTTTTCTTTATTGGAGAACTCTGCTCCCTGACTAAATGTTTTTGTTATTTCAATTTTTCTTGTAGTTTCTTTTTAAGATGTTCTAATGTGTTTTTCTCCTCCTCAAGCAGTAACTGCATAAATCTAATCAAACTGCTCGTTGCTTCTTTCTCCCATTTGTTCATAAGAGTGAAGGGTTGGGCTTGTTCCATTTTAGTATGCTTGATCCTTTTGTCCTCATGGAGATAATCTCCCCATAAGAGATGTCTGGCAGCAGCTTTCTCCCCTCTCTAATTTGGATGCAACTCAAATTTTTGCAAAATTTGTTTAGAATCCGATTAGTTTAGAATTTATTCGCTCTTCTCTACAAATGAGCGACGTAACAGAAACCTCAGAAGAGATATAATTATTCACAGCCGTTCTTTATTGTTTTAGTATTTTCATCTGAAGATTAGATGAAACACAGCGTGATTAAATATAGGTTATCAAAGTAATAATAGAAAGTGCAACTTTGGTCTCTTTGCATAAAAGGACCCCTGTCTAGAAATAATTACCATAATCTGTTTTTAAATTGGACATCTCTCAATAATCATATGAGCATCAATGAAATTATGAAACAAAAAAAAAAAACGCTTTGAGCTCAAACAGATAAAATATATTTTAATTGAAGCCCGTTTGTTTTCTAGCACAGTATAGATGGCCATGTTACTGTAAAACAGCAATATCTTTTTTTTCATTTCATAATCGAGCCCACTTGCTTAATAAGTATTCCTAGTACATACTACAAAACGAGATGAAAATTTCAATGACTCTTTCCCAGTGAAACTTTAAATAAATCCCATCAGTGTGTGAATTTGTAAAAGATCCAGAAATGCTGGAATACATCTCAAAGACACAGGCTAAAAAGAATATAAAAAAAATCAACAGCTTCATTTTCTATTGTGGCAAAATAAAAGAAGATTGAAATAATAAGGATTGAGGCAAGGCTGCTTAAAGCTGTGATCCATTAGGGAAATTTCTGACATTATTTGATCTGTAGAACTAACAGTTGCAGGAAAACAAAATGAAGAAAACCTTGATCCAAGACAATTCAGGAAGAAAGAGGGCAGATCACCAGGGATGCCTACTAAACACCTCCAGTGTAATTCACCTCAAAGCTTGGTTCATGTAAGAATCTAATAGGGGCTTTAAATGTGCAAGTCCTTGTTATGGGTAGTAGGATATTTTCAAATGTTAGACATATCGGCATTTATTAATTTGATGTGATGATTTTACCATTGCAGCTATATTAAAAATTCTTCATATAGAATTAAATCAACAGACATCTAAATGAATGACATTTCTGTAGATTTTTACAGACTTCAAGACATAGTCCTTTGAGATATAATGATACCACAGGTGAGAGGTGTAAGCAATTGCAGGCAGGGTCCTTTACCCCTTTGTACTAGTAGTTTCATTTTTATTTTATTTTTATACTTGTTTAATTCCGTCTGGATGTAAATAAGTAAATAATAATAATAATAAAAGTGTTGGTGCCATCTTACAGGGCACATATGCATTGGGTCCCAAGAAGAGATGAGTGAATTGAATCCTAATAATCAAAGTTGACCCAATATTTTTTACTTTTTTAACAATTCTTTTTTTTTTTACTTTTTTTATTACTTCATTAGAATAAGACATATACAGTCCATTTTAATACAAAATTACAATTTAAAGTTATTATGCTTTATTTTCCCCAAACACCACCTAGCTCCCAACATGGCCCCCCCCCAACCCCACCCCACCCTTGCGATGCGTCTCAAATACCTCTATCATGCAGAAAGAAGCAAGAGAGGGAAAAATAGAAAAACTTAAAAAAAGAGAAAACAAAAGAAAGAAAGGAAAAGTAAAAATGGAGTCAAACATAGAAATGAGAGAAGGAGGTTTAACACCTCAAAGCCTCCCATATCTTTGTCCACTTTTCTTGAGCATTTCTTTGCTTATAAAAAATATTTTCATAATTTTTTACCTTATTAACCAAATTTATCCATACTGTATGTTCAGCTCTGGGACATATCGTGAAAACCAGGCCCGACTAATCAGGAATCTAGCCAAAAACAATATTCTACCTAAAAGAATCTTCTTATATTTATGGGTACTTAACTTAGAAAGATCGCCCAATATCCAACCTTCTACCGTAAAAGGAATCTGCAATCTCAGTTTGTGAATAAGAAAATTATTAATGGCACTCCAATATTCTTTAAGTTTTGGACAAAACCAAAGGATGTGTAGAAAATCTGCATAAGGTAAATCACACCGTGGACATTTAGAGCTATCTCTTAACTCACATTTATTAAGTTTATTAATTAACATATAATCTATGCAAAATATTGAATTGTACCAAAACGATCCTATTATCCACAACCATAATCTAGTAGTGTCCCAAGATTTGGATAAAAACCTTCTAGCCTCCTTGTACTCCTGTTCCACATTATTCAATTGCTATACGGAGATCTCCTCACCAGAGTCGTACATAATGGACTATTCTCCCATTCACGATATAACCATAACTGCCCAGCTATAAAATAGCCCTTGAAGTAGGGAAGATTCAATCCCCCCTGCTCCAGCGGCTTATATAAATATTCCAATTTAAGCCTTACCCGCTTTCTTCCGCACAACAAATCATTAATAATTCTCTCCATAAGTTAAAAAAATGTATCCTCTATCCATATGGGTGACTTCCTAAGAATATAGAGTTGTTGATCCTTCACTAGAGGGTACAAAGTTTTCCACGGGCATAAGAGTAGTTTTTGACCAAATAATATCAAGGCCTGAGACCTTGCCAAAGGAGTTAACTATTTGGATAAGTCTTGGAAGAGTTGTATTAGTATGATCTATAAAGAATAAGACATCATTCGCATATAAAGAAATATGATGCTCTATCCCTAAAGTTCCAAACCCTTTATTTTTGGCATCCTGTCTAAGAGCCAAAGCCAAGGGTTCAATATACAGTGGAGGAAATAATTATTTGACCCCTCACTGATTTTGTAAGTTTGTCCAATGACAAAGAAATGAAAAGTCTCAGAACAGTATCATTTCAATGGTAGGTTTATTGTAACAGTGGCAGATAGCACATCAAAAGGAAAATCGAAAAAATAACTTTAAATAAAAGATAGCAACTGATTTGCATTTCATTGAGTGAAATAAGTATTTGAACCCCTACCAACCATTAAGAGTTCTGGCTCCCACAGAGTGGTTAGACACTTCTACTCAATTAGTCACCCTCATTAAGGACACCTGTCTTAACTAGTCACCTGTATAAAAGACACCTGTCCACAGAATCAATCAATCAAGCAGACTCCAAACTCTCCAACATGGGAAAGACCAAAGAGCTGTCCAAGGATGTCAGAGACAAAATTGTAGACCTGCACAAGGCTGGAATGGGCTACAAAACCATTAGCAAGAAGCTGGGAGAGAAGGTGACAACTGTTGAGTGCGATTGTTCGAAAATGGAAGGAGCACAAAATGACCATCAATCGACCTCGCTCTGGGGCTCCACGCAAGATCTCACCTCGTGGGGTGTCAATGGTTCTGAGAAAGGTGAAAAAGCATCCTAGAACTACACGGGAGGAGTTAGTTAATGACCTCAAATTAGCAGGGACCACAGTCACCAAGAAAACCATTGGAAACACATTACACCGCAATGGATTAAAATCCTGCAGGGCTCGCAAGGTCCCCCTGCTCAGGAAGGCACATGTGCAGGCCCGTCTGAAGTTTGCCAATGAACACCTGAATGATTCAGAGAGTGACTGGGGAGAAGGTGCTGTGGTCTGATGAGACCAAAATAGAGCTCTTTGGCATTAACTCAACTCGCTGTGTTTGGAGGAAGAAAAATGCTGCCTATGACCCCCAAAACACCGTCCCCACCGTCAAGCATGGGGGTGGAAACATTTTGCTTTGGGGGTGTTTTTCTGCTAAGGGCACAGGACAACTTATTCGCATTAACGGGAAAATGGACGGAGCCATGTATCGTGAAATCCTGAGCGACAACCTCCTTCCCTCTGCCAGGAAACTGAAAATGGGTCGTGGATGGGTGTTCCAGCACGACAATGACCCAAAACATACAGCAAAGGCAACAAAGGAGTGGCTCAAGAAGAAGCACATTAAGGTCATGGAGTGGCCTAGTCAGTCTCCGGACCTTAATCCAATCGAAAACCTATGGAGGGAGCTCAAGCTCAGAGTTGCACAGAGACAGCCTCGAAACCTTAGGGATTTAGAGATGATCTGCAAAGAGGAGTGGACCAACATTCCTCCTAAAATGTGCGTAAACTTGGTCATCAATTACAAGAAACGTTTGACCTCTGTGCTTGCAAACAAGGGTTTTTCCACCAAGTATTAAGTCTTTTTTTGTTAGAGGGTTCAAATACTTATTTCACTCAATGAAATGCAAATCAGTTGCTATCTTTTATTTAAAGTTAT
The DNA here is from genome assembly GCA_033119425.1 of Bufotes viridis. Lineage (NCBI taxonomy): Eukaryota > Metazoa > Chordata > Amphibia > Anura > Bufonidae > Bufotes > Bufotes viridis. Next base: position 35,475,729 of record CM065596.1, on the reverse strand, counting down.
TTTTTCGATTTTCCTTTTGATGTGCTATCTGCCACTGTTACAATAAACCTACCATTGAAATGATACTGTTCTGAGACTTTTCATTTCTTTGTCATTGGACAAACTTACAAAATCAGTGAGGGGTCAAATAATTATTTCCTCCACTGTAGATATCAAATAACAATGGGGATAATGGGCAACAGGGGTGTGGAATTTTTTTTAAAAAACTACTTGTCGAAGGACTAAAGTAGGGGCTTGATCTACTTGTCCCTCATGACAATCTACTTGTCCTGATGCAAAAAAAATTTTTTAAATCAAAACCATATTTAAATAAGGTCTTTATTGATAGCAACTTAGAAGACAGGCCCAAAATGTATAGGGGCCACAAGGAGACGTTATACTGTATGGGGGCCACAAGGAGACATTACACTGTATGGGGGCCACAAGGAGACGTTATACTGTATGGGGGCGACCACAAGAAGACATTATACTGTATAGGGGCCACAAGGAGATGTTATACTGTATGGGGGCAGCCACAAGGAGATATTATACTGTATGGGGGCAGCCACAAGGAGATGTTATACTGTATGGGGGCAGCCACAAAGAGACGTTATACAGTATGGGGGCAGCTACAAGGAGACATTATACTGTATGGGGTCCACAAGGAGACGTTATACTGTATGGGGCAGCCCAAAGGAGACGTTTTACTGTATGGGGGCAGCCACAAGGGGCTGTGTGTGGTAGTGTAGGGTCGCCTCTTACGATCCATGTAACTGGGGTAAGATCCTATTAGGATAATTCGTGCAGGAAGTCTTCTTTGGGGGATTTTAAAGAAGAGGACAGGGCTCCACATGGGCTTAAAGTGACAGCTGGTATGCAGGGGGTCATTCTGTGGAGCTGTCACTCTCCACCCCCAAGTACATGAGGAAGCTGACTTCAAATAGGAAGTTCTCCTGCCCCTATAAATCCCCCCCATGGACAGTTGGATAACCTGAAGGAGAAGTGGAATTGCCAGGGGTTATGTTAGCAGTCAGTAGTGGGCTGTCAGAGGGCGACGCCTCTGTAAACCCCATCAATGTAAGCTATCAGTCTACCGGAGCCCAGTACACGCGATATATATCAGATATACACGTCATGTATGTACACAGTGACCTCTCTATTTATATGCATATCACATCACAGGTGGACAACCTGTGACACTGGAATGAAGACACGTGTTGGTGACATATTGAAGGAGTCTTTCACCACAAATGTCCATTATATAACATTGCCAACATTTTTTCCATAACAGTCCCCATATTAAAATGCTTCTTACCAGATTTCGGTCCGTTGCAGAGTTGGGCTAAAAAACACTTTTATTCAATATGCAAATGAGGGTCTGAAGGTGCCCAGGGGCGGTGTTCCAACGGCCGGAGCCCAGGCCCCTCGCTAATTTTCATATCCAACCACTCCCCTTTACCTCTTTGGCCTGCCCTTTGTTTGGCTGATCACCTTCTTCCTCCGTTCTGAAATACTTTGCCTGCACCGATGAACGGGATGTCCGTGCCTGCGCACTGCATGACCCATTATGAGCAGAGGCATCAGAGTTTCGAGTGCGAATGTGCCAGCCCATATGTCATGTTCAAGCCGGCGCCGCATCGGAGGGCTGTCAGCGGCGCAGGCGTGGGATTTCAGAATGGAGGAAGGAGGTGATCAGCCAAACAAAGGGCGGGTGAAAGGGGAGTGATTGGATATGAAAATCAGTAAGGGGCCTGGGTACAGGCCATTGGAACTCCACCCCTGGGCTCCTTCAGACCCTCATTTGCATGTCAAATAAAAGTGTTTTTTAGCCCAACTCTGCAATGGACCGAAATATGGTGAGAAGCATTTTAATACGGGGACTGTTATGGACAAAATGGTTTTAATGTTATATAATAGACATTTATGGTGAAAGACTCTCTTTAATGTTTGTACCAAGTCTTGGTAATGTTGCAGTAGATGGCAGCAAGATCACTTACCGCTTTATATGTTAGCTGCCCCATGGCTCAGAGAAAAGGCTATTTGTTAGGTTCCACCGAGTTGTAGGCATGTCACTCAAATTACTGCACTGACGGGGGGGGGGGCTAGCGGGACAGGGCAGAGCCAAGCAACGCAGAGCAAGGGGGAGGCGGGACAAGGGGGAGGCAGAGCTAAGAGAGGCAGAGCAGAGCGTGGGAGAGGCGGAGCCAAGCAGGACGGAGGTGGAGCCAAGCGAGGGGGAGGCGTTGCCAAGCGAGGCAGAGCAGAGTGAGGGGGAGGCGGAGCTGGGGGAGGCAGAGCCGAGTGAGGAGTAAACTAGTAAACTGACCTAGCCATAGGTCAACATTTCATTTTAGTAAAGAATGAATGATAAATGGTAGGACTTGAAAAGTACCTGCATCCTTAATATCGTGCACTTTGTAGAAATGTCTCCTGTAGATGTTGTGGTGATCCTGGCTGTGGTTGGGATGTATAGGGAACTAGGTTAAGAGCTGGTGTGGAAGGATGCAGTGGTGGAATGAAAGACTGGCGACTGCATACACACACACACATATATATATATATATATATATATATATATATATATATATATATATACACATATACACACGCACACATACACATATATACATACATACATACACACATACATATACATACACACATATACACATACATACACATACATACACATACATACACAACCATATACATGCATATATATACACACACGCACATACACATATAAATACATACACACACACATACACATTAATATATAGCTAAAAACTGGTTTGATAGATGGTGATTACTGCAAGTATTTATAATCCTGGATGGTAGTAACTGATTGTGTTATATAGATAGAGGTAGCTTATGCAAATATGGTGTGTTATGTAAATGGTAAGGACTGTTAGAGATGATGGTAACTGTTGCCTGTGTAATGATTATTACATTGTTTCTAAAATATGTGTATGAATAAATAGGGACGAAGATGGAGATGAGTAATGGAGTTAGGAAGAGTAGAGAATACCTGGAGGGATCCGGATGACAGGAAGATCTGGTCAGCGTGCAGCGCTTCTCAGCACGCTGCACGTGTCATGTGCGGTGCCAAAAAAGAGCGCGCACTAACTTCAAGCTTTAAAACGGGGATTGAGGGAAAAGAGTGCGTGGCTGGGGAGTGCTCTGATCTGGAGCCGGCAAGTGCAGGGAGAGATCAGTGAGGAACGAAGCCTGGGGGCGTGGCTATCGGGTTGCTGTGGTGAATGGAAGTTTGATGTTTAGTAGACAAGACTGGGGAGGTGAATTGAGGATGGGATGGACCTACTTAAGATATTTTGAGCATTGAATGAGCCTGTGTGAACCAATTAATAAATTATTTACAGTGGTATAGACTTGGAATAATTACTATTAAATAGGGCATGGTTGGGATCCATTTATCATCTTGTTAGTGTTGAGCGAACAGTTCAAGCATAGTTCGGGGTCGTACCGAATTTTGGGGTGTCCGGGAAACGGACCCGAACATTTTCAAAAAAGTTCGGGTTCGTTGTTCGGTGATTACTTCCCACTTTCTGAAGGGCTGCAAAGCAGCCAATCAGCTAGCATTTTACTTCTTGCCCTAAGAGCCCATCACAGCCATGCCTACTAATGGCATGGCTGTGATTGGCCAAGTGCAGCATGTGACCCAGCCTCTATTTAAGCTGGAGTCACGTAGCGCCGCTCGTCACACTGCTCTGATTAGTGTAGGGAGAGGACGCAGCTTCTGTGAGGGCGAGATTAGGCAGGGAAAAGTCAGCAACAGAACCTAATGAACGGATTGATCTACAGCTGTGAATGATTGAACTTCTGCTAGTTACTTGCTCACTGGTTTTTAGGCTGCACAGAGCGTTTTTCTGTCACTTATTTTCTGGGGTGATTGGCGGCCATTTTGTGACTTGTGGTGCACCAGAACAAGCTGCCACCAAGTCATTCAATCCATCAATACTAGTTTTATTTTTTGCTATATCCTACATCAGGGGCTTGGCTGTGCTAATTGTCACCCCTAGAAACTCAGGATAGCAATTTCTATATTTTATAAAGGGGTTAAATACAATTGCCTAAATACCAATCCCCTAAATCTGTTGTTCCAGCTTTGGCTAGCCAAATATAATACTGTCTGCTGTCTGGCAAAGGATAGATTATTTTATGTGGTGAAATTCAATTGCCAAAATAGCAATACCAAAAATCAGTGGTTTCAGCTGTGGCTGGCAAAGTATAATAGTGTCCGCCAAAACATATATTTTGTTCTGGGGTGAAATTCAATTGTCAAAATAGCAATACCCTGAATCTGGTGTCCCAGCTGTTGCAGGCCAAGATTCATAGTGTCCGCAAAAACATATATTTTGTTCTGGGGTGAAATTCAATTGCTAAAATAGCAATACCCTGAATCTGGTGTCCCAGCTGTTGCAGGCCAAGATTCATAGTGTCCGCCAAAACATATATTTTGTTCCTGGGGTGAAATTCAATTGCCAAAATAGCAATACCATAAATCAGTGGTTTCAGCTGTGGCTGGCAAAATATAATAGTGTCCGCCAAAACATATATTTTGTTCTGGGGTGAAATTCAATTGCCAAAATAGCAATACCATAAATCAGTGGTTTCAGCTGTGGCTGGCAAAATATAATAGTGTCCGCCAAAACATATATTTTGTTCTGGGGTGAAATTCAATTGCCAAAATAGCAATACCCTGAATCTGGTGTCCCAGCTGTTGCAGGCCAAGATTCATAGTGTCCGCCAAAACATATATTTTGTTCTGGGGTGAAATTCAATTGCCAAAATAGCAATACCATAAATCAGTGGTTTCAGCTGTTGCAGGCCAAGATTCATAGTGTCCGCAAAAACATATATTTTGTTCTGGGGGGAAATTCAATTGCCAAAATAGCAATACCATAAATCAGAGGTTTCAGCTGTGGCTGGCAAAATATAATAGTGTCATCCAAAACATATATTTTGTTCTGGGGTGAAATTCAATTGCCAAAATAGCAATACCCTGCGTCTGATGTCCCAGCTGTTGCAGGCCAAGATTCATAGTGTCCGCCAAAACATATATTTTGTTCTAGGGTGAAATTCAATTGCCAAAATTGCAATACCATAAATCAGTGTTTTCATCTGTGGCTGGCAAAATATAATAGTGTCCGCCAAAACATATATTTTGTTCTGGGGTGAAATTCAATTGCCAAAATAGCAATAACCTGAATCTGGTGTCCCAGCTGTTGCAGGCCAAGATTCATAGTGTCCGCCAAAACATATAGTTTGTTCTGGGGTGAAATTCAATTGCCAAAATAGCAATACCATAAATCAGTGGTTTCAGCTGTGGCTGGCAAAATATAATAGTGTCCGACAAAACATTTATTTTGTTCTGGGGTGAAATACAATTGCCAAAATAGCACTACCATAAATCAGTGGTTTCAGCTGTGGCTGGCAAAATATAATAGTGTCATCCAAAACATATATTTTGTTCTGGGGTGAAATTCAAATGCCAAAATAGCAATACCATAAATCAGTGGTTTCAGCTGTGGCTGGCAAAATATAATAGTGTCCGCCAAAACATATATTTTGTTCTGGGGTGAAATTCAATTGCCAAAATAGCAATACCATAAATCAGAGGTTTCAGCTGTGGCTGGCAAAATATAATAGTGTCCGCCAAAACATATATTTTGTTCTGGGGTGAAATTCAATTGCCAAAATAGCAATACCATAAATCAGTGGATTCAGCTGTGGCTGGCAAAATATAATAGAGTCCGCCAAAACATATATTTTGTTCTGGGGTGAAATTCAATTGCCAAAATAGCAATACCATAAATCAGTGGTTTCAGCTGTGGCTGGCAAAATATAATAGTGTCCGCCAAAACATATATTTTGTTCTGGGGTGAAATTCAATTGCCAAAATAGCAATACCCTGAATCTGGTGTCCCAGCTGTTGCAGGCCAAGATTCATAGTGTCCGCCAAAACATATATTTTGTTCTGGGGTGAAATTCAATTGCCAAAATAGCAATACCATAAATCAGTGGTTTCAGCTGTGGCTGGCAAAATATAATAGTGTCCGCCAAAACATATATTTTGTTCTGGAGTGAAATTAAATTGCCAAAATAGCAATACCCTGAATCTGGTGTCCCAGCTGTTGCAGGCCAAGATTCATAGTGTCCGCTAAAACATATATTTTGTTCTGGGGTGAAATTCAATTGCCAAAATAGCAATACCATAAATCAGTGGTTTCAGCTGTGGCTGGCAAAATATAATAGTGTCCGCCAAAACATATATTTTGTTCTGGGGTGAAATTCAATTGCCAAAATAGCAATACCCTGAATCTGGTGTCCCAGCTGTTGCAGGCCAAGATTCATAGTGTCCGCCAAAACATATATTTTGTTCTGGGGTGAAATTCAATTGCCAAAATAGCAATACCATAAATCAGTGGTTTCAGCTGTGGCTGGCAAAATATAATAGTGTCCGCCAAAACATATATTTTGTTCTGGAGTGAAATTAAATTGCCAAAATAGCAATACCCTGAATCTGGTGTCCCAGCTGTTGCAGGCCAAGATTCATAGTGTCCGCAAAAACATATATTTTGTTCTGGGGTGAAATTCAATTGCCAAAATAGCAATACCATAAATCAGAGGTTTCAGCTGTGGCTGGCAAAATATAATAGTGTCCGCCAAAACATATATATTGTTCTGGGGTGAAATTCAATTGCCAAAATAGCAATACACTGAATCTGGTGTCCCAGCTGTTGCAGGCCAAGATTCATAGTGTCCGCAAAAACATATAGTTTGTTCTGGGGTGAAATTAAATTGCCAAAATGGCAATACCATAAATCAGTGGTTTCAGCTGTGGCTGGCAAAATATAATAGAGTCCGCCAAAACATATATTTTGTTCTGCTGTGAAATTCAATTGCCAAAATAGCAATACCATAAATCAGTGGTTTCAGCTGTGGCTGGCAAAATATAATAGTGTCCGCCAAAACATATATATTGTTCTGGGGTGAAATTCAATTGCAAAAATAGCAATACCCTGAATCTGGTGTCCCAGCTGTTGCAGGCCAAGATTCATAGTGTTCGCAAAAACATATATTTTGTTCTGGGGTGAAATTCAATTGCCAAAATAGCAATACCATAAATCAGAGGTTTCAGCTGTGGCTGGCAAAATATAATAGTGTCATCCAAAACATATATTTTGTTCTGGGGTGAAATTCAAATGCCAAAATAGCAATACCATAAATCAGTGGTTTCAGCTGTGGCTGGCAAAATATAATAGTGTCCGCCAAAACATATATTTTGTTCTGGGGTGAAATTCAATTGCCAAAATAGCAATACCCTGAATCTGGTGTCCCAGCTGTTGCAGGCCAAGATTCATAGTGTCCGCCAAAACATATATTTTGTTCTAGGGTGAAATTCAATTGCCAAAATAGCAATACCATAAATCAGTGGTTTCAGCTGTGGCTGGCAAAATATAATAGTGTCCGCCAAAACATATATTTTGTTCTGGGGTGAAATTCAATTGCCAAAATAGCCATACCATGAATCTAGTGGTTCCAGCTGTGGCAGGCCAAGATATCATAGTGTCCGCAAAAACATATATTTTGTTCTGGGGTGAAATTCTATTGCCAAAATAGCAGTACCCTGAATCTGGTGTCCCAGCTGTTGCAGGCCAAGATTCATAGTGTCCGCCAAAACATATATTTTGTTCTGGGGTGAAATTCAATTGCCAAAATAGCAATACCATAAATCAGTGGTTTCATCTGTGGCTGGCAAAGTATAATAGTGTCCGCCAAAACATATATTTTGTTCTGGGGTGAAATTGAATTGCCAAAATGGCAATACCCTGAATCTGGTGTCCCAGCAGTTGCAGGCCAAGATTCATAGTGTCCGCCAAAACATATATTTTGTTCTGGGGTGAAATTCAATTGCCAAAATAGAAATATCCTAAATCTGTTGTCCCAGCTGTTGCAGGCCAAGATTCATAGTGTACGCCAAAACATATATTTTGTTCTGGGGGGAAATTCAATTGCCAAAATAGCAATACCATAAATCAGTGGTTTCAGCTGTGGCTGGCAAAATATAATAGTGTCCGCCAAAACATATATTTTGTTCTGGGGTGAAATTCAATTGCCAAAATAGCAATACCCCTTATCTGGTGTCCCAGCTGTTGCAGGCCATGCTTCATAGTGTCCGCCAAAACATATATTTTGTTCTAGGGTGAAATTCAATTGCCAAAATAGCAATACCATAAATCAGTGTTTTCATCTGTGGCTGGCAAAATATAATAGTGTCCGCCAAAACATATATTTTGTTCTGGGGTGAAATTCAATTGCCAAAATAGCAATAACCTGAATCTGTTGTCCCAGCTGTTGCAGGCCAAGATTCATAGTGTCCGCAAAAACATATAGTTTGTTCTGGGGTGAAATTCAATTGCCAAAATAGCAATATCATAAATCAGTGGTTTCAGCTGTGGCTGGCAAAATATAATAGTGTCCGCCAAAACATATATATTGTTCTGGGGTGAAATTCAATTGCCAAAATAGCAATACCCTGCGTCTGATGTCCCAGCTGTTGCAGGCCAAGATTCATAGTGTCCGCCAAAACATATATTTTGTTCTGGGGTGAAATTCAATTGCCAAAATAGCAATACCATAAATCAGTGGTTTCAGCTGTGGCTGGCAAAATATAATAGTGTCCGACAAAACATTTATTTTGTTCTGGGGTGAAATACAATTGCCAAAATAGCACTACCATAAATCAGTGGTTTCAGCTGTGGCTGGCAAAATATAATAGTGTCATCCAAAACATATATTTTGTTCTGGGGTGAAATTCAAATGCCAAAATAGCAATACCATAAATCAGTGGTTTCAGCTGTGGCTGGCAAAATATAATAGTGTCCGCCAAAACATATATTTTGTTCTGGGGTGAAATTCAATTGCCAAAATAGCAATACCCTGAATCTGGTGTCCCAGCTGTTGCAGGCCAAGATTAATAGTGTCCGCCAAAACATATATTTTGTTCTAGGGTGAAATTCAATTGCCAAAATAGCAATACCATAAATCAGTGGTTTCAGCTGTGGCTGGCAAAATATAATAGTGTCCGCCAAAACATATATTTTGTTCTTGGGTGAAATTCAATTGCCAAAATAGCAATACCCTGAATCTGGTGTCCCAGCTGTTGCAGGCCAAGATTCATAGTGTCCGTAAAAACATATAGTTTGTTCTGGGGTGAAATTCAATGGCCAAAATAGCAATACCATAAATCAGTGGTTTCAGCCGTGGCTGGCAAAGTATAATAGTGTCCGCCAAAACATATATTTTGTTCTGGGGTTAAATTCAATTGCCAAAATAGCAATACCCTGAATCTGGTGTACGAGCTGTTGCAGGCCAATTGTAAATCTGTCCATAAAAGGATACCTTTTATCCATTGCCTTAATACTAGCCCTAAAAGAGATATTCCCCTAAATCAGTGGTTACAGCTGTGCCTGGATTAGTGTAATACGCTACATAAATAAATAGGCAGATAGTGTTAGGTGCCTGTAAAAAATGACCTGAATTTGAAATAAATACATTGGGCCAAATATTTATTTTCTTATTGTGGTGCTTGGTGAACGGTAACAATGAGAAAAACATCTAGTAAGGGACTCGGACGCGGTCGTGGTGGTTTTAGTGTACCCTCTTGTGCTGGGAGAGGACGTGGCCATTCTGCCACAGCCACACGTCCTAGTGAACCAACTAACTCAGGTTCCAGTACCCGCCAGAATTTACAGCGATATTTGGTGGGGCCCAATGCCGTTCTAAGGATGGTAAGGCCTGAGCAGGTACAGGCGCTAGTCAATTGGGTGGCCGACAGTGGATCCAGCATGTTGACAACATTATCTCCCACCCAGTCTTCTGCAGAGAGCGCATAGGTGGCACCTGAAAACCAAGTCCATCAGTCTGTCACATCACCCCCATGCATATCATGGAAACTGTCTGAGCCTCAAGTTATGCAGCAGTCTCTTATGCTGTTTGAAGACTCTGCTGGCAGGGTTTCCCAAGGGAATCCACTTGCCCTTCCCCACTGGTGGAAGACATAGAATGCACTGATGCACAACCACTGATGTTTCCTGATGACGAGGACATGGGAATACCACCTCATCGGAGTCCGCACGTCTCTGATGATGATGAAACACAGGTGCCAACTGCTGCGTCTTTCTGCAGTGTGCAGACCGAACAGAAGGTCAGGGAGGAAGACTGTGTGGAAGACGATGCAGGGGACGATGAGGTCCTAGACCCCACATAAAATGAAGGTCGTGCCACTGACTTTCATAGTTCAGAGGAAGAGGCAGTGGTGAGATGGAGCCAACAGCGTAGCAAAAGAGAGAGCAGGGGGCAAAAGCAGAACAGCCGCCTCCAAGATAGTTCGCCTGCTACTGGCCACCGCCACCAGGGACCGAGCACCCCAAAGGCAGCTTCAAGGAGTACCCTGGCATGGCACTTCTTTAAACAATGTGCTGACGAGAAGACCCGAGTGGTTTGCACGCTGTGCCATCAGAGCCTGAAGCGAGGCATTAACGTTCTGAACCTTAGCACGACCTGCATGACCAGGCATCTACATGCAAAGCATGAACTGCAGTGGAGTAAACACCTTAAAAGCAAGGAACTCACTCTGGCTCGCTCTGCTCCCTCTTCTGCTGCTGCCTCGTCCTCTTCCTTCGCCTCGGGAGGAATGTTGGCACCTGCCACCCACCAAACAGAGGATGTGCCACCGACAACACCACCTGCGTCACGAAGCATCTCCACCATGTCCCACGGCAGCGCTCAGCTCTCCATTTCACAAACCTTGAGAGAAAGCGTAAATTCCCACCTTAGCCACCCTCGAGCCCTGGGCCTGAATGCCAGCATTTCTAAACTACTGGCCTTTGAAATGCTGTCATTCAGGCTGGTGGACACAGACAGCTTCAAACAGCTGATGTCCATGGCTGTCCCACAGTATGTTGTTCCCAGCCGCCACTACTTCTCCAAGACAGCCGTGCCTTCCCTGCACAACCAAGTATCCGATAAAATCAAGTGTGCACTGCGCAACGCCATCTGTGGCAAGGTCCACCTAACCACAGATACGTGGGACCAGTAAGCACGGCCAGGGACGCTATATCTCCCTAACTGCACACTGGGTAAATGTAGTGGCGGCTGGGCCCCAGGCGGAGAGTTCCTTGGCGCACGTCCTTCCGCCGCCAAGGATCGCAGGGCATCATTCTTTGCCTCCTGTAGCCTCCTCCTCCTACTCGTCTTCCTCCTCCTCTGATTCCACCAGCTCATCCAGTCAGCCACACACCTTCACCACCAACTTCAGCACAGCCCGGGGTAAACGTCAGCAGGCCATTCTGAAACTCATATGTTTGGGGGACAGGCCCCACAACGCGCAGGAGTTGTGGCGGGGTATTGAACAACAGACCGACGAGTGGTTTCTGCCGGTGGGCCTCAAGTCCGGCCTGGTGGTGTGCGATAATGGGCGAAATCTCGTCGCAGCTCTGGGACTAGCCGGTTTGACGCACATCCCTTGCCTGGCGCATGTGCTGAATTTTTTGTTGCAGAAGTTCATTCACAACTACCCCAACATGTCAGAGCTGCTGCATTAAGTGCGGGCTGTATGTGCGCGCTTCCGGCGTTCACATCCTGCCGCTGCTCGCCTGTCTGCGCTACAGCAGAACTTCAGCCTTCCCGTTCACCGCCTCATATGCGACGTGCCCACCAGGTGGAACTCCACCTTGCACATGCTGGAGAGACTGTGCGAACAGCAGCAGGCCATAGGGGAGTTTCAGCTGCAGCACGCACGCGTCAGTCGCACTGCTGAACAGCACCATTTCACCACCAATGATTGGGCCTCCATGCGAGACCTGTGTGCCCTGTTGCGCTGTTTCGAGTACTCCACCAACATGGCCATTGGCGATGACACTTTTATCAGCGTTACAATACCACTTCTATGTCTCCTTGAGAAAACGCTTAGGCGATGATGGAAGAGGAGGTGGCCCAGGAGGAGGAGGAGGATGAGGGGTCATTTTTAGCACTTTCAGGCCAGTCTGTTAGAAGTGGCTTAGAGGGAGTTTTTTGCAACAGCAGAGGCCAGGTACAAATGTGGCCAGCCAGGGGCCACTACTGGAGGACGAGGAGGATGAGGAGGAGGTAGAGGAGGATGAGGGTGAAGCAGGTTCACAGCGGGGTGGCACCCGACACAGCACAGGCCCATCACTGGTGCGTGGCTGGGGCGATACGGAGGACGATGACGATACGCCTCCCACAGAGGACAGCTTGTCCTTACCTCTGGGGAGCCTGGCACCCATGAGCGACTAGATGCTGCAGTGCCAGCGCAACGACAGCAGAGTTGCCCACATTTTAACGTGTGCGGACTACTGGGTTGCCACCCTGCTGGATCCCCGGTACAAAGACAATGTGCCCACCTTACTTCCTGCACTGGAGCGTGATAGGATGATGCGCGAGTACAAGCGCACGCTGGTAGACGCGCTCCTAAGAGCATTCACAAATGTCACAGGGGAACAGGTGGAAGCCCAAGGCGAAGGCAGAGGAGGAGCAAGAGGTCGCCAACGCAGCTGTGTCACGGCCAGCTCATCAGAGGGCAGGGTTAGCATGGCAGAAATGTGGAAAAGTTTTGTCTCCACGCCACAGCTAACTGCACCAACTTCTGGGTCTCCAAATTGTCCACGTGGCCAGAGTTAGCATTTTTTGCCTTGGAGGTGCTGGCCTGCCAGGCGGCCAGCGTTTTGTCTGAACGTGTATTCAGCAAGGCAGGGGGCGTCATTACTGACAAACGCAGCCGCCTGTCCACAGCCAATGTGGACAAGCTGACGTTCATAAAAATGAACCAGGCATGGATCCCACAGGACCTGTGCCTCCCTTGTGCAGAATAGACATTTATAACTGACTCCCCTCAACCATGTATTCTTGTACTCCGGGCACTTCTTTATTGAATCCTCATTTTTTTAACTTTACCATGATCTTGCGGTGCAACCAAAAGTTGAATGAACCTCTCCTCTGTCTGATATGACGCATGATTCCTTGCTGTGGGACCTCTCTCCTCTGTCTGGGTGCTGGGCCGAAATAACTGAGAGTGGCCTTCTCCAGTGGTGGTTGATATGACGCATGATTCCTTGCTGTGGGACCTCTCCTCTGTCTGGGTGCTGGGGCCGAAATAACTGAATGGCCTTCTCCAATGGTGGGTAATATGACGCATGATTCCTTGATGTGGGACCTGTATACTCGGTCTGGGTGCTGGGCTGAAATAACTGAAAGTGGCCTTCTCCAGTGGTGGGTGATATGACGCATGATTCCTTGATGTGGGACCTGTATCCTCGGTCAGGGTGCTGGGCTAAAATAACTGAAAGTGGCCTTCTCCAGTGGTGGGTGATATGACGCATGATTCCTTGCTGTGGGACCTCTCTCCTCTGTCTGGGTGCTGGGGCTGAAATAAATGAGTGGCCTTCTCCAGCAGCTCTGACAACTACCCCAACATGTCAGAGCTGCTGCATTAAGTGTGGGCTGTCTGTGCGCGCTCCGGCGTTCACATCCTGCCGCTGCTCGCCTGTCTGCGCGCGAACTTCAGCCTTCCCGCTCACCGCCTCATATGCGACGTGCCCACCAGGTTGAACTCCACCTTGCACATGCTGGAGAGACTGTGCGAACAGCAGCAGGCCATAGGGAGTTTCAGCTGCAGCACGCACGCGTCAGTCGCACTGCTGAACAGCACCATTTCACCACCAATGATTGGGCCTCCATGCGAGACCTGTGTGCCCTGTTGCGCTGTTTCGAGTACTCCACCAACATGGCCAGTGGCGATGACACTGTTATCAGCGCTACAATACCACTTCTATGTCTCCTTGAGAAAACGCTTAGGCGATGATGGAAGAGGAGGTGGCCCAGGAGGAGGAGGAGGATGAGGGGTCATTTTTAGCACTTTCAGGCCAGTCTGTTAGAAGTGGCTTAGAGGGAGGTTTTTGAAACAGCAGAGGCCAGGTACAAATGTGGCCAGCCAGGGCCCACTACTGGAGGACGAGGAGGATGAGGAGGAGGTGGAGGAGGATGAGGATGAAGCAGGTTCACAGCGGGGTGGCACCCGACACAGCACAGGCCCATCACTGGTGCGTGGCTGGGGCGATACGGAGGACGATGACGATACGCCTCCCACAGAGGACAGCTTGTCCTTACCTCTGGGGAGCCTGGCACCCATGAGCGACTACATGCTGCAGTGCCAGCGCAACGACAGCAGAGTTGCCCACATTTTAACGTGTGCGGACTACTGGGTTGCCACCCTGCTGGATCCCCGGTACAAAGACAATGTGCCCACCTTACTTCCTGCACTGGAGCGTGATAGGATGATGCGCGAGTACAAGCGCACGCTGGTAGACGCGCTCCTAAGTGCATTCACAAATGTCACAGGGGAACAGGTGGAAGCCCAAGGCGAAGGCAGAGGAGGAGCAAGTGGTCGCCAACGCAGCTGTGTCACGGCCAGCTCATCTGAGGGCAGGGTTAGCATGGCAGAAATGTGGAAAAGTTTTGCCTCCACGCCACAGCTAACTGCACCAACTTCTGGGTCTCCAAATTGTCCACGTGGCCAGAGTTAGCATTTTATGCCTTGGAGGTGCTGGCCTGCCCGGCGGCCAGCGTTTTGTCTGAACGTGTATTCAGCAAGGCAGGGGGCGCCATTACTGACAAACGCAGCCGCCTGTCCACAGCCAATGTGGACAAGCTGACGTTCATAAAAATGAACCAAGCATGGATCCCACAGGACCTGTGCCTCTCTTGTGCAGAATAGACATTTATAACTGACTCCCCTCAACCATGTATTCTTGTACTCGGGCACTTCTTTATTGAATCCTCATTTTTTAACTTTACCATGATCTTGCGGTGCAACCCAAAGTTGAATGAACCTCTCCTCTGTCTGATATGACGCATGATTCCTTGCTGTGGGACCTCTCTCCTCTGTCTGGGTGCTGGGCCGAAATAACTGAGAGTGGCCTTCTCCAGTGGTGGTTGATATGACGCATGATTCCTTGCTGTGGGACCTCTCCTCTGTCTGGGTGCTGAGGCCGAAATAACTGAAGTGGCCTTCTCCAATGGTGGGTAATATGACGCATGATTCCTTGATGTGGGACCTGTATCCTCGGTCTGGGTGCTGGGCTGAAATAACTGAAAGTGGCCTTCTCCAGTGGTGGGTGATATGACGATGATTCCTTGATGTGGGACCTGTCTCCTCGGTCAGGGTGCTGGGCTAAAATAACTGAAAGTGGCCTTCTCCAGTGGTGGGTGATATGACGCATGATTCCTTGCTGTGGGACCTCTCTCCTCTGTCTGGGTGCTGGGGCTGAAATAAATGAGTGGCTTTCTCCAGCAGCTCTGACAACTACCCCAACATGTCAGAGCTGCTGCATTAAGTGTGGGCTGTCTGTGCGCGCTCCGGCGTTCACATCCTGCCCCTGCTCGCCTGTCTGCGCGGAACTTCAGCCTTCCCGCTCACCGCCTCATATGCGACGTGCCCACCAGGTTGAACTCCACCTTGCACATGCTGGAGAGACTGTGCGAACAGCAGCAGGCCATAGGGAGTTTCAGCTGCAGCACGCACGCGTCAGTCGCACTGCTGAACAGCACCATTTCACCACCAATGATTGGGCCTCCATGCGAGACCTGTGTGCCCTGTTGCGCTGTTTCGAGTACTCCACCAACATGGCCAGTGGTGATGACACTGTTATCAGCGCTACAATACCACTTCTATGTCTCCTTGAGAAAACGCTTAGGGCGATGATGGAAGAGGAGGTGGCCCAGGAGGAGGAGGAGGATGAGGGGTCATTTTTAGCACTTTCAGGCCAGTCTGTTAGAAGTGGCTTAGAGGGAGGTTTTTGAAACAGCAGAGGCCAGGTACAAACGTGGCCAGCCAGGGCCCACTACTGGAGGACGAGGGAGGATGAGGAGGAGGTGGAGGAGGATGAGGATGAAGCAGGTTCACAGCGGGTGGCACCCGACACAGCACAGGCCCATCACTGGTGCGTGGCTGGGGCGATACGGAGGATGATGACGATACGCCTCCCACAGAGGACAGCTTGTCCTTACCCCTGGGGAGCCTGGCACCCATGAGCGACTACATGCTTCAGTGCCAGCGCAACGACAGCAGAGTTGCCCACATTTTAACGTGTGCGGACTACTGGGTTGCCACCCTGCTGGATCCCCGGTACAAAGACAATGTGCCCACCTTACTTCCTGCACTGGAGCGTGATAGGATGATGCGCGAGTACAAGCGCACGCTGGTAGACGCGCTCCTAAGTGCATTCACAAATGTCACAGGGGAACAGGTGGAAGCCCAAGGCGAAGGCAGAGGAGGAGCAAGTGGTTGCCAACGCAGCTGTGTCACGGCCAGCTCATCTGAGGGCAGGGTTAGCATGGCAGAAATGTGGAAAAGTTTTGCCTCCACGCCACAGCTAACTGCACCAACTTCTGGGTCTCCAAATTGTCCACGTGGCCAGAGTTAGCATTTTATGCCTTGGAGGTGCTGGCCTGCCCGGCGGCCAGCGTTTTGTCTGAACGTGTATTCAGCAAGGCAGGGGCGTCATTACTGACAAACGCAGCCGCCTGTCCACAGCCAACGTGGACAAGCTGACGCTCATAAAAATGAACCAGGCATGGATCCCACAGGACCTGTGCCTCTCTTGTGCAGAATAGACATTTATAACTGCCTCCCCTCAACCATGTATTCTTGTACTCGGGGCACTTCTTTATTGAATCCTCATTTTTTAACTTTACCATGATCTTGCGGTGCAACCCAAAGTTGAATGAACCTCTCCTCTGTCTGGGTTGTGGGGCCGAAATAACTGAGAGTGGCCTTCTCCGGTGGTGGCTGATATGACGCATGATTCCTTGCTGTGGGACCTCTCTCCTCTGTCTGGGTGCTGGGCGGAAATAACTGAGAGTGGCCTTCTCCGGTGGTGGCTGATATGACGCATGATTCCTTGCTGTGGGACCTCTCCCTCTGTCTGGGTGCTGGGCCGAAATAACTGAGAGTGGCCTTCTCCGGTGGTGGTTGATATGACGCATGATTCCTTGCTGTGGGACCTCTCTCCTCTGTCTGGGTGCTGGGCCGAAATAACTGAGAGTGGCCTTCTCCGGTGGTGGTTGATATGACGCATGATTCCTTGCTGTGGGACCTCTCTCCTCTGTCTGGGTGCTGGGGCCGAAATAACTGAATGGCCTTCTCCAATGGTGGGTAATATGACGCATGATTCCTTGATGTGGGACCTGTATACTCGGTCTGGGTGCTGGGCTGAAATAACTGAAAGTGGCCTTCTCCAGTGGTGGGTGATATGACGCATGATTCCTTGATGTGGGACCTGTATCCTCGGTCAGGGTGCTGGGGCTGAAATAACTGAGTGGCCTTCTCCAGTGGTGGGTGATATGACGCATGATTCCTTCCTGTGGGACATCTCTCCTCTGTCTGAGTGCTGGGGCCGAAATAACTGAGTTGCCTTCTCCAGTGGTGGGTGATATGACGCATGATTCCTTGATGTGGGACCTGTATCCTCGGTCTGGGTGCTGAGTAGTGATGAGCGGCAGGTGCCATATTCGATTTCGACGAGAATTCGCGAATATTCGAATGAATATTCGTTTCATATTCGTCGAAATCGAATATTCGATCATTATTCTAGTTACCGCGATTAATATGCGATTTAAATAATCGCGTATTGCGATTTCAACTTAAGGCTACTTTCCTATTGGTTTCATATCTAGAATTATAGCGAAGATGACGGATATGACGAATGTATTCGTCATATTCCTCAAAGCGAAGATAGCAGTATTCTACATCTTCGTTTAGCAACCTATTCGTCAACTTCGCTAATTCTAGCAATCAAATAGGAAGGTTGACTATAGAGACAACTGTGTTTAATTCGCTATGCGATTATTTATATATATTTTTTAATAAATAGAATAATTATAATAATTATATCAAGTAATATAATTATTCTATTAAAAAAAAAAAAATCGCATAGCGAATTTAACACAGCTGTCTCTATAGTCAACCTTCCTATTTGATTGCTAGAATTAGCGAGGTTGACGAATAGGTTGCTAAAGCGAAGATGTAGAATACTTCGTTATCTTCGTTTTGAGGAATATGACGAATACATTCGTCATATTCGCTATTCAGCTAATTCTACCAAGCCAACCATAAAGTTCCTTGCTCATGGAGCGTCCCCATCACCATGGGAACATCTCCATATACTAAAATGTACTGTCGGATTTGAGGAATTACGTTGAAATCGCAATGCGATTAATTCAAGTTATATTAATCGCATTGCGATTTCAACTTAGAGCTGGGTTTATAATGGGTCAGCTTGCTAGAATGAACGAAGTTAACGATTCAATGAACGAAGTTAACGAATATGGAATATAGCAGCACTGCTAAGTTGAATTCGCAATGCGATTAATTTAACTTGAAGTAATCGCATTGCGATTTCAACTTAGCACTGCTATCTTACATAGGCTAGAATTAACGAATATGGAATATAGCAGTGGCACTAGCAGTGCTAAGTTGAAATCGCAATGCGATTACTTTAAGTTAAATTAATCGCATTGCGAATTCAACTTAGCAGTGCTGCTATATTCCATATTCGTTAACTTCGTTCATTCTAGCAAGCTGACCCATTATAAACCCAGCTCTAAGTTGAAATCGCAATGCGATTAATATAACTTGAATTAATCGCATTGCGATTTCAACGTAATTCCTCAAATCCGACAGTACATTTTAGTATATGGAGACGTTCCCATGGATGGGGACGCTCCATGAGCACGGAAGTCGGCAGAAGCGGCAATGGGCACTGACTAGAGCAGCCAGGAAGCCAGGAATCCTCAGGACAGGTAAGAACTACTGTTGGGAAGAGGAAAGAAAAATATAACTAAAAAAACAAAAAAACGAATATTCGAAATAGCGAATTTATAGCGCTATATTCGAAATATTCGCGAATTAGCGAAGTGCCGATATTCGCTAAAAAAATTCGCTATTCGAATATTCGTGCTCAACACTAGTGCTGAGCTGAAATAACTGAAAGTGGCCTTCTCCAGTGGTGGGTGATATGACGCATGATTCCTTGCTGTGGGACCTCTCTCCTCTGTCTGGGTGCTGGGGCTGAAATAACTGAGTGGTCTTCTCCAGTGGTGGTTGATATGACGCATGATTCCTTGCTGTGGGACTTCTCTCCTCTGTCTGGGTGCTGGGGCCGAAATAACTGAGTGGCCTTCTCCGGTGGTGGGTGATATGACGCATGATTCCTTGATGTGGGACCTGTATCCTCGGTCTGGGTGCTGGGCTGAAATAACTGAAAGTGGCCTTCTCCAGTGGTGGGTGATATGACGCATGATTCCTTGATGTGGGACCTGTATCCTCGGTCAGGGTGCTGGGCTGAAATAACTGAAAGTGGTCTTTTCCAGTGGTGGGTGATATGACGCATGATTCCTTGCTGTGGGACCTCTCTCCTCTGTCTGGGTGCTGGGGCTGAAATAACTGAGTGGCCTTCTCCAGTGGTGGGTGTTATGACGCATGATTCCTTCCTGTGGGACATCTCTCCTCTGTGTGGGTGCTGGGGCCGAAATAACTGAGTGGCCTTCTCCAGTGGTGGGTGATATGACGCATGATTCCTTGATGTGGGACCTGTATCCTAGGTCTGGGTGCTGGGCTGAAATAACTGAAAGTGGCCTTCTCCAGTGGTGGGTGATATGACGCATGATTCCTTGCTGTGGGACCTCTCTCCTCTGTCTGGGTGCTGGGGCCAAAATAACTGAAAGTGGCCTTCTCCAGTGTTGGTTGATATGACACATGATTCCTTGCAGTGGGACCTCTCTCCAATTGATATTGGTTAAATTTTATTTATTTTATTTTATTTTAATTCATTTCCCTATCCACATTTGTTTGCAGGGGATTTACCTACATTTTGCTGCCTTTGGCAGCCCTCTAGCCCATTCCTGGACTATTTTACAGCCTTTTTAGTGCCTAAAAGATCGGGTCCCCATTGACTTCAATGGGGTTCGGGATAAAGTTTGGGTCGAGTTCGGATCCCGAACCCGAACATTTTCGGGAAGTTCGGCCGAATTTCCCGAACCCGAACTTCCAGGTGTTCGCTCATCTCTACATCTTGTTTAAGTTACTGAAGACTGGTGGAGAAAGATATGATATATAAATAGACAATGTATATATGATGAGTGATAAATATATATGCAAGAAAGAAACAAATATATAATACTAATAAAAAAAATAAAAAAAATAAAAAAAATATATATATTCACACTGTGACACAGTGAGAGGTTTGGTGGTAAAAAAAACAGGTATTTTCCTCTCAGCCTGTGCTGCTGGGTTGATTGCAGCCAGGTGAGGGCAAATACTGGACCGGATTGTAGGTGCCGGTCCGTTTTTTTTTGGGTTAATACCTAGCTGCCTTTAAAAGACAGCTGGGTTTATGCAAAGCTCTCTCTCTGTGTTTGGGATCTGAGCCCTGTGCTGGGCTGAAAAGCTGAGACCCGTGTGTCAGGAGAACAGGCCATGTAAAGACGGTCAGTGGACTTTTTGTGTTGCCGAGCATTCAGCCAGGTGTGAACTGACACCTAGGATTTGAGGTGATTTAACCTGGAAACTGCTGGTGTTCCTTGGAGCTCTCAGGGCTGGAAGCAAGAGCTTACAAAGAGTCGTGCAGTCTGCCTGGAAGCCTGAGGTTGGACTTTCCTGCGGCTGGGCTGACAGCCAGGTGTGAACACGTACCTAAACCACACAGGTGAATTTGATTCAGTCTTGGACTTTTGTTTTGCCTCAAGTTTTTGCTGTGTGTGTGAAGTAACACTAAGTGACTGTTTTGAGTTTTGTTTGTGCAAGTGTGAAATAAAACACTGTTTGCTGCACTACCTGGACTCACTTTGCCTCTATACTGCACCCGCACCGCTGTCTACCAGAGCAACTCCCCACAACACGTACATATCCATATATACATATGCACTCACACATATACATATATACACACACACACATACATCAATTGTGAATAAATAAGAGGATGTTGGAAAGATTTGGTTTTGAAATTGACTAACTGTGGTATGTTAGAGGTGTTAGCTTTAAACTGGGCTAACTGCAGTGTGTTAGGGGTCCAAGGTGGGGGAGAATTTTATGTAGTGGTATGTAAGTGGTCCATGGGGGGACGGATTTCTCTGTAGATACACTCATATAAATGATGTTAGAAACAATGATTTTCTAGGCTCTCATTTAGTCCATTAGGTTCCAATGAATGGAGTTTAAAAATCCAAAACATTTCCTCTATTTTGGCTTATGCTTCAGCACAAGAAGAACACCAAAAGCAAATCCAAAAGGAAAAGTCTCACCAGTCTCCTTGTAAACAGTCAGCGAAATGCAGGTACTCAGAAGGACACAGCACACAGAGCAGGGAGGTGAAGCCAGCAGCAGAGTCCACGTGAAAACCAAGCAGAGTTAGGGGGACCACTAGCGAAGCACAGGTGGTAATATAATATAAAAGGTTCAGAAGATATAGTTAAGCCACGGGTGGGAGGTCAAAGGAACCCCAGGAGAAGTAAAGCAGGGAGGAATCTACGGACTCCAGATTCAGTCGGGTCCATTCAGTCAGGACGGGAGGAAACTTCTTACCAGGAGGGAAGAGAGGAAAAGGAGAACCTCCTAGGCTCACTGTAGCGACAGTTAGCTCGGGCAACCACTAAAGCAGATCGGCAGCTATTTCTGAGGTTTGGGAGTGGCTCCTAACAGCCGGCAGAGCAGAGAGGGAGAGACGCAATGAGGTATGGCATAGCGAGAGGAGGAGGGTATGACGCTTCCTACGTCATCACGCCAGCTCTGATTGTTGTTAATTCTGATTATTTGATTTGCACAGCTAAGACCGATATGGAATCCTGCAGTCTTCTTGTAGACTATTACAACTTTCATTGCTTCGATATGTTACATTTTAAAATATACTTTAATAAGTGAAGGTAGAAAAAGAGGGTCACAGGAAGAGTACTGTATATTCATACTTTTGAGTTTAGTTTGTTATAGATTATTACTGGTTCTATAGAAATAATAAGTGTGAGAAGGAGTCTATGAGCAGAATGCATATTTATGAGGATCCTGTACTTAATACGGCTTATTTTTAGAGATGAGCGAACACCTGGATGTTCGGGTTCGAGAGGTTCGGCCGAACTTCGGAAAATGTCCGGGTTCGTGATCCGAACTCAACCCGAACTTCATCCCGAACCCGAACCCCATAGAAGTCAATGGGGACCCGAACTTTGGGCACTAAATAGGCTGTAAAAGACTCCCGGAAAGGGCTAGAGGGCTGCAAAGGCAGCAAAATGTAGGTAAATCCCCTGCAAACAAATGTAGATAGGGAAATGATGACTTAACATAAAATAAAAAAATTAACCAATATTAATTGGAGTTAGGTCCCATAGCACAGAATCAGGCTTCAAATCACCCACCAATGGAGAAGGTTGCTTACTATTATTTCGACCCCAGCATCCAGACAAAGGAGAGAGGTCCCATAGCAAAGAATCTGGCATCATATCAACCACCACAGGAGAAGGCCACTTTCAGTGACTTAGGCCTTAGCACCCAGACAGAGGAGACATGTCAAATAGCACAAGCATTAAATTTATACCATCCAGCACAGGAGAAGGCCACTTTTAGTTACTTTGACCCCTGCACCCAGAAAGAGGAGAGAGGCCACACAGCACATATTCAGGCATCATATCACCCACCACAGGAGTAGGCCACCATTTAGTTAATTTGACCCCTGCACCCATGTCAGCTGGTACAAGCATCAGTTTTACATCACCCAGCAGTGCCAGCACAGAGAAGGCCACTTTTAGAGACTTTGACCCCTGCACCCAGACGGAGGGAGAGGTTTCACAGCAGAGAATCAGGCATTTAGATCACCCACCACAGGAGTAGGCCACCATTTAATGGGACCCCGGCAACCATGTCAGATGGTACAAGCATCAGTTTTACATCATCCAGCACAGGAGAAGGCCACTTTGAGAGACTTTGACCCCTGCACCCAGACGGAGGAGAGAGGTTTCACAGCAGAGAATCAGGCATTTAGATCACCCACCACAGGAGTAGGCCACCATTTAATGGGACCCCGGCAACCATGTCAGATGGTACAAGCATCAGTTTTACATCACCCAGCACAGGAGAAGGCCACTTTGAGAGACTTTGACCCCTGCACCCAGACGGAGGAGAGAGGTTTCACAGCAGAGAATCAGGCATTTAGATCACCCACCACAGGAGTAGGCCACCATTTAATGGGACCCCGGCAACCATGTCAGATGGTACAAGCATCAGTTTTACATCACCCAGCACAAGAGAAGGCCACTTTGAGAGACTTTGACCCCTGCACCCAGACGGAGGAGAGAGGTTTCACAGCAGAGAATCAGGCATTTAGATCACCCACCACAGGAGTAGGCCATCATTTAATGAGACCCCGGCAACCATGTCAGATGGCACAAGTATAACATTTATATCACCCAGCACATGACAAGGCCACTTTCAGTGAGTTAGGCCTTAGCAACGAGACAGAGGAGACAGGTCAGATAGCACAAGCATCAGTTTTACTGATCACCCACTACAGGAGTCGGCCACCTTTAGTTATTTTGATAGCTTCAACCATGTCAGATGGCACTTGTATCACATTTATATCACCCAGCACATGACAAGGCCACTTTCAGTGAGTTAGGCCTTAGCAACGATACAGAGGAGACAGGTCAGATAGCGCAAGCATCAGTTTTACAGATCACCCACCACAGGAGTAGGCCACCTTTAGTTAATTTGACCCCTGTACCCAGAAAGAGGAGAGAGGTCCCACAGCACATAATCAGGCATCATATCCACCACCTCAGGAGAAGGCCACCATTTAGTTACTTAGGCCTTAGCACCGACACAGAGGAGACAGGTCAGATAGCACAAGCATTAGTTTTACATCAACCACCACAGGAGAAGGGCACTTTTAGAGACTTTGACCCCTGCAGCCACACGGAGGAGGAAGGTCCCACAGCAGAGATTCAGGCATTTATATCAGCCAGCACAGGAGAAGGCCGCTTTCAGTGACTTAGGCCTTCGCACCGACACAGAGGAGACAGGTCAGATAGCACAAGCATCAGTTTTACATCAACCACCACAGGAGAAGGGCACTTTTAGAGACTTTGACCCCTGCAGCCACACGGAGGAGAGAGGTCCCACAGCAGAGAATCAGGCATCATGTCAACCACCACAGGAGTAGGCCACCTTTTGTTTCTTTGACCCCTGCACCCAGAAAGAGGAGAGAGGTCCCACAGCAGAGATTCAGGCATTTATATCAGCCAGCACAGGAGAAGGCCGCTTTCAGTGACTTAGGCCTTAGCACCGACACAGAGGAGACAGGTCAGATAGCACAAGCATCAGTTTTACATCAACCACCACAGGAGAAGGGCACTTTTAGAGACTTTGACCCCTGCAGCCACACGTAGGAGAGAGGTCCCACAGCAGAGATTCAGGCATTTATATCAGCCAGCACAGGAGAAGGCCGCTTTCAGTGACTTAGGCCTTAGCACCGACACAGAGGAGACAGGTCAGATAGCACAAGCATCAGTTTTACATCAACCACCACAGGAGAAGGGCACTTTTAGAGACTTTGACCCCTGCAGCCACACGGAGGAGAGAGGTCCCACAGCAGAGAATCAGGCATCATGTCAACCACCACAGGAGTAGGCCACCTTTTGTTTCTTTGACCCCTGCACCCAGAAAGAGGAGAGAGGTCCCACAGCAGAGATTCAGGCATTTATATCAGCCAGCACAGGAGAAGGCCGCTTTCAGTGACTTTGGCCCCTGCACCCACACAAAGGAGACATGTCAGACAGCACAAGTATAACATTCATATCACCCAGCACAGGAGAAGGACACTTTCATGTACTTTGGCCTCGGCACCCAGACAGAGGGAAGGTTCATTCAACTCTGGGTTGCACACCAAGATCCTACTTAATTTCAAAAATTGATTTTTCAATGAAGAAGTGGCCAGGAGTACAAGACAACATGGTTTAAGGCAGTTATTAAGGACTACTCTGCACAAGGGAGGGTCAGGTCTTGTGGGATCCATGCCTGGTTCATTTTTATAAGCGTCAGCTTGTCCACGTTGGCTGCGGACAGGCGGCTGCGTTTGTCAGTAATGACGCCCCTGCCGTGCTGAATACACGTTCAGATAAAACGCTGGCCGCCGGGCAGGCCAGCACCTCCAAGGCATAACATGCTAATTCTGGCCACGTGGACAATTTGGAAACCCAGAAGTTGAATGGGGCCGAACCATCCGTCAGTACGTGGAGTTGTGTGCAGGCGTACTGTTCAACCATGTTAGTGAAATGTTAGCCTCCTGCTAACACGTTCCGTATCAGGTGGTGGGGCAGTTAGCTGTGGCGTGGAGACAAAACTTTTCCACATTTCTGCCATGCTAACCCTGCCCTCAGAGGAGCTGGCCGTGACACTGCTGCGTGGGCGACCTCTAGCTCCTCCTCTGCCTTGGCCTTGGCCTTCCACCTGTTCCCTGTGACAGTTGGGAATGCTCTCAGGAGCGTGTCTACCAGTGTGCGCTTGTACTCGCGCATCTTCCTATCACGATCCAGTGCAGGAAGTAAAGTGGGCACATTGTCTTTGTACCGTGGATCCAGCAGGGTGGCCACCCAGTAGTCAGCGCACGTTAAAATGTGGGCAACTCTGCTGTCATTGCGCAGGCACTGCAGCATGTAATCGCTCATGTGTGCCAGGCTCCCCAGAGGTAAGGACAAGCTGTCCTCTGTGGGAGGCGTATCGTCATCATCCTCTGTATTCCCCCAGCCACGCACCAGGGATGTGCCTGCGCTGTGCTGGGTGCCACCCCGCTGTGAACGTGCTTCATCCTCATCCTCCTCCACCTCCTCCTCATCCTCCTCATCCTCCAGTAGTGGTCCCTGGCTGCCCACATTTGTACCTGCCCTCAGCTGTTGCAAAAAACCTCCCTCTAAGCCACTTCTAACAGACTGGCCTGAAAGTGCTAAAAACGACCCGTCATCCTCCTCCTCCTCCTGGCCCTGGCCCACCTCCTCTTCAATCATCGCCCTAAGCGTTTTCTCTAGGAGACATAGAATTGGTATTGTCACGCTGATAACAGTGGCATCGCCACTGGCCATGTTAGTGGCGTACTCTAAACAGCGCAACAGGGCACACAGGTCTCGCATGGAGGCCCATTCATTGGTGGTGAAGTGGTGCTGTTCCGCAGTGCGACTGACCCGTGCGTGCTGCAGCTGAAACTCCACTATGGCCTGCTGCTGCTCGCACAGTCTCTCCAGCATGAGCAAGGTGGAGTTCCACCGGGTGGGCACGTCGCATATTAGGCGGTGAGCGGGAAGGCCGAAGTTCCACTGTAGCGCTGACAGGCGAGCAGCGGCAGGATGTGAACGCCGGAGCGCGCACAGACGGCCCGCACTTTATGCAGCAGCTCTGACATGTCTGGGTAGTTGTGAATGAATTTTTGCACCACCAAATTCAGCACATGCGCCAGGCAAGGGATGTGCGTCCAACCGGCTAGTCCCAGAGCTGCCACGAGATTTCGCCCATTATCGCACACCACCAGGCCGGGCTTGAGGCCCACTGGCAGCAACCACTGGTCGGTCTGCTGTTCAATACCCCGCCACAACTCCTGTGCGGTGTGGGGCCTGTCCCCCAAACATATGAGTTTCAGAATGGCCTGCTGACGTTTACCCGGGCTGTGCTGAAGTTGGTGGTGAAGGTGTGTGGCTGACTGGATGAGCTGGTGGAAGCAGAGGAGGAGGAGGAAGCCGAGTAGGAGGAGGAGGCTACAGGAGGCAAAGAATGATGCCCTGTGATCCTTGGCGGCGGAAGGACGTGCGCCAAGGAACTCTCCGCCTGAGGCCCAGCCGCCACTACATTTACCCAGTGTGCAGTTAGGGAGATATAGCGTCCCTGGCCGTGCTTACTGGTCCACGTATCTGTGGTTAGGTGGACCTTGCCACAAATGGCGTTGCGCAGTGCACACTTGATTTTATCGGACACTTGCATGTGCAGGGAAGGCACGGCTGTCTTGGAGAAGTAGTGGCGGCTGGGAACCACATACTGGGGACAGCCATGGCCATCAGCTGTTTGAAGCTATCTGTGTCCACCAGCCGGAATGACAGCATTTCAAAGGCCAGTAGTTTAGAAATGCTGGCATTCAGGCCAAGAGCTCGAGGGTTACTAGGTGGGAATTTGCGCTTCCTCTCAAATGTTTGAGAGATGGAGAGCTGAACGCTGCTGTGTGAAATAGTGGAGGCGCTAGGTGGCGGTGGCGGTGGTGGTGGTGGTGTCGGTGGTACATCCTCTGTTTGCTGCTCGGCAGGTGGCAACATTCCTCTTGAGGCGGAAGCCGAGGCAGCAGCGGTAGAGGAGCAGGGGAGCCTGAGCGGGTTCCTTGTTTTTAAAGGTGTGTACTCCACTGCAGTTCATGCTTTGCATGTAGATGCCTGATCATGCAGGTGGTGCTCAGATTAAGAATGTTAATGCCTCGCCTCAGGGTCTGATGGCACAGCGTGCAAACCACTCTGGTCTTGTCGTCAGCACATTGTTTGAAGAAGTGCCATGCCAGGGAACTCCTTGAAGATGCCTTTGGGGTGCTGGGTCCCTGTTGGCGCTGGTCCAATAGCAGGCGAACTCTCTGGACGGCGGCTGTTCTGCTTTGCCCCCTGCTCCCTCTTTGGCTTCGCTGTTGTCTCGGTCTCACCACTGCCTCTTCCTCTGAACTATTTAAGTCAGCGGCACGACCTTCAGTCCATGTGGGGTCTAAGACCTCATCGTCCTCTGCATCGTCTTCCACCCAGTCTTCCTCCCTGACCTCCTCCTGTTTAGTTTGCACACTGCAATAAGGCGCGGCAGTGGGCACCAGTGTTTCGTCATCATCAGAGACTCGGTCACTCTGCTGTGGTGGTATTCCCATGTCCTCATCATCTGGATACATAAGTGGTTGTGCGTCTGTGCATGGAATGTCTTCCACCACTGGGGATAGTCTAGGTGGACGCCCTGGAAAACCGTGGAGCAGAGTCTTCAAACAGAATAAGAGACTGCTGCATAACTTGAGGCTCAGCCAGTTTCCCTGACATGCATGGGGTGATGTGACAGACTGATGGGCTTGGTTTTCAGGTGCCACCTGTGCGCTTTCCGCAGAAGACTGGGCGGAAGACAATGTGGTGAACATGCTGGAAGCACTGTCGGCCACCCAATCGACTAATGCCTGTACCTGCTCAGGCCTTACCATTCTCATAACGGCATTGGGCCCCATCAAATATCGCTGTAAATTCTGCCGGCTACTTGAGGGAGTTGGTTCACTACTTTGTGCGCCTGAGGCCGAACGGCCACGTCCTCTGCCAGCAACAGAGGCTCCACGGACACCACCACGACCTGCGTCCTCGTCCCTTAATAGAATGTTTCCTCATTGTTGCGATTCAACTCGCACCACAATAAAATATATTATTTTTAGCCCCAAAATTCCCACACTGGAAGATATAATTCCTTTTCCGGTATTAATTACAAGAAAACTGCTGCAAATTGGACACCAGAATTTTTAAATGCTAGTTTTGGTACATAGATTCCCACACGGGGAGATATAATTCCTTTTTACAGGAGTAAAAACGTGCGGCCTACTGTTTCTGGTCTAACTAACACCAGATTCATTAAATTTGCCTTTTTTTCATCAAAATTACAACACTGGACAATGTAATGCCTTTTTCAGGTATTAATTCCTTTTTACAGGAGTAGAAACGTGAGGCCTACTGTTTCTGGTGTACCTAACACCAGATTGATTAAATTGGCCTTTTTTTCATCAAAATTACAACACTGGACAATGTAATGCCTTTTTGCGGTATTAATTACAAGAAGACTGCTGCTAATTGGACACCAGAATTTTTAAAATGCTAGTTTGTGTACATAAATTCCCACACTGGAAGATATAATTCCTTTTTCCGGTATCAATTACAAGAAAACTGCTGCAAATTGGACACCAGAATTTTTAATATGCTAGTTTTGGTACATAGATTCCCACACGGGGAGATATAACTCCTTTTACAGGAGTAAAACGTAAGGCCTACTGTTTCTGGTCTAACTAACACCAGATTGATTAAATTGGCCTTTTTTTCACCAAAATTACAACACTGGACAATGTAATGCCTTTTTGCGGTATTAATTACAAGAAGACTGCTGCTAATTGGACACCAGAATTTTTAAAATGCTAGTTTGTGTACATAAATTCCCACACTGGAAGATATAATTCCTTTTCCGGTATTAATTACAAGAAAACTGCTGCAAATTGGACACCAGAATTTTTAATATGCTAGTTTTGGTACATAGATTCCCACACGGGAGATATAATTCCTTTTACGTGAGGCCTACTGTTTCTTGTCTAACTAACACCAGATTGATTAAATTGGCCTTTTTTTTCACCAAAATTACAACACTGGACAATGTAATGCCTTTTTGCGGTATTAATTACAAGAAGACTGCTGCTAATTGGACACCAGAATTTTTAAAATGCTAGTTTGTGTACATAAATTCCCACACTGGAAGATATAATTCCTTTTCCGGTATTAATTACAAGAAAACTGCTGCAAATTGGACGCCATAATTTTTAATATGCTAGTTTTGGTACATAGATTCCCACACGGGAGATATAATTCCTTTTACAGGAGTAAAAACGTGAGGCCTACTGTTTCTTGTCTAACTAACACCAGATTGATTAAATTGGCCTTTTTTTCACCAAAATTACAACACTGGACAATGTAATGCCTTTTTGCGGTATTAATTACAAGAAGACTGCTGCTAATTGGACACCAGAATTTTTAAATGCTAGTTTGTGTACATAAATTCCCACACTGGAAGATATGATTCCTTTTTCCGGTATTAATTACAAGAAAACTGCTGCAAATTGGACACCAGAATTTTTAAAATGCTAGTTTTGGTACATAGATTCCCACACGGGGAGATATAATTTCTTTTACAGGAGTAAAAACGTGAGGCCTACTGTTTCTGGTCTAACTAACACTAGATTGATTAAATTGGCCTTTTTTCACCAAAATTACAACACTGGACAATGTAATGCCTTTTTCCGTATTAATTCCTTTTACAGGAGTAAAAACGTGAGGCCTACTGTTTCTGATGTAACTAACACCAGATTGATTAAATTGGCCTTTTTTTCACCAAAATTACAACACTGGACAATATAATGCCTTTTGCGGTATTAGTTACAAGAGGACTGCTGGTATTTCAGAACACTGGAATTTTTAAAATGCTAGTTTTGCTAGATAAATTTCCCACACTGGGAGAAATATTGCCTAAGCCTTTTTACAGTATTAATTACAACAGGAGTGCTTCTTCTGGTCTAACACCAGAATAATTTTATTATTACGGTGAAAGCTTTTCTAATTTATATTTCTGGCACATAAAAAAATATATATTTCTGGCTGACAGTATTGGACTTGGCTGTAGTGGCACTGGCTAGCCTAGCTGGAACAGCACATTCATGGGATTTGCTATCCAAGTGGGTTACTTTCAGTTTCACCACTGATATATTAAATATCTTTGCAGTTAGTATGGGTGACACAAGCACAGCCAAACCCCTGATGTAGTATATCTATGAAAAA